>OY776126.1:41621448-46621448 GCA_963675135.1 Galeopsis tetrahit | reverse complement strand
AATACTCCCTCCGATTCAAAAAGTTTGTCGCATTTGGACTTTAAATTTGTTTCAAAAAGTTTGTCGTTTTTCCTAATTTTACCAATGATCTCCCTAAATTGCCCCTATTCTTTTGGAAATATATTAATTACGATTTGTTTTGGAAAAGTCAAAGAAATTGTGGAAAAGGAAGGTGAAAAAATAAAAGGAAAAAGAGAAGAAAGGGGGAGAAAATAATGAGGGGTAAATTTGTCAAAAAAATATGTTCCTTAATTTTATACAAATTGAGAAATGCGACAAACTTTATGAAACGGAGGGAGTAGTTTTTTCTAACCGAAAGATCTACGCTAATTTAAGCGATTTGCACTAATCTAAATTTGTGCGGGAGAATTTAGCTCCTTTCTCTCAAACCACTCACTTCTCATCTGTACGTACTCTACTTTTTCTGCATAACATGGAGTAATTAGTGGAGTATTAAATTATTGTACTACAAATAGTAGTTAATTTATATGAAAATATGCAATTAAATTATAGCATCAAAGTTATCAATCAACTTTATGTATGAATGAATATGCGCATAAGCATGCAGGTACACATGTACATGTTTTTATAAATATATAAGAGTATTTTTCCCCTTTTCTTGATTTGTGGTAGATAAGGATAATGAATATGAATATTCTATGTTGGAGATCGCTGGGAGGACGGATATTCTTGTGGTTGAAGGATCTCATGTGACCATCACTGTTTTAACTTTTTTAAATGATGGTGTCACGCCCCAAATTCAAAAATATTGACATTTCAAAAAAGTAGTTAAAATAACTAATTTTAAATGCGCCAAAACTTTAGTCTTAAATTTATAACGTTAAAATAAAGAAACGTAACGATTAATATATTTAAAATCTTGTTAAGTATTGCAGCGGAAACCGTTATAATATAATTAAGAAGTTCACAACTAACTTATTAACCAAACATCCATAAGAAAATCATAATTCAATTTAATAAACATGCGTGAAAATAATCTTTTAATCTTAAATATATATCGATCGTCTCCCATCACCACTCCTCGCCATCCAACTCTCCAACCTGAAATTGTAAATGTTGGGGGTGAGCATGCAAGCACACTCGGTGGGATTAAGTCATTCAATAGTTAATGCTAAAAATAAATAATCAAGTAATTGCAATTTAGCAAATAACATTCACATTGCCACATATACATTGTCATTGATACTTTGCCATTGTAACTTCATCGCATGTTTGTGGACCTTCCCAAAGCCAAATTAAGGACTAAGGTATTCTCACACGTAGACATCGCATGTTTGTGGACCTTCCAAAGCCAAATTAATGACTAAGGTATTCCCACACGTAGACATTTCAATCGCATGTTTTGTGGACCTTCCCAAAGCCAAATTAATGACTAAGATAGTTCCACACGTGAGCACGGCGGGTCGCGCCCGAAGACCCGTCGGTCCCGGACCCCATTTGGAGCCCCTGGCTATTAGATAACTTTGCCAATAGAATAATAACTTTGCCAATAAATTAACAATATAAATGAATTCACATAGTAAACAATTAACACAATCATTTATCTAAAACATTAAATAATGAATAACACTGCAATAGAGCTCTACCATCCACAGAGATTAAAACAATTAAAAAAAACCCACCTCGATTAACATATAAATGGTACGTAAAGCCTTGTACGAATAAATCCTTTGTTATTGTCATCGCTTAGCCGTTGATTACATAGAATAACAAAAGGATATAATTTCTTATTAAGTAAACATTGTGTTTAATAGAATAACTTGAAAAACTAAATGGACAAAAGACAAATAGTCTGCATAATTTTCTACTTCCAAAAGCTGTGTAGTGTGGGCATATATATAGCTATGAGTGGAGATGAGAGGACATGGTTTATAAATTTTAATTAAAATGGTCGTTAGAAACATTAGTAGTTTCATTTCTTAAATTCTCACAAATAATTATAAGCGCATGAGAAGTAATGAGACAACAATTAAAAATACAGGTAACACTTTAAGAAAATAATTTGATACAATTCCTTGTATTAAAATTACGTACGCCTATAACTATATATATATACATCATATTTTATAATCTCTTTTTAACAAAATAAATTAAGAATTGATTGAATTAATTATTATGATTAATGTAAAATTTCTGGGTATTACATTCTACCCAACTTAATAAAATTTCGTCCTCGAAATTTAGCATTATAATCGTGACATAACATAGCAACAGAGGCACATAGCATATTAGGAACATTAGCATTGAACAATGTAACACAATAGAATAAAAATATTGCATGATGAATTAAAATATGAAATTATAATAACATGCACGTACCTTGTGGAGTTGGAGCGATGAGGCGGTGAAGGTCGACATAAATTTTTTCTATAATTTACTCATTCATAAATATAATTTTTTATTTACTCGACTCAAAAGAAATAATTTAGCAAGTCTACAAGAACGTAGACCCGCTCTAATACCACTCTGTCACCCCCAAATTCAAAAATATTGACCTTTCAAAAAGTAGTTAAAATAACTAATTTTAAATGCGCCAAAACTTGAGTCTTAAATTTATAACGTTAAAATAAAGAGACGTAACGATTAATATATTTAAAATCTTGTTAAGTATTGCAGCGGAAACAGTTATAATATAATTAAGAAGTTCACAACTAACTTATTAACCAAACATCCATAAGAAAATCATAATTCAATTTAATAAGCATGCGTGCAAATAGTCTTTTAATCTTAAATATATATCGATCGTCTCCCATCACCACTCCTCGCCATCCAACTCTTCAACCTGAAATTGTAAATGTTGGGGGTGAGCATTTAGGCACACTCAGTGGGATTAAGTCATTCAATAGTTAATGCTAAAAATAAATAATCAAGTAATTGCAACTTAACAAATAACATTCATATTGCCACATATACATTGCCATTGATACTTTGCCATTGTAACTTCATCGCATGTTTGTGGACCTTCCCAAAGCCAAATTAATGACTAAGGTATTCCCACACGTAGACATCGCATGTTTGAGGACCTTCCCAAAGCCAAATTAATGACTAAGGTATTCCCACACGTAGACATCGCATGTTTGAGGACCTTCCCAAAGCCAAATTAATGACTAAGGTATTCCCACACGTAGACATTTCAATCTCACGTTTTGTGGACCTTCCCAAAGCCAAATTAATGACTAAGATAGTTCCACACGTGAGCACGGCGGGTCGCGCCCGAAGACCCGTCGGTCCCGGACCCCATTTGGAGCCCCTGGGTATTAGATAACTTTGCCACAAATTTTGCCAATAGAATAATAACTTTGCCAATAAATTAACAATATAAATGAATTCACATAGTAAACAATTAACTCAATCATTTATCTAAAACATTAAATAATGAATAACACTGCAATAGAGCTCTACCATCCACAGAGATTAAAGCAATTAAAAAAAACCCACCTCGATCAACATATAAATGGTACGTAAAGCCTTGTACGAATAAATCCTTTGTTATTGTCATCGCTTAGCCGTTGAATACATAGAATAAAAAAAGGATCTAATTTCTAAGTAAACATTGTGTTTAATAAAATAACTTGAAAAACTAAATGGACAAAAGACAAAGAGTCTGCATAATTTTCTACTTCCAAAAGCTGCGTAGTGTGGGCATATATATAGCTATGAGTGGAGATGAGAGGACATGGTTTATAAATTTTAATTAAAATGGCCGTTAGAAACATTAGTAGTTTCATTTCTTAAATTCTCACAAATAATTATAAGCGCATGAGAAGTAATGAGACAACAATTAAAAATACAGGTAACACTTTAAGAAAATAATTTGATACAATTCCTTGTATTAAAATTACGTACGCCTATAACTAACTATATATATATATATACATCATATTTTATAATCTCCTTTTAACAAAATAAATTAAGAATTGATTGAATTAATTATTATGATTAATGTAAAATTTCTGGGTATTACATTCTACCCAACTTAATAAAATTTCGTCCTCGAAATTTAGCATTATAATCGTGACATAACATAGCAACATAGGCACATAGCATATTAGGAACATTAGCATTGAACAATGTAACACAATAGCATAAAAATATTGCATGATGAATTAAAATACGAAATTATAATAACATGCACGTACCTTGTGGAGTTGGAGCGATGAGGCGGTGAAGGCCGACATAAATTTTTTCTATAATTTACTCATTCATAAATATAATTTTTAATTTACTCGACTCAAAAGAAATAATTTAGCAAGTCTACAAGAACGTAGACCCGCTCTGATACCAGTCTGTCCCGCCCCAAATTCAAAAATATTGACCTTTCAAAAAGTAGTTAAAATAACTAATTTTAAACGCGCCAAAACTTGAGTCTTAAATTTATAACGTTAAAATAAAGAGACGTAACGATTAATATATTTAAAATCTTGTTAAGTATTGCAGCGGAAACAGTTATAATATAATTAAGAAGTTCACAACTAACTTATTAACCAAACATCCATAAGAAAATCATAATTCAATTTAATAAACATGCGTGAAAATAGTCTTTTAATCTTAAATATATATCGATCGTCTCCCATCACCACTCCTCGCCATCCAACTCTTCAACCTGAAATTGTAAATGTTGGGGGTGAGCATGCAAGCACACTCAGTGGGATTAAGTCATTCAATAGTTAATGTTAAAAATAAATAATCAAGTAATTGCAACTTAGCAAATAACATTCACATTGCCACATATACATTGACATTGATACTCTGCCATTGTAACTTCATCGCATGTTTGTGGACCTTCCCAAAGCCAAATTAATGACTAAGCTATTCCCACACTTAGACATCGCATGTTTGTGGACCTTCCCAAAGCCAAATTAATGACTATGGTATTCCAACACGTAGACATTTCAATCGCATATTTTGTGGACCTTCCCAAAGCCAAATTAATGACTAAGATAGTTCCACACGTGAGCACGGCGGGTCGCGCCCGAAGACCCGTCGGTCCCGGACCCCATTTGGAGCCCCTGGCTATTAGATAACTTTGCCACAAACTTTGCCAATAGAATAATAACTTTGCCAATAGAATGATAACTTTGCCAATAGAATAATAACTTTGCCAATAAATTAACAATAGAAATGAATTCACATAGTAAACAATTAACTCAAACATTTATCTAAAATATTAAATAATGAATAATACTGCAATAAAGCTGTACCATCCACAGAGATTAAAGCAATTAAAAAAAACCCACCTCGATCAATATATAAATGGTACGTAAAGCCTTGTACGAATAAATCCTTTGTTATTGTCATCGCTTAGCCGTTGAATACATAGAATAACAAAAGGATCTAATTTCTTATTAAGTAAACATTGTGTTTAATAGAGTAGCTTGAAAAACTAAATGGACAAAAGGCAAATAGTCTGCATAATTTTCTACTTCCAAAAGCTGCGTAGTGTGGGCGTATATATAGCTATGAGTGGAGATGAGTGGTTTATAAATTTTAATTAAAATGGCCGTTAGAAACATTAGCAGTTTTATTTCTTAAATTCTCACAAATAATTATAAGCGCATGAGAAGTAATGAGACAACAATTAAAAATATAGGTAACACTTTAAGAAAATAATTTGATACAATTCCTTGTATTAAAATTACGTACGCCTATAACTATATATATACATCATATTTTATAATCTCCTTTTAACAAAATAAATTAAGAATTGATTGAATTAATTATTATGATTAATGTAAAATTTCTGGGTATTACAAATGGCTTTTCTCTCCGCCGTTGAGAGCCGCCGAATTCTGATTCTTTGAATCTTGTTTGATTTGGAGTGATTGCGCCGGATTTGGGGAGTACAATCAGGGATCTGACGGATTCTGTACTGATTCTCTGAATCTTTTTTATCCATAGTGATTAGTGATACGATTTGGCTTTGGTCCGCCTATTTATTCCATAACGTTGTGGTAATCGATACTTACTCATGGAGAACTTAAATATTTTGAGATCGGAGGACGATGATTTGTTCCTCGGCGCCGACAAAGCCGGCGGTGGCAATGAGATGGTAGGACTCAATCTTATTGGAAAATTCCTCACAGATCCAAATCTCTCACTCGCCAGCGCGAGGAGTGTCCATAACCGTCATTGGGAATGGACGATTCATCTCACAATTCAACCATAAGATGGATCTTAAGAGAGTGGTGGATGGTGGCCCGTGGCATGTGGGGATGCATATGCTCGTCCTACATCAACTCAAGGTGGGCGAGGTCCCCCATCAAGTTCCGCTGGACACCGTGCCTTTTTGGATGCAATTCTATGATATTCCGGCGGGATACTTCAACGAGGAGATGGGAGAGGCGCTTGGAAATTTTATTGGTCGCTTTATGGAGTATGATGCATCCAACAAGGGGGCTGCCTGGAGACAGTTTATGCGTGTCCGTGTTGCGATTAACATTAACGCCCCGTTGAAAAGGTACAAAAACTTCAAGCTCCATACTGGAGTATCATCCCGAATAAAATTCAAATATGAGAGATTGAACAAGTTTTACTTCTATTGTGGAAAACATGATCATATTGTGAGTTTTTGTACGGATTACTTCGATGCGCCTATTGGGGAGAAGAAACAAATGTGGTAGCCCCGGATCGCCGGAGACCTGCTCAAGCCGGCGACAAATGGCTGAATAATGGTCCCAACGTTTTTTCAGCCGGAAATCATTGAGGGGTAAATGACATTAATGTTGATGGCGAGAATCAAGGGAGGGGAGGTCAAAACATTAACACATAAATTAATGTCATAATTACGAATCCTATATTTGAAAATAAAGAATTAAACGCTGCAGAGGAGAGTGAGGAATTTGGGGGATTGGAAATTAAAAAGAGGAAGAGGCACGTTAGCTTGCTTGGAAGCTCATCAGGACATGCATCAAATGAGACTCAACATTTTTTATCGGCTGGTCCTAGCTCTAAGACCAGCTGGGACTTATGAAAATCCTAAGTTGGAACTATAGAGGGTTGGGTCAACCGGCTACAGTTCCTGCCATTTGCGAACTCATTCGAGTTCGGAGACCTGATATTATATTTTTGTCTGAAACTATAGTGCACGGTGTTAGATTAGAAGTCGTTCGTGTGAGGCTTAATTTTGATTCTTGTTTTACCGTTGATTGTACTGGGAATAGTGGTGGCCTCGCTTTACTTTGGAATAATAATATCAACTACACAATTGTGAACTATTCCACTCACCATATTAATGCTGATATCATTGACGAAACGGGAGCATGGAGAATCACTGGGTTCTACGGATATCCGGAGAGGAACCGAAGACAACTGTCGTGGAACTTACTCCGCAACTTATCCCACACTAACGGGCTGCCATGTGTATGCATTGGAGATTTCAACGATCTCTTATCTGCTGCCGAAAAAAGGGGAAGAATCTCTCATCCGCAACATTTAATCAAATGATTCAGAGAAGCGGTTAGCGACTGTGATTTAGTTGATGTTGAACTTACGGGGTACAAATTCACGTGGCGAAGGGGTCGTGACCCTCTATCGGCAGTTGAAGAGAGGTTGGATAGGGTAATGGGTTCACCGACTTGTCACGAACGTTTCCCGAGAGCAGAACTTCTTAATTTAGTGGCACCAATTTCGGATCACAATCCGATTTTGTTAAATACAACTCCAACAATTGCCACTATCAGGAGAAGAGGATTCCGGTTCGAGAACTGTTGGTTGGAAGAGCCAAATTTAAAGGTTGTATTCTAGCGTAGTTGGGAGGTAACCCGCGATATATAATTAAGGTCAAGACTTGCAACAACGGGGGACACATTATCCATTTGGGGAAAGAAGGCCGACGCTAGTTCCAGAAGGGTAAAACGCGATATCGAGAGAAAAATTGAACACCTTCAGGGAATTATGAGTGCCGAAGGTAGGAAGGAACATTATTTAGCCCGTGAGTAGTTGGGATCTATCCTTAGACAAGAGGAAACATATTGGAAACAAAGAGCGAATCTTTTTTGGCTAAGAGAAGGGGACCTCAACACAAAATTCTTCCACCAAATGGCGTCGACGAAGAAAAAGAGGAAAAGAATCAGAAAACTGAAGAATGATGAAGATGAGTGGGTTGAATCAAAAGAGGAATTATGTGCCTTAGTTCAGAATTACTTTGATAACCTGTTTCTGGAGAACACTATGCGTGATGATGAATCTGACTTTCTGGAGGCAGTAGAGCCTCTGGTAACTGAGGAACAAAATGAATTCTTAACAAGAAATTTTTCTAAGGAAAAGTTTGATCTAGCCATCCGACAAATGCACGGGGACAAGTCTTCTGGTCCTGACGGCTTCAATCCCTCGTTTTACCAACACCATTGTGAGACTATAGGAGGCGACATCTTCACTGAAAGCATAGGCTGGCTGCAAAATGAGGAATTTCCCCAGGGATTAAATGACACGAATGTTGCCCTGATCCCAAAAGTAGAGAACCCTGAATCGGTATGTGATCTTAGGCCCATCTCTTTATGTAATGTTGTCTACAAAATTCTATCGAAAGTTTTATGCAATCGGTTAAAAACCATTCTCCCGGGAATGGTAGATCACGCCCAATTGGCCTTCGTGACTAGTAGACTCATACAAGACAACATTTTGATTGCATTCGAATTAATCTTTACATGCTATGAAAAATAGACGAAGGGGCAATAAGGGGGGTGTGGCGGTCAAAATTGATATCAGTAAGGCGTACGACCGGGTCGATTGGACGTTTCTTGAAGCAATATTGAGAAAATTGGGTTTTGAAGAAAGATGGATCAAATGGATGTTGCTCTGCGTTAAAGCAGTCCGTTATTCAATTATGGTGAATGAAGAATTGGTGGGCCCTATTATTCCAAGTCGTGGATTGAGGCAAAGAGATCCTCTCTCCCCTTACCTCTTCATACTATGTTCGGAAGGGCTATCTGTTGCGTTGAATGTGGCAAAAAGAACAGGCCAGCTACACGGCCTTAGGGTCTGTAGAAGAGCACCGGAGGTTACCCATCTCCTCTTTGCAGATGACAGTCTCTTGTTCTTTAGAGCAACCATTAATGAGTGTAATCGATTGAAACACGTGTTAGAGGCCTATGAGCGATGTTTAGGACAGGCCATTAATTTTGAGAAGTCGGGGTATTCTTTAGCAAAAATGTGCCTCTTGGAAGGAGAAATGACATCAAGCAGATTCTGGGAATTAACAACCCCATTAACACGGGTCGTTACCTTGGATTGCCATCGTTAATTGGCCGCAAGAAGAGGGACATTTTCAACTATGTCAAAGAGAGGTTATTGACACGTATTTTTCAATACTCGCCTCTCAAGTGTAAGAGTGTCCTCGTAGTAAAAGTAAGTGTCCAGTTAAATTATCGAACCACGGGACTAGTTAGCTAGCGTAGCCTTAGTGCTGTGTGCGTCACGTAATTATAGTGAAAGAGCATGGGGGTGAGCTAAACATTAAATGCAAAATCCAACAAAATAAATGCTAATGAATAAAGCAAGTAAAATGATGATCAAATATCAAATAAAGAAGTAGTGTTCGGGTGTTAGTCATTGTGTGGAAAATTGAGTTAAAAGTCGACTTTTATGTGCAATTCATTAGGTGGAACTTGATAGAAGCAATCACGAGTGCATTTGTCTACTAAATCACCTAGGATCGAGAGGATGAATAGAGGCGTTCTTACCCGGGTAATCACACAACTAGGGGATTCTACTCTATCTAATTAACTAAACTAATCCCTAATCATGTTTTTCCACTTGAATACTAACAACCAAGCTCCTACGGCCTTCTCACTAATCACTCAAATTCTCATTCAAGCAATCAATGTAGATAAATGGGGTTCTAATGAAAATTACCCAACTCTCGTTGCGATAACCCAATATTTACTCACTCACTCGATTCCCAACCCTCGATCATACTATCTACCCCGATTAACCAACTCTCGTTGCATTAATTGAGCTTCACATATAACCTACTAATTGAGTTCTAGCAAATGATCTATCAAAACCCATAAACCTAACCAATATTCCCTCCAATGAACTACATAATTAAAATTAAGCTAATAACACAAATTCCATCACAAATCAAAACACCCCAAACACCAACAAACCTAGTCAATAATTAAATTAATAAAAGAAAGCAAGATTATCAAAGATAAACAATAAAACATGGAATTAAGGAAAAATATCACCTCAAATGGTCTTCAAATTCTCCAAATGCTTGCATAAAATAAAATACTACATTGAAATCTATCTAAGAAATGATTAAACTAAACTATTAATGGAGTTGAGTGGAGTGTGGGGTGGAGGAGGGTTCCCCAATTAGCTGTGTATTGCTCTGTTTCGTGCGTATGCGTGTCTTCCAACTGTTGTGTGTTAATTCCCCAAAAAAATACTGCATATGCGCATACCCCCTCAGCTCCAATTGTTAAAAATGGCCCATGGTTGATTAATTGAAATGGGCCTAGGCCCATTAGCTATTAAAAAATAACATTCAGCTGTTTGATTTCCATTTCGTGGCTCGGTCGTGCATGTTGAGCTTGGCCGTGCAATCTTGATTTCTCAAATTTTCTGTATCGGGCAAGATGTGCTCGAGCCTCGTGCACGGTCGTGCTACCAACTCGATTGTTTTGCACCTTTCTTGTTTTGCTCATATATTTTGATCCGGAGCTTGGATCGGCTCGATTATTATCTTGTTTCGACCCTCATTTCATCTTCTTTCATGTGGTCAACTCATGTACTTGATCCAACGGCTGGATTTTTCGTGATTTGCTTCAAAATATCTCGTTTTACCTATAAAAATAGCAAACTACGCCATTTTCTCAAAATCAAGTGCAATTAGTCAATTTAGTGTAAAAATGCAACGAAAATCTATAAAATTATGCGAATTAAACACATGAATTTAAATCAATTTTCACACTAATCAGTTATGTTCGAAGTTACAAACATGGAGGAATAAGAAATTAACTATCAAAAGCAGGAAAGGAAATCTTGATAAAATCTGCAGCACATGCAATCCCCACTTTTTGCATGTCGGTGTTCTTACTCCCTTCAACCCTATTGAAGGAATAGGAGACTATGATTAATAAATTCTGGTGGGGGAAAACTCCACAGATGAATCGAGAGGCATTAATTGGATGAGGTGGCAGCGCTTATGTGTGGATAGAAAGGAGGGTGCGAGAGGTTTTCGGGATTTACATAATTTCAATATCGCGATGTTGGGCAAAATGGGATAGCGTCCTGATTCTTTGGTGAGCAGAATTCTCAAGGAAAGGTATTTCCCAAGGGGCGACTTCATCACAACCGAGAGGGGTTGGAATCCAAGCTTTACTTGGTCTAGTATCCACGCTAGTCAAGCGTTAATCAAAGCTGGACTACTTTGGAAGATTGGAACAGGGGATAATATAAGAATTTGGAAGGAGCCGTGGGTTTGTAGACCTAATTCTCGCCTAATTATTTCAGGCGAGATAGAGGGATTGGAGGAGCTAAAGGTTTCAGCTTTGTTCGATCCTACAACTCGCGAATGGGACGTGCCTTTAATTAGAGATCTTCTTCAAGATGATGCTGATGAGATCGTAAATATGGTTGTTCCACCGATGGGAGCGACTGATAAAATGACATGGGGCCTATCGAGAAGTGGGAGGTACACGGTTAAGACGGCGTATAAATTACAAACGAAAATGTAGGATATTCCTAACCTAGCAACTGGTGGGAACTGGAGCAATATATGGAGGTTACTCGTGCCTCCAAGAGTAAAAGATTTCCTATGGAGAGCGGCTCGAGACTGCTTGCCAACTAGAACCAATCTTTACATGAGAAGGGTGTTACAAGATACAAATTGCTTGTTTTGCGAACAAGGTGAGGATGATATATGGCACTTACTAGCAGAATGCCCATATGCCAGAGGCTGCTGGGCAGCAGGCGGTATACTCAATAGAATTGATGACCAGCTTCGGACGACTGATTCGGCGAAGGACTCACTATCCCCAATCATGCGATAACTGCGAGCTTTGCTAGGATCTCATGGCAATTATGGAAGGAGAGGAATTCGAAGCATTGGAACGGTTGTGCACACACAGAATCAGAAGCGGTACACTTATCCGCTAGTGCTTGGTTCGAATGGAAAAATGCTAAAGATATCAACAACAGAACAATCAGAAACCAAGTATGCGCGGCATGGCACCCTCCCCCGGAAGGGCTGCGCAAGATAAATGTGGACGCAACTTTTTTTCAGGAGGCCTCACTTACGGGTCTGGGAATGGTAATGCATGACAATCTAGGGACCTTTCTGGTTGGAAAAACAAGTTTGAAAACAGGTTGTCTAAGTGTGGAGATAGGGGAGATTCTGAGTTTCCATGAAGCCCTTTGTTGGCTGCAAACAAATAATTGGGATGATGTTGTGATTGAGGGAGATGCAAAAGTGGTTGTTGATGCCATTAACTCTACGGAGTCCTACGACACTACGTTTGGTGATTACGTCTTTTCTTGCCGACCTTTGCTAGCTCAGTTCAATAATGTTTCGATAGTTTTTGTCAAAAGAAGCGCTAATATGATTGCACATAAGTTAGCTAGAGAATCCCGTTATTTACATAATCCTTGTACTTTGGTAGACCCACCAGACTGTGTGGTCGGGCTTCCTTTCACTCCTTGTTTATGCAATAATAGAAGCTAAGTCCTCCATGCTTCGAAAAAAAAAAATTGTGCAATTTTGGACTTTTTTGTGGACAAAGAATACATTCATCTTTCCACTTCCCTACGATTGGAGGGGGCAACGACGTCCATTGTTGAAACGTCCATTTTTATCAAAAATAATGAATCTAAAATGAGACGGTGAAAGTATTATTTAATAATGTTGACCTGAAATATTAATAACCTGATACTGTTGTTTATCTATATATATTTATCAATGACTCCCTAAATTTAAGCATTTTGAGCGCAAGTTTTGAGTTGTCTTTTTCTTTTTTTCCAATCCAATCAATTTTATATTTACATATTTCATCTTCAATTCCAATACACATTAATCTCCAAGTATACATCGACATATTTATTTACTATCCCATCATCACTTTTATATCAATCAGTCTTTTACATACTTTTCTTACGCTCACCCATTCTTTAAATATATTTATATAACATAAATTTTCATTAATGACTTTATTACGAATACTAGATGAGCAACCTATACGAAATATCAATAAAAATAAATATTTATATATTTAAATAATTTTAAAAAATAATATCATGTATTACACAAAATGATCATATATATATCAAAAAGTAAAATGATTATGTAAAGTAATATAATTATATTACATAATAAATATATTTAAATAATATGTGTGTGAAATTATAAAATATGTTTTCTAATATTTCAATAAATAGATTTTAAATCATTATGTTTTAAATACATTAATTACTAAATAATTTAAATAATATATCTTATAATAAAAAAAGGCTTACGCTCTATGTACCTTAACCTTAAAAATTTCGACACCCACCATTTATACTACTAACATACTTATTAAAATATTGAGTTTCTTTTATATATACACAATATTAATAATAAGTGTGAGTCAATATAACTAAAAAGTGCAACACAATATTAATAAAAAAATGTAAGTTAATATAACTAAAAAGTGCAATACAATATTACTAAAAAGTGTAAGTCAATATAACTGAAAAGTGCAACACAATATTATAAAAAAGTGTAAGTCAGTATAATTGAAAAGTGCAACACAGTATTACAAAAAAGTACTGTAAGTCAATATTACTGAAAAGTGCAACACAATATTATAAAAAAGTGCAAGTCAGTATAACTGAAAAGTGCAAAACAATATTACTAAAAAGTGTAAGTCAATATAACTGAAAAATGCAACACAATATTAATGAAAAGTGTAAGTCATTTATAACTGAAAAGTGCAACACAATATTACTAAAAAGTGTAAGTCACTGCAACTGAAAAGTATAAGTGTCTATAACTGAAAAGTGCAACACAGTTTTTATTAAAAAGTGCAAGTGTGTATAATTGAAAAATGCAACACAATATTTAGTGAAAAATGTAAGTCATTATAACTGAAAAATGCAACACAATATTACTAAAAAATATAAGGTCTTATAAATGAAAAGTGAAACATATATAGTATAACTACAATATGCAACTAAGTTTATTATAAAAGAATAATATATTATTTTTTTTTGTTATTAATTTTACACTTTTTATTATTTACTACTTGCACGTTTTTTACTTTTAATATTACACTTTATGGTAGTTATTACTTGCATCTTTATAATCGAGAAAAATATTTGTGAAGATTTATTTATATTTGTGAAGATAAAAATAAATGTATAGGTGGGACTCAAACCCTCAACATTGTAATAAAACAAATATATGAGATTATCATTAGGCTACAACCTAATTTATATAATAACTTCGTCTTATCAATATATATCCGATATTTTGGACTCGAGTGCACATGGTGCACTTGAGTGAGACTTATCCAAAAAAAATACACTTACTATAAAAATCAACTATAAAAGTTGTTTTTTTATTAATAAATAAAAATGTAATAAAGATTAGTCAAACTTGTCTTTTTAACTAATATTCATCCTTCTAATGACATGTCATTTTTTAAGAGAGTAACTTAATTTAAGAAAATGACATGTGTACTCTAATTAATCTTAAAATAACATCTAAATTAAATTAATAAGAGATTGACACAACATAAAATTAAAAAAACTCCCTATTAATATTACAGTGAATATCCAACCCAAACTAAATATAGATTTAGTATTCACTAAATTTATCATATCCACTTTTTTTCTCCATCTACCAAAAGCCTAAATCAAATACCCATTTCTGTGTGTAATGTAATTTTTTTCACAAGGAACTAACTAAAAATTTAGATAATTGTATTTCTTTTAAAGGTTCATCATTGTTTTTTAAGTCTCAGTATCCGATCCACTAATTTGGGGATCAATCTTACCGTCCACTTGTGAGGTTCTTGTTTAAAGACATATTTTAAAGTCAGAGTCTCTGTATAAACTGATCCCTTAAAAATTGTTCCTTAAGAGTTTCGAACGTGAAATCTAGAGATGATCACACCACTAAGTTCGAAACCTGCACTACTAGGCTAACTCTTTGGAATTAAAGGTTGATCACTACGTTTCGAGTTCTCAAGTTGAATGGAGTGTAACCGTGTAACTAGGGGTGGGCATTCAGATGGTTCGGTTTTGAGTTTTTTTTTCAATCGAACCGAAATAATCGAAATCTGTTAGAATTGAATCGAACCGAATAAATGTTCAATTGATCCGGTTTAAACCGGAATTCTTGCATAATGATTTGTGTGAGAAATGCTTGAATTAACTATGTTTAATTGCTCGAAATCGATAGTTTTCATGCATTTTTTATGCAAGTGTGTTTTGATATATTTTTAATTGGTTTGAGAAAGGTATATACATTATTTTGTAGGTAAATTGTAAATTGAACATTTGGAAGCAAAATATGTGCCTAAAAAGTTATGGAATTAAGAGGATGATTGCACTATTGGAAGCGTCTCGAAAAATAGAGTGAAAAAAGAATGGAGTCGATTGGAGTTTGGGATCAAGGGGTGCCACGACCGAGTCAGGCAACTCGGCCAAAAGTTCAGACCTGAGGCGAGCACAAGGAGGCCACGACCGAGCTAAAGAGGGAAGTGCCAAAACTGAGCTCCAGAGGTGAAGAAGTGTTAACACGCTTTTATTCGCTTCCGACTCGGTCGAGCTACCGACTTAATTGAGTCAACCCGAAATTTTACCTTTTTCCTCCATTTGACCTAGGGACACATGTCACACTGGTTGGGAAGGGTGTATATAAGCTCATATTTTTATTTTTTAAGGGCAAGCGGCCATTGGAGAGAGAGGAAGATCCCCAAACCATTTTTCTTCATTTTAAATTTCAAATTGTTAGTTTTCTCCATATAATTGACTAGATTTTCATAGAATAGCTTGCAATATAGTTGTAATTTCATTTTCAAGCAAGAGATGAAGATTTTGTGGAGAATTTCAAGGTTTATTTCAAAATTTCAATCAAAGAGGTTATGTTATTTCTCTTCAATTTCTTTAGTTTTTTTGTTGATTTAGCCATGGGCAAACATATTTGTGTTTGAGTGTTTTGATTTGTGATTGAATTTTTGTTTTAGCTTGTCTTTGATTGTTTAATTTCATTGGAAGGTGTTTAAGCTAGATTAATGGGTTTTGGGTGAATTTAGGGGTGGGTAAATATACCGAAATTTCGGTATACGGAGCTTATCATACCGAAAAAATACCGAAATTGTCGAAATTTTCGGTTCATACCGTACCGATATTTTTGGTATGATAACGGTATGGAAAATGGCCATACCGTGGTATTTCGGTGTATACCGAAAATTTCGATAAGTTCGGTATACCGAAAATATCGGTATATCGATATATTTCGAAATATTAATAAAATAATTATTTAATAATACAATTAAAATTTTAAATTAAAAAATATTTTTTTAAATGCAGACTTCTCTTACATCTTAAATTAAGTTACATGAGTTATCAATTGATTAAAAAAGAAAAACATTAAAAACAAAACCCTAGATCGCATTCTCTACTTCTCTTTCTCTCTTCCGTCTTCACTCCAGGCGCGGCCGCTGCACGCCGCCGCTGCAGTACACCACGCCCAAGTGCCGCTCCTGCACACTCGCGTCGCCGCCCCTGCACGTCAAGGTAATATAGGTATTTTTTTTATGCCTATTTAAATTATTTTATCAGTTGATAATTGGTGATTGGATTTTGGAGTTCATATTACAGATTTTATAAATCAGATTATGAAATATTGAATCAGATTTTTTTTTTATATATAGATTTTGGAGTTCATGAATCATAATTGGTAAATGGTAATTGATAATTTTTTAAGTTTTTAAGAATTTTCTTATTTAAGAATCAGATTATGAAATATTGAAAATTTAAAATATATCAGACTTTATTAGATTATCAGATTGATAATTTTTAGTTCATGAATCATAATTGGTAGTCGTGACAGTCATGAAATTCAGATTAGAGTAGTGTGGGTAAGTGGCTTAAATTCATTTTGGTGGTTAATACTTAAATTTAGAAGCCTGATAGTCATTTTGGTGGTTAAGTTCAGAAGCCAGATTAGAGTAGTGTTTCCACTTATTGGCTTAAATTCATTTTGGTGGTTAAATTAAAGGGTGGATCACTATTAGGTCCCTTGTGGGATAACCTATAGCAACCCACTCCCACCCAAAAAAAGGTTGAAATGAGCTCCCAAATCAAGGCGAAATAGACCATAATACCTCTGAGAATAGATTATAAAATTAAAAAATCCCCTTTCTTGCTTTTGTTTTTTATCTTCCCAATCATTTTTTCCCAAAATAATTCCGGCATATGAACAATTTTGCCCAACTACCTCCTAGCCTATTTTTCCCGGCGATAAAATTCTATGACCGGAGGTCTAAGCCCGATGACCGTCTGCTGGAGATTTTGTTGATTTTAGTTTGTTTCTTCCGAAATCTTTCCCGGCGAAGAAATCCAATTTCCGGCTATGTATCTTCGACAAGGTTCGTTCCCCTTTTCCTTTTGTAATAAATTTGATGACCGGCGGACTAAATTCGATGACCGTCTTCTTGGATCCATTTCAGAACTTTGGTCTAATTTGTTCGAAAAGACTTCGGATTTTTCTTCAGATTTCATCAATAAGAAGACTCTTCCTCACTGAACCGTCACCGGAAAAGATAATATTTCCCTTTCAATGACAGATCTCCACGGTGCGTGTTGATGACACTTTTTTATTTCAATTTCGAGAACAATTTCGGAGCTAGATTTAACAGGGAAAGGAAGATGAACCTCGATGACGTGGCCGCCGATGCGTGAGATGTAAATCTAGACGGACTTTTTGACGGCGTCGTAGGCGTAGTGGAGGATGAGGGCGGCGTCGCCTGGTTGAAAATTGGAGGAGAAGAAGGGCCAGGTGGTGTGCTGGAGGGCGGCGGTGGCGTTGTATCGAGTCCAACAGAGAGAGAGGAGGTGTAATCTTCGTGAATCAATCCGTCGAATCGATTACAGGTCTGTTTTTCTCTTTGGGGGTAATTGATTATTACTAATTGTCCCCTTTTTTGTTTTGAATTTCAAATCTGCGCTTTATTTGTTATGCACCGTTTGATTGATGCTTTTGGATCCAGCTGTTTTAATTTGGGTTTTATGGATCCTACTTTGGGATAATGTAGCTGTATTCTTTGTATTTCTTCTATTGTATATTAATGGCGAAAATTGTTTAATTAAACATGATTAATCTTGAAAAAGTTTGATATCAAGGGCAAATAGTAGAATTAAACAAGTTTCAAGAAAATTGAAATGACGACTCCCTTCCCTAGATTAAAAAAACTAGGATAAATACATTTTGTTTGTGTTAACTAGTTTTGAATTGTTCACATCATCACATTTAGACTTTGAATTTATTCATATACAGTTATAAAATTTAATATTTTAGTTATAATTAAATAAAAAATAGATGAATTTCAAACATAGACTTTGAGGGATTTGATCAAACTATTATCTTGTATGAATAGGGTACATATATATTGGTGCATGCATATATCAGAGAATAAAAGGGTTTTGAATTAAAAGAAAGAAAAAATAAAGTCCATAAGTCACCATAATATATAAGCCTTTTTATTTTTCAATTCTTCTCTACTTAAATCTATTATTATGAGAAAAAAAAAAAAAAAAAGCATACACAAAAGTCAACTCTTTATTTACTTTATACATAATTTTTTACAAAATTGCCCCTAAAAACTACACTCATTATTACACTCAGTGTTCAAATTTGCAATACTATGTGTTCAACTTTTACAGCTTAATAACCCGCAGTGTTCAAATTTGCAATACTTGGTGTTCAACTTTTATTGTTTAGAAAATGTAATATTCAAACTCTGTTCAATTTAGAGTTTACATAAGTTAATAAACTCTAAACCCTAAATTAAATTTGAAAATTAGAAAGATTCAAACTCAATTTCAATTAATGTTCTAGTAATTTATGTAACATTCAATTTTCAATTTAAGTTTTAGTAACTTATGTAAATGACGGGTTTATATGGTACTAAACATAGTGTAGAGAAAAAATGGTAACATATTTAGATTTAAGTTTAGTACCTCATGTAATATTTAAAATTTAATTTAAAGTTTAGAGTTTAGTACTCCCTCCGTCCCACAATAACTTTCACACTTTCCTTTTCGGGACGTCCTACAATAACTTTCACATCCTTAAAATGGAAAACCTTTTATAAACTCTACCCTTAGAATATCATTAATTTTACACAAATGTCATTACTTTTTCTCCACACATACACAAAAGTCAACTCATTATTTACTTTATACATAATTTTTTACAAAATTACCCCTAAAAACTACACTCATTATTACACTCAGTGTTCAAATTTGCAATACTATGTGTTCAACTTTTACAGCTTAATAACCCGCAGTGTTCAAATTTGCAATACTTGGTGTTCAACTTTTATTGTTGGGTGATCATACTTGTCATTGATTTTTATGTTTTATCTTATTGTACTTTATGCTTGAAATAATAACGTAATAATAGAAATACAACACGATACAAAGCAATCATAAATAGATACCTGTTATAAATAGGAACAAGCAAATTTACTATATAAATTGAATATTACATATGTTACTAAACTTAAATTGTATAAAAAAATATTAAACCATAAACATAAATTGAGTTTGAATGTTACATAAGTTACAAAAATTGAAATTGAGATTGAATCATTGCACATTCTCAACATGTCACATAAAATTGCTATCCATTTTAAATAAGAAAAAATATTTCTCAATCATCTCAACAAGTTTTATTTGTCTTGTTAAATCTCTTATTATTCGATAAACACAAGGTACTAAATCCTAAATTGAATTGGAATATCACATAAGTTGTGAATTAATTTAAATTTAGTACAATATTTAAATTTAATTTAGGATTTGGTACTTTATATTTAATATTTAAATTAAAAAATTTCATTATTAGGAGAAAAATTAAAAAAAATACACTCTTTGTTCAAAGTTAGAGGAAATCTTTCACTTTGTTCATTCTCCGAGGGACCTTAAAGTCTTACATGTAATTTTGTAAACCTTTTATATAGAGTAAATAACGTAGTTTGATTGAGTGTATGATGGGCCCAAAACATATTAGATGAAGGGTAAATATGTGTATATCGTAAGAGTGAATATGCAAACTTTTCAGGGACGTACCATTTTTTAACTTATGTAATATTTAAACTTAATTTAAATTTAAAATTTATGTCAGTATAATATTTCAATTCAATTTTTTAAGTGGTAAATAAGGTACTAAACATAATAACATAATGTTATAAACCTTAAATTTAAATTAATTTTAAAGATTACATAAGTTACTAAAACTTAAATTGAAATTAAATTTGAATAATATTACATAAGTTACTAAACTTATATGTTATATAAAGTATCAAACATAAACCTTAAAACTAAATTAAATTGAAATATTAAATAAGGGGTTAAACTTATATGATATACAAGTTACCAAATATAAACCTTAAACCTTAATACAAGTTACTAAACTTAAATATTTGAACACAAATGGTGAATATTTGTTAGTAGTAAAAGGGACAATTCAATTTTTTAAGTGGTAAATAAGGTACTAAACATAATATTATAAACCTTAAATTTAAATTAATTTTGGATATTACATAAGTTACTAAAACTTGAATTGAAATTAAATTTGAATAATATTACATAAGTTACTAAACTTATATGTTATATAAAGTATCAAACATAAACCTTAAAACTAAATTAAATTGAAATATTAAATAATGTGTTAAACTTATATGATATACAAGTTACCAAATATAAACTTTAAACCTTAATACAAGTTACTAAACTTAAATATTTGAACATATTTGAACACAAAGGGTGAATATTTGAACAAAGAGAGTATTTTTTTGAATTTTTCTCCTGATAATGGATTTAAGTATAAAAGAATTGAAAAAAAAGTTAAGTTGTTTTATTTTACTAATATATTTAGGTGTATTGGGTTAAATCTAACCGTTGGAGAAATACTCAACGCTATCAAAAGAAGAAATGTGATTCTTACTATTTCCTATTAACTTTACTCCAATTTCAATCTCAAGATTGACATCGAGAACATAACGTAATAATAGAAATACAACACGATACAAAACAATCATAAATAGATACACGTTATAAATAAGAACAAGCAAATTTACTATATAAATTGAATATAAGTTTAATTTGAATATTACATATGTTACTAAACTTAAATTGTATAAAAAATACTAAACCATAAACATAAATTGAGTTTGAATGTTATATAAGTTACTAAAATTGAAATTGAGATTGAATCATTGCACATTCTCAACATGTCACATAAAATCGCTATCCATTTTAAATAAGAGAAATATTTCTCAATCATCTCAGCAAGTTTTATTTGTCTTGTTAAAACTTTTATTATTTGATAAACACAAGGTACTAAATCCTAAATTGAATTGGAATATCACATAAGTTGTTAAACTTAAATTGTATATAAGTTACTAAACATAATGTCATAACCCTTAAACTTAAATTCATTTTGGATATTACATGAGTTACTAAAATTTAAATGATATTCTCGCTGCACTTTTGATGTTAGAATTTTAGGCAGGCTATACATACTCTCAAGACACTTGCATCAATATTGTACAAACACTATATATATGTCATTAAATCTACCGTCCATTGGAAACATACATAAAACTAATTAATGATACCTCTAAAAGTTAAAAGGGACATATGTGAGAAATCTGCATTCTTCACTAAAAACATCTCCATCCAAAGCATGGTCTTGTGTTGATACACGAGAACCTGCTTGTGAGTCGCGAGAAAAACGTATTCATCAGATTGACTTATCGGAAAAACGCCATAAACCATTCCACTTATGCAACGAAGACTCACCTTATCCACCATTACCCATTCAAACATAACCCATATACTCATCCAAACATCAGAAATTAATTTGAACAACAGAAATTTGAACCCATATAGACTCGTAATCTTCCATAACCCATATACTCATCCAAACATCAGAAATTTGAACAACAGACAATCGTCCATCAGACTCTAGCAAATAAATCAGATTCCCACTCCCACAAACCAATTGATTAGGCAACTCGATTTTCCTCCAAGTTTCAGAACCCAAATCAAGAACAAGCAAACAAGAGCAACTAGTTGTTAGCCAATGCAAGGCACCATTAGAAGACACAACTTGATTCTTATTCATGTGTGAAATGATCATCTTGTAAAGTAACAAACTTCCTCCATCTGTTTGTCTCCAAATCAAGCACCATACATATAAAACTCTTATTTGGCCTATGCCCAAAACATCGATGATACCCAGCTAATACAACATTATACTTTTGTGTCAACATGTTGTAAGCTAATTCCACAAGAGTAGCTTCTCCATCAGGATAAAATCGAGTAACAGGGCGCTCACGAGTTTTCGGAAGACCCTATACTCCTTGGTCATAGGATTACATACATAATTATAAACACCTTTATCAGGAATACTAGAGCAACACAACAATCCATTACAATATGTTTTAACCTTAACTCTATCCTTCATGAAATCCAGTGAAAATTCAGATACAACCCTCAAATTATCAACGAGAATCAAACTTGGTCTTGATTCTGGAGTTGGGTAAGAAATTTCTACGAGCACCATAGGGCTCCTAATTGAAACCTCGTGTTATAGAGCTTCGTAAATGTTGGTCCTTGGTGGAGTATAACACAAGTGTATGGGGGGGGGGGGGAATGCACTTGTGTATGCAAATTCTTTTCTTTTTGACAAATTGGTCTTATCAGGCAAGTTGTCTCACAACTGGCCTGAGTGTGAACTTTGATAGATACTTGTCCTACTGATTACTATTGAGTGATCAGTTGGCTAAATATCTAAAAGAGTTGCTAAGTGCGGAATGTGGTTGGCCTTTGACTAAAGAAATACTCCAAGTTAATTTCAGAAAAATACAGGTTATCAGGGACTTTGTCCAAAACAGATTTTCTTACTTACTGAGTTATGTTTCTTTAAAATATGTTTGAATGTAAGTGAAATTAAGAATGCAGTAAGTAAATGGCACACAAATTTATAGTGGTTCAGAGACTCAAGCTCCTACATCCACTTTCCCTGATTGAACAATATAATTCCTTCTCAATGGAATTAGCTTGTTTTATAGTGCCAAGGTGCACTGATCAACAACACTCTCTTAGTGTTTTGATCCCTAGGATAACTTGAGTCCTAGTGCTCAATCTCTCTGAGTTAAGACTGGTTTTCACACTAACAGTCCTTAACTACTCACTTCTACAACAAACTCTCTCTTCACTTAATGAGATAAGGGTTTGAGGTTTGGTTCCAACTAGTAGAGATATCCTTTACAATAAGAACAGTGTAAAGGCTTAGGATATCTCAATGCTAAGCTTTGGATGTTTACAAAGATTGGCTTAGCTAAGAGAAGTGATTCAGGAAACTTGGGATTCTTAGAGAATAGCTTGGTTTCCTTTGAAAGCTTGATGATAGTTTGATAGCTTGTAGTTGGATTATGAATTCCTTTGATCACTTCTGTATTTATAGGCAAATTGAACAACTAACCGTTGGAGGGATTAGCAATTCAAATATGTCTATTTGCAGCACCATTGAAACGGCTATGAAGCTTGGCATCCTTTTATCCACTGTGTAAAAGGGCTCTTCAATGGTTGCTTGAATGAATGTGTTGACTTCTGACAAATGCGGCTGAGGAGACTTGTTTCAGTTTCCAATTTTACACATTGTCCTAGGTTGATTTGTGGCAAACTTTATACACAACCAACGGTCAGATGGGACAAGCTCCCTGAACATTCCTGCTGCAGTTTAGAATGTTCCAACATTCATTCAATGCTTCACTCTTTAATGCTCTAAGTCTTCAATGCTTGTTTCAGGCATGATTGGCAATAAATGCTTCATTGAATGTGTCTTTTGCATTCAATGATTTTGATCATTTATACTTCAACTGTCTTGATCTTTTGCATTTATGAACACATCTTTATTGTTCTTGATCTTTTCAGCTCAGTTGTCCATTTGATCAGCTTGTCTTGAATGGATCAGCAACTTTGTCCTATAGACCTATCAAGCTGCCTAACATTCCAGCTTTGGACAACTATCCTGATTACTAAAATCTCATAACACTTCTGAGATTTTTACTTAAGCATTCTACATACTAAAGTGCACTGAGACAGCTTGCCTGAACTTGACTTGAGCATATCTCAACTAATCTGATCATCATCAATCAGGGGTTTTGGTATCTAAATCAAAATCATTTTATTCCCAACAATTTCCCCCTTTTTGATGATGCCAAAACCTATTACAAAGGGAACTTGACTTATATTATACATTACCTTCAGGGAGAGTGAACTGGTCAACTTGCCTGAAAGAAACTGTTAACACAATAAATCAAGTAAGATATGTCATGATAGGTTAGTTGAGATAATGAGTTGTTATCTCTTGATAAAAACATAGTGATTCTTTTATATAAGTGATAAACCATTACAGAGCTGAAAATCAAAAGGGCTCACTAGTCTAGAATAGCAGAATAACAACAGAAATCATAACAGCAAAATAGGGAAACAGAGAACTTATCCATCACAGAGTTCCATCATCCTGAGGAGCAATGCCATACTGAGCCCATACTCTCTTCTTTAGTTCCCAGATCTCCTTGTTGGTTCCTCTAGGGCCAGGCTTTAGCTTCTCCATCTTCATGATGTTGATAAATTCTTCCAGAATCTTTCCCTCATCAATTAAGTTCCCATTGAACTTGGGAGGCATGTACTGAATAGGACCAGGGGCCTTGAATTCAACTCTTGCCATCTCAGCTGCTGCAAACAGCTTTTGGTAGAGGTCCCTGTGGTTCTCAAACATAAACTGAACAAAGACTTCATCCACACTCTCTCCAAGCCACTTTCCAATGACATAAAAGTCATATACAAAACTTCTCTTGGCCTCCTCCCATGCATCATTCAGTGAGATTGGAACCCACTTATCATGGTGAGGGTACTGAGTGTCCCATCTTTGCAGCATTTGTGGTTTGAGCCTTCTGTATGAAGCCCTCCTTCTTGGAGCTTTGAAGTTTGCCCTTCTTCCATCTCTTGCTTTGTTGGCCTCAACCAACTGATCCATTCTTTCCTTAGCTCTTAGAAGAGCTAGCTTCTCCTGTGTTTCTGGATCTTTCCCAAATCCTTCTTCAAACAACTTAGAAGGATCATCAGCAAGCTTGGGCACAACTACTTCAGGCTCTCTGTCCTGTACTTCCTCTTCAACTTCTTCTTCTTCAATAGCAGGCAGCTTGGCTGCTTTCTTCAATCTCTTTGATTGCCTCTCTGGAGTTGATTCTTCAGATTGAAATTCTGAAGGCAAAGTCAGGCTGGTTGGGAATTCATTGAAGGCTTCTAATTCCTTCCTCTTTCTTTCAGATGACCTTGTCACCTTCCCCCTTATTTCAGCAACCTTTTCTTTGGGGTCAAGTCCAGCTGACTCACCACCAGGCCTTTGTTGCCTCCTTGCCTGACTCTCCATTGCAGACATCATGGACTCTTTAACAGCAATTTGAATCTGCTCTTCTTCAGTCAAATTCTCAATATTCATTGGGCCTTTGCCTTTCCCATTGTCTTCTACTGCCTCCTCACTTTCAGGAACCTTCCCCTTTCCCTTGGATTCACCAATCACCAAGGTTCCCTTTGCCCTTGCTCTCTCTCTTTCCCCCTTTTTGGCATTATCAAAACACTGGGGCTTCAAGTCACTTATAGTGACAGAGAGATGTGAGTGAGCATGAGTGAGGGACTTCAACTCCTGCAGTAGGTAAACATTCTCATCATGAATGTTTTGCATTTTATCATCTGCCATGCTCAAAAAAGTGTGAACTGGCTTCATCTTTTGAGTAACAATTGCATCCAATGTGGCTTTCAGTGATTGATCAAGTTTGGCCTGAAGTTGGTCAGTGAGATTGGCCACAACTTGATCAGACACTTTGGCCATGAGTTCAACAGTGAACTTTTCAGCAGCCTCTTTCACCATTGCAGCCTTTAATTCTTCTGCCTTCTTCCTCTGAGCTGCTGTCCTTTGCCTTAGAGCATCCTTGATTGTCTTTCTCAAGGCTTTCACATTATGCTTGTACAAATCTTTGAGACCCTGCTGCTCTTTCTTCATAGATCTTGTGAATTTTACCATAGCATCCTTGGCTTTTGTCACTTCAGTTGAAACTGTTTGCAGTCCAGTTTCAACTCCACATATTCTTGCATCCAATGTGGGCAAAATCACCTCTTCTGAGCCAGTTTGCCTCATCTCCACAGAGGCTAAAGTCTTTCCTTGGCCATCAAGAGTATCAATGGTAGCTGCATGTGCCTTACCAACCTCCTTGACCAGTGTGTCCAACTTCTCTGACTGTTCTCCAATAATGGAAGCAGTCTGAGTAGCAATCTGAAAGTTAGTCTCAGTTGTGTTGGCTTGCTCAAAGTAAATCTGGTTCAGTGTGGACACATTTGCTGAGACTGCTTCAAGGTCAGTGTCAGCATCAACTGGTATGTCTGTCAGGGAGGCATCTGCAAAAATTTGCTCAATTGTGACAGCAACAGAATCTGCAAAACTAAGAGTGTTAGCAAAAACTCCCTCAACACCCTCATTCTTTTTATCTCCCATAGGGCCTGATACATCAGCACCCTCTCTCTCTTTTTCAACTAAATTCTTTTCTTCTCTTTCAGCAGATAATCTCACATTCTCTGGAGAATCAGGCCTCCTTTCACCAAGGGATTCATCAAGTTCAGATTTGACTTGAAGAATAGCCTGACTCTCATATTGGGCTGCACCCAACATTTCTACTTCATCTCCCTCTATGATTGGTGCACTCAGGGAACCTGTAATCACACAATCCTCACCATCATCTCCCTCTGAGTTTTTACCACTATCAGCCTTTTCAACTCCTTCCATTCCTAAACCTGACACCTATATATCCTCAACAGGATCCACAGAGGGCAGTTGTTGGGAGATCACAGTGCTTGGGCATCCCAAGGCCACTGAGTCATCCTGAATGACTAAAGGCTGGTCAATGTCCAACTGGCCTGACATTGATGAGGCTTTAGCCAAACTAGCTTCTCCCATGGAAGTCTCAACATTGTCAAGCTGTGCCTCAGGTTCAAAAGAACCATCCTTGGCCAATGCATCTTGGACTGAGTCACCATCTTTGGTCAACTCCTCTGAATGACCAGAGTCCTTTTCAGAATGATAAGTCAAGTAATGTACCTGAGCAGAGTTGAGGCCAGGAGGGTTGGGATTGGTGTTATCATCATCATCATCATTGTCATCATCAGATGGGCTATCAGGGTGCCTGAGTCCCTGTGCAATTCTTTCTTTCTCAGCTTGCACCTTCTCAGAGACAATTGTGCAAAACAGGGCCTCAGTGGTTAACACACTGGATTTCTTCACATTTGCAAAGTTTAAGAGCCTGTTCTCTTCAACTTGCCACCAGCTTGCCCCTTTGTCCTGAATAGCTTGAGCTATTTCCACCATAGTTCTATCCTTGATCTCAACAAGGGCTCTGAGATCATAGAACTGTTGCTGCAGCCTGGGATACTCCTTCAATCCAGGATATAACTCATCCACATTAGCCTTGGCAATTTGCCTTAGCATCCCCTTATAAGTGTATTCTTCACCACTTTCATCTTCAAAAGAGTTGGCTTGGGATTCAGGAGGGTTGGATTGGGAGTCAGGTAGGGTGGACTGGATTTCAGGAAGGTTGGGTTCAGAAGGGTTAGAGCTTAAAGCAAGTTGGGATTCAGGTGCTTTTGAGAGCAGTGTGCCTGAAGAGGTAATTGGAATGGCTGGAATGGGTGGGAGAGAAACTTGATCTCCTTCTTGAAGAACAGTTTCAAGAAGTTTGGTATAGGAAAGAAGTCTTGGATCAAGTGGGGAAAAAGGTCTATCTTCAAGATTAACCAAATCTGCCAGCACATCAATACCTGATCTATCAGGGGCACCTTCAGGGGAGTAAACCTTCTTGGCAATGATTGGGGCATCCTCAGGAGTCTTGCACTCCTCTCCTTCATGCCTTGGTGGGGATATTCTTTCTGATTGAATATCAGGGGAGTTGGCTTCAGGGCTGTTGGGCTTTGATTTGGACTTGGAGTTTGACTTGCTAGCTTGCCTGATCTCCTTGAAGAATTATTTCTTCTTTTTCTCCTCCTCCATCAATCTTTGCTTCTCAGAGGTTTTGATGATTCTTTTTCTTCTTTCTGATCTTGTTGGCAGGTCAAGATCTCTGAATTCAGTTACACTTTCAGGCTGTAAGGGGACAACCTCTCTGACTTCTTCACCTTCTTCAGGAGGGTTGACTCCTTCTTCAGCAACCTTCTCTATCTCCTCAGAAGTGGCTCCTCCACTTCTTGACTGACTTTCTGGTGAAGATTCATTCAGAATCTTCTTCATCTTCTTCATCTTTGGCTGAGCTTTTGGTGGCTGGGCTTTCCTCTTTCTTGGAGAGGCTCTTGGGACTGGAACAATTGCAACAGCTTTCTTGGAGGCAGCCTCCTGCTTTCTCTTCTCTGTCATAGAAGACATTTTTCTAAACATCACCTTTTGTGCAGGAAAAGGCTTTGGCTTTGCTTGTAGATGAGTGTAATGAGCAAATCTTTCCAAGAGCAGGCTGGCTCTTGTGCAGAACTGGAGTTTTCCATCAACTACCACCTTGTGGTGCTTCACCTCCTTGAACTTGTATTTCTCATTCATCATCTTGTCCAAAATAAAACTTTTCCAGTCAAATTTGACTCTCTTTTCAGCAGAGTCAATCACAGCAGCCATTACCCTGAGCTTTGGCATGCTGATTTGTTCAACACTCCCAGAGTGACTTAACAAACTTTTCACCACACAATCAAATAAGTGCCTATAAACAGGTTTTAAAGTGTTTTTGTTCTGAGCACTAACAAGCTTTTTGGGTGTAAGTAGCCATGGAAAGTAGAACTCCTGATCATCTCCTTCCTTGTATGATTCAGGATTCTGGCCTTTTGAGGGTAGCCCAAAGCTAGCTTCTAAATCCTCTGCAGTGAAGATGATTGTGTGTTGGCTTTCTTTTTCTTCATCTTCCTCTGCATATGTGAGCTTGGTGCACACATCCCCCTTCTTGCCCTTCCACCTTAGATAGGCAAAGAATTCTGCCATGAATGGATTCAGGCAGGAATCAGGCTTGGTGCCAAGAAACTTTTCCAGGCCTGCTTCCCTAAGCCAATGGAGTACTGGCTCAACCTCCTTGTCTAGGCTGTCAAAGGCCACCAGCTTTTCAAACCATAAGGAGTTTGGGTTGCTGAGATAAGAGAAATCAATGTCCAAGGAGGAATCATTGAAATCTACAAGTTCTTCTCTCTTGAGTTTTGGTGCCATGGATAGGTTTGAGAGAAAGAAAGTTTTGGAGAAAAGTTGCAGGTTTAGAGGTTTTGAGAATGTAGGTCCCTAAGTTGAGTTAATATCGAGGGAAGCTAAAGAAAATGTCTAGAGGGGGGTGAATAGACTTTTCTAAAATCTTTCGATATATCAGAATTACAATGTGCGGAATACGAAATTATCAATGAGCCCAATTAACGTTTATACTCAACTTATTTCGAGAACTCTGTTCTAGTGTTTACTCAACTTGTCTTGTTCAGTTATGTATGTTTAACGAGTAAACAATTAATCAATTAAAACAATCAAAACAGTAAAGTAAATCAAACACGAGATTTATAGTGGTTCGACAACTTGTCTACATCCACTCTCACAACTCCAGTTGTGAAATTCTTATTAACTCTTCCAATCGAGTAATATGTTCTTGTAGCTTTAAGTCCCAAGAAATAAGACTTAGATCTTCTCGCATATATCTCCAGATATATCTTCGATCTTACTAGCTATTTTACAAGTAACTAGCAACTTGAAACAATAAACGAAAATAAAACTTCTCTTCGTTCAGTAGTAGCCTTCTTCAATCTTCACTTGTCTTGCGTAGCTTAACTTTCTGAACTTCAATCTCTGAGAGTAATCTTCAATAATGCTTGCAGTAACAATATTTCAGTAGTATCAGTAGTACCAGCAAATACCTTGGGGTATTTATAGACTTCTGACTCCAAGAACATTCAGTTGTGTAATAACCTTTCTTGAAAACTAACTTGTAACTGATTCTTTTTATCCTTTAACGCGTTTCTTCAGTTAATTAGTTATTCCTTAACTAATTCTTCAATCTTTATCTTTAACACGCTTTTGTAACTAACTTCAAATTGACCTGTCTTGTAGAGTTGCGCACCTGTATTGTCCAGTAGTAGTAGACTGTGTCTTCTACTTGTCTTGTGCAGTAGACTTCTTCAGATTACAATGTAGAACTAATCTAGTCCTATCCTCTAATCCTAACAAGACTATTACATTACATTAAGCTCTTGTTACAAAGCTTAGTCAACTTAAAAAAACTTATACAAAGAATCTATCTATTACATTTAAAATCATGAGCTCTAATACAACAATTATACATAGCTCAATAACAATCTAACATATACAAATAACAAATATGAAGTACTTATAAATCGTACTTATCTTTTAATAACACTTGTCTTTTAAAACTAGTACTTGTCTTGTGAACTTCTACTGATCTGTACAAGACGACTTCAACTTAACTAGACTAGATCAGTCAACACTTAGAAAAATATTCAAGTCTTCTTTTGGCTTATCAAAACTTCATCTTTTATCTTTTATCATCATTTAGGACTTGTTCTAGGATTCATATCCCAACAATTTCCCCCTTTTTGATGAAGCCAAAACTACTTGAATCTTTTCCACAATAATAGACTAGTTAAGTAGTTATCTTGTCTTAAACACCAAATAGTACTTATCTTTTCATTCATTTCGAAACAAGGTCATTAGATATTACAAATACTTAATCAAAATAAAACTAAGACAAAGTATCAGAGCAAAAATAAAAACTAATCTGATACAATACCTTCTTAAGAACTTGGAACACCAAAAGTATCTAGTAGCCTTTTGTGAATAACAGTCATGTGTTCTTCAGTCTCAATCTTCTCCTTCTCCAGTAAGTCTTCTTCAAACTTCTTAATATGGTTGTAATCGATCCTTTTTCCAGAACCTAACATAGGAGTAATCCACTTAGGAAAAATAGGAACAAGAATATTAAAACTTACCGCAGTCGCAATCCTCATGATCAAGTTCCATAGATTCCGATCTTGAATTTCCATGAACTTATCAAAAATCGCGTATAACTCTTCTTTGCTCTCTGGATCTCCAAACTTGCGAATAATCCAGTGATCCAACTCCCACTTCATCTTGACCTTGAACCATGCATCTTTATGTTCATTGTCAATGAAATTATCAATGTAGGCATCTTCAACTTGATCTGGATCAGTCTTCAACTTCAGCAACATTTTGATATGCTTTCCTAACAATTTTTTGTTAGCATAACGAACTTCTTCCAGCTTTTGCTTCTTATGAAGAGCTTCAACCTCTTCATCACCAATATCAGCTAGAATATCTCCTAGTTCTTCTTTCTTTCTTTCTAGAACAAGTTTCCTCTTGACTTGTCTAGTCTAAACTTCAACTTCAGGAGATGCAATACCTTTTCCTTTCAGCAATCTTTTCTGTTCTTCAGCTTGTTCAAGATCTGCCTTCTTGACTAGCCTTCCTCTCTTGGGAAACCTTAACTCTTCTATCGCAGTCGCAGCAGCCTTAACTTCCGGTTCTGCACTTGACTTTTCTTCAACTCTACTTGTCTCTTCCCCCTTTTTGGCTTCATCACTTGCCTTAAGAGTGAATAGACTAGTGAATCGAGTCATTTCTTCTTTCAGTGCTTCCTTCATAGCTTCAGCCGCGAGCTCTATCTTTCTTTGATGCGTCTGATCACGACTCATCTTGTCTAATCGATCAACAGTAGACTCCAGCTTCTTTGAGTTAATTGCCAACTCATCTTTGAAATGAACAGCTGTCTGACGCAGTAGAGTATTTTGCTTAGTCAGCTCAGCAAGAATGGCTTGAGAACGCACCAACTGATCTTGTGCTTCTCGTCTTTGTTCATCAGCTATTTCAATTTTCACACGGTATAGCCTCTCCATCTTGCTGGATTCTTCAGCTAGCGATCTTGCAAATGAAATAGATCTTTTCTCAGAAAAATCAACTTGCTTCTGAAGAAAACGTTCAACTTCCGCATATAACTCAGCTCGGAAAGTTGAGTCCATTTTGTTGACCTCTCCAACAATTAATTCTCTCGAGGAGTCAACAAGTGATTGATTTTGCTCAACTAGCACGTCCTTAACCTTTGAATTTAAGAACTCATTAACAGTAGAGTGAACAGCATCTCTCAAGTCCGACTTTAACTCTGTAAGATATCCTTCAGAGAAACCTTGAATAGATGACTGAGCTTCAGTAACAACCTCTTCTTGAACTTTCTCAATAAGTTCATCTTCTGTAAACATTACAGCATCCATGAACTCATCATCTTCAACTCCAAAGTCGAAAGAGTCATCATCAGAGTTTTCAGACTCATCTTCTGACTGATCTGACGTTTGAATGCCAGCTTCAACAGTTACAGCTCTCAACTCTTCTTCCGGTAGATCAGTCTGAACACCAACATCAAACTTGACCTCTGAAGATAAAATATCATCCGGTATGTTCAGCATTTTCTTCACCAATGCTGTCAATGCATGAGGTGGAAACAGTTCAGAGTGATCCTTGACTCCACTATTCTCCTTCTGTTCCATTTCCCAATCTTGAAAATTTGAGATACCTCCCATGCCTTGAATAACTTCAAACAGATCTTCTGTTGGGGATGACTTCAATGCATACCAAGTGCATATCCTAAGAAGTTTTTCATAAGCTTCTGAAGATGTGTCGATCTCTATTGATGGTAGCATTTTCCTTAGATTGTGTGACATCTTCAAACGCAATCTCTTCTCTCTTAAACACATCGGATAATAGACGAGGGATTCGAATCTTATTTCAGAAGGGGTCTGAGCAGGTAAGATCCCTGTCTCAGTTGTTGCAGTGGCAACTGGTAGGGTTTCTGAAATAGACGGGTTGATGGGTTCAACATTTTCTGTTGAGGTAGAGGGAATATGGATGGTGGTTTCTTGGGGCTTTAATGTGGCTTGGTTTGGTTCGACAGTTGTAGAAGTATCAACTGTATCAAATATAGTAGTGTGTGGGGTTATGTTGGCTCGAAGTGGATGCACTGCCAACACTGATGAGGTTTTGGGTACAGGTTTGGCACGAGATCGGAGTGATCTGGCCTTGGTTTTAACGGGGAGAGAGAGAGGAATTGACAAAGTTCGAGAAGAAGTACCAACCTTTTCCTCAGTCGACTTGTCTGGCGAAGGACTCGACTCGACTCTCACCAGTCGATACACTTGCAACTCTTCCTCTTCCTTCTCAGGCTCCTTGTTTGAGTGAGTTTCTTCTTAATCTCCTGCAGCCTCAATCATTGCCTCCTCTTCCACATACCGAACTAGTCTTCCACTAGTTCCAGCCTCAACTTCTTCAGAACCTCCACTGCCCGACTCGTCTTCTCCAGAACTAGACGAGGCAGCTTCAATCATGGCATCATCAGGATTGATCTGGACTTGTCTGGTGGCAGCCGATCTAGCAGCAGCTTGCTTAGCCAGAGCATCCTTCTTCAAATAATTCTTTAGAGGATGGAATGGCTTGCCTTTGCTCCAACTCGTCTTGTTGGGCAATAAGATGGGTAGAATGATGCTCAACTTGTTTCCGAAACTTACATTTGCAGACACAACCCAGTTCACTGTACTGATGTCAACTTGCACAAACTTCTTGTAATACATCAATCTGTCTAAAAAGAGTTTAGACCAGTTTCCTTCAGTGATTCCATCATAAATCACAGCCATAATTCTTGCTTTCTGGGGCGTCACAGAGTCAAAACTCCCAGTGGCTCCTAGCAACATTTTTTATGCGATATCAAGAAGAGTCTTGTATTTGTCAAGTAGCTCCTTCTTCTTGACCACAGGAACTTTTCCATCGCTTTTCAATTTCAGCTTTTTTCCACAGAAAATACTCAAATACCTCAACTCTCTGCCTTCTGCATATCTTTCGATATCTATCGATCCGGATGGCAATTTCAGTGATTTTGTCAGAAATTCACGAGTGATCTCCACTCGCCTTCTTCCAACAAAGGCTTCAATCGAGTCGCCTTGTTGAGTTGCAGTAGCATAAAACTCTAACACTTCTTCCTCTAGCACAACCTCAGGAAATGCCTCCAAATAGGGTCTCAAACCGCATCTGAAGCATTTTATCAAAATTTCTTTGTTATCTTCAGTGTGATTCCCTTTGAAAAACACCGATCCTTCTACATGCACTCTTCCTTCGGTGATGTACTTACCGAGATCAAACCTAGCTTGCATGTTAGTACGAGCATCAAATATCGAAACAATCGACATAGTAGAATGATTAAGAAAATTAAGAGATTTCGAATGATTTTGAGTGCTTGAGAAGTTATGAGTTTTAAGAGATAAGAACTTGTGATCAGTGTTGGTCCCAAAGTTGAGTTAAGATTGAGTAAGCTAAGAAAGTCTAGAGGGGAGGGGTGAATAGACTTTCAAAAATCTTTCAAAATATCAGAATATGCAATGCGGAATTTAGTCTTCTTATGTACTGTACTGTGCTTACTTAGCTCAGATCAGTACTTTCAGAATAATATGGGCCTTACTAGTTTATACTCAACTTTTATCTAGATCTTTATCTTTGTTGATTCTTAATGTTCTTGATTAAAACAGCTCAAACAAATATCAAACAGTAAAGTAAAGAACACAGAATTTTATAGTGGTTCGACAAATGTCTACATCCACTCTCACAACTCCAGTTGTGAAGTTTTATTAACTCCTTCTTGAGTTTCTTGTGGCTTAAAGTCCCAAGATTAAGACTGTGATCTTATCGATTATACCTCCAGGTATATCTTCGATCTACTAGTAATTCTACAAGTAACTAGCACACTTGTTTTACAAAATACAAACTTAAACTTGAAAAGTAAAACTTCTCTTTGAATAGCCTTTGATTCTTCTCTTCAATTCAGTGGCTCTTCTCTTCTTTAATCTCCTTCAACTTTGTGAGTTCTTCTTGTGCTCTGTAGACTTAGATGGCTTGTAAACTCTTTAAGATCAGTAGTTTGTTCAGTAGTCTTCAGCAGTAGGAGATCATACAGTATTTATAGAACTTAGTATGATAGTTAGCAGTTTGTGAACTAACTCTCAACTAACTCTAAAACTGTTTTTGTAACTTCTTCTTGTAACCGACTTTGTAACTTCCTTTTAAGTCAGCATCTCTTCAATAAATCTTCAGTTACACTTTAAATAAGCTTTCCAAACTTATTCTTTAATTTCACCAAATCAGCACAGTAACTTACTGTTCTGATTTTTACTCTTCGGATTTTACTCTGCTGATTTTTACTCTTCTGATTCAATCAGCACAGTAACTTAAAACATTCCAAAACTTCTTCAGATTGCTTCTAAGCTCTTCTTCAACTCTTCTTGAAGTCTTCTTATTCTGAAGTAGTCCTCTGAGTTTTCTTAGTCTTCTGATCTTCATCTAATCTATTCCTAATCTAGTGTTCTGATTTTACTGTTCTGAGCTTTACAATGCTGAATACAAATAGAATACAACTTTACATATATAAAACCTATCTATACACCATCTGAACTATATACAGATGAGTATATCTAAGTCCTACACTATAAGCTGTCTATACAATACAAAACATCAGCTTAGTTCCTAACAGTTCATATATCAGATCAGTAAACCAATAAGATCAGTAACTCATAAGATCAGTAACTCATGTACGTTCAATAACTTCTATATAAGATCAGTAAATATCTAAGATCAGTAAACATCTAAGATCAGTAACTTACATATCGAATCAGTAAGCATATCAGATCAGTAAGTCAGATCAGTAACTCAGATCAGTAACTCAGTTTCAAATATTTCATATAAGATCACTAAAAATATTCTCAGTTTCCACACTAAGATCAGTAATCTTATTTCACATAACTCAGTTAAGATCAGTAGTTTTACTCTAAATATTACTCACTAAGATCAGTAAACTTATTTCAGTTAGCATTAAGATCAGTAATCTCAATTTAAGTTTCTCATCAGATTAGTAAGCTTATATTCAGATGACTTAGTTAAGATGACTTAGAACCACATATATCACTAACTTTAAGTTGCTTTTGGCCATCAAAACATACTTTCATCAACTAGAACATTGTTTACAGGATTCATATCCCAACAATTTCCCCCTTTTTGATGAAGCCAAAACTACTTAAATGTTAATGAATCAGTAGTTAAGTAAGTAGTCTATCATAACAGTTCATCAATTCAGAAATTCCAGATTATATTCAAATAAGATCAGATATTACAACTAATCACAGAATATAATATAAACACAAAATATACAAATAAAGATTAAGGATAGAAATGTTATCTTCTGAGCTTGTCCTTCATCTTCATTCTGCATCTTCAAATTCTAAATGCCACATACATTCTTGCTTTGATATCCATCATGTGTTGATGATCAGTGATTCCTTCTTCCTTGATAATCTCAGCAATAATGTTGTTAATTTCCTTGTAATCAGGTTCTCCACTTTCCAGTCTTGGAGGTTCCCAATTAGGCTCTTCAGGGCATAAAATCTTTGTTCCAGCACGATTAGCCACCTGTGCTATGTCTTCCCAGAATTCTTGATCAATATTCAGCATAAATTCTTCAAAATCAATAAATTCTGCTTCTTTGCTTGAATGATCACCAAACTTCTTCACAATGAAGTTAGCAATCTGCCATTTCTTCTTCAAATTCTTCCAGTATTCCATATGTTCAGTCAACACTATGAAATCCACAAAGTTTTCATCTTGAAAATCTTTGTCAAACTGTCCTTCAGCTTTCTTTTTAGCATTCATCTTTTTCTTCAAAGCTGTGACTCGATTATCAAATCTTGTCTTCAAGAACTTGACATCCTTTTCTTTCTTCTTTTTCAAACTTTCTTCTTCACTTGTCATAACAGCTTTCATTTTACTCTTTGATCTAGTCATTCTTTCAGCTTCTTCCTCTTGTTGTTCTTCATCAGATAAAACTAATTTCCTTTTCCTCTGACTTGAACTTCCAGCAATGTCAGGTCTCTTTTCAACAACCTCTTGACTTTGTTGCTTCTGTTGCTTTCTTTGCTTCAGTTTTTCATTCAGAATATGAATTTCAGCTCTTAATTCATCTTGACTTACAACCAGCTGAGCTTGTTGTAGCTGTGTTTGTTCCATTACTTGTCTTGTCCTATCTTCCCCCTTTTTGGCTTCATCATGCCACTCCTTCAAGGAAGATATGTGTTGTTCCAGCTTCTTATGCAACACTTGAGACAGATTCTTTTCTTGTACTCTATGAAGGTCAAATATCTTGGACATTGTATACTCCATTACCTTCTCATAAGAGTGTTCAGAATGCATCTTGTTCATCCTTTCAGTAGCTTCCTGAAACATTTGAACAGCAGCTTCCATCTTTGCTTGAAGTTCAGCATTCTGCTTTTTCAATTGCTCAAATTCAGAAACATCAGAATCCTTCTCAACAGGACCTGTTCTGATCTCTTCTTGCACATCCTCAATAGGATCAGTAGATTGAATAGGAATGCTTTCCAATTCTGCAGCATTTACATCCTGAGTGTCAACAACATCAGTTTCCTCAATCACAACAGTTTCTTCAAGTTCAACAGTGTTCTCAAACACTTCTGTTGCATTGATAATGTCTTCATCAATATCCATAAAATCATTTTCAGCAGCAGTTTCTTCAACACCCTTCTCTTCACTAAATAAATCTTCATCAGAGACAGGAGTTGCAATCTTCTCAACAGTGTACTTGATCCCTGTTAATCTCTCAACAAGAAGTACAACAGACTCTGGAGTGACTAACTCAAGAAAAGAGTTAACACCAGCTGCTTGCATTTGTTCTGCTTCCCAATCATCAAAGATTGAAGCACCTCCCATTCCTTCCATGATAGCTAAACTTTCCTTCAAAGTACTCCTCTTAAGATACACCCAAGTGCCTATCCTAAGGAGCTTTTCAAACTCAACAGAGCTCTCATCCAATCCAGGAAATTGTTTTAACAAAGCTATCCTCAAATCAATTCTGATTCTGTCTTCTTTGTCACAGATAGTATACTCCATCAAATCAGCAGGTTTGGGAGTAATAAATTCAGGTTCAGGAGAAGATGAAATCTCAATGGGTTCAGAAGAAGGTTCAAATTCATGTTCAGTAGAGTGAGCATGAACCTGTAATGGGGATTGATGTGGTGAAGATTGATGTGAAGTTTGTTGTTGAGGGGTAGGAATTGAAGTAGGCTCAAAGTTAGTGAGCTGAGGTGATGAACGGGGAGTGTTCTGAGTCTCAGAAAAGTAGTGATCTGATCCTCCAGAACATGAAGGTTGAGGATTTTGGGGTTCAGGTTGGCTTGGTTCAGAATCAGAAGGGGTAGGGGAGACAACAATCAACTTCCTCCTAACACTCCTTGACTTAGTCCTCTTATGAGTAGCAACAGGACTAGGAACACTAACCTCTTGCTCATCTGAGCTTGATTCCACCACAGTCTCCACAAACCGAACTGTTGGTTCCGAGGCAGCAGTAGTAGACCTTCCTCTCCTTAGTGTAGTACTGCTCGGATCATGCTTAGATTTTGATCTAACCTCAGTTTGATCATCCTCCGATTGGTACATTGAAGCTCCAGACTCCTCTGCTTCAATTTCTTGAGAGTGTTCCAAGGGGTTCTCTTGTTCAAATTGAACAGACTCCTTCTTCATCAAGAACTTCCCATGATGGAATTTCTTGGGATTATTCCAATAAGGCTTTTTCACCAGCTGAGGCAGCAAGAAACTCAACTTGTTTCCAAACCCTAACTTTGATTTCAGTGAGAATTCCAAAGTGTCCTCATCAAACAACACCTTTTCCTTTTCAGTCAATAACCTCTCCAGGAAGAATCCTTGCCAATCACCTTCCACTCTGTCAATGATCGCAGCCATAATTCTAATTTTAAAACTCGATAAGGCATCCTGGCTATGATGTTGCCCTAACAAGCACTTTCCAGCTATATCCATCAAAAACTGCAACCCAGTAGGAAGTACATCCTTCTTTAAATTCGTCAAGGTCTCTGTTTCAACACCTGTCCATCTTCCTACGCACTCCTTTTCTTCTCCAGCTTTGTAGGTCATGATATCTACTGGACCTTGTGGTAAGTCCAACATTACTTCGAGAATATCTCTCGTAATGGTGACTTTGTGTCCAGCTAGCATGGAGTGAACACCATTTTTGTCTCCTTGGAGTTGTAGATAGAATTCCACCGCTTCCGGTTCGTAAACATTCGTGGGAAATGACTCCAGAAACTTCCTTAGGCCGCATTCTTCACACATGTTTAAAATAGCTTGATTTTCTGCATTGTGTCTGCCATTGAAGTAGACAGCGTTTTCCACGAAAATTCCCTTCTTTCGCATCCATAAATTCGAATCAAAAGTTCCTGCGACTTGGTTAGCTTCATTGATAATGTTGACAGTTGCCATTTGAGTAATTTTGTAGAAATCAAAAAAATTTTCAGAAGTTTAAGAAGTTAAGAATTTCCAGAAATGAGCTCGTAAGAACGAAGAAGATGAAGGGTGATTGTTTTTGTTATAATTCAAAACCAATCTAGGGCTAGGATTGAATTAGATTATTATAAAGAATGGTTGGGATTAAATCTCGAGTTTCGAGTTAAACAATAACTGTTCACATTCTAGAAACATTCTTAATTTTTGGAGCCAACTAGTGTTTAATAAATACACCACAATTTTTAGGTTAGAAATAGAGGAGTGTATTAATCTTCTCTATCAATAATCTGAAAATATGAACAATTTTTTTTTTTTTTTTTTTTTTTTGACTTAGAGTAATCTAAACCAAAAGACTGTTCTGATGTACCTCAGCACAGTAGTTACCAAAACAATTTCACTTCATTTTCTTACTAGTATATAAAGAAAATTTCACTTATCTGGATCAGCTGAGTACTGTGATCAGCTGAGTAACCTTTTTAGAAATCAGATCAGTAGATGAATCAGCAGAGTAGATTTCAGATCAGTAGATGGGTCAGCACAGTAATCCTCAGATCAGTACCCAAATTCTCTGATTTCATCTTTTTGATATCAGCACAGTAATCCTCAGATCAGTACTGTGTCAGATTAGTAGATTTCTTCAATTTTGTAATCAGATCAGTTCCCCCTTCAATGGAGAATTCCTCTTCTGTGCCTGTTTTACCTTGGTAGAAGTGTTAGTTCATGCAATATAAGTGTAAAACAGTACAGATTAGTAACAATATGCATAATTTAATGATTTTATCAAGGTTTATGCTAAAGTGACTTAGTGATCTGAGTCAACAAAAGGATCTTTAAGAAATCACAGATTCCCCCTTAATGTATGTTCTCAGTGTCCCTCAGCTTTACCAGCTTCCTCATTGGGATTAAGGTCACTTCAGTAACCTTGTTACCTGTATTAGTGATCTGACATTGGATTGTCTCTTCTGACTTTTGAGTTTTGGTGTACTGCTCTTAGTTTCTGCTTCATGTCCTTCTTGGTATAAGATCAGTACCTGAAATGTTAGTACATATCTCTATACACATGTAATTTAGGTACCCACTATTTATTGGGGTCCTTGAGTGTTAGTAGCAGTAAGAGGCACCCAAATAAACATTGAAGTTTTGAATAAATGAGACCTCTTTAGTTTTCTTCCAAATTTATCACAGAACAGTACTTTATTAACCAATTCAGAATTATCAGCAGACTTAGGATCTATTTTTCTGAGATAGCCTTTCCTTGGTTCTATCCCTTTTTCAGTAAGATCAGTATGTCTGTGATAGTTTGAATATGGTCTAAAAGCATGTGGACCATAAGGCTTATAAATTTGCTTTGGTCTCTTCTCTCCATAGATATCATAAGATAAAGGAGGAGGATAAAGAACAGGTTTGTTATGATAATGAGGCACAAATCTCCTAGGTTTAGTTGAATACAGCTGAGACTGCCTTATAAAAGGAGGTCTAGGCTGTTCCCAACTTGCCTGTGCTTGTCTTGACCTACTGTTCTGAGTTTGTCTCTTCTGATTCCAGTACTGATCTGATCTGGTCAGAGGAGTATGACTCTTCTGGTATGGTCTAGACTGTACTGGTCTTAATACATTCTTCATTTTACCATTCTTGGTAGTAGGAGGGATGTATTTAGACTGTACTTTGAGTTTTGGATCATCATCATAAGTCATAGGTTCTTTCCCTTTATCTAGTTGCAAAGAACTTGTACTAGCTCCATTAGTGTTCTTAAATTCTGAAGTAGATGGACTAGGTAGATCAGTACCTATTCCTCTTTTATCATTTGGAGCTCTATATCTGTCTGAGATTGTTTGATTAATCTTAGTAGAGTTAATCATCCCAGATAGCTTTCGATCTAGGCTCACTACTTCAGATTCTAAGAATCTATTGCGCTCTTCAAGTTTTTCACATTTGATCTTTAAATCATTGAATTCATTAGTCTCTTTGGCTTGAGTTTTAAGCATACCCTGATATAGTTTGTCAATGGATGCATACTTTTCTTGGAGTTGGGATAACTCTTCTGATAGCCTTGCATTTATGACAACTATATTAGGATCCACTTGTAACTGAGCTTCTTTTAGCTTAATGATTTCTTGCTTTAAAGATATATTCTCATCACTAATTTCCATGAATGCTTTGTTAGCTTGTAGAAGGTCCTCTTCAGTCACTCCTTGAGAATGATGAAGACTACTTCCTACACTGCTAACAGCAGCATCACTTTCATCAGTGTCAGAATTGTCACATGATTGAAATGAGTTAACAGATGATACCTCATCATTTATTTTGGCCATCATTGCCAGTCCATCATCTGCTATGAAGGCTTCATCTTCATTGCTAGAGGGGTAGTCAGATGAAGTCGATGGTAACTCTTCTGATTCCGAATCAGAGTCATTGTAAGCCACCATTGCCTTCTTACCCTTTGCATATTTTCGATCTCTTCTGGCTTTCCTTTCTTCTCGATCTTCAGAACTCAGATCAGGACATTCATATATATAATGACCTGGCTTATCACAATTATAGCAAACAGGATTGTTAGAAGTCCTTTTAGGAGGAGAATGCTTTCTGTTCCTGTCATGCTTGTCAATTGAGTTCCTGTCTTTCTTATCAGAATACTTTCTGTCTCTCTTTTCAGATGAGTTCCTGTCTCTCCTGTTTTCATTAGAGATCTCATCCCTTCTTTCAGAAGAGTTTTGATCCCTTCTGTTCACAGAAGAGTCCCTGTTATTAGAACCCTTAGATTCCTTATAGAATCTTTTGTACCTGCCATACCTCTTGTTCAGTTTATCAAATCTTTTGATCATAAGGCTCATCTGATCTTTCAGACTTAGATCAGAACCATCTAGTTCATCTTTTATGCTCGAAGCCTTAGTCTTAGATGATTTAGACCCCTTTGAAGTAGAGGCTTTGAAAGCTATGTCTTTAGAGACATCCTTATCCTTATGAATCACAGAAATAGGATCTTCTTCATCCAACTCAAACTCATGTGCCTTAAGTGTTTGGAACATAGTTTCTGCTGGCCAAGAATCAATGTCTTGTGTAGTTTTAATGATCATCTTGACCATTTTCCACCTTTCATCCAAGGCTTTCAAGATTCTCAAATTAACTTCTCTGTCAGTATAAGTCTTTCCTAATACATCAAGATCATTCATAATTTTGGTAAATCGAGTATCCAATTCATCAATTGATTCTCCTGGCTTCATCTTAAATGATTCAAACCTTTGGACAGCAGTGGATAACTTGCTTTCTTTGATCAGTGTAGTACCTTCACAAAGAATAGCCAGTTTGTCCCACATCTGTTTTGCAGTCTTACATTTTAATACTTTACCAAGATACTCATTTGGTAAGGTATGTAGAATGTAGTTCTTGGCAAGACTATCCAAATTGTTTTGTTTCATCTCTTCTGAAGTCAGTTCTGACCTGGGTTTGGGGACCAGTGCTCCAACTGGTTTAGATGGATCCAGAACAGCAGTGTTTTCCACCATGATGACAATTGGTCCTTCAGTCACCACAGATACCATTAGATCATGAGTTGAGCTAAAGATGGCCTCCATCCTAAGCTTCCAGTAGTCATAATCTGCAATCTTGAACTTAGGCAGCTTGTTCACATTAGTGTCATCCATGTTTGATCAGAAAAATAAGATCAGTAGTATAGCAGATAGATTTCAAGTATTCAGATAGTAACAAGTATCAAGAATTAACAGTAAGATCAGTAAAGATAACCTTCAAGATTTACAAGGTTTATCAAGAAACAGCAGTCCAAAGAACTACTGCTCTGATACCACTTGTTGGTCCCAAAGTTGAGTTAAGATTGAGTAAGCTAAGAAAGTCTAGAGGGGAGGGGTGAATAGACTTTCAAAAATCTTTCAAAATATCAGAATATGCAATGCGGAATTTAGTCTTCTTATGTACTGTACTGTGCTTACTTAGCTCAGATCAGTACTTTCAGAATAATATGGGCCTTACTAGTTTATACTCAACTTTTATCTAGATCTTTATCTTTGTTGATTCTTAATGTTCTTGATTAAAACAGCTCAAACAAATATCAAACAGTAAAGTAAAGAACACAGAATTTTATAGTGGTTCGACAAATGTCTACATCCACTCTCACAACTCCAGTTGTGAAGTTTTATTAACTCCTTCTTGAGTTTCTTGTGGCTTAAAGTCCCAAGATTAAGACTGTGATCTTATCGATTATACCTCCAGGTATATCTTCGATCTACTAGTAATTCTACAAGTAACTAGCACACTTGTTTTACAAAATACAAACTTAAACTTGAAAAGTAAAACTTCTCTTTGAATAGCCTTTGATTCTTCTCTTCAATTCAGTGGCTCTTCTCTTCTTTAATCTCCTTCAACTTTGTGAGTTCTTCTTGTGCTCTGTAGACTTAGATGGCTTGTAAACTCTTTAAGATCAGTAGTTTGTTCAGTAGTCTTCAGCAGTAGGAGATCATACAGTATTTATAGAACTTAGTATGATAGTTAGCAGTTTGTGAACTAACTCTCAACTAACTCTAAAACTGTTTTTGTAACTTCTTCTTGTAACCGACTTTGTAACTTCCTTTTAAGTCAGCATCTCTTCAATAAATCTTCAGTTACACTTTAAATAAGCTTTCCAAACTTATTCTTTAATTTCACCAAATCAGCACAGTAACTTACTGTTCTGATTTTTACTCTTCGGATTTTACTCTGCTGATTTTTACTCTTCTGATTCAATCAGCACAGTAACTTAAAACATTCCAAAACTTCTTCAGATTGCTTCTAAGCTCTTCTTCAACTCTTCTTGAAGTCTTCTTATTCTGAAGTAGTCCTCTGAGTTTTCTTAGTCTTCTGATCTTCATCTAATCTATTCCTAATCTAGTGTTCTGATTTTACTGTTCTGAGCTTTACAATGCTGAATACAAATAGAATACAACTTTACATATATAAAACCTATCTATACACCATCTGAACTATATACAGATGAGTATATCTAAGTCCTACACTATAAGCTGTCTATACAATACAAAACATCAGCTTAGTTCCTAACAGTTCATATATCAGATCAGTAAACCAATAAGATCAGTAACTCATAAGATCAGTAACTCATGTACGTTCAATAACTTCTATATAAGATCAGTAAATATCTAAGATCAGTAAACATCTAAGATCAGTAACTTACATATCGAATCAGTAAGCATATCAGATCAGTAAGTCAGATCAGTAACTCAGATCAGTAACTCAGTTTCAAATATTTCATATAAGATCACTAAAAATATTCTCAGTTTCCACACTAAGATCAGTAATCTTATTTCACATAACTCAGTTAAGATCAGTAGTTTTACTCTAAATATTACTCACTAAGATCAGTAAACTTATTTCAGTTAGCATTAAGATCAGTAATCTCAATTTAAGTTTCTCATCAGATTAGTAAGCTTATATTCAGATGACTTAGTTAAGATGACTTAGAACCACATATATCACTAACTTTAAGTTGCTTTTGGCCATCAAAACATACTTTCATCAACTAGAACATTGTTTACAGGATTCATATCCCAACAATCAGTTATGAACGAGTAGTATGGGTTTTGTTAAACCTTGAATGTTGAAATCAATGGTTGAGATTGAAAGATTTAATCCAATGGACACATATGAAAGGCTTTTGAAATTCAATTTGGCGGAATCGAGAATATTATGAGATTTAGTATTGTAAAATTTGAAATCCGCCTCTTTTATTGGTAGGATAGAGGAGTGTATTCCTCTGACCTAGCACAGTAGAGTTTTGGCGCGAACTGGGTATATACACCTCATTAAATGGAGTGTATAAATCCAATTCTAGGTTTTTCAAAATTTCCATTTACACATTTCATTTATACCCTTAATTCGAATAGTTTAAACACTTGGAGTATGTTAATCATGAGTACACTTATCTTGTCTGTTCGAGTCTATTCAGAACAGACGAGTAGACTGGCGTGCACAAGACGAGTTCCCCCTTCGACTGTGCTTGTCTACGTTGAACATCAATCGATTATTTGTACCTGTCTTATCTTGTGCGACAGATAGTCGAGTAGAATAAATAAGACAAATATCAATTTAAGTCAATGATCAAGGTTCAAACAAGATGACCGTTACCAAACTACAGAGTCAACATAAGGATCTTTAAGAAATCAAAGATTCCCCCTTAAATGTTTATTCCCTTAGTATTACCCTCAGCTTTACCAGCTTCCTCATCGGGTTGTTTGGTCAACTTGTCTGGCCTTGTATACCTGTCTGTTGGGTGAGTAGACGAGTGCTCTGCTCTTTTGTGGTAACTTGTCTATTTCTCCTTTCTTCTTAGGACTGTACCTGTCTAGTTAGTATATTTCTACATACTAGTAGGATCAAGATCAATTAGTCCTAGACTAATGCATAATTCACGAAATCGGGCCTCAGCTAATGGTTTTGTGAAAATATCAGCTCTTTGAAAGTCAGTGTGAATCTTTTCCATGCGAATATCCTTCTTTTCTACATGATCACGTATGAAATGATGTTTCACATTGACGTGCTTACAACGTGTGTGCAGAACAGGATTTTGTGTAATGGCAATAGCACTATTACTATCACAGAAAATAGGAACATTTGATTCACAAATATTATAATCTCTAAGTTGTTGAATAAGCCATAATAATTGACTACAACAACTACCAGCAGCCATGTACTCGGCTTCAGTAGTAGAGGTAGCAACACTTGTCTACTTTTTCGAAAACCATGAAATGAGTTTTGTGCCTAAGAATTGACAAGAACCAGATGTAGATTTCCTATCTATTCTACAACCACCAAAATCAGAATCAGAGTAGCCACTTAGAGATAAATCATCATTTGAAGGATACCATATGCCACGATTGATGGTCCCTTTCAAATATTTCAATATCCTTTTAGTGGTTTCCATATGACTCTCTTTTGGATTAGCTTGAAAACGAGCACATACACCAACAGAAAATGCAATATCAGGTCTACTAGCAGTCAAGTACAGTAATGAACCAATAAGTCCACGGTAATGAGTTTGATCAGCACACTTACCATTCTCGTCTGGGTCCATCATGTAAGTAGGTTGCATAGGTACTCCAGAAGATTTACATGTCTTAATACCATACTTGTCTAGTAGATTACGAGTATACTTTGCTTGATTTATGAAAATCCCTTCTGGGGTCTGTTTTACTTGAAGTCCAAGAAAGTAATTCATTTCACCCATCATTGACATCTCAAATTTACTTTGCATGAGTGTTGAGAAACTTTCACTCAGCTTTTTGTTAGGTGAACCAAAAATGATGTCATCTACGTAAATTTGGACGAGTAAAATGTCTTTCCCTTCTTGTCTTCTGAACAAGGTTCTATCGACCTTGCCCTTAGTAAAACCATTTTCTAATAGAAATTGAGAAAGAGTATCGTACCAGGCTCTTGGAGCTTGCTTTAGTCCATATAAGGCCTTCTTTAATTTGTATACCTGGTTACCTTTGACTTCGAAACCTGGGGGTTGTTCAACATATACTTCTTCCGCAAGAATACCATTAAGAAATGCACTTTTAACATCCATTTGATATACGGTAAATTTCATGTAAGCAGCATATGCAAGGAACAATCGAATGGCTTCTAGTCTAGCAACATGAGCATATGTTTCATCATAATCTATGCCTTCAGCTTGTGAATAGCCTTGGGCGACTAGTCTAGCCTTATTACGAACAACTACATCATTCTCATCTTTCTTATTCTTGAAAATACATCGAGTGCCAACTACATTATGATGTTTAGGTCTATCGACAAGTTCCCAGACGTCATTTCGAACAAACTGATTCAACTCGTCTTGCATAGCGATGATCCAATTACTATCAGCCAAAGCCTCTTTAATGGTTTTAGGCTCGATAGATGAGAGGAAACAACACCAGCAAAACAAAGATGGACTAGGTTGTTCTTGTGACTCAAAGAGTTGTCGTCTAGTCTTTACACCAATAGTAGAGTCTCCAATGATGTTTTCAGTATCATGAGCAGATTTCCATGTTTTTCTAGTGTTAGTAAGCATAGTATCATCATCTAGATCAGTTATAGCATCATGCATGTCAACATTATTTATATCATCAACAGATTTACCTGGAGTAGATGAGTCAACTAGAGCAGGCATGTCTACTGGTCTAGTAGACTTACCTTGAGCACTTACCCTTTCCTTGTCATCAGATTCGAGGGCTTTCATGAATGGATTGTATGCTTGAACGGATTCATATACCTCTGAATCTTTGTCAGATTCGATAGTTAGCTCAGTAACTTTCTCACTGATCTTGTTGGCAGACGAGTCCTGTTGAGATTCATCGAAAACCACATGTGGTGTTTCTTCCACACAAAGGGTTGAGTAGTTGAATACTCTAAATGCTTTGCTAGTCGAGGAGTATCCTAAGAATATCCCCTCGTCTGCTTTAGCCTCAAATGCATTCAACTTGCTTTTCCCATTGTTATGGATAAAACACTTACAACCAAATATATGGAAATATGAAACTCTGGGTTTTCGACCTTTCCATACCTCATATGGTGTTTTACCTAGTGCTTTATTGATATCACTTCTATTTTGTGAGTGGCATGCAGTATTGATGGCTTCTGCCCAAAACTTCTGAGGCGTATTATACTCTGTCAGCATGGTCCTGCAGGCCTCCTTAAGAGTTCTGTTCCTTCGCTCTGCTACTCCATTTTGTTGTGGTGTCCTTGCTGCACTAGTAAGGTGCTGGATGCCACGCTTAGAACAAAATTCTTTAATATAACAGTTAATGAATTCAGTACCCTTGTCACTACGAATCTTGACAATGGACTGATTCTTCTCAACCTGTAATTTCTTCAACAGATCAGGCAAAAGTGTTTGTGTATCACTCTTCTTGTGTAAGAAGACTACCCAAGTGAACTTAGAATAGTCATCTACCACAACAAGTGTGTACCTTCTACCGTTCAAAGTTGGAGGAGTTATTGGGCCATGTAGGTCCATATGTAGGAGTTCGAGAACTCTACTTGTTGAGAGAGATGGAATAGATTTAAAGGAACCTTTTACCTGTTTACCTTTCTGACAGGACGTGCATACATGTGATTTGTAGTAGACTTCATTGGGAATACCTTCCACAAGGTAGTCTCTGGCTATCTTATTAAGAACCTTAAAGTTTAGATGACAGAGGCGTCTATGCCAGAGCCAGCCAAGTTCTTTAGGATTCTTAGTAAGCAGACAGGTGTCCCTCGGACAACTGTTCCAGTTCACTATGTACACACTTCCTTGTCTTATGCAGACCAGTAGGACTGTGTGTGTCCTCTTGTCAATGATTTCACATTTGCGACTCTTGAACTGCACCTTGTATCCACGATCACAGAATTGTGAAACAGAGAGTAAATTATATTTCAAGCCTTCAACATATGAGACATCTTGGATCTCTATGTCTCCATTCCGAATGTAACCGAATCCTTTGGTAACAGCAGTGGAGCTATCACCAAATATTACTTTTGGTCCTTCTTGCTCATGGTAGCTTGATAGAAGTGTCTTAGTACCAGTCATGTGGTGCGAACAACCACTGTCTATGTACCAAGTTTCTCCTATTGAGCCACCCTTCTTGTATAGATCGAGTCGACCCTGCATTAGATGATATTTCATAATTTAGGTACCCTCCTTGTTTATTGGGGTCCTGGGGGGTTAGTCGAGTTCAATGGAATCCAAATGTACATTGGAGTCCTGAACAAGTTTGATCTTCTAAGCTTTCGACCATATTTGTTGCAAAATAAGACCTTGTTGTCCTTATCTGGCCTATCAGTCGAGTTCGGGTCTACTCTTTGGAGATAGCCTTTCGACTTGATCTTTACTTGAGCAGGCACTTGTCTATGATAGTCAGAGTAGGGTTTATATGCATTAGGTCCATACGGTTTATAGACATGTTTAGGTCTTTCTTTTCCTTCGATATCATATGACAAAGGTGGAGGATATAGAACCGCTTGTGTACGATATTTTGGACCTTCCTGTCTAGGTCTAGACGAGTAGAGTTGAGACTGCCTTATGAAAGGAGGTCTAGACTCTTGTCGTCTAGTCTGTACTTGACTAGTACTCGTCTCCTCAGGATACCAATCCTCGTATCTGACCTGGTTGGGTCGTCTACGATTAGTGGTCCTTAGAAGATTAGTTCTAGGTTGAACAGGCTTGTTGTTACCATTCTTTTTACCTCCTTTGGTAATTGGAGTGTTAACTCGAGCTTGTTTTGGTATAGTACCTTTAGATGGAGTATCAATATCGTATATCATTGGTTCTTTTCCTTTATCATTAGTCAAAGAGCTTGAGATGAAAATAGTAGGGTTCTTAGGAACTAGAGTAGACGAGCTTGATGTCTCAGCACCTATGCCTGTCTTGTCAGCAGGAGCCCTATACCTATCTGACAGTTCAAGGTTAACCTTTGAAGAGTTAACCAGGTCAGTAAGTTTAAGGTCTAGAGTGACAACCTCGGTTTCTAAGAACTTATTACGTTCTTCAAGCTTTTTGCACTTGCTTTTTAAAGCATTGAATTCATGTTTCTCAGTAGCATGTGTCTTAAGTAGGTCTTGATACAACTTGTCTGTCAATGCACACTTGACTTTGAGTTGTCTCAACTCTTCTTGCAAGCGTTCATTTAGGACTATTATATTAGGATCTACTTTAGACTGAGCTTCCTTAAGATCAATGATTTCTTATCTTAAAATGATGTTTTCGTCACTGACTTCAATGATTGCCTTATTGGCAAGTAGGAGGTCGTCTTCAACTGCACTAGTAGAGTGCTGAAGGCTACTCCCTACTTTGCTACTGGCAGTATCACTTTCATCAGATTCTGATTCATCACAAGATTGAAAAGATGTTGCAGATGATACCTCTTGGTCGATTTTAGCCATGCAGCATAGACCATCATCTACTATGAAGGCTTCATCGTGATCTGGTTCAGACGGGTAGCTAGATGAGGATGATGGCAACTCGTCTGAGTCAGAATCAGAGTCATCATTGGCCATCATTGCCTTCTTACCACGGTTGTATCTTCTTTCCCTTCGTGCTTTGCGTTCTTCTCGATCATCAGTGCTCAGGTCTGGACAATCATATATGTAGTTAGGGCTGGCAAATCGTGCTATCGTGTCGTGTTTCGGGTCGACACGATAGTGACACGACACGATAAGGCCAAACACGAACACGACACGATAAGGATCTGTGTCGACACGACACGAACACGATAATTTTCGTGTCGACACGACACGGCAACGACACGATAATTTTTGTGTCGACGTGACACGACACGATAACGACACGTAACACGATAACAACACGATAAGAAAATAAATCAATTTAAAATTGTATTAAATATATAAAAATATTATATTTATATAAATATTTATCAGGTAAATAACAGGTTAACGGGTTGTTAACAGGTTAATGGGTTACCTGTTAATTTTATCGTGCTTAACGGGTTGACACGAACCCGACACGGACCCGACACGAAATTTTCGTGTCGTTATCAGGTCGACCCGATAACGACACGAACCCGATAAGGCCAAACACTAACCCGCAATTTTCGTGTCGGATTCGTATCGTGCTATCGTGTCGTGTCGAAAATTGCCACCCCTATATGTAGTGACCTGGTTTCTCACAGTTATAGCACAAGAGATCATTAGTAGACTTTTTAATAGGAGAGTTATTCCTTCGTTTATCACGTCTATCAGAACGAGTAATCTTCCTACCATCAGACTCTCTATCTTATCTGTTACCTTTCGAGACTTCGTCTCTCCTTTCGGACGAGTTTCGGTCTCGTCTGGTCTCAGACGAATTCTTAGAAGCAGGCCCTCTATGCTCTCTATAGAACTTCTTATATCTTCCGAAACGTTTATTCAGCCTATCAAACTTTCTAACCATGAGGCTTACCTGATCCTTCAGACTAAGATCAGTATCTAACTCGTCTTTCACAGAAGTAGACCTAGTCTTAGACTTCGACCTGTCTACCTTAGACGAACTAGCCTTAAAAGCAACGTTCTTAGATACAGCATGTTCTCTGTCACTACTTGCTATGGGTTCATCTTCGTCTAAATCAAACTCATGGGCCTTTAGAGTTTGAAACATGGTCTCTGCTGTCCACACGTCTATATCTTGGGTATTTTTAACAAGCATTTTTACCATTTTCCATCGACTATCAAGGCTTTTGAGAATCCTAAGATTGATTTCACGTGGAGTATAAGATTTACCAAGGACTTCCAAGTCATTCATGATTTTGGTAAAACGAGTATCCAACTGGTCGATTGTTTCACCAGCTTTCATATGAAATGATTCGAATTTTTGGACTGCTGTAGAAAGCTTGCTTTCTTTGATTAGGGATGTCCCTTCACAAATGATGGCTAAGCGATCCCACATTTCTTTGGCAGTTTTACATTTTAACACTTTTCCCAGATACTCGTTGGGAAGAGGAATGTTGGTCAGCAGAGTCCCTGAACACAAGAGGAATGTTGGTCAGCAGAGTAGACCCAATGGAAGGGCAACTCTCCTGAACAATGTTCAGAGGAGTTATCCAAGGTATAATCAGCCTAGGCCAACTCTACTGAGAAAGCCTCAGCTGAATAGACCTAAGGACAACTATCCTCAAAGGCAGAATAAAATGAGACAACCAAAACCCTTCATGCCAAAGGGTAATGGTCATAAAAATGCCTTTCCTCAAAGATTTCATCAAGCTACACAAAGAACTCATAAGTTCAGGAGAATTGACAACTCCCCTGAAACTTACAGAGTTAACACATTCACACATACTTTCCCAAAGGCATTTAAGGGAAAGACAGTGTATGTTGATGCACAAGGAAAACAACTTAGCCACCTTGAATCAATCAGGGTGATTAGGCAATTTTGGGTTCCTAAAGGTACAGCTAACCTCTCAGGACCCAAAACTCAAAGGGTACCTAAACCTATCTAATTGCAGGTACCAATGGGCCACAAGAAGAGGAGTATGAGCAAAAAGATAGCATGGTACCTTGACAGTGGATGCTCAAGGCACATGACTGGAAACAAGGAACTCCTCACTGATTTTATTGAGAAAGAAGGCCCAAATGTCACTTTTGGAGACAGCTCACAAGCAATAACTAAAGGTTATGGTACTTTGATGATTGGTAACATCAAAGTAACCAATGTATCTTATGTAGCTGGTCTCAAATATAATCTCCTAAGTATCAGTCAATTCTGTGATAAAGATTTCAATGTTGAGTTCTCAAGTGGAAAATGTTTAATTAAAGATAAAACTCAACAAATTCTATTGACTGGAACTAGGAAGGGAAATGTGTATTTTGCAGAATGGGACAAGTCTACTGATGCTGCATGTTTCATTGCTAAGAGCACTAGTGAACAAAGCTGGTTATGGCATAAGAGGCTAAACCATCTAAATTTCAAATCAATGAACAAACTTGCTAGAAATGCATTAGTTAAAGGACTGCCTAATGAGGTTTTCATTAAAGAACATGTGTGTAAGCCATGTCAAGAAGGAAAACAGATTAAAGCCTCATTCAAAGGTAAACCAGTCATCTCTACTGAAAGGGTACTTGAAATTCTACATATGGATCTTTTTGGACCAATCACCCCTTCAAGCATAAATTGTAGAAAATACACATTGGTTGTAGTAGATGACTTCTCTAGGTTCACATGGGTAGTATTTCTCCTTAATAAGAAGGAAACACAAGTCAAACTACCTGAACTTCTCAAGAGACTGTCAAATGAGAAAAGCCTTAGCATTATCAAGATAAGATCTGATAAAGGCACTAAGTTCATAAATTCATACATCAATGAGTATTGCACATCTAATGGAATAGCTCATGAAACCTCAGCAGCTAGAACCCCTCAGCAAAATGGAGTTGCAGAAAGAAGGAATAGAACCTTAAAAGAAGCTGCTAGAACCTTAATTGCTGATTCAAATTTACCTAAGAGGTTTTGGGCTGAAGCTATAAACACTGCATGCCATACTCAAAATAGATGCTTGATCACTAAGGGACAAGGCAAAACCCCTTATGAACTCTGGAAAGGAAGAATGCCTAAAGTGTCATACTTTCACATTTTTGGTTGTAAGTGTTTCATACACAATAATGGGAAAGAACAGTTGAAAGCCTTTGATAGCAAAGCTGATGAGGGAGTATTCCTTGGATATTCTCAAGTCAGTAGAGCTTTCAGAGTCTACAATAAGAAAACCCTTATTGTGGAAGAAACACCTCATGTTGTGTTTGATGAATCTGTTCATGAGTCCAGGAATGAAAACTTGGAACCTGAAGAAATCACACAGAGGACAACCAGGCTAAGCCTAAAAGACAAAGACACTGAATTCATAGATGTTGTCCAAGCCAACATACCTGAAAATACTATATTGGACAACAATCCTGAAGGCAACATTCCTGAGACAAACCCTACTGATGGAAATGGTGAACTGAATGATCCAATCCCAGTTCACATCCAGGTAACAACTACGAATGAAGAAGCAGTTCCTGCTGAGGTAGTTAATGGGTCAAATAATCAAGGGGGAACTCAAAATGTTGAAAATGACAATGTCCCTGACATTGAGGACAACACCCCTGATTATGATCCTGAATTAGATCCTGCATTCAATTATCCTGAATTCTATAACACTGGTGACTCAACTTTAGTAGAGGACAACTCTACTGAAGGGATCAGAAAAAGGACTTGGTTGTATGACCATCCTACTGATCTGATACTTGGTGACCCAAGTATATGAGTCAAAACCAGAAGTTTTCATGGTGAAAGTGCTATGTTCTGTTGTTTCTTGTCAGAACAGGAACCAAAAGACATTGATGAAGCACTTCAGGATGCAAACTGGATCACAGCAATGCAGGAAGAGCTCAATCAATTCACCAGAAATGAAGTATGGGAGCTGGTGGATAGACCTTCACATCAAGATGTTATTGGAACCAAGTGGGTGTTCAAGAACAAAAAGAATGAGAATGATGTGATTGTCAGAAACAAAGCAAGACTAGTGGCAAAAGGTTACTGCCAGCATGAAGGCATTGACTATGATGAGACCTTTGCACCTGTGGCAAGGCTAGAAGCAATAAGGCTCTTCCTAGCCTATGCAGCCCACAAGAGGTTCAAAGTATACCAAATGGATGTCAAGAGTGCCTTTCTGAATGGAGTCTTGAAAGAAGAAGTCTATGTGGAGCAACCACCAGGTTTTGAGGTTGGAAACCAAGTATACAGACTGAAGAAAGCTCTATATGGACTCAAGCAAGCCCCTAGGGCTTGGTATGACACACTGTCACAATTCCTCTTGGATCATGGATTCACCAAAGGGAACTGTGGACAGAACTCTCTTCAGAATCTCTGAAGGAGAGGACATCTTGCTTGTCCAAATTTATGTAGATGACATAATTTTTGGATCCCCTAATGAGAAACTGTGTGAAAAGTTCTCCAAGCTCATGCAAAGCAAGTTTGAGATGTCCATGATGGGGTTGATGAACTTCTTTTTGGGTCTACAAGTCAAACAATCAAAAGAAGGAATCTTCATCAACCAAGCCAAGTACACCAGAGAAATGATCAAAAAGTTTGGGTGTACATCAAGCAAGCCAGTAAGGATCCCAATGAACACAAATTGGAAGATGGATCCTGATGAGAGTGGTGTTCCAACCAACTCCACTGAGTATAGAGGAATAATTGGTTTTCTCCTCTATCTCACTGCAAGCAGACCTGACATCACCTTTGCAGTAGGTGTGTGTGCAAGGTTTCAAGCAAATCCTAAGAAAAGCCATCTTGAGGCTGCAAAAAGGATCTTGAGGTATCTCAAAGGCACTGAAAATCTAGGCCTTTGGTACCCTGCTGATGACAACATTGAGTTAACTGGCTACTCAGATGCTGACTATGGAGGATGCAGAATTGACAGAAAGTCCACTTCAGGGACTTGTCAATTCTTAGGCAACAAACTCATATCTTGGTTTTCCAAGAAGCAAAACACAGTGGCTACCTCCACCACTGAAGCTGAATATGTTGCTGCTGGAAGTTGTTGTGCTCAAATCCTTTGGCTGAGACAGCAACTCAGAGACTACAAAGTCAACTCTACTAAAGTGCCAATATTTTGTGATAACAACAGTGCAATTGCAATATCACAAAATCCTGTATTGCACACAAGATGCAAACATATGGACATCAAGCATCACTTCATTAGAGATCATGTGGAAAAGAAGGATATCAAGTTGGTAAAGATCCACACAGATCATCAAAAAGCTGATATATTAACAAAGCCACTTGCAGAAGCAAGATTTCTGGAATTATCAGCAGAGTTGGGTCTACTTGATCCAGGGAAATTGGACAATTGAGTCCAAAGGAGTTCATTCATTAAGGGGGAACAAATTTCAAAGATCAACAGAATTGGTCAAGTCTGCTGAAATTCAGAAAGATGACCTAAGTAATTCAGGACACTTGTCCATTGAATTTCAGGATAGTTGTCCACATCTTTTCAGGACACTTGTCCTAGTGGGGTCAGATAAGTTGTCCTAGCTATCAAACCAAATCTTGGTCTGATAAGCACCTATTTTGGGTAATCATTGCCTATTTCGAAATATGTCCCATTCCAATTACAAATATCATCTTTTTGGGATTTAATTTGTCTCCCACCCAAAAGGTCACTTTCCATGCATTAAATGTCAAGATTTAACTCTTGTCTGCATTAAACTTTTTGGGACATGATCTATCTCGAAAATCCCCCAGCCTTAAACTAACATTAAAACTCCACCCACGTTTTGAACAAAACAGTTTTTCACTGTTACATTGATTTTTGACCATTGGATCAAAATTGGACAACTCCCCTAAAGACAATCCTAGCCGTCCATTTTGATTTCCATTTTTTTTCACCTTTGAATTGCATCAAGACTTCACCAACTCATTGACAAACATTATTTTTAGAATATTCACAAGTCTTAAGACCCCCACAAACACTTCTTCCCCAAGTATTCGAAACCCTAGCTCAATTTTTTCTTCAAACACTCTCAATCTCTGTCAAATTTTCCTTCTGTAAACCTTCAATGGCTCCCAAAGTTAGACCAGAGATGATCATTGATTTCTCCAACAAGGCTCTAGACCTTGATTTTGGATACTTGAGCAACAAAAACAGTCTTCACTTTGAGCCCATAGTATCTTTTGAAAGTGAGAATCCTGAGATTACACCAGCCCTGAGATGGTTGAGGAGAGCTGGATTGAAAAAGTTTATGGAGGAAAGACCAAGCTCTTGTTTGGAAAGCTACATGGCTGAGTTCTTTGCCTTTCTCAAGTGGAGAGGTAAGCCTGAAGATGGTGAAATCTCTACAAGGCTTTCTTATGTAGCAGAGGGAGAGGAGGAAGAGAAATTTCATAGAGTGAAATTCTCTTCAGAAGATCTTGAAGGAGCTTTTGGATTGCCTTCTGAGGGAAGGAATCCTGAACTTTATGGTGTTGATCATGAAGATGAGATAGCACAAGAATGGCTCTTGGTTCCAGGCCCCATCTCTTCAACACAAAACAAGAAGACTCTCAAGCCAAAATTTCTCAATCTGTTTGAGGTAATCACTAAGAGTCTTATGAGCAATACTGGAAGCTTGGAGCAAGTCAGCCATCCAAGAATCAGAATTATGGCTGCAGTTATTGATGCTAGTGACAAAGGCATCAAATTTGATTGGAGGACCTTCATCATGTCTGAGATGATGAAGGAAAAGGCCAAGTTTAAGGTGAGAGCCCACAACAAGGTTGTGCTAGAAGGGAAACTCAAGTATTGCACCAGGGCAAGCTTGTTGATTGAAAGATTTTCCCACTACTCTCAAATGCAAACATTTGCAAAGCCCCTCCCAGCCCAAAAGATTGTGTTTAGGAAGCTCAGCAAGAAAACTGAGCAAAGAAGGATGCTTATGGCCAAACCTGCTGAAGAAAAGGCTAAGGAAAAGCCAAAATTGAAAAAGAGGACAAAGGCCAGAGTGGTGAAGACAAGGAAAATGTCTCAAATTCCCTCAGAGGAGAATTCTGGAGCTTCAACTGAGATTGAAGAAGTTGCTGAAGAGGGAGTAAGTGTGCCCTCTGATCATTCAGAAGAAATAAGGCAGAAGTACAATGAGACTAGACAAAAGTCTAGAGGAGATAAGAGGATCAGGGAAGTTGTCCCTGAAAAGGATGGTGAAGGCAGTGGGAGCAGTAGGGCCAGCAAGAGAAGGGCCAAGCCTACTGATAAAGTGTTGGAACTTCAGGAAGAAAGGTCTCTCCAATTGGCTCTAAGAGAGAGCAGAGCTGAAAGCAGGACCAAATCCAAGTCAAGGACCAACTCATCTGGTTCTGGAACTCCAGAATCCAAGGTCCCTGAAGGTCAACCTATAGAGGCCAACATCCCTGAAATTCAAAATCCTGAACCCAACTCCCCTGAAACCCATATTACCCCTCCCAACCAGCCCATCACCCCTGTAAATCTCACCAAGAGATATTCTCCAGAAGGGAATGTGCAAAGAAGTGCGATAGATGTGCTGGCAGATATAGCAGTAGATGAGACAAGACTGCAATCTCCCCTTGACTCATCCATGCTCAACTACTCAAAGATCTTAGAAGCTGCACTCTTTGAACCAACCCCCTTGAGCAAAGCCCCTTCAGATTCATTGCTCTCTAAAGCAACTGAAGTACCTTCATCTGAGCCTAACCCTTCTAAAGCCAACCCTCCTGAACTTAACTTGCCTGAAGCTGCATTTGTTGAAACCACAGCCCACTCCCCTATAGCCCAAAGTTCTCCATCAAATGAGAATGAGGAGGAGTATACTTATGAAAGTATGCTCAGAGGTGGAGCCAAGGCCACTGTGGACAGTTTGTATCCACAACTTGCTGAATTTCCAAGAATTCAGAAGACATTTCATGATTTGAGGATGCTTGTGGATGTAAAAGACAAAACCTTAATGGAGATATCACAAGTCATTCAAGATAAGGGTGCAAACTGGTGGCAAGTAGAGGAGAGCAGATTACTACACTTTGCTGGTGTGATGAAAACAAGATTCCTCACTGATGAGGAAGTTTTTGCAAAGTTGGTAAATGAGAAGATCATTGAGGAGAAAGAGAGAAAAGCTAAGGGCATCAAACACCCTGATAGCAGCTCAAATGATGATGATTCCCCTGATGATCCCTCAAACCCTTCAAACCCCAAAACCCCTCAAGCCAACCTCCCTGAACCCTCTCAACCCAAGTCTTCTGTAGCAGACAGACTTTCAAACCCTCCTAGAACCTATCATAGGAAAGGCTCTGTATCATCAGAGGTGTTGACCAAGGGTGGTAACACAACCAAAGACACATCTTCCAATGAAGGTTCTTCTGAACCCAAGGCACAACCTAAAGATGTTGAGGTTCCTATGCTAGAGGCTGGTTTGGTTAAGGCCTATTCAGTGTCAGGAGAGTTGGACACTGATCAGCCCTTAATCATTTAGGATGACTCAATGGCTGCTGAAATAAGCATTGTGATCTCCTCACAACTGCCATCTTTGAACCTTGTTGAAGGTGAAGATGTTGCAGGATTAGGAGAAGGAGTTGAAAACGAAAATAGAATTGAAAAACCAGAGGGAGTTATGGATGAAAGAGAGGTAGTCATAACTAAGATTGTGAGTGTACCACCATATGAGGGTGGAATAAGTGAGGAAGGACATGTTATTCTTGAAGTCAAATCTGAACTTCAAGAATCCCTTGATGAAAGGAGGCCTGATTCCTTGGGTGAGAACATCTTAAATGAAGGGAGAAAAGAAAGAGTTGAAAATGAGAAGAAGGCTGCTGATGTATCAGAGTCTTATACAAAAGAAATAGAGGGTGATGAGTGTTTATTCCCTAACATGTTTGATTTTTCTAACATTGCAGGTATTTCTCTTGACCAAATCTTTGCAGATGAGCTCTTAACAGATGCCCCTATCCAAGTAGATACAGGCTCAGCACAAGCCTTACTTGGAGTGCAATCAGAGAAATTGGACTCCTTGGCTCATCAAGTCCAATCTGCTCATGCTGAAACTTCAGGAGCACTGAATGAGCAAGGAAGAACTCTAGTATCTGTGGAGATGAGATTAACTGGCTCAGAAGATGTAGTACTCCCTACATTAAAAGCAAGGATAAGTGGAGTGGAAACTGGTCTCCAAACCATTTCCACTGAAGTGAAAAAAGCCAAATCCACCATGGAATCCATCTCAGAAGAGGTCAAGAAGGAACAAAAGCTGCTGAGAGACAATCATAATACCAATGTCAAAGCTCTCAGGCTGACTGTCAAGCAAGCTCTTGGAAAGAAGACTGCACTACAAAAGAAAAGAGCTGAAGAACAAAGGCTTGCTATGGTGAAAGCAGCCTCTGAAAAATTTTCCCAAGAGGTGATGGCCAACATTGCTGAAAGTGCAGTGGCCAACCTCACTGAGCTCCTTAAAGCCCAACTTGATGCATCCCTGAAAGCAACCTTGGAGGAGGTTGTCCAACAAAAGATGAAGCCTGTTCTAGCTTTTCTTAGCTTGAGCAGTGATAGGATGCAAAATATACATGATGAAAATGTATATCTGTTGGAGGAAATGAAGTCTCTAAACCAGGCCCAATCCCTAATGGCCACAACAATGAGTGAGCTAAAACCCCAGTGTTTTGATGCTGCCAAAAAGGGGGAAAGGGAAAGAGCTAGATCAAAAGGTGCCTTGGTGATTGGAAGCCTAGACAAGGGAAAAGACAAAGCTGCTGAAGAAAAAGGAAAAGAGCCAGCAGTGCTAAACTTGGAAGAATTGGATGAAGAAGAACAACTAGCACTTGCACTGAATAATTCAATGGCCTCAGCTCAAGAGGAAAGAATGAGGTTACAGCAGAGACCAGGTGGTGAGGTATCTGGTTTGGACAAAGATGTTGAAGGTGTCCAAACTAGAGGAAAGATCAAGAGGGAAAAAGGAAAGAAAAGACAAGCTGAGACATTTACTGACTTTCCTAACAGCCTTGATCTTCCACCTGAATTCAGAATTGATGATGATGAACCTACATCAAAGAAGGCCAAAGCTGCTGAAGAGCCCAAAACTGCTAAAAAAGACAAGTCTTCTGAAATGGTCAACATTGCTGAAGGTGCCAAAGTCACTGAAGATGTGGAAGCTTTATATGAAGAGGGCTTTGGACCTGGACCAAAGAAGACAAAGATTGTGGTACTCAATGATCCATCAAAGTTGTTTCATGAAGGGTATGGCAAAGACCCTGAAATACAACAGAAACTGACCATGATGAGGGCCCAAGAGAAAATGGATTTGATGGATGAAGCACAAAGAGCAAGAGATAAGAGAAGAGCAAACTTCCAGAAACCAAGAAGAAGGAGAGCAACTTACAGCAAAATGAAGCCTCAGCTACTAGTCCCAATGGACACCAAATATCCACACTTGGATAAATGGGTGCCAATTCAGCTGAATGATACATGGGAAGAGGCTAAAAGGGAGTTTGTCCATGACTACCATGTCATTGACAGATGGAATGGAGGAGATGCCAACTCTTCCTTTGCTGAGTTCATGATAGAATACTACAGAGAGTTGTATCAACAATTACTTGCAGCTGCTGATATTGCAAGAATTGAACTCAATGCTCCCAAGCCTATCATTTACATGCCTCCAAAGCTTGATGGATGGATTGACCAAGCAAGGATCCTAAGGGAGTTCACTGAAATTCTTAAACTGAACAAAATGACCCTTGGACCCAAAGGAACCAACCAGGAAGCCATGGAACTCAAGAAGAGAGTATGGGCACAATATGGGATGGTGCCACCTAAAGAAGATGATCTCTGAAATGGCTAAGTTTTCCTGACTCTTATATGCTGAAATGGATGAAAACTTAAGCTGGTTACTAACTTGTGTTTTGGTCAACTATTCTAAAGATGCTCAAGCTGCTGATATGATGTGCTCTAATACCTAAATGCTGAATGATTTAAGAGTATATCATACTTTTGTAGTAAATGTGTGCTTATTTGTAATGTTTCTCATGCTCTGATATGTTTTTGTTCAAACTATCAACATGCTGTAATGATTCTCATTTTAATGATAGTTGAACATATTTTGAATCAAGAAACACAGATCTCTCTATGCCTATTCTTGAAACCTATTTGCAGCATGAATGGTGAATACACTAACACATTTTCTTTCAGGGAAATTGACCTCAGTCATGTCTTCTGAAGATAAATGTAATAGGTGTAGTCAAGTCACTTTTGCATAAAATGTATAGGTTTTTGCATCATCAAAAAGGGGGAAATTGTTGGGAATAAAATGAGATATGTTTTGATTAAATACCAAAACCCCCTGAGACATGCCTAAGTCAAGATGATTGTGTTCTAAGAGTGTTAGAACACATAGCATAAGGCTAGATGAGAAGCTGATATGTTAGGCAGCTCTTAGATGATTAGATGCACAATGTGAGGGAGAACCTATGCTTTGAAGATTATCAAGATCAAGTCCCCTCAAGGCTCAAATTCTGGAACAACCACTAAGGCCAAGCATACTCTATAGTAAACCAAATGTTCTGATCAGGAGAGTTGTCCAGAGAGGATATCTCTATGCAAGAACAAGGTTGTAAAGCTCAAAAGGACAAGCTTAATCAAATGTTCTGATCAGGAGAGTTGTCCAAAGAGGTTGACTCTGTGCAAAAACAAAAGCTCTAAAGCTCAAAGGCCAAATATGCTGATCAGGAGAGTTGTCCAGAAGAGTTGTCTCAGCAAAATTGAACCAGAACAAATGTTCTAATGCTTGAAGGTCAACTATGCTGAAGAGAAGAAGACAACTACACCCTAAAAGACTTCATTATATCATGCTGACATCATTTCCAAGTGAAGCAAAGGGAAAGAGCCAAGTCATCTGAAGAAGAGCAAGCTAACCATGCTGATAAGCAAAGTCTGCTGATAGTGATAAGCATAGTTGTCCATCTGATAAGGAATGTTTGTCCTATCATTGGATCAACCTTCAGAAGACATGTCCAAGTCTTAACAAGAAGTCAAACATTGGGAAAGGTGCTGCAGAAAGAAGACAAAGTCTTAACAGCCGTTTATTACCCAAATAAGGACATGTCACTATCAAGAATCTGTCTTCCAGTTTGAAGAACTCAAGGAAGACATTTATAGCAATTTGAGGCTGCCTTTCCAACGGGCAAATCCTCAAATTTGTCTATAAATACAGAAGTGTGAAGACCATTTGAAAGCACCTCAACAGAATCCAACTACTCAAGTATTCTAAAGCTCATAAAACTTTCAAAGCTTTCAAAGACTATCTTAGTCTTCATACACTTCTTCTAAGCTGAACTTACTGTATATCCATACAAAGCTTAGAGAGATATCCTATCCTTATACACTGAACTTCATTGTAAATGATATCTCATTAGTTGGAACCTTACTTCAACCCTTACCCCTTTCAAGTGAGAAAGTGAGAAGGTTGTAGTAGTAGAAGTGGTAGGAGCTGACTGTTGAGAGAAGAACAGTTCAGTTCTGAGTTGAGAAGAGGGTACTAGGACTCTAGACATCCTAGGGATCAATTCACCAAGGAGTGGTGTTATTGATCAAGTGCACCTTGGCACTATAAAATAAGTTAATTCCAAGAGTGAAGGAATTATCCTGTTAAATCAGGGAAAGTGGATGTAGGAGCTTAAGTCTCTGAACCACTATAAACTCTTGTGTTGATTTACTTTCAAGCACTGTCATACATTCAACACTGCACACAAAACTGATTTACAAAAGAACTTACATTCAAAGACTGTGCAAAACTGTATTGGACAAGTTCCCTGAAACTAAACTGGATTGCATTGAATTGACTAAGTGATTTCAGAAACTAAAGGAGTCTAAACTTAAAAGGGCCAACCACTATTCCGCATATATAACTCCCCTAGATAGTTATTCAACTAAGTACTCAATAGTACTTAGTAGTCTGATTATCTTAGAAGAGTTAATCATCTTCAGCAGAGTTGTCCAAGACAACCTTGCTGAACTCTGGTTTGATCAAAAGTTGAAAAGAATTGCATACAAGTGTATTCCCCCCCATACACTTGTTATATACTCGTTTCAGGACCAACAATTAGTGATCGCTTCTACCAAACTCCGACCTACGTATTATACGTCAAAGTCGAACTTTAACTTGATTTTCACACAATGACGAACACTACCCCTCATCACTTGATATATATCAATATCACACTTGTTCTTATTAATTAATAGTAGTTTCTTCTAAATTTGCATTTAATTTCATTGCTCAAACCATGACTTTTCACTATATTCAAATGACGACACACAACATTAAGGATACACGAACAATCTAGTCCCTTGGTTTGATATTTAACTGGACACTTACTAATATTACGAGGACCCTCTTATACTTGAGAGAGACGAGTATTACAAAATACGTGTCACATAAAACATTATTTTTCAACAATTAAACATTTTCAAGGACTTTTTACACTAAGAATCAAGTTCAAATTATAAATTAATGAGTTCACAATCCAAACTAAAATTACAAACCATACAAATCTCATACAAAAAATTAATGACGTTTCCCACAATGAGATCAATTTTCAAGGGAGAGAATTATTTTTTAGTGGGGCAAAGACGACAAATGTCGAATTGAAAATTAATAAAGTAGCATACTTCAAGTAAAATTTCTTTTTGTTAAATAAGTATTTTTTTTAAAAATTATATAAATAAATTCGGTTCAATTTATTTGGTTTTGTAAAATATAAATCGAACCGAACCAAAAATCAGGATTTAAAAAAATATTTCAATCGAATCGAACAATCGAACCAAATAAATCGTAAATCGTCGGTTCGAAAATTCAATTTTATGCTCACCCATACATGTAAGCTTATATACGGTGGACTCAACTATTGCTCTCACGATTATCTGAAATACTTTATTCGTCCAAATGCATTATGCTAATTTATTTAAACATAAAGTAATGTAAATAATAAAATTGAACAATATGGAAATGATGGAATGGCATAAAATGAAATGGCGGGTCCGGATTTCCACCAAACCGGTTCGCCCGGTTGTCTCCCTCCCCACCCCGCAGCTCTCGTCTCAGATCCACCAGGCATTCCAATTCTAACATTTTTCTCTGCTTCCGATCTCCACTCCATATCACGCCCATTTATCTCAAAAATCTTGGATTCGTCTTGGGTTTTTTCAATTATAATCTTCCGATTACATGCTAAACTCTTAGAATTTACCATTACGCACAGATCTTGAAGAGCTATGGATTCGCCGCCTTCCCATTCGCCGGGAAGGTCGCCCGATTCTCCGATCGGCAACTCCAAGAGACCTTCGAGCTACACTTCGGCCTCCTCATTGTCTAAATCAATCTCCGATGTCAATAGCCAGAGTTTCTCCTCGATTCTCAACAACCCTAATCCTTCGTCCTCCGTCGTTGGCTGGTGGTCCTCCGCCGCTGCCGTTCCTGTACCCGAATTCGCGCCATTGCCAGCCCCGCCCAAAACTGGATCTGAACTCACACGATCCGATTTCCTGCCTTACATCTCCTCCATCTCCGAGTCCCACTCTCACTTCGTCGATATTCTAAGGCAGCACGATAGGGATCACGACGGCCAGGGCGGTCTTTTCGCTGGTGCCTCCGCGGGGGAGGCATTGGTCGCGTGCTTGAGGGAGGTTCCGGCGTTGTATTTCAAAGAGGATTTCCGACTGGAGGAAGGCGCCACGTTCAGAGCGGCGTGCCCGTTCAGGACAATGTCGGAGAATGTGGCGTTGCAGGAGAGATTGTCGCAGTATTTGGATGTCGTGGAGTTGCATTTAGTGAAGGAAATTTCGTTGCGATCGAGCTCGTTTTTTGAGGCTCAGGTGCAGTTGGAGGATTTGAGTACGAAGATTGTCCAGGGATGCGAGAGGGTACGGGAATTGAAGGAAACGATCAGGCTTTTGGACTCTGATTTGGTGGGTTCGGCTAGGAAAGTGCAGGAGCTGAGCATGAAGCGTGGAGATTTGATCACATTGCAGAACACGCTAAGACTCATGCTATCAGTCAATCAGGCTCTCTCCACTCTTCAGTTGGCAAGTATTCTTTCTCCCCTCTGTGGAATGTGTCCATTAGTCTAAAGTAATGTAACTTGTCTAAGTCAATAATTTTTAATTTTTATGTAGGAGTATGATAATCGCCTTTGAAAGTAGTAGTTTGAACTTAGTGGTGTCTCAATATTAATTTGAGTGTGAGTCATTATGGGAATGTTTTTCTTGATTTAGAAAACAGAATCTCAATTTGGGATGCTGCAGAATAGGAGTCCTACATTGAGAAATGAGCAGAATATGGATGATTGATTATTGTACTTTGACAAGACTCGTATGGATGATTTACTAACGCTGTCCACAGTCGTGATTAATCCAAGTTCCAACATACCTAACCAACTATTTTCAGTATCCATAACCAAAACCCTTTATGCTTGGTGCTAGTGCGCGCACATGTGTGTATACTTTTGAAATTCAGTGATTTTTGATGCGTTTATTATTGAACGGAAGATTATGTCTAACTGTCTAAGTTCTCGGTAATGGAGCTGAACTCCAAATCCACATGATACCCACTTCTGGAAATTGGTATATTCGCTGATGACTGATGAGTGGAATACAAGGTTGTGTTTTATCTGCTTGTGTAAAAGGGAAGAGTTGTCCCTGTATTTCTCTAACAGACACACCTAAAATCTTCCCAAAGTGCTCCAGTTTTAGAGTGTGTGAAGTTCATCTGCGGTGTATTTCAACCACTAGAGTGTAAATATTATGAGAATATTGTTCCTGCTAAACCCATTCTCATCCGATTCAATGCTAAGAATCCTCTATGAAACTGAAGTTTAGACTGCAAATCTACATAATTTATTCAATGAAGAAAGCAGTAACATTCAGTAAATTGAAATTTTTAAGTTTAATTGTAACTAGGAAAGTGCACAAGTCCTTGTTGATTTACCACTTATATCACCTCCTATTTGCAGCTTGTTGCATCTGCAGATTGTCTTGGAGCTTTAGATATTATTGATGACCTGCGACATATAATGGTATGTTCACAGCTACTGATACATTTTTGTATCAATTCCTTTGCTTATGCCTTTTATTTTTATTCCTCCAATGTTTCCATAGTTTGTGTGTGAACAAAATTTAGGGTTACTGTCTTAGACTAGTTATTTAATTAGATTTTTTTTATGCATGCATTTTTCCTTTTAATACTTGAGCTGAGGAATGTCATAATTGAACCTCAGCTACTAGTTTTACTTATGGTAGTAATGTAGTATCCAATATACCTCTTGGTTATCTGAAATTTACAGCTCTTCTCCATAGTGACCTTAAATTTTTAACTGGAAAAGCCAAAACATTACTTTTTACTTATATACATATACATCAGTTTGTGTGTGTGCGTGTACGTACGGAGGACTAAATCATACCTGAATTTTGATTTTAGTTTTTGGATCTCAAAACAACTTTATAGTCATCATCATGCTGGCTTAATATCTTTATTTTATTGCTCAACTCATTCCACCTAAAGTATTTCCTGGTCTGCTTGGAGTTTAAATTGTTGAAGAAGCATTTCTTCATTTTTATTTAGCATCAAATTTCCATATGATAAATGGTTCTTGTCTTGATAGGGTGGAGATGAGTTGATTGGTTTGCATTGCTTTCGTCATCTTCGTGACCATGTAATAGCTTCGGTAGATTCAGTTAACAGGTTAGTCTATTCTTGTTTTGAGATGGTTGCTGATTGCAAGTTCTTATTTTTTTCATTTTTTGAGATGGCTAATATTTTTTTCTATTTTCTTTCTCACATGTCTGGCTGAAGTGAATAAGTCCCTTACATTTATTTAGAGATCATATCGAACAGGGTCATGATGTTCGTATAAAATAAAATAAATGTTATCATTGTCGTTATGCTTCTTCTTTTATTGTTCTTATGTGATAAAAATATGGATTAAAGTCTGACAGACCTGGCAGACTGGCCCAATCAACCTTAGAGGTGTTTTGCAACTTTTGCTTAACTATTCATGGAAGGTCTTACATTCTGCTCATACAATTTACTGCAACCACTTCATATCTCCTTCCCTCTCTTAGATCACATGATCTTTCCTGCGCAAAAATCTGTATTCGACCTACATCTCATCTACTATACTCCTTTGTTAGCTTTTTACCATGGCTCAAACCTTTCCTAGTTAGTTGGTTGTAAATTATTAATAAACTGCTGTGCCTGTCTATGTTAATGTCTTTTTATGTGGAAATGTGAGCACCTCATGGTTTTTGTAATTCTGTTTGCCAAGTTAGAGATTTTGGAAATTCTAACTTTTCTTATTTTATTATAATGCTATTTGTTGAATTACATACTAATGAAGTCATTTTTGTAATAATGATAACTTCATTTTATTTTACTAGAATGGTTTTAGTTGTAGCTGAAGACAGAAAGCTTTAAATTTATTACTATTAAGTTCCCTGATCCATAGGAGCTGCTGTAGTCTTCCCGATATCTACTTAAGTTTATGAAACTTTTAACACTTTTCTGGACACTGATTCTTGGTTTATATAAAAAGGTTTGTCTAGAAGATGTGGTTGACTTATGACTTATCTTATCAGGGTTGCATTGATTTCTCTATGTTATGATTTTTTATGATTGCAATGTGAAGTTAGCTTGATATTTTGACTTATCATATTCATTCTTGTAGCATTCTTTCAGCAGAATTTATTCGTGCATCTTTGCGTGGTGTTGAGAATTTGGATGCATCAGTAACAATGTCTGCTGTCAATTCTAATGGAAGATATGATGAAGTAAGCTTAATGTTGTATATTTATGTTGAAGCTTGTACACCCCCTTTTATGGTTCTGCCATTAGTTGCATTCTTTTATTCACTTCATTTACTTCTTCCACATCAGGATTCTAAGTGAGCACTGAGCAGTAATATTTGTGCATTGCTTTGTCATACACTCATACCTATGCTTTAGATGATTTGAGAATCCATTTTTCCAGTAAGGCTTAATTTTGAATTTCTGATATTTAAATTTATTCATATGGCTCAAGTCAAGTCTTGCAGGATAAGTCTTTTAGATTAGGAATTCTGATGCTGATGCTCTTAGAATGGAATATTATTTACTGCTAGTCTCTATGCCAACCAAAGTCAAATTGTTACCTAACCATTTGAAAAATTGATCTGATCCCTGAACTTCCTGATTATAGACCCTGCACAGTGCAAGAAACAGATTTGTCTTGTTGTTGAGAACTCATGAATTATCTCCTCTTGTCTATAATACTTGGCTAGTCCATGATTCCATATAAATTATGTTTGCATTATTTTGTACTTTCTTTTTCTTCTGAACTGGTTGGACTTCATTCAGTTAGTTTTTCTTCCCGTGACTTGGCTTATGTTTTAAGTGTCATGCTCTCCTGAATACATATGTATCTTTCCCGATTACAGTACACTGTGCACTTCTTTGCCCATTTTCACCTGTAATATGTAAAATTTGCTTACATATTCTCTTTGCTTGCTGGGTTGTTATTACACATTTCCTGACAGTGACTATTTTCTGAGAGCTAGCATTCATGTTTGTAGGTTAGACTGGAGGAAGAAAGTACATCGAATTTTCAAGAGCAACTTCTCCCCCTTATTATTGGTTTGCTTCGAACAGTAAGTCAGGGTGATCCGTATCTGTTGAACTGATCAATATCTTTTTTTCTGGAAATGTTCAAATAGTTATCTGTATATGTTCCCATATTACTCTGCTTATTGCTAATTGTCAAAGATTTTGTACTAATGGACAAGTATTGATGTATGAGTAGAAATTTTAATATCATAATGTCAAGATTGCAATATTATTGATAACCCTGCACTTCTAAGAATATAAACAGTTTTCATGCATTTGACTAGCCTGTAACTAGACGGATTCTCATGCAAGCATGATGATTCTCCTGATCAAATCAAATGTTTTTCAATAAATTCTATATTCCAAATTGAAGGAGGCTTAAATTTTTCTGGGTGAAGTGTTGTTGGAGCTGTAGTGACTAGAATGTTTAGGCCTTGCCATTAGTGTTAGTTGCTAATGTTTGATTTACTTTGTCTTCGCTGAACAGGTTGTCATGGTAATATGGTATATTTGTAAATAACCCTGTAAATTGATTACCCATTCATGTTGCTCAATTTTATTGATATTTGAGCAGAAAGAGAAAAGTTTTATTTGCTTTCCCTTCAGTTTATTATTTGATTATATTTTTGCGAAATTCATAGTTGTGGATTCAAGCATTGTTTTGTGACTGAATTATTGTTTTCAGGGCAAATTACCAGCTGTGTTGAGATTATACAGAGATACACTTGCTTCTGATATAAAGACTTCAGTCAAGATGACAGTTTTGAACATGCCTCATGAGTCGAATTCTATCTCTGGGGAGGGGATTGGGGACACTGATGGTGGGTTCAGTGCACTTCATGTATATTTGATTTCTGAAAGAACGCTTTCATTTAATTTGACCATTTGCACCCACAATATTATCTCTGCCAACTGTTGATACCAGAATCGACTGAAGGAATTATTTCTGTCAAAATTCCATCTGGCTTTGTAGGAAATCTATGGTTTCAAAGTTTTCTCATTCTGTAATTCTGACTCAGGTGGGGGCTCATCACTTGGTAGCAAGTTGAAAAGTCTGTCACCTGATAGCTTTGTGAAACTGTTGGAGGAAATTTTCAAAATAGTGCAGGTAATGTATGCTTGGCAATTTTTGTAACTTCTCAAGACTACTTGAAATGTATAAACAGATACAAGTAAGCATGTGGAATGTTTTGTGTAGACAATGCTTACGCAATCTCCCTATTTTGTTAAATTTGACTTCTAAGTTTCTGCTACCTGTTTCATCCATAGGGTATTATAGAGTTTATTTTCTAACTACCAAACCTGGATAAAATTGTGAAGCTGTTTATCTTATCATGGTGAAAAGTGTGGTGTAAAATTATCTTCTACCCATGCACTGGTTGAGAAATAGTACGAGTATATATTTAACACACATACACAAATACATATATAAAGCCCTCAATTGTCATATATAACTCCACTGTCAAGTGCTTCCTCCCCCTTCTTTACGTGTCTAATGATACTAAATGGATGCTACTTGGTTTTTCTCCCTAGCATTTGTGGCTGTTATCCAACCTGCTTTTGCCTTTACATTGTTATTTTGCACTCCACACGGGCTCTTGAAATTCCTATTGGAGGTATGACCTTATTGTTCAAGGTCATAAACTTAAGAACTTATAAACTAAAGTTTGAATGGATATGTTGTTTTTCGGAACATGCTTTTGGATGGCACACTGCACTTAAACTTTTGCCTGCAAATGCATCCATCTTTAGTCCGGGCTTACGATTATTGATCCTGATGCTAGCATGGCGTAACTTGATTATTTTCTTTTAGTGAATGCAGACACACTTATTGCGGGCTTCTGAAGTCAAAAGAGCAATTGAATGGATCATGGGCAATCTTGATGGTCACTATGCTGCTGCTTCAGTTGCTGCTGCCATTGCACATGGTGCTGCAGCTCCCGATACAGTTCAAGAGACAGATGGTCATTCTAGTTCCTATTCGCCACAATCTTCCCAAATTGCTGCTAGGATGACGTCTCTCCAAGGGAGAGGATATGATGCTGCAAATCCAAATCTTTCAAGAAATTTCCGGTGAAATGATCTTTCTTTCTCCTGTATTATGTTTTTTGGTCATGATTGTTTTGGAGCTGGTGTAAGTGGTTCTTTTCTGAACTTGTAAATTCCTTATCTCTACATCTGATGAGATGTGGCTGACATAAAATCTAGGCTTCCCTTACCTTAGCTAGGTTGGACTGTTGAAGAAAGAAAAAATGCTGAGGTTTTTGAGGAAATATATGAAACATAACTGAGGCAGCTCTACATGAATTCATTTGTTTGGTGCTCTTCTACTTATAGTTGAACCACAACTAATTCAGTGTGACCTGGGCTTAGTTTGAACACTAAAACTTAGCCAGAGGAAATTGTGAATTGAGTTTGAGCCTCTGCTCAAATAAGCACATACTTAATATTCCAGTAATATTTTTCTGTCACGTCAATCTGTTACTGACAACCGTGGCAGAGGTGGACTGTAGTTTCTTTTGAGTAATAAGATGTTGAGACGAATTAATATAACAAGGATATAACCCTTACTCTCATCTTATCAATACAATTGAAATTTCTCTCAAAAACCAATACTCCTTCAGAACTCTGTTAATCTTCTAGATGTTTCAAATTTGTAAATTAGTGCTTCAATTATGTAGTTATTTTTAATTAACAATTTTCTGATGCAAAACTGGGATAAAAATGTGTGTGTCAAGGAATTCTGGAGATGCTCTTGCAACATATGAAACATGCAGGACTTATGAGAATCTCTTTCTTTGTTTTGACAGAGCTGATATTTTAAGAGAGAATGCAGAAGCTCTTTTTGCTGCTTGTGATGCTGCTCATGGAAGATGGGCAAAAATTGTTGGAATCCGTTCTCAAATTCATCCAAAACTTAAACTTCAGGAATTCCTTGGTGTTTATAACATTAGCCAGGAATTTATAAGTTCAACAGAGAAGGTATGTGCTACCTCTAATAGTTTCGTGCATAGTTGTAAGAGGTGCATGGGGTGCAGAACTCTACAGATCTGAGGCGCATCATGTTTTTTGGGTGTGCACCTTTTTGGATGGGTGGGGCTGCCTCTTGTACACACAGCCTTTCCCCCAACCCAAAAAAATGTCTTTTAAGATCCCTGATTCCCTATAAAGGTTTTTTATTTGAGGAAAACATTAATGGTCAGAAGACTAGGAACTTCATTCTTGGAGGGTCTTCAAGAACCTAGGATTTACACAAAAAATTAATAAAAAATCTGCCTCTTGACCTCGCTTGCCTAGGCCATTCTGACCACCACACGCCTTCACTAGCCAGATTCTGACTGTCACCTCAGTAATCAAAGCGCCTTCACTAGCGGATCAACATAATTTAAAATATTTGTTAACTTTATTTTGTTGGGTGTTTTGTTTTGCTTATCATGGTTAATTTGTGTATTTGTAATAGTCTATTAATTCATCTTTTTAGTTATACTTTCTTTACCCTATGTTTCTGCGCCTCATGTTCAAGTAGCTTGCGCTTCAGGTGCTGGAACCAGCTTTGCGCCCCTATGTGCTTCTCGCAGCTCCTAACAACTATGGTTTCATCTTACATGTAGTCTATGTGCTCTGTATTATTGTAATTATGATACCTTAATATGCTGCAGATTGGTGGAAGGTTGGGATATAGCATTCGTGGAACGCTACAGTCACAAGCTAAATCCTTCATTGAATTCCAGCATGAATCTCGAGTTAGTTCCATTTGTGCCAATTTTTGGGAATTACGCCAGTTACTTGCTCATGAGTCAAGACTAACTTTTGTGCTGGCTATCACAGATGTCTAAGATGAGGGCTCTACTTGACCAAGAAAATTGGGCTGAGATAGATGTACCTGATGAGTTTCAGAGCATTGTTAATTCACTGTGCTCTTCAGAATCTGTGGCTACTGGAGAGAGTGGTGCAGCTTCCGATGAAACTGTAACAAGTTCTAATGAAGTGGTATTGAACAGTGACGGTTCCTCCATGCCAGATGCTGATCCGTCAAATTCATCCCGACATACTGAACAGCCTGATTCTAATGGGACACATGCTGATCATATTCCAAATACTGATTCATCGTGCTCGAATGTTTCAGCTGAGAACAGCAATTCTGATGTTAGTACTTCATCTCATGGAAACAGTGCCAACATTAAGGAGCGTGGAAAATCTGCCTTTCGTATGCTTTATTTTAGAGGTGTTGGATATCACATGGTGAATTGGTAAGGAACCACAATTACTTGTGCCTTTTGGTCTCATGTTATGCTTATATCCCTTCCTTGATCACATTAAAACTAAAATGTACATAATTTAGACTTATGATTTAGCAGGATTTGACGAGCAGGTCTTGAGGAATTGGTGCTATATTTTAATTTTAGACCGCATGTGATAAAATCCAGTGCTAGAGTTTCACTTCTTCCTTGAACAAAATCTTTTCCATTTATTCGGATATACATTTCTACGCTTTCCTCTCAAGTTATGTCAGCTAACCTACTAGTTTTGGCCTGTGAAAATTCCATATCGCTACACTCATTTGCAGCCAAATTTAGTGAAGTTTGTCAATAATATGTGATAATACTTTAGTGTTTTAAATTAATTTGTAATATCGGAATCTCTGCCTGTTCTCCTGAATGGCAGCTCAGTTTTATTAAATATATTTGAGTCTAATCAGCAACTGTTGTTCATGGAGAGGGTATGGATAGGTATCCAAAAATTTGGATATTGTGGTGATTAAGGCATTTATCGGAACTTCCAATGGGAAATATCAAATATCATGCTAGTTAATTCATGAGGAACTCGACTAGTTATGGAATTACCTTGGAGATTAGATTGAAAATTTCTACTGTTGGTACTTGGAACACTATGGCGTTTAGTTTGTGCCATGTTTTTTAGTAATGGGTAGCTGACAATGCTGTAGCTTATGGTTACTCATTGAGCTCTTGGTTTGTTTTACGAGGTGGCTATTAATGCTCTCTCTCTTCTCCAATTTTAGCTGGATATTGATTTAATCTTTCCAACACTTTACCCTCTCAAATACAAATATTTTCTGTGGTGCCAGCTGTACAAATATCAGGATTAGTTTGCTTATTGTTTTCTTTGTTGCTTCAGTGGATTGTACTTGGTGAAGATGATATCAGAATACATAGATATGAATCATTATTTGCCCACATTATCTGCGGAAGTAGTTCATCGTGTGGCTGAACTCCTGAAATTATTTAACTCAAGGACCGCTCACCTTGTTCTTGGTGCAAATGCCTTGCAGGTATTTTTTTAAGTGCAGTTAAGCTTATGTTCTAGTACCCATTCTTTATACCGTGGTGTTAAACTTAGGTTTGGTTGCATGCAACTGTGCCTTTGATGACTTGCAAGTTATCTTAAATTATTTAGAAGTTTTGGAATTTGGGAACTGTTAAAAATTTATATATGAAACTTTTGCTTTATCTAATCTTAATTTGTCTTAAGCTAGTATCAATTAATATAAAGTGGCACTACTTGCATGAGAAAAGTAATATCATTGTACAGTAAAACCTCTATAAATTAATACTCTATAAATTAATAAACTCTTTAAAATAATAAAATCTTCCGGTCCCAACTTGGGCCTTTGTAAAAAATCATCAAATTCGATAAGATAATAAAATAATAATTTTTCGGAAAATCCCTTTATAAATATTAGGTCCCATTAAAACTCTAAATTAATAATTCATAAATATTACAATTATAAATATTATGGTAATTTGCTAAAATATGAATCTATTGTACCTTGACTAACTTTCAAATGATATTTTTCATCATTCCACTCTTGTAATTTTTTTTGAGTGCACGTGGGATGGTCTCTCTTATACTCACATAATGTTTTACGCATTTGACCATTCATGAATGATTTTGCGATGTCTTTTAGATGAGAAGACATGGTTGGGTGTTATGAATTATTTTATTTCCATATTAAAATTTTTATAGTGGAGTATATGTAATTATTTTATTTCCATATTAAGATCTTTATAGTGGAGTATATGTTTCATTCACCATGTATGAATATATTTAAGTGCAACGAATTAATGTAAACATGTATACAATGAATATATTTAATTAGTTACAAAGAATTGGTTGATGCATGAATATAATCAATAAAACATACATGAATTCATTTATTTTCAATACATATGCACTAAATTTGCTGAATTTAAAAAGTCTCTCTTTTAATTAATAAATATTAATTTATCGATAAATTAATACCTCTTTAAATTAATAAAATTTCATGGTCCCAAGGTTATTAATTTATAGAGGTTTTACTGTATGTTGAAGAATGTATTTCATTACCTTTGTATGCATGTAAAGTAATTCGCTAAAAAAAAAAATCTGATCCGACCTTTATTCTTTAATTTCCCATCGGGTTATTTCATATTGCCCTTGTCAATGCTAATTGGCTGCAGGTATCTGGTTTGAGATCAATTACCGCTAGACATTTGGCTATGGCAAGTCAGGTTATAAGTTTCACGTATGCCATTATACCTGGTAAGTGTAAATGCAGTTAGTTAATATTTAATAGTGAGCTTGCGTAATTTTCAGTGCCACTTCAGTCTGATCTTTGTTTGGTTCTAAATAAAAAATATTAACTCCATATTTAGGTTTATATAGCAGAATAGTCTCATCGATGCACTTAGGTGAAGGATATCAATTATTTAATCTATGTTTATGTCCTTGAACACTTGCTGTAGACTACAGATACTAATAGGCTTTATATCCACCTTTGGTTATTGATTTGCAAATTATATTTGTTAAGCTCTGTAAAGAATCTAATGATATAGAAATTATTCTGTTTAGTAGCTGAAATATTGGATAATTTGGAGCAGTCTCAGATGTATTTTAACTGTTGCTTGTTGAAATTGACATTTTTATTTGCTACATTCTCCATGTGATACTATGGAAGACATATTAATTACTTGATCTTTTTTATGGATTTCCTAAGAAATTAGGAAAATTTTATTGTTCAAAGTGCCTGAGACGTATAAAGTGCTATTGCAGTCAGAGATTGGTCGAGTAGCAATTGTAAGTGAAAGTCAGATATACTGATTTCTTTTTTATAAATCACAGAACATCTTAACTGTTTTTCTTCTTTATATTTGTAACTTGTTTTTTTTTTTTTTAATTTTTTTTTTTATGTTACATTAGGATTATAAAAACCACCGTGATGAGATTCATTCCAAGCTGGTTCAGATAATGAGAGAAAGACTGTTCGTACATCTACGTAGCTTGCCACAAATTGTTGAGGGTTGGAATAGATCTGAGGATGCTGATTTACAGCCTAGTCAGTTTGCTCGGTCTCTCACTAAGGTACAGAGTCAAAGTCTTCTATTTGATGCTCATTGTGAGTGTTGGAAAAAGTCTGCCCTGGCCCCTCATGCCCTTTGAGGCGAGATCTTGAAGCTGTGGTTGTACTTATCTTCTAGTATGATATACCTTTATCAAATATATGATTGGGCTGAAAGTAACATTAGCACGTTTCTGTACCCTCACATAATCCAGATGCATTTGCTTTGTTCTTGTGCTGATGCTTTCATTGTGTATTTTCTGATGCATTATCTGGTTTTTGTAATTTATTTCTGCTATGGCTGGAATGCGCATTGAAATGTTTATAGACTAAAATATCTATAGTGTAAATTTCCGTAAACTAGTTCAATACTCTATCCATCCCAATGTTAAGTTGTGAGATTTAAATGCAATTTTTGGGAAATAGGTTACATATTAGGAAATAAAGCCTCATTTGGACTTCTAAAGTAGCAGTAAATTTGGGATGAAGAGTATATCCCTAAAAATAAAGGATTTTGAGTGCCAATGGCTTGGAATTATGTGACATCATAACAAAATCCATCAATTAAAGGTTTTGCTTGTTATATTCATTCTACTCATGCTTGTGAATAGAAATGCATCTCTCTAATCCTTTTCGCTAATTGTCACAGGAGGTTGGATATCTTCTACGCACATTATCTAAACACCTGCTTGAAGAGGACGTTCAAGCTATTTTTGGGTAATATCCATCACCAGAATTCAAGTGTCACTGGGATTCACTTTCATTAATTATATGCTACTGTAGTTAATGTTGTTTTATTCACTATCATGCATGCAAAAGATTTACTTGCTCATATAGCTGCCTGATTGCCTCTTTTGGCTTGTCTACTTCTAATAGTAAAACTATAGTTCTAAATTAGGGTGTTCATCGAATAAGCTGCTTTAGATGCAGTTTTCATCTTCCTGTAGTATTGAATGGCAAGAACTTATAATAACATAGAAATAACAGAGAGTTGAATAGAGGTCCAGTATGATTTTCTTGTGATTATATGTTAACTATATTCTTACTTTGCATGCTTCTGCAGGCAAGTGGTTGTAATTTTGCACTCCCAAATTACTGATGCATTTTCGAAGTTAGAGATGAGCACTCCACAAGCAAAACGCAGGTAATGTATAGTTTAATTGGCGGATATTTGTAGTGCTATAAAATAAATGATTTTCGTAACTAGTTTTCATTAATGTCTAATCTATGTTGTGTGAAGTTTCATTTGATGGAGGTCTTAAGAAAGTACTTGAAAATATTACTCTTAGGTAGCTTTTGATTTTCTAAATTCAAGAAACAATTTACACCAGGATAAATTCCTCAATAGAAAATGAGTTACATCTGATTAAATTCACCCTTATGATCATGTAGAATACAAATCTTTCTTTATTTTGCATGGATAAACAAGTTTATTGTGCAGCAGAGATTGGGGAGACAAGAGTAAATGATGTTCAACTCAATATTCCCAATTTTGGTAAAAAACTAAAATGCACTCAATATTTGAAATGATATGAGGTTTGTTTGGGTGCTGTTAAGATGACTTAAACCTCATAAATTGATCCATTCTTCCCACCCCACCCTACCTGATATGTGGCCTCTCACAGCGAACGGAAAAGAAAATTAATACTCTTTTTTCGTTTCTGCTATTTAATTATTGTACTATGTTTTCAGTCTTTGCTGCGATGTCGAGCATGTACTTGGATGCATTAGATCACTACCTTCTGAAAATTCGAGTAAATCTAGTCCACCAAACTGGGGGCAACTTGATGAATTCCTCGCTCAAAATTCTGGCTCTGAAGCTGGTGAATAGAGTCTATCTGAAGAAGTTAATTGATGAACACATTATACACATTGTTTCAATATAGAAGCTTGCAAATTGAGTTGGTACTCTTCTTATGAGGTAAGTGGTTATAGCTGTATATAACAATTTAGATTTTTAATCTGTTCTATTTTTATAACATACAGAACATACTGTCATACATCATGCATGAGGAAATTATTCAGCATCTAGTTGAACATGCTATAGCTGAATGGGTTGTATATCATAACATTTCTCTAAACTGAACTTCTAATTTCTGCTTGTAAACCCCATCCTTAACAGTTTAACTGCCCTTTTATGACTCATTCGGTTGATTGAGTTTTTTTTGCCATCTGAGTTGCTCTTCTTTTTTTTTTTCCCGCATTTTACCATACAATTATTTTTATTGGCTACAGTTGATCCCATGAACTACATGATTTGTTACTCTCTGCCCTGTCCTATGTGCTGGGCTGCTTCTGTGTCTATGAGGGCACTTTTATCTTTTAAACTAATTTTCTCATATATGTGTGATTAGTGATTTTTGATGATTTTGAAATCTGGATTTCAAAATCAAATAGTAATTGTGTGTGTGTGTGGTTTGAGATTTAAATAAGTGTTATGTATTACTCCCCCGTCCCAACATTACTTGCATAGTTTGACTAGCACGGTTTTTAAGAAAATGGAATTTAGTGGTTGGTGATGTAAGATAAATGAGGGGTATTTTAGGTGATTTGATGAGGTGTAAAGTGAAATGTATGTAAAAAGGAGTGACAATTTTGAAAATAGAATGATGTTGGAGGGTATTAATTTTGTAGAGTATTTCCATATTAAGAGTGTGCAAGTAATATTGTCTACAGTTGATCCCATGAACTACATGATTTGTTACTCTCTGCCCTGTCCTATGTGCTGGGCTGCTTCTGTGTCTATGAGGGCACTTTTATCTTTTAAACTAATTTTCTCATATATGTGTGATTAGTGATTTTTGATGATTTTGAAATCTGGATTTCAAAATCAAATAGTAATTGTGTGTGTGTGTGGTTTGAGATTTAAATAAGTGTTATGTATTACTCCCCCGTCCCAACATTACTTGCATAGTTTGACTAGCACGGTTTTTAAGAAAATGGAATTTAGTGGTTGGTGATGTAAGATAAATGAGGGGTATTTTAGGTGATTTGATGAGGTGTAAAGTGAAATGTATGTAAAAAGGAGTGACAATTTTGAAAATAGAATGATGTTGGAGGGTATTAATTTTGTAGAGTATTTCCATATTAAGAGTGTGCAAGTAATATTGGGACGTCCCAATAAGGAAAGTGTGCGGGACGGAGGGAGTATTATATTAGTGATTGTGCAATAAATAGTGTGTTTTTTTGAAAGTTGTAAAAGTGAGAATAAAGGTGTGTTCCATGATGAATAAAATAAAGGTGTGTAAAATGATGAATAAAATAAGAGTGGGTGGGAATATAAAAGCATATTGCACTAATGATATTTATAGGGTTTGTAAGTATTATAGGGGTTTTAAAAATAGGATTCTAAAATCCTAAAGTAGCACCGGATAAAGATTTTGAATCTATTTTCTAATTCCAAATCAAACATACATATAGGTTGGATGACATATTGTAACTTACCCTTCTTTTTGTGCAAGTTATATATTCTTGTTCATTATAGGGTGAATTATGCTATTACACTCACTACCTGGATGATGCTTCTCATGTAAATGTGTTGTGTTTTTCCAGGGGCCAAGTTTAGCATATTATTCAATCACTGAGGATTCAATTCAATGACGAATATCATCTTCATCGTAAATTGTGTAGCTGAATTTGTTGTTTTTGGTAGCAGGTTATGTACTATTCTTTCTGTTTCATTTTTGCTTTACAAAGAATAAAAAAAGAAGAGTGTGTTCATCATCGGTTTTGAGTTGGCTTGGTTCTTCACTTGTATGATTTTACATAATTTATATGACCACATCTATACACGTGGAGATGATGTAAATTTGCTTCGCTAGTGTTTGTTATCACTTGAGAACCACTTTTGGGCACAGGACCCCCTTCTGTACATAAGGGATTTGGTTTCAGTCTTGACCTCAATCAGGTCCTTTTTTCAAAACTCGAGACTTGATGACTTATGCAACATCAATTAGGCGATGTTTACTTTGTGTTTTGGGTGGTTTTGAAAATTGGTTTTTGAAATCTTGATCAATAGTAATATGAATGTTTTTTTTAGGTTCAAGTAGAGGATGATTTAATTTCATGTTCAATGTGTAAGATTTAACTTTATGTCAAATCAATAAGTAAATTTAATAGAGGTGGTTTTTGAAAATCTGTTTTTAAATCTCAAAGTAAAACCGGTGTTTTGTATTGGAATATTGCTATTGCACATGAAAGTGGCAATGGATTCTTAAACTTATTCAAATCCCAACAGGAAGAAAATTTGTCTGGGCTTCATTCAACACAATTAGTTGGTTTATTCTCTTTCAAATACTCTTTAATCATGCTTTCCTATTAAATACTTTCAATACCATAATACTTTTTATTCTTCAATATTGTCATAAAAAAAATTCTTGATGACAAAGCCTGAACAAGTCCGATCCCTCTTCCATTGATTTTAAATAAAATTGAATTTATTAAATTATTTTTTCGTGATAAAGAGAGTCTGTAATAATATACCAATTTAAAAATATGTTTTCTTACATTTGAACGGACATTCCAATTCTTTAAATTCGGTAAAACACTTTATTTTAATCCCATTAAATATGTCTAATTATGATAATTTTAAATTCTCGCGGGTTAAAAGCCTTATTTCGAATCACTTAAAAAATGTGTGGATAGTAAAGCAGATGGTTTACTACATAACTAATATATTGTTACTACAACATCAAAATATTATCACTATAAGACTAAAAGTGTACTGTTACATGTTAAAAAATATTCCGGAAAATTCGTCCAAAAAATTAAGTGTTTAGAATATTTTTTAAATTGTAGTAATACACTTTGGTCTTATAGTGACAACAATCTGATTTTATAATAACATACTTTTGACCTTATAACAAAAATATTTTACTACTACAAAGCCAAAAATATGTTACTCCCTACCTAAAGTTCAAAAATATTTTAGAAAATTCAACCAAAAATCTAAGTGTTCAAAATATTTTTGAATTTATAGTAGGGTCTTTCTATCGTCAGGAAGTCTTCGCACTTCCTGACAACAGGAAATTTATTTAATACCGTTGGATCATTGATCCAACATGTATAATTATTTATGTATGATTGCACTTCGCAATAATGCATTTGCTCTTTGCAATATGCAATCGCACTGCTTCGCCCATAAATGAATTAAATTAATAAATATAAAATGACAAAAATATCCTTTAAATTAAAAATTAGAAAATAAATTAATTAAATATTAACAATATAATAATATATTTTTTAATTAAAATTAAAATTATTGATTCTTATCTTCAATCAAAATCAAAGTGCCCTAAGAAAAACAGATGTTCATCATCGATCTTTCAATTCATTGAGAGGATAGGAGCGCCAAGATGAATGTAAATTCTTTCATTTTATTTTGAGATCGAGGGGAAGAAGAGATGTTGTAAATGCGTAGAAATCTCAGATTCGCACCGATAGTTCCCGATTCCGGCTTCACTTCGCATTTCCCAGATTTTGGGCATTTTTCCCTCCTCTCGAGTTCTACGCCCGATTCAGTTCTTGTTTCGAGTTCCAGATTTTGGGGCTTTTTTTTCAAGAATTGTGTTTAGTCTTTTATCTTTGATTCTCTGTTTCTTCTTTTCACGAATTGTGATTCAAAATTCCATTATAGCTCATATTTTTTCCCTTGCCATACTATGGCTACCGATTCATCTTCTTAAATCCCATCTTGTTTTTTTAGCTTTCTTTTTCTGATGTCAAGATAGATGGATATCAACAGTAAACTTATGGATTGGAATTTGGGACTTAATTTTGAATTTATCTTGGTGCAGAGGATACACTACTTTGGACAGGGATTCCGGGCGATTATACGGACCCTGATGCTCCAGACACCCTATCTAAATGTAACATATTCGTGAATATTGTTTCTCATATACAGTATGCAACACAGGTATGATTGTTTCTCATATACAGTATGCAACATAGGTATGATTGCAGTCTATATGTATGCTTGCTCATGATGTTTCCCGAAGGCATTAACCGAGCATTGATAGAGGTAAATAAAACAATTGTTGATTTAATTTTTTATGAATGTATTTGTGACTAGCAAAATCTCACGAAAAATGATGAAACAGGAAGAATCTGTGATCACTCGCAGGAGGCTGGCATCACATTTGCTTTTTCATTCTCAGAATTTAGCTTACCCTAGGTGATACATTTGAAAATATGTTTTTTCTATTAATACACACAGGTCATGTGATCGTTATGACCTAACACAAAATTATATGATTTTTGTAGTGGTCCCGTTAGTGTGTGGATTACTCCTTTACTAGACAAGGATAAATCTTATTGTATGCCGACTCAATTTTATCTTCATGAGATGACTATAGGTGGAATACTGAAAGAGGTTTACAAAGTATGGGGAGTGGATACTAATGGCGATGAGATTGAACTAAAAGATGATGAAGATTTAAAGAAACTCACTGAAAGTCACCTTGATGTCTTTTTACAAGACATACCTATTAATGTGGCTTGGAATCTTAATGAAGCCAAAATAGACATGAACCCTAGTGTGTTATTAGAGGATTAAAAGTAATTATATTGTAGTTTTAGCAACTGGTTATTTTATATTGATATTAGTGAGATTGCAATATGACATGATTAAATTGAATTTTGTTTATATTTTGTTTTGTTGGAAACAGTGGGGCATAATCTTAAACTCTTGAGTTTGAAATTAATTTATGGTTTGTGTAAATTATGTCGTACAAACTATTGAATTTCGAATTTTCATATATAGATTAGTGTAGATCAGATTAAATTTACAAATGGTGGTCATTTTATAGCAATTAAACCTATTTCAATTGATTTGACAAATCATATCAATTGAAAATAAATAAACGAATAGTTATATATATTAGTAGAAGCAACAATTAAGATATATTTTTTTTGGTCTGTAAAATGGACTTTATTTAACATGATCATTGTACAGTGAATACAACCTGCCTTGGTATAAGATATACCCAACACAAGAAAGTGACAAAACAAATTATAAAAGAACATTAAGTAAGGAAGAAGTGAGCAATCCGTGTTCCATCTGCTCTCTAATACCCATTCAACACTCCATTACTCCCATTCAGCACTTCATTACTCTGGGATTCCAGTTTCATTCCCTGAAGTCATAGTACTAGAATTTAATCTCCTTGTTTGATACTCAACTCCAAACTCTTGCTTTGATCTCCTCAGTTTTTTTTTTTTTATCGGTAAAGGTCCTCTTCATTAACTCATTAAGTACAAGGAATACTTAACCCGTACATGAAAAGGTGAATCGAGAAAGTTACATGTAGTACTCTTAAAAGAGAAATGGGAAAGCAATAAATTGGAGGAGATAATCTCCCTGTTATCTCTTAAAATCTTAGAATTTGGCTAATCTGTAACCTCCTTATCTTCAAAATCATCCCAGCAGGCTCAGAGCAGAAAAAGAGACTCAAACTCCCAGGCATTTCCGCGGATCCACATGCCAATCTGAAATTTCAACTTTCTCCATTCCGTCTGACTCTTGCCGTGAACCAGGCTCTTAAGTTGCATCTGAGGATATCAAAAGTTTTGTGCATTATCTCATGATGCAGATTAATTGGCAATTATGTTCTTAATTTTAATGTTAATTAGATGTTATTTTTGGTTAAGTTTTTGAATTTTTGAAATAGTTTCCTTTTGAATCCATTTTTCTTTTTGGTATAAGCCCACGATAGAGTTGGGCCGTAGGACTAGGGTTTTGAAGTTTGCCTATTTATAGCTTTTGTGTTTTGCATTGTAAGAAGAGTTGATTTTGATTAATAAAAAAAACGAGAGTTTATCTCAGGATCTCTTTTACGGTATTCTGTGTGAATCAACGTATCTGAGTTTGCCACTTTTCCGGGTATTCGTAGAATCAACGGATAGTGTGTGTGTGTTCTTTTGTGTTCTTTATATATCCTTTTTATCTTTCTTCTTTGTTATACGCTTTCGTCACTGCATCAGTTGGTATTCAGAGTCCAGTCAACGCTCCTAATATGTTGATTCACATTGATCAAGCCACCATGAATGTCAATCTCACCCAAAATTTGTTTTCTGATAGCTTTTCAGATACATATGATGATGTTAATTTGGGCTATGAGGGTCCACCAATTTTTGATGAAGAGGTGGATGACCTTTTCGTGAAATGTGATATTTTAGAAGATTTGATATCTACGGTTGGAGACTATGAGGGTCCTCCAAAATTTGATGAAGAGGTCATTATTCACTATGACGACTCTTCATTTTTTAAAGATAGTGCAATGTTTGTATCATTTTTACAGGTGTCTTTTGTCGTGGTTAATTCACTAGAGGATGTGTGCCCCACACCACGACTTTATTTGGTGTTCGTGTTTTCGAATGAGCAATATGCAAACTATATGGGGAACGATATGTCAATACACAAACTACATATTTGTTACTCTAAGGATGTTGTGGCGGATCGATCCCGACGCGCTCTTCAGATTTTCGATTCGAGGACGAATCTTTCCAACCCCGAGAGAGATGATGCAGATTAATTGGCAATTATGTTCTTAATTTTAATGTTAATTAGATGTTATTTTTGGTTAAGTTTTTGAATTTTTGAAATAGTTTCCTTTTGAATCCATTTTTCTTTTTGGTATAAGCCCACGATAGAGTTGGGCCGTAGGACTAGGGTTTTGAAGTTTGCCTATTTATAGCTTTTGTGTTTTGCATTGTAAGAAGAGTTGATTTTGATTAATAAAAAAAACGAGAGTTTATCTCAGGATCTCTTTTACGGTATTCTGTGTGAATCAACGTATCTGAGTTTGCCACTTTTCCGGGTATTCGTAGAATCAACGGATAGTGTGTGTGTGTTCTTTTGTGTTCTTTATATATCTTTTTTATCTTTCTTCTTTGTTATACGCTTTCGTCACTGCATCATCTCATTCCTCAAATTCCAAATAGTCCACACCAGTCCTACCCACCCAGAACATTGTTGCAAGATTCTCGATAAATGTAGCAGATTCGTAGTGGTCTGATACACAAGCTTCCCTCCTGGGGTTTTAACAATTCTGTGCTAATTGGATTTGGTGAGCCCCCTGCTACCTCAAATCTTCCGTTATGACAAGCCTCTCAACGCTTCCATCTTGACATTGTACTTCTCGATATCTTTCAACTTGAATACAAATTAAAAAGAACTCTGAAATGAAAAACAAGTTAATTAACACATAACAAACTCAAAGACAGACCATAGAACCTCACCCCCCAAACTTGTAAGGTTAAATAATAATATTTATCTGAAGATTAGAAAAAGGCTGTGAAATTAGTGGGATTTGGTTCAATGTCACAGCTCAACATTATGAAGATCCGTGTGCAAGAGAGCTTGAATCACAGTTTGCAACAAAATTTGTAGATGCTACCAACATTATTCACGAACAAAGAATTATACGTAAAGGGACAATGAAGAGAAAAAATGGAATGAAGAATTATGCTTAAAGATACACTAGTATAAGTTAAATCAAAAGAGACATGATTACTAATTCATCCGGATTGAATTAGAAGGAATATGAATCACAGTTTGCAACTAAAGAACAGATTATATCGAATCTCAGAATATAATTTTAATTTCTCGGTTGTTAGACTCATAAACGGACAATGAGAATCAATATAGAAAGAAGACAAAATGACCTGAGGCGGACGACAGCGGTCCAATCATTAATGAAAGCATCAAAATCGGCGGCGGCGCGCGACAGCAACAGGGGTGAGCGACCTTAGTCTTGGCAGGGAGAACACTAAGAGGAAATTTTATTTTTAGTCCTATAAGTTTGATACATTCCAAAATAAATCCTTTAAGTTTCAACTTTACAAAATACGTCATTTACCTTTCAATTTTTGTCCTTTTTTACATCAATTTTTATCCTTTATGTTTTGTAGGAATTAAAATTGGTAAAGTTGATGCCACATATATTTAAAAAAGTCACATCATCATGCCACATCACATTATATTAAAAAAAATAGAGCTAATAACACCCCAAAATATTCTATACACACCCCATAATTTTAAATAAAAATAAATGTATAGTCTATATAAAATAACTAAGTAACTCTTACATAAATAAATGAATAAAGAGTAAAATAATTTTAAAAAATAACTTGAAAAAATATGAAACAAAATAAATTTCAGAAGCAAATTCACAGGGTGTTATATATGTTAATTATGTGAATCTTATTTTACTTTATTAATTGAAACGTATAACTAGGTGCAAATAATTTTTTTGAATGATGCTACTAACACCCAATACAATGTTATACACACCCCACTAAAATTTAAAAATCAATTTTTATTAATAAACACACCCTAATTATTTTCAATTTACCCTTTATCCCTCAAAATAAATACAAATTGAATAAAAAATAAAAATATGATTTAAAATTCAATTAAATGATTAAAAATATAAATTTAAAAAATTAATTTAAAAAATATTCAATAATACGAGAAACTAAATAAAATTTTAAAATATTTTAAAAAATCAACTACATATTAAAAAATATTTGAATGAAAAAATCAATTAAATCCAAATAAAATCTAAAAATATTAAATAAATCAAATAAAATTTATAAAATAATTAAATTAAAAATATCAATTAATGATTCAATTTAAAAAAAAACTAAATAAAATAAAAAACTAAATAAAAATCAACTCAATCAAAAATAAATATTAAGAAAATTAAATAAAAAAATAAAATCTTACTTCAATTTAATTTTCTTGAATTCTTACTGCAAGTTACAACAGATCAACATGAATTCTTGAAATTGGCCCTCCCAGAACCTCAGCTAGAAATTAGCAAAAAAAGAGAAATGAGCTGTGGCCAAGTAAGACCCCCACGAAAAAGAATGTATTTCCTAATTTGTTCCACAGTAATAAGTATGAGATGAACACTAATGCAGTAATACACTTTGCATTCTTCAAAAATTTGCACTTATAGATTTACAACAAGTGATATGCTAAATTCCAAAAATTTTAATACAAGTTCATCATGCATTGTTACCTTACTCGACTATTAAGCAAGTAAGATTTTTTAATTTACTTTTTTTTAATGTTTTATTGAATTTTTCAATAATTTTAATTTAATTTTTTTTTTATGATTTATTTTTTAATTTCAGATTCTATTTAATTTTTTAAGATTTTTTTCAAAAAAATTAATTAACTTATGTAAATTAATTATTTTTAAAGATTTTGTTAGTTTTTTTTAAATACTTTTAAATTTTAATTACATATTTTTCAGATTTTTCATGTTATTTTTTTAAAATTATTTTTCTCTTTATTTATATAAGGGCTATTTAGTCATTTTATATACATCTATTTTTGTATTTAAAATTATGGGGTGTGTGTAGAATATTTTGGGGTGTTATTAGCTTTATTTTTTTAATATAATGTGATGTGGCATGATGATGTGGTTTTTTTAAATATATGTGGCATCAACTTTACAAATTTTAATGCCTACAAAACATAAAGGATAAAAATTGATGTAAAAAAGGACAAAAATTGAAAGGTAAAGGACGTATTTTGTAAAGTTGAAACTTAAAGGATTTATTTTGAATTGTATCAAACTTATAGGACTAAAAATAAAATTTCCTCGAACACTAACTACAAAGATATAATTTGGAGTTTTGACACGTGAGAAGAAAATTTCAAAATTTGCAGAATCAGTAAAAAAAAATGAAAAATGACTTCGACAAAGAGAGCCGGAGAGATCGTGAAATTTTGAGCGTTAAAATACCTGAAAACAAAATAACTCAGATGCAAATTCTGGAACACATATTATCAGTAAAATTACTGAAAGCCTCTCTGTAAATCTTGGCAAACGTCGTCGATCAGCTTAGGCTTAGGTTGGAGATTGTGATTTAGGGTTAAGAGACTCCAATTGAGAAGCAAAATATTTACTGGTTTTAATTTTGATTTTGATTTTAATTTGAATTGAAACCATTAATAATAAAAATAAAAATGGGAAAAAAACATTTTAAAATTTGAGTTTTTTTTTTTTTTTTTTTAAATTAAAGGGATATTTTGGTAATTTAAATATATTATTTAGATAACTAATTATTTTATTTTATGGCGAAGGTAGATCGTGCAATGACGAAAAAAAATGAGGTGTCAACTTCTAATTGGTCAACTTCTAATTGGTTTCCTGTTATCAGGAAGGACGAACCCCCTTCCTGACCATAGAAAACCCCTTTATAGTAATATACTTTTGATAATAAAACAATATTAGAAACACAAAAATATTCTAGTTAAGTTCAGTTTCACAAGCGAATTTTTGCATTTTAAAAAACAATTATGTCACGTGCAAAGTTGCAATCACCCATTTTAAAATGTGAACTCACAAATTCACATAAAGACTTCCTTGTTTAGTTTCCCATTTAAATTAATCAGCAGTTACTAGCACTCAAGCCTTTATTTGAGTTGTGGGGGCTGAAATAGTCATTTTGTAGGTCATTCAAATATATATAAAAAATTTCGTTTATTACGTGGGATTATTAAAAAAAATTATTTTTTTATTTAAGGGTAATTGAAATTAAATTTTTTAAAAATGAAAGTTAAAAAATAAAAGTGAATAATTTAATTAAAAAAGACAATTTTTTTTTAAAATTAGAAAATTAAGAAAAAGATGGAAGTTAACAAAAAAAAATTTATATTATTATGTAAGACAGTAAGAGTAACTGAAATTTAATGCATGAAAGTTAGAAAATAAAACTAAATCATTTATTAAAAAAATACACAATTTTAAAAGAATTAGAAAATTTAAAAGAAAAGAATTAGGGTAGTGCCACATAAGATTATTGAGATTCAAATTAGATGTAATGGATGATATATGAAAGCATAAATCTAGGAAGCTTTCTACATATGTGTTGCATAAGAATAAATGCTTGTTATTATCAGTTTTTTTCACACTCTCTATTCGGACAAAATGTGAATACTAAGAATAATGTAAATTTTCTTCTAGAAAAAAGAATAATATAAATTAAACAGCACGTGATTAAACCCCTTTCCCACTGTATTATTATTTTACGCGTAATCAATGTATATCCTCAAGTCTTCTCTCCACCAAAGATAGGGTCAATTTTTCCCTCAAAAAAAAAAAAAAAAAGATAGGGTCAATTTTTTATTCTTTTTTTTTTTTTGGTATTAAACAAAACTTTGTGGCCCATGGAGTATATAGACCAAAATAATTTCAAAGTCATGTTTCCATCCTATTAGTGCTATGAGATGAAAATATTCTACAAATTTATGTGTACTCTTATAAGAAGAAAAAAAAAAATTACAATCCCACATATTTTGTCACAATATAAAATTTTACAGTAGGTTTTAATTTATTTATATTAGTATGTGTTATAAAGACAATAAATAATAAATGTGAATATATACTCAATTACCACATATAATAATAAAAATTGTCTATTGTCACACCTCTTTTAACACACTAAAAATAGATATTTTTATAATTACATTTTAATTACATTATATTTTAAGTATGCTATTTACCACACTAAAAAAAATAAGTTGATTTCATATTAACACTAATACCACACTAAAAACTCAACTTATATTAATTTATTTTTATTTTCATTTTCATTTTATATGAGTAATAAAATATTTCAAAAACATAAGAACATAGCTTATTAATGAAAGTGTGTATATTTTTAATATTTTATTATATAAATGTACTCCATATTTTAGGGTGTGATAACATCTAATTTATTTTTACATTTTGAGGTGTGTTAATACTTTTTTTTTTTTTACTTTGTTCGATTTTTAACACATATTTGTCTAACATTAACATTGGACAATAAAAGGTTGTAGATTAAAAGGAAAAAGAAAATATAGAAGCCATAAGTTCACAATCCGAATTAGAGGCCGGGATGCATCGAAAGTGGTGCACCCCTGAAATCACCTACCAAGTAAAACGATTAAAAAGTCAGAAGAAACTGATCAAATGAGAACCCGAGACGGGATAAGGGATCTATGGTGGGTCAAAAGTATCGTCCCATCTGTCCTTGAACATGGAGACTCGGGTAATATCATTGTCGATCCCTGTCGAAGGTCTGACAGAGTAGTCCGCGCAGACTCTAGCCTCAAAATCGTCGATAGCGCTATCCGGGATTTGTTGATAGGAGACTCTCCCCACTGGCACCTTGCGACGTCTGAGTTTCTCTTTGGGGCGGATCGGGGTCGCCTGAGCAGGGATGGGAGCGTCGTTTGTCGGCGACTTCAATGATGCACCGGCCTCCAAATCCTGAGTGTTGCTGACTGCCCCGGCCACAGGCTCCAGAAGAATGTTTGTGGGCTCCTCCATGCATGGATAATCGAGGCTAGAGAAGGAGTTGCTAATTGGGACCGGATCGACTCCGCTAGCTGAGGTGGGGTCCTGTGGGGATGGTCGAGGTCGGAGATCCGAAGGGGAAGACCTCGACCTTCTTTTGTGGCGGGTCCTACCACGGTGATCGTCACGAGAGGGAGGATGTGGGTTCATGGGTGGCGGGGCATGTCCCTTAGAGCAACGTGCAGTCATGTGTCCAACCACCTTACAGTGGTTGCAAAACTCCGGAAGCTGTTCATAGAGCCCTTCCACCGTCACAGATTGATCCTCGCACTCTAGGGCCAGACTCTCCAGTAAAGGTTGTTTCATATCCACCTCGATCAAAATTCTAGCATATTGTGCCATGGTTTTAGCCGATATGTGAGTGTCCATCTTGATGAGCGTGCCAACCGCTGAGGCTGCAGCCGAGAAAACCGTTGGCTGCCAGAGTTCAATCGGAAAGCCGATAAGGCGCACCCAAACCTGAGTCATCGAGGACGGGGCCGGGTTTGGATTGAAACCGGGAGACCATTTTTGCAGCCGGATGGAGCTGGAGCCCAACTGCTAAGCCCTTCTCCTAAAGATTCTGTCACGTTCATCCAGAGAGTGGAATTTGAGAACTTTGAGGGACCAGGTCTCGGTGAGCCTCTTCGATAAATCAGCGTACGGGATTGGGGCTTTGCCACGGGGAGTGAGTATGCGACCAATCAGAGCATCTTTGTATTCATTCACACCAGCTTGTAGTGTTGCGTTATCAATCGAAATCGTGACAATATCTCCCTTCTTAAACGGACGCATGTGAATCGGGAAAGCCAATGGGCTCGTGGGAGCAGGGCCAGCTGGAGGGGCGGGCGCCTCAATGAAGCTTGGTGCGGAATTGCTTTGCCCGACCAAGTCAGCCATAGACGAGGTAGGAGACAACAGAGCAGGCAAAGATCCAGCGAAAGGTTCGAGAAAGGCCATAAATCCAGGAAATTGTTTCTCCAATGAAGGGAGGTGAGCACCGATGGGGACGGTCTGGTCCAGGGATTTCATAAACACAGCTAGGCCCGTGAACTGAACTATAAGCTGTTTTGCCAGATCAATATCGCTAGAGGAGAAAGAGGCTAGCACCTGCCCGCGCGGGGATGGCGGCCGAACCGGAGCGGCGGGAGCCGCCGGAGAAGGGTGATGGTTGGCCGCAGCGGCAGAATAATCGCCGTCGCGGGCGTAACCAGCGGCCGTTGAGGAGGTGTCGTGGCTGTTCGTGGGAGGCGGCCAGGTAGCGACCGAAGGCGACGGGAGTGCCGACCCGAGCGCGGGCCAGTCCGCGCCTGAGAGCGGTGCTGAGGGAGGGGGGTTGAGGCGGAGTGGGCGGCAGGGGGAGGAGGAGAGCGGAGGGGTTGGCTGGCAAGGAGGGGAGAAAATACTTTTTTTTTTTACGGCGGCCCCTACTGTGTGAAATCGCACACAGTAGGGGTGTTGACAAACTAGGACTTCCAAAATATAGTGATCCTCTGTCTAACAATAACATTGTTTTTCGCAAATGTTCCCGAATTTTCCGTCCTCTTCCTTAGAGCATCCACAATGGGGGTGAGAAGTCCCATGTGGATTACTACTCCTCACAATTGGGGTGAGAAGTCCCAAAATTTCCATCCTCTTCCTTAAAACAATGTTTACTTTTAATTTTAAAAATCAGGTTTTGGGTTTTAAGATCCTAAACCCGTTTTACTTTGAGATTTAAAAATCGGTTTTCAAAATCCACTCAAAACCACCCCTATTAAATATATTGATTTGACATAAAGTTATATCTATACAATATCACTTCAATTATTATAATCTTTCTCAACAATAATATAATAATACAATAATATAATACATTCAATCATTACACAATCAACTAATCATTATAATTTCACCAATAATAATATAATAATACAATTTCATTCAATTTTACACATTCATTTGACATAAAGTTAAAATCTTTTACTATTTCAAAACTCAAAAGAAACACACCTACACTATTAATTAGGGTTTAAAAAACCCAGAATTTCAAAAACCGATTTTCAAAATCACTCAGAACTCAAAGTAAACATTAAATGTATTATAGTGCATGTGAAATATTAAACGGGAGTCTGAATTAAATTAAAATACATGCATGGCCTTATCAACTCCAAATTCCAAATAGATTAATGTTTTAGGTTGGTGATAAGCACTATAAATATTAGTAATTGTTTTTTCTTTTGTATTCGTCACTATAAAATAGTAAATCATAATCCGAGTCACACCAGATAAAACAAAAAAAGTTGTGGGTTTGATACATAATTTTTGGACCCAAGTATGCCTCATGGCTTGTTATATTTTTAGAGTTTAGACTAGGGGTGAGCATCGGTCGGTTCGGTTTCCGAATCGAACCGAATTTCCAAAACCGAAAAAACCGAAATGTTCAATTTCAGTAACCGAAACCGAACCGAAATTGTATAAAACCGAAAAATAACCGAACCGAAAAGTTCGGTTCGGTTACGGTTATTAACCGAAAAACCGAATTATTATTGGACCTGTTTTTGGACTTTTATTTTGGCCGCCGCCGCTGTGCGCCGTGCGTTGGTCGCCGCCGCTGTGCGCCGTGCTCTGGTTGTTGTGCGCCGGCCGACTGAAATGGGGGCAGAGGCTGGAGACGGAGAGGGAGAGGGACGGAGGTTTGCTGGATTTTGGGGAGAGGCTAGAGTTTTTCTTTCTGTAGAGGGTTGCTGAAATGGGGGCAGAGGCTGGAGGCGGACTGCGGAGGCTAGGGTTTTTCTTTCTGCCTCTTTTCTGGAATGAGGCTTACAACCTTATATTAGGTATAAAATTATTTTATTAAAATATATTAAATATAATATAATATATATATATATATATATAATTTTCTGTTTTTCTGGTTTTTTCGGTTTTTTCCATAAAAAAAACCGAACCGAACCGAAAACCGATTTTTGGAAAAAATTAAAACCGTGACCGAACCGAAAACCGAATAACCGAACCAAACTTGTATTTTCGGTTCGGTTCGGTCGGTTTTTTCGGTTTCTTCCGACTTCTGCTCACCCCTAGTTTAGACTTGTCATTTTTAATAAATATCCCTGATTCGAAAGTCCTTTAAAGAAATTTGTATTCTTATTTAATGCATTTAAAAAATAAAAATAAAATTCTACAACACTTCTAATATTATCAAATCATAAAAATAAACTTTTAAAATCTCAAAATGAAAAAAATAAAGCAATAACAAATTTATCAAATGGTCCAAAAAACAATACTCAAATGTTATATATATTTTTACCTTTTATTTTTATAATGTATCACATATATTTTATATTTAATACTAGTCGCCTAGGCCCCACAAAAGTTTGCGGGGAATTTTAAGCTCATAATTTAAGAAAAAATGTAATGACTAGAGTGTTGTTGATTAATTTTGTAAATTTTTATATATAAAGTAAAAAGTAGTTGGATAGAGAAATATATTATATATTGTGGATGTTGTACAAGTGTTGTATATAATGATCCTACACTATTGATAACATTGCATGCCAGTGTTGTGCAAAATGACACTATGCAGGAAACATAGTCATTGATTTGCCAATTCCTGTGGGTAAACCACAAGATGTTCCCAACATTTCTAAGGATATTCCTCTGGAGGGTTTAATTGTTTATGTTTATTTATCTTCTCATTATATTTTGAGGCTAATTGACACTATGCATGACATAATAGTCAATCTTCAGAGTATTGTTGAGGATTTGATTATTCAAAGGCAGTTGTGGGAAGGTCTTCTTTCAACTTCAACAAGGGGAGTAATTAATGTTGTTGATGCTAATGGTGTTCCTGCAAATGTTGCTGCAGATGACGGCACAACTGCTGGACCTAGTGGTAGTCATGCTATTGAATATGGACTTGAGCCCAATCTTGTTGCTCATAAGGATGTTGAAGTAGAGAGAAATGCGATTGGACAAGGTCAAGATGAAGAAGACATTAACACTTTATATGGAGATCTGAACCCTTGAAAGTAAAAAGACTTGAGGAGCTATGTGTTGAGGGGGAGTTTGTGCAGATATTTGAAGATGTAGTTGAACACTTTCAGCCCAATCATCTTTCTCAATATAATTTCATAATTTCTCTTTTTTATATTGCTTTGATTTATTATTTTTCATTAGTTGACCAGCTTACTACCTTGAAGACACACTTTTCAAGGATTTTCGATCTCCTCGTCTCCGCCAAGGACCCACCGTAGGAACCATCCGCAACCTCTACTAAATCTTGACGTTTCAGGTATATCAGCTCCTCGCTTCTGATATTAATTTGGTTAGACATGTTTCTTCGATGTCTGGTGTTGACTCATAAGTTCCTACAAAGTGTGCACACCCCTCGTATGTTGCCACGACAAGCTCAATTCCTACTATCCACACTCTCACGTCTCCGATTGCTTTCTCGGATCATATACATCTGAATTAAAAAGGATTATACATTATTTCTATTGACAACGACATTTATAAGGTTTGGGGTCGTGAGTGCAAGAATACCCTGATTGGTAGGTTGCTCCCTTCGTAGGGCAAACTTTCGGTTTCGTATTCATATCTGATTAAATGAATTTTAGAGGTGTTGTCCCTTCAAGGGGAAACTGGTTGTTACTCCAATCAGTGAGGGTTTCATGGTTCTCAAGTTCTGCTCCTTGGAGGAGCGTGAAAGGAATTTTAGGAGACACATTTGGCAAGTGGCCATGGGTTCCATCTGTTTGCAACATTGAACCCCTGGTTTAAATCTGAATTATTTTCAACCATCTATAACACACATGGGCTCGCCTAGTTGGTCTCCCGATTGAATTCTGGCAGACTACAATCATTACTACAAATGTGTTTGCTATTGGTGTACATTTGTTAAGATGGACAATCACACTTTGGCAAAAACTATGACACAATATATGTTAGAATTTTGGTTGAGATAGATATGAATGGAACTGTTAGTATTAGAACGCGGTGAACAATTCATGTTTGCGAATGCGTATTATGAGTGACTTTCAGAATTTTGTCAACACTGTGAGATTGTGGGTCACATGATTGCCAAGTGCAACAAGGGAAACATGTTGCTGCCTTCCGACTCAGAACGTCAAGGTAGGAGCACCTCTCGTCATCGGCCACCTATACGATCGGCTAAACTTTCCCCTTTCACCTCCGCTCGACCACCCATTTAGGGTGGAGAACCTTGACTCTACTATTGTGTTCGCATCAGTTCCATTGGACAACTCATTCTCTAGTCTCTTGACGGATAACATGGATGAGTCTTCAGACAACACCCAGGAACAAGAGGTTGCCTCATATTTGAACTCGGTTGCTTCGAACCCCTCTCCACCAACAATGTCGTCGACTGTCTTGGATTTGGTTCTATTGGTCCTGAAAGGAGAGTGACACAAGTGTATGGGGGGGGGGGGGCGAATGCACTTGTGTATACTAATTTTCTTTTTTTCAAAATAGACTTATCACTTGACAAGTTCAGGAGAGTTGATCTTTCAACCTTTCTGACTTTTGTCAAAGTTAAACTCTTAGACTAGATAACAAATCCTCTGAATACTATGAAGTAGACAGTTGAAAGGTGATCTTAGAAGGTTTATAATTGCGGAATGGATAGACCCTTAGAGTTATATCTCCTTTTTGTTCTGAATGGATGATTCTTGCTTTAATGAGTGTATCAGTGGAGTTGTCCAACAATAGTGTTTTCCTTGAAAACCAGTTTTGAAGATATATATCCAGTATAAGTGTATAAGTGAAATGACTTCAAAGTAAATAACACAAACACTTATAGTAGTTCAGAGACTCAAGCTCCTACATCCACTTCCATTATTGAACAAGATAATCCCTTCACTTGGAATTACCTTGTTTTATAGTGCCAAGGTGCACTGATCAACCACACTACTTATTAGTGCCTTGATCCCTAGGTTTACAAAGACCTAGTACTCAAACAACTTCTTCTTCTTAGAGTTTTAGGCTTTAGTTCCACACTATAGCTTAGTTGCTCAACTTCTTCTACAACACAACTAACTTAACAATCTTTTCTAGGATTGGGTTGGGGGTTGTTTTCCAACTGAGATATCCTTTACAATGATGAACAATGCTTAAGGATGAGATATCTCTCTAAGCTTTGATTTGTAATTGGCTTAGAATCTTTGATCACAGAAGGTTATAAGACCATGGGGAAAACAAGTAATTCAGATGATTAGGCTTTTCTGAACTGGAAATGTCTTGTTAGCTTGATTGCTTTGGTTTCCCGTATTTGATCAATTCATGAACCTTCTGTATATATATGAAGTTTGAATATGTATCCGTTGGAGGGATACAACTTTTTCTTCACTATAGTTATGAACATGATGTTCATCTTTTCTTTAGATGAATAGTGTTTTGTATGGACTTTTGTGGTTTTGCTGAATGCTTTGTCAGTTAGAGTTGTTCTGATCTTGTTAGGTTGACCTTCCATTTAGCTTCTCATAATTTGCATTCCAACGGATGGATTGAGACAACACAACTGAATGTGCTCTTGTAACAACATATTCTTCACAGTCTTTTATGCTTCAGGCTATTTGTCTTCAGTGATATTGTGCTTCTTGATACTTTGCTTTCAATACTTAATGCATCTCATAATTTCAGTATGAATGCTCATCTCTTCTCTGCCTTGTGATCTTGTAGCCTGAACTCTTCAGTGAGTTTGTACATTTTGACATGATTTTGACCACCTTAACTCATCAGTGAGTTTGTCCATTTGGCTTGATCTTTACCATCTTAACTCATCAGTGAGTTTGTCAATTACTATGTTGAGTTCCCCCTCAACTAGTAACCTATTCATTCTTTATTGCTGCCGAACAGTTATCAACAATCTATCTGCCCTGATCTAAGTGCTCCATCATTCTAAAACACAATACATTCAATACACTTTAATTTGTCTAAGACAGTATCTCAGAAGTTTTGGTATTAGATCAAAATTTCTTTTATTTCCCAACAGGTTCCAACTACTCCGGGCTTGGTTCTTGCTGTTAATCCATTGACTGTCATCGAACAACCTCTCCGCTCTATCTTAAAGAAACTCGTTAAAGACCCAGTTTGGTCAGGGCTGGTGCGTCACAACCGCCGATCCTGAAACACTACAAAAACACGCAGTTTTACCGACGGAAATATTCCGACGGATCCAGTTTCGTCGGTTATACCGACGGATTACCGACGCTGTAACAACGGATACGAAAGGCCATTGACGGAATTCCGACGGATATGCCGACGGACAAATAAAACTCTCTATACGACGTCATTTTTTGGTAATATGCCGACGAATTATCCAGTCGGTATTTTAAAGTAGGGTTACCGACAGAACATATCCGTCGGTAACCGCCACGTATTATTGCGCCCCCACGTGAACCAATGAAAAGACGCGTGGTATTTCAAATCTACCAATATCGACGGAACGTATCCGTCGGTAACCGACCCGATTTATTAACCGCCTCTTGATTTACGCACTGAATTTAATATTGGTCAATACCGATGGAAACTTCCGTCGGTAAAGGCGTATTTTTGTTTATATAATCTGTAAACAGACTGCTCTTTCGAAAGAAAGAAAAAAATTTCTTCTTTCGTCGTTTCATCTCTTAAATTCGATCGCGAAGAGGTCTTGGCGAGGTGATTTTTGAACGGGCGTTTTGAGCATCTCCCTGTCGATAAAAAAATCTATACGGTACGCTTTCTTAATTTATTAAAAATTAATTTTGAAGTTATATTGTAATGCCTATTATGAATTAATTAATTGCATGTGTTAATTTAATTTGTTATATAGATTAATATGAAATTGCATGTTGTTGATGTATATAGTTAATTAATTTGCATGTACGTAGTTGATATATCTAATTAATTAGTTGACATTGTACGTGGATAATTGTCTATAGTTGATGTATACAGTTATTTATAATAAATTGATGTGATTTGTTAAAATATTGTTTTGCATTTTTGTTAATTGTATATAAATTGTTTAATATTAAGTTTATTAGTGTACGTTGGAGTGGAGTTTACATAATTAAATTATGGTATTGTTAATTAGCTAGATTATTGTTGATTTACTAATTATGAAATTATTGATTAAATTAGGGGTTTTGTTAATTATATTAGGAAATTGTTATTTTAAAGTTAGAAAATTATTACTAAATTTATTACTCCCTCCATTTTTGAATAAGTGTCACTTTAACATTTTTCAACAAATTAAGATATTAAATTGTGGTCAATATTACCCTTCATTAATGATAAATAATTTTAATATTACATTTTTGTTTAATAAAGAATGTAGTCAAGAATGTATGTTGTATTCATATGTACAATATTTATGATTTTTCCATGATTTATGCTACTATATTAATTGAAATTGAAGGCAACTTATTTTATAAGGGTAAAATTGTCAAAATTAAAGAAAAAAACATAGAATGACACTTATTATAAAAATAATTAAAATGACAAAGTGACACTTATTTAAAAGTGGAGGGAGTAGGTTATAGATTGTTAATTAAAATAGGAAATTGTTAATTAAAATAGGAAATTATTGATTAAATTAGTTATTGTTGAATAAAATAGGAAATTATTTATTAAAATAGGTTATTATTGATTAAATTAGGTATTGTTGATTAAATAGGAAATTATTTATTAAAATATGTTATTATGATTAAAATAGGTTATTTTTTATTAAATTAGGTATTGTTAATTCAATAAATTAGGGTTTAGGGATTAACTTTTAATTAGATTATGGTTTTTTATTAAATTAAGAAATTAATTATTAATTAATTAGTATTATATATATATTTATTAATTTGAATGTTTAAATTAAATAGATGCGTCAAGATGGTGCTGGTGGTTCGAGATCTCGCGGGGCCTTCGGGTCACGTAACCGGTCGAGGAAGAGTCGAGTCGCACTTAGACCCGAGGCGCCGCCTATACTGCGTCGGGCACCATTGTCGTCGCCGCCGCCACCCATTCCACAGCCGTCGCCTCCGCCGTCGTCTCAGTCGTCTGCACATGTAGATGGCCGGGAGCATCCTGTTCCTGCTCGGGATGGCCGGGAGCCCGTTTGGGTACTCAGAGGAGTGTAAGTAATTAAATACTTTTACTGTTTAATAATTAATAATTTCGCATTTGTTTTAATTTATAATGTGTTTTGTTTGTTAATTAATGTCACCGATTGTTACCTGGTAACGAGGTCTCCAGGGCATGCACGCTTGCTTTTTCCACTTTACCGATTAGTGCGGGTGCAATTATCTGGAAGAAGGTCCCAAAAAAAAAAAAAATGGGCGTACTTCGAGGAATTTCAGGTAGTAATTAATTACTTAATTAATTAATGTTTGTTGTTTGTTCAATAATAAACAATTTATTATATGTGCAGAAACATACCACTTGGGATCGGGAGATCTACTCGGACGAGGTTATGTTCAAGCATTTCTGTAAATCAGCGCAAGAGCGGTATAAGGATTTAATGTACTAATGGAGAATGGCATGGCGAGAGGATGGGACGACGCAAAGCTTGGGTAAGGATGCTAATGATGTTGAGTTGTGGGATTCATTGACGAGGGAGTGGCTGGATCCGGAGTACATCAGGAAGTGTGAGATTGCTAAGGCCAACCGCAGATCCGACGTTAGGGGTAGGATGTCAAGGCATCGGTGTGGAGCCCGGTCCATCTTTGAGCAGTCGCTTGTGTTGGTCCTGAAAGGAGTATATAACAAGTGTTGGGGGGGGGGGGGGGAGGGAATACACTTGTATGCAAATCTTTTCAAACTTTAACCAAAACAGACTTCAGCAAGGTTGTCCTGGACAACTCTTCTGAGATGAATAACTCTTTAGAGATAATCAAACTACTAAGTAATATTGAGTACTTAGTTGAATAACTATCTAAGGGAGTTATATGTGCGGAATTAGTGGTTGACCCTTTGATTTAAACTCCTTTTAAGTTCTGAAATCTTCTTAAAAGTTATACAGTTTCAGGGAACTTGTCCAAATCAGTTTAATCACAGTCTTAGGTATATGTCTTTGAAAGGTTACTTTGTGTGCTGTGTATGTATGTGTTGTTTGAATGAAAGTACTTAATGGTAAATCAACACAAGAGTTATAGTGGTTCAGAGACTCAAGCTCCTACATCCACTTTCCCTGATTTAACAGGATAATTCCTTTACTCTTGGAATTACTTGTTTTATAGTGCCAAGGTGCACTTGATCAACCACACCACTTCTTGGTGCCTTGATCCCTAGGATATCAGAGTCCTAGTACTCTCTTCTCAACTCAGAATTGAACTGTTTTTCTCTCAACAGTCAATTCCTATCACTCTTACTACAACAACCTTCTATCTTTCTTTTGGAAAGGTATGAGGGTTGATGTTTGGTTCCAACTAAGTTGAGATATCCTTTACAATGAACTCAGTGTGTAAGGATAGGATATCTCTCTAAGCTTTGTATGGATATACAATAAGGTTCAGCTTAGAAGAAGTGTTTGAAGACTAAGAATGTCTCTTGAGAGCTTTAAAGCTTCAGAATAGTTGATGCTTGTTGGATTATAGTTGGATACTTCAAATGGTCTTCACACTTCTGTATTTATAGATAAAATTGAGGATTTTCCCGTTGGAAAGACAGCCTCAATTGTCTATAAGTGTCTTCCTTGAACTCTGCAACTGGAAGACAGTTTCTTGAAAGTGACATGTCCTTAATTTGGGAAGTAAACGGCTGTGAGCACTTTGTCTTGACTTTGAAGCACTCTTCCCAATGTCTGACTTCAAGATTCACTTGATCAAACATGGACATCACTTCTGATGATTGGTCCTATGATAAGGACAACATTCCTTATCACTTGGACAATTCTGCTTATCAGAATCAGCAGAGTTTGCTTATCAGCAATGTTGGCTTGCTCTTCAGATGTCCTTGCTCTTTATCCATGCATGTGTCTTGATGACCTTTAAGCATTCATGGCATAGGTTTAGTATCATTAATCTTATCAGCACACTTGCGATTGACTTGCAACAGTTCTGGTACAAGTGTGCTGAGACAACTTTGGTGCTCACATCTTCTGATCCTTGATATACACATCAGTGGACTTAGTCTTGATGATGCATTTGATTCATGTGATCTTCAGATGGGTTGCTATACTGCTGAGCTGACTTGATTAACACAGTTGTTCATTGAGTGCATTCAGCAGACTTACGGTTAATTTAATTCTAAGCCTTGAGGGGACTTGTTTCTTGTGATCTTCTAGGCATTTGTTCCCCCTCAACTTGTGCATCTAACATACTAAGAGCTGCCTAACATTCCAGCTTCTCAACTAGCCTTAACTTTTCATTTTATTCCCAACAACTTGCCCTTGTAAGTGTTTATTAATTTTCAAATTAATTTCAATAAATTTAATTATTTAGTATATATAATACATAAATTTAATTATTAGGAACGGGTGACAGGGCGTGTACCCACTCACTTGGACTGGTTGAACATTGCTCATCCGTTTGACCAGAATACACAGCAATCCACATACGGGCACACGACTAACCTCCACGTAAGTAATAAAATTGTTTAATTAAGTACATTTTTTTTTTATAGTTTATTCTATTAATTTATAATTATTAATTATGTAGTTGGAAATGAACCGGAGGATGGCCGAGGTCGAAACTCAAGTCGACCCTACTGAAGCCGGAACCAGCAGTGCCCCTCCTACAGTCGAGGAGGTGAACCGGACTTATTTGGAAGTTGCCCCGGTCACCCGAAGACGAACTCTTGGCCTTGGCCGTCTGAGCAGTGATGTCAGATCCTCTGGTCTGTCGTCCCAGGTGGCATCGCAGGGTTCCGTATCATCCACCCCAACTCTTGATGTGATGGCACACTTCAACCATTACATCCATGTGATGCATTTGAATATGGGTCGAGAGTTCGGGTGGTCGGACGAGAAGATCGAGGAGGTTTATCAGAGAACCATGTAAGCTTCTCCACCGACGGCCAACGCGAACGTGCCTGTTCCCCCAGCCCCCTCAGCCTATGTCCCGACCATGCGTGATGACGACATCATAGGTCAGCACTTCGGTGGCGACGATGACCTTGAGATGTGGAACTTTGGTGAATGAGTGTCTCTGAACAATTTATTTTTTATTTCTGTTGAACAATTTTATTTTTATGTCTCGTAGAACTATTTACTTTTATGTTTTTTTTATCTACATTATTGTTGAACTATTTACTTTTTTATGTTTAATTATTAGTTGTTTAATTTTAGTTATGGTTTATTTTTTGTGTTAAGTAGTTTAAGTTTATACGTGCATTATTAATTGTTTGTTTTATGTGTTAAGAATCTGTATATTAAATTTTTTTTATACACGTCCTTTACCGACTGAGTGACTTTCCGTCGGTACAGAAATGTTCAATACCGACGGATAATATCCGTCGGCAAAGTCACTGCCGACTGAAATTTCAACAACGGAATCTGACTGATTTGACATAAATTTGAACGAGGTGTTGCCGACGGATATTTCCGTCGGTATTGACCTTACAAACGGATTTTAGGCGTGTGTTCTACCGACGGAATACAACATCCGTCGGTATGTAGTGTTGAAAAAATCACTCCCACTTCAGAACATCAAAACACGGGAAAATTTTGGAAATGAGAGAAAAATTAAGAAAATTTCGTCATATTAAGGTATGTTTTTCTATTAAGTGTATATATTTTAGTGCAATTAATTTTTATGAAATGTGTATAGTTTTAGTGTTTAATTTTTATGAAATGTATATAGTTTTAGTGTTTAATTTTTATGAAATGTATATAGTTTTAGTGTTTAATTTTAATTTGGTCAAATTGTTTAACAGATGGAATTGCCGGATCGTCGGTGGATGTATTGTACTCCTAGACTCGTTTTAGGAAATGTGAATGGTGAATTTTATGATGAACTCGTGTCATTTGTTGAATTTGCAAAGCTACACCCACATTACATGTCTGGGGATTGTATTAGGTGTCCGTGTAATGCTAAGAAATGTCAGAATAGATCATTTAAAAGCATTGATGAAGTCTTATGCCATGTTGTTATGAATGGGTTCGTTGATAATTACTATAATTGGACAAGTCATGGCGAAGAACGGTGGCCTTATAATTTTGATCAAGTATTGTACTATTACACTGCTGCAATTTATGAACAACCAGTACACGTTGAGCATGTCGGCACCAGTAACGATCAAGAGTTTGGAGTGGAAGAACCCGATATGTATCAAACAATGGTGATGGAAGCCGGTATGTCAAATATAGAGGAGGAACCAACAGATGAAGCATTTCAGTTTTATGAGATGCTCAAATTAGTCGATCAAGATTTGTATCCAGGGTGTGATTCTCATTCTCAGTTGTCATTTAATGCTCAACTTATGGCTATCAAGACGGAGAACAAGCTATCTAACAGAGCATATGAGCAAATGACACAATTATGCAGTGAGATTTGTCCTGTCGATAATAAAGTACCTACGACGTTTCATCAGAGCAAACAACTGATGAAGAATATGGGTTTGTCGGTTGAGAAGATTGATTGTTGTGTGAATGGTTGCATGTTATACTGGGGTGATGACGATAGAGATCTTCTTATATGTAGAATGTGTGGCCATCCCCGGTACAAGGAGCCACGACGGAAGGGACCCGGTGATCAATCGAGCAAGACAAAAAAGAAAGTGCCACATAAGAGGATGGCATGGCATGCAACAAATTCTGAAGCTACTAAGGCTTGGGATATGAGATTGTTTCAATCGTTTAATGAGATTGTTTCAATCTAGTGCCACAGCACAACACATGACGTGGCATGCAACAAATTCTGAAGCTACTGAGGTTGGGGATATGAGACATCTGTCCGACTCTGAAGCCTGGAAACACCTTGATAACGTGTTTCTAGGATTTGCTTGTGAACCGAGGAATGTGAGATTAGGCTTGAGTACTAATGGTTTTGCACCGTTTGGGAGTTATGGAAAGAAGTATTCTTTGTGGCCGGTTATACTGACTCCGTATAATCTACCTCCATGGATGTGCATGAAACCTCAAACAATGTTTTTGACTGTATTGGTGCCTGGTCCGTCGAATCCAAAGCATAAACTTGATGTTTATCTCCAGCCTCTTATAAAAGACTTGATCTTCCTATGGGATAACGGAGTCCAAACGTATGATGTTTCTAGGAAGCAGAACTTTATGATGCGTGCTGCTTTATTGTGGACCATTAGCGACTTTCCTGCATATGCTATGTTGTCCGGGTGGAGTACAGCCGGAAAGCAAGCTTGTCCGTATTGTATGGAACATTCTGAAGCTTTCAGTCTCCCGACGAGTAGAAAAGTTTCATGGTTCGATAATCACCGAAGGTTTTTACCTCGAGATCATCCATTTCGAAGGAATAAGGTGGACTTCTCGAAGAATAGAACAGTCACAAACAATCGACCGTCCCTTCGAAATGGTATTTTATACATTTATTTTAACATATTTTTTTGGGTTAAATGTTGTTTCTTTAAAACACATATATTAATCGTACAGGACAAAGGCTGTTATATGAGATTGAGTGGACGGGTTGAAAAAATCTACGGAGGAAAATGCAGAAGAACACAACAAACGAATCCCAGGTAACTGGAAGAAAATGAGTATTTTTTGGGACTTGCCATATTGGAGTTCACTATTGATCCGATACAATTTGGATGTCATGCACATTGAGAAGAATGTGTTTGACAATGTGTTTCACACAATCATGAACACGGAAGGCAAGACGAAAGATACTCCAAAGATCAGGGATGAGTTGAACACTATCTGTCGTCGTGATGAGTTGGAAAAGGATACCCGTACCGATAAATATCCGAAGGCTTGCTACACACTAGATAAGCCACAAAAACAGGAATTGTGTAGGTGGATTAAAGAGTTGAACTTTCCAGACGGCTACGTGTCAAACATGAGTCGATGCATATACACAACAAAAGGCAAAGTTGCAGGGATGAAGAGTCATGATTGTCATGTTTTTATGCAGCGCTTGATACCTATTGCGTTTCGAGAACTTCTTCCTCTGAATGTGTGGAGGGCTATCACTGAATTAAGTCTCTTTTTTAGAGATTTAACGTCTACAACAATTAAGGTCGATGATATGAATCGTTTGGAACGAGACATTCCAGTTATTTTGTGTAAGTTGGAACGAATTTTCCCACGTAGCTTCTTTGACTCGATGGAACACTTACCTGTTCACTTAGCGTATGAAGCTAGGATTGGTGGTCCATTGCAGTACAGGTGGATGTACTCATTTGAAAGGTGAACAATTCTATTTCTCTCATTTAATTAGTTTTTAGTATAAAAAACCTTATTTTAATTTGTTAACTATTATAATTTTAGGTATCTCCACAACTTGAAGCGCAATGCTAAACAAAAGGCAAACGTCGAAGCATCGATTGTTAATGCATATTTGAATGAAGAGGTTGGCATGTTTTGTTCATATTATTTTGAAGACTATGTCAACACGAGGATCAGGAATGAACCACGTAACTTCGATGGTAGAGGTACGCAATAAGAGGTCGATGGCATGCTCTCTGTATTCAAGTCTAAGATAGAGACATAGATACTAGTCTTCAACATCAATTTGCCCGATGGTTCCAACGTTATGTGAGTATCATTAATTGAATTTTACGTAAACAAATAATTGTTTTGATTAATGTTAATTTGAACTGTATAGGGACAATCGCACGATTTTCAGAGCCGATTCTTACATGATCTCAGCAAAGGACCACTACGTCGTGTAAGAACTTACAACGGCTATATTGTGAAAGGCTACATGTTTCATACATCAGAGTTTGCATCAACAAAAACGACTACCAACAGTGGTGTTTGTGTTAGCAGTGCGAATTACAATGCAAATGCAAGTGATTACTTTGGGGTGTTGCACGAAGTCGTTGAAGTTGAATATCCGGGATATCCAACGAAAACCGTAATGTTGTTCAAGTGCCATTGATTTGACACATCCCCTTTAGGAACAAAAATTCATCCGGAGTACAAGCTTGTGGATGTTAATTCGAAAAGGAAGTATAGCGGGGATGATCCGTTTGTATTTGCCTCTCAGGTATCTCAAGTCTACTACTGCACGTATCCAGGAGCTGGAAAACGTAATAGAGAATGTCACGCTGTTTGCAAAGTGAAGGCAAGGTCAATGGTGGAGGTCCCCAAAAAGGAAAACAACGATGAAGATGAATCTCCGTTTCAAACGGAACAAATAGAGAATCAAACTGAAGTGTTTGCGGGAGATTTTAATCTTTCGGTAGACTTGACAGCTGCAAATCCACAATTGATTGAAATTGAAAACGATAGTGGAGATGAGGAGGAGGATGAACATGACGAGAGGGAGGATGAAGAAGATCAGGAGGAAGAGGAAGATGAAGATGAGGCAAATAATGAAAATGAAGACGAAGATGAAGAAGATGAATATTAAATTAGTGTAACCTATTTTATTTTGTACAATTTATATGAGATAATTATTTATCATTTGGTTATAACTTATAATTTAATCACCACTAATATATGTGAGAATGAAAATATATAAACGAATTTATTTAAAAAAATGAGAGTAAATAATGTATAACATATATATACACATTTTAAAATTTCAATCAAAGAAAAAACTAGTTTTACAATATATAAATTAAAAAATAAAATTTACAATAGTTATAAGTTATAAAATTAATCATTAATATAAGTTAAAGAAATTAATTTTGTGAATTAAAAAAAAAATGGGTCGAAAATGAGTCGAAAATGAGTATATATACAATGAATATCAGAATATGAACAAGAAATCAACTTGTCTCAGTGGCAGATGCTCCTCACTAGGTGCTTGCCCACCCGGGATCGAGTCCTGCCAAGGCCGATATATCGGCTATTTAAATAGCCAGTTCGCGGGTCGGGTCGGGTCGGTCCGGGTATAGTTGGACCCGGGTCGGATCCCGATCAGACTTGATTTTTTTTTTTAATTAATGCAACTTACCGACGGAATATTCCGTCGGTAGCACCGACGAAAATGCCGACGTAATTTGACACGTACCGACGGAACATTTTGTGTTTTTTTAAAAAAACAAAAAAAAATACTGCGCCCATCATACCGACACATATATACCGACGGAAATACCGTCGCATACATGCCGACAGATATACCGACGGAATCTTGACCCGGTCCGAAAACGGGTTGGTGCGTGTAGTGACGAAACTGATTCTGTCGGTAATGGCGACTGACAAGAACCGTCGGTACATACCGACGGAAACATATTTTCGGTCGGTAAACCATGCCGACCAATCCGGTTGCGACGGACGAAATCCGTCGGCATATCCGTCGCCATGAGCCAATACCGACCAAAATTCCGTCGGCATTTCCGTCAGTGAAAAGTGTTTTTGACGATTTGAACGCTATTGCCTCGCCACCATGATTCTACACATCACCATCACCATCACCTTTAGGGGAGGGGGAGGGGAATTTACTTTCTTGTTTACTTTTTTTTTTTTTTTTTTTATCGTTTGGTCTACATTTGGTTTATTCTAAATGGATGTAACTTTTCCCTTGAACATGAGTTTTATTCTTAAAAAGGGTTTTGTTGGGCAAAATTTTAACGACACCGCGATCTCTAGTTCAACTTGTAAATTTATGATTTTATATATATATAAATTTATGATTAATCGTTAATTATTTAGTTGTTAGAGAGTGGGAAAAGGAGCAAGTACTAGTGTGTACAAGAAGAAGAGTGAAACAAAAACATTGTTTTATCTATTTTATTTTATGCAATAAAACTAATGTAGAAAGATGGATGCGACAGAATAGGAAAAATAACCAAATTAATAATTGAAGTGTTTTTTCCTTAATTAATTTGGTAGGTGAAAGTCTTCGTCAATCTTGTGCTTTCACAACCAGCTTTCAGTACAACTTGCATCTTTAATTCCAATTCCAATTAATTATTTAATTTCATGATAAGTAAGTATAAATATATAGTAGAACAAATTCAGAAATATATTCTAAAATAAATTACTAGTATAATTAATTAGAATATGGGGGGAGGGGGAGAAGGAGCATCCATAGAGTATACACCCACATGGGTACTGGCGTTGGTTTGCACTATCATCGTCGCCATTTCATTTGCCCTTGAAAGACTTCTTCACTATACTGGCAAGGCAAGTTCTTCTTTTTTTTCTTTGAATGTTTAATTTTAATTATGATATTACATGATATAATCATTTTTATTTTTTTGACAAGTATATATGATATTAATTATCATTGTGTACATGCATGCAGTTCTTGGTGAGAAAAAAACAATGGCCCCTTTTCGAGGCGTTGCTCAAGATTAAGGAAGGTATGTAATTCGGAATATTAGTAGGTCTTTGGGGGGAATTGACCCGGCCCGGTGGTACATGCTTTAAACTTAGTTTATACTTTGGGGGGACTGGACAGTGAGATAATATTGGTCTTCTGCCATATTAGTAGGTCTTTGGATTGAATATCGACATTTTAAAAAAATTACTCCATTCTATTTTAAATAAATGTTGTTTTGACTTTCATTTTCTTTGCAAATTAGATGTCGTTTTTTACTTTTCAATATATATTTTTTGCATTTCATCCTAATTTGTCCTTGAAATCAATAAAATACATGACCATTTGAGAGTAATTATTTTGTTGAGGTGGGACTTGGGAGTAGTTATTAGTAATTACAAACAAGAAGAATTAATCCTAATTAATTTTTTTTTTGTGATCAGAGCTTATGTTGTTGGGGTTCATATCTCTGCTGCTGGCTGTATTCCAAGAAAGAATAACAACCATATGCATCCCAAAAATTTTGACCCAACATTGGCTGCCTTGCCACCTCGATATTGACGCCGCCCCCCACCATCGCCGCCGCCTTCTTGTGCAATCCTCCGATGACCACTGTGAAAAAGAGGTACGTTCCACAACTTTTCAACTTTTTCGTAAAAAGTATCAGAACAATCTATATTTTCAATTTAATTAGTCCCTTCACTTACCAATTGATACTATTTTCGTTGGAAAAAACAGAATTGAAGTTGTATGGTCGCTAGTTTTTTCTAAATTTATAGATAAAACATGTGCAACCATACAAAGTGTTTTTTTTCCAGCAAAAATAAGATCAAAATCGAACCAAAATGTCCCAAAACAATCGAGAATTTCAATTTAGTCCCTTAACTTAGCAATTGACCCGATTTTCGTTGGGAAATCAGAAATGGTGTCGTATGATAGTTGGTTTCCTCTAAATTTCTAGATAGAAAATGTGCGACCATGCGATGATGACTTTTATGATATTCAGGTGAATATAAGATGAAAATCGAATCAATTTGTAAGTTATAAGTTGTGAGGCTAAATTCATTTGGGAAATATATATTATGTTGATATTTACTTATGATAATGTGCATATATCATATATGTAGGGTAAAGCGCCATTGTTGTCTCTGAAATCATTGCATGATCTTCACATCTTCATATTTGTGTTAGCTCTCGTCCACGTCCTCTTCTCTGTTACAACTATTCTCTTTGGAACTTTAAAGGTATTCTCTCTAATTCATCACATATATGGATTAATTATTATATATGCACTAGTTGCATCACATCACATGCACTACAACATTATTAGTTAGTTAATCAGTACTCCAATTTTATAATTCTCACTATCTTTTTTTATCAGTCCAATTTTATAATTCCCCTTTTCTAAAAAGGAAATATTACTCTTACTTGCTACTTTATTTCTACTCCCCCAGTTTCATAAGATTTGTTGCATTTTATCTTTATTTTTGTTTCAAAAAGTTTGTGATTTTCCTATTTTTACCACGAATTAAAATGCCCCTTTGTAACTCCTACAATATAACTTTTAATTGAAAATATATTACTAATAATTCATTTTTTTCTCACTTTCTTTCAAAAGGTAACAGTGTGATAGAAAGGAAAGATCAATGGAGAGAGAAAAATTAATGAATGATAAATATGTTCCTTAATTCTATACAAAATGACAAATGCAACAAACTTTTTGAAACTGATGAAGTACTTTATCTCCACTCTCAAACTTTTACTTTTTACATAAACAATCAATATTCCTTAAAATTGTATCCAATCCAAATTAACATTATAAAATTGAACGGAAAAAGTATTAGTTAATTTTCACTAAACAACCACACGCGAATTTAGGGAGAACGGGGCGGTCACCGTCCTTGAAATTTAATTTATTTTGTAATATATATATTTTATTTATTTATGCCTTTCAACTTATAAAATGTTGCCTTATCATTTTGGCCCCCCAGCCGGCCCCTTATGATAGTTTTTAATAATATTATGAACAAATAAGGTAAATACTTTTAGTGAATAGAAGATTTTCACCCGTTAAAGACGAAATTCTAGATTCGTCCATGGCTAAATATCATTAGTTGTTTATATTATTGCAACTGATGCATAAGTGTTATTCTTTAAAAATTGGAGTGCAGATACGACAGTGGAAAAAATGGGAAGATTCTATCCAGAAAAAGGAAGAGGATCCGGAAAAGGGTGATTTATATAACTAATTAAATTTTTTCAATTAATCAAAACAAAAATTATATATAATTAGAATTTGTAGCACAAACATTTGCTTGCAGGTGGGGAAGCAATAGTAACACTTATCCACCAGCATAGTTTTATCAAGAGCAGGTTTCTAGGCTTTGGAAAAGATTCAGCTTTCTTGACTTGGCTGGTAATTCGATCATTTTTTATTTTAAAAAATAAATTCAATTTAATTAAATGTGATGATTTTTTTTAATATCAGCATTCATTTTGGAAGCAATTTTATGGATCTGTCAATGAACTGGATTATACCACACTCCGACGTGGCTTCATCAATGTAATTTTAATTAATTTATGTTCTATTATATTTATATATATATATATATATATATATATATGAAATTCAATTTCTAAAATAAATTGTTGGTCTTTCAGAATCATTACAAGGAGAATCCCAAATTCAACTTTTACAAATACATGCTTCGTGCTCTTGAAACTGATTTCAAGAAAGTTGTGGGGATCAGGTAATCTCTTGTAGTAATAATTTCTAAGGGGTTTTTTTTTTTTTTCAAATCCTATAATTTTCCCAAAATATTTTGTAAGTTTGTCAACTTTAAATTTTAAAAAGAGTCCGGTAATTTTCAATGTTTTGAATTTTTGATCATATGATCGTGGGTAAGTGCTCAAACATCCGATTGACCAATTATACCTTACCACATGTATGAATATAAACATGTCACTTCATTTTTACCGAATAGATTGCCTAATATAGCAGCCATAGACCAAAAAAAAATTAAAAGTGGGTAAAATACATGTCTATTTTCAAATTTTGAAATTTAACAAAACCAAACCAAAATATGGTAAGATTACAAAACTTACAATTTACATGCTTGTCATGATCTGATTTGTTGTCTAATTTGCAGTTGGTATCTATGGATTGTTGTTGCACTTTTCTTGTTGCTCAATGTTCATGGTACTTTTTACTCTTCCATTTTTTATTTATTTAGTTTGTCGGTTATTTTTAATTTAATTTTAGTCCATCAATTATATTTATTTTGATTTTAGCCCATTATTTTTTACAAATTAAAAATAATCTTGTAACTTTTAATTTTTCAACATTTTAGTAATTAGTAACTGATTGTAAGAGGTGAAACATCAAGTTGATCAATCAAACTCTGTCATGTATGTTTTATCTCTTACAATCAATTATCAAGCAAATATGTTAAAAATTAAAAGTAACAACTATTTTCAATTAGTGAAAATCGATACGGATGGAATTAAAATATTAATAACTTACCCCCCACCCACCCACCCCCCAAAAAAAAGGGGTTATTTCCCTCCGCTTTAATTTATCTGACTTTTGTTTTGTTTTGTTTATATTGTGCAGGCTGGCATGCTTATTTTTGGATAGCATTCGTCCCCTTGATAGTAAGCAAATAAATATGTGTAATTTTAATTCAATTTTGACCAAAAGTTTTCAACCAATTAATTTTTTCCCCATAAATTATAGGAAAAAGACCCAGTAGAAAACATTACTTCATCCATCCCAATTATACCGATTTATTATATACCGATTTATTTAATTTGTCACAAAAATTAATAAATTTAATTGGAAAAGCACATAAATTTTATTTATTATACCAATTATAGATTTTAATTTAATTGTATTAATAAATAATTTAGAAAATATTATTATATGAAAATAAGCTTATATAATAAGGATATAGTAAGAACATCCATTAAAAGAAAATAAACCTAAATAATTGAGACGGAGGGAGTAATTCATATGATTAAAAATATTATTTCCTCCGCCCGTCTATAAGCTTTCCGTTTTACTACTTAATTGGTTTGTTCGTTTTTAAGTTTTTCATGCACGTACTTCACCTTTATTTTCTTATAATAATGCTGAATTTTGTCTTTATATCTTACTTTTTCTCTTTTTTAATCATATCACATGCATTATATTTATTATTTAATTACTTGTTTTAATCTTTGTACTCAAAAGTAGTGAGAAACTTATAGACGGATGAAGTTGTCTATTGAAAAAAAAAAAAAACTACTCCCTCAGTCTTATAAGATTTTCCACCCCTAAGTGTACACACATTTTAAGAAAAATGTATGATTAGTAGAGTTTTGAGAGATAATTTTATCAATTTTTATGAATAAAGTAAATAAAAAGGTAAATTGTGTGTAGGTGTAGTCCCAGAAATAATGTCATTTGAGGGCAAAGATTGAAAATATTTTATTTTTTGAAATGTGCAAATTTCTGTAAAAGGAAGGGAGTACTACTGTGCAGCCTTCAAACTACAGTCCTATCATATGAATTAACATTTGTTTCGTATAAACTAATACTAATCATTATATATTTCAGTGATTTTTAATGAATGAATCAAAATTACACTGATTTTAATTTATATTTTTTCTGTAGCTTTTGGTATGTGTGGGGACAAAACTTGAGCACATAATTAGTGAATTGGGTGGAGAAGTAGCTGAGAAACATGTTGCTATTCCTGGAGAACTTTTGGTGAAGCCTTCTGATCATCATTTCTGGTTTAGTAAACCGCGTCTGGTCCTCTGTTTGATCCACATTATTCTTTTCCAGAATTCTTTTGAGATTGCAGTTTTCTTCTGGATTTTGGTAAATTAACAATTACTTCCTCCATTCAGTTTTTATTTCAACATTTACTATTTACATGTAATTTAATGCAATAATTGTTTATTAGTATTAAAATGATAAAATAGAGGATATGTAAGTCTTTCGAGTAATAAAATATTGTGAGTAATAAAGTAACAACATATAGTCTAATTTTCGAGATGTTTGAAAAGTTAAATTTAAAGTGAAAAAATTGTTTTATTACATAAATGAGCGTACATTTTATTAAAATGGTGAATCTAAAATGAGTTTATTTTCTTCTCCTCTGTATACATCTTTCTTATTCGATTTTCATAATTTGCAGGTTCTATTTGGCTTCAATTCCTGCATCATGGGACAAGTTGGATTCATAATCCCCCGCCTCGTCATAGGGTACATTTTTCTATCCCGTGCATTCATTCAAATTTTGAAAATAGTCATGTATCTAACACACTTTTAACATTTTGATTCTACAACTTACTATACTAGATAACTTAACTGGTAAAAATGGCGTGACACCTTCATATTTGTCCACGTGACAAAGTCTGATGACCTCCTACAATTAGTCGTAGGACCAGAAAGTTGAATAATTGAAAGTTTCACTATTAACTTTTTCCCTTCCAATTTTGACGGGATATAATCTTTTTTTTTTTTTTTTTTTTTCGTCTCATAACTTTTCAACTTTTTTAAAATGGTCCTAAAAAATATAAGCATACGAATCTACTCTCAAATATTTTTTATATATACCAAATTTATCCCAAAGTAGCCAGAATCCTCAGAACGACGTCATTTTGTGTCATCAACTTTGGCTGGAATTGACGTGCCAAACACATAACCAAAAACGATTTTGTTTCGAGGATTTCGATAACTTTGAAACAAAACTGAAATATATAAAAAAATAACTAAGAATAGATTCATACATTTATGCTTTTTTTTTTTTTGTCCATTTTGAAAATTTGCAAAAAGTTATGGGAGGAAAAAAAGATTATATCTCATCAAATGTAAAGTACAATATAAGATGCAAGATTAAAATGCAATTGAAGTTTTATCACACATACATGACACATAATTAGTGAAAATAGTTTTTTGTTTTTTAGTTATGTAAATGACTAGTTCTGTTGACTTTACCAATTGCAAATAATGTCGTAACTTTTAATTTTTTGGCATTTTGATTCGATAATCAATTGTAAAAGGTGAAACATTTTGTTGATGTTGACGTGGTAAACTCTAATTCGTCCACGTGACAATGTTTGAATGGTTAATCGGTTGTTTCACTTTTTAATTATTGTCAATTATCATTGAATCAAAATGTTGAAAAATTAAAAGTTATAGGATTGATTTCAGTACGTAAAAGCCAACATAACCAAAATCAAAATAAGAGTAACCTACTGGATTAATATATATATATCCTCCTAATTATATAAAAATTGAAACAATGTTTACTTCTCCATATAGGGTGTTGGTGCAGCTTCTTTGTAGTTATAGTACCCTGCCACTTTATGCTATTGTTGCTCAGGTATATATGTCAAACCATCTCTCAAAACTACTCCACTTTTTCTTCTTTTATAGAAATACATAATGTTTTTTAACGTGATTTTGAAATGAAGATGGGAAGCTCATTCAACAAGGCTATATTTGAAGAACACATACAAGAGAAGCTCACAGGATGGGCTCAAAAAGCAAAGATGAAAAAGGGTAGACGAAAAACTGCGAATGGGGGCAACGGGTTGAGCCAAGTTCCATCCGCACAACTTGAACACGAATCTACAACCAACGAACAAAGAGGCAATGAAACCGAAAAAATCGGCTAGTTTTTTGTCTCATGATCCTAAATGAGCCTTAGATTGAAACATGATTCCTAGAGAACAATATCATAGTTTGTTGTACTATAACATCATATAAATTACTAAGTGTGCACTTATTCATTATATATCTAACTATATATTTGAGTTTCAATAAATGAAACCTAAATTTAAAAGACTAGAATTAGATTTCGAATTTGTGGGCAAATTGACTCTTCCCCGTATGGGTAGTTTTTATGGTGAACAACATCGTTTATGTGGTAATTAGGGGTCTTTTGAAATTTAAATTGTTGCAAAGTAGGATGAATTGCAATATTTTTTTTTATTTAAATTGATCGAGGTTTTATTTACAAAACTCCGTTTAAATTAGTTCGCAATTTGCGGGAAAAAAAAAAAAAAAAAACATGATTTTAGCAGGATTAATTAACTATAAAAAATTAAACACTAGGAATATTGCCAATAATTGAGTTAGTCTTTTGAGAATAAGTTGTATCGTACATGCACCATGTTTTATAACTAATACTACCTTGTATGAAAACAACGTTAACTAGGTATTGATGAAACAACTAATTAAAATTATTAAAAAATAAACACATATTGCTTCACCTTGTTATTGATATTCAATCTAATATATATAATGCAACATTCTGAAGCTAGTGAAATGGAAAAATCAGACCTCAATTTCAGACACAATCATAAGTTAGAGTACGCCGATTTTAGGAGTTTTAATTTAGATAGTTTTCGCTCATATCAAGAGCTAGACTTTCAATTTGAAAGGCCTAATTTGAGAGTCGTAATCTATTAGCGAGGAGATTTAATTAGAGAAATTTTATATAGTTTTTTCTCGTTTCAAGGAGCATTGTTGATATTTTGAGACCAACCAACCTGTGGTACTTTAGGTCAGCAACTCTTCTAACTTGTTTCATCTCAGCTGGCAACCCCGGCCCATGAGGTTTGCATGTGACACATCAGAGTTTAAGAATGAATAATGCTTTTGTCGTTTATATCTTTCAAAGCATTATACTTTACCCCCTGCATTGAGGCATGTATGTTATGTATTCTGTATTTAAAGGTTTAGCCTAAGATTTACCGTAAAGTTCTTGAACCATCGGTGTCTCGACTCCGCTTGTAGATACATGCTTAGCTCCATGTCGTGAGACCTTGTTGCTAGCTCTTCAGAGATCCTTGGCCGAATTCCTTGAAGAATATCTTGCAACTGCATTCCTTGAATGCACATCTCAATTACATAACCTTCAAACAATCTGTCCTTGCAGTTAAGGCTCAAGTTTCTCCATCCATTAATACAATCAATCACGGTCTCATCTTTCCATTGATGAGTGTAATTGCTTAGCTTGATCATGTTAACCGTTATCCTTGTATTGTAAAGTCGGTTGAGAAATTCCTGCTCTAATTGCCCGGCCCCCAACTATTGATGGAACTTGGCTCTAAGTCTATGTACCCATTAAATGCATTTTCTTTTAGCGAATGAACACATTTAGACGTAGTGTGTCTATGTACCAAGTGTCAACACTGAAAGTGTGCGTGGGATAGTATCTAGTGTTTAAGTAAAAAACAGAACAATGTTACACTGAATGTTGTGACAATTAGTGTAGCATTAACTCTAACAGAATACAGAAAGTAAACACAGTACACAGCGAAAGTCTAAAACACTAAAACACAAATAGACTTAAGTGTAAGAACACTGTCTAAAGAACTAATCTGATCTATGATTCACTCTCGCTCGATACAAGATTAGAACTAAATACACGGGAAGGTGTGGTATCCCTTGGTGTACATTAAACGATACAACTACTTACCATAACTCCTAACTAGGGTTGAACGCTCAAGAAGGTGTTACTCGAATAGTGCATACTTTGAAATGAAAGACTCCAGCAGTATTTATAGAGCAATAGCCGAATTCTAGATCCTTCCATTATGAGATCCTATTTTTTAGGACCTCAACTTCCATGATCTCTCTAGATCCTTCTTCCATCTTCCAGGTCGTTCTAAACTGCTCCAAACTCTTCTATTACGTTCTCCAACATTCTGAAATCTTCTAGGTTCTAGACTCTTGTAGAAGCTTCTAGAATCGTACCTGAATGTGAGAGCATTTAGTACAACATTTAATGTAACATTTCAGAAAGGACTTAGAATAAATCAAGGAAGGTCAAATTAAGATGTTGTTGATAATGTTAAAGCATTTAAGAGTTAACAACATCTACAAGCACCATTGCAAGTGTAGACAATGTGTTGCTTTGGATTACCCTTGCAATTGAAGTGCTGAAATTTGGGAGGTTGATATCTCATTTGCATTTTCAAGTTGTTGATCCTCTTGGTATACACCTTAGTGTAGGTGGAGTAAGATTTTGATTTCTTCCCAAATTTGTTCTTGATTGTACCTAAAATAATTTTCCTTAACTCATGATTAACTGAAAGTAAACAATTAGAAGAAATTTGTAGTTTCTCCAAAGTTTGATCATTTTTAGTTTGGTGATGCATGGCACATGTTTCAGTCTCATCATGCTTCTCAACTTGTTTTCCTTTAAACGACTTTGTCCCGTTGTTATCAGCCTTATAAATATGAAAATCTTAGAATCTTGATCAATGACTTGCTTCATAAGTCCTTCGATAACTTTTATTAGACTTGCAAGATGTTTTTCAATGGTCGTTATTGTTGTCTCCATAGGCCCATAGTTGGAGATATTCTTAAAGCTAATTACATGTATTGACAATTATCATCACAACTAAATTACATAAGGATGAATATCCCAACAAATACATATGTTTGGGAAATCCGTGAAGAACACCTATGAACCCACAAAGAATGCCTTTGAATTCTTGAAGAACGTCTTTGTGAATTTGATTTGAATAACGTCAAAATGAGGGGCTTAGCACCTTAATTTCAAATCGAGCGTTATTTTCCGTTGATTTCCTCGAAGAACAATCTGATGTTTCTTTGAATGTTGAAATCGTGAAGAACGCCTTTGAATTCTTGAAGAACGTCGAAATGAGGGGATTAAAACCTTAATCATATTCATATGTTGTTCCCGTCGATTTCCTCTAAGAACACTTTGAATCTTCTTCGAATGTTCACGATTGCTCTAAAACTCTACATAGAATTGTAGAGTCTTGAAATTGTTGTGTCGGTGAAAAATGAATGAGGGGGATAACCATATTTATAGGGTGAGGGATTGAAAACTTTCCCTCTTGAACATGCCAGGTAACATCCTCTTATAGGCTGATGTTAATTAATTTGATGTGTTTAATATGATTTGAATTGACACTCTTCCATTTAAGAGAATGTGTGTAAGTCTAGATGACAAGAATAGTTAGTGAAAATAAGTTGTAGCCAACAAAGTTGGTTACTTCTCTAGACTTTTATATATATATATATATATATATATATATATATATTTTATAAATAAAAGCTCTCTATGTAAAACTCATTTTTAACAATTCTACATTCACACGGTATCAGCCCAGTAGCTGAAAACCCTATCTTCTTTTTCCTTCTCTTCTCTTCTCGTTGATCATAATGGGTCCGACGACTTCGATTCTACGATTACCCTCCATGCTATGACTCACCTTGTGACCATGAAGCAAAATCCACAAATTATCTTATGTGGTATGCTCAAATATTTCCTCTTTGTTCACCTAAAAGTGCCCACCCTATGTTGATGGCTCTTTTCCGGTGCCTTCGACCACCGTTACTTAAGAAGGAACGTTTGAACCAAATCCTGATTACACTGCCTGGTTTGCTCGTGATCAAATCGTTCGTGTCTTCTTGATTTCTACTTGAACGGAGGAAACTATGGTCATTATCGTTGATTGTCGTTCTTCAACTGACATATGGTCAACCTTGACCACAGCATTCAACCAGCCTTCCAAGGCTCGTGAGCTTCGCCTTAAGGACGAACTTCAAACGATCAAGAAAGGATCCCATTCAGTTATTGAATTTAGTGTTTTATTCAAGAATCTTTGTGATCAATTGTGAGTGTTATCTCATAATCTCAAAATCAGCACAGTAAACTACTGAGCTGATAGGATCAGATAAGATAACTTAGGCCTTATGAGATGAGTTGAAGGGTTTCAATCAAATGAGAAGGTGATGCTTAGAGTTCAGCACAGTTGGGATCCGCACAGTAAGATCAGCACAATACTGGATTAAGATCAGTACTTCAGCAGACTGGATTAAGATCAGTACTTCAGCAGACTGGACTAAGATCAGTACTTCAGCAGACTGGACTAAGATCAGTACTTCAGCAGAGTGTACCAAGATCAGTACTTCAGCAGAGTAGATCAGCTCAGTACCAGATCAGCACAGTACTTGGGTCAGCACAGTACCAGGTCAGCACAGTACTTGGGTCAGCACAGTACTTGGTCAGTGCAGTTAAGATCAGCACAGTATGAAGTCTATCAGCAGAGTTAGCTTTTGATCATCAGAGCAGAAGAGTTGGGTATCAGAACACTAAGTAGTGATCTGATCTTTATGGGCAAGTCTTCTGGTTCGAAGTTAGTTAGTTTAACTAACAGTTTTACACTTACAACAACTTGAGGGCATAACTACCATTTCAGTTGGGCAATAACAGAGCACATGGGTTGTTACAAGCGGTTGCAAACGGTTGATAACTACTCAAAACAGTTCCTAACAGCACCAACTACCTTTGGTCTTTATATACTCTTGTTTGTGTACATTGTAAAGGTTGACACCTTTTTGGGATGAGAGATTTAGTACGTTATTGTATTCTTTGAGTTGTGTGAGTTCACGAGTGAAGTGAGGAAATATCCAATTCCGAGTGAATGAGTGTGTAAACATTCTTTATCAATCAAAGAAGTATTAATCTGGTCCAGTGGATGTAGATCACATTGATCGAACCACTTAAATCCTTGTGTGTTGTTTGTCTCGTTGATTACTTTTCTGAATTACTATCCTAGAGCAGTTATTTCTTCTATATTCAAGTGTTCTAATTAGTTGGAGACGTCTAACCGATCGGAATCTATCTTGACATCAATTTTCTTCCATGGGTTGGGTTCTTGATAACACTAATAAATCCCATTGGTTTCTCCGTGGTATTGGTCCTGAATTCCATGGTTTCTCCACTACCCAAATCAATATCTTTCATTTACCCCCTTTTCAAATCTTCTTGCCAAGGCAGAGGCTCATGCATCTTTACAAAATCTCTTGATGCTTCTTCTACATCGGCCTCTATAGTCCCATCTTGCTTCACCCAGTCTGCTCACCCTTCTCGTGCTCGCGGTTCCTCTCTTAGTGGAGGTCAATCTGGTAGAGAAGGCTTCTCGCCCTCTGGTCGCGGTCAAGGTCGATCAGGTGGTTGTGGTTGATGACGTTTTCCTCCTCGGTGTCAAATTTATAAGTTCGAGGGTCATTATGTTTATGCTTGTCCTCAACGTTAACGTTACACGACTCCCCCTGCTTGCCATTCCGATTATGTTGAAGCTCTTCCTGTCTCTACCTCTCTAAGCCCAACCAAACGCGCAGATTGGTATGTTGACACATGTGCTTCTACAAATATCACTACCAAAAAAAATGCTTTTAAACACATGCAAAAATGTTATAATAAAATATTTATTACCACATTTTATATATTACCACATTACTTTTACGTGTGGCCTAAAGTCGTGTGAGGATAGACTAGTGAGATATTATCACATCCCAAAATGTGAAGATAAATTAGATATTATCACACTCTAAAATCTATATTATATATATTTGCAAACTTTTTAACTGCCACGTGTCGCAGTATGATTCGTCTGACACAATCTCTCTCTTCTCAATTGTCTCCATTTCAAAAATCCTCTCCTCACCTTATTTTCCTCCTTTTCAATGTAATCTAATCCGTCCATTTAAATAAATTAATCTTAACCATTAGATTTTTAAAACATTGGTCAAAACATTAATGTGCTATTTAAATACCAATATAAAGAAATATGACATTTAACGCATGTTAATAGAAAGAAAGTAGTAATCAGAGCGAATTCATGACATTTCTAACGTAAGTGCATAACTTATTCAATTATGCATGCATGATTCTAGAATATTTACTAATGTATTTATCATTAATTTGTATCTTCTTTGTATATATAAGACTAACGTAAGTGGCAAATTTATTCATTAAAGCGAAATCTAAAACTTATTGATCTTTTGCATCATAAAATGGATGACATCTAAAAAGGTTTGTTTAATAGTATAATAGATCACATCTTAGATCACATTTTTTTACCCAATATATCAAACTGTTTGTTTAAATTAAAAGTAATTGTTTTTTTTTTCTTTTCAGAAAATGGTGTCTATATACTCTTCAATCTCAAAAATCAGTCCAGTTAAAGAACAATGGACATAGTCCAATCATTCTTCGATTTACGATGAAATAACTGAAAATGTTGAAGTAATGTCTATAGCTGACATTTATGATGTTATAGAGGTATTTATATTTTTTCTTATTAATTATATATATATTATAGTTTTATCTAATTAATGTTTTAAAAAAATGATTGTAATATTTAATTTATTTTTGGAAGGATTGTTACTGTGTTCCGTTTGCTACATGCCATTCTTTAGAGTCGGGTCAAAACTGGTACTATCATGCATGCAAGCAGTGCTTGAAGAAGATTAAGCTCTACAAAGATAAATGGAACTGTGAGAACTGCAACTCTTATTCGAAAACAGTTGATATTAGGTAATGGATTTGAAATATTTTATATTTTTATTAAAAAATTAATTATTATTACCTTTTTTGACAAATAGAATTATAATTCAGGTTTAATTAAGATTCATATGCATGTTGTCGATAATAGTGGATCGGCCTCATTCGTTCCTTTTGATCACATTGTGAGTAAGTTGGTTGACAAAAAAGCTCTCGATATTATTAATAAAATGGAAGAGGTAATTTAAAATTAAAATACACTTTATTAAAAAAATTAAAGATTCTTTTTTTTAAATTTTAATTTATTTTATATTAATTTTTTCAGAAAGGAGTCTATGACGGAATTCCTTCCGAACTTCAAGACTTAGTGGGCAAGAAATTCACATTCTGATTCCATATTTCTAAGTTTAACTTGAGCAATAACTACCAGATATACACAGTTGTAAAACTTTGTTCGGATGAAGAAATAATAAAAAAAATTGAATCCAAAAATGGTTCTTCAAAGGTATTTTATAGTTACTATTATATATAAAGTGATATAATTTTAAATGAAGTTTTGGTATTAATAGCCTTTTATTTTAATTGTAGGAATTTTCGGTTGACATTTCCACTTTTACTAAGAGTGAAGATAACACTGGTACTTCGGAAGCAAATGTAATAGTATTTTTATTCGATTTTATTATATTTGTAAACTTTTGATACATTTATTTTATCAATTTTTTTAATGTGGTATGTTAATTTTATTTTATTTATCTTATTTCAGTGTAGTGATTCTTCGTCAATATGTGACAATGAAGATGTCGCATAGTTAAAACACTGAAAGGGATGTTCTGATGTCTTCTACTAAGAAGAAGTTTAAGGCACTTGATGACGGAAAAGAATAAACATCGGTTGAGTGGTGGGAAATAATTTTATTGATTTTTGTTTTTGTTTTTATAGTGAAGAACCGAATTGTCTTTTGGTTGGATACTGATTACTTTTTTATTTGGATTATGTTATTCAATTTAATGTCTTATGTTTTTAATTATTTATTGATTTGTGTGGAATAATTTTTTCGATAACCAGGTCCAAATATGATTATTATATGCAAGATTGTGTCTAATATCTTTTACTATATATATAATCGAATTGCATTACATAAATGACATAAATTTTGCATTACATAAATAATGTCATAAGTTTTGCATTATTTATTACACATGTATTTAATATTATTTATAAACTAAAACTCATTATTGTTGCATTTTTTTATTTTTTCCTTATAAACTCCCAGTGAAGTTCTATAAATTTTTAGATTATTGTTTATCTCTTATTGAAACAAAATTTATAGATGTGTCTTCACCACTAATATAAGTTATGAACGAGTGGTTCAGTCAAGGTATGCTCTCTTATGATCATGTACTTCACGTTTTTTTTATTTTATCTAGCAAACATGTACTTTACGTTTTTTTATTTTATCTAGCAAACTCAATATGCATTTTATTATCATAGGTGGGCGCCATATAATATTTTTTTTTAGAAACAATCTACTCTAAGCATCACCTATATTGATAATGGCCTCTATCATACTTTAATTTGTAACTCACAGTAGCAAAGTAACCATATTCAACTAATAATATTTTTCAAAGTAACCATATTCAACTAATGATATTTTTCAGTGAATATTTCAATCATATCGTGTAATAAAATTAATAATGAGATTTACTAACTTTTTTTTACAAGAGTTCCATCTTTATAGGTCTTTTTCACATTTGCATCTATCATTTGTATTTTTCAAATACACTTCCTAAAATCAATAAAATAAGAACACATAATAACTCATTCAATACTATAAAAAGTGGAGTAATTCAAACCATAAACCTTTAAATACAATACATATCTCATTTTAAATTATGGTAACGTACTCATTTATTTTATTTATTTTTAAACAAAATCTTATAAAACCAAATAAAAAGAAATTATGGTAACATACTCATTTTATTTTTTTTAAACTTCTCATATTTTCTTGCTTCTTTCTCTTTGAAAGAGTATTACCAAATGTACCCCTAATTAAATAATCCCTTTAATTAATTATCCTTATTCATATAACATTTCATGCCACTTTCGTTTCATTAATTTGATGTTTCACATACTACGATGTCAATATTTTAATGCACATCTCAATTATAATTGCTAATAGAATGGTTATATTAATCAAAATGATGTTTTGGTAGTTCATGTATGCATGAATGTCTTGAACTTTTAAGTTTTAAGCTGTACTTTCAAATACACAATATCAATTAATATGTCAGTTAATGAATAGAAAAGGTAAAATGGGGATCAATTTATATATTAACTCAAAACGTCAATTATTAAGGATTGGAGGGAGTAGTTATTGTAATATGGATTTATATGTAACACAAGTATTTCATTTTTAATTAATTTGTCAAAATTAATTACATTTAAATACATATTATTAAATTAAAATAGTGACACTTAAATACAAATGGAAAAATATGTAAAAGTGGATTGAAAATTCTTTGTGTAGATTCAAACTGAGAAAATATGTAAACATACCACGAATGTTGTGTACAAAGAAGTTTTCCGAAATTTATAATTTATAATAAAGATTTATTTTATAAATTCATTTTCACAATTCTATTTTCTATTATTTGTTTTTTTTTTTTATAATATAAATGACATAATCTATCTTAATGTTCCACCTTTTATTATTTGTGAGTAAAGAAATTCAAAATTCTATGTATATTTTAAAAATTAATTTTTTAATTAATAAATTTATTTCAACCTCGCGTAAAAACGCGGGTTTTACACTAGTACATTTATATAATACAAATAAAATATTAAAAATTAAATGTCCTTATCAAGACTCGAACGAAGATAACGAAGATAAATTAGATATTATCACACTCTATAATACATTTATATAATACAAATAAAATATTAAAAATTAAATGTCCTTATCAAGACTCGAACCCAGCACCTCTCACATCTCTCATATTCATGTTAATGACTATACCATTCTACTACAACTCATTTAGTATAAAAAAAAAAAACACAAGAATATATATATATATATATATATATACTATTTTAAATTATATTTAATTGAAAATGAAATATTAGATTAAATTAAAAATGATGAATCGTGAAAAAAAATAAAAAATATTAGATTAAAAAAATTGCTGATTGGGATTTTACGTAAAAAAATTAAAATTGTGCGATTCATTAAAAAAAATAGTACTCCAACAATTAATTATTTATTCTATCAAAATTTTGTCCAAGTAAAAAATAAATTTCATTAATGAAATATGTTTTATAATTCTTAATAAAATTAATTAATTATTCTATCAGTCATATACAAAATGAAAATAAAAAATTAATATAATTTGAGTTTTATAATTCTTAATACAATAGTGTGGTATTAGAGTTAATATTAACACATCTTATTTGTTTAGTGTGGTAAATTACATACTTATTAACACACTTAAAATATAATGTATTTAAAATGTACTTATAAACACATCTATTTTTAGTGTGATAAAAGAGATGTGACGATAGACAATTTGTATTAATATTGTGTGGTAATTGAGTATATATTCACACACCTAATATTTAGTGTATTTATAACATACATATTAACACACTAAAAAACTTAATATAACGACATAATACATTTTACCACATTTATTTTATAGTGTGACAAAAGATGTGTGACTATAAGCATTTTTTCTTGTAGTGTATGGTCTCTAACTTTTCCGTATTTTTGTGAATTTATAAGCACAAAAATAACTTATCCAAAAGCATATGAATTCGTTATAGTATTGTAAGAATACGGTTGAGTAGTATCGACCTAGAACGTAGGAGAGTGTGGATCCCCAATCTATATGTGGGCATGGTGTTATAGTCTTATAGAAGTTAAACGGGAGAATTAAACAAATACTAATAAGTAAAATAAACAACTAATTCAAACAATTAAACTAACTCTCGATATGAAAGTGCAAGTGGAAGAATTATTTCGAGTGTTTTCCTTATGTGGAATCACTAATGAATTAATGAATTAACTACGAGATTAAACCCAAAAAAAAACTTAAAAACCCTCAGCTCACGAATTAGTTGATTAAATAATACTGCGTACCACTTCTACTTCTTCAAGTAGGCCGCTGATCATGGGCACAAAGATGCGCTGAATTTTTTTGGGGCGTGGGTTATATGCCCCATCAAGTATATATGTTAGATGCACTCCACCAATTCACGTACCCCTAAAAATAGACATACGGTAGATGCACTCCCCTGAATTGCCATTTATACCCTTTTTTCTTAAAATTCTCTATGATAAATACACCTCCACAAAAACCCTAATTAATTTTCCCCTTTCTTCTCCCCCCACTTCATTCTTTCTCCCCTTCTCCCACCATTCTTCTTCCGCAATCAACCTGTCGTCGCCTCTACCTCTGTGCCACATTACCCCAACACCGACCGCCATTCGCCCAAGCCGCCGCCCTTTGTTTTTTTTTTTATTATTATTCTGCAAGGGCGGCGTCGCTGCCCGTCCTGCTTCTGCCCAGCGCCGCCGCCGCCCTTCGCCCCACCCTAAGTTGTCCAACGCCGCCCTTCTATTCAGGTTTTTTTTTATTTTAACAACAGCCGCGCGCCATCTCCTCCTCCTTACCGCCGCGCGCTGCCTCCTATGATCCTTTACTCAGTTTTTTTTTTAATTTTCGACAGTGATGGGTCGACCAAAATTACTCTCGTCGACAACAATTTGTGGACGAAAGTGTTTTTGGTTGACTCCTTATTGTCAAATATTTCATTTTTTTTTAAATTTCTTTCGATAAAATTTATCGACGGAAGTATTTTTGGTCGACAAACCAGAGTCGACGCCAGTGTTTTTGGTCGACTCTGGTTTGTTAAAAATAAGTTTTTTTTTCTAAGTTTTTTTTTTGAATTTCTAAATTTATTTGAGGTGGTGATGGTAGCTGTCGGAGATGGGGCGACTGACGGCGGGGGCGGCAGCTGCCTCTCAAACTAGGGTTAGTGTTAGAATTAGGTTTAGGGTTAGTTTATATTTAGGGGGAGTGTATATATGTTTGTATTTTATTAAAAGGGTAAAACATGTATTTTATATGAATATTTAATTAATAAAAGTGGAGGGGGAGTGCATCTAACATTCATGGAGGGGCATATAACCCACGCCTTTTTATGTGTCTTAATTTAACGATGTTGTTAATTTTAAAAAAGTATGATTTGTAATTAGGTTATTGGATGATCCATAAAGTATTTCAAAATATTATATTTTTATTAACTATTAAATTTTCTTTCTAATTATTTATTTATTTAAGGTGTCGTGGTTAATATGAAATGTTGGGATTCTTATTATATTAATGTTTACTAATTATATTAATTTTTATTCTAATTACATAACTTTATTATAGTATTCATTTTTATTCTTTATTTTGATTTATATTAATGTATTTTTGAGTAAAATAAAATCTAAAACACAATTTTATTGATGATGTGTCATTTTGATTTATATTAATGTCATTTTATAGTATTTTACAAGATTAACAAATTTATTATATATACATAATGCACTATAATATATTATAATCCCCTTATATACTAATAGAGAATTTAACTAAATTGATGATGTGTCATTTTGTGGTTAGTTTTACTTATGTGTTATAATTTAAAGAAATTGTTAATTTTAAAAAGTATGATGTATAATTGCAAATTAAATCACCACATTTTCCTCATTTGCAATCTAATCTAAACCTCTAATTAATTGCAAATAATTCACCAACTTTAAATATTGTTCCTGAATTAGATATTTTAAAATTACGTCTGATTAAAAAATAATATATTGTTTCTTTAATGTGTTGTTGTGTCAACAGGAAGTCTAAATTAAGTTAGATTCGAATACAAATGAAATTGTAAAAAAATGTAAACTGCAACAATTTTTAAAGTTTGTAATTTATTTATAATTAACTAAAATATTTGTTTAAGATGTTATGATTGATATTGAATGCTAACTTACAATTTATTAAGAGTTATTTTAATAATACTTAAATTGTTTATTTTTAAAATTTTATCATTATTTTTTTAAAGTTATTTTCATATTTATTAAAAGGTTGTATATATTAAGAAAATTCAGTGCTACATTTTTCTGCTTCTCAAAAAATTTATTTTATAAAATTATTTAATTATATAATATAATATAAATAATTATTTTATTGACTTTTCGGGTAATATGTGGAGTTCTCATCTAATATGTCATTATACAACACTTACATGCATTACATGCATGTGACAATCTTATAGTTGTATAAATTATTTACAGTAATGATTTACATTTCATGAAAAATTATAAAAAATATATTGTTTTCCTATAAATTAGCCATGGTTATTAAAAAAATTAGCCATATTTATTTCTATAAATTAACAATTATATGAATTTAAATAAAATAAAGTATAAAATGTAGGATTAATTATCTTCTAGAAAAATAAAATAAATTACTGGATAATTTGTTAAAAAAAGAATAGAGATAATATTTTATATACTTATTAATTGAACTAATGCAAAATAGAAATGATATCTTATAAATATTTTTTACTTACATTTATCACTTTTAGCTTTGGACATTATCACTTTTTAAAAATATTGATAATTATATCAAGTAAAAAGTGACACCAATTAACTCCTAACTAAAAAGTGATAATGTTTATTTAAAATGTGATAAAGTTTAAGTAAAAAGTGATAGAATCATTATCATTTTTAATTAAATTCTTATCACTTTTGAATAGAAATAATTATATCAACTAAAAAGTGACAATAACTAACTCTGAAAACTAAAATAATTATTTATCATGTTCAGTAATATGTAATCTCATTCATTAACTCAGATTAAAAAAGGTGACAATGTTTATGCAAAAGGTGATAATGTTTAATTAAAAAGTAATAGTCACTTTTAATAAAAATAATATCACTTTTTTAATAATGATATTCTTTTAAGTATAAATGAAAATTAATTTAGAAAATTGATGCAATTATTAAAGATAATTTTGTCCATACAAGACTTAGTCTTAAATGTTTAATTGGGCGGTAGAATTTTAATTACTTCTTAATAAAAGGTTTACCTTTCATTAGTAAGTAAATTATTTGTATCAAATTTTTTATCAAGGGGGTGTACTGATTGTGAATTCTATAGGATTTTTTTGGACTTTCAAAGTTTGGGGTATTTAATTCGAATTTTTAAAAGTCTTTAAAAATTGTGAGGTATTCAATACGGATTTTAAAAACTTTTTCAAAATTTTTAGGTATTCAATAGTTTATGGATTTTAATACTCTATGAATTTTTTTGATTTCTCCTTAAAAAGTACTCCCTCCGTCCCACAGGAATTTGCACACCTTCCATATATGGATGTCCCATACCAATTTGCACACTCCATAAAAAGAAATATCTTCACAACCCTCACCCTTGAAATATACTCATATTTACCCATATGCCATTACTTTTTCACACTCAATCTACTTTTTACTTTACTTTATTCATAAAAGTTTACAAAACTACCCCTCAAAACATCAATCATTACACCTTTTCTTACACATTTCTTAAAATGTGTGTCGGTCAAAGGGTGCAAGTTCCTCCGGGACAGAGGGAGTATAAATAAATTTCACTATCCAAAATCTCTTCTAAAAATCAGAGATTTCAACGGATTCTCTTAGATAACTCTGAAGACGAAAGATCAGAAGTAGGGATGGAAATATTAACCCATCCGCGGATACCCACCCCACCCCGCGAGCTTTGGGTCAGGTCGAATCCGCCCCGTATTGAGTATGGGTCGAATCTGGGTCTTATGTCCGACCCGCGGGTATCCGCCCAATCCCGAATTAATATATAAATTTTATATAGTATATATATATATTTTTTTTATTGGTAATTTAAAAAAAATACTTCACATTAAAAAAAATCTTCCCATCAATATCGGAGTTTATGAAAATCTATGTAAATCCATAAAAAATATATATATATTCCACAATCTTGTCAAGTCTATGAAAATCCATATAAATCCATAAAAAAAATCAATCAAACTCTGCATGAACTCTATGAATTTTATAAATCTACCTACTTTTTAAAGTCCAAAAAAATCAAATAGAATCTCAATTGAATACACCCCCTAATATTTTGAATACAAATATTATTTTTTAATTAGTTTATTAATAAAACACTATTAATTTATGACTAATTTATTAGTAATGGGCTTGAATTGGAATATGGAGCCTGTTGCGTGGGCCGATAGACGTTGAAGAGGGAGAAGATGGGCCGAAATGAAATAAGGAAGGGTGTGCTTATACACACCAACCTATTGAGACACCCACTCGATAAGGACACACACAATGAGATGAGGACACCCACGTGAAAAACACTAAAATACCCTCCTTCTTCTTCTTAACCCTAATTTTTCTTTTATTTTGGTACACCCACCCTAACATCACAACAACCGCTCAAATTTCTCTTCTCTCTCGGTCAATCAGTGATTCATGGCCGCGCCGCCCCACCACGCACTACAAGAAAACTGCAATTTAGCCGCGAAAAAATTTGTCGCTAATTCTAATATTTTCGTCACTAACGTGAGTTAGCGATGAAATAATTTTGTCGCAGGATTTGTTGCTATACGCCCGTCGCTAACGTGTTTGCGACAAAAAAAATTAATTTTGTCGCAAATGTTTGCGATGAAAATTTGAGTTTCATCGCAAAATATTAGCGACGAAAATTTGAGTTTAATCGAAAAATATTAGCGACGAAAATATAAGTTTCATCGCAAAATGTTAGGGACGAAAATATGAGTTTCATCACAAAATGTTTGTGTAGATGTTGTTAATTCTTAAATGCATTAACATTATCAACAACATCTTAATTTGACCTTCCGATATTTTTTCTAAGTCTTTTCTGAAATGCTACATTAAATGTTGACCTAAATGTTGTCGCATTTCTGGCAGGATCTAGAAGCTTCTACAAGGATCTGGAACCTAGAAGATTCCAGAACATTGGAGAACATGCTAGAACAACCTAGATGCATTTAGAACGACCTGGAGCATACAAGAAGGATCTAGAAAGATCATAGAAGTTGAGCTCCTATAAAATAGGACCTCAATGTGGAAGCCTCTAGAATTCGCATACCACCTCTATAAATACCGATTGAAGGCTTCATAATTCAATGTGTTCTATTCGAGCAATATCCTAGACCGGGCGTTCATCCCTGTTAGGAATTGTGGCCAATAGTTCTACATTTTAGATCATACGTTGTATACCACCCGTATGGATGTGTGTCTTCTTATCTATTGAGAGTGTAATCATTAGATAGACTAGGCATTTCGACAGTGTATAATTTATACACTTAGTTCATTTTCTAAACTTGGCACCTGCCTCGTTTATAGTTTCAGTTGTGAAGGTTATTGTTGTAACATTTCACACAACATTTGTACTTGAAGATAAGTATTGATTTACGCCATAAGGCAGACATAGATTTTTATTTGTAAAATTTATGTTAAAAGTATTTCCATTGTGTCTCGTTTGTTTTTAGTGTTTCAAGTCTTCCGCTGTGTATCTTAATTTCTGATATTCTGTTAGAGTCAGTGTTGCACTATTTGTCTCAACATTCTGTGCAACATTTATCTACTTAAACTTAAACACTTTTATACACCCCAGCACACTTCAGTTGGTATCAGAGCTGATACCTGACAACACTAGGTTAGATCTTTGGTCAAGTGTGTTTTTAGTTTAGGTTAGCAATGGAAACACATCACATATCCACTGCACTTAGGCCACCCGTTTTAGATGGTTCGAATTATGCTTATTGGAAGCCTAAGAGGCGTATGTACATCAAGTCAATTGATGAACGTGCTTGGAGGACTGTACTTACAGGCTGGGAAGCTCCAAAAAGACCAGCAGATGCAGATGGTGAAGTTCAACTCAAAAGAGAAGTTGATTGTACGGCTGATGAAATAACAACAGCGGGCTACAACTCTAAAGCTTTAAATGCTATTTTTACTTCTGTTGATGTTTCAATGTTTAAAATTATATCTAACTGTTCTACTTCTAAAGATGCATGGGACAGGTTGCAAGAGCATTGTTAGGGTTCAGACAGTGTTCGAAGGACTAAGCTTCGACTATTGGGGACAAAGTTTGAGAATCTCTGAATGAAGGAAGATGAAACCATTTCATCCTACAATGAAAGGTTAAGTGAGATAATCAATGAATCACAATCTCTTGAAGGTTAAGTAAAATTTGTGCTATTGAAGAGGCACAAAATACAGATACATTAAGTCCAAATGAGTTAGTGAGTATTCTTAGAACATATGAAATAAACACTAATCAAGTTAATGAAAATGATGCTGATAAGAAAGTTGTGGTTTTTAAAGGGGAAACATCAAACATTTCTGAGATTCAACCTATCATTACTGAAGTTGATTCTGATGAAGAATTGCTTGATAAATGTCTCAAGGATCCTAACAACATTGCCTTACTTACTAAGCACTTTAATAAGTTTCTTAAGAAATCTGTGAACAAATCTAGCAACATTCAGCCTAAGATTCAAATCAACACATCAACACCTCAACCAGAAAGGAGGAAAGGTCAATTCACACCAAGACCATCAAAGAGTGAAGGTAAACCAAGGTATGATCCTGAATTTCGAAAATCAGTTCAATGCAATGCTTGTTCTGGTTATGGCCATTATGCAAATGAATGTGTCAATACTAGACTTAAGCAAAAACTGAATTTTAGTGCTACTTTGAGTGATGATTCAGATGATGATCTTGATGAATTAAATCAGAATGAATGTTCTAATTTTACCAGAATTGATTATAATGATTTCTCAGATGATGATCTGGATGAAACAGATTCTGATGCTGTACCTAATACTTCAACATCTACAACAACATCAGAACAGAGTCGCCCAGATTTGAACTGTTTTAATGGTTTAGTTGATGATGTAGGAAAAAGGACTGATGACAATGAATACCAAAAGCTGTGAGATGATTGGAAGAATCAGAAACTCACCCTTGATTCTCTGAATAAAAGGAATGAGGATCTGATAGACACAATCACCAAGCTAGAAGTTATTCTTACCAAAAGAGATCTGGAAATCTGTAACTTAAAGGAGAAACTGATAAATTCTACTTTACGTTCCAAGAAATATTCCAAGAGTGCTTCTGAGGTAAATAATGCTATAGCTACTGGTAAGTCTAACAATCATGGTTTAGGCTATGATGGTACTACTGCTTCTATTTCTGATAAATTTAGAAAACCTGTGAAATTTGTTAAGGCAAATGTTGACACATCTGGTGCAACATCTGCAGAAACAGAGTCTCACAAGGTTAAAAGGAAGTATATCTGTCATTACTGTTTCAAAATTGGTCACATTCGTCCTTACTGTATAAAGTTGTTTGAAGAACAGAAAAACTTGAAAATGCTGCATAAGAAACTGTCACATCCTGGTAAACAGTTTTTGAAATCTGCATGGAAACCAAAAGCTACATGTAATGTTATTCATACCTCCTTAAAAGCATGTCTACCTGACTTATGGTACTTTGATAGTGGTTGTTCTAGACATATGACAGGTCGTATTGATTTCTTATCTGATTATGTGACCTTGAATAGTGGTAGTGTTACATATGGTGGAGGTTCTAAAGGAAAGATTGTTGGTAAAGGAACTTTGAATGTTGAAGGTTTTCCTAAGCTTAAAAATGTATTACATGTTGATGGCTTACTTGCAAATCTGATTAACATTAGTCAACTTTGTGATGATAATTTGCATGTGAAATTTGATAAAGATTCATGTTATGTTCTTAATAAAGATGAAGTTTGTGTAACTTGCTATCTTATTGGAACAAATATGTGTAACTTGTCAAAACATGATGAAAATGTTCTATGGCATCAAAGATTGGGTCATGCAAATTACAGAGCAATGAAAAAGCTAATCAAAGCAGATGCAGTAAAAGGAATTTTAGAACTGAGGTTTCACAACACCACTGTATGTGGACAATGCCAAAAAGGTAAGCAGGTAAGAATGTCACACAAAATGCTGTCACATTGTACTACACATCGATGCTTTGAATTACTGCACATGGATTTGATGGGTCCTATGGAAACTGAAAGCATTGGAGGAAAGAGGTATTCCTTAGTTGTGGTAGATGATTTTTCTAGATATACCTGGGTAGAGTCTTTGAGAGACAAATCTGAAGCATTTGCTGCATTTAAAATTCTTTATAAGAGGTTCAAAAATGTGTTTAACTTGAAAGTTGGTCGTATTAGAACTGATCATGGTAGGGAATTTGAAAACAACATGTTTAATGATTTTTGTGATAAAAATGGTATATTGCAAGAATATTCATCTCCTACAACTCCACAACAAAATGGAATTGTTGAAAGAAAGAATATAACTTTACAAGAAATGGCAAGAGTTATGCTTACATCCAAATGTCTTGCTAAGAAATTTTGGGGAGAAGCAATGAATACTGCATGCCATATTATAAATAGGGTTTTTATTCATTCTGGAACTAGTCAAACACCTTATGAGATTTTGAACAACAGAAAACCTAATGTGAAATATTTTCATGTATTTGGTTGTGTGTGTTATATTTTGAATGATAGGGATCAACTTCATAAGTTTGATTCTAAAAGTGATAAAGGTTTCTTTTTAGGCTATTCTAGAAATAGTAAAGCTTATAGAGTTTATAACCTTAGAACTAACACTGTTCAAGAATCTGTTAATGTTGTGTTTGATGATGATAAAGGTCTTACAGATGACAAAGATGAAGAAGATGTATCACAGGTTACTGACTCTTATGAGAATACACTGAAGTCTGAAAATGTTGCATCAAATGTTAACACATCTAGGTCAACATCTACAGAACAGTCAGCTGTAAATTCACAGAATGATCAGTACATTCCCAAAACGAATCCTTCTTCAAGAATAGGCAAAAGTCATCCTTTTGACCAGATCATAGGCGATGCTACAGTTGGAGTGCAAACAAGAGGAAGAGTAAGATCAAACAAGGTAGATGTGGTAAGAACAATATGCATGTCTTCTATGTGTAATGTTGTAAATGCTGAATGCTATTTATCTGAAATTGAACCTAAGAGTGCTAAAGAAGCCTTAACTGATGAAAACTGGATTAATGCTATGCATGAAGAACTTGGTCAGTTTGAAAGAAATGAAGTGTGGACACTTGTTCCTAGACCTAGTCATACCAATGTCATTGGAACAAAGTGGATATTCAAGAATAAAACTGATGAATCTGGTAATATTGTTAGGAACAAGGCTAGGTTAGTAGCACAAGGTTACACCCAAGTTAAAAGAGTTGATTTTGATGAAACTTTTGCACCTGTTGCTAGGATAGAATCTATTAGATTACTGCTAGCTATTGCATGTTTTATTGATATTAAACTTCATCAAATGGATGTAAAGGCTGCATTTCTAAATGGCATATTAAATGAAGAAGCATATGTTGAACAACCTAAGGGATTTGAAGATCCACAGTATCCTGATCATGTATATAAACTTAAGAAAGCTTTGTATGGTCTTAAACAAGCTCCTAGAGCATGGTATGGTAGGCTTACTGAAATTCTTTTGGAATATGGATTTATTAGAGGAGAGGCAGATAGAACTTTGTTCATTAAGCACACTGAAGGACATTTACTTATTGCTCAAATATATGTTGATGACATTGTGTTTGGTTCTACTTGTGATAAAATGTTGAGTAAATTTGTTGAGGCAATGACTGCAACATTTGAAATGAGTATGGTTGGAGACTTGAACTATTTTCTAGGTCTTCAAATCAAAAAATACAGTGATGGTATTTTCTTCTCCCAGAGTAAGTATGCTAAGAACTTGGTTAAAAGATTTGGTCTTGAGAATTCAAAACCAATGAAAACTCCTATGGGATCTTCTTTGAAACTTTGCAAAGACAGTGCTGGAACAAGATGTTGATCCAACACTTTACAGATCCATGATAGGTAGTTTACTGTATTTAACCTCTGGTAGACCAGATATTATGTACAGTGTGTGTGTTTGTGCTAGGTACCAAGCTAATCCAAAGGAATCTCACCTGAATGTTGTGAAAAAGATTATCAAGTATGTTTCAGGTACAAGTGACCTTGGAATCTGGTATACTAAGGACACCAACAACATTTTGATTGGATACAGTGATGCTGATTGGGCTGGAGATATAGATGATAGAAAGAGTACGAGTGGAGGATGTTTCTACATGGGAAACAATCTTGTATCATGGCACAACAAGAAGCAGAATTGTGTTTCACAATCTACTGCAGAATCTGATTATATAGCTGTACACAACTCTTGTGGCTGAGCAAGATATTCCATGACTATGGTATTGAGAATGGTATACTTACAATCTTTTGGGATAATACTAGTGCCATTAACATTTCTAAGAATCCTGTACAACACTCACTCACAAAGCACATTAGCATAAGACATCACTTTATGAGAGATTTAGTAGAGAAGAACATTGTGAAGTTAGAGTATATACCTACTGAAAAACAAAATGCTGACATTTTCACTAAGGCATTAGACCATGAGAGATTCTCAATCTTGAGGAAATCTCTTGGCATGACCACTATCTGAAAAATTTGGATGGATGTTGTCACAAATGCGTCAGCATTTGGGACAACATCATGGGTTGTAAAAAATTTATAAGTTGAATTTATTTCTTACTTAGTTAAATAATTCCTTTGTAAAATATCTACGAATCTAAGAACCTTGGAGTGCAAAAATAAACATGTCTTACACCTCTCAAATGCATAAAAATGAGAATGTTATTAGTATACTAAAAGATGTACCAAATCACTTAGTAACTATGGAGCACGGAGTTCACTACTACGATGCCTTCTTTTCAAAAGGTGATTCTTTGGTAAAAACATCAATATATTTGTAATCCATTAAGTAAGTATGGGGCACGGAGTTCGCTACTACGATGTACTCTACAGGAACAATGGATCAATACAAATTAGATGCTATAACACAAAAAGAAAAAATATGGTGCAACACAAATGAAGCAAATTCATGTAAAAACCGTGTTGAGGTGTTTGTAACAGTTTTGAGCACAACATTGCCTGATTCGAATTTATTTTTATAAGTTGTAATTATTTAATTATTTGTTGAAATTTATTTTATTTATTTAATTTAAATACTAACCCACGTTTTTTTTTTCAGATTATGCTTGGACTTAGTAAATTATTCTAGAAATTTCTTAATTATTTAATTAATTAATAAAATTGATTTTACCCACTAATTAAACCATGATCAAGGTTGTGGCTAAAAATGTGGAGCACTATCTTTTTTTCTGGAATTAATCGTGTTAATCTCCAACTACACATATTCTCCCTATAAAACTCAATTAATTGTGATTTATATTGCTAATTGTTGTTTGTCGAGCTTTGTTAAGTACACCTCTTGCAAATTTGTTCTTTTGGCCGTGTATCTCTCAAAGATTGTTTATACACTCATCAAACCTACCTTGAAAATCCAACCGTTCCTTAAATGGCTGGAAACCAACCTCAATCCCACTCACAATGTCACTCTCACTCACACTCTGCTTCTGAAACTTCCGAACGAACTGCCCAAAATTCTCTAGAAATTCTTGCTTCAATGGCCTCACAACAATCCAACTCCTCAAATGCCGACTCCAATGTCTCTGCAAACCCATCAACAACAGCTCCCACTCGTCAAACTACTCCTCAAACCGTTCCACCAACAACCAACATCCCACAAGATTCGACCGTTGAACAGTTTACTAGGGCTGTCGAAGAGGTGTCTGAGACTCTGACATTCGGAGATATCACTGTGGATATCTCGAGTTATTGGGCCGATCAAACCGCTCAAATGGTTGCCGAAACAAAAAGCCCTAATCCTACTGTTCCTGTTTCAACGAAGGAACATGTCGAAACTGTTGTTGAAGGAGAAGATACTGCTGCATCCGATTCTGAGGATGAAGAAATGGAGGACGCCCAAGCTTCTGACAGTGGTACAAACTCCTCTCTCTCACCTTCTGATGAGTCTGCACCCATTCCTTTCAAGAAAAATGTGCAGAAAGGGAAAAGACAGAGAAGCCCTGTTCAAAGAAGGAGATCATATCGAGTGTTCACTCGTGTGGATTACTCTGAATCCATGAGGAAGAAGAAGAAAGCTGGAATTGATGCTGGTGAACCCATTTAAGTGTTCACTGATTCTGATGAAGAAACTGAAGTTGCCACTGTTGCTGCAAAGAAGCCAAAGAAAGTTGCTGTTGAGAAACCAATAGAGAAGAAAGCTGCTGCTAATCCCAAAGGCAAAGGGAAGGACAAAATGATCCCTGAAGAAGAACCTGCTGAATCAGACTCTGATTCTGATTTCAATGTTTGCCTAAGAGACATGCAAGAGTCTCTTAAGAAGAATGTTGAGTCATTTGCTGCTGCAAAAGAGTCCACACCAGAACCTGATGATGGTGGAAGTGGAGACAGCTCATCTTCTGAGGCAAAGAGCTCATCTGCTGAGGCAAAGAGCTCATCCAAAAGCTATTCTGCACATGATGGAGACACTGATCCTGATGAGGAACTACCTTCTGAGGAAGAAAGCGAAGGTATCTCTGATCACTCTAATTATGTTGAGAAAAGGTTAGAAATTTACTCTAAGAGGAAGTTGTTAATTGAGAAAAGGATTAATATGCCTGATTTTGATAGTAAGGGGATGATTAAGTTTTTAGAGGATAGAAATCTGTTGAATGCTGTTACATTTGGTGAAACTTTTCTTACAAACTAGTCTTATGAGTTCTATGCTTGTATGAAGAAAAGTTCTGGTAAAAGAAGTTCTAGGTCCTATGGTACTGTTAATTTTAGGGGGGGGGGATGTGTCATTCACTCCAGAACTTATTAATGAGTTCTTGCACACTCATAATGTTGATGAGGATGATGATCCAGATATGGATGTTGTGATTACTGCAATCACAAGGGGTAGAAAGACTAAGTGGACTAGGAAGATGCTAGCTAGACACTTAACCTCCTTACATTCCGTGTTGTATAAGTTGATAATATACAATTGGATTCCCACTACCAACACCACTAAGATTACAAGAGACCAAGCCATTCTTATGTATAGAATTTATATACTTAAGAAGTTCAATCTGGGACACACTATCTTTCACCATATGAGGAAGTTTACTGGGAAAACTACTGGGAAAGGAGATCTGCCATATCCAGTCTTGATTTCAAACTATTTGAAGCACCATGGCTTCACTGCTAAGAAGACTGATGTTTTGAGGGGGAGAGTGTCACTGCTTGCTATTGCTCCTGCCTTATTGATTGGGGACAGAATAATTGATCTGCCCATAGTTGCTCCTGGTACTGATAGTCCACAGAGATCTTCCAGACCCTCTACTTTTGCTCAACCAGGCCCTTCCAGAACACATCAGAGAAATGCACCCCCAAATGTTGAGAACATTTGTGTCAACATTTCTGGTAATGTGTATCTTTCACAGGAATTCATCAAACTACAGCTCCAACACTTGCAGGAAACAATTGATGAGCTCCATTTCCTGAAAGACAGGTGGACCAATCTGCTTTCACCTACAACAGGGGGAGTACCACCACCATCAAACTCCAATGTGGTGATTGAAGAGTTGAATGATGATGGAGTTCCTGCTGCTGCTGCTGGTGGTGAACCTGATGCTGCTGATGCTGGAGTAACTGATGTAGTTGCACATCTTGCATCTACTTACTTTGTGGATGAAGCTGATGATGATGATGCTGAGATGGAGACCTTGTATGGTGATCTCCATTGATGAACAGGGACAAGCTACAAGACAGGGGGAGATCTGATTTCATAATGGCTGTTGTTTATGCCATTTATTCAGCTCAATCTCTGTAACTAATGTTTAAGTATTCTGAAATTCTGATACACTTGTTATTTATTTCTTAGATGTTAGGTTGTTTATTTGTTGAAACTTGCTTAAATTATGGTTACATTTGATGATATTTGTTTACTGCCTTTGCTTAATATGTTTACAGATTATCATGTGTTTACTGCAGGTTGCTGAGTCTTTGTTTTGTTTGTTGTTTTTGTTCTGATTTTTGTTATTTTGTTTTGTTAGTGTCTTACTTAGATCTTAAGTTAATTCTTCCAGTTCAACTTATGATTTTAGTAAAGTTACTTATGTTGTGAATAAGTGTATTGTTTATACTTATTCTATTTTGGATAAAATTGTTTTGATCCTTTGGCACGGATCATTATAAGGTTACCCTTGATCTTCATTCGATTTGATCCAACGATTACAACAGGTATTGTCTTGACTAGTGCTTAGCAATGATGTCAACCTCAACTAAGTACATAAAACTGAGTATGTATAGAAATATATGTGCATTAGGTGTGTTGTAGTCGAAAGGTCAAATTGGGGGAGATTGTAGATGTTGTTAATTCTTAAATGCCTTAACATTATCAACAACATCTTAATTTGACCTTCCGAGATTTTTTCTAAGTCTTTTCTGAAATGCTACATTAAATGTTGACATAAATGTTGTCGCATTTCTGGCAGGATCTAGAAGCTTCTACAAGGATCTGGAACCTGGAAGATTCCAGAACATTGGAGAACATGCTAGAACATCCTAGATGCATTTAGAACGACCTGGAGCATACAAGAAGGATCTAGAAAGATCATGGAAGTTGAGCTCCTAAAAAATAGGACCTCAATGTGGAAGCCTCTAGAATTCGCATACCACCTCTATAAATACCGATTGAAGGCTTCATAATTCAGTGTGTTCTATTCGAGCAATATCCTAAACCGAGCATTCATCCCTGTTAGGAATTGTGGTCAATAGTTCTACATTTTAGATCATACGTTGTATACCACCCGTATGGCTGTGTGTCTTCTTATCTATTGAGAGTGTAATCATTAGATAGACTAGGCATTTCGACAGTGTATAATTTATACACTTAGTTCGTTTTCTAAACTTGGCACCTGCCTCGTTTATAGTTTCAGTTGTGAAGGTTATTGTTGTAACATTTTACACAACATTTGTACTTGAAGATAAGTATTGATTTACGCCATAAGGCAGACATAGATTTTTATTTATAAAATCTATGTTAAAAGTATTTCCATCGTGTCTCGTTTGTTTTTAGTGTTTCAACTCTTCCGCTGTGTATCTTAATTTCTGATATTCTGTTAGAGTCAGTGTTGCACTATTTGTCTCAACATTCTGTGCAACATTTATCTACTTATACTTAAACACTTTTATACACCCCAACACACTTTCAGTTTGCGAGGAAAATCAAACATTTGTCGCAAACACGTTGGCGACGGGTGTATAGCAACAAATCCCGCGACAAAATTATTTCATCGCTAACTCACACTAGAGACAAAAATATTAGAATTGATCCCGGGTGGATGGGCGCCCATAGCTGGGCGCCTACCATTCGGGCAAACAACTCTTTGGTTCAGTTTTTAATATTAATTATATATGTATTCAATTGTTACTAATTTAGGTATTTTTACTCATTTAATAATTTATTTCACATTTATTAATTGATTAATTTTTAACTTGTAACAACTATATATGTATATATACATGTGTATATATATTGTAATTTTTAAAACAATTCCAATTGTAAAAAATCAATGTTACTTTAACAATTTTTAAAAAATAATAAATATTACAGCCAATCTTTATTCTCCCATCTTTAATTATGTTCATCTTCATTTGCATCATCATATTTATAAATATTTTTATAAACATTCATACTGGTTTATAAGACATAAAATTTGGGGATTTATTAAACATTTAATTATATAAATCGATTTTCTTGATTTAATAAGCATAGTTGATTTAATATTAGCCACGAAATATAATTATCATTGTTGTTCTTATTATTAACAACAAAATAAAATAATTTGATAAAAGTTTAGCGATAAAATATTTTCATTTTATTGCAAATATTAATTCCAAGAAATTAGCCACAAAAAATATATTTCATCGCAAAATAATAGCGACTAAATATAATTTTCATTTTTGTCCTAATTATTAACAACAAAATAAAAGAATTTGTTACTAGTTTAGCGATGAAATATTTTTATTTCATCGCAAAAAGTAATTTCAATAAATTAGCCACAAAAAATTATATTTCATTGCAAAATATTAGCAACAAAATATAATTTTCATTGTTGTTCTGATTATTAACAACAAAATGCAGTAATACGTTGCTAGTATAGCGATGAAATATTTTAATTTCATCGCAAAAATTAATTTCAATAAATTAGCCACAAAAATTTCTATTTCATCGCAAAATATTAGCAACGAAATATAATTTTCATAGTTTTTCTGATTACTAACAACAAAATGAAGCAAATTGTTGCTAATATAGCAATGAAATATATAAATTTTGTTGTAAAAAATAATTTCAAGAAATTAGCCACGAAAATTTATATTTCATCGCAAAATATTAGCGACGAAATATAATTTTCATTGTTGTTTTGATTATTAACAACAAAATGAAACAATTTGTTTCTAATATAGCAATGAAATATATATATTTTGTTGCAAATCTTAAATCTAATAATTTAGCAGCGAAAATTTATATTTCGTTGCTAAAAAATGATTTTAGCGATGAAATTTAGATTTGTCGTAAAATTTTTGTCGCTATTCCCCCCATTTCTTGTAGTGACGCCGTCCCCTAGCCCCCTCCTCCCTTCCTCCCACTCTCAGGCGGCCGCGGCCCACCTCCCCAGCCCTTCAAGTGGCCGCAGTCGCGACCCCTACCTCGCCTTTCGCACGGGCGCCGTCATGCTCCCTCCCATTCACGGCTCGCGGCCGCACCCTCTCGCCGCAGCGCCGCCGTCGCCCTCATACCAGAGACGCTGCCGCTCGCACCCCTCCTCCCTCGTCCGCCACCACCCACCTTAGGTAAGGTTAGCTTTCTGAAATTTTTGGAAATTTTGGGTTTAGGGTTTCTGAAAAAAAAATTAGGGTTTTTGAAAGTTTAGTAATTATTTTCGAACAACTCTTATTTTTTCGGGAATAAATTTCGAACAATTTTTATTTGTTCATGAATTTTTTTCGAACATCTTGTGTTTGTTTTTGAAAAAATTTCGAACAAGATGTTTGATCTTTTTTTTCGGACAAATTAAGGTTGTTTAGTAATTTTTTTCGAACACATTGAGTTTGTTCATTAAAAACTTTTGTACATCGAAACTTTGTTGGGATATAATTTTCGAACACATTAAAAAAATTATTTTTATTTTTGTTGAAATTTTGTGTTTTTAAGAGATTTTTTTATTAAGATTGATGATTGTTTTGGTGTGGTTGATTTTGGGATGAAATGGAATGGATGGGTGTACTCATCTTCGTTTTTAAAAAAAAAAATCACACGAGGGGTATATGGGACATTTCACATTCTTTGCAAGATGAAAAAAATGTTTGGTGGGTGTACTCAATAGATCTGTATGTGTGTATAACCGTGGCCAATAAAGAAATGTGGTTTTAACTTTTAAGTAAGTCAGCTTATAAAGTAATGAGTCAAAGAAAGACCTGTCTCATGAAATGAGATCTGTAGGAAGATCTCACCTAAATTTTTATCAAAAATGAGATTATTCCCTAATATGTTCATTATTAGAACCCCTTAAGCTAATAGAAACACCAAGTTTTATAATTTTCTAATAGACTCAAATTAAAACCAAAAATCCCATACTACCCTTAATCTCATTATTTAAACTATTTTCGTCAATAAAAACTATTAATGAGATATTTTAAATTCCATAAAAGTTGCAGAGTCAAAATCCTAGAATTTAGGTTATATTACCCGTAATTTACTGACTTTCCAAATTCGATTTTCGAAAATTATTCGCTCAGATTCTTGTTATGCAGCGAAGAAAAATTCTCAAATTCGCTTTTCAATTTCAATTTCTTAGATTCGATGATGCACTGAGATCAGAATAAGAAATTTCATATTGATATTAGATCAAGATTCGTCTGCATAGTACGTATCCAATTCTTATCCTTTTATTTTTTATCGTTCGATTATTGATGAACTCAAACCCTGACGAGATTTCATATTGATATTAGATCAAGATTTTTTTACTAAATATTTATTTCTCTTTATATTTTCGGAACATCTATCCTGTGTCTCGTCAGGGTTTGAGTTCATCAATGTCTCACTCAGATGCTGTATAGTTCTCCATTGTTTTTTTTTTACTTTTCTTACTAAATCGATCGCTTGTGTAATACAGTCAGAAGCTTAATCATATGCCTTGTAACTGCACAATGCATATAGGTTTAGTGCACTTCTCAATGCATATCTATTCATGTGCATTCAACTATGCATATATATACATGTTACGAAATAGATATGCACTACTTACTTCATATTGTGTTTTTTACCCACATATAGATATGCAGTTCTATATACATACTTTTTCAATATTGCACACCATGCACTATTCACTCCATAATTTTTTTATTCTTCTTATTTGAATTAATGGAATATCTACTTTTTAGGAAATTTTTTAAATTTTGAAAGTTGCTTAAATCTTGTTTTTTCGAGATTCTCTGTTAATAACTCATATATGTTGATCAAATTTTGAAAGTTGCTTAAATATTGAAAATGCAGACTCTAAAATTCTCGAAGTTAAGCAAGTGAAACCAATTAATGAGGATACATATTTTTTAGGAAATTTTTAAAAATTTGAAAGCTGCTTAAATTTCGCTTCTTTCGAGAATCTATGTTAATCTATAATTAAGGTATTTAGTTAACCCTTTAATTTGAATTAAAATTTTTGAATTGTGTCAAATTAGTAAAAGGGTATAATTGTCTTAGATTTTTCAATTTGACTCTATTAGACAAGAAAATTTGGTGTAGGTTTTATTAGATAAAACTAGTAGTGAAATGACCTTATTAGTTATTAACCCATCAAAAATTAATACTCCCTCTGTCCCATACTTGAAGGCTCAAATCAATTGGGCACAGGTTTTAATGAATGAACTGTTTATTAATATTGTGTAAGATACAGTGGGGGTAGTAAAGATTTTTCAACTTTATAAATAGTACTCCCTCCATCCACCAAAAGTAGTCCCATGGTGGATGGGCACAAGTTTTAAGAAAAATGTAGATAAAGTAGATAAAGTAAGGGTATTATAGGGTATTGTGGGGTCCATTGTGAATAAAGTGATTGTTTGAGGGGTGATGGTTTCCAAAAAGTGTATGGGACTACATTTGGTGGACAAAGAAAATGAGGCAAATGGGACTACATTTCATGGACGGAGGGAGTAATAAAGTTACTTTTTAGTGTAATAAAGTAGTGGCATTTGTTGTAATATTGTGATGTTTTAAGGGGAGTGTTTAAAAGTGTTTTTACTATTTTAGGTAATGTGCCTTCAAGTATGGAACGCTCAAAATGGTAAAATGTGTCTTCAAGTATGGGACGGAGGGAGTAATGAACAACTCATACCTTTTGTGAATTTTCAATATATTTTCAATTGGATTTTTAAAAATTTAAAATTAAATTTGCTGTCAATTGGAAAAAAATGGCTGAAATTTCTGCCTCAGTAAATGTGTCAAGATAGTTCTTAACCATTGATAATTTTTATTTTAATGGATCAATTCTTATATATCTTCTCTTCTACAACGGTTATTAAATATTTTTACTATTCTTTTCTGTTGGGAATAAAATGAGTTTTGATTATGATACCAAAACCCCCCGAGACATGCCAAGTAGATAAGTCAATATGAATGAACATGTTTCAGGAGTGTTGGAACATGTAGACTAAGACAAGTAGAGAAGCTGATATGTTAAGCAGCTCTTAGATCAAATAGATGCATTAGTTGAGGGGGAACACATGTTTAGAAGGTTATTTTTATCCAAGTCCCCTCAAGGCTCAGTGTTGGATTGACCCCAAGTCTGCTGAAGATCAAGTATGCTGATCAAAGTCAAGTCAAAGTGGAACAACCTATCTGAAGATCAACTAAGTAGAATAGATGCTGAAGATCAAGTCTACTGCAAGAAATGTCAAGTTTAGAAGAGTTGTCCAGCAATATTGTCTCAGCACAATTGAACTAGAACAAGCTTTGAAGCTCAAGACCAACTATGCTGATGAGGTCAAGTCCACTTGTCCAAGCCATGAATGCTCAAAGAACTATTCTAAGAAGTCATGGAAAGGGAAAGAGCCAAGACATCTGAAGAGCATGTCAATACTGCTGATAAGCAGAATCTGCTGAAATGGATAAGCAGAATTGTCCTAATGATAAGGAATGTTGTCCTTATCTCAGGATCATTGATAAGAAGAGATGTCCATGTTTGACCAAGTGAATCTTGAAGTCAGACATTGGGAAGAGTGCTGCAGAATAAAAGACAAAGTGGTTACAGCCGTTTATTTCCCAAATTAAGGACATGTCACTATCAGAATCTGTCTTCCATTTTGAAAAGTTCAAGGAAGACATTTATAGACAATTGAGGCTGCCTCTCCAATGGGCAAATCCTCAAATTTGTCTATAAATACAGAAGTGTGAAGACCATTTGAAGCATCCACTATCCATCCAACTATAAAACTATTCTGAAGCTTCAAAGTCCTCAAAAGACATTCTTAGTCTTCAAACACTTCATTCTAAGCTGAAACTCATTGTATATCCATACAAAGCTTAGAGAGATATCCTATCCTTATACACTGAACCTCATTGTAAAAGATATCTCATTAGTTGGAACCTTACTTCAACCCTTATACCTTTCAAGTGAGAAAGTTAGAAGGTTGTAGTAGTAGAAGTAGAAGGAGCTGACTGTTGAGAGAAGAACAGTTCAGTTATGAGTTGAGAAAGGGTACTAGGACTCTAGACATCCTAGGGATCAAGGCACCAAGGAGTTGTGTGGTTGATCAAGTGCACCTTGGCACTATAAAACAAGTTAATTCCAAGAGTGGAGGAATTATCCTGTTAAATCAGGGAAAGTGAATGTAGGAGCTTGAGTCTCTGAACCACTATAAATCTTTGTGTTGATTTACTTTCAAGCATTAACATTCATTCAACACTGCACACAAACTGAACTTTCAAAGACATATTCACAAGACTGTGCAAAACAGATTTGGACAAGTTTCCTGAACTGAATAAACTGTTAAAGTGATTTCAGAATTAAAAGGGAGTTTAAACTAAAGGGCCAACCACTAATTCCGCACATATAACTCTCTTAGATAGTTATTCAACTAAGTACTCAATAGTGCTTAGTAGTTTGATTATCTATAAAGAGTTAATCATATCAGTAGAGTTGTCCAAGACAACCTTGCTGAAGTCTGGTTTGATCAAAGTTTGAAAAGATTTGCATACAAGTGTATTCCTCCCATACACTTGTTATATACTCCTTTCAGGACCAACATTTTCCATTATTGCTATACAGTTTACTGAAGAGAATAAAAAACTTTTTTTAGAATAAACGAAAGAAAAAAAAGATGAAAAGCTTCTGCAAAAAGCTAAGGAGTATGTTATTTACTAATTTATGTATTCAATTGTGATTGCATGTTACATACTCATAAAATAGAACATACAAGTATCTTAATTATCATCTAACATCAAGTTAGTTAGCACTTGCATTAATAGACTAAACTCACTGTAGACAAGCAAAATTAAATTAATTTGGGCCTCCAAAGCTCAATAAATCAAGACGGGCATCTAAAATCCGATAAACGAAGACGGGCCTCTAAAGTCCCATAAATGAAGACGGGCCTCTAAAGTCCCATAAATGAAAATGGGCCTCTAAAGTCCCATAAATGAAGATGGGCCTCTAAAGTCCAACAAACCAAATCGAGCCCAAATAGGGTATTCTTAGCCCATCAAGTAATTTAAAATTTGAACTAAGCCCTAACCACTTAGCACAAATATCTCATTGGCCCATAAGAAACCCTAGGTTCTACACCTATAAATAGAGGCCTCGTTTCATTCATTTCAGAATCAACAAAATCAGAAGCATTCAAGGCTCTAAAATTCTCTGCAGAGATTTTAGAGTGTTCTTCAGCAAGCGGATGAGCTTCAAAGGCATTCTTCGTGCAAAGCGGCGAGAAACAGCGTTCGAGTGGAGATCAAGGTGCTAAGCCCCTTCGATTCGGCGTTTCTTCAAGGCGCTCTTCGTGCAAAGCGGCGAGAAGCAGCGTTCGAGTGGAGATCAAGGTGTTAAGCCTCTTCGATTCGGTGTTTCTTCAAGGAGGAGGTGCTTCGTGGATCTTCAACGGCGTTCGTCCCGAAAAAGTCCCGGATAAGTCCCGAATAAGTCCCGGAAAAGTCTCAATAAGTCCCGAATAAGTCCCGGAAAAGTCCCGAATAAGTCCCGAAAAAGTCCCAATAAGTCCCGAAAAGTCCCGAAAGTCCCGAAAATCAACGTTGAATCCAAAATACAGCGTCAAGCCTTTGGATTAACGTTACAAAATTCCCTAAATTCAACATTTAATCCAAAAATATGGTGATAAACCTTTGGATTAACGTTATAAAGCCCCAAATACAAGATCAGATAGGATTCGGCTGCGGATCCAACTCTAGAAGTTCCAAAAGTGCTCAAGAAATTCAAGAAGAGAGAATCAGAGGAGCAAATTAGAGATTGTAACCCACAAATACTCAGTTTTAATCCGAAATTAAATAAAATTGTTTACCATTTTCGCGTTTTTATATTTAATTCACGAATTTGTGTTTACAAATTGGCACGCCCGCTGGGACAGTCTCTACCTCTCATCTCTACTCTTCAAGCAATTCAAGTCTCGACGATGACACCAATCAAGATTAAGATCAAGAGAGGTGTTGCATCTGGATTAGCTGGTCTTGACTTTGAAGACGTGAACGTAGTCACGAGTAGTATGTCAAGAAGCTCGAAGTCATCGTCTTCTTCAGAGAAGGCTACTGCAGAAAGTCCATCACCCAATACTGCGAACGAGGAGAACAACCCAGCCTGTTCCCCTACTCGTTCCACAGCGAGCTCATCAGATTCAAGTACAGCCTCAGCAATGGCGACAGGCACTACGACTGTTGAGGAGCAATTGACAAGCTTAACCCGAGCCATAGAAGGACTCACGAAACATGTACAAGAACAGGATGCTCAGATTGCTAAGCTGATGAGCAATGCAGACAAAGGGGAGTCAAGTCGAGCAAAAGAAAAGCGAGTCGAGGGGCATGATGTGGAGATGTCTGGTGAACTTCAACAGATGGAAATTGACCAAACTTTTAAGGAGTTACAAGTTTCTCCCGATCGTTTGGTGCCCGTTGACGGGTTAAAAGAAATCATACTTGGGGCGATCAAAGATAAGTTCGAGGAAAGTCCTAAGTCTTCATTCACCTACATCAAGCCTTACACGAAGAGGATTGACAGTTTGAAGATGTCAGCTGGTTATCAACCTCCAAAGTTGCAGCAGTTCGATGGCAAGGGTAATCCAAAGCAACATATTGCTCACTTCGTGGAGACCTGCAACAATGACGGCACATATGGAGATCATTTGGTGAAGCAATTCGTGCGCTCTTTAAAGGGCAATGCATTCGATTGGTACATCGATTTGGAAGCCAGTTCGATAGAAAGTTGGGAGCAAATGGAACAAGAATTTCTCAATCGATTTTACAGCACTCGTAGAACGGTTAGCATGCTTGAATTGATGAACACTTGTCAATCAAAGGAAGAGTCGGTGATCGATTACATAAATCGATGGAGAAATCTAAGTCTAAATTGCAAGGATAGATTGACTGAAGCTTCAGCTATCGAGATGTGCATCCAAGGAATGCAGTGGGGTCTTCGATATATCCTTCAAGCAATTCGACCAAGATCATTCGAGGATTTGGCTACTAAGGCTCATGACATGGAGTTGAGCATGTCTACAAGTGGATTTGAAGGGCCGCTATATCAAGAGTGGGGGCAAAGGAAAATGAGTTTGAAGGAGTTGCAACGAAAGCAATATCCATTTCTAGACTCAGATATCCCCGAAATTTTCGATGACTTGATCAAGAATGATCTCATTGAACTACCACAAATGAAACGACCCGATGAGGCTGGGCGAACGGATGACCCCAAATATTGCAAGTACCATTGATTGGTAGGACATCAAACTCAAGACTGTTTTATACTTAAAGAGAAAATTATGCAGCTAGCCAAAGAGGGAAAGATCTTGCTAGAAGAAAATGTAACAATGGTGAATCACGTCACAGTTGAAGACAGTCAAATTAAGGAAGTTTATGCAAATGGCACCTACAAATTGATTTATGAAGACGGCGTATACATTGGTCCCATGAACGGAATGTTTTTTTTAAACGCTACTATGCGTAAAGAAAACAAGTATGCTCCATAAACGCACGAGCCTAAACTGCTTGTTGCTCCATAAACGCACGAGCCTAAACTGCTTTTTGCTCCATAAACGCACGAGCCTAAACTGCTTGTTGCTCCATAAACGCACGAGCCTAAACTTTTTTTTGCTCCAAGAACGCATAAGCCTAAAATGCGTGTTGCTCCATAATGCACGAGTCTAAACTGCTTATTACTCCTGGTCCGCATGAGTCTAAACTGTGTACGACAACCACCAAAGGTAAATACATGTGGTTAAATTGTTAACTTACTCCACTAAAGGCATTTTAAGTGGTTAAATAATTAAATCCCTACTTTGTCAAAAGTAGTTAAAGAATAGTCACTCCTGATCCGCATGTGGGAAATCATTTGAAAGTAATTCGCAATTCGTCCACATAAAAGACAAACGTTCTCGTGAACGAAATGCGAGGGGGCAATTTGTAGACAAGCAAAACTAAATTAATTTGGGCCTCCAAAGCCCAACAAATCAAGACGGGCCTCTAAAGTCCGATAAACGAAGACGGGCCTCTAAAGTCCCATAAATGAAGACGGGCTTCTAAAGTCCCATAAATGAAGATGGGCCTCTAAAGTCCAACAAAACCAAATCGAGCCCAAATAGGGTATTTTTAGCCCATCAAGTAATTCAAAATTTGAACTAAGCCCTAACCACTTAGCACATATATCTCATTGGCCCATAAGAAACCCTAGGTTATACACCTATAAATAGAGGTCTCATTTCATTCATTTCAAAATCAACAAAATCAGAAGCATTCAAGGCTCTAAAATTATCTGCAGAGATTTTAGAGTGTTCTTCAGCAAGCGGGTGAGCTTCAAAGGCGTTCTTCGTGCAAAGCGGTGAGAAGCAGCGTTCGAGTGGAAATCAAGGTGCTAAGCCCCTTCGATTCGGCGTTTCTTCAAGGCGTTCTTCATGCAAAGCGGCGAGAAGCAGCGTTCGAGTGGAGATCAAGGTGCTAAGCCTCTTCGATTCGGTGTTTCTTCAAGGAGGAGGTGCTTCGTGGATCTTCAACGGCGTTCGTCCCAAAAAAGTCTCGATAAGTCCCGATAAGTCCCGAAATGTCCCGAATAAGTCCCGGAAAAGTCTCAATAAGTCCCGAATAAGTCCCGAAAAGTCCAGAAAGTCCCGAAAATCAACGTTGAATCCAAAATACGGCGTCAAGCCTTTGGATTAACGTTACAAAAGTCCCTAAATTCAACATTTAATCCAAAAATACGGGGTTAAACCTTTGGATTAACGTTATAAAGCCCCAAATACAATATCGGATAGGATTCGGTTGCGGATCCAACTCTAGAAGTTCCAAAAGTGCTCAAGAAATTCAAGAAGAGAGAATCAGAGGAGCAAATTAGAGATTGTAACCCACAAATACTCGGTTTTAATCCGAAATTAAATAAAATTGTTTACCATTTTCGCGTTTTTATAGTTAATTCACGAATTTGTGTTTACACTCACATATGCTAGTTCATAAGTTTTCATTAAATAAGTTAAAGACTTCCACAACCACAAAGCTAAAATACTATTCTCTCCATCATAATTTCTACACTTTTCTTTTCAAAACGTTTCACAATAATTTTCACACCCTTAAAATGAAAAAAATCTTTATAAATTACACTCTCACATTATCCTCAATTTTATAAAAATGTTATTACTTTTTCTCCATACATACACAAAAGTCAATTCATTTTTTTAATTTATGTATAAAGCTTTACAAAATTACACCTCAAAACTCCACTCATTATTACACTTTTTTAATATGTATGTCCATCTCTACCTATAAAACTTATTATAGAGCAGGAGGAATATAAACTAGGACCTGCCCATTTTCGCACAAGATTTGAGGATAGTAGTCCAACTGATGAACTTATCATATCTTTCCTTCAAGTTAACCACACAAGTCAACTTACCCTTCAAAATTAAGTGCACAAAAAGTTTATTCATCCCACTTTAAAAAAATGTCCTCACTTATTCATCCCACTTTTGGTGTGCTTGATGGACAAGGTGCGAAGGCTTTATCCTCCAAGGAAATTATGGGAGTTGCAAATTTTCATGGATGTAAAATTTGTTACTCCCCCCCTCCGCGCGAAAAGTAATTTCATTTGTCTTATATTTTTATCCATAAAATGTAATTTCATATTTTTATAAAAACTATCACTCTTTAATCATTACTTAATTACTCAAATCTATCAATTTTATTCACAAACAATCACTTTATTCACAATGGACCCCACAATATCCTTACTTTATCTACTTTATCTATCATTTTCTTAAAACACATGTCTCACTCCAATGGTACTACATTTCATGGACGAATGGAGTATTTTTCAGGATGTATAGAGCACAATTTTTTGCTGGGCAAGCGACATCCTTTCCATTTTCTCACGATTGATCTAGAGTAGTAGTTTTTTTTTTGGAGGAATACTATTGGATTTGAGTGTATTTGTTCAAGACTGATTTTATCTATATAATACACAAATGTTTCACCCTCAAAAAAAAAAAAAAAAAAAACGTCCTCACTTATTTACTATTCGAAACCTACACTAATACTCCATCCGTTTTATAAAATTTATCGCATTTCTTGTTTTTTATAAAATTAAGGAACATATTTTTTTTACACATTTACCCCTTATTAATTTTCCTTTTTTTTTTCTTTTTTTTTTCTTTTTCCACCTTCCTTTTTCACTATTCCTTTTATCTTTCTATCATTAATACATTTCTAAAAAAACAGATATTAACAGGGGTAGTTCGAGAAGATCATTGATAAAAATTAAAAAAACGACAAACTTTATAAAACAAAATTTAAGATTAAATGCAACAAATTTTATGAAAAGAGAGGGTGAGGAATCAATAATTGTCTTTTTTATTCACACAGCTTCATCCCTAAAACAAGCAAGCTCCATTAATGAACTTTCAACCCATGTCCAATTTCTTTTATTAAGAGGACTTTGATTGTCAATAACGAGGCGTCTCTCTGTGCATGGGTCAGACAATTAATAGGAAGTCAGTCATTGATGGTGTTTTTTTAGCAGTAAATTAATATACTCCGTAGCATTTATCATGACAGCTGTTTGTGTCCTATAATTAATGGCCATATTACCATCTTCAATTTGAGTCATATAATTAATGGCCATAAGACCATCTTCAATTCTCGAACAAAAAATTGCTACAAAATCATCAATTTGTCTGTTAAATTTTATTTTTTATTTTATTAAATATTTATTTATCATCATATATAAGATTTCATATTTATATTTAAATTAAATTAATTAAAAAATGATATATTTAATATAAAAAAATAAAAAAATCAATGAAAAAAATCACCAAATTCCATTGTTAATCAATTATACATTTATAATATGTATGTTTTGTTTTGTATAGAATTTTTTAATTTAAATTATTAACGTTGTTTTACAATTAAATTATATGCTTTCCATTTTTAAATATACCATAATTGTTAATCATAAAATTTAAAATTATTTAATTTAAATAATAATTATAAAATAATAAATTGTAAACCAATTAAACAATAAATTAATAAAAAATATATATAAAGAGTGAGAAAAGCTTTGAAACATAGCTGATACTTAGGTAAAAAAAAAATTGCTTCAATAATTGAGTTGGTGGCTAATTTGCCACTAAAAAGTGAATTGTGGCAAACTGCCACCATAATTACCACAACATTGGACACCATTTAAGAGGCAAATAGGGTATTTGCTACCTCCATTAGAGGTGCCCTAAGTGTCATCATATAAGTCTCATATATATATATATATATATATATATATATATATTGTTGCGTTAAAAATGACGGGATGTGACAATAAATCTAAGAGACTGAATTATAACCTTCGAGCTTGGATTTCAACTCTTGAGCGATATTTGTGCGGGTAAATCCTTCCAAAGCTTCCGTAGATCTGCAAAAACACGTCGAAAGGGATTTTGGCGTAGAATCTCCGACGCTCAAGACAGATATCACCCTCCAAAAAATCAAGGTAGAGCTACCCAAATCAAGGGGAAGCTCGCAAAAAATAGTATAATCTCAAGAGTATTTCGTATTCTCAATAAATGTGAAATGAATATCCTCAAGTGTGTTCATGTGTATAATAAAATTGTGTGTTAATGTGTTCGGTAAATGAGCATAATAAGACTTCTAAATCGTATCTTGGGAGAAAAGGTTGTCTTTTCCCCTTTCTCCTCAACTGCCTAACCCTGGACTCGGTCCAAGACCCATCATCTCCTTCCACGCCTTCAGTCCTAGATTCACAAAATCTGTTCCGTTTCTCCAGCCCCAACTTTCCTCCGAATTCGGGGCTCACTTCCCTTGACCAAGCCTTAGTCCACGTAGCCCTGGGTTTGGGCTTGTGTTGGTGATATGGGCCGAGGGTTAGGCCTATCTCTTCCGTTTATTTCTCAAGGGCCTGAACCCAATCTCCTTGCTATTAAGTTGGGCCACTTCATGGATCTGTCCTCATCACAATTGGGCTCCTAAGAGGCTCATTATATTACTCACAAAATATATGATGGTGTATTAATCATCTTGTGAATTGAATATAAATACTTGGTGAGGAAAACTCATCGTTTATCAACGTCCCGTCACCTTTTAGTGCAATATATTTTGGCCGCATCATAAATATATATATATATATATATATATATTTATTATCACAATATTTACGCATGCAACTCAGTGGTTTAAATTAGATTTTAGTTAATAGGGCAAGATATTGGATTGACTATGAAATTATTGATTTAATAATTAGGTGGTTGGTTGTATAGATTTATTGTACGTTTTCATTATTTATGATGTTTTTAATTTAATTAATGATTTCATAATTAGTATAGAATTGTTTAAATGAATGTTAATGTAGTTGATTATGAAAGAATTGTGTATTTTCTTATATGGCGAGTTGATTTTATACGTAGTTGATTTCTTATATATATATATATATATATATATATTTATTAGTTTGATTACTTGTTTAATTAATTAGAAATTTGTTGATTAAATAAGAATTTTGGTAATTAGGGTGGGGTATTAGATTGATTATGAAATTTTTGATTTAATTAGATTGTTGGTTGACTAGTAAATTTTGAAATGATTGTATACAGTCGAGACTCATTCGAATTATTGTAAATAATAATTTACTCCCTCCGTCCGTCTATAAGCTTTCCATTTTACCATTTTGGTCCGTCCGTTTATAAGCTTCTCATACCTTTTTTGGTAAGTACTTTTTCTTACACATCACTTTATATCTTACTTTTTCTCTCTATCTCTCTCCTCTCTCAATCACATCACTTGTACTGTTTTATTATTTAATCATTTTTCTTAATTTATGTATCAAAAAGTAACGGAAAGTTTATAGACGGATGGAGGGAGTACATTTTATATTTGAATGTCCAACACAGATGAGTGTGAACCTATGTCTTCTAGTTCACATGGGACCTCAGGATCACGTGGTAGTAGGAGGTGACTCTTCATAGCTGTCTCCAATGACTCTTCATAGCTGTTGTCGTCCACTCCGCAGCTGCCGTCTCAGTCAGGGGCGAACCCACGCATAACCCCAGGGCCCCCGAACCCCTACCCACCCACCCTATATATATTAATTGTTTTTTAGTTTTTTTTTTAAATTAAATAAAATTAGTAATATAATTATTAATAAATTAATTTAATAAGTTATTTTAATAATAAATTTATTATAAAAGTCGGCTAAAAAAATTCTCACAGTATTTACTTTTGATGCTTATATATAAAAATAATTACGGAGTATTTTATACTTATTTATTTTATACGTATTTTAACGTTTCAAAATAATTATATTTTTCATGTTTGAAACTATTATTGATAAAAAAAATGACTTTTGTATTTTTAAAACATGTTTCCTATTAACTCATGTTAAGCCCTTAAAAAATTAATTAATAGTTTAATTTGTTAATTTTTTTAATTTTAAATAACATTTAACAAAATATATAAATAATATATTCATTGTTCCAATAATTTGAGTGTTCATTTTTTGAAAATAATATAATATATCCATTGTTCCATAATTTGAGTGTTTATTTTTTTTTCACTATATTATTTTCTTGCAATTTAACATCACTATTTTTAACACACACACATATATATATATATATATTCAATTAGTTAGTGTAATAAATTAAAGACATGCATAATGATATACATATTTGAGAAACCTAATCACTAAAAAAAATTCGGCCCCCCCTAACCATGAATCCTGGGTCCGCCCCTGGTCTCAGTCGTTGACAGGTTTGTCTCACCAACATCTCGTTGCTGCTCGGGACGACAAGCTACAAATTTGGATCGAGCACACGATGTAAATAAATAGTCTTAAATATTTAATATTACATTATATTTAGATAAACACGACCATTATTTTTTAGATCAAATATAGGAATGTACTCACTCTGTCCGTCTATAATTTTTTCTTAAGTACTTTTTGACACATGAATTAAAAAAAATGATTAAATAATAGATATAGTACAAATGGTGTGATTGAAAAAGAGAGAAATAGAAAAAAACTTTAAGGGTTGGTCTGCTATGGACTCGAGTGCATGTTGTGCACCCTAGTCCATGTTGCACTTTTCAGTTTAGTGACTTACACTTTTTAGTAAATGGTGTTGCACTTTTTAATTATTAAACTGTATAATAATATTTTTAGTAATAATTGAAAAGTGCAACACCATTTACCAAAAAGTGTAAGTTAGTAAACTGAAAAGTGCACATAGACTAGGGTGCACAACATGCACTCGAGTGCATATTAGACTTTACCAAACTTTAAATATAAAGTGAAGTATACGAATAATATATTTGTAAAAAAGGGTATACACTAAGATTATAGACAGACCGATAAAAATGACAAAATTGAAAATTTATAAGCTAACGGAAGAGAATTATGATAATCAAAGTGCATGTAATTAAATTCAAAACTTGATTTAAAAGGAGATGAAAAAAAAATGTTTTTCTTTGTTATCCAATGCAGTGTCCCCAATCCCAATGACTTTCATAATCAATTTATTTGACAGTCGGCAACTACTCAATTTATTATCTTGTCGGGTTCTACATAATTTTATAGTAATTAAATTATAAGATTAAATAATTTATATTAGGACATATATTTACTCTGCACTTATATATAAGGCCACACCACAAAACCAAGCAAAACAAAAGGTATGGCTCCAAAGAGTATGATGAATATGATACTTGTTGTTTTATTTGTGGCCGGTTACGTCATCAATGTCAATTCACACTCCATTGTCGACACGCTGCCGGGTTATCCTGGACCTCTGCCTTTCAAACTCCAAACTGGGTATATATTATTTTCTTTTCATTAATGGCATGTTTGTTTTGAGATTTTGAGAATTTTGAAATTTGGATTTCAAAATTTAGTGTATTTTAAAATTCTAATGTTTTTTATGTTTTGTGTTTGTTTTGGGATTTATGTAGGGTAGGATTTAACTTTATAGTATAGGATTATAGGTTTTATAGGTATTTATATAGGGTTTGTAGGTATTTATAGTGTTGAATTTTATAGGGTTATAGGGTGGGATTTTGAAATCCTGAATCAAAATCTCAAACTGTAACGGGGTGGAGTTTCGAAATTCCAAATCTGGATTTTCCATCAAAAAACAAACATGCCCTAAGTAAACACGGACACGCACATTGAGTGTAGTTTTGAGTAGTAATTTTGTAAAATTTTATGTATAAAATTAAGAAATGAGTTAACTTTTGTGTATGTACGAAGAAAAAGTAGTGTAAGTATGGAGAAAAAATAGTGACATTTGTGTAAAATTGACAATATTTTTAGGGTGAAATATATAAAAGATTATTTGTTTAAAGGGTGTGAAAGTTATTATAGAACTATTCCAAAAAAAAAAAAAAAGTGTAAAAATAACTGTGAAAAGACTTATTAAGTTTGAAGGGATTGTTCAGATATATTGGTTTGGGAGAGAATGATGAGTTGCAGCTGTTTTACTACTTCATTGAGTCCCAAAGTCAGCCGAATAAGGACCCTCTGTTACTCTGGCTGTCCGGAGGACCCGGTTGCTCTGGTTTTTTCGCCCTCTCATATGAAATCGGTTAATTTCCAATTTAATTCTTCTCATTTCATACTCTAATTATATACTTTATCTGTTCCACATAATGTCCAAAATTATAGACACATTTTCTCTTTTACTTTATTATTAAATGTTTTATTGTCAATTTTACTTTGAATAATTAAAACTTAGCACAGAGTTTGGAGTATGAGATTCCAATAGCAAAATTGACACGTTAGCTAAACTTGATTACATTTATTGATTTTTCTTAATAATATGTGTGTAAAGTCAAATGTTGCTATTTTTGTGAGGCGGATGGAGCATATGTTTATTTCATCTTCTTCTGTAGGTCCTTTGGCCTTTGAAACTCAAGATTATAATGGAAGCTTTCCTTCCCTCACCATAAATCCATATTCATGGACAAAGGTATATATATAATGCCCATCTCATCATTTTTTCGATGAATTCTTGTATACGTTAGTAGTTCACTCAAGTGTTACACTTATTATAAACGATTTTCTAGATTGCAAATATTATATTTATCGACTCCCCCGTTGGAACTGGATTTTCCTATTCCACAACATCACAAGGTTATGAGGATTCAAATGATACTAAATCATCAAAATTTTGTCACTTATTTCTCAAGAAAGTAAGTATACATCTTCAATGCCCTTAATTTCAATTTTTATATAACTTTGGATTTTGATATTTTCTATTGTAAAATATTGTAGTGGTTGTCGATTTACTCCATGTTTTCCAAAAATCGGTTATACATTGCTGGTGACTCTCACGGTGGCAAAATTGTGCCTATGTTAGCTCTGGAAATAGCACTAGGTACAATACATCATTATTTTTATAAGGTGCTTGCAGCTTGATTGATTGATGCCTTTGAAATTAAAGAATAAGAATGTAATGAAAGTCGGGTGTTTGGTATAGGGAAATGAATTACTTTAAATATTATTTTGATTTCTTAAAACAAAAGAATGGGAGATATAGATTGGACCAATTCTAGGATGCAATTGAATGTATACATATAAGTTGTTTCAATATTCTCAATTGTTTAATTGAATTTTTAAAGTTAAAATTATAGTTCAATTACACAATGTAATTGAGTGTATACAAGTGTGACTTTTATGTGAAAGGGCCTTGCAGAGCCCCACTTATGCATTTACATTTTATCTTGTTTTAAAATATGGTTCAGATAGGGTCAAAAGTTTACGAGTTATAAAGTCCACATGTGACGAAAACACGTCTTAATATGAGACCGTCTGATACAAGTTTTTATCCTCAACATTTTAGGTAAATGTATTGCTTTAAATCATTGGCAATGTGTAAAATATATTTTTAATAAAGAAAAGTTAATACGGAGTAATAGTTTTTTATTATCAAACACATTCTCATTCTTAATTGTTTTTTTTTTTAGCAAATCAAGCACCCTTAATTTAATTTGGTCATCAAAATTATATAAATTGAATTACACGCGTGTGATCCAGGCAATGAAGACGGAGTTGAGCCACACATGTTTCTCCAAGTAAATAATCTTACTTTTCTTAATTCTGACCGTACTTTGAATAAACTGAATCGAGTTTATGTTAACAATAATTTATGAAATTGAAACAGGGCTACATCGTAGGTAATTCAATTACAGATAAAATAAAGGATGAGAATCAAATTGTACCTTATCAGCACAGAATGGCCCTCATATCAGATGAATATTTTGAGGTAATTGTATTACTCTCCCTTCTTAGAAACAAAAGTTTACGAATTCGCCCACTAAACAAACATATATATATTGATATAATTTTTCAGTTGGCAAAAAACAGTTGTGATGGCGAGTACATCAATCCAGATCCAAACAATATATTATGTTTGTATGCTCTTCAATTTATAAAACAGGTAAAAATTGTGTATCTAGTACGTATAGTGATTGCATTGCAAGATGTTTAATTACCAACCATATATATATAATATGGAGTATCGATCTAGTACAGTGCACACATAATCTGAATGCCGCGCACGTCCTAGAGCCGAAATGCAAATTCATGTCCCCACACTTGCCGGAACACGATCCTGTTGGCCTCCTCTTCCGTTCAAAAGAAGAGGAATCATGGTGTCGTGTAAGACATATTTCGATTTTTATTTATGCATGTTGGGCAATACCTATGTGTCTTTATTTAATTAATTAGAATTTTAAAAAAAATACATGTGGGGGAAGAAAATAGTAGTCCCATGAATACAATATGAATATTCAAAAATCCACATTTCTCATCCTAATTAACACTTTTATTTTTCTTTTCAGAATTACAATTATGTTAACTCTTATGTGTGGGCCAACAATGAAACTGTTCGAGAAGCTCTTCACATCAGAAAGGTATGTCACAACTAATTCTTTTTTAGAATTTCGGTTAGGTTTATGAAGAAGAATTGTCAACAAATTAGTTCTAAACATCTTATAAAAGTGGTTTCAAAGTAACTTATAAATTATTGAAGTGTTTGGCTAAAAATATATATATATGTTCTTTGATAATTTAAGAGAAATATTTTTAAAATTTTAAATTCAACTTAAAAACAATTATTTTGAAGAATATGAATGGGTGTGGTGATTTTTTTATTTCTATTTCCAGCTTTACACAAACAATTTATATACAAAATATAGATTAAATTTATGGTAACTTGAATAGGGTCGTGATTTGGTGGGTGAACAAGTAATATTTGCAGGGAACAAAAGGTGATTGGAAAAGATGCAATACGAGTTTAAGTTATGAATTAGATGTTGAAAGTGTTTTTGAACATCATAAGCTACTCAATGAGAAAGGGATTGAAGCCTTGGTATACAGGTTAGATTTTGGGTTGTTTTCTTTCTTTTTAAGGGCATGTTTGTTTTAGGATTCATACGGTCGGATGTGGAACGTAACGTTTACCATTTTGTTCTAGTTTGAAATTTAACATTCAAATTTCACCATCTAACTACATCTACTGCTAAAAATACTTATATATCCTACTATTATAATAGTACAACATCACTCATACACTCTTACACATTAATTTGACATTAAATTACAATATATAATACAACATCATTCTCTCTTACTCAATTAATTTGACATGAAGTTACATTTTATCCTACTCAAAATCTTAAAACAAAGACACACAATAACTATTTATCAAAAAAATTTCATCCAAAATTTCTTCGTCCGGAATATCCTCATCCTATTTTCATGGGAAACCAGTTTTAAATTTTAGTTACTCCTATAAACTTTTACACATTTTCGGCACAAAAATTTATATGAAATATTTCATACAATGAAATATAGATAATTAAGGTAAGTTTGAGACAAAAAATTTTGGGTCAAATTTGGATCGGCACGAGTCAAATTTAATTAAAATATATTTTTTCGCTTTCAAATATTATTTTACTTAATGATCAAAACTATGTTACTACATGACCAAAATATTGTCACTACAAGGTCAGAAATGTACTGTTACAAGTCAAAAAATAGACACTTAATTTTTTCGGCGAATTTTCCAGAATTTTTTTTTGACATATAATAGTACACTTTTGTTCTTGTAATGATAATATTTTGATCTTATAGTAACAATATATTGGTCACGAAGTAACTCACCTGCTTGCGAACCACAATTTTTTTGTGTGACTCAAATTTAGACTTTTGACCCGCAATTTTATTTTTTAAGTATTTTGATTAAACATATTTTATGTGTTAACAAGTGTTGTTCCATTTTTAGTACCACGAACTTTTGCAAATTGATGCCTAGCCTGATAACTTTTACAATTTCTTCTAGCAACAGAAAATAAAAAAACTATATGGCCAACAATAAACTGTTATATTGTTTTTTTTTTTTTTTTACTTTCTTTATCTGACACAATATGGTTGATTTGATAATATTTATTTAAAGATATACAAAACAGAGAAGATTTATTTCAAAATTTAGAATATATATAAAAACATTGAAAATTATATTTATGGTTGTCTTTTGGGTCCATCATTTGAGTTTTATTAAAATCAAGTAACTTAGTGCTTGTTTGATTTGAGATGGTGGTGAATTGGACGGGGATGGAGATGAAAAAAATGTGGATGAGGATAATTCGTGAATAGTAATTGTGTTTGAATAGAGATTGAGAAGTAGAGGTGGATGGAGAACTTTATGTCATGGTGTTGTATTAATTTATTATTGTTAGTTAGTGGAATAATTAGTGTAAAGAAGAAAAGTAAAAAAGAGAATAAGAAGAAAAGTGATGTGATTGTATAAAAATAAATGTGTATGTATATTATAGCAATGTATCATGAGTATTTGAATGAAGATGGATTTAATGATATTGAATAGGGATTGACCCATCCAAATCCGGATGGCCAATCCCAAATCAAACACCATTTAAGCAATTGGGTGGATTAATCAACATTGGGCTTAGTATTTTTCTTTCATCAGGTTGTTTTTTTTTTTTTTTTTTGAAGGTAGTAGAATTACAGATAGGAGTTAAATTACATATCACATGCCCTCACCTATCCAAATAGAAATTCTACCAAAAGATCACAATTTTCAGACTCAATCGTGAGAGGGTGGAAGGATCAACGATCAACCAGGATACCTTGAAACTCCGCGATCTAAGAAGATAGCAACGGCTGTGCTACAAACCTCCCAAACCACATAAGTACGGACCCAAGGCCTACCAGCTCCAACAGGCACAACAAAGTGCCACCATGGGAAAACCCGAAAACGGGAAGAAAACCCATCATAACAGGGAAGAAAAACTAGCGGAAACAAACTAGCGGGGAAAGGAAAATACCCACTGCGGGTAAAGGGAAAATACCGAAAGCAGAAAATAACGACATAGGAAGAAGAAAAGTAAAAACGAACCTAAAAACACCAGATCTAAACTAAGAAACAGACTAAAATAACATGCAGAAAGGAAAAAACGAAAATAAAATGGGATCAAACGAATGACTCACCCGATCGGTCACCGTGGCTCCGACGGTGAGATTCACCCATTGATCCCAACTAAATCCCTAAAAAAACCTCTTGAGCGGCGGTGTTGCAAGCGACGCAGCGGCGGTGTTACGAACGACGCGGCAGCGGTGTTGCAAACTGCGCGGCTGCAGGCGACGGTGTTTCAAGCTGGCGGTATTAAGGCGGCGCGATAATCGGTACTGATACTCCTCTTTTTTAATTCAGGCGGTGCGGTGGAATAGGCAGTGGATTAGGCGGTTGTGGTGGGTTTTGTAGAAAGAAGATGGAGAGTTCTCCTCTCTCTCTTCTTTCACCAGGTTGTTTGACTCCCATTAAATATCATATCACACATGATTTGTTCATGTTTCTTCAAAATATCTTACTCCCTCCGTCCCATAAAGATAGCCACGTATTTCTTTTTTGGATGTCTCAAATTATAGCCACATTCTCTCTTTTACTTTAGTATTAAATGTTTTATTGTCAATTTTACCTCTAATTAATAAGAGTAATTAATGCTTAGCAGATTTTGGAGTATGAGATTCTAAGGGCAAAATTGACACATTAGCTAAACTTGACTACTTTTATTGATTTTTCTTAATCCGTGTGTAAAATCAAATGTGGCTATCTTTGTGGGATAGAGGGAGTACTAGTTATACGATCCACTTATTCATGTATTTTCATTAGACCTTGAATTTTTTTTTTTTTGGTAAGTAAAGTAGAATATATTGATTATAAGTGCAAATGGGTATGAGTGATACCCTACATATTGGGATTGCTAGAGTAGCAATTTACATAGATTCTCACCACGCTCACTACTTTCAATTTGTATCTATTGCATAAGAAGGATTACTAACCCAGTCCGCAAACGTTGCACTGGTGTTGAGTAGTTTCCTCTCCTTTCCCCAGTTCCATACGTGCCTTTTAACTTCTTCACATAGATCCTCCTGTCTTCCTTCCTCCTGGAACACTACCATATTCCTAGTCTTCCAAATAAGCCATATTGTGCATTCCCAGATACATGCTGCTATTTTTCTCCCATTCGTACCAAACATCAGTCCAACAAATTGCATCAGGCTATGCGATGGGTTCGAGTGTAGTTGGGATGCCATACCCATCCAATTAATTATCTTCATCCACACTCTGTATATATCCGGGCATTCAAACAAGATGTGGCGTACCGTTTCATGTTCGTGCTTACAAAAGCAGCAATCGAGGGACGCCCCATCCGGTATTATGCCCCGGCCTTGAAGGTTCGTCATTGTCGGAATTCTACCCCAGATCGTCCTCCAAGCGTGGACGCGGACTTTCAGTGGAGCCGCACTCTTCCAGATTATCTTGTAGTCGACACGCGCTTCCTCTATAGGCCCTCCCTGTTTTTGTCAGGCCACAATCTCGTACGCCTCCTTAGTTGTGTACTTTCCTTTCGAGCCGATTCTCCACCTCCATTTGTCGTCCTCGTCCCGCGAAGGTTTCTTCCTGTCTAAGACATTCAACAACTCATTTAACATTATTAGTTCTCTATCAAACAACCCACGTCTCCAGCACCACACCCAGACCCACTCCCCATCTCTCCATTCCCCCATTTCTGTCACCCACGCCCTTTTGTTGCTAGATAGGTTATAAAGTCTACGGAACCTATTTTTTAGGCTAATGTCGTCCACCCATACTTCCTCCCAGAACATAGTTTGGTCCCCTCTTCCCAGCACTTTCTCTACTCCCTCTCTAAACCATCCACCCTCTCCCTCGCCTAAGTTCTTGCGTATCTCACCCCACCACCCATTCGGTTTCGCCCTCGACCCTGACCCCACCCGATCATAATGTTGATCCCAATTCTCACCCCATCTGGATTTTATCACCCTCATCCACAGACGCTCACTCTCAGTTAAAAACCTCCAACCCCATTTCCCCAAAAGTGCTTTGTTAAAACAATCAAGATCCCTAACCCCCAAGCCCCCATAAATTTTAGGTTTGCAAATAGAATTCCAGCTTACCCACGCTAATTTTTTTGACTCACCTTGTCCCCCCCCCCCCCCCCCCCCACCCCAAAAGAACACTCTCTGTAGGCTCGATATGCGTTCCACAACCCGTTTCGGCATCCGAAAGATGGACATTAGGTACGTCGGAATGGATGACAAGACTGCATTCACCAAAGTTAATCTTTCCCCTATAGATAATTTCATCCCCTCCCACTTCTTTAGCCTCTGTTTTATTTTTTGGATGGCATAATCCCAATTCGAGATCTTTCGGTGGGCACACCCCACTCTTATTCCCAGGTATTCGAACGACGTTTTTCCCACTCCACAGCCCAGAATTTCTGCAAATCTTACCAGTCTTTCCTCTTCAACGTTCAGGTCGTATAGGCTGCACTTTCTCTTATTAATTCTCAGCCCAGATACCAGTTCCAGATTAATCAGGAAATTCTTCAGGAAACTTACATTGTTTTCGGTTGCTTTTCCAAGAAATATTGTGTCGTCCGCGAATTGTAGGTGGGACACTTGAGTCTTGTTCCTTCCTATTTCCATCGGTTTGAAGAGTTCCCGTCTTATGGCCTTCGATATCATGATACTTGCACCCTCCGCTGCAATTAAGAATAGTAGCGGTGATAACGGGTCTCCTTGACGTAAGCCTCTCTCTAATTGAAATTCTCCGGACGGGCTTCCGTTGACTAGAACCGAGGCCCTCGCTGTAGTTACACACTCCATTATCCATTTGATCCATTTAGGCTCGAATCTGAAGCTTTCCATAATGTCCTTCAAGTATCCCCAATCCAGGGAGTCATATGCTTTAGCAAAGTCGATTTTGTAGATTATGCTCTTCTCCTTTCTCCTCTTGGCGTCCTCAATTGCTTCATTTAGTACTACTACGCTATCCAGTATTTGTCTTCCATTAATTAAGGCAGACTGTTGGTCCGAAATTATGGAACCCAATATCTTGCTTAATCTTCGCGAAAGGACTTTTGCAATTATTTTGTACATCCCACCTATCAATGAGATAGGCCTGAAGTCATTGAGGTCTTCCGCTGCTTCCTTCTTTGGTATTAATACTATGAACGACGGGTTCAGGCCTTTCACGATTCTCCCATGCTCATGGAAGTCCCTCATCATCTTCATAATCTCAGCTTTGAACACGTCCCAGAATTCCTTTAAGAATCCGAAATTCAGTCCATCCGGGCCCGGGCTTTTTGAGCTCTCACATGCATTAATAACGTCTTTCACTTCAGTCTCTGAGAATTCCGCTATCAGCATACTATTATCATCGTTTGACACCCAATTTTCAGCAAAATCGGCTCCCAGTTTTGCGACCACATTCTCATTCTTCTTTAAGTGCGACTTGAAAAATTCAAGCACTCCTTTTTTCACCGTTGTCACTTCCTCGATCCATTCCCCATTGATTCGAAGGCCTGTGATCTCATTGCATTTCCTTCTCCTATTTATTTGGGCATGGAAATATCTCGTGTTCGCATCTCCTTCTCGGATCCATCTGCATCTTGCTTTTTGGTACAGCATGCTATCTTTCTCCTTGATGTCCTGAAATAGTCGTGCTCTATGTTCGTTCCTTTGCATAATTTCCTGTTCATCTAAACCCATGGCCTCATCAATCATGTCAAGCTTCATAATCTCAGACTTCCTGTCCTCAATTTCCCTCTCCATGTTTTCGAATACCTCTATGTTCCACTGTTTCATGTCCTCTTTGAGCCTTTTAATCTTTTCCTTAATCACAAATCCACCCCATCCCTTGATGTTGTAATTTTTCCACTTTTCTGTGACAAAACTTTTGAACCCAGGCTGATTGAGCCACGCATTTAACACCCTAAACGGTTTCGGCCCCCAGTTGCTGACCTTTTTCTCAAGTAATATAGGGCAGTGGTCTGATAGCGATCTCTTCAGGCCTTTCTAGCGCGAGCTTGGCCACTGTACAAGCCACTCTGAATTGACGAGAACCCGATCAAGTCTACTTTTGCAGGAGCCATCCGGTCGGTACCATGTGAAGGATCTACCATGGAGGGGTAGATCGATCAGTCCATTTCCCCTTATGAAGTCATCGAAGAGTTCCATGTCTCTCGTACTCGAACTCTGTCTCCTCCCTGCCCTCTCTGCTCCGTTACGGACTGAGTTGAAGTCGCCCATTATGCAGGTACAGTGTGCTGGGTATTGGTTCACTATCATTTTCAATCTGTCCCAGAGCTCCAACCTCTCCGATAGTGCACATGGCGCGTACACGTTTATAACACAACATTCTTTCCTTTCTGGCCCCCATAGCCCATTCACCACTAGCCCCCCTTCCATATGCCACCAGTTTAACATCGAGAATACTTCTGCATCCCAAATTGATAGGATTCCACCCGATCTGCCTTCGGCCTCTCTCCATTCCCATTCGAACTTCCCACTTCCCCATATTGATCTGCAAAATATTTCCTCTACTTGTTCCTTTTTTGTCTCCTGTATGCAGCAGAAATCCACCTTGTGACTCTGAATCAGTTCTTTAATTTCCCTGATTTTCGCCCTAGTGCCTAGACCCCTAATATTATAGCTAATAATCTTCATTAGCCACTACTGCCATTTCCCCTCGCCCCCTTCCATGGATATTATACTTTGAACTACCTTACCTGTCGGCTCCTTTCCTTTCAAACCCATTATCTCCCCCATCTTCCAAGTGTTTTCCGCCTCTTTTTCGACCTCCCCTGTTTTTTGTTGTTTTGGAGGATCTTGCGCTCTGCTTTTGTCTCTCTTCTCCGGGTTTGCTTTGAGCACTGGTGTTTCGATGTCGGCGAGGAAGTAGCTCAATTGCACTAATTCAGCTTTTTTCCGGGCCTTTTTGGACCACCGCATGCGTGGGTTTCGCCCGTTGACTTGTCTATTTCCATTTTTTTGTTCCATAAAGTTTCGATTCAAATTACCGGGTGCAGATGGTGCCCCTATCTCTGCAACTTTCGTGGGTGATGGATTTCTCGCCTTAGGGTTTACTTGGGGTTGCATCGATGGTTTACATCCGGTTCCTTCCATGGCCTAACCCATTCAAACCAATATTTTATCCACTCATCCATATCCCGGATTAGTGCCCCCATGTTTGTGTCATTCATTGGCCTTAACAGTAGCACATTGTCGCCCATGAAGCTTAGCAAAAGGCTGCAGCCACATTCACTTTGAATTTCTTCTCCGTGCTCCTCCCAAGAGAAATCCTTCTGCAACAGCCCAACCCAGCCGGATCCGATCCACGCCTTCTCCTCTTCAGTTGTTTTGAATGATATTATTCCTTCTTCAGGCCTCCGTTTTAATGGGTAATTGGGGATGTCTCCGATCCCTGTCGGTTGTTGCCTTTTTAGGCCAGCATCCTTGTTCGTGTCGATCGATAGCGACTGTGGGGCCTTTCCTGGTGACACCATTTCCATGTATGATACCCCAGCTTTCCTCACCCCGGTATTCAGTGGGAACGTGTACGTCTTCAGTGGTTTCTGGGGTTCTTTGAGTCTATCATACCTCGGGAGGTAAACCCTCAGTTTGAAGCTGTCAATCCAAATATTGTTGAGTTTCTCTAGTGTTTTCTCTATATCCACTATTTGTTCCTCTGCCAATCTTACAAAAGCCAAAAAGATTTCCATTTTTTCTAAACTTTTTTAATGCCAACAATACAAATGATCAAAGTTAGGTGAGATGTTCAATTGACCAAGTCCAATAAAAATACTTATGTTATGATTGGGGAATTATGATAGACCCTTTTATACTCCTCTAAATTTTACTCACACACATCACATTTATTAGGTTTCATGTAAGCAGAAGTCCATTTTTTGCTCTTTGATAATTAAGGTCCTAACTTCTTTATCTGAAGCATCTAATAGGATGATTCCCGTTCATAATAAACATAAATAGTATATGTTAGAAATAGTTATAAACATAGTATATTACACTAATTTAATGTGCAATTAATATTTTCATTTTTCTTTCAGCGGTGATCATGACATGATAATTCCTTACATGAGAACTTTACAATGGATACGCCAACTGAATCTCACTCTTAATGATAATTGGAGAGCTTGGTCCGTCGACGGACAAGTTGCTGGGTACATAAGTTTTCAATACCAACTATATATTAATTAATTAATTGTGGAATATAAAATTAAAATGCCACTAGAAAAAACATGCAAATTTGTGACAAAATATTAATGTTCAAACTGAAGCAATCAACAAAATTTGTGACGAATTTTCAAGTCGTCTCAAATTTGTGATGGATTTGCTACGAAAATTTGTGAAGGAAATATTTTTTGACTCAAATTTGCGACGATATTTTTATATGTATATTTATATAATTTATATTAGATTAAAAAAAAAAGACTTCTAGCCTAAAGGGTTAAAGGTCGCACAAAATACCTTGAGTTATTGGGTTCAATACCCAGCGACTGCGAATTAAATTGCTATATTGTTTTGTCAAATTCGGTCGAAAATTGGAAAAATTATTTTAAAAAAAAAATTGTTGCAATGTTGGGACGAAAAAAAAGTAGCAATTTTTTGCGACAAAAATTTGTCGCAAACACGATATGCGACAGCTTTTCTATTGCTCTGTTGCAAATTCATGTTTTTTTTAGTGTGCCAAAAACAATTAATCAATGTAAAAATCATCTTTTGCAGATATACTGAGAGATACAAGAATAATCAAGTTTATCTTGTTTTTGCTACTGTAAAGGTAATAATTAATTATGAAATTTTACAATATAGAGAAGTAAAATGTAGTATTTTGAAACAAATAATATGAATTAGTAAATGAATTGTTTTTGCAGGGTGCAGGTCATACGGCTCCAGAATACAAGCCTAAAGAATGTTTTCAAATGATTAAAAGATGGTTATCTTTGTACCCACTTTAGATGTATTAATATACAACATTTTCATTACATGCATGTAACAATCTGATGTGGCAACATAATCCTTATGCTTCATGGAAGCGTATGAAACAAAGTTAATTAATTTTAGTCGCAAGCCTTTTCCATTTGCAGTCCAGTTTATTAAAAGCCCACATTTGTGTTTTCAGTGGGCCTTCTATGTTTTTTGATGGGAGACTATTTATTCTTGTGTTTGGGGTTAAATTATTATTGTAGATTCTTAAACGAGTAGTAGGATGAAAAGTATATAAAGGAGGGGTGAATAGATTTTTCAAATCTTTTGAAATCTTTTGTGTGATCAGTTCATATATGATTTAGTGAGTTAAGTTGTCTGCATTAAGAGTATGTACTGATATTTTTTTTTTTTTTGCTGTGTTATCAACTAGTTTGTTGGACAACTATCTACTTAGTTGTTAAAGCATAATTGTGTAAGTTCTAAATATTTATATTCGTGGGTTGGATGAAAACTCTTGTAAACTCAGTGTAATGGATAATAAAGCTATTCAACTGACTTCGTGTCGACCGATTTCAATACTTGTGTGATTTTGATATATTCAAATCAACGTCAATATGGTAATCAATGTATGATGACAATTATAACAATAAAATATCTGCAATGTGAGAATAAAGTAGTAATAATCAATGTATTTACAGTGGTTCGACCTCTAAACTTAAGTCTACTCTCATAGTCCAATTATCATAACATTACACCACTTATTTACAGTTCAATGACTCACCTTCGAATTAATTCATCATTTAATACTTAAAAAATAAATAAATGGCTAAAAATTATAAATAGAAAATTTTATTTTAGTTATATGGTGTTTACACTTTTTTTTTTTTTTTTTTTGAGCAAAAGGATAAAAATTTTATTAATGCTCAAAAAACACGCTCAACCCCGAAGGGAAGACGCCGGCGCTACAACTCTCTCAACTCTCATCTTCCCCACCCATCGGGACTCCGGATGAAAACCCCCTCTCGGTAAACCACGTGGGATAAACCCGGGAAGGGGGAAACCGTGGTCCGTCCTACAGGTGGGTACTCCTCCCAAATAAACTGTTCTATTAGTGCTATTACACCACCTACTCAAAACGGAAATTACAACGAGAAAATTATAATTTTCGAGATTGGTCCTTTTCCTTGTTATGCGAAAAATTCTAGCCATGCAGAAATTCCTTGCCACGCAACTGTACTGCCTGGAATAATACTTCCTCGCCATGCCACTCCTTCTCGCCGCCAAGCAACAAACTCTCGCCATGCCACTCTTTCTAGCCATGCAATAACTCCACGCCATGCAGCAACCCCACATGATCCTTTTATTAGCCATGCACCAAATCTGGGACAGCATATTAGTTGCCATGCATGCACAGCAACAATCCTTATGCACCATGATCTCCAATGCAGCACCTGTAATAATCAAACACCCACAGCAGTACACATTCCAAAGACCAACAAGGCCAATTTTCCAGCTTCCTATACTTCTATAACAGCCACTCATGCACCAACAACCAAGGTACCAAATATCAAGTAAGCATGCACACATTGCCACGCGTATTAAAGCATTCTTCCAGATTTTTGAAACCATGACCAAATTGATACACACTAACTTTCACCTTACGATTAATATCAGCCACGTTAAAACGCTTTCCTTGAAAAATATGCCAATTACGAGCCATCCAAATATGATAAATTGTAGAACACATAATGAAGCGCAAAAGGTCTTTCTTATGCCTCGTCACCGCCCTAGTACGCCTAATATTCTTACACATATGAGCAATGGAAGTAGCCTCCATATTATAGCCAACCCAACTCCCCATACATCTCCAAATATTCATAGCAAAAGGGCAACCAAACAACAAGTGAATAATAGTTTCTTTCGCATTAATACACCAATTGCACTCCTTATCATTCATATTGTACAATCTATCTTTAGTGGCAAGTCTACCACGAGCAACAAGCCAAGCAATCATAGAGTATTTTGGAGGGATGCAGCCCTTCCAAATATCATCAAATCGAAAATCAAACGTATTAGAGCAATGGTTCAACTTGGCATATAATAATTCCACATTCACGCCCTTAGGCGAAGCCACCGATTTGAACAAAGTAAAGATATTCTCCACACTACCACATTGCATAATAAGCTCATTTTTTACTCTCACAAGATACCTACGAAGGTTAGTGCCACTAGCGCCACACTCCATGTCCCACACACTATCCCCCTTAGTCCAATAGTTATGAACCCATCGAATCCAAAGACAATCTTTTTTGTTATGAATATCCCAAAGTTTCCTCCCTAAAAGGACTTTGTTCCACTTTTTAAGATTTCTAAGGCCCAAACCCCCCAACATCTTTAGGTTTACAAACCTCCTTCCAAGCCACCAAGTGTCTCTTGCCTCCCCACAAAAAAGCACTACACATGCTATTAATACGATTTATCACCATTTTAGGAATAGGCAAAATACCCAGCCAATACGCACAAATACCTTGAATAACAGCCCTAATAAGCTCTAATCTACCCGCATACGAGAGAGTCCTAGAGCCCCACTTCCCAATTTGCTCCCGGATTTTAGTGATTAAAGGATCAAAATGGCGTGTTTTAAGAAAAACCGAAGCAAGGGGTATACCCAAATATTTAATGGGCAACGTACCTTCCCCAAACCCCAACACACTCAAAATCTGCCTTTTATCATTTTCTTTCATGCCCGTAAAAAAAATTTTCGATTTATGAGGACTCACACCCAAACCCGAAGAGCTCTCAAAATCATGCAATATATCACAAATAGTCCTTGCCGACTCCACATCACCTCTCGCAAATAAGAGTAAATCGTCGGCAAACATAAGATTAGTAATTCTATAAATATCACACTTAGGATGATATCGAAAATTACTAATTTCAGTTCGCGACTTAATAAGACGGCTAAGATATTCCATGCACACGACAAAGAGAAAGGGAGAAAGAGGGTCACCTTGCCTAATGCCGCGTTTGCCCTTGATAAAACCATGCAGCAACCCGTTGATGAGGATCGAGTACATAGGGGTAGAGACGCATTGAACAATCCAGTTGACGAATATTCTAGGAAATTTCAGCCTATGAAGAAGGTTCTCCAAAAAACTCCAAGAAATCGAGTCATAAGCCTTTTTGATGTCGATTTTCATAAACAATCTAGGAGACTTATTCTTATTCCCATAATGCCGCACCAACTCTTGAGCGAGATGGACATTCTCCGTGATAGAACGGCCCGGAATAAAAGCACCTTGAGCTTCACTAACGATGTCCTTAAGCGCTGCACATAATCTATTAGCAAGGATTTTCGAAATAATTTTGTACGCCACATTGCAACAAGCAATGGGCCGAAAATCCTCCACCGACGGATCATGGCTAGTCTTAGGGATCAACGTTAAAAATGTACAATTTAATTGCTTTAAAAGAAGCCCACTCCGAAAAAATTCCTTAACGGCCTCACAAACGTCCGTCTTGATAACACTCCAACCTTTCTTGAAAAACGCCGCTGAATACCCATCCGGACCCGGAGCTTTGTCGTTGCCCATAGCGAAGATAACATTCTTAATTTCCTCCTCCTCGACCTGCCTACGGGTCCGGATGGGTATTCAGCGGCGTTTTTCAAGAAAGGTTGGAGTGTTATCAAGACGGACGTTTGTGAGGCCGTTAAGGAATTTTTTCGGAGTGGGCTTCTTTTAAAGCAATTAAATTGTACATTTTTAACGTTGATCCCTAAGACTAGCCATGATCCGTCGGTGGAGGATTTTCGGCCCATTGCTTGTTGCAATGTGGCGTACAAAATTATTTCGAAAATCCTTGCTAATAGATTATGTGCAGCGCTTAAGGACATCGTGTTGTACTTTTCAATTATAATAACTTACATTTTTTATTAAAAATTGTGATATTGACTTGCAAATTTAATAATATTGTGTTGCACTTTCAAGTAATATTGTGTTGCACTTTTCAGTTATAATAACTTATACTTTTCATTAAAAATTATGATATGAACTTGCACTTTTTAATAATATTGTTTTGCACTTTTTAGTAATATTGTGTTGCACTTTTTAGTTATAATAACTTACACTTTTCATTAATATAGTGTTGCACTTTTCAGTTATACTAGCTTGCACTTTTTAATAATATTGTGTTGCACTTTTCATTTATACTGAGTTGCATATTTTAATAATATTGTGTTGCACTATTCAGTAATATTGTATTGCACTTTTCATTTATAATAACTTACACTTTTAAAAAAGGAAAAAAAAAATTATATATATAAAAAAAAAGTCAACGTTGTCAACTCGAGTTCTTAATTATATGAACTCGAGTCTATTTGCGATTAACTCATAATTATTTGGTTGCATACATTAAAAAATATGTCTTTTAAAAAAGTCGTAACAAAACTTTCATGCAACGTTTCTAAAATATGAAAAATTGAAAAGGAATATTATAATTTAATTGTATTAAGTTTTTACTTTTAAAAGTTAGTGTAATTAAGTTTATCATTTAATTTAATTATATAAATAAAGTAGAACTTCATGACTTTATTTTAAAATTTCATTTACAATTTTTTTTTTATTACCATAATTTGGCCCTCAGACTTGAGAATCCTGACCCGTCACTAATTTTAGGATAAATGATAAAAATATATCTGAATGTTGTGAAACTAATACTTTTATTCCTTTTTTATCGAGTATACAAAATGGAGTGGCATACCACCCTTTTATAGGGAGCAAGAGAAGCTCCTAGAATTCTAACATAAAGATCACATAAAGATCATCATAAGTGCTTATACTAGAATCATCTAAAAGTATTTGAAAGGACATCCATTTTATATATTATTTTATAACACTCCCCCTTGGATGTCCGTCATTACACAAAGAATATGCCTCGTTAAAAACCTTACTAGGGAAAAACCCAGTGGAACAAAAACCTAGTGAGGAAAAAAGAGTACATATTACTTAGTGTATTCAATCTCCCCCTGATCCAAGCATCATGCGGAATCCTTTAATCGACGCATTCCGATACGCTTCACCAGCTTCTCAAATGTTGCAGTAGGTAGTGCCTTGGTAAATAAATCTGCTAAATTGTCACTTGAGCGGATTTGTTGCACATCGATCTCACCATTCTTTTGCAACTCATGAGTAAAGAAGAATTTTGGTGAAATATGTTTAGTTCTATCTCCTTTAATGTATCCTCCTTTTAGTTGAGCTATACAAACTGCATTATCTTCATATAATAAAGTTGGAGGATTTTTATTGTCATGAGACAATCCACAATTCTTTCGAATATAATTAATCATTGACCTTAACCAAACACATTCCCGACTGGCCTCATGAATTGCTATAATTTCAGCATGATTTGAAGAAGTGGCAGCAAGTGACTATTTTGTAGATCGCCATGAAATGGTTGTACCACCACATGTGAATACATATCCAGTTTGAGACCTTGCTTTATGTGGGTCAGATAAATACCCAGCATCAGCATAACCAAGCAATTCAGGTCGAAATTTATTTGAATAAAATAGGCCAAGATCAACTGTTCCTTGGAGATAGCGAAAAATGTGTTTTATACCATTCCAATGTCGCCTTGTGGGAGATGAACTAAATCTTGCTAGTAAATTAACTACAAATGATATATCTGGCCTTGTGCAGTTAGCAAGGTACATAAGTGCACCAATTGCACTGAGATATGGTACTTCAGGACCAAGTATCTCTTGATTTTCATCTCGCGGTCTGAAAGGGTCTTTATTAGGATCGAGTGACCGGACGACCATTGGGGTACTTAGTGGATGTGCCTTTTCCATATAGAACCTCTTTAAAACCTTTTGGGTGTAAGCAGTTTGGTGGACAAAAATTCCACCTTCGAGGTGTTCAATTTGCAAACCAAGGCAAAATTTTGTCTTTCCAAAATCCTTGATCTCAAATTCTTTCTTTAAATATGCAACTGCCTCTTCGAGCTCTTCAGGAGTCCCGATTAAATTGAGATCATCAACATACACTGCAATTATCACAAAACGTGATCCATTTTTCTTTATAAAAACGCATGGACATATTGGATCATTGGTATAACCTTCCTTGACTAGACATTCGGTAAGACGATTATACCACATACGTCCGGATTGTTTGAGCCCATACAAAGACCTTTGCAATTTAATAGAATAAATTTCTCTTGGATTTGATTTACATGCTTCAGGCATGTTGAATCCTTCAGGGACTTTCATGTAGATATCTTTTTCAAGATTACCATATAAGTATGCAGTGACTACGTCCATTAGACGCATCTCAAGTTTTTCATGCACGGTAAAACTTACAAGATATCTAAATGTAATTGCATCCATCACAGGAGAGTATGTTTCATCATAATCAAATCCAGGTCTTTGTGAAAAACCTTGGGCTACCAATCGTGCTTTATATCTCACAACTTCATTTTTCTCATTTCTTTTTCGCACGAATACCCATTTGTATCCCACTGGCTTTACACCTTCAGGTGTTTGGACTACAGGTCCAAATACTTTTCGTTTTGCTAGTGAATCCAACTCGTATTGAATTGCATCCTTCCATTTTGGCCAGTCATTTCTACGCCGACATTCATCAACCGATCTAGGTTCATGATCCTCAAATTCTTCCAAAAAATCAAGTGCTACATTATATGCAAAAACATTGTCAATGACTGTTTCTCTTCGGTTCCAACTTTTTCCCGTAGTGATATAATTTATTGAAGTTTCTACAACCTCATGCTCTTCAGGAGCAACATCTTCTGAGACAACTTCTTCAGGAAGCTGAATTTTCTCACTACGTGCGAGTTGTTCATCCTCATTTGACTCGTCGATCTTAATTATTCCTCTTTTCTTTCGAGGGTTTTTATCTTTGGAACCAAGAGGTCTACCACGCTTCAGACGTGCTTTAGATTCATTAGCACTTGTTATTTGTCCTTCAGGGACATCAATCTTAACCGGAACATTTTCTGCAGGAAAATGTGATTTAGTAACTCTTCTGGAGTCACTAAATGCATCCGGTAATTGATTTGCAATTTGTTTCAAATGTATGATCCTTTGAACTTCTAGTTCACATTCTTTTGTACGAGGATCAAGGAAATCTAATGCAATTTACCAATTGATTTCTTTTTTCGGTTGATCCTTACCTCCCCCTAATGTCGGGAAATGAGATTCATCAAAATGACAATCTGCAAATCTAGTAGTAAATAAATCACCTGTTAATGGTTCAATATATTTAATTATAGAAGGTGATTCATACCCGACATATATTCCCAACCTCCGTTGGGGGCCCAATTTAGTTCGGTGAGGCAGTGCAATTGGAACATAAACCGCACACCCGAAAATTCTTAAATGGGAGATATTGGGCTCATAACCAAATGTTAATTGAAGGGGAGAAAGGTTATTATAACTTGTCGGCCGAATTCTCACAAGTGTTGCTGCATGTAGTATAGCATGTCCCCAACCAGATAAAGGGAGTTTTGATTTCATTAACAATGGTCTAGCAATTAATTGCAATCGTTTGATAAATGATTTGGCTAGACCATTTTGTTTGTGAACATGAGCGACAGGATGTTCAACACTTATTCCAATCGACATGCAATAATCATAAAAAGCATATGATGAATATTCACCAGCATTATCTAAACGAATTTTCTTTATTGGGTGATCTGGAAATTGTGCTCGCAACTTTATTATTTGGGCAAGTAATCTTGCAAATGCCAAGTTGCGAGAGGATAAGAGACATACATGTGACCATCTCGTTGATGCATCAACTAGCACCATAAAATATCGAAATGGTCCACATGGTGGATCTACAGGACCACAAATATCACCATGAATTCGTTCTAGAAATGCAGGGGATTCAATCCCCACTTTAGTTGGTGAAGGTCTAACAATTAACTTCCCTTGAGAGCAAGCAACACATGAGAATTCATTAGAATTTAACACCTTTTTATTTTCTAATGAATGGCCATGTGAATTTTCAATTATGCGCCTCATCATGGTGGAACCAGGATGTCCAAGGCGATCATGCCAAACCATAAAATCATTGGGAGTAATAGACTTCTGGTCTATTAGGTGATATGTTTCAGCTGTATTTATATTCGTGTAATATAGGCCAGAAGAGAGTGAATACAGCTTTTCTAACACACGTTTCTTTCCAGAAACAACTTGTGTAATCAATAGACATTCACTGTTTTTCTCATTTAGAGTCTCGATATGATACCCATTTTTGCGGATATCTTTAAAACTTAACAAATCTCTTTGAGACTTGGGAGACAGTAGTGCATTATTTATAACTAGTTTAGTTCCTTCAGGGAGAAATATTGTGGCTCTTCCGGAGCCATCAATCAAATTTGCACTACCACTTATAGTGTTAACATTTGTCTCCCCCTTTTGCAAATGAGAAAAATATTTTTCATTTTTAAGTATAGTGTGTGTAGTAGCACTATCAATTAGACAAATATCACCATCACTATTCATTCCCAAATGTTTGGCATCCATTGCTTCTTCATAAAAAAAAACATAAATTAGAAATTAATATTAATAAAAGATGCAAAATATATAAATATTTTATTCATCATGAAATACTTATAGGGTATTCATCATATGCTTAGTTAACATCGTTAAAGAAATCGGCTACATCAAGATGTGTCATAACCACATCATCACCATCAACAGCAATATTGTTATCAATAAAATTTGTCTCAACATTTTTTGCCTTATTTTTCAAAGAAGCTTGATAAAGCTCAACAAGATGATCCGCTGTTCGACACACGCGGGACCAATGACCTTCCATTCCACACCGGTAACAATGTTCCTCATATTTCTTATTTTCTCCATTCTTTTCTCCATTGTCTCTCTTCTGGGAGACAGCTTGTTTCTTGTCACGATCATGGTTGTTGTTATTATATGGAGTAAATCTACCACGACCGCGACCACGATTATTACCACGTCCTCGGCTACCACCACGTCCACGTCCACGTCCACGACTAGAATTTTGAGATTGAGTCGCATTCGCTTCAGGGAATGGACTGGAACCGGTGGGTCGGGATTCATGATTTTTCAACAATAATTCATTATTTTGCTCGACTAAGAGAAGGCATGCAATTAGTTCAGAATATTTCTTAAAACCTTTTTCTCGATATTGTTGCTGCAGGAGCATATTCGAGACATGAAAAGTAGAGAATGTCTTCTCAAGCATATCATCATCAGTTATGGTTTCACCACATAACTTTAATTGTGAAGTAATTCTGAACATAGTCGAATTATATTCATTGACAGTTTTGAAATCTTGCAGACGTAGATGAAGCCAATCATACCGGGCTTTTGGAAGGACGACCATCTTCAGGTGGTCATATCTTTCCTTTAAATTTCTCCACAAAACTAGTGGATCTTTCACTGTTAAATATTCAGTTTTCAATCCTTCATCCAAATGATGACGAAGGAAAATCATTGTTTTGGCACGGTCTTGATTTGATGCACTATTATTTTCAACAATAGCATCACCAAGACCCATAGCCTCAAGATGAATTTCAACATCTAAAATCCATGACAAATAATTTTTTCCGGTGATATCAAGTGGTGCAAATTCAAGTTTTGTGAAAGTAGCCATAATGAAGAATGAAATGAGGAAGGAGAAAAAAAAACACTACCTTAATCTACCTTGAAGAGGTTCAAGTATATAATACTTGAAAATATTATTTTGGCTCAACGTAGAGACTCGTGCTGATAACGTGTTGTGAAACTAATATATACTTTTATTCCTTTTTTATCGAGTATACAAAATGGAGTGGCATACCACCCTTTTATAGGGAGCAAGAGAAGCTCCTAGAATTCTAACATAAAGATCACATAAAGATCATCATAAGTGCTTATACTAGAATCATCTAAAAGTATTTGAAAGTACATCCATTTTATATATTATTTTATAATACTGAATTAGTAAACTCATTAATAATATAAGTCAATTTGGTTTTTAATACGACCTCTATTATGGATTGATCTAGTTAGTAAGCACGTGGTGCAAGATTCGAACACATGTGATTTTTTTTTATTAAACTTAATATTAATACATAAACATAATGATACATGTTAAATACAATTTATATGACATCTCAAAATATAAAAAATGTTCAAACTCAATATAATGATGACGTATAAGACGTATGCGTGCACTACAGAAAACAAGATGTGTAGTGACGAATACTGCAATGGAAAAACCTTCATAAATCGTAGTTTGTGATGAATTTTAAGTTGAGCTGTCAAAATGGGCTAGATCCGTTGGGTCGGCTCGTCCCCACATATAAAAAAGGTAGGTTGGGTTGAATAATTCAAGCCCGTTTAAAAAGAGGGTCCGTATGAACCAAATCGCATGGGTTGTGGGTTTTTGCGGTTTGGACCGTGGACGGGGCGGGTTGGCCCGCGGGCTTTTAAAAAAAATTAAATTTTTTAAAGATTGAATGAAGAAGTAATGTTTTATTTTTTTAAGTTGAATTGTAAGTAAAAATGTGATAACTAGAAATTTATGAATTCAATTCAACTTTAAATCAAGATTCACAATCACAAAAATATTATACTACTACTAAACAAAATTGAGATTTGAGAATGAGAATACACCATTGTCGTCCATGTATTCACATGACTTCGGGAGAGACGTAGTAATTAATATAGATTTAAATCTTTTTTTCTTTCTTTATAAGAGTATAATGGGATTATATTTTTTTTAGTCCATTAAGTTACCACGATTTTGAATTTAGTCCATCAGATTACCACTTTTTGAATTTAGTCCATTAAGTTTCGATTTATTTTGATTTTGGTCCAGTTACCTGCTATAACAGGTTTAACAGGTCATTTTTTAAAACACACCCAATAAAATGTTATACACACCCCAAATGTAAACACACCACACTAAAATTTAAAAATCATTTTTTATTACTATATACACCCCAATTCATTCCTATTTAATAAATTGTCAAAAATAATTAAATTAAAAAATAAGAATTCAAATTAATATAAAAAATATAAATAAAACCTATAAAAATTACCTAAATCTTCAAAATTTTAATAAAGATAAAAAATTAATTAATTTAATTAGTTTTAAAATTTTAGTTGATTTTTTAATACTTTTAAAAATTTTATTTTTATTAAATTTAATAATTTTTTCAAGTTGATATTTTTTAAAATTTATTAAAAATCTTCAAAAAAAAGTAAAAAAATCAACTAAATCTTCAAAATTAATAAATATTTTAGCTTTTTTTAATTTTTGAAGATTATGGTTATTTTGTATAGGTTTTATTTAGATTTTTTTTATATTAATTTGAATTTTTACTTTTTTAATTTAATTATTTTTTAGCAATTTATTAAATCAAAAAGATTTGGAGTGTGTATTGTAATAAAAAATAGGAAATATTTAAAAATAATTTAATTATTACTATAAAAAATTAAATTAAAAAAAAAAGAATTCAAATTAATATAAAAACTTTAATTAAAACCTATAAAAAAACACCAAAATCTTCAAAAATTAAACAAAGATAAAAAAATTAATTAATTAAATAAATTTTGAATATTTAGTTGATTTTTTACTATTTTTGAATATTTTTAATAAATTTAAAAAAATCAACTTGAAAAAATTATTAAATAAAAATAAAAATCTTTAAAAGTATTAAAAAAATCAACTAAAATTTTAAAACTAATTAAATTAATTAATTTTTTAGCTGTATTAAAATTTTGAAGATTTTGGTATTTTTTATAGGTTTTATTTATATTTTTCATGTTAATTTGAATTCTTACTTTTTTTAATTAAATTATTTTTGACAATTTATTAAATATGTTTATGATTTTATTTAACTATATTTGATTTTTGAATTTTTGTGTTTAACATTTGGAGTGTATATAATATTTATGGGGTTATTTAGGTTCATATAATATTAAAGAAATATTTAAATGGAAAATAAAATAAATTTAAAACTCCATTACTTTATTAATGTTTTATAAACGTAAAAAAATAAGGCTAAATAAAATTTAAAAGTAGTAGAAAATCAACTAAATCTTCAAAACTAATTAAATTAATTAATTTTTTTAGCTTTGTTTAATTTTTGAAGACTTGGGCAATTTTTTATAGGTTTTATTTATATTTTTCATATTAATTTGAATTCTTATTTTTTTTAATTTAATTATTTTTGGAAATTTATTAAATATAAAAGAATTTGGGGTGTGTATAGTAATAAAAAATGATTTTTAAATTTTAGTGTGGTGTGTTTAACATTTTGGGTGTGTATAATATTTTTTGGGGTGTGTTTTAAAAAATGACCTGTTAAACCTGCTATAGCAGGTAAGTGGACCAAAATCAAAATAAATCGAAACTTAGTGGACTAAATTCAAAAAGTGGTAACCTGATGGACTAAATTTAAAATCGTGGCAACTTAATGGACTAAAAAAAATATAATCCCGAGTATAATTATCATTAGTAGATTTTGAGAGAGTGTGTGGTGAGACATGTATTCACAAATTGATATTTGCTAGTAACAGTTGGATTGATTTGTCAATTAATCTTTCATTAAATATGAGTATATATTAATTCTACTCTGTTGGCAATAAAGATTTAAACAATTTGAAGGTTTAAATTTTAATTCAATTGATTTGTTAATTTTAACTCTGCCGAAAATGATGTCGACGGCGGCGGGAAGTAGTGATTTAGAGAGAATGTAAAATAAATGACAGTAAGGGGTGCATCTCTCCGAAATGGAGGTGTAAATAGTCAAACCCATCCCATGAATAGAAGTCACGGTTTAAGCCCATGATGTTGAGTGGATGAATGGAACAAGTAGATGCAATGGAAAGCATGCGGCCCAATTGCCAATGCCCATGATGTTGTGGCCTGGTGTGAGCAGCCGCGAGGAGGAGGCGTGAAATTGTGTGCGTGAGTTTTGACCGAAAAAGAGAGTTTCAGATGAGAGTCTAGAATTTTGTACTAATTTTACTTTCTAGTTCGAGGAGGCGTGGAACTAATTTTACTTTCTAGTTCGAGGAGATGTGGAACCTTGTTATAATTTGACTATCCATTTATTATTAGGCATATACAAATATATTAAGGGATATTATATATATCTTGTATACTCCCTTCGTTCGCCTATAAACTTTTCATTTTACCATTTTGGTCCGTCCGCCTATAAGCTTCTCATACTTTTTTTGGTAAATATTTTTTCTTACACTTCACTTTATATCTTACTTTTTCTCTCTATCTCTCTCATCTCTCAATCACATCACTTGTACTATATCTATTATTTAATCACTTTTCTTAATCTCTGTGCCAAAAAGTAACGTAACACTTATAAGCGGACGGAGGGAGTAATATATTAGAGATTTAGAATATATACGGTTTGTATCTATAAATACTTTCTTCATGTACTCTTTACATTCATTCAATGAAATCATAATTTTCCTATTCATTGTTTCTCTATATGATATCAAGAGCTTTTACAGGCTAACGCCTTTTTTTTCCGATCCTCACGATCATGACTTCGTCTTCTAAATTTAGGAACAATTCCTATTTCCCAATACCCTCCACCTCGGTAACCATCACGGTTAAACCACCGAGCACTCCTTCCATCAATCACCCCTTTCCCAAGATAACCACTGCCGTGAGCTTCCCAAGCTTTCTTTTTTTCCACCATCATACCTGCACTACACCCCTTAAACTGGTAAATACACCCAACACACCCACTGTTCTAATAAATCCACCCAATACACCCACCGATCTGATAAATCAACCCACCCAAATGCCCACTCCCAAATCTCACTCCACCACCTGTAGTAGTCCCTGCGCCTACTCCACTCCCACCCTCTCCATCAAACTCATACATAAAGCTATTTTTTTTTTTGGCTGTAGTTGTTGTTCGGCATTCTTCGACGTACAAAACTCTCGACTCCCACTCCTCTCTTCGTTGTCGTTGCTTGACGTTCTTCGTTGTATAAAACCCATAACTCCCACTCCTTTTCATAGTCGTTGTTCGTCGTTCTTTGTCATACAAAACTCACGACTCCCACTACTTTTCGTAGTCGTTGTTCAACGTTTTTCGTCGTACAAAATCCACGACTCCCACTCCTTTTCGTAGTCGTTGTTCGACGTTCTTCATCGTACAAAACTCATGACTCCCACTCCTTTATGTAGTCGTTGTTCGACGTTCTTCGTCGTACAAAACCCACGACTCACACTCCTTTTCGTAGTCGTTGTTCGACGTTCTTTGTCGTACAAAATCCACGATTACCCCAATCTCAAGAAGACAAGTTTCTTCTTTCGCGTAATCGTTGTTCGACGTTCTTGTCATACAAAACCCACGATTACCCCAAACTCAAGAAGATAAATTTCTTCTTCCCCGTAATCGTTGTTCAATGTTCTTGTCGTACAAAACTCACGATTACCCCAACCTCAAGAAGATAAGTTTCTTCTTCCCCAGACAAGTTTCTTCTTCCTCGTAATCGTTGTTCGACGTTCTTGTCGTACAAAACTCACGATTACCCCAACCTCAAGAAGACAAGTTTCTTCTTCCCAGTAATCGTTGTTCGACGTTCTTGTCGTACAAAACTCACGATTACCCCAACCTCAAGAAGACTTCTTTCCCGTAATTGTTGTTCGATGTTCTTGTCGTACAAAACTCACAACTACCCCAACCTCAAGAAGACAAGTTTATTCTTCCCCAAGCTTCCATCCGTGGCTGCTTCCCCGTTGCTTCACCACTTATCCATAGAAGCCTCGGCCCTCGCGTTCCTACACCTTGCAGCTCGTTCGTTCCTCTACGGAAGCCGAGTATCGTGCCCTCCGCTGCCTCTGAAGTTCAATGCATATTGCAATTGACTATTATTTTATTCGAGATCTGATCAAGACTTCTCAACTTCGAGTTTCACATTTTTCGTTTGCGGATCAACTTGTTGATGAAGACACTTTCTCGTTCTCGCCTACAACCACTTATGATCAAGATTGGACTCTCCTACGGTGCTCCATCTTGAGGGGGCGTGTTAGGCATATACAAATATATTAAGAGATATTATATATATCTTGTATAATATATTTTATATATTTTTATTTTCCTTAATTAGAGATTTAGGATAGATACGATTTGTATCTATAAATACTTTTTTCATGTACTCTTTACATTCATTCAATGAAATCATAATTTTCCTATTCATTGTTTCTCTATATTTATTTAGTAGCGAATTTCTCAACTTTTTCTCTTTAATTTCTTCGTTATTTATTTTATGTTATGCATGTGATATTTATTGATTTTGTGAGTCTGATCACCTCGCATCATTAAAAAATTATTTTTAGTTAAATTGCACGTTATAATCCATAATTGTTATAATTATGTAATTGGAGTAGTAAATAGGGAAGAACACCATAAGGATAACGAAGTCTAGATGGTATGAAACAAGCGTTTCGTATTCATAGTTTAGTTTGCCATATTATTTTGGTTCGTTAATCGTACAATCTAATTAATTAAACATAAGAAATAATTCGAACTAGTTTGATCGTACCACACTGGTTTAGGGGCAAGATTTAAAGAAGAGTTGAGACTTTCGTTAATTTTAATTGTATTTAAGAATCATTCAAGGGGATGCATTATAATTTTATTGTTTTCTAGTACTCTAGAAAAACCAATCCAAACCCCCATTCCTATTGCTTTTATTAACACGAATTGTTCAATAGAATTTGCTAGTACTCGTGGGATCGACCCTTATATACTTGTCCTATTACATTTTAGTGGATTAGATAAGGTATTTATTTTTTGGTGTCGACGACAGCACACCAATATATATATATACCTAATTGTACCGTGCAACTGATATGTATTTAAAAAAAATATTACTCCCTCTTATTCATAATAGATGGCGTTTTGACATTTCGTTTTCTTTAAAATTATATGACGTTTTACACTTTTCAATGTAAATTAATTACACTTTTTTTCTAAATTATCCTAAAACTAATTAATAATAACTTAGATGGTAATAATTTTTAATGTATTGTGTAGAATTATAGAACAATTAATTAAGAGTATGGTGAGAAGTTAATAACTTTTTTAATATGGTACATACGGTTTAAAATGACACACATTTTTTTGAATAGAAGGGACCGGAATAGTAGTTAATTATTTTATTATGCAATGTTTCTTTTTAATGCAATTTCTATGTTGTAGACAGATAATTATTTTACATCATTTCATGTACTCCCTTCCTCCATTAAAAGTATACTCATTTCTTTTCTTTTTTATCTACAAAAAACGTGCTTATTCTAGCTATTTAAATAGTTAATTTTTGAGTTTTTTTTTTTAAATTGTATTAATAAAATTAAATAACTATCAACAATATTATTTACTCATTATCTTACATATCTTTTTTATAATTAAAATATAATTTTTTTAAAAACATCAAGAAATAAAATAATTATAAAGTTACCTCACAGATTTTTTTTTATAACATTTTGGTGGATAGAGAGAGACAGAGAGTATATAATTAGTGTGCATCAAGGATAAAGACAGATAAAATAAAATAAAGTTAAACTAAAAGAAAAGGAGCTTCACCTGAATTGAATAGAATAGAATAGAATAGAATAGAAAAGTCATGATCAATTGTAGGGGAATAGAATTATAAGTCAGACAAAACTGCAATGTGACATACCACCTTTTAAGAATATATATATATTCTTACAAAATTTGTATTCAACATGGCTTATTTCAATTTCCATTTCATGAAAATTGATTGAAGAATGTTGACCAAATCACTTTTTAAGAATTAATACTCGTACAAATTTAGTCAAATGTAAAATTTTCTTTGAGATTTATTTATATATATACATAAATGATGTTTTAGCTTTTTTCTCTTATATACATTTAAGTGATATTCTAATTTTTTTTATACAATATGTTTCAATTATATTCCCCTTTAACTTTAAAAAAACATTTGAAACATAAAATTGAAAAGAATGGAAAAACATGATAAAATTGGTTAAATAATTTTAAAAGATATGAAATATAATGTACATTATAGAAAATGCATGTACATTAGAGAATTAATGTAATTATAGACCTCATTCCTTAATTAATACACACCCTTTCTTAATTTCAATAAATTTAAATAAACATCAATTATTAAAAAATGGGAGGAAGTGTAAAACTAGGTACAACCAACCTGAAAATGAAGAATTACAAATCTCCAAATCTTTGGGAGATAACCAACTCCATCCACAATTTTGAACCCTAAAGAAGACAAATCATTCTATTGGTCGAATACAATACTAATATTAATTGTTTATAAAAATTAATACTCCCTTCATCCCACAAAAATAGCTACATTTGACTTTACACACGGATTAAGAAAAATGAATAAATATAGTCAAATTTAACTAATGTGTCAATTTTGCTCTTGGAATCACATTCTCCAAAATCAGTTAAGCCTTAATTACTCTTATTAATTAGGGGTAAAATTGACAATAAAACATTTAATACTAAAGTAAAAGAGGAAATGTAGCTATAATTTGGGATATAAAAAAAATATGTAGCTATCTTTGTGGGACGGAGGGAGTACTACCTCACTTCCCTAGCTTGTAATTGACGCTTTTTTCTTTTGCATAAAATTTAAGAAAGTATTACCTCTGTTTCACAATAACTTTCACATGTAGATCGAGACACATATTAAGAACGTATAGTAATGAGTAGAGTTTTGAGATGTAATTTTTTAAACTTTTATGTATAAAGTAAAGAAAATAGTTGACTTATGTGTATGTGTGGGTCTAAAATTAATGACATTTGTTTAAAATTGTGAATATTATGAGTGCGAATTAATTTATAATAAGTTTTCAAATTTAAGGGTGTGAAAATTATTGTAAGACGTCCGAAAAATGAAAGTGTGAAAGTTATTATGAGACATAGGTATGATGAAAAGTGATAAAGAAATATAAACATACAGAGAAATAGAAAAGCGAAATGGTAGTGATAATGAGATGTTAACATTGGAGGAAATGTAGGAAAAATTCATTCATCGGGTTTAATTCAACACTAGTTATATTAATTCACAATTCATCCTCGATCTATTTCAAAATAGATTATAATTATGAGTACCATTAATATTACATACTACAAACTTACACGTCGCATGACGTGTTAGAGGAACATAAGAGCTAGATATATTTAAGAAAAAGAAAAAAACAAACAAATTAAAGTCCAAAGTCCATGCACTCTGCATGTGTGAACAAATGAAATGAATTAATTGAAATCTGTGGTCGCATGCAATCGGATAGGAAGGCCATTTTGAGGCGTAGGCATCATATCTCCTTCAACCTTCTCATTTGGATCCACCACTTCCCACCTATAATTCTTCACCACATTATGGACAAAAGCCAATATTGCTAGCCTAGCATACTCCTTCCCGGGGCACAACCTCGGCCCTCCTCCGAATGGAACGTACGTGTAAGGAGGAGGCGCTTCTCCTTCCGTGTACCTCGATGGATTGAACTTCTCCGGGTTCTTGAAGTACTTAGGGTTCATGTTCGTTGTGCTCACCGTCCAATATACCTTCATACATATATCACTCATGCATTAAATTAATTTTCACATAACATTAATACATATATAAAAAGAGCAACAATTTTGACTCCAATAGTATATCGAAATGGTATAGGAGGAGGCTCTATATAATAAATGTATGTAAAATTACCTTCCAGCCCTTTGGAACAGTGTAACCAGCATAAGTGAATTCAGTGAGAACTTGTCTAAAAGTTCCTTGTAGAGGAGGAACCATTCTCATGGTTTCACATATTACATTCCAAGAGTATTTCATTTTTCCCATATCTTCCCACTCCAATAATTCCCCTGCTTTCTTTGATGCTGCAATTTCCATTTGCTCTGCAACACAACCACTCATTTTTAGAAATAATAATACTCATCTAATTTATTTTAGAAAAATAGACATATCATACAATTACAACAAATTGAAAATTTTAGAAATATACTCTTGTAATTAAAAAATTGTGAAATTTTTGTAGTAATTGATTTTACTAATAACCCTTTAATCATTGGCAAAACTACTATAAACACAAGTTATTCATACAAAGTGTCACTTTTTAAAAATAATAGTAACAGTCACTAGTAAGAGTTCACGTGAAATTGAATTTATAATACCTGCTCTAAGTTTTTCGTAGATTTGTGGGTGGAGGCCCACATACTTCATCAAGAACGTCATCGTCGTGGAAACCGTGCTGTATCCGGCCGTCAGTAGCCCCATAATCTTGTCGGCGATCTCCACTTCAGGCATGGTGTTACCGGCCGGATCAGTAACAACAATCATATGGGACAATATATCCTGCAGCGGAGCTCCGGATTTCATGGCCTCTTTCTTCTCCCTGATAACACCAATCAGTTCTTTCCTGATCGCCGCCGCCGCCCTGTTCGCCCGGTGGAAAACAGTCCCCGGAAAATCGACCATAATGCTGTGCATTCCGACCGTGACGTCATCGAAGTGTTGCACGAGTCGAGTTATCCGGGTCGAGTCATTGATTCCCATGAAGAATTGACACGCAATTGACAGAGTAATCGCTTTCGAAAGAGGGAAAACTTGGGCCCCTTTTTTTCCAGCGAAGTGGGCTTTTATTTGGGCCTGTGATATGGAGTCCATTTTGGGAAGGAACCGGGTCAGGGCTTCGGGTTTTAAGAATCCGGGTTGTCGGATGGCGGCTTTCGTCTCGTCGGGGCGAGCCGCCTTGTAGGAGCGGAAGAGGTGTTGCATTGGGTGGGGGCGGAAGACGGTGAAGAATTTTTGTTCGTTGGAGAAGAGGAATTTGTGGCCGTCGGGGCCACAAATGACGGCGGTTTTCTCGCCGAGGATTTTGGTTTTGAACATGTCCGGGGAGTATTTTTTCATTCGGTCGCCTACGAATTTCTCCGGTTTTCCGTACAAGAATTCGATACTTTCTCCGATGAGCGGCCAGCCGAAGGTGCCCGGGGGAAGATTGGCGGAGTTGCGATGACGGAGGAGTAGGAAAGTGAGAGCGGTGAAAGCTAGGGAAATAACAAGAGGGAGAAATAGAATTTCCATGGCTGTGTTGATTTAGTGAATTGTGTCAATTGGGTCCTCTTATATACAAGTAGTATAAATTGGCTTTGGGTTTTGAATGATGCAACACATTTCCTAACTTTTACGCCGCATGCTAAGTACTCCTATATTATTAGATTTTATCAAAGTCAATATATACTACTATGTATAGCCGTGACACATCACGCATATAAAAAAAATGTAATAATGAGTTAGCTTTTAAGGGTAATTTTTGTAAAATTTTATGTATAAAAAATAAAGAAATTAGTTGACTTTTGTGTGAATGAAGTTTATAAAGGATTTTTCATTTTAAAAATGTAAAAGTTAATGTGGACCACATTATAATTGAGGTTTTAATTTGTTTGGCAGGCCTGTCATAGAATAATAACCTCTATTGTGAAATTATTAGACAAACAACATTTATCTATTAATAAAAAAAGGCAAATAATTGTATGAAGTATGAACTACTTTACACAAGTTTAATGTTTAATTTATCGGGGTATGAAGTTTGATGGATTGTATGAACGAACTTTGCATAAGTTTTTTTTTTAAATAGTATTCGAGTTCGAGTGATATTTTTGGACTACAATCAAAGTTTTGGTATAAATAACTCTTCAGTCCTTACATCTGACTTTGAATTTTCATAATCTTATGTGGCACTACCTATTCTTAAAATTCTTTTTTTTTTTTTATTAAATGATTCAGTTTTATTTTCTAACTTCCATCTTTTAAATTTCAATTACTCTTAAATAATAATATATTTTTTTGTTAACTTCCACCTTCTTCTATAAATTTTCTAATTTTTTTAAAAAAATTGTCTTTTTTAGTTAAATTATTCAGTTTTATTTTTTAACAAAATTCTAAATACCTTTCACTATACAAAGCAACACAATTTAGTAATTTAAAGACGAATAACTCATTAAAACAGTTTTCATTTGAATGTAATGGAGTACTTCTTATATTAAAAGATATTACATTGTATGCTAAAGTAGATTACTTTAAAATTAAAAGAAAAAAAAAAGTTCACTTTGTATACTAAGTTAAAATATACACAATAAAAAGAAATTGTGTGAATCTAATTTGACTGTGAAAACATTGTTCCTTATTGAAAGAATTATTTCTCATTTAAAAGTCTGAATTTGTACTTTGTAGAAAGGGTGGTGAATTAATTCTTGTATAGTAAATTTTCTAATACTTTCCCTCACTCGAGAGCCTAATTATCACCTCCACCTTTTGGGAAGGAGGCCCATTAAAGAGACAGTTTAAATGGGTGAAATTGTTATCAGTAAGAATTGAATTCAGGACGTGTAGACGTGAGCCTTGAGACTCAAATATCATGAAAAAAAATTATCATGTAAGAGTGCGAATTTGTAGAAGAGTTGGAAAAATTAATTTGTGTATATTAATTTTCTTAAAGTTACAAATGAACTGAAGCAGATGAATTCAAGATACTATCTAGAAAGGGCGTTTGTTCTTTAAAAAAGAAATCGCAGAGAATCTAGTAAAAGAGTACTAGTCAATAATAAATGGACAAGTGAATAAAACAATTCATCTAGCAATTGCATGTCCCACTTGCATATCACACAAGAATTGACTTTTATAATTCCTAACTTCATACAAAAATTCTTTTGATCAGATTAATTTGGATTATTAATGTCACTGAATAAATAAATGTTATTCAATTCCCTTCCTACTAAAATGATGTTCTCCTATTTCATTTTGGTTTGTTCCAAAAAATTTCTTTTTTTTTTTTTTTGGGTGTCTAAAATATTTAAAATACTGATATTTAATAAATTATTATTATTTTAATGTACAATAAATAAGAATATATTTGAAAGTTTATAATTAAAATTCAAAATTTTAGGTACAATAAATTATTTTTTAACCATCAGGACTTGAATCCGTGATCTTATACTTATACAAGACGTCCGTGACCACTTGAAGAATGATTACTCTGTTGTATAATTATGTCTTTATTAATACATAGAGAGTGCACAAGAGACCAACTCAAAATACACCCATGATGTTTTTAGTTTTTGTATATTATACAATCTCTTTCCCCACACACACCTATATATATATATTTTTTTTTTTTTTTTTTTTGTATTTTGCACTTTCTATCTCCACTTTTCGGTTCATAGCATTTGTATTTTTCTTATTCTTTGCCGCATGCATGAATCTTTTTTGTTTTTTCCCTCACAATTAAGTAGAGTAAAATTAAGTACATACAAGTGAAAATGCATTTTTATTAGTTGCAGTTTGCGTTATGTTTAAACAAAATATTACAATAATACAACTTACATGTTTTTAATATTTAAAATTTTCATAATTTTAATCTCACATAATAAAATTGAAATTAATATTTGCATCTAAAACTTAAGCAATAAATAAAGGATAAGGTGGATTTGCATGAAAGAAGACTAATGGCAATTTTGCAACATCCAGTTGAATCGGTGACAATACTTTGATAAGTATTGATTTTGCATCAGCATTGGAGGAAAATTAAATTGCATTAATATGGTGCCGGCCCTCAACAACGTCAAATATCAGACTTTCCTATACTGCATATTTTTATTTTTGACAGAATTTTCTATTGCAATCAATTGCATGTTTCATTTTGTCAATTCATGACGTATATCTATGGTCAAATATAAAATTACACTAATTTATATAAACACTAACATAAATAAAATAAAGACACTCTCGATCTGCAATATTGCATTGTTTGACAAAAAATATTTGATAGATTAAACGTTAATTTTTGGAAATTAAACATGATATAGTCAATCTACTCACAAAGTAGATGAACGTACATAGCATATTTAATGTCTTAAAATTGAATTTCGATGAGTGAGAAACTAATTTATAAAGAGGGAAGGTTTACACACCTTTTTAAAAATAATGATGAGTTTGAGTGGAAAGGTAAAAGGTGTGTTCTCTGTGGAGAAATACCTGAAGGAAGACTGCTCGAAGGTATCTAAGGACGTCACTGATAGGGCTACAAGAATCCAAGAATCACCTACGACCAATGGGTTCATGGGGAGTTCTTGTGTCGAAACCACACATTAGGAGCATTGTCTGATGCTCTCTATAATGTGTAGTGTGAAGTGAAATCTGCGAAGGGGATTATGGAATTCCTTGGAGAAGAAGTACAAAGACCGAAAACGCAGGAATCAAAAAGTTTGTTGTTTCTATTTTGTACGACTTTAAAATGGAAGATGAAAAATCTGTATTTGAATAGGTTCAGAAGCTGCAGTTGATATTTCACAATATTGTTGGAGAGGGAATGTTGTTGCTAGACCCTTTTCTGGTAGCTAGCCATTATGGTGAAAAAAGTGTATTCGTCATGGAAGGAGTTCAAATCACACCTCAAGTACAAGCGAAAGGAGATGAGCTTGGAGGATCTGATAGTCCGACTCAAAATTGAGAGGACAACCGGAAGAGAGAAGGGGAACTTCATGCCGCCTCAATCAAGGCCAAGGCCAATTTGATGGAGAATACTAGTCCATCAAAGAAGAGAAGCGGAAATTTACTAGAAAGTGCTACAATTGTGGTAAACCTAACTATCGTTTCAGTGACTATCGTCAACCTCGTCGTAATGAAAAAGGGAAAGGGAAGCAAAAAGTGCAGGATTCTGTGAACCTCACGGATATGGATATGTCCACAGTAGTGACTGAAGTCAATATGGTGGACAATAAGAAAGAGTGGTTCATGGACATTGGCGCCACCTACCACGTTTGCTTGGAGAAAAGTGCATTCTCCACTTATGCTCCTATTGAGGGGAGAAAGTTTTTCATGGGAAACTAGACCTCGTCTGAAGTGGCTGGAGTTGAAACTGTTGTGCTGAAGCTGACGTCGGGGAAGGAGCTGACACTGAAAGATGTGCTGCATGTCCCAAACATTCGGAAGAACTTGATTTCTGGGTCACTTTTAGTTAGCCATCAATTTAAAATATTGTTGGAGCCTGAAAAATTTGTATTGAGTAAGTTTGAACAGTTTTCCGGGAAAGGTTATCTCGAGAATGGACGGTTGAAAATGAGTGTCATGGTTGTATGTGGATTTACCTTTAGGGACATTACTTAAATCCCGTGAGCACTAGCTAGGACGTATTTGTCTTGCGCGAAAATGATTTTTTTTTTTACTCTTTTGATCTGTTGTTTTCGTATAAACACTGCAGTATTTACCAGACTCACAGGGGACAGAAAACTCGGAAATCCTTAGTGGGTCTAAAGGTGGCTCTGAGGTGGAGCATGAGGAGCGACGCCCTGAACTCTAAGATTTCGGGAGCCTACTCATATTTATATATGTGTATTAAAATGTAAAAGAAAGTCTAAAATACCTTTTAAAATTCTTATGAGATCAATTTATAGTCTCCAACATAATTTTAGATTACAACTCTGCAACAGTATATCTCGAAATTAAATGAGTATAAATTTTTTATTTGAATTTCCGTAAAATCTCACTAATATTTATTTTCTTTGAGTTTGTAAATGTTTTGGATATACTAATATTTTGATTGCATATAGAATTGTATTGACTAATCATATAGAATTGGATTAACAAATAAATTAACTATGAAGATATTGTAGGAGCTCAAATTATGTAATTGAATAAATCCTCCTCTATTTGTTGTGGGAGACCTCCTTCCCCCTTCTCTTCTTCAAACTCTGATTTGTATTTTTCATATAAAAATATCATAATTTTACTTCTCGAAATGTAAGAACTAATCATTTTAATTTATTTATATTTATATTTATATTTATATATATATATATATATTTTTTTTTTTTATTATGTGCATACATAGGCAGCTTATTTTATTTGATATTGTTGAAATGAGACTCATTTTTCTAGTTTGTCCTAGGCAAAAATATGTAACACACTTCCAGATTTGTGTTACTATAAAAATAAATTTGGGTTAATGTTAGATATTGAAAAATGTGTTACAATATAAATACAAATTTATTATTATATGAAAAAATGTGTGTTATTATATGAACAAAACTAGTAAAAAAAATTATACTCCTATTTAAAAAGAAAAATAACATAATAAAAAATTAATTAATTGAAGCATAGGATGAGAAAGCGTTGAAAACATAGGGAACAAATTGTTTGCACAAAAAAGAACAAACATTAATTGTTAGAAGGAATGAAAGATAAAAGAAAACAACACTATAAAAAAAATTAATTTTTAATGAAAGAATTCTTTCACTATTAATTCTCTATTTAAAAGTCTTCAGTGATAAAAAAAAAATTAAAATTAATGGCAAGACTTGTCGCTAAAAATCAATTTATGCTATTAAAAACTTTTAGATAGAAAAACTACACCGACAACACAATACCGACAACACAATATCACATATAAGTGTTCATATAGCATATAATTTTATTATAAGTGTTTTTCTAACATATAATTTTAGGCAAAAGCTTATATGCAATACTGCATACATGCAATACTGCATACATGCAATATTGACTAATTAAGGTAAATTAAGTCAAAATTTACGGGTCAAAACGGGTCAACCTTAATTAGAATATTTATTTTCACTCTAAAATATTATCTTACTACATAACCAAAACTATGTTACTACAAGACCTAAATTTTATCACTACAAGGCCAAAAATGTATTACTCCAAGTCCAAAAATATTTTGGACACTTATTTTTTTTGGGCAAAATTACTAAAATAATTTTGTCTTATTCGGCTACTACATGATTAAAACAATGTTACTATAAGACCAAAATTTTATCACTACAAGGTCAAAAGTGTATTACTACATGTTCAAAAATATTCTGAAGACTTAATTTTTTGATGAATTTGTCAGAATGTTTTGACATGTAGTATTAAATTTTTTGCCTTGTAGTGGTAATATTTTGACCTTGTAGTAACAATATTTTGATCATGTAGTAAACCACCTGTTTGCAACCGCGATTTTTCTTGACAATCAGAATTCAGGCTTATGATACGCCAATTTTTTAAAATTGACTTAATTTGACTTTTGAGCTTAGGATTTTGACTTGTCTAATTAAAAATATTGCATATATTTTATACGAGACTAGCCCATAATTTTATTATAAATTATCAAATCCAATTAACGCCATTTTCCTAAAGTCTCTGTAGTGAGTCGGCAAATTTGGAATTGACGAAATTAAAATAGGTGCATTTTTTAACCTTAAAATTGGAGGACTGCTATTCCATTTATGACATTTATGTTGAATATTCTTCAATAAACGACAATACATACGTCAAATGAAAATCAAATTCTTATATTTATCACATTCAACTCTATACTGTGAAAAATAAAATAAAAAATATCACACCCCGTCAAAAAGAAAATTCTTATCATGAGACTGACACGAGAATAATAAAAAAAATACAATTAAGGCTATTGAAGATTTTAGAAGTTATAGCAAATGGTACTACTATTGTAATAGACGATTTCAAATTTAATAAAAAATAAATGAACAAATAATTTAAAGATTTTCAATTGTAATTAAAGTATAATATATATTTGATAAATATTTAATAAGAATCGAACATAATTTTTTTTAAAAAAAAATTAATTGATAATTTTATAAATTATTTTGTCGAGCTTATAATTTATTATACATTTTAATAAGATATGATTCTCATGTTATTTTAATCTTAGGGTGAAATAATGAAATTGTTTGTAAAACAATTTAAATATATAGCTAAAGTTTGAGAGGGTGAATAAGATGCAGAGAGAATGGATTAAAGTTTTTATAGTATTTTAAGTTGGATTAATTTTGAATTTGTCCTGATAAAATACACATTTTCATTTTGATTCTATAAGTTGGCCAAATTTTTGAATTCAGTCAAACTTCCTGTCATTGTAAGTAAATGAACTGTCAAATTCTTAATATAATAATTATGTAAAAAATCAAAAGTACCCTTTCAGTAAAAGGTGTCATGCTAAATGCACCCCTTTTATTGATTGCATCCCTCTTATTTTCTTATATCTTCACCTTCTCCAAACCACACTCCCCCACTTTCTGCCGAAGTTATCGAAAAAAAAAAAAATGTCAACTCTAAGTCACCACCACTACTTCCGACATCCAACATCATCCAATTAAAAAAAAAAAACTTTGAAACCTCAATTTTTTTTAAAAATTTCGACATACCAGGGTCGATCGTATACATTCTCGTCGACAAATTGTTGTCGACGGAAGTATATATGGTCGACCAACAATTGTCGAAAAAAAAATTTAAAATTTAAAAATTTCGACACACCAGAGTCGATCATATACTTTCTCGTCGACAAATTGTTGTCGACGAGAGTGTATATAATCGGAGGTGCATATAGTCAAACCAAAGGAATGGAAGGAATGGTAGCCCAATTTTAATCTCAAATTAGTGGGTGTTTCGGGTGGAATTTGCATATTTTTATAGCACATATTGAGCTCAATTTTTATAGAATTTTATGCTTTTATTGCTCAATTTTACCTAATTGTACTTGATAGAGAGAAATGTTGTGTTTTGTAAAAAAAATGGTTATTTTGGGGGCAAAAACACTTACCTAATTCTTAGTAAGCCAATGGAGTATGAAATTGAAATCTAGAGTGAAACGTGCCAATTTAATAGCCCACTAGTGCCATTTTAGTCAGCCCAATACCCAACTCAGGCGGGCCATATCAGCAAGTGGAGGCCCAACATTTTGAGGCCTATTTCAATTATTAAAGAGGAAGCACGCAGTAGAAAAGAAAGTAGATGGGCCATTTTCATTTAATCTTTGGGCCCATTTGTTTTGATTGAAACTTGAAGCCCATGTTATATATATTTCGGCAAATACAGTAAACACGAAGGAGATTTTGGAGGCAGCGGATTGGGAAGCAAACAGTAGCTGCGATTTTTTCACACACTCACACCTAGTGGAAGATGTTTCTTTTCTTGGAGCTTCAAGTGGTGGATTAGCTTGTAAATTTCACACTCCATCACCTACACTATTCTAAGCTTTCTCTATCCCTTTTATTAATATTAGTTATTTCTCTTTTTATTGTATTTGAGATTATGTAAAACACTTTAGAGTTTCAAGGCTTGTAGTTATTTGGATTGAAGTTTATGGATTAATGTTTTACTTTCAATTGTGTTTGTCTCTTATTTGTGTGCTTAATTATTATTTGAAAACATGTTATTAGTGGCCATAATAATGTGTTTTATCTATTGTTAATTGGAGTAGTATCGAAAGATTTATTCCATTAATCGTATGTAAGCATGCAACCCAATATTATTATGGTCTCGAGAGAGGATTAATTATTGGGAGGGAATTGAATGACTTTTGGGGCTAAATTAGGTGGTGTGATGTTTGTAATGTAGAGATACGAACTTATGTCGCATGCTCCTTTGAATTAGTTATATCGAGAGATTGATTAATTTTAGTGGTCAACCTTATAAGAGGACAAACTTAATTGCCATTTGAATGAGTCATTATTCATAAATGAATTTCTAAGTATTGCATATGCCTTGAAACCACATTTTTTCTTGATTATTTTTGTTATTTTCATTTCATTAGCTTGTTATTGATTTGGATTTGACTAGTTTTGTTTGCTTTCTTTGTGACATTTATAGATAGCATTAGAATTAGTCTTAGTTTTTAAACCTTCCTTGCAAATCAATCGTGTCTAGATAGAATCGTGCCAACAAATATCACTTTTACACTAACCCTTCTCTGTGGGATCGACCTCGTACTTACTTCACTACAATATACACCGTATACTTGCGGTCGTGTATTTTAGAGTTGTGAAATACGTGAATCAGTGGGCCCAGGTTATATGGGTTGAATGGTTGTAGAACAAAACCACTCAGCTGCTTGTTTAACTTCGGCCACGTTTATACACATAGACCTATTGAGGATACCTATGAGACATTTTTTTCATTCTAAAAGACATGTGAAATGTCTCATATATCCCTCATGTCAAATTTAAAAAAAAAAAATGAAAAATGCGTACACCCCTATTATATTTATCGACAAAATCGTTCATATCACTAACACACCAACCCAAATATCTTCGTCCACCACTACCATAACGTCCAAGTTCCAAAAAAAGAAAACAACAGAAAAAAAAATCATTCTAACTCACAGGAAACAAAAATCTTTGGATCTGAAATTTGTACAAACTCGATATATTTCACGACAAAATTAAAGTAAAATCACAAAATAAATCATTTTAACTCACTAATTTCATGCAAAATCACACAAAAAAATGTTGGGTTCGACAAAAACTTTTGGATAAACACAACAAGTTCGAAAATTAATTCCAAAAAAGTAAATTTATTTCGGCAAAAAATTTCTAACACATACAAAAATTCGAAAAAAACAATTGGATTCGACAATAAATTTCGAACAAACACCAAAAATTCGAAAAAAAAAATTAATATAAAATTTGTACAAACTAAAACCCTAATTTCCTAAACTTACCGGCGAGGCTGGACGACGGCGGTGGTGGGCGACGGCGGACTTGGGCGGGGGAGAGAGGAGGTGGGCGACGGGCTGGGGTAGATTGTTGCAGGCGGTGGCGGGACTGAGTGGAGGGGCTGCGAAGAGCGCAGGCAGCGCGACGGGGACGACCTTCGAAGCGTCGACGACCTTCAAAGTGAGAGGTCGGCGTCGATTTCTGTGAGGAGGACGGCGAAGGGAGCGGGGCGGCGCAACGGGAAAGGCAGTGCGATGACGTCGGCGGCCTTGGAGGGGAAGGGAGGAGGCGTCGCATGGGAGGGAGGAGATGGATGTGCTTGAAAATGAGTGAGGAAGAGGTGTCCTCATCCCTGTGTTTAGCTAGTGGGTATCCTCAATAACCCTGTGTGTGTATAACCGTGGCCCTTAACATCCCTTACTCACGCAGGGAATGACCTTCCCTTACAAATGAAATGGACCACTTGAACTCTATAATTTACAAAGGGCGCGGCTAAAGACACCCAAAGATACTATGAGGACACCCACCATAATTTTTTTTTTGTCACAAGGGTGATGCGAAATGACGTATTTACCCCTCCTGTACTTTTTTAAAAAAACGTCGGATGAGTACACCCACCTCCTATCTAACGTGGAAATACAGACGGTCATCATTTCTTCCCAATTCCAAATCTTTCCAATTCTGCAAATTCGATTTTGAGAGCGAGGATGGAGTCGAAAATGGTCGATTATGATGTAATAACTACTAGTGGTGGTGCCAAATACTCATTTGTAAGTTATTTATCATGTTTTGATTTTGAAAGTTTATTTTTTTTTTAAAGTGAAAGAGTTTTTATATTTAGGGTTTTTGTGTGTTTGTGTTGGTGTTTATGTTTGTTTGTTTGTTTTTTTTTTTTTTTGCATCTTATGACTCTATAGTGGTATGTAGTTGAAATAATATGCATTTAGGACATACATTTTGACATTATGTATTACATTTGGTCGTTTTCCAAAAAAACCCCTTTTCGTGACTGGTTCTACGAAGAAGACGACTATGTTCGTGTTTTTTTTTGGACATTGATGTGTTGTCCGAAAAAAAGTTTGGGACAAATCTCTTTTGTTTTGAACTTGTTTTCGAACATATCTGTTATGGTCGAAAAAAAGTTCCCAACATTGGGCCAATGTTCGAAATTTAGTTCCGCGAGTTTTACTTGATCGAATTTCAAACCCAAAACTCTCTGTAACGAACAAATTTTTGAACATTGGGCTTATGTTCGAAAAAAAGTACCCAACATTGGGCCAATGTTCGAAATTTAGTTTCGCGAGTTTTACTTGGTCGAATTTAAAACCCAAAACCCTCTATTGGGAATAAATTTTCGAACATACGCCCAATGTTCGAAAATTAGTTCCCAACATGACACCAATGTTCGAAAATTAGTTTCCAACAAATAAGCCATGTTAAAAAATTTGTCCCGGACATCTCCTCCATGTTCGAAAAACCAGTCAAAATTCGTTCAATTTTTCCCAAACCGTTTCATTTCTTCCTAAATCATGCCAATTAGATGTCCATTGGTTTATTTTCATCCTAACACATCAAATATTGATACATTGTACACATAAACATGATTTTAACACAAAAAACCAACCTTAATCAACAGATTCATGAATTAACACAAAATTAAAAAAAAAACCTAAATCATGAAACCCTACAACAATAAAATCAATGTTTCAACTAGAACCTAAATTAAACACGCGTTATCACAACAATAATTCTAAATATAAGCAAGGAAGACTAACCTTTAACCATTTTTTTGCAAAAAAAACTCGCGGGATGGTCACTGCAAAAAAACACGAGTTCGTTCGGTGTTCGCTGCTTCAACGCGAGTGAGATGGTCTCTCTTGTTCCACGTCGCTGCTTCAAGAGTGGGATGGAGTTTGGTCCAGAGAGGTGGAGTGGAGGAGAAGTTTGGTTGGGGAAGATGGAGATTGAGGGTGGGTGTACCAAAATTTGAGTGGAGGGAGAAATGTTAAGGGCAACTTTGGGTTTTCCACGTGGGTGTCCTCATCCGTTTTGTGTGTGTCCTCATCGCGTGGGTGTCCTCATAGTATCCTTGGGTGCCTTTAGCCGCGCCCATTTACAAAATCAAGTGGGTCACCGTGGGCTGCAATTTTGAAGTGGACTCAATTTCATTTTTTTTCTCTCTCGAGTCCAATAATTTTATTTCCTTCTCGATTTATTCCTTCGATTGACTTTACAAAATTATCGAGGCGTGATTTGCTCCAAAAATTCTCAATTCACCTACAAAAACGTCATTTCTCCAAATCAAGTGCAATGAGTCAATATAGTGTAAAAATGCAACGAAACTCTATAAAACTATGCGAATTAAACACATGAATTTCGAACAATTTTCACACTAATCAACAATCTATACGGAAGTATTTGCTCCCACCCATTCGTGCGGGAAGTGGCTCATTTTTTGTAGTTCAATTTGTCAACTTGTGTGCAACACCGTTGGAAGATCACCATATATGAGTGATGTTCCACACTAGAACTTCTTTAAGTTCCTCATGTATAATCTTGTTAATGAATCCTTAAGCCGTAAATAGATTTACGTTATTTTTAACCACCATTACTGCTTGCATAGAGTTCGATCTAATCATCTGAGTGTAAGACCGGTCCTTTTACATGCTCTGATACCTTCTCCATTAACCATAAGTTCTGCTCCAGTATAGAGCCTATAGGCCTTATTAGAGCAGCATAATTAATGGGATTGAATAAATTTTATTGATCAGATTTGCGTATTCTTATAGTTTACAATGTGGGTTTACATGTGATAAGATATTGCTAAATTATCTCAAGCAATTCTATCTTACCTAAGTTACGCTAGAAACAGGGATATTCAAATATACAAAGAATAAGTCTTATCATCTAGAATCTTCCTTAATACGCCCCTGCAAAATAGACGTTCCGTCGGCAACAGCAATTTTGGAACGAAGAAGTTCGAACCGAGTACGAGGAAATGACTTCGTTAAGACATCCGCCAACTAATCAATTATACTGACATAGGATACCGAAAACAGGCCCTTTGAAGCTAGGTCACGGACAAAGTGAACATCGATCGCTATGTGTTTCATTCGAGAGTGTTGAATAGGGTGAAGCGCTAGACGTGTGGCACTCATATTATCGCACAATAGCCGCGGCGTGGTGGAGATAGGAACACCAAGTTCCTTGAATAGATTGGTAATCCATCCAACTTCAGAAGCAGCGGAGGCCAGGGCTCGGTATTCGGCCTCCGTCGATGAGCGGGCAACACCAGTTTGCTTCCTAGAACGCCACGAGATAGGATTACCACCTAGAAATATTATGTATGCAGAAGTGGATTTGTAGTCCCTTGGATCCCCCGCAAAATCCGAGTAAGAATAAGCTGTCAAATGAAGGTGAGACGGCTTGCGTAGGAGCAGGCCATGGTGGAGCGTGCCTTTGATATATATGAACAGGCGCTTAACTGAAGCCCAATCAGACCCAAAGGGAGCAGACATACGCTGCGCCAACCGATTGACTGTGAACGATATGTCCGGGCGAGTGAGCGCAAGATACTACAAACCTCCAATTGCACTCATATACTCAGAGGGATCAACAGGGCCATCAAGTGAGTGTTTATTTAAGTTGTTGGGCGTCCGTAGAGGTTTTGCGCCGTGCATGTGATGGCGACGAAGCAAATCAACCATATATTTGTGTTGAGATAGAAACAAGCCCTCCTTGCAACGAGCTACTTCCACCCCAAGAAAGAAGGAAAGAGGCCCTAGATCTTTGAAAACAAATTTAGATTGTAGATGGGAGAGTAAACGAGTAGCTGTAGATGCACAAGAACCGGTGACAATCAAGTCATCAACATAAATGAGAACAAAAAAATCCAAGTGGAGTATCCAGTGTAGATAAATAAAGATGTATCGGCTTGGGACTACATAAAACCAAATGTAACAAGGGTCGAGCTAAGGGCAATGTAACACGCTCATGGGGCCTGACGTAAACCGTAAAGTTACTTCCGGAGAAGACATACGTGAGAGGGATTAACGGAGTCCACAAAACCGGGGGGCTGTGACATATATACCGGCGTTGTGAGGTTCCCGTGTAAGAATGCATTGCTTATATCGAGCTTTCGTAAGGGCCAACTAGCTAAGAGTGCAAGTGTTAGAACCGTGCGGATCGTGACTGGTTTCACCACGGGACTAAAAGTTTCAAAGAAAACTACGTCGGGGCGTTGATGAAATCCCTTTGCTACAAGTCGAGCCTTATAGCGATCAATTGTGCCATCTTGCTTTCGTTTAATACGAAACACCCGCTTGCAACCCACAATATTAGCATGAGAAGGAGGAGCAACGAGATCCCACGTGCCATGACGTTGCAAAGCAGTGAACTCTTCTACCATAGCTTGACGCCAAAGAGGATTGGACATGGCCTGAGAAACACAGGATGGTTCAATATCAGTAGGAAGTGGATGCTTTGTGGCCGTGAATAACTGCTTAGGTTTGAAAATCTAATTTTGTGCTCGGGTCCGCATGGGATGCGTACGAGTCGACTGGGGAGGCGGTGCAGTGGGTGCCACATGTGGGTCGGGCGGAGCAAAAAGAGGCGAGATTGGGTCCTGAGCAGTAGGTGGAGAAGATAAAGGTGGTACTTGTGCAATTGGCGTAGTAGATGTAGGAGCCAAAATGAGACGAGCATTATTCTCATAATTATCTCTTGCGGGAGCCGATGGAGTGAAACACCAGAAGGTGGACTCGGAAAACTTGACATGACAAGATGTGAAGATACGACATGTCTCAGGGTCATAGCAACTATAGGCACTCTGACTCGTAGAATAACCTACAAATATGCATGGTTTCGATGGAAATGAAAATTTTCCAACAGTATATGGACGGAGCCAAGGGAAACAAATACATCCGAATGTGCGCAATTTATAATAGTTCGGCGCTTTCCGAAATAACACTTGAAAAGGGCTGACATTATTTAGGACGCTTGATGGAGTGCGATTAATAAGATAAGTAGTTGTTTGAACGGCAAACGACCAATAATTCTGAGGCAGGCGAGCATGATGCAGCAATGTGCGTGAGATTTCAATAATATGGCGATTTCGGCGCTCATAAATGTCGTTCTATTGTGGAATGTGTGGAGCTGTGGTAAGCCAATTAATACCATTAGTTGCAAGATATGGTCTTAATGCCAAAATTTCACCTCCATCGTCCGTGTAAAAATTCTTGATTTGAGTATTAAATTGTTTCTCAACTAAGGTACGAAATTGCCGAAAAATTTGTGCAACTTGAGACTTGGCATTTAACATGTAAACTCAGCAGTATCGGCTAAATAAATCCACCAAAAGCAAGAAAAAACGACATCCATCAATAGAAGTAGGCGCAGGGCCCCAAACATTGGCATAAATAAATTCCAAAGGGCTTAATACAATAAACGTAGAATCACCAAAAGGTAGTTGATGAGCCTTGCTCACATTACAAGAAACACAATCATCAGGCACATGAGACGATTGTTGCAAAAATGGTAATTTAAATTGAGATAAAATAAATGAACTTGTTCGTCTTGAGGGGTGACAAAGACGTGCATGCCAAAGATAAGGGGTGGTATGTACACCAAGAGCAGCAAACTTTGGTTCCGAACCAGAGATAGGAGGTTGTAATCGATAAACACCGTCTTTACATGGCCCTCGAGCTAGTTCCGCCTCCGTTTAAGGATCCTTAATTGAGAAATAATGGGGAAAATTTCCAAAGAAACATTATTCGCCTTGGTGAATTGATGAACAAAAATAAGATTTTTCGATGCACCAGGGACGCACAACACGTCCGATAATAAAAATGTATGAGAGGGAGTATAAATTCGAGAGGTACTAGTGTGAGTAATAGGGAGTCGTGAGCCATCAACAATCTGTACCTCATCAGTGCCATCGTACTCGGAATGAATTGAAAGATTGCTAAGACCACCTGTTAAATTGTGAGAAGCTCCAGAATCCATGAGCCATTGGGGCTGAGTTTGCATTTGGGGCGGAGATTGAGCGATATTGGCAGTAGGAGGAGCTCGTGTGCAATAAGGAGCTGTATGACCTGTGAAACCACATAATTGGCATATAATGGGATTATTAGTGGTATTGCGATTATGTTGAAAGGAACCATGTGCACCACCACGACCACGGCCGTGGCCACCACCGCCATGACCATGATAGTTCGATTGGGAGCCACGAAAGCTCCCATACCTCCTGTTAGAATTACGTTGATGAAAAGAAGAGGATCCAGATTGTTGTGCGGCATTAGCTGTTGCAACAAGGGTAGCAGATTCAGACTCAATATGTTTGAGATATAATTCATGTTCAATGAGGCGATCACGAAGTTCCTCAAAGCGAAACGGTGTTTCACGAGTTCGAACTGAACTCACAATGTCACGGTACTCAGGGCTGAGGCTGTTAACAATATATAACGTCAGGTCATCGTCTTTAATTGGAGTATCAATAAGAGCAAGTTCATCAGCCATACTCTTGATGTAATTAACATACTCTGATATAGATCGGTTCTTAATGGTTGCCTTTGTAAGGGCGATTTTAAGATGCATGACATGCGCCCGAGAGGTGCTCGCAAAGGCCCTAGTGAGAGTCTTCCAGGCCTCGGCTGCTGTAGTGACAGAGGATAGGAGCGGAAGAATATCCGGTGAGGCGGAGCCCAGAATTGCCGCCAAGAGTAATTGATCCTGCTTGAACCAATGAAGTGCGCCGGTTGGATCTGTGGTGGAGTTAGGCTTGGGTGTGGTACCATCAATATGACCAATCAAGGAAAGGCCGTTCAAGAGGGCACATAAATGTGTGCGCCATAAAGGGAAATTGATGGAAGTGAGTTTGATTGGAAGATGATGATGGGCTGAGATCGGTACCAGGGATGGGGTCGAAGAAGAAGAAGACCCAACAACTTATGTGGTTGGAGTACTGCTGGTCGACATGTTAAGCGGAAGAAGGATCGGAAAAAAAATCTCGGTAGAGAAGGGCTAAACTAATACCATATAAGAGCAGCAGAATTAATGGGATTGAATAAATTTTATTGATCAGATTTGCGTATTCTTATAGTTTACAATGTGGGTTTACATTGCTAAATTATCTCAACCAATTCTATCTTACCTAAGTTACGCTAGAAACAGGGATATTCAAATATACAAAGAACAAGTCTTATCATCTAGAATCTTCCTTAATAGGCCTCACTTTTTTTTAATCATGCCAGCAACATATGGTTCTCTTCTAAATAAAGAGCATAGTCAATCGAAAAGCCTCATATTATTATTCACAGCTCACTTAAATTCACATTCAAATAATTATGTAGATCGAGGGAGGTTAATGAAATTATTCAACTTTCATTGCAATAAAATCAATACTCACATAAGTAATAAAATAATTAAACAAATTAAGGACGCACAAAACCATCAAACTTATCTCATCAGCCTTAAATTAAAATACAAAAACCTTTAAAATCAATGACAAGATCTTACATTATTCAAAACACTAGCCCACAAAGAAAACTTTAATCTAAAAATTAAACTGATGGAATAGAAAGAAAACTTAATTTAGATGAAAGAAAACTTAATTTAGATAAAATACTTAATTTAAATAATAGAAAGATGTCACAAAGTTGTTCAAGAATTCAAGAACATAAAAATAAGGAGACTAAAAATATCTAAATCTAATCTAAAAACAAAAAACTGAAATTAAAAGTATCCCTAACTAATTTAAGAGTTGTGAAAAAATTTAGATACAATTGGATAGAGAATTCTTTTTTACTACATGTTTGTTATGTTATTTTTTTCTTATAATATTTTATGATTAATTTTTTAATACTACTAGCTTTGTTTTGTCAAATCAAACTTCTGATGTGATTGCAGGAGTGAGTAACTTTGAGTTTATCAAACACCTTCTCAATTGTTAATATAATACTCCCTCCGTCCCGGGGAAAGCTCCCCATGAGCTTCCGGCACGGAGGTTAAAAAATAATAATATAATAAATAGATGTATTAGAGATGATGTGATTGAGAGAGAGAAAACTATAATTAAATGTGAGAGGGAATAGTTACCAAAAAAAGAATGAGTAGCTTTCATTGTGACAGACGAAAAAAGAAAGTTGAGTAGCTTTCTTTGGGACGGAGGAAGTACTTCCTCCATTCAATTTTAAAATGTCCAATTCTCTAGGCACAAGTTTTAATGAATATTGATTAGTTTATTAATAAAGTAGATAAGTTGAGGATATGATGGGTGTCCATTTATAAATAAAGTGATTGTTTATGAATAAAATGAATGACAAAGTGGATAAATAAGTGATGTTAGAAGGGTAAAGATAAAATAGTATGAATAGTATTGTTTCCACAAAAGGAATGACCATTATAAAATTGGACAACTAAAAAAAGGATAGTGAGAATAATAAAATTGGATAGAGGGAGTATTAGTTTAAATATAATATAAGACAATAAAAGGTAGATATATAAAAGAAAAGAAAACCTAGGACCATAAGCTAACAAGTCGAGACAGAGGCCGGAGTGCCATTATAACCTTGCCTGGGAAAACCCTCCTTAGGAATAAAACACAGGTCAAGGAAAAAGGTACAGGGATAAAACACAGGTCAAGGAAAAAGGTACACTCCTCTAAAAGTCAATATCTATAGAAAACATTATGTAAATCATTATGTAGAAATGAGAGTAAAAAGTCCGGGGGGTAGCATCTCCAGACACAATCAAGGCCAGTCTTGGCCACAACATCCGCCGCTTGGTTGGCCTCTCTGAAGACGTGTGAGTATTTGATTTGCATGTCATGCGTAAGAGGGTGGATCTGGCTCCAAAGGCCTTGTAGACGCCAAAGAATAGAGGGATTGGTGCTAAAAAAAGGGTCAATCGTGAGTGTCGAGTCCGACTCAATCCAAAGGAAGTGCCATCCCTGATCATGTGCATACTTGATGGCCATAAGTACTGCTGCCAACTCAACCTCAAGAGGGAGGCTCCAACCCACCTTAGTAGCGACCGCAGCCATGAAGAAACCCCTGAAGGTTCTAAAGACCGCCCCCGCATGCAGACTACCCGGGTAAGAAGAGGCACTACCGTCCGTGTTAACCTTGTGCCAACCTGTTTCAGGCGGCAACCAAATCACAGATGAATCGTGTCTCGTTGGCCTGTATCTACTCGAAACACCAAGAGTCCTAGCAATTAGTAGATCCCGAACCGTGTCGTCCGAATATCCCCTAGCTATGCTGTTGGCCTCCCTGATGCCTGAAATGATCTAAGCCATACATCTCCTAATAGAGGGCGAAACTCCATCGAATATCACCCTGTTCCGCAGAGTTCAACCGTCCTAAATGGCAGTGACGAAGCCCGCCCTCCACAGCTCCAAAGACTGCGGACCCAATCGAACTCTAGTGGCCTGAAGAAAAATGTCAAGGAAGCTAACCCCTGTGTGAATCGTGACCCCAAACATGTGAGTCAAGCTGCGTAGAATCTCCAATGTGAACGGACAATGGGCAAGCACATGGTCCAGCGACTCAGAATCCCCGCGGCATAGCATACAGATCGACGGACCCTGAATCCAAAAAGACGAGAGCTAATCCGCCGTGGGCAGCTTGCCCCAAACCGCTCTCCAAATCGCAGTGGAGCGACACATGGGCATAAAGGTGCCCCAAATTCATGATGCCTGATTCACGTATTCTACAACACTAGAATAAACAACCGCAAGTATACGGTGTCTATCGTAGAGAAGTAAGTACGAGGTCGATCCCACGAGGAGGTATAGCGTAAAAGTGTATTTTATTAACAAAATTCTATTTAGACGCGATCGATTAAGTGAAAGTGGATTACCCTAAGATTTCCTACCAAGTGTCACAAATAGACAATTAAAAGAGTAATAGAAAATCGATCAAATAGCATGCAAACTAAGGAAACGAAGTAAAACGAATGAGAACTCAAATATGAAAGGGTGGGTTCCAAGGCATTTGTAATACTTAGATATCCGTTTATGATTTGTAACTCGTTCAAATGGCCATTAAGGTTGTCTCATATAGGGTTGATCACACAAGAAGAATTAATCAATCTCTCGATATAACTAATCCAAAGGAGTATGTGACATAAGTTCGTATTTCTACCTTGCAAACATCACACCACCTAAAATAGCACCAAAGATCATTCAATTCCCTCTCCGATAAATAATCCTCTCTCGAGATCATAATAATATCGGGTTGCATGCTTGCATACGATTAATGGAATAAATCTCTCGATCTTACCCCAATTAACAATGAATTAAGCAAATCATCATGGCCAATAACAACATGCTTGCAAAGAATAATTAAGGATACAAATAAGAGACAAACACCATTTTAAACAAGAAATTAGTTCATAAACTTCAATCCAAATGTTTACAAAGCCTTAGAACCACAAATGTTCTAGCCAATCAACCACATGATCCAATTACAAGGAAAACTAAGATCAAAGCAATAAAAAGTGAAAGGAAAAGAAAGCTTAGACTATTGTATGGTGAGGAATCAAATTCTCAAGCTAATGGTGGCCTCCTTGCATGAATTGATGGAGAATTGAAGAAGTAGATGATGAAAACCTCCAAGTGTGTGTGAGAATGCTTGAAGGAGAGGTAAAATGGTTTTGAATTTAAGAAGTGAGGTATTTATAGTGTTGGGGTAGGGTTTGGGTGTAAGAATTGCAAGTTGGTCCTTTGAAAATGGAGAAAATACAAGTTTGACACCAAAAATGGGTTGGCCCGGCCGGGCCAAACTTTCGTATTGGCTCCTTCGCTCGTTTTCGTCCTCAAACTTCGTCCCTCCGTATCTTGAGCTTCCGACCTCCGATTGACTCGATTCTTTTTGCTATTCCACTCTGTTTTTCAAGCCGGATCCAATGGTACACTCCTATTTCTGATCCAATCAATTGTGGTATGTGTTTTGCTCCAAATTTCATCGTATTTCCTACAAAATCGACAAAACACAACCTTTCTCTCATTTCGGCTTAAACAATCATATTCAATGCATAAATCAATGAAATCCACCTCAAAATACACTTCCCATGTACCTCTAAAACGTGTAAATTCCACCCGAATCAAACCCCCCCAAACTTAAAATGTTGTTTGTCCTCAAACAACTAAGCACTTAAAGCAATGAGGGTGGAATGATCACAATGGAATATTCAATGAAAATCACACATGCAAAGTAAGAATGTAGTGATATCTCTTTCTCAAAGTGCATTTCTCAATGAAGATCATAGGCTCATTATTGCAATTCACATTCATGAATCAAAGAATGCACAAACACATAACACATTGTGAATGGGAAACATAATCCAAATGCTCAAGTCCTCTACTCACATGACAAAGTGTTTCTCTCAAACACACAAACAAATTGAGGATATTAATGCACTCATCAACCAAGTTATGCTATGAAATCACTATATGCTTGCCCAATCTTCTACTTTCTACAACACTCAAATGCTCAACAATGTGATCAATAGGACTTTATCAAGGATGTAACATTGGCTCTTTGGATAAGGTGGGATGAATTTGGGAATTGTGACTCTTCTAGTGGAGGACAAAGCTTGTTATTTTACAATGTGTGCTTTCACTTTCAAAGTTTACAAACTTCATCCTCACTTTTCATTTTCCTTTCTTTTTCAAGCATTCATCACCTCATCTTTTTGAACCATTTTTTCTTTTCAAGCTTTTGGGGCTCTTTGTCCCTCTTTTCTTTTCCATTGATTTTCTTTTCATCTTTTTCTTTTTCTTTCAACCTTTCCAATTTCTCCTTTCACCAAAGACATTCAAGCACATGTTTCTCCACTTTGTCTTTTATCCCCCACTAGATGTAGGTATCAAAGGCTCAAAAAGCTAAGTGGTTAACATTGTAGTTTGCCAAGAAAATGAGGAATTAAGCTCAAAGGGGCTAACTACGGAAGATTACTTCGGTTTTAGGAAATTTTGGCTAAGTGACTCTTTTAAAACAAGATGGCCTATATCACATCACAAAGTTTCACACAATCATGCTTTCAAACAAGAACTTGGACAAGTTCTAGAATCACTAGCAATAACCTAGTCCACTCTCAAATGAACTAAACCGGATTACATGTTCGATTTATGGCTCAATTCTCACCGGTTTATTCAATAAGACCTTCACATTCATCAAATGTTCCCAAACAACAACACAACATGCATTCATGCCATCAAAGATCACAACTATGAACACAACATGATACTACTATCCATCACCAATCATGCATACATTCAAAGCAAATAGACATCACCACAACTACTCAACCATGGATTCCAATGATTATTCATGCTCACATTTCACCAAAGATCCACTACCCAACATATGATCAAAACCAACTTAAACAACAATAAGTATATGAAAGCAAAGTGTGCGCCGGTGCAAATTGTAACACAAGTAGAATGACGAACCGGTGCAAGGGTAACAACTAGTAGAAAAATAAAAGAAAAATAACTCCCCCAAACTTAGAATTTATACATAGTAAAATTCTAAGTTGTTACCTTCCTCCTTGCACATCCAAAGCTCTTCAAAGATCACCATTGCAACACTTGCTTCCCCTCTCCAAAGTTGGTTTTGCTTTCTTCTTCATTCTTCAAGCTATAATATCCAAAATGCTTCTCATCCTCACCTACAAAATAAACCAAGCTATCAAAACTATCAAAGCAATAAAAACATGAAAGCAATAAAACCTTGGGTTGCCTCCCAAGAAGCGCTATTTTTAACGTCCTATGCCGGACGATCCTTCCTTGAGATGATTATCACGTCACCCCATCATCATCTTTGCTCTTGAACTTCTTTCCCCATGCAACTTTCTTAAGTCCACCAAAACATCCACTAGCTAGCCCATCCGGCTCTTCAATCATGTCATAAGAAGTTGATGCTTCATTCACTCTCAAGCTTGCATATGTAGCTTTTCTTGTCTTCCACCTTGGGGTTCTCTTTCAAAAAGTTGATATTAGGCTCTTTTTTCATCTTCTCTTCCATAGGCCTTGAATAATGATCTCCCTTAGAATACACATACTCTTCCTCCTCATCCTCATCGTCACGAAATTTAACGGCCTTGTAGATGTTGAATGAGACTTTCTCCTCACCAACATGTAGTTCAAGCTCTTCGTTTCGTACATTGATGATAGCTCCACCCGTTGCTAGGAACGGTCTTCCCAAGATCAAGGGGATTGCCCTATCTTCCTCCATATCAAGTACCACGAAATCAACCGGGAATATGAATTTTCCAACTTTGACAAGAACATCATCAACCGTTCCCAAAGGATAAACTATGGAGCGATCCGCCAATTGAAGATTCATGGTAGTAGGCGTCAATTCTCCCAAGGCAAGTGATTTGAAGAGTGATAGTGGCATGAGGTTTATGCTTGCTCCAAGATCACACAAAGCACGATAGGTTCCCTCCTTGCCAATCACACAAGGCAATGTAAATGAATCGGGATCCCTAAGCTTTGGAGGTAGCTTAGCTTGGATGATGGCACTACACTCTTCGGTGAGGTTCACGGTTTCAAATTCTACCATCTTTCTCTTGTTGGACATAATCTCCTTTAAAAACTTGGCATAGTGAGGCATTTGCTCAAGGGCCTCCGCAAATGGGATGTTGATGTGTATCTTTTTTAACATCTCCAAGAATTTGATGAACTTTGCATCCAAACTCGTCTTCTTGTGTTGGTCCCTGAACGAGTAGTGAATGGGATTAAAGTCTAGAGGGGAGGGGTGAATAGACTTTAAAACTTTTTCAAGAGAGTTGGGAACCTCTTCTGATTGCTATGTCAACTGGACTACAAGTCTGCTGGTCCAGATGACTATAGTGATCTGATAGAGGAGGTTATATGCGGAATTATGGTAGGCCTTGTTTAGACTCGTTCTTTTGTTTCTTGTGAAAGTGTTTAACTTGTTTTGTTTAATGAAAGTACTCAGCTGATGCTGGTTTGAAAGTTGTGGCCTTGTTTTGAAGAATATTGAAATCACAGTATGCACTATATAATAGTTAATGAAATGACAGAATGTAAAGTGTAGTAAGTAAATAACACCAGGTTTATAGTGGTTCGGATATACGATCCTACGTCCACTCTCACGTCCTAACGTGATATTTAATCCCTTTAATTTACCGCAAATTACAAGGGTCTTGACCTTTATAGTCCCAAGGATAGGACTTTGAGATCTGAGCCGTCCTAACAGTTACGGTCTCCACAAGTGATTGTAAGCACTTGCACTTTGAGGGTTTAAAAAACTTTAACCTTTCGGAGAGGGTTTGGGGTTTTTGAAGTGTATCCAACTAATGGTTCAAGCTTATAATTTGCTTAACCACTTTGCCTAAAACAAATGATATACAATATGAACAGGTTTCAGGTTCTTATGGGTTGGATAGAAATCACTTAAGAGCTATGGATAATCTAATGGATTCTGGCTCTTTGAGAACTCTTGGGACAATATGAATTTAGCTTGATTGCTTGCTAGACTTGTTGAATTCTCTCGTTGTGACTTCGTGCTTGTGATTTCTCATCCTCTTGTATTTATAGTGGTGATTGCTTGCAACTAGCCGTTGGAGTTGACTAGCCGTTGGGGAAATCTTTCCATAATGGCTTGATTCCTTGATTCCAGTCGCTTGATTGCTTCAATCCTGGGATCATGTCAATCTTCTAAATAAGGTAGGTCTTTGTTTAAACTGCAAGATGACTTTGGAATCAGCCGAGTCCTGGAAGAACACATAGTCTTCTGATCTGAACTTCTAGTCTTCTGACTACTCTTCTGGCCTTGTGTCTTCTGTCTTTTGATATCAGCAGAGTAAAACTCTTCTGATCTGGCAGTTCTTTGTCCTGTTTTAGGCCATCTTCAATCTGGGACTCCATCAGTCAAGTAGGTATACAAGCACCTTACTTAACTGGTCTTCAAGGATCTCCTAGTCTTCATGTCTTCTACTCTTCTCATCTTGAGGGAGCGCGTGTAAGCCGGGACTGTGCTGATCAGCTGATATCTATACAGTTGATCACACAAGACTAGTCTAAGCTGTTCTATACAAAGTCAGCTGATCCTATTACATTTATAAACTCTAAGTGTTTTGGCCATCAAAACTATTCTAACATCAAGTGGGGCTTAGGGTGAATTTATATCCCAACAATTTCCCCCTTTTTGATGAAGCCAAAACTATATATGATAAATGCTCTTAATAAGATAAGATAGGAGTTTATAAACTTCATAAAAACTGAAGTATCTGATGAAGACAATGAGAGTTTGTCTTGAAAGCAAAGAGAACTAAACTTGAATATATATAGAGCTTTTACAGATTACAAGTAATAGTTTCTTTAAAGCTTTGAAAGTGGTCTTCATCAGGTCTTCTGATCTTCAGATGCGGAAAGCAAGATACAGACGAGTTCGAACTTCTTCCATATGTTGCAGGTCTGTAACATTCTCCTCTTCATATATCTTTTCTAGGATCCTTTTGACTTCAATTAAGTCTGTTCTTCCAGAATCCAGAGTGGGAGGATCCCATTTGGGTTCTTCAGGAGTTAGGATTCTGCAGTTGTCAAGTTCTTTGGCTGTCTTGACTACTTCTTTCCAGAACTCTTGATCTTCAATGTTCATGAATTGATTGAACTGGAAGAATTCATCTTCATAGGTTGGGAGAGGGCCAAATTTTCTTACAATGTGGTGTTGAATTTGCCACTTCTTCTTCAGAGGGTACCACCTTGGTAGCTCATCTTGAAGGGCTAAATAATCCACATAGTTGCTATCAAACACCGGGACTTTATCTTTCTGTGCCAGAGCATTTTCGTTCAATGCTTTGTCCTTGAGAGCTTTCCTGAGTTTGGCTATCTTCCTGTCAAATTTGGCTTTGACTGCTTTCGCATCTTTTAGCTTCTTTTGCTTAAGCTCTTGAGCTTCAAACTCTTTTCTTTTCTTCAACTCTAAAACCTCTTTCTCTTCTGCAGTAGGCTCTGCTGGAGTTGACTTCTTGCTTGACTTCTGAGCTTGCTCATCTGCTTGCTCATCTGCCTTCCTTTTCCTTGTCATCCTCTTCTCAGGAACTTGTTCTGTAGAGGCAGTGATCTGCAGACTTTTGGCAGGAGCTTGAGCGGGAGCTTGGGTGTCTTCTTGAGCAATTTCTTTGCCTTTGCCTTGCTTGCTCTTGATTTTGCTTGATAAACCACCCAAGGTTTCATTCAGCTCATCTTGAGATACTACCATCACAGCTTGCTGTGCAGTAGCCTTCTCTAGAGCCTTTATCAATACATCTTCCCCCTTTTTGGCTTCAGCAAGTGCAGCCGCAAAAGGTTTCATGGCATTCAGAATCTCCACTTTCAGAGTTTGTTGAAGAGCCATGGCATTGACTTTGCCAACATGGGTCAGATGAGTGATGCTATGGTCTAGAATCTGAGCATGAGAGTTGGAGGAGGAGGCAGCTTCAAGTTTAGCTGTAAGTGCTTCCAATTTGGTTGCTGTTTCCTTCAGCTGAGTCTGAAGTTTCTCATTCTCTGCTGTAGCTAATTGGAGAAGAGCTCGACCTTCAGTAGCTCTTGCTTCAGCATCTTCAATTCTTTTCTTGTAGGTGTTTTCCATGCGGTTGACCTCATTAGTGTAGAGATCAGCAAACCTGGTGGAAGTGTCACCTGCCTTCTTTAGAATGCTGGTCATATACTCACTTATCAGATTGTGGAGTGATTCTCCAAACTTGTCTTCAATGTCAATGATCTGGTCATGAAGACGAGTTCTCTGCTCCTTAATAGCCTTTTCAACATATCTTCCAAGCTGTAGGCCTAACCCTCTCTCAAAATGTAGGTCTATTGCAGCCTTGACCTGTGAGCATATGTCTGCTGTATAGTCAGCTGATGAAGTAGAAATTGAGGCAGTACCTTGAGGCTTTGGATGAACAATCAAGGCTTTGCCTCTTTCTTCAGCTGAAAGGTACTCTTCATTGAGAAATGAGGTAGTGGCCTTAACCAGGTGGGACATGATAGTGTCTCCTTTATCAATGAAGTGAGTTAGAGTATCCTTAGGCATGAAGTGATCAGGAATAGTGATTACTTCTCTTTCAACCTCGGTTCTGTCAGCTGGTTCAGTTGAGTCTTCCGCAGGAACGGACGCAGCTGAGTCATTCACTTTTGCTGTGTCAGCTGTCTGCTGACCTGATATGCCTTCTGGGATAGAGGTACCATTAGTTGGAATTCCTAGATTCCTGTGGCATACTGCTGTAAAGGCTTCTTCGGGCAGCAGCTGAGCAAAAGATTTAACTTGAGCAACTTCTTTTTGCTCCATTTCCCAGTCGAGGAAATTAGCTTTTCCTCCCATTCCTTCCATGACCTCAATAAGGTCATCCACATCATCTCTCCTGAGTTCAATCCAGGTGCAGACTCTGAGAACTTGTTCAAACTGAACTGATTCCTCATCAATACCAGGAATAGTAGACTTGAGCAGGTTTGCTATCTTCATCCTCATTATCTTCTCCCTTGTGCACATAGGATAGTGTACCATTCCGTACTGAGGTCGAGAGGGACCAGCTTGAGCCAGGTCGGCTGGTGCCATGTCTTCTGGAACAGAAGGAACAATGATGGTAGGAGTTTGAGTATTTGGGGTAGTTTCCTCTGCTGTGTGAGTATCAGCAGGGATTTGGGAAGTGATATGTTCTTGATCTTCAGTGGTCTGTTCATCAGCAGGGTTTTGAGTCTGCTGGTCTGGTTCAGTACCTTCATGAAGATCAGTAGAAGGTTGAACCTGTAGATCTTGGACATCTGCTGTGTGAATGACAGCAGGGGTGTTGGATGGAATCTGAGTTTGATCATCAGAGATCTGTGATTGGTTGTCTGCTGTTTGAACATCAGCAGGGATAGGCAATAGTGATTCAGGGGTTGAAGTAGGTTGAGCTTGTTCCTCTGCTGTGTGAGTATCAGCAGGGATTTGGTTATCAGTGTTTGAGTGTTCAGATGGGTTGGAATCATCAGAAGGGTTGAAGGATGCAATCGGGGCTATTAACATGGGAGTAGGAAGCCTCGATTTCTTGGACTTTTTGTTGAAAGAAGAATTATTCTTCTTTCTCTTCTGACCCTTCGACAATTTAGAAGGAGTAAAAGTGGGAGAGGGTTTAGAGGTACCTGCCTTCTTCAAGGGAGAGGCAGTGGGAGTGGCATCTGAATCAGATGGGGAGATGAGCCCTGATCTAATTAGATATCGTCTTTGTGCTAAGGTCTGATTGTCATCATCATCATCATCCTCAACAGCCTTCTTCTGAGCCTCTTCTTTGGCTGGCTCCTCTTCTTCTTCAGCAGAGTCATGATCAGACTCTTTTGCTGCCTTGTCAGCAACATCTTCGTAAGATGCTTCAGCCAACATCTTCCTCTTCTCTTCTTTCAACCTTGCTGCCTCAGCAAGAGCTTCCTTTCTCAAATAATATTTGGAGATGTGGAAGGTCTTATGAGGTCCCATCTTGTACTTCTTTGGGAGAATATCTGGAAGGATGATGCTCAGCTTGTTGACAAAGCTGACTGTAGCTGCCACCTTCCATACCCTCGATTGTAAGTCCAAAGTGACTTTCTTTGCCTCAAGGGCAATTCTTTCTAAGAATAGTCCTTGCCAGTCTCCATCAATCTGATCCCAGATTGCAGCCATAACTCGAACCTTTAAAGTAGTAACAGCATCATGACTGAATGTGTTACCAAGTAACATCTTTCCTGCAATATCCATCAAGGTTTGGAATTTAGGTTCAAGTTGGGATTTCTTGAGCCCAATTGCATCAATAGCCTTGATTTTTCCACCAGTAAACATCTCCATATACTCCTTTTCTCTATTCATGATGTAGTTGGAGATATTTATTTTCCCCCTTGACAGGCCAAACAATTCCTGAAGGATTTCCCTTGTAACCTTGACTTTGTGTCCACCCATGACACTTTCAACATGAGAACCCTTCATCACAGCGTTTGCATAGAATGCCAGAACGTCTTGTTCATAAACATTAGTTGGAGCTGCTTCCAGAAAGTCTCTGAGTTTAAGATTGACACACCTAAGCAATATCTCCTTGTTCTCATCTGTGTGTTTGCCTTTGAAAAACAGAGCATTCTCCGTAAAAATCTTCCCTTCCTTGGACCACTTTGCAGCATCCAAGGTGCCAGTGCTCTTGGTCTTCTCGTCGTAAATTTCAATGATTGCCATAGTAGAGTTTGAGTGTTAGGGTTTGAGGGCTTGAAAGAAATTTGCAGAACGAGAGAGAGTATTGTGAGTAATTGAGTAATGTGAGCGACAGGATTTGGAAGAGGTTTTAAGGGTGTGAATATATACTCCAGTAAATTTTGATCTAACGGTCAGATTTGGGTTTAATTTGGAGTAGAGCCCAAGATTTCCTTCTTTGATTTCTTAAATTTGCCGGCTGATTTTGCCATGTGGCAATATTTGATTTGCTGGCAATATGGTACTTGAGTATTAATGACATCATTACCAAAAATAGCCGTTGTGACTAATTTATGGTAAGAATTGATCATCAAGGCCGTTTTCTATAAGAGAATTGCATTCCTTATATAAGCCAATTTGTTTAATTACATTAAGGAATAAATCTAGAATGAATTACATGATCAAGACTAGTCATTATACTCTAAATTGAAGTGATTTGGTCAGCAGAGTGAGGTCTTCTGAGTTCTTCAAGATGTCTGCTGATTTTCCTTGAAAAGTCTTCTGGTCAGCTGAGTTGGTCTTCTGATCAGCTGAGTAGAGGAAACGGTGTTTGCTGTGATGATCCAACCTGGATGGATCCTTCCAGCTTTATTGTGAGTGATGATCCAACCTGGTTTGATGGATCTTTCAGCTCCTTCTTTAAATCAAGTGGGACTAGCCTAGATGAAATCCCACTGATTTAACTGCTTCTCACCATCGGATGTTCCTCATCATCAGATGGGATGTAGCATCTAATGTGTCCTTGTTGAATTTCTTCGCTTCTCTTGAAGGGGAAGGAAGATTGAAGGGTGCTTCAACGGAGTCGAAGAGAGGGCCATGGACGCAGCCTTCATGTTCTGTTTAGACACAGTAGCTTTTGATAACAAGCTCTCCATGTAGAACTTCCCCCTGGAGAAGAAGCTCTGCTTGCTTGCTACTTTGTCCTCTGCATCTCTTCCTCCTTTAGCTTTCAACAAGAACGTCTCTTCTTCCTTTAGCTTTCATGGGCATACTCATGTTGAGTAAGCCAAGTAAATAGATCTGCATCATCTTCATTTTTGGGACAAATCTTCATCTCCTTCACCCAAAACTTTGGTTGAAGGATGATCTCCATTCCATCTCTTCTTTCAATTGTCTCCATACCTGAAACAAGAATAGTGTTAAATGATTTGTGTTCTTAGGTGTTCTCATAACTTCCTCCTTTTATAGGGGTAGAAATGAGGTAGTGGAGTGAAAGATGACAAAACTATAGAGGTGATAGGTCTGAATTTCTGAAAAGTGATTTCTTAAGATCAACAGTGAGATTCTTGATCTAAGGGTGCACATTTAAGGATATTCAGACTTTATCTAATGGAATGCAGAAATTATAAATTTTGACCATGAGTTATTTGAAATCCGTACAGTGCATGCATATTGTTGAGTCGGTGAGGATGGCTCAGTAGTATACTGTATGTATGTATATGAATAAAGTATTTTATGAAGAATAGTTTATTAATATACATAGTTATACATTGCTTAGAGTAAAGAGATTAAATAACTTTGTTCAGGTCTTCTGTATGTATGTATATATACTATGTAATGCAGATTTTAGAGTATTTCATCAAGGATTCTTAAGGTATCATTGATTCCCCCTTGATTAGATAACTCTATGTTTTCCCTCAGCTTTATTTGTCTTCATTGGGAAAGAACTTACCTGAAGATGAGGGTGTCTATTCACCTCATCTGATCCTCCTAGTCTGCTGCAAAATGTATCAGCTGAGGTCTTCAGCTGATCTTGTGCTCTTCATGTGCTTGGGTCCAAGAGTCCTAAGCTATAGCATAGGGTCTTGAATCTTTCTTCAACTAGGGGCTTAGTCAAGATGTCTGCTCTTTGGATATCTGTGTGAATTTTCTCCATCTTGATGTCCTTCTTTTCAAGGTGGTCTCTTATAAAATGGTGTCGAATGTCGACATGCTTGCACCTTGTGTGGAGGACTGGATTTTGAGTGATGGCAATGGCACTGCTGCTGTCACAAAAGATAGGGACTTCTCTTGCCTCTACATTGTAATCTTTGAGTTGTTGAACTAGCCAGAGTAGCTGACTACAATAACTTCCAGCTGCCATATATTCTGCTTCAGTGGTGGATGTTGCAACTGAGGTTTGTTTCTTAGAGAACCATGATATCAACTTGTTGCCTAGAAATTGACAGGTTCCTGATGTGGATTTCCTATCAATTCTGCATCCTCCATAGTCTGAGTCAGAATAGCCACTTAATTCTAGATTGTCATCAGCAGGGTACCATAGTCCTAAGTTGACTGATCCTTTTAGGTACTTGAGAATCTTCCTTGCTGCTTCTAGATGACTTTGCTTTGGGTTTGCTTGAAACCTAGCACATACTCCTACAGCAAATGTTATGTCTGGTCTGCTGGCTGTAAGGTATAGTAGAGATCCAATCAGTGCTCTATATTCAGCTTGATCAACTGCCTTTCCGGACTCATCTGGTTCCATTTTGAAAGATGTCATCATAGGAATCCTTGCAGTTTTGCTTTGTAGAGCTTTGAATCTTTCTAGTAGACTCTTGGTATACTTGGACTGGTTGATGAAGATCCCTTCTGGACTCTGCTTGACTTGAAGTCCTAGGAAATAGTTCATCTCACCCATCATGCTCATTTCGAATTTTCCTTGCATAAGTTCAGAGAACTTCTTGCACATCTCTTGATTGGGTGATCCAAATATAATGTCATCTACATATATTTGTACCATTAGAATGTCTTCTCCTTCTTGTATTCTGAAGAGAGTTCTGTCAACTTTGCCTTTTGTATATCCATTGTCAAGTAGGAATTGTGACAATGTGTCATACCAAGCTCTAGGGGCTTGTTTTAGACCATAGAGAGCCTTCTTCAGTCGATATACTTGATCACCTTTTTCAAATCCTGGAGGCTGCTCTACATATACTTCTTCTACCAGAATACCATTTAGAAAAGCACTTTTGACATCCATTTGGTATACTTTGAAGCCCATAAATGATGCATAGGCTAGAAATAGTCGAATGGCTTCTAATCTGGCTACTGGAGCAAAAGTTTCATCATAGTCAATTCCTTCAGATTGTGAATATCCTTTTGCAACTAGCCTTGCTTTATTTCTAGTTATTACATCATTTTCGTCCTTCTTATTTTTGAATACCCACTTTGTTCCTACTACGTTGTGGTTTTCAGGACGATCTACCAATTCCCAAACTTCATTTCTTTCGAATTGGTTTAGTTCTTCTTGCATAGCAGTGATCCAATTGCTATCAGTCACTGCTTCTTCTATGTCAGCTGGTTCAATGTTGGAGAGGAAAGCACACCAGCAGAACATAGATGATTGAGAATTCTGATTCAGTTGTCTTCTTGTCTTGACACCTGATTCTGCTCCTCCTAATATGAGGTTTGATGGATGATTGTTCCTCCATGTATGTCTTTCAGGAGTATCTGCATTAGATGAACTTGGATTCTCATCTGTTCTATTGCCATCAGGAGGGTTGACTTGATTTGGTCGATCATCATCTGTATCTTGAGTGTCAAAGAGATCATTCCCCCTTGCATTTGGGATTGTTGCATGTTGATTGTGGGTAACTTGTTCAGCTTGAGTTTGAGATCTAGTGACTGGTCTGTGTGGTTTATCTTCCTCTGGTTCTTCAGGGAATGGTTTATTGACTTCAATAAACTCATCAGACCTCTTCTTGATCACTAGTTTCTTCATCTGTTCTGCAGCTGAGGTTGTTTCTACTGCACTCTTTTCACAAGATTCATCAAAAACAACATGTGGTGTTTCTTCCACAAGAAGGGTACGTTTGTTGAATACCCTAAATGCTTTGCTAGTTGAGGAGTATCCCAAGAATATCCCCTCATCTGATTTGGCATCAAAAGCATTCAACTTACTTTTCCCATTGTTGTGAATGAAACACTTACAACCAAATATATGAAAGTAAGATACTCTAGGTTTTCTTCCTTTCCACAGTTCATATGGGGTTTTCTCATGGATTTTGTGAATACCTGACCTGTTTTGAGTGTGACAAGCTGTGTTGATAGCTTCTGCCCAAAGCTTCTAAGGAGTATAGAATTCAGCAAGGAGTGTTCTTGCAGCTTCTTTGAGTGTTCTGACTCTTCTTTTAGCTACACCATTTTGTTGTGGTGTTCTTGCTGCACTTGTCTCATGCTGAATACCATTAGAAGTACAATATGCAATAATATAGGAGTTAATAAATTCAGTGCCTTTGTCACTTCTAATTTTCACAATAGGCTCTCCTTTCTCTACTTGGATCCTCTTTAACAGTTCAGGAAACTTCTGCTGAGTTTCACTCTTCTTGTATAAGAAGATAACCCAAGTAAACTTGGAGTAGTCATCTACAACAATAAGAGTGTATTTTCTTCCTGTTAGGGTGGTTGGAGTGATTGGTCCAAAGAGATCCATGTGTAACAGTTCAAGAACTCTGCTGGTTGATGCTGTCTTCTTGGTCTTGAAGGAGACCTTTGTTTGCTTTCTTTGTTGACATGCATCACAGACCTGATCTTTACAGTAGAGTTCATTAGGCAGACCATCAACTAAGGATTCCCTTGCTAACTTGTTCAGAGTCTTAAAGTTCAGATGACTAAGACGTTTGTGCCATAGCCAGCTGACATCTTTAGGGCTTTTCACAAGCAGACATGTATCCTTAGGATAGCTGTTCCAATTTGCAAGATACATACTTCCCTTTCTAGATCCTGTTAGAAGATTTTGTTTTGTTCTTTTATCACTTATGAGACATTCATCTTTAGAGAATTTAACTGAATAACCAGTGTCACAAAAATGAGAAACAGATAATAAATTAAACTTAAGACCTTCTACATATGATACATCATGTACCTCAATGTCACCATTTCTAAGGGTGCCATATCCTTTTGTGTTACCGTGCGCGTTATCACCAAAGAAGACTTTTGGACCTTTCTTTTCTGTGTAGTTGGTCAGCAGGTCTTTGGTTCCAGTCATATGGGTTGAGCATCCACTATCTATGTACCATATCTCTCCTGCTAGACCTCCTTTTCTGTATAGGTCCCTCCTTTCCTGCAAGAAAGGTTAAGTCTTAGGTACCCATTTTGTTTTGGGTCCTTGGGTGTTAGTACTACCCTTGGGAACCCACATATACATTGGTCGTTTGAACAACCTTGAGTACTTGAGTTGTTTCCCTCGGGCATCACAGAACCAAATCTTACCAGTTAACACCTTGGACTGATCTGATTTGTTGTTTGTGTCAACTAAGTAATAGTCAAATGGTTTTCCTTTATAGGAGTGAACATACAATATCTTTTGACTAGTTACATTCGGCCTGGGTGCATTAGCTGGTCGATGCACACGATTATATGGACCATACTCTTCTGTTCTCACAATATCATAAGAGATAGGGGGTGCAAAGAGAACAGATTTGTTTGAAGAAGATTTCTTCTTCTTGGCTGGAGCAGCATACAGCTGAGACTGTCTCAGACGAGATAGTCTAGGCTGTTTGCTGTTCCTCTGTATAGGTTTGGGGTTAACTTTTCTTTTACCATTTTTGGTGTTGGAATAGTTAGCCTTAGTTGGTACAAATGCCTTTTGGTTCATATTGAGTTCATTGTGTTTAGAACACTCACCCTGTTCATGTGTCTGAGTAGTGCACTTGTTAGGTGTACTACCCCCAGCTGGAGAGGATGTTGATGAATTAAGTTCATAGCCTAAACCCATCTTATTGCCATTTGATCTATAATATTCAGAGATACTTTCAATAGTAGTCGAGGCTTTATTGAATTCTGATATCTTTTGATCTAGGCATTCCTTCTCCTTTTCTAAGAGCTTGTGTGCTTGGAAGAGATCATCGAACTTAGATTGTAGTATACGAAATTCCTTGGTTTCTAAGGCTTGAGTTTCTAACATCCCCTCATACAACTGAGTTGTTGTGGTATTTTCTTCCTTAAGAAGTTCCACTTCTTTGGTCAACCTCTCATTCATGGTGACTAACTCAGGGGTGTTATCAAACTTAACCTTTTTCAACCTAACAATTTCTTTCCTTAAATCCTTATTCTCCTCTTCCACTTCTATAAAGGCTCTAGTGGAAATATCCAGATCACCTTTTACCTTTCTTAACGATTGATAATAGGTGTCTTCTGATTCGCCTTCAGATGAGTTTATGTCATCTGTTTGTGAGAAAATAGGTGAATGGAAAGTAGTAGTGTAGGAATTTACCTCATTTTCTCCTATGGCCATCATAGCTAGATCGTCTGAATCATCTGAGTAGATTTGACAGTCTGGTGATGTAGGAAGTTCATCACTTTGATATTCAGATTCTTCAGTCAGCATTTTAATTTACCGCAAATTACAAGGGTCTTGACCTTTATAGTCCCAAGGATAGGACTTTGAGATCTGAGCCGTCCTAACAGCTACGGTCTCCACAAGTGATTGTAAGCACTTGCACTTTGAGGGTTTCAAAAACTTTAACCTTTCGGAGAGGGTTTGGGGTTTTTGAAGTGTATCCAACTAATGGTTCAAGCTTATAATTTGCTTAACCACTTTGCCTAAAACAAATGATATACAATATGAACAGGTTTCAGGTTCTTATGGGTTGGATAGAAATCACTTAAGAGCTATGGATAATCTAATGGATTCTGGCTCTTTGAGAACTCTTGGGACAATATGACTTTAGCTTGATTGCTTGCTAGACTTGTTGAATTCTCTCGTTGTGACTTCGTGCTTGTGATTTCTCATCCTCTTGTATTTATAGTGGTGATTGCTTGCAACTAGCCGTTGGAGTTGACTAGCCGTTGGGGCAATCTTTCCATAATGGCTTGATTGCTTGATTCCAGTCGCTTGATTGCTTCAATCCTGGGATCATGTCAATCTTCTAAATAAGGTAGGTCTTTGTTTAAACTGCAAGATGACTTTGGAATCAGCCGAGTCCTGGAAGAACACATAGTCTTCTGATCTGAACTTCTAGTCTTCTAACTACGCTTCTGGCCTTGTGTCTTCTGTCTTTTGATATCAGCAGAGTAAAACTCTTCTGATCTGGCAGTTCTTTGTCCTGTTTTAGGCCATCTTCAATCTGGGACTCCATCAGTCAAGTAGGTATACAAGCACCTTACTTAACTGGTCTTCAAGGATCTCCTAGTCTTCATGTCTTCTACTCTTCTCATCTTGAGGGAGCGCGTGTAAGCCGGGACTGTGCTGATCAGCTGATATCTATACAGTTGATCACACAAGACTAGTCTAAGCTGTTCTATACAAAGTCAGCTGATCCTATTACATTTATAAACTCTAAGTGTTTTGGCCATCAAAACTATTCTAACATCAAGTGGGGCTTAGGGTGAATTTATATCCCAACATCTTGAGTCGTTGAGGGTATGAGATTTGAGGCTTATATGGAGATGGAGGCTTGTATGTGTCATTCTCTTTCTCATTTGTTTTCTCCTTCTCAACATCTTTCTCTTCAACTTTCCTTCCTTGTTGCTCCTCTTCACCATCTTCCTTTGGCATCATAGGGCCTTCATAGCTTTTGCCACTCCTCAACTTAATTGACTTGCATTGCTCCTTGGGGTTCAATTCCGTGGTTGAGGGGAATCGACCCGGCTTGTGTTGATTTCCAACCATATTAGCAATTTGGCCCACTTGAATCTCAATGGCTTTCACATCATTCTTGATTCCCATCACTTCATTTGCCAATTGACCAATTTTCTCATCTTGACTCTCAATCTTTTGCCAAGTCTTTGTCATGAAACTCTTCGTCTCTCCCATGAACTTCTTAGTTTCTCCCATGAATGTTATGAACATTTCTTCCATAGTGAGTTTTGACGAAGATTCTTCTCTCACACCATCTCGTACATTGAAGTTCGACGATGGTTGAATGGCATTGTGTGGGTTAGCATATGAGAAATTTTCATGGTTTCTCAAGCCGGGATGGTATTGGTTCGGATTAGAGGGGTGATAGTTCCCATGGGCTTGTCTTTCTCCCCAACCTCTTTCTCTAAAATTTCGGTCCTGTTGGTTGTTCATGTAATGAGCCTCTTCATATTGTGCATCATTGGGCTCCACTAGTGCTTTGGCCGTCATCAAAGAGATTAGCTTATCCACTTTGTTGGATAAGTTGATGCTTTCTTCCGAATTTTGAGTGGAAGCTACCTTTCGATTTTGCCTTCGTTCGGATGGCCATTGATTGCCATTCTTTGCCATCTCTTCCAAGAGCACATATCCCTCTTCCGTTGTCTTTCCTAAAAAAGAACCTCCTCCGGCCGAAGCATCCACCATACCCCTTGTACGGTGGTCCATCCCGTTGTAGAAGTAGCATATCAATTGGTCTCGTGAAAAACCATGTTGAGGGCAACTCCTTATCAAATCCTTAAAGCGCTCCCAAGCCTCGGCCAATGACTCGTCGTCATCTTGCATAAATGAGGATATCTCTCCTCGGATTTGGATCGTCTTGCTCGGAGGAAAGTACTTCATGAGGAATGCATCAACAAGGTCGGCCCAATTCTCGATTGTCCTCAAGTCGAGAGAGAGGTACCATTGCTTTGCTCGGTCCCGGAGTGAGAATGGGAAGAGTTGCAAACGGATATAATTTTGAGGAACACGGTTGATCTTAACCGTTCCACTTATCTCGAGGAATTGAGATAAGTGGAGGTTAGGATCCTCCTTCTAGAGCCCACAAAACTGATTGTTTTGCACCATTACATCAAGGCCGACTTGAGTTTGAAGTTGTGTGCATCTACGGGTTCCCTACCCGCTCCTCCATAAGGTCTTGGTATGGGACGGAAGTGGTCTCTCAATACTCTTTGTGACCGATTTCCTCATTGTGGACATTCTCTTCATCCCTCCGGTTGAGGTTATCTCTCACAACCCCTTGTGGTCGGTTACCACCATTTCCATTTGGCTCTACTACGCCCCCAACATCCTCTTGATTCCTTTCTTCTTCCACAGTCGGATTATCCCTTCGATTCATCTCTTCCAATTCAATCCTTCTTCTTTCGGCGTTCCTTCTTCGACAATTGGCTTCGATCTCCGGATCTAAGGGCACTACTTCTTGATGATTTCTCCTAGATCGTGTGATCATAAACCATATCTATCAAAGGATCAAACGAAAGTTAGAATCGCAAGTAAGCTCAATAATAGCAAACACAAATATTTTTGGATTTTTTAGAATAAGGAAAACAAGTAAAATGTATAAACTAAAACTCTATTAACCTACACTCTAGAGCTATAAAAACCTCCCCGGCAGCGGCGCCATAAACTTGATTCACGTATTCTACAACACTAGAATAAACGACCGCAAGTATACGGTGTCTATCGTAGAGAAGTAAGTACGAGGTCGATCCCACGAAGAGGTATAGCGTAAAAGTGTATTTTGTTAACAAAATTCTATTTAGACGCGATCGATTAAGTGAAAGTGGATTCCCTAAGATTGCCTACCAAGTGTCACAAATAGACAATTAAAAGAATAATAGAAAATCGATCAAATAGCATGCAAACTAAGGAAACGAAGTAAAACGAATGAGAACTCAAATATGAAAGAGTGGGTTCCAAGGCATTTGTAATACTTAGATATCCGTTTATGATTTGTAACTCGTTCAAATGGCCATTAAGGTTGTCTCATATAGGGTTGATCACACAAGAATAATTAATAAATCTCTCGATATAACTAATCCAAAGGAGCATGTGACATAAGTTCGTATTTCTACCTTGCAAACATCACACCACCTAAAATAGCACCAAAGATCATTCAATTCCCTCTCCGATAACTAATCCTCTCTCGAGATCATAATAATATCGGGTTGCATGCTTGCATACGATTAATGGAATAAATCTCTCGATCTTACCCCAATTAACAATGAATTAAGCAAATCATCATGGCCAATAACAACATGCTTGCAAAGAATAATTAAGCATACAAATAAGAGACAAACACCATTTAAAGCAAGAAATTAGTTCATAAACTTCAATCCAAATGTTTACAAAGCCTTAGAACCACAAATGTTCTAGCCAATCAACCACATGATCCAATTACAAGGAAAAATAAGATCAAAGCAATAAAAAGTGAAAGGAAAAGAAAGCTTAGACTATTGTATGGTGAGGAATCAAATCCCAAGCTAATGGTGGCCTCCTTGCATGAATTGATGGAGAATTGAAGAAGTAGATGATGAAAACCTCCAAGTGTGTGTGATTGTGTGTGAGAATGCTTGAAGAAGAGGTAAGATGGTTTTGAATTTAAGAAGTGAGGTATTTATAGTGTTGGGGTAGGGTTTGGGTGTAAGAATTTCAAGTTGGTCCTTTGAAAATGGAGAAAATACAAGTTTGGCACCGAAAATGGGTTGGCCCGGCCGGGCGGGAGTGTTGGCCGAGAGTTCTTGAAACAGGGGGTAGGTCGTCCGGCCGGGCCAAAGTTTCGTAAATGGAGGTGTAATTTGGGGTATTCGGTCGTCCGGCCGGGCCAATACTTCGAAAATGAGTGAAAATTCTGGATTTGGCCGCCCGGCCGGCCGGGAATGTGGCCCGGCCGGGCCAAACTTTCGTATTGGCTCCTTCACTCGTTTTCGTCCTCAAACTTCGTCCCTCCGTATCTGAGCTTCCGACCTCCGATTGACTCGATTCTTTTTGCTATTCCACTCCGTTTTTCGAGCCGGATCCAATGGTGCACTCCTCTTTCTGATCGAATCACTTGTGGTATGTGTTTTGCTCCAAATTTCATCGTATTTCCTACAAAATCGACAAAACACAACCTTTCTCTCATTTCGGCTTAAACAATCATATTCAATGCATAAATCAATGAAATCCACCTCAAAATACACTTCTCATGTGCCTCTAAAACGTGTAAATTCCACCCGGATCAATGCCCAACCAAGCCTGGGCAGGGGTGACCTGAGCAAATCATATGCCATGCTGGAGGAGAGTTCCCCTGAAAAGAACCCTCCCAAATACGTTTGTTAGGTCCCCTAAGCACCGTGATCTGTAGGATATCCCTTACAATCTCCGTAAATCTCATGATAAAGCACCTCGGGAAATGCCAACAATCATCATAGAAATCCCACATGTTGCCGCCTCTATCAAGGAGATTTTCTCCATTCCGGCGCCGCCTGTTACGGCTACCGGCGTCCAAGCGTCGAAATCCCACAATGTTGCCGGAGTTCTTCTATTTTCGGTGACTTCCAATGTGGAGGCGGCCACACATGTACTAGGGCAGGGACTAGGGTTTTTCCCTCCCAATGGGCCTACTAATGGGCTAAGGTTTGCCAACAAAGATGTGCACCCTCAGATTCAGTTAATACACCCCCAAGGGTTTACTCACAGCCCTAATGCACACCCACAACTTTCCTCAGTACACCCATACACAAACCCACCTCCTTACTCTGCACACCCACCAAATGATATGCACCCACCACCTTCCTCAGTTCACCCCCGTGATCTCCCTTCAAACCAAACGACTGCTTCGGGCATCAAGGGCCTCACCTCTACGACGTCCTGGGCACCCACCCCGACTGACTCTGCTACTGTTACTGCAACTCGGCATTTTGGCTCACCTTCGGCCGGGTGCATGGCTTCTTTGCATGATTCCGGCACACCGGGTACGTTGGCTGATCCCAACTTTTCTTTTGAATACTTGCTAGAAAAGAGCATGCTCCCTGCTCCTTTACTTGATCTATTGCAATTGCATGGTATTCACAATATGGATGATATTGTTGCTGCCACGAGGCGGCTTGGATACGCTTTGGCCGGAAAGGACGAGGACCCTCGCCTTTTCGGCAGCTCGGGTACGTCACATACACCCACTACTGTATTACATAATTTGGTTGAAAAGGATGGTTCTGTTGTTGCTTCTTTGAACTATGTGCAGACGAACACACCCTTGGGTGACTACTACAAGTAGGCCTCCCAGTTTGATCAGAGGGAGACATCTCATGGAAAGATGCCTATGATTGATCATGTTTCTACACAGAGGCAGACTGGCGCTAATGATGCCGGACGGGGTGCTGACTCACATCCCTCCGGCCCACAGGGTACGTACGATCTCCGTAGTGATTTTCCTGCATTATTTCACACTTCTGGTACTACTTCGTCCTCCGTTCCTCTACAGGTACAGATCCAGCCCGGAATCTCATATGCCAGGGCTACAGGTAGACCGTGCACTGGGACTACACAACCACGTTCAGCTTTTCCTACCTCTATGAGGCCGGTTCTTGATGGTGATGAGTTTGTGGTTCGTATTGATGAGAGTATCTTTGAGAAGAGGGTCTCGTTGTTTACCACTACTGTTATCGGTCGGGTTACCATCCAGTCTGGGGATAAGCCGTACAACCACATCAGCCTTCTACAACAGCTCAGAGCCACATGGCAGCTTTCCGATATCACTGTGAGCCCTATGGGAAAAGGATTTTATGATGTCGGTTTCTCCTCTTTAGAGGATATGGATATGGTTTTCAAGACTAGATCTTGGCAGTTGCAGCCAGGGGTCATCCACCTCATCAAATGGACCCCTGACTTCGACCCTAACACGTAAAGATCGTCTTTGGCTCAAGTCTGGATCCGCATCTCGGGCCTACCTAGGGTTTATTGGGACCCCCTAATATTGGAGGCATTAGCTTCTACTGTTGGAACCTTAGTGAAAATCGATGAGCACACCTTGAAAGGTACATTGGGCACTATGCCAGATTGCTTGTGGAAGTGGACATGCACACCCCCTACTGACCATATAAGCTATGAGAGGGCTGGACACAGTGCCTATGCATCTATCTACTACGAGTCTCTCCCCGAGTTCTGCACTTCTTGCAAGATTGTGGGACATTCTTTGGCTCTTTGTCGGAAAATGGCCAGACGTAGAGAGAGGAGAGCTTCAATCCGTAGGGGCAGAAGTAAGGCTAGGACAGATACCGGATCCCAGGACACACCCACTAATGTTCCATCCTCTACTGTTGATACTACTCCTGCAGGGACCACTGTGCCATCAGTCTCTACTGTTGACACTACTCCAGCACGGACCACTGAGCCACCAGTCACCATTGGGAACTCCTACGAGGTCCTTTCTGAGGAACATTTGGATACAGACCCTCAGCCGGAGGGTGATGCTTCGGGTGACGATCCATTTATAGACATCAGAGTTGTGACTGATACTCCTGAGGCAAACATGAGTATATGACGATTTGCTCGTGTTGTGGCCCAATTCAGCCCTTTCAGTGGGGACCCCATTCCAGATGACCTAAAAACCATAGCTAAGGAGCATTTTGTGGTAGAAGAGGAGGATCATGGCCCAGCAGAGATCTCTACCGCAGTTCGATAGACTGGCCTCATCTAGCGAAGATATCGACGAGCCGCCGATGCACGGCTCGCCATATAGGGACTGATGATTGTTTTGTCCTGGAACATTTGCGGGATAGGGAATGAGCAGTCGAGGACTGCTTTGTATGAGATTTGCCGCACTTATGACCCCGATTGGGTTGCCATCTACGAGCCGAAGGTTATGTTCTCTAGCCTTCCGCCTCATTATTTACGTTCCTTGAATTTAGTTGGGTTTGCTGTTAACTCTAGAGATAACTTGATACCTAATATCTGGATTCTTTGTAAGTCTGTGCATGTCCTTACTTCTAGAGTCTGTCATATGTCGGAGCAGGTCATCTTGATTGAGACTAGGGATTCCACACGTGCTTGGTCTTTTAGTTTTACGCATGCTAGTAATTATATTACTCGTCGTTTGTTTGGGCTGATGTATTAGCATCTCCTGCCACGTGTCTTTGTGTTTTGGGTGATTTTAATGTTGTGACAGGAAGTTCAGGGAGTTCTTGGACTTCAGGGAGTTCTTGGATGAGTCAAACTTAGTTGATTTGGACACGGCTGGGGCCCAGTACACCTGGGTGACTTGGAGTGGTCCTCGTGGTTACACGGCTGTTTGGTTGGATCGAGTTTTAGCCAATCAGGGTTTTTTGGATCTTTGGGCTGGTGTTGAGGTTATGGCTCTTCCTCGCCTCAGGTCAGATCATCACCCGTTGCTTCTTACAGTCAGATCAGATTGGGTTCAGGTCAGACGTCCATTCAGATTTCTCAGTATGTGGTGCCAACACGATTCCTTTAAAGCTGTTGTCGTTACTTCTTGGGCTCAGGCGTTGGATCATCCGAATTCCATGGTCCGAATTATGTGGAAGTTGAAGAGACTCAAGTCTGCTCTACGGGTTTGGAACATGACGGTCTTCAGGAATGTGTTTACTCAGATTAAGACAGCCACTAGACATCTTGCAGATATTCAGTTTCGTATCAAGTTGGAAGGGGACTCAGAGGCTAACTTTGCGGAGGAGATTCAGGCTCAAGTCGATCTGAACAGACTGCTCTCTGCCAGACAGGAATTCTACACTCAGAGGAACAGATTGCGGTGGCTGACTAATGGAGATAGGAACACTCGCTTCTTCCATATCTCCCAACGTATTAAGAACTTCAGGGGTAGTATTGCTTCGATGGTTGTTGATGGGAACCTCACCACAGACATGGACACCATTAGTGCCCACGTGGTTTCCTACTACTCTCAGTTGTTTGCTGATGATCTGTCTGCGTCATTTGATGCCTCTATTCTTGATAGTTTTATGAACATCGTGGTGACCACCAATCAGAACGATTTCTTGTTGAGTGTTCCATCGATTGAAGAGATTCGGCGTGCAGTCTTTGGAATGGATGCTTCGAGCGCTCCGGGACCAGATGGTTTTGGGGGATCCTTCTTTCAAAGTTGTTGGGACATTGTGGATCATGATGTGATAGCTGCTGTCAGACACTATTTCACTAGCAGACTTCTGCCACCTGGGCTGAATTCGTGCTTCATGACATTGATTCCTAAGACAGAGGGAGCCACTAGGGTGGAGGATTTCAGACCTGAAAGTGTGCGTGTTAAGTAAAACAAGACTGATGCTACACTCAATGTTAGAACACTCAATGTAACACTGACTCGATTACAGAATATCAGAATACGAATAGCGGAAGATTGAAAGTATGAAAACACAAAGACACAGAATTAACTTTTTAACATAGATTTTAATTTAAAATCTATGCGAGCCTTATGGCGAAACTTTCACTAATAATTATGTGAATACAAATGGTGTGTGAACAAATATTCACAACGGAAATAAGACTTGATAACCTATCGAGTCTAAAGACGGCTTAAGTGTAAAACTTACACTACCAAAAACTAATCTAACTCTATGATCTATCTATCAAAGATGTGTAGAGAAGTTTATGTTGTACAGGAAGTTTGGATTCTTCGGCACAACGACAAGAACATGCCAATGACAATTAATTCCTAACAGGATGAACACTAGTTTAGTAATTAAAGAATGGCACTTCGATTGATGGATGATGACCACGGCTCTGCTGTATTTATAGGCGTGAATAAGCATTCTAGAACCTTCATCCATGATCTCCTAAATTTTAGGATCTTATCCTTTCTTCTTTCCCAACTGCCTTCTAGGATCTTCCAGCCAGTTCTGGACGTTTCTCAAGGGCAACCGCATGATCTACACACTTCTGCAAGCTTCCAGATCCTTCCAGTCTGGAACTGTGTAGAATGTTCTAGATCTTCAACCTGCGATGTTACAACATCCAAAGCAGCATTAGCCAGAAAACAGAATTTAGACTTAGGAAAAATAAGAAAGGTCGAATTATGATGTTGCAGCCTCGTGTGATAACATCTTCGATAACATCACCAAGTCTTCAACATCAACAAGACCGATTGTGATGGGTCATTTCATCTTCAAAGTCATGACCAGGGTTTTATCGTTGAGACTGGGTACTTTCATCAGCGGTTGTGTTTCTACTTATCAGTTTGGGTTTGTTCCAGGTAAGCGAATCCACACGTGTATTGCACTAGCCTCAGATGCCATTAATACACTGGACTATCCGAGGATCCGTGGGTATATAGCGCTGAAGGTGGACATGATTAAGGCATTCGACACGATCTCCTGGCAGTTTTTGGAAGCGGTTTTGGCTAGGATGGGGTTCAGAGCAGACTTCATTTATATGGTCCGGGGAGTTCTAGACTCAGCTAGAATTTCGATTCTCGTTAATGGGGAGCCGAAATGTTACTTTTCTTGTACGAGAGGTGTCCGTCAGGGTGATCCTTTGTCTCCTTTATTGTTCTGTATCACGGAAGAGGCTCTTGGAAGATGGATCGATTGGGAGACAGACAGAGGTAGACTCCAGCCCATTTGTAATGTTCCTCGCTACCTCTTCTACGCAGATGACATCATGATATTCTTACGGGCCACAGAGGCTAACGTCAGGAACCTGCGTTCCATCTTGCAAGGGTATGGGCGACTATCGGGTCAGATCTACAGTCCTCCGAAGTCTAGGGTGTTCTTTGGGAGAGCCGTACCCCAGAGTCTGCGTCGTAGGACACTCAGGATTACTGGCATTACTGAGGGCTCACTCCCCTTCACATACCTGGGGGTTCCAATCTTCCGCGACAGTCCAAGGAAATTGCATTTACAGCCAGTTGCAGATTCTGTCATAGCTAACTTTAGTAGGTGGAAGGGTAGCACTTTGTCCCTTGCCGGTCGTCGTTGCCTGATTAACTCAGTCATCACAGCCTCTTTGGTATATTCGATGATGGTCTACAAATGGCCCAATTCTTTACTACGACATATGGAGTCGGCTATGAGGAACTTCCTTTGGAAAGGGGATGTGAACCGCAAGAATGGGGCTTGTTCGGTTTCTTGGCAGCGGGTCTGTGCCCCTTTGGGGGAAGGAGGACTTGGGGTTCGTTCTATCCGACTAGCGAATGCCTCATTTCTCTATAAGTTGAGCTGGGATATTCTTTAGAACAAATCGTGAGATACAGAACTCCTGCATCGAAGGCACTTTAATTCAGAGCACAGGCTGAGACCTTATGGTAGAGTCTCTTCTATTGGACCGAACCTTCGTCCGCATGATACAAGACTTAGAGATGGTTCGAGGTGGCTGATCGATAGTGAATCCCGTGTCAGCTTTTGGCACGACAATTGGCTCGGTTATACTATCTTTGAGAGGATGGGTCTGTGGTTTAAATATAATATAATATTAGTTCATATACAATATAGTTTTGTTTCACATACAATAATGTTTTAGTTTATATATAGTATAGTATTAGTTCATATACAATATATTATTAGTTCATATATAGTGTAGTATTAGTTCACAAACAAATAAATTATTATCTATTACATTTTTTGTGTATAATCTTGTTTATTTGTTTGTTATTATAGAAAATAAAGATGTATTTTAATGATTACGTAGTTGGAGGTGTGATTGCAAAGGAAAATATAAACTAATACTATATTGTAATATTGTATGTGAACTAGTAGTATATTGTACGTGAATTAATACTATACATTTTTTGAGTTTGAATCTTATAGTATATCATATATATTTCGAAATTGAAAAAAAAAATCATACCATGCACGTATAATCTAAAATGTAAATATTTATATCAAACTAAAATGTGTATAAATCATTTTAATAAATGGAAGTTTAAATGAAAAAATAATTACTTAAGGGCATGTTTATTTTGGGACTCACACGTCCGGACGTGGGACGTAATGTCCCCCGTCTTGTTCTAGTTCGGGATTTCACATTCGGATTTTAACATTCAATTACATCCACCCCTACAAATATCTATATATTCTACTATTATAATAATACAACATCACACACTCTTACTAATTGATTTGACATAAAGTTATATAAAATAATAAAAAAATCACACACTCTTACACAATTGATTTGACATAAATTTACATGTCATCCTACTCAACATCCCAAAACAAATATACACAATCACTATTCATCAGAATTTCTCCATCCAGGATTTCCCCATCCCCATTTCTCACATCCTACAAAATTCCAAAACAAACATGCCCTAAGGCAATATGAAATATAATTTGAGAGTTCTGAAGATTAAATATAAAAAAAACATTTAAAAAATATACAATTTGGATCACAAATAAAAAAATACTCGATCACAAAAAAATAAAAAATAAAAGGAGGTTGGGTGTTAGGCCAAGGGACAAAGGATAAGCCTATGAAAAATAGAAAAAAGATTGATTATAATTGCTGCCCATGTAAAATAGAAAAAAAGGTTGATAATAATTGTTGTTGACGGTAATCAGTCCCCCCATTTGCCCAAAATTCAATATGACTAACCAACAAGCTATATATACTATTAATCCACTAAGATCCATATTTTAAATGGATCTAGTTACATGTATATATGTAACTAGTACACAGGAGTGCAACTCTAACACAAAATTACATTTATAAATTTAAAAGTTACATTTTGAATATATGTTAAAAAAATAAATTAAATGAATTTAAAAAATTATCAAAAGAATATATTTATACAATTAATATTCAAAGAGAAAACAAAAGAGTTATTTGTCCAAATGACAGGTGCCTATTGCTGGGCAGCTACCCACCAGGATTCAAATATATGATCATTTAAATAGTTGGGGAGGGTGTGGTTGTTAAATTGAGCTTGAATAGCTCATACTAATAGTTCATACTGTTGTAATTATTTGTGATTAAGATGATTTTTTTTGTCACAAGTGAGAAAGTGAGAGTATGGATCAAATCACTAGCATTTAAACAACTCGATCGATTCTTCGAAAATTACGATGGAATTTACAACGAACTTTCATTGAGGAAGGAAACTACACTGTTTTGATTTGCTATAAAAATGGTCGTCACAAATCTGACATTTGAATGTGACATAAATTTTTATCGAAAATCGACCCAGTTTTCACAACGTCTCGTTTGTTGTAATTTAAATTTCACCAATTGATTTACAATCAAATTTTATGTTTCAAGCTCATTGGCCAGATTTGCGACGGTCATTTCGTCGCAAGTTGAACCAAAACAATATCTTTATATGTTACGGCAATAAAATTTGTGACGCATTTGCAGACCGTCGTAAATTCGTCATAAATTTCGAGGTCTTATATGGAAAACGCCACCCCAATTTGCAACACCACTATTTCTCTCATTTTCTGTCATCTCCCTCAATCATATATCGACGGAAAACGATAGTCCTAAGTCAAAAAGGTGTTCAATACGCGTAATTTTCAATGCTTTTCGCTTTTAACTGTACATTTTTTTTAATTTTAATGTTTATTTTGCTCCTTTTGTATTTTATTTAATTATATTTATTATTTTATACTTAGTTATGCTTCATGTAACTAGGATTACTCTTGAATAAATTATAAAATGGCATTAATTGACAAACAAAAGTAAACAAAGTAATATAAAAAATATATTAAGATGCATCCCCTAAAAAAAAAAAAAAAAACTAAGACATATACTTCCTTTTTACTTTTACATTTTTCTTTTGGTATGCCAATTTAAAGTTTACCTTTTTATTATTTGTTAAAATTGTTATTTCCCTATTTTCTGTTTTTCTTTATTTTTTTCTCCTTCCTAGCTCCTTTTATTTATGTTGGTCCCAAGTTGAGTTAAGATTGATTAAGCTAGTAAAAGTCTAGAGGGGAGGGGTGAATAGACTTTTAAAAATCTTTCAAAATATCAGAGTTTAATGCAGAATAGTGTTCTGAATTGTACTGCTCTTACTAGGTCAGATTAGTACTTCCAGTTTCAGTTTTATACTCAACTTAGATTTAGATCTTTAATATGTATGTTAAACAAATAACAGTAGTAAATAAATCAACACACAAAGATTTATAGTGGTTCGACAAATGTCTATATCCACTCTCACAACTCCAGTTGTGAAGATTTATTAACTCTTCCTTCTTGAGTTTCTTGTGGCTTAAAGTCCCAAGATTATAACTGTGATCTTTTCGATTATACCACCAGGTATATCTTCGATCTATTAGTAATTTCACAAGTAACTAGAACACTTGTTTACAACAAATCACAAACTAAAATAGTAAAGTAAAACTTCTCTAGAATGTAGCCTTTGAATCTTCAATTCAGTACGATGACTTCTTCTCTTGATTTGATCTCCTTTAACTCTGTAAGTTCTTGAATGCTTCGTAGACTCTTAATTGCTCTTTGATTGCTCTTAGATCAGTAGTATTACCAGTAGAAGATCACACGGTATTTATAGACTTTAGTATGACAGTTAGTAGTTTGTGAAACTAACTCTCAACTAACTCTAAAACCGTTTCTTGTAACTTCTTTTTGTAACCAACTTAACTTCTTATCTCCAAGTCAGCATATCTTCTAATATCTTCAGTTACGCCTTAAATAAGTTTTTCAAACTTATTCTTCAATCACACCAACTCAGCACAGTAAACTACTGTTCTGACTTTTACTGTTCTGAGCCAGTCAACACAGTTCTCAACTTTTGTTCTGCGCTTCTTCAGAATACTTCACTTGTATTTTTGAGCTTCATCTTTACTCTTGATAGTCTGCTTACTTTAGAGTAGTCTTCTGAGTCTTCTTTAGTCTTCTTCTAATCTACTGTTCTGAACTTTTACAATGCTGATTACAATACAATACAACTTTACAAATATAAAACCTATTTATACTTCAACTGAACTACATACCGAAGAGTATATCTAAGTCTTATACTATAAGCTGTCTATACAACACATTTTCAGCTTAGTTCCTAACAGTTCATAATATATTCACATATCAGATCAGTAACATATATAAGATAAGTAAACTTAGTTTTCATGACTCATCAAGATGACTTACAACCACATATATCATTAACTTTAAGTTGCTTTTGGCCATCAAAACATATAATCATTAACTAGAATATTGTTTCAAGGATTCATATACCAACAATTTCCCCCTTTTTGATGAAGCCAAAACTACTTAAATGTTAATAAATCAGTAGTAAAGTAATTAGTCTATCATAACAATTCATCAAGTCAAAATTCCAGATTCATATTCAGATAACATCAGATATTACAAATAATCACAGAATATGAAATACAGAAATATAGAAATAAAGATAAGGTAAGAAATGTTATCTTGTGAGCTTAGTCCTTCATCTTCATTCTTCAGATCCAATTATGAATGCCAAGTACATCCTTGTTTTGATGTCATTCATATGTTGAAAATCAGTGATGCCTTCATCTTTAATGATTTTCTCAATGATTCTTGCAATCTCTTCATGATCAGGTTCTCCATTTTTCAGTCTTGGAGGTTCCCAAACAGGTTCTTCAGGACACAAAATATCCACTCTAATTGCACTAGCAGTTAACAAGAAGTCTTCCCAGAAGTCTCTTGCAACATTCAGCATATAGGCTTGGAAATCATCAAACTCATCTTCTTTACTGGAATGGACACCAAACTTTCTTAAAATATGGTTTGCTAATTGCCATCCTTTCTTCAATTCTTTCCAGTATTCAAGATGATCAGGATGCACCATGAAATCAACATAGTCTTCATCAATAACTTTTGCACTTGCCTTCATTTTCTTCTTGAGTGCTTTCACTCTATTATTAAATTTCCTTCTTGCAGCTTCTACATCTTTCAATTTTGCTTCTTGAGTTGTGCATCAGCTTTATGTTTCTCCAGAAGTTCATTACAAGTTGTAGCAGCTTTAGCCATCTGTTCTTCATTTGGCCTATCACTTGTAACAACATGCTTAAATTTGCTTCTTGACCTGGTTATCCTACCAGTCTCTTCAGTTTCTTTTTCAGCTTCATCATCACTTTTAATGACCTTCCTTTTTCTTTTTCCTGAAGATTCAACAATGTTTTTCTCAGCACTTGTAACAACAACAACTCTTTCAGCAACACTTTGAGCTTGTTGTTTCCTGAGTTTGATTTTCTGATTCAAACTAACAATTTCTTCCTTCAGCTCATCTTGACTTACAACTAACTGAGCTTGAGTTGTCTGAGTCTTCTCCATTAATTTCTTTATATTCTCTTCCCCCTTTTTGGCTTCATGTTGCCATTTCTGCAAGGGTATTAGATGTTCTTACAACTTACTATGTAGCTTCTCAGATAGCTTTTTCTCTTGCAGCCTATGAAGATCATAAATCTTTGACACAATATGCTCCATAATCTGTTCATAAGCACTCTCTGCAGTCAGCTTAGTAAGCTTCTCAGTAACCTCTTGAAACTGTTTCACAACAGCCTCCAACTTAGCTTGTAGTTCCTCATTGTGCTTTTTCAACAATTCAAAGCTTGAATCATCATGAGCTTTCTCAGCAGGAACAGTTCTTATTTCTTCATGAACAACATCAGGAACAGTAAGATTTTCAGCAATGATTGGTGTGTTTTCCACTTCATCAGCAACCAATACTTGTTGTTCCTCTAATACCTCAGCATTTTCAATGACTACTGTGTTCTCAAACACCTCAGTAGCATTGTCATCAACAACTGCAAAATCTTCATCAATTTGCTCATCCATGTTGACATCAGTGTCAACATTCTCTTCTTTGTCAAAGTTCTTAACACAATAAGAAAAACAAGTGATTCTTTCCACCATTTGAACTACAGATTCTGGAGTTAATAGCTCAGTAAAAGAGTTAACACCAGCAGCTTCTTTCTGCTCTTGTTCCCAGTTTCTAAAAACTGCAGAACCATCCATACCTTCCATAACCACCAAAAGTTCATCCAAATCTACCCTTCTTAGATACACCCAAGTGCCAATCCTAAGAAGTTGCTCAAAAACAGTAGAATTCTCATCTATACCATGAAATCCCTTCAGAATGACATTCCTCATATTCATTCTAATCTGCTCTTCTTTATCACCGATAGCGTATTCCATTAAACACGCAGGTTTGGGTTCAATGTGTTCAGGTTCAGGGGATGAATGGATATGAATGGGTTCAGGAAAAGGTTCAAATTCAGGTTCAGTAGAGTGAACATGAATTGGTTCAGGAGAAAAAATTTGGGGAGATGAATAAGGACTGTTCTGATGAATAGGTGAGTAGTGTACTGATTCATTAGAATGTGTAGGTTGTTGATCAATTGGTTGGGCAGGTATAGGATCAGATTTTGAAGGGGTGGCAGAAGTGTGTTTAAGCCTTCTCCTAGGTTTAGTAAAACCTCTACCTTTTGTTCTTTTATGAATAACAACAAGGCTATAAGTACTTACCTCTTTCTCCGAGTTATACTCCTTCTCCACAATAGCAACTGATTGTTCTGACTGCTCCGGGGTCAGCTTTCTATCCGTCTTGACTCTCAATCTGTTTGAATCATGTCTCGCCTTTGATCTAATTTCAGGCTCCTCATCATCCGATTTAAACATTGATCCACCAGATTCTTGATGTTGTTGTTTTTGTTCAAACTCCATCGATTCCTTCTTGAACAAGAACTTTCCTTGATGAAATTTCTTGTGTGGACTCCAATCAACCGTACTGCTCGCAAAAGTAGGCAGAAGGATGCTTAACTTGTTTCCAAAACTAAGCATAGCTTTTATTGAAAACTCCTTGGAATCCTCATCGAACAAAACTTTGTCCTTCTCACTCAGCAGCCTTTCAAGGAAGAATCCTTGCCAATCTCCATCAACCCGATCAATAATCGCAGCCATCACTCTGCCTTTTAGATTCGAAAGAGCATTTTGACTGTGATGTTTCCATAACAGACATTTTCCTGCAACATCTATTAATAATCGAAGGGGCACTGGAAGAATTGCTTTCTTTAGGTTTTGCAACGTCTTCGGTTCTTCTCCAGTCCATCTACCAACACAAGTTTTTTCTTGTCCTTCCATATAGCTCATAATATGAACGGGACCGTCAGGTAGGTCGAAAGCAATAGCTAGAAGTTCTCTTGTCAAGGACACTATGTTCCCTAAAAGAATTGATTTCACTGCGTTGTTGTCACCAGTGAGCTGCAGGTAGAATTCCATTGCCTCAGGTTCATAAACCATCTTGGGAAAGGATTCTAGAAATTTCCTCAAGCCGCATTCTTCGCACATTGTCAGAATGGCTTGATTCTCAGTGTTCTGCCTTCCGACGAAATAAACGACATTTTCTACAAATATGCCATTCTCTTTGATCCATCTTGTCGGATTGAAGGTACCTACAACTTCGTTAGTTTCATTCACAATATCGATAATAGCCATTTGAAAGAAGTGTAGAAATGTAGAAGATAGAATAGGAAAGTTTGAAGAGTTTCCAAGTTCGTAAATTTCCAGAAGTGTAAAAGTGAGGAAGATGAAGTGGTGAGATCGTGGATATCAAATTCAATGCGAATCAAGGGCCAAGATTGAATTGATTTTGCACGATGTGTGGTATGGATTGAGTTTTGAGATGTGGGAATTAAAAAAAACGTTCCAGATTCAAGAAACCCTTTTCCAATTTTGGAGCCAGACTGTGATTGATAAATACACTTTATTGAAAGTTACTTATCTGGGTTCAGCTGAGTATTGTGATCAGCTGAGTACACTTTTGAGGATCAGATCAGTTCTTGGAGTCAGCACAGTAATCATCAGATCAGTGCTCCAACTTTTCTGATTATTATTTTTTTCGTCATTTTGAGCATCTTTTGTTATCAGTACAATACTATTAGATTAGTACTGTGACTCAGATCAGTTCCCCCTTCAGTGGAGAACTCCTCTTATGTGCCTGTTTCACCTTGGTAGAAGTGTCAGTTTATGCAAAATTGGTGAAATATAGTATAGAACAGTAAAGAATAATAAAAAATAGGTCTTGCAAGGTTTGTTCTAAGGTGACTAGTGCTCTGAGTCAACAGAAAGGATATTTAAGAAATCATAGATTCCCCCTTAAATGTATATTCTCAATTCACTCAGCTTTACAAGCTTCCTCATCAGGATTAGGCACCTTAGTAACCTTTTTACCTGATTGTAATGAATGTAGTGGTCTTGACATGGTTTTATCTTTTCTAGATTTTCCCTCTGGTGTATTGTTCTTGGTTTGCTGAACTGTTCTTTGATATCAGCACAGTGCCTGAAATGTCAGTACAGTACTATATACATGCAGGATCCATGTCTATCAATCCTAAACTTATGCAAAGCTCTCTAAATCTAGTTTCAGCCAAAGATTTTGTGAAAATGTCAGCTCTCTAAATATCAGTATGGATCTTTTCCATCCTAATGTTTTTCTTTTCAACATGATCCCTAATAAAATGATGCCTAACATCTACATGCTTGCATCTAGTATGTAAAACGGGATTTTGAGTAATGGCAATGGCACTATTGCTATCACATAATATATGTACATTAGATTCCACAATATTGTAGTCTCTAAGTTATTGCATTAGCCAAAGAAGCTGACTACAACAACTTCCTGCAGCCATATATTCTGCTTCAGTGGTAGATGTTGTCATACTTGTTTGTTTCTTAGAAAACCATGATATGAGCCAGAAGTTGATTTTCTATCTATCCTGCAACCACCAAAGTCAGAATCTGAATAACCACTTAGGGATAAATCATCATATGTAGAATACCATAAACCTCGATTAATGGTACCCTTTACATATTTCAATATCCTTTTAGCAGTTTCCACACGACTTTCTTTGGGATTGGCCTGAAATCTAGCACATACACCTACTGCAAATGCAATATCTGGCCTACTAGCAGTTAAATAGAGTAAAGAACCAATTAGAGCACGATAATAGGGTTGATCAGCATACTTACCTCTATCATATGGATCCATTTTGTATGTAGGTAGCATTGGTACTCCAACTGTTTTACAGGTCTTGATACCAAATTTGTCTAAAAGATTTCTTGTATATTTTGATTGATTGATAAAGATACCTTCATTTCAAACTTACTTTGCATGAGTTTTGAAAAGCTTTCACTCATGCTTTTGTTGGGTGAACCAAAAATGATATCATCTACATAAATTTGGACAAGTAAAATGTCTTTCCCTTCTTGTCTTCTGAACAAAGTACAATCTACTTTGCCCTTAGTAAACCCATTTTCAAGTAAGAATAGTGAAAGTGTGTCATACCAGGCTCTTGGGGCTTGCTTAAGACCATATAATGCTTTCTTCAACCTGTATACTTGGTTACCATTCACCTCAAATTCAGGAGGTTTGTTCTACATAAACTTCTTCAGCAAGTATACCATTTAGAAATGCACTTTTAACATCCATTTGATACATAGTGAATTTCATATAGGCAGCATAAGCAAGAAACAATCTTATAGCTTCTAGTCTAGCTACATGGGCAAAAGTTTCATCATAATCAATACCCTCAGCTTGAGAGTAGCCCTATGCCACTAATCTAGGCTTATTCCTAATTACAAGATCATTCTCATCTTTCTTATTCTTGAAAATCCACTTAGTACCTACCACATTGTGATCACCAAGTCTATCTACAAGTTCCCAGACATAATTTCTAGTAAACTGATTTAATTCATCTTGCATAACAATAATCTAATTACTATCAGCCAAAGCCTCTTTTACAATCTTGGCCGGGCTCAATAGAAGAAAGAAAACAGCATCAACAAAACAAAGAGTTACTAGGTTCTGGCTTAGAATCAAACAATTGTCTTCTGGTCTTAACACCTCTACCAGACTCACCAATAATAAGATCAATAGAGTGATCAGATTTTCATGTCTTTCTAGTCTTAACAGGAACACTCTCATCATCTAAATCATGCATATCAGTATCATCAATATCAGCAGTTTTATTCTCAGGAGAACAGTCAACCAGTTTAAGCATGTCAATAGGTCTTGAAGACTTACCTTTGTCTTTTACCTTTTCTACATCGTCATCTTTCTTCAGAATGTTTAGGAATGGATTGTAAGCTTGTACAGATTCATATACTTCAGTCTCATCATCATCTTCATTGGTTTGAATTTTCAGATCATCAACTTTCTTACTGAGCTGATGGTCAGCAGAGTCCTGTACAACTTCATCAAAGACAACATGGGGTGTTTCTTCCACACATAGAGTAGTGTAATTAAATACTCTAAATGCCTTGCTTGTTGAGAAGTATCATAAAAATATCCCCTCATCAGCTTTAGCATCAAAAGCATTTAATTTGCTCTTTCCATTGTTATGAATAAAACACTTACAACCAAAAATATGAAAAATATGAAATTATAGGCTTTCTACCTTTCCATACCTCATATGGTGTTTTACCATGTACCTTATTAAAATCACTTATGTTCTGAGTATGACAGGCAGTATTAATTGCCTCAGCCCAGAACTTTTGTGGTGTGTTGTACTCTGCCAGCATTGTTCTGCATGCTTCCTTAAGTGTTCTGTTTCTTCTCTCAACTAAGCATAATACTCCTTACTTTTGGATGACTTAATCCTGTGCATAGCCTCATAAGCAACCAAGACATTATCAGTGATGAGTCTGCCAGGTATGAATGCACTTTGGAATGGATCAATGATTTCATTCATAAAACCTTTCAGCCTGTTAGTAATGGCCCGAGCCAATATACGACCTTTTTCGACTTGCAACCTCTTTAACAGATCTGGTAGTTGGGTTTGTGTGTCACACTTTTTGTGTAAGAAGATTACCCAAGTGAACTTTGAATAATCATCTACTACAACCAAAGTGTACCTTCTACCATTCAGTGTAGGGGGTTTTATAGGATCATGAAGATCCATGTGCAAGAGTTCTAAGACTTTGCAAGTAGAAAGAGTAGGAATTGTTTTAAAGGAAACTTTTACCTGTTTACCTTTTTGGCATGCATCACACACTTGTGACTTGAAATAGATCTCATTAGGGATACCTTCAACAAGGTAATCTGTCACACCCCAATTTTCGTAAAAGTGGATTTTACGAAAACAACAATCAATATAAAAGTAAAGGGCATGAAATGGAATTTTATTACAAGAAAGTGACTCACAAATTTATTTGGCAATAGATTTTAAATAAAATTTAGCGGAAGCTTAGAAAATAAATAATGTCTCACAATAAGTTTTAACTTCAAATATACCAAACTTGGTTATCTCATATAAGACGTCTCACTTGAAATACTGGAAATTTAAATAAACTAGTTCATCAAATTCTTAAAATAAATGTAAAGAGCTTAAATGACATCCATCGCCTCTTCCCGCCATCACAGCAACCTAAAAGTGTTAATTGTATGGTATGAGCAAAACCACTAGCTCAGTGAAGTCACTTGACAAAATTAAACACAAATGTACAAATAAAATGAATAACGACATATAAACATGTACTTCATATAATGTCATGTGTGCACTTTTCTTTATGGTTTCACGGTTTTCCCAGGGATCTCTTTTAAATTCCACTGGGTCCCCCTCAAAGACCTATTTTCAGTTTCGAGTTCTTTTCTTTCTTATGCACTTCTTATCATGTAATATCATCATGTATTTCTCATGTCATGTATGCAACAGATAATTCCAGATAATCACTTCATTCATACACAGTATTTAATAGAGACAAGTAAACCACACTTGAAATTAATATCTCTGATGCAATTGAATGAAATATCACCTCACGTTACCTAAAATAATAATGTGCGTTTGAAATATTATATATAAATCAATTATTAATGATCAAATTAAATCGTACACTAAAATATTTATATTTATGGATATACTGGTGTTGGGATATGAATCCTAGAACAAGTCCTAAATGATGATAAAAGATAAAAGATGAAGTTTTGATAAGCCAAAAGAAGACTTGAATATTTTCTAAGTGTTGACTGATCTAGTCTAGTTAAGTTGAAGTCGTCTTGTACAGATCAGTAGAGTTCACAAGACAAGTACTAGTTCACAAGACAAGTAATAGTTTCAAAGGATAAGTATGAAGAAAAAAAAGAGTACTTATAAATTGTTGATACTTTGATTATATTTGTTTAAGATTTTTCTGAGCTATTCAAAGTTGTATAGAAGCTCATATTATTTCGTATGTAATTGTATATAATCAATGTATAGTTGTAAGTTGACTAAGCTTTGTAAACAAGAGCTTAAAGTAATGTAATAGTCTTGTTAGGATTAGAGGATAGGACTAGATTAGTTCTATGTTGTAATTTGAAGAAGTCTACTACACAAGACAAGTAGAAGACACAGTCTACTACTACTGGACAAGACAGGTGCGCGACTTAAACAAGACAGGTCAAGTTGAAGTTAGTTACAAAAGCGTGTTGAAGATAAAGATTGAAGAATTGGTTAAGGAATAACTAATTAACTGAAGAAACGCGTTAAAGGATATGAGGAATCAGTTACAAGTTAGTTTTCAAGAAAGGTTGTTACACAACTGAAAGTTCTTGGAATTAGAAGTCTATAAATACCTCAAGGTATTCATTGGTTAAAGACTACTGAAATATTGTTACTGCAAGCATTATTGAAGATTCAAAAAGAAGAAATTACTCTCAGAGATTGAAGTTCAGAAAGAAGCTACGCAAGACAAGTGAAGATCGAAGAAGGCTACTACTGAACAAAGAGAAGTTTTATTTTCGTTTATTGTTTCAAGTTGCTAGTTACTTGTAAAATAGCTAGTAAGATCGAAGATATATCTGGAGATATAATCGAGAAGATCTAAGTCTTATTTCTTGGGACTTAAAGCTACAAGAACATATTACTCCATTGGACGAGTTAATAAAAATTTCACAACTGGGTTTGTGAGAGTGGATGTAGACAAGTTGTCGAACCACTATAAATCTCGTGTTTGATTTACTTTACTGTTTTGTTTGTTGTTTAATTGATTAACTGTTTGATTGATTGAATTACATAATTGAACAAGACTAGTTGAGTGTACTAAAACAGAGTTCTCGAAATAAGTTGAGTATAATCTTTAATTGGGCTCATTGTTAATTTCGTATTCCGCACATTGTAAATTCTGATATATCGAAAGATTTTAGAAAAGTCTATTCACCCCCCTCTAGACATTTTCTTTAGCTTCCCTCGATATTAACTCAACTTAGGGACCTACAAGTGGTATCAGAGCAGTAGTTTACGAACTGCTGTTTCTTGATAACCAACTCAAGACTTGGGTGAAAGTCTCAGTCCAAGATCATATTTGCTTACTTGTTCTTGATCAATATTCTTGATATATCTGTTTCTTGTTCCCTGTTCTTGACTCATATACTTCTTGATCATAAAACTGATTAGCACTAGACTACTTGTTTAAACATGTCTCTTGAAATCAGCGCTAACAAGTTGCCTAAGTTCCAGGTTCAAGATTATGACTATTGGAAGCTAAGGATGGAAGCCATCTTCAGTTCCACTCACGACTTAATGATCTCCGTCATCACTGAAGGTCCGATAGTGACCATGATCCCTAATACTGCTGCCCTTGACACAAATCAACCCGTGGGTACACTCGTCAAGAAACCAAGGTCAGAACTAACCTCAGAAGAAATGAGACAGAATAATTTGGATAGCTTGGCCAAGAATTACATCTTACACACTCTTCCTAACGAGTATCTGGGAAAAGTGCTAAAATGTAAAACTGCCAAAGAAATGTGGGATCGCTTAGCTATCATTTGTGAAGGAACATCCCTAATCAAAGAAAGCAAGCTTTCTACAGCAGTCCAAAGATTTGAATCATTTCATATGAAAGCTGGTGAAACAATAGACCAGTTGGATACTCGTTTTACCAAAATCATGAATGACTTGGAAGTCCTTGGTAAATCTTATACTCCACGTGAAATCAATCTTAGGATTCTCAAAAGCCTTGATAGTCGATGGAAAATGGTAAAAATGCTTGTTAAGAATACCCAAGATATAGACGTGTGGACAGCAGAGACCATGTTTCAAACTCTAAAGGCCCATGAGTTTGATTTAGACGAAGATGAACCCATAGCAAGTAGTGACAGAGAACATGCTGTATCTAAGAACGTTGCTTTTAAGGCTAGTTCGTCTAAGGTAGACAGGTCGAAGTCTAAGACTAGGTCTACTTCTGTGAAAGACGAGTTAGATACTGATCTTAGTCTGAAGGATCAGGTAAGCCTCATGGTTAGAAAGTTTGATAGGCTGAATAAACGTTTCGGAAGATATAAGAAGTTCTATAGAGAGCATAGAGGGTCTGCTTCTAAGAACTCGTCTGAGACCAGACGAGACCGAAACTCGTCCGAAAGGAGAGACGAAGTCTCGAAAGGTAACAGACAAGATAGAGAGTCTGATGGTGGGAAGATTACTCGTTCTGATAGACGTGATAAACGAAGGAATAACTCTCCTATTAAAAAGGCTACTAATGATCTCTTGTGCTATAACTGTGAAAAGCCAGGTCACTACATATATGAATGTCCAGACCTGAGCACTGATGATCGAGAAGAACGCAAAGCACGAAGGGAAAGAAGATACAACTGTGGTAAGAAGGCAATGATGGCCAATGATGACTCTGATTCTGACTCAGACGAGTTGCCATCATCCTCATCTAGCTACCCGTCTGAACCAGATCACGATGAAGCTTTCATAGTAGATGATGGTCTATGCTGCATGGCTAAAATCGACCAAGAGGTATCATCTGCAACATCTTTTCAATCTTGTGATGAATCAGAATCTGATGAAAGTGATACTGCCAGTAGCAAAGTAGGGAGTAGCCTTCAGCACTCTACTAGTGCAGTTGAAGACGACCTCCTACTTGCCAACAAGGCAATCATTGAAGTCAGTGACGAGAACATCATTTTAAGACAAGAAATCATTGATCTTAAGGAAGCTCAGTCTAAAGTAGATCCTAATATAACAGTCCTAAATGAACGCTTGCAAGAAGAGTTGAGTCAACTAAAAGACAAGTGTGCATTGACAAACAAGTTGTATCAAGACCTACTTAAGACACATGCTACTGAGAAACATGAATTCAATGTTTTAAAAAATAAGTGCAAAAAGCTTGAAGAACGTAATAAGTTCTTAGAAATCGAGGTTGTCACTCTAGACCTTAAACTTACTGACCTGGTTAACTCCTCTAAGGTTAACCTTGAACTGTCAGATAGGTATAGGGCTCCTGCTGACAAGACAGGCATAGGTGCTGAGACATCAAGCTCATCTACTCAAGTTCCTAAGAACCCTATTATTTTCATCTCAAGCTCTTTGACTAATGATAAAGGAAAAGGACCAATGATATACGATATTAATACTCCATCTAAAGGTACTGTACCAAAAGAAGCTCGAGTTAACATTCCAATTACCAAAGGAGGTAAAAAGAATGGTAACAACAAGCCTGTCCAACCTAGAACTAATCTTCTAAGGACCACTAATCGTAGACGACCCAACCAGGTCAGATACTAGGATTGGTATCCCGAGGAGACTAGTACTAGACAAGTACAGACTAGACGAAAAGAGTCTAGACCTCCTTTCATAAGGCAGTCTCAACTCTACTCATCTAGACCTAGACAGGAAGGTCCAAAATATCGTACACAAGCTGTTCTATATCCTCCACCTTTGTCATATGATATCAAAGGAGAAGAAAGACCTAAACATGTCTATAAACCGTATGGACCTAATGCATATAAACCCTACTCTGACTATCATAGACAAGTGCCTGCTCAAGTAGAGATCAAGTCGAAAGGCTATCTCCAAAGAGTAGACCCGAACTCGACTGATAGGCCAGATAAGGACAACAAGGTCTTATTTTGCAACAAATATGGTCGAAAGCTTAGAAGATCAAACTTGTTCAGGACTCCAATGTACATTTGGATTCCATTGAACTCGACTAACCCCCCAGGACCCCAATAAACAAGGAGGGTACCTAAATTATGAAATATCATCTAATGCAGGGTCGACTCGATCTATACAAGAAGGGTGGTTCAATAGGAGAAACTTGGTACATAAACAGTGGTTGTTCGCACCACATGACTGGTACTAAGACACTTCTATCAAGCTACCATGAGCAAGAAGGACCAAAAGTAATATTTGGTGATAGCTCCACTGCTGTTACCAAAGGATTCGGTTACATTCGGAATGGAGACATAGAGATCCAAGATGTCTCATATGTTGAAGGCTTGAAATACAATTTACTCTCTGTTTCACAATTCTGTGATCATGGATACAAGGTGCAGTTCAAGAGTCGCAAATGTGAAATCATTGATAAGAGGACACACACAGTCCTACTGGTCGGCATAAGACAAGGAAGTGTGTACATAGTGAACTGGAACAGTTGTCCGAGGGACACCTGTCTGCTTACTAAGAATCCTAAAGAACTTGGCTGGCTCTGGCATAGACGCCTCTGTCATCTAAACTTTAAGGTTCTTAATAAGATAGCCAGAGACTACCTTGTGGAAGGTATTCCCAATGAAGTCTACTACAAGTCACATGTATGCATGTCCTGTCAGAAAGGTAAACAGGTAAAAGGTTCCTTTAAATCTATTCCATCCCTCTCAACAAGTAGAGTTCTCGAACTCCTACATATGGACCTACATGGCCCAATAACTCCTCCAACTTTGAACGGTAGAAGGTACACACTTGTTGTGGTAGATGACTATTCTAAGTTCACTTGGGTAGTCTTCTTACACAAGAAGAGTGATACACAAACACTTTTGCCTGATCTGTTGAAGAAATTACAGGTTGAGAAGAATCAGTCCATTGTCAAGATCCGTAGTGACAAGGGTACTGAATTCATTAACTGCTATATTAAAGAATTTTGTTCTAAGCGTGGCATCCAGCACCTTACTAGTGTAGTAAGGACACCACAACAAAATGGAGTAGCAGAGCGAAGGAACAGAACTCTTAAGGAGGCCAGCAGGACCATGCTGACAGAGTATAATACGCCTCAGAAGTTTTGGGCAGAAGCTATCAATACTGCATGCCACTCACAAAATAGAAGTGCTATCAATAAAGCACTAGGTAAGACACCCTATGAGGTATGGAAAGGTCGAAAACCCAGAGTTTCATATTTCCATATATTTGGTTGTAAGTGTTTTATCCATAACAATGGGAAAAGCAAGTTGAATGCATTTGATGCTAAAGCAGACGAGGGGATATTCTTAGGATACTCCTCGACTAGCAAAGCATTTAGAGTATTCAACTACTCAACCCTTTGTGTGGAAGAAACACCACATGTGGTTTTCGATGAATCTCAACAGGACTCGTCTGCCAACAAGATCAGTGAGAAAGTTATTGAGCTAACTATCGAATCTGAAAAAGATTCAGAGGTATATGAATCCGTTCAAGCATACAATACATTCATGAAAGCCCTCGAATCTGATGACAAGGAAAGGGTAAGTGCTCAAGGTAAGTCTACTAGACCAGTAGACATGCCTGCTCTAGTTGACTCATCTACTCCAGGTAAATCTGTTGATGATATAAATGATGTTGACATGCATGATGCTATAACTGATCTAGATGATGATACTATGCTTACGAAGACTAGAAAAACATAGAAATCTGCTCATGATACTGAAAACATCATTGGAGACTCTACTATTGGTGTAAAGACTAGACGACAACTCTTTGAGTCACAAGAACAACCTAGTCCATCTTTGTTTTGCTGGTGTTGTTTCCTCTCATCTATCGAGCCTAAAACCATCAAAGAGGCTTTAGCTGATAGTAATTGGATCATCGCTATGCAAGACGAGTTGAATCAGTTTGTTCGAAATGACGTCTGGGAACTTGTTGATAGACCTAAACATCATAATGTAGTTAGCACTCGATAGATTTTCAAGAATAAGAAAGATGAGAATGATGTAGTTGTTCGTAATAAGGCTAGACTAGTCGCCCAAGGCTATTCACAAGCTGAAGGCATAGATTATGATGAAATATATGCTCCTGTTGCTAGACTAGAAGCCATTCGATTGTTCCTTGCATATGCTGCTTACATGAAATTTACCGTATATCAAATGGATGTTAAAAGTGCATTTCTTAATGGTATTCTTGTGGAAGAAGTGTATGTTGAACAACCCCCAGGTTTCGAAGTCAAAGGTAACCAGGTATACAAATTAAAGAAGGCCTTATATGGACTAAAGCAAGCTCCAAGAGCATGGTATGATACTCTTTCTCAATTTCTATTAGAAAATGGTTTTACTAAGGGCAAGGTCGATAGAACCTTGTTTAGAAGACAAGAAGGGAAAGACATTTTACTCGTCCAAATTTACGTAGATGACATCATTTTTGGATCACCTAACAAAAAGCTGAGTGAAAGTTTCTCAACACTCATGCAAAGTAAATTTGAGATGTCAATGATGGGTGAAATGAATTACTTTCTTGGACTTCAAGTAAAACAGACCCCAGAAGGGATTTTCATAAATCAAGCAAAGTATACTCGTAATCTACTAGACAAGTATGGTATTAAGACATGTAAATCTTCTGGAGTACCTATGCAACCTACTTACAGGATGGATCCAGACGAGAATGGTAAGTGTGCTGATCAAACTCATTACCGTGGTCTTATTGGTTCTTTACTGTACTTGACTGCTAGTAGACCTGATATTGCATTTTCTGTTGGTGTATGTGCTCGTTTTCAAGCTAACCCAAAAGAGAGTCATATGGAAACCACTAAAAGGATATTGAAATATTTGAAAGGAACCATCAATCGTGGTATATGGTATCCTTCAAATGATGATTTATCTCTAAGTGGCTACTCTGATTCTGATTTTGGTGGTTGTAGAATAGATAGGAAATCTACATCTGGTTCTTGTCAATTCTTAGGCACAAAACTCATTTCATGGTTTTCGAATAAGCAGACAAGTGTTGCTACCTCTACTACTGAAGCCGAGTACATGGCTGCTGGTAGTTGTTGTAGTCAATTATTATGGCTTATTCAACAGCTTAAAGATTATAATATTTGTGAATCAAATGTTCCCATTTTCTGTGATAGTAATAGTGTTATTGCCATTACACAAAATCCTGTTCTGCACACACGTTGTAAGCACGTCGATGTGAAACACCATTTCATACGTGATCATGTAGAAAAGAAGGATATTCGCATGGAAAAGATTCACACTGACTTTCAAAGAGCTGATATTTTCACAAAACCATTAGCTGAAGCCCGATTTCGTGAATTATGCATTAGTCTAGGACTAATTGATCTTGATCCTACTAGTATGTAGAAATGTACTAACCAGACAGGTACATTCCTAAGAAGAAAGGAGAAACAGACAAGTTACCACAACAGAGCAGAGCACTCGTCTACTCACCCAACAGACAGGTATACAAGGTCAGACAAGTTGACCAAACAACCCGATGAGGAAGCTGGTAAAGCTGAGGGTAATACTAAAGGAATAAACATTTAAGGGGGAATCTTTGATTTCTTAAAGATCCTTATGTTGACTCTTTAGTTTGGTAACAGTCATCTTGTTTGAACCTTGATCATTGACTTAAATTGATATTCATTCTAATTATTCTACTTGAATACCTGTATTACATCTAATCCATAGTGCGAGAAAAAACAGGTTCAAATAGTCATTTGATGTTCAAAGTAGACAAGCATAGTCGAAGGGGGAACTCGTATTATGCGCCTAAGTCTACTCGTCTGTTCTGAATAGACTCGAACAGACAAGATAAGTGTTCCTATGATGTAAATACTCTAAGTGTTTAAACAAAACGAATTATGGATATAAATGTAATTTGATTAATGAAATTTTGAAAAACTTAGAATTGGATTTATACACTCCTTTTAATGAGGTGTATATACCCAATTCGCGCCAAAACTCTACTATACTAGGTCAGATATGTACACCCCATTTATCTACCAATAGAAAAGACGGATTTCAAATGTTACAATACTAAATCACGTAATATTCTCGATTCCGCCAAACTGAATTTCAAAAGCCTTTCATATGTGTCCATTGGATTAAATCTTTCAATCTCAACCATTGATTTCAACATTCAAGGTTTAACAAAACCCATACTACTCGTTCATAACTGCTCACAAGTTCTTATCTCTTGATTATTCATACCATCTCAAACATTAAAACTCTTTCGAAATCTCTTGAGTTTGATAAATCAGACTACTATGTCGATTGTCTCGATATTTGATGCTCGTACTAACATGCAAGCTAGGTTTGATCTCGGTAAGTACATCACCGAAGGAAGAGTGCATGTAGAAGGATCGGTGTTTTTCAAAGGGAATCACACTGAAGACAACAAAGAAATTTTGATAATATGCTTCAGATGCGGTTTGAGACCCTATTTGGAGGCATTTCCTGAAGTTGTGCGGGAGGAAGAAGTGTTAGAGTTTTATGCTACTGCCACTCGACAAGGCGACTCGATTGAAGCCTTTGTTGGAAGAAGGAGAGTGGAAATCACTCGTGAAGTTTTAACAGAATCACTGAAATTGCCATCCGGATCGATAGATATCGAAAGATATGCTGAAGGTAGAGAGTTGAAGTATTTGAGTATTTTCTGTGGAAAACAGCTGAAATTGAAAAGCGATGGAAAAGTTCCTGTGGTCAAGAAGAAGGAGCTACTTGATAAATACAAGACTCTTCTTGATATCGCATCAAAAATGTTGCTAGGAGTCACTGGGAGTTTTGACTCTGTGACGCCCCAGAAAGCAAGAGTTATGGTTGTGATTCATGATGGAATCACTGAAGGAAACTGGTCTAAACTCTTTTTGGACAGATTGATGTATTACAAGAAGTATGTGCAAGTTGACACCAGTACAGTGAACTGGGTTGTGTCTGCAAATGTAAGTTTCGGAAACAAGTTGAGCATCATCCTACCCATCTTGTTGCCGAACAAGACTAGTTGGAGTAAAGGCAAATCATTTCATCCTCTAAAGCATTATTTGAAGAAGGAGGCTCTGGCTAAGCAAGCTGCTGCTAGATCGGCTGCCACCAGACAAGTCCAGATCAATCCTGATGATGCCATGATTGAAGCTGCCTCGTCTAGTTCTGGAAAAGACGAGTCGGGCAGTGAAGGTTCTGAAGAAGCTAAAGCTGGAACTAGTGGAAGACTAGTTCAGTATGTGGAAGAGGAGGCAATGATTGAGGCTGCAGGAGATTCAGAAGAGACTCACTCAGACAAGGAGCCTGAGACGGAAGAGGAAGAGTTGCAAGTGTATCGACTGGTGAGAGTCGAGTCGAGTCCTTCACCAGACAAGTCGACTGAAGAAAAGGTTGGTACTTCTTCTCGAACTTTGTCAATTCCTCTCTCTCTCCCTGTTAAAACCAAGGCCAGATCACTTCGATCTCGTGCCAAACTTGTACCCAAAACCTCGTCAGTGTTGGCAGTACAACCACTTCGAGCCAACATAACCCCACACACTACTATATTTGATACAGTTGATACTTCTACAACTGTCGAACTAAACCAAGCCACATTAAAGCCCCAAGAAACCACCATCCAAATTCCTCTTACCTCAACAGAATATGTTGAACCCCCCAACCCATCTACTTCAGACAAGACACCAGTTGCCACTGCGACAACTGAGACAGGGACCCCACCTGCTCAGACCCCGTCTGATGTTAGATTTGAATCCCTTGTTTACTATCCGATGTGCTTAAGGGAGAAGAGGGTTCGTGCTAAAGTAAGCCACAATCTGAAGAAGAGGCTCTCGTCTATTGAGATAGACACCTCGTCAGAACAGTATGAGAAACTCATTAGAATATGCACATGGGTTGCATTGAAGAAATCTTCTACTGATGATCTGTTTGAAGTCATACAAGGCATGGGTGGTATCTCAAATTTTATGGATTGGGAGATGGAGCAAAGGGAGAATAGTGGGGTTCAAGATTATTCATAACTTCTCCCACCTCATGTTCTTACAGCCCTGGTAAAGCAAATGCTAAATGTACCAGATGATGTATTGCCTGCATCACACATGTTTGATATTGGTATTCAGACTGATCTACCGGAAGAAGAGTTGAGAGCTGTAACGGTTGAAGCTGGTATTCAAACGTCAGATCAGTCAGAAGATGAGTCTAAAAACTCTGATGATGTGGACTCTTTCGTTTTTGGAGTTGAAGATGATGAGTTCATGGATGCTGTGATGTTTACAGAAGATGAACTTGTTGAGAAAATTCAAGAAGAAGTTGTCACTGAATCTCAGTCGTCTACTCAAGGTTTCTCTGAAGGATATCTTACAGAGTTAAAGTCGGACTTGAGAGATGCTGTTCACTCTGCTGTTGATGAGTTCTTAAATTCAAAGGTTAAGGACGTGCTAGTTGAGCAAAACCAATCACTTGTTGACTCCTCAAGAGAATTGATTGTTGGTGAGGTCAACAAAATGGACTCAACTTTCCGAGCTGAGTTATATGCGGAAGTTGAACGTTTTCTTCAAAAGCAAGTTGATTTTTCTAAGAAAAGATCTATTTCATTTGCAAGATCGCTAGCTGAAGAATCCAGCAAGATGGAGAGGCTATACCGTGTGAAAATTGAAATAGCTGATGAGCAAAGACGAGAAGCACAAGATCAGTTGGTGCGTTCTCAAGCTATTCTCACTGAGCTGACTAAGCAAAATACATTACTGCGTCAGACAGCTGTTCACTTCAAGGACGAGTTGGCTATTAATTCAAAGAAGCTAGAATCTACTGTTGATCGACTAGACAAGATGAGTCGTGACCAGACACATCAAAGACAGATAGATCTCGCTGCAGAAGCTATGAAGGAAGCACTGAAAGAAGAAATGACTCGATTCACTAGTCTATTCACTCTTAAGGCAAGTGATGAAGCCAAAAAGGGGGAAGAGACAAGTAGAGTTGAAGAAAAGTCAAGTGCAGAACCGGAAGTTAAGGCTGCTGCGACTGCGATAGAAGAGTTAAGGTATCCCAAGAGAGGAAGGCTAGTTAAGAAGGCAGATCTTGAAGAAGCTGAAGAACAGAAAAGACTGCTAAAAGGAAAAAGTATTGCATCTCCTGAAGTTGTAGTTTAGACTAGACAAGTCAAGAGAAAACTTGTTCTAGAAAAGAAGAAAGAAGAGTTATGAGATATTCTAGCTGATATTGGTGATGAAGAGGTTGAAGCTCTTCATAAGAAGCAAAAGCTGGATGAAGATCGTTATGCTAACAAGAAATTATTAGGAAAACATATCAAAATGTTGCTGAAGTTGAAGACTGATCCAGATCAAGTTGAAGATGCCTACATTGATAATTTCATTGACGATGAACATAAAGATGTTTGGTTCAAAGTCAAGCTGAAGTGGGAGTTGGATCACTGGATTATTCGCAAGTTTGGAGATCCAGAGAGCAAAGAAGAGTTATATGCGATTTTTGACAAGTTCATGGAAACTCAAGATCGGAATCTATGGAACTTGATCATGAGGATTGCAACTGCGGTAAGTTTTAATATTCTTGTTCCTATCTTTCCTAAATGGATTACTCCTATGTTAGGTTCTGGAAAAAGGATCGATTACAACCATATTAAAAAGTTTGAAGAAGACTTACTGGATAAGGAGAAGATCGAGACTGAAGAACACATGACTATCATTCACAAAAGGCTACTAGATGCTTTTGGTGTTCCAAGTTCTTAAGAAGGTATTGTATCAGATTAGTTTTTTTGCTCTGGTACTTAGTTTTATTTTGATTAAGTATTTGTAATATCTACTGATCTTGTTTCGAAATGAATGAAAAGATAAGTACTATTTTGATGTTTAAGACAAGATAACTACTTAACTAGTCTACTATTATGAAAAGATTCAAGTAGTTTTGGCTTCATCAAAAAGGGGGAAATTGTTGGGATATGAATCCTAGAACAAGTCCTAAATGATGATAAAAGATAAAAGATGAAGTTTTGATAAGCCAAAAGAAGACTTGAATATTTTCTAAGTGTTGACTGATCTAGTCTAGTTAAGTTGAAGTCGTCTTGTACAGATCAGTAGAGTTCACAAGACAAGTACTAGTTCACAAGACAAGTAATAGTTTCAAAGGATAAGTATGAAGAAAAAAAAGAGTACTTATAAATTGTTGATATTTTGATTATATTTGTTTAGGATTTTTCTGAGCTATTCAAAGTTGTATAGAAGCTCATATTATTTCGTATGTAATTGTATATAATCAATGTATAGTTGTAAGTTGACTAAGCTTTGTAAACAAGAGCTTAAAGTAATGTAATAGTCTTGTTAGGATTAGAGGATAGGACTAGATTAGTTCTATGTTGTAATCTGAAGAAGTCTACTACACAAGACAAGTAGAAGACACAGTCTACTACTACTGGACAAGACAGGTGCGCGACTTAAACAAGACAGGTCAAGTTGAAGTTTGTTACAAAAGCGTGTTGAAGATAAAGATTGAAGAATTAGTTAAGGAATAACTAATTAACTGAAGAAACGCGTTAAAGGATATGAGGAATCAGTTACAAGTTAGTTTTCAAGAAAGGTTGTTACACAACTGAAAGTTCTTGGAATTAGAAGTCTATAAATACCTCAAGGTATTCATTGGTTAAAGACTACTGAAATATTGTTACTGCAAGCATTATTGAAGATTCAAAAAGAAGAAATTACTCTCAGAGATTGAAGTTCAGAAAGAAGCTACGCAAGACAAGTGAAGATCGAAGAAGGCTACTACTGAACAAAGAGAAGTTTTATTTTCGTTTATTGTTTCAAGTTGCTAGTTACTTGTAAAATAGCTAGTAAGATCGAAGATATATCTGGAGATATAATCGAGAAGATCTAAGTCCTATTTCTTGGGACTTAAAGCTACAAGAACATATTACTCCATTGGACGAGTTAATAAGAATTTCACAACTGGGTTTGTGAGAGTGGATGTAGACAAGTTGTCGAACCACTATAAATCTCGTGTTTGATTTACTTTACTGTTTTGTTTGTTGTTTAATTGATTAACTGTTTGATTGATTGAATTACATAATTGAACAAGACTAGTTGAGTGTACTAAAACAGAGTTCTCGAAATAAGTTGAGTATAATCTTTAATTGGGCTCATTGTTAATTTCGTATTCCGCACATTGTAAATTCTGATATATCGAAAGATTTTAGAAAAGTCTATTCACCCCCCTCTAGACATTTTCTTTAGCTTCCCTCGATATTAACTCAACTTAGGGACCTACAACTGGTAAAAGATTTTGATAATTTAAATTGTTCACACTTTTGAAATCGTACTTTTAAAATGAATGACCGGGTTTGAGCTTGAATAAAAACAAAGTTTGGCAATTGATAAGAAAGAAACTTTAATTAATACTTTCAAATAGGCCCCAATAACAGTAATTAAATTGATAATGTTTATGAGTTATGATTGAAAAATTATTAGAAATGGAGAAGAAGTTACCTTTCTTGAGAGAAAACGCTGAGGAGGAAACTCATATAAACTCATACTTATCGTAAAAATGTTTTAGGCGACTCTTATAAAATAAGAGAATGGGAGATAATTTTGGTTGAGAAAATCAAGGATTATAGGTTATTTGACTTGGTTTTAGTATTTAAAAATCTTCAACCAAATAAACAACCGAGAGAAAAATGGGGAGAAAAGATTGCTTGTGAATAATTTTTTATTTTATTTTTAAATATTATTTTATATTTATATTTGAAAATCTATATAATAATAATAAGCATAGCACCTAATTTTATTTTTGTACGTATGTACATATCAAATAAAATTTTTAATTCAATAATATATATACATTCAACAAAAAAAAAAAAATATATATATATATATATTTACCATATAAATATATGATATATATTTTTATAATATTTGATAAAATCAGGGGTATTACATAATCTCTTGCTATCTTATTAATTATCTTAAAGTTCATATGGCATAGGCGTCTGTGCCATAGCCAGCTGATTTCTTTAGGAGTCTTACTAAGAAGGCAAGCATCCCTAGCTAGGACAGCTATTCCAGTTCACAATGTAGACACTGCCTTGTCTTACACCAACAAGTAGGATTGAGTGTGTTCTCTTATCCCAGATTTCGCATTTTGTGCTTTTGAAGTAGACTTTATAACCCCTGTCACAAAATTGAGAGACAGATAACAAATTGTATTTCAAACCTTCCACATAGGAGACATTTTGAATCTCTACATCTCCATTTTTTATGTATCCAAATCCTTTTGTGATTGCCATGGAACTGTCACCAAAGATCACCTTGGGTCCTTCTTGCTCTTTAGTCAGAAAGAAGACCCCAGGTACCAGTCATGTGGTGAGAACACCCACTGTCTATGTACCAAGTTTCTCCAACTGAACCACCTTTCTTGTATAAGTCCAATCGACCCTGCAAGTAGTGATCTTAATAATTTAGGTACCCTTTCTTTATTGGGGTCCTTGGGGGTTAGTGGTAAGAGGTACCCAAATAAACATTGAAGATTTGAATAATTGAGACCTCTTCAGTTTTCTACCATACTTATCACAGAACTTAGGTACCCTGTTCTTGATACATTTTTATTTTTACCATTTTTGGTAATAGGAGGAATGTATTTAGACTGTACTTTAGGTTTTGGATCATTATTATAAGTCATAGGTTCTTTTCCTTTATCTAATTGCAAAGAACATGAACTAGCTTCATTAGTGTTCTTAGTGCCTGAAGTAGAAGAACTAGGCACAGCAGCACCTATTCCTCTTTTATCATTTGGAGCTCTATATATGTCTGATAATGTTTGATTAATTTTGGAAGAGTTAATCATATCAGATAGCTTCAGATCTAAGCTCAGTACTTCAGATTCTAAGAATCTATTGCGCTCTTCAAGTTTTTCACATTTAATCTTTAAATCATTGAATTTATTTGTCTCTTTGGCTTGGGTTTTAAGCATATCCTGATATAGTTTGTCAATTAATGAATACTTTTCTTTGATAGTCGTGCATTTATGATAGCTATATTAGGATCCCCTTTTAACTGAGCTTCACGTAAACTAATGATTTCTTGTTTTAAAGTGTGAGTGTTATCTCATAATCTCAAAATCAGCACAGTAAACTAATGAGCTGATAGGATCAGATAAGATGACTTAGGCCTTATCAGATGAGTTGAAGGGTTTCAATCAGATGAGAAGGTGATGCTTAGAGTTCAGCACAGTTGGCTAGATCAGCACAGTAAGATCAGCACAGTACTGGATCAGCACAATACTTGATCAGCACAGTACTTCAGTAGAGTAGATCAGCTCAGTACCAGATCAGTACAGTACTTGGGTCAGCACAGTACTTGGGTCAGCACAGTACTTGGTCAGTGCAGTTAAGATCAGCACAGTATGAAGTCTATCAGCAGAGTTAGCTTTTGATCATCAAAGCAGAAGAGTTGGGTATCAGAACACTAAGTAGTGATCTGATCTTTATGGGCAAGTCTTCTGGTTCGAAGTTAGTTAGTTTAACTAACAGTTTTACAGTTACAACAACTTGAGGGCATAACTACCATTTCAGTTAGGCAATAACAGAGCACATGGGTTGTTACAAGCGGTTGCAAACGGTTGATAACTACTCAAAACAGTTCCTAACAGCAGCAACTACCTTTGGTCTTTATAAACTCTTGTTTGTGTACATTGTAAAGGTTGGATAGAGAGATTTAGTACGTTATTGTATTCTTTGAGTTGTGTGAGTTCACGAGTGAAGTGAGGAAATATCCAATTCCGAGTGAATGAGTCTGTAAACATTCTTTATCAATCAAAGAAGTACTAGTCTGGTCCAGTGGATGTAGATCACATTGATCGAACCACTTAAATCCTTGTGTGTTGTTTGTCTCGTTGATTACTTTTCAGAATTACTATCCTAGAGCAGTTATTTCTTCTATATTCAAGAGTTCTAATTCGTTGGAGACGTCTAACCGATCGGAATCATCTTGACAATTGGCGCCGTCTGTGGGAAACCGAAGTAGCTGCAGATCTAAGATGGGGAATTCTACCAAGTACAACATAGAGAAGTTTACAGGCACTGGAGATTTTGGGCTGTGGAAGGTCAAAATGCAGGCCCTCCTTGAACAACAAGGATTATTCGAAGCTCTCGAAGAATCCGAAGAGATTGCAGAAGAATCTGCAACAGCTGCGGCTGAAAGGAGCAAGTTGCTCAGGAAAGCTCGAAGCACGATCCTAATCTGTCTTGGAGATAAGGTCTTGAGGGAGGTTGCTAAAGAGAAGTCAGCGAAGGAGGTTTGGGATAAGCTTGAGAAGCTATATATGGTGAAAACTCTTGCTAACCGACTCTATTCGAAGCAGAAGCTGTATGCCTTTAGAATGGGAGATGACAAACCCATTACGGAGCAACTAGATGAGTTCAACAAGATTCTTGATGATCTGGAGAATTTGGATGTCAAGTTAGAAGAAGAGGATAAGGCTCTGATCTTGTTGAGTGCTCTGCCTAAGTCCTTTGAAATCCTAAAGGACACCATCTTGTATGGTAGAAAGGAAGCAATCACATTGGAGGATGTGATCTTGGCTGTCAAGTCCAAGCTGTTACACAATAAGACATCTCAAGGAGATAAAAGTAGTAGTGGGGAAGGATTGGCAATCAAGGGAGGTCAGAAGAAGTCTGCCTCCAAGAAGGGGTCTAGTCAACCCAAGGGAGCTGATAAGGGTAATTCAGCTGTGTCAAATCAAGGGGAAGTAGTGTGCCACCATTGCAACAAACCTGGGCACTTTAAGAGTACTTGTTACAAGTATAAACAGCTTATGAGAAAATCTGGTCCTAAGAACCCTGTTGATAAGAATCAAGCAAATCAAACCCAAGATGATAAGGAGCAGAAAGGCTATGAGTCAGCTCAGTCCCTATCCATCACTTCCACTAAAGAGCAGCAAGATTGGATTTTAGATTCAGGGTGTTCTTTCCACATGACTCCAAGAAGAGAGTGGTTTCATCATTTTAAGCATCAGAATGGAGGTTCTGTGTTGTTAGGGAATGATCACACTTGCAAAGTCAGAGGTGAAGGTACAGTACACTTGAAGATGTATGATGGAGTAGTGAGGATTCTCAAGAGGGTCAGGTATGTTCCTGAACTCAAGAGAAATTTGATATCTCTTGGTCTGAAGATGGAGAGCTCAGAGTTTCAAAGGGGAAGCTTACTTTTCTTAAAGGTGAGAGAAGAAATGGTCTCTACTTTCTTAAGGGGGGAACAGTTATTGGCAGATCAGATGTGGCAAGGGTTCAAGACAACTCAATGTTGTGGCACAGAAGATTAGGTCATGTAGGAGAGAAGGGCCTACTTGAGCTAAGTAAGCAAGGATTGCTATGTGGTGACAAGATCACAAAGCTTGATTTGTGTGAGCACTGCATTCTTGGGAAATCCAAGAGATTGAAGTTTGGGAAGAGTTCACACTCTACCAAAGGAATTTTGGACTATGTCCATTCAGATTTATGGGGGCCAGCTAGGAATCAGACCAGAAGTGGTGGGAGATATTTCATGTCTATCATAGATGACTACTCAAGAAAGGTATGGATCACTATCCTGAAATCCAAGTCAGAAGCATTTGAAAAATTTAAGGAATGGCTCACTGAGGTGAAGAACATTTCTGGAAAGAATCTAAAGCATTTGAGAACTGATAATGGGCTGCAGTTCATATCAGAAGAGTTCAATGTTTTCTGCAAGAAGAAGGGTATAGTGAGGCATAGAACAGTACCAGGTACACCTCAGCAGAATGGAGTAGCTGAGAGAATGAACCAGACTTTACTTGAGAGAGTTAGATGCATGTTGAGCAGCTCTGAATTGCCTAAAGTATTTTGGGGAGAAGCAGTGTCAACAGCAGCCTACTTGATAAACAGAAGCCCTTCCTCAGTTGTGCAATTTAAAACCCCAGAAGAGTTATGGTCTGGCCATGCAGCTGAGTACAGTAATTTGAAGGTGTATGGTTGTTCAGCATATGCCCATGTCAAGCAAGATAAGCTTGAGCCTCGAGCCTTGAAATGTGTGTTCATAGGATATCCTTCAGGTGTGAAAGGATACAGATTGTGGTGCCTAGAAGCTGGAATGAAGAAGTGTATTATCAGCAGAGATGTAACTTTTGATGAGAATAGAATGCCATTGAAAGAGGAGGCAAGCTCCAGTACAGCACACAACAAACCAGATGAGACACAGGTGGAGGTGGAGCATGATGACATCAGAACACTAACTGAAGGGCAGATTGATCCAGATGAGGAGGAGACTACTCATAGTGATACTGAGCTTCATGACTATCAGCTGACTAGGGACAGAACCAGAAGAGAAGTCCACCCACCTCAGAGGTATGGTCAAGCTGACATAGTATCTTTTGCATTATGTGCAGCTCTTGAGGTGGAGTCTTTGGAGCCTAAAACTTACACATAAGCCATCAACTGCCATGACAAGGAGAAGCGGTTAGTTGCTATGGAGGAAGAACTGTTATCTCTGAACAAGAACCAGACTTGGGAGATTGTTGAGAGGCCTAAGAACAAGAAACTTGTTGGGTGTAAGTGGATCTACAAGAAAAAGGTGGAGGCTCAGAGAGGTGGCAAGATTAGGTACAAGGCAAGACTTGTAGCTAAAGGATTTACACAGAAAGAAGGTATTGACTTTAATGAAATCTTCTCACCTGTTGTAAAGCATTGTAGCATCAGAATCTTGTTGGCTATGGTTGCTCAATATGAATTGGAGCTGCATCAGATGGATGTGACCACAGCATTTCTTCATGGGACCTTAGATGAGAAGATCTACATGAAAATACCAGAAGGGTTGGACATAGAAGATGGAGAAGACAAAGTGTGCTTACTCAGAAAATCACTCTATGGCCTCAAACAAAGCCCTAGACAATGGTACTTAAGGTTTGATGAGTACATTTGCTCAGTTGGTTTTGCAAGAAGCTTGTATGAGAGCTGTGTTTACTTTAGGAGGGTTGGGAGTTCAGTTACCTATCTTCTGCTGTATGTAGATGATATGTTAATATTTGGGGAGTCTATTAACAGTATCAATCAGGTTAAGGAGATTCTCAAAAGGGAGTTTGAGATGAAAGATCTTGGTGAAGCTAAAGTGATTCTTGGGATGGAGATCAGTAGAGTTGAGGGAGCAATTCAGCTTAGTCAGCCTACCTATCTGAGGAAGGTGTTAGAGAGATTCAGGATGAATCAAGCTAAGGCAGTTTCTACACCAATTGGTCAGCATCAGAAGCTATCAAATCAGATGTGTCCCAAGAACAACCAAGAAAGAGCTCAGATGAGTAAGGTTCCTTATGCCAGTGCAGTAGGGAGTTTAATGTATGCTATGGTGTGTTGTAGACCAGATTTAACTCATGCAATGAGTGTAATCAGCAGATACATGAGTGATCCAGGCTTAAGTCTTTGGGAGACAGTTAAGTGGGTCATGAGATATGTTCTAGGATCAGCTGAGAAAGGTCTGAAATTTCAGAAGATATCAGATGAGGCAGAAGCACTTGTGGGATATGTTGATGCCGACTATGTAGCCAATGTAGACACAAGAAAGTCCTTAACAGGGTATGTATTCACCTTATTTGGTACAGCTATATCATGGAGGTCAATACATCAGTCCGTAGTTGCATTATCTACTACAGAATCAGAATATGTAGCCTTGACTGAGGTAGTTAAGGAGAGCAAGTGGCTTAGGGGGATCTTGAAGGAGTTTGGTATATCACAAAGAAGTGTGACTGTCTTCTGTGATAACCAAAGTGCAATACATCTTGCAAAGCATCAAGGGTATCATGAGAGAACTAAACATATAGATGTAAAGCTATACTTTGTAAGAGATATTGTAGAAAAGGGGGTAGTCCAGATAGTGAAGATTTCTACAGAGGAGAACCCTGCTGATGCGATCACTAAGGCATTGCCAAAAGAGAAGTTTGGCTTGTGTCTTAGACTTATTGGACTGCATTAATTCCTCTAAGGAGAAGACTACTGTTCTTGTGGCAGAAGATCAGTAGTGGAGGCTATTCTTTGGGGAGAATAGTGTTGGTGTTTTTGTTTTTGGTGGAGATTAGTTCGATTATGAGCTAAAGGTGGAGAATTGTGAGTGTTATCTCATAATCACAAAATCAGCACAGTAAACTACTGAGCTGATAGGATCAGATAAGATGACTTGGGCCTTATCAGATGAGTCGAAGGGTTTCAATCAGATGAGAAGGTGATGCTTAGAGTTCAGCACAGTTGGCTAGATCAGCACAGTAAGATCAGCACAGTACTGGATCAGCACAGTACTTGATCAACACAATACTTCAGCAGAGTAGATCAGCTCAGTACCAGATCAGTACAGTACTTGGGTCAGCACAGTACTTGGTCAGTGCAGTTAAGATCAGCACAGTATGAAGTCTATCAGCAGAGTTAGCTTTTGATCATCACAGCAGAAGAGTTGGGTATCAAAACACTAAGTAGTGATATTATCTTTATGGGCAAGTCTTCTGGTTTGAAGTTAGTTAGTTTAACTAACAGTTTTACAGTTACAATAACTTGAGGGCATAACTACCATTTCAGTTGGGCAATAATAGAGCACATGGGTTGTTACAAGCGGTTGCAAACGGTTGATAACTACTAAAAACAGTTCCTAACAGCAGCAACTACCTTTGGTCTTTATAAACTCTTGTTTGTGTACATTGTAAATGTTGGATAGAGAGATTTAGTACGTTATTGTATTCTTTGAGTTGTGTGAGTTCACGAGTGAAGTGAGGAAATATCCAATTCCGAGTGAATGAGTGTGTAAACATTCTTTATCAATCAAAGAAGTACTAGTCTGGTCCAGTGGATGTAGATCACATTGATCGAACCACTTAAATCCTTGTGTGCTGTTTGTCTCGTTGATTACTTTTCAGAATTACTATCCTAGAGCAGTTATTTCTTCTATATTCAAGAGTTCTAATTAGTTGGAGACGTCTAACTGATCGGAATCATCTTGACATAAAGAAATGTTCTCATCACTGATTTCTATGAATGCTTTGTTAGCTCGTAGGAGGTCTTCTTCAGTCACTCCATTGGAATGATGAAGACTACTTCCTATACTATTATCAGCAGTGTCACATAAATCAGAATCAGAATTATCACATGATTGGAAAGAAGTGACAGATGATACCTCTTGTTCTATTTTAGCCATCATGACCAGTCCATCATCTGCAATGAAGGCTTCTTTCTCATTGCTAGAGGGGTATTCAGATGAAGACGAGGGCAACTCATCTGAATCCGTATCAGAATCATTGTATGCCACCATAGCCATCTTACCCTTGGCAAATCTGCGATCTCTCCTTGCTTGCCTTTCTTCTTTGTCTTTAGTACTTAGATCAGGAAATTCATGGATGTAATGACCTGGCTTTTAACAATTATAGCACAGAGGTTCATTAGTAGATCTTGTTGGTCCCAAGTTGAGTTAAGATTGAGTAAGCTAAGAAAGTCTAGAGGGGAGGGGTGAATAGACTTTCAAAAATCTTTTAAAATATCAGAGTTTTAATGCGGAATAGTGTTCTGAACAGTACTGTTCTTACTAGGTCAGATCAGTACTTCCAGTTTCAGTTTTATACTCAACTTTTATTCAGATCTTTACTTAGTAAATTCTACTGTTCTTGGTTAAACAAATATCAAACAGAAAAGTAAAGAACACAAGATTTTATAGTGGTTTGACAAATGTCTACATCCACTCTCACAATCTCAGTTGTGATGTTTTATTAACTCTTCCTTCTTGAGTTTCTTGTGGTTTAAAGTCACAAGATTAAGACTATGATCTTATCGATTACACTTCCAAGTGTATCTTCGATCGACTAGTAATTCTACAAGTAACTAGCACACTTGTTTACACAATACAAACTGTAAAATGAAAAGTAAAACTTCTCTTGATTAGCCTCTGATTTCTTCTCTTCAAATCTGTGGCTCTTTCTCAGATTTCTTGATCTCTTCGACTCTGTGAGTTCTTCAATTGCTTTTGTAGACTTGGTCTTGAATGCTTTAGGATCAGTAAATGTTCAGTCGTCTTAGCAGTATGAGATCACACAGTATTTATAGACATTAGTATGACAGTTAGCAGTTTGTGAACTAACTCTAAAACTGTTTTTGTAACTTCCTTTTTGTAACCGACTTTGTAACTTCATTTAACTAATTCCAAGTCAGCATATCTTCAAAATATATTCAGTTACGCCTTAAATAAGTTTTCCAAACTTATTCTTCAAACAAACTAACTCAGCACAGTAAACTACTCTTCTTAGTCTTACTTTTCTTAGTTAGTCAGCACAGTTCTCCAAACTGTTCTGCACTTCTCCAGAATTCTTCTAAGCTTCTCTTCAACTCTTCTTGAAGTCTTCTTATTCTGAAGTAGTCTTCTGAGTCTTCAATAATCTTCTGATCTTCTTCTAATATATTCCTAATCTACTGTTCTGAACTTTTACAATGCTGAATACAATATAATACAACTTTACATATATAAAACCTATATATACATCAACTGAACTACTTACAGATGAGTATATCTAAGTCCTATACTATAAGTTGTCTATACAATACAAAACATCAGCTTAGTTCCTAACAGTTCTTATATCAGATCAGTAAACACACTAAGATCAGTAAACACATATAAGATCAGTAAACTCAGATTCAATATCTCTTAAGATCAGTAAACATATATTTCATATACCACAATTATATCAACATATAATCACATATATCATTAACTTCAAGTTGTTTTTGGCCATCAAAACATACAATCATCATCTAGAACATTGTTTCAAGGATTCATATCCCAACAATTTCCCCCTTTTTGATGAAGCCAAAACTACTTAAGTATAATCAGATCAGTAGTTAAGATATATAGTTGATCATAACAATTCATCAATTCAAACATCAGATTAGAATTCACATAAGATCAGATATTACACATACTTCACATAATCACAAAAATATTAAAATAAAGAAAGTAAAGATAAGGATAAGAAATATTATCTCTTCAGCATAGTCCTTCATCTTCAATCTTCATTTGGAATTCTGAATGCCAAGTACATTCGGTTCTTGATTTCCATCACGTGTTTGTGATCTGTAATACCTTCATCCTTAATGATTTTAGCAATAATATTTCCAACTTCTTTCAGATCAAGTTCTCCATTTTCTAATCTTGGAGGTGTTGGAGAAATTGGGTTTTTATTCAATTTCTTAATATTTAATCGATTTTAATTAATCAATTATTTGAGGGTATGAATATTTAATTTTCGAAGGATTAAATATTGTAGGATCGTTCTACTCTTCGAGCAGATGATCGTAGTATATTTAATATCTCAAAACCGAATTTCGGTGAGTGAGAAATTAATGTACGAAGTTTAAGACAAAGTGATGCATTGGGAGTAGTGTTAATAACTAGCCCACATTGATAAATGAGAGAATTAACTACCTCCTTATTAATAGGAGTTAATTAAGAATGTTCAAATTGTAGTGACTATTGAACCATTCAATTAGCCACACGCGCGCGTGCGCCGCCCGCCCGTCCGGCCGCGCCGGGTCCGGGTCCGTGGGCCTGGGCCTTGGCCTTGGATCTTGGACTTTGGGCTTGGGCCTGGGGCCCCTCTACCCGCCTGTTCCACACCTGGGTGACACTGCCTATAAATAGGAGTGCATGGTTTTTGGGAAAAGACACTTTTGCATACAACAAATTTCACCTGAGTTTTTCCAGAAAATCGCATACACTATTTTTAGCATTCTGCATAGCATTTTAGAGTGCAATCCGGTTCTAACGTGTTTCTGTTCGCTGGAGCTTTGTGCGCTGTGGTGTTGCTCGTGCAAAGAGGAAGTCGTTTTACCTTTCGAAGCAACTCGTCACTCCGTGAACACTAGCCGGGACGTGTTTGTTTTACGGGAAAAGGTATCACCTTGACTCGGCTCTTTTCCCTAATTTTCTGTTTATCTACAGTGATGTCTCTTCCCTTTCTGGACCTGCTATTCTAAGAAGTTGCTCAAACAAGGAAGCTGCCTTTTTTTGGAAAGTTGAAGAACTCGAAGACTTTGTAATTTCATTTACTGTCTTAATTTTTTTCCGTCTAAATTCTTTGTAAGCCATTGTTGGTAATCTATAAACCAATAGGAGGTTCCCACACAGGTTCTTCTGGACATAAAATCTGAATATCTGCACCAGCAGCCAATAACAAAATATCTTCCCAGAAGATCCTTGCAACATTCATCATAAAATCTTCAAAATCAGCATACTCATTCTCCTTGCTTGAATTATCACCAAATTTCTTCACAATGAAATTTGTAATCTGCCATTTCTTCTTCAGATCATTCCAATATTCCAAATTATCAGAATCAACAAAGAATTCTATGTAGTTCTCATCAAGAACTCCAACAATAGACTTAGATTTCATTTTCCTTTTTAATGCAGCAACTCGATTATCAAACTTTTTTCTTGAAGCTTCTGCATCCTTCAACTTTTGCTTTCTAATATGTTCATCAGCTTTTCTCTTTTCAAATAATTCAGCTTTCTTCTTTGCTAATAGCTCATTGTGTTTTTCAACAGCTTCAGCCATCTTCTCATCACTTGGCTGACTACTAGCAACTACATGCTTTAGCTTACTCTTAGATCTGGTAACCCTTCCAGTCTCTTCAGCTTCTTCTTCATCACTTAAAACTAATTTTCTCTTTCTCTTTCCAGATGAAGATTCAGCAATGTTCTTCTCAATTGTTGCTACAACTTGAGTTTCAGCTTCAGAAGCCTTCTGTTGTCTTCTAAGATTGATTCTCTTCTTCAAACTAATGATCTCTTCTTTCAGATCATCCTGACTTGCTTTTAGCTCATCTTGACTTACAACTAACTAAGCTTGCTGAGTTTGAGTATGCTCCATCACTCTCATGACCTTATCTTCCCCCTATTTGGCTTCATCCTGCCATTCCTTCAAGGGTGTCACTAGCAGCTCAACTTTCCTTTGCAGTTCAGCAGACAATCTCTTTTCTTGCAATCTATGCAAATCATAGATCTTAGACATTGTGTGTTCCATCACTTGCTCATATGAACTGGTAGCAGCCAGTTTCTCCAATTTCTCAGTAGCTTCTTGAAACTGTTTCAAAGTAGCTTCTAGCTTGCTTTGCAACTCTTCATTAAGCTTTTTCAACAATTCAAAGCTAGAGCTATCTGGAGCTGTGTCAGTAGGAACTGTTCTTACTGTCTCTTGAACATCATCAAGCACAGTATTCTCAGCAACTTCAATTGGTGTGCTTTCCAATTCATCAGCACCCAAAGTTGGTTCCTCTATGACCTCAGTCTCTTCAAGTACATCTGTGTTCTCAAACACCTCAGTTGCATTGGTATCAGCTTCATAATCAGCTTCCATATCAGCTTGATTATCAAAATCTTCAACACCAACAACCTCAGCTTCCATATTGACATCAGTATCAACATGTTCATCAGCAGACTTAACCACAGAATACTTACACCCAGTTAACCTTTCAATCAATTGAATAACTGAATCTAATGTGGCTAATTCTGTAAAAGATTGAACACCTGCAGCTTCTCTCTGCTCTTGTTCCCAATCATGAAAAACAGATAAACCACCCATGCCTTCTGCTACAACTAACAACTTATTCAGACCAATCCTTCTAAGATACACCCAAGTACCTATCCTTAGAAGTTGCTCAAAAACCATAGAGCTATCATCTAAACCATAAAAACTTTTCAGAAGCGCATTTCTTAGTTTAAACCTAATCCTTTCTTCCTTATCACACACAGGATAATCCATCAAAAACACTGAATTTGGTTGAATAATCTCAGTTTCTGGAGAGGAGGAGATTTCAATAGGTTCAGAAGCAGGTATATGTTCATGCTCAGTAGAGTGATCATGAACTGGTTCAGGGGAAAAATGAGGAGTGGAAAAATGTTGAGGACTAGAATGGGGAGTGGTATGAAAAGAAGTGTTCTGAGTGGGTGAGGGAGGAGTGTTCTGTCTAATATGAGAGTAATGAACTGACTCCTCAAAATAGGTTGGTTCTCTATCAAATGGTTGGACTTGAATTGAAACAGAGTTTGAAGGAGTAGGAGTAGAATCAATAAGAATTCTCCTAGGTCTAGAAGTACTAACCTCTTGATCTTCAGAGTTGTCTCTCACCACAGTTTCAATAAATCTTACTGTGTGCTCTGCTGAGGATTTAGCAGACCTTCCCCTTCTTAATCCAGAACTGCTAGGATCATGCCTTGCCTTGGTCCTTCTTTCTGGTTGATCATCATCTGATTTATACATAGAAGCACCAGATTCTTGAGCTTCTTGTTCTGGAAGAGGTAGCAGTAAAGGATTCTCTAGTTCATAGCGAACTGACTCCTTTTTCATCAAGAACTTCCCTTGATGGAACTTCTTAGGATTACTCCAATAAGCTTTCTTGATGATTATCTGAGGCAACAGAATGCTCAGCTTGTTCCCGAACCCTAATTTCGATTTGATTGAAAACTCTTCGGAATCCTCATCGAACAGAACCTTTTCATTTTCACTTAGCAATCTGTCAAGGAAGAAACCTTGCTAATCACCTCGAACACGGTCAATAATTTCTGCCATGACTCGAATTTTCAAATTTGATAGAGCATCTTGACTGTGGTGTTGCCCTAACAAACACTTTCCAGCAATATCCATCAAGAATTGAAGTCCAGGTGGTAGCACAGCCTTCTTCAGATTGTGTAGAGTTTCTGGTTCTTCATTCGTCCATCTGCCCACACATTCTTTTTCTTCTCCGGCTTTATAGGTTAGAATATCAACGGGGCCTTGGGGTAAATCCAACATAATCTCAAGAATTTCTCGAGTTATTGCGACCTTGTGCCCTGACAGCATTGATCGAACGCCATTGTTATCACCTTCGAGCTGTAAAAAGAATTCCATTGCTTCAGGTTCATACACATTGAGTGGGTATGATTCCAGATATTTCCTGAGCCCGCTTTCTTCACACATCGTCAATATAGCTTGATTCTCTGGGCAATGGCGACCACTGAAATATATTGCATTTTCTACCAAAATGCCTTTTTCACGCACCCAAAATTCCGAATCAAACGTACCTACAATCTCATTAGATTCACTTAGAACATTAATAATTGCCATTTGTAGAGATGTAGAAGATAGAGTAATTAGGCTTGCAGTAAATTTTGAGTTATGAGTTTCTAGAAATGTATTCGTAAGGAAGACGAAGTTGATAGTGATCGTGTTTGATAAATTCAAAACCAATCTAGGGCTTGGATTGAGTTTATTTTCCACGATGAATGGCTGAGATTGAGTCTCGAAATTCGTGATTAAAGAAACTTTCCATATTCTAGAACCATTCTATTTCTTGGAGCCAATTTGTGTTTGATAAATACACCATAGCAATTAGGTCAAAAATAGAGGAGTGTACTAATCTTCTCTATTAGTAATCTAAAGGTCGAGCAGTTTTTGACTTAGAGTATTCTAAGGCAAAATACTGTTCTGATGCATATCAGAACAGTAGTTTCCAAAAGCATTTCACTTCATTTTCTTACTTTTATATTAAAGAAATTTACTTATCTGGATCAGCTGAGTATTGTGATCAGCTGAGTAACATTTTTGAACATCAGATGAGTAGTTGGGGTCAGCACAGTAGTACTCAGATCAGTTCCCAACTTTTCTGATTTCACATTTTTGATATCAGCACAGTAATCCTCAGATCAGTACTGTGTGTTAGATCAATTCTTTTCTGTAGACAGATTAGTAGTAATCAAATCATTCTGTAGACAGTTTAATCAGTAGTCAGATTAGTTCTGTAGAAGAATTGAATTTGTAGTCAGATCAGGTCTGTAGACAAAGAAACTTTGTAATCATAACAATTATGTAGACAAGTCAATTCACTAATCAGAACAGATCTGTAGACTGATATAGCCTGTAATCAGATCAGATTTGTAGACATTTCAAATCTGTAATCAGATCAGTTCCCCCTTCAGTGGAGAACTCCTCTTTTGTGCCTGTTTCACCTTGGTAGAAGTGTTAGTTCATGAGATATAAATGTAAAACAGTACAGAGTAGTAATAGTATAATTAAATCAATGATCACATCAAGGTTTATGCTAAAGTGACTTAGTGTTCTGAGTCAACAAAAGGATCTTTAAGAAATCACAGATTCCCCCTTAATGTGTGTTCTCAGTGTCCCTTAGCTTTACCAGCTTCCTCATCGGGATTTAGGTCACTTTAGTAACCTTGTTACCTGTTTTGAAGAATGTAGTGGTCTGACATAGGGTTGTCTCTTCTGAATTCAGGCTTTTGATGTACTGCTCTTAGTTTTTGCTTTATCTTTCTTTGGTATAGGATCAGTACCTGAAATGTTAGTGGAGTTCTATATACATATAGAATCCATGTCTATCAACCCTAAGCTAATGCATAACTCTCTAAATCTCACTTCAGCCAATGGTTTTGTAAAAATGTCAGCTCTCTGAATATCAGTATGGATCTTTTCCATCCTAATAATTTTCTTTTCCACATGATCCCTAATAAAATGATGTTTAATATCAACATGCTTGCATCTAGTATGTAAAACGGGATTTTGTGTGATGACGATGGCACTATTACTGTCACAATATATAGGTACATTAGATTCTACAATATTGTAGTCTCTGAGTTGTTGTATTAGCCAAAGAAGTTGACTACAACAACTACCTGCAGCCATATATTCTGCTTCAGTAGTAGAGGTTGCCACACTAGTTTGTTTCTTTGAAAACCAGGAAATGAGCTTAGTTCCTAAGAATTGACATGAACCAGAAGTAGATTTTCTATCTATTTTGCATCCTCCAAAGTCAGAGTCTGAATAACCACTTAAGGATATATCATCATCTGCAGGATACCATAATCCTCGATTAATGGTCCCCTTTAGATATTTCAATATCCTTCTGGCAGCTTCCAGATGACTTTCTTTGGGGTTTGCTTGAAATCTTGCACACACACCAACAGAAAAAGCAATATCAGGTCTACTGGCAGTTAGATAGAGTAGAGAGCCAATTAAAGCACGATAATGAGGTTGGTCAGAAGACTTACCTCTTTCATCATGATCCATTCTGTATGTAGGTTGCATAGGCACATCAACTGTCTTACAGGTTTTAATACCAAATTTGTCTAGCAAATTTCTTGTATATTTTGCTTGATTTATAAAGATACCTTCTGGAGTTTGTTTTACTTGAAGACCAAGAAAATAGGTCATTTCACCCATCATAGACATTTCAAATTTACTTTGCATTAGTGTTGAAAAGCTTTCACTCAAGGTTTTGTTGGGTGATCCAAAAATGATGTCATCAACATAAATTTGAACTAGCAATATGTCATTACCTTCTTGTCTTCGAAACAAAGTTCTATCAACCTTGCCCTTAGTAAAACCATTTTCAATTAAGAATAAAGAAAGAGTATCATACCAGGCTCTTGGGGCTTGTTTCAATCCATAGAGTGCTTTCTTTAACCTGTATACTTGGTGACTATTCACTTCAAAACCAGGTGGTTGTTCCACATAGAATTCTTCAGCAAGTATACCATTCAAAAATGCACTTTTCACATCCATTTGATAAATAGTGAATTTCATATGTGCAGCATAAGTAAGGAACAATCTTATAGCTTCTAGTCTAGCTACAGGAGCAAAAGTCTCATCATAATCAATACCCTCAGCTTGAGAGTAGCCCTGAGCAACTAATATAGCTTTGTTTCTAACTACAAGATCATTTTCATCCTTTTTATTCTTAAAAAACCAGTTAGTGCCTACAACATTATGATCACTAGGTCTATTCACAAGTTCCCAAACTTCATTTCTAGTGAACTGATTAAGTTCTTCTTGCATGGCTATTATCCAGTTACTATCACTTAAAGCTTCATTCACAGTTTTAGGCTCAATAGAGGATAGAAAACAACACCAGCAAAATAAAGACTTACTAGGTTCTTCCTGGGAGTTAAACAATTGTTTTCTCGTTTTAACACCTTTACTAGAATCACCTAGAATCAGATCACTAGAATGAGCAGACTTCCATGTCCTTCTATTCTTAATAGGAATACTATCATCATTCATATCATGCAAATCATCATGTAGATCAGTATCATAGCTTTGAGTTAAATCAGCAGATTTGTTCATAGGAGAGCAGTCATTCAATTCTGGCAGATCAGAAGTTTTAGATGACTTACCTTTGTCTTTTACCTTTTCTTTATCAGAATCATGATCTAGGACATTCAGGAAAGGATTATATGCTTGTACAGATTCATATATTTCTGCATCATCACCATCATTGTTGGTTTGAAGCTTTAGTTTGTCAATTTTCTTACTGAGCGGATGATCAGCAGAGTCCTGCACATTCTCATCAAAGACTACATGGGGTGTTTCTTCCACACATAGGGTTGAGTAATTAAATACTCTAAATGCGTTGCTTACTGAAGAGTATCCCAAGAATATCCATTCATCAGCTTTTGCATCAAAAGCATTTAATTTACTTTTTCCATTGTTATGGATGAAACACTTACATCCAAAGATATGAAAATAAGAAACTCTAGGTCTTCTGCCTTTCCATACCTCATAAGGTGTTTTACCATGCACCTTATTAAGAGCACTTCGGTTTTGGGAGTGGCAAGCTGTGTTAATGGCTTCAGCCCAAAACTTCTGAGGTGTGTTGAATTCTGCAATCATTGCTCTGCAAGCTTCTTTTAAAGTTCTGTTTCTCCTTTCTGCAACACCATTTTGTTGGGGGGTTCTGGCTGCACTTGTTAGATGCTGTATGCCAGACTTAGAACAGTAGTCAGAGATGTAACAGTTAATAAACTCAGTCCCCTTGTCACTCCTTATTTTGACAATGGGTTGACCTTTTTCAACCTGTAACCTCTTCAATAGATCTGGAAGAAGTGTTTGTGTATCACTCTTTTTGTGTAGAAAGACTACCCAAGTAAACTTAGAATAGTCATATACTACAACCAGAGTATACCTTCTTCCATTCAATGTAGGAGGTTTGATAGGACCATGAAGATCCATATGCAAGAGTTCTAAGACTCTGCTGGTTGAAAGAGTTGGAATGGACTTAAATGAAACCTTTACATGTTTACCTTTTTGACAGGAGTCACACATTTGTGATTTGGAATAGATTTCATTTGTAATGCCCTCAACAAGATGTTCTCTTGCAATCTTGTTGATTATCTTAAATTTCAGGTGGCAGAGGCGTTTATGCCAGAGCCAACTGTTTTCTTTATGACTCTTAGTAATAAGACAAGCATTCTTAGGACAACTATTCCAATTCACAATGTACACACTTCCTTGTCTTGAGCCAACAAGTAAAACATTGTGAGTCCTTTTGTCTATTATTTCACATCTTCTGGTCTTGAACTGAACTTTGTATCCCCTGTCACAGAATTGAGATACAGATAACAAGTTATATTTCAAACCTTCAACATGGGAGACATCTTGGATTTCAACATCTCCATTCTTAATGAATCTGAATCCTTTTGTGATTGCCATGGAGCTATCACCAAAGATGACTTTTGGTCCTTCCTGCTCATGATAGTCAGTAAGTAAGGCCTTGGTACTAGTCATGTGGTGTGAACACCCACTGTCTATGTACCAGGTCTCACCCACTGAACCACCGTTCTTGTATAGGTCCAGTCGATCCTGCAAGGTAGTGATCTTAATAATTTAGGTACCCTAGTTTATTGGGGTCCTTGGGGGTTAGTAGTGAGAGGTACCCAGATAAACATTGAGGATTTGAATAGATGGGACCTCTTCAGTTTTCTTCCATATTTATCACAAAACAGTACTTTATTAACCAATTCAGAACTATCAGCAAACTTAGGATCTATTTTTCTAAGATAGCCTTTCCTTGGTTCTATCCCTTTTTCAGTAAGATCAGTATGTCTGTAATAGTTTGAATAGGGTCTGGAAGCATGTGGACCATACGGCTTATAAATGCGTTTTGGTCTTTCCTCTCCAATACCATCATAAGATAAAGGTGGAGGATAAAGAACAGGTTTGTTAAGATAATGAGGCACAAATTTCCTAGGTTCAGTTGAATACAGCTGAGACTGCCTTATAAAAGGAGGTCTAGGTTGTTCCCAACTTGCCTGTGCTTGTCTTGACCTACTATTCTGAGTTTGTCTCTTTTGATACCAGGACTGTTCTGCTCTGTTCAGAGGAGTATAACTCTTCTAGTATGGTCTTAACTGTACTGGTCTTGATACATTCTTCATTTTACCATTCTTGGTAGTAGGAGGAATGTATTTGGACTGTACTTTAGGTTTTGGATCATTATCATAAATCATAGGTTCTTTTCCTTTATCTAGTTGCAAAGAACTTGAGCTAGCTTCATTAGTGTTCTTAGGGCCTGAAGTAGAAGAACTAGGCAGATCAGTACCTATCCCACTTTTATCATTTGGAGCTCTATATTTGTCTAAGATTGTTTGATTAATCTTGGTAGATTTAATCATCTCAGATAGCTTTCGATCTAGGCTCACTACTTCAGATTCTAAGAATCTATTGCGCTCTTCAAGTTTTTCACATTTAATCTTTAAATCATTGAATTCATTAGTCTCTTTGGCTTGAGTTTTAAGCATACCCTGATATAGTTTGTCAATGGATGCATACTTTTCTTGGAGTTGGGACAACTCTTCTGATAGTCGTGCATTTATGACAACTATATTAGGATACACTTTCAACTGAGCTTCTTTCAGATTAATGATTTCTTGCTTTAAAGATATATTCTCATCACTGATTTCAATGAATGCTTTGTTAGCTTGTAGAAGGTCTTCTTCAGTCACTCCTTGGGAATGATGAAGACTACTTCCTATACTACTATCAGCATCATCACTTTCATCAGTGTCAGAATTTTTGCAAGATTGAAAAGAATTAGCAGATGATACCTCATCATTTATTTTGGCCATCATTGCCAGTCCATCATCCGCGATGAAAGCTTCATTCTCATTGCTAGAGGGGTATTCAGATGAAGACGAGGGCAACTCTTCTGAATCCGAATCAGATTCATTGTATGCCATCATTGCCTTCTTACCCTTGGCATATTTTCGATCTCTTCTAGCTTTCCTTTCTTCTCGATCTTCAGAACTCAGATCAGGACATTCATATGCATAATGACCTGGCTGATCACAATTATAGCAAACAGGACTGTTAGAAGATCTCTTAGGTGGTGAACGATTTCGATTCCTGTCATGCTTGTCAATAGAGTTCCTATCTTTCTTATCAGAAGACTTTCTATCCCTCTTATAAGATGAGTTCCTATCTCTCCTGTTCTCATTAGAGATCTCATCCCTTCTTTCAGAAGAGTTTTGATCCCTTATGTTCCCAGAAGAGTCCCTGTTAGTCTATCAAATCGTTTGATCATAAGGCTCATCTGATCTTTCAGACTAAGATCAGAACTTTCTAGTTCATCTTTTATGCTTGAGATTTTAGACTTAGATGATCTAGACCCCTTAGAGGTTGAGGCTTTAAAAGCTATGTCCTTAGAGGCATCTTTATCCTTATAACTAACAGTAATAGGATCTTCTTCATCTAACTCAAACTCATGTGCCTTAAGTGTTTGGAACATAGTTTCTGCAGGCTAAGAGTCAATGTCTTGTGTGGTTTTAATGATCATCTTGACCATTTTCCACCTTTCATCCAAAGCTTTCAAGATTCTCAAGTTAATCTCTCTTTCAGTATAAGTCTTTCCTAACACATCAAGATCATTCATAATCTTTGTAAATCGAGTATCCAATTCATCAATTGTTTCACCTGGCTTCATCTTAAATGTTTCAAACCTTTGGACAGCTGTGGACAGTTTACTTTCTTTGATCAGTGTAGTACCTTCACAAAGAATAGCTAATTTGTCCCACATTTTAACACTTTGCCAAGATACTCATTTGGCAAGGTGTGTAAAATATAATTCTTAGCAAGACTATTCAAATTGTTTTGACGCATTTCTTCAGAAGTCAGTTCTGACCTTGGTTTAGGGACTAGTACTCCAACAGGTTCAGAAGGATCTAGTGTTGCAGTGTTTTGCACCATGGTTGTGATTGGTCCTTCTTTGACCACAGAAACCATCACATCATGGGTTGAGCTAAAGATGGCCTCCATCCTAAGCTTCCAGTAATCATAATCTGCAATCTTGAACTTAGGGAGTTTGTTCACATTAGTGTCATCCATGTTGATCAAATAGATAAGATCAGTAGTATAGTAGATAATTTTCAAGTATTCAGATAGTGACAAATATCAAGGAATAGTAGCAAGATCAGTGAGATTTCCCTCAAGATCTACAAGGTTATCAAGAAACAGCAGTCCAAAGAACTACTGCTCTGATACCACTTGTTGGTCCCAAGTTGAGTTAAGATTGAGTAAGCTAAGAAAGTCTAGAGGGGAGGGGTGAATAGACTTTCAAAAATCTTTCAAAATATCAGAGTTTTAATGCGGAATAGTGTTCTGAACAGTACTGTTCTTACTGGGTCAGATCAGTACTTCCAGTTTCAGTTTTATACTCAACTTTTATTCAGATCTTTACTTAGTAAATTCTACTGTACTTGGTTAAACAAATATTAAACAAATATCAAACAGAAAAGTAAAGAACACAAGATTTTATAGTGGTCCGACAAATGTCTACATCCACTCTCACAATCCCAGTTGTGATGTTTTATTAACTCTTCCTTCTTGAGTTTCTTGTGGCTTAAAGTCCCAAGATTAAGACTGTGATCTTATCGATTACACTTCCAAGTGTATCTTCGATCGACTAGTAATTCTACAAGTAACTAGCACACTTGTTTACACAATACAAACTGTAAAATGAAAAGTAAAACTTCTCTTGATTAGCCTCTGATTTCTTCTCTTCAAATCTGTGGCTCTTTCTCAGATTTCTTGATCTCTTCGACTCTGTGAGTTCTTCAATTGCTTTTGTAGACTTGGTCTTAAATGCTTTAGGATCAGTAAATGTTCAGTCGTCTTAGCAGTATGAGATCACACAGTATTTATAGACATTAGTATGACAGTTAGCAGTTTGTGAACTAACTCTAAAACTGTTTTTGTAACTTCCTTTTTGTAACCGACTTTGTAACTTCATTTAACTAATTCCAAGTCAGCATATCTTCAAAATATATTCAGTTACGCCTTAAATAAGTTTTCCAAACTTATTCTTCAAACAAACTAACTCAGCACAGTAAACTACTCTTCTTAGTCTTACTTTTCTTAGTTAGTCAGCACAGTTCTCCAAACTGTTCTGCACTTCTCCAGAATTCTTCTAAGCTTCTCTTCAACTCTTCTTGAAGTCTTCTTATTCTGAAGTAGTCTTCTGAGTCTTCAATAATCTTCTGATCTTCTTCTAATATATTCCTAATCTACTGTTCTGAACTTTTACAATGCTGAATACAATATAATACAACTTTACATATATAAAACCTATATATACATCAACTGAACTACTTACAGATGAGTATATCTAAGTCCTATACTATAAGTTGTCTATACAATACAAAACATCAGCTTAGTTCCTAACAGTTCTTATATCAGATCAGTAAACACACTAAGATCAGTAAACATATATAAGATCAGTAAACTCAGATTCAATATCTCTTAAGATCACTAAACATATATTTCATATACCACAATTATATCAACATATAATCACATATATCATTAACTTCAAGTTGTTTTTGGCCATCAAAACATACAATCATCATCTAGAACATTGTTTCAAGGATTCATATCCCAACAAATCTTTTAATAGGAGAACGATATCGGTTCATACCCTTATTCTATTCTCATTAGATACCTCATCTCTCCTTTCAGAAGATTTGTGATCCCTTCTGGTCTTAGAAGAGTCCCTGTCACTAGAACCCTTAGTATCCTTATAAAATCTCGTATATCTACCATATCGTTTGTTCAGCTTGTCAAACCTCTTTATCATTAAGCTCAACTGATCCTTAAGACTAAGATCAGTACTATCTAGTTCATCTTTTATGCTTGAAGATTTAGACATAGATGATCTAGACTTCTTAGAGGAAGACGCCTTAAAAGCAACTCTTAGAGATTTCCTTCTCCCTATCACTGCTAGCTACAAGATCTTCTTCATCCAACTCGAATTCATGTGCCTTAAGTGTTTGAAATGTGGTTTCAGCAGTCCAGGTATCTATGTCCTGAGTGGTCTTGATGATCATCTTGACCATCTTCCACCTATCATCTAGTGACTTAAGAATACGCAGCTTGATCTCCCTATTAGTATATGTCTTTACTAGCACTTCAAGACCATTCATAATACGTGTAAATCGAGTATCTAGCTGGTCAATGGATTCTCCAGCTTTCATTTTGAATGATTCAAATTTCTGTACAACAGTGGACAACTTGCTTTCCTTGATCAGGGAAGTACCTTCACAAAGGACAGCAAGTCGATCCCACATTTCTTTAGCAGTCTTACATTTTAATACTTTACCCAGATACTTATTGGGCAAGGTATGTAAAATATAATTCTTTGCTAAACTGTCCAAATTGTTTTGCCTCATTTATTCAGCAGTGATATCTGACCTTGGTTTTGGCACTAACACGCCAACAGCTTTAGCAGGTTTGAGTGAAGCAGTGTTTGGAGTCATGGTGACTATAGGTCCCTCTTTGACGACAGACACCATCAGATCATGAGTCGAGCTGAAGATGGCCTCCATTATGAGTTTCCAATAGTCATAATCTGCAATCTTGAACTTAGGAAGTTTGTTCATATTAGTTTCATCCATAGTTGATAAGACAGATAAGATCAGTAGTAAGCAAGTAGTTTCAGATAGTCAAGTATTGATAAAGATCAAGAATCGGTGACAAGAACAGTAAGACTTCCCTCAAAGTCTATTAGGTTATCAAGAAACATCAGTTCAAAGAACTACTGCTCTGATACCACTTGTTGGTCCCAAGTTGAGTTAAGATTGATTAAGCTAGTAAAAGTCTAGAGAGGAGGGGCGAATAAACTTTTAAAAATCTTTCATAATATCAGAGTTTAATGCTTAATAGTGTTTTGAATAGTACTGCTCTTATTGGGTCAGATCAGTACTTCAAGTTTCAGTTTTATACTCAACTTAGATTTAGATCTTTATTATGTATGTTAAACAAATAACAACAGTAAGTAAATCAACACACAAAGATTTATAGTGGTTCGACAAATGTCTACATCCACTCTCACAACTCCAGTTGTGAAGTTTTATTAACTCTTCCTTCTTGAGTTTCTTGTGGCTTAAAGTCCCAAGATTATGACTGTGATCTTTTTTATTATACCACCAGGTATATTTTCGATCTACTAGTAATTTCACAAGTAACTAGTACAATTGTTTACAACAAATCACAAACTAAAATAGTAAAGTAAAACTTCTCTAGAATGTAGCCTTTAAATCTTCAATTCAGTACAGTGGCTTCTTCTCTTGATTTGATCTCCTTTAACTCTGTGAGTTCTTGAATGCTTCGTAGACTCTTAATTGCTCTTTGATTGCTCTTAGATCAGTAGTCTTATCAGTAGAAGATAACACGGTATTTATAGACTTTAGTATGACAGTTAGTAGTTTGTGAAACTAACTCTAAAACCGTTTCTTGTAACTTCTTTTTGTAACCAACTTAACTTCTTATCTCCAAGTCAGCATATCTTCTAATATCTTCAGTTACGCCTTAAATAAGTTTTCCAAACTTATTCTTCAATCACACCAACTCAGCACAGTAAACTATTGTTCCGAGCCGGTCAGCACAGTTCTCAACTTTTGTTCTGCGCTTCTTCAGAATACTTCACTTGTATTTCTGAGCTTCATCTTTACTCTTGATAGTCTTCTTACTTTAGAGTAGTCTTCTGAGTCTTCTGATCTTCTTCTAATATACTGTTCTGAACTTTTACAATGCTGATTACAATACAACTTTACAAATATAAAACCTATCTATACTTCAACTGAACTACATATAGAAGAGTATATCTAAGTCCTATACTATAAGCTGTCTATACAACACATTATCAGCTTAGTTCCTAACAGTTCATAATATATTCACATATCAGATCAGTAACATATATAAGATCAGTAAACTTAGTTTTCATGACTCATCAAGATGACTTAATTAAGATGACTTACAACCACATATATCATTAACTTTAAGTTGCTTTTGACCATCAAAACATATAATCATCAACTAGAATATTGTTTTAAAGATTCATATCCCAACAATTTCAATTTCAATTACACATTACACATTTAATGTTGTATTTCATCGTTTTAATTTATGTAAAAAAACAAGTGTACAACTTTGAAGCTGATGGAAATATTAATATTTGTATGTTAATAAAATTTTGTTTAAAAAATGACGCGAACAATACTTCCTGTATCCCTATTTAAACTTTACATTTAGGTTGTGTTTGGATGGAGGGATTTAGGTATGGATTTTAAATCCATGATCTAAATCCACTCCACTTGTTTGAATTAAATGAATGGATTTCAAATATTTAGCATTTTTTTTAGTTAAAATGGAGAGGATTTCAAATCCTCACTAAAACCATGTCATTTGAAATCCATCTAATTTTAAATCATTTCATTTGAAATGCCCTCATCCAAACACAACCTTAGAGGATGACACAATTTTTAAAAAATATGGAGTATTATTTTATGTAAAATTGTTGATGAAAATTGTAAAAAAAGAAGTAGAAAAGTAGATATAAAAATAAAAAGTATGTAAATGATTGTAATTTATGAAGTATAATTTTGTATTAAAGTATAAATAATGATTAGTACTCCCTTCGTCCGCCTATAAGCTTTCCATTTTACCATTTTGGTCCGTACGCCTATAAGCTTTTCATACCTTTTTTGGTAAGTATTTTTTCTTACACATCACTTTATTTCTTACTTTTTGTCTCTATCTATCTCCTTTCAATCACACAATTTGTACTATATCTATTATTTAATCATTTTTCTTAATCTCTGTGCCAAAATGTAGCGGAAAGCTCATAGGCGGACGGAGGGAGTAATAAATATAGAGAAAAAAAAAATGTAAAACTTTAAATCGGACAATAACAAGGTCAAAACGTAAAGAATATAGGAGTAATTCACAGGAGACATGCATACTTAAAAAAAAGTGGAGCAGTAAATTGAAAGAAAAAATCCCATTTAGGAAGTAGGCACACGTGAGTCGTCCTGAGGGGAAAAAACAAGAGAGAGAACAGTAAACACCAGAAAACGCGGGAAGAGATGCAGAAAGTAGTTGTTGTTTGTGCATGTATGTAAAACCTCTTTTTCTTCCGTTTTAGTAAAAACTACTCCCTCCCTCCTTCCGTCTATAAGTTTCCCATACCTTTTTTTGGTAAGTACTTTTTCTTACACTTCACTTTATATCTTACTTTTTCTCTCTATCTCTCTCCTCTCTCAATCACATCACTTGTACTATATCTATTATTTAATCATCTTTATTAATCTCTGTGCCAAAAAGTAACGTAAGACGGAGGGAGTACTTTTTATTATATTGTTCGATTTTTCAATCACATCATTTTTAATATATCTATTATATTTTTAAATTTTTGTACTTCCTCCGTCCGTCTATAAGTTTTCCATTTTACCATTTTAGTTCGTCCGTCTATAAGCTTCTCATACCCTTTTTGGTAAGTACTTTTTCTTACACTTTACTTTATATCTTATTTTTACTATCTATCTCTCTCCTCTCTCAATCACATCACTTGTACTATATTTATTATTTAATCACTTTTCTTAATTTTTTTGTCAAAAAGTAACGTGAAGCTTATAAGCGGACGGAGGGAGTATTAAAAGCGGATGGATAATTTTCATAGAGTGAGCATAATTCATTATTTGTAGAGTTTGTAGTGGGGTAATAAATTAGTTTAGGAAAATGCACATGGGACTGAGACTAGTCTGACCCAAAAATACCAAAGTCTGTTCGATTTGACATGTTGAAAAGATGTATCTATTACCCCCTACCACCCCCTAAACTTTGTTCCTATCCCATAATATTTATTAACCCCACCCACCACCCTTTTCAATAATTCAGAACCCTTCATTTTATTTCCCATGGGTTAATCGAAAATTTTGAATCATAAACTTTTGAACAATTTTTTTTCTCCCAAACATATAGATTATACTCTGTTCGTTCAATTTTATTATGTCCATTTCTTTGAACACGAGTTTTAATAAATATTAATTAGTTTATGTATAAAATAAATAAATTGGAGTTATATAATGAGATGTTGTGGAGTCCATTTATAAATAAAGTGAATGTTTATGAATAAAGTTAATAACAATTTGAGTAAATAAGTGATGATTGAAGGGTGAAGATAAAGTAGTGTGAATAGTATATAAATTTACAAATAAGGAATAAAAATAATAAAATTGAATAATCCAAAAAAGAAAGTGAGAATTATAAAATTGGAAGAAGAGAGTACTAAATTAAAAAAATAACGGTTATTTATAGGTGTTTACATATATTATATAGAATTTGTAGTTATTTATATGGTTGATTTTCATAAAATTAAGAAGTATTTATATTATAAAATTTTAAGATTTGAATTCTAAATCTCAAAATAGAACATGATTAGATTTTAATATTCTAACAAACATACCACCAAAGTTAATAATTTATTTATAAATATTTAAATATTTAAATTAGATTATAAATAAATTAAATATGGTACATTAATTTACAATTAATCAAGGTTCCATTTCGATGGAGTGATTTGATCTATAAATATTAAATTCACCATTCAAATTCACTTCACTTATTTGAATTAAAAAGTGAATGAATTGATTTCAAATATTTAAATTTGTGTCCACCCACTTTTTAGTTAAAATTGTGAGAATTTTAAATCTTCACTAAACAATATCATTTAAAATTCATGTATTTTTAAATAAACCATATCATTTAAATTTCATGTATTTTTAAATATATTCATTTTAAATGTCTCAAATTTGAGTGCAAGTTAAACTTAATTAAAATAAATATATTTGTCACTTTTAGATATTATTTTACCATAAGATCAAAATATAATATTATAAGCTAAATTATATTACTACAAAGGAAAATTTATATTACTCTAACGACAATAACTCAAACTATTATCGGGTCGCAAACGGGTGTTCCATAATATTTTGGTCTTATAATAATAAATATTTTAAGCTTGCGATCCACAATTTTACCCAAAATATTAATTTTGTGTTATTGTTGTTACAGTAGAATAAATTTCCCTTGTAGGCAGTGACCCATAATAATTTTCAAGTGTATTAGTAAAATATTAGTAGTAGAATTATTATTTTCTCCATCTCATAATTTTGTGTATAATTAAATAACATTTTTTTTTTTACAAATTTATCCTTCTTGAAAGATTGAGAGAAAAATGAAGAAAAATAAAAGGGAATGTAGAATAACATGCTTCAATTATTAAAAAGAAGAGATGAAAAAAGTAATGAAAGAGAAATTGTAGAAATTTGCATATGAGTAATTTAGGGAGAAATGTGATAAAAAAAGCTAAAATAACAAAAAAAAAAAAATTAAAGCAAGAATTAAAACCAAAAGTGTCGAATAATATGAAACAGTATATAACAATTTAAATTATGATGAATTAAAATATAAAAATTAAACGCATATAAACTGTATAAACATTATTTTGTATGTAATGAACCATAATGAATGAAACTTTTATTGAAGCAAATTAAAACTTAATTTAATTTATTATTATTATTATATTATAAATTTCAAGAATACTTATATAATATTAAATTGAAATTTATTATTCATAATCGGGTCCCTTCATTTTGATTTTGACTCCGTCACTATCTTATAGTATCTTGAAACACGTTCTTACTACATGCAAATTTTTTTATACAATCCAAATTTGAGCTTGTAACCCATAAATTTGTAAATATTACTATAATTAATATTTGACACAAGCTCTAACTTGTGTGAAATTTTTGCAAAGAGGCAGTGTTTGTACGAGATTGGATTTAAATTATGTAATCCATTCATCCCCACTTAATACGCATTTTTCTTTGTGTATTTGTGTGTGAATTTTATAAGGAATATCGATAGTTTATAGGTTAAAAAAAAAAAGAATAATATATTCAGTGTATTGTGAAAATAAATATTTTTATTTATAAAAATTTGTATATTAAGTTTCTGACAATTAAAAATGAAAAAAAAAATGCATGTTAAATGTAAACGGAAAGAATATATTTCAGCCGACATTTACTGATTTCTTAGTAAGATTTTTTAGTTGGTTGATGAATTATATTCTTTCCGTGAAATGATTTCACAAAAGAAAAGTAAGATTGTGTATAATATATATATATATATATATATATATATATATACTTTGTCTGGTATTTAAAAAGGATTTTCACTCATTTTTATTCTGAAAACATGTCGACAGTATAAGGTCAAGGTGAGACAAGTTTTTTCTATTAACATTTATTTTAAATTGTAGTACTAGTTTTCTCCATCTTAGCACATTCCGTCAAAAACAAGATAATAATAAATGATTGTCTTATAACTCTATTTGTCATTTTTTAAAAATAAATATCACAATTATATCGGCTTATTTTTATACAGCATAATAATATTATTATTTAATTCAATTACTAAGTATATTAATTCAATTGAAAAGTGTAAGAATAGTCGAGCCCCTTGGGCCCTCAAGAGCTAACCGAATTTCATCTCCACCCCAATCTTGAGGAAAGGGTGAATGGTAAGTTGAGGTTGCAAGTTTATGTCCGTCGAGGGCGGAGCCAATAATTTTTTTTTAGGGCGGGGTTGAATACCTTAGATTTCATTTGGATATAGGGATTTTTTGGTCTATGAATTTTAAATTCACAAGATTTAATTTTATAAACAACAGGGGGTGTATTCAATTGAGATTTTGTTAAATTTTTTTGGAATTTAAAAAGTCAGTGGATTTAGAAAATCCATAGACTCTATGCAAAGTTTGACTGACTTTTTTATTAACTTATATGGATTTTTATAGATTTGACATGATTCTGAAATACACATTTTTTTATTGATTTACGTGGATTACCATAAACTACGCCCCTAAAACCTAGTTCAAAAAAAAATTATTATTTATCATTATTATTCTCATCTTCATTTTCATATACCTCGGCCTCATTTTCACATAGTTAGTAATACTAGTTCTTCATGCATTAGCTTAAGTTCTTTGTCATGCATTAGCTTAAGTTCTTTGTTGGAGTTGTCTTTGAGAAAGCAATTCCAAATTTTCCTCTTTCATGTTGAGATGTGGTGAATATTGATCTTCTTTATATTCGACTGGAAATTCATTAGAGCGACCTTCTTTCCGAAGAAAGTTATGTAATCCAGCGAACTTGTGAAGTGCAATTTGAAAATACCAAAAATTCGATTGAATAATTGCATTTCTGGGGTGACGACTTGACCACCAAAATCTTTTAGATGATATCGAATACCACGTAATGGGGGGAATTGACGTCGATTAGATATTATTGACGGTGTCCGATATACTATAATTTTTAAAGAAAAAACGTAATTTTTTTCACGATAATAATGGTGGTGAAGAATCTGTGATGCTTATCAAAAAAACATAGTTTACACAGTTTTTTTTTCTTCTCTTTTAGAGTCTTCTAAGAGAATCCGTTGAAATCTCTACTTTTTAGAGGAGATTTTGATTAGTGAAATTTATTTATATTTTTGAAAGAGAATCCAACGAAATCCATACAGTATTAAAATTCATAAATTGTTGAATACCTAAAGATTTCTAAAGACTTTTTAAAATCCGTATTGAATACCTCAAAATTTTGAAAGACTTTTAAAAATCCGAATTGAATACCCCCAGATTTTAAAAGTCCAAAAAAAATACAACAGAATCTCAATTGAATACACCCCCTTAGAAACACTTCTCAAAAGTTAAAGTTGTGAGATAACAACTTTTAAAAAAAGTGATTATATCCCTTCCACTTGAGTTTCCAAACACTCACTAAATTCACTTGTTTGGATTAAAATGTAAATGAATGAATTTTAATTACTTAGATTTGAGCTCCAATGAGAGAATTTTAAATTATCACTAAAATCATGTTATTTAAAATTAGGTATTTTTAAATTGTTTAATTTGAAATGCCTCCTCAAATCAAATCTTCTCATTCAAACACAACCTAAATAAAAAAACTAACGAGCAGAAGAAGATCGAAAGTACCGATTTTTTTTTTTAAGAAGTTTGAATTGATAAATTAATCTAGGGTATATTATTTAATTTAAATTTATGTAAAGAATTAAATACACATGTTTACAAAAAGAATTAACAAAATTGGATATGATTTAGTGGAAATAACTCTCTCTCTATATACATATACCTTAGTCATGTTGTAGCTCCGCCTTTGTGTGTCGTTACATTCTTTGCTCTTGGAATGTACTGAAATCTGCACGTTACGAAATCCTCTACCTCCTTCCAAATTTCAATGTTCGAGCACCAGGCGCTACAGCGCTAAAGTAACCCACGCCATACTCCCAGGAAAAGCTCGAACGCCCAAAAAGCTTGCTTCGAAGCCCACATACTTAGTCTTCTTCAAAATTGCTCCTACCGCGTCTCTAAAATTTGTTCGTACTCTAATATCCACCAAATGCCTCCTCTTGCACTCTTCCAGCTCGACATCAATGGCCGCGAGTTCCACACCTAAGAAGGATTCTGGCGCGTCAATATTGCGATTTTCTACTCCCAACAGTCGTCCCTTACTGCCTCTAATGGCATAACCAACTCCATACTTATTTGCTTCAAAATTATAGGCCTCATCCATAGAAAGAATGATGCCACCTAGTTCCTCTCCCCCTTCCTCCTGCCTTCTGTTTTCTAAAATTTGCATTTTATCATTGCGTCTCTTAAATTCCAACAAGTAGTTTATAGCCCACATACCATTCGGGAAATTTGCCCCTACACTCATGCAGGCCTCCTGGTATTTTAAAGCTCACCTTTCATTCCAAACCCCCCACGCTTACATTACCAACTCCTCCACCTAGGTTAAGGAAATTCCATCAAAAATAGTTGTCATGATCTAATGTGTAAATTCTTAAAAAAGTGAGAATGAAAATGATCACGCTACTCTGAGGAAGCTACAAACCTATCAAGTCGTTCTTTGATTTGAAAGGGTGGTTTTCTTTTGTTGGTCTAGGTGTAAATTGGACTTGAGTATCCCAAGTCGTGGAGATTCAATTCGACCAAGGTTGTACCAAACCTCTCCACGTTCTGTTTAAATCTACCATCAATGTTGCCCCCAAGTTTTTCAACATAGTTGAGAATGTTATTGAAATCCCCTTCCACAACCCATGGTTCATGTGAGTGTTATCTCATAATCTCATAGCCAGCTGGTGTAGTCAGCTGATAGGATCAGATAAGTATGACTTAGGCCAAATCAGATGAGTTGAATATGTTCAGTCAACTGAGGAGGAGTTGCTTAGAATTCAGCTAAGTTGGTCAGATCAGCAGAGTAATATCAGCAGAGTCAGCTTTTGATCAAGATTAGAAGAGTTGGGTATCAGATGAGTAGTAGTCATCTGATATTTATGGGCAAATCTTCTGATACGGAAGTTAGTTAGTTTACTAACTAAATTACAGTTTCAACTACTTGAGGGCATAACTACCATTTCGGTTGGGCATTAACAAAGCACATGGGTTGTTACAAACGGTTGATAACTACTCAACAGTTCCTAACTGCAACAATCACTTTGGTCTTTATATACTCTTGTAATTGTTCATTGTAATGTTGGATGCAAGTACAATTATCATCTTAGAGTTATGTGAGTCCACGAGTGAAGTGAAGAAATATCGTATTCCGAGTGAATGAGTGTGTAAACATTGTTTATCAATCAAATAAGTTGTAGTCTGGTCCAGTGGATGTAGATCACATTGATCGAACCACTTAAATCCTTTGTGTGATGTTTGTCTCATTGATTACTTTTTGAATTACTATCTTAGTTGGGTTATTTCTTATATCTTCAAGTCTTCTACTTGGTTGGAGACTTATAATCGACTAGATTTCTTGACAATTGGCGCCGTCTGTGGGAACTGAAGTAACTACCAGAAACTAAGATGGGGAATTCCACCAAGTACAATATAGAGAAGTTTATAGGAACTGAAGATTTTGGGCTGTGGAAGGTCAAGATGCAGGCCCTCCTTGAACAACAAGGTTATTCGAGGCTCTCGAAGAAGCAGAAGACACTAAAGAAGAGACTACAACAGATGCGGCTGAAAGGAGCAAGATGCTCAGGAAAGCTTAAAGCACGATTCTACTCTGCCTTGGAGATAAGGTCTTGAGGGAGGTTGCTAAAGATAAATCCGTGAAGGAGGTTTGTGATAAGCTAGAGAAGTTGTATATGGTGAAAACTCTTGCTAACCGACTCGATTCGAAACAGAAGTTGTATGCATTTAGAATGGGAGATAACAAACCCATTTCGGAGCAGCTAGATGAGTTCAACAAGATTGTTGATGATCTTGAGAATTTGGTTGTCAAGTTAGAGGAAGAGGATAAGGCTCTTATCTTCTTGAGTGCTCTTCCTAAATCCTTTGAAATCCTAAAGGACACCATCTTGTATGGTAGAAATGAGGCAATCACATTAGAAGATGTAATCTTGGCTGTCAAGTCCAAGCTGTTGCATAATAAGACATCTCAAAGAGATAAAAGTAGCAATGGAGAAGGATTGGCAATCAAGAGAGGTCAGAAGAAGTCTGTCTCCAAGAAGGGGTCTAGTCAACCCAAGGGAGTTGATAAGGGAAAATCAGTTGTGTTAAATCAAGGGGAAGTAGTGTGCCACCACTGCAACAAACCTGGACACTACAAAAGTGTTTGTTTTAAGTACAGCCAACTCATGAGGAAATCTGGTGCCAAGAACACTGCTGATAAGAATCAAGTAAATCAAACCTAAGAAGATAAGGAGCTAGAAGGCTATGAGTCAGCTCAGGCACTGTCCATCACATCCACTGAAGAACAACAAGATTAAATTTTAGATTCAGGGTTTTCTTTCCACATGGCTCCAAGAAGAGATTGGTTTCAAGATTCCAAGCATCATAATGAAGGTTATGTATTGCTAGGAAATGATCACACTTGCAAAGTTAAAGGTGAAGGTACAATACACTTGAAGATGTATGATGGGGTAGTGAGGTTTCTCAAGAGGGTCAGGTATGTTCCTAAAATCAAGAGAAATTTGATATCGCTTGGTATGCTGGATTCAATGGGCTACAAGTTCCAGTCAGAAGATGGAGAGCTCAAAGTTTCAAAGGGGAAGCTGACTGTCCTGAAAGGTGAGAGAAGGAATGATCTCTACTTTCTTAAAGGAGGTACAGTGATTGGTAGATCAGATGTGGCAAGGGTGCAAGACAACTCAATGTTGTGGCACACAAGACTAGCCCATGTAGGAGAGAAGGGCCTACTGGAGCTGTCTAAGAAAGGATTGCTAGGTGGTGACAAGATCAAAAAGCTTGATTAGTGTGAGCACTGCATTCTTGGAAAAGCTAAGAGATTGAAGTTTGGGAAGAGTTCACACTCTACCAAAGGGATCTTGGACTATGTCCATTCAAATTTATGGGGGCCAACTAGGAATCAGACCAGAAGTGGTGGGAGATATTTCATGTCTATCATAGATGACTACTCAAGAAAGGTATAGATCACTATCCTGAAATCCAAGTCAGAAGCATTTGAAAAGTTTAAGGAATAGCTCACTGAGGTTGAGAATGTCTCTGGAAAGAAACTCAAGCATTTGAGGACTGATAATGGGTTAAAGTACTTATTAGAAGAGTTCAATGTTTCTGCAAGAAGAATGGTATAGTGAGGCACAAGATAATACCAGGTACACCTCAGTAGAATGGAGTAGCCGAGAGAATGAACCAGACATTACTTAAGAGATTCAGGTGTATGTTGAGCAGCTCTGGATTGCCTAAGATATTTTGGGGAGAAGTAGTGTCAACAATAGCCTATTTGATAAACAGAAGCCCTTCCTCAACTGTGCAGTTTAAAACCCCAAAAGAGTTATGGTGTGGTCATACAGCTGAGTACAAGAATTTGAAGGTTTATGGTTGTTTAGCATATGCACATGTCAAGCAAGATAAGCTTGAGCCTAGAGCCTTGAAATGTGTAATCATAGGGTATCCTTCAGGTGTGAAAGGGTATAGGTTGTGGTGCCTTGAAGTTGGGATGCAGAAGTGTATTATCAGCATAGATGTTACTTTTGATGAGAGTAGAATACCACTTAGAGAAGAGGCAAATTCAAGAGTAGCAAACAACAAACCAGACCAGACGAGACACAGGTTGAGGTGGAGCATGTTGACACCAGAAGACCAACTGAAGATCATATTGATCCATATGAGGAAGAAACTACTCAAAGTGAGAATGAGCTTCATGACTATCAGCTGAATATAGACAGAAGTAGAAGAGAAGTCCACCCACCTCAGAGGTATGGTCAAGCTGACATTGTATCATTTGCATTATGTGCAGCTATTGAGGTTGAGTCTATGGAGCCTAAAACTTACACAGAAGTCATCAACTGTCATGATAAAGAGAAGTGGTTAGTTGCTATGAAGGAAGAATTGTTATCTCTAAACAAGAACCAGACTTGGGAGATTGTTGAGAGGCCTAAGAACAAGAAACTTGTTGGGTGTAAGTGGATCCATAAGAAGAAGGTGGAGGCTCAGAGAGGTGGCAAGATTAGGTACAAGGCAAGGCTTATAGCTAAAGGATTTACACAGAAATAAGGTATTGACTTCAATGAAATATTCTTACCTGTTGTGAAGCATTGTAGCATCAGAATCTTGTTGGCTATAGTTGCTCAGTATGGACTGGAGCTGCATCAGATGGATGTGACCACAACTTTTCTTCAACTATTTATGGGCATAACTACCATTTCGGTTGGGCATTAACAGAGCACATAGGTTGTTACAAACGGTTGCAAATGGTTGATAACTACTCAACGGTTCCTAACTGCAGCAATCACCTTGGTCTTTATAAATATCCTATTCCGAGTGAAAGAGTGTGTAAACATTCTTTATCAATCAAAGAAGTTGTCGTCTGGTTTAGTGGATGTAGATCACATTGATCGAACCACTTAAATACTTTGTGTGTTGTTTGTCTTGTTGATTACTTTTTGAATTACTATATTAGCTGAGTTATTTCTTATATCTTCAAGTCTTTCTACTTGGTTGGAGACGTCTAATCGACTAGATTTTTTGACAGTTCTTGTGTGCTTCTGATTTTTTTTTTCCAACATTTCAAAGAAGTGATGTCGAAGGTTTGAGTTAGGGTTTCCATAAAACCCCGTAATTTGCCAACTTGTATCATTACTACAAACAGAAACATCAATGTGCCTAGATGAGTAGGAGCTCAAAGAAACTTTCACTTGATCATCATTTGCAAAGAGAATTAAGTCTCCCTTCGTACTAACAACATCCACAACAAAGCAAAAATTAAAGTGCAACAAAGTTTTCCAAACATGAGCTACCCTAGAACATAACTTAGATTCTATAACAAACAAGATTAAATGTTTATTTAGAGCGATCACTCGCTTAATCCTCTCACATTCCAACATGTAACTTTCATGGAGATGGTCAAAACTGAGAATAATCTGTCACAAGGCTCTTCAAATTGTGGAACGCCTGATGCCCCCAAGCCACGGGCATTCCAACATATGCAACTCATATTTGGCAGACAACGACAGAGTACTTCACCTTCAGAAGTTATGTAGTAGGAAAAGAGCATAGGAAAAAAAATGCACTATGGTGCGAGTGAGCGGGGAGCGCACTTTGGCCCGGACGAACGCACGGTGGAAGAACGACAACAAGGAAACAGATAAGAAAACACTCACTGTGGCGAGAAACTTACTTACAAAACCAGAGAAGTGAAGTCACTCCGCCGCATCGTTGGTCTCAATGTCGGTACAAATAGAAAGCTCTCAACGAGAGGAGCAAAACCCCTCACTTGTATTATTGACCGGCCTCCAATTTGGGTGCCAACTTTGCCGACGAAGATAAGTGTTGCGAGTGTACACTCTTTCGGGAGGGGAGAGAAAGTCAAAAAAAAAAAATTATCTATATTCTAATGCGAAAATCGCACCTACGCGTGATGGATTCGCACCTACGAGTAGGGGTGATCACGGTGCGGTTTGGCGGTTTTTTTGACAAAAATCAAATTGCCTTGCTACTTGCGGTTCGGTTTAGTATACAATTCTAAACCGCGGTTTATTTCGTAAAAATGAACAAGCGGTTTTAAACGGTTACGGTCGGTTTCGGGCGGTTTGGCGGTTTATATAATAGTATATCATACAATTACAAACGAAAAATTGAAATTATACAAACTTAATATTAATGTCAAATGACCATTAAAATTCTCAAGATTTAACTAAAACTAAAAAATGTTAAATGCATTACAAAATAAATGTCTTAATATTATAAAAAATATATTACTCCAATATTAGTATGCGTGTCGTAGTGAAATTAGAATACATTATATATGATCAATTAATTTTTATTTATTTTTTTGGAACAACCAAATTTTTTATTATTAATAGGGTATAATTATAAGATATACCCCCACAAAAGTTATAATCTCTCACAGAAAAGCAAAGAAACAGAGAATGCAATTGAAAATGGAATATGGCCTCTATTTGATACAAAGTACTGGTTCCCTTCCGTATCAATTAACTTTTATATATTAAAAAAAATATAATTATTAATATTAATGGTCTAATATATAATACTAATTTTTTTTATATATAATTATTTATTAAATTAACGGTGCGGTCGGTGCGGTTAATCACCTAAAATTTAAATTGCACCGTTATAGCGGTGTGGTTTCATATAATTATTTTAACCGCGGTTTAAAGCGGTTTTTTAAACTAACGGTGCGGTGCGGTGCGGTTCGGTCGGTTTTGGCGGTTTTTAAAATTTTATGATCACCCCTACCTACGAGAGGTGTAAATCGCCTGCACTAGCCCATTTGTGCTTCATTTTTCGAGTTTGTGCTTTTGTTTATAAGCTATACATGATTTTTTTTAAGGTAGCCTTTATACTTAAATTCTTTGATATAGAACAAAATATCTAATTTTACTTTGGATAAGCATTAATTTTTTCAAACTTAACCATTATAAGTTGTCTTCTTAACTCAGCTATATTATCAAAACTAGATAACTCCCCGCGTATTACACGGTATATTGATAAAAGTTAGTACTTAAAATAGTATAGCTCATATTTTAAAGATACACTTATAAAATTTCATATAAATATTTAAAAGATTATAATGTAATTGAAAAATTAATAAATGGAATGTATTGAATAATTAATGTAATTTAGAAATTAAGTGATTAATAGATGAAAAATATTGAATAACATGTAATTATAAATTAAGTAAGAAAAATATATATGCTTAAAATATTACTTGCAGACGTGGCTTCATAACAAATAACAAAATTACACGTGTAACTCGATTTTTGATAAAATGACACGTAGGTCAAAGCTCTCTAAAGACGACACATCATCATTTTAAAACTCTCTATTAGTATTATAGGGGATAGCTAAAAAGACACTTGGCTTATCACTACAAAATATTGGCCAAAAGGCAACGACAATTGGCAACGGCAAGTGGGCCGATGCAATTTGGTAACGGCATTTAATGGCCGATGCGAAAAGGGGACGGCAGTGGGCCCCGATGCCATTTGGTAACATCATTTAATGGCCGATGCGAAAAGGGGACGGCAGTGGGCCCCGATGCCATTTGGTAACGGCAGTGGGAAATTTAAAATAATTTTGAATTTATTTCAAATATTTTTTTATTTGGAGATTTAAAATCATTTTAAACATTAATTAGTAAGTGTTACTACGATTTTTGCATTCATTTCACAAAAATTAATTATCAATATTGGTGATAAAATTCATTTCACGTAAAATTTCATTTATAATTGAAATTACATTTAAACTCATTCAAAATTAAATTAATTAAAAGGTCGTTTGTTTATAATTTGAGTAGATTTATTAGAATAAAAAATTGTAGTAATTGTTGACATATTTTATTAATGTTGACAAATTAATTAAATAATACATAAATTAATTAGATAAAAAAATCTGTGAAATTTTAGTTTAATTTTAATTTCATTTAAATTTATTTTTATTTGATTCTAGAAGATTGAAAAATTAGTAAAAAGTTATTTAAGAAACAAATTTCCCCATTTACTCATATATTCGTGTTTTAACTTTTTCTCTAATTAATCATCTATACTTATCAATTATTTTTTTAAAAGAAATTAATAAGTTTGTGTGCTATACCACAAATCAAGAACCCTAAATTAGAGATAGAAGAACATTTTCCTGCATGCAATGCAAAAAAGGGTTAAATCATATGCATTTTAAGTTAGAAAGCTTAATTTAAAATAAAACTAAAACACCATTATAGTCTGGTAAAAAAAGTTGGGGAAGAAATATAAGTTAAAAAAGTTAACAAAACAATAATTGAACAACCAAATTAACCCCATAATTCGATCACCGGATAATAATAAATATAGAAAAAAATCAGATTTATAATAAATTGAATTGAACAGAAACAATGTTAAGGTAATTCCATGAAGTGCATGTTTAATTTTAATTAATAAAATTAAAATTCTTACACCAAATGAAATAGAAATAAAATTTGCAATTTAATAAAAACATACCCATACATAAATATCTCGGAGTTGTTTTCAATTCGGTTCTTGAAGTAGTGACAATTTAATAAAAACATACCCTGGCGAGACGTCAACGTTGAGGATTAATTTTTATTTTAATGTTGTGTGTGATGTTATTTTAATTGACGTGAACATGCTAATTATGATTATAATTAATGTTGTTTGTGATGTTATTTTAATTGAAAATGAACTAGAGAATAATTTTATAATAGATGAAAATATTTTTAATTAAATGGATAAGTGAATTCATATTTTTAAATGGATAAGTGAAAATAATTATATATATTTAATGTTGTGAATTGAAAATTAGAATGAATTTAAATGATATGATTAGAATAAATTTAAATGTATAAGTGAAAATAATTATATTCAATGTTGTATGTAATTATAATGTTGTGAAATTAAAAATTAGAATGAATTTAAATGTTGTAAATTGAGGATTAGAATAAATTTAAATAGTGTGAATTGATATCGTAATTAAATTATTTAATTTGAAAAACATAATTTAGTTAATTTGAAAAACATGATTTAGAAATAATTATGATATGCTTTGATAAATAATTTAATAAGCAACAATTAAAGTTATAATGGATTGAATTAATTAAAGAATTAAAAACTCAAATTAAATTGAATATATATTAATTGCATTCACAACATGTCGACTAAAATCTCCTAGTCTAAACGGCACACAGGGGGCGCTCAAAAGCCTTCGAGACCGCGAGGTCCCGAGTTCGAACCCCACAATTCGCGAAAAATGCTAGATTTCCGAAAAATGGGGTGGCCCAGCGGTGGGAGGTGCGTGTTGGTGGTCTCGATACCTGGGTTCGAAACCCAGATTCGTCTTTTTTAAATGTTAATAAAAAGGCGACACCAAAAGGGGACGGCAGTGGACCCCGATGCAATTTGGTAACGGCTGTCCCCGATGCGAAAAGGCATCGGCAGTGGGCCCCGATGCAATTTGGTAACGGCCACCTGCCGATGCCAAAAGGCAACGGTTTTCCCCAAATCCGATGCCATTTAAATAGCATCGAGCATATTGGCATCGGCACACTGCCGTCCCCTCTGTCGTTGCCTTCATCATTGGGGACGGCAGATCCGATGCCTTCCCCGTCCCCATTTCCCTATTATTTTGTAGTGTATCAGTCGAGTCTTAGTAAACTTAAGCTTATGTATCAAATTGTTTGATACTCGGTTGCGTTATTCTCTTTTGATCCTTCAAGTCTTTTGTCTTGTGTGTCTTCTAGGTCTTTTATTTTCAAGTCTTCTGACAACTGAGTCGATCTTCATCTTGTGCATACACTTGTAAGTCTAATCATGATAACCGATACAAACTTTCTAATACTTACATCAATTGAAATACATTTAGAATCATATCAAATTGAAATTATCTCCCATAAGAAATGCATGGATTCAAGAAATATTCTAATGTACATTAAATTGCATTTAAATGGATTGATTGGAAATAGGGTAACACGAGTGGTAAATTTAGAGAAGTAGGGTTTTGATTACCTATAGGTCATAAACAGAAAACGTCCTTTTACATTGCATGCTCAATGTCTAATTTAAGAAGATGAATAGTAGCCTGGGCAACCTTTTGCCCCCTATTTAATATCTCTATGTCCTTTTCCAAAAAACATATTACTTCCCTTTAGATTCCACTTTTCACCTCTCTTTTTTTTATTTTAATATTTGAATAGAGCTATTAACGTTTGATTAAAAAAAAGTTTGATTAAAAAAAAGTTTGATTAAAAAAAAAAAATTAATAATGAGCTTCAAATAAATGGGGCCCTACAAACCAAATGGGGTCAAACACATCAATGGTAAATGATCTAAGAAATTTAGTCTGTGCTAGGGGTGCATCACCTCATTTATATAAAAGAATATCACATATACCTTTTTTTTTTTTTTTTTAATGTTTCGGTATTTGATCCAATTATCGATTAATTTGGAGACCAATTTCGCCGTCCATTAACGAAGTGAAACAAGTATTGTTTGGGGATCAACAAAGTTTTGTATATGTACTGATCGATCCTTCTCAAGAATTATTTATACCATGGAGTTTTGAACCTTATACTTAGAGATAAGCATACCAAGGGTTATTTACACTCAATTCAGTCATATTCTAAAGAAAAGTATATATGACTAAAAAAAAAAAAAAATTAATGGCCGTTTCATTCATGATGAGATCATTTTACACACAAAAAAAAAAATCATCTAATTAATTTATCATAATCTACTCTATTGTTTGTAACTCTGTATAATAAATTAATTAATAATAATACTATAATATTAAATTTTAGTCTTTCATTGAACAAAATTCTAAATCCATCTTTGCACACCATGAGTAATCTTATTTGATTTTTCTTTGATGGTCATATTTGAATAATTTTTCTTTTTACCATTATAATTACCTACATAGTCTAATCCATATTATTACATAATATAAGAGCTAAATTGAAATATGCCATTTCATTTTTCTAAGTTAGTGCAAAATAACAATTACTCAACCGTTTGATAGGATAGATTAGCTCAAGATAAATGAATAATCAGACTCAATATATACCTAATCAAGTTTAAAAAAAAAAAAAAATTACTACACAACACGTAAAAGCACATGCAATTATGCCCGAATGATAAAAAAAACGCATTATCTGCAATTCAATGTGAATAAATTGCAATATCCGAGCTTGATTATAAATGTCTAAACATATCTACACAAAAAGATAATATGGCATAGTCTACTTTGCCATTACAATAATACTAGAATAAATGGAATCTATAAATATAAATAGAAGCTTATTAGAAAAGGATTAAAAAGTATACTAGTAAATGCAATTCAACAAAAATTTCTTTATATGTCCAGACCAAAAACCAGCGACTTTAAGCCCTGAATTGAACTACTCAAGAAATGTGTATTGCCAAAAGAGGAAAGTTATAAATTTACTACAAGGCATTGCATGTCTCTTCAGGTTTCACATATTTTAAATTTGTTAAAAGGGTAGCAATAATATTGTTCAAAAATTAGAAGAAAACATGATGATTCAGGTGTTCGTGCAATTCTACCCCTCCGTCCCATAATTACTTTCTCACACTTTTCTTCGAAACGTCGAGTAATAACTTTTATAAATTCTACTCTTACAATATCTCAAATTTTACATAAAATGTCATTACTTTTAGATTACACATACACACAAATTAAATTAAAATTTTTAATATGTGTGCTCGATCAGAAAATTATTATGGTACATAGAGAGTAAAAATTAAAATAAAGACAATATTGCTTCAAGTGAAGAGATCCCATGCATGAATGAGATTGGTCAAAGCACTGTCACCAACCATTTACCAAACAAAGAAGCAAAGTTAAAATATATAAAGAGTGATGATTCTGATGCAACCCAACACTGAAAAGAATTGTAGTATTGTACTAAATTGAGTTTGGAATTTTGCTGAATTTCTTATTATAATAATTATAATAATAATGATGATAAATATTTATAAAAGAAAATAGTAAATAAAAAAATAAATGTGACAGGAAAGATTGAAGTGATTTTCAAACTGTCATCACGTCTTCTCTTTCCAGTGTGGTGATTTATTTATGCAAGGCCCCTCTCTTGTCCCCTATCATTAAAACGATTGTGTTCCATGTTAAATGCAATTTATTATATATTTATTAAATAGTAGTATATTTTATTAAGTGGAGCATCTTGAGAACCAAAATGGTCTTGCTCACTCATCCATGTAGGGTATATTGTACACTCAAAACGAGTTTAATATGCAAATTAACAAGTATTTTTTTAAAAAAAAAAACGATTTTGTTATTTTGTTTCTTCTATGCTTTCATGTACCTTCTTCTCTTTTGTTAGAACTTTCATATTCAGTGCAGTTTTCCCCTATAAAACTTATTTTCATCGATTTTTATGTGTACTTTTTAATTCTGGAATTTTTGTGGATCCTATCGGTACAAAAATGTCTTAGTGGGGGTGTTGTCTGTAGTGAGACTTGGTTCACATGTAGGCAAATGTGCACTTATCTCTCCACTTTTCTTACAATTGGAATGTGATAACACTTTTAATTTGATTTGACTTGAGTCGAAGATATTGTGAATCTTAGTTTGTTAGGTTCTTTGGATAATTTGTTTCTCCAACAAAATTTCTTAAAATCTTTGTGGGAAACTCAATCAATGTAAATGGTAAATGGTACGCGTGAGTAAAAATGAATGGTGAAACTTAAATTTAGAATAACATTTGTGTGCACAGACCAGTTACATCACGTGCAACTAATGCAATTAGTATTGTTCACTGGTGACCATTAACATTAACGGTCAATCCCAACAGTCATTAAATAGAGGTATTTTAGATTAAAAAAATTGAAGAGGAAAGTAAATTATAATTTGAGAGAAAAAAAAAATAGTGAAAGGAATTTATACTGTTGTTAGAAGTGTTTGTGTGTATATAAGATTAAGATTTGCCTTAAATCCAAAGACCATGCCATATTTATTAGTCCACAAAGAAAAGTGTAGTTGTATAATTGATGGGCGATTATTTGGAAATAAGAGAAAGTATTATTTATTTATACTCCAGTATTCAATAATTGTAAACATTATAAATTTTGTAGCTACCTCCCTCATTTCCCCTTATATTTGGGTGTGAAATTCTCGAAAAAATCAAACAATCGCCTTTGCCCTTCAGGGTTTCCTTTTTCACCCATCAACTCCCAGTTTTTTCCCCTTCAAACATGCACCTCTCGCTTTCAATTCCCACCTGATTCCTTCACTCACGCATTTCATCAAACACCTTCCATGTCTTCTTCCGCCGCCCAAAAACCGTCGTCCCTCAGCCGCTACGAGTCGCAGAAGCGCCGCGACTGGAACACCTTCGGCCAGTACCTCAAGAACCACAAGCCGCCGCTCCTCCTCTCCCGGTGCAGCGGCGCCCACATCCTCGAATTCCTCCGCTACCTCGACCAGTTCGGAAAAACTAAGGTTCACCTCCCCGCCTGCCCCTTCTTCGGCCACCCCCACCCTCCCGCCCCTTGCCCCTGCCCCTTGAAACAAGCCTGGGGAAGCCTCGACGCGCTCGTCGGACGCCTACGCGCCGCCTTCGAGGAGAACGGCGGCCGCCCCGAAGCTAACCCGTTCGGTGCACGCGCCGTCCGGTTGTACCTCAGGGAGGTCAGGGACTCGCAAGCGAAGGCCCGTGGCATAGCTTACGAGAAGAAGAAAAGGAAGAAACCGCCGCGGGATGAGGGTGACTGCGATGATGGGATGATGATGGTCGGAACTTCCGGTTCCAGGATAATTCCCTTATCCGTTCTTAATTAATACAGTACTTAATTAGTTACTAAATTTGTAGCGGTAGTGTAGTACTGTTAATTAATCTAGTTAATTATGGATATGTGCCTTTTCTAGTTTAACTAGAGTTAGTTCCTTTTTTTTTTCTTTTTGTGTTAATTCTCGGTGTTTCATTTTGTATTCGGTCACTTTTTACAAAAAAAAAAAAAAAATCACTTTTAATGGTTGAATTTCTGTCATTATTCATAATTTTATGTTCATTATTCATAATTTTATGTTATAAAGACTTTTAACTAGAAAAGTAACAACTGTCCGTGAGTGCTAACATGAAATATAAAGTCTGTATTTTAGTACTATTTTTCGTATTTCACTTTCTCTGTTATTCACTTTGAATGATTGAAATTATATCATTATTCATAATTTTATGTTATTAAGGACTTTTAGTTAGAAAAGTAATTTTGAGATTGCGTGTTGACATGAAATATATACTCCCTCGATTCGTCCCATATTAATTTGCATAGGTAGATGGGCACAAATTTTAAGAAAGTGTAATAATGAGTGGAGTTTTGAGGGGTAATTTTGTAAACTTTTTATGTATAAAGTAAAAAAATGAGTTGACTTTTGTGTATGTGTGGAGAAAAAGTAATGACATTTGTGTAAAATTGAGGATATTGTGAGGGTGAAGTTTATAAAGAATTTTCCATTTTAAGGGTATGAAAGTTATTGTGGGACGTCCTAAAAAGAAAAGTGTGAAAGTTATAGTGGGACAGAGGGAGTATATATAAAGTTCATGGATTTTTTTTAGAATTCATTCGAAAGTGTGGAACACAACTACCAGAGTGATATGATGAGTGCAAGAGTAGGTATTTTGCTTAAACTAGAAACCTAGTGGAAAAAGCTTCTTAATTGTAGGATTTTCATGAATTTAGTTTTGTTTATGATGATTGTGATTTACTGGTGAAATTATATCTTCCAAAGTTGTAAAAATTGTGACTGTTTTTAGCTAGCTCCTGACATATATATAGTGTCAGTAATGATGATCAAATGATGTGTATATAGCGATTAACCATGAACAATTTTGCATACCCTAATCAGTTAAGCAACTTTTGAAGTTGAAAACCCTTAATTTAACTGTTAGAAATAGTTCTGAATATTAGCTTTAGTATGTTAGAGTCAAGAGAATGAAAACACAAAATAAGACTCATCATGAATATATTGAAAGAAACATAAGAAAACATCAGGAATAATTCTGTCCAGTCTAATGACTGATTTCTACAGAAAATAACTCGTTTCAAGTCTAAGTCGTAAATAATGATCTTCAAGGTAATCTCATCTGGAGACACAAAATATATAGACATAATATTAAGTTTTTAAGGACTTATAGAAAAAGGGTTTTGATCTGGTAGTTATATACTGCAAGATCTTAAGAAGCATAAATATTAACTGTTGAATGGATTTATTTAATTATAATCATTGAAACTAGAAGTGATTGTATTTAATCATGTAGAACCTTTGGAGAAATCTATGTTTAATTAATTAAGATTTTGAAAGGCTGCATCTTGAAAATGACAAAACCAAATTACTGCAACTACTGTATCACTATTTAAAGTGAATAGTATATCTGTTCTTGAATTCACTCATTCTTTAATTTACTTCAAACAAAACGGAAATTAATAAATTTGTAAATAATAAAAATACTCCCTCCCTCCTACTAATTTATATGTCACTTTTGAGACTAAAAAATATTCTATAATTTCTGTCTATCTTTAATTTTTCAAGTAATATTAATGATGTTTTTTCAACTTTGTCATTCTCTTATTTTTTTGTGATAGGTTCATTTAATAAAATAGAAGAATTAAAGTTTTTTCATTTAAAAAATAGTCATGTTATATAAATAATTAATCATTAGTGTTAAATGATTTTTTTAATTTGTGTGAAATTTTTTGAATTACATTAAATACCCATCCCTTTTTTCCCCTCCCCATAATTCGAACCCAGGATCTAAAACCTAGGTAGTGGAATTAAAATTTTGCTATTTATATAGTTCATATTTCGCTATCTAAATCTCGATCATTTGGTGTTGAGGAAAATTGGATCCATCCACTATAAGATAAATCATTACACAAGGGAATATCCCACTTTTAGTCATATATATATACCTATATCGATCACATTTCTTGGTAGAGAAAGACTTCATCTCATCTGGCCTCCATTTCTTGTAAAAACATCTGTAATTATCACATCACATATCATGTCCACGCACCATCAATTTATTCCACTCTATTCTTTTTTTAAATCTTGTTATTCTATTCAAAAATCGATTAATATAATACGAAAGACTAATCATACCGTCCACTAACAAGGGCTATGAACCGACTTCTTAAAAATGGTTTGCACCTTGAAAGTACACTTCTAAGCCTCAAGCCTACACCACCGAACCAAAAGAACTCATTCGAGTTAATTAATTTATTCTTTTCTATTAATTCTTGGCCTAACAAGTCACATCAATGAAATTATTAGCAACAAAAGACTTCTTTCTTTATATATTTCTATGATACATGCATGCATGGTTAATTTGATTTAATTAACGCATGACACACATATAATAATGATATATAGTCTATTATCCGAGTGCATGTTTCAATTTTGTGTTTTTGCATCTGCGTCTACTTATAACATGATAAAAAAAGTAAAACGTCTTGTAAAATATTAATTATGATCCACGCGTCACACAATAAATAAGACATTTATTATACCATATCATGAGTTAATTTTTTAATAATCGGTGTTCATGTAACTTATTTCAATTATTTGGAATTAAAGGGGCGGTGATAAAAAGAAAAAGTTTGGTCTTAAATCTCAATAATACGGTTTAAATAATTATTGTTTATTGGAAAATTTGGTTTGTTAACCATATTAGAAACTGGTATGATCTCTCTGCCCACAAAAGAGAACATAAAATTACACATTATTTAACAATTTAGATTTTATTTGATAGCTATAACTGATTATATGAGATTTTGATGATATCTAAATTTTATAAATCTTAAAACATAATTTACACTTAATCTTAACTATCAAAGAGCCTATAAAAGTTGATGTGAAGTTAATCTATCATTAATCTTAGCTATCAAGAGCTTAAAATGCATATATATAGTAGTAATAAATTATGTGCGCCAAAGAAAAACGGACAGGAGAGAGAAACCATTATATAATCCATCATCATCAAACAAAGCAATGACTTATGTGAGGTATATATCTCAATATTAGATCAGTTGTGATCCAGTAGCTGAGGTGAATCGATTGATGTCAACAACTAAGATGAATTAGTTGTGGTGCATTCAGATGAGATGAACTTTGGTTAATCAAATGAGTTGAAAAGTTAGTTCAAATCAGTTGAGTTGAGTCACATTGAAGTCAGCTAAATTGTCCAACCAAGTTGTTAGTTGAGTCTTCTAGTCGAGAAGAGTTCAGGGGAGTTGGCCATGGCCAACAAAGTTGATCTTTCATATAACAGAGTTATCTTATGAAGATTAGGTGGATCATATCAGCTGATAGGAGTTGGGACAAGTCGACTAAGACTGAAGGTGTGGTTGTTAGAATTTCCAACTATATGGGGGCATAACTTCCAAATGGTTGGGGTTAAATTACACGAGGTTTGTTGTAATGAGTAGCTAACGGTGTCAACTAACTAACTGTGTCAATAAACTGCAATCAACAAGGAAAAAATGTCAGTTTATTTATCTTTGAGTGAGATCACGAGTGAAGTGAGGAGATTTCCTATTTCGAGTGATTGAGTGTAATTAGACAAAAGATTGATTCTGTTCTAAGGAGTAAGTGGTGTAGCTTGTAACACATTCTAAGTTTAATCAAAGGGTTGATTTCGTGGTAGACATTGAATGTAGATCATATTGATCGAACCACTTAAATTTTTGTGTGTTATTTTATATTTCGTTCAATCCTGTTTTAGTTCAAATTGCATAATTGATTATCTTGATAAGTCTTGAGGTTCGTGAATCTTCATAACTCAAGTTTTCTTGATAAATTGGCGTCATCTGTGGGAAGAATGAAGAAATTCAAGCAAGTATATATATGTGATTAAGATGAGCTCTACTAAGTTCAACATTGAGAATTTTATATAGGAACTGAGATTTTAGTTGTGGAGAGTCAAGATGATGACTCTTTTGGAACAACAGAGATTATTAGAAGTTTTAGATGATCTAAGTGATTCAGAAGAAGATGAATCAAGTTTAGTTGTTGCTGAAAGAAGCAAGTTTGCTCAAGAAAGCTCATAGCACTATCATTATGTGTCTCGGTGATAAGATATTGAGAGAGATAGCTAAGGAGAAGAATGCAAGGGATGTATGGGAAAAGCTTAAGAAACTATATATGGTGAAAACTCCTACAAACAAAGCTTTATATTAAGAAAAAATTATATGCTTTTAGGATGGTACGTACGTGGATGATAAATCAATACTGGAGCAGTTAGATGAATTCAGCAAGATTCTTGATGATATAAAGAATATAGATATGGAGCTAGATGAGGAGGATAAGATTCAAATCTTGTTGAGTGCATTGCCTAAGTCTTTTGAAACTTTTAAAGACATCATATTATTGGTATACAACAAGTTATCACACTTGAAGATGTGATGCTGACTATTAAGTCCAAGTTATTGTAGAACGCTTCTCAAGGTAGGAAAAACAATAATGGTAAAGGTTTAACAATAAAGGGAGGTTAAGCCTGCCTTAAAAAGGGGCAAGAATAAGCCCAAGAAAGCTGAAAAGAAGCCATCAACTGAGTCCAACGAAGGTGAGGTGAGAAAACATTTTCATTGCTAAGAACCTAGACATTTCAAGAAGAATTGTTTCAAGTGGAAACAATACATCAACAGTAAAAGTGCCAAGAACCCCGATAATGATAAGAGTCAAGCAAATCAAACCCAAGAAGGTGAGAAGTTGGAAGGTTATGAATCAGTTGAGGTACTGTCTATTACATTTTAAGAAGAACAACAAGAGTGGATTCTGGATTAATTTAAGGTGTTCATTCCATGTGACACCAAGGAAAGATTGGCCGGTTTCTTGACTTCAGGTGTCATAATGGAGGTTTTGTGTTACTTGTGAATGATCAAACTTGCATAGTGAAATGTGAAAGTTCTATTCACAAAAGATGTATGATGGTGTGGTAAGAAATGTTAGGTGTGTACCTAAACTAAGGAGAAATCTCATCTCTCTTGGCATGCTTGATTCTATGGGCTATACATTCCAGTTAGAAGATGGTGAGCTTAGTATATCAAGGGTAAATGGTGAAAGAAGGAATGATCTCTACTTTCATAAGGGTACTATAGTGACTGGCAGTGTAAATGTAACAAGAGTGCAAAATAACCCCTTGTTATGGCACAAGAGGCTGGCTCATATTAGTGAGAAAGACCTACAAGAGCTATCCAAACAAGGGTTGTTGAATAGTGACAAGATCACAAAACTTGATTTGTGTAGCACTATGTTCTTGATAAAGCTAAGATGTTAAAGTTAGTAGTAGCACACATGCGATTAAGGGCATATATGATTATGTGCATTCAGATTTTTGGGGGCTAGCTAGAAACCAAACCAGAAGTGGTCGGAAATATTTTATGTCTATTATAGATGACTATTCAAGAAAGGGATGGATAACTATCCTGCAATCTAAATCAGAAACATTTGAAGATTTTAAGGAGTGGCTCACAGAGGTGGAGAATGTTAGTGGCAGAAGACTCAAACATTTAAGAGCTGACAATGGACTTGAATATTTGTTAGAAGAGTTCAATACATTTTGTAGGATAAAAGGCATAGTAAGGCACAAGACTATACCAAGTACACCCCACCAAAATGGGTTAATTGAGAGGATGAATCAAACTTTACTTGAGAGAGTAATCAATGTTTTTATAATGGGACCGGAGACCAAACTAGATTAGGCACCGCCGCACCGGTTGGATCGGTAGTCCAACCAGTAAAATAATTTTATATATGTTTTTTAAATATTTTTATTATATTAAAAAATTATGCATTTATAAAAATTATATTAAATTAAAATATTCTTAGAAAAAGGGATGACCAATTTTTTTTTAGGCATTTATAATTATATTTTTTGTTGAGAATATTGTTGAAATAATAGTTTTTATTCTTTAAAATAATAGAATTCATTATTAATTCTCAATCCAAATGAAAGAAGTTATACACATGTTAGAAAAAAGAATGACATACAAACATGAGATTTTTGTCCCACATCGAATAAAAAGAGTATACAAATATAAGAGGACAACAATATAAAAGCAACAATGTTAGTAAGAAAATAAATATATGAGATTTATGTCCCACATCGAATAAAAAGTAAAAAAAATATAAGAGAAAACAAATAAACATATGAAAATTTCATCCCACATCGAATAAGGAGTAGATCAAATATGAGAGGAAATCATTATAAAAGCAATAGTGTTAGTAACAAAAAAACTTATGATTGTATATATGTTCCACATCGAAAAAGTGGAAGAAGTATGAGAAAAAAATATTGTAAAAATAAGTGTTATAGTAATAAACAAACAAAAAAATTTATGTCTCATATCGAATAAGGAGTGGAAGAAACAAGAGATGAAAACATTATAAAGGGGGCGGTCCAGCCTATTTTTATCGGTTTTGACCGATCGAACCTCTAAAACGTTTTTTGGACCTTTTCCAGTCTGATTCTGTGACTGGTTAACGGTTGGATCGGTCGAACCGGCCGGTGCAGTTCGATTTTAAAATCACTGAGATGTATGTTAAACAACTCAGATTTGCCAAAGAGCTTTTGGTAGACATGCACAACAGTTAAAAACCACCGATTTTGATTAGAAATCGACGGTTACAGTTTTCGAAAATTTGTAACCGAAACTGAACTGTAATCGAGCTGGTTACAGTTTGGTTTTTTAACCGCCAATTTGGCGGGTTTTTTTTTCTCTTACCGATCTTCTTGTCGTAGTAGACGTTGTGTTCCAGAATTTCGGCTGCCATGGAATCAGCATCGTGCACCATGAATTCAAACTTTCACCCCATTAGGGGCTGTTTGGTTAGGGATTGTGGTGGATGGGATGGGGATGGGGATTTGAAAAATGTGGATGGGGGTAATCCATGAATAGTAATTGAATAAAAATTGTGTTTGGATAGAGATTGAAAAATAGGTGTGGATGAAGAACTTTATGTCAAATCAATAGTGATGTTGTATTATTTTATTATTGTTAGTTAGTAGAGTAACTAGTGTAAGACCCGCGTTTTACGCGGGGTTGAAATAAATTTATAATATATTTTAATTTTAATTTATTAATTAAAAAATAATCTTTTAAACATGTGTAGATTTGTAAAAAATATATTATATTAAAAGATAAAAAATGAAATGTTGTAGCAATATAAATTACGTCATAAAATAGAATACTATGAAAGTGAAATTTATTCTAGGATATCCATGATCAGTTATTGGGACAAAAAATAATGACATTTTTGTGTACAATTGAAGATATTTTAAAAGTAAAATTTATAAAGGGCTAAGTGATGATGTAAAAGTTGTTATGGGACGTGCCGAAAACGAAAATTGTAAAAATTATTATGGGACATCCTAAAAAATAAAATGTAAATATTATTATTGTTCGACATATGGAAAAGAAAATAATAACACAAATATTTTTTTCTATAAATTTTATTACTATAAAATAAAATCTTGTCTTTAATATTTTCACACAATTATTTGTGTTGTATAATCAATTAGGGACAATTTTTTCTAAAGAAATTTATTTAACAGCTGCAAATGTAAGTATGGATGCCCATCAGAAGAGTCAGAGGGTCATTCCATTCATGATGACTTTTAATGGTCCTAGCAACTCTAGTCAGGTTGTGTGCCTTAGTATTGATCACACATTTGACATATTTCACGGTACAAAATCAAATATAAAGTAAAAATTTTTTACATTCCGATATAAAATTTTAAAAAATTGAAAATTATGTCTCTTCTAAGTTCAATGAATCTACAACCATTTTAGCATCCACCTCAACCTCTACACGCTCCAAACCACAATGTTTTATCCAAGAAAAGGCTTCGCCCTCATTCACTTGGTAAAGTCCTGAAATAACCCTCGTCATCGTGGATAATAGCATCCACTCCCATTCACTTTAATGAATTTGGCATTTGGTAAATACTATGTGACACACGATTTTTCCAAAGAATTTCATTTTACGCCATGTAACTTATGTCTAATCCAGTTTATATACTTTAAATCTTCACTTTTTTAATTTACATCATTTTTTGTCCAATTTACATCCATTTTGACGAAAATTTTCAAACTCACCGGAAATGTGAGCATGCGACTCGCATGTGTGGAATGAATTGAGATTCCAACCAAATAGTTCAATTTACATCCTTTAAATTTGATATTTTAAAATTAATAATTAACAAATTCTAAAAATTCCATTAAAAATAAAAAATCTCATTAAAAATATGACTGATTAAAATAAAAAATTCTAAAAAAAATTCAAAATCCTAAAAGTTGAAAAATGTGTAAATTAAAAATTAATAAATTCTAAAAATCTCTTTAAGAAATAAAAAATATATCATTAAAATTTTTTAAATGTGTTGATTAGAAATTACAAATTCTAAGAATCTTATAAGAATAATGAAAATTATAAATATTTCATAAAAAATATCACCTTGATTCTGCCTTGATCAATCGCGAAACCGTTTCAAATTCATTTTAACGAGACTTTAAGATTTTTAAGGAGATATTTAGAATTTTAGAAATTTTAATTTACACAATTTCAGATTTTTTGAATTGTAAAATATTTAATTTTTATTTTTTAGGATTTTAAAATATAATTTTACACATTTTATAATTTTTAATCTTAATGAGATTTAAAAAAATATGGAATTTTTAGAATTTTTTAATTATTATTTAAAAAAAATTAAAAGACCTTAATTGGGTTGTTTGACCGAAATTCTAATTTTTCGGCCAAAAGAATGTAAATTGGACACCGTAGGACATTAATTGTAAAAGTAAAAACTTAAATGATATAAATTGAATTAGACTTAAGTTATACAATATAATAATTTTTTTTTTCAAAGATATGCAATTTTTTTTTTTTTTTTGAAATAATTTATGCATGGGTAATGTTGATTCAAATGAAAAATACTTATTATTTGAACAAAAAACTGGATATTGAAAAAAATGAATAAAAATAGTTAGGGTCAATTGATAAGATAGAAATTATTAAGAATAATAGGATCCAAGTAATTGACTAATGCACATTATATAAATTAATTAATTTATATTAAGGATTCTTATATATAATTAACTAGTGGAAGACCGCGTAATACGCGGGATTGTGAAAAAAAATATTATTTAAAAAATAATTAATTTTTTTATTTAATAACATTTCATATAAACTACCATGATTGAACTACATTAAATACATGCAATAAAAATTTATTGAGAAGATCATCCATAAAATTTGAAGATCATCTCAACATTGATGCTCATGTAGGACCGAGAAGTCCAACAAAAGAAGACTTATTTTAAGGGGAGTAATCATCTAAAAACTACCAACCATTCAATATCTTGACTATCTATTCACCCATAACACCGCCTACACATGAAGAATGTCGTTGATGAAGTAACTATCGTCATCACATATGAATTCCATACATGATAGACTATTAAACTTGTTAGTACGCCGAGGTTCGTTGAACGTGCGACTTCTATTCACCCAACATTAAACTCCTCTGAAGGCTTCTTTAAAGTAGTATAACTATTATTTTTTAATCTAACCCAAATGCTGACGTGACAAAGATAGAGTCACTGACTTTACTTGTATTCTTGAAGAATATATGTGTGGGAGTAGAAGAGTTGAGGGAACCAATCATACATAAAATGTATAAGAAATATAAAAATTAATGTTTATCAAATATGAACCAACTATTTATAAATCAGGGTCAAACACAAAAAAAATTGTGGCAGAAAAAAAGTTGTTAGAACCGTCAAAGTGGAAGATTAGATAAACAACAATATAGAAGTAACATTAAATAGCAAATAACGAAGGATCAAACTTATACACACAATGAAAATGCAACCTCAATTAAAGTAAGCACTTCTATAGTTTTATGACATAATTTATAGGAGTAACAAACTAAATTCAACAATGGATAACATCTTAGACGGACTAATAAATTGTGACATTATTAACTCAAAAATTTCTTAAAAAATACTCCTCCCCAAAACTTTTCATATTTTACTTTTTTGTTTGTCCCTCAAAAGTTTGCATACCCCAAAATAGAAATAATGATCACAATCCATACCCTCATAATGTACACAAATTTACCATTCATGTCATTACTTTTGGGACTCACCATACACTCAATTCACCTACTTTATTTATTTTATATATAAAAGTTTACAAAATTACCCTTCAACGCTCCCATCATTACACTTTTTCTTATACAATGTGTCCAAAATTTTCCGCAAAATTTTCAGGAATGGAGGAAGTACTTAAATAATTGATATATTTGAATTCAAAAGAAGAGAATAACCCGATCGATTTTTCTCTTTCCTTCCCCTTTTTCTATTGTCACTTTCTCTATAAAATGTAGAGATGAATGAGAAGCTTGGCTATACAACACTCCTCATAGTATATACAACGTTCACTATCAAAAGAAGCGTAACCGTCGGTCCTCTTATTCAGGAACAAACAGAAATGTCAAAATTGACATATGACATAGACAATAAGAGAAAACGTATTGAAAATAACAAAATACATTGAAAAAAAAAACTTTTTTTAGTAAATCTGCAACAAATTTAAATCAAATATGAGAAGTCGAGGTTGAATTTCAAAAAAAAAAAAAAAAAACTTAAATCGATTTACCTATTGTATTCGTAACGATCCAAGATGGTTGTTGTGGTCACACATAAATAAGAAATATATGGCAACAGAGAAAATAGATGGATTATAGAGTAGCAAATAGGTGTTAATAAAATTGAGTTTAAGGTCCAATTGCCATTAAAATTTTGAGAATCTATAACAATACATTTACTAATTTTATGAAAATAATATTCAATTTTTTTTTAGAATATATGTACATAGAAAATCATAGAATAAAATAAAATTGTAAAAAAAAAAATCAGAATAAACTGAGAGAAAGAAAATGCTAAACTAACTACACAATTTACGAAACATTTACAATTACAACAAAAATATTAGGAGCAAATGTGAGACATTAGAAGGCGGTACCACTGCACGCGAGACAACAGACGTCAGGAAGAAAGGAAGGCGAATAAAGTTTTTTATCGTAATCTGTATTCATCGAATTTTAAGATTTTAAAATGAGCGAGACAAATAAGAAAAGAATAAAAAATGTAGCAAAAACTTATAAAAGGTAAATGAGAGAATTGTGGGATTGTCGAATAGACTTTGAGAGATTCAATTTTTTTTTTGGTAGCCCATTATTAACATGTTTAGCTCTTGATCTGTTAAGATTAGGTTTAGGTCTGAACTATTACATAACCGTTCAGAGTTAATCGGTTAAGGCTCTAATCCTTTTAGCCTGTGACTTTATAGAAATTGAGACAATCAGATAAACATCTCTATTTAAGATGATAATATTACATTTGAATTGATTAATGATTAATATATTACACTTGAATTGATGAATAGATTTTATTGACCTTTATTGGGTCGAAATGTATTTGTTACAATTAATTCCATAAAAATTGTTAATATATAATTAAATTGCTACTTCAATTAATTAGGAAACTGTAATTAACACTTTCTATCTCATTAAACTGCGCATTTAATTTGAAAAAAAAAACGCACGATGACACTACATATATATGCATTACTACAAAATAGTAGGAGTAATAATCAATTGAAAAGTCGGGATATATATTTAGTATACATTTCACATACAAAATTAATGTAATATCATCATATGAATTTAGTTAACAATACAAATCATCTTATACTCCTTAAGATGCTAGTTATTCCATGAACAAATAAATTAGTAATTGGTACTCGTTTTGATTATGAAAAAATAATGTAGTTAGTAATATTTATTTAAATACCATTAATTCAAATAAAAATCTAAATTGATAAATTAATGTAGAAGTATAAAAAATATAGAATATAGTGTTATTTATAGAATTTATAAATTAAAACATAGTATTATATTTTAAAACTTTAAAATGAATCGGTTAATAAACCTCATCAAATGTCCTTTTTAAAATATTATATTAAAATTATTTTAGAAAATTAAATTAACATGGTCACATTTTTTTCTATAAAAGTACAATTTTTTTAATTTGAATAAGTCGCGCAAGTACTGATTAAATTAGTTTGTACAAAAAAATGAGCTTAAATTATATATGCTAACTCCTACGCAAATAAAAATGGATGAGTCATATTTCAAACTAATTTAATTTCAAAAAAATGATGTTAGCAATCAATTTTATATTAATGATTGGGTTCTAACTAAATTAAAATAGTAAAAACATACAACAATAACAATCAAGGAGATTCTATGTCTTATTTACAATATTATATTTAGATTATTTCAGAAAATTAAACTAATATGATCACATTTTTTTCTGCAAAATTTGGCAATTGTTTAATTTGAAAAAGTAATTATGTATGTTCTAACTAAAGTAGTTTATACAAAAAATGAGATTTAATTATACTCATACATAATATCATAATATAAAAATGGATGAGTCATATTCGATTAATTAATTGACAATAAAGAGTATGAAATGGTCAAAAGTTATATTCCTAAAATCATGCCACAAAAATTAATTTCAAAAAATCAGGTTAGCAATCAATTTTATATTAACGTCTAATTAAAGAAAGGGTTAGTCTTATGTGAAATATTGCATACATGCATTCCATCCCAATTAGGTAAGTCAAAACCCTAAGTTCAAAAGTCAAATTAAGTCAATTTAAAAAAATTCGCGGGTCATAGACCTGAATCCGAGTTGCCCAAAAAATTCACGGGTTGCAAACAGGTGGTTTACTACATGACCAAAATATTGTTACTACAAGGTCAAAATATTACCACTACAAGGCCAAATTTTCAATACTACATGTCAAAACATTCTGAAAAATTCACAAAAAAATAAAGTCTCTAGAATATTTTTGAGCATGTAGTAATACACTTTTGACCTTGTAGTGATAAATTTTTTGTCTTGTAGTAACATTGTTTTAGTCATGTAGTAGCCGAATAAGTCAAAATTATTTTTGTAATTTTGCCCCAAAAAAATAAGTGTCCAGAATATTTTTGGACTTGTAGTAATACACTTTTGACCTTGTAGTGACAAAATTTAGTTCTTGTAGTAACATAATTTTGGTCATGTAGTAAAATAATAATATATTAGAGTGAAAATAAATATTTTAATTAAGGTTGACCCGCTTTGACCTGTGTTGACCCGCGTTGACCCATGTTGACCCACGAATTTTGACCGAATTACCTTAATTAGTCATATTGCATGTATGCAATATTGCATATAAGTTTTTGCGTTAAACAAAAACTAACTAAATATAAAAAAATAACAATCAATGAGATCTTATGTCATAAATTTAATTAATTACTGGACAAAACTAATACACATCTAATTTTATACTGTAATGATAAATTATTGTTTTTATAGCCTTTCTAAAATATTAATTTTTTATATGGAAATTGCTGAATTCTAGTTACATTAAATCAAATTCTTAGATTACTTGAAGAAAATTTAAACTGAACATTATTATGTAAAATTCAAAATTCAATATATATAATTACCGACAATTAAGGAGTAATCTATTATGTAAAATTCAGAATTCAATATATATAATTGCCGACAATTAAGGAGTAATCTATTAAATGGGGGTTGAGTATATAATATAGATGGTGTAAAATTAATTTGGTAAACTTCTATTGAAAGAAAATAGTACAAAGATATTGGGAGTTATTGATATCAATTGATTGAAATAAATTTAGTTTTTCAATTTGTGGAATTTAAGGTTTAATAATTAATAAAAATTGTATTTGTATTTGTATTTTTTGTTATCAGTCAAAATCAATATATATTGATATTTTGGGTATAAGAAATACTCAGAGAAGTACACATACAGAATTGAGAAATAGGTTGTTGTTCATTAAATCATAATGCCACGGTCCTAAACACGCAGTAGGATTCTTACGCCAATCATCATACTATAAGAAATTACATCGAATCGAGAATTTAATTGTGAATCAATTCCATAGCCTTCTTTGAGTTCAGGGTGGCCCTGAGGCAGGGCGAGAAGGGCGACTGCCCCGGGCTCCAAATTTTTAGGGGCCTACTTTTTTATATATATAATATTATAATTAATATTTTAAAAAAAAATTAAAAGATAAATATAATAATTAATGTGAGTGCATAAAAGGTAAAAAATAATATTAATAAACTAGCATTAATTGTATTCTTGAAAATGATCATTAATATCTAATTAATAAGCTAGCATAGTACCTCTTTAATACTAAACACAATTATTTATTTCTAATTAATAATTAATTATTAATATCTAAAAGTACCTATTCCTATAAATTAGGATATGCATTTCTCTTCTATATTCCATTCCATTCAATTTCAATCTATTTTTTATTTATTTATTTTATATAATATATTATTGCATCCAAAATGGTTTATTTGGAGATTCAACATTCGACTTTCTCTTTCAGTGTTTCAAAGTCCACAATCACGGTTATATTATTCACTTATTTATTGTTTTTTTTTTACTTATTGAATATTGATTATTTGACTTGTTGTTGTTTTTTTCATTTACTTTTAGTTGAATTACTATTTATTGTCATTTAGTTATCAATTTTTACTTTTTAACATAAATATGTGTTCTAAAAAACATGAATTTTGTAGTGAGAAAAGGCAAAAAGGAAAGAGATTTGAACAACTAATTTTATCACAAAAATGAACATTGGATAAACTCTTTTCAAAAAAAATTAGGACAATCGAGTCGTTTAAAAGACTTGAATGATAATGTTAATAGTGGATCAGAGCTAAACAACATAAATGTAAATAATTTGAATGGACAAACTAGTCATATAGTGGATGTAGATATAAATAATTCAAATGAGGATATAAATGAAAATGAATCTAATATTGTTAATGAAGAAGTTTCTCTAAATTAAAATTTCTAAAACGTACCGATCCACTATGTCACAAGAAAGATTAAATGGACTAACAACTTTATGTATTGAAAAAGATATGCTAGAACAAATTAATTATGAAGATATTATTGAAGAATTTGCTTCTCAAAATGCTAGAAGAAGTCATTTTAAATGATTTATTTTTATAACATTCATTCATTTTTAATACGTGCATACGTATTTCACTTATTTTATTTGATATTTTTTTTAAGGGTTGGTCTGCTATGGACTCGAGTGCATGTTGTGCACCCTAGTCCATGTTGCACTTTTCAATTTTACTGACTTACACTTTTTGGTAAATGGTGTTGCACTTTTCAATTATTACTAAAAATATTATTATACAGTTTAATAATTGAAAACTGCAACACCATTTACCAAAAAGTGTAAGTCAGTAAAACTAAAAAGTGCACATGGATTAGGGTGCACAACATGCACTCGAGTGCATACTAGACTTTACCTTTTTTAAAAAAAAAAGTTTTTATAACATTCATTCATTTTTAATATGTGCATTTGTATTTCACTTATTTTATTTGATGTTTTTTTTAAAAGTTTTTATAAAATTCATTCATTTTTAATATGTGCATACGGTATTTCACTTATTTTAGTTGATGTTTTTTTTAAAAAGGGGCCCATTTTTTTTTTCGCCCCAGGCCTACAAAATCTCAGGACCGGCACTGTTTGAGTTTCTTAATGAATTTTTGTATTTATATATTCTTGTATAATATTATAAAATAAATTTATATAATTGATTGTAAATTTAATTGGCATATTAGTAAGCAATTCAGGGATTCGATTTAAGATCAAATTGAATTATTGTTTCTTATTTTTCTTAATCTTCGGATCTAGATTGATTACTTTTTTATGCACATATAAACACAATTGGATTAAAATTATTCAAATTTAATTTACCTATACACACAAATTAAGTATTACAAAAATGTATATAACAAAAACAATCATTTATTCATCTTTATAGAAATACGTACAACAAAAATCAATACAATACAACAAAATCAATCCTCGTAAGTGGCTCAATATGATTTTTTTTTTTTTAACCATAGTGACCCATTCACATAATTAGATGATGGAGGCTTTGAGAGAGCAACATAAATGATGAAGCCATCCTATCAAAGTGAGTCATTCCAATCAGTACTTGCATTCCGGGCAAGTCTTCAAAGTTTGATACATAAACCTGCAAAAAAAATAAAAAAATCAAGACAATATTCAAATTGTGTCACATATTAAATCGGACAACAAACCAAAAAAAATATTGGGAGAGAGAACATAACAACAAACCTAAAAATAAAAGTTATTTAGGTGCACATTAAAGATTATAGATCTACAATATATTTTGACGAAGATTCGCTAATTGAAAAATGAAAATGTATTATACACGAAGAGTGCACATGAAAAAAAAAAACCGCATTCAAGGATGAAAAGAAAACATCATTCAATAGAAAATGATGAAAAATGAATGTCAAAGGATTATTATATAGGAGATTATATTAAAATTGAACGGTTAAGATTAATTTGTTTAAATGGATGGATTAGATTAAAAAGAAGAGTATGAAAAGGTGGTGAGAAGAGAGAATTTGAAATGAAGACATTTGGGAGGAGAGAGATTGTGCCAGACGAATCAGACTGCGACACGTGGCAGTCAAAAAGTTTGCAAATATATATATATTGATACTCTCGTAAAGTATATTTCATACTATAAAAAAAACATGTTTAAACAATAATCAATTAGAACTTTTATGTATTGATTTGTACAACAAATTAATTACTTAATTTCAAATGATATTAATGATGATTGCTGAACTGTACGTACAAAATCAATTAATAAATTAATTGAAGAAATTAGGTACGACTTATATAATTAAAATACAAAATTTGATCAAAGTTAAAAATTGATAAATATGTGATGATGAAAGAATAAATTCACAATTTTAAAGTCTTCCTTAAATTTTACTGAGTAAAATATCAATGAGTTTTAGATTTTGCTTTAGTGAATAAATTAGCCGCCATCTTATAATTAATGACAAATCTGTTAATTAATATTCTAGAATTATGCATTTATAATTGAATAAATTACACACTTACGTTAGAAATGTCATGAATTTGCTTCACTGATAACCGCTTTTTTGTTTTTATTTCTTTTTATTTTAACACGTCTTAAATGTCATATTTCTTTATATTGGTATTTAAATATCACATTAATTGTTTGACCAATAATCCTAATATAGATTTCACAAATAGTTGATCTATAATTAAGTGGATAAATATATTAGTGCAATATAATAATGAATAATGGTTACACTTTAAGTTTTACAATATTAATAAAAAATAAAGTTTTAAGTATTAAACATCTAAACAACATACAATAGCTAGAAACCCTAATAAATAATTATAGGACATATTAAATAATATTTATATATTTAAAAAATAATAAATTCTAATGTTAGTACTTCAATATATATATATATATATATATATAATTACATTTTATGAAGCGTTAGCTAAAAAGTAGTAAAAAATTATTTCGTATTAGGATTTAATTGAGAATTAATTATGTAATTAGCAATGAAAAATAATAATAGAATTTAATTATTTAAAAAAGATAGACTTAATAAATGCCACTACTTTATTTTAATTAAAAAGATAGAGTTTGATATATTATCTCATATAATCTTGATTTTCATATATATCAGATACAAATGATGTTATCACTTTTTTTTTTGTTATCACTTGATACATGAAAATATACTATCTTTCTTTTGAATATTGATTTAGAAACATGTTGGCCGGGTACCCAAAAAAAAAATCTTAAAATTTGATTTTTATATATACACTCATATATACTAATAGAACAAATTTATTTGTTTAATTATTACATTCTCAATCACCACATTAATTAATCAAAGATATTAATTATATTCATAATCAGATTAATTAGTCATTAATATGTAAATGTCACGGAACTAATTTTTGGTACCCAACATATTTCTCCATCATTGAGTTGGTTATTAAAAAACAATACACGAAATCTTGATAATTATTTTATACAAACATTAGATCAAATGATACATGAACCATAATTCTTAAATAATACATAATATTGTATATTAAATTGTGGAAAATAATGGTATAATGCAATTACATAGTTAATTAGAAGCTAAAATAAGCTAATGGTGGACTTATTTATTGTATACGTAAATTATCAAGAGTAATTTGTGAAATTTTAAATTCTAATTAATTTAAATTGAGGTCAACTCAATTTTTATATAGAAATTAATTGCTAAATTTCAGTTGTTATATTAAATAAAATTGTCAGTTTACTAAATTTAAATTGAAACGAAACATTAAGTGTAACCATAATTATTTATTATAATTATAATTACAAAATATTCCTTAATTTATTATAATTACTGAAACATATTAATATGTAAAGCATGTCTAATCTTTCATATTATTACGATATATACTTAAATTCCATAAATTAAGATAATCAATATTGTACTCCTCCTAATCAGGAATTTGACAAATTAGAGTAATTAATGGAGTATAATCATGTCACATAATTAAAATATCACACACCATATTTTAGACATATACATACAACTTTTTATTAGAACGTATATATGTTATTAAGATTAGTTCAAGTAATAAATAATGTGAGAATAAACAATTTTAAAATAATAAATATGTATAATCGTTAATGAGATTCGTATGATAGTAAAGATAAATAATTATATGGCAACACATATTAATTGTTTAAGAACATTAGAACACGGTATAAATATAAATTAAGTAAATAAAATCAGCAATACTTTTCTGATTTTTTTTTATAACCAACTCTTCTCTTTATTGCAAGAGCATGTGTTTGGGGAAGTCCGGCCACAAAATCAGGCGGATCATCCCAACAGTGAGGGCTCCTAAATATTCAAGAAGCTCGTGTGATAGAATTTGACATATGATCAGAATGACCGAATAAGCATAAAGAATGTGATATGATCAGAATCACTGAATAAGCATTAGAAGAAATAGAAGCATATAAAAAAAAGAGTGCGAAATAAAAATTCTTTGTTGAAACTGTGCACGTTTCTAAAGTTTTCTGAAAACGAATGTTGAAAATGAAAGTAAGAAGGTTATTATAAAGGAGATTATATGAAGATCTAATGGTCAAGATTAAATTGTTTAAATGGATGGATTAGATTACATTGAAAATGAGGAAAATGAGGTGAGGAGAGGATTTTTGAAATGGAGACAATTGAGAAGAGAGAGATTGTGTCAGACGAATCATACTACGACAAGTGGCAGTTAAAAAGTTTGCAAATATATATAATATAGATAATTACATTTTATGAAGCGTTAGCTAAAAAGTAGTAAAAAATTATTTCGTATTAGGATTTAATTGAGAATTAATTATGTAATTAGCAATGAAAAATAATAATAGAATTTAATTATTTAAAAAAGATAGACTTAATAAATGCCACTACTTTATTTTAATTAAAAAGATAGAGTTTGATATATTATCTCATATAATCTTGATTTTCATATATATCAGATACAAATGATGTTATCACTTTTTTTTTGTTATCACTTGATACATGAAAATATACTATCTTTCTTTTGAATATTGATTTAGAAACATGTTGGTCGGGTACCCAAAAAAAAAAATCTTAAAATTTGATTTTTATATATACACTCATATATACTAATAGAACGAATTTATTTGTTTAATTATTACATTCTCAATCACCACATTAATTAATCAAAGATATTAATTATATTCATAATCAGATTAATTAGTCATTAATATGTAAATGTCACGGAACTAATTTTTGGTACCCAACATATTTCTCCATCATTGAGTTGGTTATTAAAAAACAATACACGAAATCTTGATAATTATTTTATACAAACATTAGATCAAATGATACATGAACCATAATTCTTAAATAATACATAATATTGTATATTAAATTGTGGAAAATAATGGTATAATGCAATTACATAGTTAATTATAAGCTAAAATAAGCTAATGGTGAACTTATTTATTGTATACGTAAATTATCAAGAGTAATTTGTGAAATTTTAAATTCTAATTAATTTAAATTGAGGTCAACTCAATTTTTATATAGAAATTAATTGCTAAATTTCAGTTGTTATATTAAATAAAATTGTCAGTTTACTAAATTTAAATTGAAACGAAACATTAAGTGTAACCATAATTATTTATTATAATTATAATTACAAAATATTCCTTAATTTATTATAATTACTGAAACATATTAATATGTAAAGCATGTCTAATCTTTCATATTATTACGATATATACTTAAATTCCATAAATTAAGATAATCAATATTGTACTCCTCCTAATCAGGAATTTGACAAATTAGAGTAATTAATGGAGTATAATCATGTCACATAATTAAAATATCACACACCATATTTTAGACATATACATACAACTTTTTATTAGAACGTATATATGTTATTAAGATTAGTTCAAGTAATAAATAATGTGAGAATAAACAATTTTAAAATAATAAATATGTATAATCGTTAATGAGATTCGTATGATAGTAAAGATAAATGATTATATGGCAACACATATTAATTGTTTAAGAACATTAGAACACGGTATAAATATAAATTAAGTAAATAAAATCAGCAATACTTTTCTGATTTTTTTTTATAACCAACTCTTCTCTTTATTGCAAGAGCATGTGTTTGGGGAAGTTCGGCCACAAAATCAGGCGGATCATCCCAACAGTGAGGGCTCCTAAATATTCAAGAAGCTCGTGTGATAGAATTTGACATATGATCAGAATGACCGAATAAGCATAAAGAATGTGATATGATCAGAATCATTGAATAAACATTAGAAGAAATAGAAGCATATAAAAAAAAGAGTGCGAAATAAAAATTATTTGTTGAAACTGTGCACGTTTCTAAAGTTTTCTGAAAACGAATGTTGAAAATGAAAGTAAGAAGGTTATTATATAGGAGATTATATGAAGATCTAATGGTCAAGATTAAATTGTTTAAATGGATGGATTAGATTACATTGAAAATGAGGAAAATGAGGTGAGGAGAGGATTTTTGAAATGGAGACAATTGAGAAGAGAGAGATTGTGTCAGACGAATCATACTACGACACGTGGCAGTTAAAAAGTTTGCAAATATATATAATATAGATTAGTGTAAGGAAGAAAAGTAGGAGAGAGAATAAATGTGTGGAAGAAAAGTAGGAAAGAGAATAAATGTATGGAAGAAAAAGTAGGAGAGAGAATGAGTAATTAATATAAAAATATGATGATGTAATGATATAAAAATAGGTATATATGTGTATTATAGGGGTGGATGGGTATTTGAATGGGTATTTGGATGGAGAGGGATGGAGAGGGATGGGATGGGGGATGGCCCATCCAAATCCGGATGGGCCAATCCCTAAACAAACACACCCTTAGGGATTGAGATCCCGAAAAATTGGTGAAGGCGCTCGTCGAGCATTGGCTATCTTCGGCATCTGGTTTTTGGCATTGCACACCTCTACCGTTAACATTTTAGTGGTCATTGATAGTGGATTTTTTCAGAAAAAATTATTCAATTTAAGAAGAAAATTTAAAGTTTGGAGTTATATGGATGTGAGTGTTTAAGTGTTTGGGTATAGAAATGCTTTACAGTTGGTTTCATGTTTTATAGGGTTGCACTCCCTAAGCACGCAAAACATTGCACTCCCTAAGCACATTGCTACTCCCTAGGCCATACTAGTACTGTCTACTCTAAGCGCTGGAAAGTGAAAAGGGAAATAGTAAGTGGAAAGTGTAAGTTGGGAATACAAATATTAAAAAAAAAAAAAAAAAGTAAAAATCGGTGGTTTAACCTTAATCGGCGGTTTAACCATAACGGGTGGTTTTTGAAATGGCTAACCGAAACCAAATTTTAAAATAGCGGTTAAGGTCCGGTTTTTAACCCGTAATCGCCGGTTTGACCAAACCGGCGGTTCGATAGTTTCGCCGGTTCGAACTGCCCATGTCTACTTTTGGGATGAAGCTGCCTCTATGCTTCCTATTTGATAAACAAAAGCCTTTCCTCAATTGTCCAGTTCAAAACCCTTGAAGAGATAGGATCTGGCCACCCAAGTGATTACAAGAATTTAAGGGTTTATGGTTACTTGACATATGCTTATGTCAAGCAAGATAAGCTTAACCTCGAGCATTGAAATTTGTGTTCATTGGTTATCCTTCAAATGTGAAAGGATACATGTTGTTGTATCTTGAGCCTTTAAATAAAAAAAAAATGCATCATCAGTAGAGATATCAATTTTGATGAAAGCAAAATGCCTTTAAAGGAGGAAGCTAGCTCAAGCATAGTAGACAACAACGACACAGGTTGAGGTGGAGCACCAAGACATCAGAAGTCATGCCATGAAAATTAGATTGATCCAGATGAGATGGAAGATACTCATAGTGATATTGAAATTTAAGGCTATCAATTGACAAATGACAAAGCTAGAAGAGAAGTCCACCCACTTAAAAAATGGGTAAAAAAAAATAAAAAATTGTTGATTTAAATTTTAACGATCTTGATATTTGTATGGATTTTACTAAAAACACAAACAAACAAAACTTAAAAAAAAAATAGCTACATGAAACACCCAACTTAGGGTACGACTATTTGCACCTCCAGCTTTGTTAAGCACGCTCCCCCTTCAACTTTATTAATTTAATATTGATGTAAAAAATTTAAAATATCATTTAAGTAAAATACCAATACTAAATGCACCCCCACTACTAACTACACTTCCCTTTAAACATTTAAACTCTAACTCTAATTGCAGCCGCCGCCACCACCCCTTCTGGCCGTCAACTTCATCCGAACAATGTCAAAATCTTGTAAAAAACTTTGAAATCCCATAATTTTTTTTATAATTTTCAATAAACCATTGTCGAGCATATACACTTTCGTCGACAAGTTGTTAGCGACGAGAGTGTATATTTTCGACCAAATATTGTGAGGAAGAAGAAAGGAAGAAGTTGATAAAAATTAAAGTTTGAGGGTGGGATGTGTATAGTAAATAATATATATATATATAATGGTAATTTGAAGAATTCATGAAAAGTGCATCTAACATTCTCTTAATTAATTGAGGAGAGTGCATCAATCAGGAGTAGCGTTAACAAAAGCTGGATGTGCAGATGACCGTACCCCAACTTACTGAACTAAAATGCAAATGGGCTTCAAGATGTAAGATATTAAAGCCCAGACACAAAATAAAAAAAGTTCAACTATACTAAAATATTTAAAATGGATAAATCCCTTAATATAAATATTTAATATAAATGTTAAAATAAAGCCATGAGATAATGACCCAAGAATCTATCTGATGCGGCCAAAATATGTCGTCTCTTGGAATAGCGACATGTGGATATAAGACGAATTAACCTTGGTTGCTATGAATAATTGTTTTATAAATATGATTAATACACTCTCGTGGGTAGGGAGAAAAGTAGGCCCAAGCCCAATCCACGACCTACATCTCTAGCCCAAATATACTTGGCCCAAGTATCCCTGACTCAAGTATCTCTGGCCCAGGAAAGAGATTAATGAGATTGAGTCTTAGTCAAAGAAGCCCAAAGAAGAGGAAGATAGGGGAAGTTGGAGAGTGGTACTGGCATCGGAAATCTAGGGAAGAGGGGCCAGCCCTGTGACCGAGTTTGGAGGGAGTGATTGAGAGATAGGGGGGGGGGGGAAGGTTATCTTTCTTCCAAGTTATGCGGCGAGGTATATAAGGGAAGTTTTACATACTATTTTGAATATAATTTTTATACGCAAGAAACACACGTACTTTTACACAAGATATACGGAGAATACCTTGAAATCCTACGATTCTTGTGAGAACTATCCCTCGATTCATAGGGGAGATTCTCTTTGATTGTCCAGAGAACATATCTGACTTGAGCGTCGGAGATTCCCCGCCGGAATCCCTTCCGACGTGTTTTTGTAGGTTCTTTGGAGCTGTGGAGAGGATTTCTCGTGGAGAGGATTGCTCAGAAGTGACAGGTTATACACGAAGAGGTCTCAATCTGGTCTGAGAGATTCATTATCATACCTTGTTACTTTTCGACGCAACAACTGGCGCCGTATGTGGGAAGTTTCGAGCTAAGAAGTGAGAAAATTTCATATAATGGGTGGAGAGCAAGATCTCGTGAAGCAGACCAAGGAAAAGGGAGATATAACACCTCCCCCTTTCCCTCCGCCCCCTCCAGGTTTTCCCTCGAATAGAAACCTTGGGAAACAACCCTCAACCACTGTACTGGGTGATAATCCACCTTTACCCGAAGGAAATACGACTGGCACCTCTGGGGCCTCTAGGAGCGGGGTCAATAGGGATATACCCCCTTTCAATACCCAATCTGAACTCCTTACAATTTCCCAGGATTAGCTAAATGTTATGATTGTCCAAGCCGTGGAGAATATAATTACCTCTCGTGGAGTCCCTACCTCTAGCGCTGCCCCCCAGCGAACGAAAAGACGAAGCAGAAGAATCCAGAACATATGATTGACTCCTCTTTAGAACCTTCCAGGAATGAGGAGGTCCTAAACATCTTCCAGGCATTAATCTCCACCTTTCACATAAAGATGAAGTTTCCCGCCTTGGAGGGAGTAGGAGAGATATGTGGAGATCAATATCAAGCAAGTAAGTGTTATGTAGAGTCAGTGAAAATAGCAGACAAGGCCATGCACCGAGGATTGGAAAGGTTTAAAGGCGAGGACCCCGAATTGAAAAAATAAAGAGTGGGCGAATTGGCAGGGGAACAATCCAAGATTAAAGCAGATGAGGAGCTGATGAATATTGAGCTTTACGCGGGGAAAGAAGGATTCACAACTAGAATTTGTACCTGTTGGGAATAAAATGAGAATTTTGATTAAGATACCAAAACCCCTTAAGACATGCCAAATAGATAAGTCAAATTGATATGAACATATTTCAGGAATATTGGAACATGTAGATCAGGTTAAATGAGAAGCTGGTATGTTAGGCAACTCTTAGTTTGCATAGATGCACAAGTTGAGGGGGAAAACATGCTTATAAGAGTACAAGAGTCAAGTCCCCTCAAGGCTCAGAATCAAATTGATCCCAAATCTGCTGATGGTGGATAACTGACCAACTGTGCTGATCATGTCAGCTCAGTAGTGGATCAACCTCTCTGAAGATCAAATGAATAGAATACATCAACAAAACCAAGTCTACTGAAGTATATGTCAAAGTTTCAGAAGAGATGTCCAGCAGAAATGTCTCAGCACACTTGAACCAAAAATGTTCTAAGGCAATGGTCAACTATGCTGATAGGATCAAAACACTGACATGGAAGCATGAATGCTCAAGTACCATCAAGGAATGATGCATAAAGAGAAAGAGCCAAGTCATCTGAAAGAGCTTATGCCAACACTGCTGATACTGATAAGCAAAACTGTCTAGATGATAAGGAAAGTTGTCCTTATCAAAGGACCAATAATCAGAAGTGATATCCTTGTTTGATCAAGTGAATCTTCAAGTCAGACATTGGGAAGAGTGCATCAAAGTCAAGACAAAGTGCTTACAGGCGTTTACTTCCCAAATTAAGGACATGTCACTTTCAAGAATTTGTCTTCCAGTTGCAAAGTTCACGGAAGACAAATATAGGCATTTTGAGGCTGTCTCTCCAACGGACATAACCTCAATTTGCTCTATAAATACAGAAGTGTGGAAACCATTTGAAGGCATCCAACTTGCATCCAACTACAATCGAACAATCCTGAGATTCAAAGGAAACAAAAAGCCTTCAAGCTTTCATAGAACATTCTTAGTTTCCATAAACACTTCATCTAAGCTGAACTTCATTGTACATCAAACAAAGCTTAGAGAGATATCCTATCCTATATACATTGTACTCATTGTAAATGATATCTCACCTAGTTGGAACCAACATCAACCCCTATACCTTTCCAAAAGAAAGTTAGAATGTTGTTGTAGTAGAAGTGTAAGGAACTAACTGTTGAGAGAAGAACAGTTCAGTTCTGAGTTGAGAAGAGAGTACTAGGACTCTGATATCCTAGGGATCAAGGCACCAAGGAGTGGTGTGGTTGATCAAGTTTACCTTGGCACTATAAAACAAGCTATTTCCAAGAGAAAGGAATTATCCTGTTAAATCAGGGAAAGTGGATGTAGGAGCTTGAGTCTCTGAACCACTATAAATTTTGTGTTGTTTACCTTCAAGCATTTTCATAAAAGCAACACATTCATACATAGCACACAAACTGATCTTCAAAGACATATACTTAAGACTGTGCAAAAACTGTTTTGGGACAAGTCCCCTGAAAATTCAGTTTAGGTGTTAAGCTAAAGATTTGAGAATTAAAGGAGTTTAAACATAAGGGCCAACCATAATTCCGCACCTATAACTTACATAGATAGTTATTCAACTAAGTACTCAATAGTGCTTAGTAGTTTGATTATCTTTTGAAAGTTATACATATCAAAAGAGTTGTACAGGACAACCTTGCTGAAGCCTGATTTTGCTTAAGTTTGAAAAAGATTTGCATACAAGTGTATTCCCCCCCCCCCCATAAACTTGTTATATACTCCTTTCAGGACCAACAAGTGGTATCAGAGCAGGGTTTCAAAGACCACTGCTTCTGAAAATCCATCTTGATTTTCAAAATTATATTTTAGTGTGGTCACTAAACTGATCTTTCTGAAATTCTTAACATTGTGTTATCTAACCCCTATTTCTGAGATATGGCTAGAGGCAACCACAACAATCAGAACCAGCATCAGAACCAGAACAACAACCAGAACCAGAACAACAACAACAATAATATACATACTGCTGTTCCACCTGATGTGGTGGAGACCATCAACAATATGGCTCCAGATCCTGTCAACCATATATCTCATCATAAGATGCCCATGTTCTCAATTGAGAACTATGACTTCTGGAAAATCAGAATGAGGGCTCATCTTGCATGCCTCCACAATGAGATGCTAAGAGACATCACAAGGGGTCCATTCATGTTTACTCAAGCCAACCCCAGAGTTACTAATGCTCAAAGAGCTGATATTAGTGATGAGATTCATAAGGATGAAGATGATCTCACCACTGAAGAGAGAAGGAGACATAATCTCAATTATCTAGCAATGAACACTCTCTATCAAACAATTCCAGATGCAGTAATGGGGAGAGTCTACCACTGCACAATAGCCAAAGAAATTTGGGACACCCTTGCTGAAATGTGTGAGGGCACTGATAAAATCAAGGAGAATAAGCTCCAAGTTGTTGTGCAGAAATTTGAACAATTCACAATGGAGCCAGAAGAATCCATTGACAAGTTTGCTGGTAGATTCACAGACATAATGAATGAAATCAACTCATTGGGCAAGGAGTCTCACTCAAAAGTGGGATGTATATTCTGTAATGATGCAGAATACCAAAGATCTCTCCACCATGCCCATGCAACAAGTCTTCTCAGAACTCAAAGCACATGAGTTTGACCTCAACAGAAGAAAACCAATTGAGGAATCTTCCTTACCAACAAAAGGAGTGGCATTTAAAGCCAAAGCTGCTGAACCAGAGATGCAGTCCACTCCAAGATCATCAAAGTCTGTCTCTAAGGCTGAAATGAAGGAAGAGGTAGCTCTCATGGCTAGAAGGTTTGACAAAGTCAACTCAAGGTTTGGTAGATACAAGAAATTCTACCAAGATAACAAGGTCAGGAGAAGGTACAACTCTCCTGAAGCCAAGGCTGAGGACAAAAGTCCTGAAGAAAGAAAGTCAGAGGATAAATATTCTGACAGGAGAAAGTCCAGCAGAGCTGAACCCTCATCATCAAGAAGAAGAGATGATTCAAAGAAAGATGATGATGAGAACCTGTGCTACAACTGCCAAAAGAAGGGGCACTTTCAATATGACTGCCCTGAACTCAACTCAAAAGAAAGAAAGTAGAGACAAGCTAAAAGAGACAAAAGATTCACCAACAGAAAAGCCATGATGACTGGTGATGAGTCTCAGAGTGCTGAAAGCTTCAACTCTTCTGATGATGGACTGTTTTCCAACAGTGATGATGTGTGCAATATGGCCATAGAAGATGCTGAGGTATCTTCTACTTCTATCTCACCATCAATTCAATCACTGAACACTAATGATGTCAACTTGAAACTCTCCTTTGGAAAGTTGATGGAAGACTTCACTAGATTACAAGAATTTCATGATAACAGTGTGAGAGAAAATGAAAGGTTATCTATTGAGCTTACAAAACCTTCTAAATTTATGATTGATGTCAAGTCTACTGAGTTGTATCAACAAGTCTTGAAAGAGCTTGATGAAGCTTCTCTCAGGATAGTTGACCAACAAAAGCAGCTTGATGAACAGTTGCTTATTCAGAAGAGAAAGGACTTTGAACTTAAAACTCTTCAAGTTAAATTTGAAAACCTCTCATATGAATATTATATTCTTAAAACAAGTGAAGAGAGCCTGAAAATTAAGATGTCTGCAATGAATAAATCCTCTAAGGTAATAGAGGAAATTCAAAGCTTCCAAAAACCTATGGCTCAAAAGAGTGGATTAGGATATGATCCATTTAAATCTTCACCTTGTCTTAGTGTTGCTTCAATAAGTAACACTAAGAGGATCTTTATTAAATCAGTGGCACAACAAGCTGAAAATGAATTAATCCAGCCACTGAACAAAGGAAATGGCAAAGTGCATGAGGTGCCCACTCAAGTATTTCAGGGAAAAAGGCTCATACCTAAGGAAATGGCCAAAGTCCCTGAATACAAGAGGAATGGTGTTCAGCAGAGTAGACCCAATGGAAGGGCAACTCATCTGAACAACATTCATAGAGGTAGTCCAAGGTATGTTCAGCCTAGGTCAACTCCCTTGAGACAACCTCAACTGAACAGACCTTAGGTCAACTCTCCTTACCCTTACAGGCACAATAAAATGAGACAACCAAAACCCTTCATGCCAAAGGGTAATGGTCATCTATATGCCCATCCTCAAAGATTCCCACAAGCTGCACAAAGAATTCATAAGTTCAGGAGAAATGACAACTCTCCTGATACTTACAGAGTTAACACTTTCACACATTCTTTCCCAAAGGCATTTAAGGGAAAAACTGTGTATGTTGATGCAAGAGGGAAACAACTTAGCCACCTTGAATCAATCAGGGTTATTAGGCAAGTTTGGGTTCCTAAAGGTACAACTAACCTCTCAGGACCCAAAATTCAAAGGGTACCTAAAGCCTGATAATTGCAGGTACCAAAGGACCACAAGAAGTTGAGGAGCTTGAACAAAAAGACAGCTTGGTACTTGAACAGTGGATGTTCAAGGCACATGACTGGAAACAAAAACCTCCTCACTGAATTCATTGAACAAGAAGGTCCTAATGTCACATTTGGAGACAACTCACAAGCAACTACAAAAGGTTATGGTACCTTGATAATTGGTAATATCAAGGTATCCAATGTGTCTTATGTGGCTGGTCTCAAATATAATCTCCTAAGCATAAGTCAGTTATGTGATAAAGGATATAATGTTTAGTTCACAAGTAATAAATGCCTAATCAAGGTTAAAACTCAACAAATTTTACTGGCTGGAACTAGGATAGGAAATGTGTATTTTGCTGACTGGGACAAGTCTACTGATGCAACATGCTTTATTGCCAAAAGCTCAAATGAACAAAGTTGGTTGTGGCATAAAAGGATAAACCACCTGAACTTTAAATCCATGAACAAGCTGGCTAGAAATGTGTTAGTTAAAGGATTGCCTAATGAAGTTTTCATTAAAGAACATGTTTGTAAACCATGTCAAGAAGGAAAACAGATAAAAGCTTCATTTAAGGGCAAACCAGTCATCTCTATTGATAGGGTACTTGAACTGTTGCATATGGACTTATTTGGACCAATTACCCCTGCAAGCATAAATGGAAGAAAATACACATTGGTTGTAGTAGATGACTTCTCTAGGTTCACATGGGTAGTATTTCTCCTTAATAAGAAGGAAACTCAAGTCAAACTCCCTGAACTCCTAAAGAGATTGTCAAATGAAAAGAGCCTTAATATAATCAAGATAAGATCTGATAAAGGCACTGAGTTCATTAATTCATACATTAATGAGTATTGCACTGAAAATGGAATTGCCCATGGAACTTCAGCAACTAGAACCCCTTAGCATAATGGGGTAGCTAAAAGAATAAATAGAACTCTTAAAGAGGCTGCTAGAACCTTAATTGCTGATTCTAATTTACTTAAGAGGTTTTGGGCTGAAGCTATAAACACTGCATGCTATACTCAAAATAGATGTTCGATTACTAAGGGTCAAGGCAAAACCCCTTATGAACTCTGGAAAGGAAGACTGCCTAAAGTATCATACTTTCACATATTTGGTTGTAAGTGTTTCATTCACAATAATGGGAAAGAACAATTGAAAGCCTTTGACAGCAAAGCTGATGAGGGGATATTTCTTTGATATTCCCAAATTAGTAGAGCTTTCAGGGTCTACAATTGTAAAACCCTTATTGTGGAAGAAACACCCCACGTTGTGTTTGATGAAGTTATCTTTGAGAACAGGAATAAAACCCTGGATACTGATGACATCACAAAAATGACAACCAGACTGAGTCTAAAAGACAAAGATACTATGTTCATAGAAGTTATCCAGGCCAACCCTCCTAAAAACATTACACTGGACAATACTCCTGAAGGCAATCTCCCTGAAGCAAACACCACTGAAGGAAATGATGAACTGAATGACCCAATCCCAGTTCACAATCAGGTAACAACTACCAATGAAGAAGCAGGCTCTGCTGAGGTAGTTAATGGATTAAATATTCAAGGGGGAAATGAAAATGTTGAAAATGCCAATGTCCCTGACATTGAGGACAACACCCCTGAATATAATCCTGAATTAGATCCTGCATTAAACTTTCCTGAATTCTATGATCCTAGTGACTCAACCTTAGTAGAGGACAACTCTACTGAAGGGATCAGGAAAAGAAGGACTTAGTTATCTGACCATCCAACTGACCTAATACTTGGTGATCCAAGTGTAGGAGTCAAAACTAGAAGGTTTCATGGTGAAAGTTCTCTGTTTTATTGTTTTCTATCAGAACATGAACCTAAGGACATTGGTGAAGCACTTCAAGATGCAAACTGTATTACAACTATGCAAGAGGAGCTGAATCAGTTTACAAGAAATGATGTATGGGAGCTGGTTGACAGACCATCACATCAAGATGTTATTGGAACCAAATAGGTGTTCAAGATCAAGAAGAATGAGAATGATGTGATAGTCAGAAACAAGGCCAGATTGGTGGCCAAGGGTTATTGTCAATCAGAAGGCATTGACTATGATGAGACATTTGCACCAGTGGCAAGACTTGAAGCTATAAGGCTATTCCTAGCTTATGCTGCCCACAAGAGGTTCAAAGTCTATCAAATGGATGTCAAGAGTGCTTTTTGAGGGAGCTGCTCAAAGAGGGCCAATAGATGTGCTTGCTGACATTGCAGTTGATGAGTCAAGACTGCTATCACCTCTTGACTCCTCCATGCTCAATTATTCCAAACTTTTAGAAGCTGCACTATTAGATCCCACTCTCTTAAATACAACCCCTCCAGGACCATTGATCTCAAAAGCACCTGAATTACCCTTTGTTGAGCCCAATGTTCCTGAACAAATTCCTGAAGCCAACCCTACAGAACCCATAACCAACACCCTTATAACCCAAAGTCACCAATCCAGTGGAGATGAGGAGGAGTATACCTTTGAATGTATGCTCAGAGGTGGAGCAAAGGCTACTGTGGACAGTTTATATCCTATTCTTGCTGAATTTCCAAAACTTCAGAGAAATTTCCATGATTTGAAAGCTCTAGTGGAAATGAAAGACAAAACCATCATGGAGATTGCTCAGGTTATTCAAGATAAGGGAGCAAACTGGTGGCAGATTGAGGAGAGCATATTGCTACACTTTGCAGGTGTGCAAAAGACAAGATTCCTAACAGATGAGGAGGTCTTTGCAAAGCTTGTAGCTGACAAGGTTGTTGAGGAGAAGGACAGGATTGCTAAAGGGATCAAGCACCCTGATAGCAGTTCCAATGATGATGATAATAATGATGATCCCACAGATCCCAACCCCCTTGGTCCAAAACAGCCAACTATCCACTACCTAACCTATCATAGGAAGGGCTCTGTATCTTCAGAGGTGTTGACCAAGGATGGTAACACAGCCAAAGATGCATCAGCCAATGAAGGTTCATCTGAGCCTGAGACAAAGTTTAATGATGTTGAGGCTTCCCAACTAGAAGCTGGTTTGGTTAAGACCTCATCAGTGTCAGCAAAATTGGACACTGACCAGCTCTTAAACATTCAGGATGACTCAGTGGCTTTGGAACCAAGCACTGTTATCTCCCCACAACTGCCTTCTATGAACCCTATTGAGGGTGTAGAAGCTACAGGCTTAGGTGTTGGAGTTGAAAATGATGATATAGTTAAAAAATCAGAGGGAGTTGTGGATGAAAGAGAGGTAGTAATCACTAAGATAATGAGTGTACCACAATTAGAGGGAGAGGAAGGAGTAAGTGCGGAAGGAAAGGCTATTCTTGAAGTCAAATCTGAACTTCAAGAATCCCTTGATGAGAGGAGGCCTGACCTTGAAAGTGAGATTATTAATATTGAAAGAAGAAAAGAAAGAGTTGAATATGAGAAGAAGGCTGCTGATGAGTCAGGGCCTTATGCAAAAGAATTTGAGGGTGATGAGGGTGTTTTTGCTAACAAGTTTGACTTTTCTGATATTGCAGGTATCACCTTTGATCAAATCTTTGTTGATGAGATTTTCACAGATGCTCTTGTTCACATTGATACAGGCCTAGCACAAAGTGCTCTTGAGGAGCATTCAGCAAAGTTGGACTCCTTGGTCCAACAAGTGGACTCTGCCCATGCAGAAACTTCAGAAGCATTGGATGAGCAAGGCAAAACACTTGCCTCAGTAGAGATGAGACTCACTGGATCAAAAGAGGTGGTGTTGCCCACTATTGAAGCTAGGATCAGTGGAGTAGAGTCTGGATTGCAAACAATCTCTACTGAAGTCCAAAAGGCCAAGGAGAGTATGGATAAATTCACCAAAGAAGCCAAAAAGGATCAGAAAGTTCTTCTAGACAACCATAACAAGAATGTCAAGGCCTTAAAACTGGTTGTGAAGCAAGCAATTGGCAAGAAAAGTGCTCTTCAGAAGAGAAGGGCAGAAGAAATGAGATTAGCAATGGTGAATGCAGCATCTGCCAAATTTTCTGAGGAAGTAATGGCCAAGATTGTTGAATCTGTTGTGGCCAACCTCACTGATCTACTCAGGGCAAACCTTGATGCATCCCTAATAGAATACATCAACAAGACCAAGTCTACTGAAGTATATGTCAAAGTTTCAGAAGAGATGTCCAACAAAAATGTCTCAGCACACTTGAACCAGAAATGTTCTAAGGCAATGGTCAATTATGCTAATAGGATCAAAACACTGACATGGAAGCATGAATGCTCAAGTACCATCAAGGAATGATGCATAAAGAGAAAGATCCAAGTCATCTGAAAGAGCTTATGCCAACACTGCTGATACTGATAAGCAGAACTGTCTAGATGATAAGGAAAGTTGTCCTTATCGAAGGACCAATGATCAGAAGTGATGTCTTTGTTTGATCAAGTGAATCTTCAAGTCAGACATTGGGAAGAGTGCATCAAAGTCAAGACAAAGTGCTTACAACCGTTTACTTCCCAAATTAAGGACATGTCACTTTCAAGAATTTGTCTTCCAGTTGCAAAGTTCAAGGAAGACAAATATAGGCATTTTGAGGCTGTCTCTCCAACGGACATAACCTCAATTTGCTCTATAAATACAGAAGTGTGGAAACCATTTGAAGGCATCCAACTTGCATCCAACTACAATCGAACAATCCTGAGATTCAAAGGAAATAAAAAGTCTTCAAACTTTCATAGAACATTCTTAGTTTCCATAAACACTTCATCTAAGCTGAACTTCATTGTACATCAAACAAAGCTTAGAGAAATATCCTATCCTATATACACTGTACTCATTGTAAAGGATATCTCACCTAGTTGGAACCAACATCAACCCCTATACCTTTCCAAAAGAAAGTTAGAAGGTTGTTGTAGTAGAAGTGTAAGGAACTAACTATTGAGAGAAGAACAGTTCAGTTCTGAGTTGAGAAGAGAGTATTAGGACTCCGATATCCTAGGGATCAAGGCACCAAGGAGTGGTGTGGTTGATCAAGTGAACATTGGCACTATAAAATAAGTTAATTCCGAGAGAAAGGAATTATCCTGTTAAATCAGGGAAAGTGGATGTAGGAGCTTGAGTCTCTAAACCACTATAACTCTTTGTTGTTTACCTTCAAGCATTTTCATAAAAGCAACACATTCATACACATCATACAAACTGATCTTCAAAGACATATACTTAAGACTGTGCAAAAATTGTTTTGGGACAAGTCCCCTGAAAATTCAGTTTAGGTGTTAAGCTAAAGATTTGAGAATTAAAGGAGTTTAAACATAAGGGCCAACCATAATTCCGCACCTATAACTTACTTAGATAGTTATTCAACTAAGTACTCAATAGTGCTTAGTAGTTTGATTATCTTTTGAAAGTTATACATATCAGAAGAGTTGTCCAAGACAACCTTGCTGAAGCCTGATTTTGCTTAAGTTTGAAAATATTTGCATACAAGTGTATTCCCCCCCCCCCCCCCCCCCCCGTTGGTAATAAAATGAGAAGTTTTGATTTAGATACCAAAACCCTTACGACATGCCAAATAAGATAAGTCAAAATGATATAAACATGTTTCAGGAATGTTGGAACATGTAGCTTAAGGCTAATTGAGAAGCTGAGAATGTTAGGCAGCTCTTAAAATAACAGATACACAAGTTTAGGGGGAACACATGCTTATAAAGTATACATGAATCTAGTCCCCCCAAGGCTCAGAACTAAATTGATCATAAATATGTTGAATGCACTGAATGGACAACTATGCTGATCAAGTCAGTCCAGTTGTATACCAACCTATCTGAAGATCACATGAACTAAGTGCATTATCAAAACTAAGTCACTGATTTATATGTCAAGGATCAGAAGATGTGAGCAGCAGAGTTGTCTCAGCACACTTGAACCGGATTAATTTCAAGACAATCCCAACTGTGCTGATGAAGTTATAGATGCTAAACCAAAGCCATGAATGCTTACAGATCATCAAAGAAACATGGAATGAGCAAGCCAACATTGCTGATAAGCAAACACTGTTGAATGTGATAAGCAGAATTGTCTAAGTGATAAGGAATGTTGTCCTTATCATAGGATCAATCATCAGAAGTGATGTCCATGTTTGATCAAGTGAATCTTGGAGTCAGACATTGGGAAGAGAGCTTCAAAGTCAAGACAAAGAGCTCACAACTTTTTATTTCCCAAATTAAGGACATGTCACTTTCAAGAAATTGTCTTCCAGTTGCAAAGTTCAAGGAAGACATTTATAGACAATTGAGGTTGTCTTTCTAACGGGTAAATCCTCAATTTTGTCTATAAATACAGAAGTGTGAAGACCATTTGAAGTATCCAACTACAATCTAACAAACATCAACTACTGAAGCTTCAAAGCTCTCAAAAGACATTCTTAGTCTTCAAACACTTCATTCTAAGATGAACCCAATTGTATATCCATACAAAGCTTAGAGAGATATCCTATCCTTTTACACTGAGCTCATTGTAAAGGATATCTTAAACTAGTTGGAACCAACATCAACCCTTATACCTTTCCAAAAGAGAGATAGAAGGTTATTGTAGTAGAAGTGGTAGGAATTGACTGTTGAGAGAAGAACATTTCAATTCTGAGTTGAGAAGAGGGTACTAGGACTCGGATATCCTAGGGATCAAGACACCAAGGAGTGGTGTGGTTGATCAAGTGCACCTTGGCACTATAAAACAAGTAATTCCAAGAGTGAAGGAATTATCCTGTTAAATCAGGGAAAGTGGATGTAGGAGATTGAGTCTCTGAACCACTATAAACTCTTGTGTTGATTTACATTCAAGTACTTTCATTCATACAACACAGCACACAAACTAACCTTTCAAAGACACCTACTTAAGACTGTGCAAAACAGATTTGGACAAGTTCCCTGATAAAGTGTATAACTGTTAAGGAGATTTCAGAATATAAAAGGAGTTTAAACTAAAGGGCCAACCACTAATTCCGCACATATAACTCCATTAGATAGTTATTCAACTAAGTACTCAATAGTACTTAGTAGTTTGAGTATCTATAAAGAGTTAATCATATCAGCAGAGTTGTACCTTGCTGAAGTTTGTTTTGGTTAAATTGAAAAATATTTGCATACAAGTGTATTTCCCCCCCCCCCCCATACACTTGTTATATACTCCTTTCAGGACCAACAGTACCCATATGGACCCAGAGCTTAAAGAGAGGATGATAGCCACTCTCCAAGAGAATGTAGACATATTTGCTTTCGCTCCAACAGATATGACGGGCATCCCCCCAGAGATAGCTATGCACCACCTCAATGTATATCCGAGGGCAAAACTAGTAAAACATAAACTGAGAAACTTTGGTAAGGAAAAGAATCTTATTGTAAAAGAAGAGATGGACAAATTGTTAAATGCAGGACACGTAAAAAAGGTACAGTTCCCTGAATGGCTCTCAAATGTTGTACTGGTGTCTAAAGGGGCCGGTAAATGGAGAATGTGCATTGATTTCAGGGATCTAAACAAAGCATGTCCTAAAGATCACTACCCTCTACCCAGAATCGATCAATTGGTAGATGTGACGTCGGGATTCGAGCTGCTTAGTATGATGGACTCGTATCAGGGATATCATCAAATTCAGTTAAATCCCTCTGACATCCCAAAGGTATATTTCATTGCTACATGTGGTACCTTTGGTTATATACGTATGCCCTTCGGACTAATAAATGCAGGAGCTACCTATCAAAGAATGGTAGATTCAGTATTTCGAGGGCAAATTGGCAAGAACATGGAAATCTATGTGGACGACATGTTGGCCAAAAGTATTAAAGCAGAAGAGCATATAAAGGACCTGAAGGACATATTCCAAGTAATCAGGAGTAATGGCATTAAGCTGAACCCAGCTAAATGCTCATTTGGAGTGCGGTCAGGAAAGTTTTTAGGATACATGGTGACCTAGAGGGGAATAGAAGTAAAACCTGCGAAAGTGAAGGCCGTACTCGACATGCAACCCCCCCGAAGTTTGAAAGAGCTACAAACCCTGAATGGCAGAATAACAGCCATGAGCAGGTTCATAGCAGGATCAGCGGAGAAAAGCCACCATTTCTTCAGGACATTAAGGAAAGGGTCGAAATTTGAATGGGATGAACACTGCCAAAAGGCCTTTGAGGAACTCAAACTCCATCTAGAACATCTCGAAATTTGTATTAGGTAGAGCAGATTTGTTCGGAAGGATGGTTAGATGGGTCATTGAATTGCAAGAATATGACATTGACTATGAGCTTAGAAGGGTTATTGAGGCGCAGGCCTTGACAGACTTCATTCAAGAATCTACTAGAGCAGAATAAATGGAGGGCTGGAAGGTGTATGTCGATGGCTTCGCATCAGCACTTGGATGTGGGGCAGGGATTGTATTGATGGACCCTGAAGGCCAAGAGATACAAGTTGTTGTTAAATTCCGATTCTCAACCTCTAACAATGGAGTAGAATATGAGGCCCTAATTAGAGGAGCAGATATGGCGGCAGAGTTAGGAGCCCAGAAGATTACTCTGTATTCAGATTCACAATTGGTGGTACAGCAGGTGACAGGAGAATACCTTGCTAAAGATGAAAACATGATTGCTTACTTAGAGCGGGTAAGAAACTTGAAAAACAAATTCCATATTTTTGAAGTACTACATATACCGAGTGAGGAGAATATGAAGGCAGATGGGTTGTCCAAATTGGCTAGCTCTACTGAATTTGAGGGACAAGGAAAGATAACCCTGTTGGTGGCGGATCGACTGGCTATTGAGGCCTTGATTGGAGAGATAACAGAAGGAGACGATTGGAGGAAGGAGATATGAGAAGAATTGAGCAAGGACCCCACGGCTCCAGCATCCAGAGGAGCTAAAACCTTGAGGCTGAAATATTGTATCATGGGAGACCAACTATATAGGAGATCCTTCACCCAACAATACCTGAAGTGCCTCTCAAAACAAGAAGCAGAGTTTGTGATCAAAGATATTCATGAAGGCTGTGCAGCCAGCCATGAGGGTTATAAAACTATTGTGAAAAAGGTGTTCAGGGCAGGTTTCTACTGGCCCAGTGTGATGAGGGACGCTCGAGAATTTATGAAGAAATGCGAGAAATGCCAAAAGAATGGACAGCTGATACGAGTACCGGTAGAGGAGATGGGGGCCATGTATTCACCCTGCCCATTCGCAAAGTGGGGAATAGATCTGGTAGGACCTTTCCCTATGGCACCCGGGGGAAGGAAGTTCTTTATTGTAGCGGTAGACTACTTCAGCAAGTGGGTGGAGGCCGCTCCGTTAGCCAAAATAAAGGAAGACAATGTGATTAATTTCCTAGCAAGACACATTTGTTGCAGGTTTGGAGTACCAAGGATCTTAATCTCAGACAATAACACGCAGTTCAATGGAGAGAGTTAGAAAGTGGTGTTGGAGATGGAATATCCTTCAGAGGTTCACTTCAGTAGCTCATCCTCAAGCCAACAGACAAGTGGAAGTCACGAACAGAATCATAGTGGATGGTATTCGAACCCGTCTACAGAAAATAGGGGGAGGATGGGTGAAAGAATTGGATAATGTCCTCTGGCCTTATAGAACTAGCCCTAAATAGACTACGGGAGAATCCCCTTTTTAGTTGGTGTACGGAGCGACATCAGTGATACCTCCAGAGGCCCAATTGGGGTCACATCGAATCACATATTTTAATAAGAAGAAAAACGAAGAACTAATGAGAGAGGCCTTGGATTTAGTAGAGGAAGAGAGAGAGAGAGATAGCAAAGCTTAAAGCATAGAGATATAAAAACAGGATTAAAGCGGTATATGATCGTAGAGTAATCCCGAGATCCTTCAGAGTGGGAGACCTAGTCCTCCGGAGAGACGATGCACTGAAGAATACAGGAAAGCTGGAGCCCAACTGGGAGGGACCCTATAAAGTTACACAGGAGCTGAAGGGAGGAGCCTACAAGCTCAAAGACATGGACGGAAAAGAGATACTGCGCCCCTGGAATGTGTGTCACCTTAAGAGGTTTTATGTTTGAAAGCATGCTTACTTGAACAGATTTGTTTTCTTTTTTCTTTTTTTTTGTATGCTTTCGATATTCATTTCAATTCGAATAATTGTACATGTCGCTTCACCGGAGCTCTTTTTCCCTCTCTATGGCTTTTACCATAGAGAAGTTTTTAATGAGGCTGGCGTAGGTCGTCCATTGCCTATGTTGATAAACACTTTTAATCAATGAAGCCTTACTTTTGAGAAATTGTGGTAACTCTTTCTGATTTCCTAAGAATTGTCGTATGAGATAGCTATTTGGAAATAATGATGAGATGATTGTTTTATGCATGTATCACAGGTGAAACTTAGCATATCTATCAAGAAACACCCCCAGAGAACTGAAAATAAAAATTATATCCCTGAAAACGAGGGATAAGATAAATTTACAGGAACCTTAACCCAAAAAGTGAAAGGTTGAGAGCGTGAGATTAAAAACTCTCCCTGAGAAATTGCGTGGGTTCTTGATGAACCCCACCCTGAGAAATTGTGTGGGTTCTTGACGAACCCCACCCTGAGAAATGGCGTGGGTTCTTGATGAACCCCACCCTGAGAAATTGTGTGGGTTCTTGATGAACCCCACCTTGAGAAATTGTGTGGGTTCTTGACGAACCCCACCCTGAGAAATGGTGTGGGTTCTTGATGAACCCCACCCTGAGAAATTGCGTGGGTTCTTGACGAACCCCACCCTGAGAAATTGTGTGGGTTCTTGATGAACCCCACCCTGAGAAATTGTGTGGGTTCTTGATGAACCCCACCCTAAGAAATGGCGTGGGTTCTAGATGAACTCCACCCTGAGAAATTGCGTAGGTTCTTGATGAGCCTCACCCTGAGAAATTGTGTGGGTTCTTGATGAACCCCACCCTGAGAACCTGCGTGGTTTCCTAAAGAACTCCACTCCAGGGAAATGCCTAGAGACGGTACTTGCAGCTCTATGATCCAACATATTCCCAGAGTGATAGGAAAGGAGAAAGCTTCATCCACGATAGCCTTCGAGACTAGGGGGAGTAAGAGCCATATAAGAACCATATGAGGCTATCAAAACTAAAATCAAGTAAGTACAAGAATCTAGATTTTCTATTTTCGATAATAAAACCTCAAAGCCTATACGTGTAAGAAAAACGTCAGAGATACACATTGCACGAATTTGCTCAGAGGCATAGAGACCTAGCTAAGAGATGCTAAGGCAAAAACATACTTATTATCCTAAACACAATATATGACATGCTTATGAAGAAAGAGCAACATATATATATATGCAAGGAGATATAATTTGCAGGTACTATAGGAAGAGATGAGATAAAGCAAGGAAAGTTGAAAAACATTCAAGACGAGGGATATAATACATTGGCCCTCCACAGAAAAACCCAGGAGTGTGGAGTCTCCTTAAAATACCAAAAAGGCACGAAGGCCTTAGAAAGTGTTTTAAAACTGCCAAAAATATATTGTTTCAACGGAAATTAAAGGAAGTTTATCAAGATGAAGGAGCTTCAGTCCCTTTATTAGCAACTACGGTAGCCAGGGGATCCGGGTTAGCTAGATGAACATGGAACTCTAGATCAGCCACGAGAATCAAATCCTCTACTCCGAGGGCTGCACCTTTAAGCTTCGAGATAGCTTTTCTCATGTCGGGTAACCACCAAGAGGTATTAATATCCTCCTTGGGGTCTCCGGGAAACTTAAGAGGATCGGGTATAATGGCCGTCAAATCCTGCAGTAGAGTGTTCTGCTACAGCATTAGAGAAACCATGGTTGATAAAATGAGGAATGTACACCCCCATAGCCCCCAGGAAGCTAGCACTCTTGAGAAAGGCTTTCAACCATTCCTTGTGCAGAGTACCTAGAAAGGCCTGCCCGGCTGCGGAGGTGAAGAGAGACTCAATGCAAAGCTTTACCCCAGTTTAAGGCAAGTCAGTCTTCAGGCGCTGTATCTCCGCCTCCTGTTCAACAACTTTGGCACGGAGTAAAGAAAGGTCCCCGGACAAGACTTGATTTTGCTTCAAAACCTTAACCTTTTCAGCCATCGCAGCCTTCCTCTCCACATTGGCTTCATGAAGCTCTGCCTCGATCAGTTCCTTTTTAACCTTCTCCTGGTCCACCTGGCTCCGGAGATCATCATGGAGTTGAAGAGATCGGAGAGCTTGGTCAAATACATCAGAGTAGAGGAGCCCAAACTTTACAAAATAAAAGAGAAAATCAGAATGCGTATCCCGTCCTCTACAACCCCTATAATGGAGCATATTGTAAAAGACATACCTGAGAAAAGCTATGAGCCGTGTACACCATTCTTTCCTCAAGAGTTAGGGTACTGAAGGCTTTAACAGCAGGCACCGGGACGTGCGCTCCACGAAAGCAGAGAATCTTTCGATACTGATGGCATCTGTAGCCTCTAAGTCAATGGTTTCCGAGGGAATAGCTGAGGATTTACCTTTAACCTTCTACTTTTTTGAGGCCCCTGAAGTGGGGAGTCCAGAGGTGAAAGCAGTCTTCCCTATAGAGGATCTCGTCCGTTTCGCAACTGACCCAAGTGCGGGCTTCACAGGAGAAGAGGGAATAGGAGCTTTTGAAGAACTTTCACAGGCAGGGACGAGAGGTTTGTTCACCATGGCAAGAAGAGTGGCGTCTCTAGAGAATTGGGATAACCAGTTCATTGCTACAACAGAAAAATGGAAATATCAGAAACAACGAAGACATAAACAAAAAAGACAATAACAGGTGAAGAAGATGATATTACCATCATCCGGGCCTAAGGGGTAATCAGAGTGACCAAAACTAAAATGAGATAAAGCCTTAGGATTCTTACATATACCCATTATATCGAAGAACCCATGAAGGCTTACATGTTTATTCAGATTTTCCATTATGGCCAGATTATGAGGGGAACAAACTGTGAGGGGAGGACAAGGTTTTCATAGATCCATTTTTCATGAGGGAAATCCCAAGGAGATGGACTAGTAACAAAGAAATAATAGTCTCTCCATTCTTGAACTCCTTCGTGAAGTTTCTCCATGAATTTTTCGGCCCTAGACGTACGACCGCTAACATAGAAAAATCCATCGGAAAATTTGCATGTGTATTGGGTTAAAAAGAGTTGCAGAGGGCTCCCTACCGTTCCCTTTGACTAGAATGTAGAACCCTATCATTGCCCGAATTGTGTTCGGCGTGAATTGATTGATGGGTATGCGAAGATAAGAAGCAATCTCAAAAAGGTAAGGATTAACAGGGAAGCGGAGACCAGCTTTTAGTTGGGCTTCCCAGAAGGCCAAACTCAGAGGGCCAGCAAAATTAGGGCGTTCTTTTGGATGAGAAGCCCTAACTATATATTCGGTCGGAAACATTCCAGAACGAACGAAAGCAGCTTGAAAGTGTGTGGTACGGGGTGTATAAAAGTGTTTAAGTATAAGTAGATAAATGTTGCACAGAATGTTGAGACAAATAGTGCAACACTAACTCTAACAGAATATCAGAAATTAAGATTCACAGCGGAAGACTTGAAACACTAAAAACAAACGAGACACAATGGAAATACTTTTAACATAGATTTTATAAATAAAAATCTATGTCTGCCTTATGGCGTAAAATCAATACTTATCTTCAAGTACAAATGTTGTGTGAAATGTTACAACAATAACTTTCACAACGAAACTATAAACGAGGCAGGTGCCAAGTCTAGAAAACGAACTAAGTGTACAAATTATACACTGTCGAAATGCCTAGTCTATCTAATGATTACACTCTCAATAGATAAGAAGACACACAGTCATACGGGTGGTATACAACGTATGATCTAAAATGTAGAACTATTGGCCACAATTTCCTAACAGGGATGAACGCTCGGTCTAGGATATTGATCGAATAGAGCACACTGAATTATGAAGCCTTCAATCGGTATTTATAGAAGTGGTATGCGAATTCTAGAGGCTTCCACATTGAGGTCCTATTTTTTAGGAACTCAACTTCCACAAAACTTCCATGATCTTTCTAGATCCTTCTAGCCTGCTCCAGGTCGTTCCAAATGCATCTAGGCTGTTCTAGCATGTTCTCCAATGTTCTGGAATCTTCCAGGTTCGAGATCCTTGTAGAAGTTTCTAGATCCTGCCAAAAATGCGACAACATTTAGGTCAACATTTAATGTAGCATTTCAGAAAAGACTTAGAAAAAATCTCGGAAGGTCAAATTAAGATGTTGTTGATAATGTTAAGGCATTTAAGAATTAACAACATCTACACAGCTACCCGCTCTTTCGCAAGAATAGAGGAAATGGATATTCTATTTTTCAGGGCAGGTGTGGTTATGGGAAATAAGGGAACCGAATTAGAAGAGGAGTCGGAATCCTCCATGGAAGCCCCGTTCGACAAAGGGCTGGAAGAAGTGGATATGAAGATAAAATAAAAGAAAAGGAAGAAACGAAGAAGGGTACCTGAAACTAAGGCACCACCCGAATGTAAGTGACTCGCCGGTGAACGTGCTAGTGAAGGAGCCGGTTGCAGGAGTATCGAAGGAGAAACCTGGGAGAAATCGAGGAAACTAGAAGGGAGAAGTTTCACCGAAGTGGGGAGGTTTTTTGAATTTGGGGAGTTATGATGCTAATTGAGAGCGGTGGGAGAAAATCGAGGAAAAGTGGAACCAAAACCCAATAGGAGGGCGCGTGAGTAAGGAAATGACTGTGGGTTGTCTTGTCCGCTGTGAGCGCGTGAAGTGAAAGCAGGTGTAGAATTCGAAGCGGTGCCAGGGCAAAATATAGAAAATTTAGTAATTGAAAGCATTCGATAAAATTAAGATCTACTTAATCCCTTTATTAAGCGTGGGAAGGGATATAATTTCAGGGCGATATGATAACGATCCATGCAGGGAGGTATTCAGGTTAATTCATCTTATTTTTTCCTACTCTCATAAGTTTGAAGTACTTTACGAGAGTAGGGGGAGTAGTTGATAAGGCCAAAATATGTCGTCTCTTGGAATAACGACACGTGGATATAAGACGAATTAACCTTGGTTGTTATGAATAATTGTTTTATAAATAGGATTAATACACTCTCATGGGTAGGGAGAAAAGTAGGCACAAGCCCAATCCATGGCCTACATCTCTAGCCCAAATATTCTTGGCCCAAGTATCCCTGGCCCAAGAAAGAGATTAATGAGATTGAGTCTTGGTCAAAGAGGCCTAAAGAAGAGGAAGATAGGGGAAGTTGAAAAGTGGTACTGGCGTCGGAAATCTAGGGAAGAGGGGCCAGCCCTGTGACCGAGTTTGGAGGAAGCGGTTGAGAGATAAGGGGGGGAAAGGTTATCTTTTTTCCAAGTTAATCGGCGAGGTATATAAGGGAAGTTTTACATACTATTTTGACTGCAATTTTTATACGAAAGAAACACACGTACTTTTAAACAAAATATATACAGAGAATACCTTGAAATCCTACGATTCTTGCGAGAACTATCCCTCGATTCATAGAGAAGTTCCTCTTTAATTGTCCAGAGAACATATCTGGCTCGAGCGTCAGAGATTTCCCGCCGGAATTCCTTCCGGCGTGTTTTTGCAGGTTCTTTGGAGCTGTGGAGAGGATTGCTTAGAAGTGACGGGTTATACTCGAAGAGGTCTCAATCTGGATCGGGAGATTCGTTATCATACCTTGTTACTTTTCGACGCAATACTATCCTTTACACACAAGTTGATTTATACTAAACGACTCTGGACGATCTTACAAATTCGATTCGCTCTTACTTAATATATGTAATGTGTTAATTTAAATCATTTACTAGTACATTAGGAATAATATATTATCTAAAAAGTATTTCTTCCGTCCGGACGAAAGCTGCCCACGAGCTTTTTGCACACGAAATTTAAAAATAATAATAGAATACATAAATATATTAAAGTAATTGAGAGAAAAAAATATATAATGAAATGTGTGATTGAGTAGTTTATAAAAAAAATGAGTAAAAAGAAAAGTTTGGTAACTTTTATTGAGACGTAGGAAATATTAATTATATTTAACAAAATTTTATAATAAAATTAAAATAAATAAGTTTAATAAGACAATAAAAGGTTTTGCATTAAAAGTATGGAAAGATCTTTTGTGAAATATTGTCAGTTTAATTTACACCCACATTCTTTATAAATACACTCACTGACAGTCCAATTCACACCCACATTCTTTATAAATACATCCACAGACAGACCAATTCACACCCACATTCTTTATAAATACACTCACTGACAGCCCAATTCATACCCACGTTTTTTTTATAAATACACCCACTAACAAAAATTGTACCTGGTCGTCTTCTCTGGGCAGTTTCCGGCCACCCCAGACCGCGGCCGGACGCTGCCATTTTTGACGGTCTTAATTTTTAAATATTTTATATTTCTTTGAATATTCTTTAATAATTATTATAGGTCAAAGTTATTTTATATTACAAATGCAATAATGTATCTTAATACATGCAATAATATATGTTACTACATATTATAATGTGAGTTACTACATCAACAAAAATACTAAAAAAAAAAAAAGTTTTAATACGTAAAAGAATCTATATTACTATATAAAATAGTTTATGTTATTACTAAATGTAATAATGTGTTTAACTACGTAAAAAACTAATATGTGTTACTACAAACTACAGTTTGAATTACTACAGTGAATAGGCGTTTGTTACTATATGTAACGTTATCAAATGATCTAATATTTTTGCATCATCATGCAATAAAATAATTTGTATTACAACATGATTATTGTGTTCACTAAATGCGATAATATATGTTACTACATATTATAATGTGCGTTACTATATCAACAAAAACACTAAAAAAAAACGTGTTACTAAATAAAAGAATTTGTATTACTATATAAAATAGTTTGTGTTATTACTACATATTACAATTTGAATTAATACATTTAATAGCCCGCGTTTAGCAATAAAAAATAAAAAAATCACATAATTGGGTAAAACAAACATCGGTCAAAATTAAAACACAAGCGGACCAATTGACAAATAAAATAATAAATTCAAATAAATTAATGGTGGCCCAATAACATATATTTTTAGCTCATTGATTTAATAAGTCAATATTTTTAACCCAGTTGACTTAATTGGTCAATATTGCATATAAGTTTTTGTGTAAAAGTAAAAAAGAAACATAAAACCATAAGTCCACAAGACGGATCACAGGCCAGAGTAAATGTTTACAGAAAAGAAATCAAAATAAAGTTAGAAGCAACACAACCGCAAACTAAAAAATGGCCAAATTACACAACCAACAACTCAAATCACCAAACTCCAAACCCGAAATCCAACTTCGGCCAAAAATCCCAAATTCAATTTCACCCCAACCCAATGCCCAGACAAGAAGAAAACCGCGAGAAGAAAATACTCAAACTCACCTCGATTCCTTAAAATTATCATCGAATCACGAAGAAACTCAACGAAGATAACAACGTCAGAAAATTGTAAAAGTCATGTAAATAAACTGTAAAACAAAAATGTGTATATATTAATTTTATGTTTCCTGAGCTAACTTACAAATCTGAATACCTATGAGTCCAAGAACTGAAAAATCAAACTGAAATGTATTACTAGTACTCCATTATTTAGATTATAGAAAAACATTATTCGTAATGTTATATAATTTTATTTAAATTATTAAAAGAGTACGTATTAATCGTAATACTAAAGATATCACTATAAATTATCACAAAAACCTATATGCAATATTGATCAATTAAGGTAAATTAGGTTAAAATTCATGGGTCAAACGCGGATCAACGCGGGTTAACCTTAATTAAAATATTTATTTTCGCTCTCAAATATTATCTTACTACATGACCAAAACTATGTTACTACAATACCTAAATTTTGTCACTACAAGGCTAAAAGTGTATTACTACATGTCCAAAAATATTATGTACACTAAATTTTTTAGGTGAATTTGTTAGAATATTTTGACATGTAGTATTAAAATTTTGGTTTTGTAGTGGTAATATTTTAGCCTTTTAGTAACAATATTTTGGTCATGTAGTAAACCACCTGTTTGGACAACCCGAATCCGGGCTTACGACCTGCAAATTTTTTTAAATTGTCTTAATTTGACTTTTGGGCTAAATGAACTTAGGATTTTAACTTGGTCTAATTGGGATGAAATGCATGTATGCAATATGTCACATAAGACTAGCCTTTAAATTATTGGCTATTAGTTATAATGTCAAAGGTTATCACTAAAAGTATAAAATGTATTAATCTCACGAATTTCAGAAATAAAAACTTGTTCCAACTCAAGTGGATTTTAAATAATATAAACTGCTTTCATTGAAGAATGTCAATTGTTTTCACTGAATGATTTAAAAATATGCGTTATCAGTTAATACGATAGTTTGTCGAGCTGATAATATTGACTAGACTAGTCGATGCTGTTTTTGAATGGTGACTAGCCGATGCGGTAAAGTAAAACATGAGTTTTTTTAATGACAATCTTAGCATGAGTTATCAATGCACTAGGATATTCTGAGCAATCTATGTCTTGATAAACTAACACGCGTTAGTGAGTACTTTAGATGTAAAACTTGCTCACCTTGTTTTGTTTGGATGTCTTCGTGGATCGAGGTTGACAAACACAAGTGTGCATTGCATATTTTTATAACTGATATTATTAATTCAAAAAATACTTATATGGAAGACCATTTTCGGATGGAGAACCTCTGTAATTAACAAAAAGAAACTCCTCAAGACTTCTCTCTCTAAAAAAAGGGGGTGCCTTGTTTCTTCTTAAGTTTTCTTGGAAAACTTTTCCCGACGGTGCCGTTTCGGATTTCGTGGCTACTTTCCAGCCTCTTCCTCTCATTTGTTCTTGTTTTTCGAGATTCCCTTTCTCACACTCCTCCTTTATTCTTTGCATTGGTTTGTGTAAATCTCTCAATCATTAGATCTTTGGGGAGAGATTTGTTATCAAAGGTTTGTAACCCACTCGCGGTGACATTGGGGGTTCTCGTTTTTTCATTGGGGATTTCTTGGAGACAAATTATGAATTCCTTAAAGATGATTGGGCAAAAAATTTTGGGGGTGGGGGGGGTTCTTTTATTTCTTCCGCCTTTTGGTGGTTTAGGCGGTTTCAAAGCCGTGGTTTTACTCATCCCGCAGATTTTAGGGGGTCTTTCTTCTATATATTGTTTGGAAGGCTTTTCATCTTCCCCAGTCTATAAAAACACTCTCACTCTACCAAAATTCACATTCTTCTTATACACGATGGCGGAATCTCTAAATGAGATGATGGAGAATTTCAGGATTTCGAGTCAAGAAACCACACATATCGTTGCTCAGAAAGAGGAACTTGCTATCCCTAAGAATATTGTGGCTATACGTTTTGTTGCAAAACGGTCTTTCAATATCACGGAGTTGAAGGAAGTCCTCCGAAGAACTTGGCGGTTGAGGACCCCTTTGAAGATTGTGAGTATTGGAGAGGGTCTTTTTCTCCTCACTTTTGCTGAGGAATCTGAAGTGAAGGATGTGCTTCTTCGTCAGCTTTGGAATCTCAGAAGGTCGTTGCTCGCTTTGGAGTTGTTGTATGGGGGAGAAAGACTGGCACAACTCAAACTTTGTTTTGTCCCTTTTAGGATCCAAGTCCATGGCCTCCAGTTGTTTGTTATGAGTAAGATTTTGGGGATGAAGATTGGTAGCATTGTCGATGAGGTGTTGGAAGTTGATGCTAAAGAAGGTGAGGAGGTGTGGGGGGAATGTTTAAGGGTTCGGGTAATAATGGATGTGTTTAAACCTCTTTGCCGTTTATTTTACATCACCGTTGAAGAAGAATCGGTGACAACGATTTTCAGGTATGAAAGACTTTCGGGTTTCTGTTTGCTATGTGGGCTTCTTGATCATACAGAGAAATAGTGCAGTCTCGCTTATGGGAAGACTGAAGAATGGTGCAAACATCACCGCTATTTCCCTACATGGCTTCAAGCGGACAAAAAGAAGAGTCCTTCAGTTGAAGAGTTTGAACAGTTTTTTAATTTACTAAAGCTTGGAGCTAGGGAGCAAGCAAAGTTGTAGGAGCAGGCGAGAGATGAGGCTATAAGGGCTTTAAAAGGTAAAGCAGTTGTGGTCGAGGAAGAAGAGGTGGAGACTCGATTGGCCATCGGTCCTCATAAGAGATAGATTGTTTACAGGTTTGATGAGCTTATGCCAAGGCTGGGTGGATCTGAGGGTGGCATACGACCTTTTGTTCCAAATAAAAAAAAGAAGATATGATCCTCGTCCAAGTATGTACTTGGCTCCCCTTTCTTTTACTGTTGCTTCTGGTTTCCAGCGGAGCCCCTAACTGGAGTGGATAATGGAAGGGATTTTCGGGTTGTTCATTTTGTTGGAAGGGACCTTAGTTCAAGGGAGTATAATACTTTTTTTGAGATCATATGTGAAGGTGAAGTTCCTTTTACCTCGGTTTATGAGAATGATGCCCAAGATAGACATGCAGTCCCAGAAGCGGAGGATCTTTTTTAAAGACAAAGAAGTTACTGACGATGTTGTGTCGGTGCAGAGTAATTTTTTACCTTGTAAGAAGAGGGCTTGGAGAGATGTATCGGGATAACTTATGGAGTTTTGGGGGGATGGAAAAGGTTGGTTAGAAGGGGAAATAGTGAAGGAGGCTGGGGTTTTTTTTTCAAGAAGGCTTGTAGTATGTTTGAGTTGTATGGGTTTGCTATTGATATTCAAGACAAGGTGGAGGCTGAGGTGGATCAGCCCCCCATGGAGAATGATCATCATCTGCTAGAACGCTCGGGGGGGCTCGAGCGTTTAATCATATTAATAGACTTGTTTTTAAATTTTGTCCTAATGTGTTGTTTATTTCTGAATTAAAATGTTCCTCGGCTAGAGCCAACTTTTTGAAAACTAAGCTTGGATTCCAATGTTGTTTTTCTGTTAAGGCTAAAGGTTGTTCTGGTGGTTTGCTGGTCTTGTGGAAGAATGTGGTGCTTGATATTGTATCTTACTCGAATGCACATATTGATTGTTTGCTTTTGTCTCATAATCTTAATTGGCGTTTTATGGGTTTTCATGGACACCCTAACTTGGCTGATATAAAGTTTTCTTGGGAAATCCTTAAGAAGTTAAAAAAATCATACCCATTTTGATAATTAGGCTTGGCTTGTTGGTGGGGATTTTAATGAGACTGTCTTCCATTTTGAAAAAAAAAAAAGGGTGTTAAAAAGCCTTTATCCAGAATGTTGAATTTTCAAGAGGCACTTAATCATAATGAATTGATCAATTTGAAGGCTAACGGACCTAAGTTCACTTGGATTAATAAGAGGAGTGGATGTGAGTTTATTCAGGAAAAACTTGACAGATTCGTTGCAACTCATGAATGGTTGAACTTATTTCCTTTCTATGATGTTAAGCCTCTTGATTATGTGGGGTCGGATCATAGACATTTTCTGATATCATGTGACTCCCGTGCCAATCACTTTGTTTTCAAGAAGAGGCCTGATTTTCGATTCGAGAATCACTGGATCAAAGATCCTGATTTTAAAAGAATGATTAGCAAAGTGTGGGTAGCTAAGGATAAGGGATTGAATTTGCATGCTACTTTATCTCAATATGGTAAATCAATCAAACAATGGGCAGCTAAGAAGGGGGGGTGTTGAAGGATCGAATAGCTAACACACAGAATCAAATTAAGCAGGAACTGGATAATGAATGTGGTGTTCCAGATTTTAATAGGGTGGATAAATGTGAAAAGGAGCTCGAGAAGCTGTATTCACAAGAGGAGTGGTATTGGAAGCAGAGATTTAGTGTTTCTTGGCTCAAAGAAGGTGATAGAAATACTCGATTTTTTCATAATCGGGCTACTCAGAGAAAATGTACTAATCGAATTAAAAAAATTCAAAGGGATACAGGTGAATGGGTTAAGGATGACAAAAATATCCATGAGGTTTTTATTAATTATTTTCGTGGAATTTTTAGCTCATGTAACCCTAGTAATCAGATGGTGATAAATGCAACAAAGAATATGAGCAAAAGATTATCAGATGAACAATTGAGATTGCTAGACGTACCTTTCTCTCGTGATGAAGTGAATAAAGCTATAAAAGATCTTAATCCTTGGAAGGCTTCTGGTCCTTATGGTTTTCCGGCTTCATTCTATCAAGTTAATTGGAGTACAGTTGGTGAGGAAGTTGCGGAACAAATTTTGGGGCATTTGAATAATGGGAAACCCTTGGATTCGTGGAATAAAACTACGATTGTATTAATCCCGAAGATTAAGAATCCGGTAAATGTCACTCATTTCCGTCCAATCAGTTTATGTAATGTAAGTTACCGTGTTCTTTCAAGGGTTATCACGAATAGATTAAAGATATTTATGGATGATATAATCGATCCCTTTCAGAGTGATTTTATTTCAGGGAGGCTTATCTCGGATAACATTTTAATTACCTTTGAGAGTTTGCATTGGATCCGCTCGTCGAAGTGCCGGGAGGGTTATGTTGCGCTAAAATTAGATATGAGTAAGGCATATGATCGAGTGGAATGGTTTTTTCTTCCAGAGGCAATGCGGTGTATTGGTTTCTCACGCAAATGAATTCATCTCATTTTCCAGTGTGTTTCATCGGTCTCTTACAACATTTGCATTAATGGTTCTTTGACTGAGTCTTTTAAACCATTCAGAGGTTTAAGACAAGATGATCATTTATCCCCGTATCTCTTTGTCATTTGTGCTCAGAGTCTTTCCTCTTTATTACTTGCTGTTATGGATTAGAAAAGGTTTTCGAGTATTAAGATTGCAAGAGAAACCCCTATTATCTCCCATTTATTTTTTTTGCAGATGATAGTCTGATATTTTTGAAAGCTACGAAGCATAAATTTGGCTTTAAAAGAATGTCTTAAAATTTACGAAGATGCTTCAGGACAACTTATCAACTTTGATAAATCGGCTAGCACATTCAGTCCCAATACAAAGTTTATGAATCAGGAGTTGGTTAAGCAAATTTTGGGAGTTCGATCGTCAAATGGACATGATATTTATCTGGGACTCCCTACTTTTTCGATTAAAGCTAAAAGACATCAATTTGGTTACCTGCTGGATAGGGTCAGACAAAGAATTAACTCATGGAGTCATAAGAAATTTTATGAGGGAGTGAAGGAAGTGCTTATTAAATCAGTATTACAAGCTATCCCGTCATATGCTATGTCTTGCTTCCGGATCCCGACTTCGATTTGCAAGGATATGGAAAAGCTGATAGCTAAATTTTGGTGGGTCACTACTGAGGAAAATTGTAAGATTCATTGGAAGAAGTGGAGTGAATTATGCAAAGCTCGAGATGAAGGTGGGTTGAACTTTAGAAATTTGGTCCTTTTCAACAAAGCCCTTCTTGCCAAACAAGTGTGGAGAATCTCACAACGTCCTGAGTCCCTTTTCAGCAAGCTTTTCAAAGCTCGATACTTTCGTCAAATAGATGTTTTGAATGCCGAATTGGGGTCGAATCCTTCTTTCGTCTAGAGATCTATGCTATGGAGTAGATATATTTTGGATAAAGGCATCCGATGGAGAATAGGTAATGGAAATTTTGTGCATATTTTCAAGGATAGATGGGTGAGCGGCTTCAAAGAGGGAAGGATTTTTTCACGGATTGCTAGTGCCTCTAAGGTTTGTCGAATTATTTATGCTGGCTATAAATGGAATGAGGAGCTCATTCGAAAAGTTTTTATGTCGGTTGAAGTTAAGTCTATTTTGAAAGTACCCCTTATGGGTGCACACAAAGATGATCAGAAATTCTGGTCGGGAACATCTTCCGGTAATTATACAGTTGCCTCAGGATATCTTTTGGCTACTCAGTACACTCAACAGGTTCTTAATCTATCCCAATCAAACTTGTCTGGTAAGGATAGTCTGAAAGTGCTGCGAAAGTACTTGTGAAAGCTTCATATTCCACCAAAAATTCACATTTTTGGTTGGAAATTATTGAATGATTCCCTAGCCACAGAAGGCAACCTGGTATATCATCATGTTCCCACCACTCCTTTTTGTTCTTGTTGTGGGGCTCCTTGTGCAAACTCATTACATGCTCTCTTCCAATGTGTTTTCGCCAAAACAGTTTGAAAAAATAAGGGATTATGGGTGAAATTGAAGAGCTTCACTAAGGGTTCGATCATTCAGCTCCTTCTTGCAGTTAAGGAAAACTTTGATCGGGATTTCTTCTCACTCGTTATAATTGTTGCATGGGAAATTCAGAGGGAGCGGTGCAAATGGACTCATTCGAGTGACCATGATGGTTCAAAGGTCACGATCCCTATGGTTTTTAAGGTTAAATGAGCCATTGATTACTGGTATGATTTTATGAAAATAAGCTCATTATCGCAGAACCAAGATTCGGCTTTCTTTCAGATGTCTGGTAAACCCATATGTTACCATGATAATTTGACCCTTTATACTGATGTCGCATTAAATCCTGAAAAGAATTTTTTCGCGGTTGGATATACTGTAGGTATTTGATTCTGATGGGTCTGTTTCTCTGGCTAGGGGATGTCGTATTGAGAATCCAGGTTCTATTGTTGCAGTTGAGCTTACAGGAGCTGAAATTGGGTTGGGAATATGTATTGAAAGGAATTTGCCAGTCTCAAGCCTACACATGGATTCTTACAGGTCCGTTAACGCTATCAGAGCTTCTCTTATTTTAGATGGGGCGGAGAATGCTATTGTTCAGAAAATCAGGGCTCTAATGAAGGGTCTTCTTATTTGGGACTGTAATTCTGTTTCAAGGGAGAATAATCAAGTTGCACATGCCCTAGCACATTCAACACCTTACGATTAGATTGAAAATGAAATTCCTCTTATGGAGATTTGCAACCCTTGATCTTTTATATTCTTTGTATATTGTAAAAAAAAAAATACTTATATGGAGTAGTACTATTTAAAAATATACAATGCACAAAGTTTAGTAAAAAGAAAAAGTAGTGACATGACAAATTAAAAAAGAAAAGTGTAAATCAGAATCGGGTCAGGGAGATTTTCAGCTCCAAAAATCTTTCCCTACCTTTCGCCATGGAAACCGCTTCATGCCCGATTTTGCACAACCTCCGTTTTCGCGGCGGCAATACCGCCGCCGCCACCACCACTACCACCTACGCTCCCAGTACTTCAAAATTGTACTATCGCACATATGGCAAGAGCCTATGTTGCAATTCTCTACTCGCATCTCCCACAAACTGTCATTGTTACAATTTCAGCAGAAAATTCAAGAAGACGTTGCAATTCGATCGGTTCATTGTAAATTCCTTGTCGAGAAATCCTTCTGAGAGTTACCCATCTCAGAAATTTGCTGTTCTTCTTGAAGTTGAAGGGTCTGTACATTTTCTTTCATTTCGCCCTGTTTATCTTTCAAACTTCTTTAACTTTGGAGATTTTTTCCCCATTTATACTTAATTTGATTTTTTGTGCATATCTTGGCTTATGGTGTTTTCTGCATGGAGTATTCAAGTTTTTTTTTTTTTGGTAAATTTGGTTGACTTAATATTAAATTCGTTAAACAAGTAACTGGCCGCTTCTTGGAATTTTTTATTGAGGATTTGGAGCTAATTTAGAGCAATACTGTTCCGTTTGTTGGGATACTTGGAAGGATTATATTTATGAGCTGCAACAAATCCAATTAGGGCATGTGCTTATATTTTGATCTAAAATATACTGTTGATATATGATAAATGTTGTATTCTAAACGACCCTTTTGTTTGAATATTTTCCTCTGTTGGCTCTGAAAAGTTTTCTATTCCTCAGGGTTTTAATGGATGTTTTTCGATTATGCAAGCGTGAAGCTTTTAATGCAGGTGGGACATGTGAATCAATTTATATTTTCTTCTTCATACTATTGTATCTTGATTGTCTTTCATTGAACGTCAACTCTTACATGGCTTCTTTTGACAATTTCAGCATTTAAAAAGCTGGGATTAGACTGTGCAAATTGGAGTGAACCAGTTTATCTAGATCTTATAAGGTGTGATGTTATATCTGATGCTTAGAGAAGTTGTTCTTGAGTTTGAAATGTATTTTTGTGATACTATTTTATTTGTTGCACATCACTCAAATAGTTGTTTTGGGCTTGATTGTGTTCTTTCTTATTTTGTGTTGTTCTCTTCTGTTAACCAATTCTTTCCATTGGTCACATAATGTCCTTGATTTGAAGACTTATTGGGCTGATTTGTATCATAATTTGTACACAAAACATCTCCCTCTTTCTTTTATATTATTTTATCTTTTATTAAAACTAGTATATCATAGTAATTTATATTGTCTTGCTCCTTAATGCTCAGGAAAAGTGCTGGTGATGAGGAAAGGATGTTAGTGTTGTATTTTAACCGGGTGAGTTTTTTCATATACCTTTAGGCAAACCTATTTTGAATATTAATGTACTTATTCAATACTATTAGCATTCATGGCTTTAGCCTAATGACTATCGTGTGCTCTGCTTGTGGCAGATCGGTTGGCCCACATCAGTTGCCACAAGTGAGAAAGGGACTTTTATGAAAAACGTTCTTCGTGAGAAGGTAAACTTAAAATCTCAATGCATGATGATTATTTGGATGATCAAATATGCATTTTCTGCTTATCAGAATATTGTTGTTTGAGTATGTATAAGTATCTACCATTTTGTGGTTTCATAATGCCAGCTTGTTCTTGGCAATGCATCAAAACGTCCCTAAACTATCAACTTTTGTTTTGGTAGGTCCTTAAATTATTTTTTATTTCTAAAAGAATCTCAAGTATTGAAATTTTATTTCACAAGCTCTCTCAATTTGGCAATTGACCAAACTTTTCAAGTCACCTTAACGATTCCCTTAAATACAATACATGACAGCTTTATTAATCTTAATTATATACTACAGAAAGTATTTTTCATAAGCAATTTTCGGTACCCATCACCCGAAGAATTAGGGTTAAAATGACCTACACAAAACACATCTGGATATTAGTAAAATTAACGCGATACTACTATTTAACTGGACTATTAAAGATGGGTTGAAAATTTCTGTCACGTCTCGAGGGAGCTCGTGAAATAAATTTTCAATATTTGAAGGGCCTTTTAAAACAAAAATTTGTTTAGGGACCTAAACAAAGGTAACTAGTATAGGGATCTGTGACTGCATTAGTCGCTTGATAATTCCATCTCAAAAGTATGAATTTCTTTGCTTTTTCCCTTCTCCGTGGCATTTTCTTGTAAAAGCACCTGTTATAATATGGGGATACTTCTTTTATACTTTTCATAATCATCATGAGTCAATTAAATTTTTGTTTTCTTTGAGATAGCTCAATTGTTGATTAACTGGTGTGCAGAAAACTGCATTGGATGATATTATCAAATCAGAAGCTTTTACTTTGAGACCTGGTGCTGTAGAGTAAGTATTTTTCATTTCTGCTTTCTTTGAAATTTGAATTATCTATGTGATTTTCCTCCTTTATATATATTTGTGTCTAAAGCAATAGCTATAAACATGTTATATACTTGTTGAAGGAATGAACTACTGCTTCTGTAAGATTTGAGTGTTGCATTTTACTGTTCTTGTAATTTTATCAGGTCAATTTATTTCTTAGTCTTACCTGTTTGAGCTCAGGTTTATTGATGATGCTTGTGAAGAAGGTGTGTCGGTGGCCATCTTGACAGCATACAGTGCAAGTGGGGAAAATGTTGCAAGGTTCGTTACTATCGTTTAACTTCTGTTGTACGTTGAACATATCTTCTGCTGTTTTTAAGGAATGAATCATGTTCGTCAATAGAAGTTGTGGATTTTTAACAGTCATTCGTAAAAGTAGTACATATAAAAGTATGGGTAAATGTTTTTTTAGTCCTTTAACTTACACCCATTTTGATTGTAGTCCTCTTAACTTTTCAAATTAGTACATATAAAAGTACGTCAGTGATCACCAGAAAATGAGGAAATTTTATTCTTAGTCCTATAAGTTTGATACATTCCAAAATAAATCCTTTAAGTTTTAACTTTACAAAAATTTTGTCCTTTTTTATATCAATTTTTATCATTTATGTTTTGTAGGAATTAAACTTGGTAAAGTTGGTGTCACATATATTTAAAAAAGCCACATCACTATATATTAAAAAAAATAGAGCTAATAACACCCCAAAATATTCTATACACACCCCATAATTTTAAATACAAAAATAAATGTATACTCCGTATAAAATAACTAAGTAACTCTTACATAAATAAAGAGTAAAATTAAAAAAAGACACATAATTAAAAAAAGACACATAATTTTTGCGGGAAAAACAGATTAAACGGGTCTTCTTAGAAAATTCCGTATGGTAAGTAAAAAAACTCGCTTTCGAATTTGTGTTACTACAATGACAAATATGTATTACTCGGTATTGTATAAAAAAATATGTCTTACGTAAGAACAAGAAGCACATACTGTACTTGTTCTTACGTACATTTTTCTTGGTAGTAACACAAACATGGTAGCGAATTTTTATGTTTGCATTTGTGTGAATTTTGTGATAAGATCTATTTGACCCGATTTTAATCCACTTTTAGCCCGCCTAGCGTGTTGTCATTTTCTTAAAATATAAGGATATGTGCAATATTTATAATTATGCATAAGTTCTTCTCACCCCACCTATTTGATTTTATTGTATTTATTCGGTTTGTTTTCTTTTTCTTTTTGAGATAGATAATTCATACTACACTTACCCTTAATTGAATTCCACATCAGTGTAACTTTTCTATCTGAAACAAAATTAAAAACTTTATCCATTATTACAAATTCATTTAAGCGTTTAGTTAATTGATTAAGTCAAAAGTAAATTAAAGCCAAATACATAGTTTCTTATACAAAAATAAATAAAAAAATTAGCATGTTTTTTATATTTAATTTTCATATATTGTATATTATTTCCACGTGAAAACATGTACATTGTAATACTATCGCACAGTAAAATAAATACTCATATTTAATTATGCCTTAAAATAAGTTTTTGCACACTGACCTTGTCAAAGGCAAATGAAGACAAATCAATATTGAGTTAGTGATGCTCATGTAAATAATGAGAAAGTAAGGGAAAATAGGAAATTAATTATGTATTTAAAATTATGGGGTGTGTATAAAATATTTTGGGGGTGTTATTAGCTCTATTTTTTTTAATATAATGTGATGTGGCATGATGATGTGGCTTTTTAAAATATATGTGGCACCAACTTTACCAATTTTAATTCCTACAAAACATAAAGGATAAAAATTGATGTAAAAAAGGACAAAAATTGAAAGGTAAAAGACGTATTTTGTAAAGTTGAAACTTAAAGGATTTATTTTGGAATGTATGAAACTTATAGGACTAAAAATAAAATTTCCTCCCAGAAAGTTTACCTGTTACAGCCGGTAAAAGGACCAAGTAGTTGAATTTGATAAAGTTAGGGACGATTTTCAAAGTTGGAGAATTAAAATCAAAGTGGTGTAAATTATTTGACAAAAAAAAAAAAAAAATTGCTCTAAAAATATATTCCCTAAATTCTGCTTTCGATTGTTATTGATGAATCATTCATTGTGTTTATTAGATCGATAGTAGAAAAGCTTGGGACTGATAGAATGTCTAAGACGAAGATTATTGGAGATAACGAGGTAAAGCAAAGCTTTTATGGTCAACTTGTGTCTGGAAAAGGAGTGTCTTCTGGTTTGGATGAACAATTAGCTAAGGAAGTTAGTAAAGCAGGTGATCGTCTCTCTTTTAACGTGTTTTCTCCCATGTTTTAAGGTGACCTCACTAAGATTTATTTGTTTTGTGGAGTCAGCTTCCGCTGAAAAACAGAGAATTGCGGAGGCAGTTGCTTCTATGCTGAAGCTGAAAGTGGAACTCAATACTAGTTCAAGCGAAAGGTATTTTTGCTGAATTCTTTTCTTGTACACTGTCCTTTTTCTTCTCGTGACCTATAATGTGTAAAGTCCAATTAAAACTTCGGGAAAATGCTTTTTTTAGTCCTGTAAGTTACCCATGTTTCGGTCTTGGTCCTGTCAACTTTCAAGAATCGAAAATACTTTTTCAACCTGCTAGTGAAACATTTGGTTGACCTATCAGACCCTGCCACACCAGTGTCAACTAGATGTTTCACCTCCTTTAGGAAGTTAATAGTCTATATTGTCAAACAATTGAAAGCTAACAAACTATTTTCAAATCGACTGGAATTGAAATATGAATATGTAACTTGTTATATCTTGCAACTTTGTTAGGTCTTGTGAACCGTAAAAACCTTGTATTTGTCATTAAAAGTAGGTCCTTTATGACAAAATGTCTCATGAGACGGATCCTATTTACTTTATTATATGATCATGAGTCAATGGTGTTAAAGGAGAGATTGACACTCAAATATCAAAGTGAAGTACCCGTCTCACACAAGACTCACTCCTCATTTACACAGCTTGCAAAATATCGTTGTTGCACTGAGGGCAGGGGCGGAAAATGTGCAAGTTCCGGTTAACAACTGCGTCTTGGTGGCTGGAAGCCAATCTGGAGTTTCAGCTGCTGAGCGTATTGGCATGCCTTGCGTTGTTCTTCGAAGCAGGTAAAATGCAAACTAGGACATAATCGATATCAGCTGTTTTCCTATGATTTCAATGTGCTGATCAACTTTTTTTCGTTTCCGGAAGCTTAACGTCAAGGGCTGAGTTCCCGTCTGCGATTGCTGTGATGGATGGCTTTGGCGGGGCGGATTTGTCGGTTTCAAGACTCCGTAAAAAGTTGTTTCCTTAACATCTGTAAATCCAATTCTCTGTATTCTTTTGAAAACCATTACAGTATTTGAGTGGAAATTTGAATTCTAATATTATTATTTTTGTGGAACTCCATTTTCTGGATTTTATAGTAATTTATCTTTTTTTTTTTTTTTTTTGACAAAAATTTATCGTTATTTAATTTTGCCAGTTTTTTTCTATTTGAAAGTAGGATGAAATAAATTTAAATGATTGAGTCAACAACTCATTTTTTTAATATTTTACATATTAATGTCACATCACATACATACCAGGAGACTAATTATTCAGTGACACAATCAATACACCAAACTCATTGTCACTTAATCACACGCAATCTTGACATTCATTCCTCTATACACCTAAAACCAAAATTGAAAGGGAAAATTGGAGGGCGTATTATAACTTATAAGAATGAGATAAGTGCAGCAGATATTATGGAGCAAAACAACTGCTCAAAAATTACAATTGCAATTGCAACACTCCACTAAAAACCATACATACCAACATAAATACCAAATTTGCTACCACCTATCTATCTGCATTCTGCACCAAATCTTTTGTATCTTTACAATCCACATTATTGCGAGGAGCCCGGGCTCCGATGCTCGTCTCCTTCATTGGATTGTTCTCGTCAATTTGCACTTCGAAATGAAGATTGTATCCGTATAATTCAAACTGCATAGCTTCAAAAGCTCAGCAGCTCTCTGCTTAAGAGTGGCCCCACAACCACTCTGGATGACGAGAAGGAGCTTTGCTGCAAGACCCGCGTCCACAGCCACCAACGAGCACTCCTCAGGCAACAGCTGGCATACACACCACAGAATCGAGAGGGCAAAATCAGTACAGGTTTCCGTTACTCTCATCAGCAGTTTCACCATTGTTGGAATAGTGAAGGTACAATCCTTCAATGCTTGTTTCCCCTCAGGGATAGACGATAGAACGTCTAATACGGAAAGGGCTAACTCCACACAATCTGCATTTAACATTGGTATCAATTCTAACAACTGAGGTATTGCCCCGATCCTCACGATCAAACTACGAACTTCTTTATACGAAGAGATCGATTTGAGTAGATTAAGCCCCGGGAAATGCCCACATGGATGTCGTTTATCCCTCACAACCCTCATCAAAGCAACCAATAAGCTATGGCTAGCAACGACCTCTGATCGAAAATCCTTCACATTCATCAACGCCTCAATCAATTTTACGCAATTGACCTTCGTTTCAACCGACCCTTCATTCATAACGTCCACTATCGATGAAACCTTGGCAGGTTGCATCAAGGTCATTTTCGAGTCGCAACTTAAACTCAAATTCACGAGAATCGCTATACATTCAGACCCGACTGCATAAGACGTAAACGGGCCCAATAAAGACGAGAGATGCACTACGCCCCCCTCATCAACGACGGTTTTCCTAGCAGTGGCGTGATTGGCCACGACCTTCTTGAGCTCCTTTAGGGTTTGGATTCTTGATTGGCCCTTAACTTTCCTAAGAGTGGCAAGAAGGTCCGAAGCTCTGCCCTGGGCATCTTCGGACCGTTTCTTCATCTGAACATACTTCTGAGAAAACCATGTGTATGTCAAATGATGCAATGTGGTGTTAGGGGTAATTGTGTCATCCCAGAGCTCTTGCATAGTTGTAGGGCAAGTGTAGTGCCCTAAACTAAACCATTTGAGAATGTTGGATCGCTCATATGTTTGGCCAGTACAGAGTGTAACAGGATCTTGCATTGGCTCAAGAGAAATAGGGCAAATGAAAACTGATGGGACTTCACATAAATTCAGCTCTTCAATCATTTTCTTCAGATCCAACTTCTCCGTCGTCCCGCCGCCGTATCCTCCGGAGGCGACACCGCCCAACACCCCATCTTTGACGGCAGATTCTACATCTAATATACGGCCATCACCACCCCCCTCAAGGCCAAGAAACATGGGCATTTTGAAATGGTAACAAGAAAGTTGGCACTGAGAGTCTTTCAAGAAATAATGGTGCACATGAGGTGTTTGAGAAAAGGCCGAGCAGAAAAAAAATTGAAAAATTGCTCAAAGTATCTCACTTTCATTGACATTCACAAGCAATAATGCATCTTTTCACTTTATCTGATTTTTCTCTTTCCTTGGTCAAAAGACTCACTCAAACACATCATACAGCATTCATAATCAAGCCTCAAAAATCATATAAACAAATCTCGACTACACAGAGATCCAGTAAAACAATAAGAAAAAGATTCAATTTTCAACAGAAATACGGCACAGAATGAAGAAATAATTCAGACCCAGATGGAAAAAAACCTGAAAGTTTGAGGATTCAAAGGCACTCCATGAAGAGAGAGAAGAGGATATGATGAGAGAGAAAGGGCATCCTCCTCTTTTTCTTTTTCTCTTTCTCTTTGTTTTTTAGACCCACTTGTTTGTTGCCTTCAAATCCTTGACTGGTCTGGGTACAATAATTAATTAATTATTTTAAATCGGGGAAAATATAAAATATCGCATTGAAAAGGCCAAAAATACGAATTTCAACAGTGGAATTGAATAAGAAAAAAAAAATGTGGAAATTCGAGAAAAATAGGTATTAAAAATAGCATAGAAATAATAGAAAGTGGGGGAAGCAAGGACACTTGACTGTACTGCTCCATTTCCCGTGTGATTTGACTGCTTTTGCTCTTGGCCCAACCATTTCATGCCACGTACCTATTTTTCTATTTAATCATTTTATTATTGTCTAAATCTTGATCTATTTAATCATTAATTATGATTTACTACTATGAGATTATCTAGATCCACTGTCTAATTAATATGCTAAATTTACAAAATGACGGTGTTATTTTATTTTACATACAACATCAATAAAATATAATTTATTGTGTCTAATATTTTAAATTTTATATATAAACTTTAATTTAAATGATCAAGGAATTAAAAATCTTTTTTTATATACAATAAATTAAATATGAGGTAATTTTAACATTATATACGTTTCCAAAAATAAATGAGACTATATTTAAAAGTATTAGCATTTAGCATTATTATTAAAAGTATTTTGTTGTATATATATATATTTTTTAAATCCGGTATCCGATAATTTTGTTGTATCTTATTGATGAGATTGATACCGCATTTTAGTTATCTGCATCTTTAAAGCAATTTTCATCGTTAAGTAGCAATTATAGGTTCAACAGTCTTGCTATATATTTTATATTTCAATTTTGTTCTCATTATTTTGGACGCTATATCAATTTAATAGTTCTCATCATAAAGTGTCATCTTCTTTTATTCGGAAAAGTAAATTGAGATGTTCAAATAGTTCATGGAATATTTTAAGTGAATCATTGTATGTGGTTTTGTCTTTACATCAATTTTGGTGACCTTGAAATAAACTCTTAGCCAGCATTATAGAATTGGTTAATAATTTGTAAAATTCAAAATTACCCATATGCATGTTTATAATATATGGATGAACAAAAAGAAGTAAAAAATTGTGGTAGCCCGAATGTGAGATTGAACTTCGTTTAATTAACACCTAATGTGAATCGATTAAACTCATTGTGAATGTTCAATGATAAATAGAGGGAGAATTAAAAAATCCTTCAAAAAGATTTTGAGTAGAAATAGGTTGAATCCACAGTTCAAACGACGCTGACCTGCAAAACTAGGTCGGAGAGAGTTTTAGCGACGACCCTCTAACACTTAAAGTCAATATATATTCTAGTTGAAAAAAATATTGTGTGAATAGTAAAATATAAGTGTGTTGTTTTAAAAAATGACGGGGAGGGTATTTATACCTTACCTTAGAGACTGTAAAATAATATTTTTTTTCTCTGTCTTTAGGGTTTTCTATCTGTCTATTGCCACATCATGATACGATTTCTAATACATGGAGATTATTGTCCGGACTTTGGGTAGTGCGCACTCTTTATTTTGACACAAAGATTACGACTTTTGTCCTATTTTTGTAGCGGGAAAGATGATCTTCAAGTTATTATCGAGTCGAGTCCTTGAATAAGCTCTACTCTTAAGACGACATATGATCTCTTCTCACACTATCATCAATTCTCTCACGAATAAACGTTTGTGAGTCCTAGAGAAGAGATAGCAACCTTGTAGAGGGCCTCTCTCTCTGAATCGTGACAGGTAAGTGATTATCTTATTTTCTCACAAGTGCATAGTCGAAGTTCAAATATTATCAAGACAAAGAAGGAAACATATATACGTCATATAAAATTGTTCAAGTCCTGGGCTTAAGCCCAAGAAGGCTACAATACTTTCATTTGAAGGCCTTTGTTATTGTTGCTCGGACAGGTACTCACATAGTATCCGCTCACATTAGCTTAGAGCTGAGTTTTCTCATATAGTCAACCAACTCACATAATCATAGCAGGTAAAATACAAGCTTTGCCATGGGGATGTGCTTTGGTAATCTCTGGTATTGAGCACGTTGACTTTTCCTAGAAGGATTCAATTCATAATGAACTATCTAAAGATTGGGCTTAAATCTTGGTAGGTCATCTCTGACCTGGCCTCTATCAACTAGTACCTCACTCAAAACGATCCGCGTTCTTAAATATCACTCAACGTAGAATGAGACATCTTCGATTTAACGAGGTACTTCTAGCTTATATCACTTTTTTCCGTTCATTTTTATCTTTCAAAATTTGATTTTTTTTACTTTGGATCTTAGCCTTTCCTTTATATGCATCTATAAGTTTACTTCCATCTCAACTGGTTTTTCATAAGTCATCATCTTTTTTCCATATGTAAAGGATTTTACCTTTTATCCCTTTTACTTTTTTCTCTTGTTAGAAAAATTATCTTTCCAATCGTGATACCCTTATATCTTGAGGAATTCAGGCTGCCTTCAAGTTTTTCAGCGGTGATTCGACTGATTCTCTTTCTCTCTAGTGCTAATGTATTTTCTATCTCTTGTCTTCTTTCTACTCATTTACTTTTCTACTTAGATCTGATGTCCACATCTCTTCCCTTACTCCCACTTCTTTTGAGAGTGCGCCTCTAAAGTCAGAGGCATGATTTTCCCAGAAAGTTAAAGCTCGATGCCCTTATATTTTGCATCATTAGATTCGTCAAGCCTTTGTAAGAAGAAGGATAATGAATTAGTGGCTTTCTTTTTCACGAATTTCCCAATGGAGTGTAGTTAGAGGACACTTGACTAGAACCAATTACAATGGAGTCGGTAGACACGTTTTGTCCTAAGAACAAGGATAAAGTCAATAAAGTGTTTCGATTTGTGAAATTCCCTCTAGGGCTCGATGAGAGGAAATTATTGGAGATAGAGCTGTTAAAACAGGCTAACGGGACGAGACAGTCTATAACCTACCGCAACCCATCATCTTACGGGTTTTGGCGGGCGGGCCCAATCCACGGTGGGGATGGGTTAAAAAATACTCAATCCAACTCAATATATGACGGATTACGGGCTAGCCCAAGGGCTTTTACACAATATGTATATACTTACTTTTTTTACATGTATTATTATATAATAAATTTTAAACAATATATAATTTCAAGTATTAGACTAGTAATTTGTCACACATAGATTCTCTCTCTAGGAGAAAACTCTCCACCTTCTCTCTAAATTCAACAGGCAACATTCCACCACCCACTCCACTGCCAAGTTTTTCCTCCGGCCTACTTCTTCTCTTCCCTTCATCCAACATCCACACCATATAGATCTGAATTAAAAAAAGAACGGGGTAATCGCGTGTTGCGCTGCTGCAACTCGATTTGTTCGTCGCACCGTCGCAACACAACTCGTCGCGCCGCCGCAACACCGCCAGTCGTCCCACCGCACTGCCGCCTTATTCAATCTTTTTTTCAGTAGATCATCCAATGGGGTTAAGGGTTCTTTTAGGATTTTAGTTGGGATCAATGGATAGATCCTCCCTGACGGCGCTATGGTGGCCGATCGGGTGAGTCATTTGTTGATCCCATTTATTTTTCTATATCTATCTTTCTGTATTTATTTTCCTATTTGTTTAGTTGTTTTTTGTTGTTGTTAAGTTGTTTTTGCTGTAGTTTTTGGTTTTTTTTTTCCTGTTGGCGGTTTCTCCAACTTTTCTTCGCTTTATGTGGTTGCTTCCTTTTTTGGTACCTGCTTTCCCTCGTGTGGGATCTGTGGATGTTTTGGGAATTGGATGTGTGTGAAGAACATGGCGCTCGGTGATTCTTTTGTTTTGTTATTCTATTTTTAGTTTTCTTGATTTGTTGATACCTTAGTGTGGGGTGCCTCGATTCGAGAAATGGAGATCTATGCTTCTTTTGTGAACAAAGTTTTCACTCGTTTCTCTACTTCCTCATGATTGGAGGTGACAACAACATCGTTTGGATTCGTCTCGGTTTGAAGATCTAAAGCTTGGATTTGTCTTACAACCATGTTTGATCTTTGTAACCTATCAAAAAAAAATAAAAATTAACAATATATAAATAATTACTAAAAGAATAAAGTACGGATAATATTTTTAAAAATCTTTGATTAAATTCATTCAGTGAATAATTTTAATCTCTTATAATAATAAAAAAAAAAACCTTAAATATAGTAGTTTTTTTTTTTTTTAATTGCGAATCAACTGAACTAAAATTTAAACTTTTAAATTGTTGAAACTCTTATTGCCAAAAGAACATAATCAATATATAATATTCAACGAAAGTCTAATTGACAAATCAACCAAACTATCAATAGCAAATGTCAATTTATCAATACACATCTCACCACACACTCTATCAATCTACTCATAATAATTATGCATTTATAAAGAGAAAGCTAAAAAAAGATTTAAATCTAAATTATTTATCAAGTCTCTCCTATAGTCATGTGAATACGTGGACGACGACAGTGTATTCTCATTATCAAATTTCAATTTTTTTTAGTATAATATTTTGTGATTTTGTATATTGATTTAAAGTTGAATTAAATCCATAAATTTATAGTTATCACAATTTTACTCATAGTTCAACTTAAAAAAAAAAAAAAAAACTTGTTACTTATTCATTCAACCTTAAAAAAAAATTAATTAAAAAATCTGCGGTCCAACCTGCCAAAATCCACGATTCATGCGGTCTGACCCGTATAGGCCCGCCTTTTAAATGGGCTTGTATTGCTCAATTCAATCCATCTTTTTTTTATAGGCGGGTGCTTGCCTGTCAACAGATCTAACTCATTTTGACAGATCTAATTGGAGAGCTTGAACAATCTTTGGATTAAAAGGTATGATATTAAGATTTTCATACAAATATATGAGCATAAAGAAGTATTAGTGATGTATGGTAAACAAAATTCACATAATACTTTGATAGTTTTATACGCAAAATTTTATACACTAAACAATATTATTTGAAAATGAGAGTTTACATGAATTTGGTTCACGAGAGATCTACTTATATGAATAATAAAAAATGATGATATTTTATTGGAGAGAGAGCGATAATAAATATTCTACTTTCTCTGTTCCGGAAAAACTTTCACTTTCCTTTTTCGAACGTCTTGTAATAATTTTTACAGCCTTAAATTTGACAAACCCTTTATAAATTTCACCCTCACAATATCTCCAAAATTTACAAAAAAATGGCATTATTTTCTATCAATACAAACACACAAAATTCAACTAACATTTCAGAGATGGAGTAGAATTTTTTGGTCCACGCCACCTATACTATTTCATTTTGGTCCTCATCTCGCACCTTCAATGATTTCACACATAATGCATGCGCACAATTAGTAAACAAAATAATTCATTAATGCATTCAAAACTTAATATAAAAAAAATAAAAAATCACACAGTTGTTTCATGAAAGTTAGAAACTTTAAAAAAGAGAAGCTCTAATTGTAATTTAATAGGATTAGACGCTATAATGAATTCAGAATTTAGAATACGTAGGAAAGATATTAAATTTGAAAATTTGAGTATAGTTTTAATTTTTAAGATATTTTTAAAACATTATTAATTTCATCAATAAAGTTTCAGAATTTGAAACACAATGGTCACCTCAAACATGAATATTTGATCAAATACAAATATATGCACATTACACGCCTGTGGTATTCCTATGTAGCTAATTATTGTTCACTACATGCAAATAGTTTATTAGTTTATCAACATTAGTCTTATTCATGCTGGTTAAGAAAGTAAAAAAAAAAAAACTTTATTAAGTGTGAAGAATAACAACAAATCAAGCAGAGTATTAGTTAGAGTAGTTATTCTAGTTATAAGTAGTTATTCTTCACATTAAGTGTATGATTTTTTTTTTGAGCGAGGGTCTTTTTTTTTTCTCCTTCCTAAAAACTTAAACGAAATATTTAATCATAAAATATACAAGTAATTAAGACAAAAGTGAAAAAAAAATTGCGGATCACCCCAGATTAAATGAATTTTTCAGAAAATATCTTGTATAGGCAAAACATATTTTTTTCGCTCAGGTTTTGTGTTATTATAAGACCAAAATATATTACTCCGTATTACAATAATCACAATTGTTCATAAAATAACATATATTTACCTTTACAGTAACAAAATGCAAGACATTGACAAATTATGTTATTATATGAACAAAAAATATTACTCCACTATAAAGAGAAATGTGTGTTATTTTATGAATAAATGTTATTAATGAACATAAATAAAATACCCCAAACCCAATTAAAAGAAATGAAATTTAAACATAGAAAACATGAAAGACATCAGTTTTGCTGAACATTTAAAAAAAGTGGCAAATTTTTTAATTAATTAAAAAAATTCTCTTACAGTAACATTTATCTATTTTTACAGTAATATATTTTAACTTTATACTAACACATATCTGGGATAAGCTGCTTTCGACCCACCAAAAAATAAAGCTACCCGAATTTGTGAATTTTAAAAACTACTACATATTTCTCTTAAAAAAAAAAAACTAGTACAACATATTTCATCATGAAAAAAATCTCAATTTATGTATCTTTTTACAATTCCCTTTAAACCAGCTGGACGTTTTAATTAGAAAATTAAAGGGTGTTTATTGAACTGATCATAAGTTTCTTTAAATATATTATAAAATGTTTAGAAGTTTATTTTAAAATACATTTGGTAAAATAATATTTTTAGCCTCTCATGAGATCTCAACGTCTTAAAAGCTTTACGAATACCATATTTCAACAGCTCATTTGTGTCGGGGAGATATTAAATTAATAAACTTTGTCCTTAAGAACCACCTTATAATTAAAATCTAAAAACATCCTATTAACAACCCATCAATAAATAAATCAAACTATATATGCTAGTTGAAAAGCTAATAAAAATAGATAAAATCTTCTATATCCCTACCCTAATCATTATATAATTTGTAAGTAATTATACCTAACTCGAATCATGTTTTACATATTTAGGCCCGCCTCACACAAAATTCTCTAATCAAAATAGACAAAATCATGTTTTAAATACTAAAATGTTTTAAAGTTATTTGAATGATCATATTATAAAATTTGTGGACTTATGATTATATTCGAATGAAACAAAATTATGTGTAAATACTAAAATATATGTAGCTCAATCTCATAAATAAAACCGTTCTACATCAGATTCCCTCGTAAATATATTTCATTTTAAGGTTTTTCACGGATAAAATCACCAAATTCTCACAAATTATAATCCAATCTCAACTTTTGCATTTAATAAGTAAAACTTCACTTTAACATTTTTTCTTTCAATTCGAGCTCACGAGTTATATCTCCTGATCGTGAATTTTTTTTTATGTCACTCACAATCTGGAGATATTGTTCTCGCGAACTTGAATTATCAAAAAATTGTTAAAGTAAAATTCTATTTCCTAAAAGATAAAAGTTGGTTAGATTGTAATTTGAAAAAAATGCAGTTTTATAGTACTCCCTTCGTCCCGAGTTTGTTTATGCATTTACTGTACGTACGTAGTTTAATGTGAGGTTGTTTATTAGTATTAAATGAATAAAGTAGAGGGTATAAAAGTCTTTTAAATAATAAAATACTCCCTCCGTCCGCCTATAAACTTCTCATTTTACCATTTTGGTCCGTCCGCCTATAAGCTTCTCATACATTTTTTGGTAAGTACTTTTTCTTAAACTTCACTTTATATCTTACTTTTTCTTTCTATCTCTCTCCTCTCTCCTCTTTCAATCACATCACTTGTACTATATCTATTATTTAATCACTTTTTTTAATCTCTGTGCCAAAAAGTAATGTGAAGCTTTTAGGCGGACGGAGGGAGTAAATAATAAAATATTGTGAATAATAAAGTAGTGATAAAGTACATGTAATTTAATTTTGAGATGTTTAAAAGATGTAGTTTAAAGCAAAAAAATGTTTTATTATCAAATAAGAAAATGCACAATTTAAATTGAGACATTCATTTTTATCGCAAATGCACCGTACCATTAGAATGAGTAGTAGATTAATTCTTATGTTCCAATTCATCCTACTAAATCTTTAGCATTTTTTTTTTTAAGGTTTCCTAATAATAGTGTTTTTTTTAGACAGGACCTAATAATAATAGTGTTGTTCACGTGCTAATACGGTTTTCCATTCTGGGTTTGTATTTTGTCTAATAGCAAAAGTAGAAAAAGTAATTCTAAAATTAAAATAAGAATAAAAAAAATGAATAAAGTGACAGGGAGTTATTTGACCGCGACAGTTTTTGGTTTGACCGAGGGTTGGGATCTTTGACTGGCCCCCATATATGCTTTTAATTAATTAATTAATTATTTAAATTAGTGTTAACTTTGAGGACGCACGGGTGACAGACACATTCACAATTTAATTCTACATGGGGGAACAATTAACCAAGGTAGGTCTCCACACAATTATTAAATGCATAATTTACTTATTTTATGAAATAATCCAGCCTTTAAAGTCATAAATCCTACTTATCATACATTTTTTTTTTGAACGATAAAAAAGATGTTTCATTAACCACGAATAAAAGGGTCCTACTTAACATACATTTGGCTGAAAAAAGATAAATTTAGTGTAAAAATGTCAAACTACTCGAGCTCGGCTCGTGTTCAGCTCGAATAAAGCTCGTTCGAGCTAGACTCATTTAATTATCAAACAAGCTCAAACACTAATTTCAAAGCTCGATAATATTTCAAACAAGTTTGAACTACATTGCGTTCGGCTCGGCTCGACTCGACTCATTAGTGTTCGATAATATTTCAAACAAGCTCAAATGATTTATGTTCGATATATTAATTATGAAGTTCGACTCTCGATAAATAAAATAAAAAAGATAGAATTAGTGTTCAAATGTTAAACTATTGTATTCTGCATGATTAAAGCTCGTATGGACTCGACTCTTTAATTATCAAACAAGAATTACAAAGCTCGATAATATATTTTAAAAAAATTAAACAAACACCGTGTTCGACTATACTAATTTATGGCCCTAGTCAAACCAAAAATTGTACTCATAGTCTTATTAATTCAATGTACGGGTCTCTCAACAGATATCCATCTCCATCATGCACCTGTTAGAGTATGTTTCATTTGGAACTTAGGTGTCCGAGAGAAGTTATAACTTATGATTTTGAAATTCTTAATGAATAATATTTGTGTGTTGAAATTTTGATAGAGTGGTATTTTAATTTATGTTAAATTAATTAGTGAGTGATTTATTTTAAAGTGTATAAAGTAGATTTTATTGAGAAAAGTAGTAATAAATTTATAGGTAATTTAGATATGAATTGAGCGTGATTTGAAATTCAAGATTTAAAATTCCTAACTCATTTAGTTATTAAATGCATTCATACTTCTATTAGTTATCTTCTACCCATTCTTACGTATATGTGGTAAAACTTCCAAGCGATTGAGTTGTTTCTCGATCAGAAATATAAGGCGGTGTCATTTTTGCTCGATTTTTGCCTAAAACCTTTTTTAAGTTGAACAAGATGTTGTTGTAGATGGTTCTAGGGGTATGTTCTATAGACTTTCAATTCGAGGACAAATTATTCTGAATCCCGAGTAAATGATCAAGATATTGATGGAGAGATCAATATGAATGTTTGATATGGTTATGCGATTTGTTTAGCTTTTATTTAGTATATATTTATGCTAGTTTTTTGTTCTCGAAGTTTGTTTAAATATAAACCTAATTTTTTGTTCTCCAAATTTATTTAAATATATAAATAGATTGGTAATATATTATTGGGTTGGACTCATATGTAACTGTAACTTATATTTAATCAAACACCCACTCCATTATAACTTAAATACAAAAAATGAGTCCACATCTTATACATTTGGCCCATTAATGTAAAATGGATTCTGTTGCACATGAGTATGTGTATACATTATAATTAGGTGAGTTGAATGAATGAATAAAAAAATGAGTTTATTCCCTTTTATCGTGTTTTATTTGATAGCACAAAAGGCAAAGGTGAAATGGTTGAAGCAAGGTGATGTGAACTCGTGACATCTTTCATAGAATTGTAAAGTACCAGCAAAAGAAGAACGAGATGATGGGAGTTCAAATTGAGGGATACTGGATCGAAGAGGTGAATGCAGTCAAAAGAGGCATTAGTGATCACTTCAAGAAGCAGTTCAATAAACCCCCTGGTAGAGGACCGACAGTGGTTGAGGATTTCGTCAATAGGAAAGTGTCGGGAGAAGATAATGATATGCTGACCGCTGATTTCAGTGAGTAGGAGATGAAATAGGCGGTATGGAGTTGTAATAGCCCGAAAAGCTCGGGCATTGATGGATTTAATTTCAGATTCATAAAAGAATGTTGGGAAACTATAAGAGAAGATGTCTTTAGACTCATCTCTCTTATTGGGTGTATGTACAAAACCGTTGCTAAGCTCCTAGCAAAGAGGCTAAGCCGGGTAATGAACTAGATTATTTCGGATAACCAGAGTGTTTTCGTGGGTAGTAGGTATATACTCAATGGCGTAGCGATTCTAAATGAGACAGTGGAGGAAGCAAAGAAAAGAAAGTAAAAACGACTATTCTTCAAAGTTTATTTTGCAAAGTCTTACGACACGATGAACTGGGATTTTCTAGATTTGATGATGGAAAGATCAACTTTAGTAAAAAATGGAGAAAGTGGATAATGGAGTGTGTATCTTCCGTAAGAGCCATAATCCTAGAGAACGGAAGCCCTACTGACGAGTCCAAACTGAGCGTGGCCTCAGGCAAGGGGATCCATTACCCCATTTCCTATATCTTATAGCGGTAGGAGGCTTGAGCTGCCTGATCCACAAAGCTATGCAGGGAGGATTATACGAGGTAGCCGAGATTGGAAAAAACGGAATTAAGATCTCACACCTTCAGTATGCAGATGATATTATCTTTGTGGGGAAGACAAGTAGCAATAATGTATGGGCAATGAAATGAATTCTTAGAAACTTTGAACTCCTCTCGGAATTAAAGGTAAATTACAACAAATGTAGTCTTAGCGGCGTCCATGTCGAGGGGCATCTACTGGACACAATAGCTGAAACATTGGGATGTCAAACGAGGAAATGTGTCGTTCAATTATCTGGGAGGAAAGATAGGGGCAAGACTGAACATAATTATTGAGTGGGACGAGTTGATACAAAAATTTAAGAGGAGAGTGACTTTTCTAAAGAGCACTTAAACTGCTATTTCTCAGGTTTTATGAGCTGAGTACAAATAAGAATTCTTGTATTATTAACATGGGGAGATGGGTAGAGGGGCAGCGGGAATGGGAATGGAATTAGCGTAGATATTTACTTGATCGTAAAATTACTATGCTTGACCATATACTATCTCATATTAACAGGTTTTCACTAAGAGACGGAGACAGATGGAAATGGTTAAGTCAAGCAAGACCGACATGTTCAAGATAAGAGAAGCGTATAACTGCATCTCGATCGAATCATCACCGGATGCAAACACGATTAGTAAAGGAACAAAATTCTCCATGGTGTGGAGCAAGTTGGTACCTTCGAAAGCAGCAACATTGGCGTGAAAACTACAGCTGGATCGCCTCCTAACCAAGGAAAATATACTCAAATAAAAAATCATCCAAAACATTGATGATGCTAAGTGTTCCTTATGTTGGGAGGGAATGGAATCATCTACACATCTATTTCTGGGATGCAAAAGAGTGAATGCCCTGAGGTATTAATGTTATAATTGGCTCAACATATGCACAATAGTACACTGTCATATGAAGGGCCATTTCTTGATGCATCGAGACTCGATGGGCACAAAGGAGGAGGCAGGGTGGCGTTCGAATTTGGATATGCTTTGTTTGGGTAGTATGGCAGTGGAGAAACAAGATAATTTCTAAAACAGCAATTGGGACGAGTCGAAAGTGTTTGACGAAATAAAAGGAAGACTGTGGAGTTGGCTTTCTTGCTACATAAACATGCTGAGAAACATTACCTTCAATGCCTGGATTTAGAGCATTAGAAGCAGCTTATCATCTAATTTAGTTCTGAATCTTAGAGCAAAATTATACTAATTTTCATTTTCTATTTCAGTACTTCTTGTACCCACATATACTCTATATTTATTATTAACAAATGATCAATATACATACTTCTTGCTTGACCAAAAAAAAAATCCAGTATTTTTCCTTTTGAATTAACGGATTATCATATATAATTAATCACATTTACATACAATATACAACATTCTTTCGAGAATTATTGAATTTGTGCAGAATTATCATGCTTCCTATTGTGGCATGATCTATTTAATTTCCATTTACAATAAATAAATCTTATTTATAAATCTTAAATTCTAATTTTGTTATTAATACAGAACGTTTATGGTCTAGGTGGTGGAGGGACGTTATAAATACGGTCTGTAAAAAAGAAAGTTAGTTTTGGGAGAGTCAATAACATCGACTAGGAAATGGGAGGAATTTCATATTTTGACACGATGTATGGGCGGGTGAAAGAGTGTTTAAGGAACAGTTCCCTAGGCTTTACGGACTGAACCTGGATAAACACAACTATATTGATAGTATTGGGGTTGGGTAGAAGGGAGATGGGAGTGGAAGTGAGCTTGGCGTAGAGAGCTATTTGAAAGGAGACTAACATGCTTCTTCAATTGGTGTCTACTATTAACAGGTGTCCTTTGAAACGAGGGACAAAAGATATGTGGATATGGAAAGCAGGAAAAATGGGCTCATTCATAACAAGAGAGGCCTACGCCACCATCTCAGCAACAAACGCAGTAGTCAGGGACGGGCCAAACATGGGCAGAGAACTCTCAATGGTGTGGAGTAAATTAGTTCCTTTAAAGGCGACAACCTTGGCTTGGCAGATTATCCAAGATAGACTACTCACCAAAATGAATCTCCACAAGAGAAATGTAATTCAAAACTTGGACGACGCAAGATGTTCGTTATGCGACGAAGAATCTGAGACAACTCTCCATCTATTTTTGGGCTGTAAATGGGAAAATCAATTGTGGTATAAATGTTACAATTGGCTCGGGCTCTGCTCTCCACTGCACGGGCAGATTAAAGAGCAGTTATTGTTACACTCGGGACTGCTAGGAAAAGGGCAGGGGCACAAAGTGGCGACGGGAATTTGGATTTGTATAGTTTGGATCATATGGAGATGGAGAAACAAGAAGGTCTTCGAAAATATCAGCTGGGATTTGGGACAGATTTTTGATGAAGTAAAAGGCAGGTTATGGAGTTGGCTCTCCTGCTATGGGCATATTCTGAGCAGCAACGATCTCAAGGCATGGTTATCAGAACCTCGAGCGCAGATGAAGATATAAAACACTGGGTCTGAAAAGCAGATACAACACAAGGGGTAGAGTTACTGCACTTCTCGACGCATACCTGCATTCGAGAGCCTTTGTTGCATATACAATCCTATGTCTTTCTTTGATCTCTAAATCATACTTTCTCTCATGAGGTACTTCTGGTACCATCCGATCTTGTAATTACCCATTGGGGATTCCATTTTTTAATACATCTCTTTGCTTGACAAAAAAATATATATATATACAAAATTGTGTTTGTAAATGTGTAATACAATTGATAGGTTTATAGTGAGTGATTTATTTTAAAGTGTATAAAGTAGATTTTATTGAGAAAAGTAGTAATAAATTTATAGGTAATTTAGATATGAATTGAGCGAAGTGATCTGAAATTCAAGATTTAAAATTCCTAACTCGTTTAGTTATTAAATGCATTCATACTTCTATTAGTTATCTTCTACCCATTCTTACGTATATGTGGTAAAACCTCCAAGTGACTGAGTTGTTTCTCGATCGAAAATATAAGGCAGTGTCATTTTTGCTTTACTCAAAACTTTTTTAAATCGAATAGGATGTTGTAGATGGTTCTAGGGGTATGCTCTATAAACTTTCAATTCGAGGACAAATTATTTCGAATCCCAGAGTAAATGATCGAGATATTGATGGAGAGATCAATATGAATGTTTGATATGGTTATGAGATTTGTTTAGCTTCTATTTAGTATATAATTATGCTAAGTTTTTGTTCTCCAAGTTTGTTTAAATATAGTTTATTTAAATATATAAATAGATTGGTAATATTTATTGAGTTGGACTCATATGTAAGTGTAACTATATTTAATCAAACAACCACTCCATTATAACTTAAATACAAAAAATAGTCCACATCTTATACATTTGGCCTATTAATGTAAAATGGATCCAGTTGCACATGAGTGAGTATGTGTGCACATTATAATTAGGTGAGTTGAATGAATTAATAAACATTGGGTTTATTCTCTTCTATCGTGTTTTATTTGATGGCGCAAAAGGCAAAGGTGAAATGGCTGAACAAAGGCAATGTGAACTCATGGCTTCTTTCATAGAATTGTAAAGTACGGCAAAAGAAGAATGAGATGATGGGAGTTCAAATTGAGGGAGACTAGAGCGAAGAGGTGAATGCAGTCAAAAGAGGCACCAATGATCACTTCAAGAAGCAGTTCAATAAACCTCCAGGTAGAGGACCGATAGAGGTTGAGGATTTCGTCAATAGGAAAGTGTCGGGAGAAGATAATGATATGCTGACCGCCGATTTCAGTGAGCAGGAGATAAAATAGGCGGTATGGAGTTGTGATAGCTCAAAAAGCTCGAGCCTTGATCGATTTAATTTCAGATTCATAAAAGAACGTTTGGAAACTATAAGAGAAGATGTTTGTATAATGGTGTGGGAATTTCACGTGAACGACAGGTTAGTTCGAGGCTCTAATCCCTCTTACATTGTTATGATCCCTAAAAAGGAAGGAGCTTGCATAATAGAGTCTATAGAGCATACCCCTAGAACCGTGGCTAAAATCCTAGCAAAGAGGTTAAGCCGGGTAATGAACTAGATTATTCGGGACAACCAGAGTGCTTTCGTGGGTAGTAGGTATATACTCAATGGCGTAGTGATTCTAAATGAGGCGGTGGAGGAAGCAAAGAAAAGAAAGTTAGAACGACTATTCTTCAAAGTTGATTTTGCAAAGTGTTACGACATGATGAAATGGGATTTTCTAGATTTGATGATGGAAAGATTCAACTTCAATCAAAAATGGAGAAAGTGGATAATGGAATGTGTATCTTCCGCAAGAACCATAATCCTAGTGAACAGAAGCCCTACCGACGAGTTCAAACTAGGCGTGGCCTCAGGCTAGGGGATCCCTTTATCCCCTTTCGTATATCTAATAGCGGCAGAAGGCTTGAGCTTCCTGATCCACGAGGCTATGCAGGGAGGATTATACGAGGTAGCCGAGATTGGAAAAGACGGAATTAAGATCTCACACCTTCAGTATGCAGATGATACTATCTTTGTGGGAAAGACAAGTAGCAGTAATGTATGGGCAATGAAATGAATTCTTAGAAACTTTGAACTCCTCTCGAAATTAAAGGTAAATTACAACAAATGTAGTCTTAGCGGCATCCATGTCGAGGGGCATCTGCTGGACACAATAGCTGAAACGTTGGGATGTTAAACAAGTAAATCTGTCGTTCAATTATCTGGGAGTAAAGACAGGGGCAAGACTGAACATAATTATTGAGTGGGACGAGTTGATACAAAAATTTAAGAGGAGAGTGAACAAGTGGGAGCAGAAAAAGATATCGATCAGGGGCAGAGTGACTTTTCTAAAGTTAGTGATGATGTCGATTCTATCTACCATTTTTCCTTTAGCCTTCTACCTATCAAAATAGTGAAAAATTTAGCCTCTATAAAGTGCAGGTTCTTGTGGGGGGTGGGGGTAGAGGTATGGGGAGCGAGGAAAAGAAAAAAAATCTTGTGGGTTAAGTGGGAGTCAGTATGTAAATAAAAAAAATGTAGGGGGCTCGGGGTAAGAATCAGAAGTGGTTTAATTTAGCACTTATAAAAAAGTGGATGTGGCGGTATTTGACGCGTCCGAATAGTTTATGGGTTAAGGTGATTAATTCGACAAATGAGAGGGTAGAAGTAGATGGTGTAGGAGTGTCATTAAGTCAATTTCAAGTAGAGAGATAAATGGTTTTAGGGTAGACTAGAGCACCAGGTGGGAAATGGGAATAACACCAAGTTCTGGGATGGGGTTTGGGTTGGGGAGAGAGCACTTAAACTGCAATTTCCCAGGTTTTACGAGTTGGGTACAAATAAGAATTCTTGTATTATTAACATTGGGAGATAGGTAGAAGGGTAGTGGGAATGGGAATGGAATTATCATAGATATTTACTTGATCGTGAAATTACTATGCTTGACCATATACGAGATAGTTGGTACCTTCGAAAGCAGCAACATTGGTGTGACAACTACTGCCGGATCGCCTCCCAGCCAAGGAAAATTTACTCAAACGAAAAATCATCCAAAACATTGATGATGCTAAGTGTTCCTTGTGTAGGGAGGGAACAAAATCATCTACACATCTATTTCTGGGATGCAAAAGAGTGAATGTCGTATGGTATAAATGTTATAATTGGCTCAACATATGCACAATAGTCCACTGTCACGTGAGGGGCCATTTCTTGATGCATCGGGGCTCGATGGGCACAAAGGAGGAGGTAAGGTAGCGTTCGAAATTTGAATATGCTTTGTTTAGGTAGTATGGCAGTGGAGAAATAAGAGAATTCTAAAACAGCAACTGGGACGAGTCGAAAGAGTTTGATGAAATAAAAAGAAGCTTGTGGAGTTGGCTTTCTTGTTATATATACATGTTGAGAAACATTACCTTCAATGCCTGGATTCTGGAGCCTTGGAAGCAGCTTATCATCTAATTTTGAATCTTAGAGCACAATTATATTATTTTTCATTTTTTGTCATTTCTTAAGGACATGAGCCTCTATTTCAGTACTTCTTGTACCCACATATATTGTATATATTTATAGTTAACAAATGATCAATATATATACTTCTTGCTTGAACAAAAAAAAAATAGTATTTTTCCTTTTGCATTAACGGATTACTATATATAATTAATCACATTTACATACAATATGCGACATTCTTTCGAGAATTATTAAATTTGTACAGAATCAACGGAAATTAACGCATTATCATGCTTCCTTTTGTGGCATGATCTATTTAATTTCCATTTACAATAAATAAATTTTGTTATTAATACAGAATGTTTATGGTCTAGGTGGTGGAGGGGCGTTATAAATACGGTCTCGGGTAAAAAAGGAAGTTGGTTTTGGGAGAGTCTAGAACATCAACTAGGAAATGGAAGGAATTTCAGATTTTGAGACGATGTATGGGCGGGTGAAAGAGCTCTTAAGGAACAGTTCCCTAGGCTTTACGGACTAAACTTGGATAAACACAGCTATATCGATAGTGTGGGGACTGGGTAGAGGGGAGATGAGAGTGGAAGTGGGCTTGGCTTAGAGAGTTATTTGAAAGGGAGACTAACATGCTTCTTCAATTGGTGTCTACTATTAATAGGTATCCTTTGAGAAGAGGGACAGAAGATAGATGGATATGGAAAGCAGGAAAAATGAGCTCGTTGATTCACGTATTATGCAACACCAAAATACACAACCGCAAGTATACGACGTATATTGTAGCGTGATAAGTACGATGTCGATCCCACGAGGAGGTGTAGTGTAAAAGTGGAGTTTGTCGATTGAATTTTAAATAGACGGCGATCGATAAGTTTTAAGTGTGAAATTACCCCTAATTATCTACTCGAAGTGTCACAAATAGACAATTAAAAGAGTAAGAAAGAAATCGATCAACAAGTGCTCATGCAAATAACAAAACGAGAGAAATACGGTTAAAACTCAAAGACGGAAATGGAGGTTCCAAGGCATATGTCACACTAAGGGGTCAATTTATGATCAAAAGCCTATTTAAGTGGTGTTGTGTTGATTACTATAGGGTTGATCACGAAATAATGAATTAAAAGTTCTTTCGATCCAATTAAAAAAATAACTAAATAAAAAGATAGAGAAATAGAAAGCTTAGTCTAAAGTATGGCGTGGAATGAAAATCCAAAGCTAATGGTGCCTCCCTTGCTTGAATTGATGAAGAATTGAAGAAGTTATGGCCAAATCACCTCCAAATGTGTGTTTGTATGTGTGGAATTTTAGGAATTGGGGGAAGGTACAATTGATTTCAAGAATGAGGGCTTATACAGTGTTGGGGTAGGATTTGGATGCAAGAATTGCAAGTAAGTCCCTCAAAATTGGCCAAAATGCACAAAAGGCACCGAAAATGGGGTGGCACGGCCGTGCACGGAGCTCGGTCGTGCAAAATCAACTTTTGGCCTAGAGGGAGCTCGGTCGTGCTTTGAGCTCGGTCGTGCCTTTGCTTGGTCTTCAACTTTCTGTCGAGCTCGTTGTGCTCGTTCACCGAGCTCTCCCGTGCACCGAGCTCGCCCGTGCACTTGATTTTGCTATTTTGTCGAGCTCGGCCGAGCAAGGAGCACAACCGTGCCATCCTTGTTCATTGTTTTGTGCATATCTTTTACTTCGGGTGTCCGATCGACTCGATTCTTTTTGCTATTCCACTCCATTTTTCGAGAAGAACCCAATGGTGCACTTCTCTTTTTGGTTCAGTAAAGTTTGGTAGGTGTTTCACTCCAAATTCCATCGTTTTTCCTACAAAATCGACAAAACACAACCTTTCCCTCATTTTGTCTAAAACCATCATATTCAATCCATAAATCAATGAAATCAACATCAAAATGAGCTTCCCATGTGCATCTAAAGTGTGTAAATTCCACCCGAATCAAACCCTCCCCCCCCCCCAAACTTAAAATGTTGTTTGTCCTCAAACAACTAAGCACTTAAAGCAATGAGGGTGGAATAATCACAATGGAATATTCAAGGCAAATCACACATGCAAAGTAAAGTGTGGTAATATCTCTTTCTCAAAGTGCTTTCTCAATGAAGGTCATAAGCTCATTATTGCAATTCACACTCATAGATCAAGGAATGCACAAGCACACAACACATTGTGAATGAGAAACATAATCCAAATGCTCAAGTCCTCTACTCACATGATAGAGTGTTTCTCTCAAACACACAAACAAATTGAGGATATGAATGCACTCAACAACCAAGTTATGCTATGCAATCACCATAAGCTTGCCCACATTCTACTTTCTACACCACTCAAGTGTTCAACAATGTGATCAATAGAGCTTAATTAAGGATGTAACATTGGTTCTTTGGACAAGGTATGATGAATTTGAGAAATGTGACTCTTCTAGTGGAGGACAAAGCTTGTTGTTTTACAATGTGTGCTTTCACTTTCAAAGCTTACAAACTTTATCCTCACTTTTCATTTTCCTTTCTTTTTTTTCAAGCATTCATCACCTCATCTTTTTGAACAATTTTTTTCTTTTCAAACTTTTGGGGCTCTTTGTCCCTCTTTTCCTTTCCAATGATTTTATTTTTCATCTTTTCTCTTTTTTTCTTTCAAATTTTCCAATTTCTCTTTTCACCAAAGATATTCAAGCACATGTTTATCCACTTTGTCTTTTATCCCCCACTAGATGTAGGGATCAAAGATATTCCAATTTCTCTTTTCACCAAAGATATTCAAGCACATGTTTATCCACTTTGTCTTTTCCAATGATATTCACGTATTATGCAACACCAAAATACACAACCGCAAGTATACGACGTATATTGTAGCGTGATAAGTACGATGTCGATCCCACGAGGAGGTGTAGTGTAAAAGTGGAGTTTGCTGATTGAATTTTAAATAGACGACGATCGATAAGTTTTAAGTGTGAAATTACCCCTAATTATCTACTCAAAGTGTCACAAATAGACAATTAAAAGAGTAAGAAAGAAATCGATCAACAAGTGCTCATGCAAATAACAAAACGAGAGAAATACGGTTAAAACTCAAAGACGGAAAGGGAGGTTCCAAGGCATATGTCACACTAAGGGGTCAATTTATGATCAAAAGCCTATTTAAGTGGTGTTGTGTTGATTACTATAGGGTTGATCACGAAATAATGAATTAAAAGTTCTTTCGATCCAATTAATCTAAGAGAAGTGTCACACAAACTAGTATCTCTACCTAGCATGCATAATAAACCTCAAAAAGGGTCCTAAGATCAATTAATACCCTCCCAATAATTGATCCTCTCTCGAGCTCACAATAATATGGGGTCGAATGCTTAAATACGATTAATGAAAAAGATCTCTCAATCCAATTTCAATTAATAATAAATCAAACACATTATCATGACCATTTACAATACGTATTGCAATGAAAGTTAAGCATTCAAATAGAAATCGCAACACAACCACCAAATAAACAAGAAATTAATTCATAAACATCATCCAAAATATAAACACAGCCCTAGAACTAAAAGTATTTTAGCTAATCAACAACATAATCTATTAAAAAAATAACTAAATAAAAAGATAGAGAAATAGAAAGCTTAGTCTAAAGTATGGTGTGGAATGAAAATCCAAAGCTAATGGTGCCTCCCTTGCTTGAATTGATGAAGAATTGAAGAAGTTATGGCCAAATCACCTCCAAATGTGTGTTTGCATGTGTGGAATTTTAGGAATTGGCGGAAGGTACAATTGATTTCAAGAATGAGGGCTTATACAGTGTTGGGGTAGGGTTTGGATGCAAGAATTGCAAGTAAGTCCCTCATAATTGGCCAAAATGCACAAAAGGCACCGAAAATGGGGTGGCACGGCCGTGCACGGAGCTCGGTCGTTCAAAATCAACTTTTGGCCTGGAGGGAGCTCGGCCGTGCCTTTGCTTGGTCTTCAACTTTCTGTCTCAAGCTCGTTGTGCTCGTGCACCGAGCTCGCCCCTGCACTTAATTTTGCTATTTTGCCGAGCTCGGCCGAGCAAGGAGCACGGCCGTGCCATCCTTGTTCATTGTTTTGTGCATATCTTTTGCTTCGGGTGTCCGATCGACTCGATTCTTTTTGCTATTCCACTCCATTTTTCGAGAAGAACCAAATGGTGCACTTCTCGTTTTTTTTCAGTAAAGTGTGGTAAGTGTTTTACTCCAAATTCCATCGTTTTTCCTACAAAATCGACAAAACATAACTTTTTCCTCATTTTGTCTAAAACCATCATATTCAATCCATAAATCAATGAAATCAACATCAAAATGAGCTTCACATGTGCATCTAAAGTGTGTAAATTCTACCCGAATCAACACCTCCCCCCCCAAACTTAAAATGTTGTTTGTCCTCAAACAACTAAGCACTTAAAGTGAATGATCACAATGGAATATTCAATGCAAATCACACATGCAAAGTAAAGTGTGGTAATATCTCTTTCTCAAAGTGCTTTCTCAATGAAGGTCATAGGCTCATTATTGCAATTCACACTCATAGATCAAGGAATGCACAAGCACACAACACATTGTGAATGGGAAACATAATCCAAATGCTCAAGTCCGCTACTCACATGATAGAGTGTTTCTCTCAAACACACAAATAAATTGAGGATATGAATCCACTCAAAGCTTGCCCACATTCTACTTTCTACACCACTCAAGTGTTCAACAATGTGATCAATATGGCTTAATCAAGGATGTAACATTGGCTCTTTGGACAAGGTAGGATGAATTTGAGAATTGTGACTCTTCTAGTGGAGGACAAAGCTTGTTGTTTTACAATGTGTGCTTTCACTTTCAAAGCTTACAAACTTTATCCTCACTTTTCATTTTCCTTTTTTTTTTTTTTTCAAGCATTCATCACCTCATCTTTTTGAACCATTTTTTTCTTTTCAAGCTTTTGGGGCTCTTTGTCCCTCTTTTCGTTTCCAATGATTTTATTTTCATCTTTTCTCTTTTTTTCTTTCAACTTTTCCAGTTTCTCTTTTCACCAAAGATATTCAAGCACATGTTTATCCACTTTGTCTTTTATCCCCCCACTAGATGTAGGGATCAAAGATATTCCAATTTCTCTTCTCACCAAAGATATTCAAGCACATGTTTATCCACTTTGTCTTTTCCAATGATATTCACGTATTATGCAACACCAAAATACACAACCGCAAGTATACGACGTATATTGTAGCGTGATAAGTACGAGGTCGATCCCACGAGGAGGTGTAGTGTAAAAGTGGAGTTTGTCGATTGAATTTTAAATAGACGGCGATCGATAAGTTTTAAGTTTGAAATTAGCCCTAATTATGTACTCAAAGTGTCACAAATAGACAATTAAAAGAGTAAGAAAGAAATCGATCAACAAGTGCTCATGCAAATAACAAAACGAGAGAAATACGATTAAAACTCAAAGACGAAAAGGGAGGTTCCAAGGCATATGTCACACTAAGGGGTCAATTTATGATCAAAAGCCTATTTAAGTGGTGTTGTGTTGATTACTATAGGGTTGATCACGAAATAATGAATTAAAAGTTCTTTCGATCCAATTAATCCAAGAGAAGTGTCACACAAACTAGTATTTCTACCTAGCATGCATAATAAACCTCAAAAAGGGTCCTAAGATCATCTAATACCCTCCTAATAATTGATCCTCTCTCGAGCTCACAATAATATGGGGTCGAATACTTAAATACGATTAATGAAAAAGATCTCTCAATCCAATTTCAAATAATAATAAATCAAACACATTATCATGGCCATTGACAACATGTATTTCAATGAAAGTTAAGCATTCAAATAGAAATAGCAACACAACCACCAAATAAACACGAAATTAATTCATAAACATCATCCAAAGTATAAACATAGCCCTAGAACCAAAAGTGTTCTAGCTAATCAACAACATAATCCAATTAACAAAATAACTAAATAAAAAGATAGAGAAATATAAATTTTAGTCTAAAGTATGGTGTGGAATGAAAATCCAAAGCTAATGGTGCCTCCCTTGCTTGAATTGATGAAGAATTGAAGAAGTTATTGCTAAATCACCCCCGAATGTGTGTTTGTATGTGTGGAATTTTAGGAATTGGGGGAAGGTACAATTGATTTTAAGAATGAGGGCTTATATAGTGTTGGGGTAGGGTTTGGATGCAAGAATTGCAAGTAAGTCCCTCAAAATTGGCCAAAATGCACAAAAGGCACCGAAAATGGGGTGGCACGGCCGTGCACGGAGCTCGGCCATGCAAAATCAACTTTTGGCCTGGAGGGAGCTCAGTCGTGCCTTGAGCTCGGTCGTGCCCTTGCTTTGTCTTCAACTTTCTGTCTCGAGCTCATTGTGCTCGTGCACCGAGCTCGCCCGTGCACTTAATTTTGCTATTTTGCCGAGCTCGGCCGAGCAAGGAGCACGACCGTGCCATCCTTGTTCATTGTTTTGTGCATATCTTTTGCTTCGGGTGTCCGACCGACTCGATTCTTTTTGCTATTCCACTCCATTTTTCTAGACGAACCCAATGGTGCACTCCTATTTTTGGTTCAGTAAAGTGTGGTAGGTGTTTTGCTCCAAATTTCATCGTTTTTCCTACAAAATCGACAAAACACAATCTTTCCCTCATTTTGTCTAAAACCATCATATTCAATCCATAAATCAATGAAATAAACATCAAAATAAGCTTGACATGTGCATCTAAAGTGTGTAAATTCCACCCGAATCACTCGTTCATAACAAGAGAGGCCCACGCTACTATCTCAACAACAAACGCAACAGTTAGGGACGGGCCAAACACGGGCAGAGAACTCTCAATGGTGTGGAGTAAATTAGTTCCATTAAATGCGGCAACCTTGGCTTGGCAGATTATCTAAGATAGACTACTCACCAAAATGAATCTCCACAAGATAAATGTGATTCAAAACCTGGACGACGCAAGATGTTCGTTATGCGACGAAGAATCTGAGACAACTCTCCAACTATTTCTTGGCTGTAAAAGGGAAAATCACTTGTGGTATAAATGTTACCATTGTCTCGGGCGCTGCTCTCCACAGCACGGGCAGATTAAAGAGCAGTTCTTATTACACTCGGGACTGCTGGGAAAAGGGCAGGGGCGTAAAGTGGCGACGGGAATTTAGATTTGTATAGTTTGTATCATATGGAGATGGCGAAACAAGAAGGTCTTCGGAAATATCAGCTGAGATTTGGGACAAAATTTTGATGAAGTAAAAGGCAGGTTATGGAGTTGGCTCTCCTGCTATGGGCATATTCTGAGCAGCAACGATCTCAAGGCATGGTTATCAAAACTTCGGGCGCAGATGAAGATATAAAACACTGGGTCTGAAAGAAGATACAACACAGAGGGGTAGAGTTACTGCACTTCTCGATGCATACCTGCATTTGAGAGCCTTTGTTGCATATACAATCCTATGTCTTTCTTTGGTCTCTAATTCATACTATCTCTCATGAGGTACTTCTGGTTAGGGCTGTTACACGAACCGAGCTGCTCGTGAGCTCGGGTCGGCTCGATAAGGCTCGAGTTTGGCTCGGTCTTTCGTTAAATGAGCCAAGTTCGAACTCGTTAGATACTCGATTTATTAACGAATCGACTCGAGGTCGACTTGTTAGGCTCGATATCTAATTTTTTTCTTTTAATTCCATTAGGCTCGTTAGGCTCGGCTCAGCTCGATAGGCTCGTTAGGTTCGATAGACTCTTTAACGAGTCGAGCTCGAACTTCAAATACTCGGCTCGGCTCGAATAAAATTCGATCTTGTAATTACCCATTGTGGATTCCATTTTTTAATACATCTCTTTGCTTGACCCAAAAAACAAAAAAATTGTTTTTGTAAATTGGTTGGTTTATAGAAGAACTATAACTAATGAAAATAAATAACAAGAGATGTAAATAAAATAAAATGAAATTTACACTTTGAAATCTTCAAACATACTAACTTTCTAGATTTAGCAGCTTTCTAAAACAATAATGTTTTTTGAAACAATAACCATGACCCCAACTTACGAACAACATAAATAAATGTAAAGTTGAGTCAAGGTTAAACCTTTGCCCATAAAACGAACACATACCGACAGGTGCTCACGGAATAACGTGACGTTTTCAAAGGTAAAATGACTTTCGTCTTTAGACGTGTAACACCACAAATACTAATGCGGACAAGCACCACAAATCGATGTAAAAAATGGACTACACTCAAAATACTAATGTGGACAAGCACACACTAGATGTTATGTTTTTTGCAAAGAGATTATTTATGCAAAATTTCAAGTGAAAATGTAATAGATCTCAAGTGTTTCTACATATTCACGTGTTGTGTCTACAACGCAAAATATGCATCTTAATTATTGGCATGTTCCCCCACCCCCTGAGAAGCCTTCCTAATCAATTCAGGGTATTTATGACAATTATTGTCATTCATGGAATTCAATTCCATTTCAAATGTGGGCTTTTGGTAAGATCAAGTTAATGATCACTTAGTAACATGTAACGTGTACAAATCTGATATAAAACGTTAATATATCTGGACATTCAAGCGTGCACATTCGTTATTGTTCAAATACCAATAGTCATGAACTTGGTTGATTAATCTTGGGCTACCCAATCCGATTGGACCAGAATTAATTTTATAAGTGGGTCGAGCCTATTTTTTGTACTAAAAAAAGTTAGATGAGTCTTAGACCCAAGATCAAAGTCCAATTCCCAAGAACCAATGGTGTGGCTCGACACGGTCGAACAAGCGGGTAGTGCGCACGTGTAATCTTCTTAGCCACAATAACTCGAACTACTTCATAACAAATGGGTAGTGCGCGTGTGTTTTTCATAATAGGTTATATTAGGATTGGAGGAATAATCCTAGGAGTCTTATTGTAACTTATATTCAATTTTTTATGTTCTGAACAAACACACAAATGTATTTATATCTGTTGGATCTTAGTTATACCTTATAACCAAAACTCTATTTGGAATAAAAGTTGTTTTACTGATAAAAAAAAAAAATCAACTACTTCAACTAACACCAATCAATAAGGGGTATATTAATACACTCATTAATCAATGTGAGATAGTATTTACTACATTAATCCCTAAACAATATTATCCATCAAGTGTCATTTGACATCTCAACTTTGTGTATTAATCTTTCACTCTCCCGAATTTGATTTTCAGATTTTAAATACTCTATGATCATTTACTTCGAGAGTAGAACGATTCTATGTCGTTTAACTTATAAAAAGTTGCATTTTAAGTCATCAATAAATGGGTCAAATATGAGTGTCCCGCGCTCATTTTAAAAATAAATAAATAAAACTAATTTCTCCAACATTGTAAGGCACTCCATCAAACAACATATAGAAACTAAACAATCAGCTATTTATCTCAAACGCCATATAACTGCTATAATATTAGTACTTAACAAGATTGCATGAATATTTTACCTTAATACAATTATTTAATAGAATTTATTTTTTGAATGAAAATTTTCATTTATTCACAATTAAGACAAACGACATCGAGAAGGTCATCCACAAATGATGGAGGCTCGACCCAAATGTAGGGCTCGGAAAAGATCTCGAGGCCCTAACAAAAGTATGTGCCACTGAATTAGCGCCATGACGAGTAAAAATGATATTACAACTCGTAAAAAGAGTACTCAGCTCCACACATGCATTAACATAAAGCCAAAAATGAAAAAAATCTTGCTTCTTATCGGCAATGGCGTCGACCACGACCTTAGCATCCATCTCCACCACTACCCTCTCGAATCCCAGGTCCTTCAGCCATGATAACGCCTCTAGGACACCAATGATTTCCGCCTCATCAGATTGCAGTCGGAGAACACTAGTGTCCGACCTATAATGAAAGCACCGTCCTCGCCACGAAACACCTAGCCCAACCTAGTCTCCGACGAATCACTGGAATTCGCAATGTCCACATTCACTTTAACCAAGCCAACCAGGGGTTTATGCCACATACAAAAAACTGCCGTTCCTGGGGCTGGCACCACCATCGATCAGTGAGCAGCCAACCACTCTGTTATGGTGCCACCAGCTTCAACGATGGCCCGAGCCGACGTCGATCTACGCCCCTTCCAACACAAGACTTTCCTTTCCTTCCATACTCACCACCCGAGCATAATAAATTAAATCTTGCAATTTCCTCTTTTGATAATTCTTTCAAGACTTCAAGGAAATTATCCGCCAATGAATCCACCCGAGTTGCCACCCTCTCTAAGACGGATCGAAAACCCCCCACATTCGAACATTCAAGAATAAACTCACAATTCATAAACAAATTCCATGCAATTTCGCTCCCCTCTCCACACAAATAACATGTAGGATCAAAATTAATACCCTTACTCCTAATTTTAATTAGTCGGTAAAATATCCCTACAACAGCGCCAGAACCAGACACGTACCTTCAGAGGGATTTTAAGTGACCATACTTTCAGCTAATCAAAGTCGGCGCCCACAAGCTCAGTTGCAATCAAATTCATGCCAATATGATATGCCGACTTTACTGTGTATATCCCATTCTTGTTGAAATGCCAAACCAGCTTATCCAAGCTTCCTATAGGACCCACATTAGTACCCAAGATTCAACCTCTGTCATCGGCGTTTAGATACTCGCCAATCGCCTCCACATCCCATCTATTAGAACCTGGGATCAAGAAGTCATTCACAGTCGCCTCTTCCAAAGCTACAGCCACCGGCGTGGTCAGTTTAAAATCCAAGTCATCATTTAACCACGAAATTCCCCACATCCTGATCGCTGCCCCATTCCCTATCCTACACCGAACACCCCGTCGGACAATGTCTTGTACCGCCCACATGCCTCTCCACACGAAGCTTGGGTTGTGTCCAACGTATTTTGAAAGTCACATCTTGGGAAATATTTGGCCTTGAATATTCTGTATATCAAGGCATGTGGATGCATAATCAACTTCCATCCCACTTTACCCAACATCGCAAGATTAAATAGTGTAGGTTGCGAAAACCCATGCCTCCAAATTTTTACCCGAGCAAGTCCACCACACCCCTTTCTTTACATCAGCTCCATTGCCCCACCAAAAATAATTCAACATTTTCTGGAGCTCATCCACCAATGTGTGTGGTAGTAGAAAAGTACTCATACAAAAAGTCGGAATAGCTTGAGCCACCGACTTAATTAAAATTTCCTTACCTGCTTTGGAAATCTTTTTACTCCTCCACTTTTATAATTTGTCCCAAAGACGATCCTAGATGTATCCAAGAATCTCCCTCTTATTCTGACCTATAATAGAAGGGAGGCCCAAATACCTCCTGGTGTTCAAAGGGTTAGTTACTGTCACGCCCCAAATTAAAAAATAAAGACCTTTAAAAAAGTAGTTAAAATAACTAACTTTAACGTGCCAAAAATTGAAATCCTAAATTTACAACGTTAAAATAAAGGGACGCGATGACTATTATATTTAAAATCACATTAAGTATTGCAACGGAAACAATCATAATATAATCAAGAAGTTCACAACTAACTTATTAACCAAACATCCATAAGAAAATCATAATTCAATTTAATAAATATGAGTGAAAATAGTCTTTTATTCTTAAATAAATAATATCGATCGTCTCCCATCACCACTCCTCGCCATCCAAATCTTAAACCTGAAATTGTAAATTGTTGGGGTGAGCATGCAAGCACACTCAGTGGAATTACGTCATTCGATATTTAATATTAAAAATAAATAATCAAGTAATTGCAACTTAGCAAATAACATTCACATTGTCATATATACTTTGACAATGAAACTTTGCCAATAGAGTTTTGTGAACCTTCCCAAAGCCAAATTAATGACCAAGGTATTCTCACACGTAGACAATCGCATATTTATGGACCTTCTCAAAGCCAAATTAATGACTAAGGTATTCCCACATGTAGACTTCGCATGTTTGTGGACCTTTCCAAAGCCAAATTATTGACTAAGGTATTCCCACACGTAGTGAGCACGGCGGGTCGCGCCCGAAGACCCGTCGGTCCCGGACCCCATTTGGAGCCCCTGACTATTCCACAAACTTTGCCAATAGTATAACATAGAATGAATTCACATAGTAAACAATTAACTCAAACATTTATCTTAAACATTAAATAATGAATAACAAATGCAATAGAGCTCTACAAACCACCGTAGAGAATAAAGCAATTAAAAACCCACCTCGTGAAAGTAGTACATGTCGTAATTATCGTTGCCTAGCATTATTACATAGAATAACAAATGATCAAATTTTCTTGTAAGTTATACTCATCGATCTAAATAATATGTAATAGAATAATTAAAGAGTATAAAATGGCAAAATCTAGGTTGATATCTTCAACATTGTCGTACACCAACATATATATATATATATATATAGCATGTGATTGGGGAGATCATGAGGTGGTTTAAATTGGCAGTTTCTTTTTCCATAATAAAAAAAAGGAGTTACTAAAATAATGTGTAATAAATTGTTGTAAATAAAGATTTTATTTTTCTACAAATTAATTTACAAAATTTATGATTTAAATATTTTTCTATACATTTTAAAACCGTTGGCGAAATTATGTATTTTAATATTGTAACGTGTCTAAAAATTGTAGTTAAAATAAGGTTAGGAATACGAGGAGATATTATAATGAGATTAATATTTGAAATTTCTCTTGTTGAAAATAAAATAAATTATATATGTATTTAAAAAATTAGGGGTATTCCAGTTACACCCAAATTCCCGATAACTAGGCCCTTAACTCCGCTTGAATATTTCCAATAAAAAGAATCCCAGATTTCTCATAATTGATAGCTTGCCCAGAAGCCTGCTCATACGTGTTCAAAATAGTTATTAATGTATCGTATTCAGTCCTTTCTACCCTACAGAACAATAGACAATCATCAGCGAATAGGAGATGAGAAACCGAGGGAGTCGTCCTGCACACCCTACTCCCGTGTAATTGCCCCCTTCTATTTGCCTAATTTAATAGGATCAGGAGATCTTCTGCACATAGAATAAACAAATAATGCGGCAAGGATCCCCATGTCTCAAACCTCGACTGGGAACAACGTGTCCCACCATTATCCATTCACAACAAAATTATAACTCACAATTTTCACGCACATTAGCATCCAGTTGATCCATTTCCTGTGAAAACCCAAGTTGTCCAACATAAACTTTAAGAAATCCCAGTCTACTCGGTCATATGCCTTGCTGATGTCAATCTTTAAGGAAATCATAATGTTATCCTGGATACTGCGATTCGAAACAAAGGCAGATTGTGTTTGATCAATGATGTCCGGTAAAATGCTCTTCTAACGGTTACACAAGGCTTTCGCAAGGATTTTATAAACCACGTTGCATAATGTTATAGGTCGCAAGTCCTTCATTGTTTTTGGCGACTCGCACTTAGGGATTAAAACCATATTAGTTTGGCAAAGGTCTTGCGGCAGACTCTCACTCTCCAACCAAGTCATACAAGAAGCCACTATGTCATCACCAACCATCACCCAAAATTTCTGAAAAAGCCGGATTGAACCCATCCAGATCGGGCTATTTATCCACGTGCATTCCCATCACAACAACTTTAAACTCATTTACCGTAAATGGCCTAATGAGCATGTCGTTCATGTACCCCGTCACTCGGGGTGGGCTCCCCGTGAAACAAGTAAAGCGATTCTCCAAGGGTGTAGAAACCTGGAATATATCACGAAATTAGTCTCCAACAAACTGACTAATCTCATGAATGTCACTAACCCAAACACCTCCGAATTTTATAGCTTATGAACACGATTTGCTTTCTTCCGTGCCGTTATCGTTTAACGAAATAACTGTGTATTAAAATCACTATCCTTTAACCAAAATGTCTTGGCCCTCTAGCGCCAATGAGCTTCCTCCGACACAAATAAAGAGGCCAACTGTGATCTCGCCTCTACCAAGCGAAGGGTCGAATCTGCATCCATTTTTTTGGTAATAAAAGAGTAATCCATTTTTCCAGATGCTCTTTATTTTTTCAAAAAGTCGAAGCAATATGGGATCCCCATAAATCAAAAGCCTCACCAGTGGCTCCCAATCTCCATAGAAAAGAAAGGTTCTTAAACACCCCCTCCCCCTCCCCCTCCCCCAACTCTTTCGTACCATCGGGCTCAAATCGGGTTGTTCGAACCATTTGTTCTCAAAGAAGGATGATCTTTTCTTTTTCACCCTTACAGTCGGTTCTGTATCGACCATGATGGGATTATGATCGGATATCGGTGCCACCAAGTTAGTTAACTTCGCATTTGACAACAAAATGTCCCATGGAGTGGTAATCATCGCCCTATCTAGTCTCTCCTCCACCGCATGGGCAGATCCCTTCCCCCTGAACTAGGTAAAAGGATAACCTTTGAGAGGTAGATCAGAAAGATTACAATCAATCACTTTCTCTCGAAAATCCTGAAATAACCAGGTCAGCTGTACAACACGCCCATGTTTATCTTCTGGCCCAATCAGATCATTAAAATCACCAATGCAGAACCAGAATTAGGCAAGAACCAGAATTAGGTAGACTTTAGAGCTCGTCATAAATTTTGTCGTCTTTGAGGTAAAACGACTTTATTTTTGCCCGGTTTGCAACAAGTAGCCCACCGCAAATCCAAATCTTTAATGTGAGATGGAGAAAATTATTTTATAAGGACCGCAACTTAAGGGGGGTTGCAAAAAGAGGATCGTAACTTTACGAGCTGGTAAAATTAGGCTTGTAACTTCTTTTTTCGCAATATCAGGCCAAATTAGCTCGATCGATCCTATTTCAGGCTGATTATGCACGTCAAAGTCACGTGAGGCCCATTTTTTCGGGGCTGAACTTCGGGAGGTAGCAAAAAGAGGACCGTAACTTTATGGGCTAGCAAAAAGAGGACAATAATTTTTTTTTCCTACAAATTTAGGCCAATATAAATATATAATTTTTAAAATCTACTCTAGCCAATGTTCCCTTCCTCAATTAGATCCATATCTTCTCATGTCCTATATTATTTAAAATATTTTGGTACAGATTGTCTCCATAAATTTTTGAATTGATTAGTTTGAATACAAACCAATTTCGAATTGAATACTATAAAATGTTTGCTTAGAATGTGTTCCAAAACAAATCTAATTTAATTTATTATTTAAAAAATAAACGAATCGAATGGAAAATTATACTTTCTATTTTTTTACATTCTTACTCATGCCACCACCACCGCCACCCCATCCATATATTTCAACAATATCCTTCACAACGTAATCTTAGATTTGTTGGCAAAAAAAGGGTGGGGGCGGTGGCACGAGGTTAACGCTGAAGGGATTTCAATGTAAGATTACGTTGTGATTTTTTTTATGATTTTAGTATAATTTTTAGAATTACGCCGTGTCGTTTGAAAATTGTGATTTTTGAAACATATTCTAAAAAAACATTTTTCAGTATTCGATTCGAAATTGATTTGTATTCAAACTACTCGATTCAAAATTTAATGGAGGATATCTGTAAAATTTTATTTTAAATAATATAGGACATGAGACAATATGTATCTAATTGAGGAAGGGAATATGGACTAGAGTAGATTTTAAAAATTATATATTTATATTGGGCCTGAAATTGCAGAAAAAAAGAAGTTACAGTCCTCTTTTTGCTACCTCCCAAAGTTCGGCCCGTAAGAATGGGTCTCACGTGACTTTTATATGCAAAATCAACCCGAAATTGGGTCGATCAGGCTAATTTGGCCTGAAATTGCGAACAAAAAAGAAGTTACAGGTCTAATTTTGGCAGCCCGTAAAGTTGTTGTCCTCTTTTTGCAAACCCCCCTAAGTTGCGGTCCTTAAAAATAATTTTCCCATTTGCGATGAGCATGTCAATCAACCACTAACTCTGCTCAGCAGACAAAGCGTTGTGGTAATTGTACTACAATGCGACGACCTTAGTTTACAACGAATAACTCATCGTAAATATCAAGTTACGTCGTCATTTTATTCTTCAAAAGATCATTGCATTATTCGTCGTATTTTGCAACACACTTACTTCTCATAGTAAATTTTGACGTTGGATTCCAATAATATCATTCTATCACAAATTTGTACCAAAATGTGACGGGTTACATGTTCACCATATATTTTTGTTGCAATTCCTCATCTTTTTTATAGTGTACGTACACATATTTTCTTTTTGTATATACTAGATGACCAACCGTGTATTACGCGAAATATTGACAAATGTTATTACACTGAGAAGAAGAGAATAAAATAAGTAGTGATTTTTTAAATAAAATGTATGTATTTCATTGCAATTAGTAACATTAACATAATTACTTATTTAATTATAATTAATATTTTGATAGTCAAACTTTCTATATTTTATGAACTCAATAATATATGGAAAAAAATCACACAATAATGATGAGTGATGACATATATAAAAATGTGTGCTACAAGATCTTAGCACGAGCGATCGCGAACAGGTTGAAGACTATCATGAATAAGATAATGGATGATCACCAAAGCGCCTTCACCCCGGGGAGACTTATATCGGATAATGTTCTATTGGATTTTGAATGCATGCACTGAATTAGGCAGAACAAGAGCAAAGAGAGATTTGTGGCTCTCAAACTTGACATGTCGAAGGCTTAAGACGGGTTAGAATGTCTTTTCCTTGAAAAAGTATTGTGCAAATTAGGTTTTGGTGAAACATGAGTGAACTTAATTATGAAATGTGTGAGGTCAGTTTCTTATGAGTTTAAGATGAATGGAAATTTTTTTGTTCGATCTTTCCCACGAGGGTGTTGCGACAGGGGGACCCACTCTCCTTTTTGATTGTCCACTGCGCACAAGGACTTTCGGCCTACTTCACACACCTTGAGGGGCTTATTCAAGGGGTTAAAGTGGCTAGGGGAGCACCAAAAATATCCCACCTATTTTTTTGCAGATGATAGCCTCTAGTTTTTCCTGGCCAATAAAAAAAATGTTTGAAACATAAAGGAGGGGCTGGAGATATATCAGAAAGCCTCGGGCCAAATGATTAACTTCGACAAATCAACAATTAATTTTAGCCAACATATGAGGAATGAGGATCGGGTAGTCGTTTGGAATATAATGGAAGTTAGAAGACAACAAGGTCATGACATCTACCTAGGACTATTGACCTTCTCTCTAAGAAGTAAGAGACTTCAATTTGAGTATTTAATGGATAGAATGGCCAGCATGGTGAACACATGGAAGATGAAAAGCTTCTCGGATGGTGGAAATGAGGTACTTATCAAGGCAGCCCTTCAAGCTATCCCAACTTATGCAATGGCATGTTTCAAATAACCTAGCTCACTGTGCCGGGATATGGAGAGAATATGTGCCAAATTTTGGTGGGGCTCGGGAGAGGAGCGGAAGAGGATACATTGGACGAAATTAGATGAATTATGTAAACCAAAAAGAGCAGGGGGAATGAGCTTCAGAAGTTTCTCTGATTTTAATAAAACTCTCCTGGCTAAGCAAGTTTGGAGAATAATGACGAAGCCGACTACGCTCTTGGCAAGAGTGTATAAGACTAGGTACTTCAATCATGGAGATATTTTAGAGGAAAAAGTCGGCTCGAATCCGTCATTCATATGGAGATCACTATGCTGGAGTCGGGAGATCATAGAGAAGGGAGTTAGATGGAAGATTGAAGATGGAGAGAATATTGGAATTTTTAAGGAGACATGGGTGCAAAGGCTCAACAGAGGGCGAATAATATCCATAATAGCAAGTAGATCAAAAGTGAGAAGATTCATCACAGAGGAGAACGCATGGAACACCCAACTTTTGAGAGAGGCGTTTCTACCCTTCAAAGCAAACCACATTTTGAGCACTTTTATTGGACGATTAGGGGAACAAGATCAGTGGTTTTGGGGCTTGGAAAATAAAGAAGATTACTCGGTCAAGTGTGGTTATAGGCTCATAAAGGAACTAGATAAAAATAGAGGATTTATGGAACCGTCACCATTGGAGGACATCAGGAAGCAGTGGTGGAAAAAGATTCCACCAAAGGTTAGGATCTTCTAGTGGAAAATGTGCAAAAATATCCTTGCCACGGAAGGTAACTTAGCCACACACCATGTACTGGTGGAACAATCATGTTGGGTGTGTGGAAAAGAAAAAAACATCGACGATCTATGCAATTTTTCTATGTAGACACGTCCAGAAGGTTTGGAAAAGATATGAATGGTGGGAGATGATTAAGAGGATAAACGAAGACCACACAATGTGGATTATGAGATAAATCTTCTACGACCTATAAATTGACATGTTGGAATAGGTTGTTATGCAAACCTGGGGAACCTGAAAGGAGAGATTTCACTTTGAAGCATCAAAGCGCACATGTGTGGAAACAAAGGAGATTTTCGGATGGGCAATGGGCAATGGGCAATTTCTTTACTGAACAATTTTAGGCGCAACAACGAAACGCATAGCCCATCAGTACAGTAGGAGACCCTGGGAGAGGAGGATAGCCAACGGAGAGTGAAAGTGTTTGCAGACGGAGCATTTAACATGGAGACATGTAGGTTAGGAATTAGATATGTTATTAGGGAGACAGGTGGAAAGGTTATTGAAGCAGGGTGTAGGGGAATTGAGGCGCCAGGGACCGTGTTGGGTATGGAGTTGGCAACAATAAGAGCAGGACTTCACGCTTATTTGCAGAGGAGACTTTAAGAAGTAACGGTGAAGACAAACCAGGGTTATGAAGCAAGCTATTTGGATGACATTTGGAGGATGAAAAAGATTTTCGTAGTGTGCGAGATATCTTACATCCCACGAGAGAGCAACATAAGTGTGCGTAGACTTGCTACATACACGTACCATCACCCATTCCTCGCGATTGGAGTGGAGATGAAGTGTCGCTTTAGGTTGACTAGAGGAGCTGTATTTTCCACCCAAAACCTTCTAAAAAATGACATATATAAAAATCAACCAATAAAATCACATTTAACAAAATATGTAGCTTTTTGAGATATCGACACATCAACCAAATTAATATAAACCGACACATAATTAATAAAATTAATATAAAGACGACTCGTAAGCATTCTACACTCCCTATTAGTAATATAAGGGATAAATGCATACTCCATTTGTCCAATTTTTTGTGTTTCTAGAGAATTTTTTTTGTCCCAAAATGATTTTCATTTTGCACTAATCTAAAAGAATCAAATGTACTGATTATGTAGGTAAATAAAAGGAAAAACATGTTATTTTACACAAATATTAATTCCTATTATTGGGGCTCCCGGTCGTCTCCGGTGAGCACCTATGGCGAATATTCTGACAGTGACGGGCTCAGGTCACCTGAGTATTAGATCTATTCAGAATGTAATGGTAATTACAAAGAGACCAAGACTGCATGGGTAGCACATCACCCACACAAGTCTCACTAGGGGTGGTTCGGTACGGTATATCGACCATACCGAAAATTTCGATACTGAAAAAATCCATACAGATACCATACGGAAAATTTCGGTATGAAAATATTCATACCAATATTGTAAGGTATGTCGTTATACCGATTCATACTAAAAATATTGAACCATTATTTCATACTGAAATACCGATATATCAATTTCTATCGAAAATATTGAAGCATCGTTTTGTATCGAAATTAATTATGGAAGGTTATTTTATTTAAGTTTAAAGTAATTTTGATTTATAAAATAATATAAAATTATAAATTATATTATAAAATTATTATTTTATTAATGTTTCGGTATTCCCGTATATCGTTTCATACCAAATACCAAAAAAAAAAATGGTATACCGAAATATCGCGGTATGATCATTTTCCATACCGTTAACTCACCGGAAATTTCGATAATTTAAAAAAAAAATTCGGTACTCAAAGCTCGATATATTAAAATATCGGTATATTTTCCCACTCTAAGTCTCACACACTCACTCTAATTTAAGGTCATAGAGAAAAAAGAGAGAAGAATTGTGCATATGTATGGCTGCCAACGACCCTATACAAATAAAGGGGCTGAGCCTAATGGTTTACCTCTTGCGCAAACACATTTGGAGTCCAACATCTATTTAATGAATTTTCTTAAACAGTGTGAAAATCTTAGAATTACAAGTAAATTGGGTCGGATAATGTAGTTTTTTAAGTGCACGAGTTGACACAATTTTCGTCCAAAAAAGACTTGGAAATAATAAAAAATCATAAAATGCAGCCTAAAATTGAATATGGGTTGAAAAGGCATATATAGATCTGAGTCAAAGTTGAAAATGGAACAACGACTTGCTCTTCACTCTCCATCCTTTTAAAGCAACTCATTTTCACTTTCTCAATGTAGTATGTTCGTGGGGGTCTCTTGATTTGATTTAGCCCTAACCAAAAGTAAATTGATAATGTAGATAATATTGGCTCAATATAAAACTAAAATGTTATTTGCATAACAGTAGTAGTTTTACTAAAAATATATATATATATATTACTCTCTCCAATCTAATTTAGATGTAGTTATGTACTTTTCAATGTCAGTTAATTACTTTTTTTTTTTCTAATTTACCCTCAAGTCATTAAAAATAAATTAGATAGTAGTAATAGTTAGAGCTGTCAGAACGGGCTAACGGGGCGGTGCGGTCCATAACCCACCTCAACCCATCATTTTGCGGGTTTTGGCGGGCCGATCCACGGCGGGGACGGGTTGAAAAATACTCAACCCAACCCAACCCATGACGGGTTGCGGGTTAGTCCACGGGCTTTTTTATAATATATTTATTTTTTACTTTTTCACATTTATTCTCATAATAAATTTTAAACAATACATTAATAATTACTAAAAATAAAAAAAATAAAGTATGAATAAATTTGAATAATCTTTAATTAAATTCACCACGTGAATAATTTTAATCTCTTATAATTAAAAAGTAAACCTTAAAAAAGATTTTTTGTTTAACTGACAAATCAATCGAACTAAAATTTAAACAAAGTTTAATGGGCAAATCAACTCAACTATAAGTAACAAAAATATAGAATATTCAACGAAAGTTTAATGGACAAATCAGCTCAACTATCAGTAACAAATGTCAATTTGTGAATACACATATAACATTATCACCACATAACAGTGGTTTATTCTCATTCTCAAATCTTAATTTTGTTTAGAATGATATTTTATAATTTTGTATATTAATTTAAAGTTGAATTGAATCAATAAATTTCTAATATCACATTTTTACTTACAATCATAGTTCAACTTAATAAAAACGCGTTACTGTTTCATTAAACCTTAAAAAATAAAAATAAAAATTTTAAAAATAAAAAGCCCGCGGGCCAACCCGCCCCGTCCGCGGTCCAACCCGCCAAAACCCACAATCCATACGGTCTAGCCCAAACGGGCCTGCGTTTTAAACGGGCTTGTATTATTCAACCCAACCCACCTTTTTAATAGGCGGAGGCGGGCCGACCCAACGGGCCTAGCCCATTTTGACAGCTCTAGTAATAGTCTAAGTTTTAAAGTCAAATTGTTATTTTTAGCCCATACTATTCACCTTTTATCAAATTTAGCACATATTTTTCTTTTGAAACAAATTATACATATACATTTCATTTTTCCTCAAATCTAACACATACTTTTTTTTTAATCAAATTATACTCATAAATATTATTTTTTATCAAATTTAGCACATACTTTTTTAACCTTATCCAATTTATACCATACTTTTTATAAAGATAATTAAATTAATTAATTAATAAATATACCTCACTTTATAAAAAAATCAAAATTATGTAGAAGTATTTTTTAATCTAGAAAATATAAAAAAATAAAAAATTATTTAAATAATTTCAAAGAATTATTTAAAAAAAATGTATAGTCCCTCTGTCCTGCAAAAGTATGAACATACTTTTGGTGGGTGGAGGTAATACAATTTATTTCAATTACTATATTTTTTATATATATTTTATAAATCTCTTTTTAATTCAATATATAGTTTTAGTTAATTTCAATTATCAATTATTTTAAAATTTGTAGATTTTAAATTGAATTTTTTTTAATTTAAACATATTTAAGATATTCTTTTTTCTTTTTAATTATTAGATATTTTTTACATATTTTTTTGGTGTTTTAAATTAATTGGTAAAAATTAAAAGTATGTGCTACATTTGATTAAAAATGAAAATTATGGGTAGGAAATAAAAATTTTATGCTAAATTTGATAACAAAATAAAAAGTATGGGTATAATTTAATTAAAAAGAAAAGTATGTGCTAGATTTAATAAAAAGTGAAATGTATGGGCTAAAATTGATTATTTGGTCAAGTTTTAATTATGTAAAATTTTAAGGTAATTAATTTAGAATTAGATGGAGTTGTTGGTTTCACTTAACATTATTCTATCTTGTTTTTAATAGGTGAAGTTTTGATCTTTCATTTTATTTGCAAATTAGATGACTAGATGACGTTTTGCATTTTTAAAAGTAAACTAATTACTGTACATTTTTTTTCCTTCAAATTTACCATTAAAATCATTAGAATATTTTACTTAGACAATTGTATTCTTTTAATGGAAGAGACAAACATTTATTAAGAGTGTCGTATTCTAAATTTATGAGCACTGATTTAAAATGACATATAGTTTAAATATAATGGAGTATTAACGAATTCCACTAACCGTGATAGTAAATTTTATTGAACAATGTTAATGGCAAGTGGTGCACATAAGTGTTACTTTGATTTTATATTTAATAAATTGTACAAGTTGTATCCAATAAATTATAGTGCCTATATATAGAAATTAATAATAAATGAATTAATTTAACACTCCTAAAAAAAATCAAACTTTTAGTTGAAATATTGGTGTCTATCCGACTAGAAACATGCAAGGCTTTTGTACAACCATGGTAGGTTTAATTAAAGTCAACCATAAAAGAAGAGGTTAAATGCTTCACATAAAATATACTCCATATCATTATACTTGGTGTTATTATTGGTATAATATTGGTGTGAACTAAATTTGATTATAGTTTGTTATTTGATATATATTCAAAATAAGATAATATTGGATTGATGCTACATAAATCAGGGTTAACATTTTTTGCCATTGTCCGCGTACTTTGCTTAGTTAATGGTTGTTCTATAATACTCCTTTCATCCCAAAAATTAAGTTGGTCCACTATTTAGTTTTTTATCCTTAAATATAGTTTTTTTAACACTACAAAATTCGCTCCAAATCGAGGGATTTAGAGAAAGAAAAACGCTCGCCAATGAATTTAGAGAGGAAATTTACGAGGGGAGTAATCTCTCGACAAAATGTTCCTCGACAATTGTTTTCCGGTCCGAAAATACACTTGTTTAAGAAATAATTATTATTTAATTTTTCAATAAGTAAGAGTATATATATTTAAGTAAAATTCAGATAAATGATATTTTATTGAATCATGTGAAAAATGAAAAATATACATCATTTTAGGGGAAAAACCTAAACCCTAATAAATGAAAAGGAAACATCATTTTAGGACGGAAGGAGGAAGGAGTATAATTTCTTTTTTTCACAAAAACTTGCACAAGATGATTTAATGCATTTATTTTTTATATTTTAATTGTGTCAAGCTCGAGTTGATGTTACTTGTATTGTTACATGCATCTCTGTTGCGAAAGTCGACATTTAGGCGTTAGTCGTCGGTCTACCGTTCGTCTAGCGATTTTTAACTATGCCTCTTTTATTTTTTTAACTTTTCGGTGTTAAAGTCTGATTCAAGCGATCGAGTACACTGTACACTTTTTTTCAATGAAATCGATGCTCCGAGCAAAACACATGGCTTTGCCATGTTTTATAACATTTTTTTGATAAAATTCTATCGTTTAAGAAGTGAAAACTGCAGTTTTATATTTTTCGACATTATTTTGTGCAAGCTTTTTTTTCAAGGATCTCTTTACAATTTTCTGATTTTGTTAAATTAGGGTTTTATATTTAATTATTTATTGTTTGAAAATTTTACAGATAAAATATTAAAAAGTATAATAAATAAAAATTTGGGCGGCCGACTAAACGGCACCTAGGCTCCTGCCTAGATAGCTTAGACACTAGATAACGTCAATCTATTCGACTATCAATTTTCAACTTCTGCATAAACAACGAGTCTCAAAATAGATAAATAGATAAATGAGCATTTATTTGAGTTGTAATGATAATGGGGGCGGTCCCAACATGATAAATTCGATCATTTACGTATATGATAAATTGGAATTTGTGTAAATGGATTGTTTGCCATTAATTACATAACCTAAAAGACAACATAATAAATGTGTATGTTGAAATCCCTACCTAATGATCATTCAATTTCGATACGAATTTTGGTGACCAACACTTCAATTTCAACTTTGACTAACTACTATCATTATGGAGTATCATCTTCAATTCTTTCTATTTTATTCCTATGGACCTCTAAAGTTAGTTGCGCAATAAATTTATTAATTATTCCCTAATCTTCACTTTAATTTCTTTTTTTCAGAGATATTTTTTTAATCTCAAATACTTTTTTCGGTTCCATTTTAATGTCGTTTAAAAATAGTTTACTATATTAAAAAAAATTATAAGTGTAATGCAATATTTTTATTCTTTTATATATGTAGAAAATTTGTGTAAGACGGTCATGGTGTCAAAAAATGACTTGTTAGCGCATGTTAATAATTCAAGACAATGTGTCTGAATTAAATTATGATTGATTACAATTCAATTCAAAATCAGCCTTTAACACTCTACAACTAGGGTTATATGATTCTCAATCGTCGACCTAATGAGTTGTTGATTATAGATATGTCAACTACACAACTGTCAACCTTAGAGCTTTAAATCATTTTTCACTTTGTTACGATTGTCGATGATAATTCGACTCCGATTAGACGTCTCCAATCACAAGCAAAATAATCGACCAATATTCAATCCAACGAAAGCATGGCAATTCACAAATATAAATGAAAACGAAAAACAGAGCACAAGAAGATTTAAGTGGTTCGATCAACGTGATCTACATCCACTGGACACACGACTTCAATTTGATTAGTATAAGAGATGTTTACAAACACTCATCACTCGGAAAGGGATTTATCCTCACTTCGCTCGTGAACTCTCAACTCTCAAAACGAATGCTCGTACGCGTCAAGAATTACAATTACAAGTAATGGGGTATTTATAGGATTCAAGGTGATTGCAGCGTGTGTTGAAAGCGTGCTCTGTTGCCACGTGGATTCTGTTACAACCGTGTAACAAACTCACACCTTCAGCATGACCCAATCTGAATTGACCTCCTTGCCCTTCACTTGTCTTCGCAAGACAAGACGACTCCATACTTAGCCAAAAATTAACCCTGCTAACAGAACTCAACTAGTCTGGTCAGACCTCTACTTGTCTGGTCTTCCCAACTCGTCTTGTCCTTCGCAACACCCATCTCATCTGTTTGGACTCCTCCAACTCATCTGATCTGGTCTGAGCTAACTTGTCTGACTCCACCAGCTGATACGCCCAACAGCTGAGTCCTTCAGAAGACTTCTATCAACTAAGTATCTCGACTGATCTGCCCAACAGACGAGTACAGTAGTAGAGTAGAATCTACCTGATCTTCACAAGACGAGTAACACTCGTCTAGTCTAGGAGGATTTGAGATAAACCTCACACACTTCCTTCTAGTTGTTGTCTACTAAACCTTCTAGACAACTTGCAATCACCTGTTTCGCTTTTCATGTTTCACATTCTATTTCACTATATAGATGATTGACATGTTTCATATTAAAAAATAATCAACGTCCTATAATATTGAAGGCGACACGTGTTAAAGATTCAGTAGGGTGGAACTCGAAAAGTGTCACAGAGGAATCGAGAACCGTATTCTCCTTCCTCAAGTAGGTCCCTATTGTAGTATTGTCTCATTTATTTAAAATATTGTTTTACATATTTTATTCATAAAAATTAGAAACGAATAGTATCAGATACAAATTAATTTTAAATTGAATACTCGAGAAATATTGTTTAGAGTATGTTCCAAAAAAATTGAATCAAAAACTCGAATCAAATTGATTAGTATCGAATGATCATTCTAATCGAATACCAAATTAAATTTATTATTAAAAAATAATCAAATACAAATATAAATATTCAAATATTTTCATGAATAATACAGTATTCCTTTCAATTAGATTCATTTACAACCCTACATACGGCTGTAATAGGTGCAATACCTATCATGCATTTTGTCAGAAGAATATTTGGTCCCGTATGAATAAAAAATCAAAGGCCATCCACATTTGGGCCTAGAGGCCCACTACATTTATTCTTGTTAGCTAACATGCTCTTATCAGGTTTTAGCCGGTTTCGGAAGCCTGGGGCCCGGCCCAAACATGTTTGGCAGTAGCAGCTCTGGCCCATTCATACTATTCCTGCACACCTACACTAGCTGAAATATTCAATTAGCCATGGCCCATTTCGCGATCACAATGCCAAGAGCTTGTTTGACTACGGTCCCTTGTGTGTAACTAAAGCCGTGGGTTATTTGCCATCCATGAATGTTAGATACACTACCCCTTCTATTTATTTAGTAAAGATGTAGAATATCTAAATTGTCATTTTAGTAAAATGGATCTAGTAAATACACCCCTCCAACATTCAAATCTTAACATTAATCCTAATTGCAGTAGCAGCCGCCGCCACCGTCCGCGTCCACCACCTCCACGTCGCCAATTCGATCCAAACGGCGTGCCAACATCTCGAAAAAATCTCATGAATAAAAAAACATCTTACAAATCTAAAAAATTAGGAAAAAAAAAGTTGACATATTTTCGACAAATCAGTATATAGATAATAGTGTATATTTTTTACATCGATTTGTCAAAAAAAAAAAAACCGACAATAGTTTGTCAAAAAATATACAGTTTGTCGATCATAGTGTAAATTGTCGCCTCTGATTTATCGAAATATATATAAAAATAAGAAAATAAAAAGGGAAACAGAAGCAAATGAAAACAGGATCGAGAAATATGGGTTTTTTTTTAAGCAATTAGATTAGAAGCAATTAAAAGGCTCAAGCATTCAAGAGAAGCTAAGGAAAACATAAGAGATTAGAACCTACTTGCTGGATGGCGGGATGGGGGGCGTGCGGGGCGGAGGGCAGCACGATGGGTGGGGGCAGGGGTTGGACGGCTACAATTAAAGCTGTCAAAATAGGCGGACGAGGTGGGTCAAAACCGTCAAAGCCTGTCAATTGATGGGATGGGGCAGATCGACCCATTTGCTAGGCGGGCTACTAGAACCTCAACCCAACCCATAAAAGGGAGGGTCGTCGGTTTTGGCAGGCCAACTTTTTTTTAATTATTTATTAAATTCATTATCTTCATTTCCAAAACCTAAAGTCTCTTAATATCTGTTTCGTATTGCACACTCATTATTAAATCTACTATCCTAATATAAGATTTAACAATGGAACTATAACTGGAAGGTCGACGTTTGACATTGCAACTGAAATAAGTGGTGCGAGCAACGCAGGTTTGTGATGCGAAACAAAGACTTGTTGTGCTTGACTGTTTTCTATTTCTAAATTCTGGTTGTAAATTGCGATGCAGAAACTAGACTCTGAGTTGCTAAATAAGTCTCAAAGATGTGACTAGCTTTTGTAATTTTTTTATAATATTAAACTAATTATAATAATAGAATAATAAAAATATTACTAGTTTTTTTTAAAGGCGGGTTAGCCCGCCAAAATCCACGTTTGGGGATGGTTCATGTAGGCCCACCTCTTAGCGGACTGAGAAAAGCTGAGTCCAACACATTATTTTTTTTTTGGTGGGGCAGAGTGATCCAACAAGTTCAATCTATTTTGACAGCTCTAGCTACAATGTAGAAGAGAGAAATGAGAAATGAGAAGAAAGAAAAAGAAAATTAAGGTTAGGTTTTTTTAGAGGGAGTGTATTTGTGAAGAAAAAAATGGTAGTTTAGGTAATTCGGAGGACGGGATCTCCTGTTACACAACGGTGTTACATCTTCTGTTACAATCGTTAGATTGATGACATGTGTCCTAATAACTTAATTTAGCTAATAACTAATTTAGGTAAATTCCTTTATTCTCTCCCCAATTTCGAGCATTTTTTTTCTTTAATTTTTAAAAAATAATTACGTCAAATATTTTTTACATTAAAGAAAAATATTATTAAATTCAAATTGTTTAAATAATAATTTTATGTAGAGAAATCTGTAACTATATCAAACAGATTTTACAATAGATCTTTAAAATATAATTAAATACTTTTAAATAATTTAATGATTTTTAACATCTTATTTAAATATAATCTATACAAAACGGAACTATAAAATTATTTAATATATATATATATATATATATACCATTTAAATTTTTTTAAAATTTTGTTGAAATATAATTAAATACAAAACTGATTTTTTTCATTAAAATCTTTTCTAGTATTAAAAAAAAAGTGTTGAGTAAATATAATTAAATACAAAACTTAATTTTTTTTATATTGTCATTTTTTTTTATATTTAATTTAATTGTTCATAAAATATTCAAAGTTACTTTTTTACAAAACTGCATACAAATTATTTAAAAAAATTGAATATAAATATTTTACGATCAAAATTGAATATATAAAAAATACGATAAAAAATATTTAAAATAAAGTAACTTTGAATATTTTATGATCAATTTATAGTATTAAATATAAAAAACATGACAATATAACTTTTTCAGTTTTTTTTAAAATACTTTTCAATTTTATATTTAATTATATTTACTCAACACTTTATTAATACTATAAAAGATTTTAATGAAAAAAATCAGTTTTGTATTTAATTATATTTCAAAAAAAATATTAAATTATATATATATATATATATTTAAATACTTTTATATGTTCGATTTTGTATAGATTATATTTAAATAATTTGTTAGAAATCATTAAATTATTTAAAAGTATTTAATTATATTTTAAAAAACTGATTGTAAAATCCCTATAATGTAAAAAATACTTGACGTAATTGTTTTTTAAAAATAAAATGTTAGAAATTTTATTTTAGATTTTATTTTTTTAATGGAGATTTAGTTAAATTTGGGGAGAGAATAAATGAATTTACCTAAATTAATTATTAGCTAAATTAAGTTATTAGAACACATGTCATTAATCTAACAATTGTAATAGAAGATGTAACACCATTGTATAACAGGAGATCCCGTCCCAATTGGAAGAGAGTGCATATATAAATTGCATTTTTTTTTAAAGTGCATATATCGGGGAAGTGAATCTAACATACTTGGAGGGGCAAATAACCCACCCATAACTAAATTGTCCCTTTTTTATTAAGTGACCACAACCAAACCAATTAAATCAAAAACAATTTTTGCGAATCCATGTCAAATATTCAGGCTGTCCCTTTTTACCCCTAGAAGTAAATACATAAAAAATTCGTCTAAAGAAATTAATCTTCATTCTAACACACACATTTTATTTATTTTTGTTCTTACTGTTTTTTATCATCATCCTTCCAAATTCACCACCTGACTTGGGCGTTGGAGGCTGGTCACCGTAAACTCCTCCGGCGGATTCATTTCAAGCTCAGAGGTGGTTTCAAATTTTGAAGAGCTCTTGGAATGATTTTTATATGTAATTTCTATAATTTTTATCATTATTATTAATTACTGAGAAGTAGATTTATTTTATACACATAAACTAACATCGCATGTGGAAATGTAAGAGCCAATACTTGATATTTTTCTTGAAATTTGGAGTACATTAATGTTTTTTGAAGCACAATTATGTGAAATATTTCATTTGAAATATTAGTATATTTAAGAAAGGACAAAAAATTCACTGATCTTTGAGTAAGTCTCCTGTAGACTCAATTCCTTCCATTTTAAAAAATGGGTAGGATTAACAATAAAAATAAAATACGCGAAAAACATGTATGATAATTTATGTAGTTCAAACGGTTGAAAATAATCTATTTTACGTTGAGGTCTAATGTTCAACTCTCACATCTCAATTATAATGATATACACTTGTTAGTGATGTTATGTTACACATTTTAGATATATTTTGTTGCACTTTTTAGTTGTAGTGACTTACAATTTTCAACAATATTTTTTAGTTATATTGACTTACACTTTTTAGTAATGTTATGTTACACATTTTAGTCGTATTTTGTTACACTTTTCAGTTATAATAACTTACACTTTTCATTAAAATATTGTGTTGCACTTTTCAATTATATAGACATGCACTTTTTAATAATATTGTGTTGCACTTTCTAGTTATACGTACTAACTTGCACTTTCTAGTTATAATGATTTACACTTTTTATTAAAAGTTGTGTTGCACTTTTCAATTATAGTGACTTACACTTTTTAATAAAAAAATGTGTTACACTTTTTAGTAATATTGACTTACACTTTTCAAGACACACAATTTCGAAAAAAAATTACCAATAAAAAATAATAATAATAAAAAAAAATTTGACAAAGTCAAAAATTTTATTCACAATATTCTTGAATATTTATGGTTCACAATATTTTTTTAATATTTAGGGTTTAGGTTGACCAAGTCAACTCAATTTCTTATAAGAAATTGATTCTATATAAGACCAATCCCTGATCTTTTGCGGGTCTGACCAGGCCAAATGAATCTTTCTAAAAAAATCGCTCAAAAGTCGAATATAAGGCTAACAGAACAACGGGTTCCAGGTCTATTTACCATTAATGTAATTATATGTTACTGTAAGGACAAATATGTATTACTCTAGGTATAAATAACACATAAATTGAATTTTCACATGAAATGTTAATAGAATTAATTTAAAGAAGAATAAAAAAAATCGCAGATTTTTTTGCAAGTCATACCAAAGTTATACCAAATCAAACAGATCTTAAAAAATATATATATATATCAACCAAAAGACAAACATAAAAGCTTATTTTTTATCAGTGTTACTATAAATACAATTATATGTTACTATACGGGGCAATATGTGTTACTGTAAGGACAAATAACACATAATTTGCTTTTGAGTAACACATATTTGTCCTTAAAGTAACACATGTAAGGTATTGAAAATTGTGTTACTATATAAAACACAAATGTATTACTTTATAGAGAAAAATGTGTTATTCATATGAACAAAATGTCATTACTGTGCGAATAAAATACTCAATTCATCCCCAAAACAAAAAGTATAGATTTAGATTCATGCATCTTGAATAGTTCATCCCTAAAATAAAAAAATACATAACAATCAACAGTTAATTAAAACAGATCCACATATGATTTTATCCTATTCAATTATTAGTTTTATGTTTTTGTATTTTATTTACATCAAACATATGTCAAATGCTAATTTAAGCATTAGAAAGATGGTTCTGATTCTAAAGAGGGTTATTTTGAATCATAAAATAGGGGGTGAACTCATAAAATAGAGGGCTCATAAATGTGGTCACCCAATACAAAGAGTCGGCCCAAACTTAAAAAAAAAAAAAGTTTAAAAAAAGGTGAACTCATAAAATAGGGGGTGAGGTGGTGTAGATCGGGTATGGTGGACCAGATCCCGATAACTATTTGAATATATTTTCCAATAGTACTAATATACATTATTTTATAAAAAAATTTATTGTCTAATGTTTTTTCATCCAAAATCACATCCAATATTAACGTTAAAAATTGATATTAATACGTAAGGACACGTCTATTACTAACTGGTGCCAATTTTATAGGTATTGCAAGAGCTTATAAAATTATATCGTAATATTTTTAAATAATTAAATTTTCATATTTCTCTTTCTTGTCTTCATAATAATAATATTTATTATATATTTATTTATATTATAGTAATTATTATATATGTCATTTCATGTTATTATTTTCATTTTCATTTAATTTATTATATTTACGTACGTTTCATATATTTTTATAGAGAGTTGTTTGTAAACGCTTATATTATTTACAAAATTTATTACTCCATTAGGTACAATATTTAAATTTTAACAAATCTTATCATTTTTTATGATTCTTAGTTACTGGGAAAAAAAAAATATTAACTACATAAAATTTGATATTGTTATGTACAAATCTTATACATATACCAATTTTATGTAGGGGTGAAAACGGATCAGATATTTCCCGACCGATCCGGAACCGTATCCGGTCGGATACGAATTCGGTATAAAAATTTAGTATCCGGGCGGATACGGATTCGGATACGGATAGTTGACTTCGGATTCGGATTCGGATTCGGAATACATAATATCCGATCGTATTCGAGTTTTTCCATATTTTATCGGATATTATCCGGATAATAAATCCGGATACCCGGATTTTTTAATATATTTTATTTTATATTTTATATTAATTTTATTAAAGCTCTATTATAACTTATAACATTATTGGGCCTTATTAAAAACTAAAAAGTGGTGCACAAAAACTTATATGCAATATTGCATACATGCATTTTAGTAATTCACACACATGTTTTTTATAAATACACCCACAAGCTTAATTCACACACATTTTTTATAAATACACCCACAAGCTTAATTCACACACACATTTTTTATAAATACACCCACTGACAACTCAATTCACACCCACGTTTCTTATAAATGCACCCACTGACATAAATTGAACATGGTCGTCTTCTCCGAGCAGTTTTCGGTCACCTCAGGCCGCAGTCGGACGCTGCAATTTACGATGACTTTAATCCTTAAATATTTTATATTTCTTTAAATATTCTTTAATACTAATTATTATGGGTCAATGTTATTTTGTATTACGTGCAATAATATATCTTACTACATGCAATACTATATGTTACTATATATTATAATGTGGGTTTCTTAATCAATAAAAAAAATATAAAAATATAAAAGAATCAGTATTACTATATAAAATTGTGTTATTACTACATGTAATAATTTGTTTTACTACATAAAAAATTATATGTTACTACATACTACAGTTTGAATTACTACATTGAATAGACGTTTGTTACTATATGTAACTTTATCAAATTATCTAATATTTTTCGCATCATCCTACAATAAAACCCTTTGTATTACAACATGATTATTGTGTTTACTACATTCGATAATATATGTTACTACATATTATAATGTGAGTTACTACATCAATAAAAACACTAGAAAAAACGTGTTACTAAATAAAAGAATTTGTATTATTATATAAATAGTTTGTGTTATTACTACATAAAATAATGTGTATTACTACATATTACAATTTGAATTACTACATTTAATATCCCGCGTTCTACAATAAAATAAAAGATAAAAAAATCACAGAAACGAGTAAAATAAACGGATTAAAAATTTCGAATTAAGTTGTTAGTGGGTGTATTTATAAAAAATGTGTGTGAATTAAGTTTGTTGGTGTATTTATAAAAATTGTGTGTGTGAATTAAGCTTGTGGGTGTATTTATAAAGAACATGTGTGTGAATGACTGAAATGCATATATGCAATATTTCATACAAGACTAGCCCAAACTGGTGATGTTTACGAAGGATATATTTTGATGATTTCATATTTGTTGATTTTTTATGTGTTCCAATCACATTTTGATGATTTCCATTTGAAACATATTATCCAATTATAGTTATTCGAATCCGGCCCGGATTCGTCCGATATCCGTTCCGTATCCGTATACCGAATATTCCGAATTCGTATCCGAATCCGGCTTTTCCGTATCCGACTCCGAATTCGAGAAAAAAATATGGTTTAGGATACGGTATAAGCACTATCCGTCCGTATCCGATCCGTTTTCACCCCTAATTTTATGTGTATTGCAAGTGCTTGTAAAATTTTATAATATCTTTAAATAGTTAAGTTGTCATATTTATTTTTTTGGTAAGTCAAGAATTAATATTAATATAATCAGGTATAAAGTATACCTCACGAAACAAATACAAATTTTTTTGTTGAAAAAACAATGCTAGCAATCTATATATATAAAAGTAGGATGTGTCTCTCCTGCTTTCGACACGTGTCTTTCCTGCTTTCGCCATGTGTCATTTGAGGTTTGCCACCTATTAATTTGACGCCACATGTCATCCCTTTAAGATGAGTCTCTCAGAATTCTACCTTTCATGTACTACATCTTCAATTTCATATACAATTACTAAAATCAACAATAAATGTATTATACATTAATTCATTCATCTAATTTCCGCACAATGTAATACCTAAGATGAGAATGCAGAAAGACTTTATTTATGGAGAATAAGAGACGTAAAGTTCAATATTACAAGATAACGGTTTTGGAATTTTGTTAGTAAATCTTCATTTCCTTACACTACTAGCAAATCATATTGATTAGATTTTTCTCTCAAGGTTGTGATCATCCCTTTATTTATAGACTGTAGTCCTCACGAGCATGAATTATAAAGTTTTTTTTTTTTTTTTTTTTTTTGCAGATATGTCATCAATAGGTTTTTGCTTTGTGCACTCAGACGAAGGGCGGAAGATGATCGGTATCATTATGAAAATAAGTGGATCGACCTGATTTTTGGTTCCTTATAACGCAGTTTATGTCAAATAGTCTTTTTTTTTTTAATTTTAATATTTTCAATATTGTTGGATAGCCCAAATTCATTTTATGAACTATTTTTATTTGGTGCACTTATTTATAAGATTAACCAAGAATGTGAGATCCTGTGTTCAGAAGATATCTCAAGTCAAATTTTGTTTCAGGAACTGATATTCTTACTATTACTCTCTATAATTATTGTCAATCATATATTTTAAGTAACCTACAGGTGCTTAAATCGTTTGACATCTGAGGAGAATAAACTCGCAAATTACTATTAGTGAGGTTGAGCCTTTTTTAAACTTTGATTGTTGGCCTTTTTCCTTTTTCTGGTTGTGTATGCATTTCCTTAATATCTCATTCTCAGTTGCACAATATATCCTGCGGGAACACCTAAAGGACACGTAATATTGTTGTGTGATCATTTCTGAATGTGTATTTATTATATATTGTTGAGATTAATTATGATTTGATTGTTGATATGATCAAAAGCAAAAGCTATTTTGGAGCATCTAAAATTAATATTTAATTGATCCTGAGATATATTTCAATGTTAGAAAATTTCTTGAGTTTCTAATGCTCTAAGCTGCAATACTATAGCATGCTTACTTGGCTTATTGCATTTGCTCAAGGTTTTTCTAAACCTTCAAGCCAAATTCTTTAAGTGGTGAATGTTTGCCACTGCCCTCTTTCCAATTACAATTCTGATAATTAGTTAGGGCTTTTAATTCTTTTGATTATTAAGTCAATAGGTTTATGTTGAATTTGAAGTTTGGAACATGGCCAGGATTCATTGACAATCTGGCTTATCATGTCTCATATGTCCCAGTTTTATGCCAGTTCTTATTAATTAGAGGTGAAACATATATATATTTTTGTTTAATTTGTGTTGTTAAGAAGAAAAAAATCCAACTACTTGTGAGTTCCATTTTCTTTTTTTGGATGATACTTAACTATATAGTTTTTGATGTATTCAACGACCATTTGTTTTATGTTGAAGGTTAATTGGTAATAGAAGATGGAGGGATGCAGGAAAATGTGGAACGTTCAAAGGGAAGGTTTTTGAATTTATTTTCGCATACCTGCATTAATAGATCTTAAAGAAGAAAGGGAGATACCGAAAAGCCAGGGAGATATTTTGACTACATGAATTGATAAGAAGAGGGACAAGTTATGATCAGTTGAATTTGGCTTCAAGAAGGGCTGAAGATAAATGGAAAAGCCACTTAAATCTTCTCCATCATCGTGTCTCCTCATTCGATTAGGGTCATCTTTGCTATGTCATTTTCATGCTTAACTTTTTATAATGCAATTCTTGCAGGTTTGAGCAAAGACGATTGAGATGATTTCAATTGGCTTAACTACAATGAGGAAAGTACATTAAATTAATTTGCAGGTTTTTTCCTGCATTTTTTTTCATATAACATCTTTTTTGGGTAACTTGGTATTGATTATTTTTCTCTCCTTTGTGAAATTTATTCTTTTTTCTCTATCACACTTCAACCTTTTATGCCTCACTTTTTTGCATTTAGGGTTTGTTGTAACATTAAAAATCGAACAATTATCGCTCAAGTACTCTAGGTCGGTTTTCATGTATGGTGTACACGAATGAGGAATCAGGGACATATGCCAAGAATAGCTATGGGAATATGTCAACCAAGTAAAGCACCTCAATCAAATGTCAAACCAAGGTAGGCCTAAGGCTGCTCCAACATATATATGGCTTCAGATGTATTAACTGGTCTCAAGGCAAACAAAGAGAGGATAAATTATAATCACCTCTTGATTTTGAATTTTGGGAAGTTACTTTTGAAGATGTTAAACTTTGCCTCATTTTATCTCTTATGAAATTTGAAAATTCTTAGTGTTACTAAGAACACTTTCAAATTTCTGGTTCTGCTATAATGTTTACTCAAGCTTCACTTATGTTGTTGCTTCAAGAGTATGGTAATTTGCCCTTGAAAGCTCTCTATTGAATCCTTTTGTTTTCCTATGAATATGAGTGACTTCACATGTGATTTCTGTTACATGCATTTCTTTTCTGTAATCAGATGTGGGATTTGATCAATTTAGGTGTATGTAATAAAAGTTAATATGATGTACACTACATCACATGCATGTTTTTCTAAGGTATGTGTTAAACTTTAAATTAAGTGATTCAGTAACCCATTTTGTGCTCAAGTGTATCATTGATGCTTTGTTTTTGCTTTATTTTATAAATACCAAATTTGATTGTTGTTCCATTTCTTTTTTAAAAATAAATTAAATGTATGATCCAAAAGATTTCTATGCTTATATCATGCATGCATTTTATGTGAGCATTAAATTAGTTGCAATACACCACATACAAATTAAGTTTTTGTATTTTGCAACCGTGGGAATGTTTCATTGCATGCTAGCCGTTGATCATTGTATTTTTTTGGGGAATTCTTTCTGATATATTAACGTTCTCAAATTATGCACTTTATGTTGTTCTTCAGCCATTGAAAACTTTTGCTTGATGTGTTTTAATTTAGTTTTTATTAAAAATTGTTGTCAATAAACATAAAAAATTGAACCCTTCACGATCTACACGTTGTATGGGCTCAAAGTTGTACCTGTTGCAAAATTTATAGAGGTGTGCTCTGAGATTTTAATATAGATACCAAAATATTGAGGAACTACGATGAAAGAAGCGCCAAATTGACAAAGAACAAGATCGAAAGGTAGACATGTGAAGATTCGATCTCAATTTTAGAAATTGAGATACAAAGCAACAAAGATTTTTGAATCACGTACTACTGATGATTTTTTTTTATTGAGTTTTAAATCCATATATGCTTTAAAAGTTGTTGTCCAGACATCCGAGAACTTCGGCAAAAGCTTATTTTTTTAGCTCAGACGCCTACATGTTTTAATTCACTCGCTCTCAATTTGAATAACACCATTAATTAAAAGAAAGAATTGCTTGATACATGACATATAATTATTGCCTACATGGTTTTTTTTATTGTATCAAAACAGTTGAGAATGGGATAACAACAGTTCGGCCATTCTGCAAGATTGTATGAATGCTGGAATTTTCAGTTTTATACTATCTACTTTTTTTTTTTTGACATGGTATATGTCACTTTATTCAGGTTTACTTAAAACAACTACACTTTTTTTTAACTACAAGGTTTTAACAGGTCCGTGCATCGCACGGGCTAAAACTAGTACAATTAAAGGTAGAACCTATATCACTAAGCATCCAAACATTGCTTCCAGCACTATCAAACCAAAGTCTACTCCATTTCAATCGAAAGAAAACTGGAAAGCCCGCTTGGTCCTAATCGCCAACTCATGCGCCGTACAATTACGTTCTCGTTTAATATGGCAAAATCTGACAGATCTGAATTGTCCGGCCAAGGCTAGAATTTTATGGATCGTGACTCATTCTGGACCTAGGTATAATTTCCTTAGTCGGAGGGCTCCTACTGCTTCTAGAGAGTCGGACTGAATTTGCAAATGTCTACTTCCTTGGCTGAGAACCCATTTCATACCTTCCTCAATAGCTTTAAGCTCCGCCCCCATAACCGACTCCGGGCTTCGTATTTTCATACACATAAAGTTAATAACCATATTTTCACCATTAAAAAGAGCTGCCCCGATTCCATACTTAACTCGTACATCATCAAACATAGCATCCACGTACAACACGTTGTCAACCCCTAGACCTGTTCCCCCTTGATTTTTCGGCTCTGTGGTCGTAGTATCCATCTCCACACCCATTGTTGCTTGTCGTGCTTGCTGAAATTCCTTAAGGAAAAATAAAGCCCAATCCAAATTAGAGAACGCATTCACTTTTCCATCTGCACTACCGTCGCCTTGTGCATGCAATATTGTACATCTCTCCTTCCACACCCCCCACGCAATCGTCATGGCCTCGCAAAAACTATTTGTGCCCATTAGCTCCCATATAAAGTGCATAAAAGGCTCAGTCTCAAGCCGTCTCCCTGCTTTAAGCACATCCCAAAACCCATATCTTTTCCAAATTAGTTTCACCAAAGAACAGTGAAACGAAACATGCACCGTATGCGCTTCATGTGTACCGCACAAAGAGCATGTTGGATCAATTGGAACATGGTGGCGAGCTATATCCCACGTTACTTTCAACACAAAAATTCTCAACTTTTGAGGTAAATGAAGTGTCCAAATCTTCGACCATCCATGTTGATTATTCTTAACCCCCGACGTGGACGGTCTAAGCTTCTTGATCCCAAGGTTCTGCATCCAGGTCCAATACCCCGTTTTGACTGTATACTTTCTGATTTTGCTCATCTTCCAATATCTGGCATCCACCGTTCCTTGCCCTCCAATTGGTGTTCGTAAAATTGCTTCAGCTTCAAAAGGGAGGAAAACCTACTGCACCAAATCTTCATCCCACTCCTCTTGTTCGCTTATAAATCTATGGATAGTGGACCCACTAGCAATCCTTGAGCAGGTTCTACCTGACTCCAGAGACGGAATCCAAGCATCCTTATGAACCAAAATGTCATGCCCCATGCCTATTCTCTACCTGAGACCATAAATCAGAAGGTCCCTGCTCCAGCAGAGGGAACGCCAAACCTATGGATAGTGTATTATGCACGACTTCAACTTCCATAACATAACTTTGGGAGAAGTACCTCGCCTTGAAAATGCGTGTTATCAGTGAGGATGACATACTTATAAAACGCCAGACCTATTTAGCTAGTAGAGCCTTGTTAAAAGCTTCCAATTGTCTAAAGCCCATACCCCCTTCCGATTTATGATTACAAAGAGATTCCCATTTTTTCTAGTGCATCCTCCTTGAATTATCCATGTTCCCCCACCAAAAGTGTGATGTTTGTCTCTCCATCTAATGACATATACACTACAAGAAACAGGGGGAATAGCGATGAAAATTTTGCGACAAATCTAAATTTCATCGCTAAAACCAATTTTTAGCAACGAAATAAAAAATTTTGTCGCTAAATTCTTAGATTTAATATTTACAACAAAATTTATATATTTCATCGCTATATTAGCAACAAATTGCTTCATTTCGTTGTTAATAATCAAAATAGCAATTAAAATTACATTTCGTCGCTAATATTTTGCAACGAAATAGAAATTTTCGTCGCTAAATTTTTAGATTTAATATTTGCAACAAAATTTATATATTTCATCGCTATATTAGCAACAAATTGCTTCATTTTGTTGTTAATAATCAAAACATCAATGAAAATAATATTTTGTCGCTAATATTTTGCGATGAAATAAAAAATTTCGTGGCTAATTACTTGAAATTAATTTTTACAATAAAATTTATATATTTCATCGCTATATTAGCTACAAATTGCTTCATTTTGTTGTTAATAATTAAAACATCAATGAAAATTATATTTTGTCGCTAATATTTTGCGATGAAATAAAAAATTTCGTGGCAAATTTCTTGAAATTAATTTTTGCAACAAAATTTATATATTTCATCGCTATATTAGCAACAAATTGCTTCATTTTGTTGTTAATAATCAGAACAACAATGAAAATTATATTTCGTCACTAATATTTTGCGATGAAATAGAAATTTTCGTGGCTAATTTATTGAAATTAATTTTTGCGATGAAATTACAATATTTCATCACTATACTAGCAACAAATTGCTTCATTTTGTTGTTAATAATCAGAACAACAATGAAAATTATATTTCGGCGCTAATATTTTAGCGACAAAGTTGAAATTTGTATGACTAATTTTGTGGATTTAATATTTGCGAGAAAATTAAAATATTTCACCACCTTATTAGCAAAATAATATTTTATTGTTAATAATCAGAATAATAATACAAATTATATTTCGTCTCTAATATTTTAGTGATGAAATATAAATTTTCATGTTTAATTCTCATGAATTAAAAATGGTTGTCGTTTAAACATAATAAAGGAAAAATGTTTGAGTGCATGCATAGTGTGAAACAATAGAGACGATTATATCACTATGATGTTTGAAATAATAGGATCAATATAATTTTATCTACACTCATTGTTTTAAAAATTACAATATATATATATATATATATATATATATATATAAATAATTGTTACTCCCCCCGTCCCTAAAAAGCTTTCATTTGATGTAATGAAGTTTAAGGAAAAAGTATAATAATTAGAGCTTTAAAGGTAATTTTGTAAACTTTTATATATAAAGTAAATAAAGTAGTTTGATTGAGTGTTTGATGGACCCCAAAAAATATTATATGAAGGGTAAATATGTGTATATCGTGAGAGTAACTATGAAAACTTTTCAGGGACGGAGGTAGTACAAGTTAAAAATTAATCAATTAATATATGTGAAACAAATTAATTAAATGAGTAAAATTAACTAAATTAGTAACATTGAATACAAATATAATTAATATTAAAAACTGAACTAAAGAGTTGTCTGCCCGAGTGGTGGACACCCATAGCTGGGTGTCCATCCACCCGGGATCGATTCCCACAAAGACCAAATAAATAGTCATTTAAATAAAATGGGGAGGGGTATGCGGGTTGGGTGTGGGTGTGGGTCGGTTGGGTGCGGGTGTGGGTGCAGGTCGGTTGGGTTGGGTTGGGTGCGGGTGTGGGTTGGGTGCGGGTGTGGGTTGGGTGAGGGTGTGGGTGCGGGTATGGGTCGGTTGGATCGGGTTGGGTGCGAGTCGGGTTGGTCGAGTGTGGAAGTGGGTTTAGAGAACAATTCGAAAATCGGATATCCATAGCCAAAATATTAGCGACAAAAAATATGGGTTTCATCGCTAACATTTGCAACGAAATTAAAATATTTATCGCAAAAAATTAGTAACAAAGTAAGAAGTTATTATTTTAGACACGAAAAAATTTTGTCGCTAATTCTATTATTTTCGTCGCTAATGTGAGTTAGCGATGAAATAATTTTGTCGCAGGATTTGTTGCTATACACCCGTCGCTAACGTGTTTGCGACAAATGTTTGATTTTCCTCGCAAACATTTTGCGATGAAATTCATATTTTCGTCGCTAATATTTTGCGATGAAACTCAAATTTTCATCGCTAATATTTGCGACAAAATTAATTTTTTTTGTCACAAACATGTTAGCGACGGGTGTATAGCAACAAATCCTGCGACAAATTTATTTCATCGCTAACTCACGTTAGCGACGAAAATATTAGAATTAGCGACAAATTTTTTCGCGGCTAAATTGCAGTTTTCTTGTAGTGATAGATGAAGGGATTCTAAAAGCTGACAAGACATATGTTGGAATTGCCTGAAAAACCGCCTTTATCATCATCTCTCGACCCCCTTCTGAGAATGTCTTTGTTGCCCACGATCTCAATTTCATTGCCAATCTGTCTCTAAGATAACCGAATTGAAGTCTCTTTGCCCTGAGTGAGAATGTTGGAAGTCCTAAGTATATGTCGTATGCTTGGCTCACTTTCACCCGAAAGGTATCCTTGATTTGATTCCTCGTGGATTGAATAGTTGATGGGCTGAAACAAACAACCAATTTATCAAAATTAATCAATTGGCCCGATGCACATTCATATTCTGCAAGACCCTCTTTAAGGTTCCTTGCCCCAACGACATCTGCTTTGAAGAACAAGAGGCTATCGTCTGCAAAGAACATATGAGTGATTACTAGAGCGTCTCTCGCAATCTGAACTCCCTTGATGTCTCCCCCATTAGCCAGTTTTTTTAAGATCGAAGAAAAACCTTGTGTGCACAAAAAAAAGAGAAAATGAGACAACAGATCACCTTGCCTAAGGCCCTTTATTGTCTTAACATTTCCACCCACCCGCCCATTTATCTTAAATTCATAACTCACAGTTGACACAGACCTCATAATTAATGCAATCCAGTTTTCGTTGAAACCCATATTTTCCATAACACTCTTCAGATATCCCCATTCCACCCTGTCGTACGCTTTACTCATGTCTAGTTTCAGAGCCACATATCCACTTTTACTTTTATTTTACCTTATCCAATATATGCATTCATATCCAATAAGAATATTGTATGATATGAGTGTGCCCGGTATGAATGCACTTTGATTTTCATCAATGATTTGGTGCATGATTAGCTTGAGCCTGTTTGATATAACTTTAGCCACAATACGATAACATATGTTGCTAAGACTAATAGGTCTGAAGTCTTTCACAACGCTCGGATCATCGGACTTGGGTATCAAAGTAATCCACGTTTTATTCCAGGCTACTATGTCCTCTCCCTTATTTAGTACTCCCAGCAACTCTTTGTAACTCTCTCGACAACAATATCCCAAGATTTATGATAAAAGGCTGCTGAGAAACCATCAGGTCCAGGCGCTTTGGACGGGTGAAGGTCAAAGCATGCCTTTTTCACTTCCTCAGCCGAAAAAGGGTTATAAGAATATCATTCATTTGGTGAGTAACGACTCTACTTAGTCATGTCGTCACTCTTTCAATGTTCTCATCTGTGGGGGTGTTAGAGGCGAACAAATTAGAGAAGTAGTCCTCCACTATATTTGTGATATTCCCAGGCCGTGTGTGTCAAACCCCCACCTCACCTCTCAACCCTTTAATCCAATTTTTACGTCGCCGCGCTGAGGCACGTTGATGAAAAAATTGGGTGTTCCTATCACCCTCGATCATCCAAGTAAATCGAGACCGTTGCTTCCACTTTAATTTTTCTTGGTACTGTAATCTTTCTAGCCATCGTTCTAAATTTTTTATCTCAACCCAATTTGTGTGAGGGCTCACTCGAGCGAGCTTGATTCAAGTTCCTCACTGTGCATCATAATTTGTTGTGCATAAGTGGCTTGCTTAGAGTTAGCCCATGTCTGTAGCTTCAACGCACATCTCCTAAAAGAGATAGTAAAGGTTACATAAAAGCCTTATCATTCCAACTCTGCTTCACCACCTCGGCATACTCATCTTCAACCAGCAATGACCTTTCAAACATAAAGTTCTTGTGTTTCCTCATGTTAAATTGTTTCCGAATGCTAGTAAAAGCATGTAGAACTGCCATGTGGTCGGACCCAAAGAAGCCCAGATTATGAGCATGGAAATCCCGCCTCATTTGAAACCATACTGAGTTTCCAAAGAAACGATCTAGTTTCTCCTAAACAAAGGCCTGACCTTTCCTTTTGTTCGTCCAGGTGTAGAAGGGCCTTCTTGCTCTGATTTCTCTCATATACAAATCATCCAAAACTCTGCCAAACTCTTCCATCTGGGACATAGGCCTTGGTCTGCCATTCGATCCCCTTTGTTTTTCATCTTGGGTTAATATTTCGTTAAAATCTCCAGCCAACACCCAGGGTTGATCCTGGCTGAAAAAATTATCTTTAATTATACGCAATAGATTCCACGAGTGATTTCTAAGGGACGTTGTCGGATGTCCATAGAAGCCCGTGAAACGACATTCCAAATCCTCAAAATTAAGTAGAACATCAATATGGCTCGAAGATAAAGAGTATAGGGAATGTTTAACTTTTTCATGGATCAGCAGCAAAATACCACCACTATATCCATTAGCATCATACCCCAAATAAACATCAAAGCTTAATTGTGTCAACCATTTCCTAGCAACTGTCATAGTAAGTTTAGACTCAACAATAAATTAAACAAGAGGGTTATTCTCAATTATCAGTCGTTGAAGGTTCTTAAAAGCGCGTTGCCCTCGCAATCCCCGCGCATTCCAGATCAAGATACTCAATGGTCGAGGGAGGGCAAGACGTTTTCACCCTCCACGTTTGAGTTAGTGTACTGATTGGTGGGCAAGATTAATATCTCCGAGAAGTTGTTCGGTACACGGCGAAGCCGGTCCGTCATCTGCTTCTCGTTTCTCAGTAATTCTCTCACTGTCTCTACAGTTTGTATCCTCAAGGTTTTTTCACCTTGCCCTGAACGAAAATCCCAAATATACAGTCTTAATATTGCCAATTCTGCTACCCAACTCCACCGACAACGGCTTCAACGCCTCACACAAAAATCCCAATCGATTGTCTATGGGTTTTATCGTGAAAAACAACATAAATCTAACATCCCAATCTGATGTATCGATCCATAAATACCTGAAATAAAGTTATTACGCAGGATAATCAACCACTCAGAGAACACCTTCGACCTAATTTCCGCAATCCACTGCTATTGATGGTGATTACTTACTGTTGTTGTTTCCTAAAATTTTGCCCCAATTTCTTTATGAGATGATCGTACACAATGGCCAGTAAAAAAATCGCACCATGAAAAGGTGTGAAACTCCCCTACAAGCGTGTGTCAAAGTGCGTCTACATTCTCACCTATAGATACCTATATAGTGTATGTCGAAACAAATACAAATTTAAGAGTACATTAAAAGATGATGGGTGTCGAAACCAACAAATAATAATAATTTGCTAAAATAAATATTAATTGTGATAATGAAAAGCAGGGTCAAATCCATAAAGATTGGTAATAAGACTTATTCTTAATACAAAATATAAATACAACAATGAGAACAAATATGAGGAGAGAGAAGCTCTCAACTCTCTCTAGAATAAACAGCCCATGGATTAAAAAAAAAAAGAAATTGCTTCTCCCCCACCGTCCCCTCCCTTTTTTGGTCATCCCTACCAAGTGCACCTGCTCTCTTTATCTCTCGTAGTAAGGTAGATTGGTGGCCGTCCATTCCCACCTGCATTGTCGTACATCTCCGCCTACATCGTCGTTTGTCAAATTGCTGATACTGCAGTTTCTCAAATCTACCTATGGGTTAGCAATTTTTTAGTGCATGGTTGGGATCAACGGGTAGATCTCACCTACGGAGCCACGGTGACCGATCGGAGAGTTACCCGGTGATCCCAATTTTTTATTCCCTATTTTTTTTTATTGTTTTTGTAGTTTGTAGCTTCCTAGTAGGCTTGTGCCTTTTCTGCTTGGTTCGGTTTATTTTTTAGTTTGTATCTTCCTACGTATAGTGCGATCCTCCCCTATAGTGTGGTTTTTTTCCCTGTGTGGGACTCTTTTTCCCGTGTGTGGGACTTTCCTTTCCCTGTGTGGGACTCTTTTGAGTGGTTTGTTGGTTCGGTAGATCTTGGTATTTGGTGGAGCTTTGTACCTTTTTTCTGTTTCCTACTTTTTGATACAAGTATACCCTAGTGTGGGTTGTCTCGTATTGAGAATGGAGACCTGTACATTCATATGGAGCAAAAGGTACATTTGTTTTCCTTTTCCTCACGATTGGAGGAGGCAGCGGCCGTGAAGATCCGTCTTGGGTTGAAGATCATTAGTTTTGAGCCTATAATTGTATTGACAATTTGACTTTGATCTTGTAAACCTCTAAAAAAACAATGGAACAAATATGAGGGGATTTTGAGTTTTGAAATTAACTAAGTAAAATAGACAAGTAGTAATTCAATGAAGTAAAATATTTAGCCATAGATAACATCTGAATTGGTTCATACCTAATAGATCACAGATGCAAAAATAACTCTTTCACTGAAACATTAAATTGGTTATAGTTGTTGGTACGGCCTAACAACCAGTCTTTCCTTACTATTTCGATAATTAGGATACGATCTCTAATTAATTCCCTTGTTAGTAAACAAACCTAGATACGATTGTAGAATTTAATTTACCAACAACATTTGATTTAGAAACACCAAATTCTAGCCAACAAACGCACATGTAGGTCCATTTAGACTAGATTATATATATCCCATAGAAATTATGTTACTTGTCATAAAAATTATTACAATTAAACAATTACGGATTCAACGTTCTGATTGACACATATTATTTTCACAAATTGATCAAGTGATCAGTTTAAACAACTTTCTAAACAATATAATCGAACACAAATATATATAACTAATGTAAAGTGAAAGAGAGTGAAAACTAGTTAGATCTCACTTTGTGTAGAACCAATTTTCAATCATCCATGGCTAGATTAATGATTTAACAACTAATAATGAAAGATAAAATAAAATGCTTCATAGAAAATGTCTTGAGAGAAAAAAAATACAGAGTAGACGTAAGCTATTTTCTAGGAATTGGTTTCTGAGAGTCCCGTTCTGGGAGTGAGACGTTTGTTTTTTTTTTTTTCAATCTAACTCCTTAGAAACTAATTTTAAAAACTAACTACTCTAATCTAATTAAAAGCAATTAAAATATATTATTAAAAATATAAACAAAATATATTAAGCATATTAAGACTCTAAAAATGATAGAAAGAATTAATCTTGAGTCTTGGAGTAGAGTTTATATCGTCACTTGTGTAATTTCTCGTAAAGTCCTTAGGCGTGCCCACGCCTTATGCAAAGTCTTCTCCTGAAATCTTTTCTTTGGAGATTCAAATTCATTTTCTTCAAAGATCACTCCAAATCATCTCAAACATCAATTAAATCCTACAAGATATAAAATATGATCAAAATAAGAATTTAAGGATTAATTGACATCTAAATCATGGGAAAATATGACATTATATGTGTCCTTTATGCAATCTATCAAATTCCCCCACACTTGGACAAAGCTTGTCCTCAAGCATACTTAAGCTTAAAACTCGTCATCTCAACTCATTTTTCTCCTCTTATCTTCCTTTGCCCATCCAAAACATTTTCTCATGCAATGAAAACTCATTTTTCTCAAAATAACTCCCATTCACCAACACTTATGCAAAGTAATGGTGCACCTCCTCTCTCAACATTGTCAAGACTATATGGAGAATGATGAATGCCAACTCGGTTGAATAGAGGCCCAGGCATATTGAAATAATACTCGCCATCGTGCTTGCTAATCAACATCATCTTCTGTAAATAAGTCAAATCCAAATGTAACATCTCACAAGCAGCATGTAAATTATTATCAGTAGGATCAATCAAGTGGAGATGCACAACAAAACATGTTATAAAATAGCCCAATATCAAATGATGTTTATCCCGTATAACCTGAGAAAACTGTGTAACAAGCCAAGAGACTAAATTCACTCGCTTCTTCTCTTTCATGCACCACAAAAAGAATAACTCTGATTTTGTTAACACAACAGAAGAATCCTTTCTACCAGAAAATAAATTTGCCAAAAATCGATGAATATATTTCAAAGCATTATCACGCAAGTAAATATCCTTAGATTTGCTAGGGTCGCAATACTTTTCTGAAGTCCACTCTTTATATACCCTAATTGCAAGAAAATCTTGAGGATATCCACAACACATTGTCAAATAATCATAAAAAAAAAAAAAAAATCTAGTATAATTGCTTTCGAGTTTTATGGGTAGTTTAGGATTACTTATTTTTGTTTTTATCTTTCTTTTTTATTATCTTTTACTTTTATTGTTATTATCTTTAATTATTGTATTATTATTTTCTTTCTTTTTGCAGATTCATAGAAACCGCCTAAATACCCCACTCTCGCCCAAATCACAAATTTTGCAACCCCTATTCACTCTCCATAAAAAAACGCTGTAAAAAACTTCCATCCCTCCGACTGTGAATTTCCATCCATCATACTGTCAATGTCCGCCAATAATTGCGTCGTTGTGCTAAACATCGCCCACATCGTTAGAATCGCCGTTGTCTTTTGTTACCCTCACCATTTCCTAAATGCCATTGTTTTCTCTCAACTTTACTACTGATGCACACACTTACCGCCTCCATTCCTCATGAACGTACAACCACAAACTCTAAACCGAAAGTCCATCTTCAAAGGCTAGTTTTGCCTATCGCTCCTACTCTGCCATCTTAATCTCATGATTATCAAACACCTCCGACCCGCAAATGATCCCGAACAGGTATGCCGTTATCTACTCTTCCAATTTCAGAGTCCGATTTGAAAGGGCATTTGAGCTTCACTAAAAAGAAACACAAGGACTTGTACAAATTCATATGTGAACAGAGTATTATTCCTTGTAAGTGCATACATTCTCCCATTTTAGAAGTTTTGAAAATTGATAATGCGGCGTTTGAGTACAATGATAATGTAGGATGTAAGCCTTATTTTTCTTTTCATTACCCGGCCTATGTTGAGCTTGTACGTGAATTTTACACCATTTTTGAATTCAGGTCGGAGGACGTAGAAAAAGATAGGCATGTTAGGGCAATTCACTTTCGGTTGATGGGGAAAGAATTTAAGTTGTCAATAGTTGGGTTTAACGTTGCATTAAGACTTTTTACTGATGAATTTGCAAATTCTGATGATTATTTGACAATGTGTTGTGGATATTCTCAAGATTTTCTTGCAATTAAGGTATATAAAGAGTGTACTTTAGAGAAGTATTATGACCCTAAAAAATCGAAGGATATTTACTTGTGTGATAATGCTTTGAAATATATTCATCGGTTTTTGGCATATTCGTTTTCTAATAGAAAGGATTCTTTTGTTGTGTTAACAAAATTAGAGTTATTCTTTTTGTGGTGCATGAAAGAGAAGAAGCGGGTGAATTTAGGCTATTTGCTTGCTACACATTTTTCTCAATTATACGGGATAAACGTCATTTGATATTAGGCTCTTTGATAACATGTCTTGTTGTGCATCTTCACTTGATTGATCCTACTGATAATAATTTACATGTTGCTTGTGAGATGTTACCTTTGGATTTGACTTGTTTAGAGAAGATTATGTTGATTAGCAAGCACAATAGCGAGTATTCTTTCAATATGACCGGGCCTTTATTCAACCGAGTTGGCATTCATCATTCTCCATCTAATCTTGTCGATGTTGAGAGAGGTGCACCATTGATATCCAAATCGAACAGTGTAGCAAAGATGGAGGAAAGTGTAACAACCATGTGTGAGCAAGTGAGACAACTGAAAGAGACGGTGGGACAGATGGATGAGAATATTCGTGAGATCCGTGATCATTTATCAAGAACGAAGAAGAACATGATGAACTTTGATCTTGTTGGAGTCACACCACCCTTTCCACCAACCCAATAGATGCTGCTACTTTCGGATGATCGACATTTTCAGGGAAGTTTTCTACTTTCTTTGTTCGTTCATTATTTTCGAGCATCTGTTTAGAGAATTGTGGACAATGCATGGTTTAAGTGTGGGGATGGGTGGTTTATATGTTTTTCTTCTTCTATAGTAGATAGTTTTTTTAGAGATTATAACAAGAAATGTCTCATTTTCACCCAAGAACGTGTACTTCAAGCGATTTGGAAGAGTTTTTAATTTCAATTTCGGTGCTTGCACAATTGAAGGAAGAAGTTTAGTGTGAGATTGAGGTAATTCAATGTAGGATACATTATCCATCAAAGATGGCAATGATTCTAATTCATGAATTGTATCTTGTAAACCACAAGTTTAACTCAAACATATTCATGATTTCCCTTGAACCTTCAAAAGTAAGACTCTTACGTAATGAAACTTTTAAGGTATCATCATCATTCATCTCAAAAACACTTTTCATTAAAGGCTCAATGGCATCTACAACAAAAACAGAAGATGTATCACTAGGATATTTCATGGCATCATAAATATTGAAATTTATAGTTTCACCATCAAACTCCATTGTGAGTATACCATTATGCATATCAATTTTTGTTCTAGATGTTTTCAAAAAAGGTCTCCCTAGAAAAATCAATGAATGAGATGATTCATTATCCTCCATGTTAAGCACATAAAAGTCAGCAGGCAAAATCAAATCATTCACTTGCACCAAAACATCCTCCAAAACCCCTTCAGGTTAACATTAGATCTATCAACAAGTTGAATAATCACACTAATTTCTTTTAAAGGACCCATATTCAAAGATGAATAAATAGAAAGTGGCACGATATTAATTGAAGCACCTAAATCTGACATTGCCTTCTCAATTTTTAGATTACCAACCTTGCAAGGGATGGTAAACATACCTGGATCCGTGCATTTAGGAGGTAATTTCTTTTGAAGAACGGATGAAACATTTTCTCCCATACTTACAAATTCAATACCTTTCAAATTTCTTTTATTAGTGCAAAGCTCCTTCAAAAACTTAGCATATCAATGTATTTTCTTGATTGCATCAAGTAATGGAATATTTACCTCGACTTTGCAAAAAGTTTCAAGATTTTCCTTCTCCTCCTACACTTTCTTATTCTTACAAAATTTGGCAGGGAAAGGAACATTTGGTGGCACAACATTTGGTGACTCTCCTTCAACTTTCTTAGCTTGATCGGATTGAGGTTTCGAAATCTCCACTTCTTGATCATGCCTTTTTGGCTCCTTCAACTATTTTCCACTCCTCGAGGTAATTTCATTGGCATTCTGTTTTGGATTGACAATCGTTTGTATGGAAATTTACCTTGGGATTTCAATCTACTCATAGAAGAATAGAAGATGTCAATGGGTTCATTTGATCTTTCAACCTCTTCATGCTTTTCCGTGTTTTCTGTTGAAATTGTTGAGTATTCAATGCAAGTGTTTTAAAAACTTCTTCAAGAGAAGTACTTGAACTCGAAGATGGATATTATTGTTATTGTGCAAAATGTGGTTGAGGTTGAGGATTTTGGTATTGAGATGCTCCTCATCGATAGTTTGGATGATCTCTCCATCCAGGATTGTAGGTGGTCAATTGAGGATCATACTTTCTTTGAGGTGGTCCTGGAAATCCTCATATGGCATTGGAATGTTCGGTATCATCTTGAAGTGTAGGGCACATATCGGTTGCATGTCCCACATCAGCACAAATTCCACAAGCCTAGCTTGTTGCATATTTCCTGCAGCCAAATTTTGAATAAGAAAAGATAGACTAGTTAAACGATCATCAGAGGAAGAAATTGTTACCTCATTCACCCTTTTGGTAGATGTATTTTATCTTGTTCCAAATTGTTGAGAGTTAGCTGTCATAGTGGTAATCAAGTCTCTTGCCTCACGAGGAGTTTTATTCACCATTGCACCTCTACTAGCAGCATCCATCATCCTTCTCTCCATGGAAAGTAACCCTTCATAAAAGTATTGTATAAGAAGTTGCTCAGAAATCCCATGTTGAGGGCAGCTTGAACACAATTGCTTGAACCTCTCACAATACTCATGAAGTGATTTATAATCCCTTTGTCTAACACCACAAATTTCCCTTCAAATTGTTGCAGCTTTAGAAGCTGGGAAGTATTTATTCAGAAACAATCTCACCATTCCCGTTCAAGTAGTGACAGAACCCGGAGGTAAGTAAAATAACTGATCTTTTTCTTTATTCTCCAACAAAAATGGGAAAGCATGCAATTTGACTTTCTCTTCAGAAACTCGATGTGGTTTTAGGCTTGAACAAACAGCATGAAACTCCTTCAAGTGTTTATGTGGATCTTCATTCTCAAGACCATGGAATCTTGGCAATATATGAATTAGCCCGGACTTCAACTCAAATGTGCTTCCATATCTGGATATTGAATGCAAAGTAATAGTTGTTGGTCAAGATCTGGTGCAGTTAATTCTCTCAAAGTCTTTTCTCTTTCTGCCATTTTTATTTCTTCCTCGAATTCACTTTCACTTGAAGAATTGTCAAGAGTCCAACCTAAACGAGGTAATGACGTAGATGTTTGTTTTGTCAACTTTACTTATTTTCTCAATCTACGAGTAGTCTTTTCAATTTCAGGATCGAAGTGAAGTTCACCTACATGAAAAGAACGAGACATGAAAGTAAAATAATACACAAAAATAAATAAACAAAAAGAATAAACCTATATGCATGACATACCAGTCCCCGACAACGACGCTAAAATTTGATGGGTGTCGAAACCAGCAAATAATAATAACCTGCTAAAATAAATATTAATTACGATAATGATAAGCAGGGTCGAATCCATAGAGATTGGTAATAATATATATTCTTAATACAAAATATAAATACAATAATGAGAACAAATATAGGGGGATTTTGAGTTTTGAAATTAACTAAGTTAAATTGACAAGTGGTAATTCAATAGAGTAAAATATCGAGCCATAGATAACATCAAAATTGGTTCATACACAATCGACCACATATGCAAAAATAAATTTTTCACTCAAACAGTAAATTGGTAATAGTTGTTGGTACGACCTAACAACACGTCTTTCCTTACTATTTCGATAATCAGGATACGATCTCCAATTATTTCTCTTGCTAGTAAACAACCATAGATACGATCGTAGAATTTAATTTACCAACAACATTCGATTTAGAAAGACCAAATTCTAGCCAACAAACGCGTAGGTTCATTTAGACTAGATTATATATCTCTCATAAAAATTATGCTGCTTGCCACAAAGATTAGAACAATTAAACAATTACGGATTCAACGTTCTAATTGACACATATTATTTTCATGAATTGATCAAGTGATTAGTTTAAATAACTCGCCAAACACTATAATCGAATATAAAGATATATAAATAATGTAAAGTGAAAGAGGGTGAAAACTAGTTAGATCTCACATTTTGTAGAACCAATCTTCAATCATCCATGGCTAGATTAATGATTTAGAAACTCATAATAAAAGATAAAATAACATGCTCCATAGAAAATGTCTTGAGAGAAAAAAAATACAGAGTAGACGTAAGTTGTCTTCTGGGAATTAGTTTTTTAGAGTCCCGTTCTGTTCTGGAAGAGAGACGTTAGTTTTTTTTTTTCTATCTAACTCCCTATAAACCAATTTTGAAAATTAACTAATTTGATCTAATTAAAAGCAATTAAAACTACCTAATTAAAAATATAAACAAAATATATTAAAAGTATTAACACTCTAAAAATGATAGAAATAATTAATCTCGAGTCTTGGAGTAGAGTTTCGATCGTCACTTATGTAAATTCTCGTCAAGTCCTTAAGCGTGCCCACGCCTTATGCAAAGTCTTCTCCTAAAGTTTTTTCTTTGGAGACTCAAATTCATTTTCTTCAAATATCACTCCAAATCATCTCAAACATCAATTAAATCCTACAAAATATAAAATATGATCAAAATAAGAACTTAAGGATTAATTGACATCTAAATCATGGAAAATTATGACAATATATGTGTACTTTATGAAATCTATCAAAAGAGGAGTATAGGAAAAGTAGAAATCGGACTATCAGGAGCCTAAACACAATTTCGGGTCAGAGATCCAATCAATATACAAACAAGTATTTCTTATTGGGTATTTAAATGTAACCCAACTCCATAGTCTCGCATTGAGCTCCTCCATAAACATTTTTTACGAAAACACCTTGTTCCTAAAGATTATAGCATTTCTCCATTTCCAAGTGAGCCAAACAACACCCAACCAGATACATAAGGCATTAATTTTTCTTTTTCTCCCCTCCAAGCAAACTTCTGAAGCTAAGCATAATATCGATTGTACCTGAGTGTAGTGCAGTCTACACTTGTAGCCATTTTAAACATTGCATCCAGATTGTGTGCACTCGGGTGCATTCAATGAACAAATGTTTCTCCGTATCCTCGTGAATGCCATAGAGAACACATTACAAGTTATCATTTTGTTTGAGAATTCCTCTCCTACGAAGATTAGATCTCGTAGGTAGGCGTCCTCAAAGTAGTCTCCAAGCGTGTGCGATCACCTTTGAGGGTGCATAATTCTTCCAGATCAGTTTGAAACTTAGTAGGGTCTCCTCGTTGAGTTATATGTCGATGCTTCTGTTATGGAGTGATGTGTATGTTTCTTATGTTGAGAATCTGCCATTTGATGACAACCTCAACCTCCACGAGTCATTCACATCATGCTTGAGTTGGAACCTGTCAATCAAAGTTTCAAGAGCATTAAAATAATTTAATTCTCGATCGAGCAGCGGTCTCCTCCATCTCCAATTACCCACCCCCCTTCCACAATCCAATCTCTCATATCTTCCTATCTGAATTCAAATTACTGTTAAATAACCTAGAGAATTTGTCCTTTAACAGTCACTCTTCTGTCCAATTTTCCTCCCAAAAAAAAGAATTTCTACTATCTCCTATGACCATCTCTAAGCCCTCTTGAAATCAGCTCGTGTTTCCATTACCCGTAATTTTTAGAATATCCCCCCACCAAAGAGAAACTCTCTTGACCCTCCCCGTGGGCAGCCTACCTAACCCCCCTCCAATCCTCACCGTATCTTGAAGTAATCACTCTCGCCCATAGACTATACCTCTCATTCAAATATCTCCAACCCGACTTCCCTAGTAGTGATTTATTGAAAATGTCCAAGTCCCGAACACCTAGCCCCCTAAATTCCTTCATGTTACAAACCTTCTTCCATTTAACCCATGCTAAATTCCGATGATTATCCCCACCCCCCACCTCATAGGAAGTTCTGTTGTAGACTAACAATTTCACTCACAATTTTTTTTAGATACGATAAAAGGACAAATAGTATATAGGTAATGATGATAGAACCGAATTTAGCAACATGATTCTACCACCCTTCGAGATATTCTTGTCATCCCACTTTTGGATTTGATTCCTGATCTTATCCACAATGAAAAATTATTATATTATTCTTTTGTGATTTACACCCACTTTCATGCCCAAATATAAAAAAGGATTTGATCCCGCTTTGCATACTAGGATATCCACCATTTCTATTAATCTTCCCTCCGCCACATGAATCCCCATGATTTAGCACTTCTCAAAATTAATTGTAAGGCTTGACATGAGTTCCATATTTCATATAATTCGTCTCATTATCCATGCGTTCTCTATAGTGGCAGTCCCCATGAGAATTGTATCATCCGCAAAATGAAGGTGAGAAATAATTACCTTCTCCCGACCTATTTCTACTGCTGTGAATAGTCCCAGCCGTGTGGCTCGTTCCATGAGAATACTCAAGCCTTCCGCTGTAATTAGAAAGAGTAATGGTGATAAAGGGTCACCTTGTCTAAGTCCCTATTCCAATCTGAATTCACTCAAGGGACTTCCATTTACCAAAACTGAGGCTGAAGCTGAGGTTACACATTCCATGACCCATGTCCTCCATTTAGGATGGAAATTGAATCTCTCCATCATGATATTCAGATATCCCAGTCTAGTGAGTCATAGGCCTTGGCGAAATCGATCTTGAACAACATTTGTCCCAGCCATTCCCTTTTAGCTTCATCAATTGATTCATTGAGAGTGACAACGTTGTCTAGTATGTTTCGTCCTCCAATAAACGCACTCTGAGTATTTGAGATGATTGAGGAAAGACCAACACTCAATCTTCTTGCAAGAATTTTTTAAATGATTTTATATACCCCACTAACTAATGATATTAGTCTGAAATCTTGCATGCCGATGTTAACTTCCTTCTTTGGAATGAGTACGATAAAAGTCGGGTTGAAGTCATTTACAAGGCGGCCATGCTGGGGGAATTCCTTAACAAACTACATGAATTCGAGCTCAAGAAGGTCCCAGAATTCCTTTAGGAATCTAAAGTTGAAACCGTCAGGTTCGGGGCTTTTCGAGCTATCACATGCCTTGACGGCCTCTCGTACTTCTTCCTTTGTGAATGCTGAAATCAACATCGTATTTTCTGCCATTGAGATCTTTTTGGTAGCAAACCCAGTTGCAGGAATTGGTCTACGGAGGTCCTCTTTCTTGAAGTGATTCTAGTAGTAGTCGAATATCCCTTTCTTGACTGCTAAAACCTCTTCTTGCTACTCCCCGTTTACTTCTATGCCCGCTATTTCATTCCGTTTCCTCCTCTTGTTTATGTAATTGTGAAAGAAGTGTGAATTGCAATCACCTTCTTTAATCCACCTACACCTGATTTTTTGATATTCCAGGTTATTTTTACTCTTGAGTTCCCGAAACAGGATAGCAGTCGCCCTATTTCTACTGATAATTTCTAATTCTTCAAATCCAAATATATCATCCAATAGATCCAATCTTTGGATTTCTTCCTTCATTTTTTTTTATGTTACCCTCAATATTGACAAAGACACTCTTATTCCACTATTTTAAATCTGCCTTTAGGAGTTTGAGTTTTTCCTTAATTGCATAGCTCTTCTAATCTATTACCTCGTATCCCCACCCCCCATTTTCCTGTAACAAAGGCTCTGAAATCCGGGTGAGATAACTAAGTATTGAGGCACTGAAATGGTTTAGGGCCCCAATTCTTGACTTTGATTTCCAGTAAAATGGGGTAATGGTCTGACACCGTTCTTTGCAAGCCTTTTAGGTGTGATCCAATTGTGATTTAGGAGGGCTCTATCAATTCCACTCTTGCATTTTCCAACCGCTTTATACCAAGTGTACCGTCTCCCATGGGATGGGATATCAATTAAATTAGCAGAGTTGATGAAATTCTCAAATGCAGTTATGTCCCTATAGTTGGTGGTCGTTCCTCTCCCATCTCTTTCTATCACACTAAAAATCGAGTTAAAGTCACCAATCACACAGATGCACGATGTGTAGTTCTGGTTTACCACAGTGGTGATACGATTCCATAATTCAATTTTCTCTCCGGATGTATAGGGTGCATAAATATTGATAATGCAGCAGTGTATTCTATCTTGTCACCATAGCCCATTCAACACCACACCACCATCCATATGCCTAGAATGAAGATGACAGATAACGTGAGAGTTCCATATAGAAATGATGTCGCCTGACCTTCCCACTACTTCCCTAGATGCCCACTCCATATTGCCTTATCCCCCACAATGAGCGACAAATTAAATCATCTACCACTTCAAGCTTTGATTCTTGAATACATCATAGGTCTACCCCCTGGCTTTTTATTAGGTTTCAAATTTCCGTTCTCTTTATATTGTTACCCAAGCTACGAATGTTTAGAGAGAGTGTCCTCATTTATCACTATGTTTTACCTCATCGTCTCTCTTCAATCTCACCGTCAATGTTTGTTCCTCTATGTTCTCGAGTTGAGCAATCACATCCGCATTAGAGGTTCTTGGTGTTAATCCTAGCTCATTTCCTAAATTTCAAGTGTTCTGCACTTCTAATCCAGAAATCTGGTCTTGGGTGTGTACCTTTCTTGAGTTCCCTTCCTGAATCGCTGATTTTGTACTCCAGCCTGCTTGATTCTCTCCATCCGATTCGAACCCGCTTGCAAATCTGCGCCACTTTTCTGATTCCAATTTTTTGAGTTCGCGTCGGTTCGTCCCCTTATTCTTCTATGTTTTCTAGTTGGTAAGGTTTGAATAATGGGGAATTTCAGGATATATTTCATGGTTAGCGGGGTAGGGTATTGATATATAGGAGGTGTCAGTTGTAATCGGTGGAGTTTTAGGGATAATTGGGGGTTGGGTTTGAGTAGGTGCAGGTGGGTAGGTGGGTCAGGTATACAGGTTGGGATGGGTCGGGCCTTGGGTGACTACGGGATTTGGGTTTGGATTAACTTGCGGGGCTGAATGAATTAATAAAGTTTATAGGCTATATGTCAATTGGGACGAAGTGATTGGGCTTGTTAATGGCTTGGCCAGGTCAACATCCTTGGAATTTTTTAGGGTGTCTTCATCATTTCCACCTGAAGGCCCAAGAGGATTAAAATCCGGCCCACTGTCATTTGAATTAATCTCGAGCCCATTGTTGTTGAATTAATCTCCTTTGTTTTTGTCATCATAACCATCGAGATATGGTCTCCAGTTGCGCCCTCTTCTCTCCAATTTTCAAGGGATCATTAATTGTTGTTTACCTTGAGAACTAACACCCTCTTCAATAGTGTCGCCTTCGGTTCTAGATTAATTGAGGTTGTTTCTGATGCCACACTATCATTGATAATATTTCGGTCCTTTATCGTCGGACCAACGGAACCATGATCGTCAAGGTCACTCGACCAAAGGGATTCATCATCGTCGTCAGAATCATACTCCCGATCGCGATCATCGTCATCTTTTGGGGGCTCGAATTCCTCCACAATTCTATAAGAGAATTTTTCCTCATCGATTTTCAGTTGTATGGTTTGGCTTATTTCTTTTAGGAAAGAAACTGAAATCTGGACCCTAGCGTAATCCAGGCATGATCTTATCCTCGTATCGTTATACAGTCGATTAAATGATCTGATCGTCCTGCATGCTATTTTGATAAACCTCACATTCCATGCATGAGCAGGTACTCAAAACTATCTCGTCCATGCCAGTCTTTTATGACTCATATCCTTAGTGCTCCATTATCTGTGCCATTCGAACAAATAGTCAAACCAACCCTCCATTTTTTTCTGATTGTGTGGGAAGGTTTACCTAAAACGTTTTGGATAAGAATAGCATTGCTGTAGTTCCTCATTGTGGTCTTCCCACACTCTTAGTTTCAGTATGTTCCCACACTCTTGTTGTAGTTCCTCATTGTGGTCTTCCCAAGTGAATGCACTGCGCAAAACATCAGTGTGTCAATCTTTGAGTCAATTGTCTCTTCGTTTCTAGATTGAAACTAGATGGTTGTATCCACCTTGGGTGAGGGATTCGTGGGTTCTTGTCTCTCTATTGCGTTTCTTCCCTCCATTACGCGTGCATATGATGTATTTGGTTTTAGAAATCCCATGTTGGCTCCAATATTCATGTGAGAAGTAGAGGGTCTTCTCGTAGTTTTCATATCCTTCTCCATTCTACCGAACTTATGAATATGTGATCTAATCTTGTAACTACCAATCCAGACATTATTAAGGTCTGCCAAAAGCCTTTCCTCGTCAGATCCTTCTTCAAACCGCACAAACCCAAAGGTTTTCCCTTCTTTGTCATACTTTGATGGTCGAAATATATCGACCACTTTCCCTATTGCCTCGAAGTTGTATTTCAGACTCTTCATACTGCACTCTGCCAGAAAGTTCCTGAAGAAAAATGAACGCACATTTCTTATTTTCAGATGAACAAACTTGTATCTCCAAGTACCAATCCCACGTGCATGAGTACGAGTTCTATATAACACCCCAAAAGTACTACTACTAAATTTTACCCATAATATATATTAACATACATACATATATATATATATATATATATATATATATATATATATATATATATATAAAAGATGGTAAGAACCTAGGTGTTAGTATATACATACAAATATACTACGCTATTAATAAATTAATATTGATATATTATGCATGCACCTCACCTAGATACACTTACATATAAAATATTTACTAGTTAAGATTATGCATGCACCCCACCTAACTACACATACCTATAAAATATTTACTAGCTAACATTATGCATGCACCTCACGTAGCTACACCTACATATAAAAAATTACTAGCTATCATTATGCATGCACCTCACACATTATACCGACATATAAAAATAATTACTATATATTATTATCCATGCACTCCACGTAGATAAGTCTACATTTAAAAATAATTTTTTACTATCTAAACAACATGACAAAAGATGAATTAATTACAATCTTCTTCAGATATGCTTTAGGTTGTAGGGTAACATGGCAAAAAACCTAGGCGTAATGATCAAAGGGGTTGGTAATGATGAATGTTCTACTATAAATAGTAACCCCTTAATTTTTACGGAAAGAGAAAAGAAAAGGGCAGGAACAAGGAATTGAAGGTAGGTAAAGAAAGCCTCTTATTCTAGTAAATCTCGAAGTTATCCAGACAACTCCTCCGTCTGTCGTAGTCACATGTAGATGAGTCGTATTTTCAACTCTTACTACCTATATGTTCACCCCAAAATTTAAATCATCGATAAATATTTTATCATCCAATCAACCCTCTAACCCAGTAAATCAAATTTTATTTAACTCCAACCATTTCCGACAAATTCCCACTAAATAAACTATTTTATTCTCTTATTTTACATAGAATCTAATAATAAATGCACGTTGTAGGTTACGAGGCGCCGAAAAATCTTTATGGTTTACACTTCAGAAGGTGGGGATTTTCTTCAACTCTTCATTGAGTTATAACGATCAAGTGTTATAATTGCTCTTATTAAATCTTATTATGTATTTAATTTCAAGTTACGTCTGGCCTAGTCAGCAGTGCACCTTCACATTAAGCCTGGCTCAGCCAGCAAATGACAAGTTACGTCTGGTCAAGCCAGCACTCTCATGTTATGCCTGGTCCACCCAGCAAATTCAAGTTACGTCTGGTTTAACCAGCATTTTCATGTTAAGTCTGGCACTGCCAGCACACTTACAAGTTCTACGAGCACATTTTTTGCATTTGTAGAATTTAGTTTTGCGCAATTATGGAGTAACCCCCACTAAGTGTTTTCATACTCACCCCTTTATTTTAAATATTTTCAACGCAGGAATTTGACAAGGAAGGGTGATCCAGGATGCAGTGGCCGGAGAAATAAAGATATAATTAAAATAAACTACTACATTATTTAATTATCTAGCTATTTCGAGAAGACAATTTAAATTTTGTAATAGATATATCGGGTCTAAACCATGATCCACATCTTTCGAATTTATGTTTGATTAATATATTTCCGCTGCAACTCTATTAATATTCATGATCAAGATAATTTATTTTACAAGAGCTAAATGACAATGCATTATATGTTACTTATATAAAGAAATATAGAAGAAAAAAAATATGAGGTTGTCATTATTTTGTAATGTCTCATTTTAATTTTTAGTATAATTAAAAATTGGGGCGTTACATTCTATCTTCGCGACCATAGTTCCTATCTGTCCTCTGTGGGTATTGGGTCAATCTAGGGTTGTGGAAATTTGATTGCCTCGCCGGAAAACACTCGAAAATGGGAAGGAGTTTTCTAAGGCTAACTCTCACCCACTCTTCTCCTCCCCCTCTCGCTCTCCCACCCTCTCTATCTCTCTAGAATCCATACTACTAAGTTTTCATATTTGTCTTTTGAACTCCATAGTATATAATTAATATATAATTATATATATCATAGTAATAACATTAATTATATAATAATCATTATTATATTTGTGTGATCATCTTGTACAAGAGATAGTTATTGAAATAATCATAATATATATATATATATATATATATATATATATATAATTGGATGTTCTATTTTGCTATAATTGGATGTTATATATACACGAATTAATATGTGCAACTCCAATTAATATTTTGTGCCTCCAATTTTAAGATTTTTAGGATAAGATTTTGGAATTACTACTTAAGTTAACATCATTCCTTAAATAGGTTAAATGGGTATGTTAGATTATTATTTGTATATGAGTATTTGTAAATTTTGATAGATGTACGTGACATGAATCTAAATGATGTAATAGGAGATGTTACACTATTGTGTAACAAGAGACGAAGACTTGCGTAAGACGGTGTCAAGAAATAATTTGTTAGCAAGTTAATAACTCAAGACAATATGTCTACATACTCACTAGTACACTACAAGAAATTTGTATGTTTTTTATATGTTTATACCGACGAAATAACGTACGTTAGAAATAATACTATCTTTATCGACTAACTTGTTGTTAGAGTCTGTCGGTTAAACCATTAGTTAAAAGTCTAGTAAAAATCTAAAAAATCTCTTGAACTTTCTTCCATAGGCACGACAATATGAACTTGGCTGTAATTTCTCATCAAACTCAACGGTAATTTCTTGAACTCTATTGTAATTTATCATCCAATTCAATGGATAGTTGTAAAAACGCCTAGGAGCTGCATTCTTATTTTTTGGAAACTATCTTGTTGTTTAATTATTTTTCATTTACCTGCAACTTTATTTGATATATTGCTCTGCATTTTGAATTGCAATTTCTTTATTTTGTGATAAACTATATAAGCATTGTTCATAAAATTTTGGACGCATCTTATGGTTTGCAATGAACTTATAGCTAAGCATTATATTTATCGATGCAGATTTCACTTATACTCCTTTCACATTTACACCGCTATTCATTGTCTTCCTTGATCGTATGTGCGCTTCTACGTAAAATTGGTATTCATTTACAAAGTATCCCTTATAGGTGTTTTATGGTCCACTCAGGCCCATAAACTAATGTTTTGATACGTGAATCTACTTCATAACGGTCACTGCGTACCCAATGCTTAAACCAAGGAACAAACTTATTTGCCCTTATCTTTAATACAAACTGGTCATCTAGGTGTGCACAACCTATTTCATCATCGAATAAATTGAATTAAATAAAGTTAAATTTAATTACATTTTCGTAATATGGATTTTTAAATAATATATTATAATTAAAAGTTAACAATGTTAGTAAGAGCATGATGATTATAAAGAGAAATAAGAGTTAGAGAGAGAAAGGGAGCAGAGTGGGGTAGTCTCTAGGTTCAGCCACATCTACCATCTGGAGCGTTTTCCAGCGAGGCAAAAAGAACCCTTTCACCCACCCTCAACAACATACCCTAGGATAGATAATCAGTGGGCTTGAAAGCGCGATATTGTTCAGAGAGTTGGAATCTTGCTCAAGACCAAAGGTTAAACCTTGGAATGGATTAGGAGGCTTGAGTCTTCCACTTTCACCTTCTTTCTTAGAAACTTCCCAGCAACAATCACCATCCTGAATCTCTTGGAAAAGTTTAACCCCATAGGGAAGTTGAAAGACATTGTTGGTCCCAAAGTTGAGTTAATAATATTGAGTGTAGGTCCCTAAGTTGAGTTAATATCGAGGGAACCTAAAGAAAATGTCTAGAGGGGGGTGAATAGACTTTTCTAAAATCTTTCGATATATCAGAATTACAATGTGCGGAATACGAAATTATCAATGAGCCCAATTATAGTTTATACTCAACTTAATTCGAGAACTCTGTTTTATGTATACTCAGCTAATCTAGTTCAGTTATGTAATTCAATTAACTAAACAATTAATCAATTAAACAACAAACAAAACAGTAAAGTAAATCAAACACGAGATTTATAGTGGTTCGACAACTTGTCTACATCCACTCTCACAAACCCAGTTGTGATGTTTCCACTAAACTCTTCCAATCGAGTACAAGTGTATGTTCCTGTCTTTAAAGTCTCAAGAAGAAGACTTAGATCTTCAACAGACTATACCTCCAGATATGTCAACGATCTAACTAGAAATTTTACAAGTATCTAGCACCTTGAAAATAACAAAACAAAAACTAAAAACTTCTCTGATCTTCAGTAGTAGCCTTCTTGATTCTTCACTTGTCTTCTGGCTTCTATCTGAACTTCAATCAACTCTGAGAGTAAACTTCGAATATATCTTTACTTTGAGTATGTAGATTTTCAGCGTATCAGTTCTCTTCAAATGATTACCATCATGAAGTATTTATAAACTTCTGAAATCAAGAACTAATAAGTTGTAACCAACTTTTCTTGATAACTACCTTCAACTGAATCTTATATCCATACACGCGTTTCTTGTTGTGCATTAGTTATTCCATAACTAACTTTTATATCTTTAATTTTTCACGCGCTTTTAACTTTCACTTATCTTGAGTAGACTTGTATTTACTTGTCTTGTCTTGTAGTCCTTCTGTCTTGAGTAGTAGACTTCAACTCTTCTTGTCTGATCTTCCTTGTTCAATCAGTAGACTATACTAAACCTATCAAGACTATTACATTACTTTAAGCTTTTATAATACAAGCTTAGTCAACTTATAAACTATACAATAAAACTAATCTATTACATCATGAGCTCTATACAACATTTAAATAGCTCAGTAACAATCTTAAACAAACACTGTAAACACATATGAAGTACTTATAAACTGTACTTATCTTTTCATGTGAACTTATGTGAACTCTACTGGTCTTGTACAAGATGACTTAACTCAACTAGACTAGATCAGTCAACACTTAGAAAATATTCATACTACTTTTGGCTTTATCAAAACTTCATCTTTTATTCATCATTTAGGACTTGTTCTAGGATTCATATCCCAACAATTTCCCCCTTTTTGATGAAGCCAAAACTACTTGAATCTTTTCTCATAAGTAGACTAGTTAAGTAGTTACCTTGTCTTTTAACATCAAATAGTACTTATCTTTCATTCAATTAAAATAGATCAGTAGATTACACATACTTTGAATAACAAAAACAACTAAGTATCAGAGCAACACAAACTAATCTTCAAATAAACAAAAAACTAATCTGAAAGAGTACCTCCTTCTGGATTTGGAACGCAGAATGCATCAAGGAGTCTCTTGTGAATTAGACATATATGATCTTCATCTTCAATCTTCTCTTTATCTAGCAGTTCTTCTTCGAATTTCTTGATCTGATTATGATCAACTCTTTTACCTGAGCTGGTCATGGGACATTTCCATTTAGGAAATATAGGAACAAGAATGTTGAAGTTAGCACCAGCAGAAATCCTCAAGATTAGATGCCATAACTTCCTGTGTTGTCCTTCCATGAACCTGTCAAATAAAGAATACAGTTCATCTTGACTTTCAGCATCACCATACTTCCTTATTATCCAATGATCAAGTTCCCATTGACTCTTCACTTCAATCCATTCAGCTCTATGCTCATTATCTATGAAGTGATCAATGAACTTGTCTTCCATTTTATCTTCGTCAGCTTTCAACTTTTGCAGCCTTTCAATATGCTTAGTAATCTTCTTTTTACTTGCATAATGAATCTCATCATCAGCAATCCTTTGTTTCTTCTCAACTGTAGCAGTAGCAGTAGGCTCTTCAATATCCAGCTTTCTCTTAACTCGTCTGGTCTGAATCTCTGCTTTAGGAGACGCAACAGCTTTGCCTTTGTCTAATCTCTTCTGCTTTTCTGTCTCAGCATGCTCTAGATCTGCCTTCTTCACTAATCTGCCTCTTTTAGGCCTTCTTAGTTCTTCAATCGCAGTAGCAGCAGCTTTCATCTCCGGTTCAGCACTAGCAGACTTCACAACTTCTGTTTCAACTAGACTTATCTCTTCCCCCTTTTTGGCTTCATCACTTGCCTTAAGAGTGAAAAGAGAAGTAAAGCGAGTCATTTCTTCTTTCAAAGCTTCCTTCATGGCTTCAGCAGCTGACTCAATGTGCATCTTATGCGCTTTCTCATTACTCATCTCGTCTAGTCTATCAGTAACCAGTTCTAACTTCTTTGTACATGAAACTAGTTCATCTTTCAAATGAGTAGCTGTCTGTCGAAGAAGAGTATTCTGTGTAGATAACTCATTTAGAACATCCCGAGAACGCACCAATTGATCTTGTGCTTCCCTTCTCTGTTCATCAGCAATAGCAATTTTGACTCTGTAAAGTCTCTCCATTTTGCTTGATTCTTCAGCTAGTGATCGAGCAAACGAGATTGATCTTTTTTCTGAAAAATCAACTTGTTTCTTCAGAAAATCTTCAAATTGAGCAAACAACTCTTCTCGGAAAGTTGAGTCCATCTTGTTGACCTCACCAACAAATAAGTCTCTGGATTTGTCAACAAGTGACTGATTTTGTTCAACGAGCACATCCTTCATCGTCAAGTTTAAGAACTTGTCTATGGCAGTATGGACAACATTTCCTAGATCCGTCTTCAATTCATCCAGGAATCTTTCTGGAACAGCTTGAGTAGAACTGGAAGTTCCAGCAATTTCAGCATCAAAGACTTTGATCTCATTCTCATCAAACATTTCAGCATCCAAGAACTCATCATCTTCTTTACCAAGCATGAGTGAGTCGACTTCATCTTCATCACTTTCAACAATTTCTTCCAATTGTTCTGAAGTCTGGACTGCTATCTCAGCTACTTCCGGCTTGATCTCGTCTTCCACCAGATCAGTCTGAGTTCCGACATCAAATGCGAATACATCCTCAATGACACCATCAGGAATATTCAGCAACTTCTTGACTAAATCAACTAAGGCTTTGCGAGGGAATAGCTCGGAGTGATCCTTAACTCCACTATTCTCTTTCTGTTCCATCTCCCAATCCATAAAATTGGAGATTCCGCCCTTGCCTTGAATGACTTCAAAAAGATCATCCGTAGAAGACTTCTTCAACGCGAACCATGTGCAAATCCTGACTAGCTTCTCAAACTGTTCAGAAGCTGTGTTGATGTCAAGAGTTGAGAGTGTCTTCTGTAGATTTCTTGAAACTCGAGCACGAATCCTCTTCTCTCGTAGACACATTGGATAATAAACCAGGGAATCAAATCTAACAACAGACGGGTCCTGAGTAGATGGGGTTTCTAACTCAGCTGTTGCAGTGGCAACTGGCGTCTTGTCTGAAGTGGATGGGTTAGAGGGTTCACCATATTCTGGTGAGGGAGAGGGAGTAAAGGCAGTGGTTTCTGTGGACTTTGATGTGGCTAGGTCAGGTATGACAACTGTAGGAGTATCAGTTGTATCGTGTCTGGGAGTGATTTGGGGATGACTGGCTCTAAGCGGTAATGCCGCCAGTACATGTGAGGTTGAGGATAAAGGACGAGGCCTAGATCGATGTGATCTAGCCTTGGTTCGAACAGTAGAGAGAGAGAGAGAGAGACGGAATTGACAAAGATTGTGAAGAAGTACCAACCTGGTGACTCGTCTCTCATAGTGGAGGTGGGGTTCCAACTCTCACAAGAGTATACCTCTCTGGAACTTGGTCACTCGACTCCTTCTCGTGTAGCGACTGTTCATCTGATTGAGTCTTTTCCGAGTCGTCTGCACTGGACTCTGCTTCCTCAGACCCAGCTTGTGAAGAACTCTCCGAATCCGCGTACGGCAACACTTCAGATTCATCAAATTGAACGTGCCTAGGAGCAGCTGGCCTTACAGCAGCTTGCTTCTTCAGTGCTTCTTTCTTTAAATAGAACTTCAGAGGATGAAATGGCTTTCCCTTGCTCCAAGTAGTCTTGTTGGGCATCAAAATTGGGAGTAAGATGCTCAGCTTGTTACCATATCCAACTGCTTGAGATACTACCCAGTTCCTAGTATCAACATCCACCCTAACACTCTTCTCGAAGTGCATCATCCTGTCAGCTATCAACTTGAACCAATTTCCCTCAGTAATTCCATCATAGATAGCTGCCATAATTCTTGTTTTGACTTGGGTAACTGAGTCATGAGACCCAGTGGCACATAGAAGCATCTTGTTTGCTATATCCAGTAGAGTGCGATACTTTTCCAATAATTCACCCTTCTTGGCTGTAATAGCTTTACCATCCGGTTTCAACTTCATTTTCCTCCCACAGAAGATACTTAAATATCTCATCTCCTGTCCTTCCGCGTACTTTTCCACATCAATCGTTCCGATGGGCAACTTCAATCGTTCAAATAGAGCTTCACGAGTGATTTCCACTCGATTTGAACCGATAAATGATTCGATAATATCTCCCCTTCTGCTGGCGTTAGCATAGAATTCCAAAATCTCTTCCTCCAGAACAACTTGAGGAAACGCCTCCAAGTAGGGTCTTAGACCGCATCTGGCACACTTGGTCAAGATTTCTGCATTTCCGACCGTATGATTTCCTTCGAAAAACAGAGATGGCTCAACATGCACCTTGTTGTCATTTATATATCTGCCTAGATCAAATGGTGCTTGAATGTTGGTGCTGATATCAAAGATAGATCGAATAGACATGTTAAATGATTTGTAACGAACAAGAAAGTAGATTATGCAGAAAATCACTGTTAGCAAGTAGTAGAGGAGTTATGAAACGTGAGGCAAGACGTGTGCAAGTGTTGGGTTTTGTTTAAAAACAGAATTTTTGATCCAACGGTCAAGATCGAAGGATTAGATCCAACGGTTAAGACCTTTGGCATTCGGTTACGGAACCGAGACAAAATGTGTTTTGATTTTAAAAAAATTGAGATCCACCTTTCCTATTGGTAGAAAGAGGAGTGTACTCATCTGACCTATCATATTCATATTTTGGCGCGAGATGAATGTGTACACCTCATTAACTAGGGGTGTATAAATCCAATTTCTAGGATATTCAAATTTTTAACACTATCAAATTATTTTAATACCCTTAGTTTGTTTCGAGTAAGCACTTAACACATAACCTATTTAAATCAAAGAAAACTTAGCTTGTCTGTTCGAGTCCATCCAGAACAGATGAGTAGATCTATTCTTCATAAGGCGAGTAGACTTAATTTCACAAGATGAGTAGTCTTATGAGTACTAGTCGAGTTCCCCCTTCGACTGTGCGTGTTTATTCTGAGCGTCGAACAACTTTATGTACCTGTCTTTATTTTGTACGACAGATATTCGAGTAGAATAATTCGAATGAATATTAATTTAAGTCAATGATCAAGGTGCAAACAAGATGACTGTTACAAAACTAAAGAGTCAACATAAGGATCTTTAAGGAATCAAGGATTCCCCCTTAAATGTTTATTCCCTTAGAATTACCCTCAGCTTTACCAGCTTCCTCATCGGGTTGTTTGGTCAACTTGTCTGACCTTGTATACCTGTCTGTTGAGTGAGTAGATGAGTGCTCTGTGCCTTTTGTGGTAACTTGTCTATTTCTCCCATCTTCTTAGGACTGTACCTGTCTGGTTAGTGCATTGCTACATACTAGTAGGATCAAGATCAATTAGTCCTAGACTAATGCATAATTCATGAAATCGGGCCTCAGCTAATGGTTTTGTGAAAATATCAGCTCTTTGAGAAACAGTATGAATCTTTTCCATGCGAATATCCTTCTTTTCTACATGATCACGTATGAAATGGTGTTTCACATCAACATGCTTACAACGTGTGTGCAGAACAGGATTTTGTGTAATGGCAATAGCACTATTACTATCACAGAATATAGGAACATTTGATTCACAAATATTATAATCTCTAAGCTGTTGAATAAGCCATAATAATTGACTACAACAACTACCAGCAGCCATGTACTCGGCTTCAGTAGTAGAGGTAGCAACACTAGTCTGCTTTTTCGAAAACCATGAAATGAGTTTTGTGCCTAAGAATTGACAAGAACCAGATGTAGATTTCATATCTATTCTACAACCACCAAAATCAGAATCAGAGTAGCCACTTAGAGATAAATCATCATTTGAAGGATACCATATACCACGATTGATAGTTCCTTTCAAATATTTCAATATCCTTTTAGTGGTTTCCATATGACTCTCTTTTGGATTAGCTTGAAAACGAGCACATACACCAACAGAAAATGCAATATCAGGTCTACTAGCAGTCAAGTAGAGTAATGAACCAATAAGACCACGGTAGTGAGTTTGATCAGTACATTTACCATTCTCGTCTGGATCCATCCTGTAAGTAGGTTGCATAGGTACTCCAGAAGATTTACATGTCTTAATACCATACTTGTCTAGTAGATTACGAGTATATTTTGCTTGATTTATGAAAATCCCTTCTGGGGTCTGTTTTACTTGAAGTCCAAGAAAATAATTCATTTCACCCATCATAGACATCTCAAATTTACTTTGCATGAGTGTTGAGAAACTTTCACTCAGCTTTTTGTTAGGTGACCCAAAAATTATGTCATCTACGTAAATTTGGACGAGTAAAATATCTTTCCCTTCTTGTCTTCTGAACAAGGTTCTATCTACCTTGCCTTTAGTAAAACCATTTTCTAATAGAAATTGAGAAAGAGTATCGTACCAGGCTCTTGGAGCTTGCTTTAGTCCATATAAGGCTTTCTTTAGTTTGTATACCTGGTTGCCTTTGACTTCGAAACCTGGGGGTTGTTCAACATACACTTCTTCCGCAAGAATACCGTTAAGAAATGCACTTTTAACATCCATTTGATATACAGTAAATTTCATGTAAGCAGCATATGCAAGGAACAATCGAATGGCTTCTAGTCTAGCAACAAGAGCATATGTTTCATCATAATCTATGCCTTCAGCTTGTGAATAGCCTTGGGCGACTAGTCTAGCCTTATTACGAACAACTACATCATTCTCATCTTTCTTATTCTTGAAAATCCATCGGGTGCCAACTACATTATGATGTTTCGGTCTATCGACAAGTTCCCAGACGTCGTTTCGAACAAACTGATTCAACTCGTCTTGCATAGCAATGATCCAATTACTATCAGCCAATGCCTCATTAATAGTTTTAGGCTCGATAGATGAGAGGAAACAACACCAGCAAAACAGAGATGGACTAGATTGTTCTTGCGACTCAAAGAGTTGTCGTCTAGTCTTCACACCAACAGTAGAGTCACCAATAATATTTTCAGTATTATGCGCTGATTTCCATGTATTTCTATTCTTAACAATAGTACTATCATCTATATCATGTACGGCATCATGCATGTCAACATCATTATCATCAGAAGATTTAATAGGAGTAGACGAGTCGACTAGTTTAGGCATGTCAACTGGTCTAGTAGAGTTACCTTGACCACTTACCTTCTTCTGGTCATCTGACTCGAGAGCTTTCATGAATGGATTGTATGCTTGAACGGATTCATATATCTCTGAATCTTTGTCAGATTCGATAGTTAGCTCAGTAACTTTCTCACTGATCTTGTTGGCAGACGTGTCCTGTTGAGATTCTTCGAAAACCACATGTGGTGTTTCTTCCACACATAGGGTAGAGTAGTTGAATACTCTGAATGCTTTGCTAGTTGAGGAGTATCCTAAGAATATCCCCTCGTCTGCTTTAGCATCGAATGCATTCAACTTGCTTTTCCCATTGTTATGGATAAAACACTTACATCCAAATATATGAAAATATGAAACTCTGGGTTTTCTACCTTTCCATACCTCATAGGGCGTCTTACCTAGTGCTTTATTGATAGCACTTCTATTTTGTGAGTGGCATGCAGTATTGATGGCTTCTGCCCAAAACTTCTGAGGCGTATTATACTCTGTCAGCATGGTCCTGCAGGCCTCCTTAAGAGTTCTGTTCCTTCGCTCTGCTACTCCATTTTGTTGTGGTGTCCTTGCTGCACTAGTAAGGTGCTGGATGCCACGCTTAGAACAAAAATCTTTAATATAGCAGTTAATGAATTCAGTACCCTTGTCACTACGTATCTTGACAATTGACTGATTCTTCTCAACCTGTAACTTCTTCAATAGATCAGGCAAAAGTGTTTGTGTATCACTCTTCTTGTGTAAGAAGACTACCCAAGTGAACTTAGAATAGTCGTCTACCACAACCAGTGTGTATCTTCTGCCGTTCAAAGTTGGAGGAGTTATTGGGCCATGTAAGTCCATATGTAGAAGTTCAAGAACTCTACTTGTTGAGAGGGATGGAATAGATTTAAAAGAACCCTTTACCTGTTTACCTTTCTGACAGGATGTGCATACATGTGACTTATAGTAGACTTCATTGGGAATACCTTCCACAAGGTAGTCTCTGGCTATCTTATTAAGAACCTTGAAGTTTAGATGACAGAGGCGTCTGTGCCAGAGCCAGCCAAGTTCTTTAGGATTCTTAGTAAGTAGACAGGTGTCCCTCGGACAACTGTTCCAGTTCACTATGTACACACTTCCTTGTCTTATGCCGACCAGTAGGACTGTGTGTGTCCTTTTGTCAATGATTTCACATTTGCGACTCTTGAACTGCACCTTGTATCCACGATCACAAAATTGTGAAACTGAGAGTAAATTGTATTTCAAGCCTTCAACATAAGAAACATCTTGAATCTCTATGTCTCCATTCCGAATGTAACCAAATCCTTTAGTAACAGCAGTGGAGCTATCACCAAATATCACTTTTGGTCCTTCTTGCTCATGGTAGCTTGATAAGAGAGTCTTGGTACCAGTCATGTGGTGCGAACAACCACTGTCTATGTACCAAGTTTCTCCTGTTGAGCCACCCTTCTTGTATAGATCGAGTCGACCCTGCAATAGATGATATTACATAATTTAGGTACCCTCCTTGTTTATTGGGGTCCTTGGGGGTTAGTCGAGTTCAATGGAATACAAATGTACATTGGAGTCCTGAACAAGTTTGACCTTCTGAGCTTTCGACCATATTTGTTGCAAAATAAGACCTTGTTGTCCCTATCTGGCCTATCAGTCGAGTTCGGGTCTACTCTTTGGAGATAGCCTTTTGACTTAATCTCTACTTGAGTAGGCACTTGTCTATGATAGTCAGAGTAAGGTTTGTATGCATTAGGTCCATACGGTTTATATACATGTTTAGGTCTTTCTTCTCCTTCGATATCATATGACAAAGGTGGAGGATATAGAACAGCTTGTGTACGATATTTTGGACCTTCCTGTCTGGGTCTAGACGAGTAGAGTTGAGACTGCCTTATAAAAGGAGGTCTAGACTCTTGTCGTCTAGTCTGTACTTGTCTATTACTAGTCTCCTCGGGATACCAATCCTCGTATCTGACCTGATTTGGTCGTCCACGATTCCTAGTCCTTTGTTGACTTGTCTTAAACGGAACAGGCTTGTTGTTAACTTTCTTTTTACCTCCTTTGGTAATTGGAATGTTAACTCGAGCTTGTTTTGGTACAGTGCCTTTAGTTGGAGTGTCAATATCGTATATCATTGGTTCTTTTCCTTTATCATTAGTCAAAGAGCTTGAGATGAAAATAGTAGGGTTTTTAGGAACTAGAGTAGACGAGCTTGATGTCTTAGCACCTAAGCCTGTCTTGTCAGCAGGAGCCCTATACCTATCTGACAATTCAAGATTAACTTTTGAAGAGTTAACCAGGTCAGTAAGTTTAAGGTCTAAAGTGACAACCTCGGTTTCTAAGAACTTATTACGTTCTTCAAGCTTTTTGAACTTATTTTGTAAAACATTGAATTCATGTTTCTCAGTAGCATGTGTCTTAAGTAGGTCTTGATACAACTTGTCTGTCAATGCACACTTGTCTTTGAGTTGACTCAACTCTTCTTGCAAGCGTTCATTTAGGACTGTTGTATTAGGATCTACTTTAGACTGAGCTTCCTTAAGATCAATGATTTCTTGTCTTAAAATGATGTTTTCGTCACTGACTTCAATGAATGCCTTGTTAGCAAGTAGGAGGTCGTCTTCAACTGCACTAGTAGAGTGCTGAAGACTACTCCCTACTTTGCTACTGGCAGTGTCACTTTCATCAGATTCTGATTCATCACAAGATTGAAAAGATGTAGCAGATGATACCTCTTGGTCGATTTTAGCCATGCAGCATAGACCATCATCTACTATGAAGGCTTCATCGTGATCTTGTTCAGACGGGTAGCTAGATGAGGATGATGGTAACTCGTCTGAGTCAGAGTCAGAGTCATCATTAACCATCATTGCCTTCTTACCCCGGTTGTATCTTCTTTCCCTTCGTGTTTTGCGTTCTTCACGATCATCGGTACTCAGGTCTGGACATTCATATATGTAGTGACCTGGCTTCTCACAGTTATAGCACAAGATATCATTAGTAGCCTTTTTAATAGGAGAGTTGTTCCTTCGTTTATCACGTCTATCAGAACGAGTAATCTTCCTACCATTAGACTCTCTATCTTGTCTGTTACCTTTCGAGACTTCGTCTCTCCTTTCGGACGAGTTTCGGTCTCGTCTGGTCTCAGACGAGTTCTAAGAAGCAGACCCTCTATGCTCCCTATAGAACTTCTTATATCTTCCGAAACGTTTATTCAGCCTATCAAACTTTCTAACCATGAGGCTTACCTGATCCTTCAGACTAAGATCAGTATCTAACTCGTCTTTCACAGAAGCAGACCTAGTCTTAGTCTTAGACCTGTCTACCTTAGACGAACTAGCCTTAAAGGCAACGTTCTTAGATACAGCATGTTCTCTGTCACTGCTTACTATGGGTTCATCTTCGTCTAGATCAAACTCATGGGCCTTTAGAGTTTGAAACATGGTTTCTGCTGTCCATACGTCTATATCTTGGGTATTCTTAACAAGCATTTTTACCATTTTCCATCGACTATCAAGGCTTTTGAGAATCCTAAGATTGATTTCTCGTGGAGTATAAGATTTACCAAGGACTTCCAAGTCATTCATGATTTTAGTAAAACGAGTATCCAACTGGTCTATTGTTTCACCAGCTTTCATATGAAATGATTCGAATCTTTGGACTGCAGTGGAAAGCTTGCTTTCTTTGATTAGGGATGTTCCTTCACAAATGATAGCTAAGCGATCCCACATTTCTTTGGCAGTTTTACATTTTAACACTTTTCCCAGATACTCATTAGGAAGAGTGTGTAAGATGTAATTCTTGGCCAAGCTATCCAAATTATTCTGTCTTATTTCTTCTGAGGTTAGTTCTGACCTTGGTTTCTTGACGAGTGTACCCACGGGTTGATTTGCGTCAAGGGCAGCAGTATTGGGGATCATGGTCACAATTGGACCTTCAGTGATGACTGAGATCATTAAGTCGTGAGTGGAACTGAAGATGGCTTCCATCCTTAGCTTCCAATAGTCATAGTCTTGAACCTGGAACTTAGGTAACTTGTTAGCGCTGATCTCAAGAGACATGATTTCAAGAAATAAGTGCTAAGTAGAGTTATGATCAAGAATAACAGATAAGTCTAGAACAGGAGGCACGAAACAGATATATCAAGAATATTTGATCAAGAACACGTATACAAGAACAATCAAAGAGCAATACTTCACCCTAAGTCTTAAGTCGGTTATCAAGAAACAGCAGTTCGAAAACTACTGCTCTGATACCACTTGTAGGTCCCTAAGTTGAGTTAATATCGAGGGAAGCTAAAGAAAATGTCTAGAGGGGGGTGAATAGACTTTTCTAAAATCTTTCGATATATCAGAATTACAATGTGCGGAATACGAAATTATCAATGAGCCCAATTATAGTTTATACTCAACTTAATTCGAGAACTCTATTTTATGTATACTCAGCTAATCTAGTTCAGTTATGTAATTCAATTAACTAAACAATTAATCAATTAAACAACAAACAAAACAGTAAAGTAAATCAAACACGAGATTTATAGTGGTTCGACAACTTGTCTACATCCACTCTCACAAACCCAGTTGTGATGTTTCCACTAAACTCTTCCAATCGAGTACAAGTGTATGTTCCTGTCTTTAAAGTCTCAAGAAGAAGACTTAGATCTTCAACAGACTATACCTCCAGATATGTCAACGATCTAACTAGAAATTTTACAAGTATCTAGCACCTTGAAAATAACAAAACAAAAACTAAAAACTTCTCTGATCTTCAGTAGTAGCCTTCTTGATTCTTCACTTGTCTTCTGGCTTCTATCTGAACTTCAATCAACTCTGAGAGTAAACTTCGAATATATCTTTACTTTGAGTATGTAGATTTTCAGCGTATCAGTTCTCTTCAAATGATTACCATCATGAAGTATTTATAAACTTCTGAAATCAAGAACTAATAAGTTGTAACCAACTTTTCTTGATAACTACCTTCAACTGAATCTTATATCCATACACGCGTTTCTTGTTGTGCATTAGTTATTCCATAACTAACTTTTATATCTTTAATTTTTCACGCGCTTTTAACTTTCACTTATCTTGAGTAGACTTGTATTTACTTGTCTTGTCTTGTAATCCTTCTGTCTTGAGTAGTAGACTTCAACTCTTCTTGTCTGATCTTCCTTGTTCAATTAGTAGACTATACTAAACCTATCAAGACTATTACATTACTTTAAGCTTTTATAATACAAGCTTAGTCAACTTATAAACTATACAATAAAACTAATCTATTACATCATGAGCTCTATACAACATTTAAATAGCTCAGTAACAATCTTAAACAAACACTGTAAACACATATGAATTACTTATAAACTGTACTTATCTTTTCATGTGAACTTATGTGAACTCTACTGGTCTTGTACAAGATGACTTAACTCAACTAGACTAGATCAGTCAACACTTAGAAAATATTCATACTACTTTTGGCTTTATCAAAACTTCATCTTTTATTCATCATTTAGGACTTGTTCTAGGATTCATATCCCAACATTGAGTAAGCTAGTGAAAATGTCTAGAGGGGAGGGGTGAATAGACTTTTCAAAAATCTTTCAATATATCAGAATACACAATGCGGAATAATCAGATTACTAATGAGCCCAATCAACTTTATACTCAACTTTTCTATAGATCTCTATCTTTGTTAATTCTTAATGTTCTTGATTAAACAATTCAAACAAATAACAAACAGTAAAGTAAAGAACACAGAATTTTATAGTGGTTCGACAAATGTCTACATCCACTCTCACAACTCCAGTTGTGAAGTTTTATTACTCTTCTTGAGCTTTTTGTGGCTTAGAGTCCCAAGATTAAGACTTTGATCTTATCGATTATACCTCCAGGTATATCTTCGATCTACTAGTAATTCTACAAGTAACTAGCACACTTGTTTTACAAAATACAAACTTAAACTTGAAAAGTAAAACTTCTCTTTGAATAGCCTTTGATTCTTCTCTTCAATTCAGTGGCTCTTCTCTTCTTTGATTTCCTTAACTCTGTGAGTTCTTGCTTGTAGACTTGCTCTTGAATTCTCTAAGATCAGTAATTGCTCAGTAGTCTTCAGCAGTAGGAGATCATACAGTATTTATAGAATTTAGTATGACAGTTAGCAGTTTGTGAACTAACTCTCAACTAACTCTAAAACTGTTTTTGTTGTAACTTCTTCTTGTAACCCACTTTGTAACTTCCTTCCAACTTCCAAGTCAGCATATCTTCAATATATCTTCAGTTACACCTTAAATAAGCTTTCCAAACTTATTCTTCAATTTCAACAAATCAGCACAGTAACTTACTGTTCTGATTTTTACTCTTCGGATTTTACTCTGCTGATTTTTACTCTTCTGATTCAATCAGCACAGTAACCAAAAACTGTTCAAAACTTCTCCAGATTTCTTCTAAGATTATCTTCAACTCTTCTTGAAGTCTTCTTATTCTGAAGTAGTCCTCTGAGTCTTCATTAGTCTTCTTTAGTCTTCTGATCTTCTCCTAATCTAGTTCTAATCTACTGTTCTAATCTTTACAATGCTGAATACAATAAAATACAACTTTACAAATTTACAACCTATCTATACATCAACTGAACTACATACAGATGAGTATATCTAAGTCCTATACTATAAGCTGTCTATACAATACAAAACATCAGCTTAGTTCCTAACAGTTCATATATCAGATCAGTAAACAATAAGATCAGTAACTCATAAGATCAGTAACTCATGTAAGTTCAATAACTTTTATATAAGATCAGTAAGTATTTAAGAACAGTAAATATATAAGATCAGTAACTTACACATAAAATCAGTAAGCATATAAGATCAGTAAGTATACAAGATCAGTAACTCAGATCCAAATACATAAGATCACTAAAAAATTATCCTCTGTTTCCATACTCAGATCAGTAATCTTATTTCATATGACTCAGTTAAGATCAGTAATTTTACTCAATATTACTAGATAAGATCAGTAAACTTATTTCACTTAGCATTAAGATCAGTAATCTCAATTTAAGTTTCTCAACAGATTAGTAAGCTTATATTCAGATGACTTAGTTAAGATGACTTAGAACCACATATATCACTAACTTTAAGTTGCTTTTGGCCATCAAAACATACTTGAAAGTGTGCGGGTATGGATGTATAAAAGTGTTTAAGTTTAAGTAGAATAATGTTGTACTAAATGTTGTGACAATTGGTACAACACTGGCTCTAACAGAATATCAGAAATTATGATTAACACAGCGGAAGACTTGAAACACTAAAAACAAACGAGACACAATGGAAATAATTTTTCACATAGATTTTATAAATAAAAATCTATGCTAGCCTTACGGCGAAAATCAATACTTATCTTCAAGTATAAATGTTGTGTGAAATGTTACAGCATTAACATTCACAACAGAAACTACAAACGAGGCAGGTGCCTTGTTCTAAAAACGAACTAAGTGTATAATGTATACACTGTCGAAATGCCTAGTCTATCTAAAGATTACACTCTCAATAGATAAGAAGACACACAGCCATACGGGTGGGATACGAACGTATGATCTAAAAGGTAGTTCTACTGGCCACAATTCCTAACAGGGATATACGCTCGGTCTAGGAAGTTGATCGAATAGAGTACACTGATTTGAGAAGCCTTCCATCGGTATTTATAGTAGTGGGGTGCTGATTCTAGAGGCTTCCACATTGAGGTCCTATTTTTTAGGAAACTCAACTTCCACAACTTCCATGATCTTTCTAGATCCTTCTAGGCTGCTCCAGGTCGTTCCAAATGTATCTAGGCCGTTCTAGCATGTTCTCCAATGTTCTGGAATCTTCCAGGTTCCAGATCCTTGTAGAAGCTTCTAGATTCTGCCAGAAATGCGACAACATTTAGATCAACATTTAATGTAGCATTTCAGAAAAGACTTAGAAAAAATCTCGGAAGGTCAAATTAAGATGTTGTTGATAATGTTAAGGCATTTAAGGATTAACAACATCTACAATACTTTCATCAATTAGAACATTATTTCAAGGATTCATATCCCAACAATTTCCCCCTTTTTGATGAAGCCAAAACTACTTAAATGTTAATAAATCAGTAGTTAAGTATGTAGTCAATCATAACAGTTCATCAATTCAGAATTTCATATCATATTCACAATCAAATCAGATATTTCACATATAACACATACTTACAAAATATGAAATGATCACAAAATATAGAAATAAAGATTAAGGATAGAAATGTTATCTCCTGAGCTTGTCCTTCATCTTCATTCTGCATCTTTAGATTCTGAATGCAACATACATCCTTGCCTTGATATCCATCATATGTTGATGATCAGATATTCCTTCTTCCTTGATAATTTCAGCAATAATGTTGTTGATCTCTTTGTAATCAGGTTCTCCACTTTCCAGTCTTGGAGGTTCCCAATTAGGTTCTTCAGGACACAAAATCTTTGTTCCAGCACGATTAGCAACCTGTGCTATGTCTTCCCAGAACTCTTGATCAATATTCAGCATGAATTCTTCAAAATCAATAAATTCTGCTTCCTTGCTCGAATGATCACCAAACTTCTTCACAATGAAGTTTGCAATCTGCCACTTCTTCTTCAAATTTTTCCAGTATTCCATATGTTCTGTCAAAACAATAAAATCTACAAAGTTTTCATCTTGAAAATCTTTGTCAAACTGTTTTCCTTCAGCTTTCTTTTGAGCATTCATCTTTCTCTTCAAAGCTGTAACTCGATTATCAAATCTTGTCTTCAAGAACTTGACATCCTTTTCTTTCTTCTTTTTCAAGTTTTCTTCTTCACTTGTCATAACAGCTTTCATTTTGCTTTTTGATCTAGTCATTCTTCCAGCTTCTTCTTCTTGTTGTTCTTCATCAGATAGGACTAACTTCCTCTTCTTCTGACTTGAACTTCCAGCAATATCAGGTCTTTTCTCAACAATTTCTTGACCTTGTTGTTTCTGTTGCTTCCTTAGCTTCAGTTTTTCATTCAATATTGCAATTTCAGCTCTTAATTCATCCTGACTCACAATCAACTGAGCTTGTTGTGACTGTGTTTGTTCCATTACTTCCCTTGTCCTATCTTCCCCTTTTTGGCTTCATCATGCCACTCTTTCAAGGAAGATATATGTTGCTCCAGCTTTTTATGCAACACTTGAGACAGGTTTCTTTCTTGTACTCTATGAAGGTCAAAAAATTTGGACATTGTATGCTCCATCACCTTTTCATAAGAGTGTTCAGAATGCATCTTATTCATTCTTTCAGTAGCTTCTTGAAACATCTGGACAGCAGCCTCCAATTTGGCTTGAAGCTCTGCATTCTGCCTTTTCAGCATCTCAAAGTCAGAATTTTCAGAATCTTTCTCAATAGAACCTGTTCTGATCTGTTCTTGCACATCCTCAAGAACAATAGGATCAGCAGAGTGAATTTGAATGCTTTCCATCTCTTCAGCATTGACATCTTGATTTTCAACAACCTCTGTTTCTTCAATCACAACAGTGTTCTCAAACACCTCTGTTGCATTGACAATATCTTCATCAATATCCATAAAATCTTTTTCAGCAGCAGTTTCAGTTTCATCAAGACCTTTCTCTTCACTAAATAAATCCTCATCAGAGTTAGGAGTTGTAATCTTCTCAACAGTGTACTTGATTCCTGTTAATCTCTCAACAAGAAGTACCACAGATTCTGGAGTGACTAACTCAAGAAAAGAGTTAACACCAGCTGCTAGCATCTATTCTGCTTCCCAATCATCAAAGATTGAAGCACCTCTCATACCTTCCATGATGGCTAAACTCTCCTTCAAAGTACTCCTCTTAAGATACACCCATGTGCCTATCCTAAGGAGTTTTTCAAACTCATCTGAGCTCTCATCTAATCCAGGAAATTGTTTCAACAATGCTATCCTCAGATCTATCCTGATTCTATCCTCTTTATCACAGATAGTGTACTCCATCAAATCAGCAGGTTTAGGAGTAATAAATTCAGGTTCAGGAGATGATGAAATATCAATTGGTTCAGAAGAAGGCTCAAATTCATGTTCAGTAGAGTGAGCATGAACCTGTATTGGGGATTGATGTGGTGAAGATTGATGTGAAGTTTGATGTTGAGGGCTAGGAATTGAAGTAGGCTCAAAGTTAGTGTGCTGAGGTGATGAATGAGGAGTGTTCTGAGTCTCAGAAAAATAGTGATCTGATCTTCCAGAATATGAAGGTTGAGGGTTTTGGGTTTCAGTTTGGCTTGGTTCAGAGTTTGAAGGGGTAGGGGAGACAATAATCAATTTCCTCCTAACACTCCTTGTCTTAGTCCTTTTATGAATAGCAACAGGACTAGGAACACTAACCTCTTGCTCATCTGAGCTCGATTGCACCACAGTTTCCACAAATCGAACTGTTGGTTCTGAGGCAGCTGTAGCAGACCTTCCTCTCCTAGGTCTAGTACTGCTCGGATCATGCCTTGCCTTTGACCTAACTTCAGGCTGATTGTCCTCAGATTGGTACATTGAAGCTCCAGACTCTTCTGCTTCAATTTCTTGAGAGTGTTCCAAGGGGTTCTCTTGTTCAAACTGAACAGACTCCTTCTTCATCAAGAATTTCCCATGATGGAATTTCTTGGGATTACTCCAATATGGTTTTTTAACCAGCTGAGGCAGCAAGAAACTCAGCTTGCTTCCAAACCCTAATTTTGATTTAATTGAGAATTCCATTGTATCCTCATCAAACAAAACTTTTTCCTTTTCAGTCAGCAGCCTTTCCAAGAAGAATCCTTGCCAATCACCTTGCACTCTGTCGATGATTGCAGCCATAATTCTAATCTTGAAACTCGATAAGGCATCCTGGCTATGATGTTGCCCTAACAAGCACTTTCCAGCTATATCCATCAAGAACTGCAGACCAGTAGGAAGTACATCCTTCTTCAGATTAGTCAATGTCTCTGTTTCAACACCTGACCACCTTCCCACACACTCCTTTTCCTCTCCAGCTTTGTAAGTCAAAATATCCACTGGGCCTTGTGGTAAATCCAACATTACTTCGAGGATGTCCCTAGTAATGGTGACCTTGTGCCCAGCAAGCATGGAGTGAACACCATTTTTATCACCTTGAAGTTGTAAATAAAATTCCACAGCTTCCGGTTCGTAGACATTCATGGGAAATGATTCCAGAAATTTTCGTAGTCCGCACTCTTCACACATAGTTAGAATGGCTTGATTTTCAGCACTGTGTCGGCCATTGAAATAGACAGCGTTCTCCACGAAAATGCCCTTCTTGCGAATCCACAAATTCGAATCGAATGTTCCTGCAACTTGGTTTGCTTCATTGATAATATTAATGGTTGCCATTTGAGAGTTTTGTAGAAACCAGATTTTCAGAAGTTATGAGGTTAAGAGATTTCCAGAAATGAGCTCGTAAGAACGAAGAAGATGAAGTGTGATCGTTTTTGTTAAATTCAAAACCAATCTAGGGCTAGGATTGAATTAGATTATTACAAAGAATGGTTGGGATTAAGTCTCGAAATTCGAGTTAAACAATAACTGTTCACATTCTAGTAACATTCTTAATTTTGGAGCCAACTTGTGTTTGATAAATACACCACAATTTTTAGGTTTAGAAATAGAGGAGTGTATTAATCTTCTCTATTAATAATCCAAAAATATGAACAATTTTTGACTTAGAGTAATCTAAACCAAAAGACTGTTCTGATGCAAATCAGCACAGTAGTTTCCAAAACTATTTCACTTCATTTTCTTACAAGTATTTAAAGAAAATATCACTTATCTGGATCAGCTGAGTACTGTGATCAGCTGAGTAACCTTTTTAGAAATCAGATCAGTAGATGAATCAGCACAGTAGATTTCAGATCAGTAGATGGGTCAGCACAGTAATCCTCAGATCAGTACCCAAATTTCCTGATTTCACCTTTTTTATATCAGCACAGTGATCCTCAGATCAGTACTGTGTCAGATGAGTAGATTTCTTGTAGACAGATTAGTTGTAAACAAATCTTTCAAATCTGTAATCAGATCAGTTCCCCCTTAAATGGAGAATTCCTCTTCTGTGCCTGTTTCACCTTGGTAGAAGTGTTAGTTCATGAGATATAGGAGAAAAACAGTACAGATTAGTAACAATATGTTTTAATTTAATGATCATATCAAAGTTTATGCTAAAGTGACTTAGTGATCTGAGTCAACAAAAGGATCTTTAAGAAATCATAGATTCCCCCTTAATGTGTGTTCTCAGTGTCCCTCAGCTTTACCAGCTTCCTCATTGGGATTAAGGTCACTTTAGTAACCTTGTTACCTGTTTTAAGTGTAGTGATATGACATAGGGTTGTCTCTTCTGAGTTTTGAGTTTTGATGTACTGCTCTTAGTTTCTGCTTCATGTACTTCTTGGTATAAGATCAGTACCTGAAATGTTAACACAGTTCTATATACTGATAGAATCCATATCTATCAATCCTAAACTAATGCACAATTCTCTGAATCTCACTTCAGCCAATGGTTTTGTAAAAATGTCAGCTCTTTGAATATCAGTATGAATCTTTTCCATTCTAATATTCTTCTTTTCAACATGATCCCTAATAAAATGATGCCTAATGTCAACATGTTTGCATCTAGTATGAAGAACAGGATTTTGAGTGATGGCAATGGCACTATTACTGTCACAATATATAGGTACATTAGATTCTACAACATTGTAGTCTCTGAGTTGTTGTATTAGCCAAAGAAGCTGACTACAACAACTACCTGCAGCCATATATTCTGCTTCAGTAGTAGAAGTTGCCACACTTGTTTGTTTCTTTGAAAACCATGAAATGAGCTTAGTTCCTAAGAATTGACATGAACCTGAAGTAGATTTTCTATCTATTTTGCAACCTCCAAAGTCCGAGTCTGAATAACCACTTAGAGATATATCATCATCTGCAGGATACCATAATCCTCGATTAATGGTCCCCTTTAGATATTTCAATATCCTTTTAGCAGCTTCCAGATGACTTTCCTTAGGGTTTGCTTGAAATCTTGCACATACTCCAACAGAAAAAGCAATATCAGGTCTGCTGGCAGTTAGATAGAGTAGAGAGCCAATTAAAGCACGATAGTGAGGTTGGTCAGAAGACTTACCTCCTTCATCAGGATCCATTCTGTATGTAGGTTGCATGGGCACACCAACTGTCTTACAGGTTTTAATACCAAATTTATCTAGCAAATTCTTAGTGTACTTTGCTTGATTTATAAAGATACCTTCTGAAGTTTGTTTTACTTGAAGACCAAGAAAATATGTCATTTCTCCCATCATAGACATTTCAAATTTACTTTGCATGAGTGTAGAAAAGCTTTCACTCAAGTTTTTGTTGGGTGATCCAAAGATAATATCATCCACATAAATTTGAACAAGTAATATATCATTACCTTCTTGTCTTCTAAACAAAGTTCTATCAACTTTGCCTTTTGTAAAACCATTTTCAAGTAAGAATAAGGAAAGAGTATCATACCATGCTCTTGGGGCTTGTTTCAATCCATAGAGTGCTTTCTTTAACCTGTATACTTGGTGACTATTCACTTCAAAACCAGGTGGTTGTTCCACATAAACTTCTTCAGCAAGTATACCATTCAAAAATGCACTTTTCACATCCATTTGATACACAGTAAATTTCATATGTGCAGCATAAGCAAGGAACAATCTTATAGCTTCTAGTCTAGCTACAGGAGCAAAAGTTTCATCATAATCAATACCCTCAGCTTGAGAGTAGCCCTGAGCAACTAATCTAGCTTTGTTTCTAACTACAAGATCATTTTCATCCCTTTTGTTCTTGAAAATCCACTTAGTGCCTACAACATTATGATTACTAGGTCTATCAACAAGTTCCCAAACTTCATTTCTAGTGAACTGATTTAGTTCTTCCTGCATGGCTATAATCCAGTTACTATCACTTAAAGCTTCAATCACAGTTTTAGGCTCAATAGATGATAGAAAACAACACCAGCAAAATAAAGACTTACTAGGTTCTTCCTTTGAATCAAACAATTGTTTTCTAGTTTTAACACCTATACTAGAATCACCTAGAATCAGATCAGCAGAATGAGCAGACTTCCATGTCCTTCTATTCTTAACAGAAATGCTATCATCATTTACATCATGCAAATTATCATGCAGATTAGTATCATTTATATCAGCAGATTTGTTCACAGGAGAGCAGTCATTAATTTCTTGTATTTCAGAAGTTTTAGATGACTCACCTTTGTCTTTTACCTTTTCTTTATTAGAATTTTGATCTAGAACTTTCAGGAAAGGATTATATGCTTGTACAGATTCATATATTCCTGTATCATCATCTTCATTGTTGATTTGAAGCTGTAGTTTGTCAATTTTCTTACTGAGCTGATGATCAGCAGAGTCCTGCACATTCTCATCAAAGACAACATGGGGTGTTTCTTCCACACATAGGGTAGAGTAATTAAACACTCTAAATGCTTTGCTTACAGAAGAGTATCCTAAGAATATTCCTTCATCAGCTTTTGCATCAAAAGCATTTAATTTACTTTTGCATCAAAAGCATTTAATTTACTTTTGCCATTGTTATGTATGAAACACTTACATCCAAAGATATGAAAATAAGAAACTCTTGGTTTTCTGCCTTTCCATACCTCATAAGGTGTTTTACCATGCACCTTATTAAGAGCACTTCGATTTTGGGAGTGGCAAGCTGTGTTAATAGCTTCTGCCCAAAATTTCTGAGGTGTGTTGAATTCTGCAATCATGGCTCTGCAAGCTTCTTTTAGTGTTCTGTTTCTCCTTTCTGCAACACCATTTTGTTGAGGGGTTCTGGCTGCACTTGTCAAATGTTGTATGCCAGACTTAGAACAGTAGTCAGAAATGTAACAATTAATAAATTCAGTCCCCTTGTCACTCCTTATCTTGACAATGGGATGACCTTTTTCAACCTGCAACCTCTTCAATAGATCTGGAAGTAGTGTTTGTGTATCACTCTTTTTGTGTAGAAAGACTACCCAAGTAAACTTAGAATAATCATCTACAACAACTAGAGTATACCTTCTTCCATTCAATGTAGGAGGTTTGATAGGACCATGAAGATCCATATGCAAGAGTTCTAAAACTCTGCTTGTTGAAAGAGTTGGAATGGACTTAAATGAAACTTTTACCTGTTTACCTTTTTGACAGGAATCACATACTTGTGATTTGGAATAGATTTCATTAGGAATGCCCTCAACAAGATGTTCTCTAGCAATCTTGTTGATTATCTTAAAGTTCAGATGGCAGAGGCGTTTATGCCAGAGCCAACTGTTTTCTTTAGGACTCTTAGTAATAAGACAGGCATTCTTAGGACAACTATTCCAATTCACAATGTATACACTTCCTTGTCTTGTGCCAACAAGTATAACATTGTGAGTCCTTTTATCAATTATTTCACATCTTCTGGTTTTGAACTGAACCTTGTATCCCCTGTCACAGAATTGAGATACAGATAACAAATTATACTTCAAACCTTCAACATAGGAGACATCTTGGATTTCAACATCTCCATTCTTGATGAATCCAAATCCTTTTGTGATTGCTATTGAGCTATCACCAAAGATGACTTTTGGTCCTTCCTTCTCATGATAGTCAGTAAGTAAGGCCTTGGTACCAGTCATGTGGTGTGAGCACCCACTGTCTATGTACCAGGTCTCACCAACTGAACCACCTTTCTTGTATAAGTCCAGTCGATCCTGCAAAGTAGTGATCTTAATAACTTAGGTACCCTTATTTATTGGGGTCCTTGGGGGTTAGTAGTGAGAGGTACCCAAATGAACATTGAGGATTTGAATAAGTGGGACCTCTTCAGTTTCCTTCCAAATTTATCACAGAACAGTACTTTATTAACCAGTTCAGAATTATCAACAGACTTAGGATCTATTTTTCTGAGATAGCCTTTCCTTGGTTCTATCCCTTTTTCAGTAAGATCAGTATGTCTGTAATAGTTTGAATATGGTCTAAAAGCATGTGGACCATAAGGCTTATAAATTTGCTTTGGCCTTTTTTCTCCATAGATATCATAGGATAAAGGAGGAGGATAAAGAACAGGTTTGTTATGATAATGAGGCACAAATCTCCTAGGTTTAGTTGAATACAGCTGAGACTGCCTTATAAAAGGAGGTCTAGGCTGTTCCCAACTTGCCTGTGCTTGTCTTGACCTACTGTTCTGAGTTTGTCTCTTCTGATTCCAGGACTGATCTGATCTGGTCAGAGGAGTATAACTCTTCTGGTATGGTCTTGACTGTACTGGTCTTAATACATTCTTCATTTTACCATTCTTGGTAGTAGGAGGGATGTATTTAGATTGTACTTTGAGTTTTGGATCATCATCATAAGTCATAGGTTCTTTTCCTTTATCTAGTTGCAAAGAACTTGTACTAGCTCCATTAGTGTTCTTAAATTCTGAAGTAGATGGACTAGGCAGATCAGTACCTATTCCTCTTTTATCATTTGGAGCTCTATATCTGTCTGAGATAGTTTGATTAATCTTAGTAGAGTTAATCATCCCAGATAGCTTTCGATCTAGGCTCACTACTTCAGATTCTAAGAATCTATTGCGCTCTTCAAGTTTTTCACACTTAATCTTTAAATCATTGAATTCATTAGTCTCTTTGGCTTGAGTTTTAAGCATACCTTGATATAGTTTGTCAATGGATGCATACTTTTCTTGGAGTTGAGACAACTCTTCTGATAGTCTTGCATTTATGACAGCTATATTAGGATCCACTTTTGACTGAGCTTCTTTTAGCTTAATGATTTCTTGCTTTAAAGATATATTCTCATCACTAATTTCAATGAATGCTTTGTTAGCTTGTAGAAGGGCTTCTTCAGTCACTCCTTGGGAATGATGAAGACTACTTCCTACACTGCTAACAGCAGCATCACTTTCATCAGTGTCAGAATTGTCACAAGATTGAAATGAGTTAGCAGATGATACCTCATCATTTATTTTGGCCATCATTACCAGTCCATCATCTGCTATGAAGGCTTCATCTTCATTGCTAGAGGGGTAGTCAGATGAAGACGATGGTAACTCTTCTGATTCCGAATCAGAGTCATTGTAAGCCATCATTGCCTTCTTACCCTTTGCATATTTTCGATCTCTTCTGGCTTTCCTTTCTTCTCGATCTTCAGAACTCAGATCAGGACATTCATAAGCATAATGACCTTGCTTATCACAATTATAGCAAACAGGATTGTTAGAAGTTCTTTTAGGAGGAGAATGTTTTCTGTTCCTGTCATGCTTGTCAATTGAGTTCCTGTCTTTCTTATCAGAATACTTTCTATCTCTCTTATCAGATGAGTTCCTATCTCTCCTGTTCTCATTAGAGATCTCATCCCTTCTTTCAGAAGAGTTTTGATCCCTTCTGTTCACAGAAGAGTCCCTGTTACTAGAACCCTTAGTTTCCTTATAGAATCTTTTGTACCTGCCATACCTCTTGTTCAGTTTATCAAATCTTTTGATCATAAGGCTCATCTGATCTTTCAGACTAAGATCAGAACTATCTAGTTCATCTTTTATGCTTGATGCCTTAGACTTAGATGATCTAGACCCCTTAGAGGTAGAGGCTTTAAAGGCTATGTCCTTAGAGGCATCCTTATCCTTATGAATCTCAGTAATAGGATCTTCTTCATCTAACTCAAACTCATGTGCCTTAAGTGTTTGGAACATAGTTTCTGCTGGCCAAGAATCAATGTCTTGTGTGGTTTTAATGATCATCTTGACCATTTTCCACCTTTCATCCAATGCTTTCAAGATTCTCAGGTTAATCTCTCTTTCAGTATAAGTTTTTCCTAATACATCAAGATCATTCATAATTTTGGTAAATCGAGTATCTAACTCATCAATTGATTCTCCTGGCTTCATCTTAAATGATTCAAACTTTTGGACAGCAGTGGATAACTTGCTTTCTTTGATCAGTGTAGTACCTTCACAAAGAATAGCCAGTTTGTCCCACATCTGTTTTGCAGTCTTACATTTTAATACTTTACCAAGATACTCATTTGGTAAGGTATGTAAAATGTAGTTCTTGGCAAGACTGTCCAAATTGTTTTATTTCATTTCTTCTGAAGTCAGTTATGACCTTGGTTTAGGGACCAGTGCTCCAACTGGTTTTGATGGATCCAGAACAGCAGTGTTTTCCACCATGATGACAATTGGTCCTTCAATCACCACAGACACCATTAGATCATGGGTCGAGCTAAAGATGGCCTCCATCCTAAGCTTCCAGTAGTCATAATCTGCAATCTTGAACTTGGGCAGCTTGTTCACATTAGTGTCATCCATGTTTGATTAGACAAATAGGATCAGTAGTATAGCAGATAGATTTCAAGTATTCAGATAGTAACAAATATCAAGAAATAACAGCAAGATCAGTAAGATATCCCTCAAGATCTGTAAGGTTATCAAGAAACAGCAGTCCAATGAACTACTGCTCTGATACCACTTGTTGGTCCCAAAGTTGAGTTAATAATATTGAGTAAGCTAGTGAAAATGTCTAGAGGGGAGGGGTGAATAGACTTTTAAAAAATCTTTCAATATATCAGAATACACAATGCGGAATAATCAGATTACTAATGAGCCCAATCAACTTTATACTCAACTTTTCTATAGATCTTTATCTTTGTTAATTCTTAATGTTCTTGATTAAACAATTCAAACAAATAACAAACAGTAAAGTAAAGAACACAGAATTTTATAGTGGTTCGACAAATGTCTACATCCACTCTCACAACTCCAGTTGTGAAGTTTTATTACTCTTCTTGAGCTTCTTGTCGCTTAGAGTCCCAAGATTAAGACTTTGATCTTATCGATTATACCTCCAGGTATATCTTCGATCTACTAGTAATTCTACAAGTAACTAGCACACTTGTTTTACAAAATACAAACTTAAACTTGAAAAGTAAAACTTCTCTTTGAATAGCCTTTGATTCTTCTCTTCAATTCAGTGGCTCTTCTCTTCTTTGATTTCCTTAACTCTGTGAGTTCTTGCTTGTAGACTTGCTCTTGAATTCTCTAAGATCAGTAATTGCTCAGTAGTCTTCAGCAGTAGGAGATCATACAGTATTTATAGAATTTAGTATGACAGTTAGCAGTTTGTGAACTAACTCTCAACTAACTCTAAAACTGTTTTTGTTGTAACTTCTTCTTGTAACCCACTTTGTAACTTCCTTCCAACTTCCAAGTCAGCATATCTTCAATATATCTTCAGTTACACCTTAAATAAGCTTTCCAAACTTATTCTTCAATTTCAACAAATCAGCACAGTAACTTACTGTTCTGATTTTTACTCTTCGGATTTTACTCTGCTGATTTTTACTCTTCTGATTCAATCAGCACAGTAACCAAAAACTGTTCAAAACTTCTCCAGATTTCTTCTAAGCTTATCTTCAACTCTTCTTGAAGTCTTCTTATTCTGAAGTAGTCCTCTGAGTCTTCATTAGTCTTCTTTAGTCTTCTGATCTTCTCCTAATCTAGTTCTAATCTACTGTTCTAATCTTTACAATGCTGAATACAATAAAATACAACTTTACAAATATACAACCTATTTATACATCAACTGAACTACATACAGATGAGTATATCTAAGTCCTATACTATAAGTTGTCTATACAATACAAAACATCAGCTTAGTTCCTAACAGTTCATATATCAGATCAGTAAACAATAAGATCAGTAACCCATAAGATCAGTAACTCATGTAAGTTCAATAACTTTTATATAAGATCAGTAAGTATTTAAGAACAGTAAATATATAAGATCAGTAACTTACACATAAAATCAGTAAGCATATAAGATCAGTAAGTATACAAGATCAGTAACTCAGATCCAAATACATAAGATCACTAAAAAATTATCCTATGTTTCCATACTCAGATCAGTAATCTTATTTCATATGACTCAGTTAAGATCAGTAATTTTACTCAATATTACTAGATAAGATCAGTAAACTTATTTCAGTTAGCATTAAGATCAGTAATCTCAATTTAAGTTTCTCAACAGATTAGTAAGCTTATATTCAGATGACTTAGTTAAGATGACTTAGAACCACATATATCACTAACTTTAAGTTGCTTTTGGCCATCAAAACATACTTTCATCAATTAGAACATTGTTTCAAGGATTCATATCCCAACAGACATATATAAGTCAAAGAAGACATACAGGCGTGGTGAGTTTTTTGGCTTCGTCCGATTCTCCAACAATGGAAACTACTGGGAGATTGAAGAGGGACTGAATCCTCGGGTCGATCTCTCCATCGTATGGTGCTAGTGTCGGGCCTTGTACTTTATTTTGTATCGGGGTCGTGAGTATGTGTATACTCAATGGCGAGCTTGGCATGGTAATTGAATGTGGTGTTGCCTCCTTTGCCGCAACCACCTCGGCTTTCAATGACTCTACTTGTTGCTGCATTTTCAGCACTTTTTGCATGGTGGTGATCTCCTCTTCCTGGTTAGTTACATGCTTTGATCGGGGCAAAGGTCTCAAGTTATCATGTATCGATCTAGCTGCTCATACATGTGGTCTCCCGAGCATTTCGAGAGTTGATTATCGCCCTTGTGACCCTCTAGTCCCCAACACTTTAGTTGGACTAACATTATGTGCACGAGGACCTTTCTTTAAATCTTCTCCTTGGAAATACGAGACTTGTTAGCTCGTCCACGCTCACCTAACCTATCAAGCAATGATTGCCTTGATTTGTCTAGTTCAGCATTGTCTGACTCCGCCATTCCTTCCTCCATTTTTATTTTTCCTCTAGCATTCTAGCGTAATTGTCCACTGCTTACTGTTTGTGAAATCCTATCGTGGTTCTCTAGTACTTTTACATTGGTTGTAGCAGTTGTTGTTTCTTCTTCAAATATTCAATGGCCTTTGTGATTTTCACTGGGTCCTTTATGATGGTCTCCAAATCCCAGGACTTAGATGATGAATGCATGCATGGCTCCCCTCCCGGATTCTGGGTGGGTAGATCATCTTCCTAGCTTCTAATTTTGAGAATTACCCGACAATTTTCTGTAAAACTACATGTTTCTGATTAGTTCATTTTACTCCCCCTTCTTCTAGCGCCAAAATGTTGATAGGCTATTTATGATGATAGAATATATTTATTACACAAGGTATTGTTAAAGAGAAAGTTATATGTGGTTGATATTGTGCTTAACCTATCAAGCATTTAATGAACTTTACTCTTTGTAGTCTTGTCTTTCTAAATGTTCATTGTCCTCTAGGGTTTTTCTTTAGCCCTTTTATATCTTATTTTACGTGAGTTGGCATGCATGTATATGCATGCATCTCCTCCTTATGACAAGTGTCCTCCAGCTCTTCTTGATCAAAAGTCAAGGTAATAAATGTTGCATTAAATGATGCTGATGTCACCTGTTTGGTAATGATTAATATTTACTGAATGAATATTCTATTGTCATGCGTATACCTCTTTATTGGGATTGGTTGCTCAATGGGCCTGGCCCGTTTCTAATATGATTTGTACGTTTCTTTAATAATGTGAGTGTTGATCACTTATTACTCCCTCCGTCCCACAACTGTTTGCACACTTACCTTATTTGTCCGTCCCACAATTGTTTGCACATCCATAAAAGGAAACTCTCTCATAAACTCCAACCTCACAATATTCACATATTTACACAAAATGCCATTACTTTTACTCTCTTTCCAATCAACTTTTTACTTTATCCATACAACTTTACAAAATTACCCCTCAACACTCCACTCATTACACTTTTTTCTTAAAAATTGTCCCATCTTGTGGTGCAAACACTTGTGGGACGGAGGGAGTATATTTTATATCCGGGTGACCAGGTCGCGGGGTTTTCTTCCAAGAGGGGGTCGTCTGGTCCGGCGACTTAGTCTGGGTGAGGTCGCTTAAGCTAATGGGCAGTCTGGATACTTTTTTCCGAGCAACTTTATCCTTAATTGTTATTCGCGAACCAACCTTTGACGGTGGAGAGAAAATAGCTTATTTGATTTACGAACTGTCATGCGACCTTCTTTCTTATTGTCCGATGTATTTATGCGAACTACTTTTGATTAGGATTATAAATGTCTCTTAATCTTGATCAGCCAGATCGGGCAAATCTTTTACTTAAAAATGTAATTGAATATAATTGAAAAAGTGTACAACATTTTTACTTAAAAAATCGAATAATGGTACTTAATATTTTTTGTGATTGATTTATTATATTTTTATAAAAGATAGTTAATATTTTAATGAATATGGTACTAGGCTATATGGTGAGTGTGAGATATTTTTAGCTATAAAATACATGGTTTAAACCTTCTTTCTATTATTTTTTACTCCTTCCGTCCCACAAAAATATCCACATTTGACTTTACACACAAATTAAGAAAAATTATGTGGTCAAGTTTAACTAATATGTCTATTTTATCCTTGATATTCCATAAATTTAGTGTACATTTCAAAGCAGTTTAAAATTGTCAATAAAACATTTAATACTTAATTAAAAAAGAAAATGTTGCTATAATTTGAGACATTAAAAAAAAAAAAAATGTAGTTATCTTTGTGGGACGGAGTGAATATTTTTTTATGAGCCGGTGTGCAAGCTTAGCGAATTGGGCGGGTGGACCGGGTCGAAGCAACGGGTTGGGGCTGATGTTGGCATATGAAACACTCAAGTTCTTTTATGCACCGAGTGTATATAAGTGTTGGCCATTTTTTTAAATTTTGTGATGGAAAACTTATTATAGGGTAGTATTAATTATACTTAAAAATTGGGATAAATAATACGAGTATTATAAAGCTACGTTACCAAATGATTAGTGCAGTGTGAATATTTCTTGGAGTCGAAGCCGTACGTGTCATTTCTATAGCCTCACGTGGGTTACCTTTCCATATCTTTTTCAGAAATCTCTTTTTGCTTTTTCCTAATTTTCACTCTTCACCCCTCGGTGCACTACTTTTTGTAATATTAAATAATGATTCCAACAATTTCATTGGTTCTCAACAATTCATGCATGAGATTTGATTTTTTTGGTTTACTTATTTTTTTGTTTTTTACTAGTATTTCACATTTGTTGGTGGATGTTTTAACTATTTAAACTCTCTCACATTGTTGACTTTTGATTTATTAAAATATGTCGTAAATATAATTTTGAGGAGGAGTATATTCTTTATTAAGATGGTGCAAAGCTTCACTTTAATATTTAAACATTATTTTGCTTTTAAATATGATTAATTAAATAGATTTATAAATCTATCATATAAAAGGTAACTCGTAATCAATCACTTAATTATATAATTTATTATTTAACTTTATTGATAAACAATTACTTTAATTGACATAAACTCATAAGATATAGAGATACTTGTATTTTATCTACTTTATCTTAAAATATGTGTTAAATTAAATGAGAACAACATTGATGGACAAATGAAGTACAAGTGATAAGAACATCACTAAGGGTGAAAATATGTTAAATTTTACATGAAAAAGTTTGGGTCTGATTTATAAAAATATTAGTTAAAATCTGACCCTATCATCTATGGTAGATTTTTTAATAGCTTTGACCTGATATTTTAAGTAAACAGGTCAGACTTATAAGCTTTTAGAAGCTTTTTTAAAAATTTTAAGTATCTTAAACTCAATTTTCAATTTTTTTTCTGCTTTAATTGTCCAAAAATTGGGTTATAGGTAGTAATTTAAAAATAAATTATACTTATATGAGATATGTTTAATTGTTGAGATTGTTTGGCCGGCACTTATTTATACACTTGTGGCTTGTGCATCTGAAATTTGTCGACACGGTGTAATTATTGAAATTTTGAAAAATAGGTTTTGTATTCTAGGTTATCTATCTTTTTAGTGTTACGTACGTACCCAATGTATATTGAGAAAAACAAAAGTCGAAATGATGAGATTGGATTCGTATCTAGATCACCCAAATCCTAATTAAAATAAAGGAATTAATACAGGATTAGTGGGTCTGCTATTTAAAAAGTAGTCAAAAAAATTCCCTTTTCGCCATGCATGCAGCAGGCAAATCTGAGTGCATGATGTGCATCATCTCCCCCTAAACTAGTAGTAACACTTATTTTAAACTTTATTTTCTACTTTACTTTATTATTTTAATGTTTTTCTCCTCCTCTATTTTATTTTCTTTAATATTTAATAAATAATTATGACATTAACTCCATAAAAATAGTACTAAATGATATGAATCTAAAATAGAGTAGAGGAAGTGTGATTTCCTCCCCTCTCTAAAGATATGAGGTAATATAAAAATATGTCCTAATTTAATTTAATCAGTATCCAATTTATTCATTTATATATTTACTTTTCACAAAAATTTGTATTCAGTATAGATATAGTTTCATACATACGACGAGTTTTCTTGCACGTAAGTATGATCTATTGACTTATGATCCTATTCGAATTATATTTTATAATAAAATAAGGTATAAATGTTAAAATAGTGTGTGAGTGTGTGACGAAAGATGTGTGACAAAATGCTTATTTTTTTATATATAGTGAATAAAATACAAATGACATGTGCACATTGTAAGAGTTTTTTACACTTAGATATTTTTTACACCTCCCTTTTCACATTCTAGTACTAACTTTTTTCAGATTTATTCTATAAAAAAACAGTAATTTTCCTCCCTCTCTTATCCCATTATGCAAAAACTTATATACTCTTAAAATGCTAGAAGAAAGACCCATTTTTCTTATAAACCTACAAAATTTCAGGATGAAAAAACGGTACACCCCCTTTCAGTATGTTTTTTCAATTCTATTCATTCTTTTTTTTGTTTACTTGTGTCATTTTTAAAATTTTCAATTTTGATCCAAAAGAAACAAATTAAAATAAAATACACTAGTCTATAATTGGGCATAGTCTACTACTTTATAACAAACCCATTTTATATTGCTTATAAAGATTCAAAATTCTCAATTATTCACATTTATGCTCTCTTTCAATTATATCCACTCTAATAAATCTACTTATTTTATCATTTTTTTAACTTTGTAACCAAAACTCAATAAGTATAGGTTTATAAAGATTTGAAGGTGCAGGGGTTGCAAGATATATATTTATTACTAGTCCATATATATAATTAAGAGGGGGAGCTAACTAGTACTACTCCTGGCCTCCAGTCATAGCCTCCTCGATCTCATCAGAATAGAAATGATAGTCACACAAACTAATTAAATTAATTCCACCATCCAATTTCTAAACTATTATTGAATCTTAGCTTCATCCAAACAAAATAAAATTAATTAGTTGCATGGATCTGTGTGTAGCTAAGCAAGTTGAGGCCAGGGATTACCGAAAAGGAAACTGGACTATCGAAGAGACTATGATTCTCATCGAGGCCAAAAAAATGGACGACGAGCGCCGGATGAAGCGCCACGGCGACGGCGGCGAGCGGGGGAAGCCGGCCGAGCTGCGGTGGAAGTGGGTCGAGGATTATTGCTGGAAGCACGAGTGTTTCCGCAGCCAGAATCAGTGTAATGACAAGTGGGATAATCTCATGAGGGATTTCAAGAAAGTCAGGGAATATGAGGCCCGGCTGCCGGAAATGGCCGGCGACGGCGGCGGTGAGAGGTCGTATTGGAGGATTGATAAGAATCAGAGGAAAGAGAGGAATTTGCCGTCGAATATGTTGCCGCAGATTTATCAGGCTTTGACGGCGGTCACGGAGAGGAAGGGGCTGAGGCTCGTCGCCGCTGGGACTTCTGGGAATTTGCCGTCGAATTTGTTGACTCAGACGCCGGTCATCAAGTCTCCGCCGGCGTACCCTCCGCCGGCGGCGGAGATACCGACTCTTGCGTTTTCTCAGCCGTTACCCACTGCCACAGTAGGTACTCTTTCTCTCCCTAGCTATTTTCTTTTTTTTATTGTTAATTTTGACCCGAAATAAAATAAAATCACCTATTTTAATTTTAGTGTTTTTCCACATTTATAATACTATATTGAATGTGGACGCAGAAAGTGAAACAAAAAAATTCCTAATGTTTCATTGCAGTATTCTTGTTTCTAATTATTTTCTAATTATTGTTTTCAAAAAAAAAAAATTAGTTTCTAATTATTCAGTAGTTTTGTTTCAAAATGTTTAGAAGTTAAATTTAATTTTTTTAAAGGGTCTTTTTAATTATTTTTTCATTTTTATTTTTAGTTTTCTCATGTGTATTCATAAGATAAAGATATCTTATTAATATTCATAGATTTCAAACTTGGTGATAGAAAAGGAGGCAGGGATTTGATTGATTGGTTAAGGATAAATATATATATCAGGATTTTTTTTATTTTTCTCAATTTAAAAAAAAAAAAAAAAGTTCATATTTCTCATTCTAATTTCTTTAACAAATTTATTTAATGAAGACAATATTTATCAATCATGAGTATTACATCAATCAAGATCATACAATCGATGTTTCATTTTATGTTTTAATCATCATTTATACAAAGCATATGACACTAATGATGATTTGACATGTTGGATTTATTATACATGTCATTCTTAAAAATAATGAAATAGGTACATATGAATAATCACAGTGAAATAGAAGATCCATTTTCTGGTATGACATTACATGCAGTTAATGTAATTCACTATTCTCATTTAAAAAAAAAAAAAAAAACTACCTTATCCTTAATTCGAGAACTATTTTTGAAGATTTACTCAATTGATCACATTTTCCTAAAAATGAAAATAATGTAACTTTTTTCCTTTTAACTTTCCCTCCAAACATTTTAATTTTACACAAGTTATTATTTTTTTCTACATAAAAGCATTTTATGTTGTCTTGTTCAATTCAATTAACCTTCTAATCCCTATTAAAAGATATTTGCATCCCTTTAAATAACAATAAATAACTTTTAATTACCTTAAAATTATGTGCAAACCGTATATGTCTGCACATTGAAATTAAATATATCTTATTTTTATAGTAGAAAGTAGAAACTAGTGAAAAAAATTCTTATTAATTTTTTTAACTAAAAATCTTTAATGACATGAAATTGAGTTTTAACAAGGGCAAATCCTCTCATTAAGACGTAATTTATGTTATTAAAAGTTAATTTTCTTGAAACTATATATAATAACGTTGTGCGGTAGCTCAGGGTCGGAAACGAGTGAAGAGTACTCGGGGAAGAGGAGGAGGAAGAGGAGGGATAAGGAGAAGGAAGGTGTAGAGGAAGTAGTATCAAAGAGTGCAAGCATAATAGCAGAAGCAATAGAAGCAAGTGAAGAGAGAGGAGAGAGAAGACACAGAGAGATGGTGAGTTTGCATGAAAGAAGGCTTCGAATTGAAGAGTCAAAAGCAGAGATTAATAGACAAGGCATCCATACTTTATCTGACGCCATTAACAAGCTTGCCAATTCTATTCTTGCTTTAGCTGCCAATACAAATCAACATCCCACCCACTAGCCTACCCTAGTTAGTTAGGGTTTCTCTTAATTTATTTCCCTCCCATTTTTATGTACAGCTACAATTTATTATCATCATTTCTTCATTTATGTACGTTTATCATCTTCTTTTTTAATTATCTTTTGAGCTTTTATATTATAAATTTTTCAAAACTATATAAAATCCGCATGGTTCTATCTAACTTAACCAATAAAACCCTATTAATCGAACTGATGAACACCACCCTCGGTTGCAAGTAAGATGGGAGAGAGATCAATTGAATTGAATTGAAGGGGTTAAATTTAATTTGAATTTTATTTAACTTATGAGACCATCTTTTACAAGTAGATTAACCCGATTGACCTGTGAATTTTTTATACATAAGCTAGCTATTAAAAATTCAGTAAAATAAAATACTAGTAGAACAAACAGGAAAATTGAAAGAGATCAAATTAGATATACAAATGAAATGGCATTTAATGAAATAAATTTACAAGAAACTTGACTCATTCAGTACGATTTTGACTAAATCCTCCAATACCCGTACGGTTGGCATCCCCATAATTCCTTTACATTAAAATAGTAAAAAAATTTAATTATATGATGCTGCTACATCAATTAATTTGACATAATAAAATTGATCCTAGTCTATCTATACAAAGATAACAGATATAAATGTAGCTGAAATGAATTCGAGATAAATTATATTGCCTCCTTTCCTCTGTATTTAACCCGTTCGTTTTTTACATCGATTTTAAGAAATAGTAATTGAATTGAAATAGTGAACTATTAACATTTTAAAAGATTTGTAGATTGAGACAACAAAAATAGTAAAATGAATTAATTACATATGCACGTAGGGAGTCAAAAGAAAAAAAGGAATTTTGGGACCAAGGCATGATCAGGAGCACTGTTTGAGAGCGATGCGCCAAATGAATTACTTACCCACATATAATTAAATTGCTCTACTCGTCCCTGTCTTGCTTTAAATTATTATTTATATGAATTTTTTTAAATAAGAAAAACATTAAATTTAGGTTTGCTAATTTATGTTGGGTTCTAATGTCTAAAACTTCAGAGAGGAGCAACACTAAATAATTTAATAAGATATATAATAATAATACGTAATAATTAACTATTGCCTTTTCACGTAATTATTTTACATATTGAGAAATAATACTACTACCCCCGCATACAAAATAATACTCTTTTTATTGTGAAGTGTTCGATCCAAAACAATACTACTTATAATCGGATATGGAATCTACCAAACAATCAAGAAAAATGCAATCTAACAACACAAGATATAGGTAGTACGTCCAATTTAGTGATGAGCGCTTCCTTTAATTGAATCAACAAACAAGAGATTACAACCAAGATACTACACCAGTGAGTCATAATACACTCAATGTGCAAATCATCATAACTCTCGTGTTTAAACACTCAACAATTTTATAACAACTGAATAAGTTCACTCCCTATCACACTCGTGTTTGACAAATGTTAATTGTTTACCCTAGAAATGTTAACACTTATAATAGTACTTATAGATGTGAGAAGAACACTCAAGCTCAGTCGTTTAACTGTCTGAGAAAGTAACCATAATACAGTTTCAACAAAATAATCGGTTCTATAACAAACTCGCAACCGCCTAACTTCCAAACCACCCATTCATTCAATTGGGCCAAATAGCTAACACCCACAACTGACTAAACCTCAACTATCAACTCCACCAATAAGTCATTCGAGACATCTCCGCTGAATCACCTCATCTGGTCTTCTCTGACTCAACTCAGTTGATCACCCAATTGACCCAACTTGTCTAAGTGTGAGTTCATTTAGTCCAACTGCACTGAACTCATACTTAGTTGACTCTGTCAACTCACATCTGATTTAAGAGCTAATTATCTCACAATTCTCCACCATAAATCTTTAATCAAATGAAAAAGTTGAATCTGCTTCACCATATACCCTTCAATGCTCCCTACAAGAACAACTAATCATTCCACTACTCCCTCCAAGAGTACCTGACCTTCGCCATCATTTAATGTAAACCTACTCGACTAAGACACAACTGAAACTTAGTTGTTGACAACGCCTTAGTAAAACAGTCAGGTGGATTATCTTCTTTTCTAATCTTCAACACTTTTGTAATCCCCTTCTCAACAACATCTCTCACAAAATACAACTTTGCATCTATATACTTAGCCCTTTCATGATAGCCCTGACGTTTTGACAAGTGAATAACACTTTGATTATCACAATAGATGTTTATCCGCTTCTGATTTACACCAAATTCTTTTAGTATGCCCTTCATCCACATACTTTCCTTCACAACCTCTATCAAAGCTACATAATATATATGCCTCTTCAGTAGACAATGCAACTATGGATTGTTGTGTTGGTCTCCAGTTATGGTTGTTCCAAATAAAGCAAACACATATTTAGTCAGTAACTTCCTAGTATTTAGATTTGTTGCATAATCCACATCCACAAATCCAACTAGTGAAGCACCTTTCTCATTTGATATTTTCTAATACTTCAACCCCTTAGTTGTTGTACCATTAGTGTATACCTTAACACCCACTTCACTGATTCAGACTTGGTTCGTATTTTGCACATTTTTTTAGCACAACAATAAAAATCCCCACAAGTGTATGGGTTCGTTATAGTTGAGTAAGTATACGATCTAGTAGTTATCGTCCAAGGACCTAATTGAGTGTATGTGAATCCCTAAAACTACAAGTCGTCATGCTATTGTAGTAATTAAACTTGGTTGTTTTTGTGATTTTTTAAAATTAATACAAGACTATGCTCAAACACAATTTTGAAGTAAATAAACTCTAAACTCAACACTAAAATTAAAAACAAGAGCAAGTAACAAGATAAATGAAACTCCAACTAAAATTAACACGAATAACAAGAAACAATAAAATAACACTTAATTAACTTTCGTGTGAAAGTGCAAGGAGAGGGTATTGTCTCGGGTGCTTCCGTTTTGTGGGTGATTTAACGATCTAACAAACCTATTACACGAATTAAATCTAAGATTTTGGGTTAAGCTAAAGGTTATCACTAATATGTGTAGACCAATCCCTCGTTAGGCTTAGGTGAACACATGCATTAATTAGCAATTATGTGATCTAATTAATACTTTAAGCTCCTAAGATAGTGAATCGTAAACACTTTTAACACGGTTACTAATGTTTACGATTCACCCTCTCACCAATTTTCTAGACGACATCTATTCAAATATGTCTAAAATTGTCGGTCTAGCAATTAACCCTCTCTCATTTAAACTAATTACTAATTAACTTCAATTTAATTAACCAAAGCTCACACCCACATCCTCGATTATGCAACCCAACTCTCGTTGCAAATAACATAATCGAACATGCTACCTAATAGGGTTGATTAATTAAATGAATCATGCAAAACACAACAATAGAAGCATAAACACCCAAAACATATGCTAATTATGCAATTAATCCATTATTACACTAAACACCCATTAAAACATCAACACCCAAGGCAACTAACTAATACTTAGTCCATGGTTCTAAATAAGAAACCCATGGCTACAACACAAGATATAATGAAACTCATAGCTAATAAGCAAGGAAATGAAATTAACAATGAAATACCAAAAATAAACTTGTAAAATATGATAGAAGTCACCTTGATTATGGAATTTAGCTACAAACTTGAAGTACTTACAAAGTCCAAAGGTAATTATTGCTTGAAATATAAAGTATTCACTAATATAAGCTAATCTATGTATTGAAATTGCAAAAACCTAATTAAGAACACCATCTACTATGTGTGAATTGTGTGAAAAGCTCTCTAAAAAATGTGTTGTAACCCTTAAAATCAGAATGTGAATCCCTTTTATAGGTTACAAGAAGTCTTAGGTCGAATTTTGCAAGTTGGCCCCTCAAAATTGGCGAAATGAGCCAAAAACCACTAAAAATTGACTCACCCGGCCGGACTGGGTCACTCGGGCAAGCTACCCGGCCATTTTACGTGAGAAAAGTGGTGCACATGTCATGGATGGGTGATGTCACCCGGTTAAAATACGTGAGCTTGGTATTGGACAGGGCATGGCCGGGTGAAGTCACTCGACTAGGTCGAATCACCTGACCATTTTATGTGGGCAATGGGGACGCAATTTTGTGCCCGGGTCATTCCACTTGGCCGTAAGCCAAAAGTTACCCAACCATAGTGCAAATTGGCGTGACCTTGTCACGGTTTCTCCGTTTCCTTCCATTTCTTGGCCCAATTCCTTCGAATTTCTTCCCTCAAGCTCATGAACTTCGTCTCTTCTCCTCATGCGAGTATCAATGATGATTGATCACTCGTTTCTTGCAATTTTTTCCTCTAATAAGCTTCAAATTCCTACAAAAGTAACTAAAATACCTTCCTCACCATTATATACCAATTCAAGCATATATAAGTGAAAATGTATGCAAACCAATCAATTTGGATCAAATAATCATGTGAAATCTGAGCAATCAACACACAAATCAGATTCCTAGTGAGCTTTTTCAAGATTTCCAATAAATTTGTTGAGTCGCATCTGGCCTGCAATACACCATGCATACATCAAGCTCCCCATTGAATTTGCATAAGGAATATTTTCCATTTCTGACTTCTTAACCAAAGTCGGCACCTTGCTACATATAAAGTTTTTCTCCTTACTTGACTAGTGTAGATACAACCTTCCACAAATTCATGTTGTACCTCTTTAGCACTTCCTCAAGTCGGTCTCGACTGATTTCCATCCCTAGGATAATCTTAGCTTCTCCTAGATCCTTCAAGTTAAATTCAGCTGACATAATTCATTTGACATTCTCAATGCCCTCGGTTGATTCACTCGCAATTAGCATATCATCAACGTGCAATAATAGATAAGTACAAAAAAACACCTTATCTTTTAAAGTATACACAACTATCATATTTACTCCTAACAAACCTAGATGATAGCATATACTCATATAACTTGATATACTATTGCATTGGACTCTGCTTCAGACCATACACAAATTTCTTCAACAAACAAACTTTTGATTCCGGATCAACTACATCCACACCGCCTTTAGGTATTTTCATGAAAATTTCTCCATCCATCCTTCCATGCAAAAAAATTGTAGTGACATCCATCTGATGTAATTCTAGATCAAACTGGGGTACAATGGGTAAAAGTATTCTGATTGAATAATGCTTCATTACATGTGAGAAGATCTCATTGAAATCAATCCCTTATCTACGGGAGAATCCCCTAGCAACAAGTCTTGTTTTATACCTGATTCCACGTCCTTTATAGACTCGGACTATTTCTTATAGATCCATTTACAACTCACAAGCTTCTGTGATCTCGACTTATCCACAATAGTCCAAGTGTCATTCATTTCAAGTGTACCTCCTCTTCCATAACTACACACCAATTATCACCTTCCTTCCAACTGACATCTTCACTATAGGTCTTTAGCTCATAAGCCTCCACCTCAAGAGTTGAATGCAGTGCAAAAGAAACAATTTCAGCTTGAGCAAATCTCACAAGTGGATGGATAGTCCTCCGCTACCTGCCTCCTACCAACTGATATGTGTTGTAGTCCTCAGATTCATCACTTAAATCTCCCCATATTGTCTTAGCCGATTTAACTTCAACGTCATCAAATGACAAATGACTTCTGATAATCTGAGGGTCCACCTCAACATGAGTACCATCTCCTCCAGACTTTGAACTCTTACTTGAGTCTTTGAGTGGCAACTTGTTTTTATCGAAAGTAACATCCCTCTGATCAATCACTTCAAATTTCCCTCCTTTAGTTAAGGCAGTTTAAGCAACAACGAAGACTTTGTCAAAACACTTTGCAATAGGATTGAAAGCAAAACCTATATTGATCAAGTTTAGTTTTAGTTAATCGGGTAAACAACTGAGGGAAAACTTCAGTGATCAACTAAGTTCTAACTTCATCTGGATAAATGTGCACTTGTGCAAGAGTGGAGGTCAAGATGATCTACCTCGATTGTGGAAGATCGAAGACTTGAAGACAAACGACTAAAGTGAAGACCACCTACTGGATTCAACAAGCTTTGACAACTGATTGAATCAGTTGACAAATGACAAAGTCTATAGTTATCTTCATTAACAACAATTGAGTGACTTTGTCTGAGGTCAAGAGGATAAAGTTTGAAAAGACTATACTCAGATTCCTTAATGAACACAAAAGGAATGTTCAGCTCAGATGTCAACTCACCTAATGCCTAACAATGTCTTGATCTTCATTGTGTCGCTTGTTTATCCGAACCACTATATATCTTTGTGTTCTTATTGCTTTTGATTTACTATTCCAGCTGATATTTATTGTTATCACAATTGTCATATTTATCAAATTGAGTATTTCACAGAACTGCATAAGTTCACTAACAAATGTACATCAAGTCAGTTGAGTTTGATTTCCACTTGAAAATTCTAAAAGAGTTTTTTACTCACGAATAAAATTTAAGGCCTACATACTTTTCGCACTCAACTAAGTTAATAGTAGTCCACAGACAAACTTAAAAGCAATCAATAGATCTATTATCAACCTCAGTTGTTTTACACTCTCTAACTCATATCACAAGAAAAGTATTTAAAGTTAAAAAGTATATTCATCCCTCCCCCCAGACCTTTTATTCTCACTACTCATTTCGGGACCTACTTTTTATTCTCACTACTCATTTCGGGACCTACGCTTATTACTAGAGCTCGTATCTTCCTTTTTTCTACAAGGGAATATTTTTTTTCTCATTTCTTGATTCTATTGCAGTGCCTTTAGACATATCTGATATTTCTAATTTGTGAATTAGAAATCGATAAACACTAATGTTGAGAGCATATATATCTTATAAAGATACAATCGAATATTTTAAAATCGATTCTAACTTGTTTAGAAACATACACTTTAACCTCTATAATACATCTTCATACTTTAAGATATTTTTAAGACGACTTTTCGCTTTCTCCCCATATCTAGCATCACTATAAATTGATCTACAACAGTGTCATGTCTAAATTATATTATGTCCGACCCGTATTATTATTGTTCAACGCAAATGCAATTTCATGAAACACACAATTTTGACATGTGATATTTGGGTTAATTAAATGAATATATGTGATTTACATTTACCAGTTGGCTAACTACATATATGTCCAATAAGGTTGTTTGTCAAATTGTAGGGACCACCTTGATTGCGATGTCTGAACCATTACTCACCATTACATTTTGTGGGGCTCCTTCATTTCTCAATTGTAAGTCCCAACATAAATTCTTGGACTACTTGTATAATCATTTTTCATAAATATTAGCCGAGTATGATCATTAATTTAATTTGTAACCCATTAATTTTCCGCACTAAAAAAATAAAAATCTATGGTGATTTGAAAATGTTACGCGAAATTCATTCATTTGTGGTTTAGAATTGCAAGAAATTCCACTGCGATTTTACTAAATTAAGTGGATTCTTCATTTCATTTTAAAAAATAAGTTAGCTATATTGTCTATTTTTTATAATTCACATTATGGGTTTTATAGTATAATCTAAAATTTTCAGTGTCTGAATTTTTTTATATAGAAAATAGCTAAAACCGTCACCTTAATTTTGAAAAGACAAAAGAGAATTCTCTTGAAGGTCTCCCTACAAAAACAATCAACTCTATTTTAAAACTATTTACTCCATCGTTCTCATTTTAAATTCTATCATTTATTTTACAAATGAACTAAATGTGAGGAGTAATATATATTTCCCCGTTCCAGACACTTTTCTTATTCATCTGTTCCATAATTATTTGCAGACTTTTAAAAAGAAACTCATTCATAAACTCTACCCTCACAGTATTCAAATATTTACACAAAATGTCATTATTTTTACACTCAATCCAACCACTCTATTTATTTTATTCATTTAACTTTATAAAATTACTCTTCTAACACTCATCCCATTACATTTTTTTTTTAAAATGTGCTCATTTTATGGTATAAAAATAGAGAGAGTAGTATATATATATATACTTTCTCCGTCCACCAAAAGTGTGCTCACTTGTTTTTTTAGATCCACAAAAAATACGTTTATTCTATTTAAATAGTTCACTTTTAAATATTTTTTTTACTTTAATAACAAGATTGAGTATCTAACAAATATATTTTTTACTCGTTATTCTAAATATTTTCTTTATAAATAAACTATGATTTTTTTAAAATATACTCCCTCCGTCCCATAGGAATTTGCACACTTTCTATATATGGATGTCCCATACCAATTTGCACACTCTATAAACGGAAATATCTTCACAACTCTCACCCTTAAAATATACTCATATTTACCCATATGCCATTACTTTTCCACACTCAATCTACTTTTTACTTTACTTTAATCATAAAAGTTTACAAAACTACCCCTCAAAACATCAATCATTACACATTTTCTTACACATTTCTTAAAATGTGTGCAGGTCAAAGAGTGCAAGTTCCTCCGAGATAGAGGGAGTATATTAAAAAAAGTGAATACACTTTTGATTGATAGAGGAAGGATAGAGGGAGTATATTGAATAATTATGATAATACATAATGTTAGATAAAAGAAAGCGAGAAAAGTGGGTATGATTACATTAGAGAGGTTTTGTATGTGTTGGTACGTATAAAGTGATCAGAATTCAGAGCAACATGTGTGGTGTGCAGTGGCAAAAGGTTTGGTCAAAGGCCAGTCAACTTTGACCTCTGATCACTATGGCCATCTTTGCTCTCTATATTATTGCTGCCACTCTTCTAGTATTTACATCCTCATACACTATTTTATTACATTTTTCACAACTTTTATACACATATATTAAAAATAGTGATTAAACAATGTATATAATACAGAGTACATGCAAGTAATGTAAAACTCATATATATACGAATATTGATCCAATGGTAAAATAATTAAAAAATTTATAAATAGATGAAGGAAATATAAAAAACAAACTATAGTAAAAAAATTCTTACTACTTGTCAATTTCTTCTAATACATACTAATTTTAATAAATATTGATTAATTGATTTTATAATAATAAAAAAAAGGGAGGTTAAGTTTTAATCTCATTATGACTGTCGGAATTCAAAATATATCACGTTGGCATACTTAATGAAACTCGTGTTTTCATTTATTTTTTAAATTTGCATCGCTGGCCTAGCTTATTGAGTACTTATTGTCGTTTTTATAAACTTTGGTTTAAATTTCATTAGTATTTTACAATTATTCTAAACATCAATTTGAATGTGCAACATGTTTAATGTTCATTTTCACCCCCCATTTTGTATACAAGTAGATTGATTTTTTTTTATTTTTTTTTGACAGAGTAGATTGATTTTTCAATATATGATAGAACTCGTATATTTTCTCATGTTGGAATTCATTATGTTCATATATTTAGTTACGGTGCTTAATAAATATTCATTCGTTTATATATAAGGTTGATAGACTAAAGTATGATAAAATATTGTAGGGTTCACAAATAAAGTGATTTGTTTATAAATAAATTTCAATTTTAATAAATAAATTATAATTGAATAGTGAAGATAAAACAGTGTAAATAATATTATTTTCATAATATATACTTGTAAATTTTTGAAAATATTGATGGATATATCGATATCGAATTTTGGTAAATTTTAAAATCAAACTAATGTAATAACAAACTTTTAATACATATATAAATTTAACAGAACAATTTGAATAAGTTTTACAATTTCAATAAATTTACATAGAATATGATATACAATGTTATTGCATACTATATTTATCTTCTTCTTTTTTCAATATTGTTATTGCATAATGATATTTAATTAAATTTTTTTTTATTAATATCGTGGAAATGTCATTTTTTTTAAATATCGGTGACTATGAAAATTTGAGAAAATTTTGGAATATTTCTGTTGTAATTGTAAAAGAAATGTTGACAATAGAGTAGAATAAAAGTATGAAAAGTGAGTGTATTACTCGTTCGCTTCGATTCGTCTATAAATTTTTCATACTGGTCCGTTCGTGTATTTATTAGGGATGTTTGTTTTGTTATGATCCAGTCAAGAGTTGGTGTACGTAGAGCATGTGAAAATTGGAATCAGTTTGGTCAAAGGGCGGTCAAGATCGATCTCTGAATCCTCTGCGCAGTATCAGTATGGCCATCTATGCTCTATATTATTGCTGTCAGTCTTTTTTTTTTCTTTTTCTTTATTCTATTATTTTACAATTTTTTCTTCTCTTTATTAATTCTATTATTTTTCCTTTTTCTTTTCTTTATTCTATTATTTTACATTTTTCTCCAATCATCATTATTATGACTGTTGCTTGCCTTGCCCAGTTGCCCCACAGAATCAGTTTTCAATTTAAAAATATACTAGTAATAATTTATATTCAGTTTTTTTCTTATCCATTAATTTGAGCTCAATTTAAACATGCAAAATTAGATAGGGTTTGTTTGATTGAAGACATGATCAAGGAGGGAGTTTGGATAAAAATAAATAAAAATTGATGACTTTTTAAAAAAGAAGATTTAATGGGTGTGAAATAAAGAAAATAAAAGAATGAGTGAACAATTTTAAAATAAAATAATGTTGTACTGATATTAATTTTGTGAGTTATTTTTATATTAAAAGTGTGTATAAAAGTAGTTTCAATTGAGTAATAAATATAGTTCAAATACAAAAAATAAAAGAATATTTTTTGTTTAAATAAAAAAGTAAATATTCTTGTTTTATAAATAAACAAAGACAAAATAGATGTGTTTTGATTGTAAAGTATTAAGTTTATCTAGGAATTATAGTCGTGTTTTGATTGTAAAGTGTCAAGTTTGTCAAGTCTATTAGGTTGTGTTTGGATGGAGAAATTTGATTTGAGGAGGTATTTCAAATGAAAAGATTTAAAAATGGGTGGATTTCAAATGACATGGTTTTAGTAAGGATTTGAAATCTCACTCAATTTTAACTAAAAAGTGTTTGGACACAAATCTAAGTATTTGAAATCCATTCATAATCCAAACATGTAGAATGAATTTGAGCTATGGATTTAAAATAAAATCCATAAGCCCAAATCCACCCAACCAAACCAAACGGAACCTTAAATAATTTATTTATTTTTAAATAATAGGATGAATTGCAGCCCACCGAATCAGCCAGACGCTCCGGCCCTCCGCCCCGTGAAAAATGATTTTTTTCCCGGTCAATCTTCAAATTTGCACTTCTCATTCTCGGAATGCATATGTGCTGAACTTCTTCTTTTATTTGTATCTTATATTCATTAATTACCACCTCCGTCAATATATAAACCAATTTAGTTCCATAACTTTTTATTTTACTAATTTAGTCCATTCTTTTACAATTTATTCTGTTTTAAAATTTCAAAAAGTTAAACATCCAATGAAAAGTTGTCACATCATTTAGTTTTATCATGAGCGATCACACTTCGTCATTAGATAAAATATTTTGTAAAAAAAAAAATCTAAAATTACTGAAATATTCTTATCGTATTTTTGTAATTAAACTATATAATCAACCATTTAAGAAACTTACAAATCTATACATCTATCAATGATTATTTTTTAATTAATAAATTAAAATATATTATAAATTTATTTTAACCCCACGTAAAACGCTGGTCTTACACTAATATATAATAAAACCTAACTCAATTAGATCCGACCCGTCCCGATTGACTCGTCCCGATAAAATAGACAATTTAATGAACTCAGTCCGACCCGATCTATTTGACAACACTAAATATATACTCTCACGTCCCTCTTTAACCTTTACATTTGGGGGATGACATTGGTTTTAGGAATATAATATTTTTTTTAAAAATGTTAGTAGAAAGTGTATGAAAAGTAAAAAGATGGAAAAAGAATGAAAAAGTGAGTGGCACTTATATAATTTTGTTTGAAAGTGCAAATACTTGTTGTTGGGATATGGATCCTGAAACAAGTTCTATTTGATGATGAGTATAGTTTTGATAAGTCAAAAAGAGGACTTGAATATATTCTAAGTGTTGACTGATCTAGTTATGGAAGTCGTCTTATGAGACAAGATCAGATGAGTACTAAGTAATGTTGAAATAATCTAAGTATTGAAAAGAACAGTTTACTATTAGGATTTTTATGAAAAGCTTGAATCATTGTATAGAAGCTTATGTTTATGTTTTATTGATTTAATAGTTTATAGGATGACTAAGCTGAGTTATAAAGTGTTGGGATATGAATCCTTGAAACAATGTTCTAAGTTGATGATTGTATGTTTTGATGGCCAAAAGTAACTTAAAGTTAATTATATATGTGGTTGGAAGTCATCTTAACTAAGTCATCTTAAGAAAGCTTATAAACTGAATTTACTGATCTTATGTGTTACTTATCTGATATATGAACTGTTAGGAACTAAGCTGATGTTTATATTATATAGACAGCTTATAATATAAGACTTAGATGTACTCATCTGTATGTAGTTCAGTTGATGTATATATAGGTTTTATATGTGTAAGTTTGTATTCTATTGTATTCAACATTGTAATAGTTTAGAACAGTAGATTAGAATAAGATCTGAAGATTGATGAAGACTCAAAAGACTACTCTGAAGTAAGAAGACTATCAAGAGTAAGATGAAGTTCAGAAATACAAGAGAAGTATTCTGAAGAAGCGCAGAACAGTTGGTGAGAACTGTGTTGACTGACTAAGAACAGTAAAACGAAGAAGAGTAGTTTACTGTGCTGAGTTAGTATGATTGAAGAATAAGTTTGGAAAATTTATTTAAGGCGTAACTGAAGATATGTTTGAAGATATGCTGACTTGGAGATAAGTTAAGTTGGTTACAAAAAGGAAGTTACAACAAGAAACGGTTAAGAGTTAGTTGAGAGTTAGTTTCACAAACTGCTAACTATCATACTAAAGTCTATAAATACTGTGTGATCTTCTACTGCTAAAACTACTGATCCAAGAGCATTCAAGAGCTATCAAAGTATTCGAAGCATTCAAGAACTCACAGAGTTAAGGAGATCAAACTGAGAGGAAGCCCTTGTACTGAATTGAAGAATCAAAGGCTATACTAAAGAGAAGTTTTACTTTATTATTTTAGTTTGTGATTTGTTGTAAACAAGTGTGCTAGTTACTTGTGAAGTTACTAGTAGATCGAAGATATACCTGGAGGTATAATCGATAAGATCAAAGTCTTAATCTTGGGACTTTAAGCCACAAGAAACTCGAGAAGGAAGAGTTAATAAAACTTCATAACTGGAGTTGTGAGAGTGGATGTAGACATTTGTCGAACCATTATAAATCTTGTGTTCTTTACTTTCTGTTTGATATTTATTTGAATTGTTTAACTAAGAACATTAAGGTTTACACAATAAAAGATCTAAATCTAAGTTGAGTATAAAACTGAAACTGGAAGTACTGAGCTGACCTAGTAAGAGCAGTACTGTTCAGAACACTATTCCGCATTACACTCTGATATTTTGAAAGATTTTAAAAAGTCTATTCACCCCTCCCCTCTAGACTTTTTCTAGCTTAATCAATATTAACTCAACTTGGGACCAACATAAAACTTAAAGTAATGTAATAGTCTTAGTTAGATTAGTTGATAGGACTAGACCAGTTCTACTATGAAGAGAAGATTGTGAAGAAAGAAGACTTGTGCAAGACAAGACAAGTGCTGAGAAGCTGAAATATTCTAAGTGTTGAAGACAAGTCAAGTTGAAGATAAAGTTGAAGGTAAAGATATATTTGTATATTAAAGATATGAAGTCTTTTACGTATCATAACAGAATAACTGACGAATTAAAAGATACATATCAAGAAGAAGCGGTTATGAAGTTAGTTATCAAGAAAGGTTGTTGGATAACAAACTTATCTTGAGAAGTGAAGTCTACATATAGTTGAAGACATTCAACATTTGAAGACTACTGAATCTACGCATACTGGAAGAACATATTGAAGCATTCAAGAGATCAAACACTCTCAGAGTTCAACGCGTTCAAAGTTCAAGAGTTTGAAGAAGCCCAGAAAAGACAAGTCTACGAAGAAGAAGGCTACTGAAGAAAACAGAGAAGTTTTTGTTATTGTTTTTGTTTGTATAAGCTTGCTAGTTGCTTATTAAATCACTAGTTGTTAGATCGAAGATATATCTGGAGATATAGTCGAGAAGATCGAAGTCTTATTTCTTGGGACTTAAAGACACAAGTCAAGTTAATAAAATTTCACGACTGGAGTTGTGAGAGTGGATGTAGACAAGTTGTCGAACCACTATAAATCTTGTGTTGTTTACTTACTGCATTATTTTTGTATTTGATTGATTAATTGTTTACTTAAATTGATTGAATTGCAGTATAGACAAGTATAGTATTTATGTGTATAGTTGAGTATAATAGAAGGGCTCATAAACTAATAATTCCGCATTAATAAACTCTGATATTTTGAAAGATTTTAAAAGTCTATTCACCCCCCCTCTCTAGACTTTTCTAGCTTACTTAATCTTAAAACTCAACTTGGGACCAACAAGTGGTATCAGAGAGCAGTGGTTCAATAGGACTGCTGTTTCTTGATTACCAGAAAAGACTTTGAGGGAAGTCTTTGGTGTTCGTTTGAATAGATCTGTATATCTTACTTGTCTTTCAGTCTCTGTGATATCTTTGATCAATCTGTCATATTACTACTGATTTCTTTTCCAATGGCTATGAAAATTAATGCTAACAAGTTACCCAAGTTTTCTGTGTAAGATTATGATTACTGGAAACTCCGAATGGAAGCCATATTCAGTTCTACGCATGATCTGATGGTGTCCGTCGTCAAGGAGGGACCAATCACAACAATGATGCTCAACACTGCTACTATCGACCCATCCAAAGTTGTAGGCGTACTCGTGCCTAAACCCAGGCCAAATCTCACTTCAGAAGAAATGAGGCAAAATAATCTGGACAACTTAGCAAAGAATTACATCTTACATACTCTGCCTAATGAGTTCCTAGGCAAAGTATTGAAATGTAAAACTGCTAAAGATATGTGGGATAGACTTGATGTTCTTTGTGAAGGAACTACCCTGATCAAGGAAAGTAAGTTGTCTACTGCTGTACAGAGATTTGAATCATTCAAGATGAAGACTGGAGAATCTATCGACCAGCTAGATACTCGTTTTACTCGCATAATGAATGATCTTGAAGTTTTAGGTAAGACCTATACGAATAGAGAGATCAATCTGAGAATTCTTAAGGCATTAGACGAGAGATGGAAGATGGTCAAGATGATCATCAAGAACACTCAAGATATTGATTCGTGGTCTGCTGAAACTATATTCCAAACGCTTAAGACTCATGAATTCAATTTAGACGAAGATGATCCCATAGTTAATAGTGATAAGGAGAAGACCAACTCTAAAAATGTTGCTTTTAAGGCCCCCTCCTCTAGAAACTCCAGAATAGCTAAGTCTAAGTCCTCTAGCATAAAAGACGAGTTAAACAAGTCTGACCTTAGTCTTAAGGATCAGATGAGTTTAATGATAAAGAGGTTTGATAAGCTAAACAAGAGGTATGGCAGGTACACACGCTTTTATAAGGATTATAGAGGTTCCAATGATAAGAACTCTTCTGGGAACAGACGAGATAGAAACTCTTCTGAAAGAAGGGATGACATCTCCAAAGAGACCAGACGAGATAGGAACTCAGGAGATAGGAAGGATAGGAACTCCTCTGATAGACGAGATAAAAAGAGGGATCAATCCCCAAAGAAGAAGTTTACTAATGATCCTTTATGTTATAGCTGTGAAAAGCCAGGTCATTACATCTACGAGTGTCCTGATCTTAGCTCGGAAGACATCATTGATCTTCGAGAAGTTCAGTATAAAATAGATCCTAATATAGCTGTCCTAAACAAGCGCTTGACAGAAGAGTTGAATCAACTCAAAGACAAGTTTGCGCTAACAGACAAGCTGTATCAAGAACTGTTAAAGACCCAAGCAACTAAGACTAATGGATTCAATGTTTTAAAGAACAAGTGCAAAAAACTTGAAGAGCGCAATAAGTTCTTAGAGACTGAAGTCTTAAATCTAGACCTTAAACTAGCTGACTTGGTTAATTCTTCAATAATTAATCAACAACTGTCAGATAGGTATAGGGCTCCGGATGACAAGACTGGGTTGGGTGCAGAATCACCTAGCTCGTCTACCCAAGTCATTAAGAACCCTATTGTTGCTAGTTCAAGTTCTTTGACAAATGATAAAGGCAAAAGACCAATTGATTACGATATTGAAGCACCAACCAAAGGTACTGTACACAAACAGACTAGAGTTAACACTCCGACTGCCAAAGGTGGTAGAAAGAATGTTAACAACAGACCTGTCTTGTCTAGACCAAATCAGAAGAGGTCTACTAATCGTGGACGACCAAATCAGGTCAGATACGAAGACTGGTATCCTCCTCATACCAATTCTAGACCAGTACAGACTCGTTGGAATGAGCCTAGACCTCCTTTCATAAGGTAGTCTCAGCTCTACTCAACAAGACCTAGGAACGTTGCTCCGAAATATTGTACTCAACCTGTCTTATATCCTCCACCTTTATCATATGATATCATTGGCGAGGAAAGACCTAAACATGTCTATAAACCGTATGGCCCAAATGCATATAAGCCTTATTCGAACTATTAAAGACCTATGCCTACTCAAGTAGAGGTTAAGTCTAAAGGCTACCTCAAACGAGTAGACCCAAAGTCTGAAGATAGATCAGATAAGGATAACAGGGTACTATTTTGTAACAAGCATGGTAGAAAATTAAAGAGGTCTCATTTGTTTAAAACTCCTATGTACATTTGGATTCCTCATACTACTACTAACCCCTCAGGACCCCAATAAACAAGAAGGGTACCTAAGTTATTAAATATCATCATTACAGGGTCGACTCGACTTGTACAAGAAAGGTGGTTCTGTAGGAGAAACTTGGTACATCGATAGTGGTTGTTCGCACCACATGATGGGTACTAAGGCTCTTCTATCGATCTACTGTGAACAAGAAGGACCCAAGGTGATCTTTGGTGATAGTTCAATGGCTGTTACAAAAGGTTTAGGATACATCAGAAATGGAGATGTAGAGATACAAGACGTATCTTATGTTGAAGGTTTGAAGTACAATTTACTTTTTGTTTCTCAATTTTTTGATCGTGGTTATAAGGTACAATTCAAGAGTCGCAGATGCAAAATCATTGATAAAAGGACCCATACTGTTCTGCTAGTCGGAGTCAGACAAGGCAGCGTATACATTGTGAACTGGAATAGTTGTCTTAGGGATACTTGTCTTCTTAGTAAGAACCCTAAAGAGATCAGTTGGCTATGGCACAGACGCCTATGCCATATGAACTTTAAGGTTATTAATAAAATTGCAAGAGATTACCTCGTTGAAGGTATACCCAAGGAAATCTATTTCAAGTCACATGTGTGTGACGCTTGCTAGAAAGGTAAGCAGGTAAAAGGTTCTTTCAAATATATTCCTGTTATCTCAACCAGTAGAGTGTTAGAACTTCTACATATGGATCTTCATGGTCCTATCACTCCTCCAACCTTAAACGGTAGAAGGTACATGCTTGTTGTGGTAGATGACTATTCTAAATTCACATGGGTAATCTTCTTACACAAAAAGAGTGATACACAAACTCTTCTGACTGATCTGTTGAAGAGGATTCAAGTTGAGAAAATTCAGCCCACTATCAAAATATGTAGTGATAAGGGAACTGAATTTATTAATTGCTATATCAAAGAATTTAGTTCTAAAAGTGGTATCCAGCACTTGACTAGTGCAGCTAGGACCCCACAACAAAATGGTGTAGCTGAGCGAAGGGATAGAACACTGAAAGAAGCCTGCAGAACCATGATAGCAGAGTATAACACTCCTCAGATGTTTTGGGCAGAGACGATCAATACTGTTTGCCACACCCAGAACAAAAGTGTTATCAACAAGGCACTAGGTAAGACACCTTATGAGGTATGGAAAGGTAGAAAGCCTAGACTATCATATTTCCATATATTCGGATGCAAGTGTTACATCCATAACAATGGGAAAAGTAAGTTAAATGCCTTTGATGCTAAGGCAGACGAGGGGATATTTTTAGGATACTCCTCTACAAGCAAAGCATTTAGAGTGTTTAACTACTCTACTCTTTGTGTGGAAGAAACACCACATGTTGTTTTCGATGAATCTATACAGGACTTGTCTACCAACCAGAGCAGTAAGAAAGTAAGTGAATTAAAACTTCAATCTGACGACGAACCAGAAGTGTACGAATCTGTACAAGCCTACAATCCATTCCTGAAAGTCCTCGAGTCAGATGACGAAATGAAGGTAAGTGACAAAGGTAAGTCTACTAGACTAGTTGACATGTCTGCTCTAGTTGACTCATCTACTCCTAACAAATCTGCTAGTATAGATGATGTAGATATGCATGATGATGTAGATGACTTAGATGATGAAAGCATGCCTGTTAAGACTAGAAAAACTTGGAAATTTGCTCATACAAGTGACAACATTATAGGCGATTCTAGTAAAGGTGTAAAGACTAGACGACAACTCTTTGAGTCGCAAGAACAGACTAGTTCATCTCTATTTTGCTGGTGCTGTTTCCTCTCATCTATTGAGCCTAAGAATGTTAAAGAAGCCTTGGCTGATAGTAATTGGATCATTGCCATGCAAGATGAGTTGAATCAATTTGTTCGAAACGACGTCTAGGAACTTGTCGATAGACCAGAACACCATAATGCAGTAGGCACTAGGTGGATTTTCAAAAATAAGAAAGAAGAGAATGATCTAGTTGTGAGAAATAAGGCTAGACTAGTAGCTCAAGGCTATTCACAAGCCGAAGGCATAGACTATGATGAAACCTTCGCACCTGTTGCTAGACTAGAGGCCATAAGACTATTTCTTGCATATGCTGCTAATATGAAGTTTACTGTGTTTCTAATGGATGTTAAAAGTGCATTTCTTAACGGTATACTTGCTGAAGAAGTTTATGTAGAACAACCTCCTGGTTTTGAGGTCAAAGGAAATCAAGTGTATAAGTTAAAGAAAGCATTATACGGATTGAAACAAGCTCCAAGAGCCTGGTATTACACTCTCTCTCTCTTTCTATTAGAAAATAGTTTTACTAAGGGCAAGGTCGATAGAACCTTATTCAGAAGACAAGAAGGGAATGATATCCTACTTGTTCAAATTTACGTGGATGATATCATTTTTGGTTCACCCAACAAAAGTATGAGTGAAAGATTTTCAAAAATCATGCAAAGTAAATATGAAATGTCCATGATGGGAGAAATGAATTACTTTCTTGGTCTTCAAGTAAAACATTCTGATGAAGGCATATTAATTAATCGAGCCAAGTATACTCGTAATCTACTTGATAAATATGGTATTAAAACCTGTAAAACTGTTGGAGTACCAATGCTACCCGTCTACCGCATGGATCCAAACGAGCGAGGTAAATGTGTCAATCAATCTTATTATCGTGGCTTAATTGGTTCATTACTCTACTTGACTGCTAGTAGACCAAACTTAACATTCGCAGTTGGTGTGTGTAGTCGGTTTCAGGCCAACCCTAAGGAAAGTCACCTGGAATCTGCTAAAAGAATATTGAAATATCTGAAAGGAACCATTAATCGAGGATTATGGTACCCTACAGATGATGATCTGTTCTTAAGTGGATATTCAGACTCGAACTTTGGTGGTTGCAGAATAGATAGGATATCAACATCCGGTTCATGTCAATTCTTAGGTTCTAAACTCATTTCATGGTTTTCAAAGAAACAAACAAGTGTAGCAACCTCTACTACTGAAGCAGAGTACATGGCTGCAGGTAGTTGTTGTAGTCAGCTACTATGGCTAATGCAACAACTCAGAGACTACTACATTGTAAAATCTAATGTACCAATATTCTGTGACAGTAATAGTGCAATTGCTATCACTCAAAATCATGTTTTTCATACTAGATGTAAGCATGTAGATGTAAGACATCATTTCATACGTGATCATGTTGAGAAAAAGAACATTCGCATGGAAAAGATACATACTGACATACAGCGAGCTGATATCCTAACAAAACCATTACCTGAAGCACGATTTAGAGAACTATGTATTAGTTTAGGATTGATTGATCTTGACCCTACTTCTGCATAGTACTGTACTAACTAGATAGGTACACCATAGCAAGAAATGTGCAGAACAGATGAGTTCAGCATAGACGTATTCATTCTACTTTCAGACTCGACTAGATCCAGGTAAACAAGGTCAGACAAGATGACCAAACAACCCGATGAGGAAGCTGGTAAAGCTGAGGGTAATACTAAGGGAATATACAATTAAGGGGGAATCTGTGATTTCTTAAATATCCTTATGTTGACTCTTAGTTTGTTAAAAGTTATCTTGATCGAAACCTTGATTACTTACTATGATGATATTCAATATAATTACTCTACTTTACTTCTCGTATCTAATCTTACACGTCGACTAAGATAAGATAGGTACATGAAGATGTTCGATCATCAGACAGACAAGCACAGTCGAAGGAGGAACTCGCCTGGTGCAACTGATGAACACCCAACTGTTCTGATAAACTCAAGCAGACCAGTTAAGATCTTACATATTTGATATTTCACTAAGTGTTTAAAGCTATATTAAGGGTATACATGTAAATTGAAATTGCAAAATTATGGAATACCTAAAACTGGATTTATACACCCCAATTAATGAGGTGCATACACCTAGTTTCCCGCCTAAACTGATTGTCTTAGGTTAGATGAGTACACTCTTCTTTCCTAACCAATAGCAATGACAGATTCCAAAAATTACAATACCAATTCACATAATATTCTTAAATACAACAATAAATACCAAAGGTTTCTGATTTACCGTTAGATCAATTCGCATTCAATCCACACCACTTATTCAAAACCCCAAATTTCATAAAACCTCAATTCCTAAAATTACTCCCCCATTTTCTCTACTTTCCTATTTTCAAGCACTCAAGATTTCTATACATTACTAATCTTTCGTGTTTGAAACCCAGATTTTCCATATTCAAAATGACTGTTGTGTCGATTTTTTATTCTGAAACCAACATGCAGACACCATTCAATCTAACAAAGTTTGCATCAGAAGGCAAGTTGCATGTGGATAGTTCTCTGTTTTTCAAAGGAAGACACATGGATGATAACAAGGAGATTTTGATCAAGTGTTATCATTGCGGTCTGAAGCCATATTTGGATATAGTTCCAGAAACGGTGTTCGAAGAAGAGGTTTTGGAATTCTATGCGTCTGCTACTCATAGAGGTGAATATATTGAGTCCTTTGTAAGTGGTAGAAGGGTGAAGTTGTCTAGAGAGTTTTTGGATGAGAAGCTCAAGCTGAAGCAGGGTTCTATTGATATAGAATAGTACGCTGCGGGTAAGGAGCTAAGATACCTAAGTATCTTTTGTGGAAATAAATTAAGTCTTACAAGTGTAGGAAGGCCTCCTGCTATAAAGAAGAAACAATTACTGCCCAAATACAAAACTCTACTGGTCATTGCAAGCAAAATGTTGATAGGTGTCACAGGAAGTTATGATTCGGTTGCTCTATAGAGGACGAGAGTAATGGCTGCGATTTATGACGGGATCACATAAGGAAACTGGCAAAAGTTGTTTATGGATCGAGAAATGTACTTTTCGAAGTATGTTAAGGTGGATAGTGCTACTGGTGAATGGTCAGTTAGTGCAACAGTTAGATTTGGGAACAAGCTAAGTATCCTCCTACCCTTCTTACTGCCAGCAAAGAAGAATTGGAGTAAGGGTAAGCCATTTCATGTTCTTAAGTTCTATCTAAGAAAAGATGCGATAGATAGACAGACTCAAGGCAGGATTGCTGAAAAGAAACAGATACAAATCAATCCAAGAGATGCCATGATGAAGTAGAGTCGTCTAGCGAAGAAGAGGAAATGAAAGTTGAGGAAGGTGGAACTAGTACAACACTAGTTGAGTATGTTTCTGATGAGGCTCAGATTGAACCTGTTGAAGATTCTGAAGAAATATAATCAGATGAGTCGTCAGAAGAAGAGATGGAGACGGAAGATGAATACAACTTAAGGATAAGTCAAATTCCAAGGGGCGACTTGGCTGGTCCTCCTCCTACTCATCTGGTGGCAGAGACAAGTGCATCTCCAGCTAAGAAAGTTAAAACGGTTAGTACCTCTATCGTTTCTTGATCTATGCTTTCTCCTCCTTCTATTTCGATCAAAACCAAGGCAAGATCACTTTGATCTCGTGCCAAGCCTATTCCCTAAACCACTCCCAAGTTCGTGCAACACTTAAGCTCTTTATTAACCCAAGATACAACCATATTCGCATCAGCTGATACTTCGACGACTGATCTACTAAACCAAGACACATCACAGCCCCTAGAAACCACAATCCAAAAATTATCCCTACCTACAACAGAAAATGTTGACCCTCCTAACCCATCTGTTTTGGGAACCCCACAAGATGAAACTTCGGCTACTGAGCTGAGGACTCCACTCACTCAGACCCCTCCTAAAAATAGATTTCCCAACCTGGTCGATTATCCAATGTGTATGCGTGAGAAAAGATTGCGTGCACAAATGACCAAGAACCTAAAGAAAATTCTACCAACAGTAGAGATTGATACAATTTCTGAGACGTATGAGAAACTGATCAGAATTTTCACATGGGTTGCTTTAAAGAAAGGTCCGACTGAAGATACTTTTGAAGTTATCTTAGGTATGGGTGGTATATCCAATTTTCAAGACTGGGAAATGGAACAACAAGAGAATAGCGGAGTAAAGAGTTATACTGAGCTATTATCTTCTAAAGCCTTGACTGATCTTGTCAAGAGGATGCTGAATGTTCCAGACGATGTTATTCCTGTAAAAGAATCTAAGGAATTAGTTCAATCAATTGAAAAGATGGATGCAAGTGTTCATGTTTCGGAAGACAACTTGATGACTGAAGCAGAATCAGAAGTTTTGAAATCTACTGATCCTGAAATTGATTTGGAGAATGTATCTGATCAATTAAGGGGAATTATTTTCGAGTTTCAAGTTGAACATGCACATGGTCCAAGGTGCAATGTGGGTCAGATTACAAGACAGCTGGAGAAATACTTCCAATCTGAAACATGTGCTTATATTGCAAAGCTAGTGGAGTTAGTAAAGAAGGACTCAAACGAAGCTGAACTACGAGCTAAGGTTGCAAGGTTAGCTATCGTACCTTACTCTCCTCTTTTAAATTTGAAAGCAATTGCTGAAAGTGTTCTACTAGTAGAAGAAGACGAGGTCTTGACTACTGAGCTGAAGTTAGTAGAAGTTCCTATTGCTAATGAAGTAATGGAAGATGTTGTTGCTGAAGAAAGGATACATACAACAGTTGATCAGAAAGAGTCTATAGATCAGTTGAAAGATGATCTAAGACAAGTTGTGAAGTCTTCAATAGGTGAGTTCTTGAAGTCTGAAGTGAAGAAGGTGCTACAAGAACAAAACAATTCTTTAGTTACTAATTCTAAAGTAATGATAATGAACGAGGTGAATCAAATCGATACTGCTTTTCGATAGGAGATGTTTAATCAGTAAGAAGCATTCCTACAGAATCAAGTTGAGTATTCTGAGAAGAGTTCAGTTAATTTTGCAAGAGTTCTGGCTAGAGAATCCAAGAAGATGGAAAGAGTCTATAGAACTAAGATCGAAATTGCAGATGAGCAAAGACGAGAGGCGTATGCTCAATTGTAAGAAGCAAGAACCCAACTGACTGAAATGGTGGAGCAGAACAGATTGCTGAAGTTGTCTGCTACTCATTTCAAGAATGAATTTTCTTTAACTTCGAAGAAACTCGAGTACACTGCTGATAGACTTGAGAAGATTAGTAAAGATGATAGCCATCAGAAGCAGATTGAGAGGGCTGCTGATCTAATGAAGCAGGCTGTATAAGAGGAAATGACAAGATTTACTTCTCTATTTACCTTGAAGGCAAGTGATGAAGCCAAAAAGGGAGAAGATGAAGAAGTAATGGAGCAAGAAGTTGAAATTCAAACTGAGATTCAGCAAGAGCAAAGTCGACCTAGGAGAGGAAGACTAGTGAAGGCTCATGAGAAAGTTCAGATCAGTGCTGAAGACCAGTTAAGACCTGCTAAAGGCAGAGGTAAGGCCACTGAAGAGCAAGTTCAGATAAGAAGAGTTAAGAGAAAGCTTGAAACAAAGAAAGAAACTTTAGGACAAATACTTGTTGGATTAGATGATGAAGAAATTCACAAAAAGCAGAAAATTGAAGATGATTGTTATGCTAACAAGAAAGTGTTAGGAAAACACATCAAGAAGTTACAAGACATAAAAGCAAACCCAGATGAATTAGAAGATGCCTTCATAGACAAGTTCATTGATGCTGAGCATAGTGAAGTATGGAAGGTAATCAAGAAGAAATGGGAGATTGCGCACTGGATTATCAGGAGATATGGTGATATATCAGTCAAAGACGAGTTGTTTGTTGTGTTTGAGAAGTTTATGGAAGCAGAAGACAACAACTTGTGGAATCTGACCATGCGTATAGCTACTGCTGTTAGATACAACATTCTTTCTCCAGAATTTCCAAAGTGGGAAACTCTAAGCATTGGATCTGGAAAGAGGATTGACTTCAATGTGATCAAGAATTTTGAAGAACAAGTTCTAGAAGATGAGAAGATTGACAATGAAGATCACATCTCTGAAATTCATCAAAGAATTCTCGATGCTTTCCAAGTACCAGATGAAGAAGCAAAAACACCAAGTGGTGGAAGCATTGGTTGAAGATTGTAAGTTTGTATTACTTTACTTGTGTTATATTTTGTTAAGTAATTGTAATCGATCTGATCCGATTTACAATGAATGGAAAGATGAAGTATTTTTTATGTTGATATAAGATAAGTACTTAACTAGTCTATTTACTTAAAATAATTCAAGTAGTTTTGGCTTCATCAAAAAGGGGGAAATTGTTGAGATATGGATCCTGAAACAAGTTCTATTTGATGATGAGTATAATTTTGATAAGCCAAAAAGAGGACTTGAATATATTCTAAGTGTTGACTGATCTAGTTATGGAAGTCATATTATGAGACAAGATCAGATGAGTACTAAGTAATGTTGAAATAATCTAACTATTGAAAAGAACAATTTACTATTAGGATTTTTATGAAAAATCTTGAATCATTGTATAGAAGCTTATGTTTATATTTTATTGATGTAATAGTTCATAGGATGACTAAGCTGCGTTATAAAGTTTAAAGTAATGTAATAGTCTTAGTTAGATTAGTTGATAGGACAAGACTAGTTCTACTATGAAGAGAAGACTGTGAAGAAAGAAGACTTGTGCAAGACAAGACAAGTGCTGAGAAGCTGAAATATTCTAAGTGTTGAAGACAAGTCAAGTTGAAGATAAAGATATATTTGTATATTAAAGATATGAAGTCGGTTACGTATTATAACAGAATAACTGACGAATTTGAAGATACATATCAAGAAGAAGCGGTTATGAAGTTAGTTATCAAGAAAGGTTGTTGGATAACAAACCTATCTTGAGAAGTGAAGTCTATATATAGTTGAAGACATTCGACATTTGAAGACTACTGAATCTACGCATACTGGAAGAACATATTGAAGCATTCAAGAGATCAAACACTCTCAGAGTTCAAAGTGTTCAAAGTTTAAGAGTTTGAAGAAGCCCAGAAAAGACAAGTCTATGGAGAAGAAGGCTACTGAAGAAAACAGAGAAGTTTTTGTTATTGTTTTAGTTTGTATAAGCTTGCTAGTTGCTTATTAAATCACTAGTTGTTAGATCGAATATATATCTGGAGATATAGTCGAGAAGATCGAAGTCTTATTTCTTGGGACTTAAAGCCACAAGTCAAGTTAATAAAATTTCACGACTAGAGTTGTGAGAGTGGATGTAGACAAGTTGTCGAACCACAATAAATCTTGTGTTGTTTACTTACTGCATTATTTTTGTATTTGATTGATTAATTGTTTACTTGAATTGATTGAATTGTAGTATAGACAAGTATATTATTTCTGTGTATAGTTGAGTATAATAGAAGGGCTCATAAAGTTATAAACTGATAATCCCGCATTATAAACTCTCATATTTTGAAACATTTTAAAAGTCTATTCACCCCTCCCCTCTAGACTTTTCTAGTTTATTCAATCTTAAAACTCAACTTGGGACCAACACTTGTTAATAAACGTGAGGTCACAACTTATCAAAATAGGAATAATAAATCTTTATGTGGAACGTTTAAAATAATAAAATGTAAAATTTAAAGAGGGACAAAGAAAGTATGTCATTTTATAATTGAATATTTTTATTTATTTTAAATTAAAATGATAGTTGCATATAGAATACTAAGTAATGCAAGAGCAATCATTTTTTTTTTCATAAATTGAATTAAAAAAGACCCTAAAAAGTAAGACTAAAAAAACATAGAAAAGACCGATGCCTAATTTAAAACGCAATGTTGCAATAAAAGGAATGGGCCAATATAATACAAATCAAATGGCCAAGGCTATATACCCTCCACACTTGTTAAGTATACTCCCCGAATTTGGTATCCCTTGGTATCCCTCTCATATGTCATACGGTTAGATGTAATCCCATAAAATATCTAATCTATCCTTTTACATATTAAATTAAAATTATAGATATACTCCTTTTATTAAATAATGAAACCCTTAAATTTTTTTCATGAAACCCTTAATTTTTTATTTCTTTCTTCTTCCTCCCACCACCACTCCAACACTTCTTCTTCCTCCCACCAAACTGCCGCTACCTTCCAACACCGTTCGCCTGCCCGCCTGCCCGCCCACCGCTGCCTTTCAACACTTCTTCTTTATGTTTTTATTTCTGATCACGCGGCGGCGGCAACGCCGCCACCGCCTTCCTCCTACGACAACCGTCTCCGCCCCCTACTCTCTCACTTCCACGGCCGCCGTCAGCCTTTCCTCCTTTTTTTTTCCTTTTCTCTGTTGCATGTTTCTGCTTTTTTTATTTTATTTTCGACAACTCTTGATCGACAATATACACTATCGTCAAAATTTTTGAATTAAAAAAAAAAATATATTTCGATAAAAGTTGTCGACAATAGTGTTTTTCGTCGACAAATCAGTGTCAACAATGGTGTATAGAATGATTATTCCTTAATTAATTCTAAATATCATGATTGATATATTTATTTATTAGGAATGATCAATCCAAATGGAATGGCCATTACAAAAATTTAAGGAATAATCATTCCTTCCATACCCCCATAGTATTATGTATTCCATGGTGTAAGGAATAATTTTTTTATTATTATTATTATATAAAATATTATTATTTATTTTCATTTTTACATATTATTTTTCACTTTCAATAATAATAATTAATTTTTTTTAATATTATGACTATTAAATAAATAATAATTTTTTATCAATAATAAAATTTTAAAAATCAATAATAAAAAATAATAAATTTAGAAATTAAATAATAATTAAATATACATTACTATATATTAGTTATAAAAATATTAATAATACATACCGTAAAATTAAGAAAATATTTATTATTTTATAATAGTAATTTAAACACTCAATAATAATATTTTTTGTATATTAATAATAATATATATTAATATGTAGTACTATAATATTTAATAATAATAATTTTTAATAATAATAATTTTTAAATAATAAATAGTAATAATAACAAACCATTTCAACACAAAAAATTAACAATAATATTAATTTAGGTAATTTTACACAACACCAATTTTTCATTCCTTATCCATATTAATCATAACAATTGTCATTTCAATTTCATTCTTTTTCCACATTCAATCCATTCATGAGTTCATTCCATTCAGTCATATTTTCATTCCATCATACCAATCATGCCGTTAGGGTTAGGGTTTAGAATTGTAAAGTGAGGAGATGGTATTTATCAGGTCATTTTAGTGTAAAGATAGTTTAAGTATTTTACATAATTATTAAATTAATAAATTGAGAGGGGAGTATACTTAACAAGTGTGGACGGGTATATAGCCTGGCCCAATCAAAAACTGTTGAAAATTCTAAAGGCCCAAAGCATGGGCTTAAAAATCTGGCCTATGAAAACAACCCAGAGCAAATATGTTTCAAGAATGAAGGAAATGAGCGGCGAGAATTAAGAATAAATTATACTTTTTCCTGCCCTAAATTTTCATTTACTTATTCAGTTTGATTTATCTATTTTATTTTTCATGTTCCACCTTATTAAATTTTTAATATGATTTATTTTAACATTGTAACGTTAATATATTTTTTTTTAATTTTAATATGATACATGTCAAACATTTATATAGTGGAATAAAATGTGGAACGTTAAAATTAGAACATGCGATTACATTTTCATATTTTTTACATCACATTATAAGTTTTTCATTTTTTAAAATGGTAAGTTATGACCTCACACACTTACACCATAATTTCTAAAGTTGAATTTTTATTACAACAATTTGTTACACAATTTTATTACTTTTATTGGCATTTTATGTATTACTACGGAGTACAACATTTGGGCAAGCTAATCATCATTGTTGTGTGCATCACATTTTGAAGTAGCGAAAAATTAAAGAAACGAGGTAAACACATTGACACAAAATGATGATCTCAAAGTGTTATTCAATAATCAAAATTCAACCACCCTCAAATCCAAGTAAGAGACTTAATGCAATAACATAGTTAAATTAATTCAATCACCATATTCCTAGAAAATCAAGTGCATTAGTTATTGTGTACTCTTCTAGTCTTCCACTAAAATTGGATACTTTTGAAGTGCAAATGGCTCTCCGACGTTCAACGTCAAAGTGTGAAGTCACACCCCATGCCTCAATTGATTTTTTTTTTTTATCTTATAATAACATATTTTAATTTTATAGTAATATAATATATTTTACTATTACAAGGTTAAAAATATGTTATGTTATAAAGTTTTAAATTATTTTGACGAACAAAATAAAAAAAAATTAAGTGTTCAAAATATTTTTGAACTTGTAGTAATACATTTTTAACTTTGTAGTGACAATATTTCGGGGGAAATATTTGTATCTGATTAAGAAAAAAATAAGATAACAACATAACAAAGAAAAAAAAAAGGCAATAAATGAATAAATATAATTTTGTTAATGCACAACTTGTGTGATTAGGGAAAAAAAATTGTAAAACACGTTAATGCACATTAGAGGAATAAATTTAATTATATGAATTGTTTTGTTTTGCAGAACTTCTTGATTGATTTTATTTATATATAATTACTGTATATAGATATTAAGGATAAGAGAGCTTTGATATATAAAACATCAAATCAATACATATAATTAAATATCAAAGTTTAAAGATGGAGATCAATTTCGCCCAAAAAAAAAAAAATCGATGGATTCGATGTGCAATTTATGTAAAAACGTTTTTAAAAAAATGTGTGTCTTCCATTTTAAAAAATTATTAGTTGTGAGTAAAATTGAATGTCAATTTGAGTAATTAAGTGAAATTGAAGGGTGACGTGATGATTTCCATAAAATGTATGAAATTAGATTTTATGGATGGACAAATAAGATAAATGAGACTAAATTTTGTGGACGGATGAGACATATTTTATTTAAATTTGTCCCGCGTTAAATTCTGTTGACCCGAGTTTAACCACAAATTTATTCTAATTATCTATATTTAAATATATGCATGGGTGTCTTTTATATAAATATTTAAATTTTGGGAATCATTAGTATTAAATAAAAATATAGTGTATCAAAATTAATATAGTCATAATAGATTTGAAGGCGACACATTTCAAAAGAAATTTGTTGAAGGAAGCTGGGGTTTTACTTCTCTGCCTTTTTCGTCTGCATATAATAATATTATCCATCACAAAACCTCAACCGACATTTTTATTAAAATTATTGATTTGTTATCCCAATCAATTCTACCAGAAATTTAGTCTTTAGCTGCCGCGACACCAAATTTAGCAGATTTGTTCCTGATTCGAATTCATGGCCTCCAGCGGAAACAAGAGCATCAACGCCAAACTTGTTTGTATTTCCCCTGACATTTTTTTTTGTTGTTTAAATTTCATATCTGATTTGATTGTGTATGTATAGTTTTTTCTAGATGCGGTTTCTCATCTGGTTTGATCAATTCAGCTGTAGTAGTTGATTTCGCATGAATTGGTGCCATATCGTGATCTCAATAATGAAGATCGTTTCGTATTATTGAACCCTAGATCAATTGCTTTTGTCTTTTATACATTTTTTACTCGGATTTGATTGTATGCTCTTTTCGAGATTAAATTATTGGCGTGCTTTAATTTACCGACACTGCCATGGTTATTTTCCTGTGAATTGGTGCCATATCTTAAGCTCACGAATGGATATGGTTCCTTTTACAATTAGTAAAGAGTAATTTATGCGGTTTCTGGATTGTTTTGCGTGTTGGTACCATTTTTGATCAATAGATTACTTGTGGTGTATTCCTACTCTGCAATCTCTGGCCTTTATTGTCAAATTTTTGTTTGTGTGTCTTCATATATATCCTCCTTGCAGATTTATTCAACTAATCTAGATTTGTTTTATTTTTTTACATATTGTTGATTCATTTTGACGAGAAGAACGTCCTTTCAGCAATATAAACTATCAAAATAAAATTACAAAGCTGATCACCCTGTAATGATGTTTGTGGATTAGTAAGTTTTGTATTGAATGTTGATTTCAGCATTTGTTTGCGTGCCATATTGTAACGATTTTCTCTCCTTCCAAGTTTTTTTTCAAGGTTCGACAATAAATTAGAATCATCTTTGTTGTGTATGTTAGTTTATCAGCTACACTTCCCCATCGCTAATTCAGTTGACACACTTTGGCTTTAGGTGCTTCTTGGAGATGTGGGGGCTGGAAAATCTAGTTTAGTATTGCGTTTTGTGAAAGGGCAATTTGTTGAATTTCAGGTAGTGCGGTGTAATGTGACGGGTTCAATTGACACACTAAAGCAAAGGGTAAATGTTATTTTTAGTCCTTTATCTTACACCCATTTTGATTTTATTCTTGATTTTTCCGATTTTGAAATTTGTCCCTTAACTTAAAAAATGTCAATATATTGGTCATTTTACCTGTTGGAACAGGTAAACTTACCGGTAATTGCTGATATATCAATTTTCTGGTACATGCCACACAGCGATTACCGGAAAGTTTACCAGTTACAGTTACTAAGAGAACAAAATAGTTGGTTTGATAAAGTTAAGGGACGAAATTCAAAGTTGAAAAGTTTGAGTTCAAAAATTAAACCGAGTGTAAATTATGGGACAAAAAATAACATTTTCCCAAAGCAAAGTGTTCTTTAGACTCCAATGATTGATCATTTGAATGCAATAGGAATCGACTATAGGTGCTGCCTTCTTTTCACAAACAGTTGCTGTGAGTGATGCAACTGTAAAATTTGAAATATGGGACACAGCTGGGCAGGAAAGATACCATAGCTTAGCTCCTATGTATTACAGAGGAGCTGCTGCTGCGATAATTGTTTACGACATAACAAACAAAGTAGGTGCTGAAGTATATTAAGCCTGTAATTGATGTTGTGTTCTTTATGCACTTTATACAATCAGTTTGTTCACAATTGTCTGATCTAACCTCTTTACTTTGGAAGGGTGTTTACTTTTAGTAAATCAATTCTATGGATACTTAGATTAATTAAGATCATGATAACTTTATTATATTCTGAATCATGTGTTCATTTTCAGTGATATATAGTTAGATTCAGACAAAATGTTCACAATAAACTTAGTCTGATTTTGGACGATTTCTCAAAGCACAAAACCTGGACTGCTGTGAATCGATTCTCTATCACACGGAGAAATTACGTAATTATATCATGAAATTAAGGGATAAATTGGCATTTTTATATCAGAATTATTACAGTTGCACCCCTGTGGTGAGATTTAAACCATCCTACACTGAAAGCCATCAAAGTACATTTAAGAAATCCATATAAAGTAAACGAGCCCTTAGATTGACTCTGATGGTACATTAATTAGTTGTTGTCTCCATATTGACAGAGTAAGTGAGGCTAAAAGGTAATCAACTCGGCTGTTTTTTTTTCCTCTTATTTTGAGTTGCAACTGGGGGTGGGGGACATAAACCTGAGATTTTGCTCAAGTAGCTAGAGGGATGAGTCTTCTGCTAAGCTATGATTGTGGGTGCTAATATGTCAGGTGTAAATATAAAAATCTGTTTGTTTGTTTTGTCTATATACTTTAAGAACCAAAGTTTGATTATGCATTGGATCATTAGTGCACACATCACTATGATATCATATTTGACATTTTTAGTAATGAAATTTATATTGTGAACTAACTGAAAGGTGACATAAAATAACACTTGGTTATGCTTGCCCTGTTTCTTTGAATCATAATAAATGTTTCTTCGCACCGTAGGCATCCTTTGATCGTGCCAAAAAATGGGTTGAAGAGCTTCAAGCACAAGGTACTTACTTTTTCTTTTTTTCACAAATATGGTGAATTTGGCCTTTGCTACTTACTTTTCGCATTCCTTTTTATTTGTGTGGGGTTGGTGAGGGAATAAATATGATAAGTGCTTTCCAAGCAAGTATATATCTGTTATTCACCAAGTCCACTTTCAGTTCGTTAATGAATATTTTCATTTGTATTTGTTAGTATGACACCTTTTTTTTTAAATCGAAGATTCAACTTTAAAATTGAATAGAAATTAAGGTACTTTATGTTTGTGGTAAAAAAAAAAGATGAGTTAATGGAGTTACATTCTGTACTTTTGGAGAGAACATTATTGTTTTAAGAGGGATCATTATTTGTGGCATTCTGGATAGATCATGAGAGCATCTGACTTGGGTTTAAGTAGTGTATAAGAGATGAAAATGTTATGAAAAGAATGAGATCTAGCTCTTTGCCTGATTTTTAAAGGAGTTGTTTGGTGTTCTCAATTGTTAATTACCTATTCATAATTGGTTTTTCTGGCTTCATTCATTTTTTCACTTTTTTCATATTTGTGGCTTTAGGCAACCTAAACATGGTCATGGCACTTGCTGGGAATAAATCAGATTTATTGGATGCAAAAGCGGTGGCATCAGAGGCAAGCATCTCTCTTTCTCCTATCTTTTCCTGTGCCTCCTTTGTGTCAAATAATTCTTATGATTATCTGAGTTTTCCCTTCAATTTAATGCAACTTCTTTCACTTTTTGCCTGTCTTCCCTCTCTACACTTATTTATACTTGTTTGGAATGGTGAGTCTGGTATTGATTTTTCTTCTAATAAAACCAGCCTAGCATCAACCATAATCATTATGAATTGAGAATGTCTTAGCTGACAAATTTTCAATGCAGGAAGCACAAACTTATGCACAGCAGAGTGGCCTTTTCTTTATGGAAACTTCTGCAAAGACAGCGACTAATGTCAACGATGTGTTTTATGAGATAGGTATGCATTTTTCTGTGGTTGAGGGAAATTGAAAACCAGTTTTTTTAATTTTAATGAAGTATCTTTAATATGTCAAAATGTTTATTTTCTGTGGTTGAAAAAGTGGAAAACTGTGAATAAATTAGATATATGGTTCAATCCTATATTGCCAACATATGATAGGACAAAATAACGGCCTTAGTGTAATTCTTGTCATGGTCTTCCTAATAAGTCTTTCATCATTAAATGATACTCGAGGATGGAGACGTACTTTTTGTGGCTAATAGTAAAAGGGTTATTTACATGTATCTCCCTTGCAGTTTTGATCAACAAACCCCTTGACATGTCAAATCTTCAACATACGATCCCTTTAAGGCTGGAAGATGATAGAAATAATGTAATATTAGCAAACAACTGTATATACCTAGACTAAATTGGGTGCTAACAATTCACAACACTTGGATCTTTCATATGCAATTCTTGAAGACAAAGTTTTATATGCACTAGGTGCACTATGCAACTCGTGCATTTTTAGATAATATTAGCTTTTTTTTACTGAACTGTATTAGTTGGTCAGAATTAGTTGTTTTTACTGAATAAAATTAGTTACTATTTTACTAAAAAAAAATACTCCCTCCGTCCCATCTTTATTTTCACATGTGAAATGGCACGCGAATAAGAAAAGTGAATTTAGTGGAGATTTTGAGGGGTAATTTTGTAAACTTTTATGTATAAAGTAAAGAAATGAGTTGACTTTTGTATATGTGTGGAGAAAAAGTAATGACATTTGTGTAAATTTGAGGATATTGTGAGGGTAGAGTATATGAAAGGTTTTCCATTTTAAGAGTGAAAGTAATTGTGGGACATCTTAAAAAGGAAAGTGTGAAAGTAATTGCGGGACGGAGAGAGTATATTATTTGGCGAGTATTAGTTGTTTGACTGGTATGAGACGGGTTCCCACCACTCGTATATTGTATGACCTGTGAGCTTGTGACCCTACCCGATTCATGTTAGTGGAGCTCCGTCACATACACAAGACTCCCTCTAGTTGTTTTACTAAAAAGTGGAGTATTAGTTGGACAGTGTTAGTTGCTTTTGAAAAAAGTATTAGTTGTCCATAAAGTCACCTTACAACTGGAGTACAAAAAACTTACTCATATTCTTGAAAAACAACTTAAAGACTGCCGTTTAATGTTTGTTGCCTGCCTATTATCTTAAAATGTTTTATGTTGTCTTACAGCAAAGAGATTGCCTCGTCTACAGCCAGCAGCTAACCCTTCGGGCATGATGCTCGTGGATCGGACAGCAGAGAGGACAACCACTGCTTCTTGTTGCTCTTAGAGCTGTTGCATAGTTTCATTATGAATATATCAAGTACAGTTTGTGTCATCGTGCCGTTTGTTGGTTGCTTCAGATTTGTACAGGAGTGACAAGTGTTCAGACATCTCTTGCACTGCATTACCAGTCTTTTGCTTACATTTTTTTTAATTAATGAGAAATTGAACACATCTCTTGCACTGCATTACCAGTCTTTTGCTTACATTTTTTTTAATTAATGAGAAATATTGTTCTTTCGTGAAAGTTTAGATGCAAATAAATATATTACTTTTTTATGATTTTGCAATTTAATCAGCGTATTAATTTTGACAATATCATAGCTCATCATCTTGTTTTATTAATTTGATGCACGCGATCAAATTTTGTTTCTTTTACCCCCTTAAGAATAATTTCATTTTCTTTGACTAGGAGTTTTATCTCGAAGAATAATTTTTAATGGAGTTTCCATTGTTGGATTGATTTGTGGTCTTATGGGTCTAGATTTCATATTTATTTTCATAAAAGGTTTTTGTGATCATCAATCATTTGATTTGTTCTTGATAGAGTCAATATTTTATCAAATTAAAATGATCTTCATATTAAAATTATCTAGTCTAGTTAGGTAGCAGATGAACAAGCCCAAAAAGAAATATGTTTTAATTACCCCTTATATATTCCTGTCTATTTAAAAGAATTATTCTCCCATATACAGTATATTAATTTATTGCCAGATTTGATGTGTGAATTAGTCAATTTAACAAGAATTAATTGTGGAAGTTGCTGTTTAAATCACTCTATATTAAGGAGGTTAACAATACTTTCATAGTCTAAAGATTTGAATAATTCTACATCTTAGATTCGTTTCATCATATTAATTAGTATAAATTGCAAGAATTTTGCTTGAACGTTCATATAACCTAACCCTAGTTATTCCATGTTGTTGGACCGGTTAATGGATTGGTTTGTATTTAATTATAATTTGTAATCAAATTATCTACTTGGATGCTTCATCTCGATCACCCACTCTATCTATTGCCATATACAACCCTTGTCTTGATCAAATCAAGATTCTACCTCCACCTCCACCCTTCTGCTCCTCTATCCTAGATCATCTGCAATTTCACTCGCCACAACAACAATTTCACTCGCCTCATCGGATTTGGCTTCCACAACAACAATTACAAAATAGTGCAGTTGGCATTGTTTGGTGATGAGAGAGGTACGTATTACAAAATTAATATAAACGAATCAGTTGGTCTCCCGCGCATAGTGTGCATGTGCACACTAATGCACATGTCAAACCAATATATATTGTTTAAATAGAAAAATTGAATTAAAGTAACTGTTGTTGTCCAAGTGTTTACAACATCCTGGCTAAACTCTATTCGAAACCTATGTGACCATCTTTCTTTAAATTTTTTAGAATTAATTTTTTTAATAATTATATTTTAACATCCAATAATAATTGTATTTTAACATTGAAATTTGTAATTAATTTTTTTTAATAACTAAAATTTGTAACTAAATAATTTTTTTAATAATTATATTTTAATTCTAAAAAAATCTGTGACCATCTTTCAATAATAATTATATTTTAACACTACAAAATATCTAAGAATTAAATTTTCAGTTAAAAATATCTATCACTTTTCAATAATAAGAATTACATTTTTTATTAACTAAATCTACCACTTTTCAATAATAAGAATTACACTTTTCATTTAAAATATTTACCACTTTTCAATAATAAAAATTAAAATCTACTACCACTTTTCAGTTAAAATATTTACCACTTTTCAATAATAAGAATTACATTTTTCAATTAAAACATCTACCACTTTTCAATAATAAGAATTACACTTTTCAATAACAAAATTTTCCACTTTCCAATAAAAAAAATTACACTTTTCAGTTAAAATATCTACCACTTTTCAATAATAAAAATTACATTTTTTCAATTAAAATATCTACAATATCTACCAATTTTCAATTAAAATATCCACCATTTTTTCAATAATGAGAATTTCAATAATTAGAATTACATATGAATCAGAAATTAATTCAAGGAAAGATTAAAGTCCAATTTTTTTTTTACAGGATGTGGGAGAGAGAAAAAAGGAGAATAAGAAGAGAGAGGGAGAAAAGAAAGCTGTAAAAAAACAATGGTTATAGGGAGAGAGAAAGAAGAAGAAAAGAGAGAGAAAAAATAGGTAAAAAAAAAAAACGGTTACAGGGGAGAGAGAAAGAAAGGGGAAGAAGAAAAGAAAAGCAGTTAAAAAGTGTGTGTGCACCAATTATAGTTTGGTGCACAATGTGCATTTAAGACTTTCTCTAAATGAATTGATTCTTGACTCTCTAAAATTTCCAAGTTAATGGATATGTTGAGTTTATCTATATGGTCAGTTTGAATATGTTTTATGAATGGTCAGTTGGAATATCTCAACAATTTCTTTTTTAATTTTGGTTATTTAGACGTTTATCTTGTATCTAATTAACCGCAAATTTGGCAGGAACGTACACTCGTGGAGGTGTATTCAGGTGGAACAACCAACACTTGAACGAAAGTGCCCCTCACCGATAATGCGTTTATTAGACATTGCAATTGGGGTAGTATTAAGACGTCCAAGAAAGGTAGTGGCTCCAGGGCCAACTGGCAGATCCAAATGTATGCTGGACATTACCAAATTTTGTCATTCGATATGAAGAATGAGGTGTTTGAGACTATCTCCTATCCCAACTTGGAGGGTAGGAATGTAAATTTGAAATCGTCGGATGTGTTTGTAAAGGAAGTTTAAGTGCGCTGTACCATGGCCAAAAGCGTTGTGGAAGAAACATGGGGTGATTTTCTATATATATGAGAAACAAAATTTTGTTTTCTATGATTACTCTATTAACAAAATTATACTTGGAATTAAGAGTAGTCAAATGTTCAACTCAGATATAGAGATATTTGAGTATAAGGGCTCCCTTATTTCACCATAAATATTGGAGTATGTTATTTTCTTTCTGAAATATTTTGGATTAATTGATTTCACCAGCTTTAATACATTGTCTAGTTTTTAGTTATCAAGATTCCTAAAGTATGTAATTTGTTTTTAATGGTAAAGTTAGAGTTTGGAGTTCAGTACAAACAGAAGCTTTCGAAGGAGACATTCATATTCCTACACTTGATCAAGATGTAACTTAGCTTATTGTGCATCACAAAGTTACTTTTCATGTTTTATCTAACATTATTTCAATTATATTCACTTGTAGAATATTTTCTCAAGATAGTAGCTAGATTAATCTAATGTAATTAAATAACAAAACCTGGTCTGGAGATATAATTATATATTATATCAGACGCTAGCTAGGATTTACATTGAAAGTGTTAGGAATTAATATATAAGAATTAATTCCCCACCTCTCTACAAGTTCGGACTTTTAGATGAGATAAAATTCTTTCATGGTATCAGAGCAAACCAGACAAACGATCTGGGTTCGATTCCTGTTGAAAGCACTCCACCCATTTAAATTCGATTCCTGTTGAAAGCACTCCACCCATTTAAATTCGATTCCTGTTGAAAGCACTCCACCCATTTAAATTGTCCACTCGATGGGCCTCCTCCCCAAAAAGGGTAAGAGGTGTTATTCCGGCCCACAAGTAGGGATGTTACACGAACCGAGCCGCTCGTGAGCTCGGCTCGGCTCGGCTCGATAAGGCTCGAGTTCGGCTCGGCTCATTCGTTAAATGAGCCGAGCTCGAGCTCGTTAGATGCTCGATTTACTAACGAGCCGGCTCGAGCTCGACTTATTAGGCTCGATATCTAATTTTTTTCTTTTATTTCCATTAGGCTCGTTAGGCTCGGCTCGGCTCGATAGGCTCGTTAGACCCTTTAACGAGCCGAGCCGAGCTCGTTTCTTAGCTCGCCAATGTTATCGAGCCGAGCTCGAACTTCAAATACTCGGCTCGGCTCGGCTCGAATAACAGCCCTACCCACAAGTGAGGGGGAGTGTTAGGAATTAATATACAAGAATTAATTCCCCACCTCTCTACAAGTTCGGACTTTTAGATGAGACGGAATATTTTTCACATCTCCTAGATCCTATTTTTTTTCAGGCCAACGCCTTTTTTTTTCGATCCTCACGATCACACCTCCATCTCCGAGATTTAGGAATATTTTTCCATCTCCCAGAACCTATTTTTTTTCTTCTTCAGGCTAACGCCTCTTTTTCGATCCTCACGATCACACCTCCATCTCCGAGATTCAGGAATATTTTTCCATCTCCCATATCCTATTTTTTTTTCTTCTACAAGCTAACGCCTTTTTTTTTTCGATCCTCACGATCACACGTCCATCTCCGAGATTTAGGAATATTTTCCCATCTCCTAAATCCTATAATTTTTCTTTTACCTTTTCAAGATTAGGTCTATTTGATCTCTTCTTCATTAAACCCTACCAAAAAAAAAAAAAAATCCACACACATCCCTCCATGCATACTCCTTCTGTTGTTCGCCTTCGATACTAAGGCTTATGCCTCGTTTATTTTTCTTTACTGATCTTAGGATCACCAAAATACACCAAGATTTGGTTAGCAATACTGCTACCAATTTTCTCCTCAAGTTGTTGCATACGCCCAAGAGGTTCACCCTCTTTTGCAACAACTCATTAAGAACGAGACCATGTTCTTCCAAACCCAAGAAGATGAATCTTCCTCTTCTCCTCAAGTTGTTGCATACGCCCAAGAGCTTCGCCCTCTTCTGCAACAACCCATCAAGAACGAGACCACGTTCTTCTAAACCCAAGAAGATGAATCTTCTTCTTCTCCTCAAGTTGTTGCATACGCCCAAGAGCTTCGCCCTCTTCTCACAGTAGATCCTGTGTCTTCTGCCGATCCCGTCCTCGTCTTCAACCACCTGTGAAAAAGATTGGAATCACCAATGGTGCTTCATCTTGAGGGGGCGTATTAGGAATATTATGTATATCTTGGCCCACAAGTTACTGTATTAGGAATATTATGTATATCTTGGCCCCCAAGTTATCTTGGTCCACAAGTTAGCTTTCTTGTATAAAGCCCATTATGTATAAAATCATCTTTCCATTCATACATTCTTTCATGGTATCAGAGCAAACCAGACAAACGATCTGGGTTCGATTCCTGTTGAAAGCACTCCACCCATTTAAATTGTCCACTCGATGGGCCTTCTCCCCAAAAAGGGTAAGAGGTGTTAATCCGGCCCACGAGTGAGGGGGAGTGTTAGAAATTAATATACAAGAATTAATTCCCCATCTCTCTACAAGTTCGGACTTTTAGATGAGACAGAATTCTTTCACAAAGTTTGCCAAAAGGGATATGATCATAATGCAAAAGTTACCCAACTTGTTATACAATTTCTATAATGATAATGTATTCAAGAATTACACTCTTGATTTTGCCTGTATTCAAACTATGTAGGTTATCTAGATTTGTCACACAAAAAGAAACGGAGGAAAGGTGGTGTAGCAACAAGTTTCTAGCTAGAATCCTATATATGACAGGATCTCCTAATTAAAGAAATGATTTGAGAATATTATTAAGACATGCATTAGTCAACTTTGTTAACTTTGGCCTTTCAATTTCCGTCCTTTTATTTTTTGATGTATTTACCCACGATAGTGTTGAGCCTCATTGTAAGGGTTTTTGAGAGTTGCAGACCACTTAGACCATGTTTGTTTTTAGGTTATTGATGAGTCGTGATTAAAGTATGCTTTAATTGAATATTCTATGTGAATTAATTTGCTATTTTAGTGTGTTTTTCGGACTCATTATTTTGTGGTTTCAATTACCTCCATATTTTAATTTCTTATTTAATTCAGGTAAAATTGAAATATTTTAAAAGTACATTATAGAGCTTGTGTGTGGAGAAATTGACCCAACACTAAAGGACCCAAAATTGGGCCATGACATGAATTATTGACCCAGGGATGGGGTATATACCCCTCCAATTTTGTTAGATACACTCCCCCGATACAACTACTCCCCTCAAAACACATCTGCGATAGATGCACTCCCCCCCAAATTATCTATTATACCCTTTATCCTAAAATTCAGTGTGATAAATGCACACTCCCCATAAAACCCTATTTTCCCTCATTTTTCCCCCAAATCACTCTCCTCACCTTCTTCTTCACGCCTCACTCCTCCATTGCCGCCGCTCCATGCCCAGTTGCCGCCGCTCCCGCTCGCACGCCCTCGCCCTCGCCGTCTCACTCCCCCTCCCTCGCCATTGCCGTCGCCGTCGCACTCCCCCTTCTTCCCCCTCTCGCCGTCGCACTTCCCCTCCCCCCCTCGCGCCGCCCGATCTTCCCCTCCCTCCCCGTCGCACTCCCCTTTTTTTTTTTCGTCTTTGTAATAGGCGGCGGCGGCGCCTCTTTTGTCGAGCGACCGCCGGCTCTTCCCCCAACCAGCCACGCTCCCGCCGCCTCCCTCCCACTTCCGTTGTCGGCCGCCGCTTCCGCTTCCGTTCTGTCCAGGTTTGTTTGGTTTTTTTTTTTTCGGCAGGTCGACCGACCATAAACACTCTCATCGACCCTCAATGGTCGATCGATGAGAGTGTTTATGGTCGACCCTTTATTGTCGAGTATTTTTATTTTTTAAATTCTTTCGACGAAACAATGTCGACGGGGATGTGTTTGGTCGACAAATCAGTGTCGACGGGGAGGTTTTTGATCGACAAACCAGTGTTGACGAGAGGGCTTTTGGTCGACACTGGTTAGTCGAATATAAGTTTTTTTTTTTTCTAAGTTTTTTTTTAATTCTAAATTTGATGGTGATGGTGGTGTTGACGACGGCCGGCTGCCGGAGTGGAGGTGTTGACGACGGCCGGCTAGACTTGCCCACGGTTCATGAACCGGCGGTTACGGTTCGGAACCGCCGGTTCGGCGGTTTTGGAAACATGGAACCGAAACCGGACCGACTAAATGGAAGAGACGGTTTCGGTTTTGACGGTTCACGGTTCGGAACCGCCGAATCCGGTTCGTGACGGTTCCGGTTCCGAACCGCCGGTTCGACGGTTTGAACCGTACAATATATATATATTTTTTTTCAGTTACTTTTTTTTTTTTTTAACTTTTTTATGTTATAAAATAACAAATTTTAAATGTACAATATTGTAAATACTAGTATACACTAATAATACAAATTATACAATAACAATTTATTCAAAATTAAGTTTCATTCAAGTATTATTTAAAATTGGACAATACAATATTACAAAGTGAAGTAGTGAAACTATGAAAGTAAACTACTTAAAAAATTACAACATTATTACTTAAAATTTATGAAAGAAAAAAAAAAGGCAAAAAGAATTAACATAACATTCTGTTATTAACAGATTTTCAACTTAGAAATTAGACAAAGTTTCCAAATTTCAACTTATAAATTATAATTACAATTGAAAAGGAAAAATCAACATTTCAAAAATGTTGTCCAGACAGTCCACTCCAGTACTCCTTCCGCCTAGTCGCCTAAGTAATACGTATTACATATTTACATAATTTACAATGGAAAGGAAAAAAAAAAAAAAATTGGACTTGAGCATAATTTTAAAATTCAAACTTAGAAAATTCCAAGTTCGAAACTTAAAATTATGTTGCCTACGTATCCTCTCGGAATCAAAGTCCACGTAGTTCTCTTACCTTGTAATTTACCTCTTGTCCGTTTAGCAATCACTTTCGTCGGTTGTGTTGTCGTTCATCAAACTTTCTTCACTTGAATCAGTGCTTTGAGCTATATCTTGTGATCGACCTTCGGCTTTCACCCAATCATCGATCAAACATTGATTTTCTAAGTGCTCAACGGTCAATCTTGAACGTCTTTCATTCAAAACATGTCCACCCATACTAAAGGCTCGTTCAACGGCTACGGTTGACACCGGACATGCATATATCTCTTTTGCAATCAAACTCAATGTTGGAAAAACGACATATTTTCGAGCCCACCACTTTAAAATATCAAAATTATATAATTCCCCAACTTGATACTCCATTGTAGGTGCATTTAGAAAATTGTCAATCTCCATCATAAAATTTGATGCCGTTTCTTGTTGTTGATAATGCTCACGATCATAATCTACAAAAAACTTCATCTTTTCTTGCATATTATAGTTAGAACTTCGACTAGAATATAAATTACTGCTTCTACTACTACCACTACTACCACTACTACCACTAGGAGTAGGAGGAGTAACAAAATCGTTAATAGAACAATATGTACCTTTATACTCCACAAAAATATCCGTAAGAAGTTTTCTAGCATCATAGGTAATTTTAGTAGGACAAGGAGTGTTTTCATCTTTCAAAGGAAATAAATTATCATAATAAAAAGTTAACATTCTTTCCAAACCTTTAACTCTAGTTCTAGGATCAAGTAGTTTAGCAATTAAAAACGCATCGAGTATATAAGAAAAATATTTCAACCATTTAATTTTCATTGAACTAATAGCATTATATAAAATCATATCATCGGTAGTAGCACAAGTAAATACAACCGAAACTTTTGCACAATGATCTAAAGCAATTAACGAAGTAGGATAATAAACACCGGATAATGATACGGTAGCATTATTAAAAACTTCTAATATATCACATAATTGTGAACATGCATCCCATTGAGAAGGAAATAAAGTAAAACTATCACTTTCTTGTGCAAAAAAAGTGCATAATGCATTTCTATACTCATAAGATGAATTTAACATTTTATAAGTAGAGTTCCATCTAGTAGAAACATCAAGTGAAAATTTTTTAGGAGGAATTTTTTCAACAATACAAAACTTTTTCCATTTTTTCAAAACTTGTGAATGTCTAGTTAAATAAGAAAGTGCTTGTTTAATAGGAGCAACATGTGATTTTAAAGAAGATAAAGCATCTTGAACACACAAATTTAAAATATGGCACATACATCGAACATGAAAAAATCTACCACCAATCGAGGGTTGACAATAACCAATAAGATGTTCTAAACTAGCCGTATTGGCACTTGCATTATCAAACGAAATAGAAAAAAATTTCTTTAAAATTTTGTATTCTTCTAAAACCGTACGAATTTTTTGAGCAATATTAATGGCAGTATGCTCTTGATCAAATTCTCTATATGCAATTAAACGTTTTTGAATTTTCCACGAATCATCAATCCAATGACATGTAATACCCATATAGTTATGTTCTTGAAAATGATCACTCCAAATATCCGAACAAATAGAAAGTTTTTGAGTTAATCTTGAAAACATTTTGACCATTTCGATTTTAATTTCCTTAGCCATTAAATCAATTTCACGAGTAACACTTGTCCTTGAAATTTTTTTAGCCGAAGGGTTATAAGCCGTACTAACCCATTTTTCAAAACGAAGATCATTTGCAAAACGAAAAGGAAGATGTTTAGAACAAACAACTTTAGCTAATTCTCTTCTAGCAATTTTTTCATCATATCTATATAAAGAGGTAGGATTAGAGTTACCTTCACAAGACGCCGTGAATCCTCGTAGTTGGGTTTGAGATGTTTGATAACCCATTTCGGCAATGTGAAAACTTTCCAAGTGCCTCTTTAGTGTTCCATACCCATTACCCTTCAAATATTTATAAGCTTTAGGACAATAGTTACATTGAGCACTAAATACGTTTACCTCGTTCGTAGGAATTTTTTTGAAGTGGATGGTGAAAATATCGGAAGTAGGAGCTCTTGATGGTGTAGCCCTTTTTCCTCTTCCTCTCTCTCTTTGAGTGACTTCTTCGGGTTGGGGAGGTTCGGCTTCGTCGCGCCCTTCGCCTTCACCATCGGTTGCATCCGGTTCGGTAACATAATTAACATTTTGCTCTTCATTTGGAGAAAAAGTGTAATCCACCATCGTCGCCTCTATTTCCTCAATACTCCACGGAAGGTTAATATCGTCGTTAAAGTGTGGAACCGGAGGAGTAGAAGTCATTGGGGCCTTTCCTCTAGATGAAGATGATGAACCTCTCCTTGACATATTTTTTCTTTAGTAGCAAATAAAGTATGGAGGCTACGTAATAAAATTATTAAAAACTAGAGTTGAAGATTGGAGGAATGGAGGCTACGTAATAAAATTGGAAAATATGCTGGCTACGTAATAAACTTAGAAATTATGGAATAATGAAAAATTGCACTTTGGAGGCTACTGTAATAAACTGTGATTTTGGATTTTTGGTAATAAAACTAGAGTTGAGAATTGAGAGTGAAGAAGAATACTTGATAAATTTGGATCAAGTTGGTGTGATTTTTTCACACACAAATGAGAGGTATTTATAGAGCCCAAAAAAAACGACTAGTTTTTTTCGACCATTGGATCGAAAAATGGCTAGTTTTAGATCAATCCGGACCATCGAATTTGAATTAAAAAAAAAAAAATTCCAGCGGTGAACCGGCGGTTCGAACCGCCGGTTTGCATCTCAACGGTCAACTCTGCAAGTCTGCAATCTCTGATATTCAATATCAGATTATTAGGCTTTATCATCTGACACACAATTCAATTTCAAAGAAATTACCGTTGGCTGCATTAAAAAAAAAATTATTTCATTGAACCGCCTGTTCGAACCGCGGAACCGGCGGTCCTTAAAACCGCATGAGATGAACCGAAACTGGACCGTGAATTACACGGTCTCGGTTCGTGTATGTGGCGGTTCCGGTTCCGAACCGCCGAACCGCCGGTTCGAAACCGTTTGGGGAACTCTACGGCCGGCTGCCGGAGTAGAGGTGTTGACGACGGCCGGCTGCCAGAGTGGAGGTGTTGACGGCGGCCGGCGGTGGCTTTCTGCCCTAAAATTAGAATTAGGGTTAATTCAATTAAATTAGGGTTTTGAAAAGAGGGTGTATGTATCTTTAATATTTTATAAAAGGGTAAATGTGGTATTTTACATGAATATTTAATTAATAAAAGTTGGAGGGGAGTGTATCTAACAAAGCTGGAGGGGTATATACCCCAACCCATTGACCCAATTAAGGCCAACAACCATGTTGAAAAGAAGAAAAACGGAGATGGGCTGAAGTTTGTGTCTGTGTTATACTTGTTAAATATACCCCTCTCTATTTATTAATTAAATATACATGTGAAATACCTAATTTAACCATTTATAAAATATTCATTAGATAAATACACCCCACCCTAAACACTAAAAACCTCACAAAGTTGTAGAAATTAAGAGTGGTCAAATGTTCAAGTCAGATATAGAGATGTTTGAGTATAAGGGTGATGTAGATAAATATGTCGCTCTTGGAAAAGTCGACACGTGGAAGCGGGATAAATTACGATGGTCTTGATTAGGTCGATAAACTTGAAGGCAGGATTAATACACCCCTGGGCTGGTTGGGCCTGTGGCCCACATTCGAAGAATAATATCCTTTGGGCCTAAGGATAGGGCCGAAAGGGGAACGCACATCATGGCTTATCCTCTCCTAACTTAGTCAAAAGAAGGAGTCAATATAGGAAGAGGCCAGGTATCTAGGAACTTGGACCAAGCTTTCAGCCGAGTTTATAGGGGGAAGGCGAGTAAAAATAGGGAGAACGAGTCTTTCCCTCTCCGGAGAAAGGGGCCAGGTATATAAGCAGGTTATTTCTATATTCTTAGTTACGTTTTGTCACAATATACACACTCTCACGAAAAATAGATACTCCCTCCGTCCCTGAAAAGCTTTCATTTGATGGAACGAAGTTTAAGAAAAAAGTATAATAATTAGAGCTTTGAAGGTAATTTTATAAGCTTTTATATATAAAGTAAATAACGTAGTTTTGATTGAGTGTATGATGGACCCCAAAAGATATTGTATGAAGGGTAAATACGTGTATATCGTGAAAGTAACTATGAAAACTTTTCAGGGACGGAGGTAGTACTAAATTGAGAAGAAACACCCCATTGATTCGCCGGAATTTCCCTAGAGATACAAGGGAATTCCTCTTTAATTCTCCTAAAGACCGATTCTGACTTGAGCGTCGGAGCTTCTACGCCGAAGCCCCCCTCCGGCGTACTTTTGCAGGCCATTTTCGGATTCTCAAGGAGATTTACGTGAAGATTGCCAATGACAAATGAGTGATTCAATTCGTGATTAACAGTGCTCGCAGAGGAACGACTGTTATCTAAAGGCGTTCTTTTTTCGACGCATCAACTGGCGCCGTCTGTGGGAACATTTCTAGCTAAGGCGTGAGAAAGGTTCCATATTAAATGGGTGGAGAGCAAGATCCGACGAAGCAGACTAAGGAGAAGGGAGATTCCACTCCCCTTCCCTTTCCTCCGCCCCCACCAGGTTTTCCCGTGAACAGAAATCTAGGGAAACAACCTATAAATCCTACAGTGGAAGATATCCCTCCCGTCCAGGAGGGGAACACGGCGGGTACTTTGGAAGCTTCGGGAAGTGGGACAAATAAGGACACTCCATAACCCAATGCTCAACCGGAACTCTTTACTATCTCTCAAGACCAATTGGATGTGATGATAGAGCAAGCAGTGGAAAGAATAATTACATCTCGTGGACTTCGCCCTCCTGGACCTATTCCACCAGTTAATGAAAGAACGAAGCAGAATCCCCCGGAACATGTCATTGATTCGGCTCCGGTCCCTTCCAAGAATGAAGGTTTCCCCAAGAATCAAGAAGAAAGAGTGCCTTCTCAAGCCGAGAGAAGCGTCCTTGATCGCCCTCCCAGAAGGAATATGGAGAGGATCCCTGGGGATACCACTCTGGATGCGGGGATAGGAGAAAGTACAGACGACACTTACCAGGGAGCGGTTAGTGACCAAATACAGGCTTTACGAAGAGAAATGAAAGACATGCAGAAGCATATGACTGACAACGTAAGTAAACCTTCTTACGTTAATGGTTATCAATTTTCATCCAATATTTTACAAGATGAACTGCCTCCTAATTTTAAATCTTTAAATTTCGAATATGATGGCACCACGGACCCGTACGAGCATTTGATGAGGTTCGAGAATGCCGCCCTATTGCACCGATACGGAGAGGGCGTCAAGTGCAGAGTATTTCTGACTACCCTATCTAAAGCGGCACAGCAATGGTTCACCCAACTAGGGCCGGATACTATCCATTCATGGTCGGAGTTCAGTGAACTATTCCTGCACCAATTTGCCAGCGCTAGGAGGCAACCCAGGGCCACCCTTACCTTGTTTAACATGCGACAAAGGGAGAATGAGAGTCTTCGGGCTTTCTTGAAGAGATTCAACCAAGCGGCCTTAGAGGTACCAACAGCTTCTTCGGAGGTCAAAATCAATGCTCTCACTAATGGGCTAAGGGACGGAGACCTGTTTACGTCTCTAGCCAAGAAGCCAGTACGGACCTTTGATGAATTACTAAGGAGAGCAGAGAAATACCTCACCCTGGAAGAGGTGAGGAAAGCTAAGCGATCGGAGACCAAGACAATAGAGGGTAATGGAGAACGTAGAAGGGATATAGTGCCGAGGAGGTCCAGTCAAGAAAGACACCGGAATGCGAGGGGGCTGGGAAATGTAAAAGGAGAGGAAGTTGCGCCCTGGAACTCTAGGGGAAGGATGAGGAGATATACCCCTCTAAGGATCGAGCCGGCGGAGGTTTTAGAAGTGGCAGGGGACCATCCCGATATGAAGTTCCCCTATTCACGAAACAGGGGCCCTCAGAATCCCAAGTCAGACAGATTCTGTAGATTCCATAATGACTATGGCCACGATACGAACCAATGCTGGCACCTGAAAGACGAAATAGAAAGAATGATTCAAGCAGGCCACCTAAAGGAATTTATTTTCAGGGATCGACAAGGTCCCAGAGGGCAGAAGAAAAAAGACCCTGAAGGCAAGCTAGAGGATAATAGAAGAGAACAGAGGAAGAGCACGGAGGATCAACCACCCCCTCCCCAAAAGAGGGGAACTATTCACATGATCATGGGTGGCCCCGCTGACGGGGACTCCTTTAGACAGAGGAAGCAGAGCGTCAGGTCATTGAAGAGTGGAAGGAACATGGAATGTCGTGAGATAGGAAAGATGACAGCAGCTCCCAATATTCATTTTGGGCCAGAAGACGTTGGAGAATCCAGAGAAATCCATAATGATGCCTTAGTTATTACCACAGATATAGCAGGATATGATGTGGCCAGGATCTTTGTAGACACGGGGAGCTCCGCTGATATCATGTTCCTAGAGTGTTTTAAGAAGATGGAATTAAACATAAAACTCAGGCCAGTGGAGACAGCCCTCTATGGATTTTCAGGGGGTGCCATTCAACCCCTCGGTTCAGCGTTATTACAGGTAGGGTTAGGAACCGCTCCTAACCGATGCGTGCAAGTGATAAAGTTTCTGATAGTGGATGTCCCATCTTCATATAACGTAGTGATGGGAAGACCAAGTTTGAATATCTTTCAGGCCGTGATTTCCACCTTCCATATGAAGATGAAATTCCCTGCCTCGGGGGGTGTAGGAGAGATATGTGGAGACCAGTACCAGGCAAGGAAGTGTTACGTCGAATCAGTTAAGATAGCGGACAAGGCCATGGTCCGAGGAATGGAGAGATTCAAGGGTGAAGACCCTGAATGGAAAAAACAGAGAGTGGGTGAGCTGGTGCAGGAGCAACCCAAAGTGAAAGCAGATGAGGAATTAATGAACATTGAGCTTTACCCGGGAAAGGAAGGATTCACGACCAGGATAGGTACACACATGAGCCTTGAACTTCAAGAAAAGATGGTACTTACCCTTCAGGAGAATGCGGATATCTTCGCCTTCACCTCGACAGATATGACTGGTATCCCTCCAGAAATAGCGATGCATTACCTTAATGTGGATCCCAAAGCCAGGCCAATAAAGCAAAAATTAAGGAACTTTGGTAAGGAGAAAAACCTCATTGTGAAAGAGGAGATTGATAAGCTGTTAAGTGCAGGGCATGTGAAGAGGGTACAGTTCCCTGAGTGGTTGTCAAATGCAGTGCTAGTGTCTAAAAGAGCTGGTAAATGGAGAATGTGTATTGACTTTAGAGATTTGAACAAAGCATGCCCCAAGGATCACTACCCCCTGCCCCGAATCGACCAATTGGTAGATGCCACGTCTGGATTTGAATTACTTAGCATGATGGACGCATACCAAGGATACCACCAAATCCAGTTGAACCCCATTGATATACCAAAGGTATGCTTTATAGCGACATGTGGTACTTTCGGTTATGTACGTATTCCTTTTGGACTAATAAATGCAGGAGCCACCTATCAAAGAATGGTAGACTCTGTGTTCCGAGGACAAATAGGCAGGAACATTGAGGTTTACGTGGACGATATGCTGGCTAAGAGTGTCAAGGCAGAGGAACATATTGGCGACCTGAAGGAGATATTCCAGGTAATCCGAGAGAATGGTATTAAATTAAATCCAGCTAAATGTTCTTTTGGAGTAGGGTCAGGGAAATTCCTGGGATATATGGTGACTCAGAGAGGGATAGAAGTTAACCCTGCTAAGGTGAAGGCGGTTCTCGACATGCAACCTCCTCGAAATCTGAAGGAATTGCAGACCCTGAATGGCAGGATCGCAGCTCTTAGTAGATTCATATCAAGGTCAGCAGAAAAGAGCCACTACTTCTTCAGAACATTAAGGAAGGGGTCGAGGTTCGAATGGGACGACCAGTGTCAAAAAGCTTTCGAGGAACTCAAGCTTCACCTTGAACAACTTCTGAAGCTGACGAAGCCCTCTCAGGGAGATGTTTTGCTCTTATACCTCTCAGTAAGGGAACACTCCTTGAGCACAGCCCTGATGAAAGAGGAAGGCTCCACACAGCAACCTATATATTACGTGAGCAAGGTCATCCAAGGGGCAGAGATCAGATATTCAGAGGTGGAGAAGGCAGCCCTGGCGGTGGTGGTAACGGCTAGGCAATTACGCCCCTACTTCCTGTCCTATAAAGTTATGGTGCGAACTAATTTCCCTTTGAAGCAGACACTAGGGAGAGCAGACTTATCAGGAAGAATGGTCAGATGGGCAGTGGAATTACAGGAATATGATATTGATTATGAACCCAGGAGGGCCATCAAGGCTCAAGCGTTAGCAGACTTTATTCAAGAGTCTACCAGAATGGAGGAAGAACAAAGTTGGAAAGTGTACGTTGATGGTTCAGCATCCGCAGTAGGGTGTGGAGCCGGGATAGTGTTAGTTGATCCAGAGGGCCAGGAGGTACAAGTGGCCGTCAAATTCCGGTTCTCAACCTCAAACAATGGAGCAGAATATGAGGTCCTGATTAGAGGGGCCAATATGGCAGCAGAGCTAGGGGCACATAAAGTAACCCTATATTCCGACTCACAGTTGATAGTACAACAGGTCAGGGGAGAATACCTCGCCAAAGATGAAAGGATGATCGCCTATCTAGAACAGGTAAAGAAGTTAAAGAAAAAATTTCATACCTTTGAAGTAATACAGGTACCAAGAGAAGAGAATGAAAAAGCAGATGGGCTATCTAAGCTAGCTAGTTCCACTGAATTCGAGGGACACGGAAAGGTAACCCTATTAGTGGCGTACCAATTAGCCACCGAAACCCTGGTCGGAGAGATAACATCAGGAGATGACTGGAGGAGAGAGATATGGGAAGAGCTGAACAGAGGACAGGTAACTCCAATGTCCAGAGAAGCCAAAGCTTGGAGAAGGAAATATTGTATCTTGGGGGACCAATTATACAAGAGGTCCTTCGCTCAACCTTATTTGAAATGTCTTTCGAAAAGTGAAGCAGAGCTATTGATCAAGGATATTAATGAAGGTTGTGCGTCTAGCCATGAAGGTTATCAGACTATGGTGAAGAAGGTATTTAGAGCGGGTTTCTACTGGCCCAATATAATCAGAGACGCTAGGGAATATGTGAAGAAATGCGAGAAGTGTCAGAAGAATGGACCTTTGATACGAGTACCTGCAGAAGACATGGGGGCCATGTACTCACCCTGCCCCTTCGCCAAATGGGGGATAGATCTAGTCGGACCCTTCCCCTTAGCACCCGGGGGAAGGAAATTTTTGATTGTGGCCGTGGATTACTTTAGTAAGTGGGTAGAGGCCGTACCCTTGGCCAAGATAGAGGAAGATAATGTAATTCTATTTCTGGCTAGACATATTTGTTGCAGGTTTGGAGTGTCGAGAATCTTGGTTTCTGACAACGGAACACAATTCAATGGGGAGAAGGTGAGAAAGTGGTGCGAAAGATGGAATATTATACAGAGATTTACTTCGGTGGCCCACCCACAAGCCAATGGACAAGTGGAAGTTACAAATAGAATCCTAGTAGATGGCATCCGAACGCGATTGCAAAAAGTAGGAGGAGGATGGGTGAAGGAGCTAGATAATGTCCTCTGGTCCTACAGGACTAGTCCTAAGACAGCTACAGGGGAATCTCCCTTTTATTTGGTGTATGGAGCAGCGGCGGTGATACCTCCCGAGGCCAGGCTAGGATCACACAGAATTACGTATTTTGAGGAGAAGTGGAACGAAGAGCTGATGAGGGGGGCCCTAGACCTGGTAGAGGAAGAAAGAGAGATGACAAGACTGAAAGCAGAAAGATACAAAAGCAGGATCAAGGCAGCCTATGATCGTAGGGTGATTCCTCGTTCCTTTAAAGCTGGAGATTTAGTACTTCGAAGAGCAGATGCCTTGAAAAATACAGGAAAAATGGAAGCTAATTGGGAAGGTCCGTACAAGGTGGTACAGGTACTAAAAGGCGGAGCATACAAACTCCAGGACATGACGGGGAAAGAGATATTGAGGCCATGGAACGTGTGCCACTTGAAGAGGTTTTATGTTTGAGGAAGGTGTTATTCCCTTACCATCTTTCCCTTTATGAACAATTTTAAATGTTTACGTTTCATTCGAATAATTGCTTCACCGACACTCTTTTTCCCTCTACGTGGGTTTCCCCTTGGGGTTTTACCACGGAGAGGTTTTTAATGAGGCCGGCATAGGTTCCCCTTATTTACCTATGTTGATAAACACTTTGAATCAATGGAGCATAGTTTTTGGAAATTTCAGCGATTTCCCTTAATGCATGTTAATGTGATGATGAGATGATTTTTATATTCTGATTCTACGATGAGATGACCCTTATGCATGCTGATTTTATGATGAAGTATTTCTCATACATTAAATATTGCGCTGAGATAACTACCAAGTGTCCATATAATGAATGTTGAGATAATAAATGTGTTCTGAAGACTAAAACATAAGATGATAGAGATATTGTAAGAATTACACCAACTTACAAATGTTCGAAAGGGAAATGCCTAAGGACAATTCCTAAAGCTTCTATCCACGACAGCCTCTAAAGCTAGGGGGAGTAGGGGGTATGGCAGCGGAAGATATGACTAACCTGCCAATAATCCCTAAGAACTCTTACGAGTATAAACAACTTAAGGGAGAGTATGATCCCTAAGAACTCTTACGAGTATAAACAACTTAAGGGAGAGTATAATCCCTAAGAACTCTTACGAGTATAAACAACTTAAGGGAGAGTATAATCCCTAAGAACTCTTACGAGTATAAACAACTTAAGGGAGAGTATAATCCCTAAGAACTCTTACGAGTATAAACAACTTAAGGGAGAGTATAATCCCTAAGAACTCTTACGAGTATAAACAACTTTTGGGAGAGTATAATCCCTAAACATTCTAACTTTTGGGAGAGTATAATCCCTAAACATTCTAACTTTTGGGAGAGTATAATACCTAAACATTTTAACTTTTGGGAGAGTATAATCCCTAAACATTTTAACTTTTGGGAGAGTATAATCCCTAAACATTCTAACTTTTGGGAGAGTATAATCCCTAAACATTTTAACTTTTGGGAGAGTATAATCCCTAAATATTCTAACTTCTGGGAGAGTATAATCCCTAAGAACTCTAACTCTAGAGAGAAACTGGAAACATTATCAAGTCACCAAGTAAGTACAGAAACATAAACTCCATATTCTCATTTAAGATTTCTCTATGAGCTTTAGAGCCTTTACGTGTCAAGAAAATGCTAGAAGCATGCGGAATTCATAGTAAAGGAAAAACAAAACAGATATCACATCATATATATGATAGCGGGGATAAATATATACCAAAAGGGGGCCTTAAAGGCCTTAACAAGAATAAAGGTGTTTTAAAAGTACCGAAATGTTATCAGAGAAATAGAGTTACGAAGAGAGGGGAATATCATTCTTCCCCTTGAAACCTTCTCCTGCTTCATCAACTCGCCCACTGGAATTGCCTTCCTCTGCCTTCTCCTCTAGAGTGCCGGCTGCCACGGTTGCCACAGGATCTGGGTTGGCCACATAGATAGGGAATGTCACATCCTTCGCCGGTACCAGGTCGTCCAACTTCAGGGCAGTTTGCTTCAACTCCAAGACTGCCTTCTTCATCCCAGGCAACCACCAGGGAGTGTTGATATCTTCATCAGGATCTCCAGGGAACTTAGGAGGAGTGGCTAACTCATTCAAACGAAGAGCACGAGTGTATTGACCATTGAATCCAGGAGCGGAGTGTTCAGCTACGGCGTTAGAAAACCCATGATATATGAAGTGAGGGATATATGCGCCCATGGCTCCCAAGAAGCTGGTACTCTTAAGAAAGGCCTCCAACCATTCCTGATGCAGGGTACCTAAAAACTTCTAAACCATGGCCGAGGTAAAAAGAGAGTCGATGCATAGTTTCATTCCAGCTAAAGGAAGAGTAGCCTCCAAGCGTTCAACCCGCTCACCAAACTGAGTCTTCAGCGAAGAAACCTCCTCCGAAAGCTTCGTCTTCTCCGCTTGAAGTGCCTTACACTTCTGGTTAGCGTCCCGTAGTTCTGCTTCAAGTATCTCCTTCTTTACCTTTTCCAACTCCACCTGGCTTTGGAGATCGTCCACTAGCTGAAGGGATTGAAGGGCTCGTTCGGATACATCAGAAAACAGGAGGCCAAACTACACAAGAAACAATATAAAGAAGTAAGGCATCTATACTTTCTCCTATTAATCATTCAAAGCAATATCTACATTGAGAATATACCTACGTGAAACTGTGTGCGGAATGAACAACCCGCTCTTCTGAGGATAGAGCATTAAGGGCTTCGGTAGCAGAAATCGGAGTGTGACGATCTATGAAAGCCATGAGGTGGTTGACGTTGATGTCACCAGGGGCATCTGGAGTGACATTGGGCAGGGAGGACTTGACCTTGGACTTCTTCTTTTTAGAGGCATCAGAGGCAGGGGGCAATGAGGAAATTATGGCCTTTTTTGTGGAAGACCTAGTACGTTTTGCAACTGACCCAGTGAAAGGTTTCACTGGGGAAAGAGGGATAGGGGCCTTTGTGGAACTTTCAGGGGCCGGAGTCTTAGCAACCATCGATAGAGGAGTGGCATCACGAGAAATTTGAGTTAACCAACTCATAGCTGCAAAAGGAAATATGCAAAGATGTTAACAATCATAACAGTTTAAATTCTGAGAACAATGCCAAGGAAAAAAGAAACAGTATTACCATCATCGGGACCTAGGGGATAATCGGGGCGACCGAAGCCAAAATGAGATAGGGCTCTAGGGTTCTTACAAATTCTCATCACATCGAAAAATCCATGAGCAGAAACATTATCATTTAAGTGGTTCATCACATCCAAGTTCAAAGAAGAACAAACAGAAAGAGGAGGACGGGGCACCCCAGGATTCTCATAAATCAATTTTTCGTGGGGAAATTCCCAAGAAGAAGGATTTGTGACAAAAAAGTAATAGTACTTCCAGTCCTGGACCCCTTCATGGAGCTTTTCCATGAATTTCCCGGTTCTGGAAGTACGGCCACTAGCATCGAAGAACCCATCGGCGAACTTACACATATATTGGGTCAAGAAAAGCTGGGTTGAGGGCTCGCCACCGTTCCCCTTCATCAAAATATAGAAACCTAGCATCGCACGAATAGCGTTGGGGGTGAATTGATTGAGGGGTATGCGAAGGTAAGTGGAAATCTCAGAAAAGTAGGGATGGATTGGAAAGCGAAGGCCCGCTTTTAGTTGAGCCTCCCAGAAGGCCAGAGTATTGAGACCTGGAAAATTAGGGTGTTCCTTCTTGTGAGCTGCCCTAACTATGTAATTAGTGGGAAAGATACCCGAGCGGAGGAAGGCGGCAACGCGCTCGGAAGAGAGCAGGGAAGAACCGCAGATTGTATTTTTTAAAGCGGGATCAGTTATGGGAAATATGGAGAGTGAGTTGGAAGTTGAACTTTCCATGGATGTGGAGTCTGATGAGGTTGGAACGGAAGATGACATGGGACTACAATAAAAGAAAAATGAGGAAGAAGAGGAGATACCTGAAGCGAGGTCGATTTTCGAAGATGACGAAGTGGCCGGTGAACGTGCGTAGAGGAGTTAATTGCAGAAATAGAAACGAGAATGAGAAGAATAGATAAGTTTGAAAAGAAGAAGAAGAGGGTTTTTGGTGGAATGAATAGGAGTTTTGAAATAATTACGCTGGAGAGAGAGAAGGGGAAAAACCGAGAAGAATTAATGACTTCCCAATTAAAGCGCGCGTGACTGAGGAAGGGCGGCTGAATGTTGGTCCTCGGGCGAACACATGGATGCAGATTTTTGAAATTGAATTGGCGTGTGGAAGTGGAAAAGGCACGATGACTTCAGATAATTATTAAGGGCCAGATATTTTGTGTTTTGAAATATGAAGAAGGGGTGATTAAAGGAACAAATAATTTCTCTTAGAATTCATTTAATTACTTTTTCCTACTCTCTTAAAAATTATCCTTTTTACGAGAGTAGGGGGGAGTGGTTGATGTAGATAAATATGTCGCTCTTGGAAAAGTCGACACGTGGAAGCAGGATAAATTACGATGGTCTTGATTAGGTCGATAAACTTGAAGGCAGGATTAATACACCCCTGGGCTGGTTGGGCCTTTGGCCCACATTCGAAGAATAATATCCTTTGGGCCTAAGGATAGGGCCCAAAGGGGAACGCACATCATGGCTTATCCTCTCCTAACTTAGTCAAAAGAAGGAGTCAATATAGGAAGAGGCCAGGTATCTAGGAACTTGGACCAAGCTTTCAGCCGAGTTTATAGGGGAAGGCGAGTAAAAATAGGGAGAACGAGTCTTTCCCTCTCCGGAGAAAGGGGCCAGGTCACTACAAAAACGCGCATTTATGCCGACGGAAGTATACCGACGGATTACATTTCCGTCGGATATACCGACGGAATTGAAAGTCAGAAGACTCTACCGACGGAATTCAATTTACGTCGGCTTTCCCGTCGGAATACCGACGGAAATGCCGACGGACACTCAGAACTCTGTACACGGTGTCGTTTTTGGGTCACCGGCCGACAGATTTTTCAGTCGGTATTGTAAATTAGGGTTACCGACTGATATTTTCCGTCGGTAACGGCGCCATATATTTAAATTAGAGTTACCGACGGATATTTTCCGTCGGTAACCGACCCGCTTTAAATAACCGCCTCATGATAGACGCGCAAAATTTATTGTGGTTATTACCGACGGAAATTTCCGTCGGTAAAGGCAATTTTTTTTGTATATAAACTGAAGACAGATTACTCTTTCTCTTTCGAGAGAAAGAAAAGCTCCCTCCCTCCTCCCTGTTTCTATAGTTCGTCTTCATCGCGCGAAGAGACTCTGCCGAGGTGATCTCTCGAGTAGAAAATCTTTACGGTACGCTTTCTTAATTTGTTAGTAATTAATTTTTAAGTTATATTGTATTGCCTATAATTATGAATTAAATTGATGGGTTAATTTAATTTGTTATATAAATTAATATGAAATTGTTTGTAGTTGATGTATATAGTTAATTAGTTTGAATGTATGTAGTTGATATATCTAATTAATTAGTTGATATTTTACGTGGATAATTGCCTATATATAGTTGATGTATATAGTTATTTATAATAAATTGATGTGATTTGTTAAGATCGATATTGCATGTTTTGCATAATTGATGTTATATATATAGTGGATATTATTGTTTAATTTGCATATACGTTGGAGTGGAGTTAATTACATAATTAAATTATGATATTGTACGTTATAATTAGCTAGATTAATATTGTTGATATACTAATTATGAAATTATTGATTAAATTAGGGACTTTGTTAATTATATTAGGAAATTGTTATTTTAAAGTTAGAAAAAATTGTTACTAAATTTATTAGGTTATAGATTGTTAATTAAAATAGAAAATTGTTAATTAAAATTGGAAATTATTGAATAAATTAGTTATTGTTGAATAAAATAGGAAATTATTTATTAAAATAGGTTATTATTGATTAAATTAGGTATTATTGTTGATTGAATAAAAAATTATTTATTAAAATAGGTTATTATTGATTAAAATAGGTTATTATTGATTAAAATAGGTTATTATTTAGGGATTAAATTTTAATTTATTAAATTATTGTTTTTTATTAAATTAAGAAATTTATTATTAATTAATTAGTATTATATATATAATTTATTAATTTAAATGTTTAAATTAAATAGATGACTGGAAATGGTGCTGGTGCCTCTGGTGGCTCGGGATCTCACGGGGCCTCCGGGTCACGTAGCCGATCAAGGAATAGCCGATCCAAACTTAGACCCGAGGCGCCGACGCCTATACTGCCACGAACACCATTATCGTCGCCTCCGCCACCCATTCCACACCCGTCGCCTCAGCCGTCGTCTCATTCGTCTGTCCGGGACCATCCTTCTGTTCCTGCTCGGGATGGCCGGGAGCGCGTTTGGGTTACAAGTGGAGGAGTGTAAGTAATTAAATACTTTTATTGTTTAATAATTAATAATTAATTTCGTATTCGTTTTAATTTATAATGTGTTTTGTTTGTTAATTAATGTCACAGATTGTTACCTGGTAACGAGGTCTCCAGGGCATGCACGATTGCTTTTGGCTCTTTACCGATCTCTACGGGTGCAATTACCTGGTCGAAGGTCCCAAAATAAAAAAAATTGGCGTACTTCGAGGAATTTCAGGTAGTAATTAATTACTTAATTATTTAATTAATGTTTGTTAATTTGTTCAATAATAAACAATTTATTATATGTGCAGAAACAAGCCACTTGGGACCGGGATATGTACTCAGACCAGGCTATGTTCAAGTATTTCAGTAAATCGGCGCAAGAGCGGTATAAGGATTTAATGTACGAATGGAGAATGGCATGGCGGAGAGATGGGACGACGCAGAGCTTGGGTAAGGATGATAATGATGTTGTGTTGTGGGATTCATTGACGAGGGAGTGGCTGGATCCTGAGTACATTAGGAAGTGTGAGATTGCTAAGGCCAACCGCAGATCCGACGTTGGGGGTGGGATGTCCAGGCATCGGACTGGAGCCCGGTCCATCCTTGAGCAGTCGATGGTCATTGTAAGTGTTTATTAATTTTTTAATTAATTTCAATAAATTTAATTATATATTTAGTATATATAATACATAAATTTAATTATTAGGAACGGGAGACGGGGCGTGTACCCACTCACTTGGAGCGGATGAGCATTGCTCATCCGTTTAATGCTGATACACAGCAATCCACATACGGGCGCACAACTAACCTCCACGTAAGTAATAAATTAAATTGTTTAATTAAATACATTTTTTATAATTTATTCTATTAATTTAAAATTATTAATTATGTAGTTGGAGATGAACCGGAGGTTGGCCGAGATCGGAACTCAAGTCGACCCTACTCAAACTGGAACCAGCAGTGCCCCTACAGTCGAGGAGGTGGACCGGGCTTATTTGGAAGTTGCCCCCACCACCCGCGGACGAGTTTTGGGCCTTGGTCGTATGAGCGCTGATGTCATGTCCGGCGCTGGTCCGTCCCAAACGGAATTTCGGCGCGTGATATACCGACGGACTGACATTTCCGTCGGCATGTAGTATTGAAAAAATTTCCAGACCACAAAACACGCGAAAATTTAAGTTTGGAGTAGAGCAAAAATTTTGGAGTGGAGTGAAAATTTAAGGTTTGTTTTTCTATTAAGTGTACATAGTTTTACTGCAATTAATTTTTATGAAATGTATATAGTTTTATAACTTTTAGTGTTTAATTTTTGTGAAATGTATATAGTTTTTACTTTTAGTGTTTAATTTTTGTGAAATGTATATAGTTTTTACTTTTAGTGTTTAATTTTTAGTGTGTAATTTTAATTATTTGTTTAACAGATGGAATTGCCGGATCGTCGGTGGATGTATTGTACTCCTAGGCTCGTTTTAGGAAATGTGAATGCTGAATTTTATGATAAACTCGTGTCATTTGTTGAATTTGCAAAGCTACACCCACATTACATGTCTGGGGATTGTATTAGGTGTCCGTGTAATGCTAAGAAATGTCGGAATAGATCATTTAAAAGCATTGATGAAGTCTTATGCCACATTGTCATGAATGGGTTCGTTGATAATTACTATAATTGGACAAGTCATGGCGAACAACGGTGGCCTTATAATTTTGATAAAGTCTTGTACTATTACACTACTGCAATTTATGAACAACCAGTACACGTCGAGCATGTCGGCACCAGTAACGATCAAGAGTTTGGAGTGGAAGAACCCGATATGTATCAAACAATGGTGATGGAAGCCGGTATGTCAAATATAGAGGAGGAACCAACGGATGAAGCATTTCAGTTTTATGAGATGCTCAAATTAGTCGATCAAGATTTGTATCCAGGGTGTGATTCTCATTCTCAATTGTCATTTAATGCTCGACTTATGGCTATCAAGACGGAGAACAAGCTATCTAACAGAGCATATGAGCAAATGACATAATTATGCAGTGAGATTTGTCCTGTCGATAATAAAGTACCTACGACGTTTCATCAGAGCAAACAACTGATGAAGAATATGGGTTTGCCAGTTGAGAAGATTGATTGTTGTGTGAATGGTTGCATGTTATACTGGGGTGATGACGATAGCGATCTTCTTATGTGTAGAATGTGTGGCCATCCCCGGTACAAAGAGCCACGACGGAAGGGACCAGGTGGTCAATCGAGCAAGACAAAAAAGAAAGTGCCACATAAGAGGATGTATTATCTTCCTATCATTCCTCGTTTAATGAGATTGTTTCAATCTAGTGCTACAGCTCAACACATGACGTGGCATGCAAGAAATTCTGAAGATACTGAGGCTGGGGATATGAGACATCCGTCCGACTCTGAAGCCTGGAAACACCTTGATAACGTGTTTCCAGGATTTGCTTGTGAATCGAGGAATGTGAGATTAGGCTTGAGTACTGATGGTTTTGCACCGTTTGGGAGTTATGGAAAGAAGTATTCTTTGTGGCCGGTGATACTGACTCCGTATAATCTACCTCCATGGATGTGCATGAAACCTCAAACAATGTTTCTGACTGTATTGGTGCCTGGTCCGTCGAATCCAAAGCATAAACTTGATGTTTATCTCCAGCCTCTTATTAAAGACTTGATCTTCCTATGGGATAACGGAGTCCAAACGTATGATGTTTCTAGGAAACAGAACTTCACGATGCGTGCTGCTTTATTGTGGACCATTAGCGACTTTCCTGCATATGCTATGTTGTCCGGGTGGAGTACAGCCGGAAAGCAAGCTTGTCCGTATTGTATGGAACATTCTGAAGCTTTCAGTCTCCCGAAGAGTAGAAAAGTTTCATGGTTCGATAATCACCGAAGGTTTTTACCTCGAGATCATCCATTTCGAAGGAATAAGGTGGACTTCACGAAGAATAGAACAGTCACAAACAATCGACCGCCCCTTCGAAATGGTATTTTATACATTTATTTTAACATTTTTTTAAGGGTTACATTTATTATAACATTTATTAATCGTACAGGACGAAGCCTGTTATATGAGATTGAGTGGACGGGTTTGAAAAAAACTACGGAGAAAAATGCAAAAGAACACAACAAAGGAATCCCAGGTAACTGGAAGAAAAAGAGTATTTTTTGGGACTTGCCATATTGGAGTTCACTATTGATCCGACACAATTTGGATGTCATGCACATTGAGAAGAATGTGTTTGACAATGTGTTTCACACAATCATGAACACAGAAGGCAAGACGAAAGATACTCCAAAGTCCAGGGAAGAGTTGAACACTATCTGTCGTCGTGATGAGTTGGAACAGGATACCCGTACAGGTAAATATCCGAAGGCTTGCTACACACTAGATAAGGCACAAAAACAGGAATTGTGTAGGTGGATTAAAGAGTTAAGATTTCCAGACGGCTACGTGTCAAACATGAGTCGATGCATAAACACAACAAAAGGCAAAGTTGCAGGGATGAAGAGTCATGATTGTCATGTTTTTATGCAGCGCTTGATACCTATTGCGTTTCGAGAATTTCTTCCTCTGAATGTGTGGAGGGCTGTCACTGAATTAAGTCTCTTTTTTAGAGATTTAACGTCTACAACAATCAAGGTTGATGATATGAATCGTTTGGAACGAGACATTCCAGTTATTTTGTGTAAGTTGGAACGATTTTTCCCACCTAGCTTCTTTGACTCGATGGAACACTTACCTGTTCACTTAGCGTATGAAGCTAGGATTGGTGGTCCAGTGCAGTACAGGTGGATGTACCCATTTGAGAGGTGAACAATTCTATTTCTCTCATTTAATTAGTTTTTAGTATAAGAAGCCTTATTTTAATTTGTTAACTATTATAATTTTAGGTATCTCCACAACTTAAAGCGTAATGCTAAACAAAAGGCAAACGTCGAAGCATCGATTGTTAATGCATATTTGAATGAAGAGGTTGGCATGTTTTGTTCATATTATTTTGAAGACCATGTCAATACGGGGATCAGGAATGAACCACGTAACTTCGATGGTATAGGTACGCAACAAGAAGTCGATGGCATGCTCTCTGTATTCAAGTCTAAGGGGCGACCTATAGGAAAAGCCACTGAACGATATTGGTCAACAAACACAGTGGCTGAAATAGCACAAACGTATGTGTTATTGAATTGTGATGAAGTTCAACCTTACATTGAGTAAGTATTTCATATATTTATCATCTAATTAAATAGCACTAAACGTACGTCATTTATCATCTAATTGTGTTGTGAATTATTAGGATGTATACACAAGAACTACGACATGCAGATCAAAACATCTCAGATAGAGACATAGATACTAGTCTTCAATGTCAATTTGCCCGATGGTTCCAACGTTATGTGAGTATCATTAATTGAATTTTACGTGAACAAATAATTGTTTTGATTAATGTTAATTTTAACTGTACGTATAGGGACAATCGCACGATTTTCAGAGCCGGTTCTTACAGGATCTCAGCCAAGGACCACTACGGCGTGTGAGGACTTACAACGACTATATTGTGAAAGGCTACAGGTTTCATACATCAGAGTATGCATCAACAAGAACGACTAACAACAGTGGTGTTTGTCTTAGGGGTGCGAATTACAATGCAGATGCAAGTGATTACTTTGGGATGTTGCACGAAGTTGTTGAAATTGAATATCCGGGATATCCAGTGAAAACCGTAATGTTGTTCAAGTGCCATTGGTTTGACACATCCCCTTTAGGAACCAAAATTCATCCGGAGTACAAGCTTGTGGATGTTAATTCGAAAAGGAAGTATAGCGGGGATGATCCGTTTGTATTTGCCTCTCAGGTATCTCAAGTCTACTACTGCACGTATCCAGGAGCTGGAAAACGCAATAGAGAATGACACGCTGTTTGCAAAGTGAAGGCAAGGTCAATGGTGGAGGTCCCCCAAAAGGAAAACAACGATGAAGATGAACCTCCGTTTCAAATGGAACAAATAGAGAATCAAACTGAAGTGTTTGCGGGAGATTTTAATCTTTCGGTAGACTTGACGGCTGCAAATCCACAATTGATTTTTATTGAAAACGATAGTGGACATGAGGAGGAGGATGAACATGACGAGAGGGAGGATGAAGAAGATGAGGATGAAGAAGATGAGGACGAAGAGGAAGATGTGGCAAATAATGAAAATGAAGACGAAGATGAATATTAAATTAATGTAACCTAGCTATTTTATTTTGTACAATTTATAAGATTTCATTATTTATCATTTGGTTATAACTTATAATTTAATTATTTATCATTTGGTTATGTTATTAACTTATAATTTAATTATTTATCATTTGGTAATAAAAATCCAATGATCCGTCGCCATTTCCGTCGCTAACGGCAACGAGCTAAAGCCGACGGCACATATCCGTCGCCATTTCCGTCGCTAACGGCAACGACCCAAAGCCGACTGACATATCCGCCGCCATTTCCGTCGCTAACGGCAACGAGCCAAAGCCGACCGACAAATCCGTCGCCATTTCCGAATATAAATGTAACTTTCTCTCATTTCACGCGTATTTTCCCTCCCTCTCTCTATGTCTCTCCCTCTCCCCCACTCCACCTCCTTTCCGAATATAAAGCCGACCGTCTCCAGCCACCTCCTTTCCGAATATAAATGCCCCTTGCCCATGTTCGCAGCGGCGCTACCTCCTTCTCCGGCCGTTCGTGCTCCTTCTCGCTACGACCGTTCGCACACCCTCCTCCATACCAGCAGTCTCCGCCCATCCCCTCCTTGCCGCGGCCGCGGCCGCCGCCCATCCTCCCTACCTGCAGTCGTCGCCCATCCTCTCTCCAAGAAAGCCGTCGCCCACCGCCTCCTCTACCGTCGCCGTCTTCGTTTGAAAGGTACGTTTTTACATATCTAAAAAAAATTAGGGCACTAGCTTGTAAATCTAATTGTGAAAATTTCGTGTCAAAATTCAGTTTCTGAAGGTGATTATGAGTTAATTTTCTGTGAACTTCTTATCTACATTTAGGGCACTAGCTTGTAAATCTAATTGTGAAAATTTTAGTTAAAAAAGTAACAAGTTTTAGTCTTGGTGTAATGCATGCATGTAATACTAATTGATGGTGCTTCACTTATATTTAAAGAAAAAAGGTAAAAACTAGTCAAAATGGTTTCACTAGCTGATTTTCTTTTGGTGTTCGAATAAAATATATATGTAAATAATTGTTAGAACCGTAAACTCATTAAATACATTGTATTATAATTTTACATAAACTGGTCAATAAAATTAATTATTTTTTTAATTTAAAGGGGTGGGGTACATTTGATTAGGGGAAGATGAGGGGTGGATGGGCTAATCATTTACAAGGAGCCCAGCCCAGCCCAGTCGATAAAATTGTTTAAGAGACTAATTATGAAGCCCATTGGAAAATTATGTTCTAAGCCACCACTGATTTAGTGGGCCGTAGGAAACATTTGATTAGTACGGAGTATAACATTTATCTTTTCCAGACTGAAAGTTACTACTCCGTATTATTTTTTATTTTTAAAAATATTTTGTTATGCTTTGTATTTGTTATTGATTTATTTATTGTACTCTAAATCTCTTATCTTTGAACTACCAGCATATCGAATATTTGCTGAGACCGACCGAAACTATGCGAGCCTAATGAAGTTACTTGATCTCGTAGTATTGTTGAGGTATGTTCAATTTTTATGATAATTTAATTTATGTTTAAATATATAAAATGACAATTGAATCTTGATTCTTTGGAATTGATTTTGAAATGGCAGGGTTGGAGTCGGCGAAGGACAGTTTAATCAAGTTCTTCTCTTTCCTGGTATAAATTTTGATTTCAGCAATTTAATAACCCAACTGATCTAATTCTTACTCTGTGAATAAATGGAAAATAAGATTCTTACCTCTTGTAATTCTTTTTTAAACGATTTATCTTATAATCCTCTTGTAATTTTATATATTAATTAATTTCCTTATGTGAAAAATAGGTTGTGGAGCTGTCTTTAATTTCTCAAACTCCGCTGTCTGATCTCCTACTCAATACTACAACACACAAAGGTTGCTAGATTAATAAAATCTGAAGCAACGCCTAAAGCCAAAAGGATGATATTGAAAGTAATGTTTCAAAAATCAACCAACAAGTTGCTGTTTGCTCAAGCGATCTAATGTAGATTTATGTCACCCAACTGAGTTCGATTTTGTTTATTCTGTTGGATCTAATGTAGATTTGTGTATTGAATTATTTAAGCAATTTTGATCGGGTCGGATCCCGATCACAAATAAATTTTTTTTTTTAATTTTTGGTACTTACCGACGGAATATTCCGTTGGTTTAGCGTCGGTAATGCCGACGGACAGGCCGACGGAATATAATTTTTAAAAAAAATGTTTGGTACTTACCGACGGAAATTCTGTCGGTTTAGCGTCGGTAATACCGACGGGCGAGCCGACGGAATATCATTTTTTTTAAAAAAAAATTGGTACTTACCGACGGAATTTTCTGTCGGTAAATTAAAATAATAAAATTTATGTCCAAAATATACCGATGGAAACTTGACTGCCGACGGAATTGAATCCGTCGGTACGGGCGACCCGGTTTAAAAACGGGTTGGTTTGAATCCGTCGGTATATACCGACGGACGCATATTTTCCGTCGGTAACCGATACCGACCAATTCATCGTCGACGGATAAAATCCGTCGGCAAGAGCCAATACCGACTGAATATCCGTCGGCATATCCGTCGGTAAAACACCTCTTTTTTGTAGTGGGTATATAAGCAGGTTATTTCTATATTCTTAGTTACGTTTTGACACAATATACACACTCTCACGAAAAATAGATACTAAATTGAGAAGAAACACCCCATTGATTCGCCGGAATTTCCCTAGAGATACAAGGGAATTCCTCTTTAATTCTCCTAAAGACCGATTCTGACTTGAGCGTCGGAGCTTCTACGCCGGAGCCCCCCTCCGGCGTACTTTTGCAGGTCATTTTCGGATTCTCAAGGAGATTTACGTGAAGATTGCCAAGGACAAACGAGTGATTCAATTCGTGATTAGTAGTGCTCGCAGAGGAACGGCTGATATCTAAAGGCGTTCTTTTTTCGACGCATCAAAGGGCTCCCTTATTTCACCATAAATAGTACGAGTATTTCTCTAATTTGATTATTTATTATATATGTTATATATTTTCATGTCGACAATCCTTAATTTTCTTTCTGAAATATTTTGGTTAATTGTTTGGTCGTCTGATTGTGTTTGATATGTGGATCAGTTGATAATAGATTGTCTAGTTTTTAATTAGCAAGATTTATAAAGTAATTGTTGTGTTGCATGGTTCCCATTTTTCTAATCCAGGGATTTGTATATGTTTTGATTTATTGTGTTACACACTTTCTAACAAAAACAATGGACTTGCTGAACGTATATTTTATACGTACTCGTATTAAACTATAAGATCAGATTAGTACCCAATTCGAGTACCGCTGGTAGTCTAGCAACAATATTCTTTTCCTTTAAAAAAAAACTATAATATCAAGTCCAGTTTGTGTCATCGTGTTGTGTCCATAATATTCTGTAATAATTGCGTTACACCTTAACAACCACATCGTTCCGTTTGTTGGTTGCTTCAGATTTGTACAGGAGTTCAGACATCTCTTGCATTGCATTACCGGTCTTTTGCTTACATTTTTTTTTTTATTATTAATGAGCAATATTGTTCTTTCGTGAAAGTTTAGTTGCAAGTAAATTTATTACTTTTTTATGATTTTGCAATTTAATCAGAGTATTATTTTTTTTTGTTTTAACGATATCAAAATTTTTTTTTTGGTTAAATTATATATGAAAGATTTATCTTAAATTTTGTTTCTTTTCCCCCTTTAGAATTCCATTTTGTTTGATTAGGAGTTTTATTTTGAAGGATAATTTTTAATGGAGTTTCCATCATTGGATTGATTTGTGGTCTTATGATTAATATCTTGAGGCTCGCTACATTAAAGAGGAAAATTATTATGAGTTTTTGGTACTATATGGTTGCAATTACAGTTATATATTAAAGAGGAAAATTATGAGTCTTGGGTTGTAAAAGACATGGGATGAATTCCAATTCCTAGTTTGGTTCTAGATGAAGGGTAGGTCTCCTATATACTCAAATCCTCATAAGGGATTGAGTCCATTTTTAAAAAAGGGTAGGATCAATAATAATAAGGATAAAATAAGCGAACAATATGTAAGGTAAATGTTGTGGTCAAAACGGTTGAGCATAGTCTATTTTACCTTGAGGTCAAGTGTTCCAATAATATTTTCAGTTATAGTGACTTATTAGTAATGTTATGCTACACCTTTTAGTCGATGTTGTAATAATAATTTCAGTTATAATGACATACACTTTTTAGTGATGTTATGTTACACCTTTTAGACATATTTTGTTGCACTTTTCAATTGTAGTGGCTTACAATTTTTTCATTAATATTTTCATTTATAGTGACTTACACTTTTTAGTAATGTTATGCTACACCTTTTAATCGTATTTTGTTACACTTTTCAGTGTTAGTCGCTTACAATTTCCAAAAATATTTTCAGTTATAGTAACTTACACTTAATGTTATGCTACAACTTTTAGTCGTACTTTGTTGCACTTTTCGGTTGTAGTGACTTACAATTTCCAACAATATTTTCAGTCATAGTGACTTACATTGTTTAGTAATGTTATGTTGCACTTTTTAGTTATATGGAGATGCACTTTTCAGTGATATATAATGTTATGACTGGAAATAAAACTTTATAAAAATATTGTCTAAAAAAAGTACAATTTAAAACAAACGTGGATTTGAAAATTTTAAGCCAAATTCATTTATACCAACTGGGATTGATGTTGCTTCTTTATCCTTCTTCTTCTTCTTCTCTTTCTAGTATAGTGTGACCTTTTGCTCTTTTCCCTCTCCCTTTTGTTTTAGAATGTTTAGGGTCCACTATCACTGTTGATGTATTCAACTCTTCAATCCTCTTAGACTTTAATGCATCAATAGAATGAGAGTAAGTCTTCAAATCTTCTTCTATAATACCAATATCTTACTCATCTTCTTCACAACTCAAAGCAAGATTATTAAACATCCTTGTAACTTTATGCGTCCATGGTAACTTACTACCTTTCAAATAACTTTCAATCCCTTTCTCAAACTTGTCCTAAACATGTGATTTAGCTAATTTGGTCCACCTATTTTTAATGTAAGCTTCGGGTATTCTTTGAACCGAATTAATAAGAATAACTCCTAAACAATGACAACACAACATCCCAAATTTTTCAAACCTCAAGCAATCACAAGTAATAAATCCAAGCAACTGTCGAAAATAACCTAATTGCTACTGTCTCCCATAGGTGATGACACCTCGAAAATAACCTAATTGCTACGGTCTCGCATAGGTGATGACACCTTATACACTAGTGTTGTGTCTTTGAGGAATTGAACAAGCTAGTGTACTAGTCGCTGAAAACACCTTTCATGAACTCCTTATTAAACATTGTAAAGAGAGTTAGGTATATACCTGAAGCATGTCACACTATACTACACATTATATAATCAGTGTCGGGACGTGCTCTAGAGCAAGTGAATTCATCTTGATGTTAATTAATATTGTGTTGCACTTTTCAATTATAATAATTTACACTTTTCATTAATATTGTGTTACACTTTTCAGTTATAGTCACTTGCACTTTTTAATAATATTGTGTTACACTTTTCAGTAATATTGTGTTGCACTTTTCAATTAGGGTGATACTTGGGTACACTCGCATGTACCTTACCCCCTGATTTTATTTTTAATTATTTATTTATATTTTATCTGCACCCGTTAAATTAATGAGTTCACCCCAAATTATATTTTTACTACAGTTATCTGCACCCACTCATTTTATAAATTCACCCCCAAATCATTTCTTTTTTACAATGGTTATCCACCCCACTCATTTTATGAGTTCACCCCCAAATTATTTTTTTTATCATAGTTATCTGCACCCACTCATTTTATGAGTTCACCCCCAAATCATTTTTTTACAACAGTTATCTACACCCGCTAATTTTATGAGATCACTCCCAAATTATTTTTTTACCACAGTTATCTGCACCCGCTCACTTTATGAGTTCACCCCCAAATATTTTTTTAAAAATAATTACATTTAAAAGACTATATTATTTTTTTTATTAATTTACACAAAATATAAATTTACACATTTTATGAGTTTACCCCGCTAATTACATTTTATGAAATATTTTATTAATTCACCACCAAATCACCCATATTTTTAGAAAAAATATCGTAAAAACATAATTTAAAAAAATACTATAGAAATTAAGCACAAATCTCGATTTTTTTTTTTAATTTCTCTTCCCATTTTTATTCCAAACTTTTTATTTCTTCGTTTTTTTTTTGTTTCCTGCCTTTTTAAAAAAAAAAAAATTATTAGTATTTTTTTAAATTTTAATACAAAATAATATTATTAATATTATATGTATGATTTTATTATAATCCCTCCGTCCCAGTGAAAGCTCCCCATGAGCTTCGGACACGGAGGTTAGAAAATACTCCCTCCGTCCCCCAAAAGTTTTCATACTTTCCTTTTTAGTTTGTCCCCGAAAAGTTTGCATACCCCAAAATAGATATAATCATTACAATCTCCACCCTCACAATACACATATTTACCCTTCACACCATTACTTTTGGGACCCACTATACACTCAACTCACCTACTTTATTTACTTTATATATAAAAGTTTACTAAATTACCCCTAACACTCTCATCATTACACTTTTTTCTTAAACCATGTGTCCAAGATTTCCCGTAAACTTTTCGGGGACGGAGGGAGTATGATATAATAAGTGGATGTATGAGAGGTGATGTGATTGAGAGAGGTAATAATATAATGAAATGTGAGAGGCAATAGTTTGCCAAAAAATGAATGGGTAGCTTTCATTGGTACAGACGAATAAGGAAAGTTGGGTAGCTTTCACTGGGACGGAGGGAGTAGTCGGCAATACAATAAGTAATAATCAGTAATATCATAAACAATAATTAGTAATACCATTAACAATAATTAGTAATATCTTATACAATAACAAATAATTCCATACATCTAAATATATTTATTAATACCAAAAACAATTATTAGTTATACCATGAATAATAATCAGTAATACCATTAATATTAATCAATAAAATTTTATACAATAACAAATAATTCTACACATCTAAATATATTCAATAATACCAAAAACAATTATTAGTAATACCATGAACATGAACATTGATGAGTAATATATTATACAATAATAAATAATTCCACAAATTTAATTATATTCAGTAATACCAAAAACAATTATCAGTAATACCATAAACAATAATATGTAATACCATAAACAATAATAATAATCAGTAATGCCTTAAACAATAATAAATAATTCCACATAATCAGTAATCCACAAACAATAACCAGTAATACCACAATTAATAATCAATAATATCGTAATCAATAATCATTAATATTAATTCAATAGTGTATTAATAGTAATACCACAATTAATAACTAATAATACTAGTACCAATAATCAATAATACCACTAACAATAATACAATAAAAAAAAGTGGAGGGAGTGTGCAGATCGGGGTGTACTGAAGAAAATAAGGGGTGCACATTACCAAGATCAATTGAAGGGAACCCTAGCCCAATGAGAGGGCACCCTAGGTCAGCAGTCGTCGCTTGAGATTATATCAACAAGGTCACCGACTCCGAGTGTCGGTTGGTCAGAGATCCATCGACAACATAATCACAGTCCTCCGTCGGGCCACCGTCAACCAGAGGAAGAGGCTGCGCAGGAGCAGGGTGAAGAAGACGGATGAAGCAATGTAGATTCGATTTGGGCAGAGATGAACGACGAGAGAGATGCGACATCGATCCGAGTGTTGCAGGCGAGCACCATTGATGCCGAAGAAGCTCCTGGATCGGAAACATAAGGGAGATTGATCTAAGCAGTCGCGTCGGTGGTCGAAATGGATCGCGACCGAGATGGAAGATGATGTTGATTGTCATGGAAGTGAAGAATCGCGATTGCGATTCGAGGAGGGGTCTCGGACTTCAGCGGTCGGGACGAAAGTGTCGCCATCGCCGTCGAGGGGGTGGTCGGGCATGGTGGTGGGCTGGGTCACCCGCCGACCGGCATGGATTTCCGAAAGGTCCTTTACTCATCAAATAAAAATTGAAATTCAAGTGCACCGCCGATCGACTGTAATAAAATCAAACCTATAATATTATTTTGTATTAAAAATTTAAAAATACACATGGAAAAAATGGAAAAGAAAGGCACGAAAATTAAAAAAGAAAAAGAAAAGGTAAAAAAACGAAGAAAAAAATTTGGAATAAAAAAACCGAAAATAGGAAGAGAAAAGGAAAAGAGAAGGGTGAAGAAAAATAAAAAAGAAAAAAAATCGAGATTTGTGACTAATTTCGATAGTTTTTTATTAATTATATTTTTACGATTTTTAAAAAAAAATATGGGTGACTTGGTGGTGAATCGTTTTTTCAGAGTTTATTTTATTATATTTTGTGTAAATTAATAAAAAGATAATATAATCTTTTAAATGTGATTGTTTTTAAAAAATATGTTGGGGTGAACTCATAAAATGAGCGGGTGCAAATAATCGTGGTAAAACAATAATTTTGGGGTGAACTCATAAAATGAGCGAGTGCAGATAACTGTGGTAAAAAAAAATTGGGAGTGAACTAATAAAATGAGTGGGTGTAGATAACCGTTGTAAAAAAATGATTTGGGGGTGAACTCATTAAATGAGCAGGTGTAAATAACTGTAGTAAAAATATGATTTAGGGGTGAACTCACGCTGACTAACGCCAATAATAAAGAAAATTAATGCTCTTCTTCGAAACACGTTTTTTTTAATTAAGTTTAATTAAAAAAAATTAAGTAATTCAGCTGGGATCATTGAGAATTTGAGTTTAATTAAAAAAATGAAATTTTTTTACCGACTAAATCCTACGTCAATAAATTTTTATTTATATTTAATTCGAACTTTATCTCATATCAATATTTAATAGGGCTAGTCTTGTATGAAATATTGTATATATGCATTTCAGTTATTCACACACGTGTTCTTTATAAATACACCACAAGCTTAATTCACACATACATTTTTTATAAATACACCAATAAACTTAATTCACACACACATTTTTTCTAAATACACCCACTGACAGCTGTAGACGAGGAAAATTCAATTACGAATTAAATTGCGACGCGTGGAAATTACGGGTTAAACATTAATTAAATTTATTATTTATTTGTTGGAATAAATTTAATTCCTAAAATAAAGATATAATTAATTAATATTTTGTTCCCTCCAAATTAATTTGGGCCTTGAAAAATCAATGAGTTAAAATGGATCTTCGAAGCCCAATAAATAAAGACGGACCTCTAAAAGTTCGATAAATAAAGACGGACCTCTAAAGTCCAATAAAACAAGACGGGCCTCTAAAGTCCCATAAATGAAGATGGGCCTCTAAAGTCCAACAAATCAAATTGAGCCCAAATCAAATTGAGCCCAAACCAAATTGAGCCCAAATAAATTGAGCCCAAATCAAATTGAGCCCAAACCAAATTGAGCCCAAATCAAATTGAGCCCAAATAGGGTATTCTTAGCCCAAATCAAATTGAGCCCAAGTAATTCAAAATTCGAAATCCTAACTACTTGCACAAAAATCTCCAGGCCTACACCTATAAATAGATGCCTCATTTCATTCATTTTCATAATCAAGAAATCAGAAGCATTCAAGGCTCTAAAATTCTCTGCAGAGATTTTAGAGTGTTCTTCAGCAAGGGGAGGATCTTCAAAGGCGTTCTTCGTGCAAAGCGGCAAGAAACAGTGTTCGAGTGGAGATCAAGGTGCCAAGCCTCTTCGATTCGGCGTTTCTTCAAGGCGTTCTTGGGGAAAAGCAGCAAGAAACAGTGTTCGAGTGGAGATCAAGGTGCTAAGCCTCTTCGATTCGACGTTTCTTCAAAGTTCTTCGTGGATCTTCAACGGAAAAGTCCCGGAAAAGTCCCGAAAAGTCCCGAAAATCAACGTTTAATCCAAAATACGGCGTCAAGCCTTTGGATTAACGTTACAAAGTCCCAAATTCAAGAACGATCTTCAACGACGTTCATCCAAAAAGTCCCTAAATTCGGCGGTTAATCCAAAATACGGTGCTAAGCCTTTGGATTAACGTTATAAAAGCCCCAAATACAAGATCGGAAAGGATTCGGCTGCGAATCCAGCTCCAAAAGCTCAAGAAATCCAAGTGAAGTTCAAGAAGAGAGAATCAGAGGAGAAATTAGAGATTGTAACCCGCAAATACTCGGTTTTAATCCGAAATTAAATAAAATCGTTTACCATTTTCGCGTTTTTATATTTAATTCACGAATTTGTGTTTACAAATTGGCACGCCCAGTGGGACAATCTCTACCTCTCATCTCTACTCTTCAAGCAAATCAAGTCTCGACGATGACACCAATCAAGATTAAGATTAAGAGAGGTGTTGCATCCGGATCAGCTGGTCTTGACTTTGAAGACGTGAACGTAGTTACGAGGAGTATGTCAAGAAGCTCGAAATCATCGTCTTCTTCAGAGGAGGCTACTGCAGAGGGTCCACCACCCAACACTGCGAATGAGGAGAACAATCCAGCATGTTCCCCTACTCGTTCCACAGCAAGCTCCTCAGATTCAAGTACAGCCTCAGCAATGGCAACAGACACTACGACTATTGAGGAGCAATTGTCAAGCTTAACTCGAGCCATAGAAGGACTAACGAAACATGTCCACGAACAAGATGCTCGGATTGCTAAATTGATGAGCAATACAGACAAAGGAAAGCAAGTCGAAGGGCATGATGCTGAGACGTCTGGTGAACGCCAGCCAATGGAAGTTGACCAAACTCTTAAAGATTTACAAGTTTCTCCCGATGGTTTGGTGCCCGTTGACCGATTGAAAGAAATCATACTTAGGGCAATCAAAGATAAGTTGGAGGAAAATCCCAAGTCCTCATTCACCTACAGCAAGCCTTACACGAAGAGGATTGACAGTTTGAAGATGCCAGCTGGTTATCAACCTCCAAAGTTGCAACAGTTCGATGGCAAGGGCAATCCAAAGCAGCATATTGCTCACTTCGTAGAGACTTGCAACAATGCCGGCACTTACGGATATCACTTGGTAAAGCAATTTGTACGCTCTCTAAAGGGCAATGCATTCGACTGGTATACCGATTTGGAAGCTAGCTCGATTGATAGTTGGGAGCAAATGGAGCAGGAATTTCTCAACCGGTTCTACAGCACTCGTAGAACGGTGAGCATGATTGAATTGACGAACACTCGTCAATCAAAGGAGGAATCGGTGATAAATTACATAAACCGGTGGAGGAATTTAAGTTTGAATTGTAAGGATAGATTGACCGAAGCTTCGGCAATCGAGATGTGTATTCAAGGTATGCAGTGGGGTCTTCGATATATCCTACAAGCGATTCGGCCAAGGTCGTTCGAAGATTTGGCGACTAAAGCTCACGACATGGAGCTGAGTATGTCTACAACTAGAGCTGGAGGGCCGCCAACTCAGGAGCCTTGGAAGTTCAAAGACAAGCAGGAAGTTAAGAAAGGGGGCAAACCTTTCACTAAAGATTCGAATAAAGAATCCATGGCAGTGACCGCTACTACTGTCAAATTCAGAAAGGGTGAAACTGATACGGGGAGTAAAGGAAAAGGCGTCGCCCAAGAATGGGGGCAAAGGAAAACAAGTCTGAGGGAATTACAACAAAAACAGTATCCATTCCTAGACTCTGACATCCCCGGAATGTTCGATGACCTGATCAAGAATGACCTCATCGAATTACCAGAAATGAAACGACCAGATGAAGCTGGGCGAACGGATGACCCAAAGTATTGCAAATACCATCGGTTGGTAGGGCATCCAATCCAAGACTGTTTCATATTCAAGGAGAAAGTTATGCAGCTAGCCAAGGAAGGAAAGATCTTGCTAGAGGATAGTGAGACAACGGCAAATGCTGTCACAGTTGAGAACAACAGCGCATGTAGAGACCTCTCTTGCCACATGACCATCGAGGAAGATGATGAACGACCTCAAACCAACGATGGTCTCGATGACAAAGTTAATGGTTGTTTTTCAACGATAGCTTTCACAGATGAAGACTTAATGCTTGGTTCAGAATCCCATAACAGGCCACTATTCGTAGTTGGCCATACTCGAGAGTAGAAAGTAAATCGGATATTGATTGACGGAGGTTCCGGGGTAAACATTTTACCCTTACGAGTGATGAAAAAGATGGAGATACATATGGATGAACTCGCAGGTAGTGGCTGATGATACACGGGTTTAATCAGGAAGGACAAAGGGCCCTTGGCACCATAGTGTTGGATTTGCTAATTGGTGGGATGCCATCGACTGTAACCCTCCACGTCATAGATGCTAGGACTTCATATAACATGCTTCTAGGGCGCCCGTGGCTGCACGAAAATGGTGTGGTTCCTTCTACACTACATCAATGCTTCAAATACTTTAGTCAAGGGGTTGTGAAAACAGTGGTCGGAGATGATAAACCTTTCACAGAGGCAGAGTCGTACTTTGCTGATGCCAAATACTTCTTTCGAGGTGCGAAAGAAACAAAGAACGAGGAAGGTCCAACACGGAAGGATTGCAAGGAGGCATCAACATCTCGCCTCAAAGAGAACAAATCGGTTCCCTCTATCGTTGAGGCATTGGAGGAGTTAACATTGCCGTTAACTAAACTAGATGGAAAGAAGCCATCTTCACAGCCAATTAAGGGGTTTGTTCGTCCTACTCAAGGACCTAAGGTGGAACATGGAGAGGTAATGGGACAGGATGTTACAAAGTTTTACGGTCCTAAAGCTTACAAGCTTTTAGTCAAAGCCAGGTATGATACACGGGAAAATTGTGCATTGGGGAAGGTTGTTAGTCAGTCAGAACATGGACTTAATGACACCCAGAAAATGTTGAGAAAGAGCGGCTATGCCGTCAAGAATACCAAAATGGGACTTGGTTATACCACAAAGAATCCGGTTCGCATTGCAATTAAAAGAGCCAATGCCAACCACATTTCTGAAGAAGAATACTCATCGACAAATGATGCGTTCGATGAAGATGGTAAGAAGGTAAGACGACTTTCGGTCTTTGAGAGACTTGGGAAGTCTGCTAGCAAGAAGAGTAAGAAGATGAAACACCCCTCAGTCTTTGATAGACTCGGGCCACAAACCCATCATCAAAAGTTGGGTGTTTCCAGAGTTCAGAGCTCAAAGCAATCCCGCATGAAGAGGCAACATATGTTGACAATAGCATATGGGGGTGTATCCAAAGCCAGAAGGCAAACCATTGTTCTCGAGTATAGCGACAAAGAAGATGATACAGAGAGTGTAACTTCTTCCAATTTTGTCAGTACCTACAACATTCAGCAGCAAATGCCACAAGATATGGAAAGGGCACAAAGAAGGATCGCTCGAATGATTAGAGAAGGGTACGTCTCTGACATTATCAACACTATTCAAACCATCCAAGTTAGGGGAAGAGATGGTCGAATAAGATCACGTGTGGATCTTACAAATACAAATGAATACAATGAAGACATCGCAACTGTGAATCACATCACCGAATGCGAAGATGTTCAGGTGGAGGAAGCAGATGTAGAGGATGCTCCTCCAGAACTCGAAGAGGGCGTCAAAACAACTATTGATGAGTTGAAAGAAATTAACTTGGGCGATGTTAACGACCCGCGACCAATCTATGTGAGTGCTTTATTGTCCGATGATGAGGAAGAAAATTACATTGAACTACTACATGAGTTCAGAGATGTATTCGCGTGGTCGTATAAAGAGATGCCAGGACTGGACCCGAAAGTAGCAGTGCACCATCTCTCGGTAAAAAAAAGGAGTTCGACCAGTCAAGCAGACTCAACGCCGATTCCGACCAGATCTTGTTCCGTTAATTGAAGCTGAGGTGAACAAGCTTATTGAAGTAGGTTTCATCCGAGAAGTAAAGTATCCTACATGGATCTCAAGCATTGTCCCAGTGAGAAAGAAGAACGGACAAATCCGTGTGTGTGTTAACTTTCGGGATTTAAATGTTGCATGTCCCAAAGATGATTTTCCGTTACCTATTCCCGAACTTATGATTGATGCAACGATGGGTCATGAAGCTCTAAGTTTCATGGATGGGTCGTCGGGTTACAATCAAATTCGCATGTTGCCAAAAGACGAAGAGCTCACTGCTTTTCGAACCCCGAAAGGAATATACTGCTACAAAGTGATGCCATTTGGTTTGAAGAATGCAGGCGCAACATACCAAAGAGCCATGCAAAGGATTTTCGACGACATGCTTCACAAGAATGTTGAATGTTATGTTGATGACTTAGTCGTAGGAATGATCACCTCCAAGACCTGAGGGTTGTTTTTGAACGCTTGAGGCGTTACCAGCTTAGGATGAATCCTTTGAAGTGTGCATCCGGAGTCAAATCAGGAAAGTTTCTTGGATTTGTGGTTCGCCAGCGAGGGATTGAAATCGAGCAAGCAAAGATTGATGCAATCTTAAATATTCCGGAACCTCGAAACATTCACGAGCTTAAAAGCCTACAAGGAAAGTTGGCATACCTCAAAAGATTCATTTCAAACTTAGCCGGACGATGTCAACCGTTTAGTCGTCTCATGAAGAAAGATACACCATTTGAATGGGATGAATCTTGCAGTAATGCTTTCAAAAGTATCAAGTCATATTTGATGAAGCCACCAGTATTGATCGCTCCGGTGCCCGGACGTCCGTTGATTCTTTACATCGCTGCTCAAGAGCGTTCAGTTGGAGCCTTGCTGGTGCAAGAAAACGAGTCGGGAAAGGAAAATTCTTTGTACTACCTGAGTAGAATGATGACTCCAAATGAATTGAAGTACTCTCCAATTGAGAAGTTGTGTCTGGCTCTTATATTCGTGATCCAGAAGTTAAAGCATTATTTCCAAGCCTATACCATCCATCTTGTATCGAGAGCAAACCCGTTGAAGTATGTTATGTCTAGGCCAGTTCTCTCGGATCGACTCGCAAGATGGTATCTCCAGTTGCAACAATTTGAGATCATTTACGTCCCTCAAAAGGCTGTCAAGGGACAAATTCTGGCCGATTTCTTAGCCGATCATCCAATGCCTGCAGAATGGGAGTTATGTGACGACCTTCCAGACGAAGATGTCCTAAATGTTGAAATAACCCCTCCATGGAAGATGTATTTTGATGGGTCCGCCCATAAAGAAGGAGCTGGTGCTGGAGTTGTGTTTGTAACATCTGATGGAGAAGTATTGCCCTATTCTTTCACTTTAATAGAGAATTGCTCAAACAATGTTGCTGAGTACCAAGCACTCATACTTGGGTTGGAAATGGCAGTCGATATTAAGCAACTACATCTCAGGGTGTATGGAGATTCAAAGTTGATAGTGAACCAGATGCTTGGATCATACGAGGTTAGAAAACCGGAGTTGCTTCCTTATCATAAGTACGCTCGCCGACTCATGAATTATCTCAGAGACGTGGAAATTGAGCATGTTCCAAGGAAAGACAACAAACAAGCTGATGCTTTAGCAAAACTTGCTTCAGCAATAGCATTGCCCGAAAGTAAAGCCCGTATCCCAATATGTAAAAGTTGGGTTGTGCCCCCTATATTTGAGGATGACGGTGATAAAGAAGGTGAAAGTCATGTTATTGAGGTATTCGAAATTGAAGAAGAAGATTGGCGACAGCCATTTATCGACTACTTGAAATACGATAAGTTGCCAAGTGATCTGAAGCGAAGAGTGGATATCAGATGTCGAGCCCCTCGATTCATATACTACAAAAGTGTGCTTTATAGACGATCATTTGATGGGGTCTTCTTAAGGTGTCTCAGTAATGGTGAAGCCGCCCACGCAATGGAAGAAGCGCATGCCGGAATTTGTGGCGCTCATCAGTCAGGGCCAAAGTTACACTTTCGAGTGAAGAGGGTGGGTTATTACTGGCCAACAATGGTGAAAGACTGTATGGATTACGCACGAAAATGTCAAGCTTGTCAGTTTCATGCCAACCTTATCCATCAACCCCCAGAACTGTTACACCCAACCGTTGCCTCGTGGCCATTCGATGCTTGGGGTCTAGATGTGGTGGGACCACTAACGAAGTCATCAGGCGGTCATCTGTACATCCTAGCTGCAACCGATTACTTCTCTAAATGGGCGGAAGCCATACCTTTGAGAGAAGTGAAGAAAGAAAATGTTGCTGATTTTATTCGAGTCAATATCATTTTTAGATACGGGGTCCCTCGGTACATCATCACCGATAATGGAAGATCGTTCAGTAACAGTCACATCGACAAACTTTGTGACAAGTTTGACTTCAAACAAAGGAAATCTTCTATGTACAACACAGCTGCTAATGGACTCGCTGAAGCTTTCAACAAGACTTTGTACAACCTCTTGAAGAAAGTAGTCTCCAAGTCAAAGCGAGATTGGCATGAAAAGATGAATGAAGTTCTATGGGCATATCGAACTACTTACAGAACGCCTACACAAGCTACTCCCTATTCATTGGTGTATGGTGTTGAAGCAGTTGTTCCCCTTGAGAAGCAGATTCCATCTCTAAGGATGGCAATACAAGAAGGGCTGACGGAAGAAGAGAATGCACGTTTGCGTCTTGAGGAGTTGGAAGCGCTAGATGAGAAAAGATTGGAAGCAAAACAAAGGCTCGAATGCTATCAAGCCCGCCTTTCCAGAACGTTTAACAAGAAAGTGAGGATACGTTCTTTTCAAGTTGGTGATTTGGTTCTTGCTGTAAGAAGGCCTATTGTAGTAACTCACCGTGTTGGGAATAAATTCTTGCCTAAGTGGGACGGCCCATATGTTGTTAAAGAAGTTTACACAAACGGCGCCTACAAGCTGGTTTCTGAAGATGGCGTGAACGTTGGTCCTATAAACGGGAAGTTTTTGAAACGCTACTACGCGTAAAGAAAACAAGAATGCTCCATAAACGCATGAGCCTAAACTGCTTGTCGCTCCAAGAACGCATGAGCCTAAACTGCTTGTTACTCCATGATGTACGAGACTAAACTACTTATCACTCCTGGTCCGCACGAGTATAAACTGTGTACGACGACCACCAAAGGTAAATACATGTGGTTAAACTGTTAACTTACTCCACTAAAGGCATTTTAAGTAGTTAAAAACTTAAATCCCTACTTTGTCTACAGTAGTTAAAGAATAGTCACTCCTGGCCCGCATGAGTATAAACTGTGAACGGCCCCCCCCTCCCCCAAAATATAAATCATATTTTGCTTGAACTACGTTATGACTTGATCCTCTTTAAAGAGGTACGTAGGCAACTTAGTATATTTCTAAGTACAGTCATAAGTTAAAGTCGGATCGATGAACACAAAAGTGACGAACATATGAAGCATGAAGAAAACAAAGAAGGAAGAAAGTGAAGGGGGCAATGCCCAAACCTTATTTTGCCTTGTATTTCTGATTTTGTACTTCAATTTTGTAGAGGGGTGTACCTTTTCCCTTGACCCAGGTTTTGTCCCTAAGGAGGGTTTTCCAAGGCAAGGTTTTAACGGCGCTCCGGCCTCTGGTTCGACATGTGAACTTATGGCTTTAGGGTTTTCTTTTAATAGAGAATCTTTATTCTCCAAAAAGGGTCAATTCATTTATCTCGATGAATATACAAAAGCAAGCATTGAAGAATATGAACATGTGAGATATAGACAAAGAAAAGAAAATTTTAATCAAAGTGCCAAAGCAAAAATGGAATAGATACATGGAATGTGCGAAGCAAAATATCCATGAAAAACAACAGATAAAACAAGGAAAAACATAAAGGTCATAAAGCAACTAAATAAAGAGGCCTAAACCCTTAAACTCTTCTAAAGCCTCTTCTAGCTCGGTCTTCGTCTTCTTCAAGCCTTCAATTACAACATCTTCTATTGGGGGCGTATTGTTGATAGTGGAGATTTCGTCTTGAAAATTTAGGATCTCGGTATCAAAACCTTGAACTAATGTTTCTTTTTCCTCCAAAGACTGGGTCAATACTTTCTTCTCCTTCTTCAACTCCTTCAAGCGTCGCACCTTATCCTTGACTTTTTGAAGCTTTGTTTGGATAGCCTCGGCTTGAGAAAGATTTTCAGCACGTTTCTCCTCAACCTCGTGAAGGGCATGCTTAATTTCAGTCAACCGTTGATTAAGAGCCTCCTTAGGACGTCCATCGGAAGATTTAGACCTCATCGTATCATGAGCATCGGCTCTCTCAAACAAAGATATCAAAGACGCCTCTATAGTCGGGAGTTCAGTTTGGGCATAAGTCTGTAACCTCGTGAATGCAATGAACACTTCCTCCTTCATAGAAGATAAGAAGTTAATAGGGGTTTCCATGATTCTTGTTTGAAGAGCTTTCCATGTAGAAGAAACAAAGTCTCGTTCACGATCAAAAAAGAACTTATCACATTGAAATACTGAAACTGCTTGAGTACACTGCTTCCCAACGTTGATAGGGGAAGAAGCTTTCAAAATCTTCACCGAAGACGATGCCTCTTCCTCATCTGATCCATAATTACTACCAAAGATGTCAACCATCGCCTGAAAAAGTAGACATGTGAACATAATTAGTAAAGTAGTGGTATAAAAATGGAAAGTAAGAGAAGAGTGAGTGACGAAAACCTCTTTCTTCAAGGAGTCTTTAACCGATTCCTCCAAAGGTACTAAAGCTTTGGTAACCTTCTTGGCCCGTTTCCAATGGCGATCATCGTTGTTACCTTGACTCTCTTCTGAGCACTGAGAAACACTCTTTCTCTTGTTAGTCTCAACCACTTGCGCAACTTCAGGAATCAAGGGAGGATCAGCCGACTTTCGAGAAGTATCTTCATCATGCTCTCCACAAGGATCATGACTATCAATAACTAGCACATCTTCTTCCAAGATATCGTCATGCTTCGAGTTGATCAAGTCGTCGACATGATTTTCTAAGTAAGTACCATGGGCTTGGGCCCACCACTTCTTGTAATCTGGCGAAGAATACGACTTAGCATTTACGGGGGGAATCGGTAAACACACTTTAGCACGAGACCCACGCAAAGTACAAGACTGCCAATAATGCGTCCCATTATCCAATGGGGTTTCACGAAGATCAAAAATCAACTCTCCCGGAACTTCTTGGTAAAAGCCAAACTGACGGCTAAATCGGTGCGGACTGTAGGGTTCAACAATAAAACGATTGCCTTGCCTCCAAGTAAGGTAATTAGATCGAATAGCGACAAAGTAACTCCAGTTAGCCCGTTGACCAGTTCCGGTATCAACATAAGAGATAACTTGCTTCCGATTTAACATATTGCATGTCCATTCGGCAGACTCTCCTCTATGAATCCGTTTACGAGCCTCCGCAGGGTTATGGTACTTAGCACCATTCTCTCCAGAATACTTTACCATTATAGGGGCACGGTGATCATGAACAGCAGGGTAGTGAGTCATAAAATATCGGGCTAACCAAACGTACACAAAATGAACCGGAAAGGCAGATCGGGCTCGGGACGGTTCGGGGTGCAGCGAAATCCGATTCAAACCTCTGTAAATATTAGCCAAGACCGGTACAACAAGATTAACTGTCTTACCCACAGCCATCAAACTAGCCATTTTGAAAGTAGCAGGACGTATCATATTCACTTCACCATTAGGAAGGGTAAATATGCAAAGCCAACAAGCTAAATGAGCAGCAAGATATGTCTCTTCTTGTTGGGCCGGTTCAATCTTGAGTGTTTTGAACAAAGTAACTTCTGCATCGGACCATGGCTTATGGACTCCAAGACTCCCAAGAGGATTATGAGTCGACTTAGGACGACAACTTCTCCTTTTCTCACTCCGTGTGGGAGGTTGACGATACTTTCCAGTTTTCCTTGACCAAAAATGCGATCCATTGATCAATCGATACGCCACCCCTAGAAACGCCCCCACGAAGTATGTGGTAAGCGTGGAGTAGGTACTTGCAACTCTTTGGAAGGCATAAATCCCCAGTCTCGTCGAAAAGTTCGGGTGCGTCAGGTGTCACCTCGTCGTATAGACAACCATCTAGAGGAAGATTCGTTAGCTCATGCACGTCCCATAATGAGATGGACATCTCTCCAAAGGTAGTGAGCAACGTATTTGTAGATGGACACCATGCCTCACAGAAAGCTTTGATAATTTCAGAATTAAAGTCGTAAGTGAAAAGGGAGGCAAAGACAGCATAATAAATCCTGGCGTCCCTGAGAGTATGTTCACATCGGCTCAAAACGTCTTCAGTCCACTCCCAATATCCTTTGTGATAACTGAATTCTCCAGAAAACTCTATAGCTCCTCTCCAATTGTCCTTGCCCATAACTATACGCCTCCCCAAGGTTGGTAGATGACTTACATCCTCTTCAATCTCGTTGCGATGGGAAGTGTTGTCAAGAACCCATGCCTTCGTCGATTTGTTCAAAGATATCTCATGTGACCAATTGTCCAAGTGAAGTCTAGCATTCACTAAGGGCCAAGGTTGTGCAGAGTTACCAATAAGGGGCGTTTCTACACGTAAATGCGTCCCTTTCTCTAAAGGTTGGCGTTTGTCATTAAGGATCACCAAATGACGAGCTCCGAAAGAAGTAGCGGTATTTTTGAAGTGAACCATTTTTTTGAAAAAAACCTGGGAAGAGAAGAATAAAATTATTAGGAAATTTATCGTAAAGAGACGACAATTAATTAAAGCTAGAAAACCCATTATCCTAAATTAATTTAACAAATAAGGAGTTGGACTTATCTAAATTAATTAGAAGCTTGGCCTGTTTTAATTAAATTTCATCAATAGAGCCCACTATTCCTTTTCATACACTGCCTGTTTTAATTAATTTAATAAATACAGGCTGTCTTGAATTGATTAGAAAGTGAGATAAGTGGGCCTATTTTACAAGCCCAATTGATTTGCTGCCCTATTTCTCTTCATTTTCACGACTTGAAGCCGGAACAAGAATATGCCGCTGTGCTCACGCTTCGCCCAAAACCAGCCGCCGTGTTCCGCCTAAAGCCGCCGCCGCGCGTCGCCGGAAACCAAGCCGCTGCACACGTCCGCCCAAAGCTAGCTGCTGTGCGCCGCTTGAAGCAAGCCGCCGCGCCACCTGTTCGCGCGCCGTGCCGTCCCGAAGCCAATCGACGCTGCAATAAGAGACCCGCCTCGATTGAAGCCGCGCCGCACCTGAGTTCAGCCGTCACAGTCCAGTCGCCGTCGCCGGAAACCAATCCGCTGCAACAAGAGACCCGCCTCGATTGAAGCCGCGCCGCGCCTGAGTTCAGCCGTCACAGTCCAGTCGCCGTCGCCGGAAACCAATCCGCTGCACACGTCCGCCTAAATCCGCGCCGCTGCGCTCCACCTGAAGCCGCCCGCCCGGAGATCAAGTCGCTTGCCGTGGCTGCCGCCGCCCGCTGCAACCGGAAATCAGTCGCCGCTGTGCTCCGCCTGCAGTGACCGCGTCGCCGGAAGCCCGTCGCCTGAGTACAACTGCCGTCGCCGTGAGTCGCAACACCGCCACCAACGGAAGTCTAGCAGTACCTCCTTCCGCCGCCTCCCTCGAGGCCCAAAACAAGTAATCTCAAAATTCCATCCTCTTTCAAATTGTCAAAATCAAAAGAGATTAATATGCCAACGACTGAAAACCCACTATCTCTTTTGAATTTTTTTCAATTTGATTAAAGAAGCTATTGAAAAAATTGATTTGGGCGACCAAATCTAAATTTCACAGATTCGAAAGAGTGAAAAGACCCACGGACACCCACTTTCTCTTTCGAATTCTGTGAAATTTAAGATTGTTGTTGCCACCGCAAGAATATTTGAGGTGTAGACAACCAAATTTTCTCCAGGTTTAACAAGTTTCAAAGAGAGAAAAAAAAAAGAGACCCATGGGACACCGACATCAGTCTCTCGTTTGAAGACCCGTGAAACCGAGGAAAATTTGGCAAAGAACCCGGCAAAATAGTATGAAACAGAAATCAATTAAGAACAATTTATTTCTCAGCAAATTGATATTCGTAACATACATATATGTATTTGAATTGAAATAAAATTGAGACATAAAAAATAAATGAAAAAGAAGAAGTTACCGATGAAGATGACTGCGGCAAGAGAAACGGTCTCACAATGTGTGCTGCAAATTCAATATTGTTGTGTTGTATTTCTGCTTATCAATGTGAAAAAAATTGATAAGTGCATGAATTGTACATATATACAGTAAATAGAAGAAAATAAAAAAGCTAGTGTATTTGCTGGTATGTGTATATGGAATGAAATAAGATGTTAGGCTCGAAGAATTACCTGATTCTTGAACTCCTCTTGACACGACTGTTGCTTTGTTGAAGTTGTGAAGAAAATCAAAAGAATGCATGACTTTATATAGGCACGAAGATGAGATAATATCTCAACAGAAAATTCCCTAAATTACAGGAATTGATGCCTATCAAATACTAACATGAAATATTTATTTTCAAGTGAATGCAAAGTGGGCTTCCTATTAGATGAATTTAAATATCTTTGGGCCTTTCTATTAGATGAATTTAAAGACGTTTTGGTGCAGATATTTATGAGTATTGCTTATTCTTTTGCTCAATAAATCAAAAGACTACATTACGTCTTTAATTGAGCCACAAAATTTAAGTATGGAAAACATTGAAATAATTTCGCAATTCATCCACTTCAAAGACAAATGTACTTGTGGATGAAATACGAGGGGACAATTTGTAGATGAGGAAAATTCAATTACGAATTAAATTGCGACGCGTGGAAATTACGGGTTAAACATTAATTAAATTTATTATTTATTTGTTGGAATAAATTTAATTCCTAAAATAAAGATATAATTAATTAATATTTTGTTCCCTCCAAATTAATTTGGGCCTTGAAAAATCAATGAGTTAAAATGGATCTTCGAAGCCCAATAAATAAAGACGGACCTCTAAAAGTCCGATAAATAAAGACGGACCTCTAAAGTCCAATAAAACAAGACGGGCCTCTAAAGTCCCATAAATGAAGATGGGCCTCTAAAGTCCAACAAATCAAATTGAGCCCAAACCAAATTGAGCCCAAATAAATTGAGCCCAAATCAAATTGAGCCCAAATAGGGTATTCTTAGCCCAAATCAAATTGAGCCCAAGTAATTCAAAATTCGAAATCCTAACTACTTGCACAAAAATCTCCAGGCCTACACCTATAAATAGAGGCCTCATTTCATTCATTTTCATCATCAAGAAATCAGAAGCATTCAAGGCTCTAAAATTCTCTGCAGAGATTTTAGAGTGTTCTTCAGCAAGGGGAGGATCTTCAAAGGCGTTCTTCGTGCAAAGCGGCAAGAAACAGTGTTCGAGTGGAGATCAAGGTGTCAAGCCTCTTCGATTCGGCGTTTCTTCAAGGCGTTCTTGGGGAAAAGCAGCAAGAAACAGTGTTCGAGTGGAGATCAAGGTGCTAAGCCTCTTCGATTCGACGTTTCTTCAAAGTTCTTCGTGGATCTTCAACGGAAAAGTCCCGGAAAAGTCCCGAAAAGTCCCGAAAATCAACGTTTAATCCAAAATACGGCGTCAAGCCTTTGGATTAACGTTACAAAGTCCCAAATTCAAGAACGATCTTCAACGACGTTCATCCAAAAAGTCCCTAAATTCGGCGGTTAATCCAAAATACGGTGCTAAGCCTTTGGATTAACGTTATAAAAGCCCCAAATACAAGATCGGAAAGGATTCGGCTGCGAATCCAGCTCCAAAAGCTCAAGAAATCCAAGTGAAGTTCAAGAAGAGAGAATCAGAGGAGAAATTAGAGATTGTAACCCGCAAATACTCGGTTTTAATCCGAAATTAAATAAAATCGTTTACCATTTTCGCGTTTTTATATTTAATTCACGAATTTGTGTTTACAACAGCTTAATTCGAAATTTTTAATCCGTTTATTTTACTCGTTTCTGTGATTTTTTTATCTTTTATTTTATTGTCAAACGTGGGATATTAAATGTAGTAATTCAAATTGTAATATGTAGTAATACACATTATTTTATGTAGTAATAACACAAACTATTTATATAATAATACAAATTCTTTTATTTAGTAACACATTTTTTCTAGTGTTTTTATTGATGTAGTAACTCACATTATAATATGTAGTAACATATATTATCGAATGTAGTAAACACAATAATTATGTTGTAATACAAAATGTTTTATTGTAGGATGATGCGAAAAATATTAGATAATTTGATAAAGTTACATATAATAACAAACGTCTATTCAGTGTAGTAATTCAAACTGTAGTATGTAGTAACATATAATTTTTTATGTAGTAAAACAAATTATTACATGTAGTAATAATACAATTTTATATAGTAATATTGATTCTTTATATTTTTATATTTTTTTTATTGATTAAGTAACTCACATTATAATACATAGTAACATATATTATTGCATGTAGTAAGATATATTATTGCACGTAATACAAAATAACATTGACCCATAATAATTAGTATTAAAGAATAAAAAATATAAAATATTTAAGGATTAAGGTCATCGTAAATTGCAGCGTCCGATCGCGGTCTGAGGTGACCGAAAACTGCTCGAAGAAGATGACCATGTTCAATTTATGTCAGTGGGTGCATTTATAAAAAATGTGTGTGTGAATTAAGCTTGTGGGTGTATTTATAAAAAATGTGTGTGTGAATTAAGCTTGTGGGTGTATTTATAAAAAATGTGTGTGAATTAAGCATGTGGGTATGTTTATAAAGAACATGTGTGTGAATGACTGAAATGCATATATGCAATATTGCATATAAGTTTTTGTGTATTTAATATTATTTTATCCATATCAAAATTCTAATTTAATATTATCTATCAAATCATATCATGCTAACTAACGCCAATAATAAAGAAAATTAATGCTCTTCTTCGAAGAGGAACGTGTACAAATTGTTCTACGGGTTCGTTGTCGTCTGATTGAGAATTATCATGGGAAAAAAAATTTGAGGACTCATTTTGTGCTATGAACACGCACTTTTGTATGATGTTGCCAAACATAGGTTGGGAAAAAAAAAATCTGAGGACTCATTTTGTACTATGAACGCACTGCTTTGTATAATGTTGCCAAAACCAAAACATAGGTAGAGGCTCTCAAGGGTCAAGATTTTCTAGGTGAAACGAGACACTATATCATTCCCGACATAATATATTATAATATTTTTATAGTTATCTTTTAGAATATTTAGAAATATTTGAATTATGATAGATTAAAAAATTCACTTCTATATATAGACATGTCGTTACCAAAAGATTGATTAATGGTGTTTGTTAGTATATTAAATTAAATATAAATAAAGATTTTATAATTTTGATATGAATAAAATAAAATATTAATATGAGATAAAATTCAAATTAAATATAAATAAGAATTTATTGATAGTGGACAAAAAAATTTTAGTGCGCTTGCACTATATCATTTCATTTCCGTCTTCCAATATATATATATTGCAAGATTTGTGAATGAGTCAATTTAACAAGGTATTAGATAGGATGAAATTTGTTCAAGTCACTCTAGCTAGTATTAAGGTTTTGATTTCTTTCAAAATATTAATAAGTATAAATTGAAGAAATGAGTTTAAATATTCATGTATTAAGATTTTGATTTCTTTCAAAATATTAATCAGTATAAATTGAAGAAATGAGTTTAAATATTCATATACCCAAGTCACTATTAAGATTCAAAAGTGTTTGCAAATCTTGGTACAAATTCATCTACCTCCAAAAAAAATCTCACCCCCACATCCACAATAATCGGAACCAACAATGACACCATATTTCTAAAATATAGTAAAAGGAATAAACGATGACGACACTATATATGTGCCTTGGCCATGAAAGAAGAAATAACACAACCTTCCAACCTTTCAACAACTTTTAAATAAGGGCTAGGACCTGTTGATTGATTGCATTTATAATCAAATATCTACTTTGATGCTGAATTTCATTCCAGCACCTCAACACTATTTCTCTCACCTCATCGGATTTGACAACAATGGTTGCAAAATTGTGCAATTGTATTATTCGGTGATGATCAGACAGAATTAATATCAATGAAATTTCAGACTTAACTTTTGACTCTAATTAAAAATTAAAGATATATGTTAGCTTTGTGGAAGAAACATGGGGCCATTTTCAATGCATATGGTCATCATGAACACAAATTTATAAGTTATAGGAATTAAGACTTGTCACAACTCAGGACATCTTTGAGTATAAGGCTTCCTTATTTCACCATAAATATTTCTTTAAATGTTATTTTAATGTCAAAAAAATTTCTGAAATATTTAATTGCCTATATGTGAATTAATTGATTTCACCAGCTTGATTGCTCTAATACACTGTCTAGTTTTTTTATATCAAGATTCATAAAGTAATTTGGTCTGTTGCATATGACATATATATGTTATAAAGGGTAGACATATATTCTTGAAAACTTGAAAACCTTTTAATGGTAAAGTTAGAGTTTGGGGTTCAGAAATACTTGATCAAGATGGATACACAAAATCATAGTGATGTTTGAGGAACAACTTATTGTCCATCACAAGGTTCCTTTTCATGTTTTATCTAACATTATTTCATTGTTGATTTTCTCAAGAAAATATATTATACTTAGCTTGTAGAATCTGGTGTATTAAATAACAAAACCTGGTCTGGAGATATAATTATATATATATTATCTACATTGGAAGTTTGCCAAAAGGATATATATGCTTTTGTGACTATGGGAAACTTAGTTGTGGTCATTGCCCCCAGTTTGATGCATAATTAATCAAGTCTAAAATAACATTTATATTCAAAAATATACAAAAACACGCTTGATTGTATTAACACTAAATGACCAAAGAACACATCATCAACGATTTAATGTGAGATATCTGAACCTGACTGTTGTATGCACTAAATTCGGGTTGACTTTGGATGTGGACTGTGCTTAGCATGATACAAACATATATAATTAAACGGGGGTTATTACGTGTTTATATGGATTAAAGTGATGATTTGTGATGAACTTGATGAAGAACACACAAGAACACAAGATATAGCTTCTTGGAGAAGCTAAAGCTTTAGAAGCTTGGGAGAGTTTATTGCTTTGGGTAGGGAGATTTTGTGGAATGTTCAACTTGTGTTACAAATGAGCCCAAATGGGCATTATATACTGCTTTTCGAGGGCTGCCCGCCCTTTACACGTGGAGCCTCCAGATTGGGCCTTCATTCTGCCCGAAAAGGTGATTTGATGGCGCATTTAATGCTAAACCGCCTTCGGTGCTCGTCCTCGCCGAGATGCCGAGGAGCTGGGCCATGGTGGTCGCCGGAGGGCCGTCGAGGAGAGTGATCGCCACGCTCCATGTTGTCTCCCAAGACTTCAATACTTAAAACATCTTAACTAAGAATAAGCACGTGCTCGCCACACATTTGGGCGAGCAGCTAACTAAGAGAGTGCTCGCCAACATCTTTGGACGAGCACTTAAATATATTAAATACATTAAATCTATTACATTTTCTTGGTCTTGTTGACTATTCGTCGCATGACTTTGTTGACTGGTCCTCGCCACGTAAGATGGTGACTAGGATTGACTTGTCAAAGATTGACCTCTTTGACTAGGTATAACATTTGCCCCCTGGTCGCCTTTCTTCGTATTCGTAGAATGGAAAGGCGAGCAGTGTGATCGTCTTTCTTGTTGGTGAAAATGGTTTTCGACAATACAATCAATTTCGAGATCTTGATGACGTGAGATGGAAGTGGTCGCCTCGTTTCCTACGCCGAGCTCGCCTTCCGAGGCACTTTTGATGACGTATGATGTGATTGGTGTCAGGCGCGTGGGCGGCGCTCGAATTTTGAAAAATGCGCGTGGGGCGCGTGCCGACCTCAAAGGTCGCGCGTGAGAGTCACTCTCCAAATTTGAATTCGGAAATGGCCCTAAATTTTGGGAAAATTACGGATTTTACCCCGTTTTTTGCAATTAGGCCCCTAGTCGATTTTGCCTATAAATATGGCTTTCCTCCCTCTCAAAACACTTTTCACTTTTGCAAAACTTTGAATCCTCTCGAGCATTCTACTCAAGTTTTCCGGCGAGTTTGTGGTGGCTCTCGATCGTCAACAAGGTAAAATAACTCACATTTTCTTCTTTAAAAACTCCTTCCTCCCCCATTTCTTAAAGAAAAAATGGATTTCGGTGGATTTGGTGGTGGTTCCGGCGGTGGTCCGCCGTTAGATGGTGGTGCCGCAATTTCCGGCGAGGCTGATCGTCTAGCCATGGTTTTATTGGAGAGGGCCTCTTCGTCGGACTCTAGGATCCTTTCTCCTGACCCCATAAATGCTAGTGTTCGAGATTTGGGAAAAACAGTGGTCGTCGATGTCGACGATACCAGTGAATCTGATAGGGAAGATGCCGGCAATGATGCCGAGGAGGGTGATGCCGAGGATGGTGGCGGTGAGACGGACTCTGACTTGCATGATCAGGATTTGGATCGAGAAGTGGGCGACCAGATAGAAATCGACCAAGTCGAGGAGACCTTGTCGAGGAGTCTCCGCGAGGACTATGAAGAAGTTGTTCGATATGCGGAGAGTATAAAAGATATCTTGAGTGGTAGGGAGGACTTGGATGGCGACGAGGTCTCGAGGGAGGCCTACTATAAATATTACAGTGAAAACCCTCCTCGAGAGGTTCCTCGTCCGCATCGAGGAGCTTTCCAGACGATTTACGAAGCGAGCAAGTATGCGAGTAAAGTCTCCTCGGCGCAGCTCGAGAATTCTCGAAAAAGGTATCAATTGCCGGCCGATGTTTGCTTTTTTGTACCTCGCGAGGATGAGAGGGCCGACCAGCCGCCAGAGGGCATGGTCGCCGTTAATATTGGTATGATGGAGGCAGGACTTAGGTTCCCCCTACACCCCAGTATCACAAACTTTTTACACTTCCTGAATGTTGCCCCTTCGCAAATTTTACCGAACGGTTGGTCGAACCTGATCGGCATTCTTACACTGTTCGGCCTGGTGGCGGCCGAGAACGGATGTCGGAATACGTGGCTTAGCCCGAAAGAGATTAACTATCTTCTTCAGGCGGCCGAGGCCGGAGCGATAGTAGGCCATGGGTACTATTATGTACGAGGCCGTGATAATTTTAAACTGGTTGAAGGGGTTCCCAACAAGATCAGGGATTGGAAAACCAACTGGTGGTGGGTAGCCGGGGACTGGATGAGTTCAGTGAGGCCGGATGGATCTTCTGATCGCATTCCTATTGAGACTGAATATCGAAGAATTCGTGGTAAGTTATTTTTATTTCTGCTCGCTCTTTCTATACTGACTAACTCCTCGCTTTTTGTAGGTGAAACTGTTCGCAAGAGGACTGCCGACGACCGTCTTACTCCTCTCTTTCAGTACCACGTTTGCTGTGTTTTCAATCGTCGCTACCTGGAGAGGTCTTGCCGATTTCTGAACAGGGAGTGCATGCGTGAGCGAGCAGGTCTCAGAGTACCTCCTCATCACTTCACTCGAGAGTTCCCTCCAGGTAAAATATTTCTTACTTCAAATTTCTTTTTAAAATTCACTCTTCGAAGATACTGACTTCTCGCTTCTTTATCTAGTAGTGGTTCCTCAACGGGTTGTCGCCTATCTTCCTCCTACTGTCGAAGTCGAGCGCCTAAAAGCGACCAGCATGCTTCGACAAGCACAATTAATCCGCGAGCGCAAGATTGTCGATGGCGCCGGCAAGAAAAGGAAAGGGGCGGAGAGCTCGGGGGCTCCACCGAAGAAGGTCGCTAGACCGGCCAGAGGGGGGACTTCTCGCCCACCTGCTGCTGAAAGGAGGATCTCGCCGAGGAGATCTCCTCCGCCGAGGACCTCGCCCCCCCCCCCCAAAACTGTTGTTTCCCCTCCTCCCCGAAGTACTCGGTCGCGAGAGACTGCGACGAGCTCGTCGGCCGGACAGAGGGTTTCGGGAGATAATACCCTCCTCGGCTGGGAAGCCGCAAGGGTTGCCAAGTAAGTTTTTCAAAGAGGGCTTAAAAAAATTTTTTTTTAAGTATTTTTCTTCTAACTTTCATTTTTTCAACAGAGTTGCCGACTACCCGGTCGCCCAACCCTTCAGCGAGAATCTCCTCGGCTTCTACCGGTCGCGAGACCCGGTCGATAAGGAGCCTCTGAACCTGTTCGCCCAGAGGGCGATGAAGCACCTACCCCGCTCGTTGACGACCACACTGATCGAAGAGGTCGACAACCACAATGCTATGGAAAATGTGCGCGTGGTCGCCAGATTGCTGATGGTCGCAAACTTAGCGAGGACAGGGCTGCGAAAATCGCTCAAATGGCCAAGGCAAAAACAGTTGTTGAAGGGCAACTGCTCGCCTCCGAGGAGAAAGTGGTCGATCTTGAGACCAAGCTGGCCAATGCTGAGGCAAATTTGGCCGATTTCGAGGAGCAACTGGAGATGGTTCGAAAAAAGGATCAAGAAGATCTTCAAGAGATCGAACGTCTCCGTGCTCGCCTCAAGATCGCCGAGGACGAGGTAAGGACTCTTACAAGTAAGTCCGCAAATGATGAGGAGGAGTTGGCCACTCTTCGGCAACAGCTGGTCGATGCAATAGATGAGCGGGATGAGACTACTGAGCTCGCTGGGGGCGTGGCCATGTTATCAGTGGCGCTCACTGCCCACGGGCTCATTTACAAACTATTGGATGCCCATCCGGAAGTGGATGTGATTCCACTCGGCGGGCTTTTGGACGACCTCCTTATGAAGGAGAATCCTCAGCCGGGAACCGAGCTCCCCTTGCTTCCGTTGGTGCAAATGGGACTCCAGTTCCCTCGACTCTTGGGAGTTCCGGTGGAGTTCGTGAATCCTCCCGAAGATTCCCCAACCCCACAGGACGAGCAGAGTGCCCCTGCCGTAGTGGAGGTCGTGGACGAGGAGGTAGCTGGCGAGCAAGATGCTCCTGCCGAGGAGAATGCTCCTGTAGCTTAGTTTTCTTGTACTTTGTTTTATTTTGTTTTTCTTAGGACTGTTCGGCCATTAAGGCCTTTTTTGTACTTTCAGCCTTCCAAGGCTTTTTAATGAATGGGAATCTTTTGCTTATGATGTGTGCTTATTTTCTTTATGTTGAGTGATCGTTCTCGTCATTGCTTCTCGATTTATGTTATGATACTTGTCTTTTTAAATTGCCTTTTATTTGTTTTCGTTCGTATGCTTTAGATAGTGATCGTCGTTGCTATCTTGCGAGCATCTTTAAAAAAGAGTGCTCGTCTTCCATTGCGAGCATCTAAGAAAGAGTGCTCGTCTTTCCTTTGCGAGACTCTAAGAAAGAGTGCTCGTCTTTCCTTTGCGAGACTCTAAGAAAGAGTGCTCGTCTTTCCTTTGCGAGACTCTAAGAAAGAGTGCTCGTCTTTTTAGAGTTAACCATTCGTCGGTTGAACTCCTTGTTTGACAGGTAGTGATCGTCTTTGCCACTACCTTGCGAGCATCTTTTAAGAAAGAGTGCTCGTCTTTTGTATCCTAGATGGCTACGCAGAGCCTTGTCTTAAACTTTCAAAATTTATCTAACACTTACTGGAAATTTAAAACTTTGCTTGAATTGAAATGACGATTAAATACAAACTATACAAGTATGAAATAATTTAAAAACTTACTGGTAATACTTCTTCAGCTTGACCGCGTTCCACGGGTACTTGCTTGGCTTGCCCTCGAGATCTTCAAGCTCGTATGATCCATTTAGGAGTGTGCGCGTTATTCGGTACGGACCCTCCCAGGTCGGGCCAAGTATGCCAATAGACTGCTCCGTCGCCCTCCGAAGTACGAGCTGGCCGATAGTGAATTGGCGAGCACGTACTTTGGTGTTGTAGTAGCGTTCTGACCTTTGCTTGTAGACCACATTCTTCTCGTCCGCTGTTAGCCTTCGTTCTTCTAGGAAGTCTAAATCGGAGAGCTGTGCATCGTTATTCAACTGCTCGTCATAATTTGCTACTCGAAAAGTTTGGACTTGCCCCTCTGCTGGTATGACAGCTTCGGTTCCGAACGCGAGCGCGAACGGAGTTTCACCAGTAGAATTTCTTGTGGTTGTCCGATATGCCCACAGAACCATGTGCAGCTCTTCGGCCCATTTGCCCTTCAATCCATCCAGCTTAGCTTTCAAGGTGTGCTTGATGATTTTATTGATTGCCTCTACTTGACCGTTTGATTGTGGATGGTAAGGTGTTGAAAAAATTTTCTTGATGTTCCATCTTGAGCAGAAATCCATCATGTCTTGACTTGTAAATTGACGTCCGTTGTCGGTCACTATCGCTCGTGGTAGGCCGAACCTGCAAATTATATTCTTCCAAATGAAGCTTGTCATTTGGCCCGTTGTGATGGTCTTCAATGCCTTTGCCTCTGTCCACTTGGTGAAGTAATCGACTGCTACGACGACGAAAGTTACCCCCCCAGCAGCTGGTGGGAAAGGTCCGATGATGTCGATCCCCCACTTTGCGAAAGGCCACGAACTATATACCGAAATGAGCTCGTCTGGTGGTGAGTGAATGGCGGGAGCGAAGGCTTGACATCTCTTGCACGTCTGCGCGTAATGGATTGCATCTTTCTTCAGTGTTAGCCAAAAATAGCCTTGCCTTATGATCTTTAGAGCGAGCGCTTGCCCCCCTGTATGATTTCCACACACTCCGTCGTGGATTTCATGCATGACGATCTTCGCTTCGTCCTCTCCGAGGCATTTCAATAAAGGCATTGAAAAACCCCGTTTGTACAGCTGGTCGCCAATAATAGTGTACCGTGCGGACCTGAGCTGCAACCTGGTCGCCTTCACCTTGTCGTCCGGGAGCTCGCCGGTCTTGATGTACTTGGTGATCGGCGTCCTCCAGTCCTCGTCGCTGGTCGCTTCAACCTGCAAGATTTGACATTTGTTCACCGATGGGGAAGAAATTTTGGTGATGGTTGCTTCTGAAAATATTGCCTCCCCCTCTGAAGTGGCCAGCCGAGCCAACGCACCTGCTTGCGTATTTTCCTCCCTAGGGATTTGCTCGATGTGGAATTGATCAAATTGCTCGAGTAATCCTTTCACTAGGTCTTGATATTTTATCATTTGATCGCCGCGAGCCTCGTATTCGCCCGTGATTTGACATACAACCAGCTGAGAGTCAGAAAAATTTTTCAGTTTTCTAGCGCCCACGGCCATAGCCATCTTGATTCCTGCAACCAGAGCCTCGTACTCTGCTTCGTTGTTGGTCGCCCGATACCCGAACTCGATCGCCGAAGCAAACGCCTGTCCGGTTGGGCTGATGAGGACAACTCCTGCCCCTGCTTTGGTGCTCGTCGATGAGCCATCGACGAACAGTGACCAAGGGAGCTCGATTCCCTCGGCCAATTTCTCCGGGAAAGTGAGCTCTACGATAAATTCTGCCAGCACTTGTCCCTTAATTGCCGTTCTGGGTGCGTAGGTGAGACCGAATTGTCCGATCTCTACTGACCATTTTAGAAGTCTTCCCGCGGTATCCGGACGATGCAGTGCTCGTCGGAGAGGAAAAGTGGTGAGGACGACCACCTCGTGGTCGAACAGGTATTGCCTTAACTTCCTGACGCTCATGACTAAAGCGTACGCCAATTTTTCCATTGGAGTGTATCTCAACTCCGCATCTCGTAGTGTTTGACTTACGTAGTAGATAGGCAGATGTGTGCTCCCCTCAGCTCGGACGAGCACTGAACTGATCGCACAGTCGGTGGCCGCCAAGTACAGATATAAAATTTCGCCGGGGACTGGCTTGGATAGGACCTTCGGATCCGATAAATATTCCTTCAATTTCTCGAAAGCTTTCTCGCACTCGTCGGTCCACTCGAACTTTCCTTTCTTCAGAGCGTCGAAAAAAGGTTTGCAACGGTCGCCCGTTCGTGCAATAAATCTATTCAGCGATGCAAGGCATCCTGTCAACCTCTGAACTTCTTTCACGTTCCTTGGGCTTTGCATATTGATTACTGCTTGAATTTTACTTGGATTCGCCTCGATGCCCCGCTGGCTAACCAAGTGCCCCAGAAATTTTCCTGAGCTAACTCCAAAACTGCATTTCTTTGGATTTAACTTCATGTTGTACTCTCTTAGGATATCGAATGTCATGGCAAGGTGGTGTAGGTGATCTTCTTTTCGTAAGCTTTTGACAACGATGTCGTCGATATAGACCTCTACCATCTCACCGATGTGCTTTTCAAACATCTTATTTACCAGTCTTTGGTATGTTGCCCCCGCGTTTTTCAAACCGAAAGGCATTCTTTTCCAGCTATACATATCACGCGCCGTCATGAAGGCCGTATGTCGCTGGTCGTCGGGATGCATTGCAATCTGATGGTACCCTGCGAAGGCATCCATGAAAGTTAAAATCTCGTGCCCCGCTGTATTATCCACTAGGTGATCAATGTGGGGCATCGGAAAATGATCTTTTGGACAGGCGTCGTTTAAATCTGTGAAATCTATGCACAATCTCCACGACCCGGTCGTTTTCTTGACGAGCACTGGATTTGCCAACCACTCAGGATCAGTTCCAGTTTTCTCTATTAACTTGTTGTCGATCAATTTCTTGATTTCGACTGCCAAAGCCGCACTTTTATCAGGCCCAAATTTTCTTCGCTTTTGGGTGATGGGTCTTTTTGTTGGATCAATATTTAGTCTGTGGCAGGCATGATTCGTGGGAATGCCCACCATATCTTCGTGCGACCAGGCGAATGCGCCGATGTTTTCTTTCAAAAATGCGATCATGTCCGATCGCAGATGTCCTGGTAAATTTGAACCTATGAATACTTCGAGTTCGGGACGAGCTTCATTTAATTGGATGGTTTCAAGGTCCTCCGCTGAAGTCGCCCGCTCTTTAGGCTCCTTCCAACGAGGGTCCTCAATTCCGCATTTTGGCTCAAAGCCTAACCTAGGCTCCAAATCTGGGAAGTTTTCTGGAGACTGGTCGCCGGGGATCTGGTCGCCCGGATCTGACTGCTCGTCAATTTCCATTGGGGTGTGGTTGTCCACTTCCATGGAGGCGTGCTCGTTCGCCTCCACTTGGTGGTCGTCGGAACGATGACTGCACTCCCCAACTTCAATTTTTCTGTACTTGCTAGGAAGACCCTCCAAGTAGTTCATTTGTTCTGTTTGAGTTTGACACATAATATACTTTCCAACCATGGCGCTTTCCTTAGAATGACGTTTGGCAAAACGGACGAGACACTCCCTCGCCCGTGTCTGATCGCCCTTAACGGTTATAGCTCCCGCCGGGGTTGGAAATTTAATACAGTAATAATAAGTTGAAGCGGCCGCCTTGAACTCGCTGAAGAAAGGTCGGCCTAGGAACGCGTTGTAGGATGATGGCATGTCGATGATCAAGAAGTCGAGCTGCCTAGCATAGTGCATTTCAGGCTCTTTTGACGATGCCAAGTCCAAAGTTAGTCTGATTTTCCCTATGGGAAGGTTGCGCGTGTCCCCGAACCCTACGATTATATCGTCGCAAGGCTCGATGTAATCTGCATATCCACCAAGAGCATCCAAAGTATGCTTGAAAAGGATGTTGGTGTATGACCCAGTGTCGACCATCATGCGATGGACGACGGTTCCCATCATCTTTCCCGTGATGACCAAAGCATCATTGTTTGGCTGCACCACGCCGTTCAGGTCGTCGTCCGTGAAATGGATTTGATGAGAAGGAGGCTTCTCGGCAGTAGGAGCGACGCACACCTGATGCACGTTGTTGAGTGCTCGCTGTTCGCCCTGAGCCCGGCGAACAGACAGAGCGACCCCGGATTGGGTCCCCCCCAAAGGGCCTTCTATCACATGGCATTCTCCTCCCACATTATCGATGTCGCCACCAGTATGTGTTGGCATGGGAGGAGTTAGCTTGGGACGGTTCAATTGTTGGCGCAGGTCGCCGCCGCTGTCGTCGCGACGCTTCTTGCCCCTGTTGTCGCCGTTGCCACCTCCGGACTTGATGAATTGGGTGAGCTTACCCTCATTGTAAAGTTTGAAGAGATTTCTCACCAAGTCTCGGCACCCATTGGTGTGGTGGCCGACGGAGTTGTGGTAGTTGCAAAATTTGCCACCATCAAGGTTTGCATCGCTCGTATGCATGGGCTTTGCTTGGGGGAGCAGGTTTTTCCCCCTTATTGCGTCGTAGATGCCCCTAGGATCCACGGTGAGGGCCTCCCTGAATTGGATGATCTCAGGTGTCTCCTCGAATGGCCTGAAGTTCGCTGGGCGAGCACTGCCAGCTTGAGTGGTCGCCTTCTTGGGCTGGGAAGATTCCCCAGTGTTAGTATTTTTCTTAGGCCACACTCTTTTGGACGCGTCAGGCTGCTCGTTAGCCTTGGCAGCGTCCATTATCTCCTCCATTTGAATGAAGTTTCCAGCCCTCGTGCGGAAATCCGCATAAGAACTGGGGAAAGTAAGATGGATAGATTCCCATAGCTTGGTACCTATCCTGAGACCGGAAACTGCCGAGATCAGCTTCGTCTCATCGTTCACGGCCTCCCCATCGATCACCAGCCTATCGAAGCGCTCGATGAAGTCTTTGCCTGATTCAGTCAGGGATTGGCGGACGTTCGCCAAACGTTGCTTTGAGGCTGGGCGAGCAGCAATAGACCCATAGTAGGTCAGAAAGTGGTGTCCCAGCTCAAGGAAAGAAGTGATAGATCCGGGACTCAAAGTTGTGTACCATCGATGAGCCCGGTCTCCCAATGTTAGGGAGAAGTTTCTGCATTGTGTTGCGTCCGTTGCCCCGATTGAGGCCATGTAGTTGGAGTACTTGGACAAGTGTACTCTGGGGTCGGACATCCCATCATATGCCGCCATGGAAGGCATTTGGATTTTCCTTTGAATGGGGGCAGTGAGGATTGCAACACTCAGTGGAGGTGCGGGCAGACTGATCGGCAGTGTGGTCCCTTGCTTCGAGGCGACCACCTCTGCTCGCAGAGCGTCCATCTCTTGTTTCATTAATTTTTGAGTTTCGAGGAACTGGGCGATTTGCCCCTCCTCGGCAGTCTGAGCTCGTGGGACGACGTTCTCGTCACGTCGACTCCCATGGGAAATGACTGGGCGATCATCATGGTGTGATCGCCTGGGTGAGTGCCTGTCGGAATGGTGGCTGCGATAACTCTTGGCCGGAGTTCGCGAACCCTTTCCTGGTCCCACTCGATCCAGAGCTGAGACCCTGTCGCCCTGCTCTCTTCGATCAGTGCGATGGTGGTGGTCGGCCTTATGTGGTCGGCCATCTACGTTGAAAGGTACTCGGCGAGGAGCCCTTCCGTCATTGTCTTTCATTCGGTTGAACACCGAATTTCTGTGCGAGTCTCCCGTCTGGCTGTTGTGGGAGTGCTCGCCGACTTTGTTCTTGCCCTTATCTTGGGGGTGAACGGGATGTGAGTGATAGGAAAGGTTATCCTCGTTTCCCCTGTTTTTGCGAGCCTCGACGAAAGCCCTATCTTTGGCCTTCTCGAGCTCTTCCTTCTCGTTCTGATTCCTCCTCATCAGGAGGTAGTCCGACAGGTCTTTCAAGTGTTGGGGGTCATTAAGGATATCCCCCATGTTCAAGTTTGCAAAAGGATTTGCCGGAGCCGGAGGGTGCTCGTTCCCTCCGGATGGCGAGATCCTATCATGTGGAGTATGCTGAGACATCGTTTAAAGAGTGTCTCTTCTTAGATTACAAAGAAATAATCTAAAAAACGAAAGATTATAGTTCTTACGCAGAAGAACGTGCTATTACAACTACTAGTATTAGTAAAGCAACAACAAAAGAAGCTTGAAAACACAAATACAAGGAGATCAAACTCCAAAATATGCTACGAAAAACTGAAAATGTTCAAGAACACGAAGAACAGTAAAGATCGTAGATGATGCTCTAAACGGTAGATATACCGATTAAAGCTTGAAATAGGGAGTTTGCTAACCGATCGCTCGTTGATCGGACGAAACTTTGATGATAGAACACGTAAAGGGTCCCCTCCTTCTAGCGCCAAATGTTGTATGCACTAAATTCGGGTTGACTTTGGATGTGGACTGTGCTTAGCACGATACAAACATATATAATTAAACGGGGGTTATTACGTGTTTATATGGATTAAAGTGATGATTTGTGATGAACTTGATGAAGAACACACAAGAACACAAGATATAGCTTCTTGGAGAAGCTAAAGCTTTAGAAGCTTGGGAGAGTTTATTGCTTTGGGTAGGGAGATTTTGTGGAATGTTCAACTTGTGTTACAAATGAGCCCAAATGGGCATTATATACTGCTTTTCGAGGGCTGCCCGCCCTTTACACGTGGAGCCTCCAGATTGGGCCTTCATTCTGCCCGAAAAGGTGATTTGATGGCGCATTTAATGCTAAACCGCCTTCGGTGCTCGTCCTCGCCGAGATGCCGAGGAGCTGGGCCATGGTGGTCGCCGGAGGGCCGTCGAGGAGAGTGATCGCCACGCTCCATGTTGTCTCCCAAGACTTCAATACTTAAAACATCTTAACTAAGAATAAGCACGTGCTCGCCACACATTTGGGCGAGCAGCTAACTAAGAGAGTGCTCGCCAACATCTTTGGACGAGCACTTAAATATATTAAATACATTAAATCTATTACATTTTCTTGGTCTTGTTGACTAGTCGTCGCATGACTTTGTTGACTGGTCCTCGCCACGTAAGATGGTGACTAGGATTGACTTGTCAAAGATTGACCTCTTTGACTAGGTATAACACTGACCATAGATAACTCACATATCTACCAAATGGTGAATCTCTTTTTCATTGCAGGATCGAATGTGGCGGTGGACGATCTTAATCCAAGGTAAACTTGTTGTTCCAAAAGAAACGATCCATTGACAAATGCATGTTGTATAAACATGATTTTAATTATGTATGTTGCCATATTACTCACATACAAGGCTTGCTCTCTTGTAAATACAATTATAAATACTATTTCAAAATGAACACATACATGCATATAGATAGATAGATAGAAATAAACATATTCACTTTTGAGATTTAATGTGGGGAAGAAAGCACCTAAAAACAAGCATATTACCATCAGTGCCCCTCCCGGTCCAAGGCCAACTAATTGTGAACCGGTACGCCCTAACACCAACCCTAGTGTGAACGACGTCTCTGAAACAAGTCTTCATCTTCTCCTTCAAACTCTGGCCATCACTTATGAGATGGTAGTTGCTTAGAACTGCTCTCCTTGCTTGCAAATATTCGTCGTCTCGACGATCAATACTCAGCAGAAACACTTTTGTGTTAGAAGAGATTACTTTGCTCTTTCCCCACACTGCTTTCCTCTTGCCAAGTTTTGTGCATAGGGGTAGTAGGGGTTTCAGGATTCTTTCTTTTGCTTTTCCCATTTCTGAAAGAGATTAATTTTGGCTAACTAGCTAGCTAGATGCTTAATTTATATATTTAATTACATTAGGTTGATAATATACTTAATTTGCTTTTGGTAGCTTCAACTAATACCAATTAGTTAAAATTTAAGGATAGTTGAGCACGCATATCAGTTTTCTGATATTTCAATTCACCAATGCATTTAAAAATAATACATAAGATCAAAATAGAAAATGTAGAAAGAGATCGATCTTTTTAATACTCCCTTTTTGTACTACTAAGATTAAAGATAGACTTGAATAACTTTTCACATAAATTAATGGGGAAATTACATTTCTTTATCCTTTAAGTTGTAATAGTTTTAATTTTTGTAATGTTTTTCTACTTTAAAATTAGTCTTCTATGCTTACAAAACTCTGTTTCTTTTACTCCTTTTATCAGTAAACAGAGAGATCAGAGAATGATGATATGTTAGACAGTGATGATGATTTTAATAGTGTGAAAAACTTAGATAGTAACAATGCTTGAACATAAGTATCCAAACTTTAATTCAAGCAAAAAATAATTTATATTTACCAATAAAATAACTAAAATACTGGATCTTGTAAACATAACTAATTTAATAGTAAAAAATTAACTAGTAGACAAAATTTAAAACATGTACAATTTAAGGGAAAAAGGTATTTTCCCTATTTTAATGGTTGAAATGTTAGTTTTTTCCTCATATCTTTCTGCCCCTCTCATAAGTCGTAATTAAGAGAGATTATAGAAAAACCAGTTGTAAAACTAAGTATGTTAGAGGGTGGCAGTTTGGTAAATTGAAATATAATAAATGATCACAATAAAGAAACAATATTGTAGTAATAATTTGGTACACATCAAATTAGATTGATAATCAAGAGCAAGAAACTAATTTATCACTAATTGGTACACATCAAATAATTAGGCATATGTGATTGCAATGGAAAGATTTATTTTATCCGATTTAATTAACTAGGGTGGTTGAAGCGGTGGACCAACTGGAAATTAACTATCTTTTTATTATTTCAGCAAAAGTTGGTAGCTCTAGGTGCAACCATCCCTATTTTATTTCGTAAGCACATTCAAATTGATTGATATATCACATATCCTAAATATTGTTCGGAAATAAAGAGAAACAATTAAATCAAATTGATCATATCTCATCATAATAGAAGGAAATAAAGAAATGAGATTGATTTTTAAATTCAATCAAATAGACATTAATCAATTGAAATGCTTCACGTGGTGACATGGAAGGATAAGGAAAACATTCATCTGATTCTGGTAAAGTCTAGTATGCACTCAAGTCCATGTTGGACACCCTAATCTAAAGAAAAGTGTATGTTATTAAACTGAAAAGTACAACACAATATTACTAAAAAGTGTAAGTCACTATAACTAAAAATATTATTATACAGTTTAATAATTGAAAAGTGCAACACCATTTACCAAAAAGTGTAAGTCAGTAAAACTAAAAAGTGCAACATGACTAGGGTGCACAACATGCACTCGAGTCCATAGCAGAGCAACCCTTTGATTCTAAAAGAATTATGTCTTAGGAATCGAACCCAGGATGTGTGGGCGCCATGAAAGAATTTTGTCTTATCCAAAAGTTCGAACTTGTAGAGAGGTTGAAAATTAATTCTTGTATATTAATTTCTAATATATTCCATGTAAATATGAATCTCCTTTCCTTCATTCAACACCACCAACCAAAAGAATATCACTCATCAAGGTATTAAATGAGAGAATTAGATGGTTAATTAAATATTGATTGTATTGGAAATTCCATATTTCAACTCGTAAAAATTTTGTTGTCCCCTTTGTGAGTACTCGAGTGAGACCACTTCACACTGATGCTTGCTCATGGATTTAGAGGCGGTCGACGCCTCTTTACTCTAGAGGTGTCTTATACGACCATTGATCAACGTCTGGTTCTTCAGAGCTTCTCTACATTTGTCGTGTAAGAAAATTGGTGGCCGTTTTGGAGGCTACTTGCCCTCCTGCGCGTGAGCGTCTAGATGTTGCGCCAGTGCCGAAGGGTGTCTAAGGTGTTAAAGGTATGAAATAGAGAACAAAATGGAGAAAAACATTAATCTCCACACAAGATTGAAAAATGTAGAAGATGAAGAAATCAAATTATCTTCTGTAAAAAGTGTGTATACAAAAATGAGGAGAAAGGTATTTATATACCTATAAAAAGAGATGGCCTAACTAACTAATTAGTAATTGCTAATCTACAGTTAAGAAACTAATTAACAGTTAAGAACCTAACTACAATCTTGACACCCCCCCTCAAATTGGGCATGGATGTTGAAGAGGCCCAATTTGGACTTGAAATGATTGAATGAAGAAGGTGGTAGAGGCTTTGTCATGATGTCAGCTAGGTTGTCTTGAGATGGAATATGGATAAGGTTGACTACACCATTGTGGATCTTTTCTCTGGTGAAGTGGACATCTATGGAGATGTGTTTGGTTTTGTCATGGAAACATGGATTGTGGGCCATGGCATGAGCAGATTTGCTGTCTGTGTAGAGGGCTGCAGGTTGACCATGAAGGATATGGAGGTCTTTAAGGATGTATAGAATCCATTGGACCTCACATGTGGTAGTAGCTAGTGCCCTATATTCTGCCTCTGCAGAAGATCTTGCCACAGTTGGCTGCCTCTTGGATTTCCAGGAGATGAGAGAATCTCCCAAGTAGATTGCATATCCAGTGATGCTCTTCCTTGTATCTTGACATCTTGCCCAATCTGAGTCTGAAAAGGCATGAAGTTTAAAACTATTAGTAGAAGAATACAAAATTCCTTGCCCTGGATTACCCTTAAGATATCTAAGTAAACGATGTACAGCAGCTAGATGAGCTGTAGTAGGTTTACTCATACACTGGGTAAGAACATGGACAGGGAAAGCAATGTCAGGTCTTGTTATGGTGAGATACAACAATTTTCCTACAATGCTTCTGAAAGAGGTAGGATCAGTAAGTAAAGGAGCTTGTGCATTAAAGAAAGTTAGCTTTTGATCCATGGGAGTAGAAAAAGGTTTGCTATCTAAATAGCCAAACTCATGAAGAAGATCTAAAGTGTACTTTCTTTGACACAAATGCAAACCTTTTGGACTCTTGGCCACTTCAATACCCAAGATGTATTTCAAGGGACCAAGATCCTTAATAGTGAAAAGTTTGTGAAGATGATTTTTAATAAAAATGATGTTTGGGAGAGAGTTTCCTGTAACAATAAGATCATCTACATAACAAAGAATAACAGTAAATGAAGAGGCAGTAGATTTGGTAAACAATGAGTTATCAGCAATAGATTGGATAAATCCCATAGTAATAAGAGAATCAGATAGTTTTTGAAACCATTGTTTGGATGCTTGTTTTAAGCCATACAAGCTTTTATTCAACTTACAAACTCTATTCTGAGTATTATACCCTGGAGGGGGTGACATATAAACCTCCTCATCCAAATCACCATGTAAAAAGGCATTATTAACATCAAGTTGGTGCAAATGCCAATTCTTAGCCACAGTTATAGCAAGCAGAATTCTAACAGTAGTAATCTTAGCTACAGGAGAAAAGGTGTCAAAGAAATCAATACCTTCTTGCTGAGTGTAACCTTTGGCCACTAACCTTGCCTTGTACCTCTCTATTGAGCCATCAGCTTTGTATTTCACCTTATATACCCACCTGCAACCAATAGAATGTTTTGTGGGAGGAAGAGGGACAAGGGTCCATGTGTTGGCCTTTTCAAGGGCCTGGAGTTCTATGTCCATGGCTTTCTGCCAATTAGGATCTTTTGCAGCCTGCTTATAAGAGGTGGGTTCTGTTATTTGTGAAATGTTTGCTGTATAGGATAGAAAGGGCTTGGAAAGATGGCCAGTAAACAAATAGTCAGAAATGGGATACTGTCTTCCTTTCTTAGTAGAGATGCTGGAATTAGAAGTGGAAGAAGGTAAAGAGGTTTGATAAACATCCAAATATGCTGGAGGATGTCTATGTCTATCAGATTTTCTAATAGGTTGAGAAACAATAGGATCAGTACAAACAGTAGTAGGAGGACCAATATTGTGAAGATCCTGAATGTTATTGAGAGATGGGTCTAAGACATTAGGATTCTCACAAGTTTCAGAACACTGATCATCATTAATAACAATAGGAGAAGAATGCACATTAGTGTTGACATCATGTAAGGACTGAGTGATATGAGTAGTAGCAAAAGGGAAAATGTGTTCAAAAAATTTGACATTTCTGGAAATGAAGATCTTTCCAGAATTAAAGTCTAAGAGTTTGTAGCCCTTGGTACCAAAGGGATATCCCAGAAAAACACATTTAATAGCTCTAGGGTGAAACTTGTGTCTATTAGTAGTGAGGGTGTTAGCATAGCAAAGACAACCAAAAACTCTCATGTAAGAATAATCCATGTTAAAGGTATGAAATAGAGAACAAAATGGAGAAAAACATTAAACTTGTGTCTATTAGTAGCGCTCCGAAGCAATTGTGGCAAAAAGTTTTTCATTGTATCTGAAGCCGAAGGTTTAAGCTAGCTTGCTTCGAGAGGTTAGGCTGGTTCAAACTTCTTAATTAAAAGAAGTTTAAAGCTTTTTTTTTTTTAAGGATATAAGGAGTATACCCTATTCTAGCACCCGTTGTTGATTATCTATTTGTCAGGTCAAATTATATATCAAGTAATATGACTGGAAGCGATTTTCAACTAACCAATTAACAATCAAACAAATAAGTAATAAATGACAAAATAATGGTAATAAAGGAAAGACTTAGGGGAATTTATGAATTTCTCACTTGAATGCTTTTTGGAGTGTGATGTATTGATAATAATATGATAATTGTTAGACAATTCATTATCCAACCTTTGATTTTAGGGTTAAGTGTGCTATTTATAGTACATAAATTTGTGGTAGGTGGACAATGTTGAGATTAACCCTTTAAATTAGGGTTGAAATCTCAGTTTTAGACGTGTTCTCTTGACAAAAGTGTAGATTTGACGAGATCTTCGTTTAGTAGACATTTCTCAGTCATCACACTAATAGTAGTCAATGATCGAACTTGTCGTTCTATAGAGGCATTTAATGTCCTGTATAGATGCATCAAATATGTGTACTTTCTGCCACAACGCTTATCTTGAAGGCTCAATTTTCTTGAGATATTCGATTTGACGAGATCGGTGTATCGTTGGTAGGTCGAGCTTCGAGCTGGGACGAGCCCCGTCCTTGTCTATTCTCTTGAACTTGTGACTTTTTCGTATTTTTGCACAATTTAGTCACAAAAATAACTTACCCAAAAGCGTATGAGTTCGTTATAGTATTGCAAGTATACGACCAAGTAGTATCGACCTAGGACCTAGAAAAGCGTGGAGCCCCAAAACTATACGTCGGCATGGTGTTATAGAGGCTAAACGAGAGGATAAAACAAATATCAATAAGAAAGATAACTCTATGTAAACAACTAAAACTAACTCTCAAGATTAAAGTGCAAGTGGAAGAATTGCTTCAGATGCCTTCCTTATGTGGGATCACTAATGAATTAACGAACTAATCACAATAATTAAACCTAATATATTTAATTATGCTAAAGGCTATTACATATATGTGTAGACCAATCCCTCGTGAGGCTGAGGTGAACACGTGCACTAATTAACAATTATGAGATCTAATTAGTACCATAAGCTCCTAGGAAAGTGACCCGTAAACACTTTCAACACGATTACTATGTTTATCACTCACCCTCTCACTAATCTCGTAGACGACCTCTAATCAATTAGTGTCTAATGTTGTCGATCTAAGCAATTAACACTCTCTCGGTTAAGTTAATTACTATTTAACTTCAACTAAGTAATCAAGTCTCACACCCACACCCACACCCCAATCATGCAAACTTAACTCTCATCGCAATTAACATAATCGAAAATGCTAGCTAATAGAATTAATCAATCAATTAAAAGCATACAAATTACAACATTAGAAACATTTAACCAACAAGAACTAAGCAATTAATCCATAAACCACTTAATTACTCACATAATTTCAACGCCCAAAACAATAAGAGTTCTCATAATCAAAACAACATATAAAATTAAACTCATGAGAAATAAATAACAAAACATTAAAGAAAGGTATCGTCTTAATAGTCTTTAAATTCTTCAAAACTAACAATAAAATGAAACACTACATTAAATCTATCTAAAAAAAATGAAATAATAAGTTAAACTAATCTATTGAGAGGAATGTGGAGAGGAGGGGCTCTCCCAAAAACCTAGTTATTTTCTTTCTATTCCCCCCTCTCCCCGCTGAAATGAGTTGCTCTGTTTCATATATGCTCACTTTCTGTCATTGTACCAATTGTTGAAATGAATGTGGGCCTCCATTGTAATTTGTATGTATCTCATGAATGACCGAACCAATATTAAAATGGGCCTCCTTTTTTTATCTCACGGCTGGAATTGATTCCAATGGGCATAGGGCCCATTAAATTAACAGTTGGGGCGCGGCTAAATGCACCCAGATTTTCTATGAGTACACACACGCGATGAGTACACACACGAAACGGATGAGTACACTCACGTGGAAAATACAAAATTAACCTCCCCTCAATTAAAACCATTCTTTGTCTTCACTCCATTTCCATTCTTTCTCTTCTCTCCATTTCCATTTCAGTACACCCACCCACCACTCCCTCCCCACCACTCCAATGGCCGCCGCCCACCCACCTCCCCCCTCGCGCCGCCGCCTGTGTTTCAAGAAGAAGGCGTCGACGACGCCACTCCTCCTCCCTCACCACACCAATGCCCCTGTTTCAAGAAGTCGCCACCGCCGTCCGGTGTTTGAAGAAGGAGGCGCCGTCCGTTCGCACCCCTCATCACCCAAGCCTCGCCACCGCCGCCGCGGTTTGAAGAAGAAGAAACTCGTTGGCACGTTGTTTGAAGAAGAAGATCTAGTAGGTTTCTATTGTTTTTTGGGAATTTTTGTTGTTTTTGCAAGCGATTTTTTTTTGAAACATTTGGACAAAATTGTTTTAGAGATCTGGTTCCCAACATTTTTGAAACATTACACAGATCTGGTAGGTTCCCAATTTTTTTTTTCTTGCTCTTCGATTTGCCCATTCAAAAAAAAAAATCGTTGTTTTTTTTTGACAAATTATGCTCGGGATTTTTTTTCGCACAAATTGAATTTGTTTGTAAAATGCTTTCGGACATTTTAACTATGTCCACCTAAAATTTTTGAACATTTTAGGAAAATTAGGGTTTTTAGTAGTTGAGAATTATTTTCGAACATATTGAGTTTGTTTTGAATTTTTTTTCGAACATATTGTGTTTGTTTTGGAAAAAATTTCGAACAAGATGTTCCATTTTATTTTTCGGACAAATTTAAGTTGTTTTGAAATTTTTTTCGAACAAATTGAGTTTGTTTTTGTAAAATTTTCGGACATTTCAACTTTGTTTTGGTAAAATTTTCGAACATATTACGATTTTATTTTTGTTGTTGAAATTTTGAATTTTTTGGATTTTTGATGTTTTGGTGGTGATGGTGGGGATCCGAATGATTCGGGTGTGAAATGGAATAGATTGATGTACTCATCCTGGGTTTTTTTTTTAAAGTATAGGAGGGGTAAATACGTCATTTCGCAAAAACAATTCGAATTTTTTGTGTTTATTCGAATTTTTTGTGTTTATTCGAAATGTTTTGCCGAATCTGGTTACTTTTTTCAAAAAAAATTATTTGTTCGAAAGTTTTTACCGAATCAATTACTTTTTATGAATTTTTTGTGTTTGTCTGGAAGATTTTGGCAAACCAATTACTTTTTTCAAACTTTTTGTGTTTGTTCAAAAGTTTTTGCCGAATCCTATCATTCTTGTATTTTTTTTATATAAATTTTGGTTTCTTTCAAAAATTTTTATTGTTTTAATTTTTGGTGGTTCTTTTTTGATATTACGACGATGTTAGGGATGATTCTTTCCTGAAATGAGTTGGTCGGTGTACTCATCTATCTTTAAGGGTATATTGGACATTTACGATGATTCTTTTTGGCCGTGTGTGTCCTCGATAAGTGTGTGGGCGTATACCTGTGGCCATAATCCCTCAAGGCCCAACTTCTCAGCAAAATTAGTGAATCGGCTCAAAGAATTTAATTAAAGGGCGCGGCTAAAGGCACCCAAGGATCCTATGAGTACGCCCACCGAATTTTTTTTTTAACACAAGGGGTATGCAAAATGACATTTGTACCCCTCCTACACTTTTTAAAAACTTTTTTAAAAAAAAGGACGGATGAGTACACCCACCGTTCTATTTCACAACAGAATCATCTTCACCTCCACCAAAACACAAAAAATTAACACCATTCTTCAACAAAAACACAAAAGCTCAACAAAAATAATAAAAAAAATTCTTAAGATGTTCGAAAATATTAACCGAACAAAGTTAAGATGTACGAAAATTTTTACCCAACAAACTCAATGTGTTAGAAATTTTTTAATAAACAACCGTATTATGTTCGAAGAAATATTCAAAACAACTTACATTTGTTCGAAAAAAAAATCGAACAAGATGATCAAAATTTTTTCCAAAACAAAAAAAGATTGTTCGAATTTGTTTCCAAAACAAACATAGATTGTTCGAAAATAATCCCAAAACATCCAAAAAAAAAAAAAAAACCTAATTTTTTCACAAACCTAAATTTCCTAATTTTCAGAAACCTTAACTTACTTGAAACGGCGCGGACGAGTAAGGAGGCGATGCAAACGGGCGGCGTGGGGGACGGCGTCGCTGCGAACGGGCAGCGTTGATGGTGGAGGCGTCGCTGCGAACGGGCGGCGTGGCGAGCGGCGTCGGTGCGAACAGGCTTGGCGGGCGTCGTCGGTAGGGGTGTACAAAGTATGGTTCAGACCGACCGAACCGACCGAACTAAACCAGACCACTAAATATGGTTCGATTTTTGATTTACGGTTCGATTTACGATTTTTAGAATTGATTTTTTTTAGTATGGTTTGGTTTACGGTTTTCACTAATGAAAAACCGCAAAAAACCGAACCAAACCGAACTTATTTTATATATATAAAATATATATATATATTATATAAAAATATACTTATAATATTATCTAAATAAATATTATATATATTATATTCTCTATATTATACAATCCCTAAACTAGTAAACTCAAGACATTTTGTAAGCCGTCCCCAAATTGCCCAAAGCCAGAAACACTACCCATTCTCTTCGATCTATTTAGTACTTAGCGCCTCTATTTGCGTGACACTCTCAACCTCTCACTCAATCTGAAATTTTGAATTGTTTATTCTTTTTGTGGTTATTTAGTTATTTTTTAACTACTAGTTTGTGAACGTTGTAATAGCATTTGGTCTATTTGAATTATATTTTTGATTATTGGAATTTCATTTTGTCTATTCTATTGAGATTGTGTTTTACATTTTTATTAATTATTATGGTTTCAAACCGAACGGTTTTTATAAATATGGTTTGGTTTACGGTTTTGAAAAAAAAGAACGGTTTATAGTATAGTTTACGATTTACGGGCGGTTTGGTTAACCAAACCGAACCATGCACACCCATAGGCGTCGGTGCGGACGGGCTTCACGGCGTGAGTGGGGAGGGAGAAGGGCGGCGGCGGCGGTGTGAGTGGGGAGGGAGAAGGTGGGCGGAACGGCGTGAGTGTGGAGGGAGAAGGGCGGCGTCGCGGCGTGAGTGGGGAGGGAGAAGGGCGGCGGCGATTGGGAGGGAGGGGGACGTGGGTGAGAAATGAAGGAATGTAAAGAATTTAATTAGGGTTTGAAATAGAGGGTTATTTTTTAGATTTTCACGTGGGTGTCCTCATCCGTTTTGTGGGTGTCCTCATCGTGTGGGTGTACTCATAGGATTCTTGGGTGTCTTTAGCCGCGCCCTTAATTAAAAGGGCCGAAAAAATTACTTGCAAAGTCCAAATAATTTCTTTCAATCTTTTCTCTTCGACTCCACAATATTATTTGAGGTGTGTTTTACTTTAAAAATCCTCATTTTTTCTATAAAAATAGCAAAACACATACCTTTCTCATTTTAAGTATAATTAGTCAATTTAGGGTAAATAATGAATGAAATCCTATAAAATTGAGCAAAATAAATACATGAATTTCAAGTAATTTTCACACTAATCAACTTGTTTGAAGGGGATTAATTTTTTTTAGTCCATTAATTACCATGTTTTTTAATTTAATTATTTTTGACATTATTTTTAAAAAAATTTATGTGGTATGTTTAACATTTGAGGTGTATATAACATTTGACAAAAAGTGATAATCATGTTGATTAAATTAAAAAAAAAAACATGGTAACTTAATGGATTAAAAAAAGAGATTTTTTACTAATAGAGTCATTATCACCACACATTCAACTAATTGCAACGCCTACTTAAAAGTTTGTCTATTTGCTTCATTTTAGATATAAAAACCCATAATTACCCTTAAATCATACAAATTGAGATTTAAATTTTCGAAACTGCTATTAATTCCGAAATTTATTCTGCCTCAATTTTCGAATTCATTGAACTCCTAAATGTATTAGATTATAAAACTTTCCAAATTTATTTATAAAACTTAATGTTTTCAAGGGATTTGCTGAACCCCAAAAATCCGGCTCAAAATCGGCTCTGTCAACACCATGGTGGTTCAGAGCGCTGTCGCCGCCACAGAGCTCTTCAAGAAACACGACCTTTCCTTCGCCGGTCGGACGTCTAACGACGTGCTCACCGTATTCGATTTCCACCAGGGAACGATGAGCTTTTGGCGACGTCGACAACTACTGGCGGGTGCTCCGCCGCCTCAGCTCCAAGGAGATGTTCATCAACCGAAGAATTAATGAGACGACGGAGGTGCGCCACCGGATTAGGAATAACTTGGAGGGGTGGCTCGTGGAAGCATCCGATCGGTCGCGGGCAGAGGGCGGCAACGGCGCGGTGCAGGTGGGTCATTATTTATTCCTGATGGCGTTTAATTCGGTGGAAAACTTGATGTTTTCAAGGGATTTGCAGAACCCCAAGAATCCGGAGGCGAGTGAGTTTTTTGAGTGCATGAATACGTCGATACAGCTTCCCAGAAAGGCTAATATTTTGGATTCATTGTCGTGGTTGAAGTGGATCGAGATCGTTTTAGAATCTCGTTCGATGACGTCATCGAGATCGCGAAGGTGATGAGCTCCAGATCCATTGCGAAGAACTTGGCAGGAGATTAGGATTGAGGTTTTGTTGGATTTTGATTTGAAGTTTAAGGTTATTGAATTTTCTGTTTAGGCTATGATCTCTACTTTTTTTAGTTTTGTTTAAGCTTTGGTTGTACTGATTCTTTTGTGATGGAATATGCATTGAAATGACGTTACTTTAGTTTGCATGTACTTCAATATGCATATTATTAAAATGCACTTTAATTTGCATACTCCTGAACGTAATTCACATGAACTTCAATATACATATGTTTAGACTGCACTTTAGTTTGCATGTTTTTATGCAAAATTGTCGAAATGCACTTTAGTTTGCATAATAGTGAACGTAATTCACATGAACTTCAATATGCATATGTTTAGATAATACATACGCTTCTATTTTTCTGTTCTTCTACACTTCGCCGTTTTTGCAGAAGCTTTTTCCTAAACCTGTTGATTGAATTGCAGATTTCTCAAAACCCTCAGTTTAACAAGATTATCTTTTAGGAAATTTTTTATATTTAAGATATACCTACTTTTTAGGAAAATTTTAAATCTTTGGAAGGTGCTAAAATTTCTCTGTTTTTGAAATTTTCCCTTAATCGGATAATTATGATAATTATGGTATATAATTAACTTTTGAATTCCTATAAAATATCCGATTTATTTGAAATTAATTGAAGGGTATAAATGTCTCAAAGTTTTCAATTTGATGCTATTAGACAAGAAATTATATTGTAGGCTTTATTAGATAAAACTAGTAGTGAAATGACCTTATTAATAAATAACCCTTAAAAAAATTAATTAATCCTTGTTTGAAGGAATAACGTTGGTGAACTAGATCACAAGGATGGGTGGTTAAACTTATGAAAGTCAATCGGACCTGATTAATTGTGGACCACCATCTACAACACTTATGTTAGTGATAAAAATATGAATTTAAATCCAGTGTAGTACAACATCGTCATGTGCAGTTAAAAATTGAGAAAACTGTAGAACCGTGCAATATAATTCTATAATCCTTTTTCACATCACATAATAATGTACGCTGAAGCGGCTTTACAAGACGAAGACATTCAACTTATGGATAATGAAAATGCTCGGTTGTACATTCAAGAGAGTCAGATTGGGGAACTGGAGAGTGAGGGTCAGATTTTTAACCGTCTCTATGGGCCACCACGCAGTCTTCAGATTCGAGAGGGCATTGGAGCAGGTAAAGGTAAGATGATTAAAATGAATCCAAAAGATACTGAAGGAAAATTCAAGGGTCCTATGTACCCTAAAAGGAATGTTCCATCCAGCGCTATTCAGACCTACAAAGGGGCATCAAAAAGTTCGAGGAAGAGGGGTCGCCCAATGGAATCCTTTGGGAATGTGGAAGATCAGGCAACACCAAGAAATGAGGAAGTTTTCTCGGGCCAATCGAGTGGACGGAAAAGATGCAAGAGCGATGAGGAGGAAGCAAGAACAAGCAAGGTGGAGATGGGAGATTCCCAGCTCCGCCAGACTGAATGAGAGTTTTAGCTTGGAATGCTCGTGGATTGAAGGGCCCACAAGCATTCCGCAAGATTCGGCGAGTGATAGCCGTAAATAAGCCCTCAATATTGTTTGTCATGAAATCAAAAGTATCCACTAGAGTAGTTGAGGCATGGAATGCCATCTTTAAATTTAAATTTTGTTTTGTAGTGGATGCTTTAGGCAGGCAAGGTGGCCTTATTATGTTTGCTAATGAAGAAGTTGATGTTTCCCTCAAATCTTATTCTTTTGGCCACATTGATATCCTTGTTACTTGGCATGATCTTAAATGGTTCTTCACTTGGTTTCAAGGAAACCCTAATGAACAACAAAGACATCTTTCGTATGAATTACTCTCAAGGATTAAAGATTCACATGGGGATATTAAGGAGTGGGTTGTAGGGGGTGATTTTAATCAGATTTTGAATAATGATGAAAAAGTTGGAGGCACTAATAACTGGAAACTGAGAAATAGTATGAACAAATTCAGGTGTACACTCCATTCTCTTGACTTGTTTGATCTGGGATTTAAGGGCCCATGCTTCACTTGGAACAATAAAAGAAAAGGGACTCAAAATATTAAAGAAAGATTAGATAGATTTATCTCAAGTACGGAATGGAGGAAGATGGTCCATGAGTTTGAGGTTAAAAATCTTCATTGGTTCGGTTCGGACCATAGGGTCATTAGTCTCACATTTAAACTGCAACAACAGATTTGGAAACTATTCTCATAACCTATTCCGATTCGAGAATGCTTGGTTGGTGGAACCATCGTGCAAACAGACGATTAAAGCAATCTGGAATGAAATGGACAAATCGACTCCCTTTATGAACATATTAAAAATATGTGCAACAACATTAAAGCAGTGGGCAAAGTCGAACTTTGGAGCATTGGACAGCAGAATTAGAAAGCTCTTAGAAAAAATCTCAAAAATGGAAGAATTGAACCTTGATGCAGAAAATGAAATGGAAATTATAAATCTGGAAAAAGATATGGAAGTCTTGTTTTCTCAACAGGAAGAATTCTGGTTTCAAAGAGCAAGGATAAACTGGATGAAAAGTGGTGACCGGAATACGACCTACTTTCATAGAAGGGCTACAGAAAGGTTTCAACGAGGTATGATTAAAGGATTACAAGATGACCAAGGAAATTGGAGCTCCTCTAAATCTGATATTGAGCAAATTATTTCCAAATATTTCACTTATTCATCCCAGGAGCCATCAAACAATAAGATTCAATTAATCACGAGAAATACTCCTGCTTTGATCACAAGAGAAATGAACCAATTGTTGGATATGCATTTCTAGGCAAGAAATTAAGGATGCAGTCTTTGACCTATCTCCGAATAAAGCTCCTGGGCATGATGGGTTTAATACTCGATTTTACCAAGAAAATTGGGTAATCATTGGGGAGGATGTTACGAATGCTATGATCAAAATCTTGAATGAACAAGGGGATTTGAAAGACTGGAACCATACATTAATCACCTTGATTCCCAAAATCAAAACACCGACTGATCCAAGTCACTTTCGTCCAATTAGTCTCAGTAATGTGTGTTATCATATTGCGGCAAAAACAATTGCCAACAGACTCTCTAAGGTACTCCCTGAGATTGTGGATGAATTCCAAAGTGCCTTTATTAAAGATAGGCAGATTTTTGACAATGTGTTGATTAGTTACGAATGTATGCACTGGCTGAGGAATAATAAGAGTGGTACGGGGTATGCAGCCTTGAAACTGGATATGAGCAAGGCATATGACCGGATTGAGTGGGTATATCTACGTGAACAAATGAAGAGTTTGGGATTCTCTGATAAGTTTACTACTCTTATTATGAAATGTGTTACTTCGGTCACATATGCTTGTAGAGTCAACAACATGACCCTTGGTAGTTTTACACCTTCTCGGGGAATTCGTCAAGGGGACCCCCTCTCCCCTTTTCTCTTTGTTCTTTGTGCTCATGGATTGTCTTCAATTTTTCAGAATTTGGCAGACCAAGGCTTAATTGAAGGTATTAGGGTGGCTAGGCAAGCTCCGATGATCACGCATCTCCTTTTTGCGGATGATAGTATCGTTTTCTTCAAAACCAAACCCGATATAGCAAGTCATATTAAAACGTCCCTTTTTGATTACGAGAAAGCCTCTGGACAATTGGTCAACTTTGATAAATCATCTCTGATTTTTAGCCCGAAAACGAGTGTTCAAAACCAATCGCAGATCACAAATATTCTCCATGTAAAACTTACACAAGGACATAGTCTTTACTTAGGGCTCCCCACGTTTTCTCTTCGAGGGAAAAGGATGCAATTCTCTTATATCATTGATAGACTCAAGAAGAAAGTTGATAATTGGAAGAACAAAAATTTCTCGGAAGGAGGTAAGGAAATTCTGATCAAGTCAATCTTATAAGCACTTCCCACATATACTATGTCTTGTTTCAAAATCCCAATTCAAATTTGCAATGAATGGAGAAAATCATGGCCAAATTCTGGTGGGGACATGATAAAGGAGGTTTAGGATTCAGAAAAATGGTACAATTCAACCAGGCACTTCTTGCAAAACAAGTGTGGAGATTGATGGATAGGCAAGATTCCTTAGTGGTTAGAATTTTTAAATCAAGATACTATAAACACATCGACATCCTGGAGTCTCAGCTAGGAAGCAATCCTTCCTATATTTGGAGATCCCTCATCACGAGCTTTCCTATTCTTCAGCGGGGGATCAGATGGACAATTGGGGATGGCAACACAATCACCCTATTTAAACATCCATGGGTTGAAGGGCTTGAGGAAGGGATGATTAAATCCAGGATAGCCGCTGGGATCAGACCATCTGCCTTTCTTGATAAAGATCGCTTCTGGAGAGAGGATCAATTAAAAATGGCCTTCTGGTCTTTTGAAGTAGATGCGATACTTCGCACTCCAGTTGGTAAGGAATAGGACGAGGATCTTAGATACTGGAAACATGATCCGCTGGGAACCTACACAGTAAAATCAGGCTACAAAGTAAGCTATGAAATGGCATTATTGAAACATACCAAGGCTGGAGTTTCTAATGAAGAACATCACAAACAATGGTGGAACTTTATATGGAAGCCCTGTATTCCACCAAAGGTACGCATTTTTGTCTGGAAATTGAGTCTTGATATCATCTCATCCGAAGGAAATCTGATTCAGAGACATATTCCTTCTGATCCTAGATGTGGTTTGTGTGGGGGCTTTTTACCAAACACATGCCATGCCATTTTTTTATTGTCCTGGAGTTAAAAACGTTTGGAAAGAGCTTAAATGGTGGACCTTTTTGAAACATAGACGAATTGCGAAAATTTTGGAACTTGTAATCTTCTTCAAAGAAACATTTTCGAAGAATGAATTTGAGAAATTCGTAATGATCGCTTGGGGAACATGGAAAGATTGTTGTCAGATATTACATGATAAGGAGACAAAGAGATACCATGTTAAGAAGAACATTAGTCATCGAGTTTTGAAATATTTAGTCAATTACCAAGATACCCATAAAACGATCGACAAGGATGTATTGGGCTCCTACAACCCCTTGCCATTCCAAGGGACTTTGACGAGGAATTGTGAATTTGTGTTTGAGGTTAACGGGGCATTTAATAGCGATCTCTTGAAATATGGGGTGGGAGGAATTTTAATCAATCAAGAGGGAAGAATTATGGAATCATTTGTAAAACGAATCCCACCTCAAAGGAGCCCATTAGGTTCAGAACTCTTAGCAATCGAAGAGGCTCTTCGATTGGCTCTTGTGATTAATGTGGATACTATTGAAGTTAAATCTGATTCTCTTCAGGCCATTTTCCTATGTACTAATCAAAAGTATAAGGCCTTCAGGGGACCAGAAGCAAACATCACCCGACGGATTGTAAGGCTTATAAGTAAGTTTGTAGTGTGTAAATTTACACACATATCTCGGGATCATAACCGGAAAACCCATATATCTTTTGGCTCAGAGGGCTACTCATTCTACCATTTCTCAAGACAGACGTGGAGAATTCAGATGAAGAACCTGTATATGTTGGAAATTTTGATTTCCCTGCTTTAATTTGGGATGGTTCCTTCTTGTCCAAAAAAAAAAAAATACTCCCTCCGTCCCGCTATAAACTTCCCCTTTCTTTTGGTTGTTTTGATTAAGAAATATGATAAAATAATAAATAAAGTATAAGTGATGTGATGGTGAGAGAGAAAATAATAGATGAGTATTAGATGAAGTATGATAAAATAATAAATAAAGTAGAAGTGATGTGATTGGGAGAGAGAAAATAATATGCCAAAAATGGAATGGGAAACTTATAGTGGGACATCCATTAAAGGAAAGTGGGAAACTTATAGTGAGACGGAGGGAGTATATTGTATTGTACTCTCTTCATTCCGCAATACCTTTCACACTTTTCTTTTTGGAATGTCCTATAATACTTTTCACATTCTTGAAATGAAAAACCTTTTATAAACTCTATTCCTACAATATCCACAACTTTACATAAAATGTCATTACTTCTGAGCTCCATACATACACACAAATCAACTCATTTATTTACTTTATACATAAATGCTTACAAAATTACCCTTAAAAACTCTACTTATATTTAGTACTGACCCATGTAGGGCTCAGGGGGGGCAATGGGCCCCCCACTGATTTATATATATATATATATATATATATTTCTTCTCGTAATTATTCGTACACTTTTTTTATTGTGACGTCTCAAAATTTTTTGCACATTTATAATACGTAAATAATCTACAAAATTAATACTCTTACTACATTATTTTATTTTCAAAATTGTCACTCATTGGATCCACATTCTTCCCTACATCTCACTCAATTACCTTTAAACCTCACTAAATCACTCAAAATACTCTCCTACATTATTATATTTTTAAAATTGTCACTCATTTTGCATCCGCATATATTCTTCCGTACACCTCACTAGATCACATTTAAATCACACTAAATCAATCAAAATACTTCTCATTTATTCGACCTCACACCTCACTAAATTTTCTTAAATCTCACTAAATCACTCAAAATACTCCTCATTTATTTAACCCCACACATCACTAAAAATTTACATTTCTAAAAAAGTGAGCTTGTTAAGGTATGCAAGTCATCACAAGATAGATAGAGTATATTTTAAGTTCTACATATGTCTAATAGTGACTAATGTCTCGACGAAAATGCACGTTAAATTTTAACACCGTTTCACTTATTATGAGTTGGAACACTTAATTTTTTTTTTTTTTGAAAACGTAACAAAAATCATTAAATTTAAATTAATAAAACGACATCTATTGAAAATTTTATTATAAATTTTTATTTGTAGCTATAATATTATTTTGTATTTATAGTAATGCAAACCGAGCCCCCCAATCTAAAATTTATGCGTCCATCACTACTTAAATTACTCCCCCCGTCTATGAAAAATAGTCACATTTACCTTATATTCGTTGTCCACAAAATGTAGCCCGTCCCATACCCTTTATGGAAACTATCACCCTTCAACCATCACTTAATTACTCAAATTGTCATCCAACTTTATTTACAAACAATCACTTTATTCACAATGAACTCTACAGTATACCCTACAATATTCTTATTTTATCTACTTTATCTACCTTTTTCTTAAAATATGTGCCCACTCCAATGAAACTACATTTCATGGACGGAGGGAGTATTTTTTTTAAAGTGTGTCCAATTACTTGTAAAATGTATTTAGGGCATGTTTGTTTTGGGATTATGTAGGATGGGGGAGATGGGGAAATCATCCTGGATGAAGAAATTCTGATGAATAGTGATTGTGTATGTTTGTTTGTTTTGAGATGTTGATTAGGATGAGATGTAACTTTATGTCGAATCAATTGTGTAAGAGTGTATGATGTTGTATTATATAATATAACTTTATGTAAAATTAATTAGTAAGAGTGAGTGATGTTGTATTATTATAATAGTAGAATATATAGATATTTTTAGAGGTGGGTGTAATTGAATGTTGAAATTCGGATGTGAAATTTCGAACTAGAATAAGACGGAAAACGTTACGTCCCACGTCCGGACGTGTGAGTTTCAAAACAAACATGCCCTTAGGGATGGAGTGCCAAATCCAAATTTAAAATATACTCCCTCCGTTCCATAGAAATTTGCACACTTTCTATAAATGGATGTCCCATACCAATTTGCACACCCCATAAAAGGAAATATCTTCATAATCCTCACCCTTAAAATATACTTTTATTTACTCATATGCCATTACTTTTCCACACTCAATCTACTTTTTACTTTATTTTATTCATAAAATTTTACAAAACTACTTCTCAAAACATCACTCATTACACATTTTCTTACATATTTCTTAAATTGTGTGTCATCCCAAGTGTGCAAGTTCCTATGGGACGGAGGGAGTAATATGTTAGTATACAGTTTGGTGGTGACCTAACAAAGTAAAAAAAAAAAGAAGTTCCATCCCATCCCATATAATGCGGCCTAAAAGTGTCCAAACTACTTTTGTTCCATATATTTTGCAGCATCAATCGAATACTAGGATGTTGATGTCATCTCCCATGCATATATATACTTAATTAAATATATAATTATGTTAACATTTGCGAACAAACTAACGTTGGCTTATAAAATTATTGCAAGTACAATTAATGGGTTATTTTGAATTGATAATGTGCAGCTTTTTTCAGTGGCATTGATTTACTTTTCTAGGAATAGCAAGAACCACATGCATGTCATTCTTCATTTAGGAACTTAATTAGATTATTACACGACAAACTTCAACTGCAGTTTGAATTAATAATTTTGTGTCATCTCCACATCATCACCAACTTTCAGTTTAAGAGCTTCTCCACCACAGATAGAGCCTTAGCTTTTTATTTTATTTTTAATTCGTCTAAGGACCTATTAATACGGGTCAATCTCATTATCCACGTCCACTAGCACGGCATCCGCTTAAAATTAGAGCTAAGCTCTGTATGCACTGGCCCCTTGTGAATTATTTATATGATCTTGGAGATTTTAAATCTGAGACCTAAAAATAAGTACACTCCTAAGTCTCAAGTTTATACCACCAGGCCAACCCCTTTAGTGTTACAAATAGAGTAAGGTCGACATGTTTAATAGCAAAGACTGATTAGATTAGATTAGTGATATTTAAATTTTTTAGATTTTAAAGCATAATTATCTAAGTTATCAAACAAATTATAAAGTTGAAGTGAAGCTAATTTAATTTAAGCTATCAAACATGTGGTTATTGTGGTTTAATTATTTCCTTTTAATTTTAGATAATTGTATGATTTCTCTCACTGACATTTTTAATTTCCTTTAAATGAGACTATCATAGGTACATACTGGTCAAATATAAAGTTTGTAACACTGTTTCAGCGGCGATTCATTATTTTTTCTTGATATTTATTTGATTATTATATTACTAATTTGGTTTTTTTCTTTAGATAATTGTATGATTTCAAGTCCTCTAGTAATTTCATTTTTTTTATGTAGTTTTATATTAATTGTATTTTAATAATTCTACATCTCAATTATTCTATATCTCAATTAATATTGAAGTTAATTAAATACATGATAAATTGCTACAAATACATATTATAAAGTAATAAATTGATAATATTCTCATTCAAATAATTAAAATATACCATTATGTAATTTGGATTTTTGTAGTTGCATCCTAAAAATTTGATCAATTTTTTTATGTAAACCAGCTGAAATTAATTTTCTATTAAAAATTGTATTATTGAATAAGATTACGTGTGTTTAAGATGTATTATTTGACGATCTCCTACGAGAGTGTTCACAAGGTATAAAAAAGGAAGGAATTATGATGGATTCATTATTTTTCAAATTAAATGATATGATGATGATTAATGACACAAAAGAAGCCATTAATTAATTGATTAAGCGAAAAAGTGGTCTAAGTGTATTCTTAAAAATAAAAAAATACATGTAGCTACAAATAAGAAAAAGGGAACGACACATGATCATGCAAGAACAATATTCCCCTGCCTCACTAATTAACAAATACAAGTTGGCATAATTCAGTGTGTAAGTGTGCATTTTCTATATACTGTATATACTATATGTAAACTCTAGTCTATAATGGCAGGAAAATTATTTTTAATCAAAATACCAAGGGATCGATTTAAGAGTTTTTTTTTTTTTTTTTCTCGCCCGAATGCTCCTCGCTAAAATAATAGCAAGAAATTTCTGAAAACCCTCACCAAGGGCATTTAACCTTTGGTAAATAGCGAGAGTCTGAACACTCGCCAATTAGCAGGTGCAATTAAATCCTCGACAAATCAATTTATTTTTTTATTTAATTTATACCCTCCCTCGCCAGATCCCTCGTTAATTAGCGAGGTTGTCATATTAAATAGCGAGGGATCGAGCCCTCGCCATATCAATTATTTTATTTTAGTTATGTAGCGATGAGGATTAAAGCCCGATCTCGCCATTTAATGAAATTTAAAAAATGTGAGACCTGAGTATCTCTGTTAGCAATGAACACTTCGAAACGAGCTTCGTCGTCGACTTTACATGGAATGAGGGAGTAATATGTGTTAAAACGACGCTAATTTTCGTATAGAATTCCGTCGTGCGATTTTCTTTTCCGTCGCAAATCTTGTTGATTTCATCAATTCGATCATTTTCGTCGCAAATACGTCTCAATTTGCGATGGTTTTACAGTCGTCGCGAATCTCTGCATTTTTTGTAGTGTCCATGAGCAATCCAAACTTACGTAAATACTAAGACACCATTTAGTAGATATGTTGAGATAGTGTATCTTTCGATCATTTAATATACACATAATGAAGTGTGCTTTGCGGATTGGGTAAGAAAATTATTTCAGACTCGATGAGACATCAATCTTAGGTATGATGAACTATGTTCAACTTTTTTAACTCCATCTCCTCCAGTTCATATATATATATATATATATATATATATATATATATATATATATATATATATATATGATCATGCTCTTGTGTCGTGTAATTACCAAATTATTAATCAGATTAAATGCTTAACTATACGTTCCTAATTTCCATTATCCTTAGTTATTGGCTAATTAATTAAAAGTTGTGATGCTAAATTATTTTCTAACATCCTTCACTCGTGGCTAAATCTCACCTCTACCTTCGAGTGAGGGGATTCATCAAGTCATGAACAATTTAATTTGAGTTAACTCCTTTAACATAATTTAAATTCGAAACTTTGATACCAAAAAATAATTTTATATCATCTAAATATCCGAATTAAGAGTGGTGTTGTTGTACACTCAAGTAGACACGCGCAAAACCGAACCGCCAAACCGGCGGTTTTTAACCGCCGGTTTGACAAACCGCCGGTTACGGTTTACAAACCGAACCGTAACCGAAAAATGGCGGTTCGGTTACGGTTCGGCATTTTGACAAACCGCAAACCGGCGGTTTGGCCGGTTTTGGCGGTTAACCGCCGAACCGGCGGTTAACCGGCGGTTTTTTATTAAAAAAATAATAATAATAATTTTTTAATACACAATTCTTCTATTTTTTATGTATAAATTTAAGTTATATAATTTTTATTCAATTCTAGTAATGTATTTTTTAAAAAATGAGTTAAAACGAATAAAAAATGAATGAAAACGAGCGAAAACGGAGATAATATTTAAAAAAAAAAAAAAAAAATCCTAAACCGCCAAACCGGCGGTTTTCAAACCGAACCGCCGGTTTGAAAACCGTAACCGTAACCGGCGGTTCGCGGTTCGGTTACGGTTTGCCGAAACCCCAAACCGTAACCGCCGGTTTCTAACCGAAACCGGCGGTTTGTAACCGTTGCCCATGTCTACACTCAAGTGTACAATGCGCATTTGAATTGACTCGGGTCAACGGTCAATGCTGACCGTTGATTTTTTTTTTTACACTTTTTAATTGTTGTAACCTACATTTTTAATAAAATATTTTCAGTTATATTCACTTACACCTTCTGATAATGTTATATTGCACATTTTATTTATATAATGTTGCACTTTTTAATTGTAGTGTCTTACACTTTACAATAATATTTTTATTTATAGTGACTTATACGTTTTAGTAATATTGTGTTGCACTTTTCACTTTTAATGACTTACACTTTTCAGTTATATTGTGTTGCATTTTTCAGTTATACTCACTTGCACTTTTTAATAAAAATGTGTTGCACTTTTCAGTTATAGACACTTACACTTTTTAGTTATAGTGACTTATACTTTTTAGTAATATTGTGTTGCACTTTTCAGTAATATTGACTTACACATTTTTTAGTAATATTGTGTTGAACTTTTCAGTTATACTGACTTGCACTTTTTTATAATATTGTGTTGCACTTTTCAGTTATATTGACTTACACTTTTTAATAATATTGTGTTGCACTTTTTAGTTATATTTGACTTATACTTTTTATTAATATTATGTTGCACTTTTAGTTATATTGACTTACACTTATTATTAATATTGTGTTGCACTTTTCAGTTATACCGACTTGCACGTTTCACTTTTTAGTTATACTGACTTATACTTTTAGTAATACTTTTCAGTTATATACTTTTCTGTTATATCGACTTACATTTTTTTAGTAATATTGTATTGCACTTTTTACTGAATAAATTTTTTTTTCTTAAAAGTTTAAACCTAAATGAAGAATGTGTATATTTTTAAGTATGAATTAACGTGTATATATATATATATTTCAAACCCTCTTTCTATCTGGGCCTAGATCACGGCAACAAAGGCCAACAAACCAAAATAAAAAATAACGTGGCACTCGAGTCTATGTCATACACTCAAGTACCCCGAATTAATAATATAAAAGCTTGTTAAATCAATCCATTTATATTATTTTTATTTTCTAACCATTACTCATGATGTTTAATAGATTAGTTTATGATGAGGTAAGCACTTCCTTCTCAAAGTTTCTCATGGACTTCCACAACCCTTTAATTATCCTAGCCTCTCTGTCTTTTATTCCCTAACCTTAATTATTTGATAGTATATTTAATTAATTGCAAATAATTAACCTCAAAATAATTAAAGCCCGTTTTTCAGTTTAATGGAAGCTAATGCATCTTTATATATATCCATTCAAGGAACGCCCTTTACCTTTCTTTCTACATTAAGCAAGAGACAATCTGGTACTACTCTTTAAAAAACTCTTATTTCTTTTTTAAAAGTTTATATTAATTAATTAATACATTTCTTTAATCCCTACACGTATTCATCATCTTCTCTAGGCAACACCTGTTAGTTTCTAGCTAATCACGAGAGAAGCCCTAATTCTTGGCACTAAATGTCGTGTTCTATCTTCTATTTTGACAATTTCAATACAAAAAAATGACCTCTGATGTCAGAAATCCTGTCATTACATATCAATTTTCTTGTAGTGATAAAGTCTAGCTAACTACATCTATATATATAAAAGAAGTGATAAATCCTGTCACGATTGATATATAATTCAAATTCAAGAATTTGATATATATCATGTCATTCATCACTATTACCATCTTACACTTCTTTCTTCTTGTTGTTTCTACCACTTTAGTCTTTGGAAAATCCCATGCGAGAGAAATAAAAAACACTCAATCTCTAGTCTTGGGCTTAACCTATTCAAGGAAAACAATTCTTTCACCAAAATCTTCCTCGAATCCCTCGAAAACACCATCACAAATGGTGGATATGATGGAACCACTCAAAGAAGTTAGAGATGGATATATCATATCCCTCAATTTAGGTACACCCCCACAAATCATACAAGTATATCTAGACACGGGAAGTGATCTAACATGGGTGCCTTGTGGCAATATTTCTTTCGATTGCATAGATTGCGACGACTATAGAAACAATAAGCTAACCGCGAGTTTCTCCCCTACCCGTTCCTCCTCGTCCTTGAGAGATTCGTGTTCTAGTCCATTTTGTACTAACATACATAGCTCTGATAACTCATTCGATACTTGCACAATGGCGGGGTGCTCGTTGAGTACCCTAATCCGATCGACGTGCTATAGGCCGTGCCCTTCGTTCGCATACACTTATGGAGACGGAGTTGTGGCTGGAACCCTAACTCGAGATATTCTTAGGGTTCATGCTAGTAACCCTAATTCCACAAGTGAAATCCAAAGTTTTTGCTTTGGTTGTGTTGGTGCAACATATAGAGAGCCAATAGGAATTGCAGGGTTTGGGAAAGGCCCTCTTTCACTTCCTTCACAATTAGGGTTTCTTCAAAAGGGATTCTCTCATTGCTTCTTGCCCTTCAAATTTGCAAACAACCCTAATATTTCTAGCCCTCTAATTATAGGGGACCTAGCATTAGCCTCAAAAGAGTCTTTTCAATTTACCCCAATGTTAAAAAGTCCAATGTACCCTAACTTTTATTACATAGGTCTAGAGTCTATAACCCTAGGAAATTCCAGTAAAACACAAGTGCCCTCAAGTTTAAGAGAGTTTGACTCATATGGCAATGGTGGCATGATTATAGACTCAGGAACTACGTACACTCATCTCCCTGAGCCATTTTACTCCCAACTTCTATCTTTTCTCGAGTCGAGCATAATGTACACTCGAGCGACTCAAGTCGAAGAGCGATCGGGATTCGATCTTTGCTACAATGTTCCTTTTCAAAGCAACACCGTTGTAGCTTATGATCTAATTCCTCCCATAACTTTCCACTTCTTAGACAACGTGAGCCTCACATTGCCACAAGGGAATGCGTTCTACGCGATGGGCGCTCCGAGCAACTCGTCTGTGGTTAAGTGCTTGCTTTTCCGGAGCATGGACGAGAGCGAAAAGTACGGGCCGGCCGGTGTTTTTGGGAGCTTTCAACAGCAGAATGTAGAAGTTGTGTATGATTTGGAGAAGGAGAGAATTGGATTTCAGGTTTCTGATTGTGCAATGGCTGCAATTTCTCATAATTAAGAAATAAATTAAACTTTTTTTGTGTGGTGTGTAAGTTGGTTCCTCGTGTGGTCAGTTTGAATTTTACCTGGCGTGTATACTTTCTTGCATGTGTTTCTTGATTACTTTAAGGAAGTAATAATCAGTGTACTTTTTTATTAAAGAACTTTAAATTACTTATAGTTGGTTGCACGCATGATTCTGTTTCTTACTTATTATGCATATAGTTCTAGGTTCAAGATCCCTAAAATTCAAACAATTTCTAAGGGGGTTGGTTCATAGAAAGCTTAATTCTGGTTTTAAACGAGCTAGGTCTCCGTCGTTAATGGACGGTGAAATTGATCCCCAAATTAATTAGTTGATCGGTCTTTAAATCGGATACCGAAACTTTAAAAAAATGAATACTCCGTATATGATTCAATTCGTGACTATACACGATTGCTAGGGAATTAAGATTATTAATCATGAGTCGAAAATTATTTTTCAAACCAAAGATAAAAGATCGACATACTTGTATAATTGCAGAAAATTCTTAAAGTGATGAGGTAATCCCTGAATTATTATCATTATCATCGTATATATATACAATTAATTAAAGAAAATAAACTGGAGCACAAGAAGTGTCCCGCCAGCCTACAGCACATGGAGAGAGTTATAATGGAATTTGCAGCAGATAAAAATGTCATCCAACTAATAAAATGAGGAAAGGGCCCAGAATTATACATATAGTGCCAGAAAAATAATTTTTAGTGATAAATATTTTTATTATTGCTCCTCTAACTAAAAATTTTATTGACAAAAAATTGAGAAATATTAATGACAGAGCTGTTACTAAAAGTTATTTTTTGTCAATAAAGACTTCTAGGTGGAGAAATATAAGGGTAAATTGCAAAGATAGTCCCAAGAGAATGTCTCCACTTCAAAATGGTCCCATTTTCAACACTTTTGATCCCATGAGATATTTCCGTTAAATGTCTAACAGAAAAGAGGCGTGAGTTACACGCACTGTCAACTAAAGATTTAAAAAAAAAAAACTTATTTATTTATAAAATTATTAATTGCCAGCGATCACCCCTCCGGCGGAAGAAATTTTTGGCGACCACCCGTCTCCCCTTCCGTGAATTCTTCTAAACGCTGTCCTAATAGAGAATAATAATATAGGAATAATATATTTTAATTTAGTCCATTATCTTTTGTATATATCTCTTTAATATGGTTGTTGTATTTAACTTAATTATCGATCTCATTGTAAATACTTATAATATATAGTGGATTATTCCTATCACCTCATTAACGGTGATCACATACCTATTCTCACATGGTAACAGTCTGACTCACCGAAACCCTAATCTCTCTCTAAAGCCTCACGCTATATTTCCTCTTCCTCATGGCGCCGCCGGACGTCACTCCCCCCACAATCCCTCTCAACGTCTTGGTCCATCTCTTGACCATCAAGTTGTCCTCTTCCAACTATCTGTTTTGGCACAATCAGGTAGTTCGGGTACTGTCCAGTCATGATCTCATCTCTCACGTTCATGGCACGACACCCGCTCCGGCGAAGTTGATCACCACATCTTGTGAATAGGCTCCAAACCCAGCATACATCGCTTGGTTTGAGAAGGATTAGAAGATCCTTAGTCTTCTTCTTTCCTCCCTCTCTGAAGAAGCCATGGCCGAGGTCATCGGCTGTGACACCTCGCGCTCCATCTGGGTCGCACTCGAGGCAGCCTACAGTCACACCTCGGTCTCCCACATTACTCAATTGAGGAATCAGCTCCTCTCCCTTCGTCGTGGATCTACCTCCGTCGACGACTTCAACAAGAAGTTTTGTGCTCTCTGCGATCAACTCGCCTCCATCGGTAAGCCTGTTGATGATAATGACAAGTGTAATTGGTTTCTTACCGGTCTCGGCCAACAGTTCACTGGTTTCTCTGACACTCACATGGCTATGTCGCCCATGCATGCCTGCTTTTCGGGATCTGATCCATCAGGCCTTAAACTATGAGCAGTTTACTAGCTCGATGGACTCCTTGTCCTCGCCCGTTCCAGCATTCTCTGCCTCTGCTCGCTCGGGTAAGCCTGCTCGCCCTGGCACCAAATCCCGTACCTTCTCTCCTCGGATTTTTGGTCACCAGACAACCACTGAATCCTCGGCTGGTGGCTCGGCCCCTACTCGTTGCCCTCCCACTTGCCAGATATGACGCTAACAAGGTCATTATACGAATTGATGTCCGGACCGTTATGCTCGCCCTGCCTCTTCTGCGGCCAACCTTGCTCATGCCTTTGATTCTCAGTGTCATGTCTCGCAACCGCCTGCTTCAGATTGGTTCCTCGATAGTGGTACCTTCGCTCACATGACTCCTCGCTCGACTGACTTGGAGAATCCTCACCCGTATTCTAGTAGCGACAATGTTATTGTTGCTAATGGCTCTACTATTCCGATCACTCATGTTGGGTCGTGTTCGGTTAATAAGGATGTTCATTTGTTAGATGTGCTCGTCGTACCACATCTTACTATGAAATTGTTATCCATTAGTAAGCTTACTTCAGACTTTCTTGTTGATGTTTTGTTTACTAATGACTTATTTATCATTCAGAATCAGGCGACCAAGCAACCCTTGGCGAGGGGTCGGTATAGTCGAGGACTCTATGCTCTGGAGCAGGGCACTCCAGCCTTGGTCGCTGCTTTACGGAGTTCATCGCTGAAGGTTTCATTTGAATGTTAGCACCGTAGATTAGGTCATGTTCCTATTTCTGTCGTTAAATTATTGAATAAATTGGGCTTATTGTCCCTTACGTCTATTTTACCCAATCCGAGCCTTTGTACTCCGTGTTAGTTGGCTAAGAGTAAACATTTATCTTTGCATTAAATGAAAAGCGAGCTTCTCATGTTTTGGATTTAGTTCACTGTGAACTTTGGGGACCTGCCCCTGTTGCTTCTAATGACGGTTTCGGTATTATGTGATTTTTGGGGATGACTTCTACAGATTTACTTGGCTTTAACCTCTGCATGCCAAGTCTGATTTCCATGACGTATTTGTTTAGTTTCACACCTTTGTTTTCAATCAATTTTCCACTCCCCTTAAGGCGTTCCAGAATCCAGAGTGATGGTGGCACTGAATTTGTTAATGATCGTGTTCGCGGCTTCCTTACCGACCATGACATTCATCATCGCATCTCCTGTTCTTACACTACTCAGCAGAATGGTCGCGCTGAACGTAAACATCGTCATGTAACTGAAACTGGGCTATCTTTATTGTTTCAGGCGACCATGCCCGCCCACTTCTGGGTTGATGCCTTTTCCACGACTGTCTACATTATCAACCGTCTGCCCACGCATGTTCTTAGGGACAGGTCGCCCTTTCAGGTTTTGTTCGGATCTGCTCCGAACTTTGCCAACTTCAAGACCTTTAGTTTTTGAGTATTTATGTATCTTCGTGACTATGCTCTCCACAAGCTTGCTCCTCGTAGTTCTCCATGCATCTTTATGGGTTACAATTCTTCCCATAAGGGGTTTCGGTGTTACGATCTGATCGTTTCCCGCTTCTACACTACTCGTCATGCTCAGTTTGATGAATCTGTGTTCCTGTTCTCGGCAACTCATGTTCCATCCTCGCCTGTTGACTCCGTTGAAATCAACTCATTTGTGGAACCATCGGCTGCTTCTCGCCAATCTCCTTGTGGTCTCTGCCCTAACCTACCAGACCTAATCATGCCCCCTGCTCGCTCAGCAGTTCAGCAACTCCCTGCTCGCCCAGCTGTTCAACAGCCCCCTGCTCGCCCGGCTACTGGTCCACCAGTTGCTCGCCCACTTCTTGTCCCGACTCACCCGATGGTTACTCGTGCTAGATCTAGGATATTCAAGCCTCGACACATTACCGACATTGCGACCACCGGCCTCCTGTCCGCCCTCTCGGTCTCTGATGAGCCTAAGGGTTTCAAATCGGCCCTTAAGCATCCACACTGGTTAGCTGCAATGCAATCTGAGCTCGATGTCTTGCATGTTAATCAAACTTGGGATCTCGTTCCTCGCCCTCCCTCCACAAACATTGTTGGTTAGAAATGGGTTTTTCGCACCAAATTTCTTGCAGATGGTACAGTTGATCGCTATAAAGCTCGACTGGTCTCCTAGGGCTTCTCGCAGCTTCCATGACTTGACTTCTTGCACACCTTCAGTCCAGTCGTCAAGGCCGCTACTGTTCGCATCATCCTGTGTCTGGTTGTTTGAAATCAGTGGCACATGCACCGACTCGATGTAAATAATGCCTTTCTCCATAGAAAGTTGACGAACACTGTTTACATAGCTCAACCTCCTGGCTTTGCTGATCCTCGCTTTCCCGACCATGTTTGTCGCCTCAAGAAGGAATTATATGGTCTTTAGCAAACTCCTCTCGCCTGGTTTGTTCGCTTCAGTGACTTCCTTAAGACTTTGGGTTTTTTGTGCAGCCGAGCAGATCCCTCACTCTTCTACTTCAAACATGGTGCAGACACTCTATACCTCTTGCTTTATGTGGATGACATTATTTTTACAGGGAGCGACCAAGATGCTATTCGGCGTTTTATTCGCCGTGTCAACAAGGAATTTGCGCTCAAAGATCTTGGTCGCCTCAGCTACTTCCACAAACATTGTTGGTTAGAAATGGGTTTTTCGCACCAAATTTCTTGCAGATGGTACAGTTGATCGCTATAAAGCTCGACTGGTCTCCCAGGGCTTCTCGCAGCTTCCATGACTTGACTTCTTGCACACCTTCAGTCCAGTCGTCAAGGCCGCTACTGTTCGCATCATCCTGTGTCTGGTTGTTTGAAATCAGTGGCACATGCACCGACTCGATGTAAATAATGCCTTTCTCCATAGAAAGTTGACGAACACTGTTTACATGGCTCAACCTCCTGGCTTTGCTGATCCTCGCTTTCCCGACCATGTTTGTCGCCTCAAGAAGGAATTATATGGTCTTTAGCAAACTCCTCTCGCCTGGTTTGTTCGCTTCAGTGACTTCCTTAAGACTTTGGGTTTTTTGTGCAGCCGAGCAGATCCCTCACTCTTCTACTTCAAACATGGTGCAGACACTCTATACCTCTTGCTTTATGTGGATGACATTATTTTTACAGGGAGCGACCAAGATGCTATTCGGCGTTTTATTCGCCGTGTCAACAAGGAATTTGCGCTCAAAGATCTTGGTCGCCTCAGCTACTTCCTCGGCCTCGAGGTCACTCACTCGTCGACTGGTCTCTTTCTCAACCAAGCGAAGTATGTTCGCTATGTCCTATCTCGAGCGGATTTGCTCGACTCAAAGCCTATCTCCACTCCCCTCGCAGCCGGGGAATTGGTTAGCTCAAGGGAATCTTTTGGCGACCACACTCTATATCGCTCGCTCGTCGGCGCTCTACAGTATCTGACAATCACTCGTCCTGATCTTTCATATGTTGTGAATCATGTTAGTCAATTTCTACACTCATCGACCACTTCCTCGCGGTTAAAAGGATCCTCAGATATGTTAAGTGCACTATCAACTATGGGCTCTCCTTTGGCCGGATCAGTGACTAGTCGCTCGTTGGTTATTCAGATGCGGATTGGGCGCGTTACACTGAAACTCTTCACTCCACTTATGGTTACTCAATTTTTTTGGGTGGAAACTTAATCTTTTGGAGTGCGAAGAAACAACCCACTATTGCTCGCTCGAGCTGTGAATCTGAGTATAGGGCACTCGCGAACACAGCTCAAGAAATGATTTGGGTTACTCAACTTCTTCGAGAGCTTGGTTAGCTTCCTTCCTCGGCTCCAACACTGCTTTGCGATAACAAGAGTGCCTTGTTTTGGAGTCAACCCTGTTGCTCATAAGCGAGCAAAACACATCGACATTGACTACCATTTTGTTTGCGAATTGGTCTCATCTGGTCGCCTCATCACCAAGTTCATCCCATCTACTCTTCAGCTCGTCGACATCTTCACTAAGAGTCTTCCTCGCCCCAGTTTCGAGTTGTAGGAAATAATAATATAGGAATAATATATTTTAATTTAGTCCATATCTTTTGTATATATCTCTTTGATAAATACTTATATATATATATAGTGAATTATTCTTATCACCTCATTAACAGTGATTATATACCTATTCTCACATGTCCCAAGCCCGCCCCCGCTCCATTAGCCAGAAATAGCCAAAGCTTTGAGTAAAAAAAAACACCCAAGAGCCATAGATTTTCCTCCAAACGCACCAAAATCTCACGGACACCCAGCCCACATCGCCGCAACACATTCTATGTCACCCTATGCCCCCAGCCCCAACCCCATTCCTAAACACTAAGGGCATGATTGGTATGATGGAATGAATTTAGGGCTGAATGGAATGAACTCAAGAATGGAATGAGGTCTGAATGACCATTCGTATGATTGGTACGTATTGATTAAGAATGGAAAAATAACTCCTTAATTGATTACATTCTCATGATTGGTATACTAAAATGAATGCAAAATAATGTATATATTTTATCTTAAATGACAAAAATACCCTTCAATATATATTTTATAAAACATATTAAATTAATGAATATGCTATTATTTTAATACCCTTCAATATATTTTTATACCCTTCAATCGTGAGATTAGGAATGAGTCCATGAATGCTCATTTCATTCCAATCCTATTACCACATACCAATCATGCCCTAATATAAGAACAAAAAATAAAACACAGTTAAGAAATTTTCAAAAACCGAAATTGGAGATGAAGATAGTGGATAAGTATATATTTATTATTTTTATAATTGGTTTTTTGTTAGATTAGTGTATTTTTGTGTTAAATATTTTTCAAATTATATTTGCGCAGTACTGTAATATATATTACTTATTTTTTTGTTTTTTTTTTTTCAGATTATAAATACATTTTTTAAATCACATGCATTTAACAATCAACTATAATTTTTTTTGAAGTCAAATATAGTTTGGTTGAAAAATTAATTTTTGTATTTTTTAATTACTCCGTATATTTAAACTAAAAAGGAACGTGAGACCAAAATTGTTTTTAAAAAATTCCCGTGGGACCAAAATCGCAATTTACTCATAAATATAATGACAATTTTTTTGTCATTAATTAAAATTAATTTTGTTGTAATGATAGGTCAATATTTTGAATCATTAATTTAAAAGAAATTTGCCCTTCCCTCTAATCTCGAATCCGGAGTATGTCCGCTCCTGCCTTCCAACAAATAAAATGAGGCAAGGATCGGAGGTCTTATTTATTGAGATATTGTCCCATGAAATATTGCATGTGCAAAGTAGTACGTTAAATCACTATAAAAATAATTCTAATTCGTGAGGGAACCTACCGAAAACATTTATTCCCTCGCAAAAAGGCGAGAGAATTTAAAATCCCTCAGCCACTTACGAGGGCCTTTGCGAGGGGCCCATTATTTTAATGTTGACGAGGGAACGACCCTTGGTCAACTGAAACGTCATTAAATGTTACTAAGGGGTAGGGGGCCTCGGTAACAATGATATAAATACCTCCCCCCTTCTTCCCCAACACAAAATTCGGCAGTGAAGGAAACCCTTCAAGGTTCAGCTGCCACCGCCGTGCTTCTTGACGCCGCTGCCGCAATAGATCGAGCCCTCTATCATGTGATTCTTGTTCTACACTTCAAGGTGGTCATTTCTACGGTAAGTTTTCTCGTATTAATCGATTAAATTTAAAGTTATACAAATATTATGTATTTTTTTAATTTGTTATATGTAATGATATATATATATATATATATATATATATATATATATATATATTGATATGTAAGTATGTATATATGGGTGTTAGTTGTTAAATTTATATATGCATATTATTGTTAGACATTGATATATTTTTATTTGATATGTACGTATATATGTGTGTATGTATATTTTTTTAATTTGTTAAATTAATCGATTTATATATGCATGTTAGAATTTATAAATTAGATGTTTTTGTTAATTAGATTAATTGTTGATATAATTTTAATTATTGTTAGAATTGATATATTTTTATTGTTAGGATAAAATTATAATTTTATATATTGTTAGAATTACATTTATTGTTAGGATGAAATTATAATTTTATTGTTAGAAATATTTATATAAATTTATTATTGGGATGATTGGAGTTGAGGGGATGAGTTGTGGTTGATTGTGTGTTGTAGAATGTGTGTTCCGACTTGATTATAATATTTTAATCAAGTTGGAAATGGATGCACTAGGATTTTAATTATTTGGGAATGTACAATAGATTTAGATGAAAATCTGCCGAATTTTTTAGAAAATATTATATTAAAATACTTAAAATGATTAATTAACCCTAAAATATTTATCGATATTAAATAGATGGATTATTCAAGACGTGGTTGGATGTATGGTCCAAGATCGTTGTATGGAATTATTAACCCCGAATTTCTTAGTGGACTAGATGAGTTTATTGAAAAAGCCACTAGTAATTCGTATTCGATGAGTGAAGGAAAATTAGATGTCCTTGCAAGAAAGCTAGATGTCGAAATCGGACGTTTAGAAATCCTAGTGGGGTGAAAGCACATTTATACAACAATGGATTTCACCCCAACTATTATAATTGGATTTTGCACGGTGAGGAGAGTTGAGGTCCACGTCCATTATTTCAGAACCCTGATGGATTTGCATTAACTTCACACGAAGTTGAAAAAGTGGGCCCTACTTCGTACCATGATATGATAGAAGACCTAACCGGTGGAGGTCCAACTCTTGGAAATGTGGGAGATAAGCAACAGAATGAAGAACCCCCTAATGAGAATGTTGCACAGTTTTATGACATGCTTCGTGCAACGGACGAAGATTTGTATCTTGGTTGTGAATCTCATTCACAGTTGTCATTAAATGCTCGATTATTGAACATTAAAACTGAAAACAGATTGTCTGAAAGGGGTTACAGTCAGGTCGTTGACTTGATTCACTGAGATTTGCCCTCCAAAAAATAGGGTTCCCAAAAAATTTAACGATATCAAACAACTGATGAGTGGGATGGATCTTCCGATGGAGAGGATTGATTGTTGTTCATGTAACTGTATGTTATATTGGGGGGCAGACAGCAGACTAGATTCTTATAGATGGTCGGTTGAAAAAGAAACGTTCGGTTAAGGAGATGTTCTACTTTCCGATAATTCCTCGTTTGCAAAGATTGTATATGTCCAAGGCTATTGCAAAAGATATGACATGGCATGCCTCTTGCCCTTCTGACAATTCTGGTGTTATGCGTCATCCTATAGACTCGTTGGCTTGGAAACATTTGAATTTTTGTATCTTGATTTCGCATCTAAAACTAGGAATGTTAGGATGGGCTTGAGAACAGACGGTTTCCAGCTGTTTGGCATGGCGGGGAAACAATATTCGTCATGACCAGTGATACTTACTCCGTACAATCTACCCCCATGGTTGTGCATAAAGGATCAGTTCGTGTTCCTTTCGATTCTTGTGCCCGGGCCTAAAAGTCTATTAAAGAAGAAACTTGACATGTGTTTACAACCACTAATAGCAGATTTGAGATTTATATGGGAAAATGGGGTGCAAATGTACGATGTTGCTAGAAAACAAAACTTTTTTATGTGAGTTGCACTAATCTGGACCATTAGCGACTTTCCAGCATACACAATGTTATCTGGATGGAGTACTGTCGGGAGGACTACTTGTCCATATTGTGGAGAGTACACTAATGCATTCTCTTTGAGTAAATTGTCGAAACAATCGTGGTTCGATAACCACCATAAGTTTTTACCATCGAATCATACATGGCGAAAGAACATGACTACATTTAGGACTGGAGTAGCAGTCATAGATGATCCACCGCCTATCCGAACGAGTGCGAGTTTCCTACACGAAATTGATCATTTGAAATTTAGAAAAGTTATAGAAGAGGGTGTTGAGGCCCACAACAAAAATCTTTTCGGAGGGTGGAAGAAAAAAAACATTTTTTGGGATATGCTGTACTGGAGTACCATGTTGGTTCGATATAATTTGGATGTGATGCACATTGAGAAAAATATGTTTGATAATAACGTGTTCAACACGGTGATGAATGTGGAGGGGAAAACAAAGTACACAGCTAAATCAAGGGATGAATTGAATGAGTATTGTCATCGTCCCGATCTCCACAAATGTGTCACTACAGGAAAGTATTCAAAGACTTGCTATTCACTTGATAAGAAGCAAAAAGATGTAATTTGTAAGTGGATTAGTGAGTTGAAGTTTCCCGATAACTATGTGTCTAACATGTCGCGATGCATAGATTCGACGAAATTGAAGTTGTATGGAATGAAGAGTCACGATTATCACGTGTTTATGCAGAGACTACTACCAATTGGATTGGGTCAAACAGGTCTCTTCCAAAAAACCATGCACAAAGGAAAATAAGTTTGTGTTACTATAAGGACAAATATATGTTAATTTATGTTAATAAGGATATATATATATATATATATATATATATATTTAATTATAGTATCACAAACTTGTTTCGTGCAGTAACACCACAAGATCATCCAAGGTAGCAGCAGCCAAACAGCTCTAAACGGCTACATCGTACCCCAAGAGAGACTCTCGCTCGCCTTCAACCATGACTTTTTCGTATTTTGCATGTATTTTAACACACGTGTAACTCACCCAAAAGCGTATGGGATCGTTGTATATGAGCAAGTATACGACTTAGTATTTATTGACCATGGAACTAATTAAGTCGATATGAATCCTTAGAGCTACAAGTTGGATGCTATTGTAGTAACGAAACGGGGTTGTTTTTAGATTTTACGGAATTAAGGCGAAACAATGAATCAATCACAAGAACATGCAAATAAACAAAGAGTAAACAATATGAAACTAATTATAACTACCAAATTAATTAAGATAGCAAGTGAAATTGATAGCAACGATTAACTAACTCTCATGTGAAAGTGCAAGGTGAGAGGGTATTGCCTCGGGTGCATCCATTTTGTAGATGACATGGTGAATTAACGAACCAATTACACAAATTAAACCTAAGGTTTCGGATTGAGCTAAAGGCTATCACTCGTGTGTGTAGACCAATCCCTCGTGAGGCTTAGGTGAACACGTACATTAATTAGCAATTATAGGATCTAATCAATACCATAAGCTCCTAAGATAGTGTCTTATAAACACGTTCAACACGGTTACTAATGCCTATGAGACGCCCTTTCACTAATCTAATAGACGACCTCTAATCGATTAGTGTCTAGTATTGTCGATCTAAGCAATCAACCCCCGGTCGGTTAGGCCAATTACTGTGTGAATTCTAATAAATTAATCCAAACTCACACCCACACTCTTAATCATGCAACCCAATACGATCGTTGTAGTCGACACAACCAACAATGCTAGTTCATAGGGTGAATTAATCAATTGAATCATGAAAATCACAACACTAGAAACCTAAACACCCAAAACCTAGGTTAATTCAATAATTAATCCATAATTACACCAATCACCACCAAAACTTCCACACCCTAGGCAATTTAAGCTTAGCCCATGGTTCTAAGATAGAAATTCATGGGTAAAACACAAGAATACATAAATCCCATAACAATTAACAAGAAAATTGCAAGAAATGAGAGAATTACCAAATTGAATTGTAAAATAAAAGAGATATCACCTTAATTGTTGAAATGTAGCTACAAACTTCAAGTACTTACAAAGCCCAATGAGAATCTTCACTTGAATTGTAAATTTAAACTATAATCTAAGCTAAATATGAAATGAAATTTCAAAATAGCAAGAACACCTATTACTATGTGTGATTGTGCGTAAGAATTGCTCTCCAAGTTATCTTGTGTGATTGTGTGTAAGAATTGCTCTCCAAGTTGTCTCAAATTCAAAATCTGAATAAGGGTCCCTTTTTATATGTTGTGAGAAGTCCCAAGACGAATATTGCATTTAAGTCCTTCAAAATTGGAGAAATTTGGTAAAAACTCCCGAAAACTGAGCCACCCGGCCGAGTGGGAAAGTGGCCCGACCGGGCGGAATATGACTTGTGCTGGAGCAGGTGGCCCGGCCGGGCGGGTGATGTCGCCCGACCGGGTGATAACTTCGTAACTTGGGTGTCTTTTGGGTGCTATGGTTGCCCGACCGGGCGAGTGATGCCGCTCGGCCGGGCCATATCTTCGTAAATGCCTAATGTTGGCCGCCCGGCCTCAGGCCAAAAGTGGCCCGGCCGAGTGGCCTTTTGGCCCGATCTCTTCATCCGTTTTTCGTCCCGATTCTTCTCAAACTATTCGTAAATGCTCCCGAGCCTCGTTCCTTCATCTTGTGTGAGTGCCAATGATGATTGTGCACTCATTTTTGCAATTTTAATACCTAATTCACCTCGTATTCCTACAAAACAAGCTCAAATACCTTTCTCAATCAAATCAAGCATATTAGTGTGAAAATGACATGCTCCCACTTGCCAAGGATCCCCATCATCAATTTTTCCCATAAACGATCCTTGAGTACGGAGCACCATTTCATCCGGGAATTCCTCCTTGACATCCTCAAATTCCTCTTTGAATTCTTTGGCTCTTTTAATCAGTGACAAGTTTAAATTCCTCTTTGAATTCTTTGGCTCTTTTAATCAGTGACAAGTGGTCGGCTATCACATTTTCGCTCCCCTTCTTATCTTTGATTTCAATATCAAACTCTTGAAGAAGGAGGATCCATCGGATTAGCCTCGGTTTTGCATCTTTCTTCCCCATTAGGTAACGGATAGCGGCATGGTCCATGTATATGACAGTTTTCGCACCTACTAGGTAAGGTCGAAACTTATCGAACGCGTACACCACTGCCAAAAGCTCCTTTTCTATAGTGGTGTAGTTCAATTGAGCCGCGTTGAAAGTTTTTTAGGCATAGTATATGGCTCGGAAGATCTTCTCTCTCACTTGGCCAAGAACAACTCCCATGGCCACATCACTTGCATCACACATCAATGTGAAAGGCTCATTCTAATCTGGTGCTACCAAAATAGAGGTATTGATCAAAGCTTCCTTCAAGGCACTGAAAGCACTTAAACATCTTTTTCAAAGCAAGTGGGAAAGAGGTTATAAGAGCTTAGAGAAATTTTTAATGAATCGTCAGTAAAAGCCGGTGTGACCCAAAAATGATCGAATTCCTCTCTCGTTTGACGGAGGAGGAAACTTCTCTATCACCACCACCTTTGCCCTATTAACCTGCAAACCTTGAGAAGAGATATGATGACCAAGTACAACCCCTTCCTTAACCATGAAATGACACTTTTCACAGTTAAGGACAAGGATGGTATCTTGGCATCGTCTAAGCACCAATCCCAAGTGTTCTAAGTATGTATCAAAATGAAGTACTTAACACAGAAAAATCATCCATAAAAACCTCCATCACTCTCTAAATTAAGTCATAAAAAATAGACATCATGCACCTTTGGAATGTAGCTGATGCATTGCATAGCCCAAAGGGCATGCGTCTCCAAGCATACGTTCCATAGGAACATGTGAAGGTGGTTTTCTCTTGGTCTTCGGGAGCAATCATTATTTGATTGTACTCGGAGTAACCATCAAGAAAGCAATAGTAAGCAAAACCAACAAGCCTATCTAACATTTGATCCATAAAGGGGAGGGGAAAATGGTCTTTACATGTTGCTTTATTCAACTGTCGATAATCCACACACACTCTCCACCCGGTTGCTACCCGTGTAGCAATTACCTCATTTTGATCGGTCTTAATGACAGTCATACACCTCTTTTTAGTTACGACATGCAATGGTGAGACCCACAGGCTATCATTAATAGGGAAAATCAAGCCCGAATCTAAGAATTTAATAACCTCTTTCCTAATGACCTAGTGCATAATATGATTGACCCGCCTTTGGGGTTAGACTATAGGTTTAACATCACTTTCGGTCATAATCCTATGTATGCATATAGACGGATTAATCCCCTTCAAATCATCAATAGTCCTAATCTTAAGGCTTTCTTATAGCAAGCACCACCAACAATCTATCCAACTCACTATCATTTAATAAAGAAGAAATGATTACGAGGTACCTCATTTCGTTATCCAAGTAAGCACACTTGAGGTGATCCGGTAACAGCTTCATCTTTTCCTCCGGACCTTGTCCTACTTCAACGGGCTCTCGGAGTGGTAGTATTGGAGGTCTCCTTCTAATTTCCATTGCATCCACTTCTTCCATTGATTCCCTACAAGAACTTGACAACACTTCATTAGAGAAAAACAAGGAATCAAGTAGAAATGAAGAGGAAAAATGAGTTAAAGAAGTGTTTGAGAAATCTTCTCATTCATTTTGCACAATGTTATCAACCACATCTATGAAGTTACAAGACTCCACATCTTCAAGCTCTCTCAAAGACTTGTAAATGGAGAAAGTGAGCTCTTCATTATTGAAACTCAATTTCAATTCTCCTTTCTTCACATTAATCATGGCCTTCCCCGTTATAAGGAAAGGTCTTCCAAGAATCAAAGGGTCGTGCTCATCCTCCGCTATATCAAGAATGACGAAGTCCACGGGGAATATGAATCAATCCACCTTCACCAATACATCTTCCACAATCCCTCTTGGCGTCTTTACCGATCGATCGGCTAGATGTAGGGCCGTTGTTGTTGGTGACAATTCCCCCATATCTAACCTCCTATAAATCGAGTAGGGCATAAGGTTGATGCTCGCTCTAAGGTCACACAATGCCCAAATTGCTTCACTACCCTCGATTTCACAAGGAATTGTAAAGCTATCCGGATCTTTCAACTTTGTAGGTAGACTTCTTTGGAGTAATGCACTACATTCCTCCTATAGATTGATTGCTTGATAGACTCCAAACTTCTTTTTTTTAGCAATCAAATCCTTGAGAAACTTCATGTAGTGGGGCATTTGGTCCAAAGCATCGAGAAGAGGAAGGTTGATGTGGATTTTCTTGAAAATCTCCATGAATTCGCTAAATTTTTCATTCAACTTCTTCTTCATGTACCTTTGAGGATAGGGGAGGGGTACATGAGTGATGGGCACTCCCCACTTATCACATGAAACTTCATGTTTTTTCTCTCTAAGCTCCTTAGCAATTTTCCATTTAGGAGTCCTTTGGACCTTCACTCCATCATCACTAATTGTTTCTTCCTTCTTCCCTTTCTCTTCATCCTTATCATCCTCACTTACATCCACTATTTCTTCAACTTCCAACTCATCCTCATTCTTTTCCTCCTCAACTTCCTTAATCTCCTTCTCAACTTGTTCACCATCAACATCCATGGGCATTTTTTACCCTTCGTAAGAAGTGTCACTCCTCAAATTTATAGCCTTACAATGCTCTTTCAGATTTACATCGATCGTCGATGGGAACTTTCCCTTGTTCAACACTTGATTCAAGGAACTTGCAATTTACCCGATTTGGCTTTCCAAGTTCTTCAATTGAGTTCCTTTTTTATGTTGAGTAACCTTCATCTCCTCGAATGAATTCAACCTCTTTTCATGATCCTCAAACTTTTTCATCATTAGTGCAAGAATTTCGTCGGTTGCTGACTTTCCTTCTCCACTTGGAAGTTTTTCTCCGGGATCAAATCTGGGAGGATATTGAATAGCACCCTTCAGGTTGGAGTATGATAAATTGTCGTTCCTCCAAAAATTTGGATTTTGAGTTGCTTGGTATTGAGGGGATGGACCCCTTTGGCCTTGAGAAGATGAAGATTGGCCTTGATGACCTTGGAAGCGATTTTGATGAGAGGTTTGGTATTGAGGAGCTTAATAGGGACGAACTCCTTGAATGTTTGGTTATTGATTCCCTTGAAATTAAGGTCGACCCATATAGTTTACTTCCTCAATTTGCCCCATTTGAGACTCTTCTTGATTAAATGATGATGGAATATCTCTTGGTTGAGATAGGGCATTCATCTTTTCCATCATTGTTACGATCATCACTTTACTTGGGCTACCCGATGTCTTGCTCCACGATCTATTCTCATCTTGGTTGAGATAGGGCATTCATCTTTTCCATCATTGTTTCAATATAAATCTCTTCTTCAATTCTTCCCAAGTCCTCACTTCTCCGGCGGGAATGCTTGATTGTAGCCAAGCCTTTGTTTTGCCCGAAAATGTCAATGGAAATAACCTCAACTTCTTAGCATCTTCCGACACTCCATTTTACTTGAGAGTGTAGGCGACCTCCAAGAATTGAGCAAGATGTTCATTTGGGTCTTCCTCAAATCCTTCCTCCGCTCTCTCAAATTGTAGAGAGGCACTAATCTCAAAGTTGTTTGCCTCCACCCTTGGTCGTGCTAACCCATCGTAGTACTCCCTCGGTTGAGGCTCAAAATATTCCCTCATAGACCTTTCATGGTATACATGTCGAGGTTCTTCAATATGTGGAGGAGGAGGAATGTACTCATCTGTAATTTGGTGAGGTAGAGGATATTGGTAAGGAGGATAAGGGTGTTAGGTTGTTGTTGGTATTGATGTGGTGGATAGTAGGCTTGTTGTGGAGGTGGGTAAGGGTAAGGATAGTATCCTTGATATGGAAGATTGTTTTGGGGTGGATATTGTGGATTGGGATTTTGGAGATTTAGTGGAGGGTTTTGAGGTGGATTACCTCCTTGTGGATTCCTAACTTGTGGATCCTCTCTTCGAAGCTCTTCATCCCTTGGAGGTGGAGGATTCAAATTTTCTTGGTAATATTCCATCTCAAGTGGTTCCTCTACACCTCTTCGTCAGTTTCTACTACGATTTCTTCTTCGTGCGTTAGCCTCGATCTCAAGATCCAACGGTTCCAATTTGCCTCCACGGGATCTTGTGATCATACACACCTACAAAAGAAAAGTATCAAATCCAACAAAGAGAAACGAAAAACAAGATAACGAAAAATAAATGCTACTATCAATAACACTTAATAAACTCTAAGATTCACTAACAACACTCTCTAAGGTCCCCGGCAGCGGCGTCATTGACTTTTTCGTATTTTGCACGTATTTTAACACACAAGAACCTCACCCAAAAGCGTATGGGATCGTTGTATATGAGCAAGTATACAACCTAGTATTTATCGACCATGGACCTAATTAAGTGGATATGAATCCCAAGAGGTACAAGTTGCATGCTATTGTAGTAACGAAACGTGGTTGTTTTTGGATTTTACGGAATTAAGGCGAAACAATGAATAAATCACAAGAACATGCAAATAAACAAAGTAATCTAGGTAAACAAAGAGTAAACAATATGCAACTAATTATAACTACCAAATTAACTAAGATAGCAAGTGAAATTGATAATAATGATTAACTAACTTTCGTGCGAAAGTGTAAGGTGAGAGGGTATTGCCTCGGTGCATCCATTTTGTAGGTGATATGGTGAATTAACGAACCAATTACACAAATTAAACCTAAGGTTTCGATTTGAGGTAAAGATTATCACTCGTGTGTGTAGACCAATCCCTTGTGAGGCTTAGGTGAACACGTTGTTGGTCCTGAAGAAGTATATACCAAGTGTATTGGGGGGGGGGAATACACTTGTATGCAAATTCTTTTCAAACTTGATCAAACCAGAGTTCAGCAAGGTTGTCCTGGACAACTCTGCTGATGAGATTAACTCTTCTAAGATAATCAAACTACTAAGTACTATTGAGTACTTAGTTGAATAACTATCTAAGGGAGTTATGTGTGAGGAATTAGTGGTTGGCCCTTTGGTTTAAACTCCTTTTATATTCTGAAATCACCTTAACAGTTTATCACAGTCTATTAGGGAACTTGTCCAAATCAGGTTTTGCATAGTTTGTGATATGAGTCCTTGAAAGTTCAGTTTGTGTGCAGTGTTGAATGTATGTAAAGTACTTTGAATGTAAATCAACACAGTGGTTTATAGTGGTTCAGAGACTCAAGCTCCTACATCCACTTTCCCTGATTTAACAGGATAATTCCTTCACTCTTGGAATTAACTTGTTTTATAGTGCCAAGGTGCACTTGATCAAGAACACCACTCCTTGGTGCTTTGATCCCTAGGATGTCTAGAGTCCAAGTACCCTTTCTCAACTCAGAACTGAACTGTTCTTCTCTCAACAGTTAATTCCTTCCACTTCTACTACTACAACCTTCTCACTTTCTCACTTGAAAGGTATAAGGGTTGAAGTAAGGTTCCAACTAATGAGGTATCCTTTACAATGAAGGTCAGTGTATAAGGATATGATATCTCTCTAAGCTTTGTATGAATTATACAATGGGGTTTAGCTTAGATGAAGTGTTTGAAGACTAAGAATGTCTTTTGAGGACTTCGAAGCTTCAGAGTAGTTGTAGTTGGATTCAATAGATTAGATGTATGTAGTTGTGGTGCTTCAAATGGTCTTCACACTTCTGTATTTATAGACAATTTTGAGGATTTTCCCGTTGGAGAGGCAGTCCCAAATTGCTATAAATGTCTTCCTTGAGTTCTTCAAACTGGAAGACAGATTCTGATAGTGACATGTCCTTAATTATTTTGGGAAATAAGCGGTTGTAACTACTTTGTCTTCATTCCGAGCACTTTTCCCTATGTCTGACTTCAAGATTCACTTAGTCAAACATGGACATCTCTTCTTATCAACATTCCTGAGATAAGGACAAACTTCCTTATCACTTGGACAACTCTACTTATCAGATTCAGCAGAGTTCACTTATCAGCAGTGTTGGCTCTTTAGCTCTTCAGATGATTTGGCTCTTTCTCTTTCCATGACTTCTTAGAATAGCTCTTTGTGTATATGTCTTGGAAAGATGAACTTGACCTCTTCAGCATAGTTGTCTTGAAGATAGATTCTGGTTCAAGTGTACTGAGACAACTCTTCTGAACCATTCTAATTGGACAATTCTTCTGAGCTTTGTGATGCAGTAGATTGGTGCTTTGATGTTGCATCTTAACTCATGTTTGACATTGATTCAGTTGTATTTTGACTGAATATACTTGATCAGCATACTTGTCCTTCAGCAGTCTTGAGGTCATTCCAGAAACTGAGCCTTGAGGGGACTTATGCAGTTTTAAGCTATTAAGTAAGTGTTCCCCCTCAACTAGTGCATCTGTCACATCCCAAATTTTTACTACTAAATTTTTTTTTTTTGAAAAACAAACCACTCGTAATTCAATATCAATTATAGATCACGAAAAAAAATTTAAACCAAGAATCCAATAAATTCATTTAATAAACCTAATAGATAAGCATGCTCAATAAGAGTCCCAATTTAATAAAATAAATAGACTGATATCCATCACCACCCTCCGCCAATCAACTCCTTAACCTGAAATATAAAATAATTGGGGTGAGCATGCAAGCACGCCCAGTGGAGCCGAGCTATTCCAGGATAAATACCAAAAATAAATAGTCAAGTTATCAACACTAAATAAATAGCATTGCATAAGTATTTTGCCAACTTTAATTTAAATAATATACTTTGCCATTCAACACATATATTTTGCCAACATTAAAGTAAACACATATACTTTGCCCACATATACTTTGCCCATATATACTTTGCCATTTGAGCATGGCGGGTTAAACCCGAAGACCCGTCGATCTCGGACCCCAATTAGGATCCCTGGCTATTAGATACTTTGCCACAAACTTTGCCAATAGATAATCTCCATAAACTTTGCCAATAGATATTTGTCATAAACTTTGCCAATAGATAATTATCATAAACATTGCCAATAGATAATTGTCATAAACTTTGCCAATAGATAATCTCCATAAACTTTGCCAATAGATAATCCCCATAAACTTTGCCAATAGATATTTGTCATAAACTTTGACAATAGATAATTATCATAAACATTGCCAATCGAATAACATAGACAATTAATTCATGTGGAATTAACTTAACAATTATTTAAAGCATTTAACTAAGAATAGGCAAATTAACCCCACTTCAAATTATATGTCTGGATGAATTGGATGTAAAATGTAAGAGCCTACTCCGCACGATTACCGTCGCCTAACAATAAATTAAATCTATTTAGAAAACAATTTGCACAACTTTCTAATATTGTTTCTGAAATACTAAGTGTATACCATGATTAATAAATATACAACATAATATACTAACAGGTGATGAATTTCAAAATATAAACTATTAGTCCTCAATTGATCAAATCTAAAATCAGTGCGAATTTCTCACTAGCCCATTTGAATTAATCAATATAAGATTCCTAATGGTCAACATGAAACTAACTTGTCCCTCGTTTGAACCAACTGATCAATAACCCTCAATCTTCTTAATTAATTTATCATTCATGTTAGCCAAATTCTTGTATGTTTTTGAGTACATGGTGTACTCTAGACCCATGTGTAGCCCTACCCTACCCAATGCTTTTACCCGGCCCAATTTTTGCGACCCGACCCGCAGCCCAGTAGACTTTGACCAGTCAAATGTTGACCGTTGACCAGTCAACGGCCAAACTTTGACTTTTTTTTTTCGATTTTTTTTTCGGTTTTTTTTTTTTTTTGAAAAAGTGTATGTTATTATAACTAAAAAGTGTATCTTTGTTTTTTTAATTTAAAGTGTATGTTACTATATTAAAAAGTGCAACATTGTTTTTAATGAAAAGTGTATGTTATTATAATTGAAAAGTGTATGATATTATAACTAAAAAGTGTAAGTTATATATTAAAGAAAAGTGTATGTTATTATAACTACAAAGTGTATGATCTATTAATGAAAATTGTATGTTTTATTAATGAAAAATGTATGTTATTATAACTGCAAAGTGTATGATCTGTTTAATGAAAAATGTATGTTCTATTAATGAAAAGTGTAAGTTATATATTAATGAAAAATGTATATTATTATAATTGAAAAATGTATGATATTATAACTGAAAAGTGTATGCTAATGATACACCTTTATAATCTAAATAAATTGTTCCTAATTTTTTTTTTAAATGTTATTAATTTCACTCATTTTTTTATTTATTCTTGCACTTTTATGACAATTAAAATACACATTTTGGTTATTAGTACTTGCACTTTTATAATCTACATAAACTGTTCCTAATTTTTTGAAAAACATTGTTATTAATTTGACACATTTTATTATTTAAACTTGCACTTTTATGACTATCAATGATACACCTTTTGGTTATTAGTCTTGCACTTTTATAATCTAGATAAATTGTTCCTAATTTTTTTTTTAATTGTTATTAATTTCAAAAAAATTATTATTTAATCTTGCACTTTTATGACTATCAATGATACACCTTTTGATTATTAGTGTTGCACTTTTATAATCTATATAAACGAGTGCTAAAATATTTATTAGGTGCGAAAATAAAAAAAACAGATGATAAAATAAAATGTGCTGATTATTAGTGTTTCACTTTTATAATCTATATAAACGAGTGCTAAAATATTTATTAGGTGCGAAAATAAAAAAAACAGATGATAAAATAAAATGTGCTAAAATATTTATTAGGTGCGAAAATAAAAAAAACAGATGATAAAATAAAATTAAATTCAAAATTTATTATAGTTGGGAATCGAACGCGTGACCTTATGGTAAACAACTCAAAGAGGCGACCACCAGGCTATAATGGCTAATTTGTATATTTGCGTGGAATATATTATTTATCCACATAAGTAGGGCTGCAAGTGGACTCAAGTACACCGTGTACTTGAGTACACAGCAGCCCTACCCTTCATGTTAATGAGTTAAAAATTCGAATCTGACTTCCAAGTACAATAATACTAATTCGGCTCTTAATTATCAGAATAAAGTATTTGTTTGAGCAAGATCATTTAAATGAACAACAAGTGAATTAAATTATTTAATTAAAACTCGTAGACTAATCATCACTTTAGCTCATAAACATCTAAATCCAAGTTTAATATGCCATTAACCAATGCAACTTAAATCATTAACAATAAAATACTCATTAAAGGTGAAGTGTCCTTAGGTGACGTCTACGGCCTAAAAGTTCTGACCTATCAATATTCTATTAAATTAGAAGCAGTACATTATTCTAATGTGGATATGAAAACTCAAGTGATACATATAAATATATAATTATGCCTCTTTTAATTCAAATCAACAATTACAGTAAGGGAGTAATACCTCTGCAACAAAATTGACGAGGAAGATGAAGAAATAGAGACAGCGAACGAATTACCACGAGACTGTATTTAGGGAGAGATCAATTTTTGAGTAATTTTCGTTTGAGAAAATTTGATGAGAGAATGAATTCTGGATAAAACGTAGACGATAGATTTCTTTTATCTTCTAAGGTATTTGTAGAGATGAGGAAGATAATTCGGTTGAGATATTTGGGTTAGAATGAGTCTTCCATATTTTTCAAAGTCAAATATTGACGGATTGATCGTCATATCACTCCCGTAAATCCGCTAGAGTGATCCCAACGTATATACGCACGCATGTGATTATATATATATATATATACATATATATTATTAAAATTCTCATTTAAATATAAATATATAATATTTCAATTGGTAATTATATATATATATCTATATATATACTGATTTTCTTTTAAATAATAGTTTATGCGCATATAATCTACATGATAAATTATCGGGTGTTACATCCTACCCCCCTTAAAATAAATTTTCGTCCTCGAAATTTAGTTACGTACCATTACTTAGAAAGTCTGGATATTGTGCTTTTATCTCGTCCTCACGTTCCCACGTAGCTTCATCTTTTCCGTGTTGACTCCATCGAACTTTGATAATCACGACCTCTCTATTTCTTAGTTTGTGAACTTTCCGCTCCAACACTTCTCCTGGGGTTTCCTCATAAGTCATGTCTTTATTTATTTCCAATGAACAGTGGTTAATAATGTGGCCCGGGTCATATACATACTTCTTCAGCATCGACACGTGAAATACATTGTGAGTTGCAGCAAAAACCGGCGGTAATGCAAGTCTATAGGCTAGATCACCAACTCGTTCTAGCACTTCAATAGGGCCAATATATCTTGGTCGAAGTTTCCCTTTTCTACCAAATCTTATAACTCCTTTCGTTGGTGATACTTTCAAAAACACTTTTTCACCCTGTTCAAATTTTAATTGTTTTCTTCGTTTATCCGCATAAGACTTCTGTCTATCTTGGGCTACTCCAATTCTTTCTCTTATCTTTCTTACCACATCAACAGTTTGTTCAATGATCTCTGGTCCTAAAATCTTCCTCTCGCCAACTTCGTCCCAATAAATCGGTGATCTACATCTTCTACCATATAACGCTTCATAAGGAGCCATCCCAATAGTCGTCTGATAGCTATTGTTATAAGCAAACTTCACTAGTGGCAAGTATGTTTCCCAACTTCCACTGAGATCTAACACGCAGGCTCTCAGCATATCTTCCAAAATTTGGATTGTCCTCTCAGACTGACCATCAGTTTGTGGGTGGTATGCAGTACTAAAATGTTGATTCCAAAAATGTTGGTATCATAATCAAAACTCATTTTTATTCCCAACAATTTCCCCCTTTTTGATGATGCCAAAACCTATACAATCTATGCAAAGGTTACTTGATTACACTTATTACATTCTACTACAGTGAAGATGACTGAGGTCAAGTTCCCTGAAAGAAAAATGTGTTAGAGTATTTTCTGTTTTCATTTTCATATAGGTTGATAAGTCAGACAAGTTAGGATTCAGTAATGTTGATTCAAAATGTGTTCAACTATCATTCAAATAGTAGATCATTACAGGCATGTTGATAGTTAAACAATCATATCAGAGCATGGACATTACATCAGTACATAAAATGACTTAAAATACATGATCAGAGCAATACTTAACAAAACAAGTTTCTATCAGAGCTTTAGTCTTTAAGTATCAGAGCATCCTTTAAGTATCAGAGCTTCAATCTAAGCATCAAGTTATTAGAGCACAACATATCAGCAGTCTTGATCAATTTCAGCATAGATGATCAATTTCAACATGTTAACAGTCAAGACATTTAGACTAGCAGAAAGGGGTCAAGAGGACTTAGCTAATTCAGAGATCATCTTCAGGAGGTGGCACCATCCCATATTGTGCCCACACTCTCTTCTTTAACTCCATGGCCTCTTGATTAGTTCCCTTTGGTCCAAGTTCCATCCTGTTCAACCTCAGGATCTCAAGGAACTCTTTGAGGATTCTTGACTGATCAATCCATCCTTCCAGCTTTGGAGGCATATAGATGATTGGCTTGGGGGCAGTGAATTCAATTCTTGCAATGTCAGCAGCTGCAAGCAATTGCTGATATAGTACCTTGTAGTACTCAATCATGAATTCAGTAAAGGAGGAGTTGACATCTTTTCCATTCCATCTGTCAATGACATAGTAGTCATAGACAAACTCCCTCTTTGCCTCTTCCCATATATCATTCAGCTGTATTGGCACCCATTTATCCAAGTGTGGATATTTGGTGTCCATAGGAATCAGTAGCTGTGGCTTTAACTTGCTGTAAGTTGCTCTTCTTCTCCTTAGTTTCTGAAAATTTGCTCTTCTCTTGTCTCTTGCTCTGTTTACTTCTTCAATCTGATCCATCTTTTCTTGAGCCCTCATCATGGCCACCTTTTGTTGTGTTTCAGGGTCTTTGCCATACCCTTCTTGAAACAACTTTGATGGATCATACAGTGGCACAGTTGTCTTCTTCTTTGGTTGAGGTCCAAAGCCTTCTTCATATAGTTCTTCAATGTCTTCACAGCTTTGGCACCTTTAGTGGACTTGGTCTCAGCAGACTTATCTGTTTCAGAAGACTTTGCCTTTTCAACAATCTTGGTCATTTCAGCAGATTTGACCCTTTCAGCAGTCTTAGGCTTCTCAGCAGTTTTGCTCTTCTTGGAGATTGGCTCTTCTTCCTCAATTCTGAACTCAAGAGGAAGTTCTAGGCTGTTGGGGAAGTCAGTGAATGTCTCAGCCTTTCTTTTGTTCCCCTTGGCCTTCTTGATTTGTCCTCTAGTTTGGACACCTTCAGCAACTTTGTCCAAACCAGATCCTTCTCCTCCTGGCCTCTGCTGAAGCCTAGCTATCTCTTCTTGTGCTGATGCCATAGAATCCTTCATTGCTATGGCTAACTGCTCTTCTTCATCAAGATCCTCTAAGTTCAAGATTGCTTCCTTTTTGCCCTTATCTTCAACAGCCTTTTCCTTACCCTTATCTGAACCACCAATAACCTAGGCACCTTTGGCCCTTGCTCTTTCTCTTTCCCCCCTTTTGGCAGCATCAAAACACTGAGGTTTGAGCTCACTCATGGTTGTTGCCATCAGGGATTGGGCTAGGTTCAGAGATTTCATCTCTTCTAGCAGATATACATTCTCATCATGTATATTCTGCATTCTGTCACTGCTCAAGCTAAGGAAAGCTAGAACAGGCTTCATCTTTAATTTGCTCAACAACCTCCTCCAAGGTTGCTTTCAGAGATGCTTCAAGTTGGGCTTTAAGGAACTCAGTGGGATTTGTCACAGCACTTTCAGCAATGCTGTCCATTACTTCTTGAGAAAACTTTTCTGAGGCAGCTTTCACCATTGCAAGCCTCAACTCTTCAGCCCTTTTCTGTTGTAGAGTTGTTTTCTTTCCAAGGGCCTGCTTGACAGTTAGTCTAAGTGCTTTGACATTGGCATTATGATTGTCTCTGAGCACTTTCTGTTCCTTCTTGACCTCCTATGAGATAGACTCCATGGTGGCTTTAGCTTTTTCTCTGTGATAGACTCCATGGTGGCTTTAGCTTGTTGAACTTCAGTGGAAATGGTTTGAAGACCAGATTCCACTCCACTTATCCTTGCTTCCAGTGTAGGTAGCACTACATCTTTAGAGCCAGTCAATCTCATCTCCACAGATGCCAAAGTTCTACCTTGCTCATCCAATGCTCCAGAAGTTTCAGCATGAGCAGATTGGACTTGATGAGCCAAGGAGTCCAACTTTGTTGTTTGCATCCCAAGCAAGGCTTTTGCTGATCTAGAATCCACTTGGATGGGTGCATCTGTTAAGAATTCATCTGCAAAGATTTGGTCAAGAGAAATTCCTGCAATATCAGACAAATCAAATGGATTAGTGAACAAACACTCATCACCCTCAATATTTTTTGCATAAGACTCTGATACATTAGCAGTCTTCTCCTCATTTTCAACTAATTCTTTTCTCCCTTCATAGATAATGTTCTCACTCAAGGAATCAGGCCTCCTTTCATCAAGGGATTCTTGAAGTTCAGATTTGACTTCAAGAATAACCTGTCCTTCCTCACTTATTCCACCCTCATTTGGTGGTACACTCACAATCTTAGTTATGACTACCTCCCTAATATCCAAAACTCCCTCTGGTTTTTCAACTAAGCTTTCGTTTTCAACTCCTTCATTTAAACCTGCAGCACTTTCACCCTCAACAGGGTTCAAAAGTGGCAGTTGTTGGGAGATCTCAGTGCTTTTCTCAGCAGCCACTGAGTCATCCTGAATGATTAAGAGCTGATCAGTGTCCAATTCTCCTGACACTGAATAGGCCTTAACCAAACCAGCTTCTATGATAGGAGCCTCCACATCTGTAAGCTGTGCCTTGGGTTCAGAAGAACCTTCATTGGCAGATGTGTCCTTGGCTGTGTCACCAGCTCTAGTCAACACCTCTGAAGATACAGAGCCTTTCCTATTATATGTGACAAGAGGTTCTGAGAACTTGCTGGATTCAGAAGGTTTGGGTTGGGAAGGTTCAGGGAGATTGGTCTGGGAGGGTTCAGGAGGGTTGTCTTGAGGAGGTTTAGAGGGGTTTGATGGATCATCTTTGCCATCATCACTTGAGCTGCTATCAGGGTGTTTGATCCCCTTAGCAAGCCTCTCTTTCTCCTCAGCAATTTTATCAGCAACCAACTTGGCAAATACTTCCTCATCAGTGAGGAATCTTGTTTTGTTTACTCCAGCAAAATGGAGTAATCTGTCCTCTTCAATTTGCCACCAGTTGGCACCTTTGTCATGAATGACCTGTGCAATTTCCATAATGGACTTATCTTTCACCTCCACTAACATCCTCAAATCATGAAACATGGTTTGAAGTCTTGGGAATTCTGCAAGTTGTGGGTATAGGCTGTCCACAGTAGCCCTTGCTCCACCTCTAAGCATACTTTCATAAGTATACTCCTCCTCATTCTCATTTGATTGAGAACTTTGGGCTATAGGGGAGTTGGCTCTAGTTTCAGGAATTGCAGCTTCAGGTAGGTTTAGTTCAGGAGGGTTGGCTTCAGAAGGGTTGAGCTCAATAGAAGGTACTTCAGTTGCTTTTGAGAGCAATGGATCTGAAGGGGCTTTACTAAGGGGGCTTGGCTCATGAAGTGCTATTTCTAAAAGCTTTGAATAATTAAGCATAGATGAGTCAAGGGGAGACAGGAGTCTTGTCTCATCTACTGCTAAATCTGCTAGCACATCAATCCCACTTCTTTGCACACTCCCTTCTGGAGAATATCTCTTTGTAAGATTGATAGGGGTGATAGGCTGGTTAGAAGGGGTAACATGGGTTTCAGGGGAGTTGGGTTCAGGATTTTGGGTTTCAGGAAGGTTGGATACTAAGGGTAGGCCTTCAGGGACTTTGGAATCTGGGGTTCCAGAACCAGAGGAGTTGGTCTTGGACTTAGATTTTGTCCTGCTTTCTGCCTTGCTCTCCCTTATAGCTACTTGGAGTGATCTTTCCTCCTGAAGATCCAGCACCTTTTCAGTAGGCTTGACTCTCCTCTTGCTAGCCCTACTGCTCCCACTTCCTTCTTTCTCAGGGACAACTTCCCTGGGCCTTTTATCAGCCTTCTTCTTTTGCCTTGTCTCATTGTATTTCTGCCTCAACTCTTCTGAGTGGTCAGAAGGCACATTCACTCCCTCTTCTGCCACTTCATCAACTTCAGTTGATGCTCCTGAGGCTTCTTCTGTTAGAACTTGAGATATTTTCTTGGTTTTGACAGCCCTGGCCTTTGTTCTTTTCTTCATTTTGGGCTTCTCCTCAACCTCTTCAGCAGGTTTGGCCAGTTGCAGTCTTCTTTGTTCAGTTTTCTTGCTCAGTTTCGTGAACAAGATTTTTTGGGCAGAGAGGGGTTTGGCAAAGGTTTGCATCTCAGAATAGTGAGCAAACTTCTCAATCAACAGACTTGCCCTTGTGCAATATTTGAGTTTGGCTTCCGACACAACCTTTTGGTGAGCCTTCACCTTGAACTTTGCGTTCTCCTTCATCATTTCAGACAAGATGAAGGTCCTCCAATCAAACTTGATGCCCTTGTCACTGCCATCAATTACTGCAGACATGATTCTGATCCTTGGAGCACTTACTTGTTCCAAGCTGCTAGTGTTGCTCATGAGGCTCTTGGTGATTACCTCAAATAGGTTGAGGAACTTGGCTTTTAGAGTCCTCTTGTGTTGTGTGGATGAGATTGGTCCTGGAACAAGGAGTCAATCTTGTGCAATCTCTTCCTCATGGCCATTGCCATAAAATTCTGGATTCCTCCCTTCAGAGGGCAATCCAAAGGCAGCATCTACATCCTCCTCAAAGAATTTCACTCTGTGGAATCTTTCTTCCTCTTCTCCTTCTGCCCTGTAGGATAGCCTTGTGGTGACCTCACCATCTTCTGGTTTTCCTCTCCATTTTAGAAAAGCAAAGAACTCAGCCATGTAAGATTCAAGGCAAGAGTCTGGCTTTTCTTGCATAAACTTCTGAAGTCCTGCTCTTCTCAACCATCTCAAGGTTGGAGTGACTTCAGGGTCTTCACTCTCAAAAGAGAGGATAGGCTCAAAAATGAGGTTGTTTTTATGGCTAAGATAGCTGAAATCAAGGTCTAGGTCCTTGTTTGTAAAGGTTACAACCATTTCTGTTCTAACTTTGGGAGCCATTGAAGAACAGTGAAAATTTAGAGAGTTTTTTTAGAGTAAGAAAACTAGGGTTTCAAGTGAGTTTGAATGCGTGGGGAAGAATGAAGTGTTGTATGGCTTCTTAAGACTTGTGAATATTCCAAAAGGAATGCATGTCAATGAGTAGGTGAGTCTTAAGGCAATTCAACGGTTTACAAATGAGGAAATCAAGTTTGGACGGCCAAGATCAATTTCAGTGGAGTTGGCCAGTTTTGATCCAATGGTAAAAAATCAATGAAACAGTGAAAAACTGTTTTATTCAAAACATGGGAGGAGTTTTAATGTTTGTTTAAAGCTGGGGGGGGGGGGGGGTTATCAAGGTAGATCATGTCTCAAATTGTTTAATGCAAACAAGAGTTAAATCTTGGCATTTAATGCATTGAAAGCGACTTTTTGGGTAAGGGACAAATTGAATCCTTGAAAAGGTGATATCTTTAAAAGGAATGAGACAGTTATTGAAATAGGCAATGATTACCCAAAATAGGTGCTTATCAAACCAAGATTTGGTTTGATAGCCAAGAAAACTTATCTGACCCTATATGGACAAGTGTCCTGAAGAGATGTGGACAACTGTCCTGAATTTCAATGGACAAGTGTCTTGAACAATTGAGGTCATCTCTTCTGAATTTCAGTAGACTTGACCAAATCTGCTGAACTTTGATTTTAGTTCCCCCTTGATTAATAAACTCCTTTGGACTCATTTGTCCAACTTCCCTGGATCAAGAAGACCCAACTCTGCTGATAATTCCAAGAATCTTGCCTCTGCAAGTGGTTTTGTCAAAATATCAGCCTTTTGATGATCTGTATGGATTTTTACTAGCTTGATGTCCTTCTTCTCCACATGGTCTCTAATGAAGTGATGTTTGATGTCCACATGCTTGCATCTACTGTGTAGAACTGGATTCTGAGATATTGCAATAGCACTGTTGTTATCACAGAAGATTGGCACTTCAGTAGAGTTGACATTGTAGTCTCTTAATTGTTGTCTTAACCAAAGTATCTGAGCACAACAACTTCCAGCTGCTACATATTCAGCTTCAGTGGTGGAGGTTGCCACTGTGTTTTGTTTCTTAGAGAACCAAGAAATGAGCTTATTTCCTAAGAATTGATATGTCCCTGAAGTGGATTTTCTGTCAATTCTACATCCTCCATAATCAGCATCTGAATAGCCAGTGAGCTCTATGTTGTCATCAGCAGGGTACCAAAGGCCTAGATTTTCAGTGCCTTTGAGATACCTCAAGATCCTCTTAACAGCCTCTAGATGGCTTTTCTTAGGGTTTGCTTGGAATCTTGCACAAACACCTACTGCAAAGGTGATGTCAGGCCTGCTGGCAGTGAGGTAGAGGAGTGAGCCAATGATTCCTCTATATTCAGTGGAGTTGGTTGGAACACCACTTTCATCAGGATCCATCTTCCAATTTGTGTTCATTAGGATCCTTACTGGCTTGCTGGTTGCACACCCAAACTTCTTGATCATTTCTCTGGTGTACTTGGCTTGATTGATGAAAATTCCTTCTTTTGATTGCTTGACTTGTAAGCCCAGAAAGAAATTCATCATCCCCATCATGGACATCTCAAACTTGCTTTGCATGAGTTTTGAGAACTTCTCACATAGCTTCTCATTTGGGGATCCAAATATGATGTCATCAACATATATTTGAACTAGCAAGATGTCCTCTCCTTCAGTGATTCTGAAGAGTGTTTTGTCCACAGTTCCTTTGATAAAACCATGATCCAAAAGAAACTGTGACAGAGTGTCATACCAAGCTCTTGGAGCTTGCTTGAGTCCATATAGAGCTTTCTTCAATCTGTAGACTTGGTTTCCAACTTCAAAACCAGGTGGTTGCTCCACATAGACTTCTTCTTTCAAGACTCCATTCAAGAAGGCACTCTTGACATCCATTTGGTATACTTTGAACCTCTTGTGGGCTGCATAGGCTAAGAAAAGCCTTATTGCCTCTAGTCTTGCCACAGGTGCAAAGGTCTCATCATAATCAATGCCTTCTGATTGACAGTAGCCTTTTGCCACTAGTCTGACTTTGTTTCTGACAATCACATCATTCTCATTCTTCTTGTTCTTGAACACCCACTTGGTTCCAATAACATCTTGATGTGAGGGTCTATCCACCAGCTCCCATACATCATTTCTGGTGAATTGGTTCAATTCTTCCTGCATAGCTGTGATCCAGTTTGCATCTTGAAGTGCTTCCTCAATGTCACTTGGTTCCTGTTCTGATAGGAAACAACAAAACAAAGCACTTTCACCATGAAACCTTCTGGTTTTGACTCCTATACTTGGATCACCAAGTATCAGATCAGTAGGATGGTCAGACAACCAAGTCCTTCTTTTTCTGATCCCTTCAGTAGAGTTGTCCTCTACTAAGGTTGAGTCACCAGTATTATAGAATTCAGGATAATTGAATGCAGGATCTAATTCAGGATCATATTCAGGGGTGTTGTCCTCAATGTCAGGGACATTGGTATTTTCAACATTTATGGTTTCCCCTAGAATATTTGATCCATTAACTACCTCAGTAGAGCCTTCTTCTTCATTGGTAGTTGTTACCTGAGTGTGAACTGGGATTGGGTCATTCAGTTCACCATTTCCTTCAGTGGGGTTTGCTTCAGGAAAGTTGCCTTCAGGATTGTTGTCCAGTGTTATGTTTTCAGGAAGATTAGCTTGGATAACATCTATGAATACAGTGTCCTTGTCTTTTAAGCTCAATCTGGTTTTTCTTTGTGTGATCTCTTCAGTGTCCAGGTTTTTGTTCCTGACCTCAAATATGGATTCATCAAACACAACATGAGGTGTTTCCTCCACAATTAGGGTTTTGCAATTGTACACTCTGAAAGCTCTACTGATTTGGGAATATCCAAGAAATATCCCCTCATCAGCTTTGCTGTCAAAAGCTTTCAACTACTCTTTCCCATTGTTGTGAATGAAACACTTACAACCAAATATGTGGAAATATGACACTTTAGGCAGTCTTCCTTTCTGGAGTTCATAGGGGGTTTTGCCTTGACCCTTAGTGATCAAACATCTGTTCTGAGTATAGCATGCAGTGTTTATAGCTTCAGCCCAAAACCTCTTACGTAGATTAGAATCAGCAATTAAGGTTCTAGCAGCTTCTTTTAGAGTTCTATTCCTTCTTTCTGCAACTCCATTCTGCTAAGGAGTTCTAGCTGCCGAGGTTTCATGAGCTATCCCATTTTGTGTGCAATACTCATTGATGTATGAGTTTATGAATTCAGTGCCTTTATCAGATCTTATTTTGATTATATTAAGGCTCTTTTCATTTGACAATCTCTTTAGTAGTTCAGGGAGTTTGACTTGTGTTTCCTTCTTATTAAGGAGAAATACTACCCAAGTGAACCTAGAGAAGTCATCTACTACCACCAATGTGTATTTTCTACCATTTATGCTTGCAGGGGTAATTGGTCCAAATAAGTCCATGTGTAAAAGTTCAAGTACCCTTTCAGTAGAGATGACTGGTTTTTCTTTGAATGAGGCTTTAATCTGTTTTCCTTCTTGACATGGTTTGCAAACATGCTCTTTAATGAAAACCTCATTAGGTAGTCCTTTAACTAATGCATTTCTGGCAAGTTTGTTCATTGATTTAAAATTCAGGTGGTTTAGTCTTTTATGCCATAACCAACTTTGTTCACTAGTGCTCTTAACAATGAAACATGCAGCATCAGTAGACTTGTCCCAGTCAACAAAATACACATTTCCCATTCTAGTTCCAGTCAATAGAGTTTGTTGAGTTCTATCTTTAATTAAACATTTTCCACTAGAGAACTCAACATTAAAGCCTTTATCACAAAACTGACTTATGCTTAACAAGTTGTATTTGAGACCAGCCACATAAGATACATTGGATACCTTGATATTACCAATTATCAAGGTACCATAACCTTTTGTTGTTGCTTGTGAGCTGTCTCCAAATGTGACATTTGGGCCTTCTTTTTTAGTGAAGTCAGTGAGGAGTTCTTTGTTTCCAGTCATGTGTCTTGAGCATCCACTGTCAAGGTACCATGCTGACTTTTTGCTCATGCCCCTCATCTTCTTGTGGCCCTTAGGTACCTGCAATTAGCAAGCTTTAGGTACCCTTTGAATTTTGGGTCCTGAGAGGTTAGCTGTACCTTTAGGAACCCAAACTTGCCTAATTACCCTGATTGATTCAAGGTGGCTAAGTTGTTTTCCTTGAACATCAACATACACTGTCTTTCCCTTAAATGCCTTTGGGAAAGTATGTGTGAAAGTGTTAACTCTGTAAGTTTCAGGAGAGTTGTCAAATCTCCCGAACTTATGAGTTCTTTGTGCTACTTGAGGAAATCTTTGAGGAAGGCATATTTATGACCATTATCCTTTGGCATGAAGGGTTTTGGTTGTCTCATTTTATTTTTCCTTTGAGGATAGTTGTCCTTAGGTCTATTCAGCTGAGGCTTTCTCAGTAGAGTTGGCCTAGGCTGATTAAACCTTGGATAACTCCTCTGAACATTGTTTAGGAGAGTTGCCCTTCCATTGGGTCTACTTTTTTGACCAACATTCCTCTTGTGTTCAGGAACTTTGGCATTTTCCTTAGGTTTGGGCCTAGTCTCCTAAACCACTAGAGTTGGCATCTCATTCATTTTGCCCTTCCGTTTGTTCAGTGGCTGAATTATTTCATTTTTAGCTTGTTGTGCCACTGATTTAACAAAGATTTTCTTAGTGTTACTTGTGGAGGCAACACTAAGACAAGGTGAAGATTCAAATGGATCAAAACCTAATCCACTTCTTTGAGCCATAGGTCTTTGGTAACTCTGAATTTCCTCTATTGCTCTAGAGGATTTCCTCAAAGCAGACATCTTTAATTTCAGGCTCTCTTCACTTGATTTTAGAATGTCATACTCATGTGAGAGGTTTTCAAACTTTGCTTGAAGAATTCTTAGTTCAAAATCTTTTCTCTTCTGAGAGAGCAGTTTATCATCAATCTGTCTTTGTTGGTCAACTATCCTGAGATTTGCTTCCTCAAGGTCTCTCAAGACTTGTTGATACAACTCAGTATATTTAATATAAACTACTGTCTCAGCAGGTTTTGAAAGCTCAATTGAAAGCCTTTCATTTTCTCTCACACAGTTGTCATGAAATTCTTGTAACCTAGTGAAATCTTCCATTAACTTTCCAAAGGAGAGTTTCAAGTTGACTTCACTAGTGTTCTGTGATAGAAATGATGGTGAGCTAGAAGTAGAGGATACCTCATCATCCTCAATGGCCATGTTGCACACATCATCATCATCTTCACTGTTTGAGAACAGTCCATCAGAAGAGTTGAAGCTTTCAGCACTATCAGATTCTTCACCAGCCATCATGGCTTTTATGTTGGTGAACTTTCTATCTCTTTTGGTTTGCCTCTCTCTTCTCTCCTTGGAGTTGAGTTCAGGGCAGTCATACTGGAAGTGCCCTTTCTTCTTGCAGTTGTAGCACAGATCCTCATCATCATCTTTCTTAGCATCATCTCTTCTTCTAGATGAGGAGGGTTCAGCTCTGTTGGACTTTCTCCTTTCAGAGTACTTGTCCTCTGATCTTTTCTCTTCAGGCTTCTTGTCCTCGGCCTGTGCTTCAGGAGAATTGTACCTTCTCCTGAATTTGTTGTCTTGGTAGAACTTCTTGTATCTACCAAACCTTGAATTGAGTTTATCAAACCTCCTAGCCATGAGAGCCATCTCTTCCTTCATTTCAGCCTTAGAGATTGACTTTGATGGTCTTGGAGTGGGCTGCATTTTTGGTTCAACAGTTTTAGCTTTGAATGCCACTCCCTTGGTTGGTAGAGAAGGTTCCTCAGCTGGCTACCTTCTGTTGAGATCAAACTCATAGGCTTTAAGTTTAGAGAAGATTTGTTGCATGGGCATGGTGGAGAGATCATTGGTATTTTGCATCATTACAGCATAAACATCCCACTTTTGAGTGAGACTTCTCAAGATCTTCAATCCAACTTCTCTCTTGGAGTACACCTTGCCCAAGGAGTTGATTTCATTCATCACATTAGTGAATCTACCAGCAAACTTGTCAATTGACTCATCTGGCTCCATTGAGAATTGTTCAAACTTTTGCACAGCCACTTGGAGGTTGTTCTTCTTTATCTTTTCAATACCCTCACACATTTCTGCAAGAGTATCCCATATTTCTTTGGCAGTTGTGCAGTGGTAGACCCTTCCCATGATTGCATCTGGAATTGTTTGGTAGAGGGTATTCATGGCTAGATAATTCAGATTATCTTTCCTTTTCTCCTCTGAGGTGAAGTCATCTTCATCTTTAGGAATTACATCCCTTGTGTCTGCTCTTTGCTCATCAGTCAATTTGGGGTTGAGCTGAGTGAACACATATGGTCCTCTTGTAATCACCCTCAACATGTCAGTATGAAGAGATGCAAGATGAGCTCTCATTCTGATTTTCCAGAAATCATAATTGTCAATTGCGAACATGGGCAATTTGTGATGTGATATATGGTTGACTGGATTGGTGGCCATATTGTCCAGTCCTTGAACAACAAGAGGTGGAACAGCAACATTGTTGTAGGCCATATCTCAAAACAAGATGAGTTATATACAGATATGATAGATTTTAGATAAAGATCAATTCAGTGACCACACCAAATATGTGATTTTGAAAATCAAGATGGATTTTCAGAAGCAGTGGTCTTTGAACCCCTGCTCTGATACCACTTGTTGGTCCTGAAGGAGTATATAACAAGTGTATGGGGGGAGGGGAATACACTTGCATGCAAATTCTTTTCAAACTTGATCAAACCAGAGTTCAGCAAGGTTGTCCTGGACAACTCTACTGATGAGATTAACTCTTCTAAGATAATCAAACTACTAAGTACTATTGAGTACTTAGTTCAATAACTATCTAAGGGAGTTATGTGTGCGGAATTAGTGGTTGGCCCTTTGGTTTAAACTCCTTTTATATTCTGAAATCACATTAACACTTTATCACAGTCTATCAAGGAACTTGTCCAAATCAGGTTTTGCACAATTTGTGATATGAGTCCTTGAAAGTTCAGTTTGTGTGCAGTGTTGAATGTATGTAAAGTACTTTGAATGTAAATCAACACAGTGGTTTATAGTGGTTCAGAGACTCAAGCTCCTACATCCACTTTCCCTGATTTAACATGATAATTCCTTCACTCTTGGAATTAACTTGTTTTATAGTGCTAAGGTGCACTTGATCAAGAACACCACTCCTTGGTGCTTTGATCCCTAGGATGTCTAGAGTCCTAGTACCATTTCTCAACTCAGAATTGAACTGTTCTTCTCTCAACAGTTAGTTCCTTCCACTTCTACTACTACAACCTTCTCACTTTCTCACTTGAAAGGTATAAGGGTTAAAGTAAGGTTCCAACTAATGAGATATCCTTTACAATGAAGGTCAATGTATAAGGATAGGATATCTCTCTAAGCTTTGTATGAATTATACAATGGGGTTAGCTTAGATGAAGTGTTTGAAGACTAAGAATGTCTTTTGAGGACTTTGAAGCTTCAGAGTAGTTGTAGTTGGATTCAATAGATTGGATGTATATAGTTGTGGTGCTTCAAATGGTCTTCACACTTCTGTATTTATAGACAATTTTGAGGATTTGCCCGTTGGAGAGGCAGTCCCAAATTGTTATAAATGTCTTCCTTGAGTTCTTCAAACTGGAAGACAGATTTTGATAGTGACATGTCATTGTTTTGGGAAATAAACGGCTGTAACTACTTTGTCTTCATTCTGAGCACTTTTCCCAATGTCTGACTTCAAGATTCACTTAGTTAAACATGGACATCTCTTCTTATCAACATTCCTGAGATAAGGACAAGCTTCCTTATCACTTGGACAACTCTACTTATCAGATTCAACAGAGTTCACTTATCAACAGTGTTGGCTCTTTAGCTCTTCAGATGATTTGGCTCTTTCTCTTTCCATGACTTCTTAGAATAGCTCTTTGTGTATATGTCTTGGAAAGATGAACTTGACCTCTTCAGCATAGTTGTCTTGAAGATAGATTCTGGTTCAAGTGTACTGAGACAACTCTTTTGAACCATTCTAATTGGACAATTCTTCTGAGCTTTGTGATGCAGTAGATTGGTGCTTTGATGTTGCATCTTAACTCATGTTTGACATTGATTCAGTTGTCTTTTGACTGAATATACTTGATTAGCATACTTGTCCTTCAGCAGTCTTGAGGTCATTCCAGAAACTGAGCCTTGAGGGGACTTATGCAGTTTTAAGCTATTAAGTAAGTGTTCCCCCTCAACTAGTGCATCTATTAATCTAAGAGCTGCCTAACACATCAGCTTCTCTACTTGTCTTAGTCTATATGTTCCAACAATCCTGAAACATGTTCATGACTTATCTACCTGGCATGTCTTAAGGGGGTTTTTGGTATCATAATCAAAACTCATTTTTATTCCCAACACACGTGCATTAATTAGTAATTATAGGATCTAATCAATATCATAAGCTCCTAAGATAGTGTCTCATAAACACGTTCAACACGGTTACTAATGCCTATGAGACGCCCTTTCACTAATCTAATAGACGACCTCTAATCAATTAATGTCTAGCATTGTCGATCTAAGTAATCAACCCCCGGTCGGTTAAGCCAGTTACTATGTGAATTCTAATCAATTAATCCAAGCTCACACCCACACTCTTAATCATGCAACCCAATACGATCGTTGTAGTCGACACAACCAACAATGCTAGTTCATAGGGTGAATTAATCAATTGAATCATGAAAATCACAACACTAGAAACCTAAACACCCAAAACCTAGGTTAATTCAATAATTAATCCATAATTACATCAATCACCACCAAAACTTCCACACCCTAGGCAATTTAAGCTTAGCCCATGGTTCTAAGATAGAAATCCATGGGTAAAACACAAGAATACATAAATTTTATAACAATTAACAAGGAAATTGCAAGAAATGAGAGAATTACCAAATTGAATTGTAAAATGAAAGAGATATCACCTTAATTGTTGAAATGTAGCTACAAACTTCAAGTACTTACAAAGCCCAATATAAATCTTCACTTGAATTGTAAATTTAATCTATAATCTAAGCTAAATATGAAATGAAATTTCAAAATAGCAAGAACACCTATTACTATGTGTGATTGTGCGTAAGAATTGCTCTCCAAGTTGTCTCGTGTGATTGTGTGTAAGAATTGCTCTCCAAGTTGTCTCACCTTCAAAATCTGAATAAGGGTCCTTTTTATATGTTGTGAGAAGTCCCAAGACGAATATTGCATTTAAGTCCTTCGAAATTGGAGAAATTTGGCAAAAACTCCTGAAAAATGAGCCACCCGGCCGGGCGGGAAAGTGGCCCGACCGGGCGGAATATGACTTGTGCTGGAGCAGGCGGCCCGGCTGGGCGGGTGATGTCGCCCGACCGGGCGATAACTTCGTAACTTGGGTGTCTTTTGGGCGCTATAGCCGCCCGACCGGGCGAGTGATGCCGCCCGACTGGGCCATATCTTCGTAAATGCCCAATGTTAGCCGCCCGACCTCAGGCCAAAGTGGCCCGGCCGGATGGCCTTTCGGCCAGACCTCTTCATCCATTTTTCATCCCGATTCTTCTTAAACTCTTCGTAAATGCTCCCGAGACTCGTTCCTTCACCTTGTGTGAGTGCCAATGATGATTGTGCACTTGTTTTTACAATTTTAATGCCTAATTCACCTTGTATTCCTACAAAACAAGCTCAAATACCTTTCTCAATCAAATCAAGCATATTAGTGCGAAAATGCATGCAAAACCATCAAACTTTATCACTAAAACACATGAAATCTTATGCAATTTAAAACTAAATCATCCGGCCCTTGCCGACCTGAGAAAACACACAAACACAAGCCAATTCTAACTCAACAAAAGCCGGTTTTCTTCTTTAGGTTGAAAGAGATAGAGAAGGTTGAGTTGGGCACCTCAAGAGGAATGCCTTTGTTTCCGGGCGGGAGGCCTTTGCCTATCCCGTTACCTCCAGGGTAACGGGAACAACTAGGTTCGTCGTCTATAGCCACAACATTTGCAACCATGTGAAATAGTTCAGCTTCATTTAAAGGAGCCATGACCGCCATGTTAGGAAGGCATGCCATGAAAGTAACATCAAAAGCCCCACAATGAGTAGGTCCGTCTGCCCCCACTAATCCGGCCCGATCCATTGCAAATCTCACAGGCAGCTTCTGCAAGTCAACATCATGAACTACCTGCACGTATACAGAACAAACACCATTATTATGAATTTATGTTAACAACTCAAACACTATAAAGGAAAGGACACAAAGGCATGCATGCCTTCACTTGCTTGATCATAAGCCCTTTGAATGAAAGACGGGTAGATTACGCAAAATGGTTTGATGCCTTCACATGCTAAACCTGCAGTGAAAGTGACGACATGTTGTTTGGCTATCCCAACGTCGAAACATCTAATGGGAAAACAACGTTGAAAGAGGTTCAACCTCGTCCCACCTCCCATTGCAGCATGTATAGCAACTACGTCATTGTCTGCTTCGGTTTCTGCTATCAGAGCCTCTGCAAAGTAGGTTGTGTAAGACTGCGTTGGAGAGTTCGTTTTCAATTGCTTCCTTGTTACTGGATCAAACTTTGTTACACTTGAAAAAATCAAGAAAATCAAATCCAAATCTTCATTACATTTGTAATGAATGTTAATGATAGTACTAGTCTATTCGTGTTACCATAATATTTGTCTGCAGCTTTCTCTACATACGGATATCCCCTGCCTTTCTCAGTGATAACATGGATCAAAACCGGACCAGTTATATTCATACTTTTAACTTCTTTAAGAATCACTGTTAGATCATCAATATTGTGTCCATCAACAGGGCCAATGTAGTAAAGTCAAAGCTCTTCAAAGAGTGAAGATCCCGAGCCACTAATGAGTCTACGGGCATATTCGTCCATTTTTGCTGCAAGCTCGTGCATAGATCCTCCGATTTGCTTTATAACTCCCTGCAACAATTTTAACCAAGTGTTTGTAAAAAGTTTTCAAATAAACATATAAACTAGCTATTTGAAATTTTGAACGACATCAGAGCAGAGATGGTTGTAGAGATGGTTGTAGAGATGTGACTTGCACCAAAGCAATCATACTCACTCTCAAGCCGTTTAGTAAAGTCGGAGAGACCTTCCGTCTGTCTCAAAGTCGGCATTTTGTCTCGTCTTCCAGTTAAGATCTTATGAGGATATGACTGCAACATAAAAAAATCACACAATCACAACAAATTCAAAACAACACTAATTCCTAACAAAACACCAATTCATAACATAACAAAACAATACTAACACCTGATGGCTAACATCCCAAAGTATCTTATCTTGAGGAGCATTGAACACATGATGAAGAGCCATAGTGAGCTCAATCACGCCAAGGCTCGAACCGAGATGGCCCCCCGTCTTAGAGACATTGAAAATGACATTGGATCGCAGTTCATCCGCAAGTTGCTTCAACTCCTACATAAAAACAAAATGCACCATCCCTTATATATAACACACATATTAAAAAAATAAAGATTCTTGATTGACAACAAAATGAATGTTAATTATACCTTTATTGAGAGATTTTTCATGTGAATTGGATAGTTGATAGTAGACACGGGCGGTTTCGAACCGGCAAACCGCCGAACTGCCCAACCCGGCGGTTTGGCGAACCGGCGGTTTCGGTTTCGAAATCGGACCATAACCTTAATTTCACGGTTCGATTACGGTTCGCCCACTTGGAAACCGGCGGTTATATTAAAAATTGGTAACATTAATGAGTGTAGAATTACTAGAATTTAAATACAAACATTTAAATTAAATACTTAACAATAAGATTTCACTTAAACTTAAATTAAGAGTTACATTCTAGAATCTAGATTGATACTTAATTTTTAAAATTAAGCTCAAGTCCAATTTCTTTTAACTCCTCCTCAAATTTATTGTAATTTATTTTGTAAGTTGTATTGTTGTAAGTTGTAACTTGTAAAACTTGTAAGTTTTTAATTTATATAACATTTATTTATTTTTTGTAACTTTGTAAGTTGTAAATTATAAGTAATTTATTTTTTAAAGTTTTTATCACTTACATTACATTTATTCTCTTAATATTTAATAATTTATAAGTTAATAAGTTATAACTTATAAGACTATAAGTTATAACTTATAAGACTATAAGTTATAACTACAAATTCTACAATTTTCAATATAATGAATAAATAATATAATAATTTACAAAAAAAAAAACGATTAACAAAAGTTAAAACGAGTATAATTTTAAGTTGTATACAATTAAAAGTTAAAACGATAAAAAAAGAGTCGAAAACGATCTAAAAAAGTAAAAAACGAGCTTAAAAAAAATTAAACGAACCGCCGGTTTTCGAACCAAACCGCCGGTTCAAAAACCGTAACCGTAATCGACGGTTCACGGTTCGATTTCGGTTCGCCATTTCCGAAAATCGAAACCAGCAGTTTTCAACCGGCGAACATGTCTAGTTGATAGTGTTCAAAAGAGAGGAGTTTGAGGCTTCTGTGAGAAATACTCAGCCCCTTTCAGACAACTTTGCACAAACCCCGTATGATCTTTTTCTTGCCTTAAACAGAAAAAAATAAACAACAACAACAGCTATTTCAATCAACTAATTATACCATATTAAACACCAACTTGAAAAAAAGTACATCCCAGAATGCACAAGGTACAACATATAAATAATCCAAAATTCAAGATTATCGAGCATTACACATCCCTAAAATATATATACACTCAATAATCACAAAATAGTTTCTATACAAAAGCCAACAAATTCTAACAGAGATTTCACTTTTACAGTAGACTCAAACAGTTAAATCTGATTATTTATACAGATTGGGGTAATGCAACTATGCAAAGAAGTGTCCCGCCAAGAAATCTCAAAATCTCAAATGGATAGGTGTATTTATAATTTTGCATTGAAATGAACAAGGAACACGGTTTGACCGTGTATGGTGTGGGTGTCAAAAGGCTGACCAAATGTTTTTTGTTTGTGGATAATGTGTTTCATGTTTAACCAAAAGAAAGGTGCGACAAAATAACAATTTTTTAAAAATTATTTTCTAGAATTTGCGTTGAGGTCTTCCCTCAATTAAATGCATGCATTTACACGGGAATGATATCTATATTTGTGTCAAGTCAATTACAGTATTTATATTTAATTTAAACTTAATCTAATATCAATTTTTTTTTATTCATATCAAAAATATAAAAAAATCTTTTTATTATATTTAAGACCCACCTCTTTTTTTTTTCATTCAAATATAAAACAAGTCCACCCAATTTTCATTCAAATATAAAACATGTCCCACCCAAGTAGTTTATATGTTTTGTTGTGATGAATGAAATTTTCATTTAATAACAAGAGCCCTATATATAGAAGTAAATTTTTTAATCTATAATACATCAAATCTTTCTAAAATATTTTAAATGCTAACTACAAAAATAATACAATATATTATGTTTGTAATGATACAGTCTACAAAAATAATACAATATATTATGTTTGTAATGATACAGCGTGTTGTTTCACCTAGAAAATCTTGACTCTTGAGAGCATCTACCCATGTTTCGACAACATCATACAAAACAACGCGTCACAAAATGAGTTCTCAGATCTCTTTTTCCCATGATAATACTTAACATTAATTTTTGTTATGGCAATTAGTTTAATTTTTGTTATGACAATGAGATTAATTTTTATTTTTTTTAATTTTCATTTGGTGGAGAAAATATTTTGAGAAAAAATTAATGACAATAAATTTGAAAAAATATTAATGGATTTTAATAGGGATAAAATAAAATAAAAATATTGATATTAGATTAAGTTTAAATCTTAATCTTAATTTTATCATATATTTGCAAACATTTTAACAGCCACGTGTTCAAATTGATTGGTGTATTGCAATCTATTTTTTCTCAAATTCCTCCCTTTCAAAATCTCTTTTTTCTCATTAATTTCACATTTTATTAATTTTTTATTAATCTTAATCATTAATCTAACCGTACATTTTTTTAACTTTCAAAATGGGTAAAGTCTAGTATGCACTCGAGTGCATGTTGTGCACCCTAGTCCATGTGCACTTTTCAGTTTACTGACTTCCACTTTTTGATAAATGGTGTTGCATTTTTCAATTATTATTAAAAATATTATTATACAGTTTAATAATTGAAAATTATCAAAAAGTGTAAGTCAGTAAACTGAAAAATGTAACATGGACTAGGGTGCACAACATGCACTCGAGTCCATAGCAGACCAACCCCTCAAAATGTCTTTTTTCTCATTAATTTCACATTTTATTAATTTTTTATTAATCTTAATCATTAATCTAACCTTACATTTTTTTAATCTCATATTGTAAATGCACAATTTTAAATATTAAAATTTAAATTGCAAACATTTTAACAGCCGTTGCAAATTGATTGGTCTATTACAATCTATTTTTTCTCAAATTCCTCCATTTCAAAATCTCTTTTTTCTCATTAATTTCCCATTTTATTAATTTTTTTATTAATCTTAATCATTAATCTAATCATACATTTTTTTAATCTCATATTTTAAATGCACAATTTTAAATATTAAAATTTAAATGAAACAGAACTTTTGAATTTAAACAGAACTTTTAAAATGAAACAGAATTTCCGCATAATCTTCTCCGGAGTATTCTATATAAATCTCAACATCTTCTTTTCATTTCAACAATCATATTTTTTTTTACAATTTTAGTTTTTCCTTCTCCCATATGTATATGTAATCTAATATGTAGATTTTTTATATCAGTTTTCTCTCTTTCTTCTTTAGTATGCATTTTTTTTTTCTTCCGTATGATTTTTTTTCCTATCTATTGTTCTGGATTCTACAATTTAAGTCATGATACACATAACATCTATAATTACGTCAACTTTCTATAATTAATTAATATATTCTAAAATTTGAATAGTATATATATATATATTTTTTTTTTTTTTTTTTTTTAGTTTTCTGTAATTACCTAAGTAATAGGCTATAGTATTGGTTTTGGATGTATATATATTCGGTTGCGTATTTTTTGTAAATTATAATATTTTAATAATTATCCAAGATTGTTAATTAAAGAATATCCTACGTATAAACAGGACACAATATTTAAAACTTAAATAGGAAAAAATATTTTTCATATAAATCTCTGAATTTTATTTTGCATCTAATTAATTTGAATGATCAAAATTAGTCTTTAGTTCTTATTTTATTTATTATAATTTTTATTTCAACCTCCCTCTTTTCAAATCACATCATTTTAAAATTCTTATTTTCTCATTTATTATAATTTTTATTTTTTAATCTCATCCATTCATTTCTTAACCCATTCGTAATATCTTCTCTTATATAACTCTCATCTTTTTTCTTTTATTTCAACCACTCAACCTATTGTTTTGATTTGGAGATCTCTAATTGTTTTGTTTTATATATTTATCACTGATCTATTTCAAATCTCTCTTCTCAATTCATTATATTTAAAATCTCATTTTTCTTATTAATTTTTTTTATTAATCTTAATAGTACATTTTTTAATCTCATCTTCTAAATGCTCAATTTTAAATATTAAAATTTAAATGAAACGGTAGGACTACATCCTTTTAATCTTATCTTCTAAATTCAATTATATATAAATTAGATAAATATTAAATATCCTAAATGAAACATAATGTCAGGATTTCATTTTCGAAGGGTTTAAAAAATTTGTAATAACAAATTCCAGTATATGTGATGACGGAGAGGAGAGTATTACTTTTAAAATTTTCATTTATTAACTATTAGCAATATAATGTTAAAAAATTTAATTTTATTATTAATTTTGAATTTAAATATAAATTAGATATTTCAAGAAAATTAAATTTTAACCAAATCACATATATTTGTTGCATCAATTATTATAATTTAAAATTGTACTAATATTCCTTTAATTTTGTATATTGATTTTTTTATATAAATAAATTTATAATTGTCTATTCTATTATTATTTTATTTATATATGTATATATATATATATATATATATGATCTAATATATATGGTTACAATATTTTTTTATCTTTTAATATAAAAACAAGTTTATATAAGTTTTAAAGACAATTTTTTTATTAATAAATTAAAATATACTATAAATTTATTTCAACGCGGGTCTTACAGTAGTGTAGTTAAATATAAATAAGAATTTATGTACGTGGGCAATGTCATATATAGGCGATGGCACAAAAATAGTGTGGGCTCTACATGCATTTATATTCTCATTTATTGTTCACCAGTATGAGACTCAAAAATAGTGTGGGCTCTACATGCATTTATATTCTCATTTATTGTTCACCAGTATGAGACTCGGCGTAAATAATTACGCTAGATTATAAAAAAGAATAATTTAAACAAAAATTTAAAAGTTAAAAAAAATGTAAAAAGAGAACCTAGAGGAGAGAGAAAATTGGGAAACGGCAATGGAGAGGAAAGAGAAAAATATTTAAAAAAATAAATCAAAATTACAGAATTTAAAAGATTATAAAATGGAGGCTTCTTGAGAAGCAATGTATAATAAGATTCAAAATTAGTATATAGGGGAGATAGTATATAGGGGAGATAGGAGATTTGGTGGCAATAATAATGCTTTGATTTTTCTGGTATTTACTTTGAAGTTTATTTCTCATTATAGTAACACAAATTTATCATTATGTAAAACACAAACTTGAAGCAAAAAATCTATTTTCATTTGTACGCGATTTTTTTTGTGGAAAATTTGTTTAACTCGATCCAACCGCCTAGGATTAACGAGATTTTTGTTTATTCCTTAAATATAATTGATGCGGACAAAATATGTCGCTCTCGGAAATATCGACACGTGGAAACGAGATAAAAAAATAATAGTCTTAATTAGGTTAATGGGCTTGAAGGTGGATTAATACACTCCTAGGCCCAAAGAGAGGAATAAGTGTTGGTCCTGAAAGGAGTATATGACAAGTGTATGGGGGGGGGAATACACTTGTATGCAATTCTTTTCAACTTTGATCAAACCAGAGTTCAGCAATGTTGTCTTGGACAACTCTGCTGAAGATGTATAACCTTTTCAAAGATAACCAAGCTACTAACTACTACTGAGTACTCAGTTGAATGACTATCTAAGTTGGTTATAAGTGCGGAATTAGTGGTTGGTCCTTTAGTTTTAGACTCCTTTAAGTTCTAAAATCACTTAGTCAATCAGTCCAGTTTTCAGGGAACTTGTCCAAATCAGTTTTACACAGTCTTTGAATATATGTCTTTTGAAAGATCAGTTTTGTGTGCAGTGTTGAATGTATGAAAGTACTTTGAAAGTAAATCAACACAAGAGTTTATAGTTGTTCAGAGACTCAACCTTCTACATCCACTTTCCCTGATTTAACAGGATAATTCCTTCACTCTTGGAATTAACTTGTTTTATAGTGCCAAGGTGCACTTGATCAAGAACACCACTCCTTGGTGAATTGATACCTAGGATGTCTAGAGTCCTAGTACCCTCTTCTCAACTCAGAACTGAACTGTTCTTCTCTCAACAGTCAGCTCCTACCACTTCTACTACTACAACCTTCTCACTTTTTCACTTGAAAGGGGTAAGGGTTGAAGTAAGATATACAATAAGTTCAGCTTAGAAGAAGTGTTTCAAGACTAAGAATGTCTTATGACTTTTGAAGCTTCAGAATGCTTGTTCAGTTGGATGTAGAATTGGATGCTTCAAATGGTCTTCACACTTCTTGTATTTATAGACAAATTTGAGGATTTGCCCGTTGGAGAGGCAGTCTCAAATTGCTATAAATGTCTTCCTTGAGTTCTTCAAACTGGAATACAGATTCTTGATAGTGACATGTCCTCATTTGGGTAATAAACGGCTTGTAAGACTTTGTCTTCATTCTGCAACACTCTTCCCAATGTCTGACTTTAAGATTCTCTTGTTAGGACTTGGACATGGCTTCTGAAGGTTGATCCAATGATAGGACAACATTCCTTATCAAATGGACAACTCTGCTTATCACTATCAGTAGACTTTGCTTATCAGCATAGTTGGCTTGCTCTTCTTCAGATGACTTGTCTCTTTCCCTTTGCTTCATTTAGATGTGATCTCAACATGATTCATTGAAGTCTTTTAGGGTGTAGTTGTTTCTATCTCTTCAGCATAGTTGGCTTTCAAGCTTCAGAACACTTGTTCTGGTTTAATTGTGCAGAGACAACTTCTCTGGACAACTCTCCTGATCAGCATACTTGGCCTTCAATAGCTTAGGTGATTGTTCCAGAATTTGAGCCTTAAGGGGACTTGTTCTTGATAGTCTTCAAAGCATATGTTCCCCCTCAAATTGTGCATCTAATCATCTAAGAGCTGCCTAACACTTCAGCTTCTCATCTAACCTTATTCTATATGTTCTAACAATCTTAGAACATAATCATCTTGACTTAGGCATGTCTCAGGGGGTTTTGGTATTCAATCAAAACATTTATCATTTTATTCCCAACAATTTCCCCCTTTTTGATGATGCCAAAACCTATACAGTTCTATGCAAAAGTGACCTGACTACACCTATTACATTTATCTTCAGAAGATATGACTAGGTCAATTTTCCTGAAAAAGAATGTGTTAGTGTACTCACCATTCATGTTGCAAATAGGTTTTAAAGATAGGCATAGAGAGATTTCTGTAACAATGTTTCTTGATTCAAAAGATGTTCTACTATCATTCAAATGAGGATCATTACAGCATGTTGATAGTTTTGAACACAACATATCAGAGCATGATAAACATTACATATAAGCACAAATTGACTACAAAAGCAAAAACTCAATCATGATATACTATCAGATCATTAAGCATTCAGGTATTAGAGCAAAACATATCAGTAACTTGAGCATCTTCAGCATGGTTGACCAAATCAACAAGTTAGCAACCAACTTAAGTTTTCATCCATTTCAGCATATAAGAGTCAGGAAAACTTAGCCATTTCAGAGATCGTCTTCTTTAGGTGGCACCATCCCATATTGTGCCCATACTCTCTTCTTTAGTTCCATGGCTTCCTGGTTGGTTCCTTTGGGTCCAAGGGTCATCTTGTTCAACTTGAGGATCTCTAGAAACTCTCTCAGGATCCTTGACTGGTCAATCCATCCATCAAGCTTTGGAGGCATGTAAATGATTAGCTTGGGAGCATTGAGTTCAATTCTTGCAATATGAGCAGCTGCAAGCAATTGTTGATACAGCTCTCTGTAATATTCTATCATGAACTCAGCAAAGGAAGAGTTGGCATTTTTTCCATTCCATCTGTCAATGACATAATAATCATAAACAAACTCCCTTTTAGCCTCTTCCCATGTGTCATTCAGTTGAATGGACACCCATTTATCCAAGTGTGGATATTTGGTGTCCATTGGGACCAGTAGCTGGGGCTTCATTTTGCTGTAGGTTGCTCTCCTTCTTCTTGGCTTTTGAAAGTCAACTCTTCTCTTATCTCTTGCTCTGTTGGCCTCATCCATCAAGTCCATTTTTTCTTGGGCCCTCATCATGGCCAGTTTTTGTTGAGTTTCAGGGTCTTTACCATACCCTTCATGAAACAACTTTGATGGATCAAGGGCTAAGACATTTGTCTTCTTTTTGGGCTCAGGTCCAAATCCTTCAACAAACAACTCTTCAATATTTTCAGTGGACTTGGGACCTTCAGCACTCTTGTCAGTTTCAGAAGATTTATCCTTTTCAGCACTTTTGTCCTTTTCAGCACTCTTTGCCTTTTTGGAAGTAGGCTCATCATCATCAATTCTAAACTCAGGGGGCAGATCAAGGCTGTTGGGAAAATCAGTGAATGTTTCAGCTTTTCTTTTCTTTCCTTTGGCCTTCTTGATCTTACATCTGGTTTGGACACCTTCAGTATCTTTGTCCAAACCAGATACTTCTCCACCTGGTCTTTGCTGTAGCCTAACTCTTTCCTCTTGTGCTGAAGCCATTGAGTTCTTCAAGGCAATTGCTAACTGTTCTTCTTCATCCAAATCTTCTAAGTTCAGCACTGCTGGCTCTTTTCCTTTTCCTTCAGCAATTTTGTCCTTTCCCTTAACTGGGCTTCCAATGACCAAGGCACCTCTTGCTCTTGCTCTTTCCCTTTCCCCCTTTTTGGCAGCATCAAAACACTGGGGTTTGAGCTCACTCATTGTTGTAGCCATCAGGGATTGGGCTTGGTTCAGAGATTTCATCTCTTCCAACAAATATACATTCTCATCATGTATATTTTGCATCCTATCACTGCTCAAGCTAAGGAAACCTAGAACAGGCTTTATCTTTTGTTGGACAACCTCCTCCAAGGTTGCTTTCAGAGATGCATCAAGTTGGGCCTTAAGAAGCTCAGTGAGGTTGGCCACTGCACCTTCAGCAATGTTGGCCATTACCTCTTGGGAAAACTTTTATGAGGCTGCTTTCACCATAGCAAGCCTTTGTGCTTCTGCTCTTTTCTTCTGCAATGCTGTCTTCTTTCCAAGTGCTTGTTTGACAGTTAGTCTGAGAGCTTTGACATTTGCATTGTGGTTATCTCTCAGCAACTTTTGTTCCTGCTTGACCTCTTCTGAGATGGATTCCATGGTGGATTTGGCTTTTTGAAATTCAGTGGAAATGGTTTGGAGACCAGTTTCCACACCACTTATCCTTGCTTCCAATGTGGGTAGCACCACATCCTCAGAGCCTGTTAATCTCATCTCCACAGATGCTAGAGTTCTTCCTTGCTCATTCAATGCTCTTGATGTTTCAGCATGAGCAGATTGGACCTGATGAGCCAAGGAGTCCAACTTTTCTGACTGCATTCCAAGCAAGGCTTCTGCTGAGCCTGTATCCACTTGGATGAGAGCATTTGTCAAGAACTCATCTGCAAATATCTGGTCAAGGGAAATGCCTGCAATATTAGACAGATCAAAAATGTTAGGGAATAAACACTCATCACCCTCAATTTCTTTTGTATAAGACTCTGATACATCAACAGCCTTCTTCTCATTTTCAACTCTTTATTTTCTTCCTTCATTAATAATGTTCTCACCCAAGGAATCAGGCCTCCTTTCATCAAGGGATTTTCTTGAAGTTCAGATTTAACTTCAAGAATAACCTGTCCTTCCTCACTTATACCACCCTCTATTTGTGGTACACTCACTATCTTAGTAATCACAACCTCTCTTTCATCCTCTACTCCCTCTGATCTTTTCACTAAGCTCTCCTTTTCAACACCTTCACCTAGACCTGCAACATCTCCACCTTCAACAAGGTTCAAAGATGGCAGTTGTGGGGAGATCACAGTGCTTATTTCAGCAGCCACTGAGTCATCCTGAATGATTAAGGGCTGATCAGTGTCCAACTCTTCTGACACTGAATAGGCCTTAACCAAACCAGCCTCTAATATAGGAACCTCAACATCTTTAGGCTGTGCCTTGGGTTAAGAAGAACCTTCATTGGAAGATGTATCTTTGGTTGTGTTACCACCCTTGGTCAACACCTCTGATGAAGCATAGCCTTTTCTATGATAGGTTAGGAGAGGGGTTGAAGGCAGATTGGATTCAGAAGGGTTAGGATTGGTTTCAGGAGGGTTGGGTTTTGAGGGGTTTGAGGGATCATCAGGGGAATCATCATCATTTGAGCTACTATCAGGGTGTTTGATGCCCTTAGCTTTTCTTTCCTTCTCCTCAATGATCTTCTCATCTACTAGCTTTGCAAACACATCCTCATCAATGAGGAATCTTGTTTTCAGCACACCAGCAAAGTGTAGTAGTCTGTGTTGGGAATAAAATGATACATGTTTTGATTAAATACCAAAACCCCCTGAGACATGCCTAAGTCAAGATGATTGTGTTCAAAATGTGTTAGAACACATAGCATAAGGCTAGATGAAAAGCTGGTATGTTAGGCAGCTCTTAGATGATTAGATGCACAATGTGAGGGGGAACCTATAACTTCAAAATGATCAAGATCAAGTCCCCTCAAGGCTCAAAGTCTGGAACAAACTCTAAAGGACAAGAAAACTTCATATGAAACCTAAAACCTTGATCAGGAGAGTTGTCCAGAGAAGTTTCTTCTATGCAAGAAGAAGATTGCAAAGCTCAAAAGGACAAGATTAATCAAATATTATGATCAGGAGAGTTGTCCAGAGAAGTCAACTCTATGTGAAAAAAAGCTCTGATGCTAAAAGACCAAGTATGCTGATCAGGAGAGTTGTCCAGAAGAGTTGTCTCAGCAAGATTGAATCAGAACAGATGCTTTAAAGGTTGAAGGTCAACTATGCTGAAAAAGCTAGAGACAACCATACCCTAAAGAACCTCATTGAGACATGCTAAGATCAACTTCGAGTGAAAGAAAGGGAAAGAGCCAAGTCATCTAAAGAAGAGCAAGCCAACCTTGCTGAAAAGCAAAACTGCTGATAGTGATAAGGAGAGTTGTCCAATTGATAAGGAATGTTGTCCTATCATTGGATCAACCTTCAGAAGCCATGTCCAAGTCCTAACAAGAAGTCAAACATTGGGAAAAGTGCTGCAGAAAGAAGACAAAGTCTTACAAGCCGTTTATTACCCAAATAAGGACATGTCACTATCAAGAATCTGTCTTCCAGTTTGAAGAACTCAAGACATTTATAGCAATTTGGGGCTGCCTCTCCAACGGGCAAATCTCCATTTTGTCTATAAATACAAGGAGTGTGAAGACCATTGAAGTACCTCAACCTTGACAAGAATATCCAACTATCCTACAAGTCAAAGTGCTTTCAAAGCTATCAAAGACTATCTTAGTCTTCAAACACTTCTTCTAAGCTAATCCCAATTGTATATCTATACACAAGCTTAGAGAGATATCCTATCCTTATACCTTGATCTTCATTGTAAAGGATATCTCATTAGTTGGAACCATTACTTCAACCCTTACCCCTTTCAAGTGAGAAAGTGAGAAGGTTGTAGTAGTAGAAGTGGTAGGAGCTGACTGTTGAGAGAAGAACAGTTCAGTTCTGAGTTGAGAAGAGGGTACTAGGACTCTAGACATCCTAGGGATCAATTCACCAAGGAGTGGTGTTATTGATCAAGTGCACCTTGGCACTATAAAACAAGTTAATTCCAAGAGTGAAGGAATTATCCTGTTAAATCAGGGAAAGTGGATGTAGGAGCTTGAGTCTCTGAACCACTATAAACTCTTGTGTTGATTTACCTTACAAAGTACTTACATTCATTCAACACTGCACACAAAACTGATCTTTCAAAAGACACATATTCAAAGACTGTGCAGAACTGATTTGGACAAGTTCCCTGAAACTAAACTGGACTGCATTGGATTGACAAAGTGATTTCAGAAACTTAAGGAGTCTAAACTCAAAGGGCCAACCACTATTCCGCACATATAACTCCCCTAGATAGTTATTCAACTGAGTACTCAATAGTACTTAGTAGTTTGACTATCTTAGAAGAGTTAATCATCTTCAGCAGAGTTGTCCAAGACAACCTTGCTGAGCTCTGGTTTGATCAAAGTTGAAAAGAATTGAATACAAGTGTATTCCCCCCCCCCCATACACTTGTTATATACTCCTTTCAGGACCAACAATCTGCTTTCCTCCACTTGCCACCAGTTTGCACCCTTATCTTGGATGACTTGTGATATCTCCATTATAGTTTTGTCTTTAACATCCACAAGCATCCTCAAATCATGAAATGTTTTCTGAATTCTTGGAAATTCAACAAGTTGTGGATACAAACTGTCCACAGTAGCCTTGGCTCCACCTCTGAGCATACTCTCATAAGTATACTCCTCCTCATCTCCACTGGAATGGGGACTTTGGGTTATAGGGGAGTTAGCTCTGTCTTCTCCTAAAGTGGCTTCAGGAAGGTTAAGTTCAGGAATGTTGGCTTCAGAAGGATTGTGTGCAATTGAAGGTACTTCAGTTGCTTTTGAGAGCAATGGATCTGAAGGGGCTTTACTTAGGGGGGTTGGCTCATTAAGTGCAGATTCTAAAAACTTAGAATAATTGAGCATGGATGAGTCAAGGGGTGATAGCAATCTTGTCTCATGTACAGCTAAATCTGCAAGCACATCTATCCCACTTCTTTGCACACTCCCTTCTGGAGAGTATCTCTTTGTAAGATTGACAGGGGTGATAAGTTGGTTTGTGGGAGTTTCATGGGTTTCAGGGGAGTTGGGTTCAGCATTTTGGGTTTCAGGAAGATTGGCCTCTATTGGTTGACCTTCAGGGACCTTGGATTCTGGAGTTCCAGAACCAGATGAGTTGGTCCTTGACTTGGACTTGGTCCTGCTTTCAGCTCTGCTCTCTCTTAGAGCAAGTTGTAGAGACTTTTCCTCTTGAAGCTCTAACACCTTTTCAGTAGGATTGGCCCTTCTCTTGCTAGCCCTACTGCTCCCACTCCCTTCTCCATCCTTCTCAGGGACAACTTCCCTGATCCTCTTCTCACCCTTAGACTTTTGTCTAGTCTCATTGTATCTTTGCCTCAGCTCTTCTGAGTGATCAGAAGACACATTCACTCCCTCTTCAGCAACTTCTTCAATCTCAGTTGAAGCTCCTGAATTTTCCTCTGAAGGAATTTGAGACACCTTTCTTGTCTTCACAACTCTGGCCTTAGTTCTTTTCTTTAATTTTGGCTTTTCTTCAGCAGATTTGGCCAGAAGCATCCTTCTTTGCTCAGTTTTCTTGCTGGGCTTTCTGAACAATATTTTCTGGGCAGGGAGGGGCTTGGCAAAGGTCTGCATCTCAGAGTAGTGAGCAAATTTTTCAATCAAGAGACTTGCCCTGGTGCAATATCTCAGCTTTCCTTCCATCACAACTTTGTTGTGAGCTTTTACTTTAAACTTGGCTTTTTCCTTCATCATCTCAGACAAGATGAAGGTCCTCCAGTTGAACTTGATGCCTTTGTCACTGGCATCAATCACAGCTGCCATAATCCTTATCCTTGGATGGCTAACTTGCTCTAAACTTCCAGTGTTACTGAGCAAGCTCTTTGCAACAACCTCAAACAAGGTAAGAAACTTTGGTTTGAGGGTTCTCTTGTGTTGTGTAGAGGATAATGGCCCTGGAGTGATAAGCCAATCTTGAGCAATTTCTTGCTCAAGTCCATTTCCATAAAATTCTGGATTCCTTCCCTTTGAAGGCAATCCAAAAGCAGCATCAACTTCCTCCTCAGAAAATTTCACCCTGTGAAATCTTTCCTCCTCTTCTCCTTCTGCAACAAAGGACAATTTTGTGGCAACTTCTCCATCTTTAGGTTTTCCTCTCCATTGGAGAAAAGCAAAGAACTCTGCCATGTAGGATTCAAGACAAGAGTCTGGCTTCTCTTGCATGAACTTCTGGAGACCTGCCCTTCTCAACCATCTTAAGGTTGGAACTACTTCAGCATTCTCACTTTCAAAAGAGAGGACTGGCTCAAAAGTGAGGCTGTTCTTGTGGCTAAGATAGCCAAAATCAAGGTCAAGTTCTTTGTTGGTGAAATCAACAACCATCTCAGGTTTTGCTTTGGGAGCCATTGAAGGTTACAGAGAGAAATTTGAGAAAGTTTGAGAGTGTTTGAAGAAGATGAAAGCTAGGGTTTCGAATACTTGGGGAAGAAGTGTTTGTGGGGATTCTTAAGACTTGTGAATATTCTAAAACGAATGTTTGTCAATGAGTTGGTGAGGTCTTGAGGCAATTCAACGATTATCAAAAATGGAAATCAAAATTTGGACGGCCAGGATTGGTTTCAGGGGAGTTGGCCAATTTTGATCCAATGGTCAAAAACCAATGTAATAGTGAGTAATTGGTTTTATTCAAAACGTGGAAGTTATTTAATATTAGTTAATGGTTGGGGAGTTTTCAAGGTAGATCATAGCTTGAAAAGGTGTAATGCAAACAAGAATTAAATCTTGGCATTTAATGCATGGAAAGTGACCTTTTGGGTGGGAGACAAATTAAATCCCAAAAAGATGATATCTGTATATGGAATGGGACAGATTTCAAAATAGGCAATGATTGCCCAAAATAGGTGCTTATCAAACCAAGATTTGGTTTGATAGCTAGGACAACTTATCTGACCCCACTTGGACAAGTGTCCTGAAAAGATGTGGACAAGTTTCCTGAATAGATGTGGACAAGTGTCCTGAATTATTTAGGTCACGTCTTCTAGATTTCAGTAGACTTGACCAAGTCTACTGAACACAAATTTAGTTCCCTTTATTTCCATTAACTACAGTAGGATTTACTTGTCCAACTTCCCTGGATCAAGTAATCCCAATTCTGCTGATAGCTCCAGAAATCTTGCCTCTGCAAGTGGCTCAGTCAATATATCAGCTTTTTGATGATCTGTGTGGATTTTCACCAACTTTATGTCCTTCTTCTCCACATGATCTCTAATGAAGTGATGCTTGATGTCCACATGTTTGCATCTAGTGTGCAAAACTGGATTCTGTGATATTGCAATGGCACTATTGTTGTCACATAAAATAGGCACTTCAGTAGAGTTGACATTGTAGTCTCTTAGTTGTTGTCTTAGCCATAGAATCTGAGCACAGCAACTTCCAGCTGCAACATATTCAGCTTCAGTGGTGGAGGTAGCCACTGTATTCTGCTTCTTGGAGAACCAAGATATAAGTTTGTTGCCCAAGAATTGACAAGTCCCTGAAGTGGACTTTCTGTCAATTCTACATCCTCCATAATCAGCATCTGAGTAGCCAGTTAACTCAATGTTGTCATCAGCAGGGTACCAAAGGCCTAGATTTTCAGTGCCTTTGAGATACCTCAAAATCCTTTTTGCAGCTTCAAGATGGCTTTTCTTAGGATTTTCTTGAAACCTTGCACAAACACCTACTGCAAAGGTGATGTCAGGTCTGCTGGCAGTGAGATAGAGGAGTGAACCAATGATTCCTCTATACTCAGTAGAGTTGGTTGAGATACCACTCTCATCAGGATCCATCTTCCAATTTGTGTTCATTGGGATCCTTACTGGCTTGCTAGTTGTACACCCAAATTTCTTGATCATTTCTCTGGTGTACTTAGCTTGATTGATGAAGATTCCTTCTTTAGATTGCTTGACTTGAAGTCCTAAGAATAAATTCATCAGACCCAGCATGGACATTTCAAACTTGCTTTGCATGAGCTTGGAGAACTTCTCACAAAGCTTCTCATTGGGGGATCCAAATATGATGTCATCCACATATATTTGGACAAGCAAGATGTCCTCTCCTTCAGTGATTCTGAAGAGAGTTCTGTCCACAGTTCCTTTGATAAAGCCATGATCCAAGAGGAACTGTGATAGGGTGTCATACCAGGCTCTTGGAGCTTGCTTAAGTCCATATAGAGCTTTCTTCAGTTTGTAGACTTGGTTTTCAACTTCAAAACCAAGTGGTTGCTCCACATAGACTTCTTCTTTCAAGACTCCATTCAGAAAGGCACTCTTGACATCCATTTGGTACACTTTGAACCTCTTGTGGGCTGCATAGGCTAAGAACAGCCTTATTGCCTCTAGCCTTGCCACAGGTGCAAAGGTCTCATCATAGTCAATGCCTTCAGATTGACAGTAGCCTTTTGCCACTAATTTGGCCTTGTTTCTAACAATCACATCATTTTCATTCTTCTTGTTCTTGAACACCCACTTGGTTCCAATAACATCTTGATGTGAAGGTCTATCCACCAGTTCCCAAACATCATTCCTGGTGAATTGGTTAAGCTCTTCCTGCATTGCTGTGATCCAGTTTGCATCCTGAAGTGCTTCATCAATGTCTTTTGGTTCCTATTCTGATAAGAAACAACAAAACATAGCACTTTCACCATGAAAACTTCTGGTTTTGACTCATATACTTGGATCACCAAGTATCAAATTGGTAGGATGGTCAGATAACCAAGTCCTCATTTTTCTGATCCCTTCAGTAGAGTTGTCCTCTACTAAAGTTGAGTCACCAGTGTTGTAGAATTCATGATAATTGAATGAAGGATCTAATTCAGGATCATATTCAGGGATGTTGTCCTCAATGTTTGGAACATTGGTATTTTCAACATTTATGGTTCCCCCTTGAATATTGGATCCATTAACTACCTCAGCAGAGCCTGCTTCTTCATTGGTAGTTGTTACCTGAGGGTGAACTGGGATTGGATCATTCAGTTCATCATTTCCTTCAGTGGGGTTTGCTCCAGGAATATTGCCTTCAGGATTGTTGTCCAGTGTAGCATTTTCAGGGAGATTGGCTTGGACAACATCTATGAATTCAGTGTCCTTGTCCTTTAGGCTTAGTCTGGTTGTTCTCTGTGTGATTTCTTCTGATTCCAAGTTCTCATTTCTGATCTCAAAGATAGATTCATCAAACACAACATGAGGTGTTTCCTCCACAACAAGAGTTTTCTTGTTGTAGACTCTGAAAGTTCTACTGATTTGAGAGTATCCAAAAAATACTCCCTCATCAGCTTTGCTATCAAAGGCTTCCAACTGTTCATTCCCATTATTGTGAATGAAACACTTACAACCAAATATGTGAAAATATGACACTTTAGGCAATCTTCCTTTCCAGAGTTCATAGGGGGTTTTGCCTTGCCCCTTAGTAATCAAACACCTATTCTGAGTATGGCATGCAGTATTTATAGCTTCAGCCCAAAACCTCTTGGGTAGATTAGAATCAGCAATTAAAGTTCTAGCAGCTTCTTTTAGAGTTCTATTCCTTCTTTCTGCAACTCCATTCTGCTGAGGAGTTCTAGCTGCTGAGGTTTCATGAGCTATTCCATTTAATGAGCAATACTCATTGATGTACGAATTTATGAACTCAGTGCCTTTATGAGATCTTATCTTGATGATGCTAAGGCTTTTCTCATTTGACAGTCTCTTTAAAAGTTCAGATAGTTTGACTTGTGTTTCCTTCTTATTAAGGAGAAATACTACCCATGTGAACCTAGAGAAGTCATCTACTACTACCAATGTGTATTTCCTTCCATTTATACTTGAAGGGGTAATTGGTCCAAATAGGTCCATATGTAAGAGTTCAAGTACCCTTTCAGTAGAAATGACTGGTTTTCCCTTGAATGAGGCTTTAATCTGTTTTCCTTCTTGGCATGGTTTGCAAACATGCTCTTTAATGAAAACCTCATTGGGTAGTCCTTTAACTAATGCATTTCTAGCAAGTTTGTTCATTGATTTGAAGTTCAAGTGGTTTAGCCTCTTATGCCATAACCAACTTTGTTCACTAGGGCTTTTAGCAATGAAACATGCAACATCAGTAGACTTGTCCCAGTCTGCAAAATACACATTTCCTTTCCTAGTTCCAGTCAATAGAGTTTGTTGAGTCTTATCTTTGATTAAGCATTTTCCACTTGAGAACTCAACATTGAAATCTTTATCACAGAATTGACTGATACTTAGGAGATTATATTTGAGACCAGCTACATAAGACAAATTGGATACTTTGATGTTACCAATCATCAAAGTACCATAACCTTTTGTTGTTGCTTGTGAGCTGTCTCCAAATGTGACATTTGGGCCTTCTTTTTCAATAAAATCAGTGAGAAGTTCCTTGTTTCCAGTCATGTGCCTTGAGCATCCACTGTCAAGGTACCATGCTGACTTTTTGCTCATACTCCTCTTCTTGTGGCCCAAAGGTACCTGCAATTAGATAGGTTTAGGTACCCTTTGAGTTTTGGGTCCTGAGAGGTTAGCTATACCTTTAGGAACCCAAACTTGCCTAATTACCCTGATTGATTCAAGGTGGCTAAGTTGTTTTCCTTGATCATCAACATACACTGTCTTTCCCTTAAATGCCTTTGGGAAAGTGTGTGTGAAGGTATTAACTCTATAAGTTTCATGAGAGTTTTCAAATCTCCTGAACTTATGAGTTCTTTGTGCAACTTGATGAAATCTTTGAGGAAAGGCATTTTTATTACCATTACCCTTTGGCATGAAGGGTTTTGGTTGTCTCATTTTATTCTGCCTTTGAGGATAGTTGTCCTTAGGTCTATTCAGCTGAGGGTTTCTCAGAAGAGTTGGCCTTGGCTGATTATACCTTGAATAACTTCTCTGAACATTGTTTAGGAGAGTTGCACTTCCATTGGGTCTACTCTGCTGACCAACATTCCTCTTGTGTTCAGGGACTTTGGCCATTTCCTTAGGTTTGGGCCTAGTCTTCTTAAGCACTTGAGTAGGCATTTCATTCAATTTGCCCTTTCCTTTGTTCAGTGGCTGAATTATTTCATTTTCAGCTTGTTGTGCCACTGACTTGACAAAGATTTTCTTAGTGTTACTAGTTGAAGCAACACTAAGACAAGGTGAAGATTCAAATGGATCAAAACCTAATCCACTTCTTTGAGCCATAGGTATTTGATAACTTTGAATTTCCTCTATTGCTCTAGAGGATTTGTTCAAAGCAGACATCTTTAATCTCAGACTCTCTTCACTTGATTTGAGAATGTCATACTCATGTGAGAGGTTTTCAAATTTTGCTTGAAGAATTTTTAATTCAAAATCTTTTCTCTTCTGAGTAAGTAATTGAGCATCAATCTGTCCTTGTTGGTCAACTATCCTGAGATTTGCTTCCTCAAGCTCTCTCAAGACTTGTTGGTACAACTCAGTAGATTTAATGTCAACTACTGTCTCAACAGGTTTTGAAAGTTCAATTGAAAGTCTTTCATTTTCTCTCACACAATTGTCGTGAAATTCTTGCAACCTAGTGAAATCTTCCATCAACTTCCCAAAGGAAAGTTTCAAGTTGACTTCACTAGTGTTCTGTGATAGAAATGATGGTGAGCTAGAAGTGGAGGATACCTCATCATCCTCAATTGCCATGTTGCACACATCATATCATCATCACTGTTTGAGAATAGTCCATCAGAGGAGTTGAAGCTTTCAGCACTATCAGATTCTTCACCAGCCATCATGGCCTTCCTATTGGTGAACTTTTTGTCTCTTTTAGCTTTCCTTTCTCTCCTTTCTTTAGAGCTTAATTCAGGGCAGTCATACTGGAAGTGCCCTTTCTTCTTGCAATTATAGCACAAGTCTTCATCATCATCCTTCTTGGATTCATCTCTTCTTTTAGATGATAAAGGGTCAGCTCTACTGGACCTTCTCCTATCAGAGTACTTGTCCTCTGATCTTTTCTCTTCAGGCTTTTTGTCCTCCTCCTGAATTTGTTGTCTTGGTAGAATTTCTTGTATCTACCAAATCTTGTGTTGAGTTTGTCAAACCTCCTTGCCATGAGGGCCATCTCTTCCTTCATTTCAGTCTTAGAGACTGACTTTGATGACCTTGGAGTGGACTGCATTTCTTATTCAGCAGTTTTGGCTTTAAATGCCACTCCCTTGGTTGGTAGAGAAGGTTCCTCCACTGGCTTTCTTCTGTTGAGGTCAAACTAATATGCTTTGAGTTCTGAGAAGATTTGTTGCATGGGCATGTAGGAGAGATCCTTGGTATTTTGCATCATTACAGCATACACATCCCACTTTTGAGTGAGACTTCTCAGGATTTTTAATCCAACTTCTCTCCTGGAGTACACCTTGCCCAAGGAGTTGATTTCATTCATCACATCAGTGAATCTACCAGCAAATTTATCAATGGACTCATCTGGCTCCATTGAGAACTGTTCAAACTTCTGCACAGCAACTTGGAGCTTGTTCTCCTTGATCTTTTCAGTACCCTCACACATTTCTGCAAGAGTGTCCCAAATTTCTTTGGCTGTTGTGCAATGGTAAACTCTTCCCATGATTGCATCTGGAATTGTTTGATAGAGAGTATTCATTGCAAGATAATTTAAATTATCTTTTCTTTTCTCTTCAGCAGTGAAGTAATCTTCATCCTTAGGGATCTCTTCCCTTATATCAATTGTATGGGGGGGAATACACTTGTATGCAATTCTTTTCAACTTTGATCAAACCAGAGTTTAGCAATGTTGTCTTGGACAACTCTGCTGAAGATGTATAACCTTTTCAAAGATAACCAAGCTACTAAGTACTAGTGAGTACTCAGTTGAATGACTATCTAAGTTGGTTATAAGTGCGGAATTAGTGGTTGGCCCTTTAGTTTTAGACTCCTTTAAGTTCTGAAATCACTTAGTCAATCAGTCCAGTTTTCAGGGAACTTGTCCAAATCAGTTATGCACAGTCTTTGAATATATGTCTTTTGAAATATCAGTTTTATGTGCAGTGTTGAATGTATGAAAGTACGTTGAAAGTAAATCAACACAAGAGTTTATAGTGGTTCAGAGACTCAAGCTCCTACATCCACTTTCCCTGATTTAACAGGATAATTCCTTCACTCTTGGAATTAACTTGTTTTATAGTGCCAAGGTGCACTTGATCAAGAACACCACTCCTTGGTGAATTGATCCCTAGGATGTCTAGAGTCCTAGTACCCTCTTCTCAACTCAGAACTGAACTGTTCTTCTCTCAACAGTCAGCTCCTACCACTTCTACTACTACAACCTTCTCACTTTCTCACTTGAAAGGGGTAAGGGTTGAAGTAAGGTTCCAACTAATGAGATATCTTTTACAATGAAAATCAGTGTATAAGGATTAGGATATCTCTCTAAGCTTTGTATGGATATACAATAAGTTCAGCTTAGAAGAAGTGTTTCAAGACTAAGAATGTCTTATGACTTTTGAAGCTTCAGAATGCTTGTTCAGTTGGATATAGAATTGGATGCTTCAAATGGTCTTCACAAATTTGAGGATTTGCCCGTTGGAGAGGCAGTCTCAAATTGCTATAAATGTCTTCCTTGAGTTCTTCAAACTGGAAGACAGATTCTTGATAGTGACATGTCCTCATTTGGGTAATAAACGGCTTGTAAGACTTTGTCTTCATTCTGTAGCACTGTTCCCAATGTCTGACTTTAAGATTCTCTTGTTAGGACTTGGACATGGCTTCTGAAGGTTGATTCAATGATAGGACAACATTCCTTATTAAATGGACAACTCTGCTTATCACTATCAGTAGACTTTGCTTATCAGCATAGCTTTAGATGACTTGTCTCTTTCACTTTGCTTCATTTAGATATGATCTCAGCATGATTCATTGAAGTCTTTTAGGGTGTAGTTGTCTCTATCTCTTCAGCATAGTTGGCTTTCAAGCTTCAGAACACTTGTTCTGGTTTAATTGTGCAGAGACAACTTCTCTGGACAACTCTCCTGATCAGCATACTTGGCCTTCAATAGCTTAAGTGATTGTTCCAGAATTTGAGCCTTAAGGGGACTTGTTCTTGATAGTCTTCAAAGCATATGTTCCCCCTCAAATTGTGCATCTAATCATCTAAGAGCTGCCTAACACTTCAGCTTCTCATCTAGCCTTATTCTATATGTTCTAACAATCTTAGAACATAATCATCTTGACTTAGGCATGTCTCATGGGGTTTTGGTATTCAATCAAAACATTTATCATTTTATTCCCAAAAATAAGAATAATTGGGCCTTTAGCCCAATATCCGAGGATTAGTAGTCTTTGGGTCCAGGGATTTGACCCAAAGGGAGCGCGTGGCATGAGCTATTTTCTCTTAGCCAAGTCAAGAGATATGGTCAAAGCGAGAAGATAGACCCAGTCCGCTAAAAGGCCAAGTCTTCAGGGATATGGACCGAATCTTCAGGGATCTGGGCCGAATTTACAGGGATGTGCGAGTGAATGTAGGGAGAAAAAGTCTACCTCTCTCCCGAGAGAGAGGGGCAGGTATATAAACAGGTTACAATTATTTTATCAGGTACGTTTTTACAAAATCTATAGACTTTTACGAAATATACATTGAATTCAGAAGAAATATTGTGTTATTCGCCAGAATTTCCCTAGAATCACAGGGAAAATCCTTTTTGATTCTCCTAAGAAAAATTCTGACTTGAGCGTCGGAGATTCCGCGCCGGGGCCCCCCTCCGGCGTACTTTTGCAGGTCATTTCAGGATTTTCAAGGAGATTTGCGTGAAGATTGCCAAAGATAAAGAGCGATTCAAACCCGTGATTCGCAGCGCTTGTAAAGGAACGGTTGATATTCATAGACGTTCTTTTCCGACGCAACAACTGGCGCCGTCTGTGGGAACATTTCGAGCTAAGAAGTGAGATTCCACTCCTCTTCATTTCCCTCCACCCCCTCCAGGTTTTCCCTTAAACCGGGATCTAGGGAAACAACCTGCAAATCCTATATCGGAAGATATCCCTCTTGCCCAAGACGGGAATGCGACGGGTACCTCGGGAGCTGCGGGAAGGAGGACTAATAAGGATACTCCTCATCCTAATGCTCCATCGGAGTTTTTGACTGTTACCCAGGATCAATTGGATGTGATGATTGCACAAGCGGTCGAAAGGATAATCACCTCTCGTGGACTTCGCCCCCTCGGACCCATCCCACCAATCAACGAGGGCGCAAGGCAAAACCCCCTGGAGCAGGTCATTGATTCTGCTCCGATCCCCTCTAGGAATGAGGGTCCCCCTCAGAATCAGGAAGAGAAATGAAGGACATGTAGAAACATATGACCGACAACGTAAGTAAACCTTCTTACGTTACTAACTATCAATTCTCATCCAATATTTTACAAGATGAACTGCCTTCTAATTTTAAATCTTTAAATTTTGAATATGATGGCACCACGGACCCATACGAACATTTGATGAGGTTCGAGAATGCCGCCCTATTGCATCGATACGGAGAGGGCGTCAAGTGCAGGGTATTTCTAACTACCCTATCCAAAGCGGCACAACAATGGTTCACCCAACTAGGGCCGGACACTATCCATTCATGGTCAGAGTTTAGTGAATTGTTCTTGCACCAATTTGCCAGCGCTAGGAGGCAACCTAGGGCCACCCTTACCCTGTTTAACATGCGACAAGGGGAGAATGAGAGTCTTCGGGCTTTCTTGAAAAGATTCAACCAAGCAGCTTTAGAGGTACCAACAGCTTCTTCAGAGGTCAAAATCAATGATCTTACTAATGGACTAAGAGATGGAGACCTGTTTACGTCTCTAGCCAAGAAGCCAGTACAGACCTTTGATGAATTACTAAGGAGAGCGGAAAAATACCTCACCCTGGAAGAGGTAAGGAAAGCTAAGCGTTCAGAAACCAGGACAATAGTGGGGAATGGAGAACGAAGAAGGGAAATAATGCCAAGAAGGCCCAGTCCAGAGAAACATAGAGGTGCGAGGGGGCTGGGAAATGTAAAGGAGAAGAAGTTGCGCGCTGGAATTCTAAGGGGAGGACGAGGAGATATACCCCTCTGAAGATAGAGCCAGCGGAGATTCTAGAAGTACCAGGGGACCACCCCGATATGAAGTTCCCTTACTCGAGAAATAGGGGCCCTCAAAATCCCTAATCCGACAGATTTTGCAGGTTCCACAATGACTATGACCATGACACAAATCAGTGTTGGCACCTGAAAGATGAAATAGAAAGAATGATCCAAGCAGGTCACCTCAAGGAGTTCATCTTCAGGGATAGACAAGGCCCCAGAGGGCAAAAGAGGAAGGATCCCCAGGGGAAGCCAGAAGATAACAGAAGGGAACAGAGGAAGAACACGGAAGATCAGCTACCCCCTCCGCAAAAGAGGGGAACCATTCATATGATCATGGGAGGCCCTGCCGATGGTGATTCCTTTAGACAGAGGAAGCAGATCGTTAGGACACTGAAAATTGTGAAAAATATGGAGCATCACGAGATAGGAAAGACGACAGCGGTTCCTGATATCCACTTTGGGCCAGAAGATACCAGAGAACCCAGGGAAACCCATAATGACGCACTAGTCATTACCACAGATATTGCAGGGTATGATGTGGCTAGAATCTTTGTCGACACGGGGAGCTCCGCTGATATCATGTTCCTAGAGTGTTTCAAGAAGATGGAATTAAACATAAAACTTAGACCAGTGGAGACGGCCCTCTATGGATTTTCAGGGGGTGCAATTCAACCCCTTGGGTCGATGTTACTACGGGTAGGGCTAGGAACCGTCCCTAACCGACGTGTGCAAGTGATAGAGTTCCTGATAGTAGACGTCCCATCATCATACAATGTGGGGATGGGAAGACCAAGTTTGAACATCTTCCAGGCAGTGATTTCCACCTTCCATATGAAGATGAAATTCCCTGCCTCGGGGGGAGTGGGAGAGATATGCGGGGATCAATACCAAGCGAGGAAATGCTATGTAGAATCAGTTAAGATAGCAGACAGGGCCATGTTTCGAGGGATGGAAAGATTCAAGGGTGGAGACCCTGAATTGAAAAGACAGAAGGTGGGTGAGCTAGTGCAGGAGCAACCCAAAGCCAAAGCAGATGAGGAATTAATGAACATTGAGCTTTACCCAGGAAAAGAAGGATTGATTCGGGTGGAATTTACACATTTTTTATGCACATATGAAGCTCATTTTGATTGTGATTTCATTGATTTATTGGTCGATTATTGATGTTTTGGTCAAAATAAGAGAAAGGTGGTGTTTTGTCGTTTTTGTAGGAAAAATGACTATTTTGGAAGGTAAAAATACAAACCTAATTTTTAGTGAAGTCAATGAAGGAAGAAACCGAGTTCGTGGGTAAAATGAGTCAAATTTATTCAAGAAAATAATTTGGGGCAATATGTAGCTTGAGCCCCAAGCCAGTGACCGAGAGAAGAAAAGGAAATTTGAAGAAAAAGGAAAGAGAGAAGATTTGGAAATTTGAAGAAAAAGGAAAGAGAGAAGATTTGGAAATTTGAAGAAAAAAGAAAGAGAGAAGATTTGGAAATTGAAGAGAGAAAAGGAAATTATATTTTTGGAAATAATTTTTTCTAGAAGTTTTAGCCCTAATTTTCAAGTTATAAATAAACCCTCTAATCATACTTTGAGGGGAGAAGGAAAAAAAAGAAGAAGAAGAAGGAGGGAGGCATACGTTTGGAGAATCCGCTCACGAGGAGAACACCATCCATTAGACTAAGCTTTCTATTTTTCTCTCTTTTTATTTAGTTATTTTCATTTGGTTTTGTTAATTTGATTATGTTGTTGATTGGCTAGACAACTTGTGGTTATAAGGCATTGTAGAGATTTGGATTGATGTTTATGAGTAAATTCTTGCTTTAATTGGTGTTTATTTCTTATTTGCATATTCAACTATCCATTGCAAAGCATGTTGTTAGTGGCCATAATGATTTGCTTGATTCATTGTTAATTGGGGTAGTATCGAGAGATTTATTCCATTTAATCGTATGCGAATGTGCAACCCGGTATTATTATGATCTCGAGAGAGGATTAATTATCGGAGAGGGAATCGAATGGTCTTAGGAGCTATTTTAGATGGTGTAATGTTTGTGATGTAGACATACGAGCTTATATTACATTGCGTCTTTGGATTAATTTGTATCGAGAGATCGATTAGTTCTTCTTGTGTGATCACCCTATTTGAGATAACCTTAATGGCCATTTAAACGAGATAACTCTTATAAACGGACGTCTAAATACTACAATTGCCTTGGAACCCACCTTTTCTCTTTGAGTTTACATCCATTTTACTTTCGTTTTGTGATTTGTATGCCATTTGATCGATTTTATCTTTGCTCTTTGTTGCTTATTCGTGACACTTGGTAGGTAACTTTAGAGTAAAACATTTTATTCAAAATTTCGATCACGTCTACTTAGAATTCGACTAGCAAACTCCACTTTTATGCTTTAACCTTCTCGTGGGATCGACCTCGTGCTTATCACGCTACGATAGACGCCGTATACTTGCGGTTGTTTATTTAGTGTTGCATAACACGTGTATCAAGTTTATGGCGCCGTTGCCGGGGAGGTTTTTATAAGCTCTAGAGTGTAGGCTAAGAGAGTTTTAGTTTAGACATTTACTTGCTTTCTTTATTTGCAAAAATCCAAAAATATTTGTGTTTGTTACCTTGATCTTACTTGCAATTCTCACTCTCGTTTGCTCTTTTGATAGACATGGTTTATGATCACACGATCTAGAAGGAATCAACAAGAAGTACTACCTTTAGATCCGGAGATTGAGGCCATTGTCGAAGAAGGAACACCGAAAGGAGAAGACTAGAGTTGGAAAGAATGAATCGAAGAGAGAATCCGGTTGTAGAAGAGGTCGAGGAGGAGGTTGAGAATCAAGGGGTTGATGGATTTGAGGAACCGAATGGGAATGGGGGAAATCGACCACAAAGGGTACTAAGAGATCATTTCCGCCCAATTCCGAGGCCATATGGAGGAGCGGGTCGAGAACCCGTAGATGCTCACAATTTCGAACTCAAGCCGGCCTTGATCATGATGGTTCAAAACAACCAATTTGGAGGGTTGTCAAAGGAGGATCCTAACCTCCATTTATCTCAATTCCTAGAGATAAGTGGAACGGTTAAGATTAATCGTGTCCCTCAAGATTACATCCGTCTCCAATTGTTCCCATTCTCCCTCCGTGATCGTGCAAAGCAATGGTACATGTCTCTTGATCTAAGGACGATCGAAAATTGGGCCGACCTTGTAGATGCTTTCCTCATGAAATACTTCCCTCCAAGCAAGACCATCAAGATAAGAGGAGAAATTTCTTCTTTCATGCAAGACGATGATGAGTCTTTAGCCGAGGCTTGGGAGCGTTTCAAGGATCTCATACGGAGTTGTCCTCAACATGGGTTCTCAAGAGATCAATTGATTTGCTATTTCTACAACGCGATGGACCATCGAACGAGAGGGATGGTGGACGCCTCAGCCGGTGGAGGTTCTTTGCTTGGAAAGACGACGGATGAAGGCTATGTGCTTCTAGAGGAGATGGCAAAGAATGGACACCAATGGCCATCCGAAAGAAGGCAAGGCCGGAAAGTTGCTTCCACTAAGGAGTCGGATGATTTGGCTACTTTATCCAACAAGATGGATAAGTTGACTTCGATGATGGCGGCCAAGTCACTAATGGAACCTAGTGATGAACAATATGAAGAGACCCATTATATGAACAATCAAAGGGATCGTCATTTTCGAGAAAGAGGTTGGAATGAGAGGCAACCTCCTAATCCGAATCAATATCATCCCGGATTGAGGCAACATGAGAACTTTTCCTATGCCAACACAAGGAATGCCATTGTCCCACCTCCAAATTTTAATGTTAGAGATGGAGCTATTGTGGAGTCTTCATCAAAGCTATCAATGGAGGATATGTTTGGTGCTTTTATGGGGGAAACTACGAAATTCACGAGAGAGACTAGAGAGAATGCAAACATAACTCGGCAAAGATTTGAGGAACAAGGAGAAATGATCAAGAATATGGCAAACCACATGAAAATCATAGAAAAGCAAGTGAGCCAACTTGCTAATGCCATTGGAAAGCAACACGTTCCGGGGCAATTCCCCTCTAACACGGAGCTAAATCCCAAGGAGCAATGCAAAGCCATAAGGTTAAGAAGTGGGACGAGCTACGAAGGGCCCAAGATGCCGTTAGAGGAGGAAGTGGTAATGGCACCCGAGGGTGTTGACAAAGATGATGGCTTAGTGAAAGAAAAGGAAGGGGAGAAGAAGAGTGGGGAGGCAATCCCTCCTTTGTTTAGTAAAAATGTAATGTCCCTCCCATATCCGCAAAGGATGAAGAAGAAGAAGAACTTGGATAGCAAGTTTGTCAAGTTTGCGGAGATGTTCAAGAAACTCCATATCAACATCCCTTTCGCCGAAGCTCTTGAACAAATACCACATTATTTCAAATTCTTGAAGGAGATAATGTCAAGCAAGAGGGAAATAGAGGCATATGAGACGGTGCACTTAGCCGAACATTGTAGCTCCGTAATTCAAGCTAAGTTACCTCCAAAGCTTAGGGATCCCGGATCCTTCACTTTATCATGCACTATTGGAGATGGAGGTACATTAAGAGCTCTATGTGATTCAGGAGCAAGCATCAACCTCATGTCATTGTCACTCTTCAAGTCACTTGGTTTAGGAGAGCTCACACCAACCACAATGAACCTCCAATTGGCGGATAGGTCTATGACATACCCTTTGGGTATAGCGGAGGATGTATTGGTCAAAATCGACAAATTTCTTTTTCCGGTAGACTTTGTGGTTTTGGATATGGAGGAAGACAAAAACATTCCATTGATATTGGGAAGGCCATTTTTGGCAACCGGAGGGGTTATTCTTGATATGAGGAATGGAGAGTTGGAGCTTCGAATGAATCAAGAGATAGTTACGATTGACATGTTTAGAGCTATCAAACTCCGAAATGATGGGAATGAAAAGTATGGGTATTCCAAGGAAGATCACTCTCCAATGCCCATGAAAGAGAAGATGGAAGAAGAGCCCAAGATCAACATTGTGAAAGAGGACCCCCAAGTGGAAAAGAATGAGTTGAAGATGGGCAAGAAGGCCAAGTTTGGGGGAGTTTCCTTCAAAAACTCCCCCAAATCAAAAAAGGCTACTTGTGCAAACTTGGGGATGAATGAGGCATCAACCTCCTATGACATGATTGAAGAGCCGGATGGGCTAGCTAGTGGATGTTTTGACGGATTTAAGAAGATTGCATGGGCAAAGAAGTGCAAGAGCAAGGAGGATGATGGGGTGACTTGATATCCCCCTCAAGGAAGAACCGTCCGGCATAGGACGTTAAAAATAGCGCTTCTTGGGAGGCAACCCAAGGTTTTATTGCTTTCATGTTTTTATTGCTTTAGTAGTTTTGATAGCTTGGTTTATTTTGTAGGTATGGATGAAGAATACTATGGATAGCAAGTCTTGGAGAATGAAGAAGAAGCAAAACCAACTTTGGAGTGGAGAAAGCAAGTGTTGCAATGGTGATCTTTGAAGAGCTTTGGATGTGCAAGGAGGGAGGTAACAACTTGTAGCCCCAAACTTAGAATTTATACATAGTAAAATTCTAAGTTTGGGGGAGTTATTTTTCTTTTATTTTTTTACTAGTTGTTACCCTTGCACCGGTTCGTCATTCTACTTGTGTCACATTTTGCACCGGCGCACATTTGGCTTTCACATGATTATATTATTTAAGTTGGTTTTGATCATATATTGGGTAGTTGAGCTTTGGTGAAATGTGAGCATGAATAGTCATTGGGATCCATTGTTGAGTAGTTGTGGTGATGTCTATTTGCTTTGAATGTAAGCATGATTGATGTTGGATATAGTATCATGATTGTGTTCATATTTGTGATCTTTGATAGCATGAATGCATGATGTGTTGTTGTTTGGGAACAATTGATGAATGTGAGGGTCCTATTGAATAAACCGGTGAGAATTGAGCCTTGAATCGAGCATGTAATCCGGTTTAGTTCATTTGAGAGTGGACCATGTTATTGCTAGTAATCCTAGAACTTGCCTAAGTTCTTGTTTGAAAGCATGATTGTGTGAGATGATGTGATGTGATATAGGCCGTCTTGTTCTAAAAAAGAGTCACTTAGCCAAAATGTCCCAAAACCAAAGTAATTTTCCGTAGTTAGCCCCTTGAGCCTAATTCCTCATTTTCTTGGCAAACTACAATGTTAACCACTTAGCCTTTTTGAGCCTTTGATACCTATATCTAGTGGGGGATAAAAGACAAAGTGAAAAACATGTGCTTAAATGAATATCTTTGGTGGAAGGAGAAATTGGAGAAGTTGAAAGAAAAAAAGAAGAGAAAGATGAAAAGAAAATCAAGGAAAAGAAAAGAGGGACAAAGAGCCCCGAAAGCTTGAAAAGAAAAATGGTTCAAAAGATGAGGTGATGAATGCTTGAAAAAGAAAGGAAAAATAAAAGTGAGGATGAAGTTTGTAAGCTTTGAAAGTGAAAGCACAAATTGTAAAACAACAAGCTTTGTCCTCCACTAGAAGAGTCACAAATTCCTAAATTCATCCTACCTTGTCCAAAGAGCCAATGTTACATCCTTGATTAAGTCCTATTGATCACATTATCGAGCATTTGAGTGTTGTGAAAAGTAGAAGTTGGGCAAGCATATGGTGATTACATAGCATAACTTGGTTGATGAGTGCATTAATATCCTCAATTTGTTTGTGTGTTTGAGAGAAACACTTTGTCATGTGAGTAGAGGACTCGAGCATTTGAATTATGTTTCCCATTCACAATGTGTTGTGTGTTTGTGCATTCTTTGATCCATGAGTGTGAATTGCAATAATGAGCCTATAACCTTCATTGAGAAATGCACTTTGAGAAAGAGATATCATTACATCTTACTTTGCATGTGTGATTTGCATTGAATATTCCATTGTGATCATTCCACCCTCATTGCTTTAAGTGCTTAGTTGTTTGAGGACAAACAACATTTTAAGTTTGGGGGAGTTTGATTCGGGTGGAATTTACACGTTTTTTATGCACATATGAAGCTCATTTTGATTGTGATTTCATTGATTTATTGGTCGATTATTGATGTTTTGGTCAAAATAAGAGAAAGGTGGTGTTTTGTCGTTTTTGTAGGAAAAATGACTATTTTGGAAGGTAAAAATACATACCTAATTTTTAGTGAAGTCAATGAAGGAAGAAACCGATTTCGTGGGTAAAACGAGTCAAATTTATTCAAGGAAATAATTTGGGGCAATATGTAGCTTGAGCCCCAAGCCAGTGACCGAGAGAAGAAAAGGAAATTTGAAGAAAAAGGAAAGAGAGAAGATTTGGAAATTTGAAGAAAAAGGAAAGAGAGAAGATTTGGAAATTTGAAGAAAAAGGAAAGAGAGAAGATTTGGAAATTGAAGAGAGAAAAGGAAATTATATTTTTGGAAATAATTTTTTCTAGAAGTTTTAGCCCTAATTTTCAAGTTATAAATAAACCCTCTAATCATACTTTGAGGGGAGAAGGAAAAAAAAGAAGAAGAAGGAGGGAGGCATACGTTTGGAGAATCCGCTCACGAGGAGAACACCATCCATTAGACTAAGCTTTCTATTTTTCTCTCTTTTTATTTAGTTATTTTCATTTGGTTTTGTTAATTTGATTATGTTGTTGATTGGCTAGACAACTTGTGGTTCTAAGGCATTGTAGAGATTTGGATTGATGTTTATGAGTAAATTCTTGCTTTAATTGGTGTTTATTTCTTATTTGCATATTCAACTATCCATTGCAAAGCATGTTGTTAGTGGCCATAATGATTTGCTTGATTCATTGTTAATTGGGGTAGTATCGAGAGATTTATTCCATTTAATCGTATGCGAATGTGCAACCCGGTATTATTATGATCTCGAGAGAGGATTAATTATCGGAGAGGGAATCGAATGGTCTTAGGAGCTATTTTAGATGGTGTAATGTTTGTGATGTAGACATACGAGCTTATATTACATTGCGTCTTTGGATTAATTTGTATCGAGAGATCGATTAGTTCTTCTTGTGTGATCACCCTATTTGAGATAACCTTAATGGCCATTTAAACGAGATAACTCTTATAAACGGACGTCTAAATACTACAATTGCCTTGGAACCCACCTTTTCTCTTTGAGTTTACATCCATTTTACTTTCGTTTTGTGATTTGTATGCCATTTGATCGATTTTATCTTTGCTCTTTGTTGCTTATTCGTGACACTTGGTAGGTAACTTTAGAGTAAAACATTTTATTCAAAATTTCGATCACGTCTACTTAGAATTCGACTAGCAAACTCCACTTTTATGCTTTAACCTTCTCGTGGGATCGACCTCGTGCTTATCACGCTACGATAGACGCCGTATACTTGCGGTTGTTTATTTAGTGTTGCATAACACGTGTATCAAGGATTCACAACTAGGATCGGTACCCACATGAATCCCGAACTTAAAGAAAGGATGATACTCACTCTTCAGGAGAATGCGGATATCTTTACTTTTACCCTAACAGACATGACGGGTATCCCTCCAGAGATAGCGACACACTACCTTAATGTAGATCCCAGAGCTAAGCCAGTGAAGTAAAAGTTGAGAAACTTTGGTAAGGAGAAAAACCTCATTGTGAAAGAGGAAATTGAGAAGCTGTTGAGCGCGGGGCATGTAAAGAGGGTTCAATTCCCTGAAGGGCTTTCGAATGCAGTGTTGGTATCTAAGGGGCTGGCAAATGGAGAATGTGTATTGACTTCAGAGATCTGAATAAAGCATGCCCCAAGGATCATTATCCCCTGCCTAGAATTGATCAATTGGTGGATGCCACATCCGGGTTCGAATATCTTAGCATGATGGACGTATATCAAGGGTACCATCAAATCCAGTTGAACCCTCTTGATATACCGAAGGTATGTTTTATTGCGACATGTGGTACTTTCGGTTATGTACGTATGCCTTTTGGACTAATCAATGCAGGAGCCACCTACCAAAGAATGGTAGACTCAGTGTTCCGAGGACAGATCGGTAGGAACATGGAGATTTACGTGGATGACATGCTGGCTAAGAGTACCAAAGCAGAAGAACATATTAAAGACCTGAGGGAGATATTTCAGGTAATCAGAGAAACTGGTATTAAATTAAATCCAGCTAAATGTTCTTTTGGAGTAGGGTCAGGAAAGTTCCTGGGATATATGGTGACTCAGAGGGGGATAGAAGTTAACCCAGCTAAGGTGAAGGCGGTCCTCGACATGCAACCCCCTCGTAATCTGAAGGAACTACAGACCCTGAATAGCAGAATCGCAACTCTCAGTAGATTCATAGCAAAGTCAGCAGAAAAGAGCCACCACTTCTTCAGAACATTAAGGAAGGGGTCGAGGTTCGAATGGGACAAGCAATGTCAAAAAGCTTTCGAAGAACTCAAGCTCCATCTTGAACAGCTCCCAAAGCTGACAAAGCCCTCTCAGGGAGATGTCTTACTCTTATACCTCTCAGTAGGGAAACATTCCTTGAGCACGGCCCTGATGAAAGAGGAAGGCTCTGCGCAACAGCCCATATACTATGTGAGCAAGGTCATTCAAGGGGCAGAGATTAGATATTCAGAAGTGGAGAAAGCAGCCCTGGCGGTGGTAGTGACGGCAAAGCGATTACGCCCCTATTTCTTGTCCTATAAAGTGATGGTGCGAACTAATTTCCCTCTAAAGCAGACATTAGGGAGAGCAGACTTGTCGGGAAGAATGGTTAGATGGGCAGTGGAATTACAGGAATATAATATTGATTATGAACCAAGGAAGGCCATCAAGGCTCAAGCTTTAGCAGACTTCATTCAGGAGTCCACCAGGGCGGAGGAAGTGCAGGGCTGGAAGGTGTATGTGGACGGCTCAGCATCCGCATTAGGATGTGGAGCAGGGATAGTGTTGGTTGATCCTGAAGGCCAAGAAGTACAGGTTGCTGTCAAGTTCCGGTTCTCAACCTCTAATAATGGTGCAGAATATGAGGCCCTGATAGAGGAGCCAATATGGCAGCAGAGTTGGGAGCGCAAGAGGTCACCCTATATTCCGACTCACAGCTGGTAGTGCAACAGGTCATGGGGGAATACCTCGCCAAAGATGAAAGGATGATCGCCTATTTGGAACAGGTAAAGAAGTTAAAGAACAAATTCCATACCTTTGAAGTAATACAGGTACCAAGAGAAGAGAATATAAAAGCAGATGGGCTGTCTAAACTAGCCAGTTCCACTGAGTTCGAGGGACATGGGAAGATAACCCTGTTAGTGGCAGATCGATTAGCTACCGAAACCCTGGTCGGAGAGATAACAACAGGGGATGATTGGAGGAAAGAGATATGGGAAGAGCTGAACAGGGAGCAGGTAACCTCAATGTCCAGGGGAGCCAAAGCTTGGAGGAGGAAATATTGTATCTTAGGGGACCAGTTATACAAGAGATCCTTTACCCAACCCTACATGAAATGTCTCTCGAAAAGAGAGGCAGAGTTGGTAATCAAGGATATCCATGAAGGCTGTGCAGCTAGCCACGAAGGTTATAAGACTATGGTGAAAAAGGTGTTTAGGGCAGGTTTCTATTGGCCCAGTATAATCATAGATGCTAGGGAATATGTGAGGAAATGTGAGAAATGCCAGAAGAATGGACCTTTAATACGAGTACGTGCTGAGGAGATGGGGGCCATGCACTCACCCTGCCCCTTTGCCAAATGGGGGATAGATCTAGTTGGGCCTTTCCCCTTAGCACCAGGAGGAAGGAAATTCTTAATCGTAGCCGTGGATTATTTCAGCAAATGGGTAGAGGCCGTGCCCTTGGCCAAAATACAGGAAGATAATGTGATTCTTTTCTTAGCCAGACACATCTGCCGCAGGTTCGGAGTGCCGAGAATTCTGGTTTCCGATAATGGAACACAATTGAAGGGAGAGAAAGTGAGAAAATGGTGCGAGAGATGGAATATTGTACAAAAATTCACATAAGTGGCTCACCAACAAGCCAATGGACAAGTGGAGGTCACGAACAGAATTCTAGTAGACGGTATCCGAACACGGCTGCAAAAGGTAGGAGGAGGATGGGTGAAGGAGCTAGACAACATCCTATGGTCCTATAGAACCAGTCCTAAGTCAGCTACAGGGGAGTCCCCCTTTTATTTGGTGTATGGATCAGCAGCGGTGATACCTCCCGAGGCCAGGCTAGGATCACACAGAATCACTTACTTTGAGGAGAAGAGGAACGAAGAGCTGATGAGGGAGGCCCTAGACCTGGTAGAGGAGGAGAGAGAGTTGGCAAGACTGAAAGCAGAAAGATACAAAAGCAGGATCAAGGCGGCGTATGATCGTAGAGTGATTCCTCGTTCCTTTAAAGCTGGAGATTTAGTACTGCGAAGAGAGGACGCCTTGAAAAATACAGGAAAGCTGGAAGCTAATTGGGAAGGTTCGTACAAGGTAATACAGGTACTAAAAGGTGGAGCGTACAAACTCCAGGATATGACGAGAAAAGAAATACTGAGGCCATGGAACGTGTGCCACTTGAAGAGATTTTATGTTTGAGGAAGGTGTTATTCCCTTACTATCTTTCCCTTTATGAACAATTTTAAATGTTTGTTTTTCATTCGAATAATTGTACACATTGCTTCACCGACACTCTTTTTCCCTCTACGTGGGTTTCCCTTTAGGGTTTTACCACGGAGAGGTTTTTAATGAGGCCGGCATAGGTTCCCCTTATTTGCCTATGTTGATGAACGCTTTTGATAAATGGAGCATCGTTTTTGGAAAAATTTCAGTGATTTCCCTTAATACCTGTTAATGTGATGATGAGATGATTCCTATATTCCGATTTTATGATGAGATGTTTATCATACGTTAAATACTGTGCTGGGATGATTGCTATGTGTTCATATAATGTTGAGATAATGAATGCATTTTGAAAAGCTAAACATAGGATGCTAGAGACACTGCGAAATCCATCTCACCCCCCTGCGAGGTTTACCCCACCATGAAAAAACTAGGAGGTTTATATAAACCTCATCGGATGAGACAGAAAGATTTACACCAATACACAAAGATTCGAGAGGGAAAGACCTAATATTACGCAATTAAAGATCTTCATCCACGACAGCCTCTAAAGTTAGGGGGAGTAGGAGATGTGGAGGGAAAGATATGGTTAATTTGTCAATTATCATATCTTAACTCTTAGGAGTATAAACAACTTTTGGGAGAGTATAATCCCTAAGAACTCTTACGAGTATAAACAACTTTTGGGAGAGTATAATCCCTAAGAACTCTTACGAGTATAAACAATTTTTGGTAGAGTATAATCCCTAAGAACTCTTACGAGTATAAACAACTTTTGGGAGAGTATAATCCCTATGAACCCTTACGAGTATGAACAACTTTTGGGAGAGTATAATCCCTAAGAACTCTTACGAGTATAAACAACTTTTGGGAGAGTATAATCCCTAAGAACTATCAGGAGGATAAGTAACTCTCAAACAACTTTTAGGAGAAATCGGGAGCATCATCGAGGCATCAAGTAAGTACAGAAGCACAAACCTCCTATTTTCATCTAAAAATTCTCTATAAGCTTTAGAGCCCATACGTGTCAAGAAGATGCTAGAAACATGCTACGAAGCATAGTCAAGTAAAACTAGACAGATAACACATGATATGTCTAGAATTTAAGATATAGTACATGGCATGCTCACAGAAAAACAACAGCACATATGTATGCATGCAATGAGATAATTTGCAGGTACGATGAACAGGAATGAAATAGAGCATCAAAAGGAAAGATATCCAAGACCAAAGGCACTATGCCCTGGCCCTCCACAAAAAACACAGGAGTGTAGAGTCTCCTGAAAATATCAAAAGAGACCTTGAAGGCCCCAGCAAAAGTAAAAGTGTTTTATGTACCAGAATGTTATGAAAGAAAGTAAATGAAGTTACGATGAGAAGGGAATTTCACTATTCCCCTCAAAACCTTCCCCTGCCTCATCAACCTGCCCACTGGAACCGCCTCCTTCGGCCTTCTCCTCCAGAGCATCAGCCATCACGGTTGCCACGGGATCAGGGTTGGCCACATGGATTGGGAATATTAAATCCTTCGCCGGTACCAGGTCATCCAACTTTAGGGCAGTCTCCTTCAGCTCTGAGACAGCCTTCCGCATCCTAGGCAGCCACCAAGGAGTGTTGATATCCTCTTTTGGGTCTCCGGGGAACTTAGGGGGAGTGGCCAACTCATCCAAGCGAAGCGAACGAGTGTAATGGCCATCAAATCCTGGTGCGGAGTGCTCGGCCACAGTGTTGGAAAACCCATGATCAATAAAATGGGGAATATGTGCGCCCATTGCCCCTAGGAAGCTAGTACTCTTGAGAAAAGTTTCCAACCATTCTCGATGCAAGGTACTCAGAAATTTATGCCCCATTGCAGAGGTAAAAGGAGAATCGATACACAGCTTCATCCCAACCAGAGGAAGAGTAACTTCCAAGTGCTCAATCCCTCTATCCCGCTCGTTAAGCTGAGTCTTAAGCAAAGAGATCTCCTCCAAAAGCTTCGTCTTTTCAGCTTGAATCACCTTCCGCTCCTGGCCGGCTTCCCGTAGCTCCGCCTCCAGTATTTCTTTCTTTACTTTCTCCAGTTCCACTTGGCTCTGGAGATCATCCACCAGCTGGACGGATTGGAGGGCCCGTTCGGATATGTCGGAGTATAGGAGGCCAAACTATACAAGGAATAATATGAAGAAGTAAGATGTTTATGTTGTTTTCCATTAGCTATGAAGAGCAACATCTGTATTAAGAATCTACCTGAGAGAAACTATGGGCAGCATGCACGATCCGGTCTTCTGAGGATAAGGCATTGAGGGCCTTTGTGGCAGGGGTCAGAGCGTGACGATCTATGAAGGCCGTAAATTGATCAACGCTGATGTCACCAGGGATATCCGGAGTAGCATTGGCAGAAGAGGGCAAGGAAGACTTAGTCTTTGATTTCTTCTTCTTGGAGGCATCAGAGACAGGAGGCAGCGAGGAAATAATGGCCTTCTCGGTGGAGGATCTTGTACGCTTGGCAATCGATCCGGCGAAGGGCTTCACCGGAGATGGGTGAGTGGGAGCTTTCATAGAACTTTCGGGAGCAGGAGATTTGGCCACCATGGAAAGAGGGGCAGCGTCGCGAGAAATCTGGGTTAGCCAACTCATAGCTGCAAAGGAAAACACAAAAGATATTAACAATTATATAGCAGTTTCCATCTCAAGGATGACGGTGAGGGAAGGGAAATGATATTACCATCATCTGGACCTAGAGGGTAATGAGTGCGGCCAAAGCCGAAATGGGATAAGGCCCTAGGATTCTTACATATGCTCATCACATCAAAATACCCATGAGCAAGTACGCTATCATTCAAACGATTCATTACGTCCAGGTTAAGAGAAGAACAAACAGAGAGAGGAGGACGGGGCACTCCAGGGTTCTCGTAAATCCATTTTTCATGAGGAAATTCCCAAGGAGAAGGACTGGTAACAAAGAAGTAATAATCCTTCCAGTCCTGGACCCCCTCATGGAGCTTCTCCATGAATTTTCCAGTCCTGGAAGGACGACCACAGGTATAGAAAAACCCGTCCGCAAACTTGCACATATACTGAGTTAGGAAAAGTTGGGCTGAGGGCTCGCCACCGTTCCCCTTGACCAAGATGTAAAAACCCAACATCGCATGAATGGCGTTTGGGGTAAATTAATTGAGGGGTATTCGAAGGTAAGTGGAAATTTCGGAGAGATATGGGTTGACCGGAAAGCGGAGGCCTGCTTTCAGTTGGGCCTCCCAAAAGGCTAGAGTGTTAGGACCTGGAAAATTAGGGCGTTCTTTTCTATGGGTTGTCCTAACTTTGTAATCGATTGGGAAAATCCCCGAACGGAGGAAGGCGGCAACACACTCTTGAGGAAGGATCGAAGAACCAGAGATCTTATCCTTTAGGGCAGGATTGGTTATGGGAAATAAAGAAAGTGAACCAGAGGCCGAACTCTCCATGGAAATGGAGTCCGACGAAGTTGGAGTAGAAGATGACATGAGGATACGATAAAAGAAAAATGAAGAGGAAGAGGAGGTACCTGAAACAAGGACGGTTTTCGAAAGCGACGGTGTTGCCGGTGGACGTGCGCGAGAAGTTAATTGCAATAAGGAGGAGGTGGAAACAAAAGTTAGAAGGAATTGATAAGTGGGAAGAAAGAAGGAGGTTTTTTCGAAGTGAAAGGAATTTTGAATTAATCATGAGGAAGAGAGAGTGGGGGAGAAAACCGAGAAGAAGTAAATGCCTCCCAATGAAAGGGCGCGTGACTGAAGAAGGACGGCTGGATGTTAGTCCTCGGGCAGGCGCCTGAATGCAGGTTTCGAAATCAAGTTGGCGTGTGGAAGTGGAAAAGGCGTGAGGATTCTGGAATAATTATCGAAAACCGAATATGTCATATTTTGAGGGAAATGTGAAGGAGTAATTAAAGGAAAAAATTATTTCTCTTAGAATTTATCTCATTACTTTTTCCTACTCTCTTAAAAATTATCCTTTTTACAAGAGTAGGGGGAGTAGCTGATGCAGACAAAATATGTCGCTCTCGGAAATATCGACACGTGGAAACGAGATAAAACAATAATAGTCTTAATTAGGTTAATGGGCTTGAAGGTGGATTAATACACTCCTAGGCCCAAAGAGATGAATAAGAATAATTGGGCCTTTAGCCCAATATCCGAGGATTAGTAGTCTTTGGGTCCAGGGATCTGGCCCAAAGGGAGCGCGTGGCATGAGCTATTTTCTCTTAGCCAAGTCAAGATATAGGGTCAAAGCGAGAAGATAGACCCAGTCCGCTGAAAGGCCAAGTCTTTAGGGATATGGACCGAATCTTCAGGGATCTGGGCCGAATTTACAGGGATGTGCGAGTGAATGTAGGGAGAAAGAGTCTTCCTCTCTCCCGAGAGAGAGGGGCAGGTATATAAATAGGTTACAATTATTTTATCAGGTACGTTTTTACAAAATCTATAGACTTTTACGAAATATACATTGAATTCAAAAGAAATATTATGTTATTCGCCAGAATTTCCCTAGAATCACAGGGAAATTCCTTTTTGATTCTCCTAAGAAGAATTCTGACTTGAGCGTCGGAGATTCCGCACCGAGGCCCCCCTCCGGCGTACTTTTGCAGGTCATTTCAGGATTTTCGAGGAGATTTGCGTGAAGATTGCCAAAGATAAAGAGCGATTCAAACCCGTGATTCGCAGCGCTTGTAAAGGAACGGTTGATATCCGTAGACGTTCTTTTCCGACGCAACAATAATATTATTTCATGTGAAATATTGTATATAAGTATTTTTCTATTTATTTGATTTTAAAAATTGAAGAATTTATTTTTAACAAAAAAAAAAAATTATATCCAATTTCTAATAATTTAGGGTTCAAGTGGTACCTTATCCCATCTTTAAATGTCACGATAACTTTTAACCAGAGTTCCATCTATGAAAAATTCATATTAATTGATATATGTTCTTCAGGAAAAGTGAGTTCTATGTATAGACGAAGATGACTTATGGATGACAGACTCATTAATGAATGAAAGTCGAAGTTAGAGTTTGATTCTATCTCTGTAAGACGTTATTGCCTCGTACTCCGGTGCAATACGGATCATGACAACCGTACCCAAGATACAACAACTTTAGAGCATTTCGCCCGTTGCACTACGAAACGAAAGCTATCGACGAATCTCAAACAAGTATCCGGAACTTTCGACTCAACTCTAATGTAGTAACCACAACTCTAAAATTCTAAGTATGCATATTGTAGTTTTAACTCAAATTTCAAAACTCAAGTTTTCAACTCTTGACCATGAATCAATAAAATGAATTTCCGAATGAATGAAATGATCAATGCAGGGGGGTCTATTTATAGGCTTCCAATAGTCGTTAGATAATAAGTGTGACTTTTCACAATAAACTTATTTTCCCAAAAGTTGCAACCTTTAGAAATAAGCAACGTACTATTTACAAAAAGTATGTCTCTTAAATTAACACAATAATTCTAAAAGACACAACCTTTGGAATAAAATCAGTCCATCAAAAGATATGACATTTCATGTCTATAAGTCACAATGCATCACTATTACCATTATAAATACATTCAACAATGACCAACTTTAATAATTAATTTCTCATTCACCCAAAATTTGGTTTTGAGAAATTAAATCTGAAAGTGTGCGTGTGGTATCTAGTGTTTAAGTGAAAAATAAAATAATGTTACACTTAATGTTGAGACAAATAGTGTAGCATCAACTCTAACAAAATATAAAGAAGTAAACACAGCGGAAGACTAAAACACTAAAACAATAAGAACACAATGGAATAATTTTAACATAGATTTTATTAATAACAAAACCTATGTTATGTCTTACGGCGAAAACAACTTAACTTGTAAGTTTACTAAAAATGTCGTGTGAAATGTCTCAACAATTACTTCAACATTCCACAAACGGAAACTACAATCGAGGCAGGTGCTTGAATCTGTAAAGAGACTTAAGTGTTTGAACACTGTCTAAAAAACTAATATGATCTATGATTCACTCTCAATCGATACAGAATTAAATACACGAGAAGGTATGGTATCCCTCGGTGTATATTAAAAGATACAACTACTGATCATAACTTCTAACAGGGATGAACGCTCAAGATATGTGTTACTCGAATAGTGCACGCTTAAGAATGAAAGCTTCCAGCGGTATTTATAGAGAAATAATCGAGTTCTAGAGTCTTCCATATGAGATCCTATTTTTTAGGATCTCCACTTCCATGATCTATCTAGATCCTTCTTCCATCTTCCAGGTAGTTCTAAGATGCTCCAAACTCTTCTAGCACGTCCTCCAACATTCTGGAATTTTCCAGGTTCTAGACTCTTGTAGAAGCTTTTAAAATCGTCCCTAAATGTGAGAGCATTTAGTCCAACATTTAATGTAACATTTCAGAAATGACTTAGAATAAATCAAGGTCAAATTAAGATGTTGTTGATAATGTTAAAGCATTTAAGAGTTAACAACATCTACAATATCAACTAAATCCATTTACACAAAACGGATTATAAAATTGTCACTTAATATTTTATAAAATGTACGTGGTCAAAACCAACATTTTCCAACACTTCCACCATAAGAAAATTGATTTTTAATGACCGAAATTTTCATTAAAAAAAATCATTTTATTTTAACAAAAATAATATATATATACTTCATTTATCCTGTCATAAAGTTTTTACTTAACTATTTTGAACGTGTCGTCATAAACTTTTCATTTCCTTAAATGACAAAATACATTGTCTCTTTCTCTCTACTTTTTTTTTTCATTTTTTTATCCTTCTCTGCATTTTCTCTTTTCTACGCCTTTTTCTACATTTACTTCTTCCTACATCTTTTTACATTTACTATGTGTAGGTCCCTAAGTTGAGTTAATATCGAGGGAAGCTAAAGAAAATGTCTAGAGGGGGGTGAATAGACTTTTCTAAAATCTTTCGATATATCAGAATTACAATATGCGGAATACGAAATTAACAATGAGCCCAATTAAAGTTTATACTCAACTTATATTCGTAATTTGAACTTCTGTATGAATACTCTACTTGTCTTGTTTAGATAAGCAATTTAATCAATTAAGCAATTAAACAAACAGTAAAGTAAATCAACACACAACGATTTTATAGTGGTTCGACAACTTGTCTACATCCACTCTCACAAACCCAGTTGTGAAATTCTTATTAACTCGTCCAATGGAGTAATATGTTCTTGTGGCTTTAAGTCCCAAGAAATAAGACTTAGATCTTCTCGATTATATCTCCAGATATATCTTCGATCTTACTAGCTATTTTACAAGCAACTAGCAACTTGAAACAGTAAACAAAAAACTTCTCTTCGTTCAGTAGTAGCCTTCTGATCTTCACTTGTCTTGAGTAGCTTCACTTTCTGAACTTCAATCTCTGAGAGAAATTTCTTCACTTGAATTTTCAATAACGTTTGCAGTATCAATATTTCAGTATCTCAGTAATCAGTAGTCTTCAAACGATAAACTCCTGCAAGTATTTATAGACTTCGGATTTCAAGAACTTTCAGTTGTGTAACAACCTTTCTTGAAAACTAACTTGTAACTGATTCTTTATATCCTTTCACGCGTTTCTTCAGTTAATTAGTTATTCCTTAACTAATTCTTCAATCTTTATCTTCAACACGCTTTTGTAACTAACTTCAAGTTGACCTGTCTTGTTTAGGTCGCGCACCTGTCTTGTTCTGTAGTAGTAGACTGCGTCTTCTACTGGTCTTGTGCAGTAGACTTCTTCAGTAGACTTCAACATAGAACTAATCTAGTCCTAACATCTAATCCTAACAAGACCATTACATTACATTAAGCTTTTATAACACAAGCTTAGTCAACTTATAAACTATACAATAAAACTAATCTATTACATAAAAAAACATGAGCTCTATACAACATTTATTCATAGCTCAATAACAATATAACATATATAAACACCAAATATGAAGTACTTATAAATCGTACTTATCTTTCAATAATACTTGTCTTTTAAAACTAGTACTTGTCTTTGTGAATTCTACTGATCTGTACAAGACGACTTCAACTCAACTAGACTAGATCAGTCAATACTTAGAAAATATTCAAGTCTACTTTTGGCTTATCAAAACTTTATCTTTTATCTTTTATTCATCATTTAGGACTTGTTCTAGGATTCATATCCCAACAATTTCCCCCTTTTTGATGAAGCCAAAACTACTTGAATCTTTTCACAATAGTAGACTAGTTAAGTAGTTACCTTGTCTTTTAACATCAAATATTACTTATCTTTTCATTCATTCAGAAATAAGATCAGCAGATATTACACATACTTACTCAAAATAAAACTAAGTAATCAGAAAAAAAACAAACAATTAATCTGATATACTACCTTATTAAGAACTTGGAACACCAAAAGCATCTAGTAGTCTTTTGTGAATGATAGTCATGTGTTCTTCCGTTTCAATCTTCTCCTTCTCCAGTAGGTCTTCTTCAAACTTCTTAATGTGGTTGTGATCGATCCTTTTTCCAGAACCTAACATAGGAGTAATCCACTTAGGAAAAATAGGAACAAGGATATTAAAACTTACAGCAGTAGCAATCCTCATGATCAAGTTCCATAGATTCATGTCTTGATTTTCCATGAACTTGTCAAAAATTGCATATAACTCTTCTTTGCTCTCTGGATCTCCAAACTTGCGAATAATCCAGTGATCCAACTCCCAATTCAGCTTGACTTTGAACCATGCATCTTTATGTTCATCATCAATGAAATTATCAATGTATGCATCTTCAACTTGATCTGGATCAGTCTTCAACTTCAGCAAATTCTTGATATGCTTTCCCAGCAATTTCTTGTTAGCATAATGAATTTCTTCCAGCTTCTGCTTCTTATGAAGAGCTTCAACCTCTTCATCACCAATATCAGCTAGAATATCTCCTAGTTCTTCTTTCTTCTTCTCTAGAACAAGTTTCCTCTTGACTTGTCTAGTCCGAACTTCACCTTCAGGAGACGCAACACTCTTTCCTTTTAGCAATCTTTTCTGTTCTGCAGCTTCTTCAAGGCCTGCTTTCTTGACTAGCCTTCCTCTTTTGGGATACCTTAACTCTTCTATCGCAGTCGCAGCAGCTTTAACTTCCGGTTCTGCACTCGACTTCTCTTCAACTCTACTTGTCTCTTCCCCCTTTTTGGCTTCATCACTTGCCTTAAGAGTGAATAGACTAGTGAATCGAGTCATTTCTTCTTTCAGTGCTTCCTTCATTGCTTCAGCCGCGAGCTCTATCTGCTTTCGTTGGGTCTGATCACGACTCAGCTTGTCTAGTCGATCAGCAGTAGACTCCAATTTCTTCGAGTTAATAGCCAATTCATCCTTGAAATGAACAGCTGTCTGACGTAGTAGGGTGTTTTGATTTGTCAGCTCAGTGAGAATAGCTTGAGAACGCACCAACTGATCTTGTGCTTCTCGTCTTTGCTCATCAGCTATCTCAATCTTCACTCTGTATAGTCTTTCCATTTTACTTGCTTCTTCAGCCAGCGATCTTGCAAAGGAAATAGATCTTTTCTCAAACGAATCAACTTGCTTTTGGAGAAAACGTTCAACTTCCGCATATAACTCAGCTCGGAAAGTTGAGTCCATTTTGTTGACCTCTCCAACAATCAATTCTCGCGATGAGTCAACAAGCGATTGATTTTGCTCAACCAGCACGTCCTTAACCTTTAAATTTAAGAACTCATCAACAGCAGAGTGAACAGTATCTCTTAAGTCCGACTTCAACTCTGTAAGATATCCTTCAGAGAAACCTTGAGTAGATGACTGAACTTCAGTAACAATTTCTTCTTGAACTTTCTCAATAAGTTCATCTTCTGTAAACATTACAGCATCCACGAACTCATCATCTTCAACTCCAAAGTGGAAAGAATGATCATCAGAATTTTCAGACTCATCTTCTGACTGATCTGACGTTTGAATGCCAGCGTCAACAGTTACAGCTCTCAACTCTTCTTCCGGTAGATCAGTCTGAATACCAACATCAAACTTGACCTCTGAGGATAAAATATCATCAGGTATATTCAGCATTTTCTTCACCAATGCTGTCAATGCATGAGGTGGAAACAATTCAGAGTGGTCCTTGACCCCACTATTCTCCTTCTGTTCCATCTCCCAATCTTGAAAATTAGAGATACCTCCCATGCCTTGAATGACTTCAAACAAATCTTCTGTTGGGGATGACTTCAATGCATACCAAGTGCATATCCTTAGAAGTTTTTCATACGCTTCTGAAGATGTGTCGATCTCTATTGATGGTAGCATTTTCCTTAGATTGTGTGACATCTTCAAGCGCAATCTCTTCTCTCTTAAACACATCGGATAATAGACGAGAGAATCAAATCTAACAACAGACGGGGTCTGAGCAGGTGGGGTCCCTGTCTCAGTTGTTGCAGTGGCAACTGGCATTTTGTCTGAAGTAGATGGGTTGGGGGGATCAACATATTCTGTTGTGGTAGTAGGAATTTGGGTGGTGGTTTCTTGGGGCTTTGATGTGTCTGGGTTTAGTTCGACAATTGTAGAAGTATCAATTGTATCAAATATAGTAGTGTCATGGGTTATGTTGGCTCTCAGTGGATGCACTGCCAACACTGTCGAGGTTTTGGGAATAGCTTTGGCACGAGATCGAAGTGATCTGGCCTTGGTTTTAACAGGGAGAGAGAGAGGAATTGACAAAGCTCTAGAAGAGGTACCAACCTTTTCTTCAGTCGACTTGTCTGGTGAAGGACTCGACTCGACTCTCACCAGTCGATATACTTGCAATTCGTCCTCTTTCGTCTCAGGCTCCTTGTCTGAGTGAGTTTCTTCCGAATCTCCTTCAGCCTCAATCATAGCCTCTTCTTCCACATACTGAACTAGTCTTCCACTAGTTCCAGCCTCAGCCTCCTCAGAACCTTCACTGCCCAACTCGTCTTCTCCAGCACTAGACGAGGCAGCTTCAATCATGGCGTCATCAGGATTGATATGAACTTGCCTGGTGGTAGCCGATCTAGCAGCAGCTTGCTTTGCCAGAGCCTCCTTCTTTAGATAATGCTTTAGAGGGTGGAATGGCTTGCCTTTACTCCAACTCGTCTTGTTGGGTAATAAGATGGGTAGAATGATACTTAGCTTGTTTCCAAAGCTAACATTCGCAGTTACAACCCAGTTGACTGTACTAGTGTCAACTTGCACAAACTTCTTGTAATACATCAATCTATCCAAGAAGAGTTTAGTCCAGTTTCCTTCAGTGATTCCATCGTAAATCACAGCCATTATTCTTGCTTTCTGGGGCGTCACAGAGTCAAAACTCCCAGTGACTCCTAACAACATTTTGGATGCAATGTCAAGAAGAGTCTTGTACTTGTCAAGTAGCTCCTTCTTCTTGACTACAGGAACTTTACCATCACTTTTCAATTTCAGCCTCCTTCCACAGAAAATACTCAAATACCTCAATTCTCTGCCTTCAGCATATCTTTCGATATCTATCGAACCGGACGGCAATTTCAATGAATCAGTCAAGAATTCACGAGTAATCTCCACTCGCCTTCTTCCAACAAAGGCTTCAATCGAGTCGCCTTGTCGAGTTGCAGTAGAATAAAATTCTAATACTTCTTCCTCTAGCACAACCTCAGGAAATGCCTCCAAATAGGGTCTCAATCCACATCTGAAGCATTTAATCTGAATTTCTTTGTTGTCTTCAGTGTGATTCCCTTTGAAGAACACCGAACCCTCCACATGCACTCTTCCTTCTGTAATGTACTTGCCTAGATCGAATCTTGCTTGCATGTTAGTACGGGCATCAAATATCGAAACAATCGACATAGTAGAATGATTAAGAAAAATAAGAGATTTCGAAAGATCTTGAGTTCTTGAGAAGTTATGAGAATCAAGAGATAAACACTTGTGAGCAGTTACAAATGAGTAGTGTGGGTTTTATTTAAACCTTGAGTTTGGAATCAATGGTTGAGATTGAGAGATTTAATCCAATGGTTAAGTATGAAAGTCCTTTGAAATTCAATTTGGCGGAATCGAGAATAATACGTGATTTAGTATTGTGAAATTTGAAATCCGCCTCTTCTATTGGTAGAATAGAGGAGTGTATTCCTCTGACCTAGCAAAGTAGAGTTTTTGGCGCGAACTGGTTATATACACCTCATTAAATGGAGTGTATACATCCAGATCTAGGTTTTTCAAACTTTCAATACTTCAAATTACATATATATCCTTGATTCGTTTTGTTTAAACACTTAGAATATTTGCATCAAAGGAACACTTATCTTGTCTGTTCGTGTCTATCCAGAACAGACGAATAGACTGGCATGCACAAGACGAGTTCCCCCTTCGATTGTGCTTGTCTACTTTGTATCATCAAACGATTATATGTACCTGTCTTTTCTTGCACTACAGATTAGATGTACTATAGGTAGTCGAGTAGGATAATTAATAATGAATATCAATCTAAGTCAATGATCAAGGTTCAAACAAGATGACTGTTACCAAACTAAAGAGTCAACATAAGGATCTTTAAGAAATCAAGGATTCCCCCTTAAATGTGTATTCCCTTAGTATTACCCTCAGCTTTACCAGCTTCCTCATCGGGTTGGATGGTCAACTTGTCTGACCTTGTATACCTGTCTGTTGAGTGAGTAGACGAGTGCTCTGTGTTTTCATGGTAACTTGTCTATTTCTCCTTTCTTCTTAAGACCGTACCTGTCTGGTTAGTACATTTCTACATACTAGTAGGATCAAGATCAATCAGTCCTAGACTAATGCATAATTCACGAAATCGGGCCTCAGCTAATGGTTTTGTGAAAATATCAGCTCTTTGAAAATCAGTATGAATCTTTTCCATGCGAATATCCTTCTTTTCTACATGATCACGTATGAAATGGTGTTTAACATCAACATGTTTACAACGTGTGTGCAGAACAGGATTTTGTGTAATGGCAATTGCACTATTACTATCACAGAATATAGGAACATTTGATTCACAAATATTATAATCTCTAAGCTGTTGAATAAGCCATAATAATTGACTACAACAACTACCAGCAGCCATGTACTCGGCTTCAGTAGTAGAGGTAGCAACACTTGTCTGCTTTTTCGAAAACCATGAAATGAGTTTTGTGCCTAAGAATTGACAAGAACCAGATGTAGATTTCCTATCTATTCTATAACCACCAAAATCAGAATCAGAGTAGCCACTTAGAGATAAATCATCATTTGAAGGATACCATATACCACGATTGATGGTTCCTTTCAAATATTTCAATATCCTTTTAGTGGTTTCCATATGACTCTCTTTTGGATTAGCTTGAAAACGAGCACATACACCAACAGAAAATGCAATATCAGGTCTACTAGCAGTCAAGTAGAGTAGTGATCCAATAAGACCACGGTAATGAGTTTGATCAGTACATTTTCCATTCTCGTCTGGATCCATCCTGTAAGTAGGTTGCATAGGTACTCCAGAAGATTTACATGTCTTAATACCATACTTGTCTAGTAGATTACGAGTATATTTTGCTTGATTTATAAAAATCCCTTCTGGGGTCTGTTTTACTTGAAGTCCAAGAAAGTAATTCATTTAACCCATCATAGACATCTCAAATTTACTTTGCATGAGTGTTGAAAAACTTTCACTCAGCTTTTTGTTAGGTGATCCAAAAATGATGTCATCTACGTAAATTTGGACGAGTAAAATGTCTTTCCCTTCTTGTCTTCTAAACAAGGTTCTATCTACCTTGCCCTTAGTAAAACCATTTTCTAATAGAAATTGAGAAAGAGTATCGTACCAGGCTCTTGGAGCTTGCTTCAGTCCATATAAGGCCTTCTTTAATCTGTATACCTGATTACCTTTGACTTCGAAACCTGGGGGTTGTTCAACATACACTTCTTCCGCAAGAATACCGTTAAGAAATGCACTTTTAACATCCATTTGATATACAGTAAATTTCATGTAAGCAGCATATGCAAGGACCAATCGAATGGCTTCTAGTCTAGCAACATGAGCATATGTTTCATCATAATCTATGCCTTCAGCTTGTGAATAGCCTTGGGCAACTAGTCTAGCCTTATTACGAACAACTACATCATTCTCATCTTTCTTATTCTTGAAAATCCATCGAGTGCCAACTACATTATGGTGTTTTGGTCTATCGACAAGTTCCCAGACGTCGTTTCGAACAAACTGATTCAACTCGTCTTGCATAGCGATGATCCAATTACTATCAGCCAATGCCTCATTAATGGTTTTAGGCTCGATAGATGAGAGGAAACAACACCAGCAAAACAGAGATGGACTAGATTGTTCTTGCGACTCAAAGAGTTGTCGTCTAGTCTTTACACCAACAGTAGAGTCACCAATAATATTTTCAGTATTATGCGCTGATTTCCATGTATTTCTATTCTTAACAATAGTACTATCATCTATATCATGTGCAGCATCATGCATGTCAACATCATTATCATCAGAAGATTTAATGGGAGTAGACGAGTCGACTAGTTTAGGCATGTCAACTGGTCTAGTAGGGTTACCTTGAGCACTCACCTTCTTCTGGTCATCTGACTCAAGAGCTTTTATGAATGGATTGTATGCTTGAACGGATTCTTATACCTCTGAGTCTTTGTCAGATTCGACAGTTAGCTCAGTAACTTTCTCACTGATCTTGTTGGCAGACGAGTCCTGTTGAGATTCTTCGAAAACCACATGTGGTGTTTCTTCCACACAAAGGGTTGAGTAGTTGAATACTCTAAATGCTTTGCTAGTCGAGGAGTATCCTAAGAATATCCCCTCGTCTGCTTTAGCATCGAATGCATTCAACTTGCTTTTCCCATTGTTATGGATGAAACACTTGCATCCAAATATATGAAAATATGAAACTCTGGGTTTTCTACCTTTCCATACCTCATAGGGCGTCTTACCTAGTGCTTTATTGATAGCACTTCTGTTTTGTGAGTGGCATGCAGTATTGATAGCTTCTGCCCAAAATTTCTGAGGAGTATTATACTCTGTCAGCATGGTCCTGCAGGCCTCCTTAAGAGTTCTGTTCCTTCGCTCTGCTACTCCATTTTGTTGTGGTGTCCTTGCTGCACTAGTAAGGTGCTGGATGCCACGCTTAGAACAAAATTCTTTAATATAGCAGTTAATGAATTCAGTACCCTTGTCACTACGGATCTTGACAATTGACTGATTCTTCTCAACCTGTAACTTCTTCAACAGATCAGGCAAAAGTGTTTGTGTATCACTCTTCTTATGTAAGAAGACTACCCAAGTGAACTTAGAATAGTCGTCTACCACAACAAGTGTGTACCTTCTACCGTTCAAAGTTGGAGGAGTTATTGGGCCATGTAAGTCCATATGTAGAAGTTCAAGAACTCTACTGGTTGAGAGGGATGGAATAGATTTAAAAGAACCCTTTACCTGTTTACCTTTTCGACAGGACGTGCATACATGTGACTTATAGTAGACTTCATTGGGAATACCTTCCACAAGGTAGTCTCTGGCTATCTTATTAAGAACCTTAAAGTTTAGATGACAAAGGCGTCTATGCCAGAGCCAGCCAAGTTCTTTAGGATTCTTAGTAAGTAGACAGGTGTCCCTCGGACAACTGTTCCAGTTCACTATGTACACACTTCCTTGTCTAATGCCGACCAGTAAGACTGTGTGTGTCTTTTTGTCAATGATTTCACATTTCTGACTCTTGAACTGCACCTTGTATCCACGGTCACAAAATTGTGAAACAGAGAGTAAATTGTATTTCAAGCCTTCAACATAAGAAACATCTTGAATCTCTATGTCTCCATTCCGAATGTAACCAAATCCTTTGGTAACAGCAGTGGAGCTATCACCAAATATCACTTTTGGTCCTTCTTGCTCATGGTAGCTTGATAAGAGAGTCTTGGTACCAGTCATGTGGTGCGAACAGCCACTGTCTATGTACCAAGTTTCTCCGGTTGAGCCACCCTTCTTGTATAGATCGAGTCGACCCTGCAATAGATGATAATACATAATTTAGGTACCCTCCTTGTTTATTGGGGTCCTTGGGGGTTAGTCGAGTTCAGTGGAATCCAAATGTACATTGGAGTTCTGAACAAGTTTGACCTTCTGAGCTTTCGACCATATTTGTTGCAAAATAAGACCTTGTTGTCCTTATCTGGCCTATCAGTCGAGTTCGGGTCTACTCTTTGGAGATAGCCTTTTGACTTAATCTCTACTTGAGCAGGCACTTGTCTATGATAGTCAGAGTAAGGTTTGTATGCATTAGGTCCATACGGTTTATAGACATGTTTAGGTCTTTCTTCTCCTTTGATATCATATGACAAAGGTGGAGGATATAGAACAGCTTGTGTACGATATTTTGGACCTTCCTGTCTAGGTCTAGACGAGTAGAGTTGAGACTGCCTTATGAAAGGAGGTCTAGACTCTTGTCGTCTAGTCTGTACTAGTTTAGTACTCGCTTCCTCAGGATACCAGTCCTCGTATCTGACCTGATTTGGTCGTCCACGATTCCTAGTCCTTTGTTGACTTGTCTTAAACGGAACAAGCTTGTTGTTAACTTTCTTTTTACCTCCCTTGGTATTTGGAATGTTAACTTGATCTTGTTTTGGTACAGTACCTTTAGATGGAGTGTCAATATCGTATATCATTGGTTCTTTTCCTTTATCATTAGTCAAAGAACTTGAGATGAAAATAGTAGGGTTCTTAGGAATTTGAGTAGACGAGCTGGGTGTCTCAGCACCTATGCCTGTCTTGTCAGCAGGAGCCCTATACCTATCTGACAATTCAAGGTTAACCTTAGATGAGTTAACCAGGTCAGTAAGTTTAAGGTCTAGAGTGACAACCTCGGTTTCTAAGAACTTATTACGTTCTTCAAGCTTTTTGAACTTGCTTTGTAAAGCATTGAATTCATGTTTCTCAGTAGCATGTGTCTTAAGTAGGTCTTGATACAACTTGTCTGTTAATGCACACTTGTCTTTGAGTTGTCTCAACTCTTCTTGCAAGCGTTCATTTAGGACTATTATATTAGGATCTACTTTAGACTGGGCTTCCTTAAGATCAATGATTTCTTGTCTTAAAATGATGTTTTCGTCACTGACTTCAATGAATGCCTTGTTGGCAAGTAGGAGGTCGTCTTCAACTGCACTAGTAGAGTGCTGAAGACTACTCCCTACTTTGCTACTGGCAGTATCACTTTCATCAGAATCTGATTCATCACAAGATTGAAAAGAAGTAGCAGATGATACCTCTTGGTCGATTTTAGCCATGAAGCATAGACCATCATCTACTATGAAGGCTTCATTGTGATCTGGTTCAGACGGGTAGCTAGATGAGGATGATGGCAACTCGTCTGAGTCAGAGTCAGAGTCATCATTGCCTTCTTACCACGGTTGTATCTTCTTTCCCTCCGTGCTTTGCGTTCTTCTCGATCATCGGTACTCAGGTCTGGACATTCATATATGTAGTGACCTGGCTTCTCACAGTTATAGCACAAGAGATCATTAGTAGCCTTTTTAATAGGAGAGTTGTTCCTTCGTTTATCACGTCTATCAGACTCTCTATCTTGTTTGTTACCTTTCGAGACTTCGTCTCTCCTTTCGGACGAGTTTCGGTCTCGTCTGGTCTCAGACGAGTTCTTAGAAGCAGACCCTCTATGCTCTCTATAGAACTTCTTATATCTTCCGAAACGTTTATTCAGCCTATCAAACTTTCTAACCATGAGGCTTACCTTATCCTTCAGACTAAGATCAGTATCTATCTCGTCTTTAACAGAAGCAGACCTAGTCTTAGTCTTAGACCTGTCTATCTTAGACGAACTAGCCTTAAAAGCAACGTTCTTAGATACAGCATGTTCTCTGTCACTACTTACTATGGGTTCATCTTCGTCTAAATCAAACTCATGAGCCTTTAGAGTTTGAAACATAGTCTCTACTGTCCATACGTCTATATCTTGGGTATTCTTAACAAGCATTTTTACCATTTTCCATCGACTATCAAGGCTTTTGAGAATCCTAAGATTGATTTCACGTGGAGTATAAGATTTACCAAGGACTTCCAAGTCATTCATGATTTTAGTAAAACGAGTATCCAACTGGTCTATTGTTTCACCAGCTTTCATATGAAATGATTCGAATCTTTGGACTGCAGTGGAAAACTTGCTTTCTTTGATTAGGGATGTCCCTTCACAAATGATAGCTAAGCGATCCCACATTTCTTTGGCAGTTTTACATTTTAACACTTTTCCCAGATACTCGTTAGGAAGAGTGTGTAAGATGTAATTCTTGGCCAAACTATCCAAATTATTCTGTCTCATTTCTTTAGAGGTTAGTTCTGACCTTGGTTTCTTGACGAGAGTACCCACTGGTTGATTTGGGTCAAGGGCAGCAGTATTGGGGATCATGGTCACAATTGGACCTTCAGTGACGACGGAGATCATTAAGTCGTGAGTGGAGCTGAAGATGGCTTCCATCCTTAGCTTCCAATAGTCGTAGTCTTGTACCTGGAACTTAGGTAGCTTGTTAGCGTTGATCTCAAGAGACATGATTTCAAGAAATAAGTGCTAAGTAGAGTTATGATCAAGAATAACAGATAAGTCAAGAACAGGGAGCACGAAACAGATGTAACAAGAATATGAACAAGAACACGTAAACAAGAACAATCAAGGACCAAGACTTCACCCTAAGTCTTAAGTCGGTTATCAAGAAACAGCAGTTCGTAAACTACTGCTCTGATACCACTTGTAGGTCCCTAAGTTGAGTTAATATCGAGGGAAGCTAAAGAAAATGTCTAGAGGGGGGTGAATAGACTTTTCTAAAATCTTTCGATATATCAGAATTACAATATGCGGAATACGAAATTAACAATGAGCCCAATTAAAGTTTATACTCAACTTATATTCGTAATTTGAACTTCTGTATGAATACTCTACTTGTCTTGTTTAGATAAGCAATTTAATCAATTAAGCAATTAAACAAACAGTAAAGTAAATCAACACACAACGATTTTATAGTGGTTCGACAACTTGTCTACATCCACTCTCACAAACCCAGTTGTGAAATTCTTATTAACTCGTCCAATGGAGTAATATGTTCTTGTGGCTTTAAGTCCCAAGAAATAAGACTTAGATCTTCTCGATTATATCTCCAGATATATCTTCGATCTTACTAGCTATTTTACAAGCAACTAGCAACTTGAAACAGTAAACAAAAAACTTCTCTTCGTTCAGTAGTAGCCTTCTGATCTTCACTTGTCTTGAGTAGCTTCACTTTCTGAACTTCAATCTCTGAGAGAAATTTCTTCACTTGAATTTTCAATAACGTTTGCAGTATCAATATTTCAGTATCTCAGTAATCAGTAGTCTTCAAACGATAAACTCCTTCAAGTATTTATAGACTTCGGATTTCAAGAACTTTCAGTTGTGTAACAACCTTTCTTGAAAACTAACTTGTAACTGATTCTTTATATCCTTTCACGTGTTTCTTCAGTTAATTAGTTATTCCTTAACTAATTCTTCAATCTTTATCTTCAACACGCTTTTGTAACTAACTTCAAGTTGACCTGTCTTGTTTAGGTCGCGCACCTGTCTTGTTCTGTAGTAGTAGACTGCGTCTTATACTTGTCTTGTGCAGTAGACTTCTTCAGTAGACTTCAACATAGAACTAATCTAGTCCTAACATCTAATCCTAACAAGACCATTACATTACATTAAGCTTTTATAACACAAGCTTAGTCAACTTATAAACTATACAATAAAACTAATCTATTACATAAAAAAACATGAGCTCTATACAACATTTATTCATAGCTCAATAACAATCTAACATATATAAACACCAAATATGAAGTACTTATAAATCGTACTTATCTTTCAATAATACTTGTCTTTTAAAACTAGTACTTGTCTTTGTGAATTCTACTGATCTGTACAAGACGACTTCAACTCAACTAGACTAGATCAGTCAATACTTAGAAAATATTCAAGTCTACTTTTGGCTTATCAAAACTTTATCTTTTATCTTTTATTCATCATTTAGGACTTGTTCTAGGATTCATATCCCAACACTATGCATTACACATTTTATTCGTACTATATTTCTTAATTTTCGTAAAAAAAACAAATGGAAAGTTTATAATGAGACATAGGGAGCAATATTTTCAATGTTTTACATTAATTATAATTTATATGTACATGGTTGTAAAAATCGGGCCTATGCACCATCGATTCGCCTCGATTTCACTCAAATCAGCTACTGCGTTAGGCACCACATAGGCGGACTGATTTTGACTAGGCACTCCAGTTTTTTTATTCCTTAACTAAAACGATGTCGGCAAATCCATCACTCAAGTCCAAAGCAATTGCACCGCGTTTTATGGAGAAACGAAAACACTTGAGGAACTTGTGCTAATTTTAAACTTCCCGACGTCGAAGTCTGATTCGAGCGATCGAGCACACTTTTTTTAGTGAAATCGATGCTCTGAGCAAAATCTCGTTTAAGGGGTGAACACTGCATTTTTTTATGTATTTCTATGTTATTTCTACAAATTTTAATTTCTCCAGGGATCTTTTTGTAATTTATTGTTTTTGTTGAATTAAGATTTTTTAATTTTGTGTGCAATATTTTGATTTTTAATATTAAAAAAAATGGACATCTAACCATTAGGCGGTCATGAACCGTTTAATTAGTGATGTTCGACTTTACACGTTGCACCCTTCCTATGATATTATGTGTAATTGGGCTGAGCTAAAACTTATGGGCACGAATATACACACACGACTTTGTTGAGGGCACTAATCAGCTATGTTGGACTTTTTATACTGATTTAGACTATTAGTCAAATATGTATTTGCATACTATAAACTCGATTATCCGGTATTTTAATTATATATATATATATATATATATATACTGTATTTAAAATACATCTTTTGTTTATTTCTAATATATTGAATATAAAAATACAAATATTCAAACAAACAAATCCGGGTTAACATCTCAATTTTGAGGTGGACCCTACCTAGTTAATTATAATTTATATATGTACATGGTTGTAAAAATCGGGCCTGTGCACCATCAATTCGCCTCGATTTTACTCAAATCAGCTACTGCGTTAGGCACCACCTAGGCGGACTGATTTCGACTAGGCACTCCAGTTTTTTTATTCCTTAACTAAAACGATGTCGGCAAATCCATCACTCAAGTCTTATTCAATTGCACCGCGTTTTATGGAGAAACGAAAACACCTGAAGAACTTGTGCTAATTTTAGACTTCCCGGCATCGAAGTCTGATTCGAGCAATCGAACACACTTTTTTGAGAGAAATCGACGCTCTGAGCAAATTCTATCGTTTAAAGGGTGAACACTGCATTTTTATGTATTTCTATGTTATTTCTGCAAATTTTAATTTCTCCAGGAATCTTTTTGTAATTTCTTGTTTTTTTGTTGAATTAAGATTTTTTAATTTTTTGTGTAATTTTTTGATTTTTAATATTAAAAAAAAATGGACCGTCTAACCATTAGGCGGTCAAGAACCGTTTGACTAGTGATTTTTTACTTTACACGTTGCACCCTTCCTATGATATTCTATGTAATTGGGCTGAGCTAAAACTTATTGGCACGGATATACACACACGACTTTGTTGAGGACACCCACTCATTAAAAACATCCGCCCTAAGATGAGTACACCACCCACAAAAAACAAAAATTACCCCCTTCCTAAAACAATTGTACCCTAACTAAAGCCACATTCCCAAGGTTTGGTACACCCCCGCTCCATCCTCTCCAAGACTCCAACCATCTCCATCCTCCCTCCCCACCGTGGAATAAGGTGGGGCCGCTGCTGCTATTGTTTGAAAAATGAAGGCGAATGACGACACTACTTCTACTTGAAAAAAAAAGGCAGTTGATGACGTCGTTCCTCCCCTCCCCTGCGTCGCCGTCGTCCCACCCCTCGTCATCTCTCATCTCATTCCCCTCCCAACCACGCAACCTATTTCCCCTACCCCCCCTCCGCCATGTCGCATGTTCGTTCTCCGCCTTTCCCCCATGTAAGTAATTTCGAGTCTAGATCAAAAAAAATTTACACTTTCAGATCGATTTTTATTTGCTCGAATCTAGATCGATTTTTTTCTTAAATCTAGAATGCAAAAATCAAGATTTGGAATCCTTCAATAATTGTTTTTGAATTTTATTGCCATTTTTTAATATTATTATTGAATATTTCACTTTTCTTCTAATTCTTTTGCCGAAATTCGGTCTTTTTTTTTTTCCAAATTTTGTATTTTCTTCAAAATAAAAATTAGATATAGTATTGTTTTTTATTTTTTTTTATTTCGACACTGGTTGATCTAAGAAAAAAATTGAACGAGACTGTTTGCTATTTTGGAATGATGTATTTTGATATTTTGCTTTAATTTTCGTAATGATGCCGTTTGCTTGGTTTTTTTCTTCTTTTTTTTTCGAAATTACACGAGGGACGACGAATATAATTTTGAGTTCAAATTTGCGAATGGGTGTACTTATCTCGAGTATTCTTTGTCATTTCATACATCCCTAATTTGTAAAAAAATAAAATTGGTGGGTGTTCTCATCAAACCTGTGTGTGCGTCTAGCCGTGCCCGAAAGTTATATAGATAAGAAATTGGCCCAATGTTATTTTTTTCTAAGATTTTAAGCCATAATCCCCAATCCAGTCTTTGAGAAGCTATGTGAATTTTATCAATTTTGCCTCGGATAAATGCACAATATGTAAAATTCTCTCTCTAAAAATGTAATTGCTCTCTCTCGAAAATCACGGGAGCAACAACACGCTAACCCAGCTTAATCATCAAAATTGCCTCGTAAATCAAAACAATCTCTCCGGCGAAGATTTGATATGAATAACTCTCCCTCCGGGCTTCATACCTCTTAGGGGTAATGATTGCCTCGGCACCTACTTGTGCTACTCCCTTCCGGGATTGGCCAATGCAACCGCCCAAGATGGCTATATTAACAAGGCAAACCAAACACTATTCCGCACCCCGGAGAATCCTCTCTTCACCAAATTTCTTCCCTTGTCCTCAGAAACACCCCACAAAAACAAAATTGGCGGATCAACTCAACTCACAACTCGGCCGAGTAAGTCTGAAGGAAAAGGATGATCGTCGTACACCTATTCCGCCGACAGCCCTGGCACAAAAAACACATGCTTTTGGGACGATTCACAATCCCACGAAAGTTCTCGGCCAACGACATATGTGCTACCATGAGAAGGATATGGCGTACTGTAAAACCGGTGTCGGCATTCCAAGTTGGGGATGGGCTCTTCGCTTTCGAATTTGATGATATTGTTGAATGCAATAAGGCATACCACCGGCAACCGTGGTCTCTCAACAATAGCTGGTTTGTTCTATCCATCCTGACAGGAGCTGAAACACACGAAGACCTGGCAGTCACACATGCACCGCTATGGGTGCAGTTCCACGGCTTGCAGATCCAATCCATGACGGCTCCGGTTGGAATGATGATGGGAGATGTTCTGGGGGAAGTGCTGGAGGTCGATGCACCGAAAGGAGGCTTTGCTATTGGAAGATGCTTAAGGGTGCGAGTGCTCGCGGATCTGAACCTCCCACTAGTTTATTCCACAACTATGACGATCCAAGGTAAACTTCTTCTGATCATGTTTCGTTATGAGAAATTGGGAGACTTTTGTTATAAATGTGGTCTTCTAAGTCATGTTGAGAAAGATTGTCCACTAAAGTTTGGACTGGAGATGCATGCACCAACAAACAATTTCCCACTCTGGTTGAGGGCTGACGGTCAAAATGGAGTGCCAAAGGACCAATGGCCAATCATCCCAGACATGCAAGAAGCGGAAAGTAGCACAACCGGAGAACAAAGAGAGGCCCAAGGGGTGGCACAACAACCAATACCGATCACGGAGATGGTGCCGGCGATTACTCATCAGGAGACTGATGTTCAGAGGCAAGTACTTGGAATATGGAGGGAGGCCCACATCAGCCCTAATGCATTAAACCCTGTCTTTAATGATGCTCCACCTTTTGGAGCAGATTTATTGATCTCGGGAACAATGGATCCATTAATGGCACAATATCAGACAAACATTCCTTTTCCTAGTCCAGAGGTGGGCCAGTCATCAATGAGGGGGGATCTACACAAAGTAACTGAAAAGTATGTGAAAAGTTGTGTGGAATTGATTGAAAGTTCAGTGAAAAGCACACCAATAGTCAACAAAGAGGAGGCAGCGCACAATCGGGACCTGAGAAAGATGAAAAGGGCAATATTCCAATCCAATACTTTTATTGGAAAGCTACTCCCACTAGGTAACATTCAGAAGTCTCAAAAGGACCTTCGACAGTCCAAAAAAAGGGTTCGTGTGCAGCCTACAAAAGCTAAAAAGGGAGATGTGATTATCATTGTGGATAAAGATGTGGACAAAGAGGCAGAAGGGGATGGGGGTCAGAGTTCGACCAGAACCAGCAAAAAAGCCAAGAGTGATGAAGGGGACACAGGTTTGCAAAAGGAGGCGGAGGCTGACATTGAGCAGCCCCGCCCAGACATATGAGAATTGTTGTTTGGAACGCGCGTTCCTGTCTTTACGAAGGCTAGTAGCCAATCTCAAACCCCATGTCTTGTTTATTTCTGAATCTAAGCTTCCAGTTAGGATAGCTAGGGCAAGAATGTCTTCTATGAATTTTAACTTTTGTTTTGGAATCGATGCCAAAGGGGCAAGTGGAGGACTTATTTTGTATGCTACTAATGAAGTTAATATTTCTTTGTGTTCATATTCGCAAGCTCATATTGATTCTATTTGTTATCATGATGGTACAAATTGGAGATTTACTGGTTTTTATGGGGCACCCGACACAAACTCTAGACATATTTCATGGAAATTGATGAAATGAAGTGCTAAAGCAAAGTGAGGTACAACGAGGAACTATAAGTAGAGATAGGCCTTACTCACAGATTAAGGCCTTTAAGGATGTTATTGATGAACTGGATTTGAGGGAATGCAATACACAGGGACCAAAATTTACTTGGTGGAACAAAAGAATTGGGGAAGCACACCTTGAGGAAACTCTAGATCGGTTTCTTGGCAACCCACATTGGTGGAATGCCTGGCCTAATGCACAAGCTACAAATGGGGAGTTTTTCGAATCAGACCATAGGGTGATCATTCTGGATATGGAGGGAGAAAGTCGGAAAACTGCAATCAAGGGGATCAAGCCAATCTACTTTGAAAAGGCTTGGTTACTAGAGAAGGATTTTGAACAACAAATGAGAATGGAATGGACAAAGGGGGGTGAAGAAATGTCAATACCACAAAGATTGATTCAATGTTGTTCGGGACTAAGACGATGGGCTAGCAAAGGAAAGGATACTTATAAAATAAGTATCAAAAAAATGGAGGCCAGATTGACTGATATGTTAGAATCAGCAGGAGAAGGAAAAATGGGAGAAGAAGCTGCACTCATTTCAAAAGAGATACAAAAACTATCCACACAAGAAGAAATGAAGTGGCAACAAAGGGCACGGGTTACATGGATGGAAGTGGGGGGTCGAAATACAGCATATTTCCACAGACAAGCCTCAGAAAGAAGGCGGAATAATACTATCAAAGGGATTAGGGATGAAAGAGGGCAGTGGTGGTCGGATGAGGCACGTATGGAGACAGTTGTCACGGACTACTTTCAAGAATTATTTACATCACAACATCCGAATGATGGGATAATTAGAAAGATTACATCAGGGGTACAGTGTTCGTTGTCACAAGAAATGCAGGCCTACTTGGAGGTTCCATTCTCATTCAAAGATGTGGATCAAGCAATCAAACAACTCAATGCAGGCAAAGCACCGGGACCTGATAGACTTCCAGCGGCATTCTATCATCACAATTGGAATGTCATTGGAAAAGACATCACGAAAGAGGTATTAAATATTCTGAATGGTGACAGCTCAATTGAAGAATGGAATAGTACGATCATTACACTAATTCCAAAGATTAAGAGCCCAGAAAAAGTCTCTGATTTCAGACCAATAAGCCTTAGCAATGTTTGTTACAGACTTGTGGCAAAGACTATTGCGAACAGGCTGAAAAAAGTGTTGAAAGAACTGGTTGGAGAGGCACAAAGTGCATTCATATCGGAAAGGCTCATCTCCGATAACGTACTCATCAGCTATGAATGTATCCACTGGATGAAGCATAATAAAAGTAAGACGGGATACGCAGCATTGAAACTCGACATGAGTAAGGCGTATGATATAATGGAATGGGGATACTTACGAGGAATGCTAACAAGGATGTGTTTTTCTAACAAATGGATTAAGCTACTCATGAACTGTGTGGAAACAGTAAAGTACTCAGTTAAAATGAATGGAATGATAGGAAAAAGGTTCGAACCTACAAGGGGATTACGTCAAGGAGACCCACTATCACCATTTCTTTTTGTATTGTGTGCACAGGGACTCACAGCGGCAATTGAGAAAAAGGTGGACGAAGGAAAAGTTTCAGGAATTCAAATCGCGAGAGGGGCACCACTAATCACACATCTTTTGTTTGCAGATGATTGCCTTATATTCACAAAAGCCACAATGGAACATAGTCAAGCTCTGAAGGACATTTTTGAGGCATATGAAGCGGCGTCAGGACAGCTGATTAATTTCCAAAAATCGACAATCGTGTATAGCCCGTGTACACCAAAGAGAAGTCAATCAGAAATTACAAATCTTCTGGGCGTGAGAAGGGAACAAGGGCATAAAATGTATCTGGGCTTACCTACATTCTCAATGAAGGCAAAAAGGATACAGTTTGGGTTCATTCTGGATCGAATTCAGAAATGGCTACAAGGTTGGAAAATTAGGGATTTCTCAGCGGGAGGAAAGGAAACACTAATAAAAGCAGTTCTACAGGCTATCCCGTTGTATACGATGATGTGTTTCAAACTTCCCACATCATTATGCTCAGATATTGAGCAAATGGTGAACAAATTCTGGTGGGGTAGCAAGGAAGGGGAAAAGAGAATACATTGGAACTCCTGGAACAAATTGTGCATTCCAAAGGAGCAAGGAGGAATGGGCTTCAGAAAGCTGAACACTTTTAATCAGGCTCTTTTGGCAAAGCAGATTTGGAGAATGACCACAAAACCAGAGTCATTGCTGGCAAGAGTTTTTAAAGCAAGATATTTCAAAAATGAGGATATCTTAGAGGTTGGAGTGGGGGTTAATCCATCATTTGTCTGGAGATCTTTGGCCTGGAGTAAGGAGATAATTCGAAAAGGAATGAGATGGAGAGTGGGGAATGGGGAGGATATTCATATTTTCAAGGATGCATGGGTTAGGCAATTGCAAGAGGGAACGATCAAATCAAAAATTGCACCAGGATCGCCAGTTAGCAGGTACATCAAGCAGAATGGAACTTGGAATGAAGAACTGATCAAACAAGCCTTCCTACCATTTGAATCCGAAGCAATACTCAACACACCGATTGAAGGAGAAGGCAATAGAGATGTTAAATATTGGGGTCCGGAAGCAAGAGGACAGTACACGGTTAGATCAGCTTATGAGATGACTAGAGAAGCAGAGATAGCTCAAAAAACAAACGAGGGATGCTCAGACCAAACAGTCAGGAAGAACTTCTGGCGAAGGATCTGGAGATTAAATATACCACCGAAAGTAAAGATCTTCTGTTGGAGATTGGCACGACAATTTCTTCCAACGGGGGAAAATTTATTAAAAAGGAGAATGGACATACCGCAGTGGTGTGCAAAATGTTTGAGCAATGACATCTCGACACTACATACTATTGGTAGGTGCAGCTTCGCAAGGAAGGCATGGAAAGAAACTGGATTTTGGAGTTTCTTTAAGAACAGCCAAGGTTTGCAGCCTATGGAGTTTCTTGGATGGTGGTGGGATGTACTAAACATGAAGGACTGTGAGAAGGGAGTTATGATGTTGTGGGGTATCTGGAGTGAGCACTGTAGGAGAACATATGGCAATGAGAGACAGAATCATCATGAATTTGATGGAACCAGATGGATCCTGGATTACCTGGAGCTATATCAACATTCCCAATATTTAAACAAGGTAAAGGTTGGCAATGAGATGGCTAACAGAAGGAAGGGGTTTATGGTTGAAGTTGATGCAGCCTATGATGTAGGAATGGGAAGATTTGGGATTGGTTTTTGCATTAAAGATGAAAAGGGAGAAACTGTCACGACAGGAGCTAAAAGAATAGCAAACCCAGGGTCGGCTCTAGGGGCGGAACTCGTTGCAATATTTGAAGGAATGACGAGCGCAGTGATTTTAAACCAAGGCAGGGTGACTGTTCTTACAGATTGTATGGAGGCAGTCAATTTACTGAATAGCACAGACAATATTCTAAGCCCGGAAGGGGTGTGGGTGGCCAAGATTAAGGAAGTGTTGAGGAGTGTCGTAGTGTGCGATGTTCATCACCACTCAAGAATAGAGAATTGGACAGCACACAATCTGGCTAAGGAGGTTACGTTCTCTCCCTACTCTCACGATTGAGTTTGGAGAAAGACTTTTCTGGTGAAAAATGAAGAAGTGGTAGAGGCAAGGAAGACAAAGATTTAATTATGCAACTACTCTGTATTTTCACCCTAAAAAAAAAAATGCACAATATGTAAGTATCTATATCTATTCCCATGTTTTCACATTTTTGTTTATCGCCTTTAAGGAGAACCACATTTGTTCATTGTCTGAATTTATCTGATTTTCCAGAATTATTACCTTTTGATTCGAAATTAATTCTCAAAAATGATTTCGCGACTCGATTGCCTCTTCTTATGCCCTTTCTTTATCGATAAAAAATCAACCCCTTTGCAGGCCCCTCCATTTCTGACATTTTCAAGAATGCAGTTTTTCCAAAGTTTCGAACGAGCTTTATCCAATTAAAAACCTTTTATTGTTAAATCCGCAACTCATTTCACTGATAATATCCCCCGAGTTGTGAAAGCTGATGCAGAAGTTGCACTAGTTGATTACTTGCATTGTACTAGGGGATTGAGCTTTCTTGATGCAGAGCACATAGGAAAGAACTCGCCTCGATTCCTCGAGCGCCTGAGGGCGAACATCGAACTGCAGAAAGATGTATCAAGAGCACTTTCAAGGTTTTTCATGTACAATCCAATTAATGAATTTGAGTTGTTTTTCGAGAGTTTAGGCTTAAAACCTCAAGAATATGCCTCTCTTCTTCCACGAGGATTGATATTTCTGAATGATGATCATCTCTTTCTTGATAATTATCATACATTGTGTGATTATGGTGTACCGAGAAGTGAGATAGGAAGAATCTACAAGGAAGTTAGGGAAATATTTAAGTATGAAGCTAATGTGTTGGTTATGAAATTGAGGGCGTATGAGCGGTTAGGATTGAGTAGATCAATTGTTATAAAGCTCGTTGTTGGCAATCCTCTGCTTTTGGTTGGTGAAGTTAACGATGCGTTTATACAGGTTTTTGATAAGTTCAAAGAGTTGGGGTTTGATAGCAACTGGTTTCGAGGACATTTATCTAGTAAAAATACATATGATTGGAATGATATGCTAGTAAAAATACATATGATTGGAATGATATACATAGTGATGCACAAACGGGGGACTTGTTAACGAAAGATAGTGCATTGCTGTTTGTAGGATGTGGGAAACAAATCTATGTTTTGGTTGGTTCGTTGGTTAAATTAGACCTTACTAAGAATGATATTTTTGTTTTAACCCTGAGAAACCCGGGGATTTTATCACCCAAAAGTGGAAAGAATTATTGGAAAGCATTGAATTTTCTCATTGAGATAGGGATGGAACGAGACAGAATCGCACATATTCTATCAACAAACGTGAAAGTTTTGTGTACATACTCGATAAAAGGAGTGAACACCGTGTTAAGAAACTTCAATGGTGATAAGCGTAGTTTATGTGAGCCTATAGGGAACGATTCATCAGCGTTTTTCAACTTGGCTTTTAATCAGAAGAAATGTAGTGCTGAATTTGTGGCTGCAAGGAATCCAAACAACATTGTGGAGAAAACAGATTTTTTAATGAAAATTGGTTATCTAGAAAATACGGAGGAAATGGTGAAAGCTCTGAAACGATTCAGAGGGAGAGGGGATCAATTGCAGGAGAGATTTGATTGCATTGTGAATGCTGGTTTGGATTTTAATACAGTATCGAGTATGGTTAAAATGGCACCAACTGTCCTAAATCAGACAAAAGAAATCCTTGAGAAAAAGATGGGTTGCTTGAGGGACTATTTGGGATATTCGGTGAATTCTATATGTGGAATGCCTTGAACCCTAAGTTTCTGTTTGGGCCTCCTTTTAGGGCCAAGTCTGTTAGGGTTTATATTTGGAATGTCTTGAACCATAAGTTTCTGTTAGGGTTTATATTTGGTATGTCTTGAACTCTAAGTTTCTGCTTTGGGCCTACTTTTGGGGCCCAGTCTGTTAGGCTTTATATTTATATCCCTATTTTTACCTAGTGTCATACTGTACTATGAATCTTAAATCTGTACTCTGAAAACTATCTGAATAATATACGGATCCTCTCTTCTGTGTCGTGGACGTAGCTATCACATTGATAGTGAACCACGTAAATCTGTGTTCTCGTTTATCGTTTTATTTTATCTTTCTTACATCCGTTATAACAAACTGGATCTAGAGCCCGGTTAGGGTTTCCGCAATCTGGTGAGAAAGATGTCTGGGATGAATGTAAAAATAGAGAAGTTTACGGGGAGGAACAGTTTTAGTTTATGGCAAATCAATATGCATGCCGTGTTGAAACAACAAGGGTTGTAGGCACCACTGATGAAAAAGGCGGTGGATCTGGACGAATCTAAGGTGGCCACTCTAGAGGAGAAGGCACACACAACGATTATGTTGTGCCTTGCAGACGACGTCATTACCGAAGTCGCGGAGGAGGAAACTGCAGCGGGCCTCTGGTTGAAACTGGAAAGTTTGTACATGACGAAGTTTCTCACCAACAAGTTGCTTTTGAAGCAACGTCTGTTCAGTTTGCGTATGCAAGAAGGTCAGTCACTCCGTGAACACTTAGGTCAATTGAATACAATTTTATTAGAATTGCGTAATATTGATGTTAAAGTTGAGGATGAGGATGTTGTGCTAATTCTGTTAGTTTCGCTACCTTTGTCGTATGAGAATTTTGTTCAATCTTTCATTGTTGGGAAAGATTTTGTATCTCTTGAAGAGATTGGATCATCTCTTCATACTAGAGAGTTGAGACATAAGGCCAGTGGTGGGGGTGCAGACAATCAGGCTGCTGGGCTAGTAGCCAGCGGGAGTAAGGGACATGGAAAATCTGGGAAAAAGAAGAACTTTAAGAAGTCTGTTTCCAAAGGTCCTATTGGTCCTGAAAGGAGTATATAACAAGTGTATGGGGGGGAATACACTTGTATGCAAATCTTTTTTCAAATTTAAGCAAACCAGGCTTCAGCAAGGTTGTCCTGGACAACTCTTCTGATATGAATAACTTTCAGAAGATAATCAAACTACTAAGAACTATTGAGTACTTAGTTGAATAACTATCTAAATAAGTTATAAGTGCGGAATTATGGTTGACCCTTATGTTTAAACTCCTTATAATTCTGAAATCCTTTTCTTAACACTTAATACAGTTTTCAGGGGACTTGTCCCAAAACTGTTTTACACACTCTTGAATGTATATCTTTTAAAGATCAGTTTTATGTGTTGTGTATGAATGTGTTTCTTTTATGAAAATACTTGAAGGTAATCAACACAAGAGTTATAGTGGTTTAGAGACTCAAGCTCCTACATCTACTTTCCCTGATTTAACAGGATAATTCATTTCTCTTGGAATTAGCTTGTTTTATAGTGCCAAGGTGCACTTGATCAACCACACCACTCCTTGGTGCCTTGATCCCTAGGAAATCAGAGTCCTAGTACTCTCTTCTCAACTCAGAACTGAATTGTTCTTCTCTCAACAGTTAGTTCCTTACACTTCTACTACAACAACCTTCTAACTTTCTTTTGGAAAGGTATATGGGTTGATGTTGGTTCCAACTAGGTGAGTCATCCTTTACAATGAGCACAGTGTATAGGATGGGATATCTCTCTAAGCTTTATTTGATGTACAATGAAGTTCAGCTTAGATGAAGTGTTTATGGAAACTAAGAATGTTCTATGAAAGCTTGAAGGCTTGCAGTTTCCTTGTATCTCAGGATAGTTGTGTTAGTTCGATACTTGTTGGATACCTTCAAATGGTTTCCACACTTCTGTATTTATAGAGCAAATTAAGGTTATGTCCGTTGGAGAGACAGCCTCAAAATGCCTATATTTGTCTTCTTTGAACTCTGCAACTGGAAAACAGTTTCTTGAAAGTAACATGTCCTTAATTTGGGAAGTAAACGGCTGTAAGCACTTTGTCTTGACTTTGATGCACTCTACTCAATGTCTGACTTGAAGATTTACTTGATCAAACATGGACATCACTTCAGATCATTGGTCCTATGATAAGGACAACATTCCTTATCATCTGGACAAGTCTGCTTATCAGATTCAGCATACTTGACTTATCAGCAGTGTTGGCATAGCTCTTTCAGATGACTTGGCTCTTTCTCTTTATGCATCATATCTTGATAGTTCTTTAAGTATTCATACTTCCATATTAGTGATTTTGATCCTATCAGCATAGTTGGCCATTGCCTTAGAACATTTCTGGTTCAAGTGTGTTGAGACATTTCTGCTGGACATCTCTTCTGAATCTTTGACATATACTTCAGTAGACTTGGTCTAGTTGATGTATTCTATTCATTTGATCTTCAGAGGGGTTGATCCACTACTGAGCTGACTTGATCAGCACAGTTGGTCAGTCATGCACCATCAGCAGATTTGGGATCAATTTGATTCTGAGCCTTGAGGGGACTTGACTTTTGTACTCTTTTAAGCATGTGTTCCCCCTCAACTTGTGCATCTAAGTAAACTAAGAGCTGCCTAACATACCAGCTTCTCATCTAACCTGATCTAAATGTTCCAACATTCCTGAAATATGTTCATATCAATTTGACTTATCTATTTGGCATGTCTTAAGGGGTTTTGGTATCTTAATCAAAATTCTCATTTTATTCCCAACAATTTCCCCCTTTTTGATGATGTCAAAACCTATACAGTTTATGCAAAGATGACTTGACTATACTTATTACATATAACTTCAGTAGATATGACTAAGGTCAAATTTCCTGAAAGAACATGTTAGTATAATCACAGTTTAAGTGCATATAGGTTTAAGTCAGGCAGGTTGAGACAATGAGATGTTATCTCTTGATTCACAAAATATTCAACTATCATTCATATAAGATTGATCATTACAAGCATGTTGATAGTCAAATAACTGATCAGAGCATGAGATAGAGCAGTTACATAAGCATAAGCATAAACATAGTCATTTCAGCAGACAAGAGAAAGTTTTCAGCATAGTTATCCATTATCAGCAGCCATGAGCAAATCAGCATCCATTTCAGCAGTTATGATCGAATAAGGGACAAGGAAACTTAGCAGTTTTAGAGATCTTCTTCAGGAGGTGGCGCCATTCCATACTGTGCCCAAACCCTCTTCTTTAGGTCCATGGCCTCCTTGTTGGTTCCCTCAGGTCCAAGTTTCATCTTCTCCATCTTCAAAATCTGGATGAACTCTTGGAAGATTTGAGATTGATCAATGTAGCCCTGCACCTTAGGAGGCATGTAGATGATGGGACCAGGAGCTTTAAATTCAATTCTTGTTATATCTGCATCAGCAAGAAGTTTCTGGTAAAGCTCTCTATGGTTATCAAACATGAACTGAGTAAAGATGGATTCAAGGTCTTCTTCCACCCATCTGCATATGACATAGAAGTCATAGACAAACTCCCTCTTAGCTTCCTCCCAACCATCATTTAGCTGAATTGGAACCCATTTATCCATTTGTGGATATTTGGTATCCATCTAAATCAGCAATTGAGGCTTCAACTTGTTGTAAGTTGCTCTCTTCCTCCTAGGCTTTTGGAAGTTCTCTCTTCTTTTATCCTTTGCTCTGTTGGCTTCCATCAATTGCTCCATCTTTTCTTGAGCTCTCATCATTGACAGTTTCTGCTGAGTTTCAGCATCCTTTCCAAATCCTTCTTCAAATAATTTGGATGGATCATCAGCAAGAACTGGAACTTTCTTAGGTTTTTGTCCAAAACCTTCTTCAAAGAGCTTTTCAACTTCATCTTCAGTTTCAACAATTTTGGCCTTTTCAGCAACTTTGGCCTTTTTAGCAACTTTGGCCTTTTCAACAGTCTTGGCCTTCTTTAGTGTAGGCTCTTCTTCAACTCTGAATTCAGTACGTAGGTCTAAGCTGTTAGGAAAATCATTGAAGGTCTCATCTTTCCTTTTGTTTTTCTTCATTTTCTTGATTTTCCCCCTGGTTTGGACACCTTCAGCATCTTTGTCCAATCCTGCTGATTCACCACCAGACCTTTATTGCCTTCTTGCACCTTCTTCCTGAACTAAAGCCATTGAGTTTTTCATTGCTATTGCCAGTTGCTCTTCTTCATCCAAGTCTTCTAGGTTCAGCACCTCTTTTCTTTTCCCTTTAGGCTCAGGCATTTGCTCTTTTCTTTTGCTGCCTTCACCTATTCTCAAGGCACCTTTGGCTCTTGCTCTTTCTCTTTCCCCCTTTTTGGCTTCATCAAAGCATTGGGGCTTGAGATCACCCATGGTGGTAGCCAATAGAGATTGTGCCTGATTAAGGGACTTAATCTCCTCAAGCAAATATACATTCTCATTATGTATATTTTGCATCCTGTCACTGCTCATGCTAAGGAAAGCAAGAACAGGCTTCATCTTCATTTCAACAACTTCCTCCATTGTTTTCTTCAGGGATGCATCAAGGTTTGCTTTGAGTAGATCAGTGAGGTTGGCCACAGCAGATTCAGAAATTTTGGCCATTACTTCCTTAGAAAATTTGGCAGATGTTGCATTCACCATTGCCAATCTCATTTCTTCTGCCCTTCTCTTCTGAAGAGCACTTTTCTTGCCAATTGCTTGCTTCACAACCAGTTTCAAAGCCTTGAAATTCTTGTTATGGTTGTCTAGAAGTACTTTCTGATCCTTTTTGGCTTCTTTGGTGAATTTGTCCATAGTCTCCTTGGCATTTTGTACTTCAGTAGAGATTGTTTGCAATCCAGACTCCACTCCACTGATCCTAGCTTCAATAGTGGGTAACACCACTTCTTCTGATCCAGTGAGTCTCATCTCTACTGATGCAAGTGTTCTGCCTTATTCATCCAATGCCTCTGAAGTTTCTACATGGGCAGTTTCCACTTGTTGGACCAAGGTGTCCAACTTTGCTGAGTGCTCTGTGCTAGACCTGTATCAATGTGAACAGGAGCATTTGTGAAAATCTCATCAGCAAAGATTTGATCTAAGGTGATACCTGCAATATCAGAAAAATTAAACTTGTTAATAAAATCACCCTCAAAACCCTCAAATTCTTTTTCATCAGCAGCCTTCTTCTCATTTTCAACTCTTTCTTTTCCTTCTTTTTCAAAGACAATCTCACTTTCAAGGTCAGGCCTCCTCTCATCGAGGGATTCTTGAAGTTCAGATTTGACTTCAAGAATAGCCTTTCCTTCCTCACTTATTCCTTCCTCTTCCTTTATTTGTGGTACACTCACTATCTTAGTGATGACTACCTCTCTATCCTCCTCAACACTCTCTGATTTTTCAACACTCTTTTCCTTTTCAACTCCAACCTCTAAACCTGCAGCTTCTACACCCTCAATAGGGTTCATAGAAGGCAGTTGTTGGGAGATCACAGTGCTTGGTTCCAAAGCCACTGAGTCATCCTGAATGGTTAAGAGCTGGTCAGTGTCCAACTCTACTGACACTGATGAGGTCTTAACCAAAACAGCTTCTAGTTGGGAAGCCTCAACATCATTAAGCTTTGCCTCAGGCTCAGATGAACCTTCATTGGCTGATGCATCTTTGGCTGTGTTACCATCCTTGGTCAACACCTCTGAAGATACAGAGCCCTTCCTATGATAGGTAAGGTAATGGATAGTTAGTTTTTTTGGACCGGGGGGGTGGGGGTTAGGATTTGTGGGATCATCATTGTTATCATCATCATTGGAACTGCTATCAGGGTGTTTGATCCCTTTAGCAATTTTGTCCTTCTCCTCAGCAACTTTGTCTGCTACAAGCTTTGCAAAGACTTCCTCATCTATCAGGAACTTTGTCTTTTGCACACCAGCAAAGTGTAGCAATCTACTTTCTTCAGTCTGCCACCAGTTTGCTCCCTTATCTTGTATAACTTGAGCAATCTCCATGATGGTTTTGTCCATGATTTCCACTAAAGCTTTCAAATCATGGAAATTCTTCTAAAGTCTTGGAAATTCACCAAGAATGGGATACAAACTATCTATTGTTGCCTTACCTCCACCTCTAAGCATACCTTCAAAGGTATACTCCTCCTCATCTCCACTAGATTGGGGACTTTGGGTTATAGGGGAGTTGGCCATAATTTCAGTAGGGTTGACTTCAGGGGTTGGTTCAGGAACATTGGGCTCAACAGAGGGTAATTCAGGTGCTTTTGAGAGCGGTCCTGAAGGGGCTTTGCTTAGAGGGGTGGGATCTAATAATGCAGCTTCAAGGAGTTTGGAGTAATTAAGCATGGAAGAGTCAAGGGGTGACAGCAGTCTTGACTCATCAACTACAATATCAGCAAGAACATCTATTGGGCCTCTTTGAGCAGCTCCTTCTAGTGAGTATCTCTTGGTGAGATTGAGAGGGATAATAGGTTGGTCTTGAGGGGTTATGTGATTATCAGGGGAGTTGGGCTCAGGAATCTGGGTCTTAGGAAACTTAGACTCAGGAGTACCAGTTTCAGGAGAGTTGGACTTAGACTTTGATTTGGACTTTGTCCTACTTTCAGCTCTACTTTCTCTTAGAGTTATTTTCAAAATTTGCTCTTCCTGAAGTTCCTACATCTTTTCAGAAGGCTTGGCCCTTCTTTTGCTAGATCTTGAGCTCCCACTTCCTTCTTCCTCTGGGACAACTTCCCTGACCCTTTTCTTTGAACCAGATTGCTTCTTCTCACCCTTTTTCTTCTCAACCACTGCCATAGGGAACTTTTCCCTTAACTCCTCAGAGTCATATGACACTTGAACACCTTCTTCAGCAACTTTCTCTACCTCTGCTGAAGTATCAAAATCCTCTTCTGAAAGGATTTTTGACATTTTCTTTGTTTTTACAGCCCTTGCCTTTATCCTAGGCTTCATTTTGGGCTTCTTCTCCACCATCTCTTCAGCAGGTTTGGCCACCTGCTGCTTTCTCCTCTCTAACTTCTTTGAAAGTTTTCTAAACATGATCTTTTGGGCAGGTAAAGGCTTTCCAAATGTTTGTATTTGACTGTAGTGGGAAAACCTTTCTATTAGGAGACTTGCCCTTGTGCAGTACTTTAATTTTCCTTCTAACACCACCTTCATGTGGGTTTTCACTTTGAACTTGGCCTTTTCCTTCATAATTTCCCCTATGATGAAGTATCTCCAGTTGAACTTGATGCCCTTATCACTGGCATCAATTACAACAACCACGATCCTTATTCTTGGTGAACTTACTTCCTCCAAACTTCCAGTATTGCCTAACATGCTCTTTGTCACCACCTCAAACAAAGAAAGGAACTCAGGTTTGAGTGGAGGAAATAGGACCTGGAGTAATGAGCCAATCTTGAGCAATTTCTTGCTCATGTCCTGTGCCATAGATTTCTGGATTCCTCCCTTCATAGGGCAACCAAAGGCGTCTTCAAGGTCTTCCACAGTGAACTTGACCTTGTGAGAACTTGCTTCTTTATCTCCTTCACTCACACAGGTCGACCTTGTTGACACTTCTCCTCCAGTGGCTTTACCTTTCCATTTTAGGAAGGCAAAGAAATCAGCCATGTACTGATCCAAGCATGAGCTAGGCTTGTTCTCCATGAATTTTTCCAATCCAGTCCTTCTAAGCCATCTAATGGTGGGGGTGACTTCAGAAGCTTCATTCTCAAAGGATATGATAGGCTCAAAGCTGAGGTTGTTTTTGTGGCTTAGATAGGAGAAATCAAGGTCTAACTCCTTGTTGGTGAAGTCAACAATCATATCTTGTCTTACTTTGGGTTCCATTGATGAAACAGTGAGAAAGCTTGAGTTTTGAAAACTTAGGTTAGGGTTTCAAAGAGTGAAAGAATGTGTGGGTAAGAAATGAAAACATGGGGGCTTCTTAAGACTTAGAGTATATTCCAAAAGGAATGTTTGTCATTGAGTTGGTGAGTCTTAAGGCAATTCAACAGTTGACAAAAGAGGAAATCAATTTTGAATGGCCAGGATTAATTCAGGGGAGTTCGCCAAAAATTGATCCAACGGTTGAAAATTGAATATTGTTGGGATATGAATCCTAGAACATGTCCTAATTGATGAAAGATAAAAATAAAGTTTTGATAAGCCAAAAGTAGACTTGAATATTTTCTAAAGTGTTGACTGATCTAGTCTAGTTATGAAGTCATCTTGTACAAGATCAGTAGAGTTCACATAAGACAAGTATAAAAGAGAAGACAAGTACTTATAATTCGTTGATACCGTTCGGATTAATTGTTTAAGTTGTTTTTTAGCTATATTAATCATTGTATAGAAGCTCATTGTTTTCGTGTGTAATAATATATTGATGTATAGTTTTCTAAGTTGACTAAGCTGGTTTTATGAAGCTTAATGTAATGTAATAGTATTGTTAGGATTAGATAATAGGACTAGATTAGTTCTATGGTGTAATCTGTAGAAGAAGTCTACTGCACAAGACAAGTAGGAGACGAAGTCTACTACTGGAGAAGAAGACAAGTGCACACAAGACTCAACAAGACAGGTCAACTTGAAGTTAGTTATTCAAACGCGTGAGAAGATAAGGATTGAAAAGTTAGTTAGAAATAACTAATTTACTAACAAGAAACGCGTGAATGGATAAGTATGGAAGTTGCAATTTAGTTTTCAAGAAAAGTTGGTTACACAACTTAAAGTTCTTGAATTCAGAAGTCTATAAATACCTTGACGTATTTATCAATTCAAGACTACTGATACTACTACATACTGAAGCGATATTGAAGATTAAGAGAAGAAGTCACTCACAGAGTTTTGAAGTTCAGAAAGTGAAGCTACACAAGACAAGTGAAGATCAAAGAAGGCTACTACTGAACGAAGAGAAGTGTTATTTTTTTTGTTTACTGTTTCAAGTTGCTAGATACTTGTAAATCACTAGTAAGATCGAAGAGACACTTGATAGTGTTTTCGAGAAGATCTAAGTCTTATTTCTTGGGACTTAAAGCCATAAGAACACATTACTCCATTGGACGAGTTAATAAGAATATCACAACTGGGTTTGTGAGAGTGGATGTAGACAAGTTGTCGAACCACTATAAATCTTGTGTTTGATTTACCTTACTGTTTTGTCTTGATTGATTAACTGTTTATCTTCATAATTGAACAAGACTAGTTGAGTAAACACTAAAACAGAGTTCTCGAATTAAGAAGTTGAGTATAAACTACTTGGGCTCATTGATTAATTTCGTTATTCCGCATATTGTACTTTGATATATCGAAAGATTTTTGAAAAGTCTATTCACCCCCCTCTAGACATTTTCACTAGCTTACTCGATATTAACTCAACTTTGGGGACCTACAAGTGGTATCAGAGCAGTAGTTTACGAACTGCTGTTTCTAGATAACCAACTCAAGACTTGGGTGAAGTCTTGGTCCGTGTCTGTACGTGCTCTTACGTGTTCTTTATCGCTGAACTTGAAAATATTTGTTTCTTGATACTATACTGTGATATTCGTATCTTCTTGAATAATGTCGCTCGAAATTAGTGCTAACAAGTTACCTAAGTTCCAGGTTCAGGACTATGACTATTGGAAGCTAAGTATGGAAGCCATCTTCAGTTCCACTCACGACTTAATGATCTCTATCGTCACTGAAGGTCCAATCGTGACCATGATCCCCAACAGTGTTGCCCTCGACAAGGACAAACCCGTGGGTACTCTCGTCAAGAAACCAAGGTCAAAGCTAACCTCAGAAGAAATGAGGCAGAATAATTTGGATAGCTTGGCTAAGAATTACATCTTACACACTCTTCCTAACGAGTATCTGGGAAAAGTGTTAAAATGTAAAACAGCCAAAGAAATGTGGGACAGATTAGCTATCATTTGTGAAGGGACAACCCTAATCAAAGAAAGCAAGCTTACCACAGCAGTCCAAAGATTTGAATCATTTCATATAAAAGCTGGTGAAACAATTGACCAGTTGGATACTCGTTTTACCAAAATCATGAATGACTTGGAAGTCCTTGGTAAATCATATACTCCACGAGAAATCAATCTTAGGATTCTCAAAAGTCTTGATAGTCGATGGAAAATGGTAAAGATGCTTGTTAAGAATACCCAAGATATAGACGTGTGGACTGCAGAGACCATGTTTCAAACTCTAAAGGCCCATGAGTTTGATCTAGACGAAGATGAACCCATAGCAAGTAGTGACAGAGAACATGTTGTATCTAAGAACGTTGCTTTTAAGTCTAGTTTGTCTAAAGTAGACAGGTCGAAGTCTAAAACTAGGTATGCTTATGTGAAAGACGAGATAGATACTGATCTTAGTCTGAAGGATCATGTAAGCCTCATGGTTAGAAAGTTTGATAGGCTGAATAAACGCTTCAGAAGATACAAAAAGTTCTATAGGGATCATAGAGCGTCTACTTCTAAGAACTCGTCTGACACCAGACGAGACCGAAACGCGTCCGAAAGGAGAGACGAAGTCTCGAAAGGTAACAGACGAGATAGAGAGTCTGATGGTAGGAAGATTACTCGTTCTGATAGACATGATAAACGAAGGGATAAATCTCCTATTAAAAAGGCTACTAATGATCTCTTGTGCTATAACTGTGAGAAACCATGTCACTACATATATGAATGTCCAGACCTGAGCACTGATGATCGAGAAGAACGCAAAGCACAAAGGGAAAGAAGATACAATCGTGGCAAGAAGGCAATGATGGCCAATGATGACTCTGATTCTAATTCAGACGAGTTGCCATCGTCCTCATCTAGCTACCCGTCTGATCCAGATCACGATGAAGCTTTCATAGTAGATGATGGTCTATGCTGCATGGCTAAAATCGACCAAGAGGTATCATCTGCTACTTCTTTTCAATCTTGTGAAGAATCGGATTCTGATGAAAGTGATACTGCCAGTAGCAAAGTAGGGAGTAGTCTTCAGCACTCTACTAGTGCAGTTGAAGACGACCTTCTACTTGCTAACCAGGCATTCATTGAAGTCATCGACGAGAACATTGCATTAAAACAGGAAATCATTGATCTTAAGGAAGCTCAGTCTAAAGTAGATCCTAATGTAACAGTCCTAAATGAACGCTTGACTGAAGAGTTAAGACAACTCAAAGAAAAGTGTGCATTGACAGACAGGTTATATCAAGACCTACTTAAGACACATGCAACTGAGAAAAATGAACTCAATGTTTTAAAGAGTAAGTGCAAAAAGCTTGAAGAACGTAATAAGTTCTTAGAAACCGAAGTTGTCACTCTAGACCTTAAACTTACTGACCTGTTAACTCCTCTAAGGTTAACCTTGAACTGTCAGATAGGTATAGGGCTCCTGCTGACAAGACAGGTATAGGTGCTGAATCACCTAGCTCGTCTACTCAAGTTCTTAAGAACCCTACTACTTTCGTCCCAAGCTCTTTGACTAATGATAAAGGAAAAGGACCAATGATATACGATATTGGAACTCCATCTGAAGGCACTGTACCCAAACAGACTCGAGTTAACATTCCAATTACCAAGGGAGGTAAAAAGAATGTTAACAACAAGGTTGTTCCCTTTAAGACAAGTCAACAAAGGACTAAAAATCGTGGACGACCTAATCAGGTCAGATACGAGGATTGGTATCCTGAGGAGACAAGTACTAGACAAGTACAAACTAGATGGAAAGAGCCTAGACCTCCTTTCATAAGGCAGTCTCAGCTCTACTCATCTAGGCCTAGGAATGTGGCTCCAAAATATCGTATTCAACTCGTCCTATATCCTCCGCCTGAATCGTATGATATCGAAGGAGAAGAAAGACCTAAACATGTCTATAAACCGTATGGCCCCAATGCATACAAGCCCTACTCTGACTATCACAGGCCTGTGCCTACTCAAGTAGAGGTCAAGTCAAAAGGCTACCTCAGACGAGTAGACCCAAGGACTGATGATAGGCCAGACAAGGACAACAGGGTCTTATTTTGCAACAAATATGGTCGGAAACTTAGAAGATCAAACTTGTTCAGGACTCCAATGTATATTTGGATTCCATTGAACTCGACTAACCCCCCAGGACCCCAATAGACAAGGAGGGTACCTAAATTGTGGAATATCATCTAATGCAGGGTCGACTTGATATATACAAGAAGGGTGGCTCAGTAGGAGAAACTTGGTACATAGACAGTAGGTGCTCTCACCACATGACTGGTACCAAGGCACTTCTATCAAGCTACTATGAGCAAGAAGGACCAAAGGTTATATTCGGAGACAGCTCTACAGCCATCACAAAAGGCTTTGGGTATATTCGAAATGGAGACGTGGAGATACAAGACGTATCCTACGTAGAAGGTTTGAAATATAATCTATTATCTGTTTCACAGTTTTGTGATCGAGGCTACAAAGTGCAGTTCAAAAGCCAAAAGTGCGAAATCATAGACAAGAGGACTCATACCGTACTGCTCGTCGGCATAAGACAAGGCAGTGTGTATATAGTGAATTGGAATAGCTGTCCACGGGACACTTGTCTTCTTACTAAGACACCCAAAGAGGTCAGTTGGCTTTGGCATAGACGCCTTTGCCACATGAACTTTAAGGTGATTAATAAGATTGCAAGAGATTACCTTGTTGAAGGTATACCCAACGAAATCTATTTCAAATCACATGTATGCGATGCCTGTCAAAAAGGTAAACAGGTAAAGGGTTCCTTTAAATCTATTCCAACCCTCTCAACAAGTAGAATTCTTGAACTTCTACATATGGACTTACATGGCCCAATTACTCCTCCAACTTTGAACGGTAGAAGATACACGCTTGTTATGGTAGACGACTATTCTAAGTTCACTTGGGTAGTCTTCTTACACAAGAAGAGTGATACACAAACACTCCTACCTGATATGTTGAAGAAGATTCAAGTTGAGAAGAATCAGTCCATTGTCAAGATCCGTAGTGACAAGGGTACTGTAGATGTTGTTAATTCTTAAATGTCTTAACATTATCAACAACATCTTAATTTGACCTTCCGAGATTTTTTCTAAGTCTTTTCTGAAATGCTACATTAAATGTTGATCTAAATGTTGTCGCATTTCTGGCAGGATCTAGAAGCTTCTACAAGGATCTGGAACCTGGAAGATTCCAGAACATTGGAGAACATGCTAGAACAGCCTAGATACATTTGGCACGACCTGGAGCATGCTAGAAGGATCTAGAAAGATCATGGAAGTTGTGGAAGTTGAGTTTCCTAAAAAATAGGACCTCAATGTGGAAGCCTCTAGAATTCGTATCCCACATCTATAAATACCCATTGAAGGCTTCATAATTCGGTGTGCTCTATTCGATCAATATCCTAGACCGAACGTTCATCCCTGTTAGGAAATTGTGGCCAATAGTTCTACATTTTAGTTCATACGTTGTATACCACCCGTATGACTGTGTGTCTTCTTATCTATTGAGAGTGTAATCATTAGATAGACTAGGCATTTCGACAGTGTATAATTTATACACTTAGTTCGTTTTCTAGACTTGGCACCTGCCTCGTTTATAGTTTCGTTGTGAAAGTTATTGTTGTAACATTTCACACAACATTTGTACTTGAAGATAAGTATTGATTTTACACCATAAGGCAGACATAGATTTTTATTTATAAAATCTATGTTAAAAGTATTTCCATTGTGTCTCGTTTGTTTTTAGTGTTTCAAGTCTTCCGCTGTGAATCTTAATTTCTGATATTCTGTTAGAGTCAGTGTTGCACTATTTGTCTCAACATTCTGTGCAACATTTATCTACTTATACTTAAACACTTCTATACACCCCACACCACACTTTCAGTTGGTATCAGAGCTGATACCTGACGACACTAGGTTAGATCTTTGGTCAAGTGTGTTTTTATTTTAGCTTAGCAATGGAAACACATCACATATCCACTGCACTTAGGCCACCCGTTTTAGATGGTTCAAATTATTCTTATTGGAAGCCTAAGATGCGTATGTACATCAAGTCAATTGATGAACGTGCTTGGAGGACTATACTTACAGGTTGGGAAGCTCCAAAGAGACCAGCAGACGCAGATGGTGAAGTTCAACTCAAAAGAGAAGTTGATTGGACGACTGATGAAATAACAACAGCAAGCTACAATTCTAAAGCTTTAAATGCTATTTTTACTTCTGTTGATGTTTCAATGTTTAAAATTATATCTAACTGTTCTACTTCTAAAGATGCATGGGACAGGTTGCAAGAGCATTGTGAAGGTTCAGACAGTGTTCGAAGGACAAAGCTTCGAATGTTGGGGACAAAGTTTGAGAATCTCCGAATGAAGGAAGATGAAACCATTTCATCCTACAATGAAAGGTTAAGTGAGATAATTAATGAATCACATTCTCTTGGTGACCCTATTTCTAATGTTAGAGTAGTTCATAAGATATTAAGATCTGTTCCTAAAAGATTTGATGCTAAAATTTGTGCTATTGAAGAGGCAAAAAATACAGATACATTAAGTCAAAATGAGTTAGTGAGTATTCTTAGAACATATGAAATAAACACTAATCAAGTTGATGAAAATGATGCTGATAAAAAAGTTGTAGTTTTTAAAGGAGAAACATCAAACATTTCTGAGATTCAACCTATCATTACTGAAGTTGATTCTGATGAAGAATTGCTTGATAAATGTCTCAAGGATCCTAACAACATTGCCTTACTTACTAAGCACTTTAATAAGTTTCTTAAGAAATCTGTGAACAAATCTAGTAACATTCAGCCTAAGATTCAAATCAACACATCAACACCTCAACCAGAAAGGAGGAAAGGTCAATTCACACCAAGACTATCAAAGAGTGAAGGTAAACCAAGGTATGATCCTGAATTTCGAAAATCGGTTCAATGCAATGCTTGTTCTGCTTATGGCCATTATGCAAATGAATGTGCCAATACTAGACTTAAGCAAAAACTGAATTTTAGTGCTACCTTGAGTGATGATTCTGATGATGATCTTGATGAATTAAATCAGAATGAATATTCTAATTTTACCAGAATTGATTATAATGATGATGATCTGGATGAAACAGATTCTGATGCTGTACCTGATGTTTCAACATCTACAGCAACATCAGAACAGAGTCACCCAGATTTGAACTGTTTTAATGGTTTAGTTGATGATGCAGGAAAAAGGACTGATGACAATGAATACCAAAAGCTGTTAGATGATTGGAAGAATCAGAAACTCACCCTTGATTCTCTGAATAAAAGGAATGAGGATCTGACAGACACAATCACCAAGCTAGAAGTTATTCTTACCAAAAGAGATCTGGAAATCTGTAACTTAAAGGAGAAACTGATAAATTCTACTTTATGTTTTAAGAAATATTCCAAGAGTGCTTCTGAGGTAAATAATGCTATAGCTACTGGTAAGTCTAACAATCATGGTTTAGGTTATGATGGTACTACTGCTTCTATTTCTGATAAATTTAGAAAACCTGTGAAATTTTTTTAGGCAAATGTTGACACATCTGGTGCAACATCTGCAGAAACAGAGTCTCACAAGGTTAAAAGGAAGTATATCTGTCATTACTGTTTCAAAATTGGTCATATTCGTCCTTACTGTATAAAGTTGTTTGAAGAACAGAAAAACTTGAAAATGCTGCATAAGAAACTGTCACATCCTGGTAAACAGTTTTTGAAATCTGCATGGAAACCAAAAGCTACTTGTAATGTTGTTCATACCTCCTTAAAAGCATGTCTACCTGAATTATGGTACTTTGATAGTGGTTGTTCTAGACATATGACAGGTCGTATTGATTTCTTATCTGATTATGTGACCTTGAATAGTGGTAGTGTTACATATGGTGGAGGTTCTAAAGGAAAAATTGTTGGTAAAGGAACTTTGAATGTTGAAGGTTTTCCTAAGCTTAAAAATGTACTACATGTTGATGGCTTACTTGCAAATCTGATTAGCATTAGTCAACTTTGTGATGATAATTTGCATGTGAAATTTGATAAAGATTCATGCTATGTTCTTAATAAAGATGAAGTTTGTGTCATGACTGGTACTAGGTCAGCTGATAATTGCTATCTTATTGGAACAAATATGTGTAACTTGTCAAAACATGATGAAAATGTTCTATGGCATCAAAGATTGGGTCATGCAAATTACAGAGCAATGAAAAAGCTAATCAAAGCAGATGCAGTAAAAGGAATTCCAGAACTGAGGTTTCACAACACCACTGTATGTGGACCATGCCAAAAAGGTAAGCAGGTAAGAATGTCATACAAAATGCTGTCACATTGTACTACACATCGATGCTTTGAATTACTGCACATGGATTTGATGGGTCCTATGGAAACTGAAAGCATTGGAGGAAAGAGGTATTCCTTAGTTGTGGTAGATGATTTTTCTAGATATACCTGGGTAGAGTCTTTGAGAGACAAATCTGAAGCATTTGCTGCATTTAAAATTCTTTATAAGAGGTTCAAAAATGTGTTTAACTTGAAAGTTGGCCGTATTAGAACTGATCATGGTAGGGAATTTGAAAACAGCATGTTTAATGATTTTTGTGATAAAAAGGGTATCTTGCAAGAATATTCATCTCCTAAAACTCCACAACAAAATGGAATTGTTGAAAGAAAGAATAGAACTTTACAAGAAATGGCTAGAGTTATGCTTACATCCAAATGTCTTGCTAAGAAATTTTGGGGAGAAGCATTGAATACTGCATGCCATATAATTAATAGGGTTTTTATTCGTTCTAATACTAATCAAACACCATATGAGATTTTGAACAACAGAAAACCTAATGTGAAATATTTTCATGTATTTGGTTGTGTGTGTTATATTCTGAATGATAGGGATCAACTTCATAAGTTTGATTCTAAAAGTGATAAAGGTTTCTTTTTAGGCTATTCTAGAAATAGTAAAGCTTATAGAGTTTATAACCTTAGAACTAACACTGTTCAAGAATCTGTTAATGTTGTGTTTGATGATGATAAAGGTCTTACAGATGACAAAGATGAAGAAGATATATCACAGGTTACTGACACTTCTGAGAATACACTGAAGTCTGAAAATGTTGCACCAAATGTTAACACATCTGGGTCAACATCTACAGAACAGTCAGCTATAAATTCACAGAATGATCAGTACATTCCCAAAACGAATCCTTCTTCAATAATAGGCAAAAGTCATCCTTCTGACCAGATCATAGGCGATGCTACAGTTGGAGTGCAAACAAGACGAAGAGTAAGATCAAACAAGGTAGATGTGGTAAGAACAATATGCATGTCTTCTATGTGTAATGTTGTAAATGCTGAATGCTATTTATCTGAAATTGAACCTAAAAGTGCTAAAGAAGCCTTAACTGATGAAAACTGGATTAATGCTATGCATGAAGAACTTGGTCAGTTTGAAAGAAATGAAGTATGGACACTTGTTCCTAGACCTAGTCATACTAATGTCATTGGAACAAAGTGGATATTCAAGAATAAAACTGATGAATCTGGTAATATTGTTAGGAACAAGGCTAGGTTAGTAGCACAAGGTTACACCCAAGTTGAAGGAGTCGATTTTGAGGAAACTTTTGCACCTGTTGCTAGGATAGAATCTATTAGATTACTGCTAACTATTGCATGTTTTATTGATATTAAACTTCATCAAATGGATGTAAAGGCTGCATTTCTAAATGGCATATTAAATGAAGAAGCATATGTTGAACAACCTATAGGATTTGAAGATCCACAGTATCCTGATCATGTATATAAACTTAAGAAAGCATTATATGGCCTTAAACAAGCTCCTAGAGCATGGTATGGTAGGCTTACTGACTTTCTTTTGGAATATGGATTTATTAGAGGAGAGGCAGATAGAACTTTGTTCATTAAGCACACTGAAAATGATATACTAATTGCTCAAATATATGTTGATGACATTGTGTTTGGTTCTACTTGTGATAAAATGTTGAGTAAATTTGTTGAGGCAATGACTGCAACATTTGAAATGAGTATGGTTGGAGACTTGAACTATTTTCTAGGTCTTCAAATCAAACAATGCAGTGATGGTATTTTCTTCTCCCAGAGTAAGTATGCTAAGAACTTGGTTAAAAGATTTGGTCTTGAGAATTCAAAACCAATGAAAACTCCTATGGGATCTTCTTTGAAACTTTGCAAAGACAGTGCTGGAACAGATGTTGATCCAACACTTTACAGATCCATGATAGGTAGTTTACTGTATTTAACCTCTAGTAGACCAGATATTATGTACAGTGTGTGTGTTTGTGCTAGGTACCAAGCTAATCCAAAGGAATCTCACCTGAATGTTGTGAAAAGGATTATCAAGTATGTTGCAGGTACAAGTGACCTTGGAATCTGGTATACTAAGGACACCAACAACATTTTGATTGGCTACAGTGATGCTGATTGGGCTGGAGATATAGATGATAGAAAGAGTACGAGTGGAGGATGTTTCTACATGGGAAACAATCTTGTTTCATGGCACAGCAAGAAGCAGAATTGTGTTTCACAATCTACTGCAGAATCTGAGTATATAGCTGCTAGAAGCTGCTGTACACAACTCTTGTGGCTGAGCAAGATGTTCCATGACTATGGTATTGAGAATGGTATACTTACAATCTTTTGTGATAATACTAGTGCCATTAACATTTCTAAGAATCCTGTACAACACTCACTCACAAAGCACATTATCATAAGACATCACTTTATGAGAGATTTAGTAGAGAAGAACATTGTGAAGTTGGAGTATATACCTACTGAAAAACAAAATGCTGACATTTTTACTAAGGCATTAGACCATGAGAGATTCTCAATCTTGAGGAAATCTCTTGGAATGAGCACTATCTGAAAAATTTGGATGGATGTTGTCACAAATGCGTCAGCATTTGGGACAACATCATGGGTTGTAAAAATTTTATAAGTTGAATTTATTTCTTACTTAGTTAAATAATTCCTTTGTAAAATATCTACGAATCTAAGAACCTTGTAGTGCAAAAATAAACATGTCTCACACCTCTCAAATGCATAAAAATGAGAATGTTATTAGCATACTAAAAGATGTACTAAATCACTAAGTAACTATGGAGCACGGAGTTCACTACTACGATGCCTTCTTTTCAAAAGGTGATTATTTGGTAAAAACATCAATATATTTGTAATCCATTAAGTAAGTATGGGGCACGGAGTTCGCTACTACGATGTACTCTACGGGAACAATGGATCAATACAAATTAGATGCTATAACACAAAAAGAAAAATTATGGTGCAACACAAATGAAGCAAATTCATGTAAAAATCGTGTTGAGGTGTTTGTAACAGTTTTGAGCACAACATTGCCTGATTCGAATTTATTTTTATTAGTAGTAATTATTTAATTATTTATTGAGATTTATTTTATTTATTCAATTATATAACTAACCCACGTTTTTTATTTTTCAGATTATGCTTGGACTTAGTCTTTATTCTAGAAATTTCTTAATTATTTAATTAATTAATAAAATGGATTTTTCCCACTAATTAAACCATGATCAAGGTTGTGGCTAAAAATGTGGAGCACTATCACATTATTTCTGGAATTAATCATGTTAACCTCCAACTACACATACATTCTCTCTATAAAACTCAATTAATTGTGACTTATGTTGCTAATCGTGATTTTTGAGTTTGTTAAGTACTAAGCTTCTGCAGAATTGATTACTGGCCGTGTATCTCTCAAATTTTGTGAATACACTCCTCAAAACCACCTTGAAATTCCAACCGTCCCTTAAATGGCTGGAAACCGACCTCAATCCCACTCACAATCTCACTCTGATTCGAAGAACTCATCCCCTTCTCACACAAACCCTCTCGAAATCCTTGCTTCCATGGCGTCTCAGATATCAACTTCGTCAAATGCTGACTCAAATGTCTCTGCAACACCATCAACAACCACTCCCCCTCCTCAAACTGCTCCTCAAACCGTTCCACCAAAAACTAACATTCCTCAAGATGCAACTGTCGAACAGTTCAACAAGGCCATCGAAGAAGTGTCTGAATCTCTTCGAACAACTGGTCATCTGCCCGTGATGACATTTGGAGATATCACAGTGGATATCTCAAGCTATTTGGCTGATCAAACCGCCCAAATGGCTGCTGCTTCAAAAAGCCCTAAATCACCTACTGTTCACACCTCGCAAGCTGAAAATGAGGAAGTTACTGCTGAAGAAGAAGCTACTGCTACTTCCGACCCTGAAGATGTTGAAATGGAGGATGCAAACATCTCTGAAGACGGTACAAACTCTTCACTCTCTGTTTCTTATGAATCTGCTCCCATTCCTTTCAAGAAGAATGCGTAGAAAGGAAAAAGACAGAGGAGTCCTGTTCAAAGAAGAAGATCATACCGTGTGTTCACTCGTGTGGATTATTCTGAATCCATGAGGAAAAAGAAGAAAGCTGGAGCTGAAGCTGCTGAACCCATCCAAGTGTTCACAGACTCTGAAGAGGAAGCTGTTGTTGTTGTTAAAAAGACTGTTGCTGAGAAACCCAAGAAAGTTGTTGTTGAAAGAAGGAAGAAAGCTGCTGCTGATCCCAAAGGCAAAGGGAAGGCCAAGATGATTGCTGAAGATGAACCTGCAAAATCAGATTCCAATTCTGATTCTGATGTGTGTCTAAGAGATATTCTGAACTCTCTTAAGAAAGATGCTGAGCATTTTGCTGCTGCAAAGGAAGCTGCACCAGAACCTGAAGCTGATGGCAGTGGTGATAGCTCTTCCAGTGCAGAAAGCAGCTCGAAGGAAAGCTCTGCTAAAGACTCCACATCAAGCTCCAATGACCTTGATTCTGAAGAGGAAGGTAATTCTGATTCTCTTGAGACTCTAGAGAATAGATTGGCTATTTATTCTAAGAGAAAACTGCTGATAGAGAAGAGGATTAATATCCCTGATTTTGAAAGTAAAGGCATGGTTAGTTTCTTAGAGGAAAGGAATTTGATGCATGCTGTGAATTTTGGTAAATCTTTCTTGACAAATTGGGGTTATGAATTTTATGCTTGCATGAAAAAGAGTACTGGTAGGAGATCATCTAAGTGGTATGGGACTGTAAACTTTAGGGGGAGGGATGTACCTTTTACTCCTGAGTTGATAAATGAGTTTCTGCATATTCCCAATGTTGAGGTGGATGAAGAACCTGACATGGATGTGGTTATTGCTGCTATAACTGGTGGTAGGGTAGTTAAGTGGTCTAGACAGATGCTAGCCAAAGACCTCACTTCCCTACATTCTGTGTTATACAAACTCATTATCTACAACTGGATTCCCACTACAAATACCACTAAGATCACAAAAGACCAAGCTGTTCTTATGTATAGGATCTCTGTGCTTAAGAAGTTCAATTTAGGCCTCACAATTTTTCACCATATGATGAGATTTACTGGAAAAGTTTCTGAAAAAGGCAACCTACCCTATCCTGTTCTGATTTCAAATTACTTGAGGCATCATGACTTTGTTGCCAAGAACACTGATGTGTTGAGGGGGAGAGTACCATTACTGGCCATAGCTCCTGCCTTACTCACTGGGGATTGAGTAATTGATCTGCCTTTGACTGCTCCTGGTACTGATCATCAGCACAGGCCTTCAACTACTGAACATCAGCAAAGACCCTCAACTTCTGATCATCCAGAATCATCCAGATCAAGACAGAGAAATGCACCCCCAAATGTTGAGAACATTCATATCAACATTTCTGGTAATGTGTATCTTTCACAGGAATTCATCCAATTGCAACTCAAGCACTTGCAGGAAACCATTGTTGAGCTTCAGTTCCTGAAGGATAGGTGGTCCAGTATGCTTTCACCTACAACAGGGGGAGTACCACCACCACCATCAAATTCCAATGTGGTGATTGAAGAATTGAATGATGATGGAGTTCCTACTGCTGCTGCTGGTGGTGGTGAACCTGATGCTGCTGATGTTGGAGTAACTGATGTAGTTGCACATCTTGCATCTATTTACTTTGTGGATGAAGCTGATGAACAGGAACATTGATGAACAGGGACAAGCTACAAGACAGGGGGAGATCTGATTTCATAATGGCTGTTGTTTATGCCATTTATTCAGTTCAATCTCTGTAATTAATGTTTAAGTATTCTGAAATTCTGATACACTTGTTATTTATTTTCTTAGATGTTAGTTTGTTTATTTGTTGCAACTTGCTTAAATTATGGTTACATTTGATGATATTTGTTTACTGCTTTTTGCTTAAAATGTTTACAGATTATCATGTGTTTACTGCAGGTTGCTGGAGTATTTGTTTTGTTTACTCCTCTTTGTTCTGATTTTTTATTATTTTGTTTTTTAGTGTCTTACTTAGATTCTAAGTTAATTCTTCCAGTTCAACTTATTATCTTAGTATAGTTACTTATGTTGTGAGTAAGTGTATAGTTTATACTTATTCTATTTTGGATGAAATAGTTTTGATCCTTTGGCACGGATCATTATGAAATTATCCTTGATCTTCATTTGATTTGATCCAACGATTACAACAGGTATTGTCTTGACTAGTGCTTAGCAATGATGTCAACCTCAACTAAGTACATAAAACTGAGTATGTATAGAAATATATGTGCATCAGGTGTGTTGTAGTCGAAAGGTCAAATTGGGAGAGATTGTAGATGTTGTTAATTCTTAAATGTCTTAACATTATCAACAACATCTTAATTTGACCTTCCGAGATTTTTTCTAAGTCTTTTCTGAAATGCTACATTAAATGTTGATCTAAATGTTGTAGCATTTCTGGCAGGATCTAGAAGCTTCTACAAGGATCTGGAACCTGGAAGATTCCAGAACATTGGAGAACATGCTAGAACAGCCTAGATACATTTGGCATGACCTGGAGCATGCTAGAAGGATCTAGAAAGATCATGGAAGTTGTGGAAGTTGAGTTTCCTAAAAAATAGGACCTCAATGTGGAAGCCTCTAGAATTCGTATCCCACATCTATAAATACCCATTGAAGGCTTCATAATTCGGTGTGCTCTATTCGATCAATATCCTAGACCGAGCGTTCATCCCTGTTAGGAAATTGTGGCCAATAGTTCTACATTTTAGTTCATACGTTGTATACCACCCGTATGACTGTGTGTCTTCTTATCTATTGAGAGTGTAATCATTAGATAGACTAGGCATTTCGACAGTGTATAATTTGTACACTTAGTTCGTTTTCTAGACTTGGCACCTGCCTCGTTTATAGTTTCGTTGTGAAAGTTATTGTTGTAACATTTCACACAACATTTGTACTTGAAGATAAGTATTGATTTTACGCCATAAGGCAGACATAGATTTTTATTTATAAAATCTATGTTAAAAGTATTTCCATTGTGTCTCGTTTGTTTTTAGTGTTTCAAGTCTTCCGCTGTGAATCTTAATTTCTGATATTCTGTTAGAGTCAGTGTTGCACTATTTGTCTCAACATTCTGTGCAACATTTATCTACTTATACTTAAACACTTCTATACATCCCACACCACACTTTCAGGTACTGAATTCATTAACTGCTATATTAAAGAATTTTGTTCTAAGCGTGGCATCCAGCACCTTACTAGTGTAGCAAGGACACCACAACAAAATGGAGTAGAAGAATGAAGAAACAGAACTCTTAAGGAGGCCTGCAGGACCATGCTGACAGAGTATAATACTCCTCAGAAGTTTTGGACAGAAGCGATCAATACTGCATGTCACTCCCAAAACAGAAGTGCTATCAATAAAGCACTAGGTAAGACACCCTATGAGGTATGGAAAGGTCGAAAACCCAGAGTTTCATATTTTCATATATTTGGTTGTAAGTGTTTTATCCATAACAATGGGAAAAGCAAGTTGAATGCTTTCGATGCTAAAGCAGACGAGGGAATATTCTTAGGATACTCCTCGACTAGCAAAGCATTTAGGGTATTCAACTACTCAACTCTTTGTGTGGAAGAAACACCACATGTAGTTTTCGATGAATCTATACAGGACTCGTCTGCTGATCAGATCAGTAAGAAAGTAACTGATCTATCGATCCAAACTGACCAAGAATCAGAAGTGTATGAATCTGTTCAAGCCTATAACCCGTTCCTGAAAGCTATCGAGTCAGATGACAAAGAGAAGGTAAGTGCTCAAGGTAAGTCTTCTAGACCAGTTGACATGCCTGCTCTAGTTGACTCATCTACTCCTGATAAATCTGTTGATGATACAAATGATGTTGATATGCATGATGTTGTACATGATGTAGATGATGTTAGTGCTACTGCTAGAACTAGAAAAACTTGGAAATCTGCGCATGACACTGAAAATATCATTGGTGACTCTACTATTGGTGTGAAGACTAGACGACAACTCTTTGAGTCACAAGAACAACCTAGTCCATCTTTGTTTTGCTGGTGTTGTTTCATCTCATCTATCGAGCCTAAAACCATCAAAGAGGCATTAGCTGATAGTAATTGGATCATCGCTATGCAAGACGAGTTGAACCAGTTTGTTCGAAATGACGTCTGGGAACTTGTCGATAGGCCTAAACATCATAATGTAGTTGGCACTCGATGGATTTTCAAAAACAAGAAAGATGAGAATGATGTAGTCGTTAGGAATAAGGCTAGACTAGTAGCCCAAGGCTATTCACAAGCTGAAGGCATAGACTATGATGAAACATATGCTCCTGTTGCTAGACTAGAAGCCATTCGATTGTTTCTTGCATATGCTGCTTATATGAAATTTACCGTATATCAAATGGATGTTAAAAGTGCATTTCTTAACGGTATTCTTGCGGAAGAAGTGTATGTTGAACAACCCCCAGGTTTCGAAGTCAAAGGTGACCAGGTGTACAGATTAAAGAAAGCCTTATACAGACTAAAGCAAACTCCAAGAGCATGGTATGATACTCTCTCTCTCTTTCTGTTAGAAAATGGTTTTACTAAGGGCAAGGTCGATAGAACCTTGTTCAGAAGACAAGAAGGGAAAGACATTTTACTCGTCCAAATTTACGTAGATGACATCATCTTTGGTTCACCTAACAAAAAGCTGAGTGAAAGTTTCTCAACACTCATGCAAAGTAAATTTGAGATGTCTATGATGGGTGAAATGAATTACTTTCTTGGTCTTCAAGTAAAACAGACCCCAGAAGGGATTTTCATAAATCAAGCAAAGTATACTAGAAATCTACTAGACAAGTATGGTATTAAGACATGCAAGTCTACTGGCGTACCTATGCTACCTACATACAGGATGGATCCAGACGAACAAGGTAAATGTGTTGATCAAACACATTATCGTGGTCTTATTGGTTCATTACTCTACTTGACTGCTAGTAGACCTGATATTGCATTCTCTGTTGGCGTATGTGCTCGTTTTCAAGCTAATCCAAAAGAGAGTCATATGGAAACCACTAAAAGGATATTGAAATATTTGAAAGGGACCATCAATCGTGGTATATGGTATCCTTCAAATGATGATTTATCTCTAAGTGGCTACTCAGATTCGGATTTTGGTGGCTGTAGAATAGATAGGAAATCTACATCTGGTTCTTGTCAATTCTTAGGCACAAAACTCATTTCATGGTTTTCGAAAAAGCAAACTAGTGTGGCTACCTCTACTACCGAAGCCGAGTATATGGCTGTTGGTAGCTGCTGTAGTCAACTACTTTGGCTCATACAACAACTTAGAGATTATAACATATATGAATCGAATGTTCCCATTTTCTGTGATTGTAATAGTGCAATTGCCATTACACAAAATCCTGTGTTGCACACACGTTGTAAGCATGTTGATGTGAAGCATCATTTCATACGTGATCATGTAGAAAAGAAGGATATTCGCATGGAAAAGATTCATACTAATTTTCAAAGAGCTGATATTTTTACAAAACCATTGGTTGAGGCTCGTTTTCGTGAGTTATGCATTAGTCTAGGACTAATTGATCTAGACCCTACTTGTCTATAGCTATGTACTAACCAGACAGGTACATCAAAGAAATAAGGAGACGAGATCACTGGAACAGAGCACTCGTCTACTCGCACAACAGACAGGTATACAAGGTTAGACAAGATGACCAAACAACCCGATGAGGAAGCTGGTAAAGCTGAGGGTAATACTAAGAGAATAAACATTTAAGGGGGAATCTTTGATTTCTTAAACATCCTTATGTTGACTCTTATGTTTGTTAATAGTCATCTTGTTCGAAAACCTTGACCATTGCTTTATATTGATATTCATTTTAATTATTCAACTCCACTTGTACCTACACTCATGCGTCACATAAGATAACATAGGTACATAAAGGCGTTCGACATTCAGAATAGACAAGCACAGTCGAAGGGGGAACTCGTCTTGTGCACTTGAGTCTACTCGTCTGTTCTGGATAAACTCGAACAGACAAGATAAGTGTTCGTTTAATTTAAATGCTCTAAGTGTTTAACCAAACCAAATTAAGGGTATTATAGTGATTCGATAATGCTAAAAATGGAAAACCCTAGAGTTGGATTTATACACTCCCATTTTAATGAGGTGTATACACCCAGTTCGAAACCTACTTCACTATGCTAGGACAGATGAGTACACTCCCCTGTTCTAACTAATAGAAAAGGCGGATTTCAAATTTTACAATATCAAATCACGTAAAATTCTCGATTCCGTAACTGAATTCCAAAGGTCACACCGTTGGATCATGTCTTTTAATCTTGGCCGTTCATTCTCTAATTCAGTTCTTTTTTGAATAAAACCCAACACTTACACACTACTCGATCCATGTTTTCTTAACTCTCTTACTCAAGCATTTGATTTCTTGCAAAACCCAAACCTTCTGTTCTTAATTAATCTACTCACTATGACGATTATATCTCTTTTTGATGTGAAGACTAACATGCAAGCTAGGTTCGACCTAGGTAGATTCATTTCAGAAAACAAAGTGCATGTTGAACCTTCTGTGTTCTTTAAGGGTAAGCACATAGATGGAAATTCGGAGATTTTGACCAAATGCAGCAGATGTGGCCTGAAACCATATTTGGAGGCGTTTCCTCAAGTCGTCTTGGAGGAGGAGGTTTTGGAGTTCTATGCCAACGCCAACAGACAAGGAGATGTGATTGAATATTTCCTTGGAAGAAATCGAGTGGAAATCACTCGAGAAGCCATGTTTGAGCATCTGAAGCTGCCCATCGGAACTATTGATGTGGAGAACTACGCAGCTGGGCAAGAAGCCAGATATTTGAGCATATTTTGTGTAAGGAAGTTGAGGTTGAAACCAGATGGCAAGCTCCCCGCCGTCAAGAAGATGGATCTTCTAGAGAAGTATCGAACCCTACTGGACATAGCCAGCAAAATTTTGCTATGTGCCACTGGTTCTCATGATTCTGTCACTCTTGTTAAAGCAAGGGTAATGGCTGCTATATTTGATGGAATTACCGAAGGAAATTGGTTCAAGCTGATTGCAAATCGAATCATGTATTTTGAAAAGAGTGTTCGAGTTGACACTGACACTCGTAATTGGGTGGTGTCAAATGTGGTAGGATATGGAAACAAGCTAAGTATTCTACTTCCCTTGTTGATGCCAAACAAGACGGAATGGAGTAAAGGAAAACCATTCCATCCTTTAAAGTTTTATTTGAAGAAGGAGGCTTTGAGGAAGCAAGTCGCTGCTAGACCGGCTGCACCCAGGCAAGTTGAGATGAACCCTATGGATTTGATGCCATATGCTGCTTCGTCTAGTTCTTCAGAAGGCGAGTCCGATGATGAAGAATCAGAGGAAGTTGCGAAAGCTGAGTCAAGTGCAGATGACTCAGAAAAGACTCAGTCAGATGAGGAGTCGGAACAAGAGAAGGAGCCAAGTGCTCAAATTCCTGAAATGTATACACTCGTGAGAGTTGGTTCGCCTACTCATCCAGTCGAGTCGAGTTCTCGGGTTGGTACCTCTACTCAAACTGTTTCAATTCCTCTCTCTCTCTCTCCTCTGTTCGAACCAAGGCTAGGTCACATCGACCTAGGCCTCGACCTGTATCTTCAACCTCTCAAGTACTGGCAGCATTACCGCTTAGAGCCAGTCATCCTGAAAACACTCTCATAAAGGATACAACTGATACTTCGACAGTTGTCACACCAAACCAAGCCACATTAGAGCCCCCAGAAACCACAGCCCAAATTCCCTTCTTACCCTCAACAGAATATGTTGAACCCTCCAACCCATCTACTTCAGACAAGACGCCAGTTGCCACTGCAACAGCTGAGACAGGGACCCCACCTGCTCAAAACCCGTCTGATGTTAGATTTGATTCCCTGGTATATTATCCTATGTGTCTAAGGGAGAATAGAATTTGTGCTCGAGTGTCCAAGAATTTGAAGAAGACGCTCTCAACTCTCGAAATCGACACTTCATCAGAACAGTTTGAGAAACTTCTCAGGATATGCACTTGGTTTGCATTGAAGAAATCCTCAACAGATGATCTTTTTGAAGTCATTCAAGGCATGGGAGGAATCTCCAACTTTATGGATTGGGAGATGGAACAGAAAGAAAACAGTGGTGTTCAAGACCACTCAGAATTATTTCCTCGCAAGGCCTTAGTTGATCTTGTAAAAAGATTATTGAGCATTCCTGATGGCGTTCTGGTTGAAGAGTTCTCGTCTGATATTGGAACTCAGACTGAGCTAGTGGAAGAAGAGAAGAAGGCAGAACATGTTGATATTGTTATTCAAACATTAGAACCTGCTGAAGAAGAGGCTGAAAGTTCTGAAGAAGTTGACTCTTTTGAACTTGGAGAAGAAGACGATGAGTTCATGGATGCTGTCATGTTTGATGAAGATGAACTTGTGGAGAAAGTTCAAGAAGAAGTGGTTGTTGCAGCTCAGTCGTCTACTCAAGTCTTTCCTGAAGGCTATCTTGAAGAGCTGAAGTCAGATTTGAAAAATGTTGTCCATTCTGCTATTGATGAGTTCCTACACTCAAAAGTGAAAGATATGTTAGTGGAGCAGAACCAATCACTTGTTGATAGCTGAAGAGATTTGATTGTTGGAGAGGTCAACAAGATGGACTCAACTTTCCGAGCAGAGATGTATGCTGAAGTTCAAAGTTTCCTTGAGAAACAAGTTGATTTCTCTGAAAAGAGATCTATCTCATTTGCTTGTTCGTTAGCTGAAGAGTCAAGTAAAATGGAAAGGCTCTACAGGGTTAAAATTGAGATTGCTGATGAACAGAGACGGGAAGCACAAGATCAGTTGGTGCGTTCTCGAGCTGTTCTCACCGAGCTAACAGAGCAGAACACACTCCTTCGCCAGACAGCTACGTATTTCAAGGATGAACTAGTCTCAAGTTCACGGAAGCTAGAATTGGTGACTGATCGTCTTGACAAGATGAGTCATGACAAGACGTATTAAAAGCATATCGAGTTGGCTGCTGAAGCGATGAAGGAAGCTGTTAAGGAAGAAATGACTCGCTTTACAAGTCTTTTCACTCTTAAGGCGAATGATGAAGCCAAAAAGGGGGAAGAGGCAAGTAGAGTTGAGAAAGTTAGTTTTTCTAAATCTAGTGCTGAACCGGAAGAGAAGGATGTTGCTACTGCTATGCAAGAGCTAAGGAAGCCTAAAAGAAAGTTAGTTAAAACTGCAGAGCTGGAGCAAGCTAAAACTGATGAGCAGAAAAGATTGGAGAAGGGCAAAGGTGTTGCATCTCCAGAAGCTGAGGTTCAGACCAGAAGTATCAAAAGGAAGTTAGTTATTGAAGATGATAAAGAACCTACTTTGATTATTGAGAAGAAGCAGAAGGTTGTTGATCCAAATGATGAAAGTCGTTATGCAAGCAAGAAGAAAATTGGAAAGCATATTGAAAGGTTGTAGAAGCTGAAGGCAGATGAAGATCAGATTGAAGATCAGTTCATTGACTACTTCATAGATAGAGAGCATCAAGCTGAATGGATGAAAGTGAAGAGGCAATGGGAACTTGATCATTGGATTATTAGGAAGTATGGTGATTCTGAAGGTCCAGATGAGTTGTATGCTATGTTTGACAAATTCATGGAAGGTCAGAACAAGCTGCTGTGGAATTTGATCTTAAGGATATCTGCTGGTGCGAATTTCAATATTCTTGTTCCTGAGTTTCCAAAATGGAAGTGCCCTATGACCAGCTCAGGAAAAAGAGTTGATTTTAATCAAATCAAGAAATTTGAAGAAGAGATGTTGGATAAAGAGAAGATTGATGATGAAGAACACATCAGAGTTATTCACAAGAGACTTCTAGACGCATTCTGTGTTCCAAATCCAGAAGGAGGTACTCTTTCAGATTAGTGTTTTGTTTGCTCTGATATTTAGTTTTTGATTTTGATATTAGTATGTGTAATATCTACTGTTCTTATCTTGAATGAATGAAAAGCTAAAGTACTATTTTGATGTTAAAGACAAGATAACTACTTAACTAGTCTACTTATGAGAAAAGATTCAAGTAGTTTTGGCTTCATCAAAAAGGGGGAAATTGTTGGGATATGAATCCTAGAACATGTCCTAATTGATGAAAGATAAAAATAAAGTTTTGATAAGCCAAAAGTAGACTTGAATATTTTCTAAAGTGTTGACTGGTCTAGTCTAGTTATGAAGTCATCTTGTACAAGATCAGTAGAGTTCACATAAGACAAGTATAAAAGAGAAGACAAGTACTTATAATTCGTTGATACCGTTCGGATTAATTGTTTAAGTTGTTTTTGAGCTATATTTATCATTGTATAGAAGCTCATTGTTTTCGTGTGTAATAATATATTGATGTATAGTTTTCTAAGTTGACTAAGCTAGTTTTATGAAGCTTAATGTAATGTAATAGTATTGTTAGGATTAGATAATAGGACTAGATTAGTTCTATGGTGTAATCTGTAGAAGAAGTCTACTGCACAAGACAAGTAGGAGACGAAGTCTACTACTGGAGAAGAAGACAAGTGCACACAAGACTCAACAAGACAGGTCAACTTGAAGTTAGTTATTCAAACGCGTGAGAAGATAAGGATTGAAAAGTTAGTTAGAAATAACTAATTTACTAACAAGAAACGCGTGAATGGATAAGTATGGAAGTTGCAAGTTAGTTTTCAAGAAAAGTTGGTTACACAACTTAAAGTTCTTGAATTCAGAAGTCTATAAATACCTTGACGTATTTATCAATTCAAGACTACTGATACTACTGCATACTGAAGCGATATTGAAGATTAAAAGAAGAAGTCACTCACAGAGTTTTGAAGTTTAGAAAGTGAAGCTACACAAGACAAGTGAAGATCAAAGAAGGTTACTACTGAACGAAGAGAAGTGTTATTTTTTTTGTTTACTGTTTCAAGTTGCTAGATACTTGTAAATCACTAGTAAGATCGAAGAGACACTTGGTAGTGTTTTCGAGAAGATCTAAGTCTTATTTCTTGGGACTTAAAGCCACAAGAACACATTACTCCATTGGACGAGTTAATAAGAATATCACAACTGGGTTTGTGAGAGTGGATGTAGACAAGTTGTCGAACCACTATAAGTCTTATGTTTGATTTACCTTACTGTTTTGTCTTGATTGATTAACTGTTTATCTTCATAATTGAACAAGACTAGTTGAGTAAACACTAAAACAGAGTTCTCGAATTAAGAAGTTGAGTATAAACTACTTGGGCTCATTGATTAATTTTGTTATTCCGCATATTGTACTTTGATATATCGAAAGATTTTTGAAAAGTCTATTCACCCCCCTCTAGACATTTTCACTAGCTTACTCGATATTAACTCAACTTTGGGGACCTACAAATATCAGTTTTAAAAACAGTTTTTATCAAGAACGTGGGATGTGGAGTTAAGTTTTATTAAGGCTGGGGGGGTTATCAAGGTAGATTGTGGGCTAGAAATGTTTAATGCAAATAAGAATTAAATTTTTGCATTAAATGTTTCGAAAGTGACTTTTTGGGTAGAGGACAAATTAAATCCTTGAAAATGTGATGACAGGTCTGTTTATCATATTCAGCATACTTGACACATCAGCAGTGTTGGCATAGCTCTTTCAGATGACTTGGCACTTTCTCTTTATGCATCATCTCTTGATGGTTCTTTAAGTATTCATACTTCCATATCAGTGATTTTGATCCTATCAGCATAGTTGGCCATTGCCTTAGAACATTTCTGGTTCAAGTGTGCTGAGACATTTCTGCTGGACATATCTTCTGAATTTTTGACATATACTTCAGTAGACTTGGTCTTGTTGATGTATTCTATTCATTTGATCTTTAGAGAGGTTGATCCACTACTGAGCTGACTTGATCAGCACAGTTGGTCAGTCATGCACCATCAGCAGATTTGGGATCAATTTGATTATGAGCGTTGAGGGGACTTGACTCTTGTACTCTTTTAAGCATGTGTTCCCCCTCAACTTGTGCATCTAAGTAAACTAAGAGTTGCCTAACATACCAGCTTCTCATCTAACCTGATCTACATGTTCCAACATTCCTGAAACATGTTCATATCAATTTGACTTATCTATTTGGCATGTTTAAGTGGTTTTGGTATCTTAATCAAAATTCTCATTTTATTCACAATAGGTCCTAAGCCCGATGACGTCTTTAACTACTGCAAGGAGAAAGGGCATTGGAAATTCGGTTGTCCGAAAAAGAAAAAGAAGCAGGAAAATAAGATAGGTACTGCTGTTGTTGCAGAAGATGATAGCACCAATTCTGAGGAAGATTTGGCCCTAGTTACTGATAAACAAACACATCACTCTGATGTGTGGGTTCTTGATTCAGGGGCATCTTACCACATATGTCTGCGCATGGAGTGGTTCACAAACTACGAGCAGGTAGACGGAGGCAATATTAGTATGGACAACAGTGATGTCTGTAAGGCGGTTGGGATAGGCTCAATTCAACTACGGACACATGATGGAAAATTCTGCACATTGAACGACGTTAGACATGTTCCACGCATGACGAAGAATCTGATATCACTGAGTCTATTGGACATTAGGGGTTCCAGTTTCAAAGGTGAGGGTGGAGTTTTGTATGTCTGCAAGGGTGATAATGTGGTTCTGAAAGGTGTGAAACAGGGGACTTTGTATTTCTTGCAAGGTTCAACGCTGTCAGATTCTGTTGATGTTGCATCGTCCGAGGTTCACAAGGATAACTTAACTAAGTTATGTCATATGAGACTTGGTCACATGGATGAAAGGGGGATGCAGATACTGTCGAAGGGAGATTTTTTTGGTGGCCACTAGGTTACCGGCCTTGGGTACTGTGAACACTGTGTTTTTGGGAAGCTTCATCGCAACAAGTTTCCTAAGGCAACTCATAGAACAAAAGGCACACTTGATTGCATCCATGCTGATTGTTGGGGTCCTTCACGTGTTGAATCTCTAGGAGGCCACAAATATTTTGTGTCAATGATTGATGACTACTCTAGAATGACTTGGGTCATTATGATGAAACATAAAAGTGAAGCTTTCAAGAGCTTCAAGCAGTGGAAGACGTTGGTGGAAAATCAAACGGGGAAGAAAATCAAGAGGTTGCGAACTGATAATGGTCTGGAATTTTGTTCGTCTGAGTTTAATGAGTTCTGCAAGAATGAAGGAATATTAAGACATCATACAGTACGAGATACACCACAACAGAATGGTGTAGCAGAGTGCATAAATCAGACACTTTTGGAGAGAGCTCGATGCATGCTCTCTAATTCTGGCTTACCTCGAAGGTTTTGGGCGGAAGTGGTCAGCACAGCATATCACCTGATAAACCGTGGACCTTACACAGGTATCAACCTAAAAACACCTTATGAGGTGTGGTCTGGTAAGTCTGCTGACTACTCTAACTTGAGATCTTTTGGGTGTACTGTTTATTATCATGTTAGTGAGGGTAAATTGGAACCAAGAGCGAAAAAATGAGTGTTTGTGGGCTATGGGAAAGGTGTGAAGGGGTATAGAATTTGGTCACCATCAGAAAATAAGGTTATACTTAGCAGAAACGTTATTTTTTATGAAAATTCTATGTTTAATCCCACTGTAAAGTCTATCGTTGTAGCAGGAGACAATAGTGTTGACAAACAGGTGGAGCAGAGTGATTTACAAAAGGAAGACGAAGAACAACACTTTGATCCTGAAACAGAGTTGGAAGATGTTTCACCATAAGAACCTCGACCATCTGAGGCTAGACCGTACAGTATACCTCTTGATCGGGCTAGGAGAATTGGAGTTGAAGCTCCAAAACGGTATGGGTTTGAGGATATAGTGGGTTATGCATTACAGGTTGTTGAAGAAGTCGATTCTTATGAGCCATCCACCTACAAAGAAGTTGTTACATGTTCTAAGTCTGCCCAATGGCTTGCTGCCATGGGAGATGAGATGGAGTCACTTCATAAGAATATGACTTGGGATCTGGTCAAACGGCCTCCAGAGAGAAGAATAATTACGTGTAAATGGGTAATCAAAAAGAAGTAAGGAATGTCACCTGCTGAAGGTGTAAGGTATAAGGCTAAAGTTGTCGCTTGAGGGTTCCATCAGAAAGAGGGAGTGGATTATGATGATATCTTCTCACCTGTGGTCAGACATACTTCTATTAGAGTGTTGTTATTACAAGTGGTTGCACATGAGGATCTGGAACTTGAACAACTTGATGTGAAGACAGCTTTCCTACATGGAGAATTGGATCGGGAAATTTACATGTCTCAGCCAGATGGTTTCAGAGTCCCCAGGAAAGAAGATTATGTTTGCAAGCTGAAGAAGTCCTTGTATGGGCTAAAACAGTGTCTGAGGCAGTGGTACAAGAGGTTTGATAGTTACATGACACATCTTGGCTACACTAGGAGTCTGTATGACAGTTGTGTATATCACAACAAGTTGAAGGATGATTCATTTATCTACTTGGTCCTATATGTAGATGATATGTTGATTGCTGCAAGGAATAAGTCAGATATTCAGAAGTTGAAAGGTTTCCTCAGTGCTGAGTTCGAGATGAAAGATTTGGGTGTTGCTCAGAAAATTTTGGGGATGGAGATTCATAGAGACAGGTCTCAGAAGAAACTTTTTCTTTCTCAGAAGGATTATATTCAGAAGATATTATCCAGGTTTGGTATGTCTACTGCTACACCCTTAGATAATCCAAGTGCTGCAAATGTTCATTTATCAATTGCTTTTGCACCTAAGTCTGCTGAGGAAAAGGAGTACATGACACGAGTTCCCTATGCTAGTGCAGTAGGGAGTTTGATGTATGCTATGGTCTGCACTAGACGAAGCATTGGCAGGCAGTGAAGAGGATTTTTCGGTACCTTCGAGGTACATCTGACGTTGGTCTCATTTATAGAGGTGATACGAGTTGTTCAGTTCTTGGCTACTGTGATTCTGATTATGCTGGAGATGTTGACAGAATGAGATCTATGACTGGTTATGCTTTCACACTTGGTGGTTCAGTTGTTAGTTGGAAGGCAACTTTGCAGCCTATAGTCACTTTGTCTACTACTAAGGCAGAGTACATAGCTTTGACGGAGGCAGCCAAAGAGGGAATCTGGTTGAGAGGCCTGGTTAGTGATCTTGGTCTACATCATGATTATGCAACTGTGTTATGTGACAGTTTAAGTGCAATATGTTTAGCCAAGGATCAAGTTCATCATGAGAGAACGAAGCATATTGACGTCAGGTATCATTTTTTGAGAAGTGAGAAAAGAGTTAAGGTGAAGAAAGTTGGGACTGCTGATAACCCTGCCGACATGTTCACTAAGCCGGTTCTGAATAACAAGTTTCAACACTATTTGGACTTGTTGAATGTTACAAGCTGTTAGCTGCCCTGTTGAGGGCAAATCTGTGTACGATGAGTCGCTCGTACAATCTGGCATCTTTATGGTGCATCTGAAACATTTGTTGATCTGTGAGAGGATTCAAATCAAGGTGGAGCTTTATTGGAATGCCTTGAACCCTAAGTTTCTGTTTAGGCTTCATTTTAGGGCCAAGTCTGTTAGGGTTTATACTTGGAATGTCTTGAACTCTAAGTTTCTGTTAGGGTTTATATTTGGTATGTCTTGAACTCTAAGTTTCTGCTTTGGGCCTTCTTTTGGGGCCCAGTCTGTTAGGGTTTATATTTATATCCCTATTTTTACCTAGTGTCATACTGTACTATGAATCTAAAATCTATACTCTGAAAACTATCTGAATAATATACTGATCCTCTCTTCTGTGTCGTGGACGTAGCTATCACATTGATAGTGAACCACGTAAATATGTGTTCTCGTTTATCGTTTTATTTTTATCTTTCTCACATCTGTTATAACACTATAGTCGATTTTCCATCTTATCTTTGTTATGATATGGAAAGAATTAGTGTTAGATTTTGCATGTATGCTTGGCTCAGGGAAAAAGGTGTTGCTAAGCCAATTAGTGTTAGAATATTTTTGGACACGTAGTAATACACTTTTGACCTTGTAGTGATAAAATTTTGGTCTTGTAGTATCATTGTTTTAGTCATGTAGTAGCCGAATAAGTCAGAATTATTTTAGTAATTTTACTCAAATATAATAAGTGTCCAGAATATTTTTTATCTTGTAGTAATACACTTTTGTTCTTGACAAAATTTAGGTCTTGTAGTAACATAGTTTTAGTCATATAGTAAGATAATATTTTAGAGCAAAAATAAATATTCTGGTTGACCGCTTTGACTCGCGTTGACCCGCATTTGACCCACGATTTTTTACTTAATTTACCTTAATTGGTCAATATTGAATATAAGTTTTTGCCTTGAATGAAAGACGAGTAGATTGTTTGAACTTTGATGCCTTCACATGTTAAACCTGCAGCGAAAGTGACGACATGTTGTTCGGCTATCCCAAAACATCTTGTGTAAAAACGACGTTGAAAGAGGTTCAACCCGTTAGTATGTATAGCAACTACATCATTGTCTTCGGACTTCTGGAACCTCTGCTTTCTCTTTCTCAGTGATAACATGGATCAAAACTTTTATATTCGTAATCTTAACTTCTTCAAGAATCACTGTTAATGTCAATATTGTCCAAGCTCTTCAAAAAGTGAACATCCCGAGTCCACGGACATATTCGTCCATTTTTGCTGCAAGCTCGTCCATTTTTGTTGCAAGCACGTGCATAGACCCTCCCGATTTACTTTGTAACTCCCTACAACAATTTGAACCAAGTGTTTATAAAAAATCATCAAATAAACATATAAACTAGCTATTTGAAATTTTGAAATTATAACGGCATTAACCTTAACAATTTCTCGTAGCTCTCTGAGAAGGCGATTGGACTGGAATCTGTTCAAAGCACTACTCAATGGGGAGGAATAGGTCGTAGTTAGCAGTCTGGAGAGAAACTTGTTTGTTGTCGTCAAGAATCACAATCATTTTTAAGAATCACAATCATTTTAACCATCCCCTCTCTTTATCTCTCTCTTTGTATTAGTCATCCCCTCTCTCTATCTTTCTCTTTGTATGTATATATTAGAGCCGTCAAAACGGGCTGGGCCCGTTGGGTCAGCCCGCCCCGCCACTTAAAATAGTGGGTTGGGCTAAGCTTTTCCAAGCCCGCCAGGAAGCGGGCCCAGGCGGGCCGGACCGTTTGGTTCGCGGTCTTTGGCGGGTTGGTGCGGGCTTTGGCGGGCTGGCCCGCCTTTTTTTTTTAAATATTATATTTACTTAAAAAATATAAAAAAAATGTATTTTATGCCTTTTATAGGGGTTGAACTCAAGACCTGACTAGGTAATGATGCTCTAACCATTTGAACTATCCAACTTTGTTTTAAAAAAATATACAATAAATCTAACTAAAAGAAAAAACTCTAGTAAATGACAGATTATAGAAGCAGCTCCATTTTTTTTTCCTTCTTTCTTCATTTTCTGATATATATAAATAATATTATTGTAATTTATAGTGTATTGTACAATTAATAATGACAATGTTTCTAATTAGTTTTTTTGTTGTTAATTATTAACACTATAATTCTTGATATATACTGTAATTTTTGTGTTTCTTAATAAATTTAATAAATACTTTTGTAAAAAAAAAAAAAAAAAGTTGGCCCGCCTAAACCCGCGGCCCGCCCATTTTTGGGTTGGGTTGAGGTTTTTGCAGCCCACTTAACAAACGGTCTGGCCCGCCCCGCCCCGCTAAATGGCGGGCTTTTGCGGTTTTGGCCCGTCCCGCCCCGCCGGCCCGTCTTGACAGGTCTAGTATATATACAGATTTACCACCGTTTCTATAGAAATAGAAAGCCAACAAATTCTAACAAAGAACCTCAAAACTCAAACCTAAATGAGTTAAATCTGATCTAGCGGAATCCTAAGAAGAAATACTCCAAAATCTACTCAGCATTGGGTAAAATCGACAATAAAGCATTTAATGCTAAAGTAAAAAAGAAAATGTGGAGGAATACGTGGCTATCTTAACAATTTTTTAAAAATTATTTTCTAGAATTTGGCACCACGTTAATAAATTTTTATTTATATTTAATTTAAACTTAATCTAATATTAATATTATTTTTTATTCATATCAAAAATATAAAAAAAAAATTTATATTTAAGACTCACTTCCTTTTTTGCATTCAATTTACGCCCTAAGGAGCCATTAGGAGCCATTTATATGTTATATGTTATAGTGTAAGGAATGAAATTCTCATTTGATAACAATACTTCTATATATATATATATAGAAGTAAATTTTTTAATCTATAATACATCATATCTTTCTAAAATATTCTAAATGATAACTACAAAAATAATATAATATATTATGTCGGAATGATACAGTATCTTGTTTCACTCAGAAAATCTCTACTCTTGAGAGCATCTACCCAGGTTTCGACAACATCATACAAAACAACGCGTTCATAGCACAAAATAAGTTCTCAGGTCTTTTTTTCCCATGATAATATTTAACATTAATTTTTGTTATGAGATTAATTTTTATTTTGTATTATTTTTTTATGGAAAAAATATTCTGAGAAAAAATTAATGGCTAAAAGATTTGAGAAAAGATTAATAGTTAGTTAGTGTAATTTGATAGAGATAATATTAAATTAAATATAAAAAAAATTATAATATTAATATGGATAAAATAAAAATATTGATATTAGATTAAGTTTAAATTAAATATAAATAAGAATTTTTTAAGGAATATCATATAATAGGCGGTGGCACAATAGTATCATTGGTGGACTCTGTATTATTTTCATGCATTTATATTCTCATTTATTGTTCATATGAGATTTGGTGGCAATAATAATGCTTTGATTTTTTTTTGGTATTTTACATTGAAGTTTATTTATCACTATAGTAACACAAATTTGTCAATTATGTAAAAAACAAAATTAAAGCGAAAAATCTATTTTCATTTGTACGCGATTTTTTTGGGGGAAATTTGTTTAACTCGATCCAACCGCCTAGGATCCACGAGATTTTTGTTCATTCCTTAAATATAATAATATTTCATGTGAAATATTGTATACTAGTATATAGTGTTGTTATTCGAATCGAGCCTTAACGAGACTCGACTCGTTAAGGCTCGATAAGGCTCAACTCGTTTAGCTTAATGAGTCGAGCTCGAGCTCGTTAAATACTCGATTTACTAACGAGTCGGCTCGAGCTCGACTTGTTAGGCTCGATAACTAAATTTTTGTAAAAATTTACATTAGGCTCGTCTCGACTCGATATGCTCGTTAAGCTCGTTAGACTCGTTAACGAGTCGAGCCGAGTTCAATTTTTAACTTGATAATGTTATCGACCTCAAATACTCGACTCGACTCAGCTCGAATAACAGCTCTACTAGTGTAAGACCCGTGAATTTCACGGAATTGAAAAAAAATTATATTATTATTTTATAAGATTTTATGTAATTTATTATTTTAAAATATATTTGATGATAATTAATGCATTTGATAATTCATGTCATTTTCAACAATACTGATAATCGAAAAGACACTTATGCATAAGTTCATAATAAGAGAATGTGTTGTCATTTGTGTATGCATAAGTTCAGATTGAGAATGTGTTGTCATTTGTGTATGGTTGTAATATGTTAGTTTGTAGGAGTATTTTATACATAACATGAGGGCGTCGGGCTCTTATATCCAAAATTATATCAATAGTATGTGAGTCATTGTCTAATAATGTTTTCGTACATGTGCATGAGCGATGCAAGTACAGTAACTTGTATTTAAAAATACTTATAAAATTATATAAAAAGTAAACATAAGAAAATTAACACAATTTTTTGTACTATTATTTTAAAGTCATATTAAAAAAATTAATTACTTATTAAAATTTAATAATTTTTTTAGATATTTATCTATGTGTATAATCAATTTTAAAGATCATTCCTTAGCCTTTTTAATATTAATTACTTATTAAAATTTAATAATTTTTTTAGATATTTATCTATGTGTATAATCAATTTTAAAGATCATTCCTTAGCCTATGAATGATGAATAAATAATAAAAAATGAGATATGTACAATATCATAAATAACTCCATGCCAGGGCTCATTCACAAATATTAGAAAAAAGGGTTGGTCTGCTATGGACTCGAGTGCATGCTGTGCACCCTAGTCCATGTGCACTTTTCAGTTTACTGACTTACACTTTTTAGTAAATGAGTAATAATTGAAAAGTGCAACACCATTACCAAAAAGTGTAAGTCAGTAAACTGAAAAGTGCACATTGACTAGGGTGCACAGCATGCACTCGAGTGCATACTAGACTTTACCTAGAAAAAAAAATAAAGATAAAGTTCAAACTCATATTTCCCATCTTTAAGAAATGAAAATTGAATACAATGCATAACCTAATTAAGTTGTAAGTGTTGTGAAACTAAAATTTTTCTTCCTTTTTCATCGAGTGTACAAAATGGAGTGGCATACCACCCTTTTATAGGGAGCAAGAGAAGCTCCTAGAATTCTAACATAAAGATCATCATAAGTGATCATCATAAGTGCTTATACTAGAATCATCTAAAAGTATTTGAAAGGACATCCATTTTATATATTATTTTATAACACTCCCCCTTGGATGTCCGTCATTACACAAAGAATATGCCTCGTTAAAAACCTTACTAGGGAAAAACCCGGTGGGACAAAAACCTAGTAAGGGAAAAAGAGTACATATTACTTAGTGTATTCAATCTCCCCCTGATCCAAGCATCATGCGAAATCCTTTAATCGACGCATTCCGATACGCTTCACCAGCTTCTCAAATGTTGCAGTAGGTAGTGCCTTGGTAAATAAATCTGCTAAATTGTCACTTGAGCGGATTTGTTGCACATCGATCTCACCATTCTTTTGCAACTCATGAGTAAAGAAGAATTTTGGTGAAATATGTTTAGTTCTATCTCCTTTAATGTATCCTCCTTTTAGTTGAGCTATACAAGCTGCATTATCTTCATATAATAAAGTTGGAGGATTTTTATTGTCATGAGACAATCCACAATTCTTTCGAATATAATTAATCATTGACCTTTGTTGGGATATGAATCCTAGAACAAGTCCTAAATGATGAACAAAAGATAAAAAGATAAAGTTTTGATAAGCCAAAAGAAGACTTGAATATTTTCTAAGTGTTGACTAATCTAGTCTAGTTGAGTTGAAGTCATCTTGTACAGATCAGTAGAATTCAAAAGACAAGTACAGTTTAAAAGAAAAGTTTATATTAAAAGATAAGTACGATTTATAAGTACTTCATATCTGTTCATATATGTTAGATTGTTACTGAGCTGTTTAAATGTTGTATAGAGCTCATGTTTTTTATGTAATAAATTAGATTCATTGTATAGTTTATAAGTTGACTAAGCTTATATTATAAAAGCTTAATGTAATGTAATAGTCTTGTTAGGTTAGATGATAGGACTAGATTTGTTTTTGTTAGAAGTCTACTGCACAAGAAGAGAAGACCAGTTTACTACTCAAGACAGGTGGACTACAAGACAAGTACATCTACTAGACTACACAAGACAAGTCAACGTGAAAGTTAGTTACAAATACACGTGAAGAGATAAAGGTATAGAAGTTAGTTATGAAATAACTAATTCATAACAGAAACGCGTGGATTGATAAGAAGATTCAGTTGAAGGTAGTTATCAAGAAAAGTTGGTTACAACTTACTAAGTTCTTGAAGATTGAAGTCTATAAATACCCCAAGGTATTCATTAAGGACAGACGACTGTGATATTGAGAAATACTACTGAAACACTGACGTTCATACTCAAGTGAAGCATTATCAAAGATATATTTGAAGTTTACTTTCAGAGTTGATTCAAGTTCAGAAAGATAGCCAGAAGACAAGTAAAGAATCAAGAAGGCTACTACTGAAGAACAGAGAAGTTTTTAGCTTTTGTTTGTTATTTTTCAAGGTGCTAGATACTTGTAAAATTTCTAGTAAGATCGTAGACATGTCTGGAGGTATAGTCTGTTGAAGATCTAAGTCTTCTTCTTGGGACTTTAAAGACAGGAACATACACTTGTACTCGATTGGAAGAGTTTAGTGGAAACATCACAACTGGGTTTGTGAGAGTGGATGTAGACAAGTTGTCGAACCACTATAAATCTCGTGTTTGATTCACTTTACTATTTTGTTTGTTGTTTAATTGATTAATTGTTTACTTGTTAAACATACTTAACTGATCTAGACTAGTTGAGTATAGAACAGAGTTCTCGAATATAAGTTGAGTATAAACTTTGATTGGGCTCATTAGTAATCTGATTAATTCCGCATTGTGTATTCTGATATATTGAAAGATTTTTGAAAAGTCTATTCACCCCTCCCCTCTAGACATTTTCATTAGCTTACTCAATATTATTAACTCAACTTGGGACCAACAAGTGGTATCAGAGCAGTAGTTTACGAACTGCTGTTTCTTGATAACCGACTCAAGACTTAGGGTGAAGTCTTGGTCCTTAACTGTTCTGGTATACGTGTTCTTAATCATATACTTGTATCATCTGTGTTTCGTGCTCCCTGTTCTTGACTTATCTGTTGTTCTTGATCATAACTCTACTTAGCACTTATTTCTTGAAATCATGTCTCTTGAGATCAGCGCCAACAAACTACCTAAGTTTCAAGTACAGGATTACGACTATTGGAAGCTAAGGATGGAAGCCATCTTCAGCTCCACTCACGACTTAATGATCTCCGTCGTTACTGAAGGTCCAATTGTGACCATGATCCCCAATACTGCTGCCCTTGATCCAAATCAACCAGTGGGTACTCTTGTCAAGAAACCAAGGTCAGAACTTACCTCTGAAGAAATAAGACAGAATAATTTGGATAGCTTGGCCAAGAATTACATATTACACACTCTTCCTAATGAGTATCTGGGAAAAGTGTTAAAATGTAAAACTGCCAAAGAAATGTGGGATCGCTTAGCTATCATTTGTGAAGGGACATCCCTAATCAAAGAAAGCAAGCTTTCCACTGCTGTCCAAAGATTCGAATCATTTCATATGAAAGCTGGTGAAACAATAGACCAGTTGGATACTCGTTTTACCAAAATCATGAATGACTTGGAAGTCCTTGGTAAAACTTATACTCCACGTGAAATCAATCTTAGGATTCTAAAAAGCCTTGATAGTCGATGGAAGATGGTAAAAATGCTTGTTAAGAATACCCAAGATATAGACGTATGGACAGCAGAGACTATGTTTCAAACTCTAAAGGCTCATGAGTTTGATCTAGACGAAGACGAACCCATAGTAAGTAGTGACAGAGAACATGCTGTATCTAAGAACGTTGCGTTTAAGGCTAGTTCGTCTAAGATAGACAGGTCTAAGACTAAGACTAGGTCTGCTTCTGTGAAAGACGAGTTAGATACTGATCTTAGTCTGAAGGATCAGGTAAGCCTCATGGTTAGAAAGTTTGATAGGCTGAATAAACGTTTCGGAAGATATAAGAAGTTCTATAGAGAGCATAGAGGGTCTGCTTCTAAGAACTCGTCTGAGACCAGACGAGACCGAAACTCGTCCGAAAGGAGAGACGAAGTCTCGAAAGGTAACAGACAAGATAGAGAGTCTGATAGTAGGAAGATTACTCGTTCTGATAAACGTGATAAACGAAGGAACAACTCTCCTATTAAAAAGGCTACTAATGATCTTGTGTGCTATAACTGTGAGAAACCAGGTCATTACATATATGAATGTCCGGACCTGAGTACTGATGATCGAGAAGAACGCAAAGCACGAAGAGAAAGAAGATACAACCGTGGTAAAAAGGCAATGATGGCCAACGATGACTCTGACTCTGACTCAGACGAGTTGCCATCATCCTCATCTAGCTACCCGTCTGAACCAGATCACGATGAAGCATTCATAGTTGATGATGGTCTATGCTTCATGGCTAAAATCGACCAAGAGGTATCATCTGTTACATCCTTTCAATCGTGTGATGAATCAGATTCTGATGAAAGTGACACTGCCAGTAGCCAAGTAGGGAGTAGTCTTCAGCACTCTACTAGTGCAGTTGAAGACGACCTCCTACTTGCCAACAAGGCATTCATTGAAGTCAGTGACGAAAACATCACCTTAAGACAAGAAATCATTGATCTTAAGGAAGCACAGTCTAAAGTAGATCCTAATACAACAGTCCTAAATGAACGCTTGCAAGAAGAGTTGAGACAACTCAAAGACAAGTGTGCATTGACAGACAAGTTGTATCAAGACCTACTTAAGACACATGCGACTGAGAAACATGAATTCAATGTCTTACAAAGTAAGCTCAAAAAACTTGAAGAACGTAATAAGTTCTTAGAAACCGAGATTGTCACTCTAGACCTTAAACTTACTGACCTGGTTAACTCGTCTAAGGTTAACCTTGAATTGTCAGATAGGTATAGGGCTCCTGCTGACAAGACAGGCATAGGTGCTGAGACACCCAGCTCGTCTACTCAAGTTCCTAAGAACCCTACTATTTTCATCTCGAGCTCTTTGACTAATGATAAAGGAAAAGAACCATTGATATACGATATTGACACTCCATCAAAAGGTACTGTATCAAAACAAGCTCGAGTTAACATTCCAATTACCAAAGGTGGTAAAAAGAATGGTAACAACAAGCCTGTTCAACCTAGAACCAACCTTCAAAGGACTAGGAATCGTGGACGACCAAATCAGGTCAGATACGAGGACTGGTATCCTGAGGAGACTAGTACTAGACAAGTACAGACTAGACGACAAGAGTCTAGACCTCCTTTCATAAGGCAGTCTCAACTCTACTCGTCTAGACCTAGACAGGAAGGTCCAAAATATCGTACACAAGCTGTTCTATATCCTCCACCTTTGTCATATGATATCAAAGGAGAAGAAAGACCTAAACATGTCTATAAACCGTATGGACCTAATGCATATAAACCTTACTCTGACTATCATAGACAAGTGCCTGCTCAAGTAGAGATTAAGTCAAAAGGCTATCTCCAAAGAGTAGACCCGAACTCGACTGATAGGCCAGATAAGGACAACAAGGTCTTATTTTGCAACAAATATGGTCGAAAGCTTAGAAGGTCAAACTTGTTTAGGACTCCAATGTATATTTGGATTCCATTAAACTCGACTAACCCCCAAGGACCCCAATAAACAAGGAGGGTACCTAAATTATGTATTATCATCTATTGCAGGGTCGACTCGATCTATACAAGAAAGGTGGCTCAACAGGAGAAACTTGGTACATAGACAGTGGTTGTTCGCACCACATGACTGGTACTAAGACTCTCTTATCAAGCTATCGTGAGCAAGAAGGACCAAAAGTGATTTTTGGTGATAGCTCCATTGCTGTTACTAAAGGATTTGGTTACATTCGGAATGGTGACATAGAAATTCAAGATGTTTCGTATGTTGAAGGCTTGAAATACAATTTACTCTCTGTTTCACAATTTTGTGATCGTGGATACAAGGTGCAGTTCAAGAGTCAGAAATGTGAAATCATCGACAAGAAAACACACACAGTCCTACTAGTCGGCATTAGACAAGGAAGTGTGTACATAGTGAACTGGAACAGTTGTCCGAGGGACACCTGTCTACTTACTAAGAATCCTAAAGAACTTGGCTGGCTCTGGCATAGACGCCTTTGTCATCTAAACTTTAAGGTTCTTAATAAGATAGCCAGTGACTACCTTGTGGAAGGTATTCCCAATGAAGTCTACTATAAGTCACATGTATGCACGTCCTGTCAAAAAGGTAAACAGGTGAAGGGTTCTTTTAAATCTATTCCATCCCTCTCAACCAGTAGAGTTCTTGAACTTCTACATATGGACTTACATGGCCCTATAACTCCTCCAACTTTGAACGGTAGAAGGTACACACTTGTTGTGGTAGACGACTATTCTAAGTTTACGTGGGTAGTCTTCTTACACAAGAAGAGTGATACACAAACACTTTTGCCCGATCTATTGAAGAAGTTACAGGTTGAGAAGAATCAGTCAATTGTCAAGATACGTAGTGACAAGGGTACTGAATTCATTAACTGCTATATTAAAGAATTTTGTTCTAAGCGTGGCATCCAGCACCTTACTAGTGCCGCTAGGACACCACAGCAAAATGGAGTAGCAGAACGAAGGAACAGAACTCTTAAGGAGGCCTGCAGGACCATGCTGACAGAGTATAATACGCCTCAGAAATTTTGGGCAGAAGCCATCAACACTGCATGCCACTCACAAAATAGAAGTGCTATCAACAAAGCACTAGGTAAGACGCCCTATGAGGTATGGAAAGGTAGAAAACCCAGAGTTTCATATTTTCATATATTTGGATGCAAGTGTTTCATCCATAACAATGGGAAAAGCAAGTTGAATGCATTCGATGCTAAAGCAGACGAGGGGATATTCTTAGGATACTCCTCAACTAGTAAAGCATTTAGAGTATTCAACTACTCAACCCTTTGTGTGGAAGAAACACCACATGTGGCTTTCGAAGAATCTCAACAGGACCCGTCTACCAACAAGATCAGTGAGAAAGCTACTGAGCTAACTGTTGAAACTGACAAAGACTCAGAGGTATATGAATCCGTTCAAGCATATAATCCATTCATGAAAGCTCTCGAGTCAGACGACCAGAAGAAGGTAAGTGCTCAAGGTAACTCTACTAGACCAGTTGACATGCCTAAACTAGTCGACTCGTCTACTCCTATTAAATCTTCTAATGATAATGATGTTGACATGCATGATGCTGTACATGATATAGACGATAGTATTCTTGTTAAGAATAGAAATACATGGAAATCAGCACATAATACTGAAAATATTATTGGTGACTCTACTGTTGGTGTTAAGACTAGACGACAACTCTTTGAGTCGCAAGAACAATCTAGTCCATCTCTGTTTTGCTGGTGTTGTTTCCTCTCATCTATCGAGCCAAAAACCATTAATGAGGCATTGGCTGATAGCAATTGGATCATTGCTATGCAAGACGAGTTGAATCAGTTTGTTCGAAACGACGTCTGGGAACTTGTCGATAGACCGAAACATCATAATGTAGTTGGAACTCGATGGATTTTCAAGAATAAGAAAGATGAGAATGATGTAGTTGTTCGTAATAAGGCTAGACTAGTCGCCCAAGGCTATTCACAAGCTGAAGGCATGGACTATGATGAAACATATGCTCCTGTTGCTAGACTAGAAGCCATTCGATTGTTCCTTGCATATGCTGCTTACATGAAATTTACTGTATATCAAATGGATGTTAAAAGTGCATTTCTTAACGGTATTCTTGCGGAAGAAGTGTATGTTGAACAACCCCCAGGTTTCGAATTCAAAGGTAATCAGGTATACAAATTAAAGAAGGCCTTATATGGACTAAAGCAAGCTCCAAGAGCCTGGTACGATACTCTTTCTCAATTTCTATTAGAAAATGGTTTTACTAAAGGCAAGGTAGACAGAACCTTGTTTAGAAGACAAGAAGGGAAAGACATTTTACTCGTCCAAATTTACGTAGATGACATCATTTTTGGTTCACCTAACAAAGAGCTGAGTGAAAGTTTTTCAACACTCATGCAAAGTAAATTTGAGATGTCTATGATGGGTGAAATGAATTACTTTCTTGGACTTCAAGTAAAACAGACCCCTGAAGGGATTTTCATAAATCAAGCAAAGTATACTAGAAATCTTCTAGACAAGTATGGGATTAAGACATGCAAGTCTGCTGGCGTACCTATGCTACCTACATACAGAATGGACCAAGACGAACAAGGTAAGTGTACTGATCAAACTCATTATCGTGGTCTAATTGGTTCATTACTGTACTTGACTGCTAGTAGACCTGATATTGCATTTTCTGTTGGTGTATGTGCTCGCTTTCAAGCTAATCCAAAAGAGAGTCATATGGAAACCACTAAAAGGATTCTGAAATATTTGAAAGGAACCATCAATCGTGGTATATGGTATCCTTCAAATGATGATTTATCTCTAAGTGGCTACTCTGATTCTGATTTTGGTGGTTGTAGAATAGATAGGAAATCTACATCTGGTTCTTGTCAATTCTTAGGCACAAAACTCATTTCATGGTTTTCGAAAAAGCAGACAAGTGTTGCTACCTCTACTACTGAAGCCGAGTATATGGCTGCTGGTAGTTGTTGTAGTCAATTATTATGGCTTATACAACAGCTTAGAGATTATAATATTTGTGAAACAAATGTTCCTATATTCTGTGATAGTAATAGTGCAATTGCCATTACACAAAATCCTGTTCTGCACACACGTTGTAAGCATGTTGATGTGAAACACCATTTCATACGTGATCATGTAGAAAAGAAGGATATTCGCATGGAAAAGATTCACACTGATTTTCAAAGAGCTGATATTTTCACAAAACCATTAGCTGAGGCTCGATTTCATGAATTATGCATTAGTCTAGGACTTATTGATCTTGATCCTACTAGTATATAGCAATGCACTAACCAGACAGGTACAATCCTAAGAAGAAAGGAGAAATAGACAAGTTACCACAAAAGAGCAGAGCACTCGTCTACTCACGCAACAGACAGGTAAACAAGGTCAGACAAGTTGATCATCCAACCCGATGAGGAAGCTGGTAAAGCTGAGGGTAATACTAAGGGAATAAACATTTAAGGGGGAATCCTTGATTTCTTAAAGATCCTTATGTTGACTCTTTAGTTTGGTAACAGTCATCTTGTTTGAACCTTGATCATTGACTTAGATTGATATTCATTATTATTTATCCTACTCATCTACCTGTAGTACATCTAATCTGTAGTGCAAGAAAAGACAGGTACATATAATCGTTTGATGATCCAAAGTAGACAAGCACAATCGAAGGGGGAACTCGTCTTGTGCATACCAGTCTACTCGTCTGTTCTGGATAGACACAAACAGACAAGATAAGTGTTCCTTTGATGCAAATATTCTAAGTGTTTAAACAATACGAATCAAGGATATATATGTAATTTGAAGTATCGAAAATTTGAAAAACCTAGATTTGGATGTATACACTCCATTTAATGAGGTGTATATAACCAGTTCGCGCCAAAAACTCTACTTTGCTAGGGTAGAGGAATACACTCCTCTATTCTACCAATAGATGAGGCGGATTTCAAATTTCACAATACTAAATCACGTAATATTCTCGATTCCGCCAAACTGAATTTCAAAGGACTTTCATACCTAACCATTGGATTAAATATCTCAATCTCAACCATTGATTTCAACTCAAAGTTTTAAACAAAACCCACACTAGCGTATTCGTAACTGCTCACAAGTTTTTCTCTCTTGATTCTCATAACTTCTCAAGAACTCAAGATCTTTCGAAATCTCTTATTTCTCTTTATCATTCTACTATGTCGATTGTTTCGATATTTGATGCCCGTACTAACATGCAAGCAAGATTCGATCTAGGCAAGTACATTACAGAAGGAAGAGTGCATGTGGAGGGTTCGGTGTTCTTCAAAGGGAATCACACTGAAGACAACAAAGAAATCCTGATTAAATGCTTCAGATGTGGATTGAGACCCTATTTGGAGGCTTTTCCTGAGGTTGTGCTAGAGGAAGAAGTATTAGAATTTTATTCTACTGCAACTCGACAAGGCGACTCTATTGAAGCCTTTGTTGGAAGAAGGAGAGTGGAGATTACTCGTGAATTCCTGACTGAGTCGTTGAAATTGCCGTCCGGTTCCATAGATATCGAAAGATATGCTGAAGGCAGAGAGTTGAGATATTTGAGTATTTTCTGTGGAAGGAGGCTGAAATTGAAAAGTGATGGTAAAGTTCCTGTAGTCAAGAAGAAGGAGTTACTTGACAAGTATAAGACTCTTCTTGATATTGCATCGAAAATGTTGCTAGGAGTCACTGGGAGTTTTGACTCTGTGACACCCCAGAAAGCAAGAATTATGGCTGTGATTTACGATGGAATCACTGAAGGAAACTGGACTAAACTCTTCTTGGATAGATTAATGTATTACAAGAAGTTTGTGCAAGTTGACACCAGTACAGTCAACTGGGTTGTAACTGCGAATGTTAGCTTTGGAAACAAGCTAAGTATCATTCTACCCATCTTATTGCCAAACAAGACAAGTTGGAGTAAAGGCAAGCCATTCCACCCTCTAAAGCATTATTTGAAGAAGGAGGCTCTGGCAAAGCAAGCTGCTGCTAGATCGGCTGCCACCAGACAAGTTCAAATCAATCCTGATGACGCCATGATTGAAGCTGCCTCGTCTAGTGCTGGAGAAGACGAGTTGGGCAGTGAAGGTTCTAAGGAGGCTGAGGCTGGAACTAGTGGAAGACTAGTTCAGTATGTGGAAGAAGAGGCTATGATTGAGGCTGAAGGGGATTCGGAAGAAACTCACTCAGACAAGGTGCCTGAGACGAAAGAGGACGAATTGCAAGTTTATCGACTGGTGAGAGTCGAGTCGAGTCCATCGCCAGACAAGTCGACTGAAGAACAGGTTGGTACCTCTTCTAGAGCTTTGTCAATTCCTCTCTCTCTCTCCCTGTTAAAACCAAGGCCAGATCACTTCGATCTCGTGCCAAAGCTATTCCCAAAACCTCGACAGTGTTGGCAGTACATCCACTGAGAGCCAACATAACCCATGACACTACTATATTTGATACAATTGATACTTCTACAATTGTCGAACTAAACCCAGACACATCAAAGCCCCAAGAAACCACCACCCAAATTCCCACTACCACAACAGAATATGTTGATCCCCCCAACCCATCTACTTCAGACAAGATACCAGTTGCCACTGCAACAACTGAGACAGGGACCCCACCTGCTCAGACCCCGTCTGTTGTTAGATTTGATTCTCTCGTCTATTATCCGATGTGTTTAAGAGAGAAGAGATTGCGCTTGAAGATGTCACACAATCTAAGGAAAATGCTACCATCAATAGAGATCGACACATCTTCAGAAGCGTATGAAAAACTTCTAAGGATATGCACTTGGTATGCATTGAAGTCATCCCCAACAGAAGATCTGTTTGAAGTTATTCAAGGGATGGGAGGTATCTCAAATTTTCAAGATTGGGAAATGGAACAGAAGGAGAATAGTGGGGTCAAGGACCACTCTGAATTGTTTCCACCTCATGCATTGACAGCATTGGTGAAGAGAATGCTGAATATACCTGATGATATTTTATCCTCCGAGGTTAAGTTTGATGTAGGTGTTCAGACTGATCTACCGGAAGAAGGGTTGAAAGTTGTAACTATTGACGCTGGCATTCAAACAACAGATCAGTCAGAAGATGAGTCTGAAAATTCTGATGATCATTCTTTCCACTTTGGAGTTGAAGATGATGAGTTCATGGATGCTGTAATGTTTACAGAATATGAACTTATTAAGAAAGTTCAAGAAGAAATTGTTACTGAAGTTCAGTCATCTACTCAAGGTTTCTCTGAAGGATATCTTACAGAGCTGAAGTCGGAATTGAAAGATACTGTTCACTCAGCTGTTGATGAGTTCTTAAATTTCAAGGTTAAGGACATGCTAGTTGAGCAAAATCAATTGCTTGTTGACTCATCGCGAGAATTGATTATTGGAGAAGTCAACAAAATGGACTCAACTTTCCGAGCTGAGTTATATGCGGAAGTTGAACGTTTTCTCCAAAAGCAAGTTGATTCTTCTGAGAAAAGATCTATTTCCTTTGCAAGATCGCTGGCTGAAGAAGCAAGTAAAATGGAAAGACTATACAGAGTAAAGATTGAGATAGCTGATGAGCAGAGGAGAGAAGCACAAGATCAGTTGGTGCGTTCTCAAGCAATTCTCACTGAGCTGACTAAGCAAAACACTCTACTGCGTCAGACAGCTGTTCATTTCAAGGATGAATTGGCTATTAATTCGAAGAAATTGGAATCTACTGCTGATCGACTGGACAAGATGAGTCGAGATCAGACCCAACAAAAGCAGATAGAGCTCGCGGCTGAAGCAATGAAGGAGGCAATAAGGGAAGAAATGACTCGTTTCACTAGTCTATTCACTCTTAAGGCAAATGATGAAGCCAAAAAGGGGGAAGAGACAAGTAGAGTGGAAGAGAAGTCGAGTGCAGAACCAGAAGTTAAAGCTGCAGCGACTGCGATAGAAGAGTTAAGGTATCCCAAAAGAGGAAGGCTAGTCAAGAAAGCAGATATTGAAGAAGCTGCAGAACATAAACGATTGATAAAAGGAAAGAGTGTTGCGTCTCCTGAAAGTGAAGTTCGGACTAGACAAGTCAAGAGGAAACTTGTTCTAGAAAAGAAGAAAGAAGAACTAGGAGATATTCTAGCTGATATTGGTGATGAAGAAGTTGAAGCTCTTTATAAGAAGCAGAAGCTGGAAGAAGCTCATTATGCTAACAAGAAGTTGCTGGGAAAGCATATCAAGAATTTGCTGAAATTGAAGACTGATCCAGAACAAGTTGAAGATGCATACATTGATAATTTCATTGATGATGAACATAAAGATGCATGGTTCAAAGTCAAGCTGAATTGGGAATTGGATCACTGGATTATTCGCAAGTTTGGAGATCCAGAGAGCAAAGAAGAGTTATATGCAATTTTTGACAAGTTCATGGAAAATCAAGACAGGAATCTATGGAACTTGATCATGAGGATTGCTACTGCTGTAAGTTTTAATATCCTTGTTCCTATTTTTCCTAAATGGATTACTCCTATGTTAGGTTCTGGAAAAAGGATCGATCACAATCATATTAAGAAGTTTGAAGAAGGCCTACTGGAGAAGGAGAAGATCGAAACTGAAGAACATATGGATGTCATTCACAAAAGGCTACTAGATGCTTTTGGTGTTCCAAGTTCTTAAGAAGGTAGTATATCAGATTAAGTGTTTTTTGTTTTTTTTGTTCTGATTACTTAGTTTTATTTTGAGTAAGTATTTGTAATATCTACTGATCTTATTTTGAATGAATGAAAGATAAAGTACTATTTGATGTTTAAGACAAGGTAACTACTTAACTAGTCTACTTATAAGAAAAGATTCAAGTAGTTTTGGCTTCATCAAAAAGGGGGAAATTGTTGGGATATGAATCCTAGAACAAGTCCTAAATGATGAACAAAAGATAAAAAGATAAAGTTTTGATAAGCCAAAAGAAGACTTGAATATTTTCTAAGTGTTGACTAATCTAGTCTAGTTGAGTTGAAGTCATCTTGTACAGATCAGTAGAATTCAAAAGACAAGTACAGTTTAAAAGAAAAGTTTATATTAAAAGATAAGTACGATTTATAAGTACTTCATATCTGTTCATATATGTTAGATTGTTACTGAGCTGTTTAAATGTTGTATAGAGCTCATGTTTTTTATGTAATAGATTAGATTCATTGTATAGTTTATAAGTTGACTAAGCTTATATTATAAAAGCTTAATGTAATGTAATAGTCTTGTTAGGTTAGATGATAGGACTAGATTTGTTTTTGTTAGAAGTCTACTGCACAAGAAGAGAAGACCAGTTTACTACTCAAGACAGGTGGACTACAAGACAAGTACATCTACTAGACTACACAAGACAAGTCAACGTGAAAGTTAGTTACAAATACACGTGAAGAGATAAAGGTATAGAAGTTAGTTATGAAATAACTAATTCATAACAGAAATGCGTGGATTGATAAGAAGATTCAGTTGAAGGTAGTTATCAAGAAAAGTTGGTTACAACTTACTAAGTTCTTGAAGATTGAAGTCTATAAATACCCCAAGGTATTCATTAAGGACAGACGACTGTGATATTGAGAAATACTACTGAAACACTGACGTTCATACTCAAGTGAAGCATTATCAAAGATATATTTGAAGTTTACTTTCAGAGTTGATTCAAGTTCAGAAAGATAGCCAGAAGACAAGTAAAGAATCAAGAAGGCTACTACTGAAGAACAGAGAAGTTTTTAGTTTTTGTTTGTTATTTTTCAAGGTGCTAGATACTTGTAAAATTTCTAGTAAGATCGTAGACATATCTGGAGGTATAGTCTGTTGAAGATCTAAGTCTTCTTCTTGGGACTTTAAAGACAGGAACATACACTTGTACTCGATTGGAAGAGTTTAGTGGAAACATCACAACTGGGTTTGTGAGAGTGGATGTAGACAAGTTGTCGAACCACTATAAATCTCGTGTTTGATTCACTTTACTATTTTGTTTGTTGTTTAATTGATTAATTGTTTACTTGTTAAACATACTTAACTGATCTAGACTAGTTGAGTATAGAACAGAGTTCTCGAATATAAGTTGAGTATAAACTTTGATTGGGCTCATTAGTAATCTGATTAATTCCGCATTGTGTATTCTGATATATTGAAAGATTTTTGAAAAGTCTATTCACCCCTCCCCTCTAGACATTTTCATTAGCTTACTCAATATTATTAACTCAACTTGGGACCAACAACCTTAACCAAACACATTCCCGACTGGCCTCATGAATTGCTATAATTTCAGCATGATTTGAAGAAGTGGCAGCAAGTGACTGTTTTGTAGATCGCCATGAAATGGCTGTACCACCACATGTGAATACATATCCAGTTTGAGACCTTGCTTTATGTGGGTCAGATAAATACCCAGCATCAGCATAACCAAGCAATTCAGGTCGAGATTTATTTGAATAAAATAGGCCAAGATCAACTGTTCCTTGGAGATAGCGAAAAATGTGTTTTATACCATTCCAATGTCGCCTTGTGGGAGATGAACTAAATCTTGCTAGTAAATTAACTGCAAATGATATATCTGGCCTTGTGCAGTTAGCAAGGTACATAAGTGCACCAATTGCACTGAGATATGGTACTTCAGGACCAAGTATCTCTTCATTTTCATCTCGCGGTCTGAAAGGGTCTTTATTAGGATCGAGTGACCGGACGACCATTGGGGTACTTAGTGGATGTGCCTTTTCCATATAGAACCTCTTTAAAACCTTTTGGGTGTAAGCAGTTTGGTGGACAAAAATTCCACCTTCGAGGTGTTCAATTTGCAAACCAAGGCAAAATTTTGTCTTTCCAAAATCCTTGATCTCAAATTCTTTCTTTAAATATGCAACTGCCTCTTCGAGCTCTTCAGGAGTCCCGATTAAATTGAGATCATCAACATACACTGCAATTATCACAAAACGTGATCCATTTTTCTTTATAAAAACGCATGGACATATTGGATCATTGGTATAACCTTCCTTGACTAGACATTCGGTAAGACGATTATACCACATACGTCCGGATTGTTTGAGCCCATACAAAGACCTTTGCAATTTAATAGAATAAATTTTTCTTGGATTTGATTTACATGCTTCAGGCATGTTGAATCCTTCAGGGACTTTCATGTAGATATCTTTTTCAAGATTACCGTTTAAGTATGCAGTGACTACGTCCATTAGACGCATCTCAAGTTTTTCATGCACGGTAAAACTTACAAGATATCTAAATGTAATTGCATCCATCACAGGAGAGTATGTTTCATCATAATCAAATCCAGGTCTTTGTGAAAAACCTTGGGCTACCAATCGTGCTTTATATCTCACAACTTCATTTTTCTCATTTCTTTTTCGCACGAATACCCATTTGTATCCCACTGGCTTTACACCTTCAGGTGTTTGGACTACAGGTCCAAATACTTTCGTTTTGCCAGTGAATCCAACTCGGATTGAATTGCATCTTTCCATTTTGGCCAGTCATTTCTACGCCGACATTCATCAACCGATCTGGGTTCATGATCCTCAAATTCTTCCAAAAAATCAAGTGCTACATTATATGCAAAAACATTGTCAATGACTGTTTCTCTTCGGTTCCAACTTTTTTCCGTAGTGATATAATTTATTGAAGTTTCTACAACCTCATGCTCTTCAGGAGCAACATCTTCTGAGACAACTTCTTCAGGAAGCTGAATTTTCTCACTACGTGCGAGTTGTTCATCCTCATTTGACTCGTCGATCTTAATTATTCCTCTTTTCTTTCGAGGGTTTTTATCTTTGGAACCAAGAGGTCTACCACGCTTCAGGCGTGCTTTAGATTCATTAGCACTTGTTATTTGTCCTTCAGGGACATCAATCTTAACCGGAACATTTTCTACAGGAATATGTGATTTAGTAACTCTTCTGGAGTCACTAAATGCATCCGGTAATTGATTTGCAATTTGTTGCAAATGTATGATCCTTTGAACTTCTAGTTCACATTCTTTTGTACGAGAATCAAGGAAATCTAATGCAATTTTCCAATTGATTTCTTTTTTCGGCTCTTTTTTCGGTTGATCCTTACCTCCCCCTAATGTCGGGAAATGAGATTCATCAAAATGACAATCTGCAAATCTAGCAGTAAATAAATCACCTGTTAATGGTTCAATATATTTAATTATAGAAGGTGATTCATACCTGACATATATTCCCAACCTTCGTTGGGGGCCCAATTTAGTTCGGTGAGGCGGTGCAATTGGAACATAAATCGCACACCCGAAAATTCTTAAATGGGAGATATTGGGCTCATAACCAAATGTTAATTGAAGGGGAGAAAGGTTATTATAACTTGTCGGCCGAATTCTCACAAGTGTTGCTGCATGTAGTATAGCATGTCCCCAAACAGATAAAGGGAGTTTTGATTTCATTAACAATGGTCTAGCAATTAATTGCAATCGTTTGATAAATGATTCGGCTAGACCATTTTGTGTGTGAACATGAGCTACAGGATGCTCAACACTTATTCCAATCGACATGCAATAATCATAAAAAGCATGTGATGAATATTCACCAGCATTATCTAAACGAATTTTCTTTATTGGGTGATCTGGAAATTGTGCTCGCAACTTTATTATTTGGGCAAGTAATCTTGTGAATGCCAAGTTGCGAGAGGATAAGAGACATACATGTGACCATCTCGTTGATGCATCAACTAGCACCATAAAATATCGAAATGGTCCACATGGTGGATCTACAGGCCCACAAATATCACCATGAATTCGTTCTAGAAATGCAGGGGATTCAATCCCCACTTTAGTTGGTGAAGGTCTAACAATTAACTTCCCTTGAGAGCATGCAACACATGAGAATTCATTAGAATTTAACACCTTTTTATTTTCTAATGAATGGCCATGTGAATTTTCAATTATGCGCCTCATCATGGTGAAACCAGGATGTCCAAGGCGATCATGCCAAACCATAAAATCATTGGGAGTAATAGACTTCTGGTCTATTAGGTGATATGTTTCAGCTGTATTTATATTCGTGTAATATAGGCCAGAAGAGAGTGAATACAGCTTTTCTAACACACGTTTCTTTCCAGAAACAACTTGTGTAATCAATAGACATTCACTGTTTTTCTCATTTAGAGTCTCGATATGATACCCATTTTTGCGGATATCTTTAAAACTTAACAAATTTCTTTGAGACTTGGGAGACAGTAGTGCATTATTTATAACTAGTTTAGTTCCTTCAGGGAGAAATATTGTGGCTCTTCCGGAGCCATCAATCAAATTTGCACTACCACTTATAGTGTTAACATTTGTCTCCCCCTTTTGCAAATGAGAAAAATATTTTTCATTTTTAAGTATAGTGTGTGTAGTAGCACTATCAATTAGACAAATATCACCATCACTATTCATTCCCAAATGTTTGGCATCCATTGCTTCTTCATAAAAAAAATAAAACATAAATTAGAAATTAATATTAATAAAAGATGCAAAATATATAAATATTTTATTCATCATGAAATACTTATAGGGTATTCATCATATGCTTAGTTAACATCGTTAAAGAAATCGGCTACATCAAGATGGGTCATAACCACATCATCACCATCAAGAGCAATATTGTTATCAATAAAATTTGTCTCAACATTTTTTGCCTTATTTTTCAAAGAAGCTTGATAAAGCTCAGCTTGATAAAGCTCAACAAGATGATCCGCTGTTCGACACACGCGGGACCAATGACCTTCCATTCCACACCGGTAACAATGTTCCTCATATTTCTTCTTTTCTCCATTCTTTTCTCCATTGTCTCTCTTCTGGGAGACAGCTTGTTTCTTGTCACGATCATGGTTGTTGTTATTATATGGAGTAAATCTACCACGACCGCGACCACGATTATTACCACGTCCTCGGCTACCACCACGTCCACGTCCACGTCCACGACCAGAATTTTGAGATTGAGTCGCATTCGCTTCAGGGAATGGACTGGAACCGGTGGGTCGGGACTCATGATTTTTCAACAATAATTCATTATTTTGCTCGGCTAAGAGAAGGCATGCAATTAGTTCAGAATATTTCTTAAAACCTTTTTCTCGATATTGTTGCTGCAGGAGCATATTCGAGACATGAAAAGTAGAGAATGTCTTCTCAAGCATATCATCATCTGAAAATAAGAGAGTTGTGACTAAAGTGGTAGGACTGGCGATTTCAAATTACACTTTGCAAACTAAACAAAATTGAAAAAAAAATATACATTAGAAATTAAATTGTAGAACTTTGTATACTGAAATCACTACAAGAAACAGGGGGAATAACGACGAAAATTTTGCGACAAATCTAAATTTTAGCAACGAAATAAAAAAATTCGTCGCTAAATTGTTAGATTTAATATTTGCAACAAAATTTACATATTTCGTCGCTATATTAGCAACAAATTGCTTCATTTTGTTGTTAATAATCAAAACAGCAATGAAAATTATATTTCGTCGCTAATATTTTGCGATAAAATATAAATTTTCGTGGCTAAATTCTTGAAATTAATTTTTGCAACAAAATTTATATATTTCATCGCTATATTAACAACAAATTGCTTCATTTTGTTGGTAATAATCAGAACAACAATGAAAATTATATTTCGTTGCTAATATTTTGCGATGAATTAGAAATTTTCGTGGCTAATTTCTTGAAATTAATTTTTGCAACAAAATTTATATATTTCATCACTATATTAACAACAAATTGCTTCATTTTGTTGTTAATAATCAGAACAACAATGAAAATTATATTTCGTTGCTAATATTTTGCGATGATATAGAAATTTTTGTGGCTAATTTCTTGAAATTAATTTTTGCAACAAAATCTATATATTTCATCGCTATATTAGCAACAAATTGCTTCATTTTGTTGTTAATAATCAGAACAGCAATGAAAATTATATTTTGTCACTAACATTTTGCGATGAAATAGAAATTTTCGTGACTAATTTATTAAAATTAATTTTTGCAATGAAATTAAAATATTTTATCGCTATAATAGCAGCAAATTGCTTCATTTTGTTGTTAATAATCAGAACAACGATGAAAATTATATTTCGTCGCTAATATTTTGCTATGAAATATAATTTTTTGTGGCTAATTTATTGAAATTAATTTTTGCGATGAAATAAAAAAATTTCATCGCTAAACTAGCAACAAATTCTTTTATTTTGTTGTTAATAATAAGGACAACAATGAATCGGTTTATATAATTAAATGTTTAATAATTCTCCATATTTTGTGTCTTATAAATCAGTTTGAATGTTTATAAAAATATTTATAAATATGATGATGCAAATGAAGATGGACATAAAGATGAGAGGATGAAGATTGGATGTAATATTTATTATTTTTTTGGAATTGTTAAAGTAACATTGATTTTTTACAATTGGAATTGTTTTAAAAATTACAATATATATACAAAAATATATACATATATACAAGTTAAAAATTAATCAATTAATATATGTGAAATAAATTATTGAATAAGTAAATCAACTAAATTAGTAAAAATTGAATACATATACAGTATAATTAATATTAAAAACTGAACCAAAGAGTTGTCTGCCCGAGTGGTGGGCGCCCAGCTATGGGCGCTCACCCACCCGGGATCGATTCCCACCAAGACCAAATAAATAGTCATTTAAATAAAATGGGGGAGGGGGTATGTGGGTGCGGATCGGGTTGGGTTGGGTTGAGTTGGGGCGGGTCGTGTGTAGGTGCGGGTTGGTCGATATATTCATAGCCAAATATTAGCGAAAAAAAATGGGTTTCACGATGAAACTCAAATTTTCGTTGCTAATATTTTGCGATGAAACTCAATTTTTCATCACAAACATTTGCGACAAAAATAATTTTTACGGGCGTATAGCAACAAATCCCGCGACAAAATTATTTCATCGCTAATTTTGCGATGAAACTCAATTTTTCATCACAAACATTTGCGACAAAAATAATTTTTACGGGCGTATAGCAACAAATCCCGCGACAAAATTATTTCATCGCTAATTCACGTTAGCGACGAAAATATTAGAGAGGCTCTAATACTATGTGAGAACTGAGAAAAAATTATTTCATCGCTAATTCACGTTAGCGACGAAAATATTAGAGAGGCTCTAATACTATGTGAGAACTGAGAAGGTCTAACTCTACACTTAAAACCAAGGTGTTAAGTGAGAGGATTGCCCAGACTTATACCCAAGACCATCTCTCTATCCGATGTGGGATACCTTAATATTTTGTATGCCTCGTAGAAAATGAATAACCGTAGATATAATGCTAGTTTTGATAATTAAATTTTAAAAATTAATTAAAATTGCAGAATTCCTTTCCTTTGGAGGAATCTGAGAAAGAAAAAAAGAAAAAAAATTAAATACCGATTTTTTAGGGGGGAGTTAAACAAATAAAGACAAATTTATAATAAAATTATAGAAGATAAGTAAGAGAGGGAATTAGAATTACTATTTGATGAGAGAGAGAAAGAATGGAAGAAAATTGTAAAAAAATAATAAATAAGGAGATTATTGTCAAGATCAACATAAATAATTTTGATGAAAATTAATTGAAGAAAAGTGTAAATAAAAAATTGAAAAGAGAAAGAAAAATGTAATTAAAAAAAAAAAAAAAAAAGTAGAGGAGACCGAGAAATAGGGAAGAGAGGGAGAAAATTGAAAAAATAATTTAAAAAAAATATAAAAGAAAACCTTAAATAAAAGAAAATAATTAAGTAGACCGAGAAATAGGGAAGAGAGAGGAGAGAGTACAAAAAAAATGTAAAATTTAAGAAAATTCGAAAATTAGAAAGGGAGAAAACTATGATGCCACCTAGGAGAATATATATTCAGAAATAGTAATTAAGGGTAGACTAGTGTAAGACCAGCAAATTTCGAGGGATTGGAAAAAAATATATTATTATTTAATAAAATTTTATATAATTTATTATTTAAAAATATACTCCGTATTTGATAATTCATGTCATCTAAAACAACTGAGCATAATATGAGAGCATTGGACTGTTATATCTAAAATTATATCGATTGTATTTGAGTCCTTGTATAATAATATTTTCGTACTTGTGCATGAGGTATGCAAGTATAGTAGCTTGTATTTTAAAATGCATATAAAATTATAAAAAGTAAATCTAAGAAATTTGGAGAACGATATAGAAAATTAATGTCACTTGAAATGGAGAATAAAACAATGAAATTGAAATTAAGAGAATTATGATGAAATATTATTGAGTATACAAAATTATTTTATTAAGATAACAATTATGAACATTAGAGATGAAATTTATAGTACTAGAAGTTTGTATAATTCTGCTCTAATTAAAATGAGTGCAAATTGATTGAAATGTTTTTTTTTATTATTATTGAAATAATGTATAGGGAAATTTGAAGTGGGTATCTTAATAGGATTTATCCAATATAATATATTAAAATTTACAGTGAATAAGTAGAAGAAGTAATATAAATTATAAATTCCTAAACACTTTCTAGTGTACTTGCACGGTTTCTCATCAAGGGAAAGTATTTTTATTCTTGTTCGGCTCAAAAATTGGTTTTGGAAGAAACAATTCCACGGTGGAAATAAATTGTCCTTGAGCAGCAAAGCACAAAAGAATTGAAAACAGTCTCCTTTTAAATCTAACAACAATTGTTTCATTTGTTGTAAGAGTCATTAGTGTGGGATGTGCACTCTACTCCTAATGTTTCTTTGATTTTTGCCTCAAGAATATGTTTTCCTAGTCCTGTTAGAACCAACCTCGTTCCATTGCACATACCTGTCTTTTGATCAATGTTTCACAAATTAAGACGATGATTAGGTAGTCCAGAACACTTAATTGAGTTCAAATAATCAACCCAGTACAATTCAACATCATCAGAAAAAAAAAACGTTATTTTATAAAAATAGCAAAATAGAAAAGCACAATGTATTAACCTCAAAACCATACTCACTCATTTATGTCATTCTGCCCTTTAACGCTTAACCTGTTGAAGTTTTCCATAAACCTACTGAATATTAGAATAAGAAGAACAAAATATACAACACAAAGAGAAACATGTAAGACATTAATCATAGATTGAATCAGGTCAATGTTTTCTTGCATACCAATTATTTAAGAAATATACTTCTGTTAAAAAGACTTAGTTCCTGAACAATTAGAAAATGAAATTTGAAATTCATTGACTAACTTATGAACACATGCACAAACACAGTAAATAACCTTTGCCTGAAAAGTGGCAAGTATTTTTAATCTTGATCTGCTCAAAAACTGATTTTGGAAGAAACTATCTCAAAGTGAAAATAGATTGTCCTTTGACTTTTGTTTATTATCATAGCAAAGCACAAAATAAATGAAAAATGCCTCCTTTTAAATCTTACAACAATTGTTTCATCGAAAGAGTCTAGGATGTGCACTCTACTCTCAATGATTTTTGCCTTTATAAAGGGTTAGTTAGTTCACATCCAACTTAAATATCCAATACACCCTCAGTATTGGTAGATACACTCCTCCATTTTGTATTATTGGAGACCTAGTTAGTTAGGTAGTTAAAAGAGGTTACTTAACTGTTTTAAACTTGATTAGTCTATAAAGACTATCAAAAGCTTTTGTATTTTCAATTTTTCGATTCATGAAATCAATCTTTCAAAGTTTATTCCAATCCCTTCTTGAATAATTGTTTTCTGTATTCTTAGAATGAAGATGGTTGTAGAATTCCACATGGTATCAGTTTCTTGATGTTATTGCCAAGAATCGATCCAATTTTATCACGCTTCGTTTCCCCTTTTCCATATACGAGAGATTCTTTGCTCTCCTTTTCTGAAATAATTTCATCCAATCCTGCCAAGTTTCGCACTTTTATCTGATTTGATCGATGGCTCCCACAGTTACCGACCCCGATTCTTTGGATCCAGCCAAGAATGCGTTTTCCCCTTTGGCGCTTCACCAGAACGACAACCCTGCCGTCACGATCACTCTTGAGCCCCTCGACGGCACCAACTTTGTCTCTTGGAGTCACGCCGTCAAACGCGGACTCAGTGTGAAGAACAAAGTCAGATTGATTGATGGTTCATTGGAGATTCCCTCTGAAGATGAAGATCCAGCCATCTACGCAGCTTGGGTAAGATCCAATGACCTTGTTCTTATGTGGATCCTTAATTACATAAAACCGGATATTAAGAAAACCCTAGAGTACTTTCTTTGGCTAAAGATGTTTGGGATGAACTCAAGATTCGTTATGCCCAATCTGATGCCACTAGGGTTTACCATTTAGAAAAATCTTTGAGTGCTATAAGTCAAGGTTCCCAATCCTTAGTTTCCTACTATAATCAATTTAAATCTCTATGGGATGAATATCTTAGCTTTAGGCCTGTTCTTAAGTGCACTTGTGGTGTAATGGATACTTGTACTTGTGACCTCCCAAAAATGATGACAACCACTTTAGAGCAGGATGCTGTTATGAAATTCTTGATTGGTTTACATGATTCTTATGGCACCATTAGAAGCCAGTTTTTGCTGCAATCCCCTTTCCCTGCTTTGTCCAAAATTTATGGCCTCTTACTTCAGGAAGAGTCTCAAAGAAGTTTAAATTCTACTCCTAATCCTATTCATCCTGATTCCATTGATATGACTACAAGAAATGTCAAATTCTATAAAGATAGAAAGAAACCACTTAGGTGTAGTCACTGTGATGGCTTAGGACATACTATAGAGAGATGCTTCCAGATTATAGGCTTTCCCCCTGGATGGAGAGGTCCTAGAGGTCCCCCAAATAAGGATCTTCCCAAAGCTGCCAACCTTTCCCTTCACAATACCACTTTGGAGGCAAATCCTATTGTTGATCAGGCTCTATATGACAAGTTTGTGAGTTTTTCTAAGATGCAGCAAACAGGGGAAAGCAGGGATCTGCCTCATTCTGTTGCAGGAGCCTCTACTTCCCACACTGAGGAGCCCAAAAACAATTCTGATCCAGGTATGTTTTCTAATCACTGTTTAAATTCTGTGAAAGTATCTACCTGGATAATGGATACTGGGGCTACTGATCATATGTATTTAATATCTCTTTGTTTACCACCCCTCCTGCTTTGGCTAATGTCAAGATTTCTTTACCAAACAATGTTATTTCCACTGCCACACATATGGGCAATATTATCATTAATGAGCACTTAACTTTGTATAATGTTTTATATGTCCCTGACTTTACCTTTAACATGTTGTCCATAAGTCACTTGACTAGATACATCAACTATACTGTGAGTTTTCTTTCATCACATTGTGTTTTACAAGACTATACCACCAAGATGGTGATTGGTACTGCTGATCAAGTTAGAGGACTATACCTATTACAAACTGCTCATCCTGCTAGCAATTCTGCTTTAGGACTCTCTATACCTACTATTCATTCTAGCTTTAGTTTTAGCACTTTTGATACATGGCATAATAGGCTGGGACATATTTCTAAGAAATGCATGTTGCAAATACCTGAGTTGAATGTAAAGGCTACTTCTATGCACAATAATTGTTTCATTTGTCCTTTAGCTAAACAGAAAAGAAGATCTTTTCATTTGAGTAATTCTGTCTCTAGTCATGCCTTTCAATTGATTCATTGTGATGTATGGGGTCCCTTCTCTACTTCTTCTATCTCTGGCCATAAATTCTTTCTTACTATTGTGGATGATTATAGTAGATGTACATGGATCTATCTTTTACATGCTAAGAGTGATGTTTGTATATCTCTGCAAAATTTCTACAACATGGTTTTAACTCAATTTGGCACTAAAATTCAAACCTTAAGGAGTGATAATGGCACTTAGTTCATTCTTTCTGATTTTTTTCATAACTTGGGCATTATTCACCAAACTTCTTGTGTTGAAACCCCCCAACAAAATGGGGTTATGGAAAGAAAACATCAACACCTTCTTCAAGTGGCTAGGGCCCTTTTATTTCAATCTTCCTTGCCTATTAAATTTTGGAGTGAATGCATTAAAACTGCTGCATACATCATTAACAGAATACCTTCTTACTCCCTTTAAAATAAATCTCCTTTTGAATTATTGTATGACAAAAAACCTGACTATTCACTCTTTAGAACTTTTGGGTGCTTATGATTTGCCAACACTTTGGTTTCTCACAGACATAAGTTTGACCCTAGAGCCTCTAAATGTGTTTTCATTGGATACCCCAGTGGGACAAAAGGTTACAGACTTTTTAATATTGACACTGGTAAATTCATCATATCTAGGAATGTTAAGTTCTTTGAACAAGTTTTTCCCTTTGCTAACAAAGATCAACTTGACACAACTACACATTCTTTGTCTAAGGATATTTCTTTTACTGATATTTTTTATGATCTTAGTGATGATGATAATACTGATCTTCATGACCACTCTGATTTATCCAATGAAATACATGCTCAATCTATTGATCCTACTACTACTAACAATGAAGAAACCATGGATACTGAGATTGATAATTCTCTCAATTTAATTGAATCTACCTCCAGACCCTCTAGAGTCAAAACTCAGCCTGCTTATCTTCAATTATATGAAACCAATTTACCTGCTTCTGTAGATCATGCTAAACTTAACACTTCTCTTTCTGGTACTCATTATCCCATACAGAATTATTTGTCTAGCCACAAGCTCTCCTCTTCTTTTAGAAAGTTTACTGCATCCATTTCCCAGATACAAGAACCCAAAACTTATAAACAAGCTGCTCTTGACAATAACTGGGTAAATGCAATGAAACAGGAAATTGATGCTTTAAATAAAAACAACACATGGACCCTTGTTGACTTACCACAAGGCAAACACTGTATTGGTTGTAGATGGATCTACAAGGTTAAATACAATTCAGATGGCTCCATTGAAAGATATAAGGCTAGGTTAGTTGCTAAGGGTTTCACCCAACAAGAGGGTATAGACTACTTTGACACCTTTTCTCTTGTGGCCAAAATCACCACTGTCAGAATATTATTAGCCATTGTTGTTTCTAAAAATTGGCATATACACCAACTAGATGTTAATAATGCTTTTCTACATGGTGATTTAGCTGAAGAAATTTACATGATTCCTCCACCTGATTTTTTCTCTAACAATGACAAAAGAGTTTGTAAGTTGAATAAAAGTCTTTATGGTCTCAAACCAGCCTCTAAACAATGGTTTACCAAACTCACCACTTCTCTCATATCCATTGGTTTCATTCAATCTAAGGCAGATACCTCTTTATTTACTAAACAAACTGCTTCTGCCTTTATTGTTGTTTTGTGTTATGTGGATGATTTAATTGTGGCAGGCACAAGTCTTGTTGAGATTCAAAATATTAAAGCCTTTTTACATAACAAATTTACCATCAAAGATCTTGGTATTTTAAGGTACATTTTGGGTATTGAGGTTGCCAGAAACAAAGATGGTATTACTCTTTCACAAAGAAAATACACTCTTGATTTGTAACATGATTCTGGCTATTTAGGGAGCAAACCTTGTTCCACCCCTATGGACTCAAAAGTCACCTTTGATACTCAATCTGCCACTCTTAAAAACCCTGCACAGTACAGGAAATTAGTAGGCAAACTTCTATACCTCACTGTCACTAGACCTGACATACCTTATGTTGTACAAACTGTAAGTCAATATATGCAGGCTCCCACCGAATCACATTTAGTTGCTGTTCATAGAATTCTCAGGTATGTCAAAGGTAATCCTGGAACTGTCCTCTTTTATCCTAAAACAAATGTTTTCAAATTGCATGCTTTCTCTGATTCTGATTGGGGAAGATGTCCTCAAACCAGGAGAAGCATTACTGGTTTTAGCATCTATTTTGGTGACTCTCTAATCTCTTGGAAATCCAAGAAACAATCTACTGTTAGCAGGTCATCTATAGAGTCTGAGTATAGAGCATTGGCATCCACCACTTGTGAATTGCAATGGATCCATTACATACTTGCTGACTTGAAGATCCAGCACTCAACTCCCTCCACTATGTATACTGATAGCAGGAGTGCCTTCTCAATTGCACACAATCTGTGCCTCCACCAAAGGACCAAACACATTGCCCTGGACTATCATTTCACAAGGGAAAAGATCTCTGAAGGACTGCTCACCTTAATCCACATACCAACTCAAGACAACTTGGCAGATATCCTCACTAAACCACTGCCTCCTACTGCTTTCATTACTCATAAAGCCAAAATGGGCATGTTAGACATACACTCTCATTTTGAGGGGGGTATAAAGGGTTAGTTAGTTCACATCCAACTTAAATATCCAATACACCCTCAGTATTGGTAGATACACTCCTCCATTCTGTATTATTGGAGACCTAGTTAGTTAGGTAGTTAAGAGAGGTTACTTAACTGTTTTAAACTTGATTAGTCTATAAAGACTATCAAAAGCTTTTGTGATTTCAATTTTTCGATTCATGAAATCAATCTTTCAAAGTTTATTCCAATCCCTTCTTGAATAATTGTTTTTTGTATTCTTAGAATGAAGATGGTTGTAGAATTCCACAGCCTCAAGAATATGTTTTCCTGGCCTTGTTATAACCAACTTTGTTCCATTCCACAAACCCGCCTTTTGATCAATGTTTCCCAAAAGCTACACCTATCCTGAAAATAAGACGATGATTAGATAGTCCAGAACACTTAATTGAGTTCAAATAATCAAATGAATATGTTAGTCCTGAAAGGAGTATATAACAAGTGTATGGGGGGGGAATACACTTGTATGCAATTTCTTTTCAACTTTGATCAAACCAGAGATCAGCAATGTTGTCTTGGACAACTCTGCTGAAGATGTATAACCTTTCAAAGATAACCAAGCCACTAAGTACTATTGAGTACTTAGTTGAATGACTATCTAAGTTAGTTACAAGTACGGAATTAGTGGTTGGCCCTTCAGTTTTAGACTCCTTTAAGTTCTGAAATCACTTAGTCAATCAGTCCAGTTTTCAGGGAACTTGTCCAAATCAGTTTTGCACAGTCTTTGAATATATGTCTTTTGAAAGATCAGTTTTGTGTGCAGTGTTGAATGTATGAAAGTACTTTGAAAGTAAATCAACACAAGAGTTTATAGTGGTTCAGAGACTCAAGCTCCTACATCCACTTTCCCTGATTTAACAGGATAATTCCTTCACTCTTGGAATTAACTTGTTTTATAGTGCCAAGGTGCACTTGATCAAGAACACCACTCCTTGGTGAATTGATCCCTAGGATGTCTAGAGTCCTAGTACCCTCTTCTCAACTCAGAACTGGACTGTTCTTCTCTCAACAGTCAGCTCCTACCACTTCTACTACTACAACCTTCTCACTTTCTCACTTGAAAGAGGTAGGGGTTGAAGTAAGGTTCCAACTAATGAGATATCCTTTACAATGAGGATCAGTGTATAAGGATTAGGATATCTCTCTAAGCTTTGTATGGATATACAATAAGTTCAGCTTAGAAGAAGTGTTTCAAGACTAAGAATGTCTTATGACTTTTGAAGCTTCAGAATGCTTGTTCAGTTGGATGTAGAATTGGATTCTATTCAATGCTTCAAATGGTCTTCACACTTCTTGTATTTATAGACAAATTTGAGGATTTGCCCGTTGAAGAGGCAGTCTCAAATTGCTATAAATGTCTTCCCTGAGTCCTTCAAACTGGAAGACAGATTCTTGATAGTGACATGTCCTCATTTGGGTAATAAACGGCTTGTAAGACTTTATCTTCATTCTGCAGCACTCTTCCCAATGTCTGACTTTAAGATTCTCTTGTTAGGACTTAGACATGGCTTCTGAAGGTTGATCCAATGATAGGACAACATTCCTTATCAAATGGACAACTCTGCTTATCACTATCAGTAGACTTTGCTTATCAACATAGTTGGCTTGCTCTTCTTCAGATGACTTGGCTCTTTCCCTTTGCTTCATTTAGATGTGATCTCAGTATGATTTATTGAAGTCTTTTTTCAGCATAGTTGGCTTTCAAGCTTCAGAACACTTGTCCAGGTTTAATTGTGCTGAGATAACTCTTCTGGACAACTCTCCTAATCAGCATACTTGACCTTTAGGCTTCAGGTCATTTGTTCTTGTACTAATTGTGCAGAAGCAACTCCTCTGGACAATTCTCCTGATCAGAGCATTTGAATCTACTTGGCCTTTAAGCTTCAGAACATTTGTTCTTGTTTTAATTGTGTAGAAGCAATTCCTCTGGACAATTCTCCTGATCAGCATACTCGGCCTTCAATAGACTTAGTGATTGTTCCAGAATTTGAGCCTTGAGGGGACTTGAACTTTGATGGACTTTAAAGCATATGTTCCCCCTCAAATTGTGCATCTATACAACTAAGAACTGCCTAACATTTCAGCTTCTCATCTAGCCTTATGCTATGTGTTCTAACATTTTTAGAACACAATCAATTATGACTAGGCATGTCTCAGGGGGTTATGGTATTCAATCAAAACATTTATCATTTTATTCCCAACAATTTCCCCCTTTTTGATGATGCCAAAACCTATACAGTTTTCTGCAAAAGGTGACTTGTCTATACTTAATACATTTATCTTCAGTAAGGTTGACTGAGGTCAATTTTCCTGAAAGAGAATGTGTTAGTGTACTCACCATTCATGTTGCAAATAGGTTTCAAGGATAGGCATAGAGAGATTTTTGTAACTGTGTTTCTTGATTCAGAATGTGTTCAACTATCATTAAAATGAATATCATTACAGCATGTTGATAGGTTGAACACAACTTATCAGAGCATGAGAAACATTACATATAAGCATAGATTGACTACAAAAGCAAAAATCAATCATGATATACTATCAGATCATTAAGCATTCAGGTATCAGAGCAAAAAAAACATATCAGCAACTTGAGCATCTTCATCATAGTTGGCCAAATCAACAAGTTAGCAACCAACTTAAGTTTTCATCCATTTCAGCATATAAGAGTCAGGAAAACTTAGCCATTTCAGAGGTCATCTTCTTTAGGTGGCACCATCCCATATTGTGCCCACACTCTTTTCTTAAGTTCCATGGCTTCCTGGTTGGTTCCTTTGGGTACAAGGGTCATCTTGTTCAACTTGAGGATCTCTAGAAACTCTCTCAGGATCCTTGACTGGTCAATCCATCCATCAAGCTTTGGAGGAATGTAGATGATTGGCTTGGGAGCATTGAGTTCGATTCTTGCAATATCAGCAGCTGCAAACAATTGTTGATATAGTTCTTTGTAGTATTCTATCATGAACTCAGCAAAGGAAGAGTTGGCATCTCCTCCATTACATAATAATCATAGACAAACTCCCTTTTAGCCTCTTCCCATGTGTCATTCAGCTGAATGGGCACCCATTTATCCAAGTGTGGATATTTGGTGTCCATTGGGACCAGTAGCTGAGGCTTCATCTTGCTGTAAGTAGCTCTCCTTCTTCTTGGCTTTTGGAAGTCAGCTCTTCTCTTATCTCTTGCTCTGTTGGCCTCTTCCATCAAGTCCATTTTCTCTTGGGCCCTCATCATGGCCAGTTTTTGTTGAGTTTCAAGGTCTTTACCATACCCTTCATGAAACAACTTTGATGGATCAAAGGGCTAAGACAGTTGTCTTCTTCTTCGGCTCAGGTCCAAATCCTTCAGCAAACAACTCTTCAATATTTTCAGTGGACTTGGGACCTTCAACATTCTTGTCAGCTTCAGAAGTTTTATCCTTTTCAGCAATCTTGGACACTTCAGTAATTTTGACTTTTTCAGCACTATTTGCCTTTTTGGAAGTAGGCTCATCATCATCAATTCTGAACTCAGGGGGCAGATCAAGGCTGTTGGGAAAATAAGTGAATGTTTCAGCTTTTCTTTTCTTTCCTTTGGCCTTCTTGATCTTACCTCTAGTTTGGACACCTTTAGTATCTTTGTCCAAACCAGATACTTCTCCACCTGGTCTTTGTTGTAGCCTAACTCTTTCCTCTTGTGCTGAAGCCATTGAGTTCTTCAAGGCAATTGCTAACTTCTCTTCTTCATCCAAATCTTCTAAGTTCAGCACTGCTGGCTCTTTTCCTTTTCATTCAGCAATTTTGTCCTTTCCCTTAACTGGGCTTCCAATGACCAAGGCACCTTTTGCCCTTGCTCTTTCTCTTTCCCCCTTTTTGGCAGCATCAAAGCACTGGGGTTTGAGCTCACTCATTGTTGTAGCCATTAGGGATTGGGCTAGGTTTAGAGACTTCATCTCCTCCAACAAATATACATTCTCATCATGTATATTCTGCATCTTATCACTGCTCAAGCTAAGGAAAGCTAGAACAGGCTTCATCTTTTGTTGGACAACCTCCTCCAAGGTTGCTTTTAGAGATGCATCAAGTTGGGCCTTAAGAAGCTCAGTGAGGTTGGCCACTGCACCTTCAGCAATGTTGGCCATTACCTTTTGGGAAAACTTTTCTGAGGCAGCTTTCACCATAGCAAGCCTTTGTGCTTCTGCTCTTTTCTTCTGCAATGCTGTCTTCTTTCCAAGTGCTTGTTTGACAGTTAGTCTGAGAGCTTTGACATTTGCATTGTGGTTATCTCTCAGCAGCTTTTGTTCCTGCTTGACCTCTTCTGAGATGGATTCCATGGTGGATTTGACTTTTTGAACTTCAGATGAAATGGTTTGGAGACCAGTTTCCACACCACTTATCCTAGCTTCCAATGTGGGTAGCACCACATCCTTAGAGCCTGTTAATCTCATCTCCACAGATGCTAGAGTTCTTTCTTGCTCATTCAATGCTCCTGATGTTTCAGCATGAGCAGATTGGACCTGATGAGTCAAGGAGTCCAACTTTTCTGACTGCATTCCAAGCAAGGCTTGTGCTGAGCCCGTATCTACTTGGATGGGGGCATCTGTCAAGAACTCATCTGCAAATATTTGGTCAAGAGAAATCCCTGCAATATTAGACAGATCAAAAATGTTAGGGAATAAACACTCATCCCCCTTAATTTCTTTTGTATAAGACTCTGATACATCAGCAGCCTTCTTCTCATTTTCAACTCTTTCTTTTCTTCCTTCATTAATAATGTTCTCACCCAAGGAATCAGGCCTCCTTTCATCAAGGGATTCTTGAAGTTCAGATTTGACTTCAAGAATAACCTATCCTTCCTCACTTATACCACCCTCTATTTGTGGTACACTCACTATCTTAGTAATCACAACCTCTCTTTCATCCTCTACTCCCTCTGATCTTTTCACTAAGCTCTCCTTTTCAACACCTTCTCCTAGACCTGCAGCATCTCCACCTTCAACAAGGTTCAAAGATGGCAGTTGTGGGGAGATCACAGTGCTTATTTCAGCAGCCACTGAGTCATCCTGAATGATTAAGGGCTGATCAGTGTCCAACTCTTCTGACACTGAATAGGCCTTAACCAAACCAGCCTCTAAAATAGGAACCTCAACATCTTTAGGTTGTGCCTTGGGTTCAGATGAACCTTCATCGGCAGATGTGTCCTTGGTTGTGTTACCACCCTTGGTCAACACCTCTGAGGATACTGAGCCTTTCCTAACATAGGTAACAAGAGGTTCTGAAAACCTACTTGCTTCAGAAGGTTTGGATTGGGAAGGTTCAGGGAGATTGGCTTGAGATGGTTCAGAAGGGTTGTCTTGAGGAGGGTTGGAAGGGTTTGAGGGGTCATCATTCCCATCATCGCTTGAACTGCTATCAGGGTACCTTATTACCTTAGCAATTCTCTCCTTTTCTTCTTCAATCTTTACTGCTACTAAGTTGGCAAAAGTATCCTCATCAGTGAGGAATCTTGTCTTGAGTACACCAGCAAAGTGTAGCAGTCTACTCTCCTCCACTTGCCACCAGTTAGCACCCTTATCTTGGATGACTTGAGAGATCTCCATCAATGTTTTGTCCTTGACATCCACTAGCATTCTCAAGTCATGGAACATTTTCTGAATTCTTGGAAATTCAGCAAGCTGTGGGTACAAGTTATCCACAGTGGCCCTGGCTCTACCTCTGAGCATACTTTCATAAGTATACTCCTCCTCATTCTCACTAGATGGAGAACTTTGGGCTATAGGGGAGTTGGTTGTGGTTTCATTCAAAGTAGCTTCAGGCAAGTTGAGTTCAGGGGGGTTGGCTTCAGAAGGGTTGAGCTCAATTGAAGGTACCTCAGTTGCTTTTAAGAGCAATGATTCTGAGGGGGCTTTGCTCAATGGGGTTGGCTCATGAAGTGCATGCTCTAGGATTTTGGAATAATTCAGCATGGATGAGTCAAGAGGAGACAGGAGCCTTGTCTCATCTACTGCTAGATCTGCAAGCACATCAATGCCACTTCTTTGTACACTCCCTTCTGGAGAATATCTTTTAGTAAGATTGACAGGGGTGATAGGCTGGTTGGGAGGGGTAACATGAGTTTCAGGGGAGTTGGGGTTAGGATTTTGGGTTTCAGGGACGTTGGCTTCTAAGGGTTGGCCTTCAGGGATTTTGGACTCTGGGGTTCCAGAACCAGAAGAGTTGGTCCTGGACTTAGATTTTGTCCTGCTTTCAGCCATGCTTTCCCTTAAAGCAATTTGGAGAGTTCTATCCTCCTGAAGCTCCAATATCTTCTCAGTAGGCTTGGCCCTTCTCTTGCTTGCCCTACTGCTTCCACTACCTTCCACTTCTTTCTCAGGGACAACTTCCCTAGGCCTCTTATCACCTTTCTTCTTCTGTCTTGTCTCATTATACTTCAGCCTCAACTCTTCTGAGTGGTCAGAAGGCACATTAACTCCCTCTTCTGCCACTTCATCAACTTCAGCTGATGCTCCTGAGGCTTCTCCTGAAGATATTTGAGACACCCTCTTGGTTTTGACAGCCCTGGCCTTAGTTCTTTTCTTCATTTTGGGCTTCTCTTCAATCTTTTCAGCAGGTTTGGCCATCAACATTCTTCTCTGCTCAGTCTTCTTGCTTAGCTTCCTGAACATCACTTTTTTAGCAGGGAGGGGTTTTGCAAAAGTTTGCATTTGAGAGTAGTGGGAAAACTTCTCAATCAACAAGCTTGCCCTGGTGCAATACTTGAGTTTTCCTTCTAGAACCACTTTCTGGTTGTTCACTTTGAATTTAGCTTTCTCCTTCATCATCTCAGAAAGGATGAAGGTCCTCCAATCAAACTTGATGCCCTTGTCACTGGCATCAATTACTGCAGCCATGATTCTAATTCTTGGAGCACTCACTTGCTCCAGACTGCCAGTATTGCTCAAAATGCTCTTTGCAACAACTTCAAACAGATTGAGGAACTTAGGCTTGAGGGTCCTCTTATGTTGAGTGGATGAGATTGGTCCTGGAACAAGGAGCCAATCTTGTGCAATTTCTGCCTCATGGCCATTGTCATAGAACTCAGGGTTCCTCCCTTCAGAAGACAATCCAAAGGCAGCATCTACATCCTCCTCAGAGAATTTCACCCTGTGAAATCTCTCTTCTTCTTCTCCTTCTGCTCTGTAGGAGAGTCTTGTGGTGACCTCACCACTTTCTGGCTTTCCTCTCCACTTCAAGAAGGCAAAGAACTCAGCCATATAGGTTTCCAAGCAAGAATCAGGCTTCTCTTGCATAAACTTCTGTAGACCTGCCCTTCTCAACCATCTCAAGGTTGGGGTAATGGCTGGATCTTCACTCTCAAAAGATATGATGGGTTCAAAGATTAGATTGTTTTTGTGGCTAAGGTAGCCAAAGTCAAGGTCCAAGTCCTTGTTGGTGAAATCAACAATCATTTCAGTTCTTACTTTGGGAGCCATTGAAGAACAGTGAAGGATTTTTGAGAGAGTTTGAGAGAGTAAGAAAACTAGGGTTTCGAAGAGTTTGAATTCATACCAATTATTTAAGAAATATACTTTGATCAAATAGTCCCTGAACAATTAGAAAATGAAATTTGAAATTTATTTACTAACTTATGAACATATGCACAAACACACTAACTTGTATTTTTGTTCCCTAAATAGAAAATCAACGTCACATCAAATGGAGAATAAAAAAATGAAATGGAAATTAAGAGTAAACAAAAGAAATTTAGAATAGAAATGCTCACCTTTTCATCAATGACTACCAACTCAAAGTAATTCTTTTGTTTACGTCGTTTGAAAATACAGTCCAACATCGTATACTTTTACTTTTAATTTTCCTTGTCGGACATTGATACAGTTTGGTTCTTGGCGGATAAAATGACAAAAAAAACAGAGAAAAAATTAAGAAAAATGTAAATAAAAATAACTGTTGGAAACCAAAAAAAAATGAAAGAGGAGAGAAAACTAAAAAATAATTGAAGAAAAAGTTTAAATTGGAGAAAAGTTTAAAAGAAAATAATTGAAAAGTGGAAGAAAAATTTAAGGAAATTTAAAAAAATAATTTTATTTTATTTTAATTAATTTTTTTTAAAGAATATTAAAGAAAACTGTAAAAGAGAGAATAAGGAGAGAGATGTCAAAGAGAGAATAAGGAGAGAGAAAATAAGTTGAGAAAAAAGATAAGGACGTTTAAAAAAAAAAAAAAAATTTTTAAAGAATATTGATGAAAACTGTAAATATTGTATAAAAGGAGAGAGAAAATGTCAAGAAAGAGAGAGAGAGAGTAAGGAGAGAGAAAAATTGTCAAGAGAAAAGAGAGAGAGAGAGAGAGAGAGAGAGGAAGATGAGAGAAGTAAATTAAAAAAATATAAAAAAAATGTATAAAGAATAAAGAAAAAACAATTATTTTAAACAAAACTGTCGAGAAGAGAGAGAGAGAGAAAAGTGTAAAAGAATAGAGAAAAAAAAAGGGGAGAGAGAGGAGAGAGAACAAAAAATAAATGTAAATTTAAGAAAATTAGAAAAATATAACAGAAGAAATCTGAGAAGCACGTAGGAGAAAAATGATTCAGAAATAGTAATTAAGGGTAGATAAGTATTTTTTTTATTTATTTGATTTTAGAAATTGAAGAATTTATTTGTAAGAAAAAAAATTAGATCTAATTTCTAATAATTTATGGTTCAAGTGGTACCTTATCCCATCTTTAAGGGCATGTTTGTTTTGGGATTATGTAGGATGGGGGAAATTCGGATGGGAAAATCTTGGATGGGGAAATCTTAATGAATAGTGATTGTGTATGTTTCTTTTGGGATGTTAAGTAAGATATGATGTAACTTTATGTCAAATCAATTGTGTAATTATAAAATACTCCCTCCGTCCCGGAGTAAGTTTCTCATTTCTTTTGGGTGTTTAGATTAAGGAATATGATAAAATAATAGATGTAGTACAAGTAATGTGATGGTGAGACAGAAAATAATAGATGAGTATGAGATGAAGTATGATAAAATAATAGATGAGTATGAGATGAAGTATGATAAAATAGTAGATAAAGTATAGTTGTTGTGATTGGGAGAGAGAAAATAATTTACCAAAAATGGAATGGGAAACTTATAGTGGGACATCTAAAAAAGGAAAGTGGGAAACTTATAGCAGGACGGAGGGAGTATAACTTTATGTCAAATCAATTAGTAAAAGTGAGTGATATTGTATTATTATAATAGTAAAATATATAGGTATTTTTATGGGTGGATGGAGTTGGATGTTGAAATCCGGATGTAAAATCCCGAACTAGAACAGGACAGAGGACGTTACGTCCCACGTCCGGATGTGTGAGTCCCAAAACAAACATGCCTTAAATGTCACGATATGGAAAAAATTTAACCAGAGTTCCATCTACGAAAAATTCATATTAATTGATATATGTTCTTCTAGAAAAGTGAGGTGTATGTATAGACGAAAATGACTTATGCATGACAAACTCATTACAAATGAAAGTTGAATTTAGAGTTTGATTCTATCTCCGTAAGACGTTATTGTCTCGTACTCCGTTGCAATACGGATCATGGCAAACATCCCAAGATACAACGACTTTAGAGTCTTTCGCCCGTTGCACTACGAAACGAAAGTTATCGGCGAATCTCAAACAAGTATCCGAAACTTTCGACTCGACTCTATAACCACAACTCTAAAATGCTAAGTATGCATATTGTAGTTTTAACTCAAATTTCAAAACTCAAGTTTTCAACTCTTGATCATGAATCAATAAAATGAATTTCCGAATGAATGAAATGATCAATGTAGGGGAATCTATTTATAGAGTTCCAATAGTAGTTAGATAATACTCCCTCGTCCGCCGATAAGTTTCCCATTTTACCATTTTAGTCCGTCCGCCTATAAGCTTCTCATACATTTTTTGGTAAGTACTTTTTCTTACACTTCATTTTATATCTTACTTTTTCTCTCTATCTCTCTCCTCTCTCAATCATATCACTTGTACTATATCTATTATTTAATCACTTTTCTTAATCTCTGTGCCAAAAAGTAACGTGAAGCTTATAGCGGACGGAAGGAATAGGTGTGACTTTTTCACAATAAGCTTATTTTCCCAAAAGTTGCAACCTTTAGAAATAAGCAACGTACTATTTACAAAAAGTATGTTTCTTAAATTAACACAATAATCTAAAAGACACAACCTTTGAAATAAAATCATTCCATCAAAAGACATGACATTTCATGTCTATAAGTTGAATCACTATTATCATTATAAATACATTCAACAATGTATTTATCCACACATTAAATGACCAACTTTAATATTAATTTCTCATTCACCCAAAATTTGGTTTTGAGAAATCAAATCAACTAAATCAATTTACGCAAAACGGATTACAAAATTGTCATTTAATATTTTATAAAATGTGGTTAAAACCAACATTTTCCAACACTTCCACCATAAGAAAGTTGATTTTTAATGACTGAAATTTTCATTAAAAAAATCATTTTATTTTAACAAAAATAATATATACTTCATTTATCCCGTCATAAATTTTTTACTTAATTATTTTGAACGTGCCCTTGAAAATTTTTTAATTGACATTATGTGATTTTCCTTGAAAATTTATATTTGCTATTTTTCATTATTTAGTTTTGAGTTTCTTTGGAAATTTTAGTTCCCTGTTTTTCATTTCTCTTTTCTTATGAAATCAACATAATCAGTGCTTGTTTGCTTCTGTCTTTGGAATAAAGTATTCATTTACTGTGATTCTCCTTCAACAAAATGTTTTCAGTTACCAGCCATGGTTTAAGGAGGGAGAAGCTGCAGATCGAAGTTGTGCGACTATGTGAAACAATGCTCTGATACATGTCGGGCATTGGATATAGGAGTGGCTGCATTTACAACGTCGTTGAATCTGATGTCAGCCACCCTTTTCTCGGTCGAATTTGCGGACTTCAATTCGGATGCAGTGCAGGAGATGAAGGATGTGGTGTCAAGAGTGATGAGTCTGATGACTTACGTTTCCAAACCCAATCTGGCCGATTATTTTCCTATTTTGGAATCCATTGATCCTCAGGGGATTTCCAAGCAGATAAAGAATCATTATGACAAGCTCTTTGTAATTTTTGATGGAATAATAGATCAAAAATTGAAATCCAGGAGTGGGGCAAATGACTTGATGGAAGCCTTGATTGATATAAACAAAAGAGATGAAGAGCAGAGATTAAATCAATCATCTGCTTCTCGTGATTAATTAAGTTCCATGAGATCCCGTTTTGACCAAATTTTGATTAACGTGTGGGCTAGCGGCTGAGATCCCAACGTTTGGACCAAAGCAGATTTATTCTCTCTAGAGAGATTCTTGATGGGTAAATATAATCAGATGGACTTCAGATGGACTTTAGAGGTAAATATTTTGAACTAATTCTGTTTGGAGCGGGAAGGAGAATTTGCCCTGAATTGTCGTTGGCTTACGGGATGGTGCATCTGATGGTTGCAAGACTTGTAGGCAACTTTGAGTGGAAACTCCACCAACCGGCACAAGAATTAGATATGGACGAGAAGATCGGCATTACTCTACAAAAGGCCATTCCTCTGAAGGCTGTATTTAAATTTTGGGTGGCCTCTTAATGAATTATATATGCTCTTATTGTATGTTTCAAATCAAGTGAGTTTGAGCTTACATTTATCGATTCACGTAGTGTTGGAAGTTTGATAAATTGTTTCATGGTGTAATATTTATTGTTTAATGGAATGCGTAGAAGGAATAAAAGAACATAATAATGTGCTTGTTTGTTTAAGATTTTGCATATCTTCGTCCACTTCCATGCTCTTGTGTCTAACTAGACAACTCCAAGGAAATAGTAGAGAGTACACTTATATCTCTTTCTGATTTTTTCTCTTATTTTCCCCATTAAACTGTTATTTATTATTCTTATAACTCTCAAGAACTTAGATTGTGTTTGGATGGAGGGATTAAGGTATATATTTTAAATCTATAATCTAAATTCACTCCACTTGTTTGAATTAAAAAGTAAATTAATGGATTTCAAATGTTTAGTATCTTTTTTTTTTTAGTTAAAATTGAGAGGTTTTTAAATTCTTACTAAAATCATGTCATTTGAAATTCATCTATTTTTAAATCCTTTCATTTGAAATACCTTCTCAAATCAAATCCTCTCATCTAAACACAACCTTATAAAATCAGATTCTCTCATCTAAACACAACTTGTCTTGCTAATGTAAGTGTATTGGAGGCTCTTTTAGGTTTGTGTTTGTACCAATCCTATTTGGCTTGTAAAAACAAGGTCATAGTTAGTTACTAATCAGCTATGTGGACTTTTTATACTGATTTAGACTACTAGTCAAATATGTATTTGCATACTATAAACTCGATTATCCGGTATTTTAATTATATATATATATACTGTATTTAAAATATATCTTTTGTTTATTTCTAATATATTGAATATAAAAATACAAATATTCAAACAAACAAATTCGGGTTAACATCTCAATTTTGAGGTGGACCCTACCTAGTTAATTATAATTTATATATGTACATGGTTGTAAAAATTGAGCCTGTGCCCCATCAATTCGCCCGATTTTATTCAAATCAGCTACTGCGTTAGGCACCACCTAGGCGGACTGATTTCGACTAGGCACTCCAGTTTTTTTATTCCTTAACTAAAACGATGTCGGCAAATCCATCACTCAAGTCTAATTCAATTGCACCGCGTTTTATGGAGAAACGAAAACACCTGAAGAACTTGTGCTAATTTTAGACTTCCCGGCATCGAAGTCTGATTCGAGCAATCGAACACACTTTTTTGAGAGAAATCGACGCTCTGAGCAAATTCTATCGTTTAAAGGGTGAACACTGCATTTTTATGTATTTCTATGTTATTTCTGCAAATTTTAATTTCTCCAGGAATCTTTTTGTAATTTCTTGTTTTTTTGTTGAATTAAGATTTTTTAATTTTGTGTGTAATTTTTTGATTTTTAATATTAAAAAAATGGACCGTCTAACCATTAGGCGGTCAAGAACCGTTTGACTAGTGATTTTTGACTTTACACGTTACACCCTTCCTATGATATTCTGTGTAATTGGGCTGAGCTAAAACTTATGGGCACGGATATACACACACGACTTTGTTGAGGACACCCACTCATTAAAAACATCTGCCCTAAGATGAGTACACCACCCACAAAAAACCAAAATTACCCCTTCTTAAAACAATTGTACCCTAACTAAAACCACATTCCCAAGGTTTGGTACACCCCCCCCCCCTCCATCCTCTCCAAGACTCCAACCATCTCCATCCTCCCTCCCCACCGTGGAATAAGGTGGCCGCTACCGCTACTGTTTGAAAAATGAAGGAGACTGACGACACTACTTCTACTTGAAAAATATAGGCAGTTGATGACGTCGTTCCTCCCCTACCCTGCGTCGCCGTCGTCCCACCCTTCGTTATCTCTCATTCCCCTCCCCCCGCCATGTCGCATGTCCGTTCTCCGCCTCTCCCCCATGTAAGTAATTTCGAGTCCAGATCAAATTTTTTTTACACTTTCAAATCGATTTTTATTTACTCGAATTTAGATCGATTTTTTTTCTTAAATCTAGAATGCAAAAATCAAGATTTGGAATCCTTCCATTATTTTTTTTGAATTTTATTGCCATTTTTTAATATTATTATTGAATATTTAGCTTTTCTTCTAATTCTTTTGCCGAAATTCGGGCATTTTTTTTCCAAATTTTGTATTTTCTTCAAAATAAAAATTAGATATAGTATTGTTTTCGATTTTATTTTTCAAAATTTTTTGTTTATTTCGACACTAGTTGATCTAAGAAAACTTGCTACTCCCTCCGTCCCAGAGGAATTTGCACCTCTGGGATGACACACATTTTAATAAATGTGTAAGAAAAAGTGTAATGAGTGATGTTTTGAGGGATAGTTTTGTAAAGTTTTATGAATAAAGTAAAGTAAAAGGTAGTTTGAGTGTGAAAAAGTAATGGCATATAGGTAAATATGTGTATATTTTGAGGGTGAGGTTATGACAATATTTTCTTTTATGGAGTGTGCAAATTGGTTGTGACATCCATATATATATGGAAGTGTGCAAATTTCTATGGAACAGAAGGAGTATTTTGGAATGATGTATTTTGGTATTTTGCTTTAATGGAGGAGTTCACAATTTAAGTTAATGTTGTCGTTTGCTTGGTTTTTCTTTTTTTTTTTTTTTTTTTTTGAAATTACGCGACGGACGACGAATATAATTTTGAGGTCAAATTTTTGAATGAGTTATGAGTGTTACTTATGTAACTTATCTCGAGAATTCTTTGTCATTTCATACATTCCTAATTTGTAAAAAAAATAAAATTGGTGGGTGTCCTCATCAAACTTGTGTGTGGGTCTAGCCGTGCCCGAAAGTTATATAGTTAAGAAATTGGCCCAATGTTATTATTTTCTAAAATTTTAAGCTACTAAAATCTCGTAGTCCGAGGGATTTTTACTGCAAAACCCTAATCCCCAATCCAGTCTTTGAGAAGCTATGTGAATTTTATCAATTTTGCCTCGGATAAATGCACAACATATGTAAGTAGCTGTATCTATTCCCATGTTTTCACATTTTTGTTTATCGCCTTTAACGAGAACCTGATTTGTTCATTTTTCTGAGTTTATCTGATTTTCCAGAATTATTGTCTTTTGATTCTGAATTGCATATGTTGATTCGAAATTAATGCTCAAAAATGATTTCCCGGCTCGATTGCCTCTTCGTATGCCCTGTTTTTATCGATAAAAAATCAACCCCTTTGCAGGCCCCTCCATTTCTGACATTTTCAAGAATGCAGTTTTTCCAAAATTTCGAACCAACCTTATCCAATTCGAAACCTTTTATTGTTAAATCCGCAACTCATTTCACTGATAATATCCCCCGAGTTGTGAAAGCTGATGCAGAAGTTGCACTATTTGATTACTTGCATTGTACTAGGGGATTGAGCTTTCTTGATGCAGAGCACATAGGGAAGAATTCGCCTCGATTCCTCGAGCGTCTGATGGCAAACATCGAACTGGAGAAAGATGTATCGAGAGCACTTTCGAGGTTTTTCATGTACAATCCAATTAATGAATTTGAGCCGTTTTTCGAGAGTTTAGGCTTAAAACCTCAAGAATATGCCTCTCTTCTTCCACGAGGATTGATATTTCTGAATGATGATCATCTCTTGCTTGATAATTATCATACATTGTGTGATTATGGTGTACCGAGAAGTGAGATAGGAAGAATCTACAAGGAAGTTAAGGAAATATTTAAGTATGAAGCTAATGTGTTGGTTATGAAATTGAGGGCGTATGAGCGGTTAGGATTGAGTAGATCAACTGTTATAAAGCTCGTTGTTTGCAATCCTCTGCTTTTGGTTGGTGAAGTTAACGATGCGTTTATACAGGTTTTTGATAAGTTCAAAGAATTGGGGTTTGATAGCAACTGGATTCGAGGACATTTATCTAGTAAAAATACGTATGATTGGAATGATGTGCTAGTTATGTTGTGTTTTCTTGAAGAACTGGGCTATAGTGATGCACAAACGGGGGACTTGTTAACGAAAGATAGTGCATTGCTGTTTGCAGGATGTGGGAAGCAAATCTATGTTTTGGTTGGTTCGTTGGTTAAATTAGGCCTTACTAAGAATGATATTTTTGTTTTAATCCTGAGAAACCCGGAGATTTTATCACCCAAAAGTGGAAAGAATTATTGGAAAACATTGAATTTTCTCATTGAGATAGGGATGGAACGAGACAGAATCGCACATATTCTATCAAGAAACGTGAAAGTTCTGTGTACACACTCGATAAAAGGAGTGAAGACGGTGTTAAGAAACTTCAATGGTGATAAGCGTAGTTTATGTGAGGCTATAGAGAACGATTCATCAGCGTTTTTCAACTTGGCTTTTAATCAGAAGAAATGTAGTGCTGAATTTGTGGCCGCGAGGAATCCAAACAACATTGTGGAGAAAACAGATTTTTTAATGAAAATTGGTTATCTAGAAAATACGGAGGAAATGGTGAAAGCTCTGAAACGGTTCAGAGGGAGAGGGGATCAATTGCAGGAGAGATTCGATTGCATTGTGAATGCTGGTTTGGATTTTAATACAGTATCGAGTATGGTTAAACTGGCACCAACTGTCCTAAATCAGACGAAAGAAATCCTCGAGAAAAAGATGGGTTGCTTGAGGGACTATTTGGGATATTCGGTGAATTCTATAGTCGGTTTTCCATCTTATCTTTGTTATGATATGGAAAGAATTAGTGTTAGATTTTGCATGTATGCTTGGCTCAGGGAAAAAGGTGCTGCTAAGCCAATGATATCGGTGGGCACGCTTCTTGCTTGTTCGGATAAACGATTTGTAAAATATTTCGTTGATAAACATCCTGAAGGTCCAGCAATGTGGGAAGATTTGAAAAAATCAGCATCCTCAAGGTGACCCTGAGGATGTAGAAAAGTGTTATTATTGCTGATTGTTTTGATCTTGTTGTAACGTTGGTGAGAGTTTGCATTCTTCAAGAATGTGAATACGATTTTAAAGGTTATAAGTTCAAAGCCACTTGTCAATATTTTATTGTCGTATATGATTTCAACGTCTCGGTATTCGGTTGAAGGACCGACTAGTCCAGGGGAAGATTTGTCTAGTGTAATTTGCAAATTATTACACAATGAAGGAATTTGCCCAAGTTTTTTTTAAACCCTCTCCATGTCTCACAGCTACAGGTTTTTTTTTTTTTTTTTTTTTATGGAAGTTAAATACCCATCCCTTTTTTCGCCTCCCCATGACTCGAACCCAGGACCTAAGGCCTAGGTAATGGTGCTCTAACCACTTGAGCTATCCCACTTTATCCTCACAGGCTACAGGTGACTCGAACTCGTGATTACATTGATCTAGTGGTGCTATTTCCACGTGAGCTTTCTCATTTCGTCGAAATTTGCCCAAGTCTTTGTCTAGGTGTTGGCCCCTAAAATGGGGCGTTATGGCTCTGTTACTTGCTTATCCTTGCTAATGTTATCCTTGCAAAAGTCTTGCTTTATTTTTTAGTTTTATGTCGATTTAGGTTACTTCTCAGGAAGCTTGTCTTTAAGCAATGCTGTAATAGTCGATTTAGATGTCGAAATAAATTTTATGAAAAGAATTGGTTTAAATTGGTTATGGGAATGCTTCTTCTTTTCTTTTTTAATATTCTCAATCCCTCCCGTGACTTGAACCAAGACCTTACGGTCTAGGTTGTGGTGCTCTAACAACTTAAGCAATTTCATTTTCACTTCGTCTTATAGAAATTTATTTTGAATATCACTAAATATGACTAAAAATGTATTTAAAAAGCTTTTGCGCCAAACTTATTTACTAAAATGGTTAGGTCTAACCTCTAAAAAAATCCTAGGTCGTCATGGACTAGATTTGAGTTAAAAAATTATATACCCGACCAAAACTCTTCTTTATAAAGTTTGACTTATTTTTTGATTTTGAATAATTATCAAATATTCCTTAAAAAATGACCAATTTTTTGTTGAATTATTTTACTTATTGTGATTTTCTCATGACTTTTGTGGATAGGTTGTTTCGTGATTTTATATTATTCCTCTATCAACAAAATTGTTGATTTTTTTTTTTTTTTTTGAATTATTGAATAGTGAGGGGTCTAGTATGAGAATGTCTCTTGCATGAGTCAGAGCTCTACTTTTATTTTAATATTAACGCCTAACTTTACATTAAAATATGATTTGGATATGGTCATAAGTTCATGTAAGAGTTATTGTTGTTCTCATTCTTCCATTTTTTTAATTTTTTTTTTTTTTGAGAGGTCCATTTTTAATTTCTTAATTGGTTTGCCTCTTACTTATATATTTGAGAGTTGTGACTGAGCTATCATATTTTGTCCGACTAACCATCACTATCTCTTCTTTCTCTCATATTGTGAAAAAAAACAGCACTTAAATATAAAAAAGAAAACGAGGAAACATGGACCAATTACAAAAACATAATTTTGACAAATAAAAGGGGCAAAATTCAAAAAATATGAGTTAATTTTTGCACTTGGAGGACCGAACATTGCAGGGCAAGTATCGATCGAATATTCTGGTTCTCACAACATTTTCCCAATATCACAAGGATGAGTGATGAAATGTGGAGCAGAAGGTGTATTGATCAGATTTATGACGTTTACAGATGTGAACTTTCATCGTATCTTGTATTACTGGTACATGTGTTTCTGTTGTTTTGACACTCTATTATGTGGTGATTTATATGATTACCCAGGCTGTCTGTTTTCTTCTGCAGAATACTAGTTACTAATGCTCTCCTTAATTGTTGCCCAATGTTCAACTAATTTATTAATATTTCTCAAGTTATTTTTCAAAGTGAGGAATGAAAAATTGAAAGTACGGAAAGTCGAAAGTTCAATCATCAAAGTGCAAAATTGTGAAGTCTTGTTTATGCAATTTGTCCAAACAAAAATAACCCTTAGCTTTATAAAATCTGGAGTAATAATAAATGCAGTAGCAAGAACGATGGCGGCTAATAATAACTTCTTTACCTATGTGGTAGTTAAACAGCTCATCTATAAAGTGACAAATAAATCCCAACTATTTTTAGGTGCCCAATTATTCAAATGTTCACGGATAAAGTCAATATCCACATGATACATACATCATTCAATTACACAAACAACTATTTTTACTCTCAATCCAATTAATTTATATACTTTATTCATAAAAAATATCGTAAAATTATCTTTCAACACTCTACTCATTGCACATTTTTCAGGTGCCGAAAATCTGGTCCAAACAATAGTGGGACAAAGGAGTATAATAACAAATCTTCTCAACATCTCTAGAAAAAATAAAAAATAAGCCTAATTCTCAAAATTTACAAAACCAAAAATGAGTACCTGGTAATGTCTACAACAAAATTTGAAGCTACAGGCGCTAAAATCATTTTTTTTTTTCTCAATATCATCTGCAAGAAACACGATTCGAACCATAGCTAATGGCCTGAAGGCTAATATCCGACATATTGGCTGCCCATGGACGGGGTCCGTTGGATTCGCCTTCCAAATTATATGCATAAGAAGGCCATCTAACATCTAACCCACACCATTCCGTACGACCCGTAGCAATCATCTTTTGCGTTCTATCGAGCACCACAAGGCTAGAGAAAGTCGAAAACGTGTTCCCAATAAACACATCGGATCTCAAGCAAACTTCATAGTCTATAGCCGATTGCATCAAATACGAATACTTCTTGTATATACCAAAAACTCCCAACTTTTTCTTCTCAAAAGGAATCAAACCTTCCTTCCAACCCGATAAAATAGAGTTATCCTCAAGAAGATCATCAGCAACTGCGAGATATACAACAGTCGGAGTTTTCAATCCCATAATATTTCCAACTCTTTGCATAATCTCCTCCTTACTACTACAAATTTCTCGTATATTCAATCTCTGTTCCAAATTCTTGCAATGTATCATCCAGTCTTTCTCGATTCTCATGTGTACAGCTACGTACGGTACTTTGGTGCCTGTTTTTTCCATCCCGATATCCCTAATCTTGGAAATGACCCTATCAGCTTCTCTAGATATTTCTTCGACCAATACTAAGCATTCAAAAACCTTTGCATAGTCTTTAACAGGCCAATGATCGGGCCACAGAAAGGGGTTCTTCCCAACTATTCGTATGATTTCATACTCGATGTAGGAAGGTTCGGAGAAGTGTTGTAACTGGTCCAAATCTCTCTCGACCGTCCATCTTCGTCCACTCCCCTTTTGAAGCTCTATCACATTCGTTGTGTTTGAAACTTGTGAATATTGGCCTAATTGGACGAATCCTTTGCAGAGAGTGTTGAACTTTTCGAACTGAAAGACTTCATTGAACGGAATAGGTTTCAACAACTCGACTTCTTTGTAGAACAGAGAGGCACTCAAGCTGGGCATGAGGAGTGTTCGATTTAGCATTCGAGCTGTTAAACAAGCTCTTGCAAACGCGATTTTCTGATTATTCAAACCCCATACGATTTGAGGAACCTCTAGGAACTTCAATTTTCCTTGTGGATTTGAAATCAAAATCGAAGTCGATCTATTGTTGATGGGGAACAAATTGATGTGTTCTATGCCACCAAATCTAGGAACAAAAACTGCTCTCATAATCAAAGCAATGGCAATCAAAACCAAGCATTTGTATGCCAAATAATTCGTTTGCAATCCAAAGAATCTCGAATGCTTAAAGCAACGAAATTCCATTCGAGATAGAGTTACCAAACAAAATCAATCCAATGAGAATTAGGGAAAATTCATCACACGAAATCGATTCAAATTAATCCACTTCAATCACTTGATCATGCAAACTGACGAATCAACATCTCTCTCCTACAAATCAAATCAATTTGAATTGTATACATGAATAAATAACAGAGAGATTTCGATTATATCAACAAAAGCAGAACATAACAGATCCCGACGAACAGCCATTTTTACTGAAACCAGATTCAAAAAAACCTAAACAGGGAAATTTGTTATACTTAATTCTTCAATCGTAAATCCGATTCAAATACTCCAAAACATTGACGTGTTCAATTTCCAGAAAATTCAAAATGAAATAGAAAAACTGACCTGTTCGATAAGCGGTTCAACTGTGAAGAAGAAATTATTCGGATTCAAAGCGCGTGAATGAAGATTGTTGTTGGATTTGTATAAAGTAGAGTAAGAATCTGACGATCAAAAGGCGAATTGTTGAATTGGAAAGCAGAGAGAGGTTTGGTATGTTAATGATGACAACTCATGAGTTGAATGACAATTGGACTTCTGGAAAGGAAATACTGTATGCATAAACCTTCAACAAATTGGAGTAATTTAATAATAATATTAATATTAATAAATAATTATAGTTGATGCAACTTGTGTTTCTTTGTTGCATGTGGAGTAGTGTGTACTTTGGAGATTGAATGAGTAGGTTCGGAAATTCGGAAATTGGGAACAAAGCCTGCCAATTTTACCTTTTTTGTGGGGTATATTATGGAGTGTATAAGAATTAATCTGTCAACATTTGTTAAATTAAACAAAAAATATATACTTTCCCATCTCTTTGACTATTTGTTTCATCCAAACAGTACAATCACCCATTTTTTTTATTTTATAAAATTATCATTCAAAATCGTATACATTATTACACGTTTTTAATATAGGGTGGATCACTATAACACACAAAGTAAGAGGAGTTATAGCAATGAGAAACACACCAAATTTACTATAGTAACTAGGAACAAAATTGGTGTTGAATTATCCAATATACCCTCATTGTCTCTCTACTTTACACTAATTCATCACTCTGTGTGTGGGTACTATGCATATTCTAAAAAAGCATTATGTCTTCCATCACGTGATGTCACACTCAAAAAAAAAAATTACTCCATTTTTTAATTTCAATTCATTGTTTTTTTTTTTTTTTTGATTCAATTCATTGTTACTACTCAAAGACTTTTACTACCTTCCTCCACGTTTCTTTTCCATCATTTTTGTTTATTCTTTTTTTTTTCTTTTGATTCTTCAACTACTAAAAAAATATAAAATAATATTATAATAAATTTTAATAATATAAACAATAAAATTATTTATTAGTAAAAATAATGATAGTATTCTTTTTTACATATAAAAATATTAATTTTATTTAAAATATATATTTATTATAAATAATAAATTAATAATAAAAAATACGGAATTTATATTATTAATAATTACCCTTTAATCAATTATAATTATTAAAATATTAATAAAAAATTATTTTTAACGACCATCAATAATAATAATATTTAAATAATACTAATATTAATGTAAATGGTATAAGTACTAAATCCTAAGCTATGAAACCATAAAATTAAATTTAATTTGAATATTACATAAATTATTAAATTGAAATTGAAATTGAGATTGAATCATTATCCATTCTGACTATTGTCCATTTAAAAAAACACCTGTTTTTCTATATCACATAAAAAATTACTTATTTTGGTCTGTTTAATTTCAAATCCAAATGATAATCTCAAGCAACAAACAAGAATGCAAATGAATCAAAGAAAAGAACAACACACAATTTACGTGGTTCAATCAATGTAATCTACGTCCACGAAAGATAGATGCTTATTTAACTAACTTCGAATGAATGTTACAGATTACAAGGAGAAATTATCAGGAGAAAAATTCAAAAAATGACACTTTTTGTTCAGATATTCACCATTTGTGTTCAAATATTCGCCCTATGTAAATATCCAATTTTTAATTTAAATTTTAGTAACTTATGTAATATTCAAACTCAATTTAGGGGTATGGTTTATGTTTGGTACATATATACCATTTAAGTTTAATAATTTATTTAATATTCAAACTCAATTTATTCAGTCATTCATTACATTTATATATATATATATATATATAAATGGGAAAAAAGTCAATTAGTCCTGTAACTTTTTACCTTTTTTTAAATGGTCCCAAAATATTTAAATGTATCAATTTAGTCCTTTTTTTTTAATTTTTTTTTGGTCCCATTTCGCCGCGTCCAAATAAGAAAAGTATGCAAGTAATCTTGAAACGGAGGGAGTATAATAATTAATAGAGTTAAACATAAAATTATTATATTATTAATTCTATTGATTTAGGTTTAAGGTTTAGTACCTCATATTTAAATTTAATGATTGATTCAATTTCAATTCAAGTTTAGTATCTTTTTGTAATATTTAGATTTTCTATTTAGGATTTAGAGTTCAGTATCCTATGGTTAGGGTTTACTGTCTTATATGATATTTAATTTATGTATTTAAAAACCACAATTTCAATTTAAATCTACTAACTTAATTATGTAATATTCAAATTTAATATAGGGTTTATATTGTTTTGTACTTTAAGAATGTAATATTCAAACCCAGTTCAATTTAGACTCCATTTAGATAAAGGGATTTTGGTCTATAAATTTTAAATCCACAATCCAAATCCACTTCACTTGACAATATCATCAACGTTCATAAATTTAATGAATGATTCAATTTCAATTCAAGTTTAGCACGTATCTTTTGTAATATTCAGATTTTCTATTTAAGATTTAAGGTTCAGTATCCGGTCTATGGTTAGGGTTTAATGTCTTATATGATATTTAATTTATATATTTAAGAATTACAATTTCAATTTACATATTCAAATTTAATATATGGTTTATATTGTTTTGTACTTTAAGAAATGTAATATCCAAACTCAATTCAATTTAGACTCCATTTAGATAAATGAATTTTGGTGTATGAATTTTAAATTCACAATCCAAACTCACTTCACTTGTTTGAATTAAAAAGTAAATGAATGAATTTTAAATATTTAGATTAGTTAAAATGAAGAGATTTTTAAATTCTCACAAAAACATGTCATTTAAAAATCATGTATTTTTAAATATTTTCATTTGAAATGTCTTTTTAAATCAAATTCATTCATCCAAACACAACCTTAGAGTTTACATAAGTTACTAAACCCTAAATTGAATTTGGATATTAAAAAGGAATGAGTGTATCAATTAACTGATATAATTAATTACAAAAGAAACTCTCTCTTCCATGAGTACTTGTCTTAGTGTTCAATCTTGCAACGCTTAGTGTTCAATTTTGCAACACTTAGTGTTCAAATATTTTAGTTTTACACCTCTCTATGTAATATTCAAACTCACTTTCAATTTAAGATTTATATTTAGTAACTTATGTAATTAATTAATTACCATTATTAGAATTTAGTACTTTATATACGATTTAAGTTTATGTTTAGCAGGTTTATGTTTCTGTTTAGTATTATGTTTAAGACCCTGGCTCTGATTCATGAGCCTAGTAGCAGCCGACGTCAACAAGGGGACATTAATACTTGTGTTGCAATATATAATCCTCATAACTAGGTCAATGAGAATCGGGATTAAACTATATGATCGAATCTATGAAATTGAAACTATTGGAATTGTAGTTGCAGCAGAATACCATAGAGAGGTGTTCGTTTTGAGCGATCCTATTGAAAAATCCTTATAATGGTAATTAATTAATTACATAAATTATTAAACATAAACCTTAAATTTAAATTGAGTTTAATATTACATAAGTTACTAAAACTTAAATTGAAATTAAATTTGAATAAGGTTTTTCTACGGTCAGGTAGAGTGTTCGCACTTCCTAACATTAGGAGTCCAATTAAAACTTGACACCTCACATCACTTCGTCATATGGCGATTTAGCTTCGCAGTGACATAAAATAATTAATATTCTTATTGTCTTAATTGTCATGATTAATTACAAAAGAAACTCAGTCTTAATTGTCTCAGTGTTCAATCTTGCAACACTTAATGTTCAACCTTGCAACACTTAGTGTTCAAATTTTTGAGTTTTACTAGTAACTTAATATTCAACTTCAACTTCAATTTAAGTTTTAGTAATTATGTAATATTCAAACTCAATTTCAATTTAGATTTTAGTAATTTCTGTAATATTCAATTTCAATTTAAATTTTAGTAACTTATGTAATGGAGTATTCAAATTTTATAATTTATGTTCAATTTAAATTTAAGTTTAATATTTTTAATAGTGTATATATATATATATATATATATATATTTATTTTTTGAATTTAAGTAAATTATAATTAATTTAATTTTATGTTAAAATCCTTAAAAATCTCAAAACAAATTCTTCGTATAATTTAATTATTTTAGGTATTAAACTTGTTACCAACGTAAGGTACTAAACTTGTTATCAACGTTCATAAATTGGATAATAGATCAATAATTCTAGTTTTTCATTTATTGATATATTAATTTTTTTTAAATCGTTAATATTTTAAAATAATTAATCCTAGTTTTAGTAGGTTAGATAAAAAAATAAATTTCATTTTTTTTATTCTCCTAATTTCCAATACTATTTTTTTTAAAAATAGATTCCATAAATATTTTTCGGAATATAAAAAAAAAATTAATCTTATCAAAGACATATACTGACCGATTTTTTCAATTACATTAAATTCACATATAATATAAATTCCAGGTTCTTATATCAAAAAAAAAAAAAATCAAAACAAATTCTCTGTATAATTTAATTATTTTAGGCATTAAGCTTGTTACCAACGTAAGGTACTAAACTTGTTATCAACGTTCATAAATTGGATAATAGATCAATAATTCTAGTTTTTTGAATCAGATTTATTGATATATTATATATATATATTTTTTAAAAAATCGTTAATATTTTAAAATAATTAATCCTAGTTTTAGTAGGTTAGATAAAAAAATAAATTTCATTTTTTTTATTCTTCTAATTTCCAATACTATTTTTTTTAAAAATAGATTCCATAAATATTTTTCGGAATATAAAAAAAAAATTAATCTTATCAAAGACATATATTGGCCGATTTTTTCAATTACATTAAATCCACATATAATATAAATTCCAGGTTCTTATATCAAAAAAAAAAATCAAACAATCTGCCATTCAATAATATCAAAAAATATAAATCTTAACAAAGCCATATACTGGCCAATTTTTTCATTTACATTAAATAAAAAAAAAAATTCAAACAAACTGTCATTCAAAAATTCTTAGACTTTTGGTAGCTTGGTAGGAGAGGAGGTGACATGCGTACGACTCCTAAGAATTTCTGCAACCTCATTTTTTTTTTTTCTTTTTGTATTTTTTGTTCTTTTTGTATTTGAAGGGTAAAAATGACATTCCCCTTTACTTTTTGTGTGTAATTGTAATACAAAAAAACTCATGTGTGTAATTGCTATACATTACTAAACCTTGTACCCTATTGGAAAAAATCTCTTTAATATATGAATTCCTTTCTATTCATGAAACTTATTATGGAATTGAGAAACTAGTATTTAAAGTAATAAAGTAAATAATGTATTTAATAGTACTTCCTTTGTCCCATTATTAATTCAACATTTATCAATATTAATTCAACATTTGTCAAAAACATCTCCACATTATTAATTGAACATTTTCTTATTTGAAAAAAATAACTTTTTACTCATTTAGAAAACTCTCTCAAACCTATCTTATTTACACCCCATTACTTTTTACACACTAACTAAATATTTTATCTTCAATAAAATTGAATTATCCATAATATCCCTCATAAAAATTAATTTTATCACATTTAATACTAATAAACAATTCTTATATCAAAACTCGTAAATGTGAATCGAATAGTTTAAATAAGAATATTGAAAAATGTTTGATCTGATTTTTGTAATTGATGTTTAGTATAATTCTCTCAATAATAAATTTATGATTTTTTTTTATTATTTATGTAAATACAATCTAATATGTACTAAGTTAAACTATTTTTATATTTAAAAATTGTGAGAATCTTTTCATTTAAGAATTAAAAATTTATCATACCAAACTATCTTTACATTTTTTTAAAATTTCATGTAACATTGTAAGGTTGAAAGAAAATTTATAATATATATTTAACTTAAACGCTCAAATCAGACCCGATTCTCAGATTTTGTAAGCTTAGGTCGAAGATGAAAAATAAGTCAATTTCTTATGTCATAGTTTAATTAGTTTTTTCTAGCATATCGTTTTCAATAAATTAAATTATTAGTTTGTTTAACCTTTTTGTGATATAGTGGATCGTAGCTATATACATCTAAGTTTTATTTTTGAAGTTTAAGATTTTATTTTTAAAAAAGTGTTCTTAGATTATTTTTTTAAGTTTTATTACATACTCTCTTCGTTCCACCCAGTTTTCATACTTTTCATATATTGTAATTTTTTATATTGATTTATATTATAAATAAAATTTGAATATTCTATTTTATTATTGTTTTATTTATTTATATATATATTTAAATTATTTGATTCGAAATTTTATGATTTTTTTTTTGTATAATATAGGACATGAGACAATAGGGATCTAAGCTAGAGTAAATTTTAAAATTATATATTTATATTGGACCTAAAATTGCAGAAAAAATAAAGTTATAGTCCACTTTTTGCCATAAATAAAGTTGTGGTTCTCTTTTCGTTACTTACCTAAGTTTGGGCCAAAAAAAGGGCCTCAATTAGCCCGAAATTGAGTTGATTGGGCTAATTTGGCCTGAAATTGGGAAAAAAAGAAGTTACGGGCCTAATTTTGCCAACACGTAAAGTTGCGGCCCTCTTTTTGCAAACCCCCCTAAGTTGCGGTCCTCAAAAAATAATTTTTTCAAGCAATTATTTTATTTATAAATGGACCCAACAATACTTCATGATTCTCTTAATATATATAAAATACCCATGTTCTAATCCGGTGTAAAAGATGAAATTGGATTAAAAGGAATGAAATTCAACAGATTGAACTGAAATTGAACTTTGAGGACTGAAATTAGACTTAAAGCTAATTTCAATTTTTAAAATTGAGCTAGGCTTCAAAGCTAATTTTCACCATCACCACCATCACCACCATCACCACTAATAGTCTACCTCTCCTCTTTTGCCTTTCACTCTCTCAATTTTCTTTAACACACCCTCTCTTTAAAGAATTTTTTTATCTAGAAGACATCACTACTACCATCGGTCGACACCGGCAACCACCATCGAATTGCTTGTCGTCGTAGCTAGAGTTCCTTATTCGGTGTTGTAGTTCAACTGAACGTTTTGATCTTTCTAAAATGTGTCCTTTTTATACAATGGTTGATATATTGGTAAACCAATTTGATGATCAATTTTTTCTATTTTACTTTTTAGATCCTAATTTATTGTTAAACTTCTTGTTTTAGTCTATTATATCTCTTTTGGTGTTTCAATTTATTGTATGCCTCCATACACCCTCTCCATGGTGAGACTTTCCACAGTGCAATTTTCTTTCCTCTTTGAAACTTATTTTCGTCGGTTTCTACATTTACTTGATAGTGTTTGGGTTCTTAGTAGATTTTTGCCTTTCATTTGGTCTCTGATTTGCTTGGCACGAAAATATCTTACTGTAGAGTGTTGTCTTGTACTGAAAATGGTTATCTGATTTGTATGTGTGGCAAATGACACATGTCTCCCCACTATCCTCACGATTGGAATGAAGTAGCACTTCTGATTTGATATATTCTACGTGGGTTGAAGATCTTGTTCATTTTTATCTATTGGTGTTTTGTACTAATCTTCTACCAAAAAATAAATAAAAAATCAATTAGTACTATATAATTAAATATGGTTTCCTTAATGTGCTAAAAAAAATCAACTTCAAATTGAATTTTAAGTTTTGTTAATGAAATCGAGTTAATTTGAGTACGACACTATTTGGTTGTATTGTATTTGGAATGGGGATGTAATTGAACAAATCATTCACGAACTGTTCGGATCTCAGCTCGAAAAATATTCGTTCGAGTTCGAATTATATATGTTCATTTACTTTATTAACGAGTTGAATTCAAGCAATTTGCAAAAGTAATATTTTGCAATTAATAAATTGAACTCGAGCACCAAAATTTTCAAACGTGTCAAGCTCGAGCATGATGATATTCAGCTTAGATATATTAGGCTGCTTTACATTTCTAATTTGGAACATTAAGTAAAATTGATGGGTGTGTAGACATGTGTGAGTAGAAAATACTCAAATAAATTATGTTTAAGAATGTGAGGTGGCAGCCACTTTAAGGGAGTTTGGACATAGAGATGAAAAATGGAATAAAAAAACAGGCAGCGGATCCCCTGCTGGGCAGGGGATACCAGACTACCAGCAACCCCTGCAATGCGTTAAACGACTCCGGTTAGGTCTTCTTTATTTATTTATTTTTGGGTGTATTCGTGTGGATTTTTTTTGCTTATTATTTTTAATCCTTTGGTGAGAATATTTTTTTCTTAAATAATATTTTGCTTGAGACGGAATCATTAACGAGACAGACTACATAGCCTTACTATTTACATTTTATTTTTAATTAAAGGAGTGAAAGTGTGACACTTTGAGTGCACTTATACCATTTGGAATTGAGTTTCCATAAATTGAGTTAAATATTAGATTAAAAATTAAATTAAAATACTTTAATTTAAAATAAATTTAAAATATTTTTCTTATGTTGGAGTGAGCTCGACTCGGTGTCTTACACATCATTCACTTCAACGGAGATAGAAATTTATCAATTCTCAGCGTGACACACTAGATACAGCTGTAAAGACATGAATCCAATCTTTTATCTCCCTTCTTGTTAGGAAATAAGGTTTTCCATATTCTATATCTTGATTTGGAAAGCCAATCCCTCAGCGACTTTTCCATGGTGAAACCCATTATAAAAGTAGAGGCGAAAAGCCAAGCCGTGCCGTTTGGAAACGAAATTTGTAGCTTCGATCAATTAGCCAAGATTTGGACCGGATACGAAATCACTGGTGCTCGATCTAGTGGTATTTTTATGGGAATTCTATTTATCGTTGTAGGATTCCTATTCAAGATCACTGCAGTTTCTTTTTGGGCGGCCCTCTTCCCAGGAATGAACAAAACAACTGGATAAAAAAAGGAATTATCTATTGACGAGAGTCGGGTAGTCGAAATTCGAAAGTTGACTCCGGACAGTAAACAAGTAGATTGACATTCCTTCTTTGCTTGATTCCTATCTAAACCTTCCTCTGGTGGACTAACGATAAGGGTATGACTCTCAGCTGTAAATGACAAAGGAATGTTGAATGTCAAGCCGTGAACCTCCGTGCCACAGGGAAAGACCCAATCTAGAGAGGGAAATAAATTAAAGTTTTTCTTTTATATAATTCAAATATTAGTGGTGAAATTGTAAATTTATGTGAGTTCTATTAGCCTTGCAAGCTTAACTAGCCTACTATTATTTTAGGTTACTATCCTATTCAAATCTTATTTTAACACAAAATAAAAATGTAAATAGTAAAATGGTGTTTTGTTTAATTAATGAAATTGTCTCATGCACACAAAATAGTATTTAAGAAAAGAAATTATTTGTGAGCAAAGGAATTAAAAACTACTCCTATACAAGGGTTGCACTTATGTGCAATATTTCACGTGAAATATTAGTATATTTAAGGAAGGGTCAAAATTCGCGAATTTGTAGCGGGTTTGATCGATCAAACGAATATTTCCTTAAAAATTGCGGAAAAGTCACGCGCAGGAGGCTAACAGGATAACGGGTTTCAGGTCTGTGTTACTATAAAAGTAATTATATGTTACTGCAAGATCAAATATGTGTTACTATAAGTACAAATAACACATAAATTGACTTTTCACAGAAAATATTAATACAAATTAATTTAAGGAAGGATAAAATAGAAAAATTGGCTCTTAATTCGTGTTACTATAAATACAATTATATGTTATTGTACGGACAAATACGTGTTACTGTAAGGACAAGTAACACACAATTGACTTTAACGTAACACATATTTGACTTTAACGTAACACAGAAAAATATGTTATTATATAAACACAAGTGTATTGCTGTATTAAGAAAGATGTGTTACTATATAAATAAAACGTCATTATCGAGAGTGAATGACATACCCACATCAAAAAAGACAAAGAACAATAATTAAAAACACGAAAAACACAACCATGTTGAATAATTTATCGATCCTTACAAATAAAAATACATAATTATCAACAATTAATTGGAATAAATCTGTGTGTGGTATTATTGTTGATTTTTTCTCATTCAGGAATTTATTCAAAAAATAAATAATGATTTTTCTCTTTCGTGATTAGCAGATCAGATCTGAAGGCTTTTTTTTCTTTTTAGTGAAAGTTGCGATGCATATTTTGCGCAAAAGAAAAGAAAGGCAGCGGAGGAAGAAAGCGCAGAAGAGAAGGAGGAAGAAAGCGCAGAAGAGAAAGGAGGAAGAAGGAGCGACCAGGAAAGGAGGAAGAAGGAGTGACTGGTTACAGATAAAAATATAAGAATTAGTCAAATTGCACCATAAGCCTATGGTGAAATATTGTATATAAGTTTTTGTAAATATACAATCATAGAGCGAAAACAATCACATGAATACACCCATAAAAAAAATACAACTACAAAAAAAAATTACCACTACAAAAAAATTGAGATTTAGAGACGAATTAGATACCATAAACATTGTATCTAAACAGGTTAGAAACAGATTTTGGAACCATTTTCTATCTGTTCCTAATCGCATGGTATCTAATGTTAGGAACGATTTTCTAAATTCCGTTTCTAATAAGAGACGGATTTGAGACCGTTTTTTTCAGTTTATAATGAGAGACGGAATTTGACACCGTATATTCTCGTATCTAAACGATGAACGACCCGTTTTATATCCGGGTCAAAATTTCGTTTCAAATGTCATTTCGTCTCTAAATCCGTATCTAAACGATAAACGACCCGTTTTACATCTGGGTCAAAAATTCGTCTATAATTTCGTTCTTAATTAGAAACGACGTTTTGTCGTCTCTAAATCCGTATCACAAGGCAAAACCCCGTCTCCAAGAGTTAACAACCCAATCCCCATTCCAAGCCTTTAATCCCCATTCCAAGCCCGAACCCGATCCGACACCCATCCCACCCTATCCTGCAACCACCCCCCTCTCCAATTATTGAATCTCAATTCCAAGCCTTAATCCCAATCCCACTAAGCCCGACCCGATCCCACACCATCCCAACCCAAAACCACACCGTCCCAGCCCGACACCATCCCAACCCAAAACCACACCATCCCATTCCAAGCTTTAATCCCAATCCCACTAAAAATTGTAATTACTCACCGCCGTCAATAAGTTGTAAAATATTAAGGACTATGCATAGTTTAGACACTTTATTTTATTATAATATTTTAACATATATAATTAATTGATTAATTTGTAACTTTAAAAATATATAAAAAAAAATTGTTATTGAATAATTTCAATTGTAAAAGTCGATCTTACTTTATAAATTAAAATTAATTAATTAAATTACATTTAATCTTCATCTTCTTCTTCTTTTTCTTCTTCATCTCTACAAAGAGATTGAAATCTCCCAACAATCTATTTTTTCTGTTTGAAATAGAGCTTCACTTTTGTCATGTTTTTTCTTTAATTTGCAAACAACGATCCATTCAATGTTACATTGTCCTCCTAGATAGGCCAAAGTCTCATGTGCACTCAAGTACACCGTGTACTTGAGTGGACCTTGACCGGTCAACTGTTGACCGTTGATCAGTCAATGGTCAAACTTTGAAAAATAAATTGATTCTTTTTCGATTTTTTTTTTCGATTAGTTTTTTGAAATTGTGTAAGTTAGTATATTGAAAAGTGCATCATCCAACCACTAGGTGTACTTGAGTACACAATCCTACCCCTGGATAGGTGCTAGGTGCAGTAGTATACTTGACACACTTGAATGACAAAATTTATATACCCCTGGATAGGTGCTAGGTGCAGTAGTATACTTGACACACTTGAATGACAAAATTTATATATTTGTTCCTATACCATTTATATCTTTGTTCCTAAGGGATCAATCACATTGAACAACACTATGATATCCCGGATATTCTAAAATTAAATTAAATATAGAAAAACTGGTACTAGTTAATATAGAAAAGTTGGTACTAGGTGCTAAAATTAAATTAAATATAGAAAAATTGGTACTAGGTGCTAAAATTAAATTAAATTTCAAAAATTGAGTTTTGAACTTGTGACATTATGGTAAGGACAACCACTAGGCTGTGATATCGTGTACTTGAGTACACAGTCCTAGTACACAGTCCTACCGTGGTGCAGTAGTATACTTGACACACTTGAATGGCAAAATTTATATCTTTGTTCCTATACCATTTATATCTTTGTTCCTAAGGGGATGTGATCAAACCAATCACATTTGAACAACACTATGATATTATGTATATTCTACTTTAATGACTACAGTTTTATTGGTAGTCGATCTTCTTGATGCAAACTCGGATGTATGAAATTTGTATCCAACAAGTCCTGAATGAATTCTGAATTGAGGTAATATTATCTTGAGATTTACTCAATGTGACATTGATTCAAGGTGTTTGCCTACTTGAATTTAGTTATGTTTACGTGTATATGTGTTCTAGATGCATGCGAATTTAGTTATGTGTATATGAGCATGATAAATCTCATTTTTATACAATAATTTACTAAATTAAATGATAATGGTAAATTAAATGATATATTATAATAAAGGCTTTGAGATTCACAACTTATCTAGGGTTGGCAACGGGGCGGGTATGGGACGGGTTTGGCCTTTCCCAGGACCCGACCCGCCAAATTTTTTTGACCCGTTACCCGCCCCGCCTCAATACCCGCCAAAACCCGCCCCGTTTTGCCCCATGAACCCGGCGGGTAAACCCGCCCCGCCATCACTTTTGTTTTAATTTTTTTTTATTTAAATAAAATAACACATTAAAATCAACTCTTAAAATTACCATAAAACATCAATTCCAACATCAAATAAAACATAAAATTTTTAATATAACATAAAATTATAACTCATAAACAACTAATCACAAAATAAATAAATAATCTAAGGATCTAATTCTTTTTTGAAAATAGAGTAAATCGACTGCAATTTTAGAAGCCATCCTAAATCGGCATAAATAAAGTTAGTAAATCACTAAATCCTAATTAGTTAAAATTGTTAGATGTCTTACCAGTGGAGAGGGGAGAATTAATAAATTAATATTATATATATTATATTATATATATATATATATATATACGGGTCGGGGTCGGGTATATGCAATCCCATTACCCGTCCCATACCCGGCGGGTATTCGTTGACCGGGTATTTACCCGCCCCGAAACCCGTTTGACCGGGTATTTACCCGCCCCGTACGGGCCGATTTTATGCGGGTCCGGGTTTTTATCCGCCCCATTGCCAACCCTAAACTTATCTCGTCAATATTGATGGATGGTAGAGACAATATTATTATTGTCGTGACTTACCTTCGATTGACCTATGTTATTGAGATACCGAGATTGAAAGAAATTCATAAATTATTGTCATTATTCCATGTATCATATACTCACGATTGACCTACGTTCTTAGTTACCGAGATTGAAAGAAATTCATGAATTATTGTCATTAATTCATGTATTATATATATTGTCATATAATATATATTTCCATATAAAAGATATGAATATATAACATACTCCCTCCGTCCCACAGGAATTTGCACACTTTCCATATATGGATGTCCCATATCAATTTGCACACTCCATAAAAGGAAATATCTTCACAACCCTCACCCTTGAAATATACTCATATTTACCCATATGCCATTACTTTTCCACACTCAATCTACTTTTTACTTTACTTTATTCATAAAAGTTTACAAAACTACCCCTCAAAACATCAATCATTACACCTTTTCTTACACATTTCTTAAAATGTGTGCCGGTCAAAGGGTGCAAATTCCTCCGGAACGGAGGGAGTAATATTATTATAATATCTATATATATTATATAAACTTATTTTTCAAGAATGGACAAAAATCAAAATTGACATATTATTATATAGGATTAAGTTTAGGGGGTGTATTCAATTGAGATTCTGTTGGATTTTTTTGGACTTTTAAAATTTGGGGGTATTCAATCCGGATTTTAAAAAGTCTTTCAAAATTTTGAGGTATTCAATACGGATTTTAAAAAGTCTTTAGAAATTTTTAGGTATTCAACAATCTATGGATTTTAATACTCTATGGATTTCGTTGGATTCTCTTTCAAAAATATAAATAAATTTCACTATTCAAAATCTCTTCTAAAGAGAAGAGATTTCAACGGATTCTCTTAGAAGACTTGAAAGAGAAGAAAAAAAAAACCTTTGTTAACAAATGCTCTTCGATAAGCATCACAAATTCTTCACCACCATTATTATTGTGAAAAATATTACATCTCTGTATTTTAAAATTATGTTTTTTCGTGAAAAAGATTACATCTCTCTATTTTAAAATTATGTTCTTTCTTTAAAAATTATAGTATATCGGACACCATTAGGTTAACAATAATATCTAATCGACGTCAATTCCTCGTGGTGTTCGATATCATCTAAAAGATTTTGATGGTCAAGGAATTTTTAGTATTGGCTTGTGCTGGATTACATAACTTTCTTCGGAAAGAATATCGCTTTGATGAATTTCTAGTCGAATATAAAGATAACTTTCTTCGGAAAGAATGTCGCTTCCAGTCGAATATAAAGATAACTTTCGAAAATAATGTCGCTCTGATGAATTTTCAGTAGAATATAAAGAAGATCAAGATTCACCACATCTCACAAAGAACTGAAGCTAATACACTAGTATTGTTAATGTTATGTGGAAAATGAGGCAGAGGTATAAACGTGTTGGAAATGAAGATGAGAATAATAATGATGAATAATATATTTTTTTTTGAACTAGTTTTAGGGACGTAGTTTATGAAAATACATATAAATCAATAAAAAAATGTGTATTTCAGAATCCTGATAAATCTATAAAAATCCATATAAATCAATAAAAAAGTCAGTCAAACTCTGCATAGAGTCTATGGATTTTCTAAATCCACTGACTTTTTAAAGTCCAAAAAAATCCAACAGAATCCCAATTGAATACACCCCTCTTAATTTCCTTAAAATATATTTTTCACAAATTTAGTAAAATTAAATAAAATTAATTTCTATAAAAAGATTTTCAATTTTTATTTCAAGTATTCATTTTGACGCAAAATGATTTTTTATTTTTATCTCAATTGATCTTATCCCTTTTACTATACTATTTAGACTATTTTACCATTAGCAATGCTTTAAGTATATATACTTTTTCTAAGTGGATGATAGCATTATTTTTTAATATATAACTTTTTATAAAATACTATACAAGTTTCTTTATAAGTCTTAATAGTAGTTTTTACTACGTTCATACAAAATTGATATACATACGTTGATTAGAGAATCAATTCTTGAAATATTTTCATTAGTTTATACTTTTTCTAAATTGATGATAGAATTGTTTTTTAATCTAAATCTTTTTAAAAAATACTATACAAATTTAAAAAAATATTAAATGACACCTCCTTTTTTTTAATCTACAAAATTCATATACGAGAATCAATTCTTGAAATATTTTCATTAGAAAATAAATTGATATATATATTGGCATGGAATTGAAGATATAATATAATATTATTATTATTATAATATTTATATCTATACTAAAATATATCTGCATAGTATTATTCTAACACTTATATTTATCCGATACATAGAAGATATATTAATTTTTTTTTTATTTTTTTTTACTATTTATTAATTAAATAAAAGAGTAAATAAATTAATATAACTCCATCCATATTCTCTCATTCTCAATTCTCTATATACATAAGGTTTTGATTTATTTTTTAATTTAATTTTATCATTTGACTAATTAGATACAAATTAGAGATGGTTAGATTACGTATCGCAAATTTCGTGTACCACCCGTTTTATATTGGGGAGAAAAAATTGATTGTTTAGAGACTTCTCTATATACATAAGGTTTTGATTTATTTTTTAATTTAATTTTATCATTTGACTAATTAGATACAAATTAGAGATGGTTAGATTACGTATCGCAAATTTCGTGTACCACCCGTTTTATATTGGGGAGAAAAAATTGATTGTTTAGAGACCGTGGTATATGTATCTAATCCGTATCTAAAACTCTCGAAATTGAAAGTCGCGTATCTAGTCCGTATCTAAAACTTTCGAAACTAAAAGTCGTATCTAATTTGTTTATAATGAGAGACGATTTTATTTTCGGTTTCAAATCTCGATTTTTTAACAAATCCGTATCTATTAGAGACGGATTAGGTGTTCGTCTCAAAATTTCGGTATCAAAGTCAGGCTTTTTTTGTAGTGTACTCCCCCGTCCAATTTTATTATGCATACTTCTTTGAACATGGGTTTTAATGAATATTGATTAGTTTATGTATAAAGTAGATAAATTGAAGGTATGATGAGATGTTGTGGGGGGCATTTGTTATAAGAGTCATTTCACCTATAGAAACTACAAATAGAAACAAACATTTTAAAAGTTAGAAAAAAGAACAAATTGGTGGATAGATGTACAATTCTACCATTTCTTTATAATTACATGCAAAAATTCCATATTCAATTAATATAATTTATATTATTCAAATTATGATTTCATAAAATCACAAATCATCGGGAATCACGGTAATAACTACACTCTCAAAATTCAAAACTTTCCTAAAAATGAGCTGGAGTATTGGAGAAGCTAAATTACAGAAATTTCGAAGGTAGAAACTTGGGTTTTTTGCACACTTTTAAATTTGATTATGCAAAATTCACTAGTGTATATTTAATCATGGTGTTATACCCTAAAAAATATCTAATATAATTTGATATAAAAAATTAAAATATTCTGGATCAACAAAATTGTTCGACGGAATTTATATTTGTTTATAATTTATATATATAAAAAGAGTTTTTAGATAAAATCTACTTATAATATTAAACTTTTAAGTAAATCGATATATAAATATACCATGAGTCTTATTAAATTAGGAATAACTTCTCCATTAAATTAGGAATAAACGATTGTCATGTTAATGTTAATTGTAACTTCTCCATTAAATTAGAAATAACTACCAATCACTACAACAAAATGCATTTCTTGTAACGAATTTATTTGTAACCAACGCTAAAATGGTTACAAAAAGTTGACTTATTTCTAACGAAATTAAATTTTCGTTACAAATTGTTATATTTTAAATAACAATAAGTAATTGTCGTTACAAATAAAAAAATTAGTTACGAATAGTAAATGACTTCAAAACATATGTAAATTAAAGATAATTTTTTTTTATCCTACTTTAATTATCATTAGACGCGCACACATATATTATTAGATGACGACGGTTTCGAAAGTATTTGAAAGACGTCGTTTCGTTGGCTTAAGGCACATTGGAAGATCAATAGATGGAACACGTTCGATGACTGGTAGAGAGAACCTTCTTTTACTGTGTATTGACTCTGTTTTGCCAAGTTGAAATATGATTTTAGCTTTTTTCCAAAAAAACAGGCGCGCGCACACACATATATATATATATTTATATTTATCTACAATATATATATATTATCAATTAAAAAAAATTCAAAAATAGATATAGATTTTTTATTTTCTTTATTCTATTAAAAGATGAAAAATAAAATGTTGTAGGGATATAAATTATTTTATTTATAAAAAGATAATTATTAAAATAAAATGTTGTAGCTACCCATAGGCCTTCACGAAGGTGAAACTTTTTATGTGGTCGCATGTTATAATGTGATAATCACAAATCAGGGTTAAGTTTTTCATAGTCAATCGCATAATTAAAAATAAATGTAAAATTGATATATATATATATATATATATATAACTATAAATGAAAATATAAAATTAAAAAATATATATACATCTTCTTATTAAATAAAATCACTCTAAATATAACTATAAATGAAAATATAAAATTAAAAAAATATATTCATCTTCTTATGAAATAAAATCATACCATATATTATAAATATATATATATATATATATACGTGTAAATTATGATCAAATCGAGGAATTAGTTTTCAAATAAAATATTTATTAATTTTTTTTAAAATTTTGGAAAATTACGAGTAAACAGTGGCGGTTCTTATCTCCTAAACTTTTTATTATCAAAATTGAAAATTTGGAAGCCCCTCACCTTAAGCCGAAAACAAAGAAAAACCCTAGAGAGTTCTCAATTTTAAATATAAAATTCTCTTGGAGATCATAAAAATTCAATGTCTACGCTCAGATTTCACCTCCTCGAAAAGAAAAACTCAACACTTTTTGATCTTCTTCTTCCCCAATCTGACTTGATTGACAATCCTTACGCCGCCTAAATCCTTACGCAATTGTGTTATTTAATAGGTAATTATCTCTCTCTCTCTCCATGTATATATAGGCAGTATATGCGTCTGATGTGTGTTTTGTGTGCGCGGTGTTTCTGGGTTTATATGTATATGTATACAAACTGTTGTAGTTCTAAGAAATGCAAGTTTAGCATAAACTGCTGTAGTTCTTAGATTTACAGCGTCGTTTTCATACTCTTTTCCTGCTGCCCTTTATTTTTAGGCGTTTTACAGTTATTTGAATGAAATACTATACATATATGTATATATATTGTATTATAAAATGAAGGGTATGTGTGTGCGGTATGTGTGTGTGAGTATATACAGTGTGTGGGTATATAAAATTATATATGTGTGTGTAATCATATATATATATATATATATATATATATATATATATTTGTATACTGTACAGTACTACTGAAGTCGCGTTATTTATATATATATATGATGTGTGTGAGTGGATATTATATACTCATATATAATATAAATATATATGTACATATATATACGTGTGGATATCATATATGTGATGTATGTGCGTTTTATATATATGTGTGTGGGGATATATTATATATACATATATATTGTACGATGAATATCATATAATATATATGATTTTTTATGGTTGATATTTGTTGATTAATTTATAAAATGTGTGGTTGAAGTTGATTCTTGTACTTATTATTTATTTATTTTATAAATTTTATGAGTCTTTAAATAATGAGATGTGATTAAATTTACATGTATTGAACTTTTGTGTTAATGCGTAGCCGAAACATGCCACCACAAGGAACATCACTACGTCGCCTTACCACAAGGTGTCGAAGCAGTAGTAGAATAAACCAACAACCAACTGAACACTTTTACTATTTTTCACTTTTCCCTTTATATGTCTTATTTAGGCTAACTTTTATTGTTGTGTTTTTTGTAGGACCATGAAATTTCACTTTGATCGAAGACAAGAAGACTAAGCAGGACTTCGATCTAGCATATGATTTTTCATGCAAGTTATTAGATACATTGAAATGTCTAAATACATTTCTGTACATTTCTGTATAATTGTTTAGAGCGTTTTTAGGCATATTTTATTTTTGAATTTACTTCAAATGACATTGATATTTTTTTCATAGTATGTTGACAATGTACGTTGATTCAGTCCATTTATAGAATTACTATCTTTTTTGAAATAAAATTATTGCATTATGAGCCTACGTTTTTTAAGATTTTTCAAATCATTGTATAATATAATTTGTATATAAATTGTGTGAGTTATTTTTAGTAATTATTTATTCTTGAAATGAAATGAGCTGGTAAATGATACAAAATATTAGTAATAAATCATTATTTAGTACAAAATATATGATTTTGTATGACAACTTATTTGTAACGAAATTGAACTTTTGAATAAAATCTACAACTATTTGTAACTAAACTTTTGTTACCACTACTACGATTTTTGTAACCAAACAAGGTGTCGTTACAATTGTATTGGTAACGAAATTGAACTTTTGAATAAAATCTACAACTATTTGTAACTAAACTTTTGTTACCACTACTACGATTTTTGTAACCAAACAAGGTGTCGTTACAATTGTATTGGTAACGAAATTGATTTTTTTTGTTACAAGAACTTTTTGCAACGAGCTTTACAAGACCAACTTTTGTAACAAAATGTTTTGTTACAAAAGATTTTTGTAACCAAAAAATGAGTTTTAGTAACCAATTTTTTCGTTACGAAAAGTGCATTTTGTTGTAGTGAATAAACATTAATTTTAAATTAAAATGACTTCATGTTATCTTTAGAGGGACTAAAAAAACCGTTTAAGCACAAGAATCGACAAAATTAAATAATTTGGATAGAGAACCGTATCAAACAAAAAATAAAGAAGAACACACTAATTAATTAATTAACAAGTAAAAGAATATATGCTTGGCTACGTGCTAAAAAGATTGGCACATTTTAATATGTGTTGCATATATGCGAAATCCACGAATTTTATCTTTATTTATAATTAATATAATCATAGTATTATTACATAATAATGGTGTTATCACCTAAAAAAAAATATAATATAATATAAGAAAACTAAATGTTATGCAACAAAAAAATTGTCCCACAAAATTTATATTTGTTTATAATTTATATATATATATATATATAATGAGTTTTTAGATAAAATCTACTTATAATATTATTCTATTAAACTAATTAATTTATTATTTATTGATTAAAAGAATATAGGCTTGGTGATATGCTAAAGAGAAAATTCACATTTCGATGTATGGAACATATATGCAAATAACATGATTTTATCTTTACAAAACAAATTAATATAATCATAGTATTATTAAATAATAATGGTGTTATCCGCCCTAAAAATATATAATATAATATAAGAAAATTAAAATATTAGGCATCAACATAAATGTTCGACATAATTGATCTATATTTATAATTACTCTTAATATTAAAATTTTAATTAAATCGAAATATAAACATTGATGGGTCTTATATTGATGTTAATTATTAAAAAAAATAAGAGGTTAAAATCAAAATATAAAAATATATAATGTAATATATAAGAAAAGTAAATATTTGAATTAAATTATGGATATCATTGAAAGCATATAATATATTACATATAATTGTTAATATTTGTCAAAATATTATTATAACATGGATACCATTTCATTGGAAGTAGATAATATTTTGCATATGCGCATTTTGCATCAGAATAAATACGGAAATAATATTAATTGATTGCATATGTGCATAGGATTAATTAGATGTGGGAAACAAAGTTACATTTGTAAATGTATATTAGTAAAATAATATAATGATTGTCTTGGTTTTGATTGGAGGGGGATAAATGTATATAATACGAAACAAAAAAAAAATGCTAAAAAATATTACAGATGAACAATACTACAAGATAAAAACCTCAAATATATAATAAGAATACAAATGAATAAAAAAAAAAATTTATTCCAAACCAATAGAACTGGAAAATATAATAATATTGAATAGTGATTCAAACAATTCTACTGCTTCCTAATCACCACATAACATATGATTATCACCTAGATAGTGGCTTGGTACAGAAACCAAAAATCCATATCTAAATCAATAAATTTCAAAATGAAGCAACAATAAAAAAAGTGAAAAACATTCTACTGGACAACATTAGTTTTATCAGTTCCAAAAACACCTGAACATGTCAAGGAATCATGCATGCCCTTTTTACCACACCTCTTACAACTGGTAGGTTTTACTTTGCGAAATTCTCCATAGGACATCATCCTCTTCTGGTTAGGTCTTCCGGGTGGGTTCTGCAGAATTGAAGAATGGTTGTCGATTGTTGAACTGGGAACAACTTCATTTTCCCCTCATATTGGAACTTCATAATCACGGAATATTTCATTTTTCGATTGTGATTTGATCCGCCAAAATATATGGAACAATCGATTAGTAAACCCTAATATCCAGGCGTGTATAAGAAAGATATGGATTAAAATATGTCATATGCAAGAAAACGATGAATGAGAATGATGAAATCTTGAATTCTGGAAAAAAATGAAAGACCGAAGAAACTGAAATGGTTCTGCAAAAATTTTCTTATTTTTGAAAAGCAATGAAAAATCAATTGCAAATTGGGATACGAAAGGTAATTAATCAATTAAGGAAAATTTGGTAATGATTGAATAATTTATACTCCCTCCGTCCCATAGGAATTTGCACACTTTCCATATATGGATGTCCCATACCAATTTGCACACTCCATAAAAGGAAATATTTTCACAACCCTCACCCTTGAAATATACTCATATTTACCCATATGCCATTACTTTTCTACACTCAATCTACTTTTTACTTTACTTTATTCATAAAAGTTTACAAAAATACCCCTCAAAACATTAATCATTACAACTTTTCTTACACATTTCTTAAAATGTGTGCCGGTCAAAGGGTGCAAGTTCCTCCGGGACGGAGGGAGTAGTTTTTAAGGGGAATAAGGATTTAATTTCAATTTGAATAACAGATGCGTGGAAAATGGAATTTCAATTTCAAATTTATTCTATTAATCAATTAATATTGTTTTTTTAAGACAAAGGGACATAATTGGGTATTAACACATCAATTTGACCTTAATAGAAATGTTTCAATTTGTTTCCTTTGTTTCCTTTGTTTGAAAATGAGTCTATAGGATTGTCCTTCCTAATAATTAAACTCATGTTGTGGGGTCCATTTATAGATAAAATGATTGTTTATGAATAAAAAGTCAATGATAATTTGAGTAAATAAGTGATGGTTGAAGGGTAGAGATAAAGTAGTGTGAATAGTAAATTTCTAAATAAGGAATGAGAATGATAAAATTAAACAGCCAAAAATAAAAAGTGAAAGTTATAAAATTAGACGGGAGTAGAGTATAATATGTTAAAAACAAAGCCTAACGGTGTTTTTTTTTTTTTTTTTTTTAAGTCTCGGGTATCCGGTTGAAGGACCGACTAATCCTGGGGTATCAATCCCACCGTCCATTTGTGGGGTCCCGTTTAAAGTCAGAGCTTTGCACTCTGTATGAACATAACCCCATAGAAATTGTTTGCAACATTAGAGGGTTCAAACCTAAAACCTAAAGAGAAGCATACTCATAAACCTCAAGTCTACACCACTATGCCAACTCCTTGATGTTGACGGTGCTGTTTAATTACACTGAAGGGGTGCTAGTTTCCCTGGCAAGGGATCCGCTCACCAAAAAACAATGTCAGAGTTGATCAGAGGAGCAAAGAGAGTTGACAAAAGTGGAAACATTAATATTTTTTGTCATATCCTATGTATTAATCAGCCACATGGACAGATTGGACTTCAATATCCGTTGCATGTGGGGTCTATTACAATATTTTTAAAACTAAGTCACCCAAGACAAGAAAGCAGCATAATAGGCTGGGGAGGCCATTATTAAAACCAAACTTTACATGTCAATAACATGCATGAGAAAAAGCCAGCGTGGGGACCTTTTCTTTATTCCTATCTCAAAAAATACATTCGGTGTGACTTGTGAGAAAAAGATAGAGATAAAGTACAGATAATATTTGTGAGAAATATGGGTGAAATTATTTTATTATGTGCAAGACATATATATATATATATATATATATATATATTTTTTTTTAAATGTTATGCAAAAAGTATTATAAGCTTACTTATTATAAAATATATGTATTCCTCCATTCCATAATTGTTTGCACTATAAAATGGACACACTTTTTAAGAAAAAAATGTAACGAGTGAAGTGTTGATAAGTAATTTTATGTCAATACTTATATTTATGGTTTTAACTGGATTTGAAATACAATAGGAAATTCAAAAGTAAAAATTGTACGTATTTTGTATATGTTTAGAGTTCTATATTTTGTAGGATTAATTTGATACACTAGCTAGATAGAGTAGGATTTTGAATATATAATATAAGTGATAATGAAAATTGTGTGTAAATGTGTATGAATTGAAGTAAAAATGTGGAGTGAAAGTGTGTGTGATTTGAATACATAATATTCCCTAAAAAAGGATTAACTCGAGGACAAACAAATTTGAGAAAGAACCAATAAAACAAGTCTCATTGAGGCTAAAAAAAACCAAACAAGAACAAAAAAAAAAAAAAAAAAGGGATCAACAGATCGATTTACCAATCAACTTTTGAAAGAACGGGGCCTTTTGAAGAAATCGAATAATTTGCCTGAACTAGCACACCTACGAAGAAAATGTGGCTACGTTAGTTGTGGCGACAACGAACTGTGGGACGATGGTGCGGCGGCTACCGATCTAAAAACGGGAGAGAGAGTAGAGCCTACGACAAGGGGAGCAGGGAAGAGGGGAAATAAGTGGTGGTGGTGTGCAGTGTGTGTAGAAAAATGGGGAGGTTACTCATAGGTGATTTTTACATGTGCCTAAAATGGTGATCCAATTTTTTTTTCCAGTTGTATGTATATCAGCTGATACCACATCTTGTTAAACACGCGTTTGCTCAAGATTTAAAGAGTAGGAGACTGTAGACTTGAAGACACCTTGAGGCCCATTAGTGAAATCAGATGATAGGGTTCTTGTATGCCTTAGTCAAATGAGATTAGCTACAAGAGATCGGCCGAGAAGAAAATGCTAGCTGATATGGACTCCAACAGATCTTGTCAAAGGAGCCTTAAGTTTCTGAAGAGCTACCCAGCTGATAGCATGCATTAGAGAGAAGGAAACAACTTTAAACAAACAAATAGAATGTCGGACCTCATCTAACATACTTAACTGAAGACAAGACCGAATGTCTAACCAACTCAGCTGACGAGGATCAATTAAAAGATGCCAGCATCACTATTGAGTTGACTTGGACTAGGGTTACAGAGATCCTTCAGAGTCGTACAATATCATTTATTGTGCATTAAAAAATGCTCATTCCCTTTTTAGGTAATGTTGTACCAGAGTTTGTTGAAGAACAAATCCATGGAGATCTCAACTCATACATAGAAGATTTGGTTGCAACAACGACTAGTTCATGCTCCAATCCTCTATAAATACAAAAAGTTGTTCTTGTAACAATTTACGGAAACTTTACAAGCAAGAACTCTCATCAACTGACATCAAGTTCACTGAACCCTTTCGAGTTCTTAAGAGCCAAAATAGATCTAAGTATCCAATAACTCTAAATTTCCTACATCTAAGACTGTATTCCTAATACTATCTTAAGCTTAGAAAGTGTGGCTTTGAACCTCTTAGTTCAACACACAGTTGGTACATTCTGTAAACCCAAACCCTACCTTCTAAACCCTAGAAAGTTAGTTTGTTTTTGCATCCAACAAATCTGTAAGAGTACTTGTTCTCGAACCTAACAAGTAGATCCAATTGCACTCAAGTGATGTATCGAGGTCAAAAGTCTTCTCTTGGGACTTAAAAGTAGCAAAGACCTTATTTATAAGGAATTGACTTCACATTTGAAACTGTGAGAATGGATGTAGGATAAGTTGTCCGAACCACTATAAATTCTGTATTCTTTATTGTTTATTGTTTATCATCTGTTTCATTTGCATATATATATTTCATATACATAAGTTTCATAAAAGAGTCGAAACTCTCAAGTGTTATTTTCATAATCAGTAGACACCAAGTCAGTTGATCTACTCATCTATTTTAATATCAAAGTCATTCTTTGTTAAAATGTTTTTATTCAACTCACAAGTCTAAATATTTAGGGCCTACACTATTCCACACTAACAACTGAGTAGATAGTTGTCCAACTGATCATCTAACAAGCAGTCAGTAGGTTGGTTATCTATCCTTGTTGTTTTTACACTCGCACTCTATCAGACGACAAGGCATATAACTTATATGTTGTATCATCTTATCTTGCACGAAAATGTTTTAAAGTTACAAAGTCTATTCACCCCTCCTGCTCTAAACTTTGTCCAACATAAATACTTGTTTATAGGGACCAACAATCACCGACGGTGAACAAATTCCGTCGATATTTTACAGCTTTTTTGTAGTGGATGATGGTGTATTGAAAAAAATATGTGTTCGAAAAAAATTAAAATAAGTGTATAATATTTATCATAAGGTAAAAAATAAATTATGATTCGAAATCATATACCATGCATGAATATTAATTTTCAACTAAAATAATTTTTTGCATAGATGTTTATCAGGCTAGCCTTATAGGATCGCAAGCTAAACGAGCTAAGACCTTATGCAGTTCGCTCTTAACGATTCGATAAAAATTGAGACCTAACTCAAACCTAGCGGATCACGGGCTAAATGGGCAGTAAACGAGTCACAAATAAAAAAATTCGAAAAAAAAAAAGAATTTTTCCTAAACACGTCGTCGCTGTAATGCCGACAATTTTTGGTGGCTTCATACTTTCGTGCTGACCACAGCGTCGACGAAGAATAAAATCAAGTGATATTTGTGAATTGTGTTTTAATTTTCTAAATTATGAAATCTCTATCAACAATTCAGAATATTTTTTTTTAAATAATTACAATTAAAATAACTAATACTTATGGTCTGGCAATTTGAAGTGTGAGTTGTAAAATGTAGTATGGCCCAACGAGGGCAATGAGCCATGCAAAATGTAAAATGTGGGATGTGATTGATTTTATTCATTAATATATATATATATATATATATATAAAATATAATATAATTATTCGGATTGATGGGTTGGCCCTATAGATCGATGGGCTAGCCGGTCCGTGTCATTCAATGGTCTATAATTTGCTGAACCTAAATCTGCATATATCAGGGTCAACATGCTACCCTACTAACCTAGTCCGGAAAACATCTTTAATTTTACATCGCACAAATAAATTTTCTTGTTTTTCCTATTAATTTATTGTAGACCTTTTTGGTTGGGAAGTACGGATCGACTTTTCGCCCATTAACATTAAAAATAGGAGAGACAATTATTTCTGTGACATATACCTCTTAAAATTATTTGAACACTCTTAATATGAAAATACCTCATAAAATTAATACCCTTTTAAAATTATTTTATTTTTACTTTACATCTCATCAAATCCACTTTACACCTCATCAAATCACCTAAAATACCCCTTCTTTATCTTAAATAATCAATCACTTTATTTCATTTTCTTAAAAACCGTGACAGTCAAAGTGTGCAAAAAATGCTGGGTGGGACAGAAGGAGTAGATGAGTATGAAATGAAGTATAATAAAAGTAAAAGTAATGTGATTGGAAGGGAGAAAATAATATGTTAAAAAATGGAATTAAAAACTTATTGTGGAACATCCATAAATGAAAAGTAAGAAACTTATAGTGAGACGGGTGAGCATTAAATAAAAAGTTTGGTATTAAATAAAATAAATTTAACATTATTGGTAACATAGGAGTACTTATTTTGTAATTTTTTTGGTAAAAATATAACATGTTACATGTATGTGTTGACAATTATAAAATAAATAAATAAAATTAAAGAAAAAAAATTGAAAATATACATATATATATATATACTATTAATTGTTAACAAATTATAATGAATAAAGCTCCTTCTACAAATGACAAGGGTTTGATACTCAGGTCACGCTTTAAAGATGTCAATATGTGTATATATGTGGTGATGGATACATATGCGTACATATTTTAAATAAAATATACTATGATTTTTAAGCATATCATTAATATAATTAATTATTTAATTATAATGAATATCACACAGTGAAATATAAAATTATCTCTCAATTTTTAAGCAATTAGTGTCATTAATATAAATAATTATTTAATTATGATAAATATTGTTATAATTAAATACAAAATTAATATAAAAATGATACTCCATCCATCCAATAGGAACTTGCACATCTGGGATAACACACAATTTAAGAATGTGTAAAAAAATGTGTAATGAGTGGTGTTTTGAGGGTTAGTTTTGTAAAGTTTTATGAATAAGTAAAGTAAAAAGTAGATTGAGTGTGGAAAAGTAATGACATATGAGTAAATAAGATTATATTTTGAGAGTGGAGGTTATAAAGATATTTCGGGTGTGCAAATTGGTATGAGACATTCATTTATAAAAAATGTGCAAATTCCGGTTAAACGAAGGGAGTATATAAACAAAATTAATATAAATACGGCACATAAATATAGTATCAAGTTGAACCAAGTTTGAATCCCATAATTCATTAATTCATGGTCCCATTGTCAAACCTAATGAACGCACTAACTTAACCTAATAATATAGGCACTCGAAACAAATAGTCTTCCGCTAATTTCTCACCCTTTTAATCGAAATTTGGTGCTTTTTATGCCCATCATATTCTTTTTTCTTTATTCCTTATCTGTGGTCCTAATATCCCAAACGGGATGAAGAACTTTACATAATAAGGCTAATTGAATTAAAGCATGCTTCAATATTATTGTTTTTTTTTTTAAAGAAATCGGTCATAAAGATGTTATAAAAGTAAAATAAAATTTTGAGTCATAAATTCATGTATCAAATTAGAGGTTATAGCGTCGTCAAAATTTTGCTCGAAAAAAAAAGTACATGTGAAATAAATTGCCCGACCACTCCAAATACGATCCTCTTCGTCTTTTAACATCGAATCGTACTTGGAACTGAAAAAATTGGAATTAGACCAAATTGATGTGAAATTGAAGTGTAACTGTATATTGAGTATGACCTTAAACCAATATACCCTGCTCCTGACACACAAGGCACCCACAAAATCTAAGATGTGTTTTTTGTACTTGTGTTTCTAATTATTGCCCTTACCACGTGTTGCCTATTTTCATTTGGGCCGGCCCAAAAAATGTGGAGCCCACCTTAAAAAAAAGGGTGAGCTAATACAGTATAAAAGATAAATATAGTTTGAAAAGTGTTGAAACTTCAAAGTTTAAATGAATTGTTAAGCATGGGCCGGCCCTTGCATTTGCTGGGTCTTGGTTGGATTAGTGATATTTTTTTGGGATGTGATTATACACACACCAACCTATTGAGGACACCCACAGATTTGAGTACACACACTATAATATAAAATGAGGACACTCATGTAAAAAGTTCTAAAATACCCCTCAATTTCTAAACCCTAATTAAACCCTTTCTCCCCCATTTTCCCTCATTTTCAAATAACACCCACCTCCTCCCCTCCATTTTTTAAACGATTTGCACCCACCTCCTCCCCTCCCTCCTTCCAAGCGGTGCCGCCGCCCAACCCACCTCCCTCCTCCAATCGACGCCGCCGCCCAACCCACCTCCCTCCTCCAATCTGCGCCGCCGCCCACCCCTACACTACAAGAAATGAGAGGAATAGCGACGAAAATTTTGCGACAAATCTAAATTTCATCGCTAAAATCAATTTTTAGCAACGAAATATAAATTTTCGCTGCTAAATTGTTAGATTTAATATTTGCAACCAAATATATATATTTCATCGCTATAATAGCAACAAATTGTTTCATTTTGTTGTTAATAATCAAAACAACAATGAAAATTATATTTCGTCGCTAATATTTTGCGATGAAATAGAAATTTTCGTGGCTAATTTCTTGAAATTATTTTTTACATCAAAATTTATATATTTCATCGCTCTATTAACAACAATTTGCTTCATTTTGTTGTTAATAATCAGAAAAACTATGAAAATTATATTTCGTTGCTAATATTTTGCGATGAAATAGAAATTTTCGTGGCTAATTTTTTTAAATTAATTTTTGCAACAAAATTTATATATTTCATCGCTATATTAGCAGCAAATTGCTTCATTTTGTTGTTAATAATAAGAACAAAAATGAAAATTATATTTCGTTGCTAATATTTTGCGATGAAATATAAATTTTTGTGGCTAATTTCTTGAAATTAATTTTTGCAACAAAATTTATATATTTCATCACTTTATTAGCAACAAACTGCATCATTTTGTTGTTAATAATTAGAGCAACAATGACAATTATATTTTCTTGCTAATATTTTGCAATGAAATTGAAAATTTTGTGGCTAATTTCTTGAAATTAATTTTTGCAAAAAAATTTATATATTTAATTGCTATATTAGCAACAAATTGCTTCATTTTTTTGTTAATAATTAGAACAACAATGAAAATTATATTTCGTCACTAATATTTTACGATGAAATAGAAATTTTTGTGGCTAATTAATTGAAATTATTTTTTGCGATGAAATTAAAATATTTCATCGCTATACTAGCAACGTATTGCTGCATTTTGTAGTTAATAATCAGAACAGCAATGAAAATTATATTTTGTCGCTAATATTTTGCGATGAAATATAATTTTTTGTGGCTAATTTATTGAAATTACTTTTTGCGATGAAATAAAAATATTTCATCGCTAAACTAGCAACAAATTCTTTTATTTTGTTGTCAAATTATTTTATTTTGTTGTTAATAATAAGAACAAAAATGATAATTATATTTCGTGGCTAATATTAAATCAACTATACTTATTAAATCAAGAAAATTGATTTATATAATTAAATGTTTAATAATTCTCCAAATTTTATGTCTTATAAATCAGTATGAATGTTTATAAAAATATTTATAAATATGATGGTGCAAATGAAGATGGACATAATTAAAGATGGGAGAATGAAGATTGGCTGTAATATTTATTATTTTTTTTAAATTGTTAAAGTAACATTGATTTTTTACGATTGGAATTGTTTTAAAAATTACAATATATATACACATGTATATATAAATATATAGTTGTTACAAGTTAAAAATTAATCAATTAATAAATGTGAAATAAATTATTAAATGGGTAAAAATAACTAAATTAGTAACAATTGAATACATATATAATTAATATTAAAACTGAACCAAAGAGCTGTCTGCCCGAATGGTAGGCGCCCCCAGCTATGGGCGCCCATCCACCCGGGATCAATTCCCACTAAGACCAAATAAAATATTTATTTAAATAAAATGGGGGAGGGGTATGTGGGTGCGGGTTGGGTTGAGTTGGGGTCGGTTGGGGCGGGGCGGGTGTGGGTTGGGGCGGGTGTGGGTGTTGGTGCGGGTCGAGTGCAGAAGTGGGTTTAGAGAATAATTGAATTGGTTCGGTTGGGGTGGGTTGGGGCGGGGCGGGGCGGGTGTGGGTGCGGGTTGGGTTGGGTTGGTCGAGTACGGAAGTAGGTTTAGAGAATGATTCGTAAATCGGATATCATAGCCAAATATTAGCAACAAAAATTCTAATATTTTTTTCGCTAATGTGAGTTAGCGATGAAATAATTTTGTCGCGGGATTTGTTGCTATACACCCGTCGCTAACGTGTTTGCGACAAATGTTTGATTTTCCTCGCAAACATTTTGTGATGAAACTCATATTTTCGTCGCTAACATTTTGCGATGAAACTTATATTTTCGTCGCTAATAATTTGCGATGAAACTCAAATTTTCGTCACTAATATTTTGCGATGAAACTCAAATTTTCATCGCAGACATTTGCGACAAAATTAATTTTTTTTGTCGCAAACACATTAGCGACGGGCGTATAGCAACAAATCCTGCGACAAAATTATTTCATCGCTAACTCTTGTTAGTGACGAAAATATTAGAATTAGCGACAAATTTTTTCGCGGCTACATTGCAATTTTCTTGTAGTGCTACCTCCCTCCTCCAATCGGCCGCCGTGTTTGAAGGCCGTCGTCGCCCAGCGGCCGCCCACCTCCTCCCTCCCTGTTCTGGCACGTCTCCCAGCGGCCGCGCACGCCGTCCGCCCACCTCCACCCTGCTCTGGCCGTCGCCCTCTCCCAGTGGTGGCCACCGCCTAGCGGCCACGCACGCCGCTGTAGTAGGGTTCGCGATCTACGACAACGGCTGCCCACCTCCACCCCGTTCTGGCCGTCGCCCTCTCCCCGTGGTGGCCGTCGCCCAGCGGCCGCGCACGCCGCTGGAGTAGGGTTCGCGATTTACGCCGCGGCTGACCCTCTTCTCCCCTGGCCGCTCCGATCCTTCCCTTCCCAGCCACAAGGCCGCCGCCGTCGTCTCCGTTTAAATGTCGCCGCTCCTATAGGTTCATGAACACCAAAAAATTTTTTTGCTTGTATTAGGGTTTTTTTGAGTTTGTTCATTAATTTTTTTTCAAACAATTGGAAGTTGTTCAGGAAGTTCAGGAATTATTTTTGGACAATTTGTGTTTGTTCGAAAAACAATTTCGGACAATTTGTGTTTGTTCGAAAAACAATTCTTGTTCGAAAAAATATTCCTGACAATTTATGTTTGTTTGGAAGAAAGTTCTTGTTCGAAAAAAAGTTCCAGACAATTTGTTTTTTATTCGAAAAAAAAATTGGGACAATTTATGTTTGTTCGAAAAAAAATTCCATGCAACTTGAGTTTGTACATAAATTATTTTCGATAGATTTTTTAGATGTTTATATTTGGAATGTTTTTTCTTGTTTATGCTTGTGTTTTTTAATATGGTGACGGTGGGGAAGGATTCTGTTGTGGAATGGAACTTATGGGTGTACTCATCTATCAGTATCTTTCAAATTTTGAGTAAAGGGTATATTGGACATTTTATGTACTTGCATGTTGCAATTTTTTTTAGGTGGGTGTACTCAATAATTCGGTGTGTGCCTATAACCGTAGCCTTTTTTTTCTATCATAAATCCAAATGTATCAAGCTTTAAAACATGCAACATGCAGGTAAAACATTGCAAAAGAATTAACCATTCAACGAGTAGGGTTTGATAATTTTACACGGATCTACTTTGATGCAAATTTACACCAAAGTGTTTGCGTGTTTCATTTTGAGCTTATCACGTCCCATTGTGGATTTGAAGGATTATCGACTTACAAGAAAAATCGTGACAAGTGTTTGGTATTGAAAAATGAAAATTAGCAAATCTTATAAGTGGAATTAAAAATCAATAACAATGTGCTTCATTTGTGAGTGGAATACTAGATTCGAGCATAGATATGTGGCCCCAAGATTATCACAACAGATAACTAGAGTTGGGAACGAAGAAATGCCTAGTTCATGGAGCATGAACTTTTCGTATATTGGAGTTCTACAACGGTGGAAGCAATGACACGATACTCAGCTTCAGTTGAAGACCTAACAACCGTCTTCTACTTTCGTGAGGACTGTGATATCGGGTTTGAGCCAAGGAAGACAACATAAGCTCCTGTGGATATTCGATCATCAGTGTTTCCGCCCAATCAACATCAGTAAAGCAATGTAGAGAGAGAGAGGGGTGATGATGCATGGGGAGTGATTCCAACATCTTTGGTTCCATTGAGATACCGGAGAAGGCGATTGACAGACCCCCGATGAATTACAGTAGGAGCGCATGCTGAGATTTTTTTTTTACTAATTTACTATTTAATTTATATTGTTATAGATTTTGAATATTCAACTACATAATTAATCTTGTTTTGAAACAATGGTTCCTAAAGATAATTAAACATGATAGTAAAATTAAATTATTTTAGACATGTTTTTTTTTTTAAAAAAAAAACCTTAAATTTGTATGGGTGCTTAAAATTAGGCCTTTTTTTTTTCTTTCTCTTCACTTTTATTTTTAAGGTTTAATTTTATTTTACTAAGATTAAATATATTCTACTTTTTTTCTATATTTTAATATCCATTTATTAATTATATTACATTTATTACTAATATTTAAAGACCTCATTTTTTTTAATTACATTGTTGACAATATTTATTTTCATTTAAGTTTGATTACATAAATGAGTCCTTTTTGCCCGGAGAATGAAAAAATGGAAATCCTCTCTTTTAAAACATTTGATATCCTTTTACTTTAGTCTACAAAAAAAAAAAAGTTTTATTGAAGTGTTGGCCTTTTTTTTTTCTTTTTTTTTTTTTTTTTTTGAAGTCTTTGGATATCCGGTTCAAGAAACGACTAATTTCGGGGGATCAATTCCACCGTCCACTTGCGGGGGTCCCGTTTAAAGTTAGAGTTTTGCGTTTTGTATGGACTGATCCCATAAAAATTGTTTGCACCTTAGAAGAAGATTCAAACGTGAGATATAGAAAGAAGTACACTTCTAAATTTCAAGTTTACACCATTATATCAACTCATTCATTCGAGTTAAAAAGAGCTGGCTTTTGAATGAATGCCCATAATGCATGCATGTGATTATCATTATATTCAAAATAGAGGAGGCCCACTTATTTTGGATTGGATTGGAGAAGCCGTGAATAAAGTAAAACAATTCTAATAGATTAAACATAAAAAGGTAAAAGTGACCCTCCATAATTACTAACAATCACATAAATTTTGATTGAAAATGAACATTCATGAATGAAAATGGAGAATTCTCTTTTTTTTTCTCCATCAAAATTATATTACCAGTTTTGTAAACTACACACATGTGATATGTGTACCTTTTCTTTTTGATCGGTGAAGAAGAATTTTTATTTAATCACAAAGGCCTGCATCAATCTACAATGTTGCAGAATTGCAGGGCCTGCATCATTAGGTCCATCACAATTCACATGACCACTTTCTTTTTCTTTCCTACCCTCTACAGGTTTATAACTCTACATGCATTATTTATCATTTTGTTTTCAATTTCAATTTATTTAGATGGGTGAAATGTGATATACAGCTGGATGAAAATATTCTTTTACATATACTCCCTCCACCTTGGAAGTGTTTGTATTACAAATTGAACACACTTATATATTATGATAAAAGTGTAATAAGTGAAGTGTTGATGAATAATTTTATAAACTTATATGAATAAAGTAAACAAATTGATTGAAATAAGTGTAAAAGTAATGACATTTTGTGTAAATATGTGAATTTTACGAGGATGAGGTTTATGAAAATGTTTCTTTTTTATGAAGTGCAAATAATTGTGAAACGGGCGAATAAGAAAAGTGTGCAAACAATTGTGAAACAGAAAGAGGGAGTGCATGATATATTTTGTTGTGGTCACGAGGTCCCCCTTTGTTAAAATCACTATTTCATTTTTTTTCAAAACTACCCTCAAACAAGAGTTGTTATTCGAGTTGAGTCGAACGGAGTATTTGAAGTTCGTATCGAGTTGAGCTCGACTCGATAATATTAACTGAGTTAAAAATTGAGTTCGACTCGACTTGACTCGTTAATTAGTCTAACGAATTTAACGAATCTATCGAGCCGAATGATTTTTTTTTCAAAAAATTAGATATTGAATCTTATAAGTCAGCTCAAGTCGGCTCTTTAGTAAATTGACAGCGCTACCTTACCTCTTTATAAACACCTGTTTGGTTTGGGATTGACACATCCAGATTTGGATGGGCCATCCCCATCCCATCTCTCTCCATCCCTCTTTCATCCAAATACCCATCTCAATACCCATCCACCTCTATAATACACCTATATACCTATTTTTATACAATTATGTCATCATTTTTTTATATTAATTACTCATTCTCTCTCCTACTTTTCTTGCACACATTTATTCTCTCTCCTACTTTTCTTGCACACATTTATTCTCTCTCCTACTTTTCTTCTACACATTTATTCTCTCTCCTATTTTTCTTCCTTACACTAATTACTCTACTAACTAACAATAATAAAATAATACAACATCACTATTGATTTGACATAAAGTTCTCCATCCACACCTATTTTTCAATGGAAAAAAAAAGAATAGGACAATTCACTCTGAGACTTTAAGATTCAAGCCAAATTTATTTAGTAAAACAATTAAGGACAAAATGAAACATATATAGTCGATTATGCCCCTGTTTTCGAATTAATTAAGAATTTCAAATTCAATTAATTATGTTAATCTAAATTTAGGAAAATCAACATTTGAATTTTAAATTCAGCTAGGAGATATTTCTCCTAGAATCTCGTGCTGATTTTAATTCAAAGTAACATTCCTAAAATATTTCACAAAACTTTATTTTGTGCATATTTGATTACTGTGCTCATCTCCATATAAGTTTTTGAAGATTTCAAGCGTTGCACAATCGAAATCGTTATCGGTAAATTTGAATTAGCTCTATGAATTTTGTAACCATCACTTCACTAAAATTTTTATTTTTTAAGCAATGCTAAGATTTTTTCTTTCTTTTTAAACTTAAACGTGCAATTAATTACACTTAATTTTTTTAAGTAGTTTTCCTTATTCGATGTTCCAAAGCTTGAAATTGAAATAATTATACTTAATTTCAGATTTGAATCATTTAATTTGATTAATGTAGAATATGAAAAGTCAAATGAATTAAATTTTAAAAAGGTAAGAGATTATCCCTAGATTATAGCTGAAGGAAAATGATTGAAGGTATGTTTGTTTCGTCTTTTCATCTACTCGTTTGATTATACAAAGAAGTTTTCGCATGTAAGAAATCGTTGGTTTTTTAAGCTAGCTGTGCATTTGTGCATTGCATATTTGTATGATATTTTTGGTAGTTTAATGCATATACATAATATGTGCATTGCATATTTATAGGGGATGCATATATAAAATATGTGCATTGCATAATAATAACATAAGACTGTATCATAAATTCTATATGCATATTTTATTATATGCAACCGATAAGTGCATATAATTTCAAATATACATGCATTTTTTATATATGCAACCGATAATTGCATATACTTCCCAAATTACTGGTATCTACAATTGACCCTACTCTAGTAAATTAGGTGCACTTGTTTTCAAGCTCCCCAAATTTAAAAAATTCATGTCCTTGGTGTCTTGCTCCCCTATATAAGATATTTCAAGAAATAGATTTAAAGCTCGAAACCTCATATAAATCAGACAAAAAGACGTTTTACAATTATCATGACTCCAAACATTCCAATATACAAAATCAATTTCTACAAAACAACTAATCAAATGAATCTAAGATTATTGCAATTTCTGCTTAATTAACTACTACTGTATATGATATGTTCATCTAAGGGGCAAACTTCAATTTTGCAGATACTCACTACTCCATTTTCTGACTTGACATGCTTCATTCCATCCTAATCCAAAGCAGGGGCAAACACTGTACCCTCCATTTTTTTCCTCAACTGCATAGATTGAATAACATTGCCTTAGAAAACACAGGATTTCAAAGATAAATTGAAGAATTTTTTTGCTTCACTTTTCAATCCATTTGAATAGTGCAAAAATCTTATAAACCATAGAACCAAATAAAATGGATACTTGTATGAACTAGCACGTAGATCTCCAAATTCCTACAAGTAATATACAAATAACTAGATAAAAAAATCAATAAATCATTGAAAAAAACGAATCTGAATCCCATGGCCATAATGGGTGGCCGGCCTGGTGCAGCAAACGACAACAATATTTTGGTCCTCAAAAGTATCCTCAGGCTATTTGAAGTTTGGTCAGGTCTCAAGATAAATTTCTCCAAAAGTATGATCTCCGGGATTAATGTATTACAGAGGTAAACCTGAAGGCCTGGGCTAAATCTTTAAATTGCATCAATTCCTCTCAAATATTTGGGACTGAGCATAGGAGCAAATCCCAAAAACCAATCCAACTGGAATGAGGTCGTGCACAAGGTGGAAAAACGATTGAATTCTTGGAACATCAAATCTCTTTCTTTTGGTGGTCGTATGGTGCTTATAAACTCTGTCCTTTCGAACCTACCCATTTATACATAAAGCCCCAGCCTCGACAATCAAATCAATCCAATCCATCCAACGTCGATTTCTGTGGTGTGGTGGAGATACGAAGGTACGCAAAATCCCTTGGGTAAGCTGGAATATTATGTCTAGGGGAGGTTTAAAAATTTCAAGAATTTCTCTCATTTGGGGAAATGGGGGTGGAGATTATTCTTAATTCTAAATATGGGAGTTTTAGTTAGTGTGTTGAGTCATAGATTAAGTGGTAAAACACCTAAATTCTGATCACAGTGGTGGGCATCTATAGGATCTAGCGAGTGGTTTTATGATAATTGTCATAGGGTTATTGGTAACGGGAAAAACACAAAATTATGGGAGGACAACTGGGTAGGAGGAAAAAAGTCTGACTAGAGGAGAATAAAAGTTGTAGCATTTTCGATAGAGTATATTGAGAGGAAGGCAGGTGCAAATTTCAGGGGAAATGGACTAGGACTCTCTTTGAGAGAGAACATGTTATTATTGATGAGATGTGTGCATTGTTAGACAGGTATCTTTCGAATGGTCTTGGGGGCTGGAGAAAAATGGGATATATTCGGTAAAGTTTCTTTTAGAAGCCAACACTGTGGATGTTCCGGAACTCGAAGAGCTTAAATCGATTTGGAATAAAGGCATTCCGCTAAAAGTCTTGGGATTCTCATGCACTACTACATATTTGGCCTTAGAGAGCTTTTTAGAAGAGCTCTCTAAGTGGGAGCTGTCCAAGCTAAATTGCACTTGGAGAGCCCTTAAAGGTCTCTCCAAGTGCAATTTAGCTTGGACAGCTCCCACTTGGAGAGCTCTTCTAAAAGCTCTCCAAGGCCAAATATGTAATAGTGATGGAAGATGTTACAAAATAAAATCCCAACAATTATCAACCTTAGAAAGCGTGGAGCTTACAATACAAACTTCACAACCAATTGCAAGTTCTGCGGAGATTTCGACGAAGAAGCCAATCACCTGTTTTTTGACTGCAAGGAAACAAGCAAGATCTGGCTCTTGACTATACTATGGGGAGAAGTGGCATGACACATTACAAACACCACTGTAATGCTGTTGAACAGAAATGGAAGGAAAGTTACAATTTGGGCTGTTTGGAATTAAGAAAAGAAATGGACTGATATTCAAGGGACAGAAATACGAGACGGATGAAGGTCTTCTTTTCTATGGTTAAAAGCTAAATTTATGATAAGAAGTCGAATTACATATATACGAGACGAATGGATAAGAGAACCAAGAATGTGTATCAACTAGTTCTGTATTGTTGCTGTTTTATTCTGTCATTTATTACTGCTTTGAGTATTTAGTAGGCATTTTTCTTGATGCCTAATGAATAAGATTTTGGCCTTTTCCAAAAAATACTCCTATTCTCTTTATTACTTAAACACGAACGTTGTCGTTTAAAATATAAGAAATGAATGGAGAGGATATGGATAAAAATAGAGAGAGGGGATAGGAAGAAGGGATGGGTACAAATAGAGAGAGAGAGAGAGAGGATAGGAAGGGAAATGTCGTAATTTTTTTTTTCAAAAATGCTAATAAATCTATATTTTTTATGAAAAAAAAGAGGATTCACTATTTTTGTTGATGGTCATTTTCAATAAATTTCTTTTGATGAAAAAAAAAGAATATTCATCATTTTTGGTAATAGTCATTTTTAATTAATCAAACATGGTGGACTTCCAAAATGAAAGAGAGAAAAGTGAACGTTGGGGAGAAGAGGGAATTGCATCCCTAGTAAACCATTTCATTCGAAAAGGTTGTATTTGAAGAGAAAGGAGACTTAGTTTTTTTTTTTTTTTTTTTTTTAACTTTTTTTTAGTATGTAATCAAATTTAGTTGGTGTTCTAATTTGATCCTCTAATTTTCTAAACCTCTACTAATTAATACACACAGAATAGAAACAAATCTGCGTGAAAAAATTTCAAAAGAAACGGTGTCATAAAAATATCAATATTGAATTGTAAACCTACCCAACATTAAACCCTTTCATTTATACGAATTAATATTATTTGTCAGCAAAAAATTAGAATTATGGTGACAAATGTGATCTATTAAGAAAAAAATCAGTTGGTAGCGATATATGGATATGGGCTGTTTGAACAAAGAAATAATTAAGAGAAAATAATTTTCATATATTAGTTTATTTATTTGGAGAATTATGAAAATGATTAAAAAAATAGAGTAAGTTTTTGTATGCATAATTAAAGGCATAAGATAGAAAGACAATTAACCAGATTGAAACGTAGTATTTTATTTGATTGTGCGTGTTTTATGCTTTTTGATCGATTTTGCATATGAGAACAATAAATGAGTCTTGTGAAAAGAAAGATAAATGAGTCTTTTGAGCAAGAGACAATGTTTTTCTAATAAAAATAAATTGGAACTTGATATGCTTCACAAAATTGCATTGTAGAAATTCACGTTTGGACGTGTTAAGAGTGAAAGTTAGGTCAAAAAAAAGTTTCCAAACAGAAAGAACTCTTTGATGGAATTCAATCAGGTTGTATATTATATTTAAGTAGGATTGAACTCTATTTAAAAAAAAAAAAATCTATGTGGAAACTTTTTTTTGCCCTATACCCCATCTTAATTCTTACAAAGCACTTATTTGGAGCTTTTTCAAGTTTCATGGATTCTATTATAATTACATTGTCTTTATTGACAACTTTATTCACGGTATTCAATTGTCTAAAAAAACAAATACTCTCTCGTCTAATAAATATGTGTTCAGTTCTATTTTTATATTCACAAAAAATATGTTTATTCAATTTAAATAGTAACTGATCGAGTTGATTCTGAACAAAAGTAAATATATAGATACTAAATAAAATACAGAAATACAAAACATAAAAAAAAAAGCATTCAAGTTGTTCCATCTTCTCCACCAAAAGATTGAAGTTTGTCTAATAATAACAAATAGTTTCCTCCTGGATTTGTTCTTGAGTTTTCCATCTGTTTTTGTTTTCAGCCATCATAAATAATACTAGTATGTAAAAGTGAATATAAAATGAAACGGTAGAAGTTGAATATAAATAGAGAATCACATGAGTATATGTGAAATGTGAAAAAAATTAAAGAAGAAGCAAAGTAATTTTAAATTAAATGAAACTAGCATTATGAATTGATGGAGGAAAACAAAGTGATTCTCCATGTTGTCGAAAAAAAAAAAGTGATTCTCCATTTTTTGTGAAAGAAATTAAAGAAGAATATACATGTCGAAATTGGCATTATTTCATCGGGTATTACCAGTTTCGGCATGTGCGGTGCTTCTTCTTCTTAATTTTTTTAACAAAAAATGGAGAATAACATTGTTTCTCTCTATCAAGTCATAATGTCAATTTTGTCATTTAATTTAAAAGGTAAAGTCTAGTATTCACTCAAGTGCATGTTGTGCACCCTAGTCCATGTGCACTTTTCAGTTTATGACTCACACTTTTTGGTAAATGGTGTTGCATTTTTCAATTATTACTAAAAATATTATTATACGGTTTAATAATTGAAAAGTGCAACACTATTTACCAAAAAGTGTAAGTCAGTAAACTGAAAAATACAATATGAACTAGGGTGCACAACATACACTCGAGTCCATAGTAGACCAACCCAATTTAAAATGACTTACCTCTTTTTTAATTTATTCCATATTTCAGATATACATCTGTGATCATCTATTTATATTCCTATTCTACCATTTCATTTGATACTGACTTTTACACCTCCTTTGTAATGGTCGAGAACGAAGACATGTGAAAAATTCGAAAGCAATTTCAGGAGGGAATGGTTAATAATCCAAGAAATGTATAATGAAATGTTTTGTGTTTAAATAATACGGGAATAAGATACTACAGTCTACAGGAATTAACTTGATCAGTTTTAGATTTTCGAGAACAAGTATTGCACAATTCATCATTTTCCGGTTTTTTTAATAGGGTTGGTCTGCTATGGACTCGAGTGTATGTTGTGCACCCTAGTCCATGTTGCACTTTTCACTTTTACTGACTTACACTTTTTGGTAAATGGTGTTGCACTTTTCAATTATTAAACTGTATAATAATATTTTTAGTTATAGTGACTTACACTTTTTAGTAATATTGTGTTATACTTTTCAGTTTAATAACTGTTGCACGTGCTTTGAACGGATGATCTGGATGTGGGCTTTCGTAAGCACTAAACAAACATATATTATGATCGGGGGTTATTACGTGTTAAAACGGATTAATATGATGATTTATGATGATCTTGATGAAGAACTAGCTTCTTGGAGAAGCTAAAGCTTTGAGCTTGGGAAGTGTATTGCTTAGGGTTGGGTGAGAAATGTTACTTGGATCTTACAAATGAGCCTTTTAGGCATTATATAGTAGTTTTTCGGGGCTGCCCGCCCTTTACACGTGGCACCCCCTCAGTGGACCTGACTTCTGCCCGAAAAGGTGATGGGACGGTGCATTTAATGCTAAACCGCCTATGGTGGTCGTCCTCGGCGAGATGCCGATGAGCTGGGCCACGGTGGTCGCCGGAAGGTAGTCGCCAACACCTCCGAGGAAGGTGGTCGCCACGCCCTATGCTGTCTCCCAAGGCTTCAACACTTGTCTTCTCTAGCTAAATAAACATCTGCTCGCCAACATCTTTGGGCGAACAACTAACTAAACATGTGCTCGCCAACAACTTTGGGCGAACACTTAATTACATTTAAATACATTACTTTTATTACATTTTCTTCATCTTGTTAACTAGTCGTCGCACGACTTGGTTGACTGGTCCTCGCCACGCAAGCTGGTGACTAGGATTGACTTGTCAAAGATTGACTTCTTTGACTAGGTATAACATTTGCCCCCTGGTCGCCTTTCTTCGTATTCGTAGAATAGTAAGGCGAGCAGTATGATCGTCTTCTTGGAAGGCGGACTTGTCTTCGACAAACGAATCAATTTTGAAATCTTGATGACGAAAGTTGGAGGCGGTCGCCTCGTTTCTCACGCCGAGCACGCTTTTCGAAGCACTTTAAATGATGACGAATTTGACGTGTGTCAGGCGCGTGATCGGCGCCCAAAATTTGAATTTGGCGCGTGGGCGCGTGCCGACCTCAAAGGTCGCGCGTGATGCCCACTTTCTCGCCTCGATTTCAGAAATGATCCCAGTATTTTGGGAAAATTGCAGATTTTACTCCGTTTTTTGCACATTGGTCCCTGAATATATTTGCCTATAAATAGGACCTCATACCTCTTGAGAATACTTTTCACTCTTAGCAAATTACGAATTCCTTCTCGAGTTCCTTCCAAGCCAAGTTCTTCAAGCTTTTCCGGCGACTTTTGGGTGGTTTCCGATCGGCAAAAAGGTAAACAACTCACATTTTCTTCTTTAAAACTTTTTTCTCCCCCATTTCTATAGAAAGAAAAATGGAGGTTGGTGGGGGCTCCGGCAGTGGTCCGCCGCCGTTGGATGGTGGTGCTAGCCCTTCCGGCGAGGGTGCTCGTTTGGCCCTATTGGAGAGGGCAGTCTCTTCGGATTCGAGGATTCACTCCCCTGATCCCATTAATGTACCTTCTCTGATCGTCTTTGTTCTGTCTCAGGATTGCCGAGCACCCGGTTGCCGAAAATTTCAATGAGGATCTCCTCAACTATTACCGGTCGCGGGACCCAGCTAACGACGACGCGCTAAACCAAGTCGCGATCAGGGCAATGAAGAACTTGCCCCGTTCGCTAACCATAAAGTACGTCGACGAGGTTGATCACCACAATTCCGCCGAGAACGCGACACTGATAGCCGTCAAAGCTAGTCGTCTTTCTTACGCGGCCGAGCAGCTTTCCCTCCAGATTTTCGAACATCGAAAAACAAACGAGGAGAAAAGCGCGGCGATCGCCCAACTGACCAAGGTTAAAGCTGGCCTTGAGAAAAAGCTGGCATATTCTGAGGCGAAGCTGGCCGACTCTGAGGCTCAACTTGATGCTATTCGGAGAAATGATCAAGAAGATCTCCAAACGATTGAAGATCTCCGTGCTCGCCTCAAAGCTGCCGAGGACGAGCTATTAGTGAAATCCAACGAGCTCGCTACTACTCGCGAAAAGGTGACCACTCTGCAAGACAACCTCTCATCTACTGAGGATGATTTGGCCACTCTTCGGCGAGATCTGATCGCCGTGAAGAAAGAGCGAGATGATAATGGTTACCTCGCTGGATCTGCGGCAATTTATGCGGTAGTGCTCACGGCCCATGAACTTGTTCGTCACTTCAAAGAAGTTCATCCAGAAGTGGACGTAGCCGAGTTCGGTGGTTTTATCGATGATCTTATTATGGAGGAAGAACCTGTTGAAGGCTCAACTCTCCCCCTGCTCGATTTGATGAAAATGGGACTAATGTTTCCTCGCATCTTGGCAGTTCTGGTCCTCTTTGAGAGTCCGCCAGCTGAAAAGAGCGAGCAGAGTGCTCCAACCGAGGTGGTTGCTGTAGGCGAGCAAGGTGCTCCTGCCGAGGAGGAGGCTGCTGGCGAGCAAGATGCTCTTGTCGAGGGAGAGGCTGTAGAGGTTGGAGATCAACCATAAATCTGTTCGGTAACTTCTCTTTTTATTTTGTTTATAACTGTTCGGCCACTAGGGCCTTTTTTTGTAATTTCAGCCTTCAAGGCTTTTCAATGAATGGAAATTTTTTGCTTATGATGTGTTCGTTTATTTTGAGTGATCGTCCTTATCACTGCTTTTCAATTTATGTTTGATTTTTTTTTTTTTTTTTGCAAGCATCTTTCAATGAGTACTTGTCTTTTGAATTTGTCTTTCATTAGTTTGTGTTCGTATGTTTTAGATAGTGATCGTCGTCGTCACTACCCTGTGAGAATATTTTAAGAAGAGTGCTCGTCTTTTAGAGTTAACCATTCATCAGTTGAACTCGTTTGTTTGTTAGATAGTGATCGTCGTCGTCACTACCTTGCAAGCATCTCTAAGAAAGAGTGCTTGTCTTTTAGAGTTAACCATTCGTCAGTTGAACTCGTTTGTTTGTTAGATAGTGATCGTCGTCGTCACTACCTTGCAAGCATCTCTAAGAAAGAGTCCTTGTCTTTTAGAGTTAACCATTCGTCGGTTGAACCCGTTTGTTTGTTAGATAGTGATCGTCGTCGTCACTACCTTGCAAGCATCTCTAAGAAAGAGTCCTTGTCTTTTAGAGTTAACTATTCGTCGGTTGAACCCGTTTCTTAGTTGGCTACGCAGAGCCTCATTTAAAAATTCTAAAACTTATCTAACTCTTGATGAAATTTAAACTTGACATGTATTGAAACGATAACTAGATACAAACTAAACAAATGTACGGAATTTAAAAACTTACTAATAATATTTCTTCAATTTGACCACATTCCATGGGTACTTGCTCGGCTTGCCTTCGAGGTCTTCTAATTCGTACGATCCGTTCAGGAGTGTGCGCGTTATTCGGTACGGACCCTACCAAGTCGGGCCAAGTATGCCAATGGACTGTTCCGTCGCCCGTCGAAGTACGAGCTGGCCGATAGTAAAATGGTGAGCACGTACTTTGGTGTTGTAGTAGCGTTTTGACCTTTGCTTGTAGACCATATTCTTCTCGTCCGCCGTTAGTCTTCGCTCTTCTAGGAAGTCCAAGTCGGAGAGTTGTGCATCGTTATTCAACTGCTCGTCATAGTTTGCCACTCGAAAAGTGGCGACCTGTCCTTCTGCTGGTATGACAGCTTCGGTTCCGAACGCGAGCGCAAACGGAGTCTCACCTGTGGAATTCCTCGTGGTCGTCCGATATGCCCACAGAACCATGTGCAGCTCGTCCGCCCATTTTCCCTTCAATCCATCTAGCTTAGCTTTCAAGGTGTGCTTGATGATTTTGTTGATCGCTTCTACCTGACCATTTGATTGTGGATGATAGGGTGTTGAAAAAAGTTTCTTGATTTTCCACTTTGAGAAGAATTCTAGCATGTCTTGACTCGTGAATTGACGTCCGTTGTCGGTCACTATTGCTCGTGGTAGGCCGAACCTGCAAATTATATTCTTCCAGATGAAGCTTGTCATTTGAGCTGTGGTGATGGTCTTCAATGCCTTTGCTTCCGTCCACTTGGTGAAGTAATCGACTGCTATGACTACGAAAGTTACCCCCCCCCCCCCCCCGATGCCAGGCGGGAAAGGTTCGATGATGTCGATGCCCCATTTCGCGAAGGGCCAAGAGCTATAGACGGATTTGAGCTCGTCTGGAGGTGAGTGAATAGCGGGAGCAAAAGCTTGACATCTCTTGCACGACTGGGCGTAATGAATTGCATCCTTCTTCAGTGTTGGCCAAAAGTAGCCTTGCCTCATGATCTTTAAAGTGAGCGCTTGCCCCCTTGTATGATTTCCACATGTTCTATCGTGGATTTCGTGCATGACGATCTTCGCTTCATCTTCTCCGAGGCATTTCAATAAGGGCATTGAAAAACCCCGTTTGTACAGCTGGTCGCCAATAATAGTGTAGCTTGCAGACCTGAGCTGTAACCTGGTCGCCTTAACTTTATCATCCGGGAGCTAGCCGGTCTTGATGTACTTGGTGATCGGCGACCTCCAGTCCTCGTCGCTGGTCGCTTCAACCTGCAAAATTAGACTTCTGCTCACTGATGGGGAAGAAATCTTAGTGATGGTCGCTTCTGAAAATATTGCCTCCCCCTCTGAAGTGGCCAGCCGAGCTAAAACATCTGCTTGCGTATTCTCCTCCCTAGGGATTTGCTCGATGTGAATTTGATCAAATTGCTCGAGTAATCCTTTCACCAAGTCTTGATACTTCAACATCTGATCGCCGCGAGCCTCATACACGCCAGTAATTTGACATACCACTAGTTGAGAGTCAATTTTTTTTTCAGTTTTCTGGCGCACACGACCATAGCCATCTTGATTCCAGCGACCAGAGCCTCGTACTCTGCCTCGTTGTTGGTTGCCCGATACTCGAACTCGATCGCTGAGGCAAACGTCTGTCCGGCTGGGCTGGTGAGGACGATTCCTGCCCCTGCTTTGGTGCTCGTCGAAGAGCCATCGACGAACAGTGTCCAAGGAAGCTCGATTTCCTTGTCCAGTTTATCCGGGAAAGTGAGTTCCACAATGAATTCTGCCAACACTTGTCCCTTGATCGTCGTTCTGGGCGCGTAGGTGAGTCCAAATTGCCCGATCTCCACCGACCATTTCAAAATTCTTCCAGTGGTATTCGGACGATGCAGTGCTCGCCGAAGAGGAAATGTCGTGAGGACGACCACCTCGTGGTCGAACAGGTACTACCTTAGCTTTCTAACGCTCATGACCAAGGCGTACGCCAATTTTTCCATCGGAGTGTATCTCAACTCCGTCTCTCTTAGTGACTGACTTACGTAGTAGATTGGCAGATGTGTGCTCCCCTCTGCTCGGACGAGCACTGAACTGATCGCACAGTCAGTGGCTGCCAAGTAGAGATACAAAATTTCGCCGGGGACTGGCTTAGATAGGACCTTCGGATCCGATAGATATTCCTTCAGCTTTTCGAAAGCTTTTTCACACTCGTCGGTCCATTCGAACCTCCCTTTTTTCAAAGCATCGAAAAAAGGTTTGCAACGATCGCCCGTTCGTGCAATGAATCTGTTCAGCGATGCTAGGCATCCTGTCAACCTATGTACTTATTTTACATTCCTTGGGCTTTGCATGTCGATGACTGCTTGAATTTTACTCGGATTTGCCTCGATGCCTCGCTAGCTAAGCAAGTGCCCCAGAAATTTTCCGGAGCTAACTCCAAAACTGCATTTTTTCGGATTTAAGTTCATGTTCTATTCCTTCAAAATATCGAATGTCACGGCAAGGTGGTATAGGTGATCCTCTTTCCATAAGCTTTTGACAACGATGTCGTTGATGTAGACCTCCACCATCTCACCGATGTGTTTCTCAAACATCTTATTTACCAGTCTTTGGTACGTTGCCCCTGCGTTTTTCAAATTGAAAGGCATTCTTTTCTAGCTGTACATGTCAGTCGCCGTCATGAAAGCTGTATGTCGCTGGTCGTCGGGATGCATCGCAATCTGATGGTATCCCGCGAAAGCGTCCATGAAAGTTAACATCTCGTGCCCCGCTGTATTATCTACCAGATGATCGATGTAGGGCATCGGAAAGTGATCTTTTAGACAGGCATCGTTTAGATCTGTAAAGTCTACACACAATCTCCACGACCCGGTCGTTTTTTTTACGAGCACTGGATTTGCCAACCACTCGGGATCAGTTCCAGTTTTCTCAATTAGTTTGTTGTCGATCAATTTCTTAACTTCGACCGCTATAGCCGCATATTTATCAGGCCCAAATTTTCTTCATTTTTGGGTGATGGGTCTTCTCGTTGGATCAATATTCAACCTGTGGCAGGCATGGCTCATATCGATGCCCACCATATCCTCGTGCGACCAGGCGAAAGCTCCGATGTTTTCTTTCAAAAATGCGACCATATCTGATCGCAATTGCACTAGTAAATTCGAACCTACGAACACCTCGAGTTCCGGACGAGCTTCGTTTAAATGGATGGTTTCAAGGTCCTCTGCTGGAGTTGCCCGCTCTTTAGGCTCCTTCTAACGAGGATCCTCGATTCCGAACTCTGGCTCAAAGCCTAGCCTAGGCTCCAGATCTGGAATGTTTTCTGGAACCTGGTTGTCGGGAATCTGATCGCCTGAATCTGTCTGCTCGTCAATCTCCATTGGGGTGTGGTCGCCCACTTCCATGGAGGTGTGCTCGTTCACCTCCACTTGGTGGTCGTCGAAACGTCGACTTGACTCCCCAACTTCGATTTTTCGATACTTGCTGGGAAAACCCTCCAAGTAGTTCATTTGTTCTTTTTATTTTTGACACTCGATATACTGGCCAATCATAGGAGTTACTTTAGAATGACGCTTAGCAAAACGGACGAGACACTCCCTCGCCCGCGTCTGGTCGCCCTTGACGGTTATAACTCCCGCCGGGGTTGGAAACTTAACACAGTAAAAATAAGTTGAAGCGGCCGCCTTGAACTCATCGAAGAAAGTTCGGCCGAGGAAAACATTGTAAGAAGATGGCATATCAACGATCATGAAGTCGAGCTGCCTGGTGTGACGCATTGCTGGCTCTTTCGTTGATGCCAGTTCCAACGATAGCCTGATCCTCCCTATCGGATGGGAGTGAGTATCTCCGAATCCTACGATAATATCACTGCACGGCTCGATATGTTCAGCATATCCGCCGAGAGCATCCAGAGTATGTTTGAATAGGACATGCATTGGTGTATGCCCCAGTATCGATCATCATCCTGTGGACATTTGTGCCCATAATCTTCCCGGAGATGACCAAAGCATCGTTGTTTGGTTGGACCACTCCGTTGAGATCATCGTCCGTAAAAAGGACTAGGTGTGAGATGGGCTTCTCGGTAGCCGCTGCGATGCACACTTGATGCACATTGTTGAGTGCTCGCATCTCACTCTGTTGTCGACGAACAGACAGAGTATTACCAGATTCCGTACCCCCCAAAGGGCCTTCTATCACCATATTTAGACCGCCGACGAAATCGACGTCGCCCGTAGGAGTGTTCGGCATGGGGGAGTCAGTTTCTGACGATTCAATTGAAGGCGAAGGTCGTCGCTGTCGTCGCGACGTTTTTTGCCCCTGTTGTCGCCATTCCCATCTCTAGGCTTGATGAACTGGGCGAGCTTTCCCACATTGTATAGCTTGAAAAGATTTCTCACCAAGTCTCGGCACCCATTGGTGTGGTGGCCGATTGAGTTGTGGTAGTTGCAGAATTTACTTCCATCCAGATTATCTTCATTCGTATGCATTGGCTTGGGGGAGCAGATTCTTTCCCCTGATTGCATCGAAAATGCCCCTAGGATCAATATAGAGGGACTCTCTGAACTGAAGGATCTCAGGAGACTCCTCGAAAGGTCTGAAATTTGTCGGGCGAGCACCGCTGCCCTGAGTGGTCGCCTTTTTTGGCTGGGACGGCTCCCCATCACTGAAATTTTTCTTTGGCCAAATTTTCTTGGCCGCTTCAGGCTGCTCGTTAGCCTTGGCGGCATCCATTATCTCTTCCATCTGAATAAAATTTCCAGCCCGATTGTGGAAATCCGCATAGGAAACGGGGAAAACGGTATGCATAGATTCCCAGAGCTTGGAACCTATCCTCAGACCGGAAACAACCGAGATCAACTTTGTCTCGTCATTCACTGCCTCCCCGTCGATCACCAACCTATCAAAGCGCTCGATAAAGTCCTTGCCTGATTCGGTCAGTGTTTGGCGGACGTTTGCCAAACGTTGCTTTGAGGCTGGGCGAGCAGCAATTGACCCAAAGTGAGTCAAGAATTGTTGCCCCAGCTCAATGAAGGAGGTGATGGATCCAGCACCCAAAGTAGTGTACCAGCGGTGAGCCCGGTCTCCCAAGGCCAGGGAGAAGTTCCTGCACTGAGTGGCGTCCGTTGCCCCGATTGAGGCCATGTAGCTCGCGTATTTGGACAAATGCACCCTGGGGTCGGACATCCCATCGTATGCTGCCATAGAAGGCATCTGAATCTTTCTCTGAATGGGGGCGGTGAGGACCGTAACACTTAGTGGAGGAGTGGGCAGAGTGACTGGTGGGGCAGTTCCTTGCTTTGATGCGACCACCTCTGCTCGCAAGCTCTCCATTTCCAGCTTCATCAATTTCTGGGTTTCGATGAACTGGGCGATCTGCCCTTCCTCGGCAGTCTGTGGTCGGGGGACGATAACCTCGTCTCGTCGGCTCCCGTGAGATGCAGCCGGGCGATCATCATGGCGTGATCGCCTGGGGGAATGATGTCTCTCAGAATGGTGGATGCGATAACTCTTAGATGGAGCTCGCGAACCTGGCCCTACACGGTCTAGGGCGGAGACCCTGTCTCCTTTATTCCCATCACGGTCTATGCGGTCATCATTTCCTGGTCGGCGCTCGATATTAAAAGGCACTGGGCGAGGAGCTCTCGGGTCCTTGTCGCCCACACGGTTGAAAACAGAGTTCCGACCATGCGAATCCCCAGTATGGCTGTTGTGGGAACGATCGTGAGCTTTACTTCTCCCCTTGACTTGCGGATGAATAGAGTATGAGTGATAGGAGCGGTCGTCCTCATCATTCACGTTGGCTCTTGCCTTCTCCTTGCGGGCTCTGTTGAAGGCCTGATCCTTGGCCTTCTCTACTTCCTCTGCTTCGTTCTGCCTCTTCTTTTATATGAGGAAGTCAGTGAAGTCTTTCAGGTTCTGGGGATCTTTCAAGATGTCCCCCACGTTGATGTTTCCGAACGGACTTGGCGTCGGAGCCACCGACGGCGGAGGGTGTTCGTTCTCTCCGGGTGGTGGAACTCCGTCAAGATGAGAGTGCTGAGAGTCTGAGACATCGTTTAAAGAGTGTCTTTTTTAAAAAGGTTACAAAGATAGGACTGTTCTAAGCTTTCGACACTTAAAACAAAAGATTTGAGTTCTTACGCAGAAGAACGTGCTATTACAACTACTATTCTAGCAAAGTAACAACAAAAAAAACTTGAAAACACAATTACAAGGAGATCAAACTCCAAAATATGTCTCGAAAACTGAAATTATTCAAGAACACGAAGAACACTAAAATACGTAAACGATGTTTTAAAAGGTAGATCTACCGATTAAAACCTGAAATAAGGAGTTTGCAAGCCGATCGCTCGATGATCGGTAGAAACTAAGATGAAGAACACGTAAAAGGACCCCTCCTTCTAGCGCCAAATGTTGCACGTGCTTTGAACGGATGATCTGGATGTGGACTTTCGTAAGCACTAAACAAACATATATTATGATCGAGGGTTATTACGTGTTAAAACGCATTAATATGATGATTTATGATGATCTTGATGAAGAACACAAGAAATAGCTTCTTGGAGAAGTTAAAGCTTTGAGCTTGGGATGTGTATTGCTTAGGGTTGGGTGAAAAATGTTACTTGGATCTTACAAATGAGCCTTTTAGGCATTATATAGTAGTTTTTCGGGGCTGCCCGCCCTTTACACGTGGCACCCCCTCAGTGGACCTGAATTCTGCCCGAAAAGGTGATGGGACGGTGCATTTAATGCTAAACCGCCTCTGGTGGTCGTCCTCGGCGAGATGCCGATGAGCTGGGCCACGGTGGTCGCCGGAAGGTGGTCGCCAACACCTCCGAGGAAGGTGGTCGCCACGCCCTATGCTGTCTCCCAAGGCTTCAACACTTGTCTTCTCTAGCTAAATAAACATCTGTTCGCCAACATCTTTGGGCGAACAGCTAACTAAACATGTGCTCGCCAACAACTTTGGGCGAACACTTAATGAAATTTAAATACATTACTTTTATTACATTTTCTTCATCTTGTTGACTAGTCGTCGCACGACTTGGTTGACTGGTCCTCGCCACGCAAGTTGGTGACTAGGATTGACTTGTCAAAGATTGACTTCTTTGACTAGGTATAACAATAACTTACACTTTTCTTTAGACTAGGGTGCAGAACATGCACTCGAGTGCATACTAGACTTTACCTTTTTAATAATATATTATTGTTTAACATTTAAATTAATAGAATAAGTTTATTTGGAGGGACTTTAATAAACCCACATCAATGGGCGCTTCTAAAAGACAATGTCAGATTCGTGGCATGTGAATTTTGGTGGGGAGAGTGGCGCCTTTAAAAATGGCGCCCATGGAATTTTTTGGTATTGGGGTGGGGAAGGGGTGAAGGTGGGGGAATTTGGGAGCAAATTTTTTTTATATATAAAATATAATAATATTTATTTTTTACCTCTATTTTACTATATACTCCATATTATTCATTTTTTTATTACTCATTCTACTTTTAATATAAGTCATCTATTATTTTATTATACTTCTTTTGTCCACTAAAATTTTATTTAATTCTATTTTTTTGGTCCACACAACATATATTTATTTTACTTAAATTTAAATAGTTAACTTGGAATTTTCTTAGGATAGTTTTTGTGTCGCCTGAACTATTAATAATTCGGATGTCAAATTGTATCGCTCTGTGTCACCCTAACTTGATACCTGTTGCCTTTTTTTAATATTTTAAAATTATTATTTAAATTTTATTTTATTATTTACTATTTTATCCTTCATTAAAATTAATAATAATAATAATATTTAAACTAAAAGAACGTAATATTAGATTTTTTTTAACAAAATTAGATTATTATTTTATTTATATTTTATCTACTGCTCATTTAATTAGTTAACCTTCAAATTATTTTTTTACTACGATTTTCTGCACTCGCTAATTTTATGAGTTCACCCCAAATCATTTTTTTAACTATGGTTGTCTGCAATCGCTCATTTTATAAGTTCACCCCAAAATAATTTTTTTACCACGGTTATCTGTACCTGCTCATTTTATAAGTTCACCCCAAAAAATTTTTTTTAAAAATAATTACATTTTAAGGACTATATTTTCCTTTTATTAATTTACACAAAATATAATAAAATCAACCCTAATTTGTAGGGTGATACTTGGGTACATGCAAAATACCGGTACACACCAATTTTATTTTTTTATTTATATTTTATCTACACCCACTCATTTAATGAGTTCACCCAAAAATAATTTTTTTACTACAGTTATCTGCACCCGCTCATTTTATGAGTTCACCCCCAAATCATTTTTTTATCACGGTTATGTGCTCCCACTCATTTTATGAGTTCACTCCTAAATTATTTTTTTACCACGTTTATCTGCACCCCTCATTTTATGAGTTCACCCCAGAATATTTTTTAAAAAATAATTACATTAAAAGATTATATTATCCTTTTATTAATTTACACAAAATAAATAAAATCAACCTTAATTTGTATATTTACAATTTGTAGTCGAGTCATTACCGAGTTATCGTCGATTCACCATCAAGTCACCCATATTTTTAGAAAAAAATCGTAAAACATAATTAAATAAAAAACTATCGAAATTAGCCACAAATCTTGATTTTTTTTTCTTTTTAATTTTTCTTCCCCTTCCCCTTTTTCTTTTTCTCCCATTTTCAGTTTTTATTCCAAAATTTTAATTTCTTCGTTTTTTTTCCTTTTACTTTTTTTTCCTGCCTTTATTTTCCATTTTTCCATTGTTTTTTGTATTATTTAATACAATTAGATGTATGAAATTATTTTTTATTGTATAAAATGTTACTAGGTATTATTGATTATTATTCGTGGTATTACTAATAATTATTTTTAGTATTACTGAATATAATTAAATGTTTGAAATTATTTGTTATTAAATAAGATATTACTACAAATTACTGTTAATGGTAGTTATTCTTTATTGTACCGACTATAATAAAATTGTACCTATAATATTATTTTGTATTAAAATTTAAAAAAATACACATAAAAATTGAAAATAAAGGCAAGAAAATTAAAAAAAATGTAAAAGGAAAAAAAAACCGAAGAAATTAGAAGTTTGGAATAAAAACTTAAAATGGGAAGAAAAAAAAAGAGGAGAAGGAAGAAAAATAAAAAAGAAAAAAAATCGAGATTTGTATATAATTTCGTTACTTTTTTTTTTTTAAATTATGTTTTACGATTTTTTTTTCTAAAAATATGGGTGACTTGGTGGTAGACATGCGCAAAACCGGCCAAACGGCCAAACCGTCAGTTACGGTTTACAAACCGAACCGTAACTGAAAAATGGCGGTTCGGTTACGGTTTGACATTTTGACAAACAGCAAATCGGCGGTTTTGGCGGTTAACCGGCGGTTTTTATTAAAAAAAAATTAATACACAATTCTTCTATTTTTAATGTATAAATTTAAGTTATATAATTTTTATTCAATTCTAGTAATTTATTTTCTAAAAAATGAGTTAAAACGAATAAAAAACGAACGAAAACGGAGATAATATTAAAAAAAAAAATTTAAATCTCCAAACCGGCGGTTTGCGGTTCGGTTACGGTTCGCCATTTCCGAAAACCGTAACCGCCGATTTCTAACTGAAATCGACGGTTTTCAACCGGCGAACATGTCTACTTGGTGATGAATGGACGGTAACTCGGCAATGACTCGACTGCAGATTGTAAATATTCAAATTAAGGTTGATTTTATTATATTTTGTGTAAATTAATAAAAGTATAATATAGTCTTTTAAATGTAATTATTTTTTAAAAAATATTTTGGGGTGAACTCATAAAAGGAGGGGTGTAGATAACCGTGGTAAAAAAAATTTGGGGGTGAACTCGTAAAATGAGTGGGGGCATATAACGGCGATAAAAAAATTATTCGTGGTGAACTCATAAAATGAGTGGGTGCAGATAACCGTGGTAAAAAAATAATTTGGGAATGAACTCGTAAAATGAGCGGGTGCAGATAACCGCGATAAAATAAATTATTTGAAAGTGAACTCATAAAATGAGTGAGTACGTATAACCGTAATAAAAAATGATTTTTGGGTGAACTCATTAAATGATCGGGTGCAAATAAAATATAAATAAAAAATTAAAATTGGTGTGTATCGGTCAAATACCACCTTAAATATATATAATAAATTTAAAATTAGATTATTATTTCTTAAAGCTCAAAAATATAATTTTGGAACGATTAGTGATATGAGAATTAAAATAAAGATTATATATTATTATTAATTTTTTTATTAATTATGTGAGGATAAATTTGTAATATTATAATTATGTATTTAAAATTATTAAAATTAATTTAAAAGTGTGATAGGGCGACAAAAAAGATAATAAGTACAATGCAAGGCGATGGATTTTGCAACGCCAAGTGCAACAGGTAGCAGGTCATCAAATATAAGTCATTAGATTTCAGATCTGATGGCTCAGATTAATGGATTGTTGATAGTTTGGGCGACACCTGGACTATCCTTAGAAGACCTCTAGTTAACTTTTAAATAATTGTTTTTACTTTATTAACAAGATTGAAAATATCTACTAAAAATATTATTTACTTATTATTTCATATATTTTTTTATAACTAAAATATATATTTTTTAAAAACATGTATAAAAACAAGTGAACAAAGTTTTAATAAATCGATGGAATACTACTTTATCTACTTTTTCCTATTCAAAATGCATGTTACTTTTATTTTGAAGAAAATTTGTTTGAGGACTGTTGGTCCCTAAAATGAGTGTGACACGTGTATGGGGAGAATACACGTGTATGTGTTTTCAAAAAATTATTTTACAATTAATCAACACAAATAATCAAAATCAGGTAAGTTGTATAGATGACAAGTCCTATGAAAATACTCAATAAAATATTCTTTAGTACAATTTAAGAACGAATGTAAAGGTTAGGATATCACTTTTAGGCTTAGGATAATAATCAATGAGCTTGCCTAGTGGGGACTAAAGATAACACTCATAAATAAATATGATTAAAAGCTTTAATCTCTCAAGTATTTTGAATACTTTTGAATGCTAAAATATTGCTAGAATGCGTATGGCTTATTTCCCGTCGTTTTGAAATGTTTCAAGATATGATCTATTTAATAGATATGGCCTATTTAATTAGTCATATTTATTAAATGTTCCAGCATAATATCTTTTAAGAGTTTTATTAGGCAAAAAAATCCATAAAAAATGAAAAATAAATAGGTTCATTTAAATAAGAGAATGTCGGATTTTTTAAAATTAATAAATTATTAATTTGGAGTACTTAGTACATAAAAAATACTAGTAAATTACCCAATACTTCAAAAAAAAACATTGTTTTTTTAAGATTTTATTAGGAAATAAAATATGAAAAGAGAAAGATAAAAAGGTTCATTTTTAGTTATTGATTTTTAACATGGTTTCTTTCCTTTTTAAAAAAAAAATATAATCTTTCCTCTGTCTATTGTTAAAATTCTTGTCGAGAAGATGTATAATTGTTGTAATTGATAACTTCTGCCTGTCTGGTGTTAAATTAATTATTGTTGAGAATTTATTTATATGTATATATAATTTGGAAGGGTTAGTCTGCTATGGACTCGAGTGCATGCTGTGCACCCTATTCCATGTGCACTTTTCAGTTTACTGACTTACACTTTTTGGTAAATGAGTAATAATTGAAAAGTGCAACACTATTACCAAAAAGTGTTAGTCAGTAAACTGAAAAGTGCACATGAACTAGGGTGCACAACATGCACTCGAGTGCATACTAGACTTTACCAATTTGGAATCATGTCACAATTGCTTTTCTGTGGCGACGATTCGGGGATTTTTTTTTTTAGAATTTCAAGTTTTAAAATCTTACTTTATAAATATCGACAATATAATTTTTATATTTGACACCATATCCATATCTCATAAAATTTGGCAACAAATTTCCACTATTTAGTAGGTATTTTTAATAAATATATTTTCTTCCCTTCCAAAAATAGAAACCTAAAAATATACTAATATCACAAAACTTTATTTGCTACCAAAATTTAAAAGATGTGATGTGAGATATGTTATCAAATTTTATATTAAAATCCGTGAAAATAGTAAATCCGTGAAAATAGTAAATGTTGTCAAAATTAATAATGGGAGGAAGGTTTATGTTTTTTTATTATTATGTTTTTTTATTATGTATTTCTTTACCTTTCGTCATCCGCGCCCAACCCCCACCTAGTTTCACATCCTAATATCAAAATCTCCCGTAGCATAATTTTTTTTGACATACTATCAAGCACAATATATATACTATTAATTGATAATATCTTTTAAGAGTTTTATTAGGCAAAAAAAATCCATAAACGAAAAATAAAAAGGTTCATTAAAATAGGAGAAAGTTGGATTTTTAAAATTAATAAATTATTAATTTGGAGTACTTGGGGGTGTTTTCAAACTTTACAAAGTGCTTCCAAAATCATTTTTTTTAAAGTTGCCCTATCACAGCTTTTACTTTTAAAAAGTGTTTTTAAGCTGTTTATAGAGTTTGTAAACACCCATTTCTTACATAAAAAAGTCAATTACTTATATACACGCGCGTGTACATACCCCCTACCCATTTTGAGAAAACCTCACATACCCCCTCCCCTATCCATTTGAGAAAACTGCATTGTCCTTATATCCTTACCCCGCTTCTCTCACTCCACTTTTGTGATTTTCGACTTCTCTTCTACAGCGACGGCGGACGGCACTTACACGGTCGACGGACGACGCTGAGGCAATTTGGGCGATTTTATTGCTCCGATTTCACTTTCCTTTCCTTTTGCATTTTACGATTTTAGTGTTGCGATTTCACAGCGATTTGGGCGGACAGTGGCGTCTGTGATTTCATTTTCTCCGGCGGCAGAGATTTCTAGGGCTCCCATTTTCGATTTCACACGGTTTAAAGGTAAATAAAGTTCCTCCAAATCTCTGCATTTTGTTATATTTGATGGATTTTGTCCAAATAGTTGATCTCCTACAGATTTATGAGTACTGATTAGGATGTGTTTGTTATATTTGATTTTATCTTGTAATATGATTACTTTGTAGTTTTTTTTTTTTTATTGGGAAAAAGATGGTTTTATTACTAAAAAATGTGATGTTGAGATACATGGTACTAGGTGTACCTTAACACTGATTCCTGGATACAAGCGTATGGTCAAATGGATTAAATTGAAAATAAAATAAAGTTGTCCTAGATTAGCAGATTTGAGGGTAGAATCATTATGCTGCTCCTCGGCTCTGTTTTGAATATTGTTTATTAATTACTGTTATTATGTTATTACAATTGAAGTATTTAAGCTATTGTTGTGATGTTTGCTTTGCTTGCTTCTAATTATAATTATAGTTCAAAGAATTGCTGCAGAGAAGAAATTGAGTGCTTTGAAAGCTGAAGAGAAGAAGAAAGATGCAGACATGCATCTGAGAATTTGAAGAAGATGGGTGATGATTTGGGAAGAAGAAAAATGAAACTTTAATCATGTTATTTGATTGTAAAGAATTGATTTTTTTTTTTTTGTTTTTTTTTTTTTGTTTTTACATTGTTTTTGTTTAGGGATTAATGCTACCAAAATCAATATTAAGTAACATCATATGCCTAATGCAGTTTTTAATGTCAACTTATAGTGTTAATTACAATATTTAATATTTGTGTTAATAAAGAAACAAGTAATACAAATGTTAATATCCAATAATACCACAGAGTGTATTCACTAATACCACATGTAATAACCAATAATACAAGATGTCTAATATGATGTTTAAAACTTTAAATTTAGGTGTTTAATATTTCCGCTACAAAATCAATATCAAGTAATACCACACAGTGTATTGACTAATATCACATGTAATAACCCGTAATACAAGTTGTCTAATATGATGTTTAAAACTTTAAATTACATTGTTTAATGTTTCCACTACAAAATCAATATCCAGTAAAATCAAAATTACCGTGTGAATAAATAAACAATTAATGCAATATCGATGTCCAGTAATACCACAAAGTGTATTCAGTAATACCACGTGTAATAACCAGTAATACCAGATATCTGATATGATGTTTCATGTTTTTGGTACAAAATAATAATGTCCAATAATACCATATGCAATACACAAAACAATCAACAATTAAATTAACTGGGGATTCGGTGTTTTAGAACCAAACTCGTTCATTTGTGATGATTTTGATGTATTTGTCTTCTTTTTTTTGGAAATTACTTTTGACCCCTTTATTTATTCCTTTTGTTACTCAGCGCATTGAATCCAAAACCGTGTTGAATGATTCTGGATGAGGCACTTCATGTTCCATCCATTGTATCCACTGCAGTAATAGCTTTCAAATTTCTTTCATTCCTTCTTCAATAATCTTTTTCTTAGTCTCATTTTCTTCACTCATCAATACAATGTTATGACGTATTCACGTTATGTTCTTGTATCTCATTGCATTGCTCATTACAATCATATACTTCTTCATCTTAAAAAGAAACATCTTAAATTTCATATATCTTCCCACCTATAAATGAAACTGAATTCATTCAGTAATACCATAAAGAATATCCAGTAGTATCAGAGCTTATATCCAATAATACCAAACATAACAATTCTAGTAACTCCAATTAAACACTGTCAAATTGTGAAAAAATTAACTTCTTCTTCGCTGTGAGTATTTTTCGTATTAAAATTATCACAATCTTCAATATTATTCATATTTCAATGATATTTCCCTAACACCAATAGAATAATTTCATAAAAATTAGAGCAAGATGAGAAACGAATGGAATTTGGGATTAAAACACAAATTGTACGTATTTGTTGTTAATTGTGTATTCTTGGATTGAATGGTGACATTAGGGATTTAAATACAGCAACCGTCGACGCAACAGAAGGACCGTCGCCGGCAGCGGCGATGGGGTGACAGAAATCGACGACAAAGGATTCACGCTCTGTTTTTTTTTTTTTAAATTTTTTTTATTAGTTGGGCCCTTTGACCCGGTTCTGATCCATCTCTTGCCCATATTCTATTATTATGATGGTAGGCACGGTATAGCCAAGTGTACCTAAGTGTGACCATAAAGCCAAATACTTGTATGCATGCGAGTGCATGGTGCATACCTCCTCAATTTCATTTTTTTTTAATTCAAATTATCTGCACCCATTCATTTAATTAGTTCACCCCCCAAATTATTTTTTACTATAATTATCTGCACTTACAAAAATAATGAGTTCATCTTCAAATCTTTTTTTAACACGATTATATGTACTCGATCATTTTATGAGTTCACCCCCAAATCATTTTTTTATCACGGTTATCTGCACCCGCTCATTTTATGAGTTCACTCCCAAATTATTATTTTATCACGATTATCTGTACCCACTCATTTTATGAATTCACCCCAAAATAATTTTAAAAAAATAATCACATTTAAAAAAAATATATTATCTTTTTATTAATTTACACAAAATATAATAAAATAAACTCTAATTTATATATTTACAATATACAGACGAGTTACCGTCGATTCACCACCAAGTCACCTATACTTTTTAAAAAAAAATTGTAAAAATATAATTAATAAAAAACTATCGAAATTAACCACAAATCTCGATTTTTTTTATTTTTAATTTTTTCCCCTCCTCTTTTTCTTTTTTCTTCCCATTTTCAATTTTTTTTTTCCAAATTTTTTATTTCTTCTTTTTTTTTCTTTTACTTTTTTTTCCTGCCTTTCTTTTTCATTTTTTTCATGTGTATTTTTTTAATCTTAATACAAAATAATATTATAGGTATGATTTTATTATAGTCGGTCGGCGGTGCACCTGAATTTCAATTTTAATTTGATGAGTAAAGGACCTGCCGAAAATTCATGTCGGTGGGTGGGTGACCTAGCCACCACCATATCCGACCACCCATTCGACGGCGACGGCGACGCTTCCGTTCCGGCCGCTTAAGTCCGAGACCCCTCCTCAAATCGCAATCATGATTCTTCAATTCCATGACAATCGACATCATCTTCCATCTCGGCCACGATCCATAGCGGTAAAAAATTTCTGCTTATTTCGACCACCGACCCGACTGCTTCGATCAATCTCCTTTGTGTTCGCGATCCAGGAGCTTCTCCGGCATCAATGGCGCTAGCCTGCAACACTCACTTCGCTCTCGTTGTTCATATTTGTCCAAATCGAAGCTACATTGCTTCGTCTTCTTCACCATGCTCCTGCGCAGCCTCTTCCTCCAATTGACGACGGTCCGACGGAGGACTGTGAGTATGTTGTCGATGGATCTCTGATCAGTCGGCATTCGGAGCCGGTGAGCTTGTCGATGAAATCTCAGGTGGTGGCTGCTGACCTAGGGTGCCCTTCTATTTGGCTAGGGTTCTCTTCAATTTGGCTTGGTAATGTGCACCCCCTATTTTCTTCAGTACACCCCGGTCTGCACTCCCTCCACTTTTTTTATGGTATTATTGTTAGTGGTATTGGTATTACTAGTTATTGATTGTGGTATTACATTTAATACACTATTGAATTAATATTAATGATTATTTATTACGGTATTATTGATTATTAATTGTGGTATTACTGGTTATTGTTTGTGGTATTACTGATTGTGTGGAATTATGTATTATTAATTAAGGCATTAATAATTATTATTATTGTTTATGGTATTACATATTATTGTTTATGGTATTACTGATAATTTTTTTTGGTATTACTAAATATAATTTGATCTGTGAAATTATTTGTTATTATATAAGATATTAATGATCAATGTTTATGGTATTACTAATTACTGTTCATTCCTTCATGGTATTACTGATAATTATTTTTTGGTATTACTTTATATAATTAGATGTGTGAAATTATTTGTTATTGTATAAAATTTTACTAATTAATATTAATGGTATTACAGATTACTGTTCGTGGTATTACTAATAATTATTCTTGGTATTATTGAATATAATTAGATGTGTGTAATTATTTGTTATGTTATAAGGTATTACTGATTATTATTAATGGTATTACTGATTATGGTTTATGGTATTACTGGTTATTACTTATTGTACTAGCTACTATAATAAAATTATACATATAATATTATTTTATATTAAAAAATTTAAAAATTTAAAAATACTAAACAAAAAAAAAAGAGAAAAAAAGCAGGAAAAAAAAATAAAGAAATAAAAAGTTTGAAATAAAAACTTAAATTGAAAAAAAAAATTAAAAAGAAAAAAAATTGAGATTTGTGACTAATTTCGATAGTTTTTTTTAATTATGTTTTTACGATTTTATTTTTAAAAATATGGATGATTTAGTGGTGAATCGACGATAACTCGGCTGCAAATTATAAATGTATAAATTAAGGTTGATTTTATTATATTTTGTGTAAATTAATAAAAAGATAATATAATTTTTTAAATATAATTATTTTTTAAAAAATATTTGGGGGTGAACTCATAAAATGAGCGGGTGCAGATAATTTTGGGGTGAACTCATAAAGTGAGTGGGTGCAGATAATTGTAGTATAAAGATAATTTGGGGGGGGTGAACTCATAAAATGAACGGGTGCAAATAATTGTGGTAAAAATAATTTGGGGGTGTACTCATAAAATGAGCGGGTGTAATTGTAAAAAAAAATGATTTGGGGGTGAATTTATAAAATGAGTGGGTGCAGATAACTGTAATAAAAATATGATTTAAAGGTGAACTCATTAAATTAATGGGTATACATAAAATATAAATAAAAAATTAAAATTAAAATTAGGGGCAGGTGCATACGGATCACACAAGTGTTAACCTTAAATAAAATATGGAGTATATTAAAAGACGTGATGTGAGATATGTACCAATTTTATTTTATATAATTATCATAAATTAATTAAATAAATATGGTAACGTGTATAAAGAATCAAAATATCCTTACGTTTGTAGACTGGCCTAGGTCTAGGTAGTGGTGCTCTGTGCTATCCCACTTTGTTTCTAATATGTAGTTTGCTGCCATATATTTTATCCCATATTCTTTGGGATTTGTATTTATATTATTTCCTTCCTTATCCTCACTACTAGAAAAATGATATTTTTTTACATTTAAAATTGTACTTATAAATCATTTTTTAATACACGTTATTTATCATGACATTTCTTTAAGGTGTCTTCTAAATATAATAATAGGTATCAATGTATTAATATATTCTTAAATGTAATAAGCTAATGTTTAGCCTACACTTAATTAATCATATAAATTGTTAATATTAATTAATAGTGCAATATTAAATGTCAGGATAAATTATTATTAACATTATTTTTAATTATCATTAATTTTCTATTTTAATTAATAGTACATTATTAAATGTTAAGATACATTCATTTTAAAACTCATTTATTATTCGCGTAAAAAAATCATTTATCATTATTATTTTGTAATATTAATTAATAATACATAATTTAGTGTCATGATAGTTTATATTAATTTCAATTAGATTAATAACAATAATAAGAATTTATAATAATATTCAAACAATAAATAGCAAATTAGAAAATATTCTTAGGCATGAAATAATATTGAAAACCACAATAAATTAAACTAACATTTTACTAACACGAATACTTGATAATATTTCATGAAAGTACATCAAATAAATTCTACACAAATAGTCAATATAATCTCTACATAAGTCATTGCTAGAAGAAAAAAAATGAAATTCTAACTTGAGACTATTTAACCCTCAAATCTTTAGGAATAACTAATCAATCTCCATCCTTCTAATCAATCAATTTCCATCCTTGAAAAAAATCCAAATATTCTCCCTCATATCCTATAAAAACACAATATTTTCATAAGTTTAAAATAATGTAGAAACATGATTTGAGAACAGAGTATGTATATAATGTAGGCAAACTACCTGATCATATTAATTTAGGAAAGAACTTTATGAATGAATAATTATTTCCATAAACAATTAGTCGTATATATTTCCTATTCTTCTGGAATAAAACACAACTTTAATTTACCGTCAATATTTTCACAAATCCGTGCTCATACGCATGCATTGAGGATACACATGCACTGTATTGAGGAGGCCGTTCAACTTGAGAATTTAATCAAGCTAGCTAGTAGTGTCAAATCTCTGAGGAAATTGTCTGACTTGGAGATCACTTTAAATCTTTAATTCTCCCAATCTTGAAAGCTTGTCTATTCAATATATAGGTATAGATACGTAATAAGCGGTCGAATCCATTGAGATCGAAAACGTGCTCAACCTCGTTTCTCTAAGGTATTTCTATTTGAGGAGTTGACCATCTAAATATATGCAGTACGCTTCAACAATCTCCCAAAACTTATTGAGCTAGATACTAATGACCAGTCGTCATAGGATATCAAATAAAGAGATATGTACTATTTAAATTAAAATAGTAAAAAAGTAGAAGGATTTTGTGGAGAGTTGAAACCCTTTTTACCTAGCTAGTTTCCTGAAGCATAAAGGGACTTATGTGTTTTATTAATGTAGTTGAGACTATAAATGGTGAGGGTTATCTTTCCACGTACAAAGGAGGCCTTGTTGTCAAATAATTAATTAATTAAAATGTTATTGTGACATTTCCAAGAATGAAATTGCATGTGTTTGGATTGCTTGATTAAATTTTAAAGTTATTTAAGGATTACTTCTATTTTGTGATTGGATTTAAGGATAAATGAAATAAATGAAGTAATTTACTTTTCTACTCTTGATACCATTAATTAAATTATATTTTCATTATTTTCTCTTACCCGCCATTTACATTAATTGGGCTCATTGAACTCAAATAAAGTGATTTATTTTTGGCCCAAGTTTAATAGTTACATATATTAAAATTTAATTTAATATAAAAATAAACCTAAAATCTAAAATTCAACCAGAACGTTCCAGGTCCTTCCCCCAGAGTATATCTTTTCATAAATCAAACATTTCAGTCTTCGACAAAGTGGGATAACTCAAGTGGTTAGAGCACCACTATCTAAGTTTTAGATCTTGGAAAAAAAAACATTCCAGGTCTAGGTCTTCTGCGATGGGAGATCCGCAGCGGAGAAGACAACGGAAGCGGCGACATCGATGAAACATCTTCTTCGACGGAGGCGACTGCAGCGATGGAGGAGAGTTGATGCAGATTGAATGAAGATGGAATAAATCGGTTCTCTTATTTTATTTTTTATATTTGGCAGTAAATTCTTTGAGGCTAATATGGTCTTAATTTACAAAGTTTGGAGGTTAGTATCGACAATTCACCTCTTTGATTGAAAGAGGATTTTTGTTGGATGAATAATCTTACCCCTTTCAACCTGACAAAGAATCCCATGAACGGGTGATTAAATCAAAAAACTGACTCGGGCCTTCTTTCCAACTTGGGCTTTCAACCTTCAAACCAAACTACTGATTAACTGGAATAAAACAATCTAACTAGGTTAATTCAACAAACAAAACACACCCTAATGGTATTTCGAGTTTCGACCCAGGGTGCATATAGTGAAGTAATATTTTCTACTTGCATATTTTGTTAGTTAGTTCTACCAATCTTTTCTCTTCTGGTTGACTTATTAATATTTATGGTTGTATGTAGGGCAGTACGTTTCTTAAGTTGATAAATGTGAAACATCTAGAGTCGGAATTTCATTTTAAGTATGTTGAGATATGCGAAGATTGGGGGAGTGTTGAGATATGCGAATATTGATGATTTGCATATCAATCTGCTGATTTTACGTCAACATACGTCGTTGTGTATTAGGCATGTGAATCATTGTATAGTTGGTAATTGTTTAGACTTAGAATTCTATCCCTAGAATTGTGGATCTTAATTGACTTGTACTTTGTATATATGGGGCCTTCCCATTCTTTTACAAGAAACACAATCAACGTAAATACAAAACTTTACATAGTACCAGAGCAGGCTTAATTCCTGCACATCACAAAGCTTCCACATATTTTCTAAAAAAAACTCAATGACAAGAGGCGACACCAATGATGGCGGAACTACCATTGATGTTATGTCCCCTTATTTTATTGGCTCGTCTGACAATCCGAGTCATGTGTTTGTCACCGATCTCCTTAGTGATGGAAACTATAGAGATTGGTCCGAAGAAATAAGCAATTGCATCTATGCGAAAAACAAGTTTGGATTCATTGATGGCTCCATACCAATGCCTGCTGACGACACGCGTGAATTTCCCTTATGGAAACGTTGCAACGCCATGGTCAAAGGGTGGTTGGTAGTGGCCATGGATAAAGAAATCTGAAATAGCGTAAAACATGCCAAAACAGCTCGCGAAATTTGGGACGACCTCAAAGAGCGTTTCGGAAAGGAAAGCGCACCAAAGGCTTACGAACTAAAGAGGGATCTCACAAACACACGCCAAGAAAAAATGTCAGTTTCGGCATACTATACAAAATTAAAGGGAATCTGGGATGAGATCGATGCCATTTCGGCAATCCCACAATGCACGTGCGGAAAGTGTACTTGCAAACTGTCCAAACTCTTCATTGAAAGGAATGACAAGGAGCGGATCTATGAGTTCCTCATGGGACTCGATGACGTTTTTAATACAATCAAAACGCAAATCTTAAGCACCACACCCATGCCAAGCCTTGGCATGACATATCACCTTGTTGCAGAAGATGAGAGGCAGTGTCACATGGATTCTTATGTGTGTATAAATAGATGTCTTATAACAAAAAAATTATTACATCTTCTTTCAACTTATAATTTCTTTTGTTTATCAATCACATTATTCAATGTCTTTTTCATTCATAAGAGATATTAATTCCAAAAAAATTGATTGGGCTTTAAATTTACGTCGTGTACGTGTATATGAAGCTTCGGCCTATGAAATGAAGAACCCATTAAAAAATCTTGAATGCGTCTTCCATGATTCGAAAGTATTTTTCTTCCCTCTTTTTTTCTACTAATTATTGCACTAGTTGTTTAATTTATACTTTTAACTAATTGTTATATATATATATTTTATTATTTTTACAGCGTGGAAGAATTCACGCAATCATCAAGCCTTATAGTATTGATAAGTATTGCAACACATTTTCCGAGGGTGACTTATATATGTGATTCGAATTTTTTTGGTTACGGATGACAAGTCATATTTTAAGTCAACTTCAAACAACATGAAGATACAATTCATTTCTAACACTCGAGTATCAACTTTCGTTGATAATGATTTTTCGAGAGAAATGTTTATTTTTACCCATATTTCAGATTTTTCAAATGGGCATGCTCTCAATGAAAATCAATTAATCCGTATTTTTTTAATTTATAATATACATAATACAAGTATCATTTTATATTTATTAATTCTTTTATTTTTCTACAACATATTTTTTTAGTATTCTTTAAAAAAATTGCAGATGTTATTGGTAGACTTTTTGAAATTGGTGAACCAGACCTAAGGCCTAGGTAGTGGTTCTCTAACCACTTGAGCTATCCCACTTTGTCTATATTATGTATTTATTATGTTGTTATTTTCTAATATTTTCATTTTGTAGGGTAATCGTTTAAAAGTATCTCTTTGGGGTGATTTCATTAATGATCTAATAAAGGTTCAATCTTCGGGCGGTTGTGATCCTCCCGTATTAATCTTTCAAATGTTTCGTTTTAAATTTTATAATGGTATGTATATATGTTTTTTCTTAACTATTTATGTTAATATTATTCTTTCTTGTATGTTTTAATTGCTAACGTTTAATTATTAGTATTAAAAAGGGGATATTCAAATTCTTTCAACACATCCAAAAAAAATTTTGGTGATGATATTCAGGAAATACTTGATTTTAGAACTATGTACAATTTTTTGAACTTCATTTATTTTAATTTTTCACATTTTCTTTATTTATTTTATATTATATAAATTTTCAATATTGTTTGATTTTAGTTTCGATGTTGTTTTAAAGAACAAACAAATATCTGGTTCTTTTTCTTGGTCATCTTTGTCTGAAAGTCGAGGTGCAGTTGAAATTCGTGAATTGCAAGTTACATCTATTGATTCTATTTTTCAGAATTCCAAAGTTAATCTTATTAGTCAATATTAGTATATTATTTATTAATTATTGTACATTAATTTTCTTCCTAAAATTCTAATTGTCTTATCTTATTTATCATGTAACATTCAGGTTGGTTTCTATTGGATTTGTGGTAAAATTGTTGATCTTGCTTCATATGATAACTGGTGGTATCGTTCATGCTTCAAATGCTTTCGCAAAGTTATTCATGATAATGATGATGTTTACTGTTCTATATGCGAGAAGGACAATATTTCTATGATTATTACGTAACTTTAAATTAACTAATATGGAATTCGTTAATCCTAATTAAGCCCTCTTACTCCTCAATGGTGCCCATATTATGTGTTTAATCATTTTAAGAGAGTTCTTTACTTTGGGTAATTAATGATGGCTCAACTCATTTGTTAATTGTGTTGTAGTAATATAATCAATTTTTAGTGCCAAATTGGATTTTTTTATGTTATATTGTTTTCCATCAACTGTACCAACCATAAGTGATAATATTATAAACAACACTTTTAAGAATTACGATCACCTATGGTCAAAAATTTTAGACTTGACAGGTGGACAATAAAAGGTAGATATATAAAAGAAAAGAAAACCTAGGACCATAAGCTCACAAGTCGAGCCAGAGGCCGGAGTGCCATTAAAACCTTGTCTGGAAAAATCCTCCTTAGGGATAAAACTCAGATCAAGGGAAAAGGTACACTCCTCTAAAAGTCAATATCTATAGAAAACAGTATGTAAATCATTATGTAGAAATGAGAGTAAAAAGTTCGGGAGGTAGCCTCTCCAGACACAATCAAGGCCAGTCTTGGCCACAGCATCCGCCGCCTGGTTGACCTCTCTGAAGACGTGTGAGTATTTGATGTGCATGTCATGCGTAAGAGGGTGGATCTGGCTCCAAAGGCCTTGCAAACGCCAAGGAATAGAGAGATTTGTGCTCATAAAAGTGCCAATCGTGAGTGTCGAGTCCGACTCAATCCAAATGAAGTGCCATCCCTGATCATGTGCGTACTTGATGGCCATAAGTACCGCTGCCAACTCAGCCTCAAGAGGGAGGCCCCAACCCACCTTATTAGCGACCGCAGCCACGAAGAAACCCCTGAAGGTCCTGAAGACCGCCCCCGCATGCAGACTATCCGGGGAAGAAGAGGTACTACCGTCCGTGTTAACCTTGTACCAACCTGGATCAGGCGGCAACCAAATCACAGATGAATCGTGTCTCGTTGGCCTGTATCTACTCAAAACACCAAGAGTCCTAGCAATTAGTAGATCCCGAATCGTGCCGTCCGAATATCCCCTAGCTATGTTGTTGGCCTCCCTGATGCCTGGAATGATCTGAGCCATACATCTCTTAATAGAGGGCGAAACTCCATCGAATATCACCCTGTTCCTGTTCTGCAGAGTCCAAAAGGCCCAAATAGCAGTGACGAAGCCCGCCCTCCACAACTCCAAAGACTGCGGACCCAATCGAACTCTAGTGACCTGAAGAAAGATGTCTAGGAAGCTGACCCCTGTGTGAATCGTGACCCCAAACATGTGAGTCAAGCTGCGTAGAATCTCCAATGTGAACGGACAATGGGCAAGCAGATGGTCCAGCGACTCAAAATCCCCGCGGCATAGCATACAGAGTAAAATTCGTCACTGAACCATACTCCATTAGATTCTTATAAATAAGAGTAAAAATGGTCTATCATGAATATCACCAATACTCAATGCTAGATTCTTATAAATAGTATTGAGCTTCGTGATAATTAGTTTGGATTATAGGTGTATCATTGTTAACATGAATCAACAATTCAACACACAGTGCGTCTCATTGAATGAGAAAACAAAACTTACTTCTACGTTCAACTATAACAATACATAAACATATTGATTGTGATTATTTTCCTTTCATCTTAGATTAATGCTACTTTTGTTTGCCACATAGAGCAACCTAATCTATGAAGCATGTCGTTGAACACTGAGAATATGCATCGTTAAATCGCACCTTAAGGGCATGATTGGTATAACGGAATGAATTTGAGGCTGAATGGAATAAACTCAAGAATGGAATTAAAGTTTGAATGGAATGAGGTCTGAATGACCATTCCTACAATTGGTATTGATTAAGAATGGAAAAACAATTCCTTGATTGATTCCATTCTCATGATTGGTATACTAAAATGAAATGCAAAATAATGTATATATTTTATCTTAAATGACTAAAATACCCTTCAATATATATTTTATAAAACATATTAAATTAATGAATATGCTATTATTTTAATAACAAAATTTACATAAATAATTATTTATTTAAACTCGTTTGCTCATCTCTACTAATAACATAAATTAATAAATATAAAATAATTAAAATATAGAGAAAGTATCATTTTTATCTCATGTATATCCCTTTTCTGATTTGAATTAGACAATCCATTATCTAAAAGTAAAAATAATTAAAAATTAAGTAAATTAAATTAAAAAAAAAAAAACACGGTTCTTCTTCTCTTTCAACTGTAAATGCGTCGTCGTCTTCCACCTTTCTGCCGTCCGACCTTCGTGCCGTTCTCCACTCCCATATTTAATTCAGATTTGATGATTATGTTTTAATGAAAACCAATTTATATCTATAGAGGACATCGATTGTCAATTAATTTAACAAACATGAACAAGAGTGACGACGTCTTCTCTTTGCACATATATAGAGAAAAAAAAATATACAAATTTTATTTTCTCAGCGTCTTCTCTCTTGAATTAGGGTTGAAGAATGTTGAATAATATTTTCTCAGCGTCTTCTCTCTTGAATCTCTCTTGAATTAGGGTTGAAGAATGTTGAATAATAATTCGCGTATTTAATTGTGAATTAGGGTTGGAGAAAAGGATAATTATGTAAAAATAAAATTTGAGTGATTATTTTAAAAAATAAAATAAAATATAATTCGATTCCACACAGAATGGAAGGAGAAAGACAGGGGGATGAAGAGGAATCAAAATTCTTTATTTTTGGAAATCACCATTCCTTAAGAAATTGGAATTCCACGTAAAAAAAATATACCAATCGTGAAATTAGGAATGAACCTATGAATGCTCATTCCATTCTAAGCCTACTACCGCATACCAATCATGTCCTAATTGTTTCTTGGTGTTCATACTTATTTTCTTCTTCTAATGATGGTTGCTACAGGACAATAGGGGAATAAAAAATTCAGGGAACTATGAAAATGAAATTTTTGGGAGACATATGCACTTCAACTGTATACTGTCACCCATCTTTAAACAAAATGGTGTACGCAAATCGTGTACTAATATATATATATATTAGAATGGGCAAGGGTTACGAAATTCTTATCACAAAAGCTTTAGTGTAAATAATGAATAAATATGTATAAAATTTTGATAAAGATAAGAATGATCTATAATTTTTAAAATTACATGAATCTCTCATTTAAAAATACGAAAATTTAAAGGCATATATAAAATAATTAACTCGAGATTTTTAGGGGTGTTACAGAAATAAATGAAAAAAAAAAAATATATATATATATACATACATATATTCTGATGCTTAAACAGTCTAAGCGGTCCACGCAGTCCAAAAGCGTACGCCTAGCAATTTCCAACTTCAACACCCAAAGCAGTACTCCCCAATACAACATTCAAACAAATTAAAATTGTAAAATCTTCTCTCTTTCATTTCAGCCTCTATCATTCAAATAACAAATTAAGGTTACATCAAGATTATGATTTATGACTAAGAACCACAAAAAATGTTTCTCAATCCAACAGCCGATCAAAATTCTAAGTGTAGTTTGTTTTGGGGGCTTTGAGGAAATGTACACTTTTTACAAATCCTTTTCCCAGTTCACCCACAGCCTTGAGTGCATCAACTACGTCTTTTCCATCATCGCTATCATCTCTTCCACGTTTCTGAAAGCAAATCGTGCATAGTATGTTCAATCTAGAAATGCCATATGTTACTAGAACCAAGCTTCATAGTCACAAAAGAGAAAGCATGTATGTTACCTTTGAACTTGTATTATTTCCACATGTAAGGCCAATTGCATCCCCTCCAAAAGAATCATACCACACCTTAAACGTGTCACCAAACTCTCTCTGCACACCCACAAACATACGAATATATTATTCTCAGTATACAATGGTAATGCCTTCAATGAGTTATCTAATGTGCAAACCAATAAGCTTTTACTTGCCTCAATGTCAACCACAAAGAATCTTAGAGGATCAAATCCCACCATTAGCTTACTCTTCTGCTCCTCAAAGTTCCCTTTCATAATATCTTCACGCAATAGCAACGGTTGGAAGATTTTGCTAGCCTTTCCTCGTACTATGTGCCTCCCTGCAAAAAAACGAGTAAGTTTTAACAAGGCAATGCATAAATAAAGTGGCATTTTCCTCGAGTAAGAAAGGTTTTTGGTCCCATAACTTGCTTACGATTCAATTTTGGTCCAAAAAATTTTACTTTTCCGTTTCCGTCCCAATATGAAAAGAATTGTCCAATTTTGGCCCCAAAATCGCCGGAAGATTGAATATAGTGTTGTTTTATTTCTGCCACGTGAGGATTTTATCTGGGGCCAAAATTGGGCTTTTTTAAAAAAAAAAATTGGGACTAATAAAATTGGACAGTAGACAATTATGAGACAAAAAAAAAATTTATCTCCATTTTTTCCTCGATAAGCACACTCAAGGAAAGGACAACAAACCTTGTTTGACTTCAGATGGGAAGAGAAGATGATGTGGATAAGGTAGTTTATCCCTATGCAGAAGAATCACAGCATTGTAATTGTTCAGAGGAGTGCGGAAAAGGCACTGTAACATAAAGAGAAAAAACACAGATTGTAACTAAGCATTGAGTAATAAACCAAAATAATATGGAAGGAAAGGAAAAGGGTCTTCACTCACTTCCCATCCATAAGACTCGTTCTGATTTGACGTAATCATGTTAGTCAAAAAATTTGCACTGCTATTTGCATAAGCCGCCAATCTCTTAAGCTCCTGACACATCATCAATTGCTCATCATAAATCAAAACAAACATAAATCCAAAACTCATTTAAGAACAAAGTAAAGTTTTTTGTAGTCCTCAAGTTGCTGATAAAATCTAAAGGGAATTTTTCTTTTAGGGTATGTTTACTTTTGGTTTTAAAAACCAGGTTTTGGATTTCAAGATCCAAAACCCGTTTTACTTCGGGATTTAAAAACCGGTTTTCAAAATCCACTCAAAACCACCCATATCAAACATATTGATTTGACATAAAGTTATATCTATATAATATTACTCCAATCATTATATTTTTTCTCAACAATAATATAATAATATAATACATTTAATCATTACACACTTAACTAATCATTATAATCTCATCAAACAAAAATATAATAATACAAACTCATTCAATCTTACAACTTGATTTGACATAAAGTTAAATCCTTCACTATTTCAAAACCCAAAAGAAACACTCATATTACTATTCATAGGGATTTCAAAAACCCGGTTTTTAAAACCACCCAAAGCCCAAAGTAAACATCCCCTTAGCGCTGTAACTGTAGGGGGTGGCAATTGTAGGAAAATGTGTTAACGGGCTGCCACTATGAAATTTTAATTTGGCACATTTAAGCCCATATATTTTATTTTAGCCCGTTTGAGCCAAATTGGGGTGTTTCGGATAGAAAATTTAGGCCAAACATGTGAGCACCACTGTGACATTTTAGCCTGAAGTAGGGTGTTTCGGGTCAATTTAGCCTAAATGTGCAAACTGTCATCCCAAAAACATAATGCCAGACAATTGCTACCCCCTAAGTTATGGGTCAAAAATAAATTACCATCTAAAGATACTTATTCGCAAAAGGTCTCCGAGTAAAGGAATGATATATAAGAAAGATCTCACATTAAACAGCATGCATAACATTTATTAAAGATTCAACAACCAATCAATATATACCAAGATTCCCAGTAACAAACTACAAATACTTGAACAAAGCAGAAAAATCAAAATAATTAACGTTTCTAGAGCTACTCACTGTTGCCGTTGGTGATTGCCCAGTCCAAGCTTCAGATTCCCTGTCGTAACTACTTGCCAAAAACATGGCAGGTTTAGCATTCTGTAGGTTATCTTCATATTGTTTCCTATTTGACAAGAAATTCTCCTATACAGCATATGCACATAGGCTCATCAATAAAGTGTCCAGAAAGTGACTAGAAATAAGAAAGCACTACCAAAATTTAAGTTGCAGCAGTTACATTGATTTCTTTGTCATCATCGGGAGTCAAATCTCCATTGATGTCAACAATTAGAGGGCAAAAACTCCAGTCATACTTTGACAACAATCTTAAGAATCTGCAGAAAAGGAATTACAACTTAAAGATGAAATTTGAAAAATAGACCAAAATCAAATTCAATCATATTTGAAGGAGCAAAAATCAAATCTGGAAATCCACACACACACACACATATATATCATTTTGAAATGAAGAAAAAATAATTAATGATATTAGTTTCAGCATTATGGCAATTGTTCATGCCAATTACTTTTAAAACATGTTCCATTAACCAAAAATATAATTTGGCACATTTAAGCCCATATATTTTAATTTGGCTAAGGACATTCCAAGATCAAATAATTAATGATTAAAGATGAGTCAAAATCCTAAAAAAAAAATCAAAACACGCAGAACATGACATTTGAGGTTAACTTGGCAACAAATTGAAACAGATTCCACAAAAAGTACAATTTCTTGTAACAACCTTAGAAAACCAGTTATTCGAGAACATGGTGATCTGAATGGCAACGGGTTCAAAAATAAGTGAGCAACCAAAAGCTCAATTGCCTCTTCTGACAATGAATTCGAAAATAGATGTGCAGATACCCAGCGTTTCGCAAGCCTAAAAGGAAAGATGGAAAATTACATTAAAAAAATTACATAGTGAGAATACAGAAATGGAACAAAAAGGTATTTTTTCTTTGCCCTGATGATGGGTAGGGGGAAATAGTATGAACAAAGTCAATGTCTCACCGAACAATAGGTCCATAAACTGGATATCTGCCTCGTAAACCATTAACCATGCTAGAATGTTGACCACGAAGAAAAAGTCTTTTATCTGAAGATAGAACATGCTTTATTTGTCCACCTACAAAGAACATGACATATAAGGTTGACATACTAATAGAAGCTGCAACAAAAGATGTGGCAAGTGACTAGGAGAGTAAAGATATTACTGTTTCTTTTCACCAAGCTCAAACCCCTCTCATGCAAAATTTTAAGACGAAATGCATAGCCAGACATCAATACATCAACATCATCCTCGGTAGCTGTACATATAATCCCCAATTTGGTTTGAAGGCTGTCAAGCAATACAATCAGATACTTATAAATATATGTTGGTATTTTGACCGAATTCCAATCAAGACTAACCTTTCAGCAATTCTAAGAAGGAAAGCGGTCTTAGTCTTCTCCATAGCAAGCTCATCCATTGGCCAGTTTCCAGAACCTTCCAGCTATAAGGAGGTAAGAACTGTTTTAAAAAAATAAAATAAAATGATGCCTAAAAATACATAAACATATATGATCAGTTAATCTTGCCTGAATCATAACTTCTAACGGCTGTATACAATTAGGAGTATGTTTCTCCAGCTTTATTTTACTGCCTTCATTTGCAAACGGATGTGGGGCAGGAGGGAAGACAGACGTCAACCTAAAAGCTGTAGTATTTGTAAGCATAGAGTATTAATGTGTGATTAACCTACTCTATAAGTACAGGTACAGAAGTGTTTAAATAAAATAAGATGAAGGTTATTCGTAGAGAATCCTTTTGAAGGCAATAACAAGGAAAAATGTAGAAACCTTAGGCCGTGTTTGGTTTGGGATTGGCCAATCCAATCCAATCCCTCCCAATCCAAATACCAATCCATCCCTATAATACATCTACACACTTATTTTTATACAATCACATCACCATTTTTTTAATCTCATTCTCTCTCCTACTTTTCTTTCACACACCCATTCTCTCTCCTATTATTTTTCTACCCACTAATATTATATCACATCACTTTTGATTTGACATAAAGCTACATCCACCCCTACTTCTTAATCTCTATATAAACACAATTTAAACATAATTACTATTCATGGATTACCTCAATCCACTTTTTTCAATCTCAATCCAAATCCAATTCACCACAATCTCTAACCAAACACCACCTTAATGACCTAGTAGGGGAACATTAAAGAATAATTATATTGTTCAACAGTTCAAGAAATTAAGAGTTCGAACTATCACGTGTTACTAAGCTAGGATTTTGTTCCAATAAATATATGTACTCCCTCCGTCCCATTTTTGTTTCAATATTTACTATTTACGCGTAGTTTAATGAGAAAATTGTTTACTAGTATTAAAAGAGATACGGTATAGGATATGAAAGTCTTTTGAGTAATAAAGTAGAATAATAAAATATTGCGAGTAATAAAGTAATGGCATGGTGTAATTTTGAGATGTTTGAAGGGTGAGTTTAAAATGAAAAAGTTGTTTTATTACCAAATTAAGAAATGATGATTCTAATTTGGGATGTCCATTTTTTGCAAATGATGAATCTAAAATGGGACGGAGGGAGTAGTAGGTATTCAATTGTAAATAAAATTGGGCCAGCCTGAAAATGAAGCTGCAACTGACCCTTGAAGTAAGCTCACTTTTGTGGATATGCGTTCCATGGAAATTGAAACAAATTCAATAATGGACACCAGAGCTTTGGCAAGCATATATTCATATGAGAGTTATTTTGGTCCAATTTCATTCTAAACAAAGAAAATATGGAAGATTTAGTTACGATTAGAAATTGGAAAAGAAACCTGAATCAAGGGGTTGCACACTGGATATCTTCAGAGGAATGTCATCAAGAAGCCTCAAATGCTTTGACAGGTCATCGTATGCCTTCAACAAACTTTTAGAACAGGATATAGGATCTGAAAACGCATAACCCATATCAGTAATTTCAATTTGTCTTTGAACTTCTAAGAACATGAGACAGTAACCAAAAAAAATACAAAACCTTACCTCTATTATTGTGGCGAAGCACAAAATCAAGTTGATCTACAGTACAAATGATACTTTGTTTTGGAAGGGCGAGATGACGCATTAGGACATGTTCACATATTTCCTTTAAGATGAGATGTTTTTCCCATTCCTCGTGCTCCCACACTAAACTTAAGTTAAGGCATATGCAACGTCATGTAATTATAATTAGTTCCATAAAGCAGCAAGATATGAGACATTATCCCTCACCTGCAACTTCAGCGATTTTGCCATCACGAAACCATCTCAGTGTAGCTTTATCCCCCCAGAACTTCCTAAATTCTAAAGCCTGAAAAATGTAAGAATTCAAAGAAAATGAATCAGATACACACAATGTTCGCACGCGATTGAGGTATGGGAAAGCACTGGTAAATCGGAAAAAAAAGCCCTGCAACTTTGATGATATTATGAAAATGCCCTGTTAACTTTTGAGTAATACAAAAATGCCTTGTAAGTTGTAACTTTAAAAAAGTAGGTAAAAATGCCCATTGACCAGTTGTATAAAGTTATTGGGCATTTTTGTCAAGTTTTTTGGCTGATGTGGCCTATTCTTAAACTTCCACATCAGCCTCTCCCAGTTGAGAAACTGAGAACAGTCGGTTGTGGGCCAATTTTATCAAGAAATTTAAAGTTATAAGGTATTTTCGTGTAATTCAGAAGTCACAGGAAATTTTATAATATCATCAAAGTTACATGGAATTTTTTTCTATTTCCCCAGGAAAGTACACTACCTTAGCTTTGTCTTCAGGACTTGGACCAACAACGGCCTGTTTGAAGGCTTCCTCAATAGATCCAATTGTGATCCCAATAAACAAAGCTTCTCCATCCAGCGTAGATAAACCCTAAAAGTTAAAGAAATTTAAACCAATATGGAATGATATATATCCTCCCATAATATATCAGACAACACTATCATTTAATACCATACTTTCTCAAAATTGCAATCAGAAGGTATATTTCTCCAGACGACTCGAATGAGCTTAGTTCTCCCTCTCAATGCTTGATCAATGACATCTAGAACCTTCTGTTCGTATGACCTCCAGCATTCATCATTCAAGCAAAATCCAGAATCATGGAAATCATTCTTGCCCTTCAAATTCAACCTAAAAGCCAATTTGTTGTGATTAATATATCAATGTCTAAATGACAAAAAGTAACAGAAGATCACAGATATATTTTACCTTACGCAATAGTCATATTTAGCAGGATAATCAATTTGGGTCATAAATATCTCATCGAAACCCCCGTCCTTACATTTGTCCATGCAAGTAATTGCCAGGAGCGCCTCATCACGTAGCTGATACAGAATTATCAATTATCATCTTCACAGAAACAATAGTTCGAGGATGCTAAACATAGATTTAATCAAAACATGCAGAAATAAGTTTTTTTTTAATTCCAACCTCTTGGAAACCACTTGGTGACATTCGAAATGCCATATTGTAGTTGCCAAACGAATCACAAACGATTATTGGAAAAGACTGCAACTCTGTCTTCCTGTCCTGCAAATTCCAAGTTGGACATAACAATTAAAACAAATAAAGAACATAAAGCAAATACTACTCATTAAGGTTTTTTTTTTATCATCAGCAGTAGAAAGACCCAGACAAAAAGGAGTTTTATCATTAGTTGAAGATCCCAAACTCAATTAATGGAACTTAAGCTATAGCCAACATATACATGATAAAAGTTAACAGTCCTAAAGAGGAAATATTAAGAGTACAAGAGGGGAGAGTGATAAGATGTAGACTACAAGGGGGTGAAGTGTTACTTAGTTAGAGGAGAATGTGAAATTGAACTTTTTCTGGAAAATGACTAGGGATTCAAATTGCGATAACTGGTGATATTTATTATTACAACAAGATTGTCTAGAAGAAAACATTGTTTTCATTATTACAGCTAGTTATTTTATATAATTAAGCGAATTCAGGCAGCTAGCTCAATAGATAACAAGGATAGCTGAAATAATGGGATAATGGCAATCAACTGAATTGAAATCCAGATATAGTGACAATTGCAACCATGTGCACTGGGAATAATACCTTATCCGAAATTTTTCGTTCACCTTCAGGCTGAAAGAAGAGTCCATTATCCCATATCTTCGAATTGGCTGCAAATGATGAAGACAGAGTCATTGACACAGATACCTTAAAGGAGAAAATTTGGCTAAGCTTTTGGATGGAGGTGCATATTGTTATTTCAAGATGGCATTATTGAAAAGTCAGGTCTTAAGATGTTTCACTAAAAAGCTGATAGGGTCCTCCTCTTAAGGTTCACAAGTCTTGAAAAAAATAAATGAGGTGGAGTAAGCATTTCAAGGTAAAAAGAAATTGTGGATGATAAACAGATAAAGTAGAATATATCTGAATAAATCAAATTCAGATATACCGATAAAATCTAGAGTGATGCGCAATATCTGGATAGCATTCATTGAATTAGTGATTCGGCTTTTTCCAGATCTTGATGCTAGGTATGCTACAATGATAGTAATCAAGAATCCACTCAAGCAGTCATGGACAAATAGGGAACTTTTCCGAGCCCAAACCTACAGCATCAATATAAAGAGAAAAGGGTGAATAATTTAACAAGATTAATAATCAACAAGCATTATACTACTTATCGTACTTTCAAAAGCAACAATGCCTCTCCCAGTTCCTTGCGTCCCTTAAAAGTTCTCTTGATGAACTCTGCATTCTCCTCAATAAACATGTCCTCCAAAATACTGCTATTGTACTTTGGTGTAGCTTCCAGAAAAGAAAAGAAAAAAACAAAATTTTAGAAATTTAGGACAATACATTTAATCAATATTGAAAAGTGAAATCAATACAATAATACCTTGATCCAGAGAGCGTATATTGTTCCTCTCCATGTTCAATTTTGATAAGGTGAAAAGAGAAGGTGCAGTGGGAATTATTTTCAGGGAAAATTCCGTATTATCAGATAACCGGGCAGCTGAAAATTTGACAAGTTAACCATTTCTTAACAACTTGATTGAATATTTTTAACTATAAGGAATGTATAATAGAGAGAGAGGCTAGACCTGGATATACAATTAGTACAGGCTTGCGTGCCTCGTTTTGTAAAGCTGACCATTTTACATCACGAATCGAAGAAGAATTCTTTAAATATTTCTTGATCATGCAAAGATAAAGAAACCTTTTTGAATGATATCGGTAATTTAGATAGTCTTTTTCATGGAAGCATTCCTGTCAAAAAAAAGAAAATGAATTTTAAGGTACTTCATAACTGAATGTGTTGAATGTTCTATACAACATCATAAGAACAGTCTTAATGTTAGGATGGAATATAATGAACCACACAAAGATTACATCCAAGGGAGAAAAACATGACACGTTCCCCCAGCAGCCTTAGATACTAAGATACTTGAAGCAACAAAAGAACATACTCGGGCATTATACTAAAAGCAACACAACATAAACAAAAGAAACAATACTTTTACAAATAGCATCCCACTCTCTTTTTTCAGGAAATCAATGATTTATTACTTGTAATTATATCTCATAATTTATAATACTAAATATCATCTGATTGTTTATAAGGCAATGTAATCCCTCAAGGCAACGCAAGTGAAAATCATTGATAAGAGACGACATTTGCAAGTAATATGCAAAAAGTGAAGGCTTATAAAAATTTCAGTACAAGAACAACACATATGCATAGGTTTGATGACTTGTGGATGAACCGGAGCATTAAAAAAAAACTAAAAACAAGTTGGCCGATTTCGTCGGAATTAAGTACCTTAGGGAGCCTTAGAAAAATATCCACGTTTACATCCGGTCTTGCGACGCACTGAATATCGTAACTCCCACCAATTTCAATGGACTTGGGCTTTACGAACTTGAAATCGACTTTATCAGCACCGACATCTCGAATAAAGCCTGGCGCAATATCATCCGCTGTAACCTACCGAAATTCGCAGCAATAAAAAATTAAAAAGAGCAGTAAATTCAAACCACGAAGCAAGACGAAGTCATCAATCTCATTTTTAATAGGAAAGCAACGGAGTCGTAAAAGTAAAGGAGTAGAAGGAGGAGTTGTAGAGAGTTTACCAGGAGGCCGTTGTCTGGGATGTTGTCGATGGCTTCTCTGATGGCGGAGACGGCGTCGTTAATAATTGCGGTGTTTGCCGGTGAGTAGTCTAGCTGCACCTCCTTTAATAGCTCTTTGAACTTCAAATTCGTGGAGTCTGGGTAAGTTTCCGCCATTGTTGCTTTCCCAAGCTAGCTATGCAGTAACACAAACTATGCCCGGGGTTTTGTTTGCCTAAAACCCTGAAAATCACAATTTGTCATAAAAGGTCAAACGAAACCGACATATGGGCCAAGTTCAAATAACACAGCCCAACTATTGGGCCTTGAAACAATAACAGAGGGGTACGGCTATTTGCACCTCCAGCTTTGTTAAGAACACTCCATCTTCAATTTATTAATTTAATACTTGTGTAAAAAACCTAAAATACCAGTAAAATATCACTACTAAATGCACTCCTCATTCAACATTTAAACCCTAACCCTAATTGCATGGAAGAGAGATTTATGCACCTAAGTGTACATCTTCGCCGGGGAGGTCATCGGATAACTCCCATTCAACAGGGATCGGGTGGTTGGTTAATGGTGTGAAGTCGCCGACACCCAAAAATAAATACCTTATCTAATCCACTAAAATGTAGTAGGAAAAGTAAGGGTCGATCCCACGAGGAGTATCAAATTTTATTGGATAATTCGTGTCAATAAAAATAATTAAAAAGGAGGGGGTGTTGGATTTTTTGTTTTAGTACTACTAAAAAAATGATAAAACAAATACGTAAACAGTAAAAGAAAGTTCTACTTGTCGGATTTTAATCCCCTTGAATGATTCTCATACACAATTAAAATTCATGAAAATTTCAACTCTTCTTTAAATCTTGCCCCTAAACTAGTAGTACGACCAAACTAGTTCGAATTATTTCTTAAGTTTAATCAATTAGATGGTACATTCGGGGTATCATCAAATATGGTGATGTGATTTACAACTACCACATCCCAATTAGATTCTTCTGGGTGTTCAAACACAATACATGGTCTTACTCGACCATCCCTCCCTTGAATTAGGATTGTTCGCATGGCATTGCCATTAGTGATTTACCCCGTTCTGATCATCAAAGTGATCCTCATTTGAAGGGCTCCTTCATGTTTTGGGAAACGGACTATCGATTACTACGAGTATCGACGAAGTTTGATGAAGCCAAACTTTCTTTATCATCTTCTTCTTAATCTCGAGTGTAGATGATTATTTGCATTCTGGCCTTCAACACCTCCTCGCATAATACACTCAAACTAGTCTTTTGCTTCATACGGGATGGAACCGAGCTCCGAAGTTTCTGGAACTCAATAGGCTTAAAAACCCTCAGCTTCCGATATCTCTCCATGTTATGTCCGGGCTCCTTGAGTAGGATGAGTGAATCCCTCGAGTGGTTGGGCAAAGGGTTTTTCCGTATCAATCTTGGTAAGAGGAATTACTAATTCTTTAAATGCTTCAACGTCTTCGAGATGTTGTTTGCCTTTGACTTTGTGAGATGGAGACACATTTCTTTCACTTTCCTCCGTTTGTTCATCCTTAGTTGTTTCTTGTGATGAACTCTCTTCAACTTTAGTTGTACTTTTGAAGAAGTACTTAACATCAACAAAGTATGACTCAGCCTCAGTGAAAGGTTTGTCGTCACTAAACACTCGTTTTACGTTGCCTCCTTCACAATACTTGAAGCATTGGTGTAATGTTGAGGGTATCACACCATTTTCATGCAACCACAAACGTCTTAAAAGCATATTGTACCACATCTTTGCATCTATGACATGAAAGAGCATGCTTGAAGTCAAGGGCGGAGGCAGGATGGAAATTTACGATGGGCTGGAAGCCTAAAATAAATACAATACACAAAATAAAAGTAAAAAAAAAAAATTTACATAATTTGCGCTCTACGATTCTTTATCCAATAGAATTCATCGATAATAGAATCAGGATCAATGTCTTCAAACAATTCTCTTTCAATATAAACAATCATTGAATAAGATAGATAATCACTCTCAATTTTATTTCGAAGACCACTCTTGACATGCTTCATAGCTGAAAATGCTCGTTCGGTCGTAGTGGTAACAGGAAGTGTTAAAACAAGGTGAATCAATCTTGTAATCAAAGCATACGCTTGCGCTTGTTGGTCTCGACTAACTTTTGGGATAATTCAGAAATAGTTGGCAAATTCTAAATACTTTCTTGAGAAGGAATATCAAATTTGTAACGCTGCAATTCAAGTTTCAAGTCTCAAACGGATCATTTCTTGATTACTGAAGTTGTCTTTGGGATCTAAGGTAGCACTAAGCTTAAGAAGTTCCACCGTCTCATCTTTAAATCTACCATTGATTTCAGCCAACTGAGTATCTATCGCATTGTTGAAAACATCAATTCGGTAATGTTATCTAAATGTGATAGAGTCCATTTGTTGGCACGAACGCCTTGTACCCATTTCATATATATCATTCATATTTAGTATCGCAATGGTATGTTCTCTACACACCGACTCCACCTCTGTTAGAAGACAATCAAAACTTCATCCCTCAACATTTGAAGTTAACACTTAGTGTTTGAGACAAGATCCATTGCATTCAAGATATCAAGAGACTTTTGCTGCAAAGATCGACAAAGCATATCTGAAATTCCCAAGATTTTATTCATCAAGTGTAGGATAAATACAAAATCAAAAGACCTCATTACCATTCGACAACCGTAAGCTTCACCACTTGTATCGTAAGAAGAACCCTCATCTGACATATACTGAAGCACAGTAATCACCGCACCATACATATCAATCAAACTACATGTGGAATCAATATGAGAACTCCAATTAGTTTCTCCCATGCAATGCAAACTACCCATTTGATTAGCTCCCCTACCTGTTTCACGTTCTCCTGTAACTACTTTTTCTACAATTTCAATAGCTTGAGCAGATCGTAGTTTGGTATGACGCTTAGGAGAAGCACTAACGATATTTACAATCTTATTCAAGCTTGAAAGAAAAAATAAAATGGTCTTACTTTTCCACCTGTAGCAACTAATGTTAATTGCAATCGATGAGCAAAACAATGGACATGATATGCATAAGGACAATCTCTAACAAAAAGGTTTTGTAATCCATTCCATACACCACCCATATTGCTCGCTCCATCATACCCTTTCCTTGCATATTGCATATTTGCAGGTTATATCGACTTAAAATAAGATAAATCCCATTCTTCAGTGTTACAGAGTAGTATCTTTAACATGTACAATGTCATGAAAACACTATTTCAAAAGACCACCAGCATCAACAAATCTTAACACAATAGTCATTTGCTCTTTGTTAGATATATCTTTTAGATTCATCAACTAAAATGCAAAATTTGAATCACCAATCTCCTCACGAATTTTGTTTCTCACATAATTACCAAATATATTCAAAATCTCATTTTGAACAGTTGGTGATGTATACTTCACATCAAAAGGAGCATTCTCTAAAATAACATCATTAACTTCAATATTCATATCTCCCAAAAACTTTATCAATTCAATGAGATTACCTCGATTTTTTGAAGATGCTGACTCATCATGCCCTCTCAACGCACATGCTTGCAAAGTAAGATATTGAAGACACTTAATCGTAGTCATAACCCGCAAACGGTTTCTCTTTATATCTTCTGTTTTTTTCGATTAATTGCTTTATCAATATGTTGAGAGACATTCTTTACAGAGTTAATGTAAACTACTGATTTGCTATGATTTGAATCAACATCTCCCAAATGTTTTAAAAATGAACAATTTTTCCCGTTGTTGACTCTTTTCCAACTATGGAACCCACCAGATGTAAATACACAACGATTATTGTTCAAATGATCAAATAAGAAGCACGGAAAGCAATATGCAGCATAATTTGTGGGTGAGTATTCTAGCCAAGGAAATTGATGAAACCACGAGCTTTGAAATTGACGATTTTGATGTCCTTCGAATGCTGACTTATATTCATCCAAAATTGGTTAAAATGCACCAATTATTATGCAAGCTCATCTTATTTCATCTCTTTGATTAAGTGGATGTTCACAACTGGAGATACATTTAAACGGATCACGTTCAAGTGAACTGAGGTCAATTTCAATTCTGGGACGGAGGGAGTATATATATATATATATATATAATTTTAAAAAATAGGGTGGGCTACAACCCACCTTAGCCATAACCATCCTCCACCCTTGCTTGAAGTCATCTCATCGATGAATATATCCAACCTTATCATGTTGAGAGCTTTTTGACCTTTTTGGTTGAAACCTTGAATCATCAGCGATCTATTTGCAACTTCATTTATCTGTACTCCTAATTTATTCATCACTCTCAAAGGTAGGATGTTTACCTCCATCAATTAACATTCATTTGATCCTTTGTTCTCTCATGACATAACTTGTTACGAGCAAAGGCCGATTATGAGGTTGTGAGCCAAGCAACAAGTCTTCTTCTGTGAAGGTCACATCCAAGGCACACCCATTGCTTTCGTTATGAGGTTTATTTTGAGATGGACAAGTTCCATTCGCTTCTCCATTCAGCATATAACATGCAATATTGTTATAATCATCGTCTTTGATGGAAACAATATTCACAGTCGTTGCGTCTCTTCCAAAATGATTTTGCCTTGTTCGGCCAACTGCCTAATTTTATCTTTGAAGATAAAGCAATCTCGAATCGGGTCACCCACCAATCTATGGCATCACTATCTGCAGTATATTGGGTCTCTTGTATGTCCGGCTTCTTCCGGTCTTTTCATTTCTTGTAACTTAATGAGCTTGTCCTTTAATAGATCGTCGAATATTCCCGGGACATCAAAGTCTAGGAACGGGTATTTTCTTTATTGCATCTCTTTCAAGGTCAATTTTTCCCCTTTCGTAGGTGACAATGCATTTATCTTTGATGTTTTTTATTCCATCCTTCCTTTGGTATTTGACGGTTGTTGCGTTCACTTGCATAAAGTCCTTGTTCGGGGCCTTAACGAAAGTCTTGATCCCTTTCCTAACCTCTTGTTTATCTCTGAATTTTCGAGATTCCTGAGTTGGCGGCTCGTTAACTCCAGTTGCGGCCATGCTTAGGTCCATATCATGAGCTTTATCGAAGGTCCTTGGATGGATTTCTTAAAGAATGTATCGGAGACACCACTACATTTCCTTGAATACACATCTCAATCGCAAAAGCTCCAGATAATCTGTCTTTACATAATTCAAACTTAAACTTCTCCATCGATTAATATAATCGATCACAGGATCGGTTTTCCATTTACGAGTGTTGGTCAGTTCAATCATATTAACTATTCTCCTTGTGTTGTAGAAACGATTAAAAAATTCATGCTCCATTTGATCCCAACTATATATCGATAGTTTGTATGCTCCTTGAAAGGGAAAACTTTTGATTGGTATGTCGATTTGGAGGCTAAGTTTCGGTGTTATTGCATGTTTCAACAAAATGAGCCATGTGCTGCTTTGGATTCCCCTTACCATCAAACTGTTGGAACTTAAGGGGTTGATAGTTTGTCGACATTATCAAACTGTCAATTCTCTTGGTATACTGTTTAGTGTAAGTGAAGGATGATTTTGAGCTTTCTTCAAATCTATCTTTGATTGTTCCCAATATAAGCTCCTTCTGCTGATCAACATCCATCCCTCTCTCAGAAGAAGTCTGGAGATCTCTTGTTGTGAGTTCAGTTTCCGCTGTTTGATGTTTGGTTGAGGTCTCATCATCATCTTGCTTTCCATTCGTACGACTTGTATCACAATTATCCACTTTATTCATCAAGTGGGAAATCCGGGCATCATGATCTTAGACGTGCTTTGAGAGTCCTTTAATGGCTTTCAAGATGCTAGTTAACAACTTCTCAATAGTTGAGGCGTTTGCCATCATGGCTGGAGCAACATATGAAGCGGATGAATGGTCCGACAAGGAGCGATGAGTGGAATCAGTAGAGTTGCCTTCTTCACATTCGACAACGTAGTGTGGAGGTTGGCTTGAAGTTGTTCCAATTGAGGTATTTCGTCCTAAAAAGCATGTGACAACGATATCTTCGTCATGCTTCTTGTGACAACGTTGATTGTGTTAGAAGGACTCGTCCTTACAAACTAGATCTTGTGTGGAGACATTTTGATGGCCGTTCAAATTTCTTTGGAGAAGAGAACAAATGAGAGGTAGAGGTCCCACCGGGCGTGCCAAAATTTGTAACAACAAATTTCGTGAAATTAATATAAAAACACGAAATCGCAATACAATTATATTTATTTCAGATTAAATCGAGAAATTTTGTGGGTTACAATCTCTAATCAACTCTCCTCTTATTCTTCTCTTCAAATCTTGAATTTTGACTTGGAAGACTTTTGAGGCGTGTCCACGATTGAATTCGAGAATTTGTAACATTTATCCAAGAACTTGACGTCTTATTTTGAATCAAATGTTGACATGGAGATTTTTTGGACGAACACCTTCAAATGTGATGAAGAACGACTTTGAATCTTCAAAAGTCCAAGAAGAACGCCTTGAGAAGAACGTCGATCTGAGGGGTTCGACGTCTTAATCTTGTATCGAATGTTATTTTCGAATGATTCATACGAAGAACGCCTTTGAAGCTCCTTCAAATGCTCATGCTCAAGAACACTTTAAATCTCTACAGAGAATGTTAGAATTTTGAAAGTTTTTTTGTGTGTGTTGAAATGAATGGGGGAGGACCCTATTTATAGGGTGAGGGAGTGAAGACTTTCCCTCTTGTCGATGCCACGTGGCGTCTTCTTATAATTGGCTCGATATATGGTAAGTCAACCATATTCTTAGCAATTACGAGTATTTTTTATACTCGTATAATTTGACCGGCTTGTACCGTGTATATTAAATATCAATAATTTAACTAATTAATTCGAGATTTAATTTAATTAAATTTCATATATATTAATAGTAAATTAATTTGATGTGATGTATATTTTCCACGTATCACCATTTGATTGATAGCCAATTTAATTTTCTTACACATACACATTACATATAAGAAAGTAATTACATTGAAATTTATAATTGAGCTTTTAAGTTTGATCACATAGAATGTCAAACATAGTGGGGAACTTATAAGATGGATCCTATGAAGTAAAGAAAGTATTCAATAAACCCAAATTATGAGATTTAATTGAGCAAATTATGGAATAATTAATTTAAAAATATGTGCTTAAAATACTTACGATAATAAATGTGAAAAAATGTAGATAAATCGACGTTGATGGGATTCAACATTAATTGCCTAAATTATGGAACAATAACCGTTAATTCCAGCTAGGGTAAATATTGTAGTATTTACGAAAAACAATAGATCGAAGTCGAGTCACGAAAAAATCATTTTCCCACAAGACAAATACGTCATGGCTAGTGCTCACAGGATAAACGTAATGTCCCCAAAGGTAAAACGACTTCACAACTTTGATGTAGTAGCACCACTGCAATAGAGTAATTAACAACGAAAGAAATAAAGTTTTTCTGAACTAAGCAATTAGGATTCGATAAAACAAAGAAGGTAGAACGACTGTGAAAAACTCTTCGACTATTAAGGAAGAGACCTAATATTTATAGGCAAACCCTCACTTGTGGGAGTTGAGGAAAACGTGGTAAGCCCACGAACTGAGTGGGCGACAATCGTGACAGTCAACAACTTGAAGACCAACCTGGCAGACGAGTTTGAAATTCAAAATTTGAATAAGAATTCTAGAACCTCCGAAAAGATATTATCTTAAAGTTTGACCCATATCTGAAATGGGCCTAAATTGGGCCGGCCCAATTGCAAAATGGACTTTTGAAGTTTTTGGGTCTAAAAAAAGATAGATGGGCCCCAAAGGCCAGTTGTCAAATCCAAATCCGACCCGAGTAGGTCCATGTCGGGCGGGCAGCGGCGGAGGCTCACGTGTATGTGTTGTATGGATGTGTGTACCCATTTACCATAGTTGACCTCCACGAACACTTTAATGTTTAAAAAGCTTTCAAATCTTTTATAACTTTCCATGTGGGACAAAGTGAGACATTTCATCTTCCCACTCAAACTCATTATTATTTCTAAAAAGATGTGTAACACCCATCTTAATAAATTAATTTCTCATTCACCGAAATTCGATTTTGAGACTTTAAATATACCACGTTCATCTACTCCGCGAGTAGATCGACTATATCATATAGAGCTGACAATTTGGGCCCGAACCGATGGGCCAGTCCGGCCAACCCGAAATCTAGTATGGGTTGGGCTCTAAAATTAGAGGTCCATATAGAGTTGGGACTATTTGGCCCGACCCGATGGGCCCGACAGACCTAATGGGCTAGGCTGAATTTGGCCCGTCAGCCCATGGGCAGCCCGTTTGACCCGATCAATGTTTTTTCTTTAGGCAAATAGATAATTAAAATAATAAAGTATATTATATTTAAATATTATTGTGTTTTTATTTTATTTTGACTTTAAAATTTGAACTTATGAATTATTTATAATTTTATTTGAAATTGTTATATAGTGTAATGCTATACTGGTTATGACCATTTATAAATTATGTATAGTTAATAATTTTGCATATTTTTAATATTTTAATATAGTGTAATTCTTTAGACATTAGTTTTGCATATTTTAATTATAATTATTCGTATAAATAAAAATTATATGTAAATACGTGACCAATACATAACAAGGTTTATATATATAATTTTTGTTAAAAATGTTTTTTGAAAAAAATATATTCCATGGGCTGGGCCAGCCTGTTAGCCCAGCGGGCTAGGTTGGGCTCACTTTTTATAGGCCCGACTAATTAATAGGCAGACTTGACCCAGCCCACAAACATCGCTTGGCCCAATGGGCTGGGCTAGGCTGGGCCGAACGACCCGATTTGCCAGCTCTAATATCAGCTCTAATATCATGTTTAATTTTTTCGATAATTAGCATTTAGTCCATCAAATATTTTTTGTCAAACACGATTCTCAAAACCCATAATTTCCAACAATCCCCCACATGAGTGAAAATTATATCTATAGTACATCAAACTCATTGTTCAGCTCATCTGAGACTTTGATACATCTGAAAAAGTGGTTGTGGCTTTGATCTTTTCGTAACCGAACACCATCGGGTACACCGACGGCTTAGTGGACACAGTGCCTTGAACTAATCCTCCATCGTGTATACAATATACATAATCAACGATGCAGGTACACTTCAGTCTCTACTCCGTTTCTTTCTCACGTTTTGGCCGTTTTGGCCATGAACATCCTTTGTTTTCATAAATGTTTCGTCCCAAATTATTTGTTTCATTCCATTTGTTTCTCAAAATTTTAAATTTAAATTTAATTTTTTAAATTATTTAAAGATAAAATAAAGTATAAATATTTATTTCTATTAACATTCACGCATCTAGTATATAATATATGACATTTTTATTATAAAATTTTAAAAACGCTTTAATTTCTCAATTTAAATTAGATGGAAACAATTTTCGAAGAAATTCCCCTAAACATTTTTCACGAACATGTCCATTGCCACATGTTGTCCACCTCATAATTAACACGATTTATTTTAATAAAATAATTAACACGATATTAATTACAACCTTAATCTTCATTATTTGAAATTGTGACAATGCATACACGTGTACTCCATATTTTTCACACCACGGGTCGCGCATACGCCAACTACACCCGATTCTCATGCAAAGCAAGAATCCACGCACTCAAAAAAATTTTAATTTCAGATTCAAATCACATTTCATCATTAATATCCCCTATAAATTGTACTACTTATCTTCCATTAGATAAACCCTAATTTCAAAAGAAGATGAAAATGTCGTACAAATCAATTCTCCTCTCCTTCATAATTCTCTCACACTTTTCACTAGTAGTACTAGGTGAGTGTGGGGGCGGCGATGGCGACGACGACAAGGGATGCAACAACAAGAAAAAAGCCCTACCTCTCAAAATCATCGCCCTCGTCTCCATTCTAATCACGAGCATGGTCGGGGTTTGCTCGCCGCTCTTCACGCGCTCCATCCCGGCGTTAAGCCCCGACCGGAACATCTTCGTGATCGTGAAGGCGTTTGCGGCGGGCATTATCCTTGCGACGGGGTTCATGCACGTGTTGCCGGACTCTTTCGACATGTTGTCGTCGAGCTGTCTGAATGAGAAGCCATGGCACACGTTTCCCTTTTCGGGTTTCGTTGCAATGCTTTCGGCAATCGTCACGCTTATGATCGATTCCTTGGCAACGAGCTTTTACACGAAGAAACACCAGGAGGCGGTGGTGCAGCCCAACAACGGCGGCCACCGGGAAATGGAGGCCGTCGAAACCGGCGGCAATTTTCACGGCGGCCACCATGGAGCCAAGTTTGAAGTCTCCAAACTCCACCGTTATCGAGTCATTGCCATGGTTAGTTAAATATTAATTTGCATGACTCATTAATTTCCACGTAATAATTAATTAACTGATCGAATAATTTAGGTTTAATAGTATTTTCTAGGAATTCATGAATTGAACATCAATTTCGTCAATTAGTTGTATAAATTTTCATTAATTTGCGTTTAAAAAATTCATTTATTAAATGAGCGTTTTTAATAAAAAAAATATATGGTTTAAAAAAAAACAATTAAACTTATTCATTGCAAAAAAAAAAAAAAAAAGCAATACAGAACGCCTCCTACAAAAGTTGGATTCAGTACACATTTTGTTTAGTTAATCAAATATTTGACTGATTGATTTCCAGGTGTTAATTAATTAACTAAATAATGTATCAAATAAAATAATGTATTCCAGGTGATAATTAATTATAACTAAATAATATATAAAATAATGTAGGTTTAATAATTTTCTAGAGTTGATTGAATCGGAAATTTGATCGATTAGTGCATAATTTCTCATTACTTAGATAAATCGTTTTTAGTCTAAAATATAGGAGTTTTTTTTTTTAAGTAGGAGTGCAGAATACTTATTTACAATATTTTACATACAATATCATTCCATTTAATAAAATGTCGGAAAAACAAGCCCTCAAAATTGGTTCGAAATCGAATCAAATTGATCTGCTCACAAAAATTGCTCAAAGCAAACAAAAAAAATGGCTCACAGGTGTGTGTTACCGTAAGAGCAAACATGTGTTACTTGTTTTTACAATAACAAGTATTTACTCTTATGGTAACACACATATCTGATAGGTAGTGTTTATATTTGCTTTTACACTATTTTTGTGAGCAGATCTATTTGACTCCATGGAAATTCAATTTCGTCAATATGTTCTTTGGCGATTTGCAAGGATCTGTTACATCATTTTCGTCTTGAATTGTCCATCCTCTTCATCTTTCCACAGTAAGGAATCTTCCTTAGAAGGATTAAGGTAATACCTACATATATAAGACCATAGTGTAACAAATTGGAGAAATTTGAGAAACCTATCCCATCTAAACAACCACATTTTATCATACTGAGAGAAAAAAACTCAACTCCACCAGATTTATCGCATGAAAGCTGAAACAGTGATTTAAACCTCTCCATGAGACCCATTTTATTGTTAAGCCAGCCAAAATCTCACCGAAGAACCCCTACATAGTGTAACTTTTAAATTATAAAAAAGCAGAGATCCCTCATTTCCTCTCACTAAGCGGTTAATCTCCCTCCACCTTAGACTTGTCGCCCATCCTTGACTCACTCTTATAATAAATAGACTCGTACCTAGATCTAAGCACTCTAATCCATAGTGAGTTTTTCCCTCTCATCCATTTCCACCCCAAGTTTTTCTACAACGGCACATTCTTTCACATTTAATTCAAGCTATTTTCCTACGATTTTTCTATATGGAGGGAGTAATTAATTAATTATATGTATCTAGCTAATTAATGTGATTTATTATATAATTTTAAAGAATTCGAATAGTTAAAAGGTATAGTTGACCTTAAGAGCCCTTTTAATAGTTAAAAGCATTTATTTATTTTTATAATTTTCACGTCTCCTTTTTTCTCTCTAATTTCTAGAAATAAAATATTACACGTACTATTTTATCTTATACTCAAACTTCAACTCTTTACCTCAACAATCAGTTTTTTTTTTTTTTAAATTCGTGTTCAACCCAGAATAAAGAAAAAAGGAAATTAAGTGCCTTTATTTTTATTGACATTTTGTGAAATAATCAGGTTTTGGAGCTGGGAATCATCGTTCACTCAGTAGTGATAGGACTATCACTGGGGGCCTCTAACAACACCTGCTCAATCAAAGGACTCATTGCTGCACTCTGCTTCCACCAGATGTTTGAAGGAATGGGCCTTGGAGGCTGCATTCTCCAGGCAGACTATTCCTTAATAAAGAAAGCAGCAATGGCCTTCTTCTTCTCTGTCACAACTCCATTCGGAATAGCCATGGGAATCATACTCTCCAGCTCCTACAAAGAGGACAGTCCTCACGCCTTAATCATCGTCGGATTGCTTAACGCGTCGTCTGCAGGGCTGTTGATCTACATGGCTCTCGTTGATCTTTTAGCTGCCGATTTTATGGGGACCAAGTTGCAGCAAGATGTTACACTGCAAATCAAGTCTTATGTTGCCGTTTTCTTGGGTGCCGGAGGAATGTCTGTTATGGCTTTGTGGGCTTGATTACCTCGGTTTGAATCATCTGTTCCACTTTTATTGGATCTTTAACATGTGTCGTCTTTAGTATTATAGATTTATATAACGTAATTATATTTTAATATGACACGTGTCAATCATCTATATTGTGGAATAAGATGTGAAACACTAAACCAAACAGACAGAATTTCGTTAGCTTTTTTCTTTTACTAGTGTATATATATTTTTTGATGTTTTTGATAAATCTCGTGTTGATAAAATTTGTTTAGGGTACAGTATGTTTGTTCTGAGGCTTAAAATTTGAATTTGGAATTTTGAAATTCAATTACACTGGTTCTACTTTGGACGGTTTTAATATGAAATATGATGGTGGGTTACTGAGGAAAAAATTGAGTTACTAAATGAATAAAACCATGTCATTGTATGAAAATAATAAATTATACATAAAGTGATATTATGGTACTATGGCCAATTTTTAATACTTCATAGACAAACCTGTGTTACTACTTTACTAATATGCTTGTACAACATAATATGATAAAATATGTATACAATATACTTGTTGTACGTGCTTTTAAATAGATGATTTGAATGTGTACTTTTCAAGCACTAAACAAACATATATATTTGTATGGGTTTTACGTGTAGCTAAAGATGATCAACGATGATCTTGTTTGAAGAAAATAGGGTGGCAAGCTAAGAACACAAGCAAACTTCTTGGAGAAGCTAAGAGGAATAGTAATAGAATGTCTGGGTCTTTGTGCAATAATAATAACTTAATATTTACATTCAGCCTGTGCAATAATAATAACTTAATATTTACATTCAGCCTAATAGGACTTATATACTAGGTGATGGACTTTGCCCTTGGTGGGCTTTGCCTTTACAGCTGTTAGCCTCTTATTCGACCTACACTCTAAATCACTAAAATTGATGGGATGGCCGCATTAAATGCACCTCGGGCGAAGTTCACTCCATTATTTCCCTACCTTGCTCGTCCTCGGCATGGCGAGGAGGATATAGAATGCCCTCGTGATGATCGCCAGGATGCATAGACATCCACACGTTTGATCGTCGTTATCCCCATGTTGACCATAGAGACTTGTCTTCTTTAAATGCTTGAACATTCTTCTCATGCTCGCCCAAATAGTTGACCGCTGCCGACCATAGACTAAAATGAAGACTTGTTGACTAAATGTTGACTAGTCGTCGCATGACTAAAGTTGACTGATCGTCGCCACGTAGGAAGATGACTTTTCAAAGGTTGACTCTTTGACCGTATGTAACATTTGCCCCCTGGTCAGTATGCTCGTCTTCAGAATTATATCTTGCTAGCAAGGCGGGCAGTATGCTCGTCTTCAGAATTATATCTTGTTGTTGATCTTGACCTGTCCTTGTCCGAATTCCATGATGAAGAGCTCTTCCCGAAACGTCGACTCGTTCCTTATGCAATTCGCGTCTTTTCGAGGTGCTCCGAATGACGTCCGAAAAAGTGCATTGTGTCAGGCGCGTGGGCTGACCTTGGATTCAAACCAACGCGTGCGGAAAACAAATCGGCGCGCGTGAACTTCACTCGGCGCGCCGATTACGGATTTAGCCCTAAACTTTTGGGAAATTATGAAATTTACCTCGTTTTCATGTAGATTGGCCCCTGAAGACATTTTGCTACAAGTTTCCCTCTCAATTGGCCATTTTCGAATCTTCAAGCTTTCATCACTTCCAAACTTCCTCTTGTTTTAGCAAAATCGTGCATTCCTCTGAGTATTTCACCGATCGTGCACACTTCCATTGAATTGTAAGGTAATAGGATCTTTCTCTCTTTCTTTCTCTCTTTCTTTCTTTCTTCTTTTCTTCAATAAATGGATATTGGTGGTGATTCCAGCGACGGGAGATCAAAAAATCCGTCGCCACTCGATGATGATGCAAACTCCATCGGTGCTCCGGCCATAGGGCCTCGCCGTGATCTGGGGAAGCAAGTAATGGTTCCCTCCAAATCGGAGGGGTCAGAGAGTCCTTCTCGGACCGAGTCGGTGGAGGCGCTCGGCGCCAGGTTTTCTGAAGATAGCTTTGAAGAGGCTTTAACCAGTGGGATCGATCTTCATTCCAGCGAGGATAAGAACCACACTGATCGTGATGATGAAGGCAACGATGCCGAAGATGCGGGGAATGGTGCAGATATCGATTCCTCTTTTAGTGACCTCAACTTGGAGATTGAAAGGGGCGAGGAGGCCGGCCTTGAGATGGTCGAAAAAACCCTAAGGGCCTTCGCGAGGACTACGAAGAACTCGCTCGTTATAAGGTAAACATAAAAGATTTTCTCAATGGGCGAGAAGAGTTGGGAGGGGATAAGCTCATTAAGTGAGCATACTCCAAATATGTGACCGAATATCCACTCTTACTGGCCGATCAAACTCATCGACCTGCTCGGCGGTCCCCATGGGAAGCTTGCGATCAAGAAAGCCATGTCTCCCTAGTCCAGTTGGCCAATTTTCGCAACAAATATTACATTCCTCAAGATGTTCACTTCTTCGTGCCGAGTAAAGATGAGAGGGCCGACCAACCACCAGAGGGAATGGTCGCCGTGAATAACGGGATGGTGGAGGTCGGCCTAAGGTTTCCCTTGCATCCAGGAGTTAGTCATTTCTTGAACTTCCTCGGCGTGGCTCCAATGCAAATCACCCCCAATGGATGGAGTAGTATAATCAGGCTCTTGACGATGTTCGGCCTTGTGAGTGTTGAAAACGGATGCCGAGGAGTTTATCTTACTCCTCGTGAGATGAACTTCCTTCTTCAAGCTTCTGATGCTGGAAAAGGTTGGCATTATGTGAAGGGCCGTCCGAAGTGGAAACTGGTCGAGGGAGTGCCGAATAAGATTTGGGACTGGAAAACCAAGTAGTGGTGGGTAGCCGGCGACTGGAAAAGCGTGATCAAGCCTGATGGAACCACCGACCGGATCGTCATCCATACGGACTTTTGGAGAATTCGTAGTAAGCTTTCAAATTTATGCTCGTTCTCGTCTATACTGAATAATTTCTCTTTCTTTTAACAGGTGTCGATGCTCGTAGAAAAGCCGACGATCATCAACTTTCCGATCTATTTCACTATCATACTGTTGGTGTATACAATAAAGCAAACTTTTAGTGGGCTTTTATGGATGTATATTTAATTTCCTTATTATTTGAAATAAATGGTTTTTCACATTATTGCATTCTTTGTGATTACTTGTATATCTGCTTATCTTACATTGTAGACGATGTGGTGAGTTTGTAGTCACACAGAAGATCACATTGTCAGTTCCTTGTAAGATATAAACAATGTTGACAACTGAGATAGTTCTGGACACAACTATTGGTTTAAGTTGTAGTATAAACTTGTCAGTGGCTTGTCTTGGTCATTAGTTTGTACTAGTGCACTGTGGCGTACTGAATGGATCACAAATAAGACAAGTTCTTCTGTTCTGACTGTTATGAAGAACTAGAGGTCTTGGTGACTTTTATGATTCTTAACCCTAAGTGTGATATTTAGATGTGTGGGGTGCTTGTTCACTACTTTGATGTACCATAGGTGAGAATCTTGGTAGATTCTTCATGCTCCGTATTTTGGGTAGTGGCAACGCTCGCATGATGTCTACTTATTGGCATTAGGGCACCGTGTCCTGGAAATCCAGGCTGGTGACGTCCCCTTGAGGAAACTCATAAAGGATTGTCGTACTAAACCCTGCAGGTGGATTTAATCCATACGACAACGAGGTTGAGTGGTACTACTCAAGGAATTATAAAGATTAATTATTTAAAGAAGTCAGAAGCTTTAATAATTAATGGATGTGCGATATCTTAAACACGGGGAATTATAAAGTCTAATAGAAGCCCTGATTCGGTTCTGGATAGGACGGGAGTGCAACATTAATTCTTTAGTGGAATGAATTAATGTTCTTGGGCCAAATTATATGTTTTGGACTGAACATAAGAGTATTTGGGCCTGTAAGAAGCCCAAACCCTATACCTTCTAATGGATCCCTAGTCTGGCACATGATCATATGGAGATTATAAATAGGAGCCTCAAATTAGTTTTGAAATCCTAGCACACACGAAATTGATAAAAACGGCTAGGGTTTCAAGGAGACGAAATTGAGGAACCTTCTCCACGTTTGATAGCACGCCGTCCACCTGGTGTTCGAGCGGAGTTGGGAGACAGACTAGAAGATCTGTAAATTGGAATCAACGCCTCGATCTCCAAGGGTAACGAATCTAAACTTTGTTTTAGATGCATGTTTAGGTTTTTATTTATTTATACGTTTGGTACCCAACAACGATCCCGGTGACGGACCGCCTTCGCCGGCGTGTTCCAGCACATACTTGCTGCGTCGCTGCTCATCGATATCGAGAATGCTCTTGTCGTTTCCTTAATCGCGAGATGGTCTTCGAGTGTCCCCGCATCAATTTACTTGATCCTTCCGCCATGTAATGAATTTTTTCCAACACTTTTTTGTTTGTTTCTTAGCCATACTTGTCCTGACGAATCACATGTTTGTACCTTTCAATAGTTATCCCGACGATCATCCGAACTTTTCTTCCTCCGGCCATTAACTTAGACAAAGTTATATCTTCTTGAATCCTTCGCTTGGCCGCCGTCACTCGCGAGTTGAATGCCGTTGAAGGTAGGGGGAACCAGACTGCCGTTCGCAAGAGGAAAGAACATGGGGAGACATCGGGCCCGCCTCCCGTAAAAAAGAGCACGACGACGACCATGCACAAAGAAACACGTCGCCCCACTGTTGCGACGGGGGACGACCAGGATATGGTCGACGTTGACTCTCCCGCCAAGAGGGATCCCGAGGATATCACCATGCTCGGTTGGGACGCCGACAAGGTTGTTCGGTAAGAGTTTGAGAAATTCCAGCACATAACTTGTAAATATACTTGCATACTTATCCCTTCCTTTCTTTTTCTTTGTAGCTTCAAGAACAGCGACGAGGTTCCTCAGTCGGAGGATCTTTGCAATTTCTTCTGGTCCCGGAGTCCGTCGTCCCTAACCAGCGATGCCTTGGACCTTCCTACCAAGAGGGCGATGAGGAACCTTCCTCGATCCTTGACCAAACCCTTTGTGGAAGAGGTCAATGATCATAGTCTAGTCGAGAATGCCCGCCTGGTGGCCATGAACATTAGCCGTTCGGCCTACGTTGTTATTACCGCTTACGATAATATCCCCTCAACTATCAATTATAAATTTATTCTGTTTGCTTAATGTGGGTGCAATTAAAAAGCTTAAACTAGGGGAGGGAGCAAAAAAAAAAAAAATTACTTGCCTTGAGAAAAATTTCAAGATTTCGGATAAACTAATCTTGGTAAGTAGATAGAGTCATCCCTTTCCTCAAAGGTAAAGTGTAATAGTTATTCATTATGTCACTCGTCCCCGCCGCCACAAAAGACAACGACCTAAACAGAATTACATATGTTTCATGTTCCCCAACCGTTTTTCGTATTCTCTTAACCGCCTTCGAAAATCCCTCAATTGTTTCATCATACGTGGCACATTCCCCATCCTCGCCGTCAGCGGGTCCAGCCCCGTGCATTCCGCCCCGAAGCTCACGCCGATCACCAACTCATGGTCGTTGAACTTTATGTCCCGGAAATACGACAAGAATTCTTTAATCCGCATATTCGAAGCAAAGATGTCCAGCGACAGTTTCCAGTCGCTGAACTTGCCCGAGGGCTGTCGGGCACGAAGACTCATTCCGTACGGGGCGTGATCGCCGCAGCACCCCGATCTCCGGCTGTTGTTGTTGCCCGGGTCAATAATTGAGTCTCCGAACCCAAATATGGCGACGGGTCTAAAGAATTTTAGAGGGGCGGGCGCGGGGGCAGCCTCGGCGGCTAGGGTGGCTGAGCAACTCACCGGATAATCATCAACGTAACTGAGGGGATAGGGAATATTATCGTAAGCGGCAGCGGCGGAGGACAATAATTTATTTGCAGCAGGGGTATCGTCGAAATTGTAATAAGGGCTATGCATTCTGAGAAAATCTTCAACTTCTTCTTGGCGAGAATTGGTAGTGGGGGGTATAGGCCCCCTTAGAGATTCTGACGAGGCATAATATATGGAAACTAAGAAAAAATCTTCAAAGTGAGTTATGTGGGGTTTAATGCGCTATTAATTTATAGCCGTGGGAAACAAAGTAACAAACCTATCGATTTCTAAGGGCATATCTTGATATATAATTATATTTGAATTTATACAACAAGTAAAAGGGTTATAACCGTCCCTTTGATACTAACTAACTTGGACTTTAGGCCCAACAACAAATTAAAAGAGACATTAGCCTTAGGCCCAAATATTATAAATCTAGTTGCGTCCTTCTTTTGTAAACATTCGTGATTGGTGGTCAGGTCTCATCAACACCCCCGCCGTGAAAACGGACCTTATCCTCAAGGTTCAAGTTTGGGAATTGACTTGTAGGTTGTCAACGAGATCCCAGGTTGCGTCCTTCGGGCTAAATGACTTCCATAAAACAAGGGCTTCGCGGATTGGGTCCTTTGGGGTTTGCTTCCAACGATATTCCAAGATACGCTCCAGGATCAATTTAGGAGTTCCGTCGGATGAGTATGGTGGCAGCGTCGAGTAGGTGGGCACGTCTAGGCCAATCTTTCGGCGAAGAAGAGAAACGTGGAAGACCGGATGGATGCGTGACTCGGGCAGAAGTTGAAGGCGGTATGCCACCGGTCCTATGCGCTCCAGGATTAAAAAGGGACCAAAGAACTTACTTGCGAACTTCTGGTTGATTCGTCGGAGGACGGTCTGTTGTCGATAAGGCTGCAACTGTAGATAAACCTAGTCGCCTGGCGAAACTCTTCTGGTTATCGTTTGTTGTTCGCGTATTGGGACATTCTGTTCTGGGCGATGGTGAGGTTTAGATGCAGTTCTCGCAAGAGTGCATCGCGATTACGGAGTTGGACGTCCACCTCGTGGACTGCGGTTGAGCTAGGTTCATGAAAGGGAATCAGGACTGCTGGGCGGCCATAAATGACTTCAAATGGGGTCATTTTAAGGGAGTTGTGATAGGTGGTATTATACCAATATTCTTCCCACGCCAAGTGTGACTCCCAATCTTTCGGTTTTTTTTACGTCATGCATCAAAGGTACTACTCGAGGCAGCGGTTGATGACCTCCGTCGGTCTGTGGGTGATATGCTGAGCTAAACTGTAGTTCCGTGACAAGTAGTTTGAACAATTCCCTTCAAAAGCGGCTGATAAAAACTCGATCACGATCCGAAACAATCATCCTTGGAATTCCGTGTAAGCGAACACTCTGGCGGATGAATACTTCGGCTACTATTGGTGCCGTATAAGGGTGTCGAAGGGTGATGAAGTGCGCATACTTTGATAGGCGATCGACCACTACAAAGATCGTGTCTTTGCCATGGGATCGGGGCAGCCCTGTTATAAAATCAATGGAAATGTCAGTCCATACCTGAAGTGGGATTGGTAGTGGTGCGAGGAGGCCTGCTAGTGTCCGACTATCTGCTTTGTTACGCTGGCAAGTATCACATGCCTTGATGAACCGGATGACATCGTGTTTGACTTGTGGCCACCCGAAAAGCTGCTGGACCCTTTTCGTTGTTCTTAAAATTCCTGAATGGCCATAATAAATGGACAAGTGAAATGTTGTGAGGATCTGTCGGCGCAAGTTGTCCGTGGGTACCTGTATTTTGCCTTTATATGCCAGATATCCATTCCGCAATTCCAAGCCTTGAAGTTGTGATTGATTTTCTCTAATTTATTTAAGGATGGGTCCCTGTTCGGTATCGTCTTTTGTCGCTGCAGCGATGTCGTTCCACAGGCCTGCGCAGGGGCTGTAATAGGTCATATGTAACTCGGAGTGCGACTGCTTTCGAGAGAGGGCATCCGCGACACTATTCTCCCTACCGGGGCGATAAATGATTTCATAGTCGAACCCAACGATTTTTGCAATCCATTTCTGTTGCTCAGGCGTTGTGATACGCTGTTCTAGAAGGACCCGTAGGCTGCGTTGATCGGCGATGATTCGAAACCGTCGGCCGAAGAGGTACGGTCGCCAGGTGCGCACGGCCTCAAGAATTGCTAGCATTTCCTTCTCGTAGACTGACCATTATAATTTGGAGATCGAGTTGGCCTTGCTCATGAATGTGATTGGTCGACAATGCTGGGATAAAATGGCCCATATTCCATGTCCCGATGCATTTGTCTCAATAGTGAAAATTTCACCGAAATCAGGGAGAGCCAGGACTAGGGTCGAACTCATGGCTTTCTTTAGTTTATCGAAGGCGTTCTGGGCATCTTCGGTCCACATGAAGTTATTCTTGCGTGTGAGGTTGTGTAATGGCCGTGCTATCTCTCCAAAACCTGCGTAAAATTTTTGGTAATATCTGGCTAGACCGAGAAACCCACGTAACTTGGTAATGTTGGACGGCGTTGGCCAGTTTACGACGACCTCAATTTTTCGAGGATCGACTCGCACGCCTTCGGCCGATATCCAGTGGCCCAAATACTCTACTTCTTGGACACCAAAAAAACACTTTGATGGCTTGATGACGAACTTGTTGGTTCAGAGAATGTCCAGAACTGTTCGCGGTTGTTCCGTGTGAATATCCCAAGAGTTACTATATACCAAAATGTCATAAAAAAACTAAAACAAACCGTCAGAGGTAGGGTTGAAAGATGTGATTCATGATGGCTTGGAATGTTGATGGTGTATTGCTTAGACCAAATGACATAATTAGGTACTCGAAGTGGCCGCTATGTGTTCGAAAATCCGTTTTCGAGATATCATCCGGGTGAATGCGGATCTGATGGTAGTCGGCCCTTAGGTCAAGTTTAGAGAAAAAGGTCGCTCCATGAAGTTCATCTAGCATGTCGTCCACAGTTGGGATGGGGAATCGGTCCTTAATTTTTGCTGCGTTAAGTTCCCGGTAATCGGTACAAAATCGCTAGGTGGAGTCTTTCTTTTTTACCAATAGTACAGGGGACGAGAATGGGCTGGTGCTGTTTCGGATTAGGCCAGATTCCAACATTTCTTGGACCTGCCTTTCGATCTCGTCTTTTTGGAAGTGAGCGTATCGGTATGGGGCTACATTCACAGACTTGGATTCATCAATTAGGCGGATCCGGTGGTCGAATTCTCTTTGGGGTGGCAGTGTAGTGGTCGTCGTTGTTACTTCCGAATACTCGGCCAATAGGTCCTAGATGTGCTGCTGTTGGTCGGCCTGGTTTGGGATCAGTTTCGCGCGTGCAACTCCCAGGTTTGTTAAAAGAAACACCTCGCCGCCTTGTTCCTTCTCTTGCTACAGTTGTTCGCCTGTAATGCTGATGGGTGCGTTGTGGCCTATGACTCTCAGTGTTTGCTGTTCGCCTCATTGGTGGAATGTGATCATCAGGGTCTTGCAATCCAGAACTAATGGGCTGACGGCTTCCAACCAAGGCATACCCAAGAACACATCAATGTGGGGTGATTTGCATGCGAACAAGTCGGCGACGAAGCTAATTCCCTGCAATGTTAGCGAAATGTTTTCTTATTTGGTATCACAAGTTAAAGTGCAACCTCTACTAGTTTTGATTCGAAACGTGGTTACCATTTTCTTTGTTGTTGTTAGATTGAGGGATTGGGCTACCACTTCGGATATGAAATTCAACGTTAACCCCACTATCGATCAAGATCAACACATTTGTGTTCCCGATCGTTCCTCTAAACTTAGGTGATTTGCCGCGTTCCCCCTTGGCCATTATGATTGGTTGGTTCCTAGGTCCGACCATTCTCGTGTCGCATTGGTCCTCCATTCGATGTAACTCGATTCGATCGTCTTCTACGATTTCATCCTTTGGCTCCTCGTCGTAGACAGGTGGCTTCTCTTCCTCATCCTTGTCTTCTCCCACGAACAAGGTCATAAGCTTTGCGCTTGGACATTTGTGGTCCCATGTATATTTCTCGTTGCATGTGAAGCATAGGCCCTCTCGTTGTCGGCGATTGATCTTGTCGCTTGATAATTGGATTCTGCGATTGCCCGTCTCGATCGATTGTTTACTCGCGGTAGTCGCTGCGATTGGTGGGGGTGTACTGTTCATCGTGGTCGTTCCCCACGGTCTTGTTCCGAACAGGCGACTAAACGGTTGATTTCCCCCTCTTGGTGCGGTTACAGGTAATTTCTTGGACCTCAACAGCTGTTCGTCCTTTCGTGTGGCCAACTCGATGGCCTCATGGAGGTCTCTTGGCTTCCATATTCGTAATTCATCTCCGGTTTCTGGCCTTAATCCGGCCATAAAAATACCTAAAATAACACTCTGCGGCCAATGGGGTACTCGGTTTACCCCCTTATCTAATTCTTTAAGGAATCTTTGAACGTACCCGTCTGTTTAATCCAGCCCAAAATTTCATTTGCATCTTCGTATTATGTATCGCCCCCTTCTTTAAACTGTTCCCATGTGATTGTTCGATGACAGGAGGTTTGTTCGAACCATCGCCACCATTGTCGTGCATCCCCATCTAAATAATACGATGCAATCTTGACTGTGTCTTTATTACGTATTTTCTTGATGATGAAATACTGCTCCACCTTGTCTAGGCAGTTGATCGCGTCCTCGCCCCCGAATTTATGGAAGTCCAGTTTGAGCCCTCATGGTCGATGGTCGTGTGGTCGTTCCGCTTTCCGGTGGTGACGGTGCCTTCTTGATTGTCCATCACTCGAACTCATTTCACTTATTTCCTCGCTACTGTCTGTCTCGGATTCCGAAGTGGATCCGTCCCTTCTGAATGGGTTCTTTTTGGTGGTGAACGGATTCTCTCGTCTTCTTGTTCGAAAACGCGATCCTCCCCCTTCTTCCCATTGTCGAGGACTGTCCTGCTCACTTTCTTGGCATACGCCTTTGCCTCTCTCCTTTCTACGAAACAACTCATGTTTTCTTGACTTCTTGCTTTCCTCCAGGCCACTATTTTCTAAATTCCTTGATGTATTCTCGTCGTCTCTGTGTCGGCGGCGTCCCCAGTTTTCTTCCTCGTTTTCACGATTCGAGTGTTTCCCGAGGCGGTTGGCCCGCAGATCGTTACTCAACTGTGCGATCGAGGCCTCGATCTGGGTAAACCTTTGTTTATTTGACATCATCTCTTTGTTGTTATTCGATCGATTCTGGCTCTGAAGCCAATTGATTAGAACAAGATACCAAAATGCATAATGTTTGTTGCCATCTACAACAGCTATTTATACAATTAAAAGGGTTATAACCGTCCCTTTGATACTAACTGACTTGAACTTTAGGCCCAACAGAATATTAAAAGAGACATTAGCCTTAGGTCCAAATATTATAAATTCAGTTACGTCCGTCTTTTATAAACATTCGTGATTGGCAGGGGCGGACCCATGCATTGGGTGGGGGTGGCCTGACCCCCTCAACTTTTTTTCATTTTCTTACTTATACTTTTATATGTAGTATATATATAGGAGTATGTAATTATATGAGCAATGATTTTATTATTATACAATCCATGAAACTAGTAATGGGCCCATGTGACAAAAATTTAAATTAAAATCATGAAGTGGACTGCCGTCCATGTATTGTCATTAAATTAATTTATGAGTAGCCATATCTTATTTTTTACCGAATAAGTAGCCATATCCTTTTATGTCTCAATTTATTCATTTTAATTGCACAAATATTAAAAAAAAGGGCACAAAATGAAAATATAGAAGTAAAAAAGTTTTTAAGTCTAATACTGTCTACGTACAGTACAATTTTAAGTTAAAAAATATTTACCTTTTAGACTTAAATTTAATATTAAAAAATTGTTCAATTTTAAAATCTGATTTAAAAAAAAAGATTTAATGTCAATATTCTAGACAACAAATATATTGTAGTAGTATGTATTGAGAAATAAATAAATATGTATAAATTATCAATTATTGACGTTTTTCGTATATATATATACTATTATCTCACCCGTGCGTTGCACGGTCAGTATATATATAATATTAACAGTGTGTTACAAATTTATTAAGAGTAATAATTAGAAAATTAAGTTGAACGATTTCATCATTTTCATGATTATTATAGAATATAATATAATAATTCATATACTCCATACTACATTGATTTTAAAAAATTTATACACTATTAACGCCATAACACCATTATATACTCCATACCTTATAAGGAATTGAGTCCATTTTAATAAATATGTAACATAACATAATAAGATGTGCAACAAAATTTATACACTTTTCAGTCACTACAACTGAAAAGTGCAACAAAATATATCTAAAATGTGTAACATAACATCACTAACAAGTGTATGTCATTATAACTGAAATTATTATTGCAAATATTGCAAAATAAGATGCTAAAAAATTGTAAAATGCATGTTACACTTTTCCTTATTTTCAACATGCATTTTTATAATAATAAAAATATAGGGACTTGAATTCCGTCATGTACAGGAGGTCCTGTGCAGAGTCCTTAGATCCCCACACATGCATTCGCAGATCCAAGGGTTCCCATCTTGCACGGAACCTCCCTATACATGAGTGGAGCCTTCCCGTATCCATAGAGCACGATTAGAAACCTTATCCTACAAAAAAAAAAAAAAAAAGTACTATATAACATGTACGCTCAATTATTACTTGGAAAGTAGAACAATATGTTTATTTAAAGGGGGAAATGGTGTATTTAGGGGCGGCAAAATGAGAACCGTAACTTTTCGAGCTAAAAATTTAAGGATAACTTTTAAAAGTCGCAAATTGAGGTCATATCAGCCTAAATCAACCCAAATCAGACTAATTGACCCAATTTGGCCTGAATTTAGGCTCAATTTGTGACACTTAAAAGTTACTTTCCTTAAATAAAGTTACAGTATTAAAACTGCCAATCCAAAAAGTAAATTCTTAAATTCACGAAAACTATATGTGATCTTTAGGATGTAGAGGGCAAGCCAGAGTTTGAGTAGAAAACTATAATAGATTCATGTTGAAAATTAGATGCTTTAAAGCAAAAGAAATGAGAATAATTTTTTTTTTATTGATAAATATTGTATATGATCTTATTTTAAATGAAATGCGTGTAACTTATACTCCGTATTACTTAAAAAGCAAGTATTTGTATTAAGTGACCTAAGTAGACAACATCAAATATCAAAAGCCCAAAAAATGCTTCAAATTTGTAGGCATTGCAATATATCGTGCAACAGACTTAAGACATAGATTAGTTATTCATTTGCACCTTATTGTTCTGCCAAATCTGTGACAATGATAGAGTGTAAACTTGAGTTTCTATCCACAATATATTATGTTTTGTGCCTTGTTTTTTTTTTTTCCAATATTGCTAACATTTTCTTGTTCTTTCGTTGGTGTAGGAAATCATTACGATTGAATTATGAGGCAGCCAAAAAAATGTGACCAGAGTAATGAGTGGTGACATCAATTAGTGAAAGCATACCATTTACAATGTTAGTTATATAGTTGTGTGCTTGACTTTTGATACAACGAGGACTTCAAAAGATTTGCAAACAACACTTCAATTTCATCCTAATGCATATATTAATGCATGAGTTACTATGTGCTTAATATCACTTCCCTACACATTCTTAATTTGTTATTTGAAATTCAAATATATTTATGTAATGATATTCATAACAAATATCCTAAAATTAAATTGCTTCTGTGTATGTGATCGAAACATAAGTACTAACTAAGTCAAAACCAAAATTTAATACTGTAAAAAAAAAAAATCAAAGGACTTAAAAAAGGCAACGCATGTAAAAATCTTGTCATGTATAAGAATCATAATTTAAATATTAATTTATTTACGGAAAAAATTCGGTAAGTATCCTATGCAAATTTAGAGTGTTGGAATGTAACTTACCGAACTTGTTTCCTCTGTAAAACTGTAGCAGCTTCGTCATTTACTCTGCAGTTAGAGCAACAAAAAACCATTAATCCACCTCCTCATCCATCCCAAAAATCCTCAATAAAATTGTCTTCTCCAATGATCCCTGGTTACAACTGCAAAAAAGTCTTATTTTTTTAGAAAGTGAGTAAGAGTCTTCTGTTTAACTGTTTAACTATAGTTGTAAGAGGATCTCTATTGGTGAAAGAGGTAAAGAATTCAATATGTGAGAAAATCTGAGATTAATGCCCATATGTATGTACAAATGAGTTAGTGGTGAAAGAAGATATATAATTTATTTTAAAAAAAAACTTATTACCGTATGAAGATGTATATCATTTAGCTCTAACAGCATACTTATGCAATTCATGATTCAACCTCTTAGTTTCCAGAACCTCCTAAATAGTACATTGCAATTATTTACTCTGTTGCGATGTAAAAGTAGGTTCCACACAACCACTTTTTCCTGAATTGGCTGCTGATCTATGTTTGCTGGATTAAGATTATTATCAGTGCTAGAAATCAAACAGCTGAAAATTTCATTGAATGGAAGTTCATTAAGTAATATTAGTCACCTCATCAGAATCTCAAGTAATGCAAAAATGAAAATCAAAAGACAACAAATAGTAAGAAATCTATTATTACTTCGATTACGTTTAACATACCTGTAACTGGTTGTAAGCAAAAAAAAATCATGTTCAGGTTCTTTATATTAGAAAAATTCTCTAACATAAAGATCATTCAATCTAACAACTACTTGAAATTTGAATAATAACCAATAGACAATACAATGAATTATAAAATTAAAATCAAAGAGTAATGCTGATAGAGATCCAATACACAATCAGAGATGTTCAACATGAACAATCTGAACTTAAAAAATGCACATTTAACTATTCGCACAATAAAATTACTACGGAATATATTTTATTCGAGAAAACACTAAAATGAAACAACATAAAATGAATTTTCAATATATTGTAAGAGATTCGATTAGCAAATTACAACTAATCCCAATATTCAATTGAAGATCTATGTCAATCATGGGTAAATTGAATAAACAAATTCATAAAATTGACAGACGTGATTTAGTAAATTACCAGGGGAGGAGAGAGAGAGCATCGTCGGCGAAGGGTCGAGGGCGGGTAGTGTGTAGGACATAGCGGCCAGAGACAAAGGCGACGTGTGCGAGAAAATCCAAATCTTTGATAGAGGAAAATAAACAACTCCATTACCATAGAATTTATTTAAAATCAAAGTGAAGATGGAGACATGATCAAAAATTGGGAGAATAGTTAACACATTTTTAATAATCTACCTTAATGCTAAAAATTACAGAGAAATTTTGAAAAATAAAATTATAGGTTTGACAGGTAGGTGCTTACCGTAGCATGCCAAGGCTACTCCCAGCATAAGGACTGCTATAGCCATCAGATCTACGTATATCTGTGCATTGATGGGAATCCAGAGAGAGAAATGAGATGATTCAAGCATCTAAAATTAGATGTTCCGATTGAGAAAGGGGTAGAATGAGAGAGATTAGAAAAAGCCATGGTTGTGTTGTGGAGTAATGATTAGAACAAAATATTTTTTGTTCAGGCGTGTATAATAAGGGCTGATAATTTACAGCTGGGCCCCACTAAAAATTATTTTATTATTTCAGAGGTTTTAGGCGGGAACTTGTTCAACAAGTTTTTTTTTTTGTTGGTCAAAGTGAATATTATATATAAAGCATTAGTTAAGAGTACAAATGGTACAAGCTGTACCACATAATAGCAACATCAATAAAATCAATAAGGATTCAAAGAAAAGAATAAAACAAGACTCAATCAACTACATTCTCCCTGTCAATCTGTCTTTCTTCTACCGTCTTCGTCTAAGGCTCGATATATAATTCCCCGAGGGTCGCCGATCCACTGTCTATATGGCGGATTGCGTTTCAATCAGTCGTTGGCCATACACCAGCTCCAGAACCTCCCCTTTACTTCGTTCACCATGTCCTCTGTTTTCTATATGATGTTTTCGAAGATGCATTTATTTCTCTTCTTCCAAATAACCCACACCACACAGATCCATAGTCCATTTGCCACCATGTTCCCTTTTCTCCCAGGCAATATGTTGGAGAATTGAATAAAATGGCCTTGCACAGTGTTGTGAAAAGCCATGCTATAGTTCATCCATATAAGAATCTTGCTCCATACCCGGTGTGTTTTGTCGCATGCTAAGAATAGGTGAGCTGCGTTTTCTTGGTCGTTCCCGCACAACGTGCAAGAAGCATCTTCGTCTAATGTGATGATATTTCTCTTCCGAAGGTTTACTCGAGTAGGTAATCTATCCCAAAGCAGTCGCCATGCCGTTGCCGATGCCTTGAAGGGGGCCACTGCATTCCAGACCATAGTGAACTTCTTCGTAGGGTCAGCCGCCTCTATATTTAGTGTGAGAGGATGCAGAAGTTCGTATGTTATCTTTGTTTTGTATTCCCCCGTCGGGCTTGCTTTCCATCTCCATGTGTCTGCTTCGTTCTCTCTCAAGGTGAACCTGTTTAGCAAAGTAGTAAGATTATTTAACGATTCAAGTTCTCTATCAAGCAAATTTCTACTCCATTCCCATTCCCACAACCAACTGCCCCCACCCATCTACCCATCTACCCATCTCTCTAATACTCTTGTTTTGGCCTAAGTTCAGTCTATACAACCTATTAAATTGGGTTTTGAGTGGTGTTGTCCCTGTCCATGCGGACTCCCAGAAACTAGTGACCGCCCCGTCTCCTATCTTTCTCTCTAAGTTACCCCACAGCCACCGACCACCCTCACCCGTCCCACTTGCCATTACATCCCTCCACCACGCTGATGCTACCCTCCCCCTATCTACCCGATAAATTCCCTCTTCGCCTACTTCTATGCCCCCATACAGAGATTTTATAACCCTTGCCCATAACCCCCCCTTGTTGTTCAGAAACCCCTACACCCACTTGCCCATTAAAGCTCGGTTGAAAGATTCAAATTCCCTAATGCCAAGGCCGCCTTGTTCCTTTGATTTGCACAACGTCTCCCATTTAATCCACACTGTTTTTCTCACTGATTCCCTGCCATCCCAAAGAAAGTTACAACACAAAGAAGTTAAATCTCTCAAGGATTTTTTTGGTATTAGGTAGAAGGAGAATTGGTACACGGGTAATGACGTCAACACTGCCTTAAGAAGAGTAATTCTTCCCCCAAAGGATATCTTCTTGGAATCCCAGGCATTTAGCCTCTTCTTAACCTTCTGTGATAGTTGATTCCATTCCATCACTCTTTGTGGTTCACGCCAACTTTTATACCAAGATATGAGAATGGTATACTCCCTATCTTGCAGCCCAATATATCCGCTAAGACAGTAAGCTGTTGTTGATCGACGAAGGTTCCCATGAGGCAGCATTTGTCGTAGTTTACTTTGAGTCCCGATAGGAGCTCAAAGTTCCCCAGAATTCCGCGCACTGCCCAGGCATTGTCCACGTTTGCCTCGCCCACAAATATCGTGTCGTTTGCATATTGCAGATGTGATATTTGTAGTCTATCTCTCCTGATCACTGCTGCTTTGAAGAGGTCAGTCTGTACTGCTCTATTGATGAGTTCGTTGAGACCTTCAGCCACGATAAGATATAGGAAGGGTGATAAAGGATCACCCTGCCTCAATCCCCATTCCATCTTAAATTCCCCGGAGGGGCTGCCGTTTACAAGAACAGAAGTCGTTGCGGTAGTTACACATTCCATTATCCACCTTCGCCATCTAGGATGGAAATTGAACTATTCAAGCATGGTCTCTAGAAATCTCCAACCCACTGAATCGTAGGCCTTTGCAAAGTCTACCTTAAAGAACATTCTTTCCAACTTCCTTCTTTTGGATTCTTCGAATGTACCTACCCCCAATGAATGCACTCTGGTTGTTTGAAATAAGCTTATCAATTACCTTTCTCAATCTGTTAGCCAAGACTTTTGCAATAAGCTTATAAGTGCAGCCGATGAGGGATATCGGGCGGTAGTCGTTCATGGAGTTTGCCCCTTCCTTCTTTGGGATCAATACGATGAAGGTTGGGTTGAAGCCCCTCACAAATTTTCCATGGCTATGGAAATCCGTCATCATTCTGCAAATGTCTCCTTTAATTGTATCCCAAAAGGTCCTGATGAATTTGAAGTTGAATCTGTCTGGGCCCGGGCTTTTTGACGTGTCACAATTCCAAACAGCTTCTTTAATCTCTTGTTCCGAGAAATGTTGGGTTAACATTTCATTATCCACTACGTCCACTTTCCTGTTTATGAAGTTTCTTGGCAGGTTCGGTCTTGCCCCATTTCTACTCCTGAATTGTGCTTCGAAGAAGGATCTCACTTCATTCTTCACTACAATCGGTTCTTCGATCCATAGGTCTCCTGATTGTATCCCCGATAGCTCATTTATTTTTCTTCGATGATTTATGGCTTTGTGGAAAAAATCGGAATTGATGTCTCCTTCTTTGAGCCATTTTGAGCGTGCTTTCTGGGCTTGGAAGCTGTTTTTTCGATTCAGGTTCAGTAGCAGCTCGGCTGTAGCTTCATTCCTCCTTATATATTCCCCTTCGTCGAGGCCAAATGTATCGTCGAGCATGTCTTTTTGGTGAATTTCCATTCGAAGGTCCTCAATATTCTTGTCCAGCTCCCCAAATATCTCACTATTCCACACTTTCAGTTCTTTCTTCAAAGCTTTCAGTTTTTCCTTCATTACATAACCCCCCCACCCTTCTATATGTGTGTTCGTCCATCTGCTCGTTATAAAATTCCTGCACTCCGGGTGTGTAAGCCATGCATTGAAGAATCTAAAGGGCATTGGGCCCCAATCTATCGCCTTTGTCTCGAGGAGGAGTGGGCAGTGGTTAGAGACTGTTCTATTCAGGCCCTTTTGAGTCTTATGCGGCCACTTCTCCAGCCATAAGTCGTTGATAAGGATTCTGTCTATTCTGCTCTTACAACCCCCGTTGGGTTTGTACCATGCGAATCTTCTGTAGTGTATGGGTAGATTAATGAGTTGAGCCTCGCTGATGAATTCATCGAAAGATATTATATCACTCCTGTTTATGTATCCACTATTATTGTTTCCCACCCTTTCATGCTCAAATCTGATTGAATTAAAGTCTCCAAGGAGGCAAACACACATATCCCCACTTTGTTGGATCACTGTTCTCAGTCTGTCCCATAATTCAACACGATCATTCAACGGACACGGTGCATAAATATTTATAATACAACAGGGTGTTCTATCCAGCCCCCACAGCCCATTGACAATAACCGCCCCCTCCATATCCCAGTAACTAGTACAAGCAAAAACATCAGCATTCCATAAAGTAACTATACCGCCTGACCTGTTTATCGCCCTTCGTGAGGTCCATTTGATGTTGTCATTGCCCCAGATTTGTTGAGCCTCTGTGTCCGAGAAAATTTCCATCTTCGACTCTTGAATGCAACAAAATTCCACTCTATGTTTTCGGATCAGTGATTGGATCTCCTTCTTCTTCACTTTGCTCCCTAAGCCTCTAATGTTGATGGATAATAGCTTCATGGATCACTTTTGTTTGATTCTCCCTTTCCTGTCTTTCCCGACCCTTTTCCTTCTTTGCCAATTTCCACAATTCGCTTTAACATAGTTGAATCTCCGTCTGCTGAACTCAGCCCAATATTTTTCCCAAATTCCTAGATCTTTTGAGCTTCCGAAGCTGTCCGATTTGAGCTCTTTGGCGTGTGGTTGATGTTCCCTCCGGTCGTTGCCCTTGGTTCTTCTGTCTCCAAATTGCTTATAAATCCAGTCCAATTTCTCTTTTCCATCTCCCACTTCTCTGCTTTCGAAAGTCCCTTACTTTTGGCTTTCCCGATTTTTCCCACTGTCTCCTTCGCAGGTCTGTTTGAGTAAGGGATTTGTGAGGCTGTGGTGTTCGGGGTTGGGGCTGCAGGTTTGTAATTTTGATGGAAAGGGTTAAATGGTGCGGGTGGGTGGTCGGAGGTGGGGATTATCGGATTTGGTGTCGATGGTTCAGCTCGAGGTTGGGATAGAGGGTTATTCGCTGTTTCAAATGGGGAGTGTGTCGATTGGTTTATTACAGCTGAATCTAGGGGTAATGCTTCAGTCTCGAATATGACATTTGTCCTGGTAATAGATTGGGTTGCTTCACGCTTATTTCCTGTATTTGTTTCCATCCCAATATCAAGTTGTTTATTTCCTTGATGGGGCCCAACAAGTGTTGATGTGAGCCCAAATTTCTGTTTGTCCGCAAGAAGATGCCCAACTAGAGGTGATGTGGGCCCAGGTTGATGGGCCATTCCATGGCTTGACAGATTTATTTCTTGGGCTTGAGAAATTACCTCAAACATTTCAGGTCCACTAACATTTGGATCCAGTGGGATAAGGGGCCCATAAGGGTATTGTGTCTTACCCCTATGCTCCTCGATATTTTCCCAGCAGCCGTCATTAGTGGAGGGCCCCATATTAGGATATAAACTTTCAATTTGTCGGTTATGAAGCACGCGCGCATTGGGATTGTTTTCCAAGAAGCTGTAATTATTGTTCGCCGCCTTCGTGAGTAAAGAGGGGCTCGATTCCAAATGGTGACTGTTTGGCTTCTCCACGTCAGCCTCCTCACCGGACGTTTCGACTTCTGAGCTGTTTCTGGTGAAGATCGTTGCCGCCGCTGGAATCCGCATTTCCGTCTGTTTCCTTAATAGTTTCCTCATCGGACCATTGGGATGCATACTCAGATTCTGAATCCTCCGTATCAGAATCTGGAATATTACAATCGCAGAGCGATTCTTCGGCGATTCTAATGGCGAAGATTGTGTCGTCGATGCGAGCTCTGATGGTTCTATCAATGGTTTTGAGCCCTGTGGAGATTAGGATCCTAGGAATATCTATCCTCTGTTTATGTCTTGTTGCCTCATCCATGTAAGTGCCCATTTTTGCACTAGCTAGGGCGAAGAAACGCATTGACCATGCGTGCATGGGTACCCCCGTCCATCTAGTCCAGACCGTCTGATGGTTGTTGACATCAATTTTCTCCCGAGGCCGGGTCCAATCAAACCAGAATCCAGTCCATTCATCAAAATCCTTAATGATATTTTCTGTTGATTTGGCATCTGCGCTTGAAATGAGAACCAAATTTCCCCCATCGAAGTGACGGTTAGTCTACCGCTACATTCCCCTCGAATCTCCTCTCCGTGCTCATCCCAGGTAAATGATCTCTTTATAAATCCCGTGTAGCTTCCTTCTAGCCATTCCCTCTCCGATTCTGTTGTCTGGAATTGGAGTGTCTCCTCCGTGTCCTGCTTATCCGCGTCTTCCTGTCTTGCACCAGTGATGATATCGGCGAAAGATACGTTGTTACGGCGGCGATCACAGTTTGCTGGGAAAGAGTTATCTTTCTCGGTCTTTCTCTGGCTCTGTTCCTTCTGCACTTGTTCCCTTTGGAATTTTGGTTCAAAAGCCCGGAGTTTATAACTCCCTATCCATATGTTATTTAGCTCGGTTAAGATCTTGTCTTCATCTGATCCCTTTCAGAATCTAACGAATCCGAAGGGGTTCCCCTTTCTGTCGAGTTTTCTAGGGCAGAAGATATATGTCACTTCTCCGACCGTACTAAAACATTTATGAAGAAAGGTTGCTCCACATTCTTTTGGGAAATTCATGAAGAAGAATGTCACTGAATCTTGTTCCCCACCAACTCTTGTCGCCGCAGATTCCTTTCTTGTCTCCATCCGGGGTTCGAATCCATTCCTCTGATTCAGACTAGGGTATCTGTCGATTACCTATGTACCAACTCTCCTAGGGTTTGGGTTGATCCTACGGCTGTGGGTATTTTTATGCCTCACAGGAAAACTCTCGGAAGGCCGTGAACGGTGACGGGTATCTACCCCTGCCCTCCCCCCACCACTCTCCACTCTCCACTTTCTCTCTCTCTAAGAGCCATAACTTGTTCAGCAAGTTACTATTGTGTTATATATATATATATATATATATATATATATATATATATATATATAGATGATAGAGTTCTTGGTTTTAACATATTAATGACATAATTGTATATTTTGACATATTTAACTATGTATACTGATATATCTAGATTCAAATATAGAATGTCAAAATTTATTTTATCGACCCCTCCTAACCCACAATCAATCCTAGGCAGGGGCGGTGCCACGTTGGGGCCAGGGGGGCCACTAGGCCCCCTATCATTTTTTTTTATATATATATATATATGATAAATATTTTATAATAATTATATATATTATGTGATAATAGTTATTCTCATAATATATACTGTATCTTAATTATCATATATTTGTAAATATTTTAGGTGTCATATGTCACATAATGATTGGTCTATTTCTTCTCAAATCACTCTATTTCAAAATCTATTTTTTCTTATTAATTTCACCTTTATTAATTTTTTATTAATTAATCATTAATCTTAACTGTGTTTATTTTTTAATCTCATCTTTTGAATATTAAAATTTAAATGAAACTTTTTGATATACGAAAATAAAAACATTATTTTTATTTTTGATACATACATATTGAGTATAGACGTATAAAAAATAAATGCTTGCATACAAAGTTTGAAAAGAGTAATATATTTTTTCATGTGTTTTTTACTTAAATTTGTTTCTTAATACTCCAAAAATAAATTATTTCTTCAATAGAGTACCAAAAAAAAAAAGTACTCAATAATATAGATTGATGGTGAATTTGAGAATTATTGTGTAAGTTTTTACTAAGAATTGCAAAATATTTTAGCAATTTTTAAATGAAATGTATTGACAATTTTATCGTAAAATTTCAATGAGTATAATAAGTAATATTATTTTATTTTTAAAGTAATGTTAATCGGGCCCCCTACCGAGATTTTCTGGCTCCGTGATCCTAGGTCCACCCTCGGTGATTGGTGGTCGAGTCTCATCAACAGGTGCTTACATGTGCAGAACATATTGTATTCCCCGTCCTTGACCTAACTCCAATAATTGTAATAGTTGGTCAACTATAACAAGCCGCCGTCCCCACTCCTTAGTCCTTACCCAACCCATTTGAAGCCGCCGAAAACGGAAAAACAAAGAAGATGGAACAAGCAATTATTGACTTTAATTTAAGAATATTATTAAGTCATGTTTGTAGCCCCACACGTAGTAACAATTATGTACGCCCATTCTCATTTTTTTATTCCTGCAGATTAGAGAAATAGAAAATTTGAGGCCTGTTTCTGAAAAACACTCTGTTTTGTGCAAGAAGATTGGCAATGGAGGAATCAGAAAGTGGCGTTGAACAAGAGAAGAGGGAAATTCCAGCAGATGTATATGGACTCGAAATCCTGGCGTATCTTCCAGCCAAGAAACTACAAACTTTAAAAACAGTTTCGAAAGATTGGGCCGAATTGATCACTAGTCCCTACTTTGTTCGGCTTCATCGCTCGAGAGCTTCTCGAGCCCGAATCCGAATACTCATCACACTTTCTTCCGGTATACTTGAGTACAACAACTACAATGATGATACAGAGTTAAAGAAACCACCACACTTTTCTTCCGGTTCCAACACAAGAATCATGGGCTCTGCCGATGGCCTAATATGCTCGTTCGAGCGGAGGTTAGGTGGACGGGGCGTATTATTCAATCCATCCACCGGGAAGTGTTTACATCTTCGCCCCGAATCCCACATGTTTCTTTGCACTTGGTTCGGTAAAAATGCAGATCGAGAGTATGTTTTGGTTATGGCAACTTTGTGTCCCGGAGGTTATGAATTGGGAGTTTATAATAATCTCACAACCTCCAAATTAAAACGAATTCACTCAATCTTTGTTGATATGCATCTTCCAAGTGGCAGCTGTTTCCGTTGTCTCGACAGGGGGACCCTCGTGAACGGGGTCGTGCACTGGCCCGTTGTTCGACGAGTAGTCGATCAGCGCTACTCGATCTTGGCTTACCATATCTCGGAGAACAAACAGTGGGAGATTCCAGTGCCTGTGCAGTGTGATTTTAGGCTTGGAGTAATAAAAGGATGCTTGTTCACAATTGTCAAGAATGTGGTATGGGTAATGAAAGAATCAAAATGGACTGAATGGGCTGATATTGAAGGACTCAACGTTAATTCCACAAAGTTGTTGTCTCCTTTGGGGTTTTTCCCTAATGGGGATCTTATATTGGATGTTGATAAAACCAAGCTGGTAAAATATAGCTTCATTGAGAAGGTGCCTGTGATTCTTATGGAGTATAGCTGTGGGAGATATGAAGCGATTATGTGTGATGATACTTTGGTGTCTCCATTAATTGAATCTTAATTGGTTTTTCTTGAAGGGACTTATTATCTTGGATGTTTTTTTTTTTTTTGTCTAAACAATCACACCCACAATGCAGTTTGTTTGCAGTTTTACTTTACCTGATACGTAACCATATCTAAAAAGGTTAAAAAGTTATGAGGCGAATTTGATTTTAACCTGTTCTTCTCCAATCAATTGTTTAAAGATGTTATTGGGGTTGCCAAAAGATGCTTGTGTGCTATCTACTCCGTTTGCTAGAATTTTTTTTTTTTTTTTTTTAATTTAAGAATCTTATTTAAGCTTGTTTAGAGTCCTAACAACGCTATGAGTAGTTTATAATTTAATCCATGAATTATTGAAACTTTGAAATTAATCATTTCTGTTAATTTTTCTTATGTAAAAGCACATTTTATCTTCCTATTTGTTACCACTAGTATTTTTTTTAATCCAGAAATTATGAATTAAATAGGGGCACTTTATAAAATATAAATACTTTCATTTGTTTTGGTAGGAACTCTCATGATTTTTTGGCACATAGGGTAGAAAATAAATATTAATTGGGATGTCAAACAAGCCTATGTAATTAGACATTCAAAAATGAAAATTGCTTTTATTATTGTTGGATGAAGGTGATATTATTAAGTGATATTATTTCTTTCTTCTTCTAATTGTATGATAAATATTTATTACTCACTTGTTGAATATGGCCCCTCTCGAGTCAACCCTGATTCCGTCCCTAATCTGATGCACACCCATAAATAATTCTCCCTCCATTCCAAGATTTTTTTACATAGTTTGATCGGCACGTTTTTAAAAAAAAATGAGATTTAATGGTTGATGATTTAAGATAAATGAGGGGGTATTTTGAGTTATTTGATGAGGTATAAATTGAAATGGATGGAAAAAATGAGTGTCAATTTTGAAAATAAAATGATGTTGTGACTTGTGAGGTTATTAATTTTGTGGGGTATTTTGAGTTATTTGATAGAGATGTAAAGTGGATTTGATGAGGTGTAAAGTGAAATAGATGGAAAAAAAGAGTGTCAATTTTGAAAATAAAATGATGTTGTGGGGTTATTAATTTGGGATTATATTTTTTTTAGTCCATTAAGTTATCACGTTTTTGAATTTAGTCCACTAGATTACCACCTTTTGAATTTAGTCCATTAAGTTTCGATTTATTTTGATTTTGGTCCAGTTATCTACTATAGCAGGTTTAGCAGGTCATTTTTTAAAACACACCCCATAAAATGTTATACACACCCCCAATGTTAAACACACCACACTAAAATTTAAAAGACTTTTGTTATTACTATACACACCCCAATTTTTTTCTATTTAATAAATTGTCAAAAATAATTAAATTAAAAAAATTCAGAATTCAAATAAATATAAAAAATATAAATAAAACCTATAAAAATTGTCTAAATCTTCAAAAATTAAACAAAGCTAAAAAAAAAATTAATAAATTTAATTAATTTTGAAAATTTAGTTGATTTTCTACAATTTTTAAATTTTATTTATCCTTATTGTCGACATTTTTATAGAAGTTAGAAGGCAAATAAAATATTAATAAAGTATTGAAGTTTAAAATTTTTTATTTTATTTTACGTTTAAATATTTCTTTTATATTACATGAACATATTAACACCCCATAAATATTATATACACTCCAAATGTTAAACACAAAAACTCAAAAATCATTTAAAGTTAAATAAAATCATAAAAATATTTAATAAATTACCAAAAATAATTTAATTAAAAAAAAAAAAGCATGAATTCAAATTAATATGAAAAATATATATAAAACCTATTCAAAAATACATAAATCTTCAAAATTTTAATAAAGCTAAAAAAAAATAATTAATTTAATTATTTTTGAAAATTTAGTTAATTTTTTAATATTTTTAAAATTTTTTATTTAATTTAATAAATTTTTCAGATTGAGTTTTTTTTTTATTTATTAAAAATCTTAAAAAATAGTAAAAAAATAAAATAAATCTTCAAAGATAATTAAATTAATTAAATTTTTTTTGATTTGTTTAATTTTTGAAGATTTAGGCTATTTTTTTTATAACTAGATTATATATATATTTTTTATATTAATTTGAATTCTTACCTTTTTTTTTATTTAATTAAGTTTGGTAATTTATTAAATAGGAAAGAATTAGGGTGTGTATAGTAATAACAAAAAAAATTAAATTTTTAGTGTGGTGTGTATAACATTTTATGGGCTGTGTTTTTCAAAATGACATGCTAAACTTACTATAGCAGGTAACTGGATCAAAATCAAAACAAATCGAAATTTAATGGACTAAATTCAAAAAGTGGTAATATGGTGGACTAAATTAAAAAACGTGGTAACTTAATGGACTAAAAAAATATAATCCTTATTAATTTTGTGGAGGTATTTCCATATAAAAACTGTGTAAATAATTTTGAAACGTCCAAATAATCATGGAACGAAGGGAGTACTATATATGTATACGAAGTATATTGAGAAAATGTTAATATATTGAGAAAATATTAACCTTCAAGAATTGGGGAATATAATAAAACATACACACCCATATGGAAATATATTGAAGAAAAACAAATACACTCTTATCAAGGTTGAGAGTGGATTTAAGCTGATGGCGTTTTTTTTTTTTTTTTTTTACGGGGAAGCTGATGGCTTTTAACATCACATATATATATGAAATTGGAAACCTCGCAAGCAATAATATTGAAGGATGGTTTCACAACTCTATAAACTACTTTCAAAATTATTTTTTATTTAAAAACTGTGACAGATCATTTTGAAAATGAGTGATTTTAAAATTAATTTATAAAGTTTACAAACACAACTTTAGATTATAAATAAGTGGACCATAAAATATATTAAAAACACGGAATCTCGCCTAATTTTTTTTTACATAAAGTCTAGTATGCACTCGAATGCATGTTGTGCACCCTAGTCCATGTTGCACTTTTCAATTTTACTGATTTACACTTTTTGGTAAATGGTACAGTACTTTTTGGTAAATGGTATTGCACTTTTCAACTATTATACTAAAAATATTACTTATACAGTTTAATAATTGAAAAGTGCAACACCATTTACCAAAAAATGTAAGTCAGTAAAATTGAAAATGACAACATGGATTAGGGTGCACAACTGAAAAGTGCAACACCATTTACCAAAAAATGTAAGTCAGTAAAATTGAAAATGACAACATGGATTAGGGTGCACAACATGCACTCGAGTGCATACTAGGACCAACCCTTTTTTTAAAAATATTATGTGTATTAAATAATAGTTGATGAGATCGTGAGATCCTCCAATTAAATTGATGTTTGTGTCGGTCGCATATGGTGGAAGAGATAAGGTATGAGTAAAGTTAGGATGAAACGAATTAAAAAGGGAAAATGTAAACATAGAAACACACTGATTAAGCATATGAAAAATATTGAAATAAAATAAATACACCCTTATCAAGGTTAAAAGTGGATTCAAATTGATGGGTTTCAACATCACAAACAACATACTTCCGCCATGTAAAATTTTGTTCAAACAGATTTTTGGGTCCACAAAATATATGTTTATTCTATTTAAATAGTTAATTTTTGAATATTTTTTCTACTTTATTAATAAGATTGAGTATGTATATATTTTTTATAATTAAAATATAATTTTTTAAAAAACATGTATAAAAAGAAGTAAACAAAATTTTACTACTAAATAGAGAGGGAGTATGAAATTGTAGGGTTCTAACTTCTAAGTGATACTGTATTAAAATTATGAAACAGTAGGTGGACCATTCCCACCTTAAAATTTGCAATCCGTTATATTCATTAAAAACTTAGCGTGTAGTAGACTATCTACCTAACTATCCATGGATTTTTTAAACTATCTAATTTAAGATTATAACCCGCGAATTTTTAATTTTTTTTAATATATGAAATATTAAATATATTATATGCATGGAATTTTAAAAATTATTTTATTTAAATATACTTTATGTGTGAAATAACGTGATTTTTTTTTTTATTTTCTGTTTCTGAGCATATATATTGAACTATATAATATCCCACCAGAAATTGACTTAGGGTATGTTTACTTTTGGTTTTAAAAATCAAGTTTTGGATTCAAGATCCAAAACCTATTTTACGAAATTTAAAAATCGGTTTTTAAAATCCACTCAAAACCACCCCTATCAAACATATTGATTTAACATAAATTATATCTATATAATATTACTTCAATCATTATATTCTTTCTCAACAATAATATAATAATATTATAATAATACAATAATATAATACATTTAATCATTACACACTTAACTAATCATTACAATCTCATCAAACAATAATATAATAATATAAACTCATTCAATCTTACAATTTGATTTGACATAAAGTTAAATCCTTCACTATTTCAAAATCTAAAAAAAACATTCATATTACTAATCATCGGGATTTCAAAAACCAAAATTTCAAAAACCCGATTTTTAAAACCACCCAAAGCCCAAAGTAAACACCCCTTAAGATTTAGGGGATGTCTGCAAGCTGTTGTATGGAATATTGATCTTAAAATCATTTAAACAAAACTAAATTAAATCTGTTTATGTTTAATTGATTACATGAAGTTAATTTATATGAAACGACTATTTTAAGATTGATGCAATTGATTTTCAATTAAAAAAATTATTTCTGAAAAGAATACTTTCAATTTCTTAAAAGTTGAACAAAACATTTTTATTTTTAAATATTCTACACAAACCAATATATTTGTTTGTTTACATGGATTTGATTGGGCTCAAGTAGCTAGAAGTCTTAACATAGCCTATTGGGTACGGTTATTTGCACCTCCGTCTTTAATAGATACACTCTCTAAATTAACTCGCTCTACTAAAATATTGAAATGGCTATATATAGTAGATAAAGTCTAAATTGTTCAAACTACCTTTTTCTCCTTAAAAATATTCTTAGTAGATAAACTAAGGTTGTATTTGAACGAGGGGATCTGAATTGAGGAGGTATTTCAAATGAAAAGATTTAAAAATAGATGGATTTCAAATGACATGGTTTTAGTGAGAATTTAAAATTCTCTCAATTTATTCACACTATTTAGAATCTGGGAGAGCCTCTCTCTCTAGAGAGTTGCTCCTCCCTTTCTCCACCGAAGGTTCGCCGCCAGTCCGCTGCTCAAGCTGCCGTCGTCGTTCTGTCTCCGTAGTTGTCTTGTCTCCGTTGTCGTTCTGCCTTTGACGTCGTTCCGCCGCCGTTCAGTAACAGCTCTGCTGCCGCCGTTAGACTTTTCTCCGATTTCATCTTTTTGGTTTTTTTGGCAAGATCTAGGAGCAGATCTTCAGATCTACGTTTTTCTAGACCGGAAGTCTTCGTCGCCGCCGCCGCACTAGTTGCTCCAGTTTTTATCTTCTTTTATGTAGTTTTTTTTTTCTATTTCTTGTTAGAGATCAACATAGAAATTATCCTAACGGAGCCACGATGACCGCTCGAGTATTTCTTTGTTGATCCTATTTACTGTTTTATAGGTATTTTTTTTGTGCTTGAGTAGTATAGTGTTTTAGTTGTTGTTGGTTGCTTCTGCTGCACCTTGTTTTCCGTTATGGGTCCTTGCTGTGGTTGTGAGACTTCTTTTTTGGTGGTTGAGCTCCTTGAGATAGACTCGAGAGCCCTGTTCTGATACTTGAGATCTAGTACTTGGTGGAACTTTGTCTATTTCTTTTATTTCCTATTTTTGACATGAGAACACCTTAGTGTGGGGTTGTCTCGTTGGAAGATTGGAGACCTAGACACCTGTTAAGGCAAAGGGAAACTCGTCTTTCCTCTTCTCACGATTGGAGTGGACAGCGATACTATGGTGATCCACTTTGGTTTGAAGATCAAGATCTTGGGCTCGTGATTTGTAATCTTATTTTATGATCTTGTAAACCCTCCATAAAAAAAAAAAAAAAATCCTCTCAATTTTAACTAAAAAAAAGATGTTAAGTATTTGAAATTCATTCATTTACTTTTTAATTCAAACAAGTGGAGTGAATTTAGATTATGAATTTAAAATTCATACATAAATTCCTCCATCCAAACATAACTTAAAAGTGACTTTTGTGAATAAAGTTGATTGACAATTTGAGTAATTAAATGGTAGTTTGAGGGTGGACATAAAGTGATGTTTCCATCAAAGAATGAACATACTGTTGGTGGACGGACATTTAAGTTAAGTAAAGCATACTTTTTGTGGACGAAGTGAGTATTATTTTCGTTCAACCAGTATAAAAAAAGTGTAGATTTGTACACTGATTTGTCGAATTATGTTAAAAAAATTCAAGTTTTTTTTTTCGAGATTTTTAAGATTTTTTAAGATTTATGAAATTTATGGATTTCTTTATGAAATGTAATGGGGTAGCGACTACAATTTTTTGGCGAATGTGGTGTATCTACTAAATTAGAGTTGGTATCTTTAGGGATTACTAAAAAAGCATTATGCATATTTTACAGCATTATTAAAATAATAAATAAAAAGGAAAGTGTATCAAACAAAGACGGAGGTGCAAACAATCATACCCTTCCCTAAAATTACACTGGATTTTAGGGGTATAGGTTATTTACACCTCTAAAATTAATTTTGAATGTCCCTACTCGTGGGTATCAAATGAGTGATTAGAGTACTTGATGTTCTCTAGCCTGTAAGTGTAAGAAAAGTAACTAACTCTTCAAGATAACGTTGATTCACTAGGGGCCTAGGATTAGCTCATCGACTCATTGTTATCTATCAAAGTTAAATATGGAAATGTGATGTGTTCATAATTGTATTCGTCTATTTGTGAAAACCTTTGTAAACCATTTTAGGCATGATCAGCTGACTTGATGTCGGCTGATACAGATAAATTGTTAAAATTGACCGAATTCTTGACTCTGGTGTTAGATTTTTCTCCATAATATGTTTTTGGACTCATACCAGCAGATACACAATGTTCTTTTAAAACTTTGGATATGTACTCCCTTCGTCCCAGGGAAAGCTCCCCATGAGCTCTGGGCACGGAGGTTAAGAAATATAATATAATAAATATATGTATTAGAGGTGATTTGATTGAGAGAGAGAAGAATATAATGAAATGTGAAAGTAGCAAAAAAAGAATGGGTAGCTTTCACTAGGACAGACGAAAAAGGAAAGTTGGGTAGCTTTCACTGGGACGGAGGGAGTATATGACAATACAAGCTTATGAATTATGAGTTTACTCACAACAATATTACTGAAAAATGCAATACAATATTATTAAAAAATGAAAGTCAGTATATGAAATTGGTGTTGGAACCCCAAGGAGTTATCCTAGTGGTGTAGGCTTGGGACTTAGGAGTGTGCTCCTCTTTAGGTCTCAGGTTCGAAACCCCTAAGGTGTAAACAATTTCTATGGGGCCATGTCCATACAGAGCGCAAAGTTTTGGCTTAAAACAGTCTGGCTTTAAACGGGACCCCCGCAAGTGGGCGGTGAGATGTTAGTATAGATGTGCTAGAGACAATCATTATAAGGACATTGTACTTGATCATATTCAGTTATTTAAGTATTATTGACGTTAGTAATAATATTCGGTGATACACTTATAGAATGTTATGTTTGATTGTTTGCATTTATTCTTATATGTGTTCCCATGAACCAATGATGTCATTGAGATGTGAGATCTCCATTGACTATATCATGGTTCTGAAAGTAGCCCCAATGAAGGATCACCGAGATTGGGATATCGATGATGCGATTGATATTGGTGTTCGATCTGCATCATATCCTTAGAGGATGTAGTGGTTCTCACAACTACGAGATACTAGGTATCTTATGATGGATGCACAGATACTTTGAAAGTATTGACTTGCCCAATCGAGAAATCGTTTGGTGTATTCTATTTACGTGTCTACGGAAATATCGATTTGTGGAGCAATGTAATGTCCTTTGACTTGAGGTCAATACACACGGCATGTATGGCGTGATGGGCTTTTGACCATGACCGACGCTTGCACTCCTAACGAGGTAGATTAGGCATGTGTTGAGCACACCATAAAGTACATGTGCGTGGTAGTTGAGCCAAGAATATGATTCATTCCTCAAATAGATTTAGAGAGAATACTCGTCTTCTCATAACTAATTGAATCATTAGTCATTGACCAATGCACGTCACATTTGGAATGGTGTTCAAATGCGACAATGTGATCAATTAGTAGAATGAGATAACATGATTAAATTATTGGAATAGACACATCATCATGTTCTAGATTTAATCGGAGTATTTGTGAATGAAAGGATCATATCATTGTGAGCTTCACATTACAAGTTGTTGCTATTTCCTCGCAACGTAGCTCACATATTGAGATTGTCTGGTTCATTGTCTAGGGTTCTGCTAAGACCGTTAGTTTGACTAATCGCTTGATATGTGAGGGTCTATGGGTCACACAACAAGTAATCTTAATTTACGAATTAAAGTTGGATGAATTAATTATTTGATTTGATAAAGATAATTAATTTATGGAGAAATATAGAATAATTCTATTTGATGGAATTATAACTTATTTAATTAAATTAGATTTAATTAATAAGATGATATATTAGATATATCATAAATATGGTAAAATATATACTTGGGCTCAAGCCCATGTGCACAGATAGGGTTTCTGTTTTACTATATAAATTCTGAGTCGTAACAATTTATCACTCATAATATTTCTCGGTTCTCTCTATAGAATTCTCCTAGCGAGTTCTTTTAGAGAATTCCAATTTGGATCACAAGTTCGTAGACGAGGATTACGTGGATACCGTAGTAGAGGATCTCGCATACGAATTATTGTAAGGATTATTTAAACGCTTTAATTATCCTTCAATTATGTTATACAGTCATATAAGGAATCTGTGTTGGTGAACAAAATTTTCAACTTCCGCTGCTACGAGTACGGTGTTCGTACCTCGAAAACCCAACAGTGGTATTAGAGCTTCAGGTTGATTTAATGACTGTATACATAATTTTATATTATTCGAAAATAATAGTTTCGTGATTTTCAATTTAATTTTTAAATTCAATTAACTGTTGTGTGTAAAGTTTTCTGAGAATACTAAATACACGTGAATAGTTTTTGGAAACTATTAAAGTTGAGATGTTATTTTAATAATAAAATCATAGAATAACTAATTAACCTACACACGAGAATGGTTTTCTAGGAAAATCTTGGATTTTAATTTTGATTCTAATAATTAAAATAAACCTGCTTTGTTCTTGTTGGGAGACACACCGTTTTTCTGTTTTGTAAACGAATATACCAAATTGGGTGTATCTCCTTGCCATGAACTGGGATTCACATTGTTGTTTCAGAACTTCTGTGTAGGGGTTAGTTTTGGAGAATTGGATTCTCTTTAGGGATTAATTTGCAATTTAATTTTTTTTGTAAATTGCAGTTTGATCCCAAACCCTTTTAGGAAATTTCTGCAGTTTTAGAAATTGTAGATTAGCCTCTTTCCTTGTATAATTCTGAAATTTTTAAGGGTTTGTTTGGCTAGATTAAATTTGGAAATTCTGAAAATAATTTAAGGGGATTTTTGGTTGGACCAAAATCCTGAAATTTTTATAAAATAAATTTTGGGCAAAATAATTTTGAGAATAATTTTTAGAATTAAACAAAAGCTTGGAGCTTGTTAGTGTTTCTAATTTTAGCAATATTTTATCTATGAATATTTATTAATTGCACGTTTATTTGATTTATGTGCTAAATCCTAATTATGTGCTTTATTTATAATATTTTGAATTTTTATAATAAAGCATGAGAACTTGATAATTGCTCTTATTTGTCTAACTGTTTATGTAAATTGAATTTACATTATTAGTTAGAGTCCGCGTTTATTGTTTGGGTAGGCGGCGCCCAGTATTTGTCGGACCACATTTATTGTCTGGGTAAGCGGCGCCCAGTACTTGTCGGACCGTGTATCTTATGTTTGGGCAGGCGGCGCCCAGTATTTGCTCTTATTTGTTTGAGCATGTATAATTAGATCTTGTTTAAGCAATTAAATACCCCACTTTGAAACGTTCCTCAACTAAATATGGTTTTCGTTTAGAATGAAAGATGTCTTCCATCATAATTAAAAGGAGACCTGAGATTTCATGCCAATGAGTATTTAAGACCCAAGTCTTTTGCTCGGAGTTACGTCTAACATAACTTTTATAGGGACATGTGATGTCGTCGTGTGATGGTTGTAAACCACTTAAGTTGTTTCACTAGCCCAAGCAAGGGAACAACGAGGGGACATCGATTGAACTAGGTTCAATCAACTAGGAATTGCAGAAAGTGCAATTGGTAATGAGACCTACCAGTTCTGCCATTATAGTATTCAGCCCAAGTAGTTGCTGTGATAGTACGAATGTGGATCCTAGTCCATTATGATTTATATTTGATATAAATTCGTACTCTTCCGATGAGGTCGTTGAGTATGTGAAAATAATGGAGACAAAATAAACATAAAAGTCGTGTTTATTTTGATTGCTGAATATTGATCATAGGAATTATGTGTTTTAATTCTCGTTCTATTATTTCTCAAGGTTAGTTGAAATGAATAATTTGTCTTTGACATTCGTACTGGAATCTAACAAATTGGTTGGGCCAAATTTTCTGGATTGGCACTGAAATATGCCTTTGGTGCTAAGGCAAGAAAAGATTGAATACGTGTTAGACACGCCAATTAATCCCCAAAACCCCAGAACCTGGTTCTGCTGAGCTTGCTACGTTTGACGTTGCTGCTCAGAAGAAGCATCAAGATGATGCAGGACAGGCGCAGTGTGTTATGTTGCTAGGCATGACCCCTGAACTTCAGAGACAACATGAGAACATGAGTCCCTTTGAGATGCTCAAACATTTGAAAGATCTATTTGACTCTGAATCTCGTTCTGAGAAATATGAGGTCATGAAAGATTTGTTCAGGTGTAGAATGTCAGATGGAGGGAAGGTCTCACCTCATGTTTTGAAGATGATAGGGTTAATTGAGAAACTAGGAACCCTAGGTGTTGGTCCTGAAAGGAGTATATAACAAGTGTAGGGGGGGGGGGGGGAATACACTTGTATGTAATTTCTTTTCAAACTTTGATCAAACCAGACTTCAGCAAGGTTGTCCTAGACAACTCTGCTGGTATGATTAACTATTCTAAGATAATCAAACTACTAAGTACTATTGAGTACTTAGTTGAATAACTATCTAGGGGAGTTATATGTGCGGAATTAGTGGTTGACCCTTTAGTTTAAACTCCTTTTATATTCTGAAATTACTTAAGCAGTTTATCACAGTCTATCAGGGAACTTGTCCAAATCAGGTTTTGCACACTTTGTGATATGAGTCTTTGAAAGTTCAGTTTTGTGTGCAGTGTTGAATGTATGAAAGTACTTAGAATGTAAATCAACACAGTGGTTTATAGTGGTTCAGAGACTCAAGCTCCTACATCCACTTTCCCTGATTTAACAGGATAATTCATTCACTCTTAGAATTAACTTGTTTTATAGTGCCAAGGTGCACTTGATCAAGAACACCACTCCTTGGTGAATTGATCCCTACGATGTCTAGAGTCCTAGTACCCTCTTCTCTTCTCAACTCAGAACTGAACTGTTCTTCTCTCAACAGTCAGCTCCTACCACTTCTACTACTACAACCTTCTCACTTTCTCACTTGAAAGGGGTAAGGGTTAAAGTAAGGTTCCAACTAATGAGATATCCTTTACAATGAAGATCAGTGTATAAGGATAGAACATCTCTTCTAAGCTTTGTATGGATATACAATAGGATTCAGTTTAGATGAAGTGTATGAAGACTAAGATAGTCTCTTTGAAAGCTTGAAAGCACTTTGACTTGTAGGATAGTTGGATTAGTAGTTGGTCTTGTGGATACTTTCAAATTGTCTTCACACTTCAGTATTTATAGACAATTTTGAGAATTTGCCCGTTGGAGAGGCAGACCCAAATTGCTATAAATGTCGTCCTTGAGTTCTTCAAACTGGAAGACATATTCTGATTGTGACATGTCCTTGTTTTGGGAAATAAACGGCTGTAACAACTTTGTCTTCATTCTGAGCACTTTTCCCAATGTCTGACTTCAAGATTCACTTGGTCAAACATGGACATCTCTTCTTATCAACATTCCTGAGATAAGGACAACCTTCCTCATCACTAGGACAACTCTAGTTATCAGTTTCAGCAAAGTTCATTCATCAGCAGTGTTGGCTCTTTAGCTCTTTCAAATGATTTGGCTCTTTCTCCTTCCATGACTTCTTAGTATAGTTCTTTGGATGTATATGTCTTGGTAAAGTGAACTTGACCTCTTCAGCATAGTTGTCTTGGAGATAGATTCTAGTTCAAGTGTACTGAGACAACTTTTCTGAACCATTCTGGTTGGACAATTCTTCTGAGCTTTGTGATGCAGTAGATTGGTGCTTTGATGTTGCATCTTAACTCATATTTGACATTGATTCAGTTGTCTTTTGGACTGAATGTACTTGATCAACATACTTGTCCTTCAGCAGTCTTGAGGTCATTCCAGAAACTGAGCCTTGAGGGGACTATTGCAGATTTAAGCTATTAAGCAAGTGTTCCCCCTGCATCTATTCTTCTAAGAGCTGCCTAACACATCAACTTCTCTACTTGTCTTAGACTACATGTTCCAACAGTCCTGAAACATGTTCATTAAATCTTGACTTATCTACTTGGCATGTCTCAAGGGAGTTTTGGTATACTCATCAAAACTCATTTTATTCCCAACAATTTCCCCCTTTTTGATGATGCCAAAACCTATACAATCTATGCAAAGGTGACTTGATTACACTTATTACATTCTACTACAGTGAAGATGACTGAGGTCAAGTTCCCTGAAAGAGAAATGAGTTAGTGTATTTTCTGCTTTTCAGTGCATAGAGGTTAATAAGTCAGAAAAGTTGGAGTTTGGTAATGTTTGATTCAAAATATGTTCAACTATCATTCAAATAAGAGATCATTACAAACATGTTGATAGTTGAACAAACATATTAGTGCATGAACATTACATCAAAGCATAAATTTTCTAAATTACATATTTAGAGTAATAAACTATCTATTGATTAGAGCAATATTGAGTGAGATAGTCTATCAGGGCATTGATCCTTAAGTATCAGAGCAAAACAATCATCAGCAAAGCACATCAGCAGTCTTGATCAATTTCAGTATATATGACCAATTTCAGCACATTATCAGTCAAAAACATTCAGAACAGCAGATAGGAGTCAAGAGGACTTAGCCAATTCAGAGATGATCTTCAGGAGGTGGCACCATCCCATATTGTGCCCACACCCCTTTCTTCAACTCCATGGCCTCTTGGTTTGTGCCCTTTGGTCCAAGCACCATTCTGTTCAATTTCAGGATTTCAAAGAACTCCTGAAGGATTTTGTTCTGATCAATCCATCCTTCCAGCTTTGGAGGCATGTATATGATTTGATTTGGTGCAGTGAGTTCAAATCTTGCAATGTCAGCAGCTGCAAGCAATTGCTGATATAGCTCTCTGTGATATTCTATCATGAACTCAGCAAAAGTGGAGTTGGCATCTCTTCCATTCCGTCTATCAATGACATAGTAGTCATAGACAAACTCCCTTTTGGCCTCTTCCCATGAGTCATTCAGCTGGATAGGCACCCATTTATCCAAGTGAGGATATTTGGTGTCCATGGGGATCAATAGCTGTGGCTTTAGTTTGCTGTAGGTTGCTCTCCTTCTTCTTGGTTTTTGGAAATCAGCCCTTCTCTTATCTCTAGCTCTGTTGGCTTCTTCCATTAAATCCATTCTTTCTTGGGCCCTCATCATGCCCAGCTTTTGTTGTGTTTCAGGGTCCTTGCCATACCCTTCTTGAAACAACTTTGATGGATCATTCAGTAGCACAATTGTCTTCTTCTTAGGTTGAGGTCCAAAGCCTTCTTCATATAGCTCTTCAATATCTTCAGCAGCTTTGGCACCTTCAGCAGACTTGTCAGTTTCAGAAGACTTTGCTTTTTCAGCAATCTTGGTCATTTCAGCAGATTTGACCTTCTCAGCAGCTTTAGACTTTTCAGCAGTTTTGCTCTTCTTGGAGATAGGCTCTTCTTCCTCAATTCTGAACTCAAGAGGAAGTTCTAGGCTGTTGGGGAAGTCAGTGAATGTTTCAGCCTTTCTTTTGTTCCCCTTGGCCTTCTTGATTTGACCTCTAGTTTGGACACCTTCAGCACCTTTGTCCAAACCAGATCCTTCTCCTCCTGGCCTCTGCTGAAGCCTAGCTCTCTCTTCTTGTGCTGATGCCATAGAAGCCTTCATTGCTATGGTTAACTGCTCTTCTTCACCAAGGTCTTCTAAGTTCAAAACTGCTTGCTCTTTGCCCTTATCTTCAGCAGCCTTTTCCTTGCCCTTGTCTGAACCACCAATTATCAAGGCACCTTTGGCCCTTGCTCTTTCTCTTTCCCCCTTTTTGGCAGCATCAAAACACTGTGGTTTGAGCTCACTCATGGTTGTTTCCATCAGGGATTGGGCTAGGTTCAGAGATTTCATCTCTTCAAGCAGATATACATTTTCATCATGTATATTCTGCATTCTATCACTGCTCAAGCTAAGGAAAGCTAGAACAGGCTTCATCTTTTGTTCAACAACTGCTTCCATAGTTGCTTTCAGAGATGCATCAAGTTGGGCTTGGAGGAACTTAGTAAGATTGGCCACTGCACTTTCAGCAATGTTGGCCATCACCTCTTGGGAAAATTTTTCTGAGGCAGCTTTCACCACGGCTAGCCTTAACTCTTCTGCTCTTTTCTTTTGTAGAGCTATTTTCTTCCCAAGGGCTTGCTTGACAGCTAGTCTGAGAGCTTTGACATTGGCATTGTGATTATCTTTGAGCAGTTTCTGTTCCTTCTTGACCTCCTCTGAGATAGACTCCATGGTGGCTTTAACTTTTTGAACTTCAATGGAAATGGTTTGAAGACCAGATTCCACTCCACTTATCCTTGCTTCCAATGTAGGTAGCACTACATCTTCAGAGCCAGTCAGTCTCATCTCCACAGATGCCAGAGTTCTACCTTGCTCATCCAATGCACCAGAAGTTTCAGCTTGAGCAGATTGGACTTGATGAGCTAAGGAGTCCAATTTTACTGATTGCATCCCAAGCATGGCTTGTGCTGATCCAGAATCCACGTGGATGGGTGCAGCTGTTAAGAACTCATCTGCAAAGATTTGGTCAAGAGAAATACCTGCAATTTTAGACAGGTCAAATGGGTTAGTGAACAAACACTCATCACCCTCAATATTTTTTGCATAAGACTCTGATACATCAGCAATCTTCTCCTCATTTTCAACTAATTCTTTTCTCCCTTCATAGATAATGTTCTCACTTAAGGAATCAGGCCTCCTTTCATCAAGGGATTCTTGAAGTTCAGATTTGACTTCAAGAATAACCTGTCCTTCCTCACTTATTCCACCCTCATATGGTGGTACACTCACTATCTTAGTGATGACTACCTCTCTATCATCAAAAACTCCCTCTGGTTTTTCAATTCTACTTTCCTTTTCAACCCCTTCTCCTAAACCTGCAACACTTCCACCCTCAACAGGGTTCAAAAGTGGCAGTTGTTGGGAGATCACAGTGCTTTTCTCAGCAGCCACTGTGTCATCCTGAATGATTAAGGGCTGATCAGTGTCCAACTCTCCTGACAATGAATAGGCCTTAACCAAACCAGCTTCTATTATAGGATCCTCCACATCTGTAAGTTGTGCCTTGGGTTTAGAAGAACCTTCATTGGCAGATGTGTCCTTGGCTGTGTCACCAACTTTGGTCAACACCTCTGAAGAGACAGAGCCTTTCCTATGATAAGTAACAAGGTTTGAGAACTTGCTGGATTCAGAAGGTTTGGGTTGGGAAGGTTCAGGGAGGTTGGTCTGGGAGGGTTTAGGAGGGTTGTCTTGAGGAGGGTTTGAAGGGTTTGAGGGGTCATCTTTGCCATCATCACTTGAGCTGCTATCAGGGTGTTTGATCCTTTTAGCAAACCTCTCTTTCTCCTCAGCAATTTTATCAGCAACCAACTTGGCAAACACTTCCTCATCAGTGAGGAATCTTGTTTTGTTTACTCCAGCAAAATGGAGTAATCTTCCTTCTTAAATTTGCCACCAGTTGGCACCTTTGTCATGGATGACTTGTGCAATTTCCATAATGGATTTATCTTTTACTTCTACCAGCATCCTCAGATCATGGAATGTAGCTTGAAGTCTTGGAAACTCTGCAAGCTGAGGATATAAGCTGTTCACAGTAGCCCGTGCTCCTCCTCTGAGAATACTTTCATAAGTATACTCCTCCTCATTCTCATTTGATTGAGAACTTTGGGCTATAGGGGAGTTGGCTCTTGTTTCAGTAATTGCAGCTTCAGGTAGGTTTAGTTCAGGAGGGTTGGCTTCAGAAGGGTTGAGCTCAATAAAAGGTACTTCAGTTGCTTTTGGGAGCAATGAATCTGAAGGGGCTTTACTAAAGGGGGTTGGCTCATGAAGTGCTGTTTCTAAGAGTTTTGAATAGTTGAGCATAGATGAGTCAAGGGGAGACAGGAGTCTTATCTCATCTACTGCTAAATCTGCTAGCACATCAATTCCACTTCTTTGCACACTCCCTTCTGGAGAATATCTCTTTGTAAGATTGACAGGGGTGATGGGTTGGTTGGAAGGAGTAACATGGGTTTCAGGGGAGTTGGGTTCAGGATCTTGGGTTTCAGGAAGGTTGGCTACTAAGGGTAGGCCTTCAGGGACTTTGGACTCTGGGGTTCCAGAACCAGAAGTGTTGGTTCTAGACTTGGATTTGGTCCTGCTTTCTGCCCTGCTCTCCCTTAGAGCTATTTGGAGAATTCTTTCCTCCTGAAGTTCCAACACCTTCTCAGTGGGCTTGGCTCTCCTCTTGCTTGCCCTACTGCTTCCACTTCCTTCCTCTTTTTCCTTCTCAGGGACAACTTCCCTGGGCCTTTTATCACCCTTTTTCTTCTGCCTTGTCTCATTGTATTTCAGCCTCAACTCTTCTGAGTGGTCAGAAGGCACATTCACTCCCTCTTCTGCCACTTCATCAACTTCAACTGATGCTCCTGAGGCTTCTTCTGATAGAACTTGAGACATTTTCTTGGTTTTGACAGCCCTGGCCTTTGTTCTTTTCTTCATTTTGGGCTTCTCCTCAACCTCTTCAGCAGGTTTGGCCATCAACATCCTCCTTTACTCAGTTTTCTTACTTAGCTTTCTGAACAGCACTTTCTGGGTAGGGAGGGGCTTTGCAAAGGTTTGCATTTGAGAATAATGGGAAAACTTTTCAATCAACAAGCTTGCCCTTGTGCAGTACTTCAATTTCCCTTTCAACACAACTTTGTTGTGAACTTTTACTTCGAACTTGGCTTTTTCCTTCATCATCTCAGACAAGATGAAGGTCCTCCAATCAAACATGATGCCCTTATCACTGGCATCAATCACAGCAGCCATAACTCTGATCCTTGGAAAGCTTACTTGCTCAAGACTTCCAGTGTTGCTTAACAAACTATTTGTAATTACCTAAAAAAGATTTAGGAATTTTTGCTTGAGGGTTCTCTTGTGTTGTGTAGATGAGATTGGTCCTGGAACAAGGAGCCAATCTTGTGCAATTTCTTCCTCATGGCCATTGCCATAAAATTCTGGATTCCTCTCTTCAGAGGGCAATCCAAAGGCAGCATCTACATCCTCCTCAGAGAATTTCACCCTGTGGAATCTTTCTTCCTCTTCTCCTTCTGCCCTGTAAGATAGCCTTGTGGTGACCTCACCATCTTCTGGCTTTCCTCTCCACTTCAAGAAGGCAAAGAACTCAGCTATATATGTTTCCAAGCAAGAATCTGGCTTCTCTTGCATAAATTTCTGAAGTCCTGCTCTTCTCAGCCATCTCAAGGTTGGAGAGATTTATGGGTCTTCACTCTCAAAAGATAGGATGGGCTCAAAAATAAGATTGTTTTTGTGGCTAAGATAGCTAAAATCAAGGTCTAACTCCTTGTTTGTGAAGTCAACAATCATTTCTGTTCTAACTTTAGGAGCCATTGAAGAACAATGAAGGATTTTTAGAGAGTGTTTGAGAGAGTAAGAAAACTAGGGTTTCAAGAGAATTTTGAATGCGTGGGGAAGAATGAAGTGTTGTATGGCTTCTTAAGACTTGTGAATATTCCAAAAGGAATGTATGTCAATGAGTAGGTGAGTCTTAAGGCAATTGAACGGTTTACAAATGGGAATTCCAATTTGGACGGCCAAGATCAATTTCAGGGGAGTTGGCTAGTTTTGATCCAATGATCAATAACCAATGAAACAGTGAAAAACTGTTTTATTCAAAACGTGGGAGGAGTTTTATTGTTTGTTTAAAGCTGAGGGGTTATCAAGGTAGATCATGTCTCAAATTGTTTAATGCAAACAAGAGTTAAATCTTGGCATTTAATGCATTGAAAGCGACTTTTTGGGTAAGGGACAAATTGAATCCTTGAAAAGGTGATATCTTTAAAAGGAATGAGACAGTTATTGAAATAGGCAATGATTACCCAAAATAGGTGCTTATCAAACCTAGATTTGGTTTGATAGCCAAGACAACTTATCTGACCCTACATGGACAAGTGTCCTGAAGAGATGTGGACAACTGTCCTGAATTTCAATGGACAAGTGTCCTGAATATTTAGAGGTCATCTCTTCTGAATTTCAGTAGACTTGACCAAGTCTGCTGAACTTTGATTTCAGTTCCCCCTTGATTAATAAACTCCTTTGGACTCATTTGTCCAACTTCCCTGGATCAAGAAGACCCAACTCTGCTGATAATTCCAAGAATCTTGCCTCTGCAAGTGGCTTTGTCAAAATATCAGCCTTTTGATGATCTGTGTGGATTTTTACTAGCTTGATATCCTTCTTCTCCACATGGTCTCTAATGAAGTGATGTTTGATATCCACATGCTTGAATCTAGTGTGTAGAACTGGATTCTGAGATATTGCAATAACACTGTTGTTGTCACAGAAGATTGGCACTTCAGTAGAGTTGACATTGTAGTCTCTTAGTTGTTGTCTTAACCAAAGTATCTAAGCACAACAACTTCCAGCTGCTACATATTCAGCTTCAGTGGTGGAGGTTGCCAATGTGTTCTGCTTTTTAGAGAACCAAGAGATGAGCTTGTTCCCTAAGAATTGACATGTCCCTGAAGTGGACTTTCTGTCAATTCTACACCCTCCATAATCAGCATCTGAGTAGCCAGTTAGTTCAATGTTGTCATCAGCAGGGTACCAAAGACCTAAATTTTCAGTGCCTTTGAGATACCTCAAGATCCTCTTAGTAGCCTCTAGATGGCTTTTCTTAGGATTTGCTTGAAGCCTAGCACGAACACCTACTGCAAAGGTGATGTCAGGTCTGCTGGCAGTGAGGTAGAGGAGTGAACCAATGATTACTCTATACTCAGTAGAGTTGGTTGGAACACCACTCTCATCTGGATCCATCTTCCAATTTGTGTTCATGGGGATCCTTACTGGCTTGCTGGTTGTACACCCAAATTTCTTGATCATTTCCCTTGTGTACTTTGCTTGGTTGATGAAAATTCCTTCATTTGATTGCTTGACTTGTAGGCCCAAGAAAAAGTTCATCATTCCCATCATTGACATCTCAAACTTGCTTTGCATGAGCTTTGAGAACTTCTCACACAGCTTCTCATTGGGGGATCCAAATATGATGTCATCCACATATATTTGGACAAGCAAGATGTCCTCTCCTTCAGTGATTCTGAAGAGAGTTCTGTCCACAGTTCCCTTGATAAATCCATGATCCAAGAGGAACTGTGACAGTGTGTCATACCAGGCTCTTGGAGCTTGCTTGAGTCCATATAGAGCTTTCTTCAATCTGTAGACTTGGTTTCCAACTTCAGAACTAGGTGGTTGCTCTACATAGACTTCTTCTTTCAAGACTCCATTCAAGAAGGCACTCTTGACATCCATTTGGTACACTTTGAACCTCTTGTGGGCTGCATAGGCTAAGAAAAGCCTTATTGCTTCTAGCCTTGCCACAGGTGCAAAGGTCTCATCATAATCAATGCCTTCTGATTAACAGTAGCCTTTTGCCACTAGTCTGGCTTTGTTTCTGACAATCACATCATTCTCATTCTTCTTGTTCTTGAACACCCACTTGGTTCCAATAACATCTTGATGTGAAGGTCTATCCACCAGCTCCCATACATTATTTCTAGTGAATTGGTTCAGCTCTTCCTGCATAGCTGTGATCCAGTTTGCATCTTGAAGTGCTTCCTCAATGTCACTTGGTTCCTGTTCTGATAGGAAACAACAAAACAAAGCACTTCCACCATGAAACCTTCTGGTTTTGACTCCTATACTTGGATCACCAAGTATCAGATCAGTAGGATTGTCAGACAACCAAGTCCTTCTTTTTCTGATCCCTTTAGTAGAGTTGTCCTCTACTGAAGTTGAGTCACCATTTTCATAGAATTCAGGATAATTGAATGCAGGATCTAATTCTGGATCATATTCAGGGATGTTGTCCTCAATGTTAGGGACATTGGCATTTTCAACATTTAAGGTTTCCCCTGGAATATTTGATCCATTAACTACCTCAGCAGAGCCTGCTTCTTCATTGGTAGTTGTTACCTGAGTGTGAACTGGGATTGGGTCATTCAGTTCACCATTTCCTTCAGTGGGGTTTGTTTCAGGAAAGTTGCCTTCAGGATTGTTGTCCAATATTATGTTTTCAGGAAGATTGGCTTGGACAACATCTATGAATACAGTGTCTTTGTCTTTTAGGCTCAATCTGGTTGTTCTTTGTGTGATTTCTTCAGTGTCCATGTTTTTGTTCCTGACCTCAAAAATAGATTCATCAAACACAACATGAGGTGTTTCTTCCACAATTAGGGTTTTGCAGTTATACACTCTGAAAGCTCTACTGATTTGGGAATATCCAAGAAATATCCCCTCATCAGCTTTGTTGTCAAAAGCTTTTAATTGCTCTTTCCCATTATTGTGAATGAAACACTTACAACCAAATATGTGGAAATATGACACTTTAGGCATTCTTCCTTTCCAGAGTTCATAGGGGGTTTTGCCTTGACCCTTAGTGATTAAACATCCGTTCTGAGTACAACATGCAGTGTTTATAGCTTCAGCCCAAAACCTCTTAGGTAGGTTAGAATCAACAATTAAGGTCCTAACAGCTTCTTTTAGAGTTCTATTTCTTCTTTCTGCAACTCCATTCTGCTGAGGAGTTCTAGCTGCTGAGGTTTCATGAGCTATCCCATTTAGGGTGCAATACTCATTGATGTATGAATTAATGAACTCAGTGCCTTTATCAGATCTTATTTTGATAATGTTAGGGCTCTTTTCATTTGACAGTCTCTTTAGTAGTTCAGGGAGTTTGACTTGTGTTTCCTTCTTATTAAGGAGAAAAACTACCCAAGTGAACCTAGAGAAGTCATCTACTACAACCAATGTGTATTTTCTACCATTTATGCTTGTTGGGGTAATTGGTCCAAATAAGTCCATATGTAGAAGTTCAAGTACCCTTTCAGTAGAGATGACTGGTTTTCCCTTGAATGAGGCTTTAATCTGTTTTCCTTCTTGGCATGGTTTGCAAACATCCTCTTTAATGAAAACCTCATTAGGTAATCCTTTTACTAATGCATTTCTGGCAAGTTTGTTCATTGATTTAAAATTCAGGTGGTTTAGCCTCTTATGCCATAACCAACTTTGTTCATTTGAGCTCTTAGCAATGAAACATGCAACATCAGTAGACTTGTCCCAGTCAGCAAAGTACACATTTCCCTTTCTAGTTCCAGTCAGTAGAGTTTGTTGAGTTCTATCTTTAATTAAACATTTTCCACTTGAGAACTCAACATTAAAACCTTTATCACAAAACTGACTTATGCTTAGCAAGTTATATTTGAGACCAGCCACATAAGATACATTGGATACCTTGATATTACCAATTATCAAGGTACCATAACCTTTTGTTACTGCTTGTGAGCTGTCTCCAAAGGTGACATTTGAGCCCTCTTTTTCAGTGAAATCAGTGAGGAGTTCTTTGTTTCCAGTCATGTGCCTTGAGCATCCACTATCAAGGTACCATGCTGACTTTTTGCTCATACTCCTCATCTTCTTGTGGCCCATAGGTACCTGCATTTAGCAAGCTTTAGGTACCCTTTGAATTTTGGGTCCTGAGAGGTTAGCTGTACCTTTAGGAACCCAAACTTGCCTAAATACCCTGATTGATTCAAGGTGGCTAAGTTGTTTTCCTTGTGCATCAACATACATTGTCTTTTCCTTAAATGCCTTTGGGAAAGTATGTGTGAAAGTGTTGACTCTGTAAGTTTCAGGAGAGTTGTCAAATCTCCTGAACTTATGGGTTCTTTGTGCAGCTTGAGGAAATCTTTGAGGGAGGGCATATTTATGACCATTACCCTTTGGCATGGAGGGTTTTGGTTGTCTCATTTTATTTTCCATGTGAGGATAGTTGTCCTTAAGTCTGTTCAGCTGAGGCTTCCTCAGTAGAGTTGGCCTAGGCTGATCATACCTTGGATAACTCCTCTGAACATTGTTCAGGAGAGTTGCCCTTCCATTGGGTCTACTCTACTGACCAATATTCCTCTTGTGTTCAGGAACTTTGGCCTTTTCCTTAGGTTTGGGCCTAGTCTCCTAAACCACTAGAGTTGGCATCTCATTCATTTTGCCCTTCCCTTTGTTCAGTGGCTGAATTACTTCAATTTCAGCTTGTTGTGCCACTGATTTAACAAAGATTTTCTTAGTGTTACTTGTGGAAGCAACACTAAGACAAGGTGAAGATTCAAATGGATCAAAACCTAATCCACTTTTTTGAGCCATAGGTCTTTGATAACTTTGAATTTCCTCTATTGCTCTAGAGGATTTGTTCAAGGCAGACATCTTTAATTTCAGGCCCTCTTCACTTGATTTAAGAATATCATACTCATATGAGAGGTTTTCAAATTTTGCTTGAAGAATTTTTAGTTCAAAATGTTTTCTCTTCTGAGAGAGTAGTTGATCATCAATCTGTCTTTGTTGGTCAACTGTCCTGAGATTTGCTTCCTCAAGCTCTCTCAAGACTTGTTGATACAGCTCAGTAGATTTAATATCAACTACTGTCTCAGCAGGTTTTGAAAGCTCAATTGAAAGTCTTTCATTTTCTCTCACACAGTTGTCATGAAATTCTTGTAACCTAGTGAAATCTTCCATCAACTTCCCAAAGGAAAGTTTCAAGTTGACTTCACTAGTGTTCTGTGATAAGAATGATGGTGAGCTAGAAGTGGAGGATACCTCATCATCCTCAATGGCCATGTTGCACACATCATCATCATCATCACTGTTTGAGAACAGTCCATCAGAAGAGTTGAAGCTTTCAGCACTATCAGATTCATCACCAGCCATCATGGCTTTTCTGTTGGTGAATTTTCTATCTCTTTTGGCTTGCCTCTCTCTTCTCTCCTTGGAGCTGAGTTCAGGGCAATCATACTGGAAGTGTCCTTTCTTCTTGCAGTTGTAGCACAGATCCTCATCATCATCTTTCTTAGCATCATCTCTTCTTCTAGATGAGGAGGGTTCAGCTCTGCTGGACTTTCTCCTATCAGAGGACTTGTCCTCTGATCTTTTCTCTTCAAGCTTCTTGTCCTCAGCCTGTGCTTCAGGAGAGTTGTACCTTCTCCTGAATTTGTTGTCTTGGTAGAATTTCTTGTATCTACCAAACCTTGAGTTGAGTTTATCAAACCTCCTTGCCATAAGGGCCATTTCTTTCTTCATTTCAACCTTAGAGACTGACTTTGATGATCTTGGAGTGGGCTGCATTTCAGGTTCAGCAACTTTAGCTTTGAATGCCACTCCTTTGACTGGTAAGGAAGACTCTTCTGCTGGCTTCCTTCTGTTGAGGTTAAACTCATAAGCTTTGAGTTCATAGAAGATTTGTTGCATGGGCATGGTGGAGAGATCCTTGGTGTTTTGCATCATTACAGCATAAACATCCCACTTCTCAAGATCTTTAGTCCAACTTCTCTCTTGGAGTACACCTTGCCCAAGGAGTTGATTTCATTCATCACATCAGTGAATCTACCAGCAAACTTGTCAATGGACTCATCTAACTCCATTGTGAATTGTTCAAACTTCTGCACAGCCACTTGAAGCTTATTCTCCTTTATCTTTTCAGTACCCTCACACATTTCAGCAAGAGTATCCCAAATTTCTTTGACAGTTGTGCAGTGGTAGACTCTTCCCATGATTGCATCTGGAATTGTTTGATAGAGGGTGTTCATAGCTAGATAATTCAGATTATCTTTCCTTTTCTCCTCTGAGGTGAAGTCAATCTGGGTTTGAGCTGAGTGAACACATAGGGTGCTCTTGTAATCACCCTCAACATGTCAGTATGAAGAGATGCAAGATGAGCTCTCATTCTGATTTTCCAGAAGTCATAATTGTCAATTGAGAACATGGGCAATTTGTGATGTGATATATGGTTGACTGGATTGGTAGCCATATTGTTCAGTCCTTGAACAACAGGAGGTGGAACAACATTGTTGTCGGCCATATTTCAAAAACAAGATGAGTTAGGTACATGTATATGAGATTTTAGATAAGATCAGTTCAGTGACCACACCAAATATGTGATTTTGAAAATCAAGATGGATTTTCAGAAGCAGTGGTCTTTGAACCCCTGCTCTGATACCACTTGTTGGTCCTGAAAGGAGTATATAACAAGTGTATGGGGGGGGGGAATACACTTGTATGCAATTTCTTTTCAAACTTTGATCAAACCAGACTTCAGCAAGGTTGTCCTGGACAACTCTGCTGGTATGATTAACTCTTCTAAGATAATCAAACTACTAAGTACTTAGTTGAATAACTATATAGGGGAGTTATATGTGCGGAATTAGTGGTTGGCCCTTTAGTTTAAACTCCTTTTATATTCTGAAATTACTTAAGCAGTTTATCACAGTCTATCAGGGAACTTGTCCAAATCAGGTTTTGCACACTTTGTGATATGAGTCTTTGAAAGTTCAGTTTTGTGTGCAGTGTTGAATGTATGAAAGTACTTAGAATGTAAATCAACACAGTGGTTTATAGTGGTTCAGAGACTCAAGCTCCTACATCCACTTTCCCTGATTTAACAGGATAATTCCTTCACTCTTGGAATTAACTTGTTTTATAGTGCCAAGGTGCACTTGATCAAGAACACCACTCCTTGGTGAATTGATCCCTAGGATGTCTAGAGTCCTAGTACCCTCTTCTCAACTCAAAACTGAGTTGTTCTTCTCTCAACAGTCAGCTCCTACCACTTCTACTACTACAACCTTCTCACTTTCTCACTTGAAAGGGGTAAGGGTTGAAGTAAGGTTCCAACTAATGAGATATCCTTTACAATGAAGATCAGTGTATAAGGATATGATATCTCTTCTAAGCTTTGTATGGATATACAATAGGATTCAGCTTAGATGAAGTGTATGAAGACTAAGATAGTCTCTTTGAAAGCTTGAAAGCACTTTGACTTGTAGGATAGTTGGATTAGTAGTTGGTCTTCACACTTCAGTATTTATATACAATTTTGAGAATTTGCCCGTTGGAGAGGCAGTCCCAAATTGCTATAAATGTCTTCCTTGAGTTCTTCAAACTAGAAGACAGATTCTGATAGTGACATGTCCTTGTTTTGGGAAATAAACGGCTGTAACAACTTTGTCTTCATTCTGAGCACTTTTCCCAATGTCTGACTTCAAGATTCACTTGGTCAAACATGGACATCTCTTCTTATCAACATTCCTGAGATAAGGACAACCTTCCTTATCACTAGGACAACTCTACTTATCAGTTTCAGCAGAGTTCATTCATCAGCAGTGTTGGCTCTTTAGCTCTTTCAGATGATTTGGCTCTTTCTCCTTCTATGACTTCTTAGTATAGTTATTTGGATGCATATGTCTTGGTAAAGTGAACTTGACCTCTTCAGCATAGTTGTCTTGGAGATAGATTCTAGTTCAAGTGTACTGAGACAACTTTTCTGAACCATTCTGGTTGGACAATTCTTCTGAGCTTTGTGATGCAGTAGATTGGTGCTTTGATGTTGCATCTTAACTCATATTTGACATTGATTCAGTTGTCTTTTGGACTGAATGTACTTGATCAGCATACTTGTCCTTCAGCAGTCTTGAGGTCATTCCAGAAACTGAGCCTTGAGGGGACTATTGCAGATTTAAGCTATTAAGCAAGTGTTCCCCCTGCATCTATTCTTCTAAGAGCTGCCTAACACATCAGCTTCTCTACTTGTCTTAGACTACATGTTCCAACAGTCCTGAAACATGTTCATTCAATCTTGACTTATCTACTTGGCATGTCTCAAGGGGGTTTTGGTATACTCATTAAAACTCATTTTATTCCCAACACTAGGCATTAGTCTAGAGGACGATGTCTCCATTTATGCCATTCTTCAATCACTTCCGGATTCTTTTTCTAGCTTCATAGTGAACTATAATATGAATCAGACGGAAGCGACGATGCCTGAGCTGCACAACATGCTCAAGACTTTTGAAGTAACTACTTCTAAGGAAAGGAATGTGCTCATGGTGAGCTCATCTGCTAGATCTGTCCCTAAGGGTAAGAAGAAGCAATTGAACAAGACAAAGAAAAACGCCAAGTCCAATTTCTTGAAACCTAAGGGTGGTGTTCAAAAGAAAGAGAAAAGGGTAAATAAGGATGTGTGCCTCTACTGTAGGGAGAAGGGGCATTAGAAGAAGGATTGCAAGGTTCTGGCTGCCGAGAATAATGCACTAGGTGCTTCTGGCAGTGGAACAAGTATGTTTGTTATTGAAATAAACATGTCCACTAACAATTCTAACTGTTGGGTATTAGATACCGGATGTGGCTCACACATTTGTACGAATGTGCAGGGTCTTAAGGAAAGTAGAGCGGTTAGACCGGGTGAAGTCATCCTATGCGTGGGAAATGGAGCACGAGTTGCTGCTGAACGCGTAGGGATATATAGTATAGACTTACCTAGTGGTTTTAGACTAGAAGTTAATAATTGTTATTTCGCTTCGTCTATTACTAGAAACAATATTTCCATTCCGATGTTAGACATTGAAGGTTTTTCATTCCATTTTTCCAATAATAGTTGCTATTTTACGTTAAATGGTGTTACTTGTGGAAACGCTTCTCTTGTGAATGGTTTATATTTGTTGAATTGTGGAAATGATATTTTTAATATACAAAATAAGAGACTTAAACTTACTAATCAGGAAAACACTACTTTCTTGCGGCATTGTAGACTTGGTCATGCAAATGAAAATAGAATTGCAAGGTTAAGAAAGTTGGACTACTTAACCCTGTTTGACTTGGAGTCATACGGTAATTGCGAATCTTGTCTCAAAGGAAAGATGACCAATAAAACTTTTTCTGGGAAAGGGATACGAGCCAAAAAAACGTTAGAGTTGATTCACATTGATGCATGTGGACCGCTACCGACTCTAGCAAGGGGTGGTTTCGGATACGTCATAACTTTTACTGAGTATTAAAACTCTTCGATTAGATCGAGGAGGTGAATACTTTAGCCATTAGTTTCTGGATTATTTAAAGTTACATGGAGTTCAATCACAATGGACACCTCTCGGAACACAACAAATGATTGGTGTGTCTGAAAGGAGGAACCGAACCCTGTTAGACATGGTGAGGTCCATGATAAGTTTCTCCTCTCTTCCAACATTTCTTTGGAGTCACACACTCCAAACTTCAATCTACATTCTGAATAAGATTCAATCTAAGTCGGTTGATCAGACACCATACGAGTTATAGTATGGCAAGAAGCCATCATTCTCACATAATAAGACGTGGGGTTGCCCTGCGTATGCGAGGAAGATGATTACTGATAAATTGGAATCAAAAGGTGAAAAGTGTTATTTGTGGGATATCCTAAAGAAACGAGAGGATATTATAACTATCTCCCTGAGAAACATAAGGTTATTGTTTCTAGATAGACGACGTTCCTCGAAAGTGACTATGTCTTTAAGGAAAAAAGGGCGTAAAAATATAGAACTTGAAGAAATTCAAGAACCACAAAATAATAATGAGGCTGAGTACATGTCGAAGAACCACGACAAGGAATCAGTGGGAGCATTCAGTGACTCTCATGGTGGGAGCCTATCACTAGGTGATCGTCTTCCAGCCAGTGGGAGCGTAATTGAGGATATCTCGCATACGCAAGAAATCTCGAATAGGCTGAATGAGAACGATTTAGACATCGTTCAATCTCCTGCTTAGGAGACGCTAGAAAGTGTAGTTCCTGAGAATTCTCCAAGCGTTTATCAGATCATCGTTGAAGAACCTCCTCACGATCAGAATGTACAACCTGAACAAACGTAACTCTATAAGTCTACTAGGAATCGTCGTCCACCCGTTAAATTCAGCTTCCTCTTGGAGGAGCATGTCGACGTAGAAATCCTGGACGAAGATGATCCTACGACTTATTCTGAAGCGATATTAGATATTAATTCAGAGAGGTTGACTGAAGCAAACCTCTAGGAGTTGGAATATCCATTTTGATGAAGTTGTCAAATCGTTTGACTTTATCAGAAAATAAGGAAGATCCTGCTAATGCAATCTGTAAAAGATTGGTTGTCCGAGATCTTCATGATGAAGGATCTGGGTGAAGCCTACTACATCCTTGGCATACGAATTTATAGAGATAAATCTAGCACGATGTTGGGGCTCTCAAAATCCACCTACATAGATGAGGTGTTAATGCGTTTTTGTATGGAGAACTCTAAGAGAGGTTCTCTGCTTGCGATTCATGGGATTAAACTTTCAAGAAAGGATTGTCCTTCTGAGAAAGTTGAAATCGAGTACATGAAGAATGTCTCATATGCATCGGCTAATGGGTCAATCATGTATGTCATGACTTGCACGAGGCTCGATGTGGCCTACGCTATTAGCATTACTGGTACATACCAGCAGAATTCAGGTGAACTCACTGAATTGCTGTTAAGAACATCCTTAAGTATCTTAGACGAACTAAGGAGTATTTCCTAATCTATGGTGGATAACCACAACTAGTAGTGACTGGATTCACCGATGCTAGTTCCCAGTCTGACTGCGATGACTACAGATCACAGTCAAGTAATGCATTTACACTCAATAGCGGAACGGTGAGCTGGAATAGTTCCACGCAAGAAACCTCTGCATATTCAACAACTGAAGCTGAGTACATTGCTGTATCAGAAGCCACGAAATGGGTTGTCTGAATTTTAGAGTTCTTGAAAGAACTAGGGGTAGTTCCGAGTGTCAGTCGTCCAATAAAGTTGTATTGTGACAAGACTGGTGCGGTTGCACAGGCAAAGGAACCAAGATCCAATAACAGAAGCAAGCATGTACCTAAGCGTTAGCATTTGATCTAAGAGATCATGACAAGATGAGAAATAGAATTTGAAAGAATTCCCACCGAGAATAAATTGAAAGATGTTTCACCAAACACTTGGTGTTCATGTAAACACGAAAGGCTTTAACAGTCTTAGATGTTAGACATGTGGGTGATTGACTCTAGTACAAGTGGGAGATTGTTAGTATAGATGTCCTAGAGACAATCATTATAAGGACATTGTACTTGATCATATTCAGTTATTTAAGTATTATTGACGTTAGTAATAATATTCGGTGATACACTTATAGAATGTTATGTTTGATTGTTTGCATTTATTCTTATATGTGTTCCCATGAACAAATGATGTCATTGAGATGTGAGATCTCGATTGACTATATCATGGTTCTAAAAGTAGCCCCAATGAAGGATCATCGAGATTGGGATATCGATGATGCGATTGAGATTGGTGTGCGATCTGCATCATATCCTTAGAGGATGTAGTGGTTCTCACAACTACGAGATACTAGGCATCTCATGATGGATGCACGAATACGTTGAAAGTATTGGCTTGCCTAATCGAGAAATCGTTTGGTGTATTCTATTTACGTGTCTACGGGAATATCGATTTGTGGAGCAATGTAATGTCATTTGACTTGAGGTCAATACACGCGATATGTATGGCGTGATGGGCTTTGACCATGACCGACGCTTGCACTCCTAACGGGGTATATTAGGCATGTGTTGGGCACAACATATATGTACATGTGCGCGGTAGTTGAGCCAAGAATATGATTAATTCCTCAAATAGATTTAGAGAGAATACTCGTCTTCACATAACTAATTGGATCGTTAGTCATTGGCCAATGCACGTCACATTTGGAATGGTGTTCAAATGTGACAATGTGATCAATTAGTAGAATGAGATAACATGATTAAAATATTGTAATAGACACATCATCATGTTCTAGATTTAATCGGAGTATTCGTGAATGAAAGGATCATATCATTGTGAGCTTCACATTACAGGTTGTTGCTATTTCCTCGCAACGTACCTCACATATTGAGATTGTTTGGTTCATTGTCTAGGGTTCTACTAAGACCGTTAGTTTGACTAATCGCTTGATATGTGAGGGCCTATGGGTCACAGAACAAGTAGTCTTAATTTACGAATTAAAGTTGGATGAATTAATTATTTGATTTGATCAAGATAATTAATTTATGGAGAAATATAGAATAATTCTATTGGATAGAATTATAACTTATTTAATTAAATTAGATTTAATTAATAAGATGATATATTAGATATATCATAAATATGGTAAAATATATACTTGGGCTCAAGCCAATGTGCACAAATAGGGTTTCTGTTTTACTATATAAATTCCGAGTCGTAACAATTTATCACTCATAATATTTCTCCTGTTCTCTCTATAGAATTCTCCTAGGGAGTTCTTTTAGAGAATTCCAATTTGGATCACAAGTTCGTAGACGAGGATTACGTGGATACCGTAATAGAGGATTTCGCATACGAATTACTGTAAGGATTATTTAAACGCTTTAATTATCCTTCAATTATGTTATACAGTCATATCAAGAATCTGTGTTGGTGAATAAAATTTTCAACTTCTGCTACTACGAGCATTGTGTTCGTACCTCGAAAACCCAACATGAGATTGATCCCGTCGAATTAGTCGATTCTTGAATCGGATACCGTGACATAAAAAAAAAATTGGTGTTTGGAATTTGAATCACCGAAGTTGAATATGGCCCGGATGTTGCAGGTTTTTAAACTAAGTATTGAGGTTGGGAGAAATATTATTAACAGGAATTGCAGTGTATAACTAACGTTTAAACTATATGAATCTGAACTACAGAGTTTTTTTTCTTTTGGAGTAAAAGACAGAATGACATGTCAATTAAGGGAATAAGACATTTTAGTTTGTTTGGAGCTGAATTGTTAAACTTATATTGGATCGAATGAGCAGGTTTTGGTAGTAAGTATTATTTTAGCTTTGATGGGTGACTTTGTGCTAGGAGTGTGTAAAGTATGGTTTAGACTGATCGAACCGATCGAATTAAACTAGACCATTAAATATTGTTCGATTTTTAGTTTACGGTTCGGTCTACGATTTTCAGAATTAAATTTTTTTTAGTATGATTTTGTTTACGATTTTCATAATGAAAATATAAAAAAAAACGAAACAAACCAAACTAATACTCCCTCCGTCCCATAGGAATTTGCACACTTACTATATATGGACGTCCCACAGGAATTTGCACACTCCATAAATGGCAAATTTTTCATAACTTTTACCCTTTTAATATACACTTATTTACAAATATGCCATTCCTCTATTCCTTTAATTTAACAATAATTCTAACCAATTAACAAACACAAAACCCATTTAATAAATTAATTGAGTCCATTAACTCTAATCATAACCCATACCCATTAACCCATTAACCTTAAACCCATTACACAATTGAAAACCCTAAATTCATTATTCTAGTCGGTTCCTCTCTCTCTCTCTCAACAAAAGTTCATCTCTCTCTCCCTCGAAATAAAAATCAAATCGAAGAACCCTAATGTCTTCTCTCGATTCACTATCTCCCTCTCTCGATTCTTCGTTTGGTTTAGGTTATGTGCCCGACTCGTTGTCTCCCTCTCTCGATTCTTCGTTTGGTTCAGGTTATGTGCCCGACTCGCTTTCTCCCTCTCTCGATTCTTCGTTTGGTTCAGGCTATGTTCCCGACTCACTGTCGCCATCCCTCGATTATGAGGCTGAGTCGGCTTTTGAGTCCGAAGTTTTTGAGATGGGTGTCGATTCTGTTGAGTTTGAAGCTTTTGAGATCGGTGTCGATTCTGTTGAGTTTGAAGCTTTTGAGATCGGTGTCGATTCGCTAGGTTATGTTGAGTCCGAAGCTTTTGGGATGGGTGTCGATTCGCTCGATTTTGTTGAGTCCGAAGCTTTTGAGCCAATGGTACTAGATTCGCTCGATTCTTGTGTGGAGGAGACGGAGATGGGTGTTGATTCACTTTCTGTTGAGCCGATGCCGATGGTGTCTTTCTTCGATAGTCCCGAGAAATATGCATGGTTCTTGGAAGCCCTAGCAATTTGGTTTCCAGAAATTGCCTCTATAATTGAAGATTGCGGTAATTTCTTAATTTTTCATGTGGGTTTAGTGCATGTGAAATTTCATATTGTGTTGATTTAATTTTCTGATGGTGTTCTGCTGGAAATTTATTGTTGATTGCATGTGAAATTTTAAATTATGTTGATTTGGTTTTTATGATTGTTAATTGCATGCTTACTTTGCTTAAAAAAAAGAATTAGAGATGGAGGCCAAAAGTCCTGTTTTCATTGCTCTGTTTTCATTCCAGAAATATACTCCCTGCTCTAAATTAAAAAAGGGTTTCAGTGTAGTGTCTTGTTTTCATTGCTCTGTTTTCATTATCAAGAAGTCTTCTAAAGGTGGAAAATTTTTGTATTTGCATTGCATAATGATTAATTGTCACTTTACTTCAAAAAAAAAAAATGCATGTGTACTGACTCTCTCAATCTAATACGGAGTACTCCACAAAAGTCTTGTAATGAATACTCTTTACTGTAATCATCCACCACACTAAAGATGAATTTATAAGAGAATAATCCTTAAAAGGTCCCCACATATTCACATGTATCAATTCAAAGTAATTAAATTGTGTTGATTTAATTTTCTGATGGTGTTAATTTAATTTTCAGATTGTGTTCATGATGATGGTGTATGCTTAGATTAATGTCACCACTAGGGTTTGAATCCTAGTTTAGGAGACTTGATTTAGGCTTAGGAAACTTACTCAATGATGATATTTTTCTGATAGTAAAAAGTTAGTAATGGTTAATGAGCAAATGGAGTGGATCAATTGTGAGCATAATTAGGCTTAGATGAATGTCACCACTAGGGTCTGAAACCTAGTTTAGGAGACTTTATTTAGGCATTGTCTACCCAATGATGATATTTTTCTGAGGGTTTAGGGAAAAAAACATACAAAAAGCACATATATATTCATATTATATTGATGTGTACATTCTAAGCAAAAGAAAACATATATTCATCATATATTGATGTTTACAGCCTAAGCAAAAAGTCAACATATATCTTATGTTTATGCTGTAAACATCACAAAAGGCTCACAAAAAGTAGTATTCCTCCCTAATTAAACATATCCTAAATCTGCCATAAGTGCTTCAATATTATATGGTCCATCTTCATTCTGATTCTGTGACACCAAGTGATCTATGCACTCTCTTACCAATTCCTCCTCAACTTCTAAGGTTATTGGTAGTCTTTCTTCCCTTATCAAGGTAGCTTTGCCCATATGTGGAACCTTATAGTTGTTGTGCCCCTTCACCTTCATAATCTCGATCATGCAATCTTGTAAAGTCAAGAAGACGTTGTTAAGTGTGGTGTGCTCTAAACTTTCAAAAGATAGGATCACATTTTGAAGCAATTCATCCACACTATAGCTTGATGTTTGCACCTGCAATGATTGTATTGCCCTGAACCACCCTAAGTCATTGACATTAATATCTGGTGAATTAGCTGTTGGCAAATCAGTTGGATATTAAATCCATCTGATGATGCAACAACTCTAAATTCTTGATCAGAGTCACGAATGTGTGGTTTTGCATTGTCTTGTTGAATTATGATGTCTTTGCTTGCATTTTCTGGCCATCTTGCTTTAATTGCTGGTAAAATCTGATTATTTGAATGAATTAGTAGAAAAAAACAGGAATACTTGATGAGTGTAATGTCACCAATGTGTTGTGAATATTTAAATGTACATTCACAACCCATTAGGAGACTTACCTTGCAAACTAGATGATGACAATATGTTCTGATAGATTTGAATTTATTACCTGCTGCACAAGACAATTTTTTATGACTTCCTTAGTGATTGACTCAATAGGTTTTGTGACCAATGTGCTTTTCATTCTGTTTTTGCTGTTTCTCTGGGCTGGTACCATCTCTGTGAATGGAAAGATACCAATCTTTCCATCAAAGATGAGCTCACCCTCAGTTGAATAATGTGGTCTTGCCACTGCACACATAAACATGATTTTGGGAATGTACCTCTTACTCTTGCATGACCTGTATGGCTCAATTTCTCATGGGAGCAGATAGTACCTCCCATTTGTCTTTGTCATGTAAAACCATTTCTCATCAATGTGTATCACATTATGCATAGTTTGAAACTTGATGTTGTTGGCTTGCCTATCAAACTGCAATGCACTTAAGCTGTACTTGAGCCTTAACAACTTGTTTGCTTCTGTAAGATCAGGCTTTATGGCATTAGTGTGTGGTTTGATGAGTCCTTGTTTGATCCACATACCCACAGTACTCTTGCTAACATTTAATGCCTTAGCTAGTCTTCTAATTGTTCCTCTTTTCTCAAAAGGTATGCTCTTCATCCTTTGAACATCTAGTTGAACTTTTACCTTTCCTTGAATGCCCATTTTCTTTGATGTGAATAAAATAGGAACTCCATCTAACACTTGTTGTCTTGCAGCTTTCCAAGTGTATTGAATAGTCCTCATACTTACTCCAAATGATGCAGCTGCTTCTTTCACCTTGCCTTTATGCACAACTCCGTTTGTGTTGTTAGCAATGAGGAACTGGCATATCAAATTTCTGTCTGATGGAGAAAGATCAGGTGCTCTTTTGTGGTTTGTCATGTTTTGTAAATTTATGGAGAACTAAATGTGTGTGTTATGTAGAAATGTGTATTTATTGAACACTTAAAGCCTGAAAGTTGAAGGGGTGATTAGACTGATATATGGTGGAGGGAAAAATTCCCTCCTTTTTTGTGGCTGTAATTTTGGTTTGATTTGCATTATGTAATAGTGGAGGAAAAGATTCCCCCCTTTTTTTATTGTAATTCAGGCTGATTGGACTAATTTACTCTAATGCAATTTTTTTTTTAATTTACTGTTACTGTATAAATTAAATTATTAAATTTTTTTAGATTATTTAATTATTATTGTTCATCTAAACAGTATTGTTACTGTTCATTGGAACAGTAATGACTTTTGCAGCTGTTAATCTTTCTATGTAATCACTTTCTGAATGGACAAAAATACCCTTTGAAAAGTCAACAAAAATGTCTTTTCTTAATATGAGTGCAGTCCCAGAGGTGCAAGTTCCTCTGGGACAGAGGGAGTATTATATATATACAAATATATATATTATATAAAAATATAATATTACTCCCTCCGTCCATGAAATGTAGTTTCATTGGAGTAGGACACATATTTTAAGAAAAAGGTAGATAAAGTAAGAGTATTGTAGGGTATTGTGGGGTCCATTGTGAAAAAAGTGATTGTTTGTAAATAAAGTTGATGGCAATTTGAGTAATTGAGTAATTAAGTGATAGTTTTCATAAAGGGTATGAGACTACATTTTGTGGATAAAGAATATAAGACAAATGAGACTACTTTTCGTGGACGAAGGGAGTATATATTATATAATCCCTAAATCCAAACGATAACTTTCAAACTCAATTGCCCAAAGGTTAGAACCAAAATTCTACCTATTTTTCTTCTATTTAGCGCATTTGCGTGCTCTCACTCAGCCACTCTCACTACTCTCAGTTTTTTCTTCTGCGTTTTCTGTTTTATTTTCTCCGTTCTCGCTCAAAAACTTTTTGATTTCGTCTATTCGAATTATATTTAGTATTATTGGAATTTTATTTTGTCTATTCTATTGAGATTGCGTTTTACTTTTTTTTATTAATTATTGTGTATGGAAAAAATGAGTAAAATTACGGTTCGGTCAGAACCGACCGAACCACCCGAAATATTATGGTTTCAAATCGAACAGTTTTTATAAATACGGTTTAATTTACGATTTTGAAAAAAAAGAACGGTTAATATTTTGGTTTATGATTTACAGACGATTTGATTAACCAAACTGGCGTTTTTTTCTTTTTGGCGTTGCACACCCCTACTTTGTGTAGGACTATCTCTCTCTATAAATGTCAAAAAAATGGAGAGTACAAAGATTAAAAAAAAAAAAAAAAAAAGATCTATTTGTCAATTTTTATCAGACAATTAAATGAATGAATGTTTTAGCAGCAACTTATGAGCTAAAAAGTGAAACCTCTTCAGCACCCAACAAAATCAAAGTTTGGATCCGTTAAATGTCCCTGTCCAACGATCAGCAACAAGTCCAAATTCAGCACGCTTATCTCTGGCGATCAGATGGAAATCTCATATTTTATCTGCAGGTGAATGAATATATTTGCGTGATTTTGTTTCGCCTTGCATACTATCTGTTTGAAAAAATGCCCATATGAGAGAATTTGCTAATGATATTTGTGGCACACTGGCACTGAGACTGAGTGGGAACTTTGTTCATTTTTTTAATTTTATTCACTCTGTTTCGCCTTGCATTGTACTCCATACTCTCCATCTGTTTGACAAAATCTCCTTATGAGAAAATTTGGTAATGATAGATATTCAAATTTGAGACACAATTCTGATTTGTATATGCTACGAGCTAGGTTTCCTCCCAACTCAATTTTCTTGATGGAATTACATCGATATGATGATGGTATATTGATACAACTTCTGTTCATGAACTTGATTTAGAAGTTTCAATATGGTTTTTCTTGAATAATTATTGTTTTTTCAATTTCAAAATTAAGAAATCTTTAAAAATACTAGTCCTCAATGGATGTGACAGACAGTTCATTCAGCTTTTACAGGCAAACTTGAGTGGAACAGGCGGATCCGAATACACACTATCAACAATTTGATCAAATATCCATTTGTTCGCTGCCTCGGTGAGGTGAACTCCGTCCCAATTGATCCGAACAGACGGATCACTGCACGAGTTAATTACCTGATCAGGAGGATCCAAATATGTAGCTTGATCATGGAACCACTTATTAGTCTCATCAATGAAGTGAATTCCATCTTCATCAGCTCTTAGTAAAGGATCTACAGTTACAGGCTTATTGCTCCCACAGCTCCATAACCGGTTGAAATTATATTTCCCTCCACGACCGCAACAAACTAGGAATGGATTCTCGAAACCTGTCCACATTTGCCAACACTTAATGTATGTAAGATTATGCTTCTCCTCTCTATCTACCTTTTAACATAATCAAAACGGATGGAGAATATATACTGACCTAGTTTGTTTGCTTGGGTAAAGAGAGAATACTTTATGGAGTAGATATGTGATTGCAGCGTGAGGAAGCTCCTCCCTCAGTTGCAAGACCGTCTCCTTTAGTGTGAGATTGAAATACTGAGCAGCATCATTGTAGGGAATGAAACAGCCATATTCATCGAAGTGAAAGACCGTCTATAAAATATGTTAAGCAACCCAGAGGCCCTGTACGTGTTGTGTATCCAAAATGATCTTCCTCCTTGATTGTACACTTTCTGCACGCGTTTTTACTCTCATGTCATATATATAAACCAGCTGATAAGAAATCAGTTGTGACCTACCTTAATGACATAGGAAAATTGTTGTAGCATACAAGGGATGTCGGATTTGATTTGGTCAGCTGTGAAGTTGTGTGCGAAAGCAGCAGTGATATCGTTCTGGCCTATGTCGAATGTATATAACGCCTTAGACGACAAGTCGGGGTTAACATTTTGTGATCTAGTGACAAGATGTGAGAATTGAGCATGTTGAACATCCAGGGTGAAAGGACTAAATCCACAAACAAAAAAGCTCAATTTTTTAGCCATAATTTTGCCACCAGTGGCAAAAATTAGCTCCATGGCTAAAGTTTGAAGAAATCGAATCAAGAAAAGCACTCAGATAAGGCAATCCCTGCATTACACAATATAATTAATTATTACTACAACTTACATATATAATGTTAATAAAAAAAACAATCTAATCAAATTAATTAAAATTATAATACTCATGAAATCAATGGTTATACGGCCATCGAAAAAGCGGCATGTAGATGTATGGAAGAAAGTTCGGCCGTAGGGAGGAGGAAGTAGGTGCTGCCCAAACGCCGCCGCCAGCCCACCCTTGTCCGAATTCGAGTCGCCGAAGTTGAATATTGCCGGAAACTCGCAGTGGTTAGAGGCAACTGTTAGAAATTTTATTAGCAACAGGAAAACCACCAGCTTAAACTCCATCGATCCAATTTTGTATCTTGTCTTCCAAGATACAAACTTATCAACAATGTTAATAAATTTCATCAACGTTTAGCCAGCCTCTTTGAACTTTTTTTTTTTTGTGTGGATAGGATATATAGGTCGAATCTCTACTCACATTTCTACACGTGATGGCTTCCATATCCACATAATTAGTTCTACGCGCGTGTTTTTCCAGTTGTTATTGTTGGGTTTTCGAGGTACGAACACCATGCTCGTAGCAGCGGAATTAAGTTTAAAATTTTGTTCACCAACACAGATTTCTGATATGACTGTATAACATAATTGAAGGATAATTAAAGCGTTAAATAACCGGGGCAATGACATAAAGAGTCATTTCACATAGTGTTTTAACAATAAAAAACATTTTTAATTGTAATTACAAAAAAGATCACTAATAGAGGCAAAAGTTCATATTTACCCTCTTAATTTAATTAATGGTAATAACACATTAGTCAACTACATGCGTGTAGCAATATTTAAAATTATATCATTCATCGTAAATCACACTATAATTGATACAAACATACCATCTTTCACACATTTCCATTATTGAAGTTAACAAAACCCCAATTGGATCAACTTTCTTTTATCACTCTGCATTCTACTGTGAGGGTTTTCGCCGGCGACTTCATATCTTAATCAACCGATTGATTCTTTTCTGCACATCAGGTATGTGCTACTCATACACTTCTATTCGAGTTCAGTATCTTTTATATTTTTTTATCTTATTTTTTGTTAAATCCTTTAAACATTGAATCAGTTTTGTCGATTTCGTAATGGGTAGATAGATACCTTCAAATTATATGAAATCGTCTGTTAATAGATTCTTACTTAATATACAGATATTATTAATGTTAATTTGTTTGGATTTCGAGCTGCATGATACAAGTTTGGATGTTTTATTTATTTGTAAACAACGTATTCGTGTTTTCGATTCTTCGTTTTATGTTTTTGTTTTTTGTGTTTTTTAAACTTTGTTTTCTTCCCGATTATCTATGTTTTAAATTTTAATTTTGTTTATAAAAACTATTATATACGGGTATGGCTAGAGATAAAAGATGTGGGATTCATATTGAGGAACAAGATCGACCGAATATTCGAAAAAGTAATATGACTAGGGAGGTGCGTGTATCAATGAGAACAACCAGAGGTAATACTAGGATTATTTGTATTTATTACAACCAAAATAAAAAATCTAAAGTTTTGTAAGCGTACATCTATAAGAATCGATTAACTATTTTTTGTTTGAAATATATTGAGATGTATCTAACATTCTATGATCACATACACACTTAACTATTGTATTTAATCCACAACATAAATGTTTAATGGTAGAAATTAACCGTACTGTAGTTGAAAAAGCTATGCATATTATCCATAAGCAGGCAAGTAAAATTGAGTAAATGTGGAAAATAATAAAAGTAAAGGACTAGTTGCAGTGGTAAATGCACATACATTGCATCTGTACGTAAGTGTTGCATATAACATGATATATGACATATCAACTGCATAGTTGTAGTGTGCGTGCTCTGTCGTGTGGATATCATCGACCGGTCCGGTGTGCAGATTGTTTGACAGATTTATATTATGTCGATGGTGTTGCATATATTACTGTATTGAATTGTAGTTGTTCGTGTTTATTTACGTATTTTGTGTATAAGGATATGCATAGCCTTAAATTGGTAATTAAATATGTTGCCTATAACATGATGCTATTTAAATTGTTGATTTTTTTATGGCCTTTGATAGCTTCAGCTGACAAAAGGGATTGCATGAATAAGAGATGAGAAAAGCATAAAGGTTGTTAGTTTTTTATTAAGCTTTGTATTCCATTTAATGAGATTTCAATTAACATTGCACAAGAATTATATGCAGGGAAACGAGTTCTGGGATATGTAGTTGTGCCTTTAGATTCCGGTAATTCTGTTTGTATATAATGTACTTTGTAATTGAATGTTCAACATACATCTAATATTTTTTCTGTTTAAATTTTATAGATTTTGAAAGTTATGTCGAAGCAAGTAAACGAAGCAGTGATTATTCAACTTTTCAGACTGAAGGTAGATGTGCAATTAAACTTAATGCGTTTAATGTATATATATATAAGGTTTTTAATTCTACTATTTCATTTACGTGAAATTTGACTTCGATAGATGTTCAATGTTTTATACAGCGTCTAAAAGCGAAGAACAAATTTGGTTTATACAGTTGTTTAAATTATAAAATATCCATGTTTATTATTTTTATTTTTGAGGACATAATACTTATTTATAAAGATTATATGAACTATTATGTTTGTTTGCTGTTTTAATATGAATAGAAGGAGTGTACATTGACAGGAAGCAGAGTTATTACAGATGTTTAAATTGTTTGTTTGTTTGTCGAGCCTATTCTGCATTTGACTCGTATGCAGCGTGCATCTCATATATATGAATATGCAGTAACAAATATTCAGATATATTTATCTAGTGCAATAAGATAGTCATATATTGTCAAATATGGAGTACGAGTTGCATTGTGCATAATTATTTGCATTCGTGTCTGTTCATGAGATAACAACATATGGATGTTCATATATTAAATATACGGTAAGACTACAAAACTATAGATAAAAAAAAAAAACCATTCAATGGCATATGTACTAAAAACTAGATTACAAAATACAACACTACTACATATTATTATTAACTTTTGGGAATGGGGAAACCAAACTAGGCAAATTACTATACGTACGTTCGACATCTGGGGCTTCATTCAACCAATCCAAGTCATGAAATTCTCTTTTTTGTATGTCATAAGAGCAAAATTTTCCACTTGGCTCCTCCTTAAACATGATAATCGTCTTCAAGCAATTCAAATAGCAAATCGGGTTGATGTTGAACATAAAAGGTAACCCTTCCTCCTTGAATATTGTTAGGCTTGATCATGTACTCCCATCTCTGTGATAAGTTAATATGTGCATTTGAAGAAAATACAAGCTGAGTCCATTTTCTTCGGGCTCAGTTTGCTAGAATAAAAAACAATACTGGAATCATCCAATGCACGGAATTCTACATGCCATGTTGGGAGTATAAAATCAGGAAGATCTATTAATTCATAAGCAGATTGCTTCATTTCAAATGATGCCAATTTATATACTCCCTCATCAAATTTAACTTGCCAATGAAATCGATCACCAACATAAAAACCGTTTGCAACGGGGGGCTTTTCGTACGGATATGATAGAACAAATGGCCAAACATTGGAATTAGAAGAATATAACTTCACTTCATACTGATAGCCTTCTACAGACCAAAACCTAGCTAGTCTCAATATTTTAAAATCATTGCATTCACTATCAAAACCTAAAATAAAATAAACTCATGCTTCGCGAAACGCAGGAGGTATTGAAATAGGATCATTTGGATTAATAAAGGTTTCATTTGTAGATGGATTAATCAGAAAATATTGATCATCAGTGTTGCAAAAGAGTACTAACCCATCGTATGTCCCAAGTATTTCTTAGTCTTCATCTCCAGATCGAACAAACCTTTTGTATGATGGAACTGCGAGGGGAACGAACTCATAAAATATAGGCGGGTTTTCCTCCCTTACTTGATGCAGGATTGAAAAATCTATTATCCCTTTTCATCCTCCGGAGGTGCCTTTGAACAAATTCCTCTGAAGAAATCAAATTTACCCACATATGAGAAATGCATTTGAACTTAATGAGGGTTTTGGGAAGAAGTTGTTCAAGAATTTCAAGTGATACATCTTCTGGAATATTTTCTGCCATTTTTTGTTGGATTTGCTAGACGAAATTAGATTAAAAAGGGAATTAATGTTGAAGTCGAAAGATTGTTGCGTGGAATACTGTATTATACAATCTTTCATATATTAATAATCTTAATATTTTCTTATTTTTAACTGTTTGTATGTCATTTACCATTTTATATTATAACACGTTAAATGTTGTTAACTATTTGTCATAAGAATCAAAACATTATTTAGATATGCAGGAATACTGTTTGTTGGTCCTGAAAGGAGTATATAACAAGTGTATGGGGGGGCGAATACACTTGTATGCAAATTCTTTTCAAACTGATCAAACCAGAGTTCAGCAAGATTGTCTTGGACAACTCTACTGAAGATGTATAACCTTTTCAAAGATAACCAAGCTACTAGGTACTATTGAGTACTTAGTTGAATGACTATCTAAGTTGGTTATAAGTGCAGAATTAGTGGTTGGCCATTTAGTTTAAACTCCTTTAAGTTCTGAAACCACCTTAAGCAATATAGTCCAGTTTTCAGGGAACTTGTCCAATACAGTTTTTGCACAGTCTTTGAATATATGTCCTTTGAAAGATCAGTTTTGTGTGCAGTGTTGAATGTATGAAAGTACTTTGAAAGTAAATCAACACAAGAGTTTATAGTGGTTCAGAGACTCAAGCTCCTACATCCACTTTCCCTGATTTAACAGGATAATTCCTTCACTCTTGGAATTAACTTGTTTTATAGTGCCAAGGTGCACTTGATCAAGAACACCACTCCTTGGTGAATTGATCCCTAGGATGTCTAGAGTCCTAGTACCCTCTTCTCAACTCAGAACTGAACTGTTCTTCTCTCAACAGTCAACTCCTACCACTTCTACTACTACAACCTTCTCACTTTCTCATTTGAAAGGGGTAAGGGTTGAAGTAAGGTTCCAACTAATGAGATATCCTTTACAATGGAAGTCAGTGTATAAGGATTAGGATATATCTCTAAGCTTTGTATGGATATACAATGAGTTCAGCTTAGAAGAAGTGTTTCAAGACTAAGAATGTCTTACGAATTTTGAAGCTTCAGAATGCTTGTTCAGTTGGATGTAGAATGGATGCTTCAAATGGTCTTCACACTTCTGTATTTATAGACAAATTTAAGGATTTGCCCATTGGAGAGGCAGTCCCAAATTGCTATAAATGTCTTCCTTGAGTTCTTCAAACTGGAAGACAGATTCTTGATAGTGACATGTCCTCATTTGGGTAATAAACGGTTGTTAAGACTTTGTCTTCATTCTGCAACACTCTTCCCAATGTCTGACTTTAAGATTCACTTGTTAAGACTTGGACATGGCTTCTGAAGGTTGTTCCAATGATAGGACAACATTCCTTATCAGATTGGACAACTCTGCTTATCACTATCAGCATACTTGCTTATCAACTTAGTTGGCTTGCTCTCTTCAGATGACTTGGCTCTTTTCCCTTTGCTTCACTTGGAATTGATCTTAGCATCATTATTTGAAGTCTTTTAGGGTGTAGTTGTCTTCATCTCTTCAGCTTAGTTGACCTTTAAGCTTCAGAACACGTGTTCTGGTTAAATTGCACTAAGACAACTCTTCTGGACAACTCTCCTGATCAGCATACTTGGCCTTCAATAGCTTTGGTGATTGTTCCAGAATTTGAGCCTTAAGGGGACTTGTTCTTGATAGTCTTCAAAGCATATGTTCCCCCTCAACTTGTGCATCTAATCATCTAAGAGCTGCCTAACATATCAACTCCTCATCTAGCCTTATTCTATATGTTCTAACATGCTTAGAACATAATCATCTTAAGCTTAGGCATGTCTCAGGGGGTTTTGGTATTGAATCAAAACATATCTCATTTTATTCCCAACAATTTCCCCCTTTTTGATGATGCCAAAACCTATACATTTTATGCAAAAGTGACTTGACTACACCTATTACATTTATCTTCAGAAGACATGACTAGAGTCAATTTTCCTGAAAAAGAATGTGTTAGTGTACTCACCATTCATGTTGCAAATAGGTTTCAAAGATAGACATAGAGAGATTTCTGTAACAGTGTTTCTTGATTCAAAGGATGTTCAACTATCATTCATTCAAAAGTACATTACAAGCATGTTGATAGTTGAAGTTAACATATCAGAGCATGAATCCAAAACACTATTACATCAGAGCATATACTAAATACTTAATAACATCTAGATCTTCAAGTATCAGAGCAAAAACTTATATTAGAGCAATCATAGCATATCAGAGCATGCAGATTATCAGAGCACATCAGCGTTCTTGGTCAAACTTCAGCATAGATGACCAATTAAACATATCTTCAGATAAGATAAGTTTTCAACCACCAAAAAGGTCAGGATACTTAGCCATTTTAGAGGTCATCCTCAGGAGGTGGCATTATCCCATATTGTGCCCACACTCTTCTTTTCAGCTCCATGGCCTCTTGATTAGTGCCCTTAGGTCCAAGAACCATCTTGTTTAGCTTTACAATCTCTAGGAATTCTTGGAGAATCCTAGATTGATCAATCCATCCTTCCAGCTTGAGAGGCATATAGATGATTGGCTTGGGAGTATTGAATTCAATCCTTGCAAGATCAACAGCTGCAAGTAGTTGCTGATAAAGGTCTCTGAAGTATTCAATCATGAATTCAGCAAAGGTGGTGTTAACTTCTCTTCCATTCCACCTATAAATGACATAATAGTCATAGACAAACTCCCTTTTGGCTTCCTCCCATGAGTCATTTAGTTGGATTGGCACCCATTTATCCAAGTGTGGATATTTGGTGTCCATGCGAATCAGTAGCTGTGGCTTCATCTTGCTGTAAGTTGCTCTCCTTCTTCTTGGCTTTTGAAAATTTGCTCTTCTTTTGTCTCTTGCTCTTTGTGCTTCATCCATCAAGTCTATCTTCTCTTGGGCCCTCATCATGGCCAATTTCTGTTGAGTTTCAGGGTCTTTGCCATACCCTTCATGAAACAACTTTGATGGATCATTCAGCAACACAACTTTCTTTCTTCTTTGGTCCTGGTCCAAAGCCTTCTTCATACAATTCCTCTATATCTTCAGCAGCTTTGGCAGCATCAGGGGACTTAGTCTCAGCAGACTTTTCAGTTTCAGAAGACTTGTCCTTTTCAGCAGTTTTGGGCACTTCAGCAGTTTTGCCCTTTTCAGCAGTCTTGGGCTTCTTCTTGGGAGTTGATTCTTCTACAACTCTGAACTCAAGAGGGAGTTCTAGGTTGTTGGGAAAGTTAGTGAATGTTTCAGCTTTTCTTTTGTTTCCCTTGGCCTTCTTGATTTGGCCTCTGGTTTGGACACCTTCAGCACCTTTGTCTAATCCATAAACTTCTCCTCCTGGTCTTTGCTGAAATCTTGCCCTTTCTTCCAGTGCTGATGCCATAGAAGCCTTCAAGGCTATGGCTAACTGCTCTTCTTCATCCAAGTCTTCCAAGTTCAGCACTGCTGGCTCTTTTCCCTTATCTTCAGCAGCTTTTTCCTTGCCCTTGTCTGAACCTCCAATAATCAAGGCACCTTTTGCCCTTGCTCTTTCCCTTTCCCCCTTTTTGGCAGCATCAAAGCATTGAGGTTTGAGCTCACTCATGGTTGTAGCCATCAGGGATTGGGCTAGGTTCAGAGATTTCATCTCTTCCAGCAGATATACATTCTCATCATGTATATTCTGCATCCTACCACTGCTCAAGCTAAGGAAAGCTAGAACAGGCTTCATCTTTTGCTCAACAACCTCCTCCAAGGTTGCTTTCAGAGATGCATCTAATTGGGCTTTTAAGAGCTCAGTGAGGTTGGCCACTGCACCTTCAGCAATGTTGGCCATCACTTCTTGGGAAAAAATTTCAGATGCAGCCTTGACCATTGCTAGCCTCTGTTCCTCAGCTCTTTTCTTTTGAAGTGCAGTCTTCTTTCCAAGGGCTTGCTTGACAGTTAGTCTGAGAGCTTTGACATTTGCATTGTGATTATCTCTCAGCAGCTTCTGTTCCTTCTTGACCTCTTCTGAGATGGATTCCATGGTGGTTTTAGCTTTCTGAACTTCAGTGGAAATGGTTTGAAGACCAGATTCCACTCCACTTATCCTTGCTTCCAATGTAGGGAGCACTACATCTTCAGAGCCAGTTAATCTCATCTCCACAGATGCTAAAGTTCTTCCTTGCTCATTCAATGCTCCAGATGTTTCAGCATGAGCAGATTGGACTTGATGAGCTAAGGAGTCCAACTTTTCTGATTGCATCCCAAGCAAGGCTTGTGCTGATCCAATGTCTACTTGGATGGGTGCATCTGTTAAGAACTCATCTGCAAATATTTGGTCAAGAGAAATACCTGCAATGTTAGACAAATCAAAAATGTTAGGGAATAAACACTCATCACCCTCAATTTCTTTTTCATAAGACTCTGATACATCAACAGCCTTCTTCTCATTTTCAACTCTTTCTTTTCTTCCTTCATTAATGATGTCCTCACCCAAGGAATCAGGCCTCCTTTCATCAAGGGATTCTTGAAGTTCAGATTTGACTTCAAGAATAACCTGTCCTTCCTCACTTATACCACCCTCTATTTGTGGTACACTCACTATCTTAGTAATTACAACCTCTCTTTCATCCTCTACTCCCTCTGATTTTTCAACTAAGCTCTCCTTTTCAACACCTTCACCTAGTCCTGCAGCATCTCCACCTTCAACAAGGTTCAAAGATGACAGTTGTGGGGAGATCACAGTGCTTATTTCAGCAACCACTGAGTCATCCTGAATGAGTAAGGGCTGATCAATGTCCAACTCTCCTGACACTGAATAGGCCTTAATCAAACCAGCCTCTAAAGTAGGAACCTCAACATCTTTAGGCTGTGCCTTGGGTTCAGAAGAACCTTCATTGGCAGATGTATCTTTGGTTGTGTTACCACCCTTGGTCAATACCTCTGATGAAACAGGGCCTTTCCTATGATAGGTTAAGAGGGGGGTTGAAGGCAGATTGGATTCAGAAGGGTTGGGATTGGTTTCAGGAAGGTTGGGTTTTGAGGGGTTTGAGGGATCATCAGGAGAATCATCATCATTTGAGCTACTATTAGGGTGTCTGATGCCCTTAGCTTTTCTTTCCTTCTCCTCAATGATCTTCTCATCTACTAACTTTGCAAAAACATTCTCATCAGTGAGAAATCTTGTTTTCAGCACACCAGCAAAGTGTAGCAGTCTGCTTTCTTCCACTTGCCACCAGTTTGCAAAGTGTAGCAGTGACTTGTGATATCTCCATTATGGTTTTGTCTTTCACATCCACAAGCATCCTTAAATCATGGAACATCTTCTGAATTCTTGGAAATTCAGCAAGTTGTGGATACAAACTGTCCACAGTAGCCTTGGCTCCACCTCTGAGCATACTCTCATAAGTATACTCCTCCTCATCTCCACTTGAATGGGGACTTTGGGTTATAGGGGAGTTGGCTCTATCTTCTCCTAAAGTGGCTTTAGGAAGGTTAAGTTCAGGGATGTTGGCTTCAGAAGGGTTGGGTGCAGTTGAAGGTACTTCAGTTTCTTTTGAGAGCAATGGATCTGAAGGGGCTTTGCTCAGGGGGGTTGGCTCATGAAGTGCAGCTTCTAAAATCTTGGAATAATTGAGCATAGATAAGTCAAGGGGTGATTGCAATCTAGTCTCATCTACAGCTAAGTCTGCAAGCACATCTATCCCACTCCTTTGCACACTCCCTTCTGGAGAATATCTATTTGTAATATTGACAGGGGTGATTGGTTGGTTTGTGGGAGTAACATGAGTTTCAGGGGAGTTGGGATCAGGATTCTGAGTTTCAGGGAGATTGGCCTCTATTGGTTAACCTTCAGGGACCTTGGATTCTGGAGTTCCAGAACCAGAAGAGTTGGTCCTTGACTTAGACTTGGTCCTGCTTTCAGCTCTGCTCTCTCTTAGAGCAAGTTGTAGAGACTTTTCCTCTTGAAGCTCTAACACCTTTTCAGTAGGCTTGGCCCTTCTCTTGGTAGCTCTACTGCTCCCACTTCCTTCTCCATCCTTCTCAGGGACAACTTCCCTGATCCTCTTTTCACCCTTAGACTTTTATCTAGTCTCATTGTATCTCTGCCTCAATTCTTCTTAGTGATCAGAAGGTACTTGCACTCCTTCTTCAGCAATTTCTTCAATCTCAGTTGAAGCTCCTGAAGTTTCTTCTGAAGGGATTTGAGACATTTTTCTTGTCTTTACAACTCTGGCCTTAGTCCTTTTCTTCAACTTTGGTTTTTCTTCAGCAGGTTTGGCCAGTTGCAACCTTCTTTGTTCAGTTTTCTTGCTGAGCTTCCTGAACATGATTTTCTGGGCTGGGAGGGGTTTTGCAAAAGTTTGCATCTCAGAGTAGTGAGCAAACTTTTCAATTAAGATACTTGCTCTGGTGGAATATCTCAGCTTTCCTTCCATCACAACTTTGTTATGAGCTTTTACTTTGAACTTGGCTTTCTCCTTCATCATCTCAGACAAGATGAAGGTCCTCCAGTTGAACTTGATGCCTTTGTCACTGGCAATGGCTGACTTGCTCTAAACTTCCAGTGTTGCTGAGCAAACTCTTTGCAACAACCTCAAACATGGTAAGAAACTTTGGTTTGAGGGTTCTCTTGTGTTGTGTAGAGGATAATGGCCCTGGAGTGATAAGCCAATCTTGAGCAATTTCTTGCTCAAGTCCATTTCCATAAAATTCTGGATTCCTTCCTTCTGAAGGCAATCCAAAAGCAGCATCAACTTCCTCCTCAAAAAATTTCACCATGTGAAATCTTTCCTCCTCTTCTCCTTCTGCAACAAAGGACAATCTTGTGGCAACTTCTCCATCTTCAGGCTTGCCTCTCCATTTGAGAAAAGCAAAGAACTCTGCCATGTAGGATTCAAGACAAGAGTCTGGCTTCTCTTGCATGAATTTCTGGAGACCTGCCCTCCTCAACCATCTTAAGGTTGGAGCTACTTCAGGATCCTTACTTTCAAAAGAGAGGATTGGCTCAAAGGTGAGGTTGTTCTTGTGGCTTAGATAGCCAAAATCAAGGTCAAGTTCCTTGTTGGTAAAATCAACAACCATCTCAGGTTTTGCTTTGGGAGCCATTGAAGGTTACAAAGAGAAATTTGGGAAGTGTTTGAAGAAGATGAAAGCTAGGGTTTCGAATACTTGGGGAAGAAGTGTTTGTGGGGATTCTTAAGGCTTGTGAATATTCTAAAAAGAATTTTTGTCTATGAGTTGGTGAAGTCTTGAGACAATTCAACGGTTAACAAAAATGGAAAACAAAATTGGACGACCAGGATTGACTTCAGGGGAGTTGGCCAATTTTGATCCAATGGTAAAAAACCAATGTAACAGTGAGTAATTAGTTTTATTCAAAACGTGGAGGTTATTTAATATTAGTTAATGGTTGGGGAGTTTTCAAGGTAGATCATGTCTTGAAAAAGTGTAATGCAAACAAGAGTTAAATCTTGGCATTAAATGCATGGAAAGTGACCTTTTGGGTGGGAGACAAATTAAATCCCAAAAAGATGATATCTTTATTTGGAATGGGACAGATTTCAAAGTAGGCAATGATTACCCAAAATAGGTGCTTATCAGACCAAGATTTGGTTTGATAGCTAGGACAACTTATCTGACCCCACTTGGACAAGTGTCCTGAAAAGGTGTGGACAAGTGTCCTGAGTGATTTAGGTCATCTTTTCTGAATTTCAGTAGACTTGACCAAGTCTGCTGAACACCATTTTAGTTTCCTTTACTCCCATTAACTTCAATAGGATTTACTTGTCCAACTTCCCTGGATCAAGTAATCCCAATTCTGCTGATAGCTCTAGAAATCTTGCCTCTGCAAGTGGCTTAGTCAATATATCAGCTTTTTGATGATCTGTGTGGATTTTCACCAATTTTATGTCCTTCTTCTCCACATGGTCTCTGATGAAATGATGCTTGATGTCCACATGTTTGCATCTAGTGTGCAAAACTGGATTCTGTGATATTGCAATAGCACTATTGTTGTCACAGAAGATAGGCACTTCAGCAGAGTTGACATTGTAGTCTCTTAGTTGTTGTCTCAACCAAAGAATCTGAGCACAGCAACTTCCAGCTGCAACATATTCAGCTTCAGTAGTGGAGGTAGCCACTGTGTTTTGCTTCTTAGAGAACCAAGAAATGAGTTTGTTGCCCAAGAATTGACAAGTCCCTGAGGTGGACTTCCTGTCAATTCTACATCCTCCATAGTCAGCATCTGAGTAGCCAGTTAACTCAATGTTGTCATCAGCAGGGTACCAAAGGCCTAAATTTTCAGTGCCTTTGAGATACCTTAAGATCCTTTTTGCAGCCTCAAGATGGCTTTTCTTAGGATTTGCTTGAAACCTTGCACAAACACCTACTGCAAAGGTGATGTCAGGTCTGCTGGCAGTGAGGTAGAGGAATGAACCAATGATTCCTCTATACTCAGTAGAGTTGGTTGGAATACCACTCTCATCAGGATCCATCTTCCAGCTTGTGTTCATTGGGATCCTTACTGGCTTGCTAGTTGTATACCCAAATTTCTTGATCATTTCTCTGGTGTACTTGGCTTGATTGATGAAGATTCCTTCTTTAGATTGCTTGACTTGAAGTCCCAAAAAGAAATTCATCAGACCCATCATGGACATCTCAAACTTGCTTTGCATGAGCTTGGAGAACTTTTCACACAACTTCTCATTGGGGGATCCAAAAATTATGTCATCCACATAAATTTGGACAAGCAAGATGTCCTCTCCTTCAGTGATTCTGAAGAGTGTTCTGTCCACAGTTCCTTTGATGAAACCATGATCCAAGAGGAACTGTGACAGGGTGTCATACCAGGCTCTTGGAGCTTGCTTGAGTCCATATAGAGCTTTCTTCAATCTGTAGACTTGATTTCCTATTTCAAAACCAGGTGGTTGCTCCACATAGACTTCTTCTTTTAAAACTCCATTCAAGAAGGCACTTTTGACATCCATTTGGTATACTTTGAACCTCTTGTGGGCTGCATAGGCTAAGAAGAGTCTGATTGCCTCTAGCCTTGCCACAAGTGCAAAGGTCTCATCATAGTCAATGCCTTCTGATTGACAATAGCCTTTTGCCACTAATCTGGCCTTGTTTCTGGCAATCACATCATTTTCATTCTTATTGTTCTTGAACACCCACTTAGTTCCAATAACATCTTGATGTGAAGGTCTATCCACCAGTTCCCAAACATCATTTCTGGTGAATTGGTTTAACTCTTCCTGCATTGCTGTGATCCAGTTTGCATCTTGAAGTGCTTCATCAATGTCTTTTGGTTCCTGTTCTGATAAGAAACAACAAAACATAGCACTTTCACTATGAAAATTTCTGGTTTTGACTCGTATACTTGGATCACCAAGTATTAGATTGGTAGGATGGTCAGATAACCAAGTCCTCCTTTTTCTGATTCCTTCAGTAGAGTTGTCCTCTACTAAAGTTGAGTCACCAGTGTTATAGAATTCAGGATAATTGAATGCAGGATCTAATTCAGGATCATATTCAGGGATGTTGTCCTCAATGTTTGGAACATTGGTATTTTCAACATTTATGGTTCCCCCTTGAATATTGGATCCATTAACTACCTCAGCAGAGCCTGCTTCTTCATTGGTAGTTGTTACCTGAGGGTGAACTGGGATTGGATCATTCAGTTCATCATTTCCTTCAGTGGGGTTTTCTTCAGGTATATTGCCTTCAGGATTGTTGTCCAGTGTAGCATTTTCAGGGAGATTGGCTTGGACAACATCTATGAATTCAGTGTCCTTGTCTTTTAAGCTTAATCTGGTTGTTCTTTGTGTGATCTCTTCAGTGTCCAGGTTTTTGTTCCTGATCTCAAAGATAGATTCATCAAACACAACATGAGGTGTTTCCTCCACAACAAGGGTTTTCTTGTTGTAGACTCTGAAAGCTCTACTGATTTGAGAGTATCCAAGAAATACTCCCTCATCAGCTTTGCTATCAAAGGCTTTCAACTGTTCTTTCCCATTGGGTCTACTCTGCTGACCAACATTCCTCTTGTGTTCAGGGATTTTGGCCATTTCCTTAGGTTTGGGCCTAGTCTCCTGAGGCACTTGAGTTGGCAAATCATCCATTTTGCCCTTTCCTTTGTTCAGTGGCTGAATTATTTCATTTTCAGCTTGTTGTGCCACTGATTTGACAAAGATTTTCTGTAGAAGCAACACTAAGACAAGGTGAAGATTCAAATGGATCAAAGCCTAATCCACTTCTTTGAGCCATAGGTCTTTGATAACTTTGAATTTCCTCTATTGCCCTAGAGGATTTGTTCAAAGTAGACATCTTTAATTTCAGGCTCTCTTCACTTGATTTTAGAATATCATACTCATGTGAGAGGTTTTCAAATTTTGCTTGAAGAATTTTTAATTCAAACTCTTTTCTCTTCTGGGTAAGTAATTGAGCATCAATCTGTCCTTGTTGGTCAACTATCCTGAGATTTGCTTCCTCAAACTCTCTCAAGACTTGTTGGTACAACTCAGTAGATTTAATGTCAACTGCTGTCTCAGTAGGTTTTGAAAGCTCAATTGAAAGCCTTTCATTTTCTCTCACACAATTGTCATGAAATTCTTGCAGCCTAGTGAAATCTTCCATCAACTTCCCAAAGGAAAGTTTCAAGTTGACTTCACTAGTGTTCTGTGATAGAAATGATGGTGAGCTAGAAGTGGAGGATACCTCATCATCCTCAATAGCCATGTTACACACATCATCATCATCATCATCACTGTTTGAGAATAGTCCATCAGAAGAGTTGAAGCTTCCATCATTATCAGATTCTTCACCAGCCATCATGGCCTTCCTATTTGTGAACTTTTTGTCTCTTTTTGCTTGCCTTTCTCTTCTTTCTTTAGAGCTCAATTCAGGGCAGTCATACTGGAAGTGCCCTTTCTTCTTGCAGTTGTAGCATAGATCTTCATCATCATTTTTCTTTGGATCATCCCTCCTTCTAGATGAGGAAGGTTCAGCTCTGCTGGACTTTCTCCTATTAGAGTACTTGTCCTCTGATCTTTTCTCTTCAGGCTTTTTGTCCTTAGCCTGATCTTCAGGAGAGTTGTACCTTCTCCTGAATTTGTTGTCTTGGTAGAACTTCTTGTATCTACCAAACCTTGAATTGAGTTTGTCAAACCTCCTTGCCATGAGGGCCATCTCTTCCTTCATTTCAGCCTTGGAGACTGATTTTGATGATCTTGGAGTAGACTGCATTTCTGGTTCAACAGTTTTGGCTTTAAATGCCACTCCCTTGGTTGGTAGAGAAGACTCATCAACTGGCTTTCTTCTATTGAGGTCAAACTCATATGCTTTGAGTTCTGAGAAGATTTGTTGCATGGGCATGGAGGAGAGATCCTTGGTGTTCTGCATCATTACAGCATATACAACCCACTTTTGAGTGAGACTTCTCAGGATTTTTAATCCAACTTCTCTCCTGGAGTACACCTTGCCCAATGAGTTGATTTCATTCATCACATCAGTGAATCTACCAGCAAACTTGTCAATGGACTCATCTGGCTCCATTGAGAACTGTTCAAACTTCTGCACAGCCACTTGGAGCTTGTTCTCCTTTATCTTTTCAGTACCCTCACACATTTCAGCAAGAGTATCCCAAATTTCTTTGGCTGTTGTGCAGTGGTAAACTCTTCCCATGATTGCATCTGGAATTGTTTGATAGAGAGTATTCATTGCAAGATAATTCAAGTTATCTTTTCTTTCCTCTTCAGCAGTGAAATCATCTTCATCTTTAGGGATCTCTTCCCTTATGTCAGCTCTTTGATCTTCAGTCATTCTTGGGTTGATTTGAGTGAATACATAGGGTCCTCTTGTAATAACTCTCAGCATGTCTGTATGAAGAGATGCAAGATGAGCTCTCATTCTGATCTTCCAGAAGTCATAGTTCTCAATTGAGAACATGGGCAGCTTGTGATGTGAAATATGGTTGACTGGATTGGTGGCCATATTGTTGATTCCTTGAACATCATCATGAGGAACAGCATTGTTGTTGGCCATAGCTCAAGAATAAGATGTTAGTCAAATAATAGGATTTCAGATAGATCAGTTCAGTGACCTCACCAAATATGTGATTTTGAAAATCAAGATGGATTTTCAGAAGCAGTGGTCCTTGAACCTGGCTCTGATACCACTTGTTGGTCCTGAAAGGAGTATATAACAAGTGTATGGGGGAGGGGAAATACACTTGTATGCAAATTCTTTTCAAACTGATCAAACCAGAGTTCAGCAAGATTGTCTTGGACAGCTCTACTGAAGATGTATAACCTTTTCAAAGATAACCAAGCTACTAGGTACTATTGAGTACTTAGTTGAATGACTATCTAAGTTGGTTATAAGTGCGGAATTAGTGGTTGGCCCTTTAATTTAAACTCCTTTATGTTCTGAAATCACCTTAAGCAATATAGTCCAGTTTTCAGGGAACTTGTCCAATACAGTTTTTGCACAGTCTTTGAATATATGTCCTTTGAAAGATCAGTTTTGTGTGCAGTGTTGAATGTATGAAAGTACTTTGAAAGTAAATCAACACAAGAGTTTATAGTGGTTCAGAGACTCAAGCTCCTACATCCACTTTCCCTGATTTAACAGGATAATTCCTTCACTCTTGGAATTAACTTGTTTTATAGTGCCAAGGTGCACTTGATCAAGAACACCACTCCTTGGTGAATTGATCCCTAGGATGTCTAGAGTCCTAGTACCCTCTTCTCAACTCAGAACTGAATTGTTCTTCTCTCAACAGTCAGCTCCTACCACTTCTACTACTACAACCTTCTCACTTTCTCACTTGAAAGGGGTAAGGGTTGAAGTAAGGTTCCAACTAATGAGATATCCTTTACAATGGAAGTCAGTGTATAAGGATTATGATATCTCTCTAAGCTTTGTATGGATATACAATGAGTTCAGCTTAGAAGAAGTGTTTCAAGACTAAGAATGTCTTATGACTTTTGAAGCTTCAGAATGCTTGTTCAGTTGGATGTAGAATGGATGCTTCAAATGGTCTTCACACTTCTGTATTTATAAACAAATTTGAGGATTTGCCCGTTGGAGAGGCAGTCCCAAATTGCTATAAATTTATTCCTTGAGTTCTTCAAACTGGAAGACAGATTCTTGATAGTGACATGTCCTCATTTGGGTAATAAACGGTTGTTAAGACTTTGTCTTCATTCTGCAGCACTCTTCCCAATGTCTGACTTTAAGATTCACTTGTTAAGACTTGGACATGGCTTCTGAAGGTTGTTCCAATGATAGGACAACATTCCTTATCAGATTGGACAACTCTGCTTATCACTATCAGCATACTTGCTTATCAGCTTAGTTGGCTTGCTCTCTTCAGATGACTTGGCTCTTTTCCCTTTGCTTCACTTGGAATTGATCTTAGCATCATTCTTTGAAGTCTTTTAGGGTGTAGTTGTCTTCATCTCTTCAGCTTAGTTGACCTTTAAGCTTCAGAACACTTGTTCTGGTTAAATTGCACTAAGACAACTCTTTTGGACAACTCTCCTGATCAGCATACTTGGCCTTCAATAGCTTTGGTGATTGTTCCAGAATTTGAGCCTTAAGGGGACTTGTTCTTGATAGTCTTCAAAGCATATGTTCCCCCTCAACTTGTGCATCTAATCATCTAAGAGTTGCCTAACATATCAGCTCCTCATCTAGCCTTATTATATATGTTCTAACATGCTTAGAACATAATCATCTTAAGCTTAGGCATGTCTCAGGGGGTTTTGGTATTGAATCAAAACATATCTCATTTTATTCCCAACACTGTTCAGTCTTGTAAATTTGTTATATACATCAAGTGTTAGTAGTTTGTTATTTTACACTTTAAACAAATTATAGGCTTAATCAAATATATTCTTTATTCTACTACAATATATGCATTTTATATTTTGTACGTACATTTCATTGATTTGATACATCATATGCTTAAAATGTTATACGTATGAAAAAAAAAATGTAATAATTTTTATTAAAAATCTTGTTAATGAACTATAATTTAGTCATACACTACTTATAAGTTTACATTTGAATATTTTTCTGCATACACTATTTACTCATACACTTATAATCACACAGACATCATATATAAGCACATTACGGCTTACAAATTATCCGTATTATATTATTTACACTGTACCTAATATGATGTGTTTATAACGTTAGTATACATTAGCTATTCAATATAACCATAATTTAACCAATATTAAGTGAGAAACTTACAAAATATTTAGAATTCATCTATTAATTTAATCATTTAAATATATATATATATAGAAATTTCACAAACAATGATACGGATAATATTTAGAAATATAAATTAAGTAGATAAACCATTGTTTATTTAAGACACAATTCCAATCATAAACAATCAAGGGCAAAAGGTTGCCACCGGAGATACAAGGCTTTCAACATACTTATATGTATGATCAATACAAATCACTGAATCCACTTCTTCTATTATTCCATCTTCACATGTTGCAAAATCGTATGAGTAGAATGAACCTGCTGGATCATTTCTGAACATAATCTTTTTCTGATTCTTGTTAATGAAGTGTATAGGCACGAGTTTATAATTAATGGGTAGCATTCCAAAATTCAAAATAGTAAACTTCTTCCAAGTTGATCCCGTAATTGAATATGAGAGCACCTGCATTTCAAAATAATATTTTATCGTACCACAATTATCAACATTGTTTCTATCCCCATATACGGCTAGGTTATTGTCATCTAATGCTTTGACAACTAATGCCCACGCTTCACATTGATAATCAGGTAATTTTATCAACCCATAACTCTTATCACTATAGTCGAAAGTTGCAATTGCATACACTTCATGTCCTTCATAAATCTTCTGGAAGATTGTTGGAGTTGGTCTGAGATTGATTAATAACAAGGGATACAATAATCATCTTTTCGGAATATAAAGTGCAGAATTCCATCATACCACGTAAATAGCCATCGGACTCTAAATAACAGTTCTTGACACAACCAACTGAATACAAAATCAAATATTTACCTTCTGATAAATTCAGCCATTTGTAGTTGATCTCATCTATTATGCTTTGGTATGTTGTTTGAACATTTATCCGGATAAGATTGCATCTACCATCGTGATCGATTTTAGAATTAGAGGATTCTCCATTTCTGGGCAAAACAAGGTAAACCAAGAATGAATCGATCGAATACACAGGATAAGGGCAATTTTAGAGTTTATGTATGAAATGTATTGAATCTTAATACTAATTAATCTCTATTAATTGAAATACCTATGATATGGAAGGCCAATATACCTGGACTAAAATATGCGATGCATTGATTCCCACGATCTGCAGTTACGAAACGAGAATAAGGAATGTCAAACAATCACATTCACAATTACTAAATTTCAGGAATTTTGGAAAAACTGATTTAATTCTATTTTTTGATATGTAAAGGGCATTATAGGGAATCAAATTCAAAAAGTGATCAAATCTGTGTTATTTATATTTTGTGTCTTAAATTGATTAATGGTCTTATAGAGTGTCTTAAATTGTATTTATTCCTAAATAATCCTTACAGTGATTCGTATGCGAGATCCTCCACTACAGTATCCACGTAATCCTCGTCTACGAACGTGTGATCCAGATTGGAATTCTCTAAAAGAATTCGCTAGGAGAATTCTATAGAGAGAACCGGAGAAATATTATGAGTGATAAATTGTTACTCAGAACCTCTAACCCTAATATATCATCTTATTAATTAAATCTAATTTAATTAAATAAATTATAATTTCATCCAATAGAATCATTCTATATTTCTCCATAAATTAAATATCTTGATAAAATCAAATAATTAATTCATCCAACTTTAATTCGTAAATTAAGACTACTTGTTGTGTGACCCATAGGCCCTCACATATCAAGCGATTAGTCAAACTAACGGTCTTAGCAGAACCCTAGACAATGAACCAGACAATCTCAATATGTGAGGTACGTTGCGAGAAAATAGCAACAACCTGTAATGTGAAGCTCACAATGATATGATCCTTTCATTCACGAATACTTCGATTAAATCTAGAACATGATGATGTGTCTATTCCAATAATTTAATCACGTTATCTCATTATACTAATTGATCACAGTGTCGCATTTGAACACCATTCCAAATGTGACGTGCATTGGCCAATATATGACTAACGATCCAATTAGTTATGAGAAGACGAGTATTCTCTCTAAATCTATTTGAGGAATGAATCCTATTCTTGGATCAACTACCGCGCACATGTACTTTATGGTGTGCCCAACACATGCCTAATCTACCCCGTTAGGAGTGCAAGCGTCGATCATGGTCAAAGCCCATCACGCCATACATGTCGCGGGTATTGACCTCAAGTCAAAGGACATTACATTGCTCCACAAATCGATATTCCCATAGACACGTAAATAGAATACACCAAAAGGTTTCTCGATTGGGCAAGCCAATACTCTCAAAGTATCTGTGCATCTATCATGAGATACCTAGTATCTCGTAGTTGTGAGAACCACTACATCCTCTAAGGATATGATGCAGATCGCACACCAATCTCAATCGCATCATCGATATCCCAATCTCGATGATCCTTGATTGGGGCTACTTTAAGAACCATGATATAGTCAATCGAGATCTCATATCTCAACGACATCATTGGTTCATGGGAACACATATAAGAATAAATGCAAACAATCAAACATAACATTCTATAAGTGTATCACCGAATATTATTACTAACGTCAATAATACTTAAATAACTGAATATGATCAAGTACAATGTCCTTATAATAATTGTCTCTAGGACATTTATACTAACAATCTCCCACTTGGACTAGAGTCAATCACCCACATGTCTAACATTCAAGACTGTTAAAGTCTTTCGTGTTTACATGAACACCAAGTGTTTGGTGAAACATCTTCCAATTTTTCTCGGTGGGAATTCGTTCAAATTCTATTTCTCATATTGTCATGATCTCTTAGATCAAATGCTAACGCTTAGGTACATGCTTGCTTCTGTTATTGGATCTTGGTTCCTTTGTCTGTGCAACCGCACCAGTCTTGTCACAATAAACCTTTATTGGACGACTGACACTCGGAACTACCCCTAGTTCTTTTAAGAACTCTAAAATCCAGACAACCCATTTCGTGGCTTCTGATACAGCAATGTACTCAGCTTCAGTTGTTGAATATGCAGAGGTTTCTTGCTTGGAACTATTCCAGCTCACCGTTTCGCTATTGAGTGTAAATGCATTACTTGACTGTGACCTGTAGTCATCGCAGTCAGACTGGAAACTAGCGTCAATGAATCCAGTCACTACTAGTTGTGGTTGTGCACCATAGACTATGAGACATTCCTTAGTTCGTCTAAGATACTTAAGGATGTTCTTAACAGCAATCCAGTGATTTCACTTGAATTCTGCTAGTATCTACCAGTAATGCTAATAGCGTAGGCCACATCGAGCCTCGTGCAATTCATGACATACATGATTGACCCAAATAGCCGATACATATGAGACACTGTTCATGCATTCGATTTCAACTTTCTCAGAAGGACAATCCTTTCTTGAAAGTTTAACCCCATGAATCGCAAGCAGATAACCTCTCTTAGAGTTCTCCATAGAAAAACGCTTTAGCACCTCATCTATGTAGGTGGATTTTGAGAGCCCAAAAATCTTGCTAGATTTATCTATATAAATCTTTATGTCAAGGATGTAGCAGGCTTCACCCAGATCCTTCATCATGAAGATCTTGGACAACCAATCTTTTATGGATTGCATTAGCAGGATCTTCCGTATTTCTGACAAAGTCAAACGATTTGACAACTTCATCAAAACGGATATTCCTAGAGGCTTGCTTTAGTCCGCCTCTCTGAATTAATATTTAATATCGCTTGAGAATAAGTCGTAGGATCATCTTTGTCCGGGATTTCCATGTCATCATGCTCCTCCAAGAGGAAACTAAATCTGAAGGGTAGACGACGATTCCTAGTATGCTTACGGAGTTACGTTTGTGCAGGTTGTACATTCTGATCGTGAGGAGGTTCTTCAACGATGATTTGATCAACACTTGGAGAATTCTCAGGAGCTACGCTTTCTAGTATCTCCTGAGCAGGAGATTGAACGATGTCTAAATCGTTCTCATTCAGCCTATTCGAGATTTCTTGCGTATGCGAGATATCCCTAATTACGCTCCCACTGGCTGGAAGACGATCACCTAGTGATAGGCTCCCACGATGAGAGTCACTGAATGCTCCCACTGATTCCTTGTCGTGGTTCTCCGACAGGTACTCAACCTCAGTATTACTTTGTGGTTCTTGAGTTTCTTCAAGTTCTATCTTTTTACGACCTTGTTCCTTAAAGACATAGTCCCTTTCAAGGAACATCGCCTGTCTAGAAACAATAACCGTTTGTTTCTCGGGGAGATAGATATAATATCCTCTCATTTCATTAGGATATTCCACAAATAACACTTTTCACCTTTTGATTCAAATTTATCAGTGATCATCTTCCTCACATACGCAGGGCAACCCCACGTCTTTCTATGTGAGAATGATGGCTTCTTGCCATACCAAAACTCGTGTGGTGTCTGATCAACTGACTCAGATTGAATCATATTTAGAATGTAGATTGAAGTTTGGAGTGCGTGACTCCAAAGAAATGTTGGAAGAGAGGAGAAACTTATCATGGACCTCACCATGTCTAACAGGGTTCGGTTCCTCCTTTCAGACACACCAATCATCTATTGTGTTCCGAGAGGTGTCCATTGTGATTGGACTCCATGTAACTTTAAATAATCCAGAAAGGTTTATTGGTCATCTTTCCTTTGAGACAAGATTCGCAATTACCGTATGACTCCAAGTCAAACGGGGTTAAGTAGTCCAACTTTCTTAACCTTGCAATTCTATTCTCATTTGCATGACCAAGTTTACAATGCCACAAGAAAGTAGTGTTTTCCTGATTAGTAAGTTTAAGTCTCTTATTTTGTATATTAAAAATATCATGTCCACAATTCAACATATATAAACCATTCACAAGAGAAACGTTTCCACAAGTAACACCATTTAACGTAAAATAGCAACTATTATTAGAAAAATGGAATAAAAAACCTTCAATGTCTAACATCAGAATGGAAATAATATTTCTAGTAATAGACAGAACGAAATAACAATTATTAAGTTCTAGTCTAAAATCACTAGGTAAGTCTATACTATATATATCCCTACGCGCTCAGCAGCAACTCGTGCTCCATTTTCCATGCATAGGACGACTTTACCCGGTCTAACCGCTCTGCTTTTCTTAAGACCCTGCACATTCGTACAAATATGTGAGCCACATACGGTATCTAATACCCAGCAGTTAGAATTGTTAGTGGACATGTTTATTTCAATAACAAGCATACCTGTTCCACTGCCAGAAGCACCTTGTGCATTCTTCTCGGCAGCCAAAACATTGCAATCCTTCTTCCAGTGCCCCTTCTCCTTATAGTAGAGGCACACATCCTTATCTACCCCTTTCTCTTTCTTTTGAACACCCCCTTTAGGTTTCAAGGAATTGGACTTGGCGTTTTTCTTTGCCTTTTTCAATTGCTTCTTCTTCCCCTTAGGGCCAGATCTAGCAGATGAGCTCACCATGAGCACATTCCTTTCCTTAAAAGTAGTTACTTCAAAGGTCTTGAGTATGTTGTGCAGCTCAGGCATCGTTGCTTCCGTCTGATTCATATTATAGTTCACTATGAAGCTAGAAAAAGAATCCGGAAGTTAGCAACATCACACATTGCGCCTGTCCTGCATCATCTTGATGCTTCTTTTGAGCAGCAACGTCAAACGTAACAAGCTCAGCAGAACCAGGTTCTGGGGTTTTTGGGATTGGCGTGTCCAACACGTATTCAATCTTCTCTTGCCTCAGCACCAAACGCATATTTCGGTGCCAATCCAGAAAATTTGGCCCAACCAATTTGTTAGATTCCAGTACGAATCTCAACGACAAGTTATTCATTTCAACCAACCTTGAGAAATAATAGAACGGGAATTAAAACACATAATTCCTACGATCAAAATATTCAGCAATCAAAATAAACACGACTTTTATGTTTATTTTGTCTCCATTATTTTCACATACTCAACGACATCGTCGGAAGAGTACGGATTTATATCAAATATAAATCATAATGGACTAGGATCCACATTCCTACTATCACAGCAACTGCTTGGGCTGAATACTGCAATGGCAGAACTGGTAGGTCTCAATACTAATTGCACTTTCTGCAATTCATAGTTGATTGAACCTAGTTCAATCGATGTCCCCTCGTTATTCCCTTGCTTGGGCTAGTGAAACAACTTAGGTGGTTTACAACCATCACACGGCGACATCACATGTCCCTATAAAAGTTCTGTTAGACGTAACTTCGAGCAAAAGACTTGGGTCTTAAATACTCATTGGAATGAAATCTCCGGTCTCCTTTTAATTATGATGGAAGACATCTTTCATTCTAAATGAAAACCATATTTAGTTGAGGAACATTTCAAAGCGGGGTATTTAATTGCTTAAACAAGATCCAATTATACATGCTCAAACAAATAAGAGCAAATACTGGGCGCCGCCTACCCAATCATAAGAAACACGGTCCGATAAATATTGGGCGCCGCCTACCCAGACAATAAACATGGACTCTAACTAATAACGTAAATTCAATTTACATAAACAGTTAGACAAATAAGAACAACTAATACAGTTCTCATACTTCATTATAAAATTCAAAATATCATAAATAAAGCATATACTTGGGATTAAGCACATAAATCAAATAAACGTGCAAGTAATAAAATATCCGTACGTAAAATATTGCTAAAATTAGAAATACTAACAAGCTCCAAGCCTTTAGTTAATTCTAAAATTATCCTCAAAATTATTTTGCCCAAAATTTATTTTATTTGAAAATTCAGAATTTTGGTCTAACCAAACAGTCCCTAATTATTTTCAGTTTTTCAGTCAGCCAAACAGGCCCTTAACTAATTTCTGAAATTACTTATTGAATCTAGGGATTAATCTGCAATTTACAAAATTACAGAAACTGCCAAAAGAGTTAGGGGTCAAACTGTAATTTCTAAAAATTTCTAAATTTCAGATTGATCCCTATCGAGAATCAAATCCTCTAAACCAAGCCCCTAGGACCAGAACAATTGAAAAAACTAACTTACCTGTTGCTGGGTTTTTCATAATTCATTTTATTATATCTTATACAATTAATTAAAGCAAGCACAACTTAGTGCTTCGCAATTCTGCAATGTTAGTTTTTAGTAATTCAAAATCAATACATTAAAATCTATTAATTACGTGTACACTAAAATAGTTTTTCCAGAAAACTAATCTCTATACACGGGACAATTATTGATCTCAAATTTTGGGCAAAACAGGTTCAAGATTTGCATATATAATTTTTTACCTACAATAATACACAAAATTTATGTATACAGTCATTGATCAGCCTGAAGCTCTGATACCACTGTTGGGTTTTCGAGGTACGAACACAATGCTTGTAGCAGCGGAAATTTAAAATTTTGTTCACCAACACAGATTTCTGATATGACTGTATAACATAATTGAAGGATAATTAAAGCGTTAAATAATCATTACAGTGATTCGTATGCGAGATCCTCCACTACAGTATCCACGTAATCCTCGTCTACGAACTTGTGATCCAAATTGAAATTCTCTAAAAGAATTCGCTAAGAGAATTCTATAGAGAGAACTGGAGAAATATTATGAGTGATAAATTGTTACTCAGAACCTCTAACCTAGAGGTCTTTATATAGTAAAACAGAATACCTATATGTGCACATGGGCTTATATATTTTATTTTATTGGCAAATTCAATATATAATAAAATATCTTTTACCATATTTATGATATACCTAATATATCATCTTATTAATTAAATCTAATTTAATTAAATAAATTATAATTCCATCCAATAAAATCATTCTATATTTCTCTATAAATTAAATATCTTGATAAAATCAAATAATTAATTCATCCAACTTTAATTCGTAAATTAAGACTACTTGTTGTGTGACCCATAGGCCCTCACATATCAAGCGATTAGTCAAACTAACGGTCTTAGCAGAACCCTAGACAATGAACTAGACAATCTCAATATGTGAGGTACGTTGCGAGAAAATAGCAACAACCTGTAATGTGAAGCTCACAATGATATGATCCTTTCATTTAGAACATGATGATGTGTCTATTCCAATAATTTAATCACGTTATCTCATTCTACTAATTGATCACAGTGTCGCATTTGAACACCATTCCAAATGTGACGTGCATTGGCCAATGACTAACGATCCAATTAGTTATGAGAAGACGAGTATTCTCTCTAAATCTATTTGAGGAATGAATCCTATTCTTGGCTCAACTACTGCGCACATGTACTTTATGGTGTGCCCAACACATGCCTAATCTACCCCGTTAGGAGTGCAAGCGTCGGTCATGGTCAAAGCCCATCACGCCATACATGTCGCGTGTATTGACCTCAAGTCAAAGGACATTATATTACATTGCTCCACAAATCGATATTCCCGTAGACATGTAAATAGAATACACCAAACGGTTTCTCGATTAGGCAAGCCAATACTCTCAAAGTATCCGTGCATCCATCATGAGATACCTAGTATCTCGTAGTTGTGAGAACCACTACATCCTCTAAGGATATGATGCAGATCGCACACCAATCTCAATCGCATCATCGATATCCCAATCTCGATGATCCTTGATTGGGGCTACTTTAAGAACCATGATATAGTCAATCGAGATCTCACATCTCAACGACATCATTGGTTCATGGGAACACATATAAGAATAAATGCAAACAATCAAACATAACATTCTATAAGTGTATCACCGAATATTATTACTAACGTCAATAATACTTAAATAACCGAATATGATCAAGTACAATGTCCTTATAATAATTGTCTCTAGGACATCTATACTAACAGTTATTACGTTCACGTGTTTTATATATATACACACATTTACGAAACTGTCATATTTAACTTGCTAAAGTCGAAAATGATAATATGTCCGCATCTAGAGATTTTATTTTATTTTAATGTGAAAATAATATTGAAAAATACAAAAATACAGTTTTCACCCGTTTTCGTCCATTAAACGATGGAATTTGATCAAAATATAAATTCAATTTTGCTCAGAGTGTCGTTTCCGCTTGAAAAGTGTGTTCGATCGCTCGAATCGAGCTTTGAAGCTTGAAAATTAAAAAAAAAAAAAGACGCCTAGTCAGAAATCGCTAGACTGACAATAAACCGATGAATAGAATCTAGACACCGACTTTTGCAACATTGCGTATGCCACGTCACCAGGGATGAAAAAATCGAGAAATATCGTCAAAATTTTGGCGATATATCGATTTTGGGAACCCTCCGATATGGATATGCACTGGAACGAGATATTTTCAAAAATATCGATCAAATATCGGAAAATATTGATATCAGTTGTGTTTAGAACAATTTTTTCGTGATGTCAGCGATATATCAATGAAAAATCGGTAAACGCGGTGAATTATCGGGAATATCGATTTTCAAAGAAATTGACCAATTTGAATTATTTTCTTCAGTTTTTTCTCTGGGAAAGCAAGAATCTTATGTCTCTTCTATCATTCAAGAGCATATTTGAGCTTCATATGTCATCATTTTGGTATTAATTGTCTTGTGTTAAATATTTATGAATAATTATTTTATCGTTTAGACTGATTTTGTATTTTGTTATTGATTGTTTGTCATAAAAAAAAATTTTATTTTGATTTTAGGCTAAATTTATGTATTAAAGTTAGTTATAACATTCTCTAAATTTCATCTTATATTTTCATCATTTTAATAAAATTTCAGTCAATTTTCTATATTTTTTATATTTCAGTCAATTTTCTATATTTTACCGATATCGAACGACCCGTTTTAATAAGTCATCTGTATCAGCTGACATCAAGTCAACTGATCGTGCATGAAATTATTTATAAAGGGTTTTTATAATACAGACGAGTATAATTATGGGCACACTACAATTTCACACTTAGCTTTGATAGATACTACTAAATCAGCTGATAAACTAGTCATAAGCCCCTAGTGATCAGTAGACTAGTTTTCTTGAAAAGTTATTTATTTTGCTACACTTAGAGCACGCCAAGTACTCTAATCACTCATCTGATACCAACAAAGAAATCGTGCAACAAAACAGATCGAAACATTTGGAGTGTAGAAAAAAAAAGGCAGAACATATCCCAAAAAAAGCAGAACATATCGTGAACGAAATTAGGTTTCGAGTGATTGTTTCGTACCGTTTGAACACATTGTTGATCTCGCAACTCTTGTTGGGAACTTTAATTGAGCAAACCCTAACCAAAAAAAAAAAAAAAAAAACAAATTAGGCATGGTATGTGCATCAATTTGAAAAATAATTAAACAAAGTGCAACCAAAATGTCGACAAGTACCACTAGCCAGAGCTCGAAGTCGCCGACATATCATTGTGTTGAGAGAAAATCGTCGCTGCTTCAAAGAGAAAGGGAGAGCGGCTGAAATGAGGGTTTGAGGGAAAAAAATGTAGGATTTGAAGTTTAAATATTGAGGGTAGGAATATAAATTGGATTTTCACGCGTTGGCAGTGCTTTGCCCAGATATGTAATCAACGCATTTTTGGGAAGATTAAAAACGCACAAAAGACATAATCATTCCCACCATCACCACCAAAACAAACACCATACTTCAACAAAAAAAAAACTAAAAACAAAAAATTTGTTAAGGTGTTTGAAAATATTACCGATCAAAGTTAAGATGTCCGAAAATTTTTACCCAACAAACTCAAGTTGCCCAGAATTTTTTTCCGAACAAACACAAATTGTCCTGAATTTTTTTTCGAACAAGCACAAATTGTACGAAAATAATTCCTCAACAACTTCCAATTGTTCGAAAAAAAATCTATGAACAAGCTAAAAGATTTGTAAAAAATTCTAATATTCTAAAATCCCTAAAAAAAATTTCAGAAATCTCACATCCTATTCTTTCTAAACCCTAAACTTATCGTAAGGAAGAGGTTGCGAACGAGGTTGCGAACGGCGAGGGAGGGAGTCGAATGTAGCAGATCTAAATGTATCAGGTGGCGGTGGGAGAAAATTTCGTTTTACGTCCTGTAACTTAGGCCTATTCCAATGTATATCCTTTAAGTTTTTACTTTTTCAATTTAAGTCCTTTTTGATCCAATTTACGTCCTTTTGACCGGAATGTGAGGAATAAATTGGGATTCCGGCCAAATAGTCCAATTTACGTCCTTTAAGTTTAAAAATTAATTTTTTTTTAAAATCCCATAAAAAATTCTAAACAAATATTAAAATATCTCATTAAAATTAAAAACTATAAAATGTGTAAAATTAAATTTAAAATATCTCATTAAAAATGAGAAAATGTGTAAAATAATAATAAAAAAAATTTGCGTTTAAAAAAATCAAAAAATGTGTAATTTAAAAATTAAGAAATTCTAAAATCTCATTAAAATTTCTAAAAATTAAATACTCTAAAAATCACTACAAGAAAACTGACTTTTAGGGACAACATTTTCTCATTATTGTTTCTCTAGCTAAAAGCCTTTATGACAGAAATTTGAGAATTAATGTCTATACCTCTCATTAAAAGTCAATTACTGTCACTAAAGACTGGGTTTTTTTTTTTTTTTTTTTCTGTCACTAAAAGTCAATTTTCTTGTTGTGAATCTTATTAAAATTTCTAAAAATCTGATATTTTTTTAAATGAGTATATTAAAATATCTAAAAATCTTATAAAAAACAATAAAAAGTATTAATATTTTACTAAAAGTAGACCTGATTCAGACTCGTCCGCCATTAAAGTTTTGCTCGAGCTCCTAAATTTTTTTGGAATTTTATATTTTTATTAGATTTTCAAAATTTTAATGAGATTTAAAAAAAATTTAATTTAAACATTATTTCGATTTTTTGAATTGTAGAATTTTTAATTTTTAGTTTACACAATTTATAAAATTTAATGAGAATTTTAGATTTTTAATGTGATTTTCAGAATTTTTTAATTATAAATTTCTAATTTTCAAACTTAAAGGACGTAAATTGAACTATTTGACCGGAATTTCAATTTTCCGGCCAAAAGGATGTATATTGGACAAAAAAGGATGTAAATTGAAAAAATGAAATCTTAAATGACATAAACTGGACTAGGCCTAAGTTACAGGGTGTAAAATGAATTTTTCTCGTGGCGGTGGCATGCGAGGCTGGCGGAGGGTACAAACGGAGGCGGTGGCGTGCGCGGCGAGGTTGGGGACGCGACGGAGCAGCGGAGGGGATGAACGGAGCAGCGCCTTCTTCTTCTACAAAACCGACGCGGTAGCCTTTTTGTTATAGAGGGGCGAACAGGTGGTGAAAGGGGGGTGCGAACGGGCGACGGCACTGTGCAAGCGGCCGCGTGGAAGGAGGCGGTGGCGTGGGCGGCGACAGCGTCGATCGATCGTCTTCTTCAAGGAGGCGGAGGCGCGACGGGTGAAGGAATGGGTGGGTGTACTGATTTTGATTTTGAGAGTAAGTGGGGAGGATATGAAGAATTTAGGGTTTTATTAGGGAGAAGGATATTTTTTAGTTTTCAGCGTGGGTGTCCTCATTTCATTTTGTGTGTGTGTCCTCCATAGATTGATGTGAGTATAACCTCGCCCCTCTACTAAACATGAAATAGGCCCAAATTAGGTTCAATCTAAAATTTATCTTGCCTAATTTGGGCCATCAAAGGAGCCTAGATGTATATTAAAAAATGATCCTAACAACTTGGTCCTTATTTAATTAAAGGAATTTAATTTTTTTTAGTCCAGTATGTTGCCATGATTTTGAAATTGATCCAGACATTTTCAACTTTTTGATTTTGATCCATTAAGTTTACACAAATTTTGATTTTAGTCCATGTGACCTGGAGTAGCAGGTCACTAGGTCATTGTTCAAATGTATTTCCTTTCCTTTTTATTTTACGTATATCATTATGTGGCTTTAATTACTATATATATATATATATATATATATATATTTTTTAATATATATATATATTAATATTATAACAATGAATAATTAAAATCTTGTAAAATAATTATAAAATCAGAATAAAATAATTAAAAATATTATTAATTTATTTAAATAAAATATTAGATTTTAAAAATGCTAATTATTGTATAATCGAATTATTATATAAATAAATAAAATTCATAAATTAGTTAATGGCATAAATTTCATAAATAAAATAATTATAAAATTAATAGAACATTATAAAATTTTGAATACACAATAAAAATTCATGATTTTTTTAAATGCCTTTTTAAAATAATAAAATTATAAAAAATCTGAGAAAATTGAGGGGAGGGGGGATTATTTATTATTTATAAAAAAATAACAAATTTTCAAAATAATTAAATTAAAAAATAAGAATTCAAATTAATATGAAAAATATAAATAAAAATCTATATATAAAAAAAATTCTTAAGTCTTCAAAAATTAAACAGAGCTAAAAAAATTAATTAATTTAATTAGTTTTGAAAATTTAGTTGATTTTCTAATATGTTTAAATTTTATTTAGCCATATTGTTGGCATTTTTATATTTGTTAGAACGCAAATAAAACATTAATAAAACATTGGAGTTTTAAACTTTTTTATTTTATTTTTTTTTTAAATATTTCTTTTATATTACATGAACCTACTAACACCCCATAAATATTATATACACTTCAAATGTTAAACACAAAAATTAAAAAATCAATTAAAATTAAATAAAATCAAAAAAATATTTAATAAATTGTCAAAAATAATTTAATTAAAAAAGTAAGAATTTAAATTTGTATAAAAAATATAAATAAAACCTATAAAAAAAACATAAATCTTTAAATTTTTAATAAAGCTAAAAAAATAATTCATTTAATTATTTTTTAAAATTTAGTTGATTTTTTAATATTTTTATTTAATTTAATATTTTTTCCGATTGAGTTGATTTTTTTTTAATTTATATTTTTTAAAAAAAAATAATAAAAAATTAACTAAATCTTCAAAATTAATTTAATTAATTAATTTTTTTAGTTTTATTTAATTTTTGGAGATTTAGGCTATTTTTTATAGGTTTTATTTATATTTTTTATATTAATTTGAATTCTTACTTTTTTTTAATTTAATTATTTTTTTCAATTTAAGAAATAGGAAAGAATTGGGGTGTGTAACATTTGAGGTGTGTATAACATTTTGTGGGGTGTTTTTTAAAAAATAACCGGTTAAACTTGTTATAGCAGGTAAGTGGATCAAAATCAAAATAAATCGAAACTTAATGGACTAAATTCAAAAAATGGTAATCTGGTGGACTAAATTCAAAAACTTGATAATTTAATGGACCTAAAAAAATATAATCCCTTCATTAAAAAAAAAATCATTTTTACTACTTTAAATATTAAATTTCAAAACGATAATATTTTAAAAAAGTTTTCTTAATTGTTATCGTCAATAATTTAATGTTTTTGATTTAGTAGGGTAGATTAGCTAAAAATAGGTGATTAATTAGGTCCATCATAAATGTCTAGTAAGACTTAAAATAAATTGTGTATACAATATGTTAAAAAATATTTAATTGAATGTATACAAATGATAAAAAAAAATGCATTATTTACAATTCAATGTGAACCAATTAATATACCCAAACTAACCATAAATAACTAACTATCTATGCGAAAAGATATTTGATTTAGTGTTGTATCGTACCGAAAACCAATTAATATACCCAAACTAACAATAAATAACTAACTATCTATGCGAAAAGATATTTGATTTAGTGTTGTATCGTACCGAAAATATTAATGGTATTTTAAAAAAATTGATATTGTATCCTCAAAAAAAAGAAAAATTGATATTGTATCGACAAAAATTTCATACCGTATATCATATCAAAAACTCAATATATCGCACTGTATCGAAAATTCAGCATACCACACCATACTGAATTCATAATAAAATATTGAATCATCATTCCATTTTGAAAAACGGTATACTGATTTATATTGAAAAACTAGATGAGCACCCACATATATAATTACGCGAAATGTTAACACATATTATATGTATCTCATTTTTTAAGCAATTAGTAACATTAATACAATTAATTATTTGATTATAATTAATATCTTGATAGTCAAACTTTCTATAAATTTTAAGAACTCAATACAATCTTAATATATGAAAAAAAACCACACAATAATGACAACACATAAAAATCAACCAATAAAATCAAATTTAACAAATATGTAACTTTTTGAGATTTCGACACGTCAACAAAATTAATATAAAAACGACACATAAACAGAATTAATATAAAGACGACACATCAGCATTCTAAACTCCGTATTAGTAATATAGTTATACAGGGGATGTTGAAGCACCATTTCATACCTGAATTAATTATTTAAATTAAATTTTATTTTATCTAAGTTATTTTAATTATATTATAAAATTATTGTTTGATTAAGATTTTTGTATTTTGGTATACCGTTACATATTGAATACTAATTTTTTTTAGTATTTTCGGTATATATCGAAATAACACGGTATGACCATTTTTTATTTTATTATCGTGCCAATTTTTTTAATAATTTGAAAATATATTTCAGTATTTCCCACCCCTAGTATAATTATATACTACGTACCTCTGTCTTCACCAAATGTTTATATAAACTTTTGACACATAAATTAAAATATATAGTATTAAATGTGTAGGAATAGTTGAGGTAGAAAGAAATTAATAGAAAAAAAAATAACGTAGAGAAGACGATAAAAAAGAGAAAATGTAATAAAAGATTGAAATGAAAAAGAAGATAGATATAGTGGATCTTACCAAATAAATAAATGCAAGCTTAGGTTAAGACGGATAAAAATAAAAGTGTAAAGGAGGAAGATAGTATATTTTAAAGTCATAATGTCTAATTACTAATGCATGTTTACAAAGTACTTCCTCCCTCTATTAAAAATAATTCATATTTTAATATATTGTTGATAGATTATTAATTTTGTTAGTAAAATAGATTTGAGGTAAAATGTACTTCTAAATAACATTAGAAATGAACATACTTTTCATGGCCGGAGGGAGTAGTTGACTGTTAGATTAAAATAAAATAAAATAATAAATAGTAAGTTGGGCCATCACATTTGGATTGATCATCTAAATTCGTGATGGAGAAAGATGGCCTAAAAGCTACCCAACGATGCAACTTAATTTTAAATTTATCTAAACAATAGAACTACAATTACTAATATCTCCTCGATCAGTCCTCTCTCACAATTTAAAAATAAAATAAAAATTAGTCTACTTCTAATTATACGGAGTAACATTTTCTTTGTCAAAAATAATAAAAAAACTTTATGCCACATTAATTATAAATTAAAGTTATTTTCCAGTTGAAATATTTATGATATATCCTTACGGTAGATTTGTTGATTATTTGAATGTCACTGAATAATTTAAGAAGACAATAACATGAAAATATATTAATAAGAACTAACGCCTTATAATTTGTTGACTTCACTTAAAAGTTAAAAATTAATACTCCCCCTCCATGCATGTCAGTCTAGACCGGTGAGGCGGTGATCAAATCGAATTGTCCGTCTAACCGGTTCAAAATGGTTCCGTTAAAATTTTTAGTATTTCATACTTTTTTCAATATTTTTTATATTGCATTAAAAAATATGCCCTTATAAAATTATAAGATTCACATTAAAATAAATAGAGTTATATATATATAGACAACACAACACAAAACAATTCAAGTCAAACTACAATTTATACTTCATAGTCTACTATAATAAAAACTGATTTTTAGTGAAAGAATCTTTTCATTATTATTTTTCTAGTTAAAATTAATTTTTTGTGATAGAAAATATTGAGAATTAATAACAAGATTTATTACTAAAAAATAATTTTTGTCATTAATTTTTTTTGGTTAAATAAGTTACAATGACAAAATTTTTGTAGGTGGACGTCGGAGAAGCTATGTGTTTTCTTTGAGGCATTATCCCGACTAAAAACTTGGGCTTAGCTAGGGTCGTTGTAAAGAGAGATGCAAAGATTGTTGTAGACGTTATTAGTGTCCCGAGTTTCATGGTGTATTTTTGGAAATTTTGTGCAGGTCTGTAAACATTTCATTATTATTTTTTCTCGGGTAGGTCTCCAGACTTCAATTCCTTATAAGGAATTGAGTCCATTTTAAAAAATGGGTAGGAGAAACAATAAAAATAATATACGCAAAAAATATGTATGATAATTTATGTAGCTCAAACAGTTGAAAATAGTCTATTTTACGTTGAGGTCTAGTGTTGAACTCTCACATCTAACAATTTTCACATATATTTTTTTTTATTATAAAAGTGCATGTTGAAAATAAGGAAAAGTGTAACATGCATTTTGAAATTTTTTAGCATCTTATTTTGCAATATTTGCAATAATAATTTCAGTTATAATGACATACACATTTTAGATATATTTTGTTGCACTTTTCAGTTGTAGTGACTTACAATTTTCAACAATATTTTTAGTTATATTAACTTACACTTTTTAGTAATGTTATGCTACACCTTTTAGTCATATTTTGTTGCACTTTTCAGTTGTAGTGACTTACAATTTCCAACAATATATGTTCAGTTATAGTGACTTACACTTTTTAGTAATGTTATGTTACACCTTTTAGTCGTATTTTGTTACATTTTTCAGTTATACAGTAAAACCTCTCTATAGTCATATCCTTGGGACCACAAAAAAATATTCCTAAATGGGGGTTATTCCTAAATAGAGTTATAATGTTTTTTTTTTTAAAATGCATGTATATTATATAATGGTATAATTAGTAGATACATGTACATGATGTAATGTGTTGAACTTAATTGAACTAATTTACTCACGTAATATGAAAAGACAATACTCAAGAGTCACCCACCATAGATGCATGTACTTGCTTTTGATTGCTTTAATTTTTTCATCTATAAATACTATGTATAATACATTTTTTTTTTATCAATTACATCAAATCAACTTAAATCTATTGTAAAATTATATATATTATTATGATTTATTCCTAAATGGAGGTGTATTTCTTTATGTTGGGACTTGAAAAAATATGAATTATGACAATATGGAGTTTATTCCAAATTATAACTGGTCCCAAGTTGGGACTATGAATTTTTATTCCTAAAGAGAGTTTATTTCTTAATAGAGTATTCTTTTTGAGAGGTTTTACTGTAATAACTTACACTTTTCATTAAAATATTGTGTTGCACTTTTCAAGTATACTGACATGCATTTTTTAATAATATTGTGTTGCACTTTCTAGTTATACGTACTAACTTGCACTTTCTAGTTATAATGATTTATATTTTTTATTAAAAGTTGTGTTGCACTTTTCAATTATAGTGACTTACATTTTTTAATAAAAAAATGTGTTACACTTTTTATTAATATTGTGTTACACTTTTTAGTAATATTAACTTACACTTTTCAAGACACACAATTTCGAAAAAAATATTACCAATAAAAAAAAACTACAAAAAAAAAATAATAAAAAAAAATTTATAAAGTCAAAAATTTTATTCACAATATTCTTGAAAATATTTATGGTTCACAATATTTTTGAATATTTAGGTTTAGGCTGACCAAGTCAACTCAATTAATTCCTTATAAAATTGATTCTATATAACACCAGTCCCTTTTTTCTTAAATATTTTGTGATAGGAAATATTGAGAATTAATAACAAAATTTGTTATTAAAAATTAATTTTTCTCATTAAATTTTTTTGGCTAAATAAGTTAGAATGACAAAATTTATGTCATTAAGGAAAAACTTGGGCTTAGTTAGAGTCGTCAAAGAGAGATGCAAAAATTGTTGTTAATGGGGAGGGGAAAAAAGGGATGGGTATTTAACTTCCATAAAAAAAAAAACGTTATTAATGTTCCGAGTTTCATAGTGTATTTTTGGGAATTTTGTGCAGGACTATAAAGATTTCATTATTACTTAAGAATATTTCTTTCATGATTAAATTGAAAGAAAAATGCAATTGAAAAAAAAAAAAAAGACAATGGAGGATGATGATTGGAATGTACCACCTACGGTTGACATTCGGACAGCATGAATACGCCCAATCTGCATTCCATTCCTATTTATTACTCCTATTATTTTTTATGACTTCATATCCGATTCAACTAATTATGGAATAATTTGGGAGATCAATTCCGTCATGTACTTACTTAAGTTCATTAAAGTCAAAGTAAGATATTGAATTAATGGACTGACTCCTTAATAATTGTTTGCCCCTTATATTAATTTTTTTTAATCTAAGACCTAAAAAAATCTAAAGAGATGCATACTCCTAAGTCGTAAGCTACACTTCGACTAATATTGTCGATGGGGGAAAATAATTTTTTTGTCCTTTAAGTCATGCCAATTTTGATTTTTGTCCTTTAAGTTTTTTGACTTTAAAATTAGTCCCTTATATTTACAAATTTTAATATTTTTATCCTCTAAATTTTTCGACTTTGAAATTAGTCCCTTACACTACAAGAAAACATCGAGATTCCAACAGAAAAATTCCAACGAAATTTTGCATTTTTCCATTGGAATCACTGATTCCAACGAAAATTCCAACGAAAATACTATCGTTGGAAAAGTGGGCGTTGGAATAGTAAAATTCCAACGAAATTTCCAGCGGAAAAAAATTCCAACGGCACATTCCAACGGACCGTGAACGTTGGAATCTTTAGATATTGAATTTTTTTTTCCAACATAAATTCCATCGACAAATCCAACGGTAATTTTCCGTTGGAATAAATTCCAACCTATTTTAACCTTTGGAATTTCAATTGTTGGAAACTATAAATGCGAATTCCTACGCTAATTCCAACCGAAAAAAATCTCGTTGGAATTTTTATTCCAACAGACATGTTCTGTTGGAATATCAACTATTGGAAATTTTCCACTACAAATTTCATCATCAATTCCAGCGATTATTTCCGTTGGAACTTCAATTGTTAAAATTTTATTCAAATCAACCAATGTCAATTCCAACAACATTATTAGTATGTTGGAATAAAATTTCAATGAACATGTACTTAAATTATTATATGTGGATTCCAAAGTAAATTCCAATGACACCATAAATTTCCAACAAACATGTATCAATAGAATTTTCAGTAGTAAAAAATTATCCAATACAAATTCATTATTTAAATTAATCAAAATCACGTGACATATTATTACAATTTAAATATATAATCAAGTACAAAAAATGTATAATTACATCAAAGTCAAATACAATCTAAAATAAGTAACGTCATAAAAAAATAATAAATTTTATAAATCGTAATCATAAATATCTAAGTGTTGATCATCCTTTCAATTCACATCATCAACAAAAATAAACTGATATTATTACATATTAACTCCTAAAAATTACCACCACCATCATCATCGATACCAAGGGCATGGTTATCCATCTCATAATTTTCATTTTCATTATCTAAAGTCTCAATATCACAAGAAGATACACCTGAAAAAATTACATCATGGATATTGTTGAATGATGGGTTATTTATCTTCTGGAGAAGACTGCGAAAGGAGGCTAATTAACTCTCAACGACAGTCAAACGATATCTTAAGATCTGAACTTCAGACAACTTACTAACCTTCAAATTCTTATACTCATCCTGCATGTACAACAAATACCATATATTAGTACACCAACATTAGACATATTTCATGTAATACTCACTAGATTATTTCATCCGACTCTTTTAATAAAAGGCTATATCAACAGACTCTACTAAAAAAATACGTGAATTCTCAAAGATAAAAAATATATAATAATATATACAGTATATATTAGTATTAATTGAATGAATATGTGAATCACATTTAATTTAGGCAAATATATCACATATGATATACATGATGTGGCGGTGATTTGCTTTTCACGTCTGATACAGGCTATTAGCATAAGTTCTAACAACAAACATATCTCACACATTAGATTAATTAAACTTAAATTTATATGAGATCTTCTTATGCACTGAAACGATAATTAATTAATATAATTAATCATTCTTGAGAAAGACTCACAAAACAGTATTTTTTGTTACACAATAACTTTCACATTTTTTCTTTTTTAAAAGTACCAAACTTCCATGCATACCTAAAAAATAAAAATCATTTATAAACTCCAGTCTCACAATATTCTCAATTTTATAAAAATAACATTGTTTTTTATTCACATATACACAAGTCAACTCAATTATTTATTTTATACATAAATGTTTAAGGTATAAAATTAAGCCTCATCACAGTCTGCTCAATATTTATTTTATTCATGTAATAATGATATGTTGGACTTTCTATTGTTCCAACAATATATGTATCGAGTATAAACCCAAAGTAATAATATAATCCATTCCCGAGCACACAGAGCACACATATTGATCTCTCTCTCTCTCTTTATATATATACTCCATTATATACACACACCCAGAAGGCCAGAACACGCAGATGTACTCTCAGGCATAGAACGCACAAGAAATTTTTAGATAAATTTGAAGCTCTATTGTTCTCACATTAACCCATCAAGTAGATATGTAGATCTTGAATTAATATAGTAATATTATTTATCAATCTGTTAATGGAACCTCTCTCAAGTAATTACATTAAATCTTATTCGATGTTATTCCCTAATGAATTGCGGTTTTGGGCACCACATAACGTATTACATCACACCATTACACATATATTATACTAATATTAGATTATGAATTGCGAGTGGTACCTGGTGTCGCCAAAATAACAGAGGGTGTGAGACATGGTGTTCCAGCGGTAATGGAAAAGAAGAAGAGTCTTCATGTTTTCTTTCGGCGCAAGAATTAGATTAAGAATGAGGAGGCATACATACTCTGGATTTTTGTAATCTCATATTCAGATTTGGAAATTGGAAAATTTAGGGTTTTTCAATTTGTGAGGATGAGAGAACCGCCTCTTCTCTTTTGTGGGATGAGAACCGCCTCTTTTTACAGCTAAGTTCTCAAAATTTTCAAATTTTTTTACTAAAATTCTATTTTAGCGCCTCTTTTTAATGTTTTGAAGTTAAACATTTTTTTTATACTTTTTTCTTTCAAGATTTTACTTAAAAATATATCAAAGTTTAGAAATTTTAAGATTTTTCAGATTTTATCATACCTAATTTTAATAAATATATCTATTATATTTATGTTAAATTCATTTTCAATTAAGAATATTTTAAATTTATTCTAATTTTTGCTAATAATTACTCCGTATTTTAAAACTATATTGGAGTAGAATTTTTATAAAATTTAAAATTTTCAATTGATGTCATTTTTTCCACACTTTACACAATTAAGAAATATAAATAAGTCTTGATTTTTTATAGGTTTTCATTTGTTTTATTTTATTTTATTGAAATTGTAAATTTTCTTATTTTAAATTTATAAATCTACAAAAATACGGGGATTAACAAGGGCGAATTTTTAACTGTAAAAAATCTGTTACATCGTTACAAAAAATGGAAAATTTAATAAATTAGAAGTATCAATATATTGTGTGTAACAATATCAAGCACGAAATCAATAGCAAAACGAATATTTACAATGTCATGTCGAAAAGTTTGATCACTATTACCATAACAAGCTCTTTGCAAGCTCCATTGAAATAAATTACCACATTGTAACTAACAATGAGTTTAAAAGTGTCCATATTTTCAATTTTTTTACACATATGTAGGATATACAAGCTTATTCGTTTGTATAATTTGAAGACAGAATTTTCAATCGAAGTTCCATTAGTGGATGCTTCATCTATAAACAATTATAACATCCTAATTAAGTTATTGTGTTGGACAGTGTCGCAACTTCTTTTGCAAATTTAACTTTTCTTTAAGTAATCTCTTCAGGTGTCTCTCCCGTATAAACAATTTTTAAATTAAAATTTTAGTTTTTATATTTGAGAATATGTTTTTACATCAAAGTAAGAATAACAAAAATTCAAGTATTTCTTACACAATATCATGAATTCAATTAAAGCTGAAACATCAGAACTATTCTAAAACCTGAATAAACCACAACTGCTGATTGGAAACCATTTAAATTGTGAAATCAAGATTAAAATTTGTTAGTTAAAATTTAGTGAGATTGATTTTCTTATAAAATTTGTATAAATCAAACAAAAAAACTCCTTCAAAAGTTGTGTTATTGTAAGAAAAAATATGTGTTATTGAAATGATCACTATTCGTTACCTGTCCTTACTTAGTACATACTTGTCATTATAGTAACACACATTTCTCCGTATACACGGATTTGAAAGAGAGTTTTTTGGGTTGTCTTGCGTGATTTTTTTAAACGACTTTCAATCTGATTCAATGAATTTATCTACAACTTTCTTAATTTGTGGTAATATTGTATAAGTTGAGTGATTTAAATTAATATCATGATATTATTTAAATTATATTAAGTTTAATATTATACATAAGCATAACATTTTATTTAATATATATCTTTAAAAACTGTTAATAATATTTGATCGACCAAATAGTCTTCAATATATTTTATTTCTTGATGTTACCGCCAAGTCGTCAATCCCCAATCCTCCATCGTGATAAGAAAGAGGCGGCAACCTTCCCCTTTAATAAATTAAACCTTCTTCAATATATTCAATAAAGATTAAAGAGGCGGCAACTCTCCCTCCACATCCCCTGATGTTACCGCCAATTCCCAATTCCTAATCTGATATATACGCCTCCCAGACTGCAGATTCACGCCACAGCTCTAATTCGCCGGTAGCTTCTCGTCATCGGTCTCTATCTCTCTCGCTGGTAGCTATCCCCTTCTGATTCTCTTTAGCTATCGCTATTGTCTGTATTTCTCTCCTCAAGTTCGGAGAAATTATTTACAAATTTCGCCTGCTATAATTTTTTCTTGAATTTCTAGATTGAAGCTTGGTCAGTTACGGTGGCTTCGCGATGAGCTCTTGGCGGCGAATTCTGTGTTAATTGTGAGTTTCTTTGGGGGTATTCTTGACCTACTGTAAGTCTGAGCCCAGTCCGCAAATTTATTATCCATTAAGAACATCTTTATTTTCTAGAATTTTATGTGTGAAAACTGGATTTACATTGTGGTTTTGTATAATTGTCAAGTTATGCATATGGGTTTATTTTCTTATTTTTCTTGAATTGTATTTGTGTGAAAACTGTGTTCACTGGCTGGAGACTCAATCTTGCCGGGAACTTGTATGCCTAATTTCATCGCTACTTGCTCCTATAATCTTGTTTTGTTAAATCGTGGTTAAAAAGGCTAATGATACTTGTGAAATATATACTCCGTATATTTCTATTTGGCTTGTTCCATAATCTGGATCTAAACTAAATTAGTAGATAAGATGTTTTTGACTTCGTATGTAGACTTCTTTTCACAACTAATGCCAAATGAGCTTGATTGTCGGAATGATTTAGAGAAGCAGTTGTAATACAATACTCTTAAGTAATAAGAAAAATCATTAAAATGTCAGATTTATGTCCTCTAATTGACCATTAGTAGAATTTCAGTTTATTCGATTAGTCTATGTGGTTCAGTTGCAGTCCAAATTGGTTAATACATTGGCTGTTTTTGCAAATTTATTTTCTCCAAAGATATACTTTCCTGTTTGAAGCACTTGGAGTAGTTGTTCCCTGAAATTGTACTAGTACTTGGCAATGTTTTGAAAGATGATGACTCAGTTGTTGCTCGACAGGCTGTCACATGTGGCTTTGCTATATTTCGTTGTTCTCTTGTCAAAGTTACCATCCAGGTTTGTTCAGATATTGAATCCTAAATGAGAGTTGTTATGATGATTTGGATGTGGCCTCATTTTTTGGGCAGGGAGCACTTGTGCACATTGAAATTACAACTCTTTTGATTCATAAGAATCAAATATGTGTGTTGTAGGCTGTAGTGTCGTTCATTCAATGAAAGCTTCTCCACGTGGTTTATCGGATCCAGTATGGATAGGTTACATAGATTTTCCTTCTGAATGATCCTTTTACAGTTCAAAGTTCTCTAAATCCCTTGAACTCTGAATGGAATTATTCTCTTGCGTATTTCAACTTGCATTCTACTTGCAAAGTTTGATTGTCAGAGTTCCAAGTAAAAATATATATACCTTCATTAAACAATGACTTAAAGTATGTGCTCAAGTTCCAGTTAATTGTTGTACTTCAAGGATTTGATTTTGATGAGTTCAGACTCAAAAGTGATTCAAGTGTATCTAATTGAGTATTTATTTTTCTTATTGAAAAATAAGTATTTAATTTCTGGAATAGGATAGGAGCAGTTAAGGTAGCTTAATTCCTCAATCCTTAAAAAACTAGAATGTCAATTAATTATTTGAGCAAGACTGAAATTTATTCCAACCAAATTGAAACGTCCTAACCAGAAAGAGGGGAAAATGCATTAGATTTATAAACCATTTGATTGCGACCTAATTCAAAAAAAATAATTTGACAGCCATTTTGGAAAGACATTTTGTTTATTAAGACCATCTCCAACGGCACTGGAGAATTGAAGTTTTACTTCATAAATGAAGTACGGTACTCTATTTTGAAGTTTTGAAATAGAGTTTTGAATAGTAAACTCTATATATGGAGTTTACTATTCAAAACTCTATATTTTATATCTATTATTTTATTAATATTTACAATTCTATATTAATAATTTGTTGAATATAATTACAATTCTATTGTTATACTAATTTATAATTTAATTTTAATTGTGTAATTAATTAATTTTTTTTTTTGTATTATTATTACCTACAAAAAAATAAAATAAAATACAATAAAACATACATTATATATTAAATATGAAATACATTACATATTAAAACGGACATACATGCATTACCTAGGATACACTAGTACGGCGGAATGTTGGATCCAGATGGAGAAGTTCCGCTAAAAAACGGATCAAATTGATCAATCCCGCCCGAGCCATCCCCACTCATACTCCTTTTGCGCCAAATTTTTTGTTGCTCTCGAAGAAGAAAAGGTCGAAATGATTCATCAACGCTCATAGGATTTTTGAAGAGAATTTTATTTTCTTCCTTTACAATGATCGCCTCAGTCCTTTTATTTTCAGCTTGAATCATTTCTTGTCGATCACACTCAGACTTTTTCATCATAGCCATCATATGTTCACTACAATTTGCCACGCGTGCAAGGACTTTAGAGCTTTCATCATCAGCTTTTCTTTTTGCTTTTGCCTTTTTTATTCCCATTGGTCTAACATTTCCTGACGGACTGTCTTCATGGTGAGCGCGCTGGATTTGAAGAATTTTTTGCACGGCATTGTCAAATTAAAGATAAGAAGGCTCACTTTGCACTTCGTGATGCTCTTATTGATCATTTGTGGGAGGAGTACTCTAATTCACAAGATTGTTAGTGTTATTTATTCTATTTTAAACGTAAGAAGTGTAATCGTGTTGTATTAGATTATACTCACATGTATCGTTTTATATCATTATGTGTTTCGTAATTTTATATTTAAATAAAAGTAATATTTGAAAACTACAAGTTTATTTACATTTTATGATTTTGATAAAATTAATAATATTTAATTTATAATTTAATTTACTAATTGAATATTTAATTGTACAAAATTAATTTAAATACGAAGATAAATATATTATTTAATGATTGTAATATATTGAAAATGATTAAAATAATAAATAGAGTAAGATATAGAGTTTCATGGTTGGAGAAGGTTTTTAAAATAGAGTTTGAAAAAGTGTATTTTGAAGTTTAGAGATCTTCATTTGGAAGTTTCTGGTTGGAGATGGCCTAATAGCACCATTAGAGAACTCCTTTAGATGCATATTTACCATGACAACAAAGAAAAGAAGATGTGCAGAAAGTAGATAGCACAATTATGAATCCTAGTAAATTTTTTTGCAGAAAACATGTTTCTTTAGGTAATATTACTGCATAACAACATAAGTAACATTTCATAAAGAGTATTGTATGGTAGGGGTGAAAAAAAATTTATTTTTCAAGTCTTATTTTTAGTTTTTTCTTTTTCAGTTATAGGCATAAATTAGATGTTGCCCGGAATGAAATATTAATATCTTTTTTTATTTTCTTATTATAATGAATTAAATCGAATACAACTTAAATGTTTTACAAAAGCATACAATACATTTATTTTATTTTAGCATAGCTAATAACAAAAGTTAGTATCAATATTTGGTAAAAATTCAAGAATTGAAGTGCTACAACTTTACATATAAGAGTAAATAAAATTATTAGAATTGTCAATTATTAATGATGGTCTAAATTTAATTGTAATGAGAGAGTACTCATCATTTAACCAATTCTTATAATGAGAGTATTTATATCACTAAATTGTGGAAATCATTCCAATTGTCTACACGGTTTAAAATCTCGTTGAAATAATTAATAAAAAAAATTAATCATCTTAGTCTATTTGAAATTTTGGTGAAATTATATGTAAAAATATCATTTGAGTTAGGGAACAATTCCAACGGGCTATAGTCAATGAAATTTTCGTTGGAATAATTAAAGTAAAATCCAACGATAACATGTCGTTGGAAATTCTGTTGAAATTTGATACAAAAATATTATATAAATTAAGAAAATCATGCCAACGGTCTAGAACCAATGGAATTTCTGTTGGAATAATTAAAAAAAATCCAACAATATCATTTTGTTGGAAATATTGTTGGAATTAGATATAAACATGTCTTTTAATTTAGGGGACCCATTCCAACAGTCCTGACGTTGTTGGAATGTTCGTTAGAATAATTTTTTTTTAAATTCCAATGCTTTTTCCAACGGTAAATTCCAACGATTTTAGTACAGTGTTGGAATGACTGTTGGATTTTTCCAACGGGTGCTTATGTCATTGGAAAAACCGTTGGAATTTTTAAAATTCCAACGGTTTATTTCTCCGTTGGAAATTTTCTATTGGAATTTCACTGTTTTCTTGTAGTGTTATGTTTACAAATTTTAAGATTTTAGTCCTTATTATTAAATGCAATCGAAGGTAAACATCATGTAATTATTTACAAATAGTTGGTTTTGTCGTTTACATGCACATTTCAACCTCAAATTGTGTATCTACAAATAAACGATAAAGCCAACGATTCACATGATGTTTACCTTCGATTGTAGGTAATAAGGACTAAAATCTTAAAATTTAAAAAAAAATCTAAAGAGATGCACACTCCTAAATCGTAAGCTACACTTCGACTAATATTGTCGATGAGGGAAAATATTTTTTTTGTCCTTTAAATCATGCCAATTTTGATTTTTGTCCTTTAAGTTTTTTGACTTTAAAATTAGTCCCTTATATTTGCAAATTTTAATATTTTTATCCTCTAAGTTTTTCGACTTTGAAATTAGTCCCTTATGTTTATAAATTTTAAGATTTTAGTCATTATTAAATGCAATCGAAGGTAAACATCATGTAATTATTTACAAATAGTTGGTTTTGTCGTTTACATGCACATTTCAACCTCAAATTGCGTATCTACAAATAAACGATAAAGCCAACGATTCGCATGATGTTTACCTTCGATTGTAGGTAATAATGACTAAAATCTTTAAATTTTTAAACATAAGAGACTAATTTTAAAATCAAAAAATTTAGAGGACAAAAATCTTAAAATTTATAAACATTAGAGACTAATTTCAAAGTCGAAAAACTACGAAGACAAAAAAAAAAAAATCCCTAACGTAATCAGAATAAATTATTCCAGCTAATAACAATTTAATACTAATATCAATGAAAGGATTAGGTTTATATCAATTCTTTGTACTTCTACGGGCAGAATAATTTTTGTACCTATCGATCTCTTCATTAATGTTCACCAAATCCTATAAATATACTCCCTCCGTTCCACAACTGTTTGCATACTTATCTTATTTGTTCGTTCCACAATTGTTTGCATATCCATAAAAGAAAACTCTCTCATAAACTTCACCCTCAAAATATTCACATATTTACAGAAAATAACATTACTTTTACTCTCTTTTCAATCACTTTTTTACTTTATTCATATAACTTTATAAAATTACCTCTCAACACTCTACTCATTACACTTTTTTCTTAAAAAGTGTGTCCATCTTATGGTGTAGACTAGCTCGATTTAGAACTGAAGGGTTTAGGTAGGATTATTTTTAGTTGCTCTTTCTAATTCATACTCTTGTAATACTTGTGTTTTAAGTACTCTGATACTTAAGAATCTTAATATAATATCTGATTTACCGTTTTAAAAAAAAAAAAGAGTACAAAAAAATTGGCAGTTGCAAATTCGTCAGACCCTCTAGAATTCTGACTTTTTGGATGTATACAATTATAAGATACTCACTCACCGATTGTCAAACATTAGGTTATCTTCAAATATTTTAATTTAAAATAATTTTATCTCGTCTAAAAATTTAAGTTCATAAAAAAGTGTAAAATCAATTAATTCATTTATAATATTTTTTAATACTTCACTTTACTCGTGGGCTGAACTCACTTTTTGTGTGATTTGAATTCGGAACGAGAACTTGAACAAAAACATAAAAGAATTAATTGCATATCATTTTAAAGTTTGAACTTATAAAAAGTTGTAAATTAATTTATTGATATTAAATTGAGTTGATCTCTTTTATATAGTATGCATAGTGCACAGTTGCACACAGAGTCACAGATCCATTTTTTTTTTTTGATCGGTAAAAGATTATATTATTATTGGGTACAAGAGATACCCGATAAAGTTAATGTACAAGATATCGCATAAGAAAGAAGTAAAAAGTCTTACACTACACAATTATCAAGTCATGCACTTAAATGGATCTAGCACCCATGATCTGAAGGACAAGTTGTTCCGGTTGGGGTATTTGATCGTGAACCAGCTCCATACTCTTGCTCTCAGCTCCTCCTTGACTTTTGTGATCGAGAAAATTTCATTCTTGAAGAGTACTGCATTTCTCCATTTCCATATCAGCCAAACCACACAAAGCCATATACAAGTAGCTATCTTTTTCCCATTCTTACACTTTAATATGCCCCCAAAGCCTAGGAAGTTGTCCAGGATGTTCGACGGGAGTGCTGAGGGTGACTTGAGCCACGACAGGCATTCCATCCATACTAGGTATGCTTGGGGACATTCCAGAAAGATGTGTCTTTCGGTTTCCTCGCTGTCGCCACAGAGAACGCACCTTAAGTCGTCATTCTGGTTGAGAATGTTTCTTCTTCTGAGGTTGGACCGAGTCGGTAGTCTTCCCCATAACAGCCTCCATGCATGAACCTTGACTTTTAATGGTGCAAAATTCTTCCATATGATCTTGAACCCTTGCAGCATCTTGTCTTCTGGTTGAGTGTCTTGGTTTTGGTTGAAGAGAATTGAGTACGTCTCTTTCGTGGAGAACTCCCCTGTCTTCGATGCTTTCCATTTCCATGAGTCTTCAAATTCTGCTTTCAGTTTGAACCTGTCCATCACAGATAAGAGGTCGTTAAGAAATATTTGTTCCCTATCAAAGAGTCACAGATCCATTTAGAGAACACGAATTGCGAACTTAAGCTATATATCGAAAAAAACGGATGTATGTCCCAATTTAGACTGAGTATTTCTTTATTTAACCATAAATCTAACAATAAATCATCCTCTCACTTTAAAATTCACCTTTTAAACATGTCAAAATTAAATCACATGTTATTACTTTAATATTCTACTTTTTACTTATAATATTTTATTATTTACTTTATTACTGACCTCTATTTTATATTTTATTCCCTTTAACATTAATAAATAACTTTCACAACATTAAACTACTCGTAAATAGTAAATGACTAATCTAAATAGAAACGGAGTAATTTTTTAAAATTTGCGAACAAAAATAGTACTTATTAAGGGTGCTCACGAAGGAAGTAATAATTACCCAATTTAATCATGTCTAAACTTACCACGTTGGTCTGAATTCTAGTCTCAGTGTTAGGGGTGAAAATAAGTTGGGCTAGACTTTACATGAGAAGGCCTGAGCCTAATTTATAAATATTGAGTCTGATCTGTACGTTATCTATGATAGATTTTTTTTATAGCCTTCGTCTGACCTTTTAAGTAAATAGGTCACACCTACAAGCCTTTTAGAAGCTTATTAAATATGTTATATATGAATCGTAGTTCAATATTCAAAGTTGCAAATAAAATTGACTACCAAAACAAATGCGTTACAACGATGAGTTTAAATATAAATATTATAACGATTTCTCAAGTACTAAAATAAATTTAACTTACTTTAATTTAATATAAACGTTAGTACTAAATTTTCAGAATGAGTTATTATAAAAAAATATATAAATAAAATATATAATCTAGACTTATAAGGCCTTATATAAATCTTAAGTCTAGCCTACTTAATTAAATAGGCTTAAAAGCCTTAGCCCGACTCATATTATAAATAGGCTAGGCCTAACAATAGGGGTGGAAATGGGCCAGGCTACCCAATAGAGGCCTACGGCTCGGCCTATTAAAGCTCGGCTTGACTCGTTTAATAAACAAGTCGGGCTCAAGCTTTTTTTAGAAGCCTATTTAACTAAATAGGCCGAGCTCAAACTTTTTTGTAAGCCTTTTAAGCCCAATAGACCGGCCTATTTAGCTTTATATATATATATATATGTGATTTTCAAATACATAAACAAGTAAGAAAGTTTAACAACATTAGTTATATTTTTCTTTGTATAGTTGAAAAAATAGTTGAATATTTTTTTTTGGAACATTTGATAAATTTGTTATTACTTTTATGGGCTAGTCTTGTATGAAATATTGCATATATGCATTTCAGTCATTCACACACATGTTCTTTATAAATACACCCACAAACTTAATTCACACACACATTTTTTATAAATACGCCAACAAACTTAATTCACACACACATTTTTTATAAATACACCCACTGACAGCTTAATTCGAAATTTTTAATCCGTTTATTTTACTCGTTTCTGTGATTTTTTTTATCTTTTATTTTATTGTCGAAAGCGGGATATTAAATGTAGCAATTTAAATTGTAATATGTAGTAATACACATTATTTTATGTAGTAATAACACAAACTATTTATATAATAATACAAATTCTTTTATTTAGTAACACATTTTTTCTAGTGTTTTTATTGATGTAGTAACTCACATTATAATATATAGTAACATATATTATCGAATGTAGTAAACACAATAATCATGTTGTAATACAAAAATGTTTTATTGTAGGATGATGCGAAAAATATTAGATCATTTGATAAAGTTACATATAGTAACAAACGTCTATTCAATGTAGTAATTCAAACTGTAGTATGTAGTAATATATAATTTTTTATGTAGTAAAATAAATTATTACATGTAGTAATAACACAATTTTATATAGTAATATTGATTCTTTTATATTTTTATATTTTTTTTATTGATTAAGTAACCCACATTATAATATATAGTAACATAAAATATTGCATGTAGTAAGATATATTATTGCACGTAATACAAAATAACATTGACCCATAATGATTAGTATTAAAGAATATTTAAAGAAATATAAAATATTTAAGGATTAAGGTCATCGTAAATTGCAGCGTCCGATCGCGGCCTGAGGTGATCGAAAACAGCTCGAAGAAGACGATCATGTTCAATTTCTGTCAGTGGGTGCATTTATAAAAAATGTGGGTGTGAATTGAGCTGTCAATGGGTGTATTTATAAAAAATGTGTGTATGAATTAAGCTTGTGGGTGTATTTATAAAAAAATGTGTGTGAATTAAGCTTGTGGGTGTATTTATAAAGAATATGTCTGTGAATGACTGAAAGTTTTTGTGTACTTTTATTTCTTCACTTTGACATTTAAAGAGTCAATTTGATGATTAAAAAAAAAGTACTAATAAGAAGACTAAAAGACCTTTAAAAGACTTTCGGGTCAAGTATATATATTAAAAAGCCAGGCTTTAAAAAAGCCTATGATAGACTACAGGTCAAACTTAGACCTAAAACAATATGTAACAGGTCAGATTTTTTTTCTTAAAATCTATATAGGCTTGATCCATCCTCCCCTACCTAAAGACTCTTAATATAGACTTCCACCTCTGGCCGTCGTACATGTTTATTTGTGTTGTACGGCCACGTATATATAACCAAAGATGCCACGTAATGTGCAAAACACGTGCCATCCGTACGCAGGCCGCACCTCCCCCTCCATGCAAATAAGTTGACTCATTTTTATAAGTATATTAATTCCACCACCGCTAGCTTCATCATATTTCATGCCACATTTTTCACAAATATTCCCTCCCTATAAATTCCCTAATCTCTTCCACTAATTCTCATTAAATCACTCTCCAATACAAATCAATTATCTTTGTAAACAAATTAAGCTTTACACAATGAGTTCCAAGAAAGTAATCATTTTCATCATAGTTTTTTCCCTTTTCTCGGGTCAAGCCCTAGCTGTCGTAAAAGCCTGCGGGGCCGACGCAGACGACAGCTGTACCGACAAGAAGAAAGCCCTGCCTCTCAAAATCATCGCCATCGTCACCATCCTCATCACGAGCATGATCGGCGTTTCGTTGCCGCTCGTTACGCGGTCCATTCCGGCCCTGAGCCCGGAGAGGAGCCTGTTCGTGATCGTGAAGGCGTTTGCGGCGGGCATTATCCTTGCGACGGGGTTCATGCACGTGCTGCCGGATTCTTTCGACATGTTGTCGTCGGAATGTTTGAAGGAGAACCCGTGGCATAAGTTTCCCTTCACTGGATTCGTTGCAATGCTTTCTGCAATCGTCACGCTTATGATCGACTCCATGGCTACCAGCCTTTACTCCAAGAAGCATAGCGGGGGAGGAGTGGTGCAGCCGGAGCAGGAGATGGCGGCGGTGGAAGCTGGGGGCCATTCTCATTTCCACGGCCACCACCATGGAGGCAAGTTGGAAATTACGGGATCTCAGCTCCTTCGTTATCGAGTTATTGCCATGGTAAGTAATGTACCACGCAATTATTTTATTGTATCAGAACTTATGCTCGTTCATGTCGTAAGTACAAATTTCGTTGAAAGCAATTCACTCAACTAAATACTCCCTCCGTCCACCAAAAGTGTGCTCACTTCTTTTTTTAGGTCCACAAAAAATACGTTTATTCTATTTAAATAGTTCACTTTTGAATATTTTTTTTACTTTAATAACAAGATTGAGTATCTACCAAATTATTATTTATTCGTTATCTCCAATATATTCTTTATAAATAAAATATGAATTTTTTAAAAACATGTATAAAAAAAAGTGAGCACACTTTTGGTGGACAAAGGTAGTATATAAAAGTAAGTGAACTAAATTGAGCATCTTGAGTCATTCCAGTGGATATACATAATTCAAGGTGTATGAAATTTAAATCAAAGGCCCCATCAAAAAAAAAAAAAAAAAGAAATTTAAATCAAAGGGTCAACCCTTCGATTTTTTATATTTAAATTAATTATCTAAAAGAATATTCGATATACATCTAGTTTACTATTCCACATTTCTAGCTCGTCGTGTACTTAATTATATCGAGCAGTTTTTCTCTTATTTATAAGGATAAAATAGAAAGTACTGTAAGTAGAAAAAATACCTTTTAATTTTATATTATTTTGATCCATTTGTCGATCTATAAGCTACTCTTACATATATTAATGTTACTCAATTTTGTTTTTATTATGTAATCAATCATGATTTTTTTTAATTTTCATACCCAAAGTAATTAGAAGCTTATGGACAGACGTGGGTATCGATGATTTAGATTCTTACCTTTATACTCCCTCCGTACCCGAAAAGTTTACAGGGAATCTTGGACACATGATTTAAGAAAAAAGTGTAATGATGAGAGTGTTGAGGGGTAATTTTGTAAACTTTTATATATAAAGTAAATAAAGTAGATGTGTTAAGTGTATGGTGGACCCCAAAAGTAATGGCATGAAGGGTAAATATGTGTATTTTATGAGGGTGGAGATTGTGAAGGTTATTTCTATTTTGGGGTATACAAAACTTTTGGGGGACAAACTAAAAAGAAAAGTATGAAAACTTTTCAGGGACGGGGGAGTATTACATAAAATAAAAAGAAAAGCATATACATATATTATTGATTCTGGATTTTGGACAGGTTTTGGAACTAGGTATTATCGTTCACTCAATTGTGATAGGGCTGTCACTGGGTGCCTCTAACAACACTTGTTCAATCAAAGGACTTATTGCAGCACTTTGTTTCCATCAAATGTTTGAAGGAATGGGCCTTGGAGGCTGTATTCTCCAGGTAAATTTAAACATATTGATTTTACATAAATTTAAAAATAAATCATTTAAAATAATTTCTTCTAGCATTTTGAGAACCAAATTCATATCATTAATGATGCAGGCAGAGTACAAGTTTATAAAGAAAGCAGCAATGGCGTTCTTCTTCGCAGTGACAACTCCATTCGGAATAGCGCTGGGAATAGCATTATCTAGCACTTACCAAGAGAACAGCCCTCGTTCCTTAATCACCGTTGGATTGCTCAATGCATCGTCCGCGGGGCTGCTCATCTACATGGCTCTCGTCGATCTTTTGGCTGCCGATTTTATGGGACCGAGGTTGCAGGCAAGTGTGAAGCTCCAAATCAAGTGTTTTATGGCTGTTCTCTTGGGTGCTGGTGGAATGTCTCTCATGGCTAAATGGGCTTGATTTTTTTCTTTTCTTTATCAAAACAATTGTACTTCAAATTGTGTGCTTTTTATCAATGTCGATCTTGTAAGAATTTCACCTTGTGGATATGTAATGTATAAGATTTGCCTTTTAATATATATATAGCAAGTTTTTTGTTTAAACTCTACCCTTGCTCTTTTAGCAGCTAGCCATGCATTCTCATTCTAGAGTACAATTTTGGGTATATATTCAGTCATAAAACCTTCAAAGAGCTTCTCTGGGTCCCATATCTTTCAACTGGTCGCTTCCTTCCACGAGTCATTCAGGTGGATTGAGAGGGTGTTTGCAAACTCTATAAACAGCTTAAAATCACTTCTGAAAAGTAAAAGCTGTGAGAGAGCAGCTTTAAAAAAAGTGATTCTGGAAGCTGTTTGTAGTGTTTGAAAACACCCCCTGATTCCCACTTATCCACATGGAGATATTTGTACTTAGGGGCCTGAATATTATTTCTTGCCCTGTTGGCAGTAGTACTTAAGGCTTTGTATGAAACCACTTTCTTGAAACTCGTGTGTCTTGCCTTTCAAGCCTCTCCCTGTGCTTTTTCCGTTGAAGCTTCTTCCTCATCGTTTGGTCCAAAATCCTGAGTGGATCACTACAAAAAAAGGTATGGCTTTTCCGTCGGAAACAGTGCTTACCAGTTGAAAAATTCCGTTGACAGCACCTGCGTCACTAATTTTTACCGACGAAATTTGACCTTCCGTCAGTAATACAGACGGATGATTGCCGTCGGTATTACGGTTACGATCCGTCGGTAACAATCGACGATCCATTTGCGTACCGGGTCATTATCCGATGGCAAATCCCACCATTCATATAGTTCCTTTGCATGATTCGTCAAACAGTCAGCTACTGAGCGATAAATGGTCGGGCAACTCTTGTAGTATGTGAACCACATACGTTGAGTCGCTTTCAATCCAAACATTTGTCCAGCCTTGCTGATTGATTCGAGTGGAATTTGCACGTTTTTTAATGCACATTAGTAGCTCATTTGTTGAGAAATTTTGGAGTTTATTGATTAATTATGGCTACTTTGGTCAAAATGAGAGAAATGTAGTGTTTTTGTCATTTTTGTAGGATAAACGAAGATTTCGGAGGCAAAATACTCACCATATCTCATTGGACATAAGAGAGGACTACACCATTGGATTCGTCTCGAAAAATGGAGTGAAGTGAAAAAAAAGAATTGAGCCAACCGGAGGTCGGAAGCAAAAAGTTATGCACAAAACAAGTTTGATTTCAGACTCGATCGAGTCCATAGCCAACCTGCAACATTGGGAATTTGAAGACCAGTACTCGGCCAAGTGGAATTACTCAGCCGAGTTGGAGTGAAAATTCTCTGCGGCCGAGTGGTCAGACTCGACAAAGTCCGTGGCCAACCAGCAATCTTCAAAATCGCTAGGACCGCTGATCCAAGCCGTAAGCCAAGAGACGTGCGATATTGCAGCCATTGTGGTAAAACCAACCACACATATGAAACCTATACTTAGTGAATTTTGACTCTTTTGAAAACTTATGTTTTATGCAAAATATGAACAAATAATTATAACAATAATAAAGTAAATAAAACAATAAACAACACAATATTTATAGTGTTTCGAACAACTTGTTCTTCGTCCACTCTCACTAATCAGATAGTGAAATTATATTCCTTGCTAACTTTATAATCCCAAGAGAAGAATTTTGATCGAGATACACACTCCTTGGTGTATACAGATCTACTGGTTGGTTAGAGAACAAGTACCCTTTACAAGTTGGGTTTTTCTAACTGAAATGTAAAAGTATGTGTACAATCAACTTTAGTGTGAAAGAATAACAACTGATTTCTAAGTTCTAAAGATAGGAATCTTAATGCTTGCTTAGGATCGGAAACTTAGAGTTAAGGATATAAAATCTTTTCTGGCTCTAAAGAACTCGATTGAATGCTTTTAGAAAGCTAAGTGTTCTTGCGTACAACTGAAGTGAGTTCTTGCATGCAGAGTTTTCGGTGTTTGTTCTAAAGAACAAGTGTTGTATTTATAGAGGAATTGAACTCGAAACTAGCCGTTGGTGAGAACTAGTCGTTGCATCATATCTTCTATTTTTGGGTCGAGATGATCTTCATGAGTTGATTTATTCCTTATAATCTGGTATGACGTTACCTTAAAAGGAAATGTGCATTAAATGTCCATTTACTGCATTGTACTTCTCTACAAAGATCTCTGCAACCTAGTCAAAGTCAACTTTTATAGCTGTGTTGTCATTTTCACATCAGCTGAGTTGTTAGACTTTCAGTCTTGTCTTCTGTTTGAGTAATTCAGATGTTATCAAACATTCTCTTTGTCTTCTGTTATCATTTGCCTTAAATTTATCTTCAATAAATGCTATCTGTTAATATGTTCCATCAGATTAACAGTTCTTCATAAATGCTCTTTAAGGCTCTTTAGACAAGATCTATTGAAGCTCATATCTGCTGGACATCTTCTGTTTTGTTGCAGATTATCATATAACTTCTATCAGCTGATAAGGTATACAAGGACCTTTCAGACTGATTCCACTAATGAGCTTCGAGGTCTTCTAGTCTTTAGTCTTCTGCTCTTTAAGTCTTGAGTAAGTGAGTGTTTAACCAGATGTGGTATCACCTGATATACATACATCTGATCCCACATACTAAGACTTAGACTTCTATTCATTACATCTAAGCTTTATAAAACAGCTCAGGTAACCTATACTAGATTACAAATTATTATACTAGCACTTGGTGTACTGATCTGGTTTTGGCCATCGAAACTAAATTTAAGAATTATAATCAGATTAGGGGTTGGATGAATATCCTAACACATTGTTCAGAATCCAAGAAGGATATGACATCTTACTGGTGAAAATCTATGTAGATGACATCATATTTGGATCACCCAATGAGGAGATGTGCAAGAAGTTCTCAAAGTTGATGCAAGACAATTTGAGATGAGCATGATGGGTGAGATAAACTATTTTATAGGTCTACAAGTGAAGCGATGTCTAGATGGGATCTTCATTAACCAGTCTAAGTCCACTAAGAATCTTTTAGAGAAGTTTGGTGTACAGAAGAGCAAATCAGCAAGGATCCCAATGATGACTTCCTTTAAGATGAAACCAAACGAGGAAGGGAAACCAGCAAACCAATCAGATTATAGTGCCCTTATAGGTTCCCTTCTATACCTTACAACTAGAAAACCTGATATAACCTTTCTAAGGAATAAGCTAATATCATGGTTCTCTAAGAAGCGAACATATGTTGCAATATCTACTACAGAAGTTGAGTACATGGAAGCTGGTGGTTGTTGTAGTCAACTGTTATGGCTAGTTTCAACAACTTAAAGATTATAATGTTATAGCAATAGATGTTTCATTCTTCGGTGACAGTAAAAATGTTATAACAATCACTAAGAATCTTATTCTCCATACTAGATGCAAGCATGTGGACATAAAAAAATCACTTCATAAGAGATCACTTGGAGAAATGGGATATTAGGATGGAGAAGACTTTCACGTTGAGAACCAAGATATTCCTGTTAGATGTCTCACTAAAAAATAGGGTGTTGTCCGCGAACTAGAGGTGAGAACTTTCACGTTGTTGCCCCCACTTTGACCGGATTAAATAGGCCAATTTATACTGCCTTTTGTACCATCAAACTAAGACACACTCCCACTACAGTAAACATAAAGGGAGATAAAGGATCACCTTCGAGAAGACCCTTTTCCATTCTGAATTCTTTCGTAGGGCTCCCATTGACCAAAATCGATAAAGATGTCGACTGTGTGCACTCCTTAACCCACTTAATCCATTTATAGTTGAACTTCATTAATTTCAGCATATCCAATATGAACGTGTGATCCACCGAATCATATGTTTTCTCAAAATCTAACTTGAATAGGAACAATCATTTATTCCTTTTTTTTTAGCCTCCTCTATCACTTTATTTGTCCCGAATCCAACACCTTAGAGAGTCTATTGACCAGCAGTTTTGTAAGAACCTTGTAAAAGCATCCCACTAGAGAAATCAGTTTAAACTCCTTGATATCCGTGGGGTTTCTCACTTTAGGGATGAGAGTAATAAATGAAGCATTGATACCTTTGGTAAGCTTAGCGTTGTTGTGAAATTCAGATATTGTTCGATAGAAATCCTCCTCCAAGATAGTCCAAAAGGACTTAATAAATTTAAAGTTGAATCCGTCCGGGTCTAGGCTCTTATCCGGTCCGCAGTCCCACACAACTCTCTTAACTTCTTCTCTCGAGAACTCGCAAAACAGAAACCTGTTCTCGACTTCCTCTAACGACTTACTCCTGATCCCTACAATCTTAGGCCTATTCCAGTTTTGTTTCTCGAACGCTACTTTAAAATAATGGAATGCTCCCTTCTTTAGATCCTCCACCCCCTCTACCCAACTGCTCTTTATATTCATCCCCTTGATTTCGTTCATCCTCTGTGATGCGGTCAAAATATGTCATCCTATAAGGAAATGACACGTGGAAATATATGTTTATTTATTATCTACTTTATGAGTAATTTATACATCCTTGGTTATATATCTCATTATTGGTTTCATGGACCTTCTATTAGCCAATTTGTTGAGTGGCTAGCCCCAAATTGAGCCCAATATAATGATGACAGGGTATTTGGTCCTAATATGTGTAAGAACGAGTTAATTATGATGATTCGGGGCTTACCCACGATTAGAAGGGGTTTATTAAGTTTTGTGCCAATTCATTATGGGCAAAGGGTCAAATGGGTCCAGCCCAGTCAGCCTTGTGGGGGGTGGATCCCGGTACTTTCAAAAGAGATTTGATTGAGGAGGAAGCCACTAACAATGAGGGATGATCCCCGAAATATTGGGCTGAATACTGAGGGACGAAGTTGGATAATCTTGTTGACTAGGTCTAGGGCTTAAACGATTGAGAAAAAAGGGAAAATATAACCTTTTTTCCTCAAGGTACGCTTTTCAGCTCTAATTATGTTATGTTATCACAACGTATCTAATCACTCAATTACGAACATACACACACACTGAACACAAAAATATTACTTGAACGGAAAATATAACATCTTATATTCTCTAGTGACCTAAATACCTCTAAAAACCCTGAAATTGAACAGTTTTGAGGAACTTTCCATTGACTGTGATTGCTCCCGCGCCGGAGGTCTCCTCGACGTGTTTTTGTAGGTGTTCGTGATATTGGAGAGGGCGATTTATACATAATCCTAATCGAAGGGTTCTTATCCAAGACAACTGATTAGTAATCCTTGTGTGTCATTTTTTTGACACATCAACTAGCGCAGTGTGTGGAAATATTGATCTAAGACGTGATGTTTATCCATTAATCATGGGTGGTGAACGCGAAATCGCTAGACGTACTAAAGAGGGAAGAGAGGTATCTGCCTTCCCTGTACGGCCTAAACCTAGAACTCTAGTGGGGGAAGGAACTCCATTGCCCATTTTTCCTCCTCCCCCTTCGAAGAATTTGGCCGGAGGTTCAGGAAAAGGACCTACATTTGTTCCTCCAGGATCAAATCCACCCCTGCATTTGTTCTCTGATCCATTTACTCCTTTATTTTTGAAACGCAATTCTAGCTCTCCTTTACCTTTCTTGTCCAAATATGAACAGATTAGATGCTCTAAGTTTAACATCGCCTTCATTCCAACCCCGTGTTTCCAGCTTCAAGTCTAGCTCTTGTAAGTTCGAAGTTGCCCCAAAATTTTGCTTTTGGTTTATTCCTTGTTCTTATCTCTCCAATTCCTAACTTCCTGCTTTAAAATTCTCAGTTTTTCTTTAACCACGAAGGCTCCCCATCCCTCAAATGCGCTAGATTTCAAGCTTCCTAAAACAACTTCTCTAAATTTCTCGTTCTCCAGCTACTAGTTGATCAATCTGAATGGCTTTGGGCCCCAATCGAGTGCTTCTTCCAAACTAAGTTTTATAGGGGAATGATCCAAAATGGTTCTCTCGAGTCCTTCTTATTTGAGGTGTGACCATATTTCGGTTCATTCTTTCGACACCAAAAAGTGGTCGAGGTGGTTGCAGCAGTCACCATTATCTTTATACCAAGTAAACTTTCTACGGAGAGGCAAGTATACTTGCTCGGCATTATCTTTATACCAAGTAAACACTCTGAAATCTTTATCGATGCCTCTAATAATCTTCGATTTAGTACTTTTTTTTTTTCAGATTTATGGAGGACTACGTTGAAATCCCCGCACACACACACACGCCACCTTTTTGTAATTGATATCTTCCCACATCCGGATCATACTCAACTCTTAGGATCTCAAGGGGCATATGTTAATCTTCATCATGCCTGTCCCCTACAATCCCAAGAAACCAAGAGCGTTACCCTCCTCCTAAAGACCGATCTTTGTGAAGAGCGAAATCTTACAAGTGCATAGAATACTTCCTGATAAAATTAACCACAACACCGTTAAAATACCAATCAAAATCCTATTTGTCTCCCCATAGTGTCGCACAAATCTCTTTCCCAACTAATTCCAGTTTGGTTTCCTGGATACAAACAAAATTAATTCCCTCCCCCCCAGCTGATCAGCTCCCTAATTGTGTCCCTCTTTCTTTTGTTCCCGATCCCTCTAGCATTTAGGCTTAAAATACTCATTATCAACCAAAAAAAGCATTGTCCTCAACAACTAATTGAATTAACAAATTAACCTATATAACGCGCTTGTGTCTCCTACTTTAAAATCTTTAAATTTCTAAGAAGAATTTTGTGGTTATTGTTACTACATAGCTCTCAAAGTGTCGAAGCTTCGACATCAATTGGGATCCTATTCTCCTTGTTGAGAACCACCCCTTTACTTGCCTCAATCACTGCAGTTAACTGCATGTGATCTATGCCGAGAAGATGTAATTCCTTTATTTTTCCTTCTTTTAGGGTTCGTGGATGCTTCCTCTGGACCCAAGTGATCATTTATGAACGCGGTCCTCCCTAGGGCGTACTTGAGCTTTGTTGCCCTTCGGTGGGCGAGTGTTAGGACACTACTTTGGGTTGTTTGCTCTGTCTATTAGAGGGCCCAATAGGAAGGGGTCAGAATCTGTCGGCCTAAAGAATCGTTATCTATTCCAAGCCCTAATTCGATTGTTGGGTTACTTCCATTGAATGGGTTGGGCGGAGTAGTCTATTTGAAATTTCAAGACACATACGTCCTTCCACTTCGGTAACTAGCTTAGTAGGCCCTGCAATATTAACTGTGTTTTCAAGGCCCATACAAACGATCTCTTTTGGGCTTGACACTATGGTATCACTATCACCCCATGGATGTGCGATTGCGGCGCGCACATGAGAGCCTTTATAATCATTACGCTCGATCAAAAGTAGTGGGAATGGAGAAGATTGCCTCCTGTGATTCTTGTCGGTCTGTTGTCTTCTAGTGGCCCTCCAAGTGACTCTCCTGAAGAAATTGAGGTTTCTCCGCCGCCGCCCAATATACCACTGCATTCCCTCTGATCCGAACTCGCAATCTCCGATGAAAGATCCAAAAACGACGACTCGAATTTCGGCTCCCTAATCCTAACACGGACGTGTTCTGATTAGAACTGGTTAGAAACTTCCCAAACCTAGATTGAGAGAGATTGTTTTCCCACCTCTAAATACATATATAGTTTCATTAATAGCTAGCTAGGGATCCAACAGTTTGTTACTAATTTAATTCTTCCCCTGGAAAAATCCCACTTGTGATTCTTTCTAGCTAGAATCCACTTCACATACTTTGCTGAAGAACGTTCCAATTGACCGAAACGTTTCCTCGTTCCATGCATGCAGAGGAACACCTAAGATGTACGTGTAACCAAATTAAACGTGTTTGATCTTCATCACGTCTTCTTCTTCCCGCTTTCTTATGCTAGAAAATATCTTGCATAACCACTCATTCTCTTCCTCCAAGATGTTGCCTCCTTCTTTAGCCGGGTCTGGGTATAGTAAGACCTTGAGGCCGGCCACCTAAGTGTATCATGTTGTAATTTCTGTAACATCCGCTCACCAAGTCGATCCCTTTCAATTACCTTCAGGTAGCTAGTCTTCGTTAATAACCTCCCCTACAATGCATGTGTTACCCCATGCGAGGTCCTCTTCTCTAATTTTCCCTTTAACCCTTATGTCCTTCTTCTTGGAATCAAAATTCCCTGCCTGATGCCTCTGGTAGCTTCTACAAAATCTCTAAAACCTCCTGTCACTGGATGTCTTCTACTCCGTCTGCTCGCCTATAAGTTTTCCGTTACTTTTTGGCACCTAGATTAAGAAAAATGATTCAATAATAATAGATATAGTACAAGTGATGTGATTGAGAGAAGGAGAGAGATACACGTGAAGTATAAGAATAAAAAAAATTAAAAGTATTTACTAAAAGAGGTATGAGAAGATTATACGCGGACAGACCAAAATTGTAAAATGGAAAACGAGAATATTTCAATTTATATCCTTTAAGTTTTTACTTTTTAAATTTACATCATTTTCGGTCCAATTTACATACTTTTGACCGAAAAATTGGAATTCTTGTCAAATAGTCCAATTTACATACTTTAAGTTTAAAAATAAAAAATTAATAATTAAAAAATTCTGAAAATCACATTGTAAAATCTAATATCTCATTAAATTTTATAAATTGTGTAATATAAAAATGGGGTTTATTCTAAATAAATACGACACCTTTAGTCTCAGTATCAATTTAATCACGACCTTTATTATTATTTTAAAAAATTCCAACCTTTCACCGTGTGGCAATTAGATACACATTTTTTTTTCTCCGACCAACAATCGATGATGTGGTTTGTAAGAGCTTGCCACGTCAGATTACACATATTTTTTTTTTTATTTTCCACATCAGATTACATTTTATATAAATAAAAATAAAATTTTATAAAAATAAAACTTCCATCTTCTTCGTCTTTCTCTACTTCTCAAACTCAATACAGTTCTTCTTCTACGTCTTTCTAACTTCTCAAACTCAATCAAGTTCTTCTCTTCTAACCCTAAAATTCAAAATAAGGATAGAACCCTAATACTAAAAATGGCAAAAAAAAAAGAAATTTTTTTTTGTAAAATATGCTTTAAAAAAAAATTCTAGGTACTACACTGTTGATAGGCCAAACATATCTGGCATTCAACCCCTTGAATGGTAGAAAGGTATGGAAGATGAGGAAGAGAGGTCCTGAGTAAAAATACTAGAAATTCTACAAAATTGACAAGACATGGGATACAAATGACTTGCTCTGTATGTAATGTAGTGGGCCATAACAAAAAATAAAAAGTTGTCCCCGTGCAAAGGACTTCAAAAGACCAAAACAACAGAGAAATTGCACGTATGATTGTATTATGGTAATTTATACCGACCTTTTTGGCACACAAATTAAATTTAAAATGTCATGTTATTCCTTCCAAAAAAAAAAGTCATGTTTTATGTTTGTCATGTGACTCATGTTTGAAGAAAAATGGCAAACCAAAATTAAATTTAAAATGTCATGTTATTCCTTCCAAAAAAAAAAAAAGTCATGTTATATGTTTGTCATGTGACTCATGTTTGAAGAAAAATGGCAAACCAAGACTTGATTTGCGAAGCCTTTGACACTATTATATGAGGGTAAGTTTTTCATTTTATTAAATATTTGTATATTTCTCATAACTATATTGTTATATTCATTCTACCATGCGTGAGGGATAGAATAAGAGGTGGAAGGAGTGGTAGTAGAATTGACTTGGATACTTATAGCCTACAATTGTAAATGTTTTGTACATTAGGCGGTCTAACTATGACTTTTAGTATGCTAAATATATTTTTTCAAAATATTTTTTTAGAATATTTTTATTGTAGTAATCATTAGTGTTAAACACATTAATTACTATAATATTTTTTAAGAATATTTTCTCTCCCATAAGCATATAAATTGTAGTCCTCGAACTAGCTAGTGGAACAAAATAACAAAATAATTCAATAATTGAAGAATTCTTGAAAAAATAAACCACCAGAAAATTTATCATAGTCATGGATTAGATGTGTGGTTGCTTTAGGATGATTTTTAGGGGATTTTGATTTTTAGAGTTAGAATAGAAGAACTTGATTGAGTTTGAGAAGTGAGAAAGACGCAGAAGAAGAACTCTATTAATTTTGAGAAGGGGAGAAGAAAAACTTGAATGAGTTTGAAAAGAACAAGAATTTGAGTTTTAAAGCGGGGAGAAGACGCACAAGAGGCGGAAGTTTTATTTTTATTTTTTATAAAGTTTTATTTTTATTTCTATAAAGTGTAATCTGATGTGGAAAAAAAAATATATGTGTAATTAACGTGGCAAGTTCCGGCAAACCACATCGTGAATTGTTGACCGGAGAAAAATAAATGTGTATCTAATTGCAACATGATGAAAGATTGGAATTTTTTACAATAATCGTGAAGGTCGTGATTAAATTGATACTCAGATTAAAGGTGGTCTATTTATTTAGAATTAACCCATAAAAATTAAAATTTCTAAAAAATTAAAAATTCTAAAATTCAAAAAAATTGAAAATTTGAAAAATCGAAAAAAATTGTAAATTAATTAATATTTTTTAAATATCATTAAAATTTTGAAAATTTCATCAAAATATAAAATCACAAAAAAAATTAGGAGTTCGAGGAAAACTTTAGTGGCGGATGAGTTCGAACAGGTTTGCTTTAAAAAAAAATATTAATACTTTTTAGAATTTTTAATCTACCCATTTAAATAAAAAAGAAGAGATTTTTAGAATATTTAATGAAATTTTTAGAGTATTTTTAGAAATTTTATTGAGATTTTAGAATTTCTTAATTTTTAAATTACAAAAAATTTCGATGGTTTGAAACGCATATTTTTTTTCCACACATTTTATCATTTTTAATGAGATATTTAGAAACTTTAAAAGAGATATTTTAAACTTAATTTTACTCATTTTATAGTTTTTAATTTTAGTGAGACTTATGGATTTTAATGATATTCTAAGATTAATTTTTAAAATTTTTAATGGATTTTTTTTTTAATTTTTAAACTTAGAGGTCGTAAATTGGAGTACTTGGCCGGAATCCAAAATTATTCCTCACATTCTGGTGAGTTTGAAAAATTTTCGACCAAAATGACGTAAATTGGACAAAAAATGAAAACTTAAATGATATAAATTGAAATAGACTTAAGGTACAGGATGTAAAGTGAAATTTTCTCAATGGAAAACTTAAAAGGCGGACGGAGCGAGTACTTAAGTTCTGTTTCCTGGCTGACTGCCTGTTGCTCCTAAATTTTCCGGCTGCTGCTGCTTTGATTTTTACGAGAGCCGATCCACATTTTATTTATTTCCTCTACATATATGGTGTATATTTATGTTGTTCTGGAATCTGACGAAGGCAAATCTCCTACCGATTTTCGTTTGGTGCTTTGAAATGAAAACATCTACTATTCTTCCGAATTTGCGAAGCCATTCAAAATAAAAGGTCAATTTCTCTCCAGTCTTTCGGGAAGTTGGACAGAAACACTCGGTGATTCTTCCTAAAGACCTGGGAGCGTCTCTTCTCGTCAAAAAGGTTATCTCATTGATGCTCAGGGGTTGGCTAGATTGTGGTATGGGGTTATGGGGATTTGGATGTTTGTGGTTAGGGGGTCATTGGATGGTGATTGGGGTGATGGAAATGTGGGTTCGGTTTTGGTATTGGGTAGGTAAAGGCTCAAGGGTTTTGGTTGGGTGAGATATGGGTGATTGGAATTTCCGGCGATTCCCAATTGCTTAGCGGCAGCCGGGGAAGTAAAAGTTCTCGGCTAGCTCTCTAGCTCTCTCTCTCCATTTTATGAGTTTACTTGTGTGTACGTGTGAATTCAAAAGTAATGACATTTTGTATAAAATTAGATATTGTGAAGGTTCAGTTTTATAAATAATTTTTCATTGTTGGACGTTTTAAAAAATAAAATATGAAAATTATTATATGACGGAGGAAATAGTAAATTTACATAAAAGAATATTTATTTTATTATTAAATTGAAAGAGATGCAATTGAAGAAAAGTTCAAAATGGAGGATGATGATTAGAATGTAACCAACCCCCTTTCCAGTACGGTTGACATTCGGACAGCATGAATACACCCAATCTGCCATTCCATTCCAATATCATCGTTTGGTTTCTTTTATATCCTAACGTAACCGGAATACATTATTCCAATGAAAGGATTAGGTTTATGTCAATTCTTGTACTTGTAGGCAGAATAATTTTTATATATCATATGCATCAAAATTCTTGTGTACCTATCTATCTCTTCAATGTTCACCAAATCCTATAATATAATAGAGTACAAAAATTGGCAGTTGCAAATTAAATGTACTCAGACACTCGAGAATTTTGACTTTGTGGATATATACAATTATAAGATACTCATTGAGTCCAATCACCGATTGTCAATATTCAGAATATTTTCAAATATTTTAATCTAAAATATTTTTGTCAAATTCTCCTATACCGTAGTGTACAGTACTCCTAGTTTCAATTTTAATTTTTTATTTATATTTTACCTGCATCCACTAATTTAATAAGTTCACCTCCAAATCATATTTTTAATACAGTTATCTGTACCCATTCATTTAATGAATTCACCCTCTAATCATATTTTTACTACAGTTATCTGCACCCGCTCATTTAATGAGTTCACCCCCAAATTATTTTTTACCACAATTATCTGCACTCGCTCATTTTATGAGTTCACCCCCAAATTATTGTTTTACCACGGTTATCTGCACTCGCACATTTGATGAGTGCACCCCAAAATATTTTTTAAAAAATAATCACATTTAAAAGACTATATTATCCTTTTATTAATTTACACAAAATATAATAAAATAAACTCTAAAAAATCGATTCACCACCAAGTCACCCATATTTAAAAAAAAAATCGAAAAAATATAATTAATAAAAAACTATCGAAATTAGCCACAAATCTCGATTTTTTTTCTTTTTAATTTTTCTTCCCCCTCCTCTTTTCCTTTTTTCTTCCCATTTTCAATTTTTTTTCCAAATATTTTATTTCTTCATTTTTTTTTCTTTTCCTTTTTAAATTTTTCTGCCTTTCTTTTCCATTTTTTGCATGTGTATTTTTTAAATTTTAATACAAAATAATATTACAAGTATGATTTTATTATAGTCGATCGGCGGTGCACCTAAATTTTAATTTTAATTTGATGAGTAAAGGACCTGCCGGAAATCCATGTCTGTCAGCGGGTGACCCAGCCACCACCATGCCCGACCACCCCCTCGACGGCGGCGCTTCCGTCTCGGCCGCTGAAGCCCAAGACCCCTCCTCCAATCGCAGTTGCGATTCTTCACTTCCATGACAATCGACATAATCTTCCATCTCGTCCACGATCCATGGTGGCCGAAATCCTCTCCTCATTTCGACCACCGATGCGACTGCTTCAATCAACCTCCCATTGGGCTAGGGTTCCCTTCAATTGGGTTTGGTAATGTGCACCCCCTATTTTATTCAGTACACCCCGATCTGCACTCTCTCCACTTTTTTATGGTATTATTGTTAGTGGTATTATTGGTACTGGTATTACTAGTTATTGATTGCGGTATTACTATTAATACACTATTGAATTAATATTAATGATTATTAGTAATAGTATTATTGATTATTAATTGTGTTATTACGTATTATTGTTTGTGGTATTACTGATTATGTGGAATTATTTATTATTGTTTAAAGATATTATTGATTATTATTATTTTTATGGTATTACATATTATTGTTTATGATATTACTGATAATTGTTTTTGGTATTACTAAATATAATTAGATTTGTGAAATTATTTGTTATTGTATAAGATACTACTGATCAATGTTCATGGTATTACTAATTATTGTTCACGGTATTACTGATAATTGTTTTTGGTATTATTGAATATAATTAGATGTGTGAAATTATTTGTTATTGAATAAAATTTTACTGATTTATATTAATGGTATTACTGATTAATGTTCGTGGTATTACTAATAATTGTTTTTGGTATTACTGAATATAATTAGATGTATGAAATTATTTGTTATTGTATAAGATATTACTAATTATTGTTAATGGTATTACTGATTACTGTTTATGGTATTACTAGTTATTACTTATTGTATTATCGAATACTCCCTCCGTCCTAGTGAAAGCTACCCAACTTTCCTTATTCGTTTGTCCCAATGAAAGTTACCCATTCGTTTTTTGGCAAACTATTCCCTCGCACATTTTCATTATATTATTCGCTCTCTCAATCACATCACCTCTCATACATCAACTTATTATATCATATTTTTTAACCTTCGTGCCCGAAGTTCATGGGGAAGCTTTCACTGGGACAGAGGGATTATAATAAAATCATACATATAATATTATTTTGTATTAAAATTTTAAAAAATACTAATGAAAAAAAAAAAGAAAGAAAGGCAGAAAAATTTAAAAAGGAAGAGAAAAAAAAAACGAAGAAATAAAAAGTCTGGAATAAAAATTGAAAATGGAAGGAAAAATTAAAAAGAAAAAAAATCGGGATTTGTGCCTAATTTCGATAGTTTTTTTTAATTAGATTTTTACGATTTTTTTCAAAAAATATGGGTGATTTGGTGGTGAATCGACGGTAACTCGGCAATGACTCGGTTGTAGATTGTAAATGTGTAAATTAGGGTTGATTTTATTATATTTTGTGTAAATTAATAAAAAAACAATATAGTCTTTTAAATGTAATTATTTTTTAAAAAATAATTTGGGGGTGAATTCATAAAATGAGCGGGTGTAGATAACCGTTGTAAAAAAGAAATGATTTGGAGGTGAACTCATAAAATGAGTTGGTGCAGATAACTGTGGTAAAAAAATAATTTGGGGGTGAACTCATAAAATTAGTGGGTGTAGATAACTGTTGTAAAAAAGAAATGATTTGGGGGTGAACTCATAAAATGAGTGGGTGCATATAACTGTAGTAAAAATATAATTTGGGGGTGAACTCATTAAATTAACGGATGCTGATAAAATATAAATAAATAATTAAAATTAAAATCAGGGGGTACGGTACATGCGAGTGTACCCAAGTATCACCCAATATTTTTATGGGTAATTTGTTATTAGAGTCATTTCACTACTACTTTTTTCTAAGAGGGACTAGCTTTTTGAATTTTATTCAATAGTTTCAAATTGGGACCTAAGAAGACAAATATGTCCTTTTCAATTTAAATTGTTTTGAATTTGACATCAAATCAGCTTTTAAGTGCATTTTCTCGAAGATTACGTATGTTTATCACTTTCCATAAATCAAATATTTCCTAAAAAAAGGTCAAAGCAATTAATTAGCTGAATTTGTTTTGCTGGAAGTTTTCTTTCCACAATTTCTGCATTTCATTCCACCGATTCTGAAGACAGACTCTGCATTTTTCGGCGACGAAGAAGACGATCGACTGCTTCATTTAATCTTAATTATTCCTGTCGAGAGTACAGATTAAATTGCATATAATGTTATACATAATTTAAAATATGATTATTATGTTGCATATCACGTTATGCATAATGTATTCGATTGAAGTATGATGACTATTTTGCATATCACATTAATCACATACTCCAAGTTTTGCACTATTTTATGCATAACGTTATGCACTATTTTTTCATATCACATTGAGCGCCGCACGCAGCGATCTGCAACTCCCGCATGTAACTCCCTCGACCGCGATCTTTTATTCCGTCGGTTGAGATCTGCAAATCCCTCGGCCGATCTGCAAATCCTCCTCTTGGGGGATACATACTTGTTATTTCACCAACCAAATCTGCATAAGTTGTCGATTCAGTTACACGAATAAGTTTGTTTTTCCCATTGAAATTAAACTCATTAATAATTACTTAGACAATAATAGTTTTCAAAATTTTACAAGAATTACAAAATAATTAATTAAGGATGGAACAGGAAGTCAATAATTTTCTTAATATGTTTGCATGTGCTTGAGATGACATATATTTTGAATATAAATAAGTATATTTTTTTACATAAATATTAATATTTGTTAAAATTTATGCACGGGAGGGTCTAATAATTACTTGTTGTGTCAAAAAATGACGGGATGTGACAACGAATCCAACGTGTTGGATTATAATCTTCGAACTTGGATTACAACTCACGAGTGATGCTTGTGCGGATAAATCCTTCTGAAGCTCCCGTAGACCTGCAAAAACACGCCGGAGAGGATTTCAGCGTGGAATCTCCGACGCTCAAGTCAGATATCACTCGCGGGAGAATCAAGATGGATCTACCCAAATCAAGGGGAAGCTCTCGCAGAAATAGTATAATCTCAAGAAGGTTTTGTATTCTCAATCAGTGTAAAAGTGAATATTCTCAAGTGTGTTCGTGTGTAGAATAGTAATTGGGTGTTCGGTAAATGATCATAATCAGACTTCTAAATCGTACCTTGGGGGAAAAGGTTGTCTTTTCCCATTTTTCCTCAACTACCTAGCCCTGGACTCGGTCCAAAGCCCATCATCTCCTTTCACGCCTTCAGCCCTAGATTCACGGAATTTGTTCAGTCTCTCCAGCCCCAACTTCCCTCCGAATTTGGGGCTCACTTCCATTGACAAAACCTTAGTCCACGTAGCCCTGGGCTTGGGCTGGTAATATGGGCCGAGGGTTAGGCCTGTCTCTTCCATTTATTTCTCAAGGGATTGGGCCCAATCTTCTTGCTATTATTAAGTTGGGCCACTTCATAGACCTATCTTCATTACAATTGGGCTCCTAATAGGCCCATTGAGTTATTCACAAAATATATGATCAAGGGTGTATTAATCATCTTGTGGAATGCACATAAATACTTGGTGAGGATAACTCATCATTTATACACGTGGCGTCACCTCATAGGGCGACATATTTTGGCCGCATCAACCACTCCCCCTACTCTCGTAAAGTATATCAAACTTATGAGAGTAGGAAGGAATAAATGAGTTAGCCTCAGTATCTTCGTACATAAATCATCAATCATATTTATTTAAGGCTTCTCTTAGCCATAAAAATTGTTGGAATCAGACATTGAGAAGGGCGTCATATCACTCCAGAAAAGTATCATCAATCATATTTCTTTAAGGCTTCTCGATCTTAGCCATAAAAATTGTTGGAATCGGACCTTGAGAAGGGCGTCATATCACTTCAGAAAAGTATCATCATTCATATTTCTTTAAGGCTTTTCTTAGCCCTAGAAAATAAAAATCATTAAAATCAAAATTTGAGAAGGGCATCATATCGCCCCAGAAAAATTATATCCCTCAAACCTCTCGAACCCTGGGGAGCTCAGAACCCCTAGCCTCCAGAGATGAGTCGGTGGTTCCTTTCTCCGAAACTTCTAGTAGCAGCTCTTTCATGATTACCTCTAAGCGACGACTCGTGTTCCGTACGCAGAGGTGCCTCACGCGTCTGTAGGCTGTCTGATCTGCTGCAGGTTCCCTCCAACACGCGCCCTCTGAATGGGCCTCCAAAATCTTGATTTCCCCCTCTTTTCCGTTTCCTTCCATAACTCCCTATTTTGAATTATAACTTCTCATCTTTTCAAAACTTCCTCACGTCTTCAAAACTCCTTTCTCATACTTTCAGAATTTTCTCAAGGTTTTCCTCCCATGCTCGTCTCTTCATCCTCGTCTTCTCGCCACAGACCTCCACTTTAGGCCTTTCTCTATTCTAGCTTCGCCGAAAAATAATCCGTGTTCCTCTTTCAAATTTCAGGTATCCCACTCTCCTTATCTCCTAATTTTCTTCCTTCGCCATGTCGATCTCTTCTAAAAAATCATCGGATGATATCCCTGTTGAAAGTTCCTCTTCTTTACCCACTCCTCTCTTTCTCATAACCGATCCATAACTAGAAAACAAAACGTGTGGCCGCTTTCGTTCGTGCTAGAATTTTTCCCGCAGATTATGTTGAGAAAAAAATTATTTACGTCCCGTAACTTTTACCTTTTCTGAAAAACGTCCCAAAATAGTTAAAATTTTAATTTATGTCCCATAGCTTTTTCAATTGCTTAATTTACGTCCAATTTTCGCCGTGGTTACACAAATTCACCGTAAATCCCCAAATTTATGTAGATGGGATGTAAATTGAGCAATTAAAGAAGTTATGGGACGTAAATTAATTTTTAAACTAAAATGGGACGTTATGCGAAGAAGATAAAAATACTCAACAAATGTGTACAATTCACTATAAAATTAATGTAGTTTATGTTATACAATCAAATAAAAAAAATGTGTGCGACAAGACAGAGAAAAAAATTATTTCTCAACTTAAATGTAATACAAAAATAATTTATACTTTATTCAGTATTTTATTTGAAAAATATTATTTTTTTCTATGCCAAATAAAATTATTATCATTGTATATGTGACATAAAATTCATGAAGTGCAATAATTTTTTAAATTTTTATTAGTCATATGTGGCATTAATTTATATATATTTATATCAATTAAAAACTTATTTTATATTTATTAATTCAGATATTATGAATATTATTTAAAATATTAAATAATATTTTTAAAATTTTTAAAATAAATTATGAATAATATTTAAAATACTAAATACAGTAATTTTTTAAAAAAACCTGAAGATTTTTAATATAAAAAAATAATAAATAATTCATTTATTCATAAATTAATTAATTATTATAAAAATCAATTAACTTAACTAATTAATTATTAGAAAAATTTATAATTGCTCCCTACGTCCCATAGGAACTTGCACACCTAGGAGGGCACACAATTTAAGAAATGTGTAAGAAAATGTGTAATGAGTGATGTTTTGAGGGGTAGTTTTGTAAAGTTTTATGAATAAAGTAAAGTAAAAATTATATTGAGTGTGGAAAAGTAATGGCATAAAGGTAAATAAGAGTATATTTTGAGGGTGGAGGTTATGAATATATTTCTTTTTATGGAGTGTGCAAATTGGTATGAGACATCCATTTATAGAAAGTGTGCAAATTCCCGTGGAACGGATGGAGTAAAAAATAAGTATTATAAAAATATTTATTTTAATGTAATCAAATAAATATAAAAATTTATATGAGTATTACACAAAATGGGTCCACATATTTTCGTACGAACTAATATCAAATTAAAAATTATATAATAAAAATGAAAAACAATAAAATTAACAAATTGTTAAAAGATATATTTTTCATCATCATCATCATCTTTCAATTAATTATTTTTTTGATTTATTTTGGGACGTAAATTAATTATTTTTTTGATTTATTTTGGAATTTAAAATATTTATGAATTTTAGTATTTATTTAAAATATTGAAATAATTGTTAGGTTTTAATAAGAGTTTTTGACCATTTTAATAAAAAGATTATTTGAGATTTTTATTATTTTAAATATAAAATTTATATTTATTTGAGTATGTTAATTGATTTTTTTTAATTATTTTTTTAATTAGGTAAGTTAATTTATTTTTTAAATAATAAATTAGGTAAGTTAATTAAATTTTCTAGTAATTAATTGACTTAGGAATAAATCTTGGTTTATTTTTCATATTATAAATTTTTAGATATTATGAAAAATTATTTACTTATTTAAATATTATTCTCAATTTATTTTTAAATATTATTTAGTATTTTAGTTAATATTCATAATTTATTTTGTATGAATAAATATAAATTAGTCTTTAATTGATATAAAAAATATTAAAAAAAAAAAAGAAACTTGACATGTTTGGTGATCTACTATTGTAGGTAAAATGACCGTTTTCAAAATTTGAGCATACTTATTAGATTGAAATTAAAATGTATAATCTGTGAGTACCAAATTCAAAATCAGTCCAACTTATTGGATTAAAAAATCTATAATCCCAAAAATTTAATTTACGTCCCTTAACCTTTTTAATTGTTTAATTTACGTCCCATTTACATAAATTCGACGATTTTCGGTGAATTTTTATAACTCCAGCGAAAATTGGACATAAATTAAACAATTGAAAAAGTTATGGGACGTAAATTAAAATTTTAACTATTTTGGGACGTTTTTAAAAAAAGGTAAAAGTTACAAGACGTAAATACTTTTTTTCTCAGATTATGTTGTTAGGGCCCCTCACGTAGAAGAATAACCCAACTTCACTAACCCTTTTTGTTGGTCCCAAGTAGTTGAGTTTATTAAGATTTGAACTAGTCTAAAGTCTAGAGGGGGTGAATAGACTTTTAAACTTTTTCTAAAATATTAGAGATTATAATGCGGAATATCAGATTTATGAGCCCTTAACAATTTATACTCAACTAAACAATTCAGAACCTTACTTGTCTATTCTGAAAATATTATCAACTCGTTTATTCAACTTCGATTTTACAATCTTGTTGATTATCCGAATTTAACAAGTAAGAACAATTAACATATATAGAACAGTAAGTAAATCAACACAAGATTTATAGTGTTTCGACAACTGTCTACATCCACTCTCACAAACTCCAGTTCGTGATATTTTATTAAACCCTTCTTGTGGCTTTAAGTTACAAGAACTAAGACTTCGTTCTTTTCGATTATATCACCAGACATATCTTCGATCTAGTAACTAGTGATTTAGTAAGCAACTAGCAAACTTATACAAACTAAAACAGTAAAGAAAACTTCTCTATTTCTTCAATACGTCTTCTTTGAGCAGTCTCTTCTTTTCTGGGCTTTCTTCTTTTAACTTTGAATGCTTTGTACTCTGAGAGTGTTTATTCTCTTGAATACTTCAATATGCGTAAATTTAGTAGTTTGAATTTCAGTAGTCTTCAATCGTTGAATGCCATCAACTATTTATAGACTTCACCTTGTTAAGATAAGTTAGTTATCCAACAAACTTTCTTGATAACTTCCTTTTAACTAACTCTTCAACTGCTTCTTGATATGTATCTTCTAATACGTCGGTTATTTAGTTAAGTTCCATGACTAACTTCATATCTTCTAATCTGATACGAATCTTCAATTCTCTTTGTCTTCAACTTGACTTGTCTTGTCTTCATCACTTAGAACTTTTCAGACTTCTTCATAACTTATCATTGTCAAGTCTTCTTGTCTTCATCTTCTGTAGAATTCTGCTTATTTTATCTAAGCTATCTAATCTATTACATTACTTTAAGCTTTATAAATAAACTTTGTCATCCTATAAACTATTACAATCATAACAAAATATAATCATAAGGTTTTATACAACAATTAAAGTTTATCCCAAAATCCTATATAATAATCTGTCTTTTTATACTTAGTTATATTTCAGTATTACTTTTATCTTATCTGATCTTGTCTCATACAAGACAACTTCCTTAACAGATCACTTAACACTTAGAATATATTCACGTCTTCTTTTTGTCTTATCAAAACTCATCTCATCATCAAATAGAACTTGTTTTAGGATTCATATCCCAACACTTTTACCTTGGCATTTTGGGAGGCCCAACTCAAGGCGGGCATCCGTTTCCCTATCAGCCCTTGTCTCTCCGAAATCTCTTCTTATCTCCGAGTACCTCTAAATCAGTTTACCCTAGCTAACGCCATCCGAGCTATGATAAGGTTTTATATTTTGGTTAAGGGGAACGGTGGAGAGCCCTCAGTTCAACTTTTTCCTTACCCAATATTCCTGTAAGCGATTGGACATTTTTTTCTACCTTTGTGGCCGTAGGTCTAGGGCCAGTAAATTTATGGAGAAGCTCCATGAGGGAAGCCAAGAGTGGAGAGATTACTATTTCTTCGTCACTAAACCCTCGGCTTGGGATTTCCCTCACGACTAGTGGGTTTACGAGAATCCCGGAGTGCCTTATCCCTCTCTCACAACCTATTCTCCTCATGATCTGGCCATAATGGAAAACCTTAATGACCACGTTAATGTTAGGGGGTTCTTTGACATAATTGGTATATGCAAGAACCCTCGAGCCTTATCCCATTTCGGTTTCGGTCACCGAGACTATCCTTTAGGCCCAAACGATGGTAATACTATCATTTGTAATTTCTTGTTGTTCATTTTATTGTACCTCTTGTAAATCTAAACTCTGTTTTTCACTTTTGTAGGTATGAGTTGGTTATCCCAAATCTCTAGAGACGCCACTCCTTTAGCTATGGTTAACAAACCTCTAGCCCATATTCATGAGAGCTCCTCGAAGGCTCCCGCTCCCTTCGGTTCGGGGATGCCTGCTCCAGGCTCCGTATGTAAGAGGACTAGATCCTTTGCTGCCAAGATAGCCTTCTACTCAGGGCTGCCAGATTCGGGGACCTCTAAGAAGAGGAAGGTCAAGGGTAAACAAGTTGGCACTCCCTCAGACGCCATTGATCTAGAATCGCCTCAACTTACCCACACCGAGCATCTTTCCAGTTTCATCTACCACCATCTCCCTTCAGCCACCCTTCAATCCCTTGGAGGGCTGACTGCGGAAGAAAAAATGGTGCAAGGGGCTCATGGCTTCTCTCAAGTAACCTTTTTATCCTTCGCTTTCTCATGCTTTCGCGTATTTAAGTATACATGTTTACCTCATCTGCTTTTCAATTCCATGTAGTTTGGGGCCCTCTATGCGGGAATGTATGATCAAGCGCTCCATTCAACCCAACGCTGCGACGATATCCAGAGTCAAGTAGACCCGGAGCGGCTAAAGAAGGATTGAATTGAGGTTGAGCTTCAGGAGGTTACATTTGAGAAGAACAAGGCTCAGAAGCAGGTCCAGGCCCTGTCCAAGGAGACCTTCTTTTTGGAAATAAAATAATATTTTGATTAAGATACCAAAACCCCTTATGACATGCCAAGTTAGATAAGCCAAATTTACTAAGTATGTTTCAGGAATTCTGGAACATATAGTTCAGGCTAGTTGAACAACTGACATGTTAGGCAGCTAATAGATGTTTAGATGCTTAAGTTGAGGGAGAACACAAGCTTAGAAGATCACAAGAATCAAGTTCCTTAAGGCTCAGAATCAGAAGACTTCAATCCTGCTAATAAGACAAGATCAGAAGAGCTCAACACTACTAATAAATTCAGAAGTGTAAATCAGAAGAGTCAACCTCTCTGATAGTCCAATGTTAGAAGATCACATTCTTTGTCTAAATGAGTCCCCATCAGTGGGCTCTCCCATGATCATGTGGATCACTCCCCGTTTCTGAGGTGGAGTGGGGTGACCCTCGAGATCATCTCTTGGTTCTTTTCTATCATCCTCCAGTTTCCTTTAATGTGCCTTTCTTTTTTGCCCTCGAGGGCCCTGTTTATCCTCAAGTTTCCCGCACTCCTAGAGTTCTTGAGGGTTTCTGGGCTAGACTTCCTTGAAGTAGTATCTCTCCTTCTCTCTTTATTGGCTGGCTTCATTTCTGACCTCTTGGCTTTCCTTACTTCCTCTAGAATAAAATATTTCTCGGCCCTGTGCAGTAGCTCATCAATGGTGTGAACTGGCTTCTTAGCTAATGAGGAGAGGAGATCTCCATCTCTCAATCCGCTGGTGAGGGCGTTAATTTTGACCTCAGGGGAGGCAGTGGGTACCTCCAATGCAACTTGATTAAATCTTTTTATGAATGCTCTTAGGCTCTCATTTTCCCCTTGTCTCATGTTGATAGGGTCAATGTAGCCCTGGGCTGTCTCCTCGCACTAGCAAATTGATGCAGGAATAACTCACTAAATTCTGCCCATGATCGAACGATGTTCGGCTCTAGCTGTGTGAACTATTGCTGGGCAGCCTTGGCTAAGGTAGTTAAGAACACCCTGCATTTAACACCCACTCCATAACGGTGCAGCAAAGCAACATTCTCAAAACTCACCAAATGTTCATATGGATCGGTGGTACCGTCATATTTAAAATTTAGAGGTTTGAAATAAAACGACAATTCATCTTGTAAAATATTAGAGGAGAATTGACAACCAATAATGTATGGAGATTTACTTACTCGATTAGTCATCTGCTTCCTCATATCTTTCATTTCCTTCTGAAGGGCTTGCAGTTGATCACTAACTACTCCTTGGTATGTATTATACGTGCTTTCTTCTATATCAAGAACTAGGGCTTCCTCCAATATTGGTTCCATATTCGTTCTCGTAGTCCTCGTAGGGATACTCCTCTAGGCTTGAGAGGGCACCTTCTCCTCCCGATCTGTAGGGGTGTCATTCTCCTTCGAAGGAGCTTGTGAGGTCCCAGGTATATGTTCAGGGCCTTTCTGCTTCGTATTCTCAGCTGCTGGTGGAGTAGTACTAGGCATACGTGTCCTTTGGGACGTCATAGCCCTCTCTACGGCTTGAGCGATCATGGCATTCAATTGGTCCTAAGAAACCGCCAAGAGCTCAGGATTGGTCCCGATCGGAGGTATTTCTTTACTCGTTCCACTCACTGAGGCTCTGGAGGTACCTACTACGTTACCCTCCATTAATGAAGGGATGCTTTGCATTCCGCTGGATAAGATTGGGAACGCCGCCGGAAGTGGGGGTGGATTACCACTTTATGAGGCGACTAAAGGTTCTTTCCCTTTATTCTTGCTAGGAGGGAATCTTGGAGGGGGCGAAGGGAAAACAAGAGGAGTAGATTCTCATTTTTCCTTGGTTTGCTCGATAGGATCTTGTTCTCCACCCATACATGAATGAACGTTTTCTCACGCCTTAGCTTAAACGTTCCCACAAACGGCGCCAGTTGTAGCGTCAAAAAATGACGAGATGTGACAACGAATCCAACATGTTGGATTATAACCTTCGAACTTGGATTACAACTCTCGAGTTTGTGCGGATAAATTCTTCTGAAGCCCCCGTGGACCTACAAAAACACACCGAATGGGATTCTGGCATGGAATCTCCAACGCTCAAGGGTGTATTGATCATATTGTGGAATGCACATAAATACTTTGTGAGGATAACTCTTCATTTATCCACGTGTTGTCACCTCATAGGGCGACATATTTTGGCCGAATCATTACCCAATTTGACTATACGCAACCACAAATTTCCAGACCCATTTTAATCATGTCCAAACTTGTCACGTTGGTCTGAATTCGAGTTTGATTACCATCCTACATGCTTATTTGAAGAGATGGAGGGAGGGGGTACCCGGGGTCACTAGGCCCCCCTCAAATTTTACAATGAATTTTATTTAATAAAAAATAAAAGAAAAAACAGTTACAATTAATCTCTATTCAATACTTATATAATAGTTTTTAAGTGTATTACTATAATATTAGTAATGGAATTATTACTTTCTCCAATTATTAATTTTTTTTGTGTATAATTATTTTTTTTATATTATTTTGTGTATAATTAATTTTTTTTTTTTTTTTTACAAATTTATCCTTTATTATCATAATTTGCTTCAATTATTAAGAAGAAGAGATGAAAAAAGTATTATTCCATAAAAGAGAAATTGTAAGAATTATCATATGACTAATTTAGGGAGAAACGTGGTAAAAGTAGTTAAAATGACAAAATTTTCAAAACAAGAATGTTGATATTGATATAAGTGTTTTGTTTAATGATCCAACACTAACAGCCGCGTGTTGTGTTTAATGTTTCCAACACTTATGACAGCATCAGAATTTGCCCTTCCTTTTCTTACTAACTCTTATCTTACGCTTGTTGTCTAATGATGTCCCCAGAGCAGTTAGAAGACGTGCGCAACACCAAGTCTTGCCATTGCGTGGGAGTGAGAAGTTATTAGACATGGTATAACAAGTCGGCATTCTAGGAGTGGTGGAGAGAAGTTACTTACCGCATGATCTCACGGCTGTGATGAACATGGGAGTTGATGGCAGTTCGTCCTTCATGCCTATAAATATAGAAGCTGCCTCAATACAAGATACACAAGAAGGAAAGCTGAATTCGACTACTACACTATTGAACGATATATATGCTTCTAGTTAGGAAAATCATTATTTCTTCTTGTAGATCGTCATACTATTGTAAACCCGAATAGTAGTGTGTTAGATCATAGTCTTATTTGCTAGGTTGTGTGTATAGATCTATGAGGGAGATAGTTTCATAGAACTTAGTAAATCATTTACACTTTCGTAGTGTTATTATACACCTCAAAGGGGTTGTACTCGTTTCACATATTTTTAATATAGTGAACAACATAGATTATTTTATAATCTATGCAAATTTTGAATACTTCTATTTTCAGTACGTGCATTTTAATTTCCGCTGCATAGTATTGTCTGGATAGTGCCAACACGACAGACGACATCTCTGATTTCGCACGCACACACACTTTCAGTTGGTATCAGAGCCAACTACTTGATACACTAAGTAGAGATTCTGCTTAGAGTGTGTAAATCTGAAATGGAGTATCCACTTTCACCCGCACTAAAGCCTCCAATTCTAGATGGCATGAATTATGCATTCTGGAAACCAAAGATGAGAATGTACATCAAATCCATTGATGAACGAGCCTGGAGGAGTGTTCTTGCTGGTTGGACTCAACCAAGAACCATGACGGATGAAGATAATGAAGCTCGGATCAAGAGAGAGCTCGATTGGACTGCTGAAGAAATCACAACCGCAAGTTACAATTCAAAGGCGTTGAATGCAATCTTCACCTCTACTGATGCCTCCATGTTCAAAATCATATCAAACTGCATTTCTTCAAAAGATGCATGGGATCGACTGCAAGAGCATTGTGAAGGATCAGATAGTGTACGAAGAACCAGACTTCGTATGCTTGGAACCAAGTTCAAAAATCCGAGGACGAAAGAAGATGAAACCATTTCATCTTACAATGAAAAGCTAACCGAGATTTCAAATGAAGCTCATTCTCTTGGAGATCCAATATCTAATACGAGGTTAGTACATAAAATTCTTAGATCAGTTCCTAAACGTTTTGAACCTAAGATATGTGCTATAGAAGAAGCTAAGGATACAAATGTGTTATGTCAAAATGAATTGATTGGTATTTTGAAAACCTATGAATTCAACATTTCTGAAAAGAATGATAATGAAAAGAAAGTTCTTGGTTTCAAAGGTGATGCATCATCATCTGCATCATCAGGTTCTGGAAAGTTACCTTATGTTACTGAAATTGATTCTGATGAAGATGATATTGAGGAATATCTTAATAATCCTGAGTACATGGCATTTATTACTAAATAGTTTAAGACACTCATGAAGAATAAGAGATTCAAAGATAACATTCAACCTAAGGTGCATATTAATAATACTCAACAATTGTCTGTTAGGAAGAAAACTTTTAATCCTTCTAGACAATTAGAAAGAGGAAACAGGTTTAGATCTGACCAGGATTATAGAAAGAATGTTAAATGTGATGCATGTTCTGGATATTGTCATTATGCTAATGAATGTGCTAACACCATTCTAAAAAAGAAACTTAATTTCAGTGCTACTTTAAGTGATGAGTCTGATGTTGATCATGATCCTGAAAAAGACATTGAAAAAGCTTTCTCTGCTAGAATTATGTATGATGATACTCTTGATGATGATCTGGATGATTATTAGGATGTGAGGACAAATGAGCCATCATTTGGGAAATCACTGAATAATAATGCTCCAGAACTTAACTGTTTCATAAGTTCTGTTTCTGAGACAGGTACATCAAGTAAAACAGGTTTATCCAGAAGAGATGCTGACATTCAAGATTTGTCTAACACTGTTTTCAAACTGGAAAGTCTTTTAACAAAGAAGGATAAAGAAATTTCTAAACTCAAAGAAAGATTAGAAGTGTCTATTCTTGACTTTAAGAAATATTCTTATGAAAAACCTTTAACAAATGAAAAAGTTTTCAAGATATCTTCTGAAACTGAGAAACTTAATCATATAATTAAGTCTCTAAATTTTGAAAATTCTGATTTAAGAGAATCAATTACCAAGCTTGAAGGTATTCTAACAAGGAAAGATATTGAGATATCTAAACTTGAAGAGAGATTAAAGGAAGCCTCACTAAGCTTCAAAAGATTCTCTGAAGGAAAGAACAATCTGGAAGACTCTCTTATGACCAACAACTCAAGAAGAACAGGAATTGGCTACCAAGGTAAAAATTCTAAGAATTCTGAACTTAAGAAACCTACTGTATTTGTAAAAGCTGAAGTGAATTACAATCCTAGTGTTTCTGCAAAGACTCAGATCAGTGCAAAAGATGTGATATGCCATTACTGTTTCAAAAAGGGTCATAAAAGTCCTCAATGTTTACAGAAGAAAAATCATCTGAAAAATTATGTATTGCCTGAAATGACACAACATTCTAGATCACATTTTGTATGGACACCAAAAGAAAATACGTCTTGTAATGTTGTTCATATGTCTCTAAAAGCATGTATTCCTGGATTATAGTACTTTGATAGTGGTTGTTCTAAACACATGACAAGTCAAATTGATTATCTTTCTGATTATACTGTTTATAATTGTGGTAATGTCACTTATGGTGGTGGATCTAAAGGAAAAATCATTGGTAGAGGGACATTAAATGTTCCTGGTTTTCCTAAGTTATCCAATGTTCTGCATGTTGATGGATTACTGGCCAATCTTATAAGTATTAGTCAATTATGTGATGATGATTTGCATGTTAAATTTGACAAGAACTCATGTTATGTGTTAGATAAAGATTCTGAATGTATCATGATGGGAAACAGATCTGCTGATAATTGCTATCTCATTGAATCTAAACTTACTTGTAATAAGGCTAAAGTTGATGATAGTACTTTATGGCATCACAAACTTGGACATGCTAATTACAGACAGCTTGATAAACTTGTTAGATTGAAAGCTGTTACAAGCTTACCAGATCTGAAATTTTCAGATAAAAAGGTTTGTGGACCTTGTCAAAAGGGCAAACAGGTCAAGGCGTCTCACAAAATGTTGGGACATTACTCAACCAAACATTGCTTCGAATTACTGCACATGGATCTTATGGGTCCTATGGAAACAAAAAGTATTGGAGGTAAAAGGTATTCTCTAGTTGTGGTTGATTACTATTCCAGATTCACATGGATTGAATTCTTAAAAGATAATGTTGGTCCAGAAAGGAGTATATAACAAGTGTATGGGGGGGGGGGGGGAATACACTTGTATGCAGTCTCTTTTCAAACTTTGATCAAACCAGAGTTCAGCAAGGTTGTCCTGGACAACTCTGCTGATATGATTAACTCTTCTAAGATAATCAAACTACTAAGTACTATTGAGTACTTAGTTGAATAACTATCTAAGTAAGTTATATGTGCGGAATTAGTGGTTGGCCCTTAGTTTAAAACTCCTTTTAGTTCTGAGATCACTTTAACAGAATATTCAGTTCAGGGAACTTGTCCAAATCATGTTTTGCACAGTTTGTGATATGAATCTTTGAAAGTCCAGTTTGTGTGCAGTGTTGAATGTATGTGAGGTACATGGAATGTAAATCAACACAAGAGTTTATAGTGGTTCAGAGACTCAAGCTCCTACATCCACTTTCCCTGATTTAACAGGATAATTCCTTCACTCTTGGAATTAACTTGTTTTATAGTGCCAAGGTGCACTTGATCAACCACACCACTCCTTTGTGCCTTGATCCCTAGGATGTCTAGAGTCCTAATACCCTTTCTCAACTCAGAACTGAACTGTTCTTCTCTCAACAGTCAGCTCCTTCCACTTCTACTACTACAACCTTCTAACTTTCTCACTTGAAAGGTATAAGGGTTGAAGTAAGGTTCCAACTAATGAGATATCCTTTACAATGAAGGTCAGTGTATAGGATAGGATATCTCTCTAAGCTTTGTATGAATTATACAATGGAGTTCAGCTTAGATGAAGTGTTTGAAGACTAAGAATGTCTTTTGAGGACTTTGAAGCTTTAGAATAGTTGTAGTTGGATTAAGTAGATTGGATTCTCAAGGGTGCTTCAAATGGTCTTCACACTTCTGTATTTATAGACAAATTTGAGGATTTGCCCGTTGGAGAGGCAGCCTCAAATGTCTATAAATGTCTTCCTTGAAATCTTCAAACTGGAAGACAGATTCTGATAGTGACATGTCCTTGTTTTGGGAAATAAACGGCTGTAACCACTTTGTCTTCATTCTGCAACACTTTTCCCAATGTCTGACTTTAAGATTCACTTGGTCAAACATGGACATCTCTTCTTATCAAAGATCCTGAGATAAGGACAACATTCCTTATCACTAGGACAGTTCTGCTTATCCATTTCAGCAGATTTTGCTTATCAGCAGTGTTGGCTCTTTGAGCTCTTCAGATGACTTGGCTCTTTCTCTTTCCATGACTTCTTAGAATAATTCTTTGAGCATATATGTCTTGGAAAAGTGAACTTGACCTCATCAGCATAGTTGTATTCGAGACAGATTTTGGTTCAAGTGTGGTGAGACAACTCTTCTGAAACACTCTTGTTGGACAATCCTTCTGAGCTTTGTGTGATGCAGTAGATTAGTACTTTGATGATGCATCTTAACTCATGTTGACATCCACTAAGTTGTCTTTTAAATGATTCTTCTTGATCAGCATACTTGTCCTTCAGTAGACTTGGGGTCAATGCAGAGACTGAGCCTTGAGGGGACTAGACCAGAATAACCTTGTAAGCATGTGTTCCCCCTCAACTAGTGCATCTATTTATCTAAGAGTTGCCTAACACACCAGCTTCTCTACTTGTCTTAGTCTACATGTTCCAACAGTCCTGAAACATGTTCATTAAAATTGACTTATCTACTTGGCATGTCTCAGGGGGTTTTGGTATCATAATCAAAACTCATTTTATTCCCAAAAATTTCCCCCTTTTTGATGATGCCAAAACCTATACAATCCATGCAAAGGTGGCTTGATTACACTTATTACATTCTACTTTAGTGTAGATGATTGAGGTCAAGTTCCCTGAAAGAAAATGTGTTAGTGTATTTTCTGTTTTCATTTGCATATAGGTTGATAAGTCAGACAAGTTAGGATTCAGTAATGTTGATTCAAAATGTGTTCAACTATCATTCAAATAAGAGATCATTACAGGCATGTTGATAGTTGAACAAACATATCAGAGCATGGACATTACATCAGAGCATAAATTAACTAAATTACATGATCAGAGAAATACTTAACAAGATATTCTATCAGAGCATTAATCTTGAGTATCAGAGCAAAAAGTCATCAGAGTAAAAAGTCATCAGAGCAAAACATATCAGCAGTCTTGAGCAATTTCAGCATAGATGACCAATTTCAACAAGTCAGCAGTCAAGACATTCAGATCAGCAGAAAAAGGGTCAAGAGGACTTAGCCAATTCAGAGATTATCTTCAGGAGGTGGCACCATCCCATATTGTGCCCACACCCTCTTCTTTAATTCCATGGCCTCTTGGTTAGTGCCCTTAGGTCCAAGTTCCATCCTGTTCAACTTCAGGATCTCAAAGAATTCTTGGAAGATTCTTGACTGATCAATCCATCCATTCAGCTTTGGAGGCATGTATATGATTGGCTTAGGGGCAGTGAGTTCAATTCTTGCAATGTCAGCAGCTGCAAGCAATTGTTGATATAATTTCCTGTGATATTCTATCATGAACTCAGTAAAAGTGGAGTTGACATCTTTTCCATTCCATCTGTCAATGACATAGTAGTCATACACAAATTCCCTTTTTGCCTCTTCCCATGTATCATTCAGCTGTATTGGCACCCATTTATCCAAGTGTGGATATTTGGTGTCCATGGCACCCATTTCCTCATGGCCATTGCCATAAAATTCTGGATTCCTCCCTTCAGGATCTCAAAGAATTCTTGGAAGATTCTTGACTGATCAATCCATCCATTCAGCTTTGGAGGCATGTATATGATTGGCTTAGGGGCAGTGAGTTCAATTCTTGCAATGTCAGCAGCTGCAAGCAATTGTTGATATAATTTCCTGTGATATTCTATCATGAACTCAGTAAAAGTGGAGTTGACATCTTTTCCATTCCATCTGTCAATGACATAGTAGTCATACACAAACTCCCTTTTTGCCTCTTCCCATGTATCATTCAGCTGTATTGGCACCCATTTATCCAAGTGTGGATATTTGGTGTCCATGGCACCCATTTCCTCATGGCCATTGCCATAAAATTCTGGATTCCTCCCTTCAGGATCTCAAAGAATTCTTGGAAGATTCTTGACTGATCAATCCATTCAGCTTTGGAGGCATGTATATGATTGGCTTAGGGGCAGTGAGTTCAATTCTTGCAATGTCAGCAGCTGCAAGCAATTGTTGATATAATTTCCTGTGATATTCTATCATGAACTCAGTAAAAGTGGAGTTGACATCTTTTCCATTCCATCTGTCAATGACATAGTAGTCATACAAAAACTCCCTTTTTGCCTCTTCCCATGTATCATTCAGCTGTATTGGCACCCATTTATCCAAGTGTGGATATTTGGTGTCCATGGGGATCAGTAGCTGTGGCTTTAACTTGCTGTATGTAGCTCTTCTTCTTCTTGGTTTTTGAAAATCAGCTCTTCTCTTGTCTCTTGCTCTATTAGCTTCTTCCATCAGATCCATCTTTTCTTGGGCCCTCATCATGGCCAGCTTCTGTTGTGTTTCAGGGTCTTTGCCATACCCTTCTTGAAACAGCTTTGATGGATCATTTAACAACACAATTTTCTTCTTCTTTGGTCCAGGTCCAAAGCCTTCATCATACAGCTCTTCAATGTTCTCAGCAGTTTTGGCACCTTCAGTGGACTTGGTCTCAGCAGACTTGTCAGTTTCAGAAGACTTTCCCTTTTCAGCAGTTTTGCTCTTCTTGGGGGTAGGCTCTTCTTCCTCAATCCTGAATTCAAGTGGCAAATCAAGACTGTTAGGAAAATCTGTAAAAGTTTCAACAACTTTCCTTTTTCTTTCTTGATTTGGCCTCTTGTTTGGACTCTTTTAGTGGACTTGTCCATTCCAGAAGCTTCTCCTCCTGGCCTCTGCTGAAGCCTTGCCTTTTCTTCTTGTGCTGAAGCCATTGAATTCTTCAATGCTATGGCTAACTGCTCTTCTTCATCAATATCTTCTAAGTTCAGAACTACTTGCTTTTTGCCCTTATCTTCAGCAGCCTTTTCCTTGCCCTTATCTGAACCACCAATAACCAAGGCACCTTTGGCCCTTGCTCTTTCTCTTTCCCCCTTTTTGGCAGCATCAAAACACTGAGGTTTGAGCTCACTCATGGTTGTTACCATTAGGGATTGGGCTAGGTTCAGGGATTTCATCTCCTCTAGCAGATATACATTTTCATCATGTATATTCTGCATCCTGTCACTGCTCAAGCTAAGGAAGGCTAGAACAAGCTTCATCTTTTGCTCAACAACCTCTTCCATGGTTGCTTTCAGAGATGCATCAAGTTGGGCTTTTAGGAACTCAGTAAGATTTGCTACAACACTTTCAACAATGTTGGCCATAACTTCTTGAGAAAACTTTTCTAAGGCAGCTTTCACCATTGCCAGCCTTAACTCTTCAGCCCTTTTCTTTTGTAAAGCTGTTTTCTTTCCAAGGGCCTTCTTGACAGTCAGCCTGAGTGCTTTGACATTTGAGTTGTGATTGTCTCTTAGCAGCTTCTGTTCTTTCTTGACTTCTTTGGAAATTGATTCCATGCTTGTCTTTGCTTTCTGAACTTCTGCAGAGATAGTTTGCAATCCTGACTCTACTCCACTGATCCTGGCTTCAATTGTGGGCAACACCACATCCTATGAGCCTGTCAGTCTCATTTCTACTGAAGCCAATGTTATTCCTTGCTCATCCAAAGTGCCTGAAGTTTCAGCATAGGCAGATTGGACTTGACGAGCCAAGGAGTCCAGTTTTGCTGAATGTTCACCAAGGATTGCTTGGGCTGAACTGGAATCCACTTGGATAGGGGCATCAGTGAGTAGTTCATCTGCAAAAAATTGATCAAAAGAAATTCCTGCAATATCAGACAAGTCAAATGGGTTAGTGAATAAACACTCTTCACCCTCAGTATTTTTTGCATAAGACTCTAATACATCAGCAGTCTTCTTTTCATTTTCAACTAATTTTTGTCTCCCTTCATAAATAATGTTCTCACACAAAGGATCAGGCCTCCTTTCATCAAGGGATTCCTGAAGTTCAGATTTGACTTCAAGAATAACCTGTCCTTCCTCACTTATTCCACCCTCATATGGTAGTACACTCACAATCTTAGTGATTACTACCTCTCTATCATCCAAAACTCCCTCTGGTTTTTCAACTATTTTCTCCTTTTCAACTCCTTCACCTAAACCTGCAGCACCATCACCCTCAACAGGGTTCAAAGGAGGCAGTTGTTGGGAGATCACAGTGCTTTTCTCAGCAGTCACTCAGTCATCCTGAATGATTAAGGGCTGATCAGTGTCCAACTCTCCTGACACTGAATAGGCCTTAACCAAACCAGCTTCTGGGATAGGGGCCTCCACATCTGTAAGCTGTGCCTTGAGTTTAGAAGAACCTTCATTGACAGATGTTTCTTTGGCTGTGTCACCAGCTCTGGTCAACACCTCTGAAGATACAGAGCCTTTTCTATGATAAGTAACAAGGGGAGTTGAAAACTTGCTGGATTCAGAAGGGTTGGGTTGGGGAGGTTCAGGGAGGTTGATCTGAGAGGGGTCAGGAGGGTTGTCTTGAGGAGGTTTGGAGGGGTTTGATGGATCATCTTTGCCATCATCACTTGAGCTGCTATCAGGGTGCTTGATCCCTTTAGCCAGTCTCTCTTTCTCCCCAGCAATCTTGTCAGCAACCAACTTGGCAAATACTTCCTCATCAGTGAGGAACCTTGTTTTGTTTACTCCAGCAAAATGAAGTAATATGTCCTCTTCTATTTGCCACCAATTTGCACCTTTGTCAAGAATGACTTGTGCAATCTCCATGATGGACTTATCTTTCACTTCCACTAACATCCTCAAATCATGGAACATGGTTTGAAGTCTTGGGAATTCTGCAAGTTGTGGATACAAGCTGTCCACAGTAGCCCTTGCTCCACCCCTGAGCATACTTTCATAAGTATACTCCTCCTCATTCTCATTTGATTGAGAACTTTGGGTTATAGGGGAGTTGGCTCTGGTTTCAGGAATTGCAGCTTCAGGCAGGTTTATTTCAGGGGGGTTGGCATCAGAAGGGTTGAGCTCAATAAAAGGTACTTCAGTTGCTTTTGATAGCAATGGATCTGAAGGGGATTTGCTAATGGGGGTTGGCTCATGAAGTGCAACTTCTAAGAGTTTTGAGTAGTTGAGCATAGAGGAATCAAGAGGAGATTGTAGCCTTGTCTCATCTACTGCTAGATCAGCTAGCACATCTATTGCACTTCTCTGTGCACTCCCTTCTGGAGAATATCTCTTAGTAAGATTAACAGGGGTGATGGGTTGGTTAGGAGGGGTAACATGAGTTTCAGGGGAGTTGGGTTCAGGATTTTGGGATTCAGGAAGGTTGGCTTCTAAGGGTTGGCCTTCAGGGACTTTGGACTCTGGGGTTCCAGAACCAGAAGAGTTGGTCTTGGACTTAGACTTAGTCCTGCTTTCTGCCCTGCTCTCCCTTAGGGCCACTTGGAGAGATCTTTCCTCCTGAAGTTCCAGCACCTTTTCAGTGGGCTTGTCTCTCCTCTTACTTGCCCTACTGCTCCCACTTCCTTCCTCTTCCTTCTCAGGGACAACTTCCCTGGGCCTTTTATCACCCTTTTTCTTTTGCCTTGTCTCATTGTATTTCTGCCTTAACTCTTCTGAGTGGTCAGAAGGCACTTGCACTCCCTCTTCTGCCACTTCATCAACTTCAGTTGATGCTCCTGAGGATTCTTCTGTTGGAATATGAGACAATTTCTTGGTTTTGACAGCCCTGGCCTTTGTTCTTTTCTTCATTTTGAGCTTTTCCTCTTGCTTCTCTTCAGTAGGTTTGGCCTGTAGCAGTCTTCTTTGTTCAGTCTTTTTGCTCAGCTTCCTGAATAAAATTTTCTGGGCCGGGAGGGGCTTGGCAAAGGTTTGCATCTCAAAATAATGAGCAAACTTCTCAATCAACAAGCTTGCCCTTGTGCAGTACTTGAGCTTGCTCTCCAATACAACCTTTTGGTGAGCTTTCACCTTGAACTTTGTCTTTTCTTTCATCATCTCAGATAAGATGAAGGTCCTCCAATCAAATTTGATGCCCTTATCACTGGCATCAATCACTGCAGCCATAATCCTTATTCTTGGAGCACTCACTTGCTCCAAACTGCCAGTGTTGCTCATGAGACTCTTTGTGATTACCTCAAATAGATTGGGGAACTTTAGCTTGAGAGTCCTCTTGTGTTGTGTAGATGAGATTGGTCCAGGAACAAGGAGCCAATCTTGAGCAATCTCTTCCTCATGGCCATTGCCATAAAATTCTGGATTCCTCCCTTTAGAGGGCAATCCAAAGGCATCATCTACATCCTCTTCAGAGAATTTCACCCTGTGAAATCTTTCTTCTTCTTCTCCTTCAGCCCTGTAAGAGAGTCTTGTGGTGACCTCTCCATCTTCTGGCTTTCCTCTCCATTCCAGAAAAGCGAAGAACTCAGCCATGTAAGATTCAAGGCAAGAGTCTGGCTTTTCTTGCATAAACTTTTGAAGGCCAGCCCTTCTTAACCATCTCAAGGTTGGAGTAACCTCTGGATCATCACACTCAAAGGAGATGATAGGCTCAAAAATAAGGTTGTTTTTGTGGCTAAGATAGCCAAAATCAAGGTCAAGATCCTTGTTTGTGAAGTCAACAACCATTTCAGTTCTAACTTTGGGAGCCATTGAAGAAAAAATGAAGGATTTTGAGAGAGTTTTAGAGAAGATGAAATCTAGGGTTTCAAGAGAATTTTGAATGCGTGGGGAAGAATGAATTATTGTATGGCTTCTTAAGACTTGTGAATATTCCAAAAGGAATGTATGTCAATGAGTAGGTGAGTCTTAAGGCAATTCAACGGTTTACAAATGAGGAAATTTGGATTGAACGGCCAAGATCAATTTCAGGGGAGTTGGCCAGTTTTGATCCAACAGTCAATAACCAATGAAACAGTGAAAAACTGTTTTTATTCAAACGTGGGAGGAGTTTTAATGTTTGTTTAAGGCTGGGGGGTTATCAAGGTAGATCATGTCTCAAATGGTTTAATGCAAACAAGAGTTAAATCTTGGCATTTAATGCATTGAAAGCGACTTTTTGGGTAAGGGACAAATTGAATCCTTAAAAAGGTGATATCTTTAAAAGGAATGGGACAGTTATTGAAATAGGCAATGATTACCCAAAATAGGTGCTTATCAAACTAGGATTTGGTTTGATAGCCAAGACAACTTATCTGACCCTACATGGACAAGTGTCCTGAAGTGATGTGGACAACTGTCCTGAATCTCAATGGACAAGTGTCCTGAACAATTGAGGTCATCTCTTCTGAATTTCAGTAGACTTGACCAAGTCTGCTGAACTTGATTTCAGTTCCCCCTTGATCAATTAACTCCTTTGGACTCACTTGTCCAACTTCCCAAGATCAAGAAGTCCCAACTCTGCTGATAATTCCAAGAATCTTGCCTCTGCAAGTGGTTTTGTCAAAATATCAGCTTTTTGATGATCTGTGTGGATTTTTACTAGCTTGATATCATTATTCTCCACATGGTCTCTAATGAAGTAGTGCTTGATGTCCACATGCTTGCATCTAGTGTTTAAGACTGGATTCTGAGATATTGCAATAGCACTGTTGTTGTCACAGAATATAGGCACTTCAGTAGAGTTGACATTGTAGTCTCTTAGTTGTTGTCTCAACCAAAGGATCTGAGCACAAAACTTCCAGCTGCTACATATTCAGCTTCAGTGGTGGAGGTTGCCACTGTGTTCTACTTCTTAGAGAACCAAGAAATGAGCTTGTTCCCTAAGAATTGACATGTCCCTGAAGTGGATTTTCTGTCAATTCTACAGCCTCCATAATCAGCATCTAAGTAGCCAGTTAGCTCAATGTTGTCATCAGCAGGGTACCAAAGGCCTAGATTTTCAGTGCCTTTGAGATACCTCAAGATCCTCTTAGCAGCCTCTAGATGACTTTTCTTAGGATTTGCTTGAAACCTAGCACAAACACCTACTGCAAAGGTGATGTCAGGTCTGCTGGCAGTGAGATAGATGAGTGAGCCAATGATTCCTCTATACTAAGTAGAGTTGGTTGGAACACCACTCTCATCTGGATCCATCTTCTAATTTGTGATCATAGGGATCCTTACTGGCTTGCTGGTTGTACATCCAAATTTCTTGATCATTTCTCTAGTGTACTTGGCTTGGTTGATGAAGATTCCTTCCTTTGATTTCTTGACTTGTAAGCCCAAAAAGAAATTCATCATTCCCATCATTGACATCTCAAACTTGCTTTGCATGAGCTTTGAGAACTTCTTACACAGCTTCTCATTTGGGGATCCAAATATAATGTCATCAACATATATTTGGACAAGTAAGATGTCCTCTCCTTCGGTGATTCTGAAGAGAGTTATGTCCACAGTTCCTTTGAAGAATCCATGGTCCAAGAGGAACTGTGATAGTGTGTCATACCAGGCTCTTGGAGCTTGCTTGAGTCCATATAGAGCTTTCTTTAGTCTATAGACTTGGTTTCTAGCCTCAAAACCAGGTACACTTTGGACTTCTTCCTTCAAAACTCCATTCAAGAAGGCACTCTTGACATCCATCTGGTACACTTTGAACCTCTTGTGGGCTGCATAGGCTAGTAATAGCCTTATTGCTTCTAACCTTGCCACAGGTGCAAATGTTTCATCATAGTCAATGCCTTCTGATTGACAATAGCCTTTTGCCACTAATCTGGCTTTGTTTCTGACAATCACATCATTCTCATTCTTCTTGTTCTTGAACACCCACTTGGTTCCAATAACATCTTGATGTGAAGGTCTATCCACCAGCTCCCATACATCATTTCTGGTGAATTGGTTCAGCTCTTCCTGCATTGCTGTGATCCAATTTACATCTTGAAGTGCTTCTTCAATGGCACTTGGTTCCTGTTCTGATAGGAAACAGCAAAACAAAGCACTTTCACCATGAAACCTTCTGGTTTTGACTCCTATACTTGGATCACCAAGTATCAGATCAGTAGGATGGTCAGACAACCATGTCCTTCTTTTTCTGATCCCTTCAGTAGAGTTGTCCTCTACTAAGGTTGAGTCACCATTATCATAAAATTCAGGGTAATTGAATGCAGGATCTAATTCAGGATCATATTTAGGGATGTTGTCCTCAATGTCAGGGACATTGGCATTTTCAACATTTATGTTTCCCCCTTGAATATTTGATCCATTAACTACCTCAGCAGAGCCTACTTCTTCATTGGTAGTTGTTACCTGAGTGTGAACTGGGATTGGGTCATTCAATTCACTATTTCCTTCAGTGGGGTTTGCCTCAGGAAGGTTGCCTTCAGGATTGTTATCCAGTGTTATGTTTTCAGGAAGATTGGTTAGGACAACATCTATGAATACAGTGTCCTTGTCTTTTAGGCTTAATCTGGTTGTTCTTTGTGTGATTTCTTCAGTATCCTGGTCTTTGTTCCTGACCTCAAAAATAGATTCATCAAACACAACATAAGGTGTTTCCTCCACAATTAGGGTTTTACAGTTGTATACCCTGAAAGCTCTACTGATTTGGGAATATCCAAGAAATATCCCCTCATCAGCTATGCTGTCAAAGGCTTTTAAATGCTCTTTCCCATTGTTGTGAATGAAACACTTACAACCAAATATGTGGAAATATGACACTTTAGGCAGTCTTCCTTTCCAGAGTTCATAGAGGGTTTTGCCTTGACCCTTAGTGATCAAACATCTGTTCTGAGTATAACAGGCAGTGTTTATGGCTTCAGCCCAAAACCTCTTAGGTAGGTTTGAATCAGCAATTAAAGTTCTAACAACTTCTTTTAGAGTTCTATTCCTTCTTTCTGCAACTCCATTCTGCTGAGGAGTTCTAGCTGCTGAAGTTTCATGGGTTATACCATTTTGTGTACAATACTCATTGATGTATGAATTTATGAACTCAGTGCCTTTATCAGATCTTATCTTGATTATGTTAAGGCTCTTTTCATTTGACAGTCTCTTTAGTAGTTCAGGGAGTTTGACTTGATTTTCCTTCTTATTAAGGAGAAATACTACCCATGTGAACCTAGAGAAGTCATCTACTACAACCAATGTGTATTTCCTACCATTTATGCTTGCAGGGGTAATTGGTCCAAATAAGTCCATGTGTAAAAGTTCAAGTACCCTTTCAGTAGAGATGACAAGTTTTCCCTTGAATGAGGCTTTAATCTGTTTTCCTTCTTGGCATGGTTTACAAACATGCTCCTTAATAAAAACCTCATTAGGTAGTCCTTTAACTAATGCATTTCTAGCAAGCTTGTTCATTGATTTAAAGTTCAGGTGGTTTAGCCTCTTATGCCGTAACCAACTTTGTTCATTTGAGCTCTTAGTAATGAAACATGCAGCATCAGTAGACTTGTCCCAGTCAGCAAAATACACATTTCCCTTTCTAGTTCAAGTCAGTAGAGTTTGAGTATTATCTTTAATTAATCATTTTCCACTTGAGAACTCAACATTAAAGCCTTTATCATAGAACTGACTTATGCTTAGCAAATTGTACTTGAGACCAAGGTGACTTATGCTTAGCAAACTTGCCTAATTACCCTGATTGATTCAAGGTGGCTAAGTTGTTTTCCTTTAGCATCAACATACACTGTCTTTCCCTTAAATGCCTTTGGGAAAGTGTGTGTGAAAGTGTCGACTCTGTAAGTTTTTGGAGAGTTGTCAAATCTACTGAACTTATGAGTTCTTTGTGCTACTTGAGGAAATCTTTTAGGGAAGGCATATTTATGACCATTACCCTTTGGCATGAAGGGTTTTGGTTGTCTCATTTTATTTTGCCTTTGAGGATAGTTGTCAAGAGGTCTGTTCAGCTGAGGCTTCCTTAGTAGAGTTGGCCTAGGCTGACTAAACCTTGGATAACTCCTCTGAACATTGTTCATGAGAGTTGCCCTTCCATTGGGTCTACTCTGCTGACCAACATTCCTCTTGTGTTCAGGGACTTTGGCCTTTTTCAAAGGTTTGGGCCTAGTCTCCTAAAACACCCTCTTGTGTTCAGGGACTTTGGCCTTTTTCAAAGGTTTGGGCCTAGTCTCCTAAAACACTTGAGTGGGCATCTCATTCATTTTGCCCTTCCCTTTGTTCAGTGGCTGAATCATTTCATTTTCAGCTTGTTGTGCCACTGATTTGACAAAGATTTTCTTAGTGTTACTTGTAGAAGCAACACTAAGACAAGGTGAAGATTCAAATGGATCAAAACCTAATCCACTTCTTTGAGCCATAGGTCTTTGGTAACTTTGAATTTCCTCTATTGCCCTAGAGGATTTGTTCAAAGCAGACATCTTTAATTTCAGGCTCTCTTCACTTGATTTAAGAATGGCATACTCATGTGAGAGGTTTTCAAATTTTGCTTGAAGAATTTTTAGTTCGAAATCTTTTCACTTCTGAGAAAGTAGTTGATCATCAATCTGTCCTTGTTGGTCAACTATCCTGAGATTTGCTTCCTCAAGCTCTCTCAAGACTTGTTGATACAACTCAGTAGACTTGATATCAACTACTGTCTCAGCAGGTTTTGAAAGCTCAATTGAAAGCCTTTCATTTTCTCTCACACGATTGTCATGAAATTCTTGTAATCTAGTGAAATCTTCCATCAACTTCCCAAAAGAAAGTTTCAAGTTGACTTCACTAGTATTTTGTGATAGAAATGATGGTGAGCTAGAAGTAGAGGATACCTCATCATCCTCAATGGCCATGTTGCACACATCATCATCATCATCACTGTTTGAGAACAGTCCATCAGAAGAGTTGAAGCTTTCAGCACTATCAGATTCATCACCAGCCATTATGGCTTTTCTGTTGGTGAATTTTCTATCTCTTTTGGCTTGCCTCTCTCTTCTTTCCTTGGAGCTGAGTTCAGGGCAATCATACTGGAAGTGCCCTTTCTTCTTAGAATTGTAGCACAGATCCTCATCATCATCTTTCTTTGGATCATCTCTCCTTCTAGATGAGGAGGGTTCAGCTCTGTTGGACTTTCTCCTATCAGAGCACTTGTCCTCTGATCTTTTCACTTCAGGCTTCTTGTCCTCAGCCTGTGCTTCAGGAGAGTTGTACCTTCTCCTGAATTTGTTGTCCTGGTAGAATTTCTTGTATCTGCCAAACCTTGAGTTGAGTTTATCAAACCTCCTGGCCATCAGAGCCATTTCTTCCTTCATTTCAGTCTTAGAGACCGACTTTGATGTTCTTGGAGTGGGCTGCATTTCTGGTTCAGCAACTTTGGCTTTGAATGCCACTCCCTTGATTGGTAAGGAAGATTCCTCTGCTGGCTTCCTTCTGTTGAGGTCAAACTCATAAGCTTTGAGTTCAGAGAAGATTTGTTGCATGGGCATGGTGGAGAGATCCTTGGTATTTTGCATCATCACAGCATATACATCCCACTTTTGAGTGAGACTTCTCAAGATCTTCAGTCCAACTTCTCTCTTGGAGTACACCTTGCCCAAGGAGTTGATTTCATTCATCACATCTGTGAATCTACCAGCAAACTTGTCAATGGACTCATCAGACTCCATTGTGAATTGCTCAAACTTCTGCACAGCCACTTGGAGATTGTTTTCCTTTATCTTTTCAGTACCCTCACACATTTCTGCAAGAGTATCCCATATTTCTTTGGCAGTTGTGCAGTGGTAGACCCTTCCCATGATTGCATCTGGAATTGTTTGGTAGAGGGTATTCATGGCTAGATAATTCAAATTATCTTTCCTTTTCTCCTCAGAGGTGAAATCATCTTCATCTTTGGGGATCACATCCCTTGTGTCTGCTCTTTGTTCATTAGTCAATCTGGGGTTAAGCTGAGTGAACACATAGGGTCCTCTTGTAATCACCCTCAGCATATCAGTGTGTAGAGATGCAAGATGAGCTCTCATTCTGATTTTCCAGAAATCATAATTATCAATTAAGAACATGGGTAACTTGTGATGTGATATATGGTTAACTGGATTGGTGGCCATATTGTCCAGTCCTTGAACAGCAGGAGGAGGAACAACATTCATGTTCTGTTCCTGATTTTGATCTTGGTTCTGGTTTTGGTTTTGGTTCTGATTCTGTTGTTGATTCCTGTTGTTGTTGCCACCTCTTGCCATATACTTTCAATATAAGGGTTAGACAATAGATATGCAAGATTTCAGAGAGATCAGTTCAGTGACCACACCAAATATGTGTTTTTGAAAATCTAGATGGATTTTCAGAAGTAGTGGTCTTTGAACCCCTGCTCTGATACCACTTGTTGGTCCTGAAAGGAGTATATATAAAGTGTATGGGGGGGGGGGGAATACACTTGTATGCAGTTTCTTTTCAAACTTTGATCAAACCAGAGTACAGCAAGGTTGTCCTGGACAACTTGCTGATATGATTAACTCTTCTAAGATAATCAAACTACTAAGTACTATTGAGTACTTAGTTGAATAACTATCTAAGTGAGTTATATGTGCGGAATTAGTGGTTGGCCCTTAGTTTAAAACTTCTTTTAGTTCCGAGATCACTTTAACAGAATATTTAGTTCAGGGAACTTGTCCAAATCAAGTTTTGCACAGTTTGTGATATGAATCTTTGAAAGTCCAGTTTGTGTGCAGTGTTGAATATATGTGAGGTACTTTGAATGTAAATCAACACAAAAGTTTATAGTGGTTCAGAGACTCAAGCTCCTACATCCACTTTCCATGATTTAACAGGATAATTCCTTCACTCTTGGAATTAACTTGATTTATAGTGCCAAGGTGCACTTGATCAACCACACCACTCCTTGGTGCCTTGATCCCTAGGATGTCTAGAGTCCTAGTACCCTTTCTCAACTTAGAACTGAACTGTTCTTCTCTCAACAGTCAGCTCCTTCCACTTCTACTACTACAACCTTCTAACTTTCTCACTTGAAAGGTATAAGGGTTGAAGTAAGGTTCCAACTAATGAGATATCCTTTACAATGAAGGTCAGTGTATAGGATAGGATATCTCTCTAAGCTTTGTATGAATTATACAATGGAGTTCAGCTTAGATGAAGTGTTTGAAGACTAAGAATGTCTTTTGAGGACTTTGAAGCTTCAGAGTAGTTGTAGTTGGATTCAGTAGATTGGATTCTCAAGGGTGCTTCAAATGGTCTTCACACTTCTGTATTTATAGACAAATTTGAGGATTTGCCCATTGGAGAGGCAGCCTCAAATGTCTATAAATGTCTTCCTTGAAATCTTCAAACTGGAAGACAGATTCTGATAGTGACATGTCCTTGTTTTGGGAAATAAACGGCTGTAACCACTTTGTCTTCATTCTGCAGCACTTTTCCCAATGTCTGACTTTAAGATTCACTTGGTCAAACATGGACATCTCTTCTTATCAAAGATTCTGAGATAAGGACAACATTCCTTATCACTAGGACAGTTCTGCTTATCCATTTCAGCAGATTTTGCTTATCAGCAGTGTTGGCTCTTTGAGCTCTTCAGATGACTTGGCTCTTTCTCTTTCCATGACTTCTTAGAATAGTTCTTTGAGCGTATATGTCTTGGAAAAGTGAACTTGACCTCATCAGCATAGTTGTATTCGAGACAGATTTTGGTTCAAGTGTGGTGAGACAACTCTTCTGAAACACTCTTGTTGGACAATCCTTCTGAGCTTTGTGTGATGCAGTAGATTAGTACTTTGATGATGCATCTTAACTCATGTTGACATCCACTAAGTTGTCTTTTAAATGATTCTTCTTGATCAACATACTTGTCCTTCAGTAGACTTGGGGTCAATGCAGAGACTGAGCCTTGAGGGGACTAGACCAGAATAACCTTGTAAGCATGTGTTCCCCCTCAACTAGTGCATCTATTTATCTAAGAGCTGCCTAACACATCATCTTCTCTACTTGTCTTAGTCTACATGTTCCAACAATCCTGAAACATGTTCATTAAAATTGACTTATCTACTTGGCATGTCTCAGGGGGTTTTGGTATCATAATCAAAACTCATTTTATTCCCAACAGATAACTCTGAAACTTTTTCCATCTTCAAAATTCTGTACAAAAGATTTAAGAATGTTTTCAACTCTAAAGTCTGCAGAATTAGTTCTGATCATGGAAGGGAATTTGAAAATAGTTCTTTTACTGAGTTTTGTGAATCAAAAGGTATTATACAAGAGTTTTCATCACCTAAAACTCCTCAACAAAATGGCATTGCAGAAAGGAAGAATAGAACACTTCAAGAAATGGCTAGAGTCATGTTATGTTCTAAGAACTTATCCAAAAGATTTTGGGCAGAAGCTCTTAATACTGCTTGTCATATTGCTAATAGAGTTTATATTAGAACAGATTCTACTAGAACTCCATATGAAATTCTGAACAATAGAAAGCCTAACCTTAAATATTTCCATGTTTTTGGCTGTGTATGCTACATCTTGAATGACAGGGATTAGTTACATAAGTTTGATTCAAAAAGTGATAAATGGTTCTCTCTCGGCTATTTAAGAAATAACAAAGCCTATATAATTTATAACTTTAAGACTGATACTGTACAAGAATCTGTAAATGTTGTTTTTGATGATGATACAAGTATTACAGGTAAAAGCATTGAAGAGGAAGACATATTAGATTTGATTGATGTTCTAATCAATACTGAAAATGTTGAACAGGTTCAGAATGTTGAGAAGAATGATGACACGCCAGAGGAAACATCTGATAATACAGATCCTGAAAATCTGTATAATCTCCAGAAAACTCCCTCCATAAGGATTCAGAAATATCACCCACAAGATCATATCATTGGTGAACAGTCTACAGGTGTTCAAACCAGAAGAAGAATGGGTATGAACTCAAAAGATGTGGTAAGATCTATATGTATGTCATGCATGTGTAGTAAAGTAAATCATGAATGCTATCACTCTGAGATTGAACCTAAAACTGTTAAAGAAGCATTAGATGATGAGAATTGGATTGAAGCCATGCATGAAGAACTAAATCAGTTTGTTAGGAATGATGTTTGGACATTAGTTCCTAGACTAGACCATGTTAATGTCATAGGGACTAAATGGATTTTCAAAAATAAGACTGATGAGATGGGAAACATAATTAGAAACAAAGCTAGGTTGGTTGCTCAAGGGTATACACAAGTAGAAGGTGTAGACTTTGATGAAACATTTGCTCCTGTTGCTAGAATCGAATCCATTAGGCTCTTACTTGCCATTGCATGCTATATTGACATAAAAATGCACCAAATGGATGTTAAAGCTGTCTTTTTAAATGGTATTCTTATGGCTTGAAGCAAGCACCTAGAGCATGGTATGAAAGGTTAACAGATTTCTTGATTGAGTTTGGTTTTGTAAGAGGAGAAGCTGACAGAACACTGTTCATTAAACATGAGAAAAATGCTATTATGATTGCTCAAATTTATGTTGATGATATAGTTTTTGGTTCTACTTGTGACAATATGCTCAAACACTTTGTAAATGAAATGACATCTACTTTTTAAATGTCCATGGTTGGTGATTTGAATTACTTCCTAGGATTGCAAATTAAACAGCAAAAAGATGGGATTTTTATTTCACAAAGTAAGTATGCTAAAAATCTTGTGAAAATGTTTGGTTTAGAGAATGCTAAACACATGAAAACACCTATGGGATCAACTCAGAAACTGAGTAAAGACAATGTTGGCCAGAATGTTGACCCAACACTGTACAGATCAATGATAGGTAGTCTTCTATATTTGAGTTCCAATAGACCTGATATTATGTTCAGTGTTTGTCTATGTGCTAGATACCAGGCTAATCCTAAAGAATCACATATGAATGTTGTTAAAAGAATCATTAAGTATGTTGTAGGAACAAGTGATTTAGGCATCTGGTATAGCAAAGACACAAACTGTACCTTGATAGGGTATAGTGATGCAGATTGGGCAGGTGATTGTGATGATAGGAAAAACACAAGTAGTGGTTGCTTTTATATGGGAAACAACCTGATCTCTTGGCACAGTAGAAAACAAAACTGTGTTTCTCAATCAACAGTTGAATCAGAATACATTGCAGCAGGGAGTTGTTGCACTCAATTACTTTAGTTGCAAAAAATGTTTCATGATTATGGCTTACCTAGTGATGTTTTGACTGTGTACTGTGATAATACTAGTGCTATAAATATTTCAAAAAATCCAGTGCAACATTCATTAACAAAGCATATAAGTATAAGACATCACTTCATTAGAGATCTTGTTGAAAAGGAAGTTGTTAAGTGGGAGTACATATCTACTGAAAAACAATTGGCTGATATTTTCACCAAAGCTCTTGATGACAAGAGGTTTTCATCCCTTCGAAAATCTCTTGGTTTGTGTAATATCTGAAAATATGATCAAGGGTGTTGTATCAAATGCGGTAGCATTTGAGACAACTCTAAGATAAAGTCTCTTATTTGTTTCCTTGCTTTAATTTTCGTAATTATTGAATTAATGAAATTCCTTGTGATTGATATTTGAATTCTGAGTGACTTGTGAATAATACTAAAAGTGCATATACACCTCTCAAATGCTGAAAATGAAAAATCACTTATTAGATGCTTTATAAATCACTGAGTAACTATGGGACACAGAGCTCACTACTACGATGATCTCTTTTCAAAAGGTGATATAAATTGCATCAAAATATTCACAAATTCATTGAGTAACTATGGGGCACGGAGTTCGCTGCTACGATGCACTCTTTTCAAAAGATGGATCAATGTGAAGTGTGATAAAAAGAAAAAGAAAATAGAGCAACACATATGATGTAAAATCATGAAAAAACTGTGTTGAGGTGTATAGAATGCCAACAATAGTCGAATCACACGTAAACTCAGATTCTTATCCCAATTTTCGTGGAATTAGTTATTTTTGATAATTATTAAATATTATTCTTTGAAATATTTAATTTGACTAAGTCTTGCCTTATTCTATTAATTAAGTTATTATATATTCCACATCTAATTATTTTTTGATTTTTCAGAATTCTTATTCTCCCAACTTCACACGATCGATTAGTGGGGAAGTTACTTCCACTCCACTTCCCTCACTCTCAGAATCGTGTAACTCCTTCTTCTTAATTCTCCTTATAAAATGAATCTCCATAGCAGTGTTGGTAAATACATTAAAGGCTTTGTTAATACGTTTAAGCACGGTAATGACAGTTCTTAAATTTATTTACAGCACTCAAGTATATCTATTACCTATGTCACATCACTTTTCGCCTCACACTTTTTGAAATTTGATTTGCATTTATCTGTAGAACTCGAAAGGTCTCCAGAATTAATTTGTTGTCTTGTTTTGTGTGTACAACCTCTATTATGCCTAACAATTCTCAGGACTCTGCTGCACATTCGAACTCAAACTCAAGCAACAAGAATTCTCCAAATCCTCTCAACCTTCTCGCAGAAATGGCGTCCTCAAACTCTCCAAACTCACCAACATTCATTGTAGGAACCATTGTCGTTCCTTACTCCGATGAACAAACACCCACTCAATTATCCCCTCTCGAAATCATTCCTTACAATCCCTTCGACATTCGCACAGAAATTGCGAATGTGAACGCAACTATTGAAATTTCAGCCTCTAAGCCTCTAAATGAGCCCTCATCCGAAGCTCCTGCACCTGAAATCACTCCAGTAACCTTACACTTCCCTCTAGGCACCTCTTTCAACACCTTGAAAGAAGCTTTCGAAACCCTAAGCCTAAAAACAACACACCCTGTTTTAGTGCTTGAAGGAGAAACACTGGATAATGCCATGTTCAAGGGCGATGTGGACATGCAAGCTCAGCAAGAATATTCAGATGAAGAAGTTCTGGCCGCCAAGTTCGAAAGACTACATCGGCAGACAAAAGGGCAAGAAGAAGGCCGCTGTTGTTCCTACCGCAAGAAAATGGTCAGGTGGAAAGAGAAAGTCCCAAAGGAACTTGGGCAAAATTGTTGATTATACGGGAAAAGGGAAGAAACCCCGAACTGATGGGAATGTTTCTGACCCCATTGCTGTTTCTGACTCTGAACCAGAACCAGAAACAGCGCCAGAACAAGCTGCAGCTGAAGAGAGGAAGTAAATGAGGATGATGTAAACGAAGTAGCTGAGGAAATGGAAGAGGAGTGTGAACCCACTCCACCGATCCGACGATCAAAATGGCTCCGAGAGCCCAAGAGTGTTGCCTCTCCGATGGCAACACCAGAGCCGTCTGATTCTGAGTCATCATCCAACTCTTCTGAGGAAGATGAAAACGAGGTACTATTCTCCTCTGATGATAGGAATAGTGACACTGATGAGGATTATAATGATAAGTCAAGCATACAGATAGAACTATTAGGACTAGACAAATCCTTAGTGAAAGGCTGATAAAGGTTCCTGATTTTGAAGAAATGAACCTTATAGAGTGGTTTAAGGAAAGGTCATTGTTGCATGCTTTACAATTTGCTTGCACTTACATTGTGGACTGGATATATGAATTCTATGCTAATATCCCTCAATTTGCTGGTGATCCAAATTCCACTAGATATGGCCATTTTTGGTTTAGAGGAAATAGACATATGATTACCCCTAGGAGAATCAATATTCTGTTTAAAACAAAAATCATGGAGGATCCAGTTGTTACTGACCATGATGTTATGATAAGCATCTTAACTGGGGGAGTAATCACCAAATGGAGGAGAAGGATTTTGACATCTAAACTGACTAGCCTATATTTTGTCTTACATAAATTGGTGTGTTTCAATTGACTGCCTACTACAAACTGCACCACTCTCACCTTAGAACAGACTGTTTTGATGTACAAGATTGGACATCTGAAAAGAATTAACCTAGGACAGGTTATTTTCTCTGATGACTTTCAAGTCTGACATGTCTGGAAGAGGCATTCTGCCTTACCCATGCCTTGTGTACAAATACCTGCTGGACAAAGCCTTTGACAGATTTGATGATGAAGTAGTTAGCAACTACGGAGTACATACCAGGCTTCAGCATTTCAAATCAGTTCTTGGTGAAAGGTGACAGGGTGGGTGATCTTCCTTTGAGGAGGAATGATGATGAAGCAGGCCCAAGCACAGCAGCCAGTGTTCCAGAAAATGATCTCATCCACAATACCACACTGCCTCCAGAAGGAGATATTCCTCCTCTATTTACTTATCTTCCAACTATATAATGAGGTAGATTGATATTTTGTAGGGGTCTATTCTTAATTTGCAGCACTCTGTGGAAGATCTTCTAATTCAAAAGAAATTTTGGATGAATCTCCTTTCCACTTCAACAGTGGGAGTAGCTGACAGTTCTCATAACCAGCCTACTAACATTGTTGTTCCACCTACTGTAGATGAACCGTATTCAGTTTCTGGCAGAACTCATGAACTTGCTGCTGACACTGCAATGAATGAAGAAGAAGATCAAGACATCCAGGATATGTATGGTGATCTGTGATCCGGATGTACAATGAGCTTGAAGACAGGGGGAGAGCTTACACTATGGGGGAGTATATGCGGACTATGGAGATGCAGCTGAAACACATTTCAGTCCAATCCTTTCCCATGTGTTAATTCAGTTCTTTCTTTGTTATAAAAACTCTGTACTTATGTTTTATTTTATTTCTCAAACTCTGTTATTTACATTCTGTAATTATTAGGATTTACTTTTGTTTAAGTTGTTTAAATCTAAACAAGTTTTTTGGTTTAGATGTTGTTTATTTCTAATTTGATCTTATACAACTTGTTACTTCATCTTTTTGAAATATCAATTGTGTAAACTTCTTAATCAATATTTATGTTGTGTGAACTTCAGTTGTGTTGATGTAGAAAGGTCAAATTGGGGGAGATTGTTGATGTTGATATAAGTGTTTTGTTTAATGATCCAACACTAACAACCGAGTGTTGTGTTTAATGTTTTCAACACTTATGACAACATCAGAATTTGCCCTTCCTTTTCTCACTAACTCTTATCTTACGCTTGTTGTCTAATGATGTCCCCAGAGCAGTTAGAAGACGTGGGCAACACCAAGTCATGCCATTGCGTGGGAGTGAGAAGTTATTAGACATGGTATAACAAGTCCCTACATTCTAGGAGTGGTGGAGAGAAGTTACTTACCGCATGATCTCACGACTGTGATGAACATGGGAGTTGATGGCAGTTCGTCCTTGATGTCTATAAATACAGGAGCTGCCTCAATACTGTTGAAATTTTTGAGCACCCAACAATGGCTTTACAAAATTGACAGAAATAAATAACAAAATTATAAATACAATTAAATAAATATTTACACAAAGTCTTCGATTTTCTTCTTTTAGCAGCTTTTCTCCTTTAGCAGCTTCCCAAAACAGGCAGGTTCTCGAAATCAGCAACAACGACCCCATCTCACGGATAATGGAACAAAGTTAAAGTCGAGTCAAGGAAACCCTTTTCCCGCAAAACGAATACGTCCCGACTAGTGCTCACGGTTTGACGTAATGTTTTAAAAGGTAAAACGACTTTCGCCTCTATACGAGCAGCACCACAACGTATAGAGTTCCAACGAACTGAATCGACACGAAAACTGGACTGTACTCTATATGCTCGATGCAAATATGTATGATGTTATGATTTTTTCTATAAAATCAAGTGTTCGTCTCTTTGTGTGAGTATGCAAGTGTGTGTATTAGTGTCTTTGCAACATAAAACATGTACCCTATTTATAGGCATGTTCCAACATGTGAGGGAGCCTTTCACATTTAATATGACATTCATGTTATTTGTAACTCCTAGAATTTCCCATTATAGCAATTCATATATTTTGTAACTCCTTGCATTTACAAATTCATTTATGAAACGTCCATGAATCTGGACACTCAAACGTTCAAGTTCATCCCAATTTGTAACGTCAATGTACCTAGACATCTCCAACGTCCAAATTCATCATAGTTCAAATTCAACTTTAAATTCATTTGGGTTGACCTAATTTTGAATTGGGCTTCAACTTTCTGGAAACTTGATTTGTATCAGTCAAGCCTAAATATTCAAGTTCCAAAATTATAGATGGGCCTGAAAGCCCAAATTTAAAATCCACGAGTCACAAGTCCAAGACTAGGCCCAAGCTTAACCGGACGAGCACACACGTGCATCCGTATAGACTATTGGATTGCTCCTTAGTCATTATTATTTGAACCATTGTAACATCCTCCTATTTATAAGGAGTAATTAACCCCGTTAAACTTTCAAAGTTTCAATGTGGGACAATTAGCATGATATAACACTTTATCCCATAAAGTGTATTATTTGACGTTTCAACTTCGTGAATTAATTTCTCACTCACCGAAATTCGGTTTTGAGATTTTAAATACATTACGAACATCTACTCCGAGAGTAGAACGATTTTATGCCATTTAACTTCCTTGAAGTTACATTTATAGCCCTCAATAAATTGGTCAAATACGAGTGTTCTCCACTCTCATTTTAAAAGCAATTAATTAATTAAATTAATCAATTTCTAACCAATTTCTCCAACAAATACAAGATACACAAGAAGGAAAGCTGAATTCGACTACTACACTATTGAACGCTATATACGCTTCTAGTTAGGAAAATCATTGTTTCTTCTTGTAGATCTTCATACTATTGTAAACCCGAACAGTAGTGTGTTAGATCATAGTCTTATTTGCTAGGTTGTGTGTATAGATCTATGAGGGAGATAGTTTCATAGAACTTAGTAAATCATTTACACTTTCGTAGTGTTATTATACACCTCAAAGAGGTTGTACTCGTTTCACATATTTTTAATATAGTGAACAACATAGATTATTTTATAATCTATGCAAATTTTGAATACTTCTATTTTCAATACGTGCATTTTAATTTCCGCTGCATAGTGTTGTCTGGATAGTGCCAACATGACAGACGACATCTCTGATTTCGCACGCACACACACTTTCAAAGAATTAAGATAAAAAAATGTCAAACAATATGAAACGATTGAAGTACTCCTCCGTCCCGTTATTTATTGAAAATTTACTGTTTGAACGGGTTTTAATGTAAGAATTGTTTATTAGTATTAAAGGTGATAGAATTGATTTTTTTTAGGAATATTATGAATAATTAAAGTTTATTGGAGAGAGAATCTTTAGTTAGTGCATAAAAAATAATGGCATGTAGTCTAAATAGGAGATGTTTGAGGAAGTTTTTTAAATGGGTAAAAAAATATTTTTTACACATAAGAAAATGTTCAATTCATAAAGATACGAAATTTTTTGACAAATGTTCAATTAAAAAAAATGATCGCCTATAAACACTATAAACATTATCTTTTATTGTAATATATTAAATGTTTCAAGAATACTTATACGCTATTAAATTGAAATTTATTATTCATAGTTTGGTTCTGGCTCCGTTAGTTCGTGTTGTACGATGTCCACGTATATATAACTAAAGTTGCCACGTAATGTGCAAAACACGTGCCATCCGTACGCAGGCCGCACCTCCCCTCCCATGCAAATAAGTGCAGTTGACTTAATTTAAATATTTATTCCACCAGTACCGCGGCATCATATTTCATGCCACATTTTTCACAAATATTCCCTCCCTATAAATCCCCTAATTTCTCCCACTAATTCTCATTAAATCACTCTCAAATATAATCAATTATATTTTCCTTCGTACATTAATTAAGCTTAATTACACAATGAGTTTCAAGAAAGTAATCATTTTCATCATAGTTTTTTCCCTTTTCTCCGGACAAGTCCTAGCTGTGGTCAAAGCCTGCGGGGCCGACGCAGACGACAGCTGCACCGACAAGAAGAAAGCCCTACCTCTCAAAATCATCGCCATCTTCACCATCCTCATCACCAGCATGATCGGCGTTTCCTTGCCGCTCTTTACATGGTCCATTCCGGCTCTGAGCCCGGACCGGAGCCTGTTCGTGATCGTGAAGTCGTTTGCGGCTGGCATTATCCTTGCGACGGGGTTCATGCACGTGCTGCCGGATTCTTTCGACATGTTGTCGTCGGATTGTTTGAAGGAAAACCCGTGGCATAAGTTTCCCTTCACTGGATTCGTTGCCATGCTTTCTGCAATCCTCACGCTAATGATCGACTCCATGGCTACCATCCTTTACTCCAAGAAGCATAACGGAGGAGGAGGAGTGGTGCAGCCGGAGCAGGAGATGGCGGCGCTGGAAGCTGGGGGCCATTATTCTCATTTCCATGGTGATGGAGGCAAGTTGGAAATTACGGGTTCTCAGCTCCTTCGTTATCGAGTTATTGCCATGGTAAGTAATGTACACGCAATTATTTTATGGTATCAAAACTTATGCTCGTTCATGTACAACAATTCACTCATATTAAATTGTCTATTTAGACCTCCTCCCCAATAATGGTGATTTGCAAGTCAGATTTTAAGAATAAAGTGATACTCCTCCCGCCGTTCCGATGAAAGCTACTCAAACTTTTTTTTTTTGACAATTACTTCCTCTTACATTTCATTATATATATTCTCATTGTTAACTTTTTTTCGAGACGAGACGAAAAAAATATTTACTTTAATTATACCTTATACAAATGAGGAGCACCAAAAAATTAAAAGTCCATTGATGAAGTTAATGAGTGGGAATTACTTTTAAAAATGTAAAAATAATGAATTAATGTAGTATGAATAAGTACATATGGTGAAAATAAAATATTTGAATATTATTGAATTGATTTCAATGTTAATCTCTATAATTTCGGACTTTTAATTATATTAAAAGAGGTATCAATATTATATTTATTGAACGCGTCATCTACATATGGTTTTATATTACTCTATCATTGTGTTAGGGTTTCTGTACGTCAATTCAATCAAAGTCATTCTAGTGGATATACATGTTTGAACTTTAAACAAAAGGATCAACCCTATGTGTGATTGAACTTGCTATTAAAGTTAAATAAGCTTCTTATTTTATTATTTTAATTCGTTTGTATATAAGATTCTCATACTCTTTTTAATAATTAAAAACTTCTATATTTATATTCTCCTCCTTCTATTTCAATCTTATTTACATATAATATTGTTACTCCATTTAATTTTTATATATATTTTTTTTCTTCTCAATCACATCTTATCTATTATATAATCACTTGGTCTTAATCTTTATACTCAAAGTAATGAGAAACTTATAGACATATGTGGGTATGGAAGATTATAAATTCTTAATTACCTTCACATTCCATTAAATAAAACGAATATTGATTCTGGATTTTGGACAGGTTTTGGAACTAGGTATTATTGTTCACTCAATTGTGATAGGGCTGTCACTGGGTGCCTCTAACAACACTTGTTCAATCAAAGGACTTATTGCAGCACTTTGTTTCCATCAAATGTTTGAAGGAATGGGCCTTGGAGGCTGTATTCTCCAGGTAAATTTAAACACATTGATTTTACATAAATTTAAAAATAAATCATTTAAAATGATTTCTTCTAGCATTTTGAGAACCAAATTCATCATTAATGATGCAGGCAGAGTACAAGTTTATAAAGAAAGCAGCAATGGCGTTCTTCTTCGCAGTGACAACTCCATTCGGAATAGCGCTGGGAATAGCATTATCTAGCACTTACCAAGAGAACAGCCCTCGTTCGTTAATCACCGTTGGATTGCTCAATGCATCGTCCGCGGGGTTGCTCATCTACATGGCTCTCGTCGATCTTTTGGCTGCCGATTTTATGGGACCGAGGTTGCAGGCAAGTGTGAAGCTCCAAATCAAGTGTTTTATGGCTGTTCTCTTGGGTGCTGGTGGAATGTCTCTCATGGCTAAATGGGCTTGATTTTTTATTTTTTTTTATCAAAACAATTAAGTTCAAATTGTTTGTTTGTTTGTATCACTTTTCTTTTATCAATGTCTTGTAAGATTTGCCCTTTGATATATAAAAATATATACTCTATATAGCAATTTTTTGTTTGAATGTCGATCGGCTTCTTATTTTTTTTGGAAGCGGCGAAATTTTTATTGCTCGGGTATCAGGAATACCCCATCAACAAAACAGACTGTCTACAAATGACGAAAATACAAGCAGAAATCGAAAATACAAAGTAAGCATTTAGAAGCAAGACCCTGGTTCCCTAATCCATTCGTTCATAGTAATTCCTCTTGCAAACTTATTCTTAGTTTTGAGCCACCAGTATGTGTGTCCCTTAATCTTTTCCACAGCTACTTCAAAGTCGAAGTTAACCCCCTTGAAAATTAAGTTATTCCTGCTACTCCAGATAGACCAAACCACGCAGTACCAAACGCATGACCATGGGACTTTCCAAGACTCTACAGCTAGGCGATTATGCTCCACAAGGTGCTGCAACCCTGCCTCCTTCGTCTCGTAATTCTGATCGAAGCCTCCTTATGGCTTTGGTTAGTGGTTGTAATCTCATTCCCTCTTTGCTTCCTTCCATGAGCTATTCAGATGGATATATTAGTACTTAGGGGCATGAATGTTATTATTATTGCAGAAAGTGAGGGATAAGATGACAGCATTTGCAAAAAAAAAAAAAAAAACTTAAATATATATTTTTTTATTAATAAAAAAATTTAATACTCCCTCCGCAAAAAAAGGGAATTGAGTATGCAATGGGGGATTGGGTCTACTTGAAATTGAAACTCTACATGCAACTATTTGTTAACAAAGTTCATAGTTGGAAACTTTGCTTTAAATTTGTTGGGTCATTTTGCATTTTGAAGAGGGTGGGTAAAGTTGCTTATACACTAGATTTGCCACCAACGGCTAAAATATTGAGATAATTTGAGTGATATATTATTCATAATAGGAGAGTAATTAAATACATGTACAATAGAGAACCATACAATAGAGAATTCCGATGTGGGACAACCTAAACTAAAGTTATACTAATAAATACATATCCGTAATACACCCCCTCAAGATGGAGTGCTATTAGTGACTCCAATCTTGGACATGAGAAGCTTTAGACGAGGTCCCGGGAGAGCTTTGGTTAATGCATTTGCAAGTTGGTCGGCAATGGATCTATATTCAGCTTCAGTGGAGGACCGAGCAATGGATCTTTGCTTCTGAGAGGACCAGGAGATGGGATTGGCACCAAAAAACACAACATAAACACTGGTTGAAGATCTGTCATCAAGGTTGCCGACCCAATCAGCATCAGTAAAACAGTGAAGAGAGAATGGAGAGTCATTTCGAATAGACAGGCCCAAATTTCGAGTGTCGTTAAGGTAGCGGAGAAGACATTTGAACGCCGCCAATGAATTTTTGAAGGTACATAAACTGAGATAGCCGATTGACAGCAAAGGCAATGTCTGGTCGAGTAAACAAAGACCACCCAGAACTTGGCGATATATATTTGAATCAGCCGGAGGGGACCCATCATGAAGAGTAAGGGACGAGCCCGCGGCCAGAGGGGTTTGAACCGATTTTCAATCCAACATGTTATGTCGAACAAGCAGGTCAACAATATACTTTCTTTGAGAGAGAAAGTAGTTACGACTTCGATTTATCACTTCAATGCCCAAAAAATAGGAAAGTGGGCCAAGATCTTTGACTGAAAATTCCGAACTGAGGGCAGATACAACACCATTGATAAAGGATGAATCACTGTCAATGATGATGAGATCATCTACATATACAAAGAAGAAGGTCGAGATTCCCTCTTTGGAGTAGACAAGTAATTAAAGATTCATCTGATTTTGTGTGAACAAAGCCAATAAAGAGAGAAATGTCCAGAGAGAAATATTATACCAAGTTCGGGTACCTGTTTCAAGCCATATATGGATTTTCGGAGCTTACACACAAATGAAGGATGGCCATTGTCAATGAAGCCTGGAGGTTGAGACATGTAGACTTCACCAGGAAAGGTACCATGAAGGAAGGCATTATTAACATCAAACTGGCGAAGGTACCACCCCCTCAAAATGGCCACACTTAAAACAAGGCGAACTGTAGCAGGCTTGACATCTAGACTGAAAATTTCATGAAATTCAACACCCGGACGTTGGTGGAACCCCTTAGCCACCAGACGGGCTTTAAACTTGTCAAGAGAACCATCAGATTTACGTTTAATCTTGAATACCCACTTACAACCAACAACATTCTGCGAGGATTCTGGTGGAACTAAATCCCAAGTACCATTACCGACAAGGGCATTAAACTCAGCCGATATAGCCGAGATCCAACGACTGTCAAACATAGTCTGTGACACAGTTGTTGGTTCAATATCATAAAAAATAGAAGTAGTTAATAAGTACCGTGGGATGGTCTTTGGGCGCCACAGGAGAGGCCGGCGGCGGTGATGACGGAGTCTGCGTAGTGGAAACCTCAAGCGGGGAAGACAATGTGTGCGCAATTGGAGGAGGGGACGATATATCAAGAAGATGAGTGGATTCGGTAGGGGTCGAGAGAGGACGAGCGGCGAAAGTGAAAGAGGTTTCGACAAATTCAACATGTCGAGAGGTATATGTTTTATTGGTGGAGATATCTAGACAAAGATAGGTACATTGAGTGGGGGAGTAACATATGAAGACACAAGGAGTGGATCGGGGGGCATGTTTGTGAGAGGAGTAGGGGCGATGCCAAGGATAACACAAGCATCCCACGGAGTTTGGACATATTTGGTGGTCGATGTAGGAGTTTTTCGTAGGAGGATGTCATAGAGAGTTCAACTTTGGGAAGACGATTAATAATATAGGTGGTTGTAGAAATAGTCAAAGGCTAGTAAGTGAGAGGCATGGAAGCATGATGGAGAAAGGCTAGACCGGTGTCAACAATATGATGATGACGACGTTCAGAGGCACCATTGTGCTCGGGAGTATGAGAAGGAGTGGTGAGGTGTGTGATACCATGGGTAAAGAGAAAGGAGCGAAGTGCGATAAATTCACCCCCAGTGTCAGTATAGAGTGTAATGATTTTGGTTTTAAAGAAATTCTCAACGAGAGATTTAAAGACTGTAAATGTGTCAAGAACACCAGACTTAACGAGTAAATTTCAGAGGGTAAAGCCACACTTAACGAGTAAAATTATCAACGAAAATCACATAATACTTATAGCCACCCACTGATAAAACAGGAGAAGTCCAAACATTCGAATATAAAAGCTCAAAAGGAGCAGTAGAACTTAAGATAGAATCCGAGAATGGAAATTTATGACTTTTAATACAATGGCAAGAGTCATACGAGTAATTTGAAATAAGAGAAAAAGGTAGATTATGAAAACGTAAAATGGTGCTAAAAATGCGAGAGGACGGGTGACGTAGACCAGCCTGCTAAATGGAAAGTGGTTGTTTGATGGAGAGAGAGACAATTGGTGGATGAGGAGCACACACATCGAACGACTAAAGATATAGTTTGTTAATACGGGGTCCGTGGAGTAGTATTGTTATTCGAACCGAGCCTTAACGAGACTCGGCTCGACTCGTTTAGCTACTCGAGTAGAGCTCAGCTCGACTCGTGAGCTACTTGCTAAGCTCGAACTCGAAGGGTATTCTTGTACATTCCTAAAATTAGGCTTTGATCCTTAGTCTTCACCCTAGCCTTCATTTCTCAATGCAACGTGAAACACCTAGAGCCCACAGCCAACCCTCATTACCAATTTCCCACCCTCCCCACCATTGCATGCTGCCAAACGCCACATGGCCCAACCACTGCATCGCCGAACACCACAAACCCCAACCACCGTGCCGCCGAACACCACAAACCCCAACGACCGCGTCACTAGACACCGTCTCTAGGCCTGTTTATTAAACGAAAGAGTTGACCGATTCATATTAATGTGAATATTATTCTTTGTATCTTTGTATTTATTATTTTGATTGGGTTTCCTTAATTTACGCAACATTTTGATGTACTGCATTGTATATATGAATGATAATTTCCAATCACCAATCAACAGTGATCATACATTCAATCTCACATGGTATCACGCCTCTCACCTTAAACCTTAAATTCTTCTCTCACAGCGAACGATCCCCTTCGCCTCTCATCTTCCTCGTGCAATCTGATCCGAACTAGCCTCGTTCGCATAATCTCTTGCACATTAATTTATGGTTGCTCCCGCTGCTACCCTTCTCTCCTCTCAATCCATTTTTATGATCAATCTTGTTCAAATTAAGTTATCTTGTGCAACTTATTTGATGTGGAAACGTTAATTCCATTCCATGGCAACAACATTCGAATTATTGCACATCATCACGGGATCGTCTATTGCTCCATCTAAAATTATCACGTCTGATGCTAGTTTTGAATATCCAAATCCAGACTACACAGTCAGGTACCTCCGTGACCATAAATTGCTCGGAGTTCTTTTCACAACCCTTGAACCAGAGGCAATGGCTAAGGTCCTCGACTGTACTTTGTCTCGTTCAGCGTAGCTTGCACTTGAACCCATCTTTGCCAACGCGTCGACGCCGCGTGTCAATCAACTTTGGAAGGCTCTCTTATCTCTGCATTGTGAACTGCTTACCGTCGCTGAATATGGAAAGAATTTCAAAGCCCTTTGTGATAAGCTATCTGCGATCGGAAAACTAGTATATGAAGGAGTCAAAAACCACTGGTTTCTAAGAGGACTTGGTCATCAGTTCGCCAATTTTGTTGATACCCAGATGACCATGGATCCAGTCCCTCCCTTTCGCGATCTTCTCCATCAGGCGGTGTAGTTTGATCTTATAACTAAGGAAATAGAGGCTTCAACTGCATCACCAGCAGCGTTTGTGGTGACGGGTTCCGGTACTGGTTCGAGAAATGGAGGCCAGTGCTCATCTTGGCAGAATGTAACCCGGGATGGTCCACCGAGTCAGGGCCAAACTAATAATGGTGTCGGACATGGGGGTTGTTGTCCCTACGTCACGCGCTATCAACTTTTTTGGGGGGAACACTATGGAGATAAATGTCCCAAATTCTTGCAGTTACAGAATTGTGCAAGTGGTCAATCTCGTGCGCCGACTCCTTCCTCCTCGACTAATATTGCTCAAGCTTTTCGGGTTGTTTGCAATATTTCAAACACTAATTCCGCCCTTTATTGGTATGTAGACTCTGGTGCCTCAACCCATATTACTTCATAGACTGCTCATCTGGATTCTTTCGAACCCTACTCTGGTAATGGCTCGCTTATTGTTGGTAATGGCTCGCTTATTGTTGGTAATGGCAATGTTGTTTCAATTTCTCATATTGGTTCTAGTCGTCTTACTTTTGATGTCAATTTATTGGATGTTTTGGTGGTGCCTCACATTACAAAGAATTTATTATCTATCAGCAAGCTGACATCCGATTATAATGTTGATGTTGTGTTTTCTAACAAGTACTTTTCCATTCAAAATCGGGTAAAAAAGGCAATACTGGCTCAGGGCAGGTGTGAGAACGGACTTTACGTATTTGAGAAAGGTAGCTCAGCTTTGGTTGCTGCTTTGCATTCCAAATATTTAAGAGCTAATTTTTCTTTATGGCACTTACCACTACATGAAATTTGAGAAATCGCGAGGACAACAATTCGTCATAAAAGCATCAATTTTCGTCACAAAATGTGTTTGATGATGATTTTTCTCCGTCGCAAAGAAGGTCGTCGTAGGTGCGTCGCATTAGGTAAATGTGACTTTATTTGAATTTGTCATCAATAATCATCTTTTGGCAACGCTAAAGTTCATCGTCGCTATATTATTCCATCTATGGTGACGAATAATGCGTAACATTTAACACTAAATTTTGTCGCTGAATATGATATTTTGTCATCTATTACAATTAAAATCGTCACCAATTGTTATTGTGACGAAAATATTGTCTCTAAATATTTTGAATAATTAATGACGAAAAATTGTATTGTCATGAAAATATACTTTTTATGACGTTGAAATATCATTATCTATTAAAATTAAAATCGTCACCAATTATTATTGTGGCGATAGTTTAGCATTGTCAAGAAAAACTATTTTCCATGACGTCGAATTTCGTCACCACTTACTATTAAAATAGTCACATAGTATTACCATGACATACTTATTACCATCGTCACGAAACATACAAATTCGTGACGATTTTTTTTTGTAATTGGTTACGAATTTAAATTTCGTCACAATTTCTAGCACTTTAATGATGAAAAATAAAAATCGTCACGTTTAAGTAATTAATTGTGACGATTTTTGTGTCATCGCAAAAAAAATCGTCACGAAATGTCTGATTTCCTGTAGTGGCCAAGGATATGTTTCTTCTGGTGTTATCTCTTTACTAAATAAGTTGGGACATTTATCTGTAACATCCTTATTACCAAATCCTACTATTTGTTCGCCTTGCTAGTTAGCTAAGAGCAAGAAATTATCTTTTCCGCTGAATGATAAATGTGCTTATTTTATTCTTGATATGGTTCATTGTGATTTATGGGGACCTGCTCCTGTTACTTCTTTTGTTGCTTATCGTTATTATGCAATTTTTATGGATGACTTTTCTCGGTTTTCTTGGCTTTATCCTATACATGTGAAGTCCGAGATTTATGATATATTGGTGCGATTTCACACTTTTGTTTGTACAGATTTTCAAGGTTAGTGAAAGTTTTTCAATCTGATTGAGGCACTGAGTTTGTGAACAAATGTGTTAATGAATTCATGCTTAATAATGGCATTCTTCATCGTATTTCTTGTCCATATACTCCGCAGCAAAATGGCAGGGCAGAACGTAAGCACCGACACATCACTGAAACTGGTCTTTCTATGTTATTTCATGCTTCTACTCCTGCGTTATGGCGGTTTAAGGCTTTTGCTACGACTGTCTATGTCATAAATTGGCTTCCCTCATCCGTTTTGGATAACAAGTCTCTATATGAGTTATTGTGTAGGTCCCAAAGGTTGAGTTAATATCGAGGGAAGCTAAAGAAAATGTCTAGAGGGGGGTGAATAGACTTTTCTAAAATCTTTCGATATATCAGAATTACAATGTGCGGAATACGAAATTAACAATGAGCCCAATTAAGTTTATACTCAATCCTTTAAAATCAAAGAACTCTGTTCTATACTCAACTAATCTAGTTTAGAAGTGTATTTAAGCAACTAAACAATTAAGCAATTAATACCAACAAAAAGAGTAAAGTAAACAACACAAACGATTTATAGTGGTTCGACAACTTGTCTACATCCACTCTCACAACCCAGTTGTGATATTCTTATTAACTCGTCCAATGGAGTAATATGTTCTTGTAGCTTTAAGTCCCAAGAAATAAGACTTAGATCTTCTCGACAACACTACCAAGTGCTTCTTCGATCTTACTAGCTATTTTACAAGTAACTAGTAACTTGAAACAGTAAACGAAAATAAAACTTCTCTTTGTTCAGTAGTAGCCTTCTTGTTCTTCACTTGTCTTGCGTAGCTTCACTTTCTGAACTTCAATCTCTGAGAGAAACTTCGAACAATTCTTCACTATGTAACTTCAGTATATGTGTTTTCAGTAGTCCTTGAATGATAAACACCTTGAGGTATTTATAGACTCTAGAAATCAAGAACTCAGTTAGTTGTAACCAACTTTTCTTGAAAACTAACTTCTAACTGAATCTTCTTATCCTTCCACGCGTTTCTTGTTTAAGTAGTTATTCCTTAACTAACTCTTTAATTTTTATCTTCAATACGCGTTTCTGTAACTAACTTCAGTCTTCTTGTCTTGTCTTGTTGAGTCGCACATGTCTTGTCTAGTAGTAGTAGCCTTCTGCTTCTACTTGTCTTCTCTTGCAATCTTCAACAGTAGACTATTCTATCTTAACAAGACTATTACATTACATTAAGCTTATAGCTTAGTCAACTTTAAAACTATACAAACAATTTATCTATTACATTTCAAATTATGAGCTCTATACAACAATTATTCATAGCTCAATAACAATCTAATCAGTTAATATAAACAAATATGAAGTAATAATATGATATCAATTATAAGTACTTGTCTTTTCATATGTTAACTCATGTGAACTCTACTGATCTCGTTCAAGATGACTTCAACTTAACTAGACTAGATTAGTCAATACTTAGAAAAATTCAAACTTCTTTTGGCTTATCAAAACATTATCTTTTATATTTCAATCATCATTTAGGACTTGTTCTAGGATTCATATCCCAACAATTTCCCCCTTTTTGATGAAGCCAAAACTACTTGAATCTTTTCTCAATAGTAGACTAGTTAAGTAGTTATCTTGCATTAAACATCAAAATAGTACTTTATCTTTTCATTCATTCAAAATATGATCAGTAGATATTACACATACTAAATAAAAAAAAAAACTAAGTAATCAGAGCAAAAAAAACTAAGTAATCAGAGCAGATAATCTAATCTGAAAGAGTACCTCCTTCTGGGTTTGGAACACAGAATGCATCAAGGAGTCTCCTGTGAATAACTCTGATATGGTCTTCATCATCAATCTTCTCTTTCTCAAGTAACTCTTCTTCATATTTCTTGATTTGATTGAAATCAACTCTTCTTCCAGAACTTGTCATAGGACATTTCCATTTTGGAAATTCAGGAATAAGAATATTGAAGTTTGCTCCAGCAGATATCCTTAAAATAAGATGCCATAGTAACTTGTTCTGGCCTTCCATAAATCTATCAAACATTGAATATAGCTCATCTGGTCTTTCAGAATCACCATACTTTCGAATAATCCAGTGGTCAAGTTCCCATTGCCTCTTCACTTTCATCCATTCAGGTCGATGTTCTTTATCTATGAAGTAGTCAATGAACTGATCTTCCATCTGATCTTCATCTGCCTTCAACTTCTGCAAATTCTCAATATGTTTTCCAACCTTCTTCTTGCTTGCATAATGAGATTCATCACTTGGATCAACAACCTTCTGCTTTTTCACTTTTGTTGTTGTCTCCACCTCTTTCGGCTCTTCTATCTGAATAGATTTCCTTTTAGATACCAGTCGAGTCTGAACTTCGGCTTCAGGAGATGCAACTGCTTTGCCCTTCTCCTTCTTCTTCAACTCTTCTGCTTCAGCCTTAGCTTGCTCAACTTCTGCAGTTTTAACCAACCTGCCTTTGCCTCTCTTAGGCCTTCTGAGATCTTGCATAGCTTCAGCAGCTTCCTTAGCTTCTGGTTCAGCACTGGATTTAGATTTTTCACCTTCAGCAACAATATCAACTCGACTTGTCTTTGTCTCTTCCCCCTTTTTGGCTTCATCAGTCGCCTGGAGAGAGAAAAGAGAAGTAAAACGAGTCATCTCTTCAAACATGGCTTGCTTCATAAGGCTCGTAGCTCTTTCAATCTGCCTTTCATGAGAACCATTTTGATTCAATTTGTCCAGCTTAGTTGCCACCAACTCCAGCTTTTGAGTAGACAAGTTCAACTCATTTTTAAAATGCGTTGCAGTCAAACGTAACTTCTTGTTCTCGTCAGTCATAGCACGAATAATATCTCTAGCTTGTGCTAACTGATCATAAGCTTCTTTCCTTTGAACATCAGCAACCTCGATTCTTGCTCTATAGACTCTTTCCATCTTCCTGGATTCAGTAGCTAATACACGAGCAAAATCGACTGAGCTTTTCTCCGAGTATTCAACTTGATCCTGGAGAAATCCTTCAAGTTGCTCAAACATCTGTTGTCTGAATTCTGCATCTATCTGGTTGACCTCATTCAAGATCATCTCTTTTGAACTTGTCACAAGGACACTGTTCTGTTCAACAAGAGTCTTCTTTAACTCAGATTTGAGAAAGTCATCGATGGACGACTTGATGACAACTTTCAAGTCTTCTTTCAACTCATCTATTAAAGCAGCTGAGAATGCTTGAGACGAATGTCCAACTTCAACATGAGTAGCTTCTTCCATGATCTCATCATCAGCAACAGATACACCTTCAAGTAACTGACCTCCTGTAGCAGTAGCTAAGACCTCGTCTTCCACTACTTCTGTTTCTGGAAGCACACTTCCAGCAATAGCTTTCAGACTTGGGAAAGGATAATAAGGCACTATAGCTAACTTAGCTTCCTTAGCCCTCCTTGCAGCATCAGCCAAGTCCTTTTTCAACAAGCCGTGCAACTTCTCCATGTATCCACAAAGTTCAATGGGAAGTAAAACATCAGTATATCGATTTATAAACGCAAAATCTGACCTTGGACTGTTAGCATGATCTACTTGAAATCTGAACACAATGCCTCTCAACTGGTCTGAGACATTGTCTAACTCCACTATAGGATCAGTAGACTGGATTTCTTCAGCTTGTGTGGCTTCAAACATAACCACATCATCTTCAAAATCTAAATCCGAAACTTGGACACCCACATCAAATTTCGATTCTGAGCACATCAAGTCATCAGAAATGTTTAGCAATCTCTTTGCAAGAGCAGTGATGGCATGAGCTGGAAATAATTCTGAGTGGTCTCGAACACCACTGTTCTCCTTCTGTTCCATTTCCCAGTCCATAAAGTTTGAGATGCCTCCTTTTCCTAAGATGACTTCGAACAGATCATCCGTGCCGGACTTCTTCAATGCCACCCAAGTGCATATTCTGAGGAGTTTTTCAAACTGCTCTGATGAATAGTCGACTTCGATAGACGAGAGATGTTTCTTCAAGTTCCTGCTCATCTTCGAACGGACTCTCTTTTCTCTTAAGCTCATAGGATAATAAACCCAAGATTCGAATCTAACTTCAGACGGGGTCTGAGTAGGTGGGGTCCCTATCTCAGTTGTTGCAGTGGCAACTGGCGTCTTTTCTGAAGTAGATCGGTTAAGAGGTTCAACATATTCTGTTGAGGGTAGGGAGAGAGTTTGGACTGTGGTTTCTGGGGGCTGTAATGTGTCTAGGTTTGGTGTGACAACTGTCGGAGTATCAGTTGTGTCAATTATGGGAGTGTTTAGGGGATGACTGGCTCTCAGCGGTCGTGCTGCCAGTACTTGTGAGGTTGAGGAAATAGGTCGAGGCCTAGATCGATGTGACCTAGCCTTGGTTCGAATAGCCGGGAGAGAGAGAGGAATTGACAAATCATGAGAAGAGGTACCAACCTGAGGACTTGACTCTTCTGATGGAGGAGGAGTTCCAACTCTTACTAGCTTGTATAACTCTGGAACTTGACTTGACTCCTTCTCTTGATCAGACTGTTCTTCTGATTGAGTCTCCTCAGAGTCAGCTGAACTAGACTCAGCCTTTCCAACTTCCTCTGATTCTTCCTTTTCTGACTCATCTTCTTGGGGCAGCTGGCCTTGCAGCAGCCTGCTTCTTCATCGCCTCTATCTTCAAGTAGAACTTAAGAGGATGAAAGGGCTTTCCCTTGCTCCAATCAGTTTTGTTGGGCATCAATAGCGGGAGTAAAATACTCAACTTGTTACCATATCCAACCACCTGTGATACTACCCAATTGCGAGTATCAACGTCCACTCTAACACTTCTTTCGAAGTACATCATCCTGTCAGCTATCAGCTTAAACCAATTACCCTCAGTAATTCCATCATATATCGCTGCCATTACCCTTGTCTTGGATTGGGTAACTGAGTCATGAGACCCAGTGGCACATAGAAGCATCTTGCTTGCTATGTCCAGTAGAGTGCGATACTTTTCCAAGAGTTCGGACTTCTTGACTGCAGGAGCCTTGCCATCTGGTTTCAGCTTCATTTTCTTACCACAGAAGATGCTCAAATACCTCATCTCCTGACCTTCAGCATATTTTTCCACATCAATTGTTCCGATGGGTAGCTTCAATCTGTCGAACATAACTTCCCGAGTGATTTACACTCGATTTCCACCAATAAATGACTCGATAAGATCTCCTCGTCTGTTGGCGTTGGCATAGAATTCCAGAACTTCTTCCTCCAAAACGACTTGAGGAAACGCCTCCAAGTAGGGTTTTAGACCGCATCTGGTGCATTTGGTCAAGATTTCTACATTTCCTTCCTTGTGATTTCCTTTGAAGAACACAGACGGTTCAACATGCACTTTGTTGTCATTGATGTATCTGCCTAGATCGAATGGTGCCTGAATGTTGGAGCTTACATCGAAAATAGATCGAATCGACATGGTGAATGATTTGTTATGAACAATAGAATTGAATAAGCAAGAAATCAACTGTTAGCAAGTAGTAGAGTTATGAAAACGTGGGGTAAAATGTGTGCAAGAGTTGGGTTTTGTTCAAAACTGAATTTTTGATCCAATGGCCAAGATTGAAGGATTAGATCCAACGATCGGGACTTTTGGTATTCAGTTATGGAACCGAGAAGATAATGTGATTTGATTTTGTAAAAGTTGAAATCCGCCTCTCCTATTGGTAGAATTGAGGAGTGTACTCATCTGACCTAACATAGTCGAATTTTGGCGCGAACTGAGTGTATACACCTCATTAAATGGGAGTGTATAAATCCTATTCTAGAATATTCAAATTTTAGTAATACCAAATCACTTTAACACCCTTAATTTGTTTCGAATAAACACTTAACACATTTTAATCAAAGGAACACTTAGTTTGTCTATTCGAGTCCATTCAGAATAGATGAGTAGGCCTAAGCTTCATGAGTCGAGTAGGCTTGATTGCACAAGACGAGTTCCCCCTTCGACTGTGCTTGTCTACTTTGAACATCAAACGATTATTTGTACCTGTTATATCTTTGTGCGACAAATAGTCGAGTAGAATAAATAAGATGACTAACAATTTAGCTTAATGGTCAAGGATCAAACAAGATGACTATTAACTAACTTAAGAGTCAACATAAGGTTCTTTAAGAAATCAAAGATTCCCCCTTAAATGTTTATTCCCTTAGTATTACCCTCAGCTTTACCAGCTTCCTCATCGGGTTGTTTGGTCAACTTGTCTGACCTTGTATACCTGTCTGTTGAGTGAGTAGACGAGTGTTTTGCTCTTTTGTGGTAACTTGTCTATTTCTCCTTTCTTCTTAGAAATGTACCTGTCTGGTTAGGACATTGCTACATACTAGTAGGGTCAAGATCAATTAGTCCTAGACTAATGCATAATTCACGAAAACGAGCTTCAGCTAATGGTTTTGTGAAAATATCAGCTCTTTGAAAATCAGTATGAATCTTTTCCATGCGAATATCCTTCTTTTCTACATGATCACGTATAAAATGATGTTTCACATCAACATGCTTACAACGTGTGTGCAGAATATGATTTTGTGTAATGGCAATAACACTATTACTATCACAAAAAATAGGAACATTTGATTCACAAATATTATAATCTCTAAGCTGTTGAATAAGCCATAATAATTGACTACAACAACTACCAGCAGCCATGTACTCGGCTTCAGTAGTAGAGGTTAGCAACACTTGTCTGCTTTATCGAAAACCATGAAATGAGTTTTGTGCCTAAGAATTGACAAGAACCAGATGTAGAGTTCCTATCTATTCTACAACCACCAAAATCAGAATCAGAGTAGCCACTTAGAGATAAATCATCATTTGAAGGATACCATATACCACGATTGATGGTCCCTTTCAAATATTTCAATATCCTTTTAGTGGTTTCCATATGACTCTCTTTTGGATTAGCTTGAAATCGAGCACATACACCAACAGAGAATGCAATATCAGGTCTACTAGCAGTTAAGTATAGTAATGAACCAATAAGACCACGGTAATGAGTTTGATCAGCACACTTACCATTCTCGTCTGGATCCATCCTGTAAGTAGGTTGCATAGGTACTCCAGAAGATTTACATGTCTTAATACCATACTTGTCTAGTAGATTACGAGTATACTTTGCTTGATTTATGAAAATCCCTTCTGGGGTCTGTTTTACTTGAAGACCAAGAAAGTAATTCATTTCACCCATCATAGACATCTCAAATTTACTTTGCATGAGTGTTGAAAAACTTTCACTCAGCTTTTTGTTAGGTGACCCAAAAATGATGTCATCTACGTAAATTTGGACGAGTAAAATGTCCTTCCCTTCTTGTCTTCTGAACATGGTTTTATCGACCTTGCCCTTAGTAAAACCATTTTCTAATAAAAAGAGAGAGAGAGAGTATCATACCAGGCTCTTGGAGCTTGCTTTAGTCCATATAAGGCCTTCTTTAATCTGTAAACTTGGTCACCTTTGACTTCGAAACCTGGAGGTTGTTCAACATACACTTCTTGCGCAAGAATACCGTTAAGAAATGCACTTTTAACATCCATTTGATATACGGTAAATTTCATGTGAGCGGCATATGCAAGGAACAATCGAATGGCTTCTAGTCTAGCAACAGGAGCATAGGTTTCATCATAGTCTATGCCTTCAGCTTGTGAATAGCCTTGGGCGACTAGTCTAGCCTTATTCCTAACGACTAAATCATTCTCATCTTTCTTATTCTTGAAAATCTATCGAGTGCCAACTACATTATGATGTTTCGGTCTATCGACCAGTTCCCAGACGTCGTTTCGAACAAACTGATTCAACTCGTCTTGCATAGCAATGATCCAATTACTATCAGCCAATGCCTCATTAATGGTCTTAGGCTCGATAGATGAGAGGAAACAACACCAGCAAAACAGAGATGGACTAGGTTGTTCTTGCGACTCAAAGAGTTGTCGTCTAGTCTTCACACCAATAGTAGAGTCACCAATGATATTTTCAGTATTATGCGCAGATTTCCATGTATTTCTATTCTTAACAGTAGCACTATCATCTATATCATGTACAGCATCATGCATGTCAACATCATTTGTATCATCAACAGATTTACCTGGAGTAGATGAGTCAAGTAGAGCAGGCATGTCTACTGGTCTAGTAGACTTACCTTGAGCACTTGCCTTTTCCTTGTCATCAGATTCGAGGGCTTTCATGAATGGATTGTATGCTTGAACAGATTCATATACCTCTGAATCTTTGTCAGATTCGATAGTTAACTCAGTAACTTTCTCACTGATCTTGTTGGCAGACGTGTCCTGTTGAGATTCATCGAAAACCACATGTGGTGTTTCTTCCACACATAGGGTAGAGTAGTTGAATACTCTGAATGCTTTGCTAGTTGAGGAGTATCCTAAGAATATCCCCTCGTCTGCTTTAGCATCGAATGCATTCAACTTGCTTTTCCCATTGTTATGGATAAAACACTTACAGCCTAATATATGGAAATATGAAACTCTGGGTTTTCGACCTTTCCATACCTCATAGGGCGTCTTACCTAGTGCTTTATTGATAGCACTTCTATTTTGGGAGTGGCATGCAGTATTGATAGCTTCTGCCCAAAACTTCTGAGGAGTATTATACTCTGTCAGCATGGTCCTGCAGGCCTCCTTAAGAGTTCTGTTTCTTCGCTCTACTACTCCATTTTGTTGTGGTGTCCTTGCTGCACTAGTAAGGTGTTGGATGCCACGCTTAGAACAAAATTCTTTAATATAGCAGTTAATGAATTCAGTACCCTTGTCACTACGGATCTTGACAATGGACTGATTCTTCTCAACTTGTAATTTCTTCAACAGATCAGGCAAAAGTGTTTGTGTATCACTCTTCTTGTGTAAGAAGACTACCCAAGTGAACTTAGAATAGTCGTCTACCACAACAAGTGTATACCTTCTACCGTTCAAAGTTGGAGGAGTTATTGGGCCATGTAGGTCCATATGTAGTAGTTCGAGAACTCTACTTGTTGAGAGGGATGGAATAGATTTAAAGGAACCTTTTACCTGTTTACCTTTCTGACAGGACGTGCATACATGTGACTTGTAGTAGACTTCATTGGGAATACCTTCCACAAGGTAGTCTCTGGCTATCTTATTAAGAACCTTAAAGTTTAGATGACAGAGGCGTCTATGCCAGAGCCAGCCAAGTTCTTTAGGATTCTTAGTAAGTAGGCAGGTGTCCCTCGGACAACTGTTCCAGTTTACTATGTACACACTTCCTTGTCTTATGCCGACCAGTAGGACTGTGTGTGTCCTTTTGTCAATGATTTCACATTTGCGACTCTTGAACTGCACCTTGTATCCACGATCACAGAATTGTGAAACAGAGAGTAAATTGTATTTCAAGCGTTCAACATATGAGACATCTTGGATCTCTATGTCTCCATTCCGAATGTAACAGAATCCTTTGGTAACAACAGTGGAGATATCACCAAATATTACTTTTGGTCCTTCTTGCTCATGGTAGCTTGATAGAAGTGTCTTAGTACCAGTCATGTGGTGCGAACAACCACTGTCTATGTACCAAGTTTCTCCCATTGAGCCACCCTTCTTGTATAGATCGATTCGACCCTGCATTAGATGGTATTTCATAATTTAGGTACCCTCCTTGTTTATTGGGGTCCTGGGGGGTTAGTCGAGTTCAATGGAATCCAAATGTACATTGGAGTCCTGAACAAGTTTTATCTTCTAAGCTTTCGACCATATTTGTTGCAAAATAAGACCTTGTTGTCCTTATCTGGCCTATCAGTCGAGTTCGGGTCTACTCTTTGGAGATAGCCTTTCGACTTGATCTCTACTTGAGCAGGCACTTGTCTATGATAGTCAGAGTAGGGTTTATATGCATTAGGTCCATACGGTTTATAGACATGTTTAGGTCTTTCTTCTCCTTTGATATCATATGACAAAGGTGGAGGATATAGGACAGCTTGTGTACGATATTTTGGACCTTCCTGTCTAGGTCTAGACGAGTAGAGTTGAGACTGCCTTATGAAAGGAGGTCTAGACTCTTGTCGTCTAGTCTGTACTTGTCTAGTACTCGTCTCCTCGGGATACCAATCCTCATATCTGACCTGGTTGGGTCGTCTACGATTAGTGGTCCTTAGAAGATTAGTTCTAGGTTGAACAGGCTTGTTGTTACCATTCTTTTTACCTCCTTTGGTAATTGGAATGTTAACTCGAGCTTGTTTTGGTACAGTACCTTTAGATGGAGTATCAATATCGTATATCATTTGTCCTTTTCCTTTATCATTAGTCAAAGAGCTTGAGATGAAAATAGTAGGGTTCTTAGGAACTTGAGTAGACGAGCTTGATGTCTCAGCACCTATGCCTGTCTTGTCAGCAGGAGCCCTATACCTATCTGACAGTTCAAGGTTAACCTTTGAAGAGTTAACCAGGTCAGTAAGTTTAAGGTCTAGAGTGACAACCTCGGTTTCTAAGAACTTATTACGTTCTTCAAGCTTTTTGCACTTGCTTTTTAAAACATTGAATTTATGTTTCTCAGTAGCATGTGTCTTAAGTAGGTCTTGATACAACTTGTCTGTCAATGCACACTTGTCTTTAAGTTGACTCAACTCTTCTTGCAAGCGTTCATTTAGGACTGTTATATTAGGATCTACTTTAGACTGAGCTTCCTTAAGATCAATGATTTCTTGTCTTAAAATGATGTTTTCGTCACTGACTTCAATGATTGCCTTGTTGGCAAGTAGGAGGTCGTCTTCAACTGCACTAGTAGAGTGCTGAAGGCTACTCCCTACTTTGCTACTGGCAGTGTCACTTTCATCAGATTCTGATTCATCACAAGATTGAAAAGATGTAGCAGATGATACCTCTTGGTCGATTTTAGCCATGCAGCATAGACCATCATCTACTATGAAAGCTTCATCGTGATCTGGTTCAGACGGGTAGCTAGATGAGGATGATGGCAACTCGTCTGAGTCAGAATCCGAGTCATCATTTGCCATCATTGGCTTCTTGCCACGGTTGTATCTTCTTTCCCTTCGTGCTTTGCGTTCTTCACGATCATCAGTACTCAGGTCTGGACATTCATATATGTAGTGACCTGGTTTCTCACAGTTATAGCACAAGAGATCATTAGTAGCCTTTTTAATAGGAGAGTTATTCCTTCGTTTATCACGTCTATTAGAACGAGTAATCTTCCTACCATCAGACTCTATATCTTGTCTGTTACCTTTCGAGACTTCGTCTCTCCTTTCGGACGAGTTTCGGTCTCGTCTGGTCTCAGACGAGTTCTTAGAAGCAGATCCTCTATGCTCTCTATAAAACTTCTTATATCTTCCGAAACGTTTATTCAGCCTATCAAACTTTCTAACCATGAGGCTTACCTGATCCTTCAGACTAAGATCAGTATCTAATTCGTCTTTCACAGAAGTAGACCTAGTCTTAGACTTCGACCTGTCTACCTTAGATGAACTAGTCTTAAAAGCAACGTTCTTAGATACAGCATGTTCTCTGTCACTACTTACTATAGGTTCATCTTCGTCTAAATCAAACTCATGGGCCTTTAGAGTTTGAAACATGGTCTCTGCTGTCCACACGTCTATATCTTGGGTATTTTTAACAAGCATTTTTACCATTTTCCATCGACTATCAAGGCTTTTGAGAATCCTAAGATTGATTTCACGTGGAGTGTAAGATTTACCAAGGACTTCCAAGTCATTCATGATTTTGGTAAAACGAGTATCCAACTGGTCTATTGTTTCACCAGCTTTCATATGAAATGATTCAAATCTTTGGACTGCTGTAGAAAGCTTGCTTTCTTTGATTAGGGATGTCCCTTCACAAATGATAGCTAAGCGATCCCACATTTCTTTGGCAGTTTTACATTTTAGCACTTTTCCCATATACTCGTTAGGAAGAGTGTGTAAGATGTAATTCTTGGCCAAGCTATCCAAATTATTCTGTCTCATTTCTTCTGAGGTTAGTTCTGACCTTGGTTTCTTGACGAGTGTACCCACGAGTTGATTTATGTCGAGGGCAGCAGTATTAGGGATCATGGTCACTATCGGACCTTCAGTGATGATGGAGATCATTAAGTCGTGAGTGGAACTGAAGATAGCTTCCATCCTAAGCTTCCAATAGTCATAATCTTGAACCTGGAACTTAGGTAACTTGTTAGCGCTGATTTCGAGTGACATGATTCAAGAAGATATGTATTAAGCAGGTTTATGATCAAGAAGCAGTCAGTTCAAGAACAGGGAACAAGAAACAGATATATCAAGAATATTGATCAAGAACACGTAAGCAAGTCTGATTAAGAACCACAACTTCACCCTAAGTCTTAAGTCGATTATCAAGAAACAGCAGTTCGTAAACTACTGCTCTGATACCACTTGTAGGTCCCAAAGGTTGAGTTAATATCGAGGGAAGCTAAAGAAAATGTCTAGAGGGGGTGAATAGACTTTTCTAAAATCTTTCGATATATCAGAATTACAATGTGCGGAATACGAAATTAATAATGAGCCCAATTAAGTTTATACTCAATCCTTTAAAATCAAAGAACTCTGTTCTATACTCAACTAATCTAGTTTAGAAGTGTATTTAAGCAACTAAACAATTAAGCAATTAATACCAACAAAAAAAGTAAAGTAAACAACACAAACGATTTATAGTGGTTCGACAACTTGTCTACATCCACTCTCACAACCCAGTTGTGATATTCTTATTAACTCGTCCAATGGAGTAATATGTTCTTGTAGCTTTAAGTCCCAAGAAATAAGACTTAGATCTTCTCGACAACACTACCAAGTGCTTCTTCGATCTTACTAGCTATTTTACAAGTAACTAGCAACTTGAAACAGTAAACGAAAATAAAACTTCTCTTCGTTCAGTAGTAGCCTTCTTGTTCTTCACTTGTCTTGCGTAGCTTCACTTTCTGAACTTCAATCTCTGAGAGAAACTTCGAACAATTCTTCAGTATGTAACTTCAGTATATGTGTTTTCAGTAGTCCTTGAATGATAAACACCTTGAGGTATTTATAGACTCTAGAAATCAAGAACTCAGTTAGTTGTAACCAACTTTTCTTGAAAACTAACTTCTAACTGAATCTTCTTATCCTTCCACGCGTTTCTTGTTTAAGTAGTTATTCCTTAACTAACTCTTTAATTTTTATCTTCAATACGCGTTTCTGTAACTAACTTCAGTCTTCTTGTCTTGTCTTGTTGAGTCGCACCTGTCTTGTCTAGTAGTAGTAGACTTCTGCTTCTACTTGTCTTCTCTTGCAATCTTCAACGGTAGACTATTCTATCTTAACAAGACTATTACATTACATTAATCTTATAGCTTAGTCAACTTTAAAACTATACAAACAATCTATCTATTACATTTCAAATTATGAGCTCTATACAACAATTATTCATAGCTCAATAACAATCTAATCAGTTAATATAAACAAATATGAAGTAATAATATGATATCAATTATAAGTACTTGTCTTTTCATATGTTAACTCATGTGAACTCTACTGATCTCGTTCAAGATGACTTCAACTTAACTAGACTAGATTAGTCAATACTTAGAAAAATTCAAACTTCTTTTGGCTTATCAAAACTTTATCTTTTATATTTCAATCATCATTTAGGACTTGTTCTAGGATTCATATCCCAACATATTGTTTCACTGTGTTCCAAATTATGTTATCTTCAAGCCCTTCGGATGTCGAGTTTTCCTTTCCTCCGGGATTATGCAGCAAACAAGTTATCACCTCGTAGCTGTCCATACATTAAAAGATACAACTACCGGTCATAACTCCTAACAGGGTTGAACGCTCAAGAAAGGTGTTACTCGAATAGTGCATACCAGAAAGTTTAACGACTTTCTGATCTTGATTAATCTTCAAGTCGGATGAAGAAGAAATAACAATCGATATAATATCTAGGTATGATAAACGATCACAAAGACATTATATGATTTATACTCCAACTCCATGCTGAATAATGGAGCATTTGTTCTGTATTTATAGAGAGAAAAATGAATTCTAGAGGCTTCCATGTAAGATCCTATTTTTTAGGATCTCAACTCCCATGATCTCTCTGGATACTTCCACAATGTTCCAGGTCGTTCTAAGATGCTTCTAGGTCCTTCTAGCACTTCTAGTACGTTCTCCTAGGTTCTGGAATCTTCCAGATTCCAGACTCTTGTAGAAGCTTCTAGATCGCCACCTGAAATGTGACAGCATTTAGATCAACATTTAATGTAACATTTCAAAAAAAAACTTAGAAAAAATCAAGGAAGGTCAAATTAATTGTTGATAATGTTAAAGCGTTTAAGAGTTAACAATATCTACAATCTCCCCCAATTTGACCTTTCGACTACAACACACCTGATGCACATATATTTCTATACATACTTCAGTAATATTTATTTAGGTGAGGTTAATGTCTACTCTAAATACTAGTCAAGACAACACCCGTTGTAACCGTTGGATCAAATCAAATGAAGACCAAGAATAATTTCACTAAGATCTGTGCCATAAGATCAAAGCAATCTTATTCAAAACAAAATAAGTATAAACATCATAATTATTTACAAAAACACATAAACTTACAAAAATCATAAGTTAAATCAGAGCATATATGAATATGTACTAGATCAACCTAAGACATATGTATGACTCAATACAGAAACAAAGCAAAGACTAAATAAACAACCGAGCAAAAAAAAAAGTGAAAAAAACAATATCGAACAAAGACTTAAACAATAAGCAGTAAGCAAATGAGAATTAAAGAGAAGTGTACTTCTAAATTATATTATCATCAAAGCAAATAATTTAAGCATTAAGCAGTAAGCAAATAATAATTAAAGAGAGGTCAACTTCTATATTATCCTCAAAGCAAACTGTTGGGAATAAAATGAGAATTTTGATTAAGATACCAAAACCTCTTAAGACATGCCAAATAGACAAGTCAAATTGATATGAACATGTTTCAGGAATGTTGGAACATGTAGTATAAACTAGTTGAGAAGCTGATGTGTTAGGCAGGTCTTAATTGTTTAGATGCACAAGTTGAGGGGGAACACATGTAGAAAAGAATACAAGTGTCAAGTCCCCTCAAGGCTCAGAATCAATTTGATCCCAAGTCTGCTGAAGTACATAACTAACCAACTATGCTGATCAAGCCAGCTCAATAGAAAGACAACCTCCCTGATGATCAAATGAGAGAAACACATCTTGAAGATCAAATTTGCTGATGTGCATGATAAAGTTCAGAGGAGATGTCCAGCAAGATTGACCAAACACACTTAAACCTGAATTATTCTAAGGCAAAGGTCAACACTGCTGAAAGGATCAAAACATTGATATGAAAGCATGAATACTCAAAGAACCATCAAGAGATGATGCATAAAGAGAAAGAGCCAAGCCAACACTGCTGATAAGCCAAGTATGCTGATACTGATAAGCAGAACTGTCCCGATGATAAGGAATGTTGTCCTTATCATAAGACCAATGATCCGAAGTGATGTCCATGCTTGATCAAGTGAATCTTCAAGTCATACATTGAGAAGAGTGCGTCAAAGTCAAGACAAAGAGTAAACAGTCGTTTACTTCCCAAATGAAGGACATGTCACTTTCAAGAAACTGTCTTCCAGTTGCAAAGTTCAAAGAAGACATATATAGACCTTTTGAGGTTGTCTCTCTAACGGACATAACCTCATCTTGCACTATAAATACATGAAGTGTGGAAACCATTGAAATGATCCAACTACAATCCAATCATCCTGAGAAAAGGAAACTACAAAGCCTTCAAGCTTTCTTCAGAATACTTCATTCTTAGTTTCCAAACACTTCATATAAGCTGAACCTCATTGTATATCCAAACAAAGCTTAGAGAGATATCCTAACCCTTTACATTGAGCTCAATTGTAAAGGATATCTCACCTAGTTGGAACCAACATCAATCCTTATACCTTTCAAGGAAAGATAGAAGGTTGTTGTAGAAGAAGTGTAAGGAATTGACTGTTGAGAGAAGAACAGTTCAATTCTGAGTTGAGAAGAGAGTACTAGGACTCTGAACTCCTAAGGATCAAGGCACCAAGGAGTGGTGTGGTGTGGTTGATCAAGTGCACCTTGGCACTATAAAACAAGTTAATTCCAAGAGTGAAGGAATTATCTTGTTAAATCAGGGAAAGTGGATGTAGGAGCTTAAGTCTCTAAACCACTATAACTCTTGTGTTGTTTACTTTCAAGTATTTTCATAAAAGCAACACATTCATACACTGCACACAAACTAATCTTCAAAAGACATACACTACAAGTGTTGCAGAATTGTTTTGGACAAGTCTCCTGAAAACCAGTTTTGGTGTTAACAAGACATTTAGAATTAAAAGGAGTTTAAACATAAAGGGTCAACCATAATTCCGCACTTATAACTTATTTAGATAGTTATTCAACTAAGTAATCTATAGTACTTAGTGGTTTGATTATCTTCTGAAAGTTATACATATCAGAAGAGTTGTCCAGGACAACCTTGCTGAAAGCCTGTTTTGCTTAAAGTTGAAAAAGATTTGCATTCAAGTGTATTCCCCCCCTCCCCCATACACTTGTTATATACTCCTTTCAGGACCAACACAAACAATTTAAGCAAATTGAGTAATAAGGCAAGTTAGAAAAATAAAACAGACAACAACAACTAACAAAGATCTAAAATCAGCAAGCAGTACGCAAATAAGAACAATTCTTTAAGGCAAACAATTTAAGCAAACTTGAAGCAATAAGCAAATAAGAATAATTCTTAAGGCAAACAATTTAAGCAAACTGAAAATAGAGCAGGGTTAGGAAAAAAACAAATACAATAAACTACTAACGTATACAACATGTAGTAAGCAAATAATGATAAGTAAGAAAACAATTTAAGCATAAAAGCAGTAATCTATTATCATAAATGCAGACAAATTAAGCAAGTTGAATAAAAGACAACCTATCAACTAAGAAGTAAAAACAAAGTCTGTAATCAACTTAAACACAGTAACAACAATGAATAAAATCAAAGGAAGTATAAAAGGCACAAATACTTAAGACACTAAACAAGTGACATATATTGTTGTGTCAACAGCTGCAGCATCATGTTCCTTCACATAACCACTTATAATGTTCAGCCCTCCCCCTGTCTTGTATGAGTATCAACCTATTCAGTTGTTACCATAACCTGTTCAGATGTCATAAAGAACATCCATATTTTCATCAGCATCAACAAATTAATCCTCTTCCTCTTCAACAACAGTGCATGTTGTAGCAAAGTGAGCTACAACATCTAATTCAACAGTCTCTTCATTAATAGCACCAATACACAATCAACTTCTGGTATATCTTCATGGAGCTCTTCACTTCGTACCCCAGAAGTTGATGGTGTTTCTTCCCCCGTGGTAGTAGAAAGCGCCTCTAACCACTGGACTTTAAGGAACTGAAGTCCATCAATAGAGTCCTGTAAATGTTGCAATTTAAGTATAATAAAAGATCTAGAAACAGAAAACGTTTTACCAATATGACCACAAATGTGTTTCACATTCGGTGTAGCATTTCTCTGTTCAAGTCTTGTTGGAGCTGGTCGAGGTGGAATAAGAGCATCTCTGTGATCAGAACCATCTTAATTTTACAAGGGCAAATCAACAATCCTTTCACCAAGTAACATAGCAGGTGAGATAGTCATCAAATGTACCTTGCCTTTAAAAACCTCAGTTTCCTTAAGTTTAAATTCATGCCTTTTGAGGTATGAACATATCATCACATGGTAAGGTAAAATCCCTTTATGATAAATATCACTGTAAATTGCATGTGGTGAAAATAGTTAAATCCAGATTGAAATTCTTCAATACAATCATCTTATACAACAATATAGTTTGATCATTAGTCACCTTAGTGGAATTTGTAGAGGATATACAATTGTAGACAATCAATTTATGGAGTACATAGTATAGAGATGTGAGATCTTTTGCAAGCATATCAATTTTGTCACCTAGTTAATCTACCCCCAGTTATAGAAGTAACAACCAAGTGCAAATCAGGTTCATCTTCATCAATAACATACTCTATCTCTAAGAAACAATTAATCAATTCCGAAGTAAATGGAACTGATCTCCCCCTAAATTTTACATTCCCATATCATTTAGAGCTACGTCTACCCGTACTCTTCCTAAGTCAAGCATAAAATACATATACCAAATCAAACACAAAAGTATCACTCGAAGCTACAATTTTCAACAATTTCTCTTCAATCAAAAGTTGTATCAACCCTTTACTCTCAAAATCGGCAATGTTAATTCTTCTTTCCATTAACAACTTTCATCTAGACAGTTTAGTGATTTTAGCAACTAACCTATCAGTTTCAGAATCATTATCAGGATTAGAATTACCTCCTTCAGAATTTGTCTCCTTAGCTGATTCAAAGTCCTTGCTATGACTCTTCTCAGAATCATCACTATTACTGTTATTAGGGTCTGGTGTTGCCGCACTTGCTTCAGCATTTAATGCAGCATTCTTCCTCAGAATCTTCTTAATCTCACGAAAGGAGCTTCTGAATCAGATTCAATTCTTTTGGGCAAGTCTCGTTCAGCAACAACCTTCTTTCCCTTAGGATCATACTTTCTTTTGACTCTTTTCTCAGTAACAAACTGTTCTTCCTCCGATTAAGAAAAGAACTTGAATCGGTTCATAAAAAACACTACTTCATTTTTTCTTTCTCCTTAGTGAGTCAGAGTAATCAACTCGTAAACACATAGCCAGATCTCCTTCGTTGAACAAGGGCTGATGTTTTCTCTTTTCTTTCTTAACAATCTTCTTAAATGCAATCTATTCAGATTCATCATTATTAATAAGATAAAAGTTAGTATAACCTGAGTTAGCATTCGCGTCGGCCTCCTTCATTTGAGCATCCTCAGAATTGGATGTCTCAGCATTATAAATTCAAGAATATTTTACAACGAAATTATTCAACGAAATAGAAAACAAATTAAATCTATAACAACTATACAACCTATGATGTTGTCCCAAATGTTACCACATTTGTGACACCATCCATCCAGGATTATTCAGATACTACATATAACAAGAAATTTCCTCAAAGATGAGAATGTCTCAAGGTCAAGAGCCTTAGTACATATATCAACATTAAGATTTTCAGTATGTACGTATTTCAACTCTACTATGTTCTTCTCCACTAAATCTCTCATAAAATAATGTCTAATGCAAATGTGTTTAGTGAGTGAGTGTTGTACTGGAATTTTAGAAATGTTTATGCACTCGTATAATCACAGAAAATTGTAAGGATATCAATTTCAATTCCATAGTCATGAAACATCTTACTTAACTACAAGATCATTTCCCATATAGAAACATCCTCTACTCTTACTCTTTATGTCATCTATATCTACTGCTCAATCAGCATCATTGTATCCAATCAAAATATTGTTGGTGTCCTTAGTGTACCATATCCCAACTTCACTTGTACCTGCATCATACTTGATAATTCTTATCACTGCATTCAAGTGAGATTCTTTTGGATTAGTTTGGTACCTAGCATAAATAAAAACACTGTGCATAATATTGAATTAACTTCCATTAATATCTGATTTATAGTTCTATAGAAGTGTTCTAACATTTTGTTATTGAACTCCTATATAATGAAGCTCCGGGTTATTGGCAGCTTTGGAGCCTCTTGCTGTCTTTTTTATGCTAAAAACAATGAGTATTATCATTGTACTTGATTTTGGAAGTCTTTTAACAGTTTCCATGATCTATTTATTGATCATTAATTCAGATGTTTTTGTTAATTATGATATTCGTCTTGATGGTGTTGTGTTCGTGGTTTATCATCGAAGGAAGAAGACGACGGGCTAGGCCCATTGCTTATCCTTCATTCTTATTATTATTAGTATTTCTATTTCTTATTTCATAATTAAGTTTCTGGTTTAGTTTTTCTTGTTGCTGTAGAAGGTTTTTAGTTTCTACACTGAAGAATATCCAAAGGATATATGCAATTGATTACTCTGTTCATTCTCTTGAATTTTTCTGATTTTATGAGTAACCTAAAGTGAGCTAGAGATAATGACAATTATTCTGCTTTTGATGTACTTATAGTCTTATACTTATAATTATTTTGTAAAGTTAGCAAGTAAAGAACTAATATGAAATAACCTACTGCCCTTCTACTAGTTTCTATTATTTTCTCTTTTTTTTTTTAGGAGTGTGCACAAGTCACCTTGAATGTTTTCACCATGATACGGAATTGCGCTTTAAAAAATTGACCGGTCAAATACCAGATTCATTCAAATTCTTTTCTTCATAACACTACATGTACTGTATGTGAGCAATTTTTTTTTTTTTTTTTTTACGGGAGCAATTGTTTCTCAATATGCATGAACATAAAGTTAAAGATATATGTATATGAGCATTGGACTTCTGAATTTCTTTCAGATATCTAGAAGTAATAATCTGATTGGGGACCTACATTCCTGCATTATATATGGTGTCAACATTATTGCCTTGTACAAATTCAACTTCAATTAGGAGTTTTATTACACTCTTTGATTTTTTCTTGCTTGAATAGGTTGACATTTCAGATTGATCTAGAAACAATATACTATGCATTATATCTTTTAGAATTATTTTTAGTTTTCCTAATATGACTAGACTTATATGCATGTTTTCATGCTGTTTGAGTTCTCACAGATGTCAGTTGGCATTGCTGTAAAATTTTGTTTTAGTTTTCTGTTGGTTTATGCTTAGTTATGAAAATTTCTCCTAATTTTAGGTCTTCATCAAGTCACAAAACTCAAGGGCGTACTTCAAGCGATATCATTATCAGGTCAATTTCATGAGAAGGAGAGGTATGTAATGATACATTTATTTTTTATTCAAGGAACTCTAACATTAGGTCTTCAATGTCATGTTTTTAATGGTTGTTCTGATCATTTAATAATTGATTTTTCTAATCAATATATCAAGAGGGAAAGACTGATTTTAGGCCTAGAATTCTTCTAATAAGTCAGGACGTACAAAGACAAGTACAATAAAAAAAGTTGGAATGCTAATTCAAAGATATTAATGTAGGAATTGCTGCATCTAAACTAAAATTATGGTTTGGTCCAAATTCGAGAATACCTTGCCCTAGTTGAAGGGGAAATTAAAAGGTTACACCCTGTGTACAAAATATGGAATAGAAAGATCTAAATGACAATTAAATTGTTCATTGTGTAGTGGAAAAGGAACCTGTATCTAATATTTATTTTTGTGAATGAAGAACACTTAGAGACTTGACTATCACTAATATAGTTTAACAAATTATTGCTTGGATGTCCTGTTTCGGATTTTTTTCGTTACATTCTCTATAGGTAATATGGTACAATTACCTTAAATCAGTGCCTTGAAGAGGTGTAATATAGAAAAAGTCAATTGAGGAATAACCATGGGTGAAAGCCTACTCGGTGTTTTTTTTTAGATTAGTTTGGTTGTGTAGATTTATTTTTCTATCATCTTAATTGCCGTAATCGATTCAGAGAGTAGCTCGAAGAATAGGGAAGGTACGTACTGAAGACTGAAGTAGTGACCAACTACGTATGTGGGAGTAATTATGTATTTTATTTTGTTTGAAGGCCTATTATAAGGTATTGATTTCAATATATTAATTCAAATGAATATCAATATGAATTATTCGATGGTTGAAGAAATCACTTTTTGTTTTCTATTGCACGTAGATGAAAATTGAGGAGTATTTCGAGCTAACCAGAGCAGATATATTCTCAAAGTGTTATTAACGAGAAGAGAATACATCTAATCCTAAAATTGCAAATGCATTGGTGATGCTCCTTTTTTTTAACTTCTTTTATTTTGTTCTTATTACAATATTAAATATAGCATACTCTTTTGCGATAATTTTATTGTATAAAACTTGTATACAGAAAATAAATGTAATAGTTGAAGAGCCAGTTGTCATCTGGTGCACGAGATAAAGGCCCAAAGGCTATATATCCTCAAGTCCTTGGCGAAGATAAAGGTGGACGATTGTGCTTGTGTGGGTATGGAGTAACCGTGGATTAGGTAGGTATATAGTAGTCATTCACATAGCCTGGATGATATCCATCACATTGCCATGGAAAAAGAAGGAATGAATATTGTCACGCGTAGTTTAGGTGCAATTTATCTCTTTGAATTGAAAATTTTGATATTTTTATTGGGAATATTGGATTTGATAGTTATGTAGTTGGTCCTAGAGTTGAGATGTTTTAAACTAGGGTGTTTCTGTTTAGTAATGTGATAATATTATATTTTTGTATATTTGATTGTTTTTATTTTAGAAATGATGATATTTTTTTATTATATTTGGTTGTTTATGTTTTAGCACTATTAAATAGTCTTACTATGACGTATAAAAAGTCACTAAATGAGGTGGTTAAGTTATTTATAATTTTTTTTGTGATGCGAAAAAACATCACAAAAGTACATCGCCGTAAGAATCGTAATGAAGGTTAGCGTCACTAAATAGTCTTACTATGACGCATAAAGACGTTACTAAATGAGGTGGTTAAGTCAGTTATAAACTTTTCATGACTCAAGATAGCGTCACTAAAGAACAACGTTGTGACGCTGGTTAACATCATCAAAGAGTGTTACTCTAACGCATAAAAGCATCACAATGACAATTTGCAATAACGCTTTTTGAAGCATCACAATAACAAACTATTGAAATGCCAAATTAGGTGACGCTTAACCAAAGCATCACCATAGTAAAAGTGTCACTAAAAACAATTTTAGTGACACTTTTGTACGTCTCTAAAGCCCATTTTTGTTGTAGTGAATATCTGGTTGTACAAAAATAATTGAAGGCTTTGAAAGAGTCACTATTCTATAGATTTCTCAGTATATGTGGTGCCAGCATGACTCCTTTAGAATTGTTGTTGGTACTTCTTGGACTCAGTCGCTGGATCATCATAATCCTATGTGGAAGTTGAAGAGACTAAAATCTGCTATGCGGGTATGGAACAGGACGGTCTTCAGGAATGTGTTCACTCAGATTAAGGCGGTCACTCGTTATATCGCGGTTATCCAGCATCATATCGAGTTGGAGGGGGACTCGGGGTTCTTCACGTAGGAGATTCAGGCTCAGGTTGATTTGAACCGGCTGCACTCTGCCAGACACGAATTCTACACGTAGAGGAATCGCTTGCATTGGTTGATTGATGGAGATAGGAACACCCGCTTCTTCCACGTCTCCCAACGCATCAGGAACTCCAGGGATAGTATTTCTTCGATTGTTATTGATGGGGCCCTCACCACGGACTTGTACACCATTAGTTCCCACGTGGTTGCCTACTACTCTCAATTGTTTTATGGACAATATGACCGCTAACCAGAATGTCCATTTGTTGGGTGTTCCCTCATCTAATGAAATTCGTTGTGCACTCTTTGGGATGGATGCTTCGAGCGCTCCAGGGCAGAATGGATTTTGGGGATCCTTCTTTTGTAGTTGCTGGGACATTGTAGATAAGGATGTGATAGTTGCTGCCACACACTACTTCATTCCTAGATTTCTGCCACCTGGGCTGAATTCATGCTTCATGACCTTGATTCCTAAGACTGAGGGGGCTAGAGCATCTAGTTGCTCATTTTCGTATTATTTTTAGTTTAAAGCGATGTTTTTAGTATTCTTTTTAGTTAAAAACGTTTAAAAAATTATAAAAAAATAAATTATTCATCATTCGTGACATTTATGTGGCACCTCGATAGCTCTGACAATCACATCATGATTTAATTGTTGCTAGAAAATTGACAAATGCATTTAATTGCAAAATTAAAAAGGTGGTATATCAAATTACAAAGAAAAAATGATATGTTGTAATTGATAAAAACTGTAAATGCCGTGATTTTTTTTGCAATTAACTCATATTAAATTAATGTAATCTAGTTATTTTAATTTGTATATATATATATAATATATAAAAGTTAATTATTTTCATTTAGTTACAAATTATAAATAAATCACAACTAACATATGTGACAATGAAAATAAACAAATGGATTTATTTAAAAAAAAAATGAGTAAAAATGTATAAATAGGGATATTTTAGAATTTTAATAAAAGCTTCAAAATTTTGATCTACAATATACAAATTAAAAAAATTAAATTTACAATAGTTATAAGTCACAAATTTAGTTATTAATATATGTGAAATAAATTAATTTTGTAATTTATTTTTTTTAAATGGTCGAAAATGAGTACATATACAATTAATATCACATATATAAACGAATAAACGACTTGTTCCAGTGGCAAGCGTCCCTCACTAGACGCCTGCCCACCCGGGATTGAGTCCTGCTAAGGATGAAAAATCGGTCAATTTAATACAAAGCTCGCGGACGAGTGTCGGGTTCAGGTTCGGCCAGATCCGGGGCTGGCCCGGATTGGGTCGGGTCAGCTAAAAGTACGACTCGCCTTTTTTTATTTTTTTAAATTTGCTTACCGACAGATTATTCCGTCACTACTTCCAACGGTCTTACCGACAATTTTTTTTTAACAAAAACATAATAAAAAAAACTTCCGTGGTATTATCGACAGAATATTTTGAATTTTCGTTTATTTTAATTATAAAATTATTGACGGAATATTTTTTTTAAAGATTAATTTTAATAATAAATTACCGACAAATTTATGACCCGATTCGTAAACGGGTCATGGAGTTTACCGACAGACCGTTTCCGTCGTTAATACCGACCGTATATTTCCGTCAGTAATACCGACGGAACATCAAATTTTGTCGGTAATATTTACCGACGAATTTGACGTACTTCGACCAACACTACAAGAAATATCACTTTTAGTGACAAAAAAAAAAAATAGTGAGAGTATGATAAACTCTCACTAAATGTGATAATTGTTTTCTTTTAGTGAGGGTAGAATAATACTCTCATCAAAATCTTAGTATTGGTATAAAAATTTTATGTACTCTCACTAAATGTAAATTTTACATAGCAATATTGGTGAGGGTAAAAATAACTCTCATTAAAATCATACCAAAAAATATAATCATAAGTGATGAAATAAAATATAAAAATTTCAAATTTTATATTATCAATAAATTTCTATGGAGTATATTTTAACCTTAAAAAATCATAAATTTATAAAAATATCAGAAACTCTCACACGCACAAAAAGAACTCTTTCTCACACCTCTCACACGATACAAAAGAAGATTTTGGTTTCTCACCAATTCAATTTATCTTTTCAATTCATTCAGATTGTATATAATCCTCTTTAATTTTCTTCTAATTCATGATTTAATCAGCTTGATTCAGTTCAGGTTCGTTCATAATTTTCCTCCAGTACTTTACACGATTGATCTAGTTGTTCTATAATCATATTCTTCTTCAATACTATCGTAGCTTCAATTTTTATTTCCCAGCATAATCAATCGAGAGAATCTGAACTAGAGATCGGCAGCAATGTAAGTTTAATGGTGCTTTTCTGAGTTAGAGATTGGCAGCAACGTTGCAGGTAGCATTTTTTCTTAGTATTTCTTTCTCCTTAGGTTATTCTCTATTTAGGTTATGCACTTTCATAAAACTAAATATTGAAGGTTACCGCAGTTTTCTATCCATTTGGAAACATTTAATTTGGTTAATGTTTGCTGCATTTTCAAGGTCTGTCTGGACTTTGATTAGGTTTTCTTAGGACGTGCTCAACCCAGGGACTCAAGTTCTAAAATGTTTGTTTGAAGTGCATGACATGACAAGGAATGAGGTTATTAATTTAGTAGAATATTGCATAGATTGTAGGGACCTCCAATACTAAAAAATTGCTACTGTGAACGAATTTTTGAGCTGTAAAGGCTGTAAGTTATTATATTTCACACTTTACTCTTATGTTGAAATATGCATAGTCAACAGACTACTTAGCTGACTATATTTGCGGATAAAAATGGTAAAATGGGTAGGTTTTTTAATATAACCTCAGATTTTGAGTAAAATGGGTATATATGACAGAATAATTAACCATTAGCTCACAGTGGTTCTGAGAATAATTAATCAAATACGCTGCTCAAGTTTCTTTTTAGAGGGTAGGCTAGGGTAATTTTGTTAATATACACATTTTATTTAACTGTTCTAACGTTGTTTTTGTATAATTGTTGTAAGATTGTTAATATTCTTTTATAAAATTTTCATGTTTATTTTATCTCTCTTTTTTCTTGCTCATACATTGTGATGTTTGTGCAGTGTTGCAAGATAGGATTTAAGAAGTTGACATTTTTTTGTATAAGAACATGCATTCTTCTCAAGCAAGGTAACCTTTCCACCACAAAATAATGTGAAAATGGCATCGGGGAAGGCATCGGATCTGCCGTCCCCAAAGATGAAGGCAACGGCAAAGGAGACAGCAGTGTGCCGATGCTAATATGCTCGATGCCATTTAAATGGCATCGAATTTGGGGAAAACCGTTGCCTTTTGGCATCGGCAGGTCGCCGTTACCAAATGGCATCGGGGCCCACTGCCGATGCCATTTTGCCGATGCCTTTTTATTAAAATTTAAAAAAGGCGAATTTGGGTTTCGAACCCAGGTCGATAGGCCACCAACACCCACCCCCCACATAGAACTAAAACTCAAGGGCTGGGCCACCGCATCTTTCGGAAATCTGGTCATTTTTGCGAATTGTGGGGTTCGAACTCAGGACCTCGCGGTCTCGAAGGCTTTTGAGCGCCCCCTGTGTGCCGTTTAGGCTAGGAGCTTTTAGTCGACATGTTGTGAATGCAATTAATATATATTCAATTTAATTTGAGTTTTTAATTCTTTAATTAATTCAATTCATTCTAACTTTAATTGTTGCTTATTAAATTATTTATCAAAGCATATCATAATTATTTCTAAATTATGTTTTTCAAATTAACTAAATTATGTTTTTCAAATTAAATAATTTATTTACGGTATCAATTCACACTATTTAAATTTATTCTAATCCTCAATTTACATCATTTAAATTCAATCCATTCTAACTTTAATTGTTGCTTATTAAATTATTTATCAAAGCATATCATAATTATTTCTAAATTATGTTTTTCAAATTAACTAAATTATGTTTTTCAAATTAAATAATTTATTTACGGTATCAATTAACACTATTTAAATTTATTCTAATCCTCAATTTACATCATTTAAATTCAATCCATTCTAACTTTAATTGTTGCTTATTAAATTATTTATCAAAGCATATCATAATTATTTCTAAATTATGTTTTTCAAATTAACTAAATTATGTTTTTCAAATTAAATAATTTATTTACGGTATCAATTCACACTATTTAAATTTATTATAATCCTCAATTTACATCATTTAAATTCAATCAATTCTAACTTTAATTGTTGCTTATTAAATTATTTATCAAAGCATATCATAATTATTTCTAAATTATGTTTTTCAAATTAACTAAATTATGTTTTTCAAATTAAATAATTTATTTACCGTATCAATTCACACTATTTAAATTTATTCTAATCCTCAATTTACAACATTTAAATTCATTCTAATTTTTTATTTCACAACATTATAATTACATACAACATTGAATATAATTATTTTCACTTATACATTTAAATTTATTCTAATCACATCATTTAAATTCATTCTAGTTTTCAATTCACAACATTAAATATATTTAATTATTTTCACTTATCCATTTAAAAACATGAATTCACTTATCCATATAATTAAAAATATTTTCATCTATTATAAAATTATTCTCTAGTTCATTTTCAATTAAAATAACATCATATCACAAACAGCATTAATTATAATCATAATTAGCATGTTCACGTCAATAAAAATAAAAATTAATCATCAACGTCAATGTAATATAATAACATCACACGTAACAAAGTAATATAAAAATGTATCACTCCTCATCACCACCACCATCATCCTCAGTATCATCCCGATCCTGAACGTTGTGCGACGCCCCCGACGGCCTCGGCGGCCTCGGCTCCCCACCCATCCCACCCATCTGTCCCATCATCAATGCAAGCTGGTCCTGAAACTCCTTGCGTAAGCGCTCCTCCTGCTGCCGCATTTGTTCCACTAAGCGCTGCTCTCTATCTTCATTGACTCTCCGTTCTTCAGCAATAGCATTGTTCATGTCTTCCTGGGTGAATCGTCCATAAGCCGTACCACTTGACGTCTCGCCAGGACCGGAGGAGACCCGTCTGTTCTTGCCTACTTGTCCAAGGCCCCTAACACGTCCATGAGACCTACCGACCTTCTTCACGTACAGTTCATACATATCGAGTATAGGTGGGGCCTGGGAACCATCCTCTGAACTAGGTTCATCTGACGGATCTCTTGTAGTATTATTGGTGAACTCGTCATGTATCTGGTCCTATACGTGCACATTTAAAAGTGGGTTAATACAATTAAATATATATTTGTTATATAATGTAATGTATATATATATATATATATGTACACACTTACAAGTATATCACCCATATAGCCACAAGTGTATGTCCCGTTTTCATAATGGTGGTAATATTCAACTATCTCCCAATCGTATGCAGGGCGTCCCATCCTCTCCTCCTGTATTTTGAATCGAAGACATATACGAATAAATAAACTAAATAATTAACTAAAATTAATTATATATAATTGACCACAAATACTTACAATGCGCCGTGCGACCTCTGCTGCTCCACGAGCTCCGCCTATATGAGTACCATGGCCAGTACCCGGAGCTCCAGGCTCGGATAAGCGGTTCTTACGAGCCTGCTCGCTCTTCTTAATTGTTTCGGGATTGTTCCAGTGACGAACTAAGGAGTTCCAAACATTCACATCCCACAACGGCCTCTTGTTATCCCTTACCCACGCTTTCTTAATTTTTTATAACATGTTAGTGTACCGAGTTGCAGCTCTTTGAAGAAAGAGTCTGTACACCTCTGTAGAAGATGTGGCTTCAGGGTCCCACCTGACCTCGGTATGCAAAAAAAAATTAATTAACGAAGTAATATACCACAAAATGTAAAGTTATTTTATACCTGGAATGTATCCCACCACCGCTGTACCGTGCCGGGTGATACCATAGCCCAGGCGTGTGCACCAAGCTCCATATTCCGGTACATTATCGATCTGATCGTCCTCGAAATTAAATTTGAAGGCATCAACCAGTTACACGTATTTTATAATAAATAAAAAATTATTAATAAACATGTTATACATACGTCTAATGAAATTTAAATATAATATACTTACGTATCCCGGTAGATAAACAGTCGGATGCGACTGTCGGGTGCATCAGTCGACATGCTGGCCTGTGTCCCGACAGACGGATGTCTAACTGGCGAATGTATCGGTGGAGGGGATTGTTCCTGTGGATGTGGAACCATATGAGGCAACTGAGGCACCTGAGTGTAATAGGAATTATGGTTCATTCCGGGCATCTGGGGCAACATTATCCCAGTCATATCGGGCATATACAAACCCTGTGGTATCTGCACAGTCGGTGTCTCATCCACCGGCTCTCCTCTACCTCTACCTCTACCTCGCCCCTGTCCAGAAGAACCCTGACCAGAGCCATATCCAGAACCATATCGACGACCACTCATCTGTCAAAATGAACATTAAAACATTATTACATTGAACATTGTAACAATTAAAAAACATTATATATGAACATCACTGTAACGATTATTGGTGAACTCTAAATAAGGAATATAATTAAGGAATTAATATTTAGATAACATTGTCTAACAATTAATATTTAGATAACATAGTCTAACAATTAACAACATCATTTATCTTCATCATCTTCATCTTCAGCTTCATCTTCGTCGTCTTCTTCTCCGTCTTCTTCTCCGTCTTCTTCTTCATCTTCTTCATACTCTGTCATTTCCATCATTGTACCGGTGTCATCAGTTAACATGACAGGATCATCATCTACTTGCACAATCATTTGAGTCTCTATGTTATCCTCTTGCCACGCGGGAACTTCATCTTCAGTAGTATCTTTTGCATCCACCAAGTATCTCGGTTTGACTTTGCAGACAAATATCCAATCAGTACGGGATTCGGGGTATAGACAATAGTAGACTTGTGTGGCTTGACTTGCTAGTACGAATGGATCGTATCGGCCGTAAGATCGCCTCTGATTAAGCTCCACGAGCTTGTAGTTAGGATGAACTTTTGTCCCATTGTTTGAGGGATCAAACCACTGACACTCGACTTTTATTCAAATAGAATGCATCAGTGTACTCTCCACAATATGGACAAGCAAGCTTTCCGGATGTAATCCAACCAGACAACATTGAGTATGCTGGGAAGTCACTAATGGTCCAGATAAGTGCAACTCGCATCAAAAAGTTTTGCTTTCTAGCAACATCGTAAGTTTGCACCCCATTTTCCCATAAAAATCTCAAATCTGCTATCAGTGGTTGCAAAAACACATCAAGTTTGTCCTTCGGACTTTTAGGCCCGGGCACGAGAATCGAAAGAAACATGAATTGATCCTTCATGCATAACCACGGGGGTAGATTGTACGGAGTAAGTATAACTGGCCATGACGAATATTGTTTTCCCGTCATTCCAAACGGTGCAAAACCGTCTGTGCTCAAGCCTAACCTCACATTCCTAATTTCAGATGCAAAAGCAGGATACGAACGGTCCAAATGCTTCCAAGCCAGCGAGTCTGCCGGGTGACGCATAACACCACAGTCATCAGAAGCGCACGAGGCATGCCATGTCATATCCTTCGCAGTGGCCTTGGACATGTACAATCTTTGCAAACGAGAAATTATCGGAAAGTAGAACATCTCCTTAACCGGGCGTTTCTTTTTCAACCGACCATCTACATCAACCCTATTCGGCTTATACCGTGATCGACCACAAATCTTACAAAAATCTAGTTCGCTGTCTGCACCCCAAAATAACATGCAATTCTGTGCACAACAATCAATCCTTTCTACCGGAAGACCCATCCCACTCATCAAATGTTTGGTGTCGTTAAATTTCTTGGGAACCTTATTTTCGGGAGGACAAATCTCACGAATCAACTCAACAACCTGATTGTATCCCCTTTCAGACAATCTGTTTTCCGTTTTAATGTTCAACAATCTGGAATTGAATGACAACTGCGAATGAGATTCACAACCAGGATACAAGTCTTGGTCCGCTGCACGAAGCATGCCGTAAAATTGTGCCGCATTCTCGTTAGGGGGTTCTTCATTAAGTGCCTCCTCTTCCACGTCGATTCCAAAATCAATGTTTGGGCCACCCATTAACTCTTCTACCATAGTGTGGTACGAACTAGATCCCGCTGGGTCAACGTCATTTGAAGTTGACGCATATTCATTAGTGTTTTGATACGGACGTGGACCCCAACTCTCTTCCCCGTGATAAATCCAATTATAATAATTCAGTGTAAAACCATTTCGATATAAATGAGATTTCACTTCATTAGGATCTCTATAAGTTTGATTTCGACATCTAGCTTTCGAACAAGGACACCTAATTTTTCCTTCCCAAATCGAATTCGGATTACTAGTAGCAAATTCAATAAATCCATTTATTCCACTAACAAATCCGGGGTTCATAATCCCATTCACTAATCTTGGACTATACATCCAACTACGAATTGAATAATCCATGTCAATCGACGTCTACAAACACACAAACAACCAACGTCTCATTTCCCAACTCTATTAAAATCAATTAATATAATTATAATTATATTCTAATAATTATTCTAACACCCTAATTAACAAATAAATTCATATATAGACATATAACACAAATATAATTCTAATTAACACCCTAATTAACAAATAAATTCATATAACTTAATTATTAAAACATACATATAAATACATGCCAAACACAACATAATTAATTAACAATTTATAAATTCTAACAATTAACACATGCATAAATAAAAATTAACAATTCTTCTAAAATTTTTATATATACATACAACATATATGCATATATATACTAAAACTATATATACACATATAACTTCAAATTTAACTAATGAAAACGAAAAAAATTACCGTAGAAATGCTCTCGTCGAAGTGTAGAACACAAATGGCCAAAAACCGAGTTCGATCCGCAAACGAAGGTGATTTTTGAGGTAAAACGCGAAGCTTCAATAATGGAGGTGGGGGAGGGGGTGCGTGCGGCTGTTACATTCTGGAAGAGAGGGGTTTGGCCGATTAATACTCATTTAGGGCAATGGGGAAGGCATCGGGCCCACTGCCGATGCCATTTTGCATCGGGGGGCCGTTACCAAATGGCATCGGGGCCCACTGCCGATGCCATTTTGCATCGGTCATTAAATGCCGATGCCATTTCGCATCGGGGCCCACTGCCGATGTCATTTTGCATCGGTCATTAAATGCCGATGCCAATTGGCATCGGCCCGCCTGCCGTTGCCAATTGCCGATGCCTTTTGGGCAATATTTTGTAGTGTTCCTTCAATAGAATGTTGAAGATCAATATTACCCCTCGTTCTATCTTTCTCTCTCTTGTTTAGGTTATTACCTCTGCCGCCAATTTTATAGCTTTGATCAATAAATGTACTACGGTAAGAAATTAAAATTCAGACAAGAATATTAGTGATGTATCTTGCAAGATTTTCATTTTTGTTTTCTCTTTGAAGGTTTTACAGCTTGCTTCAATAAATAAAGATGTGCTTTTGTGCACAAGATGTATTCACCCATCTTCAATAAAAATTTATTGCAAGATTCCTATGGTATTTTGTGTGTGAAAAGCCAGGTACAATCTTTTTCTGAAAAAATTTTTTGTCATTTTTTTTTGCTTTTGTGTTGTTTATTCAGCTGATATATGTTAGGTTATGAATCTCATGATCTCAATCACTTTTTTATCTTGGTGAATAATTGTTATGTTTTTTTCTCTTTTTGATCTTGGTGGATAATTGTTATGTTTTTTTCTAGGAATATTTTAAGAATTATTCACGTAGTATGTGAGATTTGTAGATGTTGTAAATTCTTAAATGTATCAACATTCTCAACAACATCTTAATTTGACCTTCCGAGATTTTTTCTAAGTCTTTTCTGAAATGCTACATTAAATGTTGATCTAAATGTTGTCGCATTTCTGGCAGGATCTAGAAGCTTCTACAAGGATCTGGAACCTGAAAGATTCCAGAACATTGCAGAACGTGCTAGACCAGCTTGGAACCTTTTAGAACGACCTGAAACATGCAAGAATGATATATAAATATCATGGAAGTTGAGTTCCTAACAAATAGGATCTCAAAGATGGAAGCCTCTAGAATTCGTACTCCACCTCTATAAATACCGAAGGAAGGCTCTATAATTTAGTGTATTCTATTCGATCAATATCCTAGACTAGTGTTCATCCTGTTAGGAATTGTGGCTAGTAGTTATACGATTTAGGTCATATGAAGTATCCCACCCGTATGACTGTGTGCTTTTCTTTATCTATTGAGAGTGTAATCATAGATAGACTAGCATTTCGACAATGTATATTTTTACACTTAGTTCGTTTTCAAAACAGGGCACCTACCTCGTTTATAGTTTTAGTTGTGAAGGTTATTGTTGTAACATTTCACACAACATTTGTACTTGAAGATAAGTACTGATATTTCGCCATAAGGCTAACATAGATTTTTATTTATAAAATCTATGTTAAAAATATTTCCATTGTGTCTCATTTTTTTTTTAGTGTTTCAAGTCTTCCGTTGTGTGTCATTATTATTGATATTCTGTTAGAATCAGTGTTGCATTATTTGTCTCAACATTCTGTGCAACATTATTCTTTATTTTACTTAAACACTATACCATCCACACACTTTCAAGATTAATTTCAGGATTTAAACAGTTAGTCTGTTTGATTAGAGTACTTTTCCTTCTTTTTGGACTGATATAGAATTTTGCAATTCAGATTCGAATTTCAGATTAATATTTTAGAAGGGTACTCTTATAATTCAAGTATGACTGCAATATTAATCTTGTAGTTCTATTTTTTAGGATAATGACTGCAATATTGATGTTCAATTGTTCGTAGTTCTTTTCTTAGGATAAAACTGTTGTTTCCCATTAACTTATATTTTCGTTTAACATTTTATTTAACAGGTGACAGAGGTGTCGGTGAAATTAAGCATTGATAGTGATTGTACTATTTGATTTACCTTTTTTTGTCAAGCAACACAGTAATGATTTTTTTTATTTCGGGAATATTAATCTAGATATTTGTATGTCAAACGCTTTTAAAAATGCACATGTCTTTGGACTATACAATTTTATTGAATTTTTGTTTTTTAATGAGTAAAATTTTGTTAGGAATGTCAATTGGTGATGACACGGTAAATTTAGACAAACCAATTTTAGATATAGTGAGAGGTTTTTCTCTTATTAAACTATGACGTTTAGTGAGGGGAGATTGAATTATAATGAGGGGAAATTTTGTAATTACTTGTACTTTATAATGAGAGTAAAATGATGTTTTAGTGAGAGGAATTTCCATCATTAAAAATCTTTTAGTGAGAGTAAATTTACTCTAATTATATGCTTATTAGTGAGGGGACCCTATCCCGTCATTATTGACCTTTAACTAGAGAAACAGTAATTAGAGGCCATGAGAGTCAATTTTCCGTCACTAAAAGTGATTAATGGCAGTATTTTAACTTTTAGCCACAATTTTTACTCTCACTAAAATCACTTTTTCTTGTAGTGCAAATTTTTCCATAGGTAAGCACTATTCTTGGCTGAAAATCCGTTGTTAATTCTGTCGGTATACAGGGGCGTTTTTGTAGTGGTAGGTGCCGACGTTAGGTGTGAGGGGCGATGGGGGCGACAACGATTGCAACATCCAAATTTTGGCGTCGGCGAGCAAAAATTTGTGGTTGCTGTTTTTTTTTTTCTTACTTATGTTATGATTTTGGCCGCGGGTTTGTAGCTAGCTTTGTGCGTGTTAGAAAGAAAATCGGGTCGAGTAAACTTGCAAATTTGGAGAAAATTGGGGCATTTTATCAGTGGCGCGCCTAGCGGAGAGGTGCCACCTAGACGGGCCTAGAAGTTGATTTTTGCATCACACTAGTATAACTTAAATAAATAAATTGACTTGTGTATAGGTATAATCAAACAAAAAATAAAGACATGTGTAAAATTGTGAAATTTACAAATAAATTTTCATTTTATGGATGTGAAAGTTATTGTCGAATTTTTCGAAAAAAATGTATAAAAATTATTAGGTGACGGAAAAATGCAATTGAAAAAAAAAGAGGATGGTGATTAGAGTGTACCACCTTTCAGTACGGTTGACATTCGGACAGCATGAATAACGCCCAATCTGCCATTCCATTCCAATATTATCATCTGGTTTCTTTAATTTATATCCTAACGTAATCAGAATGCATTATTCCAGCTAATAACAATTTAATAATATCAATGAAAGGAGGACTAGGTTAATTTAATTATATCATTTCTTGTACTTGTACGGCAGAATAATTGTTGTAGCTATCTCTTAATTAATGTTCACCAAATCCAATAATATACTAATAGAGTACAAAAAAATTGGCAGTTGCAAATTAAATGTACTCAGACACTCGAGAATTCTGACTTTGTGGATATATACTATTATAAGGTACTCATTGATTCCACTCACAGATTGTCAAACTTCAGGTTATTTTCAAATATTTTAATTAAAAATAATTTTAAAAGTTTGAGTTTGTAAAAAATTGTAAAATTAATTAATTTATGGGTTGGTCTGCTATGGACTCGAGTGCATGTTGTGCACCCTAGTCCATGTTGCTCTTTTCAGTTTACGGACTTACACTTTTTAGTAAATGGTGTTGCACTTTTCAATTATTAAATTGTACTACTATAATAATATTTTTAGTAATAATTGAAAAGTGCAACACCATTTACCAAAAAGTGTAAGCCAGTAAACTGAAAAGTGCAACATGCACTAGGGTGCACAACATGCACTCGAGTGCATACTAGACTTTACCTTAATTTATATCAACTTTTTAATACTTCACTTCACTCCGAACACATTTTCTGCCTGTTTTGAAATCAGAATGTGGACATGAAAAAAAAATTGTATACTATTTAATTGCTATCTCATCTAAAACTTTGAACTTGTAAAAAACTATAAAATTAATTCATTGATAATAATTTGAGTTAGTCTTTTGTACGTGTTTAGTATGCATGGTGGATCATTTAGAGAACACGGGTCGCGAACTTAAGCTATATATCGAAAAAATACGATGTTTATAGCTGGAGATGGTTTAGACATTGTGCTTTGTTTCAAGTGATCTGCGTTTGATTCGACACTTAATATGTACTTTTTTTTTTTTTGTCACACTTTTATATATAGAAAATATTTAATTTCCCAATTAATACACTAATACATCCATTATAAGAAAATTGAATTTTAGTGACAACATAGTTTTATTATTGTTTCTCTGACTAAAAATATTAGTGACAGAAAATTGAAAATTAATGACAGAATCTATGTATAAAAGTCAAATTCTGTAATTAATGACTTTTATATGAAAAAGTATAATGACATAATCTATGTCATTAAAAATTAGTAATTCTACCTTTTTATTTTACACATATATTTTTTTACATAAATATATACTAATATAAGACAAAAAAGTGTTAATTAACTAGTTAGGTCTAAATTCTACCTCCTACATGCTTATCGAAAATGATATAGAGCCCACCAATTGTGGCCACCGCCTATATGTGGCATTATCACGTCAATAAATTCTTATTTATATTTAATTCAAATGGATTATATTTTTTTTAGTCCATTAAGTTGCCACGATTTTGAATTTAGTCCACTAGATTACCACTTTTTGAATTTAGTCCATTAAATTTCGATTTATTTTAATTTTGGTCCAATTACCTGCTATAGCAAGTTTAACAAGTCACTTTTTAAAACACACAACACACCCCATAAAATGTTATACACACCCACACCACACTAAAATTTAAAAATTATTTTATATTACTATGCACATCCCAATTATTTCCTATTTAATAAATTGTCAAAAATAATTAAATTTAAAAAAGTAAGAATTCAAATTATTAGTATAAAAAATATAAATAAAAACTATAAAAAATTGTCAAAATTTTCAAAAATTAAACAATTAATTAATTTAATTATTTTTGAAGAATTACTTTATTTTTTTACTATTTTTGAAGAGTTTTAATAAATTAAAAAAAAAATCAATTCAATCTGAAAAAATTATCAAATAAAATAAAAATCTTTAAAAATATTAAATAAAATCAACTAAAATTTCAAAACTAATAAAATTAATTAATTTTTTAGCTTTATTAAAATTTTGAAGATTTAGGTATTTTTTATAGGTTTTATTAATATTTTTTTATATTAATTTGAATTCTTACGTAAATTATTTTTGACAGTTTATTAAATATGTTTATGGTTTTATTTAACTTTAATTGATTTTTGATTTTAGCAATTTTTTATAGGTTTTATTTATATTTTTTATACTAATAATTTGTATTCTTATTTTTTTTAAATTTAATTATTTTGACAATTTATTAAATTTGAAAGAATTGGGGTGTACGTGTATTGTAATAATAAAATATTTTTAAATTTTAGTGTGCTGTGGGTGTGTATAACATTTTATGGGGTGTGTTTTAAAAAATGACTTGTTAAACCTGATATAGCAGGTAAGTGGATCAAAATCAAAATAAATTGAAACTTAATTGACTAAATTAATAAATTGGTAATTTGCTGGACTACTAAATTCAAAAACGTGGTAACTTAATGGACTAAAAAAAAATATAATCCCTAATTCAAATTTAATCTAATATCAATTTTTTTTATTCATCTATCAAATTATGATAACTAAATCCATTAATTTTTCAAATCTTTTCATCATCCATTAATTTTTTCTTAAAATCTTTTCTCTACGAAAAAAAATTAAATAATATAAAAATTAATTTGATTGCCATAACAAAAATTAATTTTAAGTATTATCATGGAAAAAAGAGATATGAGAACTCATTTTAACGCGCGCTCAAACATGATATTTCATATATCATAAAATATTTTAGAAATATTTGATGTACCATAGATTAAAAAAATTACTAACCTGTTATCAAATGAGAATTTCATTCATCACAACCTTCATTAATTAAAAGTGAAAAAAATATAAAAAAACAATAAATGAACTAAATGTCGACATTACCACATCCTTTAGTACGAACAACAATATCTACGCTTAAAAAGGAATGATTACTTTCAACCCTCCGACTAGTAGACATACCAGCAGGAGAGATGTATCTAAAATAAGCAGGCAACTCTCTAACTAGTAGACATACCAGCAGCCTACTCATCCATATCGAATTTCATACACATTACTCAACCACTCATTCATTTCTAATTCAGTAGAATTCATCAACTCCAACCACCAATTTTCAAATTCATCACTCCTTACTAATATTTAGTTTGTGGAATATTCTGAGAAAAAATCAATGGTGGTAGAAGATTTGAGAAAAATTAATGGCTAATAATATTAAATTAAATATAAAAAAAGATTTTTTTATAATTTTAATATAAATAAAAAAAATGTTGATATTAGATTAAGTTTGAATTAAATATAAATAAGAATTTATTAACGTGGCCGGGGTGAACTCTATATCATTTCTGACAAGCTTATTTGTTTTGTACGGCCACGTATATATAACCAAAGATGCCACGTAATGTGCAAAACACGTGCCATCCGTACGCAGGCCGCACCTCCCCCTCCATGCAAATAAGTTGACTCATTTTTATAAATATATTAATTCCACCACCACTAGCTTCATCATATTTCATGCCACATTTTTCACAAATATTCCCTCCCTATAAATCCCCTAATCTCTTCCACTAATTCTCATTAAATTACTCTCCAATACAATCAATTCTCTTTTAAACTAACTAAGCTTTACATAATGAGTTCCAAGAAAGTAATCATTTTCATCGTAGTTTTTTCCCTTTTCTCGGGTCAGGCCCTAGCTGTCGTAAAAGCCTGTGGGGCCGACGCAGACGACAGCTGTACCGACAAGAAGAAAGCCCTGCCTCTCAAAATCATCGCCATTGTCACCATCCTCATCACGAGCATGATCGGCGTTTCGTTGCCGCTCGTTACGCGGTCCATTCCGGCCCTGAGCCCGGAGAGGAGCCTGTTCGTGATCGTGAAGGCGTTTGCGGCGGGCATTATCCTTGCGACGGGGTTCATGCACGTGCTGCCGGATTCTTTCGACATGTTGTCGTCGGAATGTTTGAAGGAGAACCCGTGGCATAAGTTTCCCTTCACTGGATTCGTTGCAATGCTTTCTGCAATCGTCACGCTTATGATCGACTCCATGGCTACCAGCCTTTACTCCAAGAAGCATAGCGGGGGAGGAGTGGTGCAGCCGGAGCAGGAGATGGCGGCGGTGGAAGCTGGGGGCCATTCTCATTTCCACGGCCACCACCATGGAGGCAAGTTGGAAATTACGGGATCTCAGCTCCTTCGTTATCGAGTTATTGCCATGGTAAGTACTATATATGCAAATATTTTATTAATTTATAAGAGAAATTTATATAATAAATAACAGAGAACTCATATATATGCTCTTTCCTATTTGAAAATAACTGTGTGTGCCAGTTACATGCTTGTTACTCATGAATTATGGCAAATATATTTTAGTTTATTATATTTTTTTCTCTCTCAATCATATAAACATCAACTCTAATATATCTATTTATTCTATAATATTTTTTAACTTTTATTTCCAAAGCTTAGAAATAGTTTTTATCGGAACGAAAAAAATATATTTTACTTTACTTCCATCTCATACGAATGAATACTGAAAAAATAATACTCCCTCCGTCCCATGATTATTTGCACACTTTTTTTATTGGGCGTCCTAACATTATTTGCACACTCTAAAAAAGGAAATAACTCACATAATTTTTACCAATATTAACCCTCCTTTATTTTACTTGGGCTCACAACTTAACTCAATTTATAACTTTAGTCAAATCTCCACCCACTTTACACTTTAGTCAATGAATTATCAATAATACCCCTCCTTTAATCTACCATACACATCACTATATTTCATTTTCTTAATTTCCGTGACGGTCAAACCATGCACAAAATCCTGGGACGGAGGGTGTAACATGTAGTGAAAATAAGCGTGAATTGAGAGAGTAAAAGATTTGAATTGATTTCACGGTTAATCTCTAACTTTTATATTAAATTGGAGCTAGAATTGATAAACGGGAGGTATCACTATTATATTTGTTGAACGTACGCGTCCTCTATATATGTATTACTAGTATATTAATCGATCTATCGTTGTTTTAGGCCGGGTTTCTGTCAGTTAAATCAAAGAAGTACAGAAATGTACATAATAAATACTCCCTCCTTCTTATAAGTTATAATTGTTTACACACATACCTTATTTGTCCCTTCCACAATTGTTTTCACACTTATAAAAGGAAACTCTCTCATAAACTTCACCCTCACAATATTCGCATATTTACACAAAATGTCATTACTTTTACTCTCTTTTCAATCACCTTTTAATTTATTCATATAACTTTACAAAATTATCCTCAACACTCCACTCATTACACTTTTTTCTTAAAAATGTCCCTATCTTGTGGCGCAAACACTTGTGGGACGTCGGAGGGAGTATATATATAAAAGTGGACTATGGACAGACATTAATTGAGCATCTTGAGTCATTCTAGTGGATATATACATATATAATTCGAGGGTGTATGAAATATAATTTAAACCAAAGTAAGGGTCAACCCTCCTTCTGATCGATTTTTTATATTTAAATTAATTATGTAAAAGAATATTCGATGTACATCTAGTATACTAACATTTCTTGTTTGACGTGTACTTAATTATATCGACTAGTTTTTGTCTTATGATAAGGATAAAATAGAAATTAAAGTAGAAAAAAATATAATTCCAACTTAATTGTATTATTTACTCTGTACGACATTAAATTTATTCAAGTTTGAATGTCCAATTTATCTTCTTTATTTATTTGTTTAGCTTAGGGCTTTTCGCCAAACTAAAGAGCTAGTAACAAAAAAATAAAGTAAAATGGAGGAGTGGTCGATACAAAAACTTAAATTATTGAATTCAAAATTTATATATCCTGTTTTCAAAAAAAAAAAAATTTATATATCCTCCTCCTTACACTTCACTCTCATTTAATTTACCTATAATGTTTCTCAATTTTATCTTTATACTGTATCTTATTTTTTCCCAACTCAATCACATCTCTAGTATTATATATGCAATTAAATAGTCTTAATCTCTATATACCAAATTAAAAATAAAAAGAAAAGCATATATATATTGATTTTGGATTTTGGACAGGTATTGGAACTAGGTATTATTGTTCACTCAATTGTGATAGGGCTGTCACTGGGTGCCTCTAACAACACTTGTTCAATCAAAGGACTTATTGCAGCACTTTGCTTCCATCAAATGTTTGAAGGAATGGGTCTTGGAGGCTGTATTCTCCAGGTAATTAATTATAATTCCTTTATATAAAGTAATATCCTTGTATTGCATGTAAACATGTAAATATATAGTTTTTCATTTCATACTGATATTCTATTTTAGAACAGCTTTTGTTAAAAAAATAAAAAAACAGTAACCTGCTGTTTATTTTGAAATTTAAAAATCAGGTTTTGAGTTTTATGAAGAAGATTTAAAAATCAATTTTAAAAAACCTAAACCACCTTTATTAAACAAATTGATTTTACATAAATTTAAAAATAAATCATTTAAAATGATTTCCTCTAGTATTTTGAGAACAAATTCATTGATCATTGATGGTGCAGGCAGAGTACAAGTTTATAAAGAAAGCAGCAATGGCGTTCTTCTTCGCAGTGACAACTCCATTCGGAATAGCACTGGGAATTGCATTAGCTAGCACTTACCAAGAGAACAGCCCTCGTTCCTTAATCACAGTTGGATTGCTCAATGCATCGTCCGCGGGGCTCCTTATCTACATGGCTCTCGTCGATCTTTTAGCTGCCGATTTTATGGGACCGAGGTTGCAGGCAAGTGTGAAGCTCCAAATCAAGTGTTTTATGGCTGTTCTCTTGGGTGCTGGTGGAATGTCTCTCATGGCTAAATGGGCTTGATTTTTTTCTTTTCTTTATCAAACCAATTACTTCAAATTGTGTGTTTTTCTTTTATCAATGTTTTGTAAGAATGTAATGTAAGATTTGCCTTTTAATTAATTAATATATATATATATAAGTTTTTTGTTTGAATGCCAGCTTCTTGCAAACTCTTCTCGGATAAACTTGGTGTCAATCCTTCCTTGCAAATTCAGTGGAAGATGTGAGAATAGATATATGATCACCGTTAATGAGGTGATAGGAATGATTCACTATTTATATTATTCCCTGACAATATAGAAATTGTATTTTATTGAATGGGTGATGAAATAATTACATTATCAATATATACATAAGATTTGGAAACTACTGTGGAAAATCAAAGGATTACAATCTCTAAATTTGTGGAATAATTAAGGACCAAATCATCTTAATTTATTCTAATTTATTTGATCCTATTATCCCCCCGCAAGCAAGACGAGGGATGGGGTCCAACGCGCAACTTGTCCCAAAAGAACTTGAACAAAGGTCGAGGCAGTGCTTTAGTGAAAACATCAGCAATCTGTAGATCCGAAGAGATAAATTCAGTATGAAGGTGGTCGGCTGAAACAAGCTCACGGATAATGTGATAGTCGATATCGATGTGCTTGGCACGTTTATGAGCACTCGGATTCTGACTGAGAAAGACATAACTGTTATTGTCTGAGTAAAGTGTGGGGCAAGAGGTAAGCTGTACATGAAGTTCGTGGAGAAGTTGAAGAATACAAACTAACTCCGATGCGGTATTGGCCATAACACGATATTCAGACTCACAGTTGGAGCGGGAGACTGTAGGATGCTTCTTAGCGCTCCAAGAGACAAGATTTCCACCTAGAAAAATTGAGTATCCGTAGGTCGAACGATGAGTTTCCACACAACGAGCCCAATCAGCATCTGAGAATGCATGAATGGTAGGAGAGGGGCCCCTCGAGAAGGAGAGTCCAAATGAAGGAGTGTGTTTAACATAGCGAGTATACGCTTCACAGCCTGAAAGTGAGGGACGGTAGGAGCATGCAAGTGCTGACTGACGAGGTTCACAGCAAAGGAAATGTCCGGACGTGTGATCGTGAGATACCGAAGGGCACCCACTAAGGACCGGTAGAGTGTCGGGTCATCAAAGAGGGGGCATCAGTTGGTAGCTGACAGCCAGCGACTAAGGGAGTGGAGACGGATTTGACATCCTCAAGAGCGACTCGTTGAAGAATGTCACGAGCATATTTAGCCTGATTAAAAAATAAGCCTGAAAGAGTGTAAGTAACCTCATGTCCCAAGAAATAACTCAATATACTCAAATCCTTAATAGAAAACTCCTTTCAGAGACGCGCAATAAATGAGGACACCTCTTCCGGAGAGTTCCCTGTAAGAATAAAATCATCAACATATACCAAAAGGTAAAGAATTGAAGAATTACAGATAAAAATAAACAGAGAGGAGTCAGAACGACTGCAAATAAACCCAATACTCAATAGAAAATCGCTGAGGCATTGAAACCATGCACGAGGGGCCTGCTTGAGACCATAAAGAGCTTTCTTGAGACGACAGACGTGGTTAGGAAATCGAGAATCATGAAATCCAAGGGGCTGCTCCATAAAAACCGGCTTTGGCAAAACACCATTCAAAAAAGTATTTTTGACGTCAAGCTGATCAAGAGGCTAATTTTGTAAAACAGCAAGAGAGAGAACAACCCGAACAGTAGAGGCACGTACTATAAGACTAAATGTGTGCGAGTAGTCAAAGTCAGGGAGCTGAGTGAAGCCTTGAGCAACAAGGTGAGCTTTGTGACGATCGATTGAACCGTCTGCCAAGAATTTGGTGCGGAAGACCCATTTAGAGCCCACAACATTAGTATTAGCGGGAAGAGGCACAAGATCCCACGCCTGATTCTCAAACAAAGCAGAGAACTCTTCATGCATTGCGGTGACCCATTCAGGGTGCTTCAAAGCAGACTTAACGCCACAGGGTTCACTAACTGAAACAAGAGCATGGAAAAGTGAAGAATGGACATAATATGTTTGGGTTTTAAAATACCAGACTTAGCACGAGTGCGCATAGGATGTGTTGCCCGAGGGGGCGAAGCAACTAGTGTCTGATCGACAGTTGGGATAGCAACAACCTCATGAGCAGGTGCATGATCATTTAGAGCAATAGGAGGCGTAGTAGATACAGGATCTAACAAAGGACACAGTGAACATGGAAGACTATGAGAAGCGTTAACAACCGGAGGCACTGGAGCAGGAACATGGCCTGACGAACTGAGAGGCTAAAAAAATTCTGAAATGGGCAAAGAAGAAGAGTTTGTTAAGCCAGGTAATTTAGAAAAAGTGAAAGAAAGTACATCAAACTTGGCATGACGAGAAATATAGATGCGGAAGGATGAAGGATCGTAGCAACAAAACCCTTTGTGAGAGCTGTTGTAGCCCAAGAAAATACACGCCTTGTTACGGGGCTCAAATTTGTTTTTGGTATAGTCTCGGAGGCAAGGATAGACCCTGCAACCAAATGCGTGAAAATATCCAAAGTTGGGAGTAGTTGAATATAGCAATTCATAAGGGGATTTTCCATCAAGAATTTTGGACGGCAAACGATTAATAATATAGACAACACTACTAAAAGCATCCAGCCAAAAATTCATTGGAGTATGAGAGTGAAAAAGCATGGCAAGACCGGTCTAAGTGATATGTCTATGTTTACATTCAGCCCGACCATTTTGAGAAGGTGTGTAAGGGCAAGAAAAAATATGACGAACGCCCTTACTTTGAAAAAATGTTGTACGTTATTATTGGTAAATTCGGTACCTCCATCCCTTTGAAACGTTTTAATATGACAAGAAAATTGATTCTCAACAAATTTAGTAAATTAGAGGAGAACCTAAAAAAAATCAGATTTATTCTGTAACGAAAATCGTCCACAAATATGACATAATAACAAAAACCAGAATCAGAGCACACGAGCGCAGGGCTCACAAGTCATAATGAATTATGTCCAGAACAGAAGACGCACACTTAATGTCCAAATTAAAAGGCAAGCGTTTGCTTTTAGCTTGTTCATACGATTCACACAACACATGTTTAGGCAATAAAGCAGTAACAATAATAAAACCAAGTTTTTGCAGTAACGAAATTACATCAAAAGAAACATGGCCTAGTCTTGAGTACCATAACTCAATCGAAGCCTTAGGAGAACTAGATGCAACCAAAGCCGATTGCATAACATCCAACATGTAAAGACCATTTCTACGACTGCCCTGAACCAGTATAGTCCGCTTGTCCCTATGCTGAATCAAAAAACAATTATCATTAAAAATAACAAAAACAAGTATATTAGCTGTTAATCTGCTAACAGATAGCAAATTTTTTGTGAGGCCTGGAACAACCATAACATTTGATAAAGAAATATAAGGATTTAAAACAAGAGACCCAATATGAGAAATAGGAAGAGAAGCAACATTACCAACGATGAAAGAGTCCAAACTTGTGTATGGAGCGAAAGTGTCTAGCCGAGATGTGGAAGGCGTCATATGAGCAGAAGCCCCAGTGTCTAGATACCAGTCAAATGGAGCATCAGAGACGGAGCAGGCAGCCTGTAAAGCCTCTACTATATTCGCGGAGGCGTCACCAAGAGAGGGCGGAGGGGCTGGAATAGGAGATGAGGGTGGAATAGGACGGGAATGTGGAGCCGGAAAAGGAGATGAGGCTGTAGGGGGCTGTGCATAACGATCTGGGCATGCATTTGCATAGTGCCCATTGGTACGACAAATCTGACAGTGAGGCGGACGACGTTGACCAAGACCACGACCCCCAGGTTACCATTAAAACGAACAGGATGGGCAGTGTATGCGGCCTGGACAGGAGCGGGCGGGTCTAGAGCCTGTTGAAATAAATCCCAAGCCTCGGCATTATTTTGGAGATCGGCAAAGGTGGGAAGAGGTGACAAAGCCATTTGTGTAGCAGAAAAAACATGAGAAAACAGGTCCAAGACCCTTGATAAATAGATGTATTTTATCAGTGGTGTCCACATTGCTACCGATAGCTGATAATTGATCGCAGATGAGCTTGAAATCGCGACCAAAATCGGCTACCGAATTTTCACCCTTTTTAATCGTTTGAAGTTGACCCTTGAGACGGAACTCACGAGCCTTTGAGTGATGGCTGAATGAGTTTTCAAGAGCAAGCCACACCTCTCGAGACGAAGAACAACCCACCACAACGGACATAGCCTCCTCAGTCAAAGAAGAGAATATAAGACTTACGAGTCGTTGGTCCTCAACTGGATTGGGGCGGTTTTTCCGGCCGAATCAATTTCAGACGATGGTGGCGGCTGTGTTCCATCGAAAAGGCCGATTAGAAGAGGTGATACCTGACTACGCCAGAGAAGGTAATTTGTAGATTTAAGTTTTATTGTGAGCATGTGGATTAAAGTATTGTATGGAAGTGTGGTAGAAGAATCAGTAGAAGCGGCCATGGTGAAAACGTAACAGAAGACTCTGAAAAAGAAAGGAGGGAGTAAGGCTTGATAGATTTTATCTTGAAGGGAAAAAGAAATAATAAACAAATGGAGTTGATTGATTTATGTGCTTAGAAAAGCAACAGTGGGTTGGTGAGAATTGAATTGTGAGAAAAGAGGAAAAGAAAGTAATAGTGCTTTCAACAGAGAAAAGAGAGCCTAGAGAGTAGGCGGTGAAAAGAGGTTTCGTGCCTTAGAAAATTGATACCATGCCAGTATATAAATTGTATTTTATTGAATGAGTGATGAAATAATGACATTATCAATATATACATAAGATTTGGAAACTACTGTGGAAAGTCAAAGGATTACAATCCCTAAATTTGTGGAATAATTAAGGACCAAATCATCTTAATTTATTTGATACTATTATTCCCTATTACCCCCATCAAGCGCGCGATGTTGAGGATGGAGACGAATGCAAAGATTGGAACGTAATAGCTCAAAAGTTGGCCGAGGAAGACTCTTTGTGAAGATGTCGGCCAACAAAAGGTGGGAAGGAATGAGCTGGGTGAGTAGGCGACCGGAAGAGACCCGTTCGCGAATAAAATGACAATTGATGTCAATGTGTTTTGCTCACTTGTGGGCGACCAAATTTTAACTCCAAAATAAGCACTGTTGTTGTCGCAAAGGAGAGTAGGGGCGGACAAGGGAAGTTTGTCGAGTTCACGAAGTAGATGAGTAACCCAGATAACTTTCTGAGTAGTGTTGGCGAGTGCTCGATACTCGGACTCTCAGCTCGAGCGAGCAACAATAGTTTGTTTCTTTGCACTCCAAGAAACTAGATTTCCACCCAAAAATATGGAATAGTCGTACGTGGAACGACGAGTATCGGTGCAACGAGCCCAGTCAGCATCAGTGTAGCCGACTAGAGGTAGTCACTCTTGCGACCAAAAGAGAGACCAAAGTTTATCGTGCCTTTGACGTATCTGAGGATTCTCTTAACAACGAGGAAGTGATCGACTATAGAAACTCACTGACATGATTGACTGTATAAGAGAGATCCGAGCGAGTAATAGTCAAGAACTGAAGGGCGTCGGCGAGCGAGCGATAAAGAGTGTGGTCGTCAAAGGGGGCACCCGAACTGACTAAAGATTCTCCTGCGGCGAGAGGCGTGGAGACAGGCTTGGAGTCAAGCAACTTAGTTCGAGATAGGATATCGCGAGCATACTTCGCTTGGCTGAGGAAGAGACCATCCCGTGAATGAATGACCTCGAGGCCGATGAAGTGGTTGAGGCGACCAAGTTCTTTGATCGCAAATTCATTATTGACACGACGAATGAAACGTCGAATGACATTATGATCATTCCCTGTTACAATAATGTCATCAACATAGAGAAAAAGATATAGAGTAATGTTACCACGCCTAAAGTAAAAAAAAAGAGGGGTCTGCTTTGACGACCCAAAGACTTGAGGAAGTCACTGAATCGAACAAACCAGGCGAGGGGAGCCATGTAGACAGTGTTCGTCAACTTTCCATAGAGAAAATCATTATTCACATCGATCTGGTGCATGTGCCACTGATTTCGAACAACCAGACATAGGATGATGCGAAAACAGTAGAAGCCTTGACGACCGGACTGAAGGTATGCGAAAAATCAAGGCCAGGCACCTAAGAGAAACCCTGGGCGACCAGACGAGCTTTGTAGCGATCAACAATGTTGTCCGCCATATATTTTGTTCGAAAGACCCATTTTGAACCAACAAATGTTTTTAGAGGGAGGGTGAGGAACCAACTCCCAAGTTTGGTTGGCATGCAGAGCATGCATCGAGCTCAGATTGCATAGCAGCTAACCAATGTGAATGCTTAAGGGACGATTTGAAACCCTTAGGCTCGTCAGAGACCAAGAGTGCGGACAAAAGTCTGGTGGTTGCAATGTCGGCAAGGTGTCGAGTCTTGAAAATTTCAGATTTGGCCCGAGTGACCATCAGGTGAGTCGGGACAGGGAGTGGGCGAGCAATTGGTGGTGGGGTAGCTGGGCGAGCAAGAGGCTATTGGTCAGCCGGGCGAGCAAGTGGTAACTGGGCAGCTAGGTGAGAAGGAGGCTGTTGATCAGCTGGGCTTGCAGGAGGTAGAGCCGGCTCTTGAGGGTTAGGGCAAAGACCACAAGGGAGCGGGCGATGAGCAGCTGATGGTTCCATGAACGAGCTAATTTAAAGGGAATTAGGCGAGGACGGAGCATGAGCGGCCGAGAACGGGAACACAGATTCATCAAACAGAGCATGGCGAGTAGTGTAAAAGTGGGAAACGATCGGATCGTAACACCGAAACCCCTTATGGAAGGAACTGTAACCCATTAATATACACGGAGCACTGCGAGGAGCAAGCTTGTGGGGAGCATAATCACGAAGATACGGAAATACTCGACAACCAAATATCCTGAAGTTAGCAAAGTTCAGAGTAGAGTCGAACAAAACCTGAAAGGGCGACCTATCCCCGAGAAAAGGTATGGGCAGATGGTAGATAATGTAGACATCTGTGGAAAAAGCATCAATCCAGAAGTGGGCGGGAATGCTCGCCTGAAATAATAATGAGAGCCCAGTTTCAGTGACATGACGATATTTGCATTTTGCCCGACCATTCTGTTGAGGAGTGTACGGATAAGAGACGCGATGATGAATTTCGTGGTCAACAAGAAAACCACGAACACGGCCATTAACAAACTCAGTACCACCATCACTCTAGAAAACCTTAAGGGGAGTGGAAAACTGTTTGCAAAAAAATGTGTGAAACCAAAAAACACATCATGGAAATCAGAGTTAGCATGCAGAGGATAGAGCCAAGTAAATCTGGAAAAGTCATCCACAAAAATGACATAATAACGAAAGCCATCATTCAAAGCAACAAGGGTAGGTCCTCAAAGATCACAATGAAGTAAATCCAAAACACGATATTCTCGCTTCTCATTTCACGCAAAAAAAAAAATATGTTTACTCTTAGTCAATTGACACGGAGTACATAAGCCCGGTTTGGGTAAAACAGAAGTGAGGGACAACAAGCCCAATTTATTCAATAAATAAACAATAGAAATAGGAACATAACCTAATCTACGATGCCAGCACTCAAAAGAAGCCTTCAACAACGAGCTCCGTAAAGCAGCGACCAAGGCTGGAGTGCCCTGCTCCAGGGCATAGAGTCCTCGACAATGCCGACCCTCGCCAGGGGTTTCTTGGTCGCCCGATTCTGAATGACAAACGAGTCATTACTAAACAACACATCAATAGGAAAATCAGAAGTAAGCTTACTGATGGATAACAATTTCTTAGTAAGATGCAGAACTACAAGCACATCTAATAAACGAACATCCTTATTAACCGAACACGACCCAACATGAGTGATCGAAATGGTGGAACCATTAGCAATAACAACATTATCGTTTTACCAGAATACAGATGGAGATTATCCAAATCGGTGGAGAGAGGAGTCATGTGTGCAGATGCACCACTGTTAAGAAACCAATCAGAGGTCGCAGGTTGTGAAACACGACATTGAGTATCGAGGACATGAGCAAGGTTATCGGCAGACGGAGTAGGACGAGCATACCGCTCAGGGTAATAGTTTGCATAATGGCCCTGTTGGCGGCAAATTTGGCATGTGGGAGGACGGCGAACAGGACCCGAACCACCTGTCGAGGATCCAGTGGTCGTCTGACCACCTGAATTCTGAGAAGAAGGGTGTTATGGATTTGGGACCAGGTTCAGGAGACTTAGCCGAGCGAGGAGATGCAGCGAACATCGGGACGAGCGAGGAGTCCATCGAGCAGGTGAACTGCTCGAAGTTAAAAGCATGCATGGGCGATATAGACATGCGAGTATCCGAGAAACCACTGAACTGGAGGCCAATACCAGTGAGAAACCAATGACATTTGTCGCCATCATCAACGAGCTTACCAATAGAAGTAAGTTGATCGCAGAGGGAACAAAATTCTTGATGTAGGGTGTGTTTTCAAAATCTACAAACTGCTTCCAAAATCACTTTTTTTAAAGTTGTCCTCTCACAACTTTTACTTTTGAGAAGTGCTTTTAAGTTGTTTATAAAGTTTACAAACACACCCGTAGTCGTCAACAGAGGTAGCAATGATTCACTATTTATATTATTCCCTATTACAGGAGACCAAATAATTTGTTCAGGTGCCTACTCTAGGTACCCTTGCCCTTTTAGCAGCTAGTTGTGAGTGTTATCTCATAACACTACAAAAAAAAAAAAAAAAAAAGGATTTTCCGACGGAAATTTACCGACTGAATACATTTTGTTGGTCGTACCGATGGATTTCCGACGGAATATCGGAATCGGCATACTACCAACGGATTTCAACTTCCGTCGGGACGATTTCAAAATATATATGTTACGTGGATTATGATGTTTTTTATTGGTTAATTGTAATTAATTGTTCGTGTTATATATAGTGTAGTTCTTTATAAATTTATTATTTTTTTATGTTAGATTGTTATATATTTTGTTAATTTAATTAATATATAATTGGTACTTGTTAGTTAGTTTTAAATAATTAATTATCTAGATATTGCATGTACGATATAATTATAGTTAACATTGAGAAGAATTATTGTGTTTTGATAATTGAATTAGGTTATTATCAATTAATTAAATTAGGTTATATTATCGATTAAACTAGGTTTTTATTGTTGATTAAATTAGTAATTATTGTTATAAGTAGGGGTGTTGTTGATTAATATAGTAATTATTGTTATTGTTTAAATTAAGTCATTATTAATTAACTTGGTAAATTATTGATTTCATTAGTAACTTGTTATTGATTAAATTAGGAAATTATTGACTTAATTAGTAAAATGCTATTGATTAAATTAGGAAATTATAGATTTCATTACTATATTATTGATTAATTTATTATATTGTTTAATTTTATTTATTAAAATAGATGAGTTAAGATGCGAATGCTCCTTCGGGTGCTGGTGAGGCCTCAGGGTCTCGACGTAGCCGGTCGAAGAGGGGATCACTTAGGCCTGAGCCTACTTTGATTCCGGCTCCTACGACGTCGCCATCCGTTCCACGTAGTCGTCTGTCGTCACCCATTCCACAACATTCGCCGCCGTCATCTCAGTCGTCGGCAGATCGTCAACATCCCAGGGCATCCGTCGAGACCAGACTTCTCGTATGGATTCTGGTAATAATGTTACAGATTATTGTCTGGTAACGAGGTGTCAAAGATTTGCACATAATCGATTCTTAAGTGCAAGATTGCTGCGAATGCGTACTCTTGGCTGAACGTGCAGCCTACAAAAAAGGATGAATACTTTGAGGAGTTCTTGGTATTTGAGCACATTCAATTAAATATTAATAAACAATTTATTATATATATTATTTGATAAATATGTTGATCGAATATGTGTGTTGGGATACGAATATCCTTAGTTTAGTTTTGATAAACCAAATCAATCATGTAATAGGATAAGTTGTATTGTATAGACAACTTTATTATACATCTTGTAATAGATAGGACTCTGGTTAGAAGAGAAGACATGCCAATGCTCAAGAAGAGAAGAGAAGACCAAGACCAGAAGTCTCCTGATAAGATGAGTTAAACTCATCTTATAGGATAAGAAGAGTAAGAGTAAGATGAGTAGAAGTCTTCTTACCAGCAGAGTAGAAGTCTTCTTACCAGCAGAGTAGAAGTCTTCTTACAAGCTGAGTAGAAGTCATCTTACAACCAGCTGAGTAAAGACAGCAGAGAAAAGACAGCAGCTGAGAAGAAACAGCAGCTGAGTAAAGACAGCTGAGTAAAAACAGCTGAGTAAAGACAGTTGAGTAAAAGGCAGCTGAGTATAGACAGCAGCGGGGTAAAGACAGCAGCTGAATAAAAGACAGCAGAAGCTTAAAAGAAAGATCAGATGAGTACCCAATTAAAGGAAGGCCAATCAGAGTTGAAGTCAAGGATTGACAAGATACGCACAAGAAAGGAAAGTCAAAGATATGATTGAAATTACATGACAATGGTAATATTCAATCATATCATATCAAGAGATTGCCAATTCCTCAATTAGTGGAGTTTTGAATGCCATCATCCAACGGTAACATTCAAACTCAACACTATATAAATGAGTTCAGTTCTTACATCATTTGGAGAGAAGAGGTGTGAGATGCAGAGGTCGAGCAAAGTGCTTAAAGTCAAGAAATAAGAAGAGCTCAAGAAGATCGTTCATGAAGATTCAACAAGCATCACCTCATCCCCAGTGAGTGAACTCATACCATCTAAGCCAGTGCAACCACTCATATATATCCATAGCTTAGAGAGAATTTCCCAATCCTAGCATGAGGCTAAAACAGATTGTAAGGGAAATTCTCACCTAGTTCATATACATAAAACCCACCTTCTACCATAAAACCTTAGAAGTCAAGTTGAGTGTTTATCACTGTAAAGAGTGCAAGTGCTTACAATCACTTGTGGGGAAGTGCAAGTGCTTACAATCACTTGTGGAGACCGTAGCTGTTAGGACGGCTCAAATCTCAAAGTCCTACCCTTGGGACTATAAAGGTCAAGGCCCTTGTAATTTTGGGTAAATTAAAGGGATTAAACATCACGTTAGGACGTGAGAGTGGACGTAGGAACGTATATCCGAACCACTATAAATCAATGTGTTATTTACATTCTGCACTTTACATTTCAAGTCTTTACATACATATTTGTGCATAAAATGTTTTACACACTGTATTTATTAAATAGACGAGTATAATATTTATGGGCACACTACAATTCCGCACTTAACTCCGATAAGTAATTAATCAGTCGACTAACTAGTCCTAGTCCCCTAGTGAAATCATCGGACTAGTTACTTTGAAGAGTTAGTTTATTTTTCACACAATCAGCAGACATCAAGTCAGCTGATCTTACACTCGTCTCAGGGACCAACAATGTGCATAAACATGCTTATTGGCATAGGGAGTACTACTCGGACGCTTATATTTACAGGTACTGGGCCGATTATGTCAATCTAGGTATAATAAGGTAATGTACAACTAGAGGACGGTTTGGTGCGCTCGTGGCATGGTGCAGACGTTGGGTGTATACGAAAATGGGGTCGACGTGGGGAACACGTTGACTACGTATTGGACTAGCCCGGAGTACGTGCAGAAGTGTAATACTGCTCGGGCCAACCGTAGAACTGATGTTGGAGGTGGGATGTTAAGGCATCAGGGGGGATCCCGATCCGCGTATGAGCAATCAATTGCTCTAGTAAGTGTTCACTAAATTTATTTCAAACTAATTTTAATTTAATTATTATATTATATAAAATAATTTTTATATGCTCATTTGGTACAAAATAGGAGCGGGAGACGGGGCGTGCACCCGCACACGTGGATCGGTTGAACCCTATTCATCTATTTGATTCGTCTATGCAGACGTCCACATATGGGCGCACTACTGAGCTTCATGTAAGTTTAATTAAATTGTGAAGTTTTTTTATTATTTAATTAATTAAATGTATTAAACTATGTATTAATTTAATTTTTTTAATTATGTAGTTGAATGTCAACCGGAGGATTGAAGAGGGCACGACGCAGGCTTCTGCTCAAGCCGGCCCCAGCTCTCCCCCTCCGCCGGTTGACCTTAACCAAATTTACCTGGACGTTGCCCCGACTAATCGAAGACGGATCCTTGGCCTTGGCTGGTTGAGAAGCACTGTGAGGTCGTCTAGTTCGTTCTAGCGTGCATCGCAGGCCTCTATATCCTCCACTGCTATTCCGGACCTGAACGTAATGGGCGTTATCAACCACTACTTCCGACAGCTATCTGGCAGTATGGGTCGGTCGTTGGGGATGTCTCCTGCTCAGATAAAGGCATGCTTTGAAGAGGCGATGAGCATTCCCCCTTCGCCTTTCAATGCTCCAGGTCCAGCTCCAGATGCAGCCGCAGCCGAAGACGACGAAGTGGATGGCGACGTCGACGTGAATTTCGGCGGTGACAATATTAATGAGTTTTTTAACTTTGGTGGTTGATGTTTGAATACTTTATTTTTCTGTCGAACTATCTATTTTTCCGTCGAACTATTTATTTTTCTGTTGAACTATTTATTTTTCTGTTGAACATATTTATTTCGGTTGATGTTTTTTTGTTAATGGATTGTTTAATCTATTTATGTTATTATTTTTAATTTATACATAATTTTTCGATACATTGGGTATAAATATTTATAAACAAGTCAAATAATAACAATTTTTTTATTCCGCCAATTTACCGACGGAAACAAATATTCCGTTGGAAATAATGTATTCAAAAGTTACTGACGGAAAATGGGCGCTAACTTACCGACGAAATTTCAAATTCCGTCGGTAAACTCAAAAGTCAAGCTACCGACGGAAATTGAAAATCCATCGGTAATATGCAGTACATTACATAAGATTTTTCTCACTCTCAGTAAAAAAAAATTGTGGAAATTGTATGAAAACTTCAAATTTCGGTACGTTTTTATTTTCTACTTGGTTAAATTTTGTAGTTTAGTTGTGCATTTTATATGTTTGTAGTTTAATTAGTTGTGCATATTATATGTTTGTAGTTTAATTAGTTGTGCATATTATATATTTGTAGTTTAATTAGTTGTGCATTTTAATTATATTTTTTGTAGTTTAGTTGTGTATTTTAATTTTTATATGTATTTTAAATGCTTAACAGATGGAATTGCCAGATCGTCGATGGATGTATTGTACTCCTAGGTTCATTTTAGGAAATGTGAATGGTGAATTTTACAATAAACTTGTGTCATTTGTTGAATTTGCAAAGTTCCACCCACATTGTATGTTTGAGGATTGTATCAAGTTTCCGTGTAATGCGAAAAAATGTCAAAATAAATTATTTAAGTAGGTTGATGAGGTTTTGGTACATGTTCTGAAGAATGGTTTCATTGTTAATTATTATAACTGGACATTTCATGGCGAAGGACGTTGGCCTTATAACTTTGATCAAGTGTTATACTATTACACTGCTGGAATCTATGAAAGACAAATACATGCTAATCAAGTCGGCACCAGTAATGAACAACAATTTGGTGGGGAACAACAGTTTGGGGAGGAAGAATCGCAATTGGAGAGGGAAGAACCCAATATGTATCAAACAATGATAATGGAAGCTAGGTTTTCAAATGTAGAAGAGGAGCCGACGGATGAAGCATTTCGGTTTTATGAAATGCTCAAATTTGTCGATCAAGATTTGTATCCGGGTTGTGATTCTCACTCTCAATTGTCATTTAATGCCCGACTTATGGCTATCAAGACCGAGAACAAGCTTTCTAACAGGGCATATGAGCAAATGACATAATTATGCAGTGAGATTTGTCCTCCCGAGAATAAGGTGCCTACAACGTATCATCAAAGCAAGCAAATGATGAAATATATGGGATTGCCGGTTGAGAAGATTGATTATTGTGTAAACGGTTGCATGTTATATTGGGGCGATGAAGATAGCAATCTGAACATGTGTAGAATGTATGGCCATCCTCGGTACAAAGAGCCACGTCGGAAGGGGCCCGCTGGTCAATCGAAGTCGTCGAAGTAGAAAGTGGCACAGCACAACACATGACGTGGCATGCAATTAGGGGTGGGCATTCGGTCGGTTCGGTTCTGACCTTTTTTCAACCAAACCGAAATAACCGAAGTTTTAAAAAAATGAATTGAACCGAAATTATATAAAATCCGAACCGAATTACAATTCGGTTGGTTCGGTTCGGCTCGAACCGAATTTTAGAACTTAATGAACTCCATCAAGCACTCGTCCTCCCGTGCTAAAGGCAGATTCTGAAGCTACCGTTGAGATGGGAACAACAAAAATATCCCGAGCAATTTCTGAGAGAACATAATCTAAAATTTTTATTCAATGAAATCAAATATCTAAAAACATAATCTAAAAATCTCAAAACAAAACTAGTATATATAAATGGGCATTCAAGCAAAGAAGAACATACTGCGGGTGGTGGAAGAGTCGAAGAGGACAAAGATAGGCAGACGTCCAAGACGGCGATGGTGGCACTGGTGGGCCTAACGGCGGTGGTGGCCGAACGCGAACGACGGTGGTGGAAGTAGGGGGAATCGACAAAAATGGAAAAGAAATGGCGGAAATGAATGTTTATTTGTTTACGGCTAGATCTAGGGTTTTATATTTATTTATTTATTAATTAATTATATTTATTTTTATTTATAGTTCGGTCGGTTCAGTTTATTCGGTTTTTAGAAAAGATAAATCGAACCGAACAGAAAAAAACCAAAATTTTAAAAAATTTCAACCGAACCGAACAACCGAATAAATCGAACCAAATGAACCGAAAATCGTCGGTTCGGTTTTTTGGTTTTTTCGGTTTTATGCCCACCTCTACATGCAATAGATTCTTCCTCGACCGAGTTTAGGGAGATGCGACATCCGTCCGACTCGGAGGCCTGGAAACACCTTGACAAAATGTTTCCAGGTTTTTCTTGTGAACCGAGGAATGTGAGGTTAGATTTGTGTATTGATGGTTTTGCACCGTTAGGGAGCTTGGGAAAGCAGTATTCTTTGTGGCCGGTGATACTGACTCCGTATTATCTTCCTCCATGGATGTGCTTGAAACCTCAAACAATGTTTCTGACTGTATTGGTGCCCAGTCCGTCGGATACAAAGGAAAAACTTGATGTTTATCTCCAGCCTCTTATAAAAGACTTGATCTTTTTATGGGAAAGTGGTGTCCAAACGTAGATGTGTTCAGAAAACAGAATTTCACGATGCGTGTTGCTGTATTATGGACCATTAGCGACTTTTTTGCATATTCTATTTTGTCTGGGTGGAAAACGGTAGGGTTGCAAACATGTCCGTATTGTATGGAGCATTCTGAAGTTTACAGTCTTCAAAAGAGTAGGAAAGTTACATGGTTCGATAATCACCGAAAGTTCTTACCTCGAGATCATCCATTTAGAAGGTATAAGAACAACTTCTTGAAGAATAGAACAGTTACAAACAATCAACCGCCCCTTCGAAACGGTATTTTAATTATACAATTATTTGATCTAATGTTATACGTATTTTTTTTATTAATTTCTTATAATGTTATTTATTATTTATTCATTGTACAAGACAAAGGTTGTTACATGAGATTCAGTGGACGGGTTTGAAAACGTCTACAGAGAAAAATGCAGCTGAACACAACAGTCGAATCCCAGGTGGTTGGAATAAAAGGAGTATTTTTTGGGATTTTCCATACTGGCGTTCACTGTTGATCCGACACAATTTGGACGTGATGCACATTGAGAAGAATGTGTTTGATAATGTATTCCACACAATCATGAACACAGAAGGCAAGACGAAAGACACTCCAAAGTCTCGGGAAGAGTTAAGCATTTATTGTCGTCGTGAAGAGTTGAAAAAGGATCCCAGTATAGGTAAATATCTAAAGGCTTGCTACACACTGGATAAGCCACAGAAACAACAACCGTGTCGTTGGATTCACGAGTTGAACTTTCCGGACTACTACGTGTCAAACTTGAGTCGATGCGCAGACATAAACAGGGGTAAGGTTGCAGGGATGAAGAGTCACGATTGTCATGTTTTTATGCAGCGTTTGATACCGATTGCGTTTCGAGACCTTGTTCCTCTCAATGTGTGGAGGGCTATCACTGAATTAAGTCTCTTTTTTTTAGAGATTTAACATCTTCAATGATCAAGATCGATGATATGATTCGTTTGGAGCAAGACATTCCAGTGATTTTGTGTAAGTTGGAACGAATTTTTCCACATAGCTTCTTGAACTCGATGGAACACTTACCCGTTGTTGGTCCCAAAGTTGAGTTAAGATTGAGTAAGCTAAGAAAGTCTAGAGGGGAGGGGTGAATAGACTTTCAAAAATCTTTCAAAATATCAGAATATGCAATGCGGAATTTAGTCTTCTTATGTACTGTACTGTGCTTACTCAGCTCAGATCAGTACTTTCAAAACAATATGGGCCTTACTAGTTTATACTCAACTTTTCTTTAGATCTTTATCTTTGTTAATTCTTAATGTTCTCTTGATTAAACAATTCAAACAAATAACAAACAGTAAAGTAAAGAACACATAATTTTATAGTGGTTCGACAAATGTCTACATCCACTCTCACAACTCCAGTTGTGAAGTTTTATTACTCCTCCTTCTTGAGTTTCTTGTGGCTTAAAGTCCCAAGATTAAGACTGTGATCTTATCGATTATACCTCTAGGTATATCTTCGATCTACTAGTAATTCTACACGTAACTAGCACACTTGTTTTACAAAATACAAACTTAAACTTGAAAAGTAAAACTTCTCTTTGAATAGCCTTTGATTCTTCTCTTCAATTCAGTGGCTTCTCTTCTTTAATCTCCTTCAACTCTGTGAGTTCTTCTTGTGCTCTGTAGACTTAGATTGCTTGTAAACGCTTTAAGATCAGTAGTCTTAGCAGTAGGAGATTACACAGTATTTATAGAACTTAGTATGACAGTTAGCAGTTTGTGAACTAACTCTCAACTAACTCTAAAACTGTTTTTGTAACTTCTTCTTGTAACCGACTTTGTAACTTCCTTCCAAGTCAGCATATCTTCAATATATCTTCAGTTACACTTTAAATAAGCTTTCCAAACTTATTCTTCAATTTCACCAAATCAGCACAATAACTTACTGTTCTGATTTTTACTCTTCGGATTTTACTCTGCTGAGTCAGTCAGCACAGTAACTTAAAACTGTTCAAAACTTCTCCAGATTTATTCTAAGCTTATCTTCAATTCTCCTTTGAAGTCTTCTTAATCTGAAGTAGTCTTCTGAGTCTTCATTAGTCTTCTGATCTTCTTCTAATCTATTCCTAATCTACTGTTCTGAACTTTACATTGCTGAATACAAATAGAATACAACTTTACAAATATAAAACCTATCTATACATCAACTGAACTATATACAGATGAGTATATCTAAGTCCTATACTATAAGCTGTCTATACAATAAAAAACATCAGCTTAGTTCCTAACAGTTCATATATTAGATCAGTAAACAATAAGATCAGTAACTCATGTAAGTTCAATAACTTTTATATAAGATCAGTAAATACTAAGATCAGTAAACACTTAAGATCAGTAAGCATATAAGATCAGTAAGTATATCAGATCAGTAACTCAGATTTCAAATATCTCATATAAGATCACTAAAATTATTCTCAGTTTCCATACTCAGATCAGTAATCTTATTCCATATAACTCAGTTAAGATCAGTAATTTTATTCTCAATATTACTAAATAAGATCAGTAAACTTATTTCAGTTAGTATTAAGATCAGTAATCTCAACTTAAGTTTCTCATCAGATTAGTAAGCTTATATTCAGATGACTTAGTTAAGAAGACTTAGAACCACATATATCACTAACTTTAAGTTGCTTTTGGCCATCAAAACATACAATCATCAATTAGAATATTGTTTATAGGATTCATATCCCAACAATTTCCCCCTTTTTGATGAAGCCAAAACTACTTAAATGTTAATAAATCAGTAGTTAAGTATGTAGTCAATCATAACAGTTCATCAATTCAGAAATCATATCATATTCACAATCAGATTAGATCTTTCACATATTACACATACTAACACAATATGCAACACACAAAAATATAGAAATAAAGATTAAGGATAAGAAATGTTATCTTCTGAGCTTGTCCTTCATCTTCATTCTGTATCTTCAGATTCTGAATGCAACATACATCCTTGCTTTTATATCCATCATATGTTGATGATCAGTAATTCCGTCTTCCTTGATAATCTCAGCAATTATGTTGTTGATCTCCTTGTAATCAGGTTCTCCATTTTCCAGTCTTGGAGGTTCCCAATTTGGTTCTTCAGGACACAAGATTTTGGTTCCAGCACGAGCAGCAACTTGTGCTATATCTTCCCAAAACTCTTGATCAATGTTCAGCATGAACTCTTCAAAATCAATAAATTCTGCTTCCTTGCTCGAATGATCACCAAACTTCCTCACAATGAAGTTTGCAATCTGTCACTTCTTCTTTAGATTCTTCCAATGTTCCATATTCTCAGTTAGAACAATAAAATCCACAAAGTTTTCATCTTGAAAATCTTTGTCAAACTCTTTTCCTTCAGCTTTCCTTTGAGCTTTCAACTTCTTCTTCAAAGCAGCAACTTTGTTATCAAATCTTGTTTTTAAGAACTTGATATCCTTTTCTTTCTTCTTTTTCAGTTCTGCTTCTTCAACTTTCTTTTTCTTCAAGACTTCAAGTTTTTCTTGCTCTGAGCTTGCAATTCCAACTTTCAATTTGCTCTTTGATCTGGTAAGTCTACCAGTTTCTTCTTCTTCTTGTTCTTCATCAGACAAGACTAACTTTCTCTTCTTCTGAATCGAATTTTCAGCAATATCAGGTCTCTTCTCAACAATCTCTTGACCTTGTTGCTTCTGTTGCTTCCTTAGCTTCAGCTTTTCATTCAGAATAGCAATTTGCTCTTTTAACTCATCCTGACTCACAACCAACTGAGCTTGTTGTGACTGAGTTTGTTCCATCACATTCCTTGTCTTATCTTCCCCTTTTTGGCTTCATCATGCCACTCTTTCAAGGAAGATGTGTGTTGCTCCAGCTTCTTATGAAACACTTGAGACAGGTTCTTCTCTTGTACTCTATGAAGATCATAAATTTTGGACATTGTATGTTCCATAACCTTTTCATAAGAGTGTTCAGAAGTCATTTTATTCATTCTCTCAGTAGCTTCTTGAAACATTTTTACAGCATCTTCCAACTTTGCTTGAAGCTCTGCATTCTGCTTTTTCAACATCTCAAAGTCAGAATTGTCAGATTCCCTCTCAACAGGAACTGTTCTGATCTGTTCCTGTACATCCTCAAGAACAATAGGATCAGCAGAGTGAATTGGAATGCTTTCCATCTCTTCAGCATTTAAGTCTTGATGCTCCAAGGCTTCTGTTTCTTCAATAACAACAGTGTTCTCAAACACCTCTATTGCATTGTCAACATCTTCATCAATTTCCATGCACTCTTTTTCAGCAGCATTCTCAGCTTTATCAACACCTTTCTCTTCACTTTCCATAAACAAATCTTCATCTGAATTAGGAGTTGCAATCTTCTCAACAGAATACTTGATACCTGTTAGCCTTTCAACAAGATGAGCTACAGATTCTGGAGTAACTAACTCAAGAAAAGAGTTCACACCAGCTGCTTGCATCTGTTCTGCTTCCCAATCATCAAAGATTGAAGCACCTCCCATGCCTTCCATTATAGCCAAATTCTCCTTCAAAGTACTCCTCTTAAGATACACCCATGTGCCTATCCTAAGGAGTTTCTCAAACTCAACTGAGCTTTCATCCAATCCAGGAAATTGTTTCAACAAAGCTATCCTCAAATCTATCCTGATTCTATCCTCTTTATCACAGATAGTGTACTCCATCAAATCAGCAGGTTTAGGAGCAATAAATTCAGGTTCAGGGGATGATGAAATGTCAATCGGTTCAGTAGAAGGTTCAAATTCATGTTCAGTAGAGTGATCATGAACCTGTGTTGGGGATTGGTGTGGTGAAGGTTGATATGAAGTTTGATGTTGAGGACTAGAAATTGGGGTAGGATGAAAATTAATGTTCTGAGGGGATGAATGGGGAGTGTTCTGAGTCACAGAAAAATAGTGTTCTGATTGTCCAGAACATGAAGGTTGGGGGTTTTGGGTTTCAGTTTGGCTTGGTTCAGAGTTTGAAGGGGTAGGGGAGACAACAATTAACTTCCTCCTAGCACTTCTTGACTTAGTTCTTTTATGCACAGCAATAGAACTAGGAACACTAACCTCTTGCTCTTCTGAACTCGATTGCACCACAGTCTCCACAAATCTGACTGTTGGCTCTGAGGCAGCTGTAGCAGACCTTCCTCTCCTTGGTCTAATACTACTCGGATCATGCCTTGTCTTCGATCTAACTTCAGGTTGATTGTCCTCAGATTGGTACATTGAAGCTCCAAACTCTTGTGCTTCAAGTTCTTGAAATTGTTCCAGAGGGTTCTCTTGTTCAAAACGAACAGACTCCTTCTTCATCAAGAATTTCCCATGATGGAATTTCTTGGGATTACTCCAATATGGCTTTTTAACCAGCTGAGGCAACAAGAAACTCAGCTTACTTCCAAACCCTAATTTCGATTTAATCGAAAATTCCATAGTATCCTCATCGAACAAAACTTTTTCTTTCTCAATCAGCAGCCTTTCCAAGAAAAATCCTTGCCAATCACCTTGAACTCTGTCAATGATTGCAGCCATAATTCTAATCTTGGAACTTGATAAAGCATCCTGGCTATGATGTTGCCCTAACAAGCATTTTCCAGCTATGTCCATCAAAAACTGCAGACCAGTAGGAAGAACATCCTTCTTCAGATTAGTCAAGGTCTCTGTTTCAACTCCTGACCACCTTCCTACACATTCCTTCTCCTCTCCAGCTTTGTAATTCATGATATCTACCGGGCCTTGAGGCAAATCCAACATCACTTCTAGGATTTCCCTAGTGATAGTGACCTTATGCCCAGCAAGCATGGAGTGAACACCATTTCTATCTCCTTTGAGCTGTAAATAAAATTCCATTGCCTCCGGTTCATAGACATTGAGTGGAGATGATTCCAAAAATTTCCTCAACCCACACTCCTCGCACATTGTCAAGATGGCTTGATTTTCAGCGTTGTGTCGGCCATTGAAATAGACAGCATTTTCTACAAAAATGCCCTTTTCGCGAACCCAGAAATTTGAATCAAATGTTCCTGCAACTTCGTTAGTTTCATTGATAATATTGATAGTTGCCATTTGAGAATTTTGTAGAAACCAGATTTTTCAGTAATCTAGGGCTAGGATTAAATTTGATTATCACAACTATCAGTAATCTAAAAATTTGAACAATTTTTGACTTAGAGTATTCTAAACCAAAAGACTGTTCTGATGCAAATCAGCACAGTAGTTTCCAAAACTATTTCACTTCATTTTCTTACAAGTATATAAAGAAAATATCACTTATCTGGATCAGCTGAGTACTGTGATCAGCTGAGTAGACTTTTTAGAAATCAGATCAGTAGATGAATCAGCACAGTAGATTTCAGATCAGTAGATGGGTCAGCACAATAGATTTCAGATCAGTACCCAATTTTCCTGATTTCACTTTTTTTTTTATATCAGCACAGTAATCCTCAGATCAATACTGTGTCAGATCAGTAGATTTCTTGTAGACAGATTAGTAGTAAACAAATTTTTCTGTAGACAGATTAGTCAGTAATCAGATTAGATTAGTAGACTTTTCAAATCTGTAATCAGATCAGTTCCCCCTTCAGTGGAGAATTCTTCTTCTGTGCCTGTTTCACCTTGATAGAAGTGTTAGTTCATGAGATACAAGTGTAAAACAGTACAGATTAGTAACAATATGTTTAATTAAATAATCACATCAAGGTTTATGTTAAAGTGACTTAGTGTTCTGAGTCAACAAAAGGATCTTTAAGAAATCACAGATTCCCCCTTAATGTGTATTCTCAGTGTCCCTCAGCTTTACCAGTTTCCTCATCGGGATTAAGGTCACTTTAGTAACCTTGTTACCTGTTTTAAGTGTAGTGATCTGACATAGGGTTGTCTCTTCTGAATTTTAAGTTTTGATGTACTGCTCTTAGTTTCTACTTCATTTTCTTCATGGTATAAGATCAGTACCTGAAATGTTAGTACACTTCTATACACATGTAATTTAGGTACCCACTATTTATTGGGGTCCTTGAGTGTTAGTAGCAGTAAGAGGCACCCAAATGAACATTGAGGATTTGAATAAATGGGACCTCTTCAGTTTTCTTCCAAATTTATCATAGAACAGTATTAACCAATTCAGAATTATCAGCAGACTTAGGATCTATTTTTCTGAGATAGTCTTTCCTTGGTTCTATCCCTTTTTCAGTAAGATCAGTATGTCTGTAATAGTTTGAATATGGTCTAAAAGCATGTGGACCATACGACTTATAAATGCATTTTGGTCTTTCCTCACCAATGATATTGTAGGATAAAGGAGGAGGATAAAGAACAGGTTTATTATGATAATGAGGCACAAATCTCCTAGGTTTAGTTGAATACAGCTGAGACTGCCTTATGAAAGGAGGTCTAGGTTGTTCCCAACTTGCCTGTGCTTATCTTAACCTACTGTTCTGAGTTTGTCTCTTCTGATTCCAGGACTGATCTGATCTGGTCAGAGGAGTATAACTCTTCTGGTATGGTCTTGACTGTACTGGTCTTAATACATTCTTCATTTTACCATTCTTGGTAGTAGGAGGGATGTATTTAGACTGTACTTTGAGTTTTGGATCATCATCATAAGTCATAGGTTCTTTTCCTTTATCTAGTTGCAAAGAACTTGTACTAGCTCCATTAGTGTTCTTAAATTCTGAAGTAGATGAACTAGGCAGATCAGTACCTATTCCTCTTTTATCATTTGGAGCTCTATATCTGTCTGAGATAGTTTGATTAATCTTAGTAGAGTTAATCATCCCAGATAGCTTTCGATCTAGGCTTACTACTTCAGATTCTAAGAATCTATTGCGCTCTTCAAGTTTTTCACACTTAATCTTTAAATCATTGAATTCATTAGTCTCTTTAGCTTGAGTTTTAAGCATACCCTGATATAGTTTGTCAATGGATGCATACTTTTCTTGGAGTTGGGACAACTCTTCTGATAGCCTTGCATTTATGACAGCTATATTAGGATCTACTTTTGACTGAGCTTCTTTTAGCTTAATGATTTCTTGCTTTAAAGATATATTCTCATCACTAATTTCAATGAATGCTTTGTTAGCTTGTAGAAGGTCTTCTTCAGTCACTCCTTGGGAATGATGAAGACTACTTCCTACACTGCTAACAGCAGCATCACTTTCATCAGTGTCAGAATTGTCACAAGATTGAAAGGAGTTAGCAGATGATACCTCATCATTTATTTTGGCCATCATTACCAGTCCATCATCTGCTATGAAGGCTTCATCTTCATTGCTAGAGGGGTAGTCAGATGAAGACGATGGTAACTCTTCTGATTCCGAATCAGAGTCATTGTAAGCCATCATTGCCTTCTTACCCTTGGCATATTTTCGATCTCTTCTGGCTTTCCTTTCTTCTCGATCTTCAGAACTCAGGTCAGGACATTCATAAGCATAATGACCTGGCTTATCACAATTATAGCAAACAGGATTGTTAGAAGTTCTTTTAGGAGGAGAATGTTTTCTGTTCCTGTCATGCTTGTCAATTGAGTTCCTGCCTTTCTTATCAGAATACTTTCTATCTCTCTTTTCAGATGAGTTCCTATCTCTCCTGTTCTCAGTAGAGATCTCATCCCTTCTTTCAGAAGAGTTTTGATCCCTTCTGTTCACAGAAGAGTCCCTGTTATTAGAACCCTTAGTTTCCTTATAGAATCTCTTGTACCTACCATACCTCTTATTCAGTTTATCAAATCTTTTGATCATAAGGCTCATCTGATCTTTCAGACTAAGATCAGAACTATATAGTTCATCTTTTATGCTTGAGGCCTTAGACTTAGATGATCTAGACCCCTCAGAGGTAGAGGCTTTAAAAGCTATGTCCTTAGAGGCATCCTTATCCTTATGAATCACAGTAATAGGATCTTCTTCATCTAACTCAAACTCATGTGCCTTAAGTGTTTGGAACATAGTTTCTGCTGGCCAAGAATCAATGTCTTGTGTGGTTTTAATGATCATCTTGACCATTTTCCACCTTTCATCCAAGGTTTTTAAGATTCTCAGGTTAACTTCTCTGTCAGTATAAGTCTTTCCTAATACATCAAGATCATTCATAATTTTGGTAAATCGAGTATCCAGCTCATCAATTGATTCTGCTGGCTTCATCTTAAATGATTCAAACCTTTGGACAGCAGTGGATAACTTGCTTTCTTTGATCAGTGTAGTACCTTCACAAAGAATAGCCAGTTTGTCCCACATCTGTTTTGCAGTCTTACATTTTAGTACTTTACCAAGATACTCATTTGGTAAGGTATGTAAAATGTAGTTCTTGGCAAGACTGTCCAAATTGTTTTGTTTCATTTCTTCCGAAGTCAGTTCTGACCTTGGTTTAGGGACCAGTGCTCCAACTGGTTTAGATGGATCCAGAACAGCAGTGTTTTCCACCATGATGACAATTGGTCCTTCAGTCACCACAGACACCATTAGATCATGGGTCGAGCTAAAGATGGCCTCCATCCTAAGCTTCCAGTAGTCATAATCTGCAATCTTGAACTTAGGCAGCTTGTTCACATTAGTGTCATCCATGTTTGATTAGACAAATAGGATCAGTAGTATAGCAGATAGATTTCAAGTATTCAGATACTGACAAATATCAAGAAGTAATAGCAAGATCAGTAAGATATCCCTCAAGATCTGTAAGGTTATCAAGAAACAGCAGTCCAAAGAACTACTGCTCTGATACCACTTGTTGGTCCCAAAGTTGAGTTAAGATTGAGTAAGCTAAGAAAGTCTATTCACCCCTCCCCTCTAGACTTTCTTAGCTTACTCAATCTTAACTCAACTTTGGGACCAACACCCGTTCACTTAGCGTATGAAGCTAGAATTGGTGGTCCAGTGCAGTACAGGTGGATGTACCCATTTGAAAGGTAAACTCTTACTTGCTTCATTTTTTTATTATACATGCATGTTCACTTAGTTTTTTATATATATATCAGATATCTCCACAACTTGAAACACAATGCTAAACAAAAGGCAAATGTGGAAGCATCGATTGTTAATGCATATATGAATGAATAGGTTGGCATGTTTTTTCTTATTATTTTGAAGACTAGGTCAACACTCGGTTGAGAAGTGAACCACGTAACTACGGTGGTAGAGGTACAGACAATATAGATGAAGAGGTCGATGGAATGCTGTCTATATTCAAGTTTAAGGGACGACCTATAGGAAAATTCACTGAACGGGATTGGGAGACGAACAGAGAGGCAAAAATAGCATAAACGTATGTGTTATTGAATTGTGATGAAGTTCAGTCTTACATTGAGTAAGTATTTCATATTTTTATCATCTAAGAAAATTATTACTAACTACTTCATTTATGTAATTTAATATTAATTGTGGTTGGATGTTGTGAATTAGGATGTATACTCAAGAACCACAACGAACAAAACAAAACATCTCAAATATAGATATATATGCTCATCTTCAACGTGATTTTGCCCGATGGTTCCAACGTTATGTGAGTACCATTTCCTTAATTTTACGTAAATAAATATGATTCATAATTAATGTTAATTATTTGAACTGTATAGGGACAGTCACACGATTTTGAGAGTCGATTCTTAAGGGATCTCAGCAAAGGACCACTACGTCGTGTAAAGACTTACAACGACTGTATTGTGAATGACTATTGTTGGGATATGAATCCTAAAACAAATCCTAGTTGATGAGATTAAGTTTTGATGGCCAAAAACAACTTAAAGTTAATGATATATGTGGATAGAAGTAATCCTAACTAAGTCATCTTAAAGAAGTCTTATAATCCGAGTTACTGATCTTATATGTTATATGTGAAAATAGTCTAACAGTTAGGAACTAAGATGATGTTTTAATTATATACACATCTTATAGAATAGGACTTAGATATACTCTTTTGTATGTAGTTCAGTTGAAGTATAGATAGGTTTTATATTTGTAAGTTTGTGTTATGTTGTAATCAACATAGTTAGTTCAGAACAGAAGACTGAAGCAAAGATCAGAAGACAAGAAGTCAGAACAGAAGACTCAGAAGACTACTCCAGAATAAGAAGACAATCAAGAAGAGTAGATTGAAGTATTCTAATGAAGCTCAGAACAGAAAATAAAAAGTGTGCTTAATCAGAGTAAGAACAGTAATACTACGAACAATATTTTACTATGCTAAGTCAAAGGTGAAGAATAAGTTTGGAAAACTTATTTAAAGGTGTAACTGAATATAATTGAAGAAATGCTAACTTGGAAAGTGAAGTTAGTTGCTGGAAGTCAGTTACAATGGATAAGTTACTGTTGGGATATGAATTCTCCACTAAGCCCCACAATGTAATAAGATAGTTTTGATGGTCAAAACACTTAGAGTTTATAAAACACATGTAATAGGATCAACTGATATCTGTATAGATCAGTCCAGTCTTTATTCTATTCTTGTGTAATCAGCTGTATGTACCTCAACTGATGAGCACAGCCCTAAGCTTACATACGAAGTCTCAAGAAATGAAGAATAAAAGACATGAAGACTAAGAAGATCCTTGAAGATCAGATAAGTAAGGTGCTTGTATACCTACTTAACTGATGGAGACCAAGTCCAAAGATGGCCAGTATCAACACACGTGTTTTACCAGATCAGAAGAGTAATACTCATCTGATATCAGAAGACAGAAGACAGAAGACATCAGGCCAGGCTACTTAATCAGTCGACTAGAACAGAAGATCAGCAGACTAGTAGCACTACAAGGACTCGATTGATTCCCAAAGTCATCTTATGAAATTCAAACGAAGACTTACCATACATAGAAGATTGACAAAGATTCCAGAAATGAAGCAATCAAGATCGAATCAACCGGAATCAAGGAATCAAGAATAAACAAGGAAAGATTGCTAACGGCTAGTCAAACATCCAACTACTAGTTGCTCCAATCTTCCCTATAAATACAAGATGATGAGGAAGAACAAGCACAGAAATATCAAGCAAGAATTCTGAAGCTAATCAAGCAAGCAAGCCAAAAAGCAATACACTCGTAAGAATTCTCAAGAGCCCAGAAAAGCATTATAATACTTTTTAGCTCTTAAGTTTTTTCCTCATCCAAGCAAATAACCTGAATCCTAATACATATTGTGTATCCTTTGATTTAGGCATAGTGGTTAAGCATTTTATAAGCTTGAACCATTAGTTGGATCCATTCAAAAATCCAAAACCCCCACCATAAGGTTTAGTTTTTGAACCCCTGTAGGAGTGCAAGTGCTCTCTCAAATCACTTGTGGAGACCGTAGCAGTTTGGAATTGTTCAGATCTCAAAATCCTTCTCTTGGGACTATAAAGGACAAACCCCTGTAATTTTCGGGAAATTAAGGGATTAACTTCACGTTTGGAACGTGAGAGTGGACGTAGGATCGTATATCCGAACCACTATAAATCTACGGTGTTATTTACATTCTGCACTTTACATTACAGTCTATTTACCTTTATCATAGTGCATATTGTCATTTGAAATACCTTTGCAAACCAGGCCATACTTGTTTCAAACCAGCATCAGTTGAGCATTTCATTTAAACACTAAACTGAGCTCTTTCAAAAGAATATTACTCCCTCCGTCCCGTGATTACTTGCACACTTTTCTTATTTGGACGTCCCAAAATTACTTGCACATTCTTAATATGGAAATACCCCACAAAATTTATACCCTCCCAACATCATTTTATTTTCAAAATTGCCACAACCTTTTTACATACATCTTACTTTACACCTCATCATATTCACTTTACACCTCACCAAATTACCTAGAATACCCCTCCTTTATCTTACATCACCTACCACTAAATTCACTTTTCTTAAACAATGTGCCGGTCAAACCGTGCAAATAATCCTGGGACGGAAGGAGTATAACGAGTCTAAATAACAGGCCTACTCACTTCCGCATATAAACCTCTAGAAGATTACTATAATCATCTGGACTAGCAGACTTGTAGTCCAGAAGACATAGAAAATCAGAAGAGGTCTTAACTCTTTAATTGAAAAAGTTTTAAAGTGTATTCACCCCTCCCCTCTAGACTTTAAACCCATTCACTACTCGTTCAGGGACCAACAAGTGGTATCAGAGCGGTGGTTCTAACGGACTACTGTCTCTAGATTATCAGAAGACTTGAGGGAGTCTTTTTGTAGTCCTCTTGAATAGATCTATCTTTTGAAAAACCTGTTTTTGAAAACTCATACAGCATGAGTGCTAACATGCGTAAGCTTCCTAAGTTTTCAGTAGAAGATTATGATTACTGGAATATCAGAATGAGGAAGAACCTCACATCAGTACACTACAAGATATGGGCTGTGATCACTGAAGGTCCAATCACTATCATGGCTAAAACACTTCAAACAGTGATCCAAAAGTCCCAGTTGGTGAGCTTGCCCCCAAACCTATGAAAGACCTCACTCCAGAAGAGATGAAACAGTCCAACCTGGATAGCATTGCATAAGACTACATCATGCAAACTCTTCCAAATGAGTACATAGGAAAAGTACTTAATTTTGAATCAGCTAAGGAAATGTGGGATGCACTGGCACTCCTGTGCGAAGGAACCGAGCTGATCAAAGAAAGTAAACTCTCAACTGCAGTCAAGAAATTTGAACACTTCAAGATGCAGCCAGAAGAAAATATAGATCAGCTGGATAATCGATTCACCAAGATCATTAACGAGATAGAGTCTCTAGGGAAGAAGTATTCAAATAGAGAGAAGAACCTAAAAGTGCTGGACTCTCTATCGAAGAAGTGGAAATTAAAGAAGACAATCATCAAAGATACTCAAGATATCAAGAACTGGACCGTCCAAACTTTGTTCCAGAACTTGAAGGCTCATGAGTATAACTTACAGAGAGAAGAAAATTTAGAAAATGATGAGCAAACTTCAACTCCATCCACCTCCAAAAATGTAGCCTTCAAGGCATCTACCAGTACAAGAGCCACAAGTAAGTCATCTGGCAAAACACCTCTGAACACAGAAGAAGTAGAGGGAGCATACATGAGCTTAAAAGAACAAATGGCTCTAATGATCAAGAGATTTGAAAGGATGAATAATCTAAACAGCAAGTATAGAAAATTCTACAGAAACTACAAAGATAAACGTGCTGGATCATCCTCTAAAGAAACAAGAGAAAGGACCCCATAAAGATATCCTAGAAAGGATAAAGAGTCACTTGATAGTCGAAGATATAGGAGAAGAGATGCTACTCCTCCGAGAAGAAGTACCCCAAGTCAAAAATTAGGTACAAGCTTCAACTGTCACAAACCTGGACACTACGTCTATGAATGTCCAGATCTGAGTTCAGGAGACAAAGAAGAAAGAAAGTCAAGAAGAGACAAGAGGAACTCAGACAGGCAAGCTATGGTGATTGAAGAGTCTGAGTACCAAAGTGATGATTTGCCCTCATCCCCTGACTCTGGACTCTTCTCACACGATGATTCAGACGATGTAGCTATGATGGCTATAGCTAAAACCGAGGTAAACTCATATACTTCAACTCTTCATTTACCTGCCTCTTCACACACAGATGAGGCCAACTCATCTGTAGGCGAATTCGGGAACACCTATTACGAATCCTTGGAGGAAGTAAAAGGTGATCTTGATATCGCAACTAGAGCCTTCATAGAAGTGGAGGAAGAAAACAAGGACTTAAGGAAAGAAATTGCTAGGTTGAAAAAGGCCAAGTTCGAAAGCACCCTTGAGCTATTAAAAATGAACGAACGATTAACACAAGAGCTTGAACTTCTTAAAGAAGAACACACTATCCTTAATCAAACTTATGAGGGGATGTTTAGAACTCAAGCCAAAGATTCCTATGATTTACGAACCCTGCTATCCAAGTTTGATGAACTCCTCTATAAAAATGGACTCTTAGAAAAGGAGAAGAATGGCCTAGATCTAAAAATATCAGAGTTCAATAGAGCTTCGGCAACTATAGAGCATATTTCTGAATATTATAGATCAAATGCCAACAACATGGGTATTGGTTTTGAATCAAATCCATCACAATTCTCTCCAGCTGAGTGTAGTGAACCTAACAGGTCCACTGCACAAGTTATTGAGACAGGTGAGTCCTCAAAACACAGTGATCCTAAAGTGAATCAAAATGCATCTGTGCAAAGATAACCTAAAGTTAACTACCTCATAGCCAAAAATGGTAAGAGACCAGCTAACTCTGGGCCAGTTCATTTAAGGCAACCTCAGTTAAATACTAAAAGTTTAAATGCCCCAAAACGTGCACAGAGGAATAACAAACAGCCTGGACCATCTCGTCTGAGACAGTCCTAGCTGTATGCTAATCCAGCCAAGAAGAAAAATAGATCTTCTTACGACACATCTGTTAATTTTGCACCCCCTATCTCCTACGATATTGTAAGAACAGATGAGGATGATTTACTTACTCTAAAACGATCAGCTCATACACCCAAGTTGAATGTGGCTAGTCAGAAGATCATTCTTGTACACTCCTACAAGAAGAAGTCATCTGACAGTCATCTAGCTGACACAACCATCAAATCAAACCATCCCCAGGTGTCAGCTGGTAAGATTTGGTTCTGTGATGCTCGAGGGAGACAACTCAAATGCTCAAGATTTTGCTTCTAATGGTATTCAGCATGAAACTAGTGCAGCAAGAACACCCCAACAAAATGGTGTAGCAAGAACTCTTCTAGCCGAATTCTCCACCCCCAAGAAATTATGGGCAGAAGCCATCAATACAGCATGCCACTCCCAAAATAGGTCAGGTATTCACAAAATTCATGAGAAAACACCATTTGAACTATGGAAAGGTAGGAAACATAGGGTATCTTACTTTCACATATTTGGATGTAAGTGGTTCATCCACAACAATGGGAAAAGTAAGTTAAATGCTTTCGATGCCAAAGCAGAGGAGGGGATATTCTTAGGATACTCCTCAACTAGCAAAACATTTGGAGTATTTAACAAACTAACCCTTCTTGTGGAAGAAACACCTCATGTTGTGTTTGCTGAATCTTGTGAAAAGAATGTAGTCAACACAGACTCAGCTGCAGAAAGATGAGAAGACTAGTGATCAAGTCTAAACCAGAAGAGTTTATCGAAGTTGATGAACCATTCTCTGAAGATCCAGAAGAAGATAAACCTCATAGACCTGTCACTAGATCACAAACTCAAGCTGAGCAAACAAATCTAAATCGAAATACATCAATTCCTAATGCAAGGGGGAATGATCTGTTCGTCAGTCAAGATACAGAAGATGATCGAGCAAACCCAGAAAACCCTCTTGACAACACAAGAACAGATGAGGAGACTAACACAGATGATGTCAGTACACCTACAAGGAACACTTGGAAGTCAAACCACCCTACTACCCTCATCTTAGGAGGAGCTGAATCAGGTGTTAAGACCAGAAGACAACTGAATCAGAACTCCCAAACCTCTATGTTCTACTGGTGTGCCTTCCTGTCCAACACAGAGCCAGCTGACATAGAAGAAGCAATGAAGGATAGCAATTGGATCATTGCCATGCAAGAAGAACTGAATCAATTCACACGCAATGAAGTATGGGAACTAGTAGATCGTCCTAAAAAAAATGGGTGAGAATGATGTGATAACTAGAAATAAAGCAAGATTGGTTGCAAAAGGCTATTCACAATCTGAAGGAATTGATTATGATGAAACTTTTGCTCCAGTGGCCAGATTAGAAGCTATCAGACTGTTTCTAGCTTATGCATCACACATGGGTTTCAAGGTATATCAAATGGATGTCAAAAGTGCCTTCCTAAATGGAATTCTAGTAGAAGAAGTATATGTAGAGCAGCCTCCAGGCTTTGAAAAGGGAGATCAAGTATACCGGCTGAAGAAGGCTCTTTATGGTCTAAAGAAAGCACCAAGAGCTTGGTATGACACATTGTCACAATTTCTTCTTGACAATGGATATACTAAATGCAAAGCGGATAGAACACTATTCAGGATTCAAGAAGGAGATGACATTTTAATGGTGCAAATATATGTAGACGATATTATCTTTGGATCACCCAATCAAGAGATGTGCAAGAAGTTCTCTGAACTAATGCAAGGAAAGTTTGAAATGAGCATGATGGGTGAAATGAATTATTTCCTAGGACTTCAAGTAAAACAAAGTCCAGAAGGGATCTTCATAAATATATCCAGGTATACTAAAAGTGTACTGGAGAGATTCAAAGCTTAACAAAGCAAGACTGCAAGAATTCCAATGATGACATCCTTCAAGATGGAACCAGATGAGTTTGGAAAGGCAGTTGACCAATCTGAATATAGAGCACTTATTGGATCTCTTCTATACCTTACAACCAGCAGACCTGACATAACCTTTGTTGTAGGTGTACGTGCTAGATTTCAAGACAATCCAAAGCAAAGTCATCTAGAAGCAGCAAGAAAGATTATAAAGTACCTTAAAGGAACATTCAACTTAGGACTGTGGTACCCTGCTGATGACAATCTAGAATTGAGTGGTTATTCTGACTCTGACTTTGGTGGATGCAGAATAGATAGGAAATCCACATCAGGAACCTGCCAATTTCTAGGCAACAAACTAATATCATGGTTCTTAAAGAAGCAAACATCAGTTGCAACCTCCACCACTGAGGCAGAATATATGGCAGCTGGAAGTTGTTGTAGTCAGCTACTCTGGCTGGTCCAACAACTAAAGGATTACAATGTAGAAGCAAGGGAAGTTCCCATCTACTGTGATAGCAGCAGTGCCATATCTATCACTCAAAATCCAGTCCTCCACACAAGATGCAAACATGTCGATATTCGACACCACTTCATAAGAGATCATCTTGAAAAGAAGGACATCAAGATGGAGAAAATTCACACAGATATCCAAAGAGCAGATATCTCAACTAAGCCCCTAGCAGAAGAGAGATTCAAGAGTCTATGCTACAGCCTAGGACTACTTGATCCAAGCCAATGAAGAATAAAGATCAGTTGAGAAAACCTCTGCTGATACAACTACAACAGACAAGGAAATTATTAGATGAGGTGAATAGACACCCTCATCATCAGGTAAGTTACTCCCGATGAAGACAAATAAAGCTGAGGGAAAAACATAGAGTTACTTAATCAAGGGGGAATCCATGATACCTTAAAAATCCTTGATATAACACACTCTATTTATATGTTTTCTTAAGTACTCAATACATTATACAAATTTGAACAAAGTTAATTGAAGAACGTATTCGAATAAAGTATACATATGTATTATGATAGGATATTCTTCATAAAATAATCTATTTACATACATCGATACAGTTTACTATTGAGAACTACTAGGTTGGATTAATACACCAACTCAGCCGACTAAACAGTAGACAACTTGAGTACGGACTTCAAATAACTAATGCTCAATTTGATATTTTCTGCATTCCAAAGATAAAGTCTGAGCCTCTTTGAATATGAACCCTTAGATCAAGAATCTCATTTCATTGTTGATCTTAAGAAGCAACCATTTCAGAAACTCAGACCTATCAACTCATAATTCTTGTCGTTTTCTCATATCTGCCCCTATAAAAAGTGGCATTCATGAGATCCCTTGAAGAAACATAAACTACTAACACTTATCTTTTTCAAGTATGGAGAAAATTGCAAGAAGAGATGGCATGGACATCATTGCTCAACCAAGGTCGTGGGTGAAGGCAATGAAGATCTGTCTAGAAGAAGGAAGCAGCAAGCTAAAGCATGTTTGGTTTGACCAACATAAGTATGCACTGAAGAGAAAAGAAAGAAGAGAAGGTTACGCTAAAGAGAAAAGAAAGAAGAGATGCACAAGACAAGGTGCTAAGCAAGCAGGGCTTCTTCTCCAGGAAGTTGTTAATCATGTAGAGCTCTTTCCCAGGGGGAACCTTGTCAAAACAAATCAGGAAGACATGCCTTTTCTCTCTTCTCATATGCTCCATTGAAGCACCGTCCAACCTTTTTCCTTGCCAAGGGAAGGAAGTTGAAGTGAAAAAATTCAACAGGAGCACATTAGATGCTACATTCCATCTAATGCAAGAGTATGGTTAAGCCAGTGGAAAGTCATCTAGGCTACCCAGCTTCATATGGCTAAGAAGGTTCCACATGGTTAAGGGGGAATCAAAGAAAGATCCATCAAACCAGAAGGCTTAATCCACTCAGAAGACTTATTTATGACGTGAGCAACATGGTCTAGTAAATCAGAAGATCAATCAACCAACTCAACTGATCAGACGATCAACTCAGCTGTATTAGAAGACTCTTCAACAAATCAGAAGACTTCTCTGCACTCTAGATCAAGACGATCCAGAAATAGTGAAGATCAGTCTAAATACAATAATTATTCGTATTCTAGATTAAATTTTGAATGTAATGATGGAAAAAGGGTTGTATAAGGAAAGTATATTGCGTACACAAAAACAGTCCAAATTGATTGAAATTACTGCAATTATCAATTCTTAGTCACAACGGCTATTTTTGGTAATGACGTCAATAACTCTCAATTACTGCTCTGTCAACAAATCAGAAGTTGACACTTGGCAAATTGAGCCGGCAAAACAAATTTTTTATGGGCTGAAGTTGAAAGGGCTCAACTCGATCATTACCCCTCTAAAACCTATTTTTGACCGTTGTGTTGGGATATGAATATCCCTAGTTTAGTTTTGATAAACCAAATGAAACATGTAATAGGGTAAGTTGTATTGTATAGACAACTTTATTATACATCTTGTAATAGATAGGACTCTGGTTAGAAGAGAAGACATGCCAATGCTCAAGAAGAGAAGAGAAGACCAAGACCAGAAGTCATCTTACAGCAGCTGAGTAAAGACAGCAGCTGAGAAGAGACAGCAGCTGAGTAAAGACAGCTGAGTAAAGACAGCAGAGTAAAGACAGCAACTGAGAAGAGACAGCAGCTGAGTAAAGACAGAAGAGTAAAGACAGCAGCTGAGTAAAACGCAACTGAGTATAGACAGCAGCGGGGTAAAGACAGCAGCTGAGTAAAAGACAGCAGAAGCCTAAAAGAAAGATCAGATGAGTACCCAATTAAAGGAAGGCCAATCAGAGTTGAAGTCAAGGATTTACAAGATACGCACAAGAAAGGAAAGTCAAAGATATGATTGAAATTACATGACAATGGTAATATTCAATCATATCTCTTCAAGAGATTGCCAATTCCTCAATTAGTGGAGTTTTGAATGCCATCATCCAACGGTAACATTCAAACATCAACACTATATAAATGAGTCCATACATCATTGGGAACGTGAAGAGGTGTGAGATGCAAAGGTCGAGCAAAGGTCATAAACTCCAGAAACAAGAAGAGCTCAAGAAGATCGTACATGAAGATTCAACACGCATCACCTCATCCCCAGTGAGTGAACTCATACCATCTAAGCCAGTTTAACCACTAATATATATCCATAGCTTAGAGAGAATTTCCCAATCCTAGCATGAGGTTAAAACAGATTGTAAGGGAAATTCTCAACTAGTTCATTATACACAAAACCCACCTTCTACTATAAACCCCTAGAAGCCAAGTTGAGTGTTCGTCACTGTAAAGAGTACAAATGCTCTATAATCACTTGTGGAGTGCAAGTGCTCGCAACTCACTTGTTAAAGTGCAAGTGCTTCCAATCACTTGTGGAGACCGTAGCAGTTAAGGAACTGGCTCAGATCTCAAAGTCCTACCCTTGGGACTATAAAGGACAAGCCCTTGTAATTTTTGGTAAATTAAAGGGATTAAACATCAAGTTAGGACGTGAGAGTGGACGTAGGAACGTATATCCGAACCACTATAAATTACTGTGTTATTTACATTCTGCACTTTATTTTTCAAGTCTTTTCATACATATTTGTGCATAAAATGTCTTACACACTGTATTTAATAAATAAACGAGTATAATCTTTATGGGCACACTACAATTCCGCACCTAACTCCGATAGGTAATTGTTGGTCCCAAGTTGAGTTAATAATATTGAGTAAGCTAATGAAAATGTCTAGAGGGGAGGGGTGAATAGACTTTTCAAAAATCTTTCAATATATCAGAATACACAATGCGGAATTAATCAGATTACTAATGAGCCCAATCAAAGTTTATACTCAACTTATATTCGAGAACTCTGTTCTATACTCAACTAGTCTAGATCAGTTAAGTATGTTTAACAAGTAAACAATTAATCAATTAAACAACAAACAAAATAGTAAAGTGAATCAAACACGAGATTTATAGTGGTTCGACAACTTGTCTACATCCACTCTCACAAACCCAGTTGTGATGTTTCCACTAAACTCTTCCAATCGAGTACAAGTGTATGTTCCTGTCTTTAAAGTCCCAAGAAGAAGACTTAGATCTTCAACAGACTATACCTCCAGATATGTCTACGATCTTACTAGAAATTTTACAAGTATCTAGCACCTTGAAAAATAACAAACAAAAACTAAAAACTTCTCTGTTCTTCAGTAGTAGCCTTCTTGATTCTTTACTTGTCTTCTGGCTATCTTTCTGAACTTGAATCAACTCTGAGAGTAAACTTCAAATATATCTTTGATAATGCTTCACTTGAGTATGAACGTCAGTGTTTCAGTAGTATTTCTCAATATCACAGTCGTCTGTCCTTAATGAATACCTTGGGGTATTTATAGACTTCAATCTTCAAGAACTTAGTAAGTTGTAACCAACTTTTCTTGATAACTACCTTCAACTGAATCTTCTTATCAATCCACGCGTTTCTGTTATGAATTAGTTATTTCATAACTAACTTCTATACCTTTATCTCTTCACGTGTATTTGTAACTAACTTTCACGTTGACTTGTCTTGTGTAGTCTAGTAGATGTACTTGTCTTGTAGTCCACCTGTCTTGAGTAGTAAACTGGTCTTCTCTTCTTGTGCAGTAGACTTCTAACAAAAACAAATCTAGTCCTATCATCTAACCTAACAAGACTATTACATTACATTAAGCTTTTATAATATAAGCTTAGTCAACTTATAAACTATACAATGAATCTAATCTATTACATAAAAAACATGAGCTCTATACAACATTTAAACAGCTCAGTAACAATCTAACATATATGAACAGATATGAAGTACTTATAAATCGTACTTATCTTTTAATATAAACTTTTCTTTTAAACTGTACTTGTCTTTTGAATTCTACTGATCTGTACAAGATGACTTCAACTCAACTAGACTAGATTAGTCAACACTTAGAAAATATTCAAGTCTTCTTTTGGCTTATCAAAACTTTATCTTTTTATCTTTTGTTCATCATTTAGGACTTGTTCTAGGATTCATATCCCAACAATTTCCCCCTTTTTGATGAAGCCAAAACTACTTGAATCTTTTCTTATAAGTAGACTAGTTAAGTAGTTACCTTGTCTTAAACATCAAATAGTACTTTATCTTTCATTCATTCAAAATAAGATCAGTAGATATTACAAATACTTACTCAAAATAAAACTAAGTAATCAGAACAAAAAAAACAAAAAACACTTAATCTGATATACTACCTTCTTAAGAACTTGGAACACCAAAAGCATCTAGTAGCCTTTTGTGAATGACATCCATATGTTCTTCAGTTTCGATCTTCTCCTTCTCCAGTAGGTCTTCTTCAAACTTCTTAATATGATTGTGATCGATCCTTTTTCCAGAACCTAACATAGGAGTAATCCATTTAGGAAAAATAGGAACAAGGATATTAAAACTTACAGCAGTAGCAATCCTCATGATCAAGTTCCATAGATTCCTGTCTTGATTTTCCATGAACTTGTCAAAAATTGCATATAACTCTTCTTTGCTCTCTGGATCTCCAAACTTGCGAATAATCCAGTGATCCAATTCCCAATTCAGCTTGACTTTGAACCATGCATCTTTATGTTCATCATCAATGAAATTATCAATGTATGCATCTTCAACTTGTTCTGGATCAGTCTTCAATTTCAGCAAATTCTTGATATGCTTTCCCAGCAACTTCTTGTTAGCATAATGAGCTTCTTCCAGCTTCTGCTTCTTATGAAGAGCTTCAACTTCTTCATCACCAATATCAGCTAGAATATCTCCTAGTTCTTCTTTCTTCTTTTCTAGAACAAGTTTCCTCTTGACTTGTCTAGTCCGAACTTCACTTTCAGGAGACGCAACACTCTTTCCTTTTATCAATCGTTTCTGTTCTGCAACTTCTTCAATATCTGCTTTCTTGACTAGCCTTCCTCTTTTGGGATACCTTAACTCTTCTATCGCAGTCGCAGCAGCTTTAACTTCTGGTTCTGCACTCGACTTCTCTTCCACTCTACTTGTCTCTTCCCCCTTTTTGGCTTCATCACTTGCCTTAAGAGTGAATAGACTAGTGAAACGAGTCATTTCTTCCCTTATTGCCTCCTTCATTGCTTCAGCCGCGAGCTCTATCTGCTTTTGTTGGGTCTGATCTCGACTCATCTTGTCCAGTCGATCAGCAGTAGATTCCAATTTCTTCGAATTAATAGCCAATTCATCCTTGAAATGAACAGCTGTCTGACGCAGTAGAGTGTTTTGCTTAGTCAGCTCAGTGAGAATTGCTTGAGAACGCACCAACTGATCTTGTGCTTCTCTCCTCTGCTCATCAGCTATCTCAATCTTTACTCTGTATAGTCTTTCCATTTTACTTGCTTCTTCAGCCAGCGATCTTGCAAAGGAAATAGATCTTTTCTCAGAAGAATCAACTTGCTTTTGGAGAAAACGTTCAACTTCCGCATATAACTCAGCTCGGAAAGTTGAGTCCATTTTGTTGACTTCTCCAATAATCAATTCTCGCGATGAGTCAACAAGCAATTGATTTTGCTCAACTAGCATGTCCTTAACCTTGAAATTTAAGAACTCATCAACAGCTGAGTGAACAGTATCTTTCAATTCCGACTTCAGCTCTGTAAGATATCCTTCAGAGAAACCTTGAGTAGATGACTGAACTTCAGTAACAATTTCTTCTTGAACTTTCTTAATAAGTTCATCTTCTGTAAACATTACAGCATCCATGAACTCATCATCTTCAACTCCAAAGTGGAAAGAATGATCATCAGAATTTTCAGACTCATCTTCTGACTGATCTGTTGTTTGAATGCCAGCGTCAATAGTTACAACTTTCAACCCTTCTTCCGGTAGATCAGTCTGAACACCTACATCAAACTTAACCTCGGAGGATAAAATATCATCAGGTATATTCAGCATTCTCTTCACCAATGCTGTCAATGCATGAGGTGGAAACAATTCAGAGTGGTCCTTGACCCCACTATTCTCCTTCTGTTCCATTTCCCAATCTTGAAAATTTGAGATACCTCCCATCCCTTGAATAACTTCAAACAGATCTTCTGTTGGGGATGACTTCAATGCATACCAAGTGCATATCCTTAGAAGTTTTTCATACGCTTCTGAAGATGTGTCGATCTCTATTGATGGTAGCATTTTCCTTAGATTGTGTGACATCTTCAAGCGCAATCTCTTCTCTCTTAAACACCTCGGATAATAGACGAGAGAATCAAATCTAACAACAGACGGGGTCTGAGCAGGTGGGGTCCCTGTCTCAGTTGTTGCAGTGGCAACTGGTATCTTGTCTGAAGTAGATGGGTTGGGGGGATCAACATATTCTGTTGTGGTAGTGGGAATTTGGGTGGTGGTTTCTTGGGGCTTTGATGTGTCTGGGTTTAGTTCGACAATTGTAGAAGTATCAATTGTATCAAATATAGTAGTGTCATGGGTTATGTTGGCTCTCAGTGGATGTACTGCCAACACTGTCGAGGTTTTGGGAATAGCTTTGGCACGAGATCGAAGTGATCTGGCCTTGGTTTTAACAGGGAGAGAGAGAGGAATTGACAAAGCTCTAGAAGAGGTACCAACCTGTTCTTCAGTCGACTTGTCTGGCGACGGACTCGACTCGACTCTCACCAGTCGATAAACTTGCAATTCGTCCTCTTTCGTCTCAGGCACCTTGTCTGAGTGAGTTTCTTCCGAATCCCCTTCAGCCTCAATCATAGCCTCTTCTTCCACATACTGAACTAGTCTTCCACTAGTTCCAGCCTCAGCCTCCTTAGAACCTTCACTGCCCAACTCGTCTTCTCCAGCACTAGACGAGGCAGCTTCAATCATGGCGTCATCAGGATTGATTTGAACTTGTCTGGTGGCAGCCGATCTAGCAGCAGCTTGCTTTGCTAGAGCCTCCTTCTTCAAATAATGCTTTAGAGGGTGGAATGGCTTGCCTTTACTCCAACTTGTCTTGTTTGGCAATAAGATGGGTAGAATGATACTTAGCTTGTTTCCAAAGCTAACATTCGCAGTTACAACCCAGTTGACTGTACTGGTGTCAACTTGCACAAACTTCTTGTAATACATTAATCTATCCAAGAAGAGTTTAGTCCAGTTTCCTTCAGTGATTCCATCGTAAATCACAGCCATAATTCTTGCTTTCTGGGGTGTCACAGAGTCAAAACTCCCAGTGACTCCTAGCAACATTTTCGATGCAATATCAAGAAGAGTCTTATACTTGTCAAGTAACTCCTTCTTCTTGACTACAGGAACTTTACCATCACTTTTCAATTTCAGCCTCCTTCCACAGAAAATACTCAAATATCTCAACTCTCTGCCTTCAGCATATCTTTCGATATCTATGGAACCGGACGGCAATTTCAACGACTCAGTCAGGAATTCACGAGTAATCTCCACTCTCCTTCTTCCAACAAAGGCTTCAATAGAGTCGCCTTGTCGAGTTGCAGTAGAATAAAATTCTAATACTTCTTCCTCTAGCACAACCTCAGGAAAAGCCTCCAAATAGGGTCTCAATCCACATCTGAAGCATTTAATCAGGATTTCTTTGTTGTCTTCAGTGTGATTCCCTTTGAAGAACACCGAACCCTCCACATGCACTCTTCCTTCTGTAATGTACTTGCCTAGATCGAATCTTGCTTGCATGTTAGTACGGGCATCAAATATCGAAACAATCGACATAGTAGAATGATAAAGAGAAATAAGAGATTTCGAAAGATCTTGAGTTCTTGAGAAGTTATGAGAATCAAGAGAGAAAAACTTATGAGCAGTTACGAATACGCTAGTGTGGGTTTTGTTTAAAACTTTGAGTTGAAATCAATGGTTGAGATTGAGATATTTAATCCAATGGTTAGGTATGAAAGTCCTTTGAAATTCAGTTTGGCGGAATCGAGAATATTACGTGATTTAGTATTGTGAAATTTGAAATCCGCCTCATCTATTGGTAGAATAGAGGAGTGTATTCCTCTACCCTAGCAAAGTAGAGTTTTTGGCGCGAACTGGTTATATACACCTCATTAAATGGAATGTATACATCCAAATCTAGGTTTTTCAAATTTTCGATACTTCAAATTACATATATATCCTTGATTCGTATTGTTTAAACACTTAGAATATTTGCATCAAAGGAACACTTATCTTGTCTGTTCGTGTCTATCCAGAACAGACGAGTAGACTGGTATGCACAAGACGAGTTCCCCCTTCGATTGTGCTTGTCTACTTTGGATCATCAAACGATTATATGTACCTGTCTTTTCTTGCACTACAGATTAGATGTACTACAGGTAGATGAGTAGGATAAATAATAATGAATATCAATCTAAGTCAATGATCAAGGTTCAAACAAGATGACTGTTACCAAACTAAAGAGTCAACATAAGGATCTTTAAGAAATCAAGGATTCCCCCTTAAATGTTTATTCCCTTAGTATTACCCTCAGCTTTACCAGCTTCCTCATCGGGTTGGATGATCAACTTGTCTGACCTTGTTTACCTGTCTGTTGCGTGAGTAGACGAGTGCTCTGCTCTTTTGTGGTAACTTGTCTATTTCTCCTTTCTTCTTAGGATTGTACCTGTCTGGTTAGTGCATTGCTATATACTAGTAGGATCAAGATCAATAAGTACTAGACTAATGCATAATTCATGAAATCGAGCCTCAGCTAATGGTTTTGTGAAAATATCAGCTCTTTGAAAATCAGTGTGAATCTTTTCCATGCGAATATCCTTCTTTTCTACATGATCACGTATGAAATGGTGTTTCACATCAACATGCTTACAACGTGTGTGCAGAACAGGATTTTGTGTAATGGCAATTGCACTATTACTATCACAGAATATAGGAACATTTGTTTCACAAATATTATAATCTCTAAGCTGTTGTATAAGCCATAATAATTGACTACAACAACTACCAGCAGCCATATACTCGGCTTCAGTAGTAGAGGTAGCAACACTTGTCTGCTTTTTCGAAAACCATGAAATGAGTTTTGTGCCTAAGAATTGACAAGAACCAGATGTAGATTTCCTATCTATTCTACAACCACCAAAATCAGAATCAGAGTAGCCACTTAGAGATAAATCATCATTTGAAGGATACCATATACCACGATTGATGGTTCCTTTCAAATATTTCAGAATCCTTTTAGTGGTTTCCATATGACTCTCTTTTGGATTAGCTTGAAAGCGAGCACATACACCAACAGAAAATGCAATATCAGGTCTACTAGCAGTCAAGTACAGTAATGAACCAATTAGACCACGATAATGAGTTTGATCAGTACACTTACCTTGTTCGTCTGGGTCCATTCTGTATGTAGGTAGCATAGGTACGCCAGCAGACTTGCATGTCTTAATCCCATACTTGTCTAGAAGATTTCTAGTATACTTTGCTTGATTTATGAAAATCCCTTCAGGGGTCTGTTTTACTTGAAGTCCAAGAAAGTAATTCATTTCACCCATCATAGACATCTCAAATTTACTTTGCATGAGTGTTGAAAAACTTTCACTCAGCTCTTTGTTAGGTGAACCAAAAATGATGTCATCTACGTAAATTTGGACGAGTAAAATGTCTTTCCCTTCTTGTCTTCTAAACAAGGTTCTGTCTACCTTGCCTTTAGTAAAACCATTTTCTAATAGAAATTGAGAAAGAGTATCGTACTAGGCTCTTGGAGCTTGCTTTAGTCCATATAAGGCCTTCTTTAATTTGTATACCTGATTACCTTTGAATTCGAAACCTGGGGGTTGTTCAACATACACTTCTTCCGCAAGAATACCGTTAAGAAATGCACTTTTAACATCCATTTGATATACAGTAAATTTCATGTAAGCAGCATATGCAAGGAACAATCGAATGGCTTCTAGTCTAGCAACAGGAGCATATGTTTCATCATAGTCTATGCCTTCAGCTTGTGAATAGCCTTGGGCGACTAGTCTAGCCTTATTACGAACAACTACATCATTCTCATCTTTCTTATTCTTGAAAATCCATCGAGTTCCAACTACATTATGATGTTTCGGTCTATCGACAAGTTCCCAGACGTCGTTTCGAACAAACTGATTCAACTCGTCTTGCATAGCAATGATCCAATTGCTATCAGCCAATGCCTCATTAATGGTTTTTGGCTCGATAGATGAGAGGAAACAACACCAGCAAAACAGAGATGGACTAGATTGTTCTTGCGACTCAAAGAGTTGTCGTCTAGTCTTAACACCAACAGTAGAGTCACCAATAATATTTTCAGTATTATGTGCTGATTTCCATGTATTTCTATTCTTAACAAGAATACTATCGTCTATATCATGTACAGCATCATGCATGTCAACATCATTATCATTAGAAGATTTAATAGGAGTAGACGAGTCGACTAGTTTAGGCATGTCAACTGGTCTAGTAGAGTTACCTTGAGCACTTACCTTCTTCTGGTCGTCTGACTCGAGAGCTTTCATGAATGGATTATATGCTTGAACGGATTCATATACCTCTGAGTCTTTGTCAGTTTCAACAGTTAGCTCAGTAGCTTTCTCACTGATCTTGTTGGTAGACGGGTCCTGTTGAGATTCTTCGAAAACCACATGTGGTGTTTCTTCCACACAAAGGGTTGAGTAGTTGAATACTCTAAATGCTTTACTAGTTGAGGAGTATCCTAAGAATATCCCCTCGTCTGCTTTAGCATCGAATGCATTCAACTTGCTTTTCCCATTGTTATGGATGAAACACTTGCATCCAAATATATGAAAATATGAAACTCTGGGTTTTCTACCTTTCCATACCTCATAGGGCGTCTTACCTAGTGCTTTGTTGATAGCACTTCTATTTTGTGAGTGGCATGCAGTGTTGATGGCTTCTGCCCAAAATTTCTGAGGCGTATTATACTCTGTCAGCATGGTCCTGCAGGCCTCCTTAAGAGTTCTGTTCCTTCGTTCTGCTACTCCATTTTGCTGTGGTGTCCTAACGGCACTAGTAAGGTGCTAGATGCCACGCTGTAACTTCTTCAATAGATCGGGCAAAAGTGTTTGTGTATCACTCTTCTTGTGTAAGAAGACTACCCACGTAAACTTAGAATAGTCGTCTACCACAACAAGTGTGTACCTTCTACCGTTCAAAGTTGGAGGAGTTATAGGGCCATGTAAGTCCATATGTAGAAGTTCAAGAACTCTACTGGTTGAGAGGGATGGAATAGATTTAAAAGAACCCTTCACCTGTTTACCTTTTTGACAGGACGTGCATACATGTGACTTATAGTAGACTTCATTGGGAATACCTTCCACAAGGTAGTCTCTGGCTATCTTATTAAGAACCTTAAAGTTTAGATGACAAAGGCGTCTATGCCAGAGCCAGCCAAGTTCTTTAGGATTCTTAGTAAGTAGACAGGTGTCCCTCGGACAACTGTTCCAGTTCACTATGTACACACTTCCTTGTCTAATGCCGACTAGTAGGACTGTGTGTGTTTTCTTGTCGATGATTTCACATTTCTGACTCTTGAACTGCACCTTGTATCCACTATCACAAAATTGTGAAACAGAGAGTAAATTGTATTTCAAGCCTTCAACATACGAAACATCTTGAATTTCTATGTCACCATTCCGAATGTAACCAAATCCTTTAGTAACAGCAATGGAGCTATCACCAAAAATCACTTTTGGTCCTTCTTGCTCACGATAGCTTGATAAGAGAGTCTTAGTACCAGTCATGTGGTGCGAACAACCACTGTCTATGTACCAAGTTTCTCCTGTTGAGCCACCTTTCTTGTATAGATCGAGTCGACCCTGCAATAGATGATAATACATAATTTAGGTACCCTCCTTGTTTATTGGGGTCCTTGGGGGTTAGTCGAGTTTAATGGAATCCAAATATACATTGGAGTCCTAAACAAGTTTGACCTTCTAAGCTTTCGACCATATTTGTTGCAAAATAAGACCTTGTTGTCCTTATCTGGCCTATCAGTCGAGTTCGGGTCTACTCTTTGGAGATAGCCTTTTGACTTAATCTCTACTTGAGCAGGCACTTGTCTATGATAGTCAGAGTAAGGTTTATATGCATTAGGTCCATACGGTTTATAGACATGTTTAGGTCTTTCTTCTCCTTTGATATCATATGACAAAGGTGGAGGATATAGAACAGCTTGTGTACGATATTTTGGACCTTCCTGTCTAGGTCTAGACGAGTAGAGTTGAGACTGCCTTATGAAAGGAGGTCTAGACTCTTGTCGTCTAGTCTGTACTTGTCTAGTACTAGTCTCCTCAGGATACCAGTCCTCGTATCTGACCTGATTTGGTCGTCCACGATTCCTAGTCCTTTGAAGGTTGGTTCTAGGTTGAACAGGCTTGTTGTTACCATTCTTTTTACCACCTTTGGTAATTGGAATGTTAACTCGAGCTTGTTTTGATACAGTACCTTTTGATGGAGTGTCAATATCGTATATCAATGGTTCTTTTCCTTTATCATTAGTCAAAGAGCTCGAGATGAAAATAGTAGGGTTCTTAGGAACTTGAGTAGACGAGCTGGGTGTCTCAGCACCTATGCCTGTCTTGTCAGCAGGAGCCCTATACCTATCTGACAATTCAAGGTTAACCTTAGATGAGTTAACCAGGTCAGTAAGTTTAAGGTCTAATGTGACAACCTCGGTTTCTAAGAACTTATTACGTTCTTCAAGCTTTTTGAGCTTACTTTGTAAGACATTGAATTCATGTTTCTCAGTCGCATGTGTCTTAAGTAGGTCTTGATACAACTTGTCTGTCAATGCACACTTGTTTTTGAGTTGTCTCAACTCTTCTTGCAAGCGTTCATTTAGGACTGTTGTATTAGGATCTACTTTAGACTGAGCTTCTTTAAGATCAATGATTTCTTGTCTTAAGGTGATGTTTTCGTCACTGACTTCAATGAATGCCTTGTTGGCAAGTAGGAGGTCGTCTTCAACTGCACTAGTAGAGTGCTGAAGACTACTCCCTACTTGGCTACTGGCAGTGTCACTTTCATCAGAATCTGATTCATCACATGATTGAAAGGAAGTAACAGAAGATACCTCTTGGTCGATTTTAGCCATGAAGCATAAACCATCATCAACTATGAATGCTTCATCGTGATCTGGTTCAGACGGGTAGCTAGATGAGGATGATGGCAACTCGTCTGAGTCGGAGTCAGAGTCATTATTGGCCATCATTGCCTTTTTACCTCGGTTGTATCTTCTTTCCCTTCGTGCTTTGCGTTCTTCTCGATCATCAGTACTCAGGTCTGGACATTCATATATGTAATGACCTGGTTTCTCACAGTTATAGCACACGAGATCATTAGTAGCCTTTTTAATAGGAGAGTTGTTCCTTCGTTTATCACGTTTATCAGAACGAGTAATCTTCCTACAATCAGACTCTCTATCTTGTCTGTTACCTTTCGAGACTTCGTCTCTCCTTTCGGACGAGTTTCGGTCTCGTCTGGTCTCAGACGAGTTCTTAGAAGCAGACCCTCTATGCTCTCTATAGAACTTCTTATATCTTCCGAAACGTTTATTCAGCCTATCAAACTTTCTAACCATGAGGCTTACCTGATCCTTCAGACTAAGATCAGTATCTAACTCGTCTTTCACAGAAGCAGACCTAGTCTTAGTCTTAGACCTGTCTATCTTAGACGAACTAGCCTTAAACGCAACGTTCTTAGATACAGCATGTTCTCTGTCACTACTTACTATGGGTTCGTCTTCGTCTAGATCAAACTCATGAGCCTTTAGAGTTTGAAACATAGTCTCTGCTGTCCATACGTCTATATCTTGGGTATTCTTAACAAGCATTTTTACCATCTTCCATCGACTATCAAGGCTTTTTAGAATTCTGAGATTGATTTCACGTGGAGTATAAATTTTACCAAGGACTTCCAAGTCATTCATGATTTTGGTAAAACGAGTATCCAACAGGTCTATTGTTTCACCAGCTTTCATATGAAATGATTCGAATCTTTGGACAGCAGTGGAAAGCTTGCTTTCTTTGATTAGGGATGTCCCTTCACAAATGATAGCTAAGCGATCCCACATTTCTTTGGCAGTTTTACATTTTAACACTTTTCCCAGATACTCATTAGGAAGAGTGTGTAATATGTAATTCTTGGCCAAGCTATCCAAATTATTCTGTCTCATTTCTTCAGAGGTAAGTTCTGACCTTGGTTTCTTGACGAGAGAACCCACTGGTTGATTTGGATCAAGGGCAGCAGTATTGGGGATCATGGTCACAATTGGACCTTCAGTAACGACGGAGATCATTAAGTCGTGAGTGGAGCTGAAGATGGCTTCCATCCTTAGCTTCCAATAGTCGTAATCCTGTACCTGAAACTTAGGTAGTTTGTTGGCGCTGATCTCAAGAGACATGATTTCAAGAAATAAGTGCTAAGTAGAGTTATGATCAAGAACAACAGATAAGTCAAGAACAGGGAGCACGAAACACAGATGATACAAGTATATGATTAAGAACACGTATACCAGAACAGTTAAGGACCAAGACTTCACCCTAAGTCTTGAGTCGGTTATCAAGAAACAGCAGTTCGTAAACTACTGCTCTGATACCACTTGTTGGTCCCAAGTTGAGTTAATAATATTGAGTAAGCTAATGAAAATGTCTAGAGGGGAGGGGTGAATAGACTTTTCAAAAATCTTTCAATATATCAGAATACACAATGCGGAATTATTCAGATTACTAATGAGCCCAATCAAAGTTTATACTCAACTTATATTCGAGAACTCTGTTCTATACTCAACTAGTCTAGATCAGTTAAGTATGTTTAACAAGTAAACAATTAATCAATTAAACAACAAACAAAATAGTAAAGTGAATCAAACACGAGATTTATAGTGGTTCGACAACTTGTCTACATCCACTCTCACAAACCCAGTTGTGATGTTTCCACTAAACTCTTCCAATCGAGTACAAGTGTATGTTCCTGTCTTTAAAGTCCCAAGAAGAAGACTTAGATCTTCAACAGACTATACCTCCAGATATGTCTACGATCTTACTAGAAATTTTACAAGTATCTAGCACCTTGAAAAATAACAAACAAAAACTAAAAACTTCTCTGTTCTTCAGTAGTAGCCTTCTTGATTCTTTACTTGTCTTCTGGCTATCTTTCTGAACTTGAATCAACTCTGAGAGTAAACTTCAAATATATCTTTGATAATGCTTCACTTGAGTATGAACGTCAGTGTTTCAGTAGTATTTCTCAATATCACAGTCGTCTGTCCTTAATGAATACCTTGGGGTATTTATAGACTTCAATCTTCAAGAACTTAGTAAGTTGTAACCAACTTTTCTTGATAACTACCTTCAACTGAATCTTCTTATCAATCCACGCGTTTCTGTTATGAATTAGTTATTTCATAACTAACTTCTATACCTTTATCTCTTCACGTGTATTTGTAACTAACTTTCACGTTGACTTGTCTTGTGTAGTCTAGTAGATGTACTTGTCTTGTAGTCCACCTGTCTTGAGTAGTAAACTGGTCTTCTCTTCTTGTGCAGTAGACTTCTAACAAAAACAAATCTAGTCCTATCATCTAACCTAACAAGACTATTACATTACATTAAGCTTTTATAATATAAGCTTAGTCAACTTATAAACTATACAATGAATCTAATCTATTACATAAAAAACATGAGCTCTATACAACATTTAAACAGCTCAGTAACAATCTAACATATATGAACAGATATGAAGTACTTATAAATCGTACTTATCTTTTAATATAAACTTTTCTTTTAAACTGTACTTGTCTTTTGAATTCTACTGATCTGTACAAGATGACTTCAACTCAACTAGACTAGATTAGTCAACACTTAGAAAATATTCAAGTCTTCTTTTGGCTTATCAAAACTTTATCTTTTTATCTTTTGTTCATCATTTAGGACTTGTTCTAGGATTCATATCCCAACAGTAATTAATCAGTCGACTAACTAGTCCTAGGCCCCTAGTGAAATCAGCGGAATAGTTACCTTGAAGAGTTAGTTTATTTTCCACACCATCAGCAGACATCAAGTCAACTGATCTTACACTCGTCTTAGGGACCAACACGTTGGATCAAAATAACCTACCTCAAAAATTCTGGAGTATATAACCAACCCTTAAAGCATTCTTCAAAACCTTTTCGATCTCACGATTTCTTAATCACCCACAAACGCACCCACTCTACAAATCACTCTATCAAACGCTCTATTCTATTACCAAAATCAGAATTGGTGTTACTGAGATTTATGATGAGAAGACCAAGATCACCGGAACCCTTGATACATCAAAGTGGTCAAAACAGGGCAAGATTTTCACTGAGAATGCCCTATATTTCAAAGGGAAACACAAACACTACTACAAAATACCCTCTATGGTCACGCCTTGTTAATGATGCTCTTAAGTAACCGTCACAAATTAATTTATAAAATGACGCGTTCATTTTTAATTAAAAATAGTGACGCTGACAATTTAGTCCGCTACTAAATATTTTTCAAATTTTATATCCCAATTACTAAAATTTAGATCCCGCCACTAAAATTCCCTTTCCCTTGTATTCTCTCTCCCTACACCAATTTCTCATACCTTCGTGGGAGCCCTACAATTATTCCACACACCTTCCTCCCCTTTCTCAACGATATTTTACAAGTAGCGCTCGCAGATTGATTCCCTGCGCTTGGTGTCCAATCTACCACATAGAAGCCTAAATTAGATTGCTCGATCGTGGCCATAAAACTGAAAAAGCATGGATTCAACCTCCATTCCAGAAACGTCGGTTCAAGTTTTACATCGTGTATCCACGCCTCCTACTGTATAGAAGGTTAGTTTTTTTTTTTCGAAGACCTAATTTTGCGATTACCTAGTTGGATTGAACCCTAATTCGAAAATCCCTAATTTGAATTTATGGTTAGTTATCTTCTTGTGATTATGGTTGAGTATTTTCATTACTGTATATGGATATTTAATCATGGTTTGCTTGATTAGACTGAAGCTGTGTGTTGGGTTTGTGGCACTACACTTGTGGTTGGGTATATTGGGGAGAAGAAATGAGAGACATTTTAGTACTAATGTATAGGTATGAAGGAACTAGTCAACTGCTTCTTGTAGACCTATGAGATTTCTCATTGGTTTTTCAATCTAGCTTAATATGCTAGTGGCTAATACATTCATTGAATTACTAAGATAAACAAGAAATGTTGCAAAATGCCATATTTATTTTGTTAATCAAAGGCAAGTTCATTTTCTTGTATGAATCGCCAATTGTTATTCAAGTATATAATTCGAGGCAATGCTGTTGTGGCCTTCTGGTGTTTATAGTTGATAAGACTGAATCTTATTAAAATATAATATTTTTTTCAAGTCAATCAAAGTAATTTAATTACTTATCTTCCTTATGTCCTGTGCACTTTGTCATGCAAAATTGAGAGCCATTGATGTGATTACTACTGGAAAGGTCAGTGTTTTGTGTAGTCATGGAAGTCTTCCAACCCAACTCTTGAGGGTGTTGACTCTGAAGTCGATAAAAAGAAATACTTTCTCTTCAGGTACCATCTCTTTTGGTATTAGGTGAACTAATTACTAATTTCCACATGCTTTATTGTTTTTATTTCAGTAGCGCCATATCTGATACGAAGGAGGAAGGTGTCTCATGAGATTACACATACTTGAACTCCAGATCTTAATTGGCACCAGCATGACTTTGTACTTTTAAACTTTAATTCGATAAAATAAAATAGCATTGTTTAGCCATTTTTCGCATCTAAATTTCTTGTGCCAGATTTTTTCAAACTAGCTAAAGGCCAGGTCTGATGACTACTATTTACTTCATAGTATACTATTATTTATTTATTTTGGCTTACTTGCTTAATTTCGTTTTTCTATGGTTTACTAAGTTAAGGCATCATGCTCCTGGAGTAACTACATAAAATTCTCAGACGAAGGTCATTACTACATAATATGGATTCTTTTCTTATGATCGTCTTTTATATTTCATTCAGACTTGTTTTCATAAATCCTTATAAAAGAAACCTTCATGGCATCCAATACAATATATGTACTCTTATCATTGCTCTGAAAACTATTGGAGTTCATATTTATGGCACCTTTGATGCCACTTATATTTCTGGCACTAACCTTTTGAGCAATCATACAACTCCATTTGCCATGAAGAATCTCCATGACAAATTTTAATAATTTTGGAACCCTGATTATTGTGATTTATTTTAACTATAGTTATCTTTTCGATCTCTCACCATTTGTTTGCCAAACAGGTGGTCATTTACTTTGGTCACTCTTTATTTTGGGGTATGTTACTCTTTTTGGGGTTGCCTCTGCATCTCACTCTGTTCTATAATTTGAGAAATCTAAGCCCACAAATAATGTAAATTCAATTTATCCTTTTTTTTTAATAATACCAAACAATAATCTTATGTGCAGTAACCATAAAGCCTTTCAAATGTCATTTTATGCTACATTTTTGCAGAATTATATACAATATATGTCTGATTGCTACGTGCTGCTATATAGTTTGAGGATTTTGCTCTTAAACTCCCTTGATATCTATGTTCTGTAGTATGTGGTGGAACTGCAAAGATGATTCTTGCTGCAGTTGTCGGTGAAGTTTTGCAATTTAAAGGTCCAATATTTAGCATAACGAGAGGAGGTAACAGAAAATTTGACAATATATATACAAAAACATCTGAAGAATTACTTGCCCATTGAGTTTAGAGCTCTTGAAGTTGCTTTGGAGGTTGCTTGTACTTTTCTTATTCTCAGGTACTCATGTCTTAAAACCTTGTTGTCAATACTCTTTGATGTTTTATGTCATGATATAGGTTGTTCAAGTGAACTTCTACTGGATTGATACAATTTGGTTGATTTTGCAACTCTCAGTGCAATATACAATTTTTGAACTGCAGCTAAGTAACTAAAATGAAAATGATTAAGGAGAAGAGAGACTTAGAGTAAAGTAGTTAGTGATTATTGAGAAAGTGAGTAATCATATTTGTTCTATGTGAGGGATTTTAAGAAAGTATTAGTACTAATTATTAGTTGATTATGATGTTTGCAAAGTTTTGTAATTCATCTATGAAAGTATGCAATGCTACTGCTGGTAACAATGGTTGGAAGCTAAAGAGCTGTTTTTGAACAACAGGAAATTGTTGTTTTTAACAGCATAACACTATTTTTTACAGCAGAAAATTGTTTTTGAAAGAAAAAATCTGATCTGGTTTAGAGATTTTCTCGTGCATATTTGAAACCAAGAATCATTCATATGAATATGATATTTACTGAAGAGGAAGGTACATGAGATAAATTATGTATATTATGTTCATACTATATTTATTTATTTATTAAATTGACATTTTCTCAATTTAATTAAGCTCTAGTCAGCTGCCTAGTTTGATTTTTATCAATGATTGAGATTATATATGATAAATTCATGTATAGATCGGATGCAATACTAATTTAAATATAAGTTTAGCAGCATAAACAATTTAGATCATTTTTGTATTTTTGACCATACGCGTAAGTGAAATAAAAAAGTTCATAACCACATGCTAAAGTCAGTCCAACTTACTCAGTAATTGTACACTTTATTTTGTTATGTTTTAATTAAGTATATATCTTTTAAGCTCTATAGACATACTTGGGCATGTTATTGGTTTAGAAATATGTTAGAGCTCAACATTAAGTGAACTAGATATTTTCGTGCACTTATCTGCTTCAACTATCTATAGAAGTCACATTGATGATTGTGATTATTAAGTTTTATTAATTGTGTTTGACGAATGAAAATAATTTGATGCTACGAGATCTCCCTACTTTTATTCGATTTAATCAATATATTTTTATTTATTGTAGTATCTCACACCATCTGATTCAGCTAGACGACTATGAGTTTTAATATTCATTCACTGCAAAAAGTAACTAGTTTTGTTGGATGAATTTATTTGGTTTTCTAATTCTAGCATTGTCTTCTTTTTCAGGACGGGAATGACCTCCATGGTTACATGCAGTTACTTTACTCTTCTTTCATAATATATGCTTACTGGATCTCGCCCCATGGTTTTAATGTTCACGAAAATACAGAAAAGGATGTTCATGTATCTAAACTCATGTACACGGTAAAACGTCTATTTTGGTTACAAAATATATGTTATATATAGTTTATTTATTTCTTGAGTGTTAGGTATAGTAGAAATTCAAGGAAATTTATAGAGATTACTCTGTACTGCAATGATTTCTAGCATTTTAGATTTATTTTGGGCTTCTTATATGAAAGCTTGAATCTTGGAATTTGAGAATAGGGATTTTTATTCCTATTTTATATGCAATAGAATATATATGCAGAATGTTTTGAGGACTTGGATGTCATTACATTTATTCATGTGATCATGTCATTTGCACATCCCATTAATTATAATTGACACTTCGTTTCTCTATACACATATCATGCATGAAGGAGGGTGTAATGTTAACATAGATTGGTTTACATTAACATACATTGTATTTTATTTATTTATTGTATCATGAGTTCTTTACAATATTATTTATTTAGGTTTTGGGTATTGTTTCAGGCATCTTTGAAGGTAGAGGAGAAGAAAGAAATTGTTTCTGGCATCATTTCGATGTGTAATTAATGTTGTTAGTTATCATTATGTAGTTGGATTACGGATGTGTAAAGATGCATTTGTATTTTATGATGATTTAATGTATAAAGAATTACTTGATGAGTTATAGAAATTCTCTTGTCATTTTAATTTGAATTTTCAAATTACTGTTACATGTTTAAAAAAAAAAACACTTAGTAAATTGACGTCTTATAGTGGTTAAGTTAGTTACCATAAGTCTATCGTTTAATCAATATGTATGTGTCACTAAAAAAATTGTGACGCAATAAAACATCTCTAAAGCACATTGTCGTGACATAGGATAGCGTCACTAAATAGTGTTACTATGACGCATAAAAGTGGTGGTTAAGTTAGTTATAGCTTTATCGTGACTCCAGAAAGCATCACTAAAGCACATCATTGTGATGTTGGTTAGCGTCACTAAATAGCATTACTATGACGTGTAAAAGCGTCACAATGACCGTCAAGGGTGACGCTTTCAAGCATCACGCTAACATCATAAAGAAACGCCAAATCAGGTGACGCTTGGACTAAGCGTCATTATAGCAAATGTGTCACTAAAATCTACCTTTAGTGACACTTTTGAGCGTCTCCAAAGCCCATTTTTGTAGTAGTGAAAGAAGAAAATAAGGAAATACTCCTCCGCTGCCTCAACCTCAATCTGCATGAATTTCTGTAGGCAGCTCCAACAAATGTGTACGAACATGATGTGTTAGCTTTCTATTCGAAAGTTGTGTTACGAGGTTCGTACGTGGAAAGTTTTATGGGAGGACACAGAGTAAAGATTACTCGAGATGTACTCAGAGATTTATTTGATCTACCCAGTGGAAAGATCAACATATCTACCTACATAATGGGTAAGGAGAAGGAATATATTGAGATGTTCACCAGTGGAAGAGTCAAGGCAGAAGATGCAACTGGAGTACGAAAACCTCAACTGGATCTGAAGTTCCAGACATTAATGGATATAGCAGGAAAGATGTTATTGGGAAACACTTTCAGTCACGATGCAGTCACCACCCTTAAAGTATGTGTTATGGCTGCTATTTGGGACCAAATAGATGGAGATTAGCAAGGCCTCTTCATGGACAGAATTTCTTTGGAAGCAAAGAAGGTCTCATTAGATGTACAAAAGAAGGAGTGGATTGTTACATCCACCGTCAGTTTTGTCAACAAACTGAGCATAATTCTTCCAGATGTTCTGCCCAAGAAGTATAAGATGGGGCCAGCCAAGAAGTTTCATTCTTCCAAATGGTACTTAAAGAAGGAAGCCCTTGCTGAGGCAGAAAGGCTGAAGGAAGAAAAGAAGATGTTAGCTGGAACATCCTCAGCTGATGCAGCTAACATTGAAGCAGAAGCCAAGGAAATTTTGCACGATTCTGCTGAATCTGCCGAAGAAGAGGAGGACCAAACAGAGAAGAAAACCTCTCTGAAGGCTGTTGTTGATGATGATGACAATCAGACCTTAGCTCAAAGAAGGTTATTGATTTGGTCTGGACTCATCTCCCCTTCTGATTCCGATGCTGCCCCTTCTGCCTCTCCTCTGAAAAAGACAGGTACTCCAACACCCTCTATTTCATTAACTCCTTCTAAACTGTCAAAGAGCCTAAAGAGAAAGAAAAATAATTCCTCTGTTACCAAGAAGTCAAAGAAATCCAGGCTCCCCACACCAATGGTCATAGCTCCAATCTCGGCCTTTGACCCAACTGACAGTACCAACCCTTCTGAGCTCACAAACACTACTTCCCAAATCCCTGCCGATACTCACACAACAGAGACATAAACTCAGGAGCTTCAAACCACAAATCTCATAACCCTATCCGACATCACAAAAACTACCTCCCAAAACATTGCTGATACTCACACAGCAGAGGAAACCATCCCAGCAAACCAATCCCCTGACCCCAATTCCTCTTCTGTACCCGAGACACTGGCATCAGAAGACCCCTCTCAATCTCAATCACAGTTCAAGATGGTGAACTATCCAAGGGAAAAGATAATGCGATTGAGGATAGCCAGCCTACTAAAGTCTACTGTGCCTGGAGTTGATGTAGATTCAATCCAATTTGAGCAAGTACTCCGAGTATGTACATGGATTGAACTCAGAAGAGATGATGTGGATGACCTTGTAGAAGTCATGGAAGGAATTGGAGGTTTGGCCCATTTTCTAGATTGGGAAATGGAACAGAAAAAGTTGCTCAAGTGAAGTCTTTCACTGAGTTGTTACCCGAGGAAGCACTGGCACGAGTGTGTGATAGGATACTTGGAATCACAACCTCACGGACCACTGCTGAGGAGCAAACTGTATCTGCACCAGCAGACAACTCAGTCCCTAAGAACCTGGCCCAAAGTCAATCTCAGCTGATATTGTGCAAGAAGAATCTGTGGAAGAAAAGGAGGAAAAAGATATCCTAGAGATTCCAGCAAATCTAAGGGCTAGACATGCAAACTTCATGGCCAGAAATGAGTTTGAGGACTTCATGTCTCAACCTTTCCTAAGAAACAGAAGAATCTTTGCTCATCTGGTTGATGCCACAACAAACTTTTTGGAGGAAGACTATCTGACTGCAGAAGAAAGAGGCCTAGCACTGGTTGTGTTCAATCCAAAAATTATCCTGATGCCACAACAGGAACCTCAAGGTACTGCCTCCCCCTCTACTCAGTCTATCGATATTAGAGCAAATGTATGTGCTCAAGTCAAGGAAGCAATAGACTCGCACTTCGAGAAGGGGCTAGGCATGCAGCTGGCTAGATATGTTGAAAGAGCAGCACAGGAGCAGAGAACTCGCCTTAAAAATCAAGTCATTGATATCGAAGACAAATTTGGTGAAACACTCCATAATCAGATAGAAGAATATCTCGACAGTGAAATGAAAAATACAGCAGACAGAACCAAAATGTTTGCTGACCTCTACTCCAATGAGACAACCCGCATTAAGACCATCTACAAGTCTAAGCTCGAAGATGCTGAAGCTAGAGCTGCACAAGGACAAGCTCTACTCTCAACAACAGCTGTAGAGAATGAGAAGTTAAGAGCTCAGCTAAAGGAAACAACTGACAAATTGGAAGCTATGACAGCTCAGCTAGAGAAGGCATCTACCTCAAATTCTCATGCTCAAGTTCTGGAGCACAGCGTCAATCACCTCACACATGTCAGCAGAGTCAATGCCATGGCTCTTAAGCAGACTCTTCAGGTTGAAATCCTGAATGCCATGAAACCATTTGCGGCTGCCCTTGCTGAAGCCAAAAAGGGGAAGATGTGTTGATAAAAGCTCTGGAAAATTCTACTGCTCAGCAGGTTGAACTAGTTGTAGCTCAAGATGATCTAAATGAAACCTTGGGAGGCTTGAAAAGCAAAATCAAGAACAGAAAAGGAAAGGAAGCGGTCCAACACGAAGCTCAAGGTGCTACTACTCAGCTACAGATCACTGCAACAGAAGAGTCAACTCCCGTCAGGAGAATGACAAGAAAGAGAAAGGCAACTTAAACATCAACAATCCCAGTAGAGCCTACTGCAGAAGAGAAAGAGGCTCAAGAGCTAAAGAAAAGAAAGATGCAAGAAGCTCAAGAGATCAAACTGAAGAAACTGAATGATGCAAAGGTTGTTAAAGCAAAGTTTGAGAGAAAAGTGGCCAAAATCAGAAAAGCACTCAAAGAAAAGGAAAGAGAAGAGAGTGCCCAGGTTACTGACATCACATATGTGGATCTTCTAGTATTGCAAGATGAACTACCTAAATGGTACCCTCTGAAGAAGAAATGGCAGCTTGAACACAACATAGTGAGAAAATTTGGCCCTCTCTCAACCGATGAGGAAGAATTCCTTCAATTCTCTCAATTCATGAAAATTGAAGATGAAGTACTCTGGACAGAAATTCTGAAGACAGCTAAGACCGTAGGCTACATAATCCTAACTCCTGAAGACCCTGTCTGGAAACCGCCCACTCTGGACTCTGGAAGGACAGACATGATAGAAGTCAAGAGGATTCTGGAGAAAATCTACATTGAAGAAAATGTTACAGACCTGCAACACATGCAAGATATTCGCACTCGTCTGCACCTTGCCTACCGCATCTGAAGACCAGAAGAACTGATGAAGACTATTCAAGAAGTTCAAAGATACTAAAAACTTGTAGACTGTAATCCTCTATCTTGTTACAAGAATTAGATCTTTTTACTTACAAGATAAATTCTCACTGTCTTCATCAGATCATTAAACAACTTTTATAAACTCTTATCCTACCTTATGTAAATACATAGGAGCATTTATCAAGATAGTTTTGGCTTCATAAAAAATGGAGAAATTGTTGGGATATGAATTCTCCACTAAGCCCCACAATGTAATAAGATAGTTTTGATGGCCAAAACACTTAGAGTTTATAAAACACATGTAATAGGATCAACTGATATCTGTATAGATCAGCCCAGTCTTTATTCTAGTCTTGTGTAATCAGTTGTATGTACCTCAGCTGATGAGCACAGCCCTAAGCTTACATACGAAGTCTCAAGAAATGAAGAATAGAAGACATGAAGACTAAGAAGATCCTTGAAGATCAGATAAGTAAGGTGCTTGTATACCTACTTAACTGATGGAGTCCAAGTCCAAAGATGGCCAGTATCAACACAAGTGTTTTACCATATCAGAAGAGTAATACTCATCTGATATCAGAAGACAGAAGATATCAGGCCAGGCTACTTAATCAGTCGACTAGAACAGAAGATCAGCAGACTAGTAGCACTACAAGGACTCGACTGATTCCCAAAGTCATCTTATGAAATTCAAACGAAGACTTACCATACATAGAAGATTGACAAAGATTGCAGAAATGAAGCAATCAAGATCGAATCAACCGGAATCAAGGAATCAAGAATAAACAAGGAAAGATTGCTAACAGCTAGTCAAACATCCAATGACTAGTTGCTCCAATCTTCACTCTAAATACAAGATGATGAGGAAGAACAAGCACAGAAATATCAAGCAAGAATTCTGAAGCTAATCAAGCAAGCAAGCCAAAAAGCAATACACTCATAAGAATTCTCAAGAGCCCAGAAAAGCATTAGAATACTTTTTAGCTCTTAAGTTATTTTCTCATCCAAGCAAAGAACCTGAATCCTAATACATATTGTATATCCTTTGATTTAGGCATAGTGGTTAAGCATTTTATAAGCTTGAACCATTAGTTGGATCCATTCAAAAATCTAAAACCCCCACCATAAGGTTTAGTTTTTGAACCCCTGTAGGAGTGCAAGTGCTCTCTCAAATCACTTGTGGAGACCGCAGCAGTTTGGAAGTGTTCAGATCTCAAAGTCCTTCTCTTGGGACTATAAAGGACAAGCCCCTGTAATTTTCGGGAAATTAAGGGATTAACTTCACGTTTGGAACGTGAGAGTGGACGTAGGATCGTATATCCGAACCACTATAAATCTACGGTGTTATTTACATTCTGCACTTTACATTACAGTCTATTTACCTTTATCATAGTGCATATTGTGATTTGAAATACCTTTGCAAACCAGGCCATACTTGTTTCAAACCAGCATCAGCTGAGCATTTCATTTAAAAACTAAACTGAGCTCTTTCAAAAGAATATTAGAACGAGTCTAAATAACTGGCCTACTCACTTTCGCATACAAACCTCTAGAAGATTACTATAGTCATCTGGACCAGCGGACTTATAGTCCAGAAGACATAGAAAATCAGAAGAGATCTTAACTCTTTAATTGAAAAAGTTTTAAAGTTTATTCACCCCTCCCCTCTAGACTTTAAACTCATTCACTACTCGTTCAGGGACCAACAGTTACAAAAAGCGGTTTAAGAGTTAGTTTTGGAGTTAGTTTTACAAACTGCTAACTACCTAACTAAAGTCTATAAATACCGAAAGATCTTCTACTTGAAAAGACTACTGAAAAACTGAAGTACAAAAGCATTCAAGAGTTATTCAAGTATTCAAGAAAGAAACTCACAAAGTTGAAGGAGATCGAATCAAGAGCCCAGATTTGAAGAAGAATATTCATAGGCTACAATCAGAGAAGTTTTAATATTTTAATTTGTATTTTTTAAATAAGTGTGCTAGTTACTTGTGTGAATTAATAGTAGATCGAAGATACACTTGGAAGTGTAATCGATAAGATCACAGTCTTAGTCTTGAGACTTTAATCCACAAGAAACTCAAGAAGGAGTTAATAAAACATCACAACTAGGTTTGTGAGAGTGGATGTAGACATTTGTCGAACCACTATAAATCTTGTGTTCATTTACTTATTGTTTGATATTTTTTTAATTGATTACTAAGAACAGTAGTAAGATTCATAATCAAAAGTTGAGTATAAACTGTAAAGGCTCACATTAAATTTGAAAGTACTGAACTGATCAGATATATAAGAACAGTTCTATTCAAGAACACTAAATTCCGCATTGCTAAATTTGATATTTTAGGAAAAGTTTTAAAAGTCTATTCACCCCTCCCCTATAGACTTTTCTAGCTTATTATAATCTTAACTCAACTTGGGACCAACAAGTGGTATCAGACCAGTAGTTCTTTTGGACTACTGTTTCTAGATTACCAAGAAGACTTTGAGGGAAGTCTTACTTGTCCTATTTTGAACTGATCCATGAATTTTACTACTACTTAGTATCAAAACACTACTTCTTAATCTCTTTACTTTACTGATCTTATCTTCTATCATGGAAACTAATGCTATGAAGTTAACTATGAAGGCAATCTTTAGCTCCACTCATGATCTCATGTTGTCCGTTGTGAAGGAAGGTCCAATTGTCACTATGACCACAAACACAACCAATCTAGACCCAGACAAAGCAATAGGTGTGCTTGTACCTAAACCTAGGTCAGAACTTACTTCTGAAGAAATGAGGCAAAACAACTTGGACAGCATAGCCAAAAATTAAATTTTACATACCTTGCCAAATGAGCATCTTGGTAAAGTATTAAAATGTAAAACGACTAAGGAAATGTGGGATAGGATTGCTGTTCTTTGTGAAGGCACAAGCCTAATCAAGGAAAGTAAACTATCCACTACGGTTCAAAAGTTTGAATCATTCAAGATGAAGTCTTGTGAAACTATTGACTAGCTTGATACTCGTTTTACTCGAATTATGAATGATCTTAAAGTTTTGGGTAACAAGTATACGAGATTAACTTTAGATGAGAGGTGGAAGATGGTCAAGATGATCATCAAGACCACTCAAGATATATATTCTTGGTCTGCTGAAACTATGTTCCAAACACTCAAGGCACATGAATTTGAATTAGATGAAGAAGATCCAGTAGTTAGTAGTGACAAAGAGAAATCTACCCCTAAGAACATTGCTTTTAAGGCCTCATCCTCTAGAAGCTCCAGAACATCTAAGAGTAAGTCCTCTAGCATTAATGATGAACTAGATAAATCTGATCTTAGTCTGAAAGAGCAGATGAGTTTGATGATTAAGAGATTTGATAAGCTGAATAAGAGGTATGGTAGATATAAGCGTTTCTATAAGGATCATACAGCCTCTGGTAGTAAGGAATCTTCTGCTAACAAAAGGGACAAAAACTCTTCTGAAAGAAGGGATGAAGTCTCTAATGAGAACAGAAGAGGCCGAAACTCATCAGATATGAAGGATAGGAACTTGGTTGATAGAAGGGATAGGAAACATAATCACTCTCCTATCGAGAAATCTTCTAATGACCTAGTTTGTTATAATTGTGAAAAACGAGGATATTACATTTATGAATGTCCAGATCTGAGTTCAGAAGATAGAGAAGAAAGGAAAGCTCGAAGAGATCGTAGATATGCAAGAGGTAAGAAGGCATTGTTGGTACACAATGATTCAGATTTAGATGAGTTACCACCGTCTTCATCTGGAAACCTCTCTGGCAATGAAGAAGAAGCAGATCCCATTGATGATCTAGCCATGATGGTAAAAATAGAACTTGAGGTATCATCTGCTACTTCCTTTCGTTCTTGTGATAGTTCTGATTCTGATATAAGTGATACATCTGATAGTGGAGTAGGAAGTAGTCTTCATCATTCCAATGGAGTGACTGAAGAAGACCTTCTACTTGCTAACAAAGCTTTCATGGATGTCAGCGATGAGAACCTTGCTTTAAGCCAAGAAATCATTAATCTACGTGAAGAACAGTCTAAAGTTGATCCTAGTATAACTATCATGAATGGGCGCTTATCAGAAGAATTGTCTCAACTCAAAGAAAAGTACTCAGTCACTGATAAATTATATCAGAATCTACTCAAGACTCAATCCATAGAGACTAATGAGTTAAATGCCTTAAAGATTAAGTGTGAGGAACTTGTAGAGCGCAATAGATTCTTAGAATCTGAAGTACTAAACTTGGATCTAAAGCTAGCTGATATGATTAAATCTTCCCGGATTAATCAACAATTATCAGTCAGATATAGAGCTCCTAATGATAAAAGTGGAATAGGTGATGATGTGCCTAGTTCTTCTACTTCAGAATTTAAGAACACTAATGGTGTTAGCTCAAGCACTCTACCTTTATGTAAAGGGAAGAAACCTATGGAATATGATGAGGGTACTAAACCTAAAGTACAGTCTAAATACATTCCTCCTACTGCCAAAAAATGGTAAAAAGAAAAATGTATTAAGACCAGTACAATCTAGACCATACCAGCAAAGATATACCCAAATGCCCAGATCAGAACAGTTCTGACCACAGCAAAAGTATACTCGGCACAGTAGGTCCAAACAAGAACAGTATGGTTGGAATCAGCCTAGACCTCCTTTTATAAGGCAGTCTCAGTTGTACTCAACTAAACTAAGGAAATATGTACCTCCTCATCATAATCAACATGTTCTTTATCCTCCACCTTTATCTTATGATATCATTAGTAAGGATAGACCTAAACACATTTATAAGCCGTATGGTCCACAAGGTTTTAGGCCATATTCGAACTATTACATACATACTGATCCTATTCAGAAAGAGGTTGAACCAAGAAAAGGTTACCTCAGAAGAGTAGATCAAAAAACTGTTGATAGTTCTGATAAGGCTAATAAAGTATTGTTCTGTGATAAACATGGTAAGAAATTAAAGAGGTCTCAACTATTCATAACTTCTATGTATATTTGGTTGCCTCTTACTACTAACCCCCAAGGACCCCAATGAACAAAAGGGTACCTAAATTATTAAATTCACCAATTGTAGGGTCGACTTGATCTGTACAAGAAAGGTGGTTCAGTTGGTGAGACTTGGTACATTGACAGTAGTTGTTCACACCACGTGACTGGTACCAAGGCCTTACTTTCCAACTACCATGAGCAAGAAGGACCCAAAGTGATTTTTGGTGATAGTTCCATGGCAATCACTAAAGGATTCGGATACATTAGGAATGGAGATGTGGAGATTCAGGATATCTCTTATGTTGAAGGTTTGAAATATAACTTGTTTTCTGTTTCTCAATTCTGTGACAGGGGATACAAAGTCCAATTTAAGAGTAGTAAATGTGAGATTATTGACAAAAGAATACATATAGTTCTACTTGTTGGTGTGTGACAAGGCAGTGTCTACATTGTGAATTGGAATAGTTGTCCTATGGATGCTTGCCTTCTTACTAAAAGTCCTAAAGAAGTCAGTTGGTTATGGCACAGACGCCTATGTCACATGAACTTTAAGATTATTAATAAGATAGCAAGAGAACACCTTGTAGAAGGTATTCCCAATTAAATCTATTACAAATCACAAGTGTGTGATGCATGCCAAAAAGGTAAACAGGTAAAAGTTTCCTTTAAGTCAATTCTCACTCTCTCAACTGGCAGAGTCCTAGAACTCTTACACATGGATATTCATGGTCCTATTAAACCTCCTACACTGAATGGTAGAAGGTACACTCCAGTTGTGGTAGATGACTATTCAAAATACACTTGGGTAGTCTTCTTACACAAAAAGAGTGATACTCAAACTCTTCTACCAGATCTGTTATAGAGGTTGCAGGTTGAGAAAGGTCAGCCCATTGTCAAGATAAGAAGTGACAAAGGGACCGAGTTTATAAACTCTTACATAAAAGAATACTTTTCTAAAGCTGGTATCTAGCACTTAACTAGTGCAGCAAGAACTCCCCAGCAAAATGGTATTGCTGAAAGAAGGAACAGAACACTAAAAGAAGCTTGCAGAGCCATGTTAGCAGAGTTCAACACACCACATAAATTATGGGCAGAGGCAATCAACACTGCTTGCCACACTCAGAATAGAAGTGCTCTCCATAAGGTTTATGGTAAGACACCTTATGAGGTATGGAAAGGAAGAAAATCTAGAATTTCATATTTTCATATCTTTGGATGTAAGTGTTTCATTCATAACAATGGGAAGAGAAAATTAAATGCCTTTGATGCCAAAACAGATGAGGGGATATTTTTTTAGGATACTCCTCAATTAGTAAGGCATTTAGAGTATTTAATTATACTACTCTTTGTATGGAAGAAACACCATATGTTATCTTTGATGAATCTGTGCAGAACTGTGCTGACCATCAACTCAGTAAAAAGTTATATCAAATAAAGCTTCAAACCAATGATGAATCTGAAGTATATGAATTTGTACAAGCATACAATCCTTTCCTAAATTTCATAGATGATGATAATGAAAAGGTAAAAGAAAAAGGTAAGTCTTCTAGACCTATTGATATGCCTGAATTGGTTGACTGTTCTCCTGTTAACAAGTCTGCTGATAAGAACCATGCTGATATTGATGATAATGATAATGATATTGATATGCATGATGTTGTTGATGATATGGATGATAAAAGTGTACCTGTTAAGAATAGAAGAACATGAAAATCTATACACTCTTCTGATCTGATTATAGGTGATTCTAGTAAAGATGTTAAGACCAGAAGATAATTATTTGAATCACAAGAGGGAACTAATCCATCTCTATTTTGTTGGTGCTGTTTTCTATCTTCTATTGAGCCTAAGACTGTTAATGAAGCTTTGGCTGATAGTAACTGGATAATAGCCATGCAAGAAGAGTTGAATCAATTCACTCGGAATGATGTTTGGGAATTTGTTGATAGACCTGTTGGACACAATGTGGTAGGCAGTAGGTGGATTTTCAAAAACAAAAGAGATGAAAATGATCTTGTTTTAGAAATAAGGCTAGATTAGTTGCACAAGGTTATTCACAAGTTGAAGGTATTGACTATGATGAAACATTTGCTCCTGTTGCACGATTAGAAGCCATAAGATTATTTCTTGCCTATACTGCTTACTTGAAATTCATTGTCTATCAAATGAATGTCAAAAGTGCTTTTCTTAATGGTATACTTGCTGAGGAAGTCTATGTAGAACATCCTCCTGGATTTGAAGTAAAAGGAGATCAAGTATAAAAGTTGAAGAAAGCTCTTTATGGATTAAAGCAAGCCCCAAGAGCCTGGTATGAAACTCCATCAGTGTTCTTACTAGAAAATGGTTTTACTAAGGGCAAAGTAGATCGTACTTTGTTCAGAAAACAAGAAGGGAAAGACATTTTACTTGTCCAAATTTACGTAGATGACATCATTTTTGGGTCACCTAACAAAAGCCTGAGTGACAGTGTCTCTAAACTCATGCAAAGTAAATTTGAGATGTCCGTGATGGGTGAAATGACTTACTTTCTTGGTCTTCAAGTAAAACAAACACCTGATGGTATCTTTATAAATCAAGCCAAGTGTACTTATAATATATTGATACTTTGTATAAATGTTAGGATTTATACTGAGCTATATTAAAAGATGTATAGAAGCTCATGTTTTACGATTTATATTTGTATATTTGATGTATAGATTCTTAAGTTGACTAAGCTTTATAACAAGAGCTTAATGTAATGTAATAGTCTTGTTAGGATTAGATGCTAGGACTAGATTAGTTCTATGTTGGAATCTATAGAAGAAGTCTATTGCACAAGACAAGTAGAAGATGAAGTCTACTACTTAAGGGCAAGACAAGTGCGCAAGACAACAAGAAGACTGAAGTTAGTTACAAAAACGCGTGTTGAAGATAAGGATTGAAGAGTTAGTTAAGGAATAACTAATTAACTGCTTAAACGCGTGGAAGAATAAAGTTTGGAAGTTACAAGTTAGTTTTCAAGAAAAGGTTGTTACACAACTGAAAGTTCTTGAAATTAAAGTCTATAAATACCGCAAGGTATTGATCAGTTGAAGACTACTGGTACTACTACATACTGAAGCGTTATTGAAGATTCAAAGAAGAAATTACTCTTAGAGTTGAAGTTCAGAAAGAAGCCAAAAGACAAGTGAAGAACAAGAAGGCTACTACTGAAGATCAGAGAAGTTTTATTTTTGTTTACTGTTTCAAGTTGCTAGATACTTGTAAATCACTAGTAAGATCGAAGAGGCACTTGGTAGTGTTTTCGAGAAGATCTAAGTCTTATTTCTTGGGACTTAAAATCACAAGAACACTCGATTGGAAGAGTTAATAAGAATATCACAACTAGGTTTGTGAGAGTGGATGTAGACAAGTTGTCGAACCACTATAAAATCGTTGTGTGTTGATTTACTTTACTGTTTGTTTAATTGATTAATTGCATATAAGAACAAGACAAGTAGAGTGTTCATCAAGAAGTTCGAAAATAAGTTGAGTATAAACTTGATTGGGCTCATTGTTACTTTGATTAATTCCGCATTACGTATTCTGATATATTGAAAGATTTTTAAAAGTCTATTCACCCCTCCCCTCTAGACTTTTACTAGCTTAATCAATATTATTAACTCAACTTGGGACCAACAAGTGGTATCAGAGCAGTAGTTCTCGAACTGCTGTTTCTTGATAACATTTAAAGACTTTGGGTGAAGTCTTGGTTCGTTTCTGTTCTGATTCATACCACACTTTCTTGATATATCTGTATTTTGATTTCTTGCTATTATCCTATCTGATCAAACTACTAAAACATGTCTCTTGAGATAAGTTCTAACAAACTTTCCAAGTTCTCTGTTCAGGACTACGACTACTGGAAGTTGAGGATGGAAGCCATTTTCAGCTCAACTCATGATTTGATGGTATCTGTGATCAAAGAAGGACCAGTCATTACCATGATCAGAAATACTGCTACACTGGACCCAACCAAAGAAGTTGGAGAGCTGATTGTTAAACCAAGGTCAGAATTGACTTCTGAAGAAATGAGTCAAAACAATTTGGATAGTCTTGCTAAGAATTATATTCTACACACCTTGCCAAACGAGTATCTTGGTAAAGTGTTAAAATTTAAGACTGCCAAGCAAATGTGGGACAAATTAGCTGTACTTTGTGAAGGCACTACGCTGATAAAAGAAAGCAAATTGTCCACAGTTGTCCAAAGGTTTGAAACATTTAAAATGAAGTCAGGTGAATCAATTGATGAATTGGATACTCGATTTACTCGAATCATGAATGACCTTGAAGTACTAGAAAAGACTTATACTGAGAGAGAGATTAAGTTGAGAATCTTGAAGGCTTTGGATGAAAGGTGGAAAATGGTCAAGATGATCATTAAAACCACACAAGACATTGATTCGTGGCCTTCAGAAACCATGTTCCAGACCCTTAAGGCGCATGAGTTCGAAATAGATGAGGAAGATCCTATAGCTAGTAGTGATAGGGAGAAAGCCATGTCGAAGAATGTTGCTTTTAAGTCTACTTCGTCTAAGAGCTCTAGAGTAGACAGGTCCAAGCCTACTAGCATAAAAGACGAGTTAGACAAGTCTGATCTAAGTCTGAAAGATCAGATGAACCTTATGGTTAGGAAGTTCGACAGACTAAACAAACGCTATGGTAGATATAAAAAGTTCTATAAGGACTATAGAGGTTCGACTTCTAAGAACTCGTCTGAGACCAGACGAGACCGAAACTCGTCCGAAAGGAGAGACGAAGTCTCGAAAAGTAACAGACGAGATAGAGAGTCAGATGATAGGAAGATTCAGCGTTCTGATAGACGAGATAAGCGTAGGGATAAATCACCTATTAAAAAGTCTACTAACGATCCTTTATGCTATAACTGTGAGAAACCAGGTCACTACATTTACGAATGTCCAGACCTGAGCACTGATGATCGTGAAGAACGCAAGGCAAGAAGGGAAAGAAGATACAACAGGGGTAAGAAGGCAATGATGGCTAATAATGACTCTAAAACGGACTTAGACGAGTTACCATCATCTTCATCTAGCTACCCGTCTGATCATGATGAAGCATTCATAGTAGATGATGGACTCTGCTGCATGGCTAAAATTGAGCAAGAGGTATCATCTGCAACTTCATTTTAATCATGTGATGAATCAGACTCTGATGAAAGTGATACAGCCGATAGTGGTGTAGGGAGTAGTCTTCATCACTCTACTGGTGTGACTGAAGAAGCCCTCCTACTCGCTAATAAGGCATTCATGGAAGTTAGTGACGAAAATATCATTTTAAAACAAGAAATCATTGATCTTAAGGAAGCTCAGTCTAAAGTAGATCCTAATATAACAGTCCTAAATGAACGCTTGCAAGAAGAGTTGACTCAACTCAAAGACAAGTGTGTATTGACAGACAAGTTGTATCAAGACCTACTTAAGACACATGCTACTGAGAAACATGAATTCAACGTTTTAAAAGGCAAGTTCAAAAAGCTTGAAGAACGTAATAAGTTCTTAGAAACTGAGGTTGTCAGTCTAGACCTTAAACTTACTGACCTGGTTAACTCCTCTAAGGTTAACCTTGAATTGTCAGATAGGTATAGGGCTCCTGCTGACAAGACAGGCATAGGTGCTGAGACACCCAACTCGTCTACTCAAGTCCCTAAGAACCCTACTATTTTCATCTCAAGCTCTTTGACTAATGATAAAGGAAAAGGACCAATGATATACGATATTGGAACTCCATCTGAAGGCACTGTACTTAAACAGACTCAAGTTAACATTCCAATTACCAAGGGAGGTAAAAAGAATGTTAACAACAAGGTTGTTTCGTCTAAAACGAGTCAACAAAGGACTAGAAATCGTGGACGACCTAATCAGGTCAGATACGAGGACTGGTATCCTGAGGAGACAAGTACTAGACAAGTACAAACTAGATGGAAAGAGCCTAGACCTCCTTTCATAAGGCAGTCTCAGCTCTACTCGTCTAGGCCCAGGAATGTGACTTCAAAATATCGTATTCAACCCGTCTTATATCCTCCGCCTGAATCGTATGATATCGAAGGAGAAGAAAGACCTAAACATGTCTATAAACCGTATGGCCCCAATGCATACAAGCCCTACTTTGACTATCACAGACCGGTGCCTACCTAAGTAGAGGTTAAGTGTTGGTACCTGAACGAGTAGTGAATGGGATTAAAGTCTAGAGGGGAGGGGTGAATAGACTTTAAAACTTTTTCAAGAGAGTTGGTAAACCTCTTCTGATTGCTATGTCAACTGGACTGCAAGTCTGCTGGTCCAGATGACTATAGTGATCTGAATGAAGAGATTGAATGCGGAATTATGGTAGGCCTTGTTTAGACTCGTTCTTTTGTTTCTTGTGAAAGTGTTAACTTGTTTTTACTTAAAGAAAGTACTCAGCTGATGCTGGTTTGAAAGTTGTGGCCTTAGTTGAAGGATGTTGAAAACACAGTATGCACTATATTAAATATATGTAGAGACAGAAATGTAAAGTGCAGAAATGTAAATAACACCAGATTTATAGTGGTTCGGATGTACGATCCTACGTCCACTCTCACGTCCTAACGTGGAGTTTAATCCCTTTAATTTACCACAAATTACAAGGGTCTTGACCTTTATAGTCCCAAGGATAGGACTTTGAGATCTGAGTCGTCCTAACAGCTACGGTCTCCACAAGTGATTGTAAGCACTTGCACTTTGAGGGGTTCAAAAACTTTAACCTTTTGGTGAGGGTTTGGGGTTTTTGAAGTGTATCCAACTAATGGTTCAAGCTTATAAATTGCTTAACCACTTTGCCTAAAACAATTGATATACAATATGAACAGGTTTCAGGTTCTTATAGGTTGGATAGAAATCACTTAAAAGCTAAAAGTATTCTAAGGCTTTCTGGGCTCTTGGAGAATTCTTAGAACAGTATGACTTTAGCTTGATTGCTTGTTTTGCTTGTTGAATTCTCTGTGTGATCTCATCCCGTGCTTGTGATTTATCATCCTCTTGTATTTATAATGGTGGTTGCTTGCAACTAGCCGTTGGAGTTGACTAACCGTTGGGACAATCTTTCCATATTGGCTTGATTCCTTGATTCCAGCTGCTTGATTGCTCCAATCCTGGGATCATGTCAATCTTCTAAATAAGGTAGGTCTTCATTTGAATTGCAAGATGACTTTGGGAATCAGCCGAGTCCTGGAAGAGTACATAGTCTTCTGATCTGTACTGCTAGTCTTCTGACTACTCTTCTGGCCTTAGGTCTTCTGTCTTCTGTTATCAGTCGAGTAGCACTCGTCTGATCTGAGGATTATTTGAGCTGCTTTAGGCCATCTTCAATCTTGGACTCCATCAGATAAGTAGGTATACAAGCACCTTACTTAACTGGCCTTCAAGGATCTTCTAGTCTTCATGTCTTCTACTCTTCTCATCTTGAGGAAGCGCATGTAAGTCGGGACTGTGCTAATCAACTGATATACATACAGTTGATTGCACAAGACTAGTCTAAGCTGTTCTATACAAGTCAGCTGATCCTATTACTTTTATAAACTCTTCTAACATCAAGTGTTTTGGCCATCAAAACTATTCTAACATCAAGTGGGGCTTAGGGTGAATTTACATCCCAACAATTTCCCCCTTTTTGATGAAGCCAAAACTATATTTGATAAATGCTCTTAGTAAATAAGATAGGAGTTTATAAACTTCATAAAAGCTGAAGTATCTGATGAAGACAATGAGAGTTTGTCTTGAAAGCAAAGAGAACTAAACTTGATTATATATAGAGCTTTTACAGATTACAAGTGATAGTTTCTTTAAAGCTTTGAAATTAGTCTTCATCAGGTCTTCTGATCTTCAGATGCGGAAAGCAAGGTGCAGACGAGTTCGAACTTCTTCCATATGCTGCAGGTCTGTAACATTCTCCTCTTCATAAATCTTCTCTAGAATCCTTTTGACTTCAATCCAGTCTGTCCTTCCGGAGTTCAGAGTGGGAGGATCCCATTTAGGTTCTTCTCGAGTTAAGATTCTGCAGTTGTCAAGTTCTTTGGCTGTCTTGACTACTTCTTTCCAGAACTCTTGATCTTCAATGTTCATGAACTGATTGAACTGGACGAATTCATCTTCATAGGTTCGGAGAGGGCCAAATTTTCTTACAATGTGGTGTTGAATTTGCCACTTCTTCTTCAGAGGGTACCACCTTGGTAGCTCATCTTGAAGGGCTAAATAATCCACATAGTTGCTATCAAACACCAGGACCTTATCTTTCTGTGCCAGAGCATTTTCTTTCAATGCTTTGTCCTTGAGAGCTTTCCTGAGTTTGGCTATCTTCCTATCAAATTTGGCTTTGACTGCTTTCGCATCTTTTAGCTTCTTCTACTTAAGCTCTTGAGCTTCAAGCTCTTTTCTTTTGTTCAGCTCTAAAGCCTATTTCTCTTCTGCAGTAGGCTCTGCTGGAGCTGACTTCTTGCTTGACTTCTGAGCTTGCTCATCTGCTTGTTCATCTGCCTTTCTTTTCCTTGTCATCCTCTTTTCAGGGACTTGTTCTGTAGAGGCAGTGATCTGTAGACTCTTGGCAGGAGCTTGAGTGGAAGCTTGGGTGTCTTCTTAAGCAATTTCTTTGCCTTTGCCTTGCCTGCTCTTGATTTTGCTTGATAAACCACCCAAGGTTTCATTCAGCTCATCTTGAGATACTACCATCACAGCTTGCTGTGTAGTAGCCTTCTCTAGAGCCTTTATCAATACATCTTCCCCTTTTTTGGCTTCAGCAAGTGCAGCCGCAAAAGGCTTCATGGAATTTAGAATCTCCACTTTCAGAGTCTTTTGAAGGGCCATGGCATTGACTTTGCCAACATGGGTCAGATGAGTGATGCTATGGTCTAGAATCTGAGCATGAGAGTTGGAGGAAGAAGCAGCTTCAAGTTTAGCTGTAAGTGCTTCCAATTTGGTTGCTGTCTCCTTCAGCTGAGTCTGAAGTTTCTCATTTTCTGCTGTAGCTGATTGGAGAAGAGCTCGACCTTCAGTAGCTCTTGCTTCAGCATCTTCAATTCTTTTCTGGTAGGTGTTTTCCATGCGGTTGACCTCATTAGTGTAGAGTTCAGCAAACCTGGTGGAAGTGTCACCTGCCTTCCTCAGAATGCTGGTCAGATACTCACTTATCTGATTGTGAAGTGACTCTCTAAACTTGTCTTCAATGTCAATGATCTGGTCATGAAGACGAGTTCTCTGCTCCTTAATAGCCTTTTCAACAGATCTTCCAAGCTATAGGCCTAAACCTTTCTCAAAATGCAGGTCTATTACAACCTTGACTTGTGAGCATATGTCTGTTGTATAGTCAGCTGTTGAAGTAGAAGTTGAGGCAGTACCTTGAGGCGTTGGATGAACAATCAGGGCTTTGCCTCTTTCTTCAGCTGAAAGGTACTCTTCATTGAGGAATGAGGTAGTGGCCTTAACCAGGTGGGACATGATATTGTCTCATTTATCAATGAAGTGAGTTAGAGTATCCTTAGGCATGAAGTGATCAGGAATAGTGATTACTTCTCTTTCAATCTAGGCTCTGTCAGCTGGTTCAGCTGAGTCTTCCGCAGGGACGGATGCAGCTGAGTCATTCACTTTTGCTGTGTCGGCTGTCTGCTGAGCTGATATGCCTTCTGGGATAGAGGTATCATCAGTGGGAATTCCTAGAATCCTGTGGCATACTGCTGCAAGGGCCTCTTCTGGCAGCAGCTGAGCAAAAGATTTAACTTGAGCAACTTCTTTCTGCTCCATTTCCCAGTCGAGGAAATTAGCTTTTCCTCCCATTCCCTCCATGACCTCAATAAGATCATCCACATCATCTCTCCTGAGTTCAATCCAGGTGCAGACTCTGAGAACTTGTTCAAACTGAACTGATTCCTCATCAATACCAGGAATAGTAGACTTGAGCAGGTTTGCTATCTTTATCCTCATTATCTTCTCCCTTGTGCACATAGGATAGTGCACCATTCTATACTGAGGTTGAGAGGGGCCTGCTTCATCCAGGTCTGCTGGTGCCAAGTCTTCTGGTGCAGATGGGGTAGTGATGATAGGTGATTGAGGGGTTGGAATGGTTTCCTCTGCTGTGTGAGTATCAGCAGGGATTTGGGAAGTGATATCTTCTTGATCTTCAGTGGACTGATCATCAGCAGGGTTTTGAGTCTGCTGATCTGGGACTATTTCTGCTTGAGGATCAGTAGATGGTTGGACATCTGCCATTTGAATATCAGCAGGGATAGGCAAATATGGCTCTAGGGTTGTTTGATGTTGAGCTTGTTCCTCTGCTGTGTGAGTATCAGCAGGGATTTGGATATCAGTGTTTGAGGGTTCAGATAGGGTTGAATCATCAGAAGGGTGGAAGGAAGTAATAGGGGCTATGCTCATGGGAGTAGGGAGCCTGGATTTCTTGGTTTTCTTAGTGAAAGAAGAATTGTTCTTCTTTCTCTTCTGACCCTTCGACAATTTAGAAGGAGTAAAAGTGAGAGAGGGATTAGAGGTACCTGCCTTCTTCAAGGGAGAGGTAGTTGGAGTGGCATCTGAATCAGATGGGGAGATGAGTCCTGATCTGATTAGAAATCGTCTCTGTGCTAAGGTCTGATTGTCATCATCATCATCCTCAGCAGCCTTCTCCTGAGCCTCTTCTTTGGATGGCTCCTCTTCTTCTTCAGCAGAGTCATGAACAGACTCTTCTGCCTCCTTAACAACATCTTTGGAAGATGTTTCAGCCAACAGCTTCCTCTTTTCTTCTTTCAACCTTGCTGCCTCTGCAAGAGCTTCCTTTCTTAAGTAATATTTGGAGGTGTGGAAGGTCTTGTGAGGTCCCATCTTGTACTTCTTTGGGAGAATATCTGGAAGGATGATGCTCAGCTTGTTGACAAAGCTGACTGTAGATGTGACCTTCCATTCTCTTGATTGAAGGTCCAAGGTAACCTTCTTGGCTTCAAGAGCAATCCTATTCAAGAATAGCCCTTGCCAATATCCATCAATCTGATCCCAGATTGCAGCCATAACTCTAACTTTTAGAGTGGTAACAGCATCATGGCTAAAAGTGTTACCAAGCAACATCTTGCCTGCAATATCCATCAAGGTTTGGAATTTAGGTTCAAGTTGGGATTTCTTGAGCCAAGAGGTATCCTCAGCCTTGACCCTTCCATCAGTAAACATCTCCATATACTCCTTTTCTCTTCCCATGATGTAGGTAGAGATGTCTATCTCTCCCCTTGATAAGACGAACAGTTCTTGAAGGATCTCCCTTGAGATCTCGACTCTGTGTCCACCCATGACACTTTCAACATGAGAATCCATCATCACTGCGTTTGCATAGAAGGTCAGCACATCTTTTTCATAGACATTTGTTGGTGCTGCTTCCAGAAAATCACGAAGGTTGAGATTGATGCAGCGAAGAAGTATCTCCTTGTTCGCAGATGTATGTTTACCCTTGAAAAACAGAGCATTCTCAGTGAAGACTTTTCCTTCCTTAGACCATTTTTGAGCGTCTAAGGTGCCAGTACTCTTGGTCTTCTCGTCGTAAATTTTGATGATTCCCATTCTGGATGTTGAGTATTGAGAGTAGGAATGCTTTGGAAAGAATATTTCAGGGCGAGAGAGATTTGAGAGTAATTGAGTATTGTGAGCGAAAGGAGTTTGAAAGGGGTTTAAGGGTTGTATATATACTCCAGCAGAAACTTGATCTAACGGTCAGATTAGATTTTAATGTGGAGTAGTGCCCAAGAGTTTCCTTCTTTGAATCCGGGCCATTCCTTAAATATGCCGGCTGAATTTGCCATTTGGCAACTGTTGATTTGCTGGCAATATGGTAATCAAGTATTAACGACATCATACCAAAAATAGCCGTTTTGACTAATTTTGTGGCAAGAATTGATCATCAAGGCCGTTTTCTATAAGTGAATTGCATTCCTTATATAGGCCAATTTCTTTAATTACATTCATGAATGAATCTAGAATGAATTACATGATCAAAGATAGTCATTATACTCTAAAATAAGGTCTTCTTATCAGCAGAGTGAAGTCTTCTGATTTCATCGAGATGTCTGCTGATTTTTCTTGAAAGTCTTCTGGTCAGCTGAGTTGGTCTTCTGATCAGCTGAGTAGAGGATAAGGGTTTGCTGTGATGATCCAACCTGGATGGATCCTTTCAGCTTTATTGTGAGTGATGATCCAACCTGGTTTGATGGATCTTTCAGCTCCTTCTTTAAACCAAGTGGGACTAGTCTAGATGAAATCCCACTGGCTTAACTGCTCCTCACCATCGGATGTTCCTCATCATCAGATGGGATGTAGCATCTAATGTGTCCTTGTTGTATTTCTTCGCTTCTCTTAAAAGAGAAGAGGAGTTGGAAGAGGCTTCAATGGAGTATGAAGAGAGAGCCATGGACTTGGTATCCTTGACATGTTTTGACAAAGTGGTCTTTGATAGCAAACTCTCAATGTAGAACTTCCCCCTGGAGAAGAAGCTCTGCTTGCTGGCTACTTTGTCCTCTACATCTCTTCTTCCTTTAGTTTTCAACAAGAACGTCTCTTCTTTCTTTAGTTTTCATAGGCATACTTATGTTGGATAACCCAAGTATGCTTGATCTGCATCATCTTCTTCTTCTGGACAAATCTTCATCTCCTTTACCCAAGACCTTGGTTGAGGGATGATCTCTATTCCATCTCTTCTCTCGATTATCTCCATACCTGAAACAAGAATAATAGTTAGTGATTTGTGTTCTTAAGTGTTCTCATAACTTCCTCATTTTATAGAGGTAGAAATGAGGTAATGGAGCGTAAGATGACAAAAACTATAGAGTTGATAGGTCTGAATTTCTGAAAAGCTATTTCTTAAGATCAACAATGAGATTCTTGATCTAAGGGTTTACATTTAAAGAGGTTCAGACTCTATCTTATGGAATGTAGAATTTATAAATTTTTGAACAAGAGTTATTTGGAGTCCGTACAGTGCATGTATACTGTTGAGTCGGTGAGGATGGTGTATTAATCCAACCAAGTATGATTCACTAATATACTGTATACTTGTATAGTGATGAAGTATTTTATGAAGAATAGTTTATTATTATACATAGATATACATTGCTTAAGTATAGATTACCAATTAACTCTATTCAAGTCTTCTGAATGTAAGTATGTAATGCAATGCAGATTATAGAGTATTTCATCAAGGTTTCTTAAGGTATCATTGATTCCCCCTTGATTAGATGACTCTAGGTTTTCCCTCAGCTTTATTTGACTTCATTGGGAAAAACTTACCTGAAGATTAGGGTGTCTATTCACCTCATCTGATCCTCCTAGTCTGCTGCAATTGAATCAGCTGATGTCTTCAGCTGATCTTGAGTTCTTCATGTGCTTGGATCCAAGAGTCCTAAACTATAGCATAGGGTCTTGAATCTTTCTTCAGCTAGAGGCTTAGTCAAGATGTCTGCTCTTTGGATATCTGTGTGAATTTTCTCCATCTTGATGTCCTTCTTTTCAAGGTGCTCTCTTATAAAATGGTGTCGAATGTCGACATGCTTGCATCTTGTGTGAAGGACTAGATTTTGAGTGATTGCAATGGCGCTGCTGCTGTCACAGTAGATAGAAACTTCTCTTGCCTCTACATTGTAATCCTTGAGTTGTTTAACTAGCCAGAGCAGCTGACTACAACAACTTCCAGCTGCCATATATTCTGCTTCAGTGGTGGAGGTTGCAACTGAAGTTTGCTTCTTTGAGAACCATGATATCAACTTGTTGCCTAGGAATTGACAGGTTCCAGATGTGGATTTCCTATCAATTCTACATCCTCCACAGTGTGAGTCAGAATAACCACTCAACTCTAGATTGTCATCAGCAGGGTACCATAGTCCTAGATTGACTGTTCCTTTTAGGTACTTGAGAATTTTCCTTGCTTCTTCTAGATGACTCTGCTTAGGGTTTGCTTGAAACCTAGCACATACTCCTACAGCAAATGTTATGTCTGGTCTGCTAGCTGTAAGATATAGTAGAGATCCAATACGTGCTCTATATTCAGCTTGATCAACTGTCTTTCCAGACTCATCTGGTTCCATCTTGAAAGATGTCATCATTGGAATTCTTGCAGTCTTGCTTTGTAGAGCTTTGAATCTTTCTAATAGGCTTTTGGTGTACTTGCACTGATTGATGAAGATCCCTTCTGGACTCTGTTTGACTTGGAGTCCTAAGAAATAATTCATCTCACCCATCATACTCATTTCGAATTTTCCTTGCATAAGTTCAGAGAACTTCTTGCACATATCTTGATTGGGTGATCCAAATATAATGTCATCTACATATATTTGCACCATTAGAATGTCTTCTCCTTCTTGTATTCTGAAAAGTGTTCTGTCAACATTGCCTTTTGTGTAACCATTGTCAAGTAGGAATTGTGACAATGTGTCATACCAGGCTCTGGGAGCTTGCTTCAGACCATAGAGAGCCTTCTTCAGACGATATACTTGATCTCCTTTTTCAAATCCTGGAGGCTGCTCTACATACACTTCTTCTACCAAAATACCATTCAGAAAAGCACTCTTGACGTCCATTTGATATACCTTGAAGCCCATATATGATGCATAAGCTAGAAATAGTCGAATGGCTTCTAATCTGGCTACTGGAGCAAAGGTTTCATCATAGTCAATTCCTTCAGATTGTGAGTATCCTTTTGCAACTAGCCTTGCTTTATTTCTAGTTATCACATCATTTTCGTCCTTTTTATTCTTGAATACCCACTTTGTTCCTACTACATTGTGGTTTTCAGGACGATCTACCAATTCCCATACTTCATTTCTTTCGAATTGGTTTAATTCTTCTTGCATAGCAATGATCCAATTGCTATCTGTCATTGCTTCTTCTATGTCAGCTGGTTCAATGTTGGACAAGAAAGCACACCAGCAGAACATAGATGATTGGGGGTTCTGATTCAGTTGTCTTCTGGTCTTGACACCTGAGTCTGCTCCTCCTAAGATGAGGTTTGATAGATGGTTGTTTCTCCATGTATGTCTCACAGGAGTATCTGCATTAGATGAGCTTGGATTCTCATCTGTTCTAGTGCCATCAGGAGGGTTGACTTGATTAGGTCGATCATCATCTGTATCTTGTGTGTCAAAGAGATCATTCCCCCTTGCATTTGGGATTGTTGCATCTTGATTATGGACAGCTTGCTCAGCTTGAGTTTGAGATCTAGTGACTGGTCTGTGTGGTTTATCCTCCTCTGGTTCTTCAGAAAATGGTTCATTGACTTCAATAAACTCATCAGACCTGGTCTTGATCACTAGTTTCTTCATCTGTTCTACAACTGAGTCTGTTTCTACTGCACTCTTTTCACAAGATTCATCAAAAACAACATGAGGTGTTTCTTCCACAAGAAGGGTTCGTTTGTTGAATACTCTAAATGCTTTGCTAGTCGAGGAGTATCCCAAGAATATCCCCTCATCTGCTTTGGCATCAAAAGCATTCAACTTACTTTTCCCATTGTTGTGAATGAAACACTTACAACCAAATATATGAAAGTAAGATACTCTAGGTTTTCTTCCTTTCCACAGTTCATATGGGGTTTTCTCATGGATTTTGTGAATACCTGACCTGTTTTGAGTGTGACAAGCTGTGTTGATAGCTTCTGCCCAAAGCTTCTTAGGAATGGAAAATTCAGCAAGGAGTGTTCTTGCAGCTTCTTTGAGCGTTCTGACTCTTCTTTCAGCTACACCATTTTGTTGTGGTGTTCTTGCTGCACTTGTCTCATGCAGAATACCATTTGAAGTACAATAGGCAATAATATAAGAGTTAATAAATTCAGTGCCTTTGTCACTTCTGATTTTCACAATTGGTTTTCCTTTCTCTACTTGGATCCTCTTTAATAGTTCAGGAAGCTTCTGCTGAGTTTCACTCTTCTTGTATAGGAAGACAACCCAAGTAAACTTGGAGTAGTCATCTACAACAATGAGAGTATACTTCCTCCCTGTAAGTGTAGTTGGAGTGACTGGTCCAAATAGATCCATGTGAAGCAATTCAAGAGCTCTGCTGGTTGATGCTGTCTTCTTGGTCTTGAAATATACCTTTGTTTGCTTTCCTTGTTGACATGCATCACAGACCTGATCTTTACAGTAGAGTTCATTAGGCAGACCATCAACTAAGGATTCCCTTGCTAACTTGTTCATAGTCTTAAAGTTCAGATGACTAAGACGTTTGTGCCATAGCCAGCTGATATCTTTAGGGCTCTTCACAAGCATACATGTATCCTTAGGACAGCTGTTCCAATTTGCAAGATACATACTTCCTTTTCTAGATCCTGTTAGAAGGTTTTGTTTTGTTCTTTTATCACTTATGAGACACTCATTTTTAGAGAATTTTACTAAATAACCGGTGTCACAAAAATGAGAAACAGATAATAAATTAAACTTTAAACCTTCTACATATGATACATCATGTACCTCAATGTCACCATTTTGAAGGGTGCCATATCCTTTAGTGTTACCGTGCGCGTTATCACCAAAGAAGACTTTTGGACCTTTCTTTTATGTGTAGTTGGTCAGCAGGTCTTTGGTTCCAGTCATATGGGTTGAGCATCCACTATCTATGTACCATATTTCTCCTGCTAGACCTCTTTTTCTGTATAGGTCCCTCATTTCCTGCAAGAAAGGTTAAGTCTTAGGTACCCATTTTATCTTGGGTCCTTGGGTGTTAGTACTACCCTTGGGAACCCACATATACATTGGTCGTTTGAACAACCTTGAGCACTTGAGTTGTTTCCCTCGGGCATCACAGAACCAAATCTTATCAGTTAACACCTTGGACTGATCTGATTTGTTGTTTGTGTCAGCTAAGTAATAGTCAAATGGTTTCCCTTTATAGGAGTGCACATACATTATCTTTTGACTAGTTACATTCGGCCAGGGTGCATTAGCTGGTCGATGCACACGATTATATGGACCATACTCCTCTGTTCTCACAATATCATAAGAGATAGGGGGTGCAAAGAGAACAGATTTGTGTGAAGAAGATTTCTTCTTCTTGGCTGGAGCAGCATACAACTGAGACTGTCTCAGACGAGATGGTCTAGGCTGTTAGCTGTTCCTCTGTACAGGTTTTGGGTTAACTTTTCTTTTACCGTTTTTGGTGTTGGAATAGATAGCCTTAGTTGGTACAGATGCCTTTTGGTTCATATTGGGTTCATTGTGTTTAGAACACTCACCCTATTCATGTGTCTGAGTAGTGCACTTGTTAGGTGTACTACCCCCAGCTGGAGAGGATGTTGATGGATTAAGTTCATAGCCTAAACCCATCTTATTGCCATTTGATCTATAATATTCAGAGATACTTTCAATAGTAGTCGAAGCTTCATTGAATTCTGATATCTTTTGATTTAGGCATTCCTTCTCCTTTTCTAAGAGCTTGTGTGCTTGGAAGAGGTCATCGAACTTAGATTGTAGTATACAAAATTCCTTGGTTTCTAAGGCTTGAGTTTCTAACATCCCCTCATACAACTGAGTTGTTGTGGTATTTTCTTCTTTAAGAAGTTCCACTTCTTTGGTCAACCTTTCATTCATGGTGACTAACTCAGGGGTGTTATCAAACTTAACCTTTTTCAACCTAGCAATTTCTTTCCTTAAATCCTTATTCTCCTCTTCCACTTCTATAAAAGCTCTAGTGGCAATATCCAGATCACCTTTTACCTTTCTTAACGATTGATAATAGGTGTCTTCTGATTCACCTTCAGATGAGTTTATGTCATCTGTTTGTGAGAAAATAGGTGAATGAAAAGTAGTTGTATAGGAATTTACCTCATTTTCTCCTATGGCCATCATAGCTAGATCATCTGAATCATCTGAGTAGATTTGACAGTCTGGTGATGTAGGAAGTTCATCACTTTGATATTCAGATTCTTCAATCACCATTGCTTGCTTATCTGAATTTCTTCTGTCTCTTCTTGGCCTTCTTTCTTCTTTGTCATCCAGCTCAGGGCATTCATAGACATAATGTCCTGGTTTGCGACAATTGAAGCATGCTCCAGGTTTTTGATTTGAACTGCCTTTCCTTGGAGGAGTGGCATCTCTTCTTCTGGAGCCTCGGCTGTCAGATGACTCCATATACTTTCTAGGATACCTTTCTGGTGTTCTTTCTCTGGAGCCTCTAGAGGGTGAACTGGCTCTTCTATCTTTGTAGTTTCTATAGAATTTTCTATATTTGCTGTTGAGAGTGTTCATCCTTTCGAATCTTTTGATCATAAGGGCCATTTGCTCTTTCAGACTCATGTCTGATCCTTCAAAGTCTTCTGTTTTCAGAGAAGTCTTGCCAGATGAGGTGCTTGCAACTTTTGTATTTGCTGCCTTGAAAGCTACAGTCTTGGAAGTAGATAGGGTTGCAGTAGGTTCATCACTTCCTGAGTTTTCTTCTCTTTCAAGATCATATTCATGAGCTTTCAGGTTCTGAAATAGAGTCTGTGCAGACCATTCCTTGATATCTTGAGTATCTTTGATGATGGTCTTCTTGAGTCTCAATTTCTTGGTTAGAGAGTCTAAGATCTTTAGATTTTTCTCTCTATTTGTATATTTCTTGCCCAGATATTCTATCTCATTGATGATCTTGGTAAATCTATTGTCTAGTTGATCAATAGACTCTTCTGGTTGCATCTTGAAGTGCTCAAACTTCTTGACTGCTGTTGTCAGCTTGCTCTCCTTAATCAGCTCGGTTCCTTCACAGAGGAGTGCTAGAGCTTCCCACATATCCTTAGCCATTTCATAGTTGATTACTTTTGCAATGTACTCATTTGGAAGAGTTTGCATGATGTAGTCTTGAGCAATGCTGTCAAGATTTGACTACATAATTTCTTCTGGAGTGAGGTCCTTCATCGGCTTGGGGGCAAGTTCTCCAACTGGAACTTCTGGATCACCATTTGCAGTGTTGACTGCCATGATGGTGATTGGGCCTTTAGTGATTACTGACCACATCTTGTAGTGGACTGATGTGAGATTCTTCCTCATCCTGATCTTCCAGTAATCATAATCCTCCACTGAAAACTTAGGCAACTTACGCATATTAGCACTTATGCTGTATGGGTTTTCGAAAACAAGTTTTTCAAAAGATCTGTTCAAGAGGACTACAGAAAGACTCCCTCAAGTCTTCTGATAATCTAGAGACAGTAGTCCGTTAGAACCACTGCTTTGATACCACTTGTTGGTCCCTGAACGAGTAGTGAATGGGATTAAAGTCTAGAGGGGAGGGGTGAATAGACTTAAAAAAAATTTCAAGAGAGTTGGTAAACCTCTTCTGATTGCTATGTCAACTGGACTGCAAGTCTGCTGGTCCAGATGACTATAGTGATCTGAATGAAGAGATTAAATGCAGAATTATGGTAGGCCTTGTTTAGACTCGTTCTTTTGTTTCTTGTGAAAGTGTTAACTTGTTTTTACTTATAGAAAGTACTCAGCTGATGATGGTTTGAAAGTTGTGGCCTTAGTTGAAGGATGTTGAAAACACAGTATGCACTATATTAAATATATGTAGAGACAGAAATGTAAAGTGCAGAAATGTAAATAACACCAGATTTATAGTGGTTCGGATATACGATCCTACGTCCACTCTCACGTCCTAACGTGAAGTTTAATCCCTTTAATTTACCACAAATTACAAGGGTCTTGACCTTTATAGTCCCAAGGATAGGACTTTGAGATCTGAGCCGTCCTAACAGCTACGGTCTCCACAAGTGATTGTAAGCACTTGCACTTTGAGGGGTTCAAAAACTTTAACCTTTTGGTGAGGGTTTGGGGTTTTTGAAGTGTATCCAACTAATGGTTCAAGCTTATAAATTGCTTAACCACTTTGCCTAAAACAACGTATATACAATATGAACAGGTTTCAGGTTCTTATAGGTTGGATAGAAATCACTTAAGAGCTAAAAGTATTCTAAGGCTTTCTGGGCTCTTGGAGAATTCTTAGAACAATATGACTTTAGCTTGATTGCTTGTTTTGCTTGTTGAATTCTCTGTGTGATCTCATCCCGTGCTTGTGATTTCTCATCCTCTTGTATTTATAATGGTGATTGCTTGCAACTAGCCGTTGGAGTTGACTAGCCGTTTGGACAATCTTTCCATATTGGTTTGATTCCTTGATTCCAGCTGCTTGATTGCTCCAATCCTGGGATCATGTCAATCTTCTAAATAAGGTAGGCCTTCATTTGAATTGCAAGATGACTTTGGGAATCAGCCGAGTCCTGGAAGAGTACATAGTCTTCTGATCTATACTGCTAGTCTTCTGACTACTCTTCTGGCCTTAGGTCTTCTGTCTTCTGTTATCAGTCGAGTAGCACTCGTCTGATCTAAGGATTATTTGAGCTGCTTTAGGCCATCTTCAATCTTGGACTCCATCAGATAAGTAGGTATACAAGCACCTTACTTAACTGGCCTTCAAGGATCTTCTAGTCTTCATGTCTTCTACTCTTCTCATCTTGAGGAAGCGCATGTAAGTCGGGACTGTGCTAATCAGCTGATATACATACAATTGATTGCACAAGACTAGTCTAAGCTGTTCTATACAAGTTAGCTGATCCTATTACTTTTATAAACTCTAAGTGTTTTGGCCATCAAAACTATTCTAACATCAAGTGGGGCTTAGGGTGAATTTACATCCCAACATTAAGTCAAAAGGCTACCTCAGACGAGTAGACCCAATAACTGTTGATAGGCCAGACAAGGACAACAGAGTCTTATTTTGCAACAAATATGGTCGAAAGCTTAGAAGATCAAACTTGTTCAGGACTCCAATGTATATTTGGATTCCATTGAACTCGACTAACCCCCCAGGACCCCAGTAGACAAGGAGGGTACCTAAATTATGAAATATCATCTAATGCAGGGTCGACTCGATCTATACAAGAAGGGTGGCTCAGTAGGAGAAACTTGGTACATAGACAGTGGTTGTTCGCACCACATGACTGGTACCAAGGCACTTCTATCAAGCTACTATGAGCAAGAAGGAACAAAGGTTATATTCGGTGATAGCTCTACAGCCATCACAAAAGGCTTTGGCTATATCCAAAATGGAGACGTTGAGATACAAGATGTATCATACGTAGAAGGTTTGAAATATAATCTATTATCTGTTTCACAGTTTTGTGATCGAGGTTACAAAGTGCAGTTCAAAAGTCAAAAGTGTGAAATCATAGACAAGAGGACTCATACTGTACTACTTGTCGGCATAAGACAAGGCAGTGTGTACATTGTGAATTGGAATAGTTGTCCGCGGGACACTTGTCTTCTTACTAAGACACCCAAAGAGATCAGTTCGCTTTGGTATAAATGCCTTTGCCACTTGAACTTTAAGGTGATTAATAAGATTGCAAGAGATTACCTTGTTGAAGGTATACCCAACGAAATCTATTTCAAATCACATGTATGCGATGCCTGTGAAAAAGGTAAACAGGTAAAGGGTTCCTTTAAATCTATTCCAACCCTCTCAACAAGTAGAGTTCTTGAACTTTTACACATGGACTTACATGGCCCAATTACTCCTCCAACTTTGAACGGTAGAAGGTACACACTTGTTGTGGTAGACGACTATTCTAAGTTCACTTGGGTAGTCTTCTTACACAAGAAAAGTGATACGCAAACACTCCTACCTGATCTGTTGAAGAAGATACAAGTTGAGAAGAATCAGTCCATTGTCAAGATCCATAGTGACAAGGGTACTGAATTCATTAACTGCTATATTAAAGAATTTTGTTCTAAGTGTGGCATCCAGCACCTTACTAGTGCATCAAGGACACCACAACAAAATGGAGTAGCAGAACGAAGGAACATAACTCTTAAGGAGGCCAGCAGGACCATGCTGACAGAGTATAATACTCCTCAGAAGTTTTGGGCAGAAGCGATCAATACTGCATGCCATTCCCAAAACAGAAGTGTTATCAATAAAGCACTAGGTAAAACACCCTATGAGGTATGGAAAGGTCGAAAACCCAGAATTTCATATTTCTATATATTTGGCTGTAAGTGTTTTATCCATAACAATGGGAAAAGCAAGTTGAATGCATTCGATGCTAAAGCAGACGAGGGGATATTCTTGGGATACTCCTCGACTAGAAAAGCATTCAGAGTGTTCAACTACTCTACTTTATGTGTGGAAGAAACACCACATGTAGTGTTCGATGAATCACTACAGGACTCGTCTGCCGACCAGATCAGTAAGAAGGTAACTGATCTATCGATCCAAACTGACCAAGAATCAGAAGTTTATGAATCTGTTCAAGCCTATAACCCGTTCATGAAAGCTCTCGAGTCTGATGATCAGGAGAAGGTAAGTGCTCAAGGTAAATCTACTAGACCAGTTGACATGCCCGAACTAGTCGACTCGTCTACTCCTATTAAAACTTCTGATGTAAATGATATTGAAATGCATGATGCTATAATCGATCTAGATAATGATAATATGCATGCTAAGACTAGAAAAACATGGAAATCTGCTCATGATACTGAAAATATCATTGGTGACTCTAATATTGGTGTAAAGACTAGACGACAACTCTTTGAGTCACAAGAACAACCTAGTCCATCTTTGTTTTGCTGGTGTTGTTTCCTCTCATCTATCGAGCCTAAAACCATCAAAGAGGCATTGGCTGATAGTAATTGGATCATCGCCATGCAAGACGAGTTGAACCAGTTTGTTCGAAATGACGTCTGGGAACTTGTCGATAAGCCTAAACATCATAATGTAGTTGGCACTCGATGGATTTTCAAAAACAAGAAAGATGAGAATGATGTAGTCGTTAGGAATAAGGCTAGACTAGTAGCCCAAGGCTATTCACAAGCTGAAGGCATAGATCATGTTGCTAGACTAGAAGCCATTCGATTGTTCCTTGCATATGCTGCTTACATGAAATTTACCGTATATCAAATGGATGTTAAAAGTGCACTTCTTAACGGTATTCTTGCGGAAGAAGTGTATGTTGAACAACCTCCAGGTTTCGAAGTCAAAGGCGACCAGGTGTACATATTAAAGAAGGCCTTATATGGACTAAAACAAGCTCCAAGAGCATGGTATGATACTCTCTCTCTCTCTTTCAATTGGAAAATGGTTTTACTAAGGGCAAGGTCGATAGAACCTTGTTCAGAAGACAAGAAGGGAAAGACATTTTACTCGTCCAAATTTTCGTAGATGACATCATCTTTGGTTCACCTAACAAAAAGCTGAGTGAGAGTTTCTCAACACTCATGCAAAGTAAATTTGAGATGTCTATGATGGGTGAAATGAATTACTTTCTTGGTCTTCAAGTAAAACAGACCCCAGAAGGGATTTTCATAAATCAAGCAAAATATACTAGAAATCTATTAGACAAGTATGGTATTAAGACATGCAAGTCTACTAGCGTACCTATGCTACCTACATACAGGATGGATCCAGACGAACAAGGTAAATGTGTTGATCAAACATATTATCGAGGTTTTATTGGTTCATTACTTTACTTGACTGCTAGTAGACCTGACATTGCATTTTCAGTTGGCGTATGTGCTCGTTTTCAAGCTAATCCAAAAGAGAGTCATATGGAAACCACTAAAAGGATATTGAAATATTTGAAAGGAACCAGATTCTGATTATGGTGGCTGTAGAATAGATAGGAAATCTACATCTGGTTCTTGTCAATTCTTAGGCACAAAACTCATTTCATGGTTTTCAAAAAAGCAAACTAGTGTGGCTACCTCTACTACCGAAGCCGAGTACATGGCTGCTGGTAGCTGCTGTAGTCAACTACTTTGGCTCATGCAACAACTTAGAGATTACAACATATATGTATCAAATGTTCCTATTTTCTGTGATAGTAATAGTGCAATTGCCATTACACAAAATCCTGTTTTGCACACACGTTGTAAGCATGTTGATGTGAAGCATCATTTCATTCGTGATCATGTAGAAAAGAAGGATATTCGCATGAAAAAGATTCATACTGATTTTCAGAGAGCTGATATTTTCACAAAACCATTGGCTGAGGCTCGTTTTCGTGAGTTATGCATTAGTCTAGGACTAATTGATCTAGACCCTACTTGCCTATAGCTATGTACTAACCAGACAGGTACATCTAAGAAATAAGGAGACAAGATCACTGGAACAGAGCACTCGTCTACTCACCCAACAGACAGGTATACAAGGACAGACAAGGTGACCAAACAACCCGATGAGGAAGCTGGTAAAGCTGAGGGTAATACTAAGAGAATAAACATTTAAGGGGGAATCTATGATTTCTTAAAGAACCTTATGTTGACTCTTAAGTTCGTTAAAAGTCATCTTGTTCGAAACCTTGATCATTGCTTTAGATTGATATTCATCTTAATTATACTACTCGACTACCTGTATTTCATCTAATCTGTCGCGCAAGATAAGACAGGTTCAAATAGTCGTTCGACGATCAGAATAGACAAGCACAGTCGAAGGGGGAACTCATCTGGTGCAAATTAGTTTACTCGTCTGTTCTAGATAGACTCGAACAGACAAGATAAGTGCTCGCTTGAACTTGAATGCTCTAAGTGTTTAATCAATTCGAATTAAGGATACTATAGTAATTTGATAATGTGAAAATTGGAAATTCCTAAAATTGGATTTATACACTCCCATTTTAATGCGGTGTATACACCCAGTTTGCACACCATTCTACTATACTAGGTAGGATAAGTACACTTCCCTGACCTAACTAATAGAAAAGGCGGATTTCAAATTTTACAATATCAAATCACATAATATTCTCGATTTCGTAACTGAATACCAAAGGCCCCAACCGTTGGATCTAATTCTTTAATCTTGGCAATTGGATCAAAATTTTAGTTCTAACAAAACCCATCTTTCACACACAACTTGACCCACGTTTTGTTCTTAACTCCCCTATTTCAGCTTTAAATTTCTTGCGAATCTCATTTCTTTGATTCTTACTCAAACTATCACAATGTCGATCATATCTCTTTTCGATGTAAGGACTAACATGCAGGCTAGGTTTGACCTTGGCAAGTTCATTTCTGAAAACAAGGTGCATGTAGAACCATCTCTGTATTTCAAAGGGAAACACACTGATGATAATCAAGAAATTTTAACAAAATGCTGGAGATGTGGTTTAAAACCATATTTGGAGGCCTTTCCACAAGTCGTCTTGGATGAAGAAGTTTTAGAGTTCTTTGCCAACGCAACCAGAATAGGCGACTCCATAAGATCTTTTGTTGGAGGGAGTCTAGTGGAAATTACTAGTGAGGTTGTGTTCGAGAAGTTAAAGCTGCCTATTGGAACAATTGATGTGGAAAATTACGCTCTCCGTCAAGAACTCAAATATCTAAGCATCTTCTGTGGTAAGAAGATTCGGTTGGATCGTGATGGTAAAATCCCGGCGGTTAAAAAGAAGAGCTTCTAGAGAAGTACAGGACTCTTCTAGATATCGCATCAAAAATGTTGATTTGTTCCACCGGCTCTCATGACTCAGTCACTCTAGCTTAGGCGAGGATGATGGCAGTAATATATGATGGAATTACAGAGGGTAATTGGTTCAAGTTAATGGCTGATCGTTTAATGTATTTCGAGAGAAGTGTTAGAGTCGACACCGACACAGCAAATTGGGTGGTGTCAAACGTAGTTGGTTTTGGAAACAAGTTGTCAATTCTTCTACCTATGTTGTTGCCAACAAAGACGAATTGGAGTAAAGGAAAGCCGTTTCATCCGTTGAAATTCTATTTGAAGAAGGAGGCTTTAAGGAAGCAAGTCGTTGCTAGACCGGCTGAACCTAGGCGAGTTGAGATGAACCCTATGGATTTGATGTCATATGCTGCTTCGTCTAGTTCTTCAGAAGGCGAGTCCGATGATGAAGAATCGGAGGAAGTTGCGAAAGCTGAGTCGAGTGCAGATGACTCAGAAAAGACTCAGTCAGAAGAGGAGTCGGAACAAGAAAAGGAGCCAAGTGCTCAAATTCCAGAAATGTATACACTCGTGAGAGTTGGTTCGCCTACTCAACCAGTCGAGTCAAGTTCTCAGGTTGGTACCTCTACTCAAACTGTTTCAATTCCCCTCTCTCTCCCTCTTCTGTTCGAACCAAGGCAAGGTCACATCGATCTAGGCCTCGACCTTTATCCTCAACCTCACAAGTACTGGCAGCACATCCGCTGAGAGCCAGTCATCCCCAAAACACTCCCATAACTGACACAACTGATACTCAGACAGTTGTCACACCAAACCAAGCCACATTGGAGCCCCCAGAAAACACAGCCCAAATCCCCTCTTTATCCTCGACAGAATATGTTGAACCCTCCAACCCATCTACTTCAGACAAGACGCCAGTTGCCACTGCAACAGCTGAGACAGGGACCCCACCTGCTCAGAACCCGTCTGATGTTAGATTTGATTCCCTGATATATTATCCTATGTGTCTAAGGGAGAAGAGAATTCGTGCTCGAGTGTCCAAGAATTTGAAGAGGAAGCTCTCAACTCTCGAAGTCGACACTTCTTCAGAACAGTTTGAGAAACTTCTCAGGATATGCACTTGGTTTGCTTTGAAGAAATCCTCAACAGATGATCTTTTTGAGGTCATTCAAGGCATGGGAGGAATCTCCAACTTTATGGATTGGGAGATGGAACAGAAAGAAAACAGTGGTGTTCAAGACCACTCAGAATTATTTCCTCGCAAGGCCTTAGTTGACCTTGTAAAATAATTATTGAGCATTCCTGATGGCGTTCTGGTTGAAGAGTTCTCGTCTGATATTGGAACTCAGACTGATCTAGTGGAAGGAGAGAAGAAGGCAGAACTTGTTGATATTGCTATTCAAACCTCAGAACTTGTTGAAGAAGAGGCTGAAAGTTCTGAAGAAGGTGACTCTTTTGAACTTGGCGAAGAAGACGATGAGTTCATGGATGCTGTCATGTTTGATGAAGATGAATTTGTGGAGAAAGTTCAAGAAGGAGTGGTCGTTGAAGCTCAGTCGTCTATTCAAGTCTTTCCTGAAGGCTATCTTGAAGAGCTGAGGTCAGATTTGAAAGAGGTTGTCCACTCTGCTATTGATGAGTTCCTGCACTCCAAAGTGAAAGATATGTTAGTGGAGCAGAACCAATCACTTGTTGACAGCTCAAGAGATTTGATTGTTGGAGAGGTCAACAAGATGGACTCAACTTTCCGAGCACAGATGCATGCTGAAGTTCAAAGTTTCCTTGAGAAACAAGTTGATTTTTCTGAAAAGAGGTCTATTTCATTTGCTCGTTCGTTAGCTGAAGAGTCAAGTAAAATGGAAAGGCTCTACAGGGTTAAAATTGAGATTGCTGATGAACAGAGACGGGAAGCACAAGATCAGTTGGTGCGTTCTCGAGCTGTTCTCACCGAGCTAACAGAGCAGAACACACTCCTTCGCCAGACAGCTACGTATTTCAATGATGAACTAGTCTCAAGTTCACGGAAGCTAGAATTGGTGACTGATCGTCTTGACAAGATGAGTCATGACAAGACGTATCAAACGCATATCGAGTTGGCTGCTGAAGTGATGAAGGAAGCTGTGAAGGAAGAGATGACTCGCTTTACAAGTCTTTTCACTCTTAAGGCGAATGATGAAGCCAAAAAGGGGGAAGAGGCAAGTAGAGTTGAGGAAGTTAATTTTTCTAAGTCTAGTGCAGAACCAGAAGAGAAGGATGCTGCTACTGCTATGCAAGAGCTAAGGAAGCCTAAAAGAAAGTTAGTTAAAACTGCAGAGCTGGAGCAAGCTAAAGCTGATGAACATAAAAGATTGGAGAAGGGCAAAGGTGTTGCATCTCCAGAAGCTGAGGTTCAGACCAGAAGTGGCAAAAGGAAGTTAGCTATTGAAGATGATAAAGAACCTGCTGTGACTATTGAGAAGAAGCAGAAGGTTGTTGATCCAAATGATGAAAGTCGTTATGCAAGCAAGAAGAAAATTGGAAAGCATATTGAAAGGTTGCAGAAGTTGAAGGCAGATGAAGATCAGATGGAAGATCAGTTCATTGACTACTTCATAGATAGAGAGCATCAAGCTGAATGGATGAAAGTGAAGAGGCAATGGGAACTTGATCATTGGATTATTAGGAAGTATGGTGATTCTGAAGGTCCAGATGAGTTGTATGCTATGTTTGACAAATTCATGGAAGGTCAGAACAAGCTGCTGTGAAATTTGATCTTAAGGATATCTGCTGGTGCGAATTTCAATATTCTTGTTCCTGAATTTCCAAGACGGAAGTGTCCTATGACCAACTCAGGAAAAAGAGTTGATTTTAATCAAATCAAGAAATTTGAAGAAGAGCTGCTTGATAAAGAGAAGATTGATGATGAAGAACATATCAGAGTTATTCACAAGAGAATCCTAGACGCATTTTGTGTTCCAAATCCAGAAGGAGGTACTCTTTCAGATTAGTGTTTTGTTTGCTCTGATACTTAGTTTTATTTTTTTTTTGATATTAGTATGTGTAAAATCTACTGATCTATTTTGGAATGAATGAAAAGATAAATACTATTTGATGTTAAGACAAGATAACTACTTAACTAGTCTACTATTGAGAAAAGATTCAAGTAGTTTTGGCTTCATCAAAAATGGGGAAATTGTTAGGATATGAATCCTGAAACAAGTTCTAATTGATGATAAAAGATAAGATAAGTTTTGATAAGCCAAAAAGAAGACTTGAATATTTTCTAAGTGTTGACTGATCTAGTCTAGTTAAGAGAAGTCATCTTGTACAGATCAGTAGAGTTCACAAGACCAGTACTAGTTCACTAGACAAGTACTGAGTTTCACAAGTAATAGTTTCAAAAGATAAGTATAAAAGAAAAAGAAAAGTACTTATAATATGTTGATACTTTGTATAAATGTTAGGATTTATACTGAGCTATATTAAAAGATGTATAGAAGCTCATGTTTTACGATTTATAGTTGTATATTTGATGTATAGATTCTTAAGTTGACTAAGCTTTATAACAAGAGTTTAATGTAATGTAATAGTCTTGTTAGGATTAGATGCTAGGACTAGATTAGTTCTATGTTGGAATCTACAGAAGAAGTCTACTGCACATGACAAGTAGAAGATGAAGTCTACTACTTAAGGACAAGACAAGTGCGCAAGACAACAAGACAGGTCAACAAGAAGACTGAAGTTAGTTACAAAAACGCGTGTTGAAGATAAGGATTGAAGAGTTAGTTAAGGAATAACTAATTAACTGCTTAAACGCGTGGAAGAATAAAGTTTGGAAGTTACAAGTTAGTTTTCAAGAAAAGGTTGTTACACAACTGAAAGTTCTTGAAATTAAAGTCTATAAATACCGCAAGGTATTGATCAATTGAAGACTGCTGATACTACTACATACTGAAGCGTTATTGAAGATTCAAAGAAGAAATTACTCTTGGAGTTGAAGTTCAGAAAGAAGCCAGAAGACAAGTGAAGAACAAGAAGGCTACTACTGAAGATCAGAGAAGTTTTATTTTTGTTTACTGTTTCAAGTTTCTAGATACTTGTAAATCACTAGTAAGATCGAAGAGGCACTTGGTAGTGTTTTCGAGAAGATCTAAGTCTTATTTCTTGGGACTTAAAATCACAAGAACACTCGATTGGAAGAGTTAATAAGAATATCACAACTGGGTTTGTTAGAGTGGATGTAGACAAGTTGTCGAACCACTATAAAACCGTTGTGTGTTGATTTACTTTACTGTTTGTTTAATTGATTAATTGATTAATTGCATATAAGAACAAGACAAGTAGAGTGTTCATCAAGAAGTTTGAATTTCGAAAATAAGTTTAGTATAAACTTAATTGGGCTCATTGTTACTTTGATTAATTCCGCATTACGTATTCTGATATATTGAAAGATTTTTAAAAGTATATTCACCCCTCCCCTCTAGACTTTTACTAGCTTACTCAATATTATTAACTCAACTTGGGACCAACAAGTTGTTTAACGACAACAATGAAGTTGTAGGTACTTTTAATCCTGCAAAATGGGTTAGGGAGAAGGGTGTATTCGTTGAGAACGCGGTGTATTTCACCGGAAAGTAAAAAGTTGAGAATCAAGCAATTCTCATAATGTGTGAGGAATCGGATCTTCGCACGTACCTCGAATCCTATCCCGAGAAGGTTTTTGAACCTGAGGTCATGGACTTTTTCTTGCAGCTCGATGGTGATAATGATACGCTGAAGACTTTTCTTTCAGGCAAAAGGCTAACTGTGGCTAGAGTCCATTTGGCCATTGCATTCGACCTACCAGAAGGCCCAATGCATATATCTTCGTATATGGAAGGCAAGGAGAAGCTTTGTGTTGAAAAATGGACCGGAGCTGAAGCTGAATCATTAACCAAGTTTAAGAAATACATTCTTTCGGAGCCCCTGAGATTTTTTATGGACATTGCCGGAAAATTTTTATTAGGTCAACATCACAGTCAAGATGCCCTCACAAATCTGAAAATTAGGGTTATGGCTGCGATCATTGACAGGGTTAATGGAGATTGGCAAGGATTTTTCCTTGAAAGATTGTTGTTGGAGAAGGAAAATATTTTGTTTAATGAATCTTCGAAGGAGTTCATTGTAAAAGGTATGATTGGCTTTGGAAACAAGTTGAGCATTCTTTTGCCAACTATTGCAAGTGAGAAGGTTGATTGGAGTAAGCCTAAGAAATTCCATCAAGGGAAATTTCTTTTTAAGAAGGAAGCTTTGGTAAGTGATGATGGGGAATCTGGTGGATCAATGTTCAAGTCAGATGATGAACCTGAGGAAAGAACAAAGCCGAGGCATGACCCACACTATGTTCGGTCTAAGAAGATCATGACTGGAAAGTTGACTCCAGAACAGTCAGAAGCATCAGTTGAAAAGAAGGATGCTGAGAAGGACAAGGAAGAAGTTTCTACAGAAAAAACCGTAAGTTCTCCTAGTGTTGTTGTTCTTCATAAACGCACTAAGGGTAAGGGATTGCTTAGACCCAAGAGGAAACCCAAGAACAGTAATTCTACCCCATCCAATTCTGATCTCATTCCAGCCAAGCCTCTTGATCAATGCCCCCTAGACAAAACTGTGTCTAATTCTTCGGTTGCCTCTACTTCATCTGAAGAATCTGTTCATAACTCACCAGTTCATCAAACCAGTCCCATTTCCACACCCATGAACACTACTCCCCAACCAACACCTGAACCTAGCTCACACCCAAAACAGCCTACTCCTCAAAACTCTCCTGAACCAATGCCTGAACTCATTCCTGAACCTTTTTCAGAACCTATCTTTGAAACTCAATACTCTCCTGAACCAGAACACATTTAACCCTAGCCTGCTTTCTTGATTCAATATCCTATTTGTTTTAAAGAGAATGAGATTAGGCTGAATTTGAGAAATGTCATTCTGAAAGAATTCAGTGGAATTGATGAGCACTCAGTTGCTTTTGAACAAATTCTTAGAATTGGTACTTGGGTATATCTAAGAAGGGTAGGTGTGAGTGATTTGTTGGAGGTTATGGAAGGTATGGGTGGTCTTGTTGTTTTCAAAGATTGGGAAAGAGAACAGATGGTTGCTGGTAGTGTTAATTCTTTCACATAATTATTAACTCCAGAATCTGTTGTTAGAATGGTGGAACGAGTCTCCGGATTTTCTTTCTTTGTTGATAATGTTGAGGCAGAGGTCAACAATAATCTTGATGATGAAGAAGTTTTTATGGATATGGAAGCTGATCCTACTGAAGTATTTGAGAATACTGAAGTTTTTGAGAATACTGAGGTGATTGAGAACACTGGGGTATTAGAGGATCATGATACAGTTGTTGATGAGGTGAAGAGTAAACCGGCTATGGTTGCTGAAGAGTTGTTTGATCAAATTTTAGAAGAGAAGTTGGATTATCAACCTGCTACTATCCCTGCTACTGTTCCTGTTCATGAGGATATCAGACCTGAAGCTGCTGAGCTACCTGGTGAAAGCTCAAGCTATGAGCAATTGAAGAAGCACAATGAAATGTTGCAAGCTCAGTTAGAGTCTACTATGAAGCAGTTACAGGAGGTAACTGATAAATTAACTAAGCTTACTACAGAATCTACTTTTGAGCATATCATGGAGCACACAATGTCAAAGATTTATGATCTACACAAGATGCATGCTCACAACCTCACCCAAGCTTTGGATGGTAAATTTGTGCAACACATGAAAGGATTTACTAAGTTGCACGATGAAGCCAAAAAGGGGGAATGGAAAGTAATGTCTGCAATGGAGAAAACTCAGGCTCAACAAGCTGAACTTGTTGTGAGTCAGAATGAGTTGGCTCAAGAGATTTCTGATCTGAATAAGAAGATTAAGCTCAGGAAACAACAAGCGGCTACTGAGAACGTTGTAGTTGCAAGTGCTGCTGCTGAAAAATCTGTTGAAAAGAATGTTGTTGAATCTTCTGGAAAAAGAAAGAGGAAAGCCATCCTAAGTGATGAAGAAGCAGAACATGAATAACCTGAACAATCTGGTAGGATGACCAGGTCAAGGACTAAATCGAAGCATATTGTTCAAAGTTCACAGCCAAGTGATGAGAAGATGGATGAAGGTGCTGAAGTTTGCAAAGAGCTAATGGCAAATAAGAAAGCTGATGCAGAGCTTAAGAAGCAAAAGATGAAAGATGCTGAAGCTACTAGAAGGAAGTTTGAAAGAAGAGTTAATGCTCTTAGGAAGAAAAAGAAGAATGTAGAGATGGTTGAAAACACTTTTATGGACTTTATTGTGCATCCAGAAAATCAGGATTACTGGATGGATATAAAAAAGAAATGGTAGATTGCTAATTTCATTGTAAGGAAGTTTGGAGTCCATGCAAGCAAAGAAGAAGAATTTGTTGATTTTCAACAATTTATGGAAAATACTGCAAATGATCTTTGGGAGGATGCATTGATGACTGCAAGTACAGTTGGTTACAACATTATTTGCCCTAAAGAACCTCTGTGGCAACCTCCTTTGTTAGAAGATGGAAAACCTGATTATGAGGAGATAGCAAGAATCATTGAGAAGATCATCAAGGATGAATGCATCACTGATCTTCAACATATGAAGAATATCAAGACCAGAATGCATTTGGCATTCAAACTCTGAAGGAATCAAAGACAGAAGAATGAAGATGAAGGACAAAGCTTGAAAGATAACATTTATTTACTCATCTTATTTCTTATTTTCATATTCTGTAATTATGTATAACATCTTATCTGATTATGAATATGAACTTGATATTATGACTTAATGAACTGTTATGATATACTATTGATTAACTACTGATTTATTAACATTTAAGTAGTTTTGGCTTTATAAAAAAGGGGGAAATTGTTGGGATATGAATCCTGAAACAAGACCTAGTTGATGAGATTAAGTTTTGATGGCCAAAAACAACTTAAGTTAATGATATATGTGGATAGAAGTCATCCTAACTAAGTCATCTTAAAGAAGTATTATAATCTGAGTTACTGATCTTATATGTTATATGTGAAAATATTCTAATTGTTAGGAACTAAGCTGATGTTTGAATTGTATACACGTCTTATAGAATATGACTTAGATATACTCTTCTGTATGTAGTTCAGTTGAAGTATAGATATGTTTTATATTTGTAAGTTTGTGTTATGTTGTAATTAGCATAGTTAGTTCAGAACAGAAGACTGAAGCAAAGATCAGAAGACTAGAAGTCAGAACAGAAGACTCAGAAGATTACTATAAAATAAGAAGACAATCAAGAAGAGTCGATTGAAGTATTCTGATGAAGCTCATAACAGAAAATAAGAAGTGTGCTTAATCAGAGTAAGAAAAGTAATACTAAGAACAATATTTTACTGTGCTTAGTCAAAGTTGAAGAATAAGTTTGGAAAACTTATTTAAAGGTGTAACTGAATATAATTGAAGAAATGCTTACTTGGAAAGTGAAGTTAGTTGCTGGAAGTTGGTTACAAAGGATAAGTTACATAAAGCGGTTTAAGAGTTAGTTTTGGAGTTAGTTTTAGAAACTGCTAACTACCTAACTAAAGTCTATAAATACCGAGAGATCTTCTTCTTGAAAAAGACTACTGAAAAACTGAAGTACAAAAGCATTCAAGAATTATTCAAGTATTCAAGCAAGAAACTCACAGAGTTGAAGGATATCGAATCAAGAGCCCAAATTTGAAGAAGAATATTCATAGGCTACAATCAGAGAAGTTTTAATATTTTAGTTTGTATTTTTGTAAATAAGTGTGCTAGTTACTTGTGTGGATTACTAGTAGATCGAAGATACACTTGGAAGTGTAATCGATAAGATCACAGTCTTAGTTTTGGGACTTTAAGCCACAAGAAACTCAAGAAGGAGTTAATAAAACACCACAACTGGGTTTGCGAGAGTGGATGTAGACATTTGTCGAACCACTATAAATCTTGTGTTCATTTATTTAGTGTTGGATATTTGTTTAATTGATTACTAAGAACAGTAGTAAGATTCATAATCAAAAGTTGAGTATAAATTGGAAAGACTCACATTAAATCTGAAAGTACTGAACTGATCAGATATATAAGAACAGTACTATTTAAGAACACTAAATTCTGCATTGCTAAATTTGATATTTTAGGAAAAGTTTTAAAAGTCTATTCACCCCTCCCCTCTAGACTTTTCTAGATTATTCTAATCTTAACTCAACTTGGGACCAACAGCTACAAATTTCATACATCTGAGTATGCATCAAGAAAAGCGACTACCAACAGTGGTGTTTGCATTAACAGTGCGAACTACAATGCAGATGCAAGTGACTACTTTGAGGTGTTGCACGAAGTCGTTGAAGTAGAATATCTGGGATATCCAGCAAAGATTGTAATGTTTTTCAAGTGTCATTGGTTTGATTCAGGCTCTTTAGGAACAAGGATTCATCCGGAGTACAAGCTCGTGAATGTTAATCCGAAAAGGAGCTATAGCGGGGATGATCCATTTGTATTTGTCCATCAAGATACTACTCTAAGTATCCAGTACGATCACGTAGTAATATTGAATGGCACGCTGTTTGCAAAGTAAAGGCAAGATCAACGGTAGAAGTCCCTAAAAAGGAAAAGAGTAATGAAGATGATTCTCCGTTTCAAACGGAACAAATATAGACTCGAATTGAAGTCTTTACGGGAGATTTGAATATTCTCGTAAACTTGACGGCTGCAAATCCACAATTGATCGAAATTGAAAACGATAGTGGCCGGAAATGAGGGAGAGGATGAAAATGAAGAGGAGGATGAAGAGGAAGAGCAAGAGGAAGAAGAGGAGGAGGAAGATGAGGCAAATACTGAAAATGTAGAGGAAGATGAGGCAAATTAAATTAATGTAAGATAATTATTTTATGAGATGTACAATTTAAAAAGGTTTATTTATCATTAAATTACAACTAAAAAGTGTGAAAACAAATTAATTTTTTTGGAATTTAAAAAAAAAAAATCGTAAAAATAAGAATATTTTAGAATTTTAATAAAATTTTTAAAAAATAAGATTTAAAATATATAAATTACAAAAATTAAATTTACAATAAAGATAGATTAAGAATTTAATTATTAATGTATGTGAAAGAAATTAATTTTGTGAATTAAAAAAATGGATAACAAATGAGTACATATACAATTAATATTACAATTATGAACAAGTAACAGACTTGTTCGAGTGGTAGGCGCCCCTCATTAGGCGTCCACACACCCGAGTTTGAGTCCCAGCAAGGCCAAATATATATTGGCCAGTATTAAAATCTCGCGGGTCGGGTCGGGTCCAGCCCGTTCTCTTTTTTGTTTTCCGTTTACATTACTGACAGATAATTCCGTCGGTCGACGGAAATTAATTTTGGCAAAAATAATTGAAAATTACATTCCGTCGGTAACGCCGACGGAAATAATTTCCTTTTTAATTTTTTTTTCTTTAATTTATCGACGGAATCACCGACGGAATATAGACCCGGTTAGAAAATGGGTCATTGATATTACCAACGGGCAGTATTCCGTCGGAAGCGCCGATTGTTTGTTTCCGTCGGCAATCCGTCGGTACTACCGACGGAATAAAAATTTCCGTCGGTAATCCTTACCGACGAGATTGGCACCGACAAAATTTTTTAGTCGGTATTTCCGTCGACAAAACGCGTGTTTTTCTGTAGTGTAATCTCATATCAGCTGATGGTATCAACTGGTGGAGTTAGGTAAGCTAACTTAGGTCTGGTCCGATGAGTTGAAATTTTTCATTCAAATGAGAAGGTGAGAGTGAGAGTGCGGCGAGGCTTGGCGACGACCGTTTGACGTGCGAGGGAGAATGAGAGTGCGAGGGAGCGGTGATCAACGCACGAGGGAAATGAAAGAGGCGGTGAGCGACGGCGGGCGGCTGGGCTGATTTGAAGAGGGAAAGTGAGTGAACTCAAGTGTGGAAAATTTGGACTTTTTATGATAGAAAAATTGGAATTGTAAATAAATTTTATGTCTAGGCCTTAAGAAACAGGGGAATTAATTTTAAATTGTAAATGAATTAGAGAAAGATGGAAAGGAGCACTAATCATATTTTAGATATATTTCATTTAAATCATCTTATATTTTCCAACATATTATTAATTTAGTAAACATTTATATGGTTCAATTGAATTACAATTACAATTTTAATTTAATTTCAATATAAAAAATAAAAAATTCAATTAGACGTTTTGGGACATTCACTTAAAATTGATGTAAATACAAAATAAAATTGACAATTTCTTGATTTATACGTGTCATTCTTCTACAGTCTCATACGACGACTTCAACATTAAAGTATATAAATCTCTGATTAGAGTTAGACGTTTTGGGATAATCACTTAAAATCAATGTAAATAGAAAAAAAAAATTTGACAATTTCCCGATTTATACGTGTCATTCTTCTGCAGGGATTATGCTAATTAATTTTCTTTGTATCATTTCAATTTTATCAAATGGGAAGTATATAAATCTCTGTTTAGAGTTAACTATTAAAGTATTTCAGTATGGGACCAAAATGAACACATTTTCTGAACTAAACAAGCAAGAAAAAAGCTTAAATTCACACGGGAAAATATAAAAAATTTATTGTATGTGTCCCTGAAGGGACAAACAATGACTTCAACAGTACAGTACATAATCCCCTGTATAAAGTGAAAGATTTTTCTTTTTTTGACTCAAAAGTTAAAGATTTTCGATATGGCACAAAAATGAGGACCGTACACTTTCTGAATTATTCTAGTTGGGCCGAATAAAGTTTTTGAGCTGTATCCGCGGGCTGGAATTCTTAATTGTTTGGTTTTGGTTTTGATTTTAGTTTTGGACTGGAATTTAAAATTTCACGTAATTATTTGTTTCAGTTCTCTTTTTTTCCTTTCAAAATATCAATAAATAAATATACTTTTATATTAAGAATTGAGTATAAGTTATCCCAAAAAAGGTAGGGTAGGTCTCCTTAGATTCAGGAATTGAGTCTATTAAAAAAAATGGGTAGGATAACAATAAAAATAAAATACGTAAAAAATAAGTATGTTAATTGATGTAGCTCAAACTAATGAAAATAATCTATTTTATGTTAAGGTCTAGTGTTCAACTCTCACATCTAACAATTTTCACATTTTTTTTTTAAATTATAAAAGTGCATGTTGAAAATAAGGAAAAGTGTAACATGCATTTTACAATTTTTTAGTTATATTGACTTACACTTTTTAGTAATGTTATGCTACACATTTTAGTCATATTTTGTTGCACTTTTCAGTTGTAGTGACTTACAATTTTCAACAATATGTTCAATTATAGTGACTTACACTTTTTAGTAATGTTATGTTACACATTTTAGTCGTATTTTGTTACACTTTTCAGTTATAATAACTTACATTTTTCATTAAAATATTATGTTGCACTTTTCAAGTATATTGACATGCATATTTTATAATATTGTGTTGCACTTTCTAGTTATAATGACTTACATTTTTCATTAATAGTTGTGTTGCACTTTTCAATTATAGTGACTTACACTTTTTAATAAAAAAAACGTGTTACACTTTTTAGTAATATTGTGTTACACTTTTTAGTAATATTGACTTACACTTTTCAACACACACATTTTCGAAAAAAAATTACTAATAAAAAAAAAGAGTTTATTAACAAAGTAGGACATTCCATAAGTGTTTTAAACAAAGTAAGACGAAAATTTATAGTAAAACAATTAAGGACAAATCGAATAGTCTCTTCTCTCCTGCAGTCAAAGATCGATTTTCCAAAAATTTGATCAATTTACATTGATCAATTTCTAAAATTACAACAAAAAAATTTTTGCGTGGTAAAATTTCACGAATCTCTTTGAGTTATTGCATTTTTGTTTCAATTGAATTTGAGAATTTTCTGGAATTGTGTTAGTAACTGCATTTTGAGAATCTGCAGTCATAATTTTCGTAAAATAACATTCTTCTGTTTCGAATTTTAGTCTGCATATGGTATTCCGATTTTTTGTTCATTTGATATATGAATTTCTGAAAATCGTTTCGAGCAAAAAAACCATCGAAATCTGCAAACAATGGAGTCATCAATCATATTGAAGATCGATTTCGATGGCCGGAGTAAACTCATTCCAATTATAGAAGCCACATCGTTTCAACACATTACTGATGTAATTAATAGGAAGTGGCCTTCTATATCCCCAGGTAAATATTCGTTTCTTTACTTAGTGGGTTGAATTAATAATTGTTGTTTAGATTGTGACTCAGATTTTGATGGCCTGAAAGAGTACTGCAGAATGACATCAGAAAAATTAGTGAATATATCTATTGATATTGTTGTAGATGTCAATCAATCTGATGCTATTGAATCCTTAACAGGCGATTCTATGTTACATTTTGATGGGAATGCACATATAATTGATATTAATTCCCAGAAGTCATCTTTAGATAGAACTCCAAACAATCTGTCTAATAAGGATTTTATTTTGACTAAGTCTCAAACTTCTGTGTCTAATGAATTTGTTGGATTGGGTAGATTACCTCTCTTTGATATATGCCCATCTGAGAAGAAGAAGTCCTATTTATCTGATCACTGGACCGATTTAATGAAAGTTGGAGCTACATTTTCTAGTGGTGCTCCTGAGTTCAGAGTTGAACTCATAAAGTACTGTACAAAACTGAATTTCAAGTTTACATACCTAAAAAACTGCCCAAGGTATGTATATGCAGAATGTAGTGAGAAGGCATCATTCAATTGTTCTTGGTTTATTAAAGCTAAACAGTCTCCCTTGAAAAATGGATTCATTGTTCACAAAGCTAACCTAGTGCACACATGTGTAGGAAATCTATTAGATGGTGAGAATGGTAGGTTTGGCACTAAGATTATTAAAGAACTTGTAATTGAGAGTGTTAAATCCAATCCAAACATTAGAGGTAAGAATATTATATATGGAATTAACGTGGATTACGGTTTTTGTATTCCTTACTTTAAAGCTTGGCGCGGTATAGATGCAGCAAGGGATGACATATTTGGAAGTCATGACAAATCCTACGATCAATTTCGTTGGTATAGTGAAGCTGTTAAACGTACAAATCCTGGTAGTATAGTTGATTTAGAGATAGATAGCACTACTCACCATTTTGAAAGGATTTTTATTTCTTTCTATGTTTGTAAAGAAGGATTTAAACACTGTAGACCTATGATGTTTATCGACGGTACTTTCATGAAAGGGGGGGCTAAAGGAGTGTTACTTGTTGCTACTGCTAAAGATGGAGACACTACAAGAAAACTGCGATTTAGCCGTGAAAATATTTATCGCTAATTATAATATTTTCGTCGCTAACGTGAGTTAGCGATGAAATAATTTTGTCGCAGGATTTGTTGCTATACGCCCGTCTCTAACGTGTTTGCAACAAAAAAAATTAATTTTATCGCAAATGTTTGCGACAAAAAAATTATTTTTGTCGCAAATGTTTGCGATGAAAATTTGAGTTTTATCGCAAAATATTAGCAACGAAAATTTGAGTTTCATCGCAAACATTTGCGACAAAAATAATTTTTTTGTCGCAAACATTTGCGATAAAATTAATTTTTTTGTTGCAAACACGTTAGCGACGGGTGCATAGAAACAAATCCCGCGACGAAATTATTTCATCGCTAACTCACATTAGCGACGAAAATATTAGAATTAGCGATAAATTTTTTTCGTGTCTAAAATAGTAGCTCCTTAGGCTAATTTTTTTGCGATAAGTATTTTAATTTCGTTGCAAATGTTAGTGATGAAACCCATATTTTTGTCACTAATATTTGGCTATGGATATCCGATTTACAAATTATTCTCTAAACCAACTTCCGCAATCGACCAACCCGCACCCACACCCGACCCGCCCCAACCCGTACCCTACCCACACCCGACCTGCCCCAACCGACCCTAACCCAATCGTTCTCTAAACCCACACCCTGCCCACCCCAACCCAACCCATACCGCACCCACACCCGACCCGATCTGCACCCACATACCCCCCTCCCCCATTTTATTTAAATGACTATTTGTTGGGATATGAATCCTATAAACAATGTTCTAGTTGATGAAAGTATGTTTTGATGGCCAAAAGCAACTTAAAATTAGTGATATATGTGGTTCTAAGTCATCTTAACTAAGTCATCTGAATATAAGCTTACTAATCTGATGAGAAACTTAAATTGAGATTACTGATCTTAATGGTATCTGAAATAAGTTTACTGATCTTATTTAGTAATATTAAGAGTAAAATTATTGATCTTAACTGAGTCATATGGAATAAGATTACTGATCTGAGTATGGAAACTGAGAATAATTTTAGTGATCTTATATGAGATATTTAATTCTGAGTTACTGATCTTATATGCTTACTGATCTTATATGTAAGTTACTGATCTTAAATGATTATTGATCTTAGTGTTTACTGATCTTATATGGAAGTTATTGAACTTACATGAGTTACTGATCTTATTGGTTACTGATCTGATATATGAACTGTTAGGAACTAAGCTGATGTTTTGAATTGTATAGACATCTTATAGTGTAGGACTTAGATATACTCATTTGTATATAGTTCAGTTGATGTATAGATAGGTTTTATATGTGTAAAATTGTATTCTATGTGTATTCAGCAATGTAAAAGTTCAGAACAGTAGTTTAGGAATAGATTAGAAGAAGATCAGAAGACTATTGAAGACTACTTCAGAATAAGAAGACTTCAAAGAAGAATTGAAGATAAGCTGAGAAGAAATCTGGAGAAGTTTTGAAAAGTTTTAAGTTACTGTGCTGACTGACTCAGCAGAGTAAAAAAATCCGAAGAGTAAAAATCAGAACAGTAAGTTACTGTGCTGATTTGTTGAAATTGAAGAATAAGTTTGGAAAGCTTATTTAAGGTGTAACTGAAAATATAGTGAAGATATGCTGACTTGGAAGTTGAAGGAAGTTACAAAGTCGGTTACAAGAAGAAGTTACAAAAACAGTTTTAGAGTTAGTTGAGAGTTAGTTCACAAACTGATAACTGTCATACTAAATTCTATAAATACTGTGTAATCTCCTACTGCTAAGACTACTGATCAAAAAGCAATCACAAGCAATCTAAGTCTACAGAGCACAAGAAGAACTCACAGAGTTGAAGGAGATTAAAGAAGAGAAGAGCCACTGAATTGAAGAGAAGAATCAAAGGCTATTCAAAGAGAAGTTTTACTTTTCAAAGTTTAAGTTTGTATTTTGTAAAACAAGTGTGCTAGTTACTTGGGAAATTACTAGTAGATCGAAGATATACCTGGAGGTATAATCGATAAGATCAAAGTCTTAATCTTGGGACTTTAAGCCACAAGAAACTCAAGAAGGAGTTAATAAAACATCACAACTGGGATTGTGAGAGTGGATGTAGACATTTGTCGAACCACTATAAAATTCTGTGTTCTTTACATTTACTGTTTGATATTTGTTTGAAGTGTTTAACTAAGAACATTAAGAATTAACAAAGATAAAGATCTATAGAAAAGTTGAGTATAAAGTTGTTTGGGCTCATTAGTAATCTGATTATTCCGCATTGTGTATTCTGATATATTGAAAGATTTTTGAAAAGTCTATTCACCCCTCCCCTCTAGACATTTTCACTAGCTTACTCAATATTATTAACTCAACTTTGGGACCAACAAGTGGTATCAGAGCAGTAGTTCATTGGACTGCTGTTTCTTGATAACCTTACAGATCTTGAGGGATTCTTTACTGATCTTACTGTTATTTCTTGATACTTGTTACTATCTGAATACTTGAAATCTATCTGCTATACTACTGATCCTATTTGTCTAATCAAACATGGATGACACTAATGTGAACAAGCTGCCCAAGTTCAAGATTGCAGATTATGACTACTGGAAGCTTAGGATGGAGGCCATCTTTAGCTCAACCCATGATCTAATGGTGTCTGTGGTGACTGAAGGACCAATTGTCATCATGGTGGAAAATACTGCAGTTCTGGATCCATCCAAACCAGTTGGAGCACTGGTTCCTAAACCAAGGTCAGAACTGACTTCGGAAGAAATGAAACAAAACAATTTGGACAGTCTTGCCAAGAACTACATTTTACATACCTTACCAAATGAGTATCTTGGTAAAGTATTAAAATGTAAGACTGCAAAACAGATGTGGGACAAACTGGCTATTCTTTGTGAAGGTACTACACTGATCAAAGAAAGCAAGTTATCCACTGCTGTCCAAAGGTTTGAATCATTTAAGATGAAGCCAGGAGAATCAATTGATGAGTTGGATACTCGATTTACCAAAATTATGAATGATCTTGATGTATTAGGAAAGACTTATACTGAAAGAGAAGTTAACTTGAGAATCTTGAAAGCCTTGGATGAAAGGTGGAAAATGGTCAAGATGATCATTAAAACCACACAAGACATTGACTCTTGGCCAGCAGAAACTATGTTCCAAACACTTAAGGCACATGAGTTTGAGTTAGATGAAGAAGATCCTATTACTGAGATTCATAAGGATAAGGATGCCTCTAAGGACATAGCCTTTAAAGCCTCTACCTCAAAGGGGTCTAGATCATCTAAGACTAAGGCTTCAAGCATAAAAGATGAACTAGATTGTTCTGATCTTAGTCTGAAAGATCAGATGAGCCTCATGATCAAAAGATTTGATAAACTGAATAAGAGGTATGGTAGGTACAAAAGATTCTATAAGGAAAATAAGGGTTCTAATAACAGGGACTCTTCTGTGAACAGAAGGGATCAAAACTCTTCTGAAAGAAGGGATGAGATCTCTAATGAGAACAGGAGAGATAGGAACTCATCTGAAAAGAGAGACAGAAAGTATTCTGATAAGAAAGACAGGAACTCAATTGACAAGCATGACAGGAACAGAAAGCATTCTCCTCCTAAAAGAACTTCTAACAATCCTGTTTGCTATAATTGTGATAAGCCAGGTCATTATGCTTATGAATGTCCTGATCTGAGTTCTGAAGATCGAGAAGAAAGGAAAGCCAGAAGAGATCGAAAATATGCAAAGGGTAAGAAGGCAATGATGGCTTACAATGACTCTGATTCGGAATCAGAAGAGTTACCATCGTCTTCATCTGACTACCCCTCTAGCAATGAAGATGAAGTCTTCATAGCAGATGATGGACTAGTAATGATGGCCAAAATAAATGATGAGGTATCATCTGCTAACTCATTTCAATCTTGTGACAATTCTGACACTGATGAAAGTGATGCTGCTGTTAGCAGTGTAGGAAGTAGTCTTCATCATTCCCAAGGAGTGACTGAAGAGGACCTTCTACAAGCTAACAAAGCATTCATTGAAATTAGTGATGAGAATATATCTTTAAAGCAAGAAATCATTAAGCTAAAAGAAGCTCAGTCAAAAGTAGATCCTAATATAGCTGTCATAAATGCAAGGCTATCAGAAGAGTTGTCCCAACTCCAAGAAAAGTATGCATCCATTGACAAACTATATCAGGGTATGCTTAAAACTCAAGCCAAAGAGACTAATGAATTCAATGATTTAAAGATCAAGTGTGAAAAACTTGAAGAGCGCAATAGATTCTTAGAATCTGAAGTAGTGAGCCTAGATCGAAAGCTATCTGGGATGATTAACTCTACTAAGATTAATCAAACTATCTCAGACAGATATAGAGCTCCAAATGATAAAAGAGGAATAGGTACTGATCTGCCTAGTCCATCTACTTCAGAATTTAAGAACACTAATGGAGCTAGTACAAGTTCTTTGCAACTAGATAAAGGAAAAGAACCTATGACTTATGATGATGATCCAAAACTCAAAGTACAGTCTAAATACATCCCTCCTACTACCAAGACTGGTAAAATGAAGAATGTATTAAGACCAGTACAGTCAAGACCATACCAGAAGAGTTATACTCCTCTGACCAGATCAGATCAGTCCTGGAATCAGAAGAGACAAACTCAGAACAGTAGGTTAAGACAAGCACAGGCAAGTTGGGAACAGCCTAGACCTCCTTTCATAAGGCAGTCTCAGCTGTATTCAACTAAACCTAGGAGATTTGTGCCTCATTATCATAACAAACCTGTTCTTTATCCTCCTCCTTTATCCTATGATATCTATGGAGAGAAAAGACCAAAGTAAATTTATAAGCCTTATGGTCCACATGCTTTTAGACCATATTCAAATTATTACAGACATACTGATCTTACTGAAAAAGGGATAGAACCAAGGAAAGGCTATCTCAGAAAAATAGATCCTAAGTCTGCTGATAATTCTGAACTGGTTAATAAAGTACTGTTCTGTGATAAATTTGGAAGGAAACTGAAGAGGTCCCACTTATTCAAATCCTCAATGTTCATTTGGGTACCTCTCACTACTAACCCCCAAGGACCCCAATAAACAAGGGTACCTAAGTTATTAAGATCACTACCTTGCAGGATCGACTGGACTTATACAAGAAAGGTGGTTCAGTTGGTGAGACCTGGTACATAGACAGTGGGTGTTCACACCACATGACTGGTACCAAGGCCTTACTTACTGACTATCATGAGAAGGAAGGACCAAAAGTCATCTTTGGTGATAGCTCAATAGCAATCACAAAAGGATTTGGATTCATCAAGAATGGAGATGTTGAAATCCAAGATGTCTCCTATGTTGAAGGTTTGAAGTATAATTTGTTATCTGTATCTCAATTCTGTGACAGGGGATACAAGGTTCAGTTCAAAACCAGAAGATGTGAAATAATTGATAAAAGGACTCACAATGTTCTACTTGTTGGCACAAGACAAGGAAGTTTATACACTGTGAATTGGAATAGTTGTCCTAAGAATGCCTGTCTTATTACTAAGAGTCCTAAAGAAAACAGTTGGCTCTGGCATAAACGCCTCTGCCATATGAACTTTAAGATAATCAACAAGATTGCTAGAGAACATCTTGTTGAGGGCATTCCTAATGAAATCTATTCCAAATCACAAGTATGTGATTCCTGTCAAAAAGGTAAACAGGTAAAGGTTTCATTTAAGTCCATTCCAACTCTTTCAACAAGCAGAGTTTTAGAACTCTTGCATATGGATCTTCATGGTCCTATAAATCCTCCTACATTGAATGGAAGAAGGTATACTCTAGTTGTTGTAGATGATTATTCTAAGTTTACTTGGGTAGTCTTTCTACACAAAAAGAGTGATACACAAACACTACTTCCAGATCTATTGAAGAGGTTGCAGGTTGAAAAAGGTCATCCCATTGTCAAGATTAGGAGTGACAAGGGGACTGAATTTATTAATTGTTACATTTCTGACTACTGTTCTAAGTCTGGCATACAGCATTTGACAAGTGCAGCCAGAACCCCTCAACAAAATGGTGTTGCAGAAAGGAGAAACAGAACACTAAAAGAAGCTTGCAGAGCCATGATTGCAGAATTCAACACACCTCAGAAATTTTGGGCAGAAGCTATTAACACAGCTTGCCACTCCCAAAATCGAAGTGCTCTTAATAAGGTGCATGGTAAAACACCTTATGAGGTATGGAAAAGCAGAAAACCAAGAGTTTCTTATTTTCATATCTTTGGATGTAAGTGTTTCATACATAACAATGGCAAAAGTAAACTAAATGCTTTTGATGCAAAAGCTGATGAAGGGATATTCTTAGGATACTCTTCTGTAAGCAAAGCATTTAGAGTGTTTAATTACTCTACCCTATGTGTGGAAGAAACACCCCATGTTGTCTTTGATGAGAATGTGCAGGACTCTGCTGATCATCAGCTCAGTAAGAAAATTGACAAACTACAGCTTCAAATCAACAATGAAGATGATGACACAGGAATATATGAATCTGTACAAGCATATAATCCTTTCCTGAATGTTCTAAATCAAGATTCTGACAAAGAAAAGGTAAAAGACAAAGGTGAGTCATCTAAAACTTCTGAAATACAAGAAATTAATGACTGCTCTCCTATGAACAAATCTGCTGATATAAATGATACTGATCTGCATGATAATTTGCATAATGTAAATGATGATAGCATTTCTGTTAAGAATAGAAGGACATGGAAGTATGCTCATTCTACTGATCTGATTCTAGGTGATTCTAGTATAGGTGTTAAAACTAGAAAACAATTGTTTGATTCAAAGGAAGAACCTAGTAAGTCTTTATTTTGCTGGTGTTGTTTTCTATCATCTATTGAGCATAAAACTGTGATTGAAGCTTTAAGTGATAGTAACTGGATTATAGCCATGCAGGAAGAACTAAATCAGTTCACTAGAAATGAAGTTTGGGAACTTGTTGATAGACCTAGTAATCATAATGTTGTAGGCACTAAGTGGATTTTCAAGAACAAAAGGGATGAAAATGATCTTGTAGTTAGAAACAAAGCCAGATTAGTTGCTCAGGGCTACTCTCAAGCTGAGGGTATTGATTATGATGAAACTTTTGCTCCTGTAGCAAGACTAGAAGCTATAAGATTGTTCCTTGCTTATGCTGCACATATGAAATTTACTATATATCAAATGGATGTGAAAAGTGCATTTTTGAATGGTATACTTGCTGAAGAAGTTTATGTGGAACAACCACCTGGTTTTGAAGTGAATAGTCACCAAGTATACAGGTTAAAGAAAGCACTATATGGATTGAAACAAGCCCCAAGAGCATGGTATGATACTCTTTCTCTATTTTTACTTGAAAATGGTTTTACAAAAGGCAAAGTTGATAGAACTTTGTTTAGAAGACAAGAAGGTAATGATATATTACTTGTTCAAATTTATGTGGATGATATTATCTTTGGATCACCCAATAAAAACTTGAGTGAAAGCTTTTCTACACTCATGCAAAGTAAATTTGAAATGTCTATGATGGGAGAAATGACATATTTTCTTGGTCTTCAAGTAAAACAAACTTCAGAAGGTATCTTTATAAATCAAGCAAAGTACACTAAAAATTTGCTAGATAAATTTGGTATTAAAACCTGTAAGACAGTTGGTGTGCCCATGCAACCTACATACAGAATGGATCTTGATGAAGGAGGTAAGTCTTCTGACCAACCTCACTATCGTGCTTTAATTGGCTCTCTACTCTATCTAACTACCAGCAGACCTGATATTGCTTTTTCTGTTGGAGTATGTGCAAGATTTCAAGCAAACCCCAAGGAAAGTCATCTGGAAGCTGCTAAAAGGATATTGAAATATCTAAAGGGGACCATTAATCGAGGATTATGGTATCCTGCAGATGATGATATATCTTTAAGTGGTTATTCAGACTCGGACTTTGGAGGTTGTAAAATAGATAGAAAATCTACTTCAGGTTCATGTCAATTCTTAGGAACTAAGCTCATTTCATGGTTTTCAAAGAAACAAACAAGTGTGGCAACTTCTACTACTGAAGTAGAATATATGGCTGCAGGTAGTTTTTGTAGTCAGCTTCTTTGGCTAATACAACAACTCAGAGACTACAATGTTGTAGAATCTAATGTACCTATATATTGTGACAGTAATAGTGCCATTGTCATCACACAAAATCCCGTTCTTCATACTAGATGCAAACATGTTGACATTAGGCATCATTTTATTAGGGATCATGTTGAAAAGAAGAATATTAGAATGGAAAAGATTCATACTGATATTCAAAGAGCTGACATTTTTACAAAACCATTGGCTGAAGTGAGATTCAGAGAATTGTGCATTAGCTTAGGATTGATAGATATGGATTCTGTTTGTATATAGAACTGTGCTAACATTTCAGGTACTGATCTTATACCAAGAAGGATATGTAGCAGAAATTAAGAGCAGTACAACAAAACTCAAAAGTCAGAAGAGACAATCCTATGCCAGATCACTAAAACAGGTAACAAGGTTACTAAAGTGACCTTAATCCCAATGAGGAAGCTGGTAAAACTGAGGGACACTGAGAACATACATTAAGGGGGAATCTGTGATTTCTTAAAGATCCTTTTGTTGACTCAGATCACTAAGTCACTTTAGCAAAAACCTTGATATGATAATTAAATTAAAACATATTGTTACTAATCTGTACTGTTTTACACCTATATCTCATGAACTAACACTTTTGCCAAGGTGAAACAGGCACAGAAGAGGAATTCTCCACTGTAGGGGGAACTGATCTGATTACATATTTGAAAAGTCTACTAATCTGATCTGATTACAGACTATAGAAGTCTACAAATGTATTCTGATTAATAAATTGACTTGTCTACAGAACTATACTGATTACAAAGCTTCTTTGTCTACAGTACTGATCTGATTACAAATCAGTTATTCTACAGAACTAATCTGATTACTACTAATCTGTCTACAAGAAATCTACTAATCTGACACAGTACTGATCTGAGGATCACTGTGCTGATATCAAAAAGATGAAATCAGAAAATTTGGGTACTGATCTGAGGATTACTGTGCTGACCCATCTACTGATCTGAAATCTACTGTGCTGATTCATCTACTGATCTGATTTCTAAAAAGGTTACTCAGCTGATCACAGTACTCAGCTGATCCAGATAAGTGATATTTTCTTTATATACTTGTAAGAAAATGAAGTGAAATAGTTTTGGAAACTACTATGCTGATTTGCATCAGAACAGTCTTTTGGTTTAGATTACTCTAAGTCAAAAATTGTTCATATTTTTAGTTTACTAATAGAAAAGATTAATACACTCTTCTATTTCTAAACCTAAAAATTGTGGTGTATTTATCAAACACATGTTGGCTCCAAAATTAAGAATGTTACTAGAATGTGAACAGTTGTTGTTTAACTCGAATTTCGAGACTTAATCCCAACCATTCTTTGTGATAATCAAATTCAATCCTAGCCCTAGATTGGTTTTGAATTTAACAAAAACGATCACACTTCATCTTCTTCGTTTTTACGAGTTCATTTCTGGAAATCTCTTAACCTCATAACTTCAAAAAAAAATCTGGTTTCTACAAAATTCTCAAATGGCAACCATTAATATTATCAATGAAGCTAACCAAGTTGCAGGAACATTCGATTCGAATTTGTGGATTCGCAAGAAGGGCATTTTCGTGGAAAACGCTGTCTATTTCAATGGCCGACACAGTGCTGAAAATCAAGCCATTCTAACTATGTGTGAAGAGTGCGGACTACGAAAATTTCTGGAATCATTTCCCATGAATGTCTATGAACCAGAAGCTGTGGAATTTTATTTACAACTCCAAGGTGATAAAAATGGTGTTCACTCCATGCTTGCTGGACACAAGGTCACCATTACTAGGGACATCCTCGAAGTAATGTTGGATTTACCACAAGGCCCAATGGATATTTTGACTTACAAAGCTGGAGAGGAAAAGGAGTGTGTGGGAAGGTGGCCAGGTGTTGAAACAGAGACCTTGACTAATCTGAAGAAGGATGTTCTTCCTACAGGTCTTCAATTTTTGATGGACATAGCTGGAAAGTGCTTGTTAGGGCAACATCATAGCCAGGATGCCTTATCAAGTTTCAAGATTAGAATTATGGCTGCAATCATCGACAGAGTGCAAGGTGATTGGCAAGGATTCTTCTTGGAAAGGTTGCTGACTGAAAAGGAAAAAGTTTTGTTTGATGAAGATACAATGGAATTTTCAATTAAATCAAAATTAGGGTTTGGAAGCAAGCTGAGTTTCTTGCTGCCTCAGCTGGTGAAAAAGCCATATTGGAGTAATCCCAAGAAATTCCATCATGGGAAATTCTTGATGAAGAAGGAGTCTGTTCAGTTTGAACAAGAGAACCCCTTGGAACAATCTCAAGAGCTTGAAGCAGAAGAGTCTGGAGCTTCAATGTACCAATCGGAGGACAATCAGCCTGAAGTTAGATCAAAATCAAGGCATGATCCGAGCAGTACTAGACCAAGGAGAGGAAGGTCTGCTACAGCTGCCTCAGAACCAACAGTTTGATTTGTGGAAACTGTGGTGCAATCGAGCTCAGATGAGCAAGAGGTTAGTATTCCTAGTCCAATTGCTATTCATAAAAGGACTAAGACAAGGAGTGTTAGGAGGAAATTGATTGTTGTCTCCCCTACCCCTTCAAACTCTGAACCAAGCCAAACTGAAACCCAAAACCCCCAACCTTCATGTTCTGGGCAGTCAGAACACTATTTTTCTGAGACTCGGAACACTCCCCATTCATCACCTCAGCACACTAACTTTGAGCCTACTTCAATACCTAGCCCTCAACATCAAACTTCATATCAATCTTCACCACATCAATCCCCAACACAGGTTCATGATCACTCTACTGAACATGAATTTGAACCTTCTACTGAACCAATTGATATTTCATCATCCCCTGAACCAGAATTTATTGCTCCTAAACCTGCTGATTTGATGGAGTACACTATCTGTGATAAAGAGGATAGAATCAGAATAGATTTAAGGATAGCCTTGTTGAAGCAATTTCCTGGATTAGATGAGAGCTCAGTTGAGTTTGAGAAACTCCTTAGGATAGGCACATGGGTGTATCTTAAGAGGAGTACTTTGAAGGAAAATTTAGCCATCATGGAAGGTATGGCAGGTGCTTCAATCTTTGATGATTGGGAAGCAGAGCAGATGCAAGCAGCTGGTGTTAACTCTTTTCTTGAGTTAGTCACTCCAGAATCTGTGGTACTTCTTGTTGAGAGATTAACAGGAATCAAGTACACTGTTGAGAAGATTACAACTCCTAACTCTGATGAGGATTTGTTTAGTGAAGAGAAAGGTGTTGATGAAGATTTGAATGCTGCTGAGAAGGATTTTATGGAAATTGATGAAGATATTGTCAATGCAACAGAGGTGTTTGAGAACACTGTTGTGCTTGAAGAAACTGAAGTTGTTGAAAATCAGGATGTAAATGCTGAAGAGATGGAAAGCATTCCAATTCACTCTGCTGATCCTATTGTTCTTGAGGATGTGCAAGAACAGATCAGAACAGGTCCTGTTGAGAAGGAATCTGATATTTCTGACTTTGAGATGTTGAAAAAGCAGAATGCAGAGCTTCAAGCAAAGTTGGAAGCTGCAGTCCAGATGTTTCAAGAAGCTACTGAAAGAATGAATAAGATGCATTCTGAACACTCTTATGAAAAGGTGATGGAGCATACAATGTCCAAAATCTTTGACCTTCATAGAGTACAAGAGAAGAACCTGTCTCAGGTGTTGCATAAAAAGCTGGAGCAACACATATCTTCCTTGAAAGAGTGGCATGATGAAGCCAAAAAGGGGGAAGATAGGACAAGACAAGTGATGGAACAAACACAGTCACAACAAGCTCAGTTGGTTGTGAGTCAGGATGAATTAAGAGCTGAAATTGCAATGTTGAATGAAAAGCTGAAGCAAAGAAAGCAACAAAAACAAGGTCAAGAAATTGTTGAGAAAAGACCTGATATTGCTGGAAGTTCAAGTCAGAAGAAGAGGAAGTTAGTCCTGTCTGATGAAGAACAACAAGAAGAAGAAGCTGGAAGAATGACTAGATCAAAAAGCAAAATGAAAACTGTTATGACAAGTGAAGAAGAAAACTTGAAAAAGAAGAAAGAAAAGGATGTCAAGTTCTTGAAAATAAGATTTGATAATCGAGTTACAGCTTTGAAGAGAAAGATGAATGCTCAAAAGAAAGCTGAAGGAAAACAGTTTGACAAAGATTTTCAAGATGAAAACTTTGTGGATTTCATTGTTTTGACAGAACATATGGAATACTGGAAAAATTTGAAGAAGAAGTGGCAGATTGCAAACTTCATTGTGAAGAAGTTTGGTGATCATTCGAGCAAGGAAGCAGAATTTATTGATTTTGAAGAATTCATGTTGAATATTGATCAAGAGTTCTGGGAAGACATAGCACAGGTTGCTAATCGTGCTGGAACAAAAATATTGTGTCCTGAAGAACCTAATTGGGAACCTCCAAGACTGGAAAATGGAGAACCTGATTACAAAGAGATCAACAACATTATTGCTGAGATTATCAAGGAAGAAGGAATCACTGATCATCAACATATGATGGATATCAAGGCAAGGATGTATGTGGCATTTAGAATCTGAAGATGCAGAATGAAGATGAAGGACAAGCTCAGAAGATAACATTTCTATCCTTAATCTTTATTTCTATATTTTGTGATCATTTCATATTTTGTGAGTATGTGTAATATGTGCAATATCTAATCTGATTGTGAATATGATATGAATTTCTGAATTGATGAACTGTTATGATAGACTACATACTTAACTACTGATTTATTAACATTTAAGTAGTTTTGGCTTCATCAAAAAGGGGGAAATTGTTGGGATATGAATCCTATAAACAATGTTCTAGTTGATGAAAGTATGTTTTGATGGCCAAAAGCAACTTAAAGTTAGTGATATATGTGGTTCTAAGTAATAACTAAGTCATCTGAATATAAGATTACTAATCTGATGAGAAACTTAAATTGAGATTACTGATCTTAATGGTATCTGAAATAAGTTTACTGATCTTATTTAGTAATATTAAGAGTAAAATTACTGATCTTAACTGAGTCATATGGAATAAGATTACTGATTTGAGTATGGAAACTGAGAATAATTTTAGTGATCTTATATGAGATATTTAAATATGAGTTACTGATCTTATATGCTTACTGATCTTATATGTAAGTTACTGATCTTAAATGATTATTGATCTTAGTGTTTACTGATCTTATATGGAAGTTATTGAACTTACATGAGTTACTGATCTTATTGGTTACTGATCTGATATATGAACTGTTAGGAACTAAGCTGATGTTTTGAATTGTATAGACAGCTTATAGTGTAGGACTTAGATATACTCATTTGTATATAGTTCAGTTGATGTATAGATAGGTTTTATATGTGTAAAGTTGTATTCTATGTGTATTCAGCAATGTAAAAGTTCAGAACAGTAGTTTAGGAATAGATTAGAAGAAGATCAGAAGACTATTGAAGACTCAGAAGACTACTTCAGAATAAGAAGACTTCAAAGAAGAATTGAAGATAAGCTGAGAAGAAATCTGGAGAAGTTTTGAAAAGTTTTAAGTTACTGTGCTGACTGACTCAGCAGAGTAAAAAAATCCGAAGAGTAAAAATCAGAACAGTAAGTTACTGTGCTGATTTGTTGAAATTGAAGAATAAGTTTGGAAAGCTTATTTAAGGTGTAACTGAAAATATAGTGAAGATATGCTGACTTGGAAGTTGAAGGAAGTTACAAAGTCGGTTACAAGAAGAAGTTACAAAAACAGTTTTAGAGTTAGTTGAGAGTTAGTTCACAAACTGATAACTGTCATACTAAATTCTATAAATACTGTGTAATCTCCTACTGCTAAGACTACTGATCAAAAAGCAATCACAAGCAATCTAAGTCTACAGAGCACAAGAAGAACTCACAGAGTTGAAGGAGATTAAAGAAGAGAAGAGCCACTGAATTGAAGAGAAGAATCAAAGGCTATTCAAAGAGAAGTTTTACTTTTCAAAGTTTAAGTTTGTATTTTGTAAAACAAGTGTGCTAGTTACTTGGGAAATTACTAGTAGATCGAAGATATACCTGGAGGTATAATCGATAAGATCAAAGTCTTAATCTTGGGACTTTAAGCCACAAGAAAGTCAAGAAGGAGTTAATAAAACATCACAACTGGGATTGTGAGAGTGGATGTAGACATTTGTCGAACCACTATAAAATTCTGTGTTCTTTACATTTACTGTTTGATATTTGTTTGAAGTGTTTAACTAAGAACATTAAGAATTAACAAAGATAAAGATCTATAGAAAAGTTGAGTATAAAGTTGTTTGGGCTCATTAGTAATCTGATTATTCCGCATTGTGTATTCTGATATATTGAAAGATTTTTGAAAAGTCTATTCACCCCTCCCCTCTAGACATTTTCACTAGCTTACTCAATATTATTAACTCAACTTTGGGACCAACACTATTTATTTGGTCTTGGTGGGAATCGATCCCGGGTGGGTGAGCGTCCATAGCTGGGCGCCCACTACTCGGGCAGACAACTCTTTGGTTCAGTTTTTAATATTAATTATATATGTATTCAATTTTTACTAATTTAGTTAATTTACTTATTTAATAATTTATTTCACATATATTAATTGATTAATTTTTAACTTGTATATATGTATATATTTTTGTATATATATTGTAATTTATAAAGCAATTCCAACTATAAAAAATCAATGTTACCTTAACAATTTCAAAAAAATAATAAAATTTACATCCAATCTTCATCCTCTCATCTTTATGTCCATCTTCATTTGCATTGTCATATTTATAAATATTTTTATAAACATTCAAACTGATTTATAAGATAAAAAATATGGAGAATTATTAAACATTTAATTATATAAACCGATTTTCTTGATTTAATATGCATAGTTGAAGTAGTACTCTTCCCTCATTCTTAGCGGGAATAACAATAAATAATTAATGAAATCAAGAAAACAAAAAAACATAAAACAAATTATACAGAATGATCAAATCAAAAAATTATACCCCAAAATAAATCAAATAAAAAACTTAATATGTCAAATTAATGAGTAAAAGTAAAAGTAAATGAAATTATATTGATCCTATTATTTCAAACATCATAGTGTTGGAATCGTCTCTATTATTTCACATTGTGCATGCACTCAAACTTTTTTGCTTTATTATGTTTAAACGACAACCTTTTTTAATTCATTAGAATAAAACATGAAAAAATCTATTTCATCACTAAAATATTAGAGACGACATATAATTTTCATTATTGTTCTAGTTATTAAGAATAAAATAAAATATTGTGTTGCTAATATGGTGATGAAATATTTTAATTTTCTCTTGAATATTAAATCCACAAAATTAATCAAGCAAATTTCAATTTTGTCGCTAAAATATTAACGACGAAATATAATTTTCATTGTTGTTCTTATTATTAACAACAAAATAAAATATTTGTTAAAAGTGTGGCGATGAAATATTTTAATTTTGTTGCAAATATTAATTCCAAGAAATTAGCCACAAAAAATATATTTCATCGTAAAATACTAGCGACTAAATATAATTTTCATTGTTGTCCTTATTATTAACAACAAAATAAAAGAATTAGTTGCTAGTTTAGCGATGAAATTTTTTTATTTCATCGCAAAAATTAATTTCAATAAATTAGCCACAAAATATTATAATTCATCGCAAAATATTAGCGACGAAATATACTTTTCATTGTTGTTCTGATTATTAACAGCAAAATGAAGCAATTCGTTGCTATTATAGCGATAAAATATTTTAATTTCATTGCAAAAATTAATTTCAATAAATTAGCCACGAAAATTTATATTTCATCGCGAAATATTAGTGAAGAAATATAATTTTCATTGCTGTTCTGATTATTAACAACAAAATGAAGAAATTTGTTGCTAATATAGCGATGAAATATATAGATTTTGTTGCAAAATTTAATTTCAAGAAATTAGAAATAAAATTTTTTATATCATCGCAAAATATTAGCAACGAAATATAATTTTCATTGTTGTTCTGATTATTAACAACAAAATGAAGCAATTTGTTGCTAATATAGGGATGAAATATATAAATTTTGTTGCAAAAATTAATTTCAAGAAATTAGCCACGTAAATTTCTAATTCATCGCAAAATATTAGCAACGAAATATAATTTTCATTGTTGTTCTGATTATTAACAACAAAATGAAGCAATTTGTTGTTAATATAGCAATGGAATATATAAATTTTGTTGCAAAAATTAATTTTAAGAATTTAGCCACGAAAATTTATATTTCATCGCAAAATATTAGCGACGAAATATAATTTTCATTGTTGTTTTGATTATTAACAACAAAATGAAGCAATTTGTTGCTAATATAGCGACGTAATATATAAATTTTGTTGCAAATATTAAATCTAACAATTTAGCGACGAAAATTTCTATTTCGTTGCTAAAAATTGATTTTAGCGATGAAATTTAGATTTGTCGCAAAATTTTCGTCGCTATTCCCCCTGTTTCTTGTAGTGAGATAATGTTATGTTTAACTCAGTCTAATAATAAAATATATAGTTTTATGCTTAGTTTTATATTAAACATTTCTTTACTTGCCAATATTAAATTCAGTTTATGTCAATGTAGGATTATTCCCTGTTGCCTTTTCTGTGGTATCTACTGAAAATAAAAGTAACTGGGCATGGTTTTTGAACAAAATTAAGGACTGCATATTCCATCCGAAATAGATCATATTTATATCTGATAGGAACACAGGTCTCATGTCAGTCTTTTATGATGTATGGGAACATCCTCCACATTTCTACTGTTTATTCCATCTGATAATGAATATCAAGGGGAGATATGGAGGGGGGTGGAATACGCAACACCGAGAAAATATGGCTGACTTATTCAAGCAGTGTGCATACGCACCCAATGTACGCATATTTGACGATAAGATTAAGAAATTCAAAGAAGTTGGTGGTCGAATTGCAGAAATATGGCTTGAGGACTTGCCTTATTCACACTGGGTTGTTTCTCATTCACCTAACATCAAGAGATATGGTGAAATGACTTCAAATGCAACTGAATCTTTCAATTCCTGGATACGGGAGTCCAGGGGATTACCCATTACTCATATGATTGATTCAATAAGGTCAAAATTATCCTAGTGGTTTGTTGATAGGAGAATAGCCAGTAGTAATTGGTCTGGTTTGTTGGTTCCTTTGAAGGAGGACCTCTGGAACGAACATGCAAATATCAGTGCATCGTGGAGGGTCACAGTCTACCCCAATGGACAGTTTCAAGCAGCTTCAAAGACATCAGTCATTGTTGATCTAGAACAGAAATTCTGCACATGTTTTCAATGGCAAGTAACTGGATTCCCATGTGCTCATGTGGTGGCTGTTATTAAGAGATACTGTTCCTCTATTTCCAATGTTGTTGAAGACTGCTTCATGGTATCAAACTATAAACAATGCTACAAGGTTGATTTAATGCCAGTTCCAGAAACTGAGAAATATGAATGGAAGCCGACGATGGACAGTGAAAAAGTACTTCCACCTATTCTGAATAAACCTCCTGGTAGACCAAGACAAAAACGAATTACCTCGTATGACGAGTTTCGTCATGTCAAGCCTACAAACTGCTCTATATGTGGGAAGAAAGGTCGACATGATCCTTTAATGTGTGCTGCAGTTTTTGGAACTGATGTGACAAATATTTACCATTTAATTGCAATTAGATTAGATTTAGTTTATTGCTCAGTAAACTATTGTCTACATTTGTTTCTTAATGTATGATGGGTCTTTCTATGGTCAGGAAGGCTTCGCCCTTCCTGATAACAGGAAATTTATTAAATACCATTAGATCAATGATCTAACGTATGAAATTGTTTTTATATGATTGCACTTCGCAATAGTGCATTTGCTCTATGCAATGTGTAATCGCACTGATTCGCCATACTAATAAATTAAATTAATAAATATAAAATTACAAAAATATCCTTATAAAAATATTTAATTAAAAAATAATATATCAAAATTAATACAATTTCACTTTTAAATTAAAAAACTTCTAACAAAATTAAAATTATAAATAATTTCACACACACTTTTATGATTATTTTTTTCATCGAGATGAACAATCCAATATTTGGGGGTTTTTTTTCAAACCAAAAAAATCCAGATTTCTGCCTCAAGAAACCTCTCGTCAATCTCTCTCGGCAACTCTCACAAATTGCAATCTCATGGTCGTTCGCTGCTCTCAGTCACATCGGCAATCTCAGTGACTATATGTATTTTTAGTCATACAACTTTCGTTTTACAAAATTGCAGAAACAACGGAAAATTGAAATTTCGGCGATCGTATTCCCGCAACAACAATCTCAATCAAAGCCGTCGAGTTTACTCAAACGTCGATCGACAAATGGAACAGTAAAATCACCAAGTAACTCACCCGCTCCGAATCGAAACCCACTTACAAACATTCCGATTCAGAAAGAGTAAATATGGACAAAATAGCCTACTACTCGAAATTAGCTCCGTGAATGTAATAAGAATGTTAATTGAGGTTATATTTTTTTGTTTTTTGAGAGGATGTTAATTGAGGTTAGGAGTACATTATTTGGGTTGCAGAATGTGAAAACATGGTTGAGAAGTTTGGGGAAGATGAACATTGGGTCGGCGGTGGTTGTTCGAGTGGGTTTATTTTTAGTTTGGATATTTTAATAATTTAAGTGCAAACTTGTATATAATCTGCTTTTAATAATATGTGAAATTTGAGTTAAAAAAAAGTTATTATAAGGGTATTTAGGTAATTATATATATATATATATATATTATTTAGGTAATTAATTATTTCCATCAATTGCAAAGCTAATCGCACAATGACGAAGAAATACGACGTGTCAATTTTTAATTCGGTTCCTGTTATCAGGAAGGGCGAACCCCCTTCCTGACCATAGAAAAACCCATGTATGATTCTGTAATACTTATTGTGCAAGAATCTTCAACATTTTATATCATTATTCCACTTGTTTTACATTGAAGAAATAATTACGTATACAATATTATATCTCATTTGTATCTATTATTCCATGCATATTTAGAGTCATACCGGTCTCAAACCCACTAAATAATAAATATGAAAATAGTTATATATTTTATAAACAGTTTAAATGATCAAATCAATTATGTGTATCATATCTTTAATTGATCACATCAACGTTGTGTATCATACTGTTCGGTCCCAGCAGACCGTAAAAAACCATCAGGTTTTTACCATAAACCTTTATGCGGCGCATATACGTGTAACATACCCGTATCAGATCGAATAAATCGTTATTCTGAAAAATGGATCTAAAGTTTGTAAATACCCTTAAATGATCACATCAACGTTTTGAATGTAATGGCCCGAACCAACCAAACTTGTAAATAAACTCAGATATGCACTCATTCTGCATTGTCTGCAACGCATATATGTACTGCATATATCAAATGACACTGCATATATCAAATGACAGTGCATTTTCCTCGATGTTCATTTATTAACAGATTTATTACGTTTGTATCGTTGTATTCTTTAGTGCCTTTCAACAAGCACAATACATATTTATGAAATTCAAAACGGATAACATACATACATATAAATCCCATCCAAAAAATAATAATTACACAACCATATGCAAAATCCCAAAATACTAATATATCAAATGACAATGCATATATCAAATGACAGCGCATATATCCAATGACAATGCATATATCAAATGACAATGCATATTCGTTGATATACATGCATTAACTGATTGTAGTGCGTTTGTATCGTTGTAGTTTTAGTGCCTTTCAACAATCACAACACTTATTTATGAAATTTAAAACGGATAACATACATACATATAAATCCAATCCAAAATAAAATAAATACACAACCATATGCAAAATCACAAAATACTAATATAACAATATTTAAACAAAAGTGTTAAAAAATTTAACAACCAAAAATTGTTCAAAAACTAAATCAAATAGTTAAAACAAATAAGTGTTTAAGACACTAATTTCTGAATGGCTTCACTAGACTGGGAATGTACCAATACGAGCACCCAATATGAGGTTGATCATCCATATCCATCAACGGCTCGAATTCCTTCTTCATTACATCATAAATGTAGAATCTCCCAAAAGGTTCTTCCCTGAACACTATTCTTTTTTTCGAGTTTTTGAAACATATTGGTACTAGTTTATAATAATTAGGTAGTATCTCTTCCTTGAAAATTACCACTCTAGACCACGACCGACGACGCCTTGTTGCATACGTGAGTATATGCATCTCAAAGAAATAACTACTTCCACCCTCTTCTTCAGGACCAAGCTGACATGCATAAACACCAATACTGGATTCGTCCAAAGCAATAATTGATAAAAACCACGATGACAATATAAACAACGGAGCTTCAAAATTACTGTATGTTAAACGATTAGGGTCGAAAGTAATAAACTCGGTTTCACCGTGACCTATATATACTTTCCAATGGAAAAGACCACCAACGAAACAAGCATTATCAACAGGTGGGTTATTAAATGTAAAGGGGGGAATACTAATCCAACAGTTTGAGTTCCTTGAGTATAATTTAGATTCTGAAAGTATTCCTTCTGAATCATAAAATCTTGCAACTCTCAATCATCATTTTTTCGAATAGGAACATCTCTAGTCTGTTAAGTTTAACACCTTTCTTCAAAAGATATAAAAAAAAAATGAGTGAAACAATACCAGAAGACATTTCATTTGAAATACTTGAGCAACTACTTCCCAAATCACTCATCGGATTCAAATGCGTTTCTCGCATATGAGAGTCGTTTATTTCAACAGAGGAATTTGTTCAAAGGAACCTCCGTAGAATGAAAGAAGATAATAGATTCTCAATGCTCAATCAAGTAAATGAGGCAAACCCACCTATATGTTATGAATTCGTTCCTCTTGCAGTTCTATCATATAGAAGGTTTGTTCGTTCTGAAGATGAAGATTATGAAATACTTGGTACATACGATGGGTTACTTCTTTTTTGCAACACTGATGATCAGTATTCTCTTGTCAATCCATCTTCAAATGAAACATTTTTTTATAAAAAATGACCCTATATCAATACCTCCTTAATTTTGGGAAGCATGGGTTTATTTTTTTATAGGTTTTGACATTGATTTAAATGAATTCAAGATAATGAGGATAGCTAGATTTTGGTCGTTACAATGATATCAGTATGAGGTGAAGCTATATTCACATAATTCAAATTCTTGGTGTTTTGTTGAATCGTATCCGTATGATAGGCCCTCTATTGCAAATGGTTTTTTCGTTGGTGGTCGATTTCATTGGCAGTTAAAACTTGATGGTGGAGTATATAAAATTGCATCGTACGATGCAAAGAAGGTTGTTTATGAACTAATAGATATTCCAAATTTTATACTCCCGACATGGTATGTTGAATTTCGTGCTTTGGACGAGACTACTATTGCTGTTTATTCCAGCAAGCTTAGCCCAAAAGTGAACCTAGTGAATAGATACTTTCTTCAGATGCACATCTTAACATATCATAACGATCAATCTACATGGTCAAGCTTGACGATATTCAAAGAAGAAGTTTTACCTTTTATGTTCACTATCAACCCGATTTGCTATTTGAATTTTACGAAGACCCTGATTATGTTTAAGGAAGAGCCAAATGGTACATTTTGTTCTTATGATATACAAAAAAGAGAATTTCAGGCACTGGATTCGTTAGATGCAGCCCCTGGGGTCGACCGTACATATAGTGTTTTGCATAGCCTTGTTTCTCCGTTCCCAAAAATGTATAGTAATATGTATTACAAAATTTATTTATATAAGTTATATTGTTGTGAAATATGTCATGTAAATGTTGTTTATGAATCAATTATAAATCAAGTTATAAATCAATTTCGAGTTTCTGAACAATCTCATATTTTGATTCTTATTATGTGAAATAATGCAATCTATGTATGCAGTAAAAAAATTATATCATAATAACTTCATTACGACAACAATAATACACAAAATAACCCAATTAAAATTGAAAGTGTTTATTGCAAGAATTCAATATCGTAGAAGGTTTAATATATCATAAGCATATCACATTTCACTTTCGAGATTGATTTCATCCATACATACCATAATACCCAAAATAAACAGATAAGCAACATGTATTTAACATATCTCGATGATAAATTTAGTGTTCCTTTTTTAGTTTTCTTGTCAACAGTATTCCCCCTAACAATCAAAGCCGACAACACTTGGCCATTCTCAAACTTCAAATAAGCAATCTCATCTTCTAGCTTCTTGAAATTAATCTGCAAGTCATTGGCTTGATTTCTCTCCTCATTTAATTTCTTAATCAGTCCATGTATAATATGTTGTCCTCTTGCACACAATGGATCATCAATCCATCTAAAAAACTTGTAGAATCCAGATTTCTATAAATTAATTTGCAGTAAAAGTTAATATTGACATATATGCGTTCATTATACCTGGTGAACATTGTTAATAAAACTCCATAATATTAAAACGAACAACTCACCGGGTACGATTCACAACCATAAAATCTCCTTCCCACATTCTGATTCTTCCAAGATGTTATGATTTTAGCATCGATTCCACAATAGCACCTTAGACGATGCACTGCATTCCCATCCCAATTATCCTCACGATTCATATCGCTTAAATATGAATATTATAGTATATAGGTATTCGAATGAAAAAACTATGAAAGTAGGGGAAAATCGTTTGCTTATGTGCTATGTAAGGCGTAGGTCTCGAAATAAATAGGAGAATTTGTTGAGTAATGGTGATTAACCCTAATTTTAGTAACGTAATAATAAAAAATATATTAATTTTTCATAATGTCATAAATACCAAAATTATAATTGGGAAATAATCAATTAACATAAGTTTCTATGTCGAAATTAGTTTTCAACGTAATGCATATATAATATATAGAATAGTATACAATGCGTATATAATTTATATATATATATATATATATATATATATATCTAATGAATATAGTTTATGTAATGATATCACTGAATATATACATATATTTTATTAAGAATAAAATCAAGACAATTTCTAGATGAAAATGAACAATGTCATTCAATTCATAAGTTATGAACTCAAAAAGTTGTCAACATCTAATAAACCAAAATATCAAACCGACTGACTGACAGGGAGTTGAATTCGTAGAAAATTAGTACAATCAACTTCAAACATTGTTTATAATAAACACACATAACTAATTGTAAATAAACGGATTCAGAAATGTCCCCACCATCCGGACACGCATAACACTTGCAGCATCGGCATTGTAATCACCTTTCGGAGGTTCATCACCTTTTACAAAGCATTCAAGTAATTTGCAAACTATAATCCCACAATCTAGTGAACTAGGTACCTTCTGCATAATCTCAGATTGAATAGGATTTGAGAATTTAATCTTTAAAAATGGATGATTAGGTGCTGATTTTATGAACACCGTCGTCAACTTCGCCTCAACATACTTAACCTATTAATTTTTACAAATGAATGATAAATGTATATTAATGACAGGTTTTATTGAACATATAAAATAAATTTAAAATTTAATTATAACAAGAGAACAACTTACCACATGCATAGCCTCTTTCAAGAATGGATCAACAGATGTAAGCTTCCTTGGACGAAGTGAGTTATAGAACTGTTGAATGGAGTCTTTATAATCTTTTGTCCTTTATGGTCTATTTTTTCGCCCTCCTCTTTCAAATCTTCAGTGTCGCTTAACTCATGTACCAAATTTAATTCTTTGGTCAGAACTTGAGGAGATATCAGAATAGGCTTCCTGTTATTTGCAACAGTTCTCCCCTTGATTCGATCAACCATAGAACTAGGAGAGCGAATAATCTTATTCCTTCTTCCAACTTTAAATGTTGGTCTTTGTGGACTCTCATAATTAGTTTCCCTTTCGCATTCACTCCCCACCTGAACATTACTAACCGAAGCTGTTGGCAAAAATTCTGGAGCAATAACAGGAGCTGATGTCAAAACATCCTCCTTCCCAACCTTACTACTTGAATTTTTTGCCAACTCTTCTTTTTCATTTCTATCTAGTTCTTCTAACAGCAACTCATCTTCTGTGTATTTTTCCAAAGGCTTCTTAAGCATATCGAATTCTCTCTTTAGCAATTCTATCTCATGCTCCAGTCCTAAAATAAATTCATTTTTCGCCTTCTTATCCAGTGCATACGAAGCCCTTTTCTTCTCAAAGTCTTCCTTGATCTTTTTAATTTCAAGTTCCAGCTTCTCATTGCATATTCTCAACTAAACCATATCATTCATACTAGTCCCAATATTATCTCGTACAACCTTCTCAACTCGGATATTACCCCCTTCTTTAATCACACCAACTTCATTCCGATCTTCAATAAATGACTTTTTCAAATCACTGCACACCCTCATCACTGTTCGATCAACGTCAATATCATCTAGTTCATCATTATTCTGAAATCTTATATCAAACAACGGACCGTCATCAATGCTTACACCCTTCAATTTTGAACTTGATCAAATATCCAAATTTACAACTGGCTCTTTACCCGGCAAAACTCCTGCCCTGTCTACCGACTCAGCATTTGCATTTACATCAGCAGTTGCGCAGGATTGTCCATAAGCATTCGTAAAATTCCCAGGATTACTGTCAACACTTGTTATCATATGTGACCTTTCATTATCCCTGAATGCATGCAGTGAATTGTACTGTTCTTCCTCCCAAGCATTTATCTTCAAACAATTGGTTGACACTTTAAACTGTATATAACAAATTCAACAAATTCTTAATTAATATTAACTATTTCAATAATATTTCTTATATTAAAAGATTTAACCTTTATATTACCTTAAAATGTTTGTTCAGAATACCCCTGTCTATAACAGCGTTCAGAGCGTTTAAATTCCACTTCAAAAATCTTGGAAAAACTCTCTCGTTCAATGGATCTATTAACGAAAAGTGTTCACAAAGCCAAAACTGCATAAATTTTGTAATCCATTAAGTAAGTATGGGGCACGGAGTTCGCTACTACGATGTACTCTACAGGAACAATGGATCAATACAAATTAGATTCTATAACACAAAAAGAAAAAAATATGGTGCAACACAAATGAAGCAAATTCATGTAAAAACCGTGTTGAGGTGTTTGTAACAGTTTTTTAGCACAACATTGCCTGATTCGAATTTATTTTTATAAGTAGTAATTATTTATTGAGATTTATTTTATTTATTCAATTATATAACTAACCCACGTTTTTTTTTATTTTTCAGATTATGCTTGGATTTAGTCTTTATTCTAGAAATTTCTTAAATTATTTAATTAATTAATAAAATGGATTTTCCCACTAATTAAACCATGATCAAGGTTGTGGCTAAAAATGTGGAGCACTATCACATTATTTCTGGAATTAATCATGTTAACCTCCAACTACACACACATTCTCTCCATAAAACTCAATTAATTGTGACTTGTGTTGCTAATCGTGATTTTTGAGTTTCTTAAGTACTAAGCTTCTGCAGAATTGATTACTGGCCGTGTATCTCTCAAATTTTGTGAATACACTCCTCAAAACCATCTTAAAATTCCAACCGTCCCTTAAATGGCTGGAAACCGACCTCAATCCCACTCACAATCTCACTCTGATTCGAAGAACTCATCCCCTTCTCACACAAACCCTCTCGAAATCCTTGCTTCCATGGCGTCTCAAAAATCAACCTCGTCAAATGCTGACTCAAATGTCTCTGCAACACCATCAACAACTACTCCTACTCCTCAAACTGCTCCTCAAACCGTTCCACCAACAACCAACATTCCTCAAGATGCAACTGTCGAACAGTTCAACAAGGCTATCGAAGAAGTGTCTGACTCTCTTCGAACAACTGGTCATCTGCCCGTGATGACTTTTGGAGATATCACAGTGGATATCTCAAGCTATTTGGCTGATCAAACCGCCCAAATGGCTGCTGCTTCAAAAAGCCCTAAATCACCTACTGTTCACAACCCGCAAGCTGAAAATGAGGAGGTTGCTGCTGAAGAGGAAGCTACTGCTACTTCCGACCCTGAAGATGTTGAAATGGAGGATGCAAACATCTCTGAAGACGGTACAAACTCTTCACTCTCTGTTTCGGATGAATCTGCTCCCATTCCTTTAAAGAAGAATGCGCAGAAAGGAAAAAGACAGAAGAGTCCTGTTCAAAGAAGAAGATCATACCGTGTGTTCACTCGTGTGGATTATTCTGAATCTATGAGGAAGAAGAAGAAAGCTGGAGCTGAAGCTGCTGAACCCATCCAAGTGTTCACAGACTCTGAAGAGGAAGCTGCTATTGTTGTTAAAAAGACTGTGGCTGAGAAACCCAAGAAAGCTGTTGTTGAAAGGAGGAAGAAAGCTGCTGCTGATCCCAAAGGCAAAGGGAAGGCCAAGATGATTGCTGAAGATGAACCTGCAAAATCAGATTCCAATTCTGATTCTGATGTGTGTTTAAGAGATATTCTGAATTCTCTTAAGAAAAATGTTGAGCATTTTGCTGCTGCAAAAGAAGCTGCACCAGAACCTGAAGATGATGGCAGTGGTGATAGCTCTTCCAGTGCAGAGAGCAACTCTAAGGAAAGCTCTGCTAAAGACTCCACATCAAGCTCCAATGACCTTGCTTCTGAAGAGGAAGGTAATTCTGATTCTCTTGAGACTCTAGAGAATAGATTGGCTATTTATTCTAAGAGAAAACGGTTGATAGAGAAGAGGATTAATATCCCTGATTTTGAAAGTAAAGGCATGGTTAGTTTCTTAGAGGAAAGGAATTTGATGCATGCTGTGAATTTTGGTGAATCTTTCTTGACAAATTGGGCTTATGAATTTTATGCTTGCATGAAAAAGAGTACTGGTAGGAGATCATCTAAGTGGTATGGGACTGTAAACTTTAGGGGGAGGGATGTACCATTTACTCCTGAGTTGATAAATGAGTTTCTGCATATTCCCAATGTTGAGGTGGATGAAGAACCTGACATGGATGTGGTTATTGCTGCTATAACTGGTGGTAGGGTAGTTAAGTGGACTAGACAGATGCTAGCCAAAGACCTCACTTCCCTACATTCTGTGTTATATGAACTCATTATCTACAACTGGATTCCCACTACAAATACCACTAAGATCACAAAAGACCAAGTTGTTCTTATGTATAGGATCTCTGTGCTTAAGAAGTTCAATTTAGGCCTCACTATCTTTCACCATATGATGAGATTTACTGGAAAAGTTTCTGAAAAAGGCAACCTACCCTATCCTGTACTGATTTCAAATTACTTGAGGCATTATGACCTTGTTGCCAAGAACACTGATGTGTTCAGGGGGAGAGTACCATTACTGGCCATAGCTCCTGCCTTACTCACTGGGGATAGAGTAATTGATCTGCCTTTGACTGCTCCTGGTACTGATCATCAGCACAGGCCTTCAACTACTGAACATCAGCAAAGACCCTCAACTTCTGAACATCTAGAATCATCCAGATTAAGACAGATAAATGCACCCCCAAATGTTGAGAACATCCATATCAACATTTCTGGTAATGTGTATCTTTCACAAGATTTCATCAAATTACAGCTCAAGCACTTGCAGGAAACTATTGATGAGCTCCAGTTCCTGAAGGATAGGTGGACCAGTATGCTCTCACCTACAACAGGGGGAGTACCACCACCATCAAACTCAAATGTGGTGATTGAAGAGTTAAATGATGATGGAGTTCCTGCTGCTGCTGCTGGTGGTGAACCTGATGCTGCTGATGCTGGAGTAACTGATGTAGTTGCACATCTTGCATCTATTTACTTTGTGGATGAAGCTGATGAACAGGAACAGTGATGAACAGGGACAAGCTACAAGACAGGGGGAGATCTGATTTCATAATGGCTGCTGTTTATGTCATTTATTCAGTTCAATCTCTGTAATTAATGTTTAAGTATTCTGAAATTCTGATACACTTGCTATTTATTTTCTTAGATGTTAGTTTGTTTATTTGTTGCAACTTGCTTAAATTATGGTTACATTTGATGATATCTGTTTACTGCCTTTGCTTAATATGTTTACAGATTATCATGTGTTTACTGCAGGTTGCTGAGTATTTGTTTTGTTAACTCCTCTTTGCTCTGATTTTTTATTATTTTGTTTTTGTTAGTGTCTTACTTAGATCTTAAGTTAATTCTTCCAGTTCAACTTATGATCTTAGTACAATTACTTATGTTGTGAATAAGTGTACTGTTTATGCTTATTCTATTTTGGATAAAATAGTTTTGATCCTTTGGCACGGATCATTATGAAATTATCCTTGATCTTCATTTGATTTGATCCAATGATTACAACAGGTATTGTCTTGACTAGTGCTTAGCAATGATGTCAACCTCAACTAAGTACATAAAACTGAGTATGTATAGAAATATATGTGCATCAGGTGTGTTGTAGTCGAAAGGTCAAATTGGGGGAGATTGTAGATGTTGTTAATTCTTAAATGCCTTAACATTATCAACAACATCTTAATTTGACCTTCCGAGATTTTTTCTAAGTCTTTTCTGAAATGCTACATTAAATGTTGATCTAAATGTTGTCGCATTTCTGGCAGGATCTAGAAGCTTCTACAAGGATCTGGAACCTGGAAGATTCCAGAACATTGGAGAACATGCTAGAACAGCCTAGATGCATTTGGAACGACCTGGAGCATGCTAGAAGGACCTAGAAAGATCATGGAAGATGTGGATGTTGAGTTTCCTAAAAAATAGGACCTCAATGTGGAAGCCTCTAGAATTCGTATCCCACATCTATAAATACCCATTGAAGGCTTCATAATTCAGTGTGCTCTATTCGATCAATATCCTAGACCGAGCGTTCATCCCTGTTAGGAAATTGTGGCCAATAGTTCTACATTTTAGTTCATACGTTGTATACCACCCGTATGACTGTGTGTCTTCTTATCTATTGAGAATGTAATCATTAGATATACTAGGCATTTCGACAGTGTATAATTTATACACTTAGTTCATTTTCTAGACTTGGCACCTGCCTCGTTTATAGTTTCGTTGTGAAAGTTATTGTTGTAACATTTCACACAACATTTGTACTTGAATATAAGTATTGATTTTACGCCATAAGGCAGACATAGATTTTTATTTATAAAATCTATGTTAAAAGTATTTCCATTATGTCTCGTTTGTTTTTAGTGTTACAAGTCTTCCGCTGTGTATCTTAATTTCTGACATTCTGTTAGAGTCAGTGTTGCACTATTTGTCTCAACATTCTGTGCAACATTTATCTACTTATACTTAAACACTTTTATACACCCCAACACACTTTCAGTTGGTATCAGAGCTGATACCTGACGACACTAGGTTAGATCTTTGGTCAAGTGTATTTTTAGTTTAGTTTAGCAATGGAAACACATCACATATCCACTGCACTTAGGCCACCCGTTTTAGATGGTTCGAATTATTCTTATTGGAAGCCTAAGATGCGTATGTACATCAAGTCAATTGATGAACGTGCTTGGAGGACTGTACTTACAGGTTGGGAAGCTCCAAAGAGACCAGCAGACGCAGATGGTGAAGTTCAACTCAAAAGAGAAGTTGATTGGACGGCTGATGAAATAACAACAGCAAGCTACAATTCTAAAGCTTTAAATGTTATTTTTACTTCTGTTGATGTTTCAATGTTTAAAATTATATCTAACTATTCTACTTCTAAAGATGCATGGGACAGGTTGCAAGAGCATTGTGAGGGTTCAGACAGTGTTCGAAGGACTAAGCTTCGAATGTTGGGGACAAAATTTGAGAATCTCCGAATGAAGGAAGATGAAACCATTTCATCCTACAATGAAAGGTTAAGTGAGATAATTAATGAATCACATTCTCTTGGTGACCCTATTTCTAATGTTAGAGTAGTTCATAAGATATTAAGATTTGTTCCTAAAAGATTTGATGCTAAAATTTGTGCTATTGAGGAGGCAAAAAATACAGATACATTAAGTCAAAATGAGTTAGTGAGTATTCTTAGAACATATGAAATAAACACTAATCAAGTTGATGAAAATGATGCTGATAAGAAAGTTATGGTTTTTAAAGGAGAAACATCAAACATTTCTGAGATTCAACCTATCATTACTGAAGTTGATTCTGATGAAGAATTGCTTGATAAATGTCTCAAGGACCCTAACAACATTGCCTTACTTACTAAGCACTTTAATAAGTTTCTTAAGAAATCTGTGAACAAATCTAGCAACATTCAGCCTAAGATTCAAATCAACACATCAACACCTCAACCAGAAAGGAGGAAAGGTCAATTCACACCAAGACTATCAAAGAGTGAAGGTAAACCAAGGTATGATCCTGAATTTTGAAAATCAGTTCAATGCAATGCTTGTTCTGGTTATGGCCATTATGCAAATGAATGTGCCAATACTAGACTTAAGCAAAAACTGAATTTTAGTGCTACCTTGAGTGATGATTCTGATGATGATCTTGATGAATTAAATCAGAATGAATATTCTAATTTTACCAGAATTGATTATAATGATTCCTCAGATGATGATCTGGATGAAACAGATTCTGATGCTGTACCTGATGCTTCAACATCTACAGCAACATCAGAACAGAATCACCCAGATTTGAACTGTTTTAATGGTTTAGTTGATGATGCAGGAAAAAGGAATGATGACAATGAATACCAAAAGATGTTAGATGATTGGAAGAATCAGAAACTCACCCTTGATTCTCTGAATAAAAGGAATGAGGATCTGACAGACACAATCACCAAGCTAGAAGTTATTCTTACCAAAAGAGATCTGGAAATCTGTAACTTAAAGGAGAAACTGATAAATTCTACTTTATGTTTCAAGAAATATTCCAAGAGTGCTTCTGAGGTAAATAGTGTTATAGCTACTGGTAAGTCTAACAATCATGGTTTAGGTTATGATGGTACTACTGCTTCTATTTCTGATAAATTTAGAAAACCTGTGAAATTTGTTAAGGCAAATGTTGACACATCTGGTGCAACATCTGCAGAAACAGGGTCTCACAAGGTTAAAAGGAAGTATATCTGTCATTTCTGTTTCAAAATTGGTCATATTCGTCCTTACTGTATAAAGTTGTTTGAAGAACAGAAAAACTTGAAAATACTGCATAAGAAACTGTCACATCCTGGTAAACAGTTTTTGAAATCTGCATGGAAACCAAAAGCTACCTGTAATGTTGTTCATACCTCCTTAAAAGCATGTTTACCTGACTTATGGTACTTTGATAGTGGTTGTTCTAGACATATGACAGGTCGTATTGATTTCTTATCTGATTATGTGACCTTGAATAGTGGTAGTGTTACATATGGTGGAGGTTCTAAAGGAAAGATTGTTGGTAAAGGAACTTTGAATGTTGAAGGTTTTCCTAAGCTTAAAAATGTATTACATGATGATGGCTTACTTGCAAATCTGATTAGCATTAGTCAACTTTGTGATGATAATTTGCATGTGAAATTTGATAAAGATTCATGTTATGTTCTTAATAAAGATGAAGTTTGTGTCATGACTGGTACTAGGTCAGCTGATAATTGTTATCTTATTGGAACAAATATGTGTAACTTGTCAAAACATGATGAAAATGTTTTATGGCATCAAAGATTGGGTCATGCAAATTACAGAGCAATGAAAAAGCTAATCAAAGCAGATGCAGTAAAAGGAATTCCAGAACTAAGGTTTCACAACACCACTGTATGTGGACCATGCCAAAAAGGTAAACAGGTAAGAATGTCACACAAAATGCTGTCACATTGTACTACACATCGATGCTTTGAATTACTGCACATGGATTTGATGGGTCCTATGGAAACTGAAAGCATTGGAGGAAAGAGGTATTCCTTAGTTGTGGTAGATGATTTTTCTAGATATACCTGGGTAGAGTCTTTGAGAGACAAATCTGAAGCATTTGCTGCATTTAAAATTCTTTATAAGAGGTTCAAGAATGTGTTTAACTTGAAAGTTGGCCGTATTAGAACTGATCATGGTAGGGAATTTGAAAACAGCATGTTTAATGATTTCTGTGATAAAAAGGGTATCTTGCAAGAATATTCATCTCCTAAAACTCCACAACAAAATGGAATTGTTGAAAGAAAGAATAGAACTTTACAAGAAATGGCTAGAGTTATGCTTACATCCAAATGCCTTGCTAAGAAATTTTGGGGAGAAGCATTGAATACTGCATACCATATTATTAATAGGGTTTTTATTCATTCTGGTACTAATCAAACACCTTATGAGATTTTGAACAACAGAAAACCTAATGTGAAATATTTTCATGTATTTGGTTGTGTGTGTTATATTTTTAATGATAGGGATCAACTTCATAAGTTTGATTCTAAAAGTGATAAAAGTTTCTTTTTAGGCTATTCTAGAAATAGTAAAGCTTATAGAGTTTATAACCTTAGAACTAACACTGTTCAAGAATCTGTTAACGTTGTGTTTGATGATGATAAAGGTCTTACAGATGACAAAGATGAAGAAGATGTATCACAGGTTACTAACACTTCTGAGAATACACTGAAGTCTGAAAATGTTGCACCAAATGTTAACACATCTGGGTCAACATCTACAGAACAGTCAGCTGTAAATTCACAGAATGATCAGTACATTCCGAAAACAAATCCTTCGTCAAGAATAGGAAAAAGTCATCCTTCTAACCAGATCATAGGCGATGCTACAGTTGGAGTGCAAACAAGAGGAAGAGTAAGATCAAACAAGGTAGATGTGGTAAGAACAATATGCATATCTTCTATGTGTAATGTTGTAAATGCTGAATGCTATTTATCTGAAATTGAACCTAAGAGTGCTAAAGAAGCCTTAACTGATGAAAACTGGATTAATGCTATGCATGAAGAACTTGGTCAGTTTGAAAGAAATGAAGTGTGGACACTTGTTCCTAGACCTAGTCATACTAATGTCATTGGAACAAAGTGGATATTCAAGAATAAAACTGATGAATCTGGTAATATTGTTAGGAACAAGGCTAGGTTAGTAGCACAAGGTTACACCCAAGTTGAAGGAGTCGATTTTGATGAAACTTTTGCACCTGTTGCTAGGATAGAATCTATTAGATTGCTGCTAGCTATTGCATGTTTTATTGATATTAAACTTCATCAAATGGATGTAAAGGCTGCATTTCTAAATGGCATATTAAATGAAGAAGCATATGTTGAACAACCTATAGGATTTGAAGATCCACAGTATCCTGATCATGTATATAAACTTAAGAAAGCATTGTATGGCCTTAAACAAGCTCCTAGAGCATGGTATGGTAGGCTTACTGACTTTCTTTTGAAATATGGATTTATTAGAGGAGAGGCAGATAGAACTTTGTTCATTAAGCACACTGAAAATGATATACTAATTGCTCAAATATATGTTGATGACATTGTGTTTGGTTCTACTTGTGATAAAATGTTGAGTAAATTTGTTGAGGCAATGACTGCAACATTTGAAATGAGTATGGTTGGAGACTTGAACTATTTTCTAGGTCTTCAAATCAAACAATGCAGTGATGGTATTTTCTTCTCCCAGAGTAAGTATGCTAAGAACTTGGTTAAAAGATTTGGTCTTGAGAATTCAAAACCAATGAAAACTCCTATGGGATCTTCTTTGAAACTTTGCAAAGACAGTGCTGGAATAGATGTTGATCCAACACTTTACAGATCCATGATAGGTAGTTTACTATATTTAACCTCTAGTAGACCAGATATTATGTACAGTGTGTGTGTTTGTGCTAGGTACCAAGCTAATCCAAAGGAATCTCACTTGAATGCTGTGAAAAGGATTATCAAGTATGTTCCAGGTACAAGTGACCTTGGAATCTGGTATATTAAGGACACCGACAACATTTTGATTGGTTACAGTGATGCTGATTGGGCTGGAGATATAGATGATAGAAAGAGTACGAGTGGAGGATGTTTCTACATGGGAAACAATCTTGTTTCATGGCACAGCAAGAAGCAAAATTGTGTTTCACAATCTACTGTAGAATCTGAGTATATAGCTGCTGGAAGCTGCTGTACACAACTCTTGTGGCTGAGCAAGATGTTCCATGACTATGGTATTGAGAATGGTATAATTACAATCTTTTATGATAATACTAGTGCCATTAACATTTCTAAGAATCCTGTACAACACTCACTCACAAAGCACATTAGCATAAGACATCACTTTATGAGAGATTTAGTAGAGAAAAACATTGTGAAGTTGGAGTATATACCTACTGAAAAACAAAATGCTGACATTTTTACTAAGGCATTAGACCATGAGAGATTCTCAATCTTGAGGAAATCTCTTGGCATGAGCACTATCTGAAAAATTCGGATGGATGTTGTCCCATGGATGTTGTCCCAAATGCGTCAGCATTTGGGACAACATCATGGGTTGTAAAAATTTTATAAGTTGAATTTATTTCTTACTTATTTAAATAATTCCTTTGTAAAATATCTACGAATCTAAGAACCTTGTAGTGCAAAAATAAACATGTCTTACACCTCTCAAATGCATAAAAATGAGAATGTTATTAGCATACTAAAAGATGTACCAAATCACTGAGTAACTATGGAGCACGGAGTTCGCTACTACGATGCCTTATTTTCAAAAGGTGATTCTTTGGTAAAAACATCAATATATTTGTAATCCATTAAGTAAGTATGGGGCACGGAGTTCGCTACTACGATGTACTCTACAGGAACAATGGATCAATACAAATTAGATGCTATAACACAAAAAGAAAAAATTATGGTGCAACACAAATGAAGCAAATTCATGTAAAAACCGTGTTGAGGTGTTTGTAACAGTTTTTTAGCACAACATTGCCTGATTCGAATTTATTTTTATAAGTAGTAATTATTTATTGAGATTTATTTTATTTATTCAATTATATAACTAACCCACGTTTTTTTTTATTTTTCAGATTATGCTTGGACTTAGTCTTTATTCTAGAAATTTCTTAAATTATTTAATTAATTAATAAAATGGATTTTCCCACTAATTAAACCATGATCAAGGTTGTGGCTAAAAATGTGGAGCACTATCACATTATTTCTGGAATTAATCATGTTAACCTCCAACTACACACACATTCTCTCCATAAAACTCAATTAATTGTGACTTATGTTGCTAATCGTGATTTTTGAGTTTCTTAAGTACTAAGCTTCTGCAGAATTGATTACTGGCCGTGTATCTCTCAAATTTTGTGAATACACTCCTCAAAAACATCTTGAAATTCCAACCGTCCCTTAAATGGCTGGAAACCAACCTCAATCCCACTCACAATCTCACTCTGATTCGAAGAACTCATCCCCTTCTCACACAAACCCTCTCGAAATCCTTGCTTCCATGGCGTCTCAAAAATCAACCTCGTCAAATGCTGAATCAAATGTCTCTGCAACACCATCAACAACTACTCCTACTCCTCAAACTGCTCCTCAAACCGTTCCACCAACAACCAACATTCCTCAAGATGCAACTGTCGAACAGTTCAACAAGGCTATTGAAGAAGTGTCTGACTCTCTTCGAACAACTGGTCATCTGCCCGTGATGACTTTTGGAGATATCACAGTGGATATCTCAAGCTATTTGGCTGATCAATCCGCCCAAATGGTTGCTGCTTCAAAAAGCCCTAAATCACCGACTGTTCACAACCCGCAAGCTGAAAATGAGGAGGTTGCTGCTGAAGAGGAAGCTACTGCTACTTCCGACCCTGAAGATGTTGAAATGGAGGATGCAAACATCTCTGAAGACGGTACAAACTCTTCACTCTATGTTTCTGATGAATCTGCTCCCATTCCTTTAAAGAAGAATGCGCAGAAAGGAAAAAGACAGAGGAGTCCTGTTCAAAGAAGAAGATCATACCGTGTGTTCACTCGTGTGGATTATTCTGAATCTATGAGAACGAAGAAGAAAGCTGGAGCTGAAGCTGCTGAACCCATCCAAGTGTTCACAGACTCTGAAGAGGAAGCTGTTGTTGTTGTTAAAAATACTGTGGCTGAGAAACCCAAGAAAGCTGTTGTTGAAAGGAGGAAGAAAGCTGCTGCTGATCCCAAAGGCAAAGGGAAGGCCAAGATGATTGCTGAAGATGAACCTGCAAAATCAGATTCCAATTCTGATTCTGATGTGTGTTTAAGAGATATTCTGAATTCTCTTAAGAAAAATGTTGAGCATTTTGCTGCTGCAAAAGAAGCTGCACCAGAACCTGAAGATGATGGCAGTGGTGATAGCTCTTCCAGTGCAGAGAGCAACTCTAAGGAAAGCTCTGCTAAAGACTCCACATCAAGCTCCAATGACCTTGCTTCTGACGAGGAAGGTAATTCTGATTCTCTTGAGACTCTAGAGAATAGATTGGCTATTTATTCTAAGAGAAAACTGCTGATAGAGAAGAGGATTAATATCCCTGATTTTGAAAGTAAAGGCATGGTTAGTTTCTTAGAGGAAAGGAATTTGATGCATGCTGTAAATTTTGGTGTATCTTTCTTGACAAATTGGGCTTATGAATTTTATGCTTGCATGAAAAAGAGTACTGGTAGGAGATCATCTAAGTGGTATGGGACTGTAAACTTTAGGGGGAGGGATGTACCATTTACTCCTGAGTTGATAAATGAGTTTCTGCATATTCCCAATGTTGAGGTGGATGAAGAACCTGACATGGATGTGGTTATTGCTGCTATAACTGGTGGTAGGGTAGTTAAGTGGACTAGACAGATGCTAGCCAAAGACCTCACTTCCCTACATTCTGTGTTATACAAACTCATTATCTACAACTGGATTCCCACTACAAATACCACTAAGATCACAAAAGACCAAGTTGTTCTTATGTATAGGATCTCTGTGCTTAAGAAGTTCAATTTAGGCCTCACTATCTTTCACCATATGATGAGATTTACTGGAAAAGTTTCTGAAAAAGGCAACCTACCCTATCCTGTTCTGATTTCAAATTACTTGAGGCATCATGACCTTGTTGCCAAGAACACTGATGTGTTGAGGGAGAGAGTACTATTACTGGCCATAGCTCCTGCCTTACTCACTGGGGATAGAGTAATTGATCTGCCTTTGACTGCTCCTGGTACTGATCATCAGCACAGGCCTTCAACTACTGAACATCAGCAAAGACCCTCAACTTCTGAACATCCAGAATCATCCAGATTAAGACAGAGAAATGCACCCCCAAATGTTGAGAACATCCATATCAACATTTCTGGTAATGTGTATCTTTCACAGGATTTCATCAAATTACAGCTCAAGCACTTGCAGGAAACTATTAATGAGCTCCAGTTCCTGAAGGATAGGTGGACCAGTATGCTTTCACCTACAACAGGGGGAGTACCACCACCATCAAACTCAAATGTGGTGATTGAAGAGTTAAATGATGATGGAGTTCCTGCTGCTGTTGCTGGTGGTGAACCTGATGCTGCTGATGCTGGAGTAACTGATGTAGTTGCACATCTTGCATCTATTTACTTTGTGGATGAAGCTGATGAACAGGAACAGTGATGAACAGGGACAAGCTACAAGACAGGGGGAGATCTGATTTCATAATGACTGTTATTTATGCCATTTATTCAGTTCAATCTCTGTAATTAATGTTTAAGTATTCTGAAATTCTGATACACTTGCTATTTATTTTCTTAGATGTTAGTTTGTTTATTTGTTGCAACTTGCTTAAATTATGGTTACATTTGATGATATCTGTTTACTGCCTTTGCTTAATATGTTTACAGATTATCATGTGTTTACTGCAGGTTGCTGAGTATTTGTTTTGTTAACTCCTCTTTGCTCTGATTTTTTATTATTTTGTTTTTGTTGGTGTCTTACTTAGATCTTAAGTTAATTCTTCCAGTTCAACTTATGATCTTAGTACAGTTACTTATGTTGTGAATAAGTGTACTGTTTATGCTTATTCTATTTTGGATAAAATAGTTTTGATCCTTTGGCACGGATCATTATGAAATTATCCTTGATCTTCATTTGATTTGATCCAATGATTACAACAGGTATTGTCTTGACTAGTGCTTAGCAATGATGTTGATAGGTAGAAGATTGTGCGGAATTTCAGTTGTTAATTATGCATTTTAATGCATTTATTTTGGTGGCACTTAATTATTTTTCTACCCATCTATGTTTTGGATGCAAATTACTTCATTTGGAAATTTTATTGTTATTACAGGTGTTTTGGAGTATATTTGCAACAAGGATAATATTGGGCCATTTGAGAAGAGATTTATAGCTGGGAATTTTTTTATATAGAGGAATGGGTTAATTAATTGAATTAATTGCTTAGCCCATTATCAAGACTTGAGCCCATTAGCAAGGATTAAGAAAGAACTTGGGCCCCAAGAAATAAATAGGGCTGGGAGTACGTATATATAAGAGGGGGAATGGCGTATTCATGCCGGCGGTGACGACTACGCAGCAGGATTTCACGTACGGGGAATTGACGCGAGTGGAGGCGGGATCGGCATCAGTTTTTCCTCACGCAAACTTGAGTATTGTTTATGTTTTCTCTATTTTATTCCGTAGACTTCATGACGATGCTTGGCTAGTTTATTTTATATCCCAACTCTAGGGATGTTGAACCCAATTTTTATTATCTTTTAATTAATTCCTAGTGACATTTTCTTATTTTATCTCTCGAGTTTTTCGTATTACTTGACTGCATGTTTAGGAATATTTATGTTTAATTTAGTAATGGCCTGCTAGATTATTTCATAATTAATTCTACAGTTAGAGTATAAATTGTAATCCGTAATTGTTATGATTTATATTCATGAGTAATAAATAGTGCACCATTCACTAGAGGTAATACGAATCTGGATTATGTGAATCGAGCGTCTCGTATTTTGTAGTCCAGTCTTTCTATCGTCTTGGTGGTTGAAAGCATTTAACAAATTAAACCTAGCGAGCGTCTCAATAGGTGTTTGATTAAATAGGGTTGGTTAATGAGCGTCTCTTAACTAACTAATCTTAAGAAACGATGCAGAATAATTGAGCGTCTCGTTATTCTAGGGAAGAGATTTGAGAGTGATTTAAGATTGTCACGGGAATAATTAGGATAATTTTAATTGTGGGGATACTGAACTTAGGATTGGGATATTATTTTTCTCATTGATTTCATCATATTAATTTGTTGCATATTATTTTGTGTTTTAGCTTTAGATTATAATTTAGTTACTTGCCAACCAAACCCCCCATTCGTACTCTTTAATTAATACAAAGATTCACGATATAATTTCCTGCTCCTTGAGGGATTGACCCTGGCTTGCCACTGCTACTAATTAGTGGAGCAAGTTAAGGACTATATTTTGCGTGCCTCGACAGCACGGCCAAAATTTGGCGCCGTTGCCGGGGAGCGGTGTTAAATTAGTTTGTGTTCTTGGTATTAATTTTAGTAGTAATTTATTTTTTCTATTGCTTTATTTATTTTATTTTTTTGGGTAGTACAATTACACATATATATTGTTCACGTCTACCCACTTTTAGTTAACATATTCAACACAATTCTTACATATTGTTTATCATTGTTTTGTGCATGTTAACTCGTTCTTCTCGCAGGACCGACTTTGTCTACATTCCAGAGATTGAGAAAGAGGCACGAAGGTTAAGGAAGGAAACTCGAGAGCTCGCAAAACAGCTGCCTTTTGCACTAGAGACTGATAACAGCAGCAGTTCAGAGAGTGAGGAATTCGATATGGCCGAGGAACGCACATTGAAGGAGTTGGCTAATCCTGATCTACCTCAACAGCCACTCTGCATTACTCTTCCTCAATTCGAGGGTAATGTAGCCACTAAACTTAAGCCAGGGCTGATTCACTTACTTCCATCTTTCAATGGCTACATGGGGGAAGATCCACACAAGCATTTGAAAGAATTCCATGTAGTGTGCACGAGCATGAAGCCCAATGGACTCACTGTAGAACAAACAAAGTTGTTGGCATTCCCGTTCTCACTGAAAGATATGGCGAAGGATTGGCTCTATTACCTGCCATCGGGCTCGATCAATACCTGGATAGAGATGGAGAGAACGTTTCTGGCACACTACTTCCCAGCTTCGAGAGCAACAAATATCAGGAAAGAAATATGTGGCGTAAGACAGATGCAAGGCGAGACGCTCCATGAATACTGGGAGCGCTTCAAGAAGCTCATTGCGAGTTGCCCGCAACACCAGATTAGCGAGCAATTGCTAATTCAATACTTCTATGAAGGGCTGTCACTAATGGATCGAAACTTGATTGATGCGGCTAGTGGAGGGGCACTAGTGGACAAGACACCCGCTGCAGCAAGAGACTTAATTTCAAATATGGTTGCGAATTCACAGCAGTTTGGCCACCGGGATGCACCTTTGAAAAAGATAAGTGATGGGAATGAGTCGTCGGTGGAAAAACAAATAGCTGAATTGGCCTCGTTCGTTAGAAAAGTTGCTGCAGATCGCTCACAAGTCACACCGTGTAAGATATGTAATACTACTGAGCATACAACGGAGACATGTCGAGTTCTCCTTGATGAAATTGATGCACACGCCAATGCTGTAGATGGTGGAAATTTTCAGAGAGGAAAATATGATCCGTTCTCAAACACATATAATCCAGGATGGAGACACCACCCCAACTTGAGATATGGGAACTCCCAAGGTGGTCAGCAAGGAGGAGATCAAATACTTCATCCACCACAACAACAAAGGCAATATTATCAAAAACCGGTTGGAGAGCAAAGTTCGAGTGCATCGTTGGAAGATATAGTCAAATCACTGGCCACTAATACTCTGAAATTTCAGCAAGACACTCATTCTAGCATCAAGAATCTTGAGAATCAAATGAGTCAATTAGCCACCACGGTGAATCGCTTGGAGAACCAATGTAATGGAAGGCTACCATCTCAACCAGAAACTAACCCGAAGAATGTTAGTGCTATGGTTTTGAGGAGCGGGAAGGAGCTGGAGGAACCTACTAAAGGTGTTGAGAAATCTGATATCAAGGAAGAAGATGAGGATGCAGAAAAAGCACATGATGCTGTGAACAACCACGACACTGGGCTGCCCAGTGTCAAACCTGCTGTTGGCGAAAATCAGGTAATAACTCAAAATTCTGCATCTACTCATTCTAACACTTTACCCTTTCCTTCTAGGATGGAGAAAGCAATGAAGGAAGACAAGGAAAAACAAGTCTTGGACATATTTAAGAAGGTGGAAATCAATATACCATTGATTGATGCAATCAAGCAAATACCAAGGTATGCAAAGTTTTTGAAAGAGTTATGCACCCATAAAAGGAGACTTAAAGGGGACGAGAAGGTGATGATGGGAGAGAGTGTTTCTGCTATTTTTCAAAGGAAATTACCACCAAAGCGTAAGGACCCAGGTATGTTTGTCATCCCTTGTAAGATTGGTGATTGTATGATTGAGCGGGCTATGCTTGATTTGGGTGCATCCATAAATGTTATGCCACGTTCTGTTTATACTTCATTGAATTTGGGGGAATTAAGAGAAACAGGGGTGATAATCCAATTAGCAGATCATAGTAATGCATATCATGATGGGGTAATTGAAGATGTACTTGTGCAAGTGAATGAGTTGGTGTTTCCTGCAGATTTTTACGTGTTTAATATGAATGACGAACCCTCGAGCTCCACACCTATTTTGTTAGGGAGGCCATTCTTGAACACCGCCCAAACAAAAATAGATGTTCGTGAGGGAACCCTCACGATGGAATTCGATGGGCAAGTCATTCAATTTAATATCTATGATTCCATGAGATTCCCTGCTGATGATACTTCTGTGTTTTCTATAAATTGCATTGACCCGCTTGTGCAGCAAGTGTTTGAGTTAAATTGCAGAGATACTCTTGAGGTGGTACTTACTCGGAGCAAAGAAATTCAGCAAGAGGCGATCTCAATTCGAGAAGAATCAAAGGAGATGCTGGCAGCGCTGCAAAATTCAAAGCCAATATTGCCAAGGTTTGGAATAAATTTCATTGATTTACCTCGTTCTAACTCCAGGATTTTGCCATCTGTTTTGCAGCCACCAGAGCTTGAACTCAAGCCACTTCCAGCCCATCTAAAGTACGTGTACTTGGGCGAGAAAGAAACTTTACCGGTGATTATCTCCGCCAAGCTGACAGAACATCAAGAGAAAGCTCTAGTCGTGGTCTTGAAGAATCACAAGAAGGCTCTTGGATGGACGGTTGCGGATATACGGGGAATCAGCCCATCTTTGTGCATGCATCGAATCTTACTAGAGGAGGATGCCACTCCCACTAGAGAAGCACAAAGACGGTTGAATCCCCCAATGATGGAAGTTGTGAAAAAAGAAGTTATCAAACTTCTTGATGTGGGAATGATTTACCCAATCTCAGATAGCAAGTGGGTAAGCCGTACCCAATGTGTGCCAAAGAAGTCTGGAGTAACCGTGGTTGAGAATGCAGAAGGCGATATGGTTCCTACTAAAGTTCAAACTGGATGGAGAGTTTGCATTGATTATCGCAAACTCAATGCTAAAACTCGAAAGGACCATTTTCCATTACCGTTCATAGATCAAATGCTTGAAAAAATAGCTGGTCATTCTTTTTACTGTTTTCTAGATGGTTTTTCAGGTTATTTCCAGATTGCAATAGCCCCTGAGGATCAAGAGAAGACGACGTTTACTTGTCCCTTTGGAACGTTTGCATACCGGCGAATGCGTTTTGGACTTTGCAATGCACCCGCAACATTCCAAAGATGCATGGTAAGTATTTTTTCAGAATTTGTGGGGAAAATTATAGAAGTTTTCATGGATGATTTCAGTTTGTATGGTGATTCATTTGAGATATGCCTTGATAATTTAACTATGATTTTGAAACGATGCATTGAAACCAATCTTGTGCTTAATTGGGAAAAGTGTCACTTCATGGTTGAACAAGGGATAGTTTTAGGACATATTGTATCTGCACGGGGGATTGAGGTTGATAAGTCAAAAGTTGATCTTATTACTGCTTTGCCTTACCCTGCAAATGTGCGGGAAGTTCGCTCGTTTCTTGGTCATGCAGGTTTTTATAGGCGCTTCATTAAGGACTTCTCCAAGATAGCCTCTCCATTATGCAGATTGTTGCAAAAGGATGTGGAATTCAAAGTTGATAACGAGTGTAAAGAGGCATATGATCGATTAAAGAAGTTGTTGACAACTTCACCAATTGTTCAGCCTCCGAATTGGAATTTGCCATTTGAGATAATGTGTGATGCGAGTGATTATGCAGTTGGAGCTGTGTTAGGTCAACGCATTGGACGAGCCGCACACGTGATATACTATGCATCTCGGACCCTAAACCCAGCTCAAGCTAATTATACAACAACTGAAAAAGAGTTGTTGGCTGTTGTATTTGCATTAGAAAAATTTCGCTCTTATCTTTTAGGAACTAAAGTTATTGTTTTTTCTGATCATGCAGCATTGAAGTTCCTACTCACGAAGAAAGAATCGAAACCAAGATTGATTAGATGGATTCTCTTGCTTCAAGAATTTGACTTGGAGATCAGAGATAAGAAGGGTGCGGAGAACTCTGTAGCAGACCATCTCAGTCGAGTTGTGCGAGAGGAGAATGATCCGCCACTTAAAGAGAGTTTCCCAGACGAGCAACTGATGGCAGCCTCGCCACAATTGCAAGATCGGGTGACACTGGGTACCCCAGTGTCAGATTCTGAAACACCATGGTATGCAGATTTAGTGAACTTTCTTGTCGCTAACACTTTTCCTGCAGGTATGCCCAAGGTACGGAGAGACAAACTGAAGAGTGATGCTAGATACTATGTATGGGACGATCCCTACTTATGGAAACATTGCTCGGACCAAATAATCAGAAGGTGTGTACCCGAGGCGGAATTCAAGTCAATTCTTACGTTTTGCCACACATATGCATGTGGAGGTCACTTTGGATCAAAACGAACCGCACACAAGGTACTAGAATGTGGATTCTACTGGCCGTCCTTGTTTAGAGATGCATACATTTTTTGTAAGGCATGTGACAACTGCCAAAGAACAGGTAATATCTCTCAACGAAATCAAATGCCCCAATATCCAATTGTAATTTCTGAAATTTTTGATGTATGGGGCATAGATTTCATGGGACCTTTTCCATCCTCTTTTGGTAATTTATATATTCTATTGGCAGTAGATTATGTCTCGAAATGGGTGGAAGCAAAGGCCACCTGAACTAATGATTCTCGAGTTGTGGCAGGTTTCGTTAAGTCTAACATCTTTGCTAGGTTCGGGATCCCGAGAGCCATCATCAGCGATCGAGGCACTCACTTCTGCAACAGGATAGTGGCTGCATTGCTTAGAAAGTACTCTGTTATGCATAAGACCTCCACAGCTTACCACCCGCAGACGAATGGGCAAGCTGAGGCATCTAATAGAGAGATTAAACTGATTTTAGAAAAGACGGTTCGTCTAAACCGCAAAGATTGGAGCTTGAGGTTGTAAGATGCATTGTGGGCATATCGAACAGCTTATAAGACCCCGATTGGCATGTCCCCATATCGGATGGTCTATGGTAAGGCGTGCCACCTTCCAGTCGAGCTTGAACACAAGGCTTTTTGGGCTATTAAAAAGTGTAACATGGACTATGATGAGGTCGGGGTACACAGGAAGCTGCAAATTCAAGAGTTGGAGGAGATAAGGAATGAAGCATTTGAAAATGCTTTGATTTATAAAGAGAAAACGAAGGCATTCCATGACGCAAGAATCAACAGGAAACAATTTGCTGTTGGAGAGAAAGTCTTACTCTACCATTCGAAACTCAAATTGTTCCCAGGTAAGTTGCGTTCTCGTTGGATTGGCCCTTTTTTGATTACTATGATATTTCCTCATGGTGCAGTCGAAATAAAAAGCCTTAACACGAGCAAGATTTTCAAGGTGAATGGGCAACAATTGAATCCATATCACGAGGGGTTTTCTCAAACTTACATTGAAGATGTGGATTTAGAAGACCCAAAGATCGCATAAATAAAGTTGTCCGTCGAGCCAACGACGTTAAAAAAAGGCGCTGGTTGGGAGGCAACCCAACAGTAGTAGTTTTCTTTATTTTCTCATGTCAGTTTCAGTTTTTGGTTGCTATCGATTTGTGTTTTGTTTCAGGAATAAGTCCGCTGCTGAATCGGATGTGTGAAAGAGTTTTTGTAGAACAAGTTTGGGGAAAAGTTGATGTTTTTATCTTGGGACACCCAGTGTCGAGAGCTCTGCCATGTTTTGTGCGAAGGAGCATTTTCAGGAGCGGATTAGCAGCTCAATTCTAAATACCCGGTGAGCTCAATGCCTTTATTTCATTTTTTTTTACCTCCTAATTTGTTGTGGTTATTTAGTTTTGAAAATTATTATGAAATAAGTTTGGGGAGGTTGTAGAGATGAATAATTGGATGTTTAAATTGTTCTTAATCATATGTGTAATTGGTTTGAGTTTTGTGACTAAGGTTGTCTCACTTATTTCAATGATGAACTTGGATGACAATGAGTAGGATTCGATGCACAATAACCCTTCTGTGAGCTTTTGAGCCTGAGAGCAATTCATCATATATGCTCAGTATTTCCTTGTGTTGTGTGGTCGAACTTAGTGTGTTCATTCTAAAACTTGCTCATTTATACATTTCAAGACTACTTCTATGAATTCATGTATTAAAGTGATAAAGGCATTTAGGATTAACCCCTTTGGCTTATATGTTCCTACTTGGTTAAAAATTTATCCTTAGAAGCCACGTTGAGCCTACGCCTTTTTCATTGTTCAAGCACATTATTTTAGCCACAATCCACTTCTTTGTTGAGCTTCATCCGTTTGATCCCAATTTTCAAGATACACTTGTGAGTTTAATGCATATAATTTGGGTTTGTGATTTAAAAAGAAGTGGTGAAGAAGTATTGGAGTTGTAAGAATTGGAGAAGTGCGAAAAAAAAAAAATTGAGAAGAGAGCTTTGAAAAATTAAAAAAATCTTGTGAAGAAGAAGAAGTTGAATAGAAAAAAAGAAAAAAATGTCATTTGATGATTCATTGTTGATGTGCTTGCTGTTGCACAATAACTCATTCGTGTGGCATTAAATTAAGTGGAGGTTGTGATTTGAGCTCATTGAGGCAATCGGAAGTGGCGTAAACGTGGGACAGGAATTATTGTTGTTGCAAAGGGAGAAGGGGTGTTATGTTATCATGGCTTGTTATGTATCTAAATTCACAAGTTATCTTGACTAATAAGCCTCATACTTTTCCCTTTTCCTACCCTTACCCGAGGCCACGTTACAACCAAAGAAAAGACCTTTTGATTTTTGCATGAACTTCATTTTCTTAGTGGTGGAGACTTGATTTGTGAGCAAGCATATGGTAATGGCATATTAGGATTTGATGTGAGTGATTTTGATACCCTTTTTATACACTTGAGTGAAAAAGAGTGATATTTTTAGTGAGGGTATTGAATTTTATTGCACTTAAGTCCAAGAGAGTCGTTAGAGCTTGGTGAGACTTCCTATTTTCTTTTTATCACACTTAAGTCATGATCACTTGTTCTCTCGTGATATTGCTATGTCTTGAACTTGTCAGTGTATGAAGTCTGATCCCTTTTACTTTGGTGTAATTTATGCTTGAGGACAAGCATTGGTTTAAGTTTGGGGAGATTTGATAGGTAGAAGATTGTGCGGAATTTCAGTTGTTAATTATGCATTTTAATGCATTTATTTTGGTGGCACTTAATTATTTTTCTACCCATCTATGTTTTGGATGCAAATTACTTCATTTGAAAATTTTATTGTTATTACAGGTGTTTTGGAGTATATTTGCAACAAGGATAATATTGGGCCATTTGAGAAGAGATTTATAGCTGGGAATTTTTTTATATAGAGAAATGGGTTAATTAATTGAATTAATTGCTCAGCCCATTATCAAGACTTGAGCCCATTAGCAAGGATTAAGAAAGAACTTGGGCCCCAAGAAATAAATAGGGCTGGGAGTACGTATATATAAGAGGGGGAATGGAGTATTCATGCCGGCGGTGACGACTACGCAGCAGGATTTCACGTACGGGGAATTGACGCGAGTGGAGGCGGGATCGGCAGCAGTTTTTCCTCACGCAAACTTGAGTATTGTTTATGTTTTCTCTATTTTATTCCGTAGACTTCATGACGATGCTTGGCTAGTTTATTTTATATCCCAACTCTAGGGATGTTGAACCCAATTTTTATTATCTTTTAATTAATTCCTAGTGACATTTTCTTATTTTATCTCTCGAGTTTTTCGTATTACTTGACTGCATGTTTAGGAATATTTATGTTTAATTTAGTAATGGCCTGCTAGATTATTTCATAATTAATTCTACAGTTAGAGTATAAATTGTAATCCGTAATTGTTATGATTTATATTCATGAGTAATAAATAGTGCACCATTCACTAGGGGTAATACGAATCTGGATTATGTGAATCGAGCGTCTCGTATTTTGCAGTCCAGTCTTTCTATCGTCTTGGTGGTTGAAAGCATTTAACAAATTAAACCTAGCGAGCGTCTCAATAGGTGTTTGATTAAATAGGGTTGGTTAATGAGCGTCTCTTAACTAACTAATCTTAAGAAACGATGCAGAATAATTGAGCGTCTCGTTATTCTAGGGAAGAGATTTGAGAGTGATTTAAGATTGTCACGGGAATAATTAGGATAATTTTAATTGTGGGGATACTGAACTTAGGATTGGGATATTGTTTTTCTCATTGATTTCATCATATTAATTTGTTGCATATTATTTTGTGTTTTAGCTTTAGATTATAATTTAGTTACTTGCCAACCAAACCCCCCCATTCGTACTCTTTAATTAATACAAAGATTCACGATATAATTCCCTGCTCCTTGAGGGATCGACCCTGGCTTGCCACTGCTACTAATTAGTGGAGCAAGTTAAGGACTATATTTTGCGTGCCTCGACAGCACGGTCAGATGTCAACCTCAACTAAGTACATAAAACTGAGTATGTATAGAAATATATGTGCTTCAGGTGTGTTGTAGTCGAAAGGTCAAATTGGGGGAGATTGTAGATGTTGTTAATTCTTAAATGCCTTAACATTATCAACAACATCTTAATTTGACCTTCCGAGATTTTTTCTAAGTCTTTTTTGAAATGCTACATTAAATGTTGATCTAAATGTTGTCGCATTTCTGGCAGGATCTAGAAGCTTCTACAAGGATCTGGAACCTGGAAGATTCCAGAACATTAGAGAACATGCTAGAACAGTCTAGATGCATTTGGAACGACCTGGAGCATGCTAGAAGGATCTAGAAAGATCATGGAAGTTGTGGAAGTTGAGTTTCCTAAAAAATAGGGCCTCAATGTGGAAGCCTCTAGAATTCGTATCCCACATCTATAAATACCCATTGAAGGCTTCATAATTCAGTGTGCTCTATTCGATCAATATCTTAGACCGAGCGTTCATCCCTGTTAGGAAATTGTGGCCAATAGTTCTACATTTTAGTTCATACGTTGTATACCACCCGTATGACTGTGTGTCTTCTTATCTATTGAGAGTGTAATCATTAGATAGACTAGGCATTTCGACAGTGTATAATTTATACACTTAGTTCGTTTTCTAGACTTGGCACCTGCCTCGTTTATAGTTTCGTTGTGAAAGTTATTGTTGTAACATTTCACACAACATTTGTACTTGAAGATAAGTATTGATTTTACGCCATAAGGCAGACATAGATTTTTATTTATAAAATCTATGTTAAAAGTATTTCCATCGTGTCTCGTTTGTTTTTAGTGTTACAAGTCTTCCGCTGTGTATCTTAATTTCTGACATTCTGTTAGAGTCAGTGTTGCACTATTTGTCTCAACATTCTGTGCAACATTTATCTACTTATACTTAAACACTTTTATACACCCCAACACACTTTCACATGGTAAAGCACCACTCTTAACCGGACATAGAATACCACACATAACATAACAACTCAATAGTCTCGCAACATCCTGTAACGATTCTTTATCCATGCAATGCTGAATTTCTTGAATCTTGTTCTTTATTAATAGACGGTATAAAGATGGCAAAGGTTTTCTGTTCAAAAACCTCTCATCGAAGCATCTTCTAATCCATGCAGGATGCCTATAATTATCAACTCTAAATGGTAACTTCTCGTTACCTGATGTTAATCCCAATATTAAATCTACATCATTTCTACTCAAATCCAACTCCTCTGCCTCAATTAAAAAATCACCAGAGACCTTGTCATATTTTGAAACAATTTGTTTCACATCTTCCTCATATTTAGTACAGTTAATGACCATCTCCTCACTTCCATTAAGAACCAGAAAGGTGTAAGTTTCATTTCTTTATAATGCATATCTGTAAACCTAAAACACAGCATTTCTTTAAAGCATGTACGCATATTCGAACGAAAATAATACTCTCCACCTCTATCACCCCCAGCACCTGTTAAGCATCAAAGTTTAGTTATTATGCATAATTACAAAAACTAAATAAAAGTTTGTAATATACATCACTTGCCTTTATTGTTCTTAATTTTCCTTATATTCAACTTCGTCTATCTACGTTTCTTTCTGCTGCATTCTCCTATATCAGAATCTGAATTACGAATTGCTCACGTCAATTCATATAATATTAAATAATAATTAAGATATTGAACTAAATACACATAATAAAAAAAATACAATCCTGATTAAAACTATAATGAAATTTACCTTTAGAAACAGACAGCGTGTCTTCATCTCTGTCTACCTCCATCTCAGCATCACTCTCAAAATCTAACAATAGATGTATTAATATTAATAGATGTAATACAGTATCATATATTTATCAAGTCTACATATGAAATATATCATTACAACATATGAACATAACCTGAATCATCCGATAATAGCATCGACCGCATAACCTTTTGCTTTTTTCCTGATATTGAATAACCAGGTTAAGTTAGTTATATCTATATAATTCATACAAAATATAATATAGTAAACTGTATAAGTGTTGTGTAAGAATGTTATACTATCATACCTTTTCCCCTGTCATTTCTGACCTTATCGGTGAAATTTTTATTCCTTTTTCCTTAAAAAAACAGAAACCAAATAAAGATTCAGAAACATATTCCATATAATATAATATAATAAATACATCGGATACTGATACTTAATCTTTCTTTAAACTACGTCTGCACAACAACTATATCTAAATGTAATTTAATAATAAACACTTACTTGCAGATTCTCTAACAGTTTTGTTAGATTTCTTCTTTTTGCTATTTCTTCCACCTTCCTTAACTTGTATCACACCTTTTTTCCCCCTTGCCATCTTCATATATGTACACAGAAAAACAGGCAATTGGAAACACTTGTTACAAATATATATACTATAACAAGTAACATATTACCATTTTTCATATATCCAGAACCATTCATGATTCTTACATTAAGTGCATATAGAACGAAATATGGTTTTAAATAAATTAACAAATTGTATTCTTCTATAACCCATCAATAATTGTATTCTGCAAATTTCATGTGCATAAGACTACTTCTTCAATATGCAAGCAATAACTATCTTATTGTAACAATATAAAGTGTATATTCTCCTGAGCACTTCATTATAGTGTTTTAACAAATTTTTAAACACTACAATACAATAATCAACAAAATAGTTCCCGAATCGCACTCAATATCCCTAATATGCGTTGTATGAATATGCAAAGCCCTAACAAAAAACTTCACTACTACTCCTACCAAACCAGAGCATTTTAAACAAAAATATTTTTAAATCAAAGACTCCTATCTATAAAAAAACTATAATCATCATAAAAACAACTATAAATCGAAAAAGTACATCAAACGCATATATTTAAAACAATTAGCAAATATATATTTTGACCCATTTCATATTTGACAACATTGATGACCAAATAAGAAACATGCAGTAAACAAAGCCTGGATTTAATATTATAACGACACCGAATTCACGTTTCAACCCTTCGAAGCTTCGAACAACTCTCTGAAGATCGGGCCACCGCGTGAATATGCACTCGAGTGAAGCTTAGTGAAATTTTGGTATTATCTTTTCTGGAATAAAAACAGCACGAGATTCTAGGCAAATTAACTCACAGCTTAATTTAAAATTAGATTGGTTTGACTTTCCTAATTTTGCTTAACTAAATTAATTGAATTCGAATATCATACTTGATTTGAAAAAAGGGGCATATTTGTCTAAAACTATTCCATTTTGTCCTTAATTGTTTTACTAAAAAAAATTGTCTTGAAACTTAAAGTCTTAGAGTGAAATGTCCTATTCTGTTTTTTCCCAAAAAAAAAATTACAAAAAAAATTGACCAAGTCAAAAAATTTATTCACAATATTCTTGAATATCAAGAATATTTAGGGTTAAGGTTGACAAAGTCAACTCAACTCAATTCCTTATAAGGAATTGATTATATATAAGATCAATCCAAAAAGGTAAATGGATGATGATCACCCATTCCATATTTTCTTTCTTTCACATCAACACTAATTAATGCATAATTAATTATGAATTGATTATTTCACTTAAAATGTCTGATTTAAACTAGCTAATGCAACGTTCATGCACGTAACATGTAAAATATATTAGGGTTGGTCTGCTATGGACTCGAGTATATGTTGTGCACCCTAGTTCATGTTTCACTTTTCAGTTTACTAACTTACACTTTTTGGTAAATGGTGTTGCACTTTTCAATTATTAAACTGTATAATAATATTTTTAATAATAATTGAAAAATGCAACATCATTTACCAAAAAGTGTAAGTCAGTAAAATTGAAAAGTGCACATGCACTAGGGTGCACAGCATGCACTCTAGTGCATACTAGACTTTATCAATATATAAATATAGCTGTAAATAAATAATTTAGGCATATTTAATATGCAACAATTATTCCCCTAAAAAAAAATATGCAACAATTATAGTGACAATTTCATTGCCAGCGATCATACATAGTTTAAACTAGATTAGCACCAGCGTATTACGCGGAAAGTTAATGAAATAAATATTTATATTATAAATAATTAAATAATTTTATAAAGTAAATTTCAAATACAATGTTTGAGAAACAAACGAAAAGAAACGTTTAATTTTAATATTTAATAAATATAAAAACAACTTTTAAAAAAATTATAAAATTTCAAAAAAGAAAATAATTTAAATAATAATAAAATAAATAAATTGTAAGTAACCATTCAATACCAACCACAACACCTTAAATAAATAAATATTTTGGTTAATTGCTAATTAAATCACAACTTTTTCCTAATTTACAATTTAATCTAAACTTTAAGATAATTACAAATAAATCACAAACTTTAAATATTGTTGCAATTTAGTCTTTTTGACAATTTCAATTTTGTTCGGATCTAATATAATTTAGAGTTTTTAATGACATTACAACATCTTAATAAAACAATATTATTTTTTAATCAAATCAAATATCATAAGATATGATTTAGAGACAAAGTAGACTTCTAAGAAGTCTAATTTATAATAATATTTAAACTTGGTGATTTATTTGCAATTATTTTAAGATTTAGATTATATTGCAAATGTTCGAAAGGTGGTGATTTAATTTCCAAATAACCAAAATTTATAATAACTCAATATAAGGGAAGAGATGCAAATAACTTACATTGTAATGGATCAACGGTAACATTCATAATTTAACTAATGATAATACGAAAAGTCATTTTCCCAATACAAAAGGTGGTGTTCGAAATGATTTAATTTGCATCTCTTCCCTTATATTGTAAGAGAGGGAAGAGATACAAAAGTCATTTCAACGGTAACATTCATAAATTAAATAATGATAATACGAATTATAAATAACTTATTTTCTATCATTTATTTAAAGAAATATAAATAACACTCCTAACCACAATTACTATATTCACATAGTAATATGGTAAATTAAATGGATCAACTATTCATTTTTTTTAATTGGATATTAATACACATGTGACCCATCCAATTAAAGAGGCGGTTTAGGGAGAATGGAGAGTTTCTCCCTCTAGAGAGTTGCTCCTCCCTTTCTCCACCTGTCTATCTTCGCTGTCGATCATCGTAGATCCCTCGTTCATGGTGTCGTCATCGTCTTAGATCTCTTTGTTGTCTTTGTTGTCTTTTCGTAATGTGGGCTTTCTGCTTCTCTTCGAGTTTTTTCTGGTATTTTTGTTTTTTCGCTAGATCTGATTTGTAGATTTGCTAGATCTGAATTTAGATCTACAAATCTAAGTTTAGATCTACACATTTGAGTTGTAGATCTGCATATTTGAGTTGTAGATCTGCATATTTGAGTTATTGTTCTTCTATAGGTCTCTTAGATTTGCAGATCTGAGTTTTAGTTTTTCTATGAGTTTCTTTTTGCGTTTAGGAACTCAGATCTGCAGATCTGATGGTGTTGCTTTTTGTGGTTCTTTTTTTTGGTTGTTGGGCTCCTTCAGATTGACTCGAGAGTCCTTGGGTTTGAGATCGGGTACTTGGTGGAACTTTGCCTATTTTTTTGTTTTCTATTCTTGACATGAAACACCTTAGTGTGGGGTTGTCTCGTTTAAAGATTGAAGACTTGGACATCTGGTAAGACAAAGGGAAACTCGTCTTTCTTCTTCTCTCGATTGAAGTGGACGACGATATCCGCATTGATTTGAAGATCAAGATCTTAGTTCGTGATTTGTAATTTTATTTGATGATCTTGTAAAAGCCCCCTAAAAAAAAATACACATGTGACCCATCATTATTAGTAATACATTAAATTCTCAATAATTTAAGACTTACTCGTACACATCATCAAAACTCACTAAAATTCAACACATAAGCAATAAAAATTTTCTATTAGTATATATGGGGATGAAGATTATTCCTCCATCCCACAATTATTTGCACATTTTTCTTTTTATCTGTCATAAAATTATTTGCACGCTTTTAACATGGAAAAAAACACACAAAGTTAATATCCATTACAAGTTACAACAACATTTTAATTTTAAAATTGTGACTCATTTTAGGCCCATATTTTACCTCAAAAATCACTAAATTCTCTTTATACATCACTTAATCCCCTTCTCACTCCACTAAATCACTCAATTACTCCTCATTTATTTGACTTCACACCTTACTAAATTCATTTTTTTTTTTAATTTTGTGTCATTGTACACGTACAAATAATCGTAAAACTAGTGGTGGACAGTGTAGTCAAGGGTGTTCTTGCCCAATCACCCACCCCATATATATACTTTCTCAGTCCACTAAAATTATGTTCACTTTTCTTATTTGTTTGTCCATCAAAAGTATATTAATATATTTTTTCTTGCAATTCAACATTATATTTTATAATATATATGTGTATGTATTTGTATATATATTCAATTAGTTATTCAAACAAATTAAAGACATATTAAATGTATTTGAGAAATTTGATAATTAATATTAATATATTTTGATGTAAATATATATACGTAAATATTACTATAATTAGATAAATTCTTGTATACATGATGCAATTGAATTTTAAATAGTTTGAATGTATCCTTAATTGTCTAATTAAATTTTGGGTACCGCTACTAACACCCCAAAACATGTTATACACACCCCATCATTTTAAAAATGAAAATAGATAATTGTAAAATGACTAAGTAACCCTTATTTAAATTAAAGACAATTTTTTAAAAAAAAATCTTAAAAAATATAATTAAAATCTGAAAATTATTTTAAAAGATTAATAAAATCTTAATAAATATTTAATTTAAATAAATCAAATATTTTTTTAAAAATAATTTTAAAAAAATAAATATTTTTTAAAAAGAAAATAAATAAATTATTCAAATAAAAAATTCAAAAATCAATTAAAAATAAATAAATTCGTAATTTTTTTAATAAATCGTAAAATATAATTAATTAAAATTAAAAATTCGAATAATGATAAATAAAATCTAAAAAATTAAAAATTTCCTAAATCTTAAGAATTAATAAAATTAATTATAAATATAATTGATTAAATTATTTTTTAAAATTTAGTTGAAATTTTTAAATTTTATTTAGCTTTATTTTATTTTTTAATTAAATTTTGAGTTGATTTTTCTTTATTTTTTTAAATAAAATAATCGTTAATTATTAATTCTTTATTTTATTTGATTTATTTTTCAGTTATTATTTAGATTTAATTATTATTTTTTCATTTTTTAATTGATTGTTCCATTTTTAAATGATTTTTAAAATTTAGCTGATTTTTTTAAATATTTTCAACGTTTACGCGTGCTTTTATTGTATTATTGATATTTTTTGTTAATTAAATTTTAAATTTTATATGTTTTTAAAGATTTAGTTAATTTTTATTAGTTAGGAGTTTGAAGGGTAAATAGGAAATAATTGGGGTGTATATAGTAATAAAAAATGAATTTTAAATTTTAATGGAGTGTGTTTAACATTTGGGGTGTGTATAACATTATATGGAGTGTTAATAGCCTCACCCTTATATTAATCTAAATTTGAACAATTATTGGTTTTAACAATGTAGTATTCTTTAATTGTGAAAAAATGCCAAACTCTGGTAGTGGTAGACCCTACGAAGATGATACAAAAGTCCCTCTTGTTTTATATGTTCAGGGGCGGACCTAGACACATGGGGTAAAACTGTAACCCCAACTCACCCCAATTCAACAATATGTTTAATATATCTCCGTTCAATATCATTATGTTCATTTCCATGGACACGAATTTTAATAAATATTGGTTAGTTTATGTATAAAATAGATAAGTTGATGTGTAATGGAATATTGTGGATTCATTTATAAATAAAGTGATTGTTTATGAATAAAGTAAATGACAATTTGAGCGAATAAATGATGGTCTGAAGGTGTAGATAAATTAGTGTGAATAATATTATTTCCAAAAAAAAAATGAGCATAATGAAATTTGACCACTAAAAAAGAAAAGTGAAAATAATGAAATTGAATGGAGGGAATACCTTATTTTGGTTACAGGACTAGGAGGAGAGAAACAGTGATATGAGTTCACTATAAAACTTTGTTGAACCAAATTCTTAGAAATTTTGTGTCTAATTTTATTATGTATTACAAATTAAATTAGGAAACGAGGCTTGCAACTTGTAAATGTAATACTCCCTCCGTCCAATTTCATTATTCCCACTTTCTTTTTTTGGTTGTCCAATTTTATTATGCTCAAACCCTTTTTTAAAACAATAATATTCATACTACTTTATCTCCACCCTCCTACCATCACTTATTTACTCACTTTGTCATTCACTTTATTCATAAACAATCATTTATTAATTAACTAATCAATATTCATTCAAACGGGCACGGAGAGGAGGGCATTTTAAAATTGGACGGAGGGAGTATTATTGAGCTCTATGAAATTAAGGGAAACATAATTATTGTATGTAAATTAAATTCAGTTCTTATGAATAATTCTACAGTTTTGCCCCAAAAATTAGAACTCACAATTTTTCTTGCAATTTCTGCAATGCAAACGGAGGCAAGCTAGAGCAGCAACAAGTCCGATGGAAGCTCAAAAATAAGTGGAAAGATATCGTGATTTTTATCCCCTGCAAAAAAAGAAAAGAAAGAAAGAGGGCATTATATATTTTCTCCCAGAAGATAAAACCCAATAGAAATGTGATTCTCATCTTCATGAAATATAAATCAACTCATCTTGGAGCTCCAGCCATTCTTGAGAACTGAAATTAAAAGATATACGTAGGTATATACGTAGGGTCCAACAATAAGATCTCATCTTAGTCTCTAGTTTAAGTATATATATATTGAGTTTGTAATAAATAAATAATATGTGTATCAAATTGCAACACATATCTTTCAGTCAAACACTAACGTGGTATTGACGACAGGCGCTAAAAATTAGTTTGATGTATCAAATTGTACTAACAAATAAATAATCTGTGTATCGAATTGTGAAATTTAAAAAAATTTGTAATTGGTAAACAACTAAGATATCGTGAATTTTAGTGCTCAAACATCCTATTGTCTAGTTGTTAGGGATGCAATCCAGTCAAGGCAAACCCAACTTTAGAGTGTTTGAGTTTGGTTTGTTTATAATCGAGTCTAGCTAGCTCTAGATTAATCATTGAAAACTCACGAACCTTTTTGAGGTTAATCGAACCTATAATACGTGCCTACACGAGTTGAATTTCTTCAATTTTAAATTAGACTAAATCGCATGCATTTGTTCAATTCAGGTTCATAAATCGTAATTTCTTGAGAATGGGTTCAATGACAAAATCATGGAACCTCGCCAGCCTCCAATACTTGAACATGAACAGATTGATCAACTGCAATATATTGCATGCTTATGATTTTTCATCTCTCTTTCTTCTACACAAGTTAGTCTATTGTCTACTCTTAATTTTCCTACTAGACTGCAGCTTCAAAGATCTATAGGACTCCCTTTTGCAAAATTGTTAGCTGAGTTTATGAACAAAAATATATCCATTAAATGGTTTAGTACCTTAATACACCAGTCATAATTTCCTACATTGTGAGTATAGTACATATCGATCACTGCCACCAAATTTTCAGAAACAACAATATTAATTCTACACATACTTATTTATGTGATGATATTCACAATTAACAAGTTGCATCAATTACAAGCAAATATTTGCAGCAGCTTTTCAATACAAAATGCAGAAGCAGGGGCCAGAACAATAGATCATTTAAAATCTCCTGCAATCACTCAACTATTTATTCAACAAATCAGGAGTAAGTGTGTTTGTCAACTATTTGGAATTATGTACTCCAAGAATAAGTTGGTGAAACAAAAGACTTACTAGCACAGTGCACGTCGCCATGGACATACCTTATTCATCCTGTTCGAGCTATGCTGCCAGATGAATTTCATCAACCTTAACTTCTCTTAATACACTGTCCCAGTAATCTTTGTTGGGAATTCAAGCTGCAAGAGAGCAATGTTTGTGGCCATAATACTGACTGCACTGCATTCACACTAATATTCGTTTAATTAACAAATGTGTCTATCTCCTTGAAGTATAAATACAATCTTCACTGATAGATTTCTCAGATTTCATAACAATAATTCTTCAAACAACATGTTATACATATATGTGGCTTTGAACAATCTGTAGACATTCAGAAATATAAGCACTGTCCTATGCAAAACCATCTGCTTGTTGATAAACATAGCTAAGTGTTTGTACACTTGCCCTCTAGTTTTCACCTTTCAATTTCATCATCAACATTTCTGCTAACACTAGTTGACACAACAGGAACTCGCATTTCTGTTGGTATTCTAATTTTAGTAGCTATTCGTCTCTGGATATGCATGGCAAAAGCTTAAAAAGATGAACTATTTACAGAAATGGGGGTTTAACTACCACGAATCTACACTTTTCAAGTTTGAGGATAAAAAAAAAAAAAGTTTGAGGAACTGGACAAGCCCACATATAAATTCAATGAAAGCCCTGTTCTTGGAAAAGAAAGACTGCTCTACAAGTGAAAAATGCTACACTTCTGGGAATGATTCGGTAGCAGAGGATGATCAGACGATATCTAAAACGGATTAGCTCTATTTCTTCATGTACATAATATGCCAAATAAATTCGCAAACTAGGTATACATTCTAAAACGGATCAGAGTTCATTTTTAGTCTCTTCCTTCTGCTTCATTATATTAATCCATCCTATGTAAAACTTATCCTTAAAAACAGAAAAATAAGTGGATTCATCATATAGTAATAGTACCAAAATTGCTAAAAAAAAAAAGTTAATACTGAAATCTAGCAAATCAACTAGAAACAAAAGTAACAGAGTTTGTACAGTAATTCCTTAAATCAGATGATCTCCGATGCAGTGAGTGTGCCAAATGAATAAAAGCAAATAAGCTATCACGAAAAGTTTGCATATTCAAAATGCGGGTGCCAAAATTCTGGTGCTCTAAGTTGGTCATAGTACGTCCAGTCGGAGATCCGAAAGTATGGTACCTCTTGTACGACCTCCACTTCGGTGGATTCTGTATCAGAAGCAGATGGCTCTTGATTACCACTAGATTTCGCCTTATCCTTCTGCTTCAAGCCAGCCTTACGTTTATGGTTGCTTCTGGAGGGGGGAGCGTTGAAGTAGTCATAAGTCTTGACTTCAAGTGTACGAACTTCATATGCGCCAAAGAATCGACGCTCAGTTACACGTTTGTAGCCACTAGGATTGATGTTGCCATCTGGCAAAGGCTGCCAGTCGTCAAGGTCGCATGGACCAAGGTGGGGGGTACAGGCTACCCCGATCTCATAGGCCAAGGACACATCATCCATGTTATAGTTACCTTCAGCAGGAAACCAAGCACAGCCACGCTTATCTGAATGCCAGTCGAAGAGCCAAGAGGGGCGGCCAGTAGTGTTTGTAACTAGTCTGGACATGCGCCAAATCCCTGATTGACTCATGAAGTTTATAAGACCAAGCATACAATCATAGTCAATCGTAAAATTGGTAATACCAAACCAGTTTGATGTGGGGTGATTCCAATCTATGTTATCAGCTATAAGAGGTATGAAAAGAGTGTCTAGAGGCATGCCCTGTATGTGAGTGGGGCGTATCGCTGCATTTAAGCGGGTAAGAAATTCATCGTATCGTGATGAACAACACAATCGTTCGTGCATATAATGTTCATTATAAGCCATGAGCGATGATTTCTTGACTGCTTCTCGGTTGGAAGCGTATAAGTCATGGAACCAACCAGAAATATAGATGCGAGCAGCATAAGCCCAGGCAGTTGTGTTGCCAGGGGGAGGGTATGACTCCATAAACGGTTCGAAAAGGTACCAATGGATCCTAAACTGTGTTGTATATAGAGTGACAAGCTGAGTGAAGATGTTGCTTGAGCGTAGAGTAATGCATCGTTCGTATTTGTCAAACCGAGCTTTAATGGAACCAATCACACAGTTATGTTGTAGATGTTCGGTAGCACGGGATATGGGAGCAGCATTGTGATCACGTTCTTCACCCATATTACAGTAGTAGTAAGAATAAATAACCTGTATACAATACATATATATATGAATATGATGCAGAAACTTTGAGAGAAAACATATCAGATGCATCTCACTCAAAACGCAAGTCTAAGCAAGCTAGTCCTCCGATATACATACCAAAGATGATCCTATAATGAAGCATCATGATTGTTGTAATCCCTTTTTAAGTTGAAACAACACCAAGATCAAAGTATTCAACTCTCAATTAACCTAAGATACATATATAGATGTGTAATCAGACCAGGATAGATGCTCATGTTTAAAATAATATTTCTACTCAACATGCAAAAGAATACTCAATCAAGACACAAACTCACTATCTGCTATTCAATTTGTCTCACCATTGATATCTACCAAATAGGGCCGGTTGCTAAACTCGTAAAAGACCAGGTACGAATGAAGTGGTAGCAGAGCTCCACCTATATACCTATAAATTCTTGTATGCAATTGAATTTTAATGGGTTTTGATATATCTTCAATTTTTCAATTGAATTTTTGGCATGAATTGTTAGAATCAATTCAAAATTGTGGTCCACTTACCAAGAAAGTTTTTATTTTTGTGATCATATCTAAAGCGGATTTCTTTATATGTATGCACACAATATTCCAAATAAACTGGCAAATGAAGTTTACAAATTAGATAGTGATTAATGTAAAATTACTTTATACCTAAAAAGATGGTGAATATATAATACTAGTACTCTTTAACAAAATTGCTAAAGATAAAGTTATTCCAAAATGTAGTAAAACAGGCACAAGTAAGAGATTGTGTACCGTAATCACACCATCTCCGATGAATTTCCTTCCTTTCTACCCATGGACTCACCGTCTACTTGCTTCCATTTTTTATCTTAGACTAAAGCATCAATCAATAAATTGTAATCTCTCCGTTTTACCCATTATTTACTGTTTGGTATTCTCGAGTAAATGGATAAGAAAGAGAATACAAAAGAGATTTTAAGTACACAATAAAAATAGTGGAAAAATATTTTGTTTCTACGGAGTTTATTTTTTTCTATTTTAGTGGTATCAACTGGTCAACCCTCTCTAATTGCGCTACGGAGGTCGAACGATCACTCGTTCCATTGATTCCGTTTATTTTTTGGTTTTTTTAGTTTAGTTCGTATTTTTTTTCTAATGCTTTTTGGCTTTGTACGCATTATGCCATTTTTTGTCAATTTGGGGAGCCTGCTTTCGTTTATTTTTCTGTTTTCTTAGCTTAGTTCGTATTTTTGGCTTTGTACGATTATGCGAAAAATCAATTTGGGGAGCCTGCTTTGTTCATGTTGTTGTTGTTTGGTGACCTGTCTTTTTTTTTTTTTTTTTATCTCAATTTATCTTAATATTAGATTATCTTAGTGTGAGGTTTGTCTCGTTATTGAATGAAACTTTATGTTTTACTTGTGAGTAAAGTGTACACTCACGCACCCACTTTTTACAATTGGACCCACTTTTTACAATTGGAATGAATAGTTGCAATTGGAATGAATAGTGACACCACCACTTTTTACAATTTGAATGAATAGTGACACCAAGTTGATCTGTTTCAATTTGAAAATCGAATGTATTTGAATTGATCTTGTAAACCCTAAATAAATAAATAAATAAATAAAAATAGTAAAGAGTTTATAAAATTGGAAATGGACTCCAATTAAATTCAAAACTTAATTTGTATTACTAACACACTTCATTTCTTTCCTATTTCCCCTTCATCCTTCAAAATAAAATACAAATTGTGCATAATTTATTTATTAATATATTACATTTAAACTTGTACTTATTAACAATTGTATAACATCATATTCTTGATGTATACAAGAATATATGCCACAACAATGGTTGAAAAACCTCAGCAAATCAAACTTACAACCATGACCTAATTGATACATTTACACAAAACCATCATGATCAAACTAAACAGACGATAGATCCTCGTATACGGTCTTGATCCCGGGCCTCTCAGATACGGGCCGTATACATCGAAGAGCTATACCGAGTACCTCCTTCATTCCTTTATCCGATGCAGGGACGTTCATCTCCGGCATGAGTGCAGAATCGAAACAATCCGATCCTCGACCTTGAGCCACTCTCAACCGAACCCAATCTGTCAAGTCGATTCCCCCATCTTCGCCGGAAACTACATCTCCGGCACATTTTCCAGTGACAAGTTCAAGCAAAATCACCCCAAAGGCATAAACGTCTGACTTGAAAGATGGGGATGGTTTCTTGGAGGCAGTTAGTTCAGGAGCTCGATAACCTAGAACCCCAGCATCAAGAATCTGTTCGAGGGTGCCCGATTGGGTCATAAGGCGGTGAAGACAGTAGTCAGCTACTCGAGCAGTGAGATCAGGCCCATCCAGTAGAATGTTGGTTGCTTTAAGGTTTCCGTGAGGAAGAGCCCGGTCAAAATGGAGATAGTTTAGGCCACGTGCAACGTCGACTGCTATTTTGAGCCTCTGGGCCCAGGTTAAGGGTGGAGCTTTTCGTCCAGGGCGATCTGCTAGCAATGGAGTTGTTAGAATGGCGTAAACAATGTCACTTTTACACAAAAAAGGAAACAAGTAGGAAGATGCATGGATGAACGTAAAGATCCAACAGCAATCAAAAGAGCAGAAAAGGCTCAGGAATATAAAAAAAAAAAAGTAGGACCATAGCAACTGTAGGACAATATGTTTACAGGCTGGCACATTTAGGCCCGCACATTTTAATTTTCGCACATTTATGCCAAAATGGACTGTTTCGGGCTGGCAAATTTAGGTAATTATATTTTAATTTTCGCACATTTAGGTAAACACGTGAGTAGCACGTGACAATTTAGCTCATATTGAGGTGTTTCGGGTCTGATTGGCCTACATGTGTGAAAATTAATATATAATGGTCTAAATTTGCCAATCTGCAAATATAATGTCCTACAATTGCTACCCCTAAGTTATGGGCTCCTAATTGTTCTCACATGTTTTTTCAATAATACAAAGTAATCCAAATTCCGTAGTCGAACTTCATGCATATGATATATGTCCAAGTATCAAGATTCATCAAATAACAAATTTCATGAACACAATCAAGAGATATTCAAACAATGCATGGTGATTATATACGATTCATGGTCATGAAAGCGAACGAGCAATTCAGAATTTGTCTCATCCCATAAACAAAGCTTGAAGTAATCAGAATAAGGAATAAATTGCCTGAAAATGGAGTAAAGCAATTACCATATAAGAAACTCGAGAGATTTCCAGGAGATATGTGGTCTGAAAGAATAAGCTTCTCATGTTGTGTAGGCCCCCAATAGTATCCTCTCAATCCAACCACATTCGGATGTCTAATATTCGCAAACTTCTTAGCTTCTTTACCGAATTCCTTTCTCTGCTTCGCGACTCCTTCTCTCAACCACTTTACAGTCAGCAAAAGCCCATTTTCCAAAGTGGCTTTGTACGATGTCCCGTGACTGCTCCTCCCAAGGACCTCAGCGGGAGCCCGTGATAGCTCCTCAGCTGTAAACGAAACTGTATCATCAAGAAAATTCAGCTCGCCAGCAAGCCGATCAGGGGACTTGACTTCCAATCTTGATAGGCTTTCAGCATTGTATGAATCACCCGATTCAGGGGACCACGATACGCTGCTAATCTTCGATGGAGAGAAGCCCGTTATAGCTCCCGTTTTCTCGTCTGGACTAATAGATTCTTTTTGTGATGCAACAATTTCCTCACCTACATGGTCTCTAGATCTTCTTCCACCATAGCTAGGAGTTGAAGCTTGAGGGCTGCTATTTTTGTTAATTCCTTGAGGCAAATGCCTTTTAGATCTGTTCTTGTGATATATAAAAACAGCAAGAAGGATTGAAATGACGAAAGCAACAACACAAGCAACTATTATGAGGATTTTGATGATAGTTTTCGAGTGTTTCTTGCTTGCATTTCTAGATGGGAAGTTGCTATTGCCAGAAGGTGGATTAGGGAACTGCAGTTGAGAATTACCAGGGTAGAAAGAAGACAGAGTAAACTTTCTCAAATTTTCCGGGACAACACCAGAAAGGTTATTATACGATGCATTAAAGCTTTGAAGATTGCTGGATAAGTTATTTGGAATCGGGCCATTGAAATTATTTCTAGATATATCTAACGACATTAGAGCAGTTAGATTACAAATGGAAGCAGGCAACAAGCCACTGAAATCATTATCTCCAATATTAAGCACTAAGAGCCCGATAAACGATCCAAATCCATCCGGGAGTTGGCCATAAAGCTGGTTGTTAGAAAGATCAAGAACTTGAAGATTTGAATCACTAAACTTATCCAAAAAATAAATACTTCCTGAGAGTTTATTGCCACGTAGGCGACACTCTTCTAAAGTTGGTGACGTTAAAAGATCTGTTAAAAGAGGGCCATCGAACTGGTTAGAGCTAAGATCAAGATTTGTGAGTGTTGGGAACAGTGTGATCGTCTTTGGAATAGAACCATTTAGGGAATTGTGGGAGAGATTCAGGCGATTTAAACGCAGAAATTGAGGCATTACCTCTGGAATAAACCCTGTGAGACGATTTTGGCTGAGATCAACAATTTCTAAATTCCCCCACTTCAGCATTCTTGATAAAGATCCTTCCAATTGGTTGTTTGATAGATCAATCACAGCACAGCTACCCGTTAACAATGGAAGTTCACCAGAAAGCACGTTTGAGGAAAGATTCAGTGTGCGCAACGTCGTCAATGTGATCATACGTACAGGTCCTGCCAATTCAAGACAAGTATAAAAACTTTGAGATAATAAGGGATAATATCATTTTTGGTTCCCTAAGAGTACATTTTTACACCCACATTTGGTCATACCCTGTTAGTTGACAGTTCGTTGACAGGTAGAATCAACTATTTGGGGTGTTGAATGTAATTATTTGAAGATTATTAATTACATTTAAGTCCACTAACCTTTTTCAACTTTGAAAATAGTCCCTTAAGTTTACCAAATTTAATTTTTCCATCCTCTTACTGGCTAAAACAGATCAACAAAAAAAATCAACTTTTTTGTCATTTTAAACGACAAAAAGGACGCAAAATGTTGAATTTTGTAATGTCTAAAAAGTTAGCAGACTATATCCAAATTAGTGCAACTTAAATGTCAAAAAATACATCCCCCCACCCCCAAATAAGTATGAATTACATTTAGCACCCCCAAATGTGGGAGTAAAAGTGTATTTCAGGACCAAATTTAACAGTTAGTGAAGGAGAGTGACCAAAACTGGAAAACATAAAATTTACGGACCAGAACTGATATTACCTCGATATTAATCACAAACTACACTCCCTATATCTGACCACAATCCTAAAAAATGGAATACAATGAAAAATAAGAATATGTTTTATCAAGTACCTGAGAGATTGTTGTTGCTTAAGTCCAACTCAGTTAGAACCAACGAATCTCCATTCAGCATATCGTTAGGAATTGCACCAGAAAACCTGTTGTTACTGAGTTTAACCACTTGAAGGTCATAAACAAAGCTGAAACCGGGCAATGCGCCAGATAACTGATTATAGCTCAAATCCAAAACCTTTAAGCTCTCGAACAGCTGTGCTTTTCCTACAAGTGATCCACTCAATTGATTGTGGCTGAGATTTAAATGCTTCACAGATGGAGAAATACCCACAAGAAACTTCTGCTGATCATTAGCAGAATTCGATAGTAAATTTGAACTAAGATCAACATAACTTGCCGTAGTTAATAGAAGAATATCTGGATCAAGTTTTCCCTCAAGATTGTTACCATGAAAATCAAGAACATCAAGCTGATTCATCAGCTCAAACCCTTTCGGTATGCTTTTCGAGAGGGAATTCAATGAAAGGTTAAGATAAACTAAGCCTTTCAAACTTGTTAAAGATGGAGGCAACGGCCCAGAGAGAGAATTACGGCTCATATCCAAAGAAACGAGGGAAACGAGCTCAGAAATTGTCTCTGGGATTGAACCAGAGAAGTTATTTCCAGCTAAAGAAAGGTTTTGCAGCTTAACTAGTTTACCTATATCTGATGGCAATGACGATGAAAACATGTTATCGGAGATATCAAGAAACTCGAGTCTCTTAAAGATGGTAAGATTATCCGGAAACTTCCCAGAAATGGAGTTGTTAGAAATCGAAAGCTTTGCAAGCATTGTGAGATTTGTGAACACATTCAAATCCACATCTGCAGATAAGCCTAGATTGTTGAGAACAATTCCTACAACCCTACCACTACTACACATGATCCCATTCCAAGATGAAGGGCACCCTTTAGAATTAACCGACTCATCGATCCAAGAATCGAGGACAAACCCCGTCGGGTCGTTCTTGATTCCTCTCTTGAATTCAAGTAGGGATAAAGTATCCTGGGATGGGAGTTGTCTTAATGATGAGATGAAACAAAGACAAACTAAATAAAACCTTAATATCCTCATCTTAACCTCAAACAATAATGCCACTCCTAACACAACTACACAGATTGGAAATTCAATGAAAAAATGCACTAATTAATATTTAGTTTCTCAGAGCTCCCAATTCCAAAATTTCACCATTTCAGAGTTTCAAACTTTACAGAAAAACAGAGCATTTTCAAGAACACTATGAGTACAAGAAAGGCACTAACAAAAGCCAATTTCCAACTTTCGCTGTACATTCCACATTGTAAATAAAGCAAAAAAGTGTCTTCAAATCTATATCACAAATACATTATAGACAACAAAAGTGATGGACCCAGAAAAGCTTTGGCACTTGAAAGCCTGAAAATGGGGGAAATTTCAAGAAACCATAAATGGTTTTAGTAATTATAGCACAAAAACTTCACTCTTTCACTAACCTACTACCCACTAAAGGCATCTCTCTTTTTCTCACTCATAAATATAGAAGATATATAACTATACAGCGAGCGCACACTCTGTGCTAGTAGAGACATCGCTTTCTGGGACAGGTGGTAGAACAGAACAAGAACCAAAACAAGAAAATCCTTAATGATGTATTCGTATAATTCTTTAAAGAATTTCATATTGCTTTTGTTACTGAAAATGATAAAGACAAGGTTCATTTATATGTATAGATAACAGAAAAGGACAAGAGAATTGCAATGATTTTTATACATTATAAGAAAGAATGCATGAGCAATAAAAATTATAAAGAATTTACAGTGTGATTTTGTCGGTTTTTACCCGCGAAAAAGGTGAGGGAATCTGGTGGACGTAAAGACGATTCACTAAATCCAGATTAGGAGTGGGGTTTCACTTTCATTCACATCATTACTCACTACACCGTCGCAGCTTCCGGCGTAGGTAGGCTCCCACCAATGCCCCTTTCTCAAGGGCAAACAAAAAAATTATTCCTTTTTTTTTTTTGGTTCTAATTTAGTAATTTATAAATGGGGAATGACAATGTATCGTGGTCGGTAGGAGTGGGAATGGGGGCCTTGATAGGCTTTAAGAAGAAAAGTCTGGCCTGTTATATATTTCTTAAGTCCAAGTCTGGCCCATGTCCTGAACTTTTTGTTAAAGGCTGGTTTTTTTAATAAATAGGTCTGGTCCGAAAGCCTTTTAAAGGCCTTTTAGTCTTATTAGTGTATTTTTTTTTAAAAAAAATCTACAACAGTATTATCATTAAATTATTAAATTATAAAAATCAACTTTTTAAATCTCAAAATGAAGAAATAGAAATAATAGCAAATGTTGTAAAAAAAATATTCAACTATTACTAAATTTTCTTACTTATTTATTTGAAAATCACATATTATATAAGTATATACTTATAATATATATATATTATATATATATAATATATATATATATATGTGTGTGAAGTTATATAGGTCGGTCTGTTGGGCTTAAAAGGCTTACGGAAAAGTTTGAGCCCAACCTATTTAACTAAAGAGGCTTCTAAAAAAGTTTGAACCCGACTTGTTTATTAAACGAGCCGAGCCGAGTCGAGCTTTAATAGGCCGAGCCGTAGGCCCCTATCGGGTAGCCTAGCCCATTCCCACCCCTACGGGTCGGAGTTACATACCCGAATATGTCCCGTTTTATGAACGGGTCATGACTCTAGGTGGGGCGATCTGTTACGAGACGCGGGTCGAGCTAACTCAGTCTAAAGAAAGAAAATATTGTTGTAAAAATAATATTATTAATATTTTTAAAAGATACTCCGTGTTGAATACATTTCACATGTAAGTGGGCACACTTTTTAAGAAAGTGTAATAATGAGTAGAGTTTTAAGGGGTAATTTTGTTAATAAATGAATGGACTTGTGTGTATATATGGGTCCAAAATAGGGTTGGCAATGGGACGGGTAAAAACCCGGACCCGCATGAAACCGACCCGCACGGAACGGGTAAATACCCAGTCAAACAGGTTTTGGGGCGGGTAAATACCCGGTCAACGAATACCCGTCGGGTATGGGACGGGTAATAGGATTGTATATACCCGACCCGAACCCAACCCGTATATATATATAATAATTAAAAAATATAATATATATATATATTAATATAATAAATATATATTAAAAAAATTTAATAAATTCTAATTTTAGGATTTACACACGCGCATATACTTTCTGCCTTTCTAATTCAAGGAAGAAGACGTACATGAAGAATTATCTATCAACGAGTGTTGAGAATTGAGATATTAATTGTGTTATGCATTTGATTTTATTAGAATAGTTTTGCATTGAACAATATGTATGTTTTTGAAGATTTTATGTTCTATTTGATGTTGGAATTGATGTTTTATTGTGATTATAAGAGCCGGTTTTAAATGTGCTATTTTATTTAAATAACAATTTTTTTTTATTAAAAAAAAAATGATGGCGGGGTGGGTTTACCCGCCGGGTTTGCGGGACGGGACGGGTTTTAAGGCGGGGCGGGTAACGGGTATTATTTTTTTTGGCGGGGCGGGTCCTGGGACAGGCCATACCCGTCCCATACCCGCCCCGTTGCCAACCCTAGTCCAAAAGTAATGATATTTTATGTAAAATTGTGGATATTGTAAGAGAGAGCTTATAAAAAGTTTTTCATTTTAAAAGTGTGAAAGGTATTGTGAGACATTTCGAAAAAAATAAAAAGAAGTAAAAGGTATTATGGAACGAGGAGAGTATTTAAATGAAGATTACAAGAAGTTGAGTTGTTTTATATTTATCCAATCACATTCGAGCCGAGTCGAGCCGAGTATTTGAGGTTCGAGCTTGACTCGAGCTCTTATCGAGTTATCGAGTTAAAAATTGAGCTCGGCTCGACTCGACTCGTTAACGAGTCTAACGAGCCTATTGAGTCGAGCCTAATATAATTTTTTACAAAAAAAATAGTTATCGAGTCTAACAAGTCGAGCTCGAGTCGGCTCGTTAGTAAATCGAGTATCTAACGAGCTCGAGCCCGGCTCATTAAGTTAAACGAGTCGAGCCTTATCGTTCCTTAACGAGTCGAGTCGAGCCGAGCCGAGTCTCGTTAAGGCTCGGTTCGAATAACAGCACTCAAATCACATCAACTATTTTATTTTTATCCAATCACATCAATATTACCATGGGATGACTATTCACACTCACAATTTTGATTAGTACCCTACTTAATTAACCCACATTATACAAATAAAACAAAAAATATTCTAATACACCTCTTTAAAATTTTCTGAAGGAGGTGAGAAGAAAGAGTAAGATGAGAATGATTTTTCAATATTTATATTAAAAGTAGGGTTGAGTATAGAAAGATTCGTGCAATATTACATATAAGTTTTTATCATCTTCTGAATTTGTGTGAAAATGTGTGCAAGTATATTTTAGTGATATAAAATATATATAGTCTAGGTTAGGTTGTATTTGTAGATGGCAGTCGGTTTACCATCTAGACCAATCGGCCCATCACTTGTGGTCAGCCGAGTTCTTAAGCCCTCAGAGTAGTCCTTAGGGACCACCAAGCTCGACCACCGACTTTGTCGAGCTCATCCTATCTAAGGAAAAATTATTGAAGCACGCAAGTCTACGCTCAAAATGACTAACAAAGTTGAGCATACATTCCTATCCCACTAAGATCGGAGGTCAGACATCCAAGCTCCATTACTACATCAACGACCATTTAGCCCCGTAAAGCATCCAACCATCTAAGAGTAACGTCAGTTAAACATAAATTATCGTTCCATAACAAAACATAACTTACCCAACCAACTAACTACTAACTAAACTGCTAATTGATATCCAGCCCTAACTAGCTGGCATTTTCCTTCTTCTCTTATACGTAACAATTTCACCCCCCCACCCCCCGAAAATTGCCTTGTCCCCAAGCCGATCATGAGAGGCTCAAATAGCGTCTTCCTCGTATGAAGAAGTAGGTTGCACTATTTGAGGTGGAAACTCTACCCCCATTAGACTTCAGTTTAGTTTAAACAATATAATACTAGGAACCCTTCCCTTAGGACCCCCTAAAGCTTCTAACCATGCATCGAGCAACACCAGAATCATCTCCCTCACGTTTAAATCAGGGTTTTTTTCTCTATATTTTAGGTTTTATTCCCTAACCTCTTCTTGAGTATCTTCATCACATCCTTTGTTTGCCCATACGTCAAGGATCCAATGCGATGATATGGTGTGGATTCAAGAACCACGCGGTCTCTCTTTTTGAACACAACGTCTCGACAATATTTCGTTGATGTTTCCATCATCTGTTGGTGGGCCCATTCGAGGGGGAAGAGGAGGTTGAGGAGGATGGTGTCCCGTTCTTGTGATTTATCAACAACTGACTTATCTTGAATATATGTTGGCTAGAATTAGGTTATGATGGTCGGTGGACGTCCATAGACTTCGATCGTCGATGGAGACGAGGACTCCCTCGTGTTAATGCACCTATCTCACGCCGAACGAGAAAGAAACACGTCGACATAGTCATCAACCGGACTTATTTATTGAGTAAGACACAAGACCTTGCAAGGATTCGCGCGAGGGTCGTCCCCATAACGACGCACCAACTCCATTGTAAACCGGCACCAACTAAGACCTGTGGAGTCTTTTATTAACCCTTGCAACTAATGAAGAGTAGAGTCTTACGTGGAAATTAGGGGATACTCAAGACGCATATCCTCTGGCGTATTGTCAATCTGAAATAATTGTTCAACCCTAACTATCCATGTCGAAGGGCTGTCCCCTGAAAATCTAGGCAATTCAAGCTTAACTATCTTGGATCAGATAGCCCCTAAATATGACGGGGTGGGGGCCCGACAAGATCGGAGGCGGTAGAGGTTCTCTCCTAAGTCCACATCTTGCCCCGTTCAAGACCACACACCGTCGTGGTCAAGAACTCGATTGATGCGGTGATAGAGGCGGGGCAGACCGAACATCCTTCTCCAACGTACTAACAGTGGCTTCCAAAGCGTCGATACGACCTTCGCTCCATGTCATTCTGCCGGCAAGGTCAGACCAATTGTTAGATGAGAGAGTAACCAAGAATAACAATAAGATACTAAAACGATAATTGAATTTCTCCACCCAAGCAGAAAGCCGAATTCAATACCAATATTAATAAACATCCTTATAAACAACAAGTCAAGCTATTTATATATTGTTCCCTCAGTAAGTAAAGTAAAGAACATAACAATTACTCAACCAACTAATTACTAACTAAACTACTAACTACTACTCAGCCCTAAATACTTGGCCTTTTCCTTGTTCTCTTATTCGTAACAAAGATATGAGGTTTTGATATATGCTCCCAATCAGGTTAACTACCTTGTCCAAGACCGAGGCAATTGGATTACAACATTCATAGCGCATTCATCATCAATTATCATCATTAAAGATGTTTTATACTCCCTCGTCTCAAAATTATGGTCCCTTATTCTTTTTTTTCTTTTTTTTGTTCCAAAAAATTGTCTCATTCCCTTTTGGGAGTGTGCTTAAAATTACCCATAATTAATTAATATTTAAATTATTGTAATATGTGGGTGAAAAATTATTTTTCAATTCTAAGATCATTTAAATAATGGTATATTTGGAAGTTATAGGTAAAATTTAGAATTTTATTCATAATTGAAGAAGAATCTGGTCATATTTTTCAATAGTCGAAATGATGAAATTACATCCTAATATAGGCAAAGAGTGGCTAGAATTCTAGTCGACTAAAAAGGAAAAACACAATTCCTAAAAATCAGAGAACCAATCTAATTCCTAGAAATCATAGATATTCTATTTAAAAAAACTGAATAAATTAACAGTTATGCATAGTTGACCAATCCTTTTTCTACACCCCCCCTCAAGTTGGGTTGTATATGTCACACAAACCAAGCTTGGACTTCAGCTCATCAAAACTGACCCTTGGAAGAGCTTTAGTGAGAATATCAACAATGTGTTATTTTGTAGGGATATAGCTGAGTTAAACAATTTCATTGTTGACTTTCTTTGAAATGAAGTGTCGGTCAATCTCAATGTGTTTTATCTTGTCATGTTGTACAAGATTTTTAGCTATATTAATAGTTGCTTGACTATCACTGAACATCTTAACTGAATTTTGTACCTCAACTTTAAATTCTCTCAACAATTTTTGTAGCCACATTACTTCACATATTCTGAGTGCGACAGCAGGGTATCGTGAGACTACAGATTGCCTTTTGCTTCTCCAAGTGACAAGATTACCCCAAACATAAGAGCAATAACCAGTGGTTAATCTACGATCAGTTTGCTCTCCTTCCCAACTAGCATCAGTGTAGATATGTACTTCTCGATTTATAGATTTCTGGAAAAGTAGGCCATGTCCCGGAGTAAACAGATATTTTCACATTCTTTTAGTTTGTGATTTGTTGTAAACAAGTGTGTTAGTTACTTGTGTTAATTACTAGTAGATCGAAGATACACTTGGTAGTGTAATCGATAAGATCAAAGTCTTAGTCTTGGGACTCTAAGCCACAAGAAACTCAAGGAGTTAATAAAACATCACAACTAGGTTTGTCAGAGTGGATGTAGACATTTGTCGAACCACTATGAAAATCTTGTGTTCATTTACTTACCGTTTGATATTTGTTTAGTTGTTTACTAAGTAAAAGTTCAAAATCAAAAGTTGAGTATAAACTGTAAAGGCTCACTTTAAAACTGAAAGTACTGAGCTGGGCTGAGTAAGCACAGTACTGTACAAGAACACTAATTCCGCATAATAACTCTGATATTTTAGAAAAGTTTTAAAAGTCTATTCACCTCTCCCCTCTAGACTTTTAGACTCGTTCTAATCTTAACTCAACTTTGGGACCAACAAGTGGTATTAGAGCAGTAGTTCTTCTGGACTGCTGTTTCTTGATTACCCAGAAGACTTTGAGGGAAGTCTTCTGTTCTAAATCGAACTGATCCTTGAACTTTTTCTTTCTATTCAATTACTTGATAATCTTGATCTACTTGCTATATTCATGTTCTTATCTGTCAAACAACTATGGAAACTAATGCAAACAAGCTACCTAAGTTTAATGATGCAGATTAAGACTATTGGAAGCTTCGCATGGAAGCGATCTTCAGTTCAACACACGATCTCATGGTGTCGGTGGTGAAGTATGGCCCAATTATCACTATGACAACAAACACTGCCACATTGGACCCAGCTAAAGTCGTGGGTGCTCTTGTCCCAAAACCAAGGTCAGAATTAACTGCTGAAAAAATGAAGCAAAACAATTTGGACTGCATAGCTAAGAATTATATTTTACATACACTGCCAAACGAGTATCTTGGCAAGGTATTAAAATGTAAATTGGCTAAGGAAATGTGGAACATAATTGTTGTTCTTTGTCAAGGCACAAGCTTGATCAAAGAAAGCAAATTGTCCATTGCGGTTCAAAAGTTTGAATCATTCAAAATAAGGTCTAGTGAAACTATTGACCAGCTTGATACTCGATTTACTCGAATTATGAATGACCTTGAAGTTTTAGGTAAGACATATACAAACAGGGAGATTGATTTGATAATTCTTAAGGTGCTGTTTGGTTAGGGATGGTGGTGGATGGGATGGGGATATAGATTGGAAAAATATGGATGGGGGTAATCCATGAATAGTAATTGAATAAAAATTGTGTTTGGATTGAGATTGAAAAATATGTGTGGATGGAGAACTTTATGTCAAATCAAGTAGGAGAGAGAATAAATGTGTGGAAAAAAGTAGGAGAGAGAATAAATGTGTGAAAGAAAAGTAGGAGAGAGAATAAATGTGTGGAAGAAAAGTAGGAGAGAGAATGAGTGATTAAAAGAAAAAAAGAGTGATGTGATTGTATAAAAATAGGTATGTAGATGTATTATAGGGATGGATGCATATTTGAATGGGTATTTGGATGTAGAGGGATGGGATGGGGGATGGCCCATCCAAATCCGGATGGGCCAATCCCAAACCAAACACACCCTAAGGCTTTAGATGAGAGGTGGAAGATGGTCAAGATGATCATCAAGACCACTCAAGATATAGACACCTGGTCTGCTAAAACTACTTTCCAAACCCTTAAGGCACATGAATTCGAGTTAGATGAAGAAGATCCAGTAATTGTAAGTGATAAGGAGAAAGAAATCTCTAAGAATGTTGCTTTCAAAGCCTCTTCCACTAAAAAGTCTATACCATCTAAGTCTAAGTCCTCAAGCATAAAAGATGAGCTAGATAGGTCTGACCTTAGTCTTAAGGATCAGATGAGTTTAATGATTAAGAGGTTTGACAAGCTGAATAAGAGATATGATAGATATAAGAGGTTCTATAAGGAGACTAAGGGTTCTAGTAACAGGGACTCTTCTAGGACCAGAAGAGATCACAACTCTTTTGAAAGGAGAGATGAGGTTTGTAATGAGAACAGAAGAGATAGGAACTCGTCTGATAAGAAGGGTAAGAACTCTTATGATAGGAAGGACAGGAACCGGAATCGTTCTCCTATTAAAAAGTCTACTAATGATATTTTGTGTTATAACTGTGAAAAGCCAGGTCACTACATCTACGAGTGTCCTGATCTGAGTTCTGAAGACAGGGAAGAAAGGAAAGCGAGGCGTGATCGAAGGTATGCTAAGGGTAAGAAGGCTATGATGGCATACAATGATTCTGAGTTGGATTCAGATGAGTTGCATTCGTCTTCATCTGAATACCCTTCAAGCAATGAGAAAGAATCCTTCATTGCAGAGATGGACTGGCTATGATGGCCAAGATTGAACAAGAGGTATCTTCTACTACTTCTTTCCTTTCTTGTGATAGTTCTGATTCTGATTTATGTGACTCTGCTGATAGTAGTGTAGGGAGTAGTCTTCATCATTCCAATGGAGTGACTGAAGAAGACCTCCTACAAGCTAACAAAACATTCATGGAAACCAGTGATGAGAACATTTCTTTAAAGCAAGAAATCATCAGTCTACATGAAGCATAGTTTAAAGTAGATCATAATATAGTTATCTTGAATAAACGCTTATCAGAAGGGTTGACACAACTCAAAGATAAGTACACATCCATTGACAAACTATATCAGGATATACTTAAAACTCAAGCCATAGAGACCAATGAGTTCAATGATTTAAAGATCAAGTGTGAAAACTTGAAGAGCGCAATAGATTCCTAGAAACGGAAGTACTAAGCTTAGATCTAAAACTAGCTCACATGATTAATTCATCAAAGATTAATCAAACATTGTCAGACAGATATAGAGCTCCAGCTGACAAAAGTGGGTTGGGTGCTAATGTGCCTAGCTCATCTACTTCAATAACTAAAAACACTAATGGTGCTAGTTCAAGTTCTTTACCATTAGATAAAAGAAATAAACCAATGGAATATGATGATGGTGCAAAACCTAAGAACACTACTAAAGTTCAGTCAAACTACATTCCTCATACTACCTAGAATGGTAAAAAGAAAAATGTAGTAAGACCAGCACAGTCTAGACCATTTCAGCAGAGATATACTCAGATGATCAGACCAGAACAATCATGGCATCAAAAGATGTATACTCAGCAGGGTTGGCCTAGACAAGCACAGTTAGGTTGGAATCAGCCTAGACCTCCTTTCATAAGGCAGTCTCAGTTGTACTCAACCAAACCTAGGAAATTTGTACCTCCTCATCATAACCAAACTGTTCTTTATCCTCCGCCGTTATCTTATGATATCATTAGTGAGGATAGACCTAAACGCATCAATAAGTCGTATGGTCCACATGCTTTTAGGCCATATTCGAACTATTATAGACATACTTATCTTACTAAAAAGGGGGTTGAACCCAGGAAAGGTTATCTCAGAAAAATAGATCCTAAGTTTGTTGATAATTCTAATAAGGTCAACAAAGTACTGTTCTGTGATAAGTATGGTAGAAAATTGAAGAGGTCTCAATTATTCAGAACTTCAATGTATATTCGAGTTCCTCTTACTGCAACCTACACCCAGGGACCCCCAATAAATAAAGGGTACCTAAATTATCAATATCACCAAATTGCAGGGTTGGTTGGATCTTTACAAGAAAGGTGGTTCAGTTGGTGAGACTTGGTATATAGACAGTGGTTGTTCACACCACATGACTGGTACCAAGGCCTTACTTTCTAACTATCATGAGCAAGAAGGACCCAAATTGATTTTTTGTGACGTTTAAATGGATACTACTAAAGGATTTGGATACATAAAGAATAGAGATGTGGAGATTCAGGATGTCTCCTATGTTGAAGGTTTGAAATATAATTTGTTATATGTCTCTCAATTCTGTGACAGGGGATATAAAGTCAATTTTAAAAGCACTAAATGTGAAATTTTGGATAAAAGAACACATACAGTCCTACTTGTTGGTGTAAGACAAGGTAGTGTCTACATTGTGAATTAGAATAGTTGTCCAAGGGATTCTTGTCTTCTTACTAAAAGTCCTAAAGAAATCAGTTGGTTATGGCACAGACGCATATGCCACATGAACTTTAAGATTATTAATAAGATAGCAAGAGATTACCTTGTAGAAGGTATTCCCAATGAAATCTATTACAAATCACAAGTGTGTGATGCTTGCCAAAAAGGTAAACAGGTAAAAGTTTCCTTTAAGTCAATTCCCACTCTCTCAACTGGCAGAGTCCTAGAGCTCTTACACTTTAGTTGTGGTAGATGATTATTCAAAATTTACTTGGGTAATCTTCTTACACAAAAAGAGTGATACACAAACTCAACTACCAGATTTGTTAAAGAGGTTGCAAGTTGAGAAAGGTCAGCCCATTGTCAAAATAAGAAGTGACAAAGGGACTGAATTTATAAATTCTTACATTAAAGAATATTGTTCTAAAACTGGAATTCAGTATTTGACTAGTGCAGCAAGGACTCCCCAGCAGAATGGTGTTCCTGAGAGAAGGAAAAGAACACTAAAAGAAGTTTGCAGAGCTATGCTAGCAGAGTACAACACTCCACATAAGTTCTGGGTTGAGGCAATCAACACTGCATGCCATACTCAGAACAAAAGTGCTCTCAATAAGGTACATGGTAAGACACCTTATGAGGTATGGAAAGGTAAAAAACCTAGAGTTTCATATTTTCATATCTTTGGATGTAAATGTTTTATTCATAACAATGGGAAGAGATATTCTTAGGATACTCTTCTACAAGCAAGGCATATAAAGTATTTAATTACTCTACTCTTTGTGTGGAAGAAACACCCCCATGTTGTTTTTGATGAAGTTGTACAGGACTCTGCTGACCATCAGCTCAGTAAAAAGCTAGATCAAATAAAACTTCAAACCAATGACAAATCTGAGGTGTATGAATCTGTACAAGCCTATAATCCATTCTTATGCATCCTACATCAAGATGATGATGAAGAAAAGGTAAAAGACAAAGGTAAGTCTTCTAGACCTACTGATATGCCTGAACTGGTTGACTGTTCTCATAATGTGAATAAATCTGCTAATATTGATGATACTTACATGCATGATGTTGTTGATGATTTAGATGATGAGAGTTTGCCTGTTAAAAATAGAAAAACATGGAAATCTGCTCACTCTACTGATCTTATCATAGGTGATTCTCGTAAAGGTGTTAAAACCAGAAGACAATTATTTGAATCTCAAGAAGGAACTAATTCATCTCTATTTTGCTGGTGTTGTTTCCTTTCTTCTATTAAGCCCAAGACTGTAAAAGAGGCTTTGGCTGATAGTAATTGGATAATAGTCATGCAAGAAGAGTTGAATCAGTTCACTAGAAATGGTGTAGTATGGAAACTTGTGGATAGACCTATTGGACACAATGTGGTAGGAACTAAGTGGATTTTCAAGAATAAGAAAGATGAAAATGATCTTGTATTTAGAAATAAAGCTAGATCAGTTGCTCAGGGCTACTCTCAAGCAGAGGGTATTGACTATGATGAAACTTTTGCTCCTGTAGCTAGAGTAGAAGCTATAAGATTGTTTCTTGCTTATCCAGCCCACATGAAATTTACTGTCTATCAAATGGATGTTAAAAGTGCATTTCTTAATGGTATACTTGCTGAAGAAGTGTATGTAGAACAACCTCCTGGATTTGAGGTGAAAGGAAGTCAAGTGTACAGGTTGAAGAAAGCAGTATACGGATTGAAGCGAGCCCCAAGAGCCTGGTATGACACTCTATCTCGGTTCTTACTAGAAAATGTTTTACTAAGGGCAAAGTCAATCGAACTTTGTTCTGAAGACAAGAAGGGAAGGATATTTTCCTAGTTCAAATTTATGTGGATGATATCATTTTTGGTTCACCCAACAAAAGCATGAGTGAGAGTCTTTCAAAACTCATGCAAAGTAAATTTGAAATGTCCATGATGGGGGAGATGGCTTACTTTCTTGGACTTCAAGTAAAACAATCATCTGACGGTATCTTTATCAATCAAGCAAAATATACAAGAAATCTTCTAGATAAATTTGGTATTAAAACCTGTAAAACTGTTGGAGTACCAATGCTACCTACATACAGAATAGATCCAGATGAACGAGGTAAGTGTGCTGATCAATCCTATTACCGTCCTCTAATTGGTTCTTTACTATATCTAACTGCTAGTAGGTCGGATATTGCATTCTCACTTGGTGTATGTGCTAGATTTCAGGCCAACCCCAAAGAAAGTCATGTGAAAACTGCTAAAAGGATATTGAAATATCTAAAGGGGACCATTAATCGAGGATTATGGTATCCTTCAGATGATGATTTATCCCTAAGTGGTTATTCAAATTCGGACTTTGGTGGTTGCAGGATAGATAGAAAATCAACTTCTAGTTCTTGCCAATTTTTAGGTACTAAGCTCATATCATGGTTTTCAAAGAAACAAATGAGTGTAGCAACATCTACAACTGAAGCAGAATATATGGTTGTAGGAAGTTCTTGTAGCCAGCTTCTTTGGCTAATGCAACAACTTAGAGACTACAATATTGTGGAATCTAATGTACCAATATTTTGTGACAGCAATAGTGCCATTGCTATTACTCAAAATCTCGTTTTACATACTAAGTGCAAACATGTAGATGTTAAACATCATTTTATTAGGGATCATGTTGAAAAGAAGAACATTAGAATGGAAAAGATCTACACTGATATACAACGAGCTGATATATTTACTAAACCTTTGGCTGAAACTAGATTTAGAGAGTTATGCATAAGTTTAGGTTTGATAGCTAGACATGGATCCTGCATGTATATAGAATTGTACTGACATTTCAGGTACTGTGCTGATACCAAGAACATATCAGTAAACATAAGAACAGTACATCAGAAGGGTAATCCAGAAGGATATACTATGTCAAAACCATTACATTCATCACAATCAGGTAAAAAGGTTACTAAGGTGACTAATCCCGATGAGGAAGCTGGTAAAGTTGAGGGAAAATGAGAATATACATTTAAGGGGGAATCTATGATTTCTTAAATATCATTTTTGTTGACTCAGAACACTAGTCATCTTAGAATAAACCGTGTTAAAATCTTGATTTAATTATTCTTTAGTATTTTGTATTGTACAATAGAAACTCTTTAAATTAATACTCAATAAATTAATAAACTCTCTAAGATAATATTTTTAGTCGATCCCGACTCGGGAATAACGTGTTAAATTAATAAACTCGCTAAAATTATAAGATAATACATTTTTTGTAATTTCTATAGACCCCAAATAAAATATAAATTAATAATTCCTTATATACTGCCTATTACATGAATGATTTATGAATGTTTCTTAAAAAATGACTCAATTATTTTTGATTTTTTTGTTGAAATCAATTTCACCTTAAATCTCGTCTCTAATTTTCCTTATCAATTTCACCTAAAAGTTTCACCATAGTTACTAAGAACCCATTCTTGCAATTGCTTTTGAGTGAGACTTGGGTTATCCTTGTTGTGCTTGCATAATGCTTTTCGAATCTTGTCGGTCATTGTTATTTTTTTCACACATGTAAGATGAGAAGTCATGTTGTGTGTATGATTTGTTTGTGTTAGCATATTTTGATCTTCTATATTTATATTGAAAATATTTTTTTAATGTTCATAAAGTGATATAATGAACACAAGAAGTATAATAATGTGGAAGATTGAATGATTCTTTTAAATTAGACCCTTCATTTGATATACAATAAATAATTAGAAGTGGAAGTTTGAAAGAGTGTTTCTATAAATTAATAAAATATTAATTAATATATAAATTAATAATTATTAATTTATAGATAAATTAATAACTCTTTTAATTAATAAATTTTAATGGTCCCAAAATTATTAATTTATAAAGTTTCTACTGTATTTCACCTATTCTACATGAACTAACATTTCTACCAAGGTGAAACAGGCACAGAAGAAGATTCCTCAACTGAAGGGGGAACTTAACTGAACACACAGTACTGATCTGACATTATTGTGCTGATCTCAAAAAGTGATCTAAACATCAAGAAAGTAATACTCAGCAAAGTTACAGAACTGATATGAGGTTACTATGCTGATCCCAAGAAGTGATCTAATCTTCAAGGAAGTTGTACTCAGTTGATCACAGTACTCACCTGAATCGAGATAAGTAGTTTTCATTATGGTAAAAGTGATAAAAATGATGTAAAAGTGTGTTGGAAACAACTGTGCTGATATACATCAGAACAGTATTTTGCCTTAGAAAAATTTCTAAGTCAAAATTCGTTCAAATTGGATTACTAATAGAGAAGATTAATACACTCCTCTATTTTTAACCTAATTGGAGGTGTATATATCAATAGCACATTGACTCCAAATTAAAAGGGAATTTTGAATACGAACGGTTTCTTGAAATCCCACGATCAAAAGTGCAATCTAAACCACACATTTTTAGAATCTAAATCAATCCAAGCCCAAAAATCCCAAAAACCCTCTATCTTCATCTTCTACATTTCATATACCTTACTTTCAAATGACGATTATCGAATTACTTAACGACAATGATGAAGTTGTAGGTACGTTTGATCCTACAAAATGGGTTACAGAGAAAGGTGTATTTGTCGAGAATGCCGTCTACTTCACCGGAAAGCAGAAAGCGGAGAATCGTTGTTGGTCCTGAAAGGAGTATATAACAAGTGTATGGGGGGGGGGGGGAATACACTTGTATGCAATTCTTTTTCAACTTTGATCAAACCAGAGTTCAGCAAGGTTGTCTTGGACAACTCTGCTGAAGAAGATTAACTCTTCTAAGATAATCAGACTACTAAGTACTATTGAGTACTTAGTTGAATAACTATCTAGGGGAGTTATATGTGCGGAATGGTGGTTGGCCCTTTAAGTTTAGACTCCTTTAATTTCTGAAATCACTTAGTCAATGCAACACAGTCCAGCTAAGCTTCAGGGAACTTGTCCAAATCAGTTTTGCACAGTCTTTGAATATGTATCTTTGAAAGATCAGTTTTGTGTGCAGTGTTGAATGATTGTAAGTACTTGTAAAGCAAAACAACACAAGAGTTTATAGTGGTTCAGAGACTCAAGCTCCTACATCCACTTTCCCTGATTTAACAGGATAATTCCTTCACTCTTGGAATTAACTTGTTTTATAGTGCCAAGGTGCACTTGATCAAGAACACCACTCCTTGGTGAATTGATCCCTAGGATGTCTAGAGTCCTAGTACCCTCTTCTCAACTCAGAACTGAACTGTTCTTCTCTCAACAGTCAGCTCCTACCACTTCTACTACTACAACCTTCTCACTTTCACTCTTGAAAGATATAAGGGTTGAAGTAAGGTTCCAACTAATGAGATATCCTTTACAATGAAGATCAGTGTATAAGGATAGGATATCTCTCTAAGCTTGTGTATGGATATACAATTTAGTTCAGCTTAGAAGAAGTGTTTGAAGACTAAGATAGTCTTTGAAAGCTTTGAAAGCACTCTAGCTTGTAAGAACTTTTAGCTAGGTTGGATTATGTTGAGGTCAGTTGGATACTTTCAAATGGTCTTCACACTTCTGTATTTATAGACAAAATGGAGGATTTGCCCGTTGGAGAGGCAGCCCCAAATTGCTATAAATGTCTTCCTTGAGTTCTTCAAACTTGGAAGACAGATTCTTGATAGTGACATGTCCTCATTTGGGTAATAAACGGCTGTAACAGTTTTGTCTTCATTCTGCAGCACTTTTCCAATGTTTGACTTCTTGTTAGGACTTGGACATGGCTTCTGAAGGTTGATCCAATGATAGGACACTATTCCTTATCATCTGGACAACTCTCCTTATCACTATCAGCAGTTTTGCCTTTCAGCATGGTTGGCTTGCTCTTCTTCAGATGACTTGGCTCTTTCCCTTTGTTTCTCTTGTGTATGGTCTTAGCTTATTCCTTTGAGGACCTTTAGGGATTGGTTGTCTCAATCTCTTCAGCATAGTTGATCTCAGGCTTTCAGAGCACTTGATCTTGGTCAATTTGGCTGAGACAACTCCTCTGGACAACTCTTCTGATCAGCATGGTTGGTCTTTTTGTATCAAAGCACTTTATACTTTAGAGTTGGCTTATCTGGATAACTCTCCTGACCATAACCTTTGAGTAGTCTTGTCTTTTTGAGCTAGGTAGGTTTGTTCTTGCATATGGCTAGCTTCTTTGGACAACTCTCCTGATCAAAGTTTTATGATTACTTTCTCTGGACAACTCTCCTGAAAAGAGCATCTTCATTGGACTTGTCCTTTTGAGCTTTACAATCTTGTTTTTGTATAAGAACATCTCCTCTGGACAACTCTCCTGATAAGAGCATTTTAGATTTCATAGAGTGTCCTTACTCTCAAGTGATTGTTCCAGACTTTGAGCCTTGAGGGGACTTGATCTTGATCATCTTCAAAGCATAGGTTCCCCCTCAATTTGTGCATCTAATTGTCTAAGAGCTGCCTAACATTTCAGCTTCTCATCTAGCCTATAATCTATATGTTCTAACATTTCTTAGAACATATTTATTTATAAATTAGGCATGTCTCAGGGGGTTTTTGGTATTCAATCAAAACATAGCTCATTTTATTCCCAACAATTTCCCCCTTTTTGATGATGCCAAAACCTATACAACTTAATCAAAAGTGACTTGTCTACACCTATTACATGTATCTTCAGAAGACATGACTGAGGTCAATATTCCTGAAAAATAATGTGTTAGTGTATTCATGGTTTGTAGGTTTCATGGATAGGTTTCATGGATAGGCATAGAGAGATTTTCTGTTTAAGTGTATCTTGATTCAAAAGTAGTTCAACTATCATTCATATAAGAGATCATTACAGGCATGTTGATAGTTGAATTTAACATATCAGAGCATGAATCATCAACACTAAATACAATAGAACATTATATTCTAAGCATATCAGAGCATAAACACAAAAATCAGAACACCAATCTTGTATCAGAGCAATCCATAATCAGATCAGAGCAACCAGATTAACACATCAGCAAACTTGACCATATTTTAGCATAGTTGATCATTCAAGTAAGGTCAGAAGACTTAGCCATTTCAAAGATCATCCTCAGGAGGTGGCAGCATTCCATACTGTGCCCACACTCTTCTCTTCAGTGCCATGGCTTCTTGGTTGGTTCCCTTAGGTCCAAGAACCATCTTGTTCAGCTTGAGGATCTCAGTAAATTCCCTCAGAATTCTTGCTTGGTCAATCCATCCTTCAAGCTTTGGAGGCATGTATATGATTGGCTTGGGAGCTGTGAGTTCAAATCTTGCAATGTCAGCAGCAGCAAGTAGTTGTTGATACAACTCTCTGTAGTATTCTAGCATGAACTCAGTGAAGGCAGAGTTTGCATCTCCTCCATTCCATCTGTCAATGACATAATAGTCATAGACAAACTCCCTTTTAGCTTCTTCCCATGTGTCATTCAGTTGAATTGGCACCCATTTATCCAAGTGTGGATATTTGGTGTCCATTGGGATTAGAAGCTGAGGCTTCATCTTGCTGTATGTTGCTCTTCTCCTTCTTGGTTTCTGAAAGTTTGCTCTTCTTTCATCTCTTGCTCTGTTGGCTTCTTCCATTAAGTCCATTTTCTCTTGGGCCCTCATCATGGCCAGTTTCTGTTGTGTTTCAGGGTCTTTGCCATACCCTTCATGAAACAGTTTTGATGGATCAAGAGCTAGGACTGTTGTCTTCTTCTTAGGTTCAGGTCCAAATCCTTCAGCAAATAACTCTTCAATGTCTTCAGGGGACTTGGTACCTTCAGCAGTTTTTCCAGTTTCAGAAGATTTGTCTTCTTCAGTAGATTTGGGCTTTTCAGCAGTTTTGGCTTTCTTTGATGTAGGCTCATCCTCATCAATTCTGAATTCAGGTGGAAGATCAAGGCTGCTAGGAAAGTCAGTGAATTTCTCAATTTGTCTCTTCTTCCCTTGGGCCTTCTTGATCTTTCCTCTGGTTTGGACACCTTCAGCATCTTTGTCCAAACCTGACACTTCACCACCTGGTCTTTGCTGTAGCCTTACTCTTTCCTCTTGAGCTGAGGCCATTGAGTTCTTCAATGCCAGTGCTAACTGCTCCTCTTCATCCAAATCTTCCAAGTTCAGCATTTCTGGCTCTTTTCCTTTTCCTTCAGGGACTTTGTCCTTCCCTTTCACTGGACTCCCAATCACCAAGGCACCTTTTGCTCTAGCTCTTTCCCTTTCCCCCTTTTTGGCAGCATCAAAGCATTGGGGCTTGAGGTCACTCATTGTTGAGGCCATCAGGGATTGGGCCTGGTTTAGGGACTTCATCTCCTCCAACAAATATACATTCTCATCATGTATATTCTGCATTCTATCACTGCTCAGGCTAAGGAAAGCAAGAACAGGCTTCATCTTTTGTTGGACAACCTCTTCCATGGCTGTTTTCAGAGATGCATCCAGTTGGTCCTTTAAGAGCTCAGTTAGGTTGGCCACTGCACCTTCAGCAATGTTGGCCAGCACTTCTTGGGAAAAATTTTCTGAGGCAGCTTTGACCATAGCTAGCCTTTGCTCTTCAGCTCTTCTCTTTTGTAGTGCTGTCTTCTTTCCAAGAGCTTGCTTGACAGTTAGCCTGAGAGCTTTGACATTAGCATTGTGATTGTCTCTCAGCAGCTTTTGCTCTTTCTTGACCTCCTCTGAGATGGTTTCCATGGTTGATTTGGCACTTTGAACTTCAGTGGAGATGGTTTGGAGACCAGATTCCACACCTCTGATTCTTGCCTCAAGGGTTGGGAGCACAACATCTTCAGAGCCAGTGAGCCTCATTTCAACAGATGCTAGAGTCCTTCCTTGCTCATTTAATGCTCCTGAAGTTTCAGCATGAGCAGATTGAACTTGATGAGCCAAGGAGTCCAACTTCTCTGATTGTATTCCAAGTAAGGCTTGAGCTGAGCCTGTGTCAACTTGGATAGGTGCATCTGTGAGGAAATCATCTGCAAAAATTTGGTCAAAAGAGATACCTGCAACATCAGACAAGTCAAACAGGTTAGGAAATAAGCACTCATCACCCTCAATTTCTTTTACATAAGACTCTGATACATCAGCAGTCTTCTTCTCATTTTCAACTTTTTCTTTTCTCCCTTCTGTAATAATGATCTCACTCAAGGAATCAGGCCTCCTCTCATCAAGGGATTCTTGAAGTTCAGATTTGACTTCAAGAATAACCTGTCCTTCCTCACTTATTCCACCCTCATTTGGTGGTACACTCACTATCTTAGTGATGATTACCTCTCTTTCATCCACAACTCCCTCTGATTTTTCAGCTAATATCTCCTTTTCAACTCCTTCATCTAATCCTGCAGCATCTCTACCTTCAACAAGGTTCAAAGATGGCAATTGTGGGGAGATCACAGTGCTTATATCAACAGCCACTGAGTCATCCTGAATGATTAAGGGCTGATCAATGTCCAACTCTTCTGACACTGAATAGGCCTTAATCAAACTAGCCTCTAGTATAGGAACCTCAACATCTGTAGGCTGTGCCTTGGGTTCAGAAGAACCTTCATTGGCAGATGTGTCTTTGGTTGTGTTACCACCCTTGGTCAACACCTCTGAAGTTACAGAGCCTTTCCTATGATAGGTTTTGGGAGGATTGGAAAGTCTATCTGCTACAGAAGACTTGGGTTGAAAGGTTTCAGGGAGGTTGGCTTGAGGGGTTTCAGGAGGGTTGGGATTTGAAGGGTTTGAGGGATCATCAGGGGAATCATCATCATTAGAGCCACTGTCAGGGTGTTTGATTCCTTTGGATTTTCTTTCTTTCTCCTCTTCAATCTTCTTGGCTACCAACTTTGCAAAAATCTCCTCATCAATGAGGAATCTTGTCTTTGAGACTCCAGCAAAGTGTAGCAATCTGTTCTCCTCTATTTGCCACCAGTTTGCACCTTTATCTTGGATGACTTGTGATATCTCCATCATAGATTTATCTTTTACATCAACAAGCATCCTCAAATCATGAAAGGCCTTCTGAATTCTTGGAAATTCAGCAAGTTGGGGATACAAACTGTCCACAGTAGCCTTGGCTCCTCCTCTGAGCATACTTTCAAAAGTATACTCCTCCTCATCTCCACTTGAATGAGGACTTTGGGTTATAGGGGAGTTGGCTCTGGGTACTCCTATTATGGGTTTAGGCAAATTAAGTTCAGGAATGTTGGCTTCAGAAGGGTTGGGCTCAAGTGAAGGTACTTCAGTTGCTTTAGAGAGCAATGAATCTGAAGGGGCTTTACTCAAGGGGGTTGGCTCATGAAGTGCATGCTCTAAGAGCTTTGAATAATTGAGCATGGATGAGTCAAGGGGAGACAGGAGTCTTGTCTCATCTACTGCTAAATCAGCAAGCACATCTATGCCACTTCTTTGTTCATTCCCTTCAGGAGAATATCTCTTAGTGAGATTTACAGGGGTAATGGGTTGGTTGGAAGGGGTAACATGGGTTTCAGGGGAGTTGGGCTCAAGATATTGAATATCAGGGAGGTTGGCCTCTATGGGTTGATCTTCAGGGACTTTGGATTCTGGAGTTCTAGAACCAGAGGAATTAGTCCTAGATATGGATTTGGCCCTGCTTTCAGCTCTGCTCTCCCTTAGAGCCAATTGAAGAGACTTCTCTTCTTGCAGCTCCAACACCTTTTCAGTAGGTTTGGCCCTTCTCTTGCTGGCCCTGCTACTTCCACTTCCTTCCTTCTCAGGGACAACTTCCCTGACTCTCTTATCACCTTTAGACTTTTGTCTAGTCTCATTGTACTTTTGCCTGAGTTCTTCTGAATGATCAGATGGCACTTGTACACCTTCTCTAGCAACTTCTTCAATCTCAGCTGAAGCATCTGAATTTTCTTCTGAGATTATCTGAGCCATTTTTCTTGTCTTTACAGCCCTGGCCTTTGTTCTCTTTTTCATCTTAGGCTTCTCTTCCTCCTGTTCTTCAGCAGGTTTGGCCAGTAGCATCCTTCTTTTCTCAGTTTTCTTACTGAGCTTTCTGAACAGGATCTTTTGGGCTGGGAGGGGCTTTGCAAATGTCTGCATCTGGGAATAGTGGGAAAACCTCTCAATCAACAAGCTTGCCCTGGTGCAATACTTGATTTTCCCTTCTAGCACCACCTTGTTGTGGGCTTTCACCTTAAATTTAGCCTTCTCCTTCATCATCTCAGTCATGATGAAGGTCCTCCAATCAAACTTGATGCCCTTATCACTGGCATCAATAATGGTAGCCATGATTCTGATCCTTGGCTGGCTGACTTGCTCTAAGCTTTCAGTGTTGCTTAAGAGACTTTTAACAACTACCTCAAACAGATTGAGAAACTCTGGCTTGAGAGTTTTCTTGTTTTGAGTTGAGGAGAGAGGGCCTGGAACTAATAACCACTCTTGGGCTATTTCTTCTTCATGTCCAGTGCCATACACTTCTGGATTCCTTCCCTCATAAGGCAATCCAAAGGCTCCTTCCAGATCTTCTGAGGAGAATCTAACTCTATGGAATCTCTCCTCTTCCTCTCCTTCAGCTGTGTAGGATAGTCTGGTTGATACTTCACCATCTTCAGGCTTGCCTCTCCACTTGAGGAAGGCAAAGAATTCTGCCATATAGCTTTCCAAGCAAGAGCTTGGTCTTTCTTTCAAGAACTTTTGGAGACCAGCCCTTCTCAACCATCTTAGGGTTGAAATAATCTCAGGATCTTCACTTTCAAAAGAGATAATGGGCTCAAAGTGAAGATTGTTTTTGTTGCTTAGATAAGCAAAATCTAGGTCTAGATCCTTGTTGGAGAAATCAACAAGCATCTCAGGTCTAACCTTGGGGGCCATTGAAATTGCAGAGAAAGTTTGATGAAGAATGAGAGAGTTTGAAGAATTTTTGAGTTAGGGTTTCGAATACTTGGGGAAGAAGTGTTTGTGGGTATCTTAAGACTTGTGAATATTCTAAAAGGAATGTTTGTCAATGAGTTGGTAAGATCTTGATACAATTCAAAGGTGAACAAAAATGGAAATCCAAAATGGACGGCTAGGATTGATTTCAGGGGAGTTGTCCATTTTTGATCCAATGGTCAAAAACCAATGTAACAGTGAAATAACTGTTTTATTCAAAACGTGGGAGGTTTTAAATGTTTGTTTAAGGCTGGGGATTTTTCGAGATAGATCATGTCCCAAAAAGTTTAATGCAAACAAGAGTTAAATCTTGGCATTTAATGCATGGAAAGTGACCTTTTGGGTGGGAGACAAATTAAATCCCAAAAAGGTGAAAACTGTATTTCAAAGGGACAGATTTCGAAATAGGTATTGATCACCAAAAATAGGTGCTTATCATACCAAGATTTGGTTTGATAGCTAGGACAACTTATCTGACCCTACATGGACAAGTGTCCTGAAGAAAGGTGGACAAAGGTCCTGAAAGTTAATGGACAAGTGTCCTGAAGAGGTAAGGTCATGTTACTGAATTTCAGTAGACTTGACCAAGTCTGCTGAAGTTTGGTTTTGTTTCCCCCTTAATCAATGAGCTTCTTTGGACTTATTTGTCCAACTTCCCTGGATCAAGTAATCCCAACTCTGCTGATAGCTCCAGAAATCTTGCCTCTGCAAGTGGCTTGGTTAATATATCAGCTTTTTGATGGTCTGTGTGAATTTTCACTAGCTTGATATCCTTCTTCTCCACATGGTCTCTAATGAAGTGGTGCTTGATGTCCACATGCTTGCATCTTGTGTGCAAGACAGGATTTTGTGATATAGCAATGGCACTGTTGTTGTCACAAAATATTGGCACCTCAGTAGAGTTGACCTTGTAGTCTCTTAGTTGTTGTCTTAACCATAGAATTTGAGCACAACAACTTCCAGCAGCAACATATTCAGCTTCAGTGGTGGAAGTGGCCACTGTGTTCTGCTTCTTGGAGAACCATGAAATAAGCTTGTTGCCCAAGAATTGACAAGTCCCTGAAGTGGACTTTCTGTCAATCCTACATCCTCCATAATCAGCATCTGAGTAGCCAGTTAGCTCAATATTGTCATCAGCAGGGTACCAGAGGCCTAGATTCTCAGTGCCTTTGAGGTACCTTAAGATCCTCTTTGCAGCCTCAAGGTGGCTTTTCTTAGGATTTGCTTGAAATCTTGCACAAACACCTACTGCAAAGGTGATATCAGGTCTGCTGGCAGTGAGATAGAGGAGTGAGCCAATGATTCCTCTATACTCAGTAGAGTTAGTTGGAATACCACTCTCATCAGGATCCATCTTCCAATTTGTGTTCATTGGGATCCTTACTGGCTTGCTAGTTGTACACCCAAACTTTTTGATCATTTCTCTGGTGTACTTAGCTTGGTTGATGAAGATTCCTTCTACAGATTGCTTGACTTGTAGACCCAAAAAGAAGTTCATCAACCCCATCATTGACATCTCAAACTTGCTTTGCATGAGCTTGGAGAATTTCTCACACAGCTTCTCATTTGGGGATCCAAAAATTATGTCATCCACATAAATTTGGACAAGTAAGATGTCCTCTCCTTCAGAGATTCTGAAGAGAGTTCTGTCTACAGTTCCCTTGGTGAACCCGTGATCCAAGAGGAATTGTGACAGTGTATCATACCAAGCCCTAGGGGCTTGTTTGAGTCCATATAGAGCTTTCTTGAGTCTATAAACTTGGTTTCCAACTTCAAAACCTGGTGGTTGCTCCACATAGACTTCTTCTTTCAAGACTCCATTCAGAAAGGCACTCTTGACATCCATTTGGTATACTTTGAACCTCTTGTGAGCTGCATAGGCTAGAAAGAGCCTTATTGCTTCTAGCCTTGCCACAGGTGCAAATGTCTCATCATAGTCAATGCCTTCATGTTGGCAGTACCCTTTTGCCACTAGTCTTGCTTTGTTTCTGACAATCACATCATTTTCATTCTTCTTGTTCTTGAACACCCACTTTGTTCCAATAACATCTTGATGTGAAGGTCTATCCACCAGCTCCCATACTTCATTTCTGGTGAATTGGTTTAGTTCTTCCTGCATGGCTGTGATCCAATTGGCATCTTGAAGTGCTTCCTCAACATCACTTGGTTCTTGTTCTGACAAGAAACAACAGAAAAGAGCACTTTCACCATGGAATCTTCTTGTTTTGACTCCAATACTTGGGTCACCAAGTATTAGATCAGTAGGATGGTCAGATAACCAAGTCCTTCTTTTTCTGATCTCTTCAGTAGAGTTGTCCTCTACTGAATTTGAGTCATTTTGATCATAGAATTCAGGATAATTTAATGCAGGATCTAATTCTGGATCATAATCAGGGATGTTGTCCTCAATGTCAGGGACATTGGCATTTTCAACATTTTGAGTTCCCCCTTGATTATTTGACCCATTACCTACCTCAGCAGGAACTGCTTCTTCATTGGTAGTTGTTACCTGGATGTGAACTGGGATTGGTTCATTCAGTTCACCATTTCCATCTGTGGGATTTGTTTCAGGAAGGTTGCCTTCAGGATGGTTGTCCAGTATTATATGTTCAGGTAGATTGGATTGGACAACTTCTATGAATTCAGTGTCTTTGTCTTTTAGGCTTAATCTGGTTGTCCTCTGTGTGATTTCTTCAGGTTCTAGATGATCATTCCTGATCTCAAAGATAGATTCATCAAACACAACATGAGGTGTTTCTTCCACTATAAGGGATTTCTTGTTGTAGACTCTGAAAGCTTTACTGATTTGAGAGTATCCAAGAAATACTCCCTCATCAGCTTTGCTATCAAAAGCTTTCAATTGTTCTTTCCCATTATTGTGAATGAAACATTTACAGCCAAATATATGAAAATATGACACTTTAGGTATTCTCCCTTTCCAGAGTTCATAGGGGGTTTTGCCTTGCCCCTTAGTGATCAAACATCTATTTTGAGTATGGCATGCAATGTTTATAGCTTCAGCCCAAAACCTCTTAGGTAAATTTGAGTCAGCAATTAGAGTTCTAGCAGCTTCTTTTAAAGTTCTATTCCTTCTTTCTGCAACTCCATTTTGTTGGGGAGTTCTAGCTGCTGAAGTTTCATGAGCTATTCCAGTTGATGTGCAGTACTCATTGATGTATGAATTAATGAACTCAGTGCCTTTATCAGATCTTATCTTGATAATGCTAAGGCTTTTCTCATTTGACAGTCTCTTGAGAAGTTCAGGTAGTTTGACTTGTGTTTCCTTCTTATTAAGGAGAAATACTACCCATGTGAACCTAGAGAAGTCATCTACTACCACTAATGTGTATTTTCTACCATTTATGCTTGAAGGGGTAATTGGTCCAAACAGATCCATATGTAGAAGTTCAAGTACCCTTTCAGTGGAGATGACTGGTTTTCCCTTAAATGAGGCTTTAATCTGTTTTCCTTCTTGACATGGCTTACACACATGTTCTTTAATGAAAACCTCATTAGGTAGTCCTTTAACTAATGCATTTCTAGCAAGTTTGTTCATAGATTTGAAGTTCAGGTGATTTAGCCTCTTGTGCCATAACCAGCTTTGTTCACTAGAACTTTTAGCAATAAAACATGCAGCATCAGTAGACTTGTCCCAGTCTGCAAAATACACATTTCCCTTCCTAGTTCCAGTCAATAGAGTTTGTTGAGTTTTATCTTTAATTAGACACTTTCCACTTGAGAACTCAACATTAAAATCTTTATCACAGAATTGACTGATACTCAGGAGGTTATATTTGAGACCAGCTACATAAGATACATTGGTTACTTTGATGTTACCAATCATCAAAGTACCATAACCTTTTGTTGTTGCTTGTGAGCTGTCTCCAAAGGTGACATTTGGGCCTTCTTTTTCAATAAAATCAGAGAGGAGTTCCTTGTTTCCAGTCATGTGCCTTGAGCATCCACTGTCAAGGTACCATGCTGTCTTTTTGTTCATGCTCCTCTTCTTGTGGCCCACTGGTACCTGCAATTAGATAGGTTTAGGTACCCTTTGAGTTTTGGGTCCTGAGAGGTTAGCTGTACCTTTGGGAACCCAGACTTGCCTAATAACCCTGATTGATTCAAGGTGGCTAAGTTGATTTCCTAGTGCATCAACATACACTGTTTTTCCCTTAAATGCCTTTGGGAAAGTATGTGTGAATGTGTTAACTCTGTAAGTTTCAGAGGGGTTGTCCACTCTTCTGAACTTATGAGTTCTTTGTGCAGCTTGATGAAATCTTTGAGGAAAGGTTTTCTTATGACCATTACCCTTTGGCATGAAGGGTTTTGGTTGTCTCATTTTATTCTGCCTTAGAGGATAATTTTCCTTAGGTCTATTCAGCTGAGGCTTTCTCAGATGAGTTGGCCTAGGCTGATTATACCTTGGATAATTCCTCTGAACATTGTTCAGGAGAGTTGCCCTGCCATTGGGTCTACTCTGCTGACCAATATTCCTCTTGTGTTCAGGAGCTTTGGCCAATTCCTTAGGTTTTGGCCTATTCTCCTGAATCACTTGAGTAGGCATTTCATTCAATTTGCCCTTTCCTTTGTTCAGTGGCTGAATTACTTCATTTTCATCTTGTTGTGCCACTGACTTAACAAAGATTCTCTTAGTGTTACTTGTGGATGCAACACTAAGACAAGGTGAAGATTCAAATGGATCAAAACCTAATCCACTTCTTTGAGCCATAGGTCTTTGATAACTTTGAATTTCCTCTATTGCTCTAGAGGATTTGTTCAAAGCAGACATCTTTAATTTCAGGCTCTCTTCACTTGATTTAAGAATATCATACTCATGTGAGAGATTTTCAAATTTGGCATTTAGGATTTTAAGTTCAAATTCTTTTCTCTTCTGAGAGAGAAGTTGATCATCAATCTCCTTTTGTTGGTCAACTATCCTGAGATTTGCTTCCTCAAGCTTTCTCAAGGCTTGTTGATACAACTCAGTAGACTTGGCATCAACAGCTACCTCAGAGTTTTTAGAGAGTGCAATAGCCAATTTTTCATTTTCTTTCACACAATTATCATGAAATTCTTGTAATCTAGTGAAATCTTCCATCAACTTTCCCAAGGAAAGTTTCAGGTTAACCTCACTAGTGTTTTGTGAGATGAATGATGGTGAACTAGAAGTAGAGGATACCTCATCATCCTCAAAAGCCATGTTGCAAACATCATCATCATCATCACTGTTGGAGAATAGTCCATCAGAAGAGTTGAAGCTTTCAGCACTATCAGATTCTTCACCAGCCATCATGGCTTTTCTATTGGTGAATTTTCTGTCTCTTTTAGCTTGTCTCTCTCTTCTTTCTTTAGAGCTCAATTCAGGGCAGTCATATTGGAAGTGCCCTTTCTTTTTACAGTTATAGCACAGATCTTCATCATCATCCTTCTTGGATTCATCTCTTCTCTTAGATGATGAGGGTTCAGCTCTACTGGATCTTCTCCTATCAGAGGACTTGTCCTCTGATCTTTTCTCTTCAGGCTTTTTGTCCTCAGCCTGAACTTCAGGGGAATTGTATCTTCTCCTGAATTTGTTGTCTTGGTAGAATTTCTTGTATCTACCAAACCTTGTGTTGAGCTTGTCAAACCTTCTAGCCATCAAGGCTAGTTCTTCCTTCATTTCAGTCTTAGAGACTGACTTTGATGATCTGGGAGTGGGTTGCATTTCTGTTTCAGCAACTTTGGCTTTGAATGCCACTCCCTTGGTAGGATTTGAAGATTCCTCAACAGGCTTTCTTCTATTGAGGTCAAACTCATAGGCTTTAAGTTCTGAGAATATTTGTTGCATGGGCATAGTGGAGAGATCTTTGGTATTCTGCATCATCACAGCATAGACATCCCACTTTTGAGTGAGACTTCTCAAAATCTTTAATCCAACCTCTCTCTTGGTGTAGACCTTGCCCAATGAGTTGATTTCATTCATCACATCAGTGAATCTACCAGCAAATTTGTCAATGGACTCTTCAGACTCCATTGAGAATTGTTCAAACTTCTGCACAGCAACTTGGAGCTTGTTCTCCTTGATTTTTTCAGTGCCCTCACACATTTCAGCAAGGGTATCCCAAATTTCTTTGGCTGTTGTGCAGTGGTAGACTCTTCCCATAACTGCATCTGGAATTGTTTGATAGAGGGTGTTCATGGCAAGATAATTCAAATTATCTTTCCTCTTTTCATCAGCAGTGAAGTCATCCTCATCTTTGGGAATCAATTCCCTTATATCTGCTCTTTGCTCATCTGTCAATCTGGGGTTAGTTTGAGTAAACATAAAAGGTCCTCTTGTGATTACTCTAAGCATATCAGTATGAAGAGATGCAAGATGAGCCCTCATTCTAATTTTCCAGAATTCATAATTGTCTATAGAAAACATGGGCAGTTTGTGATGAGAAATGTGATTAACTGGATTTGTGGCCATATTGTCTAATCCTTGAACAGCAGGTGGAGGAACAGCATTGTTGTTAGCCATATCTCACAAATAATCAGTTAGTCACCAAATGATGGATTTCAGAAAGAGATCAGTTCAGTGACCACACAAATATGAGAGTTTTTGAAAATCAAGATGGATTTTCAGAAGCAGTGGTCTTTGAACCCCTGCTCTGATACCACTTGTTGGTCCTGAAAGGAGTATATAACAAGTGTATGGGGGGGGGGAATACACTTGTATGCAATTCTTTTTCAACTTTGATCAAACCAGAGTTCAGCAAGGTTGTCTTGGACAACTCTGCTGAAGAAGATTAACTCTTCTAAGATAATCAGACTACTAAGTACTATTGAGTACTTAGTTGAATAACTATCTAGGGGAGTTATATGTGCGGAATGGTGGTTGGCCCTTTAAGTTTAGACTCCTTTAATTTCTGAAATCACTTAGTCAATGCAACACAGTCCAGTTAAGCTTCAGGGAACTTGTCCAAATCAGTTTTGCACAGTCTTTGAATATGTATCTTTGAAAGATCAGTTTTGTGTGCAGTGTTGAATGATTGTAAGTACTTGTAAAGCAAAACAACACAAGAGTTTATAGTGGTTCAGAGACTCAAGCTCCTACATCCACTTTCCCTGATTTAACAGGATAATTCCTTCACTCTTGGAATTAACTTGTTTTATAGTGCCAAGGTGCACTTGATCAAGAACACCACTCCTTGGTGAATTGATCCCTAGGATGTCTAGAGTCCTAGTACCCTCTTCTCAACTCAGAACTGAACTGTTCTTCTCTCAACAGTCAGCTCCTACCACTTCTACTACTACAACCTTCTCACTTTCACTCTTGAAAGATATAAGGGTTGAAGTAAGGTTCCAACTAATGAGATATCCTTTACAATGAAGATCAGTGTATAAGGATAGGATATCTCTCTAAGCTTGTGTATGGATATACAATTTAGTTCAGCTTAGAAGAAGTGTTTGAAGACTAAGATAGTCTTTGAAAGCTTTGAAAGCACTCTAGCTTGTAAGAACTTTTAGCTAGGTTGGATTATGTTGAGGTCAGTTGGATACTTTCAAATGGTCTTCACACTTCTGTATTTATAGACAAAATGGAGGATTTGCCCGTTGGAGAGGCAGCCCCAAATTGCTATAAATGTCTTCCTTGAGTTCTTCAAACTTGGAAGACAGATTCTTGATAGTGACATGTCCTCATTTGGGTAATAAACGGCTGTAACAGTTTTGTCTTCATTCTGCAGCACTTTTCCAATGTTTGACTTCTTGTTAGGACTTGGACATGGCTTCTGAAGGTTGATCCAATGATAGGACACTATTCCTTATCATCTGGACAACTCTCCTTATCACTATCAGCAGTTTTGCCTTTCAGCATGGTTGGCTTGTTCTTCTTCAGATGACTTGGCTCTTTCCCTTTGTTTTTCTTGTGTATGGTCTTAGCTTATTCCTTTGAGGACCTTTAGGGATTGGTTGTCTCAATCTCTTCAGCATAGTTGATCTCAGGCTTTCAGAGCACTTGATCTTGGTCAATTTGGCTGAGACAACTCCTCTGGACAACTCTTCTGATCAGCATGGTTGGTCTTTTTGTATCAAAGCACTTTATACTTTAGAGTTGGCTTATCTGGATAACTCTCCTGACCATAACCTTTGAGTAGTCTTGTCTTTTTGAGCTAGGTAGGTTTGTTCTTGCATATGGCTAGCTTCTTTGGACAACTCTCCTGATCAAAGTTTTATGATTACTTTCTCTGGACAACTCTCCTGAAAAGAGCATCTTCATTGGACTTGTCCTTTTGAGCTTTACAATCTTGTTTTTGTATAAGAACATCTCCTCTGGACAACTCTCCTGATAAGAGCATTTTAGATTTCATAGAGTGTCCTTACTCTCAAGTGATTGTTCCAGACTTTGAGCCTTGAGGGGACTTGATCTTGATCATCTTCAAAGCATAGGTTCCCCCTCAATTTGTGCATCTAATTGTCTAAGAGCTGCCTAACATTTCAGCTTCTCATCTAGCCTATAATCTATATGTTCTAACATTTCTTAGAACATATTTATTTATAAATTAGGCATGTCTCAGGGGGTTTTTGGTATTCAATCAAAACATAGCTCATTTTATTCCCAACAATCGTGTTATTCTCACCATGTGCGAAGAAGATGGCATGCGAACATACTTGGAATCCTATCCCAAGAAGGTTTTTAAACCTGAGGTGATGGAATTCTTCTTTCAGTTGGATGGTGACAACGACACGCTCAAAATGTTTCTTTCGGGAAATAGAGTAACTTTGGCCCGTGACCATCTCGCCATTGCATTCGATTTACCAGAAGGCCAAGTTCACATTGTGTCATATATGGAAGGCAAGGAGAAGCAGTGCTTGGAGAAATGGACTGGTGGTGATGCTGGAACCTTGACCAACCTGAAGAAATCGATTCTTCCAGAACCATTAAGGTTTTTAATGGACATTGCTAGAAAAATTATGTTAGGTCAATATCACAGTCAGGATGCCCTTACAAATTTGAAGATTAGGGTTATAGCTGCGATTATTGACAGGGTTGATAGAGATTGGCAAGGATTTTTCCTTGAAAGGTTGCTATTAGAGAAGGAAAAGATCTTATTCAATGAATCTTCGAAGGAGTTTGTCACGCCCCAATTTTCATAAATGAGCATTTTGATTTAAAAAGAATTTTCATAGTATTAAAGAGGAAATCTTTAGTTCAACTATAGTTCTAAGGCATGAACAAACTTTACTTCTAAGAGATAACAAAAGCTTTTTAAAGTAAATTTCCCCTTTTGACTACATTGTATAGAAAATTTTAAAAACATAATTGTTGGTCCTGAAAGGAGTATATAACAAGTGTATGGGGAGGGGAATACACTTGTATGCAAATTCTTTTAAGACTTGATCAAACCAGAGTTCAGCAAGGTTGTCCTGGACAACTCTGCTGATGAGATTAACTTTTCTAAGATAATCAAACTACTAAGTACTATTGAGTACTTAGTTGAATAACTATCTAGGGGAGTTATGTGTGCGGAATTAGTGGTTGGCCCTTAGGTTTAAACTCCTTTTATATTGAAATCACTTAAGCAGTTTATCACAGTCTATCAGGGAACTTGTCCAAATCAGGTTTTGCACAGTTTGTGATATGATTCTTTGAAAGTTCAGTTTATGTGTGCAGTGTTGAATGTATGAAAGTACTTTGAATGTAAATCAACACAGTGGTTTATAGTGGTTTAGAGACTCAAGCTCCTACATCCACTTTCCATGATTTAACAGGATAATTCCTTCACTCTTGGAATTTACTTGTTTTATAGTGCCAAGGTGCACTTGATCAAGAACACCACTCCTTGGTGAAATGATCCCTAGGATGTCTAGAGTCCTAGTACCCTCTTCTCAACTCAGAACTGAACTGTTCTTCTCTCAACAGTTAGTTCTTTCCACTTCTACTACAACCTTCTCACTTTCTCACTTGAAAGGGGTAAGGGTTGAAGTAAGGTTCCAACTAATGAGATATCCTTTACAATGAAAGTCAGTGTGTAAGGATAGGATATCTCTTCTAAGCTTTGTATGGATGTACAATGAAGTTCAACTTAGAATAAAGTGTTATGAAGACTAAGATAGTCTCTTTGAATACTTTGAAAGCACTTTGACTTGTAGGATAGTTGGATATTCTTGTCAAGGTTGAGGTTCTTCAAATGGTGTTCACACTTCTGTATTTATAGACAAATTTGAGGATTTTCCCGTTGAAAAGGCAGTCCTAAATTGCTATATGTGTCTTCCTTGAGTTCTTCAAACTGGAAGACAGATTCTGATAGTGACATGTCCTTGTTTTGGGAAATAAACGGCTGCTCCAGCTTTGTCTTCATTCTGAGCACTTTTCCCAATGTCTGACTTCAAGATTCACTTGGTCAAATATGGACATCTCTTCTTATCAACATTCCTGAGATAAGGACAAGCTTCCTTATCACTTGGACAACTCTGCTTATCAGATTCAGCAGAGTTCATTCATCAGTAGTGTTGGCTCTTTAGTTCTTCAGATGATTTGGCTCTTTCTCTTTCCACTTCTTCTTTGAGTTGTCATTTAAGCATATATGACTTGGAAAGATGGACTTGACCTCTTCAGCATAGTTGTCTTGGTGACAGATTCCAGTTCAAGTGTACTGAGATAACTCTTCTGAAACATTTAGTGGACAACTCTTCTGAGCTTTGTATGATGCAGTAGATTGGTGCTTTGATGATGCATCTTAACTCATGTTGGCATTCACTAGGTTGCCTTTTGACTGATTCCACTTGATCAGCATACTTGTCCTTCAGCAGACTTGAGATCATTCCATAATTGAGCCTTGAGGGGACTTATATAGTTTTAAGCAATCAAAGCAAGTGTTCCCCCTCAACTAGTGCATCTATTCTTCTAAGAGCTGCCTAACACATCAGCTTCTCTACTTGTCTTAGATTACATGTTCCAACATTCCTGCAACATGTTCATTGCAAATGACTTATCTACTTGGCATGTCTCAAGGGGGTTTTGGTGTATTCATCAAAACTCATTTTATTCCCAACAATTTCCCCCTTTTTGATGATGCCAAAACCTATACAATCTATGCAAAGGTGACTTGATTATACTTATTACATTTTACTTCAGTGAAGATGAATGGAGTCAAGTTCCCTGAAAGAAAATGTGTTAGTGTATTTTCTTCTTTTTAGTGCATAGAGGTTAATAAGTCAGACAAGTTGTAGCTTGGTAATGTTTGATTCAAAATGTGTTCAACTATCATTCAAATAAGAGATCATTACAAAGCATGTTGATAGTTGAACAAACATATCAGAGCATGAACATTACATCAGAGCATAAAATTTCTAAATTACATGATCAGAGCAATAAACTATCTATTGATTAGTGCAATATTGGGTAGGATAGTCTATCAGAGCATTGATCCTTAAGTATTAGAGCAAACAATCATCAGTAAAGGCACATCAGCAGTCTTGACCAATTTCAGCACATCAGTAATCAAGATAATCAGATCACAAAAAGAAGGGTCAAGAGGACTTAGCAAATTTAGAAATTATCCTCAGGAGGTGGCACCACCCCATATTGTGCCCACACCCTTTTCTTCAATTCCATGGCCTCTTGATTTGTGCCCTTTGGTCCAAGCACCATTCTGTTCAGTTTTAGGATTTCAAAGAACTCCTGAAGGATTTTGTTCTGGTCAATCCATCCTTCCAGCTTTGGAGGCATGTATATGATTTTCTTTGGTGCAGTGAGTTCAAATCTTGCAATGTCAGCAGCTGCAAGCAATTTCTGATATAGCTCTTTGTGATATTCTATCATGAACTCAGCAAAAGTGGAGTTGGCATCTCTTCCATTCCATCTATCAATGACATAGTAGTCATAGACAAACTCCCTTTTGGCCTCTTCCCATGAGTCATTCAGCTATATTGGCACCCATTTATCAAAGTGAGGATATTTGGTGTCCATGGGGATCAGTAGCTATGGATTTAGTTTGCTGTAGGTTGCTCTCCTTCTTCTTGGTTTTTGGAAATCAGCTCTTCTTTTGTCCCTTGCTCTGTTGGCTTCCTCCATCAAATCCATTCTTTCTTGGGCCCTCATCATGGCCAGCTTCTGTTGTGTTTCAGGGTCCTTGCCATACCCTTCTTGAAACAACTTTGATGGATCATTCAGTAGGACAATTGTCTTCTTTTTAGGTTGAGGACCAAAACCTTCTTCATATAGCTCCTCAATATCTTCAGCAGCTTTGGCACCTTTAGCAGCCTTGTCAGTTTTAGCAATCTTGGTCATTTCAGCATATTTGACCTTCTCAGCATCTTTGGACTTTTCAGCAATTTTGCTCTTCTTGGATATAGGTTCTTCCTCCTCAATTCTGAACTCAAGAGGAAGTTCTAGGCTGTTGGGGAAGTCAGTGAATGTTTCAGCCTTTCTTTTGTTCCCCTTGGCCTTCTTGATTTGACCTCTAGTTTGGACACCTTCAGCACCTTTGTCCAAACCAGATCCTTCTCCTCCTGGCCTCTGCTGAAGCCTAGCTCTCTCTTCTTGTGTTGATGCCATAAAAGCCTTCATTGCTATGGCTAACTGCTCTTCTTCATCAAGATCTTCTATGTTCAAAACTGCTTGCTCTTTGCCCTTATCTTCAGCAACCTTTTCCTTGCCCTTATCTGAACCACCTATTATCAAGGCACCTTTGGCCCTTGCTCTTTCTCTTTCCCCCTTTTTGGCAGCATCAAAGCACTGAGGCTTGAGCTCACTCATGGTTGTTGCCATCAGGGATTGGGCTAGGTTCAGAGATTTCATCTCTTCAAGCAGATATACATTTTCATCATGTATATTCTGCATTCTATCACTGCTCAAGCTAAGGAAAGCTAGAACAGGCTTCATGTTTTGCTCAACAACCTCTTGCAAGGTTGCTTTTAGAGATGCATCCAGCTAGGCTTGGAGAAACTCAGTAAGATTGGCCACTGCACTTTCAGCAATGTTGACCATCACTTCTTGGGAAATTTTTTCTGAGGCAGCTTTCACCATGGCTAGCCTTAACTCTTCTGCTCTTTTCTTTTGTAGAGCTGTCTTCTTCCCAAGGGCTTGCTTGACAGTTAGTCTGAGAGATTTGACATTGGCATTGTGATTATCTCTGAGCAATATTTGTTCCTTCTTGACCTCTTCTGAGATAGACTCCATAGTGGCTTTAGCTTTTTGAACTTCAGTGGAAATGGTTTGAAGACCAGATTCCACACCACTTATCCTTGCTTCCAATGTAGGTAGCACTACATCTTCAGAGCCAGTCAATCTCATCTCCACAGATGCTAGAGTTCTACCTTGCTCATCCAATGCTCCTGAAGTTTCAGCATGAGCAGATTGGACTTGATGAGCCAAGGAGTCCAATTTTGCTGATTGCATCCCAAGTATGGCTTGTGCTGATCCAGAATCTACTTGGATGGGTGCATCTGTTAAGAATTCATCTGCAAAGATTTGGTCAAGAGAGATACCTGCAATATCAGACAAATCAAATGGGTTAGTGAACAAACACTCATCACCCTCAATATTTTTTGCATAAGACTCTGATACATCAGCAGTCTTCTCCTCATTTTCAACTAATTATTTTCTCCCTTCATAAATAGTGTTCTCACTTAAGGAATCAGGCCTCCTTTCATCAAGGGATTCTTGAAGTTCAGATTTGACTTCAAGAATAACCTGTCCTTCCTCACTTATTCCACCCTCATATGGTGGTACACTCACTATCTTAGTGATGACTACCTCTCTATCATCCAAAACTCCCTCTGGTTTTTCAATTCTACTTTCCTTTTCAACCCCTTCTCCTAATCCTGCAACACTTCCACCCTCAACATGGTTCAAAAGTTGCAGTTGTTGGGAGATCACAGTGCTTTTCTCAGCAGCCACTGTGTCATCCTGAATGATTAAGGGCTGATCAGTGTCCAACTCTCCTGACACTGAATAGGCCTTAACCAAACCAGCTTCTAAAATAGGAGCCTCCACATCTGTAAGCTGTGCCTTGGGTTCAGAAGAACCTTCATTGGCAGATGTGTCACCAACTTTGGTCAACACCTCTGAAGAGACAGAGCCTTTCCTATGATAAGTAACAAGAGGTTCTGAGAACCTGCTGGATTCAGAAGGTTTGGGTTGGGAAGGTTCAGGGAGGTTGGTCTGGGAGGGTTCAGGAGGGTTGTCTAAAGGGTTTGATGGATCATCTTTGCCATCATCACTTGAGCTGATATCAGGGTGCTTGATCCCTTTAGCAAGCCTCTCTTTCTCCTCTTCAATCTTGTCAGCAACTAGCTTGGCAAATACTTCCTCATCAGTGAGGAACCTTGTTTTGTTTACTCCAGCAAAATGGAGTAATCTGCCCTCTTCAATTTGCCACCAGTTGGCACCTTTGTCAAGAATGACTTGTGCAATCTCCATAATGGACTTATCTTTTACTTCTACCAGCATCCTCAGATCATGAAATGTAGCTTGTAGTCTTGGAAATTCTGCAAGCTGAGGATATAAGCTGTCCATAGTAACCTTTGCTCCACCTCTGAGCATACTTTCATAAGTATACTCCTCCTCATTCTCATTTGATTGAGAACTTTGGGCTATAGGGGAGTTGGCTCTTGTTTCAGGAATTGCAGCTTCAGGTAGGTTTAGTTCAGGAGGGTTGGCTTCAGAAGGGTTGAGCACAATAGAAGGTACTTCAGTTGCTTTTGGGAGCAATGATTCTGAAGGGGCTTTGCTCAGGGGGGTTGGCTCATGAAGTGCATTTTCTAAGAGCTTTGAATAATTGAGCATAGATGAGTCAAGTGGAGACAGGAGTCTTGTCTCATCTACAACTAAGTCTGCAAGCACATTTATGCCACTTCTTTGCACACTCCCTTCTGGAGAATATCTCTTTGTAAGATTAAGAGGGGTGATGGGTTGATTAGAAGGGGTAACATGAGTTTCAGGGGAGTTTGGGGTCTGGATTCTGAGTTTCAGGAAGGTTGGCTTCTAAGGGTAAGCCTTCAGGGACTTTGGACTCTGGGGTTCCAGAACCAGAAGAGTTGGTTCTAGACTTGGATTTGGTCCTGCTTTCTGCCCTGCTCTCCCTTAGAGCTAATTGGAGAATTCTTTCCTCCTGAAGTTCCAGCACCTTCTCAGTGGGCTTGGCTCTCCTCTTGCTTGCCCTACTGCTTCCACTTCCTTCCTCTTTTTCCTTCTCATGGACAACTTCTCTGGGCCTTTTATCACCCTTTTTCTTCTGCCTTGTCTCATTGTATTTCAGCCTCAACTCTTCTGAGTGGTCAGAAGGCACATTCACTCCCTCTTCTACCACTTCATCAACTTCAACTGATGCTCCTGAGGCTTCTTCTGATAGAACTTGAGACATCTTCTTTGTTTTAACAGCCCTGGCCTTTGTTCTTTTCTTCATTTTGGGCTTCTCTTCAACCTCTTCAGCAGGTTTGGCCATCAACATCCTCCTTTGCTCAGTTTTCTTGCTTAGTTTCCTGAACAACACTTTCTGGGCAGGAAGGGGCTTTGCAAAAGTTTGCATTTGAGAATATTGGGAAAACTTTTCAATCAACAAGCTTGCCCTTGTGCAGTACTTCAATTTCCCTTCCAACACAACCTTGTTGTGAGCTTTCACTTTGAACTTGGCTTTTTCCTTCATCATCCCAGACAAGATGAAGGTCCTCCAATCAAACTTGATGCCCTTATCACTGGCATCAATTACCGCAGCCATAACTCTGATCCTTGGAAAGCTTACTTGTTCAAGACTTCCAGTATTGCTTAGCAAACTCTTTGTAATTACCTCAAAAAGATTTAGGAACTTTTGTTTGAGGGTTCTCTTGTGTTGTGTAGATGAGATTGGTCCTGGAATAAGGAGCCAATCTTGTGCAATCTCTTCCTCATGGCCATTGCCATAGAATTCTGGATTCCTCCCTTCAGAGGGCAATCCAAAGGCAGCATCTACATCCTCCTCAGAGAATTTCACTATGTGGAATCTTTCTTCCTCTTCTCCTTCTGCCCTATAAGATAGCCTTGTGGTGACCTCACCATCTTCTGGCTTTCCTCTCCATTTCAAGAAGGCAAATAACTCAGCCATATATGTTTCCAGGCAAGAATCTGGCTTCTCTTGCATGAATTTCTGGAGTCCTGCTCTTCTCAGCCATCTCAAGGTTGGAGTGATTTCTGGATCTTCACTCTCAAATGATAGAATGGGCTCAAAAATCAGATTGTTTTTGTGGCAAAGGTAGCCAAAATCAAGGTCTAACTCCTTATTTGTGAAGTCAACAATCATTTATGTTCTAACTTTGGGAGCCATTGAAGAACAGTGAAGGATTTTGAGAGAGTGTTGGAGAGAGTAAGAAAACTAGGGTTTCAAAAAGTTTGAATGCGTGGGGGAGAAGTGAAGTGTTGTATGGCTTCTTAAGACTTGTGAATATTCCAAAAGGAATGTATATCAATGAGTAGGTGAGTCTTGAAGTAATTCAACGGTTTACAAATGAGGAAATTGAGTTTGGACGGCCAAGATCAATTTCAGGAGAGTTGGCCAGTTTAGATCCAATGGTCAAAAACCAATGAAACAGTGAAAAACTGTTTTATTCAAAACGTGGGTGGGGTTTTAATGTTTGTTTAAAGCTGGGGGGTTATCAAGGTAGATCATGTCTCAAATTGTTTAATGCAAACAAGAGTTAAATCTTGGCATTTAATGCATTGGAAGTGACTTTTTGGGTAGGGGACAAATTGAATCCTTGAAAAGGTGATATCTTTAAAAGGAATGGGACAGTTATTGAAATAGGCAATGATTACCCAAAATAGGTGCTTATCAAACCTAGATTTGGTTTGATAGCCAAGACAACTTATCTGACCCTACATGGACAAGTGTCCTGAAGAGATGTGGACAACTGTCCTGAATCAATTGAGGTCATCTCTTCTGAATTTCAGTAGAATTGACCAAGTCTACAGAGCTTTGATTTTAGTTCCCCCTTGATGAATAAACTCCTTTGGACTTATTTGTCCAACTTTCCTAGATCAAGAAGACCCAACTCTGCTGATAATTCCAACAATCTTGCCTCTGCAAGTGGCTTTGTTAATATATCAGCTTTTTGATTATCTGTGTGAATTTTCATCAATTTGATATCCTTCTTCTCCACATGGTCTCTAATGAAGTGATGCTTGATGTCCACATGCTTGCATCTAGTGTGCAATACAGGATTTTGTGATATTGCAATAGCACTGTTATTGTCACAGAAGATTGGCACTTCAGTAGAGTTGACATTGTAGTCTCTTAATTGTTGTCTCAACCAAAGGATCTGAGCACAACAACTTCCAGCAGCTACATATTCAGCTTCAGTGGTAGAGGTTGCCACTGTGTTCTGTTTCTTAGAGAACCAAGATATGAGCTTGTTTCCTAAGAATTGACAAGTTCCAGAAGTGGACTTTCTATCAATTCTACAGCCTCCATAATCAGCATCTGAGTAGCCAGTTAACTCAATGTTGTCATCAGCAGGGTACCAAAGGCCTAGATTCTCAGTGCCTTTGAGATACCTCAAGATCCTCTTAGCAGCCTCTAGATGGCTTTTCTTAGGATTTGCTTGGAATCTTGCACAAACACCTACTGCAAAGGTGATGTCAGGTCTGCTGGCAGTGAGATAGAGGAGTGATCCAATTATTCCTCTATACTCAGTGGAGTTGGTTGGAACACCACTCTCATCAGGATCCATTTTCCAATTTGTGTTCATTGGAATCCTTACTGGCTTGCTTGTTGTACACCCAAACTTCTTGATCATTTCTCTGGTGTACTTGGCTTGGTTGATGAAGATTCCTTCTTTAGATTGCTTGACTTGTAAGCCCAGAAAGAAATTCATCATCCCCATCATGGACATCTCAAACTTGCTTTGCATGAGCTTTGAGAATTTCTCACACAGCTTCTCATTTGGAGATCCAAATATGATGTCATCCACATATATTTGGACAAGCAAGATGTCCTCTCCTTCAGTGATTCTGAAGAGAGTTCTGTCCACAGTTCCTTTGATAAAGCCATGATCCAAGAGGAACTGTGACAGTGTGTCATACCAGGCTCTTGGAGCTTGCTTGAGTCCATATAAAGCTTTCTTCAATCTATAAACTTGGTTTCCAACTTCAAAACCAGGTGGTTGCTCCACATAGACTTCTTCTTTCAAAACTCCATTCAAGAAGGCACTCTTGACATCCATTTGGTACACTTTGAACCTCTTGTGGGCTGCATAGGCTAAGAAGAGCCTTATTGCTTCTAGCCTTGCCACAGGTGCAAAAGTCTCATCATAATCAATGCCTTCTGATTGACAGTAACCTTTTGCCACTAGTCTGGCCTTGTTTCTGACAATCACATCATTTTCATTTTTCTTGTTCTTGAACACCCACTTGGTTCCAATAACATCTTGATGTGAAGGTCTATCCACCAGCTCCCATACATCATTTCTGGTGAATTGGGTCAGCTCTTCCTGCATAGCTGTGATCCTGTTTGCATCTTGAAGTGCTTCCTCAATGTCACTTGGTTCCTGTTCAGATAGGAAACAACAAAACAAAGCACTTTCACCATGAAACCGTCTGGTTTTGACTCCTATACTTGGATCACCAAGTATCAGATCAGTAGGATGGTCAGACAACCAAGTCCTTCTTTTTCTGATCCCTTCAGTAGAGTTGTCCTCTACTAAAGTTGGGTCACCATTTTCATAGAATTCAGGATAATTGAATGCAGGATCTAATTCTGGATCATATTCAGGGATGTTGTCTTCTATGTCAGGGACATTGGTATTTTCAACATTTATGGTTCCCCCTGGAATATTTGATCCATTAACTACCTCAGCAGAGCCTGCTTCTTCATTGGTAGTTGTTACCTGAGTGTGAACTGGGATTGGGTCATTCAGTTCACCATTTCCTTCAGTGGGGTTTGTTTCAGGAAAGTTGCCTTCAGGATTGTTGTCCAGTATTATGTTTTCAGGAAGATTGGCTTGGACAACATCTATGAATACAGTGTTCTTGTCTTTTAGGCTTAATCTGGTTGTTATTTGTGTGATTTCTTCAGTGTCCAGGTTTTTGTTCCTGACCTCAAAAATAGATTCATCAAACACAACATGAGGTGTTTCTTCCACAATTAGGGTTTTGCAGTTGCACACTCAGAAAGCTCTACTGATTTGGGAATATCCAAGAAATATCCCCTCATCAGCTTTGCTGTCAAAAGCTTTCAACTGCTCTTTCTCATTGTTGTGAATGAAACACTTACAACCAAATAAGGGAAAAATGACACTTTAGGCATTCTTCATTTCCAGAGTTCATAGGGGGTTTTGCCTTGACCCTTAGTGATCAAACATCTGTTCTGAGTATAGCATGCAGTGTTTATAACTTCAGCCCAAAACCTCTTAGGTAGATTAGAATCAACAATTAAGGTTCTAGCAGCTTCTTTTAGAGTTATATTTCTTCTTTCTGCAACTCCATTCTGCTGAGTAGTTCTAGGTGCTGAGGTTTCATGAGTTATACCATTTAGGGTGCAATACTCATTGATGTATGAATTAATGAACTCAGTGCCTTTATCAGATCTTATTTTGATAATGTTAAGGCTCTTTTCATTTGACAGTCTCTTTAGTAGTTCAGGGAGTTTGACTTGTGTTTCCTTCTTATTAAGGAGAAATACTACCCAAGTGAACCTAGAGAAGTCATCTACTACAACCAATGTGTATTTTCTTCCATTTATGCTTGAAGGGGTAATTGGTCCAAATAAGTCCATGTGTAAAAGTTCAAGTACCCTTTTAGTAGATATGACTGGTTTTCCTTTGAATAAGGCTTTAATCTGTTTTCCTTCTTGGCATGGTTTACAAACATGCTCTTTAATGAAAACCTCATTAGGTAATCCTTTTACTAATGCATTTCTAGCAAGCTTGTTCATTGATTTGAAGTTCAAGTGATTTAGCCTTTTATGCCATAACCAACTTTGTTCACTAGAGCTCTTGGCAATGAAGCATGCAGCATCAGTAGACTTGTCCCAGTCAGCAAAATACACATTTCCCTTTCTTGTTCCAGTCAGTAGAGTTTGTTGAGTTTTATCTTTAATTAAGCATTTTCCACTTGAGAACTCAACATTAAAACCTTTATCACAAAACTGACTTATGCTTAGCCAGTTATATTTGAGACCAGTCACATAAGATACATTGGATACCTTGATATTACTAATTATCAAGGTACCATAACCTTTTGTTATTGCTTGTGAGCTGTCTCCAAAGGTGACATTTGGGCCTTCTTTTTCAGTGAAATCAGTGAGGAGTTCTTTGTTTCCAGTCATGTGCCTTGAGCACCCACTGTCAAGGTACCATGCTGACTTTTTGCTCATACTCCTCATCTTCTTGTGGCCCATAGGTACCTGCATTTAGCAAGCTTTAGGTACCCTTTGAATTTTGGGTCCTGAGAGGTTAGTTGTACCTTTAGGAACCCAAACTTGCTAATTACCCTGATTGATTCAAGGTGGCTAAGTTATTTTCCTTGTGCATCAACATACACTGTCTTTCCTTCAATGCCTTTGGGAAAGTATGTGTGAAAGTGTTGACTCTGTAAGTTTCAGGAGAGTTGTCAAATCTCCTGAACTTATGAGTTCTTTGTGCAACTTGAGGAAATCTTTGGGGGAGGGCATATTTATGACCATTACCCTTTGGCATGAAGGGTTTTGGTTGTCTCATTTTATTCTGCCTTTGAGGATAGTTGTCCTTAGGTCTGTTCATCTGAGGCTTCCTCAGTAGAGTTGGTCTAGGCTGATCATACTTTGGAAAACTCCTCTGAACATTGTTCAGGAGAGTTGCCCTTCCATTGGGTCTACTCTGCTGACCAACATTCCTCTTATGTTCAGGAGCCTTGACCTTTTCCAAAGGTTTGGGCCTAGTTTCCTGAAGCACTTGAGTGGGCATTTCATTCATTTTGCCATTCCCTTTGTTCAGTGGCTGAATTATTTCATTTTCAGCTTGTTGTGCCACTGATTTAACAAAGATTTTCTTAGTGTTACTTGTGGAAGCAACACTAAGACAAGGTGAAGATTCAAATGGATCAAAACCTAATCCACTTCTTTGAGCCATAGGTCTTTGATAACTTTGAATTTCTTCTATTGCTCTAGAGGATTTGTTCAAAGCAGACATCTTTAATTTCAAGCTCTCTTCACTTGATTTAAGAATGGCATACTCATGTGAGAGGTTTTCAAATTTTGCTTGAAGAATTTTTAGTTCAAAATCTTTTCTTTTCTAAGAAAGCAGATGATCATCAATCTGTCTTTGTTGGTCAACTATCCTGAGATTTGCTTCCTCAAGCTCTCTCAGGACTTGTTGATACAAATCAATAGATTTAACATCAACTACTGTCTCAACAGGTTTTGAAAGCTCAATTGAAAGCCTTTCATTTTCTCTCACACAATTGTCATGAAATTCTTGTAATCTAGTGAAATCTTCCATCAACTTCCCAAAGGAAAGTTTCAAGTTGACTTCACTAGTGTTCTGTGACAAAAATGATGGTGAGCTAGAAGTGGAGGATACCTCATCATCCTCAATGGTCATGTTGCACACATCATCATCATCATCACTGTTTGAGAACAGTCCATCAAAAGAGTTGAAGCTTTCAGCACTATCAGATTCATCATGAGCCATCATGGCTTTTCTGTTGGTGAACTTTCTATCTCTTTTAGCTTGCCTCTCTCTTCTTTCCTTAGAGCTGAGTTCAGGGCAGTCATACTGGAAGTGCCCTTTCTTCTTGCAGTTGTAGCACAGATCCTCATCATCATCTTTCTTTGAGTCATCTCTTCTTCTAGATGAGGAGGGTTCAGCTCCGTTGGACTTTCTCCTTTCAGAGTACTTATCCTCTAATCTTTTCTCTTCAGGCTTTTTGTCCTCAGCCTGTGCTTCAGGAGAGTTGTACCTTCTCCTGAATTTGTTGTCTTGGTAGAATTTCTTGTATCTACCAAACCTTGAGTTGAGTTTGTCAAACCTCCTAGCCATGAGGGCCATCTCTTCCTTCATTTCAGCCTTAGAGACTGACTTTGATGATCTTGGAGTGGACTGCATTTCTGATTCAGCAGTTTTGGCTTTGAATGCCACTCTTTTGATTGGTAGGGAAGATTCCTCAACTGGCTTCCTTCTGTTGAGATCAAACTCATAAGCTTTAAGTTCAGAGAAGATTTGTTGCATGGGCATGGTGGAGAGATCTTTGGTGTTCTGCATCATCACAGCATATACATCCCACTTTTGAGTGAGACTTCTTAAGATCTTTAATCCAACTTCTCTTTTGGAGTACACCTTGCCCAAGGAGTTGATTTCATTCATCACATCTGTGAATCTACCAGCAAACTTGTCAATGGACTCATCTGCCTCCATTGAGAATTGTTCAAACTTCTGCACAGCCACTTGGAGCTTGTTTTCCTTGATCTTTTAGTACCCTCACACATTTCTGCAAGAGTATCTCATATTTCCTTGGCAGTTGTGCAGTGGTAGACCCTTCCCATGATTGCATCTAGAATTGTTTGATAGAGGGTATTAATAGCTAGATAATTCAGATTATCTTTCCTCCTTTTTTCAGAGGTGAAGTCATGTTCATCTTTGGGAATCACATCTCTTGTGTCTGCTCTTTGTTCATCAGTCAACCTGGGGTTAGGCTGAGTGAACACATAGGGTCCTCTTGCAATCACCCTTAGCATATCAATGTGTAGAGATGCAAGATGAGCTCTCATTCTGATTTTCCAGAAATCATAATTATCAATTGAGAACATGGGTAACTTGTGATGTGATATATGGTTTACTAGATTGGTAGCCATATTGTCCAGCCCTTGAACAGCAGGAGGAGGAACAGCATTCATGTTTTGTTCCAGATTTTGATTCTGGTTCTGGTTTTGGTTTTGATTCTGTTGCTGATTCCTGTTATGGCCTCTTGCCAAACACCTTCAATATAGGGGTTAGACAATAGATATGCACGATTTCAGAGAGATCAGTTCAGTGACCACACAATATGTGATTTTGAAAATCAAGATGGATTTTCAGAAGCAGTGGGCTTTGAACCTGGCTCTGATACTACTTGTTGGTCCTGAAAGGAGTATATAACAAGTGTATGGGGGGGGGGAATACACTTGTATGCAAATTCTTTTAAGACTCGATCAAACTAGAGTTCAGCAAGGTTGTCCTGGACAACTCTGCTGATGAGATTAACTCTTCTAAGATAATCAAACTACTTAGTACTATTGAGTACTTAGTTGAATAACTATCTAGGGGAGTTATATGTGCGGAATTAGTGGTTGGCCCTTAAGTTTAAACTTCTTTTATATTGAAATCACTTAAGCAGTTTATCACAGTCTATCAGGGAACTTGTCCAAATCAAGTTTTGCACAGTTTGTGATATGATTCTTTGAAAGTTCAGTTTATGTGTGCAGTGTTGAATGTATGAAAGTACTTTGAATGTAAATCAACACAGTGGTTTATAGTGGTTCAGAGACTCAAGCTCCTACATCCACTTTCCCTGATTTAACAGGATAATTCCTTCACTCTTGGAATTAACTTGTTTTATAGTGCCAAGGTGCACTTAATCAAGAACACCACTCCTTGGTGAAATGATCCCTAGGATGTCTAGAGTCCTAGTACCTTCTTCTCAACTCAGAACTGAATTGTTCTTCTCTCAACAGTTAGATCCTTCCACTTCTACTACTACAACTTTCTCACTTGAAAGGGGTAAGGGTTGAAGTAAGGTTCCAACTAATGAGATATCATTTACAATGAAAGTCAGTGTGTAAGGATAGGATATCTCTTCTAAGCTTTGTATGGATGTACAATGAAGTTCAACTTAGAATAAAGTGTTATGAAGACTAAGATAGTCTCTTTGAATACTTTGAAAGCACTTTGACTTGTAGGATAGTTGGATATTCTTGTCAAGGTTGAGGTTCTTCAAATGGTGTTCACACTTCTGTATTTATAGACAAATTTGAGGATTTTCTCGTTGAAAAGGCAGTCCCAAATTGCTATAAGTGTCTTCCTTGAGTTCTTCAAACTGGAAGACAGATTCTGATAGTGACATGTCCTTGTTTTGGGAAATAAACGGCTGCTCCAGCTTTGTCTTCATTCTGAGCACTTTTCCCAATGTCTGACTTCAAGATTCACTTGGTCAAATATGGACATCTCTTCTTATCAACATTCCTGAGATAAGGACAAACTTCCTTATCACTTGGACAACTCTGCTTATCAGATTCAGCAGAGTTCATTCATCAGTAGTGTTGGCTCTTTAGTTCTTCAGATGATTTGGCTCTTTCTCTTTCCACTTCTTCTTTGAGTTGTCATTTAAACATATATGACTTGGAAAGATGGACTTGACCTCTTCAGCATAGTTGTCTTGGTGACAGATTCCAGTTCAAGTGTACTGAGACAACTCTTCTGAAACATTTAGTGGACAACTCTTCTGAGCTTTGTATGATGCAGTAGATTGGTGATTTGATGATGCATCTTAACTCATGTTGGCATTCACTAGGTTGCCTTTTGACTGATTCCACTTGATCAGCATACTTGTCCTTCAGCAGACTTGAGATCATTCCATAACTGAGCCTTGAGGGGACTTATATAGTTTTAAGCAATCAAAGCAAGTGTTCCCCCTCAACTAGTGCATCTATTCTTCTAAGAGTTGCCTAACACATCAGCTTCTCTACTTGTCTTAGACTACATGTTCCAACATTCCTGCAACATGTTCATTACAAATGACTTATCTACTTGGCATGTCTCTAGGGGGTTTTGGTATATTCATCAAAACTCATTTTATTCCCAACAATAACCAAAGTAAAACTTGTCACTAAACCAGAATAAAACTGATAACACTAATGTCATCTTTAAATAAAAAAAATATGATAAATAAGTAATTCATAAAATTCTCGTGCCATGCATCCTCCAGCGTACCACGTCGGCTCTCAATCTGAAGAGTGTGAAATAGGAAGGGGTGAGCAAACCATAGCTCAGTGGGGACAAACTTGTCAAAACTAAATACAATAAGCAATAAATTACCACAAACGTAAATATGCATTTAATGTATGGCCACTTCTCAACTTCTCGTTTATAAAGGTCATAAGACCTACTTCTCAACTCTCGTTTATAAAGGTCAGATGACCTACTTCTCAACTCTCGTTTATAAAGGTCAGATGACCTGTGTTTCTCAACTTCTCGTTTATAAAGGTCATAAGACCTACTTCTCAACTTCTCGTTAATAAAGGTCAGATGACCTGTGTTTCTCAACTTCTCGTTTATAAAGGTCAAATGACCTGTATTTCTCAACTTCTCGTTTATAAAGGTCAAATGACATGTTCGTCTCAACTTCTCGTTTATAAAGGTCAAATGACCTACTTCTCAACTTCTCGATATTTCTCAATACATAATTCACATAAGTAACAATAAAATCATAGATCGCATTTAATAGTGACAAACAAATAAGTAGAAATCCCCACCTTAAAGCCGAGTGAATAAATTTGATGAATCAATTGTGGCTTTAATCCTCTTCGAGATCAGTGTTACCTATTGTAAACAATGAATGAATCTATTGAGAAATAATTCGCATAATTTCATATTATATACAATAAGAAATTTAATTGACTAAAATCCTCACATTAAAATCCACGACAAATCCCATTCCAAAATTAAACTACCAAAATATGCCATACAAATCTACTAGTTTATATTTCTACATAAGCTGTTAGTTGACATTTAGATTTAATTAAATATAATCATGATATCAAGTAAAACACATTTCATTGTTATTCATAATTAGAATATTAAGTCAACTACAATAGCCAAGCTATACAATATGAATATATGTTCTCTATACCTGTTTACGTAAATCAAGAATACTAAAAATCTGACATCAAATTTCTAATCAAAACTATCGGTAATTAACTAGTTGAAACCGAATAAAATTGATTTGAAGATAAATCAAATAATACTAATTATCTGACAATAATCAATATAATCCTAATAAATCTAGTATATCTTTTCTCACACATCATGTATTACTCACGCCGCCAGGAACTACAACCATCATTAGAGTAATACACACTAACTCAAACTCATGAAAAAAAATAAAACGTATAGAGGGGAAAGGTACCGTAAACTTCTTGCAGAAAAAGTAACCGAGAGAGGCTTTGTTGTAAATTTAGATGTGCAGAAATATTAGGTTAAAATCTCATATTTATGGGTGCGTAAATTGGGCTTGGGCTTTTACTTAAAATTGTCAAAAGCCTAATTTAAATGGGTTTTGAATATTTATCTTAATATAGATAAAAATTATAATATATATAATATTAAAATAAGTTAAATAATTTTTTTTATTTATACATATAGACCTATTTTATAAATTTCTCGGGTGTTATAGAGTTTGTTGGTCCTGAAAGGAGAATATAACAAGTGTATGGGGGGATACACTTGTATGTAAATCTTTTTCAAACTTTGAACAAAACAGGCTTTCAGCAAGGTTGTCCTGGACAACTCTTCTGATATGTATAACTTTCAGAAGATAATCAAACTACTAAGCACCATGAAGTACTTAGTTGAATAACTATATAAGTAAGTTATAAGTGCGGAATTATGGTTGACCCTTATATTTAAACTCCTTTTAATTCTGAAATCTTGTCTTAACACTTAATCTGGTTTTCAGGGGACTTGTCCCAAAACAGTTTTGCACAACTTGAATATATGTCTTTTGAAGATCAGTTTGTGTGCAGTGTATGAATGTGTGTTTGAATGAAATAACTTGTAAGTAAACAACACAAGAGTTTATAGTGGTTCAGAGACTCAAGCTCCTACATCCAATTTCCCTGATTTAACAGGATAATTCATTCACTCTTGGAATTAACTTGTTTTATAGTGTCAAGGTGCACTTGATCAACCATACCACTCCTTGGTGCCTTGATCCCTAGGAATTCAGAGTCCTAGTGATCTCTTCTCAACTCAGAACTAAATTGTTCTTCTCTCAACAATTAGTTCCTTACACTTCTACTACAACAATCCTTTAGTCTTTCCTTGAAAGGGTTTAGGGTTGATGTTGGTTCCAACTAGGTGAGATATCCTTTACAATTGAGCAATGTGTATAGGATAGGATATCTCTCTAAGCTTTGTTTGATATACAATGAAGTTCAGCTTAGAAGAAGTGTTCTGGAAACTAAGAGTGTTCTTATAAAGCTTGAAGGCTTGTAGTTTCCTTTGAATATGCAGGATGGTTGGATTGTAGTTGGATGCCTTCAAATGGTTTCCACACTTATGTATTTATAGAGCAAATTGAGGTTATGTCCGTTGGAGAGATAGCCTCAAAATGTTTATTTAAGTCTTCCTTGAACTTTGCAACTGGAAGACAGATTCTTGAAAGTGACATGTCCTTAATTTGGGAAGTAAACGGTTGTAAGCTCTTTGTCTTGACTTTGATGCACTCTTCCCAATGTCTGACTTGAAGATTCACTTGATCAAACATGGACATCACTTCTGATCATTGGTCCTATGATAAGGACAACATTCCTTATCATCTGGACAATTCTGCTTATCAGTTTCAGCAAGCATGACTTATCAACAGTATTGGCATAGCTCTTTCAGATGACTTGGCTCTTCAACTTCACTGATCATCACTTGATGGTTTTTGAGCTTTTATGCTTCCATATTGTTGGGAATAAAATGATACATGTTTTGATTAAATACCAAAACCCCCTGAGACATGCCTAAGTCAAAGATGATTGTGTTAAAAAATGTGTTAGAACACATAGCATAAGGCTAGATGAGAAGCTGATATGTTAGGCAGCTCTTAGATGACTAGATGCACAATGTGAGGGGGAACCTATGCTTTAAAGATGATCAAGATGAAGTCCCCTCAAGGCTCAAAATCTGGAACAAACACTAGGGACAAGCATACTCCATAGAAAACCAAATGCTCTGATCAGGAGAGTTGTCCAGAAGAGTTAGTTCTATGCAAAAACAAGATTGCAAAGCTTAAAAGGACAAGATTAGTCAAATGCTCTGATCAGAAGAATTGTCCAGAGAAGTGAACTCTGTACAAGCAACAGCTCTGAAGCTAGAAGAACAAATATGCTGATCAGGAGAGTTGTCCCAGAAGATTTGTCTCAGCAAGTTTGAACCAGAACAAAGATTCTAATGTTTGAAGGTCAACCATGCTGAAGAGCTAAATACAACCATATCCTAAAGAACCTCATTGAAACATGCTAAGATCAATTTGAAGTGAAAGAAAGGGAAAGAGCCAAGTCATCTGAAGATGAGCAAGCCAACCTTGCTGATAAGCAAATCTGCTGATAGTGATAAGGAGAGTTGTCTATTTGATAAGGAATGTTGTCCTATCATTGGATCAATCTTCAGAAGCCATGTCCAAGTCCTAACAAGAAGTCAAACATTGGGAAAAGTGCTGCAGAAAGAAGACAAAATCTTACAAGCCGTTTATTACCCAAATGAGGACATGTCACTATCAAGAATCTGTCTTCCAGTTTGAAGAACTCAAGGAAGACATTTATAGCAAATTGGGGTTGCCTCTCCAACGGGCAAATCCTCCATTTTGTCTATAAATACCGAAGTGAGAAGACCATTTTGAAAGCATCCAACTACCAATCCAACTGAGCAAGTATTCTGAAAGTTCATAGAACTTACAAGCTTTCAAAAGACTATCTTAGTCTTCATACACTTCTTCTAAGCTGAACCTACTGTATATTCATACAAAGCTTAAAGAGATATCCTAATCCTTATACACTGATCTCCATTGTAAAGGATATCTCATTAGTTGGAACATTACTTCAAACCTTACCCCTTTCAAGTGAGAAAGAGAGAAGGTTGTAGTAGTAGAAGTGGTAGGAGCTGGCTGTTGAGAGAAGAACAGTTCAGTTCTGAGTTGAGAAGAGGGTACTAGGACTCTAGACATCCTAGGGATCAATTCACCAAGGAGTGGTGTTATTGATCAAGTGCACCTTGGCACTATAAAACAAGTTAATTCCAAGAGTGAACGAATTATCCTGTTAAATCAGGGAAAGTGGATGTAGGAGCTTGAGTCTCTGAACCACTATAAACTCTTGTGTTGATTTACCTTACAAAGTACTTACATTCATTCAACACTGCACACAAAACTGATCTTTCTAAAGATACATATTCAAAGACTGTGCAAAACTGATTTGGACAAGTTCCCTGAAACTAAACTGGACTGTATTGGATTTACAAAGTGATTTCAGAAACTTAAGGAGTCTAAACTTAAAGGGCCAACCACTATTCCGCACATATAACTCCCCTAGATAGTTATTCAACTGAGTACTCAATAGTACTTAGTAGTTTGATTATCTTAGAAGAGTTAATCATCTTCAGCAGAGTTGTCCAAGACAACCTTGCTGAGCTCTGGTTTGATCAAAGTTGAAAAGAATTGCATACAAGTGTATTCCCCCCCCCCCCCCATACACTTGTTATATACTCCTTTCAGGACCAACAAGTGGTATCAGAGCAGGGGTTCAAAGACCACTGCTTCTGAAAAATCCATCTTGATTTTCAAAACTCACATATTTGTGTGGTCACTGAACTGATCTCTATCTGAAATCTATCACTTGTTGACTAACTGATTATTCTTGAGATATGGCCAACAACAATGCTGTTCCTCCACCTGCTGTTCAAGGATTGGACAACATGGCCACAAATCCAGTCAATCACATTTCACATCATAAATTGCCCATGTTCTCAATAGACAACTATGATTTCTGGAAAATTAGAATGAGGGCTCATCTTGCATCTCTTCATACTGACATGTTAAGAGTAATCACAAGAGGACCTTTTGTGTTTACCCAAACTAACCCCAGGGTAACAGATGAGCAAAGAGCAGATGTAAGGGAACTGATTCCCAAGGATGAGGATGACTTCACTGCTGATGAAAAGAGGAAAGATAATCTAAATTATCTTGCCATGAATACCCTCTATCAAACAATTCCAGATGCAGTCATGGGAAGAGTCTACCATTGCACCACAGCCAAAGAAATCCGGGATACTCTTGCTGAAATGTGTGAGGGCACAGAAAAGATCAAGGAGAACAAGCTCCAAGTTGCTGTGCAAAAGTTTGAGCAGTTCTCAATGGAAGCTGATGAGTCCATTGACAAATTTGCTGGTAGATTCACTGATGTGATGAATGAAATCAACTCATTAGGCAAGGTGTACTCCAGGAGAGAAGTTGGATTGAAGATCTTGAGAAGCCTCACTCAAAAGTGGGATGTCTATGCAGTAATGATGCAAAATACCAAAGATCTTTCCTCCATGCCCATGCAAAAAATCTTCTCAGAACTCAAAGCCTATGAGTTTGACCTCAATAGAAGAAAGCCTGTTGAGGAACCTTCAAATCCTACTAAGGGAGTGGCATTCAAAGCCAAAGTTGCTGAACCTGAAATACAACCCACTCCCAGATCATCAAAGTCAGTCTCAAAGACTGAAATGAAGGAAGAACTAGCCTTGATGGCTAGAAGGTTTGACAAGCTGAACACAAGGTTTGGTAGATATAAGAAATTCTACCAAGACAACAAATTCAGGAGAAGATACAACTCCCCTGAAGATCAGGCCAAGGACAAAAAGTCTGAAGAGAAAAGATCAGAGGACAAGTACTCTGATAGGAGAAGGTCCAGTAGAGCTGACCCTTCATCATCAAAAGGAAGAGATGAATCCAAGAAGGATGATGATGAAGACCTATGCTACAATTGCAAAAAGAAAGGGCACTTCCAGTATGACTGCCCTGAATTGAGCTCTAAAGAAAGAAGAGAGAGGCAAGCCAAAAGAGATAAAAAGATCACCAACAGAAAGGCCATGATGGCTGGTGATGAATCTGAAAGTGCTGAGAGCTTCAACTCCTCTGATGGACTATTCTCCAACAGTGATGATGATGATGATGTTTGCAACATGGCTCTTGAGGATGATGAGGTATCCTCTACTTCTAGTTCACCATCATTCATCTCACAAAACACTAGTGAAGTTAACTTGAAACTTTCCTTTGGGAAGTTGATGGAAGATTTCACTAGATTACAAGAATTTCATGATAATTGTGTGAGAGAAAATGAAAGATTGGCTATTGAACTTACCAAAAACACTGAGGTAGCTGTTGATGTCAAATCTACTGAGTTGTATCAACAAGTCTTGAGAGAGCTTAAGGAAGCAAATCTCAGGATAGTTGACCAACAAAAGGAGATTGATAATCAACTTCTATCTCAGAAGAGAAAAGATTTTGAACTAAAAATTCTAAATGCCAAGTTTGAAAATCTCTCACATGAATATGATATTCTTAAATCAAGTGAAGAGAGCCTGAAATTAAAAATGTCTGCTTTGAATAAATCCTCTAGGGCAATAGAGGAAATTCAGAGTTATCAAAGACATATGGCTCAAAGAAGTGGATTAGGTTTTGATCCATTTGAATCTTCACCTTGTCTTAGTGTTGCCTCTACAAGTAACACTAAGAAAATCTTTGTTAAATCAGAGGCACAACAAGCTGAAAATGAAATAATTCAGCCACTGAACAAAGGAAAGGGCAAAATGAATGAAATGCCTACTCTAGTGCTTCAGGAGACTAGACCCAAACCTTTGGAAAAGGTCAAGGCTCCTGAACACAAGAGGAATGTTGGTCAGCAGAGTAGACCCAATGGAAGGGCAACTCTCCTGAACAATGTTCAGAGAAGTTATCCAAGGTATAATCAGCCTAGGCCAACTCATCTGAGAAAGCCTCAGCTGAATAGACTTAGCTATCCTCAAAGGCAGAATAAAATGAGACAACCAAAACCCTTCATGCCAAAGGGTAATGGTCATAAAAATGCCTTTCCTCAAAGATTCCATCAAGCTGCACAAAGAACTCATAAGTTCAGGAGAGTTGACAACTCCCCTGAAACTTACAGAGTTAACACATTCACACATACTTTCCCAAAGGCATTCAAGGGAAAGACAGTGTATGTTGATGCACAAGGAAAACAACTTAGCCACCTTGAATCAATCAGGGTGATTAGGCAAGTTTGGGTTCCTAAAGGTACAACTAACCTCTCAGGACCCAAAAACTCAAAGGGTACCTAAACTTATCTAATTGCAGGTACCATTGGGCCACAAGAAGAGGAGTATGAACAAAAAGACAGCATGGTATCCTGACAGTGGATGCTCAAGGCACATGACTGGAAACAAGGAACTCCTCACTGATTTTATTGAAAAAGAAGGCCCAAATGTCACATTTGGAGACAGCTCACAAGCAACAACAAAAGGTTATGGTACTTTGATGATTGGTAACATCAAAGTAACCAATGTATCTTATGTAGCTGGTCTCAAATATAATCTCCTAAGTATCAGTCAATTCTGTGACAAAGATTTTAAAGTTGAGTTCTCAAGTGGAAAATGTTTAATTAAGGATAAAACTCAACAAACTTTATTGACTGGAACTAGGAAGGGAAATGTGTATTTTGCAGACTGGGACAAGTCTACTGATGCTTCATGCTTCATTGCTAAGAGCACTAGTGAACAAAGCTGGTTATGGCATAAGAGGCTAAACCATCTGAACTTCAAATCAATGAACAAACTTGCTAGAAATGCATTAGTTAAAGGACTACCTAATGAGGTGTTCATAAAAGAACATGTGTGTAAGCCATGTCAAGAGGGAAAACAGATTAAAGCCTCATTCAAAGGTAAACTAGTCATTTCTACTGAAAGGGTACTTGAACTTCTACATATGGATCTTTTTGGACCAATCACCCCTTCAAGTATAAATAGTAGAAAATACACATTGGTTGTAGTAGATGACTTCTCTAGGTTCACATGGGTAGTGTTTCTCCTTAATAAGAAGGAAACACAAGTCAAACTACCTGAACTCCTTAAGAGACTGTCAAATGAGAAAAGTTTTAGCATTATCAAGATAAGATCTGATAAAGGCACTGAGTTCATAAATTCATACATCAATGAGTATTGCACATCTAATGGAATAACTCATGAAACCTCAGCAGCTAGAACTCCCCAACAAAATGGAATTGCAGAAAGAAGGAATAGAATCTTAAAAGAAGCTGCTAGAACTTTAATTGCTGATTCAAAATTACCTAAGAGGTTTTGGGCTGAAGCCATAAACACAGCTTGTCATACTCAAAATAGATGTTTGATCACTAAGGGGCAAGGCAAAACCCCCTATGAACTCTGGAAAGGAAGAATACCTAAAGTGTCATACTTTCACATTTTTGGTTATAAATGTTTCATACACAATAATGGGAAAGAACAATTGAAAGCCTTTAATAGTAAAGCTGATGAGGGAGTATTCCTTGGATATTCTCAAATCAGTAGAGCTTTCAGAGTCTACAACAAGAGAACCCTTATTGTGGAAGAAACACCTCATGTTGTGTTTGATGAGTCTATCTTTGAGATCAGGAATGATAGTTTGGAACCTGAAGAAATCACACAGAGGACAACCAGATTGAGCCTAAAAGACAAAGACACTGAATTCATAGATGTTGTCCAAGCCAATCTACCTGAACATACCACATTGGACAAAAATCCTGAAGGCAACCTTCCTGAGACAAACCCCACTGATGGAAATGGTGAACTGAATGAGCCAATCCCAGTTCACATCCAGGTAACAACTACCAATGAAGAAGCAGTTCCTGCTGAGGTAGTTATGGGTCAAATAATCAAGGGGAAACTCAAACTGTTGAAAATGCCAATGTTCCTGACATTGAGGACAACACCCCTGATTATGATCCTGAATTAGATCCTGCACTAAATTACCCTGAATTTTATGATCAAAATGACTCAACCTCAGTAGAGGACAACTCTACTGAAGGGATCAGAAAAAGAAGGACTTGGTTGTATGACCATCCTACTGATCTGATACTTGGTGACCCAAGTATAGGAGTCAGAACCAGAAAGTTTCATGGTGAAAGTGCTATGTTCTGTTGTTTCTTGTCAGAACAGGAACCAAAAGACATTGATGAAGCACTTCAGGATGCTAATTGGATCACAGCAATGCAGGAAGAGCTTAACCAATTCACCAGAAATGAAGTATGGGAGCTGGTGGATAGACCTTCACATCAAGATGTTATTAGAACCAAGTGGGTGTTCAAGAACAAAAAGAATGAAAATGATGTGATTGTCAGAAACAAAGCAAGACTAGTGGCAAAAGGTTACTGCCAGCATGAAGGCATTGACTATGATGAGACCTTTGCACCTGTGGCAAGGCTAGAAGCAATAAGGCTCTTCCTAGCCTATGCAGCCCACAAGAGGTTCAAAGTATATCAAATGGATGTCAAGAGTGCCTTTCTGAATGGAGTCTTGAAAGAAGAAGTCTATGTAGAGCAACCACCAGGTTTTGAGGTTGGAGACCAAGTATACAGACTGAAGAAAGCTCTATATGGACTCAAACAGGCCCCTAGGGCTTGGTATGACACACTGTCACAATTCCTATTGGATCATGGTTTCACCAAGGGAACTGTGGACAGAACTCTCTTCAGAATCTCTGAAGGAGAGGACATCTTGCTTGTCCAAATTTATGTAGATGACATAATTTTTGGATCCCCTAATGAGAAGCTTTGTGAGAAGTTCTTCAAGCTTATGCAAAGCAAGTTTGAGATGTCCATGATGGGGTTGATGAACTTCTTTTTGGGCTTACAAGTCAAGCAATCTAAAGAAGGAATCTTCATCAACCAAGCCAAGTACACCAAAGAAATGATCAAGAAGTTTGGGTGTACAACAAGCAAGCCAGTAAGGATTCCAATGAACACAAATTGGAAAATGGATCCTGATGAGAGTGGTGTTCCAACCAACTCCACTGAGTATAGAGGAATAATTGGATCACTCCTCTATCTCACTGCCAGCAGACCTGACATCACCTTTGCAGTAGGTGTTTGTGCAAGGTTTCAAGCAAATCCTAAGAAAAGCCATCTTGAGGCTGCAAAGAGGATCTTGAGGTATCTCAAAGGCACTGAAAATCTAGGCCTTTGGTACCCTGCTGATGACAATATTGAGTTAACTGGCTACTCAGATGCTGATTATGGAGGATGCAGAATTGACAGAAAGTCCACTTCAGGGACTTGTCAATTCCTAGGCAACAAACTCATATCTTGGTTTTCCAAGAAGCAAAATACAGTGGCTACTTCCACCACTGAGGCTGAATATGTTGCTGCTGGAAGTTGTTGTGCTCAAATCCTTTGGCTGAGACAACAACTCAAAGACTACAAAGTCAACTCTACTGAAGTGCCAATATTTTGTGATAACAATAGTGCCATTGCTATATCACAAAATCCTGTCTTGCAAACAAGATGCAAACATGTGGACATCAAGCATCACTTCATTAGAGATCATGTGGAGAAGAAGGATATTAAGTTAGTGAAGATCCACACAGATCATCAAAAAGCTGATATACTAACTAAGCCACTTGCAGAGGCAAGGTTCCTGGAATTATCAGCAGAGTTGGGTCTTCTTGATCCAGGGAAGTTGGACAAATGAGTCCAAAGGAGCTTATTCATTAAGGGGGAAATAGATTCAAACTTCAGCAGACTTGGTCAACTCTACTGAAATTCAGAAAAGTTGACCTTACTTCCTCAGGACACTTGTCCACAGCTCTTCAGGACACTTGTCCATATAGGGTCAGATAATTTGTCTTGGCTATCAAACCAAATCTTGGTCTGATAAGCACCTATTTTAGGTGATCATTGTCTATTTCGAAATCTGTCCCATTGAAATACAGTTTTCACCTTTCTGGGATTTAATTTGTCTCCCACCCAAAAGGTCACTTTCCATGCATTAAATGCTAAGATTTAACTCTTGTTTGCATTAAACTTTTTGGGACATGATCTATCTCGAAAAACCCCCAGCCTTAAACAAACATTAAAAACCACCCACGTTTTGAATAAAACAGTTCTTTCACTGTTACATTGGTTTTTGACCATTGGATCAAAACTGGCCAACTCCCCTGAAATCAATCCTAGCCGTTCATTTTGGATTTCCATTTTTGTTCACCTTTGAATTGCATCAAGACCTCACCAACTCATTGACAAACATTCTTTTTAGAATATTCACAAGTCTTAAGATCCCCCACAAACACTTCTTCCCCAAGTATTCGAAACCCTAACTCAAATTTTCTTCAAACTCTCTCAATCTCCCCCAAACTTTTCTCTATAACTTTCACATGGCCCCCAAAGTTAGACCAGAGATGCTCATTGATTTCTCCAACAAGGCTCTAGACCTTGATTTTGGTTACTTGAGCAACAAAAACAACCTTCATTTTGAGCCCATAGTATCCTTTGAGAGTGAGGATCCTGAGATTAAACCAACCCTGAGATGGTTGAGGAGAGCTGGGCTACAAAAGTTCATGGAAGAAAGACCAAGTTCCTGCCTAGAAAGCTACATGGCTGAGTTCTTTGCCTTTCTCAAATGGAAAGGTAAGCCTGAAGATGGTGAAGTTTCCACCAGATTGTCATATATTGCAGAGGGAGAGGAAGAAGAGAGATTTCATAGAGTGAAATTCTCTTCAGAAGATATTGAAGGAGCTTTTGGACTGCCTTATGAGGGAAGGAATCCAAAAGTTTATGGTACTGGGCATGAAGATGAAATAGCTCAAGAATGGCTATTAGTACCAGGTCCCCTCTCTTCAACAAAAAACAAGAAGACTCTCAAGCCAGAATTTCTCAACCTCTTTGAGGTAGTTGCTAAGAGTCTCTTGAGCAACACTGGAAGCTTGGAGCAGGTCAGTCATCCAAGAATCAGAATCATGGCTGCTATTATTGATGCTAGTGACAAAGGCATCAAATTTGATTGGAGAACCTTCATCATGTCTGAGATGATGAAGGAAAAGGCCAAATTTAAGGTGAGAGCCCACAACAAGGTTGTGTTAGAAGGGAAACTCAAGTATTGCACCAGGGCAAGCTTATTGATAGAAAGATTTTCCCACTACTCTCAAATGCAAACATTTGCAAAGCCTCTCCCAGCCCAAAAGATCATGTTTAGGAAGCTCAGCAAGAAAACTGAGCAAAGGAGGATGCTTATGGCCAAACCTGCTGAAGAACAGGTTGAAGAAAAGCCTAAGATGAAGAAGAGAACCAAGGCCAGGGCTGTCAAAACAAGGAAAATGTCTCAATTGTCTTCAAGAGAAGCCTCAGGAGCATCAGCTGAAGTTGATGAAGTGGCAGAAGAGGGAGTAAGTGTGCCTTCTGACCACTCAGAGGAGTTGAGGCTGAAGTACAATGAGACTAGACAAAAGTCTAGAGGAGATAAGAGGATCAGGGAAGTTGTCCCTGAGAAGGATGGTGAAGGAAGTGGGAGCAGTAGGGCTAGCAAGAGAAGGGTCAAACCTACTGAAAAGGTGTTGGAGATGCAGGAAGAAAGGTCACTACAATTGGCTCTAAGAGAGAGCAGAGCTGAAAGCAGGACCAAATCTAGGTCAAGGACCAACTCATCTGGTTCTGGAACCCCAGAATCCAAGATCCCTGAAGATCAACCTATAGAGGCCAACATCCCTGAGTTTCAGAATCCTGAGCCCAACTCCCCTGAAACCCATGTTACCCCTTCCAACCAACCCATTACCCCTGTAGATCTCACTAAGAGATACTCTCCAGAAGGGAGTGTGCAAAGAAGTGGCATTGATGTGCTTGCAGATTTAGCAGTAGATGAGACAAGACTCTTGTCTCCACTTGACTCATCCATGCTCAATTATTCAAAGCTCTTAGAACATGCACTCAATGAGCCAACCCCCCTGAGTAAAGCCCCTTCAGATTCATTGCTCTCAAAAGCAACTGAAGCACCTTCTACTGCACCAAACCCTTCTAAAGCCAACATCCCTGAATTAAATCTCCCTGAAGCCACTTTAGGTGAACCCAGAGCCAACTCCCCTATAACCCAAAGTCCCCATTCAAGTGGAGATGAGGAGGAGTATACTTATGAAAGTGTGCTCAGAGGAGGAGCAAAGGCTACTGTGGACAGTCTGTACCCACAGCTAGCTGAATTTCCAAGAATTCAGAAAACATTTCATGATCTAAGGATGCTTGTTGATGTAAAAGACAAGTCTATGATGGAGATATCACAAGTCATCCAAGATAAGGGTGCAAACTGGTGGCAAATAGAGGAGAACAGATTGCTAAACTTTGCTGGAGTCTCAAAGACAAGATTTCTCATTGATGAGGAAATTTTTGCAAAGCTGGTAGCTGATAAAATTAAGGAGGAGAAAGAAAGGAAGGCTAAGGGAATCAAACACCCTGACAGTAGCTCCAATGATGATGATTCCCCTGATGATCCCTCAAATCCTTCTAACCCCAACCCTCCTGAAACCCCTCAAGCCAACCTCTCTGAACCTTCTCAACCCAAGTCTTCTATAGCAGATAGACTTTCAAACCCTCCTAAAACCTATCATAGGAAAGGCTCTGTATCTTCAGAGGTGTTGACCAAGGGTGGTAACACAACCAAAGACACATCTGCCAATGAAGGTTCTTCTGAACCTAAGGCACAACCTAAAGATGTGGAGGTTCCTGTATTAGAGGCTGGTTTGGTTAAGGCCTATTCAGTGTCAGATGAGCTGGACATTGATCAGCCCTTAATCATTCAGGATGACTCAGTGGCTGTTGATGAAAGCACTGTGATCTCCCCATAACTGCCATCTTTGAACCTTATTGAAGGTGGAGATGTTGCAGGTTTAGGAGAAGGAGTTGAAAAGGAGAAGATAGTGGAAAAACCAGAGGGAGTAGTAGATGAGAGAGATGTGGTGATCACTAGAATAGTGAGTGTACCACCAAATGAGGGTGATATAAGTGAGGAAGGGCAGGCTATTCTTGAAGTCAAATCTGAACTTCAGGAATCCCTTGATGAGAAGAGGCCTGTTTCTTTAAGTGAGGAAATTATTGAAGAAGGGAGAAAAGAAAGAGTTGAAAATGAGAAGAAGGCTGCTGATGTATCAGAGTCTTATATAAAAGAAATTGAGGGTAATGAGTGTCTATTTCCTAACTTGTTTGATCTGTCTAATGTTGCAGGTATTTCCCTTGACCAAATTTTTACAGATGAGTTCTTAACAGATGCCCCTATCCAAGTGGACACATGCTCAGCTCAAGCCTTACTTGGTATGCAATCAGAGAAATTGGACTCCTTGGCTCATCAAGTCCAATCTGCTCATGCTGAAACTTCAGGAGCATTGAATGAGCAAGGAAGGACTCTAGCATCTATAGAAATGAGGCTCACTGGCTCTGAAGATGTTGTGCTACCAACTCTGGAAGCAAGGATTAGTGGTGTGGAAACTGGCCTCCAAACCATCTCCACTGAAGTACAAAAAGCCAAATCCACCATGGAAGCCATCTCAGAGGAGGTCAAGAAGGAGCAAAAGTTGCTGAGAGACAATCATAATGCCAATGTCAAGGCTCTCAGGCTAACTGTCAAGCAAGCTCTTGGAAAGAAGACTGCATTGCAAAAGAGAAGAGTTGAAGAACAAAGGCTAGCAATGGTGAAAGCAGCCTCTGAAAAATTTTCCCAAGAGGTATTGGCCAACATTGCTGAAGGTGCAGTGGCCAACCTCACTGAGCTTCTTAAAGCCCAACTGGATGCATCCCTGAAAGCAACCTTGGAGGAGGTTGTTCAACAAAAGATGAAGCCTGTTCTAGCTTTCCTTAGCTTGAGCAGTGATAGGATGCAGAATATACATGATGAAAATGTATATTTGTTGGAGGAGATGAAGTCTCTAAACCAGGCCCAATCCCTAATGGCCACAACAATGAGTGAGCTAAAACCCCAGTGTTTTGATGCTGCCAAAAAGGGGGAAAGGGAAAGAGCAAGAGCAAAAGGTGCCTTGGTGATTGGAAGCCCAGTTCAAGGAAAAGTCAAAGCTGCTGAAGGAAAAGGAAAAGAGCCTGCAGTGCTAAACTTGGAAGAATTGGATGAAGAAGAGCAATTAGCACTTGCATTGAAGAATTCTATGGCCTCAGCTCAAGAGGAAAGAGTAAGGTTACAACAAAGACCAGGTGGTGAGATGTCTGGCTTGGACAAAGGTGATGAAGGTGTCCAAACTAGAGGAAAGATCAAGAGGGCAAAAGGGAAGAAAAGGCAAGTTGAGACATTTACTGACTTTCCTAACAGTCTTGATCTTCCACCTGAATTCAGAATTGATGAAGATGAGCCTACATCAAAGAAAGCCAAAACTGCTGAAGAGCCCAAAATTGCTGAAAAGGAAAAGTCTTCTGAACTGGTCAATGTTGCTGAAGGTTCCAAACCCACTGAAGATATTGAAGAACTATTTGCTGAAGGTTTTGGACCTGAACCTAAGAAGAAGACAACTGTCCTATCTCATGATCCATCAAAACTGTTTCATGAAGGGTATGGCAAAGACCCTGAAACACAACAGAAACTGGCCATGATGAGGGCCCAAGAGAAAATGGACTTGTTAGATGAAGCACAAAGAGCAAGAGACAAGAGGAGAGCTAATTTTCAGAAACCAAGAAGAAGGAGAGCAACATACAGCAAGATGAAGCCCCAACTTCTAATCCCAATGGACACCAAATATCCACTCTTGGATAAATGGGTGCCAGTTCAACTGAATGATACATGGGAGGAAGCAAAAAGAGAGTTTGTTTATGACTATTATGTCATTGATAGGTGGAATGGAGGAGATGCCAACTCTGCCTTTGCTGAGTTCATGATAGAATACTACAGAGAGCTCTATCAACAATTGCTTGCAGCTGCTGACATTGCAAGAATTGAACTCACAGCTCCCAAGCCAATCATATACATGCCTCCAAAGCTTGAAGGATGGATTGACCAAGCAAAAATTCTGAGAGAATTCACTGAGATCCTTAAGCTAAACAAGATGGTTCTTGGACCTAAGGGAACCAACCAAGAAGCCATGGCATTGAAAAGAAGAGTGTGGGCACAGTATGGAATGCTGCCACCCCCTGAGGATGATCTTTGAAATGGCTAAGTCCTCTGAACTTTCTTGATTGATCAACTATGCTGAAATATGGTCAAGATTGGTGATGTGGTGTGCTAATCTGTTTGCTCTGATTTGCTATGGATTGCTCTGATACAAGCTCTGTGCTCTGATGCTGAAAATCTTGTTTATGTCTTGAATTGTTAGAATGAAATGCTCTGATGTATTTAAGTGTTATTGACTCATGCTCTGATATGTTAATTTCAACTATCAACATGCTTGTAATGATCTTTGAATGAATGATAGTTGAACTTATTTTGAATCAAGAAACACTCATCTCTATATGCCTATCTATGAAACCTACTTGCAACAAAAACAGTGAATACACTAACACATTGTTTTTTTCAGGAATATTGACCTTAGTCATGTCTTCTGAAGATATATGTAATAGGTGTAGACAAGTCACTTTTGCTTAGAATGTGTAGGTTTTGGCATCATCAAAAAGGGGGAAATTGTTGGGAATAAAATGATACATGTTTTGATTAAATACCAAAACCCCCTGAGACATGCCTAAGTCAAAGATGATTGTGTTCAAAAATGTGTTAGAACACATAGCATAAGGCTAGATGAGAAGTTGATATGTTAGGCAGCTCTTAGATGACTAGATGCACAATGTGAGGGGGAACCTATGCTTTAAAGATGATCAAGATGAAGTCCCCTCAAGGCTCAAAATCTGGAACAAACACTAGGGACAAGCATACTCCATAGAAAACCAAATGCTCTGATCAGGAGAGTTGTCCTGAAGAGTTACTTCTGTGAAAATGCTCTGATCAGGAGAGTTGTCCAGAAGAGTTAGTTCTATGCAAAAACAAGATTGCAAAGCTTAAAAGGACAAGATTAGTCAAATGCTCTGATCAGAAGAATTGTCCAGAGAAGTGAACTCTGTACAAGCAACAGCTCTGAAGCTAGAAGAACAAATATGCTGATCAGGAGAGTTGTCCCAGAAGAGTTGTCTCAGCAAGTTTGAACCAGAACAAAGATTCTAATGTTTGAAGGTCAACCATGCTGAAGAGCTAAAGACAACCATATCCTAAAGAACCTCATTGAAACATGCTAAGATCAACTTGAAGTGAAAGAAAGGGAAAGAGCCAAGTCATCTGAAGATGAGCAAGCCAACCTTGCTGATAAGCAAATCTGCTGATAGTGATAAGGAGAGTTGTCTATTTGATAAGGAATGTTGTCCTATCATTGGATCAATCTTCAGAAGCCATGTCCAAGTCCTAACAAGAAGTCAAACATTGGGAAAAGTGCTGCAGAAAGAAGACAAAATCTTACAAGCCGTTTATTACCCAAATGAGGACATGTCACTATCAAGAATCTGTCTTCCAGTTTGAAGAACTCAAGGAAGACATTTATAGCAAATTGGGGTTGCCTCTCCAACGGGTAAATCCTCCATTTTGTCTATAAATACCGAAGTGAGAAGACCATTTTGAAAGCATCCAACTACCAATCCAACTGAGCAAGTATTCTGAAAGTTCATAGAACTTACAAGCTTTCAAAAGACTATCTTAGTCTTCATACACTTCTTCTAAGCTGAACCTACTGTATATCCATACAAAGCTTAGAGAGATATCCTAATCCTTCTACACTGATCTCCATTGTAAAGGATATCTCATTAGTTGGAACATTACTTCAAACCTTACCCCTTTCAAGTGAGAAAGAGAGAAGATTGTAGTAGTAGAAGTGGTAGGAGCTGACTGTTGAGAGAAGAACAGTTCAGTTCTGAGTTGAGAAGAGGGTACTAGGACTCTAGACATCCTATGGATCAATTCACCAAGGAGTGGTGTTATTGATCAAGTTCACCTTGGCACTATAAAACAAGTTAATTCCAAGAGTGAAGGAATTATCCTGTTAAATCAGGGAAAGTGGATGTAGGAGCTTGAGTCTCTGAACCACTATAAACTCTTGTGTTGATTTACCTTACAAAGTACTTACATTCATTCAACACTGCACACAAAACTGATCTTTCTAAAGATACATATTCAAAGACTGTGCAAAACTGATTTGGACAAGTTCCCTAAAACTAAACTGGACTGTATTGGATTTACAAAGTGATTTCAGAAACTTAAGGAGTCTAAACTTAAAGGGCCAACCACTATTCCACACATATAACTCCCCTAGATAGTTATTCAACTGAGTACTCAATAGTACTTAGTAGTTTGATTATCTTAGAAGAGTTAATCATCTTCAGCAGAGTTGTCCAAGACAACCTTGCTGAGCTCTGGTTTGATCAAAGTTGAAAAGAATTGCATACAAGTGTATTCCCCCCCCCCCCCATACACTTGTTATATACTCCTTTCAGGACCAACACATATCAGTGGTTTTGACCCCATCAGCACAGTTGGCCTTTGCCTTAGAATGTTTCAGGTTCAAGTGTGCTTGGACAATCCTGCTGGACATCTCCTCTAAACTTATTATTCACATCAGTAGACTTGATCTTCTTGACGTGTTTCTCTTATTTGATCATCAGGGAGGTTGTCTATCTACTGAGCTGACTTGATCAACATAGTTGGCCATTTAGCACTTTTCAGCAGTCTTGGGATCAACTTTGATTCTGAGCCTTGAGGGGACTTGATTCTAGTATTCTTTTAAGCATGTGTTCCCCCTCAACTTGTGCATCTAACTAAGCTAAGAGCTACCTAACATATCATCTTCTCAACTAGCCTGATCTACATGTTCCAACATTCCTGAATCATGTTTATATTAATTGACTTATCTATTTGGCATGTCTTAAGGGGTTTTAGTATCTTAATCAAAATTCTCATTGTATTCCCAACAGAGTTCACTGTAAAAGCAATGATTGGCTTCGGGAACAAGTTGGGCATTCTACTGCCAACTATTGCGAGTGAAAAGGTTGATTGGAGTAAGCCCAAGAAATTCCATCAAGGGAAGTTTCTATTTAAGAAGGAGGCATTAGATAATGAGGAAGAATCTAGTGGTTCTATGTATAGATCTGATGATGAACCGGAGGTGAGATCGAAAGCAAGGCATGACCCACACCATGCTAGGTTAAAGAAGATTTTGACTGGGAAGCTGACTCCAGAACAGTCAGAAGAATCAGAACATGAGGAGGAGAAGAAGAAGGAAGAGTCTCCTAAGAAATCTGTAAGTTCTCCTAGTGTTGGTATTATTCATAAACGCACTAAGGGTAGAGGTCTGATCAAACCCAGGAGAAAACTCAAGAACACTACATCTACCCCATCCAATTCTGATCCTATCCCAGCCACACCCCTTGATCATTTACCCTTAGACAAATCTTTGTTTAAATCTTAAGTTGCTTCCACATCTTCTGAAGAATCCGTTCATAACTCACCCATTCATCAATTTAGCCCCATTTCCTCGCCCAAGAACACTACTTTTCAACCAACCCCTCAAGTAAGTCCTCAACCAACACAGCCCACTCCTGAACCAATTTCTGATCCTATTTCTAAACCTATTTTTGAAACCCAACCATCTCCTGAACCAGAACATATTGAAACCTAGCCTGCACCTTTCTTGATTCAGTATCTTATTTGTTTCAAAGAGAATGAAATTAGGATGAATTTGAGAAGTGTTATTCTAAGAGAATTCAGTGGAATTGATGAGCATTCAATTGCTTTTGAGCAAATTCTTAGAATTGGTACTTGGGTATATCTAAGAAGGGTGGAAGTTAATGACCTGTTGGAAGTTATAGAAGGCATGGGTGGACCTAAAGTTTTTAAAGACTGGGAGAGAGAACAGATGATGACAGCTGGTGTTAATTCTTTTACAAAATTATTGACCCCAGAATCTGTTGTTAGAATGGTGGAAAGAGTCTCTGGATTTTCATTTTATGTTGTTGATGACATTGTTGAGAATGATGATAATAAAGAGGTTTTTATGGATATGGAAGCTGATCCTACTGAAGTTATTGAGAAAACAGAGGTATTAGAGGATCATGATGCAATTGTTGATGAAGTGCAAAGCACACCTGCTATGGTTGCTGAAGAATTTGTTGAAGAGACTGTTCCTATTCAAGAGGAAATCAGAACTGAAGCTGCTGAGCTACCTGGTGGAAGTCCAAGTTATAAGAACTTGAAGCAGCATAATGAGATGTTGCAAGCTAAGTTGGAGTCAACTTTGAAGCAGTTACAAGAGGTAACTAATAGATTGACCAAGCTCACTGCAGAATCTTCTTATGAGCATATCATGGAGAACACGATGTCCAAGATATATGATTTGCACAAGATGCATTCTCGCAACCTAACCTAGGTTTTGGATGGAAAGTTTGTGCAACACATGAAGGGTTTTATGGAGTTACATGATGAAGCCAAAAAGGGGGAAGGGAAGGTTATAAATGTGATGGAACAGACTCAAACTGAACAAGCTCAGTTAGTTGTTAGTCAAAATGACTTAGCCCAAGAGATTGCAGAGTTAAACAAAAAGATTAAGCTCAAGAAGCAACAAGTATTGAAAAGTCTGTTGTAGTTGAGAAGCCTGTTGGCATTGCAGAGACTACTGAGAATAATGTTGTTGAATCTTCTGGAAAAAGGAAGAGAAAGGTCATCTTAAGTGATGAAGAGCAAGAACATGAAGCTGGGGAGACTAGTAGGATAACCAGGTCTAGAGCTAAGTATGGTGTTCAAAGCTCACAGTCTAGTGATGCAGAGAAGGTTGAATCTGCTAGAATTAAGAAGGAGTTATTGGCTAAGAAGAAAGTTGATGTAGAGCTCAAGAAGCAAAAGCTGAAAGATGTTGAGGCAGCTAGGAAGAAATTTGAGAGAAGGGTTAACACTCTTAAGAAGAATGAACTTATGATTGAGAACACTTATATGGATTTCATAGTTCATCCGGAAAATGAAGCTTACTGGAAGGACATCAAGATGAAATGGCAGATTGCAAATTTCATTGTAAGAAAGTTTGGTGTTCATGCAAACAGAGATGAAGAATCTGTTGATTTTCAACAATTTATGGAGAATAATGCTAGAGATCTTTGGGAAGATGCATTATTGACTGCAAGTGCAGTTGGTTATAATATTTTGTGTCCTAAAGAACCAGTTTGGCAACCTCCTATGTTGGAATCTGGAAAACCAGATTATGATGAGATAAACCGAATGATTCTGAAGATAATCCAAGATGAAGGGATTACAAATCTTCAACACAAGAAGACATCAAAACCAAGATGTATTTGGCATTCAGACTTTGAAGGAGTTGAAGACTGAAGAATTGAAGATGAAGGACAAGCTTAAAAGATAACATTTCTTTACTCATCTCATTTCTTACTTTTCATATTTTGATTATGTGTAATATTTGTTTTATCTGAAAATATGAATGTGAATATGACATTTTGACTTGATGAACTGTTATGATTGACTAATTTCTTAACTACTGATTTATTAACATTTAAGTAGTTTTGGTTTCATCAAAAAGGGGGAAATTGTTGGGATATGAATCCTGGAAACAATTTTCTAGTTGATGATCATAAGTTTTGATGGCCAAAAAGAAACTTAAAGTTAATAATATATGTGGTAGAAGTCATCTTAACTAAGTCATCTTGATAAGTCATATAATCTGAGTTACTGATCTTATATGTTATATGTGAATATATTATGAACTGTTAGGAACTGAGCTGATGTTCATATTGTATAGACAGCTTATATAATAGGACTTGGATATACTCTTCTGTATGTAGTTAGTTTAAGTATAGATAGGTTTTATATTTGTAAGTTTGAACTGTATTGTAGTCAGCATAGTTAGTTCAGAACAGAAGACTAGAAATCAGAACAGAAGACTACAAGTATGAGAAGACTACTCGGAGTAAGAAGACTTCAACATGAGAATTATTAATGAAGTATTCTGATAAGGCTCAGAACAGAAGATAAGAAGTGTGCTTATCAGAGTAAGAAAAGTAAAAACTGAGAAGGAAGTTTTACTGTGCTGAGGAATAATAAGTTTGGAAACTTATTAGTTAAAGTTTAACTGAATATATTTAAAGATATGAAGACCTACTTAAAGAGATATGAAGTTAGTTGGAGAAAGAAGTTACAAGAAGCGGTTTAAGAGTTAGTTGAAGTTAGTTTCACAAACTACTAACTATCCTACTAAGTTCTATAAATACCGAAGGATCTTCTACTTGGAAAGACTACTTAAACTGCTACTACAGATATTCTGAATTCAAGAGAGAAAAGCAAAGTCTTAGAAGCATTCAAGAAACTCGCAGAGTTTGAAGAAGATCAAAACAAAAGAAGAAGCCACAATTTTGAAGAGAAGAATCAAAGGCTACAATCAGAGAAGTTTTACTTTTTAGTTTGTGATTTGTTGTAAACAAGTGTGCTAGTTACTTGTGTGAATTACTAGTAGATCGAAGATACACTTGGTAGTGTAATCGATAAGATCAAAGTCTTAGTCTTGGGACTCTAAGCCACAAGAAACTCAAGGAGTTAATAAAACATCACAACTGGGTTTGTGAGAGTGGGTGTGGACATTTGTCGAACCACTATAAAAATCTTGTGTTCATTTACTTACTGTTTGATATTTGTTTAGTTGTTTACTAAGTAAAAGTTCAAAATCAAAAGTTGAGTATAAACTGTAAAGGCTCACTTTAAAACTAAAAGTACTGAACTGGGTTGAGTAAGCACAGTACTATATAAGAACACTAATTCTGCATAATAACTCTGATATTTTAGAAAAGTTTTAAAAGTCTATTCACCCCTCCCCTCTAGACTTTTAGACTCGTTCTAATCTTAACTCAACTTTGGGACTAATAATGACCAATCTTGATTTATTGCAATAGAAAGTAGAACTCGAATAGTGTTGAGTTTTGCCACAGGTGCAAATGTCTCCTGATAGTCAATACCATATGACTGAGTGAACCCTTTTGCTACAAGTCTAGCCTTGAATCTCTCGATACTTCCATCAGCCCTATACTTGACAGTAAATAACCATTTGCATCCAACTAGATCCTTACCTGGTGGTAACTTGGCAAGAGTCCGTGTCTTGTTACTTTCCAAAGCCCGAATCTCCTCTTCTACTGATTTTTTCCAAGCTGGTATTTTTAGAGCCTCTTTGATAGAATGTGGAACCTTTACACCATCCATTTGTCACAAAAGCATTGTAAAGAGGCAATAATTTTCCATATGCAACATAATTCTCAATTGGATGTTCTGTACATCCACGCACACATTTTCTATGAGCAATTGACATATTTAAATCGGCAATAATGGGAACAGAATGATCATATGATGAGGAATCATTACCATCATGATTATCGTGTGCAATAGGACTTGGTTCTTTTGATTGAGAATGTTGAATATGCACAGGTTCCTCTATATGATAAGTTGGTATTCTTCTGTAGACATGAAGTTCCGGAGGATTGGAGGTATCAATGTCAAATTGTGGTGGATTTAAGTGTATTTGCTTTGTAGATATTGGAACCGGGGTTGTTTCAGATTCATCGTTCGGGACAATAACTAGATCAAGGGCTGAATTTGATGGATTAACATAGGGCTGAGTGTCTTGAAGAAGATCTCAAATTTGACATTCCCTTAAAGTCTCCCCTGAATGTCGAATTTAGGGAAGAAAGATTAGATTTCAAGGAAGGTAAGCTCCATGAAATTGTATATTTTCCTAGTAATAGGTGAGTAACACTTGTAACCTTTATGATTAGACTAATGACCAAGGAAAATGCATTTGAGAGACTTGGGATCGAGTTTGGTGTTGTCAATGTGGTGGACATGAACAAAGGATGAGCAACTAAAGACTTTTAATGGTAGGTCCGTAGAAAACCAGAGGATTTGAATTAATAAGAACTTGACGAGAGGACTGAAATTTGAGGATCTGACTTGGCATTATGTTGATGAGATAAGTGGTAGTGGGAATAGCTTCCCCCAAAAATGTTTTAGGGAAATTATTGGTAAACATAGTAGCACGGGTTACTTCAAGCAAGAGTCTGTTTTTCCTCTCAGCCACTCCATTTTGTTGTGGAGTGTTGACACAAGAGCTTATATGGATAATCCCATGTTTGGACAAATAAGACCCAAGAGTGGAATGGAAATAGTCTCTAGCATTATCAGTTTTTAGGACTTTGATATTTCTTTGAAACTAGGTATAAATCATTGTGTGGAAAGACTGAAAATGAAGGTGGTTTCAGATTTTTTTTCTTTCATAAGAAATGTCCAAGTAGTCATAGAGTGATCATCAATGAATGTGACAAGCTACATAGCCCCATTGATATTTTTCACACGTGAGGGACCCCAAATATCACTATGAATCACAGAAAAAAGTTGTGAGGGTTTGTATTGCAAACTCGGATAGACCTGCCTAGGCAAGGTGTTAATGGCACTCCGGCCTCTGGCTCGACCTGTGAGCTTATGGTCCTAGGTTTCTTTTCTTTTATATGATCTACCTTTTATTGTCGGATAAACCTGCCTAGTGTGTTTGGCCAACTCGCAAAATTCGCAAAAATAAAAATTGGATTTTTTATTGATAAACAAATGGAAAAAACAATTTCTCAACATAAGCAAGGTTGGGATGACCAAGACGATAATTCCATAACAACACTTGTCTATCAATGGAAACAGAATGAGAAATAGAATTGGAAACAAACATTGAGTTTGAAGAAAATTTTATAAACTTTGGACAACAACAATTAGGACAGAACTTAGCAATACAATTGTCTCGAGTAAGTTGACTTATGGAAAGTAAATTCCAGTTCAATTTAGGGACATAAAGGACTGAAGAAAGATGAATATCATTTGTTAAATAAACTAATCATGTTCCGGCCACATGAGAGAAAGAGCCATCTACAATTCTGACTCTAGAATGGTTGTTACATGGCTGAAAGTTGTTGATAAGAGTATAATCACCAGTCATGTGGTCTAAGGCCCCTGAGTCAACTATTCATGGGTTTGAGTGGTTATTTTGGACACTGAGAGCATAGGGTTGAATACCTTGATGTGCAAGAATATTGTTGTGGTGTTCGATTAAAGTTGAAGGTGTTTGGCCTAAATGGGTGATTTGGCTAAGTATTTTGTACAATGCCTCAATCCATTCACTGGTTACTTCAGCATTGGCACAGTTTTCAGATCTACTAGTACATGGTTTCCAGTCTTTAGGCTTACCATGTAATTTCCAACATGTTGCCTTCACATGACCAGGCCATTTACAGTGCTCGCACCAAGGACGTCCTTTGCCATATTTGTTGTGTTGGGAATAAAATGAGATTTTGATTAAGATACCAAAACCCCTGATGATATGCCAAGATATATAAGTCAAATTGATTAAGTATGTTTTAGGAATGTTGGAACATATAAATCAGGTTAATTGAACATTTGATGTGTTAGACAGCTTATAGATGTTAGAATGCATAAGTTGAGTGGGAACACAAGCAAAGTAGATCATTTGAATCAAGTTCTCTTAGGCTCAGAATCAAAAGAGTTCAACCTTGCTGATAGCACAAGATTAGAAGAGTAAAACAGAAGAGTCACCCCTTCTGATAGTTCAAGATTCAGAAGATCACATATATAGAACCAATCCTACTGACATGAACTCATTCAATAGAAGAAGATCGGATGTGAAGAATTAGCAGACTACATCAGCAGAGTATATCAGCACACTAGATCAGAAGAGTAAAAATGCAGTCTAAGTCAAGAGACAACTATGCTGCAAGCCAACACTGCTGATAAGCCAAGTCAACTGAAGAGATAAGAATGAGCATAGATTTGTCTTGATGATAAGGAATGTTGTCCTTAAACATGGATCAACCTACAAGAACAATATCTTCTAGTTGACTGCTGAAGATTCAACTCAGACATTGGGAAGAGAGTGTCATCAAGTCAAGACAGAGATTCTTAGTCGTTTACTTCCCAAATTGAAGACATGTCACTATCACAGATTTTGTCCTCAAGATGCTCAGTCCAAAGAAGATGGAAATAGATAAATTGAGGTTATCTCTCCAACAGACATAACCTCACTTTGCTCTATAAATACTGAAGTTTGGAAACCACTGAAAGCATCCAACTAGTCAAGGAAACTACAAGCTCTCTAGCATACAAGCTTTCAAGCTCTTACAAGAATACATCATTCTTAGTTTCTTGAACACTTCAGTACCCATCTAAGTTGAACCTATTGTATATCAATCAAAGTTTAGAGAGATATTTTATCCTTATACAGTTCTTCATTGTAAAGGATATCCCACCCTAGTTGGAAAACAACCTCAACCCTTAAACCTTTCAAGGAAAGTTAGAAGAGTTGTTGTAGAAGTGTGAGAACTAGAAATGTCAAGTGAAGTATAGTTTAGTTCGAGTAGAGTGAGTACTAGGACTCAAAATTCCTAGGAATCAAGGCACTAAGGAGTAGTATGGTTGATCAGTGCACCTTGGCACTATAAAACAAGTTAATTCCAAGTGAAGGAATTATCATGTTCAATCAGGGAAAGAGATATAGGAGCTTGAGTCTCTGAACCACTATAAACCATTGTGTTATTTACTTACTGTTATTTCATACAAGTAACACATTCATACATTGCACACAAAGTTGATATTCAAAAGATACAATTCACAAACTGTGCAAAACTGATTTGGGACAAGTCCCCTGAAAATATGTTGAGAAGTTTTTCAAAACTTAAAGGAGTTTAAATATAAAAGGTCAACCATAATTCCGCACATATAACTTACTTATATAGTTATTCAACTGATTACTTCATAGTTCTCAGTAGTTTGATTATCTAATCAAAGTTATACATAATCAGAGAAGTTGACTAGACAACTCTCCTGATAGCCTGTTTTATTTGAAAGAAAAGATACTTCACGAATTGTAGGAAATGGTTTAATTCTCATGACTCTTCCGCTAACGTCATCAAGATCTTTATTGAGACCAAGAATGAATCTAACCGTCCACTTTTGTTCAATAATCAATTTATACAATTTAGAGTCATTAGGACACTTCCAAGAGTGTATTTCATAGAGGTCTAGTTGCGGCCAACAATGTGTGAGGGCATTGAAGTATTCAGTAACACTTGAATCTCCATGTTTTAGGTTATACAACCTATTTTCAATTTCAAAAAGTTCAGAGGTATTCTCTGTGTTGGAATACGTCTCTCTCGTAGCTTCCCAGATTTCTTCAGATGTACGATGAAGTAAAAAAAAATCACCAACCTTTGTGGTCATGGAATTAATCAGCCATGACATAACCAAATGGTAATCTATTCTCCAGGATCGATATTTGGATATGTTGCTTAATTTAGGAGCAACAATTTCACCATTGAGATGGCCGTCCTTCCCTCTGCCGCAAATATACATGAAAATTGATTGCGACTATTGAAGAAAATTGTGTCCATGAAGTTTGTGATTTCTGACAAGATGATGAGCATCAAAAATGGAGGGAAGTGTGGGATGATTTGACTCAGATTGAGATGTAACTCCTGTGGAGGAGGATTGAGAAGCCATGCGTACTTGGTCATGGTGAAGAATTGACCAGAAAATCAGATTAGGGCTTAGAGGTTGACTCTAATACCATGAAGAAGAATCTAATCATATTTTTCAATATTTCAAATTATGAAATTACATCCTAATATAGGCAAAGAGTGGCTGGAATTCCAGTCCAGTAAAAAGGAAAAAACACAATTCCTAAAAGTTAGAGAACCAATCTAATTCCTAGAAATCAGAGATTCAATCTAATATTTTATTTAAAGAAACTGAATAAATTAGCAGCTTGTGCATAGTTTTTTTTTACGGGGAATATAAATATATTAATATGTCAAATCGGCTTCCAGTAATTATCTACATAACGTAGGAATAGAAGTAGAGAAAAAAGGTTCGAAAATCTCAGAAGCATAAAATGGGACCACAATTTTGTGACAGAGAAAGTATTTTTGTTTGATAGTTGTTAGTTGAACTCAATACTCCAACCACATTCATACACAATACCCATAGCAAAACCGACTCGCCAAAACTACAGTCAACCATTTTCAAGGTATGGGAGTTAGAATGAAAGTTAAGTGTTTGATTGAAAATTTTAACTCCATGAAAGGTATATTCACAAATTGTTCCTTAATTTCTCAACCTTTTCGGGTGGAATCCAAGTCATCTCCCTTAAAATTCATATACTGTATAATTTTTTTTTATGACTCGTAATTGTTATTATATTAGTATATTTAATAGGTTTTAATATATTTTTTTGTCAATTAGAAACTATGTAATGGTAATCTATATTTTAAAATGTTTTTATTAAAACATTCACAATATAGAATAATGATAGTTATTTTTGTTTACTAAACAAAACAATCTAATAACTAGCACACCCATTATCATTTCATTTCATCAGACTATACACAATATTTATTAAAGATATAAAACGTAAAAACGTAATTGAAATACAATAAGGAATAAGGGTGATAAAAGCTTGTATGTAGGGGGCGTGATGCCATTACTCCATCAATGCATGCCATTACATTCCTTGTTTAGGCACACAAGAAAATAATGTGGGCCCACTTCAACAAATAAATGACTAAGGTGAAGTAGGTGAGAGTATAATGAGAAGATATGGTGATGTCGGCTCACACACAACTGGATCAAGTAAAAGGAAATGGTCCCACCCCACAAGCATTAGGTACAACTAGAGTTACTCATGAAACTAGTACACATTCGGGTTGCGTTCACCCTTTGGTCCGGGTCGGGTCGAGTTTTCACCCTCTCTAAACTCGATTTGGATTCAATGTAGTATAGCACCGTTCAGAGCAATATAACCATATTGTTATTAGTTACTCCTTCCTCCCATTTTTATAATTCTCATATTTGAGTTAAACACGGGTTTTAAAGAAAATTGATAGTTCAAGGCAAAAGTAAAAATAAAGATAGAATAGAAATAAAGTATTATGTGAAAGCATCCACAATGGGAGTGCTCTCACTCAAAATTGGAGTAGAAGGGATTGTGGGGATGCTTATTTGAAAGAGAGAGAGGATAAATGGGGTAGAATTTCTTCTACCCGGTAGAAGTAAAACTCGAGGGAAAAGGGAGAGTGAACAACAATTGAAAAAAAAAATAGAACTATTTGAAGAGTGTAGTCCGCAATCACTGCGCGACTGGGCATTAAATGTGGTCCCATATTTATTTTTTTAATTGATTAGATGAGATCCCAACTTTATTCTCATTTTTATTTTGATCTAATTATCAACTTTTTTTAAATTACTAAATAAATTTATAGTTTATAAAAAGAGAAGATTAATCCAAAAGTTATAAAAATAGTATATATTAACATTAATTTATTTTCTAAAATTAAATATTAATTATAATATTTAAATTATATAATTAAGGAATGAATATGAAGAGAATTAATAAATATATTAATTTGATAGTAGGACTCACATATTGAATTTTTGGATAGAATGCATGTGAACAGTTAGAAGTCTTTTGAGTTTAGAGTAAAACACTTCTGAGGTAGCATACATGTGCCTAACTTAAAACTTCAAAATCATCACTACCATTGTAGAGCAAAACTTCAAAATCATCACTACCATTGTGGATGCTCTGAGTAGTATTTCCTTATTCGAAATTGAAACTAAAAAAATGAACAGATAAAAGGGAGAGTTGAAAATTTAAAAAATGAACAGAGGAAGTATATGTGCAGTTATATTGTACAAGTACAATACCAATTCAAATCCCCCTAATTAGACGCAACCCAGCCGGGGACCAACTTCATTCTGTATTGGCACTTTCTATCATTTATTGATCAATATGATAATTGCAACTATTTCAAGTCTTTATATATGGCTTACTATAACAGCAATGTCAAGCCTGTTATGCATACCACTTCCAACATTACAAGGAATATCAGATATGATAAATCTTACCGGCTCATGAACTACTCATGCTTGTCTAGAGAAAACTCGAAATCCACTCAACTTCGGGTTCAAAATAATTGAGTTGCTATGGAGTTCAGGCTCCGTAACACCTGATGGATTACAAACTTAATCTAACATTTTATTTTACTACTTTACCCACGTTGTATAATACATTTAAAGTATCTAATTAAAAATATAAATCATAATTAGTACTCCCCCTTCGAGTCAAATTCGACCTGGATAGTTGACACTACTCAACTTGACTCTTGTACCCCATAACCTAAAATCAAGAAACAGAGATTTATAGACAACCTGCCCCATTTCTGTGTCTGCACAAAACTATCTGCCGTGCTAACTTATACAAAGTGGTGTACAAAAAATTCACAGACCAACATGTCCAACTGCATCTACAGATAACTCCAAAATGAAATAAAAAAAATAAATTAAAAGTTTGTGATGAACATGTATAACTTGCTCATCGACAATGAACACGAACGCCCAAATTTCAAACAGCACAACATGAGGATAATTTATATTTCTACTCAAGATCCCGAAATTGTACAGCCTCATGAGATGGATAGATTCCAAGAAATTATAAAGTACAATAATTCTGTTTCCAATTTTTCAACCATTAATATTGGTACTGAAAAATAGGAAGGAATGGGAAAATCTCACTTCTTCCCACCACCAGAGACATTGAATTTGAAGAAAATGATGTCTCCGTCCTGGACAACATATGTCTTTCCCTCCTGTCGATACTTCCCAGCAGCCTGTGAAAGAGAACAAATTATTAACATTCTACAATTTCGAATATGCAGAAACGGAAGACACCAAGTGATCACAGAATTAAATACAATTGTCTGAAGAATTATACCTTCACTGCTGGCTCATTTCCAAGTTCCTTTAGATCCTCAAATTTCATAACCTATAATACATCAAAGGATCCAGTGTAAGAACAAGAGATGTCAATTCAGAAGACAACTTCCCTTGTAAAAAATTAGCAAAACTCGTATTTTGAAGGTGGGGGAGAATATTTATTTAGGCCAATAACTTGGGTGGGTAGCAATTGTAGGACATTATGTTTGCAGCTATATTTTACACACATTTTGCCCAAATTGGCCCCGAAACCCACATTTGAGGTTGAAATGTTACGTGCTGCTTATGCATTTGCCGAAATGTGTGAAAATTTAAATTTACGGGCCCAAATTTGCAAAATTAAAATTTAATGACCTAAATGTGTCGGCCCATAAATATATTAATTAGAAATAATCAAGTGCAGGATGTATTCGAATGTGAACAAAACAAGCAGAATGCTAAGACAAACTCATCAGCATCATTTTGCTTAAACACATTGAAAGCGAAATTTGAGAATGGAAACATAATTGGTGGTATCAAGACAAACATAAAAAACTAAAATCATCAATGAAAGGGAAAACATTAACTCGCAAAATGTACGTGGGAGAATAATATATATAGAGGAATAAGAGGAAATACCTCAGCACATATGAAACCTTTTTCAAAATCAGTATGAATTGCTCCTGCTGCTTGAGGAGCTTTAGTCTGACGACGAATTTGCCAGCACTTTACCTGCATGAGATCAAAATCATCTTCAAGCATGGTTTATGATGATCTATTATCTTGCTTTCTCTCGTTAGTATTATTATTGTAAATATTTTGGTTTCCATCAAAAAAGTTAATTGTGCAATTCCTACTGCTATAGTTTCTTGACATGGATTCTACAAACTTGATTTACAATTGTGAATTGTCTTCATCTATTCATTCATGTAATATATCCTTTTAGCATATAGCAATGAAAATTAACAATAATTGCGATGTGAAGATAAACAATTTTTCGTAATACCTCATCTGGCCCTGCTGTGAAAAAGTATATAAGATTGATGGCTGAGAATCCAGTCTTTATGATCTTTGGAAGAGCACTGTAACATAAGAAACTCATTTCATTTCAGTCTACCAGAACTTCCTCAGTACAATCAAATTGCATTACCAAAATTAGAATCCAAGTACCCAGTTTTGCAGGATTTATAATTGATGCTTTATTCATAAAATATAGCTGCCTAGATATACAAATATGAAACCCATCTTTCACTACAATCATACACCTTTCGCATTACATATATAAAAATAGAAGTCCGTGAAATCATCATAAATGTCTATTTTAGCAAGTGTAGTCTCTGGTGAAATGGTGAACTTCACTCGCTGGCAAAGAGGGTGACTTGATATCAACCAATTAAATATTTTTTGTTTCTTTTTTTGTGTTTTACTTTTCACTCACATTTTCAAAGTTCAATATGTTCTTCGTTTTACAATCTTTAATTAGAATATTTTTTGTTTCTTTTTTGTGTTTTACTTTTCACTCACATTTTCAAAGTTCAATATGTTCTTCATTTTACAATCTTTAATTAGACTTTTCCAATGTATTCCAAAAGACTTGTATTCGGGATGAGTAATCAATCCTGAACTAACCTTTGAACCTGGTTCTCCTCACAATATTTAGCAGCTTCATCTGGAGATAAATCAGTAAGATTCCTCTCCAAAGCACAACTGAAAGGGATTAGAGTTTCACCGCCATGTTCCTGGATCCTACATAATATCAAAACAAACTTATCGAAGGCAACAATGTGCAAACAAACAAAATCAAGCTGATCATTCCTCCTAGCCTAAAATGTCAAAGAAAAAAATATAATAATGAGATACGGAGTATTAATTTATGAATAAAGCAATAACTAGGAATTGTCAGTCAACTTTATTTGCGTATTTAACAGGGCATAAATAATTGCATTTCCGTAACTTCTCAGCCAAGAATAGTGAGAGTGTTTCTGTAATTGCTTAAATGTGACGACTATCTGCTTTTTGTTCCAACATAAATGAGACATACAAAAGATGAAACATACCAAGCATGGATCTTTGGAAGAAACTTGTTCTTTTTTCTTTTATAGTCTTTCTCGTTCATGTTTACCTGTTCCAGACAATAGTCAACATAAACACAAATTTTAATTAAAATCAAATTATGTTGTTAATTGTAGGAAGAAGCAATTTAATGCATGAAAAATTTCATGAAGGTTGCCAAATAAGGGACATTAAAGGCACTATGTAGGCTTGGGACTTAGGAGTGCGCTCCTCTCTAGGTCTCAGGTTCGAACCCTCTAAGTTGCAAACAATTTCTATGGGGCCAGTCCATACAGAGCGCAAAAACTCTAGCTTTAAACGGGACCCCCGTAAGTGGGCGATGGGATTGGTCCCCCGGGATTAGTCGGTCCTTGGACCGGTTACCCGAGACTTCAAAAAAAAACTATGTGGCTAATTCAGGGGGCATTAAAGGCAGTATATATATCCCCTATTCAAGTTCAACTTATTTCTGTACTTGGGGAAGTATTGATTTATCACATGGATTGCATTAACCGATTAAAATTTATTTATCATGTAATAGATAGATGTTAAAATGGCAGAAGAAAAGATAACAATGAAATCATTCACTTAACTAGCCCATAACTCAGGAGATCATAAAGCAAAATCATAAACACACATATTTATATTTGGTTTACGCATTCCTGAATACTCCCTCCCTTTTTTTACATGTCGTTTTAGCCTTTCTCACTATTTTCATAATACTTGTCGTTCTGATATATATTTCCTCAAATATCTAAATTTTATCCTCATTAATTTCACAATTCTCTTCCCTATAATTCAGGGATTTTTTCTTGAGCTGGGCATATCTTTCTTATAAATATGTGGAGAGTTTGACATATCTCTAATTTTCCTAAAAATAATAAAGGGTAATATTCGCATAAAAAGATAATCTTAAATTTTTTTGATAAGAAACATATAACTTTATTGCAAAAATAGGGGAGAAATCCCTAGGGAGATTACATAGCATAGTACACACTCCTAGTAACATCAGAGATAAGCAGACCCTTAAAGGCATTATGACTAAGAGACCACAAAGCCACTATATGTTTAATTCTACCCCATAAATCAACAATAGATTCACATTTATCATTAAAAGAAATTCAATTTCTCTAAACCCAAATTAACCACATCCCATAAATATAATCTTAATTTGTGTTTTAAACTCTAAAACATGTAAAAAAAAGGGAGGGAGTAGTAAACATCAGCTGAGATTTTTATATGCTGGACAGACCAAAATTAATATCGCACTCGACTAAAACAAACATTGACTAGGAAGATTATTTTTAACTTAAATTCAGAAAATAATAGTAAATATAATAATAAAAAGCACTAACCCACTTTTCGACTTTGCAATATTTTATAGTGTTTACTCACCAGGTAAACAACAGGCTTTGCAGTAAGCAACTGAAAAGTATTCAAGATTTCAACTTCAGCAGCTTTCCAGTCTACCAAACGGGTATCTTTTCCCTCGTCCAAACTTGCCTTAACCTTGAGAACCCATAAATTATAAAATTCAGTATCAAACCTAACAGATGATGATGATAATCTTGCACAGAAAGTTTAGTCAACAAAATAAACAAGCATATGTTGTTAACATTCACCAGTCAAAGCAAATATTAAAAAATGGACGAAGATAAAATAAATGGCTAACAAAAGCTGAATCACATAAGATCAAATAGAACTTGTTTAATTAGAAAATAGAGCAACCAAGAAACCAAATGGATCTCTTTCAGAACGAGAAAGGGGGAACTATAAAGTAACATGTATTAAATTTGAAAGCACTGAATATAAATAACAAAATGAAAACAAATGCCCCTAGTTTGACCAAATAAATAACAAAATTGTTATTTCTTATATCTTGCTAACATTATGCCAATTAAATGAGCTTTATGCTGTACATGGGCTTATGCAAAATAAGGTCTAACTAGTTACACCTAAAAAGCTCCAAAATAAAAAATATTGAAAAGATGTAGCTGCTCATAAACTATTTAATATAGACTCAGCCAAACAACATCTTAGCTTCAACTAACATTGCAAACTAAAAAGAGTGTTCAACATCCCAGATAGATTGACAGATACGGAGTATAAATTAGGCCAGCTGATTTTTTTTTTAAAATGGAGGCCTATCAAAATATTCAAATAATCTATGACAAAAGCATTAACAATGGAATGAAAGGTTTATGAACCTCAAATAAAAATAAAAAAGAGTTAAATACAAACCCGCAGGCATAATTCATGCTCAATTTTAAGTGCCTTGTCATTGCTCCTCTTCATGCTCTTCTCAAGATCATCAATTCGCCTCTCCATGAACTCAATATCCTAGTTTCATACAACATTCCATCATTCAGGAACTAGCAAAACCCATGGCACAAATAAATCCACAATTTCTAAGAGCACCCAGAATTTAAAAAATATGCTTTTTCTAAAGTTAAGGAGTAGACAAAGTAGTCTGAAAACCCCACAACAGACAAATCGAGACATTAAGGTGATGTTTGTTTTGGGTTTTAAAAACAAAGTTTTGGATTTACAAATCTAAATCCAGTTCTACTTCAGGATTTTGAAATCCGGTTTTATAAAACCACCACTACAACAAATATAAACCTACTACCATACTTTCCAATACAATCAATTCTCTCTTTTTACACTTTAAGATGTTCAAATCATAACCCACATTATCCAACCATTATATATATACCTATAAAACACCCATTCACTCTTGCACATTGATTTGACATAAAGTTATATCCCCGGAGTACTCAAATCCCAAAATAAACACACCCCTACCAATTTAACAGGATTTCAAAATCCCCTAGATTTCAAAAACCAGTTTTAAAAAACCCACTTAAAACACAAAACAAACATCATGTTAAGGAGAAGACAAAGTATTCTTAAAGACCCGCAACAGACGAACCAGACAGTAATTGTGGAACCAATCTTACCTTGAGACGCAATTCTGCAGAGATGGTCTCAAGATCCCTCACAGGATCCACAGAGTCATCAACATGGATAATATCAGAATCCTCAAATGCACCTAGAAGCTCAATATAGTACAACATTCAAATGAGACGCAATATAAAATTGTTGCAACAACACAAGAATTTTTTTTCACATGACGGAAAAAGAATGATTATAACATCATAAATGCACCATTTTATTGCATGCCATGATAACAAAAGATATTTGACACTTGACACTACCTCACTATTGACCGAGTTCAATATCATATACTGTAGTTCATTCTAAAAATATAAACATATTTAAAAAAATAATAATAAGACACTTAAAAATACAGACCATAACAAATTTTCTTAGGCACGCAAAAAAGGCAAATCTAAATAAAAGAAAACAGCAATCAGCTTGTAGAAATATAAAAGTAGAAACTAAAATTTCTTCATCAGCATAAAAACTAATACTATCATTAGAAACACAAATCAATCAATCTGAGTCCAATGTAATTGTAAAAGATATTTGTTGGAGAAAAGATGATCAGCTTACGTAATACATGGAAAATTCCATCAACTGCACGAATGTGAGACAAAAAATTGTTCCCAAGTCCTTGTCCTTCATGAGCACCACGAACAAGCCCAGCAATATCATGAATTTCTAAGAAAGCTGACACCTATAATCACATAAATTAAAGCTATCGTTAATAACCTGAGGGTGAATATGACAAAACCACCCAATAAGCAAAAACACTTGATTTGTATAAAGATATTAAAGAACCTCGCTCTTCGGCTTGAAGAGTTGACAAAGCCATTCGAATCGCTCATCGGGGATATTCACTCGAGCCTCGTTGGGCTCAATGGTACAAAATGGAAAGTTTTCAGCTGGTATAGATAACTTGGTAAGTGTGTTGAATAGGGTTGATTTCCCTACATTTGGCAGCCCAACCTGAAAATGTGCAGTTAATCACATAAGGATAGTTTAAGTTCCCATCTTTTAACATCATCATTAAATGTAACAATTCCTTGATAGGCGAACACAATGTCACCATTATCATGACACAGTTCAACTTAACTCTTAAATGCTCTACATTACACAGATGGAAATAGATTCACTCTGCATAAGGTTTCATAATCCGTCCAGGACCCAAAAAAAAAAAGTAGGGTGAAGCAGAATGAATTATTGCTTTGTCCATATAACTCAAAACACACAACAGCACACAATTCAAAAAAGCCCTTGCCCAAAAAAGCTTCTACAAACGAAATTGGTCCATTAAGTATAAACTGTATGAGTGGAGTATTGATCAAGTGATACATATATGTTGGAAGATAGAGTAACTTGAAGATCAAATATTCATGCTTGGGTTCTGATGATTACGATGCATGAGTGAAGTTTCGGCTTACCTTCATCCACTTCGGACAAAAGACCAATCTCATGAACAGGAAACAACATATCAAAAGTTCAACATTATCACTCCCTATATTGATATATTATAATCAGATTAAATCCCCAAAACAATCCAACAGCTTAAGCTAAAACTTGCATCCTTGAATCGATAATCAAGAGGGGAAAAAAACTTACAATTCCAATTTTGAGGTGAGAAGAAAAACGTCCGAGAATCGGCCTTTCAGTAGGGGCGTCCTTTGATTTCGCTGATTTTGGAGGCATTTCTTATATCTTCCTTCGGCTATTACAAATTACTGCAAATTAAAAGACCGAGAAATGGAAGTTGGAGTAAGATTCAGCAGAGAGTGGTGTAGAAGGGTTCTAGGGTTTTGTACGCGACGGATTCGGATTGTGGATCCGACCGGGTCGGGTTGAACCATCACGCATAAGAGTGAAGCTAGCCCATAATTTGAGGCCCAAAAACGGCCCTTTAATGAGGTGGCAATTTTATTTTTTTTCTCTTTTGTGGGATAAAGGCTTTACTCTCAAAATAATAGAGTTTACTTTTTTTTTTTTTTAAGTATTTAAAGCATTTAAGTTAAAAAAAATCAACATTACTAATAGATTCAAAATGGTGTTAATAAACCTAAAATACTCCTACATGACATTTGTGAAATAATAATATGTTTATCTATATTTATATCTATATATTTTATGTATAATAACAGGATAGTCTGCTATAAATAGTTTCCCGCCCATTTTCACATTCTATTTCTGGAAAATTATTTTTTAAATCATTTTATTCTGTACGCGTTCTACTTTCTTTGTTGGCTTTAATTCTTTTATGTACTTCATTTTTTCAAAATCACATTCTAAAAAGTAGTGTATTCCCATTTTTCAAGAAAACTTTTGGCTTCCTCCTCACTCTTCAAATTCCATCTCTTTTATTTTTTATTTTAACAAGAGAAGAGTAGTGTCGCTATCTTCTTCCTCTCAATCTTTGAGAACACCATTTTCATCTCGTTTGATATTTTTTTTTATGGAAGATCAATCCTGCTAGAGTAGCTCCTTCCCCTTCACCAACCTTCGAATTTTTCTTCCCCTTCACCATTTTCAACCTCACGAACACACATTTATGCAAATGGCTTCTCTTTTTCTCGGAGTTGGAGACCCTCCATTCATTCCTCCAGCATCCACCCGCTTAAGAAGTCAAGATTTTCACACGCTTGTTGTTGGAGTAGTTTACGGCGACCGAGATAACAAAATCCTAAGGAAGTGTTTTTAATTACACCTTTGTGAATGTGAGTTTGAGCTTCTCATTTTCGATTTCGTTTACATTATTATATATTCTGTTATTTTCCTTAATTTGTGGGTTTCTCAATTTGGTTCTCTTTTCTTACCCTTCCACAGTAGAAGATTTATGGTAATATTTATTTCTCATTAGTTCTTGAGGTTGTTTGTGTAGGAAACAAAGTAGGATCTACACTACACAGTGTTGAATCAAAGGATTTTCATGGACTTATACTGCTATTCTCGAATTTGTAAGTATTTGATTCTTAATATTTGTACTGTATTAGATTACACTGTTCTTTTTTTTTTTTTCGTGCTGAAGTAAATATATTTGTTTTTATATGTCTTAGTATTATGTTGTTTTATGTTTCATTTCCATTTTGTTCATATTTAGCTTCTTTGCAGCCACTTTTATTGGTTTACATAGTATTAGTTTTACATGTATGCATTGCATTCTGAAATAATATGTCAATTAGTATTTTAAGTACTTTAAAATTGTCACTAATGCAAAATGATATTTTGTTCAATCCCTTTGCTTCGTTTTTAGAAGATATTAGTAATATGAATATATAGGAATTTATTTTAAAAAACCAATCTCACACTCTATATTTTTTTTGTAAATAATTTTTTTTTTCCGGATTCATTTATTTTGCAAACCCATCTCACACTATATACTTTTTCCGGATTCATTATATTTTTGCTATTTTCAGAGCTTTTAATATTAAATTGATTTGTTCACCAGATAATGTATACTTTTGGAATTTCTAGGAGACTACTGCTTAAACCGAGGTGATTGATGAGGACTTTTCACGTTTTCCAGCAATTCAAATTCAAATTTCAGACAAAATAATTTCATTTACAGTCTAAACTGTATTATTAGAGGGAGGTGAATTGATTTCCGTTGTTAATTACATAAAAAAACACACTAAATACTTATGGATTATCTGTTATGATTCCGTTGATTTTGAATCTATCTACTGAGCTTTCAGTTCCAATATAGTCTTGGTTGCTTGATGCAGGAAATGGCGTTTGTTGTTCAACTTGGAATTCAATCAGATTGATATGAATTCTGAGGGTAACCATCCTCTCCGGTGGACCACACAGCTTTCACGCTTCGAATGCGCCGTGTTTTCCTCCCGACTTCATTGAGTATGTGGAAGCGAAAAAGGTTGTTGTTCTGGGTATATGTTAGCCGGACTGCAATTGATTGAGTAGCTGAATTATTGAACAACTTTTTTATTTGTTTAATATTGATTCTAAAAAAAAACATGAATTTTGTTATGAATTATGTCGTTGGGTTTTTTCATACTTACTCGACAGATCTTTCTTGGATAGGCTTAAATGTGTGTTCGTGGGGAATTTTCATATTATTTTTTTTGCATTCAATTTCGTCATTTTATCTGTTTCTTAGCTTTTATTGTTCAATTTTAATTGGATTTCTCATTCCCCAATGCTCAAGTTTACTGGCTCTGTTTTTTACTTTTCGGACTTTGAATGGAAATTTGTTCTTTATATTTCAGTTAGTTTTCTAATAGAATGGGTTCAGGTTGAAGTTATGTTATTTCTTGAGTTAACAAATGAATTACAAGTGTGTTATAGTTCATGTGTTGTTCTTAACTCATAATTTAGATGTTTAATTTTCTGATAATTGTAAGTTCATTAATTCTTAGTTTGATTTAAATTCAATTTTTAACGTGATTGAGATAGATTTTCTTTTGAAAGGTAATGGTGTTACTTAATAAATAGAGCATAAGGTGTGCTCAAACCTAAGAGTACAATTTACAATTATCTGCAGGAGCTTAACCGAAGGTAGATAGCCGCATGCATCATGGGACATCCATGAGAAAATTGGTGGCTTTAGATTTTAATTTTGGTTTACGTAAGTCTGTTTTAGAATTCAATCTTAATTATGTGATTGTTAATAGTTATCTATCTCACTATTGTCGTCTATACTAACAGTCTACCTGGAGAATGCTTTGCAATTCAACTTATTTTACAACACTTTCATCCCTCTTTAATTTGTTAATAATATATCTTCCTCTTATTTTTTTATACAATTTCTATTGCATTTAAGTACTTTAAAATTATAATGTTATTGTGGTTATATGTTTGTACAAATAATAGTAATACATGTTAATTCTTTTACTGCATTATTAATGATATAATTATTTCTATTTATTTTTTGGGTGTGGATGGTGGAAACACTTGCAAGTGACGTAAATTTTTTTTTTATTAATGGTATTTGCAATTTTCATTGAAAATAGTTACTATAAAATAAAATTGTAATTTAGTGGAGTGAGTAAGACATTTAATAATATAAGAAAATATTTAAATAAATTAATTGTAATTGTGAATAATTATAAAAATATATATTGTTGTTAAGAAATTATAGATATTGTTAGATATATTTTAATAAATTTAATTTTCTTTTTGAGGAAAAAAGGGATAAAGTTATTACAAAAAAAATATGATTGATGTAATTTCTGTTGTTGAGTTTTCAACGTGATATATAAGTTTGACTTCAGTTCTTATAAAAAAAATTGAAATCGGCAAAATTTTATTAATGGGTATAAGAAATACACGAAAATTTCAGATCACAAACAATACAAAATTAAAAGCAGATTCTATCTCTATCACTATAACTATTTCACACATAATTTAGGTTCCCTATCCAAATCTTGAAAAGAATTCTAAGAGTTAAGCATATTTTTAGCTTTCAGCCATCTAAAGGAAGAAATTTTGATATTCTCCACAACTCTACTTGCTAAAAATATGAAGGGGAATTGTCAAGCTTCACCCAGCCATAAAAGTAATATGTTCTGCTTAGTAATACAATTATCGTTAGGTTGTGTTTGAATAAGAAGATTAAATTAGACATTTTAAATAAAATAACTTAAAAATACATGAATTTCGTGAGGATTTAAAATCACATGTTTTAGTGAGTATTTAAAATTCTCTCAATTTTAACTTAAAAAAAAATAGATTAAAATCTAAGTATTTAAAATCAATTCATTTATTTTTTTAATTCAAACAAGTAGAGTTTATTTTAATTGTAAATTTAAAATCTATAGCCTAAATCTCTTCATCCAAATGGAGCCTTAGTGAAATGTTTAACTATTACTTACCCACCTCAAAAATGTAAAGTATTTATGAACTGGAACCTTACAGTATTTGCAGTTTTACAAAAATATTATTTTTTATATTTTATGTATACATGTAATTTAATTCATTTTCTATTATGTGTGCAAAAGATGGAGTGTAAATATATGGAGGATGGAGGGAGGAAATATTATTTTAAAAAAATGTTATATATATATATAATTCTCTTATACTAAATCTTTTTAAAATACATTTCCTTGCATCGCACGGGTAAAATACTAGTTATTATTAATACCGTATTTATTATTCATTCTCCTAAATTATCGGTTCATATCCATTTTAGTGATTCTTCTTCTGGTAAAGTTCAACTTTCTTTATTTTTAATATACTACGATGGTGGTAGCCGATAGGCGATATATAGGAGATGGCACACAAGTTGAACAACCTTTATTTTACCTTTGTTGGTCCTTGGTGGAGTATAACACAAGTGTATGGGGGGGGGGGGATGCACTTGTGTATGCGAGTTCTTTTCTTTTTGACAAATTGGTCTTATCAGGCAGGTTGTCTCACAACTGGCCTGAGTGTGAACTTTGATAGATACTTGTCCTACTGATTACTATTGAGTGATCAGTTGGCTAAATATCTAAAAGAGTTGCTAAGTGCGGAATGTGGTTGGCCTTTGACTAAAGAAATACTCCAAGTTAATTTCTGAAAAATACAGGTTATCAGGGACTTTGTCCAAAACAAATTTTCTTACTTACTGAGTTATGTTTCTTTAAAATATGTTTGAATGAAAGTGAGATTAAGAATGCAGTAAGTAAATGGCACACAAGTTTATAGTGGTTCAGAGACTCAAGCTCCTACATCCCCTTTCCCTGATTGAACAGGATAATTCCTTCTCAATGGAATTAGCTTGTTTTATAGTGCCAAGGTGCACTGATCAACAACACTCTCTTAGTGTTTTGATCCCTAGGATAACTTGAGTCCTAGTGCTCAATCTTTCTGAGTTAAGACTGTGTTTCACACTAACAGTCCTTAACTCCTCGCTTCTACAACAAACTCTCTCTTCACTTAATGAGATAAGGGTTTGAGGTTTGGTTCCAACTAGTAGAGATATCCTTTACAATAAGAACAGTGTAAAGGCTTATGATATCTCAATGCTAAGCTTTGGATGTTTACAAAGATTGGCTTAGTTAACAAGAAGTGATTCAGGAAACTTGGGATTCTTAGAGAACAGCTTGGTTTCCTTTTGAAAGCTTGATGATAGTTTGATAGCTTGTAGTTGGATAATGAATCCCTTTGATCACTTCTGTATTTATAGGCAAATTTGAGCAGCTAACCGTTGGAGGGATAGTATTTCAAACTTGTCTATTTGCAGCACCATTGAAACGGCTATGAAGCTTGGCATCCTTTTATCCACTGTGTAAAAGGGCTCTTCAATGGTTGCTTGAATGAATGTGTTGACTTCTGACAAATGCGGCTGAGAAGACTTGTGTCAGTTTCCAATTTTGCACATTGTCCTAGGTTGATTTGTGGCAAACTCTATACACAACCAACGGTCAGATGGGACAAGCTCCCTGAACATTCCTGCTGCAGTTTAGAATGTTCCAACATTCATTCAATGCTTCACTCTTTAATGCTCTAAGTCTTCAATGCTTGTTTCAGGCATGATTGGCAATAAATGCTTCATTGAATGTGTCTTTTGCATTCAATGCTTTTGATCATTTGTACTTCAACTGTCTTGATCTTTTGCATTTATGAACACAGCTTTATTGTTCTTGATCTCTTCAGCTCAGTTGATCAGCTTGTCTTGAATGGATTAGCAACTTTGTCCTATAGACCTATCAAGCTGCCTAACATTCCAGCTTTGGACAACTATCCTGATCACTAAAATCTCATAACATTTCTGAGATTTTTACTTAAGCATTCTACATACTAAAGTGCACTGAGACAGCTTGCCTGAACTTGACTTGAGCATATCTCAATTAATCTGATCATCATCAATCAGGGGGTTTTGGTATCTAATTCAAAATCATTTTATTCCCAACAATTTTCCCCTTTTTGATGATGCCAAAACCTATTACAAAGGAACCTTGACTTATATTATTCATTACCTTCAGGGAGAGTGAACTGGTCAACTTGCCTGAAAGAAACTATTAGCACAATAAATCAAGTCAGATATGTCATGATAGGTTAGTTGAGATAATGAGTTGTTATCTCTTCATAAAAACATAGTGATCCTTTTATATAAGTGATAAACCATTACAGAGCTGAAAATCAAAAGGACTCACTAGTCTAGAATAGCAGAATAACAACAGAAATCATAACAGCAAAATAGGGAAACAGAGAACTTATCCATCACAGAGTTCCATCATCCTGAGGAGCAATGCCATACTGAGCCCATACTCTCTTCTTTAGTTCCCAGATCTCCTTGTTGGTTCCTCTAGGGCCAGGCTTCAGTTTCTCCATCCTCATGATGTTGATAAATTCTTCAAGTATCTTTCCCTCATCAATTAAGTTCCCATTGAACTTAGGAGGCATGTACTGAATAGGACCAGGGGCCTTGAATTCAACTCTTGCCATCTCAGCTGCTGCAAACAGCTTTTGGTAGAGGTCCCTATGGTTTTCAAACATGAACTGAACAAAGACTTCATCCACACTCTCTCCAAGCCACTTTCCAATGACATAAAAGTCATATACAAAACTTCTCTTGGCCTCCTCCCATGCATCATTCAGTGAGATTGGAACCCACTTATCATGGTGAGGGTACTGAGTGTCCCATCTTTGCAGCATTTGTGGTTTGAGCCTTCTGTATGAAGCCCTCCTTCTTGGAGCTTTGAAGTTTGCCCTTCTTCCATCTCTTGCTTTGTTGGCCTCAACCAACTGATCCATTCTTTCTTTAGCTCTTAGAAGAGCTAGCTTCTCCTGTGTTTCTGGATCTTTCCCAAATCCTTCTTCAAACAACTTAGAAGGATCATCAGCAAGCTTGGGCACAACTACTTCAGGCTCTCTGTCCTGTACTTCCTCTTCAACTTCTTCTTCTTCAATAGCAGGCATCTGGGCTGCTTTCTTCATTCTCTTGGATTTCCTTGCTGGAGTTGATTCTTCAGACTGAAATTCTGAAGGCAAAGTCAGGAAGGTTGGGAATTCATTGAAGGCTTCCAATTCCTTCCTCTTTCTTTCAGATGACCTTGTCACCTTCCCCCTTACTTCAGCAACCTTTTCTTTGGGGTCAAGTCCAGCTGACTCACCACCAGGCCTTTGTTGCCTCCTTGCCTGACTCTCCATTCCAGACATCATGGACTCTTTAACAGCAATTTGAATCTGCTCTTCTTCAGTCAAATTCTCAATATTCATTGGGCCTTTGCCTTTCCCAATGTCTTCTACTGCCTCTTCCTCCATCTCAGGAACCTTCTCCTTTCCCTTGGATTCACCAATCACCAAGGTTCCCTTTGCCCTTGCTCTCTCTCTTTCCCCCTTTTTGGCATTATCAAAACACTGGGGCTTCAAGTCACTTATAGTGACAGAGAGATGTGAGTGAGAATGAGTGAGGGACTTCAACTCCTGCAGTAGGTAAACATTCTCATCATGAATGTTTTGCATTTTATCATCTGCCATGCTCAAAAAAGTGTGAACTGGCTTCATCTTTTGAGTAACAATTGCATCCAATGTGGCTTTCAGTGATTGATCAAGTTTGGCCTGAAGTTGTTCAGTGAGATTGGCCACAACTTGATCAGACACTTTGGCCATGAGTTCAACAGTGAACTTTTCAGCAGCCTCTTTCACCATTGCAGCTTTTAATTCTTCTGCCTTCTTCCTCTGAGCTGCTGTCCTTTGCCTTAGAGCATCCTTAATTGTCTTTCTCAAAGCTTTCACATTATGCTTGTACATATCTTTGAGACCCTTCTGCTCTTTCTTCACAGATCTTGTGAATTTTACCATAGCATCCTTGGCCTTTGTCACTTCAGTTGAAACTGTTTGCAGTCCAGTTTCAACTCCACATATTCTTGTATCCAATGTGGGCAAAATTACCTCTTCTGAGCCAGTTAGTCTCATCTCCACAGAGGCTAAAGTCTTACCTTGGCCATCAAGAGTATCAATAGTTGTTGCATGTGCCTTACCAACCTCCTTGACCAGTGTGTCCAACTTCTCTGACTGTTCTCCAATAATGGAAGCAGTCTGAGTAGCAATCTGAAAGTTAGCCTCAGTTGTGTTGGCTTGCTCAAAGTAAATCTGGTTCAGTGTGGACACATTTGCTGAGACTGCTTCAAGGTCAGTGTCAGCATCAATTGGTATATCTGTCAGGGAGGCATCTGCAAAAATTTGCTCAATTGTGACAGCAACAGAATCTGCAAAACTAAGAGTGTTAGTAAAAACTCCCTCAACACCCTCATTCTTCTTATCTCCCATAGGGTCTGATACATCAGCACCCTCTCTCTCTTTTTCAACTAAATTCTTTTCTTCACTTTCAACAGATAATCTCACATTCTCTGGAGAATCAGGCCTCCTTTCACCAAGGGATTCATCAAGTTCAGATTTGACTTGAAGAATAGCCTGACTCTCATATTGGGCTGCACCCAACATTTCTACTTCATCTCCCTCTTTGATTGGTGCACTCAGGGAACCTGTAATCACACAATCCTCACCATCATCTCCCTCTGAGTTTTTACCACTATCAGCCTTTTCAACTCCTTCCATTCCTAATCCTGACACCTCTATATCCTCAACAGGATCCACAGAGGGCAGTTGTTGGGAGATCACAGTGCTTAGGCATCCCAAGGCCACTGAGTCATCCTGAATGACTAAAGGCTGGTCAATGTCCAACTGACCTGACATTGATGAGGCTTTAGCCAAACCAGCTTCTCCCATGGAAGTCTCAACATTGTCAAGCTGTGCCTCAGGTTCAAAAGAACCATCCTTGGCCAATGCATCTTGGACTGAGTCACCATCTTTGGTCAACTCCTCTGAATGATCAGAGTCCTTTTCAGAATGATAAGTCAAGTAATGTACCTGAGCAGAGTTGAGGCCTGGAGGGTTAGGATTGGTGTTATCATCATCATCATCATCATCATCAGATGGACTATCAGGGTGCCTGAGTCCTTGTGCAATTCTTTCTTTCTCAGCTTGCACCTTCTCAGAGACAATTGTGCAAAACAGGGCCTCAGTGGTTAACACACTGGATTTCTTCACATTTGCAAAGTTTAAGAGCCTGTTCTCTTCAACTTGCCACCAGCTTGCCCCTTTGTCCTGAATAGCTTGAGCTATTTCCACCATAGTTCTATCCTTGATCTCAACAAGAGCTCTGAGATCATAGAACTGTTGCTGCAGTCTAGGATAGTCCTTCAACCCTGGGTATAGTGCATCCACATTAGCCTTGGCAATCTGCCTTAGCATCCCCTCATAAGTGTATTCTTCACCACTTTCATCTTCAGAGGAGTTGGCTTGGGATTCAGGAGGATTGGATTGGGAGTCAGGTAGGGTGGAATGGATTTCAGGAAGGTTGGGTTCAGAAGGGTTAGAGCTTAAAGCAAGTTGGGATTCAGGTGCTTTCGAGAGCAATGTGCCTGAAGAGGTAATTGGAACGGCTGGAATGGGTGGGAGAGCAACTTGATCACCTTCTTGAAGAACAGTTTCAAGAAGTTTGGTATAGGAAAGAAGTCTTGGATCAAGTGGGGAAAAAGGTCTATCCTCAAGATTAACCAAATCTGCCAGCACATCAATACCTGATCTATCAGGGGCACCTTCAGGGGAGTAAACCTTCTTGGCAATGATTGGGGCATCTTCAGGAGTCTTGCATTCCTCTCCTTCATGCCTTGATGGGGATATTCTTTCTGATTGAATATCAGGGGAGTTGGCTTCAGGGCTGTTGGGCTTTGATTTGGACTTGGAGTTAGACTTGCTAGCTTGCCTGATCTCCTTGAAGAATTCTTTCTTCTTTTTCTCCTCCTCCATCAATCTTTGCTTCTCAGAGGTTTTGATTATTGTTTTTCTTCTTTCTGATCTTGTTGGCAGGTCAAGATCTCTGAATTCAGTTACACTTTCAGGCTGTAAGGGGACAACCTCTCTGACTTCTTCACCTTCTTCAGGGGGGTTGACTCCTTCTTCAGCAACCTTCTCAATCTCTTCAGAAGTGGCTCCTCCACTTCTTGACTGGCTTTCAGGGGAAGATTCACTCAGAATCTTCTTCATCTTCTTAATTTTTGGCTGAGTTTTTGATGTTTGAGCTTTCATCTTTCTTGGAGAGGCTCTGGTTGCTGGAACAACTGTGATAGCTTTCTTAGAAGCTGCATCCTGCTTCCTTTTCTCTGTCTTAGAAGACAGCTTCCTAAACATCACCTTTTGAGCTGGAAAAGGCTTTGGCTTAGCTTGGAGGTGGGTGTAATGTGCAAATCTTTCTAAGAGCAGGCTTGCTCTTGTGCAGAATTGAAGTCTCCCATCAACTACCACCTTGTGGTGCTTCACCTCCTTGAACTTAAACTTTTCATTCATCATCTTGTCTAGAATGAAATTCTTCCAGTTGAATTTGACTCTCTTCTCAGCAGAGTCAATCACAGCAGCCATCACTCTCAATTTTGGCATGCTTATTTGTTCAACACTCCCAGAGTGACTTAACAGACTTTTTACCACACAATCAAACAAGTGCCTAAACACTGGCTTTAAAGTGTTCTTGTTTTGAGCACTTACAACCTTTTTAGGTTCTATCATCCAAGAGTAATAGAACTCCTGATCATCCTCTTCTTTGTACATTTCTGGATTCAGGCCTTCTGAAGGTAGCCCAAAGCTAGCATCCAGATCTTCTGCAGTGAAGATGACGGTGTGTTGGCTTTCTTCTTCTTCATCTTCCTCTGCATATGTGAGCTTGGTGCACACATCCCCCTTCTTGCCCTTCCACCTGAGATAGGCAAAGAATTCTGCCATGAATGGATTCAGGCAGGAATCAGGCTTGGTGCCTAGAAATTTTTCCAGGCCTGCTTCCCTAAGCCAATGGAGGACTTGATGGACTTCTGAGTCAGGACTATCAAAGGCCACCAGTTTTTCAAACCAAAGGGAATTTGGGTTACTGAGATAAGAGAAATCAATGTCCAAGGAGGAATCATTGAAATCTACAAGTTCTTCTCTCTTGAGTTTTGGAGCCATGGATAGATTTGAGAGAAAGAAAGTTTTGGAGAAAGGTTGCAGGTTTAGAGGTTTTGAGAATTCAAAGGTTTGGGAAATATGAGTGCGTGAGGAGGACAGTGAAAATTGAGGAGTTTATATATGGATGGAATTTATTAACCGTTGGTTAATGGAATATAACAGTGGGTAATTTTGAAAAACCGTTTAGATATAGTGGAGTAGTGGGCTTTCAATGGTTCGATGGAGTTTTGAATGCAAATCAATGGTCTTGATGGTGGCTCAAGAATTCATGCAATCTTATTTAAGATTTTGCATTTAATGGTGATTTGCTGTTTTGGGGGCAAAGATCTTCATAGTACACGCCATCCTAAAAATGGCCTACTCTAGGATCAAGAATTCTTTTAAATGTCTAATCAATGCCAAAAATAGCAAAAGTTATCTAATTAACTCGGACAAACATCCTGAGATGTGCTTTGATTTCTGTGAAGGTCAAACTGCCTGATTAGCTTGCCTGAGTGGGTCCCAATATTGCTGACTGGGTCCCACTTGGACAATGCTCCTGACCAACATTGCTGAACATCATAAGGACAACTTTGCTGAGTTTCCCTGTTTGGCTGACTGCTTCAGTGAGGTTGGTCAACTTTGCTGAAATTCATTTTTAATGAATTTCCCCCTTCTTATGAGCTTCCTCCCTTCATTTCTCCATCTTGCCTGGATCAAGTAAGCCCAATTCAGCTGATAATTCTAAGAACCTTGCTTCAGCCAATGGTTTAGTCAAGATATCAGCTTTTTGCTTATCAGTGTGGATTTTGACAAGCTTGATATCTTTCTTTTCCACATGATCCCTTATGAAGTGATGCTTTATATCCACATGCTTGCATCTGGTGTGGAGCACTGGATTCTGTGAGATAGCAATTGCACTATTGTTGTCACAGAATATTGGCACTTCATTTGAGATTACTTTGTAATCTCTCAATTGTTGCCTGAGCCAAAGTATCTGAGCACAGCAACTTCCAGCTGCTACATACTCAGCTTCAGTTGTTGAAGTTGCAACTGTATTTTGCTTCTTGGAAAACCATGAGATAAGCTTGCTGCCCAAGAATTGACAAGTTCCAGAGGTGGATTTTCTGTCAATTCTACATCCTCCATAGTCTGCATCTGAATATCCAGTGAGCTCAATGTTGTCATCAGCTGGATACCATAATCCAAGATTCTCAGATCCCTTGAGATATCTTAGAATTCTCTTGGCAGCATCAAGATGGCTCTTCTTTGGATTAGCTTGAAATCTTGCACATACTCCAACTGCAAATGTGATATCAGGCCTGCTTGCAGTGAGATATAGCAAGGATCCTATGATTCCCCTGTAATTAGTGGAGTTTGTTGACTCTCCACTTTCATCAGGATCCATTTTCCAGTTAGTATTCATAGGAATTCTGACTGGCTTGCTTGTAGCACATCCAAATTTCTTGATCATGTCCCTTGTATACTTGGCCTGATTGATGAATATTCCCTTCTTTGATTGAGTGACTTGAAGTCCTAAGAAGAAATTCATCAATCCCATCATGGACATCTCAAATTTGTTTTGCATGAGTTTGGAGAACTTCTCACATAACTTCTTATTTGGAGATCCAAATATAATGTCATCCACATAGATTTGGACTAACAGAATATCATCTCCTTCACAGATTCTGAACAAGGTTCTGTCAACAGTGCCTTTGACAAAACCATGATTTAGAAGAAACTGTGATAAAGTGTCATACCAAGCTCTTGGAGCTTGCTTTAAGCCATAGAGAGCTTTCTTCAATCTGTACACCTTGTCTCCTTCTTCAAAGCCTGGGGGCTGTTCCACATATACTTCTTCTTTGAGCACCCCATTGAGAAATGCACTCTTCACATCCATTTGATACACCTTGAATCTCATGTGAGCTGCATATGCTAGGAAGAGTCTGATTGCCTCAAGTCTGGCCACTGGAGCAAAAGTCTCATCATAATCAATCCCTTCAGATTGACAATATCCTTTGGCCACCAGTCTTGCCTTGTTTCTCACAATGATGTCATTTTCATTTTTCTTGTTTTTGAACACCCATTTAGTTCCAATGACATCTTGATGAGTTGGCCTGTCTACCAGCTCCCAAACTTCATTTCTGGTAAACTGATTCAGCTCTTCTTGCATGGCTATGATCCAGTTGGTGTCTTGTAGTGCTTCCTCAATGTCTTTAGGTTCCTGTTCTGAAAGAAAACAACAAAACAGAGCACTTTCTACATGAAATCTTCTAGTTTTGATCCCTTCACTTGGATTACCAAGTATCAGGCTAGATGGGTGGTCTTGCAACCAAGTCCTTCTAGACCTGATCCTTTCAGGAGGATTGTCCTCATCTGAAGTTGGATCACTAGATTCATTAAATTCAGGAAAGTTAATTGAAGGATCAAGTTCAGGATCATATTCAGGGGTGTTGTCCTCATTGTTAGATAAGTTGACATTTTCATTGGTTCCCCCTTGAATAGTGGATCCATTAACTACCTCAGCATTGCCTGCTTCTTCATTGGTAGTTGTTACCTGGTTTTGAACTGGGATGGGGTCAGTCAGTTCAATTTCTCCTTCAGGTTGGTTGTTTACTGGTTGATTGCTATCAGGTAGGTTGTCCAGTTTTTGATTTTCATGATGTTCAGGCTGGGCAACATCCACAAACACTGTTTCCTTGCTTTGAAGCCTTAATCTGGTTGTTCTTTGTGTTATCTCATCAATATTCAGGTTTCTATCCCTGAACTCATTAATAGATTCATCAAACACAACATGAGGTGTTTCTTCCACAATAAGAGTTTTGCAATTGTAAACTCTGTAAGCCTTGCTGATTTGTGAATATCCAACAAATATTCCTTCATCAGCTTTGCTATCAAAAGCTTTCAGTTGCTCTTTCCCATTATTATGGATGAAACACTTACAACCAAATATGTGAAAATAGGCAACAGTGGGCAATCTACCTTTCCATATTTGATATGGGGTTTTACCTTGTCCTTTGGTGATTAAGGAACTGTTTTGAGTGTGACATGCAGTGCTAATGGCTTCAGCCCAGAACCTTTTAGGCAATTTGGATTCAGCAATCAAGGTTCTAGCTGCCTCCTTCAAGGTCCTGTTTCTTCTTTCAGCAACCCCATTTTGTTGAGGTGTTCTTGCTGCTGAAGTTTCATGAGTGATGCCATTCTTGCTGCAATACTCATTGATGTATGAGTTTATGAATTCAGTGCCTTTGTCAGATCTGATCTTGACAATGCTTAGGCCCTTTTCATTGCTCAATATCATCATCAATTCAGGTAGCTTGACTTGGGTCTCCTTTTTGTTCAGCAAGAATACTACCCAAGTGTACCTGGAAAAATCATCAACAATAACTAAAGCGTATTTTCTTCCATTTATACTTACTGGGATTATTGGCCCAAATAAATCCATATGCAGTAGTTGAAGAACTCTCTCAGTTGAGATGACATATGTGTTCTTTGGTGAACACTTGATTTGGCAGCCCTTTAACTAGAGAGTTTCTTACAATCTTGTTGATGGTTTTGAAGTTCAGGTGATTCAATCTCTTGTGCCATAGCTAGCTTTGCTCATTTTTGCTTTTGGCAACAAGACAAATTGCTTCAGGGGTTTTGCTCCAATTTGCAAAATAGACATTTCCCTTTCTCACCCCTGTTAGTAGCACCTTTTGTGTTGATTTGTTTTTGATGGTACATTCATTTGGTGCAAATTCAACACAGTATCCTTTATCACAAATTTGACTTATAGACAGTAAGTTATATTTTAGGCCTAGGACATATGAGACATTAGTAATTTTAACACTACCAATGTTTAATGTACCATAGCCTCTTGTGATCCCTTGAGAGCTGTCTCCAAAGGTTACAGAAGGACCATCTTTTTCTATGAAGTCTGAGAGAAGCTCCTTGTTTCCAGTCATGTGCCTTGAACATCCACTGTCCAGGTACCATGCTGTTTTCTTGTTGATGCTTCTCTTCTTTTTGGGGTCCTTGCAGCCCTGCAAAGTCAAAATTTAGGTACCCTTTGAGTGTTGGGTCCTAGAGGGTTAGTTGTACCTTTTGGAATCCAAATCTGCCTGATTACTCTGATTGACTCAAAGTGACTGACTTGGTTTCCATTTACATCTACATACACAGTTTGACCCTTAAATGCCTTGGGTGCCTTCTGTGTATAAGTGTTGGTCTTGTAAGGTTCAGGAGGGTTGGTAAATTTCCTTGGGACATTTCTCCTGAAGTTACTAGACTTAGGTGCAGCTTGGAAAGACCTTTGTGGATAGGGGTTTGGATGGCCTTTTCCTTTTGTCAAGAAGGGTTCAGGCTTCCTGAATGTTTTATACCTATCAGAGGAGATTGGCCTTAATCCATTCAGTTGAGGTTGCCTCTTTTGAGTTGGCCTTTTCTGAACAGATTTTGGACAACTTCTCTGATAAGGATTCAGATAGGTTGGCCTTCCATTGGTTCTACCTTTCTGACCCTCATTTCTCCTGTAAACAATGTCGTTAACCTTTTCCTTAGGTATGGGTTTAAGGACATTGTTCACTTGAGTTGGTATAAAAATTCCTTTTCCCTTATCCTTGATCAGTGGTTGATTTACTTCCATTTCATTTTGTTGTGCCACTGATCTTACAAAAGTCATCTTAGAATTGCTTGAGGAAGCAATACTAAGACCAGGTGAAGGTTCAAATGGACTATAGCCTAATCCATCCTTTTGAGCAAATTGTCTTTGAAACCCTTGAATTTCCTCTATTGCCTTAGCAGATTTGTTCAAGGCAGACATTTTCATTTTTAAGCTCCCTTCACTTAATTTAAGAGTATCAAATTCACTTGAGAGATTGTTAAATTTGGCTTGAAGAGTCCTAAGTTCAAAATCCTTTTTCTTTAGAGTCAGAGTTTGTTCATCAATCAGCTTTTGTTGTTCAGAGATTCTGAGAGACATTTCTCCATGTTCTCTCATAATCTGCTGATACAACTCAGATGATTTAATGTCAACCTCAGATTCAGGAAGATTGGGTATTTTAATTTTAGATCTCAACTGTTCATTTTCTCTCAGTGTCATATTGCATACTTCTTGCATTCTGGTGAAATCTTCTAGCAACTTTTCAAAGTCAAGTTGGATTTCACTAGATTCATGTGTGTTAATTGAAATATTGGAAGATGAACATACCTCTTCATTTTCAAATGCCATTTGGCAGTCATCTTCACTGTCACTGTGGGAAAACAGTCCATCATCAGAAGAGTAGACACTCTCTTCATGTTGGGATATGAATCCTAGAACAAGTCCTAAATGATGATAAAAGATAAAAGATGAAGTTTTGATAAGCCAAAAGAAGACTTGAATGTTTTCTAAGTGTTGACTGATCTAGTTAAGTTGAAGTCGTCTTGTACAGGTCAGTAGAATTCACAAGACAAGTACTAGTTTTTAAAAGACAAGTATTATTGAAAGATAAGTACGATTTATAAGTACTTCATATTTGTTATTTGTATATGTTAAGATTGTTATTGAGCTATGAATAATTGTTGTATAGAGCTCATGATTTTAAATGTAATAGATAGATTCTGTGTATAGTTTTATAAGTTGTCTAAGCTTTGTAACAAGAGCTTAATGTAATGTAATAGTCTTGTTAGGATTAGTTGATAGGACTAGATTAGTTCTATGTTGTAAATCTGAAGAAGTCTACTGCACAAGATAAGTAGAAGATGCAGTCTACTACTACTACACAAGACAGGTACGACTCAACAAGACAAGACAAGAAGACTAAAGTTAGTTACAGAAACGCGTATTGGAGATAAAATTAAAGGAATTAGTTAAGGAATAACTAATTAACTGAAGAAACGCGTGAAAGGATAAGAAGTTTCAGTTAGAAGTTAGTTTTCAAGAAAAGTTGGTTACAACTAACTGAGTTCTTGATTTCTAGAATCTATAAATACCTCAAGGTATTTATCATTCAAAGACTACTGGAAATACATATATTGAAGCTACATACTGAAGAATTGTTCGAAGTTTCTCTCAGAGATTGAAGTTCAGAAAGTGAAGCTACACAAGTCAAGTGAAGATCGAAGAAGGCTACTACTGAACGAAGAGAAGTTTTATTTTTGGTTATTGTTTCAAGTTGCTAGTTACTTGTAAAATAGCTAGTAAGATCGAAGATATATCTGGAGATATAATCGAGAAGATCTAAGTCTTATTTCTTGGGACTTAAAGCTACAAGAACATATTACTCCATTGGACGAGTTAATAAGAATTTCACAACTGGGTTTGTGAGAGTGGATGTAGACAAGTTGTCGAACCACTATAAATCTCATGTTTGATTTACTTTACTGTTTTGTTTGTTTGAATTGATTAATTGTTTACTTGTTAAACATACATAACTGAACAAGATTAGTTGAGTAAACACTGAAACAGAGTTCTCGAAATAAGTTGAGTATAATCTTTAATTGGGCTCATTGTTAATTTTGTATTCCGCACATTGTAATTCTGATATATCGAAAGATTTTAGAAAAGTCTATTCACCCCCCTCTAGACATTTTCTTTAGCTTCCCTCGATATTAACTCAACTTAGGGACCTACAAGTGGTATCAGAGCAGTGGTTTACAAACTACTGTTTCTTGATAACCAACTCAAGACTTGGGTGAAAATCTCAGTCCAAGATCATATTTGCTTACGTGTTCTTGATCAATATTCTTGATATATTGTTTTCTTGTTCCCTGTTCTTGACTCATATACTTCTTGATCATAAAACTGATTAACACTAGACTACTCGTTTAAACATGTCTCTTGAAATCAGCGCTAACAAGTTGCCTAAGTTTCAGGTTCAAGATTATGACTATTGGAAACTAAGGATGGAAGCCATCTTCAGTTCCACTCACGACTTAATGATCTCCGTCATCACTGAAGGTCCGATAGTGACCATGATTCCCAATACTGCTGCCCTTGACTCAAATCAACCCGTGGGTACACTCGTCAAGAAACAAAGGTCAGAACTAACCTCAGAAGAAATGAGACAGAATAATTTGGATAGCTTGGCCAAGAATTACATCTTACACACTCTTCCTAATGAGTATCTGGGAAAAGTGTTAAAATGTAAAACTGCCAAAGAAATGTGGGATCGCTTAGCTATCATTTGTGAAGGAACATCCCTAATCAAAGAAAGCAAGCTTTCCACTGCAGTCCAAAGATTTGAATCATTTCATATGAAAGCTGGCGAAACTATAGACCAGTTGGATACTCGTTTTACCAAAATCATGAATGACTTGGAAGTCCTTCGTAAATCTTATACTCCACGTGAAATCAATCTTAGGATTCTCAAAAGCCTTGATAGTCGATGGAAAATGGTAAAAATGCTTGTTAAGAATACCCAAGATATAGATGTATGGACAGCATAAACCATGTTTCAAACTCTAAAGGCCCATGAGTTTGATTTAGACGAAGATGAACCTATAGTAAGCAGTGACAGAGAACATCTTGTATCTAAGAACGTTGCAAGACTAGTTCATCTAAGGTAGACAGGTCGAAGTCTAAAACGAGGTCTACTTCTGTGAAAGACGAGTTAGATACTGATCTTAGTCTGAAGGATCAGGTAAGCCTCATGGTTAGAAAGTTTGATAGGCTGAATAAACGTTTCGGAAGATATAAGAAGTTCTATAGAGAACATAGAGGGTCTGCTTCTAAGAACTCGTCTGAGACCAGACGAGACCGAAACTCGTCCGAAAGGAGAGACGAAGTCTCGAAAGGTAACAGACAAGATAGAGAGTCTGATGGTAGGAAGATTACTCGTTCTGATAGACGTGATAAACGAAGGAACAACTCTCCTATTAAAAAGGCTACTAATGATCTCTTGTGCTATAACTGTGAAAAGCCAGGTCACTACATATATGAATGTCCAGACCTGAGTACTGATGATCGAGAAGAACGCAAAGCACGAAGGGAAAGAAGATACAATCGTGGTAAGAAGGCAATGATGGCCAATGATGACTCTGATTCTGACTCAGACGAGTTGCCATCATCCTCATCTAGCTACCCGTCTGATCCAGATCACGATGAAGCCTTCATAGTAGATGATGGTCTATGCTGCATGGCTAAAATCGACCAAGAGGTATCATTTGCAACATCTTTTCAATCTTGTGATGAATCAGAATCTGATGAAAGTGACACTGCCAGTAGCAAAGTAGGGAGCAGCCTTCAGCACTCTACTAGTGCAGTCGAAGACGACCTCCTACTTGCCAACAAGGCAATCATTGAAGTCAGTGACGAAAACATCATCTTAAGACAAGAAATCATTGATCTTAAGGAAGCTCAGTCTAAAGTAGATCCTAATATAACAGTCCTAAATGAACGCTTGCAAGAAGAGTTGAGGCAACTTAAAGACAAGTGTGCATTGACAGACAAGTTGTATCAAGACCTACTTAAGACACCTGCTACTGAGAAACATGATTTCAATGTTTTAAAAAACAAGTGCAAAAAGCTTGAAGAACGTAATAAGTTCTTAGAAACCGAGGTTGTCACTCTAGACCTTAAACTTACTGACCTGGTTAACTCTTCAAAGGTTAACCTTGAACTGTCAGATAGGTATAGGGCTCCTGCTGACAAGACAGGCTTAGGTGCTGAGACATCAAGCTCATCTACTCTAGTTCCTAAGAACTCTACTATTTTCATCTCAAGCTCTTTGACTAATGATAAAGGAAAAGAACCAATGATATACGATATTGATACTCCAACTAAAGGTATTGTACCAAAACAAGCTCGAGTTAACATTCCAATTCCCAAAGGAGGTAAAAAGAATGGTAACAACAAACCTGTTCAACCTAGAACTAATCTTCTAAGGACCACTAATCGTAGACGATCCAACCAGGTCAGATACGAGGATTGGTATCCTGAGGAGACGAGTACTAGACAAGTACAGACTAGACGACAAGAGTCTAGACCTCCTTTCATAAGGCAGTCTCAACTCTACTCGTCTAGACCTAGACAGGAAGGTCCAAAATATCGTACACAAGCTGTTCTATATCCTCCACCTTTGTCATATGATATCAAAGGAGAAGAAAGACCTAAACATGTCTATAAACCGTATGGACCTAATGCATACAAACCCTACTCTGACTATCATAGACAAGTGCCTGCTCAAGTAGAGATCAAGTCGAAAGGCTATCTCCAAAGAGTAGACCCGAACTCGACTGATAGGCCAGATAAGGACAACAAGGTCTTATTTTGCAACAAATATGGTCGAAAGCTCAGAAGATCAAACTTGTTCAGGACTCCAATGTACATTTGGATTCCATTGAACTCGACTAACCCCCCAGGACCCCAATAAACAAGGAGGGTACCTAAATTATGTAATATCATCGAATGCAGGGTCGACTCGATCTATACAAGAAGGGTGGCTCAATAGGAGAAACTTGGTACATAGACAGTGGTTGAATCTTCTTTTCATCAGAGACTTTGTCCTCTGATTTGTTATCAGGAGAATTGAATCTCCTTCTGGTTCTGTTATCTTGGTAGAACTTCTTGTATCTACCAAATCTGGAATTCAGCTTCTCAAATCTTCTAGCCATGAGTTCCAGTTCCTCCTTCATTTCTGATTTTGACACAGATTGAGAAGATCTTTGAGTATTTTTCTTCTCTGATTCAGTAGCTTTGAAGGCAACACATTTGCCTGAGGAGGATGGCTCATCATGCACTTTCTTTCTTGCTGCATTGGCATGTTGTCGAGATTGCTGGTATTTTGCATCATGACAGAATATATATCCCATTTTGATGTGAGACTTCTCAGAATCTTCAAGGCAACTTCTCTTTTGGCATAGAACTTGCCCAAGGAGTTCATCTCATTCATGATGTCAGTGAATCTGCCATCAAGATGATCAATAGTTTCATTTGGCTCCATAGTGAATTGCTCATATTTTTGGATAGCCACTTGAAGCTTGTTTTCCTTTATCTTTTGAGTACCTTCACACATAAGTGCAAGGGTATCCCAGATCTCCTTTGCTGTGGTGCAGTGATACACTCTTCCCATCACTGCATCTGGAATGGTCTGGTACAATGTGTTCATGGCAATGTAGTTCAGGTTGTGCCTTTTTCTCTCTTCTGCTGTCAGCTCATCCTCATCCTTAGGTAACAGCTCCCTTGGATCTGCTTTTTGAGCATCAGTGACCTTGGGATTGAGCTTGGTGAAGGTGAAAGGTCCTCTTGTGATGACTTTGAGCATTTCATCATGCTGGCAGGCAAGATGTGCTCTCATCCTGATTTTCTAGAAATCATAATTTTCAATTGAGAACATTGGCAGTTTGTGATGAGAAATATGATTGACTTGGTTTGGACCCATGTTGTTGGTGGTGTTGGCAGCATCTCCTGGAACTGCATTGTTAGCCATTCTTATACAGATAGACAAAGGAAAATATAAGTAGATTTTTTAGAAATTTGGATCAGTTCAGTGACCACAGAAAGTGAGATGTTTGAAAATCAATGATTTTCAGAGACAGTGGTCTATGAACCCCTGCTCTGATACCACTTGTTGGTCCTTGGTAGAGTATAACACAAGTGTATGGGGGGGGGGAATGCACTTGTGTATGCAAGTTCTTTTCTTTTTGACAAATTGGTCTTATCAGGCAGGTTGTCTCACAACTGGCCTGAGTGTGAACTTTGATAGATACTTGTCCTACTGATTACTATTGAGTGATCAGTTGGCTAAATATCTAAAAGAGTTGCTAAGTGCGGAATGTGGTTGGCCTTTGACTAAAGAAATACTCCAAGTTAATTTCTGAAAAATACAGGTTATCAGGGACTTTGTCCAAAACAGATTTTCTTACTTACTGAGTTATGTTTCTTTAAAATATGTTTGAATGAAAGTGAGATTAAGAATGCAGTAAGTAAATGGCACACAAGTTTATAGTGGTTCAGAGACTCAAGCTCCTACATCCACTTTCCCTGATTGAACAGGATAATTCCTTCTCAATGGAATTAGCTTGTTTTATAGTGCCAAGGTGCACTGATCAACAACACTCTCTTAGTGTTTTGATCCCTAGGATAACTTGAGTCCTAGTGCTCAATCTCTCTGAGTTAAGACTGTGTTTCACACTAACAGTCCTTAACTCCTCACTTCTACAACAAACTCTCTCTTCACTTAATGAGATAAGGGTTTGAGGTTTGGTTCCAACTAGTAGAGATATCCTTTACAATAAGAACAGTGTAAAGGCTTATGATATCTCAATGCTAAGCTTTGGATGTTTACAAAGATTGGCTTAGTTAACAAGAAGTGATTCAGGAAACTTGGGATTCTTAGAGAACAGCTTGGTTTCCTTTTGAAAGCTTGATGATAGTTTGATAGCTTGTAGTTGGATAATGAATCCCTTTGATCACTTCTGTATTTATAGGCAAATTTGAGCAGCTAACCGTTGGAGGGATAGTATTTCAAACTTGTTTATTTGCAGCACCATTGAAACGGCTATGAAGCTTGGCATCCTTTTATCCACTGTGTAAAAGGGCTCTTCAATGGTTGCTTGAATGAATGTGTTGACTTCTGACAAATGCGGCTGAGAAGACTTGTGTCAGTTTCCAATTTTGCACATTGTCCTAGGTTGATTTGTGGCAAACTCTATACACAACCAACGGTCAGATGGGACAAGCTCCCTGAACATTCCTGCTGCAGTTTAGAATGTTCCAACATTCATTCAATGCTTCACTCTTTAATGCTCTAAGTCTTCAATGCTTATTTCAGGCATGATTGGCAATAAATGCTTCATTGAATGTGTCTTTTGCATTCAATGCTTTTGATCATTTGTACTTCAACTGTCTTGATCTTTTGCATTTATGAACACAGCTTTATTGTTCTTGATCTCTTCAGCTCAGTTGATCAGCTTGTCTTGAATGGATCAGCAACTTTGTCCTATAGACCTATCAAGCTGCCTAACATTCCAGCTTTGGACAACTATCCTGATCACTAAAATCTCATAACATTTCTGAGATTTTTACTTAAGCATTCTACATACTAAAGTGCACTGAGACAGCTTGCCTGAACTTGACTTGAGCATATCTCAATTAATCTGATCATCATCAATCAGGGGGTTTTGGTATCTAATTCAAAATCATTTTATTCCCAACAACCTTTGTCGTACTTTTAATTAATTATTAATTAAGTTTCACGGTTATCCCAAGGATCTCTTTTAAATCCCACTGGGTCCCCCTCAAAGACCTCTTTTCAGTCCCGAGTTCTTTTCTTGTGCACGGCGGATTCCCTAAAGATCTCTCTTCAATCTTGGGTTCACCGAGGACCTCTCTTCAGTCCCGGGCCTCTTTTAAGCCCCTGGCCTTTCATAATCTTTTACATTCAAATATTCACTCACATTCAAATAACATCACAATGCATATAAACATTTCATTCATATGAAGAAGCTAATAAAAGCAAAGAAACCACACATAGAATTAATATCGCCACATTCAAATCATGTTATATAATAGATAAATAATCTATTCATACGAAATATTTAATAAAGACAAAGTAAACCACACCTGAAATAAATGTAGCGGGTGAAATAGATGCAATTGAAAATAACTTTAACCATCGAAACCTAAAATAGTGTCAAAGAAAAATGATGTGTCTTAATAGTACTATGATATAATAATAATTATTATCTAATATCTCCATAGCCTGATAATTAAACTATAATGAGATTAGAGTTAATCTGGACTAACTTAAATAAGAAGAAAATAAATTTGACTTGAGAAGGTTTCGACTAAAAAGATCTTGAAACAAATATTAAATTAGCTTTTAAGTCAAATGTTCATTCTTAAATTGAGATCAATGGTAGTCTAAACATGGACAATAGATGAAATATATTTGGAAAAAGATAATTATGGCTAATGATGCAGAATCGTATAGCATATCAAAATTTGAATGGATCATATATAAACATTAGACCTATCTTATTGCCCAAAACAAATACGAATTAAAAACCAATTTCAATATACCCAAAAACTCTAACCTGAAATATAAAATATATACGAAATAGTTTTGTACGCGGTGGATAGAAAAGCACATGTATTCGAGTTTGAAAAATAACTTACAGAATTTGCGTTTAACAAAATAAAATGGAGAAATCGTTTTCGCTGCGACAATAAAAGGAGGCAGGCTTTCTGCTTCGTAGAGGATTTGGATTTACGGTGGAAAATATATGTTATGTAATCTAGGGTTAAAATCTTTTATATATGTATAATAAAATCGGGCTTGGGCTTGGATTTGAGATAAAGACTATGCTTAAAATTTTAGAAGTCTGATATAAATGGGCTTGAAATATTTATCTAAAATGAATAATTAAATATATGCTTATATATCTATATTTAAAAAAAATACGGGTATTACATCCTTTCCTCCTTAAAATATTTTCGTCCTCGAAAATCAGAATTTGCTCGATAAAAGATGCATGCACATGGAACATAATCATAACATAGTCTTGTCTAATAACATGAAATGAAATGTATAATGTACGTACCTCGTAGAGCTGAAGCGGGAGGGGGTGATGGACGACCTTTACTTTAAAAAATATTCTCGTTAAACAAACATTTTAAATAATTTTGACTCTTAAACAATTTTTATTTTAAACAAGTCTACAAGAACGTAGACCTGCTCTGATACCACTCTGTCACGCCCCAATTTTTATAAAAGTAAATTTGTCGTAAAAACTTGACAATTTCAAAATAAAGGGACATGAACTGAAATTTAAATACAAGAAAGTGAACACATAAATTGATTTAATAATAATATTATTTAAATAACAGCGGGAGACTCGATTAAATAAACTGGAATATCTACTAAAAGTCACAATAGTAAAGTCACAATAGTGAAACGCTTGAAAATTTATAAAGTTTTTATAATACGACATCCACCGCCTCTCCTCGCCATCAACTCATCAACCTGAATTTGAAAATGTTAAATGTATGGTATGAGCAAACCACTAGCTCAGTGAAGTCACTTTGACAATATTAAATACGACATACGAATAAAATGCGTAGCACATAAAATCACGTAATTCAAAAAAAGTCACATAAGCACCTTTCATCTCACATAAGCATTTTTCATCGTACTTTTAATTAATTATTAATTAAGTTTCACGGTTATCCCAAGGATCTCTTTTAAATCCCACTGGGTCCCCCTCAAAGACCTCTTTTCAGTCCCGAGTTCTTTTCTTGTGCACGGCGGATTCCCCAGAGATCTCTCTTCAATCTTGGGTTCACCGAGGATCTCTCTTCAGTCCCGGGCCTCTTTTAAGCCCCTGGCCTTTCATAATCTTTTACATTCAAATATTCACTCACATTCAAATAACATCACAATGCATATAAACATTTCATTCATATGAAGAAGCTAATAAAAACAAAGAAACCACACATAGAATTAATATCGCCACATTCAAATCATGTTATATAATAGATAAACAATCTATTCATACGAAATATTTAATAAAGACAAAGTAAACCACACCTGAAATAAATGTAGCGGGTGAAATGGATGCAATTGAAAATAACTTTAACCATTGAAACCTAAAATAGTGTCAAAGAAAAATGATGTGTCTTAATAGTACTATGATATAATAATAATTATTATCTAATATCTCCATAGCCTGATAATTAAACTATAATATGATTAGAGTTAATCTGGACTAACTTAAATAAGAAGAAAATAAATTTGACTTGAGAAGGTTTCGACTAAAAAGATCTTGAAACAAATATTAAATTAGCTTTTAAGTCAAATGTTCATTCTTAAATTGAGATCAATGGTAGTCTAAACATGGGCAATAAATGAAATATATTTGGGAAAAGATAATTATGGCTAATGATGCAGAATCGTATAGCATATCAAAATTTGAATGGATCATATATAACCATTAGACCTATCTTATTGCCCAAAACAAATACGAATTAAAAACCAATTTCAATATACCCAAAAACTCTAACCTGAAATATAAAATATATACGAAATAGTTTTGTACGCGGTGGATAGAAAAGTACATGTATTCGAGTTTGAAAAATAACTTACAGAATTTGCGTTTAACAAAATAAAATGGAGAAATCGTTTTCGCTACGGCAATAAAAGGAGGCAGGCTTTCTGCTTCGTAGAGGATTTGGATTTACGGTGGAAAATATATGTTATGTAATTTAGGGTTAAAATCTTTTATATATGTATAATAAAATCGGGCTTGGGCTTGGATTTGAGATAAAGACTATGTTTAAAATTTTAGAAGTCTGATATAAATGGGCTTGAAATATTTATCTAAAATGAATAATTAAATATATGCTTATATATCTATATTTAAAAAAATACGGGTATTACAAGAATCGTCAAGGAAACTGAAAGTCCACCGACGACAACACCGACGCTCTCGATACTGCTCATGAGTTTCTCAATGTCATTTTGGAGAAATCTATCTCTTAGGATGATGTGCTATCACAGTGAAATATACTCTTGAAACTTTATCTAACGTTGAAGAAAATACTCGAGATCGAAGGTGTAAACTGGGACAAGCGCTCCAACCAAGTTCACACTTGCTCTTGTACATGGGTTGCATTAACTAAGGCTACGTAAAATATACATCTTTTATATATTATACAATGTTGTTAACTAGCATCTAGTAAAGAAAAACAATTCTACATATATTTTCCAAACATTATTCACTGTAGATAATTAGGTCATAACTACCTTTTTTTTTTAATTTAGTTAGGAGGATGAATTTGTTAATGCTTTCTACCATAAGGGAGACTTCCTATTCGAAAAGCTAAGAGCTCTCTTTGACCCGACTGAAGACATACCAAATGAAATCATCAACATTAACTTTGGAGATCCAAATGTTGATAACAAAAATACAACTCTTAACCCAATATCTACCAAGGACTCGGATGATGAGGAAGGGGTTGAGTCTCCCTACGCTGGCGGTAGAAAACCACCACGCAAGCGCTTGTTTCATGAGTACCCGTCAATCTGTTCCCGGATTCAATCACTACGTTGAGGGGCAACGTCAATGTCGTGGAAAATCAAATAAGTTTGTGTGCATCGAACAGTCTCGCAAAATGATCGCATTCTCCTACTGAAAAGTAAACTAATAACTAGTATGAATGATGCATTTCGATTTCATATTTTGTCATATATATAAATTTAAATTCGTATGAATATATAACTATTTGATGCTCCTAGGTTATTAGGCATCATCTTAGTTATTAAATGCTTCATTTACTTTCTGAAGTTTATATAGATGCATATTGTAATTTTTGTTGAAATATATATATATATATATATATATATATTCTTTTCATTACTTAAATTATACGAAACAACATGTTAATAACGATAATATTACTCAAAATACATCCAAACTCCAAGCAAAAAGGATCATCACAACACTGATTAGATAATTAGCATTTTAAATGCTTCGTTTAAATTCAACCACAAAATAGTTAAAAACGACAATACTACACAAAATGCATCCAAACTCCATGCAAAAAAAGGAGCATCACATGTGCAACAAACATAATTAACATTTTGTTCAGAGATAAAATATTAAAAAAGGATAGAAACTTTGTGATGATATCATGGACAATCCCTTCCTAGCAACTGATTCACATAGAGTGCTTTTGCGTCATCCGGGTATCCCAAAAAAATCTCTAACTGGTTAGGATCCGCACCAAGCATTTTGGTCACTTCCAATTTGTCTCTTAAACTCAACCCGGGTATATTTTCCAAATGGTTGAACAGATTTTTGTGAGCCTCTCCCAAGTCATGATCATGTCCAATCCGATTAACAATAACACCAGTTCTTTCAGCGGATGTCTTGCACCAATCACTCATTATTGACATCATACCATCAGCCACCAAATCATTTTGTTTCTTCTTTTAGCGTTGCTCTAATTCGGGTGAGATGTTGTCTTTGTATATGCAGAGCTACGTTCCCCATTGTCATTATCATTGTTGACTCCATGGTGTCCATTAGTATTGTTGTCGTCCAAGTTCACATAGGTTTCACCATTGCTCTCACTCCCTTGTTGTCTTTCTTGATTCACGCGTTTGCACCTTTCACGCATAATTTCAACCCCTACAATAACTTCTTCTGCAACATCGCCCCTATTGCACGATCATTTCCAAAAATTTCGCACCAATCCTGAAAGAACGGCCACTCATTCAGACACATTTCACGCATGTTTGGATATTTCTGTAATATCATGAATCAAATTTATATTATTTTGAATTTTTATCCCATCGAATAACAACACTATAGAACTACACATAGGGGGTGTTTGCAAACTCTACAAACTACTTCCAGAATCACTTTTTTTTAAAGCTGTCCTCTCACAACTTTTACTTTTGAGAAGTGCTTTTAAGTTGTTTATAGAGTTTGCAAACACCCCCATAGTAAATGGCAGCCCAAAGAAAACTTTATAATACTAAAAAAACACATGATACTTTTAAAACAATGCTGCAAAGTGTAAAATATTCCACCTAATGTAGTATGCAAAGTCTATCTACACATTCATATACTTTTGTCAAATATATAGATTATTTTGATCAGTATATTTTGTTTGCAATTAAAATATTCGGAATTTACTTGCACATTATCCACTTAGTCATTGTCATTACAACCTTAGTTAGCTACCAAATGCTTATTACTAATTACAACCTTAGCTTCTTTAAAAAATACATACCTGAGCAACCTGCTCCCACTAGAGTGTTCATCGTCATAATAAAACCTACACCGGTTGTATCACGTTATGCAGAAACCAACGACGCATATGATTTCCTCCACGAAGTGAGCTTATAATTGATGTGGAATTAACCTTTAGATCACTGCTAGGATTAGCGGCCTTCAACGCGTCCTTTAATTTTTCAAGTATTCAATACAAAATAAATTTTCACTTTTCCATTCATTTTCCACAAGGTCGTGGAGTGCATTAATTAGTGTTTGCTCCTCCCTATTTGACCAAACTCTCCTAGTACCATTCGAACATTTTTTCACCTGTTCTCGTCCACAAATCGCGTTGCCCGTAGGTGGATCCATGACAACCTAATTACAATAAAAAAAAGACCCATTAAGATTAAACAATATAAATAAGTCACATTATGCATCTATTGATAACAAGTCACATGCTACAAGCAGAAAGACTAAACAATATAAATAAAACATCTGAATAATAGAATACATAAAATGCTCAATTCATTCCATAGTACATCATACAAATACTAATACTTTTAGACACTACAACAAAAGGGTATAACGCACTCCAGAACAATTGAAAATAGGGTTACATATTGTTATATTCTCCACAAATCTGTTGGGCAAGCTGGTTTCTATGGGTCGTCCATGTAGGAGTTGCCTCAACAAATGAAATGTATTCTAGTAATTCTTCATTAGTTTCTTCAAAATTATGCTCCGCATCCAAACGACTCTCAAGAGGATCGACAATCAATTCACGACGTATGAAGTTGTGTAATAGGAAACATGTTATAATGAGTCTTATTTGTGTCTTTATTGGATAATATGTAGCACTTCGAAATATTCCCCATTGCATTTTCATGATCCCAAACGCACGTTCTATAATGTTTCGAGCACGGGTATGACGCATATTGTAGTGTTCTCGATAGTTGATAGACATGTTCGCATTTGGTCCCCCACTCATCTAAATGATATCAGACTCCTTTATACGGTGTGAGGAATCCTGGACAACTAACATATCTGTTATCACATAGATAATACCCCCATGTATAGAACAATGACATAATGTTTAGTACTTAACAAAACCCATAATTTATGAATAAAATAAACATTGCAAGAACCTTAAAACTAGGTGTCCTATTTACGGAGTCGCGAAGAACCCTTGCATCGACAACCGAACCCTCCCACCCCTGGAGGATATACACAAACTGCATATTCATATCACACACAACCAATACATTTGTTGGTATTTGTCCCTTTCTTGTCCTAAAAAGACCTCTATTGGTTGCTGGAACGTGTACATTGACGTATGTTTCGTCTAATGCTCCAAGACAACCATGTATGCTTTAAATTGTGATTTTCATTATTATAAATTAAAAAAAATACTTAATGTAATAAGGAATCGTATAAAATTATAAAAAATACCTTTAACCACTTCCAACGATGATTGTTGCAATCATCTGCAATACTGCAACCGGTACTGGCCCGATCTTTGAAAGTCAAACCTAACCACCCTTTTTTTTTTTTTGTGATGTGCTAACACCAACAAAAACATTGCAACATGTTCCTCGATGCTTATAAATTTACCTTCTATCAAACCCCATATGTTTTTCAATAATACACAAAGCCTTCCAAACGTGTTACGATCCATTCGAAGATTCTCTACACAATCAGAATCTCGACATCCTACAAGTCTGTTCAACCCGCATACCTAACTAGGATTACATTCTATCATACTATATCTAGCAGCCCGTTTACGTTTCCTATTTTCTCTTCTCTTCAAGAAATCAATGATCATAAACATAAAAAAAATATATGGTTTCATGTATGATTTCTTCAAGCAAAAAGTATACAACCTCTTTTTCCATCATGTTCGAACTCATCATATGTAGTTGTTGTAACTATTATAGGTTATTCTGCGGACAAATTTACAATTGAGTTTCAACAACCTAATATCAAACAAAGATATTGGTTTACTAATAGAAACACACACCCTCTAAAGAAATTATGCATACATCAACACATAATATTGTTTTCAGTTTTTAACAACAAGAAAGATATTACTTCCAGAATTAAATAAACAACTGCATTCAAAACATCTTGGATATACGACCTATGGATTAAATTTAACATCTCTACTATTGAGATAGAAACAAGCAAAAACTAGAAATTTCAATAAAAAGAAAGGAGAAAACTTGTTTAAGGAAAAAAAAAACATAGGAGCATAAGAAAATTGTCAATATGTAACAAGCAATTATACCTCACCTGCACACCCAAACTCTTTCAAAATATTACTCATCTTAAATGTTTGGAACTCAAAAGACACGGGAGGGGAGATTGTGGAGGACAAATGACTCGAACGGAAGAAGTTTGGGTAATACAAATAACAGGAATAGATTCCAAAATACAAATCTCAAATAAATATTGAAAACAATTCTCAATTTTAATAACTCATATTTCTTTAAAAAAAAAATCTAAATAAACACTAAATACGAATATGAATCTTGATGTCCACGGTTGGAGTACGCAAACTGGATTCCACCTACCAACTGTATGGATTGAAGACCTGTATACAAACACATGACAAATCAAAAAATTATTTTGTATCCGTGACAAGAGTTTCATATGAACGGATGTGGTTATTTCATTTGTATAGCATAATGGACGCAACAACAAAAACGAAAGTCTTCTCTTACTTCTAGTTCGTAGCGGTAAGAACAAAAGAGACTATCCCTACAATGACATCACCAACCTGGTTTGTAGGTAAGAACATAAGAATGCGGCTTATGAGCGAAATTACTAGGGTTTTGCTTTAAATACCCCGAGGGTATTAACGTAATTTGAATCATTATCATCCATTACTGTTGAGAGAAGATAAATAAACTCTGCACATTTGGGGGGTTAACTCCTCCATTAAGAAACATTGTTTATGGACGGGTCATTATTTTAACTTGGGCCTAACAGTTTATCACCAAACAACCAATTAACCTAGTTAACTCATCTATTTTGGGCTAAACATGTGCAACAAACAGACACCTAATGGATAATTATTATATATGTTAAATTCTTGTATGTAATTTATAAATGGTGTGCAATTGGATTTATCGGGAATGATATAAAACATATAAATTTACCATTTCAATTACTCTCCATTCTCCAACCCACTCCCCAACTCGAATCGATGATCAAACTGACTTAGACAGTGATGTTGTTGGTACTTGATTTATCTTATTTCATCACAACTTTCTATTTAATATATAAAAAATGGTCCATCGGCCAGAAAAGTTAAATAGCATAACACTATTTAATAATTAAACGAATAACTTATACGATTTCACATAAAATTTATGGAACTTATAATTATTTCAAAAAACTATCAAACTCAATTTAAAATCCTAATAAAATTCCACCTTTGGTCATAGTAATAAACTTCAAAATTAAGTAATTAAAATTTAAATAACAATAGTTTTGCTAAGAATGAAATATGAATATAAAAAATAACTTTTAATCCAATTCTTCAAATGAATATGATCAATTTTAAATTAAATAGACTTATTTATATTAATTGTATTCCGATTCGTATACATGTTTTAATTAAATAAATTATAATCTTCCATGTGAGACGGTCCTACAACGAGAGATTAAGTTTAGGGATTAGTCTTGTATAGACTCGATTCCTTATAAGGAATCGAGTTGACTAGTCAATTTTTTTTTTTTTTGGTAATTTTTTTTTTCGAAAATGTGTATGTTGAAAAGTGTAAGTCATTATAACTAAAAAGTACAACACAATATTACTGAAAAGTGTAATACGTTTTTTTATTAAAAGGAGTAAGTCATTATAATTAAAAAAATGCAACACAGTTTTTTATGAAAAGTGTAAGTCATTATAACTGAAAAATGCAAATCAGTATAACTCAACACAATATTTATTGAAAAGTGTAAGTTATTATAACTGAAAAGTGCAACATAATATTACTGAAATATGCATGTCTATATAACTAAAATGTGCAATATAACATTATTAAAAAGTGTACATTAATATAACTGAAAATATTATTTTGAAAAGTGTAAGTCACTACAATTAAAAAGTGTAACACTGAAGAAAAAATCGAAAAAGTCAATGGTCAATGGTTGACCGTTGACTTGGTAGATTGATTCCTTACCAGAGACCTACCCTAAATTTAGTATAATTATGATTCTTGTAATATATTGAAACATAAGTTTGTAAAACCATTCCTAATTATTTTAAAATCTAATTTATAATAATTTTAAAAGAACTATACACAGTACTCCAGTTATGTTATTTCGAAACATACATCACTCAGTTGAATTGTGTAAAGACCAAGGATGCAAAAATCGGTCTAGGCGGCCGCCTAGGTGGCGACTAGGCGCTAGGCGGCCAAAAACGCGCGATTTATAGCTAATCAGAACAAAAAATTGGTTCTGGAGTTAGGCGGACATGGGCGACGCCTAGGCGGCCAAGTCGTCATCTAGGCGGACCTGGGCGGCACCTAAGAGCCTATATAAAAAATGCAGATTTTTTTTCATGGACATTTTCGTAATGAATTGAGGAAAAAACGGGAGAGAAAGGAGATAAAAATGAAAATGAAGCAAATGGAGCTTCTGAATGGGCGTATTCTCTGCGGCTACCTCCCTCAACGTAGAGAGTGGAGAGAGGTGGACGGCTGGAGTGTGAAGAAGGAATCGTGAAATAGGATTTATTAGAAGTATTTTATATCTAAGTTTGGGCCTATGTATTTTTTGGCCCTATAATATATATAATGCATATAAATTTTGGTTGGGCTAGTAAATAAACTAATTCAAACTACTAAACCTATATAATTAAAAAAAAAAAAAGATTATGCACATTCTAGACGGCGCCTAGGCGCCGATTAGACGGCCTAGACGCTAGGCGGCTGAAAACGCCCGCTTACCGATTTCCGCCTTCTGCAACACGGGTAAAGACACTATATTGATTGTGACAAAGTTCGGTTCTCACATCCTTGAAGATGACATTATAACTGTTGGGAATAAAATGAGAAGTTTTGATTTAGATACCAAAACCCCTTAAGACATGCCAAATAAGATAAGTCATAATGAAATGAACATGTTTTAGGAACATTGGAACATGTAACTTAAGGCAAATTGAGAAACTAAAATGTTAGGCAGCTCTTTGATTAATAGATGCACAAGTTGAGGGGGAACACATGCTTAGAAAGGATACATGAAACTAGTCCCCTCAAGGCTCATAACTAAATTGATCCAAATCTGCTGAATGCACTGAATGGACAACTATGCTGATCAAGTCAGTCCAGTTGTATACCAACCTATCTGAAGATCACATGAACTAAGTGCATTATCAAACTAAGTCACTGATTTCTATGTCAACGATCAGAAGATATGAACAAGAGAGTTGTCTCAGCACACTTGAACCAGATCAGTTTCAAAGACAAGTCCAACTGTGCTGATAAGATCAAGGCTACTGATCTAAGCCATAAGTGATCAATGTTCATCAAGAGATACACATGAAAAGAGACAAGAGCCAAGTCATCTGAAGAGCTAAAGTAAACATTGCTAATAAGCAAACACTGCTGATTCTGATAAGCAGAATTGTCCAAATGATAAGGAATGTTGTCCTTATCATAAGACCAATCATCAGAAGTGATGTCCATGTTTGATCAAGTGAATCTTGGAGTCAGACATTGGGAAGAGAGCTTAAAAGTCAAGACAAAGAGCTCACAACCATTTATTTCCCAAATTAAGGACATGTCACTTTCAAGAAACTGTCTTCTAGTTGCAGAGTTCAAGGAAGACATTTATAGACAATTGAGGCTGTCTTTCCAACGGGCAAATCCTCAATTTTGTCTATAAATACAGAAGTGTGAAGACCATTTGAAGCATCCAACTACAATCTAAGAACATCAACTATTCTAAAGCTTCAAAGTTCTTTAAAGACATTTTTAGTCTTCAAACACTTCATTCTAAGCTGAACCTCATTGTATATCTATACAAAGCTTAGAGAGATATCCCATCCTTTTACACTGAGCTCATTGTAAAGGATATCTCAATCTAGTTGGAACCAACATCAACCCTTATACCTTTCCAAAAGAGAGATATAAGGTTGTTGTAGTAGAAGTGGTAGGAATTGACTGTTGAGAGAAGAACAGTTCAATTCTGAGTTGAGAAGAGGGTACTAGGAATCTGATATCCTAGGGATCGAGGAACCAAGGAGTGGTGTGGTTGATCAAGTGCACCTTGGCACTATAAAACAAGTAATTCCAAGAGTGAATGAATTATCCTGTTAAATCAGGAAAAGTGGATGTAGGAGCTTGAGTCTCTGAACCACTATAAACTCTTGTGTTGATTTACTTTCAAGTACCTACATTCATACAATACATCACACAAACTCACCTTTCAAAGATACATACTTAACCCTGACCAAAATAAAATTTGGACAAGTTCCCTGAAATTGGATAAACTGTTAAGGTGATTTCAGAACTTAAAAGGAGTTTCAAACCAAAGGGCCAACCACTAATTCCGCACATATAACTCCATCAGATAGTTATTCAACTAAGTACTTAATAGTATTTAGTAGTTTAATTATCTTTTAAGAGTTGATCATATCATCAGAGTTGTCCAGAACAACCTTACTGAAGTCTGTTTTGGTTAAAGTTCAAAAAGATTTGCATACAAGTGTAATCCCCCCCCATACACTTGTTATATACTCCTTTCAGGACCAACAAGTGGTATCAGAGCAGGGGTTCAAAGACCACTGTTTCTGAAAATCCATTTTGATTTTCAAAATACATATTTCTGTGTGGTCACTGAACTGATCTATTCTGAAATCTATTCATATCTATATCTAACCCTTTGTTTGAGATATGGCCAACAACAATGTTGTTCCACATGATGCTGTCCAAGGAATCAACAATATGGCTACTAATCCAGTCAACCATATATTTCATCACAAGCTGCCCATGTTCTCAATTGAGAACTATGATTTCTGGAAAATCAGGATGAGAGCTCATCTTGCTTGCCTCCACACTGATATGCTGAGAGTGATCACAAGAGGACCCTTTGTTTTCACTCAAATTAATCCCAGAATGACTGAAGCTCAAAGAGATGACATAAGGGAGGAAATCCCCAAGGATGAAGATGACCTCACCATTGAGGAGAAAAGGAGAGATAATCTAAATTATCTAGCAATGAACACTCTCTACCAAAAAATTCCAGATGTAGTAATGGGGAGAGTCTACCACTGCACAACTGCCAAAGAAATTTGGGACACCCTTGCTGAAATGTGTGAGGGTACAAACAAAATCAAGGAGAATAAGCTCCATGTTGCTGTGCAGAAGTTTGAACAATTCACAATGGAGCCTGAGGAATCCATTGACAAATTTGCTGGTAGATTCATAGATATAATGAATGAAATCAACTCATTGGGCAAGGTGTACTCCAGAAGAGAAGTTGCACTAAAGATCCTAAGGAGTCTCACTCAAAAGTGGGATGTATATTTTGTGATGATGCAGAATACAAAAGATCTCTCCACCATGCCTGTTATATCTAGTCAAAGAAGTCAATCTTTGACAATTCAATCCTAGTCACCGGCTTACGTGGTGAGGACCAGTCAACAAAGTCATACGACGACTAGTCAAAAAAGTCTTGCGACGACCAGTCAACAAGAAGAAAATGTAATATAAATAGTGTTTTGTATTTGTAATAATTGAGTGCTCGCCCAAATGTCGGCGAGCACATGTTAGTTGCTGCTCGCCCAAAGATGTTGGCGAGCAGACTTATATTTAGCTAGACAAGTGTTGAAGCCTTGGGAGGCAGCAAGGAGCGTGGCGACCACTTTCCTCGAAGGTATTTCGGCGACCACCCACCTAGACGACCAGGTCCTCCAGCGACCACCGTGACCAGCTCTTCGGCATCTCGCCGAGGACGACCACCAAAGGCGGTTTAGCATTAAATGCACCATCCCATCACCTTTTCGGGCAGAAGATAGGTCCAGTAAGGTTGTGCCACGTGTAAAGGGCGGGCAGACCCCAAAAACCACTATATAATGCCTAAAAGGCTCATTGTAAGAGACAAGTTGTTCATTCCACCAAATCACCCTACCCTAAGCAATATACTCTCCCAAAGCTCTCAAGCTTTTAGCTTCTCCAAGAAGCTACATCCATTGTTCTTGCTTATTTCTTCATATTATCTTCATTAATCATCATAATAACCCGTTTAAACACGTAATAACTCCCGATCATAATACATGTTTGTATTGTACTAACAAATAGTCCACATCTGAATCAACCCGATAAAAGTGCATACAACATTTGGCGCTAGAAGGAGGGGACCTTTTATGGGTTCATCATCAAGGTTTCAACCGATCATCGAGCGATCGACTAGCAAACTCTTGTTTTCAGGTTTTAATCGGTAGATCTACCGTTTAAAGCATCATTTAAAGCTTTTTAGTGTTCTTCGTGTTCTTGAACATTTTCAGTTTTCGTAACATATTTTGGAGTTTGATCTCCTTGTATTTGTGTTTTCAAGCTTCTGTTATTACTTTGTTAAGATCAGTAGTTGTAATAGCACGTTCTTCTGCGTAAGAACTTTAATCTTTCATTTCTAGATCATTACTTTGTAATCATTTAGGAAAGACACTCTTTAAACGATGTCTCAACGTTCTCATCATATTGGAACCCCACCGCCCAGAGGGAACGAACCCCCTCCGCCGCCGGCGGCTCCGCCGTTAAACCCTTTTTCAAACTTGAACATGGGGGACATCATGAAAAACCCCCAATATATGAAAGAATTCTCCGATTTCCTCCTAGAGAAAAGGAGGTTACTCGAGGTAGAAGAGGCTGAGAAGGCCGAAGACCAGGACTTCGACCGAGCTCGCAAGGCCAAAGCGAGGGTAAATAACAATGAAGAGGACAACCGTTCCTATCATTCTTACTCTGTTCGTCCCCAGGACGAGGAGAGGAACAAAGCACCTGTTCGCTCCCACAACAGTCATACGGGAGAATCATACGGTCGGAACTCCGTGTTCAACCGAGTGGGCGATAAGGACCCACGAAACGCTCCTCGCCCGGTGCACTTTGATATCGAGCGACGACCAGCTAAAGACGACCACAAAGACCGTGGTAGAAGGAAAGGAGACAGGGTCTTCGCCCTAGATCGAGTAGGGCCAGGTGGTGGGCGAGCTCTGTCGAAGAGTTACCACAGCCATCACTCAGAGAGGCGTTCTCCCAGGCGATCACATCAGGGTGATCACCCGGCCGCTTCTCGCGGGAGCCGACGCGACGAGGTCGTCGTCCCCCGACCACAAACAGCCGAGGAGGGGCAGTTCGCCCAGTTCCTCGAAACAAGAAAATTGATGAAGTTAGAGATGGAGACTTTGCGAGCAGAGGTGGTCGCAGCAAAGCAAGGGACTGCCCCACCAGTCACTCTGCCCACTCCACCTTTAAGTGTTATGATTCTCACTGCCCCCATTCAAAGGAAGATTCAAATGCCTTCTATGGCAGCCTACGACGGGGCGTCCGACCCCAGGGTGCATCTATCAAAATATGCAAGCTATATGGCCTCAATCGGGGCAACGGACGCCACCCAATGCAGAAATTTCTCCTTGACCTTAGGAGATCGAGCTCATCGCTGGTACACCACCTTGGGTACCGGATCCATCACCTCATTCTTGGAGCTGGGGAAACAATTCTTGACTCATTTCGGGTCTATTGCTGCTCGCCCAGCCTCAAAGCAACGTTTGGCAAACGTTCGCCAAACACCAACCGAATCGGGCAAGGACTTTATCGAACGTTTCGATAGGTTGGTGATCGACGGAGAAGCTGTTAATGACGAGACAAAGCTAATCTCGGCTATCTCCGGACTAAGAATAGGTTCCAAGCTATGGGAATCTATGCATACCTCTTTCCCCGTTTCCTATGCGGATTTCTGCAGTCGGGCAGGAAATTTCATTCAAATGGAAGAGATTATGGACGCCGCCAAGGCTAACGAGCAGCTGGACGCGGCCAAAAGAGTTTGGCCAAAGAAAAATTCTAACACTGGGGAGTCTTCCCATCCCAAAAAGGCGACCACTCAGGGCGGCAATGCTCGCCCATCAAACTTCAGGCCTTTCGAGGAGTCTCCTAAGATTCTCCAATTCAGGGAAGCCCTCACTGTTGACCCCAGGGGGATCTATGATGCGATCAGGGGAAAGAATCTGCTCCCCCAAGCTAAGCCAATGCATACAAGTGATGCTAATCTCGATGGTAGTAAATTCTGCAACCACCACAACTCAGTCGGCCACCACACCAATGGGTGCCGAGACTTGGTGAGAAATCTCTTTAAGCTGTACAATGAGGGCAACTCGCCCAATTCATCAAGTCCGGAGGTGGAAATGGCGACAACCGGGGTAAGAAGCGTCGCGACGACAGCGACGACCTTCGCTAGCAGCTCAATCGCCAGAAACTGGATCCCCCCATGCCGAACAATCCACCGGGCGACATCGATAATGTTGGTGGAGGTTGTATGGTTTTGGAAGGCCCCCTAGGGGGAACTCAGTCCGGGAAAGCTCTGTCTGTTCGCCGACAGCAGAGCGACATGCGAGCACTCAACAACGTACATCAAGTGTGCATCGCTCTTGCCGCCGAGCAGCCCCCATCCCACCAGCTCATTTTCACAAATGACGATCTGAACAGCGTGGTGCAACCAAACAATTATGCTTTGGTCATCACGGGGAAAATCATGGGAACCATTATCCATCGCATGATGGTCGACACCGGGGCATACACCAACATCCTTTTCAAACATACTCTTGATGCCCTCGGTGGATATGCAGAATACATTGAGCCTTGCGACGATATTATCGTAGGGTTCGGGGACACGCACAACCTTCCAATCGGAAATATCAGACTCTCCCTGGAGTTGGCATCGTCAAAAGAGCCAGAAATGCACCATACTCGGCAGCTCGACTTCCTGATCGTAGACATGCCATCGTCCTACAATGTGTTCATCGGCCGACCTTTCTTCAACGAATTCAAGGCGGCCGCTTCTACTTATTTTTACTGTGTAAAATTTCCGACCTTGGCGGGAGTTATAACCGTCAAGGGCGACCAGACACGGGCGAGGGAGTGTCTCGTCCGTTTTGCTAAGTGCCATTCTAAAGAAACTCCTATGATTGGCCAGTATATTGAGTGTCAAAAACAAAAAGAACAAATGAACTACCTAAAAGGTTTTCCTAGCAAGTACCGAAAGATCGAAGTTGGGGAGTGCAGTCGGTGTCTCGACGACCACCAAATAGAGGCGAATGAGCACGCCTCCATGGAAGTGGGCGACCACACCCAAATGGAGATCGACGAGCAGATAGATTCGGGCGACCAACTCCCCGACGACCAGGTTCCAGAAAACATTCCAGATCTAGAGCCTAGGTTAGGCTTTGAGCCAAAGTTCGGAATCGAGGATCCTCGTTGGAAGGAGCCTAAAGAGCGGGCAACTTCAGCAGAGGACCTTGAAACTATTCAGTTAAACGATGCTCGTCCGGAACTCGAGGTATTCATAGGTTCAAATTTACCAGCACATTTGCAGTCTGATATAATTGCATTTTTGAAAGAAAACGTCGGAGCTTTCGCATGGTCGCATGAGGATATGGTAGGTATCAAAACAAGCCACGTCTGCCACAAGTTAAACATTGATCCAACAAGAAGACCCATCACCCAAAAACGAAGAAAATTTGGGCCCGATAAGTATGCGTCTATGGCAGTAGAAGTCAAGAAATTGATCGACAATAAATTAATTGAGAAAACTGGAACTGATCCTGAGTGGTTGGCAAATCCAGTGCTCGTAAAAAAGGCAACCGGGTCGTGGAGATTGTGTATAGACTTCACAGATCTAAACGATGCCTGTCCCAAAGATCACTTTCCGATGCCCCACATCGATCATTTGGTGGACAATACAGCGGGGCACGAGATGTTAACTTTCATGGACGCTTTCGCGGGGTACCATCAAATTGCTATGCATCCCGACGACCAGAGACACACTGCTTTCATGACCGCAACGGACATGTACAGTTGGAAGAGAATGCCTTTCGTTTGAAAAACGCAGGGGCAACATACCAAAGACTGGTAAATAAGATGTTTGAGCAACACATCGGCGAGATGGTGGAGGTCTACATCGACGGCATCGTTGTCAAAAGTTTACGAAAGGAAGATCACCTACACCACCTCTCCTTGACATTCGATATTCTGAAAGAATACAACATGAAGTTAAATCCAAAGAAATGCAGTTTTGGAGTTAGCTCCGGGAAATTTCTAGGGCACTTGGTTAGCCAGCGGGGCATCGAGGCGAATCCGAGTAAAATTCAAGCAATCATCGATATGTAAAGCCCAAGAAACGTAAAAGAAGTGCAGAGGTTGATAGGATGCCTTGCATCGCTGAACAGATTCATAGCACGAACGGGCGATCGTTGCAAACCTTTTTTCGATGCTTTGAAAAAAGGGAGGTTCGAATGGACCGACGAATGTGAAAAAGCTTTCAAAAAGCTGAAGGAATATTTATCGGATCCGAAGGTCCCGTCTAAACCAGTCCCCGGAGAAATCTTATATCTCTACTTGGCAGCCACTGACTGTGCGATCAGTTCAGTACTCGTCCGAGCAGAGGGGAGCACACATCTTCCAATCTATTATGTAAGTCAGACACTGAGAGAAGCGGAGTTGAGATACACTCCAATGGAAAAATTGGCGTACGCATTGGTCATGAGCGTCAGAAAACTAAGGCAATACCTTTTCGACCACGAGGTGGTCGTCCTCACGACTTTTCCTCGTCGGCGAGCACTTCATCGTCCCGATACCACTGGAAGGCTTTTGAAATGGTCGGTGGAAATCGGACAATTTGGGCTCACCTACTCGCCCAGAACGGCAATCAAGGGACAAGTGCTGGCGGAATTCATTGTGGAACTCACTTTCCCAGAGAAATTGGACAAGGAAATCGAGCTTCCTTGGACATTGTTCGTCGATGGCTCTTCGACGAGCACCAAAGCAGGGGCAGGAGTCGTCCTCACCAGTCCAGCCGGACAGACTTTTGCTTCGGCGATCGAGTTCGAATATCGGGCGACGAACAACGAGGCAGAGTACGAGGCTCTGGTCGCAGGAATCAGGATGGCTATGGCCGTGGGCGCCAGAAAACTGAAATTTTTTTCCGATTCTCAGTTAGTGGTTTGTCAAATAACAGGCGAGTACGAGGCTCGCAGCGATCAAATGTTGAAGTATCAAGACTTGGTGAAAGGATTGCTTGAGCAATTCGATCAGTTTCACATCGAGCAAATCCCTAGGGAGGAGAATACGCAAGTAGATGCCTTAGCTCGGCTGGCCACTTCAGAGGGGGAAGCAATATTTTCAGAAGCAACCATCACTAAGATTTCTTCCCCATCAGTGAGCAGAGGTCAAATTTTGCAGATTGAAGCGACCAGCGACGAGGACTGGAGGACGCCGATAACCAAGTACATCAAGACCGGCGAGCTCCCGGACGACAAGGTGAAGGCGACCAGATTGCAGCTCAGGTCCGCAAGGTACACTAATATTGGCGACCAGCTGTACAAACGGGGTTTTTCAATGCCTTTATTGAAATGTCTCGGAGAAGACGAAGCGAAGATCATCATGTATGAAATCCACGACGGAGTGTGTGGAAATCATACAGGGGGGCAAGCGCTCGCTTTAAAGATCATAAGGCAAGGCTACTTTTGGCCAACACTGAAGAAGGATGCAATCCACTACGCGCAGACGTGCAAGAGATGTCAAGCCTTCGCTCCCGCCATTCACTCACCACCAGACGAGCTCATCTCGGTGTATAGTTCGTGGCCTCTCGCGAAGTGGGGGATCGACATCATCGGACCTTTCCCACCAGCTGCTGGGGGAGTAACTTTCGTAGTCGTAGCAGTCGATTACTTCACCAAATGGACAGAGGCAAAGGCATTGAAGACCATCACAACGGGCCAAATGACAAGCTTCATTTGGAAGAATATAATTTGCAGGTTCGGCCTACCACGAGCGATAGTGACCGACAACGGACGTCAGTTCACGAGTCAAGACATGCTGGAATTCTGCTCAAAATGGAACATCAAGAAAAAATTTTCAACACCCTATCATCCACAATCAAATGGGCAAGTAGAGGCAATCAACAAAATCATCAAGCACACTTTGAAAGCTAAGCTAGACAGATTGAAGGGCAAATGGGCGGACGAGCTGCACATGGTTTTGTGGGCTTATCGGACGACCACGAGGAATTCTACAGGTGAGACACCGTTCGCGCTCGCGTTCGGAACCGAAGCTGTCATACCAGCAGAGGGGCAGGTCGCCACCTTTCGAGTAGCAAAATATGACGAGCAGTTGAATAACGATGCACAGCTCTCCGATTTGGACTTCCTAGAGGAGCGAAGACTAACAGCGGACGAGAAGAATGTGGTCTACAAACAAAGGTCAGAGCGCTACTACAACACCAAAGTACGTGCTCGCCAATTCTCCATCGGCCAGCTCGTACTTCGGCGGGCGACGGAGCAATCCATTGGCATACTTGGCCCGAATTGGGAGGGTCCGTACCGAATAACGCGCACACTCCTGAACGGATCGTACGAGCTAGAAGATCTCGAGGGCAAGCCAAGCAAGTACCAATGGAATGCAGTCAAGTTGAAGAAATTTTATCAGTAAGTTTTTAATTTCTTTATATTTGTGTAGTTTGTATCCAGTCATTTTCAAATCCATCAATCCATTTGTATTAAGTTTTTATCGGAAAGTTTGTAAATTTCATCAAGTGTTAGATAAGTTTTAGGAATTTTAGATAAGGCTCTGCGTAGCCAGCTGTGAAATAGAAGAGTTCAACCGACGAATGGTTAACTCTAAAAGACGAGCACTATTTTTTAAAGATGCTCGCAAAGGAAAGACGAGCACTCTTCTTTAAAAAGATGCTCGCAGGGTAGTGGCGACGACGATCACTACCTAAGAAACAAGAGTTCAACCGACGAATGGTTAACTCTAAAAGACGAGCACTCTTAAATGATGCTCGCAAAGGAAAGACGAGCACTCTTTCTTAAAGATGCTCGCAAAGGAAAGACGAGCACTCTTTTTTAAAAAAAGATGCTCGCAAAGTAAAGACGAGCACTCTTTCTTAAAGATGCTCGCAAGATAACAACGACGAACGCAAACCAATGAAAGAAAAATAAAAAGTATTTATTAAAAAGTGCTTGCAAAAAATAAATAACATAAATTGAAAAGCAGTGACAAGGACGATCACTCAAGGAAAAACAAACACATCATAAGCAAAAAGGTTCATTCATTAAAAAAGCCTTGGAAAGGCTGAAATTACAAAAAGGCCCTAGTGGCCGGACAATCCTAAAAAAAGCAAAGAAAAGAGAACTAAGTCTCTGTGGCGTTCCCCTCGGTAGGACCCTCTTCCTCGCCCGCGGTCGCCACCTCGGCAGGAGCATCCTGCTCGACTCCAACCTCCACCTCGCCTTGTGGGGGGTCATCGAAGTACACCGGAACCCCAAAGAGACGAGGGAACTGGAGTCCCATTTTCAACAAAGGGAGCAGGGGTAATCTTGATTCAGGCTTGGGATTTTCACCCATGATGAGGTCATAGATAAAGCCGCCGAGGAGTGTGACGTCCACGTCTGGCTGAGCTTCCTTGAGTTTGTGAACGAGCTCGTGGGCAGTAAGGGCCACTGTTAAAATGGCCACGCTCCCAGCGATGTCGTTGCTTTCATCTCGGTCATCCGCCACGGCGTCCAGCTCTTGCTGAAGAGTGGCCAAGTTTTCCTCAGCAGTTGCAAAATCATTTTGAAGAATGCCCACTTCGGCAGTTTTCTTTTTTAGCTCGTTCTCAGCAGCATTGAGGCGAGCACGGAGATCTTCGATCATTTGAAGATCCTCCTGATCTTTCTTCCGAACAACCTCGAGCTGGGCCTCAGAATCGGCCAATTTGGCCTCAAGGTCGGCCACCTTCTCCCCAGTTTTGGCCAACTCCCTCTCAGCACCAGCTTTTGCCTTGGCCATATGGGCGAGCTTCACGCTCCTCTCCTCGCTGATTTTGCGACTATCATAAATTTGGCTGGCAAGCTTCTCGACAGTGAAAGCTGCGCGGCTGAGCTCGACGGCGACCAGTCTGGCATTCTCTAGAGAGTTCTGGTTGTTCACCTCGTCGACCAGTGTGGTCGTCAGCGATCGAGGAAGATTCTTCATGGCCCGGACCGTGGTCAGATCCAGCACCTCTTGGTCGGCCGGATCCCGCGAGCGGTAGTAGCCGAGGAGGTTATCGTTGAAAGGCTCAGTAACCGGGTGTTCGACGAGTCTGTCAAAGAAGAAAAAGTTAGAAAAGGTACATCTAGAAAAAATTCAAAGGAATTTTTCAGAGGACTTACTTGGCAACCCTTACGGCGTCCCAGCCGAGAAGGGTGTTATCTCCAGAGGCCCTCTGTTCGGTCGACGTGCACGTCATAGCCTCTCGCGACCGAGTGTTTCTGCGAGGAGGGGATACGATCTGTGTGGAGGGAGGCGAGTTAGCCCTCGCTGGAGATCTCCTCGGAGAGATCCTCTGTGCGATTACTGGCTCGGCCCTCTGCTCGGCAGCAGTTGGGCGAGAAGAACCCCCTCGCGCGGGTTTCGAAACTTTCTTCGGAGGAGCCCCCGAGGTCTCCGCCCCCTTTCTTTTGCCTTTACCTGAGCCGTCAACGATATGACGCTCGCGAAGCATCCTTGCTTGTTGAATCATTCGGCTCGACATGATTCGATCGACTTCAACGGTTTGGGGAAGATAAGTGACAACTCTTTCAGGAACCACTACTAAAAACAAAGTGTTAGTATTACGAAGAGAAGAATTTCTGGCTAAAAAACTTGGAAACATTTCGATACCTGGAGGAAACTCTCGTGTAAAATGGTGAGGAGGTACTCTAAGACCTGCTCGCTCGCGCATACACTCCCTGTTCAGAAAGCGGCAGGACCTCTCCAGGTAGCGACGGTTAAGAACGCAGCAGATGTGGTATTGAAAAAGGGGCGAGAGACAGTGCTCGGCAGTCCTCGTACGAACAGTTTCACCTACAAAAGTGAGGAGTTATTCAGTATAGACAAGAACGAGCAGAAATAAAAAGACTTACCACGCATTCTTTCATAGTCGGTCGCGATGGGAATGCGAGCAGAGGATCCATCCGGCCTCACCGCACTTTTCCAGTCCCCAGCTACCCACCACCAGTTGGTCTTCCAGTCTCGAATCTTGTTGGGGACCCCTTCAACCAACTTGAAATTATCACGGCCTCTTACGTAATAATAACCATAGCCCACCTTCTTTCCGACCTCGGCCGCCTGAAGGAGGTAGTTGATCTCTTTCGGGCTAAGCCACGTTTTCCGATAACCGTTATCGGCCGCCACCAGGCCGAACAGCGTCAGGAGCCCAATCAAGTTCGACCACCCGTTCGGAAATATTTGTGAAGGGGCCACCCCTAGAAAGTGTAAAAAGTTGGAAATTCTGGGGTGCAGGGGGAACCTCAACCCTGCCTCCATCATGCCGATGTTTACGGCGACCATCCCTTCCGGCGGCTGGTCGGCCCTCTCATCCGGGCGAGGAACAAAGAAGCAGACGTCGACCGGCAGATGATACTTCTTCCGGGAATTTTCTAGTTGGGTCGAGGAGACTTTGCTCGCGTACTTGCTTGCTTCATACCTCGATTCAAAAGCTTCTCGGTATGGGCGAGGGACCTCTCTAGGAAGGTAATCGCAGAAGTACTTATAGTAGGTCTCCCTCGAGAGCTCGTCGCCATCCAAGTTTTCTCGCCCACTCAAGATGTCCTTTATGCTCGCCGCATAGCGAACAACTTCCTCAAAATCCTCGCGAAGACTTCTCGTCAAGGTCTCCTCGACTCGAGCAGTATCTATCTGTTCGCCCACTCCTCGGTCCAAACCTTGGTCGTGCAGATCTGAGTCGGTCTCACTACTGTCCTCCTCGGCATCATTGCCGGCATCATCCCTATCGGATTCGTCGATCTCATCTACATCGACGACCTCCGTCTTTCTAGCGTTGCGGACTCCAACATTTATGGGTTCGGGGGAATGGATCCTAGAGTCCGAAGAGGCTGTCCTCTCCACTAAGGCAAAAGCTAATTTGTCAAACTCGCCGGAACTGGCGGCGCCGCCATCCAACGATGGTGAACCACCACCGGAGCCACCACCAACCTCCATTTTTTCTTAAGAAATGGGGGAAAAGGAGATTTTTAAAGAAATAAATGTACTTGGTTTACCTTGTTGTCGATCGAAAACCACCCAAATGTTACCGGAAAAGCTTGAAGATCTTGCCTTGGAAGGAGCTCGAGAAGAAATTCAAAGGTGCAAAGAGTGGAAAGTGTTTTGAAGAAAATGAAGGCCCTATTTATAGGCAAAATCGATCAGGGATCAATGTGCAAAAAACGGGGTCAAAATCGCAATTTTCCGAAAGTTTTGGGGTCATTTCCGAAATCGAGGTCGGAAAGTGACCCCCACGCGCGACCGTTGAGGTCGGCACGCGCCCCACGCGCGCAATTCAATATTTTAGGCGCCATTTACGCGTTTGACACAGGTCACATCAATCATCATTAAAAGTGCTTCGGAAAGCGTGCTCGGCGTAGGAAACGAGGCGACCACCTCCGTTTTACGTCATCAAGATTCCAAATTTGATTTGCTTGTCGAAGACAAATCTAAGAATACGAGGACACTGCTGAATGTTATATCTAGTCAAAGAAGTCAATCTTTGACAATTCAATCCTAGTCACCGGCTTACGTGGCGAGGACCAGTCAACAAAGTCTTACGACGACTAGTCAACAAAGTCTTGCGACGACCAGTCAACAAGAAGAAAATGTAATATAAATAGTGTTTTGTATTTGTAATAATTGAGTGCTCGCCCAAATGTCGGCGAGCACATGTTAGTTGCTGCTCGCCCAAAGATGTTGGCGAGCAGACTTATATTTAGCTAGACAAGTGTTGAAGCCTTGGGAGGCAGCAAGGAGCGTGGCGACCACTTTCCTCGAAGGTATTTCGGCGACCACCCACCTAGACGACCAGGTTCTCCGGCGACCACCGTGACCAGCCCTTCGGCATCTCGCCGAGGACGACCACCAAAGGCGGTTTAGCATTAAATGCGCCATCCCATCACCTTTTCGGGCAGAAGATAGGTCCAGTAAGGTTGTGCCACGTGTAAAGGGCGGGCAGACCCCAAAAACCACTATATAATGCCTAAAAGGCTCATTGTAAGAGACAAGTTGTTCATTCCACCAAATCACCCTACCCTAAGAAATATACTCTCCCAAAGCTCTCAAGCTTTTAGCTTCTCCAAGAAGCTACATCCATTGTTCTTGCTTATTTCTTCATATTATCTTCATTAATCATCATAATAACCCGTTTAAACACGTAATAACCCCCGATCATAATACATGTTTGTATCGTACTAACAAATAGTCCACATCCGAATCAACCCGATAAAAGTGCATACAACAATGCCCATGCAACAAATCTTCTCAGAACTCAAAGCTTATGAGTTTGACCTCAACAGAAGGAAACCTGCTGAGGAACCTTCCTTACCAACAAAGGAGTGGCTTTGAAAGCCAAAGCTGCTGAACCTAAAATGCAGCCCACCCCTAGATCATCAAAGTCAGTCTCTAAGGATGAAATGAAGGAAGAGCTAGCCCTTATGGCTAGAAGATTTGACAAGCTGAACTCAAGGTTTGGTAGATACAAGAAATTCTACCAAGACAACAAGGTCAGGAGAAGATACAACTCTCCTGAAGCCCAGGCTGAGGACAAAAGGCCTGAAGAAAGAAGATCAGAGGACAAGTACTCTGATAGGAGAAAGTCCAGCAGAGCTGAACCCTCATCATCCAGAAGGAGAGATGACCCAAAGAAGGATGATGATGAGGACTTGTGCTATAACTGCAAAAAGAAAGGGCACTTTCAATATAACTGCCCTGAGCTCAGCTCTAAGGAAAGGAAGGAGAGACAAGCAAAGAGAGACAAGAAGTTCACCAACAGGAAAGCCATGATGGCTGGTGATGAGTCTGAATCTGTTGAAAGCTTCAACTCTTCTGATGATGGACTATTCTCCAACAGTGATGATGATGATGTGTACAACATGGCCATAGAGGATGATGAGGTATCCTCTACTTCTAGCTCACCATCATTTTTATCACAAAACACTAGTGAAGTCAACCTGAAACTTTCTTTTGGAAAGTTAATGGAAGATTTCACTAGGTTACAAGAATTTCATGACAACTGTGTGAGAGAAAACGAAAGGTTGTCTATTGAACTTGCAAAACTTTCTGAATCAGTAATTAATGTCAAGTCTACTGAGTTGTATCAACAAGTCTTGAGAGAACTTGAGGAAGCTTCTCTCAGGACAGTTGACCAACAAAAGCAGATTGATGATCAACTACTCACTCAGAAGAGAAAAGATTTTGAGCTAAAAATTCTTCAAGCTAAATTTGAAAATCTCTCACATGAGTATGATATTCTTAAAACTAGTGAAGAGAGCCTGAAATTAAAGATGTCTGCTTTGAACAAATCCTCTAGAGCAATAGAGGAAATTCAAAGCTCCCTAAGACCTATGGCTCAAAAGAGTGGATTGGGTTTCAATCCATTTGAATCTTCATCTTGTCTTAGTGTTGCTTCAACAAGTAACGCTAAGAGAGTCTTTGTGAGATCAGTGGCACAACAAGCTGAAAATGAATTAATTCAGCCACTGAATAAAGGAAAGGGCAAAATGCATGAGATGCCCACATAAGTGTTTCAGGGAACTAGGCCCATACCTAAGGAAAAGGCCAAAGTTCCTGAACACAACAGGAATGTTGTTTAGCAGAGTAGACCCAGTGGAAGGGCAACTCATCTGAACAATACTCAGAGAGGTTGTCCAAGGTATGTTCAGCCTAGGCCAACACCCCTGAGGAAGCCTCAACTGAACAGACCTATGGTCAACTATCCTCAAGGGCAGAATAAAATAAGATAACCAAAACCCTTCATGCCAAAGGGTAATGGTCATAAATATGTCTATCCTCAAAGACTCCCTCAAGTAGCACAAAGAACTAATAAGTTCAGGAGATTTGACAACTCTCTTGAAACTTACAGAGTCAACACTTCCACACACTCTTTCCCAAAGGCATTTAAGGGAAAGACAGTGTATGTAGTTGCTACAGGAAAACAACTTAGCCACCTTAAATCAATCAGGGTAATTAGGCAAGTTTGGGTTCCTAAAGGTACAACTAACCTCTCAGGACCCAAAATTCAAAGGGTACCTAAAGCTTGTTAATTGCAGGTACCTTTGGGCCACAAGAAGATGAGGAGTATGAGCAAAAAGTCAGCATGGTACCTTGACAGTGGATGATCAAGGCACATGACTGGAAACAAAGATCTCCTCACTGAATTCACTGAGAAAGAAGGCCCAAATGTCACATTTGGAGACAGCTCACAAGCAACTACAAAAGGTTATGGTACCTTGATAATTGGTAATATCAAGGTATCCAATGTATCATATGTGGCTGGTCTCAAATATAACCTCCTAAGCATAAATTAGTTCTGTGATAAAGGATATAATGTTGAGTTCTCAAGTGGAAAATGCTTAATAAAAGATAAAACTCAACAAACCTTACTGACTGGAACTAGGAGAGGTAATGTGTATTTTGCTGACTGGGACAAGTCCACTGATGCTGCATGTTTCATTTCCAAAAGCTCTAATGAACAAAGTTGGTTATGGCACAAAAGACTAAACCACCTGAACTTTAAATCAATGAACAAACTTGATAGAAATGTATTAGTTAAAGGACTGCCTAATGAAGTTTTCATTAAAGAGCATGTCTGTAAACCATGCCAAGAAGGAAAACAGATTAAAGCTTCATTCAAAGGAAAACCAGTCATCTCTACTGAAAGGGTACTTGAACTTTTACACATGGACTTATTTGGACCAATTACCCCTACAAGCATAAATGGTAGAAAATACACATTGGTTGTAGTAGATGACTTCTCAAGGTTCACATGGGTAGTATTTCTCCTTAATAAGAAGTAAACACAAGTCAAACTCCCTGAACTACTAAAGAGACTGTCCAATGAGAAAAGCCTTAATATAATCAAGATAAGATCTAATAAAGGTACTGAGTTCATCAATTCATACATCAATGAGTATTGCTCACAAAATGGAATAGCCCATGAAACCTCAGCATAATGGGGTAGCAGAAAGAAGAAATAGAACTCTCAAAGAAGCTGCTAGAACCTTAATTGCTGATTCAAATTTACCTAAGAGGTTTTGGGCTGAAGCTATAAACACTGCATGCTATACTCAGAATATATGTTTGATCACTAAGGGACAAGGCAAAACCCCTTATGAACTCTGGAAAGAAAGATTGCCTAAAGTATCTTACTTTCACATATTTGGTTGTAAGTGTTTCATTCACAACAATGGGAAAGAGCAGTTGAAAGCTTTTGATAGCAAAGCTGATGAAGGGATATTTCTTGGATATTCCCAAATCAGTAGAGCTTTCAGGGTCTACAACTGTAAAACCCTTATTGTGGAAGAAACACCACATGTTGTGTTTGATGAATCTATCCTTGAGAACAGGAACAAGAACTTGGATACTAATTAAATCACACAAAGGACAACCAGACTAAACCTAAAAGAGAAAGAGGCAACATTCATAGATGTTGTCCAGGTCAATCCTCCTGAAATCACTAGACTGGACAACAATCCTGAAGGCAAATCCCACTGAAGGAAATGATGAACTGAATGACCCAATCCTAGTTCATAATCAGGTAACACCTACCAATGAAGAAGCAGGCCCTGCTGAGGTAGTTAATGGATCTGATATTCAAGGGGGAAACGTAAATGTTGAAAATGCCAATGTCCCTAACATTGAGGACAACACCCCTGAATATGATCTTGAGTTAGATCCTGCATTAAATTTTCCTGAATATTATGATGCTAGTGACTCAACCTTAGTAGAGGACTACTCTACTGAAGGGATCAGAAAAAGAAGGACATGGTTATCTGACCATCCTACTGATCTGATACTTGGTGATCCAAGTGTAGGAGTCAAAACTAGAAGGTTTCATGGTGAAAGTGCTCTGTTTTGTTGTTTCTTATCAGAACAGGAGCCTAAGGACATTGATGAAGCTCTTCAAGATGCCAACTGGATTACAGCAATGCAAGAAGAGCTTAACCAATTCACCAGGAATGATGTTTGGGAGCTAGTTGACAGACCATCACATCAAGATGTTATTGGAACCAAATGGGTGTTCAAGAACAAGAAGAATGAGAATGATGTGATAGTCAGAAACAAGGCCAGATTGGTGGCTAAGGGTTATTGTCAATCAGAAGGCATTGACTATGATGAGACTTTTGCTCCAGTAGCAAGACTTGAAGCCATAATGTTGTTCTTAGCCTATGCTGCCCACAAGAGATTCAAAGTCTATCAAATGGATGTCAAGAGTGCCTTCTTGAATGGAGTATTAAAGGAAGAAGTCTATGTTGAGCAACCACCTGGTGTTGAGATTGGAAACCAAGTCTACAGACTAAAGAAAGCTCTCTATGGACTCAAGCAAGCTCCAAGAGCTTGGTATGATACACTGTCATAGTTTCTCTTGGATCATGGATTTGTTAAAGGAACTGTGGACAAAACTCTCTTCAGAATCTGTGAAGGAGATGACATTCTCCTTGTCCAAATATATGTTGATGACATCATATTTGGATCCCCCAATGAGAAGCTATGTGAAAAGTTCTCAAAGCTCATGCAAAGCAAGTTTGAGATGTCAATGATGGGTATGATGAACTTCTTCTTGGGCTTACAAGTCAAGCAATCAAAAGAAGGAATCTTCATCAACCAAGCTAAGTACACCAAAGAAATGATTAAGAAGTTTGGGTGTGCTACTAGCAAGCCAGTAAGGATCCCAATGAACACTAATTGGAAGATGGATCCTGATGAGAGTGGTGTTTCAACCAACTCTACTGAGTATAGAGAAATAATTGGTTCCCTCCTCTATCTCACTGCTAGCAGACCTGACATCACCTTTGAAGTAGGTGTATGTGCATGGTTTCAAGCAAATCCTAAGAAGAGCCATCTAGAGGTTGCTAAGAAGATTTTGAGGTATCTCAAAGGCACTGAAAATATAGGCCTTTGGTACCCTGCTGATGACAATATTGAGTTAACTGGCTACTCAGATGCTGATTATGGAGGTTGCAGAATTGATAGGAAGTCCACTTCAGGAACATATCAATTCTTGGGAAACAAGCTCAACTCTTGGTTCTCAAAGAAGCAAAACACTGTGGCCACCTCCACCACTGAAGCTGAGTATGTTGCAGCTGGAAGTTGTTGTGCTCAAATCCTATGGTTGAGACAACAACTAAGGGACTACAATGTCAACTCTACTAAAGTGCCAATTTTCTGTGATAACAACAGTGCAATTGCAATTTCTCAAAATCTAATGTTGCACACAAGATGCAAACATGTGGATATCAAACATCACTTCATTAGAGACCATGTGGAGAAGAAGGACATCAAATTGGTGAAAATCCACACAGATCACCAAAAAGCTGATATTTTGACAAAACCACTTGCAGAAGAAAGATTCTTGGAATTATCAGCAGAATTGGGACTTCTTGATCCAGGAAAGTTGGACAAGTAAGCCAAATGGAGTTAATCAATTAAGGGGGAACTGAAAGTGATCCTCAGTAGACTTGGTCAAGTCTTCTGAAACTCAGAGAAGTTGATCTCAATCTCTTCAGTAAAATTAAGCAGGACACTTGTCCAAAGGAGTTCAGGACACTTGTCCATGACAGTTCAGGACACTTGTCCATGACATTTCAGGACACTTGTCCATGTGGGGTCAGATAAGTTGTCTTAGCTATCAAACCAAATCTTGGTCTCATAAACACATATTTTGGGTAATCATTGCCTATTTTGATGGCTGTCTCATTCCTCTTAAAGCCATCACCTTTACAAATATTTAATTTATCCCCTACCCAAAAAGTCACTTTCAATGCATTAAATGCCAAGATTTAACTCTTGTTTGCATTAAACATTTCAAGCCATGATCTATCTTGAAAACCCCCCCAGCCTTTAACTAATATTAACTCCTTCCCACGTTTTGAATAAAAACGGTTTCCAACACTGTTCCATTGGTTATTAATCGTTGGATCAAGTTCTGGCCAACTCCCCTGAACTCAATCTTGGCCGTTCAAACTTGATTTCCTCATTTGTAAACCCTTGAATTGCCTTAAGACTTACCTACTCAATGACATACATTCCTTTTGGAATATACTCCATGTCTTAAGAAGCCCACAACTTCATTTCTTCCCCACGCACTCAAAACTCTCTTGAAACCCTAGCTTTCAAGCCTTTCAAAGTCTCTTACTGTTCTATCCATGGCACCCAAAGCTAGACCAGAAATGATTGTTGATTTCTCAAATAAGGCTCTTGACCTTGATTTTGCTTATCTCAGCAACATAAATAACCTCATCTTTGAGCCAATAGTTTATTTTGAAAGTGAAGATCCAGAGGTTATTCCCACTCTGAGATGGCTGAGGAGAGATGGACTCCAAAAGTTCATGGAAGAAAAGCCCAGTTCTTGCCTTGAGAGCTACATGGCAGAGTTCTTTGCCTTTCTTAAATGGAGAGGCAAACCAGCAGATGGTGAAGTGGCAACAAGGCTGTCATATGTTGCTGAAGGAGAGGATGAGGAGAGATTCCATAGAGTAAAGTTCACTGAAGAAGATTTAGAAGAAGCTTTCGGATTGCCTTTAGAGGGAAGGAATCCAGAATTCTATGGAAATGGGCATGAGGAGGAAGTTGCTCAAGACTGGCTGCTAGTTCCAGGTCCCATCTCCTCAACCCAACATAAGAGAACTCTCAAGCCTAAATTCCTCAATCTATTTTAGGTGGTAACAAAAAGCTTATTGAGCAACACGGGGAGTCTAGAGCAAGTGAGTTCTCCCAGAATCAGAGTTATGGCTGCAATGATTGATGCAAGTGACAAGGGCATCCAATTCAATTGGAGGGAGTTCATCATGAATGAGATGATGAAGGAGAAGGCAAAATTCAAAGTGAGAGTCCACAACAAGGTGGTGTTGGAAGGAAAACTCAAGTATTGCACAAGGGCAAGCCTGTTGATTGAGAAGTTTTCACATTATTCTGAGATGCAAACCTTTGCAAAACCTCTCCCAACCCAGAAAATCATGTTCAGGAAGCTTATCAAGAAGATTGAACAAAGGATATTGCTACTGACCAAACCTGCTGAAGCTGAGGTTGAAAAGAAGCCCAAATTGAAAAGGAGGACAAAAGCAAGGGCTGTCAAGACAAAGAAATTGTCTCAAATTCCCTCAGAGGAAAATTCAGGAGCATCAACTGAGATTGATGAAGTTGCTGAAGAAGGTGTTCAAGTGCCTTCAGATTTAGGAGAAATTAGGGACAAGTTCCCTATGGTGGTAAAGCAGAAGAAGGGTGAGAAGAGGATCAGGGAAGATGTCCCTGATGAGGAAGGAAGTGGGAGCAGTAGGGCTAGCAAGAGAAGGGCCAAGCCTACTGAAAAGTAGTTGGAACTTCAGGAAGAAAAGACTTTGCAAATTGCTCTAAGGGAGAGCAGAGCTGAAAGCAAAACTAAGTCTAAGTCTAGAACCAACTCCTCTGGTTCTGGTACTCTAGAATCCAAAGTTCCTGAATCCCAACATCAAGAGCCCAACTCCCCTGATACCCACAAAATTCCTGAAAACCAACTTATCACCCCCCTGAACCTAACCAAGAGGTATTCCCCAGAAGGAGCTACAAATAGAGGGTCAATAGATGTGTTTGCTGATCTTGCAGTGGATGAGACAAGACTCCAATCTCCACTTGACTCATCCATGCTCAATTATTCAAAACTCTTAGAAGTTACACTCCTAGAGCCATCTCCCCTGAGCAAAGCCACTTCAGATCCATTGCTCTCAAAAGCAACTGAAGCAATTATTGCAGCACCCAACCCTTCTGAAGCCAACCCTTCTAAACCCAATCTTTCTGAAACCAACCCTCAAGCCAAACTTCCTGAACCCAGTGCCAACTCCCCTATAACCTAGAGTCCCCATTCAAGTGGATATGAGGAGGAGTATACTTATGAAAGTATGCTCAGAGGTGGAGCAAGTGCTAATGTGGACAGTTTGTACCCTGAACTTGCTGAATTTCCAAGGTTGCAGAAGCAATTCCATGATTTGAGAACCCTAGTAGGTGTGAAAGAGAAGACAATCATGGAGATTGCCCAAGTAATTCAAGACAAGGGTGCAAACTGGTGGCAGATTGAGGAAAGCAGATTGCTACATTTTGCTGGAGTGATGAAGACAAGACTCCTACTGATGAGGAAGTCTTTGCAAAATTGGTAGCTGATAAGATTGCTGAAGAAAATGAGAGAATTGCTCAAGGAATCAAGAACCCTGAGAGCAGTTCCAATGATGATGACAACAAGGATGGTCCCTCAAATCCCTCAAACCCCAATCCTTCTGAATCCAACCAACCTTCAACCCCTCTCTTAACCTATCATACGAAGGGTTCTATTTCATCAAAAGTGTTGACCAAAGCTGGTGACACAGCCAAAGATGCATCAGCCAATGAAGGTTCTTCTGAACCCAAGTCATAGCTTACTGATGTTGAGGCTCCCATTTTAGAAGCTGGTTTGGTTAAGGCCTCATCAGTGTCAGGAGAGTTGGACACTGACCAGCCCTTAATCATTCAGGATGACACAGTGGCTTTAGAGCCAAGCACTGTGATCTCCCAACAACTGCCTTCCTTGAACCCTGTTGAGGGTGAGGAATGTGCAGGTCTATGTGAAGGAGTTGAAAAGGATAAATTAGTGGAAAAACCAGAGGAAGTTGTAGATGAGAGAGATGTTATAATCACTAAGATAGTGAGTGTACCAACAAATGAGGGTGGAATAAGTGAGGAGGGGCAGGTTATTCTTGAAGTCAAATCTCAACTTCAAGAAACCCTTCAAGAATGTGAGGACATTTTAAATGAAAGGAGAAAAGAAAAAGTTGAAAATGAGAAGAAGACTGCTGATGTATCAGAGTCTTGTGAAAAAGAAATTGAGGGTGATGAGTGTTTATTTTCTGACAAATTTGATTTCTCTGATCTTGCATGTGTAACACTTGACCAAATTTTTGCTGATGAGTTTCTTACAGATGCTCCTATCCATGTTGATTCAAACTCAGCTCAAGCCATCCTAGGGGAGCAGTCAGCAAAGTTGGACTCTTTGGTCCATCAAGTAGAAACAGCCCATGCTGAGACTTCAGGAGCCTTGGATGAGCAAAGTAGAACTTTGGCATCTGTACAGATGAGATTGACAGGCTCTGAAGAGGTGGTGTTGCCTACCATTGAGGCCAGAATCAGTGGAGTTGAATCTGGTTTGCAAACCATCTCCACAGAAGTCCAGAAGGCCAAATCCAGCATGGAATTCATTACCAAAGATGTAAAAAAGGAACATAAACTGCTTAGAGACAACCACAACAACAATGTAAAGGCCCTGAAATTGGTTGTCAAGCAAGCAATTGGCAAGAAGACTGCCATACAAAGGAAGAGATTAGAGGAAATGAGGTTGGCTATGGTGAAAGCAGCTTCAGAGAGGTTCACTCAAGAAGTGTTGGCCAAGATTGCTGAAAGTGTAGTGGCCAACCTCACTAATTTTATTAAGGCTAACCTTGATGCATCCCTCAAGTCCACCATGGAAGAAGTTGTTGCCCAAAAAATGAAGTCTGTTCTTGCTTTCCTGAGCTTGAGCAGTGACAGGATGCAAAACATCCATGATGAAAATGTCTACTTGCTTGAGGAGATGAAATCCCTGAACCTGGCCCAGTCCCTGATGGCAACTACTATGAGTGAGCTCAAACCTCAATGTTTTGATGCTGCCAAAAAGGGGGAAAGGGAAAGAGCAAGGGCTAAAGGTGCCTTGACCATTGGAGAAGGAAGCAAAGGCAAGGACAAGGATCCTGAAGACAAAGGGAAAGGCAAGGCAGTTCAAAATCTGGAGGATTTGGATGAAGATAAGCAACTAGCAATTGCTCTAAAGAATTCAGTAGCATCAGCACAGGAAGAAGGAGCCAGATTGCAGCAAAGGCCTGGAGGAGAGATGTCTGGTTTGGATAAGGTTGCTGAAGGAGGAGTCCAAACAAGAGGGCAGATCAAGAAGGCAAAGGGAAAGAAGAGGAAAGCTGAAACATTCACAGACTTTCCAAACAGCCTTGAACTCCCTGCTAAGTTCAGGATTGAAGAAGAAGTGCCCACCTCCAAGAAAGGCAAAACTGCTGAAAATGACAAAGTTGCTGAACAAACCAAGACTGCTGATGAAGCCAAATCTGCTGAGACTGACAAGACCACTGAAACCAAGTCTACTGAAAGCCCCAAGATTGCTCAAGAAAATGTTGAAGTGTTGTTTGAAGAAGGTTTTGGTGCATAACCTAAGAAAAGGACAACAATGCTGGCTAATGATCCATCCAAGATGTTTGTGGAAGGTTATGGAAAAGATCCTGAAACTCAGCAAAAGCTGGCTATGATGAGAGCCTAGGAGAAGATGGATTTGATTGAAGAAGCAAATAGGGCCAGAGATAAAAGGAGAGCTGACTTTCAGAAGCCTAGAAGAAAGAGGGCTACTTACAGCAAGATGAAGCCACAACTGTTGATCCCAATGGACACCAAATATCCTCACTTGGATAAATGGGTTCCAATCCAGCTGAATGACACTTGGGAAGAGGCAAAGAGGGAGTTTGTTTATGACTACTATGTCATAGGCAGATGGAATGAGGAAGATCCCAGCTCCACCTTTACACAGTTTATGATTGATTATCACAGGGAGCTCTATCAACAATTGCTTGCAGCTGCTGACATGGCAAGAATTGAGCTCAATGCCCCTAAGCCAATCATCTACATGCCTCCCAAGCTAGATGGCTTCATCGACCAATCCAAGATCCTTTAAGAATTCTTTGAGATCCTGAAACTGAACAGGATGGTGCTTGGTCCCAAGGGTACAAATCAAGAGGCTATGGAGTTGAAGAAGAGAGTGTGGGCACAGTATGGGATGGTGCCACCTCCTGAAGATAACCTTTGAACTGGCTAAGTCTACTTGACCCTTGTTTGCCATAAGTGCTGAAATGGATGATTACTTGGTCTTGGTTGCTATCCTGTTAATATGGTCATTCTGTTGAATGTGCTCAAGACTGCTGAAATATGCCTCATGCCTTAATGATTATATGATCTGATAACCTTTTATTTGTTCTGATCATATGTATTAGGTTAGTAATGCTCTGATCATTTGATATGTAATTTTCCTTGACTCATGCTCTGATATGGTTGTTTAACTATCATCATGCCTGTAATGATCTATGAATCTATGAATGATACTTGAAAATGTTTATGAATCAAGAAACAACATCTCATAATCTCAATTTACCTAACTTAAACCTATATGCACTTGAACAGTGATTACACTAACATATCTCTCTCAGGAAATTTGACCTTAGTCTCATATACTGAAGAAAAATTTTATAAGTGTAGTCAAGACACCTTTGCATAACTTGTATAGGTTTTGGTATCATCAAAAAGGGGGAAATTGCTGGGAATAAAATGAGAAGTTTTGATTTAGATACCAAAACCCCTTAAGACATGCCAAATAAGATAAGTCATAATGAAATGAACATGTTTCAGGAACATTGGAACATGTAACTTAAGGCAAATTGAGAAACTAAAATGTTAGGCAGCTCTTTGATTAATAGATGCACAAGTTGAGGGGGAACACATGCTTAGAAATGATACATGAAACTAGTCCCCTCAAGGCTCAAAACTAAATTGATCCAAATCTGTTGAATGCACTGAATGGACAACTATGCTGATCAAGTCAGTCCAGTTGTATACCAACCTATCTGAAGATCACATGAACTAAGTGCATTATCAAACTAAGTCACTGATTTCTATGTCAAGGATCAGAGGATATGAACAGGAGAGTTGTCTCAGCACACTTGAACCAGACCAGTTTCAAAGACAAGCCCAACTGTGCTGATAAGATCAAGGCTACTGATCTAAGCCATAAGTGATCAATGTTCATCAAGAGATACACATGAAAAGAGACAAGAGCCAAGTCATCTGAAGAGCTAAAGTCAACATTGCTGATAAGCAAACACTGCTGATTCTGATAAGCAAAATTGTCCAAATGATAAGGAATGTTGTCCTTATCATAAGACCAATCATCAGAAATGATGTCCATATTTAATCAAGTGAATTTTGGAGTCAGACATTGGGAAGAGAGCTTAAAAGTCAAGACAAAGAGCTCACAACCGTTTATTTCCCAAATTAAGGACATGTCACTTTCAAGAAACTGTCTTCCAGTTGCAGAGTTCAAGGAAGACATTTATAGACAATTGAGGTTGTCTTTCCAACGGGCAAATCCTCAATTTTATCTATAAATACAGAAGTGTGAAGACCATTTGAAGCATCCAACTACAATCTAAGAACATCAACTATTCTGAAGCTTCAAAGTTCTTTAAAGACATTTTTAGTCTTCAAACACTTCATTCTAAGCTGAACCTCATTGTATATCTATACAAAGCTTAGAGAGATATCCCATCGTTTTACACTGAGCTCATTGTAAAGGATATCTCAATCTAGTTGGAACCAACATCAACCCTTATACCTTTCCAAAAGAGAGATAGAAGGTTGTTGTAGTAGAAGTGGTAGGAATTGACTGTTGAGAGAAGAACAGTTCAATTCTGAGTTGAGAAGAGGGTACTAGGACTCTGATATCCTAGGGATCAAGGCACCAATGAGTGGTGTGGTTGATCAAGTGCACCTTGGCACTATAAAACAAGTAATTCCAAGAGTGAATGAATTATCATGTTAAATCAGGAAAAGTGGATGTAGGAGTTTGAGTCTCTGAACCACTATAAACTATTGTGTTGATTTACTGTCATGTACCTACATTCATACAACACATAACACAAACTTACCTTTCAAAGATACATACTTAACCCTGAGCAAAACAAGATTTGGACAAGTTCCCTAAAACTGGATAAACTGTTAAGGTGATTTCAGAACTTAAAAGGAGTTTCAAACCAAAGGGCCAACCACTAATTCCGCACATATAACTCCATCAGATAGTTATTCAACTAAGTACTCAATAGTACTTAGTAGTTTGATTATCTTTTAAGAGTTGATCATATCAGCAGAGTTGTCCAGAACAACCTTGTTGAAGTCTGTTTTGGTTAAAGTTCAAAAAGATTTGCATACAAGTGTATTCCCCCCATACACTTGTTATATACTCCTTTCAGGACCAACAATAACTGGTTCGGAGAAGATAATTATAACAACACAACTTCTTATGGTAGGAGTAGGACTATAAAAGATACTAGACTTCCTCTCGAGTTTTAGAGATGATAACTTTTCATTGACGGTTTCTTACGATAGGACTATAACAAGAGTTAAGGTCATTCAATTAATAACATTGAACTTCTCTAACTATATATATATATATATATATTGTGGTGTCCAGGGTAACCAAGCAAGAAGGTTTAAAAACTTTGATGTAAAAAAAAAAATGATAATATAAAATTTAAAAAAGAAATCAATGTGGTTTATAAATAAATATTTCAAAATTTGTAAGTAAAATAATATTGTATTACTCAAATAGTCAAACTTGACTTACTTTATAATGTAGATGTTTTCCACATTTCGAGCACAATATATTTAATGCGCCTAATTAAAAAGGAAAAAAACTGTTCACACATCGAGCATCATATAAAAAAAAAATAACAACAGTATAGAGATACTATAACAAAACTAATGTCTATTTTGCATACTAAAAAATTGTGTAACACTTGGTGATATACTAGTAGGCATAATGCATCTTTACGTCTATAACCTTTGCAGCCATAAGGAGGGAGGCAAATTCAGTGGCCCATGCAATGGCTCACCTGGGATCAGAAGCTGACTTTGAAGAAATTTGGACGGAGGAGATTCCAATTTGCTGTAGGGCGCACCCGGATTTTCTATGAGTACACCCACCAAACATTTTTTTAATCTTCCAGGACATGTGAAATGTCCTATATACCCCTAGGGTAAAATTTATGAAAAAAACGAAGATGAGTACACCCACCCATTCTATTTCACAAAATTATCTCCACCACCACCAAAATAAACACCATTCTTCAACAAAAAAACTCCAAAATTGCAACAAAAATAAATCCAAAACACCAACTGTTCGAAAAAATTTCCAAAACATGTTCGAAATTTTTTTCAAAACAAACTCAATATGTTCGAAAAAAATTCCAAATCAACTCAAATTTGTCCGAAAAAAAAATCGAACATCTTGTTCGAAATTTTTTCCAAAACAAACTCAAGTTGTTCGAAATTTTTTCCAAAACAAACAAGATTGTTCGAAAAAAATCCTAAAACATCCAAAAACCCTAATTTTTTCACAAACCTAAATTTCCTAATTTTCAGAAACCTAAACTTACTTGAAACGGTGGCGGACGAGGAAGGAGGGCGACAAACTGGCGGCGTTGATGGTGGGGGCATCAATTTCGTAAGTTTTGCTCAAGAATGGAGGTGGGCCCACATCATGCAGACCCTCAATCGGCTGCGGAGGAGATGACGAAGAAGAGGACGACGCGTCGCCGCCGCCGGTGGCGGTCTCCTCCTCTAATTTCAGTTTGAATCCGTCCATTGATGATTGATGCAAACGGGCGGCGTGGCGGGCGGCGTCGATGCAGACGACATCGCTGCGTGAGTGAAGAGGTTGCGACGGGCGTCGCGGCGTGAGTGGAGAGGGAGAAGGTGGGCGAAGGCGTGACTGGGGTGTTGCGAACAAGACGGGGAGGTCTGCGGCGGCGTGGCGTGGTCGGCGGCGGCGATTATTAGGAATATTATGTATATCTTGGTCCACAAGTTACTGTATTAGGAATATTATGTATATCTTGGTCCACAAGTTACTGTATTAGGAATATTATGTATATCTTGGTCCCCAAGTTATCTTGGTCCACAAGGTAGCTTTCTTGTATAAAGCCCATTATGTAGTCTATTTATACTTATGCTCATTGTTAATAAAATTATCTTTTCCATTCACTCTTCTCTACATGGTATCAGAGCATAAAAAGGCAAACGCCTCAATCACACGATCCTCTTTTTTTTTTTTCGGATCCATCTTTTTCGTGGGCTTCTCTCCCACTACAAACCCTAGCCCGCCTCACGCAAATCACGCACGGTCGTCGCCTCACGCCACCGTGCTACACTGCCTACACAGCCTCCATGTCAACATCATCTGCGTCCCAGGTCGTCAATGCCGGCTCTACGGCAGCGACCAACCTCCTTGATCTCAGATTCACATCTCTGATTGCGTTCAACACCGCCTCACAATTCCCACTCAAACTCACTTCCGTCAATTACGTTGCCTGGAGTCTCCAGTTTCGAACTCTCCTCTCCGGCTATGACCTCTTTCGCTACGTTGATGGCACCTTCACCTGTCCATCTGCCACCATCACCACTGATGGCAAAACCACAGCGAATCCGCTCCACACTCATTGGGTTCGTCAAGATCAGTTGTTGTTCAGTGCGATCATTGGTGCAATCACCCCTAACCTCATCTCATTCGTTGCTGCTGCCACCACTTCCCATGCCGCATGGAAAACACTTGAAACCATATATGGCAAATCTTCAAGGGGGCGCATTTTGGCCTTGAAGAACAAGATTCATAACCCCCAAAAAGGCGACAAATCTATCACCGAATTCTTACTGGAAATCAAGGGTGTCGTCGACGAACTGTCCCTTCTTGGCACCCCTACCGACTCCGAGGACCTTGCGCTCAAAGTCCTCAATGGTCTTGATGGCTCCTACAACGAACTGAGTCAAACAATTCAGGCCCGCGACAATCCGATCTCTTTCGATGAACTCCATGACAAGCTTCTGAGTGCCGAGGCCCAACTCGCTGCTCGTGTGTCCTCTGCCTCCTCGGCGCTAGTCACTGCCTTCCCGGCCGCTTCTGCTCCTCGCCCGTCTGCTGGTCGCTCGTGCTTCCAGTGCCCACAACTGCACCAACAATCCTCGGGATCGGTTGCTCGCCCACGACAGCAGCAACACTTCTCATCCTCTTCGCCTATGCACTCTCCCAGGTCATATTTGGGTAAGTGTCAACTTTGTAGCACCCCTGGTCATTCTGCTCGTCGCTGTCCTGAAATCAGCTCGTATGCACCGCCTTCCAACCCTGCTCGGCAGCCCGCCTCCCCAGCATACTCCTTCCCCTCGGCCCACACAGCTTCCTCGGCCCCTTCGTCCTCTAGTTGGATCCTCGACTCCGGGGCCTCTCACCACATTTCTAATGATTTGGCCAACCTTTCACTTCATGCTCCGTAAAATGGTCAAGACGATGTAATTGTTGGTAATGGTACTCAGTTATCCATCTCTCACACTGACTGTCTTTCCTTTAATATATGTGCTTCTCTCACATTTTCGGATACCTTGGTGGTGCCCTCTATGGCAAGAAACTTGATTTCGGTTTTTCAATTGTGCAAGCAAAATAACGTTGTGGTTGTGTACTCTGCTAATGATTTTCAGGTGAAGGACTGTCGTACGGGGGGTACTCTGATTCAGGGTCGACGCGTTGATGGCTTGTACGTGTGGCCTGCTACTGCATGCTCTTCACCTCCCTCAGCCTACACTTCAGTCAGCCAACCATCCTCTATTTGGCATGCTCGCCTTGGCCACCCCTCCGCAAAAATCTTAAGTTTTACTCTTTCTAGCAATAAACTTTTATCCACCAATAAACTTGTTGATTTATGTTGTGACTCCTGTAAGTGCATTAAGAGCCACAAGTTACCTTTTGCTGATTCCACTGTTACTTCTGTTATGCCCTTGCAAGTTATTTATTCCGATGTTTGGACATCTCCTGTTTCATCACGTGATGGTTACAAATATCATGTTATCTTTGTAGATCACTTTACTAGATATGTGTGGCTTTATCCGTTAAAAAGAAAATCTGATGTCTTACATACTTTCATTGCATTTAAGGCTTTAGTTGAAAAGTTTCTTAAAACTAAAATTGTCACCCTTTACTCTGATAATGGTGGGGAATACATCGCTCTTCGCCCCTTCCTTACCGCCCATGGTATCTCTCACCTCACAACACCTCCTCATACTCCTGAACACAATGGTATATCTGAGCGTCGCCATCGTCATTCGTCACATTGTTGACACCGGCTTAGCTCTTCTCCATCAAGCCTCTATGCCTCTCACTTTATGGCCATTTGCCTTCTCCGCTGCTACCTACATCATCAATCGCTTACCAAAAGTCGACCTTAACATGATCTCTTCCTTCGAAAAACTATTCCACTCTCCACCAAATCTTTCAAAACTCCGAGTCTTTGGTTGTCAATGTTTTCCCTGTCTCCGACCCTACACCTCACATAAGCTTGCTCCCCGCTCCCTTCCCTGTGTCTTTGTAGGATACTCTCTCACTCAAAGTGCGTACCTATGCCTTGATAAAACCACCAATCGCTTGTACACGTCCTGCCATGTTGAGTTTGTTGAGTCCAAATTTCCCTTCTCCATGATCTCACCTCCATTGCCCTTATCCACTCCCGTTCCGGATGACCCTGGTCCGGTCCCTTCACCCCCACCTGTCCCAACCACCCCACTGCCTCCAGCTCCTACGCCTCCGTCACCCGCGTCGGCACCCTCCCGTCCGGCTCCTTCACCACCACCGCCTGTTGTGGAGCCTCGTTCTCATCATCCCATGATCACACGTGCCCGCAACAACATCATTAAACCAAATCCGAGGTATGGTTTAACTTCCAACATTACCTCTGATATTGAGCCTAACACTGTCACCCAGGCTTTAGCTGACTCTCGCTGGCGGGAGGCCATGTCCTTGGAATTCACTGCCCTGCTTAAAAATGGAACTTGGGACCTTGTTCCACCTGATAACTCTCAAAACGTTGTTGGGTGCAAGTGGGTGTTTCGCATCAAGAGGAAACCTGATGGGTCGGTTGATAAGTTCAAAGCCCGTCTTGTTGCCAAGGGTTTTCATCAGCGCACTGGTATTGACTACCATGAAACATTCAGTCTTGTTGTCAAACCAGCCACTATTCGTATAGTTCTCAGTATTGCTGTAGCTCGTGGCTGGCCCCTACGCCAATTTGATGTCAACAATGCCTTCCTTCACGGCACACTTCCTGATGAGGTTTATATGGCCCAACCACCTGGTTTTTCTGACAAAAACCATCCCTCCTACGTCTGTAAACTCCGCAAGTCCATCTATGGCCTGAAGCAAGCACCGCGAACCTGGTATAATGCACTCCGCACCTTCCTCACTTCGGTTGGCTTTGTTTGCACAAAATCAGATGAATCTCTCTTCGTCTACAACCGCGGTGATATCCTTGCCTATTTTCTCGTATATGTTGATGACCTCATCCTCACAGGAAATGACGACTCCTTCTTATCTCGGGTGGTCTCTGACTTGGCTACTCAGTTTTCAGTGAAGGATCTCGGTCCTCTCTCCTATTTTCTTGGGGTGGAAGTTCTCCGCACTACTTCTTCCTGCTACCTATCCCAGCGAAAATATATCACAGATTTACTCTCCCGTCATGGCATGTTGGACGCCAAACCTGTTCAGACACCATTGGCCACCAGTGCCCGCCTCTCACTTCATGATGGCAGCGCCCCATCTGACGCTACTCTCTATCGTCAAGTTCTCGGCAGCCTACAATATCTCCTTCTTACACGGCTCGACATCGCCTTTGCTGTCAACAAGCTCTCTCAGTTTATGCATGCACCTACGTCAACTCACTGGGGTGCCGTCAAGCGTCTTCTTAGATACTTGAGCGGCACTCGTCATCACTCTCTTCATCTTCGTCGGGCCTCGCCACTCTCACTCCACTGTTTCTCTGATGCGGACTGGGCTGGCGACTGTGATGACCGTACGTCCACGAGTGCCTTCATCATCTTTCTTGGGGCCAACCTTATCTCGTGGTGCTCCCGGACGCAACGATCTGTTGCTCGATCATCCACTGAAGCTGAGTATCGTGCCATCGCCGCTGTAGCTGCTGAACTTCAATGGACCAAATCTATTCTCTCTGAACTTGCTGTTCCGCTAGCATCTTCCACTCCTACTCTCTTTAGTGACAACATTGGTGCCACATATCTATGCTCTAACCCGGTCTTCCACTCCAGAATGAAGCACATTGCTATTGACTATCACTTTGTCTGAGATCTGGTAAAATCTTCCCATCTTCGAGTGGCTCATGTCTCGTCCGCTGACCAGCTTGCTGATGCTCTCACCAAGCCGCTCACTAGATGCCGACTCTCACTCCTTATGACCAAGATCGGCGTACTTGATCGACCGCCGTCTTGAGGGGGCGTATTAGGAATATTATGTATATCTTGGTCCACAAGTTACTGTATTAGGAATATTATGTATATCTTGGTCCACAAGTTATCTTGGTCCACAAGTTACTGTTGGTCCCAAGTTGAGTTAATAACGAGTAAGCTAGTGAAAATGTCTAGAGGGGGGTGAATAGACTTTTCAAAAATCTTTCGAAATATCAAAGTACAATATGCGGAATACGAAATTATCAATGAGCCCAATTCAAGATTATACTCAACTTATTTTCGAGAACTCTGTTCTATACTCAACTAGTCTAGATCAGTTAAGTAGTTAAACCAATTAAGCAATTTAAACAATCAAAACTGTAAAGTAAAACAAACACAAGATTTATAGTGGTTCGACAACTTGTCTACATCCACTCTCACAAACCCAGTTGTGATGTTTCCACTAAACTCTTCCAATCGAGTACAAGTGTGTATTCCTGTCTTTAAAGTCCCAAGAAGAAGACTTAGATCTTCAATCAGACTATACCTCCAGATATGTCTACGATCTTACTAGAAATTTTACAAGTATCTAGCACCTTGAAAAATAACAAACAAAAACTTAAAAACTTCTTTGTTCTTCAGTAGTAGCCTTCTGAATTCTTCACTTGTCTTCTGGCTATCTTTCTGAACTTCAATCAACTCTGAGAGTAAACTTCTTTTGAATCTTCAATATCGTTTTTGAGTAGTAATTCTTCAGTATCTTTTGTCATCAGTAGTCTTTTACCAAAGAATACCTTGGGGTATTTATAGACTTCAAATACCAAGAAATTAGTAAGTTGTAACCAACTTTTCTTGATAACTACCTTCCTTCAAATGAATCTTCTTATCAATCCACGCGTTTCTGTTATGACTTAGTTATTCCATAACTAACTTCTATACCTTTATCTTTTCACGCGTATTTGTAACTAACCTTTACATTGACCTGTCTTGAGTAGACTTGTATATGTACTTGTCTTGTAGTCCACCTGTCTTGAGTAGTAGACTGGTCTTCTCTTCTTGTGTAGTAGACTTCTAATAAAACTAATCTAGTCCTATCATCTAACCTAACAAGACTATTACATTACTTTAAGCTTTTATAATACAAGCTTAGTCAACTTATAAACTATACAATGAATCTATCTATTATATATAGAAATCATGAGCTCTATACAACATTTAAATAGCTCAGTAACATTCTAACATATATAAACAGATATGAAGTACTTATAAATCGTACTTATCTTTTAATAATACTTTTCTTTTATACTGTACTTGTCTTTTGAATTCTACTGATCTGTACAAGATGACTTCAACTCAACTAGACTAGATTAGTCAATACTTAGAAAATATTCAAGTCTTCTTTTGGCTTATCAAAACTTTATCTTTTATCTTTTGTTCATCATTTAGGACTTGTTCTAGGATTCATATCCCAACAATTTCCCCCTTTTTGATGAAGCCAAAACTACTTGAATCTTTTCTTATAAGTAGACTAGTTAAGTAGTTATCTTGTCTTTAAACATCAAAATAGTACTTTATCTTTTTCATTCATTCAGAAGTAGATCAGTAGATATTACAAATACTTCCAAAAATAAAATATCAGAGCAAAAAAAACTAAAACAATCCACTAATCTGAAAGATTACCTCCTTCTGGGTTAGGAACACAGAATGCATCGAGGAGTCTTCTGTGAATTAAGCTAATCTGATCTTCATCTTCAATCTTCTCCTTGTCTAGCATTTCTTCTTCAAACTTCTTGATCTGGTTACGATCAACTCTCTTTCCTGAGCTTGTCATAGGAGTTTTCCATCTTGGAAAGATTGGTATCAGAATGTTGAAGTTTGCAGCAGCAGATATCCTCAATATCAGATTCCAAAGCATTCGATTCTGACCTTCCATAAACTTATCAAACATCGAGTATAATTCATCAGCATTTTCAGAATCTCCATACTTTCTGATTATCCAGTGATCAAGTTCCCATTGTCTCTTCACTTTGAGCCAATCTTGACGATGCTCTCTGTCAATAAAGTAATCAATGAACTGATCTTCCATTTTCTCTTCATCTTCCTTCAGCTTCTGCAAATTCTCAATGTGTTTTTCTATCTTCTTTTTGCTTGCATAATGAGCTTCATCACTTGGATCACTAATCTTTTGCTTCTTCAAACTAGTAGATTCAGGAGTAGGTTCTTCAATACTCAGCTTCCTCTTAACTCGTCTAGTCTGAATCTCTGCTTCAGGAGACGATGCAACACCTTTACCTTTTACTAATCTCATCTGCTTTTCTGTTTCAGCTTGCTCTAGATCTGCCTTCTTCACTAATCTGCCTCTCTTAGGCCTTCTTAGTTCTTCAATTGCAGTAGCAGCATCTTTCATCTCCGGTTCATCACTAGCAGACTTCGTAACTTCAACTAGACTGGTCTCTTCCCCCTTTTTGGCTTCATCACTTGCCTTAAGAGTAAAAAGAGAAGTAAAGCGAGTCATTTCTTCTTTCAAAGCTTCCTTCATAGCGTCAGCAGCTGACTCAATGTGCTTCTGATGCGAATCAGCACTGCTCATCTTGTCTAAGCGTTCAGTAACTAGCTCCAACTTCTGTGTACAGGAAACTAGTTCATCCTTCAAGTGAGTAGCCGTCTGTCTAAGAAGGGTATTCTGTTCAGTCAGCTCATGTAGAACAGCTCGAGAACGCACCAACTGGTCTTGTGCTTCCCTTCTCTGTTCATCAGCAATAGAGACTTTAACACTGTAGAGTCTTTCCATTTTACTGGACTCTTCAGCCAATGATCGAGCAAACGAGATTGATTTCCGTTCTGAACTCTCAATCTGTTTCTTCAGAAAATCATCAATTTGAGCAAACAACTCTTCTCTGAAAGTCGAGTCCATCTTGTTGATTTCACCAATAAACAAGTCTCTGGATTGATCAATAAGTGATTGATTTTGTGTAAGCAGCACATCCTTCATTTTCGAGTTCAAAAATTCATCTATAGCAGTGTGAACAACACTTCGCAGATCAGTCTTTAAATCATTTAGAAAGCTGTCTGGCATAGCTAGAGTCGAACTGGAAGGTCCAACAACATTATCAACTGCCTTGAGTTCTTCTTCATCAAACATCACAGCATCCAAAAACTCATCATCTTCTTTTCCAATCATGAATGAGTCGACTTCATCTTCATCACTAAGAACAATATCTTCTAACTGTTCTGAAGTCTGGACTGCTATCTCAGCAACTTCTGGCCTGATCTCTTCTTCAACTAGATCAGTTTGAGTTCCAATATCAGATGAAAACTCTTCAACCAGAATTCCGTCAGGAATTTTTAATAACCTCTTTACAAGAGCAACTAAGGCTCTCGGCGGAAATAGTTCTGAATGATCCTTTACACCACTATGCTCCTTCTGTTCCATCTCCCAATCCAGAAAATTTGAGATTCCTCCCATTCCTTGAATAACTTCGAAAAGATCATCGGTGGAGGACTTCTTAAGAGCAAACCAGGTGCATATCCTTACAAGAATTTCAAACTGTTCTGACTCATAGTCGACTTTGACAGTTGAGAGCGTCCGCTTCAGATTTCTGATCATTCGGGCTCGAATTCTCTTCTCTCTCAAACACATAGGATAATAGACGAGGGATTCGAATCTAACAACAGACGGGTCCTGAGTAGATGGGGTCTCTAACTCAGCTGTTGCAGTGGCAACTGGCGTCGTGTCTGAAGTAGATGGTTTAGGGGGTTCACCATATTCAGGTGAGGGAGAGGGTGTGAAAGCAATGGTTTCAATGGGCTGTAATGCGGCTTGGTCAGGTATGACAACTGTAGGAGTATCAGTTGTATCACGTATAGGAGTGTATAGGGGATGACTGGCCCTCAGCGGTCGTGCTGCCAGTGCTTGCGAGGTTGGGGGTACAGGTCGAGGCCTAGATCGATGTGATCTAGCCTTGGTTCGGATAGACGTAGACGGGAGAGAGAGAGGAATTGAAACAGATTGAGTAGAGGTACCAACCTGTATACTCGACTCGACTGGACGAGTGGGCGACCCAACTCTCACGAGAGTGTACATCTCTGGGATTTGTTCACTCGACTCCTTCTCCTGAGTTGACTCTTCTTCTGACTGAGTCTTCTCTGAGTCAGCTGTACTAGACTCCGCCTCTTCAGTCTTGTCTTGAGAAGAACTGGATGAATCGGCATACGGCAACACTTCTGATTCATCAATTTGAACCTGCCTTGGGGCAGCTGGCCTTGCAGCAGCCTGCTTCCTCATTGCTTCAATCTTTAAGTAAAACTTAAGAGGATGAAACGGCTTTCCTTTGCTCCAATCATTCTTGTTTGGCAGCAAAAACGGAAGTAATATACTCAGCTTGTTTCCATACCCGACTGCTTGAGATACCACCCAATGTCTGGTATCAGCATCCACCTTTACACTTCGTTCGAAGTACATTATCCTGTCAGCTATCAATTTGAACCAATTCACCTCAGTGATTCCATCATAGATAACTGCCATGATCCTTGTTTTGGCTTGAGTGACCGAGTCATGAGACCCAGTGGCACATAGAAGCATCTTGCTTGCTATGTCCAACAAAGTGCGATATTTCTCCAAAAGATCACCCTTCTTGGCAGTAGGAGCTTTACCATCTGGCTTGAGCTTCATTTTCTTTCCACAGAAGATGCTCAAATACTTCATCTCCTGCCCTTCAGCATACCTGTCCACATCAATCGTTCCGATGGGTAGCCTTAAGTTTTCGAACATTACTTCCTTAGTGATTTCCACCCGATGCCCATCAATAAAAGATTCTAACACTTCTCCCTGTCTATTGACGTTGGCATAAAATTCCAGAACTTCTTCTTCTAACACAACCTGTGGAAATGCCTCTAGGTAGGGCTGTAGACCGCATCTGATGCATTTGGTCAAGATTTCCATGTTTCCTTCCTTGTGATTGCCTTTGAAGAATAGTGATGGTTCAACATGTACCTTGTTATCATTTATATATCTTCCGAGATCAAATGGTGCCTGCATGTTGGAACTTACATCGAGAATCGAACGAATAGACATGGTGAATGATTTACTAAGAACACAAACAAATGGATTATGCAGTAAATTACTGGTAGCAAGAAGTAGAGAGGTTATGAAACGTGAGGCAAGACGTGTGCAATAGTTGGTTTTTTTTGTTTAAAACAGAATTTGATCCAACGGTGAATATAGAAGAATTAGATCCAACGGTGAAGACCTTTGGCATTCAGTTACGGAACCGAGAAAAGAATGTGAATTGATTATGTGCAAATTGGAATCCGCCTTTCTTATTTGCAAAAATAAAAGAGTGTATTCATCTGACCTATTTTGGTCGTGTTTTGGCATGAACGAAATATGTACACCTCATTAACTAGTGGTGTATAAATCAAATTCTAGGATTTCCACATTTTAACACAATCACATTACTTTATCATAGTTAATTTGGTTCGAGTAAACATATTAACACATATTCAATGAAAATCAAATGAAAACTTAGCTTGTCTGTTCGAGTCCATCCAGAACAGATGAGTAGGACTAAGCTTCATAAGGCGAGTGGGTTAAGCGGCACAAGACGAGTAGTCTTATGTTCACCAGATGAGTTCCCCCTTCGACTATGCGTATCTGTCTGAATGTCGAACAGCTTTATGTACCTGTCTTCTTTAGTACGACAGATAGTCGAGTAGAATTTATATGACGAATATTAATTTAAATCAATGATCAAGGTTCAAACAAGATGACTGTTACCAAACTAAAGAGTCAACATAAGGATCTTTAAGAAATCAAAGATTCCCCCTTAAATGTTTATTCCCTTAGTATTACCCTCAGCTTTACCAGCTTCCTCATCGGGTTGTTTGGTCAACTTGTCTGACCTTGTATACCTGTCTGTTGCGTGAATAGACGAGTGCTCTGTTCTTTTGTGGTAGCTTGTCTATTTCTCCTTTCTTCTTAGGACTGTACCTGTCTGTTAGTACATTGCTACATACTAGTAGGATCAAGATCAATAAGTCCTAGACTAATGCATAATTCACGAAATCGGGCCTCAGCTAATGGTTTTGTAAAAATATCAGCTCTTTGAAAATCAGTATGAATCTTTTCCATGCGAATATCCTTCTTTTCTACATGATCACGTATGAAATGGTGTTTCACATCAACATGCTTACAACGTGTGTGCAGAACAGGATTTTGTGTAATGGCAATTGCACTATTACTATCACAGAATATAGGAACATTTGATTCACAAATATTATAATCTCTAAGCTGTTGAATAAGCCATAATAATTGACTACAGCAACTACCAGCAGCCATGTACTCGGCTTCAGTAGTAGAGGTAGCAACACTTGTCTGCTTTTTCGAAAACCATGAAATGAGTTTTGTGCCTAAGAATTGACAAGAACCAGATGTAGATTTCCTATCTATTCTACAACCACCAAAATCAGAATCAGAGTAGCCACTTAGAGATAAATCATCATTCGAAGGATACCATATACCACGATTGATGGTTCCTTTCAAATATTTCAGAATCCTTTTAGTGGTTTCCATATGACTCTCCTTTGGATTAGCTTGAAAACGAGCACATACTCCAACAGAGAATGCAATATCAGGTCTACTAGCAGTTAAGTAGAGTAATGAACCAATTAGACCACGGTAATGGGTTTGATCAGTACACTTACCTTGTTCGTCTGGGTCCATTCTGTATGTAGGTAGCATAGGTACGCCAGCAGACTTGCATATCTTAATACCATACTTATCTAGAAGATTTCTAGTATACTTTGCTTGATTTATGAAAATCCCTTCAGGGGTCTGTTTTACTTGAAGTCCAAGAAAGTAATTCATTTCACCCATCATAGACATCTCAAATTTACTTTGCATGAGTGTTGAGAAACTTTCACTCAGCTCTTTGTTAGGTGAACCAAAAATGATGTCATCTACGTAAATTTGGACGAGTAAAATGTCTTTCCCTTCTTGTCTTCTAAACAAGGTTCTGTCTACCTTGCCTTTAGTAAAACCATTTTCTAATAGAAATTGAGAAAGAGTATCGTACCAGGCTCTTGGAGCTTGCTTTAGTCCATATAAGGCCTTCTTTAATTTGTATACCTGATTACCTTTGACTTCGAAACCTGGGGGTTGTTCAACATATACTTCTTCCACAAGAATACCGTTAAGAAATGCACTTTTAACATCCATTTGATATACTGTAAATTTCATGTAAGCAGCATATGCAAGAAACAATCGAATGGCTTCTAGTCTAGCCACAGGAGCATATGTTTCATCATAGTCTATGCCTTCAGCTTGTGAATAGCCTTGGGCGACTAGTCTAGCCTTATTACGAACAACTACATCATTCTCATCTTTCTTATTCTTGAAAATCCATCTGGTGCCAACTACATTATGATGTTTTGGTCTATCAACAAGTTCCCAGACGTCATTTCGAACAAACTGATTCAACTCGTCTTGCATAGCAATGATCCAATTACTATCAGCCAATGCCTCATTAATGGTTTTTGGCTCGATAGATGAGAGGAAACAACACCAGCAGAACAGAGATGGACTAGATTGTTCTTGCGACTCAAAGAGTTGTCGTCTAGTCTTAACACCAACAGTAGAGTCACCAATAATATTTTCAGTATTATGCGCTGATTTCCATGTATTTCTATTCTTAACAAAAATACTATCATCTATATCATGTACAGCATCATGCATGTCAACATCATTATCATCAGAAGATTTAATAGGGGTAGACGAGTCGACTAGTTTAGATTTGTCAACTGGTCTAGTAGAGTTACCTTGAGCACTCACCTTCTTCTGGTCGTCTGACTCGAGAGCTTTTATAAATGGATTATATGCTTGAACGGATTCATATACCTCTGAGTCTTTGTCAGTTTCGACAGTTAGCTCAGTAGCTTTCTCACTGATCTTGTTGGTAGACGAGTCCTGTTGAGATTCTTCGAAAACCACATGTGGTGTTTCTTCCACACAAAGGGTTGAGTAGTTGAATACTCTAAATGCTTTGCTAGTCGAGGAGTATCCTAAGAATATCCCCTCGTCTGCTTTAGCATCGAATGCATTCAACTTGCTTTTCCCATTGTTATGGATGAAACACTTGCATCCAAATATATGAAAATATGAAACTCTGGGTTTTCTACCTTTCCATACCTCATAGGGCGTCTTACCTAGTGCTTTATTGATAGCACTTCTATTTTGTGAGTGGCATGCAGTGTTGATAGCTTCTGCCCAAAATTTCTGAGGCGTATTATACTCTGTCAGCATGGTCCTGCAGGCTTCCTTAAGAGTTCTGTTCCTTCGTTCTGCTACTCCATTTTGCTGTGGTGTCCTAGCTGCACTAGTAAGGTGCTGGATGCCACGCTTGGAACAAAATTCGTTAATATAGCAGTTAATGAATTCAGTACCCTTGTCACTACGGATCTTGACAATTGACTGATTCTTCTCAACCTGTAACTTCTTCAATAGATCAGGCAAAAGTGTTTGTGTATCACTCTTCTTGTGTAAGAAGACTACCCAAGTGAACTTAGAATAGTCGTCTACCACAACAAGTGTGTACCTTCTACCGTTCAAAGTTGGAGGAGTTATTGGGCCATGTAAGTCCATATGTAGAAGTTCAAGAACTCTACTGGTTGAGAGGGATGGAATAGATTTAAAAGAGCCCTTCACCTGTTTACCTTTTTGACAGGAGGTGCATACATGTGACTTATAGTAGACTTCATTGGGAATACCTTCCACAAGGTAGTCTCTGGCTATCTTATTAAGGACCTTAAAGTTTAGATGACAAAGGCGTCTATGCCAGAGCCAGCCAATTTCTTTAGGATTCTTAGTAAGTAGACAGGTGTCCCTTGGACAACTGTTCCAGTTCACTATGTACACACTTCCTTGTCTAATGCCGACTAGTAGGACTGTGTGTGTTTTCTTGTCGATGATTTCACATTTCTGACTCTTGAACTGCACCTTGTATCCACGATCACAAAATTGTGAAACAGAGAGTAAATTGTATTTCAAGCCTTCAACATAAGAAACGTCTTGAATTTCTATGTCACCATTCTGAATGTAACCAAATCCTTTAGTAACAGCAATGGAGCTATCACCAAATATCACTCTTGGTCCTTCTTGCTCACGGTAGCTTGATAAGAGAGTCTTAGTACCAGTCATGTGGTGCGAACAGCCACTGTCTATGTACCAAGTTTCTCCTGTTGAGCCACCTTTCTTGTATAGATCGAGTCGACCCTGCAATAGATGATAATACATAATTTAGGTACCCTCCTTGTTTATTGGGGTCCTTGGGGGTTAGTCGAGTTCAATGGAATCCAAATATACATTGGAGTCCTGAACAAGTTTGACCTTCTAAGCTTTCGACCATATTTGTTGCAAAATAAGACCTTGTTGTCCTTATCTGGCCTATCAGTCGAGTTCGGGTCTACTCTTTGGAGATAGCCTTTTGACTTAATCTCTACTTGAGCAGGCACTTGTCTATGATAGTCAGAATAGGGTTTATATGCATTAGGTCCATACGGTTTATAGACATGTTTAGGTCTTTCTTCTCCTTTGATATCATATGACAAAGGTGGAGGATATAAAACAGCTTGTGTACGATATTTTGGACCTTCCTGTCTAGGTCTAGACGAGTAGAGTTGAGACTGCCTTATGAAAGGAGGTCTAGACTCTTGTCGTCTAGTCTGTACTTGTCTAGTACTAGTTTCCTCTGGATACCAGTCCTCGTATCTGACCTGATTTGGTCGTCCACGATTCCTAGTCCTTTGTTGACTCGTCTTAGACGGAACAGGCTTGTTGTTAACTTTCTTTTTACCACCTTTGGTAATTGGAATGTTAACTCGAGCTTGTTTTGTTACAGTACCTTTTGATGGAGTGTCAATATCGTATATCAATGGTTCTTTTCCTTTATCATTAGTCAAAGAGCTTGAGATGAAAATAGTAGGGTTCTTAGGAACTAGAGTAGACGAGCTGGGTGTCTCAGCACCTATGCCTGTCTTGTCAGCAGGAGCCCTATACCTATCTGACAATTCAAGGTTAACCTTAGATGAGTTAACCAGGTCAGTAAGTTTAAGGTCTAATGTGACAACCTCGGTTTCTAAGAACTTATTACGTTCTTCAAGCTTTTTGAGCTTGCTTTGTAAGACATTGAATTCATGTTTCTCAGTCGCATGTGTCTTAAGTAGGTCTTGATACAACTTGTCTGTCAATGAACACTTGTTTTTGAGTTGTCTCAACTCTTCTTGCAAGCGTTCATTTAGGACTGTTATATTAGGATCTACTTTAGATTGAGCTTCCTTAAGATCAATGATTTCTTGTCTTAGAATGATGTTTTCATCACTGACTTCAATGAATGCCTTGTTGGCAAGTAGGAGGTCGTCTTCAACTGCACTAGTAGAGTGCTGAAGACTACTCCCTACTTGGCTACTGGCAGTGTCACTTTCATCAGAATCTGATTCATCACATGATTGAAAGGAAGTAACAGATGATACCTCTTGGTCGATTTTAGCCATGAAGCATAAACCATCATCAACTATGAATGCTTCATCGTGATCTGGTTCAGACGGGTAGCTAGATGAGGATGATGGCAACTCGTCTGAGTCAGAGTCAGAGTCATTATTGGCCATCATTGCCTTTTTACCACAGTTGTATCTTCGTTCCCTTCGTGCTTTGCGTTCTTCTCGATCATCAGTACTCAGGTCCGGACATTCATATATGTAGTGACCTGGCTTCTCACAGTTATAGCACAAAAGATCATTAGTAGCCTTTTTAATAGGAGAGTTGTTCCTTCGTTTATCACGTCTATCAGAACGAGTAATCTTCCTACTATCAGACTCTTTATCTTGTCTGTTACCTTTCGAGACTTCGTCTCTCCTTTCGGACGAGTTTCGGTCTCGTCTGGTCTCAGACGAGTTCTTAGAAGCAGACCCTCTATGCTCTCTATAGAACTTCTTATATCTCCCGAAACGTTTATTCAGCCTATCAAACTTTCTAACCATGAGGCTTACCTGATCCTTCAGACTAAGATCAGTATCTAACTCGTCTTTAACAGAAGCAGACCTAGACTTAGTTTTAGACCTGTCTATCTTAGACGAACTAGCCTTAAAAGCAACGTTCTTAGATACAGCATGTTCTCTGTCACTACTTACTATGGGTTCATCTTCGTCTAGATCAAACTCATGAGCCTTTAGAGTTTGAAACATAGTCTCTGCTGTCCATACGTCTATATCTTGGGTATTCTTAACAAGCATTTTTACCATCTTCCATCGACTATCAAGGCTTTTTAGAATCCTAAGATTGATTTCACGAGGAGTATAAGATTTACCAAGGACTTCCAAGTCATTCATGATTTTGGTAAAACGAGTATCCAACTGGTCTATTGTTTCACCAGTTTTCATATGAAATGATTCGAATCTTTGGACAGCAGTGGAAAGCTTGCTTTCTTTGATTAGGGATGTCCCTTCACAAATGATAGCTAAGCGGTCCCACATTTCTTTGGCAGTTTTACATTTTAACACTTTTCCCAGATACTCATTAGGAAGAGTGTGTAAGATGTAATTCTTGGCCAAGCTATCCAAATTATTCTGTCTCATTTCTTCAGATGTAAGTTCTGACCTTGGTTTCTTGACGAGAGTACCCACGGGTTGATTTGCGTCGAGGGCAGCAGTGTTTGGGACCATGGTCACAATTGGACCTTCAGTAATGACTGAGATCATTAAGTCATGAGTGGAGCTGAAGATGGCTTCCATCCTTAGCTTCCAATAGTCGTAATCCTGTACCTGGAACTTAGGTAGTTTGTTGGCGCTTATCTCAAGAGACATGATTTCAAGAAATAAGTGCTAAGTAGAGTTATGATCAAGAACAACAGATAAGTCAAGAACAGGGAGCACGAAAAACAGATGATACAAGAATATGATCAAGAACACGTATACAAGAACAGTCAAGGACCAAGACTTCACCCTAAGTCTTGAGTCGGTTATCAAGAAACAGCAGTTCGTAAACTACTGCTCTGATACCACTTGTTGGTCCCAAGTTGAGTTAATAACGAGTAAGCTAGTGAAAATGTCTAGAGGGGGGTGAATAGACTTTTCAAAAATCTTTCGAAATATCAAAGTACAATATGCGGAATACGAAATTATCAATGAGCCCAATTCAAGATTATACTCAACTTATTTTCGAGAACTCTGTTCTATACTCAACTAGTCTAGATCAGTTAAGTAGTTAAACCAATTAAGCAATTTAAACAATCAAAACTGTAAAGTAAAACAAACACAAGATTTATAGTGGTTCGACAACTTGTCTACATCCACTCTCACAAACCCAGTTGTGATGTTTCCACTAAACTCTTCCAATCGAGTACAAGTGTGTATTCCTGTCTTTAAAGTCCCAAGAAGAAGACTTAGATCTTCAATCAGACTATACCTCCAGATATGTCTACGATCTTACTAGAAATTTTACAAGTATCTAGCACCTTGAAAAATAACAAACAAAAACTTAAAAACTTCTCTATTCTTCAGTAGTAGCCTTCTGAATTCTTCACTTGTCTTCTGGCTATCTTTCTGAACTTCAATCAACTCTGAGAGTAAACTTCTTTTGAATCTTCAATATCGTTTTTGAGTAGTAATTCTTCAGTATCTTTTGTCATCAGTAGTCTTTTACCAAAGAATACCTTGGGGTATTTATAGACTTCAAATACCAAGAAATTAGTAAGTTGTAACCAACTTTTCTTGATAACTACCTTCCTTCAAATGAATCTTCTTATCAATCCACGCGTTTCTGTTATGACTTAGTTATTCCATAACTAACTTCTATACCTTTATCTTTTCACGCGTATTTGTAACTAACCTTTACATTGACCTGTCTTGAGTAGACTTGTATATGTACTTGTCTTGTAGTCCACCTGTCTTGAGTAGTAGACTGGTCTTCTCTTCTTGTGTAGTAGACTTCTAATAAAACTAATCTAGTCCTATCATCTAACCTAACAAGACTATTACATTACTTTAAGCTTTTATAATACAAGCTTAGTCAACTTATAAACTATACAATGAATCTATCTATTATATATAGAAATCATGAGCTCTATACAACATTTAAATAGCTCAGTAACATTCTAACATATATAAACAGATATGAAGTACTTATAAATCGTACTTATCTTTTAATAATACTTTTCTTTTATACTGTACTTGTCTTTTGAATTCTACTGATCTGTACAAGATGACTTCAACTCAACTAGACTAGATTAGTCAATACTTAGAAAATATTCAAGTCTTCTTTTGGCTTATCAAAACTTTATCTTTTATCTTTTGTTCATCATTTATGACTTGTTCTAGGATTCATATCCCAACAGTTACTGTATTAGGAATATTATGTATATCTTGGTCCCCAAGTTATCTTGGTCCACAAGGTAGCTTTCTTGTATAAATCCCATTATGTAGTCTATTTATACTTATGCTCATTGTTAATAAAATTATTTTTTTCATTCACTCTTCTCTACAGCGATTGGGAGGGAGGGGAGGTGGGTGCACCCTTGTGTGTGAAAATGTAAGAAACGGAGGAAATAAGGATTTAATTAGGGTTTGAAATGAGAAGGTTATTTTTTAGATTTCCACGTGGGTGTCCTCATCCGTTTTGTGTGTGTTCTCATTGCGTGGGTGTACTCATAGGAAATCCAGGTGCCTTTAGCCGCGCCCTTTGCTGTAATAGTTTAGTTCAAAATGATGTAAGGCCCAGGCATGTTTCTCATTAATTAATGAAGATCTTTATTTTGACCGTCAAAAAATAAATAAATAAATTTTTATTTCGAAAGGTTCCCATACTATTATTTTGTTTTAAATGGTTCCTTAACTATTTTGTTTCAAATGATTATTAAACTATTATTATTTTTATTTTAAAAAGTCATTAAAGTATTGAATTCTTGTTTCCCCCCGAACCCTTAATATAGAAATTAACAAATTTGTTGAGTCATTTAAATGGATCTCGTAATGTTTCAAAATAAACATTATTTAATAGTTTAGAGACATTTTAAAACAAAAAATAATTTGAGAATCTATGGAAGTAGTTTGTTAATTAAAATGTGTGGGCATCTACTTTGCATTATTGGGTGATTACATAAGATGCATGTTAAATTTTTGCATTTGAGTTATAATAGAGTAGGATTTTTTGTTAAATACTCAAAAGTGTGTGTGTTTTAATTTGTTAGAAAAACACATGTTCAAATCCGAACATTTTTTTTACATTGGATAATACTCAAAAGCTGTGTCAACTGTTGAGGAGTGCAATGCTTGGCATGATCCTCCCCAGAGTATCCGAAAATTGAATGTCGATGCAGCAAGGTTTAGCGGTTCAAGATAGGTGCATAGGGTTGGGGATGGTCATTAGGGACGTTGATGGGATGATTGGGAAAAGTAGATCAAAAGTGGTGCAAGGGTGTTTCGAAGTCGAGCTAGGAGAAGCAATGGAGTTTCACGAGGCACTTTCGTGGCTACAAGCCCATGGTATCAACAATTGTATTATTGAAGGGGATGCGAAGGTAGTGGTGGATGCAATTAATTCAACGAATTCTATAGATTCTTATTTTGGTGATTATGTTTTAGCTTGCTGAATAATGTTGACTCATTTCGACGTTGTGCTAATATAGTAGCACACACTTTGGATAGGAAGTCTCGTCATTTTGACGATAGTTTTATTTGGATAGACCCACCGAATTTTGTGTTTGGACTATCCTTGCCTACGTGCAATTGCAATAATAAAATATAATCTTCTTTAGATTAAAAAGAAAAAAAAACATCCATATTCAACTACATTAAGCTCCATTTCATTAATTTTTAAACAAACTCAAACACAATTTCCAAATTAGAATTTAAAAAAAAAAAAAAATCGAATCACGCATATTCTCACCTCCCTCGTAAGTTTATCATCTGTGAGAAATCATCCATCCCAACCACCATTGGATCAAACGGATCTACCCTTTCCCTTTCCCTTTCCCCCTGCAAATTCCTCCCCGATTTCTGAGCTTCAATTTCTTCATCAATGGCGATGCATCCGTCTCCCTCACCTCTCCCCTCGTGGATCTGCAACACATTCTCCAAATGCCACAGAACTTCCCCCATCGTCGGCCTCATCCTCCCTTCCCCCGCACAACATTTCTCCGCTATTTCCCCAAATTTCACCACCGATTCTCTGCTCCACTCCCCTTTAATCCTCCGATCCACGATCCTCTCCACCGATTTCTCCCGCTGCATTCGCACCGCCCATTCCGCAAGATTAATCTCATCTTTCGCCAATTCGGTATCAATCACACATCGTCCACACATAACCTCGAACAGAACAACCCCAAACGAATACACATCCGATTTCTCACTCAATTGCTGCATTCTGAAATACTCTGGATCCAGGTACCCGAAACTGCCCTTCACCGCTGTACTCACATGCGTGTCGTCCAATTCGGGCCCCGTTTTCGAAAGCCCGAAGTCGGACATTTTAGCAAACAGGTGGTGGTCAAGCAATATGTTTGTAGTCTTCACATCTCTGTGGATAATCACTCTGTCTAATCCCGTGTGCAGATAATGCAATCCTCTAGCTGCCCCTATGCAGATTTCCAAACGCTGTTTCCAGCTCAATGGGGGCAGATCACCCCCGAAAAGATGGCTCCTCAATGTCCCATTCGCCATGTATTCGTACACTAATATCATTTCACTCTGTTCGTCGCAGAATCCGATCAACGAGACTAAATGCCTGTGCCTTAGTTTCGACAGCATTTCGATTTCTGTCTCGAATTCGGATAAGCCTTGAGCTGATAGGGGATCCGATCTCTTGATGGCGACGAGCATGCTCTCGTTTATCCGCCCTTTGTACACCTTCCCGAACCCCCCCTCTCCGATCACTAAACACTCGTCGAAGTCATTCGTTAGTTCCTTTATCTCGTTTAAGCGAAATCGTCTGTTGAGACTCTCGTAGCTAGACGAATTCGCATGGAGATGTAGGGGCTTCGTTTTATCGCGTTTCTTGCATGTCATGCAGATGACTGTAAGAAACGCGATAAAAGCCACCCCGGCCCCAATTCCAACCCAAAGAATCAAGCTTGTACTTTTCTTGATCTTAAGATTGGTGTACTTTTCCACATAAGCAAGATTGTTGTTCTTGCTGATCTTGAAAACTTCTATACCGTTTAAAAGAGCGTCAGTCGCGCCTGAACTGTAGCTCGTCTCGGGCCCTAGTTGAATCCAAATGTGGTTGCTTTGAGACGAGATTGAATCGATATAATCTTCGTGATAAGCCTTGTTTGTTCCATTTGCTCGAACATAGATGTCGAAGTGATCTGCAGCAGTTTTGTTGTCTATATATATTCGAAAAATCCTCTGATTCGCTTCTAGGAAGATGAACTCGCAGAAATGGAGACGGATTAAGTACTCAAAACCTGGGTCGATTTCCAGCTTCCACGACATGTTCAATCTCTTATCCATCACGCCCGCATTGCTCAAAGCTCGTGCTGTTTCGTACACTAAAAGAGGCGCGACATCTGCGTTGGAGTACGCATAAGCGATGTCAGACGTGTTTCTCGTTTCAGAACCAGCATCTGAATTGATCATATAAATCGAATCAGCTTCCCAAGCTCTCATCAAAGGCCAATCTTGCGATGGCCTAATGAACGAGCCTCCAACGTTCAATCTATACATCGTTTCGATCCCTCTTCCTCTCAACTTCACAGAATCAACGAACATCCTCTCATTTTCAACAACCTCGATTGCATTTACGAAACCAAACGATCCCTTCGAGGGAACAAAACTAACAACAATCAAACTACCATCACTACTTATCATGTACTCCTTCATTAAATGGAAATAGCTAGAATTGCCACCTGATTTTCCTAACTTCCTGTTCTTGTTCAAGATTTCACCAGGGATATTGAACTCAGAGACTAACTTCAAACCATTAGCCTCAACAGAAAAGTAGGAATCATTCACATTACGTTTAAGAAACTCAAAGGGATGAAAATGCAGACGGAGAAAATAGTTCCCTCGTGGGAGTCGAAAAGTATAGTTCAACGCGTCTGCGAATAGACGCACAGTTTTGTAAAGAGGCGCGTATGTTGGATCGCCATTGAAGACAGTGGTGGAAGCTTCAAAACCTGGAGAACTGAGATTGATATCCCTTTCAGAAGATGCGTCACCAATCCATCTTCTTCCATCTATATTTACACTTGAATTTGTCCCACAGTTTAAGAGAAAAGACACCATTTGAGCTTCACTAGATACAATTAGCACAAGAAAAAGGCTTATGACTTGTTCTCTCAGGCCTTTCATCATTCAACTTTAGTGCAATCAAACTAATGTTGTTCTTCTCTTTAAAAAACACTAAAAAAAGGACACGAATGAAAGCAAAATGCAGGAAAAAGTCATGGCAAGTACATAGTACATACTCAAAATAGCAAATTGTTTTGTGATCTTTTGGAGAGTGAATCTGAAATTGTGCAGAAAAACAGCTGGAAAAAAGGATTATTATGGGAGAAGTAGAACATGGGATTGATTTGGCAGAAACTGAATTTAGAAAAGAAAGAAAAAAACAGTGTGAAAACAATAATTAATACTCCTGTGATATCTTGTTTGTTTAGAAGAATCTTGCATGGGGACATATGTTTTTTTTCAAACAGTGAACCAGGTTTGTTGTAACGGCTGTACTTGATTGATGAAATCCAGTGCATTATTTGTCCTATTATAAATTGTAATAGCTAGGGTGGGTGGCCAGACAATCGCCCACCGACTGAGTCCCACCCCTGTACTGTAAGTACATAACGCAAAATTCTTGGTTGAGTAAAAGTGTATAAAGTAGATTATATTGAGCATAATAATGATAATAATAAGTTTATTGGTAATTTGTGGATTGAGTATGAGATTTGAAATTCAAAATTTGTATGAGATGGAGGTCGTAAAGTTATAAGTTCTTCGGTATGAATCACGAAAGAAAAACATGCTAGAAGGAATCTCATTAACGACCTAATTAGTTAGGTCCTTCATTCCGAGATGACTTGCTTTTTCAGAAAATACTGTGTATAATTAGTGAAATGTGGGATTAAATAAACAAAGAGTATTTTGAATGTTTTAGTTGGGTATATGATAAAAGATAAAGTTGGATAGCTCAAGTGGTTAGAGCACCACTACCTAGGCTTTAGATCCTGGGTTCGAGTCATGGGGAGGGGAAAAGGGATGGGTATTTAATATAATTCAAAAAAAATTGGGTATATGATAAAATGGGGATTCGAAATGAGGTACAATTTTTTAAGTAAAATAATACTATTAATTTTGTAAACTATTTTCATATTAAGAGTAAATAATCTTAAAACATTTCAACAAAATAAGTGTGCTAATAACTACGAGACCGAGACTAATTAATCTTTCGAATCGAATTGTATCAAGGTTGTAGGAGTAGTAATATTTATAACTCCTTCTGTCCAAAAAAATATATATATTTACAACTCCAAGAATAAAATATAAAACAGTTGAGAGCTTGCTTGAAGATGGAGTTACAATTCCAAGATCTGTCCCTGGATGAAGATGAGGAGATTTCCCTAGAACAAGGGAATGTTGATGACGCTTTTGTATCCCATGAACACTGTTTGGTGGAAACACTGTTTGGTAGGTCGTTTCCTCACTGAGGATCCCATCAATTTTATGAGTATGAAAACTAGGTTTTCTACAATATGGAGGCCACGTAAAGGCGTGGTGGTGAGGGCTATTGGTGAGGGGCGCTACATATTCCAATTCGCTCATCACTTAGATTTGAAATACGTATTGGAAGGCTCCCCTTGGATGTTTGGACCCTATCTGCTGGTCTTGCATCAGATGTTGAGAGGTGACCATCCTCTACATGTCCCCTTGAACCGCCTTGCGTTCTGGGGGCAAATTCATGATTTGCCTATCGGGTTCTTTTTGGAACAAATTGGAAGGCAATTGGGTAACTTTGTTGGTCGTTTTGTGGAGTACGACAAATCCAATCGATCAGCGGCATGGATGGAATATATGGGTGTGCGGGTTGAAGTAGACGTCACTAGTCCACTGAAAAAGTTTAAGAAGATCAAGCAGCCTGACGGGAATGGATTCACGGTACATTTTCGTTATGAAAAGCTCAATCACTTCTGCTTTATATGTGATCGTCCTGGCCACATTGAGAAGTATTGTGAGGTCCTCTTCAATGCTAAGGAAGGGGAGGAGGTGCCACAGGAGTGGGGACCGTCCATCCGGGCCGTCGACCGGCGGCAGCGAGCAGGGGCTGGTCCGAAATTCTCGGCTGGAAAAATGGGGCAGCGAGATTTTAGGGGGACTGGCACGGAAAAAGATGAAGTCCCTAACGCTTCAAATGAGACGCAGTCAAGGCCCGGAAAAAATGCTGAAGCAGTTGGAGGAAGTGGTGGTCAACTAGTAACTGCCGGTCAACTTATGACTGCGGATTCAAATTTGGAAAAATCACTGATGAGAAGCAATCCGATTTTTGAGGAGGGAGCAATGAACGAGTATGCATCAGAAGACGACATTGCCCTTATGGAAGAACGGAAGCGTAAACGGGGGAAATTACTACCAGCATCGTCTTCTGCTAAGTCAGCAATGGAAGAAGGAAATTATTGTGAAGATGAGGACAATCATTTTTTATCGGCAGGCTCTGGTCCCGGAGAAGGCCGGAACCAATGAAAATCTTAAGTTGGAACTGCAGGGGACTCGGTCGGTCCACTACAGTTCTTGCACTTTGCGAGCTGGCCAGGGCTCGTCGACCGGATGTTATTTTTTTATTTGAAACTTTATCTTGTGCTTCTAGATTAGAGGAGATTCGTGTTAAGCTTTGTTTTGAGTCTTATTTAACAGTTGATTGTAATGGCCATAGTGCTGGCATAGCACTTTTATGGAATAATACATTTATTTGCAGTGTTTTGAGCTATTCCCCAAATCACATAGATACTATTATTAAAGACCCTTCGGGTGATTGGCGCCTTACAGGATTCTACAGATTCCCAAGTAGAAGTCAGCGGCGATACTCGTGGGAACTCCTTCGAACTTTGGCGGGCCGCAGTGGCCTACCATGGGTTTGTATAGGGGACTTTAATGATCTCCTTTCCGAGGCGGATAAGTTGGGCCGGGTAGATCATCCAGCATGGCTTTTTAGAGGTTTTCGGGAGGCGGTGACAGATTGTGGACTCACTGACGTACCAATTCGGGGCCATCAACTCATTTGGTTTCGTGGTAGGGGCACGCGTAATATGGTGGAAGAACGGTTGGATAGAGCTATGGGCACGGGGCCATGGCATGCGAAATTTCCAGAAGCAGAATTGGTCAATTTGATTGTGCCAGTCAGTGACCATAATCCGATACTGCTGGTTACGACCTCTGCGACCCTCCGACACCCACGCCGCAGATTCCAGTTCGAGAATTCGTGGTTGCAGGAACAGGAACTCCCGGAGATAGTGTCCCAGGCCTAGACGGGCTCTAGACACTCTTCTTTTCTTCAACGTCTGACTGCTACATCGGAAGCTCTTCAGACGTGGGGGAAACAGTTGGCCACTGCACTCAGGAAAAGAAAGGTGGAGTTAGAAAAGGAAATAGAGAGGCTACAAATGCGTTCAGATGGGAATTCAGTAGCAAGACAGGAACAATGTAGAGCCTTATTGGCTTGTCTATTGGTGGACGAAGAAGTCTTCTGGAAGCAACGAGCGAAGGCATTCTGGCTAAAGGGGGGAGATCTTAACACTCGGTTCTTTCACCAGACTGCAACAGCGAGAAAAAAGGCCAATAGATTGCTAAAGTTGAAGGACTCGGATGGTGCATGGGTGGATACGCAAGAAGGTATGTGTAAAGTTGTGGGTGAATATTTTACTAATATTTTTAGGCAAATGTTGTTAATGATGGGGTGGATAATATGCTGCAAATGGTTACTCCTGCTATTTCGGCAGAACAAAATATTGTCCTCACAAGGCCTTTTTTGATGTCCGAGTTTAAGAAGTCAGTAGATCAAATGCACCCGGACAAGTCACCCGGGCCGGATGGTTTCAATCCGGCTTTTTTTCAAAAATTTTGGGGAACAGTGGGGCATGAGGTATTCACTACGACAATGGGTTGGTTACAAGATTCAGTGTTTCCGGAGGAGCTTAACGATACACATGTGGTCCTTATTCCAAAATGTGAGTCACCACAATCTATGAAGGATCTTCGGCCAATATCGTTATGCAATGTGGTGTACAAAATTATTTCAAAGGTTTTGTGCAATAGACTGAAAGAGGTACTACATGGGCTAATTGACAACTCACAATCGACTTTTATAGAGGGTCGACATATCCAAGATAATGTGGTTATTGCATTTGAGACGATACATGTCATGAAAAATAAGCGAAGAGGTGGAAGTGGAGACGTCGCCCTTAAAATCGATATTTCTAAGGCCTATGACAGGGTCGATTGGTCATATTTGGAGGGGATCCTTCATAGGCTGGGATTTTCGCCAATATGGGTGGGTTGGATGATGCTATGTGTAAAGTCGGTGAGATACTCATTCCAAGTTAATGACGATATGGTGGGCCCTATTACTCCGGGTCGAGGCTTGAGACAAGGGGATCCTATTTCTCCATATTTGTTTATTTTATGTGCGGAGGGGCTCTCGACAATGCTAAGGAATGCTAACGCTCAGGGGTTCCTACACGGACATAAGATCTGCAGGGGGGCACCGACAATATCTCACTTACTGTTTGCCGACGATAGCTTGCTATTTTGTCGGGCTACTAGTGAAGAGGCTCTCAATTTAAAAAGGGTGTTAAATGAGTATGAACAGGTTTCTGGCCAGGCAATAAATTATGGGAAATCCGGAATATTTTTTAGCAAGAATGTTACCACGGAGCAACGGGAAGAAGTGAGTCGCGTGTTGGGGGTCTCTCAGCCCCTAAACACAGGGAAGTATCTCGGGCTCCCGTCTTTGGTGGGGAGAAGGAAACGTCATATATTTAATTATTTGAAGGAGAAGATGTGGGGCAAGATCAATAACTGGAGGAAGCTGAAACTATCTAAGGCGGGGAAGAAGGTCTTGATTAAAGCAGCGGCTCAAGCAATCCCCTCGTACTGCATGGGTATATTTCTACTCCCATCTTCATTGTTGGATGAACTGCAAAGAATTATGAACTCTTTCTGGTGGGGTTCGGGGGGTCGTTCTACTGGAATTCGCTGGTCTAATTGGAATGATATGTGCACGCATAAGACGCAGGGAGGCATGGGGTTTAGGAATTTATATCTATTTAATGTGGCAATGTTAGGTAAGATGGGATGGAGATTGATCTTCGAGCCGAACCAACTAGTGTGCCGGATTATCCGGGCGAGGTACTTCCCTAATGGAGATTTTTTATTTGCGCCGCTGGGGCATAACCCGAGCTATACTTGGCGTAGTATCCGTGAATCTCAGGATCTGTTGCGTAAGGGTCTACGATGGAAGATAGGGAGTGGCGAGATGATTCGGATTTGGGGCCACCCTTGGGTGGCGGATGATGGTGATTTCTGGATTAGAACCCCTGTGATTAACGAATTAGAGGATGCAAGAGTTTCTGATCTTGTGATTCCTGGAACGAACTGCTGGGATAGAGAATTGCTACAGGACATCTTTGCGCAGGAAGATGTGAATAGGATTATCGGTACATCCATTTCACCAATCGGACATGTGGATTCATTAACCTGGCATATGGAACGAAATGGGAAATATAGCGTGAAATCGGGATAGTGATGTGGAGAGAAAGAGCTGGAAGAATCTATGGAGGATATGGGTGCCGCCGAAAGTCTTGAATTTTATGTGGCGATTATGCAGGGGGTACTTGCCGACCAGAGTGAGACTACATGGGAGGCGGGTAATTCAGAGCAAGACCTGCCCATTTTGTGAGGACGGAGACGAAACAGAGTGGCATACATTCATTGCATGCCCGTATGCGGTCAATGCATGGGAATGGACCACTAATCGGGGAGCTTTGAATCGTGCAATATGGGCATCTGAATCTATGGTGGAACTGGTCTTCCTCTTACTTAGGGACCTAGGTCCGGATGATATCGAGATGGCTTGCATGGTACTATGGCACATATGGAAAGAGAGAAACGAGCTGGTTTGGAACAGAAGGTGCGCTGCTGCCCAAATGGTGTCGATCCTCGCCAAAACCCTCCTCACGGACTGGAAGGCGGTTAACTCCATACAACAGCGAGTCGTTGAGGCTAGATGCAGGGCTTGGCATCGTCCCCTAGCCCAGACCGTAAAACTCAATGTTGACGCAACTTTTTTCGAAGATACGGGACAAATGGGATTCGGTGCTGTGATACATGATGCAGAAAGAGAACGTAATCTGCTGTTGGTCGAATGTCATGCCTGGACTATATAGGGTTGATGAAGGGGAGGCTATTAGGTTGCTGGAGGCGTTAACGTGGGTTCAGAGCAAGGGGTTCGAGAGGTTAATTGTGGAAGTGGACACGAACTCTGTTGTTGACGCTATCAATTCTAGAAGGTCGGACAATTCAGTGTTTGGTAATTATGTGGATGCTTGCAAGCGTATTATGGAATTTATCCCTTATTGTATTGTTATTCATGTCTGTCGAGAGCCAATGTTAAGGCACATCGACTAGCGAGAGCTGCTAGGAACTTTTTGAGTCCCCAAGAGTGGTACGACCCTCCAATTGATGTGGTTGGCGTAACCCCAAGTTATTGCAGTTGCTAATAAATTGAAGTTTTGCCTTCAAAAAAAATATATATAAATTATGATCAATCAATTTTTATAAAGTCAAACATCTTTATCGCTATCTCTCTTGGGACATATCATCTTATTATAAATTTAAAATAAAATGCTAGTACCACCCGTCATCGTTTTAAAATATTAAATAATTAATATAAATAAATTAATCTGAGAGCTGTCATAACGGGTTAATGGGGTGGACCGATCCATAATCCACCTCAATCCATTATTTTATGGATTTATGCGGACTAATCTATTGCGAAAACGGATTGAAAAATACTCAATCCAATCCATGCGAATTGCGAGCTAGCCCACGAATATATTTATTTTTTACTTTTTTCACATGTATTATTATAATAATTTTTGATTAAATCCACACAGTTGATGTGAATAATTTTAATATCTTATAATAAAAAAGTAGACCTCAAATATAGTATTTTTATTTAATTGACAAGTCAGCCGAACTAAAATTTAAACCTTCAAATTATTTAAATTTTTATTGCTAAAAAGGCAGAATCAATATACAATATTCAACGAAAGTTTAATTGGCAAATCAACTCAATTATTAGTAGCAAATGTTAATTTGCGAATACACATGTCAATACACTCTCTCTCAATCTACTCTTGATAATTATGCATTTATAAAAATAAAATTAAAAAATAGATTTGAATCTACATTAATTATCAAAACTCTCCCAAGGTCATGTGAATACGTGGTGATAATGTGTATTCTCATTTTTAATCTCAATTTTATTTAGTATAATATTTTGTATAATTGAGTTGGTATCAGATGGGTTCTCAATCCCTTGTTGAAAGCAAAAATAAAAAATAAAAAAAATTGTATAATTGAGTTGGAGAGTAAACTAGATGAGGTGAATATATGAGTTATAAAGTGAGTTTTTATGGGCCCTCAATGACACACTTCTTCGTTTGTCTATAAGCTTTTCGTACATATAATGTGATTGAAAGTAAGAAAAAGTAAAATATAAAGGTAAAATTGAGTGGCATTATATGTAAATAAGAGTGGAGAGTAGGAATATAAATTTAAAAGGTATTTGAGTGGAGTGCAATATAGAACCCCAGAAGAGTTATGGTCTGGCCATGCAGCTGATTACAAGTATTTGAGGGTATTTAGATGTGCAGCATATGCCCATGTCAAACAAGATAACCTTGAGCCTCGAGCATTGTGATGCGTGTTTGTTGGGTATCCTTCAAGTGTTAAAAGGATAAAGGTTATGGTGTCTTAAAGTTGGGATGCAGAAGTGCATAGTCAACCGAGATGTTACTTTTGATGAGAGTAGGATGCCTCTATCAGAAGAGGCAAGTACGAGTACTAGTGTAGCTGATAACCGACCAGACGATTAGACGAAGCACAAGTCGAGGTGGAGCATGTTGACACCAAAGGACCTGTTGGAGAGTATATTGATCCAGATGAGGAGGGCGTTCCTCATAGTGAGAATGAGCTTCAACACTATCAGTTGACACGGGATAGAACCAGAAGAGACGTCCACTCACCTCAGAGGTATGGTCAAGCTGACATTGTATCATTTGCATTGTGTGCAGCTCTTGAGGTGGAGTCTCTGGAGCCGAAAACTTACACTGAACCCATCAGCTGCCACGACAAGGAGAAGTGGATAGTTTCAATGGAGGAGGAATTGCAATCTCTTACCAAGAACCAGACCTGGGAGATTGTTGAGAGACCTCATAACAAGAAGCTTGTTGGGTGTAAGTGGATCTACAAGAAGAAGGTGGAGGCTCAGAGAGGTGGCAAACTTAGATATAAGACGAGGCTTGTAGCTAAGGGATTTACTCAGAAGGAAGGTATTGATTTCAATGTAATCTTCTCACCTGTTGTGAAACATTGTAGCATCAGAATCTTGTTAGCTATGGTTGCTCAATATGAATTAGAGCTGCATCACATGGATGTGACCACAACTTTCTTACATGGATCTCTAGATGAGAGGATCTACATGAAGTTACCAAAAGGGTTGGGCATAGAAGAAGGGGAGGACAAAGTGTGTCTACTGAAGAAGTCCCTCTATGGCCTAAAATAAAGTCATAGACAATGGTACTTGAGATTTGATGAGTACATTTGCTCAGCTGGTTTTACAAGGAGTTTGTATGTTGATGACATGTTAATAGTTGGAGAGTTTATTGATAGTGTTGATCAAGTTAAGGAGACCCTCAAATGGGAGTTTGAGATGAAAGATCTTGGTGAAGCCAAAGTGATTCTTCGGATGGAGATCAGCAGAGTAGATGGAGTTATTCAACTGAGTCAACCGACTAATTTGTAGAAGGTGTTAAAGAGATTTAGAATGCATCAAGCAAAGACTGTCTCTACTCCTATTGGCCAACATCATAGGTTGACCAATCAGATGAGTCCCAGGAACAGCCAAGAGCGAGCTCAGATGAGTAAGATACCTTATGCCAGTGTTGCAGGGAGTTTAATGTATGTTATGGTGTGTTGTAGACCAGACTTGACTCGTGCTATTAGTGTGATCAACAGATATATGAGTGATCTAGGCTTAAGTCATTGGGAGACTGTTAAGTGGGTCATGAGATATGTTCTGGGATCAGCTGACAAAGGTCTGAAAATTTCAGAAAATGCCAAGTCAAGGGGATGTACTTGTGGGATACGTGGATGCAGATTATGCAGCCAGTGTTGACACTCGAAAATCCTTAACAAGATGTGTGTTCACTCTGTTTGGTACGACTATGTCTTGGAGGTCTATTCACTAGTCAGTGGTTGCATTATCTACTACAGAAGCGAAGTACGTGGCCTTGACTGAAGCAGTTAAGGAAAGCATGTGGCTGGAAGGGATTCTGAAAGAGTTTGGTTTATCTCAGAGCAGTGTGACTGTCTTTTGTGACAATCAATGCGCAATACATCTTGCAAAGCATCAGGGGTATCATGAGAGAACCAAGCATATTGATGTGAAGCTGTACTTTGTAAGAGATATTGTGGAGAAGGGTGTGGTCCAAGTGGTTAAGATAGCTACTGAGGAGAACCCTGTTGATGCATTCACTAAGGCATTACCAAAAGAGAAATTTGGTTTATGTCTTAGGCTAGTTGGTATGCATTAGTGTCCTCTGAGGAGAAGGTTGTTGTTCTTTTGGTAGGGAGCAGTGGTGGAGGCTGTCCTTTGAGAAGGATAGTTCAGAGTTGTTTAGTTCAAGGTGGAGATTTTGAGCTAAAGTTGGAGAATTGTGAGGTTTATCTCATAATCTCAGATCAACAGAGTACCAGCCTGTCGATACTAGTCTGCTGATGTACTCAGTTGTTGGGCGTATCAGCTGGTGGAGGAGTCAGGTAAGCTAACTTAGGCCTGATCAGATGAGTTGGAGGTTTCCAGTCAGCTGAGTAGGTGATGCTCAGAGTCTACTGAGATGAGGTGATCAGAAGAGTTCATATCAACTGAGTAGATGTCTAGTGGCAGGGTTACTCTTTTGACTAAGTGTTGGAATATCAGAAGAGCAAAATAGAAGAGGGAGGTCTTCTGGTTGTCTTCTGATCGATGTCATCTATTACGAGAACAAGTGAAGGGCATTGCGGTCAATTCACTTTGGGCAATGTTGGAAACGTGAGTTTGTTAGGCGGTTACAACAACCTGCCAGAGTCACGCAATCAACGCACGTTGCAGTCACCCTTTATCTCTATAAATATCCCAAAGCTTGTAATTGTAAAGTTTGACGCGTACGAGCATTCGTTCTTGAGTTTTGAGTTCACGAGCGAAGTGAGGATAAATTCCCTTTCCGAGTGATGAGTGTGTAGACACTGGAATTTTATTAAAATTTGAAAGTGTCAAATATTTTGTAAATCCTAGTTTTGGAGATAAGAATATAAAATAATATCTCCAAAACTTGAGATATTATCTCTTTCCTTATTTTTAGGATTTTCGAATATCTTTTCTTGCTCTCTAAGTCGTTCCTCTCTTATAAATAAGAGTGTGAAAATAGAATAGAATGACAGAGGCGGATGGAATAAGTCACAAACGACTTCATCAACTCCCTAAATCGAGTTTGATGGAATACGTCACAAACGACTCCATCAACTCCCTACTACCAAATTGTAGGTCAAATCAAAATCCGGAACACGTCGCTGAGACCCCGGTATCAAATTATGTTTAGAGAGTGGAATCAAGAGATCAACGAGAGTTGTAACCCACGTTCATAATAAAAATATGTTTACCTTAATTTTATCGCCTTTTATGTGCATATTTGCAGGTGTTTAAATTTATTGGTTTACAAATTGGCACGCCCAGTGGGACGATTTTCGCTCTTCATCTCCACTCTCCAAGAATTTCATGGGGGCATGCTAAATCACCGTTGGGGGCATGCTAAATCACCTTTTGAGTTCTAAATCAAGATTTCGAGATCAGGTTGCATTCGGTAGATCTCTACAACAGATCTCGAGGGGGCATTTGTAGACACTGGAATTTTATTAAAATTTGAAAGTGTCAAATATTTTGTAAATCCTAGTTTTGGAGATAAGAATATAAAATAATATCTCCAAAACTTGAGATATTATCTCTTTCCTTATTTTTAGGATTTTCGAATATCTTTTCTTGCTCTCTAAGTCGTTCCTCTCTTATAAATAAGAGTGTGAAAATAGAATAGAATGACAGAGGCGGATGGAATAAGTCACAAACGACTTCATCAACTCCCTAAATCGAGTTTGATGGAATACGTCACAAACGACTCCATCAACTCCCTACTACCAAATTGTAGGTCAAATCAAAATCCGGAACACGTCGCTGAGACCCCGGTATCAAATTATGTTTAGAGAGTGGAATCAAGAGATCAACGAGAGTTGTAACCCACGTTCATAATAAAAATATGTTTACCTTAATTTTATCGCCTTTTATGTGCATATTTGCAGGTGTTTAAATTTATTGGTTTACAAATCAAGTCACGACGATGGCGCCAATCAAGATTAAGATCAAGAGAGGCGTTGCACCCGGATCAGTTGACGTCGACTTTGAAGACGTGAACGTAGTCACGAGAACGTTGTCAAGAAGCCCCAAGTCATCGTCTTCTTCAGAGAAGGCTACTGCAGAGGGTCCACCACCCAACACTGCGAATGAGGAAAACAACCCAGCCTGTTCCCCTACTCATTCCACGACGAGCTCATTAGATTCAAACACAGCTTCAGCAATGGTGACAAATACCACGACTGTTGAAGAACAATTGGCAAGCTTGACTAGAGCCATAGAAGGACTCACAAAACACGTCCAAGAATAGGATGCCCGGATTGCTAAGCTGATGAGCAATGCAAACAAATGGGAGTCAAGTCGGGCAAAGGGAAAACAAGTCGAAGGGCATGATGTGGAGATGTCTGGTGAACTTCAACAGATGGAAATTGACCCAACTCTTAAGGAGTTACAAGTTTCTCCCGATGGTTTGGTTCCCGTTAACCGACTAAAAGAAATCATACTCGGGGCGATCAAAGATACTTTCGAGGAAAGTCCTAAGTCTTCATTCACCTACATCAAGCCTTACACGAAGAGGATTAACAGTTTGAAGATGCCAGCTGGTTATCAGCCTCCAAAGTTGCAGCAGTTCGATGGCAAGGGTAATCCAAAGCAGCATATTGCTCATTTCGTAGAGACTTGCAACAATGCCGACACCTACGGAGATCACTTGGTAAAGCAATTTGTACGCTCTCTAAAGGGCAATGCATTCGACTGGTATACCGATTTGGAAGCTAGCTCGATTGATAGTTGGGAGCAGATGGAGCAGGAATTTCTCAACCGGTTTTACAGCACTCGTAGAACGGTGAGCATGATTGAATTGACGAACACTCGACAATCAAAGGAAGAGACGGTGATCGATTACATAAATCGATGGAGAAATCTAAGACTAAATTGTAAGGATAGATTGATTGAAAGTTCAGCTATCGAGATGTGCATCCAAGGAATGCAGTGGGGTCTTCGATATATCATTCAAGCAATTCGACCAAGATCATTCGAGGATTTGGCTACTAAGGCTCATGACATGGAGTTGAGCATGTCTACAAGTGGATTTGAAGGGCCGCTATATCAAGAGTGGGGGCAAAGAAAAACGAGTTTGAAGGAGTTGAAACGAAAGCAATATCCATTTCTAGACTCAGACATCCCCGAAATTTTCGATGACTTGATCAAGAATGATCTCATTGAACTACCACAAATGAAACGACCCGATGAGGCTGGGCGAACGGACGACCCCAAATATTGCAAGTACCATCGATTGGTAGGACATCCAACTCAAGATTGTTTTATACTTAAAGAGAAAATTATGCAGCTGGCCAAAGAGGGAAAGATCTTGCTAGAAGAAAGTGTAACAACGGTGAATCACATCAGAGTTGAAGACAATCAAAAAAAGAAATCAGAAGCATTCAAGGCTCTAAAATTCTCTGCAGAGATTTTAGAGTATTCTTAAACACAAATTCGTGAATTAAATATAAAAACGCGAAAATGGTAAACGATTTTATTTAATTTCGGATTAAAACCGAGTATTTGTGGGTTACAATCTCTAATTTGTTCCTCTGATTCTCTCTTCTTGAACTTCACTTGATTTTCTTGAGCACTTTTGGGACTTTTGGAGTTGGATCCGCAGCCGAATCCTATTCGATCTTGTATTTGGGGATTTATAACGTTAATCCAAAGGTTTAGCACCGTATTTTGGATTAAACGTTGAATTTAGGGACTTTTTTATGAACGTCGTTGAAGATCGTTCTTGAATTTGGGACTTTGTAACGTTAATCCAAGGGCTTGACGCCGTATTTTGGATTAAACGTTGAATTTAGGGACTTTCGGGGACTTATTCGGGACTTATTGGGACTTTTTCCGGGACTTTCGGGGACTTATTGGGACTTATTGCACGAAGAACGCCTTTGAAGATCCTCCGCTTGCTTAAGAATACTCTAAAATCTCTACAGAGAATTTTAGAGCCTTGAATGCTTCTGCTTTCTTTGTTGATGATAAAATGAATGAAATGAGGCCTCTATTTATAGGTGTAGAACCTAGGGTTTTTTTATGGGCCAAGGAGATATTTGTGCAAGTGGTTAGGCCTTAATTCAAATTTTGAATTACTTGATGGGCTAAGAATACCCTATTTGGGCTTGATTTGGTTTGTTTGACTTTAGAGGCCCATCTTCATTTATAGGACTTTAGAGGCCCGTCTTCATTTATCGGACTTTAGAGGTCCGTCTTCATTTATCGGACTTTAGAGGCCCGTCTTCGTTTATTGGACTTTAGAGGCCCGTCTTGATTTTTTGGACTTTGGAGGCCCAAATTAATTTAATTTTGCTTGTCTACAAATTGCCCCCTCGCATTTCGTTCACGAGAACGTTTGTCTTTGATGTGGACGAATTGCGAATTACTTTCAAATGATTTCCCACATGCGGGCCAGGAGTGACTATTCTTTAGCTACTTTTGACAAAGTAGGGATTTAATTATTTAACCACTTAAAATGCCTTTAGTGGAGTAAGTTAACAGTTTAACCACATGTATTTACCTTTGGTGGTCGTCGTACACAGTTTATACTCGTGCGGGCCAGGAGTAATAAGCAGTTTAGACTCGTGCATTATGGAGCAACAAGCAGTTTAGGCTCATGCGTTCTTGGAGCAACAAACAGTTTAAGCTCGTGCATTTATGGAGCAATAAGCAGTTTTAGGCTCGTGCATCATGGAGCAATAAGCAGTTTAGGCTCGTGCGTTTATGGAGCAATAAGCAGTTTTAGGCTCGTGCATCATGGAGCAACAAGCAGTTTAGGCTCGTGCGTTTATGAAGCAACAAGCAGTTTAGGCTCGTGCGTTTATGGAGCTAAAAGCAGTTTAGGCTCGTGCGTTATGGAGCGACAAGCAGTTTAGGCTCATGCGTTTATGGAGCATACTTGTTTTCTTTACACGTAGTAGCGTTTCAAAAACTTTCCGTTCATGGGACCAATGTATACGCCGTCTTTAGAAATCAATTTGTAGGCGTCATTTGCGTAATCTTCCTTCATTTGATTGTCTTCAACTCTGATGTGATTCACCGTTGTTACACTTTCTTCTAGCAAGATCTTTCCCTCTTTGGCCAGCTGCATAATTTTCTCTTTAAGTATAAAACAATCTTGAGTTGGATGTCCTACCAATCGATGGTACTTGCAATATTTGGGGTCGTCCGTTCGCCCAGCCTCATCGGGTCGTTTCATTTGTGGTAGTTCAATGAGATCATTCTTGATCAAGTCATCGAAAATTTCGGGGATGTCTGAGTCTAGAAATGGATATTGCTTTCGTTTCAACTCCTTCAAACTCGTTTTTCTTTGCCCCCACTCTTGATATAGCGGCCCTTCAAATCCACTTTGTAGACATGCTCAACTCCATGTCATGAGCCTTAGTAGCCAAATCCTCGAATGATCTTGGTCGAATTGCTTGAAGGATATATCGAAGACCCCACTGCATTCCTTGGATGCACATCTCGATGGCTGAAGCTTCAGTCAATCTATCCTTGCAATTTAGACTTAGATTTCTCCATCGATTTATGTAATCGATCACCGGCTCTTCCTTTGATTGACAAGTGTTCGTCAATTCAAGCATGCTAACCGTTCTACGAGTGCTGTAAAATCGATTGAGAAATTCTTGTTCCATTTGCTCCCAACTTTCTATCGAACTAGCTTCCAAATCGGTATACCAATCGAACGCATTGCCCTTTAAAGAGCGCACGAATTGCTTCACCAAATGATCTCCATACGTGTCGGCATTGTTGCAGGTCTCCACGAAGTGAGCAATATGTTGCTTTGGATTACCCTTGCCATCGAACTGCTGCAACTTTGGAGGTTGATAACCAGCTGGCATCTTCAAACTGTCAATCCTCTTCGTGTAAGGCTTGCTGTAGGTGAATGAAGACTTGGGATTTTTCTCGAACTTATCTTTGATTGCCCCAAGTATGATTTCTTTTAGCTGGTTAACGGGCACCAAACCATCGGGAGAAACTTGTAACTCCTTAAGAGTTGGGTCAATTTCCATTTGTTGATGTTCACCAGACATCTCCACATCATGCCCCTCGACTCGCTTTTCTTTTGCTCGACTTGACTCCCCTTTGTCTGCATTGCTCATCAGCTTAGCAATCTGAACATCCTGTTCTTGGACATGTTTCGTGAGTCCTTCTATAGCTCTAGTCAAGCTTGCCAATTGCTCCTCAACAATCGTGGTATTTGTCACCATTGCTGAAGCTGTGTTTGAATCTAATGAGCTCGTCGTGGAATGAGTAGGGGAACAGGCTGGGTTGTTTTCCTCATTCGCAGTGTTGGGTGGTGGACCCTCTGCAGTAGTTTTCCCTGAAGAAGACGATGACTTCGAGCTTCTTGACAACGTTCTCGTGACTACGTTCACGTCTTCAAAGTCGACGTCAACTGATCCGGGTGCAACGCCTCTCTTGATCTTAATCTTGATTGGCGCCATCGTCGTGACTTGATTTGCTTGAAGAGTAGAGATGAGAGGTAGAGATAGTCCCACTGGGCGTGCCAATTTGTAAACACAAATTCGTGAATTAAATATAAAAACGCGAAAATGGTAAACGATTTTATTTAATTTCGGATTAAAACCGAGTATTTGTGGGTTACAATCTCTAATTTGTTCCTCTGATTCTCTCTTCTTGAACTTCACTTGATTTCCTTGAGCACTTTTGGGACTTTTGGAGTTGGATCCGCAGCCGAATCCTATCCGATCTTGTATTTGGGGATTTATAACGTTAATCCAAAGGTTTAGCACCGTATTTTGGATTAAACGTTGAATTTAGGGACTTTCGGGGACTTATTCGGGACTTATTGGGACTTTTTCCGGGACTTATCGGGACTTTTCCGGGACGAACGCCGTTGAAGATCCACGAAGCACCTCCTCCTTGAAGAAACGCCGAATCGAAGAGGCTTAGCACCTTGATCTCCGCTCGAACACTGCTTCTTGCCGCTTTGCACGAAGAACGCCTTGAAGGAACGCCGAATCGAAGGGGCTTAGCACCTTGATCTCCACTCGAACGCTGCTTCTCGCCGCTTTGCACGAAGAACGCCTTTGAAACTCCTCCGCTTGCTGAAGAACACTCTAAAATCTCTACAGAGAATTTTAGAGCCTTGAATGCTTCTGCTTTCTTTGTTGATGATAAAATGAATGAAATGAGGCCTCTATTTATAGGTGTAGAACCTAGGGTTTTTTTATGGGCCAAGGAGATATTTGTGCAAGTGGTTAGGCCTTAATTCAAATTTTGAATTACTTGATGGGCTAAGAATACCCTATTTGGGCTTGATTTGGTTTGTTTGACTTTAGAGGCCCATCTTCATTTATAGGACTTTAGAGGCCCGTCTTCATTTATCGGACTTTAGAGGTCCGTCTTCATTTATCGGACTTTAGAGGCCCGTCTTCGTTTATTGGACTTTAGAGGCCCGTCTTGATTTGTTGGACTTTGGAGGCCCAAATTAATTTAATTTTGCTTGTCTACAGAGTGTTTAAACATTATTTTATCAATCAAGATTGAAGTCGTGTGTCCAGTGGATGTAGATCAAGTTGATCGAACCACTTAAATTCTTGTGTGCTCTATTTTCTGTTCTCGTATTTCATATTTGTGAATTGCTATCTTTGTTGGATTGTTTGAGGTACTTATTTTCTGTATTGGTTGGAGACGTCTAATCGTGCAGATAACTTGACAGCACACAAACTTGATCTTCAAAAGATAAACTTTATAAGTTGTGCAAAACTATTTTGGGATAAGTTCCCTGAAAACCAGTTTCAGTGTTAAGAAGTTTTTCAGAATCTAAAGGAGTTGTCAACATATAAAAGTCAATAACCTAGAGTTAGTTAGTTAGTTTCTAAATCTTGAAGTAGTTATCACTTCAAGATGTGTATATATATGTTACCTTGGTCACTTTCTAATTCAATGAAAATCAATTCCAAATACTCTCACATGGTATCAGCCTAACCGCTGAGAAAATACCTTCCTTATTTTCTTCTTCAATCATGGTCGATCCTACCTCCACCACCACCACCTTCCTCTTCGATTCAACGCTTACTCTACATGCTATGACTCACCTAGTCACGGTTACTCAAAAGTTTCTTCCATTCGCTGATGGTTCTTTACCGGCCCCTCCAACCACCATTACCACCGACGACAAATCAGAATCTAATCTGGAACATGCTTCTTAGTTCGCCAAAGATCAGATTGTTCGAGTTTTCTTGGTTTCCACCTTAACGGAAGAAACTATGGTTGTTATCGTCGGTTGCCGTTCCTCGACGGAAATCTGGAGCACTCTAGCATCGGCCTTCAACCAAACGTCCAAAGCTCGTGAGCTCCGTATTAAAGATGAGCTTCAAACCATCAAGAAAGGTCATCGCACCGTTACCAAATACGGTGCCCTATTCAAGAACCTATGCGATCAACTGTCCTACATGGGTTGTGTTCTTGATAACACGGACAAGTCCCACTGGTTCTTGCGTGGTCTAGGCCCTGAATTCCATGGTTTTTCAACCTCTTAGATCAATGTAACCCCTCTTCCTGGCTTTTCTGACCTTCTCGCCATGGCCGAATCACATGACTTGTTCACAACATCTCTCAATAGTTCTTCTACGTCAGCACTTGTTGTTATGTCATTTTTCGCCCAAACTGCTCGCCCCTCTCGACGAGGACGTGGCCAATTTGGTCGTGGAACCTATTATGCTGGTCAGTTTCAGGGTCGTTTTGCTGGTCGTGGTCGTGGTCGCTTCCCCCCGCGTTGTCAAATATGTAAATTTGAAGGACATTTTGCTGATTCATGTCCTCAACGGTATACTTCTCCCCCTGCTCGCCAGTCAAATTGTGTAGAATCATTGTTGGCATCCTCGACAATCACTCCTTCCAACATCTCTGACTGGTACATTGATACCGGCGCCTCGGCGCATATAGTCTCCTCGCCAGACGCCCTTGAATCCTCCACTGTGTATACAGGTACAGACCATGTTGTGATCGGCAATGGCCAATCCCTGTCAATCACTCACATAGGTTCTAAAGTACTCTCTTCTCATCTTTCTTTATCTAATGTTTTAGTCGTTCCCACCATCACTAAAAACTTAATCTCTGTTAGTTAACTTGCTTATGAACATCGTATAATTGTTAGCTTCACTAATTCTACCTTTGCCATGCAGAATCAAGCAACAGGGACTCTGCTCGCTCAGGGGCGAAGTGAACATGACCTTTACACATTAGACCGTCCTTTAAATTCTTTGTTCTCTGCTCACCGCACTATTTCTACACCCAAAGCTTCTTATGAAATTTGGCATGATCGTCTTGGACACACTCACTTCAATAATATCAAGATTCTTGCTAGTCTAGGCTACATTTCTGTCTCTTCTATATTACCTAGTCCCGTTTCATGCACTTCTTGTCAACTTGCTAAGAGTTCTCGCTTACCATTTTCTGTTAATAATAAACGAGCACCCTCTTTGTTAGAACTTGTGCACTGTGATCTTTGGGGGCCTTCCCCTGTTACTTCTTGTGATGGTTATCGATATTATACTATATTTGTGGATGATTTCTCTAGATTTGCCTGGTTTTATCCCTTGAAACAAAAATACGATTTTTATTCTGTGTTTGTTCACTTTAAGCAACATTCTGATGGGGGCACTAAATTCACTAACAACAAACTTCAAAATGTTTTTTCACAACACAACATTATTCACACCATGTCCTGCCCTTATACCCTTGCTCAAAATGGCCGAGCAGAACGTAAACACAGACATATCACTGAAACTGGCATCTCTCTCTTATTTCACTCATCGGTCCCATCCCAATATTGGGTGGAATCGTTCGGTACTGTTGTGTATCTCATAAATCGAACTCCTTTTTCGTTCTTCAAAACAAAACTCCCTATGAAATCATATTCTGCTCCCCTCCTCGCTTTGATAGTCTTCATGTTTTTGGATGTCGTGTCTTTCCTTACCTTCGTGATTATGCTGCTAACAAACTCTCTCCTAGAAGTACTCCTTGTGTTTTTCTTGGCTACAGTTCTCGCCATCAGGGTTACTGCTGCCTTGATCCCTCATCTTCTCGAGTCTTTGTTACTCGACATGCTTTGTTCGACGAAAAGACTTTTCCTTTCAAAATCCCTGCAACATGTTCCTCTTCGCCGCCTTCCAGCACTCCTACTCCTCCCTCTCTCCTCCTGTTGCTCGCTCACTTCCTCCCCTCCTGCCTACTCCTCCTCGCCCACCATTCCCTCTTGCTCGCTTTCCGCCACATAGAACGGATATTCCTCGTCCAACTCATCCCATGCGAACTCGCTATAAAGATGGCATTGTCAAACCAAAACATCCCTTCAACACTGCCTTCCTCGCTACCAATGCTCTTCTCGCCTCTATTCACTCTAACAAAGAACCTAAAGGTATTAAATCGGCCTCAAAATCTCCTCAATGGGTTGCGGTTATGGAAAATGAGTTGCAGGCTCTTCGCTCCAACAACACTTGGTCCTTGGTTCCTCGGCCCTCCTCTAAAAACATAATCGGTTCTAAATGGGTTTATTGGACGAAGTACTTGGCCGATGGCAGCATTGATCGGCATAAAGCTTGATTGGTCGCTCAAGGTTTTTCTCAGCTTCCTGGGTTTGATTACGACCATACCTTTAGTCCGGTCGTTAAGGCCTCTACTGTTCGCATTATCCTCTCTATTGTTGTCCTTCGAAAGTGGAATCTTTGACAACTCGATGTCATCAATGCCTTCATTCATGGGCATCTCTCCAAACCAGTTTATATGGAACAACCTCCAGGCTACATAGATCTTGTTCGCCCAAATCACGTCTGTTGCCTTAATAAGGCTATATACGGTTTAAAACAGGCACCCAGGGCCTGGTTTCTTCGCTTCATTACATTCTTACTTTCGTTAGGCTTTAAAGAAAGCAAATCTGATACATCTCTTTTCATTTTTCATCAGGCGAGCACGACCTTATTCCTTCTCGTCTACGTCGATGACATTATTATCACAGGGAACGATGACATCTTCATTACTCGCCTCATCTCTGGCATACAAAAGGAATTTGTTATAAAAGATCTCGACAAACTCAACTATTTTCTTGGTCTAGAAATAATTTACACCTCTTCTGGTCTTTTTCTCAGCCAAACTAAGTATGCTCGCGACATTCTTCTTCGAGCGGACATGTTTGATGCCAAACCTGTCGCCACTTCTCTTTCTTCAACTGATAATCTTCGCATGCTCGTCACCTCTTACACCGATTCAACAAAATACCGCTCTCTGGTCGGCACTCTTCAGTACCTCACCATTACTCGCCCTGATCTTTCCTTTGTGGTCAATACGGTCAGTCAATTCCAATCCAACAACAAACCACTTCTAGGCCGTCAAAAGAATTCTTCGCTATGTCAAGGGTACTCTTCAGTTCGGTCTTGACTTTGCTCGTGGCCCTACACATCTTCTAGCCTACTCTGACACTGACTGGGCTCGCTGCCTCGATACTCGGCGATCAACCTACGGCTACTCAATATTCCTCGACCCAAATCTTATTTCTTGGAGTGCCAAAAAGCAACCAACGGTGTCTAGATCCAGCTGTGAATCTGAATACCGGGCCATGGCTTACACAACTTCGGAACTCATCTGGGTCTCCTCGCTTCTACATGAGCTTAACGCTCTTCCTACTGATCCTCCTCGTCTGCTATGCGATAACAAAAGCGCACTCTTCTTAAGTCAAAACCCGGTCGCACACAAAAGGGACAAACACATTGATATAGACTACCACTTTGTTCGCGAACTTGTCACTTCCAGTCGGCTGACAACTCAGTTCGTCCCTTCTACATTACAACTTGCGGACATTTTCACCAAAGCTCTTCCTAGACCACTTTTCGAGTTTTTCAGATCCAAGCTTCACGTCTGTCCCCATCCGTCTAGCTTGAGGGGTGGGTGTCAACATATAAAAGTCAATAACCTAGAGTTAGTTAGTTAGTTTCTAAATCTTGAAGTAGTTATCACTTCAAGATGTGTATATATATGTTACCTTGGTCACTTTCTAATTCAATGAAAATCAATTCCAAATACTCTCTCATAAGTTTAAATATAAAGGGCCAACCATAATTCCGCACATATAACCTACTTAGATAGTTGTCCAACTGATTACTTCATAGTTCTCAGTAGGTTGATTATCTAATCAAAGTTATTCATACTCAGAGAAGTTGACCAGCCAACTCTCCTGATAGCCTGATTGTTTAAAAAGAAAAGAATTTGAATACACGAGTGCATTCTCCTCCCCCCCCCCCCTACATTTGTGTCATACTCCTTTTCGGACCAACATTAAGGGTGTGTTTTGAAACACAACTAACTACTTCTAGAATCACTTATTTTCAAAGCTCTCTCTCACAACTTTTAAAAAATAAGTGATTCTAAAAGCAAATTGTAGAGTTTCTAAACACACCCTAAGTAAAGGCTTTTCAAGTACTTTTGTGATGTTTGAAAAGAATAAAATAATTTTATGGTCATTTTAGAAAGTGACAATCTAATAAAAGACTTGATAATTAAAAAGGCAATTTAATAAAAGGAGGGAGTATGTAAGTATTCTTTTTTGTCAATCCAAATTTAATATATTTGTTTTAAAATAAAAATAATATTTTTATCATTATTCCCAAATCATCCATTATTTACTTGAATTGTCATTCACTTTATTTAATTTATACACCGTCATTTTATTTATAAGTGGACTCTGTAATGCCTAATATTAATAATATCCCAACCCATCTACTTATATATAAATAATTAATATTTCTTAAAACACGTTAGGCATATAAAGTTTGGATGGAAGGTATATTTTTAAAAAATATATATATTGTGATTCGAAAAGAAGTTTTCTTCAATATAAAAAGAGTTGGTCTCCTGTGCACAGTGTGCACGTGCACACTAATGCACAGGTCAATCCTATATCTATTCATAAAGGCAAATAAATATAACTAAATAATGAATGTTCTAATGGTTATAGATATTCTTCATAAGCCTGAGGTCAAAGGTTCAAATCCTTTTAAACTTCTTTTTTTTTTTCACTAATAATTTTTTTAAGGTTCAAATCCTTTTAAACTTCTTTTTTTTTTTCACTAATAATTTTTTTTCCTTTTTTTTTCACCTTTTTTTTTTCCTTTTTTTCCTTTTTTTTTTCACCTTTTTTTTTTCCGTTTTTTTTTTCTTTTTTGTTTTTTTTTCCTTTTTTTTCACGTTTTTTTTTTCCTTTTTTTCTTCACCTTTTTTTTTCCTTTTTTTTTTTTCGTTTCTACTTTTCATTAATTGTTTTTTTTTTCCGTTTTTTTTTTCTTTTTTGTTTTTTTTTCCTTTTTTTTCACGTTTTTTTTTCCTTTTTTTTTTCGTTTCTATTTTTCATTAATAAAATTTCCACTTTTCACTAACAATTTTTTTTTTGTTTCTTTTTTCACATTTTTATTTTTTCATTAATAATTTTTGTTTTTCATTTCTACTTTTCATTAATAAAATATCCACTTTTCACTAATAAAAATTACCACCTTTTCAGTAACAAAATTACCACTTTTCAGTAACAAAATTTCCACTTTTCAATAATAATAGTTACCACTTTTCAGTAATAAAATTTCCACTTTTCAATAATAAGAATTACATTTTTCAGTTAAAATATCTACCACTTTTCAATAATAAAAATTACATTTTTAAGTTAAAATATCTACCACTTTTTAATAATAAGAGTTAAAATATCTACCACTTTCAATAATAAAAACTACATTTTTCATTTAAAATATATACCACTTTTCAATAATAATAATTACATTTTTCAATAACAAAATCTACCACTTTTCATTACTTAATTAATTAATTAATTAATATTACCATTATTAATTAATTACAGTTCTCATTTTTATCGACCAATATTTACAATTATTAATTAACTTACAATTCTCATCACTAAATTAATTAATTAATTAATTTACAATTATTAATTAATCTATCATTTTCATTTTTATTTTGCTTATGGTTATCATTGTTAACTTAATTAATTAAAACGGGTATATTTAATTATAAATTGTACCGTTAAAATTATTGTTAAAATTGAAAAAAATGTTATTCTTATTATTGAAAAGTGGTAAATTTTGTTATTGAAAAGTGGTAGATATTTTAACTGCAAAATGTAGTTTTTATTATTGAAAGTAGTAGATATTTTAACTAAAAAGTGTAATTCTTATTATTGAAAAGTGGTAGACATTTGAACTGAAAAGTGTAATTCTTATTATTGAAGAGTGGTAGATATTTTAACTTAAAAATGTAATTTTTGTTATTGAAAAGTGATAGATATTTTAATTGAAAAGTGTAATTCTTATTATTGAAAAGTGGAAATTTTGTTACAAAGTGGTAGATATTTGAACTGAAAAGTGTAATTCTTATTATTGAAAAGTGGCAGATATTTTAACTTAAAAATGTAATTTTTATTATTGAAAAGTGTAATTCTTATTATTGAAAAGGGGTAGATATTTTAACTCAAAAGTGTAATTCTTATTATTGAAGTGTAATTCTTATTATTGAAAAGGGGTAGATATTTTAACTGAAAAGTGTAATTCTTATTATTGAAAAGTGGAATTTTTGTTACTGAAAAGTGGTAGATATTTTAACTTGAAAAATATAATTTTTATTATTGAAAAGTGGTAGATATTTTAACTGAAAAGTGTAATTCTTATTATTGAAAAGTGGAAATTTTGTTACTGAAAAGTGGTAACTATTATTACTGAAAAGTGGAAATTTTGTTACTGAAAAGTGGTAGCTATTAATAGTGAAAAGTGGTAATTTTGTTACTGAAAAGTGGTAATTATTATTAGTGAAAAGTGGAAATTTTGTTACTGAATAGTGGTAACTGTTATTAGTGAAAAGTGGAAATTTTATTAATGAAAAGTAGGGACTATTATTATTGAAAAGTGAGTAATTATTGAAAAGTGGAAGTGAGTAACGAAAAAAAACAGAAAAAAAAAAAAGAAAAAAAAAACGGAAAAAAAGAAGAAAAAAAAACGAAAAAAAAAAAGGAAAAAAAAAAGAAAAAAAACGGAAAATTTTTTTTTGAAAAGATTTGAACAACTCTATGCTTATGAGAATTGTAAATTAATTAATTAAGTGATGAGAATTGTAAATTAATTAATAAAGTAATGGATTATAAATTAATTAATTAATAAATAGAAAAAAAAATGGAATTATAACCATAAGTAGAGAAAAAAAGGATAAGAAGTTAGGGTGAGAGGATAAGGACAAAAGCATGTGCACCAAACCTGTTTTGGTGCACATGGTGCATTTGAGAATTTCCCATATAAAAATGAAGGTACTATGAATATTTTGGTTAATCGATCAAAAGAATCAAAGTAACATTATATGAGTTGACAATGAATTATATATGTGTGATGAATTATAGGAAGAATCAAAGTAACATTATATGAGTTGACAAAGAATCAAAGTAACATCATTTTATTTATTTATATATGTGTGATGAATTATATGAAGAATATCATAGTGCACTGCTATTATGAGTGGACAATGAAATCACGCAAATTAATATTAATGAGACTTGTTTAGGTCTCTATTATGTGAGTAATAATAAAATAAAGCAAGAGCAAATTGTGACATATGTACGAAATATGTAGGAAAATGAATTCTTTGAGGTTATGAATATCATTGTTTAAAATAATGCATTTAAGTTTATGTTCTGTATTTAATACTTATGTGTTCTCATGATTTTACTAACAAATTTGATGCATTTGATTTGAAATTGCATTTTAGAGATAATTAAATATTGATTTTTTTTTTTTTTGTGTGTGTAGACCAGTTTTACTATGCACTTATTTTATAATTAATATTTTACAGTAAAATAATTAAAACAAATTAATTAAATAACTAATAGTGCCATTTAATAAAAAAATTAATATTATTTAAAAAAATATAAAAAAGAATGAAAGTAAAATTTACAATGAAACTAGTCCCACAAGACTTTGCCTTAAATAGAAAATTATGCTTTGACAAAAGAAAATTTATGACACAAACATTGATACTATTCATTTCTTTCGATAAATTTCATGCAAGTTTCGAATAAAAATAGACACGTTATGTATGTTTCATATTTTTATATTTTCACTCATTATTTTATCATTTAGCTATCTTACTCTAAAATTTACAAGAAATTTATCAAACAAAATTGTGAGGGTCCATATTCTACACAAGTCACACAACAATATAATTTATTTATTTTTTGGTTTTCTAGATCGGGGTTCACCTTATTTTACAACAAGTGTTGAATGAGTAGCGACATGTCATCTAGCTTTGTCATGGGCGATCGAACTTCGTCATTAGATAAAATATTTATTTTGTTGTGAAAAAAATATAAAATTATTGAAATGTTCTCATAATATTTATTAAAAAAATACATAATCAGATTTTTTTAAAAGTGAAAGTCTTACATGACAATGACACTGGCTCATGGTGAGATGAATTATAATTTGAGCATGACACTTTGAAAGAGATTGGTGTTTATTTTTACTAATTTGTGAACGATTACACGGTGAGACATTGTGACGAAAATCATGTCTTTTAAAAATATAACACACATTCTTAATTTGGTGAAAGTTAAAAGACATAAAGTTACGTTAAAAGTGATTAAATTCAGAAATGAAATGTTAATAAAGATTTATATGTCATTTTATAAGTAGATAGTTTTACTTATTTTAAGTTAGTAAAATAATAATTTTATTATTTTATAATTTATTCTTTTAATGGGATTGAATGTTGCATAAAATAAGTACACCAATGCAAAATACAATCATATAAAAAGAAATCCATACACTGGATCAATTAAACATTCAATGATATTTTAAAAAAAGTTTGTTATAAAGTAGAGGGAATTGAAATCTATCTTACCATAAAAAATACATTTTTTTTTATAATTTCACAAATCAATTTAAACTTAATCTTTTTACGAAATATTTCACAAATATGCAAACATTCATAGATTTAAATGTGAAAATTGCGTTGAATTGCAAATATTTCACAAAACTGCAAACATTCATATTTCACAAAACTGAAAATGTTTAATTAGTCTTGAAATTGTATTATAATTTTGATCAAATCGTACTTACATTTAACTTTTTTTCCGACATTCAATATCTTTTATTTATATAAAAGTAAATATTTAGGGGAAGTCCAATCACAAATTTTGGGGATCATCTCAATAATAATGACTTTCAAAAGAACGGATTCCCTAACAATAGTATATGGATATATATATGTAATTAACAATTCGACTTTGAAACCAATTATATTATATATTATATAAAATCGTACTCTAATGTCTCAACTTTGATTGTTAATGAGTCATAATCGCATGCATGTTTGTTGATTTGGTAGGAAACATTAATGATCTTCTAATAATACAGATATTAATTAATTAAATGGATAAAATGATTGTACAAAGTCTATTAATATGGCGGGGTGGTTGAATAATTATCTATAATATATAACCTTAATAGCCTGGTTGTCATGAAACTCAACGTACTATTTTTTTATATAAAAAATAGGATGGGAACTTTGGATTTTATTAAAGTGTGTTACTGTCAAAGTAAAATACTCCCTTGTACTCGATTAATATTTTTATTTTTTCAAACATAAATTTTAATTATTTTTTTATTTATTAAAATGATATGTTAAGAGTATGCTATGATGGTGTACATAATATTATTTAAAAAAACGAATAAGAACAATAAAATTAGACGTAGTGTGTATTATTATTTCCGACTTTAGATGCCTATTTAATGAATCTTTGTAGTTAAAATTTAGTTCGGAAAATTTAAGATTTTTTAGGATTGTAATTTAGCAATTTTATCTATTGAAATGATTTATTAGCTAAACTTGATTCAAAAAGCTTAACTAAATTTGCATCTGGAAAATTTATAAGTAAAATTATGATTTTACATTTAATTAAAGGTTAATTGTAAAAAAATCACGACCTTTACAGTATTTATCAATTACAACATATTATTTTTTTCTTTGTAATTTGATACATCACCTTTTTAAATTTTACAATTCGATACATGTGTTTATTTTTCGGCAACACATGAATGATGTATATACCGAAGCCGCATTAAAGTTTTACATAAATACCTACATAAATGTCATGACTGGTTCGAAGGATGCGATCCTATTCTCTTTTGAATTTTGGAGAAAATGATAATATTTAAATTGATTTATGATTTATATTTTAAAACAATTTGTTTAGTATTGTTTTTAGTTTAAAACGAATTTTTAGTATTCTTTTTAGTTAGAGGGGCTAGTCTTATGTGAAATATTGCATATATGCATTTTAGTTATTCACACTCACATTCTTTATAAATACACCCACTGACAACTCAATCCACATTTTTTATAAATACACTCACTGACAGTTCAATTCACACCCATATTTTTTATAAATACACCCACAAGCAGAAATTGTACTTAGTCGTCTTCTCCGAGCAGTTTTCGGCCACCCCAGGCCGCGGCCGAACGCTGCAATTTACAACGGCCTTAATATTTAAATATTTTATATTTCTTTAAATATTCTTTAATAATTATTATAGATCAAGGTTATTTTATATTACTACATGCAATAATATATGTTACTATATGTTATAATGTGAGTTACTTAATCAATAAAAATTCTAGAAAAAATACTACATAAAAGAATCGGTATTACTATATAAAAAAATTATATGTTACTACATACTACAGTTTGAATATGCGTTTGTTACTATATGTAACTTTATCAAATGATTTGCATTACAACATGATTATTGTGTTAACTACATGCAATAATATATGTTACTACGTATTATAATGTGAGTTACTTATTAACAAAAACACTAGAAAAAAACGTGTTACTAAATAAAAGAATTTGTATTATCATATAAAATAGTTTGTGTTATTACTACATAAAATAATGTGTGTTACTACATATTACAATTTGAATTACTACATTTAATATCCCGCGTTCGGCAATAAAATAAAAGATAAAAAAATCACAGAAACTAGTAAAATAAACGAGTTAAATTTTTTTTGTCAAAATTAGAACACAAGCGGGTCAGTTGACAAATAAATTAAAAATTAACCCAAATGAATTAATGGTGGCCCAATAATATATATTTTCAGTCCAGTTGACTTATTTGGTCAATATTACATGTATGCAATATTGCATATAAGTTTTTGTGTTAGTTAAAAATGTTTTAAAAATTAAAAAAATAAATTATTCATCATTCGTGACATTTATGTGGCACAATCATATCACGATTTAATTATTTCCAGAAAATTAACATGGGCAGTGAATTGCAAAATTTAAAAAAGTGGTGTATCAAATTGTAAAAAAAAAAGATATACTTTTTTTTTTTTTGCAATTAACACTATAATTAATATTAAAAAAAGCCCCCTTATTTTTCACTTGCCTTGGGCTATTTGGAGGAGCTATACACAAATTATTTCACTCATTTTCAGCTTTAAAGAAAAAAAACTAGAGTTTGCTAGATTGCAAATGAATAAGAGAAATGAGCTCTTCTATCACTTTGTCTCTCCTTAATTTTCCAGTTGTTGTCAAAGGAAAATCCTTCTCCCACATGATATATCTTCTCGGAATCTTAAACCTGCAGTGGATTGTTCATAAATAAATACAGGAGGGAATGGTGACATGCAGTGGAACATGAAAAATGACACATATAAATGAAATTGACACACGGGATCCTCTATTTCAATGAAGGGATTAGGAAGACATACCCTGTTAAATTTTTTCCCCTACAAAACTGCTTGAGGATCTCACTGGACAAGCACTGCCTTTGGCCTTCCACTGCTCGATTTCCACCCCATTCCCAACCGTCGTTTAGTCGAACACACGCGACTACCATCTCCGCCAACCTCGAATCTGGAACTCCAACAACAACAATGCTTGAAATTCCGGGGTGTTGGGATAGGACACCTTCCACCTGTGACAATTGACAAACAAATTAACACAAAATGTAGTACTGTATACTGGTAATATTGATATTTAAATAACATGCTTACCTCCCCTGGATAAATGTTCTCGCCTCCACTCTTGATTCTATCCTTAGCACGCCCGACAAGCCAAAGATTACCATGCTCGTCTATCCGTCCCATGTCTCCAGTATCAAGCCAACCTTCATCCGACGACAGAGTTTGCCCCCAGTATTTGAGCATTGCATGAGGCCCCCTCATCAGTATCCTCCCAGAATCTTCGCCACATGGTTTTAATTTTAGCTCAACATGTGGAGCAGGCTTTCCGACACAAATACCCCCTTCGGAACTCTTAACATCATACAATTTCAGCCCTTCACTTGGATCATAAAGACTCATGAAAGTTAGAGAAGAACAAGCCTCTGTCATTCCTGCACAAAAGAAACATGTGTTGTTTTCAAACTCTCCAAAGTAAGTCAAAATCATGAAAAACAGACCATAAGCTGATTGAATTGTGGCTCTCGGGAAAATCTTGATCACGTCTTTGATGAGATCAAACGACAGCCCACCGCCCCCATTCAGAATCTTCTTCATAGATTTGAAACTTTCATACGTTCCACCCTTGGTCCTGCGAAAAGGGCCCGGGTATTTCAACATCTGATAAAACGGAGGCGTTAAGACTAGTTTATTACCGAGTAGACGAGATTAGATCAGCCATCATTGTTGGCACAGTGATCAAAGAGGTGACATTGTGCTCCCTTATGGCTTCACATGCTAATATAGCCTCAAACTTGGGTATTATAACATGGCAGCCTCCTGCCATTAACATGGCCATAGCTGATGATATCCCACCTATATGGCATAGAGGAGCAGTGTGAAGATACACCTGCAAAAATTCACAACATAATCACTATTAGAAAACAGGAAATAATTCATCGTAATGATTTTGAAAGGAAATACATACGTCATTCTCGTTATAGCCAACAATTGCAATTTTCGCGAGGGACTGCACAACTATAGCAGAATGGCTTAGCGTAACACCTTTAGGCCTTCCAGTTGTACCTACAAGCATCAAAAAAAGCCAAAAGTGATTGATTATCAGAGTGCAGTATATATATTTTGAAATTGCCACTTTTATATATTAATATCTCCTTCACCCGAAATTGGTTTTGAGCAAATAAATACATCAAATTAATCTACTCAAAACGCAGATTACAAATTCGCAACTTCTTTCCATTTTTAACAAGTGGAACATCAAATTATAATTGATCAAAGTTGAGTCAATATTCAATTCATTTTTATCCAATTCCCAACATATATAAGCCAGCCTCGAAGAAACTTTATTCGTCTCTTGATCAACCTCAATTCCGACTTATTTAACAGTAAGCACACGACGAGCAACAGGGGGATGAAAGTAACAGAAAGTAAGTTATACCTGAGGTGAAGCATATAATTGCAGCTCTTTCAGGGGCCCAAAGATAGTCTAGTGCAAGAGATGTTTTACCAGGATTTTTAAGCAATTCAGTAGCAAAAACTGCAAATTAAGGCAACAACTATATATCAGCACATGTATCTTCATACTATAAATGCATGTTTCATCAAAATTTCAACACAAACACCGTACTTGTCCCGGAGTTATTGCCGCTAACAGGCAGATCCGTCAAGACATGCCAGCGGAGAGACGGGACGGAGTCAATCTTGAACTTGGAATGCCAATAACCCGGGGTTGAATCGGTCACTATTAGCACGGGGCGGGCCACTTCCATTGCTGATTTTGCCTCTTCCAAGCTCTGCACATTGGTGTAGATAAGTTTGTTGAATATAAACCTCAACAAGATAATCACCTTATCATAATACTTCATCGGTAAAGATAGTTGTGACATCCAGAATGTTGTGTAATGACTATTTAACCCTTGATGAATTTTGAATGAAAATATTGGAGTACAATTTTCTGAATGAAACATTGTATGATTGAATTGGGAATAAAAATGTAGGAAAATAATGATGATGCATGGAATGCAGTAACTAACCCATCGGTAGTTAAGGGGAGCAGCGATTCCTCCAACATAAGTAATAGCAAGAAGCCATTCCAAATACACATCACTGCAACACACAAGCAATTCAAAAAATTAAACCTACTCGCTCCACGAGAGCTCAATTAGTTCGATAAATATAACAACTAATATTGTTCAATGAAAATCGGTAATAATTAATATTGTTCAACTAATATTATTTAGCCAATTAAACCTGTTCACTAAAAACAGTTATTCACTCTGTCCATGACTCATTTTCTAAAATTGAAATAAAACAACTTCCTTTCCTTTTATTTATCTCATTTAAATATTTTAACATGTCATTATTTTTCATACATAAAAACACGTCATTTTTTATTTTATTCACTTCAATTTACCATTATATTCTCAACAAAAAAAAAACAATTTTATCTCCTTTAGAACTAAATAAACAACTTTAACATTCAATTTATGCCAAAAATAGATGTTCAATTGATGGGAGTTAAAATAATGAAAGGAAATTACCTGTTGAGAGCAGAAATGGAGATGACGTCACCGGGTTTTATTCCGAGTTGGATAAGGCCACTGGCGAGGCCCGTAACTCCTTCCACGAACTGCATTCCGGTTTTACGGCGGCCCCCATTTATCGTGACGGCGGAGTTTCGGCGGCCGGCGGTGAGGCGGCTCAAGCACTGGCAGATGTGGGCCTCCGAGTAGTTAGCCATGTCACCGCGGGGAGTTCAAAGAATTCTAGAAAGAGAGAGAGAGAGAGAGAAATGGAGGGAGAGGAAGAGAGATTGCCTTTTTATCGTTAAGCAACAGTTCGGACACTTGTGCAAATTGCAAATCCCAATAACCATTTAAATAAATAAACAAACAAAATAAATTTAATACTCTCTCAGTTCCAAGATAATTTTCATAGGTAGATGGATGTACACATATAAAAAAGTTTAATAATGTATTTTGTAAAATTTTATATATAAAACAAAGAAATGAGTTGATTTTTATATATATTTAGAGAAAAATATCTGCAAAATAAAATAATGACATTAGTGTAAAATTGAGAGAGTGAAGTTTATAAAGAATTTTTCTTAGGGGTATGAACAAAAGTGTGAAAATTATTGTGAATGGGGAGGGAGTATTTTTTTTTCAATAAATCTCAAAATAACCTAAAAAATCCTGATTATTTTAACACTTTAAAAATGTGTCTAATTAACACAATATTTAAAAATTCGCAACTCATAAATTTTAATTGAGGTAGCTTCAAAAATTTGTGAGCGACAAGTATGTAATTTACTACAAAAATAAAATAAATTACTACAAAATTAAAATAAAGCTACTATAAAGTCGTAATTAATTTTTTTTTTTTTGAATTCAGAATTTAAGACCTAGATAGTGATGCAACCGTCTAACCATTGAGCTATCCAACTTTGTCATAATTATTTTTTTTAAAACAAAGACTATAAATATTTTGTTACTATAATATCTTATTACAAGACAAAAATTATGTTATTACAAAAGACAACTGTAAATCTATGATTTGGGAATTCATCCAAAGGGTTATGTTCTTATTACTGTTCTCATAGTATATTTTAATTTTATAATAACATATTTTTATCTTGTAGTATTATGTATTTGGCATTAATGTCGTAACATACTTTAATCGTATAGTAAACAATATTTGAGAGCGAAAATATATATTTAAATTAATTTTGACCCTAGATGAACCGGTAGTTTTTTTTTTACCTCAATTGACTTCAAGAAGCTATATTTCATATGAAATGTTGTTTTTAGTACAAAATAACTAAATAAAAATCTATTAATAAATTTGAGAATCAACTAAAAAAATTCAAAAAATTATTTAAACAAATAAGGAAAAAATTCATAAAATTTTAATTATTCGTAATAAATACTTATACATGGATCTTGGTCCGTATAATTCACTCATAACCGACCGACCTATTGCAATATAAATACTAAGAAGTAAGAAACACATAAATCTGAATTAATTATTATTATTTATTATTTTATTTTAAATAAATATAATTTCATGATTTTGTATATATATTTCAAGAAAATCAGCCATTATGTTTCAAAAATAAAATAAAATACACCCTTAAAAATACTTCCAAACTTTGACTTAGCTAGGAATGTTGCATTTCATGGTGTCTTTTCATGCCAAGCGGTCTATATATTATAAGTTCAATTGATTGTTCATTTTTTATAGTGTTGGAATAATTGCATTATACGTAATTGTATTAATAATTATTATACTATAAGATTTGAAAGCTAGATTACGCCACTTGACATTTGACTCTAGATTATTTAATAAACTTATTGAAATGTAATTATATACTCCCCGTCCCACAAAGATAACTACGTTTTCCTTTTTTGGAAAGTTTATCGCATTTTTCATTTTATATAGAATTAAGAAACATATTTTTTTAACAAATTTACCTCTCATTAATTTTTCTTTTTTTCTTCTTTTTTTTTCCACCTCCCTTTTCCACAATTCCTTTGACATTTCCAAAAAAAAAAGGTCATTAATATATTTTCAAAAAAAATAGGAGTAATTTAGAAAGATCATTGATAAAATTAGGAAAAACGATAAACTTTTTGAAAAAAAAAATTTAAAATTAAATGCGACAAATTTTATAAAACGGAGGAAGTATATTGATTTATTTCGGTATTCTATTATTAATGAAGTTATTTTTCTTTCCAAAAATCAAAGATTCATTAACTAGGCCATATATTCAAATATCAAATTAATAAGAATGCAAACATAATTTCACGTGTAACATTATATTTAATTTAAACTCAATTCCATGATTTTATGATTTTGATAGAAAGTGTGCACCCAAAAACGAGAGCTAGTCATACATTACGGTTCATTACCCGACTTTCATATAACGCGGGCTATGACCCGGCTCACGTATATTATTTATATGTAATTTTGACTTTTAAACTATTTTTAAAATACATATCGTTTTTAAGTTTTTTTCTTTAAATTTAACTATTTTACCTTTATTTGTTCATCACAAATATTTTTCATAAATGAATATGGTGGTGTAAATAGTTTGTAAAGATTATAAAAAATCATCAATATTATTTAAGGTTAATTCTATATAAATTCACGACATTTAGGTTCAATTTAATTACAATCTTTAAAATTATAATAAAAAATTACAACTTTTAATGTTATTTCAATTTGATACCTGCTTTTTCTTTTCTTCGATCAACAAATGATGACGTGACTCACTAGAAAATGTATATATACCACATAATATTATACACATTACTTTTTAATTCAACAAATTATTTTTTTAATTTAACATTAAATTAAACTATTATAAGTGCCACAAAAATCACTAACCTTTATTTTCAGCTTAGGTTTTTTTTTTTTTTTTAATCAAAGGTTTGTTTGGCTTTCTTTGTTTGTATTTATTAGAGTCATTCAAATTTTAAAAGTTGTTATTTATTATGTCTACATATGTGTATTTTGATTTGAAATTAAAATATAATCCCTCTGTCCTATGTCTATTTGCACACTTTCTTTATTGTAACGTCCCAAAATTACTTGCACACTCTTAATATGAAAATACTCCCACAAAATTAATACCCTCTCAACATCATTTTATTTTCAAAATTGTCACTCATTTTTTACATACATTTTACTTTACACTTCATCAAATCCATTTTACACCTTGTCAAATCTAACCTAAAATACTCATCATTTATCTTACATCATTAACCATTAAATCTTTTTTTCTTAAAAATTGTGACGGTTAAACTGTTCAAATTATCTCGTGACGAAGTGAGTAATACATATTCCCTCCGTCCCATGATTATTTTCACATGTGAAATGACACACAAAATAAGAAAAGTGAATTTAGTGGGGATTTTGGGAGTAATTTTGTAAACCTTTATGTATAAAGTAAAGAAATGAGTTGACTTTTGTATATGTATGGAGAAAAAGTAATTGACATTTGTGTAAAATTGAGGATATTGTGATTTATCGACGAGCCACACCATCACTTGTTGGCTGGAGAAAAAAAAATGTGTATTAAATTGAAACAACATTAAAAGTTGAAATTTTTTATTATTATAATCTTGAAGTTCGTGTTTAAATTGACACTGGCCCTAAAAGTTGTGTATTTATATGGGATTAATCCTATTATTTACATTAAAATTAATTTGATTTATGAATATTGACTATATTATTGGTCAGATTAATATTTTTTAAAAATAATGTTTCTATATCAATATTAGTTAATTAATACTTATAATTAATGAATGGTATTATAGGAAGCGAAATAATTTAGAAACATTTTTATTCTCACAAAAACTTGTATGCAAATTTTTAGGTGTAAAACTGTGTAAAATACTCATTTAGAGTTTTTGGATATATCTCTTATACTTCAATTAGCGAGATCATTTTAGAATTTTACATAATTTGACATCTAAGAAATTTGCATCACATGATCCCATTTTATTTTGATGGAGACTAGTTTCTTAATAATATGGCTAGTTGCCTAAAGTCAAGTTCTGCCCATAAAATGTGGCATGCCATTTATAGACAGCATGCATAGCGCAGCCAAACATTTTGACTTCACAATTTATTTATTGATCATAAATGTATGAAGATATAATTTTAATGAAAAATATATAAACTTTATATTTGTTTTAAAGATATAGATATAAAAAATGGGGATCGATAAGTAAAGTACGTGGTAATGGTACCTTATAATGTTATTGAAATAACTTAATTTTTTTTAATTCATAAGCTATGCATATAATATAATGGCCGGTGAATTGGGTTGTAAAAGATTTTTTATTTAACCCTAGCTAATTATATATGTGTACATTGATTAAAAAGTATTTATCACTGTTACGGAATTGTATCCACAAAGCAACTCCTTACAAATGATAAATCAAGACAACTAGAAACGCAGTGAATTGAAACGTATAAAGAACTCAAAGAAAGAACACGGGATTTACGTGGTTCGATCAAATGATCTACGTCCACGGAGGATAGAAGACTCTCTTCACTAATCTCAAATGAAAGTTACAGATTACAAGTATTCACTAAGCTTGATCTCTCAAAACTCTCAAATTCAGTAACCCACAACCTATGCACTAGATGGTGTATTTATAGATGTACAATGCATTGGATAACCGCCACTAACCAACTAACTAACTAACAGAAAAACCAGAATTAACTAACTCTGAAAATCTAGACTTCAGCGGAGTTGTCTCAGCAGACTTGTCTAAGCAGACTTGTCTTCAGCAGACTTGGCCCCCAACTCTCCTGAACTGACTTCAGATAACTTGTCTAGCAGAGTTGTCCAAACTCATAAGCAGAGTTGTCCAAACTCATCAGCAGAGTTGTCCAAACTCAATAATTTCAGATTAGTTGACTCCTAACAAGACCACTAAACCTTATCAGTTGAATTACTCCTTAACTCAACTTTGCTGAACTCCAAGATCAGAACAATAGCAACTCTTCTGATAGATAGAATTAGATGACATCCAATATTGCATTAATCCTAACAATTCTCCACCTTAATGCAAGATTGCCTTCTTCCCAGCCCTCCTCAAGGCTGTTTGTCCATTCTCTTCTTAATGAACATCCCAGGTACTAAGGTTTACCAACTCCATGCAATGATTGAACTTATTGCTTGGTAATGCCTTAGTCAACATATCAACTGCATTCTCTTCTGAAGCTACCTTCTGAACTTCAACAATGCTCTTCTCCAAGATGTCTCTAACAAAGTGTAACTTCACATCAATGTGCTTTGACCTCTCATGAAACACTTGATGTTTTGCTAGATGAATTGTACTCTGATTATCACACAGCACAGGAACACTTTTCTGAAATATGCCAAAATCTCTCAAAATGCCCTTCAACCACATTGCTTCCTTCACAGCTTCTGTCAAGGCTATGTATTCAGCTTCTGTTGTGGATAAGGTCACCATAGATTGTAAAGCTGCTCTCCAGGTGATAGCAGTGCCATACAATGTAAACACATAACCAGATAAAGACTTCCTTGTATCTATGTTTCCAGCAAAATCAGAATCCACAAATCCAATCAAAGGTCTCTTGGTATCAGCTGATTTTTCAAACAATAATCCTAAGTCTTCTGAACAATTCAGATATCTTAGAATCCACTTTAAAGCTTCCCAATGTAGCTTTCCTGGATTTCCCATGAACCTACTCACCATACTAACAGCATAGGCAAGATCTGGTCTGCTACAAACCATAGCATACATGAGACTTCCTACTCCATTTGCATAAGGAACAGTAAGCATCTGCTTCTTCTCTTCAGCTGTTTGAGGAGATTGCTTGGCTGACAACTTGAATTGCTGGCCAAATGAAGTACTAACAGGTCTGGACTGGTGCATAAGGAATCTTCTCAACACCTTCTGGATGTAACCTTTCTGGGACAAGAACAACTTCCCTGCTTTCCTGTTTCTGAGAATATCCATGCCTAATATTCTCTTGGCTTCACCCAAATCCTTCATCTCGAACTTGCTACTCAGCTGCTGCTTCAGCTGGGTAATCTTTCTCATACTCTTGCTAGCTATTAACATATCATCTACATAGATCAGTAGATAGGTGCTCTCTAGATAATCTTGTTTACCAATATATACACATCCATCATATTTGCTTCTTAAGAAACCCATAGAAAGCATGAATGTATCAAACTTTCTATACCATTGTCTAGGACTCTGCTTGAGCCCATACAATGATTTCTTAAGCAAGCATACCTTACTTTGAGTTTCAGGCATGATAAACCCTTCTGGTTGATGCATATATATTGTTTCAGCTAGTTCTCCATGTAGGAATGCAGTTTTAACATCTAGCTGATGTAACTCAAGATCATCTTGAGCAACCTTAGACAAAAGTAATCTTATTGAACAGTGTTTAACAACAGGAGAGAATACCTCATTGAAGTCTATGCCTTCTCTTTGTGTGAATCCTCTTGCCACCAACCTAGCCTTGAATCTGATCTGCTCTCTAGCACCACCAAATCCAACTTCAAGCTTCTTCTTGAACAACCATCTACAGCTGACCAACTTCTGGTTGTCTGGCTTCTCCACAAGGATCCAGGTCTCATTCTTCTCTAAGGATTGCAACTCTTCTGACATGGCTGCTATCCACTGCTCTCTTTCAGGACTGGTGATAGCTTCCTTATAGTTTCTTGGCTCATAATGCTCCACCTCTTTTGCTGTGATCAGAGCATATGACACAAGATCAGCCTGACCAAACCTAGATGGGGGGTGAATCTGCCTCCTGAGCCTATCTCTTGCAAGGCTGTAATTTCTCAAATCAGCAGGGTTGTCCTCCATGGCCTCATCTTCTGAATGATCTTCTGGATCATCTTCTGGGACCTGTTCTGGAACAACCTCATCAGGGGTGTTGTCTCCTGTATCAGCAAAGTTGTCCACCTCCTCTGGGGTCAACTCTCCTGATGTGGGAAACTCCACCTCAACTGAGAAACTCTCTTCTGACTCATTTACAATTCTTCCATCTAGGTCATGGGAGTTTCCATTATGAGGATATCCCATTACCTTCTCATTAAAATCAACATCTCTGCTGATTATCACTTTCTTATGACCAGGTTCAAGGCACCACAGTCTATAGCCCTTGACACCTATTGGATAGCCAATGAATATACATTTCAGAGCCCTAGGCTCAAGCTTATCCTGTCTAATATGTGCATAAGCCTGACATCCAAACACTTTAAGTTTTGAATAATCAGACAACTTGCCATACCAGATCTCATCTGGGGTTTTACCTTCTAAAGCATATGAGGGAGTTTTGTTTATCAAGTAACATGCAGTACATACAGCTTCTCCCCAAAAGCTTTTAGGTAATTTAGCATCAGCTAACATGCATCTGACCCGTTCTAGAATAGTTCTATTCATTCTCTCTGCTAATCCATTTTGCTGTGGATTAAGAGGGACAGTTCTATGTCTAGTAATGCCCTTCTCTTTACAAAATTCATTGAATTCAGCTGATAGATACTCAAGGCCATTATCTGTCCTCAAATGTTTTAAGGACTTTCCTTTCTTGTTCTCTATCTCAAGTAGCCATTCTTTGAATTTTGTAAAGGCCTCACTCTTCTGTTTGAGAATGAACACCCAAACTTTTCTAGAATAGTCATCTATAATTGACATGAAATACTTACCTCCACTAATGGTTTCAGTCCTTGATGGCCCCCAGACATCTGAATGAACATAATCCAGCAGCTCCTTTGTAGTGTGCTCACCCTTCTAGAATGACTTCTTCTTGGCCTTGCCAAGAATGCACTGCTCACAGAACTCCAGGCTTTTGAATGTCTTCTGGTGGAATGCCCCCTTCTTGGATAACTCCATCAGACCTTTCTCACCCACATGTGCCAGCCTCTTATGCCAGAGCATAGCATCTTCAGAACTCATGGTAACATCAGCAGCACCTGTGATTGTCTCACCAATTAAAGAATATAGACCATTAGACTTCTTCCCTTGCATCACTATTCTATCAGCTTTGGTGACAAACAAACATCCTTTTTCAGTCTTGAATTCATAACCCAAAGCATTTAGTGTGCCAAGAGATATAAGGTTTCTCTTTAAATCTGGAACAAATCTGACATTGGTCAGGATCACATGCTTATCATTAAACATCTTCACCCTCACAGTGCCAATACCCCTCACATTGCAGCTTTCATCATTACCCAACAGAACTGATCCACCATCCATCATTTCCAGGTTTTGAAACCAAGATTTGGTGGGACACATATGGAAAGAACATCCAGAATCCAACACCCATTCATTAACAAGTTTGCTATCTGTTATGCTCATGACTTCTGCACTATCATATCCTTTTGCCTCTGCTACATCAGCTTTGGCAGGATCAGTAGACTTCTTATGCTCAGGACAGTCTTTAATGAAATGTCCTTCTTTATGGCATTTGTAGCAAGCTCTGCTCTTGGCTACAAACCCATTCTTCTTTTGATTTGGCTTGGCATGAAACTTCTTGCCTTGCCCTCCTTTCTTGTCATTCTTAAGTTTGATATTAAGACCCTCAGCTTGGTTCTTGGTCTTCTTGGTTGAGTTTGCTACATGTAAACTCTTAGTTTTCAGAATGGACAAGACTTCTTTGAATTTTGCCTTACCCTCCTTGGTAATCAGCAAAGCATCCTTGAAGCTATCATATGAAGGTGGTAAGGACTCCAATAGTAGGAAAGACTTCTTGTGATCATCTAAGGTGACTCCAACATTTTCAAGATCATCAACAGCTTGCATGAACTCTATTAACTGCTCATCAAGGGTCTTATCATCTGTCATCTTGAAATTGTTGAGCTTCCTCTCCATAAACATCTGGTTTGACAAAGATTGTGTCAAATACAGATCATCAAGGGTCTCAAATACAGCAGCAACATCCTTCTCCTTCATAACTTCCCTGAACACATTGTCTACCAAACTCAGAACAACAATGTTGTAAGCTTTTTCCATAAGCTCTTCTTTCTTGGCCTGGTCTGCATCGGATGCAGCAGGGTCAAGAGGAGTAAGGGCCTCTTTCAGCCCATGGTGTGACAGCAGAGCCTTCATCTTGGCTTTCCATAAGCCAAAATCTGTCTTACCATTGAATTTCTCTATCTCCAACTTCACAGAGCCCATTTCTGATTCTTGACTTTATCTTCGACTTCCCACAGACGGCGCCAATTGTTACGGAATTGTATCCACAAAGCAACTCCTTACAAATGATAAATCAAGACAACTAGAAACGCAATGAATTGAAACGTATAAAGAACTCAAAGAAAGAACACGGGATTTACGTGGTTCGATCAAATGATCTACGTCCACGGAGGATAGAAGACTCTCTTCACTAATCTCAAATGAAAGTTACAGATTACAAGTATTCACTAAGCTTGATCTCTCAAAACTCTCAAATTCAGTAACCCACAACCTATGCACTAGATGGTGTATTTATAGATGTACAATGCATTGGATAACCGCCACTAACCAACTAGCTAACTAACAGAAAAACCAGAATTAACTAACTCTGAAAATCTAGACTTCAGCGGAGTTGTCTCAGCAGACTTGTCTTCAGCAGACTTGGCCCCCAACTCTCCTGAACTGACTTCAGATAACTTGTCTAGCAGAGTTGTCCAAACTCATAAGCAGAGTTGTCCAAACTCATCAGCAGAGTTGTCCAAACTCAATAATTTCAGATTAGTTGACTCCTAACAAGACCACTAAACCTTATCAGTTGAATTACTCCTTAACTCAACTTTGCTGAACTCCAAGATCAGAACAATAGCAACTCTTCTGATAGATAGAATTAGATGACATCCAATATTGCATTAATCCTAACAATCACCCAATCACAGTACCTTTATTTTATTTTTTTAGAGCATTAATATTGTAGGTTCATATAGGACATTTAGTTCCTAGAAAAATTATAATTTCCTTGGAATATTCCTCAGTATTAGTATTTATATCAAGATATTTTATGCTTAAGATGTTAAAGAACCTAGGTTGAAGGGAAAATGTAAAAAATGTCACAATTAGTTTTTTTTTTTTTAAATAGTCATGTTACCTCCTTTGCATTTTTTAATTTCATGTTACTTTTTATAGATAAATATATTGTCCAAACTAAATAGTAAAAATTTAAAAGATTTAAAATGAAATTAATCTAAGTTACAGACCAGGACGTAAATTGAACAAAAATGACGTAGACATATTTGGAAAAAGTGAAAATTTAAAAGTTCTAAAATGAAATTGGCGCATTGATTTTGTTTAATTTGCACATGAGAAAGTGACGAAAAAAAAAAAAACCCCACAATTTAAAAATAAAATAAAAATTCCTGAAAATATGTGGTCATTGTGTGTCACTGTGTTGTGACAATTTCCTAAGTTAAATATTGTTAGGGCAGCAATTAGTATCATTTTCCTTTAATAAAAAATATATAAAATCCAGATTCGCACTGCCCCTAGAAAGGGTGCGATTTGCGAATTCGGTTGCCACCTAATTATTTCATAAATAACAAAAATTAAATGATTAGACATTTTTATGTTATTAAACATTAAGGGGCTTAAAAGCACTTCTCAAAGGTAAAAGTTGTGAGATGACAGTTTAAAAAAAAAGTGATTCTGAAAGTCGTTAGTAGAGATTGAAAACACCCCCTAAATGTATGATTTCAATTAAACTTTATTAGATTAAATTATTCTTTTTTTTGACGGGAAATATAAATCATATTAAAAGGCGACCATATCGCTCAAAACGTCCTGCTCGATAGGTACAAAGTCAGAGATAAACTCCGTGTCACATGAAAAAGCATAAATAGATAAACGATGAGCAACACAATTGCCCGTCATCCTAATCCAAGAGAACGATATGTAAGCAAAACTCAAACTCAACCGCAAGATCTCTCGAACGATACCTCCCATATAGGACAGGTTCGGCCTCGGATCAAGAAGAGCATTGATAACCCTTTGCGAATCAGCTTCAACAATAAGCGAATCAACCCCTCTTTCCAAAGCCCAGAGCAACCCTTTCCTAATTGCAGCAGCTTCTTCAACATCCACCTCCCACACCGCCGCACGGCGCTCAGCAAAGCACCATTGGACAACACCATTCGCATCTCTCGCGACCCCTCCAAGCCCAACTCCTACAGCCGCGCGGACCGACGCATCTGTATTCAATTTTAGGACCCCCTCAGAAGGAGGTTTCCACACCTCATGCAGCCGATCCACCCTCCTCCAAGGTACCATGATATTGGCCTTCCTAAACTTCGTGATATATTCGTCAGCCATAACTACCACTTGCTGTTGTGTGAGATGTTTATCACGAAAAATTCGTGAGTTCCGCGCATACCACAAGAACCAAATCATCACAGCAAATCTGTTCCGGTCATCCTCCTCCGCCGTAGAAAGTGTTTGCATTACCCATTCTCCTAGAGACTACCCAGGGCGGCCGAAGTCAGTGATCCCAACACACTCCCAGAATAATCGAGCCCAACTGCAATCCCGGCCCACATGCTCACAAGTCTCAGTGTCCTCATTACACCATCCACACATCGGGTCCACATCGATAAATCTAGAAATCAGATTAATATTAGTGGGTATAATTCCATGGAAGACTCTCCACAGGAATACTCTGATTTTAGGTGCAATAGCCATTCTCCACACTCTTGTACACCACGCATCATGCACTATGGCCTCCCCGTTTCCTGCCCCCGGTGGCCCAGCATGCAAAAACCCACTCCTCGTTGTGTATATGCCATCTTCTGTATGCCTCCACACAATATGGTCCTGGCATCCACTACCCAGCAATGACAATGCCCTTATCTGTTGCACAATGTCCTCCGAAAAAACCTCCGTCAGTTTGTCCACATCCCACTGCTCCTGCACAATAAAATCACTGAATGTTTACTCCCTCCCCTGTGCCATCTGATCCATCCGAATGCATGGCTCAGCACCATCGAAACCCATGGTTCCGCTCGTGCATCAATTACATCACCATTCCCAATCACCCAAGCCAGGCCCTTCTCGAGAAGAGGACGGGCAGCAAGGATACTCCGCCATGTGAAGCTCGGATTATACCCCACCCATGCAGTTCGGAATGAGCCACGCGGATAGTATCTTGCCCTCAAGGTCCTGGCTAATACCGAATCTCCATGTTAAATCAGGCGCCACCCTTGCTTCGCCAATAGATCCATATTAAAATCTGATAAATTCCTTAGGCCCAATCCTCCTCTTTCCTTCGGTCGACACAAAATCTCCCACCTCAACCAATGTATTCGTCTCTCCTCACCCCGCTGACCCCATAGGAATCGTGCCACAATCGTTTCAATTTGGTGAATTACTCTTTGAGGGATCCTGAAACATGTCATCAGGTAGGTTGGAATCAATTGGATTACCGACTTAACCAAAGTTATCTTTCCCGCCATTGACAAAATTCTGCTTCTCCAATTTTTAATCTTATTTTGCACTCGGTCCACCAAAGAACGAAACACTTGTGAGCGCGCCCTCCCCACCCGAGAAGGGATACCCAGATACACGGCATGCTCATTCACTCGCCGGACACCTAAAAACTCTGCCAATTCCTCTCCCCTCCCCTCCGAGATTCCTCCACTAAAAATAATTTCATATTTTTCCAGGTTTATCGCCTGTCCCGATGCACCCTCGTACACCTGCAGAATTCTCTTCACTGTCCCCAACTCATCATAGGTTGCTCATCCAAAGATGACCGTGTCATCTGCAAAAAACAGACAAGAAACCGGAGGTGCCCTCCTGCAATTTTGTATCCCATGCAACACTCCCATTTCCATGTAACGCCTAATCAAGGCTGACAGGGCCTCTGCACAGAAGAGGAATAGGAAGGGTGACAAGGGGTCTCCATGTCTGATTCCCCGAGCCGGCTGAAACGTCTCCGTAGGAGATCCATTAACCAAAACTGCAAAAGAAACAGAACCAACACAGCGCATAATAGTAGTAACCAAAGATTCATTGATTCCCATTTTTCTCATCACACCTTCTAAAAAGGGCCACTCGACTCGATCATAAACCTTACACATATCTAATTTAAAAGTGTACGAACCACATGACATAGCTTTGTTTTGACGCATGTGATGAAATATTTCAAACGTCCAGGAACAAAAGCATATTGACACGGATCAACAATACAATGCAAGAATGGTTTCAAACGATTGGCAAAGGTTTTAGTGATAATCTTATAAACCACGTTACACAGACTAATAGGGTAGAAATCAAAAGGGAGGAGAGGATTTTTCTTTTTGGGGATCAAAGCAATAAAAGTATTATTCACACTAGCAGGGGATGCCCCATGATTAAGGACACCAAGGACAGAAGAGACAACAGAAGGACTAACAATATCCCAGAATCTATGAAAGAAAATAGCGGACATACCATCAGGGCCTGGGGCCTTAGTTGGATGCATCTAAGATGGGGCATTAGTGACATCCGCCTCCGTGAACGGGTGTGCTAACGAATCATGCATATCCTCAGTGACCCTGTAATCTACAACTCCAATAGCCTCCTCCATATCCAGGGTATCTGACGCAGTGAAGAGTCGCTCAAAGTAAGAAAGAAAGACTTGTTTGACACCTTCAATCTCCGTCAACCGTTCCCCGCCTGGCCCTACAATACTGTGTATATAGTTTCTCTTCTTTCTGCCGCTAGCTATTTTATGGAAAAACCTTGTATTTTTGTCACCCGAGATCTATGTAGCCAATACAATTCCTCCTTCCTCACCAGATCCTTAATCTTATTTTCTAGAGCCCTCGAAGCCTGCACATTGTCCACGGTTTGACGAGCCTTCTGTAATTCTGATAATTGTGATTTACATCGGGCAATCTCTCTTGGGAAGTTACCAAAATGTTTTGAGTCCCAGTCTCCCAGTGCTCTCCCACATGCGTCAATTTTTTACACCAGGCCATCCAAAGAGGGCGTCGCTCTCGCAGATGTCCATGTTGATCGCACCAGTTCGGGGCACTGATCCTCCTGTAACCATGCCGACTCAAAGCAGAACAAATGGGGAGTTCGCTCCTGTCCTGAGCCACGCAACCGACCCTCCCAGGTCGCCAAAAGTGGGCAGTGGTCCGACATTATTCGGATTAAGTGTAGCACCCTCGATCTAGGAAACCGAGTAACCCATTCCTGATTCGCCACCACCCGATCCAACCTTTCCTAGATATTCTTATCTCCCACCGGCTTATTTGACCAAGTAAATTGATGACCTTCGAACCCCACATCCACTAGACCACACCTCTTCAGGCAGTCTCGGAAATCCATCATTCGGCCCTCACTTCTCGGGTTTCCACCACTCTTTTCAAATCCGTACATAATTTCATTAAAATCACCCAAACATAACCAAGGTCCAGTCCCCTGTGTAGCTAAATTTTCCAACATCCTCCACGTCTTCCATCTATTGCTATCCTCAGGGAAACCATAGATCCCAGTCAATCTCCAACACTCCTCCTCCCCAACAAAAGCATCAATGAAGTTTGTTGAGTACGATCGAATCGTCACTGCGATATCCGCCCTCCATAACAAGCCTAAGCCACCCCGTCTACCATTACCAGATCTATCACAATCCACTCCCAAACAACAGTCAAACCCAAGTTTCCTCGAAACACCCTGCATCTCCGAAGCTAGAAGCTTAGTCTCACACAAAAACACCACCATGGGATCTTTGAAAATAATTCTTTTCCTCAATATTGGAACCTTTCGGGGGTTCCCAAGCCCCCGACAGTTCCAGCTTAAACAACTCATAATTCCGGGCGGGGCTGCTCCACTGCAGCCTCCGCCGTTGAAAAAGACAGGACATGTTCGTTCACCTCAGTGATACGTGAATTTTTGTGACTTGGCTCATCCTCACCACCTTCCTCTCCAGGCCGTTTTCTCCCAGAGTAGCATATCACTACTTCCATGGTTGTGCCCGACTGGCGAGCCGCCCGTTTCCATGAGAATTTTCGGGTGGGCTCCGGGGTAAGGGTAGGGGTGTGTGTAAGGGGGAGGTGGGAAGGCTAGGGAAGTTATTTTGGATTGAATGGAGGCTTAGAGAATTTTGGGGGTTCGGTTCATCATTAGTTTGAGGGGTGGACAGGGAAAAGGAGGAAACCAGAGAATTTGATAAATCAAACACCTCTCGTTCCAGCTCAGGAGGTGTAAGGGCAGTAAGGAGAGTACGAAAGATCTAGGTCGTAGGGATAGTTGTTTGAAAAAGGGTAGAGGTTGTAAAAGCAGGGGAAGGAGGTTCGGGGTAATGGGATGGGGTTAGTGGGCCTTGTAAGAGGGGTTGGTATGAGGTTATTGTTACCGGGCGAATAGAGACAGCGGGAGGCTGGAGTGGGCCGGGATTAGGGTTCGACGCTAGAGTAGGATGAGATATTTCAAGGGGAGCCATGTAGACTATATCAACTCGTGCCCCTTTTGGACGTCTCAGAGGTAAGGCCTTAAGGTCCGGGCCAAAACCCATTCTGTCATTTCCATCGTCTCTGTCCCTGTTGACACAGCTCTTGAAAAAGTGGTCGATGATCCCACAATAGTAGCAGTAGTGGGGGAGGTTTTCATACTTTACGGGAAGGAGAGCCAAATTCCCCCAAAGTTAACCGGAACATCCTTTCTGAGGGGTTTTGAGATATCAATCTCAACTTAACATCGCAAGAATTGTGAAGGGTTTGTGGCGTCTGGCTTTTCATAGGCCTCTAGTGTACCAATCTTAGCATCTAAAAGCTTCAGCACAGGTTCAGTCTGGAGAGCTATAGGCAGGTCATAGATTCTTGCCAAAAACGCCGCCCTCGCCGCATCAACCATGGATGATTGCTCAAGACCTGTTAAAACCCTCACCGCAAAAAGATATCTGTCAAAATGCCACGGTTGATTACGCACAACCCATTCTCTATCCGCCACCAGATCAAACGTAAATAAGAACACACCCTTGCCCCATTCACGAGCCACTAATCTCCCTTTCACCCTAAAAGCATTGGTCATGACATCGCTTAGGGCGAAACTATTTATCGGTTTATTAGAGCAAACCTTCCCAGCAAGGCAAACAGGCCCACCCCCTCCGTTCCCATGCAGTACCGCATGTCCCTCCAAATTCACGACATCGCCAGACATCTCCCCTAATTGACCCTGAGTAGCCATTCCCTGATCAGATCCCTGGATATTCGACAAGACCAATAGAACCTGTAAATAACACAATCACCTCAAAAATCACAATTGTTAGAACCGCCGTCAGAAAAACAAAGACCGTAAACCCTCACTCAAGAGGGAACAAAACACAGAAAGAAACAAACGCAATAAACAAGGCGAGGAAAAGGGGATACCAAGAGAATCCCCGAAGAATTCAAGATAATTCAACGAAAACGGGGCCAAAACCCTAACCCTATCTCTAAGCTCGAGAAACCCTAGCTCCTATCGTGAGGAGAACTCAATAGATTAAATTATTGAATATAATTAAGTTTGGGGTAAGATAAATGTGAATTACATAAATTTAATTTACAAATTTTTAAAGTTTATACAGTAAAACCTCTCTATAGTCATATCCTTGGGACCACAAAAAATATTCCTAAATGGGGGTTATTCCTAAATAGAGTTATAAGGTTTTTTTTTTTTAAATGCATGTATATTATATAATGGTATAATTAGTAGATACATGTACATGATGTAATGTGTTGAACTTAATTGAACTAATTTACTCACGTAATATGAAAAGACAATACTCAAGAGTCACCCACCATAGATGCATGTACTTGCTTTTGATTGCTTTAATTTTTTCATCTATAAATACTATGTATAATACATTTTTTTTTATCAATTACATCAAATCAACTTAAATCTATTGTAAAATTATATATATTATTATGATTTATTCCTAAATGGAGGTGTATTTCTTTATGTTGGTACTTGAAAAAATATGAATTATGACAATATGGAGTTTATTCCAAATTATAACTGACCCAAGTTGGGACCATGAATTTTTATTTCTAAAGAGAGTTTATTCCTTAATAGAGTATTCTTTTTTAGAGGTTTTACTGTATATATATATACAGTTATAATTCATGGTCCCAACTTGGGACAGTTATAATTTGGAATAAACTCCATATTGTCATAATTCATATTTTTTCAAGTCCCAACATAAAGAAATACACCTCCATTTATGAATAAATCATAATAATATATATAATTTTACAATAGATTTAAGTTGATTTAAAATACTTGTTCAAGGTTGATTGTAACAATGATTTAATCTTTTGTGTTGTAACCTTATCCTTCAACTTGCGTGTGCGCATTAGCTCGTCCACATGACCACCTTCTTGTTGAACCCAAAACATTTCCAACTTGTCGAGTAAGCTTAAAGCTTCTTCACATGAAACTTTTTGTACTTCTATGCTATCATCCTCTGGATTATTTTCCTCATTTTCTTGCATAATTCCTTCAATATACATCATGTACATGTATCTACTAATTATACCATTATATAATATACATGCTTTAAAAAAAAAAAAAAACTTATAACTCTATTTAGAAATAACCCTCATTTAGGAATATTTTTTTGTGGTCCCAAGGATATGACTATAGAGAGGTTTTACTGTATATAAAGAAATGATATGGAGTCCATAATGGGCTCCTTGTGGAGCCAAATAATTATTTGGCATTATTCAAGTCATTATACTAACTTATTGAATTATTCTAAAATATGAAAAATATATAATTAAATGTATATATCAACCTCTTTCCATAAAATTAGGAAATAAAATATTCTAAATTTTTTTTTAAAACTATTTTTAACGTATTTTATTATTAGTACATAATTATTAAATATTACATGTTTAATTTATTTTTTGTACTCTACTTTAAAAAAATTATTCATTTATTTATGTAATTGTTTTAATAATAAAAAATTAAAATTATAAAAAATAACGACTACATTAATTTACCCTAAAACCCTAAACTTCTAAATCTTAAACCATTAGTTTTAGGGGTTTAGGGTTTAGGGGTTTAGGATTTTAGGATTTAGGGTTTAGGGGTTTAGGGGTTTAGAATTTAGGGGTTTAGAATTAAGTAAATTAATTTAGTCATTATTTTTTAAATCATTATTTTTTTATAATTTTAATTTTTTGTTATTGAAAAAATAAAATATATAAATGAATGTTTTTTTAAGTAAAGTAGAATAAATAAATTAAACGTGTGATATTTAATAATTATGTAATACTAAACGCGTTTAAAAAAAGTCTTTAAAAAATCTTTAATTATTTTATTTCCTAATTTTATGGGTATAGGCAATTATATATATTTTTTTTTTAGATTAATTAAATAAGTTAATATGATTACATGATAATGCCACATCATCATTTGACTTAGGCTATTAATGGGCTCCATATCATTTCTCTATATATATATATATATATATTTTATAGGTGTTATATATAATAAAATACTTCGTTCCTCTAAACATAATAAGTCTAATTTTATTTTTGATATGTCCAAACTTAATATGTACATTTTCATAAATAAAAATATTTATTCCACCAATACACTAATGTGTTATTCACCTTTTATTTAATACATTTATTTTGTACATAAACTATTAATATTACATAAAATATATGATAATTTTTATTTTTTTTACTTTATTAACTTTGGACACATAGAGTATAAATAAAAAAAATATATACTTAAAATTTACTTAGTTTTTTTTTCGATAAATCAGTGTCGAGCATATACACTTTCGTCGATAAATTGTTGTCAACGAGAGTGTATATGTTCGATCAAATAATATAGAAAATAATTCAATTTTTTTAAAAATAATCAAGAATACATGTCGAAAATATAGACTCTCGTCGACAACAATTTATCGACGAAAGTGTATATGTTCGACACTGATTTATCGAAAATAAAAATAAAAATCTAAAATTTTTAAGTTTTTTTTTTGTAGATTTTTACTAGATTTTAACACTTTTTGGATGAAGTAGGTGGCCGGGAGTGGTGTTGGTGGTGGCGGCGGCGGTAGCCGAAAGAGGTGGTGACGTGACTAAAATTAAGATTATGATTTAAATGTTGAAAAGGGAGTGTAGTTAGTTGTGAGTGTGCATTTAATAGTAGTATTTTCCTTAAAAGATAATTTTAGATACTCTACACCATTATTAAATTAACAAATTAATACATTAGGAGGGTGAAAATATAATATTTGGGGGCATTTATCCGTCGCCATATGTACACCAAGCTAGCCCATAAGGAAACTAAGTGCAGGCTGGGCATATGCAGGCCCAAACCTAATACATTAATTCCAAGGGCGCGGTTATAGTTATAGACACACCAATGTATTGAGTACACCCACCAAACAAAATTTTCATCTTAAATGACATGTAAATGGTCCATTATACCCTTTCTGTAAATTATTTTAAAAAAGTACGAAGATGAGTACACCCACCAATTTCATTTTTATCAGATTCATCCCCACCATAGCCTTTCTTAAAAAAAAATCTTTAACAAACACAAAATAAGAATAAAAAAGATGTTCGCAATTTTTTTTCGGACAAATTAACATTGTTCGAAAAAAAAAGAGTTGTTCGGGATTTTTTTTCGGACAAATCAACATTGTCCGAAAAAAAAAGTTGTTCGAAAAAAAAAAGTGTTCGAAAGTTTTACCCAAACAAAATCAAATTGTTCGAAAATATTTCCTAAACAAACCCATATTGTCCGAAAATAATTCATAAACTTAACATTCAATTGTGCAAAAAAAATCAATGAACAAACATAAATTTCTTAACATTATCAGTTTTTTGACCCATAAAAACCCTAATACACTTGATTCTGTAAAATAATACATTTGAATCTGTAAAATTTCTAAAAACCTTAACACAAAACACAAAAAAATTAGCAAACAAATTGTTTTTATCTGTAAAAACCTAAAACCTAAAACACTAAACACTAAACTTACCGATTCGGCGAGAGGCGGCGGCGGTGTGCACGGACTCGAAGGGTAAGGGGCGGTCGCGCGCTGGACAGGGAGGGGAAGGGCGGCCGCGCATGGGACGGCGAGAGGAGGCGATGGCCGCGCGCGGGACGGCAAGGGAAAGCGACGGTCGCGCGCGGGACGGCGAGGGAAAGCGACGACCCCGCGCGGGACGGCGAGGGGAAGGGCGTCCGCGGCGACGTGGGGAGGTGGGCGGCGTTGTGCCGCGGTTGAAGACCTTCTCCTTCTCGCAGCAGCGGCGACCTTCTTCACGAAGCAGCGGTGGCAAGGCGGATCTGAAGCGAGACAGCGACACACCCCGTTCTTGCCGTACACGAAGACGACGACCCCTAATGAGGCCAGAACGGGGAGGGAAAGGTGAGCGTGGGCGGCGCTTGGGTGTGGACGGTGGGCGTCGGCGCCGCTTTAGAGGGAAGGGGAAGTGGGAGGGGTGGGCGTAAAATGAGAAAATATGAAGGAGAGATGGTTTAATTAGGGTTCAGGAAAGGGTATTTTAGAACTTTACACGTGGGTGTCCTCATCTTTACGGTGTGTGTACTCATCTCGTGGATGTCCTCAATAGGTTGGTGGGTGTGTATAACCGCGCCCTAATTCCAACTTAGCTTAAATGGAAGTGAGTCGGGTCTGAGTATGGTCAAGCGTGAATCTCTTTAGTGGAGGGATATTAGTGAGCTCTCAAGAGGGATTGAGGGAACTTTATTTTTTGATAATTTTGGATTTTCTTTGGGGAACGGATCATACTAGGGGTGTGCAACGGGCGGTTTGGGCGGTTTGATTAAGTCAAAGTATAAATCGTTCTTTTTTTTCCAAAATCATAAATCAAATCATATTTCTAAAAACCATTCGATTTGAAACCATATTATTTAGGGCGGTTCGGTCGGTTTTGACCGAATCGTACTTTTACTCATTTTTTCCCAACACAATAATTAATAAAAATGTAAAACTCAATCTCAATAGAATAGATTATAAAATGAAATTCCAATTATACAAAATATAATTCGAATAGACAAAATGTTATTATAAGGTTCATAAACGAGTCATTAAAAAATAACTAAATAACCACAAAAAAAAAAAAAAACAACAAACTTTTGTCTTTTTCAAAATTTCATATTCATTGCATTTGGCATTCCTCAGTCCCCAAGCTTCTTCAAGAAAGTGTATGAGCAAGAACGGAGAAGAGAAAATAGAAAACGCAAAAGAAAAACTTAGTAATGAGAGTGACTGAGTGAGAGCACGTAGATGCCAAGAAAAAAAAAATAGATGGGGTTTCGGTTCTAGCCTTTGGACAATCGGGCTTAGAAGTTGTCATCCGGATTTAGAGATTAATTTATGTAATACGAAGTATATATTAATTTATATAATATTATCTTTATTATATAATATATATTTGCAAACATTTTTTATAGCCACGTGGCGCTAATTCATTTGTCTATTTCAATATCTCTCTTCTCAAATCACTCCATTTCAAAAGTTGTGAATTCTCATTCATTCTACATTTTACTTTTAATCTCATCCATTCATTTTAAAATGTAATCTTGACCTACATTCTTAATTTTATTTACTATATAAATCCCCCATCTCTTCTCAAATCACTCCATTTTAAAATCCCTAATTTCTCAATGATTATTGAAGATTTTGAAGATTTGAAGATTGTATACTATTGAAGATTTTGAAGATTGTCTACTCAATGATTATTGAAGATTTTGAAGATTGTATACTCAATGATTTCATGGTTTGAAGATTGTTGTAATTTTTGTAATATATAGATTCAATTTTTGTTTATATATTTCTTCTTACAAGTCTATACAAGTATATTGATGACATTAATTTGTCAATCATTGAAGATTTTGAAGATTGTATACTCAATAATTTCATGGTTTGAAGATTGTGAAGAAGAAAGCAATTTTGCAATTATATATAGATTCAATTTTTATAATTATGTTTAATTACGAAGCAACTTTTGCAATTATGTATATTTTTTTTTGAAGATTTGAAGATTGTCTACTCAATGATTATTGAAGATTTTGAAGATTTGAAGACATCTACTCAATCAATTTATTTTTATAAATCCAATTTAAATAAATTTAATCTTATCTATCTTAATAATATCAAATCTTAATAATATCCAAATAATATAAAAGGATTCAAATATATCTTACTCCAACAAATCCATCTTAATTTTAATAATTTCAAATCTTAATAATATCTAAATAAATGTAATCTTAATAATATTCAAATATAAAATTATTCTATAAATTTAATCTTTATCTTAATAATATCTAAACAAATTTAATTTTAATAATATTCAAATATAAATTTTATACGATTCAAATATTATTAAGGATTCAAATATATATATCATTAGATAATTTGAAATTCCTAAAATTACTCCAACAATTGTTTATGAATTTCCTAAAATTACTCCAACAATAATTTTATTTTAATAATATTTAAATAAATTTAATCTTAATAATTTTATTCGAATTTCCTAAAATTATGGACAATTAGTTAAGTTTGTAAGGGATTAGTATGAGAAACATTCAAACAAACAAAAGTTTCTCTTTTCATTTTTTTTTAGATATATGATGTAATTTTTACAAATATATAGTCTTTTCTATTTTTATATGTAAGGTAATTTATATTGACACAATATTTAAATTTTTATACTTTTAATAAAACAAAGAAATTTACAAATATATACATTTTTTTAATTACTAAATTTAAATTAAATATATAATAGATAACTTATTTCAACCCCGCGTAGTACGCGGTTCTTACACTAGTATAATATATATATATATTTATACATATATAATATTGGTTCGATTTTTTCGATTTTTCATTAGTGAAAATCGTAAACCAAATCATTCTAAAAAAATCAATTCTAAAAATCGTAAATCGAATCGTAAACAAAAAACCGAACCATATTTAATGGTTTGATTTGGTTCTCGAATTGAATCGGTGTGAACCATAGCACTCTACACACCCCTAGATCATATAGTAGATTTTGGATTGATCCTTGGCTAGATAATAAAATATGCTTGAAGGATAGGTTTAAAAGTGTTAGGAATTAACACACGCACACGATGACGAAAGAAAAAATAACACGAGATTTGTTTACCCAATTCATCTTGCGACTACATCTATTTATAATATCAAACTTGTCCTACACTCCAAGCCCATTAGAGTCAAACTTGCTTCACACTCCAGGCCCGTTAGGATCAAACTTGTCCTACACTCCAAGTCCGTTAGAATTAATTCATGCTCCACGCTCCAACAAAAAACTTATTTGAAATTTCAGAATCTAAGGAGGTCTGCGTTCGTGATTTTGTGTCTTCGAATGGTGAATGGTGAATCGTGAGTGTTTAGATGGGTTATATTTTTTAATGTTAACGATATCCTTGCATGATTTCTTGGATCTTTGGCATATGGAGGGTGAAACTTAAATCGGAGGAAGATGACTCTATAATCTGGAAAAAAGGCTTGACGAATGGATTTTTCAAGAGAAGGTTGATGTTAATTATGATGTATCAAGCTATCTCCAACATTGAGTCACCACTCAGACCTCCAAATTTCCACGGTTAAAAATCTGGACAGCCATTTTGTCTAATTAATTTAATAGAATTCTCATAATTTAAGTTACAATTTTATTATCTTTATTTTTTTAATATAAGCATAAAATACTATTTATGCACTATCCCCATTTTTTGTTTTGATGATTCCTCACAAATTCAGCTTCCAACCATGAAAACTTTCCTATGAAAAATTATGTCAAAATTTATTTACTGCGAAAAAACTATTGATATATTGGATAGAAGCAATGGAGAATTAATATAACTGGGAGATATTGTTTACCATCTAAATTTTTTTGATGGACGAAAGGTTTCATTGGGTGGGTTGATTTAGTTCGTCAATCTTGTTATTTTACATTATAATATACAATTTAAATTACAATTAATATAATTAAAAAAAATATTTAATAAATTTAGGTAAATGACCTTAACAATATACATAATCATTTTAAAAAAAATATAAATTATAATACACGTATTCTATACTAATATTTTAAAATATAAATTATAAGGTAAAGTCTAGTATGCACTCGAGTGCATGCTGTGCACCCTAATCCATGTGCACTTTTGAGTTTACTGACTTACACTTTTTGGTAAATGGTGTTGCACTTTTCAATTATTACTAAAAATATTATTATACAGTTTAATAATTGAAAAGTGGAACACCATTTACCAAAAAATGCAACATGAAATAGGGTGCACAACATGCACTCGAGTCCATAGTAGACCAACCCAAATTATAATACACGTAATTATAACACACGTGTTGTACCCAAATTATAATACACGTAATTATAATACACGTGTTGTACTAGGCAGTCTAGGGCACAATAATGATATTTTGAAACAGCCTAAACACATGACGCGCCCCATATTTAATTTACTAAACAGGCCTTACAATATAAAGTCATTATTGCACCCATTTTGTGGTTTGAAAAATCTCAAACCCTACTTCAATAATATCAGTTCATAATTAGGTTTTTGTTGGCAATTCATTAGGACACATAATATGTTAAATTAATTTCATGATCTATAATTTGAAACTTATATTACAAGGACAAAAATTCATATATATGCAATGTTGTATACTACTCTCTCTGTAATATTTAAATAGTTAACTTTTGAGTATTTTTTCTACTTTATTAATAAGATTGAGTATCTATCAACAATATTCTTTACTCATTATACTCATTCAAACTAACATCAACTAGCTTGTACTCCGGATGAATTCTTGTTCCTAAATGGCCTGAATCAAACCAATGACACTTGAACAACACTACAGTCTTTGCTGGATATCCTGGATATTCTACTTCGACGACTTCCCGTTACACCCCAAAGTAATCACTTGCATCTGCATTGTAATTCGCACTGCTAACGCAGACGCCACTGTTGGTAGTCGCCTTTCTCGATGCATACCCAGACGTATGAAATCTGTAGCCCTTCACAATATAACCGTTGTAAGTCTTTACACGACGTAGTGGTCCCTTGCTGAGATCTCGTAAGAATCGACTTTCAAGAGCGTTATCCCGTCCCTATACGTATCAATTTAAAATTAATTAAAATAAATATTAATTTATTTACGTAAAACATAATTAAATGGTACTCATATAACGTTGGAACCATCGGAAAAATTCACGTTGAAGACGAGCATCTATATATGTATTTGAGATGTTTGGTTCTGCTCGTCGTAGTTCTTGAGTGTACATCCTAATTCACAACATTCAAAAACTTGGTTAATATTAAATGACATAAATGAAGTGGTAGTTAAATAGACGATTTATATATGAAATACTTACTCAATGTATGGTTGAACTTCATCACAATTCAATAACACATACGTATGTGCTATTTCCGCCTCCGAGTCCGTCTCCCAATATCGTTCAGTGGGTTTTCCTATTGGCCGTCCCTTAGACTTGAATATGGAGAGCATTCCATCGACCTCTTCACTGATATCGTCAGCGGATGTACCACCGAAGTTACGTGGAGCACTTCTTAACTTTGTGTTAACGTGGTCTTCAAAGTAATAAGAACAAAACATGCCAACCTCTTCATTCAAATATGCATTCACAATCGATGCTTCAACGTTTGCCTTTTGTTTAGCGTTGCGTTTCAAGTTGTGGAGATACCTGATATACATATATATATAAAAAATTATAAGAATGCATGTGTAATTGTAAAGAAATAAAATAAGTAAGATTTTACCTTTCAAATGGGTACATCCACCTGTATTGCACCGGACCACCAATTCTCGCTTCATACGCTAAGTGAACGGGTAAGTGTTCCATCGAGTCAAAGAAGCTAGGCGGAAAAATTTGTTCCAACTTACACAAAATCACTGGAATGTCTTCCTCTAAACGAATCATATCATCGATCTTGATCGTTGTAGAGGTTAAATCTCTAAAAAATAGACTTAATTCAGTGATAGCCCTCCACACATTGTGAGGAAGAAGTTCTCGGAACGCAATCGGTATCAAGCGTTGCATAAATACATGACAATCATGACTCTTCATCCTTGCAACCTTACCCGTTGTTGTGTCTACGCATCGACTCAAGTTCGACGCGTAGCCGTCCGGAAAGTTCAACTCTTTTATCCACCTACACAATCTTTGTTTCTGTGGTTTATCCAGTGTGTAGCTAGCCTTTGGAAATTTACCTGTACGTACATCCTTTTTCAACTCTTCACGGCGACAAAGAGTTTTCAACTCCTCCCGAGACTTTGGAGTGTCTTCCGTCTTGCCTTCCGTGTTCATGATTGTGTGGAACACATTGTCAAACACATTCTTTTTAATGTGCATGACATCCAAATTGTGTCGTATCAATAGTGAACTCCAGTATGGTAAGTCCCAAAAAATACTCCTTTTATTCCAACCACCCTCAATTTGTCTGTTGTGTTCCGCTGCATTTTCCTCGGTACTTTCTTTCAACCCCGTCCACTGAACCTCATATAACAACCTACGTCCTGTACGTAGAGTAAATTATAAATGACACTAAAAGCAATAAATAAATATACGTTTAGTACTCGATCATTAAATAAATGTATAAAATACCATCTCGAAGTGGAGGTCGATTGTTTGTGACTGCTCTATTCTTTAAGAAGTTCTTCTTATTTCTTCGAAACGGGTGACATCGAGGTAAGAATCTACGGTGATTATTGAACCATGAAACTTTTCTACTCACCGGGAGACTGAAAGCTTCAGAATTCTCCATACAATACGGACATGCTTTCTTTCCGGCCGTACTCCACCCGGACAACATACCATATGCAGGAAAGTCGCTAATGGTCCACAAAATAGCAGCACGCATCATGAAGTTCTGCTTTCTAAACACATCGTACATTTGGACTCCATTCTCCCATAAGAAGATCAAGTCTTTTATAAGAGGTTGGAGATAAACATCCAGTTTGTCCTTTGGATTCGATGGATCAGGCACCAATACAGTCAGAAACATTGTTTGAGGTTTCATGCACATCCACGGAGGAAGATTATACGGAGTCAGTATCACCGGCCACAAAGAATACTGCTTCCCATGCATCCCAAACGGTGCAAAACCATCAGTACACAAACCTAATCTCACATTCCTCGGTTCACAAGCAAAATCTGGAAACACGTTGTTAAGGTGTTTCCAGGCCTGCGAGTCTGCGGGATGTCGCATCTCCCTCGACTCAGCCGAAGAGGAATCTGTAGCATGCCACGTCACACTTGATTGATATAATCTCATTAAACGAGGAATGATAGGAAGGTAGTACATCTTCTTATACGGCACTTCCTTCTTTGTCTTCTTCGATTGACCACCAGGTCCCTTTCGACGTGCCTCTTTGTACCGGGGATGGCCACACATTCTACACATCTTCAGACTGCTATCTTCGTCACCCCAATATAACATGCAACCGTTCACACAACAATCAATCTTCTCAACCGGCAAACCAACATTTTTCAACATTTGTTTGCTTTGATGAAACGTCGTAGGCACCTTATTATTTTGAGGACAAATTTCACTGCATAATTGTGTCACTTGCTCATATGCCCTGTTATAAAGCTTGTTCTCGGTCTTAATGGCCATGAGTCGTGCATTAAATGACAACTGTGAGTGAGATTCACAACCCGGATATAAATCTTCTTCGACTAATTTGAGCATCTCATAAAACCGAAATGCCTCATTCGTCGGCTCCTCTTCCATGTTTGAAAAACCAGCTTCCCTGATCATTGTTTGATACATATTCGGTTCTTCTTCCCCAAACTGTTGTTCTTCTGCTCCAAACTGTTGTTCTTCTGCCCCAAACTGTTGTTCTTCTGCCCCAAACTGTTGTTCTTCGTCCCCAAACTGTTGTTCTTCGTCCCCAAACTGTTGTTCTACCTCGTTACTAGTGCCAACATTATCGAAATTTGCTTCTTGTTGATAGTTTCCAACAGTGTAATAGTATAGAACTTCATCAAATCTATAAGGCCAACGTGCTTCACCATGACTAGTCCAATTATAATAATTATCAACGAAACCATTCTTCACAATATGTACTATGACCTCATCAATCTCTTTATATTGCTTATTCTGACATTTCTTAGCATTACACGGACACCTAATGCAATCTCCGATCATGTAATGTGGGTGGCGCTTTGCAAATTCAACAAATAACACGAGTTCATTATAAAATTCAACATTCACATTTCCTAAAACCAATCTAGGAGTACAGTACATCCAACGACGGTCAGGCAAATCCATCTGTTAAACATTTAATATATATAAGCAAGACATTACTAAACTAAACTTATAATAAATTCAAACAAAACTTATAATATAAAACATGTAATTACATTATATTGAATTTTATGTATAGAGTAAAAATGGTAGAAAATGTACCGTAATTTGATGTTTCTGAATACTAGAGCATAAAAATGAGGCAGTAGAAAGTTTTGGTGAAAATTTTGCAATATGAATGTTGCAATACGAAAGTAAGAAAAAAATTAGGTTGTAGAAAGTTTTGTGTTCCCGACGGAAATGCCGTCGGATTTAACTTCCGTCGGCTTGACGTCAAACCGACGGATTATCCGTCACAATTGTTTTGCCGACGGAAATAACATTTCGTCGGCATTTTATCAAATTGAGATTTTCGACGGAATGCTAATTCCATCGGCATTTTGCCCGCGCAATATTCCGTCGGCATGACATTTTACCGACGGATTTTCCGTCGGTATTTCCCAAGTTGCAATTTCCGACGGAATATATATTCCATCGGTAATGTTATTTTTCGATTTTTTTTCATATTAAATAAACATTGTTTGGTATAAAAATAAAAGTTGTTTAACAGTTGTTACGTTGTATAAAAACTAAAAACACTAACATGTATAATTGTTACGTTGTATAAAAACTAAAAACACTAACATATATAATTGTTACGAGGTATAAAAACTAAAAACCTACATAAAGATAATAGTTCAATAGAAATATAAATAAGTTCAACACAAAAAAGTAAATAAGTTCAACACATAATTAAATTGTTCAACGGTAGTTAAAAAACTGATCAATATCGCCATCCAAATTGATGTTGACGTTGATGTCGTCGTCGTCGTCGGCCTGCGCTGCACTTGGACCTGGAGCTTGATCCGGAGCTGCAGCTGGCGGGGCTTGCGTCATCGTCTGTTGATAGACAGCCTCGATCTGCTCAGCAGACATCCCCAACGTCCGACCCGCGTTGGCACTCCAGAGGCGGAAGTAGTTCTCGAACGTTGCCATGACGTTCGGATCCGGGACGGCAGTGGAGGATACGGACGCCTGCGATGCACTCCGGGACCGACCACTTGATGACCTCACGACGTTGCTCATCCGACCAAGGCCAAGGATCCTTCCCTTGGAGGTCGGGGCAACGTCAAGGTAAGTCTGGTCCACGTCAACAGCCGGAGGGGGACCGCTGCTTCCGGATTCAGCAGTAGTCGCGGCTTGCGTCTCGACCTCTTCAATCCTCTGCCGGACGTTCAACTACATAATTAAAAAATTAAAATTAATTTAATTATCTATATATATAGTTTAATACATAAATTTAATTAAACTTACGTGGAAGTCAGTAGTGCGCCCGTAGGTGGACGTCTGTGTCTCAGCATCAAACGGATGAATAAGGCTCATCCGATCCAAGTGGGTGGGTGCACGTCCCGTCTCCCGCTCCTATTACGTATCAAATAAACATATACAAATTAATTTAGATAACTAATATAAATAAATTAAATATAATTATTTAATTTTTAAAATTAATGAAAACTTACGAGAGCCATTGATTTCTCACACTTCTCTTGGTAAGCCGGGTCCATCCACTTCTCAACCAACGACTCCCACAGGTCCACACCATCCTCGTCTTTCCCCAGAGCACGCTCCAAGTTACGGTTGCGCCAGGCCGTTCTCGAGTCGTACATCATGTTTGTGTACCGAGTAGAACAAACACCGTGCCACTTCTCGTAAATAATGTCGTCCGAGTAGATCGCCGTATTTCAACGGGCCTTTTTCTATACAAATATTCAACATATTTATCAAATAATATGTATAATAATTATCTATTAATTATTGTAATTATATACCTGGAACTCCTCGAAATATTCATCATTTTTAGTTTGCGGCACCATCGACCAAGTGATAGCACCCTTAGCAATCTTGCACTTCAGAAAGGATGTTGTGCAGATCCTGGACAACTCATTACCGGGCAACAACCTGTAAAATTATTAACAAATTTATAAACTAACACATTATAAATAAATAAATAAAGTTAATCGATATTGAATATTGTTAAACATTATAATTATTGACTTACGTTCCTAAATGGATATAAACTTCTTTCCTACGGTCTACAGATCCAACGGGATGCTGACGAGAAGAGGATCCTACGGCTGTTGACGAACTAGACGACATTGTAGTCGTCGGCGGCGACACTACCACAGGAGGAGGAGCCGTCACAGGTACTGTCGGTCTAAGTTGACCCCGAGACCTCCTTCCACGTGACCCAGATGGCCTACGTGAACCAGAACTCTGATTCGGTTCTTCACTCATCTGTTTCAATCAATAAAAAATACATATTTTAATTTACAATAACCTAATTTAATAAATAATTTACTACTTTAATTATAGCATATTCCTAATTTAATCAACAATAATCTAATTTGATCCTTAAATTTTCTAATATAATCAATAATTAACAATTTAATCAACATATTCCTAATTTAATCAACAATAATCTAATTTAATTATTATTTTTCTAGCTAACTTAATCAATAATAAAAAATTGAACATATTCCTAAATTAACAAACCTAAAACTAATTAAAATAATAATTTTCTAATTGGGTCAATAATTATCAATTTAATGAACATATTCCTAATTTAAAATTTTTACTAATATAGCGTATTCCTAATTTAATCAACAATAACCTAATTTAATTATTATTTTTCTTGCTAACTTAATCAATAATAAAAAATTGAACATATTCATAAATTAACAAACCTAAACCTAATTAAAATAATAGTTTTCTAATTGGGTCAATAATTATCAATTTAATGAACATATTCCTAATTTAATTTTTTTACTAATATAGCATATTCCTAATTTAATCAATAATTACTAATTTAATCAACATATTCCTAATTTAAATCAAAACAATATATAACCTAATTACAACGTGATACCACGGTCGAACCATCTAATTAACTAATAATTTAAACAATTGATTGATCAAACATGCACCATCTATACATTAAAAACTAGATTAGCACCCGAGTATTACGCGGAAATGCGGAAAGTCAATAAAAATAAATATTTATATTATACTTCATATAATTAAATAATTTTATAAAGTAAATTCTAAATAAAATTAGTAAGAATCAGACGAAACGCGGAAAGTCAATAAAAATAAATATTTATATTATACTTCATATAATTAAATAATTTTATAAAGTAAATTCTAAATAAAATTAGTAAGAATCAGACGAAACGTGAAAAGTCAATAAAAATAAATATTTATATTATACTTCATATAATTAAATAATTTTATAAAGTAAATTCTAAATAAAGTTTATAAGAAATTAAAAATTACGAAAATAAAAAATTTAAGTAATATTAAAATAATTTTTAATAAATTGTAAGTCAATAACCTTCAATATCAAACCACAAAACCTTAAATAAATAAATATTTTAGTTAATTGCTAATTAAATCACAACCTTTTCCTCATTATCAATATAATCTAAACTTTAAGATAATTGCAAATAAATATTAAACCATTAAAATATTACACCATTAAATTAAACTAGTAATTAACTATACATATAACAATTAATTAATTAACCTTAAAAAACTACTCTATCAAAATTATTCTTAATCAACAAATTAAACAACATACTAACATGATCATAATATTTTAACAACTAACTAAATCAATAACATGCAAATCAACATTAAATTATTCATATTTATATATATGCATGCATAAACATATATAATTATTAAAACTAAGTAATAAAATTAATTAAGAAAACGTACCGTATCAATGTAATCGGAGAAATTTGATTGAATAGCCTCGTCCTCGTCTGCCCCCTCGAATCCTTCTCGATCACTTATTTTTTTTTTCAAACAAATTTTCTATAATGTAATCGCTTCCTTATATAAATTTTTTTTTTTTACCGATGGATATTCCGTCGGTAGCCGCCCACTTTAATGCCAACGGTTATCTTTTTGGAAATCGAGGCGGTGCGAAATTAACGGGTCAAATGCCGACGGATATTCCGTCGGCATGCATATTTTAAAAGATCCGTCGGCATATTCCGTTGGTATAGGCCGACGGAACGGATTTCCGTCGGCAAGTACGTTGACTATTAAAACAACACGAATCTGTCGGCAATTCGTCGGAAATGCCGACGGAATATAATCTGTCGGCAAATGTCCGTCTCCATAACGCGCGTTTTTTGTAGTGTTATATAATACTTTCTCTGTCTAAATTCATTATGTCAATTATTTTCAGGCACAAATTTTAATAAATATTAATTAATTTATGTATAACATAGATATATTGAGAGTATGATGGAATATTATGAGTCCACTTATAAATATTATTTATTAATAAATTGAATAACAGTTTAAATAAATAAGTTATGGTTAAAAGTTAAAGATAAAGTAGAATGAATAATACTCCCTCCGCCGTTCCAGTATAAGCTTTCCACTTTCATTTTTTGAATGTCCCACAATAAGTTTCTCATTCCATTTTTGGTAAATTATTTTTTCTCTCTCAATCACATCACGTATACTTTTATCTATTATTTTATTATATCCATCTCACATTCATGTATTGTTTTCTCTCTCACCATCACATCATTTGTACTACATCTATTATTTTATCATGTTTCTTAATCAAAACACAAAAAAAAAAAAAAAAGGGAAACTTATATCGATACGGAGGGAGTATTATTTTAAAAAAAATAGAAATATTAAAATAGAACAACCAAAAATGAAAGTAAAACTAATAAAATTAAACAGGAGTATATAACATATACACAAACCAATTCTATAAAAATATTAGTGGCTACTTGAATATTAGTGAGAATTTGAAATCATCTCAATTTTAACTAAAAAGTGTGTGAATAAAAATCTAAGTATTTGAAATTCATTCATAATCCAAATAAGTGGAATGGATTTGGATGGTGAATTTAAAATCCATATATCAAATCCTTCCATTCAAATGAAGTTTTAGCTTCAGGGTATGGTCAATAAGTGTTGGTGGGGCAATTCCACAGACGCATCTAAATGTATAAACTGGATGAAATGGTACCGTTTGTGTGCAAACAAAGAAGAAGGGGGCCGAGGATTCAAGAATCTCCACCAGTTTAATCTTGCCATGATCGGAAAAATGAAATGGTGTCTCCTCACTGATTCATAAGGCCTTATATGTCAAATTTTCAAAGCACGGTACTTTTCGAAGGGTGACTTACTCACGGCTAAGAAAGGGTGGTCCCCGAGCTATACTTGGTCTAGCATCTTTGCGACGCAAGAGTTGATTCGGCCAGGAAGTATATGGTAGGACCCGGAGCTGATATCAAGGTATGGTCATTGCCTTGGTTAAACGACGGAAATAATGTGTTGGTTCAGTCGGATTGTGTTCCCGGTTTGGAGGACTTCAGGGTCGCCGCTCTTTTTTAACTTGAGGCGAGAGCTTGGGATGTTCAGTTGCTACAGGAACTTCTCCCGTTAGATGTCGATCGGGTTGTTAATATTGTCATCCCACCTGAAGGAGCTATCGAATTGTGTGTTTTGTGACGGGGGTTCGAAGGATATCTGGCATTTAGCAACGACCTGCCCGTACACTCGAGCCTATTGGGCAATGACTGAGCTATTATCGAAAGTGGATGAAGGGGTGGCGAAAGCAAAGGGAATCACTGAATTTATATTGTTTATAATGAACAACCCTCTCAAAAGTGTGGCAGCGAGTTTTGGCATGGTTCTTTGGTAGGTGTAGAAGAATCTTAACTAGAAGGTGTGGGGAGACGGGTGTGATATGCCTATTGAGGTCGTTCACATGTCAGTGTGTGTGTGTGGCATGAATGGCGATGAGAAGGCTTGGGGAAAGGAAGAAACACCCGAGTTGAGGGCGCAAACATAATGTTCAACATGGCATGCCCCCCTATGGGCAGCAGTACTGAACGTGGACGCGACGTTTTTTTAAGATACTAGGCAAACGGGAGTTGGCATGGTGCTCAGGGGGGCGGATGGTCAGATTTTGCATATGCTGTTTCCCGGATGCTATGAAGTGGAGGTGGAGCCCTCTCTTGGTTGAAGAACATGGGCACCGAGAATTGTTTGGTTGAAGGTGATGTTAAACTTGTGGTAGATGCTATTAATTTTGGGGATATCATTGATTCTTGTTTCGAAGACTATGTCTCAACTTGTTGAGCATTACTGATTCAAAATGTTACAATTTACTTTGTGAGCCGAAAGGCCAACACGTTTGCACGTACAATGGCTAGAGAATCTTGTCGTTTTGATACAATTTTTACTTGGGTGGACCCATCGACTATTGTGTATGGACCATCAACACTAATTTGCAATTGCAATAATAGAAGTTAATAAAAAAGGTTCATTTATATATACGTTTCATTCCACCATAAGCTTTCTCTTTATTTTTTGTATAGAGAGTAATAAATTACTCATATTTAATGAACATTTAAATTATTGTAATGTGTGAAAGAAAAAATGATTTTTCAATTACTAAGATTAATTAAATAAGAACATATTAAAAAAATTATAGATAAAATTTAGAATTTTATACATAATAAATGATATTTTATTGGGAAAAGTCTCATATACACCCTACACACCAAATTTGTTTCGGTGCACCCTTTTTTTTTTTTAAACCATTTTTTTTCTACAGATCTCTGCTTCTTTCTTTCATCTATGTTCTCTCTTCTAAGGACACGAAATATGTGTGAGCCAAATCTGTAGAAAGAGAGAGAAGCCAAGGGTTTGTATCAATGGCAGACTTTGATTTGAAAAAGGAAACTGTTAAGTGGTTAAATGACCATAAGGGTTTTGGGTTCATCAATCCGCCATCAAATCCGGTGGCTTCTATAGCCTCGGCGAAGGAGAGTTAGTCGAGTACTCGGTGGAGTACGACCACGACAGCCGTGCTAAGGCAGCCAACGTTACTGGACCTGACGGCGATGTGCAGTGTGGAACCCGCAGTGGAGGCGGCGACAGTGGATCTTATGGCGGAGCGGATCTTACGGAGGCGGAGACCAATCTTACGGAGGCAGTGGAGGTTTCGGTGACCGTGGTGGAGGTGATTATGGAGGCGGAGGCGGTGGTGGAGGCTGAAGTTGCTACAACTGTGGTGAGGATGGTCACTTTTCCATCTCTCTATCTTCCTAGTTTCTATATGATATATTTTTTTTTTTTGCAGAAAGTGAATGCTAACCTTTTTTTGTAAGAAATTGTATGATTTGATTTGATGCGATAAAGGATGAGTTAATATTTTCATTCTTCTATAGATTTAATTCTTGGTTAAGGTTGAGTTATGTTTTGTTTTTAGATGGAAACGACGAGATGATTTCTAGATTTTACTTAAAAAAGTGGTAATTGTTGTTAATGAAAATTGATAATTTTGTTATTGAAAAGTGTTGTTCTTTTTTATTGAAAAGTGTATAGTTCTTTGTTATTGAAAAGTGGTAACAATTATTATTAAAAAAGTGAGTTTAATCCTTATTATTAAAAATTGAACAAGTGCATCGAACCCGGGACCGGTACCCTGGGTACAAGTGCCATAACCACTACAACAACAACTTTGTTATACATTTCCGTTTTTTTAATTAATAATGATTGACTTATGCATTAGTGTGCACGGTGCAAGACCAATTAGAAAAAAAATGCGAAGATTATTTTAGAACGGATGAGGAAATGTGAAACAGACTTCAAATCTTTGCATGGTGATGACTCATCATCCACTCCCACAATAATTAGAGTCCTAAAATAACCAAGCAAAAGACAAATTACCCCGCGGCGGATTTCGCCTAATAATCAAATTTATTTTCCTCTCACCAAGCTTCGTCACAACATCTTAAGCGCAGTGTACAATTCCCACTTCGTATAACTGCTCTGTCATTATCAACATTTTTGTTAAACCCGACACTAAAAATATCAAACCACGACTTTAGTTGTTTTAAAGTTTTGACAATTTTAATTTAAAATCAAACGCGCTTTCCAGCGCACTCAAAAACAAACAGCACACGTTCCACTGACCTCAACTCAAAGATGCAGCACAAATATTTCTTCCAATACGTCGTCGTCTCCATCGTCACTCTAGCTATCACCACCGACCGATCCACCGCCCGGGACCTCCGTCCGTCGGAACACGGCCTACTCCACCAATTAAACGCTCCATCGCCGGCTCAAAACAGCGGAATTCAGTCGTTCTTCGCCTCGACCGTGACGCTGCCGGAGGCGCAGAGTATCGGTAACGAAACTTGGTCGAGCGGTAATGACGACGGTAGGCCACGTGACATTCGGAGAGATCGCGTGAGGGTAGGGTTGTTGGCGACGGCGGCGGTTTGTGGATTCTCCGGCGTCGTTTTACTGGTTGTATCGGGAATCGTTTTGATCAGTCGGCGCCGGAAGCGGAACGCAGAAGCAGACAGATTAACGTCGAATTCTGAGCTCCGTCAAGTCAATAACAAGTAAATACTTGGATTTTAGTGAGTTATACTTTGTATTTGTAGGTATGTTGGCTATAAATGAGTTCAAACTTGTTTAAAATATTATCAAGTTTTAAAATTATTGTTTAAGCTTGTTTCATAATTGATCAAGTCGATCTCAAACGAGCTTTAATTGAGCCGAATACGAGTTGAGCTCAAGTAGTTCAATATTTTTACCCTAATTTTATCTTTTTTTATTTATCGAGTTTGAATCGAACTTCAAATTTGTTTGATATATATATCGACTGAGCTCAAACAAACTCGAATCAAGAATCAATATAGCTTGATTTAATTTCCAACTTATGTGTATAACAATTTGTACAATGGTGATATTTAAAAATCACAAAAGATTTATTCTAAGTTTTTGCACAAATTAATAAAATAATAATTTATTGTCTGTATAAAACTTCTAATATACAATTATTTCACACATTACACTAAATACTTATTTTTAAAATAATAAATATGTGTATTATAAATAGATAAATTTTTGTATGTAATTGAATATTTACTATGCAATTTAATTTTAAGTTATTTTTAATTGTCTAACTGAATTTTTAACTTATCACAAATTCAAAATATAAACAAATTAAAATTGTGATAAAATTATATCAGTTGTATTAAGTACATACTTGACTCTTCTCAATATATACATCTTTTGTCTCATGTTAACTTACCCATTTGTTAGTATGTACTCTTCTCAATATATACTCCCTCCGTCTAATTTTATTATGCTCACTTCTTCGGGCACAGATTTTAATGAATATTGATTAATTTATTTATGAAGTAGATAAATTGAGGGTATGATAGGGTATTGTGGGGTCCATTTATAAATAAATGATTGTTTATGAATAATGTGAATGGCAAAGTGGGTAAATATGTGATTGTGGGAGGTTGGAGATAAAATAGTATGAATAGTATTGTTTCCAAAAAGGGTATGGGCATAATAAAGTTGGACAACCAAAAAAGGAAAGTGGGAATAATGAAATTGGACGTGGAATTACATCTTTTGTCTCATGTTAACTTACCCATTTGTTATAGTGGAGTATTTAAAAGTTGAAAATAGATAACTTAATAAGAGGTATAAATGATAGAAAATGAGTGTTTGAGTAATTTAATGAAAAAGGAAATGAATATTTAACTAGAATATATTTTTTTTTTAAAATCCATTTTTAATATAGAAATGAATCAAATGATAATAATTTGACACATATGAAAAATAAAATATGACTATCTTAGAGGAATATTAAAATATTTCTTATGCAAAAATTCAATATATTATGATATTGAGTAGTTGAATAGAAGAGTAGATGAGGCAAGTGAAATGTTGTTTATCAATAATTGTATTGATAATAAATTACATTATCATGACTAAATTATTAAGATTGAGCAAGCATAGACTAAGGACCACCACAATAATCGTGGTTCAACTCACATCGTGGAAATTTAATTTAAGGTGCAACAGAATACAAATATGAAATGATATTAACTTTAATCGAAACGTGTAAGTTAATATAAAAGAATAAAAAATGTATATTCATTTAAACAATGTTTTTTTTTTTTTTTAGGGGGACATAGGGAGTACATCAAATGGGGAAGAAAAATAAAACTCCTATGACCCAAGAAAACACACTACTCCATTTCAATCAAGAGAAATGGTAGAGTGAACTGCAAGCTGTGCCAATTCATGCGCTCGCCTTGTAAAACACCGTGGAGTAAATTTGAATTTGCACACTACAAATTCTTGTGAAAGTTTGATAATTCTTTCCACGATGTCAAAATCCGGTCCCAGGCCTCTTTTGTCGCTATTGCACATTCCAATCGCTTGAATGGAATCAGACCTTACCTCAATAACTGTTCGATTCCGATTTTTAGCTTCTTGTAGACCAATCTCAATAGCTTTCAATTCCGCTCCCAATGGACCTTGCTGTGGTGGGATCCTTCTAGAAAATCTTAAAACTTCATCTCCATCATTTTGACACAAAATTCCTCCTACCCCAAACTTCAGTTCATCTGCATTAAAAGCTCCATCAACTTCTAAAAAATCGTTGTCGAGGTCGAAGGTCATACCACTTTCCCTTTCATTGCCAACACTCCTTGTCTCGTTATCCTTTTCAATCACATTGGCCTCCCTAAAAGAGTAAAGATAATTAAGGGCCCTCTCTGCAATCTTGATATCAATGGTCCGCCTTTTATGATCGTAATCATGTAACATTGAGCATCTTTCCCTCCATATACCCCATGCAATCATAATAATTTCCTCAAAAACATCAGTTGAGACCGAACCATTCAAGGCTTGGAGCAGATCAATTGTTGAGGAAGTATGTCTAATCTTTATACTGCTCCACACTCCGCAACTTTTCCAAACTTTCATCACCCCTGCACATTGAAAAATTGCATGTACCGTATTAGGCATATGATGGCCACACAAGCCACATGTTGGGGTAATTGGAATATTTCGTTTTGCAAGATTGCCTTCCGTTGCTACAAAGTCCATGCACATTTTCCAAGCAAAGATCCTAATCTTTGGTGGAACTTTTAAATTCCAAATCAAATTCCACCATCTATGTGTTCCATCAAGATTGGAAGCCATGGGCATGTCTCTCTTTCTTTTCATTGCCTCCAAAGCCACTTTATAGCCCGTTTTAACCGTATACTTGCCAAATGTATCAAACAACCAGAATCTTGAATCCTCCTTACCTTCGTCTCCCACTACCGTTCGGAGGATCCCCTCAACTTCGTGAGGTAAGAAAGCCATTCTGACCATCGACTCATTTCATTCCCTATTTTGGTTGAGAAATCTAGAAACATTTGTTCCAGTTGCAATTGTCGATTCAATTTTTCCACCCTGTAGACCAAGAACCCATCGGTCCTTATGCAGACGGATAGTATTACCATCACCAAGTTTCCATCTCATGCCTTCTTGCAACACTCCTCTACTTGCGCACAAAGATCTCCACGTAAATGAAGGGTTGTTTCCTACATCAGCTTCCATGATATCCCAATGTTTAAAATATCGTGCTTTGAAAATTTTCGCCACTAACAATTGAGGATTTTCAATCATGCGCCATACTTGCTTAGCCAATAATGCTTGATTAAAATAGGCCATCTTACGGAAGCCCATTCCCCCTTCAGCTTTCGGCTTACACAAATCATCCCATTTCCGCCAATGCATTTTGTTGTGATCTTGTCGTTGTCCCCACCAAAAGTTTGCCATCAAGGACTCTAGCTGATCACAAATCGCTCCTGGCACTTTAAAACACATCATAACGTAGGTTGGTACTGCTTGAAGAACTGATTTGATTAAGACTTCCTTCCCCCCCTCAGAAAACTCGTTGTTCTTCCAGTTCATGATTTTCTGCTTCATTCTATCAACTAGAAAGGAAAATTGTGCCCTTTTGCCTCTCATTGAGAAAGTCGGAAGGCCTAAATATATCTGATGTCCTTGCGTCAACTTAACATTCAAAATATTTTTTATCTCGTCCTTATTACAATCAGCCGTGTTGGGGCTAAACAAAATAGAAGACTTATCAAAATTGATCATCTGGCCTGATGCTTCTTCATAATGTCGGAGAGTCTCCTTGATCTCTTCCCCATTTTCCTTAGTAGCTTTAAAGAAGATAACACTGTCATCCGCAAAGAAAAGGTGTGTGATCAACGGGGCGCTCCTAGCAATCTTAATGCCCTTCAGCCTCCCTTTACTAGTCCTATCTGAGATACAACTAGAGAGGCCTTGAGCACATAACACGAAAAGAAATGGAGATAACGAATCTCCTTGTCTGAGGCCTCTTGTAGGATTCATTTAAACAATGTTAATTGTATATTAAGTATATTAAAATGTGATACTAGTTTCAACCTTCATTTACATAAAGAAAAAGAGCATCGTCGACTTAATTTACATGCCCGTAAACGTCTTTTATTTTGTAATCTCTAAGTTACGGGGCGAAAAAAAAAATCTCCTTCAAACCACCCAACAAAGTATGAAGTACCCAGTTAGTCTTATGAATCTCATCCATAAATCCCAGAGAGTAAACCATAAAAAAGTAAACAAAAAGTGATATACATTAGAACCAAAATTAAAAAAGTAAGTGTTAGATCCTAATTACAGTAAAAAAAGGAACTTCATACATGATGAAATTTATTCTCAAATGCAAAATTTGGGGTATATACAAAATACAAATATACTACTACTACAGTTCGAGAGGGAGCCATTCAAGTTCAAGTTCAATTTCACCAGATTCTACATTCTGAAGCCTCAGCCAGAGATCCTGCCTCACCTTCCCAGCAACAATGTTCACAGGGCTATCTTCTATTAGCGCATTGTCGTACGATTTCAGCCACTTTCCGATCTGCATGTCCGAAAACTTCCCTGCATCTCCAAACGCCATTGCGGCTGTTACCATTGGTTGGATATCTATCTCCGCTTCCCCCATTATATCGTCAGCAGAAAATGTGTCGTGATCGTAAACTTGCTGCATTTTTTTAACACCCCAAAATGTTAGCTTATATACATGAGAGCTCAATTGTGAAAGATCAAAGGATGCACATTAGCAACATATCAGTTTTAGTTCTTATATTTGATCATCCTGTTTCACTCATTCTCAAAATTGGTTATAAAAGATCACCTTCGCTCCCACTTTTGGACAATGGCATTAGTTGACTGACGGAATCAACTACTTTGGGGGCACTAAATGTAATTTTTTTTTTTAAATCTGTACTTTAATGTAATTATTAAAAAATTAAAGACCTTTTAAATAATTACATTTGAGTACAAAACTTTTAAATAATTACAGTTTTCACCCTAAAAAATAGTTGATTATGTTAGTCAACAAGTAGTGAAATGATGGCAGGAGCCAAAGTGAACTTTCATGATCAATTGAGAGTAAAACAGGGTGACCAAATCTGAAAAAAGTAAACTTTATGGATTAGAAATGATATTATCCTAATTAGTAATTACTCCGTATACATTGATGGGGATGTGAAAGGATAATACATTTGTACTCCCACAAGTGAAATAAGGGTTGACTTTGGGGAGCAAAAATGATACTCCCTCCGTCCAAACTTTGTATGTAAGTATATATTTTTTTGTCCGTCCAAACTTAATATGCACACTTACAAAAATGAACATATTCATTCCCCCAATACACTAATATATCGTTCCCTTTTTACTTTACACATCTATTTTATACATAACAATCAATATTCCTTACAACCCGTGAAAAGCAATCATACGTACAAAGTTTGGAGGGAGGGACCCGAATGTGAAACAATTAAACCATGCAGCAGCCATTAACAAGATTAAAAAGAAGCATAATGCTTCAAATATTATATGATCATAATCATAAAGTTGTTGAGAGAAGCAAAGGAAGATTACCAGTTTAATCGTGCCATGACCGAGTGGAACAGCGAGCGTAATTTCCTCATTCCAAATAGGATTCAAATTGCTATTCATCACACCTGTTTGAACTTTCTGGGGTTGGGACAGAACCGGCATTAATATGATTGAAAAACCAAACTCCAAATAAACATTCCACACAATTTTCTAGTTTCACATAAATTAAGCAGTTTTAATCTTGTATCAACAACTTACTTCTGGACACAAATCCCATTTTACCTTGCATTTTGTGTGTATTTTTATACAATATTAGTTGTTTTACAATATACTCGTATTGATTGCAAGAAGGTTGCACGGTAAAACTGGTTTACATAATACCAACTCTTTTTCTGAAATAGCACTGACTTTATAATGTATGGGAAGCTACTAACCTGCTTTCCAAGAATCAATACAACGTATGGATCACTTGATAGCATATCTCGAACAGCTAAGTTTGTGCCTTTAAGGACTTTAACCTTCAACGATCCAACAATTTCGTCCGACTCTTTCTGCGACCATATTTCACATTAGCTTCAAACAGATAAGAATAGTATCTCAAAAATCCTAATTTAAACTGTACTCCATATCTTTTTCTTTAACTAGATATGTCTAATATCAATGAACATGAGATGTCAATGGAAACATACGGAGTTATCTGATGAACTTGAACTTCGAAAGGTACCAATTATCTTCTTGGATAAACTTGCTTGTAAAGAAGAATGTTTTCCTGAAGAACCAGATAGAATGCGCAGGCTAGGTTTCAAGAATTCTTGAAGCTCGTACTTAGACCTACAAACAACATATGAAGATAGATAAAATTTTACACAAATAAAAACTGATAGAGTAACCCTCGGGTGCACGTTCAGTGAAAACAATATATTTTGTTAATACAACGAATACTTTTTGTTAAAACAACTAATACCACGTGCAACTGGTGCGCAAAAGTATTTGTCAAACTGATAGTAATGAGTGCAACTCGGTAATCAATTATTATTCATCTGTAGATTTAAGTATAGTGGTATGAGTCGTATGACTATGAAGAATAATAACAGATGGATCACATTAGATCTCACTTTATAAATTTGACACGATCTTCATGGCTCGCATCTGGTTGTGGCTTTGTTATGCCTTCCGGAAAATAAGCTTCATAAATGGAATTTGCTGATGCATTTCCACCAATCTCAATCACTGAATTAATTTCTTCATCAGTCCAATCATCTAATGTCACTGACAAAACCTACAGGATCGAACAACTTGTGGTAACGAAATAAATAAATCAACAAGCAGACGATCGGAAGGAAGTTGTGGTTTATGAAGCAATCACCTTTGAAATATGTGTCCCAAGACTTCTGTGGACACCACAGCATTTTAAGCATAAAAATACTCCAATGTTTGCTGATCTGGAAGGCCAAGAGTAGTTTGTCAACAAAAAGATCAATCTATTTTTCCATTCTTACCCCATATCAGATCATCAGATTGCTAATATGTGTGATTTTGAAGCATGAAGAAAAACTTTTGCCCATGTGCCAAACAGTTTATGTTTGTCTCCCAAAAAAACGCACTAAGGTTATGTTATTGCTTATGCTCTTTGACATTGGCAAATGGAAACGGGATGAGATTAAAAATCGTGATCATCATATATAGTACATGAGAAAAATAACTAGTCTTCCGTAAGATCTTCATAAAGTAAAGGAACTTACGCCCATTTTGGATCAGGAGCACCACAATCCGCGCATACACGATTATCACTTTGAGTCAAGAGATCTTTCAATCTTCGTTTACCTGTTTCGGGGAGCAAAGTAATAAGGATAACCAATATCTAAAGATAGAGTAACTAGTATGTGAACTTGGTTCGCGTGAATTTCATCTCATTTTTGATATATTTACAAAAAATGGGTCTAAAAAATCTTGTATATAGGATCCATTTAAGATTTGTTAGCTAGGATCAATGGAGTTTACATATCTCATATCTATAAACTAGGTTCATACAAATTTTTGTCCCAAAGAATAAACTACCATGATGCAGAGAGTGAGAATGGTAAATATTGAATAGGGCGAGGCGAGGCTGCAGCTTGTGAAGTCAAAACTTAAAATCTTAATCAGTTTTGACAATTTCCATGAACATGGCATGTCATATAATCTAACTGAGGGATGAATGAACATCACTAGAAAACAATCAAGTAAAATGAAAAAAAAATATATAGTTCTACATAAAAAATACTCTCCCTCCGTCCCGCCCTAAGCTTCCCATTTGTCTATTTTGGGCAGCCGTGCCTAAGCTTCTCGTTTCCTGTTTTGTCAACACCCAATATATCTCTTTTATCGTTTCTATTTCCTACATATCTCTACCTCTTATTTTTCCTATCCTTCTCTAACTTAACAACCCACTGCACAAATAATACTATATTTCTTAATCTACGTGCAAAAAGCAAAGAGGAAGCTTATGAGGGACCGAGGGAGTAAACAAAAAAAAAATAAAAAATTAATCAAGTTACAAAAATATTTCCTTCTAGAATGAAGAGAGAATATATGAAGGCACACCTGAAGATGGTCGCCCCAGAGACTGGCTCATTGCTCCTTTTACACAATGCTATCATTCAACTGAAAAACTCAAAAATCTGCAGAAATTTATAATTTAAAATCGAAATTTAATCACGCCATTTCGTGAAGGAATCATATCAACATTGCCATAACTTAAGCAAATTGAACAATAAACAAAGTATAAAAAAATTGTGTGAGTGTAAGTGTGTACGAAAATCATTCTTCGAATGAAAATTTGCATAATGTTAGAATAGGGGAAAAAACACCGATTTTTTACAATAACATGAGACACGGAATGAAATTGGGAAAGAAAATCAACAGATTTAGAATTTCAACATAAAGCGATTTGGGAAAATTGGACAAAAAACAGAGAAATGAATTATAGGAAAAATAGAGAGATATGGCCTGTGATCTCGATCAAAGGGAATCACATTGTAGAGAGAAAAATTGAATAAATAGGGATGATATTAGAGAGGCCCAATACCTTGTTGTTGTCTGGAGAATCAATGGTGAAAGAATCGGAAGCATGAATATGGGGGAGGGGAAGAGAGAAAGAAGTGGAGACGAAATAGGCCGTTATATTTGATAATAACTGTTTCTATAATGTGAAAATGATTGTTTCATTTTTTTTTTTCCTTATAAAAATCTCCTCTTTTATTTTTTTCATAATTTATAAGCATGTTTTTTTTAAATTTATATTTTAAGAGAGAGCATGTTTTTTTTTTAATTTATTTTTTTAAGAGAGAGCATGTTTTTCTTTTTCCTTTTTTCCTAAATCTTTTATTTTATTATGATAGTCATAGTACTCAAGTGTTTGACATTTGATGTAATATTGAGATATTTTGAGGGATTAGTTAAAATATTATTTTTACTATTTTAAGTATGAGTCATTAAGTAAGGGATATATGGGTGAAAATCAGACCAATCTATTCAATACTCGATTCAAGACTGTTTGGTAAAAGTTCGTTTGAGCTCAATTCGAAATAGATATCAAACAAGTTTGAACATATATTTATGTTCGGTACGGTCAAAAGCTCGGCTCGAGTTCAAGCTCGATAAGTAAAAAAAGATAAATTTAGTGTAAAAATGTCAAACTACTCAAGCTCGACTCGTGTTCGGCTCGAATAAAGCTCGTTCGAGCTCGACTCGTCTAATTATTAAACAAGCTCAAACAATAATTTCAAAACTCAATAATATTTCAAACAAACTTAAACTACATCGCGTTCGGCTCAACTCATTACCAAAGATGTAAAAATGAGTCAATTAAGTAGCGGACATAGGAATTGCTTTTTTTTTTAGAGCTATTATGATAGGACTTGTATGAACTCTTTTTGGCACTTAAAATAAAATTTTAAGTGACTAAAAAATATACTCCCTCCGTCAGCCTATAAGTGTTACATTACTTTTTGACACAAAGATTAAGAAAAGTGATTAAATAATAGATATAGTACAAGTGATGTGATTGAGAGATGAGAGAGATAGAGAGAAAAAGTAAGATATAAAGTCAAGTTTAAGAAAAAGTACTTACCAAAAAAAGTATGGGAAGCTTATAGACGAACAGACAAAAATGGTAAAATGGGAAGCTTATAGGCGGACGGAGGGAGTATTTAATTGTGTATATACCAAGTGATCGAAAGACACAACATTTATAATTTAATTTAAACTAGTTGAAATATTTGAGTTCGATCATAAATATCTCAACATATTTATTAAGTGGAGTCTTAATACATTCTAGATATTTACAAAGTTTGCATTCCTTCATATAATATACTTCCTCCGTCCTAAAATTATTTTCATAGGTAGGTGAACATAAATATTTAAAAAATAATAATAATAAGTAAAATTTTGAGGAATAATTTGTAAGCATTTACGTATAAAGAAAAGAATAGATTATTGTTTGTATGTGTGGATCTAAAAATAATGTCATTTCATATAGGGTATTATTAATTGTTTACAGGATATTATGGATCCATTTATTAATAAAATGATTGTGTACGAATAAAGCGAATGACAATGTAAGTAAATAAGTGATGAAAATAAAAATAGTATTTTTATTTTGGAACCTATATATTAAATTTAAACGAGCAAAAAGAAAAAGAAAATTAAACTTATATAAGTTACGACGAAGAGAATAGCGCATGAGTGAGTAAAATCTTTTTATATATATATATATATATATATATATAAAATAAAAGGAGGAAAGTTTTCTCCTATGCTTGACATGTGGCTCTCCAGCTCTTGACATGTGGCTCTCTACTCATGCCACCGTCTGCCACGTCATTTGACACGTGTTCAATACTTTTATGTGTCTATATTCTTTCGTGAAGTGTCATTTTGAAATCAATGGAAACGTTTCGGAGGTTAATGAAAACGTTTCTCTACCCGACATTCACAACTCATTATTTGTTCGTCGTGCCTCTCGAACTCCTCCGCTCATTAATTCGTTATTCGCTCCGGCTGCTACCTACCTTTCGACGAATTTCACTATCCTTGCCCACCAAGCCTGGTACACCCTCACGCTCGGCATCCGGACGAAGATAAATGAAGGTAGGTAGTGGTGTTCGTTTTCAAGTTTTCGGTTTCGTCTGAACCAAACCCTTACCAACTAATTGAGTTCGAGCAACCTATATTTTCACCCAATCTGAAATCACGGAACTGAAGGGTTTGGTTCAAACGAGAATTTCAAAAGTAGGGCATGTAATAAAAAAAGGTATGTGCATCTCACGGGTGAAAATCTAGTAAGCAATAAAGAAAATAACATATGATGTGTATAGTGGTTCGGATGTAAAATATCCTACGTCCACTTTATCACAGTTTGAACCGTGATTGATGTCTTATTCATTGCATCGTTTTCAAAGAGTTTTTATAAACCCACGATTCTAAACATTTAGGGCCCCACAAAATAATTACGCACTAATAACTATGTTAGATAGTCTTCCAACTGATGATACCAATCATTTGTTTTGTATGGAAGTGTTGTCGGGCCAAGTCATTATTCACGCAATTATAATTTAAAATAAATAATAAATTTTTATTTATTTAAATATATTTTAAGGATAGATACAAAATTTTTCATTTAAATATATTTTTCTAATTTCTTATCTTCTCCCTCCCCATCCCTGCTTCCATTAATCTGGATAACCCGAAAAAACAGAAAACATTCTCAAATCAGAGTCTATATTTAGGAGGTTGTGGATTCTATATAATTTTTTTAGACTTTCAAAGTTTGGGTATTCAATTCGAATTTTCAAAAGTCTTTCAAATTCCTGAGGTATTCAATACTGATTTTCATATTGAATTTGTATAATAATTGGGAATAGAAACTTATTTCAAAATAGTTAATTATTAGAATTCATTTCCCCATTTAATCTATTCTTAATCACACATCAAATATTAATAGAAGATAAATTTTGTAAAATTAAAAAAAAAAAAAAAAAGGTTTGGGGGTTTAGGGTTTAGAAATTAAAAGAGGAAAAATAAAAGTTGGCGCTCAAAACCTTTTCTCCGTTAGTAAATGACGGATTGACTAACATCAGCATCAAAATTTGATAAAAAAGAATAAGTGAGTGACCAATTTTGATAGTGATGAAATGTGGGTGACCAAATGTGAAAAGTGGTAAAGTTCAATGACCAAAAGTGATATTTTCCCTTTAAAAAATCTTTGGGTATTCAACCATCTATAGATTTTAATACTCTTATGGATTTTGTTGGATTCTCCTCCAAAAATATAAATAAATTACACTGTTCAAAATCTCCTCTAAAAACCAAGATTTGTGCACCGTGCTGACTAGTAAACTTTTATCACTTATTAAAAGGAAGGTTTGAACAAAGTAATCGCGGGTGAGGCGGTTACAACAACAATAACTGGGTTTGGATGATGGGACATTTTATGAAATAATATAATGCACGCGCCACACGCGCCTGACTAGGTGCGATTTCACCATCCAAAGGTGCGATTCGAAGAGTGAAAGGGAGAAATTTAGGGTTTGCACGCCAGAGAGAAAAATCATTACACAGCCGTTTTCCTTCAGTCGAGATTGCATCGGAGAAGTGACCGTGGGGAGTCCCGATATAGCACATCGAGTACTACCTGCCTGGAGAAAAGGATTTTTAGGGCTTCCACGCCCAAAAGTTTAAATCATTACTAAGCCGCATTCCTGTTGCCGAGATAGCTTCGGAGAAGGGATTTTGGTGAGTTCCAATACAAACCATCAAGTATCCTCTATCTTGTAAGCCCTAATCGAGGCACACTGGAGAGGAGGAGAGGTAAGAATGACTATAAATACCCAACGATTGGGGCCCTGTTATTCACTCCACAGTGAAGCAAAGTGTTTACAAAGCAAAGTTAAAGAGAGTTCAACTTTAGCGAGAGTGAGATCAATGGCAGATAACTTGAATACGAGAATGAGCCAGGTGTCGATTGCTCAAATCGATGAGGAGGGGTTTGAGTTGGGGGAGGGAGAGCTAACCAAACCGATAAACATCTTGGTCGGAAGGTACACCATAAAAAAGAACTTGGGACCGATGGATCTGTGCAAAGCAATGAGGAACATATGGAGTCTAGAAGGGTCGTTGAAGGTGTCCCAGGTCGGAGAGGGGCTCTTTGTGTTCAAGTTTGGGGAAATGGTGGAGTGCAACAAGGCTCTACATAGATAACCGTGGAATTTAACAGGGACGACGCTGATAATGGCAAAGCTGACCGGGAAGGAATGCCCAGCGACGATGAACTTTACCCAGGCTCCTTTTTGGGTGCAATTCCATGGGCTACCCTTAAACTCTATTAATGAGATAGTGGGACAGAGATTGGGCAGCCGAATGGGGACGGTGGTGGAAGTGGAGAAACCTACAGGCGGAGCCACATGGGGGAGGTGCCTGAGAGTGCGAGTGTTGATTGATATTACCAGACCATTGGCAAGAGGAACATCAATAAAGGAAACTGAGGAAAATCAATTAGTACTGTTTCGATACGAGAAGCTGGTAGAATTTTGTGCAATTTGTGGAGTGCTAACCCACTGGGAGAGAGATTGCCCTACACAATATGAGGAGGGAGGGCAGGGGAGAACCAAGGAAGGAGGTTATCCGATGTGGCTGAAAGCGGATAAGCAGAAGAGCCCGACACAGGAAGAGTTCGAGTGGGCTAGACAGATGGGGATAGGCAAAAAGAAGCTAGTGCCGCAACCAATGGGGGGAGAGAAAGCGATGGGCAGGACTATGCCGATATTGACCGGGACGACTCAAGTGGTGGCACAGAGGGGCACGGGGAGCAAAGCCTTAGCAGAGACACAGGAGACACAATCTCAACTCTTCAACACAAACCAGTTCCTGTCGGAGTCCAACAACTACAGCGACGATGATATGTTCACTATTTCAAATAGCATGAGGTACTACGCTTATCTAAACTCTTATCCATAGTTTGGAATTGATATTGGAGGGAGCGGCCAAAATTTTGGGGGTATGCCAGACTTGAACATACCCAAGAGAAACTTGAGCATTGGGGAGGGCAGTGGGCATGGAGAACAAGCTGGGGGAGGAGGACCAGCAATGAAGCAACAATGTATGAAAGAACAGGGTGGAGTACAGGGGGGACAGTTCAACTTAGGCAAACAAATCGAACCAGTGAAAGGGGGAAGCCAGCCGGTGAAGAAGAGAGGAAGAGTGAGCACCGGAGAAAAGAAGTCTGGAGAAGGAGAAAAAGGCCAGGGACAGGGAGGAGGAAAAAAGACAAAGAGTGATGAAGAGCATGAGGCAAGGCTCATGGAGGCGGAGGCTGCTAAGAATCAGCCCCGCCATCATCCATGATCACAATGGTGTGGAATGCACGGGGCCTTGGGGAGAAACGAGCATTCCAGAATCTACAGCAATTAGTAGTTGATAATAACCCCGATCTTTTGTTTTTTATGGAAACGAAACTACCAGTTAGAATTTGTAGTAGTTGGAAGACTAGTTTAAATTTTAACTTTTGTATTGGTAGTGATGCTAATGGGACCAGTGGTGGTCTGATGTTGTTTGGAAAAGAAGCAGTGAAAATCAATTTACTTTCTTACTCTTGTGGTCATTTGGATATTTTACTTTCGATGGATGGATTGCATTGGCGGTTTACAGGTTTTTATGGGTCTCCGGTCACACATATGAGACAACAATCTTGGGACTTGCTTAGGAAAGTACGTAGCTCTCATGTGGGGGAGATAAGGGCCTGGGTAGTTGGGGGGGACTTCAATGAGGTCTTATATCTCAATGAGAAAGAAGGAGGAGAGGAAACGAGGCAAAGACCTTATGGGCAGATAAAAAAATTTAGGGATGTGACTAATGAATTGGGTTTAAGGGATTTAGAAGCAAAGGGGCCATTCTTTACTTGGGGAAATAGGAGAAAAGGGGAGGCACAAATTAGGGAAAGGCTTGATAGATATATGGCAACGGATGAATGGCTGGATTTGATAGAGGTATAGGAAGTGACGAATCTGAATTTCTATGGCTCGGACCATAGACCAGTGAAATTGGTCACCAATGCAAAAGGCAATGATGAAATAAGAAGGGGACAACAGATTTTTAGGTTTGAAAGAGCATGGACTTTGGAAGAAGATTTTAAAGAAGTGGTGAGTGAGGGTTGGAAAGAAGGAAAGGAGAGTAATGGAATAATGCAACAAATACAAAGATGTGGGCAAAGAATGCAGAAATGGGCAGGAGTGAAAGTGGGGGATGTGAAGAAGAAAATCAAGGCATGCAGGGCTAATATAAATTCATTGGTGAATAATGAGGAAGGGGTGGTGGACTATGATAGAGTACGAGTACTGGAAATGAGATTGGAGAGGCTGCAATCACAAGAAGATCTAAAATGGCAGCAAAGAGCGCGGATAACGTGGCTAAAAGATGGGGATAGAAATACAAAAACTTTTCATAGAAGGGCAAGCCAAAGAAGATGGACCAATACAATAAGGGGGTTGGAAGATGAACGGGGTCAATGGAGGGAGGGACAGGAGGACATTCAAGGGATTATAGAAGCCTACTTTGACAATATCTTTACGTCGCAGCAGCCGAATGAAGAGAAAATTGAAGAAATGTTGGCACCAGTAGAAACAGTGGTAGACATGAGAATGAAGAGATTGTTGGACAGACCTTTCACGGCAATTGAGGTCAAAGAAGCAACATTCGATTTGAATCCAATAAAAGCACCAGGTCCAGACGGAATGTCGGCAGGTTTCTACCAGCAAATGTGGGACCAAGTGGGAATGGATGTAACAGAGGCGATCCTGAAGGTGTTAAACAACAAGGGTGATATAAAAGATTGGAACAGGACTTGGGTTACATTAATCCCAAAGAAGAAAGAGCCAAAAAAAGTGATGGATTTCAGACCAATAAGCCTGAGTAATGTCATTTACAGAATATTAGCACGGACGATTACAAATAGGCTGAAGTTGGTAATGGGGAATATAGTGGATCATAATCAGAGTGTTTTTACTCCTGGACGATTAATTTCGGATAACATCATCTTGGGATACGAATGCATGCACTGGATACGCGGAAACAAGAGCAAAGAAGGTTATGCGGCGCTGAAGTTGGATATGAGTAAAGCGTACGACCGAGTGGAATGGAAATATTTGGAAATCATGCTTGAGAAGAGTGGTTTCAGTGAGGGGTGGATAGAGTTGATGATGAGATGTATAAGATCAGTGGAGTATGAGTTTAAAGTGAATGATAAGATTATGGGGAATGTGAAGCCTTCAAGGGGACTGAGACAGGGCGATCCCCTTTCGCCCTTTCTATTTGTGATTTGCGCGCAAGGCCTTTCAACATTACTAAACAAAGCAGCTGTAGACGGGGCAGTGTCGGGGGTACGGATAGCAAGGGGAGCACCAGTAATAACGCATCTATTCTTCGCAGACGATAGCCTACTCTTCTTCAAGGCAAATGGGGAGGAGAGTGAGAGAATAAAAGGTATGTTGAAGTTATATGAGGAAGTGTCGGGGCAATTAGTGAATTTTGATAAATCGGCTGTTTCTTTTATCCCCAACACGAGAATGCAGAATATGCGGCCGGTCAGAGATACGTTACAGATTAAAATGACGAGCGGTCATGAGCTCTACTTGGGTCTACCAACATTTTCCATGAAAAATAAGAGGATTCAGTTTGGTTTTTTGAGAGACCGAGTAGCAAAGAAGATTGAGGCATGGAGAGGGAAGGAGTTTTCAGACGGGGGCCGAGAAATCTTGATAAAATCCATAGTGCAAGCAGTGCCAACGTACACAATGGCGTGTTTTAGAGTACCAACATCTATATGTAAAGACATTGAGAAAATGGTCGCGGATTATTGGTGGGGGTTGAAGAATAATGGAAAGAGGATGCATTGGAAAAGATGGGAGGCACTTTGTGCAGAAAAAGAAGTGGGCGGTTTGGCTTTTCGGGAGCTGGTTAGTTTCAATCGAGCATTGCTAGCGAAGCAAGTATGGAGGGTGATGGAGTTCCCAGATTCATTACTAAGTAGAGTTTTAAAAGCGCGATACTTCAAACATACCGGAGTGCTAGAAGCGGAGGTAGGGAGTAATCCCTCCTTCATTTGGAGGTCAATCTGCTGGAGCAGGGAGCTACTTGACACGGGAGTACGGTGGCGGATTGGTAACAGTGAAGTGGTAAATTTGTTTAAAGATAGATGGGTGGCAGGTATGGAGGAGGGCCGATTGATATCGCGAAAGGCAAGTGGATCGAAGGTCAGTCGGTTTATAGTTGGAGGCACAAAGTGGAACAAAGAATTGATCCAACAAGCTTTCTTGCCAATAGAAGAGGAAGCCATATTGAAAACCCCTATTGGGGGGTTGAATGTGCAAGATTCGCCCTTTTGGAAACCGGGTAAGAAAGGGAAATACACTATAAAAACGGGATATTGGTATGGAAGGGCGAGCTGTGACCGAAACAGGAATGAGCCATCGGCATCTGGTGACACGAGATTACGAGAGACTTGGAAGGGTGTATGGAAGCTCAACTTACCACCAAAAGTCAGAATTTTTTGGTGGAGAGTCATGTGGGATATTCTGGCAACTGAAAGAAACCTTAGTGCACATCATGTGCCCATCTTAGGTATGTGTAAGTTGTGCAGGAGAAAGGAAGCTACAACGACTCATGCATTGTTCTATTGTAAGACTACGAAACATGTTTGGAAACATTATGAGTGGTGGGAGATGATGAAGAAGATGGAACAGAGCCCAACAAGAGAGATGTTGGGGAGTCTAGAGAAGAAGAAAGGGGAAGTGGATCTTGAAGAGATAGTGATAATGGCCTGGGGAGTGTGGAAAGAGCGATGCCAAATTTTACATGACCCGAAATACAACTTGGAAAGTGTAGAAGACCAACTAAAGCTATCGGATATGGAATGGGCAAGGAATTTCATGAAAGAGTTTCAAAAGGCAAGAAGGAAGTTAACACAAAGGCTTGAAAGAGAGGAGGGGGAGCAAGATGATAGGCAAGGCGAGAACTACATACTCAAAGTTGATGCGGCATTCAAAGAAGAGGGAGATAAATTTGGCATTAGTGCGATTCTGGGGACACCGGAACGGACATTATATGGAGCAAGGTGCAAACATATTGCACATCCGGGGACGGTGTTGGGAGCGGAATTGAGAGCCATAGAGGAGGGACTAAGCTGGTGCAAAGAGCTGGGGATTATGAAAATAGCAGTCCAGTCGGACTCTTTGGAGGCAGTAACAACAATTCGAAAAAATGGGAAGATTTGGAGCTCCGAAGGCTTCGTATTGGAACGAATTTTGGCGACGATCAAGGACTTTGTAGTGTGCAAAGTTTCGTTTACGCCAAAGACGCAGAACGCAGCTGCTGATGAATTAGCAAAATGGGCAGCGACAACGCACTCTTCTCAAGATTGGAGAGATGACGATATACCTCGTAACATTACAGACATAGTTTTGTTATAATTGTAGGAATTAGTCTTATAAAGGAGTGTAACTATGCTGCTGTTTGTTTCAAAAAAAACAATAACTGGGTTTGAGGTCCCATGTTTTTCAATAGTATAATTTTTCTTTTTTTAACAATTTTTTGGAAAGAATATTAATTGTGCTATTATTTAATACTTCATTATTTTATTTCTAAATAATATATTAATTTTAGAAAAATGAAATCAGATTTTTTAAATGTAAATAATTCTGTAATATTTTAAGACAATTTGTAACTAAATATTTTTTTAATAATTATGTCTTAACACTACAAAATATCTATCACTTTTCAATAATAAAAATTACACTTTTCAATAACGAAATTTATCACTTTTCAATAATAAGAATTACATTTTTAAGTTAAAATATCTACCACTTTTCAATAATAAGAATTACATTTTTCATTTAAAATATCTACCACTTTCCATAATAAAAATTACATTTTTCAGTTAAAATATTTACCACTTTTCAATAATAATAATTACATTTTTCAGTAACAAACTCTACCACTTTTTAATAATAAGAATAACATGTTTTCAAGTTTTAATAATAATTTTAACTGTACAATTTATAATTAACTATACCAATTTTAATTAATTAAATTAGCAATGATATCATAAGCAAAATAAAAATGAAAATTATAGATTAATTAAGTGATGGATTGATTTATAAAAATGATAATTGTAAATTAATTAATTAATAAAATAATGAATTGTAAATTAATTAATTAATAAGTAGAGAAAAAACTGAAATTATAACGTAAGTAGAGAAAAGAGGGGTAATAAGTGGGAGGATAAGGACAAAAGCATATGCACCAAACCTACACGGTGCATTTGAGAATTTTTCAAAAAATATTTTTATTATTGTGAATTGTTTTAATGTATATATGTATGAAAAATATTGTTTTAAATTATGAGAAACAACTTAAATAAATTCAAAACGAGGCACGACATGATTCTATGAATTTTCTAAATTCACTTTTTAATGTTAAAAAAATTCAATAAAAAATGAGGATTGTGATTTCAATACCCTTTTTTCTTCATTTTTAAAAAATATATATATACGAGTAATGAAATCATGAAGAACGGAGGCTCTCATTTCCCTGTTTGCAGGAGGGAAGTGATTTTCTCAGGAAAGAGGAGGAAGATAAGAAATTAGAAAAATATATTTAAATGAAAAAAATTGTATCTATTCTTAAAATATATTTAAATAAATAAAATTTTATTATTTATTTTAAATTATACTCCCTCCGTCCTGTAAAATTTTGCTCAAATCAATTTTTAGATTCACAAAGTATATGTTTATTCTATTTAACTTTTAAGTATTTTTTCTACTTTATTAACAAGATTGAGTATGTACCAACAATATTCTTTACTCGTTATCCCACATATATTTTTTATAATTAAAATATGATTTTTTAAAAAACATGTATAAAAAGAAGTGAGCAAAATTTTACTGAACAGAGGGAGTAATTATTTAAGAAAAAAAAAAAAAAGGAGATTAATTCCCTAAGGGCATGATTGGTATGTAGGAATGGATTAAGGAATGATCATTCCATTCATAATTCATTCCAAATATCATGATTGGTATATTTATTTATTAGATCATTCCTTTCATACCCCATGACATCATGTATTCCGTAATGTAAGGAATGAATTTTTTTTATTATTATTATATAAAATATTATTATTTATTTTCATTTTCACATAATATTATTTTTCACTTTCAATAATAATAACTTAACATATAAAAAAATTAATATTTAATATTATGACTATTAAATAAATAATAATTTATTATCAATAATAAAATTTTAAAAATCAATAATAAAAATAATAAAATTAAAAATTAAATATACATTAATATATAATAATTATAAAAATATTAACAGTGCTTACCGTTAAATTAAGAAAATATTTATTACTTCCTCCGTCCGCCTATAAGCTTCCCATTTTACCATTTTGGTCCGTCCGCCTATAAGCTTCTCATACCTTTTTTGGTAAGTACTTTTTCTTACACTTCACTTTATATCTTACTTTTTCTCTCTATCTCTCTCCTCTCTCAATCACATCACTTGTACTATATCTATTATTTAATCACTTTTCTTAATCTCTGTGCCAAAAAGTAACGTAACACTTATAGGCGGACGGAGGGAGTATTTGATAATAGTAATCTAAACACTCAACAATAATATTTTTTATATATTAATAATAATATATATTAATATATAATACTATAATATTTAATAATAATTTTTAAATAATAAATAGTAATAATAACAAACCTTCTCAACAACAAAAATTAACAACAATAATAATTTAGGTAATTTTACACAACACCAATTTTTCATTCCATAATAATAATTTAAGTAATTTTACACGACACTAATTTTTCATTCCCTGTTCATACCAATCATAACAATTGTAATTCCTATTTCATTCCTTTCCCACATTCATTCCATTCATGAGTTCATTCCATTCAGCCATATTTTCATTTCATCATACCAATCATGTCGTAATAGAGTCACTATTAGCAACCCTTAAGCAAATAGAATCACCAACTTTAATAATTTTCTAATAGAGTCAAATCAAAGCTAAAATACCCATGCTAGCCTTAATCTAATTATTTAAATTAATTTCGTGATTTAAAACTAACTCGAATTTTGAAATTAATTCCTAGAATTTATTTTATGTTACCAGAAAGTCACTGACTTTCCAAATTCGAAAATTAAAATCTAAGATTCTTGTTATGCACTGAAATCAAATTAAGGAAATTTCCCAAATCCATCTTCAAATTCAATTTATGAGATTCGAATATGCAATGAAATCAGAATAAGAAATTTTCCAAATTGGATTTTCAATTTGTCATATTCGATTATGCACTGAAACCAGAATAAGGAATTGCATATTGATAATAGATCCAGATTTTGGTACGTATCCAATACTTGTCTACTATTTTTTATCGTTCGATTATTGTTCATATCATGAAATCAATCATTGAATTTGTTAATCATATGCAGTCATTGTTGTTCCTCCATTATTCATATTGTATATTACATCATCGATATAATTGCGCATATGACATCGTAAATTAATTATTCTGATTTTTAGATCTTGCATTGTAGATTAGGTATTTTTGTACATCAATTAATTGTTTTTCGAATATATTGGCATTGGACAGGTTGTCGATATCGTCAAGGTTTCAAATGGATTATACTATTTTCTGCAAGGTTGATTTCAATGGAAAAATAAGTTGATTCGATTGACTGAATCGACATCCTTTGCAGATTTGTTGGTTGAAATAACAAGTATGCGTCCTCTAAGTTCTCAAGGTAATCTATCGATTGCTTACTCGATTTCTAGCCTCAATAACTTCTGCATAGAATCTGATTCCGACTTGAATGGTATGGTAGAATTTTGTAAGGCTACTTCCGGAAAGATAGTTAATATATATGTTGTCATTAGTAACCAAGTTATAGTGTGCAGTGAAATGGTTGAGTCTTCAAATGCCAATGAGAATCTAGTAAGTGAACACTTGCATGTCAGTCCAACATCTGTAGTGCAGAACACATTATCAATGGATTCAAAAAATTCAGAGGAAGAAAACCAACATAGAATAGATTTTGAGGGAATGGGTAGTATACCTAGTTTTGATATATGTCCAGTTGATAAAAAAAAGACCTATTTATCTGATCATTGGGATAATATAATGGAAGGTGGTGTTGGAACAGTTTTCGTTGGAGGTGCCCTTGAATTTAGGAATGAGTTGATAAAATACTCGACTAAACTCAACTTTAAGTACAAGTATAAAAAGAATTCTCCTAGGTATGTATATGTTGTGTGCAATGAAAAAGCTACACCGAGCTGCGAATGGTTCATCAAGGCTAAGAAAATACTTATGAATAGCGGCTTTGTCGTTGTTAAAGCTAACCTAGTTCATAATTTTGTTGGAAACCTACTTTGTGAAAAAAGGAACAGGTTAGGACCAAAAATAGTTAAGGAACTTGTTATGGATATTGTCAAAGCCAATCCTATTGTTGCTGTGAAGGACGTAGTTCACCATGTACATGAGGGATACGGTTTTGCACTTCCTTACTGAAAGGTGTGGCGAGGAATAGAAGCAGCAAGAGACGATATTTTTGGAAGTTATGAGGAACCTTATGACCATTTGCGTTGGTATTGTGAGGCAGTTAAACGCACAAACCCCGGAAGTATAGTAGACCTAGAGAAGAATACCATAACCAACCGATTTGAGCGCATTTTTGTTTCATTTAACGCATGCAAGGAGGGTTTTAAAAAATGCAGGTCAATGTTATTCATAGATGGCACATTTATGAAGGGTAGGTCAAAGGGCGTATTGCTTGCTGCCACTGCAAAGGATGGGAACAACGGTAACAAATTTTTGCACATTTCATTTCAATAGTTTATTGTTTTTAAATTATATAATTCCTCGCATATTACAGACCACAATTTCTTGTGATTTCTCTAGGCCTTTTTCCCGTTGCATTCGTTGTAGTCTCGGCCGAGAACAAGAACAATTGGGCATGGTTCTTAACCAAGTTGCGCGATCTTATCATTCATCAAAAGAAGACCAGTTACATACCAGACAGGAATCTGGGGTTGATGTCTGCTTTTTATGATGTTTGGAATGATCCTACCCAATTTTACTGTCTGTACCATTTACTTTTAAATCTCAGAGGCAAATTTGGTGGAGGTTGGAACACCCAACATCGCGATAACATGGCTGATCTATTCAAGCAATGCGCATATGCTCCAACCATCACTGTTTTCAAAGAGAAAATGGAGATTTTTAAATCAATTGGTGGTCAGATTGCAGAACAATGGCTCGAAGACATGCCCTACAAACAATGGGCAGTTGCATATTCCCCTCACATCAAGCGATATGGTGAGATGACATCTAATGCAGCAGAGTCCTTTAACATGTGGATTAGTGAGGCTGGATGTCTCTCAAAGTAGGCAATGATTACCTATATGTTAGACTCTATCAGGAAAAAGATATCACAATGGTTTGTAGAAAGACGTGAAAAAAGTAATAAATGGAATGGATTGCTTGTTCCTAGCAAAGAAGATCGTTGGAACGAACTCGGAAACATAAGTGCATCGTGGGGTGTTTCAATTTATCCTAATGGCCAGTTTGAGGTGCGTTCAAGGACGTCTGTCACAGTTGATCTGGAGTGTAAAATATGTACTTGTTTTCAATGGCTGATCACAGGATTCCCGTGCGCACATGTCGTTGCTGTTATTAAGAAGTATTGTGATTTGGTGTCCAACCTCATTGAGGACTGTTTCTTTACATCCACATACAAGCAATGTTATGAAGATCTAATTCCTGTGCCAGAGATAGAACGTTTTGAATTCATTTCTGAGTCCAGCCCTGAAAAAATACTATCACCCATCATTAACAAACCCCCTGGTAGACCCAAGTAAAAGAGAATCACTTCGTACGGAGAATTTCGTAGGGTCAAGCCTACAACTTGCAAGAGATGTGGTAGGACAGGTCGACATGATCCATTAACATGTGCTGCTGTTTTTTGAACGGACAAGACAAATATTCAGATTTAGTCAACACAATATTTCAATGTGTAATTATTCTGTAATTCTTTGTTTGATTTCAGATCTTTTACGATATATTTATCTTTTATCTAGCTTAAGTCAAGTAATTCTGAGTTGTCAGTTTTTATTTATCAATGAACAACAGATTTCTCTAATTATCTAATTTTATTACTTGAGTTTATATTTGTCTCATATTTGAGATATGAAGTATATAGGTGTTCGACACATATGCTAAGTACAAACATGTCAAATATTATGCACTAGTGTAAGACCCGCGTTTTACGCGGGGTTGAAATAAATTTACAATATATTTTAATTTATTAACTAATACTCCACAATCACGAGCACAAACGTCCAGAATGTCCAGAATTTGAAATATGTATAAATTTGTTATTCTATTAAGGGTGACAATAAATGTCCAGAATGTGAACATTCAAAAAATGACAAAATCGTAACATTAATAAAAAAAATCATTCAAAATGTCTAAAATATTTCTAACTGGAAAAATAAAATAAAATTCAGAATACATTAAGATGATGTTTATTTGGGTTTTGAGTGGTTTTGAAATTCTGGGTTTTTAAAACCTTGATAAATATTAGTAATACGTGTGTTTCTTTTAAGTTTTGGAATAATAGAAGATTTTAATTTTATGTCAAATTAATGTGTGTGATTGAATGAAATTGTATTATTATATTATTGTTAGGTGAAATTAATTATAATGATCAGTTGATTATGTAATGATTGAATGTATTATAGTATTGTATTATTATAGTATTATTATATTATTGTTGAGAAAAATTATAATGATTGGAGTGATATTATGTAGATATAATTTATGTCAAATCAATATGTTTGATATGTGTGATTTTTAGTGGATTTTTAAAAATCAATTTTTAAATCTCGAAATAAAACGGGTGTAGGATCTTAATATCCAAAACCTGATTTTTTAAATCAAAAGTAAACATCACCTAAAAGTTAAATATTCATTACACAACATTTTGAAGGTCCGAAATAAGAACAAATATATTTACCTTTTTATTAAAAGAAAAAAAAAATGTAGTCTAGTAGAAATTACATCATATATAAAATTGCATTCTTAGTCCAATTAGCCATGGACATGTTTCAATAGTGTATCCTATTAAATAGGATTTCTTAAATTAATGCTAATTAATTACTTGTAAAATTTATTTCAATCAATTTTTCTAACTAAAATCTATAATTACATGATTGAAAACTGAATCAATTGAATTGGGTCAACATTTATTTCAATCAATTTACATTCAAAATATTTTTTTTCCAGGAAATATTTATTTCAATATAATTTGTTTTAAGATTAATTTCTTTACAATTACATCAACAATTTAATTGAAATTTAAAATTAATTTTCATATAATTAGATGAACAATTTAATTTTATATTTTAATTTGAAATCTGAATTTATTGAAATTAATTGAAATTTAATTGTTTTTAACTACATCACATTCAACATTTCATAGAAAATTTTAAGTTATTACTATATATTTTATATTGAGTAAAAAATAATTTTAATTAATATACTTGTATTAAAGTATGTGATATAGATAAAATCAACAAAATTAGTGTCATACATTAATTAAAGGAAACACGTGACATAGTGAATAAATAAATTGATCAAAAAAAATATATAGCAATAGGTTGAAATAGTCAACATGTCCTAATTAAAAAAAAAGTATATTATAGATAATTAGCAACTTAAATTAGATGTATTGTATGAAATAAGTGTATTTAATAGCCAATCATAAATATTAATTTCATAAATATTTAAAGTTAATGACATGGTCTTAAAATACTCATTTCATAAAATTTTTTTTTTTGACGGGCTCATTTCATAAATATTAATTAAATACCAACAAATGTAAATAAGTAATGAAACTAAAATTTCAGAAATTTTGAAATTTTCTTACACTAAAAATAAATGATCAGACCGAGATTATTGCTAGATTAAAAATATTAAAGTAAAAACTGAAAATATTAATTAATAAAATTAATTAATTAATAAAAACTGAAATGAATTAGTCAACGTTAAAGTAAAAGGGAATCAATTTTAGATTGAAAATATTAATTATGTACAATAATTGATTGCACAAAAATTGGAAACATTTAAGGAAACAAATTAAAATAATCAAGTATTGATGGTTGATTAAAATTTTGAAATTTGATTTTCCATACAAAAAGATTGCAAAATTAGAAATTTGATTTCTCAAAAATATAATGTAATGACATAACCTAGTCAACATGTCATGATTATTAAAAATTTGAATATATTATTACTAATTACTAACATTGAAAAAAGAACATTTATGAATATATTTTGAATTTTAAAATATTGGTGTTTTATAAGAGTATAGTATATCTCATATTCTCATATCTATTTATAGAATAACATAATTTTTTTTATTTCGAATTAAAATTGGTAAATAATAAAAAAATTAAAATCTTACTAATAAGTAATAACCCAACATAAAAATCTCGATTGTGAAAATGATAAGTGTAAAATAAAAAAGATCCTAAAATTTTTCATAGAATATTCATTAAATATGTGATCTTTATATTAATCTATCCGACTTTAGAATTTCAGTTTACATTAAACGAATTTGGCTTAAGGAATGTAAATATTATAGTCAACAATAAATTTGGAGAAATTCAATTTCCTTAATTTAATTTAAGAAAATTCAAAATTAAGTAAATATTATATTAGCCTATCAAATTTCAGAATTTCGATTTACAAATGTACATTCATTGTGCATTACAAATGACTTAGATAGAGGTGTCTTGTTCCTAAATGATAAGAATTGATGTGAATTCATAGTGAGAGTATGTGATTTAATTACATTGTAAAATTGTACAGGTTGAGTACCTCTTGTACTCATATCTATACAAAATATTTTTTACTGTTCAAAAAAATAAATTACAAATGACTTTCGAATTTACATTGAATGAGAATGAAAAATAATGAGAAAAACATTGTCTGATAGTTGTTGTTGACATTGAGACACACTATTTAAACGGTTTAGAATGTCTCGAACGAAGAAGGATGAGTTTAAGACACGCTATTTGAGAAGATGATTTATGTAATCAAAACTGCAATCAATATCCAGTTTGAAAATTCCTGCAAAAACATAAAATCAAAGATTAGAATTCGTGCAAAAAAAACATAAAATTAAAAATGATAATTTCTGTAATTACATAAAATATATAACAAACGATAGAATTTCTACAAAAATATATACCATAAAATCGAAGATGAAAAATACTACAAAATAGAAAATACATTGCAAACTATTCTAAAATAATTGTAAAATCAAAAGATGATAAAATACATAGCAGCAAATGATATAATTTCTACAGAATATGGATGGAAGATAAAAACTCTTGAAGACCTTTCATATATCTTCGACCTTTCCTTTGAGTGACTTTGATGGAAATCTTGAAAATCTTCATAAATCTTTGTGAATTCGATGAAATCTTCAAAACTTCATAAATCTTTGTGAATTCGATGAAATCTTCAAAACCTTCATAAATTTTCGAGTGATGAAATCTTCAAAACCTTCATAAATCTTTGGGGTGAATCTGATGAAAACTTCAAAACTTTGACAAACAAAAATAAAAATCAATATCTAAACTACACATCTAGAAAGAAAAAAAAAATCAATCTAACTACATATACAAAAAAAGAGGAATGTGTGAAGAAATTCTAAAAAATTATGTAAATGAATAAAACGAACATTGAGTGGTTGAAAAGAAATATGTTCAAGTTTATATAGGAGTAAAAAATAAGGATTAAGGGTTGAGATTAAAACTTAAGAATGAAAGGTTGAGATTAGAAGATAAAGTTAAAACGAATGAGAATTGAGGAATTTTGAAATGGAGACTTTTGAGAGGAGAGAGGTTGCGTTAGACGAATCACACTGCGACATGTGTCAGTAAAAAAGTTTGCAAATATATGTATATAGATAGATATGCACCAAATACAGCAGTGACATTTATCATACATGTGCATTTTCTATTGCATATGTAGACAGTAAACTTGTGTTGACTCATGTGAACAAACATATTCTCCCGACACTGATATGCACCTACTCACACATATTTTTATGTATGCACATGATATACGTCATACGGATATGCACTGTCCTAGGTGTTGATGGTTTACGTGATTTTATAATTAAAAGGGTACAAGGTTATATGCATATTCATTCGACACTGCGTATCTGTGTATTGCAACTATGCATGCATGTCTATATTGCATGTGAAATACACGTTGTAAATGCACCACCTAACTCATAAACTATACATGCACAACGGCGTGCATGTGTACAATGTACTTGATTGCAGTATTGTCAAAATGCACTTTAGATGCACTACTCATAATCACGTAGTATGAAATAAATAAGTTGTCGTAAGATGGTATGTCACTACGGGTGCATATGATAATGCACATATGTATTACTAATTTATATGCATTTCATATTTCATTCAATGTATGTATACGTGCATTCACATTTTTAATATGAAAAGAATCTTAGGATAGTCTGTCCTTGTTGCACGATTCAACTATATTGTCCATAATATGTTTTCATAATAGTGTCAAAAATGTCCATAATTTTCTTAAAGATGGCACATTTATGTGCACATTTTTAAAGTTGTTACATTTGAGAATCATGGGTTAATCGATAGTGGATATGTGATACTATTTTATGATAAAGTTGTTTACTACAATTATTATTATTAATTTTTTATTTTTTTTTTGTAACAACATTAGTGGGCTTGAATTCGTTGCATATTTCCACGATATCACTTATTAAATAACAACAGAGAGTTAATTAATATAAAAATAAAAATAAAAATAAACAATGTTGAAATTCTCACAGTACTATACACCATTATTTCACAATAGAAAAATAAATTAAGAGATAAAAAAATAAAATAACCGCTATCCACTATGACCACTATGTACATGTCCACGTTCTTAAATACGTTTCTCTCTCAATAATTAACATTTGTTATCTATAAATTTCCGTTTATCTATTAATAACTATCGAATAATGTGAATTCATCATTTCTTACTTCCAGAATGCAGAATTCAAGAATGATAGAAAATCTTCCTGACGATATTACTATTACTGTTCTACTTTTCCTTCTACCAAAAATTCTATCAAAATATAAGTGTATTTTCAAATCATGGAATTCAATAATACGTTCTCAGTGGTTTGTAAACACACACTTGTTGAATATGAAAGCAGGTAATCATTTTTCATTGATTTATAAATACCACGTTGCAAGTCCCCCCGTCTCTTACGAACTTAAATTTCGTAAGGGATCTCCTTACGTTTATAGACAAGTATCCAAGCATGATGAAGATTATGAGGTTTTGGGTAGCTATAATGGTCTAGTATTATTTTGCAATACTAAAGATCAATATTTTATTAAAAACCCTACTACTAAACAATATAACATTGTTCCTAACCTACCAATATCATTTTCAAAGGGATACGATGTAGCTTGGGTTTATTTTGGGTTCGGGTATGTCAAAAGTTTCAATGATTACATGATTATGTGAATTGCATATCTCTGGGCCGAACATGGAGGTGTGACCGAGGTTAGTATTTTCACATGCAATTCCAATTCGTGGTCTAACCCTACTTCTTACCCTTTTGATAATCCTCCATGTGTAAATGTTTTTTTTGTTGGTGAAGTGTTTCATTGGAAGTTAAACTTTGGCCGCGCTGTGAATAAATTGGCTACATTTGATATAGTGAGTGGTATTTATTCATTAATTGACATTCCACCTTTTAAAATTGTCCCATGGAATTTAAAAGTCGGGGGGTTGGATGATATTACAATTGCATTATATTGTAGTAGTTTGAGCCCTATGGAAGATAGTTCCTATACTAAATTTATATTTTAGATGCATTTACTTAGTTACTCAATGAAATCACCTACCTGGTCAAGTATCACCATTGTCAGAAGAACTTTATTACCAAAACAATATGATATATTCCCAATAACCTTTCTGAACCAAGACAGAACAAAGATAGTGTTCCTTGTTAAACCATGGGGCGACTACTATTGCTATGATACACTTGCCAAGAAGTTTCAAGTTATGGAGCAATATGAAATGACATATGGTGTTCAACATACATACAAGTATATTCAGAGTCTTGTATCTCCATTTTCAGGATAGTTTTTTTTTTAGTAATTGCCCATTTCTAATGTATTATTTAATTTTGGTATCTTTTATTTCAATGAAATTAACGATTGTTATTTTAAAGTTAGTCATGCTTTTTATATTAATACTTTAATCAATTATGTATGATTTCATATATATTTCGTGGTTGAATTTAAATTTATAATTAGGAATATTTATAACAAAATATTCATTATTACAACAATCAAAAGAAATAGAAATCTAAATACCCATTATATGCTATCATAATTAGAAATAATTAATGAACATTTAAGATAGGCATTCAAACTTAATCTTAATTGTGTGCCCTTCACAAAACCGCTTCAATTAAAATATGAAGAGGCACATTCATTCAAACTGCTGAAGTCGAAAGGTTTTAAATCAAAAGAAGATCACTTTTCATATTCTACTTAATGGTACATGCATTTCCAAACACATCACAAACATCTAATCACTTCTCTAAATCGTCTCCCCCAAGATTTACATCACCATACATTTTTTCTTTTCTTTCACCATGAACCAAGAAATGCATTTGGTGTTCATCCCCTCCGAAATCAGAGACAAAGTTCTTGACTCATTAGATCCTAAATCCCTTTCTCGAATGAAGTGTGTTAACAGATATTGGAATCAGTTAATCTCTTCCAAATCTTTTGTCGATTCTCAACTGAATCGTGTCAAAAGTCAGCAAAAGTACTCTTTCATACACTGATACACACTCGATGAAGGTATTCAAGAATCAAAGATAGAACAAGAAAATAAATCCGGAGAACCGGCCAAGCACAAAGCTCCAATATTCAATTCGTCAAAAACTATCCCCATATTACAACTAACTCCTATATATACAAGTATACTCCACAGTCGGTGGATCTCCCTATTGGGCTTTTAGTAATAGGCCCACTAATCTATTTGCCCAAGCCCTTATATTATTCTAGGACTTAGGCCTACTCCTTCTTTTGTATACTAATAAGGGTGTATCAATTCCCTCCCCCACCGGAACAGCCTTGTCCTCAAGGCTAACGTTAGGAAACTGATTCTGGAATGTTGGTAGATCGACCCAAGTAGCGTCGTCAAGTGTTCGGTGTCGCCAGGAAACAAGGAGTTGGGGAACTCTATCATTGCCGCGCGTGATGGTGCGTTTTTGTAAAATGGCATCTGGAATGAACACCGCGTCTGGATCGAAACAGTCGTTCGGCAAAACTGGAGAGACAGGGTGGGCACCAATGGTAGCTTTAAGTTGTGATACGTGAAATACCGGATGGATGGACACTCCGTCTGGAAGCCGAAGTCGGTAGGCGACACTGCCGATGCGCTGTACCACCTGGAATGGCCCAAAATATCGGGGAGCGAGCTTGGCGTTGAGTCGTTTGAATAGGGAAAGCTGACGATATGGGCGGAATTTGACAAAAACGCAGTCGCCTATGTCGAAGGAAACATCCCGTCGGTGTTTGTTAGCAGCGTTTCGCATGCGTTGCTGCGCTCGATCCAAATGCACACGCAGCTGGGACAGGATCTCATCGCGATCTCCCAGGTCATCTGCCACGGCCTTGGTGCGTATCTCCTGCGGCAACCACTGCACTATATTGGGCGGCCGACGTCCATAAACTACCTCGAAGGGCGTTCGACCTGTAGAAGAATGGAAACTTGTATTAAAACAATATTCAGCCCAACCAAGCCACCTTGCCCATTGCTTAGGGTGCTCGGTGGTAAAGCAACGAAGATATGTTTCTAAACAACGATTCATGACTTCTGTTTGACCATCCGTTTCAGGATGGTACGCGGAGCTCATCCGAAGACGAGTTCCGGAGGCAGCGAACAATTCTTTCCAAAAAGAGCTAGGAAAAACCGGGTCGCGGTCCGAAACAATAGAACGCGGAACCCCATCAAGGCAAACAATCTCCTTATAAAATAGAGTAGCCACGCTACGAGCTGTATAAGGGTGGGCTAGGCCCACAAAGTGAGCAGCTTTGGATAATCTGTCCACCACGACTAGAATAACATTGAATTGCTGTGATTTAGGCAATCCTGAAATAAAATCCATACTAACATCTTCCCAAACGAGCTCCGGAATTGGAAGTGGCTGAAGGAGACCCGCCGGGGATCGAGAATCAGCTTTACTTTTCTGGCATACAAGGCAAGAAGCGACGAATTGGGTGACTGAACGCATCATAGAGGGCCAATAGACGTTCGCTGCGAGGCGCCGATATGTGCGAAAGGCGCCGGCGTGACCTCCAATGGGAGTTGAGTGGAACTCTTCGAGCAAGCGGTGTTGCCACGAATCGGTCGCTGGAATGGCAATACGGTTTTTAAAGAACAAGATACCGTGCTCCAAGGAAAAAGGGTTGTGGGTTGCCTCGCCTGCTTCTAGGTCGCGGATAATGGGCGCATAAGCAGGGTCAAGACGGACAGCACGCTGCAACGCAGGCCAATCTAACCACTGGGGAACTGTTACGGCCGTGAGGGTACAATCTGTGTCTCTTCTGGATAGGGCATCAGCCGCTACATTCGTTGTCCCCGACTTATATTCTATAGAGAAATCGAACCCAATGAGTTTCGCGATCCAATATTGCTGCGCCGGAGAGGCTACGGGCTGCTGCAGTAAATGTTTTAGGCTATAGTGATATGTGCGAACAATGAAACGACGACCCAGGAGATATTGGCGCCAATGTAAAACGGAGAGGGCCAGCGCCATAAGCTCCTTCTCATACGTCGATTTGAGTGCTGTTTGGGGCGACAAATTTTTGCTGAAAAAGGCCAGTGGGCGTCGTTCTTGCATAAGGACTGCGCCTAGACCTCTCCCTGACGCGTCGCATTCCACCAAAAAAGGAAGATCAAAATTCGGCATGGCTAGAACCGGGGATGTCGTGATGGCCCTCTTGAGGGTGTTGAACGCTGTTTGAGCCTCCTCTGTCCAGCATAATTTCCCGTCGTGTTCCTTCTTTAATAAGCTGGTAAGTGGCATTGCAATCGCCCCATAATGTTGGATAAACCGACGATAGTAGCCGGTAAGCCCTAGAAAGCCTCGGACTGCCCGTAAGGATAATGGTGTGGGCCAATCCAAGACAGCTTTGACCTTGTTTTCGTCCATGCGAATGCCCGCCGCAGAGACGATATGGCCAAGATACTCCACGGAAGGCTGCCCCCATGCACATTTTTTGGGATTGACCACGAAGGACGCAGCGGCCAGTGAACCTAGTGCATCACGAAGGTGAGTTAAGTGAGAAGTACGGTCTGTGCTATATATAAGAATATCATCAAAAAAAACTAGAATGAATTTGCGAAGAAAGGGGCGAAACAAGTCGTTCATAGCCGACTGAAAAGTAGATGGGGCATTCATGAGGCCAAACGGCATCACTAGGAACTCGTAATGCCCCGAGTGGGTGCGGAAACCGGTTTTTGGGATGTCATTGGCGGCTACACGGATCTGATGATACCCTGCACGAAGATCTAGGCGAGTGAAGATGGTTGCGCCGTGTAGTTCGTCTAACAGATCCTGGATAACGGGAATCGGATACTTGTCAGGGATGGTTTTCTTGTTAAGTTCTCTAAAGTCCACACAGAACCGCCAACTCCCGTCCTTTTTATGAACTAAAAGGACCGGACTAGAGAAAGGCCCCGTACTAGGTTGTATAATACCCGTCGTTAGCATTTCTTGGACCAGTTTTTCAATCTCCGTCTTTTGCGTAGCTGAGTAGCGATAAGGCCTGACGGAAACTGCCTTGGTGTCGGCCTGAAGGGTGATCCGATGGTCGCACGACCGTGATGGAGGCAGTCCGGTCGGGGGTGCCAGAACCTGTGGAAAATCGGTGAGGACGCGGGCAATATCCGACGGGACCTCGCTCGAGCCGGCTGGGGTGGGCGACTGGGCTCCCAATGGCCAAAGAAGCCAGGCCGTATCGACTTCCTTGAGTTTACTAAGGGCCTGAAAAGTGATCGGACGACACTCTAGGCCAGGTTCGCCATGAAGACAGATTTGGACGCCGTTAAATGTAAAAGCCATAGTTAGGGATCCCCAATTTACGCGGACGTCGCCCAACGTTGAGAGCCACGAAACCCCAAGAATCAGATCTACGCCACTGACCGGAAATACGAAGGCTGCTACGTCAAACTCCGCGGAGCCTAAGGACACCACTACTGAAGGGCAAACACCGGAGGTCTTGGAATCTTTCCCGTCCCCTAGACGAACGGACAAGGTGGTGGACGAATCCACGGGTAGGGCAAGAATCGACACGATGCGGGGCGAGACAAAACAGTGCGTGGCTCCGCTGTCGATCATGACCACCACTGGCGTTCCTTTAATCGTCCCTCGGAGTTTCATCGTCTGGTATCCATCGAACCCTCGGGCTTGTGCCGCGGACAACTCGCAGGAGTTAAAGGACGCCTCCTCGGCAGGCTGCTGGTCATCAGGGGGCTCAAGATTTACATCGTCATCCTCTCCATCGAGCATGATCATTACCTTGAGAGACTTATTTGCACATACATGAAGTGGGCTATATGTTTCGCGGCACCGATAGCAAAGGCCGCGAGCGCGTAGGTCACGATATTCCGATGGTGTCAATTGTTGTGGTAGACGGGACGCAGGTGGGTTCGACGTCGACCCACTGGATTCCGACGGTCGCGGTCGAGGTGGGTCTGGAGGGCGCGCGGGAGAGGGGGCCGTGTAACGCTGCGGCTGAACTCCTGTTGAGCGGCTGTATCCTTGTGAGGAAACTGTGCGACTAGCCGCCCAAGAACGGGTGGGAACTGTAGGAGATCGAGAAGAATAACCGCTGCGGTTGCCTCCCAATTCACGTTCTATTTCGCGCGCTGTATGTAGGGCCGAGCCCATATCCTCCGCGTCCCTGCTGCGAATTCGAATCCTAATTTCTTCCCGAAGTCCGGACAGAAACAAACTCAGAGCGTTTTCTTTGGATAAAGACGGTGTTGCTGCTAGGCGGGAGAAGAAGTCGTCGGCATACTCGTCGACCGTACCCGTGTGCCTTGTCAAACCCAAGGATTCACACGGATTCGCACTCAAGTCTTCGCCGTATCGTCGTAGCAATTCCACTGTAAAACGTCGCCAGCTTATGTTCGGCGAATCCTTTAGTAACCATTGAATCCAGTGTAGAGTCGGGCCTTCCATGGCGATGAGGGCATATTGGATGCGCATATCTTCCGGCGTGTTGTCGACGCAAAAGAACTGTTCTGCTCGTGCGATCCATGCTGAGGGGTTGTCGCCGCAAAAGTTGGGAAGTTCCAATTTAACCATCTTGGGACGGATGGTGTTGGTGGGCACAGGTGGCAGAGGGGGGTTAGTAGTTTCTGCCGCGGCCGACGAACATTCAGCCAGTTGTTCCTTCCCTTTTGCCAATCCCCGTACCTCGGTCGTTAAAGATTCCAGGGCTGCCACCATCGTGGCGAGGGTTTTCTCGATTGAACTCACATTGGCCTCCAATGCGTCAACACGGGCTTCACCACGAGTCATGTCGCCGGCAGGTCGGACCAATTTGATACACACTCGATGAAGGTATTCAAGAATCAAAGATAGAACAAGAAAATAAATCCGGAGAACCGGCCAAGCACAAAGCTCCAATATTCAATTCGTCAAAAACTATCCCCAGATTACAACTAACTCCTATATATACAAGTATACTCCACAGTCGGTGGATCTCCCTATTGGGCTTTTAGTAATAGGCCCACTAATCTATTTGCCCAAGCCCTTATATTATTCTAGGACTTAGGCCTACTCCTTCTTTTGTATACTAATAAGGGTGTATCATACACAAGAATCAGGTTTTTGACCCACCAGTTTGTTACCTGCCGAACGGATATGGTGAGCCCATTACCGGGCGATTTATAAGAGAATATTCAGATGATTTTGAGGTTCTCGGGTTGTACAACGGGTTAGTTTTGATTTGCAACACTATTGATGATTTTATTTTGTCAAAGCCATCTACAAATCAAAACCACATTTTACCTCCCGTTCCCAAAAACTTAAGACCTTATTTAGGAGAAGAGTGTGCTTATTTTGGTCTTGGATATGATCTTCTGCATAATGATTTTTTGATTATGAGAGTTTCCCGTTTTTTTCATATAGAAGGGTACATTTCTTCAGTTATGTTGTACTCTAAAAATTTGAACTCCTGGTCTTCCCTACCTCCGTTTCCTAGCCAAAAACCCACTTGTGAAAATGCATTTTATGTTGGGGGACTTTTTCATTGGAAAGTACAAACAGTGGATGGTCATGCCATTGTAACTTTTGATTGCAAAGATCGAGTCTATGAGCAGTTTGATGTGCCTGCTTTTATACTTCAGCCATGGACTTGTAAATTTGAGGGGCTTGACGACAACAACTGTTGGGATATGAATCCTAGAACAAGTCCTAAATGATGATAAAAGATAAAAGATGAAGTTTTGATAAGCCAAAAGAAGACTTGAATATTTTCTAAGTGTTGACTGATCTAGTCTAGTTAAGTTGAAGTCGTCTTGTACAGATCAGTAGAATTCACAAGACAAGTACTAGTTCTTAAAAGATAAGTTTTATTGAAAGATAAGTATGATTTATAAGTACTTCATATTTGTATATGTTAAGATTGTTTTTGAGCTATGAATAATTGTTGTATAGAGCTCATGATTTTAAATGTAATAGATAGATTCTTTGTATAGTTTTCTAAGTTGACTAAGCTTTGTAAACAAGAGCTTAATGTAATGTAATAGTCTTGTTAGGATTAGAGGATAGGACTAGATTAGTTCTATGTTGTAATCTGGAGAAGTCTACTGCACAAGATAAGTAGAAGACGCAGTCTACTACACAAGACAGGTACGACGCAACAAGACAAGACAAGAAGATTAAAGTTAGTTACAGAAACACGTGTTGAAGATAAAATTGAAGGAGTTAGTTAAGGAATAACTAATTAACTGAAGAAACGCGTGAAAGGATAAGAAGTTTCAGTTAGAAGTTAGTTTTCAAGAAAAGTTGGTTACAACTAACTAAGTTCTTGATTTCTAGAATCTATAAATACCTCAAGATGTTTATCATTTGAAGACGACTGATAATATAGATACTGAAGCTACATACTGAAGAATTGTTCGAAGTTTCTCTCAGAGATTGAAGTTCAGAAAGTGAAGCTACGCAAGACAAGTGAAGATCGAAGAAGGCTACTACTGAACGAAGAGAAGTTTTATTTTCGTTTACTGTTTCAAGTTGCTAGTTACTTGTAAAATAGCTAGTAAGATCGAAGATATATCTGGAGATATAATCGAGAAGATCTAAGTCTTATTTCTTGGGACTTAAAGCTACAAGAACATATTGCTCGATTGGAAGAGTTAATAAGAATTTCACAACTGGGTTTGTGAGAGTGGATGTAGACAAGTTGTCGAACCACTATAAATCTCGTGTTTGATTTACTTTACTGTTTTGTTTGTTTGAATTGATTAATTGTTTACTTGTTAAACATACTAACTGAACAAGACTAGTTGAGTAAACTACTAAAACAGAGTTCTCGAAATAAGTTGAGTATAATCTTTAATTGGGCTCATTGTTAATTTCGTATTCCGCACATTGTCATTCTGATATATCGAAAGATTTTGGAAAAGTCTATTCACCCCCCTCTAGACATTTTCTTTAGCTTCCCTCGATATTAACTCAACTTAGGGACCTACAAGTGGTATCAGAGCAGTAGTTTACGAACTGCTGTTTCTTGATAACCAACTCAAAGACTTGGTTGAAAATCTCAGTCCAAGATCATATTTGCTTACGTGTTCTTGATCAATATTCTTGATATATTGTTTTCTTGTTCCCTGTTCTTGACTCATATACTTCTTGATCATAAAACTGATTAGCACTAGACTACTCGTTTAAGCATGTCTCTTGAAATCAGCGCTAACAAGTTACCTAAGTTCCAGGTTCAAGACTATGACTATTGGAAGCTAAGGATGGAAGCCATCTTCAGTTCCACTGACGACTTAATGATCTCCGTCATCACTGAAGGTCCGATAGTGACCATGATCCCCAATACTGCTGCCCTTGACACAAATCAACCCGTGGGTACACTCGTCAAGAAACCAAGGTCAGAACTAACATCAGAAGAAATGAGACAGAATAATTTGGATAGCTTGGCCAAGAATTACATCTTACACACTCTTCCTAATGAGTATCTGGGAAAAGTGTTAAAATGTAAAACTGCCAAAGAAATGTGGGATCGCTTAGCTATCATTTGTGAAGGAACATCCCTAATCAAAGAAAGCAAGCTTTCCACTGCAGTCCAAAGATTTGAATCATTTCATATGAAAGCTGGCGAAACTATAGACCAGTTGGATACTCGTTTTACCAAAATCATGAATGACTTGGAAGTCCTTGGTAAATCTTATACTCCACGCGAAATCAATCTTAGGATTCTCAAAAGCCTTGATAGTCGATGGAAAATGGTAAAAATGCTTGTTAAGAATACCCAAGATATAGATGTATGGACAGCAGAAACCATGTTTCAAACTCTAAAGGCCCATGAGTTTGATTTAGACGAAGATGAACCTATAGTAAGCAGTGACAGAGAACATGTTGTATCTAAGAACGTTGCTTTTAAGGCTAGTTCATCTAAGGTAGACAGGACGAAGTCTAAGACTAGGTCTACTTCTGTGAAAGACGAGTTAGATACTGATCTTAGTCTGAAGGATCAGGTAAGCCTCATGGTTAGAAAGTTTGATAGGCTGAATAAACGTTTTGGAAGATATAAGAAGTTCTATAGAGAGCATAGAGGGTCTGCTTCTAAGAACTCATCTGAGACCAGACGAGACCGAAACTCGTCCGAAAGGAGAGACGAAGTCTCGAAAGGTAACAGACAAGATAGAGAGTCTGATGGTAGGAAGATTACTCGTTCTGATAGACGTGATAAACGAAGGAACAACTCTCCTATTAAAAAGGCTACTAATGATCTCTTGTGCTATAACTGTGAAAAGCCAGGTCACTACATATATGAATATCCAGACCTGAGTACTGATGATCGAGAAGAACGCAAAGCACGAAGGGAAAGAAGATACAACCGTGGTAAGAAGGCAATGATGGCCAATGATGACTCTGAGTCTGACTCAGACGAGTTGCCATCATCCTCATCTAGCTACCCGTCTGAACCAGATCCCGATGAAGCTTTTATAGTAGATGATGGTCTATGCTGCATGGCTAAAATCGACCAAGAGGTATCATCTGCTACTTCTTTTCAATCTTGTGATGAATCAGATTCTGATGAAAGTGACACTGCCAGTAGCAAAGTAGGGAGTAGCCTTCAGCACTCTACTAGTGCAGTTGAAGACGACCTCCTACTTGCCAACAAGGCAATCATTGAAGTCAGTGATGAAAACATCATCTTAAGACAAGAAATCATTGATCTTAAGGAAGCTCAGTCTAAAGTAGATCCTAATATAACAGTCCTAAATGAACGCTTGCAAGAAGAGTTGAGTCAACTCAAAGACAAGTGTGCATTGACAGACAAGTTGTATCAAGACCTACTTAAGACACATGCTACTGAGAAACATGATTTCAATGTTTTAAAAAGCAAGTGCAAAAAGCTTGAAGAACGTAATAAGTTCTTAGAAACCGAGGTTGTCACTCTAGACCTTAAACTTACTGACCTGGTTAACTCTTCAAAGGTTAACCTTGAATTGTCAGATAGGTATAGGGCTCCTGCTGACAAAACAGGCATAGGTGCTGAGACATCAAGCTCGTCTACTCTAGTTCCTAAGAACCCTACTATTTTCATCTCAAGCTCTTTGACTAATGATAAAGGAAAAGAACCAATGATATACGATATTGTTACTCCAACTAAAGGTACTGTACCAAAACAAGCTCGAGTTAACATTCCAACTACCAAAGGAGGTAAAACGAATGGTAACAACAAGCCTGTTCAACCTAGAACTAATCTCCTAAGAACCACTAATCGTAGACGATCCAACCAGGTCAGATACGAGGATTGGTATCCCGAGGAGACGAGTACTAGACAAGTACAGACTAGACGACAAGAGTCTAGACCTCCTTTCATAAGGCAGTCTCAACTCTACTCGTCTAGACCTAGACAGGAAGGTCCAAAATATCGTACACAAGTTGTTCTATATCCTCCACCTTTGTCATATGATATCGAAGGAGAAGAAAGACCTAAACATGTCTATAAACCGTATGGACCTAATGCATACAAACCCTACTCTGACTATCATAGACAAGTGCCTGCTCAAGTAGAGATCAAGTCGAAAGGCTATCTCCAAAGAGTAGACCCGAACTCGACTGATAGGCCAGATAAGGACAACAAGGTCTTATTTTGCAACAAATATGGTCGAAAGCTCAGACGATCAAACTTGTTTAGGACTCCAATGTACATTTGGATTCCATTGAACTCGACTAACCCCCCAGGACCCCAATAAACAAGGAGGGTACCTAAATTATGAAATATCATTTAATGCAGGGTCGACTCGATCTATACAGGAAGGGTGGCTCAATAGGAGAAACTTGGTACATAGACAGTGGCTGTTCGCACCACATGACTGGTACCAAGACTCTCTTATCAAGCTACCATGAGCAAGAAGGACCGAAAGTAATATTTGGTGATAGCTCCACTGCTGTTACCAAAGGATTCGGTTACATTCGGAATGGAGACATAGAGATCCAAGATGTCTCATATGTTGAAGGCTTGAAATACAATTTACTCTCTGTTTCACAATTTTGTGATCGTGGATACAAGGTGCAGTTCAAGAGTCACAAATGTGAAATCATTGACAAGAGGACTCATACCGTACTACTCGTCGGCATAAGACAAGGAAGTGTGTACATAGTGAACTGGAACAGTTGTCCGAGGGACACCTGTCTACTTACTAAGAATCCTAAAGAACTTGGCTGGCTCTGGCATAGACGCCTCTGTCATCTAAACTTTAAGGTTCTTAATAAGATAGCCAGAGACTACCTTGTGGAAGGTATTCCCAATGAAGTCTACTACAAGTCACATGTATGCACGTCCTGTCAGAAAGGTAAACAGGTAAAAGGTTCCTTTAAATCTATTCCATCCCTCTCAACAAGTAGAGTTCTTGAACTTCTACATATGGACTTACATGGCCCAATAACTCCTCCAACTTTGAACGGTAGAAGGTACACACTTGTTGTGGTAGATGACTATTCTAAGTTCACTTGGGTAGTCTTCTTACACAAGAAGAGTGATACACAAACACTTTTGCCTGATCTGTTGAAGAAGTTACAGGTTGAGAAGAATCAGTCAATTGTCAAGATCCGTAATGACAAGGGTACTGAATTCATTAACTGCTATATTAAAGAATTTTGTTCTAAGCGTGGCATCCAGCACCTTACTAGTGCAGCAAGGACACCACAACAAAATGGAGTAGCAGAGCGAAGGAACAGAACTCTTAAGGAGGCCTGCAGGACCATGCTGACAGAGTATAATACGCCTCAGAAGTTTTGGGCAGAAGCTATCAATACTGCATGCCACTCACAAAATAGAAGTGCTATCAATAAAGCACTAGGTAAGACACCCTATGAGGTATGGAAAGGTAGAAAACCCAGAGTCTCATATTTTCATATATTTGGTTGTAAATGTTTCATCCATAACAATGGGAAAAGCAAGTTGAATGCATTCGATGCTAAAGCAGACGAGGGGATATTCTTAGGATACTCCTCGACCAGCAAAGCATTTAGAGTATTCAACTACTCAACCCTTTGTGTGGAAGAAACACCACATGTGGTTTTCGATGAATCTCAACAGGACTCGTCTGCCAACAAGATCAGTAAGAAAGTTACTGAGCTATCTATCGAATGTGACAAAGACTCAGAAGTATATGAATCCGTTCAAGCATACAATCCATTCATGAAAGCCCTTGAAACTGATGACAAGGAAAGGGTAAGTGCTCAAGGTAAGTCTACTAATCCAGTAGACATGCCTGATCTAGTTGACTCATCTACTCCAGGTAAATCTGTTGATGATATAAATGATGTTGACATGCATGATGCTATAACTGATCTAGATGATGATACTATGCTTACAAAGACTAGAAAAACATGGAAATCTGCTCATGATACTGAAAATATCATTGGTGACTCTACTATTGGTGTAAAGACTAGACGACAACTCTTTGAGTCACAAGAACAACCTAGTCCATCTCTGTTTTGCTGGTGTTGTTTCCTCTCATCTATCGAGCCTAAAACCATTAAAGAGGCTTTAGCTGATAGTAATTGGATCATCGCTATGCAATACGAGTTGAACCAGTTTGTTCGAAATGACGTCTGGGAACTTGTTGATAGACCTAAACATCATAATGTAGTTGGCACTCGATGGATTTTCAAGAATAAGAAAGATGAGAATGATGTAGTTGTTCGTAACAAGGCTAGACTAGTCGCCCAAGGCTATTCACAAGCTGAACGCATAGATTATGATGAAACATATGCTCCTGTTGCTAGACTAGAAGCCATTCGATTGTTCCTTGCATATGCTGCTTACATGAAATTTACCGTATATCAAATGGATGTTAAAAGTGCATTTCTTAATGGTATTCTTGCGGAAGAAGTGTATGTTGAACAACCCCCAGGTTTCGAAGTCAAAGGCAACCAGGTATACAAATTAAAGAAGGCTTTATATGGACTAAAGCAAGCTCCAAGAGCCTGGTACGATACTCTTTCTCAATTTCTATTAGAAAATGGTTTTACTAAGGGCAAGGTAGATAGAACCTTGTTCAGAAGACAAGAAGGGAAAGACATTTTACTCGTCCAAATTTACGTAGATGACATAATTTTTGGTTCACCTAACAAAAAGCTGAGTGAAAGTTTCTCAACACTCATGCAAAGTAAATTTGAGATGTCAATGATGGGTGAAATGAATTACTTTCTTGGACTTCAAGTAAAACAGACCCCAGAAGGGATTTTCATAAATCAAGCAAAGTATACTCGTAATCTACTAGACAAGTATGGTATTAAGACATGTAAATCTTCTGGAGTACCTATGCAACCTACTTACAGGATGGATCCAGACGAGAATGGTAAGTGTACTGATCAAACTCATTACCGTGGTCTTATTGGTTCATTACTCTACTTGACTACTAGTAGACCTGATATTGCATTTTCTGTTGGTGTATGTGCTCGTTTTCAAGCTAATCCAAAAGAGAGTCATATGGAAACCACTAAAAGGATTCTGAAATATTTGAAAGGAACCATCAATCGTGGTATATGGTATCCCTCAAATGATGATCTATCTCTAAGTGGCTACTCTGATTCTGATTTTGGTGGCTGTAGAATAGATAGGAAATCTACATCTGGTTCTTGTCAATTCTTAGGCACAAAACTCATTTCATGGTTTTCGAAAAAGCAGACAAGTGTTGCTACCTCTACTACTGAAGCCGAGTACATGGCTGCTGGTAGTTGTTGTAGTCAATTATTATGGCTTATTCAACAGCTTAGAGATTATAATATCTGTGAATCAAATGTTCCTATTTTCTGTGATAGTAATAGTGCTATTGCCATTACACAAAATCATGTTCTGCACACACGATGTAAGCATGTCGACGTGAAACATCATTTTATACGTGATCATGTAGAAAAGAAGGATATTCGCATGGAAAAGATTCATACTGATTTTCAAAGAGCTGATATTTTCACAAAACCATTAGCTGAGGCCCGATTTCGTGAATTATGCATCAGTCTAGGACTAATTGATCTTGATCCTACTAGTATGTAGAAATGTACTAACCAGACAGGTACAGTTCTAAGAAGAAATAATAAACAGACAAGTTACCACAAAAAGAGCAGAGCACTCATCTACTCATTCAACAGACAGGTATACAAGGTTAGACAAGTTGACCAAACAACCCGATGAGGAAGCTGGTAAAGCTGAGGGTAATACTAAGGGAATAAACATTTAAGGGGGAATCTTTGATTTCTTAAAAAGCCTTATGTTGACTCTTAAGTTTGTTAACAGTCATCTTGTTTGAATCTTGACCATTATGCTAGATTGATACTCACCTTACTTATTTATTTTACTCGACTACCTGTATTGCATCTAATCTGTAATACAAGATAAGACAGGTAAAAATAACAGTTTGATGTTCAAAGTAGACAAGCACAGTCGAAGGGGGAACTCGACTGGTGGTCATAAGACTACTCGTCTTGTGCAATTAAGTCTACTCGCCTTATGAAGATTAGGCCTACTCATCTGTTCTGGATGGACTCGAACAGACAAGCTAAGTTTTCTATTTAAATGTGTTAAAGTGTTTACTCAAAACAAATTAAGGGTATTAAAGTAATTTGATAGTGTTAAAATTTGAATATCCTAGAATTGGATTTATACACCCCATTTAATGAAGTGTACACATTCAATTCGCGCCAAAATACGAATATGTTAGGTCAGATGAGTACACTCCTCAATTCTGCCAATAGAAGAGGCGGATTTCAACTTTTACAAAATCAAATCACAGTGTATTCTCGGTTCCGTAACCGAATACCAAAAGGCATGACCGTTGGATCTAATCCTTCAATCATGACCATTGGATCAAAAATACAGTTTTAAACAAAACCCAACACTTGCACACATTCTAACCCACGTTTTTCATAACTCTACTACTTGCGCACACATTGATTTCTTACTTATTCAATCCTATTGTTCATTACAAATCATTCATCATGTCAATTCGTTCTATTTTCGATGTAAGCTCCAACATTCAGGAACCATTCGATCTGGGCAGATACATAAATGACAACAAAGTGCATGTTGAACCATCTCTGTTCTTCAAAGGAAATCACAAGGAAGGAAATATAGAAATCTTGACCAAATGCATCAGATGCGGTCTAAAACCCTACTTGGAGGCGTTTCCTCAAGTTGTTTTGGAGGAAGAGGTTCTGGAATTTTATGCCAACGCCAACAGACAGGGAGATGTTATTGAATCCTTCATTGATGGAAATCGAGTGGAAATCACTCGGGATGTTATGTTCGAAAGATTGAAGCTACCCATCGGAACGATTGATGTGGAGAAGTATGCTGAAGGTCAGGAGATGAGGTACTTAAGCATCTTCTGTGGTAAGAAAATGAAGCTGAAACCGGATGGTAAAGCTCCTACAGCCAAGAAGGGCGAACTCTTGGAAAAATATCGCACTCTACTGGACATAGCAAGCAAGATGCTTCTATGTGCCACTGGGTCTCATGACTCAGTTACCCAAGCCAAAACAAGGGTAATGGCAGCTATATATGATGGAATCACTGAGGGTAATTGGTTTAAGCTGATAGCTGACAGGATGATGTATTTTGAAAGAAGTGTTAGAGTGGATGTTGATACTCGAAATTGGGTAGTATCACAGGCTGTTGGATATGGTAACAAGCTGAGTATATTACTCCCTCTATTGATGCCCAATAAGAGTGATTGGAGCAAAGGAAAGCCCTTTCATCCTCTTAAGTTCTACTTAAAAATAGAAGCAATGAGGAAGCAGACTACTGCAAGGCCAGCTGCCCCAAGGCAAGTTCAAGTTGATGATTCAGAGGTGTTGCCGTATACAAATTCATCCAGTTCTTCACAAGATAAGTCTGAAGAGGCAGAGTCCAGTGCAGACGACTCAGAGAAGACTCAGTCAGATAAAGAGTCTAATCAAGAGAAGGAATTGTGTGAACAAATTCCTGAAATGTACACTCTCGTAAGAGTTGAATCGCCTACTCGTCCAGTCGAGTCGAGTATACAGGTTGGTACTTCTACTCAATCTGGTTCAAATCCTCTCTCTCTCTCTCGTCTACTTCTATTCGAACCAAGGCTAGGTCACATCGATCTAGGCCTCGCCCTGTACCCCCAACCTCACAAGTACTGGCAGCACGACCGCTGAGAGCCAGTCATCCCCTAAACACTCCCATAAGTGATACAACTGATACTCCGACAGTTGTCACACCAAACCAAGATACATTGGAGCCCACAGAAACCACAGTCCAAACTCTCTCCCTACCCTCAACAGAATATGTTGAACCTCTTAACCCATCTACTTCAGATAAGACGCCAGTTGCCACTGCAACAACTGAGATAGGGACCCCACCTACTCAGACCCCGTCTGAAGTTAGATTTGAATCCTTGGTATATTATCCTATGAGCTTAAGAGAGAAGAGAATTCGTTCGAAGATGAGCAGAAACTTGAAGAAGAAGCTCTCGGCTATTGAAGTCGACTATGCATCAGAACAGTTTGAAAAACTTCTTCGAATATGCACTTGGGTGGCATTGAAGAAGTCTGGCACGGATGATCTTTTCGAAGTCATCTTAGGAAAAGGAGGCATCTCAAACTTTATGGACTGGGAAATGGAACAGAAGGAGAACAGTGGTGTTCAAGACCACTCAGAATTATTCCCAGCTCATGCCATCACTGCTCTTGCAAAGAGATTGCTAAACATTCCTGATGATTTGATGTGCTCAGAATCGAAATTTGATGTGGGTGTTCAAGTTTCGGATTCAGATTTTGAAGAAGATGTGGTTATGTCTGAAGTCACACACGCTGAAGAACTCCAGTCTACTGATCCCATAGTGGAGTTAGACAATGTCTCAAATCAGTTGAGAGGCATTGTGTTCAGATTTCAAGTAGATCATGCTAACAGCCCAAGGTCAGATTTTGTTTTTATAAATCGATATTCTGATGATTTACTTCCCATTGAACTTTGTGGATATGTGGAGAAGTTGCACGCCTTGTTGAGAAAGGACTTGGCTGAAGCTATAAGGAAGGCTAAGGAAGCTAAGTTAGCTATAGTGCCTTATTGTCCGTTTCCAAGTCTGAAAGCCATAGCTGGAAGTGTGCTTCCAGAATCAGAAGTAGTAGAAGACGAGGTCTTAACTACTGCTACAGAAGGCCAGTTACTTGAAGTAATATCTATTGTTGATGATGTGATCATGGAAGAAGCCACTCATGTTGAAGTTGGTCATTCGTCTCAAGCATTCTCAACTGCTTCCATAGATGAGTTGAAAGCAGACTTGAAAGGTGTTATAAAATCGTCCATTGATGATTTTCTCAAATCTGATGTGAAGAAGACTCTTGTTGAACAAAACAATGTCCTTGTGACAAGTTCAAAAGAGATGATCGTGAATGCAGTCAATCAGATAGATGATGAATTCAGACAACATATGTTTGAGCAACTTGAAGGATTTCTCCAAGATCAGGTTGAATACTCGGAGAAGAGTTCAGTCGATTTTGCTCGTGTATTAGCTACTGAATCCAGGAAGTTGGAAAGAGTCTATAGAGCAAGAATCGAGGTTGCTGATGTTCATAGGAAGGAAGCTTATGATCAGTTAGCCCAAGCTAAACAACTTATTTCTGCTATGACTGATGAGAATAAGAAGTTACATTTGACCGCAACACATTTTAAGAATGAGTTGAACTTGTCTACTCAAAAGCTGGAGTTGGTGGCAACCAAGCTGGACAAGTTGAGTCAAAATAGTTCGCATGAAAAGCAGATTGAAAGAGCTACGAGTCTAATGAAGCAAGCTATGTATGAAGAGATGACTCGGTTTACTTCTCTTTTCTCTCTCCAGGCTACTGATGAAGCCAAAAAGGGGGAAGAGACAAAGACAAGTCGAGTGGATATAAGTGCTGAAGGAGAAAAAGCTAAATCCAGTGCTGAACCAGAAGCGAAGGAAGCTGCTGAAGCTATGCAAGATCTCAGAAGGCCTAAGAGAGGCAGAGGCAGATTGGTTAAAACTGCAGATATTGAGCAAGCTAAGGCTGAAGCAGAAGAGTTGAAGAAGAAGGAGAAGGGCAAAGCAGTTGCATATCCTGAAGTTGAAGTTGAAGTTCAGAAGCGACTGATATCTAAAAGGAAATCTATTCAGATAGAAGAGTCTAAAGAAGTGGAGACAACAACAAAAGTGAAAAAGCAGAAGGTTGTTGATCCAAGTGATGAATCTCACTATGCAAGCAAAAAGAAGATAGAAAAACATATTGAGAATTTGCAGAAGCTGAAGGATGATGAAGAAAAAATGGAAGATCAGTTCATTGACTACTTCATTGACAAAGAGCATCGTCAAGAATGGCTCAAAGTGAAGAGACAATGGGAACTTGATCACTGGATAATCAGAAAGTATGGTGATTCTGAAAGTTCAGATGAACTGTATTCTATGTTTGATAAGTTTATGGAAGGTCAGAATCAAATGCTTTGGAATCTGATACTGAGGATATCTGCTGCTGCAAATTTCAACATTCTTGTACCGATCTTTCCAAGATGGAAGACTCCCATGACCAGCTCAGGTAAAAGAGTTGATCTTAACCAGATCAAGAAATTTGAAGAAGAGTTACTTGACAAGGAGAAGATCGAAACTGAAGACCATATCAGAGTAATTCATAAGAGACTTCTAGATGCATTCTGTGTTTCAAATCCAGAAGAAGGTACTCTTCAAGACTAGATTTTTTTTCTCTGATTACTTAGTTTTATTTTGATTAAGTATTTGTAATATCTACTGATCTTATTTTGAAATGAATGAAAAGATAAGTACTATTTGATGTTTAAGACAAGATAACTACTTAACTAGTCTACTATTGTGAAAAGATTCAAGTAGTTTTGGCTTCATCAAAAAGGGGGAAATTGTTGGGATATGAATCCTAGAACAAGTCCTAAATGATGATAAAAGATAAAAGATGAAGTTTTGATAAGCCAAAAGAAGACTTGAATATTTTCTAAGTGTTGACTGATCTAGTCTAGTTAAGTTGAAGTCGTCTTGTACAGATCAGTAGAATTCACAAGACAAGTACTAGTTCTTAAAAGATAAGTATTATTGAAAGATAAGTATGATTTATAAGTACTTCATATTTGTATATGTTAAGATTGTTTTTGAGCTATGAATAATTGTTGTATAGAGCTCATGATTTTAAATGTAATAGATAGATTCTTTGTATAGTTTTCTAAGTTGACTAAGCTTTGTAAACAAGAGCTTAATGTAATGTAATAGTCTTGTTAGGATTAGAGGATAGGACTAGATTAGTTCTATGTTGTAATCTGGAGAAGTCTACTGCACAAGATAAGTAGAAGACGCAGTCTACTACACAAGACAGGTACGACGCAACAAGACAAGACAAGAAGATTAAAGTTAGTTACAGAAACGCGTGTTGAAGATAAAATTGAAGGAGTTAGTTAAGGAATAACTAATTAACTGAAGAAACGCGTGAAAGGATAAGAAGTTTCAGTTAGAAGTTAGTTTTCAAGAAAAGTTGGTTACAACTAACTAAGTTCTTGATTTCTAGAATCTATAAATACCTCAAGATGTTTATCATTTGAAGACGACTGATAATATAGATACTGAAGCTACATACTGAAGAATTGTTCGAAGTTTCTCTCAGAGATTGAAGTTCAGAAAGTGAAGCTACGCAAGACAAGTGAAGATCGAAGAAGGCTACTACTGAACGAAGAGAAGTTTTATTTTCGTTTACTGTTTCAAGTTGCTAGTTACTTGTAAAATAGCTAGTAAGATCGAAGATATATCTGGAGATATAATCGAGAAGATCTAAGTCTTATTTCTTGGGACTTAAAGCTACAAGAACATATTGCTCGATTGGAAGAGTTAATAATAATTTCACAACTGGGTTTGTGAGAGTGGATGTAGACAAGTTGTCGAACCACTATAAATCTCGTGTTTGATTTACTTTACTGTTTTGTTTGTTTGAATTGATTAATTGTTTACTTGTTAAACATACTAACTGAACAAGACTAGTTGAGTAAACTACTAAAACAGAGTTCTCGAAATAAGTTGAGTATAATCTTTAATTGGGCTCATTGTTAATTTCGTATTCCGCACATTGTCATTCTGATATATCGAAAGATTTTGGAAAAGTCTATTCACCCCCCTCTAGACATTTTCTATAGCTTCCCTCGATATTAACTCAACTTAGGGACCTACAACAACCTTGCGGTATATGTTGATCGCCTCTCGGTCGATGAGTTTGGTGTCATTCGCTATTTTAATGAAGTGCATATTCTAAATTATTCGAATGATGTTAGAACTTGGTCTACCTTTACAATATTCAGAGAAGAATATTTGCCAGACCATTTTGCACTCGAGCCAATATGTTACTTGAACACTGCAAGGACACAACTAATGTTTAGTGAGAAGGTAGGTTCTAAAGCACATGCAACACTAATGAATCCATCTATGGTTAATTATCTACTTAAGTGGTGTTCATGCTTTGTCTATAAGATTGATCACATAATAATGAATTAAAAGTTTCTTCAATCCAAATAATCCAAAGGAAATATCACACAACTTAGTATCTCTACCTAAATTGCACAATAGAACCCAATCAAGCTCCTAGGATCATCACATATCTTCATAATCATTGATCATCTTTCAATCTCACAATAAAATTAGGTCAAATGCTTGCAATCAATCAATCAAAATATATTTCTCAACCTAATTCAATAAACTAAGATTAACATATCACCATTGTACACTAATGACATGTTTTGCAATGAAAATCAAGCATCCAAATAGAATTAAGCCACACAAACACCAAATAAGCAAAACATTAATTCATAAACTTCATCAAAAGTATTTACAAGGCTCTAGAACCAAAAGTGTTCTAGCCAATCAACAACATAATCCAACTACAAAGAAAACTAAGATAAAAGCAATAAAAAGTGAAAGGAAAAGAAATCTTAGACTATTGTATGGTGAGAAATGAAATTCCCAAGCTAATGGTGGCCTCCTTGCATGAATTGATGAAGAATTGAAGAAGTAGATGATGAAAACCTCCAAATGTGTGTGATTGTGTGTAGAACTTCTTGAGAAAGGGGTAAGATGGTTTTGAATTTAAGAATGAATGTATTTATAGTGTTGGGGTAGGGTTTGGGTGTAAGAATTGCAAGTAGGTCCCTTGAAAATGGAGAAAATACAAGTTTGGCACCGAAAATGGGCTGGCCCGGCCGGGTGGGAATGTTGCTCGGCCGGGTGGGTATGTTGACCGAAAAATTTGGGAACAGGGGGCAAGTGGCCCGGCCGGGTGGGAATGCCGCCCGATCGGGAATATTCTGGGACGCGACCGCCCGGCCGGGCCAAACCTTCGTAAATAGGCCAAAATTTTGCATTTTATCGCTCGATCGGGTGAGTGATGCCACCCGATCGGGTCAAACCTTCGTATTTGGCCACTTTTAAATGACTCGGCCGCCCGACCGGGTGGGTATTGTGGCCCGACCAGGCCAAACCTTCGTAAATGGGCCAAAAATTTGCATTTTATCGCCCGATCGGGTGAGTGATGCCATCCGATCGGGTCAAACCTTCGTTTTCATCCTCCAACTTCGTCCCTCCGTATCTTGAGCTTTCGACCTCCGATTGACTCGATTCTTTATGCTATTCCACCCCATTTTTCGAGCCGGATCCAATGCTTCACTCCTATTTCCGATCCAATGACTTTTGGTAAGTATTTTGCTCCCAAATTCCATCATTTTACCTACAAAATCGACAAAACACTACCTTTCTCTTATTTCGACCAAAACAATGATAATCAACCCATAAATCAATGGAATCAACATCAAAATGAGCTTCACATGTGCATCTAAAGTGTGTAAATTCCACCTGAATCATGCGACCAGTTTGCTAATTTCACCCGACTGCGGATCTTCACCTTTATAAATAAATTATATCCCCTTGCAAACAATCACACCGCAGTCTAATGAATCAGATCCCTGTCTCCAAGTATCAGCTGGAGTTGGGTATTTGAAAGGCATTTTTAAGAATGGATGATTATGCTCCTTTGCTCTGAACAGACTCACCAATTTTGCATCTACGAACTTCACCTTTAATGATTTGAGAAAATACACAAAAACCAAACAATGAATCATTAAAATGATAAATACTATGCATGAAACTGCATAATTCAAATAAAGATCTATCATTATAGAAACTTACAACATTTAAGGACTCCATCATGCATGTGTCTTCATTTGCTTTTGTTCTTGGCGGAAGAAAGTTATAAAATGTCCATTCCCTCGTTGTCAGATCAAGCTTTAGAAGGGTCCAATGATCAACTGCTTTTAGACCACTTGATGAACCCATTTCGCTTACATTTATTGGGAATAAAAAGATGTTTTTATCTAAGTTATCCTCAATAACTTTCTCTATCAGGGAGTAGAAAGATTTTTGCCTCGATATATTACGATTGGTAATCATTGCCTACAAAATGAATCAAAACAATAAACTTATAGATAATATGTAACTTAAACAGATAAATCAAGTATTTTCATAAAACAATTGAATTTTTGTGTAAAATACCCAGCATGTGGCAGTAAACACTTTGACACGTCTAGATTCTGGCCTCGTTTTGTATAGAACTGCTCGTAACATATCACCCCATGCATTAATTACCTAAAAGCGTGCTCGATTATTATCGTATAAGAGTGTAAATCAATTAAATATGTGTTTATTGTATTATATAGTATTATATAATTATGGACAATACATACCTGACTGGTAATTTTACCATTGCTAAGAATATCAATCAACATCTGTACTGACACATCAGCTAGTGGTATATCAGTGTGCCAAACAATGCAACTACAATATGCAATCAACTCTCAATACAATATACATACTAAAGCATTCAAAATATATAAGACAATGAAGAACGAAATACTATTAACTTACTGTGGACCATTTTCCTTTAGCTCCGAGAATATCTGCTCTCTAACATATGCCGAAACTTTTCTCACAGTTGCCAATTTATTGTTGAAAGGATACCTGACAACTCCTTTTGGTTTGTTATCCACCACTACATTCTCCAAAGCATCATCGTCGTCATCATTGATTTCATGGACTTTAGCAAGCTCCTTTGTCAATGGTTGAGGGGATATTGTGATAGCTTTCCGGTCATCAGTTATTGTTCTTCCCTTAATCTTGTCAACTAATGAACTTGGAGATGCACACGTTGTCTTCTTCTGCACTATCCGCTTAGGCGTCTACTCATAAGACCTTAATACTTCATCATTTAAATCAACATCAGTATTTTTTCCCCTATCAACAGATTCTTCGTTGATGTTTTGCCCTGCAGCATTGTCAAATCCAGATTGAACACCCTCATCTTCAAGCAAAGTTTTTGAACAGAGTTCAGCTGTAATTTCTAGATTCTTGCTCAATCGTTGATTCTCAGCTTTCAATCCAATGATGACATCGTCTCTAATTCTCAATTGTTGCTCGAATTCTGCCCTCTCATCTTCCAGCATCTTCTGCATGTTAATCAACTCAGAAGCAGATTCCTGAATCCTTTTAGCATACTCATCCTTTGCTTTCTTCAACTTTAGAATGTTTGTATCCTTTTCTATTAATTCTTTATCACAACTTACCCTCACATCTAGTATCTTTTTCTGCAGGATTCATATTTGAGCAACATAATCAACAACTCTTGAAGACGGATTAACCTCACCTCATGGTGCATTCAACTTCTCATCTGAATTCAGCTTCTCTTTTTCAATATCATTGCCTCCTGTCGTATTCTTACTATTAGTATTCACATCTGCATCTCCAACATCAACAACATTCCCAGCTTCTCGATTAATTTCTTTACAAATATTCATAACCGCATCATCACTGTCTTTATATTTCACACCATCAACTAAATCTTCCTCAAACCCAATATCGAACAATGGACATTCGACCGTAAAACTCTTCTTTACATTTGAACTGGACCCAACCTCGAAACACTTTGAAGATGAATTCTGGAAAAAACCACTCTGCCCTGCAACATTTAACACCGTCTGCATTTCATTTTCTCCCATTGAAATACCAGACGAAACCCTGCCATCAGTGGCAGGGGTTGCACTTCTTGCTAATCTTGAACTTGTGTCTGCACATGTGAAACGTCGAACTTTTGAGAGCTGCTCCTTTTCATCAGTTGTAGCTTTAGGCTCTTCCGTAAAAACATATATTACATAAAAAGAATATAATCACATTCTAAGTATAACATGAAAATATATATTCAAGAATAAACTATACATAAAAAATAATACCTTGATTTTGCGATGCAGTTTATCACCTAATATTGCATGGTGCAGTGCATTCGTATCCCATTTGAGGAAGCGAGGAAAAGCAGATGGATTTATTGGTTTAACAATCCTTGTATGCTCGCATAACCAGAACTAAAAAAAACAACATTAAAATATTATCTCATTTCAGTAAATAATATAACACTTATATCATGTTGTAAATGCATAATTGAACTAATTGTACCGGCAACAACATAGCACAACCACCAGACTTCAGCTGCTTGCTTCTTTTAAGTTGACTCTTCAATTGGTCAACAATAAAAGTACTCCAATCGTAATTGCAAATGTTTGAAAGGTTTTCCAAGTAGACAGTTAAATGCCACGGCACAACCGAGCTTCGAACTGGACATAGAAGAGCAACCGGCAGATAACAACAAACTAGTCTAGCCACGTCGTTACAGGATTCATCATATTGTTGCCTCACAACCTCCTTTAACTTTAAAAGAACCGGAAGTTTATACAAAGACTGATATTGTCGTGGCCTTGCTTGAATATCATTACCAAAACATCGCATTACCCAGGGAGGATGTTGATACTCATCTACTCTTTGCCTAATCTCATCACTTCCACACCTGCATCATACTTCGATAAGGCCACCCTCGTTCCTCCGATTACAAAGCTTTTAGTTTCAAAGTCAAACCTCCTAACAATGTCCACTAGGTCACTCTCAAATTTCACACATTTCTTTTTCAGTGAGTGGCTAACATTGAGGCAAACAGAGTTAAATAAAAGTCAGAACGGTGTCTTCTTCAGTACTACAATATGTTCTTCTGTGAATGGAATTCCCTTCAAATCTTTAATAGTTGTTCTAAGATTTGACCTATAGTATATATGCGTCAGGTCGACCTTTACACCAGCTGAAACAAAAAATAGGCATTGTATATAAAAAATATTTATATATATATATATAATACTATGCATTTCAATTATTACAAAATGATTACCAAAACAGTTTTAGGGCTTGATTGCTTGGACATCCTTTTCCTTCCGGGCGTGCTTTCTACCCCTCTGGTACCTTTCAATATCACTTTCTGCATTTTCAAATTCACTTATTCTATTAATACATATGATGGTATCAGTTCATTTAAGATGATAAATGAAAATCACATATATTTTCAACATGTAATGAAATAATATAATTCGTATTGCATTACTATTATTATAAAATCTAAAACGATTACCTTCCGATTCAGATGAGCTATATTCACTTCTCCTATGTTCAAGGATGGAGCCACGCTGGGCCCAGAGGGGCCCAGTGGCCCCCCACCCACTTCTTATTTTATTATATATATAATATATTTTTTAAATAATTATTTTTATTATATATATATATATAAATAAATAAATAAAAATATTATTTTCATTTTTAAACATACATATTAAATTTAGACGGAATAAAAAATAAATGCTTGTATACAAAGTTTGAAAGGAATAATTTTATTTTTTTCATGTATTTTCTTCTTAAATTTATTTCATAATACTCCAATTTTTTTAACATTTTTTTAATAGAGACAATTGATTGATGGTGTATTTGAAATTATTGTCTAAATTTTTTCTATGACTCACAAAAATGTCCTTAAAATTGAACAATATTATTGATGTTTTTAAAAAAATTTGTTAGTGTTTTAAGTATTATATTGTATGAATCATAAAATATTGTAACACATTAATGTATTATTTTAAAGACATTTAGTGTTCAACTAATAAACTATTAAATTGTTTTGCTTCATTTTAAGTTGAAACTATTAAAACTTCTTACAAAATATAATGAAAGTCAGTTTGTTCACTTTAATTTAATTATCATTAGAAATTTTGATAAGTATAATTAATACATATTATTTTATCGTAATGTTAATCGGGCCCCCCATCCGAAATTTTCTGGCTCCGTCACTGCCTATGTTTACTGCCATCATCACTCTCAAAATCTATTAATACAACAAAAATATTTTGATTGTTAAAAATAAAGAACTCATAAAAACTAATAGTAAGCAAAAAATTTACAAATGCATATAATAGTTGCATAACCTGAATCTGGTGTAACATGAGAGGACTTTGACACACGATGACCTGGAAAATATTCTTATTACATAAGCTATGATGTAACAAAAAGGTGATATATTACAAAAAAATTGTACAATGAGAGAGTATATAAACCTTTACGCTTTTCATATTTTTTTTCTTCCCTCCTATGCTTTTCGGAAGATCCTATAAATACATAATAATACGTATTTTGAATCAAATTGACCTACTAACATATTCACCTCTATCTATTTCTTAATGTACTGACATGTGTAATTGAAACAATTACATCTTGTTTCAACACGATTAACACTCCCATCAACTGTTTTCCTTTCTTTCCCCCTAACCTTGCTTGATCCTTCACCAAGCTTATCACCTGATTTTCTAGTTCTTGCCATCTTTACAGGTACAAAATAACAAATATGTTTAAATGCACTGAAACAAAATAGATAATCAAGATATGCACTAGCTCATACATACACAATGTTAAGCAACAAGACTACTAAACATTCACTAAATACTAAACATATTATTCAAATATAACCCAAATTATATAATCACAAGGAATTTACCTTACCGCAAAACTCTGTTTTTTCCTGATTGAACATGTATTTTTATAAAATATGATTCACGTGTTATGCAACACTAAATAAACAACCGCAAGTATACAGCGTCTATTGTAGCGTGATAAGCACGAGGTCGATCCCACGAGAAGGTTAAGCGTAAAAGTGGTAGTTTGCTAGTCGAGTTCTAAGTAGACGTGATCGATAATTTGAGTGGTGTGAATTACTCTAAGATTACCTAACAATGTGTCACCAATAAGTAATGAAGAGTAAATACGAAATCGATCAAATACCATGCAAATCAATAAAGCGAAGGTAAAATGGATAAAAATGCAAAGAAGAAAAGTTGGGTTCCAAGGCAATTGTAGTATTTAGACGTCCGTTTATGAGAGTTATCTCGTTTAAATGGCTATTAAGGTTATCTCATATAAGGTGATCGCAAAAGAAGAACTAATCGATCTCTCAATACAAATTAATCCAAAGACGCAATGTAATATAAGCTCGTATGTCTACATCACAAATATTACACCATCTAAAATAGCTCCTAAGATCATTTGATTCCCTCTCCGATAATTAATCCTCTCTCGAGATCATAATAATACCGGGTTGCATATTCGCATACGATTAAATGGAATAAATCTCTCGATACTACCCCAATTAACAATGGATCAAGCAAATCATCATGGCCACTAACAACATGCTTTGCAATGGATAATTGAATATGCAAATAAGAAATAAACACCAATTAAAGCAAGAAATTACTCATAAACATCAATCCAAATCTCTACAATGCCTTAGAACCACAAATTGTTTAGCTAGCTACTAACATAATGAAATTACAAAATCCAAGTGAAATAACTAAATAAAAAGGAAAAGAAAGAGAAATCTTAGTCTAGAATGTGGTAGGGAATGGAATTTGGGAGCTATTGCATCCTTTCTTCCTTGATTTGATGAAGAATTGAGAGAAAAATGGTCAAAACACCTCCAAGTATGTGTAACTATGTGTGGATTGGGGGAGAATGGCTTGTAATTCAAGAAATGGGGCTTATATAGTGTTAGGGTAGGGTTTGAATGCCAAAATTGCAAGTTGGTCCTTCAAAAATGGCCAAAATAGGGAAAAAGCACCGAAAATTGGGGTAGCACGGTCGTGCACGGAGCACGGTCGTGCAAATGAGCGTTGGGGGCGAACAGGTGCTCGGCCGAGCTGGCTTATCGGCCGTGGCATTGGCGTGGCCTAAAAGCCTGTTTCGAAGAGAGCCTGTCCGAGAGCTTGTCTCGAGCGTGGCCTTGATTTTGGCCTGAAAAGTGTCTCGGCCGAGCCCTGAGCTCGGCCGTGCTCTTGCTCGACTTCGTCCCTTCTTGTTTTGTGCATAACTTTCGCCTCGGGTGTCCGATTGACTCGATTCTTTTGGCTATTCCACTCCGTTTTTCGAGACGAATCCAACCGTGCGCTCCTCTTCCTGATCCAGTAAAGTATGGTTGGTGTTTTGCTCCAAATTCCATCGTATTTCCTACAAAATCGACAAAACACAACCTTTCTCTCATTTCGGCTTAAACAATCATATTCAATGCATAAATCAATGAAATCCACATCAAAACACGCTTAACATGTGCCTCTAAAACGTGTAAATTCCACACGAATCAAACTCCCCCAAACTTAAAATGTTGTTTGTCCTCAAACAACTAAGCACTTAAAGCAATGAGGGTGGAATGATCACAATGGAATATTCAATGTAATTCACACATGCAAAGTAAGATGTAGTGATATCTCTTTCTCAAAGTGCATCTCTCAATGAAGGTCATAGGCTCATTATTACAATTCACACTCATGGATCAAAAAATGCATGAATACACAACACATTGTGAATGGGAAACATAATCCAAATGCTCAAGTTCTCTACTCACATGACAAAGTGTTTCTCTCAAACACACAAACAAATTGAGGATATTAATGCACTCATCAACCAAGTTATGCTATGCAATCACCATATGCTTGCCCAACTTCTACTTTCTACACACACTCAAATGCTCAACAATGTGATCAATAGGACTTTATCAAGGATGTAACATTGGCTCATTGGTCAAGGTGGGGTAAATTTGGATGAAGTAACTCATAAACTAGTGGAGAGCGAGAGATAAAGACGTACATCTCAAAAACTTCTCAAGATAAAGTTACAATTCCGCGGATTGCAACTCAAAAACTCTAACTTCCACAATTTATTTGTTCTCTTTTAAGCACATTCTACACCACAAAACCATTGAACACTTTTTTTTTTCTTTTCAAGCTTTTGGGGCTCTTTGTCCCTCTTTTCTTTTCCTTGATTTTCTTTTCATCTTTCTCTTTTTCTTTCAACTTTTCCAACTTTTCTTTTCACCAAAGATATTCATTCAATGCACATGCTTTCCACTTTGTCTTTTATCCTCCACTAGATGTAGGAATCAAAAGGCTCAAAAAGGCTAAGTGGTTAACATTGTAGTTTGCCAAGAAAATGAGGAATTAAGCTCAAGGGGCTAACTACGGAAAATTACTTCGGTTTTGGGAAATTTTGGCTAAGTGACTCTTTTAGAACAAGATGGCCTATATCACATCACAAAGTTTCACACAATCATGCTTTCAAACAAGAACTTGGGCAAGTTCTAGGATCACTAACAATAACCTAGTCCACTCTCAAATGAACTAAACCGGATTACATGCTCGATTTAAGGCTCAATTCTCACCGGTTTATTCAATAGGACTCTCACATTCGTCAAATGTCCCCAAACAACAACACATCATGCATCCATGCTATCAAAGCTCACAAATATGAACACAACATGATACCATATTCCAACACCAATCATGCATACATTCAAAGCAAATAGACATCACCACAACTACTCAACAATGGATTCCAATGACTATTCATGCTCACATTTCACCAAATGTCTACTACCCAACATATGATCAAAAACAACTTAACCAATATAAATATGTGAAAACCAAGTGTGCGCCGGTGCAAAATATGACACAAGTATAATGACGAACCGGTGCAAGGGTAACAACTAGTAGAAAAATAAAAGAAAAAAAATAACTCCCCCAAACTTAGAATTTTACTATGTATAAATTCTAAGTTTGGGGCTACAAGTTGTTACCTCCCTCCTTGCACATCCAATGCTTCTTCAAAGATCACCATTGCAACACTTGCTTCCTCCACTCCAAAATTGGCTTTGCTTCTTCTTCATTCTCCAAGACTTGCTATCCATAGTATTCTTCATCCATACCTACAAAATAAACCAAGCTATCAACACTATCAAAGCAATAAAACCTTGGGTTGCCTCCCAAGAAGCGCTATTTTTAACGTCCTATGCCGGACGGTCCTTCTTTGAGGGGAATATCAAGTCACCCCATCATCCTCCTTGTTTTTTACCTTCTTGGCCCAAGCAACCTTCTTGAAACCATTAAAGCATCCACTAGCTAGTCCATCCGGCTCTTCAATCATGTCATAAGAGGTTGATGCCTCATCCATCCCCAAGTTCGTATAAGTAACTTTTCTTGATTTGGGGGAGTTTTTGAAGAAAACTCCCCCAAACTTGGCCTTCTTGCCCATCTCTAACTCTTTGTCTTCCACTTGGGGGTCCTCTTTCACAAAGTTGATTTTGAAATCTTCTTCCACCTTCTCTTTCATTGGCTTTGGAGGGTGATCTCCTCTAGAGTACCCATACTCTCCATCTTCATCATCCCGGACTTTGATAGCTCTATAAATGTTGAACGCGACTTTCTCATCATTCACTTGAAGTTTTAGCACTCCTTTCTTTACATCAATTTTAGCCCCACCGGTTGCCAAGAATGGCCTTCCCAAAATCAATGGAACATACTTATCTTCCTCCATATCCAACACTACAAAGTCCACCGGGAATATAAACTTATCAACCTTAACCAACACATCTTCCACTATACCCAAAGGGTATGTCACGGATCTATCCGCCAATATAAGGCTCATTGTGGTTTGTGTAAGCTTTCCCAAACCAAGTGACTTGAATATGGATAAGGGCATGAGATTAATGCTTGCTCCCAAATCACACAAAGCTCGAAATGTACCTCCATCCCCGATGACACATGGTAAAGTGAAAGATTCGGGATCTCTAAGCTTTTGAGGTAGCTTTGCTTGAATGATTGAGCTACATTCTTCGGTCAAATGCACCGTTTCATACTCCACCATCTTCCTTTTGTTAGACATGATCTCCTTCAAGAATTTGGAGTAGTGGGGCATTTGCTCAAGTGCCTCGGCAAAGGGAATGTTGATGTGGATCTTCTTGAACATTTCCACAAACTTGGCAAACTTGTGATCCAAACCCTTTTTCTTCAATCTTTGAGGGTATGGAAGAGGTGCCTCATTTTTGCTTTTGTCTTGAGGAGGGATTGCCTCCCCACTCTTCTTCTCCCCTTCTTTCTCTTTCACTAAACCATCATCTTTGTCAACACCCTCGGGTGCCATTACCACTTCCTCCTCTAACGGCATCTTGGGCCCTTCGTAGCTTGTCCCACTTCTTAGCCTTATGGCTTTGCATTGCTCCTTGGGATTTAGCTCCGTGTTTGAGGGGAATTGCCCCGGAACGTGTTGCTTTCCAATGATGGTAGCAAGTTGACCTATTTGCTTCTCTATAGCCTTCATGTGGGTGGTCACATCTTTGATCATCTCACCATGCTCATCAATTCTTTGCCAAGTCTTGTTTGCATTCTCCCTAGTTTCTCTCATGAAATTCTTGGTTTCCCCCATGAATGCACCAAACATCTCTTCCAAGGAAGGCTTTGGTGAGGGGTCAATAATCATCTCATCCCTCACATTGAAGTTTGGTGGTGGTTGAATAGCATTCCTTGGGTTGGCATAGGAAAAGTTCTCATGTTGCCTCAAATTCGGATGATATTGGTTTGGATTGGAGAAACTTTCACGGGCTTGCCTATCGTTCCAACCTCTCTCTCGAAAATGACGATCCCGTTGGTTGTTCATGAAATGGGCCTCTTCATATTGATCATTGTTGGGCTCCACAAGTGTTTTGGCCGTCATCAAAGAAATTATCTTATCCACTTTGTTGGATAAGTTGACACTTTCTTCCGAATTTTGAGTGGAAGCTACTCTTCGATTTTGCCTTCGTTCGGATGGCCATTGATTGCCATTCTTAGCCATTTCTTCCAAAAGCACATAACCCTCATCCGTCGTCTTTCCTAGCAAAGAACCTCCACCGGCCGAAGCATCCACCATACCCCTTGTACGGTGGTCCATTCCATTGTAAAAGTAGCAAATTAGTTGATCTCGTGAGAAACCATGTTGTGGGCAACTTCTAATCAAATCTTTGAAGCGCTCCCATGCTTCGGCTAAGGACTCATCCTCATCTTGCATAAATGATGAAATCTCTCCTCGTATCTTGATGGTCTTGCTTGGAGGAAAGTATTTCATAAGAAAGGCATCTACAAGGTCGGCCCAATTTTCGATCGTCCTTAGATCAAGAGACATGTACCATTGTTTTGCACGATCACGGAGGGAAAATGGGAACAATTGGAGACGGATGTAATCTTGAGGAACACGGTTGATCTTAACCGTTCCACTTATCTCTAAGAATTGAGATAAATGGAGGTTTGGATCCTCCTTCGACAACCCTCCAAATTGGTTGTTTTGGACCATCATGATTAGCGCCGGTTTGAGCTCAAAGTTATGAGCATCAACGGGTTCCCTACCCGCTCCTCCATATGGTCTAGGGATAGGGCGGAAATGGTCTCTCAAGACTCGTTGATTCCCGTTTTCCTCCCTTTGCTCTCCATTTCTCTCCATACCAATATTCTCTTCACCTCTCCGACGAAAATTGTCCCTTAGTACTCCTTGAGGTCGGTTACCTCCATTCCCGTTTGGTTCCTCAACTCCTTCTACCACGTGATTCTCAAATTCCTCCTCTTCTTCAACCGGATTTTCCCGTCGATTCATTCTTTCCAACTCTAGTCTTCTCCTTTCGGCGTTCCTTCTTCGACAATTGGCTTCAATCTCCGGATCTAAAGGTAGCACCTCTTGGTGGTTCCTCCTAGATCGTGTGATCATAAACCATGTCTATCAAAAGAGCAAACGAAAGTGAGAATTGCAAATAAGATCAAGATAACAAACACAAATATTTTTTTGGAATTTTGCAAATAAAGAAAGCAAGTAAATGTCTAAACTAAAACTCTCTTAGCCTACACTCTAGAGCTTATAAAAACCTCCACGGCAACGGCGCCATAAACTTGATTCACGTGTTATGCAACACTAAATAAACAACCGCAAGTATACGGCGTCTATTGTAGCGTGATAAGCACGAGGTCGATCCCACGAGAAGGTTAAGCGTAAAAGTGGTAGTTTGCTAGTCGAGTTCTAAGTAGACGTGATCGATAATTTGAGTGGTGTGAATTACTCTAAGATTACCTAACAATGTGTCACCAATAAGTAATGAAGAGTAAATACGAAATCGATCAAATACCATGCAAATCAATAAAGCGAAGGTAAAATGGATAAAAATGCAAAGAAGAAAAGTTGGGTTCCAAGGCAATTGTAGTATTTAGACGTCCGTTTATGAGAGTTATCTCGTTTAAATGGCTATTAAGGTTATCTCATATAAGGTGATCGCAAAAGAAGAACTAATCGATCTCTCAATACAAATTAATCCAAAGACGCAATGTAATATAAGCTCGTATGTCTACATCACAAATATTACACCATCTAAAATAGCTCCTAAGATCATTTGATTCCCTCTCCGATAATTAATCCTCTCTCGAGATCATAATAATACCGGGTTGCATATTCGCATACGATTAAATGGAATAAATCTCTCGATACTACCCCAATTAACAATGGATCAAGCAAATCATCATGGCCACTAACAACATGCTTTGCAATGGATAATTGAATATGCAAATAAGAAATAAACACCAATTAAAGCAAGAAATTACTCATAAACATCAATCCAAATCTCTACAATGCCTTAGAACCACAAATTGTTTAGCTAGCTACTAACATAATGAAATTACAAAATCCAAGTGAAATAACTAAATAAAAAGGAAAAGAAAGAGAAAGCTTAGTCTAGAATGTGGTAGGGAATGGAATTTGGGAGCTATTGCATCCTTTCTTCCTTGATTTGATGAAGAATTGAGAGAAAAATGGCCAAAACACCTCCAAGTATGTGTAACTATGTGTGGATTGGGGGAGAATGGCTTGTAATTCAAGAAATGGGGCTTATATAGTGTTAGGGTAGGGTTTGAATGCCAAAATTGCAAGTTGGTCCTTCAAAAATGGCCAAAATAGGGAAAAAGCACCGAAAATGGGGGTAGCACGGTCGTGCACGGAGCACGGCCGTGCAAATGAGCGTTGGGGGCGAACAGGTGCTCGGCCGAGCTGGCTTCTCGGCCGTGGCATTGGCGTGGCCTAAAAGCCTGTTTCGAAGAGAGCCTGTCCGAGAGCTTGTCTCGAGCGTGGCCTTGATTTTGGCCTGAAAAGTGTCTCGGTCGAGCCCTGAGCTCGGCCGTGCTCTTGCTCGACTTCGTCCCTTCTCGTTTTGTGCATAACTTTCGCCTCGGGTGTCCGATTGACTCGATTCTTTTGGCTATTCCACTCCGTTTTTCGAGACGAATCCAACTGTGCACTCCTCTTCCTGATCTAGTAAAGTATGGTTGGTGTTTTGCTCCAAATTCCATCGTATTTCCTACAAAATCGACAAAACACAACCTTTCTCTCATTTCGGCTTAAACAATCATATTCAATGCATAAATCAATGAAATCCACATCAAAACACGCTTAACATGTGCCTCTAAAACGTGTAAATTCCACCCGAATCAAAATACACAATTTTGTTCTCTATGTAACAAAATATTTCAGAAAATTTCTCTATTCAGTTAAAATCTTCTATTTCTAGGGTTTTGAGTCATAATGTTCACATTTAACTGTTGTACACAGTAAAATATCAGAAATTACCGAAGAATACACTAACCCAGATAACATGCAATTTAGATAATACATACGCTTCGATTTTTCTTATTGTCTACACTTTATATTCAATATATGTATCATATAATATTGTAGATATGCATCTTCAATACAGAAACTCAAATAGTTCATCGCTCAAATTTAAAGGGAAACATGCATATGATTGTATTACCTTTTGCAGTAGATCTTTATCTCCCTCGCCGGTTTTTGCAGTAGCTTTTTTCGAAATCTGTAGGTTGAAATGTAGATTTCCCAAATCCCTCAGCTTAACAAGATTAAACGAAATAAATGGAGAGAGCTATCTTTTAGGAAAGTTTTTAAATTTTAGAAGGCGATAGATTTTCGGGATTTCGAGAGAATGCATTTAAGAATTGATTGGATGTTTAGTTGACTAATAATTTTGAATTAATAAATTCGAAATTTCAAAACATGGTGGAAGGGCATAATTGTCTCAAACAATCAATTTTGACTCTATTAGATTAAAAAATTATGATAGGTTCTATTAGAAAAAAGATGGGGTGAGATGACTCTATTAGTTATTTATCTAAAAAGGGTGGTATATAAACCCTAGTAATCTGAAGATCTCATCTCTCTTGAGTCCGTAAGTCTGAAGGCACACGTTACTGATAGTCGAATCTTGCTGATGAGAACCACGATAGGAAATACGAATAAATCTGTAATCCCCGCTAGCAAGAAACAGGGCTGCAAACGATTTTGCAAAATTAATTCTATTATTTTCTTCTTTTCTAATACAATAGTTTGATACTTCTATAGACTCAATATCTCCCCCATATGAAACTAGGGTAATTCTTACGGTAGTCAAAGTTTACAAAGTGACTACATAGTCACTTTGTCGAATCGCGTCATGTGGCATCGTATACGTCGTAACGACCTGCTACCTGTTATACAGGTTTAAGTTAATTAAATTATTTTTTAAATAGTATTTTATTATTTACTATATTACCCTTCTTTAATATAAATAAAAAAAATTAAAATTTATCGAAAACAGTAAAATTACTACCCTGTCCTTTTTAATACAAATTTAATTATTAATTCAAAAATGAATTAAATTCTAAATTGAAGAATCATTTGAAATTGGGAATTAGGGTGCTTCTCCACCGAATTGAATCAGACATCTATCTTCTTCCCAAAATATGACCTCACTCTCTTTCTCCCCCAAATCGGACGTTATTGTCTTCTCTCCCGAATCATCGAACCTCACTCTTCTCCCCCAAATCTTCGCGGCTCATTAATTCTACACTCCTCTTCTCCATGTGATTAGCTCCGATTTATTTGGGGATTTGGCGATATAGTTGCTCAAGCCGTCATTCACTCCACCGGAAAGTTGCCCCAAATCAGTCGGCGATGGCTGACAAGCAGCGGAGGGTGGAAGGCAGCAGATGATAGCAGACGGCGGATGATGGGTCACAGGGAGGAAAAAAACCATGAAATTGAAAACGCATCTATTAGCTAGGTTTTAATGAATTTGATTTCTTTAAATTTTAATTTGATTTGTTTTGTTTTTTTAATAAATTGATTTGATTTATTTTTTGTTATTAATTGTATTAATAACATAAGGGTAATTATGTAATTTTAACATTACATATTTTAATTACATTAATAAATATAATAAATTATTTTATTGTATAAGGATAAAAATGTAATTTTACAATAATATATTTTAATTAATTTAATTTAATAGAAAATATAAATTTATGACACATTACGACAATACATATCGTAAAATCTACAAAAGGTAACAGGTCATCAAATTTAAGCCTTTAGATTAGATTTTTAATGGCTTAAATTAACAGATTACAGTAGTCATTACGACACCTTACGACACTCTGACTACATGTAGGAGGTCCCATGCAACTATCCTAACAAATTAAGTATCCAATAATATCTTTTAATTAATATTCAATAATATCTTCTAATATTTTAATTAATTAAAATATATTCTAAATTAATGCATATCCATATTCCTGCAAATAAATAAGACAACAACAAAATAAAAAAGATTAATTCATTGAATCGTCCTTCAATCTGGCTCTCGACTATATATAATTTTGATTTGAAGCCACAACATTCTTGTGAGAATTATATTCACAGTTAATCAAGGGCGGAGCTTCCTTATGGCTAAGGAGGGCTCCAGCCCACCATAGTTTTTGGGTTTTTCTTTTATATATATACTTCGTTCCGTAATTATTTGTACTTTTTTTTTTTTTTTATTAAAACATTCCAAAATTATTTATACACTCTTAATATGAAACATTGAAAATGCCCACAAAATTAATATTCTTTCAACATTATTTTATTTTTAAAATTGTCACTCCTTTTTTATCTACATTTTACTTCAAATCTCACCAAATTCACTTTACACCTACCATTAATCCATATTAGTTCTTGTTAAACTATTTGTAAAATATGCATATTTAACTCTTTATGTAATTTAAAATTTCAATTAAATAACCTCTAAAAAAATCAGAATTTATCAACTATTTTTGAACTACATAAAAAGTTAGTCGAGACAAATAAGGTGCAACTATATGCTCTGGTTACCAGACTGATTCACCTAGTTTTAACACTTCTTGTTACCGCTGTCACGAACGAACAAACATTTTCAACAATGAACCATGTCAAGCTAGAGCGTATTCGAAACAGAATGGAGAGCTACTAATTTATCAGATTATAGAGTTGTCAATATTAAAAGATAATTGTTTGAAAATTTATAAATTATATCGAATAAAAAATCGAATGTTGCAACTTATGTAAAAGGAAATTATATATATATATTTTTTTTTGTATTGCATTCATTCAGCCCACCCTAAATAAAATTTATGGCTCCGCCCTTGCAGTTAATATAAGAGTGGTCCACTATATATATATACTAGTGTAGAACCCATGTATTACACGGAATTTTAAATATATTTTTAAATATTTAATAATAAATATTTATTTATTTACTTAATTTAATTTAATTTTTCATATTTTTATAATTATATTTTTTTTAAATGATTTCGCAGAATTATAATTATTTTGTTAAAAATATTTAATATTTTTTTCAATTATATTTATTATAATGTTGTATTATAATATAAAAGTTTAACTAACATAATATTTTGAATTATACAAAATAATTACACTTATATTAATTAATTTTATAAAGCAAATTTCAAAGAAAATTTGTGAGAATCAAACGAAATGTGAACGTTGACATTTAATAAATATGAAAATGACTTTTAAAAAAATTATAAAATTTCGAAAACAAACAATTTAAGTAACATTAAAATAGCTTTTAATAAATTGCAAGTCAACCTTCAATATCAACCACAACACCTTACATTTAATAAATATGAAAATAACTTTTAAAAAAATTATAAAAGTTCGGAAATAAATAATTTAAAAAATATTAAAATAACTCTTAATAAATTGTAAGTAAACCTTCAATATCAACCACAACACAATTAAATAAATAAATATTTTAGTTAATTGCAAATTAAATCATAACATTTTCCTCATTTGCAATCTAATCAAAACTTTAAGGTAATTGCAAATAAATCACAAACTTTAAATATAGTTGCAATTTAGTCTTTTTGACAATTTTAGAGACAAAGTAATTAAACTTGTAAGAAGTCTAATTTGCAATAATATTTAAAGTTTGTGATTTATTTGCAATTCTTTTAAGGTTTAGATTAGATTGCAAACGATCGAAAGGTCGTCATTTAATTTGCAATTACCTCTTTTTAAAATTTACAATTTCATTAAATTATGACACATAAGCCAAATCAACCACAAAATGACACAAAAGTCAAATTAACCACAAAATGACACATCATCAATTTAAACTCCCTATTAGTATATAAGGGGAGTATATACTATAGAAGTAGTGTATTATGTATATATAACAAATTTGTTAATCTTGTAAAATAATATAATTATTTATATAATAAATATTATGTATAAAATTATATAATAAGTTTTACATATATATTTTCGAGCTCTATTTTTTAAATGCATTAAACTTATAATAAATTTAAAATAATTGTAGAAAAAATTACTTGAGATATAAGATAAAAGTAATTACTTATAAAATATAATTTAATAACTAATTAAATAAAGAATTGTACACTCCAATAAAAATAAATTTTAGATTGTATTTTACTCAAAAGAACATTAAATAGTTCTAAAATAAATTAAACTAAAGAATAAAATGAATACTACAATAAAGTTAAGTAAATAAAATAAAAATTAATTTAATTAGTCAATGTTAAAATAATAAGAATATAATATTTGAAAAGAGTTTATGAATCATATCTTACTCAACCAATAACTTAATTACATATCATACTTTTTAAAATTTACAACTTCATTAAATTATGACACATAAGTCAAATCAACCACAAAATGACACATAAGCCAAATTAACCACAAAATGACACATCATCAATTTAAACTCCCTATTAGTATATAAGGGGAAGTGTAGAACCCGTGTATTACACAGAATTTTAAATATATTTTTAAATATTTAATAATAAATATTTATTTATTTACTTAATTTAATTTTTCATTAATTAATTTTATAAAGCAAATTTCAAAGAAAATTTGTGAGAATCAAACGAAATGTGATGTTGACATTTAATAAATATGAAAATGACTTTTAAAAAAATTATAAAATTTCGAAAACAAACAATTTAAGTAATATTAAAATAGTTTTTAATAAATTGCAAGTTAACCTTCAATATCAACCACAACACCTTACATTTAATAAATATGAAAATAACTTTTAAAAAAATTATAAAAGTTCGGAAATAAATAATTTAAAAAATATTAAAATAACTTAATTACACATCATACTTTTTAAAATTTACAACTTCATTAAATTATGCCACATAAGTCAAATCAACCACAAAATGACACATAAGCCAACTTAACCACAAAATGACACATCATCAATTTAAACTCCCTATTAATATATAAGGGGATATGGATTACAAGTTAAATAAACAAGGAAATAAATATAAATCATATCTTTGAGAATATATTCAAAAATAATGATTAACATAAATACAATATTGCTACCTATAATATATTATACTATTCCTATAATATACTCCCTCCGTATTTTTTTATAAGCTAGATGTTTTAGACTTTGTTTCTTGTGCATAAATATAAGGTGTTTTAGACTTTTTTACAATGTTTATTCCAATTATGCCCTCTCTTAACTTTGGAAAGAATTGAAATTTAATGTGTAATATGGAATGAAATTAATGTAATTAAAAACCTTCTTTATTATCGAAGGGTATATTTGTCAAAACATACCCTTTCTTATTTCTAATAAAATTTTCTATGCACTTTTCAGTTTACTGACTTACACTTTTTGTTAAATGAGTAATAATTGAAAAGTGCAACACCATTACCAAAAAGTGTAAGTCAGTAAACTGAAAAGTGCACATGGACTAGGGTTCTCATACCTTGCTCACGAAGGTAACCGAATTGGATTGTAGCTGCTTCAAATTTCAAGTGTTTTTTCATGTTTTTGTCTAAAAATACAATCTTTCTTTCCGCTGTCTGAAAAGATTACTCAACTTCTCTTCCTCTAGTTGAGAAGATGTATAATTGTTTTGTCATTCAGTTCAATTGGTGGTGTAGTGTTTGAATTGTAAGTAATAATCACAATTGCTAACGGAGTACTTTGGATTGAAACTATTCAATTTTTATGTATGAAGTGTTTCATCGTGCTCTGTTTTTTCAATTTAGAGTCAATTAGAGGCCCTAAAAATCGGATCTTGTCCAATTGGGTAGAAATTATTGTAGCTATATTGGTGTTTCAAATTTGGATATTTGGTTGGTTTGAATGTTTGTTAGTCCGAGTTTTGGAATTATAATATGCTTTTCCCTTTTCTATGATTATTCAACAAGCCTTGATTTTCTGATTGTGTTGTGCATGTGCACGAAAAGATCCAACGAAGGACGAATCAGAAAGAAGAATCAGCTTAAACTTGTACCCAAGGTGACGAATTAAACAATATCCATCTTTGTTAGTATATTATTACAGTACATATTTTTCCTGTTAATTAAGGTTGAATAGCAGGAGGCAGTGGCTCATGATCATGACAGAATTAGCGAATTGGGGGATGATATTCTTGTATCCATAATCTCTCGTCTCACGCTTAGAGAAGCTACAGCCACTAGTGTTCTTTCGAGTCGTTGGCAACCTCTTCACACTCGTGTCTCTCGTCTCAACTTTTTCCCTGCTGCTGCTCAGTTGTGTTCTTACTATGAAAAGAAATCATTGATAAGAGAGAAATTTACAATATACATAAATAGGATCAATCATACTTTGGATTCGTACGAGGGTGGACGGATGTTGAAAGAATTGAGGATACACATGTACTTGAGGGAGCCGATATACAGAGTTGGCTCAAGTTTGGTTTGTCTAGGGAAGTTGAAATTATAGAGATAAGTATGATTTGTGTTGGAGTTGACCAGGTTGACACTTACTCTCTTCAACTTGAGAATTTAATGAAGAGCAGTAGTGTCAAATGTTGGTGTGAATGACTTGGATATCAAACTTTTAGTCTCCAATTGTCCTAATCTTGAAAGTCTGTCTATTCAACGTACTGCTTTGTTGAGACATGTTTCGATTGTTGGTCATTCCAAGTTGCAGCACCTAAATTTAAGTCTTTTATTCGGTGTTGAATCCATGGAGATTGAAAATGTACTCAACCTTGTTTCTCTGAGGTGTTTCTCATTGATGCAATCACCATCTGAATATGTAGTACGTCTCAATAATCTCCCAAAGCTGATTGAGCTCGATACTAATGATAACAGTCATCATTTACTATCTAAATTACCATCTTGCATATGCAGTCAACTAATGGTACTTCGAGTTTCGACCAAGTGCACATATAGTCATGTAATATTTTTCTACTTGCATAATATTTAGTTAGTTCTATTAATTGTTTTTGACATGAATTATATATGATTATTATTATATGATGTCGTAGGTTTATAGGTTTCCTAAGTTGATAAATGTGAAACATCTGGAGTTGGTGTTTGATTATCCGCGCGGCTGTCGTGAAAGTGCCTATATATTGGTTGAGCTGCTTCTAGCATGCAGTTTCTTGGAGACTCTCGAGCTGAAGGTATGTAGATGTAATACAGAAGGATGAGCGTTTAGTTTTAGTTTAGGAGGTAAAATATCGGATTGACCAATCATTTTTGCAGTCGGTGTGGTGTAAATATCCCAAATTTAAACTTGGTGTTAGAGACGGAGTAATAGTATATGGTGGGTGGTATAAGGTGTCCCAAAAATTGAACAAGGTGAAGCTGTCAGGATACGTGGGAAGACCGAGAGAGTTGGAATTTGCTATGTTTATCATCCAACATGCCGCTGGTCTCAAAGAATTGATAGTTGAGCCTTGTCGTGAGTCTAAACTAATTCGACAGGTTGCAATTGGTAATTTGTGGGAACAACTCGGACCAATAATACCAAACTCGCTTAATTTAGTAGTAATTTAATTTAATCGCTACCTCTTATGCTAAAATTACCAAAAATATTGTATTGGGACACTGATTGCTTTGCTGCCCATAACTATATTCTTTCTTTACCTTTTCTTTCTTTAAGTTGTTTTATTTATTTCTCTATGCTCATTTGATGCATTTTGTAGTTGAGCTGGATAATGGATAATTTGATTGAGTTGTGAATTTCAATTGTAAAAATTTATGGTGTCAGTCAGAGTTTGAAACTAAAAAGTTTGTAAAAGAATTGTATAGGTATTTAGAATAAGCAGTGGAAATGGAGATTAATTTATGTTTTGACAGCATGTGCATCATCATTCTCCTTTAGGTATCGCTTTAATTCCCCTGGAAGATTGAGATCATATGTAACTGTTCACGATCACATATCAACAATCATCTAATAATCAAACAAACAAGAGAAAATAATAGATTAGTATGAGAGAAGTATAATAAAAGAATAGTGATGTGATTGGGAGAGATAAAATAATTTGTCAAAAATGGAATGGAAAACTTATAGTGGGACGAAGAGAGTTATTTTCTGGGTCATCAAGAGTTGATTTTTGTCCTTGCCTAAGGTGATAATGACTGTTTTTGCTGCTATTTTTTATGATGGATTGAAGGGGGAAAAGAATTGTGGTTGTTTTCCTGTGTATTATAAGTTAAGTTTTGATGTTACTATAAGTATGTTGTTGACTTTGTACGCCATGCTTGATATATTACTTGATCTACATATCTGATGTAGATGTAGTTATTCCACTATAAATTATAACAGAACAAATAGCAAGCTTTTACGCTATATAGAGAAGCGGCTTAACGCTGCTGGTATTGTAATCTGATGATATGGTATTTATAATGTGATTCATATTTTTAGTCCCATAAAATTATTACAGTCGAGTTAAATAACAATATTGGTATTTATAATGATGCAAAAAAGGGAAAAACCTCAATCTTCATGCATTGATCCTACAGGTGATATATGGAGCTCCCTGGTTTTAGGAGCAATTAGACCACATTCCTGATGATTAATCTTATATGTATCCATTAAAGATATGGTTATGTAAGTTGAGTGCTAGATATTTGCTTTAATGTGCATCTCATTTGTTGCCTTTTCAGAAGCATTCTACGTAGCAACTTTAGTACTTATTTTGGTGTTCCTTCTCATATTTTACCTAGCTCATTGTCTACTTGTATCAATGCTACTTTAATTTTCTCGGCTTTAAATCAAAAAATATATACAGTGGTTTTAGTAAAATTTGCTCAAGATTCAGATTTAATTTCATGGCTTTGTCTATATATATATTTCAGGGAAATGAGAAAAGAGACGACATAGCTTAAGAGTGTCTCAAAACCTGGCGGAAAACCAAAGCACTATTGATGGCACCTGGTAATTAATAGTATCTTCTACAATATAGGAGTAAATAATAAATAATGGTCGTGTGTGGATTTTGATTCGGTCTCATGTGAACCAACCAAATTTACATGGACTCTCTTCTTCAAAGTAACACCCCTTAGCATGTGCCTCTAAAGACTCTATTTAACTGTTGATAGTGCAATTTATTTTCTTTAATTGGCTATAAAAAAGTGAATTCTTATTACCTTAATTCTGTTGTTAAACTTGTACTACATTTTACGTTCACGTTTGGCTACACTTTTGATGTTGCTCTGTAACAAAAATGGATGCAATCTGATGTTTCTCAATTTTGGTGATTGACAATTATCTTTATATAGTCTTGAAGTTACAGGAAGTTCACTGAGACTTGGTAATTCTTGATGGAAGAAGGTAAATAAAATAACAACGAGGAGCCCAGTTCAAATGAACCTAAATATAGGGAGTATATTTGTGGTGAAGAAGCTCCCAGGGTATCTCCAACTGAACCATATTGCTTGCAACAACCTAAAAAGAGTTGTTGTATTTTTTATTTTTTTTAATCTTTAGGAGAGCAGTTGATTGAAGTATTTTGGGGTTTATAGTAAATACTCTAAGTATCTAAATTACATTTTTCCATATAATTGAGGAGGAGGGACATATACTACATGCTTTCTGGGATTGGATTTTGATTGAAAAGCTAAACATCGCTCACAGTGAAAGGCATATGTATTCTGATGTTCTTCTTGTCTATGAGACTTTTGATAATCGCAGTACATAACTTCTCTCATAATTTATTCCACTTTATTCACCATTCGGCAAATCTATCAATGCATTTTATTACCTTCACTCTTCTTAAGATCTTTAAGGAATAAACTGTTGTGGGCTTAGTTAGAACTTCCAGTTGTATAGGAATTGGCATGCACATGTCTACTACAGAGAAGAGAACCCATGTGGAGTGGTTGTAAATATAAATAAACTCTATACTTTTTTCTTTTTTTTTGTAATATAGTGAATTCTTCTATAATGGCTACTTACAATTTACTTGAAGAAGCTACACTAATTTATATTGTTTTATGCATTGTGTCTCCCTAAAAGCAAAATAATGGGAAATGGCCGGAAACAGAATAGGAAAAATGTTGTTTTGGATACATATTATTAGAATGTTGTTGCCTTTTCATGCCTTTTATTTTTTTCGTTGATTGTATAAATATTCTTTAGGCTTGGGTATATTGGGAACAAATGTGTTTCCTTTTGTTCAAATAAGAAATAATTTCGAGATTTGAAAATCTGGCTATTTCACATTGCACAATTTATGCTAGAATTTGAAAAGTGATTAGTCAAAAAATTTAAAATACCAAAAAAAAAATTTATATATATATATAATACAATCAAGTCATAGTGCTTTTATAGGTTGCAAGAAATTGAAATCGAGAAAGAAAAACATTTTGTTCAAAAATGATACTAAAGAAAAAAACTATTACTCCTATGAAACAAGACTCAAACTCCGGAGAGGATTTTAAAATATCTATATATATACTTATTCTTTTATGAATTTTAAAAAATAATCTAAAACAGGTGGGAACCTAGTGAATTTAATTTGATAAAAATTTGTTTGAAATCGTTTCACACAAAATTTGTGGGACGTATCTCTTTTAATCCATATTTAAAAAAATTGGATTGGACAACCCATTTTTTCCTCAAATTTTATGTTTGTCAAATAAGTGATAATGTTTAAATAAAAAATAATAATATTTTTAACAAAAGTGACCATCATTATTTACTTAAATATTATTGTTTTTTTACATGGGATCAAAGAGACGAGATCTCACCTAAGCAGCTCATTTAACTTAAGTGCATGTTTGTTTTGGAACTCACCACGTCCTGTTCTACTTCGGAATTTCACATCCGAATTTCCCCCATCCAACTACATCCACCCCTAAAAATACATATATATCCTACTATTGCATCTCATCCAACTACTCTTACACAATTTGATTTAACATAAAGTTACATCTCATCCTACTCAAAATCCCAAAACAAACACACACAATTACTATTCATCAGAATTTCCTCATCCTACATGATCATTACATTAAACTCGTGTCACAGAAAAAATTATCTTAAAAGTTAAGCAAAACTAAAGATGAGGTGTTTTATTGGTGATACAATTTAGAGGGGGACAGAAAATGCCCAAGAATCCATGGATTTAAGTTTCTCCAACAATGCTACAAACAAATACATAAAGTTGAACATCAAGAACACAACATCCCACAAATAAATGATCATTAAAATCAGCAAAACGCATCTCAATAAACTTCAACATGCCACTGTTTGTTCTTCTTCAGCTGTGCAAGCTTCTCCTCCCAGCTCTCGCCTCTCTTCTCCGCCACCCTCTTCAACGTTTCTTGTATCCCGGGCATCATCCCTTTAAGCCCGCAGAAGTATATGTGGGCCCCGTTATCCAAAAGTTTGAAAACTTCATCGCTATACTCCTCAATTTTATCCTGCACATACATCTTGCCCCCGTTTTTGTTCTTTTCTTCTCTGCTAAGAGCGCGATCAAACCTGAAATTGTCCGGATGGTCCTCGAGATACTTGGAGAATTCATCGTCGTATAGAAGACTATCTCTGTTAGCTACCCCTAGGAAAAGCCAAGCTAGCCCGTTGAACTTGAATGGAACGTCTTCCATGAACATACGTCGGAGGTACCCTCTGTAAGGCGCCACACCCGTGCCTGTCGCAATCATAATGTGGGTGGCGTTCTGGTCATCTTCAGGGAGAAGCATTATCTTTCCGGAAGGACCTGAGAAATAAAACGCACAACATTACAAGCAAGACCCTCGACCCTCATAAAGAAAACATGAGACCTCTAATTTCATAAACAATAGTATGTAATAGAATAAAAAAAAACTAAGACTTTATGCCACTATGAGAATCGGCTATATTAATCATATCTCGTCATTGTATTCGGTCAAGAATTAAGACACATTGTTCTCATTCTCTACTTTCTCCTCAGCTGCCCTGCGGCATCATTCATATCTTAATTCTTTTGAGAATTTTGTGGCATCATGTTCGTATAATCTTTAAAAAGAGTATTGAGATCCTACCTGTGATTTGAACCTTGTCACCGGGCTTTGAATCACATAAAAAATTGCTGCACACTCCGTTCTTTGAAGGGTCTTCTTTTCCAGTCTCAGGGTCATAATAGACAGCACGTCGAACACAAAAACTTGCAGTCTTTCCATCAAAGAAGTCCCCATACCTCGTAGATGCAATTGAATATAATCGAACATTGTGAGGATTACCGGGCTTTTTTGGATTCTCACCCTGAATCACACATGAAAAAGAACAATTCACATAAAGAAAGAAAAAAATTACTAATAAAATTTGCATTTCTCAATAAAATGTCCATAGGATATAGAGAATAGGCCATTACGACAAGTGATAAGAAAGTTATACCCGATGCTAATACAAGGAGTAACACTTGTGAGACTTGGTTCACTTGAACTTCATCCAATTTTTGACCCACTTACAAAATGAGTCTAACAAAAAATTTTATATAGGATACACTTGCGATTTGTTGGTAGGATCAATTATTAACAAATCTAAGATATGTGAAACAGGTTCATCATACAAGTTTTTATCTAATACAAAAAGTTTTTCTAATTCATTTTTTAATTTCCTGACTTAAAGATGCATAGGGATAATAAACTAACATTTACTTGTCAAAACAAAATAATTACAAAATGTCTTAACAAAAGTACGGTTTATCGAATAAGGAAGATGATAAAAGGATTTAGAGAACATACAGGGGGAATAATTCCATAACTCTGTCCTTCCCAGTAGGGAACTTTGCCAGCATGATCGATCACAATGTGGCATGTTTCTCCAGGAGCTTTCGGGCCAACAAGCCTTTCAACAGACACAATTGTTCCAGTATAAGGTTCCTTATTCTTGTATAGATGAAGTGGTGGCTCTTTTGCATCTTCTAAGCTTAACGGTGAAACTGCAACCTTAGCTGTGCTGGCTTGTTGTACTGACATACGAATCACGGGTCGACTCCTTGAGCGTGAGTTCCCAACTTTGGAGTCCAACGAGAAACGAGAAGTCCATGTTTTTTCATGAAAAGAAACGCTGTTGCTCTGTAATACAACGGGATTCAATTAACATTGAGATCTACCAACCAAAAGGCATGGAATTATGTACTCTTTTCAACACATTGTAATTACAAGTAAATAAAAACACCAATTAACACAATCTTTTGACTTATCAGATCCAAGAACAAACACATCTACTACACATTTGGATCCCTTTTGATTTTCAGTCAACTCCCATGTTTTTTTTAATCAAACAACATAAAGATAATATACTAAAGAGCTAAGATACAAGTGCGGAGATTACAAAGCTCATGAATTCAGAAGAAGCCAAAACTTGTGTACTGATTTCAGAGTAGAATTTAATAACACACAAGCACAAATCGCTGAATTAAACATAATCGAAAAAACTATAATTCGTGAATAGCGCTAGTTAGAACAACTTCACATAGAAAGGGTTTAAGAAACAGGGTAAGGATCAAGAACCTTAAACACGGATTTAGGGATAGAGGCGTCACTGTAGATGGAGACTGCAACTGGGGCCTGCAAAAGGGGCAAGATTTTTCCAGAATAAATCACTTCAAACACCCAAAAAAAAAAAAATTAAAGAAAAACCCAAGATTTTAAGGGTTTAATTTACCTGAGAGAGGGCGGAATGAGCCATGATCGGATCAAGGTAAATTTAGGAGGGGTGAAGAAGATGGGTGTTATAGAGGGAATATATATATATATATAGATTATAGGGGTGTAGTGAAGAATTAAGAAATGGTTTAGTGTTGATTAGCAGTAGGAGTAGGGTGGCGAGGGCGTTTGGGCAGCGGCAAAGGACAAATTAGTTTGGCTCTTCACTCTTTATTTGTGTACTTGAAGAATCAATCCACCCAACCAACGCCTCCATGGGATTCTCCTTTCTCTCTCTTTCCTTCCATCTTCCATTTCTATTTCTTTTTTAACTTTAATTAACTAAATACTATTATAATTATATATATTCACTTTTGTCTATCAATTTCAAGTTTTTGTTATTTTTGCTAGTTTGTTTATAAGAATGACAATGAAACGGGTCTAAATATGGGTTCAGAATCTGTCCTACATCAGCATGGTCAATAGGTGCAGGGGTGGACCCAGGATTGACGGGTGAGGCCTCACTATTATATGTTCGTTAATAAAACTAAAGTATTCTATATTTATATTATTATTCACGGTTAAATATATCCGTAATACATAAATTAATTATCAAACTATATAATCTATAATCATATTAACTGAAAATGGAAAAAATTAATGAATTGTAAATAATAGTTGTTGGGTCTAATCGTCGTCTCCCGTTGGGATGAGATCGACACAGGCTCAGGCACCTGGGATTGGGATAAGTAGAGAAGGGACCAAGTTTATACGGTAACTCTCCACACTTAAGTCTTTCACACTTAACTCTCCGTTGTACTTCACAAAGAGAAAGAAGAAAGAACTATTCCAATAAGACTTGAGTGGGAGGCTGCCTAATATAAACAACTAGGGCAACAAGTTGGCTACGGGCCTTTTGTGTTAAGGCCTTGGGCCAAAACACTTGGGCCTAAGCCCAACAAATTCTCCACCTTTTTGGCCATCCCCTCTACAATCCAAATATCCACAGGTCTTCATCATCGCCTTTAACACACACACACCCACACATAGCACACACAACACACGCATAGCACACATAACACCTATTACAAGCACATTGCACCTGCAAAAGCAAAAAACACAAAGTTTATACAAGGCATTAATAGCAAATGCAAAGTAAGCTATCAAGGGAAACACAAACAAACACGTTGGACACAAAGTGCACACACAATAACAGTATAGACACACAAGTCACAAACAAAAACACAAAACAGAATAAACATAGAGGCTGCAAAAACAATTTTAATCAATGGAATCAAAATTCAAAGTTCTCATGCAAGACCTATGTTTTTCAACAGAAAGGCACTTGGTGCCCATATCAGCAGGATTAAACTCAGAAGCAATTTTCTCAAGATCAATAATGCCCTTTTCAATTATATCACGTACAAAATGGTATTTAACATCAACGTGTTTTGTTCTTTCATGGTATACAGGATTCTTACACAATTGAATAGCAGACTGACTATCAGAAAATACAACCACTTCACCTTCAAGTAAACCAATTTCAGAAATAAGACCTTTCAACCAAATGGCCTCTTTAGCAGCCTCAGTTATAGCAATATATTCAGATTCAGTTGTAGATAAAGCAACAACATGTTGTAACTGAGATTTCCAGTTTATACAAGAACCACATAGGGTGAACACATAAGAAGTGGTAGATTTCCTATTATCTCTATCATTAGCATAGTTAGAATCCACATACCCAACAAGTCTCACACCATTTGCACATTTAGAAAATTTAAGACATACCTCCATCGTACCCTTAAGGTATTTAAGTAGCCACTTCAAAGCCTCCCAATGAGGCATACCTGGATTAGACATATATCTACTCAAGCAACTAACAGAATATGCAATATCAGGTCTAGTGCTCACCATGAGATACATAACAGATCCAATGGCATTGGAGTAAGGCACACTTTTCATCTCATCACTTTCAGACTTCGTCATGGGAGACTGAGTCTTACTTAACACAAAATGGGCAGCAAGAGGAACATTCACGGATTTAGCACATGACATAGAGAATTTACTCAAAACCTTATCAACATATGAAATCTGACCAAGCAAAAGAATATGCTTTTTCCTATCTCTTTCTATATGCATGCCTAAGATCTTCTTAGCATCACCAAGGTCTTTCATGTCAAATTTATCATAAAGGCACTTTTGAACATACTCAACAGTTTTAACACAAGGACTAACAAGAAGCATGTCATCCACATATATGAGCAAGAAAAAAGGCACAGAAGCACTTTCCTTAAAGTACAAGCAAGGATCAAAAGAGCTTCTCTTAAGTTTCAAAGACATCATGCACTCATCAAATTTCTTATTCCACTGCCTAGGAGATTGTTTCAATCCATACAAAGACTTACGAAGGAGACACACATGTTCAGGGTTCTTAGGATCAACAAATCCTTCGGGTTGTCTCATGTAAATCTTTTTATCCAAATCACCATGCAAGAATGCTGTTTTCACATCCATTTGTTTAAGTTCCCAATTAAAATGAGCAACAAGAGCAAGCATTATGCGAACAGTGGTAAATTTGACAACAGGAGCAAAGATTTCAGTGTAATCTATCCCCTCTTTTTGAGTAAAACCCTTAGCCACTAATCTGGCCTTAAATCTAACATTTTCAGTTTCATCTTTAACCTTAAATAACCACTTACAATCCACAACAGAACAATGCATAGGTTTAGGTACAAGATTCCAAGTTTGGTTAACATGTAAGGATTTCATTTCTTCTTTCATAGCATTTAACCATTTAACTGAATTTTTAGACTTTAAAGCTTGATCATACGATTTAGGCTCATCATGGCAAGACTCAAAAGCATTAAAAGCATGCATATCAATGTGGAAGTTATCAAATCTAGCAGGTTGCCTAATATTTCTCCTAGGTCTATCCCTAGCAAGTTGATAATCATTCAAATCAGCATTTTCAGGCACATTTTCCACATATTCAGCACCATTTTCGTGCATTTCAGCAGGCAAATCAGTGTTTTCAGCATGTAAAACATCATTATCAGCATGTAAAACATCGTTTTCAGCATCAATATCAACATGATCAGTATCAGTTTGCACATTATTAGGTCTAGATAAATAGGGCAGCAGCTCCACCTCACTTGGAGCAGCCTCATTTTCAGGTAAAGACACAGAAGCATGCAAACACGGAAAATCAGATTCATTAAAGACAACATCTCTACTGATTACAACCTTAAATCCATGTTCATCTTTACACCACAGTCTATAACCTTTTACACCATCAGGGTAACCCAAGAAAACACATTTCCTAGACCTAGGTTCAAGCTTATCAGCTTTTTGATGCACAAACGCAGCACAACCAAATACACGCAAGTTGGAATAATCAATGCTTTTACCAAAAAACACATTTTCAGGACATTTACCTTTTAGGGGCACGGAAGGAGACCTATTGATTAGGTATGCAGCAGTGTGAACTGCTTCGCCCCAAAATTTCTTAGCAAGACCGGAGGCAGCCAACATGCATCTAACTTTGTCCATTAAAGTCCTATTCATCCTTTCAGCAACCCCATTTTGTTGAGGTGTGTAAGGAACAGATTTATGCCTTTTAATACCAGAATTAGCACACAAATTATCCATCAATTTATTGCAAAATTCTAAACCATTATCAGTTCTAAGGCTTTTAATCTTTTTACCAGTTTGATTTTCAATAAGAATTTTCCAATCCTTAAACTTTGCAAACACATCAGATTTGTTTTTCAACAAGAAAACCCAAACTTTCCTAGAAAAGTCATCAATCACAGATAGAAAGTACACATTTCCACCATGGGTGGGCACACTAGCCGGACCCCAAACATCAGCATGCAAATACTCAAGAATATCAGTGCAAGACGAGGTATTGGGGTAGGGGTTTACAGGAAATTTAACTTTATGTTGCTTTCCTAACACACAAGAATCACAAAATGGAATGCAAGACAATTTTTCATCACCGAATGCACCAGATTTATGCAGAATTTCAAGCCCTTTGTTACTCATGTGTCCTAATCTCTTATGCCACAATTCAGTCTTATCAGTTTTGACAACATTCACAGAATTCACATAAGAATCAGATTTGGTAGAGCAAACATACAAGTTGTTTCTTTTAACAGCTTTGAAAAGCACCAAAGAACCCCTAAGAATTTTCATGCAACCTTTCCCCCATTTTCCCTCATAACCATCATCTTCTAATGCAGCACAAGAAATCAAATTATTGCTCAAGTCAGGAACATGCCTCACATTTTTCAAAGTAAATGAAACACCAGAATCCAATTTTAAGCATACATCACCAATTCCAGCAATATGACATTTTTTCTCATTAGCCATAGACACATAACCATGCTTAACCTCTTCATACGAAGAAAACAGATTTTTAAATGGGGACATATGAAACGTGCAACCAGAATCAACAAGCCATTCATTTTCACACATAGAAGTAGAATGCACAGAATTCACACATTGTTCATCATAAATTTCAGTCACCATATAAACATCACCATCATGATTAGAACTGGAAGCCATGTTAGCATGCTCTTTATGTTGTTTCCTCTTAGGCTTACTACATTCCTTGTAATAATGACCAGTTTCACCACAGTTATAGCATTTTCGGTTCCTAGACTTAGAACGATTGTTATCATAAGACTTCTTCTTAGCAGCAAATTCATGATTATCATGCTTTTTCTTGTTATGAAATCTAGTAGAAGATCTACCCCTAACATGCATGACTTCACCAGAATTTTTACTACTCTTCCCATGGTATTTTAATTCATGCTCTTTGCTCTTTAAGCCATTAACCACAGTTTCAAGAGTAATAATATCTCTACCATACTTAATAGCAGACTTCATATCACTATAAGTATCAGGAATAGCATTTAATAGCACAACAGAGGAGTATTCATCAATGCCCTTATCACCAGTATGTTTGATATCTTGAATTAGCTTAGTAAAATCATCCAAATTTTGATCAACATCTTTATTCAAGTCAAGTTTAAAACTAAAGAATTTTTCAAGCAAGAAAATTCTGTTAGGCATAGATTTTTCAGTATACAACTCTTCTAACCTTTCCCATAACTTTTTAGCATCTTTTATCACACCAACATTTCTAAGCACACATTCAGACAAGTGCAAGATTATGGAAGACACAGCTTGTTTATTCATTACTCTTTTCTGTTTATCAGTTTCATCATCCTCATAACAATGATCAACGGCTGCGAAAACATTCTGCTGGATTAGGATGCATTCCATTTTCTGTTGCCAGATACTGAAATCACCTTTTCCATTAAAGGGGGCCAACACATACGTAGGAGTAGGATTGGCCATTTAGTTTACACAGCTTTGAGCCCAATGGAAAAAATCACAAAATATGCAAGGAAGAAACTGTAAATGGCAAGCGGAAGCAGGCACACACAGGTCACCAAAAAATCAAGACCACAAAACAGATAACAAATATCAATCACAAGCAAATAATCCCCGGCCAGGGGCTACACTACGGAAATAAAAACGAGAGGTCAAAGCCAATTTACCAGAGCGAGACCCTAGGTAAGAGTCTCAAAACACCAAGCGAAAACTTCAAGGCAATCCCGGGACCAAGCAAACGTGCTGCCTAATTCCCGTCAATGACGGGGGCAGATCCCACGAGTGCCGCAGAACTTACTATTTCACCGAGTCGAAATTCACAACAACTCTGAAAATACTCACGACGCAATAATTTATCTAAAACTTTGAAATACAGGTTAAATGAATACAATTAATTATATATTATTCTATTAGGTGTAAAGAAATACTACCTAAATAAATAATATTATAGATTAATACTCAAAAATAACTTACTGTATAAAATCAAAGGTTTAATAAATTAAAAAAAAACTTACCCACGTTTACCTTACCAGTAGTTGGGGCGAGAGGCAGAAAGCAAGTTTGGGAGGCAGAGGGCAAGAATGTTTGGGAGGCAGAAACCTGGAAATAGAACGTTTACCTCAAAACTTACCCACGGCGAAGCGGCGGCGGCTGCAACTTCAGGACAACAGCAGGCGGCGGCGACACGGCGCGACGGGGAAGACGGCGGCAGCGGCGGCTTCAGGCGACAGGTGGCGGCGGCGCTTCTGCAGGGGCGATCGGCGACAGCGACGGCGGATGTCGAAGCGAGCAAGGGCGACGCGAGTCCAGGCGGCGGCGCTAATGTTGCAGGGACGGACGGCGGCGGCGGCCGCTAGGGTTCCGCCACGGAGGCGGCGGCGGCGCTACTGCGGGGATGGGCGGCGGCGGCTAGGTTTCCGCCACAGAAGAGGCGGCGTCACAGAGACGGCGGCAGACGACGACCCGTGGCTCTGATACCACTGTTGGGTCTAATCGTCGTCTCCCGTTGGGATGAGATCGACACAGGCTCAGGCACCTGGGATTGGGATAAGTAGAGAAGGGACCAAGTTTATACGGTAACTCTCCACACTTAAGTCTTTCACACTTAACTCTCCGTTGTACTTCACAAAGAGAAAGAAGAAAGAACTATTCCAATAAGACTTGAGTGGGAGGCTGCCTAATATAAACAACTAGGGCAACAAGTTGGCTACGGGCCTTTTGTGTTAAGGCCTTGGGCCAAAACACTTGGGCCTAAGCCCAACAATAGTAATAAAAAAGTTGAGAAGAATTTAAAGTCTTGAAGAATTGTGTATTTGTTTATGCTACTTGTTTTGTAAACTTGTTAAGATGAGAAAAAGAAATTATAATTCCTAATTCCAATAATTAAAATATAAGAAATTGTAATGAGTAAAAAATTCAAGTAAATAATTAAAAATATATTAAAATCACTTTAAATTCAATTGCAATAATTTATGAATTGAAATATATATATTAATATTTGGTAACTACCTTTAAATTTATTTATTAATTTGTATAATTAAAATATATTTTAATATTAATATTTGGACTAATTATGTGAAAGAACAATCCAATCTGTAATCCAACTAATAATAATGAAAATAAGCCTTTTTTAAAAGCTAATTCAAATCAAATTAATTAATTTATAATAACTAATTAATACATATAATATATTTTTAAAAAAATAAGGTGACCAGGGCCACCTTAGAGCATCTCCAATGGGGGTAGAAGTCCCATGTGGATTTCTACTCCTACCTCAAATGTAGGGTAGAAAGGGTTGTGGCCTGTGGGAGTGCTTATGTGGAGGAGAGAGGAGGAATTGGATAGAAGTTCTTCTACCCCAAGTAGAAGTAAAAAATTAGGAAAAAAGAAAGTGGGATAGAAGGAGAATGAACAACACATGAGAAAAATAAGAGAACAATTTGGAGAGTGTAACTCACTTGCGAGAATGGGTTTTAATGTGGTCCCAACTATTTTTTATTTGTATTATTTTTTTGAGGTAGAATGCATTGGATGGGTAGAAGTTTTTTGAGATAGGAGTAAAATTTTTTTGAGGTGGCGCATGTGTCAAACTTAAAACTTAAAATTCCTCACCGGCACTGTGGATGCCCTTAGGAGTGTGCCTGGTTCCGCCTCTGGATAGGTGTGAAACGGGTCATGATTTTTGTCGAACCAGCCCCCACCAACCTGTCTTCGGATCCTGTATATATAAATAGTGTGTATTTATATAAATTTATATATACATTGTGTAAAAATATTTAATGTATAAATTTTAGTATTATATAAATATAAAATATTAATTTAAACAAATGCCTCAACCGCTATCATTGCCCGGCCAAGAGACCCCATACCCATACACTAGTAATTTTGCCACATAGCAATAGCATGGGGACAATTCAGAAACACATTCCACTCCGATGAAACCCTTGCAAAGTTTAGCACCTTTGATGGAACCATAATTTTTCAAAGTGCCTTCCAATTAAGACCCACAGGGCAATGATAGAAATATGGAGTGACACGTAGAAGATAGAAGATAGAAGATAGAAGAATTAAAAATAGATGTAAGAGGATTACTCCGACTATATAAAAAGAGTTGCACTCTTGTGTACTAGTTACATGTATGTAACTACTATATCCAATCCAGTAGTTACATGTAACTACTATATCCAATCCAATATATGTAACTACTATATCCAATCCAATAATCTATTACAAATAACACATGACTCATTTATTATATCCAATCAAATAACTCATTACAAATAATACATGACCCATTTACTATATCAATTTAACACATTCAATTAATTTTTTTTTTAATTTTATCATTAAAAAATAATACTCCATTAATTTTTTAAAATTTTATTTTTTATTTTACTCAATTGATATTTATATTTATCTTTTTAATATTATTTTTCTTCCTATTTATCATTTGTGTTTCAAATGATAGTTTTTTTAACGTACTTTCTTTTTATGTTATAAATAATTATTCTAAAATTTTAAAGTCTAATAAGAAAATTTTAAAAATAATATTAATTGTTTTAAGTATTAAATAGTATAATAATAATTTGTTTTAAAATATTAAACTCGCACCTCTCTTACGCAAGTGTTTAATTTTATTGGTACTATTTTACTTTAATTAATTGGTGTATAATTTTCACCTTATTCTTTCAAAATTTTACTTCATTCCTTACAAATTTCACTTCGTTTTATATTGTTTAATTATTTTTTTCATTTGAACTTTCATTTTTTAATCACTTTATTTTAATTTTTTATGAATATAATTTTTAGTTTATAAGTGTTATGATAACAGTTGATAAGTATTATGATATATTATTAGTTAATATGCAGTATTGTATATTAGTTTATACTGGTACAAGTTCTATTTTTTTTGAGTTTCGAGTTCACATATTTTATGGTAATAGTTCAAATATAGTATAGTATTAGTTCACATATTGTATAGTATTAGTTCACATACTCTATGGTACTAGTTCAAATATAGTATAGTATAAATTCAAATATTGTATAGTATTAGTTCATATATTAAATAATATTTTTATACCCACATTAATCTCTAGTACTATACAATATATTAACTAGTACTATACCATAGGCGTACTAATACTATATCGTATTTAAACTAATATTTATATTTAACAAAAAATACATAACTTAACACATTTATAATCCCAGGCATACCATGCAAATTAATACATCAATATTAAAAAATTGATATTAACTAACTAGTAAGAAGAACAAAAGTGAGAATGAATCACACTGAACAGACAATTCAATTAATAGATACGATCACACTCAATAAACATATGAATGCATCAACATGGCGATGACCTCAAAGAAAATAATAAAACTGATGCAATATTATGCTGGTTTCTTCCCAATTCTCCAATCATTTAAGTTTCTAAATATAAATTTTATTTTTCAATTAGATTATGTTATTAATTAGTTTTAAAAAATAATCTACAACCTTAAAAAACTTGTAACAAATCAGATATCATTTTAGAAATAATGAAGACATAACAAAATAATCTTAGTTATTATAAATTAGATTAAAGCTAGAAAGTGAGCATGTCATATTCATACATTTATACCCAAATTAGAAAAAGAATTGAATTTTTTTAGTTTAGTTTTTTTTTTCGATTTTGTTTTCTAAATTTTGGTTATTTTTTGAAAAAAAAAAACTGGAAATTTTATTTCATAATTTTATTTTTGAGTTTCATATTTTTTTTAATATTCGTTATGTTTTTTATATTTATTTTTTAAAAGTTAAAAAAATAGAATATTATTTGACTTCGTGGTGTTTCATTGGTGAATCGATAGTCGGTGTATATTTATAATTTTAATGATTTGTATTTTAATTTAATTGATATAATGGTAATATAGTATTTTACATGTATTTTTGTTTTAAAAAATTTGGGGGTGAAATTAATAAAAAAGAAGGTAAATAACTAATAACCCATATAAATAATTGGATTTAGTTACATATATGTAACTTGTACACATAAGTGGAGTGCCTAAAAGAAGGAAGTGTGGACTTAGTTAAAAAGGAGGGTAAATAGCCAGTTACATGTATGTAACTGGTACACATAAGTAATTGCCATATAAAAATATACCCTTTTTTACTTAAAAAGTCATTGCATTTACTTCATATAAATTAAAATATGATTAATTGCTTGAAATTCTCTTTTAAGTTTAAAAATGTTGCACAATTTTTTTTTTGTGAATATAAAATTGTACACCCCCTACTTTAATAAATTAAGCGAATAATCCTCTTTTGTTAGCGCAACGGGGTTAACGATTTTATCTATTTTACGTTATGTATAGTTAGAATAGTCTCAAATTTTTAATACTTGATTTTTTTTAAAAGAAATATGTAAAATGTTAACTTATTTCTTTTAAAAACACACACACACAATTTACCTAATTTAATAAACAATAAAAGAATTTCATACAATTTTTAAACTAAAAACAAAAATTTTGTGCAACATTTAGGGGTGTATTCAATTGAGATTCTGTCAATTTTTTTAGACTTTTAAAATCTGGGTATTCAATCCCAATTTTTAAAAGTCTTTCAAAATTTTGAGATATTCAATAAGGATTTTAAATCTTTAGAAATCTTTAGGTATTCAACAATTTATAAATTTCGTTGGATTCTCCTTCAAAAATATAAATAAATTTCACTATTCAAAATCTCTTTTAAGAATCTGAGATTTCAACGGTTCTCTCAGAAAACTCTGAAAGAGAAGAAAAAAAAAACTTTGTTGTTTCTAACAAAATTTCAACTACTAACCTACTGCATTAGTCTCCTTCGAAAGCACTTGTTACAAAATTGAAAAGATGTTCATCTTCATGCTCTTCTTCAAACGAAATAAAATCAAGAAACACGTAACTATGTTCTTCGAATTCAATAAGCATCACACATTCTTCACCACCATTATTATCGTGAAAAAGATTACATCTATTTATTTTAAAATTATGTTCTCTCTTTAAAAATTATAGTATATCGGCACAGTTGACACCGTTAGGTTAGCAATAATATATTCTCGATAGCCACCTAATTTATAACTTTAGGTGTTGTTTGGTTAGGGATGGTGGTGGATGGGATGGGGATGGAGATTGGAAAAATATGGATGGGGTAATCCATGAATAGTAATTGAATAAAAATTGTGTTTGGATTGAGATTGAAAAATAGGTGTTGATGGATGTTAAATCAAATAGGAGAGAGAATAAATGTGTGGAAGAAAGTAGGAGAGAGAATAAATGTGTGAAAGAAAAGTAGGAGAGAGAATAAATGTATGAAAAAAAAGTTGGTGGAGAGAGAATGAGTGATTAAAAGAAAAGAAGAGTGATGTGATTGTATAAAAATAGGTATGTAGATGTATTATAGGGATGAATGAGTATTTGAATGGGTATTTGAATGGAGAGGGATGGGGATGGCCCATCCAAATCCGGATGGTCAATCCCAAACCAAACACACCCTTAAGATTTCAAAAACATTTATTCACAATGTTCTTGAGATCTTAAAGTTATACAAGTGAGTTATTCAATCTTCGCCATGCATCATTAAGAAATGTGATTGAGAAAATCGATTCTTAATTTTCAAAACCCACCTCCGTTCTCATTTCAAACATAGTATTGACTTGTGATTATATAACTTTCTTCGGAAAAAATGTTCCAAGTGGAATATGAAGAAGATCAAGATTCACCACATCTCGACATGGAAGAGAAAATTTAAAATTGCTTTCTCAAAGCCAACTGCAACAAAGAACTGAAGTTAATGCATGGAGAACTAGTATGAGTAGTATTAGTATTGCTAATGCTATGTGGAAATGAGACGAGGTATAACCGTGATGGGATGGAAATGAAGATGAGATCATGAGAATAATAATGATGAATAATAATTTTTTTTAAACTAATATATTTATTTGGTATTTTTTCTAAATAATTTATATAATATAAGTTTGTATCAAAGGTTGGTCTCTAGTGACTATGCGACCAGTCAACAACGACAACAAGTATAACATACATAGGCGAATTTTTATAAACAAAGTAACTGCTAGACTGGCGGTTACAATGTTTGGAAAGGGTATAAGGTAGTAGGTTCAAATCCTGTGTCCTAAAACGTTTTTTTTTTTTTTTTAATTATTACCAAAATTAACATTTTTCAACATTTTTCAATAATAATAATATCTACCACTTTTCAATAATAAAAATTACATTTTTCATTTAAAATATCTACCACTTTTCAATAATAAAAATTACACTTTTTTAATTAGGGTTAATTGCAAATTAAATCACCACCTTTCACTTAATTGCAATTTAATTTAAACTTTTGAATAATTACAAATAAAATCGCCACCTTTAAATATTGTTGCAATTTAGACTTATAGACAATTTTATTTGTGCCCGAATTTAACGTTTCGAAATTAAATCGAAATAAAAAACAATACTGTTTTATTAAGGAAGTGTCACATCAGCTAGCCACGTTAGATTTGGACACATATTAGGCTATCAAAAAATTAAAATTGCAACAACTTTTAAAGGTGGTGATTTTATTTGCAATTATTCAAAAGTTTAGATTAAATTGCAATCCAAGGAAAGGTGGTGATTTTATTTGCAATTAACCCTTTTAATTATTACCAAAATTAACATTTTTCAATAATAATAATATCTACCACTTTTCAATAATAAAAATTACACTTTTCACTTAAAATATCGGTCACTTTTCAATAATTTTTCAATAATAATAACATGCAAAAAGTCCCACTTGATCTTTTTCAAATCCCACTCATCAAACAACCAGTTGTTACAAACAATTATATCTCTCATCCCATCTGGAATTAATCAAAACCAGAATTTTCAATCCAAAATTACCAGATTTCATTCTCACAGAACGTAAAGGAGTAATGAGTAGTTAATTTCAACATTTTTCAATAATAATAATATCTACCACTTTTCAATAATAAAAATTACACTTTTCATTTAAAATATCTACCACTTTTCAATAATAAAAATTACACTTTTTTAATTATTACCAAAATTAACATTTTTCAATAATAATAATATCTACCACTTTTCAATAATAAAAATTACACTTTCTACTTAAAATATCTGTCACTTTTCAATAATTTTTCAATAATAATAACATGCAAAAAGTCCCACTTGATCTTTTTCAAATCCCACTCATCAAACAACCAGTTGTTACAAACAATTATATCTCTCATCCCATCTGGAATTAATCAAAACCAGAATTTTCAATCCAAAATTACCAGATTTCATTCTCACAGAACGTAAAGGAGTAATGAGTAGTGCTGCTGCTCTCACATCAACTATTTTCGGCAACCAGAATCCATGCAATCGAATATGGATGGAAATCTCTCACTCTCCGGTGGCGGCGAACGTCGGCCAGAGGTCCTTCGTCACTAGGGCCGCCACCTCTTCCACCGGCAACGAAAAGAAGAGTAGGCACAAGAGAAAGAACAAGCGGAAGGAAGTTCTAGAACAGAACAAATTGCCCCCCTCGAAAATGCGGAAATGGAGGCAGTTTCTATTGCGACTACAGCCACCGGTGCTGATTCTGTTTCCGTGATCAAGAGCCGCCTCGACGAGGTTAAATCGAATTACATAAATTTCAAAATCAAATCGAATTTCTAAACGAAATCAAATTACCAGATTTGCGACGGCGGGGCACTATTGCAGGCGGCGACGACCCAGAGGAAGCACAACAAACTCACGGAAGCGTACGGCAGCATGGATCAAGCACGAACAGAATCTAGGCTACGCGAGACATCGGTGTGTTGAACAGGGACGGCACGACTCGCCCACAGAGGTGACGGCGACTAGCGGTTGCTAGGGTTCCACCTACAGAGGCGGCGGAATGGAAGATCGACGGAATCAATGGTTGAAAGAGACAAAGGAGAGAAGCGGAATCCACGGCTGAGACGAAGGAGAGAAATCCATTAAAGGGAAGAGAAATGGAAGAGAACTAAGGAAAAACGTGATTGTTGAAGAATAGAAATGGAAAGAGGGTTTTTATATGATAGGGTAAAAAACCGTGTGCACCAAACAAGGATCGGTGTACACGGTGCATATAAGAATTTCCCTTGTATCAATAGTTTTAGGGGCGTAGTTTATGAAAATCCATGTAAATCAATTAAAAAAAATGTATATTTCAAAATCCTTTCAAATTTATGAAAATGCATATAAATCAATAAAAAAAGTCAGTGAGTCTATGTATTTTCTAAATCCACTAACTTTTTAAAGTCCAAAAAAATACAAAATAATCTCAATTGAATACATCTCCCTTAGATATTTGATGCAAATTAACTCGATAAAGTTTATGTGAAATTTCCTTAAACTTAGCTGAGAAGAAAAATATTTGTCATTAATAATTCATTCCGTTTTGTTTAGAAGAAAAAAAATCTCCCTACCTTATCTCTCTCTTACCCATCCCCAAATTCTTCTAAAACACGCTGTAGAAACAATTGCTGTGATCTCAGATCTTCCGAAATAAGAGGTAGCTTTTCTCCGAATCGCTTGATGTATTTGCAGGCGTGCCGAAATTCCCTGCATTGCGTTCTCTGCATTTTACATGTTTAATTTTTGCATTATTTAATCGCTATTGGATTCTATTGGCGATTTGTTACGTTTTAAATGTCGCTGACTGTCTTGTTCCGTAACGATACAATTTTTTCAAGTTTTGATGTTCAAGTGAAACATTGGTTATGGTTACTGTACAAATTTCTTGTTAAATGTTGTTTTTCAAGGTTTTCCTGTTTAGATTTTTCAACTTATATCTATGAATCGTTGAGTTGTATAAATGTATATGATGTTGACGGTCTTAGCTATCTATTTTTAACTGTATGTTAGAGAAAAAAATGTGCAATAAAATTTGTGCTGAAGAGAATGAATTGAACATATTGAGATAATGTTATCACGCTAGGTCATTCCATTTTCTACTTTGAACTGTTGTGTCTCTTTGAGTATATGATTCTCTTACTTGTAGTATGTGTGCTCTACTAAACTATTTGAGCTATGTCTACTTAAACAATTCTGGTCATTGGGTAAGTGGAAATGTGGAACTAGTTCTAGGGGAAAAGGAAAAGATGTAGGAAGATAAAGAAATAACCTACTTGAATAATGTGAAATTAGAACTGTGAAGATTTTATGAGGCGTTTTGTTAGCTTAATTGCATTTACCTCTAAATTTAAAGAGTCAGATATTTTGTGAAGCTTTAGTTAGAAATTGTTTAGACTTATAGAACCACTCACTGGATAAATATTATGTATGAACTGCATTAGACTTAGGCCATGTTTGATAGCTTAGATTAAAGCTAGATTAACTATATATCATTTTTATTGGTTGTTTGATAACTTAGATTAAGGGTAGATTATGCTTTAAAATTTATAAAGTTTAGTTATCATCCTAATCTTAGATAATCCGTCTATGCTATCAAACATGCCCTTATAGATTAACTCCACTGAAGATAAACTACTGGGAAGCCTGGACATGTTCTTACAACTTTTCATTGTACTAAAAGTCAAAATACAGTAAGAGTTTTTTGAACTTGTTGTAAATGCTAATTTTCTTCTCCGATTCAGAACCATACATTTCATATTACTTGTTCAATTTGGGTTCCTTGTTTTTATATATACAATGCTGGAGGAGTAGATTTTCTTCTATTCTCTTGAAATTTTTATGCAATTTCTCTTGATGCCTAATCTCCCATGTTTTCTCATTAGTCATTTTTATTTTATCTTTTCTTCATCTCCCCCCTTCTGGTAATTATCTACTGAAACTTCTTTCTATTCAACAGTATAGGATTCAATATTTAGAGAATTTCACTAAAAAAATGAACTGAAAAAAAAAAAAAATGGAACCCTGAACACCATATTTGCGATATCTGATGACCAGGGTAATTCAAGTAATCTTCCGATTTTGTCAGAAAAGAGGAAACGGAAAAGCCAGCTAACCTATAGGACTATAGGAGAGCAGACCCCATGTGGATTCCATACCTTCAGGAGGCTATTTAAGTAAAACAGATTATTCATATCTCAGAAACTCCCATACAAGAAACAGAAAAAAGTAAGAAAGCAGAAGTGGTATAGGAGATCACATCACTGAGAGAATGTTGCCGCTATCCACCGTAGTGCTCCATTGGATAGGTGCTGCCGCCACATTATTACTCTTGTTCGTCTTGATTGTTGAGTCCGCCAACAATTCTCAGGCATTCCTTCATTAATCTTTTATTCTTTAACTCATGTATATGTGTGTGTATATATATTGTTTTGATATGAAGCTCTACAGTGAGTTTCTTATGGAGCCTAGCATCAGCATAAACTACTTGGTAGTTGGTACCATGTAGTAATATGCAAGTAGTTTATGTTGAACCCACCGCAAGCTCTATCATAACTCTCTCTCTCTCTCTATATATATATATATATATATATATATATTTGTATATATAAATATATTCATTAAGCTGTTGAATGTGGATCAAGTTACAGGTTGGATGCAGCAAAACCTGTGTAGCGGAGAACTGTAATAGTAAGTGCTTTCCTGAGCATGATTTTTTTTTCTGCTTTAGTTGAATTCTTTGCCCTTGCTGAAATGTGTTCTTTAGCAATCAATATTAGGTACGGGAAGTACTGTGGAGTAGGATGGACGGGATGTCCAGGGGAGAAACCTTGTGATGATTTGGATGCTTGTTGCAAGATCCACGACGAATGTGTGGAGAAAAAAGGTATTTTCTAAACCGCCGGTTTTTTAATCAGGTATTATAAAAAGTGAAACCCAATCATCATATGACTAGGAGATATACACTATGTTATGATTGAAGAAAACTAAGAGCAGTTTTAGTTAATTCAAATGATTTGGTTCTTGTTTACTTGACCTGATTTAATGTCTTCTCTGACATTATTGATTTGAACATATTTAGGTATGATCAACATCAAATGTCATGAGAAGTTCAAAGTATGCATAAAGAAAGTGCATAAATCAGGTAAGGGAGGGTTTTCCAAGAGCTGTACATACGTTACAGCCGTGCCTACAATGTCAAAAGGAATGGATTTGGCAATTCTTTTTAGTCAGTTGGGTACCCCAAGAGAAGAACTTTAATGGAGTACATTTTTAGTTTGGCAAAAATGGTTACAAAATTCTTCCTTTGAAAAATTGAGATTCTTTTACCACAAATTTTTAGTGTCTCACAGTCACAGGACACCTATTCTTCTTTTATAGATTGGATCTTGACATATCCAACTACTGAATTTATGGCATATTTGATGTGAATCCAGAAATTAAATTGAGCAGAATATATACAGCATCTCACTTTTCATTTTGGAAACACATAGCAAATGCTGGAAAACAAGCATGCAACTGTGGGTCCTAGCCTTTAAGTCTTATGTAAAAAAGACTTTATTTAGTGTGAAGAAAGTAAAAGTAAACATTTGGATATATTAAAAAAAAAAAACATGATTGCAATATTACTATAGGGAAGTTATTCCTAAATTGAATTTTATATAGAAAATTTTTTTTTCTTAAAAAAATATTAAGTATAATACATGTTATATTGTATGTATGTATGTATGTATAAATTCATTAATAAGTCATAAAAAATTAAAATGTTGTCACAATCAATAATAGATAAATATTTTAGGCTATCTTAAATTTATTGTAAAACGACATATGGAGGCATAAATTCCTAAGACAGGACCTGACGTAGCAGAAGCTAATAACACGATGGATAAACGGAAACAAAGGATATATTGAGATGATCGTCTTGATACTACATAGTAGACTACTCGAAAGGGAACAAAATCCTAAAATTTAATCAATATTCAACCACAAAAAATAAAGCTGAACTCATGCTTAAATAATCCTTCTTCTCGCAACAGGCCGAGAATAAGAATAAAGCCCATAATCAAATAATAAAAGGTTCAGAAAGTAAATAAACAAATAAATAAGATGTGCTCTCTTGCATAATCGTTGTTATGCACTCATCAATGTAAACTTCGAGTGTTTCACTCCTTTTTTAGTACCTCTGGTACTCCGATAATACAACACCGTTTTTCCTTTCAAAAAAAAAAAAATCACCGGTGAAAGGAATCAAGTGCTTCCGACAATGCGTGTACGGGTTTGAGTTGTCGCATGCACCTGCTGCAGCGACTGAATCATTTCGGCAGCGGTGCCATCTGCATGCACAGGTGACGACAGCGATATCAAATTAGTTGGGCCACGGGGAAGGGTTGCATATACAATCTGAAAAGGGGAAAACCCCGTACTCCGATTCATTGTCGCATTGTGGGCAAATTCTGCTTGGCTCAATTTTGTATCCCATGAGTGAAGGTGGTCGCCGACTAAGCAGCGAAATAAATTACCCAAAGACATGTTCACCACTTCTGTTTGACCATCTGTATAAGGGTGGTATGCGCTATTAAAGTCCAAGCGGGTATTAGCCATACGCCACAAGCTCTTCCAAAAGAAACTCATAAATCTAGTGTCCCTATTTGACACAATGGAAGATGGTAGACCATGAAGTCAGTATACAATGCTTATGATATGGAGTTCTATGTTATAGTTCGAGTTGTGCGCCATTGGAGACAATATTTGTTTCGTCGTGAGTTTATTTTGTTTACTAAAAAAACAATGGAAGGCGGTAGACCATGAACTCCATATCATAAGCATTGTATATCGACCTCGGGTTTTGTCCCTAAGTAGGATTTTCCCAAGCAAGATTTTAACGGCACTCCGGCCTCTGGCTCGATTTGTGAGCTTATGGTTCAAGATTCTCTTTTTCTTTTATACATCATACATTTTATTGTATAATCCGAGGTCTCTTGAGTTTCTCACTAAAAAAGGCGATCGGGCTCTCATGTTGGCTCAAGACGACCCAAATACCCACTTTTGAAGCATCACAAGACAATTTAAATGGCTCATCAAAATCGGGAAGCAACAGAATAGGGGCCGACGTAAGGCAGCGCTTCACATCTTCAAATGCGGTTGTGGCAGCCGTCGTCCACACAAAGGACTTGCCGCTGAGGCAATCCATTATGGGAGCCACAACAAAGCTGAAATAGACAATAAAGCGGAGGTAGAACGATGTTATACCATGGAAATTGCGTACTTTCGCCAATGTAGACGGAATGGGCCAATCGTGTATACTTACACTTTTCGACTCATCCACACTAATACCCTCTGCTGAGATTTTATAGCCGAGGAAAAGGACCGACGGGAGCATAAAAGACACTTGTTGGGTGCTGCAAATAATTTTTCATTTCACAAAATAACCAACATCGAAGTTAAATGCGCCAAATGGTCGAACAAAGATTTGTTAAACAAAAAAATATCATCAAAATATACGACCACACAGAAGCCCATGAGAGGATGCATGGATTGATTCATCACACGTATAAATGTAGAGCATTTGATAGACCAAAGGGCATTACTAACCATTCAAATAGGCCCTCGCGTGTCTTGAAGGTCGTCTTCCATTCATCTCCCGGGCAAAGGAGAAACTGATGGTAGCCACTCCGCAAATCTAATTTACTAAACACAGTCGACGTCCACTCAGCTGGTCAAGTAAATCATCCAATCTCGGGATAAAAAAATGGTACTGAACTATGACTTTATTAATTACCCGACTATCGACACACATACGCCATGAACTGTCCTTCTTCAGAATCAATAAAGCGGGCACCATACACAGACTCAAACTCTGTTTCACTAACCCTCGCTGTAATAAATCTTCCACTAACCATCGGATCTCCTAATGCTCGGATGAACTCATGCGATAATGTGGTCGATTGGGCAAGGAAGCACCCAATATTAAATTGATTTGATGTTAAATGTCGCGGAGGGGAGGGAAGCCAGCAGGTAACTCGTTTGGAAATACGTCCGCAAAATCACTAAGTAAGAAAGTGAACTCGGGAGGTAGTAGTGAGACATTCGATATAACAGAAGTCTAACAAAGTATAAGGAACATGATAAGGGATTCCTTAACATCACAAATGATAAAACCTGGCTGGAGCAACAAGACCTATGGGGTCGAATGCATAGGCGAAGGGCGCAGTAAAGATGCGTGGAGAACGATCTTGGCTCGCTCGAAAATAAATGAGTATGTATTAGTGTGGCCATCATAGATGGTTGAACGATCAAACTGCCACGGCTTACCCAAAAGTAGGTGGCACGCATCCATAGGCACAATGTCACACCAAGTCGAGCCTTTGTATGTTTGGCCAATAGAAAAATGCAATAAGACTTGTTTGTCCACAGTGATAGAGTTTTTTTTTTTTTTTATGGAAGTTAAATACCCATCCCCTTTTTCCCCTCCCCATGACTCGAACCCAGGACCTAAGGCCTAGGTAGTGGTGCTCTAACCACTTGAGCTATCCCACTTTGTCTCCACAGTGATAGAGTTTCCACGTTGAATCCACGCTAATGTGTACGGATGTGGGTGTGGTTCCGCGGATAGAGATAATTTGGACATCGTAGAAATCACATTTTCGCACGAGCCTGAGTCTATAATGTATCGTATCACTCTCCTTTCCCTGCTACTGTATCAATTTTTTTTAAAGTGTTATTTAATTTGTAATGTGATGTGGAATTTTAAAAAAAGTAATCTGACGTGGCGAGCTCCGGCAATCCACATCATCAATTGTTAGATGGAGGAAAAAAACGTGTATCTAATTGCAACACGATGAAAGATTGGTTTTTTTTTTTTTTTTATAATAATCGTGTAGGCCATGATTAAATAGATACTGAGACTAAAGGTGGTGTATTTATTTAGAATTAACTTTTTAATTATTTAATGAAATACAATTGTTTAAGGTACTAGATTAATTTGGTGAACGGAAAATCTATAGAACTCAATAGGTTTCATTTGTAAGAATGTTTAGTTGCATATAATTCGTGACGAAGTTAGGGATTTTTTTTATAGGAGGGTCTAACAATACTACTGTACATGGATTTTGGATAAGAGGGTCTAGCAATACTATAATGATGAATTGGTATTATACTTAACAAACAAATTTATTATAAAATTATCAATACATTTTATTAAATTAAATTGAACAAGTTGACTTTTGTTACGATTTGCATGAAGTTTTGATTATTCTGAACGGGGTGGACGACCACACTAGTATAGTGTGTGAGGAATGTGGAAGTCAAACTTGTCCATGTAGTGATTGAATCGAATGGTAGACTTTGCTTCGGTTGCTCCGTGGACAACCATCCATGCACTGTATTTTTTTAGATGAACCCTCTAATCAGTTTTTCTATTGTATAGTTGATGAGTCGAGACTATTACATATATTTTTAGTTTTAATTGAGAATTGATTTGATATTGTATTTTCTCGACTTATTACTACTGTATATGTCTTTATGTAGTTTGATATTTTAATTTGATTTAATTCACGAATAATTAAAGTATTTTAAAGATACATGAATGAGCCACGTGTGAGAAGAAGTTGAATAAGAGGCCATCGATTCAATAACGAGACAATGGCCCAACATTAGAAGGTCTAATGATGAGCCCATGGGTTGTATAAATCGGTGACCTACTTGCTTAATAGAATTGACATGAGAAGCAAGGCTTAGGAGGCCGCCATATATACTTGGACTCATGTGAAAAAGATTAGGTGTGAATTATTAGGAAAAAGGCAGGTGTGCGTGAGTTTGAGAAAAAAAAAATAGTTCTAATGAGAGTCGACCGTGATATTTTTGTAGTCATGTTTGACTAATTTTATTTTCCAGTTCGCTCGATTATTTTGTAACGAATTTCTCAATTCGAGCTCTTTGATTTCTTCGTTATTTAATTTATGATATGCGTGTGATATTTAATTATTTTTTGAGTCTGATCAACTTGCATAATTGATTATTTATTTCTAGCTATATTGCATTTTATAATCTGTAATTGTTATAATTGTGTAATTGGAGTAGCAAATAGGGCAAAACACCCTAAGGATAACATAGTCTAGATTGTATAAAACGAGCGTCTCGTGTTCATAGTTTAGTTTGTCCTATTATTTTGGTTCGTTAATGCATTATGTGAATTGAATCTTGAATACATATTTGGGGGTTATTCATTAGAATAGGTTAATTAAGGGTCATACCTTCTAATTAATTAAACTTAATAAATAATTTGAAACTTAATAAATAATTTGAACTAGTTTGGTCGTATTCAAAGATGAGTTGAGATTTTTGTAAATTTTGATTATGTATGAGAATCATTCAAGGGGAAGCAAATCTGGTAATTATAAAAAAAATTATTTTATGGTTTACGCGTTAATTTTATTGCCTTTTAGTAGAATTAGGAAAAACAATTCAACCCCCTCATTTTAATATTTATGTTGATACGAATTGTCCAATATAATTTGCTACTCCCCGTGGGATCGACCCTTGCTTACCCTACTACATAGTGGATTAGTTAAGATATTTATTTTTGGGTGTGGACGACAACACACCAATAGTGGCGTTTAAGGCAATGAAAAATTGAGTTGAACTGGAGCCATCGCGAGAAGTTCTCGGTGCCAAGATGATTGGCCTCTTCTCTTTTGATTTTTTTCACATACCTGGTTCAACATTTTCTTGACATAAGCCCACTCGTCTAGGTTAATTTGAGGAAGAATGGGGCTAGAGTGGCGTGATCCTAATGGTTTGAACACGGATTCTGCCTTTTTTTTTTGGCATGGGAGCTTTGTCGTTGTCCCATAGCCTTTTCAAGGGCTGACATTCTTGAATTGGGCTTAGATGCGCACGAGGCTGATTAATATGTCACTCCTTTGTGTGATATATATATGTATGTATATATATAAATGATGTCGAGTTATAGCCTTGTTGTAGCCTTTTACAACATAAGTTATGCTTAAGAGTTAAGTCACATGAAAAAGAAAAAAAAAGAGATAATAAATGATGTCGAGTTATATTAAGTGCACTTAGACATCTTATTATTTTTATGGGGTTGAGTTATTTATACCACAAATTTAATGTGTATTAGTATCTAGTGTTTCTTATAGATTTGACATGACTTTTTTTTAATTAATAATATTTGGTATTATACTATACCAACAAGTTAATTAATAAATTATCATGAAATGATTCATGCACTACTGAATTAATCATTAAGTATTTAGTTTTTAGAGTCATCAATCTCAATCCTCAACTTAGTATTTATATTATATCTATAGTTTTAATAGATATAATGTTTCTTTTTCGATATAAAGTAATGAGCAAATTTTTGTTTTCTCTCTTTCTGTAAATTTTGCAGAAAAAAAAAAGTGTTCCGGTTCTTTTTTGGGCATAACGTGTGAATATAGTTGTTGGTATTAGTTCAAAAAAAAGTGTAGTATTAATTCATATGTTATATAGTTTGACTTTGTCTAGGTCCGTTCAAGTATATCAACAATTACTATTTATATTATTTTGATATTAAGGCCCAACAATATATTTTTAGTTCACATTGGAGTAATATATTATTAGTTCACATACAATATCGTATTATTTCATATACAGTATAGTATTTGTTCACAAACAAAATAAACAAATGATTGTTGTGTACAATTATGTCCTTACTGTGTCTATGTTGTATACTTCAAAACTGAAAGACATTAAAGTGTATGGAAACTATACTGATCGAATACTATACTGAACTAAACTAGTACTACAGTGTATGAAAACTAATACTATACTATATATAAATTAATATTATATCATATGTGAACCAATACTATACATATTTCGAGTTTAGGACATATAAAAATACTATATTATACTTTAAAACTGGAAGATATTAAAGTTTATACATGTATATGAATGAATACTATACTTTATACGAACTAATACCATACACATTTTTAATTAATACTATACTATAACACTTTTAAACTAAAGTTAAAGTTAATAACAAACAGTAGAATAAGTCTAAATGATTAAAAAAATTGAGAAGAACTGAATTCATGCAAATTTTTGTCACAAAAATAAAGATTCAAATAATACAAGCAAGGAGAGCGAAAAAAAATTAAAAATTTAAAAAAATTTCAGTCTATGTTGAAAGAATGAACAAAATGCAAATATAAATAAAAACACGCAAATGAATCAAAATTTTTAAAAAATGGAGTTGTATATGAAAAAATAATTAAATAAGATGGAATAGAGCAAAATTTTGAGAGGTCCAGTTGGAAAAATAATTAATCGAGATAGAATGAAGAAAATTTTAAGATATCTAAATGAAAAATAATAATTAATTGATTTAAAATACTGTTTGAAGAAATTGAAATCACGCTACAAATATTAAAGCAAAAATTGTGCAACTATAAATGGAAGTTTTACACTATTAAATGACAATACTTGTTTATGTAAAATTGAGATTTTTTTTTTAAATTAATAAATTATTAATGTACTACTTAATTTTTAAAAACTTAATTAATATTATTTAAAAAAAAATTATTATGCTTTAACAAAAATTAAAATTATTATTTTTTTAGAAATTTCATAGGTAATTTTTAAATTATTATTTTTGTCATAAAGAATAAAAATATTAATAAAATGATTTTTTTAAAAGAAATTTCACACTCTCTGACTTGATCTGTGAGCTTATAGTTCTAAATTATTATTTGTGTCATAAAGAATAAAATTCAAGACTCAAAGGTGAAAAAGAAATTAAAAAAAATTAATAATTATTGAACATAGAATCAAACTCTAGAATTCAACAGGAATTATAGCAACATTAACCAACAGGCTCTAACCATTACATTTGAAAATTTTGCAACTAAATTTTTAATAGTTTATTAATATTATATTCTAAATGGATTCAGTTACTGCACTCTTGTAATTCAACTTATATTTGAATTATGTGCACAGACTGAGCCTAATTTGAATTAATTCAGACTCAATTTTCTTATATTAATGAGACTGTAAAATCACTGTCCTTAAAATACATTTTTTAAACTAGGAGCCCAAACAAAACATTTTCTTCCCCATTCTTCTACATTTTTTTATTTTTTTGCATTAATTCTTCTACATTTTTTTAAAAAAAGACCGACTGAGAAAAGGGTGGTATGAATGATGGTGTTGTGGCAGAGGAGAGAGAGAGATTTGATATGGCGGTATTAATTTTTCTGAAATGATCTTTTTCCAAGATAGGAACCTATTGGGTTGCCAGCTGTAACCTCCATTCTGCCTAAAAATGCCCATTTACTCTCCTCAATCTTGTCACACTTTTTGTCTATCTTTATTACGCCCTTTCTTGTTTCTTGAATCTTTTCACTCTTCTGTCCATCTGCCTACACATTTTCCTTTCCTGATTTTTCAATAAATGCCGTATTTCTGTTTTGGAGGTCATGTTAAAGCAGATAAACCTTGTTTTTGAATTCCCCCTTTCTCTCTCTGCATTTCGCTTTCTTTGAAATTCTCGAGATTGAGGCTTTTTTGAAACTCAGAAGAAAAAAAAAACCCAGTTCGAAAAATTCGATCTTGATGAGTGGGAGAGCAGGCTCTCTGTGAGCCTGTTCATTGTTTCTTTGAAGGATTTCGTGGTCATGGCTCTTTTGATTCAGAAAGAGCAGCAGATGGATGGAAAGTATGTGAGGTACACGCCAGAGCAAGTGGAGGTTTTGGAGAGGATTTATGTGGAATGCCCTAAGCCCACTTCAACCAGGAGACATCAGCTTATTAGGGAGTATCCCCTTCTTGCAAACATTGAGCCTAAACAAATCAAAGTTTGGTTTCAGAACCGCAGGTATTATATGGTTATCTACATTGTTGAATCGAATGACTTTTGTGTGGGCCTTTTTGTTTCTCCTTTTTTGGATTGTTTGTTTCTTTTTCTATACTCAATTCGTTCTTGAGGGTTTCCAGTTTTGAACAAGTGTTGTTTTGTTTTTTCTGAATCTTATATATGCTCTCCCGTGTGTACTTGAAGAATGCTAAACAAATAATTTGGAAAAAACTTAATGAGAACAATATGGGATCTTATTGCACATGTTTCACTGTTGCTTTGAACAATATGGGGTCTTGTTGCACTAGTCTCATGAGTGGAAACCTAGTTGGTTTGTCTGGTCGTTAAATACCTGAGTGTACATCATGTATCTTTACTTACTAATCGTGATTGGAATATTTTATGGAGTAGTAAATTGCAATTGTTATATAATCAGGTGAATTTAAGTTGTTTGAGAATTGTCATGTTAACATTTCTCTTTTAACATCTTCATGAACAACTATCAGATCAATTTTGGTAGTGTTGAATACATAAAACGTTCTACGTTTCTGCATGCCTTATCTCTTTGTGTTACTTCTTGAAAATGGTACGTTGATGAAATTCCTCTTTTTCTTTCTATTAATCTTTGTTGTCTAGTTGGTGCATATATGACCATTCTCCATTTTGTTCCCCGTATGAAACTATGAATGCATTCGTTTTTTCTATCTGATATGCATCCACCAAAGCTCTATAGTTTGGCTATCAGATTCTGAGTGTAGCAATGCTCCTTTCATGTCTAATACAATCCCCAAAATATGTGGTTGATTACATTTTCAGGCAATGGTTATTTAGATTTGGTACTTAAAATGAATAGCCACTGTCCACGCTACGCCCAACTTTAACGATCCAGCTCTTTCCTTGTAACAATGTTTTGTCATTTGCGTATTGGATCGTTCTTGCAACATTCTATTATTCTTCTCTTGAATTTTTGTTTGAAACATTTTGAGATTAAATAAAGGTGTAAATATGGGGTTTAGATAATTAGGTTGCAAAAAAAATGAAATATAACCTATCCTGGGCTTCATTTGATCCAGAAATCACAACTTTCATTAACTAATAGTAACAATGTCCTTTCATGTCTGAATCCTATTTTCCCACATCTATAACCTATGCATGATTCTATGGAAATTGAGGGGGTTCTTGATTCAAAATTCATCAATGAGACTGAGAAGGAGTATAGGGTAATTGTGGTGTTTAATGAGAATAAAAGAAGACCAATTCACCTTCTTCATAGTTCATACATCATATTAGGTAATGAAACTCAAAATAAGGTCATTGTAACCCCATTTTGATTAACTACTTCCCCTTGTATAATTATTTCTCCTCAACCATTACCCTATTACTCAACCAACAATAATTTTATCCTCATTTATTCGTAGATTGGAGCAAAACACTAACAATGTAACCATCATCCTCATTGTAATTCACTATTCGTTAATCCTCGTTCCTATTCCCTTTCAAGAATTTGAACCAAGTGTCCCCTGAGTTTGATTATGTTTTTCTAGATGCCGCGAAAAACAGAAAAAAGAAGCATCTCGTCTTCAGACTGTCAACAGGAAGCTGTCTGCCATGAACAAGTTACTGATGGAAGAGAATGATCGCCTTCAGAAGCAGGTCACAAATTTGGTTTACAACAATGGCTACATGCGTCAGCGCCTGCACACTGTAAGTTTATTGACCATTCTTCTTGATTTTGAATGTCCTTTAATATTCGTTCACCTGGTAAAGCCTAAATTCAAATCCATTTTAACATATGATCGTTGTTGTAACAGGTTGGTACAACAGCCACTGATACCGTATGTGAGTCTGTGGTAATGAGTGGTCAGCAAAATCCAACGCCTAAACATCCTCCAAGGGATGCTAATAATCCAGCTGGGTAATCGATCCCTCGTGTCTCTATTCATTGTGACTCATTACAAAGAGTCTTTAGGCCACTGTTAGAAAAGCTAACACTAGTTTTGTGTTTGCAATTTTGTGGTTTCTTAGTCTTCTCACGATAGCTGAGGAGACCCTGACGGAGTTCCTTGGAAAGGCTACTGGAACTGCTGTCAACTGGGTCCCGATTCTTGGGATGAAGGTTCGTTCTTTTCGAATGCTTCTTCCAATTCCTTTCTCTTCTTTTTGTTCTGATATATGTTTTTCCATGTGCTTAGCCTGGTCCGGATTCTATTGGCATCGTTGCTGTGTCACGCAATTGTAGCGGGATAGCAGCACGAGCCTGTGGCCTAGTGAGTCTTGAACCCACAAAGGTGATTGATTAGTTCATACTTTTGTCTTCTATCCGCCCGATTTCTTCTTTGAATTCAGCTTTAACACTATTCAGTTTGCAGGTCGCTGAAATTTTCAAAGATCGTCTTTCTTGGTATCGCGACTGCAGATGCCTTGACATAGCAAGCACAATCCCCACTGTTAATGGGGGTAAAATTGAGCTCATATATATGCAGGTTAGTTGTCTTTGTAAACTAAATGTTACCCTTATTTTCATAGATCATACAAATAGCTTCCAACTCATTTGAAATTAATTTCTTCTTTAGACTTATGCACTAACCACATTGGCATCGGGTCGTGACTTTTGGACTTTAAGATATACAACCACTTTGGAAGATGGCAGTCTTGTGGTGAGCAAAATCTATGCTCTTTAACAATTACATTTAAAGCTGTTTAAGAAGGAAGAGGTACACCTAGACCCCTGAAGTTATTACCTCAGGTCCAAATAAGCCCTTAAAGTATTTTTTGGTGTATTTAAACTCATCAAGTATTTTTTTTTTCAAGTCCAAGTAAACCATTTAAAATAATTTTTAGTGCAACTAAGCCCTTATCATTTCAAAACTGCACAAAAAAGACTCTTCTATTAACACATTTTTTTAACTAATGTAATTATATGATAAATTCCCTAATTTTAATAAAAATATACAAAAAATAATGCCAACATTAAAATTAAAAAGCACATAAATAATAAGTACAAAATGTCATATTTTTTTATTGGAAACATACAAAAAAAATAATTCAAAAACCACCTTCATTAATAAATAAGAAACACTAATTTGAAATAAGAAAAAGCTAATGCCAAATTTGGTGATAGACAAATAAGATGATGCATCTTTATTTTGGATTAATAGAAGTGTATTTTTATTTAATTTTACAAGGAAAAATGGTCTATTTGCACTAATAAAATACACTGAGGTCGTATTTGTTCAATTTAAAAATGTGAAAAGGAATTATTTGCACTAAAAATTACATTAAGGGAGTACTTGCCTACTTGGGGTAATAGTTTGAAAGGTGTTGATTTACCTTGTCCCTTTCACGAACTCACTTGAACACAATTTAGTGTTTGTGAAAACCTATTGCCATATTATTTCTGCAGATTTGTGAGAGGTCGTTAACATCTTCCATGGGTGGCCCAACTGGGCCACCTATTACTACCTTCGTTAGAGCTGAAATGCTGCCTAGTGGTTGTCTTATATGTCCTTGTGAGGGTGGTAGCTCGATTGTCCACATAGTCGATCACATCGACTTGAATGTAAGAAATTAGTTATGTTTTTTTTGGGTCTTTATTATCTGTCCCGATCTGTGTCCCAAGTCCTAACACATTAACTTATGTCAGGCGAGCAGTGTTCCCGAAATATTAAGGCCACTCTATGAATCATCACATATCCTAGCTCAAAAGATGACAATGGCTGTAAGAACCTTTTGCTTTGTATTGTTAGGTATTTGTGTGTGTTTCACTTGTTCGTCTTAGACTCTTAGGCAACTCGTCACTTTCTTGTATGTATATACAGGCCTTTCGCCATATCAAGCAAATTTCTCAAGAAATAAATGGAGAGATCCAGTGTAGTGGCGGCCGCCAACCTGCTGTTCTGAGGGCATTAAGTCAAAAATTGTGCAGGTGGGAAGAGGACGACACTCTAGCTTTAAGACTTGAGCTTTGTGCTATCAATTTGAATTTTTCACTCTATATATAAATGTGGTATTCTATAAAAAAAATGTAAAATAAAGAGGAGGGCTGCAACTCGGTCAAGGTTTAAAATGGGCCTTAAAAAACCTGCTTATGAAATATCCAGTGGGAAAACCATTAGCAGGAAAAAGAGTATAAAAACCAACAACAGTTCGAAACATCAATTTAATTAAATCAATAGAATTCTGCATGTAGATCTCACTCTATATCTTTCTTGATTTGGTTCATAGGGGTTTTAATGATGCTGTTAATGGTGGAGTTGATGATGGGTGGTCACTAATGAGTAATGATGGGGTGGAAGATGTAACTATTGCTGTTAACTCGTCGCCAAACAAATTTCTAGGTTCCCAGTTTAACACTCTGTCGATGCTCCCGACTTTTGGGGGAGTCATTTGTGCACGGGCATCAATGCTTCTCCAGGTTTGTTTTGCTTAATTACTTCAGACAAACTTTAGATGTTTCTTTGGAATAATGTTTTTTTAGGACCATAACTATAGGGGAGTGGCAAATTGGCAATTGAAGGACAATGTGTTATAAGTTTGGCAAATGTAGGCCATTACTCTTTTCCTGCACATTAAGGCCGGCCCTTAATTTTTTTTTCCTACACATTTAGGCCCGTTATAAGGGAATAATGACCTACATTTGCCAAAAATAATTTCCAAACAAAAAGAAGATTATTGTCCTTCAATTGCCACCCGCTATAGATACGTTCCTAAAGAAATTATTTCCAATGTTTCTTGGTACAATTGGTGACTCTATTACCTTTATGATGCAGAATGTGCCACCTGCTTTACTCGTTCGATTCTTGAGAGAGCATCGTTCAGAGTGGGCTGATTATGGGGTCGATGCTTATGCTGCTTCTTCTCTTAAGGCTAATTCGTATGCTGTCCCGTGTGCAAAGCCTGGAGGTTCTCCTAGCAGTCAAGTTATTTTACCGCTTGCACAGACCGTTGAAAATGATGAGGTATGTCATTTATTTTATTCTAGCTTCTTAACTGTAATTAGTGTTGCCTTGTTTCTCTTATTTAAATTGCTCGATTATCCCCTGTGAATTTAGTGTCTAGAGGTGGTTCGTTTGGAGGGTCAAAGATTCTCGCCCGCGGATACGTACTTGTTACAGGTTTGGTCATTTGAATTCTGTTTTAAGTATATCATATTCTTTAGTGTAAATTGCATAAAATATCACAGCATTTTCATGTTTTCTCAATTACAACATATGTTTTGAAAATTCGCAATTCGTTACACGGACTTTTTAAATTTTGCAATTATTTCATTTGACTATTAAAAACATAGTTGTAATTGAACAAAAAAGCGTGAAGAGGTAGTGATTTTTATTTTGCAATTTAGCCTATTCTTTATCATCTTCGTTTTAGGTTATGAGGTTTTATTTACTTACTGTAAACACTGCAGCTATGCAGTGGGATGGATGAAACGTCTAATGGTACCTGTGCTCAACTTGTTTTTGCACACATAGACGAATCATTTGGCGAAGATGCTCCTATGCTGCCTTGTGGTTTTCGTGTTATACCTCTAGATCTTAAATCAGTTGAGTGAAATTACTTATATCTCCTCTTTAAATTCAAGAATGTTAAATCATTAAAAGAGACTCTTTATTTTGTTGATGCAGGATTGGCCTGCAGCAGCTCAGACATTGGACTTGGCTTCTGGCCTTGGTGTTGGAGCTCGTCAAATTGGTGAAGTTGAGTCGAGTAATCAGAATGTGAGGTCCGTTTTGACAATTGCATTCCAGTTCACTTTTGAAAATCAGTATCAAGACAGTGTAGCTGCTATGGCCCGCCAATATGTACGTAGTGTTGTGAGCTCGGTCCAGAGAGTTGCTGTTGCAATTGCTCCATCTCGACTTAGCTCCCATACGGTACCTAAGCCGAATCCAGCTTCGCCTGAGGCTGTTACATTGGCACGTTGGATATGCCGGAGCTATAGGTATGTGGTCTATATTGCTTTATATCAAAATTGTATGTAAATTCATTAATGAAATTAATACTTTTTTTTGAGAAATCTCCTGGACACCAGTTGTACAGTGCTATTGTACATAACTAATTACTTTTCAGTGAAAACAACAAATACTTTTTAATAAATAAGTATTTACATTTAAAAATGTAACCATTCCATGAAACCCCCCGTCCCTCTTGTGGTTCGTAAATGTTGCGCAAAATCCCCTTGCGGTTTGGAAATTGCATGAAACCCCCTGTGGTTTATTAAATCAATTGAGATTTCCCTTTTTTTTTTTCCAGAAACGAGTTTAACGGTTTTACCTATTTCCTCTTTTTTCCATATCATTTTTTTCAAATACTGAAGTTTTTGGACTACACAATGAGGTACATAACGTGAAATAAAGCAAATAGATAAAATCGTTCACTCCCTTTTTTTGTAAAAAGGGAGAATTCACTTGATTAATATAGTTAAGTAACATTGGTGAAAATGTATTTATTCAATGTACATGGGACAATACACTAGAAAATAAAGGACAGTGGTCAAAACTAAAAAATGTTAAAGTACAGAGTGGAAAAGAAACAGGCTTCTTAAATAAATCTACTTTGTTACCGTAAAATACTTACCAGATTATATTGTTATAATTCTTAGGGTGCACACTGGAGAAGACCTCCTTCATGGTGATTTACGAGCAGATGGCGCTGTTCTAAAACAACTTTGGCACCACCATGATGCTATTATGTGTTGCTCAGTCGTGGAGAACGTTAGTCACTGTTGCTTTCTTCTGCTGATCATTGTTTGCTTCTGACTTCATATTATTAACGTTTTCTGTTCGACTTTAATTCAGGCATCAGCGGTTTTTACGTTCGCAAACCAAGCTGGTCTTGACATGATGGAGACGACACTGGTGGCTCTTCAGGACATAATGCTCGAAAAGATTCTTGATGAAGCCGGTCGAAGGGTTCTCGTCTCTGAGTTCTCCAACATCATGCAGCAGGTATGCTAAAAATATAAAGTCTCATTTTTCTGCCAAAATCACATTCCAAAAATGATTTTTTTTACGTTATTTCAATTACAACAACTATGTTTTTCAAGTTTGAATTTGATACACAGACTTTTTAAATATTGTTATAATATTATGACTATTTTCATTTGAAAGGGTTGTGTGTATTGAATTCCAAATCGAAGTATTGGAGAATTTCTAATCAGCTTAATAAACCCACCCCCTGTGCTGATCGAGATTACTGATATGTGTGATTTGGTTCGATTGCAGGGCTATGCCTATTTGCCTGCTGGAGTGTGCGTTTCGAACATGGGGCGACCTGTTGCGTATGAACAAGCGGTTGCATGGAAGGTTGTTGATGATGGTGGCTCCAATCACTGTCTAGCTTTCATGTTCATCAATTGGTGTTTTGTTTAACCACCTCCCAGACTATACATTTTCTGTTGATTTGTGTCCTTTTTATTTGGATAAACTAATCCTGTTGACAAGACTTGTGAAATTCTCCGCTTTATTTATGAAACCAGGATTTGGTGTAGTACAACAGACCGCGTTGTGTTGTGCAGTAAAAGGTCCGTGTCTTTCCCTTTGTTTAACTGCACAACACGACGTTGTACTGCACCGGGTTTAAATCCTAAAATATGAACTCTTGACACAGTGACTGCCAGATTTATTATACTCCTATATTATTAGTTCGAATTATGCATACTTACGCAATATAAAATAGAAAACATTTTGTATAAAAAGGTTACATATGTGAAATGAATTTAGATTATTATAATATATACTACCTTCAACTTTCACACTTTTCTTTTTAAAACATTTCACAATAATTTTTACATTTTTTTAATATGTGTGTCCATCTATCTATAAAAGTTAATATGGCTCTATTACAAAGATCAGTGTTGGGTGCCATTTTTTTTTTTAGGATTTTTTTCAGCACACCAATAAGATTTTATTTTTATTTTATGTTTCTTCATTGTTGTTGCTCCTCTTTACCGCATGTGTACTTTTTCCTTATAAAAGCACGTTTTGAGAATTCTGTATAATATGAACTAGTGTTAAGCCGGCGTTTCAACTATATTAATATAATTGAACATTTTACAAATACTTATACCGTATACTTAATTTCATAAATTAAATAAATTTGGTAAGTTTGTTATCTTTTGTATCAATCTTGCTAATTCTAAAAATTATTTATTGATAGTTCAAAAATTATGCTTAGTCATGACTAATTCAGTGTTAATTAATTAGTCAAATATTTCTATCTAATTTGTTTTCCAAAACTTGTATACTCCATATTACTTTAAAAGTTACCTTCAATGTTTATGAAAAATATTACCTTACAAATATTTCTATCATGCTCGTAAATTTCCTTTAACATATTATCATGAAGTTAAACTTTTTTCTGAGTATAACTGTACTCTTTGTGTTTCTTATTATCACCCCAAAAATTTATGCAACTTAATTGAGTTGGAGAAACATGGAAATGTGTTTGGAAAGGAAAGGTTGTTACGAGGATCGTCGCCGTCAAGTTGTAAGTTTGGAAAGTGCGATACTTGCATGCCATGATTAAGGTTTGTTATGCAAATTGGAGAAGCCTCTCTTTGGAGGTGTCAATGCAATGGAAAGATCTACTCACCAAAATAAATTGACTTAGTTCGAGGGGTTGAAAAATTACTCTACCATAAATATATTGCTTGATTATTAAACATTTGGTATGAATTCAATGTAATTAAGTAGTTATGTTTCAAGGATATAATTATAAATTAAGTATTGTTATATATATATATATATATTTTTTTTATGTTTCTTAAATTTACTTTATTTCAATGCTATTGGTTAGAAAATGCATCATTTCACTTGTTATTTAAAATCTATGGTTAACAAAGTAAGATAAATATATAGGCAATTACTTATGTGTACCAGTTACATGTATGTAACTGGCTATTTACCCTCCTTTTTAACTAAGTCCACACTTCCTTCTTTTAGGCACTCCCTTTTTCTTTTTTTAGGCACTTATGTGTAACTAAATCCAATTATTTATATGGGTTATTATTTATTTACCTTCTTTTTTATTAATTTCACCCCCAAATTTTTTAAAACAAAAATACATGTAAACTACTATATTACCACTATATCAATTAAATTAAAATACAACTCATTAAAATTATAATTATACACCGACTATCGATTCACCAATGAAACACCACGAAGTCAAATATTATTCTATTTTTTTAACTTTTAAAAAATAAATATAAAAAACATAACGAATATTAAAAAAAATATGAAACTCAAAAATAAAATTATGAAATAAAATTTTCAGTTTTTTTTTTCAAAAAATAACCAAAATTTAGAAAAAAAATTCAAAAAAAATCGAAAAAAAAAACTAAACTAAAAAAATTCAATTTTTTTTCTAATTTGGGTATAAATGTATGAATATGACATGCTCACTTTCTAGCTTTAATCTAATTTATAATAACTAAGATTATTTTGTTATGTCTTCATTATTTCTAAAATGATATCTGATTTGTTACAAATTTTTTAAGGTTGTAGATTATTTTTTAAAACTAATTAATAACATAATCTAATTGAAAAATAAAATTTATATTTAGAAACTTAAATGAGTGGAGAATTGGGGAAGAAACCAGCATAATATTGCATCAGCTTTATTATTTTCTTCGAGGTCATCGCCATGTTGATGCATTCATATGTTTATTGAGTGTGATCGTATCTATTAATTGAATTGTCTGTTCAGTGTGATTCATTCTCACTTTTGTTCTTCTTACTAGTTAGTTAATATCAATTTTTTAATATTGATGTATTAATTTGCATGGTATGCCTGAGATTATAAATGTGTTAAGTTATGTATTTTTTGTTAAATATAAATATTAGTTTAAATACGATATAGTATTAGTACGCCTATGGTATAGTACTAGTTAATATATTGTATAGTACTAGAGATTAATGTGGGTATAAATATATTATTTAATATATTAACTAATACTATACAATATTTGAATTTATACTATACTATATTTGAACTAGTACCATAGAGTATGTGAACTAATACTATACAATATGTGAACTAATACTATACTATATTTGAACTATTACCATAAAATATGTGAACTCGAAACTCGAAAAAAATAGAACTTGTACCAGTATAAACTAATATACAATACTGCATATTAACTAATAATATATCATAATACTTATCAACTGTTATCATAACACTTATAAACTAAAAATTATATTCATAAAAAATTAAAATAAAGTGATTAAAAAATAAAAGTTCAAATGAAAAAAATAATTAAATAATGTAAAACGAAGTGAAATTTGTAAGGAATGAAGTAAAATTTTGAAAGGATAAGGTGAAAATTATACACCAATTAATTAAAGTAAAATAGTACCAATAAAATTAAACACTTGCGTAAGAGAGGTGCGAGTTTTATATTTTAAAACAAATTATTATTATACTATTTAATACTTAAAACAATTAATATTATTCTTAAAATTTTCTTATTAGACTTTAAAATTTTAGAATAATTATTTATGACATAAAAAGAAAGTACGTTAAAAAAATTATCATTTGAAACACAAATGATAAATAGGAAGAAAAATAAATTAAAAAAATAATATTAAAAAGATAAATATAAATATCAATTGAGTAAAATAAAAAATAAAATTTTAAAAAATTAATGGAGTATTATTTTTTAATGATAAAATTTAAAAAAAAAATTAATTGAAGTAAAATAAAGGCCCAAGAAAAAATTTATGTGTTAAATTGATATAGTAAATGAGTCATGTATTATTTGTAATGAGTCATTTGATTGGATATAATAAATGAGTCATGTGTTATTTGTAATGGATTATTGGATTGAATATAGTAGTTACATATATTGGATTGGATATAGTAGTTACATGTAACTACTGGATTGGATATAGTAGTTACATACATGTAACTAGTACACAAGAGTGCAACTCAAATATATATTCACAAGTATTGAAGAAAAAAGAAAGAGATCACTAAATTGAATAACTTTGGACAAACCATTGAATTTATGAGGTGGCACACACAATAATTTGGTAATATCATCATTAATTTGTCTTTTTTTTTCCACAATCAACATCTTGTGTTTCTATTTGTTAATTTTATGTTAGAATGAGTATGATTTTATACTTATTCTAGTTTTGAATGAACACACACTTGAAACTCTTTTATTTGACTAAAAAACTACAACATGTTATATTTAGATTAGTACATTTGATATGTTGTGAATCTCGGTCATGCACATATTTGGATTCATATAGATATCCACCCATGCGGTACTTCATTGTACCATATATATAAGATCCGTCTGTATAGATATCATCATCTACATCCAGAAAGCCGTATGCTTTGGAAGAAGCTTGTACAGTTTGGGAAGGGGTTTTGATTGATCAAAAAGAGGAATCTACTTCAACCGATATGCCCTTAGGCACGGCCATACATAACATAGAAATCACACTTGGAAAGGGTGGACAATTAGTTAGAGCAGCGGGTGCTGTAGCGAAACTGATTGCAAAAGAGGGGAAATCGGCCACATTAAAATTACCTTCTGGGGAGGTCCGTTTGATATCCAAAAACTGCTCAGCAACAGTCGGACAAGTGGGGAATGTTGGGGCGAACCAGAAAAGTTTGGGTAGAGCCGGATCCAAGCGTTGGCTAGGTAAGCGTCCTGTAGTAAGAGGAGTCGTTATGAACCCTGTAGACCATCCCCATGGGGGTGGTGAAGGGCGAGCCCCAATTGTTAGAAAAAAACCCACAACCCCTTGGGGTTATCCTGCACTTGGAAGAAGAAGTAGAAAAAGGAATAAATATAGTGAAAATTTGATTGTTCGTCGCCGTAGTAAATAGGCGAGAAAATAGAATTTCTTTCTTCGTCTTTAAAAAAAATAGGAGTAAGCTGTGATACGTTCACTAAAAAAAAATCATTTTGTAGCCAATCATTTATTAAGAAAAATTGACAAGCTTAATAAAAAAGCAGAAAAAGAAATAATCGTAACTTGGTCCCGTGCATCTACCATTATACCCACAATGATCGGCCATACAATTGTTGTTCATAATGGTAAGGAGCATTTGCCTATTTATATAACAGATCGTATGGTAGGTCACAAGTTGGGAGAATTTGTACCTACTTTGAATTTCCAAGGACACGCAAAAAGCGATAATAGATCCCGCTGTTAGTTAATCTTATCTTAAAAAACATATAGATAGATAATGATGATTCATTAGTAGGAGAGAAACTTTATGCTAAAGAAGAAACAAAAAGAAGTATACGCTTTTGGTCGACATATATCTTTATCCGCAGAGAAAGCAAGAAGAATAATTGATCAAATCCGCGGTCGTTCCTACAAGGAAACACTTATGATACTAGAACTCATGCCTTATAAAGCATGTTATCCCATTTTCAAATTGGTTTATTCTGCAGCAGCAAATGCTAGTTTCAATATGGGTTCCAACGAAGCCAATTTAGTAATTAATAAAGCTGAGGTTAACGAGGGTACTTCCTCGAAGAAGTTAAAACCCCGGGCTCGAGGACGTAGTTATGCAATAAAAAAAGCTACCTGTCATATAACTATTGTAGTGAAAGATATATCTTTAGATGAATATGAAGATATAGATTTAGATTCGTTAAAAAACCCTAAGACAACTATGGTATATGATGATGCGTATAATAGTGAGGTAGTATGGGACAAAAAATAAATCCACTTGGTTTCCGACTTGGTACAACCCAAAGTCATCATTCCCTTTGGTTTGCCCAACCAAAAAATTATTCTGAGGGTCTACAAGAAGATCAAAAAATAAGAGATTTTATCAAAAATTTTGTTCAAAAGAATATGAGAATATCCTCCGGTGCCGAGGGAATTGCCCGCATAGAGATTCAAAAAAGAATCGATTTGATCCAGGTCATAATCTTTATGGGATTCCCGAAGTTATTAATCGAAAGTAGACCGCGAGGAATCGAAGAATTACAGATGAATCTACAAAAAGAATTTTATTATGTGAATCGAAAACTTAACATTGCTATCACAAGAATTGCAAAACCTTACGAAAATCCTAATATTCTTGCAGAATTTATAGCCGGACAATTAAAGAATAGAGTTTCATTTCGAAAAGCAATGAAAAAGGCTATTGAATTGACTGAACAAGCAGATACAAAAGGAATTCAAGTACAAATTGCAGGGCGTATCGACGGAAAAGAAATTGCACGTGTCGAATGGATCAGAGAGGGTCGGGTTCCCCTACAAACCATTCGCGCTAAAATTGATTATTGTTCCTATACAGTTCGGACTATCTATGAGGTATTAGGCATCAAAATTTGGATTTTTATAGACAAGGAAGAGGAATAACAAAACTTTCATTGTTTTTCTGTCGATAGAACAAAAAGGAGGAAACTCTTTCATTCTTTTTCTGACCCATCAAACAAATTCCGAATTCTTTAATTCTATAGGGTTGAATAAAAATTGGATTTACCTTTTGTTTTGATATAATTGCTATGCTTAGTGTGTGACTCGTTGGTTTTTAGGATATAGACCTTTGGTGTGCTGTAGTAGAAAGACCAAATTAAGAGAGATTGTTGATGTTGTATCAGTGTTGTGTAGAATGACAAAATATTTTGGACAACATCATAATTTGTCATTTTTCGTAAAACTAACTTCGATTTTAGATGTTGTTCTTTATGTTTCTGAATTGCAAGTTGATGACATGGAGGTTATCCACGTAGGCGGTTGCAAGCATCATGAAGTGAGAAGTTAAAAAACATGCTTAGTTATTCTTACTTTTAAAGAGTGTGTGAAGGAATTAATAGATCATGAAAAACGGATTTATTGAAGTTGGAGCAGTTGAATTTTACGCCTATAAATAAAGGCCACTACAACTCGAGAAAATGAGGAGAAAGTAACATATAGTTATTAAATTATCAAATGCATTAGTGTATCTAACTTTAGAATTTGTTTCTTCTCATTTAAATTGATAGATCGTTGTGGACTCTGTCAACATATTTATCTTTCTTATACATTGATAGATTATATGTGAAGTTTGTATCACTACTCGCTATAGCGAAGTTTCTGTCGTGAGAGACATATACTTATCCATAGTTTATACAAATTTTGAATATATTTGCAAGTGTTTTTAAGTTTTTCTCTGATAATTGTTGTTTGAATTGTGTCAACATTCTAGATAACATCTTCGATAAAGCGCACACACACACTTTCAGTATACATGATATATCGATCTTGTTTGAAATCAGTACTGAGCCACTGCCCAGTGCAGTCTTGCTGTAGAACCGCCCTTGAACCGATTGCATATGTCAACGCTCGTTCTTAGAGAGAGAACGTGTTCTTTTCCAACCAGAAAGATTTGAATTTGAAATTTCATTTTTCCCATTCCAATCAATTTTAAATTTGCAAATTCAATATCTCCATTGAAATACATATTCATGGTCCAACACCGTCTATTACTATTGAATCAATGCTTTTCCTTATCAATTCATTTGTTTCCCTACTTTACTTTCACCTAATCATTACCCTACTAACTAAAAATAATAAAATAATATGCCATCATCATTCAAAAGTATCGATTTGATGTAAAATTTCATTCATCCATACTCTTTCATCTCTCAAATCTCATTCATCCATACTCCTTCATCTCAAACTATAACACATGCTCCCTCCATACCTTTTTTAAAAATGTCTCATTTAATTCATTCACACATTCAAATTATCTTATTTATTAAGGTTTGAAAAGACACTTATACCCTTATTAAAAAAATTATATAACTACACTCTAAATTATACGAATCATTAATGTTATCAAGTTCATTATTCCTTGATTTTATAAACCACAACAATATTCCACGGTATGCATATATTGTACCTTCAAAATCTTCCATTAAATTTGCATCGATATTAACTTACCAACGAATTAACGACAGCAAGTTCTTGTCACAACAACCTGCACAAAAAAGGTCCAAGGCAATACATTTGATGCACAAAAAAGGTGCAAGGCAATACATTTGATAATAGTATGAATTTCTTAGTAGAAAAACAAACTAAAGAGAAGAGATGGGGCAGATTTCAGATAAAATCGTCGTCTCGATTAACACGCACATACAATTCTCCTCTGTACAAGATAATCACTCAGCAAGAAAGAAAAATGAAATCAGTTAGCAGAATTCTACAGTTTTCATCAACAATTACAACCCATTCTTTTTAACAGATGGAGGCCACGATAATCTCCTGTTGGCGGCCTCATCGCCATAATTTGATTCTCCAATTTCGCTACTAGTATCATCTCCTTCGCGACGTTCGTTGCCTTGCCTCCCAACGGCTAAATCATCGAAGCTAGATTCAGTTCTCCAGGGTGGGGGAGTTACACATTCAGATTCTCCCATTACTCTTTGGGAGGAAGGTCCCACTCTCAGAGTCTGAAGTTTGGTAAATGACTCTCTCATTGCAGTCATAGCTTCGAAGAAACGAGTGCACGATGCTAAAGCAACAGGAATTGGACGCAGCATTTCCTAAATTATAGAATCACATAATATCAAGAATGCAAATTGCAGGATTCTTTTATTATTGTAGATAATAATTCTGATAAGGCATTATAGATAATTCTAACAATCATAACACGGGCACACAGTGACCAAAAAAACAGGTTATGGTGAGAAATCTCTGGGTTTTTTCTCTCAGTATCAAGTATCAGAAAAATTTAGGAGTTTTATCAGTTCAGAACTTGAAAAATAGAAAAACTATCAATTAGAGAACTTTCATATCGATTCAGTGCTTAAAAAATAAGAAACTGTAAATTTGAAACCAAAATAATAGAGACTATCAATTTAGGATTCACACATTTTAAGACCATGTTTGACATCTTATAGTTTCATGTTATCCAACAATATTTTTATAAATCACAATAAAAAAAGTATGCATTAATTTCACACGAGTGGGGAAAGTAGGAATAAAAAAATAATTATGTACTCCGTATATTAATATATGAGGCTATAAACTTAAAAGATACCAAATATGGTCTTAATATTTGTGAGTCCTAAAAATTGATAGTTTCTATCATTCAGACCTCAAATTGTCAGTTTCTTATTTTTCAGGTTTTGAATCGATAGGAAAAATCTTTCAAGCCCTATAAGATAGTTTTACTATTTTTCAGGTCGTGAATTGGCAAAATTCCATAATTTTAAGCAATCAGATTCGATGAAATATCATGTGTTAATAAATGATAACAGTGAAAATCACTAAAAATCCTTATCCTCTTCCTACTTTTCCTTTTGATTCTTTGTTGGATCCATCACATTAGCCAACATATGCGACATCGGATTTTAGTTTCCCACTTGATGGGCCACAACACTATTTTAGATTTTGTATTGATGTACCATAATTACCAAGACTTTTCAAGCTAGCACTGTTCTAATCCCCACCCCCCTCCCCAATTCAGACAAACAAAAGGAATAAAAAGAGAAGGAAATAGGAACACACACAGACACAGCATGAGATACCCAGCTAATAACTTACCCCCCATACTGTAGGTGGTTCTCTAAAATTTTGGCTCCATTGAAAATCAGCAACAGAAGCTGTCAAGGCTCCATAATCACTTGCCGCCTTCATTAACAATTCTGAAAATTGTTTCTGTAAAAATCAGGAATACGAGAACAAGCATTAGATATCTCTTGATTATTGGCAGTTTTGCAGTAACAGTTCATCATTCGATTTAGACTTCCTCTGCTGAAATTTGATAAGCAAAAAATAGAATAAATAAAACTTTATATAGAAAAATAGAATAGTAAAGTAAGGCCACGCCGCATCAAAGTTGAGAAGGACCTTTCATTAAGCATCAAATTGATTGAATGGTAAGTTTCCAACATAAAAAACAAACAGAAATATCTTCTAATGTGTCACATTTTATATTATTCTTACAACAAATCAAACTCATTAAGTTTCGTGAGAATGCTAACTTACAAGGCAGCCTACTATAGTGTGTATTTCTCTAAAAAGTTTTTTGACAAGAAAAATGAACCGAATTCTTTTCTATTGCAGCTTAAATTCACCTGTATATCTATACGAAGGAACATAAATGCATGTATAAGTACATATATTGTAGTTATCTCATTGAACATATACCTGGTACTCAGCTTCCACAGGTATGCAATCTAACGAGTAAGGTTGCTGGAGACGAGCTATAATCCGATCCTAGAAAGCATGTACACAAATTAGAGGGCTGTACATACAAATGAAAGTAAACATATTGCCCACGGATAGTCAGAATAAGAAATCAAAAGTTATTTTCTCAAAGACATCTAACAATGGTGCAATAAATTCTTTTAGGAAGCATATATCCAAGACACAATATCAAAATCTGGCAGCATTTCAAGTCACTAATTACCTTATTCTGAATGACATCTTTTAATATAGTTGTGATCCGAGCTAATGTCTCGATCTTCTTCTCCATTTCACTTACATGTGTTAAATGAGCAACATTCTTGTCCTCCTACAAATTCAAAAAATAAGTTTATGAGCTCCACGAGAAGAATTGTTCAGCAAACTAAAATTCGGGATACAATTTCAAAACTACTAGTAGTTCTTAGCATATTATTTATCAATAGTATGATCACGATCAGAAAATTTATAAAACGCCTCATATCAGTGATTGATTATTAGTGCGGAAACTCAGAATGCATCACCTTTCTTCCTTGTAGTTCCACTTGCAGATCCGCAATTTTTCTTTGTACAGCAGTCAATTCTCTCAAGATCCTTATCAAATCGTCCCCCTTTTCACCAGAACCGTTTGATAAATTCTGGATATCTTCCTGATCCAACAAAGAATACCAAGTCAAAGTAGCTCACTACTAAAATTGCATCAACACGAGATCGAGCATATTCGCAAACACCTTCAGTGCGCGATTGTGTGAGTTGGTTGTTTAACAGACCTGAGAAGGAGGAGGCGCGACGGAGTATCCAAGATCGGCAGCGATGGAGAGAGCATCGGACATCCCTCCTACTCGTCTCAACGGCTTCTTCCCCACCCAAGTGGTGTCACTTCCCATCGACATTATTCGTGAGTATGTTCAAGCTAGGAGGTGCGGCGGCGAATGGATTGCCGGCGCCGGAAGAGGAATTCTGAAGGGGCTTAAAAGAGTAGATTAGAGCTCGGAAATTTTGAATTTTAGAAGTTAAATTTTAAAATGGTGTTGAAAATTGCCGGATTGGGGGAAGTGGATACGAAGCCGACTACTGTATCCATTGCAAGGACCTATTTGCAAAATTTATGTTTTTTAAAATGAAAATAAATAATATTAGTAAGTATTTTAATCTAATAAATATTTATATAGGCAAACACCTCCCTAAACTATTGCACAAATTCAAAATATTAGAAAATCTTTGGTCAAACAAGTTCAAATGATATTTTTTCTAAAAAAATAGTGCAATAGAAAACATAAAAATTCATTTTTTATTATTATGATGATAAATATGTGTTACTAGGACAAGTATGTATTAATAATGATAATACATAATCGGTAACACTACTTATTTTTATAGTTACAGTAAAGTGTTGAGCGAAATCAGTAAGAATGCGAAAAAAATCAGAAGATATACATATACTCTCTTCGTCTCTCCGGTGGTTGTTCATTTGCTTTATACACATTGATTAAGAAATACTCCCCCCGTCCCCGATCTATCCTCACATTGTTTTGGGCATGAAAACTAAGAACATGTGATTAAGTAGGAGTATTAATGTCCTTTTAACTTTATTAAAATGATAAAGTAAATGCATTGTATATGTAAGAAAAATAATGACATAAAAGATAAATAAGTTAGTATTTTGACGGTAAGAGTTGTTAGAAACTTCATTTTTTGCAAAAAAAAAATAAAAAAATGGAAGTGTGAAAACTGATATGTGACAGAGGGAGTATAATACTCCATTATATATGTAGTGAATTGTCGAGGTAGAAGGAGATATGGAAAAAAAAAAGGGGTAGGGATAGGTAGAAAATAGAAAAGAAAGATATACCAACGAAGAAAATGTAGGAAATGTAGAAAATGAGATAATGTAGAAACTGAAATGAATACCTTTCGATGGGATACCTAAAATTGCTAAATGGGCAACAATTTTTTTTTTGTTGGTAAAACTATAAATATATACCGACGTGCAAAAAAATACACAGACGCGGAGCAAGCCCCGGGGTTCACAAGAATAAAACTGGCAGGTTTACCACGCGTCCGACACAAAGTTCACAACACAACAAAAACCAACACCAACAATTCAGGAAAAAGCACAACGAAAAACCTGGACAAAGTGAGGGCAACCTAAACCCACCCAGAAGGGGATCTAAAAAACAACCAAAAGTGAACATCAACCACAACCAACACGTGGCCAAAGTGGCGAATGCTCTACAAGAAAAATACAAGTACACAGGGCATACCCTGGCGAAAAAATAAATGACACGTACTTATCAAGTCCCAAAAATAAAGGCATGAGACCTAAAAGGTGATACTCTGAACTGAATACAAAGCATAAAGAACCTTATGCACGTGAGTCTTAATACATCGAACGACATCCACATCAGAAAATGTTTAAGACCGTTGAGCTAAGGGCAATTCTTCTAGCTTTCAAAAGGATGACCGATCGGCAAGGTTCTTTGTGAAGCTATTTGATGGAACTTGCAATGGTAGTCATAGAACGCGTGATAGAGAGCCACTGTCGAATGGTCTCCCACACCTGTTTAGAACACCTACAAGAGAAGAACAAATGATCAACAATTTCATCAAAAGATGAGCATAAAGGGCAGACTTTATCAATATCAAGATAAGATAGATTAGTCCTAGTGCTAATCTTGTTATGGAAAGCTTAAGTGGAATGAAGGACTTCCACACAACACGTTTCCAAGGTTGATTTTCGTTCCTCCTGCGAAGCAAGTCATACAACAAAGAGCAATTAAATTTATGGTTAGATGCACATGAATAAAGACATACAATAGAGGAGTCAACATCACCACAAGTAGAGACAAGTAAATTCTTGATCTCCCAAATCCTCTTAAGAAGAGGGGAAGATTGCTTGTTTAGAGACCACTCCCAAATAGAGGAGGAGGAAAGATAATAACAATGAATCCATTTGATCCACAAGGAATCAGTCTTATCATGAATGAACCACAAAACTTTAGCAAGTAATGCATGGTTCCAAATTTTGATATCTCTAATATTCAACCCTCCTTCCTCTTTAGGAAGTAAAACAGAAAACCACTTAACCGGAGGTCTCTTTTTCCCCCAAAGGAAAATCCTGCACAAACTATAAATTTTGGCATTAATAGCAGCAGGAAGGGGAAAGCATTGGAGCCAAAAATACTCCACACCTTGGACAACAGGATGGATAAGCTGCAGTCTACCAGCATAAGAAAGAGTATTAGACGTCCACAAATTAATGTAATAAGCAATTTTGTCCAAAAGGGAAGCATAATGCACCACACTAAGTCTTTGGGCGGCTAACTGAATGCTCAAGTATTTCACAGGTAGAGCACCAATCGGAAAGTTAACAAGAGCTCGAACAGAGTCGAGATCAAGCCCATATAAGCCTGTAGAGAAAATGCAAGATTTGGAAGAATTGATAGTGAGGCCAGAAACCGACTTGAAATTTTCCAAGGTATTAATAAGAACTTTGACCGACCAATAGTCTCCTCTAGAGAATAACATCAGATCATCAGCAAAGGTCAAATGTGTAATACGCAATTTATCACATTTCAGATGGAAGTTAAACTTCGACTTAGTATTCTTACAAAAGAGTCGAGAGAGGTAGGGGTGTGCACCGGTCCAAAACTGGACCGGACCGGAATCTGTCATTATGCATGGACCGGAGACCGGACCGAAATTAATCCGGTCCAGACCGGACCGGTAAATTCCGGTCCGGGTTTGGACCGGAATTTTTTTTTTTTAAAGTTTTTTTTTCAAGTTTATGGAAGCAAGAACAAGATTGATGAATTTGTGTATGAAAATCAAAGTGTTGCTTTTTATTTTAAATCAATCTACGCCAATGTGAATTTTATTTACATTATTATTAATGATCTTTTGACCCTAAAAGTAAATTAAATGTGTTCGTTAAATTATATATTTTAAAAAATTTAATAGATCTCAACAATTTTACCTCACATTCTCACCAATTACTTGGTTTTAAAAAATAAGTGAGGGTGCATTAATAAAAAAATATAAAAAAAATTTTTAAAAAAAATTCCGGTCCAAACCGGTCCGGACCGGACCGAAAAACCGGAATCTTAAATTTGAAGGACCGGAGACCGGACCGGAAACTACCGGTCCGGACCGGTTCCGGTCTTTTTTCCGGTCCGGTCTTTTTTTGTGCACTCCTAGAGAGAGGTATTCCATTCACAGGAGGAACAAGCCAGGAGACATAGGATCCCCTTGCCTGATTCCTCTTTTGCCTTGGAAAAAACCCTCTGACGAGCCATTGATTGCAATAGAGTAGCAAGGAGTTGAAACACACTCCATGATCCAAGAGATGAACAGCGGAGGAAATCCCAATCCATGAAGGACATTGGATAAGAATTTCCAAGAGACAGCATCATAAGCCTTCCTAAGATCAATTTTGAGAGTGCATCTAGGGGAGGTTCTAGCCCTCGCATAACCCCTGACCAATTCTTGGGCAAGAAAAATGTCACTAATGTTTCTACCTTTAGTGAATGCCATTTGGGCAGGATTCACTATCATTGGAAGAATCGCCCCAAGACGATCAGAAATGATCTTAGTGATGATTTGTAGATGCCATTGCAACATGAAATAGGTCTAAAGTCACTCACAGAAGGAGAGTGTTCAACTTTAGGAATCAGTGAGATAATGGTGTTGTTGAACTGCTTGAGAATCTTGCCATTCTTGAAATATTCAAGAACGGCCTCAGTCACAAGCCAACCAACGATATGCCAAGATTTTTTAAAGAAGTGGGATGAGTAGCCATCCGGCCCTGGTGCCTTATCATCACCAATATAAAACAAGACTTCTTTGATATCGAGCTCAAGAATGGTCTAGTTAAGATGGAAGAATCCTCCTCACTAAGACAATATCCTTCCCTAAAAACTGAATGATCAGTAGGGGAACAGGGTACCTCGGTACCAAATAACTCCTTGTAGTACTCAATGAATGCATAAGAAAGCTCATGAGGAGACGTAGACGATCGACCATCATTCATAACAATGGAATGAATATGGTTCTTAGAGTGATTCCGTTTTACCAAGTTATGGAAAAACTTGGTGTTGCGGTCATTCAAGTTGAGATAATGCCCTTTATCTTTCTGGGCATAGAAAGCTTTCTTAGCCCCCTTCAGAAAAATCACACGTTTCCCCAATGAGTGAGCCTCTTCAAAGAGAGAGGAGTTAAAAGGATCAAACTGAAGAGACGAAAGAGTTCGCTCAAGCTCATCCTTCGCATTAGAAGCACGAGCAGAAATGTGGTTAAAGTGTTTAACATTAAGCTCTTTGAGCTTACATTTAAGCGCTTTCAGATTCTTAGCAAGAATGAATTGTCTAGTACCACTCAAGCCATAATTCCAATTGTTCTCAATCGTGGGCAGGAAATCAGGGTGCTCAGACCACATGTTAAAGAACTTAAAAGCTCTTTTCTTGGCCACAACAGGTTGAATGAGATTAGTAATGGAAGGTGAGTGTTAGACCACGCACCAGCATTAAGAAACTCAACATGACAAAACAGATTACAAGTGGCCCACAACGGGTTACACATCACCCTATCAAGTTTGGACCATAAAGAGAATTTGGACCAAGTAAAGAAACAACTCGTGGAACGAGCATCCTCAAACCCATGGGAGTAACAAAAATCCTGGAAATCCCTCAATTCATAGGTAGAGGGAGGGTTCCCATTCAATTTCTCATCCGGGGATTTGATACAGTTGAAGTCACCACAGATCAGCCAAGGAAGAGTATGAGTGTTCGCAAACTCACTCATATCATCCCACAAACGTCTTCTGTTAACAATAGAATAGAGACCATATACAAACGTACACAAAAATGATTTTTGCGTACGCTTGCACATTAGGGGACAATGAATGTACTGAGGGGAGGCAGCAATAACTTGAATGTACACACAAGGGTGTTTCCAAAGAACAAGAATTATGCCTCCCTTAATACAGTCAAAATTATGGAAGCAAGACCATTCATGGAACTTGGTTTGCAAAATACGATTTAAGGTGTTAACCTTAAGCTTGGTTTCCAGAATGCAGAAAACATCGATGGAGTGTTTTCTCGCAATATTGATTATTTCATCTTGTTTAACGGGCAGATGGAGGCCCTTGATATTCTAAGAAGCAATAATCATAAGACAGAAAAATCACTTCCTATTTTTAGCTTTCCCAGCATTATGAGTGGGAAATCCTTTGCTATAGGTGGGTTTTTTTTTTTTCTCAGCAGAGGCATGAAGTCTTTGCAGTTTTTTTGAGCTTTTAGAGGGCTCAAATCCAACTTCACTAGCTCCATCAACAGGGTCACTATTTATACCCGGGGGTATATCATGTGCACATGTTGGAGGAGCTGAAGATGGAAGAAGAGGCACATCCTGAGCAGTCTTGGAAAAAGACCCATCGTGGACATCCATGAAGGGTTTAGAGGGGCATGCAGAACTAGCACCCGTTTCCATAGTTTTCCCCAAAGGGGGAGAGTCTAAATCATCACATTGTGGGGGTATAATTCCACATTCGCATCAGTGTGTTTCATAAGCTCTTTACCCTTAAGGTTAGAAGCCATAGACTTGAGGTTATCCACAACCTTTTGGACAACCTTGTCTTTCTTATCATTAACACCCTTTTTCTTGGGGATAGAAGGGGGCTTAACAGTGCCACATTCAGCCACATAGTGTCCAAAATTATGGCATTTAGTGTAATATTTTGGCTTGGTTTCATAAATCACTTTTTGTTGTTAAGATGAACCATCGGAAAGTGAGACAAGCACTGATGGAGGAAGATCTTTAGAAGCATCCACCTCCACCAATTTTTTTGCAAAAGTGAGCCTAGTGCGCTCAAACGTTTGTTTATCCATGGTCCTTAGTTTTCCAAAAGTAGATGCAATTTTGCCTATAGCTCTTGGATTCCAACATTGGAGATTAAGTTCGAGCAACCTTACCCAAAGAGGGACCATGTGTAAGCCCTCCTTGTTAAAGTTAAAGTCTTTAGTGACCTTTCTAAGGAATAATGTTCGACCAAAGACGTGGTAAGGTCCACCAAGAAAGATTTTTCCATTTGGGCAATGTCTTGGAACTTAAAGATAACCTACCCATCGGAATGGAGGATTATCTCACAGTTTACTTTCCAATTTTGTACCATTTTATCAATGGCTTTAAGACCTGAGAATTTTCCTGCAATGCAGCCTGCAAGATAATTCCCCCAGGTAGTGTCCATATTGGACAGGTTCGAGGTTTCTAGCTTGACAGAATCACCCATATTATCAAAATATGGGATTTACAGATTAAAGAGTTTATTCCAAGGAGAGTTATTTACAGAAATAGAAGGATCTATAGGAGCCTCCTTGCTATCTGGGGTATCCAAAGGCAGAGTGGACGAGCCACGATAACCCTTATAATTCGCATAATATGGGTAATTCTCAATAGGCACAAATTTTGTGGATTCAGAGGAAGAATGGTCATGAGAGGGGCAGGCGGGAGAGGAAGGGGAAGAGAAGCGGATATGGGAGTTGAGAGCATCGGAGGGAGGGCGAGACATAACAACAACACACAAGAATCCGACAAGGATTCAACAAGGGGGGAAATTTCTGCTTCTGAATCTCGATTAATTGAATCTCCCGCTCCGGGAGAAAATAGCAAACCAAAAAAACCAGCCAGCAGCAAAAAGACAATAAAAATACAATCACAAAGGCTACCAGCCGTCACACATAAGGCCACCGTCCAGTAAAAAATAAAACACTCAACAAGCACACACAAAGGCCGTCGGCCGACACAAGCAAGGCTACCAGCCAACAGGAAGAGAAACAAACAACAAGCACGCACAAAGGCTACCAACTGACATAGAAAAGAGTCAAGCTAATAACCTCAACAGCACAGGAGCTGTCAACGAGCCTCACTGCAAGGGCAGCCACTAAACAACGAACATCCAGGTGGAAATAGTCGCCAACTAGACACGAACAACTCACACACACCTGCGATAAAATCAGAAGCAACCTGCAACAAAGAGCCACAAAAGACAGGACAAAACAACAAAGAAACTACCACAAAAACAGAGCAAAGCAGCAGGCAAAAGGGCCAGAAAAATAACACAAAAATACAAAGAAATAGCAAGAAAAAACACACAAGGGAAGCACAAAAATAGGGCAGAACAAAAGGCATAAATCAGGACCAAACAACAACAAAAAACGAGAAGCAGCACAACAGCAAAAAAACACAGAAAAGGGCCAGAAAAACAACAGCAAACATAACAAAAATGCAGGTCAAGAGCAACAAACAGAAACACAAACAAACAGCAAGAAAAGGCTGAACAAGGAAAGCAAACACAAGAGCACAGACACAAGGCAAAACAAAGTTGAACACGGGAGGCAAGAAACAAGGAAAAGCTAGAAAACAAACACAAGAGGAACACAAATACAAGGTTGAACAACACAAAAGAAAAGCCAAATAACTAGCAACAACAGACCAACTAAAGCACAAGGCCCAGCAACAAAAAATACAAAAAACAAACGCAGGGAAAAAGCAAAGGAACAAGAGCAGGAAAAAAAGAAAAAAAACACAAAGAGAAAGGGACGAATAAATTCGAGCAATGGACATAATGAACCTACGAACTGGGAAGGCCAAGCCCAAAAAACCAAAGGCAAGAGGGACGCTGGACTGAGAACGAGGCACCAACACAATCGGGAATAGCAGCGCCGGGGAGAAATTGTGCCTCACAAACAGTGAACGGGATGGACAGAAATCGCACCCAAAACTTGTGAACCTAACGGAACTCGCTTCAGAGGGGTGCCTGGACTGGAGGAACATCGACGAGTTTTAAGGTCACACCAAGTAGAATCGTTCTAAGAAAGAATAAAATCGCAGAAAATAAGTCGATGTCCAAATCGCGTGAAGTACTCGAGCAATTAGGGCAACAAGATGGAAATGAGCGTCGTAGAGAGGTGGTGGACGGCAGCGGCCGCCGACGCCGGCGAGAGAAACCCTTCGAACCAGGACTTGGGCGAAATTAAGGCACCCGACCAAAAATTTGAATCTGGTGCGAAAAATTCCAAATAAATGGAATAACTAGCTGAATACAACCAGGAGAGGTTGTAATTAAGTGGAAATTGCAAGAAAATTTCACGAAATCAACCCAAGGAATCAAGAGTTTCCAGCAGAAATCGAGAGGAAAAGAGTCGTTGGCGTGAGGGCGTCTCTAGAGCAAATTCTAGAGAGAGAATTCTCTAACCCACACTACTGAGAGCTCTTTCTTACTAAATGGGCAACTTTTGAAAGGACGGATGGAGTATTAAACATCAATACTCATAACCTTGATTAAAGTATGTCATCGTTGAACACTCTCATATTATAGCTGGTAAAAAGTTCGTCGCCACTATTTTGCGATGAAAATATGACATTTTGCGATGATTTGAGATGAAAAATTAAATATTTGTCGCATATTAACCACGAGTGCATTGTGACAACCTTCACGGTGAAATTATTTCATTGTTAATTCACGTTAATTAGCAACAAAGATATTAGAATTGACAACTAATTTTTTCGTAGCTAATTTCCTACTATACGCATGAGTCAGGCTACATAGACCCAATTTATACTTACCTTCGAGTGTTTTTTTTTTTTTTGAGATTACATCGATACAAGGGAAAAAAAAGACCAAATACGAATTACATATTAAAGAGAAAATTCCTTGACACGTTGAGAAATATCTTCTTCAACTCAAATCTTGAGATATTGAAGTGGTGAGCGCCATACGAGTTAAATTATGAGTTTTAATATTATAACTTCTGGAGATATGTTGACAAATGACAATCCCACACTAGGATCTCTCTCAAGTGGAGCTTGATTCGTACCAAGATAATTTTTTCACAACCCGTTAGATCTTTTCCTTCATTAAGTGCGTGAATATATAGCAAGGCTTAGGTCCGATCTTATACTCGAAATATTCCATTGTTTGTTCCTTCATTTTTGAACTCCAATATCAATAGCTCTAAATTCACCAGCCACTATACAACCAGGATTGGAAATCCTTGAGAAGCCCACCATTAGAATTCTTTGATCATTTCCTCGCAGATAATAACCAATAGCAAAGAAATTTGTCTCTGAATTGAAAGGTGCATCTGCATATAGTATATTTCCACTACTTCCGTTCGAATCAAAGACCCTACGTTCTTTTTTAACATTCATTAAACATTTCTCTTTCACCTGCTCATCATTGAAATCCTTCAAATATCCAATTGTCCAATCTACTGAAAAAACCAGTCGACCCTGGTATTTAGCACACCCTTTGTCCTCCGCATGCATCCAACTACAACGTTCCCGCCAAATTGCCCATGCAATAACAAGGAGTAGTTTGACTCTCTATTCTGACATGCTCTCCAAGCAAGAATGGAATAAATCAAAAGAATTACAAAGGAGGAAGGACTTAATTTCTTCCCAGAAGCCATGTTTCTTCCAAATAGTTTTAGCGAAGCCACATTTGGCCACATTTCTTACAAAAGAGCACAGAATGGTATCCGCAATCGGGAATCCGCAACATCTGCAATATGGTTCGAAAGGGACGTGATGATTGTGAAAATTACCTTCAGTGGCCACGAGATCAAGTATAATTTTCCACCCAAAAATTCACACTTTGGGAGGAACCTTAAGCCTCCAAAATATGACGAAATGCTTTCTTTTTTACTGCATAATTGGATGAACCTTGACCAAAAGATCCTCTACCTCTAATGTCACTTCGACATGCGTGAAAGTAACTAGATGCAACTGTAAAAGTACCACTTGAGTCCTCCTTCCAAGAAAAGTGTTCTTCAATATCTTGTCCCATCAAAGGCGTATTTAAAATAGTATCAGCTTCGAACGGGAGGAAGGCTTGCCTTATTAACTCTTCGTGCCAGCTATATTCGTCATCTTGAATGAATCTATCAACTTTGGAAGCACTAGCAATACGGGAGAGAAACCTTCCTTCATTAAGTCCAAACACCTAGCGATCCTTAAAAATATTAACTAATTTGCCATCACCAATTCTCCATCTAATACTGCTTTCTAGCATATCACGACTCCAAAGTAGTGACCTCCAAATGTACGATGGGTTAGATCCCATGGCCGCATTAAAGATATCATCATGTTTGAAATAATGAGCCTTAAAAGATTTTACTAACCAAGGTTTGTGGGTGAGCCAAAAATCTCCATAATTGCTCGGCCAATAAATCCTTATTAAATGGAATCATTCTTTTAAAACTCATTCCGCCTTCCTCTTTAGAGCAACAGACATCCCCCAATTTCTTCCAAATTTCCAATGTAAATGTCGATGTCCGTTATGCTCACCCCACAAAAAATTGGCCATGATGCTTTCCATAGCTGAGCAAACTCAAATTGTCGACTCTAGGCACAACCCACTATTAGCAACACATAACTTTATTATGAGCTTGTGACATGTTACATACAAGCGAAGGAGAGACAAAAGTAGTTATAAGAATAATAAAGATTAGGCCTTGTAACTGCCTACTGCCTAGTAATTGTAATATTTACTTTACTTACGACACTAATAGGGCTTCCTATGTCTATATATATGGTGGGGCTTAGACTTAGAAATAGTGTTGATTAATATTGTACTCTTTCGGCTTCGGCTTCGGCGGATTTTATCCAATTACTTTTTGATTGGTCTATCTGTATTCTGCGTTCTTGGTATTCTGTGTTCTTGGAGTCTTTCTACTAACAATTGGTCTCGACCTGCCGTTTCGATGACGAGGAGTGACTCTTGTTTGCATTCCGTGGAAGCGTTGGTAGAGAGGCTAGGTCAGAGTGTTGAACTCTCCGCTAAGCGCCAAGACCCCATGAAGGCGTCTCTTGAAGCCATGCAACATATCTTGTCAAGATTGGTTAAAGAAAAGGGTCCAACGTTGGAAGAATCGTTTGTTACACCGGCAGCACCAGCGAATCTTGTCTGTGATACTCAGGTCGGGTTTCCTCTCACCGGGTTCCGTCCGACCTTTAAGTTTGATCCTCCCCTATTTTCTGGGGACAACCCATCCGCTTGGTTAACTAGGGCTGACCAGTTCTTCTCCATTCATAACACGTCGTCTGACATGCGTGTTGACATGGCCCTGATCGCTATGGAGGGCAACGTCTTATAGTAGATATAATGGATTATGAAGCATTTTCCCTGTATCAGTTGGGTGAAATTTTCCTTGGAACTTCTAAAGCGTTACAATGACGACCCCAGATCTAACCCGTATGAGATTCTTGCTGCAATAACACAAATTGGTTTAGTTGGTTCGTTGTGGATTCGTTCATCGCTCGTCTGGCGGCGGCTCCCGATCTCTCGGAGTCGGTAACCTTGGGTTTATTTTTTAATGTGCGTGAGGACATACGTTTACGCGTCCGCTCGAGGGATGCCGATGATCTTAGGGCGATCATGCTCTTGGCCCATGAGATCGAACGCGAGGTGGACTCGTCGTGCGGCACCCAATATCGTGGGGGTTTTCCAATGAATTTATCAACCACCATCCGTGGGGGAGGATCATCTTCCACGACCAACCAAATTCCTCTCCTCACCTCTTCCTTCCAACCGCGACAACCGCCCACTTCTCAATCGGGCCAACCACCTCTGAAACCCTACCAATCACCATCTGAAACCACTTCTTCATTCGCATCCCCTCGTCCTCGTCCAACACGCCAGATGACTAGTTTTGAATATCAAGACTTGCGTTCCCGTGGGCTATGCTTCTGATGCCGCGAACCATTCTCCCCGGCCCATGTTTGTTCTCAACGCGCTCTCCGCGCCATGGTGGTCTTCGACGACTTAGAGGATCCACCACTCAAGGATTGTGAATTAGCCATTTCTGAATCCCCTCCCGGATATCCCTCCTCTTCTAGACCCTTCGCTATAACTCACGGCCTGTGGATTTGATGGGCCTCACACGCTGAAGGTTTTGGGGATTATTGGCGATTATCAGGTCGCGGTTATGATCGACAGCGGTGCTACCCATTGCTTCATGTCCCCCCAAATTGTCCATCATTTGAACATGCAAGTTGATCCTTCCGTCACCTTACCGATCAAATTGGGAGACGGTAATTATGTGTTAACAGTGGGTTGCTACTCCGATCTTTGCCTCACATTGGCATCAGTTCACTTAAAAATTCCAACCTATGTGTTTCCAGTCACGGGTATAGATATAATTCTTGGGGTTTATTGGTTAGCAACTCTTGGCGATATCCGTGCGAACTGGGCGACCCTCACCATGTCGTACGTTTATGATAACACGCACGTCACAATCCGCGGCATTCCAAACCTCGAACGCCGTCAAATTACAGCGTTGACTGCCCTTAAAATGACCGACATTGAACAATGTTGGATTATGTGGTAGGTGGACGGACAACATATGTCTTTCACGGCCCTAGAAATTGTCCAGCCCGCTTTTCGCCACCTCCTGGACGAATTCCCCTCTATTCTTGAACCACCAACAACCTTACCACCTTCTTTGTCGTATGATCACAAAATACCGTTAAAACCTAGAACCGAACCCATGTCTGTCAGACCTTACCGTTACAGTTCGGCTTAAAAGGATGAGATCGAGAAATTGGTGGTCGAAATGTTGAAGGCACGCCTGATTCAGCCTAGTACAAGCCCCCATTCCAGTCTGATCCTGCTCATTTGAAATAAAGATAATAACTGGAGGTTTTCATCGACCGCGAGCTCAATAAACGCATTATACCGGATAAATACCCCATTTTGATTATTCAAGAACTCCTCGATGATCTACACGGTGTTGTTTGGTTTACTCGGTTAGACCTTTGAGCCGGATATCACCAAATTCGTCTCGCAGTTGAGGACACCCAAAAAATGGGATTTAGAACTCACTTCAGGCACTATGAGTGGCTTGTCGTGCCTTTCGGGTTGCAAAATGCACCGTCAACATTTCAGTCCGCAATGAATGACCTTTTCAGACCACACCTCCGTCATTTTATACTAGTATTCTTCGATGACATCTTAATCTACAGCCCGGACTGGCCCACACATCTCCAGCACTTCCGCCTTGCGTTGTCCCTCTTGGCAGCAAGCTCATTCATGGTTAATCCAAAGAAATGTGTTTGGGCATAACAAATGGTGGAATATTTAGGCCATGCCGTCTCACATGATGGTGTCCGCATAGACCCTTCGAGGGTGAAAGTTGTTTTACAATGGCCACGACCGACGACGATCAAACACACTCGGGGCTTCCTTGGCCTTACAGGTTATTATCGGCATTTCATAAAGGATTGTGGCAAAATGGCCTGCCCTCTTACAGGCTTACTAAAAAAGAACACCCGAACGCCTCTCGAGTGGTCCCCTGCTGCACAAGCAGCCTTTACAGATCTCCAAAAGGCCATCACGACAGATCCGGTTTTGGCTATGCCCAATTTCTCCTTGGAGTTTATCGTCGAGTGTGACGCCTCGGGTCGTGGCATCGGCTCCGTCTTGATGCAGCAACATCGCCCCGTCGCCTATTATAGCAAGGCCCTCTCGCCAACAACGATGGGCAGGTCAACGTATGAAAAAGAACTGATGACACTGGCCTTATCCATCACCCATTGGAGAAAGTAACTTCTAGGGCGTCGTTTCACGGTCCACATTGATCATTGGAGCTTACGTCACTTACTTCATCAGGCAATTTCAGCGCCTTCTCAGCAGTATTGGGTGGCAAAACTTATGGGGTTTGAATTTCAGATCGAATACAAAATAGGCTCGACGAACGCAGCCGTTGATGCCCTCTCACGCCGCGACATCGTGGATGATCTTGAGGCCATCTCCCTACCACAGTGGCTGGACTGGGGGCATTTACGTTTAGATATTATGGGTGATCCGACATGTGCAACCATCATCTACAAGCTGGGGACGAATAACTCTCTCCCAATCCTTTACTCCCTATCCCACGGTCTTCTATACTATAAGGGTCGCCTAGTTATTCCAAAAACTAAGAACTGGACGGATCGAATGCTTCAGAATTTCAGACAACACCGATAGGAGGCCATCTGGGAGCGTACCATACATATCGTCGGATAACAACAAATATCTTTTGGCCAGGCTTAATGAAATCTGTGACAGAGTTTGTAGCAGCCTGCATCCCTTGCCAAAGGAACAAGACCGACAATCATTCACTAGTTGGTTTATTGCAGCCGTTGCCGATTTCAGATAGAATTTGGGAAGACATTAACATCGAATTTATTACGGGCCTTTCGCGCTCCAATTCGTGGGATGTCATTCTTGTGGTCGTGGACCGATTATCCAAGGCCACACACTTTATTGGCCTGCACCACCCCTATTCCGCAAGTGAAGTGGCAGCTGCAATGGTTAAAGACGTGGTCCGACTACATGGTATCCCACGCTCAATTGTTTCAGATAGAGACTCTATTTTTCTAAGAAGTTTTTGGAAGGAACTGTTCAAGGCAACGGGCACCAAACTCCAGACGAGTTCAACCTACCATCTGGAAACCGACAGGCAAATCGAAGTGATGAATCAGTGTCTTGAAACTTATATTCATTGTTTTACATTTGAGCATCCCAAGCGGTGGTCACATTGGCTCCCTTGGGCAGAATTCTGCTTTAACACAAGTTTTCACGCTTCTATAGGTTGCACCCCTTTTGAGGCAGTATACGGGCGTCCACCACCGGTGATTAATCAGTTCCTGCCCGCGGAGGTGAGGATGAGAGCAGTGGCGGAAGATCTTAATGCGAGAGATACGATCCTTAAAAGCCTTTGTTTTCATTCGGAACGTGCACAACATCGCATGTCTCTGGCTGCAAACAAACACAGAAAAGAGGTGTCATACAACGTTGGTGATTGGGCATTTTTTAAGTTTCGGCCCTATAGGCAGGTGTCCCTATTCAAATGGTTAAATGTTAAGTTAGCCCCAAGATATTTTGGTTCATTCCAGATTGCGGAACGTATCGGCTTGACAGCCTATCGTCTACTATTACCGGAAGGGGCTCGCTTACACCCAGTTTTCTATGTTTCCCAGTTAAAGCGGTTAGTTGATGAGAGTGACTCAGTTTCAGAACTCCCTCCCGAGTTATGTGACGACTTCCCGGAGTTTATTCCAGCACGGGTGCTTCGAGGATGAAAATTTTGGCGTGGGGATGACGGCCGAATCCCACAGGTCCTGGTCTTGTGGCATGGCCTTCCAGAGGATGAAGCTACATGGGTAGACACGGTTTACTTTCGCTCGCAGTTTCCAGAGTTCAGCCTTGAGGACAAGGCTTGTTTGGAGGGGAAGGGAGTTGTTACATACAAGTGAAGGAGAGACGGAAGTAGTTACAAGAATAATAATGATTATGCCTTGTAACTGCCTACTGCCTAGTTGTAACTGCTTACTGCCTAGTAACTATAATATTTACTTTACCTATGGCACTAATAGGGCTTCCTCTGTCTATATATAGTGTTAATTAATATTGTACTCTTTCGACTTCGGCTTGGACGGATTTTATCCGATTACTTTCTGATTGTTCTATCTGTATTCTATGTTCCTGGAGTCTTTCTGCTAACATGACATATCATGGTTGGTGGGGAAGCTGAGGTTTTGAGATTAATTGACGAGAGAAAATTACACAATAGGTTATTTGGCAAGCCTCGAACATTTGAAAATAGTTAACATCAATATTAATGTCATGATCAATAGTAGTAGAGTTTGTAAACACAATTCACGTTGATAAAATAATAAAATGTTTTATTAGAGATGAATCCAGGAGTCAAGGTTAGGGGACACTTTTTTTTTTTAATAATTCAAAGCACTAATATTTGTATAATTATAATATTTATGCAATAAAATGTAGATGATTTTTTCTTTTTTTAAATATATTCCAGCACACTTATTTTATCTTCTCTCTACTTATTTATTTTCTATATTATTTATTTTATTCATAAACAAACAATATATCTTAACACATGTAAAAAATAAATAAACACACTATACATGGACAAAGAGTGTATTAATTAATTATCAGGTTTCTCAAATACATCAATATGTCTTTAATCTATTATAGACCAACTAATTATATATATATATATATATATATATATATATAAAAGATATGATAACGTTGAGTTGTAAGCTAAATTAATATATTATCATTGCATTGAGTTACCTAAAATTGATAATTGAAAAAATGAACACTCAAATTATTGAACAATCGAGACGTTTTTTTTATTTATTTTATTTAATGTGATATTTTTTAAGGGATATTTTTTTTATATATAATACTACTACATAAATTAATTGCAAACGTTTAAAAAAAATACTAAAATAATACAATAGTGATCTTTTTTTTTTTTTTTATCAATAATTGTCTCAAACATATAACTATATGTAATTCTTTTGAGATCAATTTTATAATTAAAATACCTATAAAATAATCATTTTTATATTTATATATAAACACTAGAAGTGCAATATGAAAATTTGTTTGAAACGAATTTCAATTATTATAATAATTTATTAAATTAATCTATCATTAATTTTTCTCAATTTTTTTTAAAAAGTATTAAATTATATAATAATAATAAGAAGAAGAAGGGTAGTACTTGTTATCTGCATCCACTCATTTAATGAGTTCACCCCTAAATCATTTTTTTTACCACGGTTATCTGCCCTAGGTCATTTTATAAGTTCATCCCTAAATTATTTCTTTTTACCACAGTTATTTGCACCCACTCATTTTATGATTTCACACCAAATCATTTCTTTTTATCACGGTTATCTGCACCCGATTTACGAGTTCACCCCCAATTTTTTTTTAAATATTACATTTAAAAGACTATATTATCCTTTTATTAATTTACCCAAAATATAATACAATCAACCATAATTTATACATTTACAATTTGTAGCTGAGTCATTGCCGAGTTACTATCGATTCACCACCGATATTTTTAGTAAAAAATCGTAAAACATAATTAAAAAATAAAATAAAAGTATTGAAATTAGCCACAAATCTCGATTTTTTTAAAAATTTTTCTTCCCTCTCCTCTTTTACTTTTTTCTTCCCATTTTTAGTTTTTATTCCAAACTTTTTATTTCTTCATTTTTTCCCCTTCCCTTTTATTTTTTTTATTTTACTGTCATTTTTTTCATGTGTATTTTTTTTAATTTTAATACAAAATAATATTGTATGTATGATTTTATTATAGTCGGTAATACAATAAATAATAACTAGTGTTGGGATATGAATTCTAATGTAAAGTCCTAATTGATGAAAGAAGTAGTTTTGATAAGCCAAAAGTTGACTTGAATATATTTCTAAGTGTTGACTGATCTAGTTATGGAAGTCGTCTTGTGACAAGATCACTAGAGTACAAAGGAAGAAAAAAAAGAAAAGTTTAAGTATAAAAGAAAGAAAAGACAAGTACGTTTTATAAGTACTATGTTGAGTTTACTATAGGTTTTATGATGAGCATTTAAATGTTGTATAGAAGCTCATATGTTTTGTTTTGTATTGATGTATAGATTTAAGGTGACTAAACTGAATTATAAAGCTTAATGTAATAGTCTTTTTAAGATTAGATTGATAGGACTAATATAGTTTATAGATTATTTCTTTATTGAAGTCTACTGGAAGAAGATAAGAAGACTCGTAGGAGACAAGATGAGTTATGAAGAAGTCCGAAATATTCTAAGTATGGAAGACAAGACAAGTGCGCAGAAAAGAAGGAAGTCTTAAGTCATAAACGCGTATAAGGTTAAGTTTGTTTATTGAAGAGTTAGTTATGGAATAACTAATTAACTGAAGAAGCGCGTGGAAGGATAAGAAGAAACAGTTAGAAGACAGTTATCAAGAAAGTTAGTTGGATAACAAACTATTCTTGATGTTCAGAAGTCTATAAATATTTGAAGACTTACACAATTGAAGACTACTGTTACTACGAGATTTTAAAGCGTTATAAGAGATATTTGAAACAGAAGAAACTCACAGAGTTCAAGTTCAGAAAGTTGAAGCTACAAGACAAGTCAAGTTTGAAGAAAGCTACTACTGGACTAAGAGAAGTTTTTCTTTTATAGTTTTGTTCAAGTCGCTAGTTACTTGTAAAATAGCTAGTTGTTAGATCGAAGAAACACTTGGTAGTGTTATCGAGAAGATCGAAGTCTTAGTTCTTGGGACTTAAAGCCACAAGAAGGGTTAATAAAATTTCGCAACTGGAGTTGTGGGAGTGGATGTAGACAAGTTGGAGTTGGCGTACTCATCCCAAAACCAAGGTCAGAACTCACTTCGAAAGAAATGAGACAGAACAATTTGGACAGTTTAGCAAAGAATTACATTTTACATACCCTTCCCAACAAGTATCTGGGAAACGTATTAAAATGTAAGACTGCTAAAGAGATGTGGGATCGACTTGCTGTGATTTGTGAAGGGACTACCCTGATCAAGGAAAGTAAGTTGTCCACTGCTGTTCAGAGGTTCGAATCATTTAAGATGACGGCTGGTGAAAACATTGACCAGTTAGATACTCGTTTCACACGTGTTATGAATGATTTGGAAGTGCTAGGCAAAATTTATACTAATCGTGAAATTAACTTGAGAATTCTTAAGAGTCTAGATGCTAGATGGAAGATGGTCTAGATGATCATCAAGAACACTCAGGACATTGATGAATGGTCTGCTGAAACAATGTTCCAAACACTTAAGGCTCATAAGTTCGATCTAGATGAGGATGATCCTATAGCCAGTAGTGATAGAGAGAATGTTGTGTCGAAAAATGTTGCTTTTAAGTCTACTTCGTCTAAGAGCTCTAGAATAGACAGGTCTAAGTCTAAGACTAAGTCTGCTAGTATAAAAGACGAGTTAGATAAGACTGATCTAAGTCTGAAAGATCAGATGAACTTTATGGTTAGGAAGTTCGACAAACTGAACAAGCGATACGGTAGATATAAGCGCTTTTACAAAGACTTTAGAGGTTCTGGTAACAAGGACTCGTCTGAGACCAGACGAGATCAAAACTCATCCGAAAGGAGAGCTGAGGTCTCGAAAGGAAACAAGCGAGATAGGAACTCTGAGGATAGGAAGATTAGACGTTCTGATAGACGAGATAAGAGAAGGGATGATTCTCCTGAGAAAAAGTCTACTAACGATCTACTTTGCTATAATTGTGAGAAATCAGGTCATTACATTTACGAATGTCCGGACCTGAGTACTGATGATCGAAAGGAACGTAAAGCAAGGCGTGAACGAAGATACAACAGGGGTAAGAAGGCAATGATGGCTAATGATGACTCTGAGACGGATTCAGACGAGTTGCCTTCGTCTTCATCTAGTTACCCTTCTAATCATGAAGAAGAAGAAGCGTTCATAGTAGATGATGGCCTAAGCTTTATGGCGAAAATTGAACAAGAGGTATCATCTGCAACTTCTTTTCAATCATGTGATGAATCGGATTCTGATGAAAGTGATACTGTCGATAGTGGAGTAGGGAGTAGTCTTCATCACTCTACTGGTGTGACTGAAGAAGACCTCCTACTTGCTAATAAGGCATTCATTGAAGTCAGCGACGAGAACATGATTTTAAAACAAGAAATCATTGATCTTAAGGAAGCACAGTCTAAAGTAGATCCGAATATAACAGTCCTAAACGAACGCTTGACAGAAGAGTTGAGACAACTCAAAGACAAGTGTGCGTTGACAGACAAGTTGTATCAAGACCTACTTAAGACACATGCTGCTGAGACGAATGAATTCAATGCTTTAAAGAATAAGTGCAAAAAGCTTGAAGAACGCAATTAGTTCTTAGAGACTGAGGTCGTAAATCTAGACCTTAAACTTACTGACTTGGTTAATTCTTCAATGATTAATCAAAAACTGTCAGATAGGTATAGGGCTCCAGATGACAAGACAGGGTTGGGTGCATATACACCTGACTCGTCTACTCATGTCATTAAGAACCCTACTAATGTTGGTTCAAGTTCTTTGACACACGATAAAGGCAAAAGACCAATGGAATACGATATTAGAACGACATCCAAAGGTGTTTTACACAAACAGACTAGAGTTAACACTCCGATTACCAAAGGTGGTAAAAAGAATGTTAACAACAGACATGTTCCGTTTAGAACAAGTCGAAAGAGGACCACTAGTCGTGGACGACCAAAACCAGGTCAGATATGAGGATTGGTATCCTGAGGAGACGAGTTCTAGACGAGTAAAAACTAGTTGGAAAGAGCCTAGACCTCCTTTCATAAGGCAGTCTCAGCTCTACTCGACTAGACCTAGGAATGTTGCTCCCAAATATCGTACTCAACCTGTCTTATATCCTCCACCTTTATAATACGATATCATTGGAGAGGAAAGACCTAAACATGTCTATAAATCGTATGGCCCCAATGCTTACAAACCTTATTCGGACTATCATAGGCATATGCCTACTCAAGTAGAGGTTAAGTCGAAAGGCTATCTCAAACGAGTAGACCCAAGGTCTGATGATAGGCCAGACAAGGACAACAGGGTCTTATTCTGTAACAAGCATGGTAGAAAGCTTAAGAGATCCAACTTATTCAAAACTCCTATGTACATTTGGATTCCTCTGAACTCTACTAACCCCCCAGGACCCCAATAGACAAGGAGGGTACCTAAGTTATTAAATATCATCATTGCAGGGTCGACTCGACTTGTATAAGAAGGGTGGCTCAGTAGGAGAAACTTGGTACATTGATAGTGGTTGTTCGCACCACATGACAGGTACTAAGGCTCTTCTATCAAGCTACTGCGAGCAAGAAGGACCCAGGGTAATATTCGGTGATAGCTCTATGGCCATTACAAAAGGCTTTGGCTACATCAGAAATGGAGATGTAGAGATACAAGACGTATCCTACATAAAAGGTTTGAAATATAATCTATTGTCTGTTTCTCAATTATGTGATCGAGGTTACAAAGTTCAGTTCAAAAGCCGGAAGTGCGAGATTATAGACAAGAGAACTAATATTGTATTGCTCGTTAGCATACGACAATGAAGCGTATATATTGTGAATTGGAATAGTTGTCCAAGGGATACTTGCCTTCTTAGTAAGAATCCTAAAGAGATCAGTTGGCTTTGGCATAGACGCCTTTGTCACATGAACTTTAAGGTGATTAATAAGATTGCAAGAGACTACCTTGTTGAAGGTATACCCAACGAAATCGATTACAAGTCACATGTATACGATGCTTGTCAGAAAGGTAAACAGGTAAAAGGTTCCTTTAAATCTATTCCAACTCTCTCAACAAGTAGAGTCCTAGAACTACTACATATGGATCTTCATGGTCCCATTACTCCTCCAACTTCGAACGGTAGAAGGTACACACTTGTTGTGGTAGACGACTATTCTAAGTTCACTTGGGTAGTCTTCTTACACAAGAAGAGTGATACACAAACTCTCCTACCTAATCTGTTGAAGAAGATACAAGTTGAAAAGAATCAGTCCATTGTCAAGATACGTAGTAACAAGGGTACTGAGTTCATTAATTGTTATATCAAAGATTTTTGTTCTAAACGTGGTATCCAACACCTTACTAGTGCAGCAAGGACACCTCAACAAAATGGTGTAGCTGAGCGACGAAATAGAACTCTCAAGGAGGCCTGCAGAACCATGTTGACTGAGTATAACACTCCTCAAAAGTTTTGGGCAGATGCGATCAATATTGCATGCCACTCCCAGAACAGAAGTGCTATCAATAAGGCACTAGGTAAGACGCCATACGAGGTATGGAAAGGTCGAAAACCCAGAATTTCATATTTCCATATATTTGGTTGTAAGTGTTTTATCCATAACAATGGGAAACGTAAGTTGAATGCGTTTGATGCTAAAGCAGACGAGGGGATATTCTTATGATACTCCTCGACTAGCAAAGCATTCAGAGTATTCAACTACTCTACTCTATGTGTGGAAGAAACACCACATGTTGTTTTCGATGAATCTCGACAGGACTCGTCTACCGATCAGATCAGTAAGAAAGTAACCGATCTATCAATCGAAACTGACAAAGAATCAGATGTGTATGAATCTGTTCAAGCCTACAGCCCATTTATGAAAGCCCTCGAGTTAGATGACAAGGAGAAGGTAAGTGCTCAAGGTAAGTCTACTAGACCAGTTGACATGCCTGCTCTAGTCGACTTGTCTACTCCTATTAAATCTGCTGATACAAATGATGTTGAAATGCATGATGCTGTAACTGATTTAGAAGATGATAGTATGCATATTAAGACTAGAAAAACATGAAAATCTGCTCATGATACTGAAAATATCATTGGTGACTCTACTATTGGTGTAAAGATTAGACGACAACTCTTTGAGTCGCAAGAACAGCCGAGTCCATCTATGTTTTTCTGGTGTTGTTTCCTCTCATCTATCGAGCCTAAGACCGTTAATGAGGCATTGACTGATAGTAATTGGATCATCGCTATGCAAGACGAGTTGAACCAATTTGTTCGAAACGACATCTGGGAACTTGTCGATAGGCCAAAACACCATAATGTAGTTGGAACACGATGGATTTTCAAGAATAAGAAAGATGAGAATGACGTAGTCGTAAGAAATAAGGCTATACTAGTAGCCCAAGGCTATTCACAAGCTGAAGGCATAGATTATGATGAAACTTATGCACCTGTTGCTAGACTAGAAGCCATTCGATTGTTTCTTGCATATGCTGCTTATATGAAGTTTATTGTATATCAAATGGATGTTAAAAGTGCATTTCTTAACGGTATTCTTGCGGAAGAAGTGTATGTAGAACAACCTCCAGGTTTCGAGGTGAAAGGCAACCAAGTGTACAAGTTAAAGAAAGCCTTATACGAATTGAAACAAGCTCCAAGAGCATGGTACGATAATCTATCTCTATTTCTATTAGAAAACGGTTTTACCAAGGGCAAGGTCGATAGAACCTTGTTCAGAAGACAAGAAGGTAAGGATATCCTACTTGTTCAAATTTACGTGGATGATATCATTTTCGGATCACCCAACAAAAAGCTGAGTGGAAGTTTTTCAACACTCATGCAAAGTAAGTTTGAAATGTCAATAATGGGAGAAATGACTTATTTTCTTGGACTTCAAGTAAAACAAACTCCCGATGGGATTTTCATAAATCAAGCCAAGTATACTAGAAACCTTCTAGACAAGTATGGTATTAAAACTTGCAAATCTACTGGAGTACCAATGCTACCCACCTACAGGATAGATCCAGACGAGAACGGTAAGAGTGCTGATCAATCATATTATCGTGGTCTAATTGGCTCATTACTGTACTTAACTTCTAGTAGACCTGATATTGCATTTTCTGTTGGCGTATGTGCTCGATTTCAAGCTAATCCAAAAGAGAGTCATATGGAAACCACTAAACGGATACTGAAATATTTGAAAGGAACCACCAATCGTGGTATATGGTATCCTTCGAATGATGATTTATCCCTAAGTGGCTACTCTGATTCTGATTTTGGTGGCTGTAGAATAGATAGGAAATCTACTTCGGGTTCTTGTCAATTTCTAGGCACAAAGCTTATTTCATGGTTTTCGAAAAAGCAGACCAGTGTGGCTACTTTCACAACTGAAGCCGAATACATGGCTGCTGGTAGCTGTTGTAGTCAACTACTTTGGCTCATTCAAAAGCTTAGAGATTATAATATCATTGAATCAAATGTTCCTATATTTTGTGACAGTAATAGTGATATTGCCATTACACAAAATCCTGTTCTGCACACACGTTGCAAGCATGTTGATGTGAAACATCATTTTATACGTGATCATGTTGAAAAGAAAAATATTCGCATGGAAAAGATTCACACTGATATTCAAAGAGCTGACATATTTACGAAACCATTGGCTGAAGCTCGTTTTAGAGAATTATGCATTAGTCTAGGACTAATTGATCTAGACCCCACCTGTATATAGCTGTGTACTAACCAGACAGGTACATCATAAAGAAGTAAGGAGATCGGACAAGTTACTTCAGAAACAGAGCACTCGTCTATTCGTCAACAAGTCAGGTATACAAGGTCAGATAAGATGACCAAACAACCCGATGAGGAAGCTGGTAAAGCTGAGGGTAATACTAAAGGGAATAAACATTTAAGGGGGAATCTATGATTTCTTAAATATCCTTATGTTGACTCTTAAGTTTGTTAAAAGTCATCTTGATCGAAACCTTGAGTTCTGCATTTGATAGATATTCATTATAATTATTCTACTCTACTACTTGTATCTACTCTCATTCGTCGCACAAGATGAGACAGGTACTTGATAATGTTCGACATTCAGACAGACAAGCACAGTCGAATGGGGAACTCGTCTAGTGCAAAGTAGTCTACTAGTCTGTTCTGATGAACTCGAATAGACCAGATAAGCTCTCTCGTGATCTAAATTCACTAAGTGTTTTAAATGTTAATCAAGGTTATTATTGTAATTTGTATTGCGAATTTTGGGAAAACCTAAAATTGGATATATACACTCCATTTAATGAGGTGTATACACCCAGTTCCCACCCAAATCTACTAGGTCAGATGAGTACACTATTCTCTTCTAGCCAATAGCAAAGGCGGATTTCAAAGTTTACAATATCAAATCGCACAATAGTCTCGATTACGTAACTGAATTCCAAACGTTTATTTTTGTTGGATAGATCAAATCGATCTTGGCCGTCGATTCAAAAATTGATTCGTATCAAAACCAATCTTTCCTAAAAACACTCCTCACAATTCATTCTACTTTTCTAATTTCTTGCAATCAACTGCTCTCTTGATATATTTGTATTGAAAAATTGTTATCAAAATGTCGATCGTATCTATGTTCGATGTCAAAACTAACATGCAGGCGAGATTTGATCTAGGCAAGTATGCCACTGAAGGCAAGGTGCATGTGGAGAGCTCAGTGTTCTTCAAAGGCAGGCACTCTGAAGACAACAAGGTGGTTCTCATGAAATGCCTCAGATGCGGCCTGAAACCTTACCTGGAAGCTGTTCCAGAAGTCGTCTATGAGGAAGAAGTATTGGAGTTCTTTGCCACTGCTACTCGCCTAGCAGACTCGATCGAAGCTTATGTTGGTGGTTGCCGAGTGGAGATCACTCGAGAAATTCTGTTCGAAACATTACGCCTACCTCCGGGTTCGATTAATGTTGAACAATATGGAGCTGATCAGGAATTAAGGTATCTAAGTGTTTTCTGTGGAAAGAAGTTGAAGCTCAATCGTGATGGCAATATTTCGTCAGTGAAGAAGAAGGAGTTGTTGCCAAAATACAAGACACTACTTGACATTGCAAGCAAAATGTTGCTTGGTGTCATTGGGAGTTATGATTCTGTAACTCTTCAGAAGGCGAGAGTGATGGTTGCTATATATGATGGCATCACTGAAGGAAATTGGCCTAAGTTGTTCTTTGATCGATTGATGTACTTCGCTAAGAATGTGAAGGTGGATACCGACTCTAGAGAATGGGTGGTGTCTACTGCTGTGGGTTTTGGTAATAAACTGAGTATTTTACTACCCATCTTGCTACCAAACAAGAAGGACTGGAGCAAAGGAAAGCCATTCCATGTTCTTAAGTTCTATTTGAAAAAGGATGCTCTTGATAGGTAAGCTAAGGAGAGGAAGCTGGAGCGAGAGCAAATAAAGATCAATCCTAGAGACGCAATGATAGAAGCTAAGTCATCTAGTGCTGAGGAAGACGAGGCTTAAGCTGGAACGAGTGGAGCACTCGTGAATTATGTGTCAGATGAAGCAATGATTGAGGCTGATGATGATTCTGAGGAAACGGAATCAGATGAAGCTTTGGAAGAAAAAGTTGAGGAAGAGGAACCTTATAGACTGGTGATGGTTGAGACCAGTTCTCCACCAGTAGAGAAGACTGCAATGGTTAATACTTCTTCTCTTGCTACTTCAATTTTACCTCCTCTTGATGTTCCTGTGAAAACCAAGGCAAGATCACTTCGATCTCGTGCCAAGCATATTCCCAAATCCACTCCGAAGTATGTTCAACCGTTGAATTCCAACATTAGCCAAGACACTACTATATTTGCCCCAGCTGATACTCCGACAGCTGCAATACCAAACCTAGCCACATTAAAGCCCCAAGAAACCACAATCCAAACTATTCCCACACCCACAACAGAATATGTTGACCCATTGAACCCGTCTATTCAGGGAACTCTACTAGTTGACACTTCAACTACTGAGTTAAGGACCCCACTTACTCAGACCCCTCTCTCGAATAGATTTCCAGACTTGGTTCATTATCCAATGTGCGCAAGGGAGAAAAGGCTCCGGGCACAGATGACCAAGAATTTGAAAAAGAAGCTGTCGTCTATTGAAATAGATACAGATTTAGAAGCATATGAGAAGTTGATCCGTATCTGCACATGGGTTGCTTTGAGAGAAGGACCGTGTGAAGATTTCTTTGAAGTTGTATCCGGAATGGGTGGAATCTCCAATTTTCAAGATTGGGAGATGGAACAGAAGGAGACCAGTGGAGTCAGGAAGCATTCTGAATTACTTTCACCCAGAGCATTGACTAATCTTGTCAAGAAAATGCTTAACATTTCTGATGATGTGTTATCTGCAAGCTATCCGGATGTTGGTGTTCAGTACTCAGAAGATGATTTTAAGGAAGCTGAGTCTACTGATCCGATTCTTGATCTAGAGAATGTATCTGACCAACTGAGATGAATGGTGTTTGAATTCCAAGTTGAGCATGCACATGGCCCAAGGTCCAATGTTGGCCAGATCACTAGACAAGTGGAGAAGTATTTTCCTTCGGAAACTTATGCTTATACTGCCAAGTTGGTTCAGATGGTTCCGAAAGAATGTGAAGATGCAGAAAGAAGAGCTCAGGAAGTAAGGTTAGCTATTGTACCTTACTGTCCTATTGTTGAAAATATCATTCCAGAGGAAGCAGTAGAAGACGAGGTCTTGTCTACTGATATGGAAGATGACTTGGTTGAAGTTCAAGTGTTTGCTGAAGATGAACTTATGCAACAAGCTTTTCCTGAAGAAGTTGTTCACACAACTCTACTCAACCAGATTGTTGTGTTAGATGAATTTAAGAATGATCTTAAGCAGGTGATTAAGTCGTCTATTGATGAATTTCTAAAATCAGATGTGAAGAAAGTCTTGATAGATCAGAATAAATCTCTTGTGGAAAATTCGAAAGCTCTGATTGTAGATGAGGTTAATCAGATGGATGCTACATTCAGACAGGAGATGTTTACTCAATTGGAAGAGTTTTTGCATAGCCAAGTTGAGTATTCTGAGAAAAGCTCAATTGAGTTTGCGAAAGTGTTAACTCAAGAGTCAATGAAGATGGAGAGACTTTACCGAGTTAAGATTGAAATTGCGGATGAGCAAAGGAGAGAAGCTCGTGAACAGTTGGCGCAAGCAAGAGCTTTGATGACAAAAATGACTGAAGAGAACAGGTTACTTCACTTAACTGTTAATCATTTTAAGAATGAGTTGAACCTGTCTACTCGAAAGTTAGAGCTAGTTGCTACTAAGCTTGACAAGATGAGTCAAGATAGGAGTCATCAGAAGAAAATTGATAGAGCTGCTGAGTTGATGAAGCAAGTTGTTCAGGAAGAGATGACTCGTTTCACTTCACTTTTCACTCTTAAGGCTGGTGGTGAAGCGAAAAAGGGGGAAGAGACTAAAGATGTGAAAGTTGCTGCAACTGCGACTGATCTTGTGATTCAAGAGACTAGTAGACCTAGGAGAAGAGGCAGACTAGTAAAGAAAGCTGATTTGGAGCAGATCAGTGCAAGTGCAGAAGAACAGAAGAGAATGTTGAAAGGCAATCGATTGCGACTGAAGATGTTCAACTTCAAACCAGACAAGTTAAAAGGAAATTTGATCTTGAGAAGAAGAAAGAAGTATTAGGAGAAATACTTGCTGGAATTAATGATGAAGAAGTTGAAACACTCCATAAGAAGCAGAAGCTTGAAGATGATCGTTATGCTAACAAGAAAGTGTTAGGTAAACACATCAAAAGGCTGCAGAAGATGAAAACAAATCCAGACTTATCGAAGATGCCCAAATAGATAAGTTCATTGACAATGAGCATAGAGAGGCTTGAAAGGTTGTCAAGATGAAATGGGAATTAGATCATTGGATAATTTGTAAGTATGGAGATGCTGAAAGCAAAGATGAGTTGTTTGCTGTATTTGATAAGTTCATGGAGAATGAAGACAAGAACTTATGGAATCTGATAATAAGAATTGCTACTGCCGTTTGATATAATATTCTTGTTCCTGATTTTCCTAAGTGGGATACTCCCCTACTAGGTTCTGGAAAAAGGATCGACTTCAACAAAGTGAAGAAGTTCGAAGAAGAGTTGCTTGAGAAGGAGAGGATAGACAATGAAGATCATATTTCTGACATTCACAGAAGGATTCTCGAAGCGTTTTGTGTTCCTAATCCGGACATTGGAAACATCAGTGAGTAATTGTAAGTACTTTACTTATTTCTATTTCATTTTGCTAAGTATTTGTAATCTATCTGATCTTACTGAATGAATGAAAAGATAACATATTTTGAGAAGATAACTACTTAACTGATCTACTAACTTTTAAATATTTCAAGTAGTTTTGGCTTCATAAAAAAAAGGGAAATTGTTGGGATATGAATCCTAATGTAAAGTCCTAATTGATGAAAGAAGTAGTTTTGATAAGCCAAAAGTGGACTTGAATATATTTCTAAGTGTTGACTGATCTAGTTATGGAAGTCGTCTTGTGACAAGATCAATAGAGTACAAAGGAAGAAAGAAAAGAAAAGTTTAAGTATAAAAGAAAGAAAAGACAAGTACGTTTTATAAGTACTATGTTGAGTTTACTATAGGTTTTATGATGAGCATTTAAATGTTGTATAGAAGCTCATATGTTTTGTTTTGTATTGATGTATAGATTTAAGGTGACTAAGCTGAATTATAAAGCTTAATGTAATAGTCTTTTTAAGATTAGATTGATAAGACTAGTATAGTTTATAGATTAGTTCTTTATTGAAGTCTACTGGAAGAAGATAAGAAGACTCGTAGGAGACAAGATAAGTTATGAAGAAGTCCGAAATATTCTAAGTATGGAAGACAAGACAAGTGCGCAGAAAAGAAGGAAGTCTTAAGTCATAAACGCGTATAAGGATAAGTTTGTTTATTGAAGAGTTAGTTATGGAATAACTATTTAACTGAAGAAGCGTGTTGAAGGATAAAAAGAAACAGATAGAAGACAGTTATCAAGAAAGTTAGTTGGATAACAAACTATTCTTGATGTTCAGAAGTCTATAAATACTTGAAGACTTACACAGTTGAAGACTACTGTTACTACGAGATTTTAAAACGTTCTAAGAGATATTCGAAACAGAAGAAACTCACAGAGTTCAAGTTCAGAAAGTTGAAGCTACAAGACAAGTCAAGTTTGAAAAAAGCTTCTACTAGACTAAGAGAAGTTTTTCTTTTATAGTTTTGTTCAAGTCGCTAGTTACTTGTAAAATAGCTAGTTGTTAGATCGAAGAAACACTTGGTAGTGTTATCGAGAAGATCGAAGTATTAGTTCTTGGGACTTAAAGCCACAAGAAGGTTTAATAAAATTTCGCAACTGGAGTTGTGAGAGTGGATGTAGACAAGTTGTCGAACCACTATAAATCTTGTGTTGTTTACTTTACTGTTTTATTTGTTGTTTGATTGATTACTTGTTTAATTGATTAATCTGCATATAGAATATATAAGTTAAGTGTTCATACAGAAGTTCAATTTCGATATTAGTTGAGTATAAATTTGTTGGGCTCATTGTTAATCTGATAATTCCGCATTGTGTACTTTGGTATATTGAAAGATTTTGAAAAGTCTTTTCACCCCCCTCTAGACGTTTTCTTAGCTTACTCAATATTATCTACTCAAATAGGGCATGTTTGTTTTGGGATGGGAAATCCGAATTTGGAATTTCGAAACTCCACCCACGTTACAGTTTGGGATTTTGATTCAAGATTTCAAAATCCTACCCTATAAACCCTATAAAAGTCAACCCTATAAATACCTACAAAACCTATATAAATACCTATAAAACCTATAACCCTATTCTATAAAGTTAAATCATACCCTACATAAATCCCAAAACAAACACAAAACATAAAATGCATTAGAATTTTAAAATCCACTAGATTTTGAAATCCAGATTTCAAAATCCTCAAAATCCCAAAACAAACATGTCCCTAGGGACCTACAACTAGTATTACCATAAACAATAATGAATAATACCATTAACAATAATTAGTAATATCTTATACAATAACAAATAATTTCACACATCTAATTATATTCAATAATACAAAAAATAATAATTAGTAATACCACGAACAATAATCAATAAAACCATTACATTGATCAGTAACATTTTATACAATAACAAATAATTTCACACATCTAATTATATTTAGTAATACCAAAAACAATTATCAGTAATACCATGAACAGTAATCAGTAATAACATGAACATTGATCGGTAATATCTTATACAATAACAAACAATTCCACACATTTAATTATATTCAATAATACCAAAAACAATTATGAGTAATAACATGAACAATAATCAGTAATACCATGAACAATATATAAAATAACAAATAATTCCATACATCTAATTATATTCAGTAATACCAAAAATAATTATCAGTAATACCATGAACAGTAATCAGTAATCAATAGTCGTATATACGCGCACACGAGATTTTAGCGCACACCCCGTACGATTAGGACACACCCCACGAAAGACTGAAAATACCCGTCTCCTATATAACCATAATCCTCTCCTTATTATCTCAAACCATATATTGTGAAAAATAAAATACGCCGTTTGGGATACCCACTCCTCTCCCAACCTCGTCGGTCGTCGTTTAAAGCCTCGCCGCCACAATCTTTCTTAATTGCTACACAAAGTCTCGCCACTATAGCGTCGTTGGCGCATTTGTTACGCTGATTTCAATCCGCCGTCCGTCCAAGCCGCCACCGCTTCCTCCTCCTTCCATCGCGTCCCAAGTCGTCCGTCCCTCTTTCAGTTGTAAGTTAGAAAAACAGATTCTTCTTGATCTCTCAACCTCAAAATCCAGATATGTAAGTATTTTTTTTTAAAAAAAATTCTTCTAGACCTCTCAATTGATTTGTAAAAAATTGGTGGGTGTCCACCTCAATCTTGTGTGTGCATATAATTGTGGTCTTTCATTAGATTTGTGCGACCCATTAATTGTCTGCAACGAAAAAAGTAAATTAGGCCCAAAATTTTAATGAAATTGAAGAGTGTATATAATAATTTTCCTATATAAATTAGGATTGATTGTATTATATTTTGTTTAAATTAATATAAGGGAACTATAGTAATTTTAGGTGTAATTTTTTAAAAAATATTGGGAGTGAAGTCAACAAAAGTGGAGGTGTAAATAACCGTGATCAATTGTTTATATAAATTAGGATTGATTGTACTATATTTTATCTAAATTAATTGAAGTGCATTGTAGTAATTTTAGGCATAATCTTTTTTAAAAAATAATTTGTGGGTGAAGTCAATAAAAGTAAGGGTGTAAATAACCGTGACCAATTGCTTACATATATATAAATTAAGATTGATTGTATTATATTTTCTCTAAATTAATAGAAGGGCACTATAGTAATTTAAGGTGTAATTTTTTTAAAATAAAAATTTAGACGGTGAAGCTAACAAAAACGGGGGTGTAAATAATTGTGATCAATTGCTTATATAATTTGGAAGGTGAAGTTAACAAAAGTGGAAATGTAAATAACCATGACCAATCATAAAATTAGGGGTGGTTCGGTACGGTATACCGACTCTCACGAACCATACCGTTATCATACCGAAATTTTCGATATTGAAAAAATTCATACCGTTACCGTACCGAAATTTCGGTATGTAAAAATTCATAGCGATATCGTACCGTAATATCGGTATGCCGAGTTTTCGGTACGATATATCGGTATACCGTACCATATCCGTAATACCGATTCATATCGAAAATATTGAACCATCATTTCATATCGAAATACCGGTATACTAATTCATATCGAAAATATTGAAGTATTGTTTTATACCGAAATTAATTATTTAAGGTTTATTTTATTTAAGTTTTAATAATTAAAGTTATTTTAATTTAAAATAATATTAAATTATTATTTTATTAAGATTTCGGTATATCGATATACCGTTTCATACCCAATACCGAAAAAATTTCGATATATCGAAATACCGCGGTATGATCATTTTCCATATCGTTACTGTACCGAAAAATTCGGTACGATATCATACCGTATCGAAAATTTCGATATTTTTTCGATACGAAAAGCTCGATATACCGAAATTTCGGTATATTTACCCACCCCTACATAAAATTAAAAGTTGGATATTCACGCCTACAATCGTTTTTTTTTTTTAATGAATACTCCAACCCTTGAGTTTATAACAACAAACAAAAAGTCCTCAAGGAGGTAAAGGAATTACTTCGTAGGCAGCAGGTTTGGGATTGCAAGCATGTCCCTCGAGAGTATAATCATATTGCACATGATCTGGCTCAAAGTTCTATTAACACTTCTTCTCCTCAAGATTGGAATGAAGCTGGTTTCTCACAATTTTACAAGGATAGGCTTTCTCTAATCTCTCTACAGAGATTGTTTTGATTATTCAGCCCTTGTATTTTTGTAAAAAAAAAAAAAAACAACAAACAAAAAGTCAAAAATTTGAAGAGTTTATAAATTGAGTAGTGTATGTGTGCACTATGGAAGAATTTGCCTAATAATAATAGGGGGTGGGTGGGTGGGTGGCATAAGTGTCGTCAATGATTTTACTAAACATTAAACAATCATATATCATGATCTACCTACTTCATACTTGCTTAACTTTAACGTATTAGCTGGAACCAAATTAACAATTCCACCTTTTGTTGCTGCATGCATTTCATATTTATTTCATTTATAAAGTTACATGCATTTTCAATTGGCTAAATATTGGAGTATCATTTATCATTTAAATAACTAGTGATACTAGAGTGAATAACTGAAATATATTAATTGTATATTACTTAAATTACCGAAATTTATTAAGCTTAATACTAAACTGTATATTTTTTTTTAAAGGTTCAAAAATCGACTAATCCCAAGGAACCAATTTTACAGCCCACTTGCGAGCCCGTTTAAAGTCCTCTATGGAATGGTCTCATTTAAATTATCAGTTTTAATTCTTTGAAGTATATACTTTTAATAAATTAAGGAGTAGATTCGAAATACTAGTACTAGTAATGATAACAACTCTCGAAATTACTCACTTAAAAGAAATTGAAAACATTTAATGACCTATTTGGTGGCAATATCCAAATAAATGACTAATAATGTCTTAGTTTGTTTGTTTTTTTTTTTTTTTTTATAGAAGTTAAATACTCATCCCTTTTTTTTTCCCTCCCCATGACTCGAACCCAGGACCTAAGGCCTAGATAGTGATGCTCTAGCTATCCCACTTTGTCTTAATAATGTCTTAGTACTAGGGAAGGAAAATTAAATTAAATTAAAATAAAATAAAAGAAGAATAGATACAATAAATGAAGTGCGTCTATGGAAGGCGATATGCAACTATTAAGGGCCAAAAATTACAACCCATGTTCTTTCCAAAGATCAAATATTCATTCTAAAGTGTGTATTCAATTGAGATTCTGTTGAATTTTTTTGGACTTTTAAAATCTGGGGATATTCAATCCAGATTTTTAAAAGTCTTTCAAAATTTTGAGGTATTCAATACGGATTTTAAAAAGTCTTAAAAAATCTTTAGGTATACAACAATCTATAACTTTAATACTCTATGGATTCTGTTGGATTCTCTTCCAAAAATATAAATAAATTACACTATCCAAAATCTCTTCTAAAAAGTAGAGATTTCAACGGATTCTCTCAAAAGACTTTGAAGAGAAGAAAAAAAAAACTTTGTTGTTCTTCTAACAAAAGTTCTACTACTAACCTACTGCATTTTTCACCGCCATTATTATTACATTTCTGTATTTCAAAATTCCGTTCTCAATAATATATTCTCGATCGCAACCTAATTTATAACATTAATTATTGTACAAAGATTATTAGGAATATAATATTAACATGATTTATATACATCTTTATAATATATTATGTTTATACTTATTTCTTAAATATTTTGTAAATATTTGATGTATATTTGGTAGATAAAGATACACATTTGATATAGATAAAGACTCTGAAGATAATAATAATGATGAATAATAATTTTTTTTTGAATTAATATATTTTTGATATTTTTTTCTAAATAATTTAGATAACTTTTTTTTATATACAAGTGTGTTCGATATACGTTTGCATCAATAGTTCCAAAGGGCGTAGTCTATGAAAATTCATGTAAATCAATAAAAAAATGTGTATTCCAGAATCATGTTAAGTCTATGAAAATTCATATAAATCAATAAAAAAGTCAGTCAAACTCTGCATGTATGCATTTTCTAAATCCATTGACTTTTTAAAGTCCAAAAAAATCCAACAAAATCTCAATTGAATACACTCCATTTTCTAAGTTTGGCGAAAATTTAAAAAACGATTTAAATGAAACATGGATGAGGACTAACAAACAAATAAAATAAAAAACTCTCAAAGTCTCAATCATGAAGAGAATAGTTTATAGCAATAGTGAAGTGGCTCTCAACTACTCCTAAGAACAAAATTTGATGCCATGAATAATCCTATTCATAGTAGAGATGGCTTCATTGGAAACGAAATAAATCATTTTTCAAACCACACATTGTCGTACTCTCTCCGTTTTTTTTATAAGATGTTTTAGACTTTTTTTTCTTGTGCATAAATATAAGATGTTTTAGATTTTTTACAATGTTTATTCCAATTATGCCCTCCCTTAACTTTGGAAAGAATTAAAATTTAATGTGTATTATGGAATGAAATTAATGTAATTAAAAATCTTATTTATTATCTAAGGGTATATTTGTTAAAACATGGAGTACAATTTCTTAATTTTAATAAGTTTCTCTAAAATATCTTATAAAAAAAAAACGGAGGAAGTATTAGATAAAATATATATATATATATATTTTTGAAAGCATAATTTTTTTTTTATTTTTATGAGTTCTTACCAAGATTGACAAACCCTAAAAAGTGATCTTTAATGGGGGTAGCATGTAGTAAAGGGCAATCGACCCTTACAATTACACACAGTTATTCATACGAAGATGTGTTATACTGATTTTGGTGCTGATCCACATAGAGAACAACTGCCTATGTAATTAATTTAGATTTATCACTCATCACACAATATTACAAGAATTTGTCAAATATAGTTGATTTCACATTTTTACTTAGATTAATTGAAAAATTCAAAAAAAAAAAAAAAAAAAATTCAATACAGAAAGAAAGAAAGTATTTCATAAAAGACATAATATTTTTGTATTATTTTTTTAAAATTTAAATATTGCAAAACATACGAGACTTTTATACATTTTTTTTTCATAATAGTGTATCACCTTGATAGACGAAAACTTCTTGAACTCGAGTTTGAGTTAATTTTTGAAGTATTATTTTCATAGATAGGTGGACACGAAAATTAAGAAAGTGTAATAATGGTGGAGTTTTAAGGGGTAATTTTGTAAAATTTTATGTATAAAGTAAAGAATGAGTTAACTTTTGTGTATGTGTAGAGAAAAAGTAATGACATTTGTGTAAAATTGAGAATATTGTAAGGGTGGAGTTTATAAAGAGTTTTTCATTTTAAGGGTGTGAAAGTTCATATTATAAGTGGTTAAAAATTTAACATATTTAATTATTTTGTCTTCCATTTAAAATAGTTATGTTTTGAAGCCCCTATCAGTAATTAAAAATAATAACTCTTTGAAAAGTGGGAAGGGTCAACTCTCAACGGCCATACTTCCTAAATACCAACAAAATTAATATACGCTATTATAGTGGAATATTATATATTTTTAACCTTCCGGATTTACCCTCAAACACCAAACTCCACCTACATAATCCAATGATGGCAACTCCCGTAAATTATGTAACAATGAGGCCCCATCAATTACCTCTGTTACTCCCGCTCTTTCCAATCTCCTGGCAGCTCATAATTTTCCCTAATCTACTCTCTTTCTCAAACGCTTCCACTTACCCAAAAACCCTAGAAACCCCAAATTCTAATTACACTGAATATATGAACTTCATATAATCGCTGAAGTTGCAAGGTTGCCGTTAGGGTTTTCGAATATTTTGGGTTTTGACAGAGTTAAGAGAGAAAAGCGGGTTTCCACTCGTTTACCTTGTAAGTCTGCATAATTTTATTTTACTTTTTGTTATATGAGGTATAATTGGATGCGTATGCTTGTAGTGCCGGTTGGTGTTTGATTGAATTTCTATTTTTTTATGTTTTAATATTTTATTTTATTTTATTTTATTTTGGTGAAATAAAGGTATTCGTTGTGTTATGATGGACGGTAGAGAGGTGATGAATGGTAATGTTGTTTCGTGTGAGAATGGGCTAGAGCGAGAATATAATATAAATGGGATTATACTAGGAGATTCTGCTGAAAAGGTTAATGGGAATTTAGCTGATGAGGTTTTGGAAGATTTGGAGGATTTGGATGAATATTGGGATGATATCAATGACCGGTTAATGATTTCACGAGTAGTTAGTAATTCTCTTTTAAAGGGAATGGTGAGTGCAGTTGAACAGGAGGCAGCAGAAAGTATTGCTGCTAAGGAGCTGGAAGTGGCCAATTTGAAGAAGCAATACGAGGATATGCAGAAATCTTATGAAATTGGGAAATCTGAGATATTTTCTTGCTCAACGGATTCCTGCAAGAAACATGAGAAGATGATGGAGGATTTGAATGCTTTAAAGAATTTGGCATTGGAGCAGTTTAAGAAGGTTAACAAGGAGATTGAATTTGCAAGAGGATCTAAATCGCTGAAAAAGATTGGTTCAAATTCTGAGTTGATGGGGTTGGGCGGAATATTACATGAAAAGCCACCTGAAAGCTGGATGCATATTAATAAGATGTTGGACGGTTTGAAGACGACAACGGATACTGTCTGTAGGAAGGTGGATGATTTATTGCTCTCCTCCAATATCTCGTCTTGTGAGTCGCAGCAGAATATAGGTTCATTAGCAACAGTTGAGGATGTTGGGGTACAAACTGAAAATAACAGTCATCAAAATGAGTGTGAAGAGAATTTGTTGGAACCAAGTGCTCAGAATATGAATTGGATTGAAAAGTTTAATGATATATCTAGTTTAGGCACGAAGTTGGATGCAATTCTGAAGTCGCTCTCCATGTCAGAAACTGAATTAGGTTCTCATGGATCTCGTGATTTTGAACGTTTACACCACAAGGCCTTTGGTAATCATGTTACCACACTTAATGGAGAAAATGGGGATGTTGATGAATCAATTATCCACGTGGCTGAGAGCTATGAATTTCATCAGCTGAAACACATGGGTAATAAAGAATTGGTAGATTATTTTAATGACATTATTACTAAGATAAAGAGAGACCATGAGTCAGCTCTTCACCAGAAGACAGAAGAATATTTTCGACTAAAACGGGAATTCCTGAAAGAGAAGGGGTATTCGATGACGCACAGGAGAGATGAAGAGTTTGATGTCTTGAGGAAAGAGATTCCGAAAGTTCTTTCGAAATTGGAGGACTTCCTCTCGGAAAATGAAAAAATTCCGGTGTTAACCAACAACCTTGGAAGTACGGGAGAGTTGAAGCATAGACTAGAGACCATACTCTCTGAAAATCGTGATCTCAGAGACTGTTTGATTGAGAAGGAAAATGAGGTGAAGCTTCTAGAAATGCAGGTTTCATTGTTGCACAATTCTGCGGTTGAGGAAAACATGCTAAAGCAAGTGGGAAACCTCAACTTAGCAGTAGAAGATTCACGTATAGAAGCTTCACTCAGTGAAGAAGTATACAAATGTGCTCTGAGGGAACAGATTGCACAAACCAGGCGTGACTCCGAAAATCTGAATATGCAAGTTCCTTCTGAATCTTCAAACAGATATGGAATTGAAGATTCAGATATTGAATTATCGATTGTGCAAGATTTGGATGGATTGATATTAACAGAAGCTATCAGGGATGCTAGGCAACAACTTGACAACTTGTGCCGGAAAGTTCTAATAGATGATGAGAGGAGAATTTGTTTAGAGACCAAAGTCCTTGAAATGGAAGAAGGATTAAGACTGGAGATTGAAGAGAAGGAGATATTAAAGCAGGAGGTACTTGGTTTGAGAACAACGGTGGAACAGAAAGAGAAGTTAGCAATTGATTTGTCAGTTCAGTTATCAAAAGTGAGTGAGCAATATGAGCTAGCTTCTCAAGAGCTTGTTGGTTTAAAAGAACATGAAAGTCAACTACTGTTATTAGTTACTGAGAGCAACAAGGATCTAATATCATTAAGGTCTCAGCATCTGGAAGCTTTTGAGAAGATTGAAGTACTTAATGAACAGCTTGATCAGACCAAAGTGGTGTTGGCAGAAGCCAACGGAGAGAGAGATAAAGCATTTGCTCTTTTTCAACAAATGCATGATAAGTTACTATTAAGTGAAGATAGAGAGCAGACACTAAGAAAGGAAATGGAAATGGCTGCTAATGGATTCTCAAAGATCTGCGAAGATTTTGAATGCAGAGTATCAGTGGCAATAAAGAGTAATAGTTTAAGGTATGTCTCACAATCTTATGTTTATATTATGACGCTACAAAGTAAATCAACTTAGCTTATTGGATAATCCTCAATAGGTTGAGAACTTTTTTTTAATGTTTGTTTTTTTATTTTTCCTGTTTTTAGGGGATGTGGGGAGAGAAATGTTTATGTGTTTTGTAGGGCCGTAGGGGGCAGGAGGTCTGCGTTTTGTTGTTGTCAGTTTGCATCACATTCTAAGTTTTCCTCTTAAAAGTTTGGTTTAAGGGACTTTCATGGAATATCACTTGTATGCTAAAAGGATAGATTATTGGGTTTCACAGACTTATGCTTTCTTGATATGTTATATGTTTATCAAATTTAGGTCTCTAATTGACGGACAGTCTTCTGGACCCTGTTATGCAGAGTACTCTCTCCGTTCCTAATTATATGTCTGATTCTATGTTCCTAATTATTTATCACTTTTCAATTATCAACAAAATATTACTCTTTTTTCCCACTAATACCCCCAATAAATGCTAACTATCTTCCTTGTATTTAAAAGCTTATTAATTGTGGTTTATATTATCATCAAATGATCAAATAGTAATAAATACGGTTATATTGTGACATTGATGTCCTAATTAATGAAAAATGGTTTACTTAAATAGATAAAATCAGACAGATAATTAGGAACGGTATAATACCCACTATATTGTCTGTGTAGACTGTGCACATCATCTAGCATTTTTCTTAAATGATTTTCTTGTTGAGAGCAAATTATTTATTTCTGTTTACTTCTATTACAAGCTTAATTTTCAATCTTGATCGTACTGATTGGTTCAAACAAATCTGTAATTGCCAGGTTGGAAGATTCTAGTTCTAACTTGAAAGCTCTTACCGAGATGGCTAATGTACTTAGGAAAACAGGGCTGAAATATAAAAATAAGCTAGAGCGGAAATGTGCTGATCTTCGCATGGCTGAATCTGAGGTAATGACATGATTGTTTATCTTTTGTTGTGCATATGACAATTTGTTTTGATTGATTGCCGGCACCTATAATACTATGATCGTATTGAGGTTCACAGAGAAATATAAAAGTGACTGCTTGACATCTCATTATTGAATAATCATGTAATTGAGAAGACAAAGCAAGATAAAACCGTTTTATGGTTTCCAAATGTGTTTGGATGAGGGAGATTATTGTAAATAATTACAATAATATGGTCTGCCTTTTATGTGGAAAAAGGTGTTTGAATGTGGATATGTATTTGTAGAATGATATGTAGATGAACAATAAGAGTGTACTGATTACAAAGGATGTGACTTGTCTTAATATCTTGTGAAGTTATATTTGTATGTGGATGTATTTTTGTAAAGTGGAAAAATGTGTTTTGATGACTTTGGGCTGCAATTGGTACATTTTTTTGTTTTGTTGGCTTCTCGCCTTGACTTTAAGCATTTTTTTTTCCTGTTTCAGGTTGATCTATTGGGTGATGAGGTTGATGCTCTTTTGAAACTACTTGGAAATATATATACTGCGCTTGATCATTATTCTCCAGTTTTGAAGCATTATCCTGGGGTAAGTTGAAAATCAGTCTTCTAAGAATACTGAATCTTTTTGGTTTTTAATACTTCATAAAACCTTTTACCATCTGGCAAACATGTTTAATAAGACAATTGGAAAAGGAACCGATAAGTTTCTCGGTACGTATTAGTTAAGAAAAAGAATACTCTAAGAACCCCATATATTTACCCTCAATTTGCTTTCTATATCATAAGTAAATTAAATATGTTGTAGAATGTCAATATTTACCCTTAATACATAATTGCAGATTATTGAGATCCTTAAGCTGGTCAGGAGGGAATTGACTGGAGAATCTACCTTACAAGCAAACCAACTTCATGGCAAGGTAATAAAAAAAAAAGGGGAAACTATTTACTGATATTAAAAATTGTTTCTCTCGTTTTCTTGAGCCAATGTAAATCATGTAATGATGAAATTGAGCTCAATTGATGTTTCACATTTCGCTTCATATATTTTCATACATAAAAGATCTACATGTGCAAATACTGAGCAGTTGTAAACTTAAAATTAACAAATGTATAATGGGTTTTCTCAAGTAAAAAAAAAAAAAAAGTAACACACTTAAAATTATACTATATAATTGGTTAAAGTGTTATTCACACATGAAACACGAGTCTTTTGTTGATGGGCAAGTCATTGAGGTTGTACTTTTGTATTTTACTGATCTTGATAGTGTTTACTGTACTCATCAGGATGAATGCAAATTTTCCCAGTCTCAGACTTGCTGATAACTTTGTCCAAGGAGAAAGGTGTCTTTTGATAATCTGGAAACTGCCTAAAAGACCTGCCGTTTTGAAAAATTTTGTGGCATTTAGAGCAAGAATTTTGGCCTAGAGGCAAAAGGATCACAGGGTTACGGAAGCCATTTACTCGTTCCTCATCAAACGCATGTTTCCATGTATATGACACTGCATGTAAATCTTTTGTTCCTTTAGTTCGATAAATTAAAGAAGCAGGCTCGAGTAAATATTCATTCATTTCATTTTCGGATCAAAGTAGAAACCCAAAATCAGTTAGTGTGCAAATCATTTTGCTTGGCATGGTCTGTGTTGTTTGTTTCTGAATGGTCAGATTTGTTTGCATGGGTCACAACGGCATAATCATTGTGGAAAAGATTCAAGATTGCAAACCGTTTCAGAAGATTCGATTAATTTTTAGAAGATAATGTTCATTGTGTAAATACAAGAAATTAATGTTAATGTTGAGTTCTAAGGATTAGTCATTGATTTTATATTATATATATACATACCTTCATACCTCTTTTTTGTTTGTTCATCGATCCACGAACAAATCATATAAACACGAGATGGATATTTTTAATGGAGCTTGTAATAAACCGAACCGAATTATGATAACCGAACCAAAACCAAAATTCCATTGTAATAAACCGAAACCAAATCGAACCTTTTCAAAATCGAAAATAACCGAACTGAATTAAAATCGAAAAACTGAAGTAATAACCGAATTTCTGCAAATTAAAATTAAATACTGAAATTGTGCAAATTAACCACTATCCATCCACTCCACTGGAATAAAAAATTAAATACTGACTTGAAACATCTCATGATTCTTATGGCTTGAAACAAAATCCCGATTATAATCGAAACTCACTGTGACTGAGAGTGAGAGTCATGACTCGTGGCCGTGGGGTCGCAGTCTCTGTCTTCTTGCGACGGTGAGGAGGGCGGCCAGTAGTGGAGACTGGGGAGGTCGGAGTCAGCGGCACCGGTGGGCGGAGCATTGGGGAGGAGAAGCGGCCGTTTTGGGGAATGGGGAGGGAGAGTCAAGAGTGGTAATGAATTAGGGTTTACATATTTTAGGGTTGGTTTATATATGGGCCCTAATTTGGTCGGTTTCGGTTAACCGATTTTATTTAGATTATAATCGAAACTGAAAATCGGTATTTTTAATTAACGAAATCGAAAATCGAATCGAATTATTTGGTAACCGAACCGAATTTTTATTTCGGTTCGGTCCAATTTTCGATTAATAACCTAAAAGTATGTTTACTTTTGGTTTGAAAAACCAGGTTTTGGATTTCAAGATCCAAAACCCGTTTTACTTCGGGATTTAAAAATCAGTTTTCAAAATCCACTCAAAACCACCCTTATCAAACATATTGATTTGACATAAAGTTATATCTATATAATATTACTCCAATTATTATATTTTTTCTCAAAAATAATATAATAATACTATAATAATATAATAATACAATAATATAATACATTTAATCATTGCACACTTAACTAATCATTATAATTTTATCAAACAATAATATAATAATACAAACTCATTCAATCATACAACTTTATTTGACATAAAGTTAAATCCTTCACTATTCCAAAACCCAAAAGAAACACTCATATAACTATTTATCGAGATTTCAAAAACCCAATTTTTAAAACCACCCAAAACCCAAAGTAAACACCCTCTAATAGTGCTCACCCCTAGCTGCAAAGGACATTGGTGAGGCAAAGATCTTGAAAATAGGTACTAAGTAAAATATCGTGTAGAGGTGGGCCCTCGAGAGAAAGAAAATGAAGCAGTGTTTTATATTCCTTCCAACCGTATAAATTGTGTCTGATTTTTTTTTTTTTTGGAATTGGTAATATTAGTGTTCATGTTTCATTTTAAAAAAATATACCCCATAACACTTGTTTTATTTATTTTATTCTATATTTTCTACTTCATATATAAATAAACAATAATTTTTTAAATCTATAGAAAAAGAAACAAGAATATTTTATATGAATTGTGAGTGTACTAGATAAATATTTATCTACTAGCTCTATACCCGCGTAAAGGGTGAATTTATAGATTCAGTGGACATTTTCTTTGATAGAGAGAGAAAGCGGAAAATTCTCTCCACCTTCTCTCTTCAACTCAATTCCGCCGCCCACAAATTCCGCCTTCTCTCTTCAACTCAATTCCGCCGTCCATCTTCTGCCTATTCAATCCACCTTTCTTCTCCATCTTCTCCAAAAGCCACTTGATCGATTAAGGAAACCAAATATATATATATAAAAAAAAAAGGGAAAAAGTCGTCGCACCGCCTAAATCGCCACCGCACCGCCTAAAGCACCACCGCACCGTCAAAAGCGCCACCGCACCGCCGACATTTTAGTGGGATCAACGGATCTTCCCTCCCTGATGGCGCTACAGCGGCCAATCCGGTGAGCTATCTGTTGATCCCGTTTATTTCTCTGTTCTCTAATTTCTGGTTTATTAGGTTAGTTTTCTTTATTTCCTGTTCTCTATTTTCTGCTTTTAGTTTAGTGTTCTTGTTTTTCTGTTTTAGTCTAGTTTGTTTAGTTTCTGTCGGTTGGCTTTGTTGTTTTTCTTTCTGCTGTTCCGGGCGCATCATGCGTTTCTTCCTCTCTCAGTGGGAGTTTATAGTCCCTTTGTGGAGCCTCAGTCTATCCTTTTGTGGAGCTTGTCCCTAGTTTGTTTGTCCCTGCAGTGGTGTTGGATTGGAATGATTTGGTGCTCGGTGGCTTTTGTCCTTTTAATTTTCCCTATTTATCATAACAATATAGACTACCTTAGTGTGGGGTTCGTCTCATTATTAAAATAGTGGACTGGGCATTTTTCATGGGCAAAGAGTACACTCCACTTCTCACGATTGGAGCGGGTAGCGACACCTAAATCTGGTGCTTTGGAAATATGTTGTATGGTCTAATCTGATCTTGTAAACCTTAAAAAAAAAAAAAAAAAGGGTGAATTTATTAAAATAATAATTTTAAATATTATATTATTTTTATATTTTTTATATTCTAATATATTTATAACATATATATTTTTAGAAATTTGAATCTATATATTATTGTATTTATATTTTTGTATTTTTATATATTATAATATTTTTTAATATATTAATAACATACTGTGCAATAATAAAATTACAATTTTAATTATTAAAATTAAGAAAATATTTTTAATAAGTAAGTTCATTATAAAATAATTTTATTAATAAAAAATATATAAAATTATAAATTGCTTCACAACATAGGCTGGCATGATTTTCCGCAATACAAAATACAATAAAATAGGAAACTGTCTTCTACAGAATTTAAGGAATGTTTGTTTTGGTATTTTGAAATATGGATTTCAAAATTTAGTAGATTTTGAAATTTTAATGACTTATATATTTTGAGTTTGTTTTGGAATTTAAGTAGGGTAAGTATAGAATTTATATACGTTTTTACAGTTATCTATAGAGTTTGTAGATATTTATAGGATTGACTTTTGTAGGGTTTATAGGTATTTCTAAATCAAAATTCTAAAGTAGAATATTTGTGGAAATCCCAAATTCGAATTTTCCATCCCAAAACAAACATCCCTTTAAAGAATTTTGACATCGGTCTGGTAACCTATTTTCATGGCACAAATCAAACTTTAGATCAATAATAAACTCTAAATTGAATAAACAATTAATATATATATATATATATATATATATATATATATATATATAGTATTCCCATAATTAAAATGTGTATTACTTTTTTTTTAGACATGATAAAACCATTTGTATGTAATCCTTAATTTTTAGGTCTAAGTTTTTTTCCTTTCAATTTTAACATTGTACATACGTACTGCAAATACAATGATATCTTTAAATATAATAAATTAATAATATACAAACAATAATTGCATGATTATAACAAATAATTGCATAGTTTTCTCAACTAAGTCAATGTACATCTCTAATCCATTTTTCTTAGGGTGATCACTCTTCATATTTATTTGACACTTCAATTAAGTAATCAAACTTAGTTGGAAGATTCTAAATTTTTTTTATTAACAATTACTAAAACTTTTCCAAATAAAGTTTCTTAAATTATTATAAAATACACTCACTCTTTTTTCTTTTTTTATTGGCAATTACTAAAAATTCTCTAAAATCTTCCACAGTAGTCTATGTATCTTACAAATTTTTTAAAATTATTTCAGAATACATTCACACTCTATATCTCATAAAAATTATATATATATATATATATATATATGATTATTTCATAATTTACTTCATCTTAATTGATCATTTCAGTTCAAGATGTGATTTCCAATATAGTTTAGATTATAAAATAAAAATTAAAAAAAATCGATTCAAATTTTGAAATATTAAAAATAAAAAAATCATTTTCTTTTAAAATTAAAATAATTATAGTTTTTAGGATTGGTCTGCTATGAACTCGAGTGCATATTGTGCACCCTAGTCCATGTTGCACTTGAACTCGAGTGCATATTGTGCACCCTAGTCCATGTTGCACTTTTCAGTTTACTGACTTACACTTTTTGGTAAATGGTGTTGCACTTTTCAATTATTAAACTGTATAATAATATTTTTAGTAATAATTGAAAAGTGCAACATCATTTAACAAAAAATGTAAGTCAGTAAACTGAAAAGTGCAACATGGATTAGGGTGCACAACATGCACTCGAATGCATACTAGACTTTACCTAGTTTTTAACTTATGCTTGAAAATGACACATAAAAGATGAAAATTCATGAGTTATTTACAAATGAGATATGGACACAATACCCTTCACCTAACCTATTTCTTTTTGCAGACATATTTTGTACTCCCTCTCTCCATACGTCTCTTCTTTCACAATCTCTCACCACAAAGCTACCTCACACCTACATAGCCTTCTTCTTCCACAACTTTCACAATCCCATGGTTTTCACTCCATTGCTCAATGTAATTTCTGGGTGGATTTCGATGCCGCGAAATTTGCGGAGCTTGTACCTTCACGTGCGAGGCGTCCTCTCACCTTCTTTTAGGGTTCCGCTCCGCCGCATATCCGTCACTTCCGTCATTAAAGATGTTCATCTCCCCCTTTGAGGGTTGTAAGATTTTAATATAAATATATAAAGGGCTTCTAGTCTTCTACAAAGAGAAATTTAGGGCCCTGATAGAAGAAATCTTCAGCTTCAGTTCAGGTCCAACTAGATGAAGAGTCATTCATTTTATTAAAGTGTAGTTATGTATAAACTTATATTTCTTGAGAATAATATTTTTGTGTGCTTTCCTATAAACTTATATTTCTTGAGAATGTGATTTGTGAATTTGTGTGCTTTTATTTTATTTATCGAAGCGAAGTTATATTTCTTGCAATTGATGTTACTATCCCATCTTCAACATTTTTAATGATTCAATGCACTGTCATCCTCGAATGATGTTACTACCCCATCTTAGAGAAGGATGTAGCCGGGTTGTCTTCGAGACTGACTCGATTATTTGTGTCATCCTCGAAAGAAGACTTAATCGCGTTTTGAAGATTTAATTAGCGATATCTAATGGACTGTGTCAAACTTGGTGGAGGTGAATTCATTTGGAAGAAGAGAGAGGGTAATGGTGTGGCCCACGTCCTAGCACAATTAGCCTTGGGATATGATGAATCCTTTCACTCTACAGATTTACCTGTAGAATGTTTAAACAATTACAGTGTCGATTTTATGGCTTAAGTTATTCGATTTTCATGTCTAAAAAAAAAAATCATTTTTAATGATTCAACTCTGCGTTCTGTTCAACGTTAATTTAGAGAGATTCAACTCTTAGGTATGTTTGATAGGGATGTAAAATTTGGATTTAAGATTTTAAAATCTAACTTATGTTTTACTTTGGAATTTAGAATTAAGATTTTAAAATACCACTTTATAGAATACTTATAAATTCTACAAAAAAACAAACTCTAGAAATACCTAGAAATCATATATAGATATTTATAAATCTTATATAAATTCTAGTATAATATAAAGGTAAATTATACCCTACTTAAATCTCAAATCAAACACAAAACATAACCATAGTGGACGGATTCACTCTCGGGTAGCGGCAGTTGGCAATATCAAACAATTAATGACGGAGGATCGAGAGTGGAATGAAACTAACCTAAGATTGGCCTTCTGGCCAAACGAAGTGGAGAGTATACTGCTTACCCCAACTGGAACGGAGGAGGAGTAAGACACGAGGTACTGGACTTGAAATCCCCACTAATGGAAAATATTCACTTAAATTCGGATACTGGATGGCCAGGACAATGGAAAAAAGGATCAAAGAGGAAGCGTCAATATAAAGGTAAATTATACCCTATTATAATGTGCTCTTCAACACAATATTGAAAGGATATGTGTTAAAACAGATGTAAAAAATGCAATACACTTGATTGAAGCTAACATTATGATGTACGGGCCCGAAAAATCAACCCTTCACCGGATCACATCGCTAATACGGGAATTTGTAGTGTACAAATTTTTACATATTCCGAGGAAGGATAATCAAGACACACATAAACTGGTGCAATTGGTAGTCAACTCTACCACATCTTTTGACTGATGTGGAGCAGTGTTTTTACGTCAGATTTGGTCTATTAGAGAGGTCTTATTTTGATACTTAGTCTCGATCAGACTGGTCTGGAATCCCTAAAAAAAAAAAAACGCAAAACATACAAATCATTAGGATTTCAAAATCCTAATTTCCTAATTAGTATTTCAAAATCTTAAGTAAATTCTATAATATAAACATAAATAATACTCTACTTAAATCCCAAAACAAACACAAAACATACAAATCACCAGGATTTCAAAATTCTAATTTCTAATTAGTATTTCAAAACATACAAATTATTAAGATTTCAAAATCCTAATTATCTGCCCAACTTGCTAATTTCATTTTGCCATGGATGTTACCATCTTTTGTGTTTGGATAATACATTATTGTTCTAATGTAGTTGTATTTTCTGATATTTTGCATTGGATGTTTCCACCTTTTGTAAAGGGATATCGAATTTAGACCTTGTTCTATTTATAATTTTGCAATTGATGTTACTACCTTTTGTGTTAAGATAATGTGGAAATAAAAATTAAGTACACTATACTACCTTTTGTGTCAAATTCTCGGGGTATTATTAGCATCAACTAATGTGGACATAAAAGTTAAGTATACTCCGTCCCACAATTACTTTCACACTTTTCTTTTCGGGACATCCCACAATAACTTTTACACCCTTAAAATTGAAAACCCTTTATAAACTCCACCCTCACAATATTCTCAATTTTACACAAATGTCATTACTTTTTCTCCACACATACCCAAAAGTCAACTCATTTTTTTACTTTATACTTAAAGGTTACAAAATTACCACTCAAAATCCCCACTAAATTCACTTTTCTTATTTTGTGTGCCACTTCACATGTGAAAGAAATCACGGGACAGGAGGAGTAGTAAAATATGTATAGTTTATGTTGAACAATTCAACATTCGATTGAACAATTCAACAACACAAATTATTATATTACCATAAAAGTTAAACATAAAGAGATGTCTATCGGGCTAGCCCTAGCCCTATAGGACCAGTTCTACAGGGCTACGGGCTAAACGGGTTAGGGCCTTAACCGGTTCATATTTAACGGGCCTACAATTGCTGGGACCTAACCTTAACCCTAGCGGACCACGGGCTAAACGGGCCACTAACGGGCTACAATATTTTTTTTCTTTTAAAATTAAAGGTCTCAATTCGCACGTCCAACAAGCAAATAAAATAGAAAAATACATAATTAGTTAATGATGAGTAAATGAGAAAAAAAAATATAATTTAAACACAATTCTAGAACTTATTGGTCCTTAATAAGACCAAATAAAGCTAAACAAATATTGGTCAAATGACCCAAAACATCTAGAACTTATTGGTCCTTAATATGGCCAATAATCTAATAAAAATAGTAATAATGGCCAATAAAGCTAAACATGATTATGGCTAATGGCTAAAAAAAAAAATACTTATAGTTATGGTTATTGGTCAAATAACCCAAAATTTGTTCTTAGATTATTTATTAAAAAAAAAGAAAAAAAGGTAACAACTCGGGCTAGCGGGCTGGCCCTGTAGCTCTGCGGGCTGGCCCGGTTTAGCCCACGGGCTAACCGGTCTGGGTAAAAAAAGCCCAGTTTTAAACGGGCCTATAATTCATAAACCCTAGCCCTGTATTTTTCAGGGTTAAACGGGTCAGCCCGGTTAGCCCGGCCCGGATAAACATCTCTACATAACGATTTAATTACGTAATATGGTTGGAGAAATTGTATTAGTAATATCAACAGATATGGCCATAAAAGTTAAGCATGGTTACATCAATAACTTTAAATTATTATAACAATTATAGTACATCTTCAATTAGTTTTCGTTTTATCAACCATTCAGAATGATTTAATACTGTTTGCAATAATCAATTTATAGTACATCTTCAATTAGTCGAATCTTAACCCGACTAATCTAATTATATATCCAGATTGACAGATGTTGGATCTTCATATATAATTTCCATTGATTTGCACTTTAGGTTCATACTTTCATATCAGACTGCAGCTTAGGTTCATATTTTCGTATCAGACTGCAGCTTTCCAAGAGACCTTCGCAATACTTTCGTTTGATGCACGAGGTCAGTCCCCCCAGGAAAACTCTGATTAGTCCATCAACATAAGATACATCTTTTACCGATATGTCGCCATTGACTAAGGTTCCAATTCCCTTGGTTTTAGCAACAGATTTGTCACCAAAGACTACTCGTGGACCTTTCTTATCTTTGAGGTCTGAAAGGAGGTGCTTTGAGCCTGTCATGTGACGTGAAGCGCCTGAATCTATATACCAGAGTTCATCTTCTGATCCTCCTTTGTCCTTTAGATCCACGCAACCCTGCAAGCAAATCATTGCTTAGGTACCCATTTTGCTTTGGGTCCTTGGGTATTAGTACTACCCTTGGGAACCAATATGTACATTGCTCTTCTGTAGAGCTTAGAACATGTTAGTTTGTTCCCTCGGGCATCACAATACCAAATCTTCTTAAATTTTTCTCTGGTTGAAGAAGTTTTAGCAGTGTCATCTGTTTGAAATTCAGAAGACTTGTGTTTCTTTGATAGTTTAGGGACTGTCTTCTGATTTTCATTCAGATTGAGTGTATCAGCTTTTAGTGATGGAAGCCAAACTCCATGTTTGTTGATTATATCATATGATTTGGGAGATGGATAGTCAACAAACACTCTATCAGCCTTTTGTATTTATTTTCAGCTGGGACTTCTGAGTAGAGGGTCCAGGCTGATTACAATTAAGTTGTTGTTCTAACACAATCTTCAGCAGTTGACTATAAGTCTTTTGCCTTAAACTGCAAAGCTTTTCCTTAGAATCTTTTGGTCGACCACCATGTCTGGTGTTAAAGAAATTCATCTTAGGATCAGCAACAACTAGAAACGGGGGCTTTGGATTTTGTATAACCTCGGACTTTTTAGGGTCTTTGGTTAGATCAACCACTTCAGTACTGGATATGGAATCATTTGTACTGTTAGCTGGAGAAGACTCTTTTACAAGGATTAGGTCAGATTTGTCTACTGATTTATCAGTAACTTTACCTTCGTAGCCTATTTCTGTCTTTACTTTTAGACTTCGGTTAACACAAATGCATTGATCGAGAACATTCTTTGCTCTATTGATCTCGACAACCTTTAAGTCTATAAGGTTCTTCTCTTTTATAAGCTCTCGATGGTTACTGATAAGTTCCTCATAAGTTTTTCTGAGTTCTGAAAGTTCCTTTACTTCCTCAACATGAGTCAAACACTGTTTCTTATAAACTTGACTCAGAAAGGAATGTTTTTCTTTGAACTGAGACAGTTCTTTAGACAACCTTCCATTTAGAGTCTTGAGTTTAAGGAACTCGTCTGACTTATGCTCTTTCAGCTGAACAATTTCAGTTCTCAGACGCATAGTCTCGTCTTCAGCTTCCACATAAGCTGCTATAGCCAGATTAAGACCAGTCTTCAATTGTTAACAAGTGAACTGAAGGTGATCTTTAGAGTCGGCGTCAGATGAGTTGGACTCATTTGTTTGTGAAAAAGAGGAATGTATTGACATAGTTTTAGAGTGTACCTCTTTTTGTTCTCTTGCCATTAAACAGTGATCAGTTGTGCATTGATCTTCATCTTCAAATTCGAAACCAGATTCGTCTGAAGAAGAAGGTAGATCATCGTCTGAACTACTATTTTCTTCATCAACCATCATGGCTTTTCTTCTGGATGCATATCTTCTTTCTCTACTAGCTCGAAGTCGTTCACGCTCCTTTTGACTCAGGTCTGGACAATCAACACTGAAATGTCCTGGTTTTTTACAAGTGTAACACAAGTATTTTCCTTTCTTGGAGCTTCGTGCTGGTGAACTATCTCTTTTACTTCGACTAGGACTGACATCTCTTTTGTTGTTTCCTCTTCGATCTGTAGACTCTACTCATTTAGAAGAACTAGGTTCTTCTCTTCTTCATTTAGGAGTCCTCTCAGATCTATCTTTGGACTTATATGAGGATGATGAGCTTCCTGCATGGTTAGATCTTCTATTTTTGTAATTTGTATAAAAACGTTTGTATTTACCATGCTCAGATTGGAGATTATCGAATCTCTTCATCATCAATGCCATCTGCTCCTATAGGCTAAGATCTGATGGAATGGATTCCTTCTCTTCTCTCACTTTGGGTTCTTTTCCTGACCGGCTGGAATCCTTAGCGGCAGCTGAAGCTTTAAATGCAACAGCTTTAGTAGAAGAGATTGAAACTTATTCGTCACCTGTCTCTTGTGCTCTTTCGATATCATATTCGTGAGCTTTAAGAGTTTGAAATAGGGCCTGTATAGACCAGTTCTTGAAATCCTTATCACTTTTAATGATCCATACTTTAGTTAACCATATCTTAGGTAGAGCACATAGTACTTTAGCGTTTACCTCACTTTTCAGGTATGTCTTACCCAAATCTGTGATCGCATTGAGTATTCTGGTAAACTTATTGTCCATTTGGTCAATAGTTTCCCCAGACTGCATCTTGAAGTTATCAAACTTCTGTACAACTGTAATAAGCTTGTTTTCTTTAATCTGCTATGTGCCTTCGCACATAATGGCTAACGTATCCCACATTTTTTTAGCAGTTTTAAGACGTATAATTTTACCAGCATACTCATTTGATACAATAGTTAGAATCATGTTCTTAGCTGTTCTGTCGAGGTTGTGTTGCTTTGCCTCATCTGGTGTGAAGTCAGCCCTGTTCTTAGGTACTAGCTGACCAACTGGAATTTCTGGATTTCCATCAGCTGTGTTAGGAGCCATCACGGTGATGGGTCCATCTAAGATCACATCCAACATCATCTCATGAATCTGATTGAGTGCAACCTCCATTCTGCCTTTCTAGAGATCATATTCCTCAACTGAAAATATAGGTAGCTTACGCGTGTGAGAATCTTTAGCCATGATGAATGAGTAGTATGTGTTTTATGAAAATAGGGTTTTCAAGGAAATGGATCTGTTCAAGAGAGCTACAAGAACTTCTTCCTTAAGAAGTCAAGTAACAGAATCAATAACTCATTAGAACCACTACTATGATACCACTTGTTGGTCGCAAAACGAGTATGGTGACAGTCTAGAGGGGGGGGGGGTGAATAGACTGTCAGGTGTTAAAACTTTTTCGTGCTTTTAGATCAGATTAGACGTTCAGATGAGTTATATACTCGGTCGTCTATATGCAAATAGTATGATCTGATCTGTAGAGTATGAGAGTGATATAGCAATTTAAGATAACATCCTTGTTGATTGCTGAATTCAGCTGGTTAGTTCGAAAGCTATCTCAAGAGCTACGAGTGCAGAAATGTGTAGGCCCTACGTGTTTAGACTCGTGGGTATTTTATGAAAACCTTTGAAAACCAATGACTTCAAAGACAAAGTAACTCGATGAATTATGACTCTTTTATGAAGACTATGTTATGGACAAGTATGGACAATAATGAATATGAATATAGAATAAAGAATAAGCAATAAAGAACACAAAAGTTTATAGTGGTTCAGATCTCAATATCCTACGTCCACTCTCTCTAATCAGATAGAGAAATTCAATAGCTTGCTGCTTTATAGTCCCATGAGAAGACTTTCGATCTAGAACCTCAACTACTTTTTTAGGAACATATCTGTTTGTTGATGAGGTAACAAACAACCTTTACAATGGTTAATACCAATAAATGAAAGTATGTGTATAACCAACTGGTTCTAAGCTCTAAAGATATGATTCTTTAAACTAGCTTAGGATCGAAAATTTAGAGCACTTAAAGGTTAGATAACTTTGCAGGCTCTAAAGAACTCAAACACTTAGAATATTTCTCGAAAACTTGGTTGTATCAGCTTTGAATGTGTATGGAGTTCTTGCTTGTAGGGTTTCCGGTACCTTGTTCCAAAGAACAAGTGTTGTATTTATAGAGTGATTTGTGCTTAGAAACTAGCCGTTGCAACAAATCTTTCTAAGTATGGTCATCATCTTCATAGGAATGGTGTTTTGCAGATTTTCTGGTATGATATTTCCTTAAGAAGCAATGTGCATTAAATGCTCCATACTTCTTCTGCAGATCTCTAGTACGACCTACTAAGCTGTCAACTTCATAACTTCGTGTTGATGTCTCATTGGTCCACATCAGCTTGGTAGTTGAGAGCTATCTTGTCTTCTGTTAGAGCAATTTAGAAGTTAATCCGACATTCTCTTTATCTTCTGTTTTGCATGCCTTTATCATTTGACATAGTTATTCATAAATGAACTAACACTTGTGAAGGTGTTTTATTCATAAATGCTAAGTGCTCTTCGACTTGCATGTTCTTTAAGGCTTGCTCTGACAAGATACAGATGAGTTCATATCTGCTGGATTGTCTTCTGAACTTCGATTGCAGATTATCATATAGAAGGCCCAGTCTACAAGGTATACAACAACCTTTAGATCTGAATCTACTAATGAACTCTTGAGATCTTCTAGTCTTCTGCTTTCTTCTTAATAGACTTCAGAGGAGTGTACAGATGAGTAATCAACTGACATTTACACAGCTGATTCTTAGACTAGAATTAGAAACAATTACATTACTTCTAAGCTTTATAATTCAGCTTAGGAACCTTAGTTCTAAATCATGACTTGTCAATCTAACATGTACTCTACTGGTCTGATTTTTGGCCATCAAAACTAAAACTATTTATCGCACTTCAGATTAGGGGCTGGATGAATATCCCAACACCTTTCCGGGTATAGAAAGGCAATGTTTCGGTCACTCTCTTGGTACAGAAAAGCAACTTTTTTTTCTTTTTTTTTCCTCTTTCATTAAATTTAAATTTTTAGGTAATTTTTCGAAGGTTAATAATTTTTACTTTTTCTCCATCTGAATTCATTTGAGTCTCAATTTCAATTGAAGAGGTTTCTGTTGCGATTTTTTTTTTCAATTTTATCTTAGTTCTTATGTGTTTTCCTACAATTTCATCTCATAGAGAAAAAATAGTCTCTTATTCTCTATCTCCTTATTATTATTATTATGTTTTTGGTTTTACTTCCATTTCTGTAATTTTTTCTCATTCTTTTTCTATTTAATAATTTTTTACTTTCATTTTTTTTTCAATTTTATCTAGTAGAAAGGAGAATGGGGATTGGCAATTTCATCTCATAATCTCCTTATGATTTTGGTTTTACTTTCATTTTTTTTCATGTAATTTTTTCTCATTCTTTTCCTATTTAATAATTTTTTGTTTTCATTTTTATTTCAATTCTATTATATTTTTGGTTTTACTTCCATTTTTTTTCTGTAACTTTTTCTTAATTTTTTGCTTTCATTTTTTTTTTTCAATTTTATCTCATGCAAAAGAGTAAAATTCACTCATTCAATGTAATAAAATTCACTCATTCAATGTAGGCGAGTTGAAATTATGAATTATTTTATTTTATATTATTCATAATAAACTTAATTATAATTTTTATTTTTTTATCAATTTAGACTTGATTCTATTTAAGATAATGGTTCCAACTAATTTAGTCAGGAGATTTATGATGATTTTAATGAAAATATTAATATAATAGGTGTTTCTAAGATCGACATTAAAAGATACATTATAATTATAGTTAAATATTTTTGTTAAAAATATGTTAATTAATGATATATTTTATTTAGTAACGTATATTTTATTTAATTGTTTATAGGTATATTACCGATATTGTGGCAGTTAATTTTTATATTTTTCTTTTAAATTTTTAAATTTATTATTTAATATTTTGTTAAAATAAATGTTTAGGTTCAAGATTAAAATTTGTGTAGTTTGATAATATGAATCTACACCTTTTGTTTTGTTTGATGGAGATGTAGTTAACTAATTGGAAAAACAACTTTTGGAGCTTTTGGATATGTAGTTAATTTGATTGGAAAAACATCTTTTGGAGATGTAGTTAACTTGATTGGAAAATTTTGGAGATGTAGTTATATTGGTTGGAAAATTCGATGAGGTAATTTGTGATGTCTTTTAAATATATGAATTAGGTGATGAATTTTGGGCGCCCCACCTTTACATACATGTCTGACTATTCTATAGCAATAATGTTACCCCTAAAAAAGTTCTAGCAAACAGGAACAAAAAAGATCTGAAACAAACCAATTTACCCCTAAGAATGCAATTAAGAGTTAATAGGCCAACTTTAAATCTATTGTAGGTCTGTGGCCTGAATCAACTTTTCTTCTGCCACCTGACGCTACTGTTGAAATGATAGGACATACTCCCATTTTCTCTACATTTTTAAAATTTGATTCATTTTCTCTCTAAAATCAATCTCATTTTCTCTCTCTCATTTCAAATCCAAAACCAAGGGTGACTGCGTACAGATCGACGAGTCGGATACAGATCGAGCACCACGGTGTGCCGCCGTTTGTGGGGAGGAACCCTAGTCGACCATTTGGAGGTTTAATGGTAAGTTAAGGAAGAGAAGAAAAGCTTTTATAACGAATCTTTTGTAGTTCTTGTTTACTTTGAGTTCTTTGAGAAATGGAGGCACCATTCACCAACGGAGAAAACAAACACGTGATCTAGGCGTTGATGCAGGCTGGAAGGGAGGAGCGCGACGAAGAGGAAGAAATAATATATATCCTCCTGTATTTCAAATATAATTTCAACTGTCATCAATTTATACACTTCTCTCTCTGTTCACACCTTATTTTCGATTTGGACAACATTTCTCTCTAACAATCTTTCTTTTCCTTTTCTTCTTTGTTAGAGAGAGAGAGAGAGAATTTAGTTGCGAAATTGCTAAAATTTTGAATTTTGAGATGAATTTTAGTGTAGCTATTTCCCTTTTTTCTTGTAGTCCTATCCTAGAAATTACAGGTATAACTAATCAATTGAATAATATATTCGGATTGAAAAGCCACGTGTCTACACGAGTAATGGGAACCTACGGCTATGCAGCTCCCGAGTATATGGCCACATGTATATCAAGTGAACTATTCTTCAACACATTTACTTTGAATTCCCTATGTGTTTGAAATATTACGTTTGAGCTTGTTTGATAATTAATTGACTTGAACTCGAACAATGTTTGATCAAACTGAACATGAGTCGAGCTTAAATAGTATGATATATCTGCATTTGTTTTATCGTTTTTTACTTATAGAGCTCGAACCGAGTTTAGACTTTACTAACATAAAAGTATGTTCACGTTTGCTTGAAATGTATGTAGAACCGAACTCAAATTGAACCTATATCAAATGACCTTGAATTGAGTATCGAATAATACAGTCAATTTTCAGCCCCCTCCCCCCAAATTATCCTCATGTTCATTTTTTCTCAGGGATCTTACAACCCTCCTAGTTTATAATTGATGGAATCCTGGGATTGCTGGCATATAAATATGAGGGAGCCTCAATTTTGGTATGCTTTTCTGGTATGTTGAACAGTTAAACATTCGGTTGAACAGATTTCCTCATCAAGCTTATAATTGATGGAATCCTGGGATTGTTGGCATATAAATATGAACAGCCTCAATTTTGGTATGTTTTTTTACTATTTTTAACATCTTACCACACATGTCTGTTCATTTCCAGTTTCATCTCTACTCCACAGATGCTCCATCCATAATAGAAAACATAAGTCTTAGTTTAAGTTTAACTGCATTTGTATGAAGCAAGAATTTCCCAGTATAATTATGATGCACAAGTCATGAAGTACAAAGAAATTAAATAAGTTGAGAAATTAGATAGCACACTCATATTATTTTTTTGTATAAATCTCCTTTGCCTAATTGTTGTGCCTCAAGGGAAATTCAGTTAATTAAAGAATACAAAATTGTGGTTAATGCACGACATAAATGGGTATGGTGGATTGATATACAAAGATTTAGAGCAGGCTCATTAAATCACTGACATATATGCTACCATTAATTTTGACATCCTTATGGGTGTAAAATAGTCATTTCAACCAGCTTTCCTGATGTAAATATAGCAATAGAAGCCAGAAACTCATGTTTGTTAACATGATTTGCAGATGAGTGAGTGAACTTTTGTGACCAGTGCTTCCAATATGATGACTTCTCATCTGGATCCATCTTGAAAGAAGTCATCATTGGAATCTTGCATACTTTACTTGTCTGAGCACCAAACTTGGCAATAAGATTTCTTGTATACTTAGCCTGAGTGATGAATATCCCATCTGAACTTTGTTTCACTTGGAGACCTAAGAAGTAGTTCATTTCACCCATCATGGACATCTCAAATTTGCCTTGCATCAACTTTGAGAACTTGTCGCATAACCAAATATAGAGCCCTGATAGGATCTCTTCTGTATCTGACAACCAGCAGATCAGATATAACTTTTGTTGTAGGTGTCTGTGCTAGATTTCTATCCAACCCAAATGTTAGTCACTTAGATGCAGCAAAGAGAATTCTAAGGTATCTAAAGGGTACGGTGAATATGGGCTTATGGTATCCATCTATAGACGGTTTAGATCTGAGTGGCTAGCTATTCAGACTCTGACTTCCCAGGGTGCAGAATAGATAGGAAATCTACTTCTGACACATGTCAATTTCTAGGAAATAAGCTGATATCTTGGTTCTCCAAGAAACAAACCTCAGTTGCTACCTCCACTACTGAAGCCGAATACATGGTTGTTGGTAATTGTTGTAGTCAGATGTTATGGTTAAGTCAGCAACTATTTGGATTATAATATTGTAGCAAGAGAAGTTCCAATCTACTGTGATAGCAATAGTGCAATAGCTATTACTCAGAATCCAGTCCTCTACACAAGATGCAAGCATGTTCATGTCAGACACCACTTCATTAGAGATCACGTGGAGAAGAAGGACATCAGAATGGAAAAGATTCACACAGATATCCAAAGGGCAGACATGATCACCAAGCCTTTAGCTGAGACAAGGTTCAGAGAACTATGTTTCTCGAAACCTGCAACTGAGAAGTCAACTCTAACTCAGCTGATCATAGAACAACTCCAACCACACAACAAATGCAGACTATCCTTACAGATGAGTTGAATAGACACACTCATCATCCAGGTATGTGCAATACCTATGAAGAAAGCTAGTAAAGCTGAGGGAACCTGAGAGTTCTTAATTCAAGGGGGAATCCATGATTCTTTAAAAATCCTTATTAAAAACACTCATATTATTTGCACTTATTTTACTTAATTCTTGCTTATTTAATTTACACGTTTTTCATATGATTAGGATTTAAAATTGAAAAGTCTGATTCTTTAAAATCCTTATCTTAAAATACTCAGATCATTTGTCGTTATTTTACTTAATTTTCGCCTATTTAATTTACACGTTTGCACTAAATACCTTTAAAATGCATAGGATTCGGAATCGAAAGGCATTTATGATAGTTTAATGTTGGTCTGAAGTCCAAATAGTAATTTCCAAGATTACGACCAATTTGGACCCTGAGATCAACTTTGAGTGTTATCTCAACCACACGTTATTAGAAAGGAATCTTTAGAGTTCCAAGAAAGCCTCTATTTTCCAGGAACTCTTTTCAGAGGCTAAGACGTTAGGTTTTAACATTTACTTGCAAAGAATCTTACCTCTTCTAGTATAAATACCGTCACTTAGTTATCAAATTATCTCATCTCTAACTCAAAACAATCCTCTTGTATAGGAATAAAATAACAAAAGAAAAGACTTGAGAATGAGAAGCATTGAGCTGCATGCAATAAATCAACCCAAGACATGGGTCAATGCCAAAAAAATCCTTCTAAATCATCATGCAGAGAAAGGAATCTCATGTGTCTCATGTCAAACCGGACTGAATCTCCGGTGTCTCATGTCACGCTTACTTCAACCTCCTCTACAGGGAGGAAGGATGCAGCTGTCGATGGTGATTCAGGTGGAATTTACACGTTTTAGAAGCACATGTGAAACATATTTTGATGTGGATTTCATTGATTTATGCATTGAATATGATTGTTTAAGCCAAAATGAGAGAAAGGTTGCGTTTTGTCGATTTTGTAGGAAATACGATGGAATTTGGAGCAAAACACCAACCATACTTTACTGGATCAGGAATAGGAGTGCACGGTTGGATTCGTATCGAAAAACGGAGTGGAATAGCCAAAAGAATCAAGTCAATCGGACACCCGAGGCGAAAGTTATGCACGAAACGAGAAAGGGGCCGTAGACGATCGAGCGAGCACGGCCGAGCACCATGCTCGAGCTGGCTGTGCCCGAAACAGCGATTTTGGGACCGAGAGAGGGCACGGCCGAGCACCCTTCTCGGCTGAGCTGCTGCCTAGACGAAAACCAAACGCCTCGGCCGAGCACAAGGCCACGGCCGAGCTCCCATCCTCCCCTGCTCCACACGCCTCGGCCGAGCAGCCTCCATTTCACGCACCCTCGGCCGAGCACCTGCTTGTTCCCAACGCCGTTTTGCACGGCCGTGATCCGTGCACGACCGTGCCAACCTCATTTTCGGTGCTTTTTCCACATTTTGACCATTTTTTAGGGACTAACTTGCAATTTTGACATTCAAACCCTACCCCAACACTATATAAGCCCCATTTCTTGAATTACAAGCCATTCTCCCTCAATTCCTCAATTTCCACACATAGTTACACATACTTGGAGGTGTTTTGGCCATATCTTCCTCAATTCTTCATCAAATCAAGCAAGGAAGGATGCAATAGCTTGGAAATTCCATTCTCTACCACATTTTAGACTAAGCTTTCTCTTTCTCCCTCTTTTTAGTTAGCTATTTCATTTGGATTTTGTAATTTGATTATGTTAGCTATTGGCTAGAACACTTTTGGTTCTAGGGGTATGTTTACACTTTGGATGATGTTTATGAATTAATTTCTTGTTTATTTGGTGGTTGTGTTGCTATTTCTATTTGAATGCTTAACTTTCATTGCAAGACATTTTGTCAATGGCCATGATAATATGTTTTATTTATTGTTAATTGAAATTGGATTGAGAGATCTATTTCATTAATCGTATTTGAGCATTCGACCCAATATTATTGTGAGCTCGAGAGAGGATCAATATTATCGGGAGGGTATTAGATGATCCTAGGAGCCTTTTGGGGAATTATTATGCATGCTAGGTAGAGATACTCGTTTGTGTTATAATTTCTCTTGAATTAATTGGATCGAAAGAACTTTTAATTCACTATTTCGTGATCAACCCTATAGTAATAAACACAACACCATTTAAATAGGTTTTGGCTCATAAATTAACTCCTTAGTGTGACATTTGCCTTGGAACCTATTTCCCTTCTTTGAGTTTTAACTATATTTCTCTCGTTTCTTTGTGATTTGCATGAACATTTGTTGATCGATATCTACATTACTCTTTTAATTGTTTACTTGTGACACTTAGGTAGATAATTAGGGGTAATTGCCATACTTTACAACTTATCGATCACGTCTACTTAGAATTCCGTCAAAAAACTACACTTTTACGCTATACCTCCTCGTGGGATCGACCTCGTACTTACTTCACTACGATAGACACCGTATACTTGCGGTCGTTTATTCTAGCGTTGTAGAATACGTGAATCAAGTTTATGGCACCGTTGCCGGGGAGGTTTTTATAGCTCTTGAGTGTAGGTTGATAGAGTTTTAGTTTAGACACTTTACTTGTTTTTCTTATTCTCAAAAATCCAAAAATACTTGTGTTTGTTACTTTGAGCTTACTTGCGATTCTCACTTTCGTTTGATCTTTTGATAGATATGGTTTATGTTCACACGATCTAGGAGGAATCAACTAGAAGTGTTGCCCTTAGATCCGGAGATCGAAGCCAATTGTCGAAGAAGGAACGCCGAAAGGAGAAGAATTGAGTTAGAAGAGATGAATCGAAGGGAAAATCCGATTTTTGAAGAGGTCGGCGAGGAAGTTGGAAATCAAGGGGTTGAGGGATTTGTTGAGGAACCGAATGGGAATGGGGGAAATCGGCCACAAAGAGTATTGAGAGACCACTTCCGTCCTATTCCAAGACCTTATGGAGGAGCGGGTCGGAAACCCGTAGATGCACACAACTTCGAACTCAAGCCGGCCTTGATCGTAATAGTGCAAAACAATCAGTTTGGTGGGCTCTCAAAGGAGGATCCTAACCTCCACTTGTCTCAATTCCTCGAGATAAGTGGAACGGTTAAGATCAACCGCGTTCCTCAAGACTATATCCGTTTACAACTCTTCCCATTCTCACTCCGGGACCGAGCAAAGCAATGGTACCTCTCTCTCGACTTGAGGACCATCGAGAATTGGGCCGACCTTGTTGATGCATTCCTCATGAAGTACTTTCCTCTGAGAAAGACGATTCAAATTCGAGGAGAGATATCCTCATTTATGCAAGATGACGACGAGTCATTGGCTGAGGCTTGGGAGCGATTTCAGGATTTGATAAGAAGTTGCCCTCAACATGGTTTTTCACGAGACCAATTGATATGCTACTTCTACAACGGAATGGACCATCGTACAAGGGGTATGGTGGATGCTTCGGCCGGAGGAGGTTCTTTGTTGGGCAAGACAACGGAAGAGGGATATGTGCTCTTGGAAGAGATGGCAAAGAATGGACATCAATGGCCATCCGAAAGAAGACTAAACTGAAGAGTTGCTTCAACCCAATATTTGGATGAGAATGCTAAACTATCCAACAAGGTGGATAAATTGATATCTCTTATGACGGCTAAAGCTTTAGTGGGACCGAGTGACGAGCAATATGAAGAAGCCCACTACATGAACAATCAAAGAGATAGGCAATTTAGAGAGAGAGGTTGGAACGAGAGGCAAGCCCGTGAGAATCTTTCCAATCCAAACCAATATCATCCGAATTTGAGGCATCATGAGAATTTCTCTTATACTAACACAAGGAACACCATCACACCACCTCCGAATTTTAACGTGAGAGATGGTGAAATTGTGGAATCCCCATCAAAGTTATCGTTGGAAGACATGTTTGGCGCATTCATGGGGAAAACTAAAAATTTCATGAAAGAGACTAAGAATAATGTGGCAAAGATATGGCAAAGACTTGATGAGCATGGTGAAATGATCAAGGATGTGACTACCCATATGAAATCTATGGAGAAGCAAATGGGTTAACTTGCCAACATCATTGGAAAGCAACACGTTCCGGGGAAATTCCCCTCTAACACAGAGCTAAATCCCAAGGAGCAATGCAAAGCTATAAGGTTAAGAAGTGGGACAAGCTACGAAGGGTCCAAGATGCCATTAGAGGAGGAAGTGGTAATGGCACCCGAGGGTGTTGACAAAGGAGATGGCCAAGTGAAAGAGAAGCAAGAAGAGAAAGAAGGGGAGAAAAAGAGTGGGGAGACAATCCCTCCACAAAACAAAGGCAAAAATGTAGTGCCTCTCCCATATCCTCAAAGGATGAAGAAGAAGAACTTGGATAGCAAGTTTGCCAAGTTTGCGGAGATGTTCAAGAAGCTCCATATCAATATCCCTTTCGTCGAAGCTCTTGAACAAATACCACATTACTTCAAATTTTTGAAGAAAATAATGTCAAACAAGAGGGAAATTGAGGCGTATGAGACGGTGCACTTAACCGAATAATGTAGCTCCATAATTCAAGCTAAGCTACCTCCAAAGCTTAGGGATCTCGGATCCTTCACTTTATCATGCACCATTGGAGATGGAGGTACATTAAGAGCATTATGTGATTCGGGAGCTAGTATAAACCTTATGCCTTTGTCCCTCTTCAAGACTCTTGGTTTAGGAGAGCTCACACCAACTACAATGAACCTCCAATTGGCGGATAGGTCTATGACATACCCTTTGGGTATAGCGGAGGATGTATTGGTCAAAATCGACAAGTTTATCTTTCCGGTAGACTTTGTGGTTTTGGAAATGGAGGAGGACAAAAACACTCCATTGATATTGGGAAGGCCATTTTTGGCAACCGGAGGGGCTATAATTGATATGAGGAATGGAGAGTTGGAGCTTCGAATGAACCAAGAGATAGTTGTGTTTGACATTCAAAGAAATGCCAAATTTTGGGCGGATGAAGATAGAAAAAATGGGAACCCCAAGGGAGACCAATATCCAATACCCATAAAAGAGGAGGTGGGAGAAGATTTGAAGGTAAATTTTGTGAAAGAAGACCCCAAAATGGAAGAAAGTGAATTGAAGATGGGCAAGAAGGCCAAGTTTGGGGGAGTTTTTAAGAAAAACTCCCCCAAATCAAGAAAAGCTACGTATGCAAGCTTGGGAGTGAATGAAGTGTCAACTTCCTATAACATGATTGAAGAGCCGGATGGGCTAGCTTGTGGATGTTTCAATGGGTTTAAGAAGGTTGGATGTGGAAAAAAGGTCAAGAACAAGTATGATGATGGGGTGACTTGACAAACCATCTCAAGAAAGAACCGTCCGACATAGGACGTTAAAAATAGCGCTTCTTGGGAGGCAACCCAAGGTTTTATGGCTTTCATGTTTTTATTGCTTTGATAGTTTTGATAGCTTGGTTTATTTTGTAGGTATGGATGAAGAATACTATGGATATCATAGCTTGAAGAATGAAGAAGGAAACAAAACCAACTTTGGAGAGGGGAAGCAAGTGTTGCAATGGTGATCTTTGAAGAGCATTGGATGTGCAAGGAGGGAGGTAACAACTTGTTGCCCCAAGCTTAGAATTTATACATAGTAAAATTCTAAGTTTGGGGGAGTTATTTTTCTTTTATTTTTTTACTAGTTGTTACCCTTGCACCGGTTTGTCATTCTACTCGTGTTACATTTTGCACTGGCGCACACTTTGCTTTCATATGCTTATTGTTGTTTGAGTTGGTTTTGATCATATGTTGGGTAGTGGATCTTTGGTGAAATGTGAGCATGAATAATCATTGGAATCCATGGTTGAGTAGTTGTGGTGATGTCTATTTGCTTTGAATGTATGCATGATTGGTGTTGGAGAATAGTATCATGTTGTGTTCATATTTGTGATCTTTGATAGCATGGATGCATGATGTATTGTTGTTTGGGAACATTTGATTAATATGAGAGTCCTATTGAATAAATCGGTGAGAATTGAGCCTTAAATCGAACATGTAATCCGGTTTAGTTCATTTGAGAGTGGACTAAGTTATTGCTAGTGATCTTAGAACTTGCCTAAGTTCTTGTTTGAAAGCATGATTGTGTGAAACTTTGTGATGTGATATAGGCCATCTTATTCTAAAAGAGTCACTTAGCCAAAATTTCCTAAAACCGAAGTAATCTTCCGTAGTTAGCCCCTTGAGCTTAATTCCTCATTTTCTTGGCAAACTACAATGTTAACCACTTAGCCTTTTTAAGCCTTTGATGCCTACATCTAGTGGGGGATAAAAGACAAAGTGGATAAACATGTGCTTGAATATCTTTGGTGAAGGGAGAAATTGGAAAAGTTGAAAGAAAAGAAAAAGATGAAAAGAAAATCATGGGAAAAAGAAAAGAGGGACAAAGAGCCCCAAAAGCTTGAAAATAAAAATGGTTCAAAAAGATGAGGTGATGAATGCTTGAAAAAGAAATGAAAATGAAAAGTGAGGATGGAGTTTGTAAACTTTGAAAGTGAAAGCACACATTGTAAAACAACAAGCTTTGTCCTCCACTAGAAGAGTCACAAATTTCCAAATTCATCCTACGTTGTCCAAAGAGCCAATGTTACATCCTTGATTAAGTCCTATTGATCACATTGTTGAGCATTTGAGTGTTGTAGAAAGTAGAAGTTGGGCAAGCATATAGTGATTGCATAGCATAACTTGGTTGATGAGTGCATTAATGTCCTCAATTTGTTTGTGTGTTTGAGAGAAGCACTTTGTCATGTGAGTAGAGGACTTGAGCATTTGGATTATGTTTCCCATTCACAATGTGTTGTGTGTTTGTGCATTCTTTGATTCATGAATGCGATTTGCAATAATGAGCCTATGATCTTCATTGAGAAATGCACTTTGAGAAAGAGATATCACTACATTCTTACTTTGCATGTGTGATTTGCATTGAATATTCCATTGTGATCATTCCACCCTCATTGCTTTAAGTGCTTAGTTATTTGAGGACAAACAACATTTTAAGTTTGGGGGAGTTTGATTCGGGTGGAATTTACACGTTTTAGAGGCACATGTGAAACATATTTTTATGTGGATTTCATTGATTTATGCATTGAATATGATTGTTTAAGCCAAAATGAGAGAAAGGTTGCGTTTTGTCGATTTTGTAGGAAATACGATGGAATTTGGAGCAAAACACCAACCATATTTTACTGTATCAGGAATAGGAGTGCACGGTTGGATTCGTCTCGAAAAACGGAGTGGAATAGCCAAAAGAATCGAGTCAATCGGACACCCGAGGCGAAAGTTATGCACGAAACGAGAAAGGGGCCGACGACGATCGAGCGAGCACGGCCGAGCACCACGCTCGAGCTGGCTGCGCCCGAAACAGCGATTTTGGGGCCGAGAGAGGGCACGGCCGAGCACCCTTCTCGGCTGAGCTGCTGCCTAGATGAAAACCAAACGCCTCGGCCGAGCACAAGGCCACGGCCGAGCTCCCATCCTCCCCTGCTCCACACGCCTCGGCCGAGCACCAATCTCGGCCGAGCAGCCTCCATTTCACGCACCCTCGGCCGAGCACCTGCTTGTTCCCAACACCGTTTTGCACGGCCGTGATCCGTGCACGACCGTGCCAACCTCATTTTCGGTGCTTTTTCCACATTTTGGCCATTTTTTAGGGACTAACTTGCAATTTTGACATTCAAACCCTACCCCAACACTATATAAGCCCCATTTCTTGAATTACAAGCCATTCTCCCCCAATTCCTCAATTTCCACAAATAGTTACACATACTTGGAGGTGTTTTGGCCATATCTTCCTCAATTCTTCATCAAATCAAGCAAAGAAGGATGCAATAGCTTGGAAATTCCATTCTCTACCACATTTTAGACTAAGCTTTCTCTTTCTCCCTCTTTTTAGTTAGCTATTTCATTTGGATTTTGTAATTTGATTATGTTAGCTATTGGCTAGAACACTTTTGGTTCTAGGGCTATGTTTACACTTTGGATGATGTTTATGAATTAATTTCTTGTTTATTTGGTGGTTGTGTTGCTATTTCTATTTGAATGCTTAACTTTCATTGCAAGACATGTTGTCAATGACCATGATAATATGTTTTATTTATTGTTAATTGAAATTGGATTGAGAGATCTTTTTCATTAATCGTATTTGAGCATTCGACCCAATATTATTGTGAGCTCGAGAGAGGATCAATATTATCGGGAGGGTATTAGATGATCCTAGGAGCCTTTTGGGGAATTATTATGCATGCTAGGTAGAGATACTCGTTTGTGTTATAATTTCTCTTGAATTAATTGGATCGAAAGAACTTTTAATTCACTATTTCGTGATCAACCCTATAGTAATAAACACAACACCATTTAAATAGGTTTTGGCTCATAAATTAACTCCTTAGTGTGACATATGCCTTGGAACCTATTTCCCTTCTTTGAATTTTAACCATATTTCTCTCGTTTCTTTGTGATTTGCATGAACATTTGTCGATCGATATCTACATTACTCTTTTAATTGTTTACTTGTGAGAATAGAGGATCTTCCCTGCCCCTCTATTTCTTCTTTCATCTCCCTCCTCATCAAACATCAGTAGAGACCCCGCGCACCACAGACCAATCCTTCATGGTTGGTGAATGAAGGAAAAGTACAGGTAAGTTAGATTCAATGAAGAAGTTGTTACAACTGAGAGTTATTTAACAAGAGACATCTAAGTCTTAAGGGGAATTTCCATGAAATTCTTAAAGATCCTTAGCTTGGAATACTCTTATGTTTTCTTACTTATTATCTTTTGACCTATTTATTTCAATTATAACCATCTTAGAAATTTCATTCTGAATATTACATCTGAAGTCTAACGGCTCATTCACTCAGACAAGTAATACATATGAAATACAAGTAAGAAGGGCTACCAGCTGATAGGAGAATGCAGCTGAAAACCAAAAAAGTGCACAAAATACTTCTAAAGAGGACATGTCAGCTGAAGGGGGAACGTATTCAGCTGATCATGGAAAATCAGAAGCTCAATCATATGACAACTAGACTGTTGTTTCAACACAACTGAAAATAGATTGCCTTGATTTTCTTTCCCTCTCTATTTAATATACCTTGTGTCAAATGATTAGAAGACAAATTAAATGAAATTCGTTCTCATTGAATGCTTTCAGTTTCTCATTTACTGCTATTCAGCATGCAAGTACACATCTGAACTTATATGGCAAAATAACTCAAAACTTGCCCTAGACGACTCACAAATTCAGTAATGAGTACGTGCCCTTAAAACTCGTGTAGATTGGACAGTTGCTTTATTTGCCAACCAATAGAATGCTGAGCATTAAATGCGGACCTGAAAGTTCTATAAGCTAAATTCCAGAACACAATTTTGATTTAATTTGGAATCCATGTAGAATATGAAGCGGCAGAACCTAATTTTCAAATCTGGATGAATACACCCCTTCATCCAAATCGTTCATTTCGTTTCTAAAATCTAATCTAGACCATTGATCAATCCTTCTAGATCATATAAAAGAAAGACTTAGAATAATTCTCCAGATTACGCTTTCATAATTCTATTATTTTCTATCTCTCTCTCTCTATCTCTCTTAAATCTTAACCTTCAAATTTCTCTAATCTCTCTAACAATGGCTTCATCCAGGCACCACAACCTTGACACTCGAAGGGAATTTTCCCAAATCACATCTGATACTTATAAACCAGAAGTATGGGCGAAAAAGCAAATGGTGGCTGAAGGTTGTGTAGATTTCTCAGGACCCCATACCCCTCAACAAGAATGGACTGCTAAAGTTCTAATCGATGTTGGTCTAAAGAAACTAATCGGTACCAGCCCTAAGCTTCTAATCGCAGAAGATGTGGCTGATTTCTACATCTTTCTACGCCCAAGGTCTGACGGTTCTCTCTCCTCACACATTGACGATGACAGGGTTCGACTATCAGTGGGTACCTTCAATGATATGTTTGATTTGGAGCATGAAGGTATAGCCAACCCTGAGGAATACGAATGTCGAGAGATGAACGATGTATGGAAGGAGTTTATTCTCAAGGAACATCTGAAGTTGGCACGGAAAACACCAAGCCATTTAAAGAAACCAATATTGAAGGAACAGTATAAAGATTTATTTGATATTGTCACAAAGGTTATAATGGGTCACCATGGATCCCTAGATGGCATCACTTAGAAAAAAATCATTCAGATGAAGGCCATAGTCGACAAAGTAAAAAACAGTTGGGGGAAATACTACATCAACAAATTTGTTGGTGAATCCATGAAGATAAAGAGGAAGGACGACGATGGCCCCTTCTGGCCTGCCTCTAAACTTAGCTTTGTCACAAAGCTAAGTGTTATTCTTCCTAAGCTGCTTCCACAAAAGAAGCAATGGGGGAATGGAGTTAAGTTCATAAGCTCTAAGTGGTTGCTGACAAAAGAGAAGGCAACCACCACTGAAGTATCCAAGAGGAAGAAAGGAGCTGAATCCTCTACATCTGAAGCTCCGCAAAAGAAACAGAAGCAGAAGGAAATTGCTAAACCTGCTTCAGCTGCGACCATATCTGAATCATCCTCAGAAGCCACGGAGTCAGATGAGAATTCTCTAGCAGTTGAAGATCTATATGCTGAAATCCAGGATGTTGGAGATGCTGCTGAAATCCCTCAAGTCAAGCCAACCAAGAAACTTAAGGTAAATCGCAAAATTACCTTTAAATCTTTTCCTACTAATCCCCTGGTCCCTAATCCTATTTATTCCTTACCTTCTGAAACCATCACTAAATCCATACACTCTCCTCCATCCAATCTCTCTAAACCTAAATCAGCTGAAATCCCATCAATTGATAATTCCCTCGCCATTGTCCCCATCAACCCAGAAAACCCAGCTATAGATCCAACTCTAGGACCTGATAGCCTACCCTCAGCAGACATTATTGTTGCTGATCCTACCACTGATCCCCTGAAACTTGCTGTAGATGTTGCTCTAAACTATGCACAAGTTTCAACCCTCTCTTCTCCAACAAAGCTTGAAACCACAGTTGAAGGTGTTCGACCAGATCCAGTCGAAACATCAATTCCATCTCTTTCACTTCCCAAACCCTTCAATCCTTCCCTTTCTACCTATCCCATAGGCCCCAAAGAAAAGCTCTCCAGACATCGAACTGAGGCAGTCTTAGAAGAACAATATCCGTGCTGAAACAATACCCAGATTTTCTCGAACGAATCTTACGAATCTGGACTTGGAGGGAACTTCGATTTACAGACATCTCTTGGATAATTCAAGCAGTCGAAGAAAAGGGCGGAGTAGATATGTTCTACGATTGGGAGCTGGAACAGCTTGAGGCTGTTGATATCGAAGATCTTCATGGTCTGAAATCTGATGATGCACTTTCAGAACTTGTCACTAGAAAGCTTGGACAACTTTCGAAATTACAAGAATCTGAACCTGCTAAGGATACATCAGACCACAGCAACGATGGACCCGAGTCCGGAGCTGAAAAGAAGACAAACAATGATGACGATCCTACACAGGATCAAATCGAAGGGAACGCTACTGAAAGAGGAGATAACCCAACATCTGATTTAGGTGGGCGTTCACCTAAATAGACTGGCAATGATGCTGAGAAATCACCAGAGCTAGAGACCGATGTTGTGCAAACAGCTGAAGTCACTGCCAACGATGAGCGTTCTGACTCTGAGGCATTCGTGCTAAACTCAATTTCTGAACTGGTGAAGGAGACAGTCAGAAATGAACATGAACTGTCCAATGCTCAATCCGATCAATCACAAGCAATTGTGATAACTGAACCTTCACAGCCCCCGGTCTCAGAGGTTCAGGGATCTAAATGTATTGAGCAGCCAGCTCTAGAAGCTGATGAGAAGATACTGGTTGATTCAACCCAGGAGAAGGAAATCAAGCTGGAAATTGTTGAAGAAGCCATGCAAAGCTTTTCTGTGAGGGCTCCTGAGATACTCACCGATTTGATGATTCTGGATAAAGAAGGAGCTGATGATCTTCAACTCACTAAGTCTGCTGATGTGAATCAAACTGCTGAAGATATCGCTCAGAATCTTCAGATCCAAGATGGCTCAGACAAGAAAAATGCTGCAAAAGCAACCGAGATTGATGAAGAACCGAATGTTGATCACAAAGAAATTTTTGAAACTGACATTGTGACATTCAGCGAATGCGATGATGATGATAAGGATCTCCAAAGAATTGTTGCTACCATTCCTGAAAATCTTCCTCAATGACCATTTGAAGAACTGTTGCAGGCTCTTGGTAGAAACAAGGACGTTCAACAGATTGGGGAATCATCATCAAATACAATCCTCACTTGAGTAACCCTCTCTGACATCATCTGGTACAAATTAACGATGATGGGATCGAATGGGGTTGATATTCCCCTGATCGATCAAGTCTTTGCTGATCTTGCAAAGCTTGTAAATGAAGATCTAGCACCACAGTTGAGCAGTATGCAACTCAAAATCGAGCATAATCGAATGGATACTTATCAGGATATATTCACAGCCATTCGAGACAACATGAAGAAGTACTTTGATAAGGATCTGACTAACTCTGTTGTTAAAGCACTTGACAAAATTTTGAGTAAATCAGCTAAGTTGTTCAAAGAGGGAATTGCTAACATTGACTTCGAACATCGAACTGAGTTGATCAAAATCGTCGATGACCTGAAGATAGCTGAACTACAACGAAGTCAAGACAGGGAGAAGCAAGCCACTTCTGATCTTCAACAGAAATATCTTGAGCTGCAAAAGGAGTCTGCTGCTCAAAGAGCTGAATTAACCAAGCAGTTGGAATTGGCCAAGGTACATGCCCAGAAGATGGAAGATGAGTTTGAAAATCTCAAACATGCCAAGACCCAACTTGAAATCACTACTGAAGAATTGAAGCTCAGACTTCAACTTGCTCCAACACCTGCTGATCTGGACAAAGTCATTGAAGATACTGCTTCTAAGGCGACTGATCGCCTGAGTCAGAAGGCCACTGGTATTTTGAATTCTGCCAATACTGATCATCTTACGAAACTTACTTAAACGCTCACTTCCCATATTGAAGAAGCCAAAAAGGGGAAAGAAGAGGCTAGAGCTAAGTTATCAGAACAAGTGTCTGATCGGCTAAAAAGAATATCTGAAGAGGCTACTGAGCAGATGAAGAAGGCAGCTGAGGACACTGCTGCAATGCTGGAAAAAAATTCTGATACTCAGTCTGATCTGGCTAGGAGATTAGCAGATGTAGAGGAGAAAATCAGAAGTCAAGAAACTCAGACTCAACCAGGCATATCCCAAGGGTGAATTATTTCCAAAATTCCATCATCTATAATACCTTCGATTTCTCATATTGTACATGTGCCTGATGCTCTTGTTCTAAATCAATGAGACAGGTCTCAGAAGCAAACATATAAACTAAAACTGAAAAAGAAGCAGAGAAAGAGTCTGAAGATGAAGATGACAATGTTCCTCTTACAAACAGAAGAAGTCGAAGACTTGCGCAATCAGAAGAGGAACGTCATCAACAGCACTTGAAAAGAAAGAATGCATCCCAGCTTAATACAAACTACAAAAAGAGAAAGACTGTGCTGAAGAAGAAGCAGGAATCTGGGAAAAATGAACAAGAACTCCCAAAGCCTGAACCCTCAAATCAGCAAATTGATGAATTTCTGGACCCAATTCACAACCTAAGATGGTTGAATCTGAAGAAAGAATGGCAGAAGATTTACCATCTTGCTCGCATATGGGGAGATCAAGATCCACAGACGGCATTTGGCTGCTTCGAAAGCTTTCTAAAAGGAAAAACAAAGACTTCTTAAGCATCATCATGGAAGAAGCAGCTGAGAAGAACATTAACATCGTCTTGCCAGACTTTCCTGCCTGGGATCTTCCATCCACCATCAACAATAAAAAGGACATGAGGGAACCAGAAAACATCATTGATGAAATATGCTTTGAAGATAAAGTCAGAGATAAAAACCTTGTTCGTGATATCAAGAAGAGAGTCTATCAAGCTTTTGGCGTCTATGGAAGACCTTATCAAGTGCTGAAGTAAATCCTTCTTGTATTTGTAATCTGAAATTCTTTATGCTCATATTAATACAAGAATTTACTTTTTCAACTTCAAGACAACTACTCATTGTCTTACTTAGAAGCCATCTGCATTTTTTTATTATTGATCTTAATATGTTTGTTTATCTAACCTTTTACATCTTCAAAATTTGATACTAACTGATATGATAACTTAGCATAGTTAGTTTTGGCTTCATCAAAAAGGAGAAAATTGTTGGGATATTCATCCAGTCCCTAATCTGAAGTGCGATAAATAGTTTTAGTTTTGATGGCCAAAAATCAGATCAGTAGAGTACGTGTTTGATTGACAAGTCATGATTTAGAACTAGGGAAAATTGCATTTTTAGTCCTGTAAGAATATTTCTAAATCACTTTTGGTCCTGATATTTGAAAGTGGTCCTTTTTTATGCAATATTGGTCATGTAAGTTAAATTTAGGATGGAACCGTTAGTTTAAAAAATAATATTAAAATAAATAAATTATAAATAATCAAATATATTCCTAAATTATAATTTAATTGGAAAAAAATATATAGAATTTGATATAATATGAAAATACAAAAAAATATTTTTTTTCAAAATCAAATAATAATTCATGTAGAATCTGATTTTTTTTATATAGAATTTGGAATATAATTTAAAAAATACAAGTAAAATTTTCAAACCAAATAATAATTTAATTTAAATTATGAAATTACTCTAGACAATTTTGAATAAAAATCAATAAAACAAAAAAAAATAAAAACAATTATATAAAATATGGAGTATAATTTGAAGATACAAAATGGACTATAATTTATATAAAATCTGAATATTAAATTATTATCAAATAGAATTAAAAAATATTGATTACAAATATTTAAAATGTAAATTCAGGAAAAAAAAAATTAAAAAACTAAAGATTATACAATAATAAATACTCCACTATAAAGCAAAATATATATACACAGAAGTTATATGTATGTATCTTGATTCCCCCAGTACGTGTACCGTGTACGTGGTCTTCTTCTCGCCGGGCGTACGCCCCAGCCCCAATCGCCGCCAACGCTGCAAAGTACTTTGGTTCCATTCTCGTCACCACCTTGCCTTTACCCATCACCACACCTCAACACCACCGCCACCACCGTTAACCCCATATTCTTCCGAAATCTCATAAAATTCTGGCTACAAAAAATTCGAATCCGGTCACGAAATTCATAGAGGCTACCCTCTCTAGCCTGATGTCAATGCTAAGAATCAAAGCCCCTTATCAATTTTAAATTTAAATCTCTCCTTCATCCCCAATTTGTAAAGTTTAATCGTAATTTTTTGCAAATTTTAACTGTTTTTTTAAACTACGTTTTTTCTGATTTTTTATATTTGTCTTGATGTTTGGGATTTGGTCTTGTGGGACATTGAATGGTGCTTCTGGCGACGGGGTGTGGCGAGGGTGGCCGTGAGACTTGAGATTTTGGTCCGATGATATGGCTTGTGAGTGTTTTTCTGTCTTTGGGAATTTCCGATGGAGTAGGGGGATGATGGTTTGGAACAGCGTACATGGTACATGGGAGTAGCTGTGGTGATTGGAGTTAGGGATGGCAAATTGTGCTATCGTGTCGTGTTTCTTGTCGACACGATAGTGACACAACACGATAAGGCCAAACACGAACACGACACGATAAGGATATGTGTCGACACGACACGAACACGATAATTTTCGTGTCGACGTGACACGACACGTAACACGATAACGATACGATAAGAAAATAAATCAATTTAAAATTGTATTAAATATATAAAAAATAATATATTTATATAAATATAAAAAATTATCGTGTCATTATCGTGTTATTATCAGATACGTGTCATTATCGTGTCGTGTCATATCAGGTAAATAACAGGTTAACGGGTTGTTAACAGGTTAATGGGTTACCTGTTAATTTTATCGTGCTTAACGGGTTGACACGAACCCGACACGAAATTTTTGTGTCGTTATCAGGTCGACCCGATAACGACACGAACCCGATAAGACCAAACACTAACCCGCAATTTTCGTGTCGGATTCATATCGTGTCGTGTCGAAAATTGCCACCCCTAATTGGAGTAGGGGGATGTCGCCGGAAATTTCTGTCGAGAGGGAGACGCCGGAAAGTTCGAGAGGTGGGAGGGCTAAATTTTTAATAATTTAAACATTTGTATTATAATTATAAATTATCTAATTGATTTTAATAAAAAAAATACTATTGTTGTTGACGGAATGTTAGGCTGACTCATCATTTTTGTTAACAATTAACGGAAGTAATTTATAGGATCAAAAGTGTAGGGAAAAGGACCAGAAGTGATTTGAACCTATTCTTACAGGACTAAAAGTGCAATTTTCCCTTTAGAACTAAGGTTCCTAAGCTGAATTATAAAGCTTAGAAGTAATGTAATTGTTTCTAATTCTAGTCTAAGAATCAGTTGTGTAAGTGTCAGCTAATTACTCATCTGTACACTCCTCTGAAGTCTATTGAGAAGAAAGCAGAAGACTAAAAGATCCCAAGAGTTCATTAGTAGATTCAGATCTAAAGGTTGTTGTATAACTTGTAGACTGGGTCTTCTATATGATAATCTGCAATCGAAGTTCAGAAGACAACCCAGTAGATATGAACTCATATGTATCTTGTCAGAGCAAGCCTTAAAGAGCATTCAAGTCGAAGAGCACTTAACATTTGTGAATACAACACCTTCACAAGTGTTAGTTCATTTATGAATAACTAAGTCAGATGATAAAGGCATGCAAAACAGAAGACAAAGAGAATGTTGGATTAACTTTTGAATTGCTCTAACAGAAGACAAGATAGCTCTAAACTACCAAGCTGATGTGGACCAATGAGGCATCAACACGAAGCTATGAAGTTGACAGCTTAGTAGTTTGTACTAGAGATTTGCAGAAGAAGTACGGAGCATTTAATGCACATTGCTTCTTAAGGAACTATCTTACCAGAAAATCTGCAGAACACAAATCACTCTATAAATACAACACTTGTTCTTTGGAACAAAGTGCCGGAGAATGGCGACCATACTTAGAAAGATTTGTTGCAACGGCTAGTTTCTGAGCACAAATCACTCTATAAATACAACACTTGTTCTTTGGAACAAGGTGCCGAAAACCCTACAAGCAAGAACTTCATACACATTCAAAGATGATACAACCAAGTTTTCGAGAAATATTCTAAGTGTTTGAGTTCTTTAGAGCCTGCAAAGTTATCTAACCTTTAAGTGCTCTAAGTTTTCGATCCTAAGCTAGTTTAAAGAATCATATCTTTAGAGCTTAGAACCAGTTGGTTATACACAAACTTTCATTTATTGGTGTTGGGATATGAATCCTAAAACAAGTTCTAAATGATGATGAAAATATAAAAGATAAAGTTTTGATAAGCCAAAAGAAGTTTGAATTTTTCTAAGTGTTGACTAATCTAGTCTAGTTAAGTTGAAGTCATCTTGAACAGGATCAGTAGAGTTCACATAAGCTAATATAGGAAAAGACAAGTACTTATAATTGATATCATGTTATTACTTCATATTTCATATTTGTATATGTTAAGATTGTTATTGAGCTATGAATAATTGTTGTATAGAGCTCATGTTTAAATGTAATAGATAGATTCTTTGTAAAGTTTTATAAGTTGACTAAGCTTTGTAAACAAGAGCTTAAAGTAATGTAATAGTCTTGTTAGGATTAGTTGATAGGACTAGATAAGTTCTATGTTGTAAATCTGGAGAAGTCTACTGCACAAGATAAGTAAAAGACGCAGTCTACTACACAAGACATGTACGACTCAACAAGACAAGACAAGAAGACTAAAGTTAGTTACAAACGCGTGGTGAAGATAAAGTTTGAAGAGTTAGTTAAGGAATAACTAATTAACTGGAGAAACGCGTGAAAGGATAAGAAGTTTCAGTTAAAAGTTAGTTTTCAAGAAAAGGTTGTTATACAACTGAATGTTCTTGGAATTGGAAGTCTATAAATACCCCAAGGTATTCATTGATTGAAGACTACTGAAATATTGATACTGCAAGCATTATTAAAGATTCAAGTGAAGAAATTACTCTCAAAGTTTGAAGTTCAGAAAGTAAAGCTACGCAAGACAAGTGAAGATCGAAGAAGGCTACTACTGAACGAAGAGAAGTTTTATTTTCGTTTACTGTTTCAAGTTGCTAGTTACTTGTAAAATAGCTAGTAAGATCGAAGATATATCTGGAGATATAATCGAGAAGATCTAAGTCTTATTTCTTGGGACTTAAAGCTACAAGAACATATTGCTCGATTGGAAGAGTTAATAAGAATTTCACAACTGGGTTTGTGAGAGTGGATGTAGACAAGTTGTCGAACCACTATAAATCTCGTGTTTGATTTACTTTACTATTTTGGTTGTTGTTTAATTGATTAATTGTTTGATTGATTGAATTACATATCTGAACAAGACTAGTTGAGTACATAAAACAGAGTTCTCGAAATAAGTTGAGTATAAACTTTAATTGGGCTCATTGTTAATTTCGTATTCCGCACATTGTAATTCTGATATATCGAAAGATTTTAGAAAAGTCTATTCACCCCCCTCTAGACATTTTCTTTAGCTTCCCTCGATATTAACTCAACTTAGGGACCTACAAGTGGTATCAGAGCAGTGGTTTACGAACTACTGTTTCCTGATAACCAACTCAAGACTTGGGTGAAGTCTTGGTCCGTGTCTATACGTGCTCTTACGTGTTCTTTAACGCTGAACTTGAAAACATTTGTTTCTTGATACTATACTTTGATATTTGTATCTCCTTGAATCATGTCTCTCGAAATTAGTGCTAACAAGTTACCTAAGTTCCAGGTTCAAGACTATGACTATTGGAAACTAAGGATGGAAGCCATCTTCAGTTCCACTCACGACTTAATGATCTCCGTCATCACTGAAGGTCCGATAGTGACCATGATCCCTAATACTGCTGCCCTTGACACAAATCAACCCGTGGGTACACTCGTCAAGAAACCAAGGTCAGAACTAACCTCAGAAGAAATGAGACAGAATAATTTGGATAGCTTGGCCAAGAATTACATCTTACACACTCTTCCTAACGAGTATCTGGGAAAAGTGTTAAAATGTAAAACTGCCAAAGAAATGTGGGATCGCTTAGCTATCATTTGTGAAGGGACATCCCTAATCAAAGAAAGCAAGCTTTCTACAGCAGTCCAAAGATTCGAATCATTTCATATGAAAGCTGGTGAAACAATAGACCAGCTGGATACTCGTTTTACCAAAATCATGAATGACTTGGAAGTCCTTGGTAAATCTTATACTCCACGTGAAATTAATCTTAGGATTCTCAAAAGCCTTGATAGTCGATGGAAAATGGTAAAAATGCTTGTTAAGAATACCCAAGATATAGATGTATGGACAGCAGAAACCATGTTTCAAACTCTAAAGGCTCATGAGTTTGATTTAGACGAAGATGAACCCATAGCAAGTAGTGACAGAGAACATGCTGTATCTAAGAACGTTGCTTTTAAGGCTAGTTCGTCTAAGGTAGACAGGTCGAAGTCTAAGACTAGGTCTACTTCTGTGAAAGACGAGTTAGATACTGATCTTAGTCTAAAGGATCAGGTAAGCCTCATGGTTAGAAAGTTTGATAGGCTGAATAAACGTTTCGGAAGATATAAGAAGTTCTATAGAGAGCATAGAGGGTCTGCTTCTAAGAACTCGTCTGAGACCAGACGAGACCGAAACTCGTCCGAAAGGAGAGACGAAGTCTCGAAAGGTAACAGACAAGATAGAGAGTCTGATGGTAGGAAGATTACTCGTTCTGATAGACGTGATAAACGAAGGAACAACTCTCCTATTAAAAAGGCTACTAATGATCTCTTGTGCTATAACTGTGAAAAGCCAGGTCACTACATATATGAATGTCCAGACCTGAGTACTGATGATCGAGAAGAACGCAAAGCACGAAGGGAAAGAAGATACAACTGTGGTAAGAAGGCAATGATGGCCAATGATGACTCTGAGTCTGACTCAGACGAGTTGCCATCATCCTCATCTAGCTACCCGTCTGAACCAGATCACGATGAAGCTTTCATAGTAGATGATGGTCTATGCTGCATGGCTAAAATCGACCAAGAGGTATCATCTGCTACATCTTTTCAATCCTGTGATGAATCAGAATCTGATGAAAGTGACACTGCCAGTAGCAAAGTAGGGAGTAGCCTTCAGCACTCTACTAGTGCAGTTGAAGACGACCTCCTACTTGCCAACAAGGCAATCATTGAAGTCAGTGACGAAAACATCATTTTAAGACAAGAAATCATTGATCTTAAGGAAGCTCAGTCTAAAGTAGATCCTAATATAACAGTCCTAAATGAACGTTTGCAAGAAGAGTTGAGTCAACTCAAAGACAAGTGTGCATTGACAGACAAGTTGTATCAAGACCTACTTAAGACACATGCTACTGAGAAACATGAATTCAATGTTTTAAAAAATAAGTGCAAAAAGCTTGAAGAACGTAATAAGTTCTTAGAAACCGAGGTTGTCACTCTAGACCTTAAACTTACTGACCTGGTTAACTCTTCAAAAGTTAACCTTGAACTGTCAGATAGGTATAGGGCTCCTGCTGACAAGACAGGCATAGGTGCTGAGACATCAAGCTCGTCTACTCTAGTTCCTAAGAACCCTACTATTTTCATCTCAAGCTCTTTGACTAATGATAAAAGAAAAGAACCAATGATATACGATATTGATACTCCATCTAAAGGTACTGTACCAAAACAAGCTCGAGTTAACATTCCAATTACCAAAGGTGGTAAAAAGAATGGTAACAACAAGCCTGTTCAACCTAGAACTAATCTTCTAAGGACCACTAATCGTAGACGATCCAACCAGGTCAGATACGAGGATTGGTATCCCGAGGAGACTAGTACTAGACAAGTACAGACTAGACGACAAGAGTCTAGACCTCCTTTCATAAGGCAGTCTCAACTCTACTCGTCTAGACCTAGAGGGGAAGGTCCAAAATATCGTACACAAGCTGTTCTATATCCTCCACCTTTGTCATATGATATCGAAGGAGAAGAAAGACCTAAACATGTCTATAAACCGTATGGACCTAATGCATACAAACCCTACTCTGACTATCATAGACAAGTGCCTGCTCAAGTAAAGATCAAGTCGAAAGGCTATCTCCAAAGAGTAGACATGAACTCGACTGATAGGCCAGATAAGGACAACAAGGTCTTATTTTGCAACAAATATGGTCGAAAGCTCAGAAGATCAAACTTGTTCAGGACTCCAATGTACATTTGGATTCCATTGAACTCGACTAACCCCCCAGGACCCCAATAAACAAGGAGGGTACCTAAATTATGTAATATCGTCGAATGCAGGGTCGACTCGATCTATACAAGAAGGGTGGCTCAATAGGAGAAACTTGGTACATAGACAGTGGCTGTTCGCACCACATGACTAGTACTAAGACACTTCTATCAAGCTACCATGAACAAGAAGGACCAAAAGTGATATTTGGTGATAGCTCCACTGCTGTTACCAAAGGATTCGGTTACATTCGGAATGGAGACATAGAGATCCAAGATGTCTCATATGTTGAAGGCTTGAAATACAATTTACTCTCTGTTTCACAATTCTGTGATCGTGGATACAAGGTGCAGTTCAAGAGTCACAAATGTGAAATCATTGACAAAAGGACACACACAGTCCTACTGGTCGGCATAAGACAAGGAAGTGTGTACATAGTGAACTGGAACAGTTGTCCGAGGGACACCTGTCTGCTTACTAAGAATCATATCTTTAAAGCTTAGAACCAGTTGGTTATACACAAACTTTCATTTATTGGTGTTGGGATATGAATCCTAAAACAAGTTCTAAATGATGATGAAAATATAAAAGATAAAGTTTTGATAAGCCAAAAGAAGTTTGAATTTTTCTAAGTGTTGACTAATCTAGTCTAGTTAAGCATTTTGGATTTGGTTAGTTTTTTCGGGGATTTTTCATGTTAGTTGGTTTAGAGGGGCTGGCTCTGGCATAGACGCCTCTGTCATCTAAACTTTAAGGTTCTTAATAAGATAGCCAGAGACTACCTTGTGGAAGGTATTCCCAATGAAGTCTACTACAAGTCATTGAAGTCTACTACAAGTCACATGTATGCACGTCCTGTAACAAAGGTAAACAGGTAAAAGGTTCCTTTAAATCTATTCCATCCCTCTCAACAAGTAGAGTTCTTGAACTTCTACATATGGACTTACATGGCCCAATAACTCCTCCAACTTTGAACGGTAGAAGGTACACACTTGTTGTGGTAGATGACTATTCTAAGTTCACTTGGGTAGTCTTCTTACACAAGAAGAGTGATACACAAACACTTTTGCCTGATCTGTTGAAGAAGTTACAGGTTGAGAAGAATCAGACCATTGTCAAGATCCGTAGTGACAAGGGTACTGAATTTATTAACTGCTATATTAAAGAATTTTGTTCTAAGCGTGGCATCCAGCACCTTACTAGTGCAGCAAGGACACCACAACAAAATGGAGTAGCAGAGCGAAGGAACAGAACTCTTAAGGAGGCCTGCAGGACCATGCTGACAGAGTACAATACGCCTCAGAAGTTTTGGGCAGAAGCTATCAATACTGCATGCCACTCACAAAATAGAAGTGCTATCAATAAAGCACTAGGTAAGACGCCCTATGAGGTATGGAAAGGACGAAAACCCAGAGTCTCATATTTTCATATATTTGGTTGTAAGTGTTTCATCCATAACAATGGGAAAAGCAAGTTGAATGCATTCGATGCTAAAGCAGACGAGGGGATATTCTTAGGATACTCCTCGACTAGCAAAGCATTTAGAGTATTCAACTACTCAACCCTTTGTGTGGAAGAAACACCACATGTGGTTTTCGAAGAATCTCAACAGGACTCATCTGCCAACAAGATCAGTAAGAAAGTTACTGAGCTAACTATCGAATCTGACAAAGACTCAGAGGTATATGAATCCGTCCAAGCATACAATCCATTCATGAAAGCCCTCGAAACTGATGACAAGAAAAGGGTAAGTGCTCAAGGTAAGTCTACTAGACCAGTAGACATGCCTGCTCTAGTTGACTCATCTACTCCAGGTAAATCTGTTGATGATATAAATGATGTTGACATGCATGACGCTATAACCGATCTAGATGATGATACTATACTTACAAAGACTAGAAAAACATGGAAATCTGCTCATGATACTGAAAATATCATTGGTGACTCTACTATTGGTGTAAAGACTAGACGACAACTCTTTGAGTCACAAGAACAACCTAGTCCATCTCTGTTTTGCTGGTGTTGTTTCCTCTCATCTATCGAGCCTAAAACCATTAAAGAGGCTTTAGCTGATAGTAATTGGATCATCGCTATGCAAGACGAGTTGAATCAGTTTGTTCGAAATGACGTCTGGGAACTTGTTGATAGACCTAAACATCATAATGTAGTTGGCACTCGATGGATTTTCAAGAATAAGAAAGATGAGAATGATGTAGTTGTTCGCAATAAGGCTAGACTAGTCGCCCAAGGCTATTCACAAGCTGAAGGCATAGATTATGATGAAACATATGCTCCTGTTGCTAGACTAGAAGCCATTCGATTGTTCCTTGCATATGCTGCTTACATGAAATTTACTGTATATCAAATGGATGTTAAAAGTGCATTTCTTAACGGTATTCTTGCGGAAGAAGTGTATGTTGAACAACCTCCAGGTTTCGAAGTCAAAGGTAACCAGGTATATAGATTAAAGAAGGCCTTATATGGACTAAAGCAAGCTCCAAGAGCCTGGTACGATACTCTTTCTCAATTTCTATTAGAAAATGGTTTTACTAAGGGCAAGGTCGATAGAACCTTGTTCAGAAGACAAGAAGGGAAGGACATTTTACTCGTCCAAATTTACGTAGATGACATCATTTTTGGGTCACCTAACAAAAAGCTGAGTGAAAGTTTTTCAACACTCATGCAAAGTAAATTTGAGATGTCTATGATGGGTGAAATGAATTACTTTCTTGGACTTCAAGTAAAACAGACCCCAGAAGGGATTTTCATAAATCAAGCAAAATATACTCGTAATCTACTAGACAAGTATGGTATTAAGACATGTAAATCTTCTGGAGTACCTATGCAACCTACTTACAGGATGGATCTAGACGAGAATGGTAAATGTACTGATCAAACTCATTACCGTGGTCTTATTGGTTCATTACTCTACTTGACTGCTAGTAGACCTGATATTTCATTTTATGTTGGTGTATGTGCTCGCTTTCAAGCTAATCCAAAAGAGAGTCATATGGAAACCACTAAAAGGATATTGAAATATTTGAAAGGAACCATCAATCGTGGTATATGGTATCCCTCAAATGATGATCTATCTCTAAGTGGCTACTCTGATTCTGATTTTGGTGGCTGTAGAATAGATAGGAAATCTACATCTGGTTCTTGTCAATTCTTAGGCACAAAACTCATTTCATGGTTTTCGAAAAAGCAGACAAGTGTTGCTACCTCTACTACTGAAGCCGAGTACATGGCTGCTGGTAGTTGTTGTAGTCAATTATTATGGCTTATTCAACAGCTTAGAGATTATAATACCTATGAATCAAATGTTCCTATTTTCTGTGATAGTAATAGTGCAATTGCCATTACACAAAATCCTGTTTTGCACACACGCTGTAAGCATGTCGATGTGAAACACCATTTCATACGTGATCATGTAGAAAAGAAAGATATTCGCATGGAAAAGATTCATACTGATTTTCAAAGAGCTGATATTTTCACAAAACCATTAGCTGAGGCCCGATTTCATGAATTATGCATTAGCCTAGGACTCATTGATCTTGATCCTACTAGTATGTAGAAATGTACTAACCAGACAGGTACAGTTCTAAGAAGAAAGAAGACACAGACAAGTTACCACAAAGGAGCAGAGCACTCATCTACTCATTCAATAGACAGGTATACAAGGTCAGACAAGTTGACCAAACAACCCGATGAGGAAGCTGGTAAAGCTGAGGGTAATACTAAGGGAATATACATTAAGGGGGAATCTTTGGTTTCTTAAAAATCCTAATGTTGACTCTTAAGTTTGTTAACAGTCATCTTGTTTGAATCTTGACCATTATGCTAGATTGATACTCACCTTACTTATTTATTTTACTCGACTACCTGTATTGCATCTAATCTGTAACACAAAGATAAGACAGGTAAACATAATAGTTTGATGTTCAAAATAGACAAGCACAGTCGAAGGGGGAACGCGACTGGTGGTCATAAGACTACTCGTCTTGTGCAATTAAGTCTACTCGCCTTACGAAGATTAGGACTACTCATCTGTTCTGGATGGACTCGAACAGACAAGCTAAGTTTTTTATTAAAATGTGAAGTGTTTATTCTAAACAAATTAAGGGTATTAAAGTAATTTGATAGTATTAAAATTTGAATATCCTAGAATTGGATTTATACACCCCCATTTAATGAGGTGTACACATTCAATTCGCGCCAAAATACAAATATGTTAGGTCGGATGAGTACACTCCTCATTTCTGCCAGTAGAAAATGAGGATTTCAAATTTTACAAAATCAAATCACAGTGTTTTCTCGGTTCCGTAACCGAATACCAAAAGGCATGACCGTTGGATTTAATCCTTCAATCTTGTCCGTTGGATCAAAATTTCAGTTTTAAACAAAACCCAACACTTGCACACATTCTACCCACGTTTTCTTAACTCTACTACTTGCGCACACATTGATTTCTTACTTCTTCGATTATATTGTTCATAACAAATCATTCAATGTCGATTCGTTCTATTTTCGATGTCAGTTCCAACATGCAGGCACCATTCGATCTAGGGAGATACATAAATGACAACAAGGTGCATGTTGAACCATCTCTGTTCTTCAAAGGAAATCACAAGGAAGGAAATATGGAAATCTTGACCAAATGCATCAGATGCGGTCTAAAACCCTACCTAGAGGCGTTTCCTCAAGTTGTTTTGGAGGAAGAGGTTCTGGAATTTTATGCCAACGCCAACAGACAGGGAGATGTGATTGAATCATTTATTGATGGAAATCGAGTGGAAATCACTCGGGAAGTTATGTTAGAAAGATTAAGGCTACCCATCGGAACGATTGATGTGGAGAAGTATGCTGAAGGTCAGGAGATGAAGTATTTAAGCATCTTCTGTGGAAAGAAAATGAAACTGAAACCGGATGGTAAAGCTCCTACAGCCAAGAAGGGTGAACTCTTGGAAAAATATCGCATTCTGCTGGACATAGCAAGCAAGATGCTTTTATGTGCCACTGGGTCTCATGACTCGGTTACCCAAGCCAAAACAAGGATAATGGCAGCTATATACGATGGAATAACTGAGGGTAATTGGTTTAAGCTGATAGCTGACAGGATGATGTACTTCGAAAGAAGTGTTAGAGTGGATGTTGATACTCGCAATTGGGTAGTATCACAGGCTGTTGGATATGGAAACAAGCTGAGTATATTACTTCCATTTTTGATGCCCAACAAGACTGATTGGAGTAAAGGAAAGCCCTTTCATCCACTAAAGTTCTACTTGAAAATAGAAGCGATGCGAAAGCAGGCTGCTGCAAGGCCAGCTGCTCCAAGGCAAGTTCAAGTTGTTGATTCAGAAGCATTGCCATATGCGACGTCATCCAGTTCTTCACAAGCCGGGTCTGAAGAGGCAGAGTCCAGTGCAGACGACTCAGAGAAGACTCAGTCAGATGAAGAGTCGAATCAAGAGAGGGAGTCGAGTGAACAAATTCCTGAAATGTACACTCTAGTGAGAGTTGAATCGCCTACTCGTCCAGTCGAGTCGAGTTTACAGGTTGGTACTTCTACTCAATCTGTTTCAATTCCTCTCTCTCTCCCGTCTACGTCTATTCGAACCAAGGCTAGGTCACATCGATCTAGGCCCCGCCCTGTCCCCTCAACTTCACAAGTACTGGCAGCACGACCGCTGAGAGCCAGTCATCCCCTAAACACTCCCATAATTGACACAACTGATACTTCGACAGTTGTCACACCAAACCAAGATACAACAAAGCCCCAAGAAACCACCATCCATATTTCTTCTACCTCAACAGAAAATGTTGAACCTTCAAACCCATCTACTTCGGACAACACGCCAGTTGCCACTGCAACAACTGAGATAAGGACCCCACCTGCTCAGACCCCGTCTGAGGTTAGATTTAACTCCTTGGTATATTATCCAATGTGTCTGAGGGAAAAGAGAATTCGTGCCCGAATGACCAAGAATTTGAAAAGAACGCTCTCAACTATCGAAGTGGCCTACGAATCTGAGCAGTTTGAGATTCTCCTTAGAATATGCACCTGGTTTGCACTTAAGAAATCCTCCACTGACGATCTTTTCGAAGTTATTCAAGGCATGGGAGGAATCTCCAATTTTATGGATTGGGAGATGGAACAGAAAGAAAATAGTGGTGTAAAAGATCATTCCGAACTATTTCCGCCAAGAGCCTTGGTTGATCTTGTGAAAAGGCTATTGAATATTCCTGATGGAATTCTGGTTGAAGAGTTCTCGTCTGATATTGGAACTCAGACTGAGCTGGTGGAAGAAGAGAAGGCAGATCTTGTTAATGTTGCTGTTCAAACCTCGGAACATTCTGAAGATGAGACTGACAGTTCAGAAGAAGTTGATTCTTTTGAATTTGGGAAAGAAGATGATGAATTCCTGGATGCTGTGATGTTTACTGAAGAAGAGCTTGTAGAGAAAGTTCAAGAAGATGTGGATGTTGAAGTCCAGTCATCTACTCAAGGATTCCCTATAGGCTATCTTGCCGAGCTGAAGTCGGACTTGAAAGAGGTTGTTCATTCTGCAATAGAAAAGTTCTTGCACTCAAAAGTAAAGGATGTGTTGATAGAACAGAATCAAACACTTGTTGACAACTCAAGAGAATTGATTGTTGGAGAAGTCAACAAGATGGACTCTACTTTTCGAGCGGAGATGTATGCCGAAGTTGAAAGATTCTTACAGAAACAAGTTGAGGTTTCTGAGAAAAGGTCTATCTCATTTGCTAGATCGTTAGCTGAAGAATCTGGTAGAATGGAACGTCTTTATCGAGTTAAGATTGAGATAGCTGATGAGCAAAGGAGGGAGGCACAAGCTCAGTTGGTAAGTTCTCAGGCTATTCTCTCCGAGCTAACAACGTAGAACACTCTTCTCCGACAGACTGCTACTCATTTCAAAGACGAGTTGGCCATTAACTCAAAGAAGCTTGAGTCTACTGCTGATCGCCTAGATAAGATAAGTCGGGATCAAACTCATCAAAAGCAGATAGAGCTCGCTGCAGAAGCAATGAAGGAAGCAGTAAAGGAAGAAATGACTCGCTTTACAAGTTTTTTCACTCTTATGGCCCATGATGAAGCCAAAAAGGGGGAAGAGGCAAGTAGAGTGGGGCAAGTCAGCTTAGATAAGCTGAGTGCTGAACCAGAAGAGAAGGATGCTGCTACTGCTATGCAAGAGCTAAGGAGGCCTAAAAGGAGGCTAGTTAAAACTGCAGAGCTAGAGCAAGCTGAAGCTGATGAACTCAAAAGATTGGAGAAGGGCAAGAATGTTGCATCTCCAGAAACTGAGATTCAGACCAGAAGATCTAAGAGGAAGGTAGTTTTTGAAGACACGGAAGGAGTTGCTACAATTGAGAAGAAGCAAAAGATTGTTGATCCTAATGATGAAAGTCATTATGCAAGCAAGAAGAAAGTAGAAAAACATATTGAAAGATTGCAGAAGCTGAAGGCTAATGAAGAAGAAATGGAAGATCAGTTCATTGACTACTTCATTGACAAAGAGCATCGTCAAGAATGGCTCAAAGTGAAGAGACAATGGGAACTTGATCACTGGATAATCAGAAAATATGGTGAATCTGAAAGCCCAGATGAGTTGTATGCCATGTTTGACAAATACATGGAAGGTCAGAACAAATTGCTTTGGAATTTGGTCATGAGGATATCAGTCGCTGCAAATTTTAACATTCTGATACCGACATTTCTAAAATGGAAGACTCCTATGACAAGCTCAGGAAAAAGAGTTGATCTTAACCAGATAAAGAAATTCGAAGAGGAGTTGCTAGATAAAGAGAAGATTGATGATGAAGACCATATCAAGATTATTCACAGGAGGCTTCTTGATGCATTCTGTATTTCAAATCCAGAAGGAGGTAATCTCTCAGATTAGTTTTTGATTACTCTGGTACTTAGTTTTATTTTGATTTAGTATGTGTAATATCTACTGATCATATTTCGAAATGAATGAAAAGATAAAGTACTATTTTGATGTTTAATACAAGATAACTACTTAACTAGTCTACTGTTGAGAAAAGATTCAAGTAGTTTTGGCTTCATCAAAAAGGGGGAAATTGTTGGGATATGAATCCTAAAACAAGTTCTAAATGATGATGAAAATATAAAAGATAAAGTTTTGATAAGCCAAAAGAAGTTTGAATTTTTCTAAGTGTTGACTAATCTAGTCTAGTTAAGTTGAAGTCATCTTGAACAGGATCAGTAGAGTTCACATAAGCTAATATAGGAAAAGACAAGTACTTATAATTGATATCATGTTATTACTTCATATTTCATATTTGTATATGTTAAGATTGTTATTGAGCTATGAATAATTGTTGTATAGAGCTCATGTTTAAATGTAATAGATAGATTCTTTGTAAAGTTTTATAAGTTGACTAAGCTTTGTAAACAAGAGCTTAAAGTAATGTAATAGTCTTGTTAGGATTAGTTGATAGGACTAGATAAGTTCTATGTTGTAAATCTGGAGAAGTCTACTGCACAAGATAAGTAAAAGACGCAGTCTACTACACAAGACAGGTACGACTCAACAAGACAAGACAAGAAGACTAAAGTTAGTTACAAACGCGTGGTGAAGATAAAGTTTGAAGAGTTAGTTAAGGAATAACTAATTAACTGGAGAAACGCGTGAAAGGATAAGAAGTTTCAGTTAAAAGTTAGTTTTCTAGAAAAGGTTGTTATACAACTGAATGTTCTTGGAATTGGAAGTCTATAAATACCCCAAGGTATTCATTGATTGAAGACTACTGAAATATTGATACTGCAAGCATTATTAAAGATTCAAGTGAAGAAATTACTCTCAAAGTTTGAAGTTCAGAAAGTAAAGCTACGCAAGACAAGTGAAGATCGAAGAAGGCTACTACTGAACGAAGAGAAGTTTTATTTTCGTTTACTGTTTCAAGTTGCTAGTTACTTGTAAAATAGCTAGTAAGATCGAAGATATATCTGGAGATATAATCGAGAAGATCTAAGTCTTATTTCTTGGGACTTAAAGCTACAAGAACATATTGCTCGATTGGAAGAGTTAATAAGAATTTCACAACTGGGTTTGTGAGAGTGGATGTAGACAAGTTGTCGAACCACTATAAATCTCGTGTTTGATTTACTTTACTGTTTTGGTTGTTGTTTAATTGATTAATTGTTTGATTGATTGAATTACATATCTGAACAAGACTAGTTGAGTACATAAAACAGAGTTCTCGAAATAAGTTGAGTATAAACTTTAATTGGGCTCATTGTTAATTTCGTATTCCGCACATTGTAATTCTGATATATCGAAAGATTTTAGAAAAGTCTATTCACCCCCCTCTAGACATTTTCTTTAGCTTCCCTCGATATTAACTCAACTTAGGGACCTACAATTGGAATTAACCATTGTAAAGGTTGTTTGTTACCTCATCAACAAACAAATCTATTCTTCAGAAAGTAGTTGAGCTTCTAGATCGAAAGTCTTCTCTTGGGACTATAAAGCAGCAAGCTATTGAATTTCTCTATCTGATTAGAGAGAGTGGGCGTAGGATATTAAGATCCGAACCATTATAAACTTCTGTGTTCTTTATTGCTTATTCTTTATTCTGTATTCATATTCATTATTGTTCATACTTGTCCATAACATAGTCTTCATAAAAGAGTCATAATTCATCGAGTTACTTTGTCTTTGAAGTCATTGGTTTTCAAAGGTTTTCATAAAATACCCACGAGTCTAAACACGTAGGGCCTACACATTTCCGCACGCGTAGCTCTTGAGATAGCTTTCAAACTGACCAGCTGAATTCAGCAATCAGTAAGGCTATTATCTTAAATTGCTATATCACTCTCATACTCTACAGATCATACTATTTGCATATAGACGATCGAGTATATAACTCATCTGAATGTCTAATCTGATCTAAAAGCGCGAAAAAGTTTTAACACCTGACAGTCTATTCACCCCCCTCTAGGCTGTCACCATACTCGTTTTGGGACCAACAAGAGAGGGTGATCGAGATAAGATAATGAGTTGCGTATAAAAAGATTAGAGATTTAACTTAGTTGCGAAAATGATTATTTAAATTTAAAATAATTAAAAGAGATAAAATTGTTATTGGTAAGTTTATAAATGTTATAAATTATAAAAATTAATATTGTGAATAAATATTTAAAATTAGTCAAAAAAAAAATTTACCGACAAAAACACTATTTTAAAACTAAAATTTCTTAATAATCTAATAAAAAAATCTATTCAATTTGTATATCGATAATCTAATACAAAAACCTTCAAGATTATGTACATTTAAATTCTTCAAAATTCTTCTTTATATGAAATCTGATCAAAGATTTTGAGTAGGAGAGACATTTGAATAGAGTGATATTAAAATATAATACAGTGATTAAATTTAAAAAAATAAATTATGTTGTGATTAAAGTTTAAAAAATAAATAAAAAATAATAATTATGATTTAAAATTTAAAAATAATAATTATGAGTAGATAATATTTGAATTATTATTTTGAGATTAAAATAGGAAAAATGATTTTTTTTTTTTTTATCATAATGTCTAAGAATGCAGGACTTTGAAAACGTTGTTTTTCTATACCGGAGAGGATGATCGAGATAAGATAATGAGTGGCGTATAAAAAGATTAGAGATTTAACTTAGTTGAGAAAATTATGTGATTATTTAAATTTTAAATAATTAAAAGAGATAAAATTGTTATTGGTAAATTTATAAATGTTATAAATTATAAAAATTAATATTGTGAATAAATATTTAAAATTAGTCAAAAAAATTACCGATAAAAACACTATTTTAAAACTAAAATTTCTTAATAATCAAATACAAAAACCTATTCAATTTGTATATTGATAATCTAATACAAAAACCTTCAAGATTTTGTACATTTAAAATCTTCTAAATTCTTTATATGAAATCTGATGAAAGTTTTTGAGTAGGAGATAGATTTGAATAGAGTGGTATTAAAAATATAATACAATGATTAAATTAAAAAAAAAATTGTGTTGTGATTAAAGTTTAAAAAATAAATTAAAAATAATAATTATGATTTAAAATTTAAAAATAATAATTATGAGTAGATAATATTTGAATTATTATTTTGAGATTAAAATAGGAAAAATAGATTTTTTTTTTAATCAGAATATATGAGAATGCAGGATTTTGAAATAAACGATTTTGGTGAAGAGAAAGATTGTGATAGAGTGATGAAATTGTGACATGTGTCCCATTATATTCTCATAAATATAGAGTATTAAGAATTAAGATTTGAGTAGGAGAGAGATTTGAATAGAGTAGTATTAAAAGTATAATACAATGATTAAATTTAAAAAAATAAATTGTGTTGTGATTAAAGTTTAAAAAATAAATTAAAAATAATAATTATGATTTAAAATTTAAAAATAATAATTATGAGTAGATAATATTTGAATTATTATTTTGAGATTAAAATAGGAAAAATAGATTTTTTAAATCAGAATATATGAGAATGCAGGATTTTGAAATAGACAATTTTGGTGAAGAGAGAGATTGTGATAGAGTGATGAAATTGTGACACGTGTGTCATTATATTCTCACAAATATAGGGCATGTTTGGTTTATTAGATTAGATAGGATATATTGTTTTATCCCTATAATTCCCATGTTTGGTTTACTTGAATTTAGCCCGTGATTATAATTGGCCCGAGATTGTTATCCTTGATAATCATGCATTTGGGTGTTAATTAGTCCCAAAGAGAAGGTGAGATAATTTAATCCATCAATTCAAACACAAATCTCAATTCCAAAAATAATGCAATCATATTTAATCATATCATACCTTATCTATCCCAACCTATAAAGCAAACGAGTCCATAGAGTATTAAGATAAGATGTGATTTTCACTGTGATGCATATTTTATAAGGGAGTACCCTTTTTTTTAAAAGGTATTTTTATTTCGACATCTTGCACACTTTTTTTATTTAAACGGTATCACAACTCTTTTCACATAAAAAAGGGATTCTTTCATAAATTATAATCTTATAATATTCACACATTTATGTAAAGTGTTATTACTTCTGAGATTTACATACACAATTAATTCAATCAATTTCTTTGCTTTATACATAAAATTTTACAAGAATATCCCTCAACACTCAGTTATTATAGATTAGAGATTCATTAAAACTTACACTTCATGTAACTTTGACATAGAGCGATTTAGCATCTCAATGAAATAAAATAATCAACATTCTTAACGTTAGATATTTTGTACACAAGAGTACCAATATGAGAGCTTCTTTGCTATAGTTTTTTTTTTTTTTTCTATGAGAGCTCCTCTTGTTGGATAGATTCGTTAAATTTTGTGGTTGAGTTATCTACACCTGTTTGTTCTCAGAATAATGAAAGCTAGCATTTTTTACTTTAAAAAAAAAGTTAGAAATTTTAAAATAAGTCTATTTCCCAATGCAGCAAGTAAATGGGGACGTAAGGTGGTTGATACGAAAATATGCGAGAAGTGCTTTGAAAAGTTAGAAAATTATTGACATGTCATTTTTAGTTGTCACTTTGCTATGCAAGTTTGGTGGGACTTTTTCACCTCATGGACTACGAGCTTGTGAATGTCAAATCCACAATGAATTTTGTTGGGTCTCCTCGTCGTCTCCGGTGAACAGCTCCAGTGAGTATTCCGATAAGGACGGGCTCAGGTCACCTGAGTCTTGGATCTATACGGATACTAGAGGGAATAACCAAAAGATTAAGATTGGGTAGCACAACACCCACACAAGTCTCACACACTCCTCTCATTATCGTTTTACGTTTTACGTCACAAAGAAAGAAGAGAGACTTGTAGTGTATTTGTATGGCTGGCAAACAACCCTAGGGCAAACAAATGGGGTGGGCCTGAAGGTTTATCATATGGGCCAAAACAACAATTGGGCCCAAGCCAAACATTCTCCACCTTTTTTGCCATCCCCAACTGTTGGGATATTTTATATCCTTATGTTTTGTATTGATAAACCAAATATATTTGTAATAGGATAAGTTGTATTGTATAGACAACTTCATCATTCGTCTTGTAATAAATTAGGACCTGGTCATATCAACAATGTTGAAAGCTAGCTGATATAGTGGAGAAACACGCACAAGCTCAGAAGAGATGAGAAGAGAAGAACCATACCAGAAGTGAAGAATCAGATGAGTACTTACTCATCTGATGTTCAGCTGAATATGATCAGCTGAGGTCTTATCAACTGAGTAAGCAAGATCAGCTGAGTAAAGCCAAACACAGCTGAGACTTAATCTGCTTGAATAACCAGACAAGTCTACACAACTGAGGAAACAATCAGAGAAAGTCAAGTGTCAAGACCAGTAGAGGAGAAGTCCAGAAGATAAGCTGAGTAAAGACTACAACAGAGTAAAGACAGCAAAAATCAGTTGTGAAAAATCAGTTGTGGTATATCAGATGATTGTCCGTTAGACAACAACCATACAAGCTGATGTGGATCAATGGAAGCGCGACAACAGAAGTACGGATCTGACACAAGGCTGTAGAATCTTCAAAATCAAAGATACTCTGAATATTACATAGAAATGTAATATTCAGAATATCAAGGAAAAGATTGCTTTTCTGAAATAGTGGAATTTACTTGTTACTTTCCAACGTAACATTCAAGCAAATCACACTATAAATACTGAGTTTAATTCATATCTCATATATGGGTGAGAGTGATGCTTAGAGGCTGAGCAAAATGTTCTAAGTCCAGAAAATCAGAAGAGCTCAAGAACACAATATTAGAAGACATCAAGCAAAACATCTTTATACCCACACCCCCAGTGAGTGAACTGATTCACGTATTATGCAACACCAAAATACACAACCGCAAGTATACGGCGTATATTGTAGCGTGATAAGTACGAGGTCGATCCCACGGAGAGGTGTAGTGTAAAAGTGGAGTTTGTCGATGTAAGTTTTAAATAGACGGTGATCGATAAATTTGAATGTAGCACTTATGCCTAATTATCTACCAACGTGCCACAAATATACAATTAAAGAAGTAATAAAGAAATTGATCAAATATCATGCAAACCAAAGAAACGAGAAATAAACGCGTAAAACTCAAAGATGAGAAGGCAGGTCCTAAAGCACATGCAATACTAATAAATCCATCTATGATCAATTATCTACTCAAGTGGTGTTTATGCTTTCTCTATAAGATTGATCACAAAATAGTGAATTAAAAGTCTTTTCAATCCAAGTAATCCAAAGGAGATATCACACAACTTAGTATATCTACCTAAATTGCATCATAAAACTCAATCAAGCTCCTAGTATCATCACACATCTTCCTAATCATTGATCATCTTTCAATCTCTCAATAAAATTAGGTCAAATGCTTGCAATCAATTAATCAAAAGAGACTTTTCAATCCAATTTCAATTAACTAAGATTAACATATCCCTATTGTACACTAATGACATGTTTTGCAATGAAACTCAAGCATTCAAATAGAATTAAGCCACACAAACATCAAATAAGCAAAACATTAATTCATAACCTTCATCAAAAGTATTTACAAGGCTCTAAAACCAAAAGTGTTCTAGTCAATCAACAACATAATCAAATTAACAAAACCAAATGAAATAACTAAATAAAAAAGAGAGAAATAGAAAGTTTAGTCTAATGTATGGTGTGGAATGAAATTCCAAAGCTAATGGTGCCCTCCTTGCTTGAATTGATGAAGAATTGAAGAAGTTATGGACAAATTGTCTCCAAATGTGTGTTTGTATGTGAGAAATCTTAGGAATTGGGGGAAGGTACAATTGATTTCAAGAATGGGGGCTTATATAGTGTTGGGGTAGGGTTTGGATGCAAGAATTGTAAGTTAGTCCCTAAAAAATGGCAAAAATACAAAATTGGCACCGAAATTGAAGTGGCACGGCCGTGTAAAAATGGGACTTTGGCTTGAATGGGGCTCGGCCGTGGTGCGCGGCTTCAACTTTTTCTAGAGCTCGGCCGTGATGTCTCGTGGCCTCAAACTTTTTGTGTCAAGCTCGACTTGCTCGTAAGGGTGGCTCGGCCGTGGCGTTGGGATTGTGGTGTTGGGGCAGCTCGGTCGTGCCTTGAGCTCGATCGAGGAATCGTGTGGCTCCCTTTTTTTTCGGTATCGAGGTCGACCACCTCATGTAGTTGTCTCGGGCGTGGCCTGAATCTTGGCATGGATGTAGCTCGGTCGAGGCATGAGCTCGGCCGTGCTCTTGGTCGGCCTCAATCTTTCGGTATCGAGCACGCTCTCCTCGATCCGCGTGCTCGGCCGTTCCTCCCTTCGACCCTTTCTTGTTTTGTGCATATCTTTTACTTCGGGTGTCCGATTGACTCAATTATTTTTGCTATTCCACTCCGTTTTTCGAGAAGAACCTAATGGTGCACTCCTCGTTTTGGTCCAATGAAGTATGGTATGTGTTTTGCTCCAATTCCATCGTTTTTCCTACAAAATCGACAAAACACAACCTTTCCCTCATTTTGGCTCAATCCATAAATCAATGAAATCAACATCAAAATGAGCTTCACATGTGCATCAAAAAATGTGTAAATTCCAACCGAATCAAACCCCCCCCCCCAAACTTAAAATGTTGTTTGTCCTCAAACAACTAAGCACTTAAAGCAATGAGGGTGGAATGATCATAATGGAATATTCAATGCAAATCACACATGCAAAGTAAAGTGTAGTGATATCTCTTTCTCAAAGTGCTTTCTCAATGAAGATTATAGGCACATTATTGCAATTCACACTCATAGATCAAATAATGCACAAGTACACAACACATTGTGATGGGGAAACATAATCCAAATGCTCAAGTCCTCTACTCACATGATAAAGTGTTTCTATCAAACACACAAACAAATTGAGGATATGAATGCACTCAACAACTAAGTTATGCTATGCAATCACCATAAGTTTGCCCACATTCTACTTTCTACACCACTTAAATGTTCAACAATGTGATCAATAGTGCTTAATCAAGGATGTAACATTGGCTCTTTGGACAAGGTATGATGAATTTGGGAATTGTGACTCTTCTAGTGGAGGATAAAGTTTTTTATTTTACAATGTGTGCTTTCACTTTCAAAACTTACAAACTCCATCCTCACTTTTCCTTTTCTTTTCTATTTCAAGCATTCATCACCTAATCTTTTTGAACCAATTTTCTTTCTTTTCAAGCTCTTGGGGCTCTTTGTCCCTCTTTTCCTTTCCATTGATCTTCTTTTCATCTTTTCTCTTTTTTTTCAACTTTTTCCAATTTCTCCTTTCACCAAAGATAATTAAGCACATGTTTATCCACTTTGTCTTTTATCTCCCACTAGATGTAGGTATCAAAGGCTCAAAAAGGCTAAGTGGTTAACATTGTAGTTTGCCAAGAAAATGAGGAATTAGGCTCAAAGGGGCTAACTACGGAAGATTACTTCGGTTTTAGGAAATTTTGGCTAAATGACTCTTTAGAACAAGATGACCTATATCATATCACAAAGTCTCACACAATCATGCTTTCAAACAAGAACTTGGGCAAGTTCTAGGATCACTAGCAATAACTTAATCCACTCTCAAACGAACTAAACCGAATTATGTGTTCGATTTAGGGCTCAATTCTCACCGGTTTATTCAATAGAACTTTCACATTCATCAAATGTCCACAAACAACAACACATCATGCATTCATGCCATCAAAGATCAACAAATATGAACACAACATGATACTACTATCCATTACCAATCATGCATACATTCAAAGCAAATAGACATCACCACAACTACTCACTATGAATTTCAAAGATTATACATGCTCACATTTCACTATAAGTCCACTACCCAACACATGATCAAAACCAACTCAAACAACATAAGCATATGAAAACTAAGTATGCGCCAGTGCAAAATGTACACAAACGAAATGACAAGACGGTGCAAGGGATAACAATTAGTAGAAAAATTAAAGAAAAATAACTCCCCCAAACTTAGAATTTTACTGTGTAAAAATTATAAGTTTGGGGCTACAAGTTGTTACCTCCCTCCTTACACATCCAATGCTCTTCAAAGATCACCATTGCACCACTTGTTTCCCCTCTCCAAAGTTGGTTTTGCTTCCTTCTTCATTCTCCAAGATATGATGTCCACAATGCTCCTCATCCATACCTACAAAAGAAACTAAGCTATCAAAACTACTAAAGCAATAAAAACATGAAAGCAATAAAACCTTGGGTTGCCTCCCAAGAAGCGCTATTTTTAACGTCATATGCCGGACGGTTTCTTTCTACTTTCAAGCCTCATCCAAGTGAAGCGACTCCACCATTCGAAGTTGCTCATTTCCAAAATAGTGCTTCACTCTTTGACCATTCACCACAAAGGTTGCTCCATCTTTACCAACAAGTTCCACATTTCCCATGGGCGTTACATTCTTAATCACAAAGGGCCCCGACCACTTTGACTTCAACTTGCCCGGAAATAGCCTCAATCTTGAGTTGAACAACAAAACTTGTTCTCCCATTTGGAACTCCCTCCTCTCAATCATCTTGTCATGAAACTTCTTGGCCCTTTCTTTGTGAATCTTGGAGTTCTCAAAGGCTACATTCCTAAACTCATCAAGCTCATTGAACATCATCTTCCTTCTTTCTCTGGATACCTTAAGATCAAGATTCAACTCCTTAATAGCCTAACGAGCTCTAAACTCCACTTCCACGAGTAGATCACAAGACTTGTCATACACAAGTTGGTAAGGAGATGTGCCCAAAAGTGTCTTGTAAACGGTTCGATATGCCCAAAGAGCATCATCTAGCTTGATGGCCCAATACTCCCTCTTTATCCCAACGGTCTTCTCCAAGATTTGCTTCACTTCTCGATTGGCAAGCTTCGTTTGTCCATTAGCTTGAGGGTAATAGGGTGTGTTCACCATATGCTTCACTCCATACTTTGTCAAGAGTTGATCTAGTTATCGGTTGCAAAAGTGTGAACCACCATCACTCACTAGTGCTCTTGGAGTGCCAAAACGAGTGAAAATGTTCTTCCTCAAAAAGTTGAGGGCCACCTTGGCATAATTTGTAGTGGTTGGAATGGCCTCATTCCATCTAGAAACATAGTCAATGGCCAAAAGGATGTAAGAAAATCCATGAGAAGTTGGAAAGGGCCCCATAAAGTCTATTCCCCACACGTCAATTAGATCCACTTCAATCATATTCTTCATAGGCATCTCATGTCTTTTTGAAATGTTTCCCATCCTTTGACACTTGTCACACTTCTTCAAAAAATCTTCACAATCTCTAAAGATGGATGGCCAATAAAAACCACTTTGAAGAACTTTGTGGGCCGTCTGGTTTGCTCCAAAGTGCCCTCCATAAGGGGATGAATGGCACTCCTCAATCACCTTTTCCCACTCATCTTCCGCTAGGCATCTCCTCATGATCATGTCTGAACACCATCTATAGAGGAATGGGTCCTCCCAAACATAGAACTTAACATCATGGTAAAACTTCTTCTTTTGATGGAATGAGAGGTTTGGTGGATGTGTTCCGGTGGCTATGTAATTCACAAAGACGGCAAACCATGGACATGCTTCTTTGATAGCAAGAATTTTCTCATCGGGGAACCACTCCTTGATAGGGACATGGACATCCTTTTCCTCCACATTCTCAAGTCTTGAGAGATGATCCGCCACCACATTCTCACACCCTTTTCTATCTCTAATCTCCACATTAAATTCTTGTAGAAGGAGCACCCATTGTATCAACCTCGGTTTAACCTCTTTCTTCTCAATCAAATACTTAAAAGCTGTGTGATCCGTGTACACTATGGTCTTAGCTCCCACCAAATATGCTCTAAACTTATCAAAGCTATAGATCACGGCTAGCATCTCCTTTTCTGTCGTGATGTAATTCTTCCGAATTCAAAGTCTTGCTTGCATAGTAGATCACACGAAAGAGCTTGTCTCTCTTTTGACCCAAAGTTACTCCAATGGAATAATCACTAGCATCACACATGACCTCAAAAGGTTGACTCCAATCGGGTGTCACCAACACGGGAGCTTTGATCAAAGCCTCCTTCAATATCTCAAATGATTTCACACACTCTTCACTAAAGATGAAAGTGGCGCCTTTCTCCAACAATGAACACATGGGCTTGGCTATCTTCGAAAAATCCTTGATGAATCTTCTATAAAATCCGGCATGCCCAAGGAAACTTCTCATAGCCTTCTCATTGGTTGGTGGAGGTAGCTTCTCAATTGCCACAATTTTTGCTCTATCCACCTCAAGTCCCTTAGCCGAAACCTTGTGCCCAAGCACAATTCCTTCCTTCACCATGAAGTGGCACTTCTCCCAATTGAGCACCAAGTTAGTATCTATGCATCTTTGCAAAACACAAGAGAGGTTACGTAGACAAGTATCAAAAGAATAACCAAATACGGAAAAGTCGTCCATAAACACCTCCATTATGTTTTCAGTCATGCCATGAAATATAGCCATCATACATCTTTGAAAGGTGGCAGGGGCATTACACAATCCAAATGGCATTCTCCTAAAAGCAAAAGTACCATAAGGGCAAGTAAAAGTTGATTTCTCTTGGTCCTTAGGATCAATCAAAATTTGATTGTATCCCGAGTAACCATCAAGAAAGCAATAATACTCGTATCCCGCCTTCCTATCCAACATTTGATCAATAAAAGGCAAAGGGAAATGATCTTTCCTAGTGGCATTATTCAACACACGATAATCAATGCATACTCTCCACCCCACAATGGTCCTAGTAGCAATTGCCCCCCCCCCCTTCTTAGGTTGTAACAATAGTCATTCCCCCTTCTTAGGTACCACTTGTGTTGGACTCACCCACTCACTATCACTAATGGGAAAAATTATGTCATTATCTAACCACTTCAACACCTCTTTTCTAACTACCTCTTGCATGATGGGATTCAATCTTCTTTGACCTTGGGCTTTAGGCTTAATAGACTCATCTAGTCTAATTTTATGCATGCAAATATGAGCCGGTATACCCTTCAAATCCGAAATATCCCAACCAATAACCGATTTATAAGTTCTAAGCACCCTAAGCAATTTTTCCAACTCAATATCATTCAAGTGTGAAGAAACAATAACCGGAAAGAGGTCACCTTGTTCGAGATATGCATATCTCAAGTGATCCGGAAGTGGTTTCAAGTCTAGCTTCCTCCCTTTCTCTTGAGCTTTCGGTTCCTCCTTATCTCCCTCCTTTGGTGCCTCCAACGAGAAACATGAGGGTCAAGTGTCAAGATTTTTGTTAGTAAATCTTTGACACTCTTCAAGTAAAACCCCCCCCAAACTTGGCTTCTCGTCGTATCTCCATGAATTTCTCTTCCTTCTTGATTGGGAGCTCCTGTAGAACATCAAGAGAACACATATATTCAAACAATTATATATCATCAAGTTCATCATAGTTAAAATCAAAAGGAGCAAGAGAGGGTGACGTAAGAGAGTTTCGTATGCAAAAGTCAAGTGGATCTTTTGAGTTGCTCTTCTCCATGTGCATATCCACACAAGTTTGAACACTATTGATCATGTTGCACTCGAAGACCTCATCCTCATCATCCCGGAATTTGATAGCCTTGTAAATGTTGAACAAGACTTTCTCATTATTCACTTGAAGCTCCAACTCCCCTTTCCTCACATTTATGATAGCCCCTCCGGTTGCCAAAAATGGTCTTCCCAAGATCAATGGGATGTACTTGTCCTCCTCCATATCCAAAACTACAAAGTCTACCGGAAAGATAAACTTGTCGACTTTGACCAATACATCCTCTACTATACCCAAGGGGTATGTCATAGATCTATCCGCCAATTGGAGGCTCATCGTAGTCGGTATGAGCTTTCCCAAGCCAAGGGTCTTGAAGATGGATAGAGGCATAAGATTTATACTAGCTCCCAAATCACATAAAGCTTTAAATGTACCTCCATCTCCAATGACGCATGACAAAGTGAAGGATCCGGGATCTCTAAGCTTTTGAGGTAGCTTAGCTTGGATTATGGAGCTACACTCTTCGGTTAAATGCACCGTCTCATACTCCACCATCTTCCTTTTGTTTGACATGATTTCCTTCAAGAACTTGGAATAGTGGGGCATTTGTTCAAGAGCTTCGGTAAAGGGGATATTGATGTGGATCTTCTTGAACATCTCCACGAACTTGGCAAATTTGTTGTCCAAACCCTTCTTCTTCAACCTTTGAGGATATGGGAGAGGTACTACATTCTTGCCTTTGTCTTGTGGAGGGATTTCCTCCTCACTCTTCTTCTCCCCTTCTTTCTCTTCTTCCCCTCTTGCTTTTTTTTCTTCCCTCACTATCTCTTCTTGCTTTTCTTTCTCTTGGCCTTCTTCGTTGTCAACACCCTCGGGTGCCATTACCACTTTCTCCTCTTGTGGCATCTTGGGCCCCTCGTAGCTTGTTCCACTTCTTAGTTTTATGGCCTTGTATTGCTCCTTGGGGTTGAGCTCCGTGTTAGAGGGGAATTGCCCCGGAGTGTGTTGACTTCGAACAATATTGGAAAGTTGGCCCATTTGCTTCTCCATGGCTTTCATGTTGTTTGCCACATTCTTGATCATCTCCCCTTGTTCATCAAGCCTTTGCCATGTAATTCTTTCTCTCTCCCATGAATGTTCCAAACATATCTTCCAAAGATGGCTTTGATGAAGGTTCAACGATCATCCCATCTCTCATATTGAAATTTAGTGGTGGTTGAATGGCATTCCTTGGATTGGCATAGGAAAAGTTCTCATGTTGCCTCAAACCGGGATGATATTGGTTCTGATTAGGAGGATTCTCACGGTTTTGCCTTTCGTTCCAACCCCTTTCTCTAAAATTTCGATCCCTTTGGTTGTTCATGTAGTGGGCCTCTTCGTATTGCTCATCACTTGGTCCCACTAATGCCTTGGTCGTCATTAGAGAAGTCAACTTATCCATTTTTTTGGATAAAGTTGCAAAATCCTCTGATTCTTGAGTGGAAGCAACTTTTCGGTTTTGTCTTCTCTCGGATGGCCATTGATTCCCGTTTTTCGCCATCTCTTCCAAGAGAACATACCCTTCCTCCATTGTCTTCCCCAATAGTGATCCTCCACCCGCCGAAGCATCCATCATTCCTCTTGTTTGGTGGTTCATTCCATTGTAGAAGTAGCATATGAGTTGGTCTCGTGAGAAACCATGTTGTGGGCAACTTCTAATCAAGTCCTTAAAACGCTCCCATGCTTCGGCCAACGATTCATCATCATCTTGTCTAAATGAAGATATCTCCCCTCGGATTTGGATGGTCTTGCTTGGAGGGAAATACTTCATCAAGAATGCATCAACCGAATCATTCCAATTCTCAATGGTCCTCAAATCAAGGGAGAGGTACCATTGCTTTGCTCGATCTCGGAGGGAAAAGGGGAATAGTTGCAAATAGATGTAGTCTTGTGGAACTCGGTTGATCTTAACCGTTCCACTTATCTCAAGAAAATGAGACAAGTGGAGGTTAGGATCCTCCTTGGAAAGCCCACCAAATTGGTTGTTTTGGACCATAACTATCAATGCCGGCTTGAGCTCAAAGTCGTGAGCATCCACGGGTTCTCGATCCGCTCCTCCATATGGCCTTGGAATCGGACGGAAATGATCCCTCAAAACTCGGTGTGGGTCATTCTCCTCATTCTCAATCGGATTCTCTCTAACCCTCCGTTGAAGGTTATCTCCCACGACCCTTTGTTGTCGGTTTCCACCATTTCCATTCGGTCCCTCAACTCCGTCTACCCCTTGGTTTTCTACTTCCTCCTTGACCTCCTCCACAATCGGGTTCTCTCTTCTAACTCAATTCTTCTTCTCTCGGTGTTTCTTCTTCGACAATTAGCTTCAATCTCCGGGTCTAAGGGTAACACTTCTTGATGGTTCCTCCTAGATCGCGTGATCATAAGCCATGTCTATCAAATGTTCAAAAGAGAGTGAGAATTGCAAGTAAGATGAGCAATAATAAACACAAATATTTTTGGGATTTTTTGAAAATAAGGAAAGCAAATAAAGTGTCTAGACTAAAACTCTATCAACCTACACTCTAGAACTACAAAACCTCCCCGGCAGCGGCGCCATAAACTTGATTCACGTATTATGCAACACCAAAATACACAACCGCAAGTATACAGCGTATATTGTAGCGTGATAAGTACGAGGTCGATCCCACAGAGAGGTGTAGTGTAAAAGTGGAGTTTATCGATGTAAGTTTTAAATAGACGGCGATCGATAAGTTTGAATGTAGCACTTACCCCTAATTATCTACCAACGTGTCACAAATAGACAATTAAAGAAGTCATAAATAAATCGATCAAATATCATGCAAACCAAAGAAACGAGAAATAAATGCGTAAAACTCAAAGATGAGAAGGCAGGTCCTAAAGCACATGCAATACTAATGAATCCATATATGATCAACTATCTACTCAAGTGGTGTTTATGCTTTGTCTATAAGATTGATCACAAAATAGTGAATTAAAAGTTTTTTCAATCCAAGTAATCCAAAGGAGATATCACACAACTTAGTATCTCTACCTAAATTGCATCATAAAACCCAATCAAGCTCCTAGGATCATCACACGTCTTCCTAATCATTGATCATCTTTCAATCTCTCAATAAAATTAGGTCAAATGCTTGCAATCAATTAATCAAAAGAGACTTTTCAATCCAATTTCAATGAACTAAGATTAACATATCACTATTGTACACTAATGATATGTTTTGCAATGAAACTCAAGCATTCAAATAGAATTAAGCCACACAAACACCAAATAAGCAAAACATTAATTCATAAACTTCATCAAAAGTATTTACAAGGCTCTAGAACCAAAAGTGTTCTAGTCAATCAACAACATAATCAAATTAACAAAACCAAACGAAATAACTAAATAAAAAGAGAGAGAAATAGAAGGTTTAGTCTAATGTATGGTGTGGAATGAAATTCCAAAGCTATTGGTGCCCTCCTTGCTTGAATTGATGAAGAATTGAAGAAGTTATGGTCAAATTACCTCCAAATGTGTGTTTGCATGTGAGAAATCTTAGGAATTGGGGGAAGGTACAATTGATTTCAAGAATGGGGGTTATACAGTGTTTGGGTAGGGTTTGGATGCAAGAATTGCAAGTTAGTCCCTAAAAAATGGCGAAAATACAAAAAGGCACCGAAATTGAAGTGGCACGGCCGTGCACGAAGCTCGGCCGTGCAAAAATGGGACTTTGGCTTGAATGGGGCTCGGCCGTGGCCAGGCCTCGGCCATGGTGCGCGACTTCAACTTTTTCTCGAGCTCGGCCGTGCTGTCTCGTGGCCTCAAACTTGTTGTGTCAAGCTTGACTTGCTCAAGAGGGTGGCTCGACCGTAGCATTGGGATTGTGGTGTTGGGGCAGCTCGGCCGAGGCATCGCGTGGCTCCCTTTTTTTCGGTATCGAGGTCGACCACCTCGTGCACTTGTCTCGGGCGTGGCCTGAATCTTGGCATGGATGCAGCTCGGCCGAGGCATGAGCTCGACCGTGCTCTTGGTCGGCCTCAATCTTTCGGTATCGAGCACGCTCTCCTCGATTCACGTGCTCGTTCGTTCCTCCCTTCGACCCTTTCTTGTTTTGTGCATATCTTTTACTTCGGGTGTCCGATTGACTCGATTCTTTTTGCTATTCCACTCCGGTTTTCGAGATGAACCCAATGGTGCACTCCTATTTTTGGTCCAATGAAGTATGGAATGTGTTTTGCTCCAAATTCCATTGTTTTTCCTACAAAATCGATAAAACACAACATTTCCCTCATTTTGGCTCAAACCATCATATTCAATCCATAAATCAATGAAATCAACATCAAAATGAGCTTCACATGTGCATCAAAAAATGTGTAAATTCCACCCGAATCATGAACTCATGATATATCTAAGCCAACATAGTCTTATACACATCCCAAGCTTAGAAGAGAAATTCTCAATCCTAACTTTAGGCTAACTCAGATTGTAAGGTGGTGTTTGGTTTGGGATTGATTTGGATTGGATTTGGATTGGGGTGGATTGGATTGGGATTTGGGTAATCCATGAATATTAAATTGTGTGTAAGTTGTGTTTGGTTAAGGATTGAGAAGTAGGGGTAGATTTAACTTTATGTCACATCAAGAGTGGTGTTATAATATTTTATTATTGTTAGTAGTGAAAGAAAAGTAAGAGAGAGAAGAAAGTAGGAGAGAGAATGAGTGTGTGAAAGAAAAAGTAAGAGAGATAGTGATTTGATGGTATAAAAATAGGTGTGTAGGTGTATTATAGGGATGGATTGGTATTTGGATTTGTATTTGGATTGAGATGGATTGAAAGAGATTGGATTGGGATTGGGCCAATCCAGATCCGGATTGACCAATCCCAAAACAAACACCGCCTAAGGGAATTTCTCATACTTAGTCATTCTCGAATCCTCCCTTCTATACTCTCATTTAGATGATAGGCCGAGGTATACACACTAGGTACAATGAAGAAGAAGACCATTGTAAAGATTACTTGTTACCTAACCAACAAGTAGATCTGTATCATGAGGAAGTAGTTGAGGATCTTGATCAACCGTCCTCCTCTTGGGACGTTAAAGTGTTCAAGGAGGCTAATATCATGATTGAGATCGTGACAGTGGGCGAACGATATTGAGATCCGAACCACTATAAATCTATGTGTTATTTACAGCTTTAGCATGCATATTTACATTAGCATAAGTGTTTAAAAGGAAAATGTCTTATATCAGCCGACACCAAGTCTACTGATATGCTGATTTGTTTTATTATTAAAAAGTTCATAATCAGAAGACACCAAGTCTTCTGATATCATAAAATGTGTTTATGCATGAAATAAAAGTTCTAAATTTCCATGATTATATAGGCGAGTATAATCCTTCTAGAATAGGCACACTACAAATTCCGCACACGCTTCTCTATTAGCTAATCTAATCAGTAGACTAGTTAGTTCTAGACTCCTAACAAATCTGCTGACCAAGTCATCTGTTAGAAGAGTTAGTTTTGCTTTCTACACTTAAAACTCTATTGTCATCTGATCTTTCAAGAACTCGTCCGATGTATACCCTATAAAAAGGGACCAACACCAACTACAATCTGAAATCCGCAAGTGGCCATCATCGTCTAACAAACACACACTCCCACACACAACACATGCATAACACACATAACACCCATTGCACACATGCAAAAGGAAAAACATAAAGTTTATGCAAGGCATTAACAATCAATGCAAGATAAACTATCATGGGAAACATTCACAAAGACTCACACAAAGGCACACAAAGGCAAGCTCCACCTCACTCGGAGCACTCACAAAGATTCACACAAAGGAACAAAGACATGATATCATAAAGTATACATGAATCACAAAGATAAAATCACTCCACCTTACTATGAATAATCTCTAAACACAAAGAAACAAATAAACATGCAACTAGATGTATATGGGGTAGGGGGAAAATATGAAACCACAATGTATGAAGTCATGCATAACACCCATACATATAAACATGCAACCATTCCCCCACCTTCTCACTAGCCCATCATCTCTTTGTGTTTCATTGTGATTTTCCTTGTGATGCATGAGTAGATGACAAATTTGGTTTTTTAAGATTCTGGGCACGATTGATGGGGAAGTTTAACGTGGTGTACAAGGAAGGAAGGAACGAAACAACAAGGTGGGGAAGGGTTCTAAATGAAAAATGAGGATCACGTGTATTCTTGTTGCGACAATGAATGGGTGGATTGAAAAAGGGGTCAACCGAGCACCTTAAAGCTTGACATCCCCCACAAGTTGGTTTTATCGAAAGTGATGGGCTTTGACATGATCGTGCACAATGAAAGAGGGGAGTTTCTCATGTGTCGCACGGTGGTACTCCCTAGGATTTACGTGGTTGATGAAGGGGAGGCCATGGGTCTTCACGGGGCTCTCTCTTAGACAAAAACCATTGGAATTGATCGGGTCATAGTATATGTGGAGTCAAGAACTATTGTATATGTTGTGAATGCAAATAGATTTGATTGATCAGTTTTGAGCAACATTATTTTTGGCTTCAAAGGTTTGACGGGGGATATGATGCATGCCTCTGTAGTCATTACATTAGGTAAATTGTAAAACTAATGAGTTATCACATTGTCTAGCTCTTCTTGTTAGGTTGAACTTCCGTGTATTGTGGTAGGTTTTTCTAAAGTTGATTGCCCTTGTCAAGGATAGCATTTTTTTCTTTCAAAAAATAAACAAATATAGACTTTGTATCTATTTATATAGATGACTTTTATATAATTTATTTTATAAGTATTTTAGAGCAATATTTTAAAATTTTTATTCTAAAATCCAAAAGTAGAACTATGTTAGATTTCAAAATTTTAAAACTTCAAAACAATCATATTGGGGGTGTTTACTTCTAGTCTAAAAAACATATTTTGAGTTTTAAGATCCTACACAAGTTTTACTTCAAGATTTAAAAATCAGTTTAAAAAAAAATCACTAAAAAAAGAGATTTTTTACAACTAACTCCCACCTTGGCCAAACTATTGCAACTAACTCCCACTGACTTTTTTGCTTGCAACTAACTCCCAAACCCTTCATGAATTGTCCCTTTTGCACTTTCATTCCAATCATTCTTATATTGGTTATATTTTATTTATTTCGAAGGAAAAGGCTTCCCTTCCCAGTACCCTCACCCTTCCGACGAACGTCTCATTCGACGCATTCTTCAAGATATGGTCGTCGCTTCCTTTCCCTTGTCTTAAAATTTGAAATTGAAATATTCAGATAGATGTAGTCGATTTTGGAGGATTAGTGGGTTTGGGTGTGGTGGCCACGTGGAGGAACATGCTTCCAAATGTAATTGTCCTTTAATTACAACAATGAACAATCCCTTTTACTCTAGCGTATTCCATGACAGAAGATAACAAATATTGTGGTGGGTTCATAATATCCATTCCAACGTACTTCTTGAGTTTCAGAGATGCGTATTTTTTCAATGGAATGCCTATTTCTTCAATTGGGTAGAGAGAGAGAGAGAGAGAGAGAGAGAGAGAGAGAGAGAGAGAGAGAGAGAGAGAGAGAGAGAGAGAGAGAGAGAGAGAGAGAGAGAGAGAGAGAGAGAGAGAGAGAGAGAGAGGGAAAATGTGATTTAGTATTTGGTGGGTGTGGTAGGTGAGAATATTAAAGAATCGTTAATTAAGGTGATTAATGATGATAATTGAGTGACATTTAGTGTAAATAAGAATAAAGTGTAGGGAAAAATAATTATAATTAATATTTATGTATAAATTCGTAATATTCAAATTCAATTAATTAAGGTTTAAGATTTATATTAAGTTACTTATATTCAAATTCAATTATGTAATATTTAAATTCAATTAATTAAGGTTTATATTAAGTTTAATATATTCAAATTCAATTATGTAATATTTAAATTCAATTAATTAAGGTTTATATTAAGTTTAGTAACTTATGCAATATTATTCAAATTCAATTTAAGTTTTAGTAACTTATATAATATTCAAACTCAATTTAAGTTTAAGTTTTATATTTAGTACCTTATATATAATTTAAGTTAGCAACTTATGTAATGTTTCAATTTCAATTTAAATTAAAATTTTAGTAACTCATGTACATTTAGTTTATATATGAAAATTTAATGAATGAATGAATTTCAATTTTTTATTTAAGTTTAGTACCTTATGTTTTAAATTCAATTTATATATATAAATTTAATGAATGAATCAATCAATTTCAATTTAAGTTTAGTAATGAATGAATGAATCAATTTCAAATTTTCATTTAAGTGTAGTACCATGTTTTTTAAATTCAATTTATATATATAAATTTAATGAATGAATCAATGAATGAATTTCAATTTAAATTTAAGTTTATGTAATATTTAAATTTAATTTAAGATTTAAAGCAGTTTAGTACCCTTATAAAATAATGTTGGGAAATTCAAGGATTGGTACTGTTTTTCCTTTCGCGGCCCTTTCTCTAATCTCATTATACTATGTTCTTTCTTGCTTATATCCTTGAATGTTTTATTGGATTGCTAATCTGATATATATCGTAATCTATCTGAGTTTTATTTCTTTCGCATTCGATTTCTGCTGGTGGGGAAGGAAAAAAATTCTTTATTCTCTAAATGTAAATTAATCTTTTAAAGCTCAAATTGAGTTTTGCCTCGAATTGGGTTTTGCTTGTATCAGATTTTATGTTATCGGGGGTAATGATGAAATTAATTGTGTAGCTTAAGATTGGAGGAGATGTGTTATGTATCTTTCATTGTTTACTAATTCTCATTTTCAATCTGTATAGTATGTGGTGTATTTTTATGTAATTGTGCTCTCGACATCAATCTCAGGGTTCAGCTTTAATGTTTTATTTTGTAGTATAATTCAATAATTATCTCAATGTTCAACCTTAACACACTGAGTGTTCAAATATTTTATCTTAGTGTTCAATCTTAAAACACTTAGTGTTCAAATATTATAAAAGGTCAAATAATTAATTTTAGCTCATACTTTTCATTTGTTATCAAATTTAGCACAAACTATTTCTGACATACCCATATTTTTCATTTTTAATAAAATGTAGCACATACTTGTTATGTTTTATCAATTTCAGCGCGCACATGTTCTTATCATTTTGAGTTTAACAACTTATATAATATTATAATTCAATTTATATTCATTTTATATATTTAAATTTAATAAATGAATAATTTCATTTCATTTTAGTAGTAATATAAGAATTCTCGATTTTGAATTTAGGGTTTAGTACCTTAGTACCTTATTGACATTCAATTTATATATGTAAATTTAACGAATGAATGAATCAATTTCAATTTAAGTTTAAGTTTAGTATTTTATGTAATTTTCAAACTCAATATAGGTTTAAGGTTTATGTTTAGTACAATTTAAGTTTAGCAACTTATGTAGTATTTCTATTCAATTTAGGTTTAAGGTTTATGTTTAATATATACTTTATATACCATATAAGTTTAGTAACTTATATAATATTATTCAAATTTAATTTCAATTTAACTTCTAGTAACTTATGTAATATTCAAAATTAATTTAAGTTTAAGGTTTATGACATTATGTTTAGTACATTATATACAATTTAAGTTTAGCTGATATTCCAATTCAATTTAGGGTTTAGTACTTTATGTTTATCGAATAATAAGAGATTTAACAAGAAAATTAAACATGGTGAGATGATTGAAAAATATTTTTTCTTATTTAAAATGGATAGCGATTTTATGTGACATGTTGAGAATGTGCAGTGATTCAATCTCAATTTTAGTAACTTATGTAAAATTCAAACTCAATTTAGATTTATGGTTTAGTACTTTTTATACAATTTAAGTTTTGTAACTTGTGTAATATTCAAATTAAGCTTATATTCAATTTATATAGTAAATTGAATTGTTTCTATCTATAACGGGTATATATTTATGATTGTTTCGTATCGTGTTGTATTTCTACTACATTGTGTTCTCTATGTCAATCTTGAGATTGAAATTGGAGTAAAGTTAATAGGAAATCATAAGAATCACATTTCTTCTGTTGATAGCTTTGAGTATTTCTTCAACTGTTAGCTTTAACTCAATACACCTAAATATATCAGGAAAATAAAACAACAACTTTTTTTTTTTCAATTATACTTTACTTAAATCTATTATCAAGAGAAAAATTCAAAATAATACTCTCTTTGTTCATAAATTCACCCTCTGTGTTCAAATATTTGCCTTAAATTTAAGGTTTATGTTTAGTACCTTATATATCATATAAGTTTGGCAACTCGTGTAATATTATTCAAATTCAATTTAAGTTTTAGTAACTTATACTTATAATATTCAAACTCAATTTAGGTTTAAGGTTTATGTTTAGTACCTTATATATTATTTAAGTTTAGAAACTTATGTAATATTTCAATTTAAGATTTGGTAATTTATGGACATTCAGTTTATATATGAAAATTTAATGAGTGAATGAATCAATTTCAATTTTTCATTTAAGTTTAGTACCTTATATTTTAAAAAATCCTTACATAATGATAATTAATTAATTACACACGTTATTAAACATAAACCTTAAATCCAAACATAAGTTACTAAAACTTAAATTTAAATTAAATTTGAATATTAGATAAGTTACTCCATAAAATGGTATATAAGGTATTAAACATAAACCTTAAATTTAAATTGAGTTTGAATATTATATAAGTTATTAAAAATTAAATTGAAAATTGAATACTACCTAAGTTACTAGAACATAAATTGAAATTTAGTTTGAATATTACATATGACGAATATTTGAACACAAAGAGTGAATATCTGAACAAATAGTGCCTTTTTTTTTTAATTTTTCTCATAATAATGGATTTAAGTAGAGAAGAATTGAAAAAAAAAATCCTTATATATAATGGTGACTTATGAACTTTATTTTTTCTTTCTTTTAGATTCAAAACCCTTTTATTGTCTAATATATGCATACACCAATATATATGTACCCTATTCCTAGAGATAATAAGGCATCTATTTTCAATTATTTCTAACAAAATAAATTAATAGCAATTACAAAATAAAGTAAAAAAGAAATCAGAAGAAGGTTTCTCCCAAATAATTGGACAAAATGATGCATATCTAATCCACCCGAGTTTGAACATAAAAATATGGAATCCTCAATTCCATTAATGAACTGAAATAATTCGACACAACCTCCATAATTAGCCGATGATCAAGATATCAAGCTTTTCGAACAGTTATTCTCATGAAATCAACTACTAAAAAATCTAATCAACTAAGAATTGAAATTTTAAAAATAAAATATTAAGAAAGCATATGCAGCTGTCAATTAAAATTTGGACCCACACATTTCATTCAAACTTCACATCACGCACACAGAGGGCCAGAGGGGTGGAAACACCTTGGAAACACCAAAAGCAAAAAGGGGCTTCTTTAATTAAAAAAAGGAAAATCAGGGTTATTATAGTCATATTCCCTACAATTTGAAAGCTTTTTTCAACCCTCTTTTTTAGTGGGAGTGGGTTGCTATAGGTCACCCCCAAAGGACCTAATAGTGATCCCCCTAAAAAAAATCTACTTATTAATTTATCCTAGAGTTAAATTTTACACATTATTTTGACATAAAATTAAATCATTCTCTATTTAAAAACATAAAAGAAAAATATATATTACTATTCATTTGTATTTCAAAACCGATTTAAAAAAAAAAAAAAAATAAACACCACGAAAGAAAAACATGGTGGGTGTATTTATTAACGTTGGAGGTCTTCGGACTTACTAAAGCAGTGTTGGTTTGGGCCTAATTTAACATACCATACGTAGCCCAAACCCTAATGAAGACCTTAGTCTGTCGCATCTTCTCATCCCTTTTAAACCCCCTTGCCCTATTTTCATTTCATAAGCATCCCATCGGAAAATCTTCTCCCTCCGCCGCCGCAAAAACTGTTTAGATCATTCAATATTTAGTATATCCAAAAGCCAATACATTCTTGTTTTATTTTCTTACCAGTTACCGATGAGGAAGAATTCCCAAAGTATAGGAAGTGCCGTATGACACTCTAAAACGCAGCGTTTTCGCCGGCGGTACACTCTTCCCATCCACCGGTGCAGATATCTGTCTCAGTGATGAATATTTGTTCTTCGGTCGGGACTAGCTGATCTCCGACGTGCAGCTGTGTGCGTGATTTTGAACGGGTCTCTGAGGTTTCAGCTTTTAATTACATTTATTTATTTGTTATTTTAATTTAATTATCTGTCTTACTGGTCCGACGCCACGTCGCCGCTAGCGAAACATCGCAATGAACGGCGGTGTCAGTTTTGGACCAAAATCAAACTCTTTCGCATTTTGATAGGAATCTGTGGACTGGTTTTACTCATCCATTCATGGAGCCGTTTTGTGCGATTACATTACTTTAATTACGTAATTATACCGTGTTCACGCATTTTTAACCATACTTCCTGTTTATTGATAGTTTTTGTGATTTTGATTTGAAACTGAGGTCGATGATGATTTATTTATTGTTTATACAATCTGGAATTACCGTCTGAACACATTGATGTTAAATCTGCTACCTGAGACCTCTTTTTGAAATAGTAATTGCATAATTGAAATTGTTGCTTCTGCTTTTGTTAATTGGAACGGGTCTATTATCTATCAGCTTATACTTACTGTTCATTTATTGTTTTGATTCCATTTTAATGAAATTTTGCTGTTGTAATGGTCCGACGCCACCTCGCCGCTAGCGATTCGTCGCGATGAGCGGCGGTGTCAGTTTTGGTCCAAAATCAATCTCTTTCGCATTTTGATAGGAATCTGTGGACTGGTTTTACTCATCCATCCATGGAGCCGTTTTGTGCGATTACATTTCTTTCATTATGTAATTATACTTTGTTTACCTTATTCGCGATTATATTTTATATTTATCGAGTTTTTTATTGTGATACTGAAACTGAGGTCGATGATGCTTTATTTTATAGTTTATACAATCTGGAATTACCGTCTGAACACATTGATGTTAAATTTGCTACCTGAGGCCTCTTTTAAATTTAAACATAAGACATTTTTATTTCTTTGTTATTGCGCTGCATTCTACTTTCTTTTTTGAATTTATTTTTTAAAGTTATTTATGATATTGTTTTTCATGTATGATTTTTTCGTTCCTACACACTTTTATACATACACCATTTTGCATATGAATTTGGAGGGACTGTTAGGTATTGTCATCCCCTGCCTAATGTTGTGTGTTATAAATATGAAGTTAATTGTTTATTTGAAATGAGAATATATATGATAATGGTCTGTGTAAGATCGAAGATAAAAAATACATGGGAAGAATTTGAATTGAGAATATATGATCATGGAGAGATTCAAAATTCATGTAGACATCTGGATATTTTTTAGAAAGTTTGTGAATATATGGCTATTTGTGATTAATATAGTCTAAAAATGATGTGCTATTTGTGGAATTGAGCCAAAAAGACCCTGCATATGTGCTATTTGTGAATATATGATCAGTTGTGAAAGTTTCCCGCTGACGACGGACCCAGCAGGTTGTTGTCGAGCGAAAGGTTTACAACTTGTCCGTCGTTTTGACCCAGCAGGAATAAGGCTATGACTAATAAAATGTGAAGAAGCATTTCTGAAACCTTAACCCTAAAAAAATTACAATTATTCATTAATTTCAAGGAAGAGGAATTAAGTTTCTTCGGATTCATATAGGATGTCAATTGCCACATTTGCTCACATAATTAAATTAATTATATTTCTAATTGATTTTGAGAATAAGTCAACGTGATGTAGGACAAGAAATAAATCATATACTTAAGGAAGAGACAATAAATCAAAAATATCAGTATTAATTTAAACAAAAAATTAAAAAGTGCAAACAGCTGGAAGAATATAATTTTGTTTGAGATTGTATCTTTCTATCAAATACTCCTATGATATGACATAGATGGTGATATATACTCCATCCCTCCAACAATAACTTTCACACTTTTTTTTTTCGGGACGTTCCACAATAACTTTCACACCTTCAAAATGAAAATTCTTTTATAAACTCCACCCTCACAATAACCTCAATTTTACACAAATGTCATTACTTTATCTCCACACATACACAAAAGTCAATTCATTTCTTTACTTTATATATAAAGTTTTACAAAATTACCCTTTAAAACTTCACTCATTATTACATTTTCTTAATTTTCGTGCCCATCAACCTATGAAGATTAATATGGGACGAAGGGAGTATATTTTAATAACTACACTCTCTATTAAAGTAAATTAATTATGTTTCTCATTGATTTTGAATAATGCATACAATAGTGAGAATAAGTCAACTACTAACCAATTGTAATCTATGTAGAAAAAGAAATCAAACAAATCATATCATATAGACAAAGTGGGATAGCTCAAGTGGTTAGAGCTAGAGATATCTATCGGGTTGGCCCTAGCCCTATAGGGCCAGCCCTACAGGGCTACGGGCTAAACGGGCTAGGGACTTAACCGGTTCACACTTAACTGTCCTACAATTGTTAGGACCTAACCCTAGCGGGCCGCGGGCTAAACGGGCCACTAACGGGCTACAATATTTTTTTTTTCTTTTAAAATTAAAGGTTTCAATTGGCACGTTCAACAAGTAAATAAAATAGAAAAATATATAATTAGTTAATGATCGGTAAATGAGAAAATAAAAGTATGTTTTAAACACAATTCTAGAACTCATTGATCCTTAATATGGCAAAATAAAGCTAAACAAATATCATAATCTAATAAAAAAAATAGTAATATTGATTAATGGATGGTAATGAGCTACTCAATGTTTATATTTAAGGTTATGGGTTAAATGACTCAAAATTTGTTCTAAGGTTATATATTAAAATATAAAAATAAAAGGTAACAATTCGGGCTAGCGAGCTGGCCCTGTAGACCTGCGGGCTGGCCCGGTTTAACCCGCGGTCTAATCGGTCCGGGTCAAAAAAGTCCGGATTTAAACGGGCCTATGATTCATAAACCCTAACCCTACATTTTTCAGGGTTAAACGGGCCAGCCCGATTAGCCCGGCCCGGATAAACATCTCCAGTTAGAGCACCACTACATAGGCCTTAGGTCTTGGGTTCGAGTTATGGGGAGGGAAAAAAAAGGGATGCGTATTTAACTTCCATAAAAAAAAAAAAAATCATATCAGATAATTAAGTAGCAATAAATCATGAAAAAAGGAATTAAAAGGTGCAAATAACAAGAATTTCATAAGATTCACTGTGAAAAAAGAGGAATTAAAAATTGCAAACAACTATAAGAATTTCACAAGATATCACCGCTGTGAAAAAAGAGAAATTAAAAAGTGCAAACAACAAAAAGAATTTCATAAGATATCACAACTGTAAAAGAAAAGGAATTAAAAAGTGCACTTTTGGAGGATCCAATTGAGGAGGAGGATGCAAAGGGATATCCACTTGAAGACATGGGCACGGAAAGGAGCTTAATGATAATTGAAGAAGATGATAAAAAGGAATGTCCTTTGATGGACATGAGGAACAAAGAACAAGAAAATCAAGAAGCATCACGAGATGAATTGAAGAGTGAAATGAGCATTTATAAACCTTTAAACTCTTCAATTTATATTGATAGTTCTATTGATTTTATTTTGCATCTTAATCACTTTGATTCAAAAAAGAAAGTTGAGAAGTGTTTGGACATCCTTTGGAAAAAAGGAAAGCAAAAGATGACGTGGAAAGAGCAAGAAGAACCTTCATTAATGAAATCATGGAAGAAAAATATGGATGATTGGTCTTCCATTGATAATAGCCTCCTTGAGTTTGAAGCTCAAAGGTTGAAATACAATGGGAATGAGGATCGATATCCATGGCCATTCCGATGAGTTCTTTAATTTCCGTCCGATTTGAAGACATTAAACTTATCACTAAATGGGAGGCAACTCATTCTTTATTGCTTTCTTTTATTTTAGGGTTTAGCTTTGTAGCTTGTTTGATCTCTTTGTTTAGTTTTTGCTTTGTAGGTTGAGTGTTGTGTGGATTCTCAAGGATGAGAGATATACTTGGTGAAGATCAAGGTGGTGGTACTAGAGGTCTAAGGGACAATCGGTTGTGGTAGCTTGCTTCTTTTGTGAGCTCACTTGGTGGATATTTTCCTAGGTAACACACTTAACCCCAAACTTTGCATTCAACTAAATAGTTTCATTTAAGTTTAGGGGTATTTCATGTGTTTACCTTCATTTATATTACACCGTCGTTCCTAGTTTTGGTGATTGAGATATCTTGTAGATTTTTTATGTTTGAGGCATAATTGATGGTGATTGTTGGTTTTGAAGTTTGGTTGAGCTTGTTGGTATTGATTGATGCTTGCTTGTTCACTTGATTATGTGAAGATTTGTACTTGAGTTGGTGCTCTTAATTCATGATTAGACAAACTTGTGAGCTTTAGAGCCTTTAGACGTTGATATATTTTGGTCTATTTTCTTTCTTGTGAGTATCATCCATGCTTGTGTGCTCTAGATTTGGTCAATTGTCTTGTTTGAGGCTACTTTTTGTGTGAGATTTTTGAAAGTGATATAAGGTCATCTTTGTTTTGAATAGTCACTTGGTCAAATTTTCCATACCAAATGAACTTTTTTTGTAATTAGCCACTTTGAGCCTATTGACTTATATTTTTTGACAACCTACAAATTTAGCCTATTTGTCTATCTTGTATGAGCCTAATTTCCCCTATGAACTAGTGGAGCTTGAATGTTGATAAATGTGGTTGAGTGAATTTGGTGGATTTGTTTGGTTGGAAAGTGAAAAGATGAATTATGAGTTGTACATGAAAAAAGGATTGAAAAAAAAAAAAAACTCTCTTGTGTACAAACATTTGGTAGAACTTCAATTCAAAAGCGTTGTTTGGTTGGTGGTGAAGAATGTGCTTAAAAAGAAACGAAGCAAGTAAATTGTATGAGATTGAGAACTTTGATTTGCAACTTGATCAATTGCAACTTTCCTCCTGCTTCACTAGTTTACTAGTCACTTTATCCAAACTTTCCCTACCTTAACCAAATAGCCAACACTACAACCAAATGTGAAGTCCTTATTGATTCATTGATTGAACATTTTCATGTGGTGGAGAACTTAGACATTTGACAAGCATATAGTGGTGCATTTGTATGATTTGATTTTGTGAGCATACATTTTCTTGATATACACTTTGAGTGATGAAGATATACACTTGTGAGGAAATTGTGAATTGAGCACTTGATCTTGCATGAATTTGAGTATAATTTGTGAACTTGCTTGTTGATTTTTCTAGACTAGATTGATGGAATTTCACAATCACTTAATCTATCTTGGCTTAAATGAATTCCTTCACAATCCTCCCACTTGTTCTATTTTTTTTGTTGCTTGTGGACGAGCAAAACTTTAAGTTTAGGGGGGTGATTAGTGTGATAATTGCTTGAAATTCACATATTTATTGAGTATAATTTTATAGGATTTCATGCATTATTTACATTAAATTGACTAATTGCACTTGATCTGAGGAAATAGTGTTGTTTGCTATTTTTACAGAAAAAAGACACTTTTGGAATAAAACACGTTTCAATTATTTAGCTATTCAATTAGTCCACATTGTAAGAATGATATGACATATATGCTGAGATAATTACCTTTTATTTTTAAATAACTACCTATTTAGAGTAAATTACTTATATTTCTCATTAATTTTAAATAATGCGTGCATAAGTGAATATAAATAAATAAATAAATAAAGGTTTTCTAATCTAATTTGTGATCTCTTAATTGTAGGGAAGTAAGTAGATTAAATCATATATAATTAAATAAGAGACAAAAATTAAAGATATCACAATTGATTTAGACAAGAAATTAAAAAGTGCAAACAACTTGAATAATTTAATTTTTTTGGGAGATTATATCTTTCTATCAAATACTCCTATGACATAAATGGTGATATATATTATATATATATATATTTTTAAAAACTACATACTCTATTAGAGTAAATTAATTATATTTCTCATTTATTTTGAATAATGCTTACAATAGTGAGAATAAGTCAACTACTAACATATTGTGATCACATAATTGTAGAAAGGGGGAAATACAGTAGAAGACAATTCACTCTTAGTCTATAAATTTAAAAACAATTTTTTTTAGAGTTACAATCAAAGACAAAACACTATAAAAATGTACAATTATACTCTTAATCTTAAATAATTTTCGAAAACTTTAAAATTTAAATTTAATTGAATGTTAATCGGTGAAGTCAAAATTGAAATAATAGGAAATTAAGATTTTTTTTCTAGAATATCGTGCAATTTAATTGAATTTCACCTAATATCAATAAATTTTAAAAAAAACATTCCTAATTTATCTCATAGAATCTGTTTCATATTTATTACTTCGCAAGATAGAAAATTCTCACAGTAATCTGGAGGTGAGGGAAGAAACTCGAATCATTTAACAAAGACGGCATACATCACTCAAGGTAAATTGTTTACAATCAAATTGTTCAGGTTTGGTGATAACAAGGCGGGTATCTCAATATCCAAATCTCAATATCCAAACGTGTCGCACGAATATACGCCCTGCCCTATGAGCTGCTACGAGTGCATATATGATGAACAAAGTGCATATATATTAGTAACTGCAAATTAAGATGCACATTTGACTATATGCACAATAGTTTTGTGCATATAGTCATTGCCATCAGATTGATTATGCGCTAATGCAAATTCAATAGACATGCTTACTAATTTCTGCGATGACATCTTACAGTATTCAATCAGTCCGATCAGGTCCAAATCGATCTTTAAATAACAGTTCTTAACATCACCGACAGAGTATAAAATAGAGAAATTACATGGGGAAAGTTTGGACCATGTACCAACAATTTCATCAATAATGTCCTTGACAGATGAACCCCCGGTTACCGGCATCAATTTAGTGTTGCTTTCGAAATCAATCTTCAGAATGCAAGTGTAATCCATTGATTTTTAATTGAGAAAACAGGAATACTATAATCGAACGATAGATATGTATGCACGAATGTAAAATCAAACAATTCGATAATCGGTATTCAGAAAAAGATAAATTGAAATTGGGGAAGAATATTCAACCGAATTTAAAATCTGCAACTATATGAATTTTCAATTGAGGAACGGTTTTGATTTTAAGAAATGGAAAGGTCAACTATACCTTCCTATAATTGTGGATGGGTTTTAAATATTTATAATTGAAATATTCTAATATTTTCTTTGGGTTGGATAAATTAAAATTGACATTTGCCGAATATTTTCTTTGGGGAGGGTAAATTGGGGTTTTAGATTGATGATTTGTCCCTACTTGTATTGCTATTATTTGTTGTCTCTAATTGTACGTTGGTGTGAGATTTTGTTTTCAGGTGTAAATAAACTCTTGTAGAAAAAGAAATCAATCAAATCATATCATATAATTAAGGAAGAATCAAGGAAAATTAAAAAGTGCAAACAATTGAAGAATTTCATTTCATTTTCTTGGTAGTTGGTAGATTGTACTCCCTTCGTTCCACTTTTGGGGCATGTTTGCTTCATGGGTTGGGATAAGATGTGTTAAGATGTGGGGGAGGCTAGATAAATCTAGGGGGGATGCTAGATAAACTCAAGGGGAGGCTAGGTTGTCTAAACCCATGGAATCTAGTTTATAAAAACTGGGTCAAATTATAAACCCGGGTCAAGGTGTTTAAAGTTATGAGAAATCAAACATGGAAGAAGATGGGTCTACATATCAAACTCATCATTAAACCCACCTAAACCCATTAAACAAACATGCCTTTGGTATTACATTAGTCAACAGTGTAAGAATGATATGACATAGATGCCGAGATAATTACTCTTTTTTTAATAACTACTCCCTCCGTTCTAGTGAAAGTTACCTATATTTCATTTTTGGTCTGTCTCAATGAAAAAGCTACCCATTTCATTTTTAGTAAACTACATTCTCTCATATTTTATTATATTATTATCTTTTTCAATTACATCACTTCTAGTACATCTACTTATTTTATCTAATACATCTACTTATTTTATCATATTTACATATTAGAGTAAATTAATTATATTTCTCATTGATTTTAAATAATGCGTACAGTAGTGAATATATATATATATAAAAAGACTTTTCTAATCTAATTAAGGAATAAGTTAACTGCTAACAAATTGTGATCACATAATTGTAGGGAAGGAAATAAATCAAGAGATTATTAACTAATAAGGCCATTTCTATAGAGTATTAAACACGAAAAAACTACAACTTTTAAAATTTCCTAATAAGGTCAAATTAATGTCAAAAAATCTTAAATGCCCTTAATATTCATATAACTCCTTAATTAATATATTTTACCCATTAATTCCAATTTTAAATTCAAATCTTAATTGCAGCACATCAATTCCCCAATTATAGCGCATATTCAAAAAAAATCTTGATCTTCTTAAAATCGAATCTTGACATTTCATTCCAGAAAACGCGATTACGATTTTATTCATCTCCATCATCGGTTTCTGGACTGAGGCCGGCGTTCTCAGCGTACTCATACACGAGGTAGGTGGTGCCTTGGTGGAGGAAAATCCAGAAAGCCTGATTATGTGGGAATGATTGATCTTTCGAAGAGCATTCACTTTCGGTGTTTAGAGATTCATTTAACATCAATGAAATCGAGGCATAATTCTGGAATTTCTGGACATTTAGGCGTTGGATTTTGGGATTGAATCTCATTCTGTTTGGCCTGTTCTCGATTAATTTCTAGGGTTCTTATTCAATTTTATATCTTAGGGTTGATTCAAGAATCAAATCTGCGGTTATTCAATCGATTTGCGAGAATCTTGGGCTCTGTAATGGGCAAATCAAGACGCATAAAAGAAAATAAGGAGGGAGAAACTTCTGCAACCCCTACAACCATGGCGAGATCTGCATCGCTCGCCTTCTCCTTCAATTTCACAATCTCACCACCGGCTCACAGTAGCCACTACGCGAAACCGTCGACCTCGCTTTCTCCTATTCTGCCGTCGCCGCAGCCCACGTTGCCCTGGTCCGACACGGCCACTTCCCGCCGCCACAGCCTGGCGACCCTATCGCAATTCTGAGATTGGGGCTGTAACTTCTTTATTGCAGTTGTATTTTCTGAAGAAGAATTATGTAATCGTGAAGACCCGATTCCTCCATGGATGACGCTGACTCGAACGATGCCGCCGATTCCTACATGCCTGGAATTACCGGTTAGTATTTTTCTGAGCAAGAATCGCCCTAATTATTACGTTCTTGAGGGTGCAACTTAGTACTCGGGGATTAGGCGAAAAAATGAGAAGTTTCATGGATACAGCAGCTTGACATGGAGGTGAACATTAGATATGCACATTACCGTATGCATATATACATGCATATCGTATAGTGCATTTCACATATGCACATATGTAAAATGCATGTACCCACGTTTTCCGTGCATATTAAACTTCATAATCTATCTTCATATATGTATGCATATTCTTTTTTTTTTGGGGGGGGGGGGGGTATATGTATGCATATTCAAACACTGGGTTTTCTTTCATTTTCTCACAGTGTTGATTTTCTTGAATGAACTTTTTGCCGGAAACAATGGGTTTTCTTTCCTTGAAATCTCTCCGACGATGTCTGCAGAATATTTGGTAAAGAAATCCTTTCAGCTAATTAATTAGAGGTTGCTTCAATTTAGGAACAAATTGGAAGGTGATAGAACAACGCGTATAACGAGGAACTACATTAATTCAAAAGATTTGATGTAAATCTAATTAATATTTATTAATTTCAAATTATTTAAATTGGTAAAGGACAACTATGTCTTATTAGGTGTCATTTTGACTCTAATAGATTTAAATTAATAACCTATTCCCAATTAGATAAAACTCTTAGTGAAATGATCTTAACAATAATTTCCCCATAAAGCAAATCTATAATGAGATTATTCTCCAATAGAGTCACTTCTATAGAGTATTAAGCAAGTAAAACCTACAAGTTTTAAAATTCTCTAATAGGGTCAAATTAGTGTCAAAAACCCTTAAATACCCTTAATATTCATATACCTCCTTAATTTCTTTATTTGAACATTTAATTTGAATTTTAAATGCATAATTATGGTAAGCCCATTAATTCCCGAATTATAGGGCATAACTTGACAAATTCTTGACTTTCCCAAAATCGAATTCTTAAAATTCATTCATTCTCTCAAAATCCTAGCCTCTCCTATTTCTTGCAAAATCGAAGCAGTCCCCTCTCCATGACCGTCGCCGCCCAAACGCAGACGAAGCAGCCCCCACATCGATTTGAGCACTGCACCATGGCCCCCACCCACCAACACGACCGCCGCCATCCTCCCCACGACCATCGCCGCCCAGACCAAGACGAAGCAGCACCTTGACCGTCGTCGTTGCTTTGCCGCCGCACTGACCGGGGAAGACGAAGTGGCCGAAGAAGAAAGCCTCGTGGCCACCGCCGTCTGGCCGTCGAAGACGAAGCGGCCGCCGATTTGCAACCCCCACGACTCCGATGCGCCGATTTATCGGCCGCGAGCCATCGCCACCTAGCCGAAGGCCTACAATGTGTTCGGGGAAGATGTCCGTCGCCGTGTCCTGAGATATGGCCTAAGTATTGGAAGAAAAAAGTGTGTTGCTCTGTTTTTACGTCTGTTCCAGTTTCCTTTTCATAAAAACAAAAAAAAATATTCTGGGTTTGTTTTTTGGTTTGTTTGGTGTTTTTGGGATTAAAATAATTAGTGGATATATCACTTTCTAGGTTGGTTTTTACACAAATTCTTAAACAAGAAGAATACATGACTTAAAATAATTAATGGAGTATACTTAGTTGGTTTTTTGGTTTGTTTTTCAATCATAGATCCGATTTTTGTTTTCATCTTTAAATCTTTTTTTTTTCTGGGTTTGTTTTCTTCCCTTTTTAGTACTACTAGATTGAGAAAAATGTCAATGATGAACATTGCCGGAATATTCCATTGTACATGTATGCTTGTTGTATATTTGATTTGAGCGTTAATTTGCTAATTTTATATTATTGAATTGGTTTTGACCTTCTGCCATTTTTTCATAATCTTCTTTTTAATTTATAATAAATGGTAGATAAAATTTGTTAAAAGGTTTCGATTTTAGAAATGGTGATTCAATCATGGTTTCGTAATCTGTGGACAACTTCGAGAATTGTGAATATGCTTATGCAGAATAATGTGATATGCAAAATAATCATCATATTTTAATCTAATTTTAGGAAATGATTTAAATTATGCATAATGTGATATGCAAAATAGTAATCATATTTCAATCGAATGCATTATGCATAACGTGATATGCAATATAATCATCATATTTTGAATTATGCATAACGTTATATGCAAAATAATCATCAGATTTTAATTAAATTGTAAGAAATTATTTGAATTATGCATAAATCATATGCAAAATAATCATCATATTTAAATTGAATTCATTATGCATAACGTGATATGCACTTTTGAATTATGCATAACGTTATATGCAAAATAATCTTCATAATTTGAATTATGCATAACGTTAAATGCACCTATTAAATAAATTTGAAAATCTAATTAATTAAAAAAGTTTCAAATTATAAAATATATGTAATTAAAATTTAAAATTTTAATTAATTAAAAAAGTTTCAAACTCGAATTGACGTCTTTTTAGGAATTTTTGAATTATGGAAGGTGAATATTAAAAAATTTGAAATTATTTAAATTGAAAAAGGACAACACCGTCTTTTTAAGTGTCAATTTGACTCTATTGAATAAAAAGTCTAAGTAAAATTACTCTAACAAAAATTTCTCCATCTATAATTAAGGAAGAAGTAATAAATTAATGATATCACAACTATCAAAAGGAATTAAAAAGTGCAAACAATTGCAAAAAAAAAAAAAACCTTGTTATGAATAATATTTATATGGTGTGAATGTCCATAATGTGACATTTGATGTACATTGTTGGTTCATGTACCAACATTAATCTTTGACCTTTCATTTCATCTTCTTCAATTTATATTGTTCCCTATAAATAGAGTTGCTAATGTTTGTAATACACACTTAGAGGTGGAATAAGAGATTTATATATTATCTCTACATCTTGTTCACTTATGTAATATATGGAGTTATAATTTTAAGTTGTTTCACAACACGTTATCAGCACGAAGCTCGTAAAACATTTCTACCGACGAAATTCAGATAGTGATAAATTTTAGGTATTGTACGGAGGTATGTATTGAAATGTTTAGAATATATTATCTTACAATATTTATTTGTCATATCTTATTTCATTACTATTTTGATGATTATGTTATTTTTCAATTAATCAATCTCTTGTTTATTTTATAGTTTCCAACATGTCAAACTTGACAAAACTTAAATTTGTGGCTCTTGATATTACTGAAAAAAATTTGTAATGAATTCTTGATGTTAAAATTCATTTGGATGCCATGAATCTTGAGGATTCTATAAAAGTGGCAAATCAAGCATATAATAGAAAATAAGGCCAAAGGCCCAAAGCCATGATTTTCCTTTGCCACAATCTTGATGAAGGATTGAAAGTTGAATATACCTCACGGTGAAAGATTCATTTTAATTGTGGACAAATCTTAAAGAAAGATATGATTATAAATTCGTGAGTGAGTACAACTCAACTATGTTCAAAATCATTTCTTAATTAAAGTTATGTGGAGAAAATATTAGTGAAGATGATATGCTTGAAAAGACATTCTCCACATTTCATGCTTCTAATGTGATTTTGCAACAACAATATCATGAGAAGAATTTTACTAAATATTATTAACTAATTTCATGTCTCTTGGTGGCTGATAAAATTAATGAGTTTTTGATGAAAAATCAGGCCTCGAACGAGGGTGTGATTTTGACAGAGGCAGATTTCAAAATGATTATAATACATGTCCGAATTTTAAAGGCCCTAAAAAGGGCAAACAAATTTCTGAACATTAAAGGAAAAGAGAAAAGAGTTGAAATAAATTATGTGAATAATGAATTCGATAATGAGATGTTTGACATAACACAATTGGATGTTGTTGATTACCTTACCCACCCTGAAGGTGGAAATTAGATCGTTCTAATACTCAATCATAATTTTCTTTCAATAATTTATTATGTAATGTTTGTTTTCTTATGTTATGCAATGTCTTAGTATTTCTTATCCTTATGAGTGACTATTACATTTTCATTTTAACTTAAAATAAAATAATTAGATTGTAGATTTCTTACTTTTGCATTTTTTTTAAATGGAAAATGGTATGACAACATCAACATTCAAGAAAGAATGTGGAGATTTATGTCTCGTGGATAGTGCTACTATGCACACTATATTCAACAATAATAAATTATTCTCACATTTAAAATGTGGAGAAGCCAATGTAAATACAAAACTTGGTTGTACAAAAACAATTGAAGGTTTTGGAAGAGCCACTATTCTATAACCCAAGGGACAAATTCATTATCAACGATGCCTTGTACTCTGGAAAGTCTCAAAGAAATTTATTGAGTTTAAAGATATTCATTTGAATGGATATCATCTTGATACTACAAATGAAGGCAATATTGAGTATTTTAATATTACTACAATTGTTGCGGGAAAGAAATGTATGTTGGAGAAGTTACCCGCTTAATCTTCGGATTTATACATATTGCATGAGTATAAGAACAATTGAAATTTATGTCGTAGTAAACCAAAAGGTTACTACCGAATTTAATGATTGGCATGACTGGTTGGGTCATCCCGGTTCCATAATGATGCGAAAAATTGTAGAAAATTCATGTGGGCAATCATTGAAAAATAGAAAAATGTTATACCCCAATGAATTTTCATGTGCTACTTGTTCACAGGGAAAATTAATTATAAGGCCATCACCAGCTAAAGTTGAGCATGAAAATCTTATGTTCTTGGAACGAATTCAAGGGGATATATGCGGACATATACATACACTAAGTGGACCATTTAGATATTTAATGGTTTTGATTGATGCATCGACTAAGTGGTCACATGTATGCTTATTGTCATCTCATAATTTGGTTTTTACAAAGTTATCGGGACAAATAATGCAATTGTGAGTACAATTTCCTGATAATGCAGTTAAGAGTCTAAGACGATTCGTCTTGCAAATGCTGATGAATTTTCATCTCAGGCTTTCAACGTTTATTATATATCAATTGAAATACATATTGAACATATGGTTGCTCATGTTCGTACATAGAACAGTGTTGTTGAATCACCTATAAAGCATATTCAATTGATTGTCCGACCAATATTGATGAAATATAAACTCCCTATTCTAGCTTGGGATCATTTTATATTGCATGCGACAGCACTTGTGCGCATCATGCCAACAAGTTATCATAGCATTTTCCCCATATAAATGGTTCAAGGCCAGGAACCAACCATATCCCATCTAAGATCTTTTGGATGTGTTGTATATGCACCCATTGCTCCACCACAACGCACAAAGATGGGTCCCCAAAGAAGAATGGGGGTATATGTTGGATATGAATCTCCGTCTATTGTTAAATATTTAGAACCATTGATCGGAGACCTATTCACGGAAATGTTTGTTAATTGTTATTTTGATGAAGACAATTTTTCCAACATTAGGGGGAAAAAGTAAGCAGCTGGAAATGAATATTTTTTAAATGAATTATGATTGAATTGCATGGATCCTCGTACAAAGTAGTGTGAACTTGAAGTTGAAAAGATAATTCATTTGCAAAAGATTGTGAATCAACTGCCAGACACATTTACTGACCTTAAAAGAGTTACCAAATCTTATATTCCAGCTGTTAATGCTCCTAACAGCACTGATGTCCCTGAAGGACCGTCTTCCATGGAAAATGAGTCTATGGCACGCCTGAAGCATGGTAGACCTCTCGGTTCCAAAGAAAAAATTCTCAAAAAATAAAAGGAGCAAATATTAAAGATGGTAATAATGTGAACATTCTTGTTGAAAAATCTGACATACTACTTAAAGTCTCAGAAAATGATATTTCAGGTGCCCGAAAATGATGAAATATCGATAAATTATGTCAGAACAGGAGAAATATGGAACCGAAATGAAATCGACGTCGACAATATATTTGTATATAATATAGCGCTTAATATGATGGAAGATGATGAGGATCATGAACCTATATCTATTGATGAATGTAGAAAACGAGATGATTGGCCAATGTGAAAAGACGCAATAAATGCAAAATTACAATCTCTTATTAAACGAAAAGTTTTGGAACCTTTTGTCCGTATACCTAATGGTATAAAAGTCGTGGGTCATAAATGAGTAATTGTGGGAAAAAGAAATGAGAAAAATGAAATCGTAAGGTATAAAGTGCGGCTTATTGCACAAGGTTTTACCCAAAGACCAAGTGTTGATTATGAGGAGACTTATTCTCCTGTGGTGGATGCAATAACTTTTCGTTATTTAGTAAGTCTGGCAGTGCAAGAAAAACTTGAAATGCGTCTATTAGATGTCGTTACAGCCTATTTGTACGTCTCATTAGAGAAAGATATTTATATGACAATCCCCGAGGGATTAAAGGTACCAATAATAAAAAACGAGAATTCTCAAAACATGTATTCAGTCAAGTTGAGCAAATCCTTATATGGATTAAAGCAATCTGGTCGCATGTTGTACACTTGTTTGATGCATTCTTGATTAAAGATGGGTATAACAATGATCATATATACCCTATGTTTTTATTAAAAGATCTGGATGTGAATATGTGATGATCATTACTGTATATGTTGATGATTTGAATATCATTGAGACTCCTACAGAGTTATCAAAGGTCGTGGCTTCCCTCAAGAGGGAATTTGAAATAAAGGATCTTGGTAAAACAAAATTTTGTTTGGGTCTTCAAATTGTACAATTTTATAAATTTTTGTGCATCAATCCACTTATGTTATGAAAGTGTTGAAACAGTTTTGCGTTCACTAAATGTAGCGAAACCTATGGTTGTGCGTTCACTAAATGTAGCGAAAGATCAATTTCGACCTCGCGAAGAAAATGAAGAACTGCTTGGTCAAGAAGTACCATATTTGAGTGCAATAGGTGCGCTAATATATCTTGCTAGCAACACAAGGCTTGATATATCATTTGTTGTTAATTTATTAGCAAGATATAACTCTTCTTCAACTCATAGGCATTGGAATTGTGTTAAACATGTTTCCCGATATCTTAGATGGACAATGGATATGGATTTATATTTTTCAAACTCATCAGAACCTTGTTTAGTTAGTTATGCAGATGCAGGCTACTTATCAGACCCGTACAAAGTCCGATCTCAAACAGGTTATTTGTTCACATATGGAGGTACAACTATTTCATGGCGTTCTATTAAACAAACTTTAGTTGCTACTTCATTTAACCATGCAGAGATCCTAGCAATTCACGAGGCAGGTCGTGAATGTGTTTGGTTGCGTTCTGTCACACAACATATTTTGGACAATGTGGATTAAACTTAGTGAAAGATAATACAACTGTGATATATGAAGAGAATGTTGCATGTGTTACCCAACTAACGAAAGAATTTATCAAAGGTGATAGAACAAAGCATATTAATCCTAAATTCTTCTTTACTCACGATCTTCAGCAAAAGGGTGACATCAGTGTGTAACAAATGTGTTCAAGTGATAATTTGGTTGATTTATTTACCAAGTCTTTACCTACTTCAACGTTTGAGAAATTGAGATACAAAATTGGAATTCGACATCTTAAGGATGTGAAGTGATGTAATCATCAGGGGGAGTTAATGCGCGTTTCTTCTCATTGAGTTTTAACGAGGCATAATCTTATATAATGGACATTCAAGGGGGAGTGTTATGAATAATATTTATATGGTGTGAATGTCCATAATGTGACATTTGATGTACATTGTTGGTTCATGTACCAACATTAATTTTTTACCTTTCATTTCATCTTCTTCAACTTATATTGTTCCCTATAAATAGAGTTGCTAATGTTTGTAATACACACTTAGAGGTGGAATAAGAGATTTCTATATTATCTCTACATCTTGTTCATTTATGTAATATATAGAGTTATACTTTTGAGTTGTTTCACAGCAATCATTTGATTTCGTCTTTCTACCCAGGGTTATTCCATTAGTCCACATTCATTTTAAGAATGATAGTAACATATATATATATATATAAATAAAGGCTTTCCTAATTTAACTACGAAATAAGTCAGCTACTAACAAGATCCCATCAATGATTTTGAATAATGCTTACAATAGTGAATATATACACGATGGCTTACATCGAGAATACTATCAAATGTTCAACCGACCTTCAAGTTCTATGAGGACACAAATTTAAGGCAACAAATAAAATGAAAATTTAGACAACCTTAATATTTTACTCCCTCCGTCCCATCTTTATTTTCACATGTGAAAAATAAAAAAAGTGATTTTAGTGAAGATTTTGAGGGGTAATTTTGTAAACTTTTATGTATAAAATAAATAAATGAATTGACTTTTGTGTATGTGTGGAGAAAAAATAATGACATTTGTGTAAAGCCAAAGTCTTGTATGTACTCAAGTACATAGTGTACTTGAGTAGACTTTGACTAGTCAAATGTTGACCAGTTGACCGGTCAACCGTCAAACTTTGACTTTTTTTTCGATTTTTTTTTTTTTGAAAAGGTGTATGTTATTATAACAAAAAAGTGTATCTTTATTTTTTTAATTAAAAGTGTATGTTACTATATTGAAAAGTGCAACATTGTTTTTAATTAAAAGTGTATATTATTATAACTGAAAAATGTATAATATTATAACTGAAAAGTGTATGACCTATTAATGAAAGTATAAGTTATATATTAATGAAAAGTGTATGATATTATAACTGCAAAGTGTATGATCTATTAATGAAAAGTGTATGTTATTATAACTGCAAAGTGTATGAACTATTTAATGAAAAATGTATGTTATTATAACTAAAAAGTGTATGTTCTATTAATGAAAAGTGTAAGTTATATATTAATGAAAAATGTATGTTATTATAATTGAAAAGTGTATGATATTATAACTGAAAAGTGTATGCTAATGATACACCTTTGGTTATTTGTACTTGCACTTTCATAATCTAGAAAAATTGGTACTAATTTTTTTTTTAAAAATTATTATTAATTTTACACGTTTTTTTTTTTACTTGCACTTTTGTACTATTAATGATATTATTAGTACTTGCACTTTTTAAATTGACATTTTGGTTATTAGTACTTGTACTTTTATAATCTAGATAAACGATTCATAATTTTTTTAAAATTTGTTATTAATTTCACACATTTTATTATTTAATCTTGCAATTTTATGAATATTAAGATACACTATTTGGTTATTAAATCTTGCACTTTTATAATCTAGATTTCAAAATTTGATGTGGTAAAAAATTCAGGGGGGACCACTAGGCCGTAACGGCTACTAGGTAAATATGCGTGCAATATTCTATTTATCCGCATGTGATCGATTTGCAAGTGGACTCAAGTACACCGTGTACTTAAGTACACATACGTCTTAAAATGGAAAGAGTGGAAGTAATTGCGGGATGGAGTGAGTGAGTATTTTATTTTGGTGAAATATAGGTATTCGTTGTGTTATGAATGGTGATATTGTGATGTTGTTTCGTGTGAGAATGGGCTACAGCGTCAAAAAGGCATAATCATATTGTGGAAATTAAAAGATTCAAGATTGCAAACTGTTTCTGTTTCTGAAGATTGATTAATTTTTTGAAGATAATCATGTTCAAGAAGTTAATACTCCATTAATTAATTAATGTTGAGTTCTATGGAGAATTAGTCATTGGTTTTATATTATATCATCCCTCTGTTTAATTTGTTTCTTCCTCCACGAACAAATCATATTAACATGAATGGAGCTTCTGCTGCAAATACTGTTGTTATTCGAGCCGAACGAGCCCGAGTATCTAAGGTAAGGTTCGAGTTCAGCTCGAGCTCGCATGATAAGGTTATTGAGTTTTATATAAGACTTGACTCAATTCCGTATTTTTTTTCTTAAACTTGAGCTTTACTCATATTTTTTTTTCTTGAGCTCGACTAGCTCATTTTAACAGATTACAAGTGAAGTTATAGACTAAGAATGATTTTTGACTTGTCGATCTACTCATAAGAACCAACTAGAAGTAACGTTTTTATTGGTAATATTAGATGAATTGGTCGATGAATTAATAATACATGGAATGAAAACATTCCTCGGGAGTGGTCTTCCCTGAAAATTTTGTATAATCTCTACAATAGTCGTCGTAGATCATAGAGGTGTTTCGGATATAATACATTTGGTGCTCCTGCTCGTCGTCTAATAGACGTTGTCCTATATTCATCTCGTTCGACGTCGACCAATTTCGCTCTCCCAATCCAAGAGAACACACAGTAATTCTGGAAAGTCACGACCCAAGTATTGGACCCTTCACTTGTCCGCCCTGCGTCACCCACTTCCATAAGTTTCCGTACACCTTCCTCGACTCGACCATGGAATTATGGAACTCCTTTTTCTTCGTAGTTGTGGTAAATCCTTATCGACATGCATGTTGTCCACCATGAAGCTGTTATGTTATTTAGCAGCAATCATAATTAATTATCTAGCACTACAAAAACGCTTGTTTTTGCCGACGGATGTATACCGACGGATTTCCTTTCCGACGGCTGTACCGACGGAATTCAAAGTCAGAAGACTCTGCCGACGGAATTCAATTTCCGTCGGCTTTCCCGACGGGATACCGACGGACACTCAGAACTCTCTACACGGTGTCGTTTTTGGGTCACCGGCCGACGGATCGTTCCGTCGGTATTGTAAATATTCCGTCGGTAACCGACCCGCATTAACTAACCGCCTTCTTGATCGACTCCCAAAATTAAATGTGGTCATTACCGACGGAAATATCCGTCGGTAAAGGCAATTTTTTTTTTGTATATAAACTGAAGAACAGATTACAGAAACCCTCCCTCCTCCCTCCTCCCTCCCCACTCTTTCCTTCTTCATCTTCATCGCGCGAAGAAGAGGCTCGGCCGAGGTGATCTCTCGACTCGATTAGAAAATCTATACGGTACGCTTTCTTAATTTGTTAGTAATTAATTTTTAAGTTATATATGTATTGCCTATAATTATGAATTAAATTGCATGTGTTAATTTAAATTGTTATATAGATTAATATGAAATTAATTGTTTGTAGTTGATGTATATAGTTAATTATTTTGAATGTATATAGTTGATATATCTAATTAATTAGTTGATATTGTAAGTGGATAATTGCCTATATGTATAGCTAGCTAGTTGATGTATATAGTTATTTATAATAAATTGATGTGATTTGTTAAGATCGATATTGCATGTTTTGCATAATTGATGTTATATATATAATTGATATTATTGTTGAATTTGCATATACGTTGGAGTAGAGTTAATTACATAATTAAATTATGATATTGTACGTTATAATTAGCTAGATTAATATTGTTGATTTACTAATTATGAAATTATTGATTAAATTAGGGGCTTTGTTAATTATATTAGGAAATTGTTATTTTAAAGTTAGAAAAAATTGTTACTAAATTTATTAGGTTATAGATTGTTAATTAAAATAGAAAATTGTTAATTAAAGTTGAAAATTATTGAATAAATTAGTTATTGTTGAATAAAATAGGAAATTAGTTATTGTTGAATAAAATAGGAAATTATTTATTAAAATAGGTTATTATTGATTAAATTAGGTTTTTATTAAATTTTAATTTATTAGATTATTGTTTTTTATTTAATTAAGAAATTTATTATTAATTAATTAGTATTATATATATAATTTATTAATTTAAATGTTTAAATTAAATAGATGACTGGAAATGGTGCTGGTGCCTCTGGTGGCTCGGGATCTCACGGGGCCTCCGGGTCACGTAGCCGATCGAGGAAGAGTCGATCCAAACTTAGACCCGAGGCGCCGGCGCCTACACTGTCACGAACACCATTATCGTCGCCTCCGCCACCCATTCCACACCCGTCGCCTGATCAGTCGTCGTCTCATTCGTCTGTCCGGGACCATCCTGCTGTTCCTACTCAGGATGGCCGGGAGCGCGTTTGGGCTACAAGTGGAGGAGTGTAAGTAATTAAATACTTTTATTGTTTAATAATTAATAATTAATTAATTTCACATTCGTTTTAATTTATAATGTGTTTTGTTTGTTAATTAATGTCACAGATTGTTACCTGGTAACGAGGTCTCCAGGGCATGCACGATTGCTTTTGGCTCTTTATCGATCTCTGCGGGTGCATATACCTGGTCGAAGGTCCCAAAACCAAAAAAGTTGGCGTACTTCGAGGAATTTCAGGTAGTAATTAATTACTTAATTATTTAATTAATGTTTGTTAATTTGTTCAATAATAAACAATTTATTATATGTGCAGAAACAAACCACTTGGGATCGGAATATGTACTCAGACCAGGCTATGTTCAGGTATTTCTGTAAATCGGCGCAACAGCGGTATAAGGATTTAATGTACGAATGGAGAATGGCATGGCGGCGCGATGGGACGACGCAGAGCTTGGGTAAGGATGATAATGATGTTGTGTTGTGGGATTCATTGACGAGGGAGTGGCTGCATCCGGAGTACATCAGGAAGTGTGAGATTGCTAAGGCCAATCGGAGATCCGACGATGGGGGTGGGATGTCCAGGCATCGGACTGGAGCCCGGTCCATCTTTGAGCAGTCGATGGTCATTGTAAGTGTTTATTAATTTTTTAATTAATTTCAATAAATTTAATTATATATTTAATATATATATAATACATAAATTAAATTATTAGGAACGGGATACGGGGCGTGTACCCACTCACTTGGACCGGATGAGCATTGCTCATCCGTTTAATGCTGATACACAGCAATCCACATACGGGCGCACAACTAACCTCCACGTAAGTAATAAAATTGTTTAATTAAATACATTTTTTATAATTTATTCTATTAATTTAAAATTATTAATTATGTAGTTGGAGATGAACCGGAGGATTGCCGAGATCGGAACTCAAGTCGACCCTACTCAACCCGGAACCAGCAGTGCCCCTACAGTCGAGGAGGTGGACCGGGCTTATTTGGAAGTTGCCCCCACCACCCGCGGACGAGTTCTGGGCCTTGGTCGTATGAGCGTTGATGTCATTTCCGGCGCTGGTCCGTCCCAAACGGCATCGCAGGGTTCCGTATCTTCCACCCCAACTCCTGATGTGACGATGGCACAATTCAACCATTACATGCATGTGATGCATGTGAATATGGGTCGAGAGATGGGGTGGTCGGACGAGAGGATCGAGGAGGTTTATCGGAGAACCATGCAAGCTCCTCCACCGACGGCCAACGTGAACGTGCCTGTTCCCCCAGGCCCCTCAGCCCCCCCAGGCCAATCAGCCTATGTCCCGACCATGCAGCAGGATGATGAGATCATGGGTCAACAGTTCGGTGTTGGCGCCGACGTTGATGTTGATTTGTGGGACTTTGGTCCATGAGTGACTTTGAATAATTTTTTTTTATGTGTTTAACAATTTTATTTTTATGTCTCGTAGAACTATTTACTTTTATGTCTCGTAGAACTATTTATTTTTTATCTGCATTTTTGTTGAACTATTTACTTTTATGTTTAAGTATCAGTTGTTTAATTTTAGTTATGTGTGTTTTATGTGTTAAGAATGTGTATATTTAAATTTGGATGTTTTATGTGATAGATAAACAACATTTTCATTGAAAATTGCCTTGAAGAAAGGCTGTTGTTGTGGTTACATTACATGCATACACTTAACATTACATAAACTTAGCAATACATATTAGAGACATAAACTTAGGATTACATCCAACCTATAAACTTGAACACATAGGGTAGAACACAGAATACTATGGCCACAACAAGAAAGTTCCTCTGCTTCTTTAGCTCTTCAACTTTTCCAGCTTCAAATCCTAATTCTGAGGTTAGTTGGTCAGATGTATCCTTATACATATCCCCAACTAGTTGCGCATGATTCAACTTGTTGTTGAGCTCTTGATTTTCAAGCAAAAGTGAGTCAATTCTCCTCACCATGCCCGGAAACATTCCGTGTGAACTCGTTCCTTGTCCGTGAATTTCGTGTTCATCGGCCCAAACAAAAAAGGAGCATCCATTACCATTTAGTGAATCTGGGCAAGTATAAAATAGTCTACCTCTGCTTTTTTCTTGCTTCGACATGCACACACGAGCTTCTTTTCCACAATGGCATACCACAATTTTCATGGATGTCGAAGATGAAGACATGAGTTTCTGTATTTTTTTAATTTTTGATGTTTGTGAAGAAGTAGGTTGTTTTGAGTGTGGTTGGAGTGTTAAGAATACGCAGTTAAATTTTTTTTATACGCGTCTTTACCGACGGAAAGTGATTCCGTCGGTATTGACACATGTTCAATGCCGACGGACATTCCGTCGGTAATGTAAATACCGACTGAAAATTGGTCAACGGAATCTGACTGATTTGACATACATTTGAAATATGTGTTACCGACTGAAATTATCCGTCGGTATTGCCAATACCGACGGAATTTCGGCGCGTGATATACATTTGAAATATGTGTTACCGACTGAAATTATCCGTCGGTATTGGCAATACCGACGGATTTCGGCGCGTGATATACCGACGGAATGACATTTCCGTCGGCATGTAGTATTGAAAAATGTTCCAGAACCTCAAAACACGCGAAAATTTTTAGTGTGGAGCAAAAAATTTGGATTGGAGCGAAAATTTAAGGTATGTTTTTTAGTGTGTAATTTTAATTTGGTGTTTAGTTTTTTAGTGTGTAATTTTACTACATAATTTTTACTTTTAGTGTTTAATTTTTAGTGTGTAATTTTATTTTGGCCAAATTGTTTAACAGATGGAATTGCCGGATCGTCGGTGGATGTATTGTACTCCTAGGCTCGTTTTAGGAAATGTGAATGTTGAATTTTATGATAAACTCGTGTCATTTGTTGAATTTGCAAAGCTACACCCACATTACATGTCTGAGGATTGTATTAGGTGTCCGTGTAATGCTAAGAAATGTAAGAATAGATCATTTAAAAGCATTGATGAAGTCTTATGCCACGTTGTTATGAATGGGTTCGTTGATAATTACTATAATTGGACAAGTCATGGCGAACAACGGTGGCCTTATAATTTTGATCAAGTCTTGTACTATTACACTACTGCAATTTATGAACAACCCGTACACGTTGAGCATGTCGGCACCAGTAACGATCAAGAGTTTGGGGTGGAAGAACCCGATATGTATCAAACAATGGTGATGGAAGCCGGTATGTCAAATATAGAGGAGGAACCAACGGATGAAGCATTTCAGTTTTATGAGATGCTCAAATTAGTCGATCAAGATTTGTACCCAGGGTGTGATTCTCATTCTCAGTTGTCATTTAATGCTCGACTTATGGCTATCAAGACGGAGAACAAGCTATCTAACAGAGCATATGAGCAAATGACACAATTATGCAATGAGATTTATCCTGTCGATAATAAAGTACCTACGACGTTTCATCAGAGCAAACAACTGATGAAGAATATGGGTTTGCCGGTTGAGAAGATTGATTGTTGTGTGAATGGTTGCATGTTATACTGGGGTGATGACGATAGCGATCTTCTTATGTGTAGAATGTGTGGCCATCCCCGGTACAAAGAGGCACGACGGAAGGGACCAGGTGGTCAATCGAGCAAGACAAAAAAGAAAGTGCCACACAAGAGGATGTATTATCTTCCTATCATTCCTCGTTTAATGAGATTGTTTCAATCTAGTGCTACAGCTCAACACATGACGTGGCATGCAAGAAATTCTGAAGATACTGAGGCTGGGGATATGAGACATCCGTCTGACTCTGAAGCCTGGAAACACCTTGATAATGTGTTTCCAGGATTTGCTTGTGAACCGAGGAATGTGAGATTAGGCTTGAGTACTGATGGTTTTGCACCGTTTGGGAGTTATGGAAAGAAGTATTCTTTGTGGCCGGTGATACTGACTCCGTATAATCTACCTCCATGGATGTGCATGAAACCTCAAACAATGTTTCTGACTGTATTGGTGCCTGGTCCGTCGAATCCAAAGCATAAACTTGATGTTTATCTCCAGCCTCTTATTAAAGACTTGATCTTCCTATGGGATAACGGAGTCCAAACGTATGATGTTTCTAGGAAACAGAACTTCACGATGCGTGCTGCTTTATTGTGGACCATTAGCGACTTTCCTGCATATGCTATGTTGTCCGGGTGGAGTACAGCCGGAAAGCAAGCTTGTCCGTATTGTATGGAATATTCTGAAGCTGTCAGTCTCCCGAAGAGTAGAAAAGTTTCATGGTTCGATAATCACCGAAGGTTTTTACCTCGAGATCATCCATTTCGAAGGAATAAGGTGGACTTCACGAAGAATAGAACAGTCACAAACAATCGACCGCCCCTTCGAAATGGTATTTTATACATTTATTTTAACATGTTTTTTTGGGTTACATTTATTCTAACATTTATTAATCGTACAGGACAAAGTCTGTTACATGAGATTGAGTGGACGGGTTTGAAAAAAACTACGGAGGAAAATGCAGAAGAACACAACAAAGGAATCCCAGGTAACTGGAAGAAAAAGAGTATTTTTTGGGACTTGCCATATTGGAGTTCACTATTGCTCCGACACAATTTGGATGTCATGCACATTGAGAAGAATGTGTTTGACAACGTGTTTCACACAATCATGAACACAGAAGGCAAGACGAAAGATACTCCAAAGTCCAGGGAAGAGTTGAACACTATCTGTCGCCGTGATGAGTTGGAACAGGATACCCGTACAGGTAAATATCCAAAGGCTTGCTACACACTAGATAAGGCACAAAAACAGGAATTGTGTAGGTGGATTAAAGAGTTAAGATTTCCAGACGGCTACGTGTCAAACATGAGTCGATGCGTAGACACAACAAAAGGTAAAGTTGCAGGGATGAAGAGTCATGATTGTCATGTTTTTATGCAGCGCTTGATACCTATTGCGTTTCGAGAATTTCTTCCTCTGAATGTGTGGAGGGCTGTCACTGAATTAAGTCTCTTTTTTAGAGATTTAACGTCTACAACAATCAAGGTTGATGATATGAATCGTTTGGAACGAGACATTCCAGTTATTTTGTGTAAGTTGGAACGTTTTTTCCCACCTAGCTTCTTTGACTCGATGGAACACTTACCTGTTCACTTAGCGTATGAAGCTAGGATTTGTGGTCCAGTGCAGTACAGGTGGATGTACCCATTTGAGAGGTGAACAATTCTATTTCTCTCATTTAATTAGTTTTTAGTATATGGAGCCTTATTTTAATTTGTTAACTATTATAATTTTAGGTATCTCCACAACTTGAAGCGCAATGCTAAACAGAAGGCAAACGTCGAAGCATCGATTGTTAATGCGTTTTTGAATGAAGAGGTTGGCATGTTTTGTTCATATTATTTTGAAGACCATGTCAACACGAGGATCAGGAATGAACCACGTAACTTCGATGGTAGAGGTACGCAACAAGAAGTCGATGGCATGCTCTCTGTATTCAAGTCTAAGGGGCGACCTATAGGAAAAGCCACTGAACGATATTGGTCAACACACACAGAGGCTGAAATAGCACAAACGTACGTGTTATTGAATTGTGATGAAGTTCAGCCTTACATTGAGTAAGTATTTCATATATTTATCATCTAATTAAATAGCACTAAACGTGCGTCATTTATCATCTAATTGTGTTGTGAATTATTAGGATGTATACACAAGAACTACGACATGCAGATCAAAACATCTCAGATAGAGACATAGATACTAGTCTTCAACGTCAATTTGCCCGATGGTTCCAACGTTATGTGAGTATCATTAATTGAATTTTACGTGAACAAATAATTGTTTTGATTAATGTTAATTTTAATTGTACGTATAGGGACAATCGCACGATTTTCAGAGCCGGTTCTTACAGGATCTCAGCAAAGGACCACTACGGCGTGTGAGGACTTACAACGACTATATTGTGAAAGGCTACAGGTTTCATACATCAGAGTATGCATCAACAAGAACGACTAACAACAGTGGTGTTTGTCTTAGGGGTGCGAATTATAATGCAGATGCAAGTGATTACTTTGGGGTGTTGCACGAAGTCGTTGAAATTGAATATCCGGGATATCCAGTGAAAACCGTAATGTTGTTCAAGTGCCATTGGTTTGACACATCCCCTTTAGGAACCAAAATTCATCCGGAGTACAAGCTTGTGGATGTTAATTCGAAAAGGAAGTATAGCGGGGATGATCCGTTTGTATTTGCCTCTCAGGTATCTCAAGTCTACTACTGCACGTATCCAGGAGCTGGAAAACGTAATAGATCAGAATGGCACGCAGTTTGCAAAGTGAAGGCAAGGTCAATGGTGGAGGTCCCCAAAAAGGAAAACAACGATGAAGATGAACCTCCGTTTCAAATGGAACAAATAGAGAATCAAACTGAAGTGTTTGCGGGAGATTTTAATCTTTCGGTAGACTTGACGGCTGCAAATCCACAATTGATTGTTATTGAAAACGATAGTGGACATGAGGAGGAGGATGAACATGACGAGGGGGAGGATGAAGAAGATGAGGATGAAGAAGATGAGGAGGAAGAGGAAGATGTGGCAAATAATGAAAATGAAGACGAAGATGAATATTAAATTAATGTAACCTAGCTATTTTATTTTGTACAATTTATAAGATTTCATTATTTATCATTTGGTTATAACTTATAATTTAATTATTTATCATTTGGTTATTTTATTAATTAACTTATAATTTAATTTAATTATTTATCATTTGGTTATAAAAATCCAATGGCGACGGAACATATCCGTCGCCATTTCTGTCGCTAACGGCAACGAGCCAAAGCCGACCGAAATATCCGTCGCCATTTCCGTCGCTAACGGCAACGAGCCAAAGCCGACCGAAATATCCGTCGCCATTTCCGTCGCTAACGGCAACGAGCCAAAGCCGACCGAAATATCCATCGCCATTTCCGTCGCTAACGGCAACGAGCCAAAGCCGACCGAAATATCCGTCGCCATTTCCGTCGCTAACGACAACGAGCCAAAGCCGACCGAATTATCAGTCGCCAATTCCGTCGGCATTTCCGATTATAAATGTAACTTTCTCTCATTTCACGCGTATTTTCCCTCTCCCTCTCCCCCACTCCGATCGTCTCCTCCTTTAGGCTTCGCCACATGCTGCCCCTTGCCCACGTTCGCAGCGGCGCCACCCCCTTTTCCGGCCGGAGTCCGCCCATCCCACCGTCCGCGTCGCAGTCCCTCCGCGTCGCAGTCCGGCGACACCCTACCGTCCCTCCCCGACACGCCGCCGTCCACATCTACGAATTACGTTTTGATGGTTAGTGTGCTGCTTTTCTTGAATTCTTCACGAATTGTTTTGATTATTCTCATATTGTTGAGCATGACCTGTGACCGTTCGAGAATTTCGCCCCAATTTTTTGTGGAGTAGTAATGTTTTTGACTTGATTAATGTGCCTCTATCTGTCAAGAATCTAATTTCATAAGATCTCAGTTCGTGCTTTTGATTGTCGTGTTATCTTTGTTGAATTGAATTGTGATTTTCATTAGGGCTGTCATGTAATATTCAATTATTGAAATGTTATTGATAGTTTACTTTGCGAAATTTGATTTCATATTCTGATTCCGAGGGACAAACCAGTTGAGAAAACCGTGTTATGAATTCCTTAAACAAAAGATAGAACAGGGTTTTTGTTTTTTGTTTTTGAGTGAGCCACAACTTCTGTTTTTCAGTTTATCTTCTTTAATGGTTAAGGTGTAATTGTAGTAATATATCAGGTAATGCTCTATGAAATGAGTCTGCAAGAAAAAGATTAGATTTCTGCTTTTTTTTGTTCCTGCATTAAGAGTCTTTTTCAAGCATTGTGTCCAAAATTGAATTTTATTTGACTGAAGATAGAGTGAATGGATTTTTAATTCATGATGTTGTAGTAATGAAGTTTGCTGAGACCGACAGAAACTATACGAGCCTAATGAAGTTACTTGATCTCTGTTGAGGTATGTTCAATTTTTATGATAATTTAATTTATGTTTAAATATATAAAATGACAATTGAATCTTGATTCTTTGGAATTGATTTTGAAATGGCAGGGATGGAGTCGAGTCAGCGAAGGACAATTTAATATACTCCACGGTACGTATTAATATACTCACATTATTGTTAAATTATTTCTCATATAAGTTTTTGTTAATGTTTACTATGTTGTTTTAATATTTCACAGAGCTTTTTCAAGCATTCTAGTGAGGGGTATAGTTGTCATAATCCGGAGCAAAATTCTATTTGCTTCTTACTTGATCGATCCTCTGTCAATTCCGGAACACCATTCGATGCCTTAGCACGATTTTATTTATTCGGTTGGATGTAATGTAGATTTGTGTATTGAATTATTTAAGCAATTTTGATCGTGTATTGAATTTTAAGCAATTATGTAAGCAATCGGGATCGGGTCGGATCCCGATTGCAAATAATTTTTTTTTAAAAAAATTTTGGTACTTACCGACGGACTAATCCGTCGATGTAGCGTCGGTAATACCGACGGGCGAGCCGACGGAATTCCATTTTTTTAAAAAACATTTAATACTTACCGACGGAAAATTCCGTCGGTAAATTAATATAATAAAATTTAAGTCCAACATATACCGACGGATCTACCGACGAAAAATTGATTTGGGATCCGTCGGTAAAGGCGACCCGGTTTGAAAACTTGGTTTGAAAACGGGTTGGCTTGACTGCCGACGGAATTGAATCCGTCGGTATAGGCGACCCGGTTTGAAAACGGGTTGGTTTGAATCCGTCGGGAATCCGTCGGCATATACCGACGGACGCATATTTTCCGTCGGTAACCACTACCGACCAATTCATTGACGACGGATAAAATCCGTCGGTAATTCCGTCGGTAAGAGCCAATACCGACTGAATATCCGTCGGTAAAACACCTCTTTTTTGTAGTGTAGCCAGCTAGGAGTAATAAATTAGCAAAGATAAATAATACTCCCTCCGTTCCAAAATTTTATGCACACTTTTACTGGAGATTAAGAAAATGGAATAAAGTGATGTATAAGGTATAAAGGAGTGGTATTATTGGTAAAAATTATGTGAGTTGTTTTCTTGTTTGGAGTGTACAAAAAATATTGGGACATCCCATTAAAAAAAGTGTGCATACAATCCTGGAACGGAGGGAGTAATTAAATTACGTACGTGATACGCTCTTTGTTCCAAAAAATGGTGTAGGTATGAAAATCTGCAGTGGGATCAAACCATGATTGTGATCCCATGATTGTAGGAAAGGAAATAATGAGAAGCAAAGATATCACAGCTATCAAGAGAAATTAGAAAGTGCAAAGAATTTCATTGCATTATCTATCATACGGACATTCCATTAGTCCACTTGATAAGAAGGCACCTTCTACGTGTAGTCAGAGTGTCGTATGGTGTCGTATGACTACCGTAGTCAATTTAATCTGAACCATTAAAAATCAAATCTAAAGGCTTAAATCTGATGACCTGTTACCTTTTGTACTTTGTGTTGAAAATATTCAACGTATGTGTCGTATGGTGTCATATTTATAATTAATTTAATTAATTAAAATATATAATTTTGAATTTACAGTTTCATCCTTAATTTAATAAAAAGATTTATTATATTAATTAATTTAATTAAAATATATAATGGTAAAACTACTTATTTACCCTTATATTATTATTAAAATTAATAAAAAAACAAATTAAATTAAATAAAAGAAGTTATAATCTAGAACATAATACGTAGGTTTTAACACGCACTCCACTTCAGTCCCAAACCACTGCCCTTCCGCCGTCGACGAGCAGCTGCCCTTTTGCCGCCGATGCGCCGCTTCCCTGTTGTCGCCGACGATCATCTCCTCCCCCCTTAGTTTTCTTAATTTGTAAGTTTAATATTATTGTGGGGTAGGTAAATTACCAGTTTACCACCATTGAACGTTGTTTATGTATATCTTCATATTTTTTCTTACTTCCGTCATTTGTTATGAGTATTTGAATTAACATTGTGAAATTGTTAAAATTGTATTTGAATTGTTGAGTAGTAATTGTTTTTGAAATTGCCTCAAATCAAATAGAAACATAACTGCCCAACAAGTGTTTGACAAAATGCTTCAAAGAAAATTTGAAACAGAATTTAGCAAAGGAAGTGGCTATTGAATGCACTATGGTGTAGGTGATCCGACAAGGAGTAAGCCTCGAGGAGCACCTCGAAATAAAAAGCAGAAATGTGGATCTTGTGGGTATGTCATTTTAATTATTTTTGCATGTTTAATAATCGTTTATGAAGTTATGTTTTTTTAACACTCAATAACTTAATAATTTTTCTTTACCAGACATCCAGGACATAAAATTGGGCGATGTCCAAATAAGAAGAGCAATATTGATCGAGAGAATGATGAAGATCTCAACAAAGACAATGATTCTAAAAACGTTAATTAATGTTGATCCTACCAAAACAATTAGTGTTAGATTTTTTTTATGAATATTGATCATATGTATTTCAGGAATTTTATTGAATTGCTAGTTTTTTATTTAAATATTAATTTAATATTTCTTGTGTTGTTTAATCCACGTCATAAGATACATTTATGCTAAAATTAAGTGTGAACAATAATCATATTGAATTGAGATGAAATATGCATTTTATACGAATATGAGAAAAATGTTTGTGTGTCTACATTACTACTCTATTTGAGGCTCGAGCACATGAACAAGAAAATAGTATTTTTTTGGTTTTCAAGGTTTACTTAACATCAATATCGACCGTGCAACCAGGCATGGTTGTTGGACCGTGAAAGTGAGCACCTACAACACATTTTTTGAATTGCACGGTTTACTGAGTATCGACCGTGCAACTGTGCACGGTTGTTGGACCGTGCAACTGAGAATTCTTCCAGGACATGTTTCTATTTACCCGGGTGACTGAATATCGACCGTGCAACTGTGCACAGTTGTTGGACCGTGCAACTGAGAATTCTTCCAGGACATGTTTCTATTTACCCGGGTGCCTGAGTATCGACCGTGCAACTGAGAATTCTTCCAGGACATGTTTCTATTTACCCGGGTGACTGAGTATCGACCGTGCAATTGTGCACGGTTGTTGGACCGTGCAACTGAGAATTCTTCTAGGACATGTTTCTATTTACCCGGGTGACTGAGTATCGATCGTGCAACTGTGCACGATTGTTGGATCGTGCAACTGAGAACCCTAACACGTCTTCGATGGAATTGGGGAAGAAAAACATACTACTGAGTACTTCTAATTTAATTACTTTATTATTTAATTATTTTTGTATTAGTTAATTTAATTTATATATATATATATATATATATATATATATATATAATTGTGCTTAATATATAAAAGAAGTGTAGAATAGTAATTGTGCTTAATATATATATATATATATATATATATATATATATTTTAAATTATATTTATAAAAGAAGGGTATTATAGTAAATAAAAAAATACAATTAAAAAAATAATTTAATTAATTAAAATCTGTATAACAGGTAGCAGGTTCATACGACGCATACGACACCACGTGATGCATTTCGACGCGCTGACTATATAGTCACTTTGTACTATTTGACTACACTAAGAAAAACCACTGTAAGAATGATATGACATAGATGCTGAGATAATTACTTTTTTTTTTAATAACTACATATAAATTAGTTATATTTCTCATTAAATTTATATAATGTGTACAATAGTATATGTATATATATATATATATATATATATATATATATCACCACAAAACTTTTGAAATTGCAAAGGACAAATAATGAGGGCATCAAATTCCTCACCATTTGCTGAGTAAATAACAACGCTCACCATTTAACAAGGGGAATAACGAGGCCACGAGGGTAGTGGCCGTAGGGATTTAGTGAGGGCTATTTGCTGATATCATTAAATTTTATTGAGGGCTCATGGGACCCTCACTAAATTCCTCACCAACTCCATATATAAATATTCATCTACTCTTTCCCCAATTTCTCCCGCTGCCACTCTGTTTACCGATACCGATCGAGCCTGTTTCCATTTGATTCTTGTTCTACTCCTCGACGTGATTATTTGTATGGTAAGTTTTTTCATCTCTCTATTTGTGTAACAGCTTGATGCCTTCGAATACAATCTCGACCATCATTAGACAAATTATGTATGGTTACATGGAGCTTGGAGCACATGCCTACGATCACGGATACGACACTAGTGTACCAGCTTTTTCCTTAAAGAGCAACCAATCGGTACACTAGTATAGCTACTACAAGAAAAAATGGTATAAGGAGAAGAAGAAGCAAAATTGGGATGTTAATGTTTAGAGACATTTACTTCGACATTGGGAGGATCCTGCTACGAAGAAGAAGAGTGAGTAGTGTAGAAAGAATCAGCTTTCCGAGCCTAGTGGTTCGAGTACTAGGTTAATGTTAATGTTTTTTACTAGACATGCACGTATATGCATCTTGGCCCATATACCCACAAATTAATGAAATACCACGAATTAATGGCATGTGGGCCACAGACCCATAAATAATAAAAGAATGGCCCTGGCTATATACTCCTCCAATCTTATTAAAAATACTAGTTGATTAATCAATCTTGTTACTTAGTGAAACGTCTTTCGAATATGAGACTCGTTTTTATTGAAAAAAGTGTAGTAAAATACTACAACAATTTCAGTAATCCACAAAATGAAAGCAGGAGTAGAGGATGATCATATAAGAATGGTGTGTCATTTAAACCTGATTACCATGAATAAGGATCAATACTTTAAAGGCACTCATTCTTCATCAGAATAATTGGGAGTCCTGGTCAATTAGTCCTCCTCTATAGCTACCACGCTTCTGCTTCGTTTTCTCATGTCGGAAACCCCTTCCCTTGACTTGCCTCAAAACTTGTTGTGCTTTTGCGCCATAACCACTCTCTGCACCATCCTTAGCCCAGTAAGAATTATCTTGAAGCCTCTCATCATCAATCTTCACTCTTTGAAATGCATTCACTGTTTATGGCTCAAAACTTTTGGGCTGTTTATTTGCAGATTTTCGTTGACTTGAATTGTCCATTCCATTGGCAACTTAACATTTTTATTGCTATCAACACTTTGTTTAGCAGAAAATTTCTGTGAACCCACATTGTTGCCTTCTTCTAGACCTTTTGGACTTTGATTCTTCAACTTCTACTTCCTGAGCACAGGCTGATTTTCATTTTCATTAGGAGCTAACCTTTTTTTTTTTTTTTTGAAAGCCTTCTTGGATTCATCAGTACCATCTTCTACAGCCTCATGTGATCTCTTTTTAGATTTCTTATCTACTGTGGTTTCTTCATCAGGCAATTCTGCAGCAAAACTCTTCGATTGGGTAACCTCAGGAACTACTTCTATTTGCTTTTCATATGATGTTAACCTCAGCCTTCTGGTCGTCATTCTCAATTTGGCGGGATTGTTTTTGGGCACTGCTTGCATGGTTTCTCTGCTGCTGCTCTAAGAGAAGAACTTGACGAGGTTTCAAGGCGAAAAGGGACGACTGGAAAGGGCTGCTGTCAGCGATTCCATGCATATATGTATACGCTGGTCTCATTGAACTAAAAAAAAACACCATAAACAAATATAAAACGATCCACCACAATCGACAACTAAATTTAAGTGGAGTATATCTTCATGCAAGCAGACAATCCAAGGCTGAATATTGCATTAATTAGGAGCATCAGGATTCAGGATTGGAAGTATAGAGGACAGATAATGCATTTAACAACACCTCTTTTTCCTATGAAGTCGAGAACAAATAAGAGAGTATTATATGAATAAATAATATTATTATTATTATATTATAAATAATTTGGGTTGCTTTACTATAGTTTCTTGCCAACCAACGGACAATTGTAAATAATGTAATATAGAGCCAAAAATATCAAGTTATTTCTAGACAATTAACTCCACATTCGTTTTTGGTTCAACATACACTACAAGAAAATAATTAATTGGCTAAAGAATATTTTGTAGGCAATAATTCCAATTTTGTAGGCATTTATATTTACCTACGGAATACCAACGAAAACCATTCGTATGAAATTCGCTTGTAGGTAATTTGGTTGCCCACGAAAATTTAATCCGTAGGCAATTACCTACCACATTTTCGTAGCAAATCCATAACATTTCGGTAGGTAATATGATTACCATAATAAATGAAATTCCGTAGGTAAATATCAACTACGAAATATTTCGTTGGTAATTCCGTAGGCAAATTTGGTAACAAACATTTCGGTGGGAAAAATTTTAATATATATTTTTTAAATTTTTTATTGATAAATTTAATTTTTGGCATTAGCCTACAAAATAATTTCATTCAAAATTGGACTAGCCGGTCCAACTATGAATCAATCACAAAATCGATTCAAAAAAAGATAAGATATATAAACATTTTTAAAATACAAAATTAGGTGCACATTATTAGGAATATAATATTATAAAGATTTGTATCTTTTAATATTATGATTCATTATTATCTTTTAGAATATTTAATGTAAATATTTATTCATATCTTGTAAATATAGATACACTTTGTATCTATAAATACATCTCTTGTAAACACTTTACAATCACTCAATGAAAACATAATTTCATAAATCATTGTTTCTCTATATGGTATCAGAGCCTAAAGGCTCACGCCCAAATAATCCTGGGTTCGATTCCACCCAAATCCTCGTAATCGTTGTTCGATGTTCTTCGTCGTACAAAACCCACGATTACCCAACCTCATGAAGACAAGTTTCTTCTTCCCCGTAATTGTTGTTCGACGTTCTTGTCGTACAAAACTCCCCCAACCTCAAGAAGACAAGTTTCTTCCTTTCTGTAATCGTTGTTCGACGTTCTTGTCGTACAAACCTCACGATTACCCCAACCTCAAGGAGACAAGTTTCTTCCTCCCCGTAATCGTTGTTCTACGTTCTTGTCGTACAAAACTCACGATTACCCCAACCTTAAGAAAACACGTTTCTTCTTCCCCGTAATTGTTGTTCGATATTCTTGTCGTACAAAACCCACAATTACCCCAACATCAACAAGTCATACGACTAACGCCTCGATCCGAAACCCTCCCCTATAGTCGTTGCTCGACGTCCAGCGCCGTCCAAACTCTCGACTACCACCCTTAACCGTTGCTCGGCACCCAGCACCGATCAAAACTCACGGTTGCAACCCTCTCACGGTAACCAATTTTGATTAAAACAACCGTGCACTCACAAGAAGCTTTCTTCTCCAAAATCTCCATCCATGGAAGCCCATGCAAACTCCCCAAGTAACCACACCCGTAGTTCTAGTAAAAACACCCCTTGCCTACAACAAAATCCTACTGTCATATTATTTTCGCCGCCCACTCTAATTAATCAAACCCCTCCCTTACCTACTGTCCCTACCCCACCCCCAACTTTTACAAATACACCCCCCCCCCCAAAAAAAATGCCAACTCCCGACGAGAATCCAATCCCTTTACTAAACTTGTTACCCACACTCCCTGTCTCGCCACTGCCTCTGAAGTTCAATGCATTTTGCAATTGACTACTATTTTATTCGAGATCTGATCAAGACTTATCAACTTCGAGTTTCACATGTTTCTTCTGCGGATCAACTTGCTGATGCTCTTACCAAGCCACTTCCTCATTCTCGCCTACAACCACTTATGATCAAGATTGGACTCTCCTACAGTGCTCCATCTTGAGGGGGCGTATTAGGAATATAATATTATAAAGATTTGTATCTTTTAATATTATGATTCATTATTATCTTTTAGAATATTTAATGTAAATATTTATTCATATCTTGTAAATATAGATACACTTTGTATCTATAAATACATCTCTTGTAAACACTTTACAATCACTCAATGAAAACATAATTTCATAAATCATTGTTTCTCTATACACATTAGGCTCCTTTTATAATGTTTTTCTCTCATGTTTGTTGTACTCCTTATTCGATGTGGGACAAAAAATTTATGTTTGTTGGTTACTAACTTACTAATACTACTACTTTTATATTATTTTTTCTCTTAGGGCATGTTTGTTTTGGGATGGGAAATCCGGATTTGGGATTTCGAAACTCCACCCCCGTAACCCCGTTACAGTTTGAGATTTTGATTCAGGATTTCAAAATTTCACCCTATAAATACCTACAAACCATATATAAATACATATGAAACCTATAATCATATTCTATAAAGTTAAATTCTACCCTACATAAATCTCAAAACAAACACAAAACATAAAAAATATTAGGATTTTAAAATCCACTAGATTTTGAAATCCGGATTTCAAAATCCTCAAAATCCCAAAACAAACATGCCCTTATATTTTTTCTACTCTTTCGATATGGGACATAATAAAGTTCATATGCTTATTTGTTAGTAACACTATTGCTCTTCTAACTTCCTAGCTAATTTTGTAGATAATACAATTAGATAATTTATACATATAAATAGCTAGGAAAATTTTCGTTGGTAAATAAAAAAAAATCACCTACAACCGTTTCGGTAGGGAAATGCGATTTTGCCTACAGATTATTTTGTAGGTAAATCAATAATTTTTAAGTTCCTAGCTAATTTTATAGGCAATACAATTAGATAATTTATACATATAAATAACTAGGAAAGTTTTTGTTGGTAAATAAAAAAAAAAAATCACCTACAACCGTTTTGGTAGGGAAATGCGATTTTGCCTACGGATTATTTTGTAGGTAAATCAATATTTTTTAAGTTCCTAGCTAATTTTGCAATTAGATTATTTATACATATAAATAGCTAGGAAAATTTTCGTTGGTAAATAAAAAAAAAACCACCTACAACCGTTTCAGTAGGGAAATGCGGTTTTGCCTACGAATTATTTTGTAGGTAAATCACCATCAGATTTTTCCTTGGTAATTTCGTGGGTGAAAATGTGTAAAAGAATTTATAAAGATCCGTAGGTAATTTATAGGCAATTCTCAATATTTAAAGACGAAATTATTTTCGTGGAAAAATTTTGTAGGCAATTCAACAATTTCTTGTAGTGATAAACAAATTCCTAATTTATCACTAAAAACAACAAAATCCATGATTAAACAACATATAAAAAGTAAAAAAAATATACCATTTTGAAAAATGAGGTGTGACGGAAAAATCTAGCTGGTGAACTAATCCGCCTCAAAGGAGTTGACCCAAATTTTCCACGTTGCCACCGTTCATCCAATCCAACTGTTATGTATACCTTTATACGACTTGAGTTTGTTGCCATAGGAAACTCATTGATTCTTGATGGACACATGAAAGACTACACGAAAAAGAATGATCAAGAAAATAAAATGATGCACAATAAATCATGAATTGTACTCGAGATCTAAGTAGAATCAACAATAGAAGTATACCTCTCCCTTTTATCCAAAGAAATTATATATGACAATGCATAACTATAGCACATTTGAAACTTGAGGTGAGTGTTCCAACATTAAGAGGCTGTTTCAAAGCACTCGCATCTCTCATTTATCATTTACAGATTTACTTCGCATACTTAACATAGGATGAGGTGACAGATGCTTGTAGTCTTGAACCATTACAAATGGAATTGCAAGTGTAACTTATATTCTTGAAGAATTTCTTATCATAAACATACATCTACAAAGTAAAACAATAAGATAAAAAAAAAAAAAATCTTGGGCAATTTGAATATGCTTCAAATTTATCTTATCTTCATATGTAAGGTCAGAATAATCAAGAAGAGATTTAGTGACTACAAAATATACATGTATATTATGATTAGAAATTTAGAATATATAGGGTCAGAACTAAACAAAGATAAAACTTACATTCTCCAAACTTCATAAATTAAAGGACTTAGACTCGCTTGAAATTATTTTTTTTTGTGGTAAATCTCCATATATGACATGCGTGGATGAAACTCTAGCTCGGTCCATTTCTGTAAAGGAAGAAAACAGTAGTATGACCAACAAATCCCAAATCCAATCCACAAGACAAATCTCAATTTTGGCAAGATAGATATTATTTGCTTATTTTAAGGCCCACAACAAATGATACAAAAGACTTAAGTCAGACTCAAATGTTTTTCTCTTTTATTTGCAATTTGTTCAAATTTACTTTTATTGACCATTCATTCTCCGACGCTTCAGTTCACTTACACACTGAATTAAATCCCTGGCTAACGGTTATAGCTAAAACCTATAAATGCTCCTTCGTACCAAGGATGAAAATATCGATATCGGTGGAAATATCGGTACCTTAAATTTACGGATATATCGATGGAAATATCGATATCGAATATTGATATCGGTAAAATATAGAAAATTGACGGAAATCTAATTAAAATGATAAAAAATTAAGATGAAATTTTAGAAAATATTATAACTAACATTAATACATAAATTTAGCCTAAAATCACTACAAAATGATTTTTTATGACAAACATATTAGTAAAAAAAATACAAAACCAGTCTAAAGCGATACAATATATGTTCATAATTATTTCACACTAAACAATTAATACCAAAATGATAGACAAAACACAAGATATTTGCTTGTTCTGAAAAAAAAGGAACAGAACAATTAAAACTCTGAAAAAACGGAAAAAAACAATTCAAACCGATATTACCGATTTTTTTTTCGACATTTTTCGATTTTTCGCCGATATCAAGGAAAATTTGAACTAAACATAACCGATACCGATACCGATATTTTCCGATATATCCCGATATTTTACCGATATTTTGGAAGATATCTCGTTCCGGTGCATATCGATATCGGAGAGTCCAAAAATCCGAAATATCGCCGATATTTCGGCGAAATTTCCCGATTTTTGCATCCTTGCTTCGTACACATGGCATGGCAGGAGTAGAATAGGCTTCAAAAGACACGTGTCAAGAGTTGAGAAATAGGGGTGGGAATGGGCCAGGCTACCCGACAGGGGCCTACGGCTCGGCCTATTAAAGCTCGGCTCGACTCGTTTAATATACAAGCCGGGCTCAAGCTTTTTTAGAAGCTTATTTAGCTAAATAGGCCGGGCTCAAACTTTTTCATAAGCCTTTTAAGCCCAACAAGCCGGCCTATATAACTTCACACTCACATATATATATATATATTGTATATATTATAAGTATATACGTACTTATATAATATGTGATTTTCAAATGAATAAATAAGAAAATTTAGTAACACTAGTTATATTTTTCTTTGTAATAGTTGAAAAAATAGTTGAATATTTTTTTTTTTTGAACATTTTATTACTTCCATTTCTTCATTTTGAGATTTAAAGAGTTAATTTTTATAATTTGATGATAATACGATTGTAGATTTTTTTTAAAAAAAATACGCTAATAAGATTAAGAGGCCTTTAAAGGCTTTCGGGCCAGGCCTATTTATTAAAAAGGCCAGGCTTGAGCCTTAAAAAAAAGCCTATAACAGGCCATGGGCCAGGCTCGGGCCTAAGAAATATATAACAGGCCAGGCTTTTTTTCTTAAAGCCTACCAAGGCCTGGCCCATTCCCACCCCTATTGAGAAAGACCTATCTTCCTTTTATATATAAAGATAAAAATACCCCTTCTTCATTTATTAATTAAATATACATATTAAATATTCAATTTACCCTTTTATACAATATTCATTAGATAGATACACCCTCTAAACTCTAAAAATATAATCCTAATTATAACCTTAACCCTAATTTTTGCAGCAGCCACCAACCTCACGGCCTCCAACAATACCAATACCAAAAATCCAACAAAAATTCAAAAGAGATCACCCAAAATAAAAAATAAAAAAAACATTGACACATTTTCGACAAATCGAAAATAAGGTATATGGTCGACAATAATCTGTCAAAAAAAGACTCCCTCGTCACCAATATTTCGTCGAAAGGTTAAAAAAAAAAAGTTAAATATTTTCGGCAAGGAGTGCTCGAAAGGAAACACTATCATCGATAAATTGTTGTCGATGGTAGTGTTTCCTTTCGAGCACTCTGTATTGAAAATTTAAAAAAAAAAAAAAAACAAACAAACCTATGATTAGGGTTCAGGCGAGGAGGAGGTGGGGGTGGCTGGGCAAGAGAGGAGGGACACGGCCTTAGTTAGGGGAGGAGGCGGCGGTGGGCGAAGGAAGGACGGCGCCACCGCCGATTTATTGAAGAAAATAAAGAAAAAAAAGTAGAGGGACGAGCGGCGGCTCAGGTGGGGAAAGGCAGGGCGGCGCGGAGGAGGGAGTGTCGTTGCGGCTGCTGGCGGCGACAACAATGCGGTGAAGGGGGAAGAATGAAGAAGAAGGGTTTGTAGGAGTATATTTAACACGAACATTTACATATAACGTAATGTATTTTTAGGGGGTATGAAAATTGGGGGTATATAGCCAGGGCCTAAAATAATTAAATAGAAATGTAAAATATATACATAACTGGTGAAATATATAAAATGTTTTTCATTGTAGAGGTGTAAAATGAGCGGTGGAACATCCTAAAAAGAAAAGTGTGAAATGTATTATGATAAATGGAGGGTAATTATTAAAGGGAAGCTACTTGATTCAAATGAGGTAATAACTTACATATTTTGAGTCTCACTGCCACCTCAATGGCCGATATTTTGAAATTTGAACCAAGCATCCCACATAATACCAAACATTGTCAATAAAATTGGAGTAAAGAAGGAAAAAAAAAAAAACTAATCCTACGATATTAAGAAAACAAACAGCACATAAATGATTTACAAAATTCAACCAATACATCAAAACTGAAGTATAAGCAAGTTTCAGAAGAAAAACTAAGAACACAACTGTCGGAAAGAAGCGCTCTTTGCCCGACAATACACAAGTGTAAACGGATTTTTTCACACGATGGCTTACATCGAGAATACTATCAAATGTTCAAAAGAACCCAGGTATTTCTCCTGGCATAGGAGCCAACTCATTGTTGGCAAATCTTTCCTCATCATAAAAACCAGCACGGACAATTCTACCACCAAAAAACCGACCTTCAAGTTCTATGAGGGCTTTAGTTGCTTGCTCTGCTTTCTCAAACTGTATAAAAATTCTGACAGCTTCCTCGTGGGGGAAGTTCGGTTCTGTGATCTCAAATATCAGGACACGAGTCACAGTACCAAATTTGGCACACTCCTCTGCCACCTCTCCCTCTAAATCGTCGTCTACCTCACCAGGACCAACCTTAAAGAAGCAGCAACACATGGACGGAAATTTTAGACAACTCTAGACCACATAACTCAACAAATAAAATGAAAATATGAAATATACAAAACTGTAAATCATTCACATATAGTGGCAGCCAGGAGAGTAAACAAAAACTATCACACAATCAACACCGTACATGGTTAACTTATGCACAAAAAGTGATTGAAATACAAATAGAAGTATGTTCACCTTCTGATATGAGATGACTTTCAAATTCTTCAATGGGAATGATGTTATATTATTAGTGTTTTGCTATAACCTCAGAATAAGTGGGGACAATAAATGATTGTTCGTTGAGGAATAGTGGAATGATTGAGGAGAAATAATTATGGGGTGAAGTAGTTAATCAAAATGAGGTAATGATCAACTTATTATGCGTCAGATTACTCTGTTACAAAATATGATAAAGGTTAAAAGAAATAAAATTCATTCTCAGTATCATTTCCGTAAAAGAATCTTGAACCAAGTGTCCACTAATACTTTTAGAAGAAAAATGTAAAGGAAAGAGCAATATGAGTAATGTTATATAGCACCCCTAACACATGCAAAGAAAAGAATAATAAAGAGATACATCAGATTGTGCTTGGATGAAGTGTAAAGAAACACAATGCAATTATTTATTTTGCCTCAAACCTCTTTCGATGGAGATGAAGGCAATATTTACTTTTTAAAAACTAAAACTATAACACAAACTCACTGGAAATCTGAATTCAGAAAAAGAACACTTGAAAAGTGGATGTCAAATGGACATGCAAAGAGAAATACTACTTCGACAACAAGAAAACCTGGACAATTGAAAAAACAAAAAGTCTATCTAATTAGAACCTAAGTTTTTAATTCCTATCCGCAAGTTTGATACTCTCAACTTCAGAATCTCCAACACCGGTCTACAAGCATAAGCTTTTCGGCAATTCTATTCTCCACCAAAGTGGAAGCTAAAGCACGTTTACAAATTTACACTATCCAAACACATGGAGAACATATTCAACTAAGCTCTCCAATCAAAAACCACAATTATCTCGACTATTTAAGCAATTATGTAGTACAGTCTCTAATTCAAACTTCCATAACCTAATCCATTCTATACACAAACAAACCTAAGAGCATAATATGAATGCAAACTCCCACCTTTTCAATTATAAGTTATATTGCCCTATAATATCATGATTACAGAATCCCTATACAATTCGAAGCTCAGAATTTCACAATCGTAAACATCACACATTTAAGAAAAGAGCTGACAAAGGGTGTACATATACAACATACCATGTTTCTGAGAAGAACAACTTTTGTTGGAGGTCCATTGAAATTGACACCCTTAACCTTCTTGCTGGATTCACTAGCATTCACAATCACTCCACCTCGCTTATCAGTCTTTTTCGCCACCAATGGAGTTGTGATCCCTTGCTCTTGCTTCCCTAGGCCTTGTCCCTCCTTCCATCCCATCTTCGCCATCATCCTCTGCGCGGCCGTCATCTTCCCTTCCGCCCCTAACCCTAATCCTCCACTCTCCGATTTGCCAATTCTAAATCCCTCATCTCCCCCATTCCCAGCCGGTGGTGGAGAAGGCGATCTCGGCACACCACCTCCGCCTCCACTCATCGCCGCCCTCCGCCGCCACGCCTCCTCTCCAGATATACTCAATTCCTTCTCCCGATCTCTCTCCCTATCTCTCCGCTCTCTCTCTTCCCTATCCCTTTCTCTCCTCTCTCTCTCCTCCAATTCTCTCCTCACCTCCGCCTCCGCCTGTTTTCTCTTACGCTCGCGGCGGTACTCCTCGTAGTCATTTGGCCGAGACGGATCGTATTCTTCTACGACCGAGCTGGTGACTCCGACTAGGGCAGGTTGAAACGACGCCGTGCTGGGATTAGGGTTCCTGTTCTCGTCGGCGCTTGGCTGAGAAACAGTAGAATGTTGTTTACTAACGGAAGTGATCGGTGAGGGTTTGGGCTGCGGCGGTTTGGGGCGTAGGATGGTTTGCGGAGGGGGGAAAGGTTTACGGAGGGTCGGCGGCGCCATCTTGGCGCTGCTCGACCAGACATTAGTGGTGGATGTGACGGTGGAGCTTTCATCGGCGGTTGAAGACGGTGGAGGAAGGTCGCCGTACAATCCGCCGAGCATTTTGTACTACAGTCCAAAGCGTCTGCGATTTTGAGAATTAATTGGTACAGAAAAATTGGAAGAAGGGAAAAACTGGTTTGATTACGTTGGGAGAGAGAATTAAAATCAGTAAATACAACATAACCCCACTAGACTTCTATATTACACTTTAGGCCCCAAGGTTTTCTCAGCTCGATTTATGACATGCTTAGGTTATGTTTACGTCTGATTTTAAAAACTTAGTTTTGGATTTTGTGATTCTAAATTCGTTTTAATTTGAGATTTAAAAATTGATTTTTAAAATTCATTTAAAATCATCATTTTCAAACATATTGATTTGACATCTATATAATATTACTCCAATTATTATAATTTTTTTCAATAATAATATACTATAATACATTCAATTATTACACAATCAACTAATTATTATAATCTCACCCAACAATAATATAATAATACAATTTTATTCAATATTACACATTGATTTGACATAAAGTTAAAATTTTATACTATTTCAAAACTCAAAAGAAACACACATATTACTATTCATCAGGATTTCACAAATCAATTTTCAAAATCACTCAAAATCCAAAATAAACATCACCTTAGAGTCTTAGTTTATAGGGTGTTAAAAAAATTGGGTCACAAGTAGGTAGTTTACAACATGATCAATATAGTGTTATTATAATGTCAAAGTATTATCACTACAAGACTAAAAGTGTACTACTACATGTCAAAAAACATTCTAGAGAATTCGCCTAAATATGAAGTAGTTCACTTAAGTGTTCAAAATATTTTTTGACTTGTAGTAGTTCACTTTTAGTCATGTAGTAACATAGTTTTTTGGTAATAAAGTAAAACAATACTCTTGAAAGCGAAAAAATATATTTTAATTCGATTTGACCTGTTTTAACTTGCGTTGACCCAAATTAGTCCCACAAAATTTCGACTCAAATTTACCTTAATTATCTATATGTACAAGTTTTTGGGTAGTTTATATACCATATGTATTTCATATATCCATCTAAATATTCATTTACTTCATTTGACTATTCATTAAAAATATTTATTTGTTTTAATAAAAAAAAAAAATTTAACTTCCACTTAATTATTCAAATTGTCATTCAATTTACTTAAAAAAAATCACTTTACTATGAATGGAACCACACTATTTCAAAATATTTTTACTTTATTCATTTTTGTAAAATGTGTTTATTGAAAATTGATTATGTATGAATAAAATAATAATAATTTAAATAAATAAGTGCCACACTATTTCAAAATATTTTTACTTTATTCATTTTTGTAAAATGTGTTTATTGAAAATTGATTATGTATGAATAAAATAATAATAATTTAAATAAATAAGTGATGATGTTATTTTAATTTTAAAAAAAATCGTATAAAGTTTGAACTTTGAGAGTCTTGAATAAAGGTATGGTTTAAGGGTGGGACTATTTACACCTCCATTTCGGCTTAGAACACTCCGTCTTTGAGTTTAATAATAATGTAAAAAATTAAAAATACCCTTTAAGTCATATTAGACTACTAAATGCACCCCTATTACTAATTGTACCCCTCCTTCACCTTTAAACCATAAACCTAAGTTTTATCCAACCACAGCCGCAGCCGCCAACACCACCAAACAACAAAATATCACCACAAACAACAAACAAAAAAAATTCAGAACTTAGAAGATTTTCAATTTTTTTTTTAATTTCGACAAACCATTGTCGACCATATTCACTCTCGTCGACACTGGTTTGTCGACGAGAGTGAATATGGTCGACCTAAGTTTGATCGATTTTTTTAAAAAAAAAAATCGACAGTGTAATGTCGACTATATACACTCTCGTCGACACCCTGTTGTCGACGAGAGTGAATATGGTCGACATTTATTGGTTGAAAAAAAAAATTTGATACATTTCGACCACTTTAGGTCGACCAAAATACACTCTCGTCGACAACAGGGTGTCGACGAGAGTTTATTATGATCGACCTAAAGTGGTCGCAATATGAAAAAAAAAAAAACAAACATGTTCGACGGCGAGGGGGTTGATGGGGGTGGAAAAGAGGAGAAGGGCGGCGATATGCGATCACGGCGCTGCTTCTGTATTTTTTTTTTAACAGAGAAAGGGAGAGACTGGTGGAGGCGATGGGAAATAAAAGGAAAAAAGAGGAGAAGGGCGGTGGCAGGTGGCCGCGGCGCTGGACGCGTGGGAGCGGCGGCCGCGTCACAAGTTATGTTATTGTTATTATTTTTTTTAACAAGTAAGGGGAGAGAGGCGGGGGATGGCGGCGGCGGGGCACCAGTGAGGCGGTGGCAAGTCGGGGCGGTGGCGGTCGGAGGTGGAGCTGTCTCAGGTGGCGGCTGGAATGGAAGGGTGTGAAAGGTGGAAGGGGAAAGAGAGGGAGGGGGAAGAGAGAAATTATGGTTGAAGGGAGTGTGTGTTTAGTAAATGATTTTTTTAGACAAAATGGTACTCCAAGATAATTTAAGGCGGGTGTATCCATCCTAGCATATTTAAGGGGGTGTGCATATGTGTTCTAAACCGAAATGGAGGTGTAAATAGTCAGACCCATGGTTTAATGGGAGTGGGCTTTGAAATGGTAGGAGAAATTGAAGCCCAGGCCCAAAAGAATTTAAAGGGCTGAGTTAGGTCGATTTGCAACCCAAAAACCCTACTCCTTGCTTAAACCTCTGAATCACAGAACCACCCTTCCACATTCTCTTTCCGGCATTTCTCTTCACACACCACCATTAGCGCCGGAGATTTCCGCTAAGTCGGAATTATGAAAGGCGCCAAAAATATGAAGAAGAAGAAGCCGTCAGCTCCGTTGGCTAAGGGCGATAGCACCAACAAGAAGCGCTTCTCCTCTATTAAGGATGATTCGTTTTTCGACGGAGCCGAGCAGAAACGCCGACGTAAGTTCAATGGTGACGAGAACATTGAGAGCAGTGATGATGACGATGACGCAGGAGCCTACCGTTCAGGCGACGATGGGGAGGAGGAGGAGGAGAAGGAAGAAGAGATAGAGGAGACAGCGGCGGAGAAGAGGAAGCGGTTGGCTGATACTTTATTGGCAAAGCTTAGGGCAAAAGAGAGAGAAAGGGAAGAAGAAGAAGATGATGGATTCGAGGAGGAAGAAGGCGGGCGGAGGGAGAAAGATGGGGAGAGAGATTCACTTATTGCCAAGTTATTGCAGCAAGAGCAGCTCGAGGACAGTGGCCGCGTTCGAAGAACTATTGCTTCTAGGTTTGTTCTTTTTTATAAATTCTGAAATTCGTTGTAGAATGTGGTAGCTTAAGCTGAATTTATCTGGCTTATTATCATTGTAAATTGAGGAAAAATTGTTAGCTTTTTTGTCGGTATAATTTATGTGTTTTTTAATTTGTATCTTATTATTAGGGTTCAGAAGCCAGAAACGACCCATGGATTTCAGTTTCTAGTAAAGCACAGGCAATCTGTAACTAGTGTTGCTCTTTCTGAGGATGATTGTAGAGGATTTTCAGCATCCAAGGATGGTACCATAGTTCATTGGGATGTTAATAGTGGGAAATCTGAAAAGTATCTTTGGCCTTCGGATGAAGTTTTGAAGTCTCATGGTGTAAAAGACACACAGGGTCGAGCTACTAAGCACAGTAAACAGGTTCTATCATTGGCTGTTAGCTCTGATGGTCGATATTTGGCCAGTGGTGGATTAGATCGGCATGTTCATTTGTGGGATATCCGCACACGCCAGCATATTCGGGTGTGTTGCATTGAAACTTCTAAGAGACTTTTAAATCCTTTTTTTTCATACAAAATCACAGAGAACGGGTTAATGTTTGAAATTCAGCATCTATATTGAGCAACATGCAAATTATGATCATACCCACCTTTCTCTTGAAGAAATTTAGGATATTTGCTAAGACTGGATGTTTTTCTTGGTTGATTCATGAGAATTGTTGATGTAACTAGTGCTTTATTTTTAATGATACATAATGTGGATATTCTATTTTCTGCAATAGTAAAAGATAGATTCTTGCTCAATACTTCTACCTCGTTTTCTTAATACTTTATTGTGTCATCTCCAGGCTTTCCCGGGACATAAAGGGCCTGTTTCATGTTTAACATTTAGGCAAGGGACTTCAGAACTCTTCTCTGGTTCATTTGATCGCTCTATAAAGATTTGGAATGCAGAAGATAGAACTTACATAAGCACATTGTTTGGGCACCAAAGTGATGTGTTAACCATTGACAGCTTGAGAAAAGAACGTGTATTGACAGTTGGGCGTGACCGTACCATGCATTTGTGGAAGGTAATTCGAACTCATTGGGAAAAATTTCAAACCATTGAATGTATTATTTACACTTCAACTTGATTAGATGATTTCAGTTGATGAATTTTTCTATCACTTAACAATCTTTCTTGTCAATATGGGAAAATAGGTTCCAGAAGAATCACAGTTAATATTTCGAGCTCCTGCATCTTCACTAGAATGCTGTTGTTTTGTTAGTAACGATGAGTTCATGTCTGGTTCTGATGATGGAAGCATTGAGCTTTGGAACGTACTACGCAAGAAACCTGTCCATATTGTAAAAAATGCGCATGCCCCACTTAGTAAACCCATTGAACAGAATAATCATGAAGGATTATCAAATGGCCACAAAGGTAAATAACTTTCAAGTACCTTGCAGTTGAAATGCACGAGTCTTTCCTTTCTTTTTTTTTTGCCATGGGGTTAGTTATTAAAATTTATAACTCTTCACTCATAATCTACAGAAAATGATGCCCAAGATTCATTAAGATATGGTTCAACAGCTCTTTCCTGGGTGACTTCAATTGCTGTATGTAGGAGCAGTGATCTTGTTGCTTCAGGAGCTGGTAATGGTTCCGTACGCCTTTGGGAAATTGAAAATGACTCCAGAGGCATTCGCCTTTTATATGATCTGCCCCTGGTGAGTCTTCTGTTATGATCTCTTTCAGGATTAGTAATCTTTCTGACATTTAGACAACATGCTGACATGGCGCGAACATGAACAATTTTGTGTTGACATGACATGATAAGAAATATAAATAAGTCTAAAAGTAGGATTTATATTATAATATATGACACAACATGACATGAAACGTAGCACACGATACAAAAGTACAAAATCTCTAATGTGAAACTGCAACATACCGAGACATATATACAATCAAAACATTTTTTTTTGGCATAAACATGACTCAAAATTTGTGTCATATCGTATTGACATGATAACAACATGAACATGATAATCCTAAACTGCAGTTTTTGTATTGTTTTCGCGTCGTATCTTAAATTGCCACCCCTATTGACATGTTCTGTTTTTTGTTTTTTTAAAAAAAAAAACTTATTTTAAATAAGTAAAACAACGAGTTAAGAAAATAGAGGTAAAACCACAAACCAAACATAGCCAGTTCCATATTGAAATAGGCAAAGACTTGTGTGATGTGATCTCATAGTGAGACGGGTCACAAACTAGCACAATTAACACCCACTCCTTCCAAAGTGTTAGTGTCATGCCCAAGTTATGTTCCGTGTCACCTTTAGACCGCCTCACAAAAGACCTACTCATTCAAGTATTGGTCTATTAACTAAAAAAATTATATGTGGTTCAGATGCAAATTCGGGAACATGTTGCTTGCTAATTGCTAAATATTTTGCTCCCTTGTTTTTCTCGAGAACTATCATTTGTATTTCTCCTGACATTTCCTTATGATTTTCTACTCTCTGTGGCTTACATGATGCTGCAATGCACTAAAATGCAGGTTGGATTTGTAAATTCATTGGCGTTTGCAAAATCTGGAAAGTTCCTAATTGCTGGGGTTGGACAGGTGATTTTTTAAAATCTCTCACTGTTCTAAATCTTCCCACTTTATGCAGTCCAAGCATTTACCTGTGACATTGGAATTAGTGCTTGACTTTGGTGTGCCATTTTCTCTTTAAATATATTTAATGGAGTACATAATCTCTACCACACAAGTTAACTCATAGCATTTGATATCATTACAGGGACTAACAACTTGTTCTCCACGGTTTTAACTTGTCTTTTGTGCAGTGTCTTCAAATTTTAATAAATAAGAGAAGTGCATGACTACATTAACTGAACTAAGTTTTTGTATAGTAGTAAGAAATTGCTTGCATCCCATTTTGACCAAGCACGATGGTGAATATGATTCATATAGCCATCCTACATAATGGTATAAAGGCTTAGTTGTGTTATAGTAGTTATATGGGATCCCATAATTCAGACAAGGAGTTAAAGTAGATCGGCTAGATGTTAAGTGGAATTCGTGGTTACTTGGAAGATATATGTTATATCATTCCACAAATTTTTTTTTTTGGAGTCATGAATCTATCAAGATCTACACAAAGTTTAGGGCAAATCAGTTTTACTGTGAAACTGATTTTCACTTTGTGTGTATTCGTAAAGAATATAGATGTTTCATTAAAATGTATTAGATGTTCACTATAAAGTAATAATTGCGAACCAGATTCAAGATAAAACTGTTTTATGTAAGACCAACTCCAAGATTTAATATGTTGTGTCACATGGTTTTATGATTTCTGACACCAACATCAACCTTACATTGAAATGGTATCTTTTGAACAGGAACCTCGGTTAGGAAGGTGGGGACAGTCTCCTGCTGCTAAAAACGGAGTTGCATTGCATTCATTCGAGCTGTCGTGAAACTATGTCCCAATTTTTGGTCTAAACAATCATAAGAAAATAGAATTAAAGAAAGGTGTAGCAGTTTTAACTCGGAAGAGAAGGAAAGCTCGTATGATGAAATCTGTGGTCGGGCGAACACCTCTGAACTTACACTCATCTGCCCCCAGAAAAACATGGGATGCATACTTTGTTGTGATCATACGTGCAGTCGAAGAACATTTAATCTGCTCATGTGTTGTAACCTTTTTCATGTTTTGCTGCTAAATTTTAATTATTATTTTTAGAAATTGGTTATTCCTCTATTTTACCTTCATCAGTTTTGGATTTTATTATGTTAAATGTAGATCTATCCTTTTTATAATGGAATTTTGAGGAGAGCTCTGTTGATTTATTTTTTAATTAGATGGAAATACGAAGGAATATTATTTTTCTACGTTTCTCCATATTTTGATTGTTTTTCGTTGTAATTTAATTCGGTTGATAAAAAATTTATATTGACTAATAAATTTATGATAAGTATTGTTTCTAATCTTTGTTTACACTTATTATTTGTTTTTGGAATTATAATTTTTTCTTCCAGGATGAGGTTTGAGAAGTTGACAATGTTATCTAAAATTTGTTATTTTCACATTCTTTTAGGGGATCCAATGAGATATTCTCAGAAATCGATTGTTGCAGGTATATTGTCTCAATTAGATTATCATGCAAGAATGTAGTTTTGACATTTAATTGATTTAATTCGACATCATCTTTGACTACTTTATACAACAATAATCTTAATGAACAATGTTTAACAATAGGAGTGAATACTTTATTAATGTTTCTCTTTGAGTGAATTCACAATTTTACATAAAATGATATTACTTTTGAGTTTCATATGAACAAGTCAACTCATTTATTTATATTATATTTAAAGGTGTACAAAATTATTTCTCAAAACTCTACTTATTATTACATTTACTTAAAAAGTGTGTCCACTTAATTAAGGTATTTGGAGACGTAGGGAGTAATACATTTGAAATTAAACTAAATGTGACATGAGTGAGTCTTGAGTGGACTCAGGTACATATATATATATAGTCCATTTACTAACGAAAATTAATTAAGGTATTTCGAGACGTAGGGAGTAATACATTTAAACATTTAAAATTAAACTAAAAGTATTGTGTTTTAATATCGTGTTGCCTTTTTCATTTATATTGATTTACATTTTTTTAGTAATATTGTGTTGTACTTTTCAATTATAGCGACTTACACTTTTTATTAATATTGTGTTGCACTTTTCAGTTATACTAACTTTTTTCATAATATTTATGTTGCACTTTTCAATTATAGTGACATACACTTTTTAGGTATAATTTTATTGCATTGCCTTTTTTACTGAATAATTAACACATTTTTACTTAAAAGTTTGTCACTATAACTGAAAAGTGCAATTGAATGTAACCAAAAAGTGCAATACGATATAACCGAAAAATGCAATAAAATAATATTGAAAGGTTAACACATTTTAAATAAAAGTGTTAGTCACTATATAACTGAAAATAATTGAATATTACTGAAAACTGCAACAAGATATATATAAAAAGTGCAATACAATAAAATTGAAAGTGCAACACACTTTTACTTAAAAGTGTTGATAACTAAAACTAAAAGTGCAATACGATATAACTTAAAAATGCAATACAATAATAGTGAAAGTGTAACACACTTTTATTTAAAAGTGTTAGTCACTATAAATGAAAAGCGTAACCGAATATTACTGAAAAGTGCAATACAATTATATACCGTAGAGTGATACTTTAGTGCACATAAACAATTTAAATTATTAGATTCAAATAAATTGAGTAAAATGTTAGATCAAATATTGAATTAAATAAACTGAATATTAAAAATATAAGTGTATATATACATTCAATTGCATGTAAAAACTTGTCTATACTGAAAATGTAACAAAATTTTACTTAAGTATAATTGAAAAGTTTAATTGAATACTACTGATTTGAAAATTGTAACACTATATAACTTAAAAGTGTATTATAGTAAAAATGAAAAATGTAACACACTTTTACTTAATATATTTTTGAATTATTTATTACAGTATATACAATTAAAAAAATTATTTATTAAAGAGTATGACAACAAATCTAAATAGAAAATGATTTTTAATTTGTGTGAAATACCCAAATAACCTATAAAATGGAATGGAGGGAGTAGAAATTTGGTGTTAAATTTTGAAGGAGTAGGGGCATTTCGGACATTTTTGCCATTTTTATGTAAAAAAAAATCGTAAATTGGCTGTTGGGGCTTTTTTCTGGATACTTGAAAATGGCGACAAAAATTGGCACTATACAAGCTTTGTTACAATCGAAAGTTACAACATTTACATACTTTCTTCACAGGCTTTTCTTGTGTCCTACGTGTGTGTTTATACGTATAAAGGCCAACTAAACATATGGTAGCTAAAGCCTCTCACAATCTCATAAGCACATACGTAAAAATTCATTTTGATGGTAAGTTTTCTAAGTTGTGAGGATGAATTATTACTGCATTACATCGGATTTTTGTTTATGGACACCCTTCTTGATTGCAGCAGATAGTGAGCATTTACATCTGTTTTAGGATACGTTTGGGAATCTGGGGTAATAATTTATTGACATTTTAGGGGAAATTGATAATTAATTAGGTGGGATTTTAGGGATTTTTTATTAATTCATGAATTTTGCGCAGAGTTGTTGAGGAGGCGGGGTGTTTAAGCTAGGTTTTTTTGAGTAACGGATCTGAGCTTGAGTCTACTGTTCAATTGTTGAAGATATCGACTTCACCATGTTTTGGCATATGGGGCTCTCGTCTGCGTCGCCTGTAAGTGCCCCAAATTTATTCTCCCAGAATAATCTTGTTCATGCTTTATATTGTTTCTTGGATCCAATTTTTTGGTATGTTGTTTCTGGTTATTGGATATGATCATGGTAGTAGTGATTTACATTTCTCAGAGTTTGTGAGATTTGTTATTGGACAAATTGCAAAAACATGACTTAATTTTACCACTGATTGCTCGAAAATCGAACTTTCGACTTCTGCAGTCAGTTACCAAACTTTCAAATTGTTTCAAAAAAAGGATCTCGGACAAATCAAGGGGTATTTTCATCGATTTCCCCCCCTTTTTGCCCTTAAATTTGCCCGAGGTTATTGTTTTGCAAAATTTGAGAGTTTGGTACCTGCCCTGCAAGAGTTAGAAGTTCGGTCCTCGAAGTACAATTAGTGGCAAAGATAAGTTCTGTTTTTGCAATTTGACTGTAGAAGAATGGGGGAATAAGGCTTTCGATGCTTTGTATATCTTGTTCTTCAATGTGCTATGGTGATTATTGTTATATATTTGGCATAAGGTTAACATATGTGATGGTGGTGAGCTGAAATTTGGCTGTCGTTGTCTGTATACTGAAAACCCTTACTGCTGTATCTGTTTGCTATGAACATTTACTATATTTTAATGGCAAGTTCAGAAATCCACATACGTACAAAGAGAATTATTATTCTGATTGTTTAGGAAAATATATGTACTCATGAAACTTGACCTTTGTCATACTGGGCACATAGAGAACTGCAAAATGTTTCAACGGAGAGTTTTGGTTTTGTATTTTTCCAAATGGGAATTTGTAACTCATCCTTATGGCAATTGCTAATTAATTAGTTGTTTGTGTCTTTGTGTCCCGTTGTCTTCTCTGGCAAGTCCTACTCATCTTCTTTTGACTGCTGAAGACTGATAATAGTGAGCAATTCACAAGCATAATACTATATATTTTTGACAAAGTTTTATGTAAACCAGTTTCACCGTGCAACTGGTTTGCATTTGATGTGTATTTATATACAATATTTTTGTCAGTATTAGTTACTCATTCAAAAGTTTTACTAGTCGTGAATCAGTTGTACACAAGTACGGTAAAACTGTTTTTCATAAGACCAGTCCGACTTATGCTACAAGCCATTGATTAGTGGTAGTTTTGTTGTGTGTATTTGTTCTCGTTATTGCTATCTGGAATAAGACATAGTGTAAAGTACAGTTATTTGCATGATTAAGTAGCCAAATCCAATGCTAGTCCATTTTTTATTATTTTAAATTTCAATTAGGTGGAGGCCATTTTGGACAAGGATAATTTTACACTGGAGGAGTTAATGGACGAGGATGAAATAATTCAAGAATGCAAAGCTCTTAATGGACGGCTTATTAGCTTGTAAGCTCCTATAATATTTTTACAAGTTGTCCCAATACTTTATTTTTAATCCTTCATATCCTTCAACACAAATCATCATTTTTGTTTTTGTAATCTCTAAATAGAAACACATTAATATTAAACATTTCCCTGTGCAATAATGACAACGTTTAGGGCTGTCTCTTCTACAATTGCTCAAGCAATCTTTTCCTTATTCAACATCCTTAGATGATGTTTGTTTTGGATTTTGAAACCAGGTTTTGGATTTACAAATCTAAATCCGGTTTTATTAAACCACCACAACTTTCCAATACAATCAATTCTTTCTCCTAGCACTTCTATATATTTAAATCGTAACTCACATCGTCCAATCATTATAATCACACCCAACAACAATATACAACATCATTCACTTTTACACATTGATTTGACATTAAGTTAAATCTCACCCTACTCAAAATCCCAAAACAAACACACACCTTACTATTTATCGGGATTTCAAAATCCCCTTAAAAACCACTTAAAACCCAAAACAAGCATAACCCCCTCGTGGTTTTGAAATTGTACGAACCCCCCCCCCCCCTCCCCCACATGGTTTATTAAATCAAGTGCATTCTCCCCTTTTCTAAGAAACGAGTTAACGGTTTAACCGATTTCTTCTATTTCACGTTATGTCCTTCATAATATAGTCTCGTGGGGATTTCGCGTACATTTCCAAACCACGAGGGAGTTTCGTGCAATTAACCCCACCTTAATGCACTTTTTCTGATTTTGCAATGACTTACCATACTCGCTTAACCAAGTTCCTTTTTTCTTAGAATGTTAACTTGACTGAATTAATTCTGTACCAAACTGTCTTGCAGCTTGAGGGAAAGATCTCAAATCAAGCTACTTATCCAGTACATAGTGCAAGAAGCTCCAGAGGGTGCCAGTAAAGAACGTATATTGAAGTATTGCTCAAGCATTATAGAGTTCTTAGGACTATTTTTGTGGTCTGATAAATGTATTACAAAACTGAGACCAGCTATGAATACTTTCCTTTTTTTTTCTTGTAGGTTTCCATTTGTTGCTTGCGAAATTTTTACATGTGAGGTTGATATAATCCTCAAGGCTTTGGTAGAGGATAATGAGGTATGGAGTTGTAGAAAATTGACATTTCCAGATCATCTGAGTCTCAACATATTAGTTTCTTCCTACTTTTGCTTTACAGTTGCTGGATTTGCTCTTCTCTTTTTTGGATCCCGAACGCCCCCACAGTACTCCTTTGGCTGGTTATTTCAGCAAGGTAGGATACCTGCTACTTTGATTCCTTCTTAGAATGATTACCTCATATCAAGTATGATAAATGTTAATTGATCATCTTTTGTTCTCATTAACCACAAAAATTACTTTGTACACATTCTCATTGAAGAATTTTAAGGCAAACACCCCCTTAGTTTGGTTGTTCAAACATTATCCCTATAATTATTACTTACTATTTTCACTCTATATAAGTTTATATATACATATATATTAAAAATATAGAAATTATATGTCTAATTTTTTTTTGTAAGTAATAAAAAAATTAAAATTCATTTAAAATGAAAAATATTCAATGTATTTAAATTTATTAACAATAATTTTGAATTACAAATTTATATTTAAAAAAAGCAATTATTTGTTATTTGCATGTTCAGAGTCCAGCTTTACTGGTTTGATTCTCAATATTTATTATTGCATGTTCCTTTTTTGTGAGATGTTGTTTAAAATAAATATCTCCTTGCAAGTAGAGTTGGGATCTAAAAATAGTGTGGTTTTGTGTTTAGAATGTAAACGAGGAAGAGAACGATTTAGGGAACTGGACAAGTATATTTTTGACATTTCATGTTGCTTCACTAATTAAAATCACTGAACTTTCATCGCTAATTTTGACCTAGAACATAACTAGTATTGCATAAGAATATCGTATTATTTGTTTTTCTTTACTGCACACACGTTTTTGTTATATTTTGGTTGATATTTGATGCTCAGATCTTCATGTACTAGGTTGTTGTATGCCTCTTGCTGCGGAAGACAAATCCTCTAATGCATTATATACGAGTGAGTTCTATGTTTGTAGCTATCATTTTCTGCATACTAACTGTTCATACCCTTTTGTCTTATATTATTCTGAAGAGACAACCAATTATTGTGACTTATGAGCTGGATTGCTTTTGGGCTTATGTACATATGTGTGCCTGATTTTTTGGGGGGTTTTTGGGCATAGATTTGATAATATGTTTTGAATTTTCAGGCTTCAAATCTTTGACCATCTTATTTGTTTTGAAACTTTTAACTAATTGTATGCCATAATATCAATATTGATCCTAGTCTTATTTTTGATATAACTGGTTGATGGACAGGATTATTATATGCTGCTTTTTATGTAAGGTAAAAGAAGCAGCAAAGTAATTATTTAATTTAACATCAATATCAGTCGGCTGCATAGGAAGGAACATCAATAAAGTATCTCATGATACTTTATTCCAGGCTATTCATACCAACTAGCTGTATATTCAGGGAAAATATTTTATTTAGTCGTGTAAATTACCCTTATTTCGGTTTCAGTCCTAGATTTTACTAACTGAAAATAGTCCTATAACTTTTAGTTGTTAGGCTTTCTAGTTCGATAACTGGCTGTAGGAGGTGAAACATCCGGTTGACGCTGACGTGGTAGAGTCTGATTGGTCAACTGGATGTTTCACCTCCTACAACTGTCAACTGGTTACCCGTAGGGATGTAAAGGAATTGAACCGAATATTTCAGTGTTCGATTCGAAAGTGATTTTTAATATATTGTAGAAAAAATAGTATACAAAACCTATTTTTTCTAATTTTTTATATATTATTCACTGAAAATTCAAAATAAATTATATTAAATAATATATATTATTACTTACACATTAATTATAATATTATTCTTAAGTTTGCATTAAAATCAATATATATTATTAATTATTTATTAAATGAAAAATAATTATCTTAATCGAATATTTGTGAATATTGAATCGAATACAATAATGCTCGTATTTGATTTGAATACTTTTCTAATAAAAAATGAATTTATATTCGAATTCGAATTCTAATATTTTGAATATGAAATATCAAAATTCGAATACGAACACCAAATCGAACCAAAATTATTTGATTTGTTTACAACCCTAGTAACCGGACTTAAATGTCGAAAAATTGAAAATTGTAGGACAATTTTCAATTTATGAAAGTTGACAGGACTGAAACCGAAATAGGGGTAGAGTACAGAACAAAAAAAAAAAAAAAACTATTTTCCCGTAGATTCACCCAGTATATTTCTGTTTAAAATGTTGTGTGTTGTAGCTCCTGTTGAGGCTAATCCACATTTTTGCTATATGTCAAATAATCTTACTGCTTACTCTGTAATTTTTGGCAATGAAATATTTATGATCTTAAATGTTCATCAAATGTTTTTCCAGGTTCATCAGGATATCATCAAAAAACTTGTTGACCTTATCAGAGTTACCTCTATAATGGAGGTTTGTTGTTCAGCCCCACATCCGGTCTCTCTTATTGAAGGTATCTTTGGTTGAATTCTAATAGAATTTTTGTTGAACAGGTGTTAATTCGTCTGATTGGTGCTGATGTTGAACATATTTATGCCAATTGTGTCGACTCTATGCAGTGGTTGGATGATATGGATGTCCTAGAGATGATCGTCGATAAATTCAGTTCATCTGTAAGTTACACTATGATCTTATGTTCTTCTTTTCGTGAAATTAGGCTAACAAAACGAATTTTGTCTTACGTAAAGAATCAAATTCAGGTATAGGGGAAAAAAAAAAAAAAAGATGTATGGTTTCATATCTTTCTTCTTCCCCCGAAAATCCTATTTTCACTAAAAATCAGTGATGCTATTCTAATCTCTTCAAGTCTCTGGTGGTTCTTCTGGTCATCTATCCTTTCGCGTAGGGATTTAATCGAACCAAGTCGAGCTTTTTTCGAGCTTAATTGAGCCTGAACGAGCTTAATAATATCAATTATATATTTAAATATTAATCGTTCATTAAAAAACTAAAGTACGTATTTCTAAAAATCATGTACATATCTATTAAATTCTGTAATTTTATTTAAATAAATAAATTTAAATACACATTCTTATATTTATATTGAATATTTAAGTGTGATAATTGTCTATTATACTAATAATTATAATTTATATGAGTTAGCTCACAACCTTACTAACTAGCCTGTTCACGAGCTCACGAACCAAATATCTTGAGTTTGTTTATGTTAACGAGTCTTATTAAACGAGCTCAAACAAAAACTTTCGAGTCGAGACTTCTAATAGTTCACAAATGGCTTGGTTGATTACATTACTACTTTCGCGTGTTTCTTTTTCCTGAAAAATTATTTTATATCCCCTCCGGCCCTCCCCCTTCAAATAAGCTGAAGCTATACAATTAGTTTCCCTGCTATGTTATTACGCCCACGTTACATGCCTAAGGCAGTTCTAAAATAAAATTATACGTTTTAGATATCAGCTTATCTTAAACCCATGAATTGATGATCGATTTCTTGCCTCAACTCATCAAATTATTGATGAACATGTAGTCTTATCTCTCTTTTTCTAGAAGAACTTATGAAACTAATACATATTTGCAGGACTGCCCTGAAGTGCATGCTAACGCTGCAGAAACTCTTTGCACCATTGCTCGATGGGGTCCCCCAAGGCTAGCTTCAATGATCTCCAGTCCAAGGTTACACTCAACTATTTCTAAGGGGGCATTTGGTTCATAATTCTTTGATGGGCATGGTAATAGAAATGAATATAGGGTATTTTTGATGATGTAACTGCAATTCTCTTTGTAATTGACAATTGATGATTCTCGTTACCATTCTCATTGAAGAATTTGAACCAAGTGCCCCCTAAATTCTTCCTCCTCGTTCCTCTGTTATTTCCCTTCTCTAATCTGTACTGGAAATTGCCTGCTGTCAGTTTTATAGGAAGATTATTTCGTCATGCTTTGGAGGGCTCAAGACCAAAATCTGTTTTGGTTAACTTGTTACTAGTCTGCATATCCTTGTTAGACCCAAAGCGATTTACATCTGGGGTGTATTATGTGTATAACCGTATGCCTCATGCAGCCCCTGGGATCACTGCTAATCCTGAGACTGTTCAAGCCATGCTGGATAGCCTAGGTAGGGTAATTTGGGATTCGTTAATCATACTATATAACTTTGGAAGTAAATTCTTGATTATTAAAAATTCTGTTTCTCATTAAACAAAATGCAATTAAAAGATTGACAAAAAATCATGTTTTATTGACTAAGCTCTTGTACATTTATTGTGTTTTACTAATCACTTATCACTTTTACTGACGTCCACATTGAGTGCTTTATAGAAGGTTTAGTGAAACAAGGTTTGAAAGTTTAGGGGCTTAGTAAAGTAAGATAAATGTATAAGGGCTTAGAAAAACTGAATGTGAAAGTTCAGGGGATTTGTAGAAGACAATACATGTGTTAAAGGTTTATCGAAATAAACCCTATAGCTATAAGTTCAGGGCCAAAAAATGGATTTTGCCTCATGTTTTTTTATGGATTGTCATGTAATTTGTCAAATAAGTTCTGTTGAACTGAATGGTTGTTAAACTGACTCTCAATATGTATATATCAAAATTCTAATTTGTCTAATCTGTAATAAACATTCAACTGATTGTTGCCAGGTAATAATTAGACAAAAAAGGTCAATTAAAATATTTTGGCCTTTATGACCAAAAATGGGAACTTACCCTACGTTGTGAATTTCTGCATCAGAAATGAGCTGAAATATTGTTTGAATGTTGAAAGTCTTGATTTAGTAATTTGTTAAAAGTAATTGCCTTCTCATAATAATTCAAAATTTTGACATATGCTGGATGAGTTCAAGAGAGAAATAGTGGACAAACAGAAGATGATTTATTCAGCATCCTAAAGAAACAAGAAATAAATCAACCTTCAACAGAATAAAGTTTGAGCATAGCTCTTCTTTTCTTTATAATTGTGTATATATCTTTCTCTTAATATAAAACGTTCGCTACATGAATTTATTTTTCATGGAATAAAGTTGGGAAATATCTGGGTAAGATTTCATAATCAGTTGATCCTGATTTTGTTATAATCAAGTATAATCATGAAATATGAGAAACCACTAAACTAGTTTTTTTTTTTGTGCAGGTGATCTGCTGATACTTTTGGACATTTCATCTGAGGGACAGACCTTACCAACTACGTATGGAAAATTGCAGCCTCCTCTAGGAAAACATCGATTGAAGGTATCTTCTTCATATTACCCAATGAGCCCTCATTTCTTTATATTTGCAAGATATAAGTGACTGCTGCATTATCGAGTAAAATTGCTTTCTTTGGACTAACACTTTGATTAGAAAATCCACTTGTTTATCCAAGGAGACATTTCTGCATTTTAAACCCCTGTTGACTGCTTTTCTCTTTCTCATTATCAAAATTATGGATCTGTGTAAGAATATTTTTTTCTTCCTGATTAGAATGTGTATGTAAGATGAATTAGTTGATGTGGAACCAAATTTGATTGTGTATTATGATGGGTTCTCAGATTATAGAGTTCATCTCGGTTTTAGTGGCTGTGAGTAGTGAAGTTGCAGAAAAGGAACTGATTCGCCTGGGTGCTGTGAAACGTATTCTTGACTTGTTTTTTGAGTAAGTTCACAGCTTCTGGTATTACTTTTTAGTTTAGTTATTGTACGATATTTTCTTACATCATCAATATGGTCCATACGATAATCCTTTCTGTGGAGTGTCGATGTTTATAGAAACTTATCTTGAGGTTAACCTAATTACTAAAAAAACACAGTGAACGCAATAGGTGTTATTTGTAATTAGTCTAAACCTTAAGGGCAGTTGTTTTTGTAATTATTCCTAATTTCTTTACGTCATCACATTGTACTATTTTAGGTATCCTTACAATAATTTCTTACATCATCATGTGGAACACATTGTTATATCTTGCTTGGGGAGCACAAATCGTCAGCTTGTTGAACATCTTCTTCGTGAGTGTAATCTCGTTGGGAAGATTCTGGAAGCTGAGAAGACCTTTACTGGTGATGTCAGCAAGGTGATTTACATTTGTACGTTTATTGTTCGAACTGTTAGATGTTTACTGTTTCTATCATTGGCTATCTTATTAAATACTTAAGATACCTTTTTTAAATGTGGTTGCAGCCAACTGTTCCTGCTGAGGGAAGGTCACCACCCAGGATAGGGAGTATCGGGCACCTAACTCGAATAGCTAATAAACTTGTACAACTTGGGAATACTAACACTGAGATTCAGAAGTTCTTGCAGGTTTATACTTGTTATATTTCCATGTTTTCACTATTTTGCACTCTATGCATGATTACATGTTATACATTAAGTTCAACATAGTGCATATGGAGTTAAAAAGTTTTATGGTCCCATAACTTGTCTACGTTTTCAATTAGTCCCAGTATTAAAAAAATTGTCCAATTCTGGCCCCAAAATCACTGGAAAAGTGAAAACGGTGTTGTTTTATGTTACACAAATGTGAGGATTTAATGTGGGACCAACATCGGGCAGTAAACAAGTTACGGGCCAAAATTGGACATTCGCGTGACGTAAAATGACACCGTTTTTTTATTTTCCGGCAAATTTTGGCTAAAATTGGCCAATATTTTTAATACTGGGACTATATCGAAAAAGTTAATATTATTGGGGCCAAAATTGGACAGTAGACAACTTATGAGATCAAAATTCTTTTTAACTCTGTATATGGATCAAGCCGTCTTCAACCTTCTTTTATATGTTTTCTATTTAATTGACAGAAATATATTTCGTTATCTAAGAAAGAATGAATGCAGCCTAAACCTCTATAAGTGCACAATTGGCAAAAATTTATTTCTCTAATCTAAAAAAAGAATGGATATTAAGTTATGGCAAATAACAAACAATCTCTGCCTATATAGCTTAAGGCAATATCTGTCATAGTGATGTTTGAGTTTATACACTTATAAGCCAACCCTACTGGTAATATTTAAATTATTTGAGAACAATTTGTTACATCTATGCTACTTGTCATCTGGTGTATTTGCTAAGAGATTAATTGCACATCTTTTTTATTGACAGGAAAATAGTGATTGGGTCGACTGGCAGACAAATGTGCTGCATAAGCGCAATATGTTGGAAAACGTTCTCCAATGGGCGTGTGGGTGAGTCTTCAAATTGAGCTCTGCATTCTTAACTCGAAAATTTTTATTTTTTTTTGGCAAAAGAATTATGTTTCTATTATGTGTGGAAAATTGGTATATAAGTGGCCTGTTTGTTAATGCTGCTTGTTTCTTCATTGTAGGCTTCCTTTGTTTAGTTCTGTTTTTACTGTTGATCCCTTTTTAATCAGTTCTGTTCCCTACATTTGTTTGTTGAGTCTCGTTTTTCTATTTTAATTTCGGAATATGATTTTTCGTTAAACATTGGTCTGCAGGAGACCCACCGCTCTACATGATCGAGGACGAGATAGTGACGATGATGATTACCAGGATAGGGATTACGATGTTGCAGCCTTGGCTAATAACTTGAGCCAGGCCTTCAGTTATGGAATCTACACTAATGATACTATTGAAGAGGTCAGTGATTCGTTTTTTATGATCTATTTCTCTTTTTTTCTCTTTATGCACTAAGAATAAACATTCGAACGTACTAAAGTGTAAATCTAGTTCTTGTATAGTTCTCCAATCCACTAATGCATAATGAATGACTGTTTGCTTTTGTTCAGGGCCATCCCTCGCTTGAACGGGATGATGAGGTATGCTCATGATTATTGATTTGTAATTCTTGTCTCACCAATAACTGCTGCCGGTTGTTTTTGTTTGCTTGTTTATTTGTCTATTTTAAAACTTTTCGGGATTTCTTGTTTTGTCATTTGATCTGTGGATCTCTATGTACGGGGGAATAATTTTTTCTTAGGACCGTAACTCAGTGAGTTGAAAAGTTTGTTGGTCTCATATTTCGATTTAATCCCAACATATAAAAAATTATCTAATTCTGGCCCAAAATCACTGAAAAATTGAGAATGATGTCGTTTTATGTCATATGAATATCCAATTTTAGCCCCATAATTTGTCTATTGTCCAAATCTGGCCCCAGGGTTGGGTGGGGTAGATGTTCAAACACAACTGGGTAGCTTTCGATTATGTAATAAAAAGGGCGCGTTAAAATGTGTAAATAATTGCAACTTCCACAGGATGTGTACTTCGATGATGAATCTGCTGAAGTTGTCATCTCTTCCCTTCGTTTGGGAGAAACTGAGGAAAGGTAAGTGCATACGCTTGGATCGCTTTCAGAAGTACCTTTGTGATTTACATTTTGAGATACGTTAAAATTCTCTTATATTCTTCAGCGGATCGCTTTCCAGTTGGCTTGCAGCACTTGAGGAAGACAGAATAGCGAAAGAGCAGTTAGCTGGGGCGATTGCTTCCTCGTCCCCCGAGCATGCTGACGTGGATGATGATGACACTGCCATATCCAAGACCTCTGAACCTGAATGTAACACTGACAAACCAGCAGAGTGTAGGGAAAATAGTGATTCTCATGAATCATCATCGTCTTCAACCTCTAACTCTGCTGATACATCCAACGCCACAATTACAACTGACTGGAATGAGGAGGTGTCAAAGGCGGATGATAGAGCAGAATCTTGTTGTGTCGATAAAGCCGGGGCTGGGGAGGAGACAATCGGACCTTCAGAAACGGGTGAAGGGGAATAGAAGACAAGAATTAATTATGGGGATTTGTAAATTCTAATGGTAGCGATGATGAATTTTTTGGAGCATGTCGATAACCTTTTGTGAGCTAAGCTGAATATTTCTGTTTCTCACTTATTATTTATTGATTTGATACTGAAATCTTCTTGGTATCCTAACACCTTTTGTATTGTATATATATTTTGAAAAAGGTAGTACAAGTAATTTTTAATGTACTCGAGTCTCTCAAAGCATTTTCTTCATGTTCAAATGAGTCCAAGTAATTATTTGGACACAGGTAGACTAAAATTGAGAATTCAAAGAGATAAATGTTTAAAACTGGATTCATCAAAATTGGACACAAAAAATATATGTGGAATAACTAGTAAAAAATATTGTTGATCCATACTCAATCTTGTTAATAAAGTAGAAAAAATACTCAAAAGTTAACTATTTAAATTAGAATAAACATATACTTTGTGAACCAAAAAATTGGTCTGAACAAAATTTTACAGGACGGAGGAAGTATCAGTTTAAATTTTACAGGATGGAGGAAGTATCAGTTTGGCCGAAAATCAGCCGCCACATGTGAAATTGGCTACAATTGAATTTTCTGACCTTTTTAGATGAAAATTGGATACAAATTGACCAAAATTAAACTCATGTAGATAAATTTAGATATCTAAAAAGAAAAAAAAAAAAAAAATTAAAACTGGATTCACCTAAGGTTACATGACCAAAATTGATATGCATCCTAATTATGGTTATGGATTGTGAAAAAAGTTGGACCCTGATGTATATACGGTATAACTTATATTTAACTTAAACACTCAAATCATTATTACTCAAATATAAAAGTTCACTCAACGTCATGCAAAGTGAATCTAGTTACACATGAGTAATTGTATTGTGAAAATTGGGGCATGAGAGTTGCTATCTTTGAATGGTCGAGCAAAGGGCTTCTCTTTCAAATTAAGTAAACTTCCATATACTTGTGAACAAGATCCAAGATTAGCACTTTTTAGTACATAATTCAGAACAATGGAAACAAGATACAAGAAGCTTCCATGGCAATACCCCTCTGCATTCGAATGTATCCATTCTCTCCCCAACTGACTCCCCACGAGCTACTACTTTGTTCCCTCACTGGAAATTGGATCCACTCGCATCAATGGCAACGAATACTGGTTGATTTGCGACAGCTTTGAGCAATGCTGCCTCGCTGTTGCTAGGGACATCCTCGTACCCTGTGATCTTAGCAATGTGAGACGACTACAGCTCGTTTGTGTTGCATGCTCCATCGTAAGCGTATTTGTGAGGCCATGGTTGCCAATCTTGAGTCGTATCACAATCCACAAGTTCTTGTATCCGCTCCTGAAATTCCTCGTTTAATAAACGGAAAATTTGCTTACAGCAAGCTTGAAAGTCCTAGTCCCAAGCCTGCTGCTTCATTAAACGACTCGATTTACTATACTTTGTCTTAATATATATATAATTTTTCATATATCTATTCTCTTGGATCTTAATGTTACTTAAAAGACCATTGAAATGCATTCTAACAATAATCAGCATTTAACATATTAAGGCTATGCGGTATCATCCCACATCGAAACTCTCAGCAAGCATGGAGAGAGAGGACAAATTTAAAAGCATAATCGCATCACTTGAAAAAGCATACCTTTCTCGGCCTTTTGGCTAAGATCAAGTGTAGTGTCTGTTCTTATTAGTTTAATATCTGATATGTGAGCCAATGGCTCACTCGATATTAAATTTGTTTTTTCAGGGGGGAGAGCCTGTTACAGCAGCTTGCTGCTGGGGCTCTCGAGCGTCGCCTTGGCGTTGCACTACTGCCATGGCCTGGCGTACACCACCAATTCAAAGTAAATTATTAATCCACTATGTTAATTAATTCCTTCAAATTTATAGTTTACTCGTAGTTCATAATGTGTCCCTACATATTTGGTCTTATAGTATTGGCTCAAAGTTTACCACAAACACATAAAATATTGGGGGATTGCTGTTGTATAAAATAGCCTTGACCATCCCAACAAGCCCAAGGCTAATCGAGAACGATCCTCTATTGCACCAGTGACTCAAGAACTCGAGTTGAGCGACACCTTGGCGTTGCTCTACTTCCAATTAATCATAGAGTTGTATACTCATCTTATTATTTCTAAAGAGGCAGCAGAATTTCTGTCTCTCCTAGAATTTCTCCCACATTGGATAAATAGAGAAAATATTGAGAGATGCTGCTGTATAAAATTAGACCTCTCAAAACGGGCCGGCGGGGCGGGCCAGCCCGTTTGCAAGGCGGGCTACCAAAACCCCAACCCAACCCAAAAATGGGCGGGCCGCGGGTTTAGGAGGGTCAACTTTTTTTTTTTTTTTACAAAATGTTTATTAAATTTATCAAGAAACATAAAAAATTACAATATATATATTTATTGTACATAATAGAAATAAACATCAAGAATTACATTAATTATTAATTAAGAACAAAAAAACTAAATAGAAATATTGTTAGTTGTATAATATATTATAAATACTACATATATATATTAAAGTAATATACTTATATTATATATATATATATGATATACAATGAAAAAAGAAGGAAAAAAATGTGGCTGCTTATATAATCTATGCGTTAGAGTTTTTAATATTAGTTAGGTTTATTATATACTTTTATTAAATAAAGTTGGATAGCTTAAGTGGTTAGACCACCATTATTCAGCTCTAATGTCTTGAGTTCAATTCTTGAAAGGGGATTATTTTTTAATTAAATACAATATTTTTTAAAAAAATCAAAAAATGGCGGGCCAGCCCGCCAAAGACCGCACCAACCCGCCCAAAACCGCAACCCAAATGGGCCGGCGCACCTCCTGGTGGGCTTGGAAAATCCTGGCCCAACCCACTAATTTTAGTGGCGGGGCGGTCTGGCCCAACGGGCCCAGCCCATTTTGACGGCTCTATATAAAATAATGTCGATGTCCATTGAGCTCCATACTTACCTGGATGGGGTCAATGGGCGATCAGCAAGGCTCATGGCCTAGGTTGGCGACCTTCATTGCACTCGGGAGGGGCGTCCGTCTAAGGTCGGCCCAAGTGGTCGAGCCTACGTCATAATTTGTGATAGAGGGGGGCTGTGTTCGCGCGGCCCCTGCCCCAATTCTAGTCCAATTGTTTTTGTTTTATGATAATGTATAATCGTCTTTGAACTAGATATAAAAATACAACTTAATTAAGAGTTTTTTTTGTTTTTTTTTTTACGGGTAATTAAGAGTTCTTATAATTATTAAGGGATAATTACATGATTATCTCTACCTTCCTTGTATATAGGAATTTACATTTATTTCTTGTGCAACAATTATGTAAATATGTTCCTTTGTAATTCACAGTATATATACAAGTTTTCTCACTCACTAACATTATGGTGATCAAACCCTAATTCTCACATGGTATCAGCCTTCTATCGATCCTAAATTCTTTTCTCCCCCCACCCTCACGGCAGCCCCTTCCCTTCTCCGACGAGCCAGTCTCCCTCGTTTCCTCATTATAATCGAGCTTGTCCCCCTCGATCCACATTCCAATGGCCGATTCCACAATCCCCATGAATGTCTTAATCCATATGGTCACGGTCAAACTGACCTCCGCAAATTTTCTTTTGTGGAAGAAGTAGGTTCTTCCGATGTTACATTGTGCCGATCTGTTCGACTTTGTTGATGGCACCACTGTCGCCCCCCTACTAGAGTCAACAACGCCGTAAATCCGGCCTACACCGTCTGGTGTGCTAAGGATCAGAAAGTCCTTAGCCTTCTCCTCTCCTCCATCACCGAGGAATCCCTCTCCGAAGTGATCGACTGTGACACATCTCGGGATGCTTGGATCGCTCTTGAGGCTGCCTTCAGTCACTCTTCTCAATCTCGCACCACTCAACTCCGCGAGGAACTCCTTCTCAAACGTAATTTCTGACTACGACCGTAAATTCAAACTCATTTGAGACCAACTGACCGCTATCGGTAAGCCCGTCGACGACTCGGACAAGTCTCACTGGTTCCTTTGTGGCTTGGGTCCTCACTTTGGGGGCTTCTCCGACACTCGCATGTCCATGACCCCGGTTCCACCTTTTCAGGATCTACTTCACCAGGCCACAACCTTCGAAATCATGAACAAGCCCCCTGACACTGCCCCACCTCAAGCTGATTTCGTTGCTCATGGTCGCCCTCGCTCAAACTCTGACTCCTCATCGCATCCTCGTGGCCAGACCACTCATTGCAACAGCCCTTCACCCTCTTTTCTAGGTGTTCGTCTTGGCTCTGGTCGTGGTGACCGTCGGCCTTATGTTCCTCGCTGCCAAATCTGTCGAGGCGAACACTATGCAGACAAATTCCCTAATCGCTATGCTTGTCCCCTCGCCCACTCTGCTGCCCCATCATATGCTCGCCCGCCTGACCTTTCTTCGGCTCATCTAGCACAGGCCTTTCACTCTGCCTGCTCGCTAGAACCGCCACCCACCTCTGATTGGTATGTTGACTCTAGGGCTTTGGCGCACATGACAACTCGCTCTTTCGACCTGGACTCATGCTCGCCCTACTATGGTAATGGTCCTGTGATTGTTGGTAACGGTTCTGCTTTACCTATCTCACATATTGGTTCTCGCTCTATTTCTAGTACAGTTCACCTTCGTGATGTGTTGGTTGTGCCCGATATCACAAAGAATCTTTTGTCTATAAGAAAATTAACCTCTGATCTAGCTGTTGATGTTGTTTTTTCCGAAAAATCATTTCAAATTCAGAAGCAGAACACTAGAGAGGTAGTCGCTCGGGGTAGATGTGAGCAAGGACTATATGTGTTGGACTCCTCTCTTCCAGCCTTTGTTGCAGCTGTTCGAGCCACTGTAGCCAAGGCTTCTTTCGATCTATGACACTTAAGATTGGGACATTTCCTATTTGATATTTTGAAACTTTTGCATAGACTAGGAACTATTTCAGTTACTTTTGTTTTACCCACTCCGAGAGTTTGTTCTTCTTGTCAGTTAGCCAAGAGCAAGAGATTATCTTTTAAAGTCAATGAAAAACGTGCTTTGCCTGTTCTCAATTTAGTGCATTGTGATTTATGTGGTCCTGCACCTGTCTTGTCCACAGACGGTTATAAATATTATGTTGTGTTCGTCGATGATTTCTCTCGATTCTCTTGGATATACCCTATGCGAGCTAAGAGCGAATTTCCGGTCATTTTGGAAACTTTCCACACTTTTGTCTGCAACCAGTTCTCCACCTCTATGAAAGTGTTCTAGAGTGATGGAGGAACGGAGTTCGTTAATAGTAAAGTCTCTACCTTTTTGCGAACACATGGGGTTCTCCATAGATTATCTTGCCCATACACTCCCGAGCAGAATGGCAGGGCCGAGCGTAAACATCGACACATCACCGAGACAGGGCTCTCTATGATGTTTCATGCAAATCTTCCTGCTCGTTTTTGGTTCGACGCTTTTTCGACAGCTGTTTACGTCATCAACCGACTGCCCTCCACCATTTTAAGTGGCACCTCTCCGTTTCAGGCTCTCTTTTCTGAGTCGCCGAACTATGAAAACTTCAAGCCCTTTGGCTGCAAGGTTTTTCCATTTCTCCGAGACTATGCTTCCAACAAGCTAGCACCTCGTAGTCGCCCCTGCATTTTCTTGGGATACAACAGCATTCACAAAGGGTTCCGCTGTCTTGATTGGAGTCGAACAAAGTGTTTGTCACCAGACATGCCAAATTCGACAAGCAATGCTTCCCCTTCTCGGCTTCAGCTCGCTCGTCCCCCATGTCACTGTTGGATGTTTCGATATTTTTGGAGCCTGTTTGTTCGACCTCTCCTGCTGATCAGTTACCTCCGGACCCACCTGCTCCTTGCTCGCTATGCCCTTCGGAGTCGGATTCAATTGTCGCCCCGGTGGTTGTCGAACCACCGCCGCCTGCTCGCACTTTGCCTCCATCCACCTCCTCGCATCAGATGGTCACTCGGAGTAAGGCAAACATCTTCAAACCCAAATATCCTCTTGGTTCCACCTCCTCGGCACCTGTCTCTGCCTTGGCTTTATCCTCTGAACCACAGGGGTTCAAATCGGTTGCCAAGTCTCCTCTTTGGTTGGCAGCCATGCAGGAAGAAATTGATGCTCTTCGCAATAATCACACCTGGGATTTGGTTCCCCGCCCTTCTGGTGTAAATATTGTTGGGTCCAAATGGGTATATCGAACAAAGTTTCACTCTGATGGCTCGGTGGAACGCCATAAAGCTCGCCTGGTCGCGCAGGGCTTCACTCAAATTCCTGGCGACGACTTCTCCCATACTTTCAGTCCAGTGGTCAAAGTTGTGACTGTTCGAATCATCCTCGCTATTGCCGTTCAGTCAAACTGGCCTCTCCATCAACTTGATGTTAAGAATGTGTTTCTCAATGGTGTCTTAGACAAGCCCGTCTTCATGGCCCAACCTCCTGGCTATGTTGATGCTCGCTTCCCGGATCACGGTTGTCGTCTCAAAAATGCGTTGTATGGTCTGCGACAAGCTCCACTTCCCTGGTTTCAAAGGTTTAGTTCCTTTTTGTTCGGACTTGGTTTCTCTGCTTGCAAATCCGACTCCTCGATGTTCTACCTTCATAAAGGCAATTATTTTATCTACTTGCTTCTCTATGTGGACGACATCATCATCACTGGCAATGATCCTCCTCTCCTTGCTCGCTTCATCTCGCAGGCGCACAGTGAGTTCGCCCTGAAGGATTTGGGTCGCCTAAACTACTTTTTGGGCCTTGAGATCTCCTATACTCCAAAAGGACTATTTATTGGTCAGTCCAAGTATGCTCGCGACATCCTCGACCGAGCATCCCTGATTGACTCCCGACCAATTGCCACACCATTGGTCACCGGTGAATCTTTGACGAGCACTGGTGCCTCGTTCTCAGATCCTACACTCTACCGCTCGCTTGTTGGAGCTCTTCAATATCTGACGATCACTCGACCAGACCTCTCCTTCGCGGTAAATCATGTAAGTCGGTTTCTTCAGGCCCCCTCTGTTGACCACTTTTCTGCGGTCAAGCGCATCATCATATATGTCAAAGGGACGATCCACTATGGCCTCAATTTGCTCGCAGACCTGATCGATCAATTGTGGGCTATTCTGATGCTGATTGGGCTCGGTGTCTTGAGACTCGTCGTTCCACTTACGGGTATTCTATATTCTTGGAAGGCAATCTTGTCTCTTGGAGTTCCAAGAAGCAACCAACTGTTGCTCGCTCGAGCTGTGAATCTGAATATAGGGCAATGGCGAACATAGCTGCTGACATAATTTGGCTGACGAATCTTCTGCGGGAACTTCGTTAGCTTCCACCTGCTCGCCCGATACTTCTAACTGATAATAGAAGTGCTCTCTTCCTAGCCAAAATCCGGTCGCCCATAAGCGTGCAAAGCACATAGACATCGACTGTCATTTTGTCCGAGAAATGGTCACTTCTGGAAAACTACTCACCGACTTTGTGCCATCTCATCTCTAGCTCGCAGACATGTTCACAAAGAGTCTTCCTCGCCCGGCGTTCCAAGCTTTGCATTTCTCCGCATCCCACGCAACGCTTGACGGGGGATATTAAGGGATAATTCCATGATTATCTCTACCTTCCTTGTATATAGGAATTTACATTTATTTGTATTTATTTCTTGTGCAACAATTATGTTTCTTGTGCAACAATTATGTAAATCTGTTCCTTTGTAATTCACAGTATATATACAAGTTCTCTCACTCACCAACATTACGGTGATCAAACCCTAATTCTCACAATAATACATGACTATCAAATGGCTATTGGGCGAACACGTGGAAAGTGTTTCACGAACAAGAGATAATGTGTTCAGAAGAAGAATCATAGTGAATAATGGAGTCGGATCCTGCCCCTTTTGTGCGTCAGCCATGGAATCTGTACGACATATATTCCTTTCGTGCCCAGGGGCAGCTGGTATTTGGTCAGCTGTAATTTACTCCATAACCCCTCATTAACATTTCAAGGAATTTGTGGCTGCTGGAAAAGGCAATGTGTGGTGTGGAAGATTTGGAAAATGCATAACGATTGGGTGTTCAAACATCATATTCTAAAATTTTCGTGGGGGTTCTATCTTGCTCATGGAATTGGTTAAGACCGTGTTACTCTATACGAGTGGGGAACTTCCCCTGTTCATTGCATTCCAACCATTCTGTGGTGTGGCCTTTGTAAGATTTTCTGTTTATGTCTCCTTTTTGCTTGGGGCTGTTTGTGCAAAGCTTGCAGCATTCATTTTGTTATGTACGACTATTTGTTTCAGCTAATATGAGATACCATTTTTATCTACAAAAAAAAAAAAAAAAAAAAAACGGCTTGAAACTGGAATAATTTGGTGCACAATTGAATAGCAGTTCAAAACAAGATTTGTTACCCAACACGCAAGCAGAAATATTCGCATAAAACATCATTGACAAACCGGTTATAGAAATATGACGATGAACCGAACTAACACATCTTAAAATTTGAACGGAGCGGACCCCCATAAATTACAATGTACTACATCAAGAACATGAGTACCATATTTCTCATTTAATGAAAAAAGACAATTTTTTAATCTTGGCCAACTAACAAGACAAACTTCAGAGTTGGGTAATAAAGCTAAACCCAATATTAATCTCACATATGCATTCAACTAGGATCTGTTTTGTTACTCGATTCTAAACCTAAAATGACTCATCATAAAATAAATCTACAAGCAAATCATTCGTAAGTTTGTTAATAGATACTCCCTCTGTCCACCATTTTTCTTATTTGTCTATCCACACAAAAAAAAAAGTTCATTTCTTTTTTGGAAATAAGTATTTTATCTTCACTTCACAACACCCTTATTTATCTATTTTTTCTAATAACATGTGCCAAAAGATGTGAGCACACTTTTCATAGATAGAGGGATAAATAATTTTGTGATATGCGGAACCACAAAAATACTATCTAGCTAGCAATTTAACATTGTGAGAGAGCCTAGATGTAATAGTGAGGCATAATGATCTACAAATGGATGCTGGTAGAATGGGGCACGTTTTCATGAGCAATGCTGCTAGGGAATCCTCGATCGTACGTGTTGCTTGTTCCATCAAGTACTCCCTAGTAAGCTCAGTTGTTGATTATAAAATCCACGAGTTGTTGTTTGGATAATGAAATCAGAGTACCTTCTGCTAGTTGATTCCCAGCAGCATCCGATACTGTTAACAAGCAAACTAGATGTGTTTACATAAATTAATTAATATTCATCATCCATCCATCTTAAAACGAGCTAGCTAGACAAAGGATGATATTGTGTTGAGTCCCATAAAACGAGCTAGACATTCGGTTCAAAAGTAATTAGTCTTGTCAGACAGCTGCTCGACCATCCCAACTAGTCGAGGGGACTTGCTGGACTCGAGAACTCAAGCAAGGGGACTTGGTTTTCTATCTCCTTAGAAACTCAAGGATACAAACAGAGGTACGAGCCTGTTTCTTTATATAACTCTTTATTTAAATGTGGAGCTGCTATGGAATATTGCACAAAGCTATTCCAATCACAAATGATAAAACAAGACAAATAAAAATGCAATGAATTGAACAAGTAAGATCACAAGATTTACGTGGTTCGATCAAATGATCTACATCCAAAGAAAGCATGGACTCATTCACCAAAGAGGTAAAAAAGAATCAGAAAATACTTTTGGAGAACCATAACAAGAATGTCAAAGCTCTTAAACTGGTTGTGAAGCAAGCCATTGGCAAGAAGAGTGCTCTTCAGAAGAGAAGGGCAGAGGAAATGAGAATGGCAATGGTGAATGCAGCATCAACCAAATTTTCTAAAGAAGTGATGGCCAAGATTTCTGAATCTGCAGTGGCCAACCTCACTGATCTACTCAAGGCAAACCTTGATGCATCCCTGAAGTCAACAATGGAGGAGGTTGTTGAGATGAAGATGAAGCCTGTTGTTGCTTTCCTTAGCATGAGTACTGACAGGATGCAGAATATCCATGGTGAAAATGTCTACTTACTTGAGGAGATCAAGTCCCTTAATTAGGCACAATCCTTACTGGCTACAACCATGGGTGATCTCAAGCCCCAATGCTTTGATGAAGCCAAAAAGGAGGAAAGAGAAAGAGAAAGAGGCAAAGGTGCCTTGATGATAGGAGAAGGCAGCAAGGGAAAGGAACAAATGCCTGAACCTAAAGGAAAAGGGAAAGAAGTGCTGAACTTAGAAGATCTGGATGAAGAAGAGCAACTGGCAATTGCCCTGAAGAACTCAATGGCTTCAGTTCAGGAAGAAGGAGCAAGAAAGCATCAAAGGCCTGGTGGTGATTCAGCAGGATTGGACAAAAATGCTGAAGATATCCAAGTCAGGGGGAAGATCAAGAAAATCAAGAAGAACAAGAGAAAAGCTGAGACATTCACTGATTTCCCCAACAACATGGATTTGCCTGCTGAATTTAGAGTTGAAGAACAGCCTATACCAAAGAAGGCCAAAACTGCTGAAACTGCCAAAGCTGCTGAAACTGCTCAAATTGCTGAAGTTGCCAGAAATGCTGAAACTGAAAAAGAAGTTGAAAAGCTTTTTAAAGAAGGCTTTGGAGAAAAGAAGAAGAGAGCTCCAGTTCTTGCTGATGATCCATCCAAACTGTTTGAGGAAGGATTTGGAAAGGATGCTGAAACTCAACAGAAATTGTCAATGATAAGAGCTCAAGAGAAGATGGAGCAATTAATGGAAGCCAATAGAGTAAGGGATAAAAGAAGAGAAAACTTTCAGAAGCCAAGAAGAAGGAGAGAAACTTACAACAAGTTGAAGCCTCAGTTGATGATTCAGATGGATACCAAGTATCCACACATGGACAAATGGGTCCCAATTCAACTGAATGATGAATGGGAAGAAGCTAAGAGGGAGTTTGTCTATGACTTTTATGTCATAGGCAGATGGATGGAAGAAGATCTTGGATCCATCTTTACTCAGTTTATGTTTGATAACCACAGAGAGCTTTATCAGAAACTTCTTGCTGCTGCAGATATAACAAGAATTGAGTTCAAAGCTCCTCGTCCCATCATCTACATGCCTCCAAAACAGCAAGGCTACATTGATCAGTCTCAGATTTTCCAAGAGTTTGTTCAGATACTGAAGATGGAGAAGCTGAAACTTGGACCTAAGGGAACAAACAAGGAGGCAATGGAATTAAAGAAAAGGGTCTGGGCACAGTATGGAATGTTGCCACCCCCTGAAGAAGACCTCTGAAACTGCTAAGTTTCCTTGTCCCTTAATTGCCCATGACTGCTCAAATGGATGCTTACTTGCTCATGGCTGCTGATATGATTTCTATGTTTACTTGATGTATTTTCTCTGAACACATGCTCTGATTAGTTTATTTGACTATCAACATGCTCTGTAATGCTCAAATGTTATATGAATGATAGTTGAATACTTTTTTAAATCAAGAGATAATTTCTCATTGTCTCAACTTGCCTGACCTAAACCTATATGCACTTAAACTGTGATTATACTAACATGTTCTTTCAGGAAATTTGACCTTAGTCACATCTACTGAAGTTATAGGTAATAAGTATAGTCAAGTCACCTTTGCATAGATTGTATAGGTTTTGGCATCATCAAAAAGGGGGAAATTGTTGGGAATAAAATGAGAATTTTGATTAAGATACCAAAACCCCTTAAGACATGCCAAATAGATAAGTCAATTGATATGAACATGTTTCAAGAATGTTGGAACATGTAGATCAGGCTAGTTGAGAAGCTGGTATGTTAGGCAGATCTTAGTTTAGTTAGATGCATAATCTGAGGGGGAACATATGCTTAAAAGAACGCAAGAAACAAGTCCCCTCAAGGCTCAGAATCAAATTGATCCCAAGACTGCTGAAAAGTGCTTAATGGCCAACTGTGCTGATCAAGTCAGCTCAGTAGATAAACAACCTTCCTGATGATCAAATAAGAAGAACACATCAAGAAGATCAAGTCTGCTGAAGGGAATAATAAGTTCAGAGGAGATGTCCAACAGAGATGACCAAGCACACTTGAACCTGAAACAGTCTAAGGCAAAGACCAACTGTGCTGATGGGGTCAAAATCAATGATATGGAAGCATAAAAGCTCAAGAACCATCAAGTGATGATCAGTGAAGTTGAAGAGCCAAGTCATCTCAAGAACCAACACTGCTGATAAGTCATGTTTGCTGAAACTGATAAGCAGACTTGTACAGATGATAAATAATGTTGTCCTTATCATAGGACCAATGATCAGAAGTGATGTCCATGTTTGATCAAGTGAATCTTCAAGTCATACATTGAGAAGAGTGCATCAAAGTCAAGACAAAGAGCTTACGACCGTTTACTTCCCAAATTAAGGACATGTCACTTTCAAGAATCTGTCTTCCAGTTGCAAAGTTCAAGGAAGACATATATACATTTTGAGGCTGTCTCTCCAACGGACATAACCTCAATTTTCTCTATAAATACAGAAGTGTGGAAACCATTTGAAGGCATCCAACTACAATCGAACAATCTTGAAATTCAAAGGAAATACTATGCCTTCAAGCTTTCTAAGAACATTCTTAGTTTCCATAACACTTCTTCTAAGCTGAACTTCATTGTACATCATACAAAGCTTAGAGAGATATCATATCCTATACACAGTGCTCAATTGTAAATGATATCTCACCTAGTTGGAACCAACATCAATCCCTAAATCTTTCAAGGAAAGATTAGAAGACTGTTGTAGTAGAAGTGTAAGGAACTGACTGTTGAGAAAAGAACAATTAAGTTCTGAGTTGAGAAAAGAACAATTAAGTTCTGAGTTGAGAAGAGAGTGCTAGGACTCTGAACTCTTAGGGATCAAGGCACCAAGGAGTGGTGTGGTTGATCAGTGCACCTTGGCACTATAAAACAAGTTAATTCCAAGAGTGAAGGAATTATCCTGTTAAATCAGGGAAAATGGATGTAGGAGCTTGAGTCTCCGAACCACTATAAACTCGTGTTGTTTACTTAAAAGTTATTTAATTCAAACACACATTCATACACTGCACACAAACTGATCTTCAAAAGATATACATTCAAGATTGTGCAAAACTGTTTTGGGACAAGTCCCCTGAAAAGGCAGTTTAAGTGTTAAGATAAGATTTCAGAATTAAAAGGAGTTTAAACATAAGGGCCAACCATAATTCCGCACTTATAACTTATTTAGATAGTTATTCAACTAAGTACTCAATAGTGCTTAGTAGTTTGATTATCTTCTGAAAGTTATACATATCAGAAGAGTTGTCCAGGACAACCTTGCTGAAAGCCTGTTTTGCTTAAAGTTTGAAAAAGATTTGCATACAAGTGTATTTCCCCACCCCACCCATACACTTGTTATATACTCCTTTCAGGACCAACAACCTTAGTCAACATATTTGCTTCATTTTCTTCAGTAGCAACTTTCTGAACTTCTATCAGGCCCTTCTCTAAGACATCCCTCACAAAATGCAACTTCACATCAATGTGCTTCGATCTCTTGTGGAACACTTGATGTTTAGCTAGATGGATTGTACTCTGATTATCACACAGAACTAGAACACTCTTCTGGTATATGCCAAAGTCTCTCAAAATGCCCTTCAACCACAATGCTTCTGTTGGGATATGAATCCTGAAAAAAGTTCTATTTGATGATGAGATGAGTTTTGATAAGCCAAAAAGAAGACTTGAATATATTCTAAGTGTTGACTGATCTAGTTATGGAAGTCGTCTTGTAACACAAGATCAGATAAGTACAAAAAACAAGTATAAATAAACTAAGTATTGAAAAGAAAAGTTCATATAAGATGATAAGCTTATAAATGTTGTATAGAAGTTTATAGTATAGTTTATATTGATGTAATAGTTTTAAGTTGACTAAGCTGTTTTATAAAGCTTAAAGTAATAGTCTTGTAGATTAGTTGATATGACTAGATTAGTTCTACAAGACAACAAGACTTGTACCAGACAAGACAAGTGCTGGAGAAACCAGAATTATGCTAAGTATCAAAGAGAAGACAAGTCAAGTAAAGTTCACACAGTGAAGAAGTAAAGATAAGATTGTATCAACAAAGAAAGAAGATATGAAGAGTTAGTTATGGAATAACTAATTAACTGAAAAACGCGTGAAGAGATAAGAAGAAACGGTTATGAAGTTTGTTGAAGGAAGTTATCAAGAAGAGGTTGTTAAATAACAAACTTATCTTGAAGAAGTAAAGTATATAAATAGTTGGAGACTTTCAACGATTAAAGACTACTGAAATTGTGATTACTAAAGCTCATAGTGAAGAAGTTCAAAAGCAAGGAAACTCGTAGAGTTCAAGCAAAGTTCAAAGTTTGAAGAAGCCCTGAATAGACAAGTTGATATTCAGAAGGCGAAACATATAGAGAAGTTTTATTGTTTTAGTTTTACTCAAGTTGCTAGTTACTTGTAAAATAGCTAGTTGTTAGATCGAAGATATATCTGGAGGTATATTCGAAAAGATCGAAGTCTTAATCTTGGGACTTAAAGCCACAAGACAAAGCTACTCTCCAAGTGATAGCAGTGTCATACAAAGTAAATACATAACTAGATAGGGACTTCCTTGAATCAATGTTTCCAGTAAATTCAGAATCCACAAAACCCAACAAAGGACTCTTAGTAGCAGCTGACCTCTTGAATACTAGACCTAAGTCTTCTGATCCATTTAGATACCTTAGAATTCGTTTTAAAGCCTCCATGTGCAGCTTCCCAAAGTTTTCCATGAATCTACTAACCATACTCACAACATAGGCTAGATCAGGTCTACTGCACACCATGGCATACATGAGACTACCCACTCCATTAACATAAGGAACAATAAGCATTTGCTTCTTCTCATCTTCTGTTTGAGGAGAATGCTTCATTGATAACTTGAATTGTTGACCAAATGAAGTGCTCACTGACTTTGATTGATGCATAAGAAACCTCCTTAAGACCTTCTGAACATAACTCTTATGGGAAAGGAACAACTTTTCGGCTTTCCTATTTCTGAAGATATCCATCCCTAATATCCTATTTGCTTCACCCAAATCCTTCATCTCGAACTTGTTACTCAGCTACTCCTTCAGCTGAGTAATCCTCTTCATACTCTTGCTAGTTATAAGCATATCATCTACATAGATCAGTAGATAGGTGCTCTCTAGATTTTCTTGTTTACCAATATACACACAACTGTCATATCTGCTTCTTAAGAAATCAATAGAAAGCATGAAATGATCAAACTTTCTATACCATTGTCTGGGACTTTGCTTAAGCCCATACAATGATTTCTTAATCAAGCATACCTTACTTGCATTTTTAGGCATGACAAACCCTTCTGGTTGGTGCATGTATATTGTTTCAACTAGATCTCCATGCAAGAATGCAGTTTTGACATCTATCTAATGTAACTCAAGATCATCTTGAGCCACATTTGACGAAAGTAATCTTATTGAACAATGTTTAACAACAGGAGAGAATACCTCATTGAAGTCAATGCCTTCCCTTTGAGTGAATCCCCTAGCTACCAACCTCGTCTTGAATCTGATGTGATCCAACTTCAAGCTTCTTCTTGAAAAGCCACCTACAGCTGACTAACTTCTGGTTGATTGGCTTCTCTACTAGGATCCAGGTCTGGTTCTTCTTAAGGATTGCAACTCCTCTGACATAGTTGTTATCCAATGCCCTTTCCCTTGACTGGTGATAACTTCCATATAGTTTCTTGGCTCATAATGCTCCACTTTTTCTGCTGTGATCAGAGCATATGATACAAGATCAGCTGACCAAACCTAGATGGGATGAATCTGCCTCCTGAGCCTATCTCTTGCAAGACTCTAATTCCTTAGATCAGCATGGTTGTCCTCCATGGCAACATCTTCTGGATCAGCTCCTTCTACCTGTTCTGGGACAACCTCATCTGGGGTGATGTCTTCTGGGTTTATATCAGCTGGGTCAGCCACCTCCTCTGGTGCTAACTCATCTGATCTCATAAACTTTACCTCAGCTGGGGAACTCTCTTCTAACTCATTTTCAATTTTCTCATCTAGGTCATGGGAATTTCCATTCTAAGGATATCACATTACCTTCTAATTGAAATCAACATCTATGTTGATAATGAGTTTCTTATGACCTGGTTCAAGGCACCATAGTCTATAACCCTTGACACCTTTAGGATAGCCAATGTGTGAGTGTTATCTCATAATCTCAAAATCAGCACAGTAAACTACTGAGCTGATAGGATCAGATAAGATGACTTAGGCCTTATCAGATGAGTTGAAGGGTTTCAATCAGATGAGAAGGTGATGCTTAGAGTTCAGCACAGTTGGGATCAGCACAGTAAGATCAGCACAGTACTGGACTAAGATCAGTACTTCAGCAGACTGGACTAAGATCAGTACTTCAGCAGAGTGTACCAAGATCAATACTTCAGCAGAGTAGATCAGCTCAGTACCAGATCAGCACAGTACTTAGGTCAGCACAGTACCAGGTCAGCACAGTACTTGGGTCAGCACAGTACTTGGGTCAGCACAGTACTTGGTCAGTGCAGTTAAGATCAGCACAGTATGAAGTCTATCAACAGAGTTAGCTTTTGATCATCAGAGCAGAAGAGTTGGGTATCAGAACACTAAGTAGTGATCTGATCTTTATGGGCAAGTCTTCTGGTTCGAAGTTAGTTAGTTTAACTAACAGTTTTACAGTTACAACAACTTGAGGGCATAACTACCATTTCAGTTGGGCAATAACAGAGCACATGGGTTGTTACAAGCGGTTGCAAACGGTTGATAACTACTCAAAACAGTTCCTAACAGCAGCAACTACCTTTGGTCTTTATATACTCTTGATTGTGTACATTGTAAAGGTTGACACCTTTTTGGGATGAGAGATTTAGTACGTTATTGTATTCTTTGAGTTGTGTGAGTTCACGAGTGAAGTGAGGAAATAGCCTATTCCGAGTGAATGAGTGTGTAAACATTCTTTATCAATCAAAGAAGTACTAGTCTGGTCCAGTGGATGTAGATCACATTGATCGAACCACTTAAATCCTTGTGTGCTGTTTGTCTCGTTGATTACTTTTCTGAATTACTATCCTAGAGCAGTTATTTCTTCTATATTCAAGTGTTCTAATTAGTTGGAGACGTCTAACCGATCGGAATTAGCTTGACAATTGGCGCCGTCTGTGGGAAACCGAAGTAGCTGCAGATCTAAGATGGGGAATTCTACCAAGTACAACATAGAGAAGTTTACAGGCACTGGAGATTTTGGGCTGTGGAAGGTCAAAATGCAGGCCCTCCTTGAACATCAAGGATTATTCGAGGCTCTCGAAGAATCCGAAGAGATTGCAGAAGAATCTGCAACAGCTGCGACTGAAAGGAGCAAGTTGCTCAGGAAAGCTCGAAGCACGATCCTACTCTGCCTTGGAGATAAGGTCTTGAGGGAGGTTGCTAAAGAGAAGTCAGCGAAGGAGGTTTGGGATAAGCTTGAGAAGCTATATATGGTGAAAACTCTTGCTAACCGACTCTATTCGAAGCAGAAGCTGTATGCCTTTAGAATGGGAGATGACAAACCCATTACGGAGCAGCTAGATGAGTTCAATAAGATTCTTGATGATCTAGAGAATTTGGATGTCAAGTTAGAGGAAGAGGATAAGGCTCTGATCTTATTGAGTGCTCTGCCTAAGTCCTTTGAAATCCTAAAGGACACCATCTTGTATGGTAGAAAGGAAGCAATCACATTGGAGGATGTGATCTTGGCTGTCAAGTCCAAGCTGTTACATAACAAAACATCTCAAGGAGATAAAAGTAGCACTGGGGAAGGATTGGCAATCAAGGGAGGACAGAAGAAATCTACCTCCAAGAAGGGGTCTAGTCAACCCAAGGGAGCTGATAAGGGTAAATCAGCAGTGTCAAATCAAGGGGAAGTAGTGTGCCACCACTACAACAAACCTGGGCACTTTAAGAGTACTTGTTACAAGTACAAACAGCTTATGAGAAAATCTGGTCCTAAGAACCCTGTTGATAAGAATCAAGCAAATCAAACCCAAGATGATAAGGAGCAGAAAGGCTATGAGTCAGCTCAGTCCCTATCCATCACTTCCACTAAAGAGCAGCAAGATTGGATTTTAGATTCAGGGTGTTCTTTCCACATGACTCCAAGAAGAGAGTGGTTTCATGATTTTAAGCATCAGAATGGAGGTTCTGTGTTGTTAGGGAATGATCACACTTGCAAAGTCAGAGGTGAAGGTACAGTACACTTGAAGATGTATGATGGAGTAGTGAGGATTCTCAAGAGGGTCAGGTATGTTCCTGAACTCAAGAGAAATTTGATATCTCTTGGTATGCTGGATTCATTGGGCTATAAATTCCAGTCTGAAGATGGAGAGCTCAGAGTTTCAAAGGGGAAGCTTACTGTTCTTAAAGGTGAGAGAAGAAATGATCTCTACTTTCTTAAGGGGGGAACAGTTATTGGCAGATCAGATGTGGCAAGGGTGCAAGACAACTCAATGTTGTGGCACAGAAGATTAGGTCATGTAGGAGAGAAGGGCCTACTTGAGCTAAGTAAGCAAGGATTGCTATGTGGTGACAAGATCACAAAGCTTGATTTGTGTGAGCACTGCATTCTTGGGAAATCCAAGAGATTGAAGTTTGGAAAGAGTTCACACTCTACCAAAGGAATTTTGGACTATGTCCATTCAGATTTATGGGGGCCAGCTAGGAATCAGACCAGAAGTGGTGGGAGATACTTCATGTCTATCATAGATGACTACTCAAGAAAGGTATGGATCAAATTCCGATCGGTTAGACGTCTCCAACTAATTAGAACACTTGAATATAGAAGAAATAACTGATCTAGGATAGTAATTCAGAAAAGTAATCAACGAGACAAACAGCACACAAGGATTTAAGTGGTTCGATCAATGTGATCTACATCCACTGGACCAGACTAGTACTTCTTTGATTGATAAAGAATGTTTACACACTCATTCACTCGGAATAGGCTATTTCCTCACTTCACTCGTGAACTCACACAACTCAAAGAATACAATAACGTACTAAATCTCTCATCCCAAAAAGGTGTCAACCTTTACAATGTACACAATCAAGAGTATATAAAGACCAAAGGTAGTTGCTGCTGTTAGGAACTGTTTTGAGTAGTTATCAACCGTTTGCAACCGCTTGTAACAACCCATGTGCTCTGTTATTGCCCAACTGAAATGGTAGTTATGCCCTCAAGTTGTTGTAACTGTAAAACTGTTAGTTAAACTAACTAACTTCGAACTAGAAGACTTGCCCATAAAGATCAGATCACTACTTAGTGTTCTGATACCCAACTCTTCTGCTCTAATGATCAAAAGCTAACTCTGCTGATAGACTTCATACTGTGCTGATCTTAACTGCACTGACCAAGTACTGTGCTGACCCAAGTACTGTGCTGACCTGGTACTATGCTGACCCAAGTACTGTGCTGACCTGGTACTGTGCTAACCTAAGTACTGTGCTGATCTGGTCCTATCAGCTCAGTAGTTTACTGTGCTGATTTTGAGATTATGAGATAACACTCACAATTCTCCACCTTTAGCTCATAATCGAACTAATCTCCACCAAAAAACAAAAACACCAACACTATTCTCCTCAAAGAATAGCCTCCACTACTGATCTTCTGCCACAAGAACAGTAGCCTTCTCCTCAGAGGAATTAATGCAGTCCAATAAGTCTAAGACACAAACCAAACTTCTCTTTTGGCAATGCCTTAGTGAATGCATCAGCAGGGTTCTCCTCTGTAGCAATCTTTACTACCTGGATTGACCCCTTCTCTACAATATCTCTTACAAAGTACAGCTTTACATCTATATGTTTAGTTCTCTCATGATACCCCTGATGCTTCGCAAGATGTATTGCACTTTGGTTATCACATAAGACAGTCACACTTCTTTGTGATATACCAAACTCCTTCAAGATCCCCCTAAGCCACATGCTCTCCTTAACTGCTTCAGTCAAGGCTACATATTCTGATTCTGTAGTAGATAATGCAACTACGGACTGATGTATTGACCTCCATGATATAGCTGTACCAAATAAGGTGAATACATACCCTGTCAAGGACTTTCTTGTGTCTACATTGGCTGCATAGTCGGCATCAACATATCCCACAAGTGCTTCTCCCTCATCTGATATCTTCTGAAATTTCAGACCTTTCTCAGCTGATCCTAGAACATATCTCATGACCCACTTAACTGTCTCCCAATGACTTAAGCCTGGATCACTCATGTATCTGCTGATTACACTCATTGCATGAGTTAAATCTGGTCTACAACACACCATAGCATACATTAAACTCCCTACTGCACTGGCATAAGGAACCTTACTCATCTGAGTTCTTACTTGGCTGTTCTTGGGACACATCTGATTGGATAACTTCTGATGCTGGCCAATTGGTGTAGAAACTGACTTAACTTGATTCATCCTGAATCTCTCTAACACCTTCCTCAGATAGGTAGGCTGACTAAGCTGAATTTCTCCCTCAACTCTACTGATCTCCATCCCAAGAATCACTTTAGCTTCACCAAGATCTTTCATCTCAAACTCCCTCTTGAGAATCTCCTTAACCTGATTGATACTGTTAATAGACTCCCCAGCTATTAACATATCATCTACATACAGCAGAAGATAGGTAACTGAGCTCCCAACCCTCCTAAAGTAAACACAGCTGTCATACAATCTTCTTGCAAAACCAACTGAGCAAATGTACTCATCAAACCTTAAGTACCATTGTCTAGGGCTTTGTTTGAGGCCATAGAGTGATTTTCTGAGTAAGCACACTTTGTCTCCTCCATCTTCTATGTCCAACCCTTCTGGTATTTTCATGTAGATCTTCTCATCTAAAGTCCCATGAAGAAATGTTGTGGTCACATCCATCTGATGCAGCTCCAATTCATATTAAGCAACCATAGCAAACAAGATTCTGATGCTACAATGCTTTACAACAGGTGAGAAGATTTCATTAAAGTCAATACCTTCTTTCTGTGTAAATCCTTAAGCTACAAGCCTTGCCTTGTATCTAATCTTGCCACCTCTCTGAGCCTCCACTTTTTTCTTGTAGATCCACTTACACCCAACAAGTTTCTTGTTCTTAGGCCTCTCAACAATCTCCCAAGTCTGGTTCTTGTTAAGAGATAACAGTTCTTCCTCCATAACAACTAACCATTTCTCTTTGTCATGGCAGTTTATGGCTTCTGTGTAAGTTTTAGGCTCCAAAGACTCCACCTCAAGAGCTGCACATAATGCAAATGATACTATGTCTGTTTGACCATACCTCTGAGGTGGGCGGACTTTTCTTCTGGTTCTGTCCCTAGTCAGCTGATAGTCATGAAGATCACTATCACTATGAGTAGTTTCCTCCTCATCTGGATCAATCTGCTCTTCAGTTAGTGTTCTGATGTCACCATGCTCCACCTCCACCAGTGTCTCATCTAGTTTGTTGTGTGCTGTACTGGAGTTTGCCTCCTCTTTCAATGGCATTCTATTCTCATCAAAAGTTACATCTCTACTGATAATACACTTCTGCATTCCAGCTTCTAGGCACCACAATCTGTATCCTTTCACACCTGAAGGATATCCTATGAACACACATTTCAAGGCTCGAGGCTCAAGCTTATCTTGCTTGACATGAGCATATGCTGAACAACCATACACCTTCAAATTACTGTACTCAGCTGCATGGCCAGACCATAACTCTTCTGGGGTTTTAAATTGCACAGCTGAGGAAGGGCTTCTGTTTATCAAGTAGGCTGTTGTTGACACTGCTTCTCCCCAAAATACTTTAGGCAATCCAGAGCTGCTCAACATGCATCTAACTCTCTCAAGTAAAGTCTGGTTCATTCTCTCAGCTACTCCATTCTGCTGAGGTGTACCTGGTACTGTTCTGTGCCTCACTATACCCTTCTTCTTGCAGAAAACATTGAACTCTTCTGATATGAACTCCAGCCCATTATCAGTTCTCAAATGCTTGAGATTCTTTCCAGAAATATTCTCCACCTCAGTGAGCCATTCCTTAAATTTTTCAAATGCTTCTGACTTGGATTTCAGGATAGTGGTCCATACCTTTCTTGAGTAGTCATCTATGATAGACATGAAGTATCTCCCACCACTTCTGGTCTGATTCCTAGCTGGCCCCCATAAATCTGAATGGACATAGTCCAAAATTCCTTTGGTAGAGTGTGAACTCTTCCCAAACTTCAATCTCTTGGATTTCCCAAGAATGAAGTGCTCATACAAATCAAGCTTTGTGATCTTGTCACCACATAGCAATCCTTGCTTACTTAGCTCAAGTAGGCCCTTCTCTCCTACATGACCTAGTCTTCTGTGCCACAACATTGAGTTGTCTTGCACCCTTGCCACATCTGATCTGCCAATAACTGTTCCCCCCTTAAGAAAGTAGAGATCATTTCTTCTCTCACCTTTAAGAACAGTAAGCTTCCCCTTTGAAACTCTGAGCTCTCCATCTTCTGACTGGAATTTATAGCCCAATGAATATAGCATACCAAGAGATATCAAATTTCTCTTGAGTTCAGGAACATACCTGACCCTCTTGAGAATCCTCACTACTCCATCATACATCTTCAAGTGTACTGTACCTTCACCTCTGACTTTGCAAGTGTGATCATTCCCTAACAACACAGAACCTCCATTCTGATGCTTAAAATCATGAAACCACTCTCTTCTTGGAGTCATGTGGAAAGAACACCCTGAATCTAAAATCCAATCTTGCTGCTCTTTAGTGGAAGTGATGGATAGGGACTGAGCTGACTCATAGCCTTTCTGCTCCTTATCATCTTGGGTTTGATTTGCTTGATTCTTATCAACAGGGTTCTTAGGACCAGATCTTCTCATAAGCTGTTTGTACTTGTAACACGTACTCTTAAAGTGCCCAGGTTTGTTGCAGTGGTGGCACACTACTTCCCCTTGATTTGACACTGCTGATTTACCCTTATCAGCTCCCTTGGGTTGACTAGACCCCTTCTTGGAGACAGATTTCTTCTGTCCTCCCTTGATTGCCGATCCTTCCCCACTGCTACTTTTATCTCATTGAGATGTTTTGTTATGTAACAGCTTGGACTTGACAGCCAAGATCATATCCTCCAATGTGATTGCTTCCTTTCTACCATACAAGATGGTGTCCTTTAGGATTTCAAAGGACTTAGGCAGAGCACTTAACAAGATCAGAGCCTTATCCTCTTCCTCTAACTTGACATCCAAATTCTCCAGATCATCAAGAATCTTGTTGAACTCATCTAGCTGCTCCGTAATGGGTTTGTCAACTCCCATTCTAAAGGCATACAGCGTCTGCTTCGAATAATGTCGGTTAGCAAGAGTTTTCACCATATATAACTTCTCAAGCTTATCCCAAACCTCCTTCGCTGACTTCTCTTTAGCAACCTCCCTCAAGACCTTATCTCCAAGGCAGAGTAGGATCGTGCTTCGAGCTTTACTGAGCAACTTTCTCCTTTCAGCCGCAGCTGTTGCAGATTCTTCTGCAATCTCTTCGGATTCTTCGAGAGCCTCGAATAATCCTTACTGTTCAAGGAGGGCTTGCATTTTGACCTTCCACAGCCCAAAATCTCCAGTGCCTGTAAACTTCTCTATGTTGTACTTGGTAGAATTCCCCATCTTAGATCTGCAGCTACTTCGGTTTCCCACAGACGGCGCCAATTGTCAAGCTCACAAAGCTTGATTTGTGTGAGCACTGCATTCTTGGGAAATCCAAGAGATTGAAGTTTGGAAAGAGTTCACACTCTACCAAAGGAATTTTGGACTATGTCCATTCAGATTTATGGGGGCCAGCTAGGAATCAGACCAGAAGTGGTGGGAGATACTTCATGTCTATCATAGATGACTACTCAAGAAAGGTATGGACCACTATCCTGAAATCTAAGTCAGAAGCATTTGAAAAATTTAAGGAATGGCTCACTGAGGTGGAGAATATTTCTGGAAAGAATCTCAAGCATTTGAGAACTGATAATGGGCTGGAGTTCATATCAGAAGAGTTCAATGTTTTCTGCAAGAAGAAGGGTATAGTGAGGCACAGAACAGTACCAGGTACACCTCAGTAGAATGGAGTAGCTGAGAGAATGAACCAGACTTTACTTGAGAGAGTTAGATTCATGTTGAGCAGCTCTGGATTGCCTAAAGTATTTTGGGGAGAAGCAGTGTCAACAGCAGCCTACTTGATAAACAGAAGCCCTTCCTCAGCTGTGCAATTTAAAACCCCATAAGAGTTATGGTCTGGCCATGCAGCTGAGTACAGTAATTTGAAGGTGTATGGTTGTTCAGCATATGCTCATGTCAAGCAAGATAAGCTTGAGCCTCGAGCCTTGAAATGTGTGTTCATAGGATATCCTTCAGGTGTGAAAGGATACAGATTGTGGTGCCTAGAAGCTGGAATGCAGAAGTGTATTATCAGCAGAGATGTAACTTTTGATGAGAATAGAATGCCATTGAAAGAGGAGGCAAACTCCAGTACAGCACACAACAAACCAGATGAGACACAGGTGGAGGTGGAGCATGGTGACATTAGAACACTAACTGAAGAGCAGATTGATCCAGATGAGGAGGAAACTACTCATAGTGATACTGATCTTCATGACTATCAGCTGACTAGGGACAGCACCAGAAGAGAAGTCCACCCACCTCAGAGGTATGGTCAAGCTGACATAGTATCATTTGCATTATGTGCAGCTCTTGAGGTGGAGTCTTTGGAGCCTAAAACTTACACAGAAGCCATAAACTGCCATGACAAATAGAAGTGGTTAGTTGCTATGGAGGAAGAACTGTTATCTCTGAACAAGAACCAGACTTGGGAGATTGTTGAGAGGCCTAAGAACAAGAAACTTGTTGGGTGTAAGTGGATCTACAAGAAGAAGGTGGAGGCTCAGAGAGATGGCAAGATTAGGTACAAGGCAAGACTTGTAGCTAAAGGATTTACACAGAAAGAAGGTATTGACTTTAATGAAATCTTATCACCTGTTGTAAAGCATTGTAGCATCAGAATCTTGTTGGCTATGGTTGCTCAATATGAATTGGAGCTGCATCAGATGGATGTGACCACAACATTTCTTCATGGGACCTTAGATGAGAAGATCTACATGAAAATACCAGAAGGGTTGGACATAGAAGATGGAGGAGACAAAGTGTGCTTACTCAGAAAATCACTATATGGCCTCAAACAAAGCCCTAGACAATGGTACTTAAGGTTTGATGAGTACATTTGCTCAGTTGGTTTTGCAAGAAGCTTGTATGACAGCCGTGTTTACTTTAGGAGGGTTGGGAGCTCAGTTACCTATCTTCTGCTGTATGTAGATGATATGTTAATAGCTGGGGAGTCTATTAACAGTATCAATCAGGTTAAGGAGATTCTCAAGAGGGAGTTTGAGATGAAAGATCTTGGTGAAGCTAAAGTGATTCTTGGGATGGAGATCAGTAGAGTTGAGGGAGCAATTCAGCTTAGTCAGCCTACCTATCTGAGGAAGGTGTTAGAGAGATTCAGGATGAATCAAGCTAAGTCAGTTTCTACACCAATTGGCCAGCATCAGAAGTTATCCAATCAGATGTGTCCCAAGAACAGCCACGAAAGAACTCAGATGAGTAAGGTTCCTTATGCCAGTGCAGTAGGGAGTTTAATGTATGCTATGGTGTGTTGTAGACCAGATTTAACTCATGCAATGAGTGTAATCAGCAGATACATGAGTGATCCAGGCTTAAGTCATTGGGAGACAGTTAAGTGGGTCATGAGATATGTTCTAGGATCAGCTGAGAAAGGTCTGAAATTTCAGAAGATATCAGATGAGGGAGAAGCACTTGTGGGATATGTTGATGCCGACTATGCAGCCAATGTAGACACAAGAAAGTCCTTGACAGGGTATGTATTCACCTTATTTGGTACAGCTATATCATGGAGGTCAATACATCAGTCCGTAGTTGCATTATCTACTACAGAATCAGAATATGTAGCCTTGACTGAAGCAGTTAAGGAGAGCATGTGGCTTAGGGGGATCTTGAAGGAGTTTGGTATATCACAAAGAAGTGTGACTGTCTTATGTGATAACCAAAGTGCAATACATCTTGCGAAGCATCAGGGGTATCATGAGAGAACTAAACATATAGATGTAAAGCTGTACTTTGTAAGAGATATTGTAGAGAAGGGGTCAGTCCAGGTAGTGAAGATTGCTACAGAGGAGAACCCTGCTGATGCATTCACTAAGGCATTGCCAAAAGAGAAGTTTGGTTTGTGTCTTAGACTTATTGGACTGCATTAATTCCTCTGAGGAGAAGGCTACTGTTCTACTGGCAGAAGATCAGTAGTGGAGGCTATTCTTTGAGGAGAATAGTGTTGGTGTTTTTGTTTTTTGGTGGAGATTAGTTCGATTATGAGCTAAAGGTGGAGAATTGTGAGTGTTATCTCATAATCTCAAAATCAGCACAGTAAACTACTGAGCTGATAGGATCAGATAAGATGACTTAGGCCTTATCAGATGAGTTGAAGGGTTTCAATCAGATGAGAAGGTGATGCTTAGAGTTCAGCACAGTTGGGATCAGCACAGTAAGATCAGCACAGTATTGGACTAAGATCAGTACTTCAGCAGACTGGACTAAGATCAGTACTTCAGCAGAGTGTACCAAGATCAGTACTTCAGCAGAGTTGATCAGCTCAGTACCAGATCAGCACAGTACTTAGGTCAGCACAGTACCAGGTCAGCACAGTACTTGGGTCAGCACAGTACCAGGTCAGCACAGTACTTGGGTCAGCACAGTACTTGGTCAGTGCAGTTAAGATCAGCACAGTATGAAGTCTATCAGCAGAGTTAGCTTTTGATCACCAGAGCAGAAGAGTTGGGTATCAGAACACTAAGTAGTGATCTGATCTTTATGGGCAAGTCTTCTGGTTCGAAGTTAGTTAGTTTAACTAACAGTTTTACAGTTACAACAACTTGAGGGCATAACTACCATTTCAGTTGGGCAATAACAGAGCACATGGGTTGTTACAAACGGTTGCAAACGGTTGATAACTACTCAAAACAGTTCCTAATAGCAGCAACTACCTTTGGTCTTTATATACTCTTGATTGTGTACATTGTAAAGGTTGACACCTTTTTGGGATGAGAGATTTAGTACGTTATTGTATTCTTTGAGTTGTGTGAGTTCACGAGTGAGGTGAGGAAATAGCCTATTCCGAGTGAATGAGTGTGTAAACATTCTTTATCAATCAAAGAAGTACTAGTCTGGTCCAGTGGATGTAGATCACATTGATCGAACCACTTAAATCCGTGTGTGCTGTTTGTCTCGTTGATTACTTTTCTGAATTACTATCCTAGAGCAGTTATTTCCTCTATATTCAAGTGTTCTAATTAGTTGGAGACGTCTAACCGATCGGAATTAGCTTGACACAATGAATATACATTTCAGAGCCCCTGGCTCTAACTTATCCTGTCTTATATGGGCATAAACTTGACATCCAAACACTTTCAGTTTTGAATAATCACTGAGCTTGCCATATCAGATCTCATCTGGTGTTTTACCTTCTAAAGCAAATGAGGGGATTTTGTTTATCAAATAACAAGCAGTGCACACAGCTTCTCCCCAAAATCTTTTATGTAATTTAGCATCAGCTAACATACACCTAACCCATTCTAGAATAGTCCTGTTCATCCTCTCAGCTAATCCATTTTATTGTGGATTTAGAGGGATAATTTTATGTCTAGTGATGTCTCTCTTTGCAAAATTCATTGAAATCGTCTGATAGATACTTATGGCCATTGTCTGTCCATAAATGTTTTAAGAACTTGTCTCTCTTGTTCTCTATCTCAACTAGTCATTCCTTGAATTTTTTGTAAAGGCCTCACTCTTCTGTTTGAGAATGAACACTCAAACGTTTTTAGAATAATCATCTATAATGGACATAAAGTACTTACATCCACCAATGGTTTGTGTCCTTGATGGTCCCCACACATCTGAATGAACATAATCCTATAGCTCAGTTATGTTGTGCTGATCCTTCTGGAATGACTTCTTCTTGGCCTTGCCAAGAATACCCAGCTCACAAAACTCCAGATTCTTAAACCTCTTCTGAGAGAACACCCCCTTCTTGGATAATTCCATCAGGTCCTTCTCCCCCACATGTGTCAATCTTTTATGCCAGAACATTGCATCATTTGTGCTCATGGTTATATCAGCTGCCCCTGTGATTGTCTCCACAACCAAAGTGTATAACCCATTTTTCTTCTTCCCTTGCATCAATATCTTATCAGCTCTGGTAACCAGCAGATAACCACTTTTTGTCCTGAATTCATAGCCCAAAGTGTTTTTAGTGTGTCAAGAGATATTAGGTTTCTCTTCAAATCTGGAACAAATCTGACATTGGTTAGGATCACATGTCTCCCATTAAAAATCTTCACCCTCACAGTACCAATGCCCATAATAATACAACTTTCATCATTTCCAAGCAGCACTGATCCACCATCAATCTGTTGGTGTATACTGTAAAGCAAACTTTTAGTGGGCTTTTGTGACGTATATTCGATTTCTTTTTAACTGAAATAAATGGTTTCTCACATTATTGCATTCTTTGTGATTACTTGTATGTCTGCTTATCTTGCATTGTAGACGATGTGGTGGGTTTGTAGTCACACAGAAGATCACATTGTCAGTTCCTTGTAAGATATAAACAGTATTCACAACTGAGATAGTTCTGGACAAAACTATTGGTTTAAGTTGTAGTGTAAACTTGTTAGTGGCTTGTCTTGGCCATTAGTTTATACTAATGCGCTGTGGCGTATTGAATGGACCACAGATAAGACGTGTTCTTCTGTTCTGACTGTTATGAAGAACTAGAGATCTTGGTGACTTTTATGATTCTTAACCCTAAGTGTGATATTTAGATGTGTGGGGTGCTTGTTCACTACTTTGATGTACCATAGGTGAGAATCTTGGTAGATTCTTCACGCTCCGTATTTTGGGTAGTGGCATCGTTCGCATGATGTCTACTTATTGGCATTAGGGCACCGTGTCCTGTACATCCAGGCTGATGACGTACCCTTGAGGAAACTCATAAAGGATTGTCGTACTAAACCCTGCAGGTGGATTTAATTCGTACGACAACGAGGTTGAGTGGTACTACTCAAAGGAATTATAGAGATTAATTATTTAAAGAAGTCAGAAGCTTTAATAATTAATGGACGTGCGATATCTTTAACACGGGGAATTATAAAGTCTAATAGAAGCCCTGATTCGGTTTGGGATAGGACGGGAGTGCAACATTAATTCTCTAGTGGAATGAATTAATGTTCTTGGGCCAAATTATATATTCTGGGCTGAACATAAGAGTATTTGGGCCTGTAAGAAGCCCAAGCCCTATACCTTCTAATGGATCCCTAGTCTGGCCCATGAAACTTATGTAAATTATAAATAGGAGCCTCAATTCAGTTTTGAAACCCTAGCATACACGAAATAGAGAAAAACGGCTAGGGTTTCAAGGAGGCGAAATTGAGGCACCTTCTCCACGTTTGATAGCACGCCGTCCACCCGGTGTTCGAGCGAAGTTGGGAGACAGACTAGAAGATCTGTAGATTGGAATCAACGCCTCGATCTTCAATGGTAACAGATCTAAACTATGTTTTAGAAACATGTTTAGGTTTTATTTATTTTTTTATACGTTTGGCATCCGACAACGATCCAAGTGACGGACCGCCTTCGCCGGCGTGTTCCAGCACAATCATCTCTAGGTTCTGGAACCTAGATTTGGTGGGACACATATGAAATGGACATCCAGAATACAGTACCCATTTATTGTACATCTTACTTTTTGTTAGACTCATAACATCTACACTTTCATATCCATTTGCCTCAGCTACATCAGTTTTGGGAGCATCGGTAGCTTTCTTCATATCAGGACAATCTTTGATGTAATGTCCTTCCCTATGGCATTTATAGCAAACATTTTTTCCCATAAATCCATTCTTAGGCTTATTAGCTGGATTGGCATGACTCTTATTGCTTTGCCCTTTCTTGTTATTCTTGAATTTAATATTTAGACCTTCCCCATGGTTTTTGGCCTTCTTGGTGGAATTTGCTACATGTAGGCTGTTAGTTTTCAGAATAGATAAGACTTCTTTGTACTTGGCTTTACCCTCCTTAGTATGAAGGTGGTAAGGCTTCTAGGAGTAGAAAAAACTTCTCATGATCTACTAAGGTAACTCCCACATTCTCAAGATCATCCACAACTTGCATGAACTTAATTAATTGCTCGTCAAGAGTTTTCTCATCGGACATCTTGTAGTTTGTGAGCTTCCTCTTCATGAACATCTGATTTGACAAAGATTGTGTCAAATACAGATCATCCAGTATCTCAAACACAACAACTACATCCTTTTCCTTGATCACCTCTCTAAAAACGTTATCACCTAAACTCAGAACGACAATATTGTAAGCTTTCTCCATAAGCTCTTCTTTCTTGGCCTTGTCTGCCTCCGATTCAGTAGGGTCAGGAGGAACTAGGGCATCCTTTAGCCCATTGTGTGACAAGAGTGCCTTCATTTTGGCTTTCCATAAACCAAAATCATTCTTACATGTGAATTTCTCTACTTCCAACTTCACAGAACCCATTCTTGATTCTTGCCTTTATCTTCGCTTCCTACAGACGACACCAATTGTTATGTAATATTGCACAAAGTTATTCCAATCACAAATGATAAAACAAGACAAATAAGCACTCAATGAATTGAACAAGTAAGAACACGACATTTACATGGTTCGATCAAATGATTTATGTCCACGGAGGATAGAAGCTATCTTTACTAACTTGAACAAAGTACATATTATAAGTATTGCTCACTTAGAAAACTTGCTCCCTCTCTCGATTCAACTCACTAAGTGTTGGGATATGAATCCTAATACAAGTTCTATTTGATGATGAGATGAGTTTTGCTTTTTGCATCTGATTCACAATGAATGAGAAATGATGACATATTTTGATGATTATATAAGATAACTACTTAACTGATCTATTTACTTAAAATAATTCAAGTAGTTTTGGCTTCATCAAAAGGGGGAAAATTGTTGGGATATGAATCCTAATCAAGTTCTATTTGATGATGAGATGAGTTTTGATAAAGCCAAAAAGAAGATTTGAATATATTCTAAGTATTGACTGGTCTGTTAATGAAGTCGTCTTGTATAAGACAAGATCAGATGACAAAAGAAGACCTGAAAATACTCTAAGTATTGAGTGATCTGTTGGAGAAGTCGTCTTGTTTGAGACAAGATCAGATGAGTTAAAAAGTAATATGAAATATGACTAAGTATAAAAAGACAGATTACTTTTTATAGGATTTTATGATAAGCTTGAAATGTTGTATAGAAGCTTATGTTTATATTCTTGTATTGTTGTAATAGTCTTTAAGATGACTAAGCTAATCTACAAAGTTTAAAGTAATGCAATAGATTAGATAGCTTAGATAGATAGAACAAGTAGAGTTCTACTGAAGACAGAAGACAAGAAGACTCGACGACTAGACAAGACGAGTCATGAAGAAGTCAGAAATATTCTAAGTATGGAATATGACTGGAAGACAAGACAAGTGCTGAAGGAAGCTGAAATATTCTAAGTGCTGAAGACAAGACGAGTCAAGACAGTTAAATAGAATTGAAGATTCATATTAAACATATTGAAGTCTGAAGATAAGAAGTTGGTTACAACTTAATTAACAGAATTAACCGTCGTATTAAGAGATACTTATCCAGAAACGGTTGAAGTGTTTGTTAAAGGAAGTTATCAAGAAAGTTTGTTGGATAACTAACTTATCTTGATAAAGTAAAGTCTATAAATACTTGAAGGCATTCAACGATTAAAGACTACTGAGATTACTGAAAATCAAACTACTGTGCGTATAATGAAGAAGTTCAAAGCAAGGAAGCTCGCAGAGTTCAAAGCAAAAGTTTGAAGTTCAAGAAGAAGCCCAGACAAGAAGAGACTACTCAAGAAGGCTTATTGAAGATTCAGAGAAGTTTTATTTATTGTTTTAAGCTTGCTAGTTGCTTATTAAATCACTAGTAGATCGAAGATATATGTGGAGATATAATCGAGAAGATCAAAGTCTTATTTCTTGGGACTTAAAGCCACAAGAACACACTACTCGAAGAGAAGAGTAATAAGAATTTCACGACTGGAGTTGTGAGAGTTGATGTAGACAAGTTGTCGAACCACTATAAGTCGTTGCATGTTGTTTACTTTACTGTTCTATTTGTGTTTAATTGATTAACTGCTTAATTGATTAATTTGCATCTAGACTAGACAAGAACAGTCTTCATTGAATATTAGTTGAGTATAAATTGTTGGGCTCATTGTTAATCTGATAAATTCCGCATTGTGTATTCTGATATATTGAAAGATTTTGAAAAGTCTATTCGCCCCCCTCTAGACATTTTCCTAGCTTACTCAATATTATAAACTCAACTAGGGACCTACACTAAGATATCACTAAGATTGACACAAAGTCTAACTATCAATTTATGCACTAAGTGATGTATTTATAGATATACAATGACACTTGAAACTGCCACTAACTAACTACCTAACAGAAATAACTGCTATAAACTAACTCTGGAAATAACTGAATCAGTAGACTTGTATTAGCTGATATGGCTTCAGCGACTTGGATCCCAACACTCCTGATACTGATAAGACGACTTACACTCAGTAGAGTTGTTCTCACTCTCTCAGATGAGTTGATCCTCATCAGATAACTAAACCTTATCAGTTGAGTTGACCTGACTCAGCTGCCCTGATCCAAACCAGACGACTAGCTTCTCTTCTGATAAGCATTAGAACAGATGATATCTCAATATTGCATTATCGATAATTCGAGCCATTACATTTATTTATGTTATTCAACTTATTTTTCAGCTTACCTTTAATTTCTGGCAGTCTTTATCATAAAGGTAAAGTTTGGTTGGTTCTTGCGAATTAATTTAATATTGAATTTGAATCCAACCCCTTGTTAAGTTATTGTACCGTGGAATGTATAGGTTACACATTGTATGTTTTCAATTTTTATATTGGAGAACAAAAGCGCTTATATTGTATTAGAGGGTTAAAGAAAAGTGTGTTAAAATACTAGATTGATTTTTTAATTTATCTAAAAATACATAATTCATTATATAATGTGTTAAAATACGATTTTGCCCTTTAAACTTTCTTTTATGTTAACTATAATTCATTTTCTAATAAATTTCTATCTATGTCCACCCTCAAAATCAATCACAAGTCACAATAACCACCATCTGAATAAACTCAAACCTAATTAAGACTCGGAGTTTGTAATCAAAAGTTGAATGAGAGAATTAAACCTAAACAACAATTACCAAATCTTGAATCAATTTTTTCTAGTTCGATCAATCAAAATATTTTATTATAATTCGTTTTTTCAATTCTACATTAACTAGTTAAAATATATAATTTAAAATATATATCACTTTTAAAAAAGTGATAAATTTTTTATTGAAAAGTGATAATGTTTTATATTAAAAATGATATACTCCCTACTAAAATGAGACCCATAAACGATCTAGCACTTTTTTTTTTTCCATAAATTAATATTAACTATATACATCCATTAATGTTATAAACGTCATGATCAAGATGATCATTTGTCAAGATTAGTGAAGCAAAAAATAAAACTTTGGGTGAAAAGTAATCATTTGAAAGAGGAAACAAGAAGCATCTAAATGTAATAGTAGTAGTAGTATACACAAATCCTATTCCTACCTTTCCTAGTTAATAACATAGCTTAAGCTTAGATCGAGAGAAGAAAGTTGAAAATAAAAACTAAATTCTCAAAAACCAATTTCCTTAATTTTTATATATCTATCTTTCTGGCAATACACATTTTTTCAAATTTAGGTCTAGTAGTACAAACACAAACTTGCTCCAAATGAGTTATTAACCAGAGACAGCAGTAGCATCTGCCTCCAAGCTACGCCTCTTCTTCTTCCCTTCCCCGTGTCTCGATCGTCTCGGAGCCTCATCCTCGCTTTCACTTTCATCATTCCTGTAGCTGTTCCCACCACTGTACCCATCTTCTTGTTGAGCTTTCACTCTTGCCTGATTCCGGCCTTCATCCCCCACTGACCCCGCCATGTTTTGTTCCTTACCATGATCGGAACTTTCGTTCCTATCGCCTTTTTGATCTCTCCTCGATCGGTTTTGAGAAACTTGTGGTGGTGGTGGAGGATAAAATGGCATCATACCACCTGGCCGACCGCCTCTTACATTACCGCCCATAAACGGGGCCCGGCCTGGACCCATCATCATCCCGAATCCACCAGATGGCCGGCCCGGAAACATCATCCCGGCAGGAGGACCTGCAAAATCACCACCAAATCTAGGGCCGTACGGTCCAAAGCCACGAGGAGCCATATTGAAAAGATCGGGCATTGGAAAACCGTCAGGGTTTACCGGTCCGTAAGGAAATCCGTCACTTCCCATCATATTAGGAGGGAAGCCTCGCATTCCGTTGAATGGGCGAGCACCACGTGCAAGAGGCAAGTGAGGAGGCCACATCATTCCTCTTCCCCTTCCCCTACCTTGAGGTCCAAAAGCCTGCCCGGGGCTTTCATCCTCTTCTTCGCTTTCTTCTTCTTCCTCTTCTTCATTGTCTTCAAATGGTACAATATCTGGGTTTTCACCTTCATTATCGACATTTACTCCCTTAGCTTTCTCCTCTTCTCGTTTCTGTTCTGCTGCAACTGAGACAGCCTAGGAGAAGACAATAATTTCAAATTCAAATTATTTATCTAATGTCATTTCAGAAAATTAATAAGTAGCAAATTGCATCATAAGATATTCAACTGTAATGATCATGACTCAACTCGTGCAGCAAAAAAATTCTCATCTAAAATAAATGACACAGCTTATATAGAGGATACATGGTTGTTAAATCACTAGACAAACAACATGAAAAATATTGAGGGTGACTAACCGTGCAACACACAGAGGAATGAGCACCATTACGAAAACCAATAATTTCTTGTAATGGGATAACCAACAAAAGTACATTCACTTGATTATCTTCAAAAATATTAAAAACGGAGAAAAATATCATGATATAACCACTCAGTCGATATATGACTAGAGGTGTGTAAATACGGTTTGAACCGAAATATAAAATTTGGTTCGGCTTTTTTAATATGGTTCAGTTTGCAATTTTGAAAATTCAATTTTTTTTATTTCGGTTTTCTCTAATGAAAAAACCAAATATACCATACCAAAATAGGTACGTGGGAAGCTTTTATGGCAGGACAGATGGAGTATATTTTATCATCTCTAGTTCCTAATTTCCTATAACCCTATTTCCTATTAACTAAATTCATAAGTCCTAATCACTTCAGTCAAAATTGAGAATTAAAGCGGTTTTGTTACCTTAGAATTTACAACTACTGACTAAAGTATTGTGATAATTTCCTCTAAATTCTCCTTTTCTTGAAGTTTACTTATATTTTGTTCATGTATTATGCTTTCTCATGAATTAAAAAAATGTGAGGAATATTTCGATTTGATTAGAACCGACCAAACCAACTGAAATATTTCGGTTTCAGACCGAACAGTTTTTGTAATATGGTTGGTTTTCGGTTTTGTCAAAAAATCGGTCCGTAATTTGATTTTCGGTCGGTTCGGTTAACCAAATCGACCGTTGCACTGGCACACCCCTAACATTATGACCAAAAAATAAGGCTGGAAGGTAGTGCATCATGTGATATACGACCACTCAGCTAATATCGTGTGACATGACCAAAAAATAAGTACCATAAGATCACTATCTGGCTCGAGGTAGAGCAACGAGGCCAACTGTTCACCAACTGAAGCCTCTAGTTCCTGACAGTCTCTGCTAATCTGCAATTATATGAACAAAGTAGTGTCCACTTAATCAGTAAGTCTAAGAAATAAAAAGAGCCAAAAAGGAAAGAACTCAGATACATGTCAGTTAAAAGAAGCTCTCGTTCTTCGGATCATCTAAGGTTTTGTTTGATAGTTAAGACTGATTAGGCTGAGATTAGCATGATATCTAACTTTACAGATTTTAAAGCATAATCTACCCTTAATCTTAGCTACAAAGAGCCTATAAGGGCTGAGATGGAGTTAATCTACTGTGCTGTTAATCCTAGCTATCAAACATGGCCTAATATGATTGATTATCCTGCTATTTATAACAGTTTTCATGGAACCATTGTAACAATTATTTTCCTTTCTGATAATATGTATTTGCTTATGACTCATGACTCATGACTTCATTAGCAAACAACCTCAACAGATCAATTTTACACATTATTTAAAATTTTAGTGTTCAAATGGACAAACAAAATAAACCCAAAAAAGTTGTCGACTCAATTTTCACTTCCACTTCCAGAGACAGTCTTATTTCACAAGATTTCACAAATGCAGGGATTTTATCCCTGAACTTGTGTGCCAATGACATTATAAAAAGAAAAAAAGGGTAAATGTATTATTTTATCTCTTTTGTACCAATTTTGATTTTTGTCCGCTAACTTATTCAACTTTGAAATTATAAGTTAACATAATACAATTTTTCCGTCCTTTTAGCCAATTAAAAGGATGGAAATGTTTGAATTTAGTTAACTTGTTTTATCTGGTAAAAGGACGAAAAGGTTGAATTTGGTAAACTTAAGTGATTATTTTCAAAGCTGGAAAAGTTAGCAGACTAAAAAATCAAAATTGTTGAAAGCTAAAAGGATAAAAAAAAATTTACTCGAAAAAGAATTATGTTTGTCATTCTCAAAAATGGTTCTATTCCAATGGTTTCAACTGAATTACCAGAATCATGAGCAAAGAGCAAAAAGAATATTTCAAATATATTTGGACATCTGTAAGACACGCAATTCAAAGAAGTACCTTCACTGGTAAGTTCTCATTGTATGGGTTTCTCAAATGCCGTGTTTTGTCAAAGGACAATTCACAGAGCTGCAAGCAGATATCATGGTTAGTTAATGATTCAGAGTTTCTCAAGTAGCATATAATATAATCAGATAAAATAGCAACATATAGAACCTGAAAGTATCAAACCGAAAGATCAAAATAATGCTTTAGACATGCAGAGCATTTTCATGTTCTAGGATTCTAAATCCAAAAGTAAATGCAAAAACACAAAAAATAATTGGTTCACTAATTTCCAGATTGTCGCATGGACGTTAACAAAAACAAAATCCATATGACCATTAGCGCACCCAGCTATACTCAGCAAGTATCAACATAGCCAGAATTTACATATTTTGATATCCTTATTTGTGAAATGTCAATTATCATATTATGATAATCCTGTGGGGATGCACACAGTAACTACTAGAAATACAAGGATATGACACAATGAACTATTCTATTAAAATATCACAATACGAAGAGCTAAGCCATCATTCCAGATAAGAGCAGTATGGACTCAAAGATATGACTCTAGAACATAACACAGCATGAAGTTGTGAGATAATAATCCTTGTTTACATCATCATGTGAACTTATGGCTTTAGGTGTTTTTTCTTTTCTTTTTTAATAATATCTCTAATTCCCCCCATTCTTTTATGAATATCATGAAGACCAAAGGATGCATGAGATAATAAAAAGTCACGTAGAAGGCTAATAACTATAATGTGGATGTAAGCATCAAATAATTTGCAAATTCCAACAAGAAAATTTGAGGTTGACTGACCTATACATACATACACACATATATATACTCCATCCGTCCCACAAAAGTTTGCATACTTTCCATTTTCGTCCGTCCCACAAAAGTTTGCACTTTGCACACCCCAAAAAGGAAACTTCTCCATAAATTCCACCCTCACAATATTCACATATTAACACAAAATGTCATTACTAATGGGGCTCACACACACGCACTCAATCCTACCAATTTCTTTACTTTATACATAAAAGCTTACAAAATTACCCCCTCCTCAACACTCTATTCATTACACCGTTTTCTTAAACTTTGTGCCCGAAATTCCTGCAAACTTTCATGGGACGGAGGGAGTATATTGATAGGAATCAAAAAGTTTTATTTAGATAGAGAATGTGTAAGGGATGAGAGATCCTTTTACAGATGAAGGTTCTTTTGAATTTTCCGCTTTGTATTTCTAGTAATATGCAGTTTCCTAACCACCATCTCAAGCAACCAATTCAATTAAGTGAGTTTTGTGCCTAAGAATCTAATATAACATATATATACATGCCAACATTTAAGCCATCTTACATGCCCTTCAAAAGACACTGGGAGAAAGTAAACAGCAGAAGGCAGCAAACAAATTTAAATACTGAAGCTTCTTCACAATATATGAACACAAGTATGGTGAAGACCTTCAACCATTTGACGGCAAAATTGCGCCCATAGTGAGCAGTTCCATGAGCATGCTTCCAGTTCCCTCCACCAATAGAGGCACCAATTCTGGATGTCATCTTTGCACAACCCTGTTTTAACAGAAAAATAGATGTATCACTCCCCGCACGGTAAAAAACGAATCTAAGTTTTCTGATACTTATATCAGAGCCCTTCAAATCAATATGTGATGTCAATAACATGCAAAATAACCTGAAAATGTCTAGTCTTGTTTACTGAAAATATCAAAATGACGTTCTCAACAGATTCAAATGCCTCATTAAGTTTAGCCTCATTGCTTCTCTGAGTTGCCCATACTCCTTGTTGTACAGATAGTTCCAGATTCTCTCGGTTGCAACTTTTCACCACAAAGTACCTAAAATAATCATATGCAACATGGAATACATGTATAAGAGACATGCATTAATTGAATAAATCTGTTTTGATGAAAAAGAACTCCCTACAATTATAGAGGCTAGATACATTCTAATAACTTCACATAGCACTTCACTCTACATCACAGTAAGAATAAGCTGAGTCATAGCCTCAAAGGAATGACATTTGATCATTGTTATATTTTATTAAAAACAAGTCTGTTAGCTTGAAAAATGAAAATTCACTCTTCATTTAGGGAACATCTAGTTGTGCATAAACCACCATAGTGTAATGACTACCCTAGAGACTAGTTTAATTCTGCTAGTCATAAACATGAAATGGATAAATTGCAAGTTGCTATACAATAATTAATACATTTTATGTGAAGGAAGGAAGCTTACAGAGATCTTCAGATGTCCAAAACTCCAACAAGAAGTAGTTAAAATATCAAACCAACAGCATTTAAAAAATCAAAATCACATATCACAAGAGTATCCCAAATCAAAGAAGGCACCTTAATTCAACTTAAGCTTGTATTCATAAGTCTTGTAAATGAGACATGTCCTCTCGAGTTCTAGCCGTTGAAGTAAAATACCGAGACTACAAAATGAGGATCACATTTGAAAGCATTGTCTGCTTCATACCATGCAAGTTTTACACCAAAATATCTAAATCTGAGTGATTAAATATCATAGGCCCATAGACATTTCACAGAGTAAAAATATAGAAAAAGAAACTACACACAATATATGTGAAAGCATTGCCTGCTTCATACTATGCATGCAAGTGCTAAAACAAAATTAGAAAATCTGTCCAAGCCTTAATTATCCAAGTTTGCCTTAGATATTTAACACACTAAAAGTCCAGGAAAATAAAATATAAGTAATCAGGTTCAAGAATTGACATGAATGTACACATTGGAGATGAGACGTTCTCCACACAAAGAGAGCACTGAATTCAACCTTCAACTTCACGAACTCTATAGCCATCAAGATAATCTTTTAAACAATATAGTCAAAAGGCCTTCCAAGTCTGCCCCAATAAAAGGCAAGTTTCAGGTCAAAAAACTTGCCTACAAATAGATTTTAAGGAATTCCTTTCGATAATCTAGTTAACAAAATAGAGTGATAATATAGGGAACAAATTTTTCCTTATGAGTGATAAGAATGTAAGTGTCACTTGTCAGATGTTGCATAACCAATTTAATAACTGCTAATAGATGAAATAAGTGGTTTATGAGTTTTCTTCTGGATATCTATATAAGAATCTTTTCAAAAAACATAATAAGCTTCATTGTAGCCACAGCCAATAAATTTCAGAGAAAACAAAGCAGTAAGCTGCATCTTATTAAGGATGTTATATCAGCTAAAGAGCATGTTTATTCTTCACATCAGTTCCTATTCTACATGTCGATAGGGCCACATATCAGCCAAAGAACAAAATAAAATGAGCAAAACTATTATATACATCATTTCAACAGTGAGAATAAGCAAATAAACGCAGGAAAAACAGTTATTACAGCTGACGTAGAACAGGTCTCTAAATTAACGTCAACGTATAAATACACAAACTGTTTCACCTAATTAAAGACCTTGTTTGGAACACACCTAGATGTTCCTTGGGGCAGGGGTGCAGCACTCCTAGTAGGTTGAATTTGCTGGCCATTGACTATATTCTGTGTCTGAACCTGCTGCTGAGATTGCTGTGCTTGTTGTGGAGGCTGTTGGTTAACATTACCAGACTCTGTTTTCCCTACTTGATGTGTTCCATTAGGTCCTTGTGAAAACTGTGATTTTTCTGTCTGCTGAGCATACGGAGTATTACGTCCTTGAAGAAATTTGTTATTGTTTCCATAGTTATTATATGAAGACAATTGCTGAATCTTCTGAAGAACTTCTTCCACGGGGGGCGGAGGTCCAGGCAGCTTAGCGTGCCTGTACCTACAATCGGGACCGTTTGGACAAAATCCCAATTTATACCTGTCACATAACACTACCGAATCAGAAAGCAGACTCATGAAGCCATGAAAATAATGACATAAAGACATAGCAACATAATCATTTTTTCCAAAACCACATGTGAATGATTGACAACAGACGAAATTAAAGACAATTATCCAAACAAAAAATAGGAATGAAAACTAGTGATGTACTAAAAGACTGCGTTCAGTAAGTTGATGTTGCCTTACAATGAAATTACAATAACAATTTTGATATATTATGCCACTATATCCACATGCCCCGTAATATATACACAACACCAATAACTTCCAAGAACCTAAAGGGTAAAGTGGAACACAAGATGACTACAAAAGTATACCTTTTTCAACAAGAAAAAACTCATATATCTTCATTAGAATGTTTGTACAAATATTTCAGATCACAAGAGGAAAACAATTACAACAAGATGAAAGAGTTACATACATATTGCATTCCTTGATATCTTCATTGGTATGCTTGTACACGCAATCTTGTTCGCGGCACTCCCCATAGAGGCGAAAGAACCGGCAAACCGGCATCCGTGACTTGTCGTACTGATGAAGGAATCCACAGGCGTCGCCTTTCATACAAAGAGATCGCAACCAGTGCCGGCAGACCGTCTGACGGAAGCTCTTCCTTCCGCCGCCGCCGCCGCCCATCCCTTCCGACGGCTGCATCGACGGAGGAGGTGCGGCAGTGTAGTTATTGGCATTAGCCGCAGCGGCGGAGGCTGTATTGGCGTCCGTTGACGGCTGGATTACGGGCACGGATGCAGTGGGATGCGCGGGGCCCGAGTCCAGCCCTACTTCGAAATCAAAGCTTAAACCTCCATCTCCGTCGTCCATGTTTACGCACAGTAATGCGTGTGTTTGTATGTAATGTATGTATAGATGTGAAATTGAGAAAAACAGGGTTTAGAAGGGGCAAAATTGGGGAAGAAGGCAAAAAGAAGGGCAAAATGAAAGAGTACTTATATTACTATTACCAGATTAAGGTACAACTTGTGATGGTACCTTGTAATTAGTTGTTGTTTTTAGAGGGGTGGACACCACATACAATACAATGTTATATACACTCTCTAAGGAGGTGTATTCAATTGGGATTTTGTTGGATTTTTTTTTACTTTAAAAAGTAAGTGGATTTAGAAAATCTATAGACTCCATGCAGAGTTTGACTGACTTTTTTATTGATTTATATGAATTTTTATAGATTTGACAGAATTGTGAAATGTATTTTTTTTATTGATTTACATAGATTTCCATAAACTCCGGCACTGAAATTATTGATGCAAACGTATATCAAACACACTTGTATATTAAAAAAAATTATCTAAATTATTTTAAAAAAAATACCAAAAAAAAAAATATATTATTATAATTATTATTCTCATCTTCATTTCCATCATCATTATACTTCGGCCTCATTTGGCAATACTTCGTTCTCCATGCATTAGCTTCAGTTCTTTGTTGTAGTTCGCTCTTCCATGTTGAGATAAGGTGAATCTTGATCTTCTTCATATTCGACTGAAAATCACTGACTATTGAATACCTAAAGATTTTTTAAGACTTTTTAAAATCGGTATTGAATACCTCAAGATTTTGAAAGACTTTTAAAAATCACAAAAACTTATATGCAATATTGCATACATGCATTTCAGTCATTCATACACATGTTTTTTATAAATACACCCACAAGCTTAATTCACACACATTTTTTATAAATACACCCACAAGCTTAATTCACACACACATTTTTTATAAATACACCCACAAGTTTAATTCACACACACATTTTTTATAAATGCACCCACTGACAGAAATTGAACACGGTCGTCTTCTCCGAGCAGTTTTCGGTCACCTCAGGCCGCGGTCGGACGCTGCAATTTACGATGACCTTAATCCTTAAATATTTTATATTTCTTTAAATATTCTTTAATACTAATTATTATGGGTCAATGTTATTTTGTATTACGTGCAATAATATATCTTACTACATGCAATAATATATGTTACTATATATTATAATGTGGGTTACTTAATCAATAAAAAATATATATATATATATATATATATATATATATATATATAAAGAATCAGTATTACTATATAAAATTGTGTTATTACTACATGTAATAATTTGTTTTACTAAATAAAAAATTATATGTTACTACATACTACAATTTGAATTACTACATTGAATAGACGTTTGTTACTATATGTAACTTTATCAAATGATCTAATATTTTTCGCATCATCCTACAATAAAACATTTTGTATTACAACATGATTATTGTGTTTACTACATTCGATAATATATGTTACTACATATTATAATGTGAATTACTACATCAATAAAAACACTAGAAAAAACGTGTTACTAAATAAATGAATTTGTATTATTATATAAATAGTTTATGTTAGGGAAAATATCACTTTTGGTCACTGAACTATACCACTTTTCAGTTTTGGTCACCCACATTTAATCACTATCAAAATTGGTCACTCACTTATTCTTTACTATCAAAATTGGTCACTCACTTATTCTTTTTTTATCAATTTTGATGCTCTGTTAGTGAATCCGTCATTTACTAACGGAGAAGAGTTTTGAGGCGCGAACTTTTATTTTCCCTCTTTTAATTCCTTAACCCTAAACTCCCAAACCCATTTTTTTTTTAAATTTTACTGAATTTATCTCCAATTAATATTACTACTGTTTGATTAAGAATAGATTATCAAGTCCTAATAATTATAAATTGGGAAATGAATTCTAATAATTAACTATTTTGAAATAATTTTATATTCCCCATCATTATACAAATTCAATATGAAAATCAGTAATTGAAATATTATTCAAAAAAGTCAAGTCTGAATAATTTTCAACCACAGTGAATACAATAATTATAAACCATCGAACTACACACTATAATTATAAAAACATAGTACTCCATAAGTAGTACATGACCAACACAATTTAACTAATTTAGCTTGCCATCACTCTCACTTGTTTTTTCTGTGGTATTTTCCTTGTTGGGTCCTTTTGATGAACCACTGCCACTCTTTCCCATGTAAGTAGTTAGATTTGACATAGTGATGTAATTCACTCCCCCTTTCACAATAATTGGATTGTGTACTCTTGATGATTGCACAATCTATAAAATAAAAAATTAGCCACATAACATTACAGTAATTATAAAATGACATGGTAAGCCAAGACACACTCACATTTGCTTCATTGTGATTTTTTCTTTTCCTACCCCCTCCTGAGTTTCCCATTTCCTGGTTACCTTGTAAAATGAAAAGTTAACCAACAAGAGATGATAATAAATTATAATTGAGTTATATAATTATTAACAACTTACTGATAATTCTTGGCTACTTTGGAAAGGGTTGGTTGATGAATCACCCAATGTTCTAGAAGATGCATAAGAATTCCTTCTAACCTATTACAACAGATAAATATAATAACATAATTTAGTGATACAAAAAACTTAAATATTAAATTGAAATAAGAAATACATATTGTACATACCGGTAATTTTTGTTTCTTTACTTGAGTATTGCTTGCTGGAGTATTTTCCACACTGATTGACTGAGATTTTCCACTGGGTATTTCTTCGGGCTCCACGACTGCAAGTTCAACATGCTCCATTCTTGCTTCTACGTTTGTTTCATTTTTTCTTTTAGGACAAGTTCTTACATTGTGTCCTAACACACCACATTTACCACATTTCGAAGGTCTTTGATTTTTTTTAACCTATGTGGATAAGTTGGTTGTGTAGGGGGTGGGGGTTCATTATGACCCCTTCTTCTCAATTTTTTAGGCCTGCCTGCCCTTTTTTCATACTTAGGAGGCAAAGGTGCTATCAAATCACATTTTGGCCAAAAATTTGAACTCATGATCCCTAAAATAGAATGGGCATATGTTTCTTTAAATGACTCTACACTGTAAAAAGGGTGTACATAAGACTCTGGTTGCTCATCTCTACACCAGATGGCTGACATGTTTACAGGGGATCCCTGTTAAATCTCATCTCCTACAACTGCATGATTTTTGTAATATGTCTACAGTGTGTTGGTCGAATGGTCCTATGATTTGAAAATGCCAATCATCTGATTTCATAGGAATGCATTCAGCTGCTTCCTTCATATTTTTTTGTAGTGTCAACTTGATTCTAGGGCATATTTCATCATCCCATTTTTCTGCAGCATCTCTATTCACTTGCTATGATAGTGTTTCTGATTGTTTCAAGCATGGTGATGATTGGTTTGTCTCTTGCAGGAAGAATGAGTAAGTTGAAGCTCTCACGCATGTTATTGGTCAAGATATCACACTTTGGAAAAGCATTGAAGTATGCTCTGACCACTGGGAAGGATTTCTCTTTATAAGCCAGTCATATGCTTTTTCATCTAAGTCCTTCATTGCTTCCATTCTAGCATTGAAGCTTTGAATTCTAGTTGCTCTAGTCGCTACCCACAATTCCTTCTTAACTGCAAGCCCTAAAAAACCATCTTTTTTCATGTTACTGTGTGAAGGTGTTGTACACAAAATCTGTTATCTGCGTCAGGAAATAGATTCTCAAATGCTGGGATCAACCCTTTTTGCTTGTCACTCATGAAAGTCCAAGCATACTGATTATCAAATCCACTCTCCACTACTGCATATGCAATTGAGAACAAATTGTTGTTGGGATCTATCCCAACTGCCGTTAAAAGCTGACCACCATGCCCTTTTAGAAAACAACCATCAACCCCAATAACCTTTCTACAAGCTTTAAAACCTTGTTTGCAGGGCTCAAAACATATATACAACCTCTGAAATTGAGATGCACTATCTTCACCATCAGTCAATTTCAACCCCACAGATGACCCAGGATTAGTCCTTAACAACTCTTCACAATAATCCCTGATTTTACCAAATTGTTCTTTCATTGTACCCTCTATTAGCTCCAATGCCTTCTTCCTTGCTCTATAGGCTTGTTGCATTGAGATATTGACTTTCAGTTTGGTGCATACCTCAACTCTAAACTCATTTGCTTTTAACTTGGGATTATTTTTTAACTTCTTCACATAATGCTTCCAAACCCAATTTGACTTAATACTTTCATTCTTGTAATTCCAGGAGCATTTTGTGTGTTGTGGATTGTAAGCTTTAATCTGCCATGATCCGTTATTATGCATTGGAGATACCACACATACCACTCACATCCCTCTTTTCTACATACACCTTGTAGTCTTTTTTTGTCATTATGGTTAAACCTGAAACCCATTCCCCTCTTAATACAAAAAGTGGTAATGGCTTCCTTAGCTTCTTTTTTTGATGAAAAGATAAGTCCAACTTTCAACTCAGGCTTTCTACATTCAGTTACTTCATTAAATTTGGGGAATTTAGGCAAATCTTCTTCATCAGACCCCTGAATACTCTCAAACTCATCACTACTATTATCAAATGTCTCATTTTCATCCTCTAGCCTAGCATAAACCTTCTCACTCACATACTTATTTTCCATCTTATCACCAGTAATTTCAACACGATTAAACTCAGCATCATGATCAACATATTTTTCATATAACATATCATCCTCATCCATATCATATTCACTATCAACTAGAACGTCACTATCTTCAGAATTTTCAGAATTGGAGGCCCCAGACTCATTTAAAATCACATTATCTAAAAAAGACATATCAACTTCAGCACCAAAATCACCACCATCAACCACAGTCATTTCCCTCTCACTATCTAAATGTTCAAAATTTTTTTTGATAAAAATGTAAACAAAACAAAACTAATTAACCCATATATTTAAACGTAAAAGTTATAGAAACTTACCGTATTGGGGGTGTAGAAGCATTCTGGTTCCTTTTAGACATCTTCAGTTCTTCGTACAAACTCAAAATCACTCTATTGTGGTTTGGGGATTTAGGGTTAAGGAATTAAAAGAGGGAAAATAAAAGTTCGCGTTCAAAACCTCTTCTCCGTTAGTAAATGACGGATTCACTAACAGCAGCATCAAAATTAATAAAAAAAGAATAAGTGAGTGACCAATTTTGATAGTAAAGAATAAGTGAGTGACCAATTTTGATAGTGATTAAATGTGGGTGACCAAAACTGAAAAGTGGTATAGTTCAGTGACCAAAAGTGATATTTTCCCTTTATGTTATTACTACATAAAATAATGTTTATTACTACATATTACAATTTGAATTACTACATTTAATATCCCACGTTGGACAATAAAATAAAAGATAAAAAAATCACAGAAACGAGTAAAATAAACGGATTAAAAAATTCGAATTAAGCTGTCAGTGGGTGTATTTATAAAAAATGTGTGTGTGAATTAAGTTTGTTGGTGTATTTATAAAAAATGTGTGTGAATTAAGCTTGTGGGTGTATTTATAAAGAACATATGTGTGAATAACTGAAATGCATATATGCAATATTTCATACAAGACTAACCCTTTAAAAATCCGGATTGAATACCCCTAGATTTTAAAAGTCCAATCTCAATTGAATACATCCCCCTAAATGTGAAACTCACTCCACTAAAATTTAAAAATCAATTTTTATTATTAAACATATCTCAATTCTTTTGTCCTTTTAACACTTAAAACAAAATACAAATTAAATAACATTATTAAAATTAACTAAATTTTAAAAATATATAAATTTAAAAAAAAATATCATCCGAAAAAAAAATTAAATAAAAGTTGAAAAATATTTTAAAAAATCAAATAAATATTAAAAAAATATTTGAATGAAAGAAATAAATTTAAAATTTTAAAACGTTATGAAAATCAACTAAAATTTCAAAATAGTTAAATTGATTTTTTAATTAAATCCGAACAAAATTAAATAAAATTTAAAAATAACTAAATTAAAAACATCAATTTGAGAATCTTGATAAACTAAATAAATAAGAGAAAGAAAAATCAATTCAATCTTTAAAAAAAAAACTAAATTAAAAAAAAATCAAATATAAAATAAAAATCTTCAAAAATAAATTAAACCTACAAAAAATTTAAAAATATTAAAAACTCAACTAAATCTTCAAAACTTATTTAATTAATTAATTTTAGAAGATTTAGATAATTTTTTTAATATATATTTTTTTGATTTATTTATCTTTTTATATTAATTTGAATTTTTTATTTTTTAATTGTTTTTTTAATTTAAATATTTTTTACAGCTTATCAAATTTATTAAATATTTTTACAGTTTTATTTATTTTAATTGATTTTTAAATTTTTTATTTGATTATTTTTATTTATTTATTTCTAAATATTTTCAAATTTTAATTATATTTTTTCAGATTTTTTTTAAAATTATTTTACTCTTAGTCCCACCCTTCTCAAAGTAACCGTATCATAAAAGAGTCGTTCACATGCATACATCAATTGAACTGTGAATTTTCTTTTGATTCCTAATATAATATTAGGGTTGGAATGGATCAGAATATTCAATCTGGGTCAATGGTTTGGTCTATTAAAGTTGACTCATTTAATAAATAAATTAAACATTTATTTTTAAATCTTATTTAAGTAAATAGTCAAGTTTAAACTTTTTCTTAAACCTTTTAAACAGACGTGCCTATTTTACTCTCTCTATAATATAATATATATAGTATAACTTTATAAGATATAATGCATAAATATTCAATATATAATATAAAACCGTTTGGGAAAAAACATTTTCTTCCTTACCTCTTGAAAAATCCTCTCTCTCGTTCATCATCATCAATATTGTCTCAATGTTCTTGCAAAATTATCTCATGTCGGCTCTCTTGTTGTGATGGTTGTTCATGTTCAATTGATGGTACGGGTGATAATGGATCATCATTCAACTATGGTCCATGTACATGCAATACGCTACACTAAACCAAAAAGAAAGGGCGCGGTTATACACACACCAACCTATTGACAAATTTCTTATCATGAAAGACATGTAAAATGTCCTATATATCCTTTCTGTCAAAATTTTTAAAAAATAGGAAGATGAGTACACCCACCATCCGTTTCATTTCGACAAGATCATCCCAAAATCACCATAATCTTCGATAAAGAATGAAAATTATTTAACAAATAAGAAATTAGAAAAAAAGAAATGTTCGTGATTTTTTTTCGAATAAATGAACATTGTTCGAAACAAAAAAAGTGTTCTGAAATTTTACTCGAACAAAATCAAATTGTTCGAAAATTTATCCTAAACAAATACATAATGTCCGAAAATAATTCATGAACAACATACAATTGTACAAAAAAAATCAACGAACAAACACAAATTCCAGTTTTTGATCCGTAGATACCCTAACACACTTGAATCTGTAAAAAAAAATACATTTGAATCTGTAAAATTTCTAAAAACCCTAACACAAAACACAAAAAAAATCTTAAAAAATCTGTAAAAACAAAAAACAAAAAACTTACTGGAATAACGGGGGCGTGAGCGGCGGCCGCGCGAGGGATGGGGAGGGGAGGGGTTGCGGCCGCGAAGGGGAAGGGGCGGCCGCTGTGGCTGCCGCGTCGACGTGGGGAGGTGGGCGGCGCTGTGCCGCCGTTGAAGACCTTCTTCTTCACGCCGTTGAGGTGGGCTGCCGTTGAAAATCTTCGCCGTCGGCCTTCTTCAAGCAACGGATGCAGCGGCGGCCTTCTTTAAGCAACGGAGGCGGGTCGTCGGCGGCGGCGATTCAAATGGATGGAGAGAGAAATGACGGGGTGTACCTTTGGAATTTGTGAAGGATGCTGATAGAATTAGGGTTTTAATAGGTTAAAGGGCATTATGGGGTTTTTCAGGTGGGTGTCCTCATCTTATTGTGTGTGTCCTCATTCAGTGGGTGTCCTCAATAGGTTGGTGGGTGTGTATAACTGCACCCAAAAAAAAATATATTAAAACAAAACAGGAATTAAACTAGCACTTGTAGACGAAAAAATAAATTTCAACTAGAATAGAGCGAAAAATAAAGTGGTCGACCAATGTTGATCAACAACATTCGACTGATAATAAACATGGTTAACCACGTAAACCCTAGTTTGATCGACCTGAATAAAAATCGACAACCAGGGGCGACCAATATTTCAGTGCAATTTCCACATGATTTTTTTTTTTTAAATCTAACAAATTCAACAAAATACACAACATACCAATTACCCATGTGTTTAATCCCATCCTACTATATTTCAACACTAATAAATCATTCAGTGCATACAAATTCGTGATTAATTTTGTCAACTTTTAAAATTAAACCTAAAATCTTAACTATCTTTAAATAAAAGAAGAGTGAACCAGTGGCGGATGCAGCTAGGGACATGGGGTACAGTTGTACCCCCAAATCCCAAATTTTTTTTATTTTATTTTAGGCATAAAATAAAAATTGTTCAATTTTTTATTTTTTTTGTAAACATATGTCTTCATTTTCCAACTGACCAACTCAAATTAAAGACCCAACAAAAATCAACAAAAAGAAAGGCAAAAATATAGGTTACATTCAACTCTCTAATTGAATTCAATAGTTCAATTATCCTCTATCTCAATTACGTTTTGTTTCTGTCATTTCCCATTCTCTACTAATGCTAAAAAATTACTCAAACTAATTATTTAATTTATATTTTATTTAATTAATACATTTATTCATACTTATAATTTATTTGGTTATTGTTTCTAATTTATTTAGATTTATAACTTATAAGTTATGAATTAGAGTTTATATTATAATTGTTAATTTACTACATTATCTTAAATTAATCTAATTGAAATAGATAGATAGTGTTTTGAAACTTTGAAATTTGATTTTTTTTAATTGTAGAATTATATTTTCTAATTTGCTATCTTATAATTGCTAATTTACTATCTATGTATTTCAATTAGAAAATAATGAAAGATAAACTTATGACGAAAGATAAACGTATATCAAAGAAATTCAAGACAACGAAAAAATAATTATATCTTCAAGAATTTTTGTACCCCCAAATTTCAAATTCGGATCCGCCACTGGAGTGAACCCATTGAAATTTAAAATACATATAGATATCGGGGATAACTTCACGATTTTTGGCCATTTCAACCAAGCAACCCCAACCCTTCTACTTATTTCCGTCCTTCCTTCTTCCTTCAACGTGCGTGTCTTGTTCTTAAGGGAAAAAAAATGCACACCTTTTTTTCTTTTTCTTTTTTTCTGCATTTCTTAATCGTGTGTATGTGTGTTGTGTGAATTTAAATTAGGTTTTTAATTGGAAGGATATAATTGACTATTTACAATGGGTGTATTGAGTATAAGGTAATGATGGTTAAATGCAAAATGGTTAATTGAGCTGAGGGCTTTCTCAACTGAGTTGAATAGGTGAGATGATATTCAATAGAGACGATCAAGTTCAACAGATTTAGGTTCAGATGACTTAGGATCACAACTGAGTTGGTCTACTGAAGGTGCAAGCGAGTTGACATTCAAGGGAATTAACATAGTTATTTTCAGGGAAGTTGTTCAAAACGGGTTTTATATTATAGACAATTATGTTAGTTATCTTTGGCGGTTTCAACTAACTTCTAGTCACATATACATATTACAAAGTGGAAAAAAAAAAACAGAGAACAAGATAACTATTTTAGAGAGTTAAGAGAGATTGTTCTAATTCTTGAAACCGGTGAAAGACCACATTAAATCGTTGTTGTTCTTAATGGAATGAACTAATATTATCAAAATACAATTGTCCCACTATTCATAACTTCCTTGAAATAGGATTGGCACTATCAATTTTCACACATTGGCCAAAGTTTTCAACTACACTGGAATTTCGTACGACGACAGCCTCAATGCATGAGTATACGACCTTTTCAACTGCACTGGATTTTTGTCCAAATTACTAAATAAAACCTTTATTTTGAATAAATTACTACATCCAAAATTTAAAGTTGTATAATTACAAGTCCGTTACAAACATGGAGTACTTTTTAACTATGGAAAAATGAGTTTCCATCATATCAATCTTTACATGAATTCTTACAAAATTTCAGAATACATTAACAAAATTTCAACAACAATTTTTCTACCACAACGTATATGAAAATTAAAAAAAAAAAAAAAATCAGCAGAATATTTCTGTTAATTGAGATTAAAACAAGACTATGTAAACAATGTGACAACATCTCTCCTGTAACCTCTCACCATCAACAGCCTGGGCACGTTATCAACCAACAGATCCATATACTCCATATAGAAATATGCCGGGTGGTTCAACGGGGGCGGAGGAAGACTCACCAGCACAACCGCCGCCATCCTCGAATACCTTAAAATAGTTGAATTCAACTTCAATGTTGTATAAAGAAACTTCTCAACTTGCTGCTCATTTACAATAACTGTCTTCCCATCTGCCATCAACGGTGTCCCTTCTTTCTCTGCCTTCTCCTTCATCCCACCTAAATACCCTCGAATTCTCTCCCGGGCACTAGCAAACGCCTCAACAGATTCATCCTGCTGCTCGTTTTGGGGGTCCCACGATTTCATCGAGATCACGATCACCTCAGCTTGCATTCGGAGATCATACAGGAACTTCCTGATGATGCAGTAAAGGAATTGACACCACATAAACTGGTATTATTAATTGAACATAAAATTTCAACCACATAATTAAGCTTCCAGCCATAAACAAGAATATGGATTATAAAATAATAAGAAATATAGGGTAAAAGTATTTTTTTTGTCCTTTACTTTCACCAATTTTGATTTGAGTCCCCATCCCAACTTTGAAAATAGTCCCTTGAGTTTTCCAAACTCAACTTTTAGTCGGATAAAAGGACGAAGAAACTGAATTTAGTTAACTTAAGGAGTGAATTTCAAAGTCGAAAAAGTTAACGAACCAAAATCAAAATTGGTATGGTGCAAATTAAGGGGAAAAAATACGTTTACCCAGAAATATAATACTCCTATAAAAGAATTTTACAGGATTAAATCCTGCCCCAGCAACAATTGTCGTTTCCATATTCTATGATCCTCTGGATGGATGCCCTAACGACATAAAACAAGGCAATATAACTAAGAATCAAAACCTAAACCCTCACTTAGCCCACAAGTAATATAAAGGCAACAATAATATTAAGACAATAAATTAATTGTATCACCTCACGTCGGCCTTGAGCTCCTCCGCGTCGGAATCTTCCTCCGCTATGCAAAACACCTGAATCTTGCAACTCTCGAAGCTTTCTTTCGTGAGAAGAAGCTGCGATAAAAGCAGCATAAGACCACCGTCTCGTACGATCCAATACAAGTCAATCGTCCCGTACTGTCGTTGATACTCGTTCGGCCACTCATCGAGACCCTTTACAATGACGACTGCCTTGTTGGCAACAATACAGTCGTTGATTATCCCGACGAATGTCACAGGTATTTCGGTTAGGTTTTCTCGACGCCAAATCTCGGGGTACCGCATTACGATGATATTGGGCTTCAGGTTTCCAAGGCCCATGGTCTGAACGATCCCTCTGAAGCCATCGGACATGCTCGGGGCAACGACTATTTCTGCAACGCCTTCACATTTTTTGTATTCAATGTATGTACTAAGTGCCCTACAGGCAGCCTTAGCATCTTCAGCACATTCGTGATAATCTCCGTCTAGGATAGAGACGAATATCGACATTCCCCTGCCTTTCTTTTTCATAAAATTTGCAAAGTCAGCGAGTTTAGGGTGGCAAGGGACGTTCTCGGGGAGTTTACCCCATGGCCGGCAGAATATGAGGGGGATGGGGTACCAGTTCTTTGGATGTACTTGGCTTGCTGCATTTATAATTGGATAGAGATGCAGTAAGAAATGAGCTTAATAACAATTTAGAGAGAGAGACTTGGGTTGCAGTATCAATGACAAAACGCATCAAAAGGTACCTAAACTACCAACTTATGTTTTGATATGTCCCTAAACACTTTTTTGGTTTAAAAAGACTTTTAATTATCAAAACTGTTATTTCACGAGCTCCCTCAAGACGAAAATTGACAGAATTTTTCGATTCACCTTAATGGTTGCATTAAATAATGTATATGTCCTCTTTATTTAATTTAAATTATATACAAAATTATTTTTCGCAAGCCATTCCAAGTTCTCATCACCTTAAGTATTGGTGTTAAAACGACTTGCACAAAACACATCGGATAATAATAAAATTCATGTACAAATTATTTAATGGGATGATTAAGATAAATTTAAAAATTCCATCAATTTTCATCTTAAGGGAGCTCGTGTAATAAAATTCCAATACTTGATCTATCGAAACAAGAGTAGATAGTTTAGGGACCTTTTGATGCATTATGTCGAGTAACAATTTAACACAACTATCTCTGATGTCTAAACAAGGAATAATAAAGAGTGTCTCATCATAGATATGAGTATATTACTGTATATATTATTAACCAAGGGATGAAACTAGATAATATAAATAAAAGTACAAACCTCCTAAAGATCGCAAACTACGAAGAGCAAGCTGAAAGTAAGCACTCTTAAAACCATCACCCCAATCACCAGCTTTCCCTTTGATGCTCACGTAATAATATATGAGGGAAGCTAGGGCTAGAGATACCACGGTGAACGTCCAGGAAATCAAAAACATGATTACTGCAAAACATATACAAGTAAAAGGTATAAGTATTTGAGTTATATAGTATATTCAGTATAAATAGACTGAGTGATCCATATAGCATGTAAAAATGAGTCGGATCAATCTCTCCAACAGTAATTTTCTATGATTGATAGTGGAAAGACATTTTTTACGCAAATGATGCATAAATCATGGATTCAAGAGTGATAAAACCAGGGAATACAAGATAATTAACAAAAAAATGTTTTATTACCATGATGCCCACACGTAAACATCTTTTGGTTTATTAGCAACAGTTTGGTTGAAATATTTGGGTAAAAAATTACACCAGTTGCACCATGCAACTGGTGCACAAACAACTCAAGAAGTTAATATCTGGATAAGACGAGGAAATTCAATTCCCTACTCCATCTTTGGACAGCTCAACAAAGAACTATTTGATGGCAAAACTGCAACTAAAGATCGAAACTAACCTATGCAAATCAATGCTCCAATAAGTGAGAGACTCCAGTGGTGAAATTTCCATCTGGGCCGCCAACTGGGAGCATCTAAAAGATCCAAAAGAAAGCAGGACAAATTGACACCCCCATAGCACAGAAGATAAAACATTGTTATAGTAGGGGTAATAAGGTCAAGATTGCCAATAATAACACATCCAATACAGATGAAGGCTGTCAATAGAGTAGCAGCATGAGGTTCGGTCCCATCTGCCACTTTGAAGTAATTTAGAACAGGTAGAATATCATCATTGGCTATTGCAGCAAGAAGACGGGGGGCTCCAGCCAGGCTCTGTAGAGCAGCACCTAAGGTTGAGAGAATAATACCAATATATGTGATTCCAGGAACGGGCCAAGCAACAGTTGCTGTAAGTAACCTGCAAAGTGGCTCAGTTAAGTACAAGAAAATACATTGATTTACAGCAGTCAGCTTTGAGATAATCGTCTCTTTCTCAATTTGTTGATATTTTCATCTACATGCACTTACAATGTTGGACGTACTGGAAATTATCCCGTGCGAGGCACGGTTAATATATAGGCAATTACTTTGTGGGAATTGTGTAATATGAGATATTTTTAAAAGATGCAAATTTATATTCTATCAAAACATTTCAAATTAAAATAAGCTCATGTTTTAAATTTTATTTTTATGTATGCAATATAGATGTCAAGTTAAAGATAGTAAAAAAAATCTTTAGTTTGGTATATTATATGTTGAAAACAGACATGAAACAAAAACAATATTACAATTTAATATTTGGGTGGAAAAAAATAAATGTTTGTACTTTTGGAATGTAATTTTGACATGAAAATGAGGACTTTCTATTTTTGACAGACAATTGTGTGCGTGTGGTTATTCATATTAGTACAATCAAATTTTAGAATTCATGCCATAGCAAACAAAATAAGGAGAGCTGGTATAGTGCAAACTAGGAACCAGCAGATAACATTTCCAGTTATGAGATTTTCCGTGTTGATTTGATAGTGGGAATCTAAATGTCCAAACATGTAACATAAGGTACCATGTTTGCAAGTTTTATAATATTAAAGGTTTCTTGGGACACCAAGAAAGCATAATAAAAAGGTTTAAACTCCTATATAACATTCTCATTAATGTGTTAAACACCCATTATCTGATCTCTGCCATTCCTTCTACAATGTAAGATGGCCTCTTCTTCCACTTAAACATCTATTTGTAGCATTTGAAATCAAATATCTTTCTTTACGACTGACTATGGTCATAATGGAAACATACATATTGAACACATATATACGTCATAAGAAGAAAATTTTGAATATAACTCCAATTAATGGAAGTTACCCAAAACCAGTTCTAGTGCAACAAAGAACCCTATTTCAGGGAATTTGATCTTATGTGGAAGGAATACATATTCACCAAAGTACCATATTATCTTTCCAGCTAAAAGAAAAAATCACGAGTCAGTTGCATTTAAAGTTCCCGATCAAATTTCCTTACTGTCATACAATAATCTCTAGATCTCTAAGATCACAAAAGTGACTAGAAATCTTAACTAAATTTTCAATTAGTTGGGAGTTAAAATTACTGAACAAATTTATTTTCCCTCATACAACAATCTTGGGATCTCTTAGGCTCCATTTGGATGGAGGGATTTCATCTATGGATTTCAAATCCACCATCCAAATCCACTCCACTTGTTTGGATAATGAATGGATTTCAAATACTTAGATTTTTGCTCACACAATTTTTAGTTAAAATTGAGAGGATTTTAAATTCTTACTAAAACCATGTCATTTGAAATCCACCAATTTTTAAATCCTTTCATTTGAAATACCTCCTCAAATCAAATCCTCTTATCCAAACACAACCTTAGATTGCAGAAGTATCTTAACAAATTTTCAATATCTCCAAGGAGACTGTTCAATGATTAGAAAACAAGTGACTGAACAAAAATTGGAGCATAGCTTTAGTAGGATTTTGAAAGCGCACTGAGGCACGTGCAGCTTGGAAATACCACACGCCTTTCCAATGGAGAGATGCTCAGTGCCGCGCGCCTTTAACAGCTATGAGACTTTCAACCAATTTTGAGAATGATCTCGACAGTCACATAAGCATAGAAAGAAACAGGTGCAGCACAAAAGAACAAACACAAACAGAAGACTAAATGCAAGAAATGACGAGAGAGGAACTAACTGGAATTTGCATATCAGTACCTATCTGTCAAAAGTTTCTCTCTGGTTGCAAGGGCACCAAAAAACAGCACACTGATCAGATATAGAGCTGAAGTTGACAAAGTTGCAGCTAAGGTTCCGATTGGAATCGAACGCTGTGTGTCCTGAAGTGAGGCAGACCGATTTGAACCTGCCATAATCCCCGTTACAGCAGGGAAAAAGAGACCTACCAATGCACTGACAATAACAAAATAATGTAATAGTTTAGAATATATAATATACAGTTACTCCCTCCGCGTTTTACTTGACTACCCATTTGACCCGAGCACGGGTTTTTATGTATGAGTTCTTTAAGTAGTATTTAAAGTGATAAAGTAGATAGAGTAGATTATGTATTTAATAGTATTTAAAGTGATAAAGTTACTTCCTTTTTAGGAAATGGGTAATCTAGTAAAAAACGGACCAAAAAGGAAAACATGTAATTTAGTAAAATACAGAGGGAGTAATATCATTTGAGACTCCGTCAAAAAAAAAAAAAAAATCATTTGAGACATTTATATCATCTTATTCATAGGTAGCCACACATCGTTAATTTGCATGATCAATAACAGAGGGGAACTCCATGATATATATGGTAAAGTTCCAAATGAACATCCTTCAATTACTGCTAACACCATTAAAGGGAACTACTACTTATCGAATCATTTGAGACATTATAGGGAAAAGTGCTTTTCTAGGCCAGTTACTTAGGGGGTTGCAAATTAAGGACATTACTGACAATAATTTTCAATTTATGTAAATGTAGACCAAATTGGCCCAAATTAGCTCAATTTGGACAACATCTACATAAATAAAAAGTATTGTCCTTAATTTACAGGCCCATAAACATAATGTCCTTGTGCAACCCCCCCTAAGTTACGGGCCTAGAAAAACATTTTTCCCGACATGATATCATGTAATTTATACGTTACCTACATGCCTATAGTAGGATATAAAGATATAATTAAATGCCATGATATATAGCAAATTCAAGCTAATATGCAAAACCGGAGTACCAAAATTTTCTCACGTGATACCTCTAGGTAAAGAAAACATATGAGAACAAAATAAGCAAGCTTGACACCAGAGAGTATATTTAGAAAACCAGTAGTGACCTCGTTGGAATAACTCGAATGCACAAATCAGTTCTCAAAAAATTATCATGTAAGAATTCATGCATGGCAATTATTATCTGCAGAAATTCAAAAAAACTAAATTTCACGCGATGTGCCAAAATTGTTAAAGTTGATATATTTAGGAAAGGCACTGTAAGGATGTTGCTAATAATCAATAAAATATGCCTGAAGAAAAGCCAAGGACAAAACTAGGATAATCAAAACAAAGGAAGAAATATGAGGATGCCTCACTTAAAACTCCAGTAAATTTTCCCATTAGGATCCGGGATTCCAGCATTGTTAGTCATCTGATACTCTGAACTCCAATTATCTTTGAAAGATTTCATACTCAAGCCAGTGATTCCTTCTGTTCAGCGCATGGGAACAGATATAAGACATCAAAGAGTCAAAAGAACCTCCAAGACAAATGCCAAAATCATGGGATTTGTTCACCATCATAATAACTTCAACAGTAATAATAATAATAGTTAATAGTAAAGAAAACTGAAATTCACCTGCTGGTTTATCCTCTCTCGCCAAAAAGATCCCAATAAATATGCAGAACAACGAGATAATCACAGGCAAAAGAAAGGCTGGTGCAACCCGATTGATTATTTTGACACCACCAAAAACTATGAAACATAGGATGATTGTCACAACAACCCCATAAACTTGCAAGTCATGTAAACTTGGGCTCGTAACAGGTTGTGCGATGTCCGTTCCGTTTACCTTCACAAAAGTCTGTGCTTCTACAAAATATGATTTATTTTGGAGCTTCAATTCATATGTAGAAACACAATCATACATAAGAAACATGTACTGACAAAACAAATAATAAGTGGTTCTACTTGGGACACCAGAGAGATTTGCTACTCGTTTTTTATTTTAATCACACAAGCAAGACTGCTAATAGTATGTTGATAGCTCGGTAGTGGTCCCTCACTCTAGATTCACCAACAATGATTTTTTTTTAAAAGGATTGATTGATAATTCTGCACTTTCCATTCTGAAGAAATACTTGAGTATATGCTCAAGTTTAAAACAGATAATATGTTTGTCAAAAAAAATATTACAGATAATATGAACTTGCAGATACAAAACGGAAGAACGGAAAAAAATCTAAGCAACAGCCTCAAGTAAACCACTGTCCACCAATACAAAAGAAACATTATATATTTATCAAACTGAGCACCCCACCACCCCCAATCCTAATAAATAAGCTTTATCCACATAAAGGAGACTGGTTACAGTTTAGTTTTGATTATATTCCTATTTATCAGTGGGTAGCATGTTCAAACTTTGAAATGATAATAAAATTTTCGAATACACGACAGAAAACTGGTCTAATGAAACTTTTACAATACCACTGAAGATCATATTCCTTTACCTCTGAAAATCCCTGCCTGAGGTAAAGCATCAAGAAAGGTCTCCACAGCCCCCAAAACGTAACTGTAGAAAATGAACAAATGGATGCATAAAAGATTAGCAACACGATGAAAATTGCAAAATTGATCTCATATATATTGGGTGTTGACAATTTTAGTCATACGAATCAATTTTCTCAATTATTAAGTCCAATAATTTTTAAAATGCTGCAATTTTAGTCTTATATTGACAATTTTTTGTTTTAGGGTGATAAATGATAATTAATTTTGGGATTCTTAATTTTTTTAATTGAAATTAATATGGTCTCACTATGCCTGCCACGTAAGTGGCGCCAAATTACTATTCTGGTTGCTACATGGAATTCTGGCAACTCACATGAGCAGCACGTGCAAAAATCCTACAACTTGTCAATTCAGGACTAAGATTGTACTCCCTCCGTCCAATTTTATAATTCCCATTTGGGTTGGACATGAGTATTAAGGAAAATTGATTGTTTATGTAAAAAGTGAAAGTTTGAGTGGGAAATAGGTAGAAATAAAGTAGTGAGTTAAAGTAATATTTCCTTTTTAGGAAAGGGGAATTATAAAACTGGACAGACAAAAAAGGAAAGTGAGAACTATAAAATTGGACAGAGGGAGTATGATTTATAAAGTTATGACACCTAATTAAGAAAATTGATTCGTATAGGACTAAAACCGTCAACGCCCAACAAACATGGGACCAATTTTGCAACTTACTCTTTACTGTCAAGTGTCAACTAAGAAGCATGAAAAGGAAATTGGAAACCAAGTATTAAGATACTTTGTACTCACAGTGCACCAGCAACTGCATTTCCAAGGAAAAAGCATAAACCAATGCTCACACCAACCTCTGGACCCAAGGCACGACCAATGAGATAATAAGGCCCCCCTCCCTGAACAATAACAGATAGTTCAAGAATGCTGTGAGAATCAATTGATACACTAAAATAAAAATGGAGTCTGATCAATACAGGGCCTGATAATTAATTAAACTATGAATTAGGGGTTCAAAATATTTTTCCTATAGGACCTGAAAAATAAGAATATCGATTTGAGACTTAAAATATAGAAATGATCAATTTAGGACTAACACATTTTAAGACCATGTCTGACATCTTATAGCTTCTAGTTATCCAACAATATTTTTATAAATCACAATTTCAAAAAACAATTGATATATCAATTCCACATGAGTGGAAAATAAAATAAAATAATAACTATGTATATTACTCCCTCCATCCCGTGATGACTTGCATACTTTGACCAACTCACTTTTTAAGAAAAGTGAATTTAGTGGGGTCAAATAAAGGACGGATACTTTGGGTGATTTAGTAAGATGTAAAGGAGATTTCGTGAGGTGTAGGGGAAAATGTGGGCCCAAAATGAGTGGTGATTTTGAAAATAAAATAATGTTGTGAGGGAATTAATTTTGTGGATTATTTTCATATTAGGAGTGCGTAAGTAATCTTGTGACGTCCCAATAAGGAAAATGTGCAAGTAATCACAGGATGGAGCAAGTAATAAATAAGACCATAAACTGTAAGATCCCAAACATGGTCTTAAAATTTGTAAGTCTTTGTAAGTCCTAAATTGATAGTTTCTATTGTTCAGGTCCTGAATTAAAAATTTTGGTACAAAAATTTACATATTGGGTAATCACTAAATACATCTCACTTGGATGAAGCACAAGTTTTTACCAATATCAAAGATATCATTAATACCTTCATAGCGCCATTAGTAGCAATTGCACTCAAAGATATAGTCGTAAGAAAAGTACATGAACCACAGAAGGCAACCAGCAACAATGATTGACCAATTCCAGCCATACCCACAATCCTAAAGTTATAAAGCATAGATCAGAATATAATTCAAGAAGAATATAAATAAATGAATTAACATTAAATGGTAAAAGAGTTCAACTTATATTATCCACTCCTTCCATCCCATAATAACTTTCACACTTTCCTTTTCGGGACATCCCACAATAACTTTCACACCCTTAAAATGGAAAACTCTTTATAAACTACAATATCCACAATTTTACACAAAATGCCATTACTTTTGGCCATACACATACACACAAGTCAACTCATTTCTTTACTTTATGCATAAAAGTTTACAAAATTTCCCCTCAAAATCCTACTCATCATTACATTTTCTTAAAATGTGTGCCCACCTACCTATGGAAGTTATTGTGGGATGGAGGGATTATAAGAGATCAACACTAGCACAGACTAGAATTCATCCAGTCAACTATATAATATTCTTGAATACCTTTGATCTAATTAAACCAACATTTTTTATGGCATTTCCAAGCACAAAATGAGGATACAAGCATATCTTGAACCCACTTTCTTATATACCAAACCGCGTAACTTCTCTCATAGATACGAAACACACAACCACCCATTGGCACAAAAGACAATTGCAAAATTGGTCCTAAGGAAATGTACTGGTGTGGTTACCCTAAAGACAATTGCACAACCACCCTCTATGCATTGTAATACATACACACATCCACAATCTGAAATCTAAGCCCGACTTGAGCAATAATTATTGTGCTAGAACGAAATACAAATAATTCTGTCTGCTCGCGCCCAAGATCGTGAGTGTCAAGACAGGCAGGTTAATGAATATTCAGTACAAGCATTTAGAGCAGTGAACTTACCATGTAAACCTGATGTAGTAGATAATTCCCAAAATATTTTGCAAACAAGGCACAAACACACCCATCATTGTTCCCAATTTGACATTGTTGGCCTGTGTGATAAGTTACTTGCTTTAGAGGACATCAAGACATTGATATAATAGTTCAAGTACATGCATTCCATTTCATTAACCAAACACAAAACCATAACAATGCTGCAGTCCACCTCTGAAGAGTGCATAATAGAGAAAGGGGGAGTAGAAACAAGCTTTAACATTAATTAAGCCATCACGTTGAATGCTTATAAGTCAAAAAATAGCACAACAAGCTGATAAGGAGCCTGGAAATTCGAAAGAAAGATCAGTATACCCCTATGCCTAAGTGTCTATATTGTAAAACTCAAACAGACCGATTTGTTCTAATTTTAATTCGAAAACAGAGAAAGAAATAAGAAGGAAAGCAGGGCAAGGCGTATATCCAGACATTTTCCAACAAGGAAAGACCATAAGTATCAATCATTCATTGATCTTAATTTGGATCCATAGGGCCAACATCAAATTTTACTCACTCTGATTGCATTAGCCATAACAAATATAGAAATCCTGAAAATTGATATTAGTGTGAAGGAGAAACAATTCTAGCACAAGTTTCCTGAGCCATTAGCCAGTATGAACTAGGACACCTTTATAGCTTACATCTAAACTAGAAGAAATGGAGTAAACATTGGTGTTAATCAGGTATCTACTAATGCAGAAAATAAAATATGACAACTTTCTCAGGGTATCCAGTCACATCAACTTATTTCTTCCATAAGCAAAAGAAAAGGCAAATATCTTGGATTTCCTCCAGGAAATAAAAATGATAGCATATGATTTAAATATACCGATTTTTTTTTAAAGCTCATTATCTCGAAATGTGCAATCTGTCTACCAACAATGTAATCCAAAACATTAAGCTCACATTCAGGCTCAGGTATTCTTCACAACTTTAGTAAACCAACGCTAAGGGAAGGTAGTCTAGTGCTCACTCTGAGTACCGTTCATCAAATGATATAATACTTCTCCCAAGTTTTTACATATTTTCTCATTAATACTCAAGCTACAGGTAAGACTTAAGTCTAATTTGAAGCTGCCCGTTCATCTTCAAAAGATTAGAGACAATAGGCATCAAGAAATACTAAAAATCATGAGGGTGTGCACAATCAATAAGCTGGGGCAATCACCATCAGATATTAGGATAGAACTAAATACTCAGCAGGACCACACCTAATAGGCTAATACAGATTTTATTGGTACCTTTGGACGCTCAACATGAATTTGTCCATCTTCTCCATCTCTAGGACTAGAGGGTGCCGGAATCTGATCACCTGCCATACTGGGGCATGAATAGAATCAAAAATCATTCAGACTAAAACTATGAACTATTTATACAAATATTTTCCAGATTGCTAATCACAGGGTAATAACCATTATGTCAAAGGAACAAGTGATTATTAAAAAAAAAAAAGCAAGGGAACACTTTGATGAGTGATAAAAATTTTAAAAAGAAAATAATGTGAATATGCATGAAGAAATGATACCTTTTGAGCCCTAATATATTGACAAGTGAGTCAAAACCAAATAACTCCAACTTGGATTCATTCTGTGAGCTATTGCCTCCTCCGTGATTAGGTAGTGACGCATCTCTTCCCTCAGACCCAACTTTAACTTTTCTACAAATGCACAAGGGTCATGCAAAAACGTACAACCAACTGAGAAAGATATAGGAGTAGAAAATAATTCCAAACAGAGATTGGTAAGCACCATGCCATCAATATGTAAGCAAAATAACAGAGCCAATATAATGGATACCAGTTCAGAAAATGCATGGTTAAATGTTTAGCTACAGGATAGAAGCATGTGAATTTACAATGGTAAAACCTAAACTTCAGCAGGCATATGAAAATGTCTCAATTGTATTGTCCTTCTCAAAGGGGTAGGGTAGAAGGTATATAACACCACAGTTGTTCAGTTCAGATACATGGCAATCTAAGAAAAGAGAGAAATAATGCCTAAACATGTAAAACTGAAATAAAATTCACAGACTTATGCATAATCAGTCGCAAGTGATGGAGAGGAGATCAACTATAAAATCAGACGAGCCAGCATTTTTTGCAGCAGTATCATTTTATTCATTTTAGAAAGTTGGTGAAATGCATTTCCGTATTTGATGAAACACATTTAAGGCGTTCATAAATAATGTAGAATCCCTGCAGCTTGCTCTATTGGTTCCCATTCATAAATCTATGGTTTTTTTAAAATTGTCCTCCAATAAGAGTTTTCTGCAGCGCTTTCAGAGTTTAGGACTTGAAAAATCAGCATGAATGATTATCAGCAGACTTTAACTTAAAAGCCATCCTAAGAAAAAAGCCTTTATTTTTACACAACTGATTGAAAGTATGTGATTCATAAGCAATTAGGCAATAACAATAAGGCATCTACAATAACCAACTTCGAAACCTTAATTCATTCTACTTGTAAAACCCGTTAAGCATGGTGTCAACAATAACACCATTGCACAAAATAGAAGTAAAATCTCCAATTTAAACATGAACAAGAGTGTGACAGTTTCAGTTACTTGAGATCATTAGGAGTGCCTAAGGAAGCCGAAGATGAGCTAGGATCGATGGGCGACATCTCGAGGACCGCTCGATCATTGTCGTGCGCAAACACTGGCGAGTACTTGCGCCCACCCAAACCCCTCCCTGATGAAAACTCATTATCCTCTGTTTCTATTTCCACACCAATGTGTTCAGCCGCCATTGCATTGATTAAATTCACGGGATCTACTCTCTATCTCTCCCCCACTGTACGGTATGAAAGAAACAATAGGGGTTAAGAATAAGAAAGCACAAAAACGGGATTCAGATCCAAAAGGATTGAAAACCAGAAAGATCTCTGACAATTCACAAAAAGGATTGAAAATTAAACAATATCTTGAATTGTATTCTACATATATATTTTAACGTATCGTGAGAGAGAGAGATTTGAACTTTTGAAGAATGCAAGAAATGGCGTTTATTTTTCTATTGCAAGCAAAGACCCTCTCTGCAATTCCTATTAACCGAAAATAGGCGCGTGGAACCACGGATATGAGTTAGCGCGTCGCTATTGGACTGGGGGATACAGTAGTAAGTAGTAACAGTTCTAATAAAAAACTCTCTCTACTTCTTCATCCTTTCTCTCTTAAGAAAGAAAAGAGTGTTCATCTTCCTAAGGTTCGAATTAATATCCGCATTAAGTTCTTCTTAAAAAGCCTTAAATTGGTTTTTTCTTTTTTATCACTGGGTTTTAACATTAAATGAGTGTTGTTTTTTACAAGACAAATAAACTCTTTTGGTGGTTTCTTGGATTTCTAAAATTCGGCTCATCATAACCATTATTTGGTTTTGGCAAACAAATTGGAGGAAGGTGAATATCACGTGCGTCTACATTGGCGGTGTGAATAACGGCGAGAAGAATTAACTCCATAAACTCACACCGGGTTGTATCGATTTCTACAATGAAAGGGTGTTGCTTTGGAGAAGATATCTGCAATGATTTATTTCTCTCAGATAGGCCAATGGTTTTCAAGAATTTTGGTGGTTTTCTTCTTGGAATTCTGCCTATAAATATGGAACGCAAGGCAAATGGACAGGTACAACTCTTCATCTTCTTCCTTCTTGTGTACGATTCATACCTTTCTCTCCAAAAAATGGCTATGGCGATTCAGCAACAATTTAGTGAGTGTTACATATCGGAGAAAGAGGAAGCTAACACGGCTCTTCAGACGAACGAGCTCATTATCCCTACTTCCTCTGTTGCTTTAAAGTTTGCTTCAAGAAGGTTCTTTAATGTGATTGAGTTAAATAAGCTTCTTGTTTCAAGCTGGAAAGTTAACTCCACTCTCAAGGTTACTTCTGTGGGAAATGGTCTGTATATTGTTGATTTTCAGGGCAAAGCTGAAATGCAAGAGGTTTTGGACATGCAACCATGGAATCTGAGGCGGTCACTCATGGTTTTGAAGCAACTTTCTGGAGAGGAGTGTTTTGCGAGCATGAAGATGGACCGTGTACCTTTCTGGGTACAGATCCATGGCCTCCCTGCACATGCAATGACCAAGATAACGGGAGAAAGAGTTGGGAGTGTTCTTGGTGAGGTTTTGCAAGTTAATGCTAAAGAAGGAGAGGTGGCTTGGGGTGAATCTCTTAGAGTTCGTGTGCTTCTTGACACGGAGGCACCTTTATGCAGATTCTCTAATTTCACTGTTCAAAATGATACCATTTTTATCTTTTTTCGCTATGAAAGGCTTTCTGACTTTTGCTCTTTTTGTGGGCATCTGACTTATTCGGTTAGGGTTTGTAGTCAGGCGAAGGATAAAGATGAGGAATGGTGTGAAAGCCACAAATTCTTTCCTGACTGGTTGAAGGCGGATAAAACAAAAAGACCCAATTTGGGTGACATGCAAGACCTTTCAAGGCTACTGGGAAGAAACTTTGGTACTCCTAAAGAGGTGATGGCTCCAAAATCAACGGATCAGAGAGGAATGAACACAGGTAATATTATAAATGTGGAAGAAAATGCTACTTCTGACTCTGAGAAAAGGAGGAGAGCCAAAGGCAAGGCAGTGATGTTAGATGAGGGGGTGAAAGAAATGTGGAAAATGGCGGAACAGGAGGTGTTGGGGCCTCATTGGAATCTGAATGAAGAAGCTCAATCCAAACAGAATCATACGGAAGTGGTCTATACCTTTCGGGAGCTTATGACAACGAGAAATGAAGGGGAGGAGGTGGCACGATGTAGAACTGACAAGATTGATCCTAGAACAGGTATGGTGCTTGAACCCCTAACTTTTACTATACCAGTTGGTCACCATCATAGAATGTTTATTGAGCATTTGGGGGAAAAAGAGAAAGATAAGGGGAAAGAAATGCGGATTATTCATCATGTGGGAAGGGATTTCAAGAACTTTGATTTTACGGCATTTGTTGAAATCATTTCTGAAGGGGAAAAGCCTTATGTTCCCTTTCGTGAAGAAATGGGATAGAATAATGTGGAAGAGGTACCAAATGAAGCCAATTAGGATAGTTTTTCAATTTCGGGGGATATGAGGTCTGGAAAAAAAAGATTGTGGAGGGATCACTCAGGGGATCTTGCAGATTTCATACGAGCAGAAAATGTGCGCAATGAAGTGGATGGCTTATTTTTTATGAAGAAAGCAAGAAGCATGATTGAAACATACGGATCAGAAATTTCATTTCCAATGATGGCGGGTGTTGAGGTTACTCAACCCCGCCGTGATGAATGAGGCTTATGTGTTGGAACGCACGTGGTGTTTGTAGTACACGTGCGTTCAGTTCGATTAGGAAGTTGATTGAGTTGTATCATCCTTCCTATTTCTTTGTGTCTGAAACTAAATGTAATGCTTCACTTGCAGAAACTCTTAGAGTTAGGTTAGGGTTTTCTAATGTGTTTTGTGTTAATGCTTGTGGGAATTCTGGTGGACTTGCTTTATTTTGGAATGAAAGTGAAGTTTCTGTGTTGTCGTATTCTTCAGGCCATATTGATTGTCGTATTTCTGATTCTGTTGGTGTTTGGAGGTTCACTGGATTTTATGGTCACCCAACACCTCATCAAAGAGTAGCATTTTGGCAACTACTTAAAAGACTCGAAAATTATCTACCAAACTTATCAAATCCATGGTTGATTGGTGGAGATTTTAATGAGATTCTCTATAATCATGAAAAAAAAGGAGGCCTGACTAAACAAAGCAGTAATATTGCCTTGTTTCAAGATGCACTGATACACAATGAACTTCAAAGCATTAAGATGTTGGGGTCAAAATTCACTTGGCATAATAGGAGAAAAGGAGAATTCCACATTAAGGAGAAACTGGATAGGTTTTTGGCCAATGAGGCTTGGATGAATGTTTGCAATTTTTATGAGGCGGTTTCTTTGGAGTTTTATAGCTCAGATCACAGGCCAATTATGATTAATTTTGAAAATCAAAAGCAGAATGTGGTGAAGGAAAGGGGAAAGAGACCATTCAAATTTGAGAATTATTGGATGAAAGAACCTGATTTTAAAAAGGTGGTGTCAGTTTCTTGGAATAATTTGAACTCTAATGTGCCATTGAAACAGAATCTAAATGCTTGTGGCACAATGTTGAGAAACTGGGCAAAAACAAAAGGAGGCACACTAACTTACAGGATTAAACGGACCCAAGATCAAGTAAATGAAATCCTGGATGATGATACGGCGGTTCCAAATATGGCAAAACTTGGCGAATTAGAAGAGGAATTGGCAAAACTACAGTCGCAGGAGGAATGGTTTTGGAAGCAAAGAGCTAGGGTGTCTTGGCTTCAAGAAGGGGATCGAAATACAAAACTCTTTCATTGCCGAGCTAATCAAAGAAATATGAAGAACACCATTAGTAGAATTCAAGATGAGAATGGGAATTGGATGCATTCAAGGCATGACATTGGGGGTGTTCTTATGGATTACTTTAAGAAAGTGTTCTCTTCAAGTAGTCCATCAAGTACTGAAATTAGAAGGGCAACACAATTTATTAACACTAAGATCACTACTGAGAATTCCAATGCTCTTAATATTCCATTCTAAAAAATGGAGGTGTTAAAGGCAGTTAAGGATTTTTCTCCTTGGAAGGCCCCGGGTCCGGATGGTTATCCAGCATCTTTTTATCAACAGAATTGGAATATCATTGGTGAGGATATATCGAAAGAGGTTCTGAATATTCTGAATGGAGAAGGAACACTCAATAGCTGGAATCATACAATTATATCTGTTATCCCAAAAAAGAAAGATTATGCTTCTCCACAAGATTTCAGGCCTATTAGTTTGTGCAATGTTTTCTATCGCATTCTTGCTAGAACAGTAACTAATAGGCTAAAGGGTGTGCTTAATGACCTGATTGATCTTCATCAGCGTGCTTTTGTTCCTGGTAGAAATATTACTAATAATATCTTGGTGGCATATGAGGGAATGCATTTTTTAAAATCTTCGAAAAGCAAGGTGGGATATGCGGCTTTAAAATTGGATATGAGTAAAGCATACGATCGAATTGAATGGTCTTTTCTTATGAAAATCCTCATTGCAATGGATTTCCCTGAAAGATGGATACAGATCATTTGGAAATGCATTTCAACTGTATCTTATTCAATCAAGATCAATGGTTCTTTCTCTGAGACATTTGTCCCCTCTAGAGGCTTGAGACAAGGAGATCCCTTGTCACCATACCTTTTTGTGTTGTGTGCACAAGCTCTCTCTTCAATACTATCATCTGTGGTTGAATCTAAACAGGTTTCGGGCATTAAAGTTGCTCATAATGCGCCGATTCTTTCTCATTTATTCTTTGCGGATGATAGTATATTGTTTTTCAAAGCTTCTAAAGATGAAACACAAGCTGTGGCGAATTGTATATATGTGTATGAAAAGGCTTCTGGACAGGTGGTCAATAGGGAGAAATCATCCATTACTTTTAGCTCCTCAACTTGCCAAACTAATGTGGATCAAGCTAAATGCATCCTGGGTATTCGGTCCTCTCAAGGTCATGATTTTTATTTGGGGCTTCCCACAATTGTTCCAAAAGCTAAGAGATACAAGTTTGGATACCTTACAGATAGGGTGCGGGGGAAGGTGCTATCATGGAAGCACAAATCTTTTTCAGAAGGAGGTAAAGAGGTCTTAATTAAGGCTGTTCTTCAAGCTACGGTATCTTATGTTATGTCATGTTTTCGAATTCCGGTGGCAGTGTGCACGGATATTGAAAAATTGATGGCAGGTTTTTGGTGGGGAGATGGGGATTCAGGGAAGAAAAAACATTGGAGGAAATGGTCTAAGCTATGCATTCCAAAAAGTGTTGGAGGTATTGGTTTTAGGAGTATGGTGCTTTTTAATAAAGCTCTTTTAGCAAAACAATTGTGGAGAATTATAACTAAACCTGATACACTGCTGGGAAAGGTTTTCAATGCAAAATATATTAAAGGAGCATGTCTTTCGGATATGGATATTGGCCCAAATCTGTCTTTTGTTTGGAGATCACTTTGGTGGAGTAAGGAGTTGCTGGATAGGGGAGCAAGATGGAGAGTTGGTTGTGGAAAAGGGATTAGCCTATTCAAGGATAGATGGGTGAATGGTTTGGAGGGAGGGAGAATTTTTTCCAGAATGGCTAGTGCTTCGACAGTGAATAGGTTTTTGTTGGCGGATGGCTCATGGAATGTACAACTCATTCAACAAGCTTTTTACACATATGAAGCGGATCAGATTCTCAATACTCCCACTTTTGTCATGGACTATATTGATCATCTTTTCTGGCCACACACATCTACAGGTATGTATTCGGTTTCTTCAGGATACTCTTTGGCTTTGAATGATGAAATTAAATAGGATAGACGCTATGTGGCGGAATCCTCTAATAATCAGATGAGTACGACGATTTTTAAAGCAATTTGGAAACTTGAGGTGCCGCCAAAAGTACGGATTTTCTGCTGGAAAATGGCACAAAATATGTTACCATCCGAGGGTAATCTTGTTTTGCATCATGTGCCTATGGAGTCGACTTGCCGATGTTGTGGAGCCTTTTTCGCAGACACTATCCATTGTATTTTTAATTGTGTTATTGCCAGAAGATCGTGGAAAGATACAGGGCTATGGATTGATATTTGTCAAGCAACAAAAGGTAATGGTTTGGAGTTTATTAGTTGGTGTGTGCAATATTTGAAAGTGGACAAGATGGCTCTGGTAATTATGGTGGCATGGGCTATATGGAAGGAAAGGTGTATTTACACACATAGGGAAGGCCAAAGTAATGGAATCGTGGATAAGAAAATGCTTTTCAATGTGAAGTGGGCAATCTCTTATTTGTCGGATTTTCAGAAACTTAGGAACATTGCCAACACTTTGGGTGATCACATATAAAAAAGAAAGGAGTTGTTTGGGCTGGTTCCGGAAGGCCTTATTCTTTATACGGATGCAGCTTTTAATGAGGAGAAGAGGTTCTTTGCAGTAGGCTATGTGGTCATTGAGTCCAATTCGAAGATCTTACTTGCAGGATCACAGAAAATGAAGCATCTGGGTTCGGTTTGTGGTGCAGAATTAAAGGCAATGGCAATTGGTTTACAAAGATGTATTCGTCATAATATCAAAATCAATGCTATTCGTACGGATTCTATGGATGCTATGAGTGCTATTGAGAATGGAGATCAGTTAGGAGCTCTGGAATTCAACACAGCTAAAGAAGTTAAAGATCTAATACTTCAGCTATTGGTCTGGGATTGTCAATGGATTCCGAGAGAATAAAATCAGATTGCGCACGAATTGACAGCTAAGTCTTTTAACACTTCGTATCCTCAAGATTGGATTGAAGATGAGTGTCCTCAATATTACAAGGAAATGCTAGTTAGTCACTCTCCAAGTTGAGAGATTGTATTTATTGTTCCTTGTTATGTTGTCAAAAAAAAAAAAAAAAAGTAGTAACAGTTCTGCATACTCTTTCCCTGCGGTTCGTGCTATTAACGTATCCCACGCTTTTTAAGGTTTTTTTTTTTGACAGGACGCGTTTTAGTAATTTCAGTAATAAAGATTGTTGACTTTTTTTTTTTAACAAAAAATACTTTGACTTATATTACCTCAAGAAAATTTAATAGAAAGGTGACAATTTGCTACATGGATTTTTGTTGGGCTTGGTAATGTTATGGCCTTCTATTTCCCTCTTCTAGAAGTTGGGGTTACTACTTAATATTAAGTAAATATTTTTTATTATATGTTCAAACTTTGTAAGTAAATACAATATATTTTTTTATCCGTTTAATTTAATATGTATATTTTAAAATAGAAATAATATTTGACAACTGGACGGTTAGTGATTCTCTTTGGAGTGCTCTGTGGAAGTTAAAAATTCCCCCACGGATCAAGGACTGTGTGTGGAGAGCATGCAAAGGGTGGCTTCCGGTTAAATACAATCTGTTTCGTAGAGGGATGGGTGAAAGTTCTATTTACCCGACATGCGAAAGTTTCACCGAGATAATATGGCCCTGCCTTGTGGATTGTGAGTTAGCCCAGAAGTGCTGGAGAGATAGTGGGCTTTGGGATTCTATTGAAGCTGAAATTCCTGCTGTGGATAATCATTCTGAGTTGTTTCTCAATTTAATTAATAAACTTCCTCATGATGACAGGGAGAAGTTGGCAAGTATTATTTGGTATTTGTGGAAGAACAGGAATGCTACTGTATAGATGAATGAGAGATTGAATGCAACTCAAATTATTTTTCGAGCAGCTAGCTTCCTGAGGGAGTGGAAGGAAGTTCGGTGTCGGATTAGGAGGACTGAAACACTGCATGTTTGCACGAATTGGCATCGACCTGGCTTAGGGTGTTTCAAAATTAATGTGGACGCGGCTTTTTTCGAGGAGGCTTGTAAGACGGGGAGTGGAATGGTTCTTCGTGATGAGGAAGGTGAGTTCGTAGCTGCTAAAATTATGTTAATCTCAGGGCTGATGACAGCGGAGGAGGGTGAGGCTTGGGGAGTTAGAGAAGCTTTGCATTGGGCTCAAGATCTTGGGCTCATGAATGTCACTGTTGAAACTGATGCCAAACAAGTGGTTGATGAGCTGCGGAAGAATATGGTGGATATTGGGGATACTCCTTTTGGGGATATGATCAAGATGGGGAAGCAGCTTCTTGAATCGCAGTGTTATTTTCAAGTTTCTTATGTTCCACGAAATGCCAATAAATTGGCACATGAATTTGCAAGGAATTCCCGTTGGTACGGGAACCTTCATAATTGGGTCGAGCCTCCAAATTTTGTGGATGGCCTTCTCGATTGGTGTTTAATTTGCCCGTAATGCAAGTTTAGTTCCAAAAAAAAAAAAAAATAGAAATAATATTAGTATTATTATTCTTAAACTTAATAACACTCTCTTCAATATATCTACTTTATACATAAATAATCAATATTTCTTAAAACTTGTATGAATGGAATCATATATACAAATTTAAGATGGGGGATTGTCATTTTTACATTCAAAATAGAGCTACTAAAAATATGTGTGGAGACTTTTTTTTTACCAAAATGCCCTTAATATATCTTAAAGCAAACAATGATGAATTTTTAAAATACGGAAATAAAAACTCGATTGTTGTGAAACAACTTAAAAGTATAACTTCATATATTACATAAATGAACAAGATGTAGAGATAATATAGAAATCTCTTATTCCACCTCTAAGTATGTATTACAAACATTATCAACTCTATTTATAGGGAACAATATAAGTTGAAGAAGATGAAATGAAAGGTCAAAGATTAATGTTGGTACATGAACCAACAATGTACATCAAATGTCACATTATGGACATTCACACCATATGAATATTATTCATAAAACTCCCCCTTGAATGTCCATTATATAAGATTATGCCTCGTTAAAATCCAATGAGAAGAAACGCGCATTAACTCCCCCTGATGATTACATCACTTCACATCCTTAAGATGTCGCATTCCAATTTTGTATCTCAATTTCTCAAACGTTGAAGTAGGTAAAGACTTGGTAAATAAATCAACCAAATTATCACTTGAACAAATTTGTTACACACTGATGTCACCATTTTGCTGAAGATCGTGAGTAAAGAAGAATTTAAGATCAATATGCTTTGTTCTATCACCTTTGATAAATTCTTTCGTTAGTTGGGCAACACATGCAACATTCTCTTCATATATCACAGTTGTATTATCCACTGAGTTTAATCCACACTGTCCAAAATATGTTGTGTGACAGAATGCAACCAAACACATTCACGACCTGCCTCGTGAATTGCTAGGATCCCTGCATGGTTAAATGAAGTAGGAACTAAAGTTTGTTTAATAGAACGCCATGAAATAGTTGTACCTCCATATGTGAACAAATAATCTGTTTGGGATCGGACTTTGTGCGGGTCTGATAAGTAGCCTGCATCTGCATAACTAACTAAACAAGGTTCTGATAAGTTTAAAAAATATAAATTCATATCCATTGTTCATCTAAGATATCGGGAAACATGTTTAACACAATTCCAATGCCTATGAATTGAAGAATAATTATATCTTGCTAATAAATTAACAACAAATGATATATCTAACCTTGTGTTGCTAGCAAGATATATTAGCGCACCTATTGCACTCAAATATGGTACTTCTTGACCAAGCAGTTCTTCATTTTCTTCGCAAGGTCGAAATGGATCTTTCGCTACATTCAGTGAACGCACAACCATAAGTGTGCTTAAAGGATGTGTTTTATCCATATAAAACTATTTTAACACTTTCATAACATAAGTGGATTAATGCACACAAATTTATTAAATTGTACAATTTGAAGACCCAAACAAAATTTTATTTTACCAAGATCCTTTATTTCAAATTCCTTCTTGAGGGAAGCCACTGCCTTTGATAACTCTGTAGGAGTCTCAGTGATATTCAAATCATCAACATATACAGTAATAATCATCACATATTCACATCCAGATCTTTTAATAAAAACATAGGGTATATATGATCATTATTATATCCCTCCTTAATCAAGAATGCATCAAACAAGTGTACCACATGCGACCAGACTGCTTTAATCCATAAAAGCATTTGCTTAACTTGACTGAATACATGTTTTGAGAATTCTCGTTTTTCATTATCGGTACCTTTAATCCCTCGGGGATTGTCATATAAATATCTTTCTCTAATGAGTCGTACAAATAGGCTGTAACGACATCTAATAGACGCATTTCAAGTTTTTCTTGCACTGCCAGACTTACTAAATAACGAAAAGTTATTGCATCCACCACAGGAGAATAAGTCTCCTCATAATCAACACTTGGTCTTTGGGTAAAACCTTGTGCAATAAGTCGTACTTTATACCTCACGATTTCATTTTTCTCATTTCTTTTTCGCACAATTACTTCTTTATGACCCACAAGTTTTATACCATTAGGTATACGAACAAAAGGTTCGAAAACTTTTCGTTTAATAAGAGATTGTAATTTTGCATTTATTGCGTCTTTCCACATTGACCAATCATCTCGTTTTCTACATTCATCAACAGATGTAGGTTCATGATCCTCATCATCTTCCATCATATTAAGCGCTATATTATATACAAAGATATTGTCGACGTCGATTTCATTTCGGTTCCATATTTCTCCTATTCTGACATAATTTATCGATATTTCATCATTTTCGGGCGCCTGAAATATCATTTTCTGGGACTTTAAGTAGTATGTCAGATTTTTCAACAAGAATGTTCACATTATGACCATCTTCAATATTTGCTCCTTTTATTTTATTTTATTTTTTTGAGAATTTTTTTTCTTTGGAACCGAGAGGTCTACCACGCTCCAGGCGTGCCGTAGACTCATTTGCCATGGAAGACGGACCTTCAGGGACATCAGTGCTGTTAGGAGCATTAGCAACTGTAATATAAGATTTTGTAACTCTTTTAAGGTCAGTAAATGTGTCTGGCAGTTGATTCACAATCTTTTGCAAATGAATTATCTTTTCAACTTCTAGTTCACACTACTTTGTACGAGGATCCATGCAATTCAATGATAATTTATTTCAAGAAATATTCATTTCTAACAGCTTACTTTTCCCCCCTAATGTTGGAAAAATTGTCTTCATCAAAATAACAATTAACAAACATTTCCATGAATAGATCTCCGGTCAATGGTTCTAAATATTTAACAATAGACGGAGATTCATATCCAACATATACCCTCATTCTTCTTTGGGGACCCATCTTTTTTGCGTTGTGGTGGAGCAATCGGTGCATATACAACACATCCAAAAGTTCTTAGATGGGATATGTTTGGTTCCTGACCTTGAACCATTTGTATGGGGAAAATGCTATGATAACTTGTTGGCATGATGCGCACAAGTGCTGTCGCATGCAATATAAAATGATCCCAAGCTAAAATAGAGAGTTTATATTTCATCAATATTGGTCGGACAATCAATTAAATATGTTTTATAGATGATTCAACAAGACTGTTCTATGTACGAACATGAGCAACCATATGTTCAATATGTATTTCAATTGATATACAATAAACGTTGAAAGCCTGAGATGAAAAAATTCACCAGCATTTGCAAGACGAATCGTCTTAGACTCTTAACTGCATCATCAGGAAATTGTACTCACAATTGCATTATTTGTCCCAATAACCTTGTAAAAACCAAATTGTGAGATGACAATAAGCATACATGTGACCACTTAGTCGATGCATCAATCAAAACCATTAAATATCTAAATGGTCCACTTGGCGTATGTATATGTCCGCATATATCCCCTTGAATTCGTTCCAAGAACATAAGATTTTCATGCTCAACTTTAGCTGGTGATGGCCTTATAATTAATTTTCCTTGTGAACAAGTAGCACATTAAAATTCATTGGGGTATAGCATTTTTCTATTTTTCAATGATTGCCCACCAGAATTTTCTACAATTTTTCGCATCATTATGGAACCGGGATGGCCCAACCGATCATGCCAATCATTAAATTCGGTAGTAACCTTTTGGTTTACTACGACATAAATTTCAATTGTTCTTACACTCATGCAATACGTATAAATTCGAGGATTAAGCGGGTAACTTCTCCAACATACATTTCTTTCCCGCAACAATTGTAGTAATATTAAAATACTCAATATTGCCTTCATTTGTAGTCTCAAGATGATATCCATTCAAATGAATATCTTTAAAACTCAATAAATTTCTTTGAGACTTTCCAAAGAACAAGGCATCATTGATAATGAATTTATCCCCCCGGGTTATAGAATAGTGGCTCTTCCAAAACCTTCAATTATTTTTGTACAACCAAGTTTTGTATTTACATTGGCTTCTCCACATTTTATATGTGAGAATAATTTATTATTGTTGAATATATTGTGCATAATAGAACTATCCACGAGACATAAATCTCCACATTCTTTCTTGAATGTTGATGTTGTCATACCATTTTCCATTTAAAAAAAATGCAAAAGTAAGAAATTTACAATCTAATTATTTTATTTTAAGGTAAATGAAAACGTAATAGTCACTCATATTATAAAGGATAAGAAATACTAAGACATTGCATAACATAAGAAAACAAACATTACATAATAAATTATTGAAAAGAAATTATGATGGAGTATTAGAACGATCTAATTTCCACCTTCAAGGTGGGTAAGGTAATCAACAACATCCAATTGTGTTATGTCAAACATCTCATTATCGAATTCATTATTCACATAATTTATTTCAACTCTTTTCTATTTTCCTTTAATGTTCAGAAATTTGTTTGCCCTTTTTAGGGCCTTTAAAATTCGGACATGTATTATAATCATTTTGAAATCTGCCTCGGTCAAAATCACACCCTCGTTCGAGGCCTGATTTTTCATCAAAAAATTATTAATTTTATCAGCTACCAAGAGACATGAAATTAGTTCAGAATATTTAGTAAAATTCTTCTCACGATATTGTTGTTACAAAATCACATTAGAAGCATGAAATGTGGAGAATGTCTTTTCAAGCATACCATCATCACTAATATTTTCTCCACATAATTTTAATTGAGAAGTGATTCTTAACATAGTTGAATTGTACTCACTCACGAATTTATAATCATATCTTTTTTTAAGATTTATCCACAATTAAAGTGGATCTTTCACCGTGAGATATTCAACTTTCAATCCTTCATCAAGATAGTGGCAAAGGAAAATCATGGCTTTGGGTCTTTGGCCTTATTTTTTATTATATATATATGCTTGATTTGCCACTTCTATGGAATCCCCAAGACCCATGACATCCAAATGAATTTCAACATCAAGAATTCATTACAATTTTTTTCCAATAATATCAAGAGCCACAAATTTAAATTTTGTCAAATTTGACATGTTGGAAACTATCAAATAAACAAGAGATTGATTAATTGTAAAATGACATAATCATCAAAATAGTAATGAAATAAGAGATGACAAATAAATATTGTAAGATAATATATTCTAAACATTTCAATACATACCTCTGTACAATACCTGGAATGTATCACTATCTGAATTTCGTCGGTAGAAATATTTTACGAGTTTCGTGCTGATAACGTGTTGTGAAACAACTTAAAAGTATAACTTCATATATTACATAAGTGAACAAGCTGTAGAGATAATATAGAAATCTCTTATTCCAAACAATGTACATCAAATGTCACATTATGGACATTCACACCATATAAATATTATTCATAACATCGATTTATATGTTTAAAATATGGCAATCGTGATTATGGTTTAATGGTAAAATAATGTTTATAACTAATTATCACGTTATTTGGTGGCTGGGTGATGTGCTAGGTGGAACTGTGGGCATTTGAGGGTGGACTTTGTTTTAGTTTTGAAACTAGATTTTATGTTGATCGTGTAAGTTGTTGCAATCACGGAAAAAACCACCCATAGCTTAGGGTGACCCTGACTCTTCTCAACTTTTTTTTACCATATATATGTACAAAATAATAGATTAGTATGAAATGAAATATAATAAAATAATAAATATAGTACAATTAATATGATTAAGAGATAGAAAATAATATGTTAAAAATGGAATTAGAAAATTTATTGTGGAACATAAACAAAAAGAAAATTGAGAAAGTTGTAGTGGAACCAAAATAATAATATCATTTTAAGGGCGTGAAGAGTATTTTGAAATAGACCAAAGTCTGGTCTAATTTTATCAGATATGGATTCAAGTCGCAAGAGCCGACCCTATTCTCTTAAAATTTCCAAATCGAGAAAGTGTAAACCATATGATGCGGCCTAAAAATGTCACTTAATGAGGAGTCGACACGTGTATGAATGATAGGATTGGGAAGAATGGATAGAATCATTTAGGGTTCTCTGGATAAAGAATCCTCTCCGAAGGGCTCTCGGGAGGGAGCTTCGTCTGGAGATGAATATCAGAATCAAACAGTTTTAGCTAGGATCGTGGGTCGCAAATATAGGATTCTCCCGCTATTTCCGCTCTAGCTTTAATGAAAAGAAGACCATGTCCTCCTTTATTTGAGGAGGATAAGTCCACGAAGATTGGATGCTGCCGAGTCTTGAGGAAGTGGAGAATAAGGGAGACTGGGTCTCCTCGGTAGGGCCGAGTCTTACGGGCAACTCCGAGATAAGAGGAAGGCTTGACTTCCTCTCCAGAAGGTATCTCTATAAATAGGTAATTTTGAAGATATTTCCAGGTTAGACACTTACACCTTAAAACCTAATATACTGAATACCAGCATCTCTTCTTGCGATTCTTTGAGTTGATTTAAGATATCCAGGATCTTGAGATCCTTGGGAGATTTGATAAGCCCTATACTGACTTAGGCATCGGAGTGTCCACACCGGACTCACCTCCGGTGTGTTCCTTGCAGGTCATTCGAAGATTCCGAGAGGAGATAATCTATTCAGGACTATTTTACACATTCGGGAAGAAGGACATCCATTTCAGAGGATACCTAATCCTCTCGTGCAAATTTTGGCACATCAACTGGCGCCGTCTGTGGGAAAGAATTGAAAGATTTTCTCACGAGTTTCTACCTGTCCAAGCAAATGGGTGGTGGAAATAAAACCTCTATTTCCGGGAAGAGGAGTCTTCCAGGAGAAAATTCCCCTTTGCCGACTGATCCTCCGCCAAGGGGAGGTCGGGGAAAAGATCCAATCCATGTACCTTCTGGATCAAATCAGCCATTAGCGCCTACTCCAGGCTTGGAGGACGAAAGTCATCCCATACCGGTCGAAGAGGGCACAACGGGGAATCTGGAGGCCCCCGAGCCTCAAACCGCAGATCCTCAGCGAAAGGACACTCTAGACTCGGGGCCGCTCCTGATCTCTCCCGATCAATTGAACGCCCTCATCAAGCAAGCTGTAGAGAGAGCCTTTGCTGACCAAAGAGACCGGATTCCTAGAGCTGCACCAGGGAACCCGGAGGCACCTGTCCCAAGGCCCCAAGACGAAGCACCTGGAGCCTCCCAAGTGTTGTCCAAGGACATGGAGATGCGGGCAGAAGAAGATGATAAAGTGCCCTCACGAGCGGAGAGAAGCATCCCTCTTCGGAGCACAAGAAGAAATGCAGACCTGGCACCCCGAGGTACAGAACCCCCTGAGACAGAAGAAAGTACAGATGATACCTACGGAGGGCCCGTCAGCGACCAACTACTGGCCTTACAGAAAAAGATGAGAGATATGAAGAAGCAGATGAGCAATCGAACCAGTAGATCTGCTCACGCCTCTGGATGTCAGTTCTCCCCTAACATATTACAGGATGAACTACCATTCAATTTCAAGCCCCTTAATTTTGAATACGATGGTACGGCAGACCCATACGAGCACCTAGTGAGGTTCGAGAATGCAGCATTGCTACACCGCTATGGAGAGGGAATAAAGTGTAGAGTATTCCTAACTACTCTAGCAAAAGCCGCACAACAATGGTTCACCCAGTTGGAACCTAACACAATCCGATCCTGGGAAGAATTCAGTGAGCTCTTCCTTCATCAATTTGCCAGTGCCCGGAGACAGCCGAGGGCCACTTTGACCCTCTTTAATTTGAGACAAGGAGAAGGTGAGAGTTTAAGAGCTTTCCTTCGAAGGTTCAATCAAGCAGCTCTGGAGGTCCCTACCGCCTCTCCGGAGGTGAAAATCAACGCTCTAACGAACGGATTGCGTGATGGAGACTTTTTCTCCTCTCTAGCTAAGAAGCCTGTTAAGAACTTTGATGAACTACTGCACAGGGCAGAAAAGTACCTCACTCTGGAGGAGGTCCGGAAAGCGAAGAGGCTGGAGGTTAGGCCACAAGATCGAGAGAGGAGAAGGGAAAGAGAAGGCCCCTCCAGGCGGTTCAGTCCAGAAGTCCCCCGGACCTCTGGAGCAGTTAGAGATAGCAACCCCTCCGGAGGTCCCCGATCCGGCCCTCGGGGGAGGTTCAAGAAATACACACCCTTAAGAATTGAACCCGCTGAAGTACTGGAAGTAGCAGGAGACCATCCGGATTTGAAGTTCCCGTATTCCAGAAGTCGAGGACCTCAGAAGCCTAAGTCTGATCGATTCTGCCGATTCCACAATGAATATGGGCATGATACGAATCAGTGTTACCATTTGAAAGATGAGATTGAGAGGATGATCCAGGCGGGTCATCTAAAGGAATTCATATTTAGAGACAGGCAAGGCCCTCGGGGGCAGAAACGAAAAGAACCTGAAAGAAAACCAGAGGAGAAGGAAACTAGAGAAGCGGTAGAGGATATACCCCCTCCACCGCCAAAGAGAGGAGTAATTCATATGATTGTGGGAGGGCCAGCAGATGGAGATTCCTTCCGAAAAATAAAGCAGAACGTCCGAGCTCTAAAAGCGGAACAGGGAAGCCAATTAAGAGAAGTGGGACGTATGACAGAGACGCCCAATATCCGATTTGGGCCGGAAGATGTTAAAGGAGTCAAAGGAGATCACAATGATGCTCTGGTAATCACTACCGACATAGCTGGATTCGATGTTGCCCGAATCTTCGTAGATACGGGGAGTTCGGCTGACATTATGTTTTTCGAATGCTTCAAGAGGATGGAGTTGAGTGTAAAGCTGCGTCCTGTGGATACCTCTCTGTATGGCTTCTCCGGAGGTGCCATCCAACCTTTGGGATCAGTAATGCTACAGGTAGGGTTGGGAGACGCTCCAGCCCGGAAAGTCCATTTGATAGAGTTCCTTATCGTGGACATCCCTTCATCATACAATGTCGTGATGGGACGACCCAGCCTGAACCTCTTTCAGGCAATCATTTCCACATTTCATATGAAAATGAAATTCCCTACCGCCGCTGGAGTAGGAGAAGTGAGAGGAGACCAATACCAAGCACGGAAGTGCTATGCGGAGTCTGTGAAGATGGCGGACAGAGCCCTGACTAAGGGCCTGGAGCGGACAAAAGGAGATGACCCTGAGGTCAAAAGGAAGAAAGTTGAAGAAGTAATACCCGAACAGGTGAATATTAAAACAAATGAAGAGCTAATGAGCGTGGAGCTCTTCCCAGAGAAACTTGGCTTCACCACTAAGATAGGCACCCAACTGGGACCTGAACTCACAGAAAAGGTAATACTTACATTACGTCGAAATTCCGATATATTTGCATTTTCTCCAGCTGACATGACAGGGATCCCTCCGGAGATAGCAATACATTGCCTTAATGTTGATCCAAAGGCAAGACCTGTAAAGCAGAAACTACGAAATTTCGGGATTGAAAAGAATAATATTGTGAGAGAGGAAGTCGAGAAGCTATTGAAAGCAGGGCATGTGGTAAAAGTCCAATTTCCAGAATGGCTCTCTAATGCCGTGCTAGTACCTAAGGGGGGAGGAAAGTGGAGAATGTGCATCGACTTTAGGGACCTCAACAAAGCGTGCCCTAAAGACCACTATCCGCTACCAAGGATAGACCAGCTAGTAGATGCAACCTCAGGCTTCGAGTTGTTAAGCATGATGGATGCATACCAAGGGTACCACCAGATCCAACTGAACCCCGCAGATGTCCCTAAAGTGTGCTTCATAGCAGCCTGCGGAACGTTTGGATACGTTCGGATGCCATTTGGGCTAATCAATGCCGGAGCAACATACCAAAGGATGGTCGATGCTGTCTTCCGAAGGCAGCTGGGGAGGAATATGGAGATATATGTAGATGATATGTTGGCCAAAAGCGTAAAAGCAGATCAACATGTAGAGGATCTAGAAGAAATTTTTCAGGTGATCAGAGAGAATGGCATCAAGTTGAATCCAGCCAAGTGCTCTTTTGGAGTAAAATCAAGGAAGTTCCTCGGATACATGGTCACTCAGAGGGGTATAGAGGTGAATCCGGCTAAGGTGAAGGCGATACTAGATATGCAGCCACCAAGAAATATAAAGGAGCTCCAGACGCTCAATGGGAGGATTACCGCATTGAGCAGATTCATAGTTAGATCTGCTGAAAAGAGTCATCCCTTCTTCAGAATTCTCAAGAAAGGAACCAAATTTGAATGGAACACAACATGCCAAAAGGCTTTTGAAGATTTGAAACAACATTTATCCCAGTTGCCGAAGCTGACAAAGCCTTCTCCGAGAGATACCCTCATCTTGTATCTCTCCGTAGGAGAGTTCTCACTGAGTACTGCCTTAGTCAAAGAAGAGGGATCTCTGCAGCACCCTATTTATTATGTCAGTAAGGTCATTCAAGGGGCCGAAAACCGATATTCAGAAATCGAGAAGGCTGCTCTGGCCGTGGTAGTTACAGCGCGAAGGTTGCGCCCATATTTCCTTTCTTATAAAATACTGGTCCGCACTAATTACTTGCTGAAACAGGTCATAGGGCGAGCAGACCTCTCTGGAAGGATGGTGAAGTGGGCAATCGAGCTCCAAGAATATGACGTGAATTTTGAGCCGCGGAAGGCTATAAAAGCCCAATCTTTGTCCGATTTCATCCAAGAATCGACCAAGCCAGAGGAAGTCGAAGGATGGAAAGTGTATGTAGATGGCTCAGTAACCCTGAGCGGATGTGGAGCAGGGATTGTGCTAACAGGCCCGCGAGGAGAGGACCTGCAATTTGCGGTGAGGTTTCAATTCATGACCTCAAATAATGGAGCAGAGTACGAAGCTTTGATCAGAGGAATGGAGATGGCATTAGAATTAGGAGCTCCAAAGGTAACTCTATACTCAGACTCCCAATTAGTTGTTCAGCAGGTGAATGGTGAATACGTAGCCAAAGATAGCAGGATGGCTGCTTATCTGGAACGAGCCAAAAAAGTAATGGGCAAGTTCCAAGAGTGCGAGGTAGTCCAGATACCTCGAGAGAAGAACATACAAGCGGACAGCCTCTCCAAGCTCGCTAGCTCCGCAGAGTTTGATGGAAAGGGAACAGTAACTCTAGTAGTGGCAGAAAGAGAGACTCTGGAAAACCCCATTGGTTCTATTGAAGAAGAAGATGATTGGAGAAGAGCTATATGGATAGAACTCACCAAGGGAACAGACGCTCCTACCACTAGAGAGACCCGAGCCCTTCGAATCAAATATTGTCTTATTGGAGGGCATTTGTACAAAAAATCATTCACACACCCATATCTGAGGTGCATATCAATTCGAGAGGCTATGTACGCACTCAAAGAAATCCACGAAGGGGATGCAGCTAGTCACGAAGGATACAAAGCAGTGGTGAAGAAAGTTTTAAGGGCTGGATTATACTGGCCCTCCATGACAAGAGACGCTAAGGAGTTCGTCAGAAAATGTGTCAAGTGTCAGAAAAATGGCCCATTGATAAGGACCCCTGCGGAGGAGATGGGAGCGATGCACTCTCCCTGTCCCTTCGCTAAATGGGGAATCGACCTGGTAGGACCCTTCCCTCCAGCCTCCGGAGGAAGAAAGTTCCTGATAGTAGCAGTGGACTATTTTAGCAAATGGGTGGAAGCTGCTCCCCTAGCTACGATAGATGAGGAGAATGTGATTAAATTCCTAAGAAAGCAGATTTGTTGCAGATTCGGAGTACCCAGAATATTGATCTCCGATAACGGAACCCAATTTAACGGAGAAAATGTGCGAGGATGGTGTGCAAGACTGAACATAATACAGAGATTCACCTCTGTAGCTCACCCTCAAGCTAATGGACAAGTGGAGGTCACTAATCGAACGATAGTAGACGGTATCCGAACAAGACTAACAAAGATAGGAGGAGGATGGGTAAACGAGCTAGATAATGTATTGTGGTCATACAGAACTAGTCCAAAGACAGCAACTGGAGAATCCCCATTTCAGCTGGTCTACGGAGCTGCAGCGGTGATACCTCCAGAGGCAGTATTGCGATCACACCGAATCGCCCAATTTGAAGAACATCAGAATGAAAGATTGATGAGAGAGGCTCTAGATTTGATGGAAGAAGAAAGAGAGATGGTCAGAGTACGGGCTGAAAGATATAAGAGCAGAATTAAAGCCGCATACGACCGGAAGGTGATCCCGAGGTCCTTCAGAGAAGGCGATCTAGTGCTAAGGAGAGCTGACGCCCTAAAAAACACAGGAAAGTTAGAGCCCAACTGGGAGGGGCCTTATAGAATCACACAGGTACTGAAAGGAGGAGCATATAGACTGCAGAGTATGGAAGGGGTCGACATAGCTAGACCCTGGAACGTTTGCCATTTGAAGAGATTCTTTATTTGAAGAAAGTGTAAGGTCTTGAGACCATTTATGACTTTTGTTTCGTGATTTTTCGCATGGATTCATATTTTGCTTGATGTATTTTTGCGGCTTCACCGGAGCTCTTTTTCCCTCTCTACGGCTTTCCCCTTTGGGGTTTTTCCGTATGGAGGTTTTTAATGAGACCGGCGTAGGTTACCTATGGCCTATGTTGAAAATTGACAATAAATCAATGAAGTCTTATCCCTTTTCGAAGAACGAATTATTCAAAATTATTATGTCTTACTTATCTTTTTTATGCGACGTATAAATATAACAATAAAGAGAGTGAGAAACACTCAGAGGCCTAGAGGCCGAGGTGCTCCAGAGAGCCCTCACCTTACTTGAAACCCAAGTGGGTTACTGAAATGAGAAGATTTTTCTAAATTAAAATCTTTTAAGAAAAAGAGTGAGAGACACTCAGAGGCCTAGAGGCCGAGGTGCTCCAGAGAGCCCTCATCTTACTTGAGACCCAAGTGGGTTACTGAAATGAGAAGATTTTTCTAAATTAAAATCTTTTAAGAAAAAGAGTGAGAGACACTCAGAGGCCTAGAGGCCGAGGTGCTCCAGAGAGCCCTCATCTTACTTGAGACCCAAGTGGGTTACTGAAATGAGAAGATTTTATAAATTAAAATCTTTTAAGAAAAAGAGTGAGAGACACTCAGAGGCCTAGAGGCCAAGGTGCTCCAGAGAGCCCTCATCTTACTTGAGACCCACGTGGGTTACTGAAATGAGAAGATTTTATAAATTAAAATCTTTTAAGAAAAAGAGTGAGAGACACTCAGATGCCTAGAGGCCGAGGTGCTCCAGAGAGCCCTCATCTTACTTGAGACCCAAGTGGGTTACTGAAATGAGAAGATTTTATAAATTAAAATCTTTTAAGAAAAAGAGTGAGAGACACTCAGAGGCCTAGAGGCCAAGGTGCTCCAGAGAGCCCTCATCTTACTTGAGACCCACGTGGGTTACTGAAATGAGAAGATTTTATAAATTAAAATCTTTTAAGAAAAAGAGTGAGAGACACTCAGAGGCCTAGAGGCCGAGGTGCTCCAGAGAGCCCTCGTCTTACTTGAGACCCAAGTGGGTTACTGAAATGAGAAGATTTTATGAAATAAAATCTTTTAAGAATAAGAGTGGGAGACACTCAGAGGCCTAAAGGCTAAGGTGCTCCAAAAAGCCCTCACCATACTTGAGAACTACAAAGACTAGATAATGAAGAGAGCAGGTTTTATGATTCAGGAGTCATGCGAAGGGGGAAGATGATACCCCATAACCAAGTCACCTGATATCAACACACTATACAGCCGAGAAATAATTCCAGAATAGCCTACAAGACCAACAAAAGGGGGGGGGGGGGAAGAGAACACACCTCCAACACATTCCTTGCTGATCTTGTAAGCTACTCATGCAAGAAAGAAAGAGACAACAAAACATGCAACATCAAGCTAACATAATTACTACAAAAAGCCCCCACATATCCAGGAGTGTGGGGTCCCCTACAAAGTATAAGGAGCAAATGTTATGAGCAGAAAATAAAGAGTGTAGCAAAACAACAGAAAAGTAGATTGTTTATGATGATCAGGAATATGATATTTAAACTGCTTTTTCAGCAGCAGCTTCCTTGGCAGCAACCCCCTCAACCTCAACTCCTTCAGCTACTCCAGCAGTGCCCTCTTCCCCAGCAACATGATTGCTAGATCCTCCACCTTCCTCCGGATCCCTCATACTCCCCATAGCATCAGCAGTGCCAGTCCCTCCATCCACCTCTGTTGCCACTTTTGGAGCAGAAGCATAAGGATAAATAAGTGGCTCCAGAGGCTTTAGCTCAGCCATACCTATCTTGGCGGCCTGCAACTTGGCAATAGCTTGGCCCATCCCGGGTAGCCACCAAGGACTGTCCGGACTCTCTTGAGGATCCCCCAGGAACTTTGGAGGAGTAGCGAGTCGATCCAGATGAAACTCACGAGAATAAGTCCCATCGAATCCCGGGGCTGAATGCTCGGCGACGGCGTTGCTGAAGCCATGATCGATAAAATGAGGAATGTGCGGCCCCATGGCACAGAGAAAGCTCGAGCTCTTCAGGAAACTGGACAACCACTGAGTATGAAGAGTTTCTAAGAACTCTTGGCCCAAGGGAGAAGTGAATAGGGACTCAATGCAAGCCCGCACCCCAACATCCGGCAGCTCCTGCTTCATCCGCCCTACCTCCTGCACCAGACGCTTGATCCTGACTGCATCCTGCTGGCTTTGGGTCTGTAAGAAAGACAACTCCTCGGATAGAGCCTGTGTTCGCTTATGAGCCTCCTCCTTTTCCCTAGTAATATCCTTGAGGGACAATTGAAAGGAGGACACCTCAGCTCGGAGAAGCTCAAGTTCAGCCACCATCTCGACACCTCGGTCGAGTATCTTGGCATAGGTAACGCCAAACTACAAAGAAAAGGAAAATGATGTTGGAGATGTAAAGAAAATAAAGATCGTGAAGATAAGAAAAAATAGAAGATACCTCTGCGAAAAGATGAGCGCCATGGAGCAGTTGGTCCTCAGGAGGGGAGGAATCAGATGAAGCAGTAGCATGGGAAGGAACGAGACATCGGTCGATGAGACGATGGAGAAGTTCATATGGAGAGGAGCTTTTCTCGACAAGAGTACGGGGCGTTTTTCCCTTCTTTTTCTTAGAGGTCCCACAGTCAGCAAAAACGGTGTTGACAGCCGAACGGGTTCTTTTAGCAACTGAACCTGGGACCTGAGTGGAAGAGCTAGGGAGAGGAGGAATTTTTGAAGAACCCTCTGGAGCCGGAGTCTTAGCAGAGCTCTCGAGAGCGGGAGACGGAGGAGCCTTGGGAGGATCTTCTGAAGCAGATAACACGGGGGCCTTTACTATGCTGAGAGCAGGAGCATCCCGGGAGATGTGAGTTAGCCAACTCATCTCTGCAAATAACCAAGAAGACATTCAGAATGCATGAAAATAACCATATGCAAGAAATAAAAATACAGCAGTGGAAGATTTTTTACCATCTTGAGGACCTAAAGGGAAATCTTGAGAAGAAAAACCGAAGTGGGAGAGGATGCGATGATTTTTGCAAATATCAACAATGTCAAAATAGTCTTTCAGACGGATGTGAGTATTGAGGTTGCTCATGATAGTATGATTGGAAACAGAGTAAGTTTTCAGAGGAGGAGGAATTACGCCGGGATTGTGGAACAACCAATCTCCGTGAGGAAATGGCCAATCAGTGGGACTTGTGACGAAAAAATAATAATTTCGCCAGGACGAGTCTTCTTCATGGAATTTTTTCAGGAATTTGCAAACACGGGACCTTCGTCCACTAACATAGAAAAAACCATCATTAACCTTACAAGAATGCTGGCTCAGAAACAGTTCAGCAGTTGGGTCGCCCCCATTCCCTTTCACCAGGATGAAAAAGCCTATCATGGTACGGATAGCATTTGGAGTGAATTGGTTAAGAGGAATCTGCATGCGAGTTGATATGGCAGCCAAATAGGGGTGGATCGGAAATCGCAGTCCTGCCCTAAGATGTGCTTCGAAAAAGGCAAGGGTTTGGGGCTGGGATATATCTGGGCGTTCATTTAAGCGAGGAGCGCGAAAGGTGTATTCAGAAGGAAAACCATAGGCATGAGCAAGACTAGCTAAATGGGTATGATCGATTTGGGAAGCGAGGGAAATTTTATTTTCTGGACTCCCCACTAGAGAGGGAGTCGCTTCGGAAGAGTTTTGGCTAGCAGGGGGACTCGACATCGATTTACAGTGATAATAAAAGAAAAAAAAGATAGCTGGGTTACCTTGAATGGAAGAACTATGGAATCAAGCGAGACGGCCGGCGATGGCGAGAGCTTGGGAGGAAGAACACCGGAGAATAAAGATGAAGACGACGAGAATTTTCTGGGAGAATGAAGGGTGAAAAGAAAAGAGAAGGAAAAGGGAGTAGTTGCGTGAAGTAAATGAGGAGAGATAAGGGGAAAAATCGAGAACTTTCCTCGGGAGGATAACGAGGCAGAGAAAGGGGGGCGCGTGAAGTCCACGCGCGGAAGCCGAAAAGACTTCCAGGATAGAAGGTGGGAAAAGTCTTTGGAGGAGATAATGTTTTGAAACTTCCTCTCCAAAGCGAAGAAATACACGTCTCTCCAGAAAGACCTCCGTACAAAGTTCTAGGAAATTTTTTCTACTCTCACAAAAGATGTCTCCCTTTTACGAGAGTAGGGGGGAGTAGATGATGCGGCCTAAAAATGTCACTTAATGAGGAGTCGACACGTGTATGAATGATAGGATTGGGAAGAATGGATAGAATCATTTAGGGTTCTCTGGATAAAGAATCCTCTCCGAAGGGCTCTCGGGAGGGAGCTTCGTCTGGAGATGAATATCAGAATCAAACAGTTTTAGCTAGGATCGTGGGTCGCAAATATAGGATTCTCCCGCTATTTCCGCTCTAGCTTTAATGAAAAGAAGACCCTGTCCTCCTTTATTTGAGGAGGATAAGTCCACGAAGATTGGATGCTGCCGAGTCTTGAGGAAGTGGAGAATAAGGGAGACTGGGTCTCCTCGGTAGGGCCGAGTCTTACGGGCAACTCCGAGATAAGAGGAAGGCTTGACTTCCTCTCCAGAAGGTATCTCTATAAATAGGTAATTTTGAAGATATTTCCAGGTTAGACACTTACACCTTAAAACCGAAATATACTGAATACCAGCATCTCTTTTTGCGATTCTTTGAGTTGATTTAAGATATCCAGGATCTTGAGATCCTTGGGAGATTTGATAAGCCCTATACTGACTTAGGCATCAGAGTGTCCACACCGGACTCCCCTCCGGTGTGTTCCTTGCAGGTCATTCGAAGATTCCGAGAGGAGATAATCTATTCAGGACTATTTTACACATTCGGGAAGAAGGACATCCATTTCAGAGGATACCTAATCCTCTCGTGCAAATTTTGGCACATCACCATATAAAAAGAAACATAAGGATTTGAACATTGCGGAGACGAAATTTGATACAAATCATAGCGATAGGAAAACAATCAATCTCGAAGCCTCCGCAATACTTAGGTATGTAATATGTTTGGTTTTTGCAAAGAGAAAGGATTCTAAGATCTTATTGCAAAAATTCAAAGAGTTCGAGAAGAGGGATAGAGAGGTTTGCCTCCTTCTTGTATATTTTTCTAGTCTAGTGGGACGATGGGGATTGGCTTTGAATTATCATCATTATGAAAATTTCTCAGTATAAATGTTAGAGGCCTGGGAAGTAAGTGGAAACAATGATGCATCAAGGATTTGTTTTTGATGTAAAATGTTGGCATGACTTATATACAAGAAACCAAAATGGAATTGATCGACGCGGGTACTTGTGAAGCCATCTGGGTTGACAAAGATTTCGACTAGTTCTTTAAAGGCTCAATTGGTAACTCGGGAGGTATATTATGCATTTGGAAGAAATCTTGTTTTTATATTTGAAAACTGGGATGGGGAAGGAGAAATTGCAGTTATCAGTCATTGGGGGTCAGAGAAAGTCAAGGTAAGGAATTAAGGATCATAAATGTTGAAAGTGTGCTGGGGTGTATGAAGTGTTTAAGTTTAAGTAGAAATATGTTGTACTAAATGTTGAGACAAATTGCACAACACTGACTCTAACAGAATATCAAAAATTTAGATACACAGCGGAAGACTTGAAACACTAAAAACAAACGAGACACAATGGAAATATTTTAACATAGATTTTATAAATAAAAATCTATGTCTGCCTTATGGCGTAAATCAATACTTATCTTCAAGTACAAATGTTGTGTGAAATGTTACAACAATAACTTTCACAACGAAACTACAAACGAGGTAGGTGCCAAGTTTTGAAAACGATCTAAGTGTATAAGATTACACACTGTCGAAATGCCTAGTCTATCTATGATTACACTCTCAATAGATAAGAAGACACACAACCATACGAGTGGTATACTTCGTATGATCTAAAATGTAGAACTATTGGCCACAAATCCTAACAGGGATGAACGCTCGGTCTAGGATATTGCTCGAATAGAACACACTGAATTATGAAGCCTTCAATCGGTATTTATAGATGTGAGGTGCGAATTCTAGAGGCTTCCACATTGAGGTCCTATTTTTAGGAACTCAACTTCCATAACTTCCATGATCTTTCTAGATCCTTCTTGCATGCTCCAGGTCGTTCTAAATGGTTCCAGGCTGCTCTAGCATGTTCTCCAATGTTCTGGAATCTTCCAGGTTCCAGATCCTTGTAGAAGCTTCTAGATCCTGCCAGAAATGCGACAACATTTAGATCAACATTTAATGTAGCATTTCAGAAAAGACTTAGAAAAAATCTCGGAAGGTCAAATTAAGATGTTGTTGATAATGTTAAGGCATTTAAGGATTAACAACATCTACAATCTCCCCCAATTTGACCTTTCGACTACAACACACCTGATGCACATATATTTCTATACATACTCAGTTTTATGTACTTAGTTGAGGTTGACATCATTGCTAATCATTAGTCAAGACAATACCTGTTGTAATCGTTGGATCAAATCAAATGAAGATCAAGGATAATCTTACAATGATCCGTGCCATAAGATCAAGATAATTTTATCCAAAACAGAACAAGTATAAATAATACACTTATTCACAACATAAGTAACTATACTAAGATCATAAGTTGAACTGGAAGAATTAACTTAGAATCTAAGTAAGACACTAACAAAAACAAAATAACAAAATATCAGAGCAAAAACAAAAAAACAAATGGACAAAAACTAAGACTAACACAACCTGCAGTAAACACATGGTAACCTGTAAACAAATTAAGCAAGGGCAGTAAACAAATATTACCAAATGTAACCATAATTAAGCAAGTTGTAAACAAATAAACAACCTATCATCTAGAAAATAAATAACAAGTGTATCAGAATTTCAGAATTCAAACTTAAACATCAATTACAGAGATTGAACTGAATAAATGGCATATATTGCTGTGGTAACAGCTGCAGCTTCAAATTCCTGCACAGTAGCCATTATGAGATTCAGATCTCCCCCTGTCTAGTAGCTTGTCCTTGTTCATCAGTGGAGATTACCATACAAGGTCTCCATCTCAGCAGCATCATCATCATCTCCTTCATCAACAAAGTAGGTAGATGCAAGGTGTGCAACTACATCAGTCACTGCAACATCTCCAGCATCAGGTCCATCACCAGCAGCTGGAACTCCATCATCATTCAACTCTTGAATCACCACATTGGAGTTTGATGGTGGTGGTACTCCCCCTGTTGTAGGTGAAAGTAGATTGGTCCACCTGTCCTTCAGGAACTTGAGCTCATCAATTGTTTCCTGCAAGTGTTGGAGCTGTAGTTTGATGAATTCCTGTGTAAGATACACATTACCAGAAATGTTGATACAAATGTTCTCAACATTTGGGGGTGCATTTCTCTGATGTGGTCTGGAAGAGCCTGGTTGAGCAGAAGTAGAGGGTCTGGAAGATCTCTGTGGACTATCAGTACCAGGAGCAACTATGGGCAGATCAATGACTCTATCCCCAATCAATAAGGCAGGAGCAATAGCAAGCAGTGACACTCTCCCCCTCAAAACATCAGTCTTCTTAGCAGTGATGTCATGGTGCTTCAGATAATTTGAAATCAAGACTGGATAGGGCAGATTTCCTTTCCCAGTAGTTTTTCCAGTAAACTTCCTCATATGGTGAAAGATAGTGTGTCCTAGATTGAACTTTTTAAGTATAAAAATCCTATACATAAGAATGGCTTGATCTCTTGTAATCTTAGTGGTGTTGGTAGTGGGGATCCAATTGTATATGATCAACTTATAGAGCACATAATGTAAGGAGGTTAAGTGTCTAGCTAACATCTTTCTAGTCCACTTAGTCTTTCTACCCCCTGTGATTGCAGTAATCACAACATCCATATCCGGATCATCATCCTCATCAACATTGGGAGTGTGCAAGAACTCATTAATAAGTTCTGGAGTGAATGGCACATCCCCCCCCCCCCTAAAATTAACAGTACCATAGGACCTAGAACTTCTTCTACCAGAGCTTTTCTTCATACATGCATAGAACTCATAAGACCAGTTTGTAAGAAAAGCTTCACCAAATGTAACAGCATTCAACAGATTTCTATCCTCTAAAAACTTAATCATCCCCTTACTATCAAAATCAGGCGCATTAATTCTTTTCTCAATCAACAACTTCCTCTTAGAGTAAATTTCTAACCTTTTCTCAACATAAATAGAGTGATCAGAGATACCTTTGCTTTCTTCCTCAGAAGGTAGTTCCTCATCAGGATCAGTGTCTCCATCATGTGCAGAGGAGCTTTTGGATGAGCTCTTTGCTTCAGCAGATGAGCTCTTTGCCTCAGAAGATGAGCTGTCTCCACTTCCACCATCATCAGGTTCTGGTATGGATTCCTTTGCAGCAACAAATGACTCAGCATTCTTCTTAAGAGATTCTTGCATATCTCTTAGGCAAACATTGAAATCAGAATCAGAGTCTGATTCAGCAGGTGCTTCTTCAGGGATCATTTTGGCCTTCCCTTTCCCTTTAGGATCATCAGCAGTTTTCTTCGCTATTGGTTTCTCAACAGCAACTTTCTTTGGTTTCTTTGCATCAACAACTTCAGTTTCTTTATCAGAATCAGTGAACACTTGAATGGGTTCACCAGCATCAGCTCCAGCTTTCTTCTTCTTTCTCATGGATTCAGAGTAATCCACACGAGTGAATACACGGTACGATCTCTATCGTTGTACAGGGCTTCTATGTCTTTTCCCTTTCTGCACATTCAGAATCAGAAGCTTGGGCGTCCTCCATTTCTTCATCCTCAGAATCGGATGCATCAGCAGCGTCTCCTTCAGCAACAGTTTCGACATTTCCTTCCGTTGAAACAGGAACAGTAGGATTAGGGTTTTTTTATTGTAGCAGCCATTTGAGCAGTTTGATCGGCCAAATAGCTCGAGATATCCACAGTGATATCTCTGAATTGCATCACGGGTAGGTGACCAGTAGCTCGAAGAGTATCAGACACCTCTTCGACAGCCCTCGTAAATTGTTCAACGGTCGAATCTTGTGGGATGTGGGTAGTTGGTGGAACAGGAGCGGTTATTGATGGGTTTGCAGAGACATTAGAGTCGACATTTGAAAAGCTGGATTGTTGCGAGGCCATTGAAGCAAGAATTTCGAGAGAGTTTTGGGCAGTTCGTTTGGAAGTTTCAGAAACAGAGTGTGAGTGGGAGTGAGATTGACGGTGGTTTCCAGCCATTTAAGTGACGGTTTGAATTTCGAGGCACAAGGTGGGAGAGTGTATACAACAATTTGGGAAATACACGACCAAACACAATTTCTGCAAGAAGTGTACTAGACAAAGCTCGACAAAAACAATTAGCAGCATAAATCACAATTTTGAGTTTTATAGAGAGAATGTGTGTAGTTGGAGGTTAACACGATTAATTCCAGAAATAATTTGATAGTGCTCCACATTTTTAGCCACAATCTTGATCATGGTTAATTAGTGGGTAAAATCAATTTTATTAATTAATTAGGTGATTAAGAAGTTTCTAGAATTTTTACTTAGTCCAAGCATAATCTGAAAAAGAAAATAAACGTGGGTTAGTATTTAAATTAAATAAATAAAATAAATCTCAATAAATAATTAAATAATTACTGCTTATAAAAATAAATTTGAATCAGGCAATGTTGTGCTCAAAACTGTTACAAACACCTCAACACGGTTTTTACATGAATTTGCTTCATTTGTGTTGCACCATATTTTTTTTTTGTGTTATAGCATCTAATTTGTATTGATCCATTGTTCATGTAGAGTACATCGTAGCAGCGAACTCCGTGCCCCATACTTACTTAATGGATTACAAATTTATTGATGTTTTTACCAAATATCACCTTTTGAAAAGAAGGCATCGTAGTAGTGAACTTCGTGCTCCATAGTTACTCAATGATTTGGTACATCTTTTAGTATGCTAATAACATTCTCATTTTTATGCATTTGAGAGGTGTAGGACATGTTTATTTTTGCACTTCAAGGTTCTTAGATTCGTAGATATTTTACAAAGGAATTATTTAACTAAGTAAGAAATAAATTCAACTTATAAAATTTATACAACCATGCTGACGCATTTGTGACAACATCCATCCGAATTTTTTCAGATAGTGCTCATGCCAAGAGATTTCTTCAAGATAGAGAATCTCTCATGGTCTAATGCTTTAGTAAAAATGTCAGCATTTTGTTTCTCAGTAGGTATATACTCCAACTTCACAATGTTATTTTCTACTAAATCTCTCATAAAGTGGTGTCTTATGCTAATGTGTTTTGTGAGTGAGTGTTGTACAGGATTCTTAGAAATGTTAATGGCACTAGTATTATCACAAAAGATTGTAAGTATACCATTCTCAATACCATAGTCATGGAACATCTTGCTCAGCCACAAGAGTTGTGTACAGCAGCTTCCAGTAGCTATATACTCAGATTCTGCAGTAGATTGTGAAACACAATTCTGCTTCTTGCTGTGCCATGATACAAGATTGTTTCCCATGTAGAAACATCCTCCACTCGTACTCTTTCTATCATCTATATCTCCAGCCCAATCAGCATTACTGTAGCCTATCAAAATGTTGTTGGTGTCCTTAGTATACCAGATTCCAAGGTCACTTGTACCTGCAACATACTTGATAATCCTCTTCACAGCATTCAGGTGAGATTCCTTTGGATTAGCTTGGTACCTAGCACAAACACACACACTGTACATAATATCTGGTCTACTAGAGGTTAAATACAGCAAGCTACCTATCATGGATCTGTAAAGTGTTGGATCAACATCTGTTCCAGCACTGTCTTTGCAAAGTTTCAAAGAAGATCCCATATGAGTTTTCATTGGTTTTGAATTCTCAAGACCAAATCTTTTAATCAAGTTCTTAGCATACTTACTTTGGGAGAAGAAAATACCATTGCTGCATTGCTTGATTTGAAGACCTAGAAAATAATTCAAGTCTCCAACCATACTCATTTCAAATGTTGCAGTTATTGCCTCAACAAATTTATTCAACATTTTATCTGATACACGTGTTATGCAACACTAAAATAAACAACCGCAAGTGTACGGCGTCTATCGTAGCGTGATAAGCACGAGGTCGATCCCACAGGGAGGTTAAGCGTAAAAGTGGAGTTTGCTAGTCGAGTTCTAAATAGACGTGATCGATAATTTGAGTGGTGTGAATTACTCTAATATTACCTAACAAGTGTCACAATTAAGTAATAAAGAGCAAAGACGAAATCGATCAAATACCAAGCAAACAAGTAAAATGAACGTAAAACGAATGTAACTCAAAGAGAAAAGGTGGGTTCCAAGGCAATTGTAGTACTTAGACGTCCGTTTATGAATGTTGTCTCGTTTAAAGGGCCATTAAGGTTATCCCGTATAAGGTGATCACACAAAAAGAACTAATCGATCTCCCGATACAAATTAATCCAAAGACGCAATGTAATATAAGCTCGTATGTCTACATCACAAACATTACACCATCTAAAATAGCTCCTAAGATCATTCGATTCCCTCTCCGATAATTAATCCTCTCCCGAGATCATAATAATACCGGGTTGCATATTCGCATACGATTAAATGGAATAAATCTCCCGATACTACCCCAATTAACAATAAATCAAGCAAATCATTATGGCCGCTAACAACATGCTTTACAATGAATAATTGAATATGCAAATACGAGATAAACACCAATTAAAGCAAGAAATTACTCATAAACATCAATCTAAGTCTTACAATGCCTTAGAACCACAAAGTTGTTTAGCTAACTACTAACATAATCAAATTACAAAATCCAAATGAAATAACTAAATAAAAAGGAAAAGAAAGAGAAAGATTAGTCTAGAATGTGGTAGGGAATGGAATTTGGGAGCTATTGCATCCTTTCTTCCTTGATTTGATGAAGAAGTTATGGCCAAAACACCTCCAAATATGTGTAACTATGTGTGGATTGGGGGAAAGTGTCTTGGGTTTCAAGAATGAGGTCTTATATAGTGTTGGGGAAGGGTTTGGATGCCAAAATTGCAAGTTGGTCCCTCAAAAATGGAGAAAATGGCCAAAAACCCCCGAGAATGAGGTCACCCGGCCGGGTGGCTCCCACCCGGGCATGCCACCCGGTCAAAAGTCGAAGCAATTGAATGTTGGGCCTTGCCCGGGTCGAAACCACCCGGCCGGGTGGGTTTCACCCGGGCACAATTCGAATGTCCCTAAAAATCAGCCTTGCCCGGGTCGTTTTGACCCGCCCGGGTTGATTCTACCCGGGCATGTTTTTTCGTCTCTTCGTATCTCGAGCTTCCGATCTCCGATTGACTCGATTATTTTTTTCATTCCACTCCATTTTTCGAGACGAATCCAACGGTGCACTCCTCTGCCTGATCCAGTAAAGTATGGTTGGTGTTTTGCTCCAAATTCCATCGTATTTTCTACAAAATCGACAAAACGCAACCTTTCTCTCATTTTGGCTCAAACAATCATAATCAATGCATAAATCAATGAAATCCACATCAAAATATGCTTCACATGTGCTTATAAAACGTGTAAATTCCACCCGAATCAAACCCCCCCAAACTTAAAATGTTGTTTGTCCTCAAACAACTAAGCACTTAAAGCAATGAGGGTGGAATGATCACAATGGAATATTCAATGTAATTCACACATGCAAAGTAGGATGTAATGATATCTCTTTCTCAAAGTGCATTTCTCAATGAAGGTCATAGGCTCACTATTGCAATTCACACTCATGGATCAAAGAATGCATCAACACACAACACATTGTGAATGGGAAAACATCATCTAAATGCTCAAGTCCTCTCCTCACATGACAAAGTGTTTCTCTCAAACACACAAACAAATTAAGGATATTAATGCACTCATCAACCAAGTTATGCTATGCAATTACCATATGCTTGCCCAACTTCTACTTTCTACACACACTCAAATGCTCAACAATGTGATCAATAGGACTTAATCAAGGATGTAACATTGGCTCTTTGGACAAGGTAGGATGAATTTGGGAATTGTGACTCTTCTAGTGGAGGACAAAACTTGTTTTTATACAATTTGTGCTTTCACTTTCAAAGCTTACAAACTTCATCCTCACTTTTCTTTTTTCTTTCTTTTTCAAGCATTCATCACCTCATCTTTTGAACCCTTTTTCTTTTCAAGCTTTTGGGGCTCTTTGTCCCTCTTTTCCTTGATTTTCTTTTCATCTATCTCTTTTTCTTCTTTCAACTTTTCCAACTTCTCCTTTTCACCAAAAGTATTCATTCAAGCACATGTTTTCCACTTTGTCTTTTATCCTCCACTAGATATAGGAATCAAAGGCTCAAAAAGGCTAAGTGGTTAACATTGTAGTTTGCCAAGAAAATGAGGAATTAAGCTCAAGGGGCTAACTACGGACAATTACTTCGGTTTTGGGAAATTTTGGCTAAGTGACTCTTTAAGAACAAGATGGCCTATATCACATCACATCATCTCACACAATCATTCTTTCAAACAAGAACTTAGGCAAGTTCTAGGATCACTAGCAATAACCTAGTCCACTCTCAAATGAACTAAATCGGATTACATGCTCGATTTAAGGCTCAATTCTCACCGGTTTATTCAATAGGACTCCCACATTCATCAAATGTTCCCAAACAACAACACATCATGCATCCATGCTATCAAAGATCACAAATATGAACACAATCATGATACTATATCCAACATCAATCATGCTTACATTCAAAGCAAATAGACATCACCACAACTACTCAACAATGGATCCCAATGACTATTCATGCTCACATTTCACCAAGTATCCACTACCCAACAAATGATCAAAACCAACTCAAACAATATAAGCATGTGAAAGACAAATGTGCGCCGGTGCAAAATGTGACACAAGTAGAATGACGAACCGGTGCAAGGGTAACAATTAGTAGAAAAAGAAAAGAAAAAAAAAAAAAAACTCCCCCAAACTTAGAATTTTACTATGTATAAATTCTAAGTTTGGGGCTACAAGTTGTTACCTCCCTCCTTGCACATCCTATGTTTCTTCAAAGATCACCATTGCAACACTTGCTTTCCCTTCTCCAAAGTTGGTTTTGCTTCCTTCTCCATTCTTCAAGACAAGGTGTCCATAGTATTCTTCATCCATACCTACAAAATAAACCAAGCTATCAACACTATCAAAGCAATAAAAACAAGAAAGCAATAAAACCTTGGGTTGCCTCCCAAGAAGCGCTATTTTTAACGTCCTATGCCGGACGGTTCTCCTTGAGGGGAATATCAAGTCACCCCCTTGTCACCCTTGTTCTTGACTTTCTTTGCCCATACAACTTTCTTAAGTACATCAAAACATCCACTAGCCACTCCATCCGGCTCTTCAATCATGCCATAGGAGGTTGATGCCTCATCTATTCCCAAGCTTGCACAAGTAGCTTTTCTTGATTTGGGGGAGTTTTTGGAAAAAACTCCCCCAAACTTGGCCTTCTTGCCCATCTCTAATTCTTTATCCTTCTCCTTGGGGTTCTCCTCCACAATATTCATCTTGGGCTCTTCTTCTACCTCCTTTCTCATGGGTATTGGGGGATACTCTCCCTTGGGAAACCCATACTCTCCTGTCTCATCATTTCGGAGTTTGATAGCTCTAAACATGTCAATCGTAACTATCTCTTGGTTCATTCGAAGCTCCAACTTTCCATTCCTCATATCAAGAATAACCCCTCCGGTTGCCAAAAATGGCCTTCCCAATATCAATGGAATGTTTTTGTCTTCCTCCATGTCCAAAACCACAAAGTCTACCGGAAAGAGGAGGTTGCCGATTTTGACCAATACATCCTCCGCTATACCCAAAGGGTATGTCATAGACCTATCCGCCAATTGAAGGCTCATTGTGGTTGGTGTGAGCTCTCCTAAACCAAGTGATTTGAAGAGTGACAATGGCATGAGGTTGATGCTTGCTCCCGAATCACATAGGGCTCTTAATGTACCTCCATCTCCAATAGTGCATGATAAAGTGAAGGATCCGGGATCCCTAAGCTTTGGAGGTAGCTTAGCTTGAATTACGGAGCTACAATGTTCGGCTAAGTGCACCGTCTCATATGCCTCTATTTCCCTCTTGTGTGACATTATCTCCTTCAAAAATTTGAAGTAATGTGGTATTTGTTCAAGAGCTTCGGCGAAAGGAATGTTGATATGGAGTTTCTTGAACATCTCCGCAAACTTGACAAACTTGCTATCCAAGTTCTTCTTCTTCATCCTTTGAGGATATGGGATGGGCATTACATTTTTATTAAACAAAAGAGGGATTGCCTCCTCACTCTTCTTCTCCCCTTCTTTTTCTTTCACTAAGCCATCATCTTTGTCAACACCCTCGGGTGCCATTACCACTTCCTCCTCTAACGGCATCTTGGGCCCATCGTAGCTTATCCCGCTCCTTAGCCTTATGGCGTTGCATTGCTCCTTAGGATTTAGCTCCGTGTTAGAGGGGAATTGCCCCGGAACGTGTTGCTTTCCAATGGCATTAGCAAGTTGGCTCATTTGCTTTTCCATGGCTTTCATATTGTTTACCACATTCTTGATCATTTCTCCTTGCTCATAAATTCTTTGCCAAGTCTTGTTTGCATTCTCCCTAGTTTCTCTCATAAATTTTGTGGTTTCCCCCATAAAAGTACCAAACATATCTTCCATTGATGGCTTTGATGAAGACTCCACAATAACTCCATCTCTAACATTGAAATTTGGAGGTGGGATGATGGCATTCCTTGTGTTGGCATAAGAAAAGTTCTCATGGTGCCTCAAATTCGGATGATATTGGTTGGGATTGGAGGGACTTTCATAGGTTTGCCTATCGTTCCAACCTCTCTCTCTAAATTGCCTATCCCTTTGATTGTTCATGTAGTGGGCTTCTTCATATTGCTCGTCACGTGGCTCCACTAAAGCTTTAGCCGTCATAAGGGATATCAATTTATCCACCTTGTTGGAGAGTTTAGCATTCTCATCCAAGTCTTGGGTTGAAGCAACTTTCCGGTTTTGTCTTCTCTCAGATGGCCATTGGTTGCCATTCTTAGCCATTTCTTCCAAGAGCACATAACCCTCTTCCGTCTTCTTTCCTAGCAAAGAACCTCCACCGGCCGAGGCATCTACCATCCCTCTCGTACGATGATCCATCCCGTTGTAGAAGTAACAAATCAATTGGTCTCTTGAGAAACCATGTTGAGGGCAACTCCTTATCAAATCTTTAAAACGCTCCCAAGCCTCGGCTAACGACTCATCATCATCTTGCATGAAGGAAGAAATTTCTCCTCTTATCTTGATGGTCTTGCTTGGAGGAAAGTACTTCATAAGGAAGACATCAACAAGGTCGGCCCAATTCTCAATGGTTCTTAGATCAAGGGACATGTACCATTGCTTTACACGATCACGGAGTGAAAAGGGGAAGAGTTGCAAGCGGATGTAATCTTGGGGAACACGGTTGATCTTAACCGTTCCACTTATCTCTAAGAATTGAGATAAATGGAGGTTAGGATCCTCCTTCGACAACCCTCCGAATTGGTTGTTTTGAACCATCATGATTAGTGCCGGTTTGAGCTCAAAGTTATGAGCATCAACGGGTTCCCTACCCGCTCCTCCATAGGGCCTTGGAATAGGACGGAAGTGGTCTCTTAGTACCCTTTGTGGTCGATTTCCCCCATTCCCATTCGGTTCCTCAAATCCATCAACCCCTTGATTCTCAACCTCCTCCTCAACTTCTTCTACAACCGGATTCTCCCGTCGATTCATTCTTTCCAACTCTAGTCTTCTCCCTTCGGCGTTCCTTCTTCGACAATTGGCCTCAATCTCCGGATCTAAAGGTAGCACGTCTTGGTGGTTCCTCCTAGATCGTGTGATCATAAACCATGTCTATCAAAAGAACGAACAAGAGTGAGATATACAAATAAGCTCAAGGTAACAAACACAAATATTTTTGGATTTTTGCAAATAAAGAAAGAAAATAAATTGTCTAAACTAAAACTCTTCAAGCCTACACTCTAGAGCTTATAAAAACCTCCCCGGCAGCGGCGCCATAAACTTGATACACGTGTTATGCAACACTAAAATAAACAACCGCAAGTGTACGGCGTCTATCGTAGCGTGATAAGCACGAGGTCGATCCCACAGGGAGGTTAAGCGTAAAAGTGGAGTTTGCTAGTCGAGTTCTAAATAGACGTGATCGATAATTTGAGTGGTGTGAATTACTCTAATATTACCTAACAAGTGTCACAATTAAGTAATAAAGAGCAAAGACGAAATCGATCAAATACCAAGCAAACAAGTAAAATGAACGTAAAACGAATGTAACTCAAAGAGAAAAGGTGGGTTCCAAGGCAATTGTAGTACTTAGACGTCCGTTTATGAATGTTGTCTCGTTTAAAGGGCCATTAAGGTTATCCCGTATAAGGTGATCACACAAAAAGAACTAATCGATCTCCCGATACAAATTAATCCAAAGACGCAATGTAATATAAGCTCGTATGTCTACATCACAAACATTACACCATCTAAAATAGCTCCTAAGATCATTCGATTCCCTCTCCGATAATTAATCCTCTCCCGAGATCATAATAATACCGGGTTGCATATTCGCATACGATTAAATGGAATAAATCTCCCGATACTACCCCAATTAACAATAAATCAAGCAAATCATTATGGCCACTAACAACATGCTTTACAATGAATAATTGAATATGCAAATACGAGATAAACACCAATTAAAGCAAGAAATTACTCATAAACATCAATCTAAGTCTTACAATGCCTTAGAACCACAAAGTTGTTTAGCTAACTACTAACATAATCAAATTACAAAATCCAAATGAAATAACTAAATAAAAAGGAAAAGAAAGAGAAAGCTTAGTCTAGAATGTGGTAGGGAATGGAATTTGGGAGCTATTGCATCCTTTCTTCCTTGATTTGATGAAGAGATGAAGAAGTTATGGCCAAAACACCTCCAAATATGTGTAACTATGTGTGGATTGGGGGAAAGTGTCTTGGGTTTCAAGAATGAGGTCTTATATAGTGTTGGGGAAGGGTTTGGATGCCAAAATTGCAAGTTGGTCCCTCAAAAATGGAGAAAATGGCCAAAAACCCCCGAGAATGAGGTCACCCGGCCGGGTGGCTCCCACCCGGGCATGCCACCCGGCCAAAAGTCGAAGCAATTGAATGTTGGGCCTTGCCCGGGTCGAAACCACCCGGCCGGGTGGGTTTCACCCGGGCACAATTCGAATGTCCCTAAAAATCAGCCTTGCCCGGGTCGTTTTGACCCGCCCGGGTTGATTCTACCCGGGCATGTTTTTTCGTCTCTTCGTATCTCGAGCTTCCGACCTCCGATTGACTCGATTCTTTTTTTCATTTCACTCCATTTTTCGAGACGAATCCAACGGTGCACTCCTCTTCCTAATACAGTAAATTATGGTTGGTGTTTTGCTCCAAATTCCATCGTATTTTCTACAAAATCGACAAAACGCAACCTTTCTCTCATTTTGGCTCAAACAATCATAATCAATGCATAAATCAATGAAATCCACATCAAAATATGCTTCACATGTGCTTATAAAACGTGCAAATTCCACCCGAATCATTATCACAAGTAGAACCAAACACAATGTCATCAACATATATTTGAGCAATTAGTATATCATTTTCAGTGTGCTTAATGAACAAAGTTCTATCTGCCTCTCCTCTAATAAAACCATATTCCAAAAGAAAGTCAGTAAGCCTACCATACCATGCTCTAGGAGCTTGTTTAAGACCATACAATGCTTTCTTAAGTTTATATACATGATCAGGACACTGTGGATCTTCAAATCCTATAGGTTGTTCAACATATGCTTTCTTTGTCTTGTTGACTGGTCGTCGCACGACTTGGTTGACTAGTCGTCGCAATACTTGTTGACTGGTCGTCGCCACGCAAGCTAGTGACTAGGATTGACTTGTCAAAGATTGACTTCTTTGACTAGGTGTAACATTTGCCCCCTGGTCGCCTTTCTTCGGGTTCGTTGAATCAGAAGGCGGGCAGTGTGATTGTCTTCTTGGAAGGCGGACTCGTCTTCGACAAACAAAACCAAAATCGAATCTTGATGACGAAAGTTGGAGGCGGTCGCCTCGTATTCCACGCCGAGCACGCTTTCCGAAGCGTTTTGATGACGTATGGTCATGACACGTGTCAGGCGCGTGGTCGGCGCCCGAAAATTTGAATCGTGCGCGTGGGCGTGTGCCGACCTCAAAGGTCGCGCGTGAGGCCACTCTCTTGCCTCGATTTTGGGGACGACCCCAGAACTTTGGGAATATTGCAAATTTGACCCCGTTTTCTTGCACAAAGGTCCCTGAACACTTTTGCCTATAAATAGGACCTCAAGCCTCTTGGAATCACTTTTCTCTCTTTGCAAATTAAGAATTCCTTCTCGAGTCCCTTCCAAGGCAAGTTCTTCAAGCTTTTCCGGTGACTGTTGGGTGGTTTCCGATCGGCAAAAAAGGTAAACAACTCACATTTTCTTCTTTAAAACTTCTTTCTCCCCCATCTCTATAGAAAAAATGGAATTTGGTGGTGGCTCCGGTGGTGGTCCGCCGCCGTTGGGGGGCGGTGCTGGTCCTTCCGGCGAGGGTGTCCGTTTGGACCTGGTTGAAAGGGTGGTCTCCTCGGACTCTGTCGTGCACTCGCCCAACCCCCTTAGTGTAGGAATCCCTCAACTTCCGGTCGTTAGGGTCCAAAATGAGTCCGATGACGAGTCGACAAGGGAGGATGCCGGCAACGATGCCGAGGATGACGCCGAGAATTGAATGCGGAGAGGGGCGAGCAGATTGACCCGGCCCGAGTCGAAGAGATATTGACGAACAATCTCCGCAAGGAGTATGAGGAAGTTGTTCGCTACGCGGCGAGCATCAAAGATATCTTATCCGGGCGAGAAGAACTTGATGGCGATGAGTTATCTCGGGAGAGTTACTATCAGTATACTCTCGATTTTCCGCCTAGAGAGATTCCTCGCACCTATCGAGAAGCGTACCAATCCAGGTATGCAACCAACAAGTATGCGAGCACCGTCTCCTCGAACCAACTGGAGAACTCTCGGAAAAAATATCAACTGCCTTCGGACGTTTGCTTCTTCGTTCCTCGCGAAGATGAAAGGGCCGACCAGCTACCTGAGTGGATGGTCACCGTCAATATTGGAATGATGGAAGCCGGACTAAGGTTCCCACTGCACCCCGGAATAACTAACTTCATCCATTTTCTTGGGGTGGCACCTTCTCAAGTGTTGCCGAATGGATGGTCAAACCTGATCGGACTCCTCACAGTGTTTGGCCTAGAGGCCGTCGAGAACGGTTGTCGGAACACTTGGCTCAGTCCGCGAGAAATCAACTATCTCCTTTAGGCGTCCGAAGCCGGGCAGAAGATGGGATATGGCTGGTATTATGTGAAGGGACGTGATCGCTTCAAACTGGTCGAAGGGGTCCCTAACAAAATTAGGGACTGGAAAACCAACTGGTGGTGGGTTGCTGGGGACTGGAAGAGTGCCGAGAGGCCTAATGGATCCTCTGCTCGCATTCCAATTTCGACCGACTACCGGAGAATTCGTGGTATGTCTTTTTATTTATGCTCGTTCTTGTCTATGTTGAATAACTCCTCGCTTTTGTAGGTGAAACTGTTCGCGTGAGGACCGCCGAGCACCGTCTATCGCCCATTTCCCAATATCACATCTGCTGCGTAGCTCATCGTCGCTACTTGGAGAGGTCTTGCCGCTTTCTGAACTGAGAGTGTATGCAAGAGCGAGCAGGTCTTCGAGTACCTCCTCACCACTTCACACGAGAATTTCCTCCAGGTATCAAAAAATTTCTAAGTGTTTAAATGAATCTCTTTTGCTAAAAAAACTAACTTTTCGTTTTTAGTATTGGTTCCTGCGACAGTAGTCACTTATCTTCCACCGACCATCGAACTCGACCAAGTGATGGTGAACAAGACTTTGCGAACCGCCATGGCAGCCCGTGAGCGTGCCATCGTTGAGGGCAAAAACAAAAGGAAGGATCGGCCGGAGACCCAGGAGGTTCCCCCGAAAAAGACAGCCAAAACGACTCGAGGGGGTCCTCGCCCTGTCGTTAACGAGAAGAGGATCTCGCCGAGGAGATCTCCGATGAGGCAGAATTCGCCTCCCCCCAGAAGGCAATCTCCTCCTCGCCCGCTCAAACGAACGCGGGAGATTGCGACGAGCTCTTCGGCCGAACAGAGGCTCCCTAAGGACGACACACTACTCGGTTGGGATCCTGATCGGGTTGTCACGTAAGCTTTCGACTAAATGCCTTTTGAATATTTCTGTCCCTCTTCTAAACCTTTGTTCTTTATCACGATTGACGAGCATCCTTATCGCGAACCCTTCAATGAAGATCTCCTCAACTACTACCGGTCGCGGGATCCGGCCGACGACGATGCGCTGGATCAGGGTACGATCAGGGCAATGAAGAATTTGCCCCGATCGTTAACTAGAAGATACATCGAGGAGCTTGATACTCAAAACTCCGCCGAGAACACGAGACTGATCGTCGTCGGAGCCAGTCGCCTAGCTTGGGCGGTCGAGCGACTGTCCTTTCAAATTCATGACCATAGTAAGAGCTGCGAGAAGAAGGATGCGGAGATCTCTCACCTGACGAAATCTAAAGCTGGCCTTGAGAAGACATTGGCCGACACTGAGGCCCAACTCCCAGCTATTCAGAAGAAAGATCAAGATGATCTTCAGATGATCGAAGATCTCCGTGCTCGACTCCAAGCTGCCGAGGAGGAGAAAAAGTTGATGTCCCGTGAGCTTGCTTCTGCTCATAACGAGGCGACCACTCTTCAATCCCGTCTTTCATCTGCTGAGGATGACTTAGCCACTCTTCGGCGAGAACTGCTCGTCGTGAAGAAGGATCGAGATAATAAAAACTATCTGACTGAGACTGGGGCGATTTATGCGATAGCTCTCACTGCCACCGAGCTCATCCGTCATTTCAAAGAAAAACATCCAGAGGTGGACGTGACCCCGTTCGGCGATTTCATCGACAACCTCCTCATCGAAGAGGAACCTGCGGAAGGATCTGCCCTCCCTCTGCTCGACCTGGAGAGTATGGGACTCACGTTTCCTCACCTCTCGGCGATGAACATTGCCTTTGAAAGTACGCCAGATCTCCCACCGGTCCAAGAGGGCGAATAGAGTGCTCCATTCGAAGAGGAGGGTGCTGACGAGCAAAACGCTCCGGCCGGGGAGCTGGATGTTGGCGAGCAAGATGCTCCGGCCGGGGAAGAGGCTGAAGTGGTTGAAGTTCAACCATAAACCTGCTCGACTGTTTTTTGTTTGTAACTGCTCGACCATTAGGGCCTTTTTGTAGTGTTTGGCCTTAGAGGCCTTTTTTGTAATCTCAGCCTATAAGGCTTTTTGATATGAATGAAACTTTTTGCTTTATGATGTGTATTTATGTTAAACCTTTCATTAGTTTGTGCTCGTTTATATAGTGATCGTCGTCGTCACTGATTTGCAAGTATCTTTAGGATCGAGTACTTGTCTTTTTTAGAGTTAACCATTCGACGGTTGAAACTCGTATAATTTTTAAATAGTGATCGTCGTCGTCACTACTTTGCAAGCATCTTTTAGAACGAGTACTTGACTTTTTTAGAGTTAACCATTCGACGGTTGAAACTCGTATAATTTTTAAATAGTGATCGTCGTCGTCACTACTTTGCAAGCATCTTTTAGAACGAGTACTTGACTTTTACAAAGTTAACCATTCGTCGGTTGAACTTGTATTTTAGGTAGTGATCGTCGTCGTTACTACCTTGCAAGCATCTTTTAGAAAGAGTACTTAATTTTTACAGAGTTAACCATTCGTCGGTTGAACTCGTATTTAGTTGGCTACGCAGAGCCTTATCTAAAAATTTAAAAACTTTCCTAACACTTGATGAAACTTAAAACTTGATATGTATTGAAAAAGGTTCTATTTACAAATTATACAATTTGTACGAAAATTTAAATACTTACTGATAAAATTTCTTAAGCTTGATCGCATTCCACGGGTACTTGCTCGGCTTGCCGTCGAGATCTTCTAGCTCGTACGATCCGTTTAAAAGCGTGCGCGTTACACGGTATGGGCCCTCCCAAGTTGGGCCAAGTATGCCTATGGACTGCTCTATCGCCCGTCGAAGTACGAGTTGGCCAATTGTAAATTGCCGAGCACGTACTTTGGTGTTGTAGTAGCGTTCTGACCTTTGTTTGTAGACCACATTCTTCTCGTCCGCTGTAAGTCTTCGCTCTTCAAGGAAGTCCAAATCGGCGAGCTGTGCGTCGTTGTTCAACTGCTCGTCATAACTAGCCACGCGGAAGGTGGCGACCTGTCCTTCTGCTGGTATGACAACCTCTGTTCCGTAAGTGAGAGCGAAAGGAGTTTCGCCCGTAGAATTTCTCGTGGTCGTCCGATAAGCCCATAGCACCATGTGCAGCTCCTCGGCCCATTTGCCCTTCAATCCATCCAGCTTTGCCTTCAGAGTGTGCTTGATTATTTTGTTTATGACCTCTACTTGACCATTCGATTGTGGATGATACGGTGTTGAGAAGAGCTTATTGATGCTCAATTTCGAGCAGAACTCCAGCATGTCTTGACTGTTGAACTGTCGTCCGTTGTCCGTCACAATAGTTTGTGGTAGGCCAAACCTGCAAATTATATTCTTCCAGATGAAGTTCGTCATTTGGGCTGAGGTGATGGTCTTCAGTGCCTTTGCCTCTGTCCATTTGGTGAAGTAGTCGACTGCTACGATGACGAAAGTCACTCCCCCTGCAGCTGGTGGGAAAGGTCCGATGATGTCGATCCCCCACTTCCTGAAAGGCCAAGAACTGTAAACCGAGGTGAGCTCATCTGGTGGTGAGTGTATGGCGGGAGCGAAGGCTTGACATATCTTGCACGTCTGCGCATAGTGGATTGCGTCCTTCTTCAGGGTAGGCCAAAAGTAGCCCTGTCTCATGATCTTTAAAGCGAGTGCTTGCCCCCCTGTGTGATCTCCACATACTCCATCGTGGATTTCATGCAAGACGATCTTCGCTTGATCTTCTCCAAGGCATTTCAACAAAGGTATTGAAAACCCTCGTTTGTACAACTGGTCGCCAAAAACAGTGTACCTGGCCGACCTTAACAGTGTACCTGGCCGACCTTTATCTTCTGGGAGCTCGCCCGTCTTGATATACTTCGTGATCGACGTCATCCAGTCCTCGTCGCTGGTCGCTTCAACCTGCAAAATCTGACTCCTGCTCACTGATGGGGAAGAAATTTTTGTGATCGTCGCTTCAGAAAATATTACCTCCCCCTCTGAAGTGGCCAGCCGAGCTAGGGCGTCTGCTTGCGTATTCTGCTCCCTAGGGATTTGCTCGATGTGTATTTGATCGAATTGCTCGAGTAATCCTCTAACCAAATCTTGATACTTCAACATCTTGTCGCCGCGAGCCTCGTACCGCCTGTAATTTGACAAACCACCAGCTGGAAGTCAGAAAAAAAATTTCAGCTTTCTGGCACCCACGGCCATTGCCATCTTGATTCCAACGACCAAAGCCTCGTATTATGCCTCGTTGTTGGTCGCCTGATACTCGAACTCGATCTCCGAAGCAAAAGTTTGTCCGGACGGGCTGGTGAGGACGATTCCTGCCCCTGTTTTGGTGCTCATCGACGAGCCATCGACGAACAGTGCCCAAGGAAGTTCGATTTCCTTGTCAAGTTTACTGGGGAAAGTGAGCTCTACTATGAATTCTGCCAACACTTGCCCCTTGATCGCCGTCCTTGGTACATAGGTGACCCCAAATTGGCCGATTTCCACCGATCATTTCAGAAGTCTTCCAGTGGTATCCAGCCGATGTAGTGCTCGTCGTAGAGGAAAGGTCGTCAGGACGACCACCTCGTGGTCGAACAAGTATTGCCTCAATTTTCTCACGCTCATGACCAAAGCATAGGCCAATTTCTCCATCGGAGTATATCTTAACTCGGCGTCTCTCAGTGATTGACTTACATAATATATCGGCAGATGCGTGCTCCCTTCTGCTCGGATTAGCACTGAATTGATCGCACAGTCAGTGGCCGCCAGGTACAAGTATAAAATTTCGCCCGGGACTGGCTTAGACAAGACCTTCGGATCCGATAGATATTCTTTCAGCTTCTCGAAAGCCTTCTCGCACTCATCGGTCCACTCGAACCTTCCTTTTTTCAAAGCGTCGAAAAAAGGCTTGCAACGATCACCCGTTCGTGCAATGAACCCTGTCAACCTCTGTACTTCTTTTACATTTCTCGGGCTTTGCATGTCAATGACTGCTTGAATTTTTTTCGGATTCGCCTCGATGCCCCTTTAGCTAACCAAGTGCCCCAGGAATTATCCGGAGCCAACACCAAAAATGCACTTCTTGGGATTCAGCTTCATGTTGTATTCCCTCAGAATGTCAAATGTCATGGCCAGGTGATGGAGATGATCTTCTTTCCGCAAGCTCTTGACGATGATGTCGTCGATGTAGACCTCCACCATGTCACCGATATGTTTTTCGAACATCTTGTTTACCAGTCTTTGGTAAGTTGCCCCTGCATTCTTTAAACCAAAAGGAATTCTCTTCCAGGTGTACATTTCTGTCGCTGTCATGAATGCTGTATGCCTCTAGTCGTCGGGATGCATCGCAATCTGATGATATCCCACGAAAGCATCCATAAAGGTAAGCATCTCGTGCCCCGCTGTATTGTCTACTAGATGATCGATGTGTGGCATCGGAAAATGATCTTTGGGACAGGCATCGTTCAGATCTGTGAAGTCTATACACAATCTCTACGACCTGGTCGTCTTTCGGACGAGCACTGGATTTGCCAACCACTCAGGATCAGTTCCAGTTTTTTCGATTAATTTTTTGTCGATCAACTTCTTCACTTCAACTGCCATAGCCGCATACTTATCGGCCCCAAACTTTCTTCGTTTCTTGGTGATGGGTCTTTTTGTCTGATCAATGTTTAATTTATTACAAGCATGATCCATGTCGATGCCCACCATATCTTCGTGCGACCATGCGAAGGCCCCGATGTTTTCTTTCAAAAAAGAGATCATTTCTGCCCTCAATTGCTCTGGCAATTTTGACCCTATGAATACTTCCAACTCTGGGCGAGCATCATTTAAGTGAATGGTTTCAAGGTCCTCTGCTGGAGTCGCCCGTTCCTTGGGTTCTTCCCAACGAGGATCCTCAATTCTGAACTCTGGTTCGAAACCAAGCCTAGGTTCTAGATCTGGAAAGTCTAGCTCTGGAACCTGGTCGGCGACCACCTCAGAAGGTGCCTGGTCGTCAGTTTGATCGTGCTCGTCGATCTCCATTCGGGTGTGCTCGTCCACCTTTGATTCGTGGTCATCGAAGATCTGACTCGACTCCCCTATCTCTATTTTTCGATACTTGTTGGGAAATCCTTCCAAGTAATTTACATTTGTTTTTTCATTAGGACTCATAATATACTTTCCAACCATAGGATGTTCCTTAGAATGACGTTTAGCAAAACGGACGAGACACTCCCTCGCCCGGATCTGATCACCCTTGACGGTTATAACACCCGTCGGGGTTGGAAAATTAATACAATAATAATAAGTAGAAGCGGCCGCCTTAAATTAATCGAAGAAAGGTCGGCTGAGGAAGGCATTATAAGACGAGGGCATATCAACGATCATGAAGTCGAGCTGCCTCGTGAGGTGCATTGCTGGGTCCTTCGTCGACGCCAGCTCCAAAGATAGCCTAATTCTCCCCAACGGATGGGAGCGGGTGTCACCAAAACCCACTATGATGTCATCGCAAGGCTCGACATATGCGGCATATCCACCGAGGGCATCCAAGGTATGCTTGAAAAGGATATTTGTGTATGCCCCGGTGTCGACCATCAGGCGATGGACGTTCGTTCCTATAATCTTTCCGGAGACAACCAAAGAGTCGTTGTTTGGTTGTACTACGCCGTTCAGGTCGTCCTCTGAGAAAGTGACCTGGTGAGATGGGGGCTTCTCGGCAGCCGGTGCGATGCACACTTAGTGGACGTTATTGAGTGCTCGCATCTCACTCTACTGTCGGCGAACAAACAGAGCAGTTCCAGATTGGGTGCCCCCAAGGGGACCTTCTATCACAAGAAATTCTCCGCCCACATTATCGATGTCGCCCGGAGGACCGTTCGGAATTGGGGGGAGCAGCTTCTGGCGATTGATCTGTTGGCACAGATCCTGGTCGCCCTCACCGTCGTCACGACGCTTCTTCCCACAGTGGTCGCCCTGCCCACCCATGGGCTTGATAAACTCGGCGAGCTTGCCTTCGTTGTACAGCTTGTACAGATTTTTCAACAAGTCCCGGCACCCGTTCGTATGGTGGCCAATAGAATTATGATAGTTGCAAAATTTGCTCCTATCCAAGTTACTCTCATTTATATGCATCGCCTTCACCGGAGGGAGCATATTCCTTGCCCCGATCGCATCGAGAATGGCCCTTGGAGCAAGAACAAGGGTCTCTCTAAACTGAGTGATCTCTGGGGCCTCTTCAAAAGACTTGAAGTTGGATGGGCGAGCACTGTTGCCCTGTGTTACTGTCCTTTTTGGCTGGGAGGACTCCCCAGTTGTGGTATTTTTCTTTAACCACACTCTCTTGGCCGCCTCAGGCTGCTCGTTAGCCTTAGCGGAGTCAAGGATCTCCTCCATCTAAATGAGGTTTCCAGCCCTATTACGGAAATCCGCATAGGATACTGGAAAAAGAGTATGCATAGATTCCCAGACCTTGGAACCTATTCTCAGACCTGAGATAGCTGAAATCAGCTTAGTCTCGTCGTTTACGGGCTCCCCGTCGATTACCAACCTATCGAATCTTTCGATAAAGTCCTTCGATGACTCGGTTGGGTTTTGGCGGACGTTCGCCAATCTTTGCTTGGATGCTGGGCGAGCAGCAATGGACCCGTAATAGGTCAGAAATTGTTGCCCCAGCTCGACGAAAGAGCCTACGGATCCGGCCCCCAATGTTGTATACCAACGATGCGCTCGATCTCCTAAAGTTAAGGAGAAATTTTTGCATTGGGTAGCCTCTGTTGCCCCGATGGAGTCCATGTAGTTCGAGTACTTAGACAAGTGCACCCTTGGGTCAGACGTGCCATCGTATGCCGTCATTGCAGGCATCTGAATTTTTCTCTGAATAGGGGCGGTGAGGATCATGATGCTTAAAGGCGAGGTGGGCAGAGTGATCGCCGGGATGTTGCCTTGCTTCGATGCGGCCACCTCCGCTCGCAAATTTTGAACCTCCAGTTTTAATTGTTTCTGGTTTTCAGCAAATTGGGCGATCTGCCCTTCCTCGGCAGTTTGTGGTCGCGGCACATCATGCTCGCCATGATGGCTCCGGTGCGATGAGGCCGACCGATCAGATCGGTTCCGGTGTGATCGCTTAGGAGAGTGATGGATAGACCTCTCGGGTCGATAACTGTGGTAGCTCTTTCCTGGTGCTCGCCTATCCCCCACGCGATCGAGAGCGGAGACTCTATCTCCCTGTCCTCTCTTTTGGTGATCGCCCTTGCCTAGGCGACCACCCAAATCAAAGTGCAGTGGGCGAGGAGCTCTACCATCCTTGCCCCCCACTCTGTCAAAGACTGAATTCCGCGATTCTCCCACTGTGGTCGCGAGCTTTTTCTTTTCCTTCTCGGCGGGGACGGACCGAGACCGAGTGGTATGAGTGCTCGACCTCGTCGCCCCTGCCGGCATCAGCCCTGGCCTTTCGAGCTCTTTCGAAAGCCTGATCCTTGGCCTTTTCAAGTTCTTCGGCCTCGTTCTTCCTCCTCTTTTCGTTGAGGAAATCAGTCAAATCCCTTAGATTTTGAGGATCGTTCATAATCGCCTGAAGATTTATGTTGGCGTTCGGATTGGCCGGAGCCGGTGGAGGGGGTTCGTTCCCTCTAGGAGCTCCATTACGTTCAGTGTGATGAGACATCTTTGATAAAGATTTCTGGATCGGTGACAAAGATATGAACTGTTCTAGACTAAAGAAGATAAAAAAACACAAGATTTGAGTTCTTACGCAGAAGAACGTGCTAGAAACTACAAATTTGTGAAAACAGTCACAATAAGTGCTAGAAAACAGTAAGAACAAGGAGATCAAACTCCAAAATATGTCTAAATATTACAAATACTTTAGAACTCGAAAGTAATTTAAGAACGTAAGGAATATGTTAACAATGTTCTAAAAGGTATTTCTACCGATTAAAACCTGAAAAAGAAAGATTTCGAGCCGATCGGTCGATGATCGGTTGAAGATTCGATGATGAACACGCAAAAGGTCCCCTTCTTCTAGCGCCAAATGTTGTATGTGCTTTTGTAGGTTACTCGGATGTGGACTATTCGTTAGCACTAAACAAACATATATGATTATCGGGGGTTATTACGTGTTTAAAGCGGATTAAATATGATGATCTTGAGGATCTTAAAAGTAATCAAGAACAAGAACACAAAGATATAGCTTCTTTGAGAAGCTTAAAAGCTTAGAGCTTTGGGGTGTATATTGCTTTGATTGGGTGTTTTGGGGAATTTCTCACTTAATCCTACAAATGAGCCCATTTGGGCATTATATACTACTTTATTTGGGCTGCCTACCCTTTACACGTGGCACGCCCACATTGGACCTGAACCTCTGCCCGAAAAGGTGATGGGACGGCGCATTTAATGCTAAACCGCCTCTGGTGGTCGTCCTCGCCGCAATGCCGAGGAGATGCAAAAAATTGCTTGCCTATTGGGTGGTCTCACTCATCGTGCCGACCACGCTTCATAACTTCTCCAAGACTCCAACACTTTCTATCTAAGCACTAAATAGGTGCTCGCCAACATCTTTAGGCGAGCACTTAATTACATTAAATATATTACATTTTCTTCGTCTTGTTGACTGGTCGTCGCACGACTTGGTTGACTAGTCGTCGCTACGCAAGCTGGTGACTAGGATTGACTGGGTGTAACAGTATTATCATTAAAGAATCCACCATTTAGCAATGCAAACGAGTTCTTGAGTCTTTCAACAAGGATTCAACTTATCAGAATCTCCCTTGGGTTTTACATGATAATTTATCAAAGAAGCATGATATCTCAAGATTAATAATGTTTCAATTCAAAATGGACTCGTAGTTTCACTACAAAAAAAGCTTGATTTTGATACCGAAATTTTGAGACGGACACCTAATCTGTCTCTAATAGATACGGATTAGATACGGATTTGTTAAAAAATCGAGATTTGAAACCGAAAATAAAACCGTCTCTCATTATAAACAAATTAGATACGGCTTTTAGTTTCAAGAGTTTTAGATACGAATTAGATACGCGACTTTCAGTTTCGAGAGTTTTAGATATGGATACCACCGTCTCTAAACAATCAATTTTTTCTCCCCGATATAAAACGAGACAATGTGGTACACAAAATTTGTGATACGAAATCTAACCATCTCTAAAATAAAGAAACAAGCCATTAAATTATTCAAAAAATAAACTTAAAGACGAAGGAAAAGGCGACGACACGACATGAGGAGGTATCCTGTGTACACGAGGATCCTCAATCGGAGGTCACGGTGATCCTCAATCGGAGGTCTGAGTGAACAACGACGCGCCCTTCCTCGTAAGTTACTAGTGATGCCACACGAGGAGTATTTGAAATCGAAACCGTAGGACACTGAGTGAGAGAGAGAGAGAGAGAGAGAGAGAGAGAGAGAGAGAGAGAGAGAGAGAGAAGATTCTTTTCTTGAGAGAGTTAATTCTTTTTTTAGAGGTAATTTGTGATATATAAATTCTTATATATATAGAGAATTGAGAATATGTACCGTTGAATTGAGTTATATTAATTAATTTATTACTCTTTTATAATTAATAAATAGTAAAATTAAAAAAATCAATTAATATAGCCATAGATATTATAATAATAATATTATATTATATCTTCAATTCCATATAACAATATATATATTAATTCACTGTCTCATGAAAATATTCCAAGAATTGATTCTCTAATCATATATCAATTTTGTATGATGTCCAGAGAGATCATTTAATAATTTTTAAAAGTTTTTAAATATCTTGACCATTAAGACTTATAAAGAAATTTGTATAGTATTTTATAAAAAGTTTTAGATTTAAAAAAAAATTATATCATCCATTTAGAAAAAGTATAAATACGTGAAGCATTGCAAATTGTAAAAGTCATTGTTTGGAAGTGATACAAGTTAGTCTAAAAGTTGTTTCATTTAATTTTACTAAATTAGTTTAAAAGTTGTTTGCGAGTAATACAAATTAGTCTAAATATTGTTGGGAAGAGAACAAGTTATCTAATTTATAGAAATTGAATTCATTTAATTTTACAAAATTTTAAAAAATATATCATGTCAAAATAAACTTAAATTAAAAAGTGTCAAAATGAAGGGAGGTAGACATATAAATGAAGTGAATGATTCATATATTAAAACTTAATTAAATTAAAGAGTTGATCTCCTATGCATAGTGTGCACGTGCATACTAATGCAGGGATCAACCGCAAATTATACAATCAAGTATTTCTCTTCCAATTGGTCACAGGAATAATATTGACCCTTTCTATTTATTTTTTTCAGTTTTTTCCTTTTAATAATAATATTTACTGTTGTATTTTTTTTTCAATTTTTTCTTTTTAATAATAATATTTTATGTTTTTTTTTCTATTTTTTTTCTTTTTAATAATAATATTTTATGTTTTCACTTTTCTTTTTAATAATAATATTTTCTTTATCACTTTTCAATAATAATAATTACCACTTTTCATTAATAAAATTACCACTTTTTAGTAATAAAATTACCACTTTTTAGTAATAAAATTACCACTTTTTAGTAATAAAATTACCACTTTTCATTAATAAAAGTATCACTTTTCAATAATAATAATTACCACTTTTAATTAAAAAAATTACTTCTTTTCATTAATAAAATTACCACTTTTCATTAATAAAATTACCACTTTTCAATAATAATATATTTTTTTTCTTTTTTCAATACCACTTTTCAATAATAATAGTTACCACTTTTCAATAATAATAGTACCATTTTTTGATAATAAAATTATCACTTTTCAATAATAATAGTTAACACTTTTCAATAATAAAATTACCACTTTTCAACAATTTCAATGTCACTTTTCAGTAACAAAATTACCACTTTTCAATAATAATATTTTCTATTTTTTTAATACCACTTTTCAATAATAATAGTTACCACTTTTCAATAATAACATTACTATTTTCAACAACAAAACTAAAACATTTTTCGTAAAACAATTATATTAAGCATTCCTAAGGTCCACTAACCCAGAAAATGAATCATCTAACAATGTGTAGAGGAGAGAGGGAAGAAACGCCGCCCCACCTTTTAGGCCAGAGAAGTGATCGACGGTTCAGCTTCAGTCATAGTTTCAAAATCGTACTAACCTATGAAAGACTAATTAAAACCTATGAAAGACCAACTTATTGTGCTTCTTATTTTTAACCTATCATCATTGTACTAACCTTTTTCATGGCTTTGAATGGTGAGGATGGCTGCATTCACCTCACTAGCAGTCCCGAGGCGCTGTGATATATCTAGCAGCTCACCAACGGGGCAATTGCAGGCATCTTCGAATGCAAGTAGTGCAACATCTCCGGCGAGGGCGGTAGAGGTCTCACGCGCCGAAGCTATCGTCGACAAAGGCTCGGATCTGTAACTCACTGAAATAGATTGGTAAACGACGATGAAGATAGAGGTCGCGGTGGGCTGTGAAAGATGAGCCTACTCAATGTGGAGTTGGATCAACGAGCATACTCAATGTGTGTGGAAATTAAGGATTTCAGGTGTTTTAGACCTACAATGTGGGAAAATTAAGGATTCCAAGTGTTTTGTCAACAACTCTACATAAGTAAGTAGTTTTATGCATGTTTATTCAATCTATAATTATTATTGATAATAATATATTTTTGGTACGATAAGAAGAACAAAATATCTCAAATGCAAACATAGATGCGAGTACCATTCAATATGTGTTATTGGAATTATTATTAGTCTTAGTGTATATATATAAATAATTAATTTAAAGTTATTTTAAATTACAGGCGAGATGAGTTCACACGACGTTGAGAATCGATATTTAAGGGATCTTAGCAAGGGCCACTATTATTCAAATGTGATTGGTTTGATCACACCTCATTAGAAACAAAAATCCATTCGAATTACAAGGTTGTGGATGTTCATCACCTATCCAGGAGGACTAACAATCGTTGTTTGCAAAGTAAAGTAAAGGCAAGATCCTCGGTGGAAGGCACGCAAAGAAGTTTAAAAAAAATAGAGACCAAAACTAAGGTGTTTGAGGGAGATTTCAATATTTTTTTTATATTTAACGGTTACAAATCGTGATTTGATCGGAATTGAAAACAATGATGATGAGAAGGATAACAAGAATGGAGATGAATATGATGAGGAAGAAGATGATGGGGACAATGATGAAGGGAAATATGAAGATGAAGATTAAATGTAATTTAATTAATTTATTTGAATTTATAAACTTTTACAATTGAAATTATTCAATAACAATTTTTTTTTATATATTTTTAAAAGTTACAAATTAATCAATTAATTATATATGTTAAAATATTATGCATAGTTCTTAGTATTTTACAACTTATGCTTGAGTAATTACAATATTTAGAAATTAATAAAAAAATTACATTCACAAATTTAAAAGTTATAATTTAAATACATGTGAAAGAAATAAATTAATATACATATACAATTAATATTAAAAGATAAAACAAAAGAGTTATCTGTCCTAGTGGCAGGTGCTCAATAATGAACACTTGCCACCTGGGTTCAATTCCCACATAGACCAAAATAATTTAATAGTTGGAGAGGGGTTTGGGGGTCGGGTTTGGGGGCTGGGTCAGGATTGGGGATTGGGATGGGTGTGCTGGGATGTATTATAAAATGTTTTTGTTAAATAGAAACGACATTTGAAACCCGGATAAAATGTTTTTGTTAAATAGAAACGACAGTTTTTTTTGTAGTGTTTGTACTAAGAGGAAAACAAGTGATAAGAAGTAAAATAATGGATGTGGTGTCGAGTGAATAAATTAAAATTTGAGCCGGCCCTTGTTAGCTGTAAAGACTATTGATGGAGGAAACGAGCACCCAAAAGATCAGTTGACCAGGTATCGATCCAATATATGAGTTTATCTCTTTTCTCCAAAGATCGACAACATTCCCTTGCTGATTGTGGAGTACTCTTATTCAGCTCTTCGATCTCCGCTTGCTTCTAAGGGACAATGCATGTGAAGTTCTCGATCGATGACAATTAAAAATTTCTTGGACTGAATATCTTTGCGATTTTGTAGAAACAAATTCTGCGCGCTGCTGAATTATCTACTCACATGAGTACCATTAAGCGAGGTCATTATGGCTTATTAGAGCTTCATGTGAAAGTGGCCGGCAATTTGCGCTGAACTGCAGGTTTCTCAAGTTTTAGAGACAAATACTGTCAAGGAGAAGTTGGATGAAGAAATATATATATATATATATATATATATATAGGCACTCGTTGCTGCAAGGATGGATGAAGGCAGAAAGAAGATAGTAGTAGAAAATTAGAAGTTAATGGATTTAAAGGAAGTTAGTGAAATTAAAGCTCAGTATAAAATCAAGTGAAGGCATACACAATGGAGTTAATGGCCATGCCCTCTCCGGCCCGATGGAATGGAAATAGTGAGAACGAAAAAGGAGATGGTACGTCGTCTAACAAGAATGCCAAGAAACAGAAGGTTGACGTCAACACTACTACTTCTTTGGAAGATGCTAATCTTCCATCTAAGAGGGAGGGACCTTCACTTAAACTTGGAGATTGCCCAAGATTGTATAAAATAATATTCAGCCGACGAGCTGCCTGCTTTAATGTTTGAGTACAGGTGGAAGAAGAAGAGTGCATGGAAGCGAATATGTTCGTGAAGCCCATGTGCAATTGAAATCTTTGGACGACGATGCTACCTAGGAACTGATCGAGGAGCTACGACTACGCCCGATATTAACCTTGAGGACAAGGTTCATTTTGAAGGCGGGGGTGATGATGAGATCTCGCCACATCATAAGAGGGGTCCACAGCTAGGCAAAGTCTATTCAAGGAGAAAAAATCAAATTATGAAAAACACAGATATTGAGGAATTTATTCATTTAATTATTATTCTTGTCTGATTAGTTATTTGACTTGATATATTAATTTTGATAGGTTTCGTTTGTTGTTAGATAGGAATTAGGAGTACTGATTAGCCAGGAATTGAGAGAGAGATTTGAATATAGAGGTGTAACGGGTTTTGAAAAAATCATTACAAGAGAATTATCATTTTTGAGAGGAAATTAAACTCCTTCTATAACGTATTGAAACCGGTTACTAGGTTAATTTTAGTAGTTTGCTTAGGTTTCTAGGAGAACTTCAGTTGAAGTTTCATCAATAAGGCACATTATTGTTAAGGTAAAGTCTAGTATGCACTCGAGTGCATGTTGTGCACCCTAGTCCATGTTGCACTTTTCAATTTTACTGACTTACACTTTTTGGTAAATGGTGTTGCACTTTCCAATTATTACTAAAAATATTATTATACAGTTTAATAATTGAAAAGTGCAACACCATTACCAAAAAGTGTAAGTCAGTAAAACTGAAAAGTGCAACATGGACTAGGGTGCACAACATACACTCGAGTCTATAGCAGACTAACCCTATTGTTAATTACGTTTGTGAGTTGCTATTGAAGGAGTGTAATACCAGCCTACATATGTACGTCCACAAAGAGCTATATAAGAATTTATATAAGAATTAAATGTAAGAAAGTTGTAAAAAAAAAAAAAAAAAAAAACTTACTTTTCTTAGGACGAATTGCACTAATTCCCCTATGAAATGTAAAATGTAAAATTTTGCCGGAATCATCTCATAATTTGAGAATTGTATGAAACATCCCTATGATTTATTAAATTAAGTTTTGTTTTTTTTTGACAACATGATTTATTAAATTAAGTTAACTCACTTAAAAAAGACGAGTTAACACATTCATCTATTTTCCGGTCATGTCCTTCATAACATCGTTTCAAAACTTCAATATTTATTAAAGATCCTTGAACTATAGAAAGAGCAAAGTATAAGAATATATGTATATATATAATGCTAAAAGCTACAAATAACATCTAATTAATCTCTTTAAGCACCTCATAAAGCTAATACTAGCTTTTTTATACCAAGAGTAATCCCCAAGTCAAAACCATATGCTTACATTTTGAACACATAAATGAATTGAAAGCACATTTCGCAGTATTAATTGATTATCTTCTTGATAAATATAAAAGCAGAAGAACAATATAAATTTTCCTCCAAAAACTTTTTGCCTTATATAATTTGTATGAAAATGCTGATGAAGTTTTTATAGACCTGCACATAAATCAAATTAAACATCAGATTGATGATTAAGTCATTGTCATATATTATGTGGCAAGTTTAAATGCATCGATAAAATAAAATACGAAAATTTGCGTGCGTACTAACTTACTCTGAAACGGCAAAAGAACATCTTGCATAACCTGCAATAATCGATACATAAACGATTAGTCAGAGATCAGTTATAATGATATAGCTACGTGCTTAATTAATTATCACCTTCTATAGATTTGATTCTTATTTTCACGGACAAATTAATTGTAAAATTAATATTGTTATTAAAGATAATGAAGTAACAATTTTAAATCACCATGATATCTATAGTTCAATTGTACTGATTTTACTATGTAATTGAGTACACACCATATAATGACTTGTAATATTTTAAAATTTGGGGATGAAATTAAAAATGGTTGTACAATAACAAATAGAATTTGTAATAACATCAAATTGAAGATTTTATTTATCCTTGATACTCGCTCCATAACAATAGAATTCAAACAAGAGTAAGAATTACTCACTAGGATTATTTTGAGTGATAATAGCTGTCCCTCCAAAGAAGCAAGCAACATCAGAATTTCCATTTTGTTGGTAGTAATTGTTGAAAGCAAACGATGCATGTGCTAGTAGTGTGTCGGGCTGGAAACACGGGCCCCCGGGCTGTATTGGGCGACAATTTGCCTTACCTAATCCACATGCCCAGTCTAGTGCGACCTTCAGGTCAACGGGGGAGGCACCGGGCCGGGCCACACACCAAGTGGTGCCACCTAGAAATGTGGTGTTGCCTTCTGGAGGTGATAGCATTGTTGCCTCTGCCTTCTCTTGTACCACAATTTCTCTTGCAAAAATTGAACCTTTATACATAATTGTATATATAAATCCATCATTATTTCATCTCATGTTGCATTACAATATGGATACATGTAACATATATGTTCAATTCTCTTTAATTTAGTATGAATAATATATATATAAGTGTATACGGTAACGAATCTAGAATTTTTAAAATTTGAGGGTAAGGTAAATAATGTATAATGTATAATTTAATATTTAAAAACATACAACTTAGCTTGATGCAAAAAAATAAAGTTGCATGTTCTTAACGTACGTTACTATAAAGGATGCATGTCATTCAAATAAAATACTCCCCATGCCAATTATATAGACTGATTTTTCTTTTATCAATTTCTCAATTATATAGGTTTTTTTTTATGTATAGTAATATTTTTTAATTCATTTATTAACGTAACTCAATGCATTGATTACATTAAAAAGATTTTTCTAATTTTTGTAAAAAGTGAAACCAAGCTATACAATTGGAAATTAAGGAGTATAAAATTTGTAATTAATTACATTAAACAATGAGTGTATTTTTTTTTTGGTAGTATATAGGTGAAGGAAATATTTGAATTTGGGGTAAAGGCATAAATCTAACTAATGATATGTATTGTTGAAGTTATTATTGTAGGTGTGAAATGTATATTCTTGAATTATATTCATATGCACTCAATTGTACGGTGTAATTGATGCAATTGAGTCATATTTTAACTTTTAATTTAATTCTAATGTGGCTGGTCAAAATTTCTATTGAAAAGATGATGAATTGATGATATATACAAATCACTTAAAATCAAATTGCATGATATGATATGCAGTATATAAGAATTTGTCTATAATTTTATGATAAACTAATTATGAAATGGAAAAGAAATTACAAAGATAAATGGAAGGGACATACCTAGGAAACATTGCATTAGCACAAGGTTTTGAATAAAGCCCCACAGAGACAGAGTCTTTCTCATGTTACTTAGATTAGAGTGTGTGTTTGTGGGGGTAGTGATACTGCCATATTTAAGACAAAAAAAAGATGAAGAATCTAGCATTTCTTGAAGGGAAATTTTCTTCTTAAGTAATCTTTCTTCTTCTTTTCCTAAAGCTATGTTTACATAGTGACTTCTATTTTTTAAATTCTAATGAATAGTAATATGTATTTTTTTTTATGTCAAATCAATATGTACATATGAATGTTGTTGTATATTATATTATTGTTGAGTATAATTAAAATGGTTAATTATGTAAATAATAATCCCCATATTACTAATAGGGAATTTAAAATGCTTATGTGTCGTCTTTATATTAATTCTGCTTATGTGTCGTTTTTATATAAATTTTGCTGACGTATCGAAATCTCAAAGAGTCATCTAATTGTTAAATGTGATTTTATTGGTTGATTTTGATGTATCATCATTATTGTGTGATTTTTTCTCATATATTAAGATTGTATTGAGTTCTTAATAAATAGAAAGTTTGACAATTAAAATAAGAGTTGGTCTCCTGTACTACGTGCACACTAATGCACATGTTAACTCTCTATATGTATGAGTAAGGGCGACAAAATTAAACTAAGTTAATGTTGTCCAAGTGGTATCAAACACCTTTCATACCTATGAGGTCATAGGTTCGATTGTAATTTTTTCCCTATTTCACCAAATTAATTTTAAATACAATTTTTCAATATAATAATAGTTATCACTTTTTAGTAACAAAATTAACACTTTGCAATAATAATAATTACCACTTTTCAATAATAAAATTACCATTTTTCAATAATAATAGTTATAACTTTTCAGTAACAAAATTTCCACTTTCCACTATTAAAGATTACACTTTTCAGTAACAAAATTACCACTTTTCTATAATAAGAATTACACTTTCAGTACCACTTTTCAATAATAAGAATTACACTTTTCAGTAAAGAAATCTACCACTTTTCAATGATGAAAATTACACTTTTCAGTAAAGAAATCTACCACTTTTCAATGATGAAAATTACACTTTTCAAGTACATTTTTTAGTTAAAATATATACCACTTTTCAATAATAAGAATTATACTTTTCATTTAAAATATCTACCACTTTTCAAGAATAAGAATTACACTTTTCAATTTTTCATTTAAAATATCTACCACTTTTCAATAATAATAATTACATTAGTAACAAAATCTACCACTTTTCAATAATAATAATAATATTTTTTTTAATTTTAATAATAATTTTAACGTACAATTTATAATTAAATATACCAATTTTAATTAAATTAATAATGATAGCATAAGCAAAATAAAAATGAAAATTATAGATTAATTAATAATTGTAAATTAATTAATTAATTAATGGAGTGATGGATTGATCTATAAAAACGAGAATGGTAAATTAATTAGTAATTGTAAATATTGATCGATAAAAATGAGAATGGTAAATTAATTAATTAATTAATAGAGTAATAGATTATAAATTAATTAATTAATAAGTGGAGAAAAAATTGGAATTATAGAGAAAAAATGAATAATAAGTGAGAGGGGAAGGATAAGGACAAAAGCATGTGCACCAAACCTGTTTTGGTGCACATGGTGCATTTGAGAATTTCCCTAGCAATTGTATTAATGTTACTAACACAAAAACTTATATGCAACATTGCATACATGTAATATTGACCAATTAAGTCAATTGGACTGAAAATATTGACTTATTAAGTCAATGGACTGAAAATATATATTATTGGGCCACCATTAATTCATTTGGGTTAATTCTTAATTTATTTGTCAACTGTCCCGCTTGTGTTCTAATTTTGACCAAAATTTTTAACCCGTTTATTTTACCAGTTTCTGTGATTTTTTTATCTATTATTTTATTGTCAAACGCAGAATATTAAATGTAGTAATTCAAATTGTAATATGTAGTAACACATTATTTTATGTAGTAATAACACAAACTATTTTATATGATAATACAAATTCTTTTATTTAGTAACACGTTTTTTTCTAGTGTTTTTGTTAATGTAGTAACTCACATTATTATACGTAGTAACATATATTATCGCATGTAGTAAACACAATAATCATGTTGTAATGCAAACCATTTGATAAAGTTACATATAGTAACAAACGCATATTCAATGTAGTAATTCAAACTGTAATATGTAGTAACATATATTTTTTTATATAGTAATACCGATTCTTTTATGTAGTATTTTTTTTCTAGAATTTTTATTGATTAAGTAACTCACATTATAACATATATTATTGCATGTAGTAATATAAAATAACTTTGATCCATAATAATTATTAAAGAATATTTAAAGAAATAAAATATTACAAGATTAAGGCCATCGTAAATTTCAGCGTTTGGCCGCAGTCTGGGGTGGCCGAAAATTGCTCGGAGAAGACGACTAAGTACAATTTATGCTAGTGGGTGTATTTATAAAAAAATATGGGTGTGAATTGAATTGTCAGTGGATGTATTTATAAAAAATGTAAGTTGAGCTGTCAATGGGTGTATTTATAAAGAATGTGAGTGTAAATGGCTGGAATGTATATATGCAATATTTCACATAAGAGTAGCCTGTTACTAATTACTTAAAAATTGAGATACATACATTTTATTTAAAAAAATCTCTACTTATTTTATTATCTTCTTCGCTTTGTAATAATATGTGTTGACATTCCGCGAAATTACGCGAGTGCTCGTCTAGTTTAAAATTTAAATATATTAAAGTGTAGTATAAGTCTTATATGAAATCGATTCTTTATAAAGAATTGAGTCCGATCAAGATCCGACCCGTCCAATCCGACCCACCCTCAACAAAATATTATGTCTTATATTACGTTTTAGAATTGATTCTGCACTCTCTCAACAACGCCGCCGACTTGTTGCCGTCTTTTGTGGGGTCCGCCACCGCTGTTGACACTTCTGCCTTAAACTGGAAAGGGGTTTGCTTCTACATCAACAGTGCTTGGTTTGAGCTTCATAACAATAGTGATAGTCAATTTGGGGGCGGTACTCTTCATATTAGGTGATTCGATTTCGGATGTTAATTTCTTCTTCTTCGAATTTCTGACTTGTATTTTGGAGTTTTACGTTTCATGATTTCTGAACAGTTTTGGTCTAGTTTTGGCTTTTTCTGCTGAGTAGATCAATGCATTTTTTTAGGGATCGTTCAAATTCGGATATTTGGCCTAAAATCTGGAAATCTTGCTACTTAGGCATAGTCATTTAGAATGGTTTCAAGTTAATTAAAGCAGGGCTTGGCTCCTTTTGGTGATGCCTTTGTGATGCAGTGGGATCGTGAAACTTCTCTTTACTTAATTATTTTTTCAATAAAACAACAACCGAATTACAATAATAAAAAGTGTATCTCAGTATAATTAAAAAGTGCAACATAACATTACTAAACAATGTAAGTTAGTATAACTTAAAATATTATTCGAAATTGTAAGTCACTGCAGCTAAAAAGTGTAACAAAATACGACTAAAAGGTGTAACATAACATTACTAAAAAGTGTAAGTTACTATAACTTAAAATATTATTCGAATTTGTAAGTCACTACAATTGAAAAGTGCAACAAAATACGACTAAAATGTGTAACATAACATTAATAAAAAGTGTAAGTTACAATAACTTAAAATATTATTCGAAATTGTAAGTCACTGCAACTGAAAAGTGCAACAAAATACGACTAAAAGGTGTAACATAACATTAATAAAAAGTGTAAGTTACTATAACTTTAAATATTATTCGAAATTGTAAATCAAAAGTGCAATAAAATACGACTAAAAGGTGTAAATAGCAACACCATATAACCTAATGGTGCAAAATAACATGTTAAATTGTAAAATGCATGTTCCACTTTTTCTTATTTACAACATGCACTTTTATAATAGAAAAAAAAATGTGAAAATTGTTAAATGTGAGAGTTAAACACTTGACCTCAACAAAAAATGGTTTGTGCCTAACCATTTTGGCTACAACAATTAACTTAAACTTTTTTGCGTAATTTTTACTTATTGTTGACCCTACCTATTTTTTAAAATGAACTCAATTCCTTGTAAGAAATTGAGTCTACAAGAGACCTACCCTAAAGTGTAAGAATAGAAAGTTGATTGAATTATTGAAAATTGTAAAAGTAAAATTAAAAGTAATGTAGGGGTGTTTTTTCAAAATTAGTTTTTAATTAATGTTTGACTCACAACCGTACTTTTAATTAATGTTTGACTCATTTTCAAAACAACATTAAAATGCGTAATAAAAAATACTATCTCCTTCACAAGTTTATGTCATTAAATACTTTTAATTATAAAAGTTATAATGAAAAGATTTTTATGACTATCAAAAAGAATATTAATAAAGGAACTAGGTTGAATTTTTTTTTAGTAAAAATTGGTGCACCTTACTTTTTTTTACTGCTACTATTATTATTATTATAATTATTATCTATTACTCGAATCTTCATTTATGTGACTAACTGGTTTTGTACCCGTAATATTTATTCTTAAAAAATTTACTTATATATTTTAGCAGAGAAAGTTCTATAAATTATGCATACATATTTATTCTTAAAATTTTTACTTATATATTTTAGGAGAGAATATTCTATAAATTATACATACATATTTATTCTTAAAATTTTTACTTATATATTTTAGGAGAGAATATTCTATAAATTATGCATACATATATTGAAGGGTAGTAATTTCTATATAATAGAGTATTGTGCGGAGTGGTTCTATAAATTATAAATTATGCATACATATATTGAAGTGTAGTAATTTCTATATAATAGAGTATTGTGACGGTAAATATAATTTCTTAATTGATTAGTACATAGATACAGAAATATGGAAGTTGGACTTGGATCCCTGCAGTAAGATTGGTTATACTAAACATGTGTTTGTTGTCTCTGGAGACAACGACTTTCTGATTATTTCAATTAGAAAAACTCATCTCACCAACCGTAACCACGGTTAGAAATGAAATCTACTCCATTATCCTCCATCATTTGAATTCATAAATTTGCAAAATAATTTCTAATGCAATAAGAAGATGTGTTATTTCAATTTTGGAAGTCATGATCGGTTAATGAAAGTTGAATCAATTAAACCTCAATTTCCTATCGAAACACATTCAAACCATTTTTATTCTCAGTATTGTACAGTTTAAACTCACATCTAAATGTCCAATGGCACTTAGGAAAAAATTTGAGTCTCGTTTTGAGATTATTACATTTCCTGCCATGGACATCAAAAAGTTGTTCAAAGTTTATAAAAAATATTGTAACACAGTTTAATCACTTTATTTCCTTCACCTTATTGTCTGTCATTCTCTAAATCAAAATCATCAAACTAATGTTACCAACTGAAAATCCATTCATACAGCTTCATTCTATACTGCTATTACTATTTACTTGGCCAATCCATGGCTCCTTTTTATAAACAATCTTCATCAGTTTTCTCCAATTCAATCATTCATTTTACCTTGGGCATGACCTCCTCTTTATCATAATCTGTAACTCACAAATCTAGTCAAACATTAACTAACAAAATTAGAAAATAATCAAATCCAATCCAACACAAGGATACCGGCATATTGTATATATATTTGTGAAATGTAGTAAAGCTCCAATGTCACCGTCAGATGATTAAGAAAGTTCTCATTTTTCTTAGAAGGTTCTCATTTTTCTTAGAAGAGTGTGCCAGTATCTTATCTCGATAGGAAACACCACATGAGGCGAGAAATGAGTTCTACACTTTATTCTCGTGAGTCAAAACCACCAACAATCTAAACCAAAACTATGACTGACAGGAAAATCCAAATGTTTAGTGCTAAAAAAGAATAACAATTTAAGATTTTGATGAACCATATGATATTCTTGAAAGGCAAATTTTGTCGCATTGAACGCCACTTCTTTGTTGCACACAACAACTATGACTATGGGTGGGCTAATGAATCATAGTTTCATCGAAGAGAAAATCCACCACTACGGTACACAAAGAATGAAGATTATGTTTTCAGAGACTACTCCATTTTATTTTCTTAGAGAATATTGAAGAAGTCTTCAACACATAGTGCAATTTAAAATCAAATTGAGAAGAAAGATTATCTAAATTTATTAATTTCATAATCTGATAAAATAAAGCATATCTGGAAATATATAGTAAACCTAAATCGCCGTAATTTCTGCCATTAATCTTTAATTATATATATCAAATACGATCCTACTAGATCGACAACGACTTCTCCACTTCAATCATGTGAACTGGTAGAGTCCGCTCCTCTTTGAATATGAGGAGGCTGAGTTCAAAGGAAAACAGCAGTGAGAGATTTCTTTTTATTTTGGCAAAAACTTATATATATTGAATACATGCAATACTGATCAACTAAGGTAAATTAAGTCAAAATTTGTGGGAAATGCGGGTCAACGTGGTTAAAGCGGGTCAACCTTAATTAGAATATTTATTTTCGCGCTCAAACATTATTTTATTACATGAGCAAAACTATGTTACTACAAGACCTAAATTTTGTCACTAGACCAAAAATGTATTACTACATGCAAGTCCAAAAAATATTTTGGACACTTATTTTTTTTGAGCAAAATTACTAAAATAATTCTGACTTATTCGGCTACTACATGACTAAAACAATGTTACTACAAGATCAAAATTTTATCACTATAAGGTCAAAAGTGTATTACTACATGTCCAAAAATATTATGGACACTTAATTTTTGAGTGAATTTGTCAAAATGTTTTGACATGTAGCATTAAAATTTTGGCCTTTTTGGCCTTGTAGTAACAATATTTTGGTCATGTAGTAAACCACCTGTTTGCGATCCGCGAATTTTCTGTACAACCCGAATCCGGGCTTATGACCCGCGAATTTTTTAAAATTATCTTAATTTGACTTTTGGACTAAATGGACTTAGGGTTTTGATTTGGTCTAATTGGATGAAATGCATGTATGAAATATTTCACACCCTTTTATTTTTTTAACCGAAAATGAAAAGCCTTTTATTGGTAGGCTTCACAAAAAATAATATTTTACTATTGCAATATTATTATTTTATATATATATATATATATATATATATATATAGACAGGCCGAAAACCCAGATTAATACCATAGCCCAACCACTACAAAAAAGAGGTGTTTTACCGACGGATATGCCGACGGATATTCAGTCGGTATTGGCTCTTGCCGACGGATTTACCGACGGATTTCATCCGTCGTCAATGAATTGGTCGGTATTGGTTACCGACGGAAAATATGCGTCCGTCGGTATATACCGACGGAGTCCCGACGGATTCAAATCAACCCGTTTTCAAACCGGGTCGCCCGTACCGACGGATTCAATTCCGTCGGCAGTCAAGCCAACCCGTTTTCAAACCGGGTCAAGATTCCGTCGGTAGAGCCGTCGATATATTTTGGACATAAAATTTATTATTTTAATTTACCGACGGAAAATTTCGTCGGTAAGTACCAAACATTTTTAAAAAAAATTATATTCCGTCGGCCTGTCCGTCGGCATTACCGACGCTAAACCGACGGACTATTCCGTCGGTAAGTACCAAAAATTAAAAAAAAAAATTATTTGTGATCGGGATCCGACCCGATCAAAATTGCTTAAATAATTCAATACACAAATCTACATTAGATCCAACATAATAAACAAAATCGAACTCAGTTGGGTGGCATAAATCTACATTAGATCAAACAGAACAAACAAAATCATCGTCCTTTGCTTGAGCAAAAGCAACTTGTTGGTTGATTTTTGAAACATTACTTTCAATATCATCCTTTTGGCTTTAGGCGTTGCTTCAGATTTTATTAATCTAGCAACCTTTGTGTGTGTTGTAGTATTGAGTAGGAGATCAGACAGCGGAGTTTGAGAAATTAAAGACAGCTCCACAACCTATTTTTCACATAAGGAAATTAATTAATATATAAAATTACAAGAGGATTATAAGATAAATCGTTTAAAAAAGAATTACAAGAGGTAAAAATCTTATTTTCCATTTATTCACAGAGTAAGAATTAGATCAGTTTAATTACCAGGAAAGAGAAGAACTTGATTAAACTGTCATTCGCCGACTCCATCCCTGCCATTTCAAAATCAATTCCAAAGAATCAAGATTCAATTGTCATTTTATATATTTAAACATAAATTAAATTATCAAAAAAATTGAACATACCTCAACAATACTACGAGATCCAGTAACTTCATTAGGCTCGCATAGTTTCGGTCGGTCTCAGCAAATATTCGATATGCTGGTAGTTCAAAGATAAGAGCTTTAGAGTGCAATAAATAAATCAATAACCAATACAAAGCATAACAAAATATTTTTAGTCGACACACACGAGATTTTGAATCTGACAAGAAAATGTAACATCATCAAATTACAACAAGACTGAGAGCCTCCTCCATATGAATTAACTGATATGGTAACTGGTAACTACATAATCACAACAACACACACCAAACATAGATAGATAGCAACTCGTTTCACCATAAATCCATATGAATTTGCTAAACAAAACAGCGTTTAGATCCTAAAGTACTAAATTAGCAATATAGCAACTCGTTTCACCAAAAATCCATAGGAATACGCTAAACAGAACAGTATTTAAATCCTAAAGTACTAAATTAGTAATATAGCAACTCGTTTCACCATAAATCCATTGGAATATGCTAAACAGATCAGTGTTTAGATCCTAAATTACTAAAATAGATCTAAAATTCCTTACCTTGTTGTCGAGAAAAACTAGGATAACACTAGGAACTCGGTTGAATTTATGGTAAACAGGTCCCACAACAGCCGTAACGGCGTGTTCAACCTTTCCGACGGTAGATTTGAGGGGGCCAGAGTTGTGCTTGGCGTAGTCGTACAGATTCGACACCACCACGGCGGCGTTTATGGCCAGGATTTTCACAAAACTTAGGTGCCTCAATTGCACATCATTCCTCTCAACCTCAACCTAATTCAGTAGAAAACACGACCAAATTCAGTATGAAATTAACAATATCAAACTCGAACAAACACAATTATCCCAAAAATTAGTAAACTTACCTCAGATGGAGAAGGAGGTGGCGCCGCTGCGAACGTGGGCAAGGGGCCTTGTGAGACGGTCGGAAGGGGATGTGTGGAGTGGGGGAGAGGGAGAGACATAGGGATAGGGAGGGAAAATACGCGTGGAATGAGAGAAAGTTACATTTATATTCGGAAATGGCGACGGAAATGGCGACGGATATGTCGGTCGGCTTTGGGGTCGGTGCCGTTAGCGACGGATATGCCGACGGATATGTCGGTCGGCTTTGGCTCGTTGCCGTTAGCGACGGAAATGGCGACGGATATGTGCCGTCGGCTTTGGCTCGTTGCCGTTAGCGACGGAAATGGCGACGGATCATCCCCGCTATACTTCCTTTTCGAATTAACATCCACAAGCTTGTACTCCGGATGAATTTTGGTTCCTAAAGGGGATGTGTCAAACCAATGGCACTTGAACAACATTACGGTTTTCACTGGATATCCCGGATATTCAATTTCAACGACTTCGTGCAACACCCCAAAGTAATCACTTGCATCTGCATTGTAATTCGCACCCCTGTTGTTAGTCGTTCTTGTTGATGCATACTCTGATGTATGAAACCTGTAGCCTTTCACAATATAGCCGTTGTAAGTCCTCACACGCCGTAGTGGTCCTTGGCTGAGATCCTGTAAGAACCGGCTCTGAAAATCGTGCGATTGTCCCTATACGTACAGTTAAAATTAACATTAATCAAAACAATTATTTGTTCACGTAAAATTCAATTAATGATACTCACATAACGTTGGAACCATCGGGCAAATTGACGTTGAAGACTAGTATCTATGTCTCTATCTGAGATGTTTTGATCTGCATGTCGTAGTTCTTGTGTATACATCCTAATAATTCACAACACAATTAGATGATAAATGACGCACGTTTAGTGCTATTTAATTAGATGATAAATATATGAAATACTTACTCAATGTAAGGCTGAACTTCATCACAATTCAATAACACGTACGTTTGTGCTATTTCAGCCTCTGTGTGTGTTGACCAATATCGTTCAGTGGTTTTTCCTATAGGTCGCCCCTTAGACTTGAATACAGAGAGCATGCCATCGACTTCTTGTTGCGTACCTCTACCATCGAAGTTACGTGGTTCATTCCTGATCCTCGTGTTGACATGGTCTTCAAAATAATATGAACAAAACATGTCAACCTCTTCATTCAAATACACATTAACAATCGATGCTTCGGCGTTTGCCTTCTGTTTAGCATTGCGCTTCAAGTTGTGGAGATACCTAAAATTATAATAGTTAACAAATTAAAATAAGGCTCCATATACTAAAAACTAATTAAATGAGAGAAATAGAATTGTTCACCTCTCAAATGGGTACATCCACCTGTACTGCACTGGACCACAAATCCTAGCTTCATACGCTAAGTGAACAGGTAAGTGTTCCATCGAGTCAAAGAAGCTAGGTGGGAAAAAACGTTCCAACTTACACAAAATAACTGGAATGTCTCGTTCCAAACGATTCATATCATCAACCTTGATTGTTGTAGACGTTAAATCTCTAAAAAAGAGACTTAATTCAGTGACAGCCCTCCACACATTCAGAGGAAGAAATTCTCGAAACGCAATAGGTATCAAGCGCTGCATAAAAACATGACAATCATGACTCTTCATCCCTGTAACTTTGCCTTTTGTTGTGTCTACGCATCGACTCATGTTTGACACGTAGCCGTCTGAACAATCAAGAGCTGGAAAATCAAGAGCTCAACAACAAGTTGAATCATGCGCAACTAGTTGGGGATATGTATAAGGATACATCTGACCAACTAACCTCAGAATTAGGATTTGAAGCTGGAAAAGTTGAAGAGGTAAAAAAGCAGAGGAACTTTCTTGTTGTGGCCATAGTATTCTGTGTTCTACCCTATGTGTTCAAGTTTATAGGTTGGATGTAATCCTAAGTTTATGTCTCTAATATGTATTGCTAAGTTTATGTAATGTTAAGTGTATGCATGTAATGTAACCACAACAACAGCCTTTCTTCAAGGCAATTTTCAATGAAAATGTTGTTTATCTATCACATAAAACATCCAAATTTAAATATACACATTCTTAACACATAAAACACACATAACTAAAATTAAACAACTGATACTTAAACATAAAAGTAAATAGTTCAACAAAAATGCAGATAAAAAATAAATAGTTCTACGAGACATAAAAGTAAATAGTTCTACGAGACATAAAAATAAAATTGTTAAACACATAAAAAAAAAATTGTTCAAAGTCACTCAATCACCATAGAGGAATATATCAATGTCATCATTGCCAACGTACTGCTGACCCATGATGTCATCATCGTGCTGCATGGTCGGGACATAGGCTGAGGGGGCTGGGGGAACAGGCACGCTCACGTTGGCCGTCGGTGGAGGAGCTTGCATGGTTCTCCGATAAACCTCCTCGATCTTCTCGTCCGACCACCCCATCTCTCGACCCATATTCACATGCATCACATGCATGTAATGGTTGAATTGTGTCATCGTCACATCAGGAGTTGGGGTGGAAGATACGGAACCCTGCGATGCCGTCTGGGACGGACCAGCGCCGGAAATGACATCAGCGCTCATACGACCAAGGCCCAGAACTCGTCCGCGGGTGGTGGGGGCAACTTCCAAATAAGCCCGGTCCACCTCCTCAACTGTAGGGGCACTGCTGGTTCCGGCTTGAGTAGGGTCGACTTGAGTTCCGATCTCGGCAATCCTCCGGTTCATCTCCAACTACATAATTAATAATTTTAAATTAATAGAATAAATTATAAAAAATGTATTTAATTAAACAATTTTATTACTTACGTGGAGGTTAGTTGTGCGCCCGTATGTGGATTGCTGTGTATCAGCATTAAACGGATGAGCAATGCTCATCCGGTCCAAGTGAGTGGGTACACGCCCCGTATCCCGTTCCTAATAATTAAATTTATGTATTATATATATTAAATATATAATTAAATTTATTGAAATTAATTAAAAAATTAATAAACACTTACAATGACCATCGACTGCTCAAGGATGGACCGGGCTCCAGTCCGATGCCTGGACATCCCACCCCCATCGTCGGATCTCCGGTTGGCCTTAGCAATCTCACACTTTCTGATGTACTCCGGATCCAGCCACTACCTCGTCAATGAATCCCACAACACAACATCATTATCATCCTTACCCAAGCTCTGCGTCGTCCCATCGCTCCGCCATGCCATTCTCCATTCGTACATTAAATCCTTATACCGCTGTTGCGCCGATTTACAGAAATACTTGAACATAGCCTGGTCTGAGTACATATTCCGATCCCAAGTGGTTTGTTTCTGCACATATAATAAATTGTTTATTATTGAACAAATTAACAAACATTAATTAAATAATTAAGTAATTAATTACTACCTGAAATTCCTCGAAGTACGCCAACTTTTTTTGTTTTGGGACCTTCGACCAGGTAATTGCACCCGCAGAGATCGGTAAAGAGCCAAAAGCAACCGTGCATGCCCTGGAGACCTCGTTACCAGGTAACAATCTGTGACATTAATTAACAAACAAAACACATTATAAATTAAAACGAATGTGAAATTAATTAATTATTAATTATTAAACAATAAAAGTATTTAATTACTTACACTCCTCCACTTGTAGCCCAAACGCGCTCCCGGCCATCCCGAGCAGGAACAGCAGGATGGTCCCGGACAGACGAATGAGACGACGACTGATCAGGCGACGGGTGTGGAATGGGTGGCGGAGGCGACGATAATGGTGTTCGTGACAGTGTAGGCGCCGGCGCCTCGGGTCTAAGTTTGGATCGACTCTTCCTCGATCGGCTACGTGACCCGGAGGCCCCGTGAGATCCCGAGCCACCAGAGGCACCAGCACCATTTCCAGTCATCTATTTAATTTAAACATTTAAATTAATAAATTATATATATAATACTAATTAATTAATAATAAATTTCTTAATTTAATAAAAAACAATAATCTAATAAATTAAAATTTAATCCCTAAATAATAACCTATTTTAAGAAATAATAACCTATTTTAATAAATAATTTTTTATTCAATCAACAATACCTAATTTAATCAATAATAACCTATTTTAATAAATAATTTCCTATTTTATTCAACAATAACTAATTTCCTATTTTATTCAACAATAACTAATTTATTCAATAATTTTCAACTTTAATTAACAATTTTCTATTTTAATTAACAATCTATAACCTAATAAATTTAGTAACAATTTTTTCTAACTTTAAAATAACAATTTCCTAATATAATTAACAAAGCCCCTAATTTAATCAATAATTTCATAATTAGTAAATCAACAATATTAATCTAGCTAATTATAACGTACAATATCATAATTTAATTATGTAATTAACTCCACTCCAACGTATATGCAAATTCAACAATAATATCAATTATATATATAACATCAATTATGCAAAACATGCAATATCGATCTTAACAAATCACATCAATTTATTATAAATAACTATATACATCAACTAGCTATACATATAGGCAATTATCCACTTACAATATCAACTAATTAATTAGATATATCAACTACATACATTCAAAATAATTAACTATATACATCAACTACAAACAATTAATTTCATATTAATCTATATAACAATTTAAATTAACACATGCAATTTAATTCATAATTATAGGCAATACATATATAACTTAAAAATTAATTACTAACAAATTAAGAAAGCGTACCGTATAGATTTTCTAATCGAGTCGAGAGATCACCTCGGCCGAGCCTCTTCTTCGCGCGATGAAGATGAAGACGGAAAGAGTGAGGAGGGAGGAGGGAGGGTTTCTGTAATCTGTTCTTCAGTTTATATACAAAAAAAAAAAAATTGCCTTTACCGACGGATATTTCCGTCGGTAATGACCAGATTAATTATGGTAGTTAATGCGGGTCGGTTACCGACGGATATTTCCGTCGGTAATGACCACATTTAATTTTGGGAGTCGATCAAGAAGGCGGTTAGTTAATGCGGGTCGGTTACCGACAGAATATTTACAATACCGACTGAACAATCCGTCGGCCGGTGACCCAAAAACGACACCGTGTAGAGAGTTCTGAGTGTCCGTCGGCATATCCGTCGGTATCCCGTCGGGAAAGCCGACGGAAATTGAATTCCGTCGACAGAGTCTTCTGACTTTGAATTCCGTCGGTAATCCATCGGTACATCCGTCGGAAAGGAAATCCGTCGGTATACATCCGTCGGCATAAACAAGCGTTTTTGTAGTGAACACGCAACCTTACATTATTCACACAAAAACATCCAAATCTAAACGTAAAATATTTTACATATAAAATATTTCTAAAATATGTTACTCCTTAATTTGCCTTATTAGTTATATTTCATATATGAAATATATCACATAGTTTTTATGAAATTATATGATCAATAATAAAACTTGTATATGATTATTATTTTTGAATTCTCAAAGATCAATAGAATTAGTATAAAATAATTTACCCTTTTTTCACACACACCCCTATGTATAATACTCCCTCCGTTCAATTTCACTATTCGCACTTTCCTTTTTGGTTGTTCAATTTTATTATGCCCATACCGTTTTTTAAAACAATACTATTCATACTACTTTATCTCCACCCTACCATCACTTATTTACCCACTTTACCACTCACTTTATTCATAAACAATCATTAATTTATAAATGGACCCCACAATACCCTATCATACCCTCAACTTATCTACTTTATGAATAAACTAATCAATATTTATTAAAACTCGTGCCCAGAGAAGTGGGCATAATAAAATTGGACGGAGGGAGTATTAACTTTGATTATGGGCTAGTCTTGTGTGAAATATTGCATACATGCAGTGCATCCTAATTAGGCAAGTCAAAACCCTAAATTCAAAAGTCAAATTAAGTCAATTAAAAAAAATTCGCGGGTCATAAGCTTGGATCCGGGTTGTCTAGAAAATTCGCGGGTTGCAAACAGGTGGTTTACTACAAGACCAAAATATTATTACTTCAAGACCAAAATATTATCACTACAAGGCAAAAATTTAATACTACATATCAAAACATTCTGACAAATTCACCAAAAAATTAAGTCTTCAGAATATTTTTGAACATGTAGTAATACACTTTTGACCTTGTAGTGATAAAATTTTGGTCTTGTAGTAACATTGTTTTAGTCATGTAGTAGCCGAATAAGTCAAAATTATTTTAGTAATTTTGCCCAAAGAAATAAGTGTCCAGAATATTTTTGGACTTGTAGAAATACACTTTTGACCTTGTAGTGATAAAATTTATGCCTTGTAGTAACATAGTTTTGATCATGTAGTAAGATAATATTTTTGAGTGAAAATAAATATTTTAATTAAGGTTAATCCGTTTTGATCTGCGTTGACCTGAGTTAACCCACGAATTTTGACTTAATTTACCTTAATTAGTCAATATTGCATGTATATAACTTTTTGCCTTGCTTAGGTCTTATATATTGCAAATAAAGTTTTATGTGGTCGTTAAGAGAGACTAAAGTAAAGGCCCACATTACAAGTAGTTTGGAAAAGAGCCCAGATTATATGTACAAGGCGTGGGTTATTTGCCCCTCCAACTATATATTAGATACACTCACCCTCTCCATTTAAGTATGAAAAATATCTAAAATGCCTTTTTAATAAAAAGAGACCTAGTAAATACACCCCTTTTTAAATTCTAACCCTAATTGTTGTCACTGTCGCTGTCGCCGTCACCAATTGCCACAACTTCACCAAATCAATGTAAAAAATATACATTATTGTCGACACAGATTTATTGAAAGAAATAAAATAGAAATTTGAAAAAAATTAAAATATTTCGACAATAGTTAATCGAAAATATAAATTATTGTCGACAATAGTATATATTTTTAATAAACTATAATAAAAAAAAATTTAAAATTACCTGCTTGCCATGAAAAATGGTTCAATTTTCCATGGGTAAATCTCCACTTGCTTATTGACTTGTGTTGGGGCGGAAAAATTACTGCAAAGAGAGGAGCAAAGAGAGGAGAAGAAAGTGAAAATTAGGGTTAGAATTTTTTTGGAGTGTATATATTTATTAAGGAGGTTTTTAAAATGAAAATAATGTTTTAGATAATTTGGGAGTAGTATATCTAAAAAATCGCCTGTTTTTTTAGGGAGTGCATCTAACATTTGTGGAGGGACAAATAAGCCACGCCTATGAAGAAATACATGCATGAACACGATTATTTGAACCCCATATTTGATGGACACACCCACTCGCTCAACACCTCCACCATATGATGAGTATACACCACGAAAAAAAGACTAAAAAAAGGCAGTTTGCTATCTAATCTCAAGTTGACACAGACTCATCTGATTAGTTAATTATCTTCTTAACTGTTACTATCAGAATAATAACAGTTGAGTAAAAAACGAACTGTGATGGTAAAATATTTAATTAATAGAAAAAACAGACTTTTCACTCTAGATAAAAGAAATTTCAATGTTAAAAAGTGTCTAATGTATGGAACTTGAAATGAAATCAAGATTAAAACTAGTTGGAATTTTTTAGCACCCAACAATGGCTTTACAAAATTGACAGAAATAAATAACAAAATTGTAAATACAATTAAATTAATATTTACACAGAATCTTCGATTTTTCTCTTTTAGCAATTTTTCTCCTTTAACAGCTTCCGAAAACAGGTAGGTTCTCGAATTCTCTTTTAGCAATTTTTCTCCTTTAACAGCTTCCGAAAACAGGTAGGTTCTCGAAATCAGCAGCAACGACCCCATCTCACGAACAGTAGGAACAAAGTTAAAGTCGAGTCAAGAAAACCCTTTTCCCGCAAAACGAATACGTCTCGGCTAGTGCTCACGGTTTTACGTAACGTTTTAAAAGGTAAAACGACTTTCGCCTCTATACGAGCAGCACCACAACGTATAGAGTTCCAACGAACTGAATCGACACGAAAACTGGACTGCACTCTATATGCTCGATGCAAATATGTATGATGTTATGAATTTTTCTTTGAAATCAAGTGTCGTGTCTCTTTGTGTGAGTATGCAAGTGTGTGTATGAGTGTTTTGCAACATAAAACATGTACCCTATTTATAGGCATGTTCCAAACATGTGAGGGCTCTCCACATTCTTTATGGCATTCATGTTATTTGTAAATTTTTCATGTACCTAAGCATCCTCCAAATTCTTCATAGTTCAAATTCAACTTTTAAATTTATTTGGGTTAACCCAATTTTGAATTGGGTTTCAACTTTATAGAAACTTGATTTGTATGAGCCAAGCCCAAATATTAAAGTTCCAAAATTATAGATGGGTCCGAAAGCCCAAATTTAAAACCCACGAGTCACGAGCTCAAGACTAGGCCCAAGCTCAACCGGACGAGCACACACGTGCATCCGTATAGACTATTGGATTGCCCCTTAGTCATTATTATTTGAACCATTGTAACATCCTCATATTTATAAGGAGTAATTAGCCCCATTAAACTTTCAAAGTTTCAATGTGGGACAATTATCATGTGTTACACTTTATCCCATAAAGTGTATTATTTGACGTTTCAACTTCGTGTATTAATTTCTCACTCACTGAAATTTGATTTTGAGATTTTAAATAAACTACGAACATCTACTCCGAGAGTATAACGATTTTATGTCATTTAATTTTCTTGAAATTACATTTATAGCCCTCAATAAATTGGTCAAAGATGAGTGTTCTCCACTCTCATTTTAAAATCAATTAATTAATTAAAATTAATCAATTTCTCCAACAGAAAACAAAAAGGAGTTCATAGCTAAAATTTTATAAAGACAAGAAAGAAGTATACTCATTTTTATATATGTTAGATCCATCATCTAATCAAATGACGTGATATAATGAAAAGAAGACAGTAAAGTGTATAATTGACATAAAAACTAAACAAATCAAAACAATGGTGCAAAAGAACATGTGATAGCTAAAATATTTTCTAACCTCGTATGGTCGAATTTGAGGTGGCTCTCCAACGATTAAACCTACTATAAATACAAGACAAATTTTGATGAGTAATGTCACGAAAATACTTAGCAAGAAACAAGCTTATATGCAATTGAGCAAAAATTTATCTTAGTATTTTCAAGAACACTTTCAACTCAAATCCTTGTGTTCTACCTTCTATTCTAGGCTTACAAAAAAATTCAAATCCTAATTATTAGAAGAAATCTCTCAAATTCAGGGTGTAAAAGAGATTTCACTTAGTTAAAAGTATTTTACACGCTTACCTTACTCGTGAGTGGTCGAGTGTTAGACTCTATATGTTTAGTAACAACTTTGTAAGATGGTTATAACTCATATAAATTTTAGGAGACAAAGCTCGCGATTAGTGATAAGTCTACAAGTTTCCCTTGACACTTCAAACCAAGCATTCTATTGAAAGAATGACCTCATAATCGAGTTTGTGGAGTGGATGTAGAAGATGAGTTTTAGAACTACTATAAATTCTTGTGTTATTCCTTTGATATTGCATATGTTATACATCCATGTGTTTAGCATAACACACTAGATCAGTTGTGCATCAAACTTATCTGATTTGCTTGCATTAAAATTAATTAAGAGTTTTTTTAAGTAAGAGAAGAACTTTCATATCAGATGAGTATAATTTAGAATCTACACATTTTCACACTCAATTTATTTTAATAGTTATTCAACTGATCAGCTCTCGAGCAGTCAGTAGGTTAATTTTTAGCTTGAGCAAAACACTTCGCACTCACAGCTTTTATTTGTACCCAACTAATTTCACCCGTTAACAATTATTCCCTCCGTCCCAAGATTTTATGCATACTTTCCTTAACGGGACGTCCTAACATTTTTTGCACACTCCAAAAAAGGAAACAACTCACATAATTTTTACCAATAATACCCCTCCTTTATTTTACCTTCCCTTCCCTTTAGTCAAATCTCCCCTACTTTAGTCAATGAATTACCAATAATACATATCATTTATTTTACTTTACACTTCACTTTATTCCATTTTCTTAATCTCTATGCCGATCAAAGTGTGCATAAAATTCTGAAACGGAGGGAGTACTTAGTTGTCACGAAAAAGAATTTTGTTAAAAAAATTATTTACCCCTCCTCTAAACCTTTTACCTTCACCCACTCATTTTGAGACTTACAGATGTTAATATTCTTTTTTCAGTTTCAGTATAAAACGATAAAAAATTTAGTACGATATTAATAAATATTTTCTTATACCGATTTTTTAATACGATTTACGGTATGAAACAATATTTTTAATGTAACAACCGAACGACCCCAGTGATGATAGTGATACCAAAACAATATCTAGAATTGAAAACTGGCGTGAAGTGTGTGTGAGTGTTTTTTTTTTTCTTTCTTTTTTTTCAGCTGAAATTTTATTTAAATTTCATCTTATATATTAAACTTTGTTTTTTTAATATTTTAACTAAATGAAATGGATATAAGCTGCCAATAAAAAATTGTTCGTATCAATTTGTTTTGATTTGAGACCTGCTTTTAGTTTTATGAATTATGCATTGCAATTAAACTTTCAATTTTCGTTATATAATTAAAACATTAATCTCATCTCTTTTTCATTATAAATTTATAAAAGAGTAAATATCCCATGCCACTTAAGTTTATTTTTAAAAGCAATTGATACTATTTAAAAAATGAATTTAAAATTGTACGATGCATCTAAAGTATATAAGGTTTAGAACTTAGAACTACCTATATAAAAATATAAAAAAGAGTCGAAGAAAGAGAAGACCAAAGGCGAAACATTTGCTGAAATCAGAAATAGTATTGAAGATGTACAATTAAAATATAGATTTATTATTTTCAAAATAATAATTTTATATACTCCTATATTGGAATTCTTGGATTCACCAATAACCTAAATTTGGGCTATTCCTGGCTTGCCATATTTTAATTAACGTTAATTACAATTAATTATGTGAGCAGGGCAGGTAAAAAGGTTTGTCTGGTTGTTCCCTATACAAACACGGAGAATATTGCTACTATGTTTCTCATCACTTGATAATTACTAACACGTACTTTACAGAAGATTTTGTTATTAATACGTTGTAGTTTAGTCATCTAAATTTGTACGGAAGGAACATACAGGATCACTGCAGCTTTATCACACAAACTTTCCTAATCTGTGTAATATAATTCATATGTCCACCAATAAATAATACTCCCTCCGTCCCGGTATAAGTTTCCCACTTCTTTTTTGTGTTTTGATTAAGGAATATGATAAAATAATAGATGTAGTACAAATGATGTGATGGTGAGAGAGAAAATAATAGATTAGTATGAGATGAAGTATAATAAAATAATAGATAAAAGGTAAGTGATGTGATTGAGAGAGAGAAAATAATTTACCGACATCCAAAAAAAGGAAAGTGGGAAACTTATAGTGGGACGGAGGGAGTACATCCGTCTATAAATTTTCCATTACTTTTTATCATATAGATTAAATAATAAATATAGTACAAGTAGTGATATGATTGAAAGAAAAAGAGAGATGTAAAGATATAAAGTAAAGTGTAAAAATAAAAAATTAAAAGCATTTACCAAAAATGGTATGTGAAGCCTATAGACAGACATGCTAAAACGAAAAAAATGAAAAACTTATAGAAACGGAGAAAGTAATAAATTAATAATTACACAATCTCTCGCAATTTTTTTGCACTTTTTTTTTTTTTTGTCTATTCCAATAATATTTGCAAACTTTTCATATAAAAATAATACATAAAATTAATATTCTTACAATATTATTTTATTTTTAAAATTATCCATCATTTCAGATCCACATTTTACTTAGCACACCTACTAAATTCTCTAATATACCTCACTAAGTCTCCTTTTACAATTATCTTTGACCCCCACACTTCAATGTGTACTAATCCTGGAAACAGTGACACAACTAAAAATTTTAAATTGGAGTCCCGATTTTTATTACTATGACAAAATAATATTATACCTATAAAAAAATTTAATTATAAATTTTTTAATACTATACTTTTGTTATGTTTTGAAGAAAAATAATTTTAAATATGAATTTAGCGGGAGTGTGAGATCAAATAAAGGAGGAGTTATTTGAGTGATTTATTGAGATATACAAGAAAATTTATTAAAGTGTAGAGGAAAATGTAGGTCAAATATTTACGGAATAAAAAGAATATAAAAAAAGTTTGGTGGGGGCTCATAAACAATTACGAGTAATTTTTTTTTTTTTTGGTTAGGTTATGAAATATGACCTACATTAAAAATCAAATTAATAAAATTTATAAGTATCATCCCTCACTGTTGAATATCCCCATATATATATAATTATCAATTGGTGAAATAACATAGGGAAAATCATTCACAATAGTCACTTGCTAGAATAAGAGCTATTTTTCTTCCCTTGGGATGATAACATTTTTGGAATAAACTTCAAAAAAACAAAATAAAAAACAAGAATCTTAAATATGGGTGGTCACTCCCTTTATAGTGGATATTTTCAGACATCATAATATATATAGTTCAAAATTTATCAACTTTATGGCTACCTTTTCCAATGTCATAATTTGTTGGCTTCTCTATATACAGTATACAGTATTACTATCGTGGTCATGGGTCTTAATGTCTTATTCGCCATCATCACTACTAAATAGAGATCCAAGTACAATTGTTCTAACATAATAAATACTTGTTAATTAATTTATGTACAAAGTAAATAGGTTAAAGATATAATTAATAAGGTTTTGTAGAATTCATTTATTAAAAAAAATATTAAATATATGAAAAAAAAGGGCGTTCTTTTATGTAACTCACACATTCTGTAAAAGTCAAACTTAGAGTCACGTTGGAAGAAACGACGTTGTTGATAACGACGGTCTTCTTTATTTTATTAAACTTTTTCCAAACAATAATATTATATTAAATTATTTTTTTAAATATTAATATTTTATTAAAAAAACCGAAACCTTCTTCATGGAAATCCAACCAACAATGTATTCTTGATTTCATCCATTGTAAAATCGAGGAATATATCCGAGTGATACACACTTGTAAAAATGATTCAGTCCACCAGATAAACCTTCATAACATTTTCTTCCACACAAAGTTTGAACTTGCGTTAGCGTATAATCTTTTTGATCGAGGACGGATTTAGAGGACCCCTTGGGATTTTGTAAAAAAAAAAAAAGTTACAATAATTTTATAATTTTTTTTATTTATACTTTAATTTTATAAAATTTTGTCATTTTGTCGTTTATACATTTTTACCCCTTTGGAGATTCTTAATAATAATATGATATCATAAAATGTAAGATTACACCCTCGAGAATTATATCGATCTCTCCTCACATATCAATACAAGCTAATTTTACCAACTTGGGCTTGTTTGAGAGCAAATATAGTACTAACTTCGTTTGATTATATGTCGTTTTAGTAGTATAATGTGCACCAATTGTCATATTTAGATTAATTAAACAAGAATGGAGTCTTTCTTTCAAACTTTATTCAAAATTTAATTTACACAACTCTTCTCCTATTGAAGTCTTCTATTCTTTTCTAACATGCGACTGAATCGAATCGGGTCAAATAGATTGTGAAGTAGACCTTATTACCTGAACTAGAAATGTCTCGTGTGGTACACTTGAAGTATATTTAATTTGTATATTTTTAATTTTTATATTTATTTTGCATCATATTATTTTTTCAAATTAGTGATTCCTGCATTCAACTCATTATAAGTGTACTCATTATTTTTTTATTGTAATACTTATGTGAAATACTCAATGAAACATTTTTGGACAAATTTTAAATAATTTGTTTTGGATAGTTCACCTCGCCTAATGATTAGATTGTCTCATATGTTCCTGTTTAGGAAAAAGAAAAAGATTTGTCATGTTCATATTTTTAATTCCACTACAAAAAAACTGCGAAATACCGACGAAATTTTACCGACGGATTTAAATCCGTCGGGATTACCGACGGATTACCAAAGTCAACCGATTTACTGACGGAATTTGTTTTCCGTCGGTATTACCGACGGAATTTATTTTCCGTCGGAAATTACCGACGGATATTCCGGCTGCAATCCAAAAAAAAAAAAAAACTACCGACGGAATTATCGACGGAAATTTCCGTCTCTAACCACAAAATTAAAAATATATATTAAAAAAATTAAAAAATTTGTGATTACCGACGGAAATTTCCGTCTCTAACCAAAAAATTAAAAAAAATTGTGATTACCGACGGAAATTTTCGTCGCTATTCACAAAATTAAAAATTAAAAAAAATTAAAAATTTGTGTAAAAATTAAATTATTAATTAAAGAAGAAAATTTTTTAGTTAGAAATTTATGATTGATTAAAATATAAAATTTGTTGATTAAATTTGAAACATGTTGATTAAATTATAAAATTGTTGATTAAGTTAATTAGGAAATTATTGATTAAATTATAAAATTTTATATTAAATTAGGAAATTATTGATTAAGTTAGGAAATTTTATATTAAATTAAAAAATTATTGATCCAATTAAATTTTTTTAAATTAAATTAGAAAATTATTGATTAAATTATAATTTTTTATGTTATATTGTTTGGACATAATTTCTTTAGTGTTTATATCCATTTAGTTTATATGATAATTAAGTCTTTGTGTGAATTAATAAATAAAATAATTATAAAAAGTAAAAAAAATAAAAATAAAACTACATTTATAATTTATAAATTAAAAAAAATTACAATAATTACAAGCCACAAATTTAGTAATTAATATAAGTGGAATCATATTTAATCAAAAAAAAAAAAAAATTATACATGTGAATTTTACAATTTTAATTAAAACCAAAAAATTACATTTACAATTTATAAATTAAAAAGTTAATATTACAATAATTATAAGTCACAAATTTAGTGATTAATATAAGTGAAAGAATGTTAATTATTAAATGAATTTGTTGTTTAACTTGTTTTGAATAAAAATATGATGCATGCATACATTAAATTATTAATATACTATTTGAAAATAAGATTCACACATATATAATAGTTATAAGTCACAAATATAGTGATTAATATAAGTAGAAGAATGTTCAATTATTAAATGAATTTGTTTTAAAAAAAGAGTAAAACATGTATAATAATATGAACTATTTAAATTTTTAATCAAAACAAAAAAAATAAACAAATTAGATTTACTATATATAAATTAAAAAAATTAAATTTAAATTAGTTATAAATCACAAATTTAGTTATAGTAATATAGAAAGAAATTAATTTTGTGAATTGTTTAAAAAATTGGGTCGAAAATGAGTACATATACAATTAATATTACAATTATCAACGAAAAACAGACTTGTCCGAGTGGTGGGCGCTCCTCACTAGATGCCCACACACCCGGGTTTGAGTCCCACGTATGCTGCTTAAATTCCGCAATTAAGGTCGGGCCCTCGCGGGCCTTGCTGGGTCTGGGCTGGGCTGGGCCAGCCCGTTGGCCTGGGCCCAGGTGAAATATATTTTTTTTTTAAATTTTGTTTTACCGACGGAATATTCCGTCGGTAATTAAAAAATAAAAAAATAATTAAAAAAAAATTTCGTTGGTAATTAAAAAAATTAAAAAAAAAGAAAAAAAAATTCCGTCGGTAAGACTTACCGACGAGGTTAACACCGACGGAATTTTTCCGTCGGTATTTCCATCGGAAAACACTGTTACCGACCGAATTTCCGTCTCTATTTCCATCGGTAAAACAGTTCTTTTTTGTAGTGTTCACTCAAGAAAGAAAGAAAAAAAAAAACATACACACACATATATGAGTCATGTATTTATTACATACTTTCCATAAAAAAAATTATATTGTAATTATAAAAAAGATATATGGAATAACGAGTAAATAATATTGTTGATAGAAACTCAATTTTGTGAATAAAGTAAAAAGGATACTCAAAAGGTACTATTTAAATAGAATAAACATATTTATTGTGAATCAAAAAATAGAATTAAACACATTTTTAATCTTTTAATGGACGAATGGAGTATTATACATCCATATATAAAACAATTCACAGATACTACATTTAACAAAATACACCAAATTCAATAATCGTTTTGGTTTTTATATGACTATATGCATGTAGAAAATAACATTATGTTTAAATATGAATAAAATATTGTGTAGTAGCGATTCAGAGTAGTTGTTATCTCTTCAATAAGGCTTGATTTAAAAAAAAAAAAAAAAACTGGATGATGTTATTAAATTTAATCTATAATACATTAATTATATTATTATGTATCGTTTTATATGCTAAATTTAAATTAACTGGAGTATTATATATATTTTTATATTTTATTCTGTTGTTCCTGCTTACTAACTCGTTTAACTTGTGATCAACTAGGATTATAATTAAGTCTCAACTATTCATGGATTGTTAAGAGTGAACCAATATAACCCTAGTCCGTTAGGATGGCGACTTGTGAGACTAATCATAATGAGTTAGGGTCAACTCATTTAACATTTCCAAGTATATGTGTATTTACAATTTTTTAACTATAAACATTCCACAACTTTAGTTAACTATATTTAAGATATCCCTGTAAGAAAATTGTCATTAAGAAATGATGTCCTTATTACTTTCTTAATTAAAAGTCTTTAATAACAAACTTTTCACTAGAAAAACCAATAACGATTGAATTTATGTTTCTCAATAACGATTGAATTTATATTATTAAATGTCAATTTTTTTGTAATGTATTGTATAAAAGTTGGTCACACATTCAGTTGCATAGTATAGTTGGTGAAAAACTTTATCGACTGTAATTACATTTTTTTTTTTGACGACTGTAATTAAAATTAATCATGTGTGTATTGTTATAGGCGAGAAAAATAAATAAAAATGAACCGATCGAGTTGAAATGGTTTACACAAATCTGGAATTCATGCACTAGATGCTCAATTTGATTTATTTTTAAGTTGAAAAAAATTAAGTGTATGAGTAGATGAAGATGACTATGCATGATTAACACGATATTGCCCCGTACTTCGGTGCAATACGGATCATGACAACCGTTTTCAAGATAGAACGACTTTAGAGCCTTCCATTCCTTGCACTACAAAAGCTTTCAGTGAATCGCAAACAAGTATTCGAAACTTTCGACTCGACTCTAGTACAGTAACGAGAAAAATAAATAAAAATGAAACGATTTGAATGGTTTAAAGAGATCTAGAATTTATGCACTTAATGCTCAATTTATTTTTATTTTGTTTATATACACAGATTGAGAATATAATTTGTTGCAAATGGACACAAGGTAATGTTGCATCATGAGAATTGGTCCATATGTTTTTTGCAAGTCCATCTGTACAACGCCCCTTTGCTTCCAATCTTTATGACATGTCACGCATGCTTTTTAATGTTAGTTGTCCTTTTTTTGTCTTTTTTAACAACATTTCACAATAATACAGTATGACTTTTCTTTCATTCATTTTTTGCAATAATGATCTCACTAAAATGATCGACATTTAAAATATCATCAACTTCCCTAAATATATAGTAGCTAAATAAAAAGTAAATGTACTTATTCACCATTTGTATAGTTTTCTCTAATCTTGTACTAAGAATTGTAGTGGGGAGATTTCAACATTTTTTTGCAATAATTATTCTTAAGCGAATCAAGCTGCTCGTGAGCTCGGTTCGACTCGTTAAGACTCATACTCGATCGACTCACTCGTATGTCGTATAGATAAACGAATCGAGCTAATTAAATACTCAATTTACTAACGAGTCAGCCCGTGCTCAATCGACTCATTTGGTTCGATATTTTAGAATTTTCTTTTAATATTGTTTTTTCGCTTGCCAATGTAATCTCGGCTCCACAAAAGCTCTAATCGAGCTAAAACTTCAAGTACTCGACTCGAATAACATTTCTAAGTCACACACTTTCCCCATATGTGTATTGACAATAGAGGCAAAATATTATGTGCAATTTGTATCACTGATATTATTATTTGTAAAATAAATATTATATTATTATTTAAAATGCTACGTGCACAACTGAGTAGAAAATACCTTATCTACAACAAATTGTTTCGTTTAGTAGACGAATTCGTTAATTGAATGGATTGTTCTATTGTCCATAAAACTCCTCCTAAGGATAAAACTCAAGTCAAGAGAAAAAATTGCATCTCTCTAAATCAAATAAAAAAATGTACGATAACAAACTTAACGTAAACAGACCAAAAACTACCACTTAAAAAATCATGACAGATCAAAGGTTGATATCGTTCCGTAAATGAGACGACAAGAAGCCCTTAATTGGTAAAGGGTGACGAAAAATCAACTGTAAAGGCCCCCGAAGCGACAACGATAATTAAACTCGTCGATGACATATTACGGGTTGTGTTTTATTTTGATTAGGATAGGTGTTAAAGAGTTTTTGTTATCCTTTCACTTCCATATATACCAGGAGCCCGTTTGTTATTGTGGATTAAGCTTTGAGAAATATAAAATCATGGGATATGTGATATATTTAACAAATAACAATATCACATGTTTGTTAATAAAGATTATAAAATAGAAATTCGTGTTGAATTTATTTTTAGCCGTTTGCTATGTAGTATTACAACATAGGAACCGTTAAAAAAAACTAATCAAATGTTCCACAACTAACCCTTAATGCCTTTGTATTGTACACAGCAAACTCCAAAACTTATGAAATTATAAGCAGTTCAAATAATTCTCGTGACTTGTGAGGCACTTTGCTAAAAAAAAGCCAAAAAAACAGTATCATTAGGAATAGGACAGTACTATTTATTTATATATTTATTTAAAGGAAAGGCATTAGAACATTATTGGCCATTTTGCAGAATCAAACGTTAAACGTCAACGACTTTGGGGCCGAAGTGTCGTATGATTTGAACTGAGATTTCTAATTATAGTGTCTAATTCATTTTGAACCTAACATTTATTATCTGCTGAATTAATTAATTGTGGGTACAAATTGTCCAACATTTAATCCATAAACTTCAATGATTTAGTTGTTGGTAACCATGAAAATAAAATAAAAATGTACCCCACCACGGGATTGAGAATTAATATGAATTAACATGATATGTTTCAAGGGGTTGTGTTGTTTGAAATAATGTAGGGTATATATATATAATAATAATAATTAATTAATTTTAATTGCACAGAGAGTCTTGTGCAAGGGAGCACTTGATCCACACATATGTGTAGGTGTGTGGATCCCCCTTTACACAAAATTCTCATGTACGTATAAAGGAGAGCCACTTCCTACACAATTATACAAAGAGAGATTTACAATCTCGACAAATCTTTAATTGAGTCTATTCTAATACCTCTCCCCACTCTCAAGCGATGTGGATGGGCCCAACACAAAGCTTGAAACAAAAGAACTCAAATAGCGGACGGGGAAGACTCTTAGTGAAGATATTTGTGCGATGTAGTTGTGATGACACAAATTGAGAAGACAAACGACTAGAGGAAACTAGCACTTGAACGAAGTGAGAGTGATGTCAATGTGGTTTGCCCGTTTGTGAGACATCGAATTTTGAATGAGAAAAGGGGGCACTCTGTTTGTCACACAACAAAATAGGTGATGATGAAGGTGTCGCATGAAGTTCCCGAAGAAGAAGTGTGACTCGTATAACTTAAAAAATGAAATTAGCAAGAGCTCCATATTCGAACTTACAACTTGAACGAGATATAGTGGATTGTTTCTTCGCACTCTAAAGAAACAAGATTAGGGCCCAAAATATATAGTAACTATTAACAAAGCGTCTGATGTCTAAGCAGTGAGCCAAATCGGCGTCTAAGTAAACAAAATGAGTAGGACGACCACGAGTAAAATGAACCCCATTATCAGTCACATAATGCATAATGCGTTTTACCAAAAAACAAAATAGTAGTAGAATGAGATTGAAACAGACTAACTATGTTGATTGCATAAGAGAGATCCGAGCGAGTTACAGTCAAATGCCCCAACCAAAGATTTGTTGTACAAGGTAAAGTCAAAGAAGGGTTCCCCATCATCCTGAAGTTCATCACTTAGAGCTGAAAATTAGCTTTGCATCAAGAATGTTCGAATGCAACAAGATATCACATGCGTACTTAGATTGACCAAGAAAAAAGTTATCGTACGTATAGGTGACCTCTATCTCAAGAAATTAGTTAAGAGGAAAATAAGGCGGGTAACATGAGAGACATCGCTCCCAGTAACAATGATGTCGTCCACGTATACTAATAGATAGAGTAATGTCGCGCCTCGCTTAAAAATAAAGAGAGATATGTTAGCCTTGCTTCAAAGAAAACTTAAGTTGGCCAAGAAGTCACAAAAACGCTAGAACCAAGCACAGGAGGCTTGCTCGAGCCCATAAATTGCCATGTTCAAACGATAAACATGGGATGGGCAACGAGGATCACTGTAGATATGAAGTTGTTCCATGTAAACAAGCTTTGCAAGAACGCAATGAAGAAAAGTGTTGTTTACATCTGCTAATTAAACAATCAACCATTTAATGCAACAAGAGAGATAATGATATGAACCATAAAGGCTTTGACCACAAGATTGGAAGTATAGTTGTAGTCAAACCCAGGAAGTTGAGTAGGACTGGAAGTATAGTCGTGGTCAAACCTACGAAGCTGAGTGAAATCCTGAGCAACCAAACGAGCTTTTTAATGATCGACAAACCCATTTGCTAAGTATTTCGTGGGAAAAAAAAATCCATTTTGACCCCAGAATATTTTCACCAAAGGGAAGAGGCACCAATCAGGTATTATTTGAGCGAAAGATACTAAACTCATCTTCCATAGCAATAAAAACCCATTTTGGGAATTAAGCAACAAACTTAAATCCCTTGGGCTCTTTCGTCTCATGAAAGTAGAAAGTAACGCACTGTGGGCAACAAATGGCGGATGTTTGATTTTAAAAATGTCATCGTTGGCCCATTTGCGCATTAGATGAGAGGGTTGAGCAACCGCCCGAGGCTAATAGGCGGAACTGAAGGCACCTGAGGCGGGGAGTCAAGCAATATGACAGCCAGAGAGTCAACTTGTTCGTGGTAAGATGAGGCAGACGGCATGCGAGCTGGAGCGACTGAAATGGGGTGCATTGAAGAAGGTCAATGCACAAAGGATAAGAGCCAAAGACGTAGGAACTGTGGGTGGATTCAGATTAAAAGACGTAGACCCATAACAGACAGACTTTAAGAAAATCGATTATTCCAAGTTTGTAGGTGGAGTGGTACTAAAAAATTCATAAAATGGCAAGTTTTCCCATCAAACTTATGCCTACCCACTGATATATGCACGTGAAGTTTTGGGATCCCGACAATAAAAAAATTTGTAGCGCAAGTTCTATCCAAGAAAGATGCATGGAATATTACGAGGTGAAAATTTGTTAGCAGCATAGTTTCGCAAATAAGGATATATAGACTCGCCATCTAAGAACATGAAAATTATCATATGCATGAGTAGTAAAAAACAACTCATAAGGTGACTTATTCTGCAAAACATGTGAAGCTAACCTGTTTATGATATAATCAATCGTACCAAAAGCTTCAACCTAATACTTTAAAGGCACGAAAGAATAAAATATATAAATAAACATGTATTTATAATGTGGCAATGCTTTCACTCAGCTCAATCATTTTGAGAGTGGGTGTAAGAATATGACATGTTGTGATTGATGCCATAATGACTAAATAATCCCGAAGTCTAGTATTATTGAATTTTGCCCAGCCATCAGACTGAAATTGTATAAATATGCATGGAAATTGATTCTCCACCAGCTTTTTAAATTGCTAAAAAATATTATAGATATCCAACTTTAGACGTAAAGGATAAAATCAAGTGTAACGAGAGAAATCATTAATAAATATTGCATAGTAAGAATATCAATCACATGATTTAATGTGAGTCGGTGCTCACAAATCAAAATGTATAAGATCCATCTCATGCGAAGCACACTTCACATTAATAAAAATGACAATATTTTAATTTTGGCAAGCTGACAAGAATGACAATTAGTAGACTTTAGTAACAAAAGTCACTAATAAATATTCAAATTTACTTAAAATTCAAAAGATAATTAATATCAAACGACACACGGCCTTTGTCTACAAAGAAGCAACAAGCGCTGCATGACCACCCTCTAGAATTTAAATACCATTTTCATGTCTATCTTGTGTCAAAGGCATCCTTGTTGCCCACGTTTAAATTTCAAAAGCTCGATTAGTGAAAACCATAGTAACAAGAAAATCATGGGTGAGTTTACTAACTGATATTAGGTTTTTAGTGATATATAAAACGAACAATACATCTAATAAAGTTGAATCATGAGTAATATTGTAAGAGCAAGTATGAGAAATGCACAGAGAATTACCATTACCCACAACAACGCGATAAGAGCACGTATACTGAGATGTTGAGTCAAGAGCATATGCATAATCGACTATGTGTGCAATATCATGTGTATCAATATACTAATATGAGGAATGTGACGACTACAATGATCATGAGGTGTTGAAAACCTCAATGAGATTTGCTTGACAATGAGCAGAGGAATAACGTTGCGGGCAAGCATCCGCATAATGGTCTTCATAACAACAAATTTAACATTTAGGAGGAAAATGACCACAACCCTTCACATGACTACCAAATTGATTGAAATTTCCACGACCATCAGAATAATTCGAACTACCACCATGACAATTATATTATCATTTGCCAGAATTATGTGAACCACCATGAGTTGAACATAATTGGAGTGATTCTGAATCTGTGTAAATGTCGAGGTTGTCATGACTCGAGATGCGCTTGAAGTAGTGTCAAGGGATTTTGTAAATAATTCATGACTGGCAACTTTTGAAACGAGTTCTGGTGATAGTCGATGCCCAATCCACAAAGAAACCAATGAGATTTATTTGTGTCCTCCAATAAGCAACCCACATACGCAAGTTGATCGCACAAAATCTTAATCGTCTCATACTTTGTAGTGGAACACGATCCCTTTTTGAAAAGTTGCAACTCGTCCTTCAGATGGAGTGTAAAGTAAGAATGATCTCTCAATTGAGAGAGTTGAATGTAGATTTGAGAGATATATATTGAGTTGTTACAAGAGATAAGAAAAGGTAGTTGTAACTATAGAGTAATTACCATTCTAAAACTAACTCTAACTAATATTCCCTCTCAAGCGAAGTAGATGTGAAGTGACGCAAAACTTGTGATTAAAAAAGTCAAACAAGGGGCGAGCAAGACTCTTTGTAAAAATATCTACGAGCTGAAATGTAGAAGGTACGAATTGAGTGATGAGACGTCCAGAAGTGACTAATTCACGAACAAAATGATAGTCAATGGCAATGTGCTTTGCACGTTTGTGTGCAACTGGATTTTGAGATAATAAGATGGCACTTTTGTTGTCGTAGAGAAGAGTTGGAGGTTGTTTAGGTAGAGCATGAAGTTCCTTTAGTAATGAGCATATCCAAATTATTTCTAAAGCAGTGGTCGCCATGGCACGGTATTCAGACTCACAACTCGAACGCGAGACAGTGGGTTGTTTCTTAGCAACCCAAGAAACCAGGTTTGGACCTAAGAAGATATCGTAACCAAAGGTGGAGAGTCGAGTATCTAGGCAACGGGCCCAATCTACATCTGAATATGTGAGCAAGGTGGTTGAGCCGGATGAGAACGATAAACCAAGATCCATTGTGCCTTTAATGTAACGAAGAATACGTTTAACTACTTGAAAGTGTTCGATTGAAGGACTGGCTTGAAACTAGCTGATAGTTTTAATTGCAAAGGAAAGGTCTGATCGGGTTATAGTCAAATATTGGAGAGCACCGACCAGGGAGCGGAAAAGTGTAGAATCAGAAAACGGAGTGTCGTCGATGCGAAGAAGATCAGTCGAGGAGAGAGAAGTTGCAACAGGTTTAGATTCGAGCATGTTGGCACGAGTCAAGATGTTAGTGGCATATTTTGTTTGGCCGAGGAACAGAGCGCGAGCAGTGTAAGTAACTTCCAGTCCTAAGAAGTACGTTAAGCGACCAAGGTCTTTAATCGCAAATTCTTTATTGATCTTGGAAATAAGACGGGTGATGAAGCTTTGATCATTTCCAGTAACTATTATATCATCAACATAAACGAGGAGATAGAGAATTGTACGACCTGAGGTGTATATGAATAATGAAGTGTCAGATTTGCTCTCAGTGAAGCCGAGGATGAGCAGAAAGTCACAGAACCGTTGAAACCACGCACGAGGAGCTTGTTTAAGGCCATAAAGAGCTTTGTTGAGTTTGCAAACGTGATTTGGATGAAGAGGATCAACAAAACCAGGAGGTTGGCGCATGTAGATAGGTTTTTAGAGAAGGCCATGAAGAAAAGCATTGTTAACATCTAGCTGATGAAGCGACCAGTTATTCATGACAACAATGGAGAGGACAACCTGAACAGTGGCTAATTTTACAACGGGATAGAAGGTGTGATCGTAGTCAAAACCAGGCAATTGGGTAAAGCCCTGGGAAACCAGTCGGGCTTTGTGGCGATCAATGGATCCATCAGCTAGGTGCATGAATTTGGTATGGTAAACCCATTTGGAACCCACTATGTTGGCACCATGAGGAGGAGGAACAATATCCCAGGTTTTGTGTTTATGGAGAGCTTGAAGTTCGTCATCCATTGTTGTTATCCCATGAGGGGATTTGGCAGCTGAGGTGAAGCCTTTGGGTTCCGAATTATTATGGATAGAGGCGAGCAGGGAGTTGGTCGTAAGGAGTGAGGTATCATGTTGGTGTTTGATTTTGAATATCCCATCTTGGGAGCGAGTTCGCATGGAATAATTATGAGTGGCACGGGGACGAGGAGGCAGAGTCCGAGATCGTGGAGGGTGAGGAGTCGGGTTTGGTCGAACAGCAGGGCGAGCAGCAGGAGGAAGGAGGTTTGGCTGAGGGTAAGGAGTGGTCAGCGGGTGGATGACATCTGGCTGGAGACATAGTGAGCAAGGATTCGAGGATGAAGCATCCGTGCGTTTAGTGTTCGACAAGGACGGAGCAGCGTATGGTAAAAGGGTGTCAAAGGTGGAGATGTCAAGCCCAAAGGTCGAGGAGCGAGAAGAATCCCTAGAGAAAGGGAAAATAGTCTCGTCAAAGCGAGCATGACGAGAGATGTAAATGCGTGAATTACAAAGATCATAGCAACAGAAGCCCTTGTGACACAAGCTGTAACCTAGAAAGACACAGGAAATACTTCGAGGAGATAATTTATTAGTAGCATAGTCACGCAGATAAGGATAAACACAACAGCCGAAGACACGGAGATTATCATATAAATGAGGTATAGAGAAAAGCACTTCATAAGGGGATTTAATGTGGAGAATGGGAGTAAGGAGCCTATTGATAAGATAAACGACCGTTCCAAACGACTCGACCTAGAAAGTGTTCGGAACAGGTCATTAAAAAAGAAGGGTGAGTCCCATTTCAGTGATATGGTGATATTTTCGCTTTGCTCGACCATTTTGAGCAGGAGTATAGGGACAAGACACAGTGTGTATAATTCTCGAAGAAATAAATAAATCACGTAGTTTATGGTTAGTAAATTATGTTCCACAATCCGATCGAAAATGTTTTATTTTACGAGTAAGTAAATTTTCAACCATATTCTTGAAGGTGACAAATGTAGAGACAAAGTCAGATTTTTTATGAAGAGGGTAAAACCAAGTAAAACGAGAGTAGTCATCAATGAACACAACATAGTATGAAAAACCATCATTTGATTTAACAGGGGAGGGGCCCCATAGGTCACACTGAATGATATCAAGAGCATGAGATGAACGTTTTTCATTTAAGGAGAAGGATAGCCGAGTGCTTTTAGCTTTTTGACATGGCGAGCATATAATAGGGCGAGGAAGCAAAGAAGTAACAGAAAGATGTCCTTTATTCTTAAGAAATTTTATAATATCAATAGGAACATGACCTAGTCTATTATGCCACAACTCAAAAGAACCATTGGTCGTGCGAGCACGTAAAGAGGCAGCAAAACCAGTGTGACATTTATCCAAAACATATATGCCATGATCAATTTTGCCCTGAGCTAGAACCGTACCTGTATTTCGATTCTAAATTTCAAAAGAATCATTAGAGAAAATAAGACGAATAGGGAAATCATTTGTTAGTTTACTAACAGATAGAAGATTTTTAGTAATAGATGGGACGACCAGAACATCAGAGAAGGATAAATTTGAATTATAAAAAAGAATACCAGTATGAGTGATTGGAGGGATATTACCATTTCCCATAACAACTTTGTCAGATCCTGTGTATAGCGAGGAAGAATCAAGTGATGCCGAGGAGAAGGCCACAGTATCAACGTACCAGTCCGAGAGATTGGCGGAGCGAGAGTAATCTGTGAGAGAAAGAGAATCAACTGCATTTGCTTGACGACCAAGTTGAGAATCATAATGTTGAGGACAGGAGTAAGCATATTGACCATCAAAGCGACAAATCTGGAAACGAGGAGAAAACGTTGCTCGCCTACGACCACAACCATATTGACCTCTTCCAGGAGAGGTAGACTGACCTCGACCATATTGCTTGCGAGCAGGAGGAGGACGACCCAAAACAGAAGGAGCCGAAGAGCGAGCAAAAAAGGTTGGGGCCTAGGACGAGGAGAATGGATTTTTAAGGGATCTTGTGAACAGATCATGAGATTCTGCTTTAGCGAGAAGATCCGAGAAGGAAAGTAGAGGAGAGAGGTTGATTTGGGAAGTGAAAAAACCATGGAATTCGGGGCCTAAACCACGAAGAAACCAATGCGACTTGTTAGTGTTGTCTATGTTGCAACCTATTGAAGATAGTTGATCAAACAAATTCTTGAAAACAGCCCCAACACTACAAAATATTAGCCAAAAGGCAACGGCGATTAGCAAGGGCAGGCTACCGTTGCCAATTGGTAACGGATTTAGCAACGGGAAGAAAAAAGGCGACGGGGTGGGTGACGTTGCATTTTGACAACGGATAAGGCAACGGGAGTGGGCCCCGTTGCGAAAAGGCGACGGTTTATAACGCCCTTGCCTTTTGGCAACGGCAAAGGCAAGGGCGTGTTCTGCACTCGCCAAAAGGCAACGGGGGTGGGTGTCGTTGCCTTTTAGTAACGGGGCCCCACTCGCTAAATGGCAACGGCAATGGGCCCGTTGCCTTTACCGTCGCCCTAATTAATGATAAATAATAAATGATATATCTTAGTATGAAAATAATTAATGATTGAAATCATAGTTATTCTATAATTAATGATTGAAATCAAATTCACTTGTAAACTCGTTTAATAAATTAAGAACCCAAATAATTATTTGGCATTATCCTTAACTTATTTAATTACTCTAAAATATGGAAAATATATAATTATATTTATATCTCAACCTCTTCCCATAAAATTAGGAAAATAAAATATTAAGATTTTTTTAAAACTATTTTTAACGGACTTTATTTATTGGGTAAGTCTTCTATAGACTCAATTCCTTATAATTTTAAAAAATGGGCATGATCAACAATAAAATTAAAATATGCAAAAAATATGTATGTTAATTGATGTAGCTCAAACGGTTGGGTATAGTCTATTTTACGTTGAAGTTTATTCACAATATTCTTGAATATTTATGATTTTGGATTGACCAAGTCAATTCAATTTGTTATAAGGAATTGATTCTATATAAGACCAATCCTTATTTATTTATTTATTGTACTCTACTTAAAAAAAATCATTCATCTATATATATATAATTTTTTTAATAAAAAAATTAAAATTATAAAAATAATGTATTAAAAAATAATGACTACATTAATTTACCCTAAAACTCTAAACCTTAAATTTTAAAAATTAAAATTAAAGTTATAAATTAAAAATAGTGATTTTTTTTAGGGTTTAGGGGTTAGGGTTTTAAGGTTTAGGGTTTAGGATTTTAGGGTTCAGGGTTTAGAGTTTAGGGGTTTAGGGTTTTGGGTTTTAGGGTCTGGGGTTTAGGGTTCAGGGTTTAGGGGTTTAGGGTTAAATTAATGTAGTCATTATTTTTTAAACCATTATTTTTTATAATTTTAATTTATATTTTTGTTGTTAAAAAAATAAAATATATAAATTAATGATTTTTTTAAAGTAAAGTACAATAAATAAATTAAACGTGTAATATTTAATAATTATGTAATAATAAAATCCGTTAAAAATATATTTTTTAAAAAATTTCAAATATTTTATTTCCTAATTTTATGGGTAGGGGTTGAAATATACTGTAATTATATATTTTCCATATTTTAGATTAATTAAATAAGTTAATATAATGATTTGGATACCAAATCATCATTTGGCTCCATAAGTAGGCTATTAATGAGCTCCATATCATTTCTCTAGGAATATATATATATATATATACACACACAGTTTTCAGTAATTAATTAATGGTGGTGGTGATGAGGAGTGATACATTTTTATATTACTTTGTTATGTGTGATGTTATTATATATATTACATTGACGTTGATGATTAATTTTTATTTTAATGTTGTGTGATGTTATTTTAATTAAATGGATAAGTGAATTGATATTTTTAAATGGATAAGTGAAAATAATTATATTTCATGTTGTGAATTGAAAATTAGAATGAATTTAAATGATGTGATTAGAATAAATTTAAATGTATAAGTGAAAATAATTATACTCAATGTTGTATGTAATTATAATGTTGTGAATTGAAAATTAGAATGAATTTAAATTTGTAAATTGAAGATTAGAATAAATTTAAATAGTGTGAATTGATACGGTAATTAAATTATTTAATTTTCAACATATAATTTAGTTAATTCTCATTTAGAAATAAATATGATATGCTTTGATAATTTAATAAGCAACAATTAAAGTTAGAATGGATATTGAATTAAAGAATTAAAAACTAAAATTAAATTGAATATATACTAATTGCATTCACAACATGTCGACTAAAGCTCCTAGCCTAAACGGCACACAGGGGGCGCCCAAAAGCCTTCGAGACCGAGAGGTCCCGAGTTCGAACCCCGCAAACAGCGAAATTCGCGAAAAAATCGCAAAAAATGGGTGGCCCAGCGGTGGGGGGTGGGTGTTGGTGGCCTCGATACCTGGGTTCGAAACCCAGATTCGCATTTTTTAAATGTTCATAAAAAGGCAACGGTCGTGGGCCCCGTTGCTAAAAGGCGACGGTAGTGGCCCCGTTGCCAATTGGCAACGGCTGTCGCCCTCGCCAAAAGGCAACGGCAAAAGACAACGGTTTTACCCAAATCCGTTGCCATTCAAATAGCAACGAGCATATTGGCAACGACAGACATCCGTTGCCTTTGCCGTTGCCTTCATCATTAGTGAGGGCAGATCCGTTGCCTTTGCCGTTGCCATTTCCTCATTATTTTGTAGTGCAAATTCTGAAACGAATCTTGAACCTTTCTTGATTAGTTGTAACTTATCTTTGAGTCGTAACTCACAAGTCTTGGAGGGTTGATTGAATGCCTCGGCAAGAGCTTTCCAAATCTCTAATGATGTTGAGCAACCAAAAGTGACTGACATGGCCTCTTTAGTAAGTGTAGAAGTCAAGAAAACACTTACAGTTTGATTACGAGAGAACCAAAAAGACCCGACGGTGATGATGGTAGCAGGTGGTGCTGACATTGAACCATCAACATATGGAAAGAACTTTTGAGTAACAAGAAGTGTGAAGACTTGACATACCACATAGAATAGTTGGTAGATTTTAATTTGATCGTAACAAGGTGCATCATTGCATGAAGAGTAATGGGTGGCATCAAAAACTGAAATGGTGGTGGCCGGTGGTTCCGCCATCGTAACAAGATGAGAGAAACAATCAAGGATGATCAAGAACGAGAGAGAGGGTGAGAAGAAGGATAGTTGTCCAGCAGTTAGGATGATACCATGTAAAATAAAAATACTCTCAATAGAGATAATTGAAATAGATTGAGAGATATATATACAGAGTTGTTACCAGAAATAAGAAAAAGAAGCTATCAGAAATAAGAAAAAGAAGCTATAACTATAGAGTAACTATCATTCTAAAACTAACTCTAACTAATATGGAGTCACGAACTTTAAAAAGCTAGTTGAAAGTAACAGCGGGAGTTGACCACATGACAATTGACGATATACTGTATATGCAGTCGACGAATACTGCCATTGCTTCATATTGTGGATTCGGTCCAAATTTGTTGTCGACGACAACATTCTTAGGTGGCGCCGGTTTAGAATCGTCAACATATATAGGGAATAAAATATTGAGTGACAAGGAGTAGACATTAATTTAATTGAGAAAAATGAATTGATCAAAAATAAACAAGTTACTTTTACTGAGAATAAAAATAAAAACAGAAGGATCTAAAGTCAACATTTACTACTTCAAAGGATCAATTCCCATTTCCCACGTGCTAACCCATCCCACTGACGTCACCCCGATGAAGCTTCCTACACGTGCACCACAGTCTCCTCACGTGCCAAAAAATAAAAATAACCTCTAAAATAAAAATAAATTACAGTTATCATTAAATTTAATGACTGCGACTCCGTACAATGCCAATTAATTGGGCCCAGCGACCCCTTTTTCTCACACATCTTTCTCTCTCTAAAACTATATATACACACATGCATACACACCTAGAAGCTAGAGCCTATAGCCTAGCCTACAGAGCTGTAACTGTAACCAGAAGCCATTAATTCTTCTTCATTCTCACAAACCCTATCGCTATAAAACTAGCTCTCTTTCTAATTATTTTTCCATGAATTTCTTTTGAAAATCCTTTAAAATGTTGGAAGATTCTCATCGGAATTCTGAGGAATTGAGTGGAAAAATTAGTTCGATGAGCAGTGACACCACTGTAAGCCATTGCGCGAGCTTCAGCCGCCTCTCTTTCGAGTTTCCGACGAGTTCGCCGGAGCAGACGGCCGCGCTGAAGCCGCACCGGTCGTCGGACTCCTCGTTCCAAGAGATTCGCCTGAAGACGAATCTGACGTTCCGTGACTTTAGCTTGGTGCGGCAGATCGGGAGCGGCGATATCGGCAGAGTTTATCTCTGCCGCCTCCGGGCGGTGGCGGAAGAGGGGCGGTTGTACGCGATGAAGGTTGTGGATAATGGTGTTTTGGCGTTGAAGAAGAAGACGCAGAGAGCGGAAACAGAGAGGAAAATCCTGAGGCTTTTGGATCATCCGTTTTTGCCTAGTCTGTTTGCGGAATTTGAAACTTCGAATTTCTCTTGCGTTGTAATGGAGTTTTGCTCCGGCGGCGATTTGCATTCTCTCCGCCATAAACAGCCGCAGAAACGGTTCTCCCTCAAATCCGCTAGGTAATTTTCTAATTATTTCCAGATGATTAGTATTTTATCAAAGTTATTGTTGGAAAAAAATGGATTGTCAAATGAATTTGGATACTCTCCATTTCTATTGGTAATTTATTTTGTAAATTTTGAAAAAAAATAGACATATTGATATAGTGTGAATTTCATTTTATTTTATTATCCATATAGTATCTCTTTCTGAAATTTACAAAAACTTTATCCTGAGTAATTGGGAGTATCTAAATCCCTTTTTATTAATTACTGATTCTCGTGTATAATCATCCTATTTTTAAGTATAAAGTGAAGCTGCAATTTTCCATTAATTAATTGAAATGCTTTTTATGGGTTCTTTATCTAGTTTTAGTTGCTCTGTTCTTTGAAACTTGTAAATGGAATTTTTTATTTCCCATTTTAGAGCAACTTTCATACTTTTCATCGAGAAATGTATGCAATTTTCCATTAATTAATCAATTAATTGATTTATTTTTCCAGGTTTTATGCTGCAGAGGTTTTGGTAGCATTAGAGTACCTCCATATGTTAGGAATAATCTACAGAGATTTAAAGCCTGAAAATGTGCTTGTTAGATCCGACGGTCACATCATGCTCACCGATTTTGATCTCTCCCTATGCTCAGCTGCCATCCCCGCCGTCGAATACCCCGGATTCTCTCCCGACCCGATTCCGGCGACGAGGTCGACCGCCGCGCTCACTCCATTCTCCTGCTTATCGAACCGGTTTTTCCGGTCGAGGAAAATCCAATCTCTGGCAGCGAACCGGCTTTTTGTCGCTGAACCGGTGGCGGCGCGTTCATGTTCTTTTGTCGGGACCCACGAGTATGTCCCGCCTGAGGTGGCAACCGGTGGGTCCCACGGGAACTCCGTGGATTGGTGGGCCCTTGGGGTTTTCATTTACGAGATGGTTTATGGACATACACCGTTTGTTGGCGCATCGAACGAAGCTACGCTACGTAACATAGCGAAGAAACCCTTGACGTTTCCCAATAATGCTCCGTGTCGTGCGAGTGAAATGCACGCACGGGACTTGATATCCTTGTTGTTGAACAAGGATCCGAATAGGAGGCTCGGGTCGAAGCGTGGGGCGGCGGATGTGAAAACACACCCGTTTTTTAAAGGATTGAATTTTGCACTTATTCGGTCCATGACGCCGCCTTCTGTGCCGGGTATTTCGGTGGAGAAGACGACGTCGTTTACGGATGGAACGGGCTTGTTCGGCATATTTTGATTGAATTGACAACAGTTTTAGGTTAGGAAGATATAATACTCCATATTTAACACAGTGTTATGCTTTGGGTGGAAAAAGAAAGAAATTTGTATAGATAGTCCACCAAAAAAATGAGATTTCACATAAATATTCTCTCACGAGATCTAATTAACTAATGAGTTTAATCCATAACATTAAATAAGTCTAATATATGCATTAGACCATTTACATGGTGCGCTCAGTCTATTGCATTAATATACTTACTTTATTTTATGTAGTTATTCAACATTACTTGGAAGTTGGAAATATGGTTAACAAAGAACAATGCAACATACTCCATGTTTATGATTGAAAAAAAGAAACAAATAGCAATGCTCACATAATATGATAATGATGGAAAAAAAGACAAACATCATTTTGTTTTGTAATGGTAAGAACTCAACTTATGTTCACTTGAATTTATTTTTGTTCATATATTATAATAGTATTATTGTGTGTATACGAAGTGTCACTATTTAAAATCAGATAAATTTTTAAACAGTGATATTTCGTATGTACGAAAATAATACTAAACAAATGGAGTTTGCGCGAACTCGAGTCCACACAAATGCTACTCTCTTCATCAAAGTTAAATTATCAATTTTGTCATTGTAGACATTCCTCGTTAAGGTATACATTTTCATTTTTATCAACACCTTACTATCTCTATCTATCTGTTAGTATGCATACAAATAATTCTAAACAAGAGTTAGTTGATAGTTAGTTGTCATCTTTAAAAATCTTCGTCTCAAAGATGAACTCCAATCCATCAAGAAGGAAAATTGTTCGGTTACTGAGTTCGGTGTCAACTTTAAAAATCTTTGCGATCAGCTTTCATCAATGGGCTGCGTTCTAAATGAAACAGATAAGTCTCATTGGTTTCTTCGAGGTCTTGGTCATGAATTTCATAGGTTTTCGACTTCTCAAATCAACATTGATCATTTACCTTCTTTTCTTGATCTGCTCGTCAAGGCTGAATCTCATGATCTATTCACCTGATCGCTTGACACCTCCACCAGTTCAGTTGTGGTTCCTGCCCTTTTTACTACTTCAGGTTGCCATTTCTCCTCTCGTGGTCGCACCAACTCTACAAGTCGGGGCCTTCTCCGTCAGCCTGGTCACAGTTTTTCGCGCCCACTTGGTCGCGGTCGCGGAAGATTTTCTCCTCGTTGCCAAATCTGTCGTCTCGACGGTCATTATGCTGGTGCCTGTCCTGAAAGATACTCCGGCCCTCCTTCTCGTCAGGCAAACATGGCCGCCTCTTTCCGCTCTCACTCCTCGCCTTCCGATTATTACGTTGACACTGGTGCCTCTGCCCATATGTCTTCTTCCCCGTCTCACATTGAGTGCCCTACTCCTTACACCGACTCTGATAGTGTGGTAGTTGGAAATGGTACATCTCTCCCCATCTCTCACATTGGTAGTCATACTCTTTCTCCTAATCTCTCTTTGTTAGATGTTCCGGTCGTACCCCATCTCACTAAAAACCTTATCTCCGTAAGCAAACTCACTAATGACTATAATGTCTTTGTGAAATTCACTAACAATTCCTTTGAAATTCAGAATCGGTCCACAGGAACAGTTCTTGCTCGCGGGCGACGTGAAAATGATCTTTATATTCTTGAACATGCTCGCCCACATGTCATACAGTCTCTTCTTAGTCGTGTTTCTCGTGGATCTTTTTAGCGTTGGCATGAACGCCTTGGTCATGTGCATTTTGATATTGTGAAATTGCTAGATAAGTTAGGTTTCATTTCTGTCAATTCTATTTTGCCTAAACCATCATTGTGTGCACCATGTCAACTTGTCAAAAGTGCTCGTTTACCCTTTAATGATAGTCATGTCCGCTCCTCTACTGTCTTACACTTAATTCATTGCGATCTATGGGGACCATCCTCGGTAACTTCTCGAGATGGTTTTCGTTATTATGCTATTTTTGTTGATGATTTTTTTCGTTTTGTTTGGTTTTATCCTCTACGCTTAAAATCTGATTTCTACTCTGTTTTTATTACCTTCAAGACATTAGTTGAGAACTTATTCTCCTCTCGCATTAAAACTTTTCATTCGGATGGTGGCACTGAATTTACTAATAAAAGACTTAAATCCCTATTTTCTGAAAATGGAATAACTCACACTACACTCCGGCTCAAAATGGACGAGATGAGCGAAAACATAGACACATAACTGAAATGGGTTTATCTCTCTTTTTCCACTCTTCTGTTCCCATGCACTTTTAGGTTGAAGCTTTTTCCACTGCTGTCTATCTCATAAATCGATCGTTTTCCCTCTCTTGTTCTTATCGAAAATCTCTCTTCCAATTACTATTCCTCTCCACACCACACTACAACACCCTTCATGTGTTTGGTTGTCGTGTATATCCATGCTTACGTGACTATACCGCTGATAAATTTTCTCCTAGAAGCTTGCCTTGTGTTTTTCTTGGATGCAGCTCTCGCCACGCAGGTTTCTGTTGTTTTGATCCCATTTCATCTCGCACTTATATCACCCGACATGCTCAATTTGACGAGCAATCTTTTCCCTATGCTGCGACCAGTCCCTCTTCTCCTCAACACACTCTCGACTACTCTGCCTTTCTTGAGTGCACGCCCACCGCCTTTCCATCTACTCCTTCGCCGCTGTCCTCTCGGCTTCCTATCGCCATCACTTCCTCGTCTCCACCTCTATGTTCCATATGTGCTATCCCTGACATCTCTCCTCGCCTTGATCCGCCATTACCCCCTCCTACTCGCCCGCCATCACCTCCTCCTGCTCGTCTGCCTTTTCCTCGTCCTACCACCTCGCCACCTCAGCATCAGGATATTGTTCGTCCCTCTCACCCAATGCGGACTCGTTCCAAAGATGGTATCTTCAAAGTCAAACATCCACCCGCATCATCTTTTCTGACTCACAATTCTTTGCTCGCATCCATTCACTCCACCACTAAACCGCAAGGTTTCAAATCAGCTGCAAAATTCCCTCATTGGCTGGTCGCCATGCAAGATGAACTGCATGCTCTTCAAACCAACAATACATGGACTCTGGTTCCTCCTCCTCCTTCTGAAAACATCATTGGATACAAATGGGTTTACAGAACAAAGTTTCGGTCTGACGGTCAGATTGATCGCTATAAAGCTCGCCTGGTCGCCAAGGGTTTACTCAGCTTCCTGGTCTCGACTACAATCCCACTTTCAGTCCCGTGGTCAAAGCTTCCACCGTTCGCATTATCCTCTCCATAGCTGTCATGCGAAATTGGTCTCTTCGGCAATTGGACGTCAACAACGCGTTTCTCCATGGTCGCCTTGCCAAACCTATTTACATGGCTTAACCTCCTGGCTATGTTGATCCTCGTTTTCCAAACCTTGCCTGCCGATTAAATAAAGCAATATACGGTCTCAAGCAGGCTCCTCAGGCTTGGTTCCAACGTTTCTCTGACTTTCTCATTACTCTGAACTTCGTTGCAAGCAAGTCCGATACCTCGCTCTTTATCCTAAAATCAGGTCGCCTCCTTCTTTACCTCCTTGTCTATGTAGATGATATCATAATCACTGGAAACGATAACACATTCATTTCGCAGCTTGTTGAACGAATCCGCATCGAATTTGCGATCAAAGACCTTGGTCGTCTCAACTACTTCCTTGTCCTTGAGGTCACTTACACTCCTTCCGGCCTCTTCCTCAATCAAACAAAATATGCTCATGACATTCTTACTCGTTCTGATCTCCTCGACGCCAAACCAATTTCTACTCCTCTTGCCACAACTGATATTCTCCGAAAGGATGGTGATCGATTTAGTAATCCTACCTTATACAGGTCTCTGGTCGGCGCTCTCCAATACTTAACCATTACTCGCCCAAACTTGTCTTTCGTTGTAAACACTGTTAGTCAATATCAGACCTCTCCTACTATTGATCACTTCCAAGCAGTCAAAAGGATTCTTCGCTACGTCGAAGGGACACTAGATTTCGGTCTTTCTTTCCAAACTGGTTCTCCTCGCCTTCTCGCCTACACGGATGCCGACTGGGCGAGATGCATGGATACTCGCCGATCTACATACGACTATTCCATCTTCATTGGTCCAAACCTCGTCTCTTGGAGTGCCAAGAAACAACCCAACGTTGCTCGATCCAGCTGTGAATCAGAGTACCGTGCTATGGCAAATGCGGTTGCCGAAGTCGTTTAGGTGACGACACTACTTGGTGAATTACATGTTCCAGTCTCGTCCTCGCCCATTTTACTCTGCGATAACAACAGTGCCATATTCTTGAGTCAGAATCCGGTCGCTCACAAAAGGGTCAAACACATTGATATCGACTACCACTTTGTTCGAGAGCTCGTTGCATCTAGTCGCCTAGTCACACAATTCGTCCCATCTCATCTTCAAATTGCGGACATATTCACCCAAAACTTACCTCAACCATTATTTGAGTTCTTTAGATCCAAGCTCTGCGTCATTTCTCACCTGCATCGCTTGGGGGGGGGGGGGGGGGATGTTAGTATACATACAAATAATTCTAAACAAGAGTTAGTTGATAGTTAGTTGTAACCTCTAGTTAGTTACCTTACCACTTTTATATATATATATATATATATATATATATATATATATATATATGACCTATGGTCATTCTTCACTCTTTAATGAAATCATTCTTCTCCTTATCACACTATCTATTTTATCTTTTTATCTCTCTTGAAACAATTTTCACTATATCTTCAACACATATCTCACACTTTTTAGGTGTTTCAATATTTGTGATTTTAAGTAAATCAAGATTTACTAAGCGCTTTATAGATTTTAGATTTACATGTCCTAATCTTAAATGCCATAAAGAGGAACACTCCACGATGTAAGAGGAAGTAGAAACGTTTTCATTGATAACTTTCTTGCCTTTACGACTTACAACCATTACACTCATTTTGAACAGACCATTCTCGAGATAACCTCGACCAAGGAACTGTCCAAACTTGCTAAGTACAACTTTATCAGACTCAAAAACTAGTTTAAATTGATGACTAACTAGAAGAGAGCCGGAGATCAGATTCTTGCAGATGTCCGGGACATGCAACACATCCTTCAGCTTGAGCTCTTTGCCGGACGTAAGCTTAAGAACAACAGTTCCAACACCAGCCACATCAGACGAGGCATGGTTTCCCATGTGGAGCTCTCTCCCATCAACAGGAGCATAAGTCGAGAAGGCACTCTTCTCAGAGCAAACATGGCAGGTGGCGCCGGTATCCACGAACCACTCCTTTGGATTGTCAACCATGTTAGTTTCAAACACAACAGCGGATATATCCATGTCAGTGAGATTGTGTTGTGCCATATTGGCACTCGACTGTCCTCATTTGCCTTTGTTTTTATCAAATTTCTTAGGAACTCGACAATCACTTGCTTTGTGGTTCGGTTTTCCACATTTATAGCAATCACTAGTAAATTTGGGTTTTACAGGAACAGGAGCTTTACCTTTATCATTAGGACTTTTACGTTTTTTAGACGATTCTCCACGTTCCATTAAGTTAGCCTTTGCCTCATCCGAGACTTGAATTGATTTTTTTTTTGAAGTCTCGGGTATCCGATTCTATGACAGACTAATCCCGGGGGACCAATCCCACCGCCCACTTGCGGGGGTCCCATTTAAAGCCAGAGCTTTACGCTCTGTATGGACATGGCCCTATAGAAATTGTTTGCACCTTAGAGGGTTCGAACCTGAGACCTAGAGAGGAGCATACTCCTAAGTCTCAAGCCTATACCACTAGGCCAACTCCTTGGGGTTGAATCTTGAATTGATTTACCATCCATTCTCTTATTATCTTCTTCAATTCGAAGTTTGACGATCAATTCTTCTAGGCTCATTTCCTTTCGCTTGTGTTTGAGATAACTTTTAAACTCCCTCCAACTGGGTGGTAGTTTCTCAATCACTGCGGCTACTTGGAAAGCGTCCGGAAGGACCATACCCTCCGCGAGGATATCATGTAGGATTAACTGAAATTTTTGAACTTGTTCAATGACAGATTTACCATCTACCATTTTAAATTCCAAAAATTTCGCCACCACGAACTTTTTAGTTCCGGCATCCTCAGTTTTGTACTTTCGTTCTAAAGATTCCCACAATTCTTTGGCAGTACGAACCGACTGATACATGTTATACAATGCATCAACTAGTCCTCCAATGACATAGTTGCGACATAAAAAGTCACCATGACACCATTGGTCATATGCAACCCTCCTAGCATTGTCCGTATCGTTTTCATCGACTACGGGTGGATCCTCCCGGAGGAACCTTGCTAGGTGAAGTGTCGTGAGGTAAAACAACATTTTTTGTTGCCACCTCTTAAAATCAGTACCCGAGAATTTCTCGGATTTTTCACCATGCACCATGAAACCACTGAGTTTCAAGTGGTGGAAAATACATAGGGGGTAAAAGCAGGGGGCCCGAAGACGTACCCTCAGTGTTCAAGTCTATTTTTTTTAAATTAAGTAAAACTAATAGTATATTAATTTTATAAATTATTTTAGTAGCAAGTTTATTATAAAAGTCGGTCTCAAAATAAATTTCTTATTACACTTTTAGTAGTTATGTGCTATAAAAATGATTATTCTGTACGTATTTTAATTGCAAACTGATTTCAAAAATAATATTTTACATGTTTGAGACTATTATTGATAAAAAATGAACCACTTTGTATTATTTTAATATTTTTTAAACATATTTACAATTAACTCATGTAATATTATATTATACACAAATATTATAATTATACATATATTAATATTTTTGATCAATAATTTTTTTAGTCCCCCTAACCTCAAGTTTTGGGTCCGACCCTGTTATTGTTTACAAACTAGCTTATTTGACACTTATATCCTTGCTCAATGATATTTGGATAAAAATAAAATATGTTAGAAGCTCCCATGTTATTGTTTACACACTAGTTTATTTGACACTTATATCTCGTTCTGACGACCGGTTGTGTTGGCCAAGTTTTAGGAAGTGTATTCAATTGAGATTTTATTGGATTTTTTTGAATTTTAAAAAGTATGTGGATTTATAAAATTCATAGAGTTTATGAATTTTTTTATTGATTTATATGAATTTTCATAGACTTGACAGGATTGTGGAATATATTTTTTTATTGATTTACATAGATTTTCATAAACTCCGATATTGATGCAAAATAATTTTTTTTAATGTGGGGTGTTTTTTAAAAAAATTAATATTATATATATATATATTATATAAAATATTTTAACAATAATATATATATATAGTATTTTATCAATAAAAAAAAAATATATATATATATAAAAAGTTTATACTCCCTCTGTCCACCAAAAGTGTGCTCACTTTTTTTTATACATGTTTTTAAAAAAATCATATTATATTTATAAAGAATATATTTGGGATAACGAGTAAAGAATATATTTGTTAGATACTCAATCTTGTTATTAAAGTGAAAAAAATATTCAAAAGTGAACTATTTAAATAGAATAAACGTATTTTTTGTGGACCTAAAAAAACAAGTGAGCACACTTTTGGTGGACGGAGGGAGTATATTAATTCGGGCGGGTCGGATACCCGCGAGTCGGGCATAAGACCCAAACCCGACCCATACTTAATACGGGGCGAATCTGACCTGACTCAAAGCTCGCGAGTGGGGTGGGTATCCGCGGGTCGGGTCAATATTGTCATTCCTAGTGCTGATCTTTCGTATTCAGAGTTCTATGAGAGAATCCGTTGAAATCTCTTGTTTTTAGAAGAGATTTTGGATAGTGCAATTTATTTATATTTTTCGGGGAGAATCTAACAAAATTCATAGAGTATTAAAATCCATAATCTATTGAATATCTAAAGATTTTTAAGGACTTTTTAAAATCCGTATTGAATACCTCAAACTTTTAAAAGACTTTTTAAAATTCGAATTGAATACCCCCACCAAACTTTAAAAATCCAAAAAAATCCTACATAATCCACATTTAATACACCCCTTAGTTTTGGGTGGTTCTTTGTCTTTTAAAAAAGTACTACATGTAAATTTCATTAGGGTTGGTCTGCTATGGACTCGAGTGCATGCTGTGCACCCTAGTCCATGTGCACTTTTCAGTTTACTGACTTACACTTTTTGGTAAATAAGTAATAATTGAAAAGTGCAATGCCATTACCAAAAAGTGTAAGTCAGTACACTGAAAAATGCACATGGACTAGGGTGCACAACATGCACTCGAGTGCATACTAGACTTTACCATTTCATTATACTAATAACCCATAAATTTATCAAACTAAAAAAAAAAGAGGTACGAAACACTTTCGAGAATGTATTTTATACTAGTACTATAATGTACCATACCCAATCTACAAAATTTAGCCACTTTCCTTTTCCTTGTATTATTGTACTCTTTTTCCAAATAAATTGAGGTAGTTGGAAATGGAAAATATTGTAAGAGTAAAGTTGGGGGATTCATCTGTCATAGTCTGAAAAAGTGTGTAAAATGTTGCCAAATTCAAGAAATCTTTTGTCCAAATTAATGTTGCTAATGTCACACCTTTTGGTATCTACCTATTGGCTACATTGGGTAAACAAATAAATAAAATCCCCAAATCCCACTTATTACTATTAATTTATTATTAAATTAAAATAGTAAGGAAAAGGGTACCCTAAAAATAGGTTAGGTTGATGCTTCTTCTAGCATAGAAGCGGGAAAAGCCACTAAGATGCGCCGTAGGGGGACAGCGGGAATCCGCTTCATGTGGAACGTTGGATCATGTTTTCAAACAACCGAAGCTTCCCTTCACCTAAAACTCCCTTTTTTTTAATGCATTTTTATTTCATTGTTTCATACTATAGTGTACTTTATTTTTAATATATTATAAAAACAGTAAAATATTACTACTTCAGTCCAATTTTCTAATTTTCTTTTTTTTTGAAATGTTCAATTTTATTATTTTCATTCCTTATTTAAAAAAATTTATATTCTCATTCAACCTTCACTTATTTACTCAAATTGTCATTAATTTTATTCATAAACAAATTAATCATAAACAATCACTTTATCTATAAATGAACCCCACAACATCTCATCATACCTCTAAATTATCTACTTTATATATAAACTAATCAATATTCATTAAAACTCGTGTCAGGAGAAGTGGACATTTTAAAATTGGACTAAAGGAGTATTTGTTTATAAATAAAGCAGATAAAATAAATAAATAAATTAGTCATGATACTCCCTTCGTTCGCCTATAAGCTTCCCGTTACTTTTTGGCATCCCTCCGTCCGCCTATAAGTTTCTCGTTACTTTTTGGCACAAAGATTAAGAAAGTGATTAAATAATAGATATAGTACAAGTGATGTGATTGGAAGAAGGAGAGAGATAGAGAAAAAAAGTAGAATATAAAGTTCTCAAGCTACGAGTTAGTTAGCTTAGTTTTAGTAGTTATCTTAATTAACCACTTAGTAGTTACTTTAGGTGGTTATTTTGTAATTAGTATATAATGGGTATTCTACCCTTGTAAAAGACCTAATTTGATTCTTCAATTCATTTTCACTTTGAGAAAGAATGTATTCATCGAATTCACTTTTGCTTTCATAAGCTCAATATGGTATCAGTATAAACGGTTCGATCGATTCACCGTTTCCGCTCATTTCTCAATTTCTGGTTGCCTTCATCTTCTCCGGCGACCGTTTTCTTCTCTCCGGCGACACTGCGTCTTCATAGGGTTTTTGATTTCCCCTCTTCTCCACCATCTGTAATTTTCAATGGCGATTGATTCAACTTCCTTGGACCCAGCCAAGAACCCCCTTTCGCCCCTCGCCTTGCATCACAACGATAATCCCGCGGTTGCGATCGCTCTTGATCCCCTTGTTGGATCGAATTTCGTCTCCTGGAGTCACGCTATTAAACGCGGCCTCAGTGTCAAGAACAAGCTGCCCTTAATCGACGGTTCCTTGTCTCAACCCATTGAAGAAGACGATCATCTTTGCAGCCTGGGTTCGCGCTAATGATTTGGTTCTCATGTGGATCCTCAACTCCATCTCTCCTGACATCAAGCATACCCTTGAATACTTCTCTTCAGCTCAACAGGTATGGGATGAATTAAAAATTCGATACACTAGTTCTGATGGCACTAGGGTGTATCATCTTGAGAAGAGCCTTAGCACCATAGCCCAGGGTAGTCAATCTTTGGTAGTTTACTATAATCAGTTTAAGAGTTTGTGGGATGAATACCTTAGTTTTAAGCCTGTATTGTCTTGTTCTTGTGATGCTTTAAAACTTTGTGAATGTGATCTCCCCAAGAAAATTTCGACTACTCAAGAACAGGATGCTGTTTTGAAATTTTTGATAGGCCTTGATGATTCTTATTCCACTCTTCGCAGTCAATTGCTTTTATCATCACCCTTGCCCCCTTTAGCCAAAGTTTTTTCTTTGTTACTGCAAGAAGAATCTCAAAGAGCCTTGATCACCACTCATCCCATCACCATTGACTATGTGGCTATGCTCTCTAGGCAACCTAATTCCAAGTTTTTTAAAGATAAGAAAAAGCCTCTTCTATGTAGTCACTGTGGTGGCACCACACACACTGTTGATAGATGTTTTCACCTAATTGGTTTTCCCCCTGGCTGGAAACAACCTAGAGGCACTAAGTCTAAGAATGAGAGCTCTTCTACTGCTAATCTGGCTTTTCATCCTCCAATTAAAGAAGCCCCTGTTCCCTCTAACCCTCTTGTTAATCAAGATTTATTTGAGCAATTCTTGACTTACAACAAGACACAGCAGAGCCAACAGGCTCCACCCTCTCCTCATGCTGCTGCTGGGGCCTTTGCTCATCACACTGACCATCTTCAGGACACAGGTATATCCCTTTGTTCTAACTCTTCCAGTAATAATCCTATTCTTTCTAACTGGATTTTGGATACAGGGGCCACAGATCATATGACCTCCAATTTCAACTTGTTTTCTTCTCCCCCTTCTAAGTCTAACATAAAAATCAGCCTCCCTAATAATGCTATTTCCACAGCAACTTATATAGGGAACATTATCTTAAGTGATTCTTTAACCCTATACAATGTTCTATATGTCCCTGATTTCACACATAATTTGCTTTCCATTTCTCATCTAACAAGGTACTCTAGTTGCTCTGTCAATTTTTTGGCCTCACATTGTGTTTTGCAGGACATCACCACCAAGAGAGTAATTGGTACTGCTGAACAATCTGGAGGGCTCTATATTTTGAAGATTGCAACTTTCCCTGTACACTCTGCTTCCTTTTCTAGCACTTATGATTTGTGGCATCATAGACTAGGTCATATTTCTGATAAATACTTGTCCAACATTGAGCAGTTGAATGTAAAAGACAGTAGCAAGAAACATGTTTGCCCTATATGTCCTTTGGCTAAACAAAAGAAGAAATCATTTCCTATTAGTACTTCTGTTTCTTCTTGTGCTATTCATTTAATACATTGTGATGTTTGGGGCCCCTTCTCTACTGCTTCTCATTTAGGACACAAGTTTTTCTTAACTATAGTTGATGATTTCACTAGATGTACTTGGATTTATCTATTGAAACACAAATCTGATGTTAAGATCTCTTTACTCAATTTCTCCAACATGATCCACACTCAATTTGATGCTAAAATTAAAATTTTGAGAAGTGATAATGGCACTGAGTTTCTGCTTCATGATTTTTATCACAACCTGGGCATTATTCACCAAACATCTTGTGTGGAAACCCCTCAACAAAATGGTTTGGTGGAAAGAAAACACCAACACTTACTCCAAGTGGCTAGGTCTCTCCTCTTTCAATCCAGCCTTCCCCTTAAATATTGGAGTGAGTGTATCCTTACTGCTGTTCATTTGATAAACAGAACACCCATGCCTATCATTTCTCAAAAATCCCCTTTTCAATTATTGCATAATAAGGCTGTGGATTATTCTTACATGAGAGTTTTTGGATGTCTTTGTTATGCTAACACCTCGAATGCTCATAGGCATAAGTTTCAACCTAGAGCCACTAAGTGTGTATTTTTGGGATATCCCTTTGGCACAAAGGGATACAAACTTTTAGAACTTGACACTGGCAAGATTTTTATCTCCAGAAATGTCAAATTTGTTGAAAATGTGTTCCCCTTTTCCACTGATCCCTCCCCTCACATTCTGCATGGTTCTAATTCTACTCTGCATTCTCCCATTTCTTTGTTTGTTGATGATGATCAGTGCTCTGAAACATGTGATACTCCTATTTGCTTGGATCACCCACAATTGCATGATTCTCAGGATCACATTAACACTACTACTTCTCCTATTTGTGATACACCTATTGTTGATCACCCTATCAGAAAATCTGAAAGACATAGACATCCCCCTGCCTATCTTGATGTTTATCTCACCAATTTACCTTCTTCTAGTCAAGCCATCAATCCCAATGCTAATGCTTTGATTAAGAAAGGCAAACTCTATCCTATTTCTGATTATTTGTCCACCCAAAATCTTTCCACATCTTTCTTAACCTACACAGCCAATATTTCTCAGATTACAGAACCATCCACTTATAAACAAGCTATGTCTGATCCTAATTGGCAAAAAGCCATGGACATAGAGCTCCAGGCCCTTGAAAAGGCAAATACATGGACTCTTGTCTCTCTTCCTCCCAATAAACACACAATTGGATGCAGATGGATCTATAAGGTGAAGTACAACTCTGATGGAACTATAGAAAGATACAAGGCTAGATTAGTAGCCAAAGGGTACACTCAACAAGAAGGTATTGACTATTTTGACACATTTTCTCCTGTAGCCAAAATCACTACTGTTAGAATTTTACTTGCTATAGCTGTTGCAAAAAATTGGCACATACACCAACTTGATGTTAACAATGCTTTCTTACATGGTGATTTAGTAGAGGAGGTTTATATGTCACCCCCTCCAGGGTATCATACTAAAGATAAGGTCTGCAAATTAAATAAAAGCTTATACGGCCTAAAACAAGCTTCTAAACAATGGTTTCACAAGTTATCTGCTTCTCTTGTTTCTGTTGGCTATGTACAGTCTGTGGCAGATAATTCTTTGTTTACTAAGACTACTGCTTCTTCTTTCACTGTCATACTTTGCTATGTGGATGATCTTATTGTGACAGGGAATTCCATACAAGATATAACATCCATTAAGGAATACTTGCACAAAAAGTTTACTATTAAGGATCTTGGCACCTTAAGATACATCTTGGGCATTGAGGTAGCCAAGAGTCCGAAAGGTCTACACTTATGTCAAAGGAAGTATACTTTGGATCTTTTGAATGAATTTGGCTATCTTGATAGCAAACCATTCTCCACACCAATGGATCCAAAGCAAGCTTTCCTTGATACTAATGCCCCTTCACTTACTGACCCTTCTCTTTACAGGAGCATTGTGGGAAAGCTATTGTATCTAACAATAACAAGACCTGACATATCTTACTCTGTTCATGTCTTGACCCAATTTATGAGTAATCCTAACACAGCACACATGGCTGTTGTGCACCATCTATTGAGATACCTTAAGAGTAATCCGGGTCAAGGCATTTTCTATTCCTCCATCCACTAATACTTTTAAACTTCATGCCTTTTCAGATTCAGATTGGGCAAGGTGTCAAGTGACAAGGAAAAGCATCACAGGCTATGCCCTCTACTTGGGAGACTCTCTCATTTCCTGGAAGTCCAAAAATCAACCCACAGTAGCAAGGTCTTCAGCTGAAGCTGAATATAGAGCCCTTGCCACCACAACTTGTGAAGTGCAGTGGATACTTTACATATTGAAGGACCTCCACATCCCTCATCCTCAACCAGCTGCCTTGTACACTGACAGTAAGTCAGCCCATGCCATGGCACACAACCCTTGTTTCCATGACAAGACCAAGCACATCTCCATAGACACACATTTCACAAGAGAAAAGATACAACAAGGAGTGGTCAAATTGATCCACATTTCTTCTCAAGACAACTTGGCGGATATCATGACTAAACCTTTACCAACCACCACCTTCAACTTATTCAAAACCAAATTGCGCCTTCTCAACATTCATGCTCAATTTGAGGGGGGGTCTCAAGCTACGAGTTAGTTAGCTTAGTTTTAGTAGTTATCTTAATTAACCACTTAGTAGTTACTTTAGGTGGTTATTTTGTAATTAGTATATAATGGGTATTCTACCCTTGTAAAAGACCTAATTTGATTCTTCAATTCATTTTCACTTTGAGAAAGAATGTATTCATCGAATTCACTTTTGCTTTCATAAGCTCAATAAAAGTGAAGTGTAAGAAAAAGTACTTACCAAAAAGGGTATGAGAAGCTTATAGGCGGACGGACTAAAATAGTAAAATGGGAAACTTATAGGCGGATGGAGGGAGTATAAAATAAGTGTAGTGTGTCTGGTTTTTTTTAAGGAAAGTGTGGTATATTTTCCAAAAAAGGGAAGCACGCTTTACGAGGACATTAAAAAAAACTGTTAATATAATAGTATTACTTTCTCCATCTCATGATTACTTTCATACGTAGACGAGCATGTATATTAAGAAAATGTATAATTAGTAAAGTTTAAAGGGTAATTTTATAAAATTTTATGTATAAAGTAAATAAATGAGTTGACTTTTGTGTATGTGTGGAAAAAAAGTAATGACATTTGAATAAAATTGAGAATATTGTGAGGGTGGAGTTTATAAAAAAAATTTCATTTAAGAGTGAAAGTTATTGTGGAACGCCCCATAAAGAAACGTATCAAAATAATTACAGAACGGAGAGAGTACATTTTATGTGGACGGATGAATATGATTTTTGTAGCGTGCTATATTTATGAATCAATTTTATTAACTTTGGGTTAATCTTTTTTCTTTCTAAAAGATACAAACAATTGAGAATTAATAATTTTAAAGTTAAAATAATGTTCTAATTTCTAATTAGTTTATCAATGTATAAAGTTTCCACTTGAGTAAGATCTGAGCAAAGTTTTTACTAGTACAACTCGGGTGTATTTATTTGTATTTTCTAGACTATTAAATATTTTTACTAAATAATATTAATTATTTTTGTTTTACATCGATTATTTTTACTAAATACTAATACTATTAGCTAGTTAATCAATATTATTTATTTTTATTAAATAATAGGAGTATTTATTATTTGTATTGAACATTATTTGTTTTTAACTAAGTTCACGGTGACCTATGCACCTATAATACGATAGACCAACTAACTCTTTTATTAGTTGCTTAATGCTTAGTAAGCTAATTTGACTTACATGTATGTACGGATCTAAGACATGTATATTCATCACGCTTTCGTTATATTAGTATTGTACATTTCATTTTATATTTTTAGTGAAATTTAGTGTTATATTTTAGTTATATTAATTTGCACGATTCAATTATATTAACGTGTATGTTTCATCGTGACTTTTATGTTTTCCATAATTTATAAATATATTAATATAATTGGGGTCCTTTGAATATATATATTTACAGATGCACATGCATTGATGCATATGATGTCTTCATGATTATTATATTAATAATACAAATACAGTGATATATATATTTTGGACAGTTTGATTGCTCTCAGATTTTTCTGAGTTTTATAGAATACGACCAACTACTTTTATACACAAGGTATGCTCCCACTTTTAAGTACAAATTTTTTAAAGAAAATGTAGATAATGCAAAAATATATATTGTAAGTTTAATTAAATGATAAATTAATTATTGCGTTGAATAATTAAGGGGTGAACATAAAATAAAAATAAAGTGATGTTTTCATTAAAAAAATGTGCATACTTTTCATGAACAAATAAATAAGATTATTAAATGAATTAACATACTTTTAGTTGATATGATTTATGAAATGATGTGAGGAGATGTGGTTTATCTAGGTCTCAGGTTTAAAACTTCTAAGATGCAAACAATTTATACGGATCATGTTCATACAAAACATAAAACTCTGATTTTAAACGAGGGCCTCGCAAATGGATAATGATCCCCCGATTTGTCGATCATCAGACCGAATAACATGACATTAAAAAAAATAAAAAATAGTTCAAATAGCGAGTGAGGATGATTTGATGATGAATTTAAGATTAAGAAAACAAATTATGCAATTTGAATTTGACTATCATATCATAATATAATCATTTTCAAAATTATTGGATCTTACTCGTAATCATTTTCCTCCATGTGTAGAACACCAAAAAAAGATACTCCCTCCGTTCAGGATTTTGTGCATAGTTTGATCGGCGCGGAAATTAAGAAAATAGAATATAGTGTTGTGTACAATAGAATATAAAGAAGATGTATTATTGATAATTCATTGACTAAAGTGGATGGTGATTTGACTAAAGTTATAAATTGAGTTAAGTTGTGGACCCAGGTAAAATAAAAGAGGGGTAATATTGGTAAAAATTATGTGAATTATTTCCTTTTTTAGAGTGTGCAAATAATGTTGGGACGCACGTTAAGGAAAGTGTGCAAATAATTAGAGGACGGGAGTAATAATATAATATTGGTAGTATATGTATTCAGTAATCACAATTTGATATAATTTAAAAATGGACTAATTTAGGAAATCAATACCATTGTTTACTAAAGGAGATCCAATTAATTAAAGTCAGAATAGAGTTGTACATTAACTTACTCATCTCATAAATTGTTTTTACTTTTTACCTTGGACTTTCGAAATTATATAGGTCCTGAACTTTAATTTTATACATTTAAACTATTTTTCTTTTTAAGTTTTAACACTGAGATTAAATTTAAGTATTGCTATAACTTGTCTAAAATTATTTTTGTATGCAATCTAATTTAAATTTATATATACATACATATATATATATTATTTAACGATATTATTAAAATGAATCAACAAGTTTCATCATTTGCCATATTGTGGGAGATCGTAAAATAAAATTTTAATAATTACTTTTATAAATAAAAAGTAGTCTATGGACTAATAAAAAAAAGGGTTGCTTATGGATCCTTTGATCCACATTTTTAAATCATTAAAATAATATATATACTTTGACATGTACCATTAAGTATCAATAGAAAATGATGATTTAAAAAAAAAAAAAATTAGGATTATAGATCTAGTGGTACAGTAATAGAAAATAAATATTTAATTTATTGTTTACCGTATCTTGTAAATATTTTTTTTTATTTGTTTATTATTATTTTTTTGTATATCACTTGTACTTTAATTATATATATTGGATCTTCTCAATCACCTCATTAACGGTGATCTCATACCTATTCTCACATGGTATCAGTTAAACTCACCTAAACCCTAGCCGTCTCTCTTATAGCCTCACGCACACTGCCTGAATATTTGCGCTGGATCAGAAAATTCTGAGTCTGATCCTTTCTTCCCTCTCTAAGGAGACTATGGCCGAAGTTATCGGCATCACCTCTTCTCGCTCCGTTTGATTGGCCATCGAGGAAAGCCTTCAGTCATTCATCTGCCTCTCGCCTCAATCAACTACGCAGCGAGTTGTTCAATCTTCGTCGCGGCTCTTCTTCCGTTGACGAATACAACAAGAAATTTCGACTTCTTTGTGATCAGTTGGCTTCCATTGGATAGAAAACGTAGTACTCCACTAGTTACACAATTGTTTGCACACTTACTTTATTTGTTCGTTTTACAATTATTTGTACACCTTTAAATAGGAAATTTATTCATAAATATCATCCTCATAAAATTCATATATTTATACACAATGTAATTACTTTTACACTTATTTCAACACTCCACTCATTTACTTTACTTTATTCATATAAATGTTCAAAATAATCTCTCAACACGCCCTCATTATATATATATATATATTTTTAAATGTGCTTATTTTGTGGTATAAACACTTATAAGACGAAGGAAGTATTAAATACACAATAACTTTCAAGGAGTTAGAGCGTGCTCCTCTCTCGTTAACAGGTTTACAAAACTTTTAGGGCATGTTTGTTTTGGGATAGGAAATCCGGATTTGGGATTTCGAAACTCCACCCCCGTTACAGTTTGGGATTTTGATTTAGGATTTCAAAATCCTACCCTATAAACCCTATAAAAGTCAACCCTATAAATACCTACAAATCCTATATAAAAACCTATAAAACTTATAACCCTATTCTGTAAAGTTAAATCCTATCCTACATAAATCCCAAAACAAACACAAAACATAAAAAGCATTAGAATTTTAAAATCCACTAGATTTTGAAATCCGGATTTCAAAATCCTCAAAATCCCAAAACAAACATGCACTTAAGGTGTAAATAAATACTAAAATGTTAGTTTATACATAGTTTAACTCTAATTTTAAACGAAGCCCTTGCAAGTGGACAGTAAAATTGATCTCCGAATTACACTACAAAAAAACTGAGATTTAGAGACGGATTAGATACCATAAACACTGTCTCTAAACAGGTTTGAAACGGATTTTGGAACCATTTTCTATCTGTTCCTAATCGCATGGTATCTAGTGTTAGGAACGGTTTTCTAAATTCTGTTTCTAATAATAGACGAATTTGAGACCGTTTTTTTTTTCGGTTTATAATGAGATACGAAATTTGACACTGTATATTCCCGTATTTAAACGATGAACGACCCGTTTTATATCCGGGTCAAAATTCTGTTTCAAATGTCGTTTCTGTTTAACAACGACATTTTATCGTCTCTAAATCTGTATCTAAACGATAAACGACCCATTTTACATCCGGGTCAAAAATCCGTCTATAATTTCGTTCCTATTTAGAAACGACGTTTTGTCGTCTCTAAATCCGTATTCAAACGATAAACGACCCATTTTACATTCGGGTAAAAAACCCGTCTATAATTTTACGTTTTATCGTCTCTAAATCCGTATCACAAGACAAAAACCCGTCTCCAAGAGTTAACAAACCCAATCCCCATTCCAAGCCTTTAATCCCCATTTCAAGCCCGAACCCGACACCAATCCCACCCCACCACCTCTCCAATTATTTAATACCCATTCCAAGCCTTTAATCCCAATCCCACCAAGCCCGAACCCAATGAACCGACCCCAAACCCAACCCCACACTGTCCCAGCCCGAACCCAACCCACCCTGCAACCACCCCCTCTCCAACTATTTAATTGACCTTTTTTTTTTGTCTATATGAGAATTGAACCCAGGTGGGCAAGTGTCTATTATTGAGCATCTGCCACTAGGACAGATAACTCTTTTGTTTTATTTTTTAATATTAATTGTATATGTATATTAATTTATTTCTTTTACATGTATTCAAATTGTAACTTTTAAATTTATAAATGTAATTTTTTTTTATTAATTTCTAAAAATTGTAATTACTCACCGCCGTCAATAAGCTGTAAAATACTAAGAACTATGTATAGTTTAGACACTTTATTTTATTATATTAGTTTAACATATATAATTAATTGATTAATTTGTAACTTTAAAAATATATAAAAAAAATTGTTATTGAATAATTTCAATTGTAAAAGTCGATATTACTTTATAAATTCAAATAAATTAATTAAATTACATTTAATCTTTTGCTAATTTTTTTTAAAATATTGTTATTAATTTTACAAATTTTATTATTTAAAATTTGCACTTTTATTAGGTGCTAAAATTAAATTAAAAAAAAATGGGTTTCGAACATGTGAGCTGTAACGATTTTTATTAAATTATGCGTTTATCCTATATAGCACTAGGTTGTAACGATTTTTATTAAATTATGCGTTTATCCTATATATAGCTGGACTCAAGTACACCGTGTACTTGAGTACACAATAGCCCTACCCCTGAATAGGTGCAGTAGTATACTTGACACACTTGAATGACAAATACAAACGGATCATACCTTTACATCTTTGTTGTTCGGTCGAATATCCCGGATATTCTACTTACTACTTGACAGTTGACACACTTGAATGGCAAATACAAACGGATCATACCTTTATATCTTTGTTGTTCGGTCGAATATCCCGGATATTCTACTTCAACAACTTCTTGCAACACTCCAAAATAATCACTTGCATCTGTATTGTAGTTTAATTTGCACTTTTAATGCAAACAACACTGTTGGTAGTCGATCTTCGCAAACTCGGATGTATGAAATTTGTACCCAAATTAAAGAGTCCTGAATTGAGTCAATATTATCTTGAGATTTACTCAATGTGACATTGATTCAAGGTGATTGCCTACTTGAATTTAGTTATGTGTACGTGTATGCGTGTTCTAGATGCATTCTAGATGCATGCGTCAATATTATCTTGAGATTTACTTGACATTGATTCAAGATGTTTGCTTAGTTATGTGTACGTGTGTTCTAGATGCATGCGAATTTAATTATGTGTACATGTATTTGTGTATGAGCAGGATAAATCTCATTTTTATACAATAATTTATCCTTTACTAAAGCAATTATTTGTGTGTACCAGTTACATACATGTAACTAGATCCACCTTTTTTAAATGGGTTGAATGTTATTCATGGATTATATGAATTGGGTTTTTAAACAAGACCCATTTATTTGACCCCCATTTTTTACGAGTTCACCCACAATTCTCTAAAAAGAAAATTTAATTTTTATATTACCCTTCTATCAATTAAATTAAATTAAAATAATTAAATTATAATTGTACGTACATCCACCACTGAGTCACCAATGAATCAAAACTGAATTACCATTGAGTTACATATTATATTATTTTTAAAAAAGCAATTATCGGAGAAAACTATGAATATATAAAAAATTATTAGGATTTTTTTTTTGAAAAATTACCAAAATTTCAGGAAAATGACTTTTGAAAAAAAAATTCAACTAAATTAGTATTTTTAATCTAGATGACACACTTAAAAGTTTGACAGATTTCTATAAGTACTATTTATTTGATTGTTAGTAGCTCCAACAATGGTTGTCATTACACATTTTGCAACTGAGTTTCAATCATTGTTTGTTGAAAACTCAATTAATATTGTGTAGAATAATAATATGCTCAACTTTTCTACATATTTATTATTAAATACACATTGATATTACTTCTAATACTCCCTCCTATTCAAAATATAAGTCATCCTAAGCTCATGCACATATATTAAGAAAATTATTGACTTCTCATTTTACCCTTAATTAATGTTTGTATTTCTCATTAAATATTTATTATTTTAAGGGTAAATTTGGAATAAATGCAATTAATTTGCATTGAAAAGTGCAAAACGACTTATATTTTGCAAAAAAAACGAAAAGTCAAAACGACTTATAATAAGAATAGGAGGGAGTATTTTATAATAATTTATATAATATTACTAGCTTTGTTTTGTTGAATTAAGCTCTCCATTAAGTGAACAATTTTAAGTTTATCATACACCTCTTCAATTGTTAGTAGGGACCTTCTATATGTAGTCAGAGTGTCGTAACGTGTCGTAATGACTACCGTAGTCAGTTAATCTAAGCCATTAAAAATCTAATCTAAAGGTTTAGATTTGATGACCTGTTACCTTTTATAAATTTTACGATATGTATTGTCGTCATGTGTCGTAATGTGTCATAAATTTGTATTTTCTATTAAATTAAATTAATTACAATATATTATTGTAAATTTACATTTTTATCCTTATACAATAAAATAATTTATTACAACAATTATCTACACCCGCTAATTTTATGAGTTCACCCCAAATCATTTTTTACCATAGTTATCTGCACCTATTCATTTTATGAGTTCACCCAAATCATTTTTTACCATAGTTATCTGCACCCATTCATTTTATGAGTTCACCCCAAATCATTTCTTTTTTACAACGGTTATCTACACCCGCTCATTTTATGAGTTCACCCCCAAATTATATTTTTACCAAAGTTATCTGCACCCGCTCATTTTATGAGTTCACCCCCAAATTATTTTTATACCACAATTATATGCATCCTCTCATTTTATGAGTTCACCCCAAAATATATTTTTTTAAATAATTACATTTAAAAGACTATATTATTTTTTTATTAATTAATACAAAATATAATAAAATCAACCCTAATTTATACATTTACAATCTACAACCGAGTCATTGCCGAGTTACCGTCGATTCACCACCAAATCACTCATATTTTTAGAAAAAAAATCGTAAAAACATAAATAAAAAAAACTATCGAGATTAGGCACAAATTTCAATTTTTTTTCTTTTTAATTTTTCTTCCCATTTTCAATTTTTATTCCAAACTTTTTATTTCTTCGTTTTTTTTGTTTCCTACTTTTTTTTCATTAGTATATTTTTTAGTTTTAATACAAAATAATATTATATGTATGATTTTATTATAATCCCTCCGTTCCAGTGAAAGCTCCTCATGAGCTTCGGACACAGAGGTTAAAAAATATGATATAATAAGTGGATGTATGAGAGGTGATGTGATTGAGAGAGAAGAATATAATGAAATGTGAGAGGGAATAGTTTGGCAAAAAAGGAATGAGTAACTTTCATTGGGACAAACGAATAAGAAAAGTTGGGTAGCTTTCAATAGGAAGGAGGGAGTAGTCGGTAATACAACAAGTAATAACCAGTAATACCATAAACAGTAATCAGTAATACCATTAACAATAATTAGTAATACCACGAACATTAATCAGTAATACCATTATTATTAATCAGTAAAATTTTATACAATAACAAATAATTTCACACATCTAATTATATTCAATAATACAAAAAATAATTATCAGTAATACCATGAACAGTAAGTAGTAATACCATGAACATTGAATAGTAATATCTCATACAATAACAAATAATTCCACAACTCTAATTATATTCAATAATACCAAAAACACTTATCAGTAATACCATAAACAATAATATGTAATACCATAAAAATAATAATAATCAGTAATAAATAATTTCACATAATCAGTAATACCACAATTAATAATCAATAATCATTAATATTAATTCAACAGTGTACTAATAGTAATACCGCAATCAATAACTAGTAATACCAGTATCAATAATACCAATAACAATAATACCATAAAAAAAATGGAGAGAGTGCAGATCGGGGTGTACTAAAGAAAATAGAGGGTGCACATTACCAAGCCCAATTGAAGGAAACCCTAGCCCAATGGGAGGGCACCCTAGGTCAGTAGTCCTCGCTTGGGATTTCATCAGCAAGGTCACCGGCTCCGAGTGTCGTCCGGTCAGAGATCCATCAGCAACATACTCACAGTCCTCCGTCGGGCCGTCGTCAGCAGGAGGAAGAGGCTGCGCAGGAGCAGGGTGAAGAAGACGGATGAAGCAATGTAGCTTCGATTTGGACAGAGATGAACGACGAGAGAGAGGCAGCGTCGATCCGAGTGTTGCAGGCGAGCGCCGTTGATGTAGGGGAAGCTCCTGGATCGCGAACGCAAGGGAGATTAATCAAAGCAGTCGCGTCGGTGGTCGAAATGAGGAGAGGATTTCGGCCGCCATGGATCGTGGTCGAGATGGAAGATTATGTCGATTGTTATGGAAGTGAAGAATCGCGATTGCGATTCGAGAAGGGGTCTCGGGCTTCAGCGGCCGAGACCGAAGCGCCGCCGTCGCCGTCGAGGGAGTGGTCGGGCATGGTGGTGGCTGGGTCACCCGCCGACATGCATGGATTTCCGGCAGGTCCTTTACTCATCAAATTAAAATTAAAATTTAGGTGCACTGCCGATCGACTTTAATAAAATTATAACTATAATATTATTTTGTATTAAAATTTAAAAAATACACATGCAAAAAATGGAAAAGAAAGACAGAAAAATTTAAAAAGGAAATAAAAAATTTGAAAAAAAAAATTAAAAATGGGAAGAAAAAAGAAAAAGAGGAGGGGGAAGAAAAATTAAAAAGAAAAAAATTGAGATTTGTGGCTAATTTCGATAGTTTTTTATTAATTATATTTTTACGCTTTTTTTTTAAATATAGGTGATTTGGTGGTGAATTGATTTTTTAGAGTTTATTTTATTATATTTTGTGTAAAATAATAAAAGGATAATATAGTCTTTTAAATGTGATTATTTTTTAAAAAATATTTTGGGGTGCACTCATAAAATGTGCGAGTGCAGATAACCGTGGTAAAACAATAATTTGGGGGTGAACTCATAAAATGAGCGAGTGCAGATAATTATGGTAAAAAATAATTTGGGGGTGAACTCATAGAATGAGCGGGTGTAGATAACTGTTGTAAAAAAGAAATGATTTGGGGGTGAACTCATTAAATGAGCGGGTGCATATAATTGTTGTAAAAATATGATTAGGGGGTGAATTCATTAAATTAGCGGGTGTAGATAATTGTAGTAAAAATATGATTAGGGGGTGCACTCATTAAATTAGTGGGTGCAGGTAAAATATAAATAAAATTTAAAAAGAAGGGTAATATAGTAAATAACAAAATATAATTTAAATAATGCTAAAAATAACTGAAACCTGTATGACAGGTAGCAGGTCGTTTTTACGGTTACGACGCCACATGGCGCGATTCGACAAAGTGACTGCGTAGTCACTATGTAAAATGTGACTACCGTAAGAATTGCCCTTGTTAGTATAGTATTAGTTTATATCAACAATTATTATTTATTCTTTTAGTATTAAGATTAGTATTATAATATTAGTTCACATACAATATAATATTAATTCATATACAATATATTTTAGTCCACATACAATATTGTTTTAGTTTATATACAGTATAATATTAGTTCATATACGATATAATATTAATTTATACGTAGTATAGTATTAATTTAAAATCAAACAAATTATCTCTTGCATTTCTTGTGTATAATTTTGTCCATTCCTTCTAATTGTAGAAAATAAAGATTATTTTAATGATTAAGTAGTTGAAAGTGCGATTGGAATGAAAAATATAAATTAATACTGTATTGTATGCGAAGTAGTACTACATTGTATGTGGACTAATACTATATTGTATGTGAATCAATACTGTATATTTTTCGAGATTAGATCTTACAACATATTATATATACTTCGAAACTGGAAGATAATGTCATACCATGTATAATCTAAAAAGTAATATTCATATCAAACTAAAATATGTCTAAATAATTTTAAAAATGGAATTTTAAATAAAAAAATAATTGAATAAGATAACATGAAATAAAATTTGAGAGGTTCAGATGAAAAAGTAATTAATCGAGGTAAAATGATGTGCAGTTAAAATATGTCTAAATAATTTTAAAAAATGGAATTTTAAATGAAAAAATAATAAAATAAGGTAACATGAAATAAAATTTGAGAGGTTCAGCTGAAAAAGTAATTAATCGAGGTAAAATGAAGTGCAGTTTTGAGAAATTTAGATAAAAAATGGAATTGAGGTAAAATATTGTAAGAGAAAATGAACTTAGATTGCAAATATAGAATAAAAACTTTTGGTGAGAAAACTCTTACAACTAAGGGGAGTGACGAGTGAGGGTACCTATTAAACAACAACATATGTTTATTGTAATATTTAATTTTATTAGACTTAAAAAAAATAAACAACCCCATATGTTTATTGTAATATTTAATTTTATTAGACTTTAAAAAAAATAAACAACATATGTTTATTGTAATATTTAATTTTATTAGACTTTAAAAAAATAAACATTATTATTTGGATAAGGAACAAAAAAAATAAAAATTATTAGTATTTACACACAAGGATGAAAATATCTGTATCGGTGAAAATATCGAGACCTTAAATTTATGGAAATATCGATGGATATATCGATATCGATATCGATATCGGTAAATTTTTAAAATAGTAAAAATTTAATAACAAGTCTTTAGTACATAAAATCAACAAAATAATTTGAATACATTTTATATCAATGATAAATTTATATAAAATATAATATACAATGTTATTTCGTATGACATTTATCGATATTTTTCGAAATTTATCGACATTTTCTCGATTTTTTTCGATATTTTACCGATATTAGGCTCGATATTGTTATTGTCTACCGATATTTATCGATATTTTCAATTTTTTTACAAATATCGTGGAAATATCGGTTCTTCCCAATATCGATATCGGTGACCCCGAAAAATGGATATATCGGGAATATTTCCGGATATTTTCATCCTTGTTTACACATTATTATTTAATGAATAAAAGGAGGTGTTTGGGTAAGGGCATACTTTCTAAATATATATATTAACCCACTTTTAATAAGATTCATATTTTAAATGTATCCAGTGGCAAATAATTGTAATTTATAGTGTTGCAAATAATTGTAATTTATAGTAATTGATAATTATTGTAATGAAGGCTTGAGATGAACAACTTACCTCGTCAATTTTGATGGTAGAGACATATTATTATTGTCGTGACTCACTTTTAATTGAGTTACCGAGATTGAAAGAAATTCATGAATTATTGTCATTAGTTATGTATTATATATATTGTCATATAAAATATATTGTCATATAAAAGATTTAAAATTGATTTTCCATTTTTATTTCAAGTTCATTTTGACATTTTTGATTTTTATCATCTTATTCCCTTTTTGCTATGGAGACTATTTTATAATTAGCAATGCTTCACGTATTTATACTTTTTCGAGACTATTTTATAATTAGCAATGCTTCACGTATTTATACTTTTTCTAAGTGGATGATAGAATTATATTTTAATCTAAATTTAAAAAAAAAATAGTATACAAATTTCTTAATAAGTCTTAATAGTCTTCTAAAAATTATTGAATGACTTTTTTTTTTAATCTAACGTTCATACAAAATTGATATACATACGTTGATTAGAGAATCAATTTTTGGAATATTTTCATTAATTTATACTTTTCCATGATATAATTATTTTTTAATCTAAATTTAATATATATATTGTCATATGGAATTGAAGATATAATATAATATTATTATTATAATATCTATATCTAACCTAAAATATATCTACATCCAATACTTGGAATATTTTCATTAGAAAATCAATTGATATATATATATTGTTATATGGAATTGAAGATATAATATTATTATATATATATATATATATATATATATATATATATATACTAAAATATATTTACATAGTATTATTCTAACATTTATATTTATCCGATACGAGAAGATATATTAATTGATTTTTTTTATTTTCACTATTTATTAATTAAATAAAAAAGTTAATAAATTAATATAATAATTTTATCATTTGACTAATTAGATACAAATTAGAGATAGTTAGATTCTATATAGCAAATTTCGTGTACCACCTTATCTCGTTTTATATCGGGGAGAAAAAGTTGACTGTTTAGAGACGGTGGTATATGTATTTAAAACTTTCGAAATTGAAAGACGCGTATCTAATCCGTATCTAAAACTTTCGAAACTAAAAGTCGTATCTAATCGGTTTATAATGAAAGACGATTTTATTTTCTGTTTCAAATCTTGATTTTTTAACAAATTCGTATCTATTAGAGACGGATTAGGTGTCCGTCTCAAAATTTCGGTATCAAAATCAGGTTTTTTTTGTATTGTTAATTGAACGAAATAGATGCATAAAAAAAACATATTGTAGTACAATAAAATTTAAAATTAAAAAAGAGAAAAAAAGGATGATGATGAAGGGAGGTTAGGGTTATGGTAGGATACATGACAACACATGGGATGTCCATGTGACCACCTGTCAACCCCACCACTTTAATTCAATGTCCCCTACCCCACGGCCCCCACCTTTGTTTTCCACTTGGCATGTATATGAACTGCCACGTCATACTAATCTCAGATATAAAATTTTGATGACACACACCACAGGTGAATTTCACACATATTTGGAAAAGACTTAAAATGAGAATTGAGAAATCCTGGCTTTGTCCCACCAAAAACATGGAGAATAAATTATGAGGGCATTTGATATGAGACGTTTGATTATTAATTTTTTATCATCAATAAAGAAAATGTCATTAAAAATAGATCGATACTCCGTTGCATAATAATTTTCATATATATACATTTAATGGACAAATGTTTAGTTGTTTCAATTTCGTAAATCTCTCGTTTAATTTTACCCCCTCTATCCCAGGATTACTTGCACACTTTCCTTATTTGCACACTTTCCTTATTTAGACGTCTCAAAATTACTTACATACTTTTAATACGGAAATACTCCACAAAATTAATACCCTTCCAACATCATTTTAATTTTAAAATTACCACCATTTTTTTACATACATTTTACTTTACACCTCATCATATGCACTTTACACCTCACCAAATCACCTAAAATACCCCTCATTTATCTTACATTATCAACCACGAAAATTACTTTTCTTAAAAAATGTGACGGTCAAACCGTGCAAGTAATCTTGGGACGGAGGGAGTATTTTTTATGAAATCGTAAAAAGGAAAAAAAAAAAAAGGAATTATTGGGTAAAATGAATAATGAGTGAAAATGTATATATACAATAAATATTTTTCTCATTTGTACTTTCATAAATAAGTATAGAATTTATATATTTCACCAATAGACTTCTTATCATCTCTATAGATGTCATATCAAATGATGGGTCCTCTTTGAAATTGTATTATGTTATGTAGATGGTGGTTACAACTGGTGCATTCGAACCGGTCTTTTATGAGTATCACACATCCTCGATCGTAAATTGATTCATCAGGGCTAATTTTTTAAACAAGGTTTAGAAATAATTAGGACAAGCTCGGGGCCCAACCCCATCTTGAAGTTTGGCGCGTCGAAGACATGCCGACCTCATCAAGTCGGTATGATTATGGAAATTTAACCTCCAAGACAGACTCTATACCCAAAAGTACATGCATCTAATGCATCCATACCTTAAATGCGTCTGCAGCTCAACGAGTTTGGTGATTGGCTCGCAATCTTGCTAACAGTGAGACGTATGAGGAATGCTTGCAACAACAAAGTAGATTTATTCACAAACTCCTTTAAGTCTTGTTTTCTTTTCATATCTAGTCATTTACTACTTATTTGTTTGATAGTTAATTAGTTGATAATCAAACTCTAGCGATATTATTATACACATAATTGGTCCCAACTAACCGACAGTGAACACGTCATATCAGTCTCATTATTCTCATATAATTAATCAAAAATGTTAATAAAAAAAAATCATGCCTTGTTAACTTCTAACAAGCACTTACTAGGGCTTCTTACTTTTCTTTGTGCCCCTTAACGGAACATTACCAGAGAAGTCACCTCCTCCATCGATTATCACTCTTGATTTGGATGGGCATGCTGCTTCGACATCGATTGTTGACTCATAGGTCCCTCCGGAGGTTGCACACCCCTCTTATGTTGCCAAGGCAGGCTCGACACTTGTCGCCTACACTTCCTCGATTTCGGCTGTTTTTCCGGATCATATGCATATGTTTAAAAATGGTGAATTTTTTACTATTTCAATTAATGAAGACACGTACCATTAGGTCAAAGTGCGTGAATTTAAGGATGCTTTGATTGGTTGATTGCTCACTCCACGTGACAAATCTCTGACCCCCTATGCTAATATGTCAAAGAGGCTCATCGACATTTGGTCTCTCCAAAGGAACTTGTATATTATTCCAATTAGAAATAGATTAATGGTTCTCAAATTTGACTCTTTGGAGGAACGTGGTCGAATTTTAGGAGACGAATTTGGCAGTTAGCTTCGGGCTCCACCTATCTACAAAATTAGACCTCCAGATTCAATCTGAACCACGCTCATACTTCGACTGCTTAAACATGGGTCCGCATGGTTGGACTTCCGATTGAACTCTAGCAACCCACAATTATTTATACAGCGACATCGACCATTGACACGTTTTTTTAAGAAAACAATGACATAGTGCGTTAGAGTCTCAATTGTGGTGGATATGAAATAACCGTTTTTGGAGTGATTGATGCTGGAACGTGGTGATTAGTCTGTGATTGTGGAGGTGCATTATGAGAGGCTTCATAATACTGCCCAATGTAACAAGGGCAATGTCCTGCCACCTCATGTCTCGGGTCGACGTGGTAGGAGCTCTTCCTCAAAGAAGATTGAATAGGCCTGCCCCATCGGGCTCTCGTGCAACTTCGACTCGTGCACCTTTGAAAGATTGCACGCTTCAACCTGGAGTCCTAGTGAGCAATAGCAATTCGTTCTCGGGCCTCTCGAACGACTTCATGGATGAGTCCTGGAACAAGACACATGAACATGTGATTGCCGCACTTTTGGAGCCGACCACTAGGGGTGGGCATTCGGTCGGTTCGGTTCGATTTTGACATTTTTTCAACCGAACTGAAATTATTAAAACTGAATCGAACCGAATTACAATTCGGTTGGTTCGGTTCGAACCGAAACCCTAAACCGAACCAAAATAACCGAAGTTTTAAAAAAAATGAACCGAACCGAAATTATAAAAATCGAACCGAATTACAATTCGGTTGGTTCGGTTTGATTAGTGTGAAAATTGCTTGAAATTCATGGATTTATTTTGCATAATTTTATAGAGTTTCATTGCATATTTACACTAATTTGACTCATTGCTCTTGATTTGGAGAAAGGGTGTTGTTTGCTATTTTTATAGGAAAAATGAGTATTTTGGAGCAAAACACGTATCTCGATTATATTTTGGAGTCGATCGGAAGGAATAATTCAACAAGAAGAAAAGAAACTGATGTTGGGCTTATGAATAAAAGAAGAGAGTAATTTGAAGCCCATTTTCAAAAGCCCATTAATTGAAGGAAGCAATTTTCGTGAGCCCACATGAAATTGAAGAATTAATTAATTCCATTGCATCAAATGAAAAGGAAGGCAGCCGCATGAATTAAAACAGTCGAGGGCAATGATTTTCAGTGATTAAGAAAGGAAATTAAATTGGGCCCATTGCAAAAATTAATATGCAGCCCACCAATTGTCTTGTTGGAGCCCAAGAGTGGATATTCAATTAAGGGCAAGGCAATTTGAGATGGGAGGGGGAATACATACGCAGAACAGAAGAGAATTGGCGGACGCGAAACAGAGAGCTCTCCGTTTGGGGAGAAACCCTCCTCTCCTCCAACCACTCCACTCATTAGATAATTAGCTTGTTCTTTTCATTTCTTAGATAGATTTTAATTTAGTGTCTAAATTTAATGTTAGCTTTGGAGAATTTGAAGACAAGAGGTGATATTTTTCTATTATTGCAATTTTAATTTGGTAATTTCATTTTCATTCATGTTTTGTAGTTTAATTTCTATTAGTTTTATTTTAGTTGTTAATTTAGACATGGGCTAATCTCCAATTGCCTTGGGTGTTGATGTTTTGATGATAATTAGTGTAATTGTGGATTAATTGCATGATTAGCTTAGAATTTGGGTGTTGATGTTTCTAGAGTTGTAATTTGATTGATTCATTTGATTGATCAACCCTATTAGCGAACATTTTCGATTATGTTTATTGCAACGAGAGTTGGGTAGCATGATTGGGAGTGTGAGTATGAGCTTTGGTCAATTGAATAGAAGTTAATTAGTAATTAGCTCACCCGAGAGGGGTGTTTATGGCTAGACCGACAACCTTAGACACTAAACGAGTAGAGGTCGTCTAGGAGTTTGGTGAGAGGGCGTTTCATAGGCATTAGTAACCGTGTTGAAAGTGCTTATGCAACACTATCTTAGGAGCTTATGGTATTTGGTTAGATCCTATAATTGCTAATCAATGCACGTTGTTTACCTATGCCTTTCGAGGGGGTTTGCACACATTTGTGATAGCCTTTAGCTTAACCCGAATTCGTAGTAAAATCATGTAATTGGTTCACTAGTTCACTTAATTGCTCACAAAACGGAAACACCCGAGGTAATGCAATACCCTTCCCTTGCACTTTCATCTTTTTGAGAGTTAGTTTTAGTTGTTTGCATTAGTTGTTTATTTTCTTAGTTGGTATTTGTTTTATCCTCCTATTTAGCTTCTATAACACCATTTTAACTTATAGTTTCGGGGCTCCACATTCAATCAACTAGGTCCTTGGACGATAACTACTAGGTCGTATACTTACTCAACTATAACGAACCCATACGCTTGTGGGGATTGTTATTGTTGTGCTAAAAAGTGTGCAAAAATACGAACCGAATTTTTCCTGCCTAAAATTAAAAAAAATTATTTAAATATCCTCAATACTTTTTGAACCTCAACTGGTGATACACGTGTTATGCAACACTAAATAAACAACCGCAAGTGTACGGTGTCTATTGTAGCGTGATAAGCACGAGGTCGATCCCACAAGGAGGCTAAGCGTAAAAGGGTAGTTTGCTAGTCGAGTTCTAAGTAGACGTGATCGATAATTTGAGTGGTGTGAATTACTCTAAGATTACCTAACAATGTGTCACCAATTAGTAATGAAGAGTAAATACGAAATCGATCAAATACCATGCAAATCAATAAAACAAAGGTAAAATGGATAAAAACACAAAGAAGAAAAGGTGGGTTCCAAGGCAATTGTAGTATTTAGACGTCCGTTTATGAGAGTTATCCCGTTTAAATGGCCATTAAGGTTATCTCATATAGGGTGATCACACAAGAAGAATTAATTAATCTCTCGATCTAATTAACCAAAGGCGCAATGCAACATAGGCTCGTATCTCTACCTCACAAATGTTACACCACCTAAAATAGCTCCTAAGATCATTCAAATCCCTCTCCGATAATTAATCCTTTCTCGAGCTCATAATAATATCGGGTTGCATGCTTGCATACGATTAAATGGAATAAATCTCTCGATCTTACCCCAATTAACAATGGATCAAGAAAATCATCATGGCCATTAACAACATGCTTTTCAATGGATAATTAAACATGCAAATAAGAGATAAACACCAATTAAAGCAAGAAATTACTCATAAACATTAATCCAAATCTCTACAATGCCTTAGAACCACAAATTGTTAGCCAACAACTAGCATAATGAAATTACAAAATCCAAATGAAATACTAAATAAAAAGAAAGAGAATAAGGAAGCTTAGTCTAGAATGTGGTAGGAAATGGAATTTGGGAGCTATTGCATCCTTTCTTCCTTGATTTGATGAAGAATTGAGAGAGAAATGACCAAAACACCTCCAAGTATGTGTAACTATGTGTGGGAATTGAGGAATTGGGGAAGAATGGCTTGGAATTCAAGAAATGGGGCTTATATAGTGTTGGGGTAGGGTTTGGGTGCAAGAATTGCAAGTTAGTCCCTAAAAAATGGTCAAAATGGACAAAAGGCACCAAAAATTAACAAAAGGCACCAAAAATGGGGGAGCACGGCCGGGCCGTGCTCCATCGTGGCCCAAAAATCCCTGTTTCGAGCACGGCCAGCTCGAGCATGGTGCTCGGCCGTGCTCGCTCGGTCGATTTCGGCCCTTTCTCGTTTCGTGCATAACTTTCGCCTCGGGTGTCCGATTGACTCGATTCTTTTGGCTATTCCACTCCGTTTTTCGAGACGAATCCAACTGTGCACTCCTCTTCCTGATCCAGTAAAGTATGGTTGATGTTTTGCTCCAAATTCCATCGTATTTCCTACAAAATCGACAAAACACAACCTTTCTCTCATTTCGGCTTAAACAATCATATTCAATGCATAAATCAATGAAATCCACATCAAAATACGCTTCACATGTGCCTCTAAAACGTGTAAATTCCACCCGAATCAACTGGAAAAGACCTTTTTTTGCGAAGCCAGATTCTGAAACTACCCTTGAGATGAGAACACAAAAATATCCCTAGCAATCTTTGAGAGAACATAATCTAAAATTTATATTCAATGAAATCAAATATGTAAAAACATAATCTAAAAATCCCAAAACAAAACTAGCATATATAACTTAAATAAAAGGGCATTCAAACAAAGCAGAACATGCGGTGGTGGAAGAGTCAAAGACGACGAAGAGAGGCAGACGTCGAAGACGGCACTGGTGGGCCTAACAGTGGTGGTGGCCGAATGCGAACGGTGGTGGTGGAAGTAGGGGAATCGGCAGAAATGGAAAAGAAACGGCAGAAGAAATGAATGTTTAATGGTTTACTGTTAGATTAGATCTTGAGTTTTATATATATATATATATATATATATATATATATATATATATATTTATTAATTATATTTATTTATAGTTCGGTCGGTTTGGTTTATTCGATTTTTAGAAAATATAAACCGAACCGAAAAAACCGAAATTTTAAAAAATTTCAACATAACCGAACAACCTAATAAACCGAAAATCGTCGGTTCGGTTTTTCGGTTTTTTCGATTTTATGCCCACCCCTACCGACCACCATGTACTCCTAAAAACAATCATCTGCCCCATATCTTACTCTTGCGGTTATCCCCCCACCCATCTCCGACAAACTGCCCCAGCTCAATCTTGATGAAGCTCGACAAAGGTCCCTATTTGACCGCGGCAGATGCATCACAACCGTAAACACATGACAATGTTATTGATAAGTTGAACAATAACGCCTTGAAGGCCTTCACCGTTGATTCTTCGACATTCTTTGCCAATGAAATACGTTTTGCCACCTCGTATTATGGACAATGAGTGATGTTTTTTATCCGCCATGATATTTCGTGCCCCTTTAGAGGGGCACAATTCAATTTTTTGTTATTGTCTTCAGTCAGTTTAGGTTTGATTTGTCATTTTGAGTTGTTTTTCGTTTTGTCATTTTCTTTGCCTTGAATTTTATCCCTGAAGAGAGTTTTACTGGGCAAGATTTTAACGACACCCCTACCTCTAGTCAACTTATGAACTTATTATAACTTTAGAAAAGTATATTTTCCTTTTATATACAACTTTATTTGCCCTTTTATTTTCTTTCTCAAATTCAGCTCTTTTTGGTAATTTGGGATGATTGAGGATTATAATATTTAATTATTAAAAAAACTATTACTCTTGAAAAAAAGAAAGTTAATGTTAGGGATCCCAATTGGCTGGGAGTTTGACATATTTCAATATCCGTCGGCGCTCGTCCGTAATTAATTTTTTTACATTTTTAAATGCTAAATAATTTCATTTTGAAATCAAATAATGTAAACTATATTAATATAAATATAGGACTATTGACTTGATATATATGGAGAGAGACCCGATGGTGAATTTCCTCACCACATTCATGCGTAAATAACTTGTACCCATTTAACATGTACACATATTTTACATATATAGTTTGCGAGTACAATACGAAACTATCAATTGATTTTATATTAAAATCAATTCTAAAAAAAATCAGGATTCATTCCCTACCAATTTTTCAAATCTAGGATTGGGTGTGAAACACTGAAACTGCACCACGTACTCACATCCCGATAGTTAATGTATATCACTAATTCTTGTGTCCTTGTAACAGTACATGTAAAAACATAATCTATATATACATCCAAAATGAATTGATTGCAAAAGACAAGAAATGCATAATAATGTCATAAGGTAGTTGAAGGATCAATTGAAGTGGAGGACGATTTGCAGATATGGTAGATATAATTTCGACTAAATATATTTGGTACATACTTCGTCCTAAGAGTATCTTTACATGTTGTATCATACACAAATTAAAAAAATATGATAAAGTGGGATAGCTCAAGTGGTTAGAGCACCACTACCTAGGCCTTAGGTAAAGTAAAATGTGGACAAAAAAGGAACGACAATTTTAAAAGTGTGATGTTGTGAGAGTATTAATTTTGTGTGGTATTTACATATAATCATGAAACATACCAAAAAAGAAAGTGTACAAATAAAAGAGTGTGCAAATAATCGTTGGACATACAAAAAAAAAAAAAAAAGCGTACAAATAATCGTGGGACGGAGGGAATATTATTTAATTATTTTATCAAATATTATAAATAATAAATTTTACTCCTCCGTCCCATGATTTATTTCACATGTGCAATAATACACAAAATAATAAAGTGAAGTAATGTGTAGAATTTTAAGGGGTAATTTCGTAAATCTTTTGTTTAAAGTACATAAATTTATTGAATTGTGTGTATGTGTGGAATAAAAGTAGTAACATTTTAATTTTTTTTTTAAATATTGTGGTGGTGAAGTTTATAATTTTATTTTTTTAATGTATAAAAGTAATATTGAAACGTCCAATACGACAATAATGAAAGTAATCACATGACGAAATGAGTATAATTCATTGAACGCAATTTGCATTAAATTGGTTGTTGTGATTAGAGCTGTTATTCGAGTCGAGTACTTCACGATAAGAGCTCTTATCGAGTTGAGCTTGGCTCGATAACATGACGAGGTAAAGAAAGAGCTCGGCTCGACTCGTTAACGAGTCTAATGGAATAAAAAAAATATATCGAGTCTAACGAATCGAGCTCGAACTGTCCCATTAATAAATTGAGTATCTAGCGAGCTCGAACTCAGCTCATTTAACGAACAAGTCGAACCGAGCTTGAGCCTTATCGAACCGTGCTGACGAGGTAAAGCATTGAGTTCATGTTGAATGCAAAAAGTTAATAAATATATATGGTGATAATTATTAAATGATGATTAAAAAGCAAATATTAAAACCTTTTTTTTTTCCTTTTAAAAGCTTCATGCATTCTCTTTATATTTTTCGCAGGGTTAAATTTATGATTATATACTGTTCTATTAGGCGAATTGTTAATAAAAGTAAGTATTTATAATATATTTTATATTTAAATAAGTTTTTAAAAATAAAATTTAAATAAATTTTTTGAAAAATAGAATTTTTTAAAATTAATGAATTAAATTTAATCCTAACATATTTACTAATTTATTAGTATAATTTAATAGTAATTGAGTAATTTATCAAATAAATCTTTTTTCTTCTGAAACTATTAATAATAAAGATAATAAATACTTAGACTATGTTTGATAGCTTAGATTAAATCTAGATTAACTAAATCTCATTTTTATTGGTTGTTTGATAACTTAGATTAAGAGTAGATTATACTTTAAAATGTATAAAGTTTAGATATCATCCTAATCTTAGTTTAGTCATCTTTACTATTAAACATGGCCTTACCATATATTTAACATACCATCATAATTATTTAAAATCAATTCAACTTAAAATATTTCGATAATACTATACATAATGACATTTAAACAGACACTCTATAAAAATATGACACAATCATATAAAATTAAATTAAAGAGATGATGACACGTCAGTAAAAATTAAGGAGAAGACGAAACATAAAAAAAACTCAAGGAATGTTCCACTAATAACTTTTAAAAATATTGATACACAATCAAAAAACTCTCAATTAGTATATAATGGAATGTTCCACTAATACATTTTAGAATAATGGAATGTTCCACTAATACATTTTAGAAATATTGATGCACAATTTGATTGGTGTTTAAGGGATAATAGGTATGCTTTGTAATGCAAGTTAAATAAATAAATTATACTACTATCAAGCTTGTGTATTACTATCTGATAGTTATGGGTGCACCTCAATATTTGAGGTGTTTATCCAGATATACGTTGTTTTATTTTTTTATTCTTTTTATATCAGTAAATGAATTTATTGAGATAGAAAAATTATAAAGTTTAATTTACATTAAAAAAGCAATCATCATTTTTGCTCATTAAAAGCAATTATAATAAGACCCTCAAAAAAAAAAAAAAAAAAAAAAGCAATTATAATATGTCATTACAAATTTGGAAGTGGTTCTCAGTCCGTGTCTCCCAAATTTCTCAATTCATTAGCTCCAGTTCAAATTCAAATTCAAGTACATGATTTTAGTTTTGTGAAGATCTTTTTGAGGTTTAGCTGCTCATTTTAGAATACGTGTTTTCATATTAGTGTGGCACTATACATTTAGATTCTGAATATTCAGAGACTGATAAAAAGTTAAAAATACTCCTAACTGAATATTATTAATATTTTATTTAACAAAGGTATTACGGTAAAATTACATTTTTTTAATTGATAATAATGTTTTTCGAATCTGGATATCCATATTTTCCGTTTATATTAACCATATTAAAGATAATAATTGAAATGAAACAAAAAGGAACTTCCACTTTGTTGTAGCATTATAGTTCCTTCGTATAAATATTAATAAAAACTTCATACAACACAATGATCATCATAAGCTCATAGATACTATAAAATGTAGAGCTCTTTTTTTTTTTCCAATGACAACAAGCTGTATAATGTGTCTTGAGAAAACGATAAATTAGAAAAAAATACCATAACTTTCAATTATCTTTGGGGACTTCGATCAATTATATCATCTTTAGAAGCATAAGGCGAATTCTCCACTACATGGTTGATCTCATTTTGCATTTACACAACTTTCATTTTTCGTATTGATTTCTCTCTTTTCAATGTAATCACTAAGCAGAAAACACATCAATTGTAGGTAATAACTATTTGGAAAAAAACGTATCAACCTGAATTGTGGAATCAGATTACTAAATCCATTTGGTGACAAAATTATCACCAACAAAATAGAAGCAAAGTCATTTAGGTTGTCTACAATCTGAAAATTTGTGTTTAACATTTTAAGAAAAAAAGTAAGCTTATATACATTTTTCTTATCACTCAAAGATTTGTAGTTCTTTTATTGTTGTACTAGGAAATGCTAATCACATATTATTATTTAACAAAGGTACTGGGTAGTTCTATTAATTGCAATAAATTTTATTAATTTTAAATTTTATCAGTAAATTCAATATTATTCAACTTCTGTATTAGCAAACAAGCGACTCAGCTACACCACCACCAACTCGAACCTGTGCCACCTCTAGTTTACCCAACCGCTAGTGTCGCTCTAGTGCTTGGATGATTTCAATCCATATACGGAACCAAAGTCCACCAGAAGATATGTAAAAGTCCCAAATTAATTAAACCCCAACACACCTCCGGCCGTCGCTGCAAAAAAAGAACCACTAAGGGAAAGTGGTGAAATGGAAGGCAGTGAGACAACAAAAAAAAATATGAGAATCCAAATTTAAATTAAAAAAGGCGAGTGATTCGGGTGGAATTTACACTATTTGGATGCATATTTGAAGCTCATTTGATGTTGATTTCATTGAATTATACATTGAATATGATTGTTTAAGCCGAAATGAGAGAAAGGTTGTGTTTTGTCGATTTTGTAGGAAATACGATGGAATTTGGAGCAAAACACCAACCATACTTTACTGGATCAGGAAGAGGAGTGCACGGTTGGATTCGTCTCGAAAAATGGAGTGGAATGAAAAAAAGAATCGAGTCAATCGGAGGTCGGAAGCTCGAGATACGAAGAGACGAAAAAGCATACCCGGGTAGAAACGACCCGGGCGGGTCACTTCGACCCGGGCAAGGGCAGAATGTGAAGAGGTTCGAGTTTCGCCCGGGTGAAACCCACCCGGCCGGGTGGTTTCGACCCGGGCAAGGCTGAAATTGTATTTGCTTCGTCTTTTGGCCGGGTGGCATGCCCGGGTGGGAGCCACCCGGCCGGGTCACTTCATTTTCGGGGTTTTTGGCCCATTTTCTCCATATTTCAAGGGCCTAATTGCAAAATTAATTCAAGACTTCAACCCCAACTATAAATAGATCAAATTTGAGTTTTAAAGGGGAGTCTCTTACTCCTTTTACAAGCAATTCCACACACACATTCACATAGTTGTAGGTGTTCTTCATTTTTAGTTTAGATTCTTCATTAAATTAGATAGATTAGTGGTTTTTACTTCAAATCAAGCTACGATTATCATCGGGCATCGTCTATTACATCGTTTTGTAGCTACATTTTCATGATCAAGGTGATATTAATCTATTTTGCAATTTATTTTGGTATTTTCTTAATTTCTTCAATCTCTTGTTATTCTACTATGAGTTTGATGTTATTAGTTGTTTTAACCATGGAATTCTCTTCTAGAACCATGGGCTAAGCTCTTATTGCCTTGGGTGTGAATGTTTTGATGGGTGTTTAGTGTAATTATAGATTAATTGCATGATTAGCTTAGGAATTGGGTGTATATGTTTCTAGTGTTGTACTTTTCATGATTCAATTGATTAATTCACCGTATTAGCTAGCATTGTTAGTTTTGTCGACTTCAACGACCGTATTAGGTTGCATGATTAAGAGTGTGTGTATGAGCTTGAATTAATCAATGAGAATTAACATAGTAATTAGCTACACCGACCGGGGGTTGATTGCTTAGATCGACGACACTAGACACTAGTCGATTAGAGGTCGTCTATTAGATTAGTGAGAGGGCGTCTCATAAACATTAGTAACCGTGTTGAACGTGTTTATGAGACACTATCTTAGGAGCTTATGGTATTGATTAGACTATATAATTGCTAATCGATGCACGTGTTCACCTAAGCCTCACAAGGGATTGGTCTACACGCACGAGTGATAGCCTTTAGCTTAATCCAAAACCATAGTTTAATTCATGCAATTGGTTCGTTAACTCATTGAATTACCCACAAAACGGAAACACCCGAGGCAATACTCTCACCTTGCACTTTCGAAAGGAAGTTAGATATATTGTTATTGCTTTGTTCATTTCTTCTTGTTTAGTTCATCTAGTTTCATACTTGTCTTTAAATTCCCGAAAATCAAACAAACAAGCTTAGTTACTACAATGGCATGATAACTTGCAACTTTAGGGATTCATTGGCACTTAATTAAATCCTTGGAACGAAAATATACTTGGGAAAAACTTATCCAAAAATACGAACAAGTCAATGGCGCCGCTGCCGGGGACTTAAGCGAGTGTTATTAGTGAAACTTAGAGTTTGTTGAGTGTTATTGATAGTAGCATTTCTTTTTCGTTATCTTGTTTTTCGTTTCTCTTTGTGGGCTTTGATACTTGTCTTTTGTAGGTGTATGATCACAAGATCTCGTGGAGGAAATTTGGAACCATTGGATCTTGAGATTGAGGCACACGCAAGGAGAAGAAATCGAGGTAGAAACCATCAAAGAGTCGTAGAGCATCTTGAGATGGAGAACAACGAAGAGTTGAATCCTCCACCAATTGGAGATGATGAGCTTCAAAGAGATAATCCCCAAGTTGGGAATCAACAAGGAGGTAATCACCCTCAAAACCCTCCACCAAATCTCCAAGTTCCCAATCCACAATACCCACCCCAAAACCACCTTCTATATCAAGGATACAATCCTTACCCTTATCCACCTCCACAACAAGCCTATTATCCACCACCTGCACCTCATCCATATCCACTCCATCAACACCCATATCCTCCACTTTACCAATATCCTCCACCTCAATAAATCCAAGAAGAATATGTTCCTCCACCTCAACGTGTGTACCATGGAAGGCCAATGAGGGAATATTTTGAGCCTCAACCTAGGGAGCATTACGATGGGTTGGCAAGACCAAGGGTGGAGGCAAACAACTTTGAGATTAGTGCCTCTCTATTAAGGATGTTGAGGGAGAGACAATTTGAAGGAAGGACGGAGGAAGGATTTGAGGAAGACCCGAATGAACATCTTGCTCAATTCTTGGAGATAGCCGACACTCTCAAGCAAAATGGAGTGTCGGAAGATGCTAAAAAGATGAGGCTATTTCCGTTTACATTGTCGGGGAAAGCAAAAGCTTGGCTACAATCAAGCATTCCCGCCGGAGAAGTGAGGACGTGGGAAGATTTGAAGAAAAGATTTCTATTGAAGTACTACCCACCTTCAAAGACGATGGAAGTCAAGCAAAAGATCTCGACGTTCAAACAAGGTCCAAATGAGGGAATTAAAGAAGCATGGGAAAGATTTACGAGTCTTCTCATCACATGCCCCCATCATGGTTTCCCAATAGAACAAACAACATGTTGGTTCGTTGGTGGGTTACGATTGGAAGATCAACACCATATTGATGCTTGTGCGGGGGGTTCAATTTGGATGAAATCGGTGGAGGAGATCAATGACATAATAGAGGGGATAGCAAGCAATACTTTCAAGACGAGAGTCGACCGTGGAGCACAAAATCGGGTAGCCCAAGTGGATGCTAATGATAGCATAAGAGCAATGATGTCTACACTCATTGAAAAGGTAAATGTTTTATCTCAAACAAGAGATAATCATTTATCCTTTGTGCAAGAAGATCCTCAATTGGGACATATGGAAGAAGTGCAATACATGGGTCAACAAGGATATCCACAAAATTTTCAAGGGAATCGACAATATCAAGGCCAACCACCATATCAAAATCGTGGTCAAGGATATCAAGCTCCTCCTCAAAACCGATTCCAAGGGCAATCTTCATCATCTCAAGGTCAAGGGGGACCATCCCCTCAATACCAAGCCCCTCAAAACCCGAATTTTCGGAGGAATGAGAATTTGTCATATTCGAATCCTAAAGGTGCTATTCAATATCCTCCCGGATTTGATCCCGGAGCAAAACTACCAAGTGGAGAAGGGAAATCCTCCACGGATGAGCTTCTTGCACACCTCATGAAGAGGATGGATATGAGTGATAGGAGATTTGAAACAATTGAGAAGAAAGTCGAAGCAACCGAGTCCATCCTTGCTCAACTCTTGAGTAATCAAAAAGCGATGGAATTCCAAATGGGACAATTGGCAACTTCCATTGGATCTCAACATACAAAGGGTAAATTGCCCTCAAACACCGAGGTAAACCCACGTGAGCATTGTAATGCTATTACAATTTCAAGTGGTGAACATTATGGAGTTTCTTCAATTGAATTGGAAGAGGGTGAAGTGTTGAAGGCAAAAGAAAGGGAGGAAGAGGAAAAGAAGAGGATAGAGAAAGTTGGAAGTGAAGAGGTTGCTCCAAGAATTCCAAAGTGGAGAATTGCAAAAGATTTGAAGAAGAAGAAGCTTGAGGTACCTTGTGATAAATGGGGGGTTCCCATTACATATGAGCCACTTCCATACCCGGGAAGATACATGAAGAAAATGGATGAGAAGTTTGGGAAGTTTTTGGATATCTTCAAGAAAATCCACATTGATCTTCCACTTTCGGATGCTTTAGAGCAAGTACCTCATTACATGAAGTTTCTAAAGGATGCAATAGCAAACAAGAAGAAACTAGTGGATGATGAGAAGATCAAGTTGACCGAAGAGTGTAGTGCCATCCTTCAACGAACTCCTCCCGAAAAGCTCAAGGATCTGGGTAGTTTCACTCTCCCATGTGAGATTGGTGATGGTCCCATGATGAAAGCTCTTTGTGATTTGGGAGCTAGCATCAATTTGATGCCACTTTCAATCTTCAAGCGTTTGGGACTTGGAGAAGTAGTGCCCACATCAATTACTCTCCAATTAGCGGATCGTTCCATCACCCATCCTAAAGGGATCATTGAAGATGTATTGGTGAAGATTGACAAGTTCATCATTCCGGCCGACTTCGTGGTGTTAGATATGAAAGAAGATGCAAATATCCCATTGATTCTTGGGAGGCCGTTTCTTGCCACGGGGGGAGCAAACATCAATTTGAGAAAAGGGGAGGTAACATTGGAGGTGAATGGAGAGAAAGTGATTTTCTCCAAGTATGGCTCAATTGAGAGTTCCCCAAGAAAGAAGGAATCCCCCTCCATCCAAGAATGTGACATTTATGTGCAAGAGCCATTACCAAAAGTCCCATTGAAAGATCCGGGAGATGATAACAAATTGAAGCAAACCCCCAAACTTGAGCAAAACTCAAGTTTGAGGGAGTTTTATAAGGAGAAGAGTTTTGATAAGTTCCTTGAGGGTAGTGAAGATGAAGAGGGAAGAAGAAAGAGTTCAAAGGAGAGAAAGATTGAGAAGGGATTTGAAATTGGAGATACGGTGGTATGGGGCACCTTGGGAATGATGGAAGTCCTTGGAAAGATGAAGCTCAAGGAACGGAAAATGTTGGTCATGAGGAAATTGGTCTATGGAGGAGGCATTGCGTTGGAAAGTGAGGAGGATGAAGTGTTCATCAGCGATGAGCACAATGTCAAGTACTATCATCCTCCATTCAAAGAAAGAGAAGTATGAACTTGTTAAGTTCCGTCCGGCATAGGACGTTAAACCTAGCACTAAATGGGAGGCAACCCATTTTTACTTGCTTTATTTCAATTTTGTTCATTTTATTTGCTTTGTTAGTTTAGTTTGATGTGTTTGCGAGTTTTGATGTAGTTGGAGAAGCTTGGATCGAATGGACAAGTGGATTGAAAGTGGAACTTTGTGCTAAGAAGAAGGTGTAGCTATAGCAATCGTAAGAGGTACGCCCACCCCAATTCTTAGGAATTGCATAGCAATTACTAAGTTTGGGGGGGTAGTGGAATTTATATTCTTGTTCATGACATTGATTGCTTAGCTACTCTTAGTGTTAATTGATGGGATAATGGCCCATGTGTGTAGATTTGTATGGTTAGCACTTGGTGGCAATATCAATGTAACACTATTTTTCCAAACTTTTAATTGCTTTGCAATGAAAAAGTTTGGGGGGGTATGTTCGTTTTTACATTTTCTATTGACACCAATGTGTATTCTTGTGTATGTGTGTAATTTGAACTTAAATGATCATTGAGACACATTTGATGGTGATTTGTTGTGAATTTGATTCCTTGAATGTGTACATGATTGGAATGAATCATCTTGTTTGTGTTGTTGTCATCTCGTTGCCTATGGATGTTTTGCATGCACAATGAGTTATGTGTGATGATGATTGATGAATGATTGAGTATTGAATGAACCGGTGAGAGTTGAGCTTTGAACCGAACATTAATCCGGTTTATTTCATTCTTGAGTGGATCAATTCATTGCTTGTTTTTCTAGAACTTGCCCAAGTCCTTGCTTGAGATCATAGTTGTGTGATACTTTGAGATATGATGTAGGCCATCTTTCGTACTACAAGTCACTTAGCCATATTTTTCCAATAACCAAAGAAATCTTCAGTAGTTAGCCCGTTTGAGCTTGAGTTCCCATTCTCTTGGCAACCTACCATGTTTAACCATTTAGCTTTGTGAGCCTTTGATGTCCAATTCTAGTGGAGAACAAAAAGAAAGTGGTAAAACATATGCTTAAATGCCTTTAGTTTGAAGAGAAAAATTGGCAAGGGTGTGAAAAGAAAGAAAAAGATGGAAGTGATGAGAAAATGAGAAAATAAAAAATTGAGAAAGAAAAGAGGGACAATGAGCCCCAAGTGCTTGAGAAGAAAATAAATTGAAAGGTGAAGTGATTGGCTAAAAAAGAGGAGGAGATGATTGCATGTGAGAAATTTGAATGAAAAGTGAGAATGAAGGTGTGTAAACCTTATGAGCATAAGCTTGATGTGTTGAAAAACAACTTTCGTTCTCCACTAGACGAGTCACTTCCTCCATATTCATCATACCCCGTCCAAAGAGCCAACGTTACGTCCTTGGTTAAGACCTATTGATCTCATAGTTGAACATGTTTGTGGTGGAAAGATGGTAGAGCTTGGGCAAGCTTATGGCAATTGCAATGCGTGATTTGATTGATGAGTGTCTATTGTCCTTAATTTGTTTGAGTGTTTGAGAGAAACACTATATCTTGTGAGTTGAACTTGAGCATTTGGATATTGTCATCACCATCACTTGTTATTGTATGTTGAGCATGTGTGAGGTAATTAGTTTGATTTTCAATATTGAACTTGTGATCATTTTTGAGAATGTATCTTGAGGAAGAAGAATTCATTTCATGTCATTTGATACGTGGGATCTTTCATTGATCATCTAGTTGTAAATTTCACCCTCACGTTGTAATTCTTTCGTTGCTCGAGGACGAGCAATACTTTAAGTTTGGGGGAGTTGATTCGGGTGGAATTTACACTATTTGGATGCATATTTGAAGCTCATTTGATGTTGATTTCATTGAATTATACATTGAATATGATTGTTTAAGCCGAAATGAGAGAAAGGTTGTGTTTTGTCGATTTTGTAGGAAATACGATGGAATTTGGAGCAAAACACCAACCATACTTTACTGGATCAGGAAGAGGAGTGCACGGTTGGATTCGTCTCGAAAAATGGAGTGGAATGAAAAAAAGAATCGAGTCAATCGGAGGTCGGAAGCTCGAGATACGAAGAGACGGAAAAGCTTACCCGGGTAGAAACGACCCGGGCGGGTCACTTCGACCCGGGCAAGGGCAGAATGTGAAGAGGTTCGAGTTTCGCCCGGGTGAAACCCACCCGGACGGGTGGTTTCGACCCGGGCAAGGCTGAAATTGTATTTGCTTCGTCTTTTGGCCGGGTGGCATGCCCGGGTGGGAGCCACCCGGCCGGGTCACTTCATTTTCGGGGTTTTTGGCCCATTTTCTCCATATTTCAAGGGCCTAATTGCAAAATTAATTCAAGACTTCCACCCCAACTATAAATAGATCAAATTTGAGTTTTAAAGGGGAGTCTCTTACTCCTTTTACAAGCAATTCCACACACACATTCACATAGTTGTAGGTGTTCTTCATTTTTAGTTTAGATTCTTCATTAAATTAGATAGATTAGTGGTTTTTACTTCAAATCAAGCTACGATTATCATCGGGCATCGTCTATTACATCGTTTTGTAGCTACATTTTCATGATCAAGGTGATATTAATCTATTTTGCAATTTATTTTGGTATTTTCTTAATTTCTTCAATCTCTTGTTATTCTACTATGGGTTTGATGTTATTAGTTGTTTTAACCATGGAATTCTCTTCTAGAACCATGGGCTAAGCTCTTATTGCCTTGGGTGTGAATGTTTTGATGGGTGTTTAGTGTAATTATAGATTAATTGCATGATTAGCTTAGGAATTGGGTGTATATGTTTCTAGTGTTGTACTTTTCATGATTCAATTGATTAATTCACCCTATTAGCTAGCATTGTTAGTTTTGTCGACTTCAACGACCGTATTAGGTTGCATGATTAAGAGTGTGTGTATGAGCTTGAATTAATCAATGAGAATTAACATAGTAATTAGCTACACCGACCGGGGGTTGATTGCTTAGATCGACGACACTAGACACTAGTCGATTAGAGGTCGTCTATTAGATTAGTGAGAGGGCGTCTCATAAACATTAGTAACCGTGTTGAACGTGTTTATGAGACACTATCTTAGGAGCTTATGGTATTGATTAGACTATATAATTGCTAATCGATGCACGTGTTCACCTAAGCCTCACAAGGGATTGGTCTACACACACGAGTGATAGCCTTTAGCTTAATCCAAAACCATAGTTTAATTCATGCAATTGGTTCGTTAACTCATTGAATTACCCACAAAACGGAAACACCCGAGGCAATACTCTCACCTTGCACTTTCGAAAGGAAGTTAGATATATTGTTATTGCTTTGTTCATTTCTTCTTGTTTAGTTCATCTAGTTTCATACTTGTCTTTAAATTCCCGAAAATCAAACAAACAAGCTTAGTTACTACAATGGCATGATAACTTGCAACTTTAGGGATTCATTGGCACTTAATTAAATCCTTGGAACGAAAATATACTTGGGAAAAACTTATCCAAAAATACGAACAAGTCAATGGCGCCGCTGCCGGGGACTTAAGCGAGTGTTATTAGTGAAACTTAGAGTTTGTTGAGTGTTATTGATAGTAGCATTTCTTTTTCGTTATCTTGTTTTTCGTTTCTCTTTGTGGGCTTTGATACTTGTCTTTTGTAGGTGTATGATCACAAGATCTCGTGGAGGAAATTTGGAACCATTGGATCTTGAGATTGAGGCACACGCAAGGAGAAGAAATCGAGGTAGAAACCATCAAAGAGTCGTAGAGCATCTTGAGATGGAGAACAACGAAGAGTTGAATCCTCCACCAATTGGAGATGATGAGCTTCAAAGAGATAATCCCCAAGTTGGGAATCAACAAGGAGGTAATCACCCTCAAAACCCTCCACCAAATCTCCAAGTTCCCAATCCACAATACCCACCCCAAAACCACCTTCTATATCAAGGATACAATCCTTACCCTTATCCACCTCCACAACAAGCCTATTATCCACCACCTCCACCTCATCCATATCCACTCCATCAACACCCATATCCTCCACTTTACCAATATCCTCCACCTCAACAAATCCAAGAAGAATATGTTCCTCCACCTCAACATATAGAAGAACCTCAACGTGTGTACCATGGAAGGCCAATGAGGGAATATTTTGAGCCTCAACCTAGGGAGCATTACGATGGGTTGGCAAGACCAAGGGTGGAGGCAAACAACTTTGAGATTAGTGCCTCTCTATTAAGGATGTTGAGGGAGAGACAATTTGAAGGAAGGACGGAGGAAGGATTTGAGGAAGACCCGAATGAACATCTTGCTCAATTCTTGGAGATAGCCGACACTCTCAAGCAAAATGGAGTGTCGGAAGATGCTAAAAAGATGAGGCTATTTCCGTTTACATTGTCGGGGAAAGCAAAAGCTTGGCTACAATCAAGCATTCCCGCCGGAGAAGTGAGGACGTGGGAAGATTTGAAGAAAAGATTTCTATTGAAGTACTACCCACCTTCAAAGACGATGGAAGCCAAGCAAAAGATCTCGACGTTCAAACAAGGTCCAAATGAGGGAATTAAAGAAGCATGGGAAAGATTTATGAGTCTTCTCATCACATGCCCCCATCATGGTTTCCCAATAGAACAAACAACATGTTGGTTCGTTGGTGGGTTACGATTGGAAGATCAACACCATATTGATGCTTGTGCGGGGGGTTCAATTTGGATGGAATCGGTGGAGGAGATCAATGACATAATAGAGGGGATAGCAAGCAATACTTTCAAGACGAGAGTAGACCGTGGAGCACAAAATCGGGTAGCCCAAGTGGATGCTAATGATAGCATAAGAGCAATGATGAAGATCAAGAAGTATCGAAAGATGAAAGAGAACTTGAGAAGTGTTAGGGCATCCATGAGAAAAAAGGAAAGGAAAGGAATGGAAAGAACGGATGGAGGAAGAGCAAGAGGAATACCAATTGATGAAAATGTCAAAGAGAGATGCAAAAGATTGGTCTACAACTCATGAGAATCTCCATGACTCTAAAGCTGAAAGATTGAAATATAATGGCAAGGAGGCCCGATATCTATGACCTTTTCTATGAGCTCATTAATTTTCGTCCGATTTGAAGACGTTAAACTTAGCGCTAAATGGGAGGCAACTCATTCTTTTATTTCTTTCTTTAATTTATTTTAATTTTTGTGCCTTTTGATTTCTTTTTGTTAAATTTTTGCTTTGTAGGTTGAGTGTTGTGTGAATGTTCAATGATGAGTTATATGCATGGAAAGTTTAAGGTGGCGGTGCTTTGGTGCTAAGAAGTCCAAGGGACAATATGTTGTGGTAACTTGCTTCTTTGGTGACAAATATCTAAGGTAACACACTCATTCCCAAACTTTGCATTCAACTAGATAGTTTCATTTAAGTTTGGGGGATGATTTCGTGTGTTTACCTTCATTTTTATTGTACCGTTTGTCCTATAACTGTTTGGTTTTGTTGGAAGAGATTTCTTGTGGAAGAAAGTGTTTGAGGCATGATGATTGTTTGTTTTTGAAGTTCGGTTGAATTTGTTGGTATTGATTTATGCTTGCTTGTTCACTTGATTATGTGAAGATTTGTGTTTGGTTTGGCGCTTTCGATTCATGATTAGAACTCTGAAGACGAAAATTCAGAAGTATGGATGACAATATTGACCCGACCCGCGGGTACCCGCCACACCCCATGAGTTTTGGGTCAAGTCGAATCCGCCCCGTATTGAGAATGGGTCGGATCAGATCCGCCAATATTCCCGAATTAATATATATATAAACTTTATTTATATATAAATTAATAATATATATATATATTATTGATAAAATAATATCTCGTGAATATATATATATATATATATATATTATATTATTGATAAAATATTTTATTTATATACATAAAAAAAACTGTTCACATTAATAGTTTCATCGCCGAAATTTATGAAAATATATGTAAATCAATTAAAATATATATATTTCATAATCCTGTCAAGTCTATCAAAATCCATATAAATCAATAAAAAATAAAAAAAGTCAGTGAAACTCTGTATGAACTTTATAAATCACGTACTTTTTAAAGTAAAAAAAAAATCCAATAGAATCCCAATTGAATACACCCTAAACCTCAAATATCGCTGAATTAATTCTCAATAAAAATAACACAAATACAACTACACATACAAAGATAAAAAAATCTTTGCAAGAATGACCAAAAAAATATTGCACGACACTCTAAAAACTTTCCACATAATGAGTGTTATATTTGAACAAAATAACAAAATATTTGCATTACAATAAAACATCATTACATAAATGAATAAATTAAAAAACCCAAAAAAAAAATTCTTAAAAATTCGAATAAACCCATAAAATTTATAACAAAATTCGAAAAAAGGAATTTGCATAACACTTAATATGATTGCATAGACGAACAAATTTCAAGTGAACCAAAAAAAATCATTGAGAACATCTAAACAAACAAAAAAAATATCTCACATAAAGCATCTCATGATGAAGGGGTTGAAATGAAGACCCGAAACAAAAACGCAACAGAGAAGTTACTCGAGGAATGAAGTGTTTAGTTGCATTGTTCTTCGAGGATTTGAAGTCGGGGGTGCCTTCGTAATAATTGATTATGGGAGCCCAATCTCTTTGGATGAAAAAATTGATTATTTGCCCCCCCAAAACCCCCCCCCCCCCCAAAAAAAAAAAATTGATTATTTGCAAATGGATCTAAAGAATGAATTGATGACCAAATTATAGAGAATTAGGTCTCGACTCTGGGTAGAGAATGAGTGAGTCTTTTTACAGAGTTTACCCTTCATCTTGCACCTAATACTAACTCTGAATTTTTTTTTAACCTAAATGCTTTACCCACTAGTAAAATATGCACCTATGAATAAATAAACTCAAATTTTTATACTTCATACTTTTCTTTTTAGTTTGTCCCACAAAATTTAGCACACCCCAAAATTGAAAAATCAATACAAAAATTTTCACCCTCACAATATATACATATTTATCTTTTATGTCATTACGTATGTAGTCCATCATACACTCAATTTAATTAGTACTTCCTTCGTCTCATTATTAATTGAACATTTACTGTTTTTACGGTTTTTAATGTAGGAATTATTTATTGGTATTAAGGTGGTAAAGTGGCTTTTTATGAGTAATATAATGGGTAATTCAACTTTATTGTCTAAAAAATAATGTCATATGGTTTAAATAAGAGATGTTTGAGAGAGTTTTTTAAAGGAGTAAAAAATTATTTTTTCCAAATAAGGAAATGTTCAATTGATAATGGGGGACATACGTTTTTTACAAATGTTCAAATAAAAATGAGACGGAGGGAGTAGTATTTTATTTACTTTATATATATATATACAAGTTCACAAAAATTACCCATCAAAATTCTAATCATTACACATTCTTCTTAAATTAAGTGTCGAAGATTCCACACAGACTTTTGTGGGACTATGGTAGTAGTATCTACTCCTTCTGTTCCAATAATTAAAACTACTCAACTTTCTTTTTTCATTTGTGTCAATAAAAGTCATCAATTCTTTTTTTTTTGGTAAACTATTTCTTCTTATATACTCCCTCCGTCTATGAAATGTAGTTCCATTAGAGTGAGACACATGTTTTAAGAAAAATGTAGATAAAGTAAGGGTATTGTAGGGTATTGTGGGGTCCATTGTGAATAAAATGATTGTTTGTGAATAAAGTTGATGACAATTTGAGTAATTAAGTGATGGTTAAAAGGTGATAGTTTTTAAAAAAGGACTATCATTTTATAATTTTCGTGCTCATAAGTCATTAGTAACTTTAATTTGGACGACTGAAGTATTTCAAACAAAGCAAATTCAAATTTGGTTTCAATTAAATATCCCATTCAAATATTATGAATGAACATTTTATAATATAGAAATTAGATAATGTGAGGATACCAAATGTATGGCTGCAGGTAGGTCAGGGCTCGTGGGCTCCTAAGGCCCAATAAGTCTAGGGCCAATCACAATAAAGAGCGTACCGACATGTACAAATTGAATACATAGGGAATCGGCGCGGCTAAAGGCACCCTGGATTCCTATGAGTACACCCAGGAGATGAGGACACCCACAAAACAGATGAGGGCACCCACCTGGAAAACTCAAAAATGCCCTCTATTCAAATAAAACCTTTCTCCCTCATTCTCCAACAATTCAGACACTCACATATTCTCAACCTTCCTCCTTCTATTCGCCGGCACGGCGGCACACACTCCGCCAACGCCGCCGACATAGCGCCGCCCTCCCCGTCGCGCCTGCAACCATCGCGCCGCTCACCCCGTCGCGCCTGCAACCATCACGCCGCTCACCCCGTCGCGCCTGCAACCATCGCGCCGCCCTCTCCGCTCGATATCGCGCCTGCAACCACCGCCCCTCGTTCGCGGCTGCCCTCCGTCCTCCCCACAGTCGCGGCCGCCGCCCTCCCTTCTCCCCACAGACGCGGCCGCCGCCCACCCCCTCCTCCCCTTCGCCGCGGCCATAGTGCTCCTCCTCTCGCCGCCGCCGCTAACAGGTAAGTTTAGGTCTGAAAAATTAGAAAAAAATTAGGGTTTCTGATTTTTTTTAAAATTTGGAATTATTTTCGAACATAGGGCGTTTGTTTTGGAAAAAAATTCGACCAACTTGAGTTTGTTTTGGAAAAAATTTCAAACAAGATGTTCGATTTTTTTTTCGGACAAATTTAAGTTGTTTTGAATTTTTTTTCGAACATATTGTGTTTGTTTTGGAAACAATTTCGAACAACTTGAGTTTTTTTTGGAAAAAATTTCGAACAAGAAGTTCGATCTTTTTTTTCGAACAAATTTGAGTTGTTTTGGAATTTTTTTCGAACATGTTGAGTTTGTTTTGAAATTTTTTTCGAACATGTTGAGTTTGTTTTGGAAAAAATTTCGAACATTTTTGTTTTGGAAATTTTTTCGAACATTTGTTGTTTTGGATTAATTTTTGTTACAATTTTGGAGTTTTTTTTGTTGAATGGTGGTGGTGGTGGTGGTGGAGGTGGTGGTGGTGAAATAGAATGAGTGGGTGTACTCATTCTTATTTTTTTCATAAATTTTAACTTAGGAGTATATTGGACATTTCACAGGTTCTGAAAGATTAAAAAAATGTTTGGTGGGTGTACTCATAGGAAATCTGGGTGCCTTTAGCCGCGCCCTAGGGAATCAGGACAGGTACAACCTATCAGTGTACAACACTTTAAAGGCACTATGTTCAAAGGCTGTTTTGTCAGCTTCAATTAAGACTCGGAACGGCGTCGTACACTCGCTCTTTATGTAAATAATGTTTACTAGGTTACACTGTACGTGGGACTTATTTTTTTATACGAAATTCAATTTAAGCTAATAATTTTCAATCCAAGACGGATCGTCATGGTTACTGTCTCGTTCAATCGTTAGGAAGAGGAAAATGGATGTACTCTTTGCTCTACATGAACGTCCAAGTCTTCATTCTCAATACGAGACAATTTCACACTAACATATTCTCATATCAATAAATAAGAAAAAAAAGTAGGAACAAAGTTCCACCAAATATCATGATCTTACCAAACCATCAAACCACTAAAGAGGATCCCACACATCGGAGAGAAAGTCACACACAGGGAATGAGAACCCACAAAAGGGTAACAACAACATACAACAAAAAATATAATATGAACCATGACACTACGGCAGTCATGTGCGCAAAAAAAAAAACATAATCAACAAAAATATTGAAACTATCTAAAAAAATAAAATAAACAGGATCAAGGATAAATTCTCTAACGGTCACTGTGGTTCCATTAGAAATAATCTATCCGTTGATCCAAAATAAAAAGCTAGGAGAAATCTACATATATAAAACAGAAAACCATCTTAGAAAAAAACCTAAAAGGCGGCGCGCGACGTCGTAAGCACATGCGGCGGAGGAAACAATATATACCCGATCTACATAGAAAGGGGGAAGTAAGGGGGAGGAGAGATGAAGTGAGGCGGTCGTGTGTGAATCGCACCTCGAGTGTGTGTAAATCGCACATAGTAAACCCTACACATATGTTATACAAAATTCAAATTACAATGTTATATACTCCTCTTGTTCCCATGCAATTAATCAATTTTATTATTTATGTCGTCTCAACCTAATTGACATATTTTTAAAATATTAATTAACATCTCATTTTCTGTCTACTTTTTTCTCTTTCATATCTTTGTCTACCTTTATCATTTATATAACTTTTTATCAATTCAATATTTTTAATTTTACTCCCCGATCTCCCCGTCCCATTATAAGTGCCTCATTTATTTTGGATGTTTTGATTAAAAAATATGATAAAATAATAGAGGTACTACAAGTGATGTGATTGAGAGAGAGAAAAACAATATGTCTATATTAAAATGAAAAACTTATTGAGAGATATTCATAAAAGGAAAGTGAAAAACTTATATTAAAATAGAAGTGTATATTTTTTAAAATATGTATAAAATATAAACGTGTCAATTACATAGAAACAAAGAAAATAGCAAGGGTAAAAAACCACACATTAGGTTTTGATGAGATGTAAATGACATGAGTGGTATGTTGGAATGAGTTGAGAATGAAATTGCCATTCCTTAATTCATTCCAAATACCATGATTAATATGTTATTTGATAAGGAATGACCATTCCCAAAAGTTAAGGATAATCATTTCTTTCATACCCTATGATTTTAGGTATTTCATAGGGGTGTGCACGGTTCAAAATCGGACCTGATCGGACCGGAATCCACCCAGATGGATGGGCTGGAGACCGAACCTAAATCAATCCGGTCCGGGTTTGGACCGTTTCAAATTAGATTTCTTTTTTATTTTATTTATTTTGTATTTTTTTAGCTCATTTGTACATAAAATTTAGAGGTCCAATGTAACAAATAAATACAAAATATTCAAAAATCAATACACGTTTCATAGGAATTAATACAAGTCTAAAAAAAAACACTTTAGGTACTCCCAAAAAGAAAAAAAGATATATTTATGTTATGCAGACTCATTTAAAGGTTTTAAATTTTATCAATGTTTTAATAAAAAAATTGAGAAAGTCTAATAATAAAAAAAATTAGAAAAAAATTCGGGTTTTCAGTTTGGATCGAAACTCGAAATTCTAAATTTTGATGGACCGAAAACTAACTGGTCTGGACCAGTTCTGGTTTTTGTTTTCTTTGGTCCGGTCATTTTTTGCACACTCTTAGTATTTCATTCCATGCTTTAGGAATGAGTTTTTTTTTAAAAATAATTATTATACAAAATGTCATTACTTATTTTTATTTTCAAAATATTATTTTTCACTTTCAACTATAATAATATTAATAATTTAAAAAATTTAAAAATTTAAAATTTAATATTATGATTATTAAATAAATAATAAAAAATTATAAAATATATAGTAATAATATATAATAATAAAAAAATTGATTATAAAAATATTAATAATACATAGTAAAAATTAATAATTATAAAAATATTTATTAATGATGATAATAATTAAACACTCGAAAATAATAATTTTCATATACTAATTAATAGTATTATATATTAATATATAAGGGCATCGACAGGCTCTCCGAGGGCATTGACAAGTGCTGGAATTTTTAAAAATCACTATGGTCATTTTGGGGGGGAGGGGGGGGGGGGGTTTGCTATTCCGCTTGGAAATGGGTTCGCATTTGAAGCAGACCTCACTACAAAAAATCATCAATATAAAGAGGGGAATGGCGAGGGAATGACCCTCTTTAATCACTTTGGCGAGGACAAAGGCGAGGGGCAGTCACTGTCGCCAAAGTGCTCCTCGCTAATTTATTGGCGAGGGCACCCTCGCCTATTAGAGAGGGCAGAATCACACTCGCCAATTCCCGAGAGCCAAATACACTCGCCAATTCCCGAGGGCGTGGGCCCTCGCCAAAATGTGGTATTTAAAAAAATACAGATCTAGGTTTCGAACCCAGGTCTCTAAGGCCACATCTTACCCTGACCACTAGACCACCATTAATGCCTTTTTATTCCAGCCCTGCGCGCACATGAGGAGCCGAACTCGCGACCTCTCGGTTGTGAAGAGTTTATGCGCCCCCTATGTGCCAATTAGGCTAGGAGCTTTAGTCGTAATGTTTTAAATGCAATATATATTTATCTCTTTTAATTTCTGTTTTTATTCTTTACTTAATTTAAGAAAGCAACTTCATTAATTAATTTAATAAGTTATACTTATGTATTAATTCAATTTTATTCTTTTATTTTTTAAGTCAATTAATTTAATAAATTACCAACTATATGTTATTAACTCAATTAATTTATATATTAGCTCAATACTTAATTAATTTAAGAAAGCTAGCCCTTCATTACTTAATTTAATAACTTACTTATATATGTATTAACTCAATTTTTTTCTTTTATTCTTTAAGTCAATTAATTTAATAAATTACCAACTATATGTTGTTAACTCAATTAATTTATATATTAGCTCAATCTTTAATTAATTTAAGAAAGCCCTTCATTACTTAATTTAATAACGTATACTTATGTATTAACTCAATTTTATTCTTTTATTCTTTAGATCAATTAATTTAATAAATTACCAACTATATGTTTATTAACTCAATTAATTTGTATATTAGCTGAATACTTACTTAATTAATCACACACAAGCAATATGAATTAAAACCATTAAAATAAACCATTGTCTCGTTCACTTAAAACCATTAAAATATGAATCAAAATCAATGTTTGGATCACCCTGTTGGTCCTGAAAGGAGTAGATAACAAGTGTATGGGGGGGGGGGGGAATACACTTGTATGCAAATTCTTTTCAACTAGATCAAACCAGAACCCAGCAAGGTTGTCTTGGACAACTCTGCTGAAGATGATTAACTCTTCTAAGATAATCAATCTACTAAGTACTATTGAGTACTTAGTTGAATAACTATCTAGGGGAGTTATATGTGCGGAATAGTGGTTGGCCCTTTAAGTTTAGACTCCTTTAATTTCTGAAATCACTTAGTCAATGTAACACAGTCCAGTTAAGCTTCAGGGAAGTTGTCCAAAGCAGTTTTGCACAGTCTTTGAATATGTATCTTTGAAAGATCAGATTTGTGTGCAGTGTTGAATGAATGTAAGTACTTGTAAAGTAAATCAACACAAGAGTTTATAGTGGTTCAGAGACTCAAGCTCCTACATCCACTTTCCCTGATTTAACAGGATAATTCCTTCACTCTTGGAATTAACTTGTTTTATAGTGCCAAGGTGCACTTGATCAAGAACACCACTCCTTGGTGAATTGATCACTAGGATGTCTAGAGTCCTAGTACCCTCTTCTCAACTCAGAACTGAACTGTTCTTCTCTCAACAGTCAGCTCCTACCACTTCTACTACTACAACCTTCTCACTTTCACTCTTGAAAGGTGTAAGGGTTGAAGTAAGGTTCCAACTAATGAGATATCCTTTACAATGAAGATCAGTGTATAAGGATAGGATATCTCTCTAAGCTTGTGTATGGATATACAATTTGGTTCAGCTTAGAAGAAGTGTTTGAAGACTAAGATAGTCTTTGAAAGCTTTGAAAGCACTCTAGCTTGTAAGAACTTTGAGCTAGGTTGGATTATGTTGAGGTCAGTTGGATAGTTGGATACTTTCAAATGGTCTTCACACTTCTGTATTTATAGACAAAATGGAGGATTTGCCCGTTGGAGAGGCAGCTCCAAATTGCTATAAATGTCTTCCTTGAGTTCTTCAAACTGGAAGACAGATTCTTGATAGTGACATGTCCTCATTTGGGTAATAAACGGCTGTAACAGTTTTGTCTTCATTCTGCAGCACTTTTCCCAATGTTTGACTTCTTGTTAGGACTTGGACATGGCTTCTGAAGGTTGATCCAATGATAGGACAACATTCCTTATCATCTGGACAACTCTCCTTATCACTATCAGCAGTTTTGCTTTTCAGCATGGTTGGCTTGCTCTTCTTCAGATGACTTGGCTCTTTCCCTTTATTTCTCTTGTGTATGGTCTTAGCTCATTCCTTTGAGGACCTTTAGGGACTGGTTGTCTCAATCTCTTCAGCATAGTTGATCTTAGGCTTTCAGAGCACTTGATCTTGGTCAATTTAGCTGAGACAACTCCTCTGGACAACTCTCCTGATCAGTATATTTAATCTTTTTGCATCAGAGCACTTTATGCCTAGAGTTGACTTCTCTGGACAACTCTCCTGATGAAAACCTTTGAGTAGTCTTGTCCTTTTGAGCTATGTAAACTTGTTCTTGCATATGGTTAGCTTCTTTGGACAACTCTCCTGATCAGAGCTTTATGAGTACTTTCTCTGGACAACTCTCCTGATAAGAGCATCTTCATTGGACTTGTCCTTTTGAGCTTCACAATCTTGTTCTTGTATAAGAGCATCTTCTCTGGACAACTCTCCTGATAAGAGCATCTTAGATTTCATAGAGTGTCCTTACTCTTAAGTGATTGTTCCAGAATTTGAGCCTTGGGGGGACTTGATCTTGATCATCTTCAAAGCATAGATTCCCCCTCAAATTGTGCATCTAATTGTCTAAGAGCTGCCTAACATTTCAGCTTCTCATCTAGCCTATAATCTATATGTTCTAACATTCTTAGAACATATTTATATTGACTTAGGCATGTCTCAGGGGGTTTTGGTATTAGATCAAAACATATCTCATTTTATTCCCAACAATTTCCCCCTTTTTGATGATGCCAAAACCTATACAAATTAAGCAAAAGTGACTTGTCTACACCTATTACATGTATCTTCAGAAGACATGACTGAGGTCAATATTCCTGAAAAATAATGTGTTAGTGTATTCACTGTTTTTGTTGCAAGTAGGTTTTAAGATAGGCATAGAGAGATTTGTGTTTCTTGATTCAAAATAAGTTCAACTATCATTCATTAAAAAATCATTACAGGCATGTTGATAGTTGAAATTAACATATCAGAGCATGAATCAATAGCACTTAAATACATCAGAGCATTTCATTCTAATAATTCAAGACAAAAATAATATTTTCAGCATCAGAGCACAGAGCTTCTATCAGAGCAATCTTTAATAGATCAGAGCAACCAGATTAACACATCAGCAAACTTGGCCATATTTCAGCATAGTTGATCATTCAAGTAAGGTCAGAAGACTTAGCCATTTCAAAGATCATCCTCAGGAGGTGGCAGCATTCCATACTGTGCCCACACTCTTCTTTTCAGTGCCATGGCTTCTTGGTTGGTTCCTTTAGGTCCAAGAACCATCTTGTTCAGCTTAAGGATCTCAGTGAATTCCCTCAGAATTCTTGCTTGGTCAATCCATCCTTCAAGCTTTGGAGGCATGTATATGATTGGCTTGGGAGCTGTGAGTTCAAATCTTGCAATGTCAGCAGCTGCAAGTATTTGTTGATACAACTCTCTGTAGTATTCTAGCATGAACTCAGTGAAGGCAGAGTTTGCATCTCCTTCATTCCATCTGTCAATGACATAAAAGTCATAGACAAACTCCCTTTTGGCTTCTTCCCATGTGTCATTCAGTTGAATTGGCACCCATTTATCCAAGTGTGGATATTTGGTGTCCATTGGGATTAGAAGCTGAGGCTTCATCTTGCTGTAAGTTGCTTTTCTCCTTCTTGGTTTCTGAAAATTTGCTCTTCTTTCGTCTCTTGCTCTGTTGGCTTCTTCCATTAAGTCCATTTTCTCTTGGGCCCTCATCATGGCCAGTTTTTGTTGTGTTTCAGGGTCTTTGCCATACCCTTCATGAAACAGTTTTGATGGATCAAGAGCTAGGACTGTTGTCTTCTTCTTAGGTTCAGATCCAAATCCTTCAGCAAATAACTCTTCAATGTCTTCAGAGGACTTGGTACCTTCAGCAGTTTTTCCAGATTCAGAAGATTTGTCCTTTTCAGTAGATTTGGGCTCTTCAGCAGTTTTGGCTTTCTTTGATGTAGGCTCATCCTCATCAATTCTGAATTCAGGTGGAAGATCAAGGCTGCTAGGAAAGTCAGTGAATTTCTCAGTTTGTCTCTTCTTTCCTTGGGCCTTCTTGATCTTTCCTCTGGTTTGGATACCTTCAGCATCTTTGTCCAAACCTGACACTTCACCACCTGGTCTTTGCTGTTTCCTTGCTCTTTCCTCTTGAGCTGAGGCCATTGAGTTCTTCAATGCCAATGCTAACTGCTCCTCTTCATCCAAATCTTCCAAGTTCAGCATTTCTGGCTCTTTTCCCTTTCCTTCAGGGACTTTGTCCTTCCCTTGCACTGGACTCCCAATCACCAAGGCACCTTTTGCTCTAGCTCTTTCCCTTTCCCCCTTTTTGGCAGCATCAAAGCACTGGGGCTTTAGGTCACTCATTGTTGTGGCCATTAGGGATTGGGCTTGGTTTAGGGACTTCATCTCCTCCAACAAATATACATTCTCATCATGTATATTCTGCATTCGATCACTGCTCAAGCTAAGGAAAGCTAGAACAGGCTTCATCTTTTGTTGGACAACCTCCTCCAAGGTTGCTTTGAGAGATGCATCCAATTTGGCTTTCAGAAGTTCAGTGAGGTTGGTCACTGCACCTTCAGCTATGTTGGCCAATACATCTTGGGAAAACTTTTCAGAGGCTGCTTTGACCATAGCTAGCCTTTGCTCTTCAGCTCTTCTCTTTTGTAGTGCTGTCTTCTTTCCAAGAGCTTGCTTGACAGTTAGCCTGAGAGCTTTGACATTATCATTGTGATTGTCTCTCAGCAGCTTTTGCTCTTTCTTGACTTCCTCTGAGATGGCTTCCATGGTGGATTTGGCACTTTGAACTTCAGTGGAGATGGTTTGGAGACCAGATTCCACACTACTGATTCTTGCCTCAAGAGTTGGTAGCACAACATCTTCAGAGCCAGTGAGCCTCATTTCTACAGATGCTAGAGTTCTTCCTTGCTCATTCAATGCTCCTGAAGCTTCAGCATGAGCAGATTGGACTTGATGAGCCAAGGAGTCCAACTTCTCTGATTGCATTCCAAGTAAGGCTTGAGCTGAGCCTGTATCAACTTGAATAGGTGCATATGTGAGGAACTCATCTGCAAAAATTTGGTCAAGAGAAATACCTGCAACATCAGATAAATCAAACAAGTTAGGAAATAAGCACTCATCACCCTCAATTTCTTTTGCATAAGACTCTGATACATCAGCAGTCTTCTTCTCATTTTCAACTTGTTCTTTTCTCCCTTCATGAATAATGTTCTCACTCAAGGAATCAGGCCTCCTTTCACCAAGGGATTCCTGAAGTTCAGATTTGACTTCAAGAATAACCTGTCCTTCCTCACTTATTCCACCCTCATATGGTGGTACACTCACTATCTTAGTGATGACTACCTCTCTTTCATCCTCAACTCCCTCAGATTTTTCAACTAATCTTTCCTTTTCAACTCCTTCTCCTAAACCTGCAACATCTCCACCTTCATCAAGGTTCAAAGATGGCAGTTGTGGGGAGATCACAGTGCTTATATCAACAGCCACTGAGTCATCCTGAATGATTAAGGGCTGATCAATGTCCAACTCCTCTGACACTGAATAGGCCTTAATCAAACTAGCCTCTAATACAGGAACCTCAACATCTTTAGGCTGTGCCTTGGGTTCAGAAGAACCTTCATTGGCAGATGTGTCTTTGGTTGTGTTACCACCCTTGGTCAACACCTCTGAAGTTACAGAGCCTTTCCTATGATAGGTTTTAGGAGGATTGGAAAGTCTATCTGCTACAGAAGGCTTGGGTTGAAAGGGTTCAGGGAGGTTGGCTTGAGGGGTTTCAGGAGGGTTGGGATTTGAAGGGTTTGAGGGATCATCAGGGGAATCATCATCATTAGAGCCACTGTCAGGGTGTTTGATTCCCTTGGCTTTTCTTTCTTTCTCCTCCTTAATCTTATCAGCCACCAGCTTTGCAAAAATCTCCTCATCAATGAGGAATCTTGTCTTTGAAACTCCAGCAAAGTGTAGCAATCTGTTCTCCTCTATTTGCCACCAGTTTGCACCTTTATCTTGAATGACTTGTGATATCTCCATCATAGATTTGTCTTTCACATCAACAAGCATCCTTAGATCATGAAAGGCCTTCTGAATTCTTGGAAATTCAGCAAGTTGTGGATACAAACTGTCCACAGTAGCCTTGGCTCCTCCTCTGAGCATACTTTCAAAAGTATACTCCTCCTCATCTCCACTTGAATGGGGACTTTGGGTTATAGGGGAGTTGGCTCTGGGTTCTCCTAATGTGGCTTTAGGTAGATTAAGTTCAGGGATCTTGGCTTCAGATGGGTTGGGTACGGCAGAAGGATCTTCAGCTGCTTTAGAGAGCAATGATTCTGAAGGGGCTTTACTCAGGGGGGTTGGCTCATGAAGTGCATGCTCTAGGAGCTTTGAATAGTTGAGCATGGATGAGTCAAGGGGAGACAGGAGTCTTGTCTCATCTACTGCTAAATCAGCAAGCACATCTATGCCACTTCTTTGCTCATTCCCTTCAGGAGAATATCTCTTAGTGAGATTTACAGGGGTAATGGGTTGGTTGGAAGGGGTAACATGGGTTTCAGGGGAGTTGGGCTCAAGATACTGAATTTCAGGGAGGTTGGCCTCTATGGGTTGACCTTCAGGGACTTTGGATTCTGGAGTTCCAGAACCAGATGAATTGGTCCTTGACATGGATTTGGCCCTGCTTTCAGCTCTGCTCTCCCTTAGAGCCAATTGAAGAGACCTCTCTTCTTGCAGCTCCAACACCTTTTCAGTAGGTTTGGCCCTTCTCTTGCTGGCCCTGCTACTTCCACTTCCTTCCTTCTCAGGGACAACTTCCCTGAATCTCTTATCACCCTTAGACTTTTGTCTAATCTCATTGTACTTTTGCCTTAGTTCTTCTGAATGATCAGATGGCACTTGTACACCTTCTCTAGCAACTTCTTCAATCTCAGCTGAAGCATCTGAATTCTCTTCTGAGATTCTCTGAGACATTTTTCTTGTCTTTACAGCCCTGACCTTTGTTCTCTTTTTCATCTTAGGCTTCTCTTCCTCCTGTTCTTCAGCAGGCTTGGCCAGTAGCATCCTTCTTTTCTCAGTTTTCTTACTGAGCTTTCTGAACAGGATCTTTTGGGCTGGGAGGGGCTTTGCAAAGGTCTGCATCTGGGAATAGTGGGAAAACCTCTCAATCAACAAGCTTGCCCTGGTGCAATACTTGATTTTCCCTTCTAGCACCACCTTGTTGTGGGCTTTCACCTTAAATTTAGCCTTCTCCTTCATCATCTCAGACATGATGAAGGTCCTCCAATCAAACTGGATGCCCTTATCACTGGCATCAATAATGGCAGCCATGATTCTGATCCTTGGCTGGCTGACCTGCTCTAGGCTTCCAGTGTTGCTTAAGAGGCTCTTAGCAACTACCTCAAAGAGATTAAGAAACTCTGGCTTGAGAGTTTTCTTGTTTTGAGTTGAGGAGAGAGGGCCTGGAACTAATAACCACTCTTGGGCTATTTCCTCTTCATGTCCAGTGCCATACACTTCTGGATTCCTTCCCTCATAAGGCAATCCAAAAGCTCCTTCCAGATCCTCTGAGGAGAATCTAACTCTATGGAATCTCTCCTCTTCCTCTCCTTCAGCTGTGTAGGATAGCCTGGTTGATACTTCACCATCTTCAGGCTTGCCTCTCCACTTGAGGAAGGCAAAGAATTCTGCCATATAACTCTCCAAGCAAGAGCTTGGTCTTTCTTCCAAGAACTTTTGGAGACCAGCCCTTCTCAACCATCTCAGGGTTGGAGTAATCTCAGGATCTTCACTTTCAAAAGAAATAATTGGCTCAAAGTGAAGATTGTTCTTGTTGCTAAGATAGGCAAAATCTAGGTCTAGAGCCTTGTTGGAGAAATCAACAAGCATCTCAGGTCTAACCTTGGGGGCCATTTGAAGTTTGCAGAGAAAGTTTGATGAAGAATGAGAAAGTTTGAAGAACTTTTGAGTTAGGGTTTCGAATACTTGGGGAAGAAGTGTTTGTGGGTATCTTAAGACTTGTGAATATTCTAAAAAGAATGTTTGTCAATGAGTTGGTAAGGTCTTGAGATAATTCAAAGGTGAACAAAAATGGAAATCCAAAATGGACGGCTAGGATTGATTTCAGGGGAGTTGTCCATTTTTGATCCAATGGTCAAAAACCAATGTAACAGTGAAATAACTGTTTTATTCAAAACGTGGGTGGTTTTAAATGTTTGTTTAAGGCTGGGGATTTTTCGAGATAGATCATGTCCCAAAAAGTTTAATGCAAACAAGAGTTAAATCTTGGCATTTAATGCATGGAAAGTGACCTTTTGGGTGGGAGACAAATTAAATCCCAGAAAGGTGAAAACTGTATTTCAAGGGACAGATTTCGAGATAGGTTTTGATCACCAAAAATAGGTGCTTATCATACCAAGATTTGGTTTGATAGCTAGGACAACTTATCTGACCCTACATGGACAAGTGTCCTGAAGAACTGTGGACAAGTGTCCTGAAGAGGTAAGGTCATGTTTCTGAATTTCAGTAGACTTGACCAAGTCTGCTGAAGTTTGAGTTTGTTTCCCCCTTAATCAATGAACTTCTTTGGACTTATTTGTCCAACTTTCCTGGATCAAGTAATCCCAACTCTGCTGATAGCTCCAGAAATCTTGCCTCTGCAAGTGGCTTGGTTAATATATCAGCTTTTTGATTGTCTGTGTGAATTTTCACTAGCTTGATATCCTTCTTCTCCACATGATCTCTAATGAAGTGGTGCTTGATGTCCACATGCTTGCATCTTGTGTGCAAGACAGGATTTTGTGATATAGCAATGGCACTATTGTTATCACAGAAAATTGGTACTTCAGTAGAGTTGACTTTGTAGTCTCTGAGTTGTTGTCTTAGCCAAAGAATTTGAGCACAACAACTTCCAGCAGCAACATATTCAGCTTCAGTGGTGGAGGTGGCCACTGTGTTCTGCTTCTTGGAGAACCATGAAATAAGCTTGTTGCCCAAGAATTGACAAGTCCCTGAAGTGGACTTTCTGTCAATCCTACATCCTCCATAATCAGCATCTGAGTAGCCAGTTAGCTCAATATTGTCATCAGCAGGGTACCAAAGGCCTAGATTCTCAGTGCCTTTGAGATACCTCAAAATCCTTTTTGCAGCCTCAAGGTGGCTTTTCTTAGGATTTGCTTGAAATCTTGCACAAACACCTACTGCAAAGGTGATATCAGGTCTGCTGGCAGTGAGATAGAGGAGTGAACCAATTATTCCTCTATACTCAGTAGAGTTGGTTGGAATACCACTCTCATCAGGATCCATCTTCCAATTTGTGTTCATTGGGATCCTTACTGGCTTGCTAGTTGTACACCCAAACTTTTTGATCATTTCTCTGGTGTACTTAGCTTGGTTGATGAAGATTCCTTCTTTAGATTGCTTGACTTGTAGACCCAAAAAGAAGTTCATCAACCCCATCATTTACATCTCAAACTTGCTTTGCATGAGCTTGGAGAATTTCTCACACAGCTTCTCATTTGGGGATCCAAAAATTATGTCATCCACATAAATTTGGACAAGCAAGATGTCCTCTCCTTCAGAGATTCTGAAGAGAGTTCTGTCCACAGTTCCCTTGGTGAATCCATGATCCAAGAGGAATTGTGACAATGTATCATACCAAGCCCTAGGGGCTTGTTTGAGTCCATATAGAGCTTTCTTGAGTCTGTAAACTTGGTTTCCAATTTCAAACCCTGGTGGTTGCTCCACATAGACTTCTTCTTTCAAGACTCCATTCAGAAAGGCACTCTTGACATCCATTTGGTATACTTTGAACCTCTTGTGGGCTGCATAGGCTAGAAAGAGCCTTATTGCTTCTAGCCTTGCCATAGGTGCAAATGTCTCATCATAGTCAATGCCTTCATGTTGGCAATACCCTTTTGCCACAAGTCTTGCTTTGTTTCTGACAATCACATCATTTTCATTTTTCTTGTTCTTGAACACCCACTTTGTTCCAATAACATCTTGATGTGTAGGTCTGTCCACCAGCTCCCATACTTCATTTCTGGTGAATTGGTTCAGTTCTTCCTGCATGGCTGTGATCCAATTGGCATCTTGAAGTGCTTCCTCAATATCACTTGGTTCTTGCTCTGACAAGAAACAACAGAACATAGCACTTTCACCATGAAACTTTCTGGTTCTGACTCCTATACTTGGATCACCAAGTATCAGATCAGTAGGATGGTCAGATAACCAGATCCTTCTTTTCCTGATCTCTTCAGTAGAGTTGTCCTCTACTGAAGGTGAGTCATTTTGATCATAGAATTCAGGATAATTTAATGCAGGATCTAATTCAGGATCATAATCAGGGGTGTTGTCCTCAATGTCAGGGACATTGGTATTTTCAACATTTTGAGTTCCCCCTTGATTATTTGACCCATTAACTACCTCAGCAGGAACTGCTTCTTCATTGGTAGTTGTTACCTGGATGTGAACTGGGATTGGATCATTCAGTTCACCATTTCCATCAGTGGGATTTGTCTCAGGAAGGTTGCCTTCAGGATTGTTGTCCAATGTGGATTTTTCAGGCAGATTGGCTTGAACAACATCTATGAATTCAGTGTCTTTGTCTTTTAGGCTTAATCTGGTTGTCCTCTGTGTGATTTCTTCAGGTTCCAAATGATCATTCCTGATCTCAAAGATAGACTCATCAAACACAACATGAGGTGTTTCTTCCACTATAAGGGTTTTCTTGTTGTAGACTCTGAAAGCTCTACTGATTTGAGAGTATCCAAGAAATACTCCCTCATCAGCTTTGCTGTCAAAGGCTTTCAACTGTTCTTTCCCATTATTGTGAATGAAACATTTACAACCAAATATATGAAAGTATGACACTTTAGGCATTCTTCCTTTCCAGAGTTCATAGGGGGTTTTGCCTTGCCCCTTAGTGATCAAACATCTATTTTGAGTATGGCATGCAGTGTTTATAGCTTCAGCCCAAAACCTCTTAGGTAACTTTGAGTCAGCAATTAGGGTTCTAGCAGCTTCTTTTAAAGTTCTATTCCTTCTTTCTGCAACTCCATTTTGTTGGGGAGTTCTAGCTGCTGAGGTTTCATGAGCTATTCCATTTGATGTGCAGTACTCATTGATGTATGAATTAATGAACTCAGTACCTTTATCAGATCTTATCTTGATAATGCTAAGGCTTTTCTCATTTGACAATCTCTTGAGAAGTTCAGGTAGTTTGACTTGTGTTTCCTTCTTATTAAGGAGAAATACTACCCATGTGAACCTAGAGAAGTCATCTACTACCACTAATGTGTATTTTCTACCATTTATGCTTGAAGGGGTAATTGGTCCAAACAGATCCATATGTAGAAGTTCAAGTACCCTTTCAGTGGAGATGACTGGTTTCCCCTTAAATGAGGCTTTAATCTGTTTTCCTTCTTGACATGGCTTACACACATGTTCTTTAATGAAAACCTCATTAGGTAGTCCTTTAACTAATGCATTTCTAGCAAGTTTATTCATAGATTTGAAGTTCAGGTGGTTTAGCCTCTTGTGCCATAGCCAACTTTGTTCACAAGAACTTTTAGCAATAAAACATGCAGCATCAGTAGACTTGTCCCAGTCTGCAAAATACACATTTCCCTTCCTAGTTCCAGTCAATAGGGTTTGTTGAGTTTTATCCTTAATTAGACACTTTTCACTTGAGAACTCAACATTAAAATCTTTATCACAGAATTGACTGATACTCAGGAGGTTATATTTGAGACCAGCTACATAAGATACATTGGTTACTTTGATGTTACCAATCATCAAAGTACCATAACCTTTTGTTGTTGCTTGTGAGCTGTCTCCAAAGGTGACATTTGGGCCTTCTTTTTCAATAAAATCAGAGAGGAGTTCCTTGTTTCCAGTCATGTGCCTTGAGCATCCACTGTCAAGGTACCATGCTGTCTTTTTGTTCATGCTCCTCTTCTTGTGGCCCATTGGTACCTGCAATTAGATAGGTTTAGGTACCCTTTGAGTTTTGAGTCCTGAGAGGTTAGCTGTACCTTTGGGAACCCAAACTTGCCTAATAACCCTGATTGATTCAAGGTGGCTAAGTTGATTTCCTAGTGCATCAATATACACTGTCTTTCCCTTAAATGCCTTTGGGAAAGTATGTGTGAATGTGTTAACTCTGTAAGTTTCAGAGGAGTTGACCACTTTTCTGAACTTATGAGTTCTTTGTGCAGCTTGAGGAAATCTTTGAGGAAAGGCCTTTTTATGACCATTACCCTTTGGCATGAAGGGTTTTGGTTGTCTCATTTTATTCTGCCTTAAAGGATGGTTTTCCTTAGGTCTATTCAGCTGAAGCTTTCTCAGATGAGTTGGCCTAGGCTGATTATACCTTGGATAATTCCTCTGAACATTGTTCAGGAGGGTTGCCCTTCCATTGGGTCTACTCTGCTGACCAATATTCCTCTTGTGTTCAGGAGCTTTGGCCATTTCCTTAGGTTTTGGCCTATTTTCCTGAATCACTTGAGTAGGCATTTCATTCAATTTGCCCTTTCCTTTGTTCAGTGGCTGAATTACTTCATTTTCAGCTTGTTGTGCCACTGACTTAACAAAGATTCTCTTAGTGTTACTTGTGGATGCAACACTAAGACAAGGTGAAGATTCAAATGGATCAAAACCCAATCCACTTCTTTGAGCCATAGGTCTTTGATAACTTTGAATTTCCTCTATTGCTCTAGAGGATTTGTTCAAAGCAGACATCTTTAATTTCAGGCTCTCTTCACTTGATTTAAGAATATCATACTCATGTGAGAGATTTTCAAATTTGGCCTTTAGAATTTTAAGTTCAAATTCTTTTCTTTTCTGAGAGAGAAGTTGATCATCAATCTCCTTTTGTTGGTCAACTATCCTGAGATTTGCTTCCTCAAGCTTTCTCAAGACTTGTTGATACAACTCAGTAGACTTGACATCAACAGCTACCTCAGAGTTCTTGGTGAGTTCAGTAGCTAGTCTTTCATTTTCTCTCACACAATTGTCATGAAATTCTTGTAATCTAGTGAAATCTTCCATCAACTTTCCCAAGGAAAGTTTCAGGTTAACCTCACTAGTGTTTTGTGAGATAAATGATGGTGAACTAGAATTAGAGGATACCTCATCATCCTCAAGAGCCATGTTGCAGACATCATCATCATCATCACTGTTGGAGAACAATTCATCAGAAGAGTTGAAACTTTCAGCACTATCAGATTCTTCACCAGCCATCATGGCTTTTCTATTGGTGAATTTTCTGTCTCTTTTTGCTTGTCTTTCTCTTCTTTCTTTAGAGCTTAGTTCAGGGCAGTCATATTGGAAGTGCCCTTTCTTTTTGCAGTTGTAACACAGATCTTCATCATCATCCTTCTTGGATTCATCTCTTCTCTTAAATGATGAGGGTTCAACTCTACTGGATCTTCTCCTATCAGAGGACTTGTCCTCTGATCTTTTCTCTTCAGGCTTTTTGTCCTCAGCCTGATCTTCAGGGGAATTGTATCTTCTCCTGAATTTGTTGTCTTGGTAGAATTTCTTGTATCTACCAAACCTTGTGTTGAGCTTGTCAAACCTTCTAGCCATCAAGGCTAGTTCTTCCTTCATTTCAGTCTTAGAGACTGACTTTGATGATCTGGGAGTGGGTTGCATTTCTGGTTCAGCAACTTTGGCTTTGAATGCCACTCCCTTGGTAGGATTTGAAGATTCCTCAACAGGCTTTCTTCTATTGAGGTCAAACTCATAGGCTTTAAGTTCTGAGAATATTTGTTGCATGGGCATAGTGGAGAGATCTTTGGTATTCTGCATCATTACAGCATAGACATCCCACTTTTGAGTGAGACTCCTCAAAATTTTTAATCCAACCTCTCTTTTGGTGTAGACTTTGCCCAATGAGTTGATTTCATTCATCACATCAGTGAATCTACCAGCAAATTTATCAATGGACTCTTCAGACTCCATTGTAAACTGTTCAAATTTCTGCACAGCAACTTGGAGCTTATTCTCCTTGATCTTTTCAGTACCCTCACACATTTCAGCAAGGGTGTCCCAAATTTCTTTGGCTGTTGTGCAGTGGTAGACTCTTCCCATGATTGCATCTGGAATTGTTTGATAAAGAGTATTCATGGCAAGATACTTCAGGTTATCTTTTCTCTTTTCATCAGCAGTGAAATCATCCTCATCTTTGGGAATCAGTTCCCTTACATCTGCTTTTTGTGCATCTGTTACTCTGGGGTTAGTTTGAGTAAACACAAAAGGTCCTCTTGTGATTACTCTTAACATGTCAGTATGAAGAGATGCAAGATGAGCCCTCATTCTAATTTTCCAGAATTCATAATTGTCTATTGAAAACATGGGCAGTTTGTGATGAGAAATGTGGTTGACTGGATTTGTGGCCATATTGTCCAAACCTTGAATAGCAGGTGGAGGGACAGCATTGTTGTTAGCCATATCTCAATAAGAATCAATCAATCAACAAGTAATGGATTTCAGATAGAGATCAGTTCAGTGACCACACCAAATATGTGAGTTTTGAAAATCAAGATGGATTTTCAGAAGCAGTGGTCTTTGAACCCCTGCTCTGATACCACTTGTTGGTCCTGAAAGGAGTAGATAACAAGTGTATGGGGGGGGGGAATACACTTGTATGCAAATTCTTTTCAACTAGATCAAACCAGAACTCAGCAAGGTTGTCTTGGACAACTCTGCTGAAGATGATTAACTCTTCTAAGATAATCAATCTACTAAGTACTATTGAGTACTTAGTTGAATAACTATCTAGGGGAGTTATATGTGCGGAATAGTGGTTGACCCTTTAAGTTTAGACTCCTTTAATTTCTGAAATCACTTAGTCAATGTAACACAGTCCAGTTAAGCTTCAGGGAAGTTGTCCAAAGCAGTTTTGCACTGTCTTTGAATATGTATCTTTGAAAGATCAGATTTGTGTGCAGTGTTGAATGAATGTAAGTACTTGTAAAGTAAATCAACACAAGAGTTTATAGTGGTTCAGAGACTCAAGCTCCTACATCCACTTTCCCTGATTTAACAGGATAATTCCTTCACTCTTGGAATTAACTTGTTTTATAGTGCCAAGGTGCACTTGATCAAGAACACCACTCCTTGGTGAATTGATCCCTAGGATGTCTAGAGTCCTAGTACCCTCTTCTCAACTCAGAACTGAACTGTTCTTCTCTCAACAGTCAGCTCCTACCACTTCTACTACTACAACCTTCTCACTTTCACTCTTGAAAGGTGTAAGGGTTGAAGTAAGGTTCCAACTAATGAGATATCCTTTACAATGAAGATCAGTGTATAAGGATAGGATATCTCTCTAAGCTTGTGTATGGATATACAATTTGGTTCAGCTTAGAAGAAGTGTTTGAAGACTAAGATAGTCTTTGAAAGCTTTGAAAGCACTCTAGCTTGTAAGAACTTTGAGCTAGGTTGGATTATGTTGAGGTCAGTTGGATAGTTGGATACTTTCAAATGGTCTTCACACTTCTGTATTTATAGACAAAATGGAGGATTTGCCCGTTGGAGAGGCAGCCCCAAATTGCTATAAATGTCTTCCTTGAGTTCTTCAAACTGGAAGACAGATTCTTGATAGTGACATGTCCTCATTTGGGTAATAAACGGCTGTAACAGTTTTGTCTTCATTCTGCAGCACTTTTCCCAATGTTTGACTTCTTGTTAGGACTTGGACATGGCTTCTGAAGGTTGATCCAATGATAGGACAACATTCCTTATCATCTGGACAACTCTCCTTATCACTATCAGCAGTTTTGCTTTTCAGCATGGTTGGCTTGCTCTTCTTCAGATGACTTGGCTCTTTCCCTTTATTTCTCTTGTGTATGGTCTTAGCTCATTCCTTTGAGGACCTTTAGGGACTGGTTGTCTCAATCTCTTCAGCATAGTTGATCTTAGGCTTTCAGAGCACTTGATCTTGGTCAATTTAGCTGAGACAACTCCTCTGGACAACTCTCCTGATCAGTATATTTAATCTTTTTGCATCAGAGCACTTTATGCCTAGAGTTGACTTCTCTGGACAACTCTCCTGATGAAAACCTTTGAGTAGTCTTGTCCTTTTGAGCTATGTAAACTTGTTCTTGCATATGGTTAGCTTCTTTGGACAACTCTCCTGATCAGAGCTTTATGAGTACTTTCTCTGGACAACTCTCCTGATAAGAGCATCTTCATTGGACTTGTCCTTTTGAGCTTCACAATCTTGTTCTTGTATAAGAGCATCTTCTCTGGACAACTCTCCTGATAAGAGCATCTTAGATTTCATAGAGTGTCCTTACTCTTAAGTGATTGTTCCAGAATTTGAGCCTTGGGGGGACTTGATCTTGATCATCTTCAAAGCATAGATTCCCCCTCAAATTGTGCATCTAATTGTCTAAGAGCTGCCTAACATTTCAGCTTCTCATCTAGCCTATAATCTATATGTTCTAACATTCTTAGAACATATTTATATTGACTTAGGCATGTCTCAGGGGGTTTTGGTATTAGATCAAAACATATCTCATTTTATTCCCAACACACCCATTAATTGTTCTACCATAATGTGGTACGAACTAAGTCCCATTGGGTCAACTTCATTTGAAGTTGACGCAAATTCACTAGTGTTTTGAAATGGACGTGGACCCCAACTCTCTTCACCGTGATAAATCCAATTATAATAATTTCGTGTAAACCCATTTCGATATAAATGAGATTTCACTTCATTAGGATCTCTATAAGTCTCATTTCGACATCCAGCTTTCGAGCAAGGACACCTAATTTTTCCTTCCCAAATCGAATTCGGATTACTATTGGCAGCTTCAATAAATCCATTTACTCCACTAATAAAGTCGGGGCTCATAATCCCATTGACCAATCTTGAACTATACATCCAACTACGACTTGAATAATTCATGTTAATCGATCTGTTTCAAATGTATTTTGAAATTTAAACATTGATTAATGTTCTAATTAATATAAATATATATATATATATATATTTTAAATTTTTGGCAGAGTTTCACCTAAATCTATCGTATTACCAAATATTTAAGTTCCTAGTGCATCCATTTCCGACTCGAGTAAAATTACTCAAGTCGGAACGCACAATCTACAACAAACAAACAACTCATCCCGGCCTCCAACATCGATTTAATTTCACTTATTATAACAATTGATTATAACATTAATTCTCCCAATTAACACACCAATTAATAATTAACACATATATATACATGCATAAAACATAACAATTATATTAACACATTCATAACAATTAACAATTTTTATAACTTTCATCAATTAATTGGGCCTTAGTAGAGGGCAATTACGAGGGCCCCACCCCCCTCGCCAATTTGCGAGTGGGGGACCGTCGCCAATTCCCGAGGGACACAATGCACTCGCCAATGAGCGAGTGCAAAACACGTCGTCGCCAATTCCCTCGCCAATTCGCGAGTGCATCTTTTTCCACTCGCTAATTCGCGAGTGTGATTCCTCCCCTCGCCAAATCCCTCTTTATTTGTGCCCCTCTTTAAATCCTTCGCCAAACAGCAAGGGTTTAATCCCCCTCTTTAACTCCCCTCGTTATTTGAGCAATTTTTTGTAGTGACTACTAGTGGCCCTCAATGCAATTCGGATTGCATGGAAGTAGGGCTGGAGAAGTTTATGGATAGAAAACGACTCAATTTATGTGGTAAACATGCTCTCTACGACGATCGACAACAAATCAGTCCCTTGGAAGGCCTATGCACCGTGGCAGCAATGGCTAGGCATGAAACATAATTTAATCATACGTATCTCTCACATCTTTAGAGAGGGAAACGCATCAGCGGATTGGATGGCGAGCAACGCAGCACAACGACAACATGGTGGGATCTGCCGCCAACGCCACTACAGCCAATTCTGGCCAAAGACTGTTGGTGTATACTGTAAAGCAAACTTTTAGTGGGCTTTTGTGACGTATATTCGATTTCCTTTTATTTGAAATAAATGGTTTTTCACATTATTGCATTCTTTGTGATTACTTGTATGTCTGCTTATCTTGCATTGTAGACGATGTGGTGGGTTTGTAGTCACACAGAAGATCACATTGTCAGTTCCTTGTAAGATATAAACAGTATTCACAACTGAGATAGTTATGGACAAAACTATTGGTTTAAGTTGTAGTATAAACTTGTTAGTGGTTTGTCTTGGCCATTAGTTTATACTAGTGCGCTGAGGCGTATTGAATGGATCACAGATAAGACATGTTCTTCTGTTCTGACTGTTATGAAGAACTAGAGGTCTTGGTGACTTTTATGATTCTTAACCCTAATTGTGATATTTAGATGTGTGGGGTGCTTGTTCACTACTTTGATGTACCATAGGTGAGAATCTTGGTAGATTCTTCACGCTCCGTATTTTGGGTAGTGGCATCGCTCGCATGATGTCTACTTATTGGCATTTGGGCACCGTGTCCTGTACATCTAGGCTGATGATGTCCCCTTGAGGAAACTCATAAAGGATTGTTGTATTAAACCCTGCAGGTGGATTTAATCCGTACGACAACAAGGTTGAGTGGTACTACTCAAGGAATTATAGAAATTAATTATTTAAAGAAGTCAGAAGCTTTAATAATTAATGGACGTGCGATATCTTAAACACGAGGAATTATAATGTCTAATAGAAGCCCTGATTCAGTTCGGGATAGGACGGGAGTGCAACATTAATTCTCTAGTGGAATGAATTAATGTTCTCGGGCCAAATTATATGTTCTGGGCTGAACATAAGAGTAGTTGGGCCTGTAAGAAGCCCAAGCCCTATACCTTCTAATGGATCCCTAGTCTGGCCCATGAACTTATGGAGATTATAAATAGGAGCCTCAAAATAGTTTTGAAACCCTAGCACACACGAAATAGAGAAAAACGGCTAGGGTTTCAAGGAGACGAAATTGAGGCACCTTCTCCACGTTTGATAGCACGCCGTCTACCCGGTGTTCGAGCGAAGTTGGGAGACAGACTAGAAGATCTGTAGATTGGAATCAACGCCTCGATCTTCAAAGGTAACAGATCTAAACTATGCTTTAGATGCATGTTGTTTATGTTATCCGTTTAATACGTTTGGTACCCAACAACGAACCTGGTGACGGACCGCCTTCGCCGGCGTGTTCCAGTAATTGGTATCAGAGCCTGGATTCGTGGATTGTTGGCTCTGCCTGAAATGTATGATTGTATGATTCAATTTATTTGTTTCATGTATGTATGCGTTTCTGTTGGTTATTATTTTTTTCTTCTATCGCAACCCTAGTGTTATGTAATCGTTTTTCCCACCAGATAATAAGTGTGGGTAGTATAGGACTATTTCATAGATCACTGTAGTAGGGTTTTGCTCGTTTATATTGTATTTTTTGATCGTGAGAACGGGCGGTATCGATGGAAGATCTGAAAACAGTAATCTGAGTTTTTCGGGTTATGGCCATGGACGTTGAAAACTGTTTTGGCCATAACTTTTGACTCGGGTGTCCGTTTTAAGCCCACAATACCTTTTCGGAAACGTCTCGACGAGATATACAGGATTCACGCTACGCTTTGACGATGAGTGGCGAGGCCTAATTCAAAAGCCTTGATGAAGTTTTCTGCCAGTTTTTGTCGGTGGACGAGAATTCGAGGTTTTTGCATTGCGTGAGAGGCCGATGCGAGGCATCCGTCCGCGCCACTGTTTTTATCATTGTAATAGCTTATAATAGGCTGTTTTTGATAGGTTTTCAAGGGGTTGCGATAGATGTGCATTTATTTATTTTTACCTATATTTATCGCATCTTGTATTGTTATGGCATGCATGTGTTAATTTTTGTTAATTTGCTATGCCAATGAATAATCTTCATGTTAAAATGACTAAGTGAGATAATTGAATTTTAATTAATTTATAGGCCTCCACAATTGGTCTTTAAGTAAGGTGTATGTTGCTCGTGGGACCTTGGGAGTCTCCCCCTAACGGGTGCAACATTCACGAGCTTACTAGTTAAGACTTCTAATAAAACTGTTTTAATATTTAGATGAAGTGTGTGATCTTCCCTAACGGATGTGTCATCCATGAGTTCATCAGTAAAGAATAATTCAAGATAACTGTTGTTAAATTGTGGTCATCACTTAGATGTGAATTTTAATATAACCCCCCAACGGGGTCACTGTTCTAGTTCACATGGCTAGTTAAAGTTCGATTGTTAATTTCATTCGTCATAAGGATAAGTTGACGTGATATTGAAATTAAAGACTGAATGTCTGGTCGATGAATACATGTGTAAACGACCACCCTAACGTGGCTTGCATATGTGTTTGTTGGGCTGTTGGAGGTTGTGTTGAATATTGGTTTTGAAGGTTTCCAATGTTTTATGCTTCAAACTTATGTGATTCATTGCTTGCATTTTATTTATTTCAGATACATTATGGTGACATTCAACCCACTTATGGTTATCTTAAATCAAAATAAGCTTATTGGTCAGAATTACTTGGATTGGAAAAGAAATTTGGACATTGTCCTAGTTGCTGATGAGTACAAGTTTGTGCTCGATACACCTGCTCCTGCCCCTTTGGTAGCCGAATCTACTGAAGAGCAAAGGGAGGCTCATAAGAAGTGGCACAAGGCTGATGAGATGGCTCGTTGTTACATTTTGGCCTCGATGTCAAATGTTTTACAACAGCAGCATCAAACTATGCCTAGTATCGCAGCTATGATGTTGAGCCTCAAAGAGCTTTTTGGTGAGAAAGATAGGGCTGCCCGCTTTGAGGCTATGAGGAAGATCATGTCAACCTCTATGCCAGAGGGAGCGTCCGTGAGGGACCACGGTCTCAAGATGATGGAATATCTGAATGAGATTGAGGTCCTCGGAGGGTTAATCGATAATGACACCAAGATCGATATGATCCTACACTCGCTCCCAAAGTCTTTTGAGAACTTTCGTGTAAACGCGATCATGAGTAAGAATGATTATACTTTAAACGAGCTTTTTACGGAATTGGTCGCGGTGGAGGGTCTCATGGGTAAACGACCACAAGCCAATGTTACTGTTCAGGCTGGACCTTCTTCGTCTAATGGCAAGAAGAAGAAAAAGCCTTTACAGAAAAAGGGTGGTGGTGAAAGCAGTGGGAGCAAGAAACTAGCGCCTGAAAGTAAGAAGGATTAAATAAAAATATAACATGTATTTGTTGAAACTTAATTAAATTTAAGAAGAAAAACCTGAAAGTATATAATATATTAATTGTATTCAAAATATAATGAATAACGCTTCTAGTCAAAATGGCATTCAGAGGCAAACATAAGGACTTACAACCGGGAGGTCACATGTTCGATTTCAAGGGGAGTAAAAAATGGACTTACAACCGGGAGGTTACATGTTCGATTAATGGACTTACAACCGGGAGGTCACATGTCCGATTTCAAGGGGAGTCAAAAATTGTCGAGGGAATTAACCCTCGCTATTTGTCGAGGGATTAATCCCTCTGGCAGCTGGTGGTAGAGGTGCCCATTCAATTTGTGAATAGGAAATTTTTCGACTCGAACAACATTTAAAATCATAATCAAGTAATTGAAATTCCATGTTTTATAGATCAATTTGATTACAAACTTCAATTGGATCTTTGACTCTATTAAAAAGTTTAAGAGAATGTTTGATTTGAGATTATGTAGAATCATAAAATTTCGAATGGGGAAATTCCAGTTTTGAAAATTTTGATTAATAGTGATTGTATGTTTGATTGTTTTGAGATTTTGAGTAGAATATATATAATGTAATTTTATGTCAAATCAATTGTATAAGGGTGAATAATATAATAGAACTTATTGGTATTGTTAGGGGTAGATATAGTAAGATGTTGAAATTCAAATTTTAAATTTCAAACTAAAACAAGACGGGAGATGTAACATCTCACGTACAAATTGTACAATCAAGTTGATTCGCTATTTGCCGAGGGCAAATATCCCTAGCTAATTTGCTAAAAAAAAATGCCGAGGGATTAAGCCCTCGCTATTTGCCGAGGGTCTAAATACCTCAGTAAAACCCTCACTAAATCCCTCGCGAAATGAAACATTCTGGTAGCTGGTGGTAGATGTGCCCATTCAATTTGTGAATAGGCAATTTTTCGACTCGAACAACATTTAAAATCGTAATCAAGTAATTGTAATTCCATGTTTTATAGATCAATTTGATTAAGAACTTCAATTAGATCTTTGACTGTGTCAAAAACTTTAAGAGAATGTTTGATTTGAGATTATGTAGAATGGTAAAAATTCGAATGGGGAAATTCCAGTTTTTAAAATTTTGATGAATAGTGATTGTGTGTTTGTTTTGAGATTTTGGGTAGAATATAATGTAATTTTATGTCAAATCAATTGTGTAAGGGTGAATAATGTAATAGTAAAACTTATTGGTATTGTTAGGGGTAGATATAGTTAGATGGTGAAATTCAAATTTTAAATTTCGAACTAAAACAAGATGGGAGATGTAACATCTCACGTACAAACTGTACAATCAAGTTGATTCCAAATCAAACGTCATTTATTTGATACAATAATCATGTGAGTATAAAAAATACGGAATCACGTAATTTAGCTAGAATTGATCACTAAATATATTTGAATGACCAATCCTAATAAATCTATGGTGCAAAACATAAAAGGAAACAACGAAGAATTCGAGACATAAATAAGAGTAAAATCGTCACTACTTAATCAAAATATGGAATTATTCAAGTTTCCACATCCTTGAACTAAAATAAATGTTGTCAGCCGTGAAGGCTTTTTCAAGATATTTGGAAGTTGTTGGCAAATTTTCATGGAGGTAAGGTTTGCTACTTTTTCAGGTCGAATAAAGTAAAACTTTTAACCGGGCAAACAACGTTCTCTCCAGTTTCTTACGATTGATGTGGGGGGTATTATTATTATTTTTTGGGAAAATACGGTTGAATTTAAATGTATTTATTCGATATTGTTTTATCTATATAATACACAAAGTGTTTCGCCCTTAAAAAAATGTTTATCCACTAAACATGACAAATTAACAACAAAGTAGAACAAAACTATTGCTTTCTACACGCCTCCCCAAGGATGAAAATAAGCTAGTGTATAATTTGAATAAAATTGTCATGGGCCTGGATCAATGGGCTGAGAACCATTGGGCCTATATTTTACTTAAGGGTAAGGTTATTTGCACCTTCATCTTTGATTAATACACTCATCCTCTTTATTTATTTTAATAATATTGTAAAATATCTACCATGCCCTTTTCGTAAAAGTTCTACAAATAGATACACCTCATTAGTAAATACACTCCCAGGTAGATATAGATCACACATTGATTTTTAATTAAGTAGATACACCACCTCCGTGTCCAACAACCGCCACCACAATGTAGAAATCTCACAAGAAACTAGAGTTTTTTTTGGGACATATTTCGACACTTTTTTGTCAAAAAAATCATCTTTTTTTTGACAGATTTCAACAAGGTGTGATCGAAAATTTCAAGGTTTGTCGACAAGAATTGATTGAAAATTGACATAATTTTCGACCTGATTCAACGAAAATTTAAAAATAAAACAAAATTTTACATATTGTCACCCTTCTCTCTTTTGTGAAGAATGGAGAATGTTACCTATGGTGGAATGGAAAGGGAGGGAGAGGGTGGGGGCGGTGGGGGGTTTTTACTACAGAACAGAAAGAGGGTTAGCAATAGATTTTTATTGTTTTGTAGCGTGGACGGCATGAGGGTGGCAGCGCCAGCGGCAGGGCAGTGGCGTGGGGGTAAGGGCGACTGGGGAGTCTGGGAGCGTGTTTTTTGTAGGAAAAAAAAGAAGAGAAATTAAGATAGAAATTAAGATTTTTATGGGGTATATTTACTAGGGAGTTTTAGGGAGAAAATAGTAATTTGGACAATTTAGAAGGAATGTATTTAGTAAATAATTTACGACAATTCATTATTTTTCCCTCTAAGATAAAACTCTCCACCTTCTCTCTACAAAACAACCCACCACAACCAACAACCCACTGTCTACTCCACCGCCTGAATTAAAAAAGAGGGGTATCAGCATCGCGCCGCCTTAACACCGCTAGCTGCAACAACGTCAGTCGTTCCACCGCGCCGCCGCCTTGTTTAATTCTTCTCAACAGATCATCCATTGCGGTTAGGGTTTCTTTTAGGAATTTAGTTGGGATCAATGGATAGATTTTCCTGACGGCGCTACGGTGGCCGATTGGGTGAGTCTTTCTGTTGATCCCATTTATCTTTTTCGGTATTTATTTTCCAGTATTTATTTTCTTGTTGTTTTTTTATGTAGTTTTGTTTGTTGTCTGTTGGTGTTTTTGCCAATCTTTCTGCCTGCGGTTGATTTCTGCTTCCCCTCTCTTTTGAGACCCCTTTTTTTAGAACCCTTTTTTGAGACCCGTTTTCTCTCAAAGACCCGTGGATGTTTTTGAGATTTGGATATGTGAGAAGAATATGATGCTCGTGATTCTTTGTCTTTATTTTTCTATCTTTAGCTTTCTTGATTTGTTGATACCTTAGTGTGGGGTGTCTCGGTTCAAGAAATTGAGATCTATGCTTCTTTTGCGGACAAAGTTCTTCACTCGTTTCTTTACTTCCTCACGATTGGAGGTGACAACGACGCCGTTTAGATTTGTCTCGATTTGAAGATCTAAAGCTTGGATGTGATTTTTCATATTTCCGATCTCTGTAACCTGTAAATAAAAAAAAAAAAAAAGGAATGTATTTAGTAATCTCGATATATCGGGGGGGAGCTAATAGTGGAAGTGTATCAAACAAAGACGGAGGTACAAATAACCTTACCCTTTACCTACATTGAAGAGGATAGTGTTGACTCTGTTCTATGAAAATACCTCACAAGTCGCACCCCACGTATCCACATCCTAATCCATCCCCAACTCCCTAAAATTACTCCAATTCAACCTGAATTCCAAAGAAACACAAACGTCATTAAATTTGAAAGTCCCAAAATAATAAGTCTAGAAATACCAGTAAATAACACATTAATCACATGATAGAGGGGATTGTTTATTGCCGATTTGATTGTTCTGAGATGGAATTCGACGGATTTGACACTTTTTTATTACAATTGTTAACAAAATATCCTTGCCGAGCTTTTATAATTGCATACATATCTAACCTCTTTCCAAAAAATTAGAAAATAAATATTTTAATACCACATCGTATGTTAATTAAAATACCACATCATATGTTAATTTAATTTTAGATCGTATTAAAATACTACGTCGCATGTTAATTTAATTTATATAAAAATTATAATGAATAAAAAATGCATATAGCCAATTCATTTATATAAACGAAAAATGAATAAAAAATGTGTGTAGCATTAATTAAAAGTTAAAACCCGCTTAACACAAAATTAATAAAAAAAAATCTTAAAATATTTATTTCCTAATTTTATGAAAAGAGGATGAATACATTTTGTTGCGTCGAAAAAGAACGTCTATGAATATCAACCGTTCCTTTGCGAGCGCTGCGAATCACGGGTTTTGAATCGCTCTTTATCTTTGGCAATCTTCACGTAGAATCTCCTCGAAGATCCCGAAATGATCTGCAAAAAAACACGCCGGAGGGGAGTCCGGCGCGGAGTCTCCGACGCTCAAGTCAGAATCGTTCTAGGAGAATAAAAGGGGAATTTCCCTGTAATCCAAGGGAAATTCTGGCGAAAATCTATGATACTTCTTCTCAATTCAGTGTATATCTTGTAAAAATGTGTATATTCTGTAAAAAAACGTAAGTGACAATGTGAAAATAACCTGCTTATATACCTGGTCCTCCTTTTTCGAAAAGAGGAAGACTCCTTCCCCCTATATTTGCTCGCCTCTTCCTACAAATTCGGACCACCCCTTTGAAGGCTAGGTCCAACTCCCTAAATACTCGGGCCTTCTATATACCGGCCCCTATCTTCATGGATGGACTCTTTCTTTTGACCAAGTTAGAAAAGAATGATCCCTACTATGCGTTTCCTTTGGGCCAAATCCCTGGGCCCAAAGGCTATCAATTCTTGAATATGGGTCAAAGGCCCAATTACTCTTATTTCCCTGTTCAGGCCTAGGAGTGTATTAATCTATCCTTCAATCTTATTGCCCTGATTAAAACCATTATAATTTATCCCGTTTCCACGCGTCGACTTTTCCAAGAGTGACATATTTTATCCGCATCAACCACTCCCCCCTACTCTCGTAAAAAAGATAAATTTTTAAGAGAGTAGGAAAAATAATAAGATAAATTATAAAAGAAATGATCCATTCCTTTAATTACTCCCTTCTCATACTTCCCTTAGAATGTGGCACATTTTGTTCTCAATAATTATCTCAAAACCATCATGCCTTTTCCACTTCTACACGCTATTTCTGATATCGAGGTCCGTGTCCAGGCGTCTGCCCGAGGGCCAACATTCAGCCGCCCCTTTTTCAGCCACGCGCCTTTTCATTGGGAGGTATTTAATTCTCCTCGATTTTTTCCCTCCCCCTCTTCATCATAATTATTTCAAAAATTGTATTCGCTCCATAGAAACTCTTCTTCTGTCTTCTTCCGAACTTATCCATCTTCCCCCATTTTCGTTTCTGCTTCCGCGACTAACCTCTTCACGCATGTCCACCGGCCACTTCGTCATCTTCCCAAACCGACTTTATTTCAGGTATCTTTTCTTCCTCCTCGTTTTTCTTTTACTGCAACCTTATGTCTTCTTCTATTCAAACTTCATCGGACTCCATATCTATGGAAAGTTCAACTTCCGACTCAGTCTCTATATTTCCTATAACCAACCCTGCCCTGAAGGATAAAATTTTCGGTTCTTCAATTCTCCCTCCCGAGCGCGTCGCCGCTTTTCTCCGCTCTGGAATCTTTCCCAACGATTACACGGTTAGGGCTGCACATAGGAAAGAACGTCCAAATTTTCCAGGTCCTAACACCTTAGCTTTCTGGGAGGCCCAACTAAAGGCGGGCCTCCGCTTCCCAATTCACCCTTATTTCTCCGAAATTTCCACTTACCTCCACATACCTCTAAATCAATTCACTCCTAACGCCATCCGTGCGATGTTGGGCTTCTATATTTTGATGAAGGGGAAGGGTGGCGAGCCCTCCGCCCAGCTCTTCTTAACCCAGTATATGTGCAAGTTTGCAGATGGGTTCTTCTATGCTTGTGGCCGTCCTTCCAGGACCGGAAAATTCATGGAAAAGCTCCATGAAGGAGTCCAGGACTGGAAGGATTATTACTTCTTTGTTACAAATCCTTCTCCTTGGGAGTTCCCTCATGTAAAGTGGATTTACGAGAACCCTGGGGTGCCCCGTCCTCCACTCTCTGTTTGTTCTTCTTTAAATTTGGATGTGATGGACCACTTGAATGATAATGTATCCGCCCATGGATTTTTTGATGTGATGAGAATCTGTAAGAACCCTAGGGCCTTATCCCATTTTGGTTTTGGTCGTCCCGATTACCCCCTAGGTCCAGATGATGGTAATGTCATTTCTTTCCCCTTGGCATCATCCTCAAAATTGACACGATTATTAACATATTTTCATATATCTTTTTTGCAGCTATGAGTTGGCTAACTCAGATCTCCCGCGATGCTACTCCCCTCTCTATGGTAGCTAAATATCCGGCCCCCGAAAGTTCCACGAAAGCTCTTGCTCCTCCTTCCCCAGTGAAACCTTCCACCGGGCCAGTTGCTAAACGTACGAGATCCTCCACGGAGAAGGCTATAGTTTCTTCCTTGCCTCCTGCCACTGATGCTTCCAAGAAGAAGAAATCTAAGATTAAATCCTCCCTACCTTCTCCAGCTAATGTCACTCCAGATGCCTCTGACGATATCGGGGTTGATCAATTTACTGCTTTCGTAGAGCGTCATACTCCTACTCCTTCCATGAAGGCCCTCAATGCTTTATCCGCAGAAGAACGAATTGTGCACGCAGCCCACAGCTTCTCCCAGGTAAACTCCTGGCATAAATATTATTTTTATAGCTAATGAGAAAGGAAGTATAAAGATCTTACTTCTTTACATTATGTGTAGTTTGGCCTCTTGTACTCGGATGTATCCGAACGAGCCCTCCAGTCCCTCCAGCTTCAGGATGATCTCCAAAGCCAAGTGGAATTGGAGAAGGTGAAGAAAGAAATTCTGGAGGGAGAATTACAGGAATCCAACCAGGCACGGAAGGCGCTCCAGGCTGAGAAGGTGAAGCTTTTGGGGGAGGTCTCTTCACTCAAGACTCAGCTTGGTGAGCGGGTTGAACGTTTGGAGGCTACTCTCCCTTTGGCTGGGGTGAAGCTGTGCATTGATTCTTTTTTTACCTCCACCATGGAGCAGAAGTTTCTGGGTACCCTGCATCGAGAATGGTTGGAAGCCTTTCTTAAGAGTACCAGCTTCTTGGTGGCAATGGGTGCATATATTCCCCACTTTATTGATCATGGGTTTTCCAATGCCGTGGCCGAACATTCCGCTCCCGAATTTAATGGTCAGTACACTCGTGCCCTTAGCTTGGAGGAGTTAGCTACTCCCCCTAAGTTCCCTGGAGATCCTAATGAGGACATTAGCACTCCCTGGTGGCTGTCTGGGATGAGGAAGACGGTCTTAGAGCTACAGAAAACTGCTCTGAAGTTGGACGATCTGGTACCGGTGAAGGATTTGACATTCCCCATCCATGTGGCTAACCCTGATCCTGTAGCGACCGTGGCAGCTGTTGTTCTGGAGGAGAAGGCAGAGGGGGTGGTTCCAGTGGCCAAATTGGTGAGGCAGAGGAAGGATTCGGAGGGAAGAGTGACATTCCCCTTTCTTCATAACTCTATTTGCTTTTTTCCATAACAATTTGATACTCAAACACTTTTACCAACACTCTTTTGGTATTTTCAGGAGACTCCACACTCCTGCGTTTTTATGTGGAGGGCCAAAGCGTGATGCCTTCGGTCTTGGATATTTACTTTTGCTTATCGTACCTGCACATTATTTCTTCGTATGCATATATATATATATATGTCTCTATCTTAGCTATTAAACATATAATGTGCTGCCTGTTCAGCTTTTCCTTTACTCTGAACTTAACATGTTTCTAGCATCCTCTTGACACGTAAAGGCTCTAAAGCTCAATAGAGAAATTTTAGATAAAGGTATGGGGTTTATGTTTCTGTACTTACTTGATGATTCGATCATGCTCCCAGTTTCTCCCCAGGATTAGAATCTGTAGGGATTATACTCTCCCAAAAGTTAGAATCTGTAGGGATTATACTCTCCCAAAAGTTAGAATCTGTAGGGATTATACTCTCCCAAAAGTTAGAGTTTTATAGGGATTATACTCTCCCAAAAGTTAGAATCTGTAGGGATTATACTCTCCCAAAAGTTAGAGTTTTATAGGGATTATACTCTCCCAAAAGTTAGAGTTTTATAGGGATTATACTCTCCCAAAAGTTAGAATCTGTAGGGATTATACTCTCCCTGAAGTTGTTTATACTCGTAAGAGTTCTTAGGGATTATACTCTCCCTGAAGTTGTTTATACTCGTAAGAGTTCTTAGGGATTATACTCTCCCTGAAGTTGTTTATACTCGTAAGAGTTCTTAGGGATTATACTCTCCCTGAAGTTCGAGGTCATTTTGATGATCGACAGGCTAGTCGTATCTTCCGCTCCATATCTCCTACTCCCCCTAGCTTTAGAGGCTGTCTTGGATGAAGACCCTAGGAATTATCCTTAGGCATTTCTCTCTCGAATCTTTGCGTGTAAGTTTTCCTATTTCATCCAATGAGGTTTATCTAATCCTCTTAAGAATTTCAGGGTGTGGCCAAACTTGTAGGAGATGAGACGTATTTCACAGTATCTCTAGTATCTTACTATTTCAGCCTTCAAAACACATTCATTATTTCCACATTATGTGAACACATAGCAATCATCTTCGCACAATTTTTAACGTATAATAAACATCTCATCATAAAACTGGAATATAAGAATCATCTCATCACCATGTTGACAGGTATTAAGGGAAATCACTGAAATTTTTCCAAAAACGGTGCTCCATTGATCAAAAGTGTTCATCAACATAGGAAAATAAGGGGAGCCTATGCCGGCCTCATTAAAAACCTCTCCGTGGTAAAACCCTAAAGGGAAAAAGAGTGCTGGTGAAGCAATGTATACAATTATTCGAATGAAAAACAAACGTTTAAACTTGTTCATAAAGGGAAAAATAGTAAAGGAATAACACCTTCCTCAAACATAAAATCTCTTCAAGTGACACACGTTCCATGGTCGCAATATTTCTTTCCCCGTCATGCCCTGGAGTTTGTATGCTCCGCCTTTGAGTACCTGTACCACCTTGTATGGACCTTCCCAATTAGCCTCCATTTTTCCTGTATTTTTCAAGGCATCTGCTCTTCGAAGTATTAAATCTCCAGCCTTAAAGGAACGAGGAATCACCCTGCGATCATATGCTGCCTTGATCCTGCTTTTGTATCTTTCTGCTTTCAACCTCGCCATTTCTCTTTCTTTCTCTACCAGATCTAGGGCCTCCCTCATCAGCTCTTCGTTCCTCTTCTCTTGAAAATACGTGATTCTGTGTGATCCTAGCCTGGCCTCGGGAGGTATCACCGCTGCTGCTCCATACACCAAATAAAAGGGAGATTCCCATGTAGCTGTCTTGGGACTAGTCCTATAGGACCAGAGGACGTTGTCTAACTCTTTCATCCATCCTCCTCCTACTTTCTGTAATCGCGTTCGAATGCCATCCACTAGGGTTCTATTTGTAACTTCCACTTGTCCATTGGCTTGTGGGTGGGCCACCGACGTGAACCTCTGTATGATATTCCATCTCTCGCACCACTTCCTCACCTTCTCTCCATTGAATTGTGTTCCGTTATCAGAAACCAAGATTCTTGGCACTCCAAACCTGCAACAGATATGTCTAGCCAGAAAAAGAATTACATTATCTTCCTCTATTTTGGCTAAAGGCACAACCTCTACCCACTTACTAAAGTAATCCACGGCCACAATTAAAAATTTCCTTCCCCCAGGTGCTAAGGGGAAGGGTCCGACTAGATCTATCCCCCACTTAGCAAAGGGGCAGGGCGAGTACATGGCTACCATCTCCTCTGCAGGGATCCGTATTAGAGGTCCGTTCTTCTGGCACCTCTCGCATTTCTTCACAAATTCCCTAGAATCTTTGATTATACTAGGCCAATAAGAACCTGTTCTAAATACCTTCTTCACTATAGTCTGGTAACCTTCGTGGCTGGACGCACAACCCTCATGGATATCTTTGATTACTAGCTCTGCCTCTCTTTTCGAAAGACATTTTAGGTAGGGTTGAGTGAAGGACCTCCAGTATAATTGGTCCCCTAGGATACAATATTTTCTTCTCCATGCTTTGACTTCTCTGGACATTGGGGTTACATGTTCTCTGTTCAGTTCTTCCCATATCTCTCTCCTCCAGTCATCTCCTGTTGTTATCTCTCCGACCAAGGCTTCGGTAGCTAATCGGTCTGCTACTAACAGGGTTACCTTTCCGTGTCCCTCGAATTCAGTAGAACTAGCTAGCTTGGATAGCCCATCTACTTTTACATTCTCTTCTCTGGGTACCTGTATTACTTCAAAGGTGTGAAACTTGTTTTTCAACTTCTTTACCTGTTCTAAATAGGCGATCATCCTTTCATCCTTGGCAAGGTACTCCCCCATGACCTGTTGTACCACCAATTGTGAGTCGGAATATAGGGTGACTTTCTGTTCCCCTAACTCTGCTGCCATATTGGCCCCTCTGATCAGGGCCTCATATTCTGCCCCATTATTTGAGGTTGAGAACCTGAATTTGACGGCTACTTGTACTTCCTGGCCTTTTGGATCAACCAACACTATCCCGGCTCCACACCCTACTGCAGATGCTGAACCATCAACGTACACTTTCCAACCTTGTTCTTCCTCCATTCTGGTAGTCTCTTGAATAAAGTCTGCCAGAGCTTGGGCCTTAATGGCCCTCCTGGGTTCATAATCAATATCGTATTCCTGTAATTCCACTGCCCATCTAACCATTCTTCCCGATAAATCAGCTCTCCCTAGTGTCTGCTTTAAAGGGAAATTAGTCCGCACCATAACTTTATAAGACAAGAAATAGGGGCGTAACCGCCTAGCTGTCACTACTACTGCTAGGGCTGCTTTCTCCACCTCTGAGTATCTGATCTCTGCCCCCTGGATGACCTTGCTCACGTAGTATATAGGTTGCTGTGTAGAGCCTTCCTCTTTCATCAGGGTTGTGCTCAAGGAGTGTTCCCCTACTGAGAGGTATAAGAGCAATACATCTCCCTGAGAGGGCTTCGTCAGCTTCGAAAGTTGTTCAAGGTGGAGCTTGAGTTCCTCGAAAGCTTTTTGACACTGATCGTCCCATTCGAACCTCGACCCCTTCCTTAATGTTCTGAAGAAGTGGTGGCTCTTTTCTGCTGACCTTGATATGAATCTACTCAGAGCTGCGATTCTGCCATTCAGGGTCTGCAATTCCTTCAGATTTCGAGGAGGTTGCATGTCGAGAACCGCCTTCACCTTAGCCGGGTTAACTTCTATCCCTCTTTGAGTCACCATATATCCCAGGAATTTCCCTGACCCTACTCCAAAAGAACATTTAGCTGGATTTAATTTAATACCATTTTCTCGGATTACCTAGAATATCTCCTTCAGGTCGCCAATATATTCCTCTGCCTTGACACTCTTAGCCAACATATCATCCACGTAAACCTCCATGTTCCTGCCTATTTGTCCTCGGAACACCGAGTCTACCATTCTTTGATAGGTGGCTCCTGCATTTATTAGTCCAAAAGGCATACGTACATAACCGAAAGTACCACATGTCGCTATAAAACATACCTTTGGTATATCAAGGGGGTTCAACTGGATTTGGTGATACCCTTGATATGCGTCCATCATGTTGAGTAATTCAAATCCAGATGTGGCATCTACCAATTGGTCGATTCGGGGCAGGGGATAATGATCCTTGGGGCATGCTTTGTTCAGATCTCTGAAGTTAATGCACATTCTCCATTTGCCAGCTCCTTTAGATACTAGCACTGCGTTTGACAACCACTTAGGGAATTGCACCCTCTTCACATGCCCCGCATTCAACAACTTATCAATTTCTTCTTTTACAATGATGTTTTTCTCCTTACCAAAGTTCCTTAATTTTTGCTTTACTGGCCTGGCTTTGGGATCTACATTAAGATAATGCATCGCTATTTCTGGAGGGATACCAGTCATATTTGTCGAGGTGAAGGCGAAGATATCCGCATTCTCCTGAAGGGTAAGTACCATATTTTCCTGTAGTTCGGGGCTCATGTGTGTACCTATCCTAGTTGTGAATCCCTCATTTCTTGGGTAAAGCTCAATGTTCATTAATTCCTCATCTGCTTTTACTTTGGGTTGCTCTTGCACCAGCTCACCCACTTTCTATTTTTTTCATTCAGGGTCTTCACCCTTGAATCTCTCCATCCCTCGGACCATGGCCCTGTCCGCTATCTTAACCGATTCTACATAGCACTTCCTCGCCTAGTACTGGTCTCCGCATATCTCTCCCACACCCCTGAGGCAGGGAATTTCATCTTCATGTGGAAGGTGGAAATCACGGCCTGAAAGATATTCAGACTTGGTCTTCCCATCACCACATTATATGAAGATGGGACGTCTACTATCAGAAACTCTATCACTTGCACACGTCGGTTAGGAGTAGTTCCTAACCCTACTTGTAATAACGCTGAGCCCAGAGGTTGAATGGCACCCCCTGAAAATCCATAGAGGGCTGTCTCCACTGGCATGAGTTTTATGTTTAATTCCATCTTCTTAAAACACTCCAGGAACATGATATCGGCAGAGCTCCCCGTGTCTACAAAGATCCTGGCCACATCATACCCTGCTATATCCGTCGTAATGACTAAAGCATCGTTATGGATTTCTCTGGGTTCCCCAATGTCTTCTGGTCCAAAATGAATATCAGGAGCTACTGTCGTCTTCCCTACCTCACGACGTTCCGTATTCCTTTCATTTTTCAACGATTTGACGCTCTGCTTCCTCTGTCGGAAGGAGTCCCCATCAGTAGGACCGCCCATAATCATGTGAATAGTTCCCCTCTTTTGGGGAGGGGGTGGCTGATCCTCTATGCTCTTCCTATGTTCTCTTCTATTATCCTCCGGCTTACCCTCGGGGTCCTTTCTCTTTTGTCCTCTGGGACCTTGTCGGCCCCTGAAAATAAATTCCTTTAGGTGGCCTGCTTGAATCATTCTTTCTATTTTGTATTTCAGATGCCAACATTGGTTGGTGTCGTGGCCATAGTCGTTATGGAATCTGCAAAATCTGTCTGACTTGGGGTTCTGTGGGCCCCTGTTTCTTGAATAGGGGAACTTCATATCGGGATGGTCCCCTGCCATTTCCAAAACTTCTGCTGGCTCTATCCTCAGAGGTTTAAATCTCCTCATCCTTCCCCTAGAGCTCCAGGACGCAGCTTCTTCTCCTTTTACATTTCCCAGCCCCCTCGCATTCCGGTGTTTTTCTGGACTGGGCCTCCTCAGCACTATTTCCCTTCTTCGTTCTCCATTCCCCACTATTGTCCTGGTTTCCGAACGTTTAGCTTTCCTCACCTCTTCCAGGGTGAGGTATTTTTCCGCCCTCCTTAGTAATTCATCAAAGGTTCGTACTGGCTTCTTGGCTAGAGACGTAAACAGGTCTCCATCTCTTAGCCCGTTAGTGAGGGCATTGATTTTGACCTCTGAAGAAGTTGTTGGTACCTCTAAGGCCGCTTGGTTGAATCTTTTCAAGAAAGCCCGAAGACTCTCATTCTCTCCTTGTCGCATGTTAAACAAGGTAAGGGTGGCCCTAGGTTGCCTCCTAGCGCTGGCAAATTGGTGCAAGAATAGTTCACTGAACTCCGACCATGAATGGATGGTGTCGGGCCCTAGCTGGGTAAACCATTTTTGTGCCGCTTTAGATAAGGTAGTTAGGAATACCCTGCATTTAACGCCCTCTTAGTATCGGTGCAATAGGGCGGCATTCTCGAACCTCATCAAATGCTCGTACGGGTCCGTGGTGCCATCATATTCGAAATTTAGAGATTTAAAATTAGGAGGCAGTTCATCTTGTAAAATATTGGATGAGAATTGATAACCAGTAACGTAAGAAGGTTTACTTACGTTGTCAGTCATATGTTTCTGCATGTCTTTCATTTCTCTTCGTAAAGCGTGTATTTGATCATTGACCGCTCCCTGGTAAGTGTCATCCGTACTTTCTCCGATCCCTGTATCTAGAGTGGTATCACCAGGAATCCTCTCCATATTCCTCCTGGGAGGGCGATCAAGGACGCTTCTCTCGGCTTGAGAAGACACTTTTTCTTCCTGATTCTGAGGGAGACCTTCATTCCTAGAGGGAACCGGAGCCGAATCAATGACATATTCCGGGGGATTCTGCTTCGTTCCTTCATTGATTGGTAGAGTAGGTCCAGGAGGGCGAAGTCCACGAGATGCAATTATTCTTTCCACTGCTTGCGCTATCATCCCATCCAATTGGTCTTGAGAGATAGTAAAGAGTTCCGGTTGGGCATTAGGTTGAGGAGTGTCCTTGTTCGTCCCACTTCCCGAAGCTCCCACCGTGTTCCCCTCTTGGACGAGAGGGATATCTTCCAATGTAGGATTTGCAGGCTGTTTCCCTAGATTTCTATTTACAGGAAACCCTAGTGGGGGCGGAGGAAAGGGAAGAGGAGTGGAATCTCCCTTCTCCTTAGTCTGTTTCGTCAAATCTTGCTCTCCACCCATTTAATATGGAAACTTTTCCTCACTTCTTAGCTCGAAATGTTCCCACAGACGGCGCCAGTTGTTGCGTCGAAAAAGAACGTCTATTGATATCAACCGTTCCTTTGCGAGCGCTGCGAATCACGGGTTTTGAATCGCTCTTTATCTTTGGCAATCTTCACGTAGAATCTCCTGGAAGATCCCGAAATGATCTGCAAAAAAGCACGCCGGAGGGGAGTCCGGCGCGGAGTCTCCGACGCTCAAGTCAGAATCGTTCTAGGAGAATAAAAGGGGAATTTCCGTGTAATCCAAGGGAAATTTTGGCGAAAATCTATGATACTTCTTCTCAATTCAGTGTATATCTTGTAAAAATGTGTATATTCTGTAAAAAACGTAAGTGATAATGTGAAAATAACCTGCTTATATACCTGGTCCTCCTTTTTCGGAAAGAGGAAGACTCCTTCCCCCTATATTTGCTCGCCTCTTCCTACAAATTCGGACCACCCCTTTGAAGGCTAGGTCCAACTCCCTAAATACTCGGGCCTTCTATATATCGGCCCCTATCTTCATGGATGGACTCTTTCTTTTGACCAAGTTAGAAAAGAATGATCCCTACTATGCGTTTCCTTTGGGCGAAATCCCTGGGCCCAAAGGCTATCAATTCTTGAATATGGATCAAATGCCCAATTACTCTTATTTCCCTGTTCAGGCCTAGGAGTGTATTAATCTATCCTTCAATCTTATTGCCCTAATTAAGCCCATTATAATTTATCCCGTTTCCACGCGTGACTTTTTCAAGAGACATATTTTATCCGCATATCGTAAAAAAGATAAATCTTTAAGAGAGTAGAAAAAATAATAAGATAAATTATAAAAGAAATGATCCATTCCTTTAATTACTCCCTTCTCATACTTCCCTTAGAATGTGGCGGAGAAGGTGTGTACTGTGTGGGGAGCGTGTGTCGTGATCCTTCCATGTGGCGGTGCATCGACATTTGGATGAGGGAAAGACCATTGGGAAATTGTGCCGCAACGCGTAGATCGCAGACCAACTGATTGATATGAGTATGGAGTATTTTGGTTCCAAATCTTTGCTCCTTTACGTTGCGCAGAGGTAAATTTTATGTATGTACTGCATAATAATGTTTACAATTTTGCTGGAAGACTGATTATTAATTTATGATTCAACTTTATACATACTTGCTTTAATTATTTTATTTATTTTTGTCAAAATTCCACTCGGTTCCTAACTCTGTTTTTCCTTGTTTCCCAATCTGGGCATAATTTTTTTTGTCTCTTTGGGTGATTGAACTAGGATATGCATAGCTTTGCTTGTGTTGGGTGTTTTTTGATGTTGTAATCTATTTGTCTTTGAGGTAGGTTTGGTTTATGATGCCAAATGATGATTTCGTCTTTGAGAATCAAATACTCGTGAATTGTAATTTGTACTGCATTTGAGAATTGAAACCTGCCAGTTTTTAATGGAGTTTGAAATGATGCCCTGTCTGCTGTCTGTTGGTGGCCTGGCTTCTTTTGCTTTTGCTTTGAATTACCTGTATGACTTGTGGCCATTATTATTGATGATTTTTATAGAGGTGAATGTCTAATATGTATATGTTGATGCAACTCATGAAGCCATTCATTTACCCTTTTAAGATATCTTTCTTTTGAATTCAAAATCCAGCTGTGTTCATCTTTCTTCACAGGTGCAGCAGAAGCCTTAGACGGCTTCAACTTGTTTATACCTCTAAAGTGAAGCTATGATTGAAGAGGAGCTACATCTGTACTACACTTGTATCAATGCAGAAGCTATTGAAGCCTTCTTGCCCGCTGTTGAGGTCATTTAAATTGAACAAATGCTGGAATAGGCAGCTACATGTGGAGTGTGATCTAAGTGCCCGAGCAATTGCTGAAAACATGCCCGGACTGCGACATCTTCAACTTTATGGAAACAAAATGACAAATGAAGGTTTGCAGGCTATCATTGAAGGTTGCCCTCATCTTGAATCGCTTGATATAAGACAGTGTTTCAATGTTCATTTTGGAGAAGATATAGAGAGATTATGCTCACAAAGGATTAAAGATTTGAGGAAATGATTATCAATTTGATGCTGTGATTTATGAATATGAATCATACGATTGCGAATATATGACTTGCGTGGATATGATGCTTGATTGAGGTGATTAATATGGATTTTTGTGGGGTAAGTATTTCTTCATCCGAACATGATGATGATGAAGATGTATAAGCAAAGAAGGTGTGGATCTTTGTTGGTCTCTAATGCTCCTTGCATGTTTATAGTGTCTCTATTTGTTTGGTTGGATTTGCAAGATGGATAATTTTGGTCATCTTTTGTAGCTACCATTTATAAAGTCAATTGAATCGTAAACTTTGTTTAAGTGCTTAAATTTGCATTTCACATTTGTTGAATTCGTTTGGGTGGTTTGCTCTCCTATGTAGAGTCTATGCAATTTGGAGCAATGCCATGTTTGAAAATGGTTCTATACATATACAAAATTAAAAAATCTATATTGAGTTTGAAGTTATCTAAGTTGCCTATGTAGAGTGACTAGAGTCTATGCAACTTGGATCAATTTCATTATATTACATAAATTACTGTATCGAGCTTGAGTTCAAAATTCTCCAAATTTTAAGCTGAATTTTTAAATCAAGTCGAGTTCTAAGTTTGAGAGCTTGAAGCTACTCGCCTTTATAAACCCCCACATGTTGGTAGATTAGTAACCTCGTTTGTGCAGTTGGTAAGATAATCAAGTTCCTAAGGCATGCAATGTGGATACAAAACTAAGAATGATTGTTTTTTTTTTTTTTTTGAAAACAACAAAATGTATTAAAGTGAATACAAGGGTACTCAACGTCTGAGATCAAATCTTTCCTCTAGCCTTTAATAAACAGTTTCAAATTCTCACGCAATATAATTCAAAACAACCTTCCACATTTAGTACAAGGCAATTGAAAACTACTGAATTTCTGTACTTAAATCCTCGTATTTCCTGTTTCAATTTTCATTATTTTAGCTATGGACTATATATATATATATATAGATAGATACCACACAAAATTTTTGCGATGTTTGTAATTTTGTCATTATAGCTTCTCTAACTAAAAATCTTTAATGACAAAACTGTCACTAAAAAAAGCATCTTTAATGAAATGATGGACCTAGACAGAGTTAAGAGCAACATAACAGTAGATGAGGTCCTCCATCTCCTTCCAGGCTCCTATCCCCATTTTTACGATCATATTTTTTCGATCATTTCGACGATGTAGTCTCGAATAAAAGACGACGGATTCGTGGAATACTTGACAGTTCTTCGATTCCACACAAACCCTCGCAATCTTACCCTCGTAATCGTTGTTCGACGTTCTTCATCGTACAAAACTCACGATTACCCCAACATCAAGAAGAAGAAATTGTAGTCCGTGCTCGGCGTCCTTTTGTCCGACCCCCTTCGACTACCCCCTATCCCTCCCAACCGCCGATCGGTTCCCCCAGCCGATCACCCTCAGCGGTTGAATCCCAAGTGGTTATCCTTTTCCCTTCTTCTTGAATTCACTTACCATCATTGTAACCCACTCTATAGCGTGCCTTCTACGATCAACCCACCTAACTTCCTTCACCGCTGCAAACTCCCATCCTCCCATGGTAGATCCAGCGAACAAAATTGATGGCTGTCGCCTCGATTCAACCCCCCTATAGTCGTTGCTTGACGCCCGGTGTCATCCAAACTCCCGACTGCCACCCTCAACCGTTGCTCAGCACCCAACATTGATCAAAACTCACGGTTGCAACCCCCTCACGGTAACCTATTTTGGTTGAACCAACCGTGCCGTCACGACGAAGCTTTCTTCTTCCCCAAGCTCTCTTCCATGGCAGCGCTGCAACTCCACCATCCAGCAGTCTTGATGGTCGTTTGTCCTCCTCGGTCTGAACAACCGCTCGCAACGCCATCTTCTTCGGCACACGCATCCCAATCCCTCGCAGCCCGGCCTGCTTCGCTTCCCCTCTCGTCTTCAATTGCTTATGATCAAGATTGGACTCTCCTACGACTCTCCATCTTGATCTTGAGGGGGCGTATTAGGCATATATAAATATATTAAAAGATATTTTATATATCTTGTATAATATATTTTATATATCTTTATTTTCCTTAATTAGAGATTTAGGATACATACGTTTTTGTATCTATAAATACTTCTTTCATGTACTCTTTACGATCCTTCAATGAAATCATAATTTTTCTATTCATGCGGATGGATTCGTGGAATACTTGACAGGTCTTGAAAAGAATTGCAGACATCTTATCTTTGTGGAAGCTTAGCAGAAAAGCTTATGATTCTTGAACTTTTCCCTCTCTACTTCTTCTTCATCAATTTTATGGTGATTTATTCATTTTATGGTGATTTCTTCATTCTTAAACAATTGTTGTAATTATAAAATGTCCTCGCGAAAGTAGCAATCGGATCGGATCGGATCAATCTACAAATTCAGTCCGTTTTTTAAAATATAGTCCGGGACACTATTTTTTTTTCCCTTTATACCATATGATCGAGTTAGAATACTATATAACTTTTTAAAGTTATGAGTTAGAAAAGTCAAGACATTGAATAAATCGTGTGGCTTGAGTGAAGTGAGAAAAGTTTTCGAGAAAAATTATAAAAAGTGAAAAACATTGCACATTAATACAGGTAAAACAATTAATTATAAATGATTGGTGGGGTGAGATTATTATTATTCTATTAAGTGACGGACACAAAATTTCTATAAAAAGGCAGACTTCGCCCTGTCTTATAAAAGACAATACTTGAAATGCCATTAGATCATTAATCTAACGGATGTAATTTATTTTATATGATTGCATTTCGCATTAGTGCGTTTGCTCTATGCAATATGCAATCGCACTGTATCGCTCTACTATTAAATTAAATTAAATTAATATATATAAAATCACAAAAATATCCTTTTTAATTTAAAATAAATAAAAAATATTTAATTATAAAATAACATTTTCACCCCTAATTTTAATTTTTTATTTATATTTTACCTACACCTACTAATTTAATGAGTTCACCCCAAATTATATTTTTACTACAATTATCCACACTCACTCATTTTATGACTTCACCCCAAATCATTTTTACTACAATTGTCTGCACCCGCTCATTTTATGAGTTCACCCCCAAATCATATTTTTACAACGGTTATCTACACCCGCTCATTTTATGAGTTCACCCCCAAATTATTTTTTTACTACAATTATTTGCACCCGCTCATTTTATGAGTTCACCCCAAATCATATTTATACTATAGTTATCTACACCTGCTCATTTTATGAGTTCACCTTCAAATCATTTCTTTTTTACAACGGTTATCTACACCCGGTCATTTTATGAGTTCACCCCCAAATTATTTTTTTACCACAATTATTTGCACTCGCTCATTTTTTAAGTTCACCCCAAAGGTTTTTTTTTAAAATAATTACATTTAAAATATTATATTATCTTTTTACTAATTTACACAAAATATAATGATAAAATCAACCCTCATTTATACATTTACAATCTTGCAGTCGAGTCATTGCCGAGTTACCGTCGATTAACCACTAAATCACCCATATTTTTAGAAAAAAAATCGTAAAAATATAATTAAAAAAAACTATCGAAATTAGGCACAGATCTCGATTTTTTTTTCTTCTCATTTTTCAGTTTTTATTCCATACTTTTTATTTCTTCATTTTTTTTCATTAGTATTTTTTTTTAAATTTTAATACAAAATAATATTATATGTATTATTTTATTATAGTCAGTAATACAATAAGTAATAACCAATAATACCATAAATAGTAATTAGTAATATCTTTATAATAACAAATAATTACACACATCTAATTACAGTAAAATTTTATACAATAACAAATAATTCCACAAATCTAATTATATTCAATAATACAAAAAACAATTATCAGTAATACCATGAACATTGATCGTTAATATCTTACACAATAACAAATAATTCCACAAATCTAATTATATTCAGTAATACAAAACATAATTATCAGTAATTCCATAAACAATAATATGTAATACCATAAACAATAATAATCAGTAATGCCTTAAGCAATAATAAATAATTCCACATAATCAGTAATACCACAAACAATAACCAATAATACCACAATAAATAATCAATAATAACATCATCAATAATCATTAATATTAATTTAATAGTGTATTAATAGTAATACCACAATCAATAACTAGTGATACCAATACCACTAACAATAATACCATAAAAGAAGTGGAGGGAGTACAGATCGAGGTGTACTGAAGAAAATAGGGGGTGCACATTACCAAGCCCAATTGAACGGAACCTTAGCCCAATGGGAAGACACCCTAGGTCAGCAGTCGCGCCTGAGATTTCATCGGCAAGGTCACCGGCTCCGAGTGCTGGCCGATTAGAGATCCATCAGCAACATACTCACAGTCCTCCGTCGGGCCGCCGTCAGCCGGAGGAAGAGGCTATGCAGGAGCAGGGTGAAGAAGACGAAGCAATGTAGCTTCGATTTGGACAGAGATGAACGACGAGCACGAGGCAGCGTCGATCCGAGTGTTGTAGGCGAGCGCCATTGATGTCGGAGAAGATCCTAGATCGCGAACACAAGAGAGATTGATGGAAGTAGTCGCGTCGGTGGTTGAAATGAGTAGAGATTTTTGGCCGAGATGGAAGATGATGCCAATTGTCATGGAAGTGAAGAATCGTCATTGCGATTCGAGAAGGGGTCTCACGCCCGGCAAGCGCCGCCGTCGAGGGGGTGGTCGGGTATGGTGGTGGTAAGGTCACCCGCCGAACGACATGGATTTTCGACAGGTCCTTTACTCATCAAATTAAAATTGAAATTCAGGTGCACCGCTGATCGACTATAATAAAATCATACCTATAATATTATTTTGTATTAAAATTTAAAAAATACACATAAAAAATGGAAAAGAAAGGCATCAAAATAAAATAAAAAAAGTAAAAGGAAAAAAATGAATAAATAAAAAAATTGAAAAAATAATTGAAAAATAAACTTAAAATGGAAAGAAATAAAGGAAAAGAAAAATTAAAAAGAAAAAAAATTGAGATTTGTGGCTAATTTCGATAGTTTTTTATTAATTATATTTTTACGATTCTTTTTTTAAATATGGGTGAGTTGGTGGTGAATCGAAGGTAACTCGGCTGCATATTGTAAATATATAGATTAGAGTTTATTTTATTATATTTTGTGTAAATTAATAAAATGATAATATAGTTTTTTAAATGTGATTATTTTTTTAAAAATATTTTGGGGTGAACTAATAAAATGAGCGGGTGCAGAAAATCTTGGTAAAACAATAATTTGGGGGTGAACACATAAAATAAGCGGGTGTAGATAACCGTGGTAAAAAATGATTTGGGGGTGAACTCATAAAATGAACGAGTGCAGATAATCGTAAAAAAATGATTTAGGGTGAACTCATTAAATGAGCGAGTGCATATAATAATAGTAAAAAATAATTTGGAGGGTGAACTCATTAAATGAACGAGTGTAGATAACCGTAATAAAAAATGATTTGGGGTGAACTCATTAAATGAACAGTGCAGATATCCGTAATAAAAAATGATTTGGGGTGAACTCATTAAATGAGCGAGTGCATATAATAATAGTAAAAAATAATTTGGAGGGTGAACTCATTAAATGAACGAGTGTAGATAACCGTAATAAAAAAATGATTTGGGGTGAACTCATTAAATGAACAGTGCAGATAACCGTAATAAAAATGATTTGGGGTGAACTCATTAAATGAGCGAGTGCATATAATAATAGTAAAAAATAATTTGGAGGGTGAACTCATAAAATGAACGAGTGCAGATAACCGTAATAAAAAATGATTTGGGGTGAACTCATTAAATGAGCGAGTGCATATAATAATAGTAAAAAATAATTTGGAGTGCATATAAGATCATGGGTAAAAAAAAAAAAGAGGGCATTTTAGAAATTTTATATATTTTTTAATAAAAAATAAAAAATTAATTTAATTGCGAAAGGCATTCGCTTATTGCGAAATTAAATGATGTGGCAACTTATTATTGGACGCCTTACATAAAACAGTGCGAATCCCCTGTCTCACCGTAGAAAAGCCCTAAAAAATAATATTATAAAATGTTATATCAACAAACAAAAATTCATTATAAAATTTTCAATAGACCTCATTTTATTAAATTTAACGACTTTTGTTATGTTTAAAAAAAATTAATTTTAACTGTTTTAACTAAGTGAAACAGTGTTAAAATTTAACGTGCATTCTCGTTGAGACATTAGTCAACAAATGTAAAATTTAAAATATACCTTCCTCAGTGATGACTTCATACCTTAACAAGTTCACTTTTGAATTTTTAGTGATGTGTGAGGTCAAATAAATGAGGAGTATTTTGAGTGATTTAGTGACATTTAAAGGGAGTTTAGTGAGGTTAAATTAGGGGATTTCACCAATAAGGTCATTTCACATAGAGTTTTCTAAAAAAAGAACAAAGTTTAAATTAATTTCAAATTAAGGACAAAATCCTAATTAAATGTACCATCTTACCCTTAATACTTAAAATTGAATTTTAATATATTAATTAGTCAACAATTTTAAAAATTGAAATGCAAATCTTTCTCTCTACCTCTCAAACACTGCTAATTATTCTACATCCCCAATTTTAGGACTTTCCTTAAAGCAGATATTCAAGTCTTCCCCAAATCTGATATTCAAGTCTTCCCCAAATCTCTCATATTTAATTGCATTTTCCACAAAGCTATGATATTCAATTAGTCTGAAAATTTGCAGAAAAATTGTCAAATCAAATTAGATATTTTCTTCAGAAAAATCGCTGACTTGATTATGCAGAAAGATCTGCAGAAAAATCTCTGATTATAATGCAGAAAAAAAATAATATTAAAGTTGCATAAGCATATTAATAATGCAGAAGTGTGCAGTAAATTATGCGCATATGCAAATATCATTATGCAGAAAAACGACTTTAATGCAAATTTGATCTGCAATAATAAAATTCGTTATTCGATCTTGGTGACTTGATTCAAGACTTTTAGAATAATCCATCGAATAATCCAACTTGGTTTTCCCATCGACTTCGATCTTGAGTATCACGAAAAAATTCATACACGTAGAAACGCAACTTTATGTTCGCCCAAATATATGAAGATAGAATACTTTTGAAACTGAAATCAATAATTTAACACAGTAATTTACAGAAATTGAAATCAATGATTTAACATAATAATTTGCAGAACTGGAATCAATGGCCAAATACTTTTGAAACTCGATTAACTGCATTTTTTTACGAGGGGTACTCAATCCAAAACACTTACAAATGGTATCACAGCTCTCCCACAAAAACTGCAGGCCTTCAACTGCCTCCTATCCTAGACCAATATTCATCTAAATACATATGGAAGGATCATAGCACCAAGCACATGAATCGAATATGAATCTATACAGAATATGAATCGAATTTGCAACACTCGATTAACTGCATTGATCATCTATACAGAATATGAATCGAATTTGCAACACAATTGAATTTGCACGATCCATTAACGGTACTGAATTAATCATACACAATGTCAATCGAATTTGCAGTAGGATTTTATTATATAAAGTAAGAATCAATAATTAAAGATTTGAATGTAATATTGAATATGGATCACGAATAGGAAAAGTCAAATAATTTATTTTAAACGCAGCGATCTTGATTAGTAAATTGAAATGGAAAAAATCTTGATTGAGCGGAAATTGTTGAAGACGAGGCGACAAAAAAGGGATGTAAATTCATTAATTAAATTTGAAAATTTTGAATTAGCCTCTAAATTTAAAGTCAAGGGCATAATTGGTTATTTACATTCAATTTTGACCTTAATTTAAATGATTAGAATTTTGGTTCTTAAATGGATAAATGTCTATATGAATGAACCTTTTTATAAAAATTCTCGTTATAAATAAATGAGAAGTATTTTGGTTGATTTATTGCGGTTTAAATGTGATCTAGCGAGGTGTACGGAAGAATGTGGACTCAAAATGAGTGATGTTGGTCCTGAAAGGAGTATGACACAAGTGTATTGGGGGGGGGGGAGATGCACTTGTGTATGCAAATCTTTTTCAATTTAATCAAATCAAGCTATCAGTAGAGTTGTCCTGGACAACTTCCCTGAGTATGTATAACCTTGTTAAGATAATCAAGCTACTGAATATTATGAAGTATTCAGTTGAATAACTATCTAAGTAGGTTATATGTGCAGAATTACAGTTGGCCCTTTATATTTAAACTCCTTTTAATTCTGAAATTCTCTCTTAACACTTAAACTGTTTTCAGGGAACTTATCCAAAACAGTTTTGCACAGCTTGTGATGTTTGTCTTTTGAAAGTATGTTTGGTGCCGTGTATGTATGTGTTACTTGTATGAAATGACTTGTAAGTAAATAACACAAGAGTTTATAGTGGTTCAGAGACTCAAGCTCCTACATCCACTTTCCCTAATTTAACAAGATAATTCATTCACTCTGGAATTACTTGTTTTATAGTGCCAAGGTGCACTGATCAACCACACTACTCCTTAGTGCCTTGATCCCTAGGAATTCAGAGTCCTAGTACTCTCTCAACTCTAGAACTAAACCGTTCTTCTCTTGACAGTTCTAGTTCTCACACTTCTACCTCAACAACTCTCCTAACTTTCCTTGAAAAGTTTAAGGGTTGATGTTGGTTCCAACTAAGGTGAGATATCTTTTACAATTGAGTTTTGTGTAGAGATAGGATATCTCTCTAAGCTTTGAATGATATACAGTTTGGTTCAGCTTAGATGAAGTGTATGGAAACTAAGAATGAAATATTCTTATGAGTGCTTAAGGCTTGAAGTTTTCTCTGAATTGTTGGTTAAGTTCTTTGTAGTTGGATGTTGGACACTTCAAATGGTTTCCACACATCAGTATTTATAGAGCATGATGAGGTCCCAAGTTAGGCCTCAAAATGCCTCAAAATGCCTATATTCATGTCTTCTTGAAATCTGCAACTTGAATATAGTTTCTTGAAAGTGACATGTCTGTTGGTCCCAAGTTAAGTGTAAGATTGATTAAGCTAAGAAAAGTCTAGAGGGGAGGGGTAAATAGACTTTTCAAAATCTTTAAAAATATCAGAGTTTATAATGCGGAAATGTGTTCTGAACAGTACTGCTCTTACTGGGTTAGATCAGTACTTTCCAGTTTCAGTTTTATACTCAACTTTTATTTAGATCTTTTACTTTGTAAACTTTAATGTTCTTAGTTAAACAATTCAAACAAATATCAAACAGAAAGTAAAGAACACAATATTTATAGTGGTTCGACAAATGTCTACATCCACTCTCACAACTCCAGTTGTGAAGTTTTATTAACTCTTCCTTCTTGAGTTTCTTGTGGCTTAAAGTCCCAAGATTAAGACTGTGATCTTATCGATTACACTCCCAAGTGTATCTTCGATCGACTAGTAATTTCACAAGTAACTAGCACACTTGTTTACACAATACAAACTTTAAAATGAAAAGTAAACTTCTCTGATTGTAGCCTTTGATTCTTCTCTTCAATTCAGCGACTTCTTCTCAGATTGACCTCCTTAACTCTGTGAGTTCTTGAATGCTTCGAATACTTTGATTGCTGTTGAATGCACTTAGATGAGTAGTCTTTCAGTAGTAGCAGTCCTTTCAAGTAGAAGATCACACAGTATTTATAGAACTTAGTATGACAGTTAGCAGTTTGTGAACTAACTCTCAACTAACTCTAAAACTGTTTTTGTTGTAACTTCCTTTTGTAACCGACTTTGTAACTTCCTTCAACTTATTTCAAGTCGGCATATATTCAAATATATCTTCAGTTACGCCTTAATAAGTTTTCCAAACTTATTCTTCAAACTTACCAACTCAGCACAATAATTTACTGCTCTGATTCTTATTGCTCTGAGCCAGTCAGCACAGTTCTCCAAAACTGTTCTAACTTCTTCAGAATACATCTCTTGTACTTCTGAGCTTCTCTTCAACTCTTCTTGAAGGTCTTCTTATTCTGAAGTAGTCTTCTGAGTCTTCAATAATCTTCTGATCTTCTTCTAATATATTCATAATCTACTGTTCTAAACTATTACAATGCTGATTACAATAAAATACAACTTTACAAATATAAAACCTATCTATACATCAACTGAACTACATACAGATGAGTATATTTAAGTCCTATACTATAAGCTGTCTATACAATGCAAACATCAGCTTAGTTCCTAATAGTTCTTATATCAGATTAGTAAACACACTAAGATCAGTAAACATATATAAGATCAGTAACGCAGTTTATAAGTTTTCTTAAGATGACTTAGTTAAGATGACTTAGAACCACATATATCATTAACTTTAAGTTGCTTTTGGCCATCAAAACATACAATCATCAATTAGAACATTGTTTATAGGATTCATATCCTAACATTTTCCCCCTTTTTGATGAAGCCAAAACTACTTAAATGTTAATAAATCAGTAGTTAAGTATGTAGTCTATCATAACAGTTCATCAATTCAAAATTCATATCATATTCATAATCAGATCAGATAATGCACATATTACACATAATCACATAATATATAATATAGAAATAAAGATAAGGTTAAGAAATGTTATCTTGTGAGCTTCTCCTTCATCTTCATTCTTCAGATTCTGAATGCCAAGTAGAGTCTTGTCTTGATATCCATCATATGTTGATGATCAGTGATGCCTTCATCCTTAATGATCTTCGCAATGATGTTACCAATCTCTTTGTAATCAGGTTCTCCATTCTCAAGTCTTGGAGGATCCCAGATTGGTTCTTCAGGACATAAGATTTTAATATTAGCAGCAACAGCAGTAATTATGATATCTTCCCAGAAATCTCTTGATATGTTCATCATGAACTCTTCAAAATCAGCAAATTCTGCTTCCTTGTTCGGATTATCACCAAACTTCTTCACAATGAAGTTTGCAATCTGCCACCTTTGCTTCAGATTATTCCATAATTCCATACTTTCTGGTAGAACTATGAATTCAACAAAGTCTTCATTTTTGAAATTCTTATTAACTTTCTTTCCTGCAGCTTTATTCTAAGCTTTCATCTTCCTTTTTAAAGCAGCAACTCGATTTTCAAACCTCTTACTTAATGATTCAACATCTTTCAACTTTTTCTTCTTTAACTCAGCTTCAACTCTTTTCTTCTGCATTAATTCCAATTTCTCCTGAGCTTTAGCCATTTCTTCTTCTGATGGTTGATCACTTGAAACAACATGTTTCAATTTACTTCTTGATCTGGTAACTCTACCAGTCTCTTCAGCTCCTTGCTCTTCTTCATCACTTAAGATCAATCTCCTTTTCTTCTGTCCAGAACTTTCAGCAATATCAGTTCTAGTAGAAGTCTTCACAACAGCTTCCTGAGATTGTTGTTTCCTAAGCTTGATCTTTCTATTTAGACTAACAGTCTCTTCTTTCAACTCATATTGACCAACAACTAACTGAGCTTCTTGTTGTTGAGTTTGCTCCATTACCCTTTTTATCTTATCTTCCACCTTTTTGGCTTCATCATGCCATTCTTTCAAGGGAGTCATGTGTTGTTCCAACCTGTCATGCAACACTTGAGATAACTTCTTCTCTTGAAGTCTATGAAGATCATAAATCTTTGACATTGTATGCTCCATAACTCTGTCATAAGCATTTTCAGAAGTAATCTTATTCAATCTTTCAGTGGCTTCTTGAAAATTTTTCACAACAGCCTCTAATTTGACTTGAAGCTCATCGTTCTGCTTCTTCAGAAAGTCAAATCTAGAATCATCTAGAACAGATTCTTGAGGAACTGTTCTGACAGTTTCCTGCACAGCTTCTGGGACACCAATTTGGTGTGCTCTGAATTTCATCAGCACAAACACTATGTTCTTGCTCAATAACCTCAATAGATCCAAGAATTTCAGTGGTTTCAATCACTTCAGTAGCATCATCAAGTGCTTCCTCTTCTTGATCTACAGCAATAACATCATCCATATGCACATCCAAATTTTCAGTTGCTTCATTATGGTGAACCTGATCCTTAATTTCATCATCAGAAATGTCCATACGATCATCAGCATCACCTTCAGCTTGGTTAACAGGTTCCACATGATAAGAAAATCCAGTTATTCTTTCAACCAACTTTACTACAGATTCTGGAGTTAACAATTCTGTAAAAGAATCTACACTAGCTGCATCTTTCTGTTCTTGTTCCCAATCATCAAAGACCGAGGAACCACCCATACCATCCATAATAACCAAAGATTCCTTCAGATCACTTCTTTTCAGGTAAACCCATGTACCTATTCTAAGAAGTCTTTCAAATTCAATTGAGCTCTCATCCAAACCATGAAACTCCTTTAAGAGAGCTAACCTCAACAGTATCATAATACGATCTTTCTTATCACAAATAGGATAATCCATCAAACAAGCAGGTTTGGGAGCTATAAACTCAGGTTCTGGGGAGGATGATATATCAATGGGTACAGAAAAAGGTTCAAATTCATGTTCAGTAGAATAATCATGAATTGGGTTATGTTTTGGAGGACTTGAATGGGGAGTAAAATGAATTGGAGAGTTTTGAGGGGATATGTGAGGACTGTTCTGATGCAAAGGAGAATAGTGAACTGACGCATCAGAATGGGTTGATTGTTGATCAATGGGTTGAGCAGGTATAGGATTAAAATTTGAAGGGGTAGATGACATGGTTTTATGCTTCTTACTAGGTCCAGCAATTCCTCTACCTTTTGTTCTCTTATAAATAACAATTAGGCTAGAATCACTTACCTCCTTTTGCTGACTATCTGTCTCCTCCTCATCTGCATCTGTCTTCTCCGAATTATCAGAAGACAACTTCCTATCCTTCCTTGGTAGTGATCTGCTAGGATCATGCCTTGCCTTTAATCGAACTTCAGGAACCTCATCCTCATATTTGTACATCGAATTTCCAGAATCTTGCTGTTGAGGTTGATCCTGAACTTGTAGTTGTTCAAATTCCACAGATTCCTTTTTGAACAAAAACTTATTTTGATGAAATTTCTTTGGAGAGCTCTAATCAGACTTCTTTTCTGCCAAGGTTGGTAGCAGAATACTGAGCTTGTTTCCAAAACCAAGCATAGACTTGATGGAGAACTCTTTTGACTCATCATCAAACAACACCTTTTCCTTTTCACTTAACAACCTCTCAATGAAAAATCCTTGCCAGTTGCCGTTGACACGATCAATTATTGCAGCCATTACTCGAATTTTCAAATTCGTGAGAGCATCCTGGCTATGATGTTGCCCTAACAAACATTTTCCAGCAATATCCATCAATAACTTCAAGCCAGATGTGGGAAGAATCGCCTTTTTGAGATTATGCAGCGTTTTGGGTTCAACACCAGTCCATCTTCCAACACATTCCTTTTCTTGCCCTTCCATATAACTCAAAATATGAACAGGTCCTTCCGGTAAATCAAAAGCGAGACCTAGAATCTCTCTCGACAATGAGACTCTGTGTCCTGAGAGCATCGATCGGACACCGTTGTTGTCGCCCTGAAGTTGCAAATAGAATTCCATTGCCCCAGGTTCAAAAACCATCTTGGGGAATGATTCTAAGAACTTCCTTAGCCCACTTTCTTCGCACATGGTGAGAATAACTTGATTCTCTGCATTTTGTTGTCTGGCGAAGTACACAACGTTTTCAACAAAAATACCCTTCTGACTGAGCCATTTTGTTGAATCGAACGTACCTACAACTTTGTTAGTTTGATTCTTAATTCTGAGAATCGCCATTTGAGAGAGTATAATAAATTGAGAAAGAGTAGTAGAAAGATTTTTAGAATTCTCTTAGCTCGTAAATTCCAGAAATGTAAAGTGAAGAAGATGAAGTGTGGGAGATCGTGTTTAATGAATTCAAAACAAATCTAGGGCTTAGATTGAATTAATTTTGCACGATGTGTGGTTTGGATTGAGTCTTGAAATCCGTAAGTTAAAACAAACGTTCCAGATTCCAGAACCCGTTCCAATTCTTGAAGCTAATTTGTGTTAGATAGATACACCATTAAAAATTAGGTCACAAATAGAGGAGTGTACAAATCTTCTCTATTAGTAATCTAATAATTGAGCAGTTTATTTGACTTAGAAAATTCTAAGGCAAAATACTGGTCTGATGCCTATCAACACATTAGTTTCCGCACACACTATACTTCATTTTCTTACTTCTATATAAAAGAAATGTACTTATCTGGATCAGCTGAGTACTGTGATCAGCTGAGTAATTTTTTTTTCAAACATCAGATCAGTAGTTGGGTCAGCACATTTATCCTCAAATCAGTTCCCAACTCTTCTGATAAACACCTTTTTGACACCAGTATAGTACTCTCATATTAGTAATGTGTCTCAGATCAGTTCTATTCTGTAGACAGATTTTCTGTAATCAAATCAGTTATGTAGATAGTTTAATCAGTAGTCAGATCAGTTCTGTAGAAAGATTGATATTGTAGTCAGATCAGTTCTGTAGACAAAGAAACTTTGTAATCAGAACAGTTTTGTAGACAAATCAATTCAATAATCAGAACATGTCTATAGACAGATAAAGACTGTAATCAGATCAGATTTGTAGACAGATCATTTCTGTAATCAGATCAGTTCCCCCTCCAATGGAGAACTCCTCTTCTGTGCCTGTTTCACCTTGGTAGAAGTGTTAATTCATGCTTAATTGGTGGAATACATTACAGATCAGTAAGGAATAATTAAAATAGGTCTTTATAGGGTTTGTTCTAAGGTGACTAGTGCTCTGAGTCAACAGAAAGGATATTTAAGAAATCACAGATTCCCCCTTAAATGTATATTCTCAATTCCCTCAGCTTTACCAGCTTCCTCATCGGGATTAGGCACCTTAGTACCCTTTTTACCTGTTTGGGATGAATGTAGTGGTCTTGGCATGGTCTATCTTTCTGAATTACCATTCTTGGAGTACTGTTCTTGATATCAGCACAATACCTGAAATGTTAGTACATGCTTCTATACACAAGTAGGTTCCATATCAATCAACCCCAAACTTATGCAAAGCTCTCTAAATCTAGTTTCAGCCAAAGGTTTTGTGAAAATGTCAGCTCTCTGAATATCAGTATGAATCTTTTCCATTCTAATGTTTTTTCTTTTCAACATGATCCCGAATAAAATGATGCCTAACATCTACATGCTTGCATCTAGTATGTAAAACATGATTTTGAGTAATGACAATTGCACTACTGCTGTCACAGAATATAGGTACATTAGATTCCACAATATTGTAGTCTCTAAGTTGTTGCATTAACCAAAGTAGTTGACTACAACAACTTCCTGCTGCCATATATTCTGCTTCAGTAGTTGAAGTTGCCACACTAGTTTGTTTCTTGGAAAACCATGATATGAGCTTAGAGCCTAAGAATTGGCATGAACCAGAAGTTGATTTTCTATCTATTCTACAGCCTCCAAAGTCAGAATCTGAATAACCACTTAGGAATAAATTATCATCTATAGAATACCACAAACCTCGATTGATGGTACCCTTTAGATATTTCAATATCCTTTTAGTAGTTTCCACATGACTTTCTTTGGGATTAGCCTGAAATCTAGCACATACACCTACTGCAAATGCAATGTCTGGCCTACTAGCAGTCAAATAGATAAGAGAACCAATTAAAGCTCGATAATAGGATTGACCAGCACACTTACCTCGTTCATATGGATCCATTTTGTATGTAGGTAGCATTGGTACTCCAACTGTTTTACAGGTCTTGATACCAAATTTATCTAACAGATTTCTTGTATATTTTGCTTGATTGATAAAGATACCTTCAGATGATTGTTTTACTTAAAGACCAAGGAAGTAAGTCATTTCTCCCATCATTGACATTTCAAACTTACTTTGCATGAGTTTGGAAAAGCTTTTACTCATGTTTTTGTTTGGAGATCCAAAAATTATGTCATCAACATAAATTTGAACAAGTAAAATGTCTTTACCTTCTTGTCTTCTGAACAAAGTACGATCTACTTTGCCTTTGGTAAAACCATTTTCAATTAAGAATAGAGAAAGTGTGTCATACCAGGCTCTTGGGGCTTCCTTTAGTCCATATAGTGCTTTCTTCAACCTGTATACTTGGTTACCATTTAACTCAAAACCAGGAGGTTGTTCTACATAAACTTCTTCAGCAAGTATACCATTTAAAAATGCACTTTTCACATCCATTTGATACACAGTGAATTTCATATAAGCAGCATAAGCAAAAAACAATCTTATAGCTTCTAGTCTAGCTACAGGGGCAAAAGTTTCATCATAATCAATATCCTCAGCTTGAGAGTAGCCCTGTGTAACTAGTCTAGCCTTATTTCTAACAACAAGATCATTCTCATCTTTCTTATTTTTGAAAATCCACTTAGTACCTACCACATTGTGATCAACAAGTCTATCTACAAGTTCCCATACATCATTTCTAGTAAACTGATTTAATTCATCTTGCATGGCAATAATCCAATTACTATCAGCCAAAGCCTTGTTCACAGTCTTGGGCTCAATAGAAGATAAAAAGCAACACCAGCAAAACAAAGAATTACTAGGTTCTGCTTTAGAATCAAACAGTTGTCTTCTGGTTTTAACACCTTTACCAGACTCACCAATAATCAGATCAGTAGTGTGAGCTAATTTCCATGTTTTTCTAGTCTTGACATGAACACTCTCATCATCTATATCATGCATCTCAGTATCATTAATATCAGCAGATTTATTCACAGATGAACAGTCAACCAATTCAGGCATATCAGTTGGCCTAGAAGTTTTACCTTTGTCTTTTACCTTTTCTACATCACCATCTTTGTTGAGGATGTTCAGGAATGGATTGTAGGCTTGCACATACTCATACACTTCAGTCTCACTTTCATCTTTGTCAGTTTGAATTTTCATATCATCAACTTTCTTACTGAGCTGATGGTCAGCAGAGTCCTGTACAACTTCATCAAAGACAACATGGGGTGTTTCTTCCACACATAGAGTAGAGAAATTAAATACCCTAAATGCCTTGATAGTAAAGGAGTATCCTAAAAATATCCCCTCATCTGCTTTAGCATCAAAAGCATTTAATTTGCTCTTCCCATTGTTATGAATAAAAGACTTACAACCAAAAATATGGAAATAAGAAACTCTTGGCTTTCTACCTTTCCATACCTCATATGGTGTTTTACCATGTACCTTGTTTAGAGCACTCCTGTTCTGAGTGTGGCAGGCAGTATTAATTGCCTCAGCCCAGAACTTTTGAGGTGTGTTGTACTCTGCCAGCATTGTTCTGCATGCTTCCTTTAGTGTTATGTTTCTCCTCTCTACAACTCCATTTTGTTGGGGTGTTCGAGCTGCACTTGTCAAATGCTGAATTCCAGCCTTAGAGCAATATTCTTTGATGTAACAGTTTATAAATTCAGTCCCCTTGTCACTTCTTATCTTGACAATGGGCTGACCTTTTTCTACTTGAAACCTCTTCAACAGTTCTGGTAGTTGGATTTGTGTATCACTCTTTTTGTGTAAGAAGATTACCCAAGTGAACTTTGAATAATCATCTACCACAACTAAAGTGTACCTTCTACCATTTAGTGTAGGGGGTTTTATAGGACCATGAAGATCCATGTGCAAGAGTTCTAAGACTCTGCAAGTAGAAAGAACAAGAATTGATTCAAAGGGAACCTTTACCTGTTTACCTTTCTAGCATGCATCACACACTTGTGACTTGAAATAGATTTCATTAGGGATACCTGCTGGAACACGCCGGCGAAGGCGGTCCGTCACCAGGATCGTTGTCGGATGCCAAACGTATAAATAAATAAATAAAACCTAAACATGCTTCTAAAACATAGTTTAGATCTGTTACCCTTGAAGATCGAGGCGTTGATTCCAATCTACAGATCTTCTAGTCTGTCTCCCAACTTCGCTCGAACACCGGGTAGACGGCGTGCTATCAAACGTGGAGAAGGTGCCTCAATTTCGTCTCCTTGAAACCCTAGCCGTTTTTCTCTATTTCGTGTGTGCTAGGGGGTTTCAAAACTATTTTGAGGCTCCTATTTATAATCTCCATAAGTTCATGGGCCAGACTAGGGATCCATTAGAAGGTATAGGGTTTGGGCTTCTTACAGGCCCAACTACTCTTATGTTCAGCCCAGAACATATAATTTGGCCCGAGAACATTAATTCATTCCACTAGAGAATTAATGTTGCACTCCCGTCCTATCCCGAACTGAATCAGGGCTTCTATTAGACATTATAATTCCCCGTGTTTAAGATATCGCACGTCCATTAATTATTAAAGCTTCTGACTTCTTTAAATAATTAATTTCTATAATTCCTTGAGTAGTACCACTCAACCTTGTTGTCGTACGGATTAAATCCACCTGCAGGGTTTAATACGACAATCCTTTATGAGTTTCCTCAAGGGGACATCATCAGCCTGGATGTACAGGACACGGTGCCCTAATGCCAATAATTAGACATCATGCGAGCGATGCCACTACCCAAAATACGGAGCGTGAAGAATCTACCAAGATTCTCACCTATGATACATCAAAGTAGTGAACAAGCACCCCACACATCTAAATATCACACTTAGGGTTAAGAATCATAAAAGTCACCAAGACCTCTAGTTCTTCATAACAGTCAGAACAGAAGAACATGTCTTATCTGTGATCCATTCAATACGCCTCAGCGCACTAGTATAAACTAATGGCTAAGACAAACCACTAACAAGTTTATACTACAACTTAAACCAATAGTTTTGTCCATAACTATCTCAGTTGTGAATATTGTTTATATCTTACAAGGGACTGACAATGTGATCTTCTGTGTGACTACAAACCCACCACATCGTCTACAATGCAAGATAAGCAGACATACAAGTAATCACAAAGAATGCAAAAATGTGAAAAACCATTTATTTCAGATAAAAGGAAATCGAATATACGTCACAAAAGCCTACTAAAAGTTTGCTTTACAGTATACACCAACAATCTCCCACTTATACTAAAGCTTAACTTTTAGTATACACATAAAGACATCAACATTTCTCCCACTTATACTCAAAGTCTAGCTTGTAATACATCGTAAACCAAGACCCTCTACATGTTTCTCAAAGATTTTTATTGCCAGCGTCTTTGTGAAAGGATCAGCCAAGTTATCCAACGACGCAATCTTAGCTACAGCCACGTCTCCTCGATTTACGATATCTCGTATAATGTGGTACTTTCGCTCTATGTGTTTACTTGCTCTGTGGGCTCTAGGTTCTTTCGAGTTTGCCACTGCACCTGCGTTATCACAATAAACAGTGATACACATCGGCATACTCTGAAATACCCCTAATTCCAGAAAGAAATTACGCAGCCAGACAGCCTCCTTTGCGGCCTCTGAGGCAGCTACGTACTCGGCTTCCATAGTGGAGTCCGCGATGCATTTCTGCTTCACACTTCTCCAAGATATGGCTGCGCCTCCCAGCATAAACACATAACCCGAGGTTGACTTCCGTTCATCTCGATCAGCCTGGAAATCTGAATCGGTATAACCCAAAGGAATCAAACTATTTGACTGGTATACTAGCATATAATCTCGAGTCTTTTTCAAGTACTTGAGAATATGCTTAACAGCAGTCCAGTGTCCTTGACCAGGGTTAGACTGATATCTTGCTACCATGTCGACTGCATAACAAATATCAGGCCTCGTACACAGCATCGCATACATAAGGCTTCCTACAGCCGAAGCATAAGGAACCTTAGCCATCTCCTCTATCTCCTTCTGTGTCTTAGGACACATATCTTTAGATAGAGGGACTCCATGTCTGGAAGGTAGTACACCCTTCTTGGAATTCTGCATGCCAAAACGAGCAATCACAGTATCAATGTAAGACGCTTGAGATAAACACAACATTCTCTTTTTTCGATCACGAGTGACCTTAATACCAAGAATGTACGATGCTTCTCCCATATCCTTCATTTGAAACTGTTCTGAAATCCACACCTTTACGTCTGATAATACTTTCACATTGTTGCCAATAAGAAGAATATCATCTACGTATAGTACTAAGAATACCACTACGTCTCTGTCACTCTTCTGGTACACACAACTTTCATTTTGACATTGTTCAAATCCAAACGATTTGATCACCTCATCAAAACGAATGTTCCAAGACCTGGAAGCTTGTTTTAGCCCATAAAGAGACTTTTTCAGCTTCCAGACTAGATGCTCTTGACCTTTCTTCACATAACCCTCGGGTTGCTGCATATAGATGTCCTTATCCAAATTTCCATTAAGGAAAGCTGTCTTAACATCCATTTGCCAAATCTCATAGTTCATGTGATTAGCTATGGATAAGAGAATCCGGATCGATTTTAGCATGGCTACTGGTGAGAAGGTCTCGTCATAGTCGATTCCTTCTTTCTGGGTAAAACCCTTTGCCACCAACCGTGCTTTAAAAGCAGTAATCTGCCCATCAGACCCTCTCTTACGTCTGTAGACCCACTTACACCCAACAACTTTCTTATCGTGGGGAAGTTCACTTAGGTCATACACTTCCATAGCATCCATAGATTCAATTTCTGAATCCATGGACTTGTGCCAAGACTCTGCAACTTTGTCTTTGATTGCCTCTTTGTATGTCCAGGGGTCGTTATCATCATGTTCATCGCTTGGAATCAAGTCAATAGACTCTCCCACAAACATGAAACGATCAGGTTGGCGAACAACCCTCCCACTACGACGAGGCAATGTATACAAAGGTTCATCAGAGTCGCCACGTTGTGCAGTCTCTTGTGGTATTTCCTCTTGCACACTCGGTGTGCCATTGTCTCCTCTCAACTCATTTAGAATGATCTCAGTATTGGACTTATGCTCATTTATATAGTCTTCTTCTAAAAATCGGGCATTGGTACTCACCACCACCCTCTGATCATTAGGACTATAAAAATAACCACCTCTCGTTCCCTTAGGGTATCCTACAAACAACCGTACTTCAGTTCTAGGTGCCAACTTATCAGCTTCCTTGTTCAGCACATGTGCTGGACAACCCCAAATCCGAATGTGGTTTAGACTAGGCTTTCGCCCAGACCACAATTCAATCGGGGTTTTTGGAACCACTTTAGAAGGTACATAATTTAGAAGGTACGCTGCTGTTTCCAAGGCATAACCCCAAAAAGATGTAGGTAATGAAGCATAACTCATCATCGATCTCACCATATCTAATAGAGTCCTATTCCTTCTCTCAGCCACGCCATTCAGTTGCGGAGTACCAGGCGCGGAGAGCTGGGATCTAATCCCGTTCTCTAATAAGTATTGCCTAAATTCATTGCTAAGGTACTCGCCACCACGATCAGAACGCAGTGACTTGATACTCTTACCATGACGGTTCTCCACTTCTGCCTTAAATTCTTTGAACTTGCCAAAGCATTCAGACTTGTGGCGCATCAGGTAGATGTATCCATATCTTGAGTAATCGTCAATGAAAGTGACGAAGTACTCAAAGCCTCCTCTAGCTTGAACAGTCATAGGCCCACACAAATCAGAGTGAATCAATTCCAACACATCATTAGCCCTATTACCCTTGGCCTTAAAAGGCCTCGAGGTCATCTTGCCTTCCAAACAGGACTCGCAGATTGAGAATGGTTCCACTTGGAGAGACTCCAAAAACCCACTACTTACTAGTCTTTGAATCCTTCTTAGGTTGACATGACCCAATCTTAGATGCCAAAGGTATGTTTGATTCAACTTAGAAGGTTCATTTCTCTTATTTAATGATGATGATGAATGAGCTTCAGTCACAGTATGATATGCACACGTAATAGTATAAAGATTGTTTTCTAACGTGCCAGAACAGATTAAAGAGTCATTTCTCATAATAACAACATTGTCATTAAAAACAACCGAGCATCCATCCAAAAATAACTTCGAAACAGAAATTAAATTTCTCTGAAAATTCCGCACGTATAAAACGTTCTTTAATACTAAAACAGAATTAGAAAAACATAAGTGCACGTCTCCCACTGCAACCACCGATACTATCGAAGCATTGCCCAAACTAATAGTAATCTCGCCCTCACTTAGTTCCCTTGTCTGCAGAAACCCCTGCAAGGTATAACAAACATGGTCAGTGGCTCCTGTATCTACTACCCAAGAAAAGGCAGAACAAGCCGCAAAACATGTTTCAACAACTAAAGCGAGAGACGTACCAGAGTTTTCCTTTTTCAGAAGGGGACAATCAGACTTCCAATGTCCTGTCTTGTTGCACTTGAAACATTTGCCCTTCGGCTTTTTAACGCCACCAGAAGGCGCCAGTTTCTTGCTCCCACTGCTTTCACCACCACCCTTTTTCTGTAAAAGGCTTTTTCTTCTTCTTGCCATTAGACGAAGAAGGTCCAGCCTGGACAGTAACATTGGCTTGTGGTCGTTTACCCATGAGACCCTCCACCGCGACCAATTCCGTAAGAAGCTCGATTAAAGTATAATCCTTCTTACTCATGATCGCGTTTACACGGAAGTTCTCAAAAGACTTTGGGAGCGAGTGTAGGATCATATCGATCTTGGTGTCATTATCGATTAACCCTCCGAGGACCTCAATCTCATTCAGATATTCCATCATCTTGAGACCGTGGTCCCTCACGGACGCTCCCTCTGGCATAGAGGTTGACATGATCTTCCTCATAGCCTCAAAGCGGGCAGCCCTATCTTTCTCACCAAAAAGCTCTTTGAGGCTCAACATCATAGCTGCGGCACTAGGCATAGTTTGATACTGCTGTTGTAAAACATTTGACATCGAGGCCAAAATGTAACAACGAGCCATCTCATCAGCCTTGTGCCACTTCTTATGAGCCTCCTTTTGCTCTTCAGTAGATTCGGGTCCCAAAGGGGCAGGAGCAGGTGTGTCGAGCACAAACTTGTACTCATCTGCAACAAGGACAATGTCCAGATTTCTTTTTCAATCCAAGTAATTTTGACCAATAAGCTTATTTTGATTTAAGATAACCATAAGTGGGTTGAATGTCACCATAATGTATCTGAAATAAATAAAATGCAAGCAATGAATCACATAAGTTTGAAGCATAAAACATTGGAAACCTTCAAAACCAATATTCAACACAACCTCCAACAGCCCAACAAACATATATGCAAGCCACGTTAGGGTGGTCGTTTACACATGTATTCATTGACCAGACATTCAGTCTTTAATCTCAATATCACGTCAACTTATCCTTATGACGAATGAAATTAACAGTCGAACTTTAACTGGCCATGTGAACTAGACCAGTGACCCCGTTGGGGGGTTATATTCAAATTCACATCTAAGTGATGACCACAATTTAGCAATAGTTATCTTGAATTATTCTTTACTGATGAACTCATGGATGACACATCCGTTAGGGAAGATCACACACTTCATCTAAAGATTAAAACAGTTTTATTAGAAGTCTTAACTAGTAAGCTCGTGAATGTTGCACCCGTTAGGGGAAGACTCCCAAGGTCCCACGAGCAACATACACCTTACTTAAAGACCAATTGTGGAGGCCTATAAATTAATTAAAATTTAATTATCTCACTTAGTCATTTTAACATGAAGATTATTCATTGGCATAGCAAATTAACAAAAATTAATACATGCATGCCATAACAATACAAGATGCGATAAACATAGGCAAAAATAAATAAATGCACATCTATCGCAACCCCTTGAAAACTTATCAAAAACAGCCTATTATAAGCTATTACAATGATAAAAACAGTGGCGCGGACGGATGCCTCGCATCGGCCTCTCACGCAATGGAAAAACCTCGAATTCTCATCCACCGACAAAAACTGACAGAAAACTTCATCAAGGCTTTTGAATTAGGCCTCGCCACTCGTCGTCACAGCATAGCCATGACTCCTGTAGATCTCGTCGAGACGTTTCCGAAAAGGTCTTGTGGGCTGAAAACAGACACCCGAGTCAAAAGTTATGGCCAAAACAGTTTTCACCGTCCAAGGCCATAACCCGAAAAACTCAGATTACTGTTTTCAGATCTTCCATCGACACCGTCCGTTCTCACGATCAAAAAATTACAATATAAACGAGCAAAACCCTACTACAGTGATCTATGAAAAAGTCCTATACTACCCACACTTATTATCTGGTGGGAAAAACGATTACATAACACTAGGGTTGCGATAGAAGAAAAAATAAATTAACCAACAGAAACGCATACATACGTGAAACAAAATAAACTGAATCATACAATCATACGTTTCAGGTAGAGCCAACAATCCACGAATCCAGGCTCTGATACCAATTGCTGGAACACGCCGGCGAAGGCGGTCCGTCACCAGGATCGTTGTCGGATGCCAAACGTATAAATAAATAAATAAAACCTAAACATGCTTCTAAAACATAGTTTAGATATGTTACCCTTGAAGATCGAGGCGTTGATTCCAATCTACAGATCTTCTAGTCTGTCTCCCAACTTCGCTCGAACACCGGGTAGACGGCGTGCTATCAAACGTGGAGAAGGTGCCTCAATTTCGTCTCCTTGAAACCCTAGCCGTTTTTCTCTATTTCGTGTGTGCTAGGGTTTCAAAACTATTTTGAGGCTCCTATTTATAATCTCCATAAGTTCATGGGCCAGACTAGGGATCCATTAGAAGGTATAGGGTTTGGGCTTCTTACAGGCCCAACTACTCTTATGTTCAGCCCAGAACATATAATTTGGCCCGAGAACATTAATTCATTCCACTAGAGAATTAATGTTGCACTCCCGTCCTATCCCGAACTGAATCAGGGCTTTTATTAGACATTATAATTCCCCGTGTTTAAGATATCGCACGTCCATTAATTATTAAAGCTTCTGACTTCTTTAAATAATTAATTTCTATAATTTCTTGAGTAGTACCACTCAACCTTGTTGTCGTACGGATTAAATCCACCTGCAGGGTTTAATACGACAATCCTTTATGAGTTTCCTCAAGGGGACATCATCAGCCTGGATGTACAGGACACGGTGCCCTAATGCCAATAATTAGACATCATGCGAGCGATGCCACTACCCAAAATACGGAGCGTGAAGAATCTACCAAGATTCTCACCTATGATACATTAAAGTAGTGAACAAGCACCCCACACATCTAAATATCACACTTAGGGTTAAGAATCATAAAAGTCACCAAGACCTCTAGTTCTTCATAACAGTCAGAACAGAAGAACATGTCTTATCTGTGATCCATTCAATACGCCTCAGCGCACTAGTATAAACTAATGGCTAAGACAAACCATTAACAAGTTTATACTACAACTTAAACCAATAGTTTTGTCCATAACTATCTCAGTTGTGAATATTGTTTATATCTTACAAGGGACTGACAATGTGATCTTCTGTGTGACTACAAACCCACCACATCGTCTACAATGCAAGATAAGCAGACATACAAGTAATCACAAAGAATGCAAAAATGTGAAAAACCATTTCTTTCAGATAAAAGGAAATCGAATATACGTCACAAAAGCCCACTAAAAGTTTGCTTTACAGTATACACCAACAATACCTTCAACAAGGTAGTCTCTTGCTATCTTATTAATTATCTTAAAGTTCATATGGCATAGGCGTCTGTCCCATAGCCAACTGATTTCTTTAGGACTCTTAGAAAGAAGGCAAGCATCCATAGGACAACTATTCCAGTTCACAATGTAGACACTGCCTTGTCTTACACCAACCAGTAGAATAGTATAAGTTCTTTTATCCCATATTTCACACTTTGTGCTCTTGAAGTAGACTTTATAGCCCCTGTCACAGAATTGAGAGACAAATAACATATTGTAATTCAAACCTTCTATATAGGAGACATCTTGAATCTCTACATCTCCATTCTTGATATATCCATATCCTTTTGTGATTGCCATGGAACTATCTCTAAAGATCACTTTTGGTCCTTCTTGCTCATGATAGTAAAAAAGAAGAGCCTTGGTACTAGTCATGTGGTGTGAACACCCACTGTCTATGTACCAAGTTTCTCCAACTGAACCACCTTTCTTGTATAAGTCCAATCGACCCTGCAAGTAGTGATCTTAATAATTTAGGTACCATTTCTTTTATTGGGGTCCTTGGGGGTTAGTGGTAAGAGGTACCCAAATAAATATTGAAGATTTGAATAGATGAGACCTCTTAAGTTTCCTTCCATACTTATCACAAAACAGTACTTTATTAACCATTTCAAAACTATCAGCAGACTTAGGATCTATTTTTCTGAGATAGCCTTTCCTTGGTTCTATCCCTTTTTCAGTAAGATCAGTATGTCTGTAATAGTTTGAATAGGGCCTAAAAGCATGTGGACCACACGGCTTATAAATGCATTTTGGTCTTTCCTCTCCAATGATATCATAAGATAAAGGTGGAGGATATAGAACAGGTTTGTTATGATAATGAGGCACAAATTTCCTAGGTTTAGTTGAATACAGCTGAGACTGCCTTATAAAAGGAGGTCTAGGTTGTTCCCAACTTGCCTGTGTTTGTCTTGACCTATTGTTCTGAGTTTGTCTCTTCTGATACTAGGACTGTTCTGCTCTGGTCAGAGGAGTATAACTCTTCTGGTATGGTCTTGAGTGTACTGGTCTAGATACATTTTTCTTTTTACCATTCTTGGTAGTAGGAGGAATGTATTTGGACTGTACTTTAGGTTTTGGATCATTATCATAAGTCATAGGTTCTTTTCCTTTATCTAGTTGCAAAGAATTTGAACTAGCTTCATTAGTGTTCTTAATGCATGAAGTAGAGGAACTAGGTAGATCAGTACCTATCCCACTCTTATCATAGGGAGCTCTATATCTGTGTGATAAAGTTTGATTAATCTTGGCAGAATTAATCATTCAGATAGCTTTAGATCTAGGCTCACTACTTCAGATTCTAAGTATCTATTGCGCTCTTCAAGTTGATCACATTTAGTCTTTAAATCATTGGATTCATTTGTCTCTTTGGCTTGGGTTTTAAGCATATCCTGATATAGTTTATCAATGGATGCATACTTTTCTTGGAGTTGAGACAACTCTTCTGATAGTCTTGCATTTATGATAACTATATTAGGGTCCACTTTTAACTGAGCTTCTTTTAGACGAATGATTTCTTGTTTTAAAGATATGTTCTCATCACTGATTTCCATGAATGCTTTGTTAGCTTGTAGGAGGTCTTCTTCAGTCACTCCCTTGGAATGGTGAAGACTACTCCCTATACTACTATCAGTAGTGTCATGAGAATCAGAATCAGAATTATCACAAGATTGGAAAGAATTGACAGATGATACCTCTTGTTCGATTTTTGCCATCATGACTAGTCCATCATCTGCAATAAAAGCTTATTTCTCATTGCTAGAGGGGTACTCAGATGAAGACGATGGCAACTCATCTGAATCCGTTTCAGAATCATTGTAAGCCACCATAGCCTTCTTACCCTTGGCAAATCTGCGATCTCTTCTTGCTTGTCTTTCTTCTCTGTCCTCTGAACTTAGGTCAGGACATTCATAGATGTAATGACCTGGCTTTTCACAGTTATAGCACACAAGTTCATTAGTAGAACGTTTAATAGGAGAACGATGTCGGTTCCTATTCTTTCTATCAGTAGATTTCTTATCCTTCCTATCAGCGGAGTTCCTATCTCTTCTATTCTCATTAGAGACCTCATCTCTCCTTTCATAAGATTTGTGATCCATTATGGTCTTAGAAGAGTCCCTATTACTAGAACCCTGAGTTTCCTTATAAAATCTCTTATATCTACCATAACGCTTGTTGAGTTTATCAAACCTCTTTATCATTAAGTTCAACTGATCCTTAAGAGTAAGATCAGTACTATCTAGTTCATCTTTTATGCTTGAGGGCTTAGACATAGATGATCTAGACTTCTTAGAGGTAGATGCCTTAAAAGCAATACTCTTGGAGACTTCCTTCTCCCTATCACTGCTTACTATTGGATCTTCTTCATCCAATTCAAACTCATGAGCCTTAAGGGTTTGGAAGGTGGTTTCAGCAGTCCAGGTATCTATATCCTATGTAGTTTTAATGATCATCTTGACCATTTTCCACCTGTCATCTAGTGACTTAAGAATACGCAGGTTGATCTCTCTATTAGTATATGACTTGCCTAACACATCAAGATCATTCATAATTTTTGTAAACCGAGTATCCAGCTGGTCTATTGTTTCACCAGCCTTCATCTTAAATGATTCGAACCTCTGAACAGCAGTGGATAGTTTACTTTCCATTATTCGGGATGTACCTTCACAAAGGATAGCTAAACGGTCCCACATTTCTTTGGCTGTCTTACATTTTAATACTTTCCCAAGATACTCATTGGGAAGGGTATGTAAAATATAGTTTTTGGCCAAACTGTCCAGATTGTTCTGTTTCATTTCTTCAGCAGTTAATTCTGACCTTGGTTTAGGTACAAGTACACCAACGGCCTTGGATGGCTCCAGAGTTGCAGTGTTTGGCACCATGGTAGTGATTGGTCCTTCTTTGACCACAGAAACCATTAGATCATGTGTTGAACTGAAAATGGCCTCCATCCTCAGTTTCCAGTAGTCATAATCTGCAATCTTGAACTTAGGAAGTTTGTTCACATTAGTCTCATCCATGATAGACCAGTCAGATAAGATCAGTAAAATAGCAAGTAATTTCAGATATTCAAGAATTGACAATGAGCAAGAATTAGTAACAAGATTAGTAAGACTTTCCCCAAAGTCTACAAGGTTATCAAGAAACAGCAGTCCAAAGAACTACTGCTCTGATACCACTTGTTGGTCCCAAGTTGAGTGTAAGATTGATTAAGCTAAGAAAAGTTTAGAGGGGAGGGGTGAATAGACTTTTCAAAATCTTTCAAAATATCAGAGTTTATAATGCGGAAATGTGTTCTGAACAATACTACTCTTACTGGGTTAGATCAGTACTTTCCAGTTTCAGTTTTATACTCAACTTTTATTTAGATCTTTTACTTTGTAAACTTTAATGTTCTTAGTTAAACAATTCAAACAAATATCAAACAGAAAGTAAAGAACACAAGATTTATAGTGGTTCGACAAATGTCTACATCCACTCTCACAACTCCAGTTGTGAAGTTTTATTAACTCTTTCTTCTTGAGTTTCTTGTGGCTTAAAGTCCCAAGATTAAGACTGTGATCTTATCGATTACACTCCCAAGTGTATCTTCGATCGACTAGTAATTTCACAAGTAACTAGCACACTTGTTTACACAATACAAACTTTAAAATGAAAAGTAAACTTCTCTGATTGTAGCCTTTGATTCTTCTCTTCAATTCAGCGGCTTCTTCTCAGATTGATCTCCTTAACTCTGTGAGTTCTTGAATGCTTCGAATACTTTGATTGCTGTTGAATGCACTTAGATGAGTAGTCTTTCAGTAGTAGCAGTCCTTTCAAGTAGAAGATCACACAGTATTCATAGAACTTAGTATGACAGTTAGCAGTTTGTGAACTAACTCTTAACTAACTCTAAAACTGTTTTTGTTGTAACTTCATTTTGTAACCGACTTTGTAACTTCCTTCAGCTTATTCCAAGTCATCATATCTTCAAATATATCTTCAGTTACGCCTTAATAAGTTTTTCAAACTTATTCTTCAAACTTACCAACTCACCACAGTAATTTACTGCTCTGAGCCAGTCAGCACAGTTCTCCAAAACTGTTCTAACTTCTTCAGAATACATCTCTTGAACTTCTGAGCTTCTCTTCAACTCTTCTTGAAGGTCTTCTTATTTTGAAGCAGTCTTCTGAGTCTTCAATAATCTTTTGATCTTCTTCTAATATATTCCTAATCTACTATTCTAAACTATTACAATGCTGATTACAATAAAATACAACTTTATAAATATAAAACCTATCTATACATCAACTGAACTACATACAAATGAGTATATTTAAGTCCTATACTATAAGCTGTCTATACAATGCAAACATCAGGTTAGTTCCTAACAGTTCTTATATCAGATCAGTAAACACACTAAGATTAGTAAACATATATAAGATCAGTAACTCAGTTTATAAGTTTTCTTAAGATGACTTAGTTAAGATGACTTAGAACCACATATATCATTAACTTTAAGTTGCTTTTGGCCATCAAAACATACAATCATCAATTAGAACATTGTTTATAGGATTCATATCCCAACAATGTCCTTGTTTTGGGAAGTAAACGGCTTGTAGCTCTTTGTTTTGACTTTGATGCACTCTTCCCAATATCTGCATTGAATCTTCAGTAGTCAAACCATGAACATTACTTATGATCATTGGTTCAATGATAAGGACAACTTTCCTTATCATCAGGACAGGTCTGCTTATCACTTTCAGCTGACTTGTCCTATCAGCAGTGTTGGCTAGCTCTTCTCAGATGAGTTGACTCCTTGTCTTCACTGATCATAATTGATAGCTTCTAAGCATCCATTCTTTCATATCAGTGGATTTGACCCCTTCAGCACAGTTGACTCTTGCCTTAGTCTGTATTTCAGAACTTCAGTTCTAAGTGTGCTGATCAAACTCTGCTGTACAACTCTTCTGATCTTCATTTCATACTTATCAGTAGACTTGGTCTAACAGATGAGTTCTTCTGAATTGATCATTAGGAAGGTTGTCTCTTTACTGAGCTGACTTGATCACCAACACAGTTGGGCTTTTAGTACATCAGCAGTGTTGGGATCACTTGGTTCTGAGCCTTGAGGAACTTGATTCTTGCAATCTCTTAAACTTGTGTTCCCCCTCAACTTATGCATCTAAAGCATTTATGAGCTGCCTAACATACCAGCTTCTCAACTAGCCTGATCTATATGTTCCAACATTCCTGAAACATATTCATTCAATTTGACTTATCTACTTGGCATGTCTTAAGGGGTTTTGGTATTTTAATCAAAATCTCATTTTATTCCCAACAAGTGACAATTTTAAAAATGAAATAATGTAGAAGAGTATATTTTTGGGTGATTTAGTGAGGCTTAAATGTAATTTAGTGATGTATAAAAGATAATTTAGTGAGATGTAGGAAAGAATGTGAACCCAAAATGATTGACAATTTTGAAAATAAAATAATGTAGTAAAATTATTAATTTTGTAGATTATTTACGTATTATAAGTGTGCTAAATACCTTGAGATGTCTCAATAAAAAAATGAACGAATAATTACACGATGGAAGAAATATATATAAAAAAAAAAAAATCAATGAGGGCCGGGACCGTCTCTAATTCTATTGGATTAATAAAATTAAGAAAATAACACGATTTTATATTATTTTAGTCTTTAAATTTGATTGTGAAATAATTTTTAATCTGGGACCTATGAGTAATATGCTCATAAGTCATAAGTTAATACTTTATCCATACGTTGTTAAGTTATTAATTTAATCATTTTGAACATCCATGGTTAAGTTATCAATATTTTTTTTCAATACTAGCAATACTATTCGACCCCTTTCTACCTTTTCTTTTTCTTACCTCTCTCATTTAGTTTCTTTCTTTTTACTTTTGTATCTCTCTCTACACATTAACTTAAATATTATATTTAACATGTATAAACATTAAATAAGTAATTATTTAACGGGACAAAGATAGGAGTATTAAATAATGTTTATGTATAATATAGCTGGGGGAGGGAGTGTACCCTCAACCTTTCTCTGGAGTTCGAGCTTTCACGAGTCATGGTGAGTTGAGCGCTCGAACTACTCGATCCCAACAGGAACCTCTTACGGTAATTGAGGAATTTGAAAGCAATTAAGACAAATTGTATTTCCACAAATTAACATACTCCCTCTGTCCCAGGAAAAGCTCCCCATGAGCTTCAGACACGAATGTTAAGATATACTAATATAATAAGATATACTAATATAATAAGTAAATCTATTGAATAACAAGTTTTTCTCATAATTCATTATATTATTTTCTTTCTTCAACGCCTCATTTCTAATACATTTACTTGTTATATTAGTATTTTTTCACATTCGTGTCTGGAGGTCATGGGGAGCTTTCCCTAGGACGGAGGGAATATATATATATACCTCAAAAATATTATGGAACTCACATTATTTTACAAATGTCATCGTTCATCTATCTATATGCATAGCGTAAAAGAATCACATATTGATTACCCTAAAGAAAGTAGTTTGATGACATGGCAGGATAATTCGACCATAGCCATGGAATCCTGCATATTCTTCAGCAGCTTCTTCCAATAGCTTTTGGAACTCTGGATTCTTCAAGCAAGAAATTGGGACAACAAATCTCCTCATTTCCTCACCAACATAAACCACAATGTGCCCTTTTGGAGTTGTTTTCTTTTTCCCTAATACCATTTTCTCCTTGTACTATTTTTTTTAATTTTGGATATATATGTATGTATGTATGTTTCAAGAAATTATAAAGACCTTCTTTTTATAGTGACTTTAATGTGATGGGGCTTTGGGGAATGAAGTTAGTGTACGTAATCTCTTGTAATAGCTAGATAGGAGAATTACACAGTGGAAATAAGGCATGTAGCTGAAAATGTTGACAACGTGGTGAAAATAATAGGCCTAAGCTTTGATGATTGGGACATGTTTGATTTGGAATTCACATGTTACGTCTCCTGTCTTTTTCGAGTTTGAGATTTAAAATTCGGATTTCACCATCTAATTACACGCGTTCCTGTTTTTACATCTCATATTCTTATATAATTGATTTGACATAAAATTACATTATATCCTATTCAAAAGTCTCAAAGTAAACACACACAATCATTATTCATTATAATTTTAAAATCAGGATTTTTCCATTCGAATTTTCACCATCCTACATAATCCCAAATCAAATATCCCCTAAAGAATTTCAAAATCATACTAATAAATAGTAATAGTATGTGTTTACTTTGAAATTTAAGTATGAAAATATTTAACTTAATGTCAAATCAATATATTCACTTTGTCCTATAATAACTTTTACAATTTTCTTTTTAAAAGCTTCACAATAATTTTTAAACCCTTAAAATGAAAAATCTTTTATTAACTCAACCCTCACACAATTTACTAAAATAAAACTAAATTAGATTTCAAAATCTAAAATCCAATTTTTAAAACTTCAATCAAACCTATCCTAACTGATTTGATACATAACGTGTTGATTAATTATTTGCATGTGTAGAATCCCGTGTTTCGAGGGGGGACGACATATATACTTTGATTTTTCATATGGTATATTACTATTTTAATATATATGATGACACTTTAATTTACAAATAAGGCATTGCACATAAGTAGCAAATTATTATTGCCAAAATAGGAAAACATGCATGTAGCTAGAGTGAAAAGTATCACACATTAGATTTTGATAGCTAGAGCTGCCTATTCAATTTGAAAATAGGATTGAAACCATCGATTCCTCATTCAACAAAATTTAGAATTCGATTTTGCAAATCCTTCGATTTGGGCGGTAATGGACCTAGACGGGCCAGGGGGCGTCTAGGCGCCATTCATTCATTGTCGTCGCATAGTTCAATTTTTCTTAAAACTAAGGTCATGCCAACATGTTCATTTCATCGCGGTACTTTGTAAAACTTGTTTCAATTCCTTTTATTCATATGTGTGAGCTTTTAGTTATAATATAAAATTATGAATATACGATTGTAATGAGAAATTAAAATTAGGTGGTGTAGTATTTAATTATTTATGTGGATGAGTTGTTTATTTAACTTTTTTAGCACATAAATAAAAATAATTGAGCGCGTGTATGTTTTAAAAATGTGAGATAAACAATGATGGTTACAGAACATGTAGGTACAATCACATTCATCACGTCTTTAAGTCAATATAACTATTTCCCATGTGCGTTATTATTCAATTATTATAAATGAAATTAATTCACGCGCGTTGTTATTTATTTTATGGAGTACATATTTTTGTCGTCCATGGTAGGAAGTGACTGATCATGAAAAAGCATGAAATGAAATAGTAGTCACTCCATCTCTACGTTTAAGACAAATATATAGTGAATAATATAATAAAATAATTTATTTAAAAAAATGAATAATTTTAATTGAAATGGTGGAAAAAGAAAAAACATAAACCACAGAGAGATTAACACCAAATTTTGTGGCTTCAAGTTGGGACACATCTATATATCAGATGAAATCTTCAAATTAAATGTACGTATGATACTGTTTCTCATACTGCGTCTTCTTCTGCTGCACAACTCATTGATACATCATATAGAATAATCAATATTATTGCACAACTCATTGATACATCATATCGAATAATCAATATTATTGTCCAAACTAAACAGCTTCACACATGAAATAAAACTAATGCATGGATCTCACAAGGAATTGAAATCTCAATAGGGGAAGAAAAGTTAATAATTATCCTTCTATTTAAAAAAAAAAAAAAGTCGAAATCGAATCCAATGAATTTGCTCACAAAAATCGTTAAACGTGAAACATAAAATTTGCTCCCAGTCTATTTCACCATAAGGGGAATATCTTTTTCTTGACCGATAACTCATTCATCTATTTGTCTATTATAAATAGAAAAGTGAAAATAGAGTTTTAATAGTCACAAACAATTACTCAACTCACTACTAAATTGTAGGTCAAATTAAAATTCGAAACAAATTGAAATCCCAATAACACACGTTTAATATGTTTAAAAGTGAAGTGAGTCTTGGGTAGACTCAAGTTCATATTAGAACTCGAGTTGACTATTAATTAATTTTTTTTTTGTTATATGGTGTTGCACTTTTCAATTGTAATAACTTACAATTTTCAATAATATTTTCAGTTATATTGACTTACACTTTTTTGTAATATTGTATTGCACCTTTTAGTTATATGGTGTTGCACTTTTCAATTATAGTGCCTTACACTTTTCAATTATAGTGTCTTACACTTTTAGGAATTGAATATTGTGTTGCAGTTTTAAGTGAAAATTGTGATAACGACTTGCACTTTTTAATAATATTGTGTTGCACTTTTCAGTAATATTGTGTTGCACTTTTCAATTATAATAACTTACACTTTTAATTAATATTGTGTTGCACTTTTAAGTTATACTGATTTGTAATTTTGAATAATATCGTGTTGCACTTTTCAGTAATATTGTGTTGCACTTTTTAGTTATAATGAGGGAAAATATCACTTTTGGTCACTAAACTTTACCACTTTTCACATTTGGTCACCCACATTTAATCACTATCAAAATTGGTCACTCGTTTATTTTTTACTATCAAAATTGGTCACTCACTTATTTTTTTTCAAAATTGGTCACTCGCTTATTCTTTACTATCAAAATTGGTTACTCACTTATTCTTTTTTTATCAATTTTGATGCTACTCTTAGTGAATCCGTCATTTACTAACGGAGAAGAAGAGGTTTTGAGCGCGAACTTTTATTTTCCCCTTTTAATTCCTTAACCCTAAACCCCAAACCCATTTTTTTTTTTTAAATTTTATTGAATTTATCTCCAATTAATATTACTGGTGTGTGATTAAGAATAGAATATCAAGCCAAATAATTATAAAGGGTTGCACTCTTCTTGTGTACAAGTTACATACATGTAACTGGTTCATATTTAATATTTGAATTAATACTATACTGTATTTAAACTAATACTATACTATATTTGAACTAATACTATACTGTAATTAGACTAATACTATACTATATTTAGTATAACTCAGGTGTAAAATTCATCCATTTAAAAAATTGTATTAAATAGGAACAAGTTACATGTATGTAACTGGTACACACAAGTAATTGTCAATTATAAATGAGAAAATGAATTGTAATAATTAACTATTTTGAAATAAGTTTATATTCCCATCATTATACAAATTCAATATGAAAATCAGTAATTGAAATATTATTCAAAAAAATCTGAAAAAATAGAATTCATTTCCCCATTTATAATTATTGTATTCACGGTTGAAAATTATTCGGACTTGCTTTTGTACTCTGTTTTTTCAGACTTTTTTGAATAATATTTCAATTACTGATTTTCATATTGAATTTGTATAATGATGGGGAATATAAACTTATTTCAAAATAGTTAATTATTAGAATTCATTTCCCCATTAATAATTATTCGGACTTGATAATCTATTCTTAACCACACACTAGTAATATTAATTGGAGATAAATTCAATAAAAAAAAAATGGGTTTGGGGTTAAGTAATATTAATTGGAGATAAATTCAATAAAATTTAAAAAAAAAATGGGTTTGGGGTTTAGGGTTAAGGAATTAAAAGGGGAAAATAAAAGTTCGCGCTCAAAACCTCTTCTCCTCCGTAGTAAATGACGGATTCACTAACAGAAGCATCAAAATTGATAAAAAAAGAATAAGTGAGTGACCAATTTTAATAGTAAAGAATAAGTGAGTGACCAATTTTGATAGTGATTAAATGTGGGTGACCAAATGTGAAAAGTTGTAAAGTTCAGTGACCAAAAGTGATATTTTCCCTTATAATGACTTACACTTTTCATTAATACTGTGTTACACTTTTCAATTATAACGATTTACACGTTTTACAAAAAAAAATGTAAAAAAAAAAAAGAATTAAAAAAAAATAAACGGTCAACTCTAGTTTTTATATGAACTCGAGTACTCGATCTATTTAAGAGTTTGCCTTAAAAGTGAGTTTTGTGATTGCTTTGCGCAAATTTTTTGGGAGATTTGTTTGACCCCCTTGTGCTACGTGTATGCGCAATATTACATATACATTTTTATCTTAATTAAACACTAAGGTATCATTATAGTTTTTTTTAAAGGATGTTTATAATTTAGTTAGTTCTTATATGTATTGATATATAGTTTAGAAAAAAAAAATCTTGTTATTATTATTATTATTATTTTTTAAATACTCCCCGTAGACTCTCCATCCAGGTTTGGAAAATGTAGCATACAATACAAGAGTGAAATTATTTTTAAATTGCAAATCTTGAACAATTACTAATACTATAATTTTGTTAGATAATGTGTCAAAAATCCACAAAACTAAAATTATGTTTATCAGGTATTATATACATCAAAACCTCTATAAATTAATAACTTTGGGACTATGAATTTTATTAATTTAGAGAGATATTAATTTATCGATAAATTAATATTTTATTAATTAAAAGAGAGATCGACTTCTTAAATTAAGCAAATTTAGTACGCATATATTAAAAATAAATGAGTTCATATATGTTTCATTGATTATATTCATGTATCAATCAATTCTTTATAACTAATTAAATATATTCATGTATAATATCAATTCATTGTATACAATTAACTATTATATTCATGGACGTATGTATCAATTCATTGGAATTAATTAAATATACATGTTTACATTAATTTGTTGCATTTAAATAACTATTATAGTCAATTAAATATATTCATGCATAATGAATGAAACATATACTATATAAATCTCAATATGGAAATAAAATAATTCATAACACCTAACCATGTTTTCTCATCTAAAAGGCATCGCAACATCATCCATGAATGATCAAATGCGTAAAACATTATGTAAGTATAAGAGAGACCATCCCACATGCACTCAAAAAGATTTACAAGTGTGGGTTGATGAAAAAATTTTATAAGAGAGACCATACCATAATATTTATAATTGTAATATATTTATGAATTATTAATTTAGAGTTTTAATGGGACCTAATATTTATAAATGAATTTTTCGAAAAATTATTATATTATAATCTTATCAAATTTAATGATTTTTTACAAGGGCTCAAGTCGGGATCAAATTTTTTTATTATTTTAGAGAGTTTATTAATTTATAAAATATTAATTTATAGAAGTTATACTGTATATTTTTTCAAAATCTAATCCTTCAATTTGAACGGGAATAATCAAAATGAAAAAAGAATTGAACATTAAACCTCGTCTCTACGAGAGTAAGTTAGGTAAAACCAACTACCTTATTAACAAGGATTGGTTGTTTTATGGAGTATTTTACCAACGTACCTCGTGAATTAATGATAAACAGAGGATGTGATATGGATACAAAGAGATGTGGAAACGGGTTAATGAGACGGACCGATTCTCAATCAACCTTGAACTCATCATTTGTGGACTTTAGCAGGTCATTCGACGGTGAGTTCAATCTAATCCAAGACGAGTTACGGTTACTTCACATATTTTTTTTTTTTGAATAAAAATAAAGTACAAATAATTTAGAATAATTATTGATTAAATAACCAAGCGTGAATAATTTTAATTTCTTATAAACAGAAAATGAACCTCAAATATAGTTTTTTATTTTATTTATTTGACAAATCAATTCAATTAAAATTTAAATCTCCTATATATTATTGTCAAGAGAGTAGAATCAATACATAATATTTTAAGAAAATTTGATTGACAAATCATCTAAACTATATGTCAATTTGCTAATACACATCTCACCACACACTCTTTCACAATCTACTCATAATTTTGCATTTATAAAATGAAATTTGAAAAATAGATTCGAATCTACATTAATTATCAAGTTTCTCCCGGAGTCCGGTGAATACGTGGGCGACATCGGTGTGTAATCTCTCATTCTCAAATCTCAATTTTATTAGTACTCCCTCTGTCCAAATTTTGTATGTAGGTATTCATTTTTGGTCCGTCTAAACTTAATATGCACACTTTCCAAATTGGAAATATTTATTCACCCAATAAACCACTACATCATTCACTTTTTTACTTTACACATCTATTTTATAAATAAACAATCATTATTCTTTAAAACTTGTGAAAATTAATCATCCATACAAAGTTTGAACGGATGGAGTATAATATTTTATGTTTTTCTATCTTAATTTAAAGTTGAATTGAACCATATATCTTTAGTTATCATAGTTTCACTTAAAAATGAACACACGCTTCTTCTTCATTTTACCTAAAAAAAAAAAAAGGAACACACAAGCCGGCAAATTCGTATGCGGTCCAACCCGTCAAAGCCAACAACTTGTGCGATCTGGCATGTTTAGGTCTGTTCCTTCAATGGACTTGTATTTACTAAGCCCAATCCAAATTTCTATAGGCGGAGGCAGGACGCTCCAACAAACCTGACCTATTTTGACACTTCAAGATACAATTATACCCCTAATTGAAAAAATGCCATTTTTTTAAAGTATGTGTTGAACTTTTCAATCCAAAGTTCTTGATCACAAGAACTCGGAAGTATTTCCACATAAATGAACAAATGAATAGAATGAAATCTATAATCACAAACCGTGACGAAGCTAGAAATTCAAAATGGGGGGCCCGATTTACATTATTAAAAAAACAAAATTATATTATATCTACAAAAAAAAATTATAAAATTTTAAATACATCTCATTTCATTAATTTAAATTTAATGAATTTTTGTTATATTTTAAAATAATCAATATTTTTGACTAAACCGATTCATTATAGGCGAAACAATGTTAAATTTAACCTGCAACCCCACTAAGACAATAACACTATTATACAAATGTAGAACTTAAAATATACGATATTTGTCTCTTGATGTCTTGCATACCTTAAACGACTCACTTTTTAAGAAAAATGAATTGTATGAGGTGTGAGGTGATTACTGTAAAAATTGCTTGAAATTTATGTGTTTGTTTTACATAATTTTAAGAATTTTATTGCATTATTAACACTAAATTGACTCATTGGAGCTACATTCACTTGTAATAGCTTAGATTGTTGAAGAAAATCATTAAGGTGACTTCCACCTAAACTCTCTTTTGCTATAATATTGTTATTTTCATGTCTATTTCTATTTCTTTTGTTGTTTTAGCTATGGGTGTTTCCTCAAACACCATAGACTAAGTTTTTTATGCTTTGAGTGTTTAAAACCATGTGAATAATGAGTGTTGGAATATATTGTTTATGTTTTGATTATTGTTGATATTTGAATTATTGCTTCTCTTATTAGGTTTTATTAGTGCTTTCTATATTAGTTTCTATTAATCTGTATTTTGAGGCATGTTTAGCATAAACGAGAGTTACATGAACATATTTAAATTTATGGGGGTGAGTTGTTGGTATACAAATGCATTTATTATACTTTTAATTCATCGAGAGAGAGTTAATCGTATTATAACCCCATTAGGAGACATTAATTACTTGAATGGTTATTTGAGTAGTTTGTGAGGATTAGGAAGGAGTCTTATTACCGGGTTTGGGAACACCTTAAAAGTAAGGCTATAATACCCAAAAGAAAATGATTTTCATCCTAACATCTTGATGCCCTAACAAATACAAATTGAAGTATAAACACAGTATTTACAATCCCACTCGATTTTACTAGGTAGAGAACACCCGAAGCATTCCCCACCCTTACACTTCTCCGAATTTTTCGTAGTTGTTATTTGTTTTTAATAGTCATTTTCTTATTTTTCTTGTTTAGTAGTTGAATTACTTGTTAGCCTTTAGATTGTGTTTGATTTAATTTATTGTCTTTCGATTGTATCTTAGTTTTAGTTCAAATTGCTCCTGAAACCGTAGCAACATTAGTTACGACAACATACAATTCTAGGGACTATTGCACTAGCCTACCTCCCATGGTTCGATACTATTTGGTCGAATACTTCCATTACTACTACAAACCCTTATGCTTGAGGGAAATTAGTTAGTAAAACCACATTTTCTAAAATGTTCATTCAAGTCAATGACGTCGTTGTCGAGGAGGTAACATAGTGCTATAAGTGGGAGTTAGAGTTAGTTGAGTACTAGTGTTAACTACATTACTTGTTTTATTTTATTTTTATTTTAATAAATTTAATACTTGGGTATTTTGTAGGTGTGTACTTTATTGACTAGATGGATGAATATAATCAATACCCGTGGAATCAATGCTATGATCAACATGGTATGATTTATCCTCCACAACATGAGGATATGAGCTACAATAATTGAAGGAACTTTGATTATAACTATCATATGCAACAAGTTCCCTCCTATTATAAAGATTGAAGTAAGGAAGAAGCATCACCCACTTTTCAAGAGATGACTTCGGTTTACATGGATGTGCATTATGATCAAGAAAGTGATCCACATGGTGGATTTGAATTTCATGGAGCTCTGGAAGGAAATTGTCATGATAATGAGATGAACTTTGCGTACAATTATCAAATGCAACAAGCTCCCTCTCATTATCAATATCAAGAGTGGGGAAACAATGAGTATTGACCACCAAACAATGAAGAAAGTGATACTACCAAAGAGCTCATTGCACACATGATAAAGTGATACTACCAAAGAGCTCATTGCACACAAGATATAGACAAACAACAACCTTCTTGATCAACTCATGAATGGAATTTCAACTTGGACAATTGGCCATCACCGTAAAAAAAACTACATGAAGAGGAGGACCCAAGTGAGTATGAGATTAAGGACAATAAGTTTTTTGACAAAAGAGATGAAGAGGAATGTGATGGACACGAACAATAAGGAACATGAAGATCAAGAAGTATCGAAAGATGAAAGAGAACTTGAGAAGTGTTAGGGCATCCATGAGAAAAAAGGAAAGGAAAGGAATGGAAAGAACGGATGGAGGAAGAGCAAGAGGAATACCAATTGATGAAAATGTCAAAGAGAGATGCAAAAGATTGGTCTACAACTCATGAGAATCTCCATGACTCTAAAGCTGAAAGATTGAAATATAATGGCAAGGAGGCCCGATATCTATGACCTTTTCGATGAGCTCATTAATTTTCGTCCGATTTGAAGACGTTAAACTTAGCGCTAAATGGGAGGCAACTCATTCTTTTATTGCTTTCTTTAATTTATTTTAATTTTTGTGCCTTTTGATTTCTTTTTGTTAAAATTTTGCTTTGTAGGTTGAGTGTTGTGTGAATGTTCAATGATGAGTTATATGCATGGAAAGTTTAAGGTGGCGGTGCTTTGGTGCTAAGAAGTCCAAGGGACAATATGTTGTGGTAACTTGCTTCTTTGGTGACAAATATCTAAGGTAACACACTCATTCCCAAACTTTGCATTCAACTAGATAGTTTCATTTAAGTTTGGGGGATGATTTCGTGTGTTTACCTTCATTTTTATTGTACCGTTTGTCCTATAACTGTTTGGCTTTGTTGGAAGAGATTTCTTGTGGAAGAAATTGTTTGAGGCATGATGATTGTTTGTTTTTGAAGTTCGGTTGAATTTGTTGGTATTGATTTATGCTTGCTTGTTCACTTGATTATGTGAAGATTTGTGTTTGGTTTGGTGCTTTCGATTCATGATTAGACAAGCTCGTGAGCTTTTGAGCCTTTAGACGTTCATATATTTCAGTTTATTTTCTTTCATGTGAGTATCCTTCATGCTTGTGTGCTCTAGAACTTGTCAATTGTCTTGTTTGCAGACTACTTCTTGTGTGAGATTTTTGAAAGTAATATAATGCCATCTTTGTTTTGAATAATCACTTGGCCAAATTTTCCGTATCAAATAATATTTTCCGTTGTTAGCCCTTTTGGCCTATTGATCAATTTTCTTTGTCAACCTACAAATTTAGAGTATTTGTCCATCTTTTATGAGCCTAATTTCCCTTTGAACTAGTAGAGCTTGAATGTTGACACAAATGGTTGAATTGAGGTGAAATGTAAATTTGGTGGATTTGTTTGGTTGAAAAGTGAAAAGAATGAGAAAAAAGATGTGTATTCTCTCTACACCCCACATGCACAACATCAATTTTGCTCTTCTTTGCATCCAATTTGCTTCACAATTCTTCACGTCAATGCAAGATTGTTCTAGCACACCCTTAATTATACAGAAAATTAATGGACATTTGATTCGATTGCAAGATTTTGTTAAGCATTTTAATTTTAATCTAATAGAATTTCATGTTATTTTTTTTATTTATTTTTGACTAATTACACTTGATTATGAGAAAAATAGCGGTTTGCTATTTTTATGGATAAATTAATCATTTTTAAAAGTAAAACACGTACAATTTTTTAGTGAAGCCAATGAAAGGAGAAATTACGGTCTAGAATGAAACATGCCAAATTAATTCAGAGGATAAATTCCCGGTCCAATTGCGCCACTTGGAACTAAATTGAATTAATTAGCAATTACACAATTACTATAGGCCACAGCTACACACACAGACCTATTGAGGACATTAACTGGTTAAACGTACACACACACTGTGAGATGAGGACACCCACGTGAAAAACCCCAAGTACCCTTATCTTTCTAAAACTTCTCTCCAACTTATTTTCTCTTGTTCCCACATCATTTTCCCTACTCCAACCACTCACAACCACCACCTACCACCACCACCTAATCGATTGAAGAAGAAGGACGATGCACGCCCATTGAAGAAGGAACGAACGCGAGAATTCCACAAGAACGGTCGCGGTATTTTGCACGGCTTTTTGGAAAAAATCAAGAACTAAAGTTTTTTGCAAAACTATGAGAAGAGGTTAGTTAGTTTCTCTTCTATTTACTTTTTTGTTAGAATTATTGTGTTGTGAACATTTATTGTTTTCGTTGAGTGAAACAAATTAATTTTATTGTTCTTGGGTTTTGATTATTTCTAATATTCATGTAATTTATAGACTAATGTTTGTTTTTTGTGTTATAATCATGTGCATGTGTATAATGTGCGATAATGTGATGTGGATTAAGATAATATGCTCATTGTCATGTTTTAGGACGAAAAACCCTCTTTCGCGTTTGGATTTTCGAAAATAGGGTAGATGTCCAATTTATTTTTTCAGGCAAAGTGAACTTGTTCATGTATTTATTTATTTTTTGGACAAAGTGAGATTGTTCATTTTTTTTTCGGACAAAGTGAGTTTGTTCATATTTTTTTATTCGGACAAATATCTTACGAAATAACTTCAATGTTCGAAAAAAAATAAATGAACAATTTTGATTTGCCCGAGTATTTTTTTTTCGGAAAATGATGATTTGTCCGAAAAAAATTCTGAAATACATCGTCATCCTCGCTGAACCAGTCGCGAAAATCAAAATTTTTGTAAAACGGCCAAATGACATGCATATTTTCAAAATGTATGTTCTAAATTGTAATACCCCGTATTTTCTTCACTATTTACTAATATTATTTGTTTTAAATAATTATAATTAATTAATTGAAATACATTTTTATTAACTACAATGTAATCAAGCATTAAATCTTAGTGACTCTTTACATTATTGAGGGGAATAAACGCTTTTCTAACCTCCTCCCTCACACAATAAATACATAAATAATGCCAGCTTGCGTACATTTAGTAGTGTAATTCATATAAGAACATTTTCATATTTTTTTCTAAAAAGAAACGTTACGCATATTTTAATTATTACTTGACTCTCTATTTTCCACTGTATAATTTTATTTATGAGAATTATTGCAAAGGGTTCTTTCATCTCCTCTCTCTCACGTTATATATATATACTACTACTACGGCAGTGGCTATACAAACCATATTGCCTTTGACCCTTTAATTTAGTTCTTCTAGATATTGTATTAAGCACATTGTTTAGAAAATTCAATCAATTGTTATTCTATGTATTGCACGGCTAGACGATAACAATTACAAGAACTAATTCATACGAGGCTATTACGTATTGTTTCCACGTTCATCTATCGAGGTGGGTTTTTAATTGCTTTATTCTCTACGGTGGTTTGTAGAGCTCTATTGCATTTGTTATTCATTATTTAATGTTTTAGATAAATGGTTTGAGTTAATTGTTTGCTATGTGAATTCATTTCTATTGTTATGATCTATTGGCAACGTTTGTGGCAAAGTTATTATTCTATTGGCAAAGTTTATGGCAAAGTACATTATATATTGACAAAGTTTGTGGCAGGGGCTCCAGATGGGGTCCGGGATCGACGGGTCTTCGGGTGTAACCCGCCGTGCTCACGTGTGGAACTATCTTAGTCATTAATTTGGCTTTGGGAAGGTCCACAAACATGCGATTTCTACGTGTGGGAATACCTTAGTCATTAATTTGGCTTTGGGAAGGTCCACAAACATGCGATGTCTACGTGTGGGAATACCTTAGTCATTAATTTGGCTTTGGTAAGGTCCACAAACATGCGATGAAGTATCAATGGCAAAGTATCAATGGCAAAGTATCAATGGCAAAGTATATGTGGCAATGTGAATGTTATTTGCTAAGTTGCAATTACTTGATTATTTATTTTTAGCATTAACTATTGAATGACTTAAATCCCACTGAGTGTGCTTGCATGCTCACCCCCAATTTACAATTTCAGGTTGAAGAGTTGGATAGCGAGGCATGGTGATGGGAGACATGTTCATGTATTTAAAAATAAAGATTATTTTATGTTTATTTAATTGGATTATGATTTTCTTTAAAGATTCTTAGTTAATTAATTAAATGAGAATTTTCAATTGAATTATATTACAATCGTTTCCGCTGCAATAGTTAACGTGATTTAAATTATATTTGTCGTTATGTCCCTTTATTTTAACATTGTAAATTTAAGATTTAATTTTTGGCACGTTAAAGTTTGTTATTTTAACTACTTCTTAAAAGGTTATTATTTTTAAATTTGGGGCGTGACATAAATGCATATTATTTAAACTATATACCACTATACAGTCATAAGATGCAAAAAAACAAGCATAAACACTAACATAAACCCACAAAAACCCTAAATATAAAAATTCTTCAACTTGAAAAAAAAAAAAACTTTCAAAACATGTTAAACAACTTACAAATGAGTATCTGGGACCCGTTATCGTCTCATTATCGACCATTTTCGAGCCCATCCCGCCAAGAACTTCTCATAATCAATTTTTCAATTTTTGGAAAGTTTGAGTTTTCGTCCCTTTTGCCTTCTCGCGATAGATAATAAGGTGGGTGTACTCATCTTCATTTAAAAAAAAAAAAATCACAAGAGGGGTATATGGGACATTTTGTATGTCCTTTAGGATGAAAAAATGTCTAGTGGATGTCCTCAATAGGTCTGTGTGTGCGTATAACCGTGGCCATTGCTATACCAACAATGGACATCATTTTCTTATGGGTTCGACTACTACGCCTCCAACCTGTTTAAATGCACACCCCCGATTGATGCACTTTCCCAAAAAATTTCAAATACCCTTTTTATCATTTTAATGCATTCTACTTGACACACCCACCGTTAAATGCACCACTTCCCAAAATCCTAATTTATTCTCTTTATTTCTCTTTTCCTCCTCATTTCTCATTACTGCTGCCCCTTGCCGCCCCCGCCCCCACCATAGTCCCCTTTTTCTCTAAAAAAAAACTCGCTCACCCCCCATCCACCCACCCATCTCCCCTGCTTCCGCCCACGCCAAGACTCCAGCCGCCCCACCCCGATTCATCGACCCCCCCCCCACACCTTTTTTTCTTATCTCTTTCCTCCACCACTTGTTGTCGCCTCCCCACCCACTCGACGTCGCCGCCCGCTCCATCCAATACGCCAGCCGCCCACCCACTTTCAGATTTTAGGTTTAGGCTTTTTTCAGCGTTTTTTCATTTTTTGCTTTTTTTTTTCCGACCATTTTAGGTCGACTCTATACTCTTTCGTCGATAAATTGTTGTGTGTATATAATATAGTCGACCTAAAATGGTCGATTTTTTTAAAAAAAAAATTAATATTTTTTTCGACCAATCAGTGTCTACTATATACATTTCCGTTGATAAATCGGTGTCGACGGGAGTGTATATGGTCGACACTGATTTGTCAAAAATTTTTAAAAAAATTAAAATTTAAAAGGTTGAACGAGGGGTATAGTTAGTAGTGGGAGTGCATTTAGTAGTGTAATATATATATATATATATATATATATATATATATATATTTTTTTTAGATAGATCACAGGATTCTCTCTAAGCACCAAAAAACCAAATGCCCTATGATCTAAAAAAACTGCTCCATTTCATGGAGATGAAATGGTAGAGTCGAAAGAAAGCACATCAAAATCACCGAACCGCCATTTGAGCCAAGTGATGTGCTCTTGTGTTAATGGACCTAGGTATAAAAGTGAATTTGCAAACTACAAATTCTTGTAATTCCAAACGAATTCTCGATGAGATGTTAGCCTCAGGTCCATTCCCCTTAATATCATCGTAACATAAAACAATAGCTTGTTTTGAATCCGATTTAATCTCGATTTTCATCATATTTCATTTTTTTGCCTCTTAAATCGCACATTCAATTGCTTTAAGTTCCGAACCCAGTGGCCCCCTTTGCGACGTAATTCTTTGGGCAAAAGAGAACAAAACATCTCCATTATCATCCAAGCATATGCCTCCAATCCCATACCTCCTTTCCTCAATATTCCAAGCTCCATCAACTTCAAAAAAGGTAATGTTCGGGTCTTGTTCCCTTATGTTGACGCCATGATTTTCTTCTTTATGTATTTCTCTTGAGTTAGCACTACATTCTTGTTTGAAAAGATGAAGATAGTTCAAAACGTTTACCCCCACCTTACCTTGACATTGTCTCTGAATTTTTGTATCTTCATGCACTGCCGCACACCTATCGCACCAAATACCCCAAGCGACCATGATCACCTCATCCAGAGGAAGTGGGGACAGCTCCTCATTAAACCATTGAAGCATTTGGATGGTGGATAGGTCACTACCTAGTTTAATATGATTCCAAGCACCCAAGCTTTTCCAAATATTGCGCACGCCATGACAAAAGAATAACATGAACAGTTGAAGGCATGAACGTACCACAAAAAAAGCAATTCGGGGTGATTGGGATATGTATTCGAGCCAAGTTCCCCTCAGTTGCGATAAAATCCCAACACAGTCTCCATCCAAAGATACGAAATTTCGGTGGGATTTTCAAGCACCAAATTTTATTCCACCACTTTGTTATAATCTCCTCATTAGATGCCTCAGTCTCGTTTCTTCTCTCGAATTCATACCATTTGATGGCATGGTATCCTGATTTAACAGTGTAGTTTCCATACGTATCGTGCATCCAGAAACGTTTGTCCTCCTCGTCCTCCTGTCCCACGGCCGTTCTTAAGATTCCTTCTGCTTCAAAGGGTAAGAATGCTTGAAATATCAGCTCTTTGTTCCATTCTCGATTGAATGAAACCCTCGTGCAAACCCTGCACCCAAGCATGCTTAAAAAGTGTCACTGTATTTCCATTGCCAATCGTCCAACGAGTTCCCCTCATCAAAACTTCCTTGCATGAACTGATAGATCTCCAAATGAAGGATGGGTTGTAGCCAAGTTCAGCTTCCATGACGTCCCCATGTTTTAAGTATCGTGCTTTAAGAACTCTAGCTACAAGAGAATGAGGCTTCTCGATCAATCTCCAAACCTGCTTAGCTAATAAAGCTTGATTAAAATGCGTCATTTTCCTAAAGCCCATTCCCCCTTCCTCCTTAGGCTTACACAAATTATCCCATTTCATCCAATGTAATTTCTGATTTCCATCCACACTACCCCACCAAAAGTTTGCAATTAAAGCTTCCATCTCTTTGCAAATTTGAATAGGAATTTTAAAACATGACATAACATAAGCCGGTATTTATTGAAGCACTGACTTTATGAGAACTTCCTTGCCTCAATCCGAGAACTCTTTATTCTTCCAATCGTCTCTCCTTTTTTTCAAGCAGTCAATGAGATAAGAGAATTGGATTTTTTTACCCCTAACCGAGAAAGTAGGTAACCCCAAATACAAGTGATGGCCTTGTGTAAGACGCACTCCCAAGGCCGATTGTACTCCATCTCTATTCGCCTGAGATGTGTTTGGACTAAAAAACAACGAGGATTTATCAAGATTAATCACCTGGCCCGATGCAAACTCATAATCATGAAGTGTATCCCTAAGAAGTTGTCCATACTTCTCCTTTGCTTTGAAGAAAATAACATTATCATCCGCAAAAAAAAGATGTGTGATCATCGGGGCATCTCTAGCCACCTTAATGCCTTCTATCTCACCATTTTGAGCCAATGCTTCAATACCAGAAGATAGTCCTTACGCACAGATAACAAAGATAAAAGGAGATAAAGGATCCCCCTGTCGAATCCCCCTAGAAGGTTGCACATCACCCACAATTGTATTGTTGACATAAAATTGATAACGAACCGACGTAATACACCGTAGAATTAACTGAGTCGTTTTATCCGAAAAACCCATTTTAAGCATTTGACATTCGATATAGGCCCATTCCAGTCGGTCATACGCTTTGCTCATATCAAGTTTTGCCAGGGCATATCCCGTTTTGCTCTTATTATGCCTAAGCCAATGCATGCATTCATAGCTTAGGATCACATTATCGAAAATTAGACGATCTTGTATAAAAGCACTTTGGTAATCATCAATCACCCAAGGAAGGATCTTTCGAAGCATATTTGAGATGACCTTCGCCACAATACGATAGTTGGCATTGCTAAGGCTTATGGGACGATAGTCATTGAGAGTAGTCGGGGATTTGATCTTGGGAATAAGAGTCACCAAGGTATTGTTCAACTCACCAATATCGTGTTGTGAATTAAGAATAGCAAGAACCTCCTGAGTGACCTTATCACCAATAACATTCCATGTTTCCTGGTAAAATTTTGCATTATACCCATCCGGGCCAGGTGCCTTATTAGGATGCATATCAAACACCGCCTTCTTTACTTCTCCAGCTGAAAAAGTCGAATCCATGATGGAGTTCATGGCCCGGGTAATCAATGATTTAGTGTGCTTAGTAATTTTTTCCACTTGGGAAGGAGTTAGATGTGTAGAGGAATAAAGTTTTCCAAAAGATGATGAAAGTATCCGGCTAATTTCATCCTTGGAGGTTCTCCAAATTCCCCTGTCATCCTGCAATTTCAGGATAACATTCTTGCTTCTTTTCTCAGTGGCCTTTCTATGAAAATAAGTAGTATTCCTATCTCCACTCCTCATTCAATTAACACGTGATCTTTGGTGCCAGTATTCCTATCTCCATTTAGTGTGTAATATTACTTAAAAGATATTTTGGGGTTTTTACATGATTATTAAATTAATAAAATGATTGGAAAGTGCATTTAAACAAGTCGGAGGTGCAGATAGCCGTACCCTTTTCTTATATATAAATTGGGCTACTATTTTTTATAGTATTTATTTTCGAAAGCCCAAAGAGTGGTTAAACTTTCAGCCCATTTGAGTTGTTAATATGGTGAAAGAAATTGGGGTCAGCAGGAAGGAAATGCGGGGAGCAGATTTGGGGAACCCTCTCAAAATGAGCAGCATCCGATTTTTACTTGAGCTGCCAATTCAGACCGAACGGTCCAGCCTAGCCCATCGAGCCAAACAATTTTTACCCACATGCACCTAGTGCAAGGTGTGGATTAGCTTGGAATTTTAGGGTGTGTTTTGAAACTCTACAAACTGCTTCCAGAATCACTTATTTTTAAAACTGTCTCTCACAGCTTTTCAAAAAAAAGTGATTTTGAAAGCAGTTTGTAAAGTTTCAAAACACACCCTTAATTCACACCTATACCAGTCTAAACTTGCTTTGATTTTGATCTGGTCACCCTACCAGTTTCTTCAACAAGTTGTTCAAACTCTTCATCACTTAAAACCAACTTTCTCTTAAGTTTCCTTGAAGAAGACTTTTCAACAATTTCAACTTCTTTTTCTTTCTCAGTAACTTCAGCTTCCACAGCAACAACAGTACTCTTTTCACCAGCAGTACTCTTCTCACCAGCTTGCTGTTTTCTCAATTTTATCTTGTTGGCAAGATTAGCAATCTCCTTTGCCAACTCATTTTGACTAACAACCATTTCATCTTGCTGAGACTGAGTCTTTTCCATCACATCTATTACCTTTCCTTCCCCCTTTTTGGCTTCATCATACAACTTTGTAATTGGCTTCAGTTGTTGTACAAATTCACCTTTCAAGACTTGAGTAAGGTCATAAGCATGTGTCTTGTTCATGTCATACAGTTTAGACATAGTGTGATTCATTATGTTCTCATAAGTCGATTCTGCTGTCAACTTAGTCAGCTTATCAATTATATCTTGTAACTGCTTCAAAGTTCTTTCCAACTGAGTTTTCAACTCATCATTGTGCTGCTTCATCTGCTCAAAGGTCGTGGGTGCTTCAGCCATCACCACATCTTTTGATCTGGTTTCAACTTTTGCATCAGCTTCAAAATTTTCATTTATGATCTCAACAGTATGTTGCTGATCATTAATTCTTCTCATCTAATCTTTCATTCAGGATATCAACAAACAAATCCTCAGCTATCATAGTAGATTTGTTTTCATTCTCAACAACTTGCACTTCAACATCAGTTGTAATTTTATCATCTTCCTTTTCTACAACAACATCCTTTTCTTTCTCTACCACAGTTTCTTCTTCCTCCAACACATTTTCCATAGTGTTATCTTCTTCAGCAGCCTGTTCTGAATCAACAACCATAAAAATGACTCTAGAAATTCTTTACACCATTTTCACAACAGATTCTTGTGAAAGAAGTTTAGTGAAAGACTTAACTCTAGCAGCTTCAGCTTGCTCTAGTTCCCAATCTAGAAAAATCTTAGAGCCTCCCATACCCTCAATCACAACAAGTAAATCAGGTATATACATTCTTCTAAGATGCACCCAAGTACACACTCTTAGAATATGCTCATAAGCTTCTGAATTCACATCTAAGCCATGGAATTCACTTTGAATGACTTTGCTCAACTCCATCCTAATCATCTTTTCTCTTATGCAAATAGGATATGTGAGCATAGTAAATTTGTGTTGGGTTGGGGTTTCAGGGGTTGGTTCATGTGGTTGTTGAATAGGTTCAGGGGATAGTTTGGGTGAAGAATGAATAGGTTCAGAATTAGGTGTTGGTTGATTTGGTGAGTTAAGGGGACTGGTTTGATGAATGGGAGAATAATGTTCTGATTCATCAGCAGATGTAGAAGCCACTGAAGAATCGGATAGGGAATGTTCCAAAGGCAGTTGATCAAGGGGTTTAGTAGGAATGAGATAAGATATGGGTTGGGTAGGTTTAGTCTTCTTGGGTTTTGGCTTGGGTTTCAGCAGACCTTTACCCTTAGTAGTTGGTACGCTTCTTCGATGTAATAGCCAAAGATTCAGAATGAGGACTTACAAATCTTAGTTGTTCTTCCTCCTCATCTGATTTACCAGAATGTTGAGATGGAACTTCCTCAGTTCTGGCCTTGTATTGTGAGGATCATACCTAACTTTCGTCCTTACTTCAGGCTCCTCATCGGTTTTGTACATCGAACCATCTGAATCATATCCTAAGGTTGTTTTCTTGAACATGAACTTCCCATGGTGAAATCTCTTAGGTTTGCTCCAACGAATTTCACTTTTAACAATTGAGGGCAGTAAGATACTCAATTTGTTAGCAAAACCTAGCATTCCTCTAACTTTATACTCCTTAGTATCTTCATCAAAATAAATTTTCTCCTTTTCGAGCAACAATATTTCTAAGAAAAATCCTTGCCAATCTCCGTCTACCCTGTCAACAATTGCTGCCACAACTCTCACTTTCAGCATGGTCAAACCATCTTGGCTGCTATGTTGACCTAGCAAGATTTTTCCAACTATATCCATAAGAAGCCACAGTGGTTCTAGCAAGATGGACTTCTTCAAATTCGTCAATTTGCTTGCTTTGACATTTCCACAAGTCCATTTTTCTACATACTCCTTCTCGAATCCAGCTTTGTATGATTCGATATGAACAGCTCCACCAGGAAGTTTAAACGCCCTTTTGAGATGGTCTCAATCAAGGGCTACTTACTTTTCTGAAAGAAAAGTGCTAACAGAGTCGTCGGTGCCAGAAAGTTGTAAGTAGAACTCCACTACTTCAGGATCGAACTCTTCCTTAGGGTAAACTTCTAGATTGGTGCGAACACCATATCAAGAATCGCTTGATTTTCAGTCGGGTGGACGCCGGAGAAATATACAGCGTTTTCCACAAACACCTTCCTCTATCTAACCCATTTGTGAGGATCAAACGTACCTATAACTTCATCATTCTTGTTTAGCAACTGGATAATTGTCATCGTAAAAAAGATTTGCAGAAGATTTGAGAAAGAAGGGTTTTTGGATTTGTAGAGAAATCGCGAACTTTCAGAATGTGTAAAGTGAAGATGATGATGTAATTTTGATCTTAATAATCAAATCCAAGGAAAATCTAGGGCTTAGATTGAATTTGATTTTTTAAGTTGTGTGGTTTGGATTAAAATTTTGATCGTGGTTTTCAAGAAACCGTTCAAATTCAAAACTGCTTTTCCAAATTGGAGCCAAATGTGCATTTAATAGATACAACACCAAATTAGGTTAAAAATAGAGGAGTGTATTAATCCTCTCTATTAGTAACACCAAAAGTACTCGGTTGATGCTATTAGCACAGTTGTTTCCAGCTCACTTTTACATCATTTTTATCACTTTAACAATAATGAAAATTACTTATCTGGATTCAGCTAAGTACTGTAATCAGCTGAGTATGACTTTCTTGAAGATTCAGCTGAGTACTGTAACTTCAACTGAGTTCCCCCTTCAGCTGAGAACACTTCTTCTGTGCCTGTTTCACCTTGGTAGAAGTGTCAGTTTAAGGAATCTTGGTGAAATACAACATACAAGATTAAAATGAGTCTAAAAGTCTAGAGGGGAGGGGTGAATAAACTTTTCAAACTTTTCTAAAATATCAGAGTTATAATGCGAAAATAGTGTTCTTATATAGTACTATGCTTATATCAGATCAACTTAGTACAAATCTTAATGTGAGCCTTAAGTAAGTTTATACTCAACTCTTTGATTATGAATTTTACTCAGTGTACAGTACTGTTCTTAGTATCAAGTAATTCGTCTACTCAACAAAATTTCTCAATCTAGTTGTTTATACGAATTCTTTAAGAACTTAATCAAATATCAAACAGTAAGTAAATGAACACATAATTTATAGTGGTTCGACAAATGTCTACATCCACTCTCACAATCCCAATTGTGAAGTTTTTATTAACTCTCGAGTGTCTTGTGGCTTTAAGTCCCAAGATTAAGACTTAGATCTTCTCGATTATACCACCAGGTATATCTTCAATCTACTAGTAAGTCACACAAGTTTACTTGCACACTTGTTTACAAATTAAATCACAAATTAAAAGATAAAACTTCTCTTGAGTATAGCCTTGAGAATGTGCTTCTTCAAAACTTGGCTTCTTGATCTTCTCTTCTTGAACTCTGTGAGTTTCTTGATCGCTTCTAAGACTTGAATAGCTCTCTCAATGCTCGTACTTTCAGTAGTCTTTTCAGTAGAAGATCTTGCGGTATTTATAGACTTTAGTTAGGTAGTTAGCAGTTTGTGAAACTAACTCATAACTAACTTTTAACCGTTTCTTCTAACTTATTTTCCAACTAACTTCAACTCCTTAAGTCAGTTTTTATAACTTCCTTCAGTTATTCAGTTACGTCCTTCAGTTAATATGTTTTCTAAACTTACTCTCCAACTTGTCTTCAGTACAGTAAAATATTCTTCTCAAGTTTTTATTCTTCTCATGTACTCTGTTTAAGTACAAGTTTTTACTCTTCTCATGTACTCTGCTTAAGTACAAGTTTTTACTCTTCTCATGTACTCTGCTTAAGTACTCTTCTTATCTTCTGTACTTAGCTTATTCAAAATAAGTTTTAGCTTCAATTTTTCAATACTTCTGAGTTTCCATTCTACTCTTGTTAAGTTGTAGTCTTCTTGCTTCAGAGTAGTCTTCTGATTAGTGTGAAAATTGCTCGAAATTCATGTGCTTAATTTGCATAATTTTATATGATTTTGTGCATTATTTACACTAAATTGACTAATTCCACTTGATTATGAGAAAAGTGTGTTGTTTGCTATTTTTGTAGAAAAATGAGCAATTTTAGAGCAAAACATGCCTCAATTATTTTGTGGAGTCAATCGAAAGAATAAATCGAGAGGAAAGTATTTTGGGCTAATTTAATTAAAGAAGGCATTCGTGAAGGTGTAAGCAAGCAAGCCCATTTTTAATATTACTGGGCCCATTAATAATAGGAATTGGAGGAGTCCCATGCCATCACAGAATTGGGGTAGCAAAACAAAAACTGCTGGAATACTAATGGGCTGAGGCCCATTTTATCAATTAAACTATATTCAGCAAAATGGGGGCCTCGGAGAAAGGCAATTGGGCGCATACACAGCTGAGTTGGAATTCTAATGGGCCAAGGCCCATTTTCATCAATTAACTTTTATTTTGGGGTTAAGCAGAGGAACAATTCGGGAGGAGGGGAATGAACAACACACGCTGGAGGAACACAGCGGAGACAGAACAGAGGGCACCGTTCCATTGGGGAGAAATCCTCCACTCTCCCCTTCACTTCACTCATTAGTTTAGTTTTTAATTAATGTTTTAGATAGATTTAATGTAGTATTTTATTTTATTGCAAGAATTTGGAGGATTTGAATTTGAAGACATTTGAGGTGATACCTTTCTTTAATTTAATGCTTTGTTATTTATGTTTTATGAGTTTGATTTCAATTGTTAATTTAGTTATTAATTAGGTTTGTTGGTGTTTGGGTGTTTTGATTTGTGATGGAATTTGTGTTATTAACTTAACTTTAATTGTGTAATTCATTGGAGGGAATATTGGTTAGATTTATGGGTTTTGATAGATCATTGGCTAGAACTCAATTAATAGGTTATATGTGAAGTTCAATTAATGCAACGAGAGTTGGTTAATTGGGTTAGATAGTATAATCGAGGGTTGGGAATCGAGTGAATGAGTAAATATTGGGTTATCGCAACGAGAGTTGAGTAATTTTCATTAGAACTCCATTTATCTACATTGATTGCTTGAATGAGAATTTGAGTGATTAGTGAGAAGGCCATAGGAGTTTGGTTGTTAGTATTCAAGTGGAAAAGCATGATTAGGGATTAGTTTAGTATAATTTAGGTAGAGTCGAACCCCCTAGTCGTGTGATTACCCGGGTAAGAACGCCTCTATTCATCCTCTCGATCCTAGGTGATTTAGTAGACAAATGCACTCGTGATTGCTTCTATCAAGTTCCACCTAATGAATTGCACATAAAAGTCAATTTTTAACTCAATTTTCCACACAATGACAAACACCCGAACACTACTTTTCACATTTGATATTTGATCATCATTTTACTTGCTTTTATTAGTTAGTATTTATCTTGTTGATTTTTGCATTTAGTTTTAGTCGCTCACCCCCATGCTCTTTCACTATATTTACGTGACGACGTACAACACTAAGGCTACACAAGCTAACTAGTCCCGTGGTTCGATAATTTAACCGGGCACTTACTTTTACTACGAGGATCCTCTTATACTTGAGAGGTGAGTATTGAAAAATACGTGTCATCTTCTCAGTCTATAGTCTTCTCATATCTATCTTTGCTGAATTTACATTACAATACAAACTTACAAATATAACCTATCAATACTTCAACTGAACTATATATAGTAGAGTATTTCAATGTTCTATTCTATAAGCTGTCTATACAATCATTATTCAACTTAGTTCCTAACACTTAGAATATTTCACTTTATATATATCACATAAGATTAGTAAAACTTAGTTATTATGATTTCTCAAGATGACTTAGTTAAGATGACTTATTCTACACATATTATTAACTTTAAGTTGCTTTTTGGTCATCAAAACTTATTATCATCAATTAGGACTTTGTTTCTAGGATTCATATCCCAACACTTTTCATTAATATTGTATTGTACTTTTCAGTTATAATAACTTACACTTTTTAATAAATATTGTATTGCACCTTTTCAATAAAAAATTTGTGTTGAACTTTTCAGTTATAATAACTTACACTTTTTTATTAATATTGTGTTTGCACTTTTCAGTTATACTGTCTTTTACTTTGTAATAAAAATTGTGTTGCACTTTTCAGTTATAACAACTTACACTTTTCATTAAAATCAGTGTTACACTTTTCAGTTATAATGACTTATATTTTTTAGGAAAAAAAAATTACCAAAAAATAAAATAAAATCAAATGTTGACAAGTAGTCGAGTCTATATGAGTCTTTGACTTTATTTTTTATTTTTTGTCCGAGCGACTTATTTGTTCGATTTTAAAAGTTATTGTACCAAAAAAAAAAAGAAGCTTGGTCTAATTTGTACCTGAAACACTTTTAGTGTGATATTTTGGTGCAATTTATGTGCAATTGGTTGTATTTATACAATTAAAATTGGACTTCAATTAATTAGATCAAATGTTGAGATTAAAGATTAATAAATTGCATAAATTGAACATTAAAATCCAAATATATCTATACATTAAATTGCATAGAAGAACTTGCCTAAATTCTACCTTATCCCTTAAATATAGAATTAAAAATGCAACACTAAAATAATAAAATTGCAATTGTTTCTCACACCCAAAAAAAAAAAAAAAAAAATTAGAGAGAGAGAATGGTCGACATGAACATGACTCCAGTCTTTAATTAACTCTTTCTCCAACTTATTTAAATTAACTCTTTAATTAACTCTTTCTCACACCTACAATCACATGCCCTCATTTATACCCCCCACCCCGCTCCATACACCCACATGCATGCACATACTTTAATTAACTCTTTCTCCAACTTATTTAAAAATTTCACTACAATATATATATATATATATATCCTTGCAACAAATTAAATAGCAAAAGATGGCAATTAATAAAAATGAAGAAATCAGCATAAAATTGATGAATTAAGAAGAAGAAGTACTTCCTTCAAAAAAAAAAAAAAAAAAGAAGAAGTACTTAGAGAGGAGAAGTTCAAGAATCATAAGCTTTTCTACTCAGCTTCCACAAGATGTCTTCAATTCTTTTCAAGAATACTGCATATGTGGTTTCGCATTGGCCAAAATGGCAACGGATGTGGGCCCACTGCGAAAAGATAACGACAGTGGACCCGTTGCTAAAATATATTTTTCACAGGAAAAGGCAACGAATTATAGCCCGTTACTATAATATATTTCATTGCATTCAATTGGATTTAACTCATTTGGATCATTGTTCAACTTTATTTTTCACAGTTCACCATCACAATTATATTATTCATTTTTATTCATTGTTGATTTTTTTTAGTTATTGAATATTAATTATTCTCCTTGTTTAATAATTGAGTTTCTTTTATATATATAATAACTTTTTTATTTTTTTTTAGTTTTGAATTTTTATTTAATTCAAATAAATTAAAATCTTTCGATAATAATAAATTTAAAAAATGTTGTAAAAATATAGGGAATACTTTGAAGCATGACTAACTCTTTAAATATTGTTTAAAAATTTTCAAACGTTGCAAATAACTTTATCAACAGGAAAAAAAAAGAACAAACTCTTGAAGTTCTTGAATTTGTAAATTCTTTGAGTTGCTACTCTTTAAAAAAAAAAAGAACAAACTTTTGGTTGCTATTATGTAAGTTTCTCTATATTAAAATTGCTAAAAACATACATACCTACAATACACTGTATCACAAAATGATTAAATGGATTAATAACTTTATATATTGAAAGAGATATGATATTAAAAATTAATTAGGAAAATATTATAAATGAATTTGTTTCTCAAAATGTTAAAAAAGAGCCATTTTAAATAATTCATTTTTAAATGTTCATTCATTTTAATGTGTACATAAGCATTTGACCGACTCTGTTTATTACTCAATCTCAGGCATAAGTGTTCGTACTGCCATACTCAAAATCGTACAGTGGTAGAAGATATTTTTGGAACAAGGTTAAATCAGTCATACTCAAAATTGAAGAAAATTGCAGAGGCTAAATTTATTACTCTCTAATGTCTCCATTCAAAGTTAGATGGTTCATCTAAAAAAAATGAATGTTTCAATTGCATTTCTTTTAATTCCTTATTTGATAATAAAATATTTTTTCACATTAAACTGCACTCATCAAACATCTCAAAATTAAATTATGTCCGACAATAAAAGTAGATCATATAAAAAAAAAAAAAACCTAGAACCATAAGCTCACAGGTCGACCCAGAGGCCGGAGTGCCATTAAAACCTTGCCTGGAAAAACCCTCATTAGGGATAAAACACAGGTCAAGGAAAAATGTACACTCCTTTAAAAGTCAATGTCTATAGAAAACAATATGTAAATCATTATGCAGAAATAAGAGTAAAAAGTTTGGGGTTAGCCTCTTCAGACACAATTAAGGCCAGTCTTGGCCACAACAACCGCCGCCTGGTTGGCCTCTCTAAAGACGTGTGAGTATTTGATGTGCATGTCATGCGTAAGAGGATGGATCTGGCTCCAAAGGCCTTGCAGACGCCAAGGAATAGAGGGATTGGTGCTCATAAAAGTGTCAATCGTGAGTGTCGAGTCCGACTCAATTCAAAGGAAGTGTCATCCCTGATCATGTGCATACTTGATGGCCCCAACCCACCTTAGTAGTAACCGCAGCTACGAAGAAACCCCTGAAGGTCCTAAGACCGCCCCCGCATGTAGACTACCCAGGGAAGAAGAGGCACTACCGTCCGTGTTAACCTTGTACCAACCCAGATCAGGCAGCAACCAAATCACAGATGTATCGTGTCTCGTTGGCATGTATCTACTCAAAACACCAAGAGCCCTAGCAATTAGTAGATCCCGAACCGTGCCGTCCGAATATCTCCTAGCTATGTTGTTGGCTTCCCTGATGCCTGAAATGATCTGAGCCATACATCTCCTAATAGAGGGCGAAACCCATCGAATATCACCCTGTTCCGCAAAGTCCAAACGGCCCAAATAGCAGTTACGAAGCCCGCCCTCCACAACTCCAAAGACTGCGGACCCAATCGAACTCTAGTGGCCTGAAGAAAGATGTCTAGGAAGCTGACCCAGTGTGAATCGTGACCCCAAACATGTGAGTCAAGCTGCGCAGAATCTCCAATGTGAACGGACAATGGGAAAGCAAATGGTCCAGCTTTAAATAACTTCAATAGCCTCTAAAAGTCAATGTTTATAGAAAACAGTATGTAAATCATTATGCAGAAATGAGAGTAAAAAGTTCGGGGGTAGCCTCTCCGACACAATCAAGGCCAGTCTTGGCCACAGCATCCGCCGCCTGGCTGTCCTCTCTAAAGACATGTGAGTATTTGATGTGCATGTCATGCGTAAGAGGGTGGATCTGGCTCCAAAGGCCTTGCAGACGCCAATGAATAGAGGGATTGGTGCTCATAAAAGTGTCAATCGTGAGTGTCGAGTCCGACTCAATCCAAAGGAAGTGTCATCCCTAATCATGTGCATACTTGATGGCCCCAACCCACCTTAGCAGCGACCGCAGCCACGAAGAAACCCCTGAAGGTTCTAAAGATCGACCCCTCATGCAGACTACCCAGGGAAGAAGAGGCACTACCCCGTGTTAACCTTGTACCAACCCGAATCAGGCGGCAACCAAATCACAGATGAATCGTGTCTCGTTGGCCTGTATCTACTCTTAACACCAAGAGCCCTAGCAATTAGTAGATCCCGAACCGTGCCGTCCGAATATCCCCTAGCTATGTTGTTGGCTTCCCTGATGCCTGAAAATGATCTGAGCCATACATCTCCTAATAGAGGGCGAAACCCCATCGAATATCACCCTATTCCGCAGAGTCCAAACGGCCCAAATAGCAGTGACGAAACCCGCCCTCCACAACTCCAAAGATTGCGGACCCAATCGAACTCTAGTGGCCTAAAGAAAGATGTCTAGGAAGCTGACCCATGTGTGAATCATGACCCCAAACATGTGAGTCAAGCTGCGCAAAATCTCCAATGTGAACGGACAATGGGCAAGCAGATGGTCCAACGACTCAGAATCCCCGCGGCATAGCACACTAATCGACGGACCCTGAATCCCAAAAGACGAGAGCCAATCCGCCATGGGCAGCTTGCCCCAAACCGCTCTCCACATTGCAGTGGAGCGACACATGGGTATAAAGGTGCCCTAAATCCATGATGCCCAACCAAGCCTGGGTAGGGGTGTCCTGAGCAAATCATATGTCATGCTTATTTAAATTTCAATATATATCCCTTCCCCAGGTACAGCTATATATGATCATTCAACATCGTTTCACATAGGTTAGATTATCTAATTATAGAACAAAACATACAAATACGCATTTACATTAAAACACTAACTACATATCTTACTAAATGGATTACAGAGCTAGATAATATCATTTGATGTCTGATTTCACACGATTGAAGCACACACTTCACTTGTGCATATACATTTGATTGAGCGTCATATTGCATTTGAGGAGGACGGTCTCACTTGTGATCGGTTGTCTTCTGAATATACCATCACTCTCATCTTCTTCTCATCATATGATCACGACATCTAAAGTTTGGATTTTTAAGCCTAATCCCAGGGTTTTTATCTCTGAACACCCTGTTGTTATTCATGAACCTGATACAACAGCTCAAACTCTTGTTATTTCGGAGCTATAATTGAGGAGTATTAAGCTTTAATGAAGAATCATACTTGGGATTTGGTGTCTTGGTTTTCTGACATGAATATTATCACTACTAAGTGTGTTTTCAGGATTATACATAATAGAGATGGGTCTATTGAACGGTTTAAAGCTTGTTGGGTGGCACGTGGTTTTCAGAAAACTTTTGGGGTTAACTTTTTTCATACCTTTAGTCCTGTTCTCAAGCGCAACACTCTTCGGATCATGTTCAGTCTTGCCATGACTAAAGGGTGGCAAATTTAACAGGTTGATGTCAATAATGTTTTTCTTCATGAAAAAATGCAAGAAACTGTTTACATAGAGCAACCTCAGGTTTTTGTCGATGCTCATAAGCCGAATCATGTGTGCAAGCTTATCAAAGCTCTATATGGGTTAAAATAGGACCCCAAAGACTAGTTTGATACACTCATGGGTTTCTTGATTAGCTAGGGTTTCAAGCAATCTTGCTCCGATCATTGTCTCTTGTTTCAACATTCTCGTGGCAAGCTGTTAATGATCATTGTTTATGTGAATAATATCATAATTACTAGTGATGATTCAGCTGCCATTCAACAACTAATTCAAGCTTTACGTTCTCAGTTTTCTCCTAAAACACTTGGGAGAGATGAATTATTTCTTGGGTATTAAAGCCAATATTTCTAATGATCGAATTTTTCTTACTCAGTTAAAATATGCCAAGGAAATCATTCAACGAGTTGATCTTCACAAATTCAATCCATCTCCCACTCCTTCTTGTCGATCCTAGTCTCAAACTTACCAAAAATGACTAAACTCCTTTCGAAGATCCTTTCTTTTATCGCTCCATTGTTGGAGAATATCTCGCCCCAACGAAGCCTAGAGTCAATTTCTTCACACATCCACGTGCACCACTAATCATTGGAAAGCTTGTAAAATGGTACTCCGTTACATCAAGGGTACTATATCTAATGGTATTTATTTTAGTAATGTTTCTGATTTCATGTTAAATATTTTTGTTGATTCACATTTTGTTGCTAGTTTGGATTATCATCGAAGTACAAGTGGTATGGAGTTCGAGAAAGTAATTCATTGTTGTTCGAAGTAGTACTGAAGCCGAGTATCGTTTAATTGCATTGTCTGATACGAATCTTATTTGATTTTTTTTCATTGTTTAAAGAACTTGGTCTTCCGCTGTCTTCTCCATCCATTCTATGGTGTGATAATAAGGGAGAAATTAAACTTGTTTTCAGTCTGGTTTTTCATGCCCGTACGAAGCACATAAAGGTTGCCATCTACTTCATTCGAGAGAAGGTTTTCTATGTTTCAACTCTTGATCAACAATCTGGCCTTTTTACCACTATTTTTTCCCTTCTCATTTTCGTACCTTGTGTCAAGCTCTTGGCGGTTTAACATTATCCACCCATGAAATCACACAATTCAAATCTTGTTGATATAACTTAAGAATATTTCTCTAGAACTTTTGAATTTCTTCTCGTCTAAAAGACTTCATTTCCAGACTTCTATAATGAACTAAAGAAGGAAAAAAAATCATTGGTTTGCTTTTAATAAGTTCGTCGTATGCTTGTGACATCCAAAAGTTCAAGAAACCATCTTTTACATTTTTTTATATTATAAAATCAAATGATTCAAAACTTACTACTCATTCATAGTAGTTCTTTCAAGGATGAAAATATCACTATGAAAAAATAATCGTAACCTTGTTTTTACGAATATACTGTTGGATATATCGATAACGCATATCGATATCTCAATAAAATTGAAAAAATAATGAAAATTATATTAAAATCTAAAAGATTTAACATAAAATTTTAGAGATTATTATAATATAATATTATCCATATATTCTATTAAAAAACACAATAAAATTATATGTTTAGAACAAACATATATATAATTGATTATATGGCTGACTAAGAACAGTTGAGAACATAATACAATACAAAAATACTAAATATACTACATGATCAAATACAATTAATTCTAAAATGAGGACCAATGAAGTTCAGCTATAATAATGTCATTTTTGTCCAAACAATATTGGTACCAAATTATCACATTAAACTAATTTAGATATAGTTATGCTCATGTCACACTACAAGAAATTTTTGAATTGTCTATAGAATTTTCCAACGAAAATAATTTTTTCCTTAAATACAGTAGTGAGAGTGCCCTTACTGACAAATTATTATACTCCGTCCATACCACTATAAGTTTTTCATTTTTTTTTTTTTGAGTGTTTTGATTAAGGAATATAATAAAATAATAGATGTATTTCAAGTGATAGGATGGTGAGAGAAAAAATAATAGATATGCATGAGATGAAATATGATAAAATAATAGATAAATTATAAGTGATGCAATTGAGAGAGAGAAAAAAAGAAAAAAAATTGCTAAAAATGGAATGAAAAACTTATAGTGAAACAGAGGAGGTATAAATTATTTTTAGTTGTCAACGACGTCATTTCCCTCTCCATTTGCAACCCATCTGCAAAACGTCACTGACTCATCATCTGCAACGTTGTCTCTATAAATCTCAAACATCTATATTGTATTAAATTATTTTTCAAATATTAAAATACTATTAAAAAAACTCAATAAATTCACGGAATAATTAATTAATGATACAAAATATTGCATTAATTTTTATTTTTTTTAAATCTAACCAATTCATATATAATATATATATTAATTCCGTGGCATTCCCTTAAGAGCGGTGAGATATCGCAATATTAATCCCGTGGCATTCCCTTAAGAGCGGTACTCATCTGCGATATCTCAGTTATCATCTACAAAGCTCTAATTTATTTGAATAAAGTACCCCTATACACTTTTTTTTTTTTGACAAATAAGTACCCCTATACACTAATACATAATTAAAAAAGGAAGACTAAAATAATACTCCCTCCATCTGGGACTTAATTAAAAAAAAAAAACTAAAATAATACTCATTCATTTTTCACCAATTCCAATGAAAGCTATCAATTTTCATTTTGACAAATTACTCCTCTCACATTTAATTATATTTTTTCCTCTCTCAATTATATCATCAGTTCATCACTAATACATTTACTTATCCTATCATATTTCTTAATCTTTGTATCAAAGTTCATGGGTAGCTTTTATCGGGAAGGGGAGTATAATAAAATTGCAATTGTTTCTCACACCAAAAAAAAAAATAGAGAGAGAATGGTCTTTCAACTTTTGCTTTTTCAATTCTGTTTCTGCCTTCTTATTGGCTAACATTTCCTTGCTAATCCTAACAGCTTCATTCATTTCTTCATCTGTTGATTGAGAGCTTTGAACAACATGCTTTCATTTCCATCACATATATTACCTTTCCTTCCCCCTTTTTGGCTTCATCATACAACTCTGTAATTGGCTTCAGTTGTTGTACAAATTCACCTTTCAAGACTTGAGTAAGGTCATAAGCATGTGTCTTGTTCATGTCATACAGCTTAGACATAGTGTGATTCATTATGTTCTCATAAGTCGATTCTGCTGTCAGCTTATTAGTTATATCTTGTAACTGCTTCAAAGTTTCTTCCAATTGAGTTTTCAACTCATCATTGTGCTGCTTCATCTGCTCAAAGGTCGTGGATGCTTCAGCCATCACCACATCTTTTGATCTGGTTTCAACTTTTGCATCAACTTCAAAAATTTCATCTATGATCTCAACAGTATGTTGCAGATCATTCTTCTCATCCAATCTTTCATTCAGGATATCAGCAAACAAATCCTCAGCTATCATAGTAGATTTTTTTTCATTCTCAACAACTTGCACTTCAACATCAGTTGTAATTTTCTCATCTTCCTTTTCTACAACAACATCCTTTTTTTCTCTACCACAGTTTCTTCTCCCTCTTAACACATTTTCCATAGTGTTATCTTCTTCAGTAGCCTGTTCTGAATCAACAACCATAAAGCTGACTCTAGAAATTCTTTCCACCATTTTCACAACAGATTCTTGTGAAAGAAGTCTAGTGAAAGAATTAACTCCAGCAGCTTCAGCTTGCTCTAGTTCCCAATCTAGAAAAATCTTAGAGCCTCCCATACCCTCAATCACAACAAGTAAATCAGGTATATCCATACTTCTAAGATGTACCCAAGTACACACTCTTAGAATATGCTCATAAGCTTCTGAATTCACATCTAAGCCATGGAATTCACTTTGAATGACTTTGCTCAACTCCATCCTAATCATCTGTTCTCTTATGCAAATAGGATGTGTGAGCATGGTAAATTTGTGTTGGATTGGGTTTCAGGGGTTGGTTCAGGAGGTTGTTGAGTAGGTTCAGGGGATAGTTTGGGTGAAGAATGAATAGGCTCAGAATGAGGTGTTGGTTGATTTGGTGAGTTAAGGGGACTAGTTTGATGAATGGGAGAATAATGTTTTGATTCATCAGCAGATGTAGAAGCCACTGAAGAATCGGATAAGGAATGTTCCAAAGGTAGTTGATCAAGGGGTTTAGTAGGAATGAGATAAGATATGGGTTGGGTAGGTTTAGTCTTCTTGGGTTTTAGCTTGGGTTTCAGCAGACCTTTACCCTTAGTAGTTGGTACACTTCTTCGATGTAATAGCCAAAGATTCAGAATGAGGATTTACAAATTTTAGTTGTTCTTCCTCCTCATCTGATTTACCAGAATGTTGAGATGGAACTTCCTTAGTTCTGACTTTTGAAGACCTTGTATTGTGAGGATCATGCCTAACTTTTGTCCTTACTTCAGGCTCCTCATTGGTTTTGTACGTCGAACCATCTGAATCATATCCCAAGGTTGTTTTCTTGAACATGAACTTCCCTTGGTGAAATCTCTTAGGTTTGCTCCAACGAATTTCACTTTTAACAATTGGGGGCAGTAAGATACTCAATATGTTAGCAAAACCTAGCATTCCTCTAACTTTGTACTCCTTAGTATCTTCATCAAAATAAATTTTCTCCTTTTCGAGCAACAATCTTTCCAAGAAAAATCCTTGCCAATGTCCGTCTACCCTGTCAACAATTGCTGCCACAACTCTCACTTTCAGCATGGTCAAACCATCTTGGCTGCTATGTTGACCTAGCAAGATTTTTCCAACTATATCCATCAGAAGCCTCAGTGGTTCTGGCAAGATGGACTTCTTCAAATTCGTCAATTTGCTTGCTTTGACATTTCCAAAAGTCCATTTTTCTACATACTCCTTCTCGAATCCAGCTTTGTATGATTCGATATGAACAGCTCCACCGGGAAGTTTAAACGCTCTTTTGAGATGGTATCGATCAAGGGTTACTCCATTTTCTGAAAGAAAAGTGCTAACAGAGTCGTCGGTGCCGAAAAGTTGTAAGTAGAACTCCACCACTTCAGGCTCAAACTCTTCCTTATGGTAAACTTCTAGATAGGTGCGAACACCATATCAAGAATCGCTTGATTTTCAGTCGGGTGGACGCCGGAGAAATATACAGCGTTTTCCACGAACACCTTCCTCTCTCTAACCCATTTGTGAATTGTGAGGATCAAACGTGCCTATAAGTTCATCATTCTTGTTTAGCAACTGGATAATTGTCATCGTAAAAGAAGATTTGCAGAAGGTTTGAGAAAGAAGGGTTTTTGGATTTGCAGAGAAATCGCGAACTTTCATAATGTGTAAAGTGAAGAAGATGATGTAATTTTGATCTTAATAATCAAATCCAAGGAAAATTTAGGGCTTAGATTGAATTTGATTTTTTAAGTTGTGTGGTTTGGATTAAAATTTTGATCGTGGTTTTCAAGAAACCGTTCGAATTCAAAACTGCTTCGCCAAATTGGAGCCAAATGTGCGTTTAATAGATACAACACCAAATTAGGTTAAAAATAGAGGAGTGTATTAATCCTCTCTATTAGTAATCCAACTTGAGAGATTTTCGACTTAGAAATTTTTCTAAGGCAAAAGTACTCTGTTGATGCTATCAGCACAGTTGTTCCCAACACACTTTTACATCATTTTTATCACTTTAACAATAATGAAAATTACTTATTTGGATTCAACTAAGTACTATGATCAGCTGAGTATGACTTTCTTGAAGATTCAGTTGAGTACTGTAACTTCAGCTGAGAACACTTCTTTTGTGCCTGTTTCACCTTGGTAGAAGTGTCAGTTTAAGGAATCTTGGTGAAATACAACATAGAAAATTAGAACGAGTTTAAAAGTCTAGAGGGGAGGGGTGAATAAACTTTTCAAACTTTTCTAAAATATCAGAGTTATAATGCGAAAATAGTGTTCTTATATAGTACTGTGCTTATATCAGATCAGCTTAGTACAAATCTTAATGTGAGCTTAAGTAAGTTTATACTCAACTCTTTGATTATGAATTTTACTCAGTGTACAATACTGTTCTTAGTATCAAATAATTCGTCTGCTCAACAAAATTTCTCTATGTAGTTGTTTATACGAATTCTTTAAGAACTTAAACAAATATCAAACAGTAAGTAAATGAACACAGAATTTATAGTGGTTCGACAAATGTCTACATCCACTCTCACAATCCCAATTGTAAAGTTTTTATTAACTCTCGAGTGTCTTGTGGCTTTAAGTCCCAAGACTAAGACTTAGATCTTCTCGATTATACGACCAGGTATATCTTCAATCTACTAGTAATTCACACAAGTTTACTTGCACACTTGTTTACAATGAAATCACAAACTAAAAGATAAAACTTCTCTTGAGTATAGCCTTGCGAATGTGCTTCTTCAAAACTTGGCTTCTTGATCTTCTCTTCTTGAACTCTATGAGTTTCTTGATCGCTTCTAAGACTTGAATAACTCTCTCAATGCTCCTACTTTCAGTAGTCTTTTCAGTAGAAGATCCTGCGGTATTTATAGACTTTAGTTAGACAGTTAGCAGTTTGTGAAACTAACTCTTAACCGTTTCTTGTAACTTGTTTTCCAACTAACTTCAACTCCTTAAGTCAGTCTTTATAACTTCCTTCGGTTATTCAGTTACGTCCTTCAGTTAATAAGTTTTCCAAACTTACTCTCCAACTTGTCTTCAGTACAGTAAAAAAAAAAATTGCAATTGTTTCTCACACCAAAAAAAAAAAAAAAAATAGAGAGGGAGAATGGTCGACATGAACATGACTCCAGTCTTGTTCCTCATGACCCAACACACCATACCTACAATCACATGCCCTCATTTATACCCCCCACTCCGCTCCATACCCCCACATGCATGCACATACATTAAATAACTCTTTCTCCAGCTAATATAAATTTCACTACATATAGATAGATATCTAAATCCTCACAACAAATTAAATAGCAAAAGATGGCAATTAATAAAAATGAAGAAATTAGCATAAAATTGATGAAGAAGAAGAAGTACTTAGAGAGGAGAAGTTCAAGAATCATAAGCTTTTCTGCTCAGCTTCCACAAGATGTCTGCAATTCTTTTCAAGAATACTGCATATGTGCTGTCAAGTATTCCACGAATCCGTCGTCTGAGATTCGAGACTCCATCGTCGAAATGATCGAAAAAATGGGGATCGGAACCTGGAAGGAGATGGAGGAGCTCATCTACTGTTATATCTCTCTTAACTCTGCTGAGGTCCATCATTTCATTAAAGATGCTTTTATCAGCCTTCGTCTATCATCCACAATATTATGAAATTAATTCATTGTTGAGTTTTAATGACGAAAAAATTTCAATGACATGAAATTGAATTTTAGTGATAGTCCTGCAGTCATTAAAGACTTTTAGATAGATAAGTTATAGTGAGAATTACAAACACCTGAGCAGGAAAATTTTGTATGGTATCTATATATAGTCCATAGCTAAAATAATGAAAATTGGAACAAATGAAAATAAGAAAAACTAGGATTAAAGTACAGAAATTCAGTAGTTTTTCAATTGAGTTGTACCAAATGTTGAAGGTTGATTTGAATTATATTGCGTTGGAATTTGGAACTCGTTCAAGGCTAGAGCAAAGATTCGATCTCATTATAGTGTTAGTGAGTGGGCTGCACACCCAAGTGCTTAGAGGCTCTCTTGTATCTGTAAGGGTTCAGACGTTGAGTACCCCTTTTATTCACTTTAATTAAAAAAAGAAAAAAGATGAAGAGAAATCCCAGCAATTAAGAACCACCTTGGTTTAGCATACAGAGGGTTGCTTATTTTCAAGGTTACTAATCTACCAACATGTGGTGGTTTATAAAGGCGCTCTCGAACTTAGAACTCGACTTGATTTAAAAACCCAGATTGAAATTTGACAATTTTGAACTCAAGCTCGATTCAGTAATTTATGTAATATAATGAAATAGCTAAACTAGACAACTTACATAATTTCAAACTCAATATAGTTTTTTTTATTTTGTATATGTATAGAACCATTTTTCAAACATGACCACCCAAACGAATTCAACAAATGTGAAATGCAAATTTAAGCACTTAAACAAAGTTTACGATTCAATTGACTTTATAAATGGTAGCTACAAAAGATGACCAAAATTATCCATCTTGCAAATCCAACCAAACAAATAGAGACACTATAAACATGCAAGGAGCATTAGAGACCAACAAAGATCCACACCTTCTTTGCTTATACATCTTCATCATCATCATGTTCGGATGAAGAAATACTTACCCCCACAAAAATCCATATTTATCACCGTAATCAAACATCATATCCATGTAAGCCATATAGTCGCGATCGGATGATTCATGAATCACAGCATCAAATTGATAATCATCGGTACGTGGGGTCATGAGGGTCATGAGGACGCCTCAGATTTTTAATCCTTTGTGAGCATAATTTCTCTATATCTTCCCCATGAACATTAAAACATTGTCTTAGATCTAGCGATTCAAGATGAGGGCAACCTTCAATGATAGCCTGCAAACCTTCATTTGTCATTTTATTTCCAATAAGTTGAAGATGGCGCAGTTCGGGCATGTTTTCAGCAATTGCTCGGGCACTTAGATCACACTTCGCGCGTGGGTTCATATACCTGCGGTTATTCAATTTAAATAACTTCAATAGCGGGCAAGAACGGCCTACGACTTCAATAGCTTTTGCATTGATATTAGTGTAGTACAGATGCAGCTCCTCTAGAAGTGGAAAACATTTAACTGCTTCAATCATAGCTTCACTTGATATGTTATAGGAATAAACAAGTTGAAGTCGTCTAAGGCTTCTGCACCTGTGAAGAAAGATGAACACGACTGGATTTTGAATTCAAAAGAAAATAAAGATATCTTAAAAGGGTAAATGAATGGCTTCATGGGTTGCATCAACACATACATATTAGACAGGGTTGGTCTGCTATGCACTCGAGTGCATGTTGTGCACCCTAGTCCATGTTGCACTTTTCAATTTACTGACTTACACTTTTTGGTAAATGGTGTTGCAATTTTCAATTATTAAACTGTATAATAATATTTTTAGTAATAATTAAAAAGTGCAACACCATTTACCAAAAAGTGTAAGTCAGTAAACTGAAAAGTGCACATGGACTAGGGTGCACAACATGCACTCAAGTGCATACTAGACTTTACCTATTAGACATGGCCTTTCTAACACATTCACCCGAGATAAATTTATAATGACTCTCTATGACTCTATGTGTTGCAACTATTTCCATTTTTCACCCCTATAAAAATCATCAATAATAATGGCCACAAGTCATATAGGTAATTCAAAGAAAAGTAAAAGAAGCCAGGCCACCAACAGGCAGCAGACAATGCATCATTACAAATTATGAAACAGCCAACGTTTCCCATTTCGCAATTACAATTCACGAGTATTTGATTCTCAAAGACGAAATCATCATTTGGCATCATAAACCAAACCTACCTCAAAGACAAATAAATTACAACATCAAAAACACCCAACACAAGCAAAGCTATATATGCATATCCTAGTTCAATCACCCAAAGAGACAAAAAATTATGTCCATACTGGGAAACAGAAAAAACAGAGTTAGGAACCGAGTGGAATTTTGACAAAAAAAATAAAAATAAATAATTAAAGCAAGTATAAAGTTGAATCATAAATTAATCATCAATCTTTCAGCAAAATTGTAAGCATGCAGTAGACACATAAAATTTACCTTTGAGCAACGTAAAGGAGCAAATATCTGGAACCAAAATACTCTATGCGCATATCAATCAATTGGCCTTGGCTGCGATCTACGGCTTTGCGGCACAATCTCTCTGTACTCTTATCGAATGGTCTTCCCCTCATGTGGATGCATCGCCACATAGAAGGATCACGACACACACTCCGCCACACAGTACACACCTTCTCCGCCGTTGTCAGTATCTCCACGGGTTTCAACTTCTGCAGAATCACTGCCGTTATCTCTTGCGGCAATTCCACCCACGGCGGAGCCTCCTCCGATGCCATTTAATTTTCAAAATCGGTACTACCAGCGGTGGTTGAGGAAAGGCGACTGTCCTGGTATATATATATATAAGTTGTATAAATGTGTTGAGTGTAATGGTAAAATAAAACTTTAATATGCTAATTACATTAATGTCTTTCTTGAAAATGATCATAAACTTAAAACTTGAAATATTTATAATGACGAATGAGTAGTACTCCGTACCTATTGATTTTGAATTTTGAGTAGTGCATTCGACATTTTCTATTCAATTACAATGTATTTTTCTTTATGTATTACTATAATATATTTCATTGCATTCAATTGGATTGGATCATTGTTCAACTTTATTTTTCACCATCACAATTATTTTATTCATTTTTATTCATTGTTGATTTTTTTTAGTTATTGAATATTAATTATTCTTCTTGTTTTTTTATCTCTATAATAATTGGGTTTCATTTATATTTATAATAACTTTTTTTTTTTTAAAAAAAGACTCTTGAAATTCTTGAGTTTGTAAATTTTTGGATTTCTACTCTTTAAAAAAAAAAAAAAAAAACTTTTGGTTGCTATCATGTAAGTTTGTTTTTTACGGGTGCTATCATGTAAGTTTCTCTATATTAAAATTGTTAAAAATATACCAATTCTTACGGCAGTCATTTTATCAAATTGCGTCACGTGACATCGTAAACGTCGAAACGACCTGCTACCTGTTATACAAATTTAAGTTATTTATATCTTTTTTTAAATTGTATTTTGTTATTTATTATATTACCCTTCTTTTATTTAAATTATTTTTAATATATATATATATATATATATATATATATATATTAAGTAAAAATATGGTTCTACCCTTTCTTTTTAAATTTTATTTATATTTTACCCGCACCCATTAATTTAATGAGTGCACCCCCTAATAATATTTTTACTACAATTATATGCACCCGCTAATTTAACGAATTCACCCCCTAATCATGTTTTTACTACAGTTATCTGCACCCGCTCATTTAATGAGTTCACCCCCAAATCATTTCTTTTTTACAACAGTTATCTACACCCGCTCATTCTATGAGTTCACCCCCAAATTATTTTTTACCACAATTATCTGTACTCGCTCATTTTATGAGTTCACCCCAAATTATTGTTTTACCACGGTTATCTGCCCTCGCACATTTTATGAGTGCACCCCAAAATATTTTTTAAAAAATAATCACATTTAAAAGACTATATTATCCTTTTATTAATTTACACAAAATATAATAAAATAAACTCTAAAAAATCTATTCACCACCAAATCACCCATATTTTAAAAAAAGGTAAAAATATAATTAATAAAAAACTATCGAAATTAGCCACAAATCTCGATTTTTTTCTTTTTAATTTTTATTCCCCCTCCTCTTTTACTTTTTTCTTCCCATTTTCAATTTTTTTTTCAAATTTTTTATTTCCTTGTTTTTATTTTCTTTTTCTTTTTCCTTTTTAAATTTTTATGTCTTTCTTTTCCATTTTTTGCATATGTATTCTCCATTTTTAAATAAAAAGTTTGGAATAAAAATTGAAATTGGGAAGAAAAATTAAAAAGAAAAAAAGTCGGAATTTGTGCCTAATCTTGATAGTATTTTTTAATTATGTTTTTACGATTTTTTTTCTAAAAATATGAGTGATTTGGTGGTGAATCGACGGTAACTCGGCAATAACTCGGCTGTAGATTGTAAATGTATAAATTCAGGTTGATTTTATTATATTTTGTGTTAATTAATAAAAAAATAATATAGTCTTTTAAATGTAATTATTTTTTAAAAAATATTTTGGGATGAACTCATAAAATGAGCGGGTGCAGATAACTGTGGTATAAAAATAATTTAGGGGTGAACTCATAAAATGAGCGGGTGCAGATAACTTTGATAAAAAATAATTTGGGGGTGAACTCATAAAATGAGCGGGTGTAGATAACCGTTGTAAAAAAGAAATGATTTGGGGGTGAACTCATAAAATAAATGGGTGCAGATAACTATGGTAAAAAATGATTTGGGGTGAACTCATAAAATTAGCGAGTGTAGATAATTGTTGTAAAAAAATGATGTGGGGGTGAACTCATAAAATGAGTGTGTGCAGATAACTGATGTAAAAATATAATTTGGGGGTGAACTCATTAAATTAATGGGTGCAGATAAAATATAAATAAATACTTAAAATTAAAATAAGGGATACGGTACATGCGAGTGTACCCAAGTATCACCTTTTTTTCTTCCCCCAATTTCAATTAGTCGGCACAATTCTTAAGATGTTTGAGAATGACTTATTTCTCCCCAAATTGATTTAATTTGAAGCTCTCAATCGCCATCGGGAGGTTTGAAGCAAGAATGAGTTTTTCTCACTGATTTGGTTTGTTTTATTGTTAATAAATTGATTTGATTTATTTTTTGGTATTAATTTTATTAATATCATAAGGGTAAATATGTAATTTTAACATTACATATTTTAATTACATTAACAAAAATATAATAAATTATTTTATTGTATAAGGATAAAAATGTAAATTTACAATAATATATTTTAATTAATTTAATTTAATAGAAAATACAAATTTATGACACATTACGATACATTACGACAATACATATCGTAAAATTTACAAAAGGTAACAGATCATCAAATCTAAACATTTAGATTAGATTTTTAATGGCTTATATTAACTGACTACGGTAGTCATTACGACACGTTACGACATCCTTACTACATATAGAAGGTCCCTACCTACAATCCACTATATCACAAAAAGATTAAATGGATTAATAACTTTATATATTGAAAGAGATATGATATTAAAAATTAATTAGGAAGATATTATTAATGAATTTTTTTCTCAAAATGTTAAAAAGAGTTATTTTAAATAATTCATTTTTAAATTTTTCATTCATTTTAATGTGTACATAAGTATCTCCAGCAGTGGGAGTGATCAATTTTAAGGTAGAAGTTTGCCACATAGGCGACACTTCAAAAAATTTAAACTCCTTACTCAAAAATATTATTCTCTCTCAATGCTTCCTACCTTAAAGTAAATATTATGGGTCTCACTATTAAATATTTATTTATTATTTGAGTGAGCCATATGTCCTTTTTTTTTCCTAGTTTGGACTGCACGCTCCTTCTCCCCCACTCTCCATTTTTCTCTTCTTTTTACTTATACCTGGTAGGAATACTTCTACCCAAATTGTTCTTCCCATGCCACATCACCTACCACACAATCACTCCTTCCTTCATTTTGGGTGAGGGGTAGAAATCCACCTAGGATTTCTCACCCCCATTGGAGATGCTCTAAGCATTTGACCGACTCTGTTTATTACTCCATCTCAGGCATAAGTGTTCGTACTGCCACATCCATACTCAAAATCGTACAGTGGTAGAAGATATTTTTGGAACAAAGTTAAATCAGTCATACTCAAAAAATGAATGTTTCAATTGCATTTCTTTTAATTCCTTATTTGATAATAAAATATTTTTTCACTTTAAATTGCATCCTTCAAACATCTCAAAATTAAATTATATCTGACAATAAAAGGTTGATCATATAAAAGAAAAGAAATTCTAGGACTACAAGCTCACAAGTCGAGCCAGAGACCAGAGTGCCATTAAAACCTTGCCTGGAAAAACCCTCCTTAGGGATAAAACCCAGGTCAAGCAAAAAGGTACACTCCTCTAAAAGTCAATGTCTATAGAAAACAGTATGTAAATCATTATGCAGAAATGAGAGTAAAAAGTTCGGGGGGTAGCCTCTCCGACACAATCAAGGCCAGTCTTGGCCACAACATCCGCCGCCTGGTTGGCCTCTCTAAAGACGTGTGAGTATTTGATGTGCATGTCATGCGTAAGAGGGTGGATCTGGCACCAAAGGCCTTGCAGACGTCAAGGAAAAGAGGGATTGGTGCTCATAAAAGTGTCAATCGTAAGTGTCGAGTCCGACTCAATCCAAAGGAAGTGTCATCCCTAATCATGTGCATACTTGATGGCCCCAACCCACCTTAGTAGCGACCGTAGCCACGAAGAAACCCCTGAAGGTCCTAAAGATCGCCCCCGCATGCAGACTACCCAGGGAAGAAGAGGCACTACCCCGTGTTAACCTTGTACCAACCCGGATCAAGCGACAACCAAATCACAGATGAATCGTGTCTCGTTGGCCTGTATCTACTCGAAACACCAAGAGCCCTAGCAATTAGTAGATCCCGAACCGTGCCGTCCGAATATCCCCTAGCTATGTTGTTGGCTTCCCTGATGCCTGAAAATGATCTGAGCCATACATCTCCTAATAGAGGGTGAAACCCCATCGAATATCACCCTGTTCCGCAGAGTCCAAACGGCCCAAATAGCAGTGACGAAGCCCGCCCTCCACAACTCCAAAGATTGCGGACCCAATCGAACTCTAGTGGCCTGTAGAAAGATGTCTAGGAAGCTGACCCCTGTGTGAATCATGACCCCAAACATGTGAGTCAAGCTGCGCAGAGTCTCCAATGTGAACGGACAATGGGTAAGCAGATGGTCCAGCGACTCAGAATCCCCGCGGCATAGTACACTAATCGACGGACCCTGAATCCCAAAAGACGAGAGCCAATCCGTCATGGGCAGCTTGCCCCAAACCGCTCTCCAAATCGCAGTGGAGCGACACATGGGTATAAAGGTGCCCCAAATCCATGATGCCCAACCAAGCCTGGGCAGGGGTGACCTGAGCAAATCATATGTCATGTTGGAGGAGAGTTCCTCTGAAAGAGAGCCCTCCCAAATACGTTTGTCAGGTCCCCTAAGCACCGTGATCTGTAGGATATCCCTTACAATCTCCGTAAATCTCATGCCAACAATCATCATAGAAGATATCCCCAACCGTGGAAGTGAAGGTAGAAGTGAACCAGTCAGGCAGAACCATCCTCTCAAAGATAGTATTACCGAGCCAATTGTCGTGCCAAAAGCTGACACGGGATTCACTGCCGATCAGCCACCTCGAACCATCTCTAAGTCTTGTATCATGCGTACGAAGGTTCGGTCCAATAGAAGAGACTCTACCATAAGGTCTTAGCTTGTGCTCTGAATTAAAGTGCCTTCGATGTAGGAGCTCCGTATCTTGCGATTTGTTCTGAAGAATATCACAACTCAACTTACAGAGAAATGAGGCATTCGCTAGTCGGATAGAACGAACCCCAAGTCCTCCTTCCCCATAAGGGGCACAGACTCGCTGCCAAGAAACCGAACAAACCCCATTCTTACAGTTCACATCCCCCTTCCAAAGGAAGTTCCTCATAGCCGACTCCACCTGTCGTAGCAAAAAAGAACTGGGCCATTTGTAGACCATCATCGAATGTACCAAAGAGGCTGTGATGACTGAGTTAATCAGGCAACGACGACCGACAAGGGACAAAGTGCTGCCCTTCCACCTACTAAAGTTAGCTGTAAATGCACTTTCCTTGGACTGCCGCGGAAGATTGGAACCCCCAGGTATGTGAAGGGGATTGAGCCCTCAGTAATGCCAGTAATCCTGAATGTCCTACGATGCAGCCTCCGAGGTACGACTCTCCCAAAGAACACCCTAGACTTCGGAGGACTATAGATCTGACTCGACAGTCGCCCATACCCTTGCAAGATGGAGTGCAGGTTCTTGACGTTAGCCTCTGTGGCCCGTAAGAATATCATGATGTCATCTGCGTAGAAGAGGTAGCGAGGAACATTACGAATGGGCTGGAGACTACCTATGTCTGTCTCCCAATCGATCCATCTTCCAAGAGCCTCTTCCGCGATACAATACAATAAAGGAGACAAAGGATCACCCTGACGGACACCTCTCGTATAAGAAAAGTAACCTTTCGGCTCCCCATTAACAAGAATCGAGATCCTAGCTGAGTCTAGAACTCCCCGGACCATAGAAATGAAGTCTGCTCTGAACCCCATCCTAGCCAAAACCGCCTCCAAAAACTGCCAGGAGATCGTGTCGAAGGCCTTAATCATGTCCACCTTCAGCGCCATATACCCACGGATCCTCGAATAATCCTCGGATCGTGTGGATTCACTTACCTGGAACAAACCCAAATTGATAAGTAGAAACAATCGCTGATGAAAGTACCCAGTCTCGACGACAAAACCCTGGTCATTACTTTGAAGATGAAATTACCCATCACAATCGGTTTGAACTCCTCCACCCTAGTGGCTCCCTTTGTCTTAGGAATCAATGTCATGAAGCACGAATTCAGCCCACGTGGCAGAAGTCTGCTAGTGAAATAGTGTCTGACAGCAGCTATCACATCATGATCCACAATGTCCCAATAACTTTGAAAGAAGGATCACTTTATAACTCTACTTTATTATTCACAATATTTTACTCTGTATTATTTACTTTTTACTCAAAAAGACTTGCATACTCTCTACTTTATCCCTTTAATACTAATAAATAACTCTCACATTAAACTACGCTCTGCAGAATCTAATATTGAGAAGGAGAGTATTTTTTTTCCTCGATCTTGGTTTTTTTTTTAAATGATGTTTTATTGTAATTTGTTAAAATTAAGAAATAGTATGTATTGACAAGTATACCTTATATAATGAAGGACGTTTCTAATTACATTAATTTAATGAGTCTTTCTATGGTAAGACAGGCTTTGCCCTTTCTTATAAAAGACAATACTTCAAATAATGTTAAATCGTTGATCTGACGTATGAAATTTAATTTATATTATTGCACTTTGCATTAGTGCGTTTGCTTTATGCATTATGCAATCGCACTGCATCGCCCCACTATTAAATTAAATTAATATATATAAAATGATAAATTTATCCTTCTAATTTAAAATATATAAAAATATTTAATTATAAAATTACATTATTATCCTTATATATCCTTTTTGTTAAAATAATTATAATTAAATAATACATAATCTAAATCAATTAATCAAATTAAAATATTTTAAATCAAATTCTTCCGTTCCGCCGTTCTTCGTCAAAACCCTAACGGGAAAACCATCACCCTGGAGGTTGAATCCCCCAACACCATCAACAGCGTTAAGGCCAGATCCAGGATAGGGAAGGAATTCTTCTAGACTAGCAGCGGCTCGTCTTCGTCGGGAAGCAGCTCGAGGACGGTCGACTACAACATCTAGAAGGAACCGCTCTCCATCTCGTCCTCCGTCTCCGTGGTGGCGCTAAGAAAAGGAATAAGAAGACCTACACCAAGCCGAAAAAGATCAAGCACAAGCCTAATAAGGTGAAGCTTGCAGTCCTTCAATTTTACAAGTTTTGGGAGGAGAAATGGTTGGGAGGGAAGAAATTGAAGGATTTTGTTGGGAATAAAATGAGATATGTTTTGATCTAATACCAAAACCCCCTGAGACATGCCTAAGTCAAGATAAATATGTTCTAGGAATGTTAGAACATATAGATTATAGGCTAGATGAGAAGCTGAAATGTTAGGCAGCTCTTAGACAATTAGATGCACAATTTGAGGGGGAACCTACCTTTAAGATGATCAAGATCAAGTCCCCTCAAGGCTCAAATTCTGGAACAATCACTTAAGAGCAAGGACACTCTATGGAAAACCAAATGCACTGATCAGGAGAGTTGTCCAGAGAAGATGTTCTTATGCAAGAACAAGATTGTAAAGCTCAAAAGGACAAGTCCAATAAGATGATCTGATCAGGAGAGTTGTCCAGAGAAAGTGTCCACATGCAAGATTGGTAAAATCAAAAGGACAAGCTTAATGACTCTGATCAGCAGAATTGTCCAAAGAAGCTAGCCATATGCAAGAACAACTTTACCTAGCTCAAAAGGACAAGGCTACTCAAAGGCTTTGGATCAGGAGAAGCTAACTTTGTATGAAAAGTGCTCTGATGCTAAAAGACCAAATATGTTGATCAGAAGAGTTGTCCAGAAGAGTTTGTCTCAGCATGATTGAATCAGAACAGATGCTCTACAGGTTGAAGGTCAACTATGCTGAAGAATTAGAGACAACCATACCCTAAAGAAATACAATGCAACATGTCAAGATCATCTTGGAGTGAAATAAAGGGAAAGAGCCAAGTCATCTGAAGAAAAGCAAGCCAACCTTGCTGAAAAGCAAAACTGCTGATAGTGATAAGGAGAGTTGTCCAGCTGATAAGGAATGTTGTCCTATCATTGGATCAACCTTCAGAAGCCATGTCCAAGTCCTAACAAGAAGTTAAACATTGGGAAAAGTGCTGCAGAATGAAGACAAAGTCTTACAAGCCGTTTATTACCCAAATGAGGACATGTCACTATCAAGAATCTGTCTTCCAGTTTGAAGAACTCAAGGAAGACATTTATAGCAATTTGGGGCTGCCTCTCCAACGGGCAAATCCTCCATTTTGTCTATAAATACAGAAGTGTGAAGACCATTTGAAAGCATCCAACTAACCTCAACATAATCCAAAAAGCACCTCAACCTTGACAAGAATATCCAACTATCCTACAAGTTGACAAGTGCTCTCAAGCTTTCAAAGAGACTATCTTAGTCTTTATACACTTCTTCTAAGCTGAATCCAACTGTATATTCATACACAAGCTTAGAGAGATATCCTATCCTTATACCTTGATCCTCATTGTAAAGGATATCTCATTAGTTGGAACCTTACTTCAACCCTTACATCTTTCAAGAGTGAAAGTGAGAAGGTTGTAGTAGTAGAAGTGGTAGGAACTGACTGTTGAGAGAAGAACAGTTCAGTTCTGAGTTGAGAAGAGGGTACTAGGACTCTAGACATCCTAGGGATCAATTCACCAAGGAGTGGTGCTCTTGATCAAGTGCACCTTGGCACTATAAAACAAGTTAATTCCAAGAGTGAAGGAATTATCCTGTTAAATCAGGGAAAGTGGATGTAGGAGCTTGAGTCTCTGAACCACTATAACTTCTTGTGTTGATTTACATTCCAAGAACTTTCATACATTCAACACTGCACACAAAACTGATCTTTCAAGGATAAACTTTCAAAAACTGTGCAAAAACCTATTTGGACAAGTTCCCTGAAAACTGGACTGTGTTGCATTGACTAAGTGATTTCAGAAATTAAAGGAGTCTAAACATAAAGGGCCAACCACTATTCCGCACATATAACTCCCCTAGATAGTTATTCAACTAAGTACTCAATAGTACTTAGTAGTTTGATTATCTTAGAAGAGTTAATCTTCTTCAGCAGAGTTGTCCAAGACAACCTTGCTGAACTCTGGTTTGATCAAAGTTAGCAAAAGAATTGCATACAAGTGTATTCCCCCCCCCCATACACTTGATATATACTCCTTTCAGGACCAACAAGTGGTATCAGAGCAGGGGTTCAAAGACCACTGCTTCTGAAAATCCATCTTGATTTTCAAAACTCTCATATTTGTGTGGTCACTGAACTGATCTTTATCTGAAATCTATTACTTGTTGACTAACTGATTATTCTTGAGAAATGGCCAACAACAATGCTGTTCCTCCACCTGCTGTTCAAGGATTAGACAACATGGCCACAAATCCAGTCAACCACATTTCTCATCACAAACTGCCTATGTTTTCAATAGACAATTATGATTTCTGGAAAATTAGAATGAGGGCTCATCTTGCATCTCTCCATACTGATATGCTAAGAGTAATCACAAGAGGACCTTTTGTGTTTACTCAAACTAACCCCAGAGTGACAGCCGAGCAAAAAGCAGATATAAGGGAACTGATTCCCAAAGATGAAGATGACTTCACTGCTGATGAAAAGAGGAAGGATAATCTGAATTATCTAGCAATGAACACCCTTTATCAAACAATTCCAGATGCAGTCATGGGAAGAGTCTACCACTGCACAACAGCCAAAGAAATTTGGGATACTCTTGCTGAAATGTGTGAGGGCACTGAAAAGATCAAGGAGAACAAACTCCAAGTTGCTGTGCAGAAGTTTGAACAATTTTCAATGGAAACTGATGAGTCCATTGACAAATTTGCTGGTAGATTCACTGATGTGATGAATGAAATTAACTCATTGGGCAAGGTCTACACCAAGAGAGAAGTGGGATTGAAAATCTTGAGAAGTCTCACTCAAAAGTGGGATGTCTATGCTGTAATGATGCAAAACACCAAAGATCTTTCCACCATGCCCATGCAACAAATCTTCTCTGAACTCAAAGCCTATGAGTTTGATCTAAATAGAAGAAAGCCTGTTGAGGAACCTTCAAATCCTACTAAGGGAGTGGCATTCAAAGCCAAAGTTGCTGAACCAGAAATGCAACCCACTCCCAGATCTTCAAAAACAGTCTCAAAGACTGAAATGAAGGAAGAACTAGCCTTGATGGCTAGAAGGTTTGAAAAGTTGAACTCACGGTTTGGTAGATACAAGAAATTCTACCAGGACAACAAATTCAGGAGATACAACTCTCCTGAAACACAGGCTGAAGTCAAAAAGCCTGAAGAGAAAAGATCAGAGGACAAGTACTCTGATAGGAGAAGATCCAGTAGAGTTGAACCTTCATCATCAAAAAGAAGAGAAGAATCAAAGAAAGAAGATGATGAAGATCTGTGCTATAACTGTAAAAAGAAAGGGCACTTCCAGTATGACTGCCCTGAATTGAGCTCTAAAGAAAGAAGAGAGAGACAAGCAAAAAGGGACAGAAAGTTCACCAATAGAAAAGCCATGATGGCTGGTGAAGAATCTGATAGTGCTGAAAGCTTCAACTCCTCTGATGGATTATTCTCCAACAGTGATGATGATGATGATGTTTGCAACATGGCTCTTGAGGATGATGAGGTATCCTCTACTTCTAGTTCACCATCATTCATCTCACAAAACACTAGTGAGGTTAACCTGAAACTTTCCTTGGGAAAGTTGATGGAAGATTTCACTAGATTACAAGAATTTCATGATAACTGTGTGAAAGAAAATGAAAGATTGGCTATTGAACTTTCCAAAAACTCTGAGGTAGCTGTTGATATCAAATCTACTGAATTGTATCAACAAATCTTGAGAGAGCTTGAGGAAGCAAATCTCAGGATAGTTGACCAACAAAAGGAGATTGATGATCAACTTCTCTCTCAGAAGAGAAAAGATTTTGAACTTAAAATTCTCAATGCCAAATTTGAAAATCTCTCACATGAATATGATATTCTTAAATTAAGTGAAGAAAGCCTGAAATTAAAGATGTCTGCTTTGAACAAATCCTCTAGAGCAATAGAGGAAATTCAAAGTTATCAAAGACCTATGGCTCAAAGAAGTGGATTAGGCTTTGATCCATTTGAATCTTCACCTTGTCTTAGTGTTGCTTCTGTAAGTAACACTAAGAGAGTCTTTGTTAAGTCAGTGGCATAAACTGAAAATGAAGCAATTCAACCACTGAACAAAGGAAAGGGCAAAATGGATGATCTGCCTACTCAAGTGATTCAGGAGAATAAGCCAAAACCTAAGGAAATGGCCAAAGCTCCTGAACACAAGAGGAATATTGGACAGCAGAGTAGACCCAATGGAAGGGCAACTCTCCTGAACAATGTTCAGAGGAATTATCCAAGGTATAATCAGCCTAGGCCAACTCATCTGAGAAAGCCTCAGCTGAATAGACCCAAGGAAAGCTACCCTCTAAGGCAGAATAAAACAAGACAACCAAAACCCTTCATGCCAAAGGGTAATGGTCAAAAGAAAGCCTTTCCTCAAAGATTCCCTCAAGTAGCACAAAGAACTCAAAAGTTCAGGAGATTTGACAACTCTCCTGAAACTTATAGAGTTAACACTTTCACACACACTTTCCCAAAGGCATTTAAGGGGAAGACAGTGTATGTAGATGCTAGAGGAAGACAACTTAGCCACCTTGAATCAATCAAGGTTATTAGGCAAGTTTGGGTTCCCAAAGGTACAGCTAACCTCTCAGGACCCAAAACTCAAAGGGTACCTAAACCTATCTAATTGCAGGTACCAATGGGCCACAAGAAGAGGAGCATGAACAAAAAGACAGCATGGTACCTTGACAGTGGATGCTCAAGGCACATGACTGGAAACAAGGAACTCCTCACTGACTTCATTGAAAAAGAAGGCCCAAATGTTACTTTTGGAGACAGCTCACAAGCAACTACAAAAGGTTATGGTACTTTGATGATTGGTAACATCAAAGTATCCAATGTATCTTATGTAGCTGGTCTCAAATATAATCTCCTAAGTATCAGTCAATTCTGTGATAAAGATTTTAATGTTGAGTTCTCAAGTGGAAAGTGTCTAATTAAGGATAAAACTCAACAAACTCTATTGACTGGAACTAGGAAGGGAAATTTGTATTTTGCAGACTGGGACAAGTCTACTGATGCTGCATGTTTTATTGCTAAAAGTTCTAGTGAACAAAGTTGGTTATGGCACAAAAGGCTAAACCACCTGAATTTCAAATCTATGAATAAACTTGCAAGAAATGCATTAGTTAAAGGACTGCCTAATGAGGTTTTCATTAAAGAACATGTGTGTAAGCCATGTCAAGAAGGAAAACAGATTAAAGCCTCATTTAAAGGTAAACCAGTCATCTCCACAAAAAGGGTACTTGAACTTCTACATATGGATCTGTTTGGACCAATTACCCCTACAAGCATAAATGGTAGAAAATACACATTGGTGGTAGTAGATGACTTCTCTAGGTTCACATGGGTAGTATTTCTCCTTAATAAGAAGGAAACACAAGTCAAACTACCTGAACTTCTAAAGAGACTGTCAAATGAGAAAAGCCTTAGCATTATCAAGATAAGATCTGATAAAGGCACTGAGTTCATTAACTCATACATCAATGAGTATTGCACATCTAATGGAATAACCCATGAAACCTCAGCAGCTAGAACTCCCCAACAAAATGGAGTTGCAGAAAGAAGGAATAGAACTTTAAAAGAAGCTGCTAGAACCTTAATTGCTGATTCAAATTTACCTAAGAGGTTTTGGGCTGAAGCTATAAACACTGCATGCCATACTCAAAATAGATGTTTGATCACTAAAGGGTAAGGAAAAACCCCCTATGAACTCTGGAAAGGAAGAATGCCTAAAGTGTCATATTTTCATATATTTGGTTGTAAATGTTTCATTCACAATAATGGGAAAGAACAGTTGAAAGATTTTGACAGCAAAGCTGATGAGGGAGTATTCCTTGGATACTCTCAAATCAGTAGAGCCTTCAGAGTCTACAACAAGAAAACCCTTATAGTGGAAGAAACACCTCATGTTGTGTTTGATGAGTCTATCTTTGAGATCAGGAATGATCATTTGGAACCTGAAGAAATCACACAGAGGACAACCAGACTAAGCCTTAAAGACAAAGACACTGATTTCATAGATGTTGTCCAGGCCAATCTACCTGAAGAACCCACATTGGACAACAATCCTGAAGGCAACCTTCCTGAGACAAACCCTACTGGTGGAAATGGTGAACTGAATGAACCAATCCCAGTTCACATCCAGGTAACAACTACCAATGAAGAAGCAGTTCCTGCTGAGGTAGTTAATGGGTCAAATAATCAAGGGGGAACTCAAAATGTTGAAAATGCCAATGTCCCTGACATTGAGGACAACACCCCTGATTATGATCCTGAATTAGATCCTGCATTAAATTATCCTGAATTCTATGATCAAAATGACTCACCTTCAGTAGAGGACAACTCTACTGAAGAGATCAGGAAAAGAAGGACTTGGTTGTCTGACCACCCTACTGATCTGATACTTGGTAATCCAAGTATAGGAGTCAGAACCAGAAAGTTTCATGGTGAAAGTGCTATGTTCTGTTGTTTCTTGTCAGAGCAAGAACCAAGTGATATTGAGGAAGCACTTCAAGATGCCAATTGGATCACAGCCATGCAGGAAGAACTGAACCAATTCACCAGAAATGAAGTATGGGAGCTGGTGGATAGACCTTCACATCAAGATGTTATTGGAACAAAGTGGGTGTTCAAGAACAAGAAAAATGAAAATGATGTGATTATCAGAAACAAAGCAAGACTAGTGGCAAAAGGGTATTGCCAACATGAAGGCATTGACTATGATGAGACATTTGCACCTGTGGCAAGGCTAGAAGCAATAAGGCTCTTTCTAGCCTATGCAGCCCACAAGAGGTTCAAAGTATACCAAATGGATGTCAAGAGTGCCTTTCTGAATGGAGTCTTGAAAGAAGAAGTCTATGTGGAGCAACCTCCAGGTTTTGAAATTGGAAATCAAGTTTATAGACTCAAGAAAGCTCTATATAGACTCAAGCAAGCCCCTAGGGCTTGGTATGACACACTGTCACAATTCCTCTTGGATCATGGATTCACCAAGGGAACTGTGGACAGAACTCTCTTCAGAATATCTGAAGGAGAGGACATCTTGCTTGTCCAAATTTATGTAGATGACATAATTTTTGGATCCCCTAATGAGAAGCTGTGTGAGAAATTCTCCAAGCTCATGCAAAGCAAGTTTGAGATGTCCATGATGGGGTTGATGAATTTCTTTTTGGGTCTACAAGTCAAGCAATCTAAAGAAGGAATCTTCATCAACCAAGCTAAGTACACCAGAGAAATGATCAAGAAGTTTGGGTGTACAACTAGCAAGCCAGTAAGGATCCCTATGAACACAAATTGGAAGATGGATCCTGATGAGAGTGGTATTCCAACCAACTCTACTGAGTATAGAGGAATAATTGGTTCACTCCTCTATCTCACTGCCAGCAGGCCTGATATCACCTTTGCAGTAGGTGTGTGTGCAAGGTTTCAAGCAAATCCTAAGAAAAGCCACCTTGAGGCTGCAAAGAGGATTTTGAGGTATCTCAAAGGCACTGAAAATCTAGGCCTTTGGTACCCTGCTGATGACAATATTGAGCTAACTGGCTATTCAGATGCTGATTATGGAGGATGTAGGATTGACAGAAAGTCCACCTCAGGGACTTGTCAATTCTTGGGCAACAAACTCATATCTTGGTTCTCCAAGAAACAGAATACAGTGGCCACCTCCACCACTGAAGCTGAATATGTTGCTGCTGGAAGTTGTTGTGCTCAAATCCTTTGGCTAAGACAACAACTCAGAGACTACAAAGTCAACTCCACTGAAGTGCCAATTTTCTGTGATAACAATAGTGCCATTGCTATATCACAAAATCCTGTCTTGCACACAAGATGCAAACATGTGGACATCAAGCATCACTTCATTAGAGATCATGTGGAGAAGAAGGATATCAAGTTGGTAAAAATTCACACAGACCATCAAAAAGCTGATATACTAACTAAGCCACTTGCAGAGGCAAGATTCCTGGAATTATCAGCAGAGTTGGGACTTCTTGATCCAGGGAAGTTGGAAAAATGAGTCCAAAGAAGTTCATTGATTGAAAGGGAAATAAACTCAAAACTTCAGCAGACTTGGTCAAGTCTACTGAAAATCAGAAATATGACCTTACTTCTTCAGGACACTTGTCCATTAACATTCAGGACCCTTGTCCACTTCTCTTCAGGACACTTGTCCATGCAGGGTCAGATAAGTTGTCCTAGCTATCAAACCAAATCTTGGTATGATAAGCACCTATTTTTTGGTGATCAATACCTATTTCGAAATCTGTCCCATTGAATTACAGTTTTCACCTTTCTGGGATTTAATTTGTCTCCCACTCAAAAGGTCACTTTCCATGCATTAAATGCTAAGATTTAACTCTTGTTTGCATTAAACTTTTTGGGACATGATCTATCTCGAAAAACCCCCAGCCTTAAACAAACATTAAAAACCACCCACGTTTTGAATAAAACAGTTATTTCACTGTTACATTGGTTTTTGACCATTGGATCAAAAATGGACAACTCCCCTGAAATCAATCCTAGCCGTCCATTTTGGATTTCCATTTTTGATCATCTTTGAATTGCTTCAAGACCTTACCAACTCATTGACAAACATTCTTTTTAGAATATTCACAAGTCTTAAGATCCCCTCAAACACTTCTTCCCCAAGTATTCGAAACCCTAACTCAAATTTTCTTCAAACTCTCTCAAAGCTCTCTCTGGAAATTTCAATGGACCCCAAAGTTAGACCTGAGATGCTTGTTGATTTCTCTAACAAGGATCTAGACCTGGATTTTGGCTACTTAAGCAACAAAAACAACCTTCATTTTGAGCCAATAGTATCATTTGAAAATGAGGACCCTGAAATCACACCAACCCTGAGATGGTTGAGGAGAGCTGGACTTCAAAAGTTCATGGAGGAAAGACCAAGCTCTTGCTTGGAAAGCTATATGGCAGAATTCTTTGCCTTCCTCAAGTGGAGAGGCAGACCTGAGGATGGTGAAGTATCAACCAGATTATCTTACACAGCAGAAGGAGAGGAAGAAGAGAGATTCCACAGAGTAAAATTCTCCTCAGAGGATCTGGAAGGAGCCTTTGGATTGCCTTCTGAGGGAAGGAATCCAGAAGTTTATGGTACTGGCCATGAAGATGAGATAGCCCAAGAATGGCTATTAGTTCCAGGACCTCTCTCCTCAACTCAAAACAAGAAAACTCTCAAGCCAGAGTTTCTCAACCTTTTTGAGGTAGTTGCTAAGAGCCTCTTAAGCAACACTGGAAGCTTAGAGCAGGTTAGTCATCCAAGGATAAGAATCATGGCTGCCATTATTGATGCCAGTGATAAGGGCATTAAGTTTGATTGGAGGACCTTCATCATGTCTGAGATGATGAAGGAGAAGGCTAAATTCAAGGTGAAAACCCACAATAAGGTGGTGTTAGAAGGGAAACTCAAGTATTGCACCAGGGCAAGCTTGTTGATTGAGAGGTTTTCCCATTATTCTCAAATGCAAACCTTTGCAAAGCCCCTCCCAGCCCAAAAGATCCTATTCAGAAAGCTCAGCAAGAAAACTGAGAAAAGAAGGATGTTACTGGCCAAACCTGCTGAAGCAGAGGAGGAGGAGAAGCCCAAGATGAAAAAGAGAACAAAGGCCAGGGCTGTCAAAACAAGAAAAATGTCTCAATTGTCCTCAAGAGAAGCCTCAGGAGCATCAGCTGAAGTTGATGCAGTGGCAGAAGAGGGAGTGAGTGTGCCTTCTGACCACTCAGAGGAGTTGAGGAGAAAGTATAATGAGACTAGGCAAAAGAAGAAGGGTGATAAGAGAATCAGGGAAGTTGTCCCTGAGAAGGAAGGAAGTGGAAGCAGTAGGGCCAGCAAGAGAAGGGCCAAACCTACTGAGAAGGTGTTGGAGCTGCAAGAAGAAAGGTCTCTTCAATTGGCTCTAAGGAAGAGCAGAGCTGAAAGCAGGACCAAATCCATGTCAAGGACAAATTCATCTGGTTCTGGAACTCCAGAATCCAAAGTCCCTGAAGGTCAACCTATAGAGGCCAACCTCCCTGAAACTCAATACCTTGAGCCCAACTCCCCTGAAACCCATGTTACCCCTTCCAACCAACCCATTACCCCTGTAAATCTCACTAAGAGATATTCTCCTGAAGGGAATGTGCAAAGAAGTGGCATAGATGTGCTTGCAGATTTAGCTGTAGATGAGACAAGACTCCTGTCTCCCCTTGACTCATCCATGCTCAATTATTCAAAGCTCTTAGAGCATGCACTCAATGAGCCAACCCCCCTGAGTAAAGCCCCTTCAGATTCATTGCTCTCTAAAGCAACTGAAGTACCTTCATTTGAGCCCAACCCTTCTGAAGCCATTATCCCTGAAATTAATTTGCCTGAAGCCATATTAGGAGAACCCAGAGCCAACTCCCCTATAATCCAAAGTCCCCATTCAAGTGGAGATGAGGAGGAGTATACTTATGAAAGTATGCTCAGAGGAGGAGCAAAGGCTACTGTGGACAGTTTGTATCCACAACTTGCTGAATTTCCCAGAATTCAGAAAACCTTCCATGATTTAAGGATGCTTGTTGATGTGAAAGACAAATCCTTGATGGAGATATCACAAGTCATCCAAGATAAGGGTGCAAACTGGTGGCAAATAGAGGAGAACAGATTGCTACACTTTGCTGGAGTATCAAAGACAAGATTCCTCATTGATGAGGAGATTTTTGCAAAGCTGGTAGCTGATAAGATTGAGGAGGAGAAAGAAAGAAAAGTCAAGGGAATCAAACACCCTGACAGTAGCTCCAATGATGATGATTCCCCTGATGATCCCTCAAACCCTTCAAATCCCAACCCTCCTGAAACCCCTCAAACCAACCTCCCTGAACCCTTTCAACCCAAGTCTTCTATAGCAGACAGACTTTCAAACCCTCCTAAAACCTATCATAGGAAAGGCTCTGTATCATCAGAGGTGTTGACCAAGGGTGGTAACACAACCAAAGACACATCTGCCAATGAAGGTTCTTCTGAACCCAAGGCACAGCCTAAAGATGTTGAGGTTCCTATACTAGAGGCTAGTTTGATTAAGGCCTATTCAGTGTCAGCAGAGTTGGACACTGATCAGCCCTTAATCATTCAGGATGACTCAGTGGCTGCTGAGATAAGCACTGTGATCTCCTCACAACTGCCATCTTTGAACCCTGTTGAGGGTAAAGATGCTGCAGGTTTAGGAGAAGGAGTTGAAAAGGAGAGAATAGTTGAAAAATCAGAGGGAGTTGAGGATGAAAGAGAGGTAGTCATCACTAAGATAGTGAGTGTACCACCATATGAGGGTGGAATAAGTGAGGAAGGACAGGTTATTCTTGAAGTCAAATCTGAACTTCAAGAATCCCTTGATGAAAGGAGGCCTGATTCCTTGAGTGAGAACATTATTAAAGAAGGGAGAAAAGAACAAGTTGAAAATGAGAAGAAGACTGCTGATGTATCAGAGTCTTATACAAAAGAAATTGAGGGTGTTGAGTGCTTATTTCCTAACTTGTTTGACTTGTCTGATGTTGCAGGTATTTCTCTTGATCAAATTTTTGCAGATGAATTCTTAACAGATGCACCTATCCAAGTAGATTCAGGCTCAGCTCAAGCCTTACTTGGGATGCAATCAGAAAAGTTGGACTCCTTGGCTCATCAAGTCCAATCTGCTCATGCTGAAACCTCAGGAGCATTAAATGAGCAAGGAAGGACTCTAGCATCTGTAGAAATGAGGCTCACTGGCTCTGAAGATGTTGTGCTACCAGCCCTTGAGGCAAGGATCAGTGGTGTGGAATCTGGTCTCCAAACCATCTCCACTGAAGTTCAAAATGCCAAATCAACCATGGAAGCCATCTCAGAGGAGGTCAAGAAAGAGCAAAAGCTGCTGAGAGACAATCACAATGCCAATGTCAAAGCTCTCAGGCTAACTGTCAAACAAGCTATTGGAAAGAAGACTGCACTGCAAAAGAGAAGAGCTGAAGAGCAAAGGCTAGCTATGGTCAAAGCAGCCCCTGAAAAGTTTTCCCAAGAGGTACTGGCCAACATTGCTGAAGGTGCAGTGGCCAACCTCACTGAGCTTCTGAAGACCCAATTGGATGCATCTCTTAAGACAACCATGGAGGAGGTTGTTCAACAGAAAATGAAACCTGTTCTAGCTTTTCTTAGCTTGAGCAGTGACAAGATGCAAAATATACATGATGAGAATGTATATTTGTTGGAAGAAATGAAGTCCCTAAACCAGGCCCAATCCCTGATGGCCTCAACTATGAGTGACCTCAAGCCCCAGTGTTTTGATGCTGCCAAAAAGGGGGAAAGGGAAAGAGCTAGAGCAAAAGGTGCCTTGGTGATTGGGAGCCCAGTCAAAGGGAAAGACAACATTGCTGAAGGAAAAGGCAAAGAGCCTGAAGTTCTGAATTTGGAAGAATTGAATGAAGAAGAGCAATTAGCACTTGCTTTGAAGAATTCTATGGCCTCAGCTCAAGAAGAAAGGATGAGGTTACAACAAAGACCAGGTGGTGAAGTATCAGGTTTGGACAAGAGTGCTGAAGGTGTCCAAACTAGAGGAAAGATCAAGAAGGCCCAAGGAAAGAAGAGACAAGTTGAGAAATTCACTGACTTTCCCAACAGCCTTGATCTTCCACCTGAATTCAGAGTTGTTGATGATGAACTTACATCAAAGAAAGCCAAAACTGCTGAAGAGCCCAAATCTACTGAAAAGGACAAATCTTCTGAATCTGGCAAAACTGCTGAAGGTACCAAGTCCTCTGAAGACATTGAAGAATTATTTGCTGAAGGATTTGGACCTGAACCTAAGAAGAAGACAACAGTCCTAGCTCTTGATCCATCAAAATTGTTTCATGAAGGGTATGGCAAAGACCCTGAAACACAACAGAAACTGGCCATGATGAGGGCCCAAGAGAAAATGGATCTGATGGAAGAAGCCAACAGAGCAAGAGATGAGAGAAGAGCAAACTTTCAGAAACCAAGAAGGAGGAGAGCAACTTATAGCAAGATGAAGCCTCAGCTTCTAATCCCAATGGACACCAAATATCCACACTTGGATAAATGGGTGCCAATTCAACTGAATGATACATGGGAAGAGGCCAAAAGGGAGTTTGTCTATGACTATTATGTCATTGACAGATGGAATGGAGGAGATGCAAACTCTGCCTTCACTGAGTTCATGCTAGAATACTACAGAGAGTTGTATCAACAACTACTTGCAGCTGCTGACATTGCAAGAATTGAACTCACAGCTCCCAAGCCAATCATATACATGCCTCCAAAGCTTGAAGGATGGATTGACCAAGCAAGAATTCTGAGAGAATTCACTGAGATCCTTAAGCTAAACAAGATGGTTCTTGGACCTAAGGGAACCAACCAAGAAGCCATGGCATTAAAAAGAAGAGTGTGGGCACAGTATGGAATGCTGCCACCCCCTGAGGATGATCTTTGAAATGGCTAAGTCTTCTGACCTTTCTTGATTGATCACTATGCTGAAATATGGTCAAGATTGCTGATATGCTAATCTGTTTGCTCTGGTTTGTTATGGATTGCTCTGATACAAGCTCTGTGCTCTGATGCTGAAAATCTTATTTATGTCTTGAATTGTTAAGATGAAATGCTCTGATGTATTTAAGTGTTATTGATTCATGCTCTGATATGTTAAATTCAACTATCAACATGCTTGTAATGATTTTTGAATGAATGATAGTTGAACTTATTTTGAATCAAGAAACACTAATCTCTCTATGCCTAACTTGAAACCTACTTGCAACAAAAACAGTGAAAACACTAACACATTATCTTTTCAGGAACATTGACCTTAGTCATGTCTTCTGAAGATACATGTAATAGGTGTAGACAAGTCACTTTTGCTTAAATAATGTAGGTTTTGGCATCATCAAAAAGGGGGAAATTGTTGGGAATAAAATGAGATATGTTTTGATCTAATACCAAAACCCCCTGAGACATGCCTAAGTCAAGATAAATATGTTCTAGGAATGTTAGAACATATAGATTATAGGCTAGATGAGAAGCTGAAATGTTAGGCAGCTCTTAGACAATTAGATGCACAATTTGAGGGGGAACCTACCTTTAAGATGATCAAGATCAAGTCCCCTCAAGGCTCAAATTCTGGAACAATCACTTAAGAGCAAGGACACTCTATGGAAAACCAAATGCACTGATCAGGAGAGTTGTCCAGAGAAGATGTTCTTATGCAAGAACAAGATTGTAAAGCTCAAAAGGACAAGTCCAATAAGATGATCTGATCAGGAGAGTTGTCCAGAGAAAGTGTCCACATGCAAGATTGGTAAAATCAAAAGGACAAGCTTAATGACTCTGATCAGCAGAATTGTCCAAAGAAGCTAGCCATATGCAAGAACAACTTTACCTAGCTCAAAAGGACAAGGCTACTCAAAGGCTTTGGATCAGGAGAAGCTAACTTTGTATGAAAAGTGCTCTGATGCTAAAAGACCAAATATGCTGATCAGAAGAGTTGTCCAGAAGAGTTTGTCTCAGCATGATTGAATCAGAACAGATGCTCTACAGGTTGAAGGTCAACTATGCTGAAGAATTAGAGACAACCATACCCTAAAGAAATACAATGCAACATGCCAAGATCATCTTGGAGTGAAATAAAGGGAAAGAGCCAAGTCATCTGAAGAAAAGCAAGCCAACCTTGCTGAAAAGCAAAACTGCTGATAGTGATAAGGAGAGTTGTCCAGCTGATAAGGAATGTTGTCCTATCATTGGATCAACCTTCAGAAGCCATGTCCAAGTCCTAACAAGAAGTCAAACATTGGGAAAAGTGCTGCAGAATGAAGACAAAGTCTTACAAGCCGTTTATTACCCAAATGAGGACATGTCACTATCAAGAATCTGTCTTCCAGTTTGAAGAACTCAAGGAAGACATTTATAGCAATTTGGGGCTGCCTCTCCAACGGGCAAATCCTCCATTTTGTCTATAAATACAGAAGTGTGAAGACCATTTGAAAGCATCCAACTAACCTCAACATAATCCAAAAAGCACCTCAACCTTGACAAGAATATCCAACTATCCTACAAGTTGACAAGTGCTCTCAAGCTTTCAAAGAGACTATCTTAGTCTTTATACACTTCTTCTAAGCTGAATCCAACTGTATATTCATACACAAGCTTAGAGAGATATCCTATCCTTATACCTTGATCCTCATTGTAAAGGATATCTCATTAGTTGGAACCTTACTTCAACCCTTACATCTTTCAAGAGTGAAAGTGAGAAGGTTGTAGTAGTAGAAGTGGTAGGAACTGACTGTTGAGAGAAGAACAGTTCAGTTCTGAGTTGAGAAGAGGGTACTAGGACTCTAGACATCCTAGGGATCAATTCACCAAGGAGTGGTGCTTTTGATCAAGTGCACCTTGGCACTATAAAACAAGTTAATTCCAAGAGTGAAGGAATTATCCTGTTAAATCAGGGAAAGTGGATGTAGGAGCTTGAGTCTCTGAACCACTATAACTTCTTGTGTTGATTTACATTCCAAGAACTTTCATACATTCAACACTGCACACAAAACTGATCTTTCAAGGATAAACTTTCAAAGACTGTGCAAAAACCTATTTGGACAAGTTCCCTGAAAACTGGACTGTGTTGCATTGACTAAGTGATTTCAGAAATTAAAGGAGTCTAAACATAAAGGGCCAACCACTATTCCGCACATATAACTCCCCTAGATAGTTATTCAACTAAGTACTCAATAGTACTTAGTAGTTTGATTATCTTAGAAGAGTTAATCTTCTTCAGCAGAGTTGTCCAAGACAACCTTGCTGAACTCTGGTTTGATCAAAGTTAGCAAAAGAATTGCATACAAGTGTATTCCCCCCCCCCCCATACACTTGATATATACTCCTTTCAGGACCAACAGATTTGTATCCTAAGCTGTATGTTATCGAGAAGCATAAGGGCTACATTATCTTAGAAAGAGTTAGGTGGGTAGAGGGTATATGCAATTTAGAGGGAAAAAACTATTTCTGATGAAATTGGTGAGTTGATTAGCAGGTTTCTGAAGAACTCAAAAGAGGAGGACATATGGATATGGGACCGGGAGAACGATGAGATTTACTTAGTCAGGTCGGCCTACAAGCTCTTGCTGGAATCCAACACCAATGAAAATCCTGAAATCGACGGGTTGAAGGTTGTTTGGACTAAAGGAGTTCCGTTAAAGGTATCGTGATTTTCGTGGAGACTGCTTTAGGAAAAAAATCTGACAATCATTAACTTGAGAAAATGTGGCGCTTACGACAAGAATTTTATCACAAGCTGCAAATTCTGTGGACAGAGCGACACAGACACTAATCACTTATTTTTCGGATCAAAATTTGGAGTGCAATCTACGAGTGGTTCGGACTCCCTTAATCCGAAACTATGTTATACATAGGACTTTTGTAGCTACTGCTGGGCTGTTCATATTTTGCGGGAGTTGTAGACTTGGAGCTACTAATAGAAGAATTAAAATTGCGTCTATGGAGTTGGGGCATAAGCAAAGGATTCTTAAAAACAAGAGAATATATAGAATGGGACTGCATGCCCTAGGATGTTGTTGATTACATAAAATTGTTTCACTGGTACTGATTCATTCATGCAAAATTGTAATGCTACTGTCTTAGGCAATTGTTAGATGTTTAGTGTGATAATCTAATGCAAACTCTACTTTAACAACTGGATATGTAATCCCATGTGCATAGGAAATTAATTACGGTATCAAATATTATGTTTTATGTACTCTAGCCTTTATTCTTACTATACATGTTGGGTATTCTTAATGAAATTTTATTGGGTCTTTCTATGTCAATACTTCAAATACCGTTTACGAAGCCGGCCCCAAAGTGCAGACAATTTTTACCTTCGGAATACGGGAATCAGATGCCTGCTCCTTCAACATTCCCTCAAAGTCGTCTATATTCGCCATCTCGATCAGATCTAGCATACTCTCTCTGCTTCTAAAATCACAAACAAACACCCAATTTAAGCATCAAATGGCTTACTTGCTTGATTAATGTGTAATATTCCAAAAAAAATCAGTACAAAAATACTCTAAAAACACCCTTTGCTTCTAAAATCACTAACAAAACACTCAAATTAAGCATAAAATAGCTTGCTTCATTGATTTGCAATATTCAGAGAAAAAACAATATAAAAACATTATATATTTCTAAACAAGGATATGATTTTTGCAGAGATCTCGTTTGTTGGGATATGAATCCTAGAACAAGTCCTAAATGATGATAAAAGATAAAAGATGAAGTTTTGATAAGCCAAAAGAAGACTTGAATATTTTCTAAGTGTTGACTGATCTAGTCTAGTTAAGTTGAAGTTGTCTTGTACAGATCAGTAGAATTCACAAAACAAGTACTAGTTTTTAAAAGACAAGTATTATTGAAAGATAAGTATGGTTTATAAGTACTTCATATTTTGTTGTTTGTATATGTTAAGATTGTTATTGAGCTATGAATAATTGTTGTATAGAGCTCATGATTTTAAATGTAATAGATAGATTCTGTGTATAGTTTTATAAGTTGACTAAGCTTTATAACAAGAGCTTAATGTAATGTAATAGTCTTGTTAGGATTAGTTGATAGGACTAGATTAGTTCTATGTTGTAATCTGGAGAAGTCTACTGCACAAGGTAAGTAGAAGACACAGTCTACTACTACTACTACACAAGACAGGTACGACTCAACAAGACAAGACAAGAAGATTAAAGTTAGTTACAGAAACGCGTGTTGAAGATAAAATTGAAGGAGTTAGTTAAGGAATAACTAATTAACTGGAGAAACGCGTAAAAGGATAAGAAGTTTCAGTTAGAAGTTAGTTTTCAAGAAAAGTTGGTTAAAACTAACTGAGTTCTTGGTTTCTAGAATCTATAAATACCTCAAGGTATTTATCATTCAAAGACTACTGAAAATACATATAATGAAGCTACATACTGAAGAATTGTTCGAAGTTTCTCTCAGAGATTGAAGTTCAGGAAGTGAAGCTACTCAAGACAAGTGAAGAAATCAGAAGGCTACTACTGAACGAAGAGAAGTTTTATTTTCGTTTACTGTTTCAAGTTGCTAGTTACTTGTAAAATAGCTAGTAAGATCGAAGATATATCTGGAGATATAATAGAGAAGATCTAAGTCTTATTTCTTGGGACTTAAAGCTACAAGAACATATTACTCGAGTGGAAGAGTTAATAAGAATTTCACAACTGGGTTTGTGAGAGTGGATGTAGACAAGTTGTCGAACCACTATAAATCTCGTGTTTGATTTACTTTACTGTTTTGTTTGTTTGAATTGATTAATTGTTTACTTGTTAAACATACGTAACTGAACAAGACTAGTTGAGTAAACTACTGAAATAGAGTTCTCGAAATAAGTTGAGTATAATCTTTAACTGGGCTCATTGTTAATTTCGTATTCCGCACATTGTAATTCTGATATATCGAAAGATTTTAGAAAAGTCTATTCACCCCCCTCTAGACATTTTCTTTAGCTTCCCTCGATATTAACTCAACTTAGGGACCTACAAGTGGTATCAGAGCAGTTTGAAAAACTTCTAAGAATATGCACTTGGGTGGCATTGAAGAAGTCTGGCCCGGATGATCTTTTCGAAGTCATCTTAGGAAAAGGAGGCATCTCAAACTTTATGGACTGGGAAATGGAACAGAAGGAGAACAGTGGTGTTCAAGACCACTCAGAGTTATTTCCAGCTCATGCCATCATTGCCCTTGCAAAGAGATTGCTAAACATTTCTGATGATTTGATGTGCTCAGAATCGAAATTTGATGTGGGTGTTCAAGTTTCGGATTCAGATTTTGAAGATGATGTGGTTATGTCTGAAGCCACACAAGCTGAAGAACTCCAGTCTACTGATCCCATAGTGGAGTTAGACAATGTCTCGAATCAGTTGAGAGGCATTGTGTTCAGATTTCAAGTAGATCATGCTAATAGTCCAAGGTCAGATTTTGCGTTTATAAATCGATATTCTGATGTTCTACTTCCCATTGAACTTTGTGGATATATGGAGAAGTTGCACGCTTTGTTGAGGAAGGACTTGGCTGATGCTATAAGGAAGGCTAAGGAAGCTAAGTTAGCTATAGTCCCTTATTATCCGTTTCCAAGTCTGAAAGCTATAGCTGGAAGTGTGCTTCCAGAATCAGAAGTAGTGGAAGACGAGGTCTTAACTACTGCTACAGAAGGCCAATTACTTGAAGTAGTATCTATTGCTGATGATGTGATCATGGAAGAAGCCACTCATGTTGAAGTTGGTCATTCATCTCAAGCATTCTCACCTACTTCCATAGATGAGTTGAAAGCAGACTTGAAAGGTGTCATCAAATCGTCCATTGATGATTTTCTCAAATCTGATTTAAAGAAGACTCTTGTTGAACAAAACAATGTCCTTGTGACAAGTTCAAAAGAGATGATCTTGAATGAAGTCAATCAGATAGATGATGAATTCAGACAACATATGTTTGAGCAACTTGAAGGATTTCTCCAAGATCAGATTGAATACTTGGAGAAAAGTTCAGTCGATTTTGCTCGTGTATTAGCTACTGAATCCAGGAAGTTGGAAAGAGTCTATAGAGCAAGAATCGAGGTTGCTGATGTTCAAAGGAAGGAAGCTTATGATCAGTTAGCCCAAGCTAAACAACTTATTTGTGCTATGACTGATGAGAATAAGAAGTTACGTTTGACTGCAACACATTTTAAAAATGAGTTGAACTTGTCTACTCAAAAGCTGGAGTTGGTGGCAACCAAGCTGGACAAGTTGAGTCAAAATAGTTCTCATGAAAAGCAGATTGAAAGAGCTACGAGCCTAATGAAGCAAGCCATGTATGAAGAGATGACTCGTTTTACTTCTCTTTTCTCTCTCCAGGCTACTGATGAAGCCAAAAAGGGGGAAGAGACAAAGACAAGTCGAGTGGATATTAGTGCTGAAGGAGAAAAAGCTAAATCCAGTGCTGAACCAGAAGCGAAGGAAGCTGCTGAAGCTATGCAAGATCTCAGAAGGCCTAAGAGAGGCAGAGGCAGGTTGGTTAAAACTGCAGATATTGAGCAAGCTAAGGCTGAAGCAGAAGAGTTGAAGAAGAAGGAGAAGGGCAAAGCAGTTGCATCTCCTGAAGTTGAAGTTCAGACTCGATTGATATCTAAAAGGAAATCTATTCAGATAGAAGAGCCGAAAGAAGTGGAGACAACAACAAAAGTGAAAAAGCAGAAGGTTGTTGATCCAAGTAATGAATCTCATTATACAAGCAAAAAGAAGATTGAAAAACATATTGAGAATTTGCAGAAGCTGAAGGCTGATGAAGAGAAAATGGAAGATCAGTTCATTGACTACTTCATTGACAAAGAGCATCGTCAAGAATGGCTCAAAGTGAAGAGACAATGGGAACTTGATCACTGGATAATCAGAAAGTATGGTGACTCTGAAAGTTCAGATGAACTGTATTCTATGTTTGATAAGTTTATGGAAGGACAGAATCAAATGCTTTGGAATCTGATATTGAGGATATCTGCTGCTGCAAATTTCAACATTTTAGTACCGATCTTTCCAAGATGGAAGACTCCCATGACCAGCTCAGGTAAAAGAGTTGATCTTAACCAGATCAAGAAATTTGAAGAAGAGCTACTAGACAAGGAGAAGATCGAGACTGAAGACCATATCAGAGTAATCCATAAGAGACTCCTAGATGCATTCTGTGTTTCAAATCCAGAAGAAGGTACTCTTGAAGACTAGATTTTTTTTGCTCTGATTACTTAGTTTTATTTTGATTAAGTATGTGTAATATCTACTGATCATATTTCGAAATGAATGAAAAGATAAGTACTATTTGATGTTTAAGACAAGATAACTACTTAACTAGTCTATTATTGTGGAAAAGATTCAAGTAGTTTTGGCTTCATCAAAAAGGGGGAAATTGTTGGGATATGAATCCTAGAACAAGTCCTAAATGATGATAAAAGATAAAAGATGAAGTTTTGATAAGCCAAAAGAAGACTTGAATATTTTCTAAGTGTTGACTGATCTAGTCTAGTTAAGTTGAAGTTGTCTTGTATAGATCAGTAGAATTCACAAAACAAGTACTAGTTTTTAAAAGACAAGTATTATTGAAAGATAAGTATGGTTTATAAGTACTTCATATTTTGTTGTTTGTATATGTTAAGATTGTTATTGAGCTATGAATAATTGTTGTATAGAGCTCATGATTTTAAATGTAATAGATAGATTATGTGTATAGTTTTATAAGTTGACTAAGCTTTATAACAAGAGCTTAATGTAATGTAATAGTCTTGTTAGGATTAGTTGATAGGACTAGATTAGTTCTATGTTGTAATCTGGAGAAGTCTACTGCACAAGGTAAGTAGAAGACACAGTCTACTACTACTACACAAGACAGGTACGACTCAACAAGACAAGACAAGAAGATTAAAGTTAGTTACAGAAACGCGTGTTGAAGATAAAATTGAAGGAGTTAGTTAAGGAATAACTAATTAACTGGAGAAACGCGTAAAAGGATAAGAAGTTTCAGTTAGAAGTTAGTTTTCAAGAAAAGTTGGTTACAACTAACTGAGTTCTTGGTTTCTAGAATCTATAAATACCTCAAGGTATTTATCATTCAAAGACTACTGAAAATACATATAATGAAGCTACATACTGAAGAATTGTTCGAAGTTTCTCTCAGAGATTGAAGTTCAGGAAGTGAAGCTACTCAAGACAAGTGAAGAAATCAGAAGGCTACTACTGAACGAAGAGAAGTTTTATTTTCGTTTACTGTTTCAAGTTGCTAGTTACTTGTAAAATAGCTAGTAAGATCGAAGATATATCTGGAGATATAATCGAGAAGATCTAAGTCTTATTTCTTGGGACTTAAAGCTACAAGAACATATTACTCGATTGGAAGAGTTAATAAGAATTTCACAACTGGGTTTGTGAGAGTGGATGTAGACAAGTTGTCGAACCACTATAAATCTCGTGTTTGATTTACTTTACTGTTTTGTTTGTTTGAATTGATTAATTGTTTACTTGTTAAACATACGTAACTGAACAAGACTAGTTGAGTAAACTACTGAAATAGAGTTCTCGAAATAAGTTGAGTATAATCTTTAACTGGGCTCATTGTTAATTTCGTATTCCGCACATTGTAATTCTGATATATCGAAAGATTTTAGAAAAGTCTATTCACCCCCCTCTAGACATTTTCTTTAGCTTCCCTCGATATTAACTCAACTTAGGGACCTACATCGTTAATGTGTGGGTTACTCGGACTTACTTCTTTACCAAACAAGGATATATCTCATTGCGTGCCAACACAATTTTATCATCAGTAGATGACTATGGGTGGAATACTAAAAGAAGTTTCCAAAATATGGGGAAAGGATGTCAATGACGATGAAATTGAGCTAAAAGATGATGAAAATTTAGAGAAGCTCACTGAACATCACCTCCGGTTTCATTCAGAAGACATACATATAAGCGTGGCTTTGAATCTTAAAGAAGACGAAACGTGCATGAGCCCACATGATTTAATGGAGGATTGCAAGTGATTTTATTGTGATTTTAGAAATTTAATTATTTTATGTTGACATTAGTGAAGATTGCAAAATAACATGATTAAATTGAGTTTATTTCTATTATTTTTAAATTGTTGCAGCCTCTGTACAAGGAATATACAACCCTTTCTCAATAGGAAATACTCATACAAAACATATGGCAAGGACCTCCAAATTAATATATATGGATATGGGCGCAAGGGCCTCAATACAATGAATATACATAGCAAGGCATATGTACAATGAATATACAACCCAAATGCAACACAACACTTAGCTCTTAAAGGGCCCTCTCTTGGCAGTCCCGATTTATGAAACCCAAGCCCACAGACCTGTCGGAGAAAATGGTAGCGCCAGAGTTGATTTTGATTAAAGTCAAATGCTTTTCTTAACCTGAGAAGAAAATGCACAACCATCCCACAAAGTAATCCAGTTACAACGCTCAATCCGACTAAAGAAACATCATTACAGAGGAGCATCACAAAGGCCTCCTCCTTAGAATTCATGTCTCATACACACATTGCTAATTCAATCCCTGCAAACAACAGTAGAACCCTTAATAATCATATGTGTGTGCTACATTATCTAATTGTATAGGATATCCAAGCATATACAAATTCAGAGTACCTTAATTGGAAGTTTGTAGATTACACTAGAATCCTAAGAAAATTACAGATCTCATGTCCAAACAGATAGTCTCTAATTCAACTAAATTATCAAATCAATACAAACAGATGACTCGTTTGATCTCCATGTATATGCATTAAGAATCTACAAAATCAAACCAGCCCAACGAAGCTAAAGAAAAATAACATAATCTTAATGAGAAAAATGTGCAAAGCATCAAAACCAAAGTGAAAGATCATTAAATAGATGAAATCATACCAACGGTTCTAAATTGTTGCAGCCTCTATACAATGAATATACAACCTTTTCTCCATAGGAAAAACTCATTGTGCTGAATATCGTACACTATTTCTCCTAATAACTAACATAGGCATAACATACCTTGAATTTCGACATATATACTTGTATTTAGACACACTAGTAACTAACATATATGATGTTGAATTTCATGACGTACATGTTATTTTGGTGCACAATCAAGAGAAGAGAACGTATTATGTATAACAATGTTTATTAAGAAAAAAACAATAAAATGCAATTGAAATTCATAACAGCCCGAGCAACATCGACAAAAACGCGCTGCCATAGTGAGGCGGCGCTTGGTTGGACGACGCGCGACGATTGTACGATGGTGAAGCAGGGGCTTCACAATTCGGAATGAGAGAGAGAGAGAGAGAAAGAGAAAGAAATCTGTTGTGAATGGCGGTTCAATGTTAACGGATTTGTATGTCACTCGCGAATCTAGGACCATCGACCTCTGTGGTGGTGGAGGCTCACCGCTCACGGAGGAGGACTGGGTTTCTTCTGCAAATTCATACCTATGGGTTTTTTATTTTTACTGATTTTTCATTATCCAACAGTCTGTCTATGAAAAGTGAGATTGTAAATAGTTAAAAATAAATAAGGACAATTTGGTATTTTTATATTTTTTTCATAAAAATTAAATTTTTAATAAGATTGCAAATGGCGATGGCACATAGTGCTGTTATTCGAATCGAGCCTTAACGAGACTCGGCTCGGCTCGGCTCGACTCGTTTAGCTAAACGAGCCGAGCTCGAGCTCATTAGATACTCGATTTACTAACGTGCCGGCTCGAGCTCGACTTGTTAGGCTCGATAACTAATATTTTGTAAAAAATTCCATTAGGCTCGTTAGGCTCGACTCGATAGGCTCGTTAAGCTCGTTAACAAGTCGAGTCGAGCTCAATTTTGAACTCGGTAGTGTTATCGAGCCGAGCTCGGCTCGGCTCGATAAGAGCTCGAGTCGAGCTCGAACCTCAAATACTCGGCTCGAATAACAGCTCTAATGGCACATAGCGAAGTTAAATGGCGTGACGGATTTTCATTAGATGTCTTTTGTAAGACAGGGCGAACCCGGTCTTACCGTAGAAAAGTCCTAATTTCATTCGATAGTGCACATTAAATTTCAATTCTTTTCAAAGTTAAAGAAAGGGCATAATTGAATAAACAATGTACAAATTCTAAAACATCATTTAATTATGTACAAGAGAAACTGTCTAAAACATCATTTAAAAAACGGAGGGAGTATGAAATAAGGAATAAGAAAATAAACTTTGTTATAATATATGTGTAGGAGACTAGGAGATGAACAAGTTGTCTGTTATATATGGGAATCAGGTATATTTATCTTTGTTTCGCAAGTTTAATAATTAATCCACTTTGAGATAATAATTAAACAACTTGAGACATCCTTATGTATGGAAACTAATTTTTTTCGGGTGATTTTTTAGATTATATATGGGATAGTATATTGCTCCGTATATCACATCCGAATATTGAAGATATTTTTCAAATTTTGATATTTCACATCTTATTCTAATTTTAACATGTGTTATATTAAAATGTGCAAATAGTTTATGTGTAAAATGTCAATTTATGATTTTCTATGACCAGTGCGAATTCCCATATGCCCGTTTATCGCCTCATTCGAATCCTCATCTAAAATTCCCAAATCACAGAAATATCATCTCACCTTAAGGTAGTTCGTGTTCGCCGCCGCTGAGGTTCAGTCGCGTTGCCCAATGTTGTGCTCTGCTTCGTGAGAGAAGGTCGTTTGCACAGTCGCGTCGTCCGTCGTGCCGTGTCTTTTTGCACTTGTCTCCACCACTTTGTAGGCGGAACCCTAGTCGCGCCGCCCTTGCTTGTCCCAGGCCACCGTGCACCGCCTACTGCAATTTTCCCAGAGCTCTTCGCTCTGTTAGGCTGTCATTCGTCGTCTCCTATTCCGCGCAGCCGCCTACTGCACCGGTGTCCAGTTGCAGCAGATCTACATTAAACCATGTTACTTAATTGGATCGACCATCTGCTCGTGAACTATTGGATCTAAAAGATCTAGATTCAATCCTATTACTTAATTGTTGAGAAGCATCTCCCGTGACCTCATCCATCTCCAATCTCCCTAACCTCGATCGCCAAGAAATTGGGGACTGCAAAACGACGACGTTTTCACCTGCCTTGTTGTCCACTGTTCTAAGGATTCTAACAGGCAAGAAGAGGGGCTTCTGGGTAATTTCAGAATCTTGAAGGACTTTAGAAAGATAGGATTGTGGATTATGGTCTTTCCGGGGTGGTTCATTGTCATTTTTCTTGCTAAATAAACCATAAGAAACAGCTATACCCACGAAAATGAGCTGCAGAACCTCCCAACTTCTTATACGTTACGATAATATATGATATTCTCAAATGTTAGGATAATATTTTTTAAGTAATACCATGTTATTTATTATTTATACTGTATGTCTTTCATGTGTGATATTATTAAGAGTAGGTGCACCATTGATAAAAAAAAATATGTAAGAAGAATGAGAGGATGATAAAGCAGTGGGTAATGTGGCTAGAGAAGAAAAGAATGATGATACGATGATAAAAACTTTGTAATACTATCATCTACGAGTAATTGTTATGTGTAATTGCATAATATTGTCAAGTAATGTCGTTATACTGTATGTCTTTATGATAGTTCTCAATGTGTATAAAAACTTTGTAATACTGTCATCTTCTGATTTCACATGTTATCTTCTCTTGTTTCTCTAGTTTGTGTTTTGTGATGGAATTGTGGGATTTATGACAACTCTTATGCGTGTGTGTGGTGTTTTAATAGGGAAATTAGAAGTAGGCATCGGTAATTGTACAATAGTCTTATGCATGATCTGGCGACAATTTTCTAGATTTCTTGCTAGCTCATTTTATGCTCTGGTGAATGTTTTACATTTGTAAGTAAATTGACCCTGAAGTAGAGTACATTGGTAGATAACAAGTAATATTGTTACGTGCAAAATATAATACAATTGTGTATATAATGTAATACGGTGTGCCTTTAGATGTGATATTGTGAAAAATGTGACGCAAATAGAGACAAAAACAAGGTCAAGAAGTGAGGATGATGAATTGGTGGACAATGTTGTTAGAGAAGAAGAGAATGATGCTGAGGTAATAATAAAAAAAAGGGTATAATTGCATGTAATACTGTTATGTTTTTACATGTAATACTGTTATGTTTTAATTGTAATATTGTTTCTATTTTGATTTAATGTGCTTCAAAATTTACTTTTTTTCTTACATTTTTAATGTAATATTGTTATATTTTTAATATAACACCGTCAAGTGTAATTGCGTAATACTATTAAATGTAATGTCATAATACTATTCAGGTAATGAGGAGTGAGTTATTTTTAATTTACAGACATTTTTGTTGTCTCCAGGTCTCAAGAAAGCTAATTTATTATTGTTGATTAAGTTGAAATTTGATGTATTCGAATGGTTCATTTTCATCTAATGGCTGGGAGGAATGGAAATAGTTTTTTTTTTTTTTTTTTACAAATACATCAAGGAATACAAATAAAAACACATTCTCCCTAGGAAGAGGAAGCAACAGCAAGATCCTTGAGATATTGAGGACAACCATCTTCATTCCAATCATGAGGAATTGAAGTGTGCTTACTAAGTTGAGCCAGTTCATGTGCCACCTTATTCTTATGTCTCGGAATAAACTGACAATCCCAAACCAAAAGTTTTTGCATTAAGAAAATAATCTTATTCACCACAAGGTTTTCGCCATTATTGATGCTCGTTCCTTGCATAATCAGCTTAATCGCATCAGTAGAATCAGAACGAACACCCTTAATGCTGATATGTTTATCGTAGCACCTTATTAGCCCCTGCTCTATTGCTATCAATTCTGCATTACGTACAGAAATCGGATTTCTGATTCTCATTGTCCCAGCTAGCAGAATTGCATAATTACTACTAATCACCACAAAACCAACAGCGAAATAGCTATTCTCCAAATTAAAAGCAGCATCAGTAAAAAGAAAGTTACCTTCCTCACTTGTAGATCTCAATTCCTTTTCTTTGGCTACAAAATCTAGGCTTGTATTCTCAATGGTGCTTGATCGTTTAAAATCATACCAATACGACACTGCCCAGTCCACATTGTAGCATATCTTTTCACAGTTGTCATGCTGCACTTCATTGTGAACATACTTGCATCTTTCCTTCCAAATTGCCCATGCTACCATAACCACCAATGCCATCTCATCTGAATCCAGATTTTGTATAGTCCAGCATATAAAATCCAATTAATTTCCTCCCACAGCATGGCAAATCTTACTCCACAATCCCACAGATTTCCAAGTTTGTTTCGCAAAGGGGCAAAAAAAATATACAATGCATAGTATCCCCCATGCCAAAACCACAGCATTTACAAAAGCAGTTAATAGGTACATGAGTACGAGCTAAATTACCTTCCGAAGCAATGATATTCATTGCCAATTTCCAGCCAAAACATCGCACTTTTTGCGTGATGTGGAAATAGTTGGAGGGATATTATATCACTACATAATTTTATAGATACCTTATATCGTGATGTGTTGAACATTAGGAAAGGAAGTCGATTCAATTGAAGCGTTAGACAGGGCTAAAATAAAGTTTACCATCTACTATCAAGTATAATAGTGTAGTACTATCAAGTGTATTGGTGTAATACTACATGAAATTTAAAGAAGAAGATAATGATGATAAAAAATAGTTTTTCACTTTGTAATTCTAGCAAATGCAATGGTGTAATACTGTCAAGTGTAATTGTGTAATATTGTTTACATAAAATTGATCTCGTTAGAGTGTATGATAATGACATTAAATAATTAATAATACTTAAATAATTTAAAATTAAATTATGTGAATTTTAAGTTTTAAAAAAATAATGAAATGATAGAGTGGTTGATCGTGAATGGGAGGTGCAGGGGTGAATTTAGTGGTTTTGGGGGTGTATTTAATGGATCAGGAGGGGGTGAATTTAGTGGTTCTGGTGGTGTATTTAATGGACCAGGAGGGGGTAAATTTAGTGTTTTGGGGGGTGCAAGTGGTGTATGTTGCGGAACGGGAGTGGATCTATCAAGTTATAAGAATATAATTGTGTCTTAAAAAAAATGCAAGGAATGGGGTTGAACCATGTGTTGTGGGTAAAAAAAATAATCATTACCACCGGATCACCATATCAATTCAACATACAATTGAGACCCACTTGAATAGGGTTGACACGTGAATTTAATTAAATTCAAATTTTAGAAAGTTTTACACCTAAGACACCTAAGAGATTTGCACACAAGTCATTCCCTAAAAAATAATTAACGTCTTACTATATTGAGGGCGACACGTGTTAAAAAAACGGTAGGGTGAAATATAAGTGGAATACGAAAAGTGGAACAAAAAAATCGAAACAAATTTTTTTAATCTCTTGACACAATACAATAATTCTTAATATTGTGTGAGTGAGAATTTAATAAGAGGAAAATTTCGAGATTGTTCCCCTACATTGTGTGACGTTCCACTTGAATCTAGGCGTTAAATCCAATTATTTTTGTTTCTCTATATTATTTTATTTTTCTCCATTATTTTATTTCATTTTATTTTCTTTGTTTAACACTTGATTTTGGTGAAAAGAAAACTTACAAGAAATAAAAAAAAAATCAAGATTTAGCTAAAAATATTTTAGTTTGAATTGGATTTTAAAATAGGTTTCAATTTCTTCACATTTTAATTCTATATAAACTCATATATTTAAATACATTAATATTGCTATACAATACACAAAGAAAGTGGAAGAACTCTAGTAAATCAATTTAAACTAATTAAAAATGCAATAACAATCAACTAAGGGGTGTATTCAATTGAGATTCTGTTGAATTTTTTTGGACTTTTAAAATTTGGGGGTATTCAATTCGAATTTTTAAAAGTCTTTCAAAATTTTGAGGTATTCAATACGAATTTTAAAAAGTCTTTAGAAATCTTTAGGTGTTCAACAATCTATGGATTTTAATACTCTATGAATTTCGTTGGATTCTCTTTCAAAAATATAAATAAATTTCACTAATCAAAATCTCTTCTAAAAAGTAGAGATTTCAACGGATTCTCTTAAAAGACTCTAAAAGAGAAGAAAAAAAAAACTGTGTTAACTATGTTGTTTGATAAGCATCACAAATTATTCACACCATTATTATCGTGAAAAAAATTACATCTCTATATTTTAAAATTATGTTCTTTCTTTAAAAATTATAGTATATCGGAGACCGTCAATAATATCTAATCGACGTCAATTCCCCCATTACGTGGTGTTCGATATCATCTAAAAGATTTTGGTGGTCAAGGTCGTCATCCCAGAAATGCAATTATTCAATTGAATTTGGCATTTTCAAATTGCAATTTACAAGTTCGCTGGATTATATAACTTTCTTCGGAAAGAAGGTCGCTCTAATGAATTTCCAGTCAAATATAAAGAAGATGAAGATTCACCACATCTCGACATGAAAGAGGAAAATTTGGAATTGCTTTCTCAAAGACAACTACAACAAAGAACTTAAGCTAATGCATGGAGAACTAGTATTGCTAACTATGTGAAAATGAGGCCGAGGTATAACTATGATGAAAATGAAGATGAGAATAATAATGATAAATAATAATTTTTGTTTTGAACTAGGTTTTAGGGGTAGTTTATGGAAATCCATGTAAATCAATAAAAAAATGTGTATTTCACAATCCTGTCAAATCTATAAAAATTCATATAAATCAATAAAAAAGTCAGTCAAACTCTGCATAGAGTTTATGAATTTTCTAAATCCACTACTTTTTAAAGTCCAAAAAAATTCAACAAAATCTCAATTGAATACACTCCTAAATATACATACATTTTTTTGATGATAAATGGGTAATCTCAGATTATAAGGCCTTTGAAGTTGAGATTTTTTCTCCTAATTTTATTTCCTTTCATGCTCCTTCTATTTAGCGCCTTATGTAATTTATTTTTTTTGTGTCTTTTGAGTTATGAATGCAATTCTACTCTATTTCCTGTTTTTTTTTTTTTATAATTGCTAGAGCTGATTTTATTAGATTTAATGATTCCAAAAAGCCTAAAATAATGGAGATTGAATTTGCTCTATGTTAAATAACCTGCCAAATTTTATTAGATTATAATAAAAATATAATTTTGCATTTACTTATATGGGCTAGTATGTGAAATATTGTATACACGCATTACATCTCAATGAAACAAAGTTAAAATTTTAAGCCCATTTAACTCAAACGTCAAATTAAAATAATTAATTTTAAAAAAATCGCGGATCATAATCCCAAATTCGAATTGCCCAGAAAATTCACGGATTGCAAATAGATGATTTACTACATGACTAAAATATTGTTACTACAAAGCCAAAATATTACCACTACAAGGCCAAAAATTTAATATTGCATGTCAAAACATTCTGACAAATTTACCCAAAAAATTAAGTGTCCAGAATATTTTTGAACATATAGTAATACACTTTTGACCTTTTATTGATAAAATTTTGGTCTTGTAGTAACATTGTTTTAGTCATGTAGTAGCCGAATAAGTCAAAATTATTTTAGTAATTTTGCCCAAAAAAAATAAGTGTCCAGAATATTTTTGGAATTACAATAATACACTTTTGGCCTTGTAGTGACAAAATTTAGGTCATTTAGTAACATAGTTTTAGCCAATAGTAAGATAATATTTGAGAGCAAAAATAAATATTCTAATTAAGATTGACCCGCATTTGACCCACAAAATTTGACATAATTTACCTTAATTAGTCAATATTGCATTTATGCAATATTGCATATAAGTTTTTATGTACTCATATATGTATTTTAAAAAATAGGCTCCTAAAACAATGAAATATTTTTGCACCTGAATGTTTAAATAATTAATCAAGTTGAAATAATAATAATTAATCTACCATCAAAATTTCCTTTAGAGACTTATGGAAACTAATTGTTTTCAACCAACGCTAAAATTAAATTATATTCGTCACTTATAGTCTCGTATTACATACGTACATATTAGTATAAATCTTTTGAGTAAGATAATTCATAAATTTTAATATCATATATTTATAAATACACTGACACACACTATGACACTAACATGTGTCACAATTTGATTGACTTATCTCAACGTTGACCAATTGATCTCCCCTTCCATCTCATTTCATTCAATTACAAAATCTTATTTTACTTATAATTGTTTATAAGTAATACTAATATTATTATTATTGTTTCATTTTTGTTTATAATTGTAATTTTAATTGTATATATATACTTTTTTTTTTTAATTCACAAATTAATTTCTTTCCTTTATATTAATAAATAAATAGGTGACTTATAAGTATTGTAAATTTAATTTTTTTTATTTATATATTGTAAATCTATTTTTTTTTTCATTGATTAAAATTCTAAAATGTCCATATGTATATATTTTTTACTCTCTTTTTAAAACAAATCATGTAATAATTGAATATTCTTTCACTTATATTAATTATTAAATTTTTGACTTATAACTATTGTTAATTTAATTTTTTTAATTTCTATAGAGTAAATTTAATTTTTTTTCTTTGATTAAAATTCTAAAATGTTCATATGTATACATTTTTTACTCTTTTTTTTAAATAGATCAATTTAATAACTAAAAATTCTTTCACTTATATTAATCACTAAATTTGTGATTTATAATTATTGTAAAATTATTATTTTTTAATTTATAAATTGTAAATGTAATATTTTTTTTTAATTCTTTTATTTGTTAATTCACACAACAAACACTTAATTATCCTATAAACTAAAATGGATATAAAAACTAAATAAATTATATCTAAACAACATAACATAAAAACACTAAATAGTTCAACCATTGAGTACGTCCTCCGATCCTAATAAATTTTTTTTCTGTGTTTAAAAACATAATTATCAAATAAGAAAAGTCATGCAGTACGTAAACATCTCGTGATAGGCAGCACCCGGTGATATTAACAAACAAACACATTATAAACAAAAAATTTTAATTTAATCAAAAAATTCTTAATTTAATTAACAATTTTTTAATTTAATCAATAATTTTCTAGCTAACTTAATCAACAATTTTCTAATTTAATTAACAAGTTCTAATTTAATTAATAATTTTCTAATTAACTAACATATTTCCTAATTTAATATTTGTGATTAGTGACGAAAATTTTCGTAGGTAATCACGCTTTTTTTAATTTTGTGATTATCGACTGAAATTTTCGTCGGTAATCGTATTAATTTTTAATATTTTTTTTAATTTTGTGATTACCCACGAAAATTCACTACAAGAAACAGGGGGAATAGCGACGAAAAGTTTGCGACAAATCTAAATTTTATCGCTAAAATCAATTTTTAGCAACGAAATAGAAATTTTCGTCGCTAAATTTTTAGATTTAATATTTGCAACAAAATTTATATATTTCGTCACTATATTAGCAACAAATTGCTTCATTTTGTTGTTAATAATCAAAACAACAATGAAAATTATATTTCGTCGCTAATATTTTGCGATGAAATATAAATTTTCGTGGCTAAATTCTTGAAATTAATTTTTGCAACAAAATTTATATATTTCATCGCTATATTAACAACAAATTGCTTCATTTTGTTGTTAATAATCAGAATAACAATGAAAATTATATTTCGTTGCTAATATTTTGCGATGAATTAGAAATTTTCGTGGCTAATTTCTTAAAATTAATTTTTGCAACAAAATTTATATATTTCATCGCTATATTAGCAAAAAATTGCTTCATTTTGTTGTTAATAATCAGAACAACAATGAAAATTATATTTCATTGCTAATATTTTGCGATGATATAGAAATATTTGTGGCTAATTTCTTGAAATTAATTTTTGCAACAATATCTATATATTTCATCGCTAAATTAGCAACAAAGTGCTTCATTTTGTTGTTAATAATTAGAACAACAATGAAAATTATATTTCGTCACTAACATTTTGCGATGAAATAGAAATTTTCGTGGCTAATTTATTGAAATTAATTTTTGCAATGAAATTAAAATATTTTATCGCTATAATACAACAAATTGCTTCATTTTGTTGTTAATAATTAGAACAACAATGAAAATTATATTTCGTCGCTAATATTTTGCGATGAAATATAATTTTTTGTGGCTAATTTATTGAAATTAATTTTTGCGATGAAATAAAAAAATTTCATCGCTAAACTAGCAACAAATTCTTTTATTTTGTTGTTAATAATAAGGACAACAATGAAAATTATATTTAGTCGCTATTATTTTACGATGAAATATATTTTTTGTGGCTAATTTCTTGGAATTAATATTTGCAACAAAATTAAAATATTTCATCGCCACACACTCAACAAATTATTTTATTTTGTTGTTAATAATAAGAACACCAATGAAAATTATATTTCGTCGCTAATATTTTAGCGACAAAATTGAAATTTGCACGATTAATTTTGTGGATTTAATATTCGAGAGAAAATTAAAATATTTCATCACTATATTAGCAACACAATATTTTATTTTATTCTTAATAACCAGAACAATAATGAAAATTATATTTCGTCTCTAATATTTTAGTGATGAAATAGATTATTTCATGTTTAATTCTAATGAATTAAAAATGGTTGTCGTTTAAACATAATAAAGGAAAAAGTTTGAGTGCATGCACAATGTGAAATAATAGAGACGATTCAAACACTATGATGTTTGAAATAATAGGATCAATATAATTTCATTTACTTTTACTCATTAGTTTGACATATTAAGTTTCTTATTTGATTTATTTTGGGGTATAATTTTTTGATTTCATTCTGTATAATTTATTTTATGTTTTTATGTTTTCTTGATTTCATTAATTATTTATTGTTATTCCTGCTAAGAATGAGGGAAGAGTACTACTTCAACTATGCATATTAAATCAAGAAAATCGGTTTATATAATTAAATGTTTAATAATTCTCCATATTTTGTGTCTTATAAATCAGTTTGAATGTTTATAAAAATATTTATAAATATGATGATGCAAATGAAGATGGACATAAAGATGAGAGGATGAAGATTGGATGTAATATTTATTATTTTTTTGGAATTGTTAAAGTAACATTGATTTTTTACAATTGGAATTGTTTTAAAAATTACAGTACATATACAAAAATATATACATATATACAAGTTAAAAATTAATCAATTAATATATGTGAAATAAATTATTAAATAAGTAAATTAACTAAATTAGTAAAAATTGAATACATATATAATTAATATTAAAAACTGAACCAAAGAGTTGTCTGCCCGAGTGGTGGGCGCCCAGCTATGGGCGCTCACCCACCCGGGATCGATTCCCACCAAGACCAAATAAATAGTCATTTAAATAAAATGGGGGAGGGGGTATGTGGGTGCGGGTCGGGTGTGGGTTGGGGAGGTTGGGTGTGGGTGTGGGTGCGGGTTGGTCGATTGCGGATGTGGGTTTAGAGAATAATTCGTAAATCAATATTTTGCGATGAAACTCAAATTTTCATCGCAAACATTTGCGACAAAAATAATTTTTTTGTCGCAAACACGTTAGCGACGGGCGTATAGCAACAAATCCCGCGACAAAATTATTTTATCGCTAATTCACGTTAACGACGAAAATATTATAATTGGCGACAAATATTTTCACGGCTAAATCGTAGTTTTCTTGTAGTGATTGTTGTCGATAATCTCACACACACACACACATATATATATATATATATATAATTTTTTGATTACCCATAGAAATTTCCATCGGTAATCACACATATATATATTTTTTAAATTTTGTGATTGCCCTATTTTTTAAATTTTGTGATTGCCCATGGAAATTTCCGTCAGTAATTACCAAAATTTCCGTCGGGTAAAAAAAATTACATTGAATCTGACGTGGCGAGCTCTGACAAGCCACGTCATCGATTGTTGATCGAAAAATAAAAATGTGTATTAAATTGTAACACGATAAAATGTTGAGTTTTCTTATAATAATAGTGAAGGTCAATTAATTGATATCGATGCTAAAAGGTGGGATATTTATTTAAAATTAATCCTATTACAATGGATTGTTTTTAATGATATATGTATTTAGATTTTTTTTTTTTGGCAATATTATAGCTACTACTGAATTTTTAGTACACTTGCAACTCAATTGATTTTGTTCAAGACATTGCGGCCTTTCTTTATGTTAAGGTGACATGTACAATTTTTATTGCAATATTGAAATATTTATACAGTTATAGTTTACATATAAATGAAGACTTTCGTTGAGTTAGACGTGTTTTTACAAAAAAAAATTTAATGGGCTTTAATAATTTTTTGTGTAAAATTATAGATGTTGTGAGAGTGTAATTTATTTTCATTTTAAAAATGTTAAAATTGTTATGGAAATTATAAGAAAAGAAAGTGAGAAAGTTATGATAGTAAAAAGAACAAACTACTTATCAAGTTTATGACTGAATGACAATCTCATTTAAACTAAATGAATTGTATAACAATTAAATGAAGTTAAGACTTTTAAAGTATCATTCAACTTCATAAAGGTAACAAAAAATGGAGAAAGTATTGTATAAAATCGTCTCATGTAATCATTGTAATCAAATATCAAAACGACGTCCGACATCAGAATAAACATATTCATAAATCAGAGCATTAGATTGATAATTCTTAGCGTAGTCACGAGGATGAGTCAGATTTTTAATCCTTTGTGAGCATAATCTTCGTAAATCTCCGGCGAAATGAACATTATAACAATGTGTTAGATCAAGCGATTCAAGACGAGGACAACCTTCAAGGATCGCGTACAAACCTTGGTCTGTCATGTTATTTGCAAAAAGTTGAAGATGTCGCAGTTCAGGCATGTTTTCAGCAATTGCTCGGGCATCCAAATCACACTTAACAAATGGCCCACAATTGTAGGTTTTATTCAATTTAAACGACTTCAATAGTGGGCAACAACGCCCTATGGCTTCAACTGCTTCCGCATTCATACAAGTGTAGTATAGATGCAACTCCTCTAATAGTGGCAAATGTTTACATGCTTTAATTATAGCTCTACTTGATATAAAGGTCGCACAAAGTTGAAGCCGCCTAAGGTTTTTGGACCTATATATGAACAATACATATAAGAGACAAATATATTACAACACCAAACACAAAAAAGTTATGCATATCCTAGTTCAATCACCCAAACAACCAAAAATCATGTCCACATAGGTTCAAGGTTTTCGGGCCTACTCAATGTACTCATATTTACTTTTATATCTTTTTTTACTTATTAAAATAAATGTGAAATGTATATGCGTGAAACATGTATACACAAATGGTTAGTAATTAAAAAATTATTGTAATCATGATTTATTTTCAATTGTAAGAAGGCACAAAATTAAACTTAAATTAATAGTTATTAATACGTTACTATTAAATTTATTTTTCACAATGCCTGCCTTTGAAGAAAATTCGAAGAGTTGAAAAATTAATTAATTTATATTAATTTTTTAATAAATTCATTTTTTTAATGTGTGTGTATATCAGGTTGATTTATTATATGTACCTATTTTAAAAGTCCTAGTTTATTAGAAAACTTGTTAGGGCCATCTGTGAATTATAACATAAAATAATTACCTTTGAGCAACGTAAAGGAGCAAAGAGCTGGAACCAAAATCCTGGATGCTGATATCAATTAATTGGCCTTGGCTGCGATCTACGGCGATGCGGCACAATTTCTCCATGGTTGAATAGCGTTGTTTTATCTCCATTCGCATGTCGACGCGCTGCCAAATGGAAGGATCACGACACACGCGCCGCCATTCACGACACACTTTCTCCGCAGACGTCAGTATATCCACCGGACTCAACTTCTGCAAAATCAGTGCCGTTATGTCTAGCGGCAATTCCTCCATTATACTTGAAACTAGAAGATTTAATTTTCTAATCGCTTATTTTATAGACTTAGATTCGACCAAATCTTCAACAACCTAAAATATAGGTTAGATTGTTACGATTTACTCCATATATTTTATCATATATTTCTAATTTATAATATAAGAATATAACAATGGTCCCAAAAATAAAAATTAAATAATTTTATTTAATAAAAAAAAAAACTCTAAAATTAAACTCACCATCGGTGTAATGTGGTTTGAACTTTTGAAGCATTTAACTTGTACATAAAAATATACCTATTCTTTAGTCCCGTTTTTTTTTATTTGTATCTCATTGCAATAAGTTCTACTCCTTTGTATCTAAGAGCAATCTTCTAAAAATTAAATGTATCAATTTAGTTTCATTTCTTTACATTTACATTAATACTTTTGGGACCAAAATAAAATAAATTGCGAAAAAATTGGACTAAATTCGTAAATTTAAATTTTTAGTATTAAAACAGAATAAATTAAAAAAAAAAAGGTAAAGTCTAGTATGCACTCGAGTGCATGCTGTGCACCCTAGTCCATGTGCATTTTTCAGTTTACTGACTTACACTTTGGTAAATGGTGTTGCACTTTTCAATTATTACTAAAAATATTATTATACAGTTTAATAATTGAAAAGTGCAACACCATTTACCAAAAAGTGTAAGTCAGTAAACTGAAAAGTGCAACATGGACTAGGGTGCACATACACTCGAGTCCATAGCAGACCAACCAAAAAAAAAAAAAAGACTAAATTGATATATTTAATATTTTTAGAATCATTTCAAAAAAATAAAAAGTTATGGAACTAAATTGACTTATATTTCTTAATTAGTCCTACAACCTTTTCAAAATAGTTGCTAACCACCTATTTTCTAGAAAGTTCAGTATGTGTTGCTAACCATTTACGTGGTTGTGCATGCTTATTGCTGCATGTTTTCTGTATAATGTTAACATAACTCGGAAGAATCCACGCAACGCAAGTTTAACCAAGCTTTAACATGGAACATACATAGTGAGCATATCCGCAGGAGCGGACCCAGAAGTCGAGGTTAAGGGAGCCAAAAAAATTATTAATCTAAAAAGCTAATATATATGTAATTATAATATTTATGTATATTATGTTTTCATTAAAATACATTAATATTAATTAGCCAAAAAAAATTAATGATAAACATTAACATATGTATTATGTTTTCATCAAAATAAACACTCAAATTATTGAACAATAAATAATTTATTTTATTTAATGTGATGTGATGTAAAATTAAAGAAATCATCGAATTAATTAACTAAAAGTTATATTTTCTTCTATCAATCCTCACTACAAAAAACGCGTGTTATAGGGACGGACAAATGCCGACGGATTATAGTCCGTCGGCATTTCCGACGGATATGCCGACGGATTGGAAAGTCAACATCAATGCTGACGGATTTCCGTTCCGTCAGCATTTACCGAGGGAAAATGTTGACGGATGTTTTGAAATATGTATGCCGACGGATAATCCGTCGGCATCTGACCCGTTGAATCCGCACCGCCTCGTTTTCCAATAAGGTAACTGTTGGCATTAAAAGTGGGCGGTTACCGAGGGAAATGCCGACGGAATATCCGTCAGTATTTGTTTTTTTTTTTTTTTATATAAGGGCCTCGATGATCAGAATGCGTTTTAGAAAAAAAAAAAAGGGAGTGCGTGAGTGAGGATTCGGTGGGGAAGACGAAGACGATGACGAGGCTATTGAAGTAAATTTCTCCGATTACATTAATACGGTACGTTTTCTTAATTAGTTCTATTACTTAGTTTTAATACTTATATATGTTTATGCATGAATATATGTAAATATGAATAATTTAATGTTGATTTGCATGTTATATTGATTTAGTTAGTTGTTAAAATATTATGATCATGTTAGTACGTATGTTAGTTAATTTAATTTGTTGATTAAGAATAATTTTGATAGAGTTGTTTTTTAAGGTTAATTAATTAATTAATTGTTATATGTATACATTAATTAATTGTTATATAGTTAATTACTAGTTTAATTTAATGGTGTAATTTTGATATAGAATATTTTTAATGTAGGTAGTGCATGTTTCAATCAATTGTTTAAATTAGTTTAGATATAGTGGTTCGACCGTTGGATCACGTTGTAATTAGGAATATGTTGATTAAATTAGGAATACGCTATATTAGTAAAAAATTTAAATTAGAAATATGTTCATTAAATTGATAATTATTGACCCAATTAGAAAATTATTATTTTAATTAGTTTTAGGTTTGTTAATTTAGGAATATATATGTTCAATTTTTTATTATTGATTAAGTTAGGTAGAAAAATAATAATTAAATTAGGTTATTGTTGATTAAATTAGGAATATGTTGATTAATTAAATTAGGAATATGCTATATTAGTAAAAAATTTAAATTAGGAATATGTTCATTAAATTGATAATTAGAAAACTCCAATTAGAAAAGTATTATTTTAATTATGTTTAGATTTGTTAATTTAGGAATATGTTAATTTAGAAATATTTTTAATGTAGGTGATGCATGTTTCAATCAATTGTTTAAATTATTAGTTAATTAGATGGTTCGACGGTGGTATCACGTTGTAATTAGGTTATATATATATTGTTTTGATTTAAATTAGGAATATGTTGATTAAATTAGGAATATGCTATATTAGTAAAAATTTTAAATTAGCAATATGTTCATTAAATTGATAATTAGTAAAATTATGTATTTTTTATTGATTGAAACAGATGAGTGAACAAGTACCGAATCAGGGTTCTGGTTCACGTAGGTCGTCATTTTTGTCACGTCGTTCAAGGAGGTCTCGGGATGAATCAGTACCTGTGATGGCTCCTCCTCCTGTGGCAGTGTCGCCGCCGCCGCCGACTACGATGTCGGTTGGTTCGTCATCCTCTTCTCGTCAGCATCCTGTTCGAGACCAAAGGCAACCCATTGAAATCATTTCAGGAAGGTAAGTCAATAATTCTAATGTTTAACAGTATTCAATAACGATTAACTTTATTTATTTATTTATTTATAATGTGTTAGTTTATAAATTTGTTAATAATTTTACAGGTTGGTGCCCGGTAATGAGGTGTCCAGGATCTGCACACAATCCTTTAAGACGTGTAAGATTTCTAAGGGTGCTATCACTTGGTTGACGGTGCCACAATCTAAAAAGGATGAATATTTCGAGGAGTTCCAGGTATATAATTACAATAATTAAAGTTTTTATTTATTTATATAATAATACTACATGAGTTAATTGCAAACATGTTTTATGTTATGAAGTTGTCACAAAACAATACCAAATCCAAAAAATAAAACAAGAATACTCAAGAACGCAATGAAATCATGAACAAGTAAGAACAAACACAGAATTCTACGTGGTTCGATACAATTGATCTACGTTCACAAAGGATAGAGACTCTCTTTACTAAACTTGAACAAGTGTTACAGAGTACAAATATGAATAACTAAGAAAATTCTCTCTCTCTCTCACGTATTCAACTCACTAAGAATATCACAAAGATTCGATTAACTATCGTATGATATTTATGCACTAAGTGGTGTATTTATAGAGATACAATGCCCACATGAACTGCCACAAACTAATTACTAACCGCCTAACAGAAATAACCGCCTCCAATTAATTCTGGAATAAACTGAATCAACAGACTTAACTCAGCTGATATGTCTATCAACTGACTTGGCTCAACTGCCTTGGACCCAGCTCTGCTGATACAGATCAAATGACATAGACTCAGTAGACTTGTCCTCACTCTATCAGATAAGTTGATCCTAGATCAGATGACTAAACCTTATCAGCTGAGTTGACCTTACTCAGCTGCTCTGATCCAACCAGACGACTACGACTTCTCTTTTGTTAGTCATTAGAACCAGCTGACATCTTCAATATTGCATTACTTCTAAAAATTCTCTACCTTAATGCAAGATTGCCTCCTCCCAACCCTCCTCAAGGCTTCTGTTCACTTTCCTTAGTGAACATACCAAGTTATAAGGTTTACAACTTTATGCAATGTTTGAACTTATTGCTTAGTAAAGCCTTAGTCAGCATATATGCTGCATTTTCTACAGTGGAACACTTGATGCTTAGCTAGGTGGATAGTACTCTAATTATCACACAGGACTGGAACACTCTTCTAGTATATGCAAAAATCTCTCAAGATACCCTTCAGTCACAATGCTTCCTTGACTGCTTTAGTTAAGGCAATGTACTCAGCTTCTATTGTGGATAAGGTCACCATTGATTGCAAAGTTGTTCTCTAGGTGATAGCACTGCCATACAAAGTAAATATATACATAACCAGATATAGACTTCCTTGTATCAATGTTTCTAGCAAAATCAGAATCCACGAATCGTAGCAGTGGACTCTTAGATACAACTGACCTCTCGAACATCAGACCTAACTCGTCTGATCCATTTAGATACCTTAATATCCATTTCAAAGCCTCATAGTGCAGCTTCCCAGGGTTTTCCATGAATCTATTAACCATACTCACTGCATAGGCTAGACCAAGCCTACTGCATACAATCACATACATGAGACTACCCACTTCATTAGCATAATGAACAGTAAGCATCTGCTTCTTCTCATCTTCTGTTTGAGGAGAATGATTCACTGATAACTTGAATTGCTGACCAAAGGAAGTGCCAACTGACTTTGATTGATGCATAAGGAACCTCATTAAGATCTTCTGAACATAACTCTATTGGGAAAGGAACAGCTTCCCAGCTTTCCTATTTCTGAAGATATCCATCCCCAATATCCTATTTGCCTCACCCAAATCCTTATCTCTAACTTTGTACTCAGCTGGTCTTTCAGCTGAGTAATCATCTTCATACTTTTGCTAGCTATAAGCATATCCTCTACATAGATCAATATATAAGTGCTCTCCAGATTATCTTGTTTACCAATATACACACAACTGTCATATTTGCTTCTTAAGAAACCAATATAAAGCATGTACTGATCAAACTTTCTATACCGTTGTCTGGGACTTTGCTTAAGCCCATACAATGACTTCTGAAGTAAACAGGCCTTACTTGCACTTTCAGGCATGACAAACCCTTCTGGTTGGTGCATGTATATTGTTTCAACTAGATCACCATGCAAGAATGTAGTTTTGACATCTAACTGATGTAAATCAAGATCATCTTGTGCCACATTTGACAAAAGTAATCATATTGAACAATGTTTAACAACGGGAGAGAATACCTCATTGAAGTCAATACCTTCCCTTTGAGTGAATCCTCTAGCTACCAACCTTGCTTTGAATCTGATGTGCTCATTTGCACCACCTGATCCAACTTCAAGCTTATTCTCGAATAGCCACCTGCAACTGACTAACTTCTGGTTGGTTGGCTTCTCTACTAGGATCCAAGTTTGGTTCTTCTCTAAGGATTGCAACTCCTCTGACATGGTTGTTATCCATTGCTCTTTCTCTGGACTAGGGATAACTTCCCAATAGTTTCTTGGCTCATAATGCTCCACCTCTTCTGCTGTGATCAGAGCATATGATACTAGATCAGCTTGGCCAAACCTTGATGGAGGATGAATATGTATTTTGAGCCTATCTCTAGTAAGACTGTAATTCCTAAGATCAACTGGGTTGTCCTCCATGGTTATGTCTTCAGGATCACCTTCTTCTACCTCTTCTGGGACAAACTCATCTAGAGTTTTGTCTTCTGGGTTATTCATATCAGCTGGGTCAGCCACCTCATTTGATCCCAGAAACTCCACCTCAGCTGAGGAACTCTCTTCTGACTCATCTACAATTCTCCCATCAAGGTCTTGGGAATTTCCACTTTGAGGATATCTCATTACCTTCACATTGAAATCAACATCTCTTCTGATAACGAGTTTCTTATGACCTAATTCAAGGCACCATAATCTGTAGTCCATGACACCTTTCACCTAGCCTAGAAAAATACATTTCAGAGCCCTTGGCTCTAGCTTATCCTGTCTTATATGGGCATAAACTTGACATCCAAACACTTTCAGTTTTAAAAAACCACTCAGCTTGCCATACCAGATCTCATCTGGTGTTTTACCTTCCAAAGCAAATGATGGGGTTTTGTTTATCAAATAACATGTAGTGCACACAACTTCCCCATAAAAGCTTTTAGGTAAATTAGCATCAACTAACATACATCTGACCCGTTTTAGAATAGTTATATTCATCCTCTCAGCTAATCCATTTTGATGTGGATTTAGAGGGATAGTTCTATGTCTGGTGATGCATTTCTCTTTGCAAAATTCATTGAATTCTTCATATAGATACTCAAGGCCATTATCTGTCTTTAAAACTTTTAAGGACTTCCCTCTCTTGTTCTCTATCTCAACAAGTCATTTTTTTTATTTTGTAAAGGCCTCACTCTTCTGTTTGAGAACGAACACCCAAACTTTTCTAGAATAATCATCTAAAATGGACATAAATTACTTACCTCCACCAAAAGTTTGTGTTCTTGATGGCCCCCATATGTCAGAATCCACATAATCCAAGAAGCTCAGTTGTACGTTGTGTGCTCACCCTTTTGGAATGACTTCTTCTTGGCCTTGCCAAGAACACACAGCTCATAAAACTCAAGATTCTTGATCATCTTCTAAGAGAACACCCCCTTCTTGGACAGCTCCATCAGACCCTTCTTCTAACATGTGCCAATCTTTTATGCCAAAGCATTGCATCACCAGTACTCATGACTGTACCAACTGCTCATGTAATTATCTCACCTATTAAAGAGTATAACCCATTTGCCTTCTTACCTTGCACCACTAGCCTCTTACCTTTGGTAACCAGCAGACAACCACTTTCTGTCCTGAATTCATAAACTAAAGCATTCAGTGTGCCAAGAGATATCAGGTTCCTCTTTAGGTTTGGAACATATATGACATTATTTAGGATCACGTGTTTTCCATTAAATATCTTAATCTTCACAGTACCAATGCCCTTTACAGTACAACTTTCATCATTTCCCAATAGCACTGATCCATTATCACTCATCTCTTAGTTCTGGAAAGATTTGGTGGGACACATATGGAATGAACATCCAAAGTCAAGTCCCCGTTCATTGTACAACTTGCTTTCTATTATGCTCATAACTTCTTTACTTTAATATCCATCCTTAGTAGGGCTGTCAAAATGGGCCCGACCCACCCGACCAATGGGCTGGGCTGTAATTTGAGTGGCCCAAAAACAACCGGGCCAAATTGGCCCGGCACACTTAAACAACCGGGCTAAGCCCGAATTTTCTAAAACAATTGATACAGAATATACATAAACCAAAAACAAAACCCTACTATCCCGTCCTAAACCCATATGTTGTCTCTCTTTCCCTCAAAACCCAATTCGCACGACGCTTACACAGTGATAGCACATCGCTCGCATGACGCTCGCGATTCACACCCAAAAGGCCAAACCCAGTCTGGTGCGGTGGTGCACCTCTGATCCTCCAGCTCCATGCAACGGCCTCGCACGAAGCTCTTCCTCCCCGAGTCTCGAGTCTTAGGTATCCTCCGGCTCCATGCAATTAAGTTTATGTTTAAAACTTTGGGTGTTGTATGAGTCAATCTACGCAATTGTTGTTTATGACCGTCTGAATAATCAGAGAAAAGGGTAAAATTAACATACATTCTTACCTGGAAGCAAAGACAAGAATCAATACTTGAGATCTGCTTACTTTTTATTTTTGAGTTTATATCAATCTCACCACTTTTTCGATTAAAAAAAGAAAAAGAAAAAAAAAATCATAGTTGTTGCCTCAGCCGCTGCTTCTGATCTCTCCATGAAAATCCCTAATGCTTTTATTAACAAAACAAAAAATGGACCAATTATTATAATGTGGTAATTTATATACAAATCATATTAAGGCCCAATTACTATATTCACAAATCAATGGGCCTAATTTGTTACTCTAACAAATTAATTACTGGGCCCAATTAAATAAATATATTAAAAAATAATAAGGGTTATTTTGGCCTGGTGGCCCAGCTGCCCGACTAGGGTCGGGCTGGGCTGCATATTTTCAGACCGGTAGCAACCGGGCCGAGCTGGCCCGGCCTGACAAAAACGTGTGGTTCGGCCCATTTGATAGCCCTAATCCTTAGCCTCAACTACATGGAGCTTCAGTAGCCATCTTCATTTCTGGACAATCTCCAATGAAATGTGTTGGTCCTAAAAGGAGAGTGACACAAGTGTATTGGGGGGGGGGGAATGCACTTGTGTATACTAATTTTCTTTTTGTCAAAATAGACTTATCACTTGACAAGTTCAGGAGAGTTGATCTTTCAACCTTTCTGACTTTTGTCAAAGTTAAATTCTTAGACTAGATAACAAATCCTCTGAATACTATGAAGTAGATAGTTGAAATGTGATCTTAGAAGGTTTATAATTGCAGAATGGATATGCCCTTAGAGTTATATCTCATTTTTGTTCTGAATGAATGATTCTTGCTTTAACGAGTGTATCCGGGGAGTTGTCCAACAATAGTGTTTTCCTTGAAAACCAGTTTTGAAGATATAGACAACTATGCAGTATAAGTGTATAAATGAAATGACTTCAATTAAAGTAAATAACACAAACACTTATAGTGGTTTAGAGACTCGAGCTCCTACATCCACTTCCCTGATTGAACAGGATAATCCCTTCACTTGGAATTAACTTGTTTTATAGTGCCAAGGTGCACTGATCAACCACACTACTTCTTAGTGCCTTGATCCCTAGGTTTATAGAGACCTAGTACTCAAACTACTTCTTATTCTTAGAGCTTTAGGCTTTAGTTCCAAACTATAGCTTAGTTGCTCAACTTCTTCTACAACACACCTAACTTAACAATCTTTTCTGGGATTGGGTTGGGGGTTTTTTTCCAACTGAGATATCCTTTACAATAATGAACAATGCTTAATGATATGATATCTCTCTAATCTTTGATTTGTAATTGGCTTAGAATCTTTGATCACAGAAGGTTATATGACCATGGGGGAAACAAGTAATTCAAATGATTAGGCTTTTCTGAACTGTAAATGTCTTGTTAGCTTGATTGCTTTGGTTTCCCTTATTTGATCAATTCATGATCCTTCTATATTTATACGAAGTTTAAATATGTATCATTTGGAGGGATACAACTCTTTCTTCACTATAGGTATGAACATGATGTTCATCTTTTCTTCAGATGAATAGTGTTTTGTATGGACTTTTGTGGTTTTGCTGAATGCTTTGTCAATTAGGGCTGTTCTGATCTTGTCAGATTGACCTTCCATTTAGCTTCTCATCATTTGTATTCCAACGGATGGATTGAGACAACACAGCTGAATGTGCTCTTGTAACAGCAAATTCTTCACTGTCTTTATGCTTCAGGCTAGTTGTCTTCAGTGAGATTTGTGCTTCTTGATACTTTGCTTTCAATACTTAATGCACCTCATAATCTTAGTATGAATGATCATCTCTTCTTTGTCTTATGATCTTGTAGTCTGAACTCATCAGTGAGTTTGTACATTTGACATGATTTTGACCACCTTAACTCATCAGTGAGTTTGTCCATTTGGCTTGATCTTTACCACATTAACTCATCAGCGAGTTTGTACATTTGACATGATTTTGACCACCTTAACTCATCAGTGAGTTTGTCCATTTGGATTGATCTTTATCACCTTAACTCATCAGTGAGTTTGTCCATTACTATGTTAAGTTCCCCCTCAACTAGTAAACTATTCATTCTTATTGCTGCCTAACATTAATCAGCAATCTATCTGTCCTGATCTAAGTGTTCCGTCATTCTAAAACACAATCAATTCAATACACTTTAATTTGTCTAAGGCAGTATCTCAGGGGTTTTGGTATTAGATCAAAATCTCTTTTATTTCCCAACAAAATGTCCTTCCTTATGACACTTATAACATGTCTTCTTGCAAACAAATTTTGCCTTTGATTTGTCATCTGGCTTGGCAGCATCCCTTCTGCCTTTCCCCTTCTTGCCATTCTTTGAACTTCACATTCACACCTTCCCCTTAGCTCTTGGTCTTCTTAACGGAATTTGCTACATGCAAACTCTTGGTTTTGAGACTTGATAAGACTTCCTTATACTTGGCTTTACCTTCCTTGGTAATCAGTAGAGTATCTTTGAAGCTATCATACGATGGTGGTAAGGATTCTAAGAGTAGGAAAGATTTCTCATGATCTTCCATGGTGACTCCCACATTTTCAAGATCATCCACAATTTGCATGAACTCAATCAATTGCTCATCAAGTGTTTTCTCATCTGTTATATTGAAATTAGTGAGCTTCGTCTTCATGAACATCTAATTTGACAGAGATTGAGTCAAATACAGACTGTCCAGCGTTTCAAATACAACAACTACATCCTTTTCCTTGATCACTTCTCTCAAAACGTTGTCACCTAAACTCAGAACGACAATATTGTGCGCCTTTTCCATCAGCTCTTCTTTCTTGGCCTTGTGTCTGCTTCAGATACAATAGGGTCAAAAGGGACTAGAGCGTCTTTCAGCCCGTGATGAGATAAGAGTGCCTTCATCTAGGCTTTCCATAAACCAAAATCATTTTTACCTGTAAATTTCTCCACTTCCATCTTCATAGAAATCATTCTTGATTCTTTCACTTTATCTTTCGCTTCTCACAGTTGTTATGGAATTGTCACAAAACAATACCAAATCTAAATGATAAAACAAAAATACTCAAGAACGCAATGAAATGAACAAGTAAGAACAAACACAGGATTTTACGTGGTTCGATCCAATTGATCTTCGTCCACGGAGGATAGAGACTCTCTTTACTAAACTTGAACAAGTGTTACGTACAAATTACAAGTATGAATCAGTAAGAAAACTTGCTCTCTCTCTCTCACGTATTCAAGTTACTAAGAATATTACAAAGATTTGCATAACTATCGTATGCCATTTATGCACTAAGTGGTGTATTTATAGATACACAATGCTCATATGAAATGCCACAAACTAATTACTAAGTTCCCTAATAGAAATAACTGCCTCCAACTAATTCTAGAATAAACTGAATCAGCTGACTTGACTTAGCTGACTTGGCTCAGCTACCTTAGCTCTGCTGATACAGATCAGATGACATAGACTCAGTAGACTTGTCCTCACTCTATCAGATAAGTTGATCCTAGACCATATGAATAAACCCTATCAGCTGAGTTGACCTTACTCAACTGCTCTGATCCAACCAGAAGACTACGACATCCCTTCTGTTAGACATTAGAACCAGCCAACATCTTCAATATTGCATTACTTCAACATTTAAAAAATATTATAGTAATACAAAATTGATCATTATTTTATCAAAAGTAGTTTCAAATATATAAATATAATTATCTTGAGATCAATTTTACAATTAAAATACATTCAAAGTAATCACTTTTATATATAAGTAACAAATGTGCAATAAGAACTTTTTTTAGATGAATTTTACGATAAACTTAAGAATGTGTTAAATTAATCCATTATTAATTTACTTAATTTTAAAAAAATAAAATTTAATATAATATATTAAATTAACCTTTAGTCTAAGAAGGGTGGTCCACGAAACTAGTTGTGTACTATGTGAGGACGGAGATGATGGATGGCACCTATTCTTGGAATGTCCGTACGCTAGGGAGTGCTGGGAGAGAGCGGGCCTACAGTCAAACATCACTGATTGCGCCATCAGAGCAAATGTCCTAAGGGAGGTTGTAATCGACAAGGCATCGAGATTGAATACTGAAAAGGCAGCGAACTTTGGTATGATCTGTTGGTAAGTTTGGAAGGAGCGAAATTCAATGATTTGGAGCAACACAAAACACTCACCTATTGAAGTTATTCATTTGTCGACTTTTTTTTTGGCTCGAATGGAGGAACTCGAAGACAACAAACAACAAAGCGACGCAACAACCTATTAATTATGATGCGTGGCACACACCACCGAATGGTTGGCTGAAAATGAATACTGGCGCATCTTTTTTCAAAAGCAGTATCATAGCTAAAGGAGTAGTCGTTTGATTCTTGCATCATAGAAGAGGACGCGAAGATTGTTGTCGATGCAATTAACTCAAAAGGACGTCTATAATTCAGTGTTTGGAGACTACATGTAAGCTTGTAGGCTCTTATTGACAAAATTTAATAATGTTAACGTCTCTTTTATTAGAAGAAGTGCAGACTTAGTAGCACATACGATCGCGGGTGACGCCCATCGTCACGATGAATTACATTCTTGGATAGACCCACCGATTGATGTGGTTGGGCTAACCAATTCAATTTGCAGTTGCAACAATAAAAACTAAGCTTGAGGGTTGGGGGGCTAGGGTCCCCATTGGGCATACTCTGGTTTCGCCCCTACATATCCGCCTGTTGATCCTTGAGGGGACAAATCGAACATCAAGCTGGCCAATTTGAACCTTTTCACGAATGAAATACACATCAATTTCAATGTGTTTGGTGCGAGAGCCCATTGATTATCGCACCCGGAGAAGACATAGGAAGTCGCAATTTCATACACTGGTTCATGATCCAAAAAACGTCTATCATGGTAAAAGCACGAGTTTGATATTCAATATCAGCCTCGGTGCTACTACGAGCTACAATAGGCTGCTTACGGGAACACCATCAAACCAGATTGTCGCTGATGTGGATGAAATAAATTCACCTCTCAACAATTAATATAAATTATAAATATTATGAAAATTACCTATAAAATCCTCCAAAGAGGCTCCTTCAAAGCTGATAATCACGTACTCCACGCGTGCTCTGAGCCTACAATGAACCCGTCGGGGAAGTTCCCGGTGATGGGCCTCCGACGCTCAAGTCAGATGATGGATTGAAGCAAGAAAGCCAAAAATGTAAAAATTGTGTGAATGTGTGTGTAATATGAGTGATACCTTTCTAATTAATGGAAAATTCTTCTACATTTATATTTTCACATCCAAGGGTAAAAACGTCATTTTGCATCTCTAAATATCTGCAACGTACACTTATACGTCCTCTGACATCAAGATTCTTTTTTATTTCTTTGGTAGTGGATACTCAATTCAAAGGACATTTAGTTACATATATGTCAGCTCTTGATATTTTGAGGAGGTCTTCCTATTAGCTTCTCCAAACCAGACCTGAATTTTATTAAATAACTCAGCTCGAAAAGAGCTAGAAAAGAGTATGACCATTTGGACCAGACTTGTACATGTCTATAGTAATTATACATATATGTAAGACGTACTTAGCAAGCTTCACCAAATGGAAATGGGCCTCCAATTACTCATTATATATATATATAAATTAATGTTGGGTCTGACTATTTACACCTCCATTTCGGTTTAGAACACTCCCTTGATTGATGCACCCCCCCATAATTTCGTCAAGATAGATGCACCCCCATCAAATTGTCATAAATGCCCTTTCTATCATTTAATGCCTTTATACTAACAACACCCCCTCTGTTTGATGCACCCCTACTTCTATTCAGGAGGACTTCCTCCTTTCTCTTCGTCAAAATTCATTTTGAACGCAAAAAATAAAAAACTCCCTCCTCCTACCGATTTCACCACAACAACAACAGTGTCCAACCACAACCACCGACACCCATTCGCGCTCCCTCTCTAGTCGACTCATGGACAAACGAAAAGACGCAGGTATGTAGTTTAAAGATTAATGTTCTTGAGTTTTAATGGGTTTTTTTATGGTGCATTTGTTTAGTTTTATGTGTTTCTTATGTATGTATGGTGATTTGGTAATGCGATTATTTTAGGGATGTAATAGTTGATTTTGTAAGGCTTTGTATGCGATTTAGGGTTTAGGGCTTTGTTGTTTGTTTGTGTTTTTTTTTTTTTTTGGTTGGTTGTTGTTGACAGAAAATGGTGTAAGGGTAATCGATGAACCAGTGGTGATAGAAATTCACCCCGTCGACACTGGTTCATCAGCGAAGGAGTTTTTGGTCGGCACCATCTGATCGATCAAACATGTTGTTGGTCGACCGCCTGTTGTCGACGGGACAAAGTTTGATCGACTACTTGTTGTCGACGGGACAAATTTAGGTCGACACCTACTAATCGACCAAACATGTTGTTGTTATTTGTTATTTTCTTTGATTTCATACTTTCCTGTATTTTGTTTGTTTGTAGTGTACAAGAGAGTGAAAGTAAGGCCAACCGCTTCTAATAGAAAAAAAATGAGCAAATGGTTGAGCCCCCTCAAGAACAAAGTATACCTCCACCTCAAGAACAAAGTGCCTCCTCACCACCGCAGAACAAAGTGCCTCCTCAACCGCAAGAACAACAAATTGCCCCCGCGCTAGAACAACAAGTTGCACCCCAACCGCAAGCACAACCCGTTGCCCCATCTATAAGTGAAGAATCTAAAGACGTTGATGAGGATGAGGTAGAATCTGAAGATATATTTGACGATGATGATGATGAGTTCGATGATAGACATGAGGTAGCAAATGATGATGTGGCCAATCCTCCACTGTTGACCACTTTCCAAACTCACATGGCCAAGTACATTTGGAAGGGGGAAGAGCGCGCCGTGCTCAAGTGCTATAGCCACATTTGAAAAACTTTTGGCATGGGAATTTGCTGAGCACGAAGACATCCCACAACATCGACGATGGGTTAAGTATTTTAAAAAGTCTTGACTGCTTCAGATTAGGAATTTCTCCTACAGAGCCACTAACAAGAACCTCATCACCGCTTTTGTTGAGCAATGGCACCCTGAGACCAACTGTTTTCACTTTCCATTCGGTGAAATTACCATTACACTAGATGATGTTTTCTGCATTACTGGGTTAACTGTTGAAGGGCGGCCAGTACGGTCTACTCGTGTTGATCACATCTCTGCATATTCTGATGTTAGTAAGTTGTTGGGCGTAAAAGACGATGTTGCGAGGGGTCTAGTAAGTGGTTCACGGGGGTCTTCGGTCAAGTTAGAATGGTTACGAGAGAACTTCATGGGGAAACAGTATTTTGATGACCGTGTTCAGGTGTTGCGTGCTTCTCGGGTGTACCATACATTTGGTTGCTCTTTGTTTGCAGATAAGACTGGAACTCGTGTGTCCACGTCGTGGCTTCAGTATTTGAAGGATATGCAAGGTTTGCATGAGTATGCATGGGGAGCGGCCACATTGGCTTATTTATACAGACAACTCGATTTGGCATCCAGGCATAAGACCGCACAGATATCAGGCTATTTGACTTTTTTAGAGGTAAAGTTCATACTTTCATGTATTGGTCTTTATTTTGCGTTTTAATCAATAATTTTAATCGTTGTTGTTTGTTTGTAGGCTTGGATTTATGAACACTCTCATGTATTGGTCAAACCTCCCATAACATGGACTTCAAGACTGGTGTTCCACTATCAGCGAGGTGGGCCCATAAAGGATATGTCGGCCCATCGATGGCTCGTGTGCAAGCATTCCGAGAGTGTATGGATGCACTAGAACCATATGAGGTGAGAACTTGTCTTATCCTTTCTTTGGTGTGAATAAATAGTATTTAATCAATAATTTACTTGTAATGCAGGTTACGTGGAATCCATATGCAAAAATGAGACAAGATTATCCTTTGTATGAAGTCGCGTACTTTCATGGTTTTTTGGTATGTGGTAATATCGTGGAGCCGTACATGCCAGATCGAGTCCTTCGACGGTTTGGATTTGTCCAAACGATTCCGGAGAGGCCTCTTGTTGCACGTGTTGAACGAAGTGCTAAAACTTCAAAGAATACTAAGCTTGTGTGAGGACATTTAGCTGATTATTTTGAGACGTGGGACATGCACCTGCTTTCACTATAAAGACTCGGAGAGAAGGCCAGACTACCGTGGGAGAGTGCTCCGGACTATAGAACATAGTTCACAAAGAACACGCACGTGTTTTTGTCGAACCCAGCCACACATGTGACAGCGTCGTCTGATCGAGTACCCATTACAGATGATGCATGGCTTATGATCAGCCTCGCTCAAAACATGATGGCTCCATTGGTTCAGAGGTGGAAGGTTGGGGACACACTGACAGCGGATGAGGCAATGCAGGTTATGGAATCGGCTTGTAGAACACTACAACTGCGCCTATTCCGTCGGCATCATCATCAAGGCCAACAAGAGGCAGAGGCAGGGGAGGAAGCGTAAGGAAACGGGTCAAGCGATAAATAGTATTTTTTGTGTCATGGTGTTTATGGATAATTTAGATGTTTACTTTATTTGGACAATTTGATGTTAAGTTGGATAATATAGATGTTTACTTTATTTGGATGATTTGATGTTAAATTGGATAATTTAGATGTTTACTTTATTTGGATGATTAGATGTTAAGTTGGATAATTTAGATGTTTAATTTGGATTATTATCTTAGATGCTTAATTTGGATTATAATCTTAGTTGTTTATTATGAAAATTCTTGTTCAATGTTTAATTTATAATATATGAGTTCAAAACCATTGATCATAATTAGTCGACCAAGCCATGTCCAGACGGCCAACAACATGTCGGTCGACAACTTGATATCGACCAATCCTTGTCTACTCGACAAAATCATGTCGGTCGACTATGGGTTATCGACCAAAACGCCTCTATTAACAATTAGGTAGTCGACCACAATATGTTTGGTCGACTACCTAAAGTCGACCAAACCTGGGCTACTCGATAAATACATGTCGGTCGACCATTGATTGTCGACCAAAACACCTATGTTTGTAATTAGTTAGTCGACCAAAATGTGTTTGGTTGACTATCCAGGAAGCTATCCAGACCTTAACCGCCTCTCCCGAATTTAAGGGAGATGAGACACAACACTAGAGACGTCCTTGGTGGATTCCTGTGATGAAGCAAGCTTATGCTGACCTCGTCAGCTCTAAAATTGAGGGCCCTGAGTTAGCCTCAGCAGCAGAAATTTGGTATGATCTTGACTCTGCCGAGAACTTGTCTGCCCTTCGGCTCTCCGAGCATCCACCAACTCTTCCTCCAATTACTGAGACTCGAGTACCAGAGTTGGATGAGGGCTCCTGGACGATCTCTTCTTTATAATTGTTATTCTCCTTTTAATTTTGTGACTATCTTTTGATGTAGCACTTTTTAGACCCTTTATGATTGAAAAGCTTGTGTGCTCCAGCTATGCATCTTTCTGCACTTAATGAGCTCTCTAAAATATTTCATGTATATTCTTACAAAAAAGTGATTGAAAGATGCGTCATTCATGCAACCACTTCCTCCCTCTTGAAATTTAGCTCTTATTTCAAGGGCCTACATTATGAGCTAGATTGGTTGTTATGTGTGTAACTAAATTGTGCTATCATTTTCAAGAGGTGAATTTCAAAAAAATTCTTAAAGGATAACTCTTCTTCAAGATGAAATACCAATGTTTTCTTTTGTGATTCAACTCATTTTCAAGATTTTTTTTTTTTTAAGGATCAGCTCTTCTTCAAGAGAAGAGTTACCATTATTTTTCTTTGAGATTCAATTCTCCTTAGAGAGCTGAATTTCAAATTTTCTTTTTAAATCCTCACTAAATTCATGTCATTTGAAATTCATGTATTTTTAAATACATTCATTTGAAATGTGTTCTCAAATCAAATTCCCTCATTTAAACACTACCTTAGAGAAGTTCCAAAAGCCATCTTGATTGATGTCAATTTTTAATAGTTGTAAAATTGTATGCTGAATAATTTCAAGCACTAAACCCAAAAAAAAAAAAAAAACTCAGAAAATGAACAAATTCTAGTTTGAGGAAGATCAGTAATGAGAGAGTAGCCATTAATTAATTTACAATAGCAGAGAGCTTCCATTAAATTGTAGGTAAAAAACATTTGTGTTATGAAAATGAATAAATTTAGTTTTTGTTTATGAAAATGGGTATATATCTCCTTCACAGATTCGAGATTATTTATTCTATTCATACTTTAATTTAAATGCGGTAACGAATTTAATTTAATACTCCATTTCATTTAATAAGTAACAAAAAATGAAAATATGAAAATTATTATGAGACTAAGAGCAGAGTAAAATGACCAAATTACTTGTCAAATTTATGACTGAATTACAACTCATTTAAACTAAATAAATTGATAATATTAATAAAATAAACTTACATATACGGTTTAAAACACGGTAACAATTAAATGAACTTAAGACCTTCTAAAGTTTCATTAAGCTTCATAAAGTAACAAAATATAGAGAAAGTATTGCATAAGACCGTCTCATATTCGAATGTCCATATATATAATTACTACTCCCTCCTATTCAAAATATATGTCATCCTAAGCTCATTGACACATATTAAGAAAATAATTGACCTATCATTTTACCCTTAATCAATGCTTGTAATTCTCATTAAAAAAATACATGTATGTAAATATTTATTGATCTTAAAGGTAAATTTGGAATGAATGCAATTAATTTGCATTGAAAAATGCAAAACGACTTATATTTTGCAAAGAAAACGAAAAGTTAAAACTACTTATATTAAGAATAGGAGGGAGTATAATCAAAGATCATCATCAGATGATACATATGAATAGATTGGATATTAAGAGTCAGTTTCAGATTTTTCCTTTGTGATCCATAATCTCAATAAATCTCCGGTGAAATGAACATTATAACACTGCGTTAGATCAAGCGATTCAAGATGAGGGCAACCTTTCAAGGATAGCGTACAAACCTTCGTCTGTCATGTTGTTTGCAAAAAGTTGAAGATGTCGCAATTCGGGCATATTTTCAGCAATTGCTCGGGCATATTTTCACTAATGGCCCACGTTTGTAGACGTTTTCTTCAGTTTCAATGACTTCAATAGTGGGCAACAACGCCCTATGGCTTCAACAACTTCCGCATTCATATAAATGTAGTACAGATGCAGCTCCTCTAATACTGGGAAAAATTTAACTGCATCAATTATATATAGCTTGACTGTATATAAATGTCTTACAAAGTTTAAGACGGCTAAGGCTTCTGGACCTGTAGTGAACAATACATATTAGGGTGAAATATACATGTACGGACCATATGTGAAACATACATACAGTGACATGTAGTGGTGTAGACTCTTAGGAGTGTGCTTCCCTCTATGATTCATATTTTTTGATCTGGGTATGATATGTTTGATTTATTATATACTTATAAGGTTGTATTTTTATTTTGTTTGTTTGTTAGTCCCGGATCTAAGGGGGGTGTATTCAATTGGGATTTTGTTGGATTTTTTTGGACTTTAAAAAGTCCGTGGATTTGGAAAATCTATAGACTTCATGCAGAGTTTGACTAACTTTTTTATTGATTTATATGGATTTTTATAGATTTGACAGGATTGTGAAATGTATTTTTTTATTGATTTACATAGATTTCCATAAACTCCGGCACTGAAATTATTGATGCAAACGTATATCAAACACACTTGTATATTAAAAAAAATTATCTAAATTATTTTAAAAAAAATACCAGATATGGTGAATCTTGATCTTCTTCATATTCGACTGAAAATTCATAATATATTATAAAGATATATACAAATCTTGTTGGTGGTGAAGCTCTCACCCTCCGCAATTTCTCCAATGATGAAAAATACAGTAGGTTAGTAGTAGAACTTTTGTTAGAAGAACAACAAGGTTTTTTTTTTTCATCTTTTTAAAGTTTTTTTTGGAGAATCCGTTGAAATCTCTGCTTATTAGAAGAGATTTTGGAGAGTGAAATTTATTTATATTTTTGGAGGAGAATCCATCAAAATCCATAGAGTATTGAAATCCACAGACTATTGAATACCTAAAGATTTTTTAAGACTTTTTAAAATCCGTATTGAATACCTCAATATTTTGAAAGACTTTTAAAAATCCGGATTGAATACTCCTAGATTTTAAAAGTCCAAAAAAATCCAACAGAATCTCAATTGAATACACCCCCCTTAGGGGGGTGTATTCAATTGAGATTCTGTTGGATTTTTTTGGACTTTAAAAAGTCAGTGGATTTAGAAAATCCATAGACTCTATGCAGAGTTTGACTGACTTTTTTATTGATTTATATGGATTTTCATAGATTTGACAAGATTCTGAAATACACATTTTTTTATTTATTTACATGGATTTCCATAAACTATGCCCCTAAAACTATTGATGCAAACGTATATCGAACACACCTGTATATAAAAAAAATTATCTAAATTATTTAGAAAAAATATCAAAAATATATTAGTTCAAAAAAAAAAATTATTATTCATCATTATTATTCTTATCTTCATTTCCATCACGGTTATACCTCTACTCATTTTCCACATAGCATTACCACTCAATGCATTAGTTTCAATTCTTTGTTATGGTTGGCTTTGAGAAAGCAATTCTTCTTCATATTCGACTGAAATTCATCCGACATTCTTTCCGAAGAAAGTTATGTAATCCAGCCCAAGCTACTAGCGATTTGAAAATACCAAAAATTCTCTCAATCACATTTATCACATTTCTTAATGATGCATGGCAGAAGATTGAATAATTGCATTTCTGGAGTGACGACCTTGACCACCAAAATCTTTTAGTCGATTACGTGACGACCTTGATATTGCTAACATAACTGTGTTCGATATACTATAATTTTTAAAGAAAAAAATATAATTTTAAAATACAGTTTTCACGATAATAATGGTGGTGAAGAATCTTATCGAAGAACATAGTTAGATTTTATTTCGTTTGAAGAAGAGAGGCTGTGTAGGATTTTGTGGTTCGAAATACAGCAAGAATGTTTGTTTTTTCTCTACTTTCTTCTCTTTTAGAGTTTCTGAGAGAATCCGTTGAAATCTCTACTTTTTAGAAGAGATTTTGAATAGTGAAATTTATTTATATTTTTGAAAGAGAATCCAACGAAATCCATAGAGTATTAAAATCCATAGATTGTTGAATACCTAAAGATTTCTAAAGACTTTTTAAAATCCGTATTGAATACCTCAAAATTTTGAAAGACTTTTAAAAATCCGGATTGAATACCCCCAGATTTTAAAAGTCCAATAAAATCCAACAGAATCTCAATTGAATACACCCTCTCCTTAGTTGGTATATATATAAAATCATGACATAAGAATATCAGAACGGTCCCAAAAATAAAAATTAAATGATTCTATTTAATATAATAATCTCAAAAATAAAAATAATATACTCCCTCCTTTATCTTAAATCACCAACCACTAAATCCACTTTTCTTTAACAACGTGCCGATCAAACTATGCAAGTAATTCCGGGACGGAGGGAGTAAATTTTAAATGCCAAAGACTTGTATACACTCAAGTACATGGTGTACTTGAGTGGACTTTGACTAGTCAACTGTTGACCGTTGACCGGTCAATGGTCAAACTTTGACTTTTTTTTTCGATTTTTATTTTGAAAAAGTGTATGTTAGTATATTGAAAAGGAGATTTTTTATAAAAAAGGTCATTCATACACCTACCTTCTTAATAAATGACAACTAATATAATCTATTTAAAAAAGGACAAAAACATATGTTAATAACCATTTATGCCCTTACATTTAAATATGAAGATTAACTTATTAATTTATTTAATAAAGGAACAAGTCGTACCTTCCTTATTTTTCGCAATATATTCAACAACATACCATTTCACAAAGACTCATTCCGTTTAATATCACTCATATGAAAATAAGAATCTCACATTCCTTATTCGTATGCAATCTGCACGATTGATAGAAATTTTCAATTAAACCAATCATAATTTCTCAAAAACAACTCTAATTCAGAATTCTTCGTCCCTGTCGTTTGTTAATCGTGTTCTGCATGTTTTTTCTCATTTAAGCTGCAGAATTTGAATCGATGGATTGTGGGGTGATTCTGAAAATCGAATTCAATGGGAAAACTAAGTTGGTTTGTGTTAGTCGATCTACACTGTATGCAGATGTTGTGAATCAAATCATCGGTATGTGGCCTACGTTTTTTTCAAATAGTATATCAATGTCGTATTCAGTTGATAGTATTAATAACCTCGGATCCGGGTTAATCGGACGGTGGGGACGAGTGGGTGATTTCTGATAGGCGGGAGAGAGAGTAGGTAGCGGCGGGGGATGTGACGGTGAAGGATGGCGGAGAGGATGATTGGATCCGTGAGTGTTCGGTGTGTGTAGACGAAGAGGACGACGGAGGTGGTGGAGGAAGCGGAGGTGGGCCTTTGACGACGATTTTGTCGCCTAGGAGTGGGGCGACGCAGCGTATGGTCCACATGGGAACCATTAATCCGGTGAGATGAAGAGTTTTGCCCTAAAAATTCTCTAATTATATCAGCATATATTTGCGAATCAATGGATTATTTCGTGATACTCAAGATCGAATTCGATGGGAAAACCAAGTTGGTTCGTGCTAATCAATCTTCAACATTTCTAGAAGTCTTGAATCAAGTGACTGGTATGTGGCCTACATTAATAGACGAATTTTATTATTGCAGATCAAATTTGCATTAAAGTCATTTTTCTGCATAATGATATTTGTATATGCACATAATGTACTGCACACTTCTGCATTATTTATATGTTGATGCAACTTTAATTCTGCATTATTTATATGCTCATGCAATTTTAGTTTTTTTTTTTTCTGCATTCAGCGATTTTCCTGCAGATCTTTCTGCATAATCAAGTCAGAAGTTTTTCTAGAGAAAATATCTAATTTGATTTGACGATTTTTGTGCAGATCTTCAAGTTTGACAATGAAATTGAATATCAGAGCTTTGGGAAAATGCAATATTTGTAAAAGACTTGAATATCAGAGATGTAGGGAAGAATTGAATACCAAGATTGGGGATGTAGAATAATCATACAAAGATTTCTTCCCCAAAATTTTGCAAATCATTTAATTGATTGACCGGAGCTGTTGAGAGGTTTTAATTTTGGAAGGTGTTAATTCATTAGCGTAATTCACGGAGTTGATAGACATTGATTTAAATATCAAAAATTTATTGACTTTCTCTATATTAATTCTGAAAATTAGATAGTAAGGGCATGATGGTACATTTATGTTACATTTTGTCCTTAATTTGAAACTATTTTAAACCAGGTCCTTATTTAAAAAAACACTAGGTGGAAAGACCTTTTATGTGAAATCCCCATTGAAAAGTACATATTTGTTTTTAAATGAAAAGTGTATATTACTATATTGAAAAGTGCAACATTGTTTTTAATGAAAAGTGTATGTTCTTATAACTGAAAAGTGAAAAGTGTGTGTTATTATAACATAAAAGTGTATGTTATATTAATTAAAAATGTATGTTTATGTTATTATAACTGAAAAGTGTATGTTATTATAACTGAAAAGTGTATGATCTATTAATGAAAAGTGTAAGTTATATATTAATAAAAAAGTGTATGTTATTATAACTGAAACGTGTATGATCTATTAATGATTATAACTGAAAAGTACTAGTGTATGTTCTATTAATGAAAAGTGTAAAGTGTATATTAATGAAAAATGTATGTTATTATAACTGAAAAGTGTATGATATTATAACTGAAAAGTGTATGTTAATATAGCTGAAAATAACATTGAAAAATGTAAATTTTCTGTATAAAAAAATCGAAAAAAAAAAAGTCAAAGTTTGTCCGATCAACGGTCAACAGTTGATCAGTCAAAGTCCACTCAAATACACCATGTACTTGAGTGCGTCTCACCCATTTTGTTGGGAATAAAATGAGCTATGTTTTGATTGAATACCAAAAACCCCCTGAGACATGCCTAAGTTATAAATGAATATGTTCTAGAAATGTTAGAACATATAGCATAAGGCTAGATGAGAAGCTGAATTGTTAGGCAGCTCTTAGACAATTAGATGCACAATTTGAGGGGGAACCTATGCTTTGAAGATGATCAAGATCAAGTCCCCCCAAGGCTCAAATTCTGGAACAATCACTTAAGAGTAAGAACACTCTATGAAATCTAAGATGCTCTTATCAGGAGAGTTGTCCACAGAAGATGTTCTTATACAAAAACAAGATTGTAAAGCTCAAAAGGACAAGTCAAATGAAGATGATTTTATCAGGAGAGTTGTCCAGAGAAAATGTTCATAAAGCTCTGATCAGGAGAGTTGTCCAAAGAAGCTAGCCATATGCAAGAACAAACCTACCTAGCTCAAAAGGACAAGACTACTCAAAGGTTTTGGTCAGGAGAGTTGTCCAGATAAGCCAACTCTAAAGTAGAAAGTGCTCTGATACAAAAAAGACCAACCATGCTGATCAGAAGAGTTGTCCAGAGGAGTTGTCTCAGCTAAATTGATCAAGATGAAGTGCTCTGAAAGCCTGAAGACAACTATGCTGAAGAGATTGAGACAACATGTCCCTAAAGGTCCTCAAAGGAATGAGCTAAGACCATACACAAGAGAAATAAAGGGAATGAGCCAAGTCATCTGAAGAAGAGCAAGCCAACCATGCTGAAAAGCAAAACTACTGATAGTGATAAGGAGAGTTGTCCAGATGATAAGGAATGTTGTCCTATCATTGGATCAACCTTCAGAAGCCATGTCCAAGTCCTAACAAGAAGTCAAACATTGGGAAAAGTGCTGCAGAATGAAGACAAAACTGTTACAGCCGTTTATTACCCAAATGAGGACATGTCACTATCAAGAATCTGTCTTCCAGTTTGAAGAACTCAAGGAAGACATTTATAGCAATTTGGGGCTGCCTCTCCAACGGGCAAATCCTCCATCTTGTCTATAAATACAGAAGTGTGAAGACCATTTGAAAGCACCTCAACCTTGACAAGAAAATCCAACAATCCTACAAGTTGACAAGTGCTCTCAAGCTTTCAAAGAGACTATCTTAGTCTTTATACACTTCTTCTAAGCTGAACTCAATTGTATACTTATACACAAGCTTAGAGAGATATCCTATCCTTATACACTGATCTTCATTGTAAAGGATATCTCATTAGTTGGAACCTTACTTCAATCCTTACCCCTTTCAAGAGTGAAAGTGAGAAGATTGTTGTAGTAGAAGTGGTAGGAGCTGACTGTTGAGAGAAGAACAGTTCAGTTCTGAGTTGAGAAGAGGGTACTAGGACTCTAGACATCCTAGGGATCAATTCACCAAGGAGTGGTGTTCTTGATCAAGTGCACCTTGGCACTATAAAACAAGTTAATTCCAAGAGTGAAGGAATTATCCTGTTAAATCAGGGAAAGTGGATGTAGGAGCTTGAGTCTCTGAACCACTATAAACTCTTGTGTTGATTTACTTTACAAGTACTTACATTCCTTCAACACTGCACACAAAACTGATCTTTCAAAGATACATATTCAAAGACTGTGAAAAACTGATTTGGACAAGTTCCCTGAAGCTAAACTGAACTGTGTTGCATTGACTAAGTGATTTCAGAAATTAAAGGAGTCTAAACTTAAAGGGCCAACCATAATTCCGCACATATAACTCCCCTAGATAGTCAATCAACTAAGTACTCAATAGTACTTAGTAGTCTGATTATCTCAGAAGAGTTAATCTTCTTCAGCAGAGTTGTCCAAGACAACCTTGCTGACCTCTGGTTTGATCAAAGTTAGAAAAGAATTGCATACAAGTGTATTCCCCCCCCCCCATACACTTGTTATATACTCCTTTCAGGACCAACAAGTGGTATCAGAGCAGGGGTTCAAAGACCACTGCTTCTGAAAATCCATCTTGATTTTCAAAACTCTCACATTTGTGTGGTCACTGAACTGATCTCTTTCTGAAATCCATCATTTAGTAACTAACTGATTATTTGTGAGATATGGCCAACAACAATGCTGTTCCTCCACCTGCTGTTCAAGGATTAGACAACATGGCCACAAATCCAGTCAATCACATTTCTCATCACAAACTGCCCATGTTTTCAATAGACAATTATGAATTCTGGAAAATTAGAATGAGGGCTCATCTTGCATCTCTTCATACAGACATGTTAAGAGTAATCACAAGAGGAACTTTTGTGTTTACTCAAACTAACCCCAGGGTAACAGATGCACAAAAAGCTGATGTAAGGGAACTGATTCCCAAGGATGAGGATGACTTCACTGCTGATGAAAAGAGGAAAGATAATCTGAAGTATCTTGCCATGAATACCCTTTATCAAACAATTCCAGATGCAATCATGGGAAGAGTCTACCACTGCACAACAGCCAAAGAAATTTGGGATACCCTTGCTGAAATGTGTGAGGGCACTGAAAAAATCAAGGAGAACAAGCTCCAAGTTGCTGTGCAGAAGTTTGAACAATTCTCAATGGAGTCTGAAGAGTCCATTGACAAATTTGCTGGTAGATTCACTGATGTGATGAATGAAATAAACTCATTGGGCAAGGTCTACACCAAGAGAGAGGTTGGATTAAAGATTTTGAGAAGTCTCACTCAAAAGTGGGATGTCTATGCTGTGATGATGCAGAATACCAAAGATCTCTCCACTATGCCCATGCAACAAATATTCTCAGAACTTAAAGCCTATGAGTTTGACCTCAATAGAAGAAAGCCTGTTGAGGAACCTTCAAATCCTACCAAGGGAGTGGCATTCAAAGCCAAAGTTGCTGAACCAGAAATGCAACCCACTCCCAGATCATCAAAGTCAGTCTCTAAGACTGAAATGAAGGAAGAACTAGCCTTGATGGCTGGAAGGTTTGACAAGCTCAACACAAGGTTTGGTAGATACAAGAAATTCTACCAAGACAACAAATTCAGGAGAAGATACAACTCCCCTGAAGATCAGGCTGAGGACAAAACGCCTGAAGAGAAAAGATCAGAGGACAAGTCCTCTGATAGGAGAAGATCCAGTAGAGCTGAACCCTCATCATCTAAAAGAAGAGATGAATCCAAGAAGGATGATGATGAAGATCTGTGTTACAACTGCAAAAAGAAAGGGCACTTCCAATATGACTGCCCTGAATTGAGCTCTAAAGAAAGAAGAGAGAGACAAGCTAAAAGAGACAGAAAGTTCACCAATAGAAAGGCCATGATGGCTGGTGAAGAATCTGATAGTGCTGAAAGCTTCAACTCTTCTGATGGACTATTCTCCAACAGTGATGATGAAGATGATGTTTGCAACATGGCTCTTGAGGATGATGAGGTATCCTCTACTTCTAGTTCACCATCATTCATCTCACAAAACACTAGTGAGGTTAACCTGAAACTTTCCTTGGGAAAGTTGATGGAAGATTTCACTAGATTACAAGAATTTCATGATAATTGTGTGAAAGAAAATGAAAGATTGGCTATTGCACTTTCTAAAAACTCTGAGGTAGCTGTTGATGTCAAGTCTACTGAGTTGTATCAACAAGCCTTGAGAAAGCTTGAGGAAGCAAATCTCAGGATAGTTGACCAACAAAAGGAGATTGATGATCAACTTCTCTCTCAGAAGAGAAAAGAATTTGAACTTAAAATCCTAAATGCCAAATTTGAAAATCTCTCACATGAGTATGATATTCTTAAATCAAGTGAAGAGAGCCTGAAATTAAAGATGTCTGCTTTGAACAAATCCTCTAGAGCAATAGAGGAAATTCAAAGTTATCAAAGACCTATGGCTCAAAGAAGTGGATTAGGTTTTGATCCATTTGAATCTTCACCTTGTCTTAGTGTTGCATCCACAAGTAACACTAAGAGAATCTTTGTTAAGTCAGTGGCACAACAAGCTGAAAATGAAGTAATTCAGCCACTGAACAAAGGAAAGGGCAAATTGAATGAAATGCCTACTCAAGTGATTCAGGAGAATAGGCCAAAACCTAAGGAAATGGCCAAAGCTCCTGAACACAAGAGGAATATTGGTCAGCAGAGTAGACCCAATGGCAGGGCAACTCTCCTGAACAATGTTCAGAGGAATTATCCAAGGTATAATCAGCCTAGGCCAACTCATCTGAGAAAGCCTCAGCTGAATAGACCTAAGGAAAACCATCCTCTAAGGCAGAATAAAATGAGACAACCAAAACCCCTCATGCCAAAGGGTAATGGTCATAAGAAAACCTTTCCTCAAAGATTTCAACAAGCTGCACAAAGAACTCTTAAATTCAGAAGAATGGACAACTCATCTGAAATTTACAGAGTTAACACATTCACACATACTTTCCCAAAGGCATTTAAGGGAAGGATAGTGTATGTTGATGCACTAAGAAATCAACTTAGCCACCTTGAATCAATCAGGGTTATTAGGCAAGTTTGGGTTCCCAAAGGTACAGCTAACCTCTCAGGACCCAAAAACTCAAAGGGTACCTAAATCTATCTAATTGCAGGTACCATTGGGCCACAAGAAGAGGAGCATGAACAAAAAGACAGCATGGTACCTTGACAGTGGATGCTCAAGGCACATGACTGGAAACAAGGAACTCCTCTCTGATTTTATTGAAAAAGAAGGCCCAAATGTCACCTTTGGAGACAGCTCACAAGCAACAACAAAAGGTTATGGTACTTTGATGATTGGTAACATCAAAGTAACCAATGTATCTTATGTAGCTGGTCTCAAATATAACCTCCTGAGTATCAGTCAATTCTGTGATAAAGATTTTAATGTTGAGTTCTCAAGTGGAAAGTGTCTAATTAAAGATAAAACTCAACAAACTCTATTGACTGGAACTAGGAAGGGAAATGTGTATTTTGCAGACTGGGACAAGTCTACTGATGCTGCATGTTTTATTGCTAAAAGTTCTAGTGAACAAAGTTGGTTATGGCATAAAAGGCTAAACCACCTGAACTTCAAATCTATGAATAAACTTGCTAGAAATACATTAGTTAAAGGACTACCTAATGAGGTTTTCATTAAAGAACATGTGTGTAAACCATGTCAAGAAGGAAAACAGATTAAAGCCTCATTCAAAGGAAAACCAGTCATATCCACTGAAAGGGTACTTGAACTTCTACATATGGATCTGTTTGGACCAATTACCCCTTCAAGCATAAATGGTAGAAAATACACATTAGTGGTAGTAGATGACTTCTCTAGGTTCACATGGGTAGTATTTCTCCTTAATAAGAAGGAAACACAAGTCAAACTACCTGAACTTCTCAAGAGATTGTCAAATGAGAAAAGCCTTAGCATTATCAAGATAAGATCTGATAAAGGCACTGAGTTCATTAATTCATACATCAATGAGTACTGCACATCAAATGGAATAGCTCATGAAACCTCAGCAGCTAGAACTCCCCAACAAAATGGAGTTGCAGAAAGAAGGAATAGAACTTTAAAAGAAGCTGCTAGAACTCTAATTGCTGACTCAAATTTACCTAAGAGGTTTTGGGCTGAAGCTATAAACATTGCATGCCATACTCAAAATAGATGTTTGATCACTAAGGGGCAAGGCAAAACCCCCTATGAACTATGGAAAGGAAGAATGCCTAAAGTGTCATACTTTCATATATTTGGTTGTAAATGTTTCATTCACAATAATGGGAAAGAACAGTTGAAAGCCTTTGACAGCAAAGCTGATGAGGGAGTATTCCTTGGATACTCTCAAATCAGCAGAGCTTTCAGAGTCTACAACAAGAAATCCCTTATAGTGGAAGAAACACCTCATGTTGTGTTTGATGAATCTATCTTTGAGATCAGGAATGACCATTTGGAACCTGAAGAAATCACACAGAGGACAACCAGATTAAGCCTAAAAGACAAAGACACTGAATTCATAGATGTTGTCCAACCCAATCTACCTGAACACACAATACTGGACAACCATCCTGAAGGCAACCTTCCTGAAACAAATCCCACAGATGGAAATGGTGAACTGAATGAACCAATCCCAGTTCACATCCAGGTAACAACTACCAATGAAGAAGCAGTTCCTGCTGAGGTAGTCAATGGATCAAATAATCAAGGGGGAACTCAAAATGTTGAAAATGCCAATGTCCCTGACATTGAGGACAACATCCCTGATTATGATCCTGAATTAGATCCTGCATTAAATTATCCTGAATTCTATGATCAAAATGACTCAACTTCAGTAGAGGACAACTCTACTGAAGAGATCAGAAAAAGAAGGACTTGGTTATCTGACCATCCTACTGATCTAATACTTGGTGACCCAAGTATTGGAGTCAAAACAAGAAGATTCCATGGTGAAAGTGCTCTTTTCTGTTGTTTCTTGTCAGAACAAGAACCAAGTGATGTTGAGGAAGCACTTCAAGATGCCAATTGGATCACAGCCATGCAGGAAGAACTAAACCAATTCACCAGAAATGAAGTATGGGAGCTGGTGGATAGACCTTCACATCAAGATGTTATTGGAACAAAGTGGGTGTTCAAGAACAAGAAGAATGAAAATGATGTGATTGTCAGAAACAAAGCAAGACTAGTGGCAAAAGGATACTGCCAACATGAAGGCATTGACTATGATGAGACATTTGCACCTGTGGCAAGGCTAGAAGCAATAAGGCTCTTTCTAGCCTATGCAGCCCACAAGAGGTTCAAAGTATACCAAATGGATGTCAAGAGTGCCTTTCTGAATGGAGTCTTGAAAGAAGAAGTCTATGTGGAGCAACCACCAGGTTTTGAAGTTGGAAACCAAGTTTACAGACTCAAAAAGGCTCTATATGGACTCAAACAAGCCCCTAGGGCTTGGTATGATACACTGTCACAATTCCTCTTGGATCATGGATTCACCAAGGGAACTGTGGACAGAACTCTCTTCAGAATCTCTGAAGGAGAGGACATCTTGCTTGTCCAAATTTATGTGGATGACATAATTTTTGGATCTCCTAATGAGAAGCTGTGTGAGAAATTCTCCAAGCTCATGCAAAGCAAATTTGAGATGTCAATGATGGGGTTGATGAACTTCTTTTTGGGTCTACAAGTCAAGCAATCTAAAGAAGGAATCTTCATCAACCAAGCTAAGTACACCAGAGAGATGATCAAAAAATTTGGGTGTACAACTAGCAAGCCAGTAAGGATCCCAATGAACACAAATTGGAAGATGGATCCTGATGAGAGTGGTATTTCAACCAACTCTACTGAGTATAGAGGAATAATTGGTTCACTCCTCTATCTCACTGCCAGCAGACCTGATATCACCTTTGCAGTAGGTGTTTGTGCCAGATTTCAAGCAAATCCTAAGAAAAGCCACCTTGAGGCTGCAAAGAGGATTTTGAGGTACCTCAAAGGCACTGAGAATCTAGGCCTTTGGTACCCTGCTGATGACAATATTGAGCTAACTGGCTACTCAGATGCTGATTATGGAGGATGTAGGATTGACAGAAAGTCCACTTCAGGAACTTGTCAATTCTTAGGCAACAAGCTTATTTCATGGTTCTCCAAGAAGCAGAACACAGTGGCCACTTCCACCACTGAAGCTGAATATGTTGCTGCTGGAAGTTGTTGTGCTCAAATCCTATGGTTAAGACAACAACTAAGAGACTACAAAGTCAACTCTACTGAAGTGCCAATATTTTGTGATAACAATAGTGCCATTGCTATATCACAAAATCCTGTCTTACACACAAGATGCAAGCATGTGGACATCAAGCACCACTTCATTAGAGACCATGTGGAGAAGAAGGATATCAAGCTAGTGAAAATTCACACAGACCATCAAAAAGCTGATATATTAACCAAGCCACTTGCAGAGGCAAGATTTCTGGAGCTATCAGCAGAGTTGGGATTACTTGATCCAGGGAAGTTGGACAAATAAGTCCAAAGAAGCTCATTGATTAAGGGGGAAACAAAATCAAACTTCAGCAGACTTGGTCAAGTCTACTGAAATTCAGAAACATGACCTTACCTCTTCAGGACACTTGTCCATTAACATTCAGGACCTTTGTCCACCTTTCTTCAGGACACTTGTCCATGTAGGGTCAGATAAGTTGTCCTGGCTATCAAACAAATTCCTTGGTTTGATAAGCACCTATTTTTGGTGATCAATACCTATTTCGAAATCTGTCCCTTTGAAATACAGTTTTCACCTTTTTGGGATTTAATTTGTCTCCCACCCAAAAGGTCACTTTCCATGCATTAAATGCCAAGATATAACTCTTGTTTGCATTAAACTTTTTGGGACATGATCTATCTCGAAAAATCCCCAGCCTTAAACAAACATTTAAAACCACCCACGTTTTGAATAAAACAGTTATTTCACTGTTTCATTGGTTTTTGACCATTGGATCAAAAATGGACAACTCCCCTGAAATCAATCCTAGCCGTCCATTTTGGATTTCCATTTTTGTCCACCTTTGAATTGTATCAAGACCTTACCAACTCATTGACAAACATTCTTTTTAGAATATTCACAAGTCTTAAGATACCCACAAACACTTCTTCCCCAAGCATTCGAAACCCTAACTCAAAAGTTCTTCAAACTCTCTCACTCTTCATCAAACTTTTTTCTGCAAATTTCAAATGGCCCCCAAGGTTAGACCTGAGATGCTTGTTAATTTCTCCAACAAGGATCTAGACCTAGATTTTGTCTATCTAAGCAACAAAACCAATCTTCACTTTGAGCCTATTATTTCTTTTGAAAGTGAAGAACCTGAGATTACTCCAACCCTAAGATGGTTGAGAAGAGCTGGTCTCCAAAAGTTCTTGGAAGAAAGACCAAGCTCTTGCTTGGAGAGTTACATGGCAGAATTCTTTGCCTTCCTGAAGTGGAGAGGCAAACCTGAAGATGGAGAAGTCTCAACCAGGTTAGCTTACACTGCAGAAGGAGAGGAGGAGGAGAGATTCCACAGAGTGAAATTCTCCTCAGAGGATCTGGAAGGAGCCTTTGGATTGCCTTATGAGGGAAGGAATCCAGAAGTGTATGGCACTGGACATGAAGAGGAAATAGCCCAAGAGTGGTTATTAATTCCAGGCCCTCTCTCCTCAACTCAAAACAAGAAAACTCTCAAGCCAGAGTTTCTCAATCTGTTTGAGGTAGTTGCTAAGAGCCTCCTAAGCAACACTGGAAGCCTAGAGCAGGTCAGCCAGCCAAGGATCAGAATCATGGCTGCCATTATTGATGCCAGTGATAAGGGCATCAAGTTTGATTGGAGGACCTTCATCATGTCTGAGATGATGAAGGAGAAGGCTAAATTTAAAGTGAAAGCCCACAACAAGGTGGTGCTAGAAGGGAAAATCAAGTATTGCACCAGGGCAAGCTTGTTGATTGAGAGGTTTTCCCACTATTCCCAGATGCAGACCTTTGCAAAGCCCCTCCCAGCCCAAAAGATCCTGTTCAGAAAGCTCAGTAAGAAAACTGAGAAAAGAAGGATGCTACTGGCCAAGCCTGCTGAAGAACAGGAGGAAGAGAAGCCTAAGATGAAAAAGAGGACAAAGGCCAGGGCTGTAAAGACAAGGAAAATGTCTCAGAGAATCTCAGAAGAGAACTCAGATGCTTCAGCTGAAATTGAAGAAGTTGCTAGAGAAGGTGTACAAGTGCCATCTGATCATTCAGAAGAACTCAGGCAAAAGTACAATGAGACTAGACAAAAGTCTAAGGGTGATAAGAGAATCAGGGAAGTTGTCCCTGAGAAGGAAGGAAGTGGAAGTAGCAGGGCCAGCAAGAGAAGGGCCAAACCTACTGAAAAGGTGTTGGAGCTGCAAGAAGAGAGGTCTCTTCAATTGGCTCTAAGGGAAAGCAGAGCTGAAAGCAGGGCCAAATCCATGTCAAGGACCAATTCATCTGGTTCTGGAACTCCAGAATCCAAAGTCCCTGAAGGTCAACCCATAGAGGCCAACCTCCCTGAAACTCTATATCTTGAGCCCAACTCCCCTGAAACCCATGTTACCCCTTCCAACCAACCCATTACCCCTGTAAATCTCACTAAGAGATACTCTCCTGAAGGGAATGAACAAAGAAGTGGCATAGATGTGCTTGCTGACTTAGCAGTAGATGAGACAAGACTCCTGTCTCCCCTTGACTCATCCATGCTCAACTATTCAAAGCTCTTAGAGCATGCACTTCATGAGCCAACCCCCCTGAGTAAAGCCCCTTCAGATCCATTGCTCTCTAAAGCAACTGAAGATCCTTCTACTGTACCCAACCCATCTGAGGCCAAGATCCCTGAACTTAATCTCCCTAAAGCCACATTAGGAGAACCCAGAGCCAACTCCCCTATAACCCAAAGTCCCCATTCAAGTGGAGATGAGGAGGAATATACTTTTGAAAGTATGCTCAGAGGAGGAGCCAAGGCTACTGTGGACAGTTTGTATCCACAACTTGCTGAATTTCCAAGAATTCAGAAGGCCTTTCATGATTTGAGGATGCTTGTTGATGTAAAAGATAAATCTATGATGGAGATATCACAAGTCATCCAAGATAAAGGTGCAAACTGGTGGCAAATAGAGGAGAACAGATTGCTACACTTTGCTGGAGTTTCAAAGACAAGATTCCTCATTGATGAGGAGATTTTTGCAAAGTTGGTAGCCAATAAGATTGAAGAGGAGAAAGAAAGAAAAGCCAAGGGAATCAAACACCCTGACAGTGGTTCTAATGATGATGATTCCCCTGATGATCCCTCAAACCCTTCAAATCCCAACCTTCCTGAAACCCCTCAAGCCAACCTCCCTGAACCCTTTCAACCCAAGTCTTCTGTAGCAGATAGACTTTCCAATCCTCCCAAAACCTATCATAGGAAAGGCTCTGTACCTTCAGAGGTGTTGACCAAGGGTGGTAACACAACCAAAGACACATCTGCCAATGAAGGTTCTTCTGAACCCAAGGCACAGCCTACAGATGTTGAGGTTCCTGTACTAGAGGCTAGTTTGATTAAGGCCTATTCAGTGTCAGAAGAGTTGGACATTGATCAGCCCTTAATCATTCAGGATGACTCAGTGGCTGCTGATATGAGCACTGTGATCTCCCCACAACTGCCATCTCTGAACCTTGATGAAGGTGGAGATGTTGCAGGTTTAGGAGAAGGAGTTGAAAAGGAAAGATTAGTTGAAAAATCAGAGGGAGTTGAGGATGAAAGAGAGGTAGTCATCACTAAGATAGTGAGTGTACCACCAAATGAGGGTGGAATAAGTGAGGAAGGACAGGTTATTCTTGAAGTCAAATCTGAACTTCAAGAATCCCTTGATGAGAGGAGGCCTGATTCCTTGAGTGAGATCATTATTACAGAAGGGAGAAAAGAAAAAGTTGAAAATGAGAAGAAGACTGCTGATGTATCAGAGTCTTATGCAAAAGAAATTGAGGGTGATGAGTGCTTATTTCCTAACTTGTTTGATTTATCTGATGTTGCAGGTATATCTCTTGACCAAATTTTTGCAGATGAGTTCCTCACAGATGCCCCTATCCAAGTTGACACAGGCTCAGCTCAAGCCTTACTTGGAATGCAATCAGAGAAGTTGGACTCCTTAGCTCATCAAGTCCAATCTGCTCATGCTGAAACTTCAGGAGCATTGAATGAGCAAGGAAGGACTCTAGCATCTGTAGAAATGAGGCTCACTGGCTCTGAAGATGTTGTGCTCCCAACTCTTGAGGCAAGAATCAGTGGTGTAGAATCTGGTCTCCAAACCATCTCCACTGAAGTTCAAAGTGCCAAATCAACCATGGAAGCCATCTCAGAGGAGGTCAAGAAAGAACAGAAGCTGCTGAGAGACAATCACAATGCTAATGTCAAAGCTCTCAGGCTAACTGTCAAGCAAGCTCTTGGAAAGAAGACAGCACTACAAAAGAGAAGAGCTGAAGAGCAAAGGCTAGCTATGGTCAAAGCTGCCTCAGAAAAATTTTCCCAAGAAGTGTTGGCCAACATTGCTGAAGGTGCAGTGGCCAACCTCACTGAGCTCTTAAAAGACAAACTGGATACATCTCTCAAAGCAACCTTGGAGGAGGTTGTCCAACAAAAGATGAAGCCTGTTCTAGCCTTCCTTAGCTTGAGCAGTGATAGGATGCAAAATATACATGATGAGAATGTATATCTGTTGGAAGAGATGAAGTCCCTAAACCAGGCCCAATCCCTGATGGCCTCAACCATGAGTGACCTAAAGCCCCAGTGCTTTGATGCTGCCAAAAAGGGGGAAAGGGAAAGAGCTAGAGCAAAAGGTGCCTTGGTGATTGGGAGTCCAGTGAAAGGGAAAGACAAAGTCCCTGAAGGAAAGGGAAAAGAGCCAGAAATGCTGAACTTGGAAGATTTGGATGAAGAGGAGCAGTTAGCATTGGCATTGAAGAATTCAATGGCCTCAGCTCAAGAAGAAAGGGCAAGGAAACAGCAAAGACCAGGTGGTGAAGTGTCAGGTTTGGACAAAGATGCTGAAGGTGTCCAAACCAGAGGAAAGATCAAGAAGGCCCAAGGAAAGAAGAGACAAATTGAGAAATTCACTGACTTTCCTAGCAGCCTTGATCTTCCACCTGAATTCAGAATTGATGAGGATGAGCCTACATCAAAGAAAGCCAAAACTGCTGAAGAGCCCAAATCCACTGAAGAGGACAAACCTTCTGAAACTGGAAAAACTGCTGAAGGTACCAAGTCCTCTGAAGACATTGAAGAGTTGTTTGCTGAAGGATTTGGACCTGAACCTAAGAAGAAGATAACAGTCCTAGCTCTTGATCCATCAAAACTGTTTCATGAAGGATATGGCAAAGATCCTGAAACACAACAAAAACTGGCCATGATGAGGGCCCAAGAGAAAATGGATCTGATGGAAGAAGCCAACAGAGCAAGAGATGAAAGAAGAGCAAACTTTCAGAAACCAAGAAGGAGAAGAGCAACATACAGCAAGATGAAGCCTCGGCTTCTAATCCCAATGGACACCAAATATCCACACTTGGATAAATGGGTGCCAATTCAACTGAATGACACATGGGAAGAAGCCAAAAGGGAGTTTGTCTATGACTATTATGTCATTGACAGATGGAATGGAGGAGATGCAAACTCTGCCTTCACTGAGTTCATGTTGGAATACTACAGAGAGTTGTATCAACAACTACTTGCAGCTGCTGACATTGCAAGATTTGAACTCACAGCTCCCAAGCCAATCATTTACATGCCTCCAAAGCTTGAAGGATGGATTGACCAAGCAAGAATTCTGAGGGAATTCACTGAGATCCTTAAGCTGAACAAGATGGCTCTTGGACCTAAGGGAACCAACCAAGAAGCCATGGCACTAAAAAGAAGAGTGTGGGCACAGTATGGAATGCTGCCACCTCCTGAGGATGATCTTTGAAATGGCTAAGTCTTCTGACCTTACTTGAATGATCAACTATGCTGAAATATGGTCAAGTTTGCTGATGTGTTAATCTGTTCGCTCTGATCTGATTATGGATTGCTCTGATACAAGATTGGTGCTCTGATTTTTGTGCTTATGCTCTGATATGCTTAGTAGAGTTAGAATATAATGCTCTATTGTATTTAGTGTTGATGATTCATGCTCTGATATGTTAAATTCAACTATCAACATGCCTGTAATGATCTCTTATATGAATGATAGTTGAACTACTTTTGAATCAAGATACACTTTTACAGAAAATCTCTCTATGCCTATCTTGAAACCTACTTGCAACAAAAACAGTGAATACACTAACACATTATTTTTCAGGAATATTGACCTCAGTCATGTCTTCTGAAGATACATGAAATAGGTGTAGACAAGTCACTTTTGCTTAAGTTGTATAGGTTTTGGCATCATCAAAAAGGGGGAAACTGTTGGGAATAAAATGAGCTATGTTTTGATTGAATACCAAAAACCCCCTGAGACATGCCTAAGTTATAAATGAATATGTTCTAGAAATGTTAGAACATATAGCATAAGGCTAGATGAGAAGCTGAATTGTTAGGCAGCTCTTAGACAATTAGATGCACAATTTGAGGGGGAACCTATGCTTTGAAGATGATCAAGATCAAGTCCCCCCAAGGCTCAAATTCTGGAACAATCACTTAAGAGTAAGAACACTCTATGAAATCTAAGATGCTCTTATCAGGAGAGTTGTCCACAGAAGATGTTCTTATACAAAAACAAGATTGTAAAGCTCAAAAGGACAAGTCAAATGAAGATGATTTTATCAGGAGAGTTGTCCAGAGAAAATGTTCATAAAGCTCTGATCAGGAGAGTTGTCCAAAGAAGCTAGCCATATGCAAGAACAAACCTACCTAGCTCAAAAGGACAAGACTACTCAAAGGTTTTGGTCAGGAGAGTTGTCCAGATAAGCCAACTCTAAAGTAGAAAGTGCTCTGATACAAAAAAGACCAACCATGCTGATCAGAAGAGTTGTCCAGAGGAGTTGTCTCAGCTAAATTGATCAAGATGAAGTGCTCTGAAAGCCTGAAGACAACTATGCTGAAGAGATTGAGACAACATGTCCCTAAAGGTCCTCAAAGGAATGAGCTAAGACCATACACAAGAGAAATAAAGGGAATGAGCCAAGTCATCTGAAGAAGAGCAAGCCAACCATGCTGAAAAGCAAAACTACTGATAGTGATAAGGAGAGTTGTCCAGATGATAAGGAATGTTGTCCTATCATTGGATCAACCTTCAGAAGCCATGTCCAAGTCCTAACAAGAAGTCAAACATTGGGAAAAGTGCTGCAGAATGAAGACAAAACTGTTACAGCCGTTTATTACCCAAATGAGGACATGTCACTATCAAGAATCTGTCTTCCAGTTTGAAGAACTCAAGGAAGACATTTATAGCAATTTGGGGCTGCCTCTCCAACGGGCAAATCCTCCATCTTGTCTATAAATACAGAAGTGTGAAGACCATTTGAAAGCACCTCAACCTTGACAAGAAAATCCAACAATCCTACAAGTTGACAAGTGCTCTCAAGCTTTCAAAGAGACTATCTTAGTCTTTATACACTTCTTCTAAGCTGAACTCAATTGTATACTTATACACAAGCTTAGAGAGATATCCTATCCTTATACACTGATCTTCATTGTAAAGGATATCTCATTAGTTGGAACCTTACTTCAATCCTTACCCCTTTCAAGAGTGAAAGTGAGAAGATTGTTGTAGTAGAAGTGGTAGGAGCTGACTGTTGAGAGAAGAACAGTTCAGTTCTGAGTTGAGAAGAGGGTACTAGGACTCTAGACATCCTAGGGATCAATTCACCAAGGAGTGGTGTTCTTGATCAAGTGCACCTTGGCACTATAAAACAAGTTAATTCCAAGAGTGAAGGAATTATCCTGTTAAATCAGGGAAAGTGGATGTAGGAGCTTGAGTCTCTGAACCACTATAAACTCTTGTGTTGATTTACTTTACAAGTACTTACATTCCTTCAACACTGCACACAAAACTGATCTTTCAAAGATACATATTCAAAGACTGTGAAAAACTGATTTGGACAAGTTCCCTGAAGCTAAACTGAACTGTGTTGCATTGACTAAGTGATTTCAGAAATTAAAGGAGTCTAAACTTAAAGGGCCAACCATAATTCCGCACATATAACTCCCCTAGATAGTCAATCAACTAAGTACTCAATAGTACTTAGTAGTCTGATTATCTCAGAAGAGTTAATCTTCTTCAGCAGAGTTGTCCAAGACAACCTTGCTGACCTCTGGTTTGATCAAAGTTAGAAAAGAATTGCATACAAGTGTATTCCCCCCCCCCCATACACTTGTTATATACTCCTTTCAGGACCAACACATTTTAAATTATTTAAGTGTGTTATATACTCCCTCCTATTCAAAATATATGGCATCCTAAGCTCATGCACATATATTAAGAAAAAAATTGACTTCTCATTTTACCCTTAATCAATGCTTATAATTTTCATTAAAAAAAAGTACATGTGTGTAAATATTTATTGATCTTAAGGGTAAATTTGAAATAAATGCAATAAATTTGCATTGAAAAGTGCAGAACGATTTATATTTTGCAAAGAAAACGAAAAGTCAAAACGATTTATAAAAAAAATAGGAGGGAGTACTATACAAAAGTCAATTTTACAGCATAATGTATTGTGTAGTATAATATTAGTATTTATATAATAAATATATTTAAAAAATCTATATTTATAAGAAATGCATGAGTAACTAATTAATTTATAATTAAATAAAAATTGTACATATTAATTAAAAACACGGACTTTACTTAAAAATAAATTAAGTCATCTAAAACAAGTTAACGATAGATAATAAATAAATAGCATGAAAATTCAATAGTTAATAAGGGTGTAATAGGGTGTAATATTTTGAAATAGTGGATATGTCGCTCAATCAATAATTTAAATTTAAGGGTCACACTTAGGTACACTCGATTGGACCGTGCCTACATCTAAAAAATGAAATATGGGCCAAGAATGTGGATCAGAACTGGGTCAAAGGACAAAGGCCCAAATAAAAAAAGAAAAAAAGCGTGAAAAAACAAACAGAGCGTGAAGACATCGCCGCTGCTTTCTGTCATCCATCCCCGACGATTTCTCATCGCCGTCGGTCCTGTTATTGCGTCGGCGGTTGTGTGTTTAATTTAGTTGATGATTGTTTTGCGTATTGCATATGGTATTATTGGACATTGTTATTTTGTAGCAAAAACATGACACATCATATCAGATGTTTGGTATTACTGGTTATTACACGTGGTATTACAGAATACACTTTCTGGTATTAATGGACATTGATATTGTATTACTGGATATTTATTTGGGAAAATTCTTGTTAGAGTCATTTCACTAAGATTTTTTTTCTAATAGGGAATAGGTTATTATTTTTTATCTAATAAAGTCAAATTGACACTTAAGAAGACGGTGTTGCCCTTTTTCAATTTAAATAATTTCAAATTCTTTAATATTCCCCTTCCATAATTTAAAAATTCCTAAAAAGTCGTCAATTCGAATTAATTACAAATATTTTATAATTTGAAACTTTTTTAATTAATTACATTTAATTAACTTTCCAAAATAAATCATTTCTTACCATTTAATTAAAGTATAATGATTATTTTGCAATTTAATTAAAATATGATGATTATTTTGCATATAACGTTATGCATAATTCAAAATATGATTATTATGTTGCATATCACGTTATGCATAATGAATTCGATTGAAATATGATGACTATTTTGCATATTACTTATGCATAATTCAAATAATTTCTTACAATTTAATTAAAATCTGATGATTATTTTGCATATAACGTTATGCATAATTCAAAATATGATGATTATGTTGCATATGGCGTTATGCATAATGCATTAGTCGATTGAAATATGATGGCTATTTTGCATAATCCAAATCATTTCCTAAAATTAGATTGAAATGTGATGACTATTTTGCATATCACGTTATGCATAATAAAGCAACACATAAATTGCAAGTTGTAATTGTATAAAACAACACGAAAATTGCATATAACACTTAAGTATAATTTCATAAAACAACACCAAAATTACATGTTACATTCTTTCCCCATGGAGCTTTTGTAAACCCCTCTGCTGTGGCACCCTCACGGCCTCTCACCAGCTGAATGTACTTATTCGCCTCATTTGAGTCCATCACTAGCCTTGACAACACCGTTTCTCTCTTGTCGTGCTCGCACTGAATCCTCTCATTGAGATGCAAATATGTCAGATAATCAAATCACTGGAGCAAATAAGGTATCAAATTACACACAGCAATATTAAGATTTAAATATGACTACTAGATACCAGAAGAGCAAAAGCTTGTTGCAAATAATAAAAACATGAGAGAATCAATAAGATCATAACCGAAGACATATCTAAAATTTTTTAAATACATCATGGAATTGTGATGACAAGAGAAAAGCAGAACACGAATTCTTTAAAGGAAATGAAATCAAAGCAATAGTGGAGGACAAGATCGATCCAATCTAAAATCTTTATAATATGAAATTGAGAATTTGCCCACACTTATTTATCATTTATATTTCTTAGGTAGATACTAGACAAAAGTAACCACATGTACCCTTTCTAATAGTGATATTGCATTGCTGAACATTGGAACAGATGACTAATTGGTTCACCATTAACAACTACAAGAAAGTTTTTTCTTCAAGTACACAAAAGGTTCTAACAATGGTTAGTGCTACACAAGACAGGCTATTCATTAATTATATACAACTTAGAGGTGTCAAAACCATCTATTCCTCAAATCCAACGAAAATTAACAAAATCAATAACCTACCATAAAAAAGAGAAGGCGGTGAAGACAATCCATAAAAAAATAAGAGAAAATTGAAAAAATAGAGCGGTCTGCTTATAACATGGAACTGAAAATATATACGTGACCAGCGTCAGCTGCTGAGAACGCGACAATTGTGCATCAACACTCGACCTCGAGATTAACGACGATTCTCTGCTTTTCGAGGTGGAAGAACTTTCTAGGTTCATCTCTAGCAACAAGATTAGACGGTTCGTAGGCGAAGAACTTGCATATGTCGGCAATCGATGTAGCCGCTTTCCGCTCTAGGGTGCCGCTAGCCGTAGGCATCGTCGTCAGCTCCGTCTCCTTGGTAGGCGTTAATCTCCGCCGCTCTGCTCGATCGCCGGCCTTCGCTTCCCTGAGCATCTCCGCTGATGCTACTGCAGGCATCTCCATGGAGGAAGATCGTCGTTTCACGGGCGGCGCCCCACTGTGTGTAAATCGCACACAATGAGGGTATGGGGTTAGGGTTTCACCGTGCATAATTTTTAAAAATGGAATGACTCTGCAAGATTTATGTAATTTAAAATATGTCGTTAGTTTTTTATGACGAAAATATATTAAATAATTAAATTAAGGGTATAATGGGCTTTTTGGCTTAAATTTGACTCTATTAGAAAATTATACAAATTGGTGTTTCTATTAGCTTAAGGGGTTCTAATAATGGCCTTATTAGGGAATAATCTCTATTTATTTATTCAAACGGTAATTTTAATTTTACTGGATATTGATTTTGTAGCGGAAACATTAAACAATGTAATTTAAAGTCTTGTATTACTGGTTATTACATGTGGTATTAGTCAATACACTGTGTGGTAATACCGGATATTGATTTTGTTGCGGAAACATTAAACACCTAAATTTAAAGTTTTAAACACCATATTAGACATCTTGTATTATTGGTTATTACATGTGGTATTAGTGAATATATTGTGTGGTGTTAGTGAATACACTCTATGATATTACTAGATATTGACATTTGTATTACTTGTTTCTTTGTTAACACAAATATTAAATACTACATCATAATTTGACATTAAAAACTGTAATTTAGGCATATGATGCTACTTGATATTGATTTTGGTAGCATTAATCTCTAAACAAAAACAATGTTAAAAAAAAACATCAATTCTTTACAACCAAATAACATGATCAAAGTTTCATTTTTCTTCTTCAGAAATCATCACCCATTTTCTTCAAATTCTTAGCTGCATGTCTACATCTTTCTTCTTCTTCTTTTCAGCTTTCAAAGCATTCTATTTCTGCTTTCAAAACATTCTATTTCTTCTCTGCAGCAATTCTTTGAACTATAATTATAATTAAAAGAAAGCAAAGCAAGCATCACAACAATAGCTTAAATACTTCAATTGTAATAACATAATAACAGTAATGAATAAACAGTCTTCAAAACAGAGTCGAGGAGCAAATAATATTCAGTACAAATCAGAGATTAAAGCCACAAACCAAACATTCCATAACTACTCATTCCTACAAAATACATATTTGTTCTACATATATTCAACCATTTGTCTCAATTCCACAGTTCCAAGCCTTTTGAAATCAAATGAGTTAAGCCCCATTATTCAAATTCAAATGCACTTAAATTTTAATAAAAACAACATGTAACAATCACTGGTGCGCCAATAAATTCCAATAAAATCAATTTCACATCCAAGTAAATAGATTCATCAAACCAAAAAAAAATCATAATAACAAAACAAAACAAATTGTTCACAACTTTATTATGAGAAAAGAAGATTCAAAAGAAATTCAGCCCAACAACCACTTTCCAATAAACATCAAGAAAATAGCTAAACGAATAGAGTTAACGAAGCATTAATAAAAGTTAGAGAGCAAACAAAGAATGATCCAAATTTTAGACTAAATAATCGTCCTAGACAACTGGATATCCTTAGGCATAATCGTGACCATCTTGGCATGAATAGCACACGAGTTAGTATCCTCAAAGAGTCCGACGAGATACGCCTCTTCTGCCTCCTGAAGCGTCGCTACTGTAGAGCTCTGGAACCTCAAATTCGTCTTGAAATCATGTGCAATGGTACTTACGGATTTCACGAAGAGCAACGGTATCAGGGCGAAAACGGTGGGACTTCTTCACTCCGCCGATGGTCGGAGCGGACTTCCGCGATGCCATTCCGCTGGTGGATTCTGCAGCACGAAGATGAGGACGATGTCGTTGGATTGATCTGTGCTACGGAGAAGGAATCATACAATCAATAGTCGTCGGAGGTAGCATTGAAGAAGGATGATGAGAGAGAAAGAGGAGAGAGGAAGGGGGGAAGGTTTTGATTCAGAGAAGAAACTCTAAGAATAAGAGTTCTTAGAGGAGAGAGAAAGAAATACTAAATTGAAATTGAGGAGTATGCACGATGCACTCGCGGGTATATAAGAATTTGGATAAATTTATTTTTAAATATTAAGGAAGTTAGGATAATTATTCTTCATTAATTATGAACCTAGAATATCTTACTTTTTTGTTGTTTAAATATTTCAATTTTAATTATAGATGGAACGTATCTTTATTGAATGAATCTTGATGCTCAGTTTTCTATTTAATTACCAACATCTTGTAATCAATCTTCCAACATCTTCGCATTTGAGGTGATCCATTCTTAAAGAATTGTCATCCAAAATCAATTTAAAAATAAAAATAAAAAATTGACATTTCTTTGCTCTCGATGAGAGGTATTAAAAAAAAGGTTGGGCTGCTGCGTATTCAAGTACACGGTGTACTTGAGTCCAGCCATATAGAAAATATCAAGTATATATAGAATAAATAATATAATACTTAATAAAAGTCATTCTAGCATAGTGCTTGCCCTTTAATTGCCCTACCACAAGGTCACTTTTTAAATGTTGCATTTTAGTTATAATAACATACACTTTTCATTAAATAGATCACACACTTTTTAAATGTTGCACTTTTCAATATAGTAACATACATTTTTCAACACTTTTCATTAAATAGATCATACACTTTCTAAATGTTGCATTTTAGTTATAATAACATACACTTTTCATTAAATAGATCATACACTTTTTAAATGTTGACTTTTCAATATAGTAACATACATTTTTCATTAAAAAAACAAAGATACACTTTTTAGAACATACATTTTCATTAATAAATCATACACTTTGCAGTTATAATAACATACACTTTTCATTAAATAGATCATACACTTTTTAGTTATAATAACAAACACTTTTCATTAAAAACAATGTTGCACTTTTCAATATAGTAACATACATTTTTCATTAAAAAAAACAAAGTGTAGGTCCCTAGTTGAGTTAATAATATTGAGTAAGTTAGGAAAACGTCTAGAGAGGGGTGAATAGACTTTTCAAAATCTTTCAATATATCAGAATACACAATGCGGAATTATCAGATTTATCAATGAGTACAACAATTTATACTCAACTAATTTCGAATATGAACTTCTGTTATGAACACTCAACTTGTCTATTCTATATGCAGCATTAATCAATTAAACAAGTAATCAACTAAACAACAAATAAAACAGTAAAGTAAACAACACAAGATTTATATTGGTTCGACAATTTGTCTACATCCACTCTCACAACTCCAGTTGCGAAATTATTATTACTCTTCTCTTCGAGTAGTGTGTTCTTGTGGCTTAGAGTCCCAAGAAATAAGACTTTGATCTTTTCGATTACACTTCCAAGTGTACCTTCGATCTAACTAGCTATTTTACAAGTAACTAGCAACTTAAACAAAACTATAAAAGTAAAACTTCTCTTTAGCTCAATAGTAGCCTTCTTGAATTTGACTTGACTCTTGGCTTCAACTTTCTGAACTAGAACTCTGTGAGCTTCTTATTCGCTTTGAATATCTCTTAATGATTGCTTCAGTATATCGAGTTTCAGTAGTATATCAGTAGTCTTGAATCGTAAAATACCTTGAAGTATTTATAGACTTCTGAACCTTCAAGAACAGTTTGTTATCCAACTCACTTTCTTGATAACTAACTTTCAAATTGTTTCTTCTTATCCACCAATGCGTTTCAGTTAATTAGTTATTTCCATAACTAACTCTTCAATATATATCTCTTCCTTCATAACTGTCTTCACGCATTTTTTTTTTAAGAATATTCCTTCTTCTATGCGTACTTGTCTAGTTTTCCATACTTAGACAAATCTTCAGTCTTCTTATACTTGTCTTGTCTTGCGAGTCTTCTTATCTTCAGCATTAGACTTCTATGACGAACTAATCTATACTAGTCATATTATCTATTCCTAACAAGACTATTACATTACATTAAGCTTTATAATTTCAGCTTAGTCACCTTAAATCTATACATCAATATTCAATCATACAAAACATGTGAGCTTTTATACATCAATTAAATGCTCATCATAAAACCTATAAACACAACATAACATAGTACTTATAAAACGTACTTGTATTTTTTTTCATCCTTAACCTTTCTTTATTTCTTTCGTTTGTACTCTACTGATCTTGTTCATAAGACGACTTCCATAACTAGATCAGTCCATACTTAGAAATATTCAAGTCCTCTTTTTGGCTTATCAAAACTACTTATCTTTTCATCAATTAGGACTTATATTAGGATTCATATCCTAACACAAAGATACACTTTTTAGAACATACATTTTTCATTAATAAATCATACACTTTGCAGTTATAATAACATACATTTTTCATTAATATATAACTTACACTTTTCATTAATAGTTCATACACTTTTCAGTTATAATATCATATAATTTTTAGTTATAATAACATACATTTTTCATTAAAAACAACGTTACACTTTTCAATATAGTAACATACATTTTTCATTAAAAAAACAAAGATACACTTTTTTAGTTATAATAACATACACATTCTCAAAAAAAAAAATCGAAAAAAAAAAGTCAAAGTTTAACAGTTGAACATTTGACTAGTCAAAGTCTAGTTAAGTACATGGTGACATTTTTCATTAAAAAAACAAAGATACACTTTTTTAGTTATAATAACATACACATTCTCAAAAAAAAATCGAAAAAAAAAAGTTAAAGTTTAACAGTTGAACATTTGACTAGTCAAAGTCTACTCAAGTACATGGTGTACTTGAGTACATACAAGACTTTGGCTAAAAAAAAAAAAAATCACATTCTCAAAGATCAGATGCTCTTGACGAGAATTAATAAATAAAGAGATTAACATTTGATCTAATATTTGATAAGAATAAAATTCAAATTAAATTAAAAAAAATGATGTGGTCACATAGGCGGTGGGAAAAGAGAACACTATATAATTCTCGTGTAAATATTATACGAGTCTTTTAGGTCTACCATATATGACCTACATATGCAATTATTGGTTGAAATTAAAACAATTTCAGGCCCATCATTTCGATTTCAACTCGTTAAAAGTAACAAACAAATTGAACACAACTTAAAGTTTGAGAAATAAATAATCAATACAAAGCATGATTCCAATTTGTTTAAAATAAATATAGTAAATAAACTCAAATATATTGTTTGAAACTCTGTAACAATTGGCAAAGAGCATCTTGATATAAACTTAACACCTTCTAAAATCTAAAGTATCATTATACTTCATAAAGTAACAAAACAACAAATAAAATATTGCTCTCATGTATGGAACATGATATTCTCACATGTTTTTGCATTATTTTTAAAATTTGAGCATCAAAAACCAAAAAAAGAATACCACATATCATACATTTTTTTGTCTTTCAACATACTCCCTAATTATTCAACTAGAAAGAAACAACTATCAATTCCTAAAAACAGAAAATGTTATCAATTCCATATACCCATGAAGAAATTTCACAGAAAATGTTATCAATTCATAAAACAGAAACATCGTCTGCTATTCACCCCTTTCACAATTTTTCATAGAATATTATAGTTAATCTCTGCAACTTCATATTCAGAATTGGTCAAAAAATTAAACTGGGTAGCATTTGATCATCAAGTATCAAACACTGCATTGCTCCAAATTACCTACACTCTATACAGGAGAGAAAACCATACAAGGGAATTCAACAAATATGTAATGCAATTTCAGCCATTTAAGCTAATAACAAAGTTCATAATTAAACGAAGATATAACTTGTAGCTACAAAAGAGGGCCAAAATCATCCATCTTTCATATCTAACAAAACAAATTAACACCAATAGAGACACTATAAACAGGCAAGGAGCATTAGAGACCAGAAAAGGTCCACATCGCTTTCAACTGAAGACAAGAAAGATCACGAATCTTCTTCGCTTACCTCGTGTCCTTTAGTCAGAAAAAAATCCCTCATCATAATCACGTCCGTTTGAAGACAAGTTGCCCTCAGAGAATTCCATGTAATCATCATAATCTGACACAATATCAATGTCAGACATTCCAGCTATATACTCGTCATCAGATGTTTCATAATCATAAATCTCAGTTTCAAATCGATAATCATCAGTGGGGTCATGAGGGCGCCTCAGATCTTTAATCCTTTCCGAGCATAGTCTTCCTATATCTCCTCCAAAATTAACATTAAAACATTGTCTTAGATCAAGTGATTCAAGAAGAGAACAACCATCAAGGATAGCCTGCAAGCCTTCATTTGTCATTTTGTTTCCAAAAAGTTGAAGATGGCGTACTACGGGCATGTTTTCTGCAATTGCTCGGGCCTCCCGATCACACAACTCTGGGTATGGCTGCCTATACCAGCGGTTATTCAACTTAAATGACTTCAATAGTGGGCAAGAACGACCTATGGCTTCAATAGCCTTCGCATCGATATAAGTGTAGTACAGATGCAGCTCCTCTAGTTGTGGAAATTTTTTAACTACTTCAATCACAGCTTCACGTGACATGTTATAGGTATAAGCAAGTTGAAGCCGTCTGAGGCTACTGGACCTGTGAAAAAAGATGAACACAATAAAGAAAACTAATAAACAAACATATGGATATCTGGAATGAGGGTAAATGGAAAAATTACACATTAACTTTGGGCTTATTTTGAAAGTGCCCACTAACTTTGCAATCATACGAAAATGCCTTTTAATTTTTTAAAAAAAGTTGGTAAAAACAACCCGTGACTGGGTGTATCAAGTTATTGGGCAGTTATATCAAGTTTTTTGCCTGGTGTGGCTTATTCTAAAATTGCCACCGCAACATTTAGCGATTGAGAACTAGATATTATTGGTCACATCATACATCATTTTTATCAAAAAAAACAAAAAATTTAAGTTCATATAATTGCAAAGTTAGTGTGTATTTCCAAAATAAGTCTTTAAGTTACTGTGCATTTTCAAAATGAAAGGCATCAATATAAGACATGTCATTCTCTAACACAATCACCAGTTATAATGACTAAATGTTGCTATCTTTCACCCCTGTAAAATTCATCAATAACAATGAAGAGATAAAACCAAGTAATGTAGTTAATTCAATTCATATGATGATTAAAACTGTTAACGATCTGGCATACACAAAACTGAGGTCCAAAGAAAAGCAAAATAAGCCAGGGCATCATTTCATCTTCGTGAAATAATTACAGATTTTAATTATTAAAAGCCATGTTCAAGAATCAAGCTATGAGAATCGGTGCAAACTATGAAACAGCCTTGGTTTCCCAGTCTCGCCCATTTCACAATTACAATCCACAAGTATTTGCTTCTCAAAGACAAAATCATCAGTTGACAATATAAACCAAACATCCCTCAAACACAATTACATTAGAACATCAACAACACCAAACACAAGTAAAATTATGCATATATGTAATCGAATCCCCCAAAAAGGAAAAGAATAAGTCAACTTCTTGTACGCAATTTAGTGGAAATTTTGGATATATATCCCAATTCTCCAATTAAATTTCTGACCCACCAAGACTCAATTGAACCACCCAAATGCAATTGAGTGCACTTTGCACACAAGTGTGACTCAAAACATAAAGCATATTTCAAAGACTTATATCCCAAGGAAACAGGGTAAAACAGAAGTAGTAGCAGAGTGTAATTTTGTCAAAAAAACAAAAAATGAAACAAGAATAGAGTTGAAACATAAATTAATCAATCTTCTAGCAAAATTGTGAGCATTATTATATAGTAGACACACAAAACTTACCTCTCAGAAATATAAAGGAGCAATTCATCGCTACCAAAATCCTCGATGCTGATATCAATCAATTGGCCTTGGCTGCGATCTACGGCGCAGCGGCACACTTTCTCTAAATTGTATGGCCTTTCAAATAGATCATCTGCATATCGCAGGTCGATGCACCGCCACATGGAAGGATCACGGCACACGCTCCGCCACGTACTACACACTTTCTCCGCCGTTGTGAGTATCTCGATTGGCCCTAACTTCTGTAAAATCGCTGCTGTTATCTCTCGCGGCAGTTCCACCCAAGGCGGCACCGCCTCCATTGCACTCGAAGAGGATGCCATTTAATTTTCGAATACTTCAAAATTTTATGCGGTTGATTCTTTGCGAAATCTTCAATAAGGTAGTAGAATTTAGGGTTTGTAATGGGGAAATGAGTAAGCAACACGTGTATATTATTTTCACAAAAACTTATACTCCCTCCACCAGGGTCTATTTTGCGAAAATGCGAGATATTAAAGTTAATAAAATAAAATATTGGGTAAGAAAAGTAGCAATATAATGTGTAAATAAGTAATGATTTTGAGGTTATGAGTTGTTAGAATTTTTTATTTGAGTGTGAAAACTTATATGGAACAACCGAACTAAAATCAGGTTGAACCGAGTCAAAGGTAAATAAAAAAATTAGCTCTCAAGTTTATGTTACTATAAGAGCAATATGTGTTATGAACAAGTAACAAATATTTACTCTTACAGTAACACTCATTTTCTATTTTTGTGAGCAGGTCCATTTGGTCCGACCCGCAAGCTTTTCTGCCATTTTTTAAATAGAATAATGTTGAAACAAAAAAAAAAACTCACGGGTCAAAATTTGGTCGAACTCTGATAAAATGGACCTGCTCAAAAAAATCGCACAAGACAATCATAAAACTCGTTTTCTGGCACTTGTTACTATAAGAGTAAATATGTGTTACTATAAGGATAAGTATGTGTTACTGTATGAACAAGTAACACATGTTTCTCTTACACTAACACGCATTTTCTCTTATAGTAATACAGAACTGGGAGCAAGATTTTTTATACGCGATTTTTTTTAGCTGGTCCATTTAAAATCAACTATCAGTAATTGTAAAAACCGGTCAAATTTATCCTTTAACTTTTTGATCCACAAGAATCGAAAAGAATATTCTAGGTTTCAGAGGCCTTATCAAAGGAAGAAATGGGAAGAAGATTGCCACATGTACATGGTTATGTATGGTATGACTCATATGGAAATGGAGAAACGCAATCCTCTTCAGGAACGAGACTTTCTCAATCACAATGGTTATGTATGGTATGACTCATATGGAAATGGAGAAACGCAATCCTCTTCAGGAACGAGACTTTCTCAATCACAAAAGTAAAGGAGGAGCTAAGGGCAAGACTATGGAGTTGGGTCACAATCAAATATCCCACCCGAAACACTACATCTTTTAGGACTTAGGTGACAGATCCACTCAAGTGCATAGTTTGAATATTTGAATATTGTGTAGTTTTATTTCTCCTGTTCTCTATGTGACTACATCTTTTAGGACTTGGGTGACTAGTTTGAATATTTGAACTCAAGTGCATAGTTTGAATATTTGAATATTGTGTAGTTTTATTTCTCCTGTTCTCTATGTGACTACATCTTTTAGGACTTGGGTGACTAGTTTGAATATTTGAACTCAAGTGCATAGTTTGAATATTTGAATATTGTGTAGTTTTATTTCTCCTGTTCTCTATGTGACTACATCTTTTATGACTTGGGTGACTAGTTTGAATATTTGAATATTGTGTAGTTTTATTTCTCCTGTTCTCTATGTGACTACATCTTTTAGGACTTGGGTGACAGATCCACTCAAGTCTCTATGTGACTACATCTTTTAGGACTTGGGTGACAGATCCACTCAAGTGCATAGTTTGAATATTTGAATATTGGGTGACTAGTTTGAATATTTGAATATTGTGTAGTTTTATTTCTCCTGTTCTCTATGTGACTACATCTTTTAGGACTTGGGTGAATTTTCTCCTGTTCTCTATGTGATAATAAGATCTGATCTGAATATTCTCCAGCACCCAAATGCTAAATAATACATAAATTGTAATGGTTTTCATTTTTCATTAGGGGAATTAATGGAGTTTGTAACGTTTTTAATCTTACACTCACTCATGCAATTGTCCTTTTATTTCTTCTTCAACTATTTTTTTTTTTTTTTTGATGGAAAGTTAAATACCCATCCCTTTTTTTTCCCTCCCCATGACTCGAACCCAGGACCTAAGGCCTAGGTAGTGGTGCTCTAACCACTTGAGCTATCCCACTTTGTCTTCTTCAACTATTGTTTAAGAATTTATTTTAGCTACATCCTTTCTCATTCTTTATACTTCAAGGATAGATAACCACAATTACGAGTACTAATTCATAAAAGGCTTTTCCGTATCGCTTCTACATTTGTCGATCGAGGTGAATTTTAATTGTTTTATTCTCTACAATTGTTGGTAGAGATATAATGCATTGTTATTCTTTATTTATATTTTAAATAAATAATTTAAGTTAATTGCTTACTATGTGAATTCATTTATATGTTATTCTATTGATAAAGTATATATATTGGCAAAGTTTGTGGCAAAATATATATCTTATAGTCAGGGGCTCTAATTGGGGTTTGGGACCGACGGATCTTCGGGTGCAACTCGCCGTGCTAAACTACGCGTGAGAATGCGTTAGTCATTTATTTGATTTTGGGAAGGTCCACAAAACTCATTGACAGAGTCTACGTGTGAGAATACCTAGCTTAGTTATTAATTTGGCTTTGGAAAGGTTCACAAAACTCTATTGGCAAAGTAACGATGACAAAATTGGCAAAGTATATGTGACAATGTGATTGTTATTTACTATGTTTCAATTACTTGACTCTTTATTTTTAATATTAAGTATTAAGTATTGAATGACTTAATTTCATAAGTGCTCACCCCAACAATTTACAATTTCAGGTTGAAGAGTTGGACGACGAGGAGTTGTGATGAGAGACAATTCTTATTTATTTAAGAATAAAGGATTATTTGTACGCATATTTATTAAATTAGATTATGATTAATATTTATAGATTTTCAGTTAATTTGTTATACGTGAACTTCTTGATTATATTATAAATGTTTTTCGCTGCTAAAGTTAACATAATTTTTAATATATTAGTCGTTATGTCCCTTTATTTCCCGTTGTAAATTTAAGATTCAATTATATAGCGCGTTCAAAGTTAGTTATTTTAACTGTTTTTGGAGAAGTCACTATTTTCAAATTTGGGGCGTGACACATGCACGTCCACGAGGTATATACGGAGAAAATATCCTTGGCCATAACGAATATTGTTTCCCCATCATTCCAAATAGCTAGAAACCGTTGCTCAAGCCCAACCTAACATTCATAATTTTATATTGAAAATTAGGATATGAACGTACAGTGTTGGGAATAAAATGAGATATGTTTTGATTAAATACCAAAACCCCCTGAGACATGCCTAAGTCAAGTTGAGTATGTTCTAGAGATGATAGAACATATAGAATAAAGGCTAGATGAGAAGCTGATATGTTAGGCAGCTCTTAGTTGTATAGATGCACAATGTGAGGGGAACCTATGCTTAGAAGTTTATCAAGAACAAGTCCCCTCAAGGCTCAAATTCTGGAACAATCACTAAACCTATGAAAGGCCAAATACACTCTATTGAAAGCCAAATGCTCTGATCAGGAGAGTTGTCCAGAGATGTTGTCTCTGTGCAAATTAAATCAAGAACAAAGGTTCTGAAGCTCAAAGGCCAAGTATGCTGATCAGGAGAGTTGTCCAGAGAAGTTGTCTCAGCATAATCAAGATCAAGTACTCTGAATTTACTTGAGGTCAACTATGCTGAAGAGATAGAGACAACCACACCTTAAAGAACTACAACGAATCATGTTAAGATCACTTTCAAGTGAAGCAAAAGATAAGAGCCAAGTCATCTGAAGAAGAGCTAGCCAACCTTGCTGATAAGCAAGACTGCTGATAGTGATAAGGAGAGTTGTCCAGTTGATGAGGAATGTTGTCCTATCAATGAAAAAACCTTCAGAAGCCATGTCCAAGTCCTAACAAGTGAATCTTAAAGTCAGACATTGGGAAGAGTGCTGCAAAATGAAGACAAAGTCTTACAAGCCGTTTATTACCCAAATGAGGACATGTCACTATCAAGAATCTGTCTTCCAGTTTGAAGAACTCAAGGAAGATATTTATAGCAATTTGGGACTGCCTCTCCAACGGGCAAATCCTCAAATTTGTCTATAAATACAAGAAGTGTGAAGACCATTTGAAGCATCCATTCTACATCCAACTGAGCAATCATTCTGAAAGCTTCAAAGTCCTCAAAAGACATTCTTAGTCTTGAAACACTTCTTCTAAGCTGAACTTACTGTATATTCAAACACAAGCTTAGAGAGATATCCTATCCTTATACACTGATCTTCATTGTAAATGATATCTCATTAGTTGGAACCTTACTTCAACCCTTACCCCTTTCAAGTGAGTAAGTGAGAAGGTTGTAGTAGTAGAAGTGGTAGGAGCTGACTGTTGAGAGAAGAACAGTTCAGTTCTGAGTTGAGAAAGGGTACTAGGACTTTAGACATCCTATGGATCAATTCACCAAGGAGTGGTGTTCTTGATCAAGTGCACCTTGGCACTATAAAACAAGTTAATTCCAAGAGTGAAGGAATTATCCTGTTAAATCAGGGAAAGTGGATGTAGGATCTTGAGTCTCTGAACCACTATAAAATCTTGTGTTGTTTTACCTTCAAAGTACTTTCATACATTCAACACTGCACACAAAACTGATCTTTCAAAGAACCTATATTCAAAGATTGTGCAAAAACTATATTGGACAAGTTCTCTGAAAACTGGACTGTATTAATTGACAAAGTGATTTCAGAAACTAAAGGAGTCTAAACTACAAGGGCTAACCACTATTCCGCACATATAACTCTCCTAGATAGTTATTCAACTAAGTACTCCATAATACTTAGTAGTTTGATTATCTTAGAAGAGTTAATCATCTTCAGCAGAGTTGTCCAAGACAACCTTGCTGAGCTCTGGTTTGATCAAAAGTTGAAAAAGAATTGCGTACAAGTGTATTCCCCCCCCCCCCCGTACACTTGTTATATACTCCTTTTAGGACCAACAAGTGGAATCAGAGCAGGGGTTCAAAGACCACTGCTTCTGAAAATCCATCTTGATTTTCAAATCACATATTTAGTGTGGTCACTGAACTGATCTATCTGAAATCTTACAATTTGACTGATATCTTATTCTTAAGACATGGCCAACAACAATGTTGTTCCTCCACCTGCTGTTCAAGGATTAGACAACATGGCCACAAATCCAGTCAACCACATTTCACATCATAAACTGCCCATGTTCTCTATAGACAATTATGATTTCTGGAAAATCAGAATGAGAGCTCATCTTGCTTCTCTTCATACTGACACCTTGAGAGTAATCACAAAAGGTCCTTTTGTGTTTACTCAAACTAACCCCAGGGTGACAGATGAGCAAAGAGCTGATATAAGGGAACTGATTCCCAAAGATGAAGATGACTTCACTGCTGATGAAAAGAGAAAAGATAATCTGAATTATCTTGCCATGAACACCCTCTATCAAACAATTCCAGATGCAATCATGGGTAGAGTCTACCACTGCACCACAGCCAAAGAAATTTGGGATACTCTTGCTGAGATGTGTGAGGGTACAGAAAAAATCAAGGAGAACAAGCTCCAAGTTGTTGTGCAGAAGTTTGAACAATTCACAATGGAGTCTGAAGAATCCATTGACAAATTTGCTGGTAGATTCACTGATGTGATGAATGAAATCAACTCATTGGGTAAGATGTACTCCAGGAGAGAAGTTGGATTGAAGATCTTGAGAAGTCTCACTCAAAAGTGGGATGTCTATGCTGTGATGATGCAAAATACCAAGGATCTCTCCTCCATGCCCATGCAACAAATCTTCTCAGAACTCAAAGCCTATAAGTTTGACCTCAATAGAAGAAAGCCAGCAGAGGAATCCTCTTTACCAACCAAGGGAGTGGCATTCAAAGCCAAAACTGCTGAACCAGAAATACAGCCCACTCCAAGATTATCAAAGTCAGTCTCTAAGACTGAAATGAAAGAAGAAATGGCCCTCATGGCTAGGAGGTTTGACAAGCTCAACTCGAGGTTTGGTAGATACAAGAAATTCTACCAAGACAACAAATTCAGGAGAAAGTACAACTCCCCTGAAGATCAGGCCAAGGACAAAAAGCCTGAAGAGAAAAGATCAGAGGACAAGTAATCTGATAGGAGAAGGTCCAGTAGAGCTGACCCTTAATCATCAAAAGGAAGAGATGAATCCAAGAAGGATGATGATGAAGACCTGTGCTATAATTGCAAGAAGAAAGGGCACTTCCAGTATGACTGCCCTGAATTGAGCTCTAAGGAAAGAAGAGAGAGACAAGCCAAAAGAGACAGGAAGTTCACCAATAGAAAAGCTATGATGGCTGGTGATGAGTCTGATAGTGCTGAAAATCTCAACTCTTCTGATGGACTGTTCTCTAACAGTGATGATGATGATGATGATGTGTGCAACATGGCTATTGAGGATGATGAGGTATCCTCCACTTCTAGTTCACCATCATTCTTATCACAGAACACTAGTGAAGTCAACTTGAAACTTTCCTTTGGGAAGTTGATGGAAGATTTCACTAAATTACAAGAATTTCATGATAATTGTGTGAGAGAAAATGAAAGACTTTCAATTGAGCTTTCAAAACCGGCTGAGACAGTAATTGACATTAAATCTACTGAGTTGTATCAACAAGTCTTAAGAGAGCTTGAGGAAGCAAATCTCAGGGTAGTTGACCAACAAGGACAGATTGATGCTCAATTACTTAATCAGAAGAGAAAAGATTTTGAACTAAAAATTCTTCAAGCTAAGTTTGAAAACCTCTCACATGAGTATGACATTCTTAAATCAAGTGAAGAGAGCCTGAAACAAAAGATGTCTGCTTTGAACAAATCCTCTAGAGCAATAGAGGAAATTCAGAGTTATCAAAGACCTATGGCTCAAAGAAGTGGATTAGGCTTTGATCCATTTGAATCTTCACCTTGTCTTAGTGTTGCTTCAACAAGTAACACTAAGAAAATCTTTGTCAAATCAGTGGCACAACAAGCTGAAAATGAAATGATTCAGCCACTGAACAAAGGAAAGGGCAAAATGGATGATTTGCCTACTCAAGTGCCTCAGGGGACTAGGCCAAAACCTAAGGAAATGGCCAAAGCTCCTGATCACAAGAGGAATGTTGGTCAGCAGAGTAGGCCCAATGAAAGGGCAACTCTCCTGAACAATGTTCAGAGGAGTTATCCAAGGTATAATCAGCCTAGGCCAACTCTACTGAGAAAGCCTCAGCTGACTAGACCTAAGGACAACTATCCTCAAAGGCAAAATAAAATAAGACAACCAAAACCCTTCATGTCAAAGGGTAATGGTCATGAGAAAGCCTTTCCTCAAAGATTTTCTCAAGTAGCATAAAGAACTCATAAGTTCAGGAGATTTGACAATTCTCCTAAAACTTACAGAGTTAACACTTTCACACATACCTTCCCCAAGGCATTTAAGGGAAAAACAGTGTATGTTGATGCACAAGGAAAACAACTTAGCCACCTTGAATCAATCAGGGTGATCAGGCAAGTTTGGGTTCCTAAAGGTACAACTAACCTCTCAGGACCCAAAACTCAAAGGGTACCTAAACCTATCTAATTGCAGATACCTATGGCCCACAAGAAGAGGAGTATAAGCAAAAATACAACATGGTACCTTGACAGTGGATGCTCAAGGCACATGACTGGAAACAAGGAACTCCTCACTGATTTTATTGAAAAGGAAGGCTCAAATGTCACTTTTGGAGACAACTCACAAGCAACAACAAAAGGTTATGGTACTTTGATGATTGGTAACATCAAAGTAACCAATGTATCTTATGTAGCTGGTCTCAAATATAATCTCCTAAGCATCAGTCAATTCTGTGATAAAGATTTCAATGTTGAGTTCTCAAGTGGAAAATGCTTAATTAAAGATAAAGCTCAACAAACTCTATTGACTGGAACTAGGAAAGGAAATGTGTATTTTGCAGACTGGGACAAGTCTACTGATGCTGCATGTTTCATTGCTAAGAGCTCTAGTGAACAAAGCTGGTTATGGCATAAAAGGCTAAACCACCTGAACTTCAAATCAATGAACAAACTTGCTAGAAATGCATTAGTAAAAGGACTACCTAATGAGGTTTTCATTAAAGAACATGTGTGCAAACCATGTCAAGAAGGAAAACAGATTAAAGCCTCATTCAAAGGAAAACCAGTCATCTCTACTGAAAGGGTACTTGAACTTCTACACATGGACTTATTTGGACCAATTACCCCTGCAAGCATAAATGGTAGAAAATACACATTGGTAGTAGTAGATGACTTCTCTAGGTTCACATGGGTAGTATTTCTCCTTAATAAGAAGGAAACACAAGTCAAACTACCTGAACTTCTTAAGAGACTGTCAAATGAGAAAAGCCTTAGCATTATCAAGATAAGATCTGATAAAGGCACTGAGTTCATAAATTCATACATCAATGAGTATTGCACATCCAATGGAATAGCTCATGAAACCTCAGCAGCTAGAACTCCCCAACAAAATGGAGTTGCAGAAAGAAGGAATAGAACCTTAAAAGAAGCTGCTAGAACCTTAATTGCTGATTCAAACTTACCTAAGAGGTTTTGGGCTGAAGCTATAAACACTGCATGCCACACTCAAAATAGATGCTTGATTACTAAGGGGCAAGGCAAAACCCCCTATGTAACTCTGGAAAAGAAGAATGCCTAAAGTGTCATACTTTCACATATTTGGTTGTAAATGTTTCATTCACAATAATGGGAAAGAACAGTTGAAAGCCTTTGATAGCAAAGCTGATGAGGGAGTATTTCTTGGATACTCTCAAATCAGTAGAGCCTTCAGAGTCTACAACAAGAAAACCCTTATAGTGGAAGAAACACCTCATGTTGTGTTTGATGAATCTATCTTTGAGATCAGGAACAAAAACCTGGACCCTGAAGAGATCACACAAAGAATAACCAGATTGAGCCTAAAAGACAAGGACATTGAATTCATAGATGTTGTCCAAGCCAATCTCCCTGAAAATGCTATACTGGACAACTATCCTGAAGGCAATATTCCTGAGGCAAACCCCACTGAAGGAAGTGGTGAACTGAATGATCCAATCCCAGTTCACATCCAGGTAACAACTACCAATGAAGAAGCAGGCTCTGCTGAGGTAGTTAATGGATCCAATATTCAAGGGGGAACTCAAAATGTTGAAAATGCCAATGTCCCTGACATTGAGGACAACACCCCTGAATATGATCCTGAATTAGATCCTGCATTCAATTATCCTGAATTCTATAACACTGGTGACTCAACCTTAGTAGAGGACAACTCTACTGAAAGGATCAGAAAAAGAAGGACTTGGTTGTCTGACCATCCTACTGATCTGATACTTGGTGACCCAAGTATAGGAGTCAAAACCAGAAGTTTTCATGGTGAAAGTGCTATGTTCTGTTGTTTCTTGTTAGAACAAGAACCAAAAGACATTGATGAAGCACTTCAAGATGCAAACTGGATCACAGCAATGCAAGAAGAACTTAATCAATTCACCAGAAATGAAGTATGGGAGCTGGTGGATAGACCTTCACATCAGGATGTTATTGGAACCAAGTGGGTGTTCAAGAACAAAAAGAATGAGAATGATGTGATTGTCAGAAACAAAGCAAGACTAGTGGCAAAAGGTTATTGCCAGCATGAAGGCATTGACTATGATGAGACCTTTGCACCTGTGGCAAGGCTAGAAGCAATAAGGCTCTTCCTAGCCTATGCAGCCCACAAGAGGTTCAAAGTGTACCAGATGGATGTCAAGAGTGCCTTTCTGAATGGAGTCTTGAAAGAAGAAGTCTATGTGGAGCAACCACTAGGTTTTGAAGTTGGAAACCAAGTATACAGATTGAAGAAGGCTCTATATGGACTCAAGCAAGCCCCTAGGGCTTGGTATGACACACTGTCACAATTCCTCTTGGATCATGGATTCACCAAGGGAACTGTAGACAGAACACTCTTCAGAATCACTGAAGGAGAGGACATCTTACTTGTCCAAATATATGTGGATGACATCATATTTGGATCCCCCAATGAGAAGCTGTGTGAGAAGTTCTCCAAGTTCATGCAAAGCAAGTTTGAGATGTCCATGATAGGTCTGATGAATTTCTTCTTGGGTCTACAAGTCAAGCAATCAAAGGAAGGAATCTTCATCAACCAAGCTAAATACACCAGAGAAATGATCAAAAAGTTTGGGTGTACAACAAGCAAGCCAGTAAGGATCCCAATGAACACAAATTGGAAGATGGATCCTGATGAGAGTGGTATCTCAACCAATTCTACCGAGTATAGAGGAATCATTGGGTCACTCCTCTATCTCACTGCCAGCAGACCTGACATCACCTTTGCAGTAGGTGTTTGTGCAAGGTTTCAAGCAAATCCTAAGAAAAACCATCTTGAGGCTGCAAAAAGGATCTTGAGGTATCTCAAAGGCACTGAAAATCTAGGCCTTTGGTACCCTGCTGATGACAATATTGAGTTAACTGGTTACTCAGATGCTGATTATGGAGGATGCAGAATTGACAGAAAGTCCACTTCATGAACTTGTCAATTCTTAGGCAACAAACTCATATCTTGGTTCTCCAAGAAGCAAAATACAGTGGCTACTTCCACCACTGAAGCTGAATATGTTGCTGCTGGAAGTTGTTGTGCTCAAATTCTGTGGTTGAGACAACAACTAAGAGACTACAATGTCAACTCTACTGAAGTGCCTATCTTCTGTGACAATAACAGTGCTATTGCCATATCACAGAATCCTGTATTGCACACTAGATGCAAGCATGTGGACATCAAACATCACTTCATTAGAGATCATGTGGAGAAGAAGGATATCAAGTTGGTAAAGATCAACACAGATCATCAAAAAGATGATATATTGACAAAACCACTTGTTGAGGCAAGATTTCTGGATTTATCAGCAGAGTTGGGTCTACTTGATCCAGGGAAGTTGGACAAATGAATTCAAAGGAGGTTATCCATTCAAGGGGAACAAATGTCAAACTTCAGCAGACTTGGTCAAGTCTACTAAAACTCAGAAAAGATGAGCCTCATTTTTTTTTTCAGGACACTTGTCCATTGAATCTCAGGACAGTTGTCCACATCTTTTCAGGGCACTTGTCCTAGTGGGGTCAGATAAGTTGTCCTAGCTATCAAACCAAATCTTGGTCTGATAAGCACCTATTTTGGGTAATCATTGCCTATTTCGAAATCTGTCCCATTCCATATACAGATTCCATCTTTTTGGGATTAAATTTGTCTCCCACCCAAAAGGTCACTTTCCATGCATTAAATGCCAGGATTTAACTCTTGTTTGCATTACACCTTTTCAAGCCATGATCTACCTTGAAAACTCCCCAACCATTAACTAATATTAAATAGCCTCCACGTTTTGAATAAAACCAACCACTCACTGTTACATTGGTCTTTGACCATTGGATCAAAATTGGACAACTCCCCTGAAGACAATCCTGGCCGTCCATTTTGATTTCCACTTTTGTTCATCTGTGAATTGCATCAAGACCTCACCAACTCATTGACAAACATTCTTTTTAGAATATTCACAAGTCTTAAGAAGCCATATTCACATCACTTCTCCCCCACGCACTCAAACTCCTTGAAACCCTAGTTTTTCATACTCACTCAAACAATCTCTCAATATTCTCTCAATTTCATTTCTGTAAACCTTCAATGGCTCCCAAAGGTAGACCAGAAATGATCATTGATTTCTCCAACAAGGCTCTAGACCTTGATTTTGAATACTTGAGCAACAAAAACAGTCTTCACTTTGAGCCCATAGTATCATTTGAAAGTGAGGAACCTGAGATTACACCAACCCTGAGATGGTTGAGGAGAGCTGGGTTGCAGAAGTTTATGGAGGAAAGACCAAGCTCTTGCTTAGAAAGCTACATGGCTGAGTTCTTTGCTTTCCTCAAGTGGAGAGGTAAGCCTGAAGATGGTGAAGTCTCTACAAAGCTTTCATATGTGGCAGAGGGAGAGGAGGAAGAGAAATTTCATAGAGTGAAATTCTCTTCAGAAGATCTTGAAGGAGCTTTTGGATTGCCTTCTGAGGGAAGGAATCCAGAACTGTATGGTGCTGATCATGAAGAGGAAATAGCACAAGAATGGCTTTTAGTTCCAGGTCCAATCTCTTCAACACAAAACAAGAAGACTCTCAAGCCAAAATTTCTCAATCTATTTGAGGTAATCACTAAGAGTCTTATGAGCAATACTGGAAGCTTGGAGCAAGTCAGCCATCCAAGAATCAGAATTATGGTTGCAGTTATTGATGCTAGTGACAAAGGTATCAAATTTGATTGGAGGACCTTCATATTGTCTGAGATGATGAAGGAAAAGGCCAAGTTTAAGGTGAAAGCCCACAACAAGGTTGTGCTAGAAGGGAAACTCAAGTATTGCACCAGGGCAAGCTTGTTGATTGAAAGATTTTCCCATTATTCTCAAATGCAAACCTTTGCAAAGCCCCTCCCAGCCCAAAAGATTCTGTTTAGAAAGCTCAGCAAGAAAACTGAGCAAAGGAGGATGCTTATGGCCAAACCTGCTGAAGAGAAGGAGGAGGAAAAGCCAAAATTGAAAAAGAGGACAAAGGCCAGAGTGGTGAAAACAAGGAAAATGTCTCAAATCCCCTCAGAGGAGAACTCAGGAGCTTCAACTGAGATTGAAGAAGTTGCTAAAGAGGGAGTAAGTGTGCCCTCTTATCATTCAGAAGAATTGAGACAAAAGTATAATGAGACTAGACAAAAGTCTAGAGGTGATAAGAGGATCAGGGAAGTTGTCCCTGAAAAGGATGGTGAAGGAAGTGGGAGCAGTAGGGCCAGCAAGAGAAGGGTCAAGCCTACTGATAAAGTGCTGGAACTTCAGGAAGAAAGGTCTCTCCAACTTGCTCTAAGAGAGAGTAGAGCTGAAAGCAGGACCAAATCCAAGTCAAGGACCAACTCATCTGGTTCTGGAACTCCAGAATCCAAGGTCCCTGAAGGTCAACCAATAGAGGCCAACATCCCTGAAACCCAGAATATTGAACCCAACTCCCCTGAAACCCATGTTACCCCTCCCAACCAACCCATCACCCCTGTAAATCTCACTAAGAGATATTCTCCAAAAGGGAGTGTGCAGAGAAGTGGCATTGATGTGCTAGCAGACTTAGCAGTGGATGAGACAAGGCTCCTGTCCCCCCTATTCATCTATGCTAAATTACTCCAAACTTTTAGAACATGCACTCAATGAGCCAACTCCCCTGAGCAAAGCCCCTTCAGATCCATTGCTCTCTAAAGCAACTGAAGTACCTTCATTTCAGCCTAATCCTTCTGAAGCCAACCCTCCTGAACTTAACTTGCCTGAAGCTGCAATTAATGAAACCACAGCCCACTCCCCTATAGCCCAAAGTTCTCCATCAAATGAGAATGAGGAGGAGTATACTTATGAAAGTATGCTCAGAGGGGGAGCCAAGGCCACTGTGGACAGTCTGTATCCACAACTTGCTGATTTTCCAAGAATTCAGAAGACATTTCATGATTTGAGGATGCTTGTGGATGTAAAAGACAAAACCATAATGGAGATATCACAAGTCATCCAAGATAAGGGTGCAAACTGGTGGCAAGTAGAGGAGAGCAGATTGCTACACTTTGCTGGTGTGATGAAAACAAGATTCCTCACTGATGAGGAAGTTTTTGCAAAGTTGGTAGATGATAAAATCATTGAGGAGAAAGAGATAAAAGCTAAGGGCATCAAACACCCTGATAGCAGCTCAGATGATGATGATTCCCCTGATGATCCCTCAAACCCTTCAAATCCCAACCCTCCTGAAACCCCTCAAGCCAACCTCCCTGAATCTACTCAACCCAAGTCTTTTGTAGCAGACAGACTTTCAAACCCTCCTAGAACCTATCACAGGAAAGGCTCTGTATCTCCAGAGGTGTTGACCAAGGGTGGTAACACAACCAAAGACACATCTGCCAATGAAGGTTCTTCTAAACCCAAGGCACAGCCTAAAGATGTTGAGGTTCCTGTACTAGAGGCTGGTTTGGTTAAGGCCTATTCAGTGTCAGGAGAGTTGGACACTGATCAGCCCTTAATCATTCAGGATGACTCAGTGGCTGTTGAAATAAGCATTGTGATCTCCCCACAACTGCCATCTTTGAACCTTGTTGAAGGTAGAGATGATGCAGGTTTAGGTGATGGAGTTGAAAAGGAGAATTTAGTGGAAAAACCAGAGGGAGTAGTAGATGAAAGAGACGTGGTGATCACTAGAATAGTGAGTGTACCACCAAATGAGGGTGATATAAGTGAGGAAGGGCAGACTATTCTTGAAGTCAAATCTGAACTTCAGGAATCCCTTGATGAGAGGAGGCCTGTTTCTTTAAGTGAGGAAATTACTAATGAAGGAAGAAAAGAAGTAGTTGAAAATGAGAAGAAGACTGCTGATGTATCAGAGTCTTATGAAAAAGAAATTGAGGGTGATAAGTGTCTATTCCCTAACCTGTTTGACTTGTCTAACATTGCAGGTATAAGTCTTGATCAAATTTTTGCAGATGACTTCTTTACAGATGCTCCCATCCATGTTGATTCTGGATCAGCACAAGCCCTACTTGGCTTGTAATCAACAAAGCTGGATTCCTTGGCTCAACAAGTTCAATCAGCTCATGCAGAAACTTCTGGAGCATTAAATGAGCATGGAAGAACCTTGGCATCTTTGGAAATGAGGCTGACAGGCTCTGAGGATGTGGTGTTACCCACATTAGAAGCAAGACTTGAAGGAGTGGAATCTGGTCTTCAAACCATTTCCACTGAAGTTCACAAAGCCAAAGTCAGCATGGAGAACATCTCAAAGGAGGTCAAGAAAGATCAAAAGTTGCTAAGAGATAATCACAATGCCAATGTTCAAGCTATCAGATTGACCATTAAGCAAGCTCTTGGCAAGAAGACAACATTGCAAAAGAAAAGGGTAGAGGCACAAAGACTTGCTATGGTGAAAGCTGCCTCAGAGAAATTTTCCCAAGAAGTGATGGCCAACATTGCTAAAGGTGCAGTGGCCAACCTCACTGAGCTTCTTAAAGCCCAACTTGATGCATCCCTGAAAGCAACCTTGGAGGAGGTTGTCCAACAAAAGATGAAGCCTGTTCTAGCCTTTCTTAGCTTGAGCAGTGACAGGATGCAAAATATACATGATGAGAATGTATATTTGTTGGAGGAGATGAAATCTCTAAACCAGGCCCAATCCCTAATGGCTACAACAATGAGTGAGCTCAAACCCCAGTGTTTTGATGCTGCCAAAAAGGGGGAAAGGGAAAGAGCTAGAGCAAAATGTGCCTTGGTGATTGGAAGCCAAGCCAAAGGAAAAGACAAAGTTACTGAAGGAAAAGGAAAAGAGCCAGCAGTACTGAACTTGGAAGACTTGGATGAAGAAGAGCAGTTAGCACTTGCTTTGAAAAACTCAATGGCCTCAGCTCAAGAGGAAAGAGTGAGGTTACAGCAGAGACCAGGTGGTGAGGTGTCCAAACTAGAGGAAAGATCAAGAGGGCAAAAGGAAAGAAAAGGCAAGCTGAGACATTCACTGACTTTCCCAACAGCCTTGATCTACCACCTGAATTCAGAATTGATGATGATGAGCCTATCTCAAAGAAGGCCAAAGCTGCTGAAGAAGACAAGACTGCTGAAAAGGACAAGTCCTCTGAATCTGCCAGAAGTGCTGAAGGTCCCAAGTCCACTGAAGATGTTGAAGAGCTATTTGCTGAAGGATTTGGAACTGAGCCTAAGAAGAAGACAACTGTCCTAGGTCATGATCCATCAAAGTTGTTTCATGAAGGGTATGGCAAAGACCCTGAAACACAACAAAAACTGGCCATGATGAGGGCCCAAGAAAAGATGGATTTGATGGATGAAGCACAAAGAGCAAGAGATAAAAGAAGAGCAGACTTCCAGAAGCCAAGAAGGAAGAGAGCAACTTATAACAAGATGAAGCCACAGCTACTAATCCAAATGGACACCAAATATCCTCACTTGGATAAATGGGTGCCAATTCAGCTGAATGACTCATGGGAGGAAGCCAAAAGGGAGTTTGTCTATGACTATTATGTCATTGATAGATGGAATGGAAGAGATGCCAACACCACTTTTGCTGAGTTCATGATAGAGTATTACAGAGAACTCTATCAACAACTACTTGCAGCTGCTGATATTGCAAGATTTGAACTCACAGCTCCCAAGCCAATCATATACATGCTTCCAAAGCTTGAAGGATGGATTGACCAGGCAAGAATCCTGAAGGAATTTACTGAAATTCTCAAGCTGAACAAGATGGTTCTTGGACCCAAGGGAACAAACCAAGAAGCCATGGCCTTGAAAAGGAGAGTGTGGGCACAATATGGGATGGTGCCACCTCCTGAGGATGATCTCTGAAAATTGGCTAAGTCTTCTGACTCTTTTTGGATAGAAACTTATCTTATCTGAAGATATTTCTTTTAATTGGTCAAATATGCTGAAATTTGGACAAGCCTGCTGATGTGGTGTGCCTTGACAGACTGTTTATGATCTGGATACTCTGATACAAGTATTTGCTCTGATATGCATTGGTTGCTTTGATACAAGCATTTGTCCTGATATCCAGTTTCTGCTCTGATACTTGAAGTATTTTGTTTTTGCTCTGATACAAGAAGATGCTCTGAAACTTGAAGATCTAGATACTCCTAAGTGTTCAGTTGTTTTGCCTTAATACTCTAGATCTTATGTCTAGTATATGAAATGAATTGTTGTAATGAAATGATATCTTTAATTCATGCTCTGAAAAGTTATCTTCAACTATCAACATGCTTGTAATGACCTTTATATGAATGATAGTTGAACTACCTTTGAATCAAGATACATTATTGCTGAAATCTCTCTATGCCTATCTTTGAAACCTACTTGCAACATAAATAATGAATACACTAACACATTGTTTTTCAGGAATATTGACCTTAGTCATGTCTTCTGAAGATAAATGTAATAGGTGTAGTCAAGTCACTTTTGCATAGAATGTGTAGGTTTTGGCATCATCAAAAATGGGGAAATTGTTGGGAAAAAAATGAGATATGTTTTGATTAAATACCAAAACCCCCTGAGACATGCCTAAGTCAAGTTGAGTATGTTCTAGAGATGCATGATAGAACATATAGAATAAAGGCTAGATGAGAAGCTGATATGTTAGGCAGCTCTTAGTTGTATAGATGCACAATGTGAGGGGGAACCTATGCTTAGAAGTTTATCAAGAACAAGTCCCCTCAAGGCTCAAATTCTGGAACAATCACTAAACCTATGAAAGGCCAAATACACTCTATTGAAAGCCAAATGCTCTGATCAGGAGAGTTGTCCAGAGATGTTGTCTCTGTGCAAATTAAAGCAAGAACAAAGGTTCTGAAGCTCAAAGGTCAAGTATGCTGATCAGGAGAGTTGTCCAGAGAAGTTGTCTCACCATAATCAAGATCAAGTACTCTGAATTTACTTAAGGTCAACTATGCTGAAGAGATAGAGACAACCACACCTTAAAGAACTACAATGAATCATGCTAAGATCACTTTCAAGTGAAGCAAAAAGATAAGAGCCAAGTCATCTGAAGAAGAGCTAGCCAACCTTGCTGATAAGCAAGACTGCTGATAGTGATAAGGAGAGTTGTCCAGTCGATGAGGAATGTTGTCCTATCAATGGAACAACCTTCAGAAGCCATGTCCAAGTCCTAACAAGTGAATCTTAAAGTCAGACATTGGGAAGAGTGCTGCAAAATGAAGACAAAGTCTTACAAGCCGTTTATTACCCAAATGAGGACATGTCACTATCAAAAATCTGTCTTCCAGTTTGAAGAACTCAAGGAAGATATTTATAGCAATTTGGGACTGCCTCTCCAACGGGCAAATCCTCAAATTTGTCTATAAATACAAGAAGTGTGAAGACCATTTGAAGCATCCATTCTACATCTAACTGAGCAATCATTCTGAAAGCTTCAAAGTCCTCAAAAGACATTTTTAGTCTTGAAACACTTCTTCTAAGCTGAACTTACTGTATATTCAAACACAAGCTTAGAGAGATATCCTATCCTTATACACTGATCTTCATTGTAAAGGATATCTCATTAGTTGGAACCTTACTTCAACCCTTACCCCTTTCAAGTGAGTAAGTGAGAAGGTTGTAGTAGTAGAAGTGGTAGGAGCTGACTGTTGAGAGAAGAACAATTCAGTTCTGAGTTGAGAAAGGGTACTAGGACTCTAGACATCCTAGGGATCAATTCACCAAGGAGTGGTGTTCTTAATCAAGTGCACCTTGGCACTATAAAATAAGTTAATTCCAAGAGTGAAGGAATTATCCTGTTAAATCAGGGAAAGTGGATGTAGGAGCTTGAGTCTCTGAACCACTATAAAATCTTGTGTTGTTTTACCTTCAAAGTACTTTCATACATTCAACACTGCACACAAAACTGATCTTTCAAAGAACCTATATTCAAAGATTGTGCAAAAACTGTATTGGACAAGTTCTCTGAAAACTGGACTGTATTAATTGACAAAGTGATCTCTGAAACTAAATGAGTCTAAACTACAAGGGCTAACCACTAATCCGCACATATAACTCTCCTAGATAGTTATTCAACTAAGTACTCCATAATACTTAGTAGTTTGATTATCTTAGAAGAGTTAATCATCTTCAGCAGAGTTGTCCAAGACAACCTTGTTGAGCTCTGGTTTGATCAAAAGTTGAAAAGGAATTGCATACAAGTGTATTCCCCCCCCCCATACACTTGTTATATACTCCTTTTAGGACCAACATACAGTACAAATGTTTCCAGGCCAACGAGTCTGCATGGTGACTCATAATACCAGAATCGTCAGAAGTGCAAGAGGCATGTCATATCTTTTGTAGTAGCCTTGGACATATACAATTTTTGCAAATGCAGAATTATCGGAAAGTAGAACATCTCCAAAATCGGCCCTCTTTTTTTCAATCGACAATCCACATCAAAACGACTGGACTTATACCGTGGTCCACCACAAACCTTACAAGAATCTAGTTTGTTGTTTGCACCTAGGGGTGGGAATGGGTCAGGCCAGAGCTTAAGAAAAAAAGTCTAGGCCTGGTATATAATATTTGGGCCCAAGTCTGGCCCATAGCCTTTCATAAACTTTTTTTTAAAGGTTTTGTCTGACCTTTTTAATAAATAGGTCTGGCCCGAAAGCCTTTTAAAGACCTTTTTAGGTGTATTTCAAAATAAAATACAACAATTGAAGTAGCAGTACCACCAAATCATAAAAAACAATAACAAAATGTTCAAAAAAAAAAAACCAAAATATTCTTTCAACAATTACAACGAAAAAATACAATTTTATAATGAATGAACAAAAAATTCCTTAAAATCATTTCACATAATTGATGTATTTTGTCTTTTCATTTTAATGACACAGTCATTGTCATTTCAATCATTGTCGTTTTTATCTTAGGTACGTATTATCAATATTACTATTTTCCAACCGTGGAGTAGATGAATGGAGTACATGAAGTTGTGTCATTATTCTCATGTTGAGAAGACTGCAAAATATACATTAAACATAAAATTAATAAATGTAGAATCTTACTAAATTCATAAATAAAATCCATAAATTTCAAATAAATCTCATAAATCAATAACCATACAAATTTTTTAAAATGTGATTGTCCATAAAAAAAACAAGGGCATTTCACACCACCAACCACTGTGCAAAAATAAAAATAGAGAAACACAGAAAAAAAAATCAAAAGTTCAATATCTTTCCCAACTCAAGACAGGATAAATGACGGGATAAATAAACTAGTAATAGATTACAGATTATCAACAATTTGAGAATACTTTTTTTTAGGTATACTAATAATACTCATGATTCGACTAAGAATGAATATACAATAAAAAATATGTTAACCTCGATTCAATCGAGTGTGCAAAGAGAGTGTATTTTTTTTTGTTATGAAAGCGGGGCACAAAACACAGAGGGCACACAAAACACATACTTATTACTTTTAGGATTTCTCTAAACTGCGTATCTCATATATTATACTCCCTCCGTCCGCCTATAAGCTTCCCGTTACTTTTTGGCACATAGATTAAGAAAAGTGATTAAATAATATATATAGTACAAGTGATGTGATTGGAGAAGGAGAGAGATAGAGAGAAAAAGTAAGATATAAAGTGATGTGTAAGAAAAAGTATTTACCAAAAAGGGTATGGGAAGCTTATAGGCGGACGGACCAAAATGGTAAAATGGGAAGCTTATAGGCGGACGGAGGGAGTATTATTATATTTTTATAAATTGTATATTAATAATATTATATATATAAATTAATTTAAATAGGTCGGCCTGTTGGGAGGCCTATAAAAAAGCTTAGGTTTGGCCTCTTTAATTAAATGGGCTTTTAAAAAAGGTTGAGTCCGACTTATTTATTAAACGAGTCGAGTCGAGCCGAGCTTTAGTAGGCCGAGCAGTAGGCCCCTGTTGGGTAGCCTGGTTATGTGCACACCAATCAATCCTCTCCACCGGAAGACCCATCTCACTCATCAGTTGTTTGGTATCGTTAAAGTTCTTGGGAACCCTATTTTCTGAAGGGAAAATATCACGAATCAAGTTAATGACGTAATTATAAACAGTGACGGAGCCAGGTATTTGGTATAAATTTAATGACTTAATTGTAAACAGTGACGGAGCAAGGTATTTGGTATAGGGGGGCCCAATAACATTACTTTAAAAATAAAATAATATCAAAATATGTAATCATTATTTTTTATTATAGTATAGTCTAAACATCTCAAACAATATTAATATTATAGTTTATAAAATATACTCTCTCCGTCTCGTGGTATTTGGCATACTTTAATTGATTCAATTTTTAAGAAAATAGGATTTTGTGTTGTGTAAAGTAAAATAAATGAGGAGTGTTTTGAGTTATTTAGTGAAGTTTAGGAAAAATAAAATGAAGTTTTAATGATATCAATAAAAAAAGTGTACAATTAATCTCAGAACGAATGAAATAGTATATTACATGTATTTTCATATATAAATATGCAAAATCTTGAACAAACAAAAGAACAATTTAAACCTGGTCTGGTGGGTTTTAGAAAAACCTGAAAACTATTGGACCAACATCAAATGGAGTATTTGGATAAGGGTAGCATCATTTAAAAAAATCCTCTCTCTACAAAACTCTCTCTCCCCATCCTTCTCGCCGGAAATCGGCACACCCCCTTCTTAAGCTCAAATCCTCTTCTTTCCCCTCCCTACTGTTGATCCTCTCCCTAACCCAATGTAGATCGGATAAAAGCTATTGAGATCGGGTCCTTGCTACTGTCGCCGCCCAACACCGCCACCGCCGAGTCGTCGGACCACCGTGTCGCTGCCGGATATCCGTCTTGACCTTTTTATTTTAAGATTTTTCAGCGGGTGAAGGCCTCTTTTTCAGGGATTTAGTTGGGATCAACGGGTGAATCTCCCGGTCGGAGCCACGGTGGCCGATGGGTGAGTCATCCGTTTGATCCCAATTTATTTTCGTTTTTATGCTTCTGCATGTTATCTTAGTTTGTTTTCTAGCTTAGATCCGGTGTTTTTAGTTTAGTTTTTTGCACTTTGTTGTTTCTGCCTTTTGTTTTTTATTTCCCCTGTTATTTTACTTTCCCTGTTGTCCTGGTTTCTCCGCCTGTTTGGGTGTTTCTCCCCTGATGTGATGGGTTTTCTTCCCATTTACGGGTTTTCCCATGGTGGGATTCTTGTGCCTGTTGGAGCTGGTAGCCCTTGGGCCCGTTCTTATGTGATTTGGGAGGTTTATAGCGCGAGTCGTGGTGTGCGACAATCTGTTCCTTCTCTGGAGCCGGTTTGCTATCTTCTTAGATCGCGGATCTTCAAGGAATACTGGGTTGATCCTTCCACTCTCTCGCGATTGAGTTTGGAAAATGTGGTCATTGGTAGAAATTAACTGTTTTGGATAGGTGAGCGTGAAATGTAACTTATTTTCCTATCTGTAATTTTACCCTAAAAAAAAAAAACATCAAATGGAGTATTTGTTTTTTGGAGCAGAATATGTATATATATTATAGAAATTTTAAAATTGAGTGGGGCCCAAATGGCCCCCCTAGGCCTAGTGTAGATCCGTCTTTGATTGTAACCCCTATCAGACAGTGTATTTTCCGTTTTAATATTCAGAAATCGGGAATGGATGACAATTGCAAATGAGATTCATAACTAGAATACAGATTTTTATCCGCTGCACGAAGCATGTCATAAAACTGTGCAACATTCTCATTAGAGGGTTCTTCATTTTGTGGCTCCTCTTGCACATTTCAATGTTTGACCACCACCAGTTAGGTCTTCTATCATATTGTGGAACGAGGTAGGCCCCGTTGTGTCAACTCCGTGTGAAGTTGACGCAAATCCATTAGAGTTCTGAAATAATGAACGTGGATCTTAACTCTCCACACCGTGCAAAAGCCAATTATAATAATTAGGTTTAAATCCATTGTTGTATAAATGTTCTTTCACATCACTAGGATCTCTAAACATTTGATTTCGACATCTAGTTTTCGTGCAAGGACACTTAATTTTTCCTTCCCTTATCGAATCAAAGTTACTAGTGATTTTTTCAATAAATTCATCTAACCGATTAAAAAATTTGAGGTTAATAATCTCATACATCAATCTTGGACCATACGTCCAACTACGACTTTAATAATTCATGTCGATTTGTTTCATAATGATGAATATTTAAACTTTAATTAAAAAAATTATAAGTTAAATATATATTTTTCTAAAAAAATTTGGCAGAGTTTCATCTAATTCTATCGTATTCCCAAATAATCAAATTCTACGTGCATCCATTTCCAATTTAATTAAAGTTAATCAAGTCGGTACACATATTCTACAACAAACAAATTAACAAGTCGGTACACATATTCTACAACAGACAAATTAACAAGTTAATCAAGTCGGTACACATATTCAACTCCAACATCATCATCTATACATAACAAAAAATTAATTTAACAACCTAACAATATATATATAGCACTAATTAATTTCACAATATCCTAACAATATAATTTCATCATATACATACATGCATGGATATATCAATTATTATAACAATAAAATTAATTATAATTTCAACAATATTCTAACAAAATATATATATATATATATATATAAATTCAACCATATACATAATTTTATAACAAAAATACAATTATATATACACATGGAGCTGTCAAAATAGGTTAAGCCCATTGGATCAGCCCGCCCCCGCCTATTAATATAGTGGGTTGGACTAAGTATTTAAGAACCTGTTTAGGAGCAGATCCGTACGATTTAGACCGTATGGATCGCGGGTTTTGATGGGTTGGCCCACATGCTTTTTTATTTTTATTTTTTATATGTGTATAAAGTATAGAAGTTCGATGTTTTCTGAGAAATTTCGATCTTTGATTTGCACTCGCAATTGGTTGTATGGTTTTGCATCTACTCGTAAGTTATATTACATTTTAAGCCATATTTTATGTTTATTTTTCATATTCAACTATTTAACTATTGTGTTTTATATATAGATGAAGATTGTGCACGCATTGAGACGACTTTGTTGAATGAGGAATATTTATCTAATGTTGTTGAAAATTGTGTGTATGAACGAGGTCGAGAAGGAAATGAAGAGGACTTTGATGATGATATTTGAACTTAAATGACTATTTTAATATCTTATGTTTTATGTTGATGAACTTTGGACTCTATTTCATAACATTATGTTTATGTTGATGAACTTTTATATGTATGATTTATTTATTTGGACTATTTTGTAGACATTATTGTTTGAATTTTAAATTTATGTAAACTTTTTTTTATTATTTTTTATTAATTGTTTATATAGTGTTGTACGAGCAGGTTGCTGTGATTTTCCGAATTGGGGATGGGGTGTTGTACGAGCAGGTTGTTGTGAAGAAGAAGGGTCATGTCCCTTTTATATTGACTTTAGTGTGGGCATTAGCGAGGGAGAGGGGCCCTCGTGAATTTTACCGATGTGTCATGCGAGGGCCCTCACCCTCGCCAAATAACGTGGGCTAGTTTTGTCGACATATCCCTTGCTATTAAGCAAGGAATTTTAAATTTCCTCTGCAAATAACGAGGGTTTTTATGTCCCTCGCTATAGCCCTCACCATTCTGATCTACCTCCGTTAAAACACTCTCTATTTTGTGAGAGATTAACGTCGACCCTCGCTACATTGTCCATTTGTTTTATAGTGAGACGACGATTCTCATTCTTTTCTTCTTATTCTTCGATGTAGAGGGGGTGGGGCACTTTTGATTTTTCATCTGAAAAAGGGGATTGGACGGTTATGTATTAGAATTTGGTGAGGGTTTGGCGAAGGTAACATAGCCCTCATCTTTTTTTACCTAAAATGTTGTCGTTTACAACAGTCATAAAAATGACGAGGGCTTTTCCACTCGTTTTGGCAAGGGTTTACATAGCCCTCACCATTTTTTTAAATTTCTCATATGGCCCTCTTCAAATCCTCATCATTTGGTGAAAAATAATTCATCCGTCGCCAAACCTTAGCTAGTGAACAATCTTTGTAGTGTAGTATTAATTTGTAATCGTCGTACTCATCTAAATAATACGAACTCTTTTCATATGTGGTGAACATAGTTAACACATCATTAGTATAATTCTTATTTTTATTTTTCCAATGTTTTTTGTTTTTTCGCATTCGGTATATATATAGCATAAAATAAGATTTTGCAAATTATAATTGAAGTATAGTCTTGAATTTTGGTCTCACATGTCACATTTCCGAAAGGCATATTTGTGTGTATATGTGTAAGTAATATTCTTGATGAGTGGGGGCATGAAGCCAACTATTGTCTATAAAAGTAAAATGAAAGAATAGCCAAACAAAAATGTCAAACCTAAGCCAACAATTTCGGAAAAATTATCTACCATCTAAAGAAATAATATATTAGCAATGTAAAATATTTGTCTAATCTTGTTGTATTGACACCAAATCAGAAAAACGCCGACTATAAACTTGATAATGCTATAAAATAGGAAGAGAGAGAGAGAGGGTCTGCAAAGCAACCTCTCTTCTTTGGATCTCTGAATTATATTATTATTATTATTTTCTGATTAAATTAAGGAACAGGTATTTGATTTACAAAAACCAAAATATAAAAAAATTATTAAAAAGGTAAGCAAAGTGGTTTTACCTGTGATTGTTTCTCTAATCTATATTCTTGATTTCTTGCAACTGTTTTAATTAAATTGAGGATCATTTTCCATTGTTGTTGTTTTTGTAGAAAAATTATGAGCCAGGTTCGAGCAAATTCATCTCCAGATTTGATTTTCCCCTCAGCAACAAAAAATCAACCATTCGATGATGTGGCATTACAAGGTACAAAAGATCTTAATTTTGTAATCTTGATTTTCTTTTTTGATTTTGAAATTGTGGGATTTGCTTATTTTTTGATGTTTTTAGATTGCAATTGCAAAAGGGTTTGAATATTTGATAAGAAAAAGATTGAATTTCTTGAAAACCTTGGCTAGGTCTAATGATTTAATTAATTAAAGGTAGTTTTTAATGTACAGGGGTAGCAGCAAATGTAAAATTACTGCTGAAATTAATCCAAGATCATAAAATTGCTTGTGATCAAGAGAAAACTGATCATAGGAGGATGTTGAGGGTAGCTACAATGATGACAATCTTGGATAATGTAAGAGAGAGAATTCAAAAATGTCAATCTTTTGGCAATAAGAGAGCGGAAGCAGAGCTTAGACGGTGCAACACCGATCTTAGGCGTAGCCCCGTCCCAAGGGGGGAAAATAAGAGGCGTGGGGGTGATGCTGATGCGGTGGAGGAGGTCGTAGACGAGGAGAAGGATGCGTTGAGACGAGAGCTGAGCGCGAGCTTAGCCGCTCAGAAAAGACTCCAAATGATGTGCTCTAGCTTAGGGAAAGAAAAACAAATTATGACTGCTGAGCTTTCGAAGAAAGTACACGAGTTGAGTGAGATGGAGGAGATTATAAACAATCTAAAGGAGCAAAACGAGACGTTGCGCCAAAAGGTGCAAGAGTGTTTCTCTGATCATAACGGTAGTGGTGGTGGTGGTGGTGGTGGTGAGCCGCCGATGGCTTTAGTGTTGCAAGAGAGAAACAAGGTTTTATCGGAGCAATTATTAAGGTCGCTCGATGGATATAGGTCGATGAAGAGGAAGCTTAAAGTGACGCAAGAAGAGAACGTGATAATGCATGATACTATAGACGAAATGGGGGTGAAGGTTGTGAGGAGTCTCGAGAGAGTTAGAAGCCTTAAAGAAGGAAGGTCGTCTTCTTCGTCTGATCCTCCGATTGGTGTTCAAGAGGAGATTGCCGTATTGGAGAGGATGTTCGAGGGTTTCAAAATGGTGGTGGAGAAGCACGATAAGAAACGACACGAATGTGGCCACCCTAACGGCGAGATCAGCGCCCGTAAGCCTTCTATTCTAGCGTGAATAGACGAGGCTGACGGACGGAGATTGAGCTGAATTTTTGCCTTTCTTTTCTTAATTTGATTGGAAGTACTAGTTTTGATGTTTATTTAAGTTATGACATTGTAATAAGGTATACTTAAACCTATGTGAGTTATGCAAGAGGGATTAACTTTGTGTATATTCTTGTGTGGGTGTGTGTGAACGGCTGGGGATTTGTGTAGCTTATCAGCCTGTATTATTGTACAATATTAGTGTTTTTTTTGTGTAAAGATAGCCTGACAAATTTTGTTTTTTCTAGTAAATCAATGTGCTATAGTGATAGGGGTAATAGTTTAAGGTTCTTGTTAGCTTTTTTCATGATGAAATTAAGGTTTCTTTCTGCCCATTATGTATATTTTCTCGTGATTTGGTAGTTAATGTTCGTGATATATATTGATGAATAAGAAAATTGTAGATGGTCAGGATAGAAAAATTCGGATGGGAAAATCCCAATAAATAGTGATTGTTTGTGTTTATTTTGTGGTTTTAAGTAGGGTATAATGTAATTTGATGTCAAATTAATTGTGTAACAGTGTGGATGTTATATTATTATAATAGTATGATATATATATGTATTTTTAGGAGCGAATGTAATTAGATGGTGAAATTCGAATGCTAAATTCCGAACTAAAACAAGATGGGGGACCACTACTACATATTTGGCCTTGGAGAGCTTTTAAAAGAGCTCTCCAAGTGGGAGCTATCCAAACTAAATTGCACTTGGAGAGCCCTTAATATCATGTGCGCTCGTCACTTTTCTATTAGGCTAGTATCACATTTGAGTTAAAAGGCAAAAAATTATATACAATATTACATACATGCAATATTGACCAATTAAATCAATATTCGTGAGTCAAATGTGGATCAACGTGGGTCAAAGCGGGTCAACCTTAATTATAATATTTATTTTCGATCTAAAATATTATCTTACCACATGATCAAAACTATGTTACTACTTGACATAAATTTTGTCACTACAAGACTAAAAGTGTATTACTACAAGTCAAAAATTACTCTGGACACTTATTTTTTTTTAGCAAAATTACTAAAATAATTCTTACTTATCCGGCTACTACATGACTAAAACAATGTTACTACAAGACCAAAATTTTATCACTATAAGGTCAAAAGTGTATTACTATATGTCCAAAAATATTCTGGATAGTTAATTTTTTGGGTGAATTTACAGAATGTTTTGACATGTAGTATTAAATTTTTAGTCTTGTAGTGGTAATTTTTTAACCTTGTAGTAACAATATTTTGGTCATATAGTAAATCACCTGTTTGCAACCCGCAAATTTTTTGGGCAACCCGGATCCGTGCTTATCACCCACGAATTTTTTAAAATTATCTTAATTTAACTTTTGAACTAAATGGGCTTAGAGTTTTAACTTATCAAATTAGTATGAAATGCATGTATGAGATATTTCACATAATATTAACCGAGTTAAAATTAGTGTTACATTTCATTATTTGTGATTGACATGTTACACATTTCTATTGTCACACTTTAGTCAAATGTTCAATTTAAAAAATATATTGTTTTTTCTTTAAAGAAAAATATGTCTTTAAAAAAATAAAATATCTTAGCACAGGATCATCACTGATGAAATATATTTTAATAAATTAAATAAAATATCTTACCTTAGCCTAATAAGATCTTCATCATTGCTGAAATATAGTTTTTGGTTTTCTCTAATTAAATAAATACGCTTTCTACCCGATTTGGGCTCCAGGCCTGGGCGTCTCTTGTAAATTGTTTTGACACCTATATATTTCATTTTAATTTCTTGAAATTTGTCACTTCTTGCTCAATCGTTGACAATTAAGACAATATTGCCAAATAAAATTTTAAGTTACAAATGAACTTATTATTACAAAAAAAATTTGAACTTTTTTTATGAATTTTTTTATTATAAATTATAATCAAAGACTCGAGATAAATTAATCACAAAAATTTATATGCAATATTGCATACATGCAACATTGACCAATTAAGTTAATTAGGCTGAAAATATTGACTTATTAAGTCAATAGACTAAAAATATATGTTATTGGGTCACCATTAATTCATTTGGATTAATTATTTTATTTGTCAATTGACCCACTTGTGTTTTAATTTTGATCGACGTTTATTTTACATGTTTTTGTGATTTTTTTTATTTTTTATTTTATTGTCGAACGCGGGCTATTAAATGTAGTAATTCAAATTGTAATATGTAGTAACACACATTATTTTATTTAGTAACACATTTTTTTCTAGTTTTTTGTTGATATAGTAACTCACATTATAATATGTAGTAACATATATTATCGCATGTAGTATACACAATAACCATGTTGTAATACAAATTGTTTTATGTAGTTACATATAGTAACAAACACCTATTTAATGTAGTAATTCAAACTGTAGTATGTAGTAACATACTCCCTCCGTCCGCCTATAAGCTTCCCATTTTACCATTTTGGTCCATCCGTCTATAAGCTTCTCATACCCTTTTTACTAAGTACTTTTTCTTACACATCACTTTATATCTTACTTTTTCTCTCTCTCTCCTTCTTCCAATCACATCACTTGTACTATATCTATTATTTAATCACTTTTCTTAATCTCTGTGCCAAAAAGTAGCGGGAAGCTTATAGGCGGACGGAGGGAGTATAATTCTTTATGTAGTTAAACACATTATTACATGTAGTAATAACACAAACTATTTTATATAGTAATACAGATTCTTTTATGTAGTAAAACATTTTTTTTCTAGTATTTTTGTTGGTGTAGTAACTCACATTATAATATGTGTAGTAACATATATTATTGCATGTATTAAGATATATTATTGCATGTAGTAATACAAAATAACCTCGATTCATAATAATTATTAAAGAATATTAAAAAAAATAGAAAATATTTAAAGATTAAGACCGTCGTAAATTATAGCTTCCGACCGCGGTCTGGGGTGGTCGGAAACTGCCCGAAGAAGACGACCAGATACAGTTTCTATTAGTGGGTGTATTTATAAAAAATGTGGATGTAAATTGGACTGTCAGTTGATGTATTTATAAAGAATGTGGGTATAAATTGGACTATCAATGAAGTCAAATACTTGTATGCATGCGAGTGCATGGTACATACCTCCTCAATTTCATTTTTTTTTAATTCAAATTATCTGCACCCATTCATTTAATTAGTTCACCTCCCAAATTATTTTTTACTTTAATTATTTGCACTTACACATTTAATGAGTTCACCCCCAAATCTTTTTTTACCACGGTTATATGTACTCGCTCATTTTATAAGTTCACTCCCAAATCGTTTTTTTACCACGGTTATCTACACCCGCTCATTTTATGAGTTCACTCCCAAATTATTATTTTATCACGATTATTTGTACCCACTCATTTTATGAGTTCACCCCAAAATAATTTTTAAAAAATAATCACATTTAAAAAAATTATATTATCTTTTTATTAATTTACACAAAATATAGTAAAATAAACTCTAATTTATATATTTACAATATATAGACGAGTTATTGTCGAGTTACCGTCGATTCACCACCAAGTCACCCATACTTTTTTAAAAAAATTGTAAAAATATATTTAATAAAAAACTATCGAAATTAGCCACAAATCTCGATTTTTTTCTTTTTAATTTTTTCCCCTCCTCTTTTCCTTTTTTCTTCCCATTTTCAATTCTTTTTTCCAAATTTTTTATTTCTTCGTTTTTTTTTCTTTTTCTTTTTTTTTCCTGCCTTTCTTTTTCATTTTTTTCATGTGTATTTTTTTAATCTTAATACAAAATGTTGGGATATGAATCCTAAAACAAGTCCTAAATGATGATTGAAAGATAAAAGATAAAGTTTTGATAAGCCAAAAGAAGTTTGAATTTTTCTAAGTGTTGACTAATCTAGTCTAGTTAAGTTGAAGTCATCTTGAACAAGATCAGTAGAGTTCACATGAGTTAACATATGAAAAGACAAGTACTTATAATTGATATCGTATTATTACTTCATATGTGTTTATATTAACTGATTAGATTGTTATTGAGCTATGAATAATTGTTGTATAGAGCTCATGTTGTTGAATGTAATAGATAGATTCTTTGTATAGTTTTCTAAGTTGACTAAGCTATAAGCTTAAAGTAATGTAATAGTCTTGTTAAGATAGAATAGTCTACTGTTGAAAATTGTAAGAGAAGGCTAGACAAAAAGAGTTGAAGTCTACTACGCAAGTCAGGAGGACTACAAGACAAGTGCTTACATGACTACACAAGACAAGTTATCTAGAAGTCAACTTGGAGATACTTAAAGGAAAAGCGCGTATAAAGATAAGATTACAAAGTTAGTTAGAAATAACTACTTAAACAAGAAACGCGTGGAAGGATAAGAAGATTCAGTTAGAAGTTAGTTTTCAAGAAGAGTTGGTTACAACTAACTGAGTTCTTGATTTCTAGAGTCTATAAATACCTCAAGGTGTTTATCATTCGAGGACGACTGAAAACACATATACTGAAGCTACATACTGAAGAACTGTTCGAAGTTTCTCTCAGAGATTGAAGTTCAGAAAGAAGCTACGCAAGACAAGTGAAGAACAAGAAGGCTACTACTGAACGAAGAGAAGTTTTATTTTTGTTTACTATTTCAAGTTGCTAGTTACTTGTAAAATAGCTAGTTAGATCGAAGAGGCACTTGGTAGTGTTGTCGAGAAGATCTAAGTCTTATTTCTTGGGACTTAAAGCTACAAGAACATATTACTCCATTGGACGAGTTAATAAGAATATCACAACTGGGTTGTGAGAGTGGATGTAGACAAGTTGTCGAACCACTATAAATCGTTTGTGTTGTTTACATTACTGTATTGTTGATCTTAATTGCTTAATTGTTTAATTGCTTAACTACACTTCTAAACTAGATTAGTTGAGTATAGAACAGAGTTCTTGGATTTTAAAGAGTTGAGTATAAACTTTAATTGGGCTCATTGTTAATTTCGTATTCCGCACATTGTAATTCTGATATATCGAAAGATTTTAGAAAAGTCTATTCACCCCCCTCTAGACATTTTCTTTAGCTTCCCTCGATATTAACTCAACCTTTGGGACCTACAAGTGGTATCTGAGCAGTAGTTTACGAACTGCTGTTTCTTGATAACCGACTTAAGACTTAGGGTGAAGTTGTGGTTCTTAATCATACTTGCTTACGTGTTCTTGATCAATATTCTTGATATATCTGTTTCTTGTTCCCTGTTCTTAAACTGACTGCTTCTTGATCATAAACCTGCTTAATACATATCTTCTTGAATCATGTCACTCGAAATCAGCGCTAACAAGTTACCTAAGTTCCAGGTTCAAGATTATGACTATTGGAAGCTAAGGATGGAAGCCATCTTCAGTTCCACTCACGACTTAATGATCTCCGTCATCACTGAAGGTCCGATAGTGACCATGATCCCAAATACTGCTGCCCTCGACATAAATCAACTCGTGGGTACACTCGTCAAGAAACCAAGGTCAGAACTAACCTCAGAAGAAATGAGACAGAATAATTTGGATAGCTTGGCCAAGAATTACATCTTACACACTCTTCCTAACGAGTATCTGGGAAAAGTGCTAAAATGTAAAACTGCCAAAGAAATGTGGGATCGCTTAGCTATCATTTGTGAAGGGACATCCCTAATCAAAGAAAGCAAGCTTTCTACAGCAGTCCAAAGATTTGAATCATTTCATATGAAAGCTGGCGAAACAATAGACCAGTTGGATACTCGTTTTACCAAAATCATGAATGACTTGGAAGTCCTTAGTAAATCCTATACTCCGCGAGAAATCAATCTTAGGATTCTCAAAAGCCTTGATAGTCGATGGAAAATGGTAAAAATGCTTGTTAAGAATACCCAAGATATAGACGTATGGACAGTAGAGACCATGTTTCAAACTCTAAAGGCCCATGAGTTTGATTTAGACGAAGATGAACCTATAGTAAGTAGTGACAGAGAACATGCTGTATCTAAGAACGTTGCTTTTAAGGCTAGTTCGTCTAAGGTAGACAGGTCGAAGTCTAAGACTAGGTCTACTTCTGTGAAAGACGAGTTAGATACTGATCTTAGTCTGAAGGATCAGGTAAGCCTCATGGTTAGAAAGTTTGATAGGCTGAATAAACGTTTCGGAAGATATAAGAAGTTCTATAGAGAGCATAGAGGGTCTGCTTCTAAGAACTCGTCTGAGACCAGACGAGACCGAAACTCGTCTGAAAGGAGAGACGAAGTCTCGAAAGGTAACAGACAAGATAGAGAGTCTGATGGTAGGAAGATTACTCGTTCTGATAGACGTGATAAACGAAGGAATAACTCTCCTATTAAAAAGGCTACTAATGATCTCTTGTGCTATAATTGTGAAAAGCCAGGTCATTACATATATGAATGTCCAGACCTAAGCACTGATGATCAAGAAGAACGCAAAACACGAAGGGAGACAAGATACAACCGTGGCAAGAAGGAAATGATGGCCAATGATGACTCTGAGTCTGACTCAGACGAGTTACCATCATCCTCATCTAGCTACCCGTCTGAACCAGATCACGATGAAGCATTCATAGTAGATGATGGCTTATGCTGCATGGCTAAAATCGATCAAGAGGTATCATCTGCTACATCTTTTCAATCTTGTGATGAATCAGAATTTGATGAAAGTGATACTGCCAGTAGCAATGTAGGGAGTAGTCTTCAGCACTCTACTAGTGCAGTTGAAGACGACCTCCTACTTGCCAACCAGGCATTCATTGAAGTCAGCGATGAAAATATTATTTTAAAACAAGAAATCATTGATCTTAAGGAAGCTCAGTCTAAAGTAGATCCTAATATAACAGTCCTAAATGAACGCTTGCAAGAAGAGTTGAGTCAACTCAAAGACAAGTGTGCATTAACAGACAAGTTGTATCAAGACCTACTTAAGACACATGCTACTGAGAAACATGAATTCAATGTTTTAAAAAGCAAGTGCAAAAAGCTTGAAGAACGTAATAAGTTCTTAGAAACTGAGGTTGTCACTCTAGACCTTAAACTTACTGACCTGATTAACTCTTCTAAGGTTAACCTTGAACTGTCAGATAGGTATAGGGCTCCTGCTGACAAGACAGGCATAGGTGCTGAGACATCAACCTCGTCTACTCAAGCTCCTAAGAACCCTACTATTTTCATCTCAAGCTCTTTGACTAATGATAAAGGAAAAGGACCAATGATATACGATATTGGAACTCCATCCGAAGGCACTGTACCCAAACAGACTCAAGTTAACATTCCAATTACCAAGGAAGGTAAAAAGAAAGTTAACAACAAGGTTGTTCCGTTTAAGTCAAGTCAACAAAGGACTAGAAGTCGTGGACGACCTAATCAAGTCAGATACGAGGACTGGTACCCTGAGGAGACGCGTACTAGACAAGTACAGACTAGACGACAAGAGCCTAGACCTCCTTTCATAAGGCAGTCTCAGCTCTACTCGTCTAGACCTAGACAGGAAGGTCCAAAATATCGTACACAAGCCGTCCTATATCCTCCACCTTTGTCATATGATATCGAAGGAGAAGAAAGACCTAAACATGTCTATAAACCGTATGGACCTAATGCATATAAACCCTACTCTAACTATCATAGACAAGTGCCTGCTCAAGTAGAGATTAAGTCTAAAGGCTATCTCCAAAGAGTAGACCCGAACTCAACTGATAGGCTAGACAAGGACAACAAGGTCTTATTTTGCAACAAATATGGTCGAAAGCTTAGAAGATCAAACTTGTTCAGGACTCCAATGTATATTTGGATTCCATTGAACTCGACTAACCCCCCAGGACCCCATTAAACAAAGAGGGTACCTAAATTATGAAATATCATCTAATGCAGGGTCGACTCGATCTATACAAGAAGGGTGGCTCAGTAGGAGAAACCTGGTACATAGACAGTGGTTGTTCGCACCACATGACTGGTACCAAGGCTCTCTTATCAAGTTATCATGAGCAAGAAGGACCAAAAGTGATATTTGGTGATAGCTCCACTGCTGTTACCAAAGGATTTGGTTACATTCGGAATGGAGACATAGAGATCCAAGATGTCTCATATGTTGAAGGCTTGAAATACAATTTACTCTCTGTTTCACAATTCTGTGATCGTGGATACAAGGTGCAGTTCAAGAGTCGCAAATGTGAAATCATTGACAAGAGGACTCATACCGTACTACTCGTCGGCATAAGACAAGGTAGTGTGTACATTGTGAATTGGAATAGTTGTCCACGGGACACTTGTCTTCTTACTAAGACACCCAAAGAGGTCAGTTGGCTTTGGCATAGACGCCTTTGCCACATGAACTTTAAGGTGATTAATAAGATTGCAAGAGATTACCTTGTTGAAGGTATACCCAACGAAATCTATTTCAAATCACATGTATGCGATGCCTGTCAGAAAGGTAAACAGGTAAAAGGTTCCTTTAAATCTATTCCATCCCTCTCAACAAGTAGAGTTCTCGAACTCCTACATATGGACCTACATGGCCCAATAACTCCTCCAACTTTGAACGGTAGAAGGTACACACTTGTTGTGGTAGACGACTATTCTAAGTTTACTTGGGTAGTCTTCTTACACAAGAAGAGTGATACACAAACACTCCTACCTGATCTGTTGAAGAAGATTCAAGTTGAGAAGAATCGGTCCATTGTCAAGATCCGTAGTGACAAGGGTACTGAATTCATTAACTGTTATATTAAAGAATTTTGTTCTAAGCGTGGCATCCAACACCTTACTAGTGCAGCAAGGACACCACAACAAAATGGAGTAGCAGAGCGAAGGAACTGAACTCTTAAGGAGGCCTGCAGGACCATGCTGACAGAGTACAATACTCCTCAGAAGTTTTGGGCAGAAGCGATCAATACTGCATGTCACTCCCAAAATAGAAGTGCTATCAATAAAGCACTAGGTAAGACGCCCTATGAGGTATGGAAAGGTCGAAAACCCAGAGTTTCATATTTTCATATATTTGGCTGTAAGTGTTTTATCCATAACAATGGGAAAAGCAAGTTGAATGCATTCGATGCTAAAGCAGACGAGGGGATATTCTTAGGATACTCCTCGACTAGCAAAGCATTTAGAGTATTCAACTACTCAACCCTTTGTGTGGAAGAAACACCACATGTGGTTTTCGATGAATCTCAACAGAACACGTCTGCCAACAAGATCAGTGAGAAAGTTACTGAGCTAACTATCGAATCTGACAAAGATTCAGAGGTATATGAATCCGTTCAAGCATACAATCCATTCATGAAAGCTCTCGAATCAGATGACAAAGAAAAGGCAAGTGCTCAAGGTAAGTCTACTAGACCAGTAGACATGCCTGCTCTAGTTGACTCATCCACTCCAGGTAAATCTGTTGATGATACAAATGATGTTGACATGCATGATGCTGTACATGATATAGATGATAGTGCTACTGTTAAGAATAGAAATACATGGAAATCTGCGCATAATACTGAAAATATCATTGGTGACTCTACTGTTGGTGTAAAGACTAGACGACAACTCTTTGAGTCGCAAGAACAACCTAGTCCATCTCTGTTTTGCTGGTGTTGTTTCCTCTCATCTATCGAGCCTAAGACCGTTAAAGAGGCATTGGCTGATAGTAATTGGATCATCGCTATGCAAGACGAGTTGAACCAGTTTGTTCGAAACGACGTCTGGGAACTTGTCGATAGACCAAAACATCATAATGTAGTTGGCACTCGATGGATTTTCAAGAATAAGAAAGATGAGAATGATTTAGTCGTTAGGAATAAGGTTAGACTAGTCGCCCAAGGCTATTCACAAGCTGAAGGCATAGACTATGATGAAACCTATGCTCCTGTTGCTAGACTAGAAGCCATTCGATTGTTCCTTGCATATGCCGCTCACATGAAATTTACCGTATATCAAATGGATGTTAAAAGTGCATTTCTTAACGGTATTCTTGCGGAAGAAGTGTATGTTGAACAACCTCCAGGTTTCGAAGTCAAAGGTGACCAAGTTTACAGATTAAAGAAAGCCTTATATGGACTAAAGCAAGCTCCAAGAGCCTGGTATGATACTCTCTCTCTCTTTCTATTAGAAAATGGTTTTACTAAGGGCAAGGTCGATAGAACCCTGTTCAGAAGACAAGAAGGGAAGGACATTTTACTCGTCCAATTTTACGTAGATGACATCATTTTTGGGTCACCTAACAAAAAGCTGAGTGAAAGTTTTTCAACACTAATGCAAAGTAAATTTGAGATGTCTATGATGGGTGAAATGAATTACTTTCTTGGTCTTCAAGTAAAACAGACCCCAGAAGGGATTTTCATAAATCAAGCAAAGTATACTAGAAATCTACTAGACAAGTATGGTATTAAGACATGCAAGACCACTGGCGTACCTATGCTACCTACTTACAAGATGGATCCAGACGAACAAGGTAAATGTGCGGATCAAACACATTATCGTGGTCTTATTGGTTCATTACTATACTTGACTGCTAGTAGACCTGATATTGCATTCTCTGTTGGTGTATGTGCTCGTTTTCAAGCTAATCCAAAAGAGAGTCATATGGAAACCACTAAAAGGATATTGAAATATTTGAAAGGAACCATCAATCGAGGTATATGGTATCCTTCAAATGATGATCTATCTCTAAGTGGCTACTCTGATTCTGATTTTGGTGGTTGTAGAATAGATAGGAAATCTACATCTGGTTCTTGTCAATTCTTAGGCACAAAACTCATTTCATGGTTTTCGAAAAAGCAGACTAGTGTTGCAACTTCAACTACCGAAGCCGAGTACATGGCTGCTGGTAGTTGTTGTAGTCAAATACTCTGGCTCATGCAACAGCTTAGAGATTACAATATACATGAATCAAATGTTCCTATTTTCTGTGATAGTAACAGTGCAATTGCCATTACACAAAACCCTGTTTTGCACACACGTTGTAAGCATGTTGATGTGAAGCATCATTTTATACGTGATCATGTAGAAAAGAAGGACATTCGCATGGAAAAGATTCATACTGATTTTCAAAGAGCTGATATTTTCACAAAACCATTAGTTGAGGCACGTTTTCATGAGTTATGCATTAGTCTATGGTTAATTGATTTAGACCCTACTTGCCTATAGCTACGCACTAACTAGACAGGTACATCAAAGAGATAAGGAGACAAGATCACTAGATCAGAGCACTCGACTAATCACTCAACAGACAGGTATACAAGGCTAGACTAGATGACCAAACAACCCGATGAGGAAGCTGGTAAAGCTGAGGGTAATACTAAGGGAATAAAACATTTAAGGGGGAATCATTGATTTCTTAAATATCCTTATGTTTACTCTTATGTTTGTTAACAATCATCTTGCTCGAAACCTTGATCATTGCTTTACATTGATATTCATCTTATTTATTTTACTCTACCTGTACCTACGATTACACGTATTACAAAATATAAGACAGGTGCATAAAGGTGTTCAACATTCAGAACAAACAAGCATAGTCGAAGGGGGAACTCGACTGGTGTTCATAAGACTACTCGTCTTGTGCACATAAGCCTACTCGACTTATGAAGCTTAGGCCTACTCATCTGTTCTGGATGGACTCGAACAGACAAGCTAAGTGTTCTTTTGATTAAAATTTGCTAAGTGTTTGTTCGAAACAAATTAAGGGTATTAAAGTAATTTGATATTGTTAAAATTTGAATATCCTAGAATTGGATTTATACACTCCCAGTTAATGAGGTGTATACATTCAGCTCGCACTCATCTATACTAGGTCGGATGAATTCACTCTCCTACCCAAACCAAGAAGAGGCGGATTTCACACTTTACAATATCACATCACATTATTTTCTCGATTCCGTAACCGAATTCCAAAAGTCCCGACCGTTGGATCTAATCCTTCGATCTTGGCCATTGGATCAGAAATTCAGTTTTAAACAAAACCCAACACTTGCACACATCTTACCCCACGTTTTCATAACTCTACTACTTGCTAACAATTGATTTCTTGCATATTCCATTCTCTTATTCATAACAACTCATTCACCATGTCGATTCTATCTATTTTCGATGTAAGCTCCAATATACAGGCTCCCTTCGATCTAGGCAGATACATCAACGACAATAAAGTGCATGTTGAACCTTCTGTATTCTTCAAGGGAAATCACAAGGAAGGAAATGTAGAAATCCTGACCAAATGCACTAGATGTGGTCTGAAACCTTACTTAGAGGCATTTCCTCAAGTTGTTTTGGAGGAAGAAGTTCTCGAATTCTATGCCAACGCCAACAGACGAGAAGACTTAATCGAGTCATTTATTGGTGGAAATCGAGTGGAAATCACTCGAGAAGTTATGTTCGAAAGGTTAAAGTTGCCCATCGGAACGATTGATGTGGAGAAATATGCTGAAGGACAGGAGATGAGGTACTTGAGCATCTTTTGTGGTAAGAAAATGAAGTTGAAACCAGATGGCAAGGCTCCTGCAGTCAAGAAGTCCGAACTCTTGGAAAAATATCGCACTCTACTGGACATAGCAAGCAAGATTCTTCTATGTGCCACTGGGTCTCATGATTCAGTTACCCAGTCCAAGACTCGGGTAATGGCAGCAATATTTGATGGAATTACTGAGGGTAATTGGTTTAAATTGATAGCTGACAAGATGATGTACTTCGAAAGAAGTGTTAGAGTGGACGTTGATACTCGCAATTGGGTGGTATCACATGTGGTTGGATATGGTAACAAGTTGAGTATTTTACTCCCGCTATTGATGCCCAACAAAACTGATTGGAGCAAGGGAAAGCCCTTTCATCCTCTTAAGTTTTACCTGAAGATAGAGGCGTTGAAGAAGCAGGCTGCTGCAAGGCCAGCTGCCCCAAGGCAAGTTCAGTATGATGATTCTGATGTTTTGCCATATGCGAACTCATCTAGCGCTTCAGAAGATGGGTCAGAAAAGGAAGAATCAGAGGAAGTTACAAAAGCTGAGTCTAGTTCAGCTGACTCGGAGGAGACTCAATCAGAAGAGCAGTCTGATCAAGAGAAGGAGTCGAGTCAAGTCAAGTTCCAGAGTTATACAAGCTAGTAAGAGTTGGAACACCCCCTCCATCAGAAGAGTCGAGTCCTCAGGTTGGTACCTCTTCTCTCGATTTTTCAATTCCTCTCTCTCTCCCGGCTATTCGAACCAAGGCTAGATCACATCGATCTAGGCCTCGACCTATTTCCTCAACCTCACAAGTACTGGCAGCACGACCGCTGAGGGCCAGTCATCCCCTAAACACTCCCATAATTGACACAACTGATACTTCGACAGTTGTCACACCAAACCTAGACACATTACAGCCCCTAGAAACCACAGTCCAAACTCTCTCTCTACCCTCAACAGAATATGTTGAACCTCTTAACCCATCTACTTCAGATAAGACGCCAGTTGCCACTGCGACAACTGAGATAGGGACCCCACCTACTCAGATCCCGTCTGAAGTTAGATTCGAATCCTTAGTTTATTATCCTATGAGCTTAAGAGAGAAGAGAGTCCGTTCGAAGATGAGCAGGAATTTGAAGAAGCAGCTCTCGTCTATCGAAGTCGACTATTCATCAGAGCAGTTTGAAAAACTCCTCAGAATATGCACTTGGGTGGCATTGAAGAAGTCCGGCACAGATGATCTTTTCGAAGTCCTCTTAGGAAAATGAGGCATCTCAAACTTTATGGACTGGGAAATGGAACAGAAGGAGAACAGTGGTGTTCGAGACCACTCAGAGTTATTTCCAGCTCATGCCATTACTGCTCTAGCAAAGAGATTGCTAAACATTTCTGATGACTTGATGTGCTCAGAATCGAAATTTGATATGGGTGTTCAAGTTTCGGATTCAGATTTTGAAGATGATGTGGTTATGTTTGAAGCCACACAAGCTGAAGAAATCCAGTCTACTGATCCTATAGTGGAGTTAGACAATGTCTCAGACCAGTTGAGAGGCATTGTGTTCAGATTTCAAGTTGATCATGCTAACAGTCCAAGGTCAGATTTTGCTTTTATAAATCGATATTCTGATGTTTTACTTCCCATTGAGCTTTGTGGATACATGGAGAAGTTGCACGCCTTGTTGAAAAAGGACTTTGCTGATGTTGCAAGGAGGGCTAAGGAAGCTAAGTTAGCTATAGTGCCTTATTATCCTTTCCCAAGTCTGAAAGCTATAGCTGGAAGTGTGTTTCCAGAAACAGAAGTAGTGGAAGACGAGGTCTTAGCTACTGCTACAGAAGGTCAGTTACTTGAAGTAGTATATGTTGCTGATGATGAGATCATGGAAGAAGCTACTCATATTGAAGTTGGACATTCGTCTCAAGCAATCCCAGCTGCTTCAATAGATGAGTTGAAAGAAGACTTGAAAGTTGTAATCAAGACGTCCATTGATGATTTTCTCAAATCTGAGTTAAAGAAGACTCTTGTTGAACAGAATAGTGTCCTTGTGACAAGTTCAAAAGAGATGATCTTGAATGAGGTCAACCAGATAGATGCCGAATTCAGACAACAGATGTTTGAGCAACTTGAAGGATTTCTCCAGGATCAAGTTGAATACTCGGAGAAAAGCTCAGTCTATTTTGCTCGTGTGTTAGCTACTGAATCCAGGAAGATGGAAAGAGTCTATAGAGCAAGAATCGAGGTTGCTGATGTTCAAAGGAAAGAAGCTTATGATCAGTTAGCACAAGCTAGAGAAATTATTAGTGCTATGACTGACGAGAACAAGAAGTTACGTTTGACTGCAACGCATTTTAAAAATGAGTTGAACTTGTCTACTCAAAAGCTGGAGTTGGTGGCAACTAAGCTGGACAAGTTGAGTCAAAATGGTTCTCATGAAAGGCAGATTGAAAGAGCTACGAGCCTTATGAAGCAAGCTATGTTTGAAGAGATGACTCGTTTCACTTCTCTTTTCTCTCTCCAGGCATCTGATGAAGCCAAAAAGGGGGAAGAGACAAAGACAAGTCGAGTTGATATTGTTGCTGAAGGTGAAAAATCTAAGTCCAGTGCTGAACCAGAAGCTAAGGAAGCTGCTGAAGCTATGCAAGATCTCAGAAGGCCTAAGAGAGGCAAAGGCAGGTTGGTTAAAACTGCAGAACTTGAGCAAGCTAAGGCTGAAGCAGAAGAGTTGAAGAAGAAGGAGAAGGGCAAAGCAGTTGCATCTCCTGAAGCCGAAGTTCAGACTCGACTGGTATCTAAAAGGAAATCTATTCAGATAGAAGAGCCGAAAGAGGTGGAGACAACAACAAAAATGAAGAAGCAAAAGGTTGTTGATCCAAGTGATGAATCTCATTATGCAAGCAAGAAGAAGGTTGGAAAACATATTGAGAATTTGCAGAAGTTGAAGGCAGATGAAGATCAGATGGAAGATCAGTTCATTGACTACTTCATAGATAAAGAACATCGATCTGAATGGATGAAAGTGAAGAGGCAATGGGAACTTGATCACTGGATTATTCGAAAGAATGGTGATTCTGAAAGTCCAGATGAGCTATATTCTATGTTTGACAGATTTATGGAAGGCCAGAACAAGCTACTATGGCATCTTATTTTAAGGATATCTGCTGGAGCAAACTTCAATATTCTTATTCCTGAGTTTCCAAAATGGAAATGTCCTATGACAAGTTCTGGTAGAAGAGTTGATTTCAATCAAATCAAGAAATATGAAGAAGAGTTACTTGAGAAAGAGAAGATTGAAGATAAAGACCATATCAGAGTTATTCACAGGAGACTCCTTGATGCTTTCTGTGTTCCTAACCCAGAAGGAGGTACTTTATCAGATTAGTTTTTGTTTGCTCTGGTACTTAGTTCTATTTTGATTTAGTATGTGTAATATCTACTGATCATATTTTGAATGAATGAAAAGATAAGTACTATTTGGTGTTAAGACAAGATAACTACTTAACTAGTCTACTATTATGAAAAGATTCAAGTAGTTTTGGCTTCATCAAAAAGGGGGAAATTGTTGGGATATGAATCCTAAAACAAGTCCTAAATGATGATTGAAAGATAAAAGATAAAGTTTTGATAAGCCAAAAGAAGTTTGAATTTTTCTAAGTGTTGACTAATCTAGTCTAGTTAAGTTGAAGTTATCTTGAACAAGATCAGTAGAGTTCACATGAGTTAACATATGAAAAGACAAGTACTTATAATTGATATCGTATTATTACTTCATATGTGTTTATATTAACTGATTAGATTGTTATTGAGCTATGAATAATTGTTGTATAGAGCTCATGTTGTTGAATGTAATAGATAGATTCTTTGTATAGTTTTCTAAGTTGACTAAGCTATAAGCTTAAAGTAATGTAATAGTCTTGTTAAGATAGAATAGTCTACTGTTGAAAATTGCAAGAGAAGGCTAGACAAGAAGAGTTGAAGTCTACTACGCAAGTCAGGAGGACTACAAGACAAGTGCTTACATGACTACACAAGACAAGTTATCTAGAAGTCAACTTAGAGATACTTAAAGGAAAAGCGCGTATAAAGATAAGATTACAAAGTTAGTTAGAAATAACTACTTAAACAAGAAACGCGTGGAAGGATAAGAAGATTCAGTTAGAAGTTAGTTTTCAAGAAGAGTTGGTTACAACTAACTGAGTTCTTGATTTCTAGAGTCTATAAATACCTCAAGGTGTTTATCATTCGAGGACGACTGAAAACACATATACTGAAGCTACATACTGAAGAACTGTTCGAAGTTTCTCTCAGAGATTGAAGTTCAGAAAGAAGCTACGCAAGACAAGTGAAGAACAAGAAGGTTACTACTGAACGAAGAGAAGTTTTATTTTTGTTTACTATTTCAAGTTGCTAGTTACTTGTAAAATAGCTAGTTAGATCGAAGAGGCACTTGGTAGTGTTGTCGAGAAGATCTAAGTCTTATTTCTTGGGACTTAAAGCTACAAGAACATATTACTCCATTGGACGAGTTAATAAGAATATCACAACTGGGTTGTGAGAGTGGATGTAGACAAGTTGTCGAACCACTATAAATCGTTTGTGTTGTTTACATTACTGTATTGTTGATCTTAATTGCTTAATTGTTTAATTGCTTAACTACACTTCTAAACTAGATTAGTTGAGTATAGAACAGAGTTCTTGGATTTTAAAGAGTTGAGTATAAACTTTAATTGGGCTCATTGTTAATTTCGTATTCCGCACATTGTAATTCTGATATATCGAAAGATTTTAGAAAAGTCTATTCACCCCCCTCTAGACATTTTCTTTAGCTTCCCTCGATATTAACTCAACCTTTGGGACCTACACAAAATAATATTATATGTATGATTTTATTATAGTCGGTCGGCGGTGGACTTGAATTTCAATTTTTTAATTTGATGAGTAAAGAACCTGCCGAAAATCCAGGTCGGTCGGTCGGTGGGTGACCCAGCCACCACCATATCCGACCACCCCTTCGACGGCGACGGCGGCACTTCCGTCCAGGCCGCTTAAGCCCGAGACCCCTCCTCAAATTGCAATCATGTTTCTTCAATTCCATGACAATCGACATCATCTTCCATCTCGGCCACGATCCATGGCGGTCAAAAACCTCTGCTCATTTCGACCACCGACGCGACTGCTTCGTTCAATCTCCTTTGTGTTCGCGATCCATAAGCTTCTCCGACATCAATGGTGCTCGCCTGCAACACTCACTTCACTCTCGTTGTTCATATTTGTCCAAATCGAAGCTACATTGCTTCGTCTTCTTCACCATGCTCCTGCGCAGCCTCTTCCTCCGGTTGACGACGGTCCGACGGAGGAGTGTGAGTATGTTGTCGATGGATCTCTGATCAGTCGGCACTCGGAGCCGATGAGCTTGTCGATGAAATCTCAGGCGGCGACTGCTGACCTAGGGTGCCCTTCTATTTGGCTAGGGTTCTCTTCAATTGGGCTTGGTAATGTGCACCCCCCTATTTTCTTCAGTACACCCCGGTCTGCACTCCCTCCACTTTTTTTATGGTATTATTGTTAGTGGTATTGGTATTACTAGTTATTGATTGTGGTATTACTATTAATACATTATTGAATTAATATTAATGATTATTGATTACGGTATTATTGATTATTAATTGTGGTGTTACTGGTTATTGTTTGTGGTATTACTGATTGTGTGAAATTATTTATTACTCCCTCCGTCCAATTTCATTATTCCCACTTTCCTTTTTTGGTTGTCCAATTTTATTATGTTCATTCCCTTTTTGAAAATAATACTATTCACCCTACTTTATCTTCACCCTCTCACCATCGCTTATTTATTCAAATTGCCACTAACTTTATTTATAAACAATCACTTTATCTATAAATGGACCCCACAACATCCCATCATACCCCCAACTTATCTACTTTATACATAAACTAATCAATATTCATTAAAATCCGTGCCCGGAGAAGTGGGCATAATAAAATTGGACGGAGAGAGTATTAATTAAGGCATTACTGATTATTATTATTGTTTATGATATTATATATTATTGTTTATGGTATTACTGATAATTGTTTTTGGTATTACTAAATATAATTTGATTTGTGAAATTATTTGTTATTGTATAAGATATTAATGATCAATGTTTATGGTATTACTAATTACTGGTCATTCCTTCATGGTATTACTGATAATTATTTTTTTGGTATTACTTTATATAATTAGATGTGTGAAATTATTTATTATTGTATAAAGTTTTACTAATTAATATTAATGGTATTACAGATTACTGTTCTTGGTATTATTGAATATAATTAGATGTGTACAATTATTTGTTATTGTATAAGATATTACTGATTATTATTAATGGTATTGCTGATTATGGTTTATGGTATTACTGGTTATTACTTATTGTACTAGCGACTATAATAAAATTATACATATAATATTATTTTATATAAAAAAATTTAAAAATCCTAAAGAAAAAAAAAGTAGGAAAAAAAAATGAAGAAATAAAAAGTTTGAAATAAAAACTGAAAATTGAAAAAAAAAATTAAAAAGAAAAAAATTTGAGATTTGTGATTAATTTCGATAGTTTTTTTTTAATTATGTTTTTATGATTTTATTTTTAAAAATATGGGTGATTTAGTGGTGAATCGACGATAACTCGGCTGAAAATTGTAAATGTATAAATTAAGGTTGATTTTATTATATTTTGTGTAAATCAATAAAAAGATAATATAGTTTTTTAAATATAATTATTTTTTAAAAAAATATTTGGGGGTGAACTCATAAAATGAGCGGGTGCAGATAATTTGGGGGTGAACTCATAAAGTGAGTGGGTGTAGATAATTGTAGTATAAATATAATTTGGGGTGAACTCATAAAATGAGCGGGTGCAAATAACTGTAGTATAAATATAATTTAGAGGGTGAACTCATAAAATGAGCAGGTGCAGATAATTGTGGTAAAAAAATAATTTGGGGGTGAACTCATAAAATGAGCGGGTATAGTTGTAAAAAAATGATTTGAGGGTGAGTGGGTGCAGATAACTATAATAAAAAATATGATTTAAGGGTGAACTCATTAAATTAGTGGGTATAGATAAAATATAAATTAAAAATTAAAATTAAAATTAGGGGGTACAGTGCATACGGATGCACAGAAGTGTTATCTATCCATGAATGTATTTATAAAGAATGTAAATATAAATTGGGCTGATGCACAATATTTCACACAAGATACCCCTTAATTAATTCAAATCCTATCATTATATTACTCAAAAAATATATAAAAAAATCCTACCATTATACACATCAATTTAAGAAAAGAAAGGTAAAGTATTATGTGCACATGCACTTTACTATTGTGATTTTATCAGTTTTTTGAACTATCCACCTTCATATCTGGATTGAAACATGAACTTTGGCACAATTATAAGTTTGTATGACAGAATAATTTGTCTTTGTTTCACTTGTTAGTTATATTTATTAAAACACAAAATTAACTTCAATTGAATGTTCTCTCAAAAAAAAAGTGTACGAATGCAAGTGCATATGAGACATTGTTGTTAATTAAATTGCATTGCAGCATGAATAATCTTTCCTTATATGTCTTTCTTTAAAACCTTTTTTTTCTAAAACTCTTAATTCTGTAATTTTAATTTTTTTATAAAAATTTTCTTTCCTATTTTCTCTCTCTTTTTTATCCATTCTCTCTCCTCTTAACTTCTTCATCGTTAAATTTCCTATGCCACCAGTCAACCAATATTATCTACAAACGCGGAAGATTCAACCAAAGGAACTGCTGCCGAAATGGTTACAATATTTTGAAGTGGGTATGAGGTCACAAGTTCAAAACTTGTGACCTTTTTTTTTTTTTTAATTTAATAGGAGTACTTTTAACAGTAATAATAAACACCACATTATACTAATAACATACAACTTTTCACTATTTTTTTATTTAATAGAAGTACTTTTAACAATAATAATAAACACCACATTACACTAATAACATACACCACTTTTAAGTAATAACAGATACCACTTTTCACTATTTTGAATCACCACTTTTCACTATTTTGAATAAAAAATTTAAGTATTAACCGTAATAATAAACACCACATTACACATTTACACTAATAACATACACCACTTTTTTTTTTTTTTTTTTTTAATTTAATAGGAGTACTTTTAACAGTAATAATAAACACCACATTATACTAATAACATACAACTTTTAAGTAATAACAGACACCACTTTTCACTATTTTTTTATTTAATAGAAGTACTTTTAACCATAATAATAAACACCACATTACACTAATAACATACACCACTTTTAAGTAATAACAGATACCACTTTTCACTATTTTGAATCACCACTTTTCACTATTTTGAATAAAAAATTTAAGTATTAACCGTAATAATAAACACCACATTACACATTTACACTAATAACATACACCACTTTTAAGTAATAACAGACACCACTTTTCACTTTTCAATAAGTAATAACAGACGCCATTTTTTTCAATAATAACAAGTATCACTTTTCAATAAGAAAGAACTACACTTTTCAATAACAACATTACCACTTTTCAATTAAAAAAAATACACTTTTCAATAAAAAAATTATCACTCTACTTTTTTAAGGGAGAATTACACACTTTTCAATAAAAAAATTATCACTCTACTTTTTTAAGGGAGAATTACACCTTTTGTAAACCTGCAGTCAAGAAACACCAAGAATCAAAATATGTTGATATCAACGGTTTAAATTCAATCACATCTCTTTGTTTGATTACATCTTTGGCAGGGGTTGGAGCAGGGGGATTGTTTCCCCTTTCATTTGGGATTCCATTTTCTCTTTATGGAATTGGGATGAATTTCGCTGCGATCTGCTCGGAAATGGAAGGATTCTCCCTTGAATCGCCATTTTCAGGCGTTGAAGATCTGGAGAATCGTTCCAATTTCGAACTTCCGTCCCAATTTTCTTAAACTAAAACCCTATAAATCTTACCTGAATCCGATTTGAGGGGAATTTCAGTGAAATCCTTATTCGCAAAGCAAGAGAATCTGGCAGCGCGTTTGACGAAGGATGGATCATTAGTTGCGAAAGTTTTTTCTGGTTCTGGTCTATACTTAAGCGTATGCGAGGAGAAAGAAAAAAAAAAGGAGAAAATGACGGCGGTTACAAAATAGAGTGCACCAAATCTTATTTGGTGTGTAGGGTGCATATAAGACTTTCCCAATAATTATAATTTTATTTATAATATTAGTTTTCATTTTTAAAATTATTTTTTAATTTTTCTTTTTATCATTATTTCATTTTCTTCTACTACATAATAATTTTTTTACCTGCGGGTTTTAGTACTAGTTAATCAATAAAGACCCCACAACATCACACTGTCACACACTTAATTATATATAATTGTGGCCACAATTTAAAAAAGTGCAGCAAAAAATATATATATAAAAAAAGAAAAAGAACATTTTATATTTACATACATCAATCGAAGAGTTCCCATTTGGTTGCAGCTGGATCAAATGTTTCCCACTTTGTGCTCCCAACCGAAGGACGTGCTGGTGGTACTTTCTGCTTCCCGTTTGATACCTTGAGCACATCCAATGTTTCCACACACTTTTGCACTATCTTTCCCTGCCATTTATATGATGTAAACGACGAATCAAATTAAAGTGAACATTACAATATTTTTAATTTTAAATCTGATTCATTTTCGATTCGAAAATTGTATTCAAATTATTCGATAATATTCTATTTAAAATCCTATTTCTTATGTTTGATATAAAAATGTATATTTTATAAATCAGAATGTTGACTACTAGTAATCACATGGAGTTCAATAGTGAATTTTTTATAGAGTCCACTATTAGTCTAAAATACGTGCACATTGTTGAATGGTATAAATAATTTGCGTTGATGTTGGATTTCATAATAAATCTACTATCGGTTCCATATGATCAAAATCATTTTTTTTATTTATAAACATATATTTTATTTATAAGTAGACTCCATTATACCTAAATTTATTTATTATATATATATAAACTAATTAATATTCATTAAAACTTCATTTTCTTGAATTATAGAATTGTGATTTTTTTTAATATAATTTTTTAAAATGTATAATATGAAATTTTATTTCACACAGAAAAGAAAATGAGATAATGATTGAAACGAGAAAAGGGAAAATAATTAAAATAAAATTGATATAAAATTAGAATTAAAAGAATTAAACGGCTAGGGTGGAGAGAGATGAAATACATTTATGATAAACAAATTTTTAAAAAATTCAAAGTAATAAAATTTAAGAGATTTCATGAAGACTTTTGAAAAAATCAAATTAGCAATAGAAGATTAAAGGAAATATCAACACGACTTAAAATTACTTGATTCTGTTATAGTTGAATGAAAAGGATGGCCCAATATTTCATAATCTTTCGTCCTTATTATGGTGAATAAATTAATTTTGATTATTTCTTTACTTTTTAATTTTCAACAAAAAAACTAGAAACATACAGTAAACTGGAAATAAAAAAAACATTATATACCTGTGTGTGTTTCTTTGCACATGCATCTCCTTCCGCTGGAATGTTTTCTAGTTTCACAGCTTGTCTCATTAACATCTCGATCAATGTCGTTATCTGCAACTCTGCTACTTTATTTCCATTTGCAATTGATTTCTCAATTACATTTACCTATAACATACACAAACATTTTATTTAATTTTAAAAAAACATATACCACAATTTTAGAATATCTTTAGCAAATTAACTTTCTGTAGTGTAAGGTAAATCATTACTCTTTCTGTCCCAATATAATTTGCACCATTTGATCAACACGAATTTAAAAAAAAAAAAAAATTAGTAGTAGGCGAGGTAGAATAAATGAGGAATGTTTTAAATGATTTATTCATGTGTAAAGTGAATTTAGTAAAGTGTAAAATAAAATATAGATAAAAAAATAAATGACAATTTTAAAAATAAAATGATATTGAAAATATAAAAGTAATATTAAGGTCGTCCAAATAAAAAAAAAAAAGAGTGCAAGTAATTATTAGTAAAAATAAAATAATATAAAAATCATTTTAATGTATACAAGGAATATTGTTGAACATTTGTTGCATATGTTCCATGCACATTTATTAATTTTTTTTATCTCATTATTATTAAATACTCCCTCCGTCTTATACCCTTTTTTGGAAATAATACTATTCATACTACTTTATCTCCACCCTCCTACCATCACTTATTTACCTATTTTACCATTCACTTTATTCATAAACAATCATTTATTTACAAATGGACCCCGCAATACCCTATCATACCCTCAACTTATCTACTTTATGAATAACTAATCAATATTCATTAAAACTCGTGCCCGAAGAAGTGGGCATAATAAAATTGGACCGAGGGAGTATTTTTTTTACACCTTTATAAATTTTCCTTAAATATATTTTATTTACCCCTCATGTTATTATTTGTTTATCCACTAAAAAAGTTATAAATGTTAAAATAAAAATGAAATAAAATAATTATTAATTAACTTAAAAATGCAAAATTAGTTAGGGACCAAATCGGCAGCTGTTTGAATTTGGTTAAAATACTTAAATTGACCGAACAGTAGGAGACAGCTAAAGGTACGCAAATCTAATTGCCTTCTTACCTACTTTCCTTTCATTATTTATTGTTATCAATATTCCTATTCGATGCCATTTAAATAACATCACATAAAAATAACATTACAATTTTATATTTAAGATTTAATATCAACTCTTTTTCTAAGATATTAAATATGCACAGACAAAGACAAAGAAAAAAAAAATCGACCTGGGGTGTAATTTTTTTTTTTTTTTTTTTACGGTTATAAAATGTTAAAAAGGTGAGTTGATCTTTTGTGGAAGGTTTTTAATACATAAAATGTAAATGGTGGTAAGTTGAAATTGATTTATACTCTTTCCTTTGTTTTGAAAGTTACCATTTAAAAAAAAATAAAAAATTACTAGTATATTTTTCTACTCCATCATTTACAATCTCTTTCTATCTTTTTTCTTATCTCTCAATCTCAATACATATATAAACATTATATTCCTTAGTTAATGTAGAAAATGCAAATGAACAATTTTAGTAAAACTTTTTCTATGTAAATTTACCGAACGATGGTATATATAGACTATATTGCATTTTTATTGTAAAATGTGTTACATTTTTATCCCATACGAGTAATATTAACGACATATGTGTATATATATTAATCATATTATCCGGAATACTTCCTCTCGTTTCATAAGTTTCATGAGTGTTTGTACCACAAAATGATCATATTTTTTTAAGAAAAAAGTGTAACCAGCAAGTGTTAAGTGGTAATATTATAAAGTTATATGAATAAAGTAAAAAGTTGATTGAAAATAGGGTAAAAATAATGACATTTTTTATAAAATTTGTGAATAAGTGTGCTAGATAGGATTAACTCCATGCAACGTGATTAATAGGGTAATGAGCATTACTCACCTGCTCCGCGAGTCTACCGACTTCCAATGCGACGTCGTCGATCAACCGATGAATCCCCTGCATCTTCGCATTCCGTCGCATCTCGATCATCTTCTTCTCTCTCGTCTGTGGATCCTCCATTAACATCACTTTCGATCCATCTTTCACTCCGCACCTGTCTAAGTAATCGCCGTTTTCTCTCTCCTTACCTTTGAAAACCAACCGCTGCTCCGCCGCCTGCAGCCCTGTCTCCGCCGTCAACTGCTTCTTCAATTCCCCTAATTCCAAATCAAAACTCAACAATTACGAAAAATTCACCCAAAATCAACCGTCAATTTACGAAATTACCGAAAGTCGACTGCGAATTCGTCGAGATCTGGTACCGAACGGCGCCGTACGCTACACGAATGCGTAAATTAGGAACAGAGACGTCGCCGGAACTACCGATTCGTTTCTGTACAAGCATTCCGCCGGGTCGCATCTCCCACTTCACATCTTCATCTGCCGGAGCGGAAGACGACGTCATTGTTCGATAATTGAAGTTCAATCGACGTTTCATGATTAACAAAAAAACCGATCAATTAAACTAGGTTTTGGTTTTATGAAGCGAATTAATTAAATGATGCGGTAGTTGGAAGAGAAGACGTAACGGAAATGAATGGAAAATGGGAGAGCCCTTGAAGAGCGAATAAGTTGGGAAAAAAGGGTTGCCGACAATCTAAGGATTAATGAAGATTTAATTGAGAGTTTAATTTGGTTGGTTTGGAAGGTTTTGGATTGGGGCACTTGGGCTCTTGTTATTGGAAGTATACAAAGTGTAGGCCCAAACAATCATGACTCTTAACCTTTTCTTTTTTAAATTTAAAAGAAAAGAATTAATACTCAAATTTATTATTTAATGAATATTAATTATTTTATATATAAAAAGTAAATAAGTTAGGAGTAGGATGAATATATTTATTTCTTCTACATATATTTTAATGAATATTGATTCATTTATATATAAAGTAAATAAGTTATAAGTATGGTGAGGTATTCTTAGATCTACTTATAAATTAAATAATTGTTATTGTATTGATATGTGCATTTTTTATTGGTTTGTAATTAATATGTGGCACCCATGTTGCATGCATATGATAAGAACCATGATACAAAATACAAATAAATATGTAATCCCTAGCTCAGACTAGCAAGAAAAGAAAACGGACTTCAAACGATTTTGCAAAATAAATTCTATTATTTTCTCCTTCTCTCCAATACAATTATTTTATATGTCTATCGGGTTGGCTCTAGGCTAAACGAGTTAGGGCCTTAATCGGTTCATACTTAACGGTCCTACAATTGTTGGGACCTAACCCTAACCCTAGCGGGCCACGGACTAAACGGGCCACTAACGGACTACAATATTTTTTTTTCTTTTAAAATTAAATGTCCCAATTGGCACGTTCAACAAGAAAATAAAATAGAAAAATATATAATTAGTTAATGATCAGTAAATGAGAAAACAAAAGTATGATTTAAACACAATTCTAGAACTCATTGTTCCTTAATATGGCCAAATAAAGCTAAATAAATATCATAATATAATAAAAAAATAGTAATAATGACCAATGGATAGTAATTGACTACTTAATGTTTATAGTTATACGCCTTATTATTAAAAAAAATTAAAAAAAAAGGGTAACAACTCGGGCTAGCGGGCTAACCGGTCCGGGTCAAAAAAGCTCGGATTTAAACGGGCCTATGATTCATGAACCCTAACCCTACATTTTTCAGGGTTAAACGGGCCAGTCCGATTAGCCCAACCCGGATAAACATCCCTATCTATATAGGGACTCAATATTTCCCCAAAATATGCAAATATCCTAATAAACTAAGTATCCAATAATATCTTTTAATTAATATTCAATAATATCTTATAATATTTCATAATTAATCAAAGGGAAATTCTCAAATGCACCATGTGCACCAAAGCAGGTTTGGTGCACATGATTTTGTCCTTATCCTCCCCATATCACTTATTATCCTTTTTTCTCTCATTTTCTCTATTTACGGTTATAATTCCAATTTTTTTCTACTTATTAATTAATTAATTTATAATCTATTATTTAATTAATTAATTTACAATTCTCATTTTTATTAACCAATGTTTACAATTATTAATTAATGTACAATTCTCGTTTTTATAGATCAATCCATCACTTAATTAATTAATTTACGATTATTAATTAATCTATAATTTTCATTTTTATTTTGCTTATGCTATCATTGTTAATTAATGGTATATTTAATTATAAATTGTACCGTTAAAATTATTATTAAAATTAAAAAATATATTATTCTTATTATTGAAAAGTGGTAGATTTTATTACTGAAAATTTTAATTATTATTATTGAAAAGTGGTAGATATTTTAACTGAAAAGTGTAATTTTTATTATTGAAAATGGTAGATATTTTAACTGAAAAGTGTAATTCTTATTATTGGAAAGTGGTAAATATTTTAACTGAAAAATGTAATTATTATTATTGAAAAGTGGTAGATATTTTAACTGAAAAAAGTGTACTGAAAAGTGTAATTTTCATTATTGAAAAGTGGTAGATTTTGTTACTGAAAAGTGTAATTCTTATTATTGAAAAGTGGTACTGAAAGTGTAATTCTCATTATAGAAAAGTGGTAATTTTTGTTACTGAAAAGTGTAATCTTTAATAGTGAAAAGTGGAAATTTTGTTACTGAAAAGTGGAAATTTTGTTACTAAAAAGTGTAATCTTTAATAGTGAAAAGTGGAAATTTTGTTATTGAAAACTTGTACTCCCTCCGTCCCAGGATTGTTTGCACAAAAAATGGGGCACGCAAACTAAGAAAAATGTGTATTGAGTGGAGAGTTGAGGGGTAATTTTGTAAACTTTTATGAATAAAGTAAAGTGAATGATTGGATTGAGGGTAAAAGTAATGGCATTTTGTGTAAATATGTGAATATTGTGAGGGTGGGGTTTATGAAAAAGTTTCCTTTTTGGATAGTGCAAACAATTGTGGGACGAACGAAAAAGGAAAGAGTGCAAACAATTGTGGGACAGAGGGAGTAACTATTATTATTGAAAAGTGGTAATTTTGTTACTGAAAAGTTGTAACTATTATTATTGAAAAGTGTTAATTTTGTTACTGAAAAGTGGTAACTATTATTATATTGAAAAATTGTATTTAAAATATTTTTTTTGAAATAGGAAAAAAATTACAAACAGAAATAGCGGAAAAATTACAAATATAAATTTGTATTTAAAATAAAAAAATACAAACAGAAATAGGGAAAAATTACAAATATAAAATTGTATTTAAAATAAAAAAACAAACGTAGCAAAAAACGAAAAAATTACAAATATAAAATTGTATTTAAAATAAAAAATAAACAGAAATAGCAAAAAAAATTATAAATATAAAATTGTATTTAAAATAAAAAAAACAAAGCAAAAAAGGAAAAAAGGAAAAAAGGAAAAAAGGAAAAAATTACAAATATAAAATTGTATTTAAAAAAAAAAACAGAAATAGCAAAAAACATGAAAAGGAATTGAACACCTCATGGGGCTAAAAGGTGTTTGAAACCAATTGGACATCAATAACTTAAATCAATAATTTCACTCTTAATTATACATAAAAAGTTAACATGTGCATTAGTGTGCGCGTGCACACTGTGCACAGGAGACAAACTCTTAATCAAAATATATTCTAAACTAATTTATATCCATATTCCTAAAAATAAGGCAACAACAAAATAAAAGATTAATCCATTGGGCCGTCATTCCTCCCGGCTCTCAACTATACGTAATTTTGAGCCCACGACCCTCATTCTCATCATTCCCATCTCCTTCACAAATATCCTTGTCCTCAAGGATGAATTCAGAATTATTGGAGTCCGATCCACCGACATTGATCAAGAAAACATGTTTGGTCTTATCCGGTTCAATCGAAAGTGCTTTTCTGCAATATTCTTCTACAAATTTAAAGTGTTTGTGTTGCATGTAAACCAATGCTAAATTTTCCAACAATCTTGAATAGTCTTTCTCAACCATGATCTGAACCTTCTTCCCTTGAGATCTTGCGAACTTGGTTCTTTTTTTAGAGAATGTTATTTCTTCTACTTGCTTCAGTTTACATTGAAACATTTCAATCTCTTCCACTACACTTTCCGATTGCCTATTACAGTCAATTCCATCATCGACCAAAATATCAACAAACTCATCGAAAATTGGTGGTACATCATAACCACAATTTTCATTTTCATCAAAATATTTATCGAAAATTAGTGGTACATCATAACCACAATTTTTATCAAAATATTCATTGAAAATTGGTGGTACATCATAACCACAATTTTCATCAAAATATTCATCGAAAATTGGTGGTCCATCATAACCACAATCTGTTCTAATTTTTCTTCCCCCGTCCTCCCTAGGCGTTGGGTTCACCCCTTCGTCAGAGTTTGTACCAAAGGTGCGGTGTTCTTCAAATGGCGAACTTGACTTGATTCTTGTTCCGGTTCTTGATGATTTTTTGTGTAACAATTTCAACATCATTCGTTTCATCTTGGCATCGATACTTTTGAATTTTGTTTCAATTTGATGAAATCTTGTCTCTAGTAACTCAATACGTTCCTGATGAGTTCCTACCATGACGATCGTGATTCTCGAATACTCTCAATGAAAGCACCAATTTGATGAGAACCACGATACGAAATACGAATAAATCCGTAATCCCTAGCTCTAGCAAGAAAATGGGCTTCAAACGATTTTACAAAATAAATTCTATTATTTTCTCCTTCTCTCCAATACAATTATTTCATACTCCGGGACTCAATATCTCCCCAAAATATGCAAATATCCTAACAAATTAAGTATCCAATAATATCTTTTAATTAATATTCAATAATATCTTCTAATATCCTAACTAATCAAAAGTATATTCTAAACTAATGCATATCAATATTCCTAAAAATAAGGCAACAACAAAATAAAAGATTAATCCATTGGGCCGCCCTTCAACCCGACTCTCGACTATACGTAATTTTGAGCCCACAACCCTCATTCTCATCAACATCTTAATATTAACGGGTAATATTAATTTATCTATTTATTCTATTAAGGGATGGGGTATATACCCCTCCAGCTTTGTTTAATACACTCCCCCTTCATTTTAATTAATTTAATATTCATGTGTTTTGCCCTTTTACTAAATCATGTTAGATACCTACTATAGACATTGAAATTTTATTAAATTTTGAACGTGTCTAATATTATGTAAATCCTAGTTTTGGAGATAAGAATATAAAATAATATCTCCAAAATTGAGGAATTATCTCTTTCCTTATTTTTAGGATTTTTGAATATGTTTTTCTTGCTCTCTAAGTCATTATCTCTTATAAATAGATAGGATAGTGATAATAGAATTTTAAGAGTTATATGGAATAAGTCACAAACAACTTCATCAACTCCCTAAATCAAAGTCTGATGGAATAAGTCACAAACGACTCCATCAGCTCCCTACTACTAAATTGTAGGTCAAATCAAAATCCGGAACATGTCGCTGAGACCCCGATATCAAATTATGTTTAGAGAGTGGAATCAAGAGATCAACGAGAGTTGTAACCCACATTCTTAATAAAAATATGTTTACCTTATTTTTATCACCATTCTTTTATCCATATTTGCAGGCGTTTAAATTTATTGGTTAACAAATTGGCACGCCCAATGGGACAATTTTCGCTCTTCATCTCCACTCTCCAAGAATTTCATGGGGGCATGCTAAATCACCGTTGGGGGCATGCTAAATCACCTTTTGAGTTCTACATCAAGATTTCGAGATCAAGTTGCATTCGAAATATATCTCTACAACAGATCTCGATGGGGCATTTGTAGACACTGAAATTTTATTAAATTTTGAACGTGTCTAATATTATGTAAATCCTAGTTTTGGAGATAAGAATATAAAATAATATCTCCAAAATTGTGAGGAATTATCTCTTTCCTTATTTTTTGGATTTTCGAATATGTTTTTCTTGCTCTCTAAGTCATTATCTCTTATAAATAGATAGGATAGTGATAATAGAATTTTAAGAGTTAGATGGAATAAGTCACAAACGACTTCATCAACTCCCTAAATCGCGTCTGATGGAATAAGTCACAAACGACTCCATCAGCTCCCTACTACTAAATAGTAGGTCAAATCAAAATTCGGAACACGTCGCTGAGACCCCGGTATCAAATTATAAAATTATGTTTAGAGAGTGGAATCAAGAGATCAACGAGAGTTGTAACCCACATTCTTAATAAAAATATGTTTACCTTATTTTTATCACCATTCTTTTATCCATATTTGCAGGTGTTTAAGTTTATTGGTTAACACCTACACTTCCCTCTAAAACCATAACCCTAATGCATTAATCCTAATTTTGCAGCCCAGTCGCCGCTCCTCCGGAAACCACCATAACCTTCGACAGTCACAACCACATTCTCTTACATCCACAAAAAAATTAAAAAATAAATAAAAATTCAAAAACAAAACTTAGAAATAAACTTCCACTAATCCACAAAACTCAACAAAACTCAACAACAAACCCTAAACTCTAAACCAAAAACGTAAAAATTCAACTAAAACAAAAACTTATTTTCGACAAATCAGAGTCGACCAAAAATTCTCCTGTCAACAATGGTTTGTCGACCAAAAATAATCCGGTCGACTCTGGTTTATCGACCAAAATTTTCGATAATATTGAGTCGATCAAAAATTATCTCGTCGACAATGGTTTGTCGACCAAAAACAATTCGATCGACTCTGGTTTATCAACCAAATTTTTTTTAAAAATAATTAAAATTTTCGATAATATTGAGTCGACCAAAAACAATCTCGTCGACAAACCAGAGTCGACCAGATTATTTTTGTCGACTCAATATTATCGATTTTTTTTAAAAAAAAACCTAGAGAAACCCACACGGGCGGCGCGACCAACGAGAGGGGGGGGGGGAGGGGGCACGGTGGGTGGACGGCGCGGGCTCAACGGTAAAGGCGAATTAGGAGGGGGGGAGTTGCAGAAAATGAAAAAAAAAATGTTGCGGGGGCGTCTTGTTGCGACGAGAAGAAGATGAGGGCGGCGGCTGCTTGCTGGACGGCTGGCGGTGCTCGGCGAAGGGTGGTAGCGGCGGTGGCAAGCTGGATGGATGGGAGGAAATGAAGAAGATGGAAGGAGGCAAAAAAAATAAAATAAAGAAGAATGAAGAAGATGAAAATGGGGAAGAAATGAGAAAAATTAGGGTTAGGGTTTTAGAGGGGAGTGTATGTATCTATACATTTTAATTAAAGGGCAAATATGGTAATTTACATATATTTTATAATTAATAAATTGAAGGGGAGTGTATTAAACAAATTAAACTGGAGGGATATATAACCCAGCCCTTCTATTAATTATACTTGAATTGTGTAATTAGGACCTTATTGTAATGAATTGGATTGGGATCCTCTCTCGGCCTCGAGGCTAAAGGAATGACAAAGGGCTAGGACCACGTCTTACGCAGGTTTATTGAGAATTGGGCCAAAGTCCTGTGGAAAAAGGCCATGAATGTGAAGTACAACTTTAATTTCACCTTTTCGATTTTGTAACTTACCATGTTCGTGCATAAAAATGGGCGACATAACGTTACTATAGTCGAAAACTAAAATCAAGGATGTGAAGTACAACTATCATGAAACATATCAGAGGTTTAAACTAACAAATATCATCAAACTAGATGACCACTCGCGTATTACGCGGAATGTTAATAAAAATAAATATTCATACTCCCTCCGTCCCAAAGAAAGCTATCCAACTTTCCTTTTTCATCCGTCCCAGAGAAAGCTACCCATCCCTTTTTTTGTAACTATTCCCCCTCACATTTCCTTATATTTTTCTCTCTCTCAATCACATCACCTCTAATACATCTATTTATTATATTGATATTTCTTAACCTCCGTGCCCGGAGTTCATGGGGAGCTTTCTCTGGGACGGAGGGAGTAATATATTGTATATTTAAATAATTTTAAAAAATAAAATCTAAATAAAAAATTGAGAAACAGAACAAAATGAGACACATAATTTTCTTGATACAACCTTTAGTAAATATGAAAACAATTTTAAGAAAAAATAATGATAAAATTTAGTAAATAAATAATTTAAGTGATATTAAAAAAACTCTTAATAAATTTTAGTATATTGTTTATTTTAAACTAAATTTCAACCAACCCATAATATTTATGTCACATATATTCTTGAACCACAAAATTATTACATGTCACTTTAATTTTAAATATTACTACAACTTTTTAAAATCATAACATATTATATTTCATTAATTTTATAATTAATATATCATCTAAACTTATCAAAAACAACACGTCAGCACACAAAACTCTCTATTAATATATAAAAGATATATTGAAAAGTGATGCATAAATTCAACAATTTTCAATTTAAAAAGCAAAAACCCAGTAGTAGATTAATTGTGGTTTAGATTAAAAAAAAACTATTATTATACTTTTTATTAATAATTTATAATGTATACACAATTTATGTTCATAATATTTTAAAACCAATCAATTAAATTTAATAACATATTTACTAATTTATTAGTATAATTTAATAATTGAGTAATTTTTTAAATAAGTCTTTTTTTCCTTTAAAACTATTAATATTAAAGATAGTAAATACATACCATATATTTTACACGGAAATGATATAGAGCCCACCAGTTGTGCCCACCAATTGTGCCCACCGCCTATGTGGAATTACACGTCAATAAATTCTTATTTATATTTAATTCAAACTTAATCTAATATCAATATTTTTTTTTATCCATCTATGAAATTATGATAACTAACTCCATTAATTTTTCAAATCTTTTCATCTGCCATTAATTTTTTTTTTAAATCTTTTCTCTAAAAAAAAAAAATTAAAAAAAATTAAACAATATAAAAATTAATTTGATTGCCATAACAAAAATTAATGTTAAGTATTATCATGAGAAAAAGAGATCTGAGAACTCATTTTAACGCGCGCTAAAACATGATATTTTTACCTGAAACATGATATTTTTACCTGTTATCAAATGAGAATTTCATTCATCACAATCTTCATTAAAAGTGAAAGAAATATAAAAATGCAATAAATGAACTAAATGTCAACATTACCACATCCTTTAGTACGAACAACACTATCTACGCTTAAAAAAGAATGATTACTTTCAACTCTCTGGCTAGTAGACATACCAGTAGCAAAGACGTGTCTAAAATACGAAGGCAACTCTCTGACTAGTAAACATACCAGCAGCCTACTCATCGATATCGAATTTCATACATATTACTCAACCACTCATTCCTTTCTAGTTCAGTAGAATTCATCAACTCCAACCACCGATTTTAGTTTGTGGAATACACAAGATATTACATGTATCCTTATTCTGAGAAAAAATCAATGGTGGTAGAAAGATTTCAGAAAAAATTAATGGTTTGATAATTTTGATACGGATAAACTAAAATATTGATATGAGATTCTGAGAAAAAATTAATGGCAATGAAAAGATTTGAGAAAAATTAATGGCTAATAATATTAAATTAAATATAAAAAAGATTTTTTTATAATTTTGATATAGATAAAAAAAATATTGATATTAGATTAAGTTTGAATTAAATATAAATAAGAATTTATTGACGTGGTAATTCCACAAAGGCGTGGGCACAATTGGTGGGCTCTATATCATTTCCGATATTTTACATATCATCATAAACATTTAAAATCAATTACCATACACAAACATTTTATAAAAATATGACACATCATACAAAATTATGGAGAGGACGATACATCAGCAATGTTGTGTCAAAAACTGACACACCACGATTAACAATCCTTTGTGTTGGATAATAACCCTCCGGTTGGATTAAATAGTAATCTTCTTCCTTGGTCACACCTGCAAAAGCACGCCAGAGAGATCTCCAGCACGGGAACTACGACGCTCTAGTGCGAAGGAGATGTCAAATATAGGAAGTGGAGCAATCACAATCAATAAAAAGCTCCTTCAAATAGTTCAACTTTAGCGTTTTTAGGGGTATTTGGGTCACCGGAAGATATAGAATGTTATATTTTCCGATTAAGTGATATTCTTATGTTTAGTGTGCGTGTATGTTCGTAATTGAATAATTAGATATGTTATCATCAGATAAATAGGGCTCAGACGCGTACCTTGGGGGAAAATGTTATATTTTCCTTTTTTTTCTCAACCGCTTCAGTCCTAGACTTAGTCAAACAACTTCCTAGCTTTATTCTTCGATAATCAGTCCCGATCTTTTAGGGATCACCCCCATTCTTCGTGCTTTCTTATTTAGTCTAATCCTTCCCTAAAATCTCGGGATCCACCCTTTACAAAGCTAACTGGACTAGAGCTCATTTAACCCTGGGCCAATCATAAACAGGCCCACAACTCAGCAAACCTCTTTTCGTCATGTATACGCCCATGGATCATCATTGTTAAGCATGTACAGGCCCAAATACTCTTATCATTGTATTGAGCTTGATTTGGGCTTAATCCCTCCATAAATTGGCTACTAAGAGGCCCATTAGACCAATAATGAAATACATAATTAAGGGTGTATTAATCACTCGTAAAGTAGATAAAAACAGATAACTCATCTTACTTTCACATGTCATTTCCTTATAGGATGACATATTTTGGCCGCATCAATCAAAATTAAGAAAAAGACGACACGTCAGCAAAAAAACTCCCTATTAGTACATAGTGGGATATAAAGAAGTTAAAAGCTACTCCCTTCGTCCATGAAAAGTAGTCCCATTTGCCTTATATTCTTTGTTCACAAAATGTAGTCCCATACCCTTTATGGAAACTATCACCCTTTAACTATCACTTAATTACTTAAATTGTCATCAACTTTATTCACAATGGACCCCACAATACCCTATAATAATATTATTTTATCTACTTTATCTATATTTTTCTTAAACTATGTGCCTCACTCCAATGGGACTACATTTCATGGACGGAGGGAGTATAAAGAAGTTAAAAGCTCATATGAACACAACGTAGTGCAGTTTTTAGTTTACGGGTTTGCGAAACAACCTTGGTGATTTTCGGTTAGTATTCGAATAGTTTGGAGCCTGGGTACGTACTGAGGATATCGATCATGGAATAAGAGGGGTCGAGCTTTACAAGATTTTAGCAAGAAAACAAGAATCAAGTTAGCATAATTCCTAGAAATATTTGAAAACAGGGGAAGGAATGAAAAATGGGATTTTCTTCATCTCTCTCTGGCCTTGTTTGCTTGGTGGGTTGGGTTGAAGTGAGTTTGTATTTGTAAACCTTAAGTTTATGAGCTCATCTCATATATTGTTCACTTTTTTACACATGGATATAAAAGTCAAATACTACCAAATATGGAAGGAGGTGTGTTTACACATCAAACCCAACCCTCAACCTATCAAGCAAACAAGATGGATTGTTTGAACCAGGGAAGAAAAGAGGGTGTGGGCACTGGCCCCTCCCATTTTTCAAAAAAAAAATTAATAATTTTTTTAAAATATTATTTAATGAAAAAATAAAACAAAATATATAATTGCCATTAATTTTATGTATATTTAATAATTATATAACAACCTTTTAAGTGTATTTATAAAATATTAGTAGTGCAATTATTACTTTCTCGGTCTCATAATATATGTTGTTTTATGTATAATTAAATAATTTTTTTTATTACAAATTTACCATTTCTTATCATAAAAGAATGAGAGAAAAATGAGGAAAAATAATAGAGATCGAGTTCTGGAATAACTTGCTTCAATTATCAAGAATGAGAGATGAAAAAAGTATTAAAAGAAAAATTGTAGGGATTTGCATATGATATGAGTCATTTAGGAAGAAACATGGTAAAAATAGCTAAAATGACAAAAAATTTTAAAGCAAGAATTAACACTAATAACATCAAACAATATGAAACGATTGAAGTACATAACAATTTAAAACATAAAAATTAAAAGATGTTTGCATATAGAGTGTATAAACATTCTTTTGTAGGTAATGAGCAGAATGAATGAAACTTTTATTAAAATATATTAAAACTTAATTTGATTCATTAATAATATATTATATGTTTCAAAAATATTTATATGATATTAAAAGAAAATTTTATTATTCATTATTGGGCTCCCGTCAGTTAAGTTCTGGCTACGTCACTCTGGTTTGGTCATAAATTTAGCTCCTTCACTTTGGATTCGTCATTTATGGCAGGAGGAGCTTCGAAAATTGCTGAAATGAAGATCGATCGATCTACTTGAAGAGGAAGAAGTCAATCGATCAACTTGAAGAGCAAAAGAGAAGGATTTTCTTGTTTTTACTTAACTAGGTTGGGGACGTTTTTTGTGCAGAAAGTAAGAATCTATGGCTGTTACTTCTTGGAGAGGGACGTGCGAATGGAGGATGAATGAAGAAATTGGAGTGAGGGAGATATATATAGAGGAGTGAAAAAGATTGTAATTGTCGAGCTAAGTGTACCACTTGGTAGTAGGGTAAAGGGTCTAGTTGCAATTATTTGCATAGCTTGAGTTTGTTGTGAAAGAGGAAATTGATGGAGTGGAGCTTTGCATAGAAGGGCATGGTTAATTTTAATACAAGTAAAACATGAGTGGACCAAACTTAAAGTACTAGTAGATATTTGTCTATCACGGTATTAGTTAATACTTGGTATTTATTACAGAGTTGTTAGTCACGGAAAATTAATTACGTAAGAGCTATAATTATTTATTTGGAATTTATGGTAATAAAATCGTCGCGCTTTGGGATGAAAATTATTTAATTATAAAATTCGACTTAAGACAAATTATATATTTTTTTTTAAGTATAACATTAATTTAATAATGAATTATCAGAATGAGCCATAATAAAAAATAAAATTAGATAAGACAAACATTATATCACAAAGACACGAAAAGCATGGCAATCAAGGAAATGTAATTTTTATCAATATGGATCTTTCTCGCATGAAATATTATTTATTATGATCGAGGAGGTAAATATATATGTTGTCTATATTTTATATTAAGATTAAGATGGCAAGGAATACTATTTATTAAAATGCATTATGTTTTGTTAAGTTTTTTATCACATAAGCTTGATAAAATGATTTGTAAGGTTATTAATTAGAATTCTTTCATTTTCGACACTTATTAAATATTCATCAAACCTAGCTTGTACTTTATTCATAAACAAGGTTTTGTGCCTCCTCGAACTAGAAAATAAATTAGCCGAACATGGCTACAAAAATCTCACGGTAGACTCTCATCGATAATCTCTCTCACTCAAAACTCACAGCTCCAACACTTGTTCTAAGAATTCACGCCTCTGCCCTTTATTTCTTTGTTGCATATGTCCAAACACATTAGGTCACAAATGGTTGGGCCCACCAATTGGGCTTAATCCCTTAATTAATCTGCATGGTCCAACATTGAGTCATTAGTATTGGGTTTTTATGCTTATTTCGCTTCTAATCAACTTCTCCTCATTAGTTGTTCGTACATGTATCTTCAAAATATCTTATTTATATCTGAATTAAGTAGAAAATAAAATATCAAAGTATATGAAGACACAAAGTAACAAGTCGAGAAAACACAATAAAATATCAAATTAATTATCATAGAATTCTCAATTAAAACATAAAATATGTAATAATCTCGACTCATCATGACTAGTGGAGACAGTTGCACTTTAGTAGTGTACCGAGCTCAAAGTATTCTCTTGGGACTATAAAGTAGCAAAATGTGTTACTCTTGGCACATTAAATATGACAAGACCCTTTATTGTGTTAAAGGATTAATATCACAACTGAGCTGTGAGAGTGGATATAGGACAAGGAGGTCTGAATAACTATAAATGATGGTGTTCTTTATTGCTTTATATTAACTGCCATCATATATGCATGTTTACATAAGCATAAGTTTAAAGAGAAAATGTATTCTATCAGCTGACACCAAGTTAGTGATACCCTAAAATGTGTTTATACATTAAAGTAAAATTTGTCATAAGCAGTAGACGAGTATAATTTTTAAATGGGCACACTACTTATTTCGCACACTACTCTAACAGCTGACTAAATCAGCAAACTAAGTAGTTCTAGACTCCTAGTGAATCAGTTGACCAAGTCACCTGTCCCAGAGTTAGCCATTCTTTTACACGCTTATAAAACACTCGTCTGATTGATAATTATACCCCCGGGGACCATCAATCAAAAACCCCCCAAATCACCAAACCTTACTGTCGAGAAAGAGGCCACTGCCTTAAATGCTGAGAATATGTTGAGGTTGTTGTCGATGAAAATGTCGATACATCCGATTCTGAGGATGTTGAAATGGAAGAAGCCCCTGCTTCGAACATTGGTAAGACTGATTCCTCAATGTCAGCTTCTGATAAATCTGACCTTGTTTCTTTTAAGAAGAAGGTGCATAAGGGGTAAAAGAAAGAGGAGCCCAGTACAAAGAAGGAGGTCAAGTCTTGTCTTCACTCGTGAGGACTACTCTAGCTCTTTGAGGAGCCCAATACAAAGAAGGAGGTTGTGTTGCTGAAGAGCCAATTCAGGTTTTCTCTGATTCTGAAGAGGAACCTGTTGCTGTTGTTGAGAATATCTCTAAGAAGAAAAGTGATCCCAAAGGCAAAGGGAAGGCAAAAGGAAGGTAAAGGCTTGCTCTATTCCTTAATCTTCTAAGTTAGAATTTGATCCTGAGCTAGAATTGTGTATGAGGGAAATTCAGAAGTCCATCAAAAAGAATGTTGAGTAGTTTGCTGACACAAAGGCTGCAACCCCTAAACCAGATGATGGAGGCAGTGGGGATATCAGTTTTGATGATGAAAGTTTTGGGAAAAGCTCTAAGGATGGTTCTGATCATGATGAAGAACCTGCCACTGATGATGAAGGTAATATTGATTCCATTGATACCATAGAAAATAGGTTGTCTATCTTGTCTAAGAGGAAATTATAAATTGAGAAGAGGATTAATTTACCTGATTTTGATGGTAAACGACGTGGTTAAGTTTTTGGAAGATAGGAATCTGTGAAATGTTGTCACATTTGGTGAATCATTTGTCACAAATTGGGCTTATGAATTCTATGCTTGTATGAAAAAGAGCACTAATAGGAGGAGTTCTAAGTGGTATGGGATTGTAAACTTTGGGGGGGGGGGGGGGGGGGGGGGTTGTTCCTTTTACTCCTGAATTGAAAAATGAGTTTTTGCAAATTACAAATGTTAACGAAGATGAGGAACCTTACTTGGATGTTGTAATTTCTGCAATAACTGGCGGTAGAAAGGTTTAGTGGACAAGAAAAATGTTAGCCAAGGACCTTACTTCCGTACACTCAGTACTATATAAACTCATTGTTTATAATTGGATTCCCACTACCAACACTACCAAAATCACTAAGGATTAAGCTATGCTTATTTATAGGGGTTTTGTACTTAAGCAATTTAATTTAGGACTTACAATCTTTCACCACATGATGAGATTTACTGGGAATGTATCTGAGAAAGGAAATATGTCCTATCTTGTTTTGATTTTTAACTATCTGAAGCATCATTACTTCACTTCCAAGAAGATAAGTGTATTGAGGGGGAGAGTACTTATGTTGGCTATTGCTCATGCCTTACTCACTGGGGACATAATTATTGATATGCCTTTGACATCTCCTGGTACTAAAAGTCAGCACATACCATCAACTTATGCTCAACCTGAAACCTTTACGCCAAGACAGAGGAATGTGCCACTAAATGTTGAGAACATTGGTGTCAGCATTCCTGGTAATTACTCTGTTTCAAGGGCCTTTATTATTTCACAACTTCAGCACTTGCAGGATTCCATAAATGAGCTCCAGTTCCTGAAGGACCAGTGGACCCATATGTTTTCCACTACAACAGGGTGGGTGCCACCACCAACAACCCATGCCAACTTCAATGTTGTCATTGAAGAGTTGAATGAAGGTGTTATAGAAGCTGGTGGAGGACCTGATGCTGCTGCTGGAGAAGTTAATGAAGTGACCAATGTTGTTGCACATTTTTCAACTACTTGTTATGTGGAAGAGGGTGATGATGATGCTGCTGACATGGAGACACTATATGGTGATCTTTTGCGATCTCTGAATAGATGTTGCAAGACAGGGGAAGAGCTGGATTTTTAATGGGATGTGTGCAAGAACTTGATGTTGCTTCTATTGTTATAGCAAATCATGCCATTTTTCAGATTTTTACAGATTTGAGCTTTTTATATCTCCCTTTGTAATTTGTTGATCTATTGTGTTTAAGTTTACTTTGGTATTTCTCTGATACACTGTTTTTACTTCCTAGTTGAATTGTTAGTTGTTTATCTAACTCTGCCTTATTATTCAATTTGCTTAAATTGTTTGCTTTGAAGACAATATAGTTTAGAAGTTCACTTCTCCTTAATTCTCATTTTTTTACTTCTTATTATTTAAGTCTTTGTTAGATATTGTTTGTTTTAAATTTCTCTTTATTTCATTAGCTCTAATTGTTATTAAGTCATACATAAGACTTAAGTTGATTTGGTACATATTAATATATGCTTTGATTTCACTTATGATTCATGTAAGTTTAAATGTTGAGTAAATAAGTATATTGTTTATACTTATTTTGGTTTTGCATGAGATCACACTGATCTTATGACACGAATCTTTGTGAAATTATTCTTGGTCTTTTTTTTATTTGATCCAACGGTTACAACATGTATTGTCTTGACTAGTATTTAGACTTGATGTTCACCTCACCTAAATACATAATACGGAGTATGTATAGAAATATATGTGCATTAGGTGTGTTGTAGTCAAAATGTCAAATTGGAGGAGATTGTAGATGTTGTTAACACTTAAATGTCTTAACATTCTCAACAACATCAGAATTCGACATTTTTTAATTTTTTCCAAATGTACATTAAATGTTGATCTAAATGTTGGAACCTGAGACTCTAGAACCAAGGAGAATGTTAGAACGACTTAGAAGCATATTGAAGGATCTAGAGAGATCATGGAGGCTGAGATCTTAAAAAGTAGGATCTCACATGGAAGGCTCTAGAATGCAATTTTCACGTCTATTTAAAGCCAAACAACCTTCATTATTCAACATGTACTATTCGATTAACATCCTAGACTGAGCGTTCGTCCTGTTAGGAGTTATGGCCATTAGCAACATCTTTTAGATTGTGCCGAAGTATACCAACAATTCCCGTGCAACTTATACTTTTCTATTTTTCTATCGAGAGTGCAAATACATAACAACAATTCAGAAATAAACAAGTTGTCGCTATAGTCTAGAACTTTACATTTAAAATTTCTTTCAACGAAGCCTTCAACGACGAATCTACTCGCTTTCTTCTACCTCGATTCGCTAGACAGTAACAAACCCTCCGCTCAATCTTCAGTATCGATTTCAAATGTGGAATTAAATTTGAGTTGTGATTGTTGTTTGATACGGGAATAATGAAGATTCTTGACTATATTTTAAATAATGTGGATTTAAGGATTGTTCTTTAGTTGATACGCGATTTACGAGGAATTTTTTATATGTTGATATTAAATTTGTTGACTTATTCATATTACCTATTACCTATTTAATTTGATGAAAGGGTACAATTAGGTTCCATTTTAAATGTAATTTTAATTCTAATTAGACTTTGAACTAGAATATAAAGTTTATATGACCTTAGAGTAATCCCCATAAAATTAAGCTCGCTCCTACTAAAAAATAAAAAATAAATACACATAGTATTATTCATCATAATTTAAAAAATCAATTTTTAAAATCACTCAAATTAAAAGATTCTCATTTATCACATATGGATTTTTTAAATTCAAAGTAAATATAAGATTCTCCCATTATCACATATGGAAATACTCCCTCCATTCAAATTCATTATGCCCATTTATTCGGGTACGGGTTTTAATAATTTTTATTTATAAAATAGACATGTTGAGAGTATGATAGAATATTGTAAGATTCATATGATTGCTTATTAATAAACCTATAAAAATTTGAGTAGTAAATGATTGGAGAATGTAGATAAAGCTGTGTATATAATATTATTTAAAAAAAAAAAAATTGTGTGTTAATAGTAATACTAAAGCCCACAATTTTAGTGTGACCCAACCGACAAGCCCAACCAATTATTGGAGGCCCTGGCTATATATACCCCTCCAGCTTTGTTAAGTATAGTCCTCCTCCTTATTTATTAATTTAATAATAATGTAAAATACCTAAACTATCCCTTACACTAAAATGTTCATGATAAATACACTCTCCTTTACTTTTAAACCCTAAACCTAATTTAAAGAGCAGCCGTCATCGCACTTTCGATCGTCGCTGCCGCAATTCTGGTCGCCGCCGGTGCACCCCATAGAGTAAAAAAAAATAACTTATAATTTTTTTAAAAAGAAAATACATTTTCGTCACTGGTTTATCGACGAGAAACACTTGTGTCGACACTGGTTTGTCGACGAGAGTGTTTCTCGTCGAAAAACCCGTGTCGAAAATGTATATTAAAAAAAAAATCGACAACTCTTGGTCGATAATATACACTATCGTCGACGAGAGTGTATATTATCAACCAAGAGCTGTCGAAAACTGAAAAAAAAAGTAACTAGACAAATCGCAGAAAAGGGAAAAAAATTGGGGGGGGGGCGGCGGTCGCGCGGCCGCCGTGAGAGTGGGGGAGGATGGTTTAGGGAGGAGGTTGTCATGGGAGGGAGGCGGCGACGACATCGCTGGGCAAGGGGGCGGCGCCGCTGCGCACAACAGAAATTTAAAAAAAAAAAAAACCTTAAACTTACCTGCTCGACGGCGACGAGCAGCGCGCGCAGGAGGAAGGCGGCGAGTGGCGCGCGGTGTGAAGAGAAAGCAACGGGCGACGCTGGGCAAGGGGGCGTCGCCACATCGCCTGAACAAAAAATAAGAAAAAAATATCTACCTTCGACCTTCAGCGGCGCGCGGCGAGGAAGGGAGCGACGAGGAGAGAGGCAGACAGCACTGGAGGCGGCGGCGCTTGGAGGCGGAGGAGGAGGCGACAACGACAAATTGGGGAGGAAGAAGAAGAGGTGTGGAGTGTTGGGAGGAGGAAGAAGAAAGAATTAGGGTTTATGATTTAATAGGGGGAGTGTATTTATAAGGGTAAGGTGTTTTGTAGAGGGTACATCTAACGTTATGACATTTTATGGGGTACGAAAATCGGGGGGTTATATTTAACAAGGCTGGAGGGTTATATAGCCAGGGCCCTATTGGAAGGTAGGTATGAGTTGGGATTTGATAATATAGGCCCAAAACAATTCAATCCTATCTGGCTCGGCACGCATGGCTAAACGAGAATGATGGGCCAACAACTTTTTTTTTTTTGGCGCGACTAAATACACACAAGGATCCTATGAGGACACCCACGTGGAAAACCCGATATTGCCCTTAACATTTCCCTCCACTCCAATTTCGGTACACCCACCCTTCCATCTCCATCTCCCCCCTCCATCTCCTTCCAAACTTCTCAATCTCTGCACCGAACTCCATTCACTCTTGAAGCAGCGATCATCCCACTCTTGAAGCAGCGGCGTGGAACAAGAGAGAACAAAAGAGAACAGCGACGTAGGAGCAGCGACTCTGCACCGAACGAATTGAACTCCATTCCCCCACTCGCGTTTTTTTGCAAAAATGGTTAAAGGTTAGTTTTTCTTGCTTATATTTAGAATTAGTGTTGTGATAACGCGTGTTTAATTTAGGTTATTGTTGAAACGTTGATTTTATTGTTGTAGGGTTTCATGATTTAGGGTTTTTTTTTTTTTAATTTTGTGTTAATTCATGAATGTTGATTAAGGTTGGTTTTTTGTGTTATAATCATGTTTATGTGTACAATGTATCAATATTTGATGTGTTAGGATGAAAATAAACCAATGGGCATCTAATTGGCATGGTTTAGGAAGAAATGAAACGGTTTAGAAAAAATTGAATGAATTTTGACTGGTTTTTCGAACATGGAGGAGATGTCCGAGACAAATTTTTGAACATGGCTTATTTGTTGGGAACTAATTTTCGAACATTGGTGTCATGTTGGAAACTAATTTTTTAACATTGGACATATGTTCGAAAATTTATTTCCAACCGAGGGTTTTGAGTTTTAAATTCGACCAAGTAAAACTTGCGGAACTAATTTTCGAACATTGGTGTCATGTTGGGAACTTATTTTCGAACATTGGGCATATGTTCGAAATTTTGTTCCCAACAGAGGGTTTTGGGTTTTAAATTCGATTAAGTAAAACTTGCGGAACAAATTTTTAAACATTGGTGTCATGTTGGGAACTAATTTTCGAACATTGGGTAACCCTAAATATAAAAACTCTTTCACTTTCAAAAAACAAAACTTTCAAAACATAATAAATAACTTACAAATAATTCTTTGGCACCACCACTAGTAGTTATTACATCATAATCGACCATTTTTTTAGAAGGTGGGTGTACTCATCCGTCCTTTTTTTGAAAAAATGTGCAGGAGGGGTACAAACGACATTTCGCATACCCCTTGTGATAAAAAAAAGTTTTGGTGGGTGTCCTCATAGGATCTGTGTGTGCCTTTAGCCGCGCCCTTTTTTTTTTTTATGTAATTCATTCTTTCTGCAAAAAAATGTTAGTGTCAAGTAATTCGCACGATTAGATGTCTCCAATCAATACGGAAAATGGTGTGCTGTCGCCGGCACCCAAAAATAATTACCTTAAATACCCACTATGTAGTAGAGTAAGCAAGGGTCGATCCCACAGGGAATAGTGAAACTCAATTGAATAAATTGTGTACGAAAGCAATAAAATGTGGGGAGTTTGGTTGGTTGACTAAAAACTACTAAGAAGCAAGAAATAATAAATTGCAATATAGAAGTAACGAAACTCAAATAATTGAAATGATCTAGCCCTCGGATAGCTTCCCCTTGATTAATTGTATCAGTTCAATCAACAAACCTAATTAATTCAATTTAATCTCAAATCTTATCCCTAAGCCAGTGGTACGACCAAACTAACTCGAATTGTTTCTTACGTTTAATTAATCAGCAGGTACGACCCCCAATTAATTTATCCCTACGAACAACCCTAAAACATGTATCTAAGGTTCAACTCGAAGAACGCATTCAAGAACCAAAACAATAGAATAAACTAGACTATGAATACGAGATGCTCGTTTCATACAACCTAGACGTTATTATCCCCTAAGGTGTCCTGTCTTAGTTGCTACGATATCCACAATAATATAACAATTACGGATTATAAATGATGAATTAACTAGAATTGATAACAAATAAAGTCAGATGGCCAGTCCTAATAAATCTATTAATCAAAACATGCTTCGCACAAAATCAAATAATAACGAAATCGAAATATAAATTGAAATCAATCAAAAATTGTATAACTAAAAAGGCATAATGGTCACAAGGTTTCACATTCTCGGGCTAGAATAACAATCTATCTACTAAACATAATTAAAAGAATAATAAATAAAATCAAACTCATTGCTCACGGCTGCTTCCTTCCTCCAAATCCCAGATCAATTTGGCGGCTCCTCTCTTCAATTGATTCACGCACTAATATATATGGCTGCCTCCAATTCTTGATATCCACGGCCCAATACAATTTGAGGCCCATCTCTTCCAAGATCCACTTAATCAATTAATCTTAATTGGGCCTTTCTCCAATTTACTTTGTTGTACTAATTAATGTAATGAGTCCAATATTAAGTTTCAAAGTGTTGGACTAATTTCTTCTCATATGGGCCTGTCAATGTATCTTCGAAATACTTTAATTATGCCTGAATTAAGTAGGAAATAAAATATCAAGATAATTGAATTCACAAAATAATGAGTCGGAAAAACACACTAAAATAGCAAATTAATTCACATAGAATATTCCATTAAAGCACAAAAATATGCAATAATCCCGACTCATCAAAAAATGACCCAGAAAAAAATCAAACAATCCAACAAAGATAGTAATTCACAAATATAAGAAACGAGAACAGAAAACAGAGCACACAAGAATTTAAGTGGTTCGATCAATGTGATCTACATCTACTGGACACACGACTTCAACTTGATTGATCAAAGAATGTTGATCTACTCTTCTGATATCCACACACTTAGTCAAAAGACTAACTCTGTAAATAGACATCTACTTAGCTGACTTGAACGTTTCTGATCAACATTATCTCAGCAGACTCTAAGCATCTCCTTCTCATTTGATTGGAATACTCCAACTCATTTAATTAGGTCTAAATTAGCTTTCCTGACTTCCACCAGTTGACAGCCTGCCTCTTATTTTACTCCGCTGATTCAAGATTATGAGATAAACCTGACCGTTAGTATCTTTTAAATTTTATTTTTCTCATATAGTTAACAATTGATGAAACACTGACAGTTTTTCTTATTATTTTTAAATGTAGATCTGCATTTCGTATCCTTCTATCAACTTGTTCCATTTATTTATTTTTATGTTTTTAGAGGTAATATTTTATTTGTGTGTATAGTATTTTATTAATACACAGGTGTTCATTGATTTAATATAAAATATATATAGTAAAGATTAGATTATCCAAACTAAAACACACATAAAAATGTGAAATATCATAAATATCTTTTGTATTTGAAGATTTTATTCTATTTTAGTTGCTTTGCAGATGATTTTTCTAAGGCACTGTCCATATACCCCTCCAACCTTGTTAAATATACCCCCGGATTTTTGTACCCCCTAAATTGTCATAATGTTAGATGTACCTCTACAAAATATCTAATCTGTCCTTATAAATACACTCCCCCTATTAAATCATAAACCTTAATTCTTTCTTCTTCTTCCTCCCAACACTCCACACCTCTTCTTCTTCTCCTAAAATTGTCGCCGCCTCCGCCTCCAAGCGTCGTCGCCGTCCCCTTCCTCGCCGCGCGCCGCTTGCCCAGCGCCTCCCTCGCCTCCGAAGGTTGAAGGTAGGTTTTTTTTTACTTATTTTCTGTTCTAGCGACGCGGCGGCGCCCCCTTCCCCAGCGCCGCTCGCCGCTCTCTCTTTCCCCCGCGCGCCGCTTGTCACCGCCGCCCCCTTGCCCAACAGGTAAGTTTCGGGTTTTTTTTATTTATTTATGTTGTGCGGCGGCGGCACCGCCCCTCGCCCAGCGACGCCGCCGCCGTCTCCCTCCCTCCCACGCCAACCTCCTTCCCCACTCACGGCGGCCGCGCGACCGTCTCTTCTTTTTTTTCCCCTTTCTGCAATTTCTCCCGTCACCTTTTTCTGTTTTTTTTTTCAGTTTTCAACAACTCTTGGTCGATAATATCCTCTCTCGAATCGTTGTCGACGAGAGAGTATATTATCGACCAAGAGTTGTTGAATTTTTTAATTTTTTTTAAAAAAATACATTGTCGACACTGATTTATCGACGAGAAAGTTTGTTTCTCGTCGATAAACCAGTGTAGAAAATGTTTTTTTTTTAATTCTAAGTTTTTTTTTCCTCTGTGGGGTGCACCGGCGACGACGACTGGAGGTGCGACGGCTGTTCTATAAATTAGAATTAGGTTTAGGGTTTAAAAGTAGAGGGAGTGTATTTATCATGAACATTTTAGCGTAAGGGTAATTTAGGTATTTTACATGATTATTAAATTAATAAATGAGGAGGGGGAGTATGCTTAACAAAGCTGGAGGGGTATATAGCCAGGGCCTTTTTCTAATTTTGTTGTCTAGAGACAGACCTATTAAAACGGGCCTATCCTGCCCTGTCGTATTTTGAAGGTGATTTGAGTCGAGAAAAAAATAGTGGGAGCGGCTAAAGGCACCCAAGGATACTATGAGTACACCCACGCGATGAGGACACACACAAAACGGATGAGGACACCCACGTGGAAATCTAAAAAATAACCTTCTCATTTCAAACCCTGATTAAATCTTTGTCTTCCTCCATTTCTCACATTTTCACACACAAAAAGGGTGCACCCACCTCCCCCTCCGTCCCAATCGGCGCCACCGCCCACCACCCCTCCCTCCCTAGCAGCGTCGCTCTTCCCCTCCCCTCCCCACGCGGCGACAGCACCGCTTCACTCTCCACGTCGCCGCCCACTTTCTTCTTCGAACGAACGCCGCCGCTGTTGGAGAATGGCGAATCGTCCGCCGCCGCCCCTGCCCTCGTCCGCCACCGCCCCTGTCTCCTGTTGCTCGTCGCACGTTTTCTTCTTCGAACGCCGCCGCTGCTGGAGAAGGGCGAATCCTACGCCGCCGCCCCTGCCCTCGTCCGCCACCGCCCCTGCCCTCGGCGTCACCCGTTTCAAGGAATGTTTTTGAAAGTTTTTGAAAATTTTTAAGAATTGTAGGAAAATTAGGGTTTTTAGGAAAATTAGGATTTTTAGAAGTTCGGGAATTATTTTCGAATATATTGAGTTTTTTTTGGAAACATTTTCGAACAATCTGTGTTTGTTTTGAAAAAAAAATTCGAACATCTTGTTCGATTTTATTTTTCGGACAAATTTAAGTTGTTTTGAATATTTTTTCGAACATATTGAGTTTGTTCATTAAAAATTTTCGAACACATTGAGTTTGTTGGGTAAAATTTTTCGTACATCTTAACTTTATTCAGTTAATATTTTCAAACATCTTAAGAATTTTTTTTTATTATTTTTGTTGATTTTTTGTGTTTTGTTGAAGAATGGTGTTTGTTTTGGTGGTGGTGGAGATGATTCTGCCGTGAAATAGAAGCGGTGGGTGTACTCATCCGACGTTTTTTTTTAAAGTACAAGAGGGGTAAATGACATCACCCTTGTGACAAAACAAAATTCCGGTGGATGTCCTCATAGTATCTTTTCTTTGGGTGCCTTTAGCCGCGCCCAAAAATAGTTCATTTGGAGACAGGCCTAAACGTAGTGGCCAGTTTGGGCCACAATTTGATGGGCTTGCCTGCCTAGCTAATTTTTTAATATTTATTCTAACATTTCTGTTATGGGTCTGACTATATGCACCTCCATTTCGGAGGGATGCACTCCCCCTTTCAATTTATTAATAAAATAATAGAGTAAAAAGTCAAAAATACCCTTCATTAAAATACTGCGTACTAGATGCACTCCCTTTACTAAACGCACCCTCTACTTATCCTTTCTTTCACCTTATCCCTAACCCAAAATTCCAGCACCATCACCATTTTTTCCGGTCACAAGAAATAAAAAAACAAAAATTTCAACAAATCAACCATATTCATCCACAAATTACCATTATCAAACCCATTAACAAACACCATTATCAAAACTTAGAAAACTAACATTTTTTTAAAAAAATTCGTCAAAACAAACATATTATCAAAACTTAGAAAACTAACATATTTTTTTAAAAAAATTCATCAAACCAGTGCCATACATATATCTTCTCGTCGACCACATTTCGTCGACCATATATCTTCCTGTCGACCGCATTTTGTCGACGGAAGAATACATGGTCGACCAACAAATGTCGATCGACACTGTAATGTCGACCATATAAACTCTCGTCGACATTATTATGTCGACGAAAGTGTACATGGTCGACATTACAGTGTCGAAATAAAAAAAAAAAAAAAAAAAACCTGGTGTGGCTACGGAAACTGTTTTTTTTTTGTGGCCGCTGAAACCTGGTGTGACCGCTGAAGAGAGGGAGAGAAGAGAGGTAGGAGAGGGCGGCCGCGGTGGCCGATTGACGGGGCGGCCGCTGAATTTTTTTTTTTTTTACAGATCCGGGCGATTCCCGCGGCGGGGGAAATGGAGGGGAGAGAAGAGATCGGGGTGCGGCGGCATAAATTTGTTTTTCTTCTTTTTTTGCAGAAACGCGGAGGGAGGAGGGAGCGGAGGGAGGAGCGTGAGGGGGGCAAACCTGGGGGTTGGCGTCGGACGGGAGGGGGCGGCCGCTGCGGCCGATGGACGGGGCGGCCGCACGGCCGCCAATCTGCAATTTTTTTTTATAAGGCGGCGAGGCGAGGCGGAGGTAGGAGGTGGCCGGCGACGGGGTGAAGGTGGGGGTGGGAAGATGGAGGTTGGGTTGGGGAAGATGAAGAATTTAGGGTTGGGTGGCCGGGAGTGGTTGGGGCGGCCGCGGCGAGGCGAGGCGGGGGCGGCCGCGGCGAGGCGTGGCGGGGGTGGCCGCGGCGAGGTGAGGCGTGGGTGGCCGGCGACGGGGTGGAGGGAGGGGAGGGGTGGGTTGGGGAAGATGAAGAATGAATTTAGGGTTGGGTGTTGATAGTAATAGGTATTTTATGAAGGGAGGGGTATTTATGACATTTGAGGAGGGTGTGACCTAAATTTCAGGGTGTGTATAAATCGGGGGAGTGATGGGGGAGTGCATCAAACTGAAATGGAGGTGCATATAGTCAGACCCTTCTGTTATATACTCCAGCCCAAATTTTAATGTTATGTTTTGACATATTTTGTAAACTTTATGTTCATGGATGATGAATTTAATTTATATGAGACCATATTTATAAATTAATATGAATGATGAACGGAAGTTATGCTTGTGACTAATGAATTATGAATTTAATTTGTTAGAGAATTTTTTAAAAATTTTCTTTATAGTGATATTAACCTAGATAAATTGTTTGATTAAACTTTATTAAAGGTAGACTATTTAATCCTAATATTAAAACCAAAGATATTAAGGAATGTTTACTTTTGATTTTAAAAATCAGGTTTTGGATTTTAAGATCTAAAATCCGTTTTATTTCGGGATTTAAAAATCGGTTTTCAAAATCCACTCAAAACCACCCCTATCAAACATATTGATTTGACATAAAGTTATATTCCCTCCGTCCTACTATAAGTTTTCCACTTTCCTTTTATGGATGTCCCACAATAAGTTTCCCATTTCATTTTTTTCCATTTTTGGCATATGATTTTCTCTCTCTCAATCACATCACTTATACTTTATGTATTATTTTATTCTACTTCATCTCATACTCATCTATTATTTTCTCTCTCACTATCACATCACTTATACTTTATCTATTATTTTATAATATTCCTTAATCAAAACAAAAAAAAAGTGGGAAACTTATTCAGGGACGGAGGGAGTATATAATATTACTCCAATTATTATATTCTTTCTCAACAATAATATAATAATACTATAATAATATAATACATTTAATCATTACACAATCAACTAATCATTATAATCTCACCAAAAAATAATATAATAATACAAACTCATTCAATCTTACAATTTGATTTGACATAAAGTTAAATCTTCCACTATTTCAAAACCCAAAAGAAACACTCATATTACTATTTATCGAGATTTCAAAAACTAGAATTTCAAAAATCCGGTTTTTAAAACCACCCAAAGCCCAAAGTAAACACCCCCGGGTGGACATAAAACTGAAAAAAACGAAAAACCGAACCGAACCGACGAATTTCGGTTTATTTGGTTCGGTTTATTCGGTTGTTCGGTTCGGTTGAAATTTTTTTAAAATTTCGGTTTTTTCGGTTCGGTTTATATTTTCTAAAAACCGAATAAACCGAACCGACCGAATTATAAATAAAAATTAATATAATTAATTAATAAAAAATATATATATATAAATAAAACCCTAGATTCTATACACTCATTTCACTGCGTTTCTTTTCCATTTCTGTCTCCCCTACTTCCACCACGTTTCTTTTCCATTTCTGCCTCCCCTACTTCCACCACCGGCTTTAGGCCCACCAGCGCCTTCTTCGACGTCTGCCTCTCTTCGTTGTCTTCGACTCTTCCACCACCACAGTATGTTCTGCTTTACTTGAATGCCTTTTTATTTTTATTTAAGTTATATATGCTAGTTTTGTTTTGGAATTTTTAAATTATGTTTTTAGATATTTGATTTCATTGAATATGAATGAGAGATCTACTATTCTACTGCACCATATTAATTATATTTCCAGATTTTTTGTAACATATTATTTAATTTATTTTACAGTAGATTATTTAGCATATTTAAATATTTAATAGCAGATTTTGTATATTTTATAAAGATTGCTTACCTTTTGTATTATTGTTTTGATTTACAACAGATGTCTACTTCTCAAGAGCAAGTAAATGAAATTACTCCGAAGGATCTGCACAATCTGAACAGCCAACAACTCCTTGTACCGCAACAACTCCTTGTACCGCTTCAGCTTCAAATCCCAAAAAAAAACGGAAAACAATTCCTAAAAGATCAATTGTGTGGGATCATTTTGTTCCTTTCTTGGATGAGGAGAATGAAAGAAAAGCTCGATGCATGCATTGCGCAAAAGAGTTCTTTTGTGATCAAAAAAGAAACGGTACTACTAATCTCAAAAATCATATTGGTGTGTGCAAGAAAATCCTTGGTAGCGTAGAAACTAGTCAAAAATTGTTAAACTTTAATGAGGTTACTAGTAGTTCTATGAACGTTGGGACTACTTGGAAATTTGACAAAGAGTTGCTCAGGAAATCTATAAGTCGGATGATTATTGTGGATGAGTTGCCTTTCAAGTTTGTTGAAAATGATGGGTTTAAGGATGTGATGTATAATGCTTGCGGACCTAAATTTCAAGTACCATCTAGGCGGACAGTTTCACGTGATTGCTTTGAGCTCTACATAAATGAAAAGAATTATCTAAAAGCTTTGCTGAAATCTTCAAATCAAAGAGTTTGTCTTATTACAGACACATGGTCTTCTATACAAAGAATCAATTATATGTGTTTGACTGCTCATTACATTGATAGTGATTGGAAATTGAACAAAAAGATTTTAAATTTTTGTACAATTTCTAGTCACAGAGGTAAAGATATTGGTTTGGAAATTGAAAAGTGCTTGAAAGAATGGGAGCTTGATAGAGTGTTTACTATTACAGTAGACAATTCTTCAAATGATACTGCGTTTTCATATTTGAAAGAACAAATGAGTGATTGGAGAAGTACCATTCTTAAGTGTGAATTGTTGATGATCAAAACATGGATCATCTTTTCCATTGAAAAGAGAAATGAAGAAAAGAGTGTCAAGATGATAGATTGAAGAGAATGAAATCTGTTTGATTACAGAATATGAAAATTGAATTAACTACTAATCTCAATCAAGTATTTAACCTTGAGATTAGTCTAACTAACTAACCAACTGCTCTAAACTAACTAACAAACTACCCTTATCTAATAAGGGTGAACTAATCTATAAGCAAAAGTAAGATAAGATAAGAGTGTATCTATTAAACTCCTTTAGATGAATTTATTCATATGAGATGTGTTGTGAGACAATCCCCGGCTAGGTTGAAGAAGTTTAAAGAGTGTGTTGAACATGAGAAAATTGAGAGCAAAAGTTTGTTGTCTCTTGATGTTGCCACACAAGATGGAATAGTACTTATTTAATGTTGGAGTATTCACAAAAGTTTGAAAAGGCATTAATAGTACAATTTACATGATCCCAACTTTGAAACTGAGCTTAATTTGGAGAAAGGTGTCCCTTCTAAGGATGATTGGAAAATTTCTAGAAGAATGTTGTCTTTTTTGCAAGTGTTTTATGAGCTTACTGTAAGAATCTCAGGCTTTCTATATGTCACATCTAACTTGTTTTTCCATGAAATTTATATGGTGGATTGTTTGTTGAAATCATGGATGATTAGTGATGATGATGAGTTGTGTGCAATGGTAATGAGAATGAAGGCAAAATTTGATAAGTATTGGGGAGATCCAAAAAAGATGAATAAAGTGATATTCATTGCAGTTATTCTTGATCCTCGATACAAGTTAGATTGGTTTCACTTTGCTGTTTCTAATATGTTTGAGGGTGAGTTGGGTGCATCAATTGCAAATGTGGTGAAAGATCAATTGTATTCTTTGTACAATGAGTACAAAAAACAGTCAATGCCAGAAAATTCGAGTGCACCAAGTGTTATTTTCCTGAAGTGTGGTAGGTGGACTAAATGTTGGTGATCCAAGTTCGGTAATGAAACTGAAAATGATGATGGATAGTCAATATAAAAAGTTCAAGTCTGAGGTGGGTGGGGCAAGAATAGTAAATGAGAAAGGGAAAAGTATCTTAATGAAGAAACTGAAGAAGATAATGGAGGTAAGTTCAACATTCTCTTTCAGTGGAAAATGAATTCTCATAGATTTTCCGTTCCCTCATAAATTGTTCGGAATATTCTTGCTGTTCCCATCTCAACAGTAGCTTCAGCACAGGAGGACGAACAGTAGCTTCAGCACAGGAGGAAATGTGTTTGGTGCATTTAGGAGTTCATTAAGTCCTAAAATAGTGCAATGTCTCATTTGTGCTCAAGATTGGTTTCGCAAGAAAAAGTCTTTTCCAGTTGAGGTTGAAAAAAAGTATTGAGGATATTGAAGAAATTGAAAAAAGTAATATATTTATATTTTATTTGTTTATAATTTCAATTTATGTTATAATCTTTTAGATTTTGATAGTTGTGTTTTGTTTTGTAGGTTTTCGAGAAATGGCTTTTGATTTGTACTATTTATGTAATATTTAAGGACTTGTAATGAAATTTTATTGGGTGGGATTTGTGATGTTATGTGGAATTTGTTTGATTATGATTGGATTTTATTATGTAGAATTTGTTGTGTATAATTCTGTGGATGAACTTTTATTATGTAGATTTTGTTATGTAGAATTCTTAGAATTTGTTATGTAGAATTCTGTGAATGAACTTTTATTATGTAGAATTCTTCTGATATTGCAGATTCTGTGACTGAACTTCTTTCACGTAGAATTGATTTTTTAAAAATGTTTATTTGTTTAAATATTTTTTTTTTAATTTTAGGCAGGAAAAATTCGGTTCGAACCGAACCGAACCAACCAAATTGTATTTCGGTTCGGTTCGGTTTTTATATAATTTCGGTTCAGTTCATTTTTTAAAACTTCGGTTATTTCGGTTCGATTGAAAAAAGGTCAGAACCGAACCGACCGAATGCCCACCCCTACACCCCCTAATAGATTTTATTGAATGAGAAGGGGAAAGTCGATTCCTGCCCAAAGTAAATAGTCTACTCCCTCCGTCACTAGGGGTGTGCACTGGTCCGAAATCGAATCGGATCGGGACCGATTTGGATTAGGATCGGAATCTGTCATAATGCATGGATCGGAGACCGGATCGTAATTAATTCGGTCCGGGTTTGAAACATTTTTTTTTTAATTATTTTTTGGGGAAATAACTATTAGAGTCATCTCACCCCTACTTTTCTCTAATAGAACCTAACTTATTTTTTTGTTTCTAATAGGATCAAATTGGACATAAATAGACCAATCTACCCTTTTAATTTAATTTTTTTCGAATTAATTAATATTAGTCAAACATTTAAAATTTCAAATCCTTCCTAAAAAGAAGGTCTTCACATTTAATTGGCTCCCAAATTTCAAATCATTCCTAAAAAGAAGTTCTTCACATTTAACTGAGAGATTTCACCTTCCAAACTTAATCTACAAAAAAAGTATACAGTTATACAATAATAAGCAAATAGGATAATAAATATTAAAGTGCATATAGATAATTTTGCATAAAAGCATGCAAACTAAAGTGCATTCTAAACATATGTATATTCAGGGGCGGACCCAGAGTGAAAAACTGAGGGGGCCAACAACAAAATTTTAAAGTACTCAAATTTAAATTATACACAAATTACATGCTCATATATAATATATGAGTAATTTTTTTTATTTATAAATATAGCATTAAACTTACAATAAGTTAAAATTTAGAATTTTTTTCTTTCATGTCACGAAAACCATTTATGAGCGAACCTATGTTGAATCTCTTTGCATTGCGCAATTTCAAAAAGATCGTTTTGTAGTTGCAGTGAAAATTGAAGGTGTGAGAATTAGAGTTATTATTCTATGCACAATCAAATAGATTTTTGATTTTCTAGTTTCTAAATTCTTAACCAACTATATGATTCTTATTTATTTTTTGTCTATAAATTTAATTCTAAAAATACATTAATTAATAATTGAATAATTAATTTTAAACTCAATTAATATATTGAATATTTAGGAAACAATTTAAAGAATAACTTAATAAATAATAAAATTAAACAATGTATAAACATAAATTAAAATAACAAATTGTGAGTTGTGACTATTGCACCGTCGTGTGTGTATAGCTTATGTTTGTGAGGGGGGACATGGCCCTCCCCAGCCACTGCGTACGTCCGTCCCTGTATATTGAAGTTCATGTGAATTACGTTCAGTATTATGCAAACTAAAGTGCATTTCGACAATTTTACATAAAAACATGCAAACTAAAGTGCAGTCTAAACATATATATATATATATATATATATATATATATATATATTGAAACATAAAATCAAGAAAATCTTAAAGTAACTTGCTTCACTTCTGTGGAGGAATAATCAATTATATTTTCAAAAGCAAAAAATAAAAATCTATGAAACAACTCAAGAGCATATCATCATAAAATTAGAACACAGGATGAAAGAATAACATTACCTAATAACTATCAAATGCGCATTACATTCGCGAACAACTGCTCGAACCAAACTCGTCTAAAAATCAAGAAAATCAAAAGCATAAAGCCTGCTTCCAGTCATCCATATTCATCATCTGATCGTCAATAATTTTAGAACATCCAATGTATGATTTCTTGCAGAAATGAAAGACATCAATAGAAAGGGAGTAATTAGATACAAGATATATTTCTAATAAATAGAATTTCTAAGCAACATGCAAAAACAAACTTGTATGCCAATTGATAGAAAGATAAATCAGATATTCGGACCAGACCATACTCCTAGAGTTAAATTCATAACCCAATACCTAAATACATAAAGATAAACCAGATATTCGGACCAGGCCATACTCAGGGACGGATGCACACAGGGGCCGGGGGGGCACTGGGCCCCCCACCAATTTTGTAATTTTTTCGAGGGCATTTTAGTAATTTTACATATATATTTAAATAATAATATTATATTAATATATATATATATTAAAAAAACCAAAACAGCATATAAACCTTAACCACCCATACTCTGATACTCCTTTTTTTTCTTTTCCAACACGGCGACACGGTAGTGGAGTATTCAAGAAGAAGACCTTCATCAATCATCATCTATGGCCCATTAATTTTATATATTGAAGGTAAAAGTATTTCCTTTATTATTTTGATTGGTCCACCATAATTAATTTTATATCTATTCTTTTGTCTTTTTATTGAATTTAGGGCTTTTCAAAATTTAGGGTTCCTCAAAAATTTAATACTTCATTGAATTTGACATAAATTCTTTATATTTAGAGCTCAAGAATACATATCACATATGCATTTTGTTAATTAATGTATTGATTCTTACTATATAAATTATGGGTTAAAGATTTATTGAATTGTGTAATAGAAAAAATAATTATTATTTGTATAATTTATATTATTAATATACAATAATCTATTGTATTATTAATTTATGTATTAATTCATACTATCATGAATTCATGATATCATCCACTGAGTATATATAGGTCTCCAATTGCTGGGAATTTGGGAATTGACCATTTGAGAACTTGCAGTTTATTGAAATTTGGAGGCAGGGGAGGGGTGAAATTTGGATGCAGGGGAGGGGAGTGCTACCTAGTTTGCCTTCATTTTTTTTTTTTTCAATAATTTTTTTCAATCTTTGGTTAATCTTGTTAAAGGCAGTAGCTAATTATTCAGAAACCATTAATCAATCTTGATTTCGTATGATATTCTATCAATATTTTTTTTGGATCCTGTTAATATATTATAAATAATTAATATTTAATATTCTGTTAAGATAAATGAATCTTATTTCTAATTTAATAATTATTTTAAAAAATTAGATAATGGAGCGATATTACAAGAAAACTCTGAATATTAGTGAGGGAATATCGTCTTCACCACTCGATGCGTCTACTCCTAATGTTCAACTTCAAGAATCATCAAGTCAAAGTGATATTGAGATTGATTTAGAAAATCTTCCTAGTGATCCGGGACTTCGGCCTAAGATAATGAGCTATCCACCAAATTTGATTGAACAGGTTCGTAGAACTTATTTATTGAAAGGTCCATGTCAACCACGTAATCATGATTTTCCTCAAAAGGCGGTAGAAGGGAATCGAAAACGTAAATTTGTTGCATCTTGGTTTGATGAATTTAAGGATTGGTTGGAATATAGCATTAAAAAAGATGTCGTGTTTTGTTTATATTGTTATCTTTTTTCCACGGGGAATAGTGAAAGTGGACATGATGCATTTATAACAGGGGGGTTTAACGCTTGGCGAAAGAAAGAACGATTGAGGGATCATGTTGGAGATCATAATAGTGATCATAACAAGTGTAGATTGGCTTGTGAAGATTTGATGCATCGAGCTCAACATATTGAGGTGTCATTTGCTAAAGTTTCGGAGAAATCAAAGGTTGATTATCGTTGTAGATTAAATGCAACTGTTATTTGTCTTCGTTATCTCATTATGCAAGGATTAGCTTTCCGAGGTAATGATGAGACAGAAGAATCATTAAATCAAGGAAATTTTATTGAACTTCTCAAAGTTATTGCTTCTTGCAACGAAGAAATCCATAACGTTGTTTTGAAAAATGCTCCTGAAAATCTCAAGCTTATTTCACCTGAGATTCAAAAGGATATTATTAATGCAGCTGCGGTTGAGACAACCAATGTTATCATTAAGGATATTGGAAATGAGTTTTTCTCCATATTAGTTGATGAGTGTCGAGATGTTTCAGTTAAAGAGCAAATGGGGATTGTTATACGCTATGTGAATAAGAGTGGTTGTGTTATTGAATGCTTTCTCGGTCTCGTGCATGTTAGTGATACAACTGCAGCATCACTTGAGAATGGAATTGATTCTTTGTTCTCCACTTATGGCTTGAGTATATCTAGTTTGAGAGGTCAAGGTTATGATGGAGCAAGTAATATGAGGGGTGAATTCAATGGACTCAAAAGTTTGATATTGAGGAAGAATTCTAGTGCTTATTACATCCATTGTTTTGCTCATCAACTACAACTCACACTTGTTGCTGTTTCTAAAGATAATGCAACCATTGCTTCTTTTTTTAGTACAGTTACACGGTTATGTAATGTTGTTGGAGGTTCTTGCAAGCGTCGAGATATGTTTCGAGAGAAGCAAAAAGAAAAGATTATTGAAATGATTGCAAATGGTGAAATCAAGTCTGGAAAAGGAAAAAATCAAGAAATGGCATTGAAGCGGCCTGGAGATACTCGTTGGAGTTCTCATTATGGTACCCTCGTTAACCTAATGCTTTTGTATTCTTCTGTTGTTAATGTTCTTGAGTATGTTGGGGAGAATGGTGTTGAAAATACACAGAGGGGTGAAGCACTTGAATTGCTAGATATTATTAATCAGTTTGAGTTTGTGTTTTTGTTACATCTTATGACGAAAATTTTGGGAATCACTCATGAATTGTCACAAGCTCTTCAAAGAAAGGATCAAGATATTGTTAATGCAATGAGGTTGGTGAAAGGATCAAAAAGTCGTTTGCAATCAATGAGAGAAAAAGGTTGGGATACTTTGTTAATTGATGTTTCTAGTTTTTCTAGCAAACATGAGATAGATGTGATAAACATGGAACATGTACATGTAGCTCGTGGAAGATCAAGGCGTAGAGTTGAAAAAATCACCAACCTTCATCATTATCGAGTTGAGCTATTTTATTCTGTGATTGACTTGCAAGCTCAAGAGTTAGATCATCGTTTTGACGAAGTGAACACAGAGTTGCTATTGTGTATGGCTTGTTTTGATCCGAGAGATTCATTTTCAGCATTTGACAAGAATAAACTACTTCGTCTTGCAGAATTTTATCCTTCTGATTTTTCTCCAAGTTCTCTAATTGAACTTGACAATCAACTGGAGAATTTTATTGTTGACATGCACTTGGATGAAAACTTCTCAACAGTTGTTGGAATAGGAGGTCTTGCTCAGAAGATGGTTTCTACAAGAAAGCATATTGTTTTTCCATTAGTGTATTTGCTTGTTAAGTTATCATTGATCTTACCCGTTGCTACAGCTACCGTCGAGAGAGCATTTTCAGCTATGAAACTCATCAAAAGTCCACTCCGTAATCGAATGGGAGATCGATTATTGAATGATTGTTTGGTTGCATACATTGAAAAAGATGTCTTTCAAAAAGTCAGTAACGAAGCTATCATGCAACGCTTCCAAAACATGAAGAACCGAAGAGGAATGCTATAATTTAGTTTTATTAAGTTTTTTTTTAAAAGTTGATGTAATTATGTTTATCATTTTGATTATATAAATATAAGTAGTAATTTATGATCTTATATATTTTAAAATTTCATTTCTAAATTTTTTTAGTACTACTATTTGGGCCCCCCAGGTTCAAAATCCTGGCTCCGTCACTGGCCATACTCCTAGAGTTAAATTCATAACCCAGTCTTCGCGGCGGATCTACACCATCCCCGATCTGTACGAAATACGGCGGTGTGGCTCGTCGGCGATGGCCCCTGCAAGCTCTTCCACGGCGGAGGCAACGGGGAAGATTTGTAGACAGCGGCGCAGATCTACACCATCAACGATCTGTACAATGGGCGGCGAAGGTTTGTAGACGACGGCTAAGCTTTAGGGCACAATGGACAGCCGTCTTCGCCGGACATATGGTGGCGGCGAAGGCCGCGTCTCACGGCAGCAATGTCGGTTTGAATTTCAATGATTTCTTATTTTGATTTCAGTGCATAATTGATTCTGAGAAATTGAATTTCAAAATCGAATTTGGAAAATTTTCTAATTTTGATTTCAGTGTATAACAAGAATCTAAGTAATTAATTTTCTAGTCAAATTGGAAAGTTAGGGAATTTCGGATAAGTTAACCTAAAATCTAGGATTTGACTAATTGCAGCTTTTATGGAATTTAATAATTGAGTTAGTTTTTATTCACGAATATAATTTAAATAATTATATTAAGGGTAGTTTGGGTTTTTTGTCTTCAAATTGACTCTATTAGAAAATTCTTAAACTTGGTGTTTCTATTTGCTTAAGGGATTGTAAGAATGACTCTATTAGGGAATAATCTCTTATTTTTTCAAGTTTAGGAAAGAAAAAACAAAGATTGATGAATTTGGGTATAAAAATTAAAGTGTTGGCTATTCATTTGAAATCAATTTATGCCAATGTGAATTTTATTTACATTATTATTAATGATCTTTTGACCCTAAAAGTAAATTAAATATGTTTGTTAAATTATATATTTGAAAAAAATATAATAGATCTCAACAATTTTAACTCACATCCTCACCAATTACTTGGTTTTAAAAAATGAGTGAGAGTCCATTAGTAAAAAATATAAAAAAAATTCTGGTTCAAATCGGTCCGGACCGAAAAATTGAAATTCTAAATTTGAAGGATCGGAGATCGGACCGGAAAACTCAAACTCTAAATTTGAAGGACTGGAGACCGGACCGGAAACTAACCAGTCGGTCCGGTTCCGGTCTTTTTTTCGATCCGGTCTTTTTTTTGTGCACTCCTATCCGACATAGAGAATTTGCATCATTGGTTGATACACATTTTTTAAAAAAGTGTAAAAAAAAAGTGTAATGAGTAATATTTAGAGGAGTGTTTTTATAATTTTTTATGAATGAAGTAAAAAAAAATGTAGACTGAGTGTGAAAAATAGATATATTTATATTTTAAGAGTGGAAGTTATAAAAATATTTTATTTTTTAAGTGTGTAAATTGATATGGAATATCTAAATAAATTTTAACGGTGGGAGTATAATTTATTGATTAAAGTCGATAGATATAACCATTAATTGCCTGTGAGCTGTCAAAAAAAAAATATTTGCCTGTGAAGTGGAAAATCGAGAGTTGCTTTTTGCAACGACAGAATCATGTGGACTGTAATTGTTAGTATAAAAAAGACAGGTATACTTTTTGCAACCACCAATCACAGGCCTCTCGTTACTTTTTTTTTTCAACTATATTTGCAAGTTGCAACGATAGCGAAACTACTTGTGCTAAATTTCATATACGGAGTATTTTACAGTACTTTTTGTATTTTATTTTGTACTCTATTATCCCTTAAATGTAGTCTCATCTTGTCTATGAAACATAGTCTTATGCACTTTATGAAAACTATCATCCTTCAAATATAATTTAATTACTCAATTTATTATCAACTTTATTCACAAATAATTATTTTATTCACAATTAACACAATATTTGAGTAATTAGTTTATAAATTACTTTATAAACAATGAAAACTATCACCCTGCCCCCTCAAGTTTTTTTTTTTTTTTTTTATAATATTAGTATGTATTAATTAGTTTATAAATTAATTAGTTTTATTAATTGAAATAGCTTTTAAAAGGCTTATTTTTTTAATTATTAGTTGAGATATAATTGTATTAAACATTGAGATCAAATATTAATATTAAAATATATTTTAATTATACAAATTAATACGGAGTAAATTTTTAAAAGGTAAATACCAAATATTAATATATACTATTTTTTAATTGATAAATTCTTGTGTACAATTGAGTATCTTACAATTGAATTTTAAGTAGTTTTAATATATTTTCAATTGTTCAATTGAAATTTTAACTCGTCACTTAAAATCAAGTTAAAATTGTGGTTCAATTTAATTATACAATACAAATGTGACTTATTTTAATTTCTTATATTTTAATGATTGGAATTAGAGATTATAATTTATACTTCACCCGTTAAGTTTATCTCAATTGTCTTAACAAGTTCGCAACACAACACAAGTATCAGAAACACATACACAATTCTTCAATACTTTAATTAAATTCTTGGGAAATCACTTTCTAGTACATTTTGGGATTCCTTACTACAAATGTATAGTACAATCACTTTCTAGTACATTTCACATACAAACAAACATTTCACATTTACACCAAATATTTCACATTTCACATTTATAAACAAACATTTCACATTTAAAAAGTGGTTGTATTAAATTGTGGGGAGAAGTTGAATTTTGTATCAAAAAGTGAATAATCACTAAATTCTTTCTCTGAATTCTATTTTTTTTTTATTTACCATTCATTATTTTTTTCCATTTTCAATTCATATAAAAATTATAGAGTTTGAGAATTAATTTATGTATTTTAATATATTTAACCGTGAATAATGATATAAATATAGAATATTCTAATTTTATTAACAAATATATTAATATTGAACAATATTCTATTGCCCACCACCGTCAATCCCCACAACGGCTTTATTATCTAATTCTGACTGATATAATTATCGACCACAACATTAATTTGATGCATCTTCTGTACCAATGCGGCAATGCTTCTAGATAAAGTATATAATTATATTGACTCTGAAACTCCATTTGAATGGAAAGATTTACATCTATTGATTTTAAATTTACATTTAAATTCACTTTATTTATCTGATTTTAAAAATAAATGAACAAATTTTAAATACTTAAATTTATGTTTTTTTTAAGGTAAAATTAAGATAATTTTAAATCTTTATTAAATTAAAATTATGTCATTTAAAATTCATGCATTTTTAAATTCACATTTTAAATTCCTTAATTTGAAATGTCTCCTCAAATAAAATTCACTCAACTAAAATGATCTTAGTCCAATCATATCATTTACATGTACTTTGTTAAAAAAAAAAAAAAAATCATTTTCATGTATGCGGCGACCACCTCACGCCTAACTGCCCATCATTTATTATCAATGGTCCGTTCTTGTAACGTAAATATGATTTTTTTTTTTTTTTACAATAAAAATTTATAAAAAATTCTCTAAAGTGTGCATGTATATAGTATTGTATATTGTAATTGTTTATACTGTATATCCACCCATACCCCTAAATTAGTTTATAAAATAGAACAAAAACTTTTATGAAATATTGTTATTAATACTATTGTGAAATATACTTAAATAACGTATTTGGCCCACCATTATACTCAATTAGATTAGCACCCGCGTATTACGCGGAAAGTTAATAAAAATAAATATGTACTCCCTCCATTCATGAAATGTAGTCTCATTTGTCTCATATTCTTTGTCCACCAAATGTAGTCTTATACACTTTATGAAAAATATCACCATTCAACCATCACTTAATTACTCAATTTGTCATCAATTTTATTTACAATGGACCCTACAATACCCTATAATACTCTTACTTTATCTACATTTTTCTTAAAACTTGTGCCCCATGACTCGAACCCAGGATCTAAAGCCTAGGTAGTGGTGCTCTAACCAATTAAGCTATCCAACTTCGTCATATAGTATATTGTTATAATTGTTTATACGTATATCCACCCATACCCCTAAATTAGTTTATAAAATAGAACAAAAACTTTTATGAAATATTGTTATTAATACTATTGTGAAATATACTTAAATAACGTATTTGGCCCACCATTATACTCAATATGCATCCCTCTATTTTATGAGTTCAACCTTTTCCCATAATAAAAAAAAAAAAAAGATTTGGGCCGAATCTTTATATTGGATGGTCACAGTTTTAGAAGGATCATCTTTAAAGTTAGAATCATCTTTCTAATGCTTAAACTAACATTTCACATATGTTTAACGTTTTTTATTTTACTAAAAAAATACAAGAACATAAAATTAAGAACAGAATAAGATAAAATCATATGTGGATATATTTTAATTGTAACTGTTGATTGCTATGTACTCCCTCCGTCCAATTTTATTATTCCCACTTTCCTTTTTTGGTTGTCCAATTTTATTATGCCCATACCTTTTTTGGGAATAATACTATTCACACTACTTTATCTCCACCCTCCTACCATCACTTATTTACTTACTTTGCCATTCACTTTATTCATAAACAATCATTTATTTATAAATGGACCCCACAATACCCTATCATACCCTCAACTTATCTACTTTATGAATAAACTAATCAATATTTATTAAAACTCGTGCCCGGAGAAGTGAGCATAATAAAATTGGACGGAGGGAGTATTTTATAATTTTAGAGATGAACTATTCAAGATGAGTGGATGTAAATCTATATTTTTTGTTTTGGGGATGAACTAAGTATTTCATTCGCGCAGTAATGACATTTTATTTATATAGTAACACATTTTTCTCTATAAAGTAATACTCTTATGTTTATATAGTAAAACAAATTTTAATATTTTACATGTGTTACTTTTATGGACAAATATGTGTTACTCAAAAGCAAATTATGTGTTACTTGTTCTTATAGTAACATATATTGTCCTATAGAGTAACATATAATTGTATTTATAGTAACACTGATCAAGAACAAGTTTTTCTGTTTGTCTTTTGGGTGGATTTTTTTTTTTTGAAAGATCTGTTTGATTTGGTATGATTTTGATATGACTTGCAAAAAAATTGCAAGTTTATTATCATTCATTAAATTAATTGTACTAATATTTCATGTGAAAATTCAATTTATGTGTTATTTTTAGTTATAGTAACACATATTTGTGCTTACAGTAACATATATGTAAACACAAATTTCGTGAATTAAATATTAAAACGCGAAAATGCGAAACAATGTATTTAATTTTGGATTAAACCGATAAATATTGTGTGTTACTATCTCTAATTTGCTCATTTGATTCTCTCTTCTTGAACTTCACTTGAACTTCTCGAGCTTTTTGGAGTTGGATCCGCAGCCGAATCCTCTTCGATCTTGAATTTGAGACTTTGTAACGTTAATCAAAGGTCTTGACGTCGTATTTTGGATTAAACGTCGAGTTTATGGACTTTTTGAAATGAACGTCGTTGAAGATCGTTCTTGAACTTGGGACTTTGTAACGTTAATCCAGGGGCTTGACGCCGTATTTTGGATTAAACGTCGATTTTAGGGACTTTTTTAGATGAACGTCGTTGAAGATCGTTCTTGAACTTGGGACTTTGTAACGTTAATCCAAGGGCTTGACGCCGTATTTTGGATTAAATGTCGATTTTGGGACTTTTCTAGGGATGGCAATGGGGCAGAATAGGGCGGGTATCTCAATATCCAAACCTGCCCCGCGCATATACGCAACCGCCCTGCCCTGCTCCATGATCTGCTACGGGGCAGCATTTTATGCCCTGCCCCGCCCTGCCCCACGCTTGATATGGGGCAGCATTTTGAGTCTTTCCCCGCCCTGCCCTGTCCTAAATTTCATTTTATATGTATATAAATTATTTAAAATATTTAAAATGATATAAACTAAACATTAAAATTAATCATTAAACTAAACTAAAAAAATATTGGTATAAAGTAGGGTTAATTTATTTAATTAAATTATTATATATATATATATATATATATATATTTAAATTCGGAACAGGGCAGGGCAGAGCAATAAATATGTAAACCCATGCTTGCCCTGCTATGCGCGGGGCGGGGTTGACTTGCCCCATTCTCGGAACGGGGCAGAGCAGGGCAAATTCAAATCTCTCAGGGTAGGGCGGGGCGACTTCGGGGCAGGTCATTTTTCCATCCCTAGACTTTTCGGGACTTATACGGGACGAACGCCGTTGAAGATCCACGCAACACCTCCTCCTTGAAGAAACGCCGAATTGTGGGGCTTAGCACCTTAATCTCCACCCGAACGCTGCTTCTCGCCGCTTTGCACGAAGAACGCCTTTGAAGCTCCTCCAACTACTGAAGAACACTCTAAAATCTCTATAGAGAATTTTAGAGCCTTGAATGCTTCTGACTTCTTATGATCAAATGAGTGAAATGAGACTCGTGTAGAACCTAGGGCTTTTATGAGCCAAATATAATGGGATGGAGATATTTGTGCTAAGTAGTTAGAACTTAGTCAAATCTTATCTACAACTTGATGGTGGGCTGAATTACTTGATGAACTCAAAATACCAGATTTGAGCCCGATTTAATTTACTGGACTTTAGAGGCCCGTCTTTATTTACTGGACTTTAGAGGCCCATCTTGATTTATTGGACTTTAGAGGTCCGTCTGGACTTGTTGGGCTTTAGGGGTCCGACTTGATTTGTTGGACTTTGGAGGCCCAAATTGAACTTCACTTAATTTATTGGGCTTTAGAGGCCCAAATCAATTGGAGAGACCGATAAAATTTAGGTGTCTACAATATAATTACATTTATAGTTCTCCTTCCGTCCCATACTTGAAGGCTCAAACCAATTGGACACGTGTTTTAATGAATGATTGTTTATTAATATTGTGTAAGATAAAGTGGGGGTAGTAAAGATTTTTCAACTTTATAAATAGTACTCCCTCCACCCACCAAATGTAGTCCCATGGGGTGTGGGCACAAGTTTTAAGAATATGGTAGATAAAGTAGATAAAGTAAGGGTATTATAGGATATTGTGGGGTCCATTGTGAATAAAGTGATTGTTTGTGAATAAAGTTGATGGCAAATTGAGTAATTAAGTGATGGTTGAGGGGTGATGATTTCCATAAAGTGTATGAGACTACATTTGATGGACAAAAAATATGAGGCAAATGGGACTACATTTTATGGACGGAGGGAGTAATAAAGTTATTTTTTAGTGTAATAAAGTAGTGACATTTGTTGTAATATTGTAATGTTTTAAGGGGAGTGTTTAAAAGTGTTTTTGCTATTTTAGGTAATGTGCCTTCAAGTGTGAGACGCCCAAAATGGTAAAATGTGTCTTCAAGTATGGGACGGATGGAGTAATATATACCTAAAACCTGTTTTTCTGTTAGCCTTCTACGCGACTTTTACACAATTTTTTTTTAAAAAAAATATCCTAATATTTCACATGAAATTTCATGTAGGTGTCCCCTTTAAAATAGGTAATTAGATACACAAACTTTTAAATTTTTGCAAGTGTATCAAGATATTATTATATATTTCTTCTCATTTTGAATCTTATAAATTTTACTCTCTCCGTCTTTTATTTGTTTATCCCTTCGATCTTGACATAAATTTTAACGTGAAAGTTGTTTATTAGTATTATAATAGGTAAATTAACTATTCATTAAAAGTGTAGTATTAATCCATTGAAAAGAATAAGACAAAAAGTCTGAGACCAAAGGAATACATTTTTTTTTAATTTTGTTGTTCTACATTTTATTCTACTATATGGATAATTGATATTGTGTCATATTAAAAAATAATCAACGTCCAACACTATTGTGGGCGACCCATATAAAAATTGAGTTGAGTGGAAATGATGAATCAAAACGGGGGAGAAAATCCATTTGAAGACTAATTTCTTTGCTACCAACTGCCAATATTATTTCATACAAAATCAAAAGTACGTGATACCCCATTATTTCTTGCAATTTCATCGCGGTTAATTAAAAGAAAAAACCATTAATTAGCAATTTCTTGCACTTAAAAAAGAAGTCATCAATTTGCAATTAATGCATCGGCATGCTCCTGCACCACCTTCCACGCCATACTGATGTGTCTATTTTCTGTTAGGGTCGCCCCAATTGCGATACGGATCACGTACGTTCCACCGATCACCGAATGGGTCATGAAAACCCGACCCGACCCGTTTATGGATTCCAGCAGTTTCGCATTGATCTCCTGATCTTCTCCGCCGGACGTCACGCGGAAGACGATAGTCGACAAGTTTCTCGGCACCACCACTTCGAACCTCCCATCCTTTCGAATCAGCCCTTCGAAATTCTCCGCCATTTTTATATGATTACGAATGAAGTTTCGGAGATTAGCGACGCCGTAGCTACGGAGGACGAGCCACAGCTTCACGGAGCGGAAACGGCGGTTGAGAACAATCTGCCAGTCTTTGTAATCCACCACTTGCTTCGATTCCGACGCTTTGTTTCTCAGATATTCCGGATTCGTCGACAGAGCTGCCACCAGCGCCGCCGGATCTTTAACCCACAGGCAACACGAATCCACCGTCGTGAAGAACCATTTATGCGGGTTGAAGCTGAATGAATCGGTTTTCTCCACTCCGTCGATTAAATGGCGGTACTCGGGGCAAATGCATGCACTTCCAGCGTACGCGGCGTCCACGTGGACCCAAACCCCGAATTCCTCCGCCACCGCGCATAGCGGTGCGAGTGGGTCCATGGCCGCGGACGACGTAGTTCCCACGGTGGCGCAGAGGTAGAACGGGACCAATCCGGATTCGATATCTGAAACTATGGCTTTCCTGAGCGCGTTCGCTGATAAAGCAAACGCGTCAGCTTTTGTTGTCCCGATTGCACGGAAATTACTGCGGTGAATTCCTGCAATCTGAGCGGCCTTCTGAAGTGCGGAGTGAGTTTGATCAGATCCATACACGACTAGCTTGTTGATATTGTTGCTACCGATATTACCGAGCATCTTATCCCTGGCGGCGACCACCGTGGATATTACGGCCTCGCAGGTGGTGCCCTGGAGAACGCCGCCGCCACCGCCCGAGAACAAGAATTCCTCGGGTAGCTGAAGCATTTTCCCGACCCAATCCATGACGATGTTTTCGAGCTCGGTGGCGGCGGGTGATGTGATCCAGTTGAAACCGGGAGTGTTGAATCCGGTGCAAAGCATCTCTCCAAGGAATCCAGCAGTGCTGAAGTTGCTCGGGAAGTAGCCGAAGAAATTCGGGCTTTGCCAGTGCGTAAGGCCCGGAACGATATCCTTCTGCACGTCGCGAAGGATATCTTCGATGGCTTCCGGGTCGTACGGGGCTGATTGCGGGACCCGTTTCTTGAGATATCCGGGTTTTACTTGGCTTCGAACGGGATATGTTTCGACATTTTTGTAATAATCAACGATCAAGTCTATGACTAAATGAGCCTGTCTTTTGAATTCTTCAGGCTCGAAGGCTTTAATGGTAGCTGGGAAGCCATTTTCGGGTTCTTGCTTTGGAAGGCTTCCCATTATATTTGATTTCTAATGCTAAACTAATATATACTGGAATGAAAAATTAGAGGAACTTAGCTTGCTCTTCTATACAGGTTGTAGAAATTTGATCCAAGGTTGCGGTTTATATAGGGTTTATCTAGCATATACTCCCTCTATTTAAGTTAGATGGTGTATTTATTGTTTACGCGTAGTTTAATGTGAGAGTTGTTTATTAGTATTAAAGAGATAAAGTATAGGGTATGAAAGTATTTTGAGTAATAAAGTAGAGTGATTAAGTAATGACATGATGTAATTTTAAAATGTTTGAAATGTATGATTTAAAGTGAAAAAATGTTTTATTACTAAATAACGAAATCCACCATCTAAATTGGGACATTCATTTTTACAAATGCACAACCTAACTTAAAAGAAAATAGAAAAAGGTAAAAAAAAGAAAAAATAGAGAGATAGAAAAGATCTGGTAGTGAATACTACATAAAACTAAATTGATAACTTTTAATGGGACGTTGAAAATGATAAAATTGAAAACTTTAAAAAAATGGAGAGTATGTTTCAAAAGCAGAAAAAATAGCATATAAGGAAAACAAGGGGATAAAGATAAATGAAGGGAGAAATTAGTAAAAATGCACCACACAGAACATTAAAAGAATAAAAAAGGGAAAGATAGAAAAAATAAGGAAGAAATTATAGAAGCAGGAAATATAAAGTGCATACAAAGTTTTACTCTAGTTTCAATTGTTGGACTGTGGAATCGGTCATTCGATTTAGTTTAATCTTGAATCAAATATCATGATATAAAACAAAAAAAAAGTAGAAAGGTGTCGAGGGCCTACCTAATAATCTTCATGAGATTACCTTTGTTTCAATTTTATTGTTCAACATTATTATGTCAATTATTGATAAATGTCATTTTAAAAAATACTCGACACCATAATAATGGGGTAGCTAGTGCTAATGATCCAAGTATAAAAAAATATACTCCGTAATGAAATATAAAAAATGAAACATAGAACTACAATAATTAGATAATTATGTTAATGATTGACTCGAATATATAATGATTAAATTAAATGAATTACCTACATAATTTTTTATTGTAGATTTCGAACCGCTGCGTGCATTTCATGACGGATTTGTCCCGTTACTGACAATATCTCTGTCGCGAGTTAATGGAAACCTCATCGTTCTGCCATAGGATAGGGCTACGAATTTATAGTCAAGTTCTTCAATATGATCACTTCGATGACAATAACTAGCTACTCTTAACTTTAACTTTAAAACCTCATATGCAACTTTGTTAAGCTGATTGATCATATATCTCTTTATTTCTTTACTTAAAAATTCACAATTTTTTTATACGAATTTTAATGTATAAATTATTTATTAATTTTACGAGGAATAAAGTGAGGTAGTAAAGATTTCAACTTTATGAGTAATAAATTATTTTTTAATGTGATAAAATAATGACCGTACATTTAATGTAATATTATGATATTTTAAAAGGATAGTTAAAATATTTTATTTATTAATATTAGAAGAGATAAAACTCATAAAAGTGTGGTAGTAAAGACTTTCAACTTTTTGAGAAATAAATTAGTTTTTTAATGTGATAAAATAATGACATTTAATATAATATTATGATATTTTAAAAGGATAGTTAATTTTTTTTTACCATTTTAAATATAAATTATGAAATAAGAAACGCTAAAAAAAGTATTTTTTATTCAAAGTGTTTTTCACAAATGACTGTAAACAAGCTAGGGTGTCATATCACTTGGTTCATTATTACTTTGAATTTCAGGTGATTTTTGAAAATTAATTTTTGAATTTTTAAAATCTTTCATAAATAGTACTCCTTCGTTTCGTAATTACTTTCACATGTGAAGTGACACACAAAATAAGAAAAATGAATTTAGTGGGGATTTTGAGGGGTAATTTTATAAACTTTTATATATAAAGTAAAGAAATGAGATGACTTTTTTTGTAAGTGTGGAGAAAAAGTAATGACATTTGTGTAAAATTGAAAATATTGTGAGGGTGGAGTTTATAAAGGGTTTTCAATTTTAAGGATGTGAAAGTTATTGTGAGACGTCTCGAAAAGGAAAGTGTGAAAGTAATTGCGGAACGAAGGGAGTAGTTATATGAGTATTTTAGTATGTGAGAATTTGACTTTATATCAAAGGAGTGTTAAAATTGAATAAAATTGTATTATTATATACAGTATATTATTGTTGAGTATAAAATTATAATGATTACATAATTAAATGTGTAATGATTGAAATTATTATATAACTTCCTCTCATGTCCAAACTTTGTATGCTTGGCTTTTTTTTTTTACGTTTTTTAAAAATATTAATTTTTTAAGTATAAAATAAATAAATTAGTGGGTTCACTTGTAAATAAAGTGATTGTATTTGAATAAAGTTAATGATAAATTAATTAAATAAGTGATGGTGTGAAGAATAATGATAAAAATATTATTTCCGTTTTAAGATATATTTTCTCTGTCCCAAAAATATTTGCACCACTTCGTGGGCACACAAACTAAGAAAAATGTGTAATGAGTGGAGTGTTGATGAGTAATTTTATAAACTTCTATGAATAAAGTAAAGTAATGATTGAATTGAGGGTAAAAGTAATGACATTTTATATAAATATATTGAATATTGTAAGGGTAGAGTTTATGAAAAAGTTTTCTTCTTAAAATGTGCAAACAATTGTGGAACGAACGAATAAGAAAATAGTGCAAACAAATGTGAAATGTAGGGAATATATATATATATATATATATATATATATATATATATAGTATATACTCCCTCCGTCCCATACTTGAACCTACATTTTACCATTTTGGGCGTCCCATACTTGAAGCAACATTACCTAAAATAGTAAAATCACTTTTAAACACTCCCCTTAAAACATCACAATATTACAACAAATGCCACCACTTTATTACACTAAAAATTAACTTTATTACTATTTATAAAGTTGAAAAGTCTTTATTACCCCCACTTTATCTTACACAATACTAATAAACAACTCATTTATTAAAATCTGTGCCAATTTGATTTGTAGCTTCAAGTACGGGACGGAGGGAGTATTAAGTTTAGACAAATATAAAATAAATACTTACATAAAGTTTGAACCAACCAAATATTATTTTATTGTTATATTATTATAATAATTAAGGGTACAAAAATTGTTAAATTAATATATTTGATATAAATAATTTTAAGAGATTTTTAAAAATTAATTTTAAATCTCAAAGAAAAATGGAAGCAGGCAAGCCGCTAGCCGATTTAGTCAAAGGACACTATCATTAGAGTACACTGTACACATGTGCTTTTAAGTTTTACTCCGTAATTAGCAAGAAGCAGCCGACTCCCCCTCCAGATTTTCACACTCGGTTTTCGGGATTTACAACATTTTACATCTGTCGGAGAAATTGAGTTTTATTTGATTTTTTAATATTTAATTGATTATTAATTAATAAATTATTTGAGGGCATGAATATTTAATTTTCGAGGAATTAAATGTTATAGGATTGTTCTACTCTCGGAGTAGATGATCTATATTTAAAATCTCAAAATCGAATTTCGGTGGGTGAGAAATTAATGTACGAATATTAAGAGGAAGTGATGCGAGGGATTAGTGTTAATAACTATCCCACATTGATAAATGTGAGAATTAATTTCCTCCTTATTAATAGAAGTTAGTTAAGAGAGTTCAAATTGTAGTGACTATTGAACCATTCAATTAGTCATCCGCGCGCCTGGTCCGGGTTGCACTTTGGGCTTGGACTGCCTATAAATAGGAGTGCATGCCTATAAATAGGAGTGCATCATTTTGGAAAACTTACTTTTTGCAAAACACATAGCACTCGAGCAAACTTGCATTCTGTTTTCTGCATTCTGCATAACATTTAGAGTGCAGTCCAGTTCAAACGTGTATTCAGTTCGTTGGAGCTTTGTACGCTGCGGTGTTGCTCGTGCAAAGACGAAGCCGTTTTACCTTTCGAAGCAACTCGTCACTCCGTGAACACTAGTCGGGACGTGTTTGTTTTACGGGAAAATGTATCACCTTGACTCAGCTCTTTTCCCTAACTTTTTTGTCTCTCTACAGTGCTGTTTCTTCTCTTTTTGGACCTGCCATTCCAAGAAGCTGCTCAAAGTAGAAAGCTGCCTTTTTTGGAAGTTGAAGATTTCGAAGACATTGTAATTTTATTTACTGTCTTTTATTTTTCGTCTAAATTACTTTGTAAGCCATTGTTGGTAAAATATAAACCAACAATCGTAAAACAAACAAGAAAAAAAAAACAGAAAACAAAAGATACCACAATGGCATCTGACGGAAACGCTCCCCAAAACACCATTGTTGAGAACACTGGAAACACCCTAACCCCGAACTTGATCACTGAGGGTACGTCTTCGGGCCCCCTGCTTTTACCCCCTATGTATTTTCCACCACCTGAAACTCGTGGTTTCATGGTGCATGGTGAAAAACCCGAGAAATTCTCGGGTACTGATTTTAAGATGTGGCAACAAAAAATGTTGTTTTACCTCATGACACTTCACCTAGTAAGGTTCCTCCGGGAGGATCCACCTGTAGTCGATGAAAACGATACAGACAATGCTAGGAGGGTTGCAAATGACCAATGGTGTCATGGTGACTTTTTGTGTCGCAACTATGTCATTGGAGGACTAGTTGATGCGTTGTATAACGTGTATCAGTCGGTTCGTACTGCCAAAGAATTGTGGGAATCTTTGGAACAAAAGTACAAAACCGAGGATGCCGGAACTAAAAAGTTCGTGGTGGCGAAATTTTTGGAATTTAAATGGTAGATGGTAAATCTGTCGTTGAACAAGTTCAAAAATTTCAACTAATCCTACATGATATCCTCGCGGAGGGTATGGTCCTTCCGGACGCTTTTCAAGTAGCTGTTGTAATTGAGAAGTTACCCCCTTGTTGGAGGGAATTCAAAAGCTATCTCAAACACAAACGAAAAGAAATGAGTCTCGAAGACTTGATTGTAAAACTTCGAATTGAGGAAGACAATCGAAAAATGGACGAAGTGTCCAATAAAGTGAAAATAGAGGCAAGAGCCAACTTGGCGGAACGTGGAGAACCGTCAAAGAAAAGAAAACGCCCTTACGAAGATAAAGGCAAGAACCTCGTCGTGGAAAGGACAAAGTTCAATGGCGATTGTTACAAGTGTGGTAAGCCAAACCACAAGGCACGTGACTGTCGGGTTCCTCGTCGAGATAAGAAAGGCAAAGGAAAAGGCAAACAGTCTAGTGCAGATGCAAACATGGCAGAACTTGAGTTCACTGAAGAAGATATGTCAGCATGAGCTCGTAATCTTCAAAATAAAGCTGCAATAGTTTCTTATTTGGTTTATTCAAATAAAATATTGTAATATAATAAGATTATGAATAAAGTTGCATTTGTTATGTGATGAATGTTCCTTCTTATAGAGTTTGAGATTTCTTGACATGTAAATCCAAAACTCAATTAATAAATGTTGATTTATTAATGTTCCAATATCAACAAACCTAAAAGGTCTAAGATATGTGGAAATTGAAATTTTGACAAAAGTTGTCAATCTAAAAGGAACATTAGACCTCTACAATTAAGTCACATATATGTATGTGATTGGAAGATTGTGCAATTAGAGGTGGATTTATAAATACCTCAAAATGTGGGGGCATTTAAAATATTTGGTCTTAAGCAGATCTGTTACAAAAGGCTTAGAAATCGAGATCAAATAAACGTGCTAAAGGGAATGGGTTTAAAACCCACAAAGTAACAGCTGAAACAGTGGTAACCCAACCATGTTGACTGGAGATCCCAAGAACTTGGTTCAATGGGAAAACTAAGCTGTGAATGTTGAGTTGGAACACTTGGTTACTCAAACCATTCCTTAGAAAAGCACAACACCAAGTGTTGTCCCGTAAGATTTGTGGTAAGGCTAAGTCTACGACTTTTAATGGTTCCCAGAGACCTCCGAGAGGTAGAGTATTGCGGGATACTCAATATGGGAGTCCACCTATATAAGTGAGAAGTGGGGCTGCTTCACAAATAGCACTTATGAACTCAAAGGGTGTCCATGGCCGAAATGGACAAAAACGTGAGAACGGAACACGTTTGAGACGTTGTTGTGTCAGCACCTTTGTTTAAGTGCACACTAAGGAGGAGTAGTTCAAGGCATCAAGTCCACTAAGCCTCCAGTGTACTCGATAATGTTTGACTACGGAAGGTTCAAGGTCACAAGCCACATTTCCGGATGCAATAGTGTCTCAATCGAACTGGACTGCGAGTCTACATGATTATAGGTGGTAATTTCCACTCTTGTGGGGGATTGTTGGAGAAATTGGGTTTTATTTGATTTCTTAATATTTAATTGATTATTAATTAATCAATTATTTGAGGGCATGAATATTTAATTTTCGAGGAATTAAATGTTATAGGATCGTTCTACTCTCGGAGTAGATGATCGTAGTATATTTAAAATCTCAAAACCGAATTTCGGTGAGTAGGAAATTAATGTACGAATATTAAGACGAAGTGATGCGTTGGGATTAGTGTTAATAGCTATCCCACATTGATAAATGTGAGAATTAATCTCCTCCTTATTAATAGGAGTTAGTTAAGAGAGTTCAAATTGTAGTGACTATTGAACCATTCAATTAGCCACACGCGCGCGCGCCGCCCGGCCGCGCCGCGCCGGGTTCGGGTCCGTGGGCCTTGGCCTTGGCATTGGATCTTGGCAATTGGACTTTGGGTGGACTTTGGGCTTGGGTTTGGGAGTTTTGGGCCTTGACCCATACGAAATTAGAGTTGCGAGTCCAGCCCAACTTTCGAATTTGAAACATCAATGTCTTAACTTGGAAGTTATAGCAGAAGGGAAGTTACCATTCCCGAAACTGCAGTCTTAATACCTTGGAGGTTACAGAAATGGCAGTTACCATTCCTGTCATAAACTCCAGCCATGTGGTGGCAATTACTGCTATAAATGCCCGTCTGGCCCCTACCCGAGTGACACTGCCTGTAAATATGAGTGCATCATTTTGGAAAACTTACTTTTTGCAAAACACATAGCACTTGAATTTTTCCAGCAAACTTGCATTCTGTTTTCTGCATTCTGCATAACATTTAGAGTGCAGTCCAGTTCAAACGTGTATTCAGTTCGTCGGAGCTTTGTACGCTGCGGTGTTGCTCGTTCAAAGATGAAGCCGTTTTACCTTTCGAAGCAACTCGTCACTCCGTGAACACTAACCGGGACGTGTTTGTTTTACGGGAAAAGGTATCACCTTGACTCGGCTCTTTTCCCTAACTTTTCTGTCTCTCTACAGTGCTGTTTCTTCTCTTTCTGGACCTGCCATTCCAAGAAGCTGCTCAAAGTAGAAAGCTGTCTTTTTTGGAAGTTGTAGATTTCGAAGACATTGTAATTTTATTTACTGTCTTTTATTTTTCGTCTAAATTACTTTGTAAGCCATTGTTGGTAAAATATAAACCAACAACATCCTCATTGTAAACGTGTGATTCTCAATTACTACTATTTTCATCTCGTAATAATTTTTGCATGTACGTACGTGGAGACGTAAATTAAGAAAGTGTAATACTCTTTCTGATCGTTTATAAGTTTTTCGTTAATTTTTAACATAAAGATTAAAAAAAAGTGATTAAATAAGGGAAAGTTACTATAAAGTTCATTAATTAGATAATAAATATAATACAAGTGATGTGATTGAGAGAGGGGAGAGATAGATAGAAAAAGTAAGATATAAAGTGAAGTGTAATAATAAAAAAAATATATATTTACAAAAAAATGTATGAAAAACTTATAAATGGACGGATCAAAATGGTAAAATGTGAAACTTATATGCGGACGAAGGGAGTATTAAGTAGAGTTTTGAGGGGTGATTATATAAAGTTTTATGTATAAAGTAAAGAAAATAGTTGACTTGTGTAAATGTGTGAGTTAAAAATAATGTCATTTTGTATAAAATTGAAGATATTATGATGGTGGAGTTTATAAAGAGTTTCCATTTTAAGGGTGTTAAAGTTATTGTGAGACGTTCCGAAAAGAAAATGTGAAAGTTATTGTGGAATGGGAGGAGTATTTTAAAAAAAAAATATAATTTACTATCTTTAATCTAATATTTAATTATATTGTGTATTTAATAATAAAATTTATATCTATATGTTTTTTTTAAATGGTGTCTTGGAAAGTTTTATTTATTTATTTATTATTACTGAATTTGATTAAGAGATACCATTCTAGCTGTTGATGAGAGAGAAAGAAAAAGTGAATGACAATTAATATAATTTTGTTAAAAATTGGAATAATTGTTAATAAATGTGGTTCAAAACTTATTAGTATTAAAAAAGAAAACGTAAAGTTTTAAAGAGAATGTTCAGAATAGCAAAATGTAAAACATAAAGGGAATGAAGAGAGAGTATAATTGAAAAAGTCATAGGTCATCCAGGCGTGTTAGATATCGAACTATAATGATCAAGTTGAGTGGTGCAGATTTACATTGTCCAGTGTTTAGGCCGCCTAGATTTTTTTGTTTAATTTTTTTTAAAAAATTCAAGCAATAAATATGAATAATTTAACAAAAGTAGAAAATTGTAAAATTATCTTTGAACAAATTAAAAATTGCAAAAAAAAATGTAAACAAATATAAAAATGCAGTTCTCACTCCTTAAACGTTGAAATTTAAACAAAAAAAAATTATATCTCCTTAGAAAAATGTGCACAGTCGTCCAAATCAGACTCGTAAGTAAAAAAAGAAAAAGGAAAAAAAATAATTAAAATTTGGGCGCCAAGCTAGGTAGCCGCTTAGACCCCTCATAGTCTGTTTTTCGTCAAAAAATGCTTAGAGACACAAAATTGAATCTTTCAAGGGCTGCCTAAACCGTTTTTACATCAGAGATATTGACACATGTGTTTTTCATGTGGCGAATTTAACTTATGATTTGCAATCTAAACTGAAAGTGTGCTGGTATAGTGTTTAAGTAAAAAAACATATTAATGATGCACTGAATGTTGAGACAAATAGTGCAACACTGACTCTAACAGAATATCAGAAATAAAGATACACAACGGAAGACTTGAAACACTAAAAACAAACGAGACACAATTGAAATATTTTTAACATAGATTTTATAAATAAAAATTTGTGTCTGCCTTATGGCGTAAATTCAATACTTATCTTCAAGTACAAATGTTGTGTGAAATGTTACAACACTAACCTTCACAACAGAAACTACAAACGAGGCAGGTGCCTTGTTCTAAAAACGATCTAAGTGTATAAATTATACACTGTCGAAATGCTAGTCCTATCTATGATTACACTCTCAATAGATAAAGAAAAGCGCACAGTCATACGGGTGGGATACTTCGTATGAACTAAAATGTATAACTACTGACCACAATTTCCTAACAGGATGAACGCTAGTTTAGGATATTGTTCGAATAGAATACACTGAATAATGAAGCTTTCCTTCGGTATTTATAGTGTGAGGTACGAATTCTAGAGGCTTCCATCTTTGAGATCCTATTTTTTAGGAACTCAACTTCATTGATCTTTCTAGATCCTTCTTGCATGTTCCAGGTCGTTCCAAATGGTTCCAAGCTGGTCTAGCACATTCTGCAATCTTCCAGGTTCCAGATCCTTGTATAAGCTTCTAGACCTTCCAGAAATGCGACAACATTTAGATCAACATTTAATGTAGCATTTCAGAAAGGACTTAAAAAAATATCGGAAGGTCAAATTAAGATGTTGTTGAGAATGTTGATACATTTAAGAATTAACATCATCTACAATCTCCCCCAATTTGACCTTTCGACTACAACACACCTGATGCACATATATTTCTATACATACTCAGTTTTATGTACTTAGTTGAGGTTAACATCATTGCTAAATACTAGTCAAGACAATACCTGTTGTAATCGTTGGATCAAATCGAATGAAGATCAAGGATAATCTTACAATAATTCGTGCCATAAGATCAAGACAATTTTATCCAAAATAGAACAAGTATAAACAGTATACTTATTCACAACATAAGTAATTTACTAAAATCATAAGTTAGGTTTGGAAGAAAAACTTAAGATTTAAGTAAGACACAAAAACGAATTTAAATCAAAGCAAAAAAAAAATTGAACTTGAAAGAACTACTAACAGTCTAGGCAGGCCTAAACATGATTAACAACCTGCAATAAACAATCAATAACCTGTAAACATATTAAGCAAACAACAGTAAACAGATATCATCAAGTGTAAACATAATTAAGCAAGATGTATATTAATCATAAGTAAAAACAAACATCCTAACATCTAGAAATAAATAACAATTGTATCAGAATTTACTTAAACATAAAGTACAGAGATTGAAACGGAAAAAATGGCATAAATTGTTGTGGTAACAACTGCAGCATCAGATTCCTGCACAGAACCATTATGAATTCAGATCTCCCCCTGTCTTGTAGCTTCTTCCTGTTCATCAATGGAGATCACCATATAAGGTCTCCATGTCAGTAGCATCATCATCATCAACTTCTTCAACAAAGAAAGTAGATGCAAAGTGTGCAACTACATCAGTCACTACAGCATCTTCTCCAACATCAGGTCTACCACCAGCAGCAGCAGCTGTAACTCCCTCATCAGTCATCTCTTCAATTACCACATTGGAGTTAGATGGTGGTGGTACTCCCCCTGTTGTAGTGGAAAGCATATTGGTCCACCTATCCTTCAGGAACTGGAGTTCTTCAATAGATTCCTACAGGTGCTGTAACTGGAGTTTGATAAATTCCTGTGAAACACAAACATTACTAGAAATGTTGATACGGATGTTCTCAACATTTGGGGGTGCATTCCTCTGTCTTGTTCTGGAAGATCCTAGTTGATCAGAAGTTGAAGGTCTGTGCTGATGTTCAGTACCAGGAGCAGTTAAAGGCAAGTCAATTACTCTATCCCCAGTGAGCAATGCAGGAGCAATAGCTAGTAATGGAACTCTCCCCCTCAACACATCAGTGTTCTTGGCAACAAAACCATGGTGCCTCAAGTAGTTGGAAATCAAAACAGGATAGGGTAGGTTGCCTTTTTTAGAAACTTTTCCAGTAAATCTCATAATGTGGTGGAAGATTGTAAGGTCTAAATTGAATATCTTAAGTACAACGATCCTATACATAAGAACAACTTGGTCTTTTGTGATCTTGGTAGTGTTTGTGGTTGGGATCCAGTTGTAAATGATCAACTTATATAAAACAGAGTGTAGGGAAGTAAGGTCTTTGGCTAGCATCTGTTTAGTCCACTTAACTATCCTACCACCAGTAATAGTAGAAATTACCACATCCATGTCAGGTTCCTCATCTTCCTCAACATTGGTAATTTTCAAAAACTCATTTATCAATTCAGGAGTAAAAGGTACATCCGTCCCCATAAAATTAACAGTCCCATACCACTTAGATGATCTTCTACCAGTACTCTTTTTCATACAAGCATAGAATTCATAAGCCCAGTTTGTCAAGAATGATTCAAAATTCACAACATGCATCAAATTTCTTTCCTCTAAGAAAATAATCATGCCTTTACTTTCAAAATCAGGTATATTAATTCTCTTTTCAACCAACAATCTCCTTTTAGAGTAAATAGCCAGCCTATTCTCTAAAGTCTCATAAGAGTCAGGAATACCTTCATTATCAGAAGTAAGGTCATCATCATTTGTAGAGCTTGGTGTAGAGCTTTTAGTAGAGCTTTTATCAGGGCTGCTTTCTGCACTGGAAGAGCTATCACCACTGCCATCGTCTTCAGGTTCTGGTGTGGCATCCTCTACAGCAGCAAAAGTCTCAGCATTCTTCTTAAGATAATTCATAATTTCTCTTAGACACACATCAGAATCAGAGTTGGAATCTGATTTAGCAGGTTCTTCTTCAAAGATCATCTTGGCCTTCCCTTTGCCTTTAGGTTCAGCAACAACTTTCTTCTTCTTGGGTTTCTCAGCAACAACAACTGCAACTTCAGTTTCTTCCTCGGAATCAGTGAACACTTGGATAAGTTCATCAGCAGCATTTCCAGCTTTCTTCTTCTTCCTCATGGATTCAGAATAATCCACTCGAGTAAACACACGGTGAGACCTCCGTCTTTGTACATGGCTTCTCTGTCTTTTGCCTTTCTGCGCATTCTTTTTAAATGGAATAGGTGCAGACTCATCAAAAACAGAGTGTGAGGAGCTTGTACCATTTTCAGAGACCTGTGCGTCCTCCATTTCAACATCTTCAGGGTCGGATGCAACAACAACTTCTTCTTCAGCAGCAACCTCAACATTTTCAGCTTGCGAAACATGATCAGTGGGTTCAGGTGATTTAGGGCTTTTTGATGCAGTGGCCATTTGAGCGGTTTGATCAGCAAGATAGCTTGAGATATCCACTGTGATATCTCCAAAAGTTATCACCGGCAAATGACCAATAGCTCGTAGAGTATTGGACACTTCTTCTACAGCCCTAGTGAACTGTTAGACAGTTGAGTCTTGTGGAATGTTGGTTGTTTGTGGAACGGTTTGAGGAGCAGGAACGGTTGTTGATGGGGTTGCAGAGACATTTGAGTCAGCATTTGAGGAGTTTGAGTTTTGGGAAGCCATTGAAGCAAGGATATCGAGAGGATTTGTGCGAGAGGGGGATGAATTTTTCGAATCAGGGAGAGTTTGTGGAGAGTTTGAATTTCTTTCAGCCACTTAAGTGAGGCGGTTGGAATTTCAAGGTAAGAGATGGAAGTTTGCACACACTAATTTGAGATATACACAGCCACAAATCAAATCTGCAATCTTAGTACTCAACAAATTCATAAATCACGATTAGCAAGAGAATGAAATCTTATGATCGATATTTATAGAGAGAATGATAGTGTAGTTGGAGGTTAAATGAAAGTTGATAGAGTAATCCAGAAAATTTCGATAATGCTCCACATAATTAGCCACAACTTAGATCATGGGTAATTAGTGGGTAAAATCCATTTAATTAATTTAATTAAATAATTAAGAAACTTCCAGAAATTAAAAATCGCATAATCTGAAAAAATAGAATGTGGGTCAATAATTAATTAAATAAATAAAATAAATTTCAATAAATAATTAAATAATTACAACTAATAAAAATAAATTCGAATCAGGCAATGTTGTGCTCAAAACTGTTACAAACACCTCAACACGGTTTTTACATGAAATTTCTTTATTTGTGTTGCACCATATTTTATCTTTTTGTGTTATAGCATCTAATTTGTATTGATCCATTTTTCATGTAGAGTACATCGTAGTAGCGAACTCCGTGCCCCATACTTACTTAATAGATTACAAATATCTTGATGTTTTTACCAAAAAATCACCTTTTGAAAAGAAGACATCGTAGTAGTGAACTCCGTGCTCCATAGTTACTCAGTGATTTAGTACATCTTTTAGTATGCTTATAACATTCTATTTTAATGCATTTGAGAGGTGTGAGACATGTTTATTTTTGCACTCCAAGGTTCTTAGATTCGAAGATATTTTACAAAGAAATTATTTAACTAAATTAGAGATAAATTCAACTTATAAAATTTGTTGGTCCCAAGTTGAGTTAATAACGAGTAAGCTAGTGAAAATGTCTAGAGGGGGGTGAATAGACTTTTTAAAAATCTTTCGAAATATCAAAGTACAATATGCGGAATACGAAATTAACAATGAGCCCAATTCAAGATTATACTCAACTTATTTTCGAGAACTCTGTTCTATACTCAACTAGTCAAGTTCAGTTAAGTAGTTAAAACAATTAAGCAATTTAAACAATTAAAACAGTAAAGTAAATCAAACACGAGATTTATAGTGGTTCGACAACTTGTCTACATCCACTCTCACAAACCCAGTTGTGAAATTCTTATTAACTCGTCCAATGGAGTAATATGTTCTTGTGGCTTTAAGTCCCAAGAAATAAGACTTAGATCTTCTCGATAACACTACCAAGTGCCTCTTCGATCTTACTAGCGATTTACAAGTATCTAGCAACTTGAAACAACAAAAGAAAATAAAACTTCTCTTCGTTCAGTAGTAGCCTTCTTTGATCTTCACTTGACTTGTATAGCTTCACTTTCTGAACTTCAATATCTGAGAGAAATTTCTTTACTTGAATCTTCAATAATGCTTGCAGTATCAATATTTCAGTAGTCGTATCAGTATCTCAGTAATTAGTAGTCTTCAAATGATAAACTCCTTCAAGTATTTATAGACTTCGAACTTCAAGAACTCAGGTAGTTGTAACCAACCTTTCTTGATAACTGATTTCAACTGAATCTTCTTATCCATACACGCGTTTCTTGTTACGAATTAGTTATTCCATAACTAACTTCTCCAACCTTATCTTTCACGCGTATTTGTAACTAGCTTCATGTTAACTTGTCTTGTGTAGTCTAGTAGATGCACTTGTCTTGTAGTCCACCTGTCTTGAGTAGTAGACTGGTCTTCTCTTCTTGTGCAGTAGACTTCTAATAGAACTAATCTAGTCCTATCATCTAATCTAACAAGACTATTACATTACATTAAGCTTTTATAATACAAGCTTAGTCAACTTATAAATCTATACAACAAATCTATCTATTACATAGAAATATCATGAGCTCTATACAACAATTATAGCTCAAAAACAAACTAATCAATATAAACATATATGAACAAATATGAAGTACTTATACATCGTACTCATCTTTTAAATATAAACAATACTTTTCTTTACATGTGAACTCTACTGATCTGTTCAAGATGACTTCAACTCAACTAGACTAGATTAGTCAACACTTAGAAAATATTCAAACTATTTTTGGCTTATCAAAACTTCATCTTATCTTTTCATCATTTAGAACTTGTCTAGGATTCATATCCCAACAAAATTTATATAACCCATGATGTTTTCTCAAATGATAATGTATTTGTGACAACATCCATCCGAATTTTTCAGATAGTGCTCATGCCAAGAGATTTCCTCAAGATAGAGAATCTCTCATGGTCTAAAGCTTTTGTAAAAATATCAGCATTCTGTTTTTCAGTAGGTACATACTCCAACTTAACAATATTCTTCTCTACTAAATCTCTCATAAAATGATGTCTTATGCTAATGTGCTTTGTGAGTGAGTGTTGTACAGGATTTTTAGAAATGTTAATGGCACTAGTATTATCACAAAAAATTGTAAGTATACTATTCTCAATACCATAGTCATGAAACATCTTCCTTAGCCACAAGAGTTGTGTGCAACAGCTTCCAACAGCTATGTACTCAGACTCTGCTGTGGATTGTGAAACACAATTCTGTTTCTTGTTGTGCCATGATACAAGATTGTTTCCCATGTAGAAACATCATCCACTCGTACTCTTCCTATCATCTATATCTCCAGCCCAATCAGCATCACTATAGCCTATCAAAATGTTGTTGGTGTCTTTAGTGTAACATATCCCTAGTTCACTTGTACCTGAAACATACTTGATAATTTTTTTCACAGCATTCATGTGAGATTCATTTGGATTAGCTTGGTACCTAGCACAAACACACGCATTGTACATAATATCTGGTCTACTAGAGGTTAGATACAGTAAACTACCTATCATGGATCTATAAAGTGTTGGATCAACATCTTGTCCAACACTATCTTTGCAAAGTTTCAAAGTAGATCCCATATGAGTTTTCATCGTTTTTGAATTCTCAAGACCAAATCTTTTAACCAAGTTCTTAGCATACTTACTCTGGGAGAAGAAAATACCATCAATGCATTGTTTAATTTGAAGACCTAGAAAGTAGTTCAAGTCTCCAACCATACTCATTTCAAATGTTGCAGTCATTGCCTCAACAAATTTGCATAACATTTTATCACAAGTAGAACCAAACACAATGTCATCAACATATATTTGAGCAATAAGTATATCATCTTCAGTGTGCTTAATGAACAAAGTTCTATCGGCCTCTCCTCTAATAAAACCATATTCCAAAAGAAAGTCAGTAAGCCTACCATACCATGCTCTAGGAGCTTGTTTTAGACCATACAAAGTTTTCTTAAGTTTATATACATGATCAGGATACTGTGGATCTTCAAATCCTTTAGGTTGTTCAACATATGCTTCTTCATTTAATGTGCCATTTAGAAATGCAGCTTTTACATCCATTTGATGAAGTTTAATGTCAATAAAACATGCAATTGCTAGCAATAATCTAATAGATTCTATCCTAGCAACAGGTGCAAAAGTTTCATCAAAATCAACACCTTCAACTTGGGTGTAACATTGTGCTACTAACCTAGCCTTGTTCCTAACAATGTTACCAGATTCATCAGTTTTATTCTTGAATATCCACTTTGTTCCAATGACATTAGTGTAGGTCCCTAAGTTGAGTTAATATCGAGGGAAGCTAAAGAAAATGTCTAGAGGGGGGTGAATAGACTTTTCTAAAATCTTTCGATATATCAGAATTACACTGTGCGGAATACGAAATTAACAATGAGTCCAATTAAAGTTTATACTCAACTTAATTCGAGAACTCTGTTTTATGTATACTCAACTAGTCTAGATCAGTTATGTCATTCAATTAACTAAACAATTAATCAATTAAACCACAAACAAAACAGTAAAGTAAATCGAACACGAGATTTATAGTGGTTCGACAACTTGTCTACATCCACTCTCACAAACCCAGTTGTGAAATTCTTATTAACTCGTCCAATGGAGTAATATGTTCTTGTGGCTTTAAGTCCCAAGAAATAAGACTTAGATCTTCTCGATAACACTTCCAAGTGCCTCTTCGATCTTACTAGCTATTTTACAAGTAACTAGCAACTTGAAACAACAAACGAAAATAAAACTTCTCTTCCGTTCAGTAGTAGCCTTCTGATCTTCACTTGTCTTGTGTAGCTTTACTTTCTGAACTTCAATCTCTGAGAGAAAACTTCACTTGAATCTTCAACAATGCTTGCAGTATCAATATCTCAGTAATCAGTATCTTGGTTATCAGTAGTCTTTTTTTTCAGTCGTCTTTAAATGATAAACTCCTTCAAGTATTTATATACTTCGAACTTCAAGAATTCAGGTAGTTGTAACCAACCTTTCTTGATAACTGATTTCAACTGAATCTTCTTTTCCATAAACGCGTTTCTTGTTACGAATTAGTTATTCCATAACTAACTTCTTCATCCTTATCTTTCACGCGTATTTGTAACTAACTTCATAATAACTTGTCTTGTGTAGTCTAGTAGATGCACTTGACTTGTAGTCCACCTGTCTTGAGTAGTAGACTGGTCTTCTCTTCTTGTGCAGTAGACTTCTAATGGAACTAATCTAGTCCTATCATCTAACCTAACAAGACTATTACATTACATTAAGCTTTTATAACAAAGCTTAGTCAACTTATAACTATACAATGAATCTATCTATTACATTTAAAACATGAGCTCTATACAATAATTATAGCTCAATAACAATCTAACATATACAAATATGAAGTACTTATAAATCGTACTTATCTTTCAATAATACTTGTATTATAAAACTGTACTTGTCTTGTGAATTCTACTGATCTGTACAAGATGACTTCAACTCAACTAGACTAGATCAATCAATACTTAGAAAATATTCAAGTCTTCTTTTGGCTTATCAAAACTTCATCTTTTATCTTTTATTCATTTAGGACTTGTTCTAGGATTCATATTCCAACAATTTCCCCCTTTTTGATGAAGCCAAAACTACTTGAATCTTTTCTCATTAGTAGACTAGTTAAGTAGTTACCTTGTCTTTTAACATCAAATAGTACTTATCTTTCATTCATTCAAAATAGATCAGTAGATTACACATACTTTGAATAACAAAATATCAGAGCAAAAAAAACTATCCTTCAAACAAAAAAAACTAATCTGAAAGAGTACCTCCTTCTGGGTTTGGAACACAGAATGCATCAAGGAGTCTCTTGTGAATTAGACTGACATGATCTTCATCTTCAATCTTCTCTTTATCTAGCAGCTCTTCTTCGAATTTCTTGATTTGATTAACATCAACCCTTTTTCCTGAGCTTGTCATGGGACATTTCCATTTAGGAAATTCAGGAACAAGAATGTTGAAATTAGCACTAGCAGAAATCCTTAGGATTAAATGCCATAACTTCCTGTGCTGTCCTTCCATGAACCTGTCAAATAAAGAGTATAATTCATCCGGGCTTTCAGAATCACCATATTTCCTGATGATCCAATGATCAAGTTCCCATTGACTCTTCACTTCAATCCATTCAGCTCTATGCTCATTATCTATGAAGTAATCAATGAACTTGTCTTCATCAGCTTTCAACTTCTGTAGCCTTTCAATATGTTTCGTAATTTTCTTCTTGCTTGCATAATGAATCTCATCATCAGCAATTCTTTGTTTCTTCTCAACTACAGCAGTAGCAGTAGGTTCTTCAATACTCAGCTTCCTCTTAACTCGTCTGGTCTGAATCTCTGCTTCAGGAGACGATGCAACAGCTTTACCTTTCTCTAATCTTTTCTGCTTTTCAGTTTCAGCATGCTCTAGATCTGCCTTCTTCACTAATCTGCCTCTTTTAGGCCTTCTTAGTTCTTCAATTGCAATAGCAGCAGCTTTCATCTCCGGTTCAGCACTAGCAGATTTTACAACTATATCTTCAATTCTACTTGTCTCTTCCCCCTTTTTGGCTTCATCACTTGCCTTAAGAGTGAAAAGAGAAGTAAAGCGAGTCATTTCTTCCTTCAAAGCTTCCTTCATCGCTTCAGCAGCTGACTCAATGTGCTTCTGATGCGATTCCGCATTCCTCATCTTGTCTAAGCGATCAGTAACTAGTTCCAACTTCTGTGTACAGGAAACTAGTTCATCTTTCAATTGAGTAGCCGTCTGTCTAAGAAGAGTATTCTGTTTAGTCAACTCATGTAGAACAGCCCGAGAACGCACCAACTGATCTTGTGCTTCCCTTCTCTGTTCATCAGCAATGGCAACTTTAACACTGTAGAGTCTTTCCATTTTGCTTGACTCTTCAGCTAGCGATCGAGCAAAAGAGATTGATCTCTTTTCTGAAACATCAACTTGTTTCTTCAGAAAATCTTCAACTTGAGCAAACAGCTCTTCTCGGAAAGTCGAGTCCATCTTGTTGATCTCACCAACAAATAAGTCTCTGGATTGGTCAACAAGTGACTGATTCTGTGCAACTAGCACATCCTTCATTTTCAAGTTCAAGAACTCGTCTATGGCAGTATGAACAACACTTCTCAGATCAGTCTTTAAATCATCCAGAAATCCGTCTGGCACAACTTGAGTAGTACTGGAAGTTCCAACAACATTATCAACGGCTTTGAGTTCTTCTTCATTAAACATCTCAGCATCCAAGAACTCATCATCTTCTTTACCAAGCATGAGTGAGTCGACTTCATCTTCATCACTATCAACAATTTCTTCCAATTGTTCTGAAGTCTGGACTGCTATCTCAGCTACTTCTGGCTTGATCTCGTCTTCCACCAGATCAGTCTGGGTTCCGACGTCAAAAGCAAATACATCCTCAATAACACCATCTGGAATATTCAGAAGCTTCTTGACTAGATCAACCAGGGCTTTGCGAGGGAATAGCTCGGAGTGATCCTTAACTCCACTATTTTCTTTCTGTTCCATCTCCCAATCCATAAAATTGGAGATTCCGCCCATGCCTTGAATGACTTCAAAAATATCATCCGTAGAAGACTTCTTCAAAGCGAACCATGTGCAAATCCTGACTAGCTTTTCAAACTGTTCAGAAGCTGTGTCGATGTCAAGAGTCGAGAGCGTCTTCTGAAGATTTCTTGAAACTCGAGCACGAATCCTCTTCTCTCGTAGACACATTGGATAATACACTAGGGATTCAAATCTAACAACAGACGGGTCCTGAGTAGATGGGGTCTCTAACTCAGCTGTTGCAGTGGCAACTGACGTCTTGTCTGAAGTAGATGGGTTGGGGGGTTCACCATATTCTGGTGAGGGAGAGGGAGTAAAGGCTGTGGTTTCTGTGGGCTTTGATGTGGCTTGGTCAGGTATGACAACTGTAGAAGTATCAGTTGTATCTTGTTTGGGAGTGATTTGGGGATGACTGGCTCTAAGCGGTAATGCCGCCAGTACATGTGAGGTTGAGGATAAAGGACGAGGCCTAGATCGATGTGATCTAGCCTTGGTTCGAACAGTAGAGAGAGAGAGAGAAGGAATTGACAAGGCTTGTGAAGAGGTACCAACCTGGTGACTCGACTCTTCTGGTGGAGGTGGAGTTCCAACTCTCACAAGAGTATACATCTCAGGAACTTGGTCACTCGACTCCTCCTCTTGATTTGACTCGTCATCCGATTGAGTCTTCTCCGAGTCGTCTGCACTGGACTCAGCTTCCTTAGACCCTGCTTGTGAAGAACTATCCGAATCCGCATACGGCAACACTTCAGATTCATCAAATTGAACCTGTCTAGGAGCAGCTGGCCTTCCAGCAACCTGCTTCTTCAGAGCCTCTTTCTTTAGATAGAACTTAAGAGGATGAAACGGCTTTCCCTTGCTCCAAGTGGTCTTGTTGGGCATCAACAGTGGGAGTAATATGCTCAGCTTGTTTCCATATCCAACTGCTTGAGAGACTACCCAGTTCCGAGTATCAACATCCACCCTAACACTTCTTTCGAAGTGCATCATTCTGTCAGCTATTAACTTAAACCAATTACCCTCAGTAATTCCATCATAGATAGTTGCCATAATCCTTGTTTTGACTTGGGTGACTGAGTCAAAAGATCCAGTGGCACATAGAAGCATCTTGCTAGCTATGTCCAGTAGAGTGCGATATTTTTCTAGGAGCTCACCCTTCTTGGCTGTAATAGCTTTACCATCTGGTTTCAGCTTCATCTTCCTTCCACAGAAAATACTTAAATATCTCATCTCTTGCCCTTCCGCATACTTCTCCACATCAATCGTTCCGATGGGCAACCTCAATCTTTCAAAAAGAGCTTCACGAGTGATTTCCACTCGATTTGAACCGATAAAAGATTCGATGACATCTCCTCTTCTGCTGGCATTAGCATAGAATTCCAGAACCTCCTCTTCCAGAACAACCTTAGGAAATGCCTCCAAATAGGGTTTTAGCCCGCATCTTGTGCACTTGGTCAGAATTTCTTCATTTCCGACTGTGTGGTTTCCACCAAAAAACAGGGACGGTTCCACATGCACCTTGTTGTCATTAATGTATCTGCCTAGATCAAACGGTGCCTGTATGTTGGTACTAACATCGAAGATAGATCGAATCGACATGTTAAAAGATTTGTAATGAACACAAACAATGGATTATGCAGGAAATCACTGTTAGGCGAGTAGAGGAGTTATGAAAAATGTGAGGCAAGACGTGTGCAAGTGTTGGGTTTTGTTTAAAACTGAATTTTTTGATCCAATGGTCAAGATTGAAAAATTAGATCCAACGGTTGAGACCTTTGGCATTCAGTTACGGAACCGAGACAAAATTGTGAATTGATTTTGTACAACTTGAAATCCGCCTTTCTGATTTGCAAAATTAAAGAGTGTACTCATCTGACCTATCTAGGTCGTGTTTTGGCATGAATTGAATGTGTACACCTCATTAACTAGTGGTGTATAAATCCAATTCTAGGATTTCCAAATTTTAACACTATCACATTACTTTAACATCGTTAATTTGTTTCGATTAAACACTTTAACACATATCCTATTTAAATCAAAGAAAACTTAGCTTGTCTGTTCGAGTCCATCCAGAACAGATGAGTATGACTCAGCTTCATAAGGCGAGTAGGCTTAATGGCACAAGACGAGTAGTCTTATGTCCACCTGATGAGTTCCCCCTTTGACTGTGCGTATCTGTCTGAACGTCGAACATCTTTATGTACCTTGTATACCTGTCTGTTGAGTGAGTAGATGAGTGCTCTGTGCCTTTTGTGGTAACTTGTCTATTTCTCCTTTCTTCTTAGGACAGTACCTGTCTGGTTAGTACATTGCTATATACTAGTAGGATCAAGATCAATTAGTCCTAGACTAATGCATAATTCATGAAATCGGGCCTCAGCTAATGGTTTTGTGAAAATATCAGCTCTTTGAAAATCAGTATGAATCTTTTCCATGCGAATATCCTTCTTTTCTACATGATCACGTATGAAATGGTGTTTCACATCAACATGCTTACAACGTGTGTGCAGAACAGGATTTTGTGTAATGGCAATAGCACTATTACTATCACAGAATATTGGAACATTTGATTCACAAATATTATAATCTCTAAGCTGTTGAATAAGCCATAATAATTGACTACAACAACTACCAGCAGCCATGTACTCGGCTTCAGTAGTAGAGGTAGCAACACTTGTCTGCTTTTTCGAAAACCATGAAATGAGTTTTGTGCCTAAGAATTGACAAGAACCAGATGTAGATTTCCTATCTATTCTACAACCACCAAAATCAGAATCAGAGTAGCCACTTAGAGATAGATCATCATTTGAAGGATACCATATACCACGATTGATGGTTCCTTTCAAATATTTCAAAATCCTTTTAGTGGTTTCCATATGACTTTCTTTTGGATTAGCTTGAAAACGAGCACAAACACCAACAGAAAATGCAATATCAGGTCTACTAGCAGTCAAGTAGAGTAATGAACCAATAAGACCACGGTAATGAGTTTTGTTGGGATATGAATTCTAGAACAAGTCCTAAATGATGAATAAAAGATAAAAGATAAAGTTTTGATAAGCCAAAAAGAAGACTTGAATATTTTCTAAGTGTTGACTAATCTAGTCTAGTTGAGTTGAAGTCATCTTGTACAGATCAGTAGAATTCAAAAGACAAGTACAGTTTAAGTATTATTAAAAGATAAGTACGATTTATAAGTACTTCATATCTGTTCATATATGTTAGATTGTTACTGAGCTATTTAAATGTTGTATAGAGCTCATGATTTCTATATGTAATAGATTAGGTTCATTGTATAACTTGTAAGTTGACTAAGCTTGTATTATAAAAGCTTAAAGTAATGTAATAGTCTTGTTAGGTTAGATGATAGGACTAGATTAGTTCTATTAGAAGTCTACTACACAAGAAGAGAAGACCAGTCTACTACTCAAGACAGGTGGACTACAAGACAAGTACATATACAAGTCTACTCAAGACAAATCAACTTGAAGTTAGTTACAAATACGCGTGAAGTGATAAAGATATAGAAGTTAGTTATGGAATAACTAATTCATAACAGAAACGCGTGGATTGATAAGAAGATTCAGTTGAAGGTAGTTATCAAGAAAAGTTGGTTACAACTTACTAAGTTCTTGAAGATTGAAGTCTATAAATACTTCATGATGGTGATCAATTGAGAACTACTGAAACACTGACGTTCATACTCAAGTGAAGCATTTTCAGAGATATAATTGAAGTTTACTCTCAGAGTTGATTGAAGTTCAGAAAGATAGCCAGAAGACAAGTGAAGAATCAAGAAGGCTACTACTGAAGAACAGAGAAGTTTTTAGTTTTTGTTTTGTTATTTTTCAAGGTGCTAGATACTTGTAAAATTTCTAGTAAGATCGTAGACATATCTGGAGGTATAGTCTGTTGAAGATCTAAGTCTTCTTCTTGGGACTTTAAAGACAGGAACACACACTTGTACTCGATTGGAAGAGTTTAGTGGAAACATCACAACTGGGTTTGTGAGAGTGGATGTAGACAAGTTGTCGAACCACTATAAATCTTGTGTTTGATTTACTTTACAGTTTTGATTGTTTAAATTGCTTAATTGGTTAACTACTTAACTGATCTAGACTAGTTGAGTATAGAACAGAGTTCTCAAAAATAAGTTGAGTATAATCTTGAATTGGGCTCATTGATAATTTCGTATTCCGCACATTGTACTTTGATATTTCGAAAGATTTTTGAAAAGTCTATTCACCCCCCTCTAGACATTTTCACTAGCTTACTCGTTATTAACTCAACTTGGGACCTACAAGTGGTATCAGAGCAGTAGTTTACGAACTGCTGTTTCTTGATAACCGACTCAAGACTTAGGGTGAAGTCTTGGTCCTTGACTGTTCTTGTATACGTGTTCTTGATCATATACTTGTATCATCTGTGTTTCGTGCTCCCTGTTCTTGACTTATCTGCTGTTCTTGATCATAACTCTACTTAGCACTTATTTCTTGAAATCATGTCTCTTGAGATCAGCGCTAACAAACTACCTAAGTTCCAGGTACAGGATTACGACTATTGGAAGCTAAGGATGGAAGCCATCTTCAGCTCCACTCATGACTTAATGATCTCAGTCATCACTGAAGGTCCAATTGTGACCATGATCCCAAACACTGCTGCCCTCGACGCAAATCAACCCGTAGGTACTCTCGTCAAGAAACCAAGGTCAGAACTTACATCTGAAGAAATGAGACAGAATAATTTGGATAGCTTGGCCAAGAATTACATCTTACACACTCTTCCTAATGAGTATCTGGGAAAAGTGTTAAAATGTAAAACTGCCAAAGAAATGTGGGACCGCTTAGCTATCATTTGTGAAGGGACATCCCTAATCAAAGAAAGCAAGCTTTCCACTGCTGTCCAAAGATTCGAATCATTTCATATGAAAGCTGGTGAAACAATAGACCAGTTGGATACTCGTTTTACCAAAATCATGAATGACTTGGAAGTCCTTGGTAAATCTTATACTCCACGTGAAATCAATCTTAGGATTCTCAAAAGCCTTGATAGTCGTTGGAAGATGGTAAAAATGCTTGTTAAGAATACCCAAGATATAGACGTATGGACAGCAGAGACTATGTTTCAAACACTAAAGGCTCATGAGTTTGATCTAGACGAAGATGAACCCATAGTAAGTAGTGACAGAGAACATGTTGTATCTAAGAACGTTGCTTTTAAGGCTAGTTCGTCTAAGGTAGACAGGTCTAAGACTAAGACTAGGTCTGCTTCTGTGAAAGACGAGTTAGATACTGATCTTAGCCTGAAGGATCAGGTAAGCCTCATGGTTAGAAAGTTTGATAGGCTGAATAAACGATTTGGAAGATATAAGAAGTTCTATAGAGAGCATAGAGGGTCTGCTTCTAAGAACTCGTCTGAAACCAGACGAGACCGAAACTCGTCCGAAAGGAGAGACGAAGTCTCGAAAGGTAACAGACAAGATAGAGAGTCTGATGGTAGGAAAATTACTCGTTCTGATAGACGTGATAAACGAAGGAACAACTCTCCTATTAAAAAGGCTACTAATGATCTCGTGTGCTATAACTGTGAGAAACCAGGTCACTACATATATGAATGTCCAGACCTGAGTACTGATGATCGAGAAGAACGCAAAGCACGAAGGGAAAGAAGATACAACCGTGGTAAAAAGGCAATGATGGCCAATAATGACTCTGACTCTGACTCAGAAGAGTTGCCATCATCCTCATCTAGCTACCCGTCTGAACCAGATCACGATGAAGCATTCATAGTTGATGATGGTTTATGCTTCATGGCTAAAATCGACCAAGAGGTATCATCTGTTACTTCCTTTCAATCATGTGATGAATCAGATTCTGATGAAAGTGACACTGCCAGTAGCCAAGTAGGGAGTAGTCTTCAGCACTCTACTAGTGCAGTTGAAGACGACCTCCTACTTGCCAACAAGGCATTCATTGAAGTCAGTGACGAAAACATCACCTTAAGACAAGAAATCATTGATCTTAAGGAAGCTCAGTCTAAAGTAGATCCTAATATAACAGTCCTAAATGAACGCTTGCAAGAAGAGTTGAGACAACTCAAAGACAAGTGTACATTGACTGACAAGTTGTATCAAGACCTACTTAAGACACATGCGACTGAGAAACATGAATTCAATGTCTTACAAAGTAAGCTCAAAAAACTTGAAGAACGTAATAAGTTCTTAGAAACCGAGATTGTCACTCTAGACCTTAAACTTACTGACCTGGTTAACTCGTCTAAGGTTAACCTTGAATTGTCAGATAGGTATAGGGCTCCAGCTGACAAGACAGGCATAGGTGCTGAGACATCAAGCTCGTCTACTCTAGTTCCTAAGAACCCTACTATTTTCATCTCAAGCTCTTTGACTAATGATAAAGGAAAAGAACCATTGATATACGATATTGACACTCCATCAAAAGGTACTGTACCAAGACAAGCTCGAGTTAACATTCCAATTACCAAGGGAGGTAAAAAGAATGGTAACAACAAGCCTGTTCAACCTAGAACTAATCTTCAAAGGACTAGGAATCGTGGACGACCAAATCAGGTCAGATACGAGGACTGGTATCCTGAGGAGACTAGTACTAGACAAGTACAGACTAGACGACAAGAGTCTAGACCTCCTTTCATAAGGCAGTCTCAACTCTACTCGTCTAGACCTAGACAGGAAGGTCCAAAATATCGTACACAACCTGTTCTATATCCTCCACCTTTATCATATGATACCCAAGGAGAAGAAAGACTTAAACATGTCTATAAACCGTATGGACCTAATGCATACAAACCTTACTCTGACTATCATAGACAAGTGCCTGCTCAAGTAGAGATTAAGTCAAAAGGCTATCTCCAAAGAGTAGACCCGAACTCGACTGATAGGCCGGATAAGGACAACAAGGTCTTATTTTGCAACAAATATGGTCGAAAGCTTAGAAGGTCAAACTTGTTCAGGACTCCAATGTACATTTGGATTCCATTGAACTCGACTAACCCCCAAGGACCCCAATAAACAAGGAGGGTACCTAAATTATGTATTATCATCTATTGCAGGGTCGACTCGATCTATACAAGAAAGGTGGCTCAACAGGAGAAACTTGGTACATAGATAGTGGTTGTTCGCACCACATGACTGGTACTAAGACTCTCTTATCAAGCTATCGTGAGCAAGAAGGACCAAAAGTGATATTTGGTGATAGCTCCATTGCTGTTACTAAAGGATTTGGTTATGTTCGAAATGGAGACATAGAGATTCAAGATGTTTCTTATGTTGAAGGCTTGAAATATAATTTACTCTCTGTTTCACAATTTTGTGATCGTGGATACAAGGTGCAGTTCAAGAGTCAGAAATGTGAAATCATCGACAAGAAAACACACACAGTCCTACTAGTCGGCATTAGACAAGGAAGTGTGTACATAGTGAACTGGAACAGTTGTCCGAGGGACACCTGTCTACTTACTAAGAATCCTAAAGAACTTGGCTGGCTCTGGCATAGACGCCTTTGTCATCTAAACTTTAAGGTTCTTAATAAGATAGCCAGAGACTACCTTGTGGAAGGTATTCCCAATGAAGTATACTATAAGTCACATGTATGCACCTCCTGTCAAAAAGGTAAACAGGTGAAGGGTTCTTTCAAATCTATTCCATCCCTCTCAACCAGTAGAGTTCTTGAACTTCTACATATGGACTTACATGGCCCAATAACTCCTCCAACTTTGAACGGTAGAAGGTACACACTTGTTGTGGTAGACGACTATTCTAAGTTCACTTGGGTAGTCTTCTTACACAAGAAGAGTGATACACAAACACTTTTGCCTGATCTGTTGAAGAAGTTACAGGTTGAGAAGAATCAGTCAATTGTCAAGATACGTAGTGACAAGGGTACTGAATTCATTAACTGCTATATTCAAGAATTTTGTTCTAAGCGTGGCATCCAGCACCTTACTAGTGCATCTAGGACACCACAGCAAAATGGAGTAGCAGAACGAAGGAACAGAACTCTTAAGGAGGCCTGCAGGACCATGCTGACAGAGTATAATACGCCTCAGAAATTTTGGGCAGAAGCTATCAACACTGCATGCCACTCACAGAATAGAAGTGCTATCAATAAAGCACTAGGTAAGACGCCCTATGAGGTATGGAAAGGTAGAAAACCCAGAGTTTCATATTTTCATATATTTGGATGCAAGTGTTTCATCCATAACAATGGGAAAAGCAAGTTGAATGCATTCGATGCTAAAGCAGACGAGGGGATATTCTTAGGATACTCCTCGACTAGCAAAGCATTTAGAGTATTCAACTACTCAACCCTTTGTGTGGAAGAAACACCACATGTGGTTTTCGAAGAATCTCAACAGGACCCGTCTACCAACAAGATCAGTGAGAAAGCTACTGAGCTAACTGTCGAAACTGACAAAGACTCAGAGGTATATGAATCCGTTCAAACTTACAATCCGTTTATAAAAGCTCTTGAGTCAGACGACCAGAAGAAGGTGAGTGCTCAAGGTAACTCTACTAGACCAGTTGACATGCCTAAACTAGTCGACTCGTCTACTCCTATTAAATCTTCTGATGATAATGATGTTGACATGCATGATGCTGTACATGATATAGATGATAGTATTTTTGTTAAGAATAGAAATACATGGAAATCAGCGCATAATACTGAAAATATTATTGGTGACTCTACTGTTGGTGTTAAGACTAGAAGACAACTCTTTGAGTCGCAAGAACAATCTAGTCCATCTCTGTTTTGCTGGTGTTGTTTCCTCTCATCTATCGAGCCAAAAACCATTAATGAGGCATTGGCTGATAGTAATTGGATCATTGCTATGCAAGACGAGTTAAATCAGTTTGTTCGAAACGACGTCTGGGAACTTATTGATAGACCAAAACATCATAATGTAGTTGGCACCAGATGGATTTTCAAGAATAAGAAAGATGAGAATGATGTAGTTGTTCGTAATAAGGCTAGACTAGTCGCCCAAGGCTACTCACAAGCTGAAGGCATAGATTATGATGAAACTTATGCTCCTGTTGCTAGACTAGAAGCCATTCGATTGTTTCTTGCATATGCTGCTTACATGAAATTCATTGTATATCAAATGGATGTTAAAAGTGCATTTCTTAACGGTATTCTTGTGGAAGAAGTATATGTTGAACAACCCCCAGGTTTCGAAGTCAAAGGTAATCAGGTATACAAATTAAAGAAGGCCTTATATGGACTAAAGCAAGCTCCAAGAGCCTGGTACGATACTCTTTCTCAATTTCTATTAGAAAATGGTTTTACTAAAGGCAAGGTAGACAGAACCTTGTTTAGAAGACAAGAAGGGAAAGACATTTTACTCGTCCAAATTTACGTAGATGACATCATTTTTGGTTCACCTAACAAAGAGCTGAGTGAAAGTTTTTCAACACTCATGCAAAGTAAATTTGAGATGTCTATGATGGGTGAAATGAATTACTTTCTTGGACTTCAAGTAAAACAGACCCCTGAAGGGATTTTCATAAATCAAGCAAAGTATACTAGAAATCTTCTAGACAAGTATGGTTTTAAGACATGCAAGTCTGCTGGCGTACCTATGCTACCTACATACAGAATGGACCCAGACGAACAAGGTAAGTGTACTATTCAAACTCATTATCGTGGTCTAATTGGTTCATTACTGTACTTGACTGCTAGTAGACCTGATATTGCATTTTCTGTTGGTGTATGTGCTCGTTTTCAAGCTAACCCAAAAGAGAGTCATATGGAAACCACTAAAAGGATATTGAAATATTTGAAAGGAACCATAAATCGTGGTATATGGTATCCTTCAAATGATGATTTATCTCTAAGTGGCTACTCTGATTCTGATTTTGGTGGCTGTAGAATAGATAGGAAATCTACATCTGGTTCTTGTCAATTCTTAGGCACAAAACTCATTTCATGGTTTTCGAAAAAGCAGACAAGTGTTGCTACCTCTACTACTGAAGCCGAGTATATGGCTGCTGGTAGTTGTTGTAGTCAATTATTATGGCTTATTCAACAGCTTAGAGATTATAATATTTGTGAATCAAATGTTCCTATATTCTGTGATAGTAATAGTGCAATTGCCATTACACAAAATCCTGTTCTGCACACACGTTGTAAGCATGTTGATGTGAAACACCATTTCATACGTGATCATGTAGAAAAGAAGGATATTCGCATGGAAAAGATTCATACTGAGTTTCAAAGAGCTGATATTTTTACAAAACCATTAGCCGAGGCACGATTTCGTGAATTATGCATTAGTTTAGGGCTAATTGATTTAGATCCTACTTGCCTATAGCTGTGTACTAACCAGACAGGTACATCAAACGAAGTATGGAGACAAGATCACTAGACTAGGGCACTCGTCTACTCACGCAACAGACAGGTATACAAGGCTAGACAAGATGATCAGACAACCCGATGAGGAAGCTGGTAAAGCTGAGGGTAAAACTAAGGGAATAAACATTTAAGGGGGAATTTATGATTTCTTAAATATCCTTATGTTGACTCTTATGTGGGTCAATAGTCATCTTGTTCGAAACTTTGATCATTACTTTAGATTGATATTCATCCTATTTATTGTTATGCTACTTGTACCATCGATTACACATTGAATGTGATAAGATAGGTACATGAAGACGTTCGATGTTCAGAATAGACATGCACAGACGAAGGGGCAACTCGTCTGGTGTACGTAAGCCAACTCGTCTGGTGGAGCTTATGTCTACTCGTCTGTTCTGGATGGACTCGAACAAGACAAGCTAAGTTTTTTTAATGCTAAGTGTTTAAATCAAAACGGATTAAGAATATTATAGTATTTAGGTATTGATAGAATTTGAAAAACCCTTGAATTAGATTTATACACTCTCTTTTGATGTGGTGTATACATCCAATTCTCACTCATCTACACTAGGACAGATGAGTTCACTCCTCTGTTCTAACTTAGAAAGGGCGGATTTCAAATTTTACAGTATCAAATTACATACTACTCTCGGTTCCGTAACCGAATGCCAAAGGTCTTAACCGTCTTGATCAAAACCCAAATTATCACATGACTTAGTCACATTTGGGTTAATTCCTTGTTTTTCTCAAGAAGTTTTTGCCTCTCTCTATTTTCAAGCAAACCAGTTACTGATATTTTTGAAGATGTCTATTCGATCTATCTTCGATCTTAGAACTAACATGCAGGTCACATTCGACCTAGGCCGGTACATCTCCGATAACAAAGTAAATGTAGAACCATCTGTGTTCTTCAAGGGCAATCACTCAGACGACGATGCTGAGATTCTGGCTAAATGCACTCGATGTGGGCTCAAACCGTATCTAGAATCATTTCCTCAAGTGGTCTTGGAGGAGGAGGTGCTAGAATTCTATGCCAACGTCATCAGACAGGGTGATATTATTGAGTCGTTTATTGGTGAAGATCGTGTGCAAATCACTCCAGAAACGATGTTCAACCATCTACAGCTGCCCATCGGGTCAATTGACATTGATAATTATGCACTTGGACAAGAAATTCGATATTTGAGCATCTTCTGTGGCAAGAAGCTGAAACAGAAACCGGATGGCAAGTATGCTCCAGTCAAGAAGGGTGATCTTCTTAAAAAATATCGCACATTGTTGGATATTGCCAGCAAAATTCTGTTAAGTTCGACTGGTTCTCATGACTCTGTGACCTTTGTGAAGGCAAGGGTTATGGCTGTAATTTTTGACGGTATCACTGAATGCAATTGGTTCAAGCTGATTGCAGACCGCATTATGTATTTTGAGCGCAGTGTTCGAGTAGATGACAATACTCGAAATTGGGTGGTGTCTACTGCTGTTGGTTATGGTAATAAGCTAAGTATCTTACTTCCTCTTCTAATGCCAAACAAGACGAAATGGAGCAAAGGAAAGCCATTTCATCCTTTGAAGTTTTACTTGAAGAAAGGGGCAGTAAGGAAACAGGCTGCTGCTAGGCCATCTGCACCTAGACAAGCCAGAATTGACCCCATGGAGGCTTTGCCATATGCTGGTGAATCTGGATCTTCAGAAGATGAGTCCGTTGAAGACAAGCCAATGGAAGCTGCACAAGACGCATCTAGTGCAGAAGACTCAGAGCAGACTCAGTCAGAAGAAGAGTCGACTCAAGAGCAGGAGTCGAGTGGACAAATACCTGAGATGTACACTTTGGTGAGAGTCGATTCGCCTACACGTCCAGCCGAGTCGAGTGTACAGGTTGGTTCTACTACTCAATCTGGTTCAATTCCTCTCTCTCTCCTATCTTCTTCTGTTCAAACCAAGGTAAGATCACATCGATCTAGGCCTAGACCTTTTCCCACAACTTCACAAGTGCTGCCAGCATATCCGCTGAGGGTCAGCCTACCTGAAAACACTCCCATAATAGATACAACTGATACTCCGACAGTTGTCATACCAAACCAAGACACATCAAAGCTTTTTGAAACCAGTCCTTTCACACCCTCTCCCTCAACAGAATATGTTGAACCCTTGATCCCATCTACTTCAGATCAGACGATAGTTGCCACTGCAACAACTGAGTTAGAGACCCCATCTACTCAGACCCCGACTGAAGCTAGATTCGAATCCTTGGTCTATTATCCCATGTGTCTAAGAGAGAAGCGAGTCCGTTCAAAGATGAGCATGAATTTGAAGAAGCAGCTTTCATCTGTTGAAGTCGACTCCTCCTCAGAACAGTTTGAGAAACTGGTTCGAATTTGTACTTGGGTGGCCTTGAAAAAGTCTGGTACAGATGATCTCTTCGAAGTCATCTTAGGAAAGGGTGGTATTTCAAACTTCATGGATTGGGAACTGGAGCAGAAGGAGAACAGTGGTGTTAGTGATCACTCAGATATTTTCCCAGATCATGCTATCACTGCTCTTGCGAAAAGACTACTTGGTATTTCTGATGACTTGATGAGTTCCGAATTCAAGATTGATGTTGGTGTTCAGGTTCCAGATCTTGATGATGTGCAAGACATTGTGGTGATTGAAGGTGATCAAGCTGCGTTGATTCAGTCTACTGATCCAGTCTTAGATTTGGACAATGTCTCAGATCAGCTAAGAGGCATTGTGTTCAAATTTCAGATAGAACATGCTGATAGTCCAAGATCAGATTTTACTTTTATAAATCGTTATTCTGATGATTTACTGCCATTTGAACTTTGTGGATACATGAAGAAGTTGCATGCCTTATTGAAGAAGGACATAACTATTGCTGAAAAGAAGGCTCATGAAGCGAAGTTTGCTATTATCTCTTACTCTCCTCAACTTAATCTAAGAGCTATTGCTGGAAGTGTGCTTCCAGAGGTTGATCCAGTTGAAGACGAGGTCTTGGCTACTGTTCCAGCAGATCAGTTGGTGAAAGTTTTAATTCCGGCAGATGAAGTCATGCTTGATGCTCCTCATGTTGAGATTGGACAGTCATCTCATGCTATCTCAGCCGCCTCCATAGATGTGTTAAAGGACGAATTGAAAGCTGTTGTCAAAGCATCGATTGATAAGTTTCTTAAATCTGATATCAAGAAGATTCTTACTGAACAAAACAATGTCCTTGTGACAAGTTCAAAAGATTTGATAGTTGATGCAGTCAGTCAGGTAGATGAAGAATACAGACAGCATATGTTTGAGCAACTTGAGGGATTTCTTCAAGATCAAGTTGAATACTCAGAGAAAAGCTCAGTCGATTTTGCTCGCGTACTAGCTACTGAATCCAGGAAGTTGGAACGAGTCTATAGAGCGAGAATCGAAGTTGCTGATGTTCAGAGGAAGGAAGCATATGATCAGCTAACTCAAGCACAACAAATTATTTCTGCTATGACTGATGAAAACAAGAAGTTACGTTTAACTGCTACACATTTTAAGAATGAGTTGAATTTGTCTACTCAGAAGCTAGAGTTGGTTGCGACTAAGCTGGACAAGTTAAGTCAAAACAAGTCGCATGAGAAGCAAATTGAGAAAGCTACAGATCTTATGAAGCAGGCGATGATGGAAGAAATGACTCGGTTTACTTCTCTTTTCTCTCTCAAGGCATCTGATGAAGCCAAAAAGGGGGAAGAGGCAAGTCGAGTTGAATTTGCTGCTGAAGGAGTAAAAGAGGCAAGTGCTGAACCAGAAGCTAAAGATGCTGCTGAAGCTATGCAAGATCTTAAGAGGCCTAAGAGAGGCAGGGGCAGATTAGTTAAAACTGCAGAAGCTGAGCAAGCTAAAATTGAACAAGCTGAAGAGTTGAAGAAGAAGGAGAAGGGCAAGGCCATTGCATCTCCAGAAGCTGAAGTGCAGACAAGAATGGTATCGAAAAGGAAGTCCATTACCATTGAAGAACCTACTCCTGAATTAACTATTTTGAAGAAGCAAAAGATTGATGAGCCAAGTGATGAAGCTCATTATGCTAAGAAGAAGAAGATAGAAAAACACATTGAAAGTTTGTTGAAGCAGAAGCCTGATGAAGATCAAATAGAAGACAAGCTCATTGATCACTTTATTGACAAAGAACATCGTCAAGATTGGATGAAGGTGAAGAGACAATGGGAACTAGATCACTGGATTATCAGGAAGTTTGGAGATTCTGATAACTCTGACGATCTTTATGCTATGTTTGACAAGTTCATGGAAGGACAGCATAAGATGCTATGGAACTTAATCATAAGGATATCTGCTGCTGCTAATTTTAATATTCTTGTTCCTGGTTTTCCAAAATGGAAGTGTCCTATGACTAGTTCAGGTAAAAGGGCAGATGTGAACCAGATCAAGAAGTATGAAGATGAGCTGCTAGACAATGAGAAGATTGAAGACGAAGAACATATCAAAGGAATCCATACTAGACTACTCAATGCTTTCTGTGTTCCAGATTCAGAAAGAGGTAATTTTCAAGTATAGTTTAGTTTGTTTGATTTCGTTATTCGTGAAGTATTTGTAATATCTACTGATCTACTTCTGAATGAATGAAAAAGATAAAGTACTATTTTGATGTTAAAAGGCAAGATAACTACTTAACTAGTCTACTAATAAGAAAAGATTCAAGTAGTTTTGGCTTCATCAAAAAGGGGGAAATTGTTGGGATATGAATTCTAGAACAAGTCCTAAATGATGAATAAAAGATAAAAGATAAAGTTTTGATAAGCCAAAAAGAAGACTTGAATATTTTCTAAGTGTTGACTAATCTAGTCTAGTTGAGTTGAAGTCATCTTGTACAGATCAGTAGAATTCAAAAGACAAGTACAGTTTAAGTATTATTAAAAGATAAGTACGATTTATAAGTACTTCATATCTGTTCATATATGTTAGATTGTTACTGAGCTATTTAAATGTTGTATAGAGCTCATGATTTCTATATGTAATAGATTAGGTTCATTGTATAACTTGTAAGTTGACTAAGCTTGTATTATAAAAGCTTAAAGTAATGTAATAGTCTTGTTAGGTTAGATGATAGGACTAGATTAGTTCTATTAGAAGTCTACTACACAAGAAGAGAAGACCAGTCTACTACTCAAGACAGGTGGACTACAAGACAAGTACATATACAAGTCTACTCAAGACAAATCAACTTGAAGTTAGTTACAAATACGCGTGAAGTGATAAAGATATAGAAGTTAGTTATGGAATAACTAATTCATAACAGAAACGCGTGGATTGATAAGAAGATTCAGTTGAAGGTAGTTATCAAGAAAAGTTGGTTACAACTTACTAAGTTCTTGAAGATTGAAGTCTATAAATACTTCATGATGGTGATCAATTGAGAACTACTGAAACACTGACGTTCATACTCAAGTGAAGCATTTTCAGAGATATAATTGAAGTTTACTCTCAGAGTTGATTGAAGTTCAGAAAGATAGCCAGAAGACAAGTGAAGAATCAAGAAGGCTACTACTGAAGAACAGAGAAGTTTTTAGTTTTTGTTTTGTTATTTTTCAAGGTGCTAGATACTTGTAAAATTTCTAGTAAGATCGTAGACATATCTGGAGGTATAGTCTGTTGAAGATCTAAGTCTTCTTCTTGGGACTTTAAAGACAGGAACACACACTTGTACTCGATTGGAAGAGTTTAGTGGAAACATCACAACTGGGTTTGTGAGAGTGGATGTAGACAAGTTGTCGAACCACTATAAATCTTGTGTTTGATTTACTTTACAGTTTTGATTGTTTAAATTGCTTAATTGGTTAACTACTTAACTGATCTAGACTAGTTGAGTATAGAACAGAGTTCTCAAAAATAAGTTGAGTATAATCTTGAATTGGGCTCATTGATAATTTCGTATTCCGCACATTGTACTTTGATATTTCGAAAGATTTTTGAAAAGTCTATTCACCCCCCTCTAGACATTTTCACTAGCTTACTCGTTATTAACTCAACTTGGGACCTACAAGTTTGATCAGTACATTTACCATTCTCGTCTGGATCCATCCTGTAAGTAGGTTGCATAGGTACTCCAGAAGATTTACATGTTTTAATACCATACTTGTCTAGTAGATTACGAGTATATTTTGCTTGATTTATGAAAATCCCTTCTGGGGTCTGTTTTACTTGAAGTCCAAGAAAGTAGTTCATTTCACCCATCATAGACATCTCAAATTTACTTTGCATGAGTGTTGAGAAACTTTCACTCAGCTTTTTGTTAGGTGAACCAAAAATGATGTCATCTACGTAAATTTGGACGAGTAAAATGTCTTTCCCTTCTTGTCTTCTAAACAAGGTTCTATCTACCTTGCCTTTAGTAAAACCATTTTCTAATAAAAATTGAGAAAGAGTATCGTACCAGGCTCTTGGAGCTTGCTTTAGTCCATATAAGGCCTTCTTTAATCTGTATACCTGGTTACCTTTGACTTCGAAACCTGGGGGTTGTTCAACATACACTTCTTCCGCAAGAATACCGTTAAGAAATGCACTTTTAACATCCATTTGATATACAGTAAATTTCATGTAAGCAGCATATGCAAGGAACAATCGAATGGCTTCTAGTCTAGCAACAGGAGCATATGTTTCATCATAGTCTATGCCTTCAGCTTGTGAATAGCCTTGGGCGACTAGTCTAGCCTTATTACGAACAACTACATCATTCTCATCTTTCTTATTCTTGAAAATCCATCGAGTGCCAACTACATTATGATGTTTCGGTCTATCGACAAGTTCCCAGACGTCGTTTCGAACAAACTGATTCAACTCGTCTTGCATAGCAATGATCCAATTACTATCAGCCAATGCCTCATTAATGGTTTTAGGCTCTATAGATGAGAGGAAACAACACCAGCAAAACAGAGATGGACTAGATTGTTCTTGCGACTCAAAGAGTTGTCGTCTAGTCTTAACACCAACAGTAGAGTCACCAATAATATTTTCAGTATTATGCGCTGATTTCCATGTATTTCTATTCTTAACAATAGTACTATCATCTATATCATGTACAGCATCATGCATGTCAACATCATTATTATCAGAAGATTTAATGGGAGTAGACGAGTCGACTAGTTTAGGCATGTCAACTAGTCTAGTAGAGTTACCTTGAGCACTTACCTTCTTCTGGTCATCTGACTCAAGAGCTTTCATGAATGGATTGTATGCTTGAACGGATTCATATACCTCTGAGTCTTTGTCAGATTCGACAGTTAGCTCAGTAACTTTCTCACTGATCTTGTTGGTAGATGAGTCCTGTTGAGATTCTTCGAAAACCACATGTGGTGTTTCTTCCACACAAAGGGTTGAGTAGTTGAATACTCTAAATGCTTTGCTAGTCGAGGAATATCCTAAGAATATCCCCTCGTCTGCTTTAGCATCAAATGCATTCAACTTGTTTTTCCCATTGTTATGGATGAAACACTTGCATCCAAATATATGAAAATATGACACTCTGGGTTTTCTACCTTTCCATACCTCATAGGGCGTCTTACCTAGTGCTTTATTGATAGCACTTCTATTTTGTGAGTGGCATGCAGTATTGATGGCTTCTGCCCAAAATTTCTGAGGCGTATTATACTCTGTCAGCATGGTCCTGCAGGCCTCCTTAAGAGTTCTGTTCCTTCGTTCTGCTACTCCATTTTGCTGTGGTGTCCTAGCTGCACTAGTAAGGTGCTGGATGCCACGCTTAGAACAAAATTCTTTAATATAGGAGTTAATGAATTCAGTACCCTTGTCACTACGGATCTTGACAATTGACTGATTCTTCTCAACCTGTAACTTCTTCAACAGATCAGGCAAAAGTGTTTGTGTATCACTCTTCTTGTGTAAGAAGACTACCCAAGTGAACTTAGAATAGTCGTCTACCACAACAAGTGTGTACCTTCTACCGTTCAAAGTTGGAGGAGTTATTGGGCCATGTAAGTCCATATGTAGAAGTTCAAGAACTCTACTGGTTGAGAGGGATGGAATAGATTTAAAAGAACCCTTTACCTGTTTACCTTTTTGACAGGACGTGCATACATGTGACTTATAGTAGACTTCATTGGGAATACCTTCCACAAGGTAGTCTCTGGCTATCTTATTAAGAACCTTAAAGTTTAGATGACAGAGGCGTCTATGCCAGAGCCAGCCAAGTTCTTTGGGATTCTTAGTAAGTAGACAGGTGTCCCTCGGACAACTGTTCCAGTTCACTATGTACACACTTCCTTGTCTAATGCCGACCAATAAGACTGTGTGTGTCTTTTTGTCAATGATTTCACATTTCTGACTCTTGAACTGCACCTTGTATCCACGATCACAAAATTGTGAAACAGAGAGTAAATTGTATTTCAAGCCTTCAACATAAGAAACATCTTGAATCTCTATGTCTCCATTCCGAATGTAACCAAATCCTTTAGTAACAGCAATGGAGCTATCACCAAATATCACTTTTGGTCCTTCTTGCTCATGGTAGTTTGATAAGAGAGTCTTGGTACCAGTCATGTGGTGCGAACAGCCACTGTCTATGTACCAAGTTTCTCCTGTTGAACCACCTTTCTTGTATAGATCGAGTCGACCCTGCATCGGATGACAATACATAATTTAGGTACCCTCCTTGTTTATTGGGGTCCTGGGGGGTTAGTCGAGTTCAATGGAATCCAAATGTACATTGGAGTCCTGAACAAGTTTGATCTTCTGAGCTTACGACCATATTTGTTGCAAAATAAGACCTTGTTGTCCTTATCTGGCCTATCAGTTGAGTTCGGGTCTACTCTTTGGAGATAGCCTTTTGACTTAATCTCTACTTGAGCAGGCACTTGTCTATGATAGTCAGAGTAAGGTTTGTATGCATTAGGTCCATACGGTTTATAGACATGTTTAGGTCTTTCTTCTCCTTTGATATCATATGACAAAGGTGGAGGATATAGAACAGCTTGTGTACGATATTTTGGACCTTCCTGTCTAGGTCTAGACGAGTAGAGTTGAGACTGCCTTATGAAAGGAGGTCTAGACTCTTGTCGTCTAGTTTGTACTAGTTTAGTACTCGTCTCCTCAGGATACCAATCCTCGTATCTGACCTGATTTGGTCGTCCACGATTCCTAGTCCTTTGTTGACTTGTCTTAAACGGAACAGGCTTGTTGTTAACTTTCTTTTTACCTCCCTTGGTAATATGAATGTTAACTTGAGCTTGTTTTGGTACAGTACCTTTAGATGAAGTTCCAATATCATATATTATTGGTTCTTTTCCTTTATCATTAGTCAAAGAGCTTGAGATGAAAATAGTAGGGTTCTTAGGAACTTGAGTAGACGAGCTGGGTGTCTCAGCACCTATGCCTGTCTTGTCAGCAGGAGCCCTATACCTATCTGACAGTTCAAGGTTAACCTTAGATGAGTTAACCAGGTTAGTAAGTTTAAGGTCTAGAGTGACAACCTCGGTTTCTAAGAACTTATTACGTTCTTCAAGCTTTTTGAACTTGCTTTGTAAAACATTGAATTCATGTTTCTCAGTAGCATGTGTCTTAAGTAGGTCTTGATACAACTTGTCTGTTAATGCACACTTGTCTTTGAGTTGTCTCAACTCTTCTTGCAAGCGTTCATTTAGGACTGTTATATTAGGATCTACTTTAGACTGAGCTTCCTTAAGATCAATGATTTCTTGTCTTAAGATGATGTTTTCGTCACTGACTTCAATGAATGCCTTGTTGGCAAGTAGGAGGTCGTCTTCAACTGCACTAGTAGAGTGCTGAAGACTACTCCCTACTTTGCTACTGGCAGTGTCACTTTCATCAGAATCTGATTCATCACAAGATTGGAAGGAAGTAGCAGATGATACCTCTTGGTCGATTTTAGCCATGAAGCATAGACCATCATCTACTATGAAAGCTTCATCGTGATCTGGTTCAGACGGGTAGCTAGATGTGGATGATGGCAACTCGTCTGAGTCAGAGTCAGAGTCATCATTGGCTATCATTGCCTTCTTACCACGGTTGTATCTTCTTTCCCTTCGTGCTTTGCGTTCTTCTCGATCATCAGTACTCAGGTCTGGACATTCATATATGTAGTGACCTGGCTTTTCACAGTTATAGCATAAGGGATCATTAGTAGCCTTTTTAATAGGAGAGTTGTTCCTTCGTTTATCACGTCTATCAGAACGAGTGATCTTCCTACCATCAGACTCTCTATCTTGTCTGTTACCTTTCGAGACTTCGTCTCTCCTTTCGGACGAGTTTCGGTCTCGTCTGGTCTCAGACGAGTTCTTAGAAGCAGACCCTCTATGCTCTCTATAGAACTTCTTATATCTTCCGAAACGTTTATTCAGCCTATCAAACTTTCTAACCATGAGGCTTACCAGATCCTTCAGACTAAGATCAGTATCTAACTCGTCTTTCACAGAAGCAGACCTAGTCTTAGTCTTAGACCTGTCTATCTTAGACGAACTAGCCTTAAAAGCAACGTTCTTAGATACAGCATGTTCTCTGTCACTACTTGCTATGGGTTCATCTTCGTCTAGATCAAACTCATGGGCCTTTAGAGTTTGAAACATGGTTTCTGCTGTCCATACGTCTATATCTTGGGTATTCTTAACAAGCATTTTTACCATCTTCCATCGACTATCAAGGCTTTTGAGAATCCTAAGATTGATTTCACGTGGAGTATAAGATTTACCAAGGACTTCCAAGTCATTCATGATTTTAGTAAAACGAGTATCCAACTGGTCTATTGTTTCACCAGCTTTCATATGAAATGATTCGAATCTTTGGACTGCAGTAGAAAGCTTGCTTTCTTTGATTAGTGATGTCCCTTCACAAATGATAGCTAAGCGATCCCACATTTCTTTGGCAGTTTTACATTTTAACACTTTTCCCAGATACTCGTTAGGAAGAGTGTGTAAGATGTAATTCTTGGCCAAGCTATCCAAATTATTCTGTCTCATTTCTTCAGAGGTTAGTTCTGACCTTGGTTTCTTGACGAGTGTACCCACTGGTTGATTTGGGTCAAGGGCAGCAGTATTGGGAATCATGGTCACAATTGGACCTTCAGTGACGACGGAGATCATTAAGTCGTGAGTGGAGCTGAAGATGGCTTCCATCCTTAGCTTCCAATAGTCGTAGTCTTGTACCTGGAACTTAGGTAGCTTGTTAGCGCTGATCTCAAGAGACATGATTTCAAGAAATAAGTGCTAAGTAGAGTTATGATCAAGAATAACAGATAAGTCAAGAACAGGGAGCACGAAAACAGATGTTACAAGAATATGATCAAGAACAAGTATACAAGAACAATCAAGGACCAAGACTTCACCCTAAGTCTTAAGTCGGTTATCAAGAAACAGCAGTTCGTAAACTACTGCTCTGATACCACTTGTAGGTCCCTAAGTTGAGTTAATATCGAGGGAAGCTAAAGAAAATGTCTAGAGGGGGGTGAATAGACTTTTCTAAAATCTTTCGATATATCAGAATTACACTGTGCGGAATACGAAATTAACAATGAGCCCAATTAAAGTTTATACTCAACTTAATTCGAGAACTCTGTTTTATGTATACTCAACTAGTCTAGATCAGTTATGTCATTCAATTAACTAAACAATTAATCAATTAAACCACAAACAAAACAGTAAAGTAAATCGAACACGAGATTTATAGTGGTTCGACAACTTGTCTACATCCACTCTCACAAACCCAGTTGTGAAATTCTTATTAACTCGTCCAATGGAGTAATATGTTCTTGTGGCTTTAAGTCCCAAGAAATAAGACTTAGATCTTCTCGATAACACTTCCAAGTACCTCTTCGATCTTACTAGCTATTTTACAAGTAACTAGCAACTTGAAACAACAAACGAAAATAAAACTTCTCTTCCGTTCAGTAGTAGCCTTCTGATCTTCACTTGTCTTGTGTAGCTTTACTTTCTGAACTTCAATCTCTGAGAGAAAACTTCACTTGAATCTTCAACAATGCTTGCAGTATCAATATCTCAGTAATCAGTATCTTGGTTATCAGTAGTCTTTTTTTTCAGTCGTCTTTAAATGATAAACTCCTTCAAGTATTTATATACTTCGAACTTCAAGAATTCAGGTAGTTGTAACCAACCTTTCTTGATAACTGATTTCAACTGAATCTTCTTTTCCATAAACGCGTTTCTTGTTACGAATTAGTTATTCCATAACTAACTTCTTCATCCTTATCTTTCACGCGTATTTGTAACTAACTTCATAATAACTTGTCTTGTGTAGTCTAGTAGATGCACTTGACTTGTAGTCCACCTGTCTTGAGTAGTAGACTGGTCTTCTCTTCTTGTGCAGTAGACTTCTAATGGAACTAATCTAGTCCTATCATCTAACCTAACAAGACTATTACATTACATTAAGCTTTTATAACAAAGCTTAGTCAACTTATAACTATACAATGAATCTATCTATTACATTTAAAAACATGAGCTCTATACAATAATTATAGCTCAATAACAATCTAACATATACAAATATGAAGTACTTATAAATCGTACTTATCTTTCAATAATACTTGTATTATAAAACTGTACTTGTCTTGTGAATTCTACTGATCTGTACAAGATGACTTCAACTCAACTAGACTAGATCAATCAATACTTAGAAAATATTCAAGTCTTCTTTTGGCTTATCAAAACTTCATCTTTTATCTTTTATTCATCATTTAGGACTTGTTCTAGGATTCATATCCCAACAATTAGTGTGACTAGGTCTTGGAACAAGTGTCCACACTTCATTTCTTTCAAACTGACCAAGTTCTTCATGCATAACATTAATCCAGTTTTCATCCGTTAAGGCTTCTTTAGCACTCTTAGGTTCAATTTCAGATAAATAACACTCAGCATTTACAACATTACACATAGAAGACATGCATATTGTTCTTACCACATCTACCTTATTTGATCTTACTCTTCCTCTTGTTTGCACTCCAACTGTAGCGTCACCTATGATCTGGTCAGAAGGATGACTTTTACCTATTCTTGAAGAAGGATTCATTTTGGGAACATACTGATCATTCTGTGAAATTACAACTGACTGTTTTGTAGATGTTGACCCAGATGTGTTAACATTCGGTCAAACATTTCCAGACTTCAGTGAATTCTCAGAATTGTCAGTGACTTGTGATAAATTTTCTTCATCTTTGTCATCTGAAAGACCTTTATCATCATCAAACACAACATTAACAGATTCTTGAACAGTGTTAGTTCTAAGGTTATAAATTTTATAAGCTTTACTATTTATAGAATAGCCTAGAAAGAAACCTTTATCACTTTTAGAATCAAACTTATGAAGTTGATCCCTATCATTCAGAATATAACACACACAACCGAATACATGAAAATATTTCACATTTGGTTTTCTGTTGTACAAAAGCTCATAAGGTGTTCGATTTGTGCCAGAACGAATATAAACTCTATTAATAATATGACATGTAGTATTCAATGCTTCTCCCCAAAATTTCTTAACAAAACTTTTAGATGTAAGCATGACTCTTGCCATTTCTTGTAAAGTTCTATTCTTTCTTTCAGCAATTCCATTTTGTTGTGGAGTGAATATTCTTGCAAAATACCCTTTTTATCACAGAAATCATTAAACATGTTGTTCTTAAATTCCCTACCATGATCAGTTCTAATACGGCCAACTTTCAAGTTAAACACATTTTTGAACCTCTTATAAAGAATTTTAAATGCAACAAATGTTTCAGATTTGTCTCTTAAAAACTCAACCCAAGTAAATTTAGAAAAATCATCTACCAAAACTAAGAAATATCTCTTTCCTCCAATGCTTTCAGTTTCCATAGGACCCATCAAATCCATGTGCAGTAATTCAAAGCATCGATGTGTAGAACAATGTGACAACATTTTATACGGCATTCTTACCTGCTTACCTTTTTGGCATGGCCCACATACAATGGTATTGTGTAACTTCAGTTTTGGAATTCCTTTTACTGCATCTGCTTTGATTAGCCTTTTCATTGCTCTGTAGTTTGCATGTTCCAATCTTTGATGCCATAGAATATTTTCATCATGTTTTGATAAGTTACACATATTTGTTCCAGTAAGATAGCAATTATCTGCTGACCTAGTACCAGCCATGACACAAACTTCATCTTTATTAAGAACATAACATGAATCTTTGTCAAATTTCACATGCAAATTATCATCACAAAGTTGACTAATACTAATCAGATTTGCAAGTAATCCATCAACATGCAAGACATTTTTATGTAACACTACCACCATTCAAGGTCACATAATCAGATAAGAAGTAATCAGATTTGCAAGTAATCCATCAACATGCAAGAAATTTTCGTTAGGAAAACCTTCAACCTTCAAAGTTCCTTTACCAATAATCTGTCCTTTAGAACCACCACCATATGTAACACTACCACCATTCAAGGTCACATAATCAGATAAGAAGTTTATACGACCTGTCATATGTCTAGAACAACCACTATCAAAATACCATAGATCAGGTAGACGTGCTTTTAAAGAGGTATGAACAACATTACATGTAGCTTTAGGTTTCCATGCATATTTCAGAAAATGTTTCCTAGGGTGTGACAGTTTTTTAGGCAGCAATTTCTCAATTTTCATTTCTCTAAACTTTTTTATACAGTAAGGACGAATATGATCAACTTTGCAACAGTAATGACATATATACTTCCTTTTAACCTTGTGAGGATCTGATTGTGCAGATGTTACATCAGATGTGTTAACATTTGCCTTCACCAATTTCACAGGTTTTCTAAAATTTTCAAAAATAGAAGCAGTAGCACCATCATAACATATACCATGATTATTATACTTACCAGCAGCTACAACATATTTTACCTCATAAGCACTCTTGGAATATTTCTTGAAACATAAAGTGGAATTGATTAATTTCTCCTTTAAGTTACAGATTTCAAGATCTCTTTTGATAAGAATTACTTCTAGCTTGGTGATTGTGTCTTTCAGATCCTCATTCTCTTTATTCAAGGAATTAAGAGTGAGTTTCTGATTATTCCAATCATCTAACAGCTTTTGGTATGCATTGTCATCAATCTTTTTTCCTGCATCATCAATTAAACCATTAAAACAGATCAAATCTGGGTGACTCTGTTCTGATGTTACTTCATATGTTGAGACATCAAGTGCAACATCAGAGTCTATATCATCCAGATCATCATCTAAGCAATCATTATAATCAATTCTGGTAAAATGGGCATATTCATTTTCATTTATCTCATCAAGATCATCGTTATTTGAATCATCACTTAAGGTAGCACTAAAATCCAGTTTTTGCTTAAGTTTGGTATTGACACATTCATTTACATAATGGTCATATCCAGAACATGCATTGCATTGAACTGATTTTCTAAATTCAGGATCATACCTTGGTGTACCTTCACTTTTCGACAGTCTTGGTTGGAATTGACTTCTCCTCCTTTCTGGTTGTGGTGTTGATGTATTGATTTGAATCTTAGGCTGAATGTTTCATCTAGATTTGCTCACAGATTTCTTAAGAAATTTATTAAAGTGTTTTGTGAGTAAGGCAATGTTGATAGGATTATTGAGGCATTCATCAAGTAATTCTTCATCCGAATCAACCTCAGTAATGATAGGTCGATACTCAGATTTGTTTGATGTTTCCCCTTTAAAAACAACTTTCTTATCATCATTATTAGTTTCATCAACTTGATTAGTGTTTAAAAACAACTTTCTTATCATCATTATCAGTGTCTTTTGCCTCTTCAATAACACAAATTTTAGCATCAAATCTTTTAGGAACATATCTTAATATCTTATGAACTACTCTAACATTAGAAATAGGGTCACCAAGAGAATGTGATTCATTGATTATCTCACTTAACCTTTCGTTAGAAGATGAAATAGTTTCATCTTCCTTCATTCGGAGATTCTCAAACTCTGTCCCCAACATTCGAAGCTTAGTCCTTCGAACACTGTCTGAACCCTCACAATGCTCTTGCAACCTGTCCCATGCATCTTTAGAAGTAGAACAGTTAGATATAATTTTAAACATTGAAACATCAACAAAGGTAAAAATAGCATTTCAAGCTTTAGAATTGTATCCTGTTGTTGTTATTTCATCAGCCGTAATCAACTTCTCTCTTGAGTTGAATTTCACCATCTGCATCTGTTGGTCTCTTTGGAGCTTCCCAGCCTGTAAGTATAGTCCTCCAAGCACGTTCATCAATCGACTTAATGTACATACGCATCTTAGGCTTCCAATAAGCATAATTCGAACCATCTAAAACGGGTGGCCTAAGTGTCATGGATATGTGATGTGTTTCCATTGCTAACATAAACTAAAAACACACTTATAGCAAGGATCTAACCTAGTGTCGTCAGGTATCAGCTCTGATACCAACTGAAAGTGTGCTGGTATAGTGTTTAAGTAAAAAATAGATTAATGATGCACTGAATGTTGAGACAAATAGTGCAACACTGACTCTAACAGAATATCAGAAATAAAGATACACAGCGGAAGACTTGAAACACTAAAAATAAACGAGACACAATGGAAATATTTTTAACGTAGATTTTATAAATAAAAATCTATGTCTGCCTTATGGCGTAAATTCAATACTTATCTTCAAGTACGAATGTTGTGTGAAATGTTACAACAATAACCTTCACAACAAAAACTACAAACAAGGCAGGTGCTTTGTTCTAAAAACGTTCTAAGTGTATAAATTATACATTGTCGAAATGCTACTCCTATCTATGATTACACTCTCAATAGATAAAGAAAAGCGCACAGTCATACAGGTGGGATACTTCGTATGAACTAAAATGTATAACTACTGACCACAATTTCCTAACAGGATGAACGCTAGTCTAGGACATTGTTCGAATAGAATACACTGAATAATGAAGCCTTCCTTCGGTATTTATAGTGTGAGGTACGAATTCTAGAGGCTTCCATCTTTGAGATCCTATTTTTTAGGAACTCAACTTCCACGATCTTTCTAGATCCTTCTTGCATGTTCCAGGTCGTTCTAAATGGTTTCAAGCTAGTCTAGCATGTTCTGCAATGTTCTAGAATCTTCCAAGTTCCAGATCCTTGTAAAAGCTTCTAGATCCTATCAGAAATGCGACAACATTTAGATCAACATTTAATGTAGCATTTTAAAAAAAATTTAGAAAAAATCTCGGAAGTTCAAATTAAGATGTTGTTGAGAATGTTGATACATTTAAGAATTAACAACATCTACATAAACATTTACTTACCCATTTATATAAAGTGAATATAGTTGTTTATTAATAAAGTGAATAAAGTAGATAAAATAAGGAGGAGATAAAGTGTGGTATGATATATTTTAAAAAAAAAAGTTACATTATGTGGACGAGAGAGTATATTTTTTTGTTTTTGCTTCCCCAAATAAGCATTTTTTTTTTTTGCAGTTTCTGCCATGACATTATATTTTTGTTTAATAAATAGATAATTAAAAAGTAATATTATTCAAATTTCAAAATATTAAAAGTTGTAGGTTTTCAAAAAGAAAAAAAGATTAATTTTTTTTCTCTAGAAGTAGACCCCGCCTCTTGAATTTAATTCAAAGCTCGTGAAAACTGAATTAATGTCGGCAGTGCATGCATGGGGAGAATCAGTGTGTGGTCCACTATGGATATGGTCTACCTTTTCAAAATAGAAATACTAAAAACGTGTTTAATTTATATTTCTATTTTTCCTTGTTATATTTTTTTACCCATTTTCACTACACCGCGTTAAATAGAAATTATCCACCCGTCCATAAGTTTTGTACTTATTTTTTAATAGATGAATTAAAAAAATTATCAAATAATAGATATAATACAAATGATTTGATTGAAAGAGATAAAAAGAAAAAAAATAAGATATATAGTTAAGACTAAAAATAAAAAATTAAAATATATTTACAAAAAGAGTACTATAAGATCGCTTATATATTAATATAGGCACGTACTAAAATGACAAAATGTGAAGCTTGTAATCGGACGGAGGAAGTAGTACTTTTACGATCCAACCTCCTAATAAATAATTCATTTTTTCCTCCACATACACAACTTATTATTCAATTCAACTTTTTTTTTTCATACTTTATCACCAACCCAACCCAACCTTAAATCAGTTTCTTTTTATTATGAGTACGACTCTTGTGTAACAGTTACATGTATGTAATTGGATCCAATTTTCTAAATGAATTATTAATTATTTACCCCCTTTTTTTTATAAGTTCACCCCCAGTTCTTTTAGGCGAATGCTTATGTGTATCAAATTGGATCCAATTTTTTAAATGGGTTATTCGTTATTTCACTCCCAATTTTTTTAAAAGAAAATTACATTTAAAAAATTATATTACCATTTTATCAATTAAATTAAAATACAACTCATTAAAATTATAATCATACACCCACTACCGAGTCATCAATGAATCACCACATAGTCACATATTAATCTATTTTTTTTAAATTTTAAAAAAATAAATATCGGAAAAAATACGAATATCGAAAAAAATTATTGGAAAAAAATATGAAGCTCAAAAATAAAATTATGAAATAAAAATTAAGATTTTTTTTTTTCAAAAAATGACCAAAATTTAGGGGAAAAAAACACTAAACTAGAAAAATTCAATTTTTTTTTCTAATTTGAGTATAAATGTATGAATATTGCATGCTCACTTTCTAGCCCTTAATCTGATTCATAATAACTAAGATTATTTTGTAATGCGTTCATCATTTCTACAATGATATATATCTAGTTTGTTACAATTTTTTTTAAAGTTGTAGATTATTTTTTAAGACTAATTAATAACATAATCTACTTGAAAATTAAAATTTATATTTCACTACTCCCTCCGTCCGCCTATAAGTTTCCCATTTTACTATTTTTGTCCGTCCGTCTATAAGTTTTCCATACCTTTTTTGGTAAGTATTTTTTCTTACACTTCACTTTATACCTTACTTTTTCTCTCTATCTCTCTCCTCTCTCAATCACATCACTTGTACTATATCTATTATTTAATCAATTTTCTTAATCTTTGTGCCAAAAAGTAACGTAAAACTTATAGGCGGACGGAGGGAGTACAAGAAAACTGATTTTTAGTCACAAAATCCTCTCATTATTGCTTCTCTAGCTAAAAGTCTATAGTGACAGGAAATTGAGAATTAATGATAGGACCTGTCACTAAAAGTCAATTCCTGTCATCAAAGGTTTTTAGTTAGAGAAGCTATACTGACATAATTTCTGTCATTAAAAGTAAATTTTCTTGTAGTGTTTTGAAACTTAAATGAGTGGAGAATTGGGAAGAAACCAACATAATATTGCATTGGTTTTATTATTTTCTTTGTGGTCATCACCGTGTTGATGCATTCATATGTTTATTGAGTGTGATCGTATCTATTAATTGTGTGTTCAGTGTGTTCATTCTCAATTTTGTTCCTCTTAGTAGTTAGTTAATATCAATCTTTCAATATTGATGTATTAATTTGCATGATATGTAATATTCCTAATTTTTTATAATATTTATATACATATATTTAATTTATTTTAAGTCATACAATTTATATTTATTAAAATAAATATTTAAAGCCTATTTTAAATTCTAATCCTCATTCCAAGCCCAAGCCCAATTTTAATATCAACATAGGAGTATATAATAGATTTTAACCTAATTTTACTTAGGAAGTCTTGAATTCTTTTTCTCCAGTAACGCAGCGGCGTACGGTACTTCTCCTCCTTGATCCATTTTCTTAAGTTTCTCCTTTTTAATTATTTAATGACATAACTATTTCAGCATCTATATTTTTGTATTCAAGATGTGGGTATAACACGTGGTGTTTCCTGTTGATGGGTGTTGTATGCAATGAGTACGTGAAGTTGGATTAAGAATGAAGATTAATTAATTATATCTCTAAAGATTCATAAGGATTAAATTAAGGTCTCCATAGAGGTTTTAAGGTCTCTGTAGAGGAGTCATGTGAAGGTGTAAATTATACAAGTCATGAACTTTATTACAGGTTATTAATGGTTTCTTAGTTTCGCTTTCTTTTAATAAAATTAGGTATAATAATTATTTAATTGAATTAATAGGAATAGTTTGATGAGACGCATGATATACTAAGTGAACTTGCGATTTTGTTTTTTTAATATGATCGATATGTGAGTTAACTTTCTAAACAAATTTAATTTTATGCTTAGGTGACGATAATCGCGAGCCGTAAATTAAAGACTTTTGCATTCATTTCATCCACGACAATCATTTTGAGGTGGGGATTTCTATCTTGATTTGTTTGTCATTATTAAATGTGATGTGCGATTATATTGATATTCATGCGAAATATATGATTTCTAACTTATTATGTTTGTCACTATTAAAATCATGTGCGATTATTTTGATATTCATGTGAAAGATATACAAGGATAGGTCATTTGACCTTTATAAACGAGGATAGGTCATTTGACCTTTATAAACGAGGATAGGTCATCTGACCTTTATAAACGAGGATAGGTCTTCTGACCTTTATAAACGAGGTGATATTATTGAAATGCTATTGAATTACATGTTAGCGTGATCTATTGATATTAGTGCTTGTTGTATTTAGTTTTGACAAACTTATCCCCACTGAGCTGTGGTTTGCTCACCCCTTCATTTTAACATTTCAGATTGAGGAGTTGGTGGCGGAAGGAGGCGATGGAATGTCGGTCACATCATTTATTATTATACATTAATTTATTTAAATTTTCAGTAATTCAACTGTGAGAATTTTAAGAGAGACAAATTTGACATGGTTGCTATTTCAAGTTAAATTCCTTTCTATGCCTTATTTAATCCTTAAGACTTCAAGTTCAAAAAATTCTAGTTCATGCTCTTTATTTTTAAATCATTAGTTATTTTAGAAATTTTCATTTCTATGAAAATTGGGGCGTGACATGATATGCCTAAAATTATGAATGTACTAAATTATGTATAGTATTAGTTTAAATACGATATAGTATTAGTGCACATATTGTATAGTACGGAGTACTAGTTAATATATTGTATAATACTAGAGATTAATGTGTGTATAAAATATTATTTAATATATGAACTAATATTGTACAATATGTAAACTAATACTATACTATATTTGAATTAGTATCATAGAATATGTGAACTAATATATGAACTAATATTATGCAATATGTGAACTAATATTTTACTGTATTTGAACTGGTACCGTCTATAAGCTTCCATTTTATAAACATTTTAATATGTCCGTCTATAAGTTTCTCATACCCTTTTGAGAAATATATTTTAATTCTTTATTCGTACACTTCATTTTATATTTTAATTTTCTCTCAATCTCACACTCTCTCTCAATCATATAATTTGTACTATATATATTATTTAATCACTTTTTTAAATTCTAATGTCAAAAAGTAGCTTATTATATGGAATAAAAATTAAATTAGAAACATGTTAGAAATTAAAGTTGTAAAAAAAAAAATGCAAATATAAATTATATATAAAATATCTAGATATTTTTAAAATAAATAAACTATTGACTAATTTAACAAAATAAATCGCAAATAAAAATTAGATGAATTTTAACAAAATAAACTGCAAATAAAAATTAAATGAATTTAATATGTTAAAAAAAGGTTTTAAGAAAATAAAAATTAAATGAATTTAATAAGTTGGCCACAGGTTTTAATTGGTAAAAATTAATAAATTATTTATTAATTTAACAAAATAAACTGCAGTAAGTAATTAATAAATTATTTATTAATTTAACAAAACAGGTTTTAAGGGATGAAAACAAAATAAACTGCCATCAGAAATAAAAATTAAATGAATTTAATATGTTGAAAAAATATTTTAAGTAAATAAAAATTAAATGGATTGAATAAGTTGGCTGCAACGGAAAAAAAATTAAATGTATTTAATAAGTTGTCAGAAAATTAAAATGGTAAATAACTAATAATCCATTTAAAAAATTGTATCCAAATACACATAAATACATAAGTATTTGTCTAAAAGAATTGAGGGTAGACTTATTAAGAAAAGAGGGGATAACTAATAATCCATTTAAATTACTGATACACATAAGTATTTGTCTTTTATTATTTATTAATTACATATTATTTTTTTAAAATTATTATATTTAAAAGATATACAAAATATATTAAATTATTTAACATTCATAATTTATAAATTATAATAATATTTGTTTACCATACCCTTAAAATAAACTAATTCAATAAAAAATGCAATGATGTCGTGAATCAATGATAGAAAATGATGTAAAAATTAGGAGAGAAAATAGAAATTAAAAAAGAATATAGAGCTAGAGAATATGATAAAAAATATATCAATATTGGTCTCTAATTATATAGAAAAACAATAAATTCATTTATTAATAATATTATAAAATTATAAAACTTTATTTAAATAAATACCCCATAAAATAAGGACAAGTGCCCTTCCATGGATGAGATTGTGTCTCCAAGTTATGGAGTGACTCGGTTATTCATCTGACATTTAGTTCTGATTTTTCTTTTTTTCGTTGATATCTTCTTCCTTTTTTTACCTCTGATAAACTTATAAGCTAGCCTTACGATGCTTTTTCGTAAATAATTATATAAAAAAATCAACTTCGCACGTTTTTTTATAAAATAATGAATCTTAAGAAATTGAGTCACAAAAAAAAATTAATTGTACATATGCATCTAATTTCATAAATACGCACTCTTTTTGTTTATGAACAAGGATTTAAACTTATTTAAAAATCATTAATTATATTACATGGATAGAAGGAGACTAATTTTTTTTTTTAGCTCATACTAAGTACATAAATGAAACCACTCTTTACAATATTTAAACACTAGCACTCAAACAAGAATACTTCGAAAATTAAATACTCAAAACTGAAATTTCCTTATATTTATTCTCCCACTCTTTCAAAAGAAAAGAAGATTTCAGATGCCTTCAAATGCTCTTTTTTATTGCAGAGAAGAAGGGGAAAAAAATAGAAAAATAGTATTTTATCATTTAAAAAAATAAAAAAATTATGATGAACTTTCAAAACAGACTAGTGGAAAGTTTGGTGTAAGACTCTGCCCACAATCCTTTTCCTGCAATTAATAGATAGCAGTCACTGCAACTAATGCACTCTACAGAAGACGCATTGAGGGTATGGATCCCCGCAGCCCAACTAGCCCACCCGCCTGTGCTGGCGTTCAAAACGACACATTTCGCTATTTAAAAAAATACTATTTTATTCGTCGAGAGATGACTTGCACGATTTGATCGGCACACATTAAAAAAAAAAACAGATTTCATGATTGGTGATATAAAATAAATGAGGGGTATTTTAGGTGATTTAATGAAGTGTAAAGTAAAATGTAGGTAAAAATGTAGTGATAATTTTGAAAATAAAATGTTGTTGGTAGAGTATTAATTGGGAGGGGGAGAGTAATTTCATATTGAAAGTGTGCAAGTAATTTTGGGACGTTCAAAGGGAGTAATAAAAAAGTGCATTCGTCGTGTACTGAAAAAATAAATATTTTCATTTATGTTACTCCCTCCATTCCACTATTAATGGAAGTATGGAACATTTACTGTTTACACGTGTTTTAGTGTAGAATTGTTTATTAATATTAAATGTGATAAAGTTAACTTTTAGGAGGGATATTATGGGTATTTCAATTTTATTAGAAATAAAATCTTTTATTTGTGTGTAAAAAGTAATGAAATGAAGTGTAAATAAGTAGTATATGTTGAAAAGAGATTTTTAAAAAAGTAAAATATAGGTGACAAATGTTTCAATAATAATGGACCATGAAAAGTACTATTTTTGCAAGAAATTATGAAAACAGGGATGTCGCATTTATTCTGGGTCACCAGAGAGCTCTTCTTACAACGACACACAATCTGGATTCTGAAAGCAAAAAAATTAAGGATTGAGTATGCCATGATTATTTAATTTGGTTTAATTGCAACTTAATTTAAATATTTAAGGTGTAGTCTTGATTGGGGTGTAAACGAGTCGAGTAGTGTTGAGTTCGAAATTCGACTCGATTGTTATACTCAAAGTTCGAAACTCGACTCAACTTCAAAATTAATTATAAAATATATTTTTTTTTTTCTAAAATAATACTCCATGTATTCATTATACTCATCAAAATTTCTCATAATAAAATTGTCAATACATGTCATTCCATTAAACTAAATTATCGAACAAGTTGACTTTCGTTATGTTTGGGTAGAAGTTAATAATCTCTCTTAGTAAAATAAAAAAATAAAAATGTGATGACTTGCATATCTTGACAGACTCACTTTAAAAAAAAAAAAAAATTTAGTGGTGCAGGGTCAAATAAATGAGGTGTAATTTGGGTGATTTAGCGAGGTGTAAGGGCTTGTTTGGTTTAAAAGATTAGCTGTGATGGACTTTTTTATACAACCTAATAAGTAGTTTGGTTTACCTGTTTGAAGCCCGAGAAATGAAGAGGGCCCGATTGTATTTTGGACTTTATCCCCTTCTGGCGTGATTTATTATCCGGAGGGGAACCCTAAGTTAAGTAGTCCTGATTTCATTGAACAAGTAAAATACCAGTAATGTCCTCAACTATTCTTAAACAATTAATGATTGGCGATTGCTTTTTGCCATTGATGAACAAAACCCTCCTCCTTCTTCACCATTGCAGCCTCTGTTCTAGTAGGTAATCAATTCCCTTTTTTTCTCTCTCTCTACGTCAAACGTTCTTTTTCAGATTTATTCAACATGCATGTAATTCAACTCAGTATCATCAAATCGCATGGTAAGTTGAGTGTCAAGTCGATGAATGAAATTAGAAATAAACTGAAAGAGATTGAGAGATTCTGCATAGGTCTCCATTGGTGTTTGCATTAGGTGGACGGTGGGGAAGATACTAGATATATATATTGTGCATGGGTGCACCCGGCCAAATCACATTTGTGGTGCAATGTAGAGCATTTGATTTTTTTTAGTGCATTAATTAATTTATTAAAAAATATAATCTTAAAATCTACATTATATATATAGTTTAAATATTACATACTTCCTCCGTCCACCAAAAGTGTGCTGTGTGCTCATTTCTTTTTTTGGGTTCACAAAAAATGTGCGTATTCTATTTAAAAAGTTAATTTTTGAGTAATTTTTCTATTTTATTAACGAGATTGAATATCCACTAAATATTTTTTACTCGTTATTTCACATATCTTTTTTATAATTAATTTTTTTTTTTAAAAATATGTATAAAAAAAGTGAGCACATTTTTTGTGGATAAAGGGAGTATTACTTAAACATAAATCTGGAATGATGATAGTGAGGTTGAAATTAACATTTATAAGCTTGGTGCGCATATATATTAAACTTTTTTGAACGAGGTTGAAACTAAATAAAACACTACCAGAATTGTGTCAATCGGTGCAGCGCTGCGACGATGGTGGCTTAATACAGTGATTGTTTTTTCTTCGCTGTGCGACCGTTTCGAGCCTCTTTCTCGAATCGAATTCACTCACCACCTTCTCGCCGTGCACCGTTCGTCATAGCTTTCGACATTGATAGCGTGCTTCTGCGGGGAGAAACTCCCATCGGCGGCTCACCGCAGGCTTTGAAGAGATTATATGACGATTCGGGGATAGAAAAACTGTTTGGATAAATAAAACATGGACGTCATAGATGATAATTATTAGACGGTTGCGGGATTTACCAGAATATTAAAGGTATGCGGAGGGCTGTGCATTGTGTCTAATTCACATCCTGCTTTTGGTTTTTTGTAGACAAGTTACTAGTCCTTTATTTCTGATTTTAAAATTGAAGGACTCTCTGAGATAGTTTCTGCTTATTGCCCTGAATTTTGATGCCAAGTTCTAAGTCAGTTACTGTCGCCAGAGCATCAAAAGGACGCCAAGGTGAGAGGGGTTTGATTTGGATTTAATCCCTTTCTTTCTGTGGTTGTGTGGAGGGTGTGATTTTCAAATTTTTGTGCTGGGATTGGCCTTTGGGTTACCTTTGAGCCGAGGAAGAAGCATTCTGGAAAATCGAAAAAATACAAAGGATGAAGAATCTGAGAACTCTTGCATAGTGGGGACTGGGAAGACTCAGCCCCGCCAAGCTCCATGGACATTGTATGCTGGAATGCACGAGGGTTGAGGGGCCCGAATGCATTCCATAAACTTAGACGTTTAGTCGTGTTAAATAACCCTTCTGTGCTTTTTGTTATCGAGTCTAGATTGCCCTCTAGAATAGCTCAAACATGGAGGACTTTGTTACATTTTGATGTATGTTTTGCTGTTGAATAGATCGGCACAAGAGGGGGTCTGCTCCTCTTTGCAAAAATTAATGAAGTGCAAGTAAGTTTGAGCTCTTATTCTTTTGCGCATATTGATGTTTTGATTGCACATGAAGATTTCAGTTGGCATTTTACGGGTTTCCATGGAAGTCCAGATCAAACACAAAGACAACACTCTCTTAATTTACTCTCAAAGATTCGATCTCTTCACCACCCAATGTCACCTTGGGTCGTGGGGGGAGATTTCAATGATTTGATGTATACTCATGAAAAAAGAGGAGGTAATTTGGATGGAAGAATGATGCAGAATATGAACAGATATAACAATACTCTTAATAACTTAGCACTCTAAGATCTTGGTTTCAAAGACCCAAAATTCACGTGGACAAATAAAAGAAAAGGAATCCGGCTGATTCAAGAAAGGCTTGATCGTTTTCTTGCAAAAAAAAATTGGATCGAGTTCTTTGATTTAGCTTCAGTAAAGAATGGTTTCTGGTTTGGCTCGGATCACCGAGCAATTTCGCTTGTAGTGCGAAGACACGTTTACCAATGGCCTCGGGACAAAGAGAAACACTTCCTCTTTGAAAATGCTTGGCTGTTGGAAAAGAATTTTATGAAAGATTTTCATTCAATTTGGGAAATAGGTGAAAGAGAATCACGACTCAAGGTTCGGTTACAGCAGTGTGGAAATGACCTTCGAAAATGGGCAGCAAGTTCCATTGGAAATATTGACAGCAGAATCCAATCAATTATCAAAGAGATGCATCTCTTGGAAAGCAATGATATGAGTGAAGCGCAGGAGGAGGAAAATAAAAAATTAGAAAGTGAGCTTGAAGCTTTATTTCCTCAACATAAGGAATATTGGCAACAAAGATCAAGAGTAAATTGGATGAAATGTGGAGACCGTAATACCACATATTTTCATAGGAGAGCGTCGGAGAGAAGGTCAAGAAATAAGATTTCTAGGATCAAAGATGAGAATGGCAGGTGGAGATCAACGAAGGAAGATATTACGAGCTTGCTTGAATCTTATTATGGGGATCTCTTTTCATCAACACAGCCTACGGAGGCTCATTTTGGAAATATTACAGGAAATACTACACCTGTAGTGAATTCCCGAATGAATTCCTTTCTGGATATCCCTTTTACAAAGGAAGAGTTACGTGTGGCTCTGTTTGATATGCATCCAAATAAGGCCCCTGGCCCTGATGGTTTCAATGCACGTTTCTATCAAGAGATGTGGGATATTTTGGGACAAAAAATTACACAGGAGGCCCTTAAAGTTCTTAATGAGAAATAGGACATCAGTGACTTGAATGAAACCATTATATCACTCATTCCCAAGGTAAAACAACCAGAGACTTTGAAGTATGTTACCGAATCATTGCAAAACCATTGCTAACAGGTTGAAAAAGATTTTCCCACATGTGATTGATGAAAATCAAAGTGCTTTTGTGCAAGATAGGAAAATTGCTAATAATATCCTGATTAGTTTTGAATGCATGCATTGGTTGAGACATAATAAGAGCAAGCAGGGGTATGCGGCGTTGAAACTTGACATGAGCAAGGTTTATGATCGAATTGAATGGATGTTTCTTGAATCTCAAATGTTGAAGATGGGGTTTTCTGAGAAGGTGACCAGCCTTATTATGCGATGTGTTACTACGGTTAGTTATGTTTTTAGAGTAAACGGCTCGGTTATTGGCAAAGTTCGACCATTGAGAGGTCTCATGCAAGGAGATCCTCTGTCACCTTTTCTTTTTGTTCTCGCGCACAAGGTTTATCTTCTTGTTTTACAAAACAAGCGGACAATGGAAATTTTGAAGGAATCAGAGTTGCTAGAGGAGCACCTATGATCACACATCTGCTTTTTGCAGACGATAATAGTGTTGTATTTTTTAAAGCTGCTATGGAGAATGCTGAAAGAATTCAAAAAATTCTCAAACAATATGAGAAGGCTTCGGGACAGAAGGTGAATTTTGATAAATCATCTATTCTTTTCAGCCCAAACACGGAGGGAGCTAATAAAGAGATGGTTAAAGAGGTCTTGCATGTTAGGATGTCTCAAGGGCATTAGATTTATCTGGGGCTCCCGACCTTTTCTTTGAAAGGAAATAGGGTTCAATTTGCAAATTTGGTTGATAGAATGAGGGAAAGGATTACAAACTGGAAGAATAATGAATTTTCGGAAGGTTGAAAAGAAGTTTTAATCAAAGCTGTACTCCAGGCAATTTCAACATATACTATGATGTGCTTCAAAATCCAAAAGGAATTTGTGACCAGTTGGAGGCTCTTATTGCGAATTTTTGGTGGGGAAAGAATACTGAGCATAACAAAATACATTGGACAAAATGGGAGAACCTTTGCAAACCAAAAGGACAAGGAGGTTTGGGTTTCCGAAAAATGACTCAATTCAATCAAGCACTTCTGGCCAAACAGGTTTAGCGTATGATTGAACAACCAACCTCTCTTGTGGGAAGAATTTTTAAAGCCAGGTATTTTAAGCATGAAGATATTATGGAAGCTGAAGTGGGGAGTAACCCGTCGTTCACATGGAGATCGCTATGTGCTAGTCGGGAAATCTTACAAAAAGGATTACGATGGATGTTAGGAAACGGGAACACGATTAGACTACATAGAGATGCATGGGTTTTGGGCCTAAATGAAGGAAGAATCGAATCATCTATTGCAACAGACATCAATGTAACAAGATTTCTTAATGAAAGAAGGGAGTGAGATAAAGAAATGTTGAATATTGGCTTTCTACCTTTTGAAGTGGATGGCATTCTTAGGACAACGATTGGTGAGGCCGATGAGGAGGACACAAGATTTTGGCCGATGGAATCACATGCCCGATACACAGTAAAATCTGGGTATAGAGTGGCGTGCGAAGGCAATAAAGGAAGTGATGAGATACCTACAACCTCAAGTTCGGCAGCCTTACAAAGTTGGTGGAATAAGATCTGGAATTTAAGAATTCCTCCAAAAATTAAAATTTTTGGTTGGAAATTATGCATAGAGTTTGTAGCTACAGAAGGAAACTTGAGTCGAAGGTATATCCCAGTTAATCCAAATTGTGGTCTTTGCGACACCTTTGCACCAAGCACAACACATGTAATCTTTACATGTCCAGAAGTAAAAAAGGTGTGGAAATTGTTTGGAATTTGGGGGGTAATTAAAAGTGGAAAATTTTCCAACATCATTGATTTGCTTCAAGGCATTCAAAGTTCCTTGACAACATCTTTATTTGAAGAAGTAATCATGATTGCATGGGGAGTGTGGAGAGAAAGATGCTCAATGATGCATACAAGATTACACTTGGACGAACCCGGTCCACACAAAATATGGGAAACCACGGGAGAAAGAGTGATAGCATATTTGGATACTTTTAGGAGAGCTACCCGAAGGGAGGTAAATGAAGAGGAAAGGGTTGATAAACCCAGTAATGATGAGAAGAACAGTCTGGAGACAACATCTTATATTCTTGAAGTTGACAGGGCGCATAATCCGGACGAATTGAAATTTGGTGTTGGGGGTTTCGCGAGTACAACAGATGGGCAAATTAAAATATGCTTCGCCGAAAGAATTTTACCGCAACAATCATCACTTGGGACTGAACTAAAAGCAATTGAAATTTGATTACACAAGGCTAAGACAAAAAATTTCATATCAATGGAAGTCCGCTCGGATTCGGCCTAGGCAATACGAATGTGCCAAAAGGGCACAATAGGAAGAGGACCGAAATGTAGCATCGTGAAACGAATTATCAAGCTTTCGAAAGAATTTGTAGTGTGCAAATTCAATCACTTTCCACGAAGCTTAAATCGACGAGCGCCCAACTTAGCGCAAAGTGCGGTTCACTCTACCGTTTCTTCAAAGTGAAATGGAGAATATTCTTAGGAGTTTCTATCGAGATCGTTGAAATTGTAGTCGATTAGCCTTTGTATTCGGATCTCTAGCCCCTCATCCACCTCAAAAAAAAAAATTAATAGGTTGAAATTCTAAAAACAAAAGAAAATTAAATGAAAAACAAAAAGTTTAAAATTCTAAAATAAAAAATCAAAGGGCAACAATTACTAATTTATCACTACAATATTTAAAATTTAATCCATCAATCCAAATACACACACAAATTTAAAAAATAATAATCCAAACAGTGCAATCCCACTAAATCCTATCCTAATATATTTATACTGTCAAACAAACCAAACGAACCCTAAATGTAATATAGTGAGATTTAAAATGAATTTAGTGAAATGTAGAGTAAAATGTAGGCTCAAAATAAGTGATGATTTTAAAAATAAAATGATGTTGTGGGATATTAATTTTGTGACTTATTTATTAGGATTGTGTAAGTAATATTGAGACGTTTCAATCAAAAAATGTATAACTAATCATGAGATAAAGTATTAATTTTATATATGTGTAAAATTACCAGAATACCCCTAGTAAATTTACAAAATTCTCTAGACCCTTGTCTGTTACTGAGTTCGACCATGGATAGTTGATACCTCCCTGGCGTTGTCCTGGTAATCAAATTTCCTGTTTTTGTGTATTATGTCCAGATCCTTGTTCTTAATTCACGTGTTTCAAGGAAATGGTTACATTAAAGTTTCAATTTCTGGTTTCTTCTCCGATCAAACTGGATAATTTTCTCTAGAATATTCACACGACATTTAAGATTGTGCGCCATAACCGACTCCATTAGAAAAGTAAATATACTTTTTAAAGGTTTACAAGGACATTGTAAAGTAAATAGGTTTATGTCTATTTTTGAATATAGTGTATAAGGCGTTGATAACTTGATAGCTCTACCCATCTTCAAATTTATCAATCAATAGGTTCGTGTGAAAAGTGAATTTTACACAACTTTTTTTTTAAAGAAATGAAAGGATTATTCACTATATTAAATTTCACAACTTTTGAATTTCCCAACCGTCAAATACTTGTGTGTACCAGTTACATGTATGTAACTGTACCATTTGATCCAATTTTCTAAATGAGTGTTACCATGAGTTATGATAAATATAATATAATGTTAATTCGAATAAAGTATAATATTAATTCAAATATAATATAGTATTAACTCACATATTATATAGTATTAGTTCAAGGGTGATACTTGGGTACACTTGCATGTACCGTACCCCTGATTTTAATTTCAATTATTTATTTATATTTTATTTGCACCAGTTAATATAATGAGTTCACCCCCAAATTATATTTTTACACTGCACCCACTCATTTTATGAGTTTACTTCCAAATCATTTTTTTACAACAATTATCTACACCCGCTAATTTTATGAGTTCACCCCCAAATTATTTTTTACTACAATTATCTGCACCCACTCATTTTATTAGTTCACCCCCAAATCATTTCTTTTTTACAACGATTATCTACACCCGCTCATTTTATGAGTTCACCCTCAAATTTTTTTTTACCAAAGTTATCTGCACCCGCTCATTTTATGAGTTCATCCCCAAATATTTTTTAAAAAATAATTACATTTAAAAGACTATATTATTTTTTTATTAATTTACACAAAATATAATAAAACCCTAATTTATACATATACAATCTGCAGCCGAGTCATTGCCGAGTTACCGTCGATTCACCACCAAATCACCCATATTTTTTAGAAAAAAAATCGTAAAAACATAATTTTAAAAAAAAACTATCGAAATTAGACACAAATCTCGATTTTTTTTCTTTTTAATTTTTCTTCCCATTTTCAATTTTTATTCCAAACTTTTTATTTCTTCGTTTTTTTCCTACTTTTTTTTCATTTTTTCCATTAGTATTTTTTAAATTTTAATACAAAATAATATTATATGTATGATTTTATTATAATCCCCCCGTCCCAGTGAAAGCTCCCCATGAGCTTCGGGCACGGAGGTTAAAAAATATGATATAATAAGTGGATGTTTGAGAGGTGATGTGATTGAGAGAGAGAAGAATATAATGAAATATGAGAGGGAATAGTTTGCCAAAAAAGGAATGAGTAACTTTCATTGGGACAAACGAATAAGGAAAGTTGGGTAGCTTTCATTAGAACATATGGAGTAGTCGTTAATACAATAAGTAATAACCAGTAATACCATAAACAAAAATCAGTAATACCATTAACAATAATTAGTACTAATATCTTATACAATAAAAATAATTTCACACATATAATTATATTTAGTAATACCAAAAACAATTATTAGTAATACCACGAACATTAATCAATAATACCATTAATATTAATCAGTAAAATTTTATACAATAACAAATAATTCCACACATCTAATTATATTGAATAATACCAAAAACAATTATCAGTAATACAATAAACAATAATTAGTAATATCTTATACAATAACAAATAATTCCACAAATCTAATTATATTTAGTAATACCAAAAACAATTATTAGTAATACCATAAACAATAATATGTAATACCATAAAAATAATAATAATCAGTAATGTCTTAAACAATAATAAATAATTCCACATAATAAGTAATACTACAAACCACAATTAATAATCAATAATACTGTAATTAATAATCATTAATATTAATTCAATAGTGTATTAATGGTAATACCTCAATCAATAACTAGTAATACCAGTACCAATAATACCACTAACAATAATACCATAAAAAAAGTGGAGAGAGTGCAGATCGGGGTGTACTGAAGAAAATAGGGGGTGCACATTACCAAGCCCAATTGAAGGGAACCCTAGCCCAATGGGAGGGCACCCTAGGTTAGGAGTCGTCACCTGGGATTTCATCAGCAAGGTCACCGGCTCCGAGTGTCGGCCGATCAGAGATCTATCAGCAACATACTCACAGTCCTCCGTCGGGCCGCTGTTAGCCGGAGGAAGAGGCTACACAGGAGCAGGGTAAAGAAGACGGACGAAGCAATGTAGCTTCTTCGATTTGGGCAGAGATGAACGACGAAAGAGAGGCAGCGTCGATCCGAGTGTTGCAGGTGAACGCCATTGATGCCGGAGAAGCTCTTGGATCGTGAACGCAATGGAGAATGATCGAAGCAGTCGCATCGGTGGTCGAAATGAGGAGAGGATTTCGGGCGCCATGGATCGTGGCCGAGATGGAAGATTATGTCGATTGTCATGGAAGTGAAGAATCGCGATTGCGATTCGAGGAGTGGTCTCGAGCTTCAGCGGCCGAGACAGAAGCGCCGCCATCGCTGTCGAGGGGGTGGTCCGGCATGGTGGTGGATGGGTCACCCGCCGACAGGCATGGATTTCCGGCAGGTCCTTTACTCATCAAATTAAAATTGAAATTTAGGTGCACCGCCGATCGACTATAATAAAATCTATACCTATAATATTATTTTGTATTAAAATTTAAAAAATACACATGTAAAAATGGATAAGAAAGGCAAGAAAATTTAAAAAGGAAAAGAAATAAAAAAACGAAGAAATAAAAAATTTGGAAAAAAAAAATTGAAAATGGGAAGAAAAATTAAAAAGAAAAAAAAATCGAGATTTGTGGCTAATTTCGATAGTTTTTTATTATTTATATTTTTACGATTTTTTTTTAAAATATGGGTGAGTTGGTGGTGAATCGATTTTTTAGAGTTTATTTTATTATATTTTGTGTAAATTAATAAAAAGATAATATAGTCTTTTAAATGTGATTATTTTTTTAAAAATATTTTGGGGTGAACTCATAAAATGTGCGAGTGCAGATAACCGTGGTAAAACAATAATTTGGGGGTGAACTCATAAAATGAGCGGGTGCAAATAATCGTTGTAAAAAAGAAATGATTTTGGGGTGAACTCATTAAATGAGCGGGTGCAGATAACTATAGTAAAAATATGAGTAGGGAGTGAATTCATTAAATTAGCGGGTGTAGATAACTGTAGTAAAAATATGATTAGAGGGTGAACTCATTAAATTAGTGGATGCTCGTAAAATATAAATAAAAAATTAAAATTGAAACTAGGAGGCACCGTACACTAGGGGGTATGGGAGAATTTGACTTAATTCAAATATTAAATAGGAACAAGTTATATATATATATATACACTTATATACTAATTCTGAATCTTTTATTTTATTGCGTACGTGTCATCTCAATTCTCCTCCTTTCCTATTTTCTTAATTTTATAGAATTTCTGATTTTTATTTTATTTTTCAATTTTATTTTGTTTAACCGTTTCTTTTTCTCATCTTTCTCCAACTATAATTTTTAAAATTATTTTTCGTTCTTATTTATTCTCTCTTCTTCGCTTCTACTTTCTATTTAAGTTTTCTAATTATAATTATAATTTTTAATTATGCATTTTTTAAAGTATTTTTAATTTTTCTTTTCATCGTTTTTTCATTTTATTTACTAAATATTATTTATTTTATCATCCCGCGAATTTCGGGGTCTTGTACTAGTATATATATATAACTGGTACACAAAAGTGCAACCTTTCCCACAAATACTTTTTGATTTACAATTAGTAGAATTTCTCTAAAATCCTCTATATATATTCTCTAAAAATTCTTAACATTCTCTATACTAGTTTTTTGTCTGTACAATGTACGGGACTGTTATAGTTATAGTTGTAGTTTTAGTAGTTTATAGTGCAAGAATATTATAGATAATTTTATAGTACATTTTGAAAAAATTGACTAATTGAAATTTTATTAAAAAAAAAAAATGTGTTAAATAAATTTGATATATATTATTACAAAATTACAAATATCTTAATTATCATATATTTGCAAACATTTCAATCGCAAAATGATTGATTTATCACAATTTATTTTTTCTCAAATCACTCCATTTCAAAATCAATTTTTTCTCATTAATTTTACTTTTTATTAATTTTTTTTTATTAATCTTAACAGAATATTTTTTAATCTCATATTTTATATGTGCAGTTTTAAATATTAAAATCTATATTAATACTCTATAAATATAACACAATTCTTCTCATTTCAATCAATCAAATATTTCATTTTATTCAATGAAGATTTATATTAGAAATTGAAAAGATTATTTATGTATTTATAATGTTGCATTAATATAATATATATTTTTTTTTTGCTATTTTGGCAGTAAGATTTCTTCACACTTTTATTCTTTTTTTTTCGGTAGTAAGATTTCTTCACACTTTTATGCTTTTTTTTTTTTTCGAAATTTTATTCTTCATCTAATTAATTACTTACAATGGATGGATGGGACACAAATTTAAACCCAATTAATTACATAGCTAATCTTAATATCATATACTCCGTATTTGCAAATATTTTAGCTGTCATTTTTCACAATGTGATTTGTTAATTGTAGTATTTCTCTTTTCAATTTATTCTATTTCAAAATCTCCTTTTTTTTTTTTTTAATTAATTTCACCTTTATTAATTTTTTTTACAATATAATGTTAAACAATTTTAATTTTATTATTAAACTTGAATTTAAATCTAAATTAGATATTATAAGATTTTTTTTTGACTAAATCACAAATATTTATTGCATCAATTATTATAATTTAAAATTATTATTATTTTAAAATCTGATATATATTGTTACAATATTTTTTTATCTTTTAATATAATAAAAAATTTATATATATTTTAAAATATTTTTTTATTAATAAATTAAAATTAAAATATACTCTCTCCGTCCAATTTTATTATGCCCACTTCTTAGGGCACGGATTTTAATGAATATTGATTAGTTTATTCATAAAATAGATAAGTTGAGGGTATGATGAGGTATTGTGGGGTCCATTTGTAAATAAATGATTGTTTATGAATAAAATGAATGACAAAGTGAGTAAATAAGTGATTGTAGGAGGGTGAAAATAAAGTAGCATGAATAATATTGTTTCCAAAAAGGGTATGGACACAATAAAAATGGACAACCAAAAAAGGAAAGTGGGAATAATGAAATTGGACGAAGGGAATATAATTTATTTTTTTTCAATCCGCGTAATACGCGGATTTTACACTAGTACAGTATATACTACAAACGTTATATGTTAGATAATGTATGATACATAGTTTTTAGTAGCCATGAATTGCAATTATATTTTAAATTGATATACATTATTCATTTGTCATATAAAATGTGTTTAAATATAAATTGAGAAGAATAGTACTCTCGAAGAGTTCAAATATAAATTGAGAGGAATCTGATAATGAAAGTGAAGTCTAAATTGAATTCAATGAATATATTAATTCTAGAAAACTATTTGGAAAGACCATGATATTCGTTAGTAGATGAAAGGTAAAGATAAAAAACTGAGATATATGCAATACCACAAATAACTCAATAAAATCATATTAAAATAACATTGAATTCGTGCAAAATTACACTTTTATTTCAGCAAATCTCACAAAGTATCCAAACCTCATGGGGAGACTAAAGATAATATATATATATATATATATATATAGTCTGTAAAAATATCTAGACCTGTAAAAATATCTATACCTCCATTAGCCAAAGCCTTTGTGTCAACACGACATTCTAAATTGCGGATTGAAGGGTTAAGTGAGGTGGAGTAGCAAATATAATTTATTCAAATTAAACCATAACAAAAATGGCACATAATGAAAATGATACCCAATACATACTAAATCGAAAGAATTAAAACAAATCTCTTATATAGAATCTGTAATACACATAATTAAATCTCTAAACCCTAATGCCTAATACCAAATCCTTGAATATATATCTAATTAAAATGTATTGTTAGTTTAGTTTTGTTTCACTCTATCTATATCAAAGAAACACTTGGAGCTTATAAATCAGACGCAACTATATCCTCTTTAGCATGACACCAACTTCCAATTTAAAATGTAAAATGCTAAATAGAGTTTACTGTGTATCCTCATGAAAATAATTTTTAAATGCACACTATAAAAACAGATGTCAAACCAATCTAGCAGTTAACTACAAAGCATCTTGCAAAAAATCTTGGGAGTACTTGACTAATTGCACAATAGAATTTTTACCTGAATAAATGTGATTCATTCGATCTTGCAAAAAATTAGCGTCCCTTTCTCAATTGGGATGCAGATCCAAGCTTCATTATCCTTGGACATAAAAATATTCATACTCCGTGTATCTTTTCATCAAAATAAGAATATCATAAACCTACCACTTTTGGCAACAGAGCAACAAATCCCTTCTCTTCTCTGCTTCTCATATGTGTAAAGATTATGAAATTCTGAGAATATTGAAAGAAGAAATTGTTTAGATATAATTATAACTATGCGCGTTTATTTAGGGATGTGTAAATGAAAATTTAAACACATGACAAAAAGAGTTAGAAAAAGACACATGACAGAAAATTTTGTCACAAATGAATACATGGCAAAAGTAGAAGAGTCTCAATTGACACACGGCAAAAGCAGGTGAGCCTTAAATTGATACATGGTGGAAGGTAGAGCCTCGTTTCCTTTTATATATAAAGATTACTACATTATAGCCGTTTAAAATGTGACTCCGGCCATTTCAAAACAAAATTGAAAATAATTTTGCATAAAAGGCATTTACCACCAAGCTAAATATGTATTAATCCAAAGCTCAAAAGAACAAAAATATCAACACAGTCATAATATTAATCCCTATGCACCATTTTCAACCATTGTAACTTTAAAATATGTTAACACTGTAAAATAATGAACATTAATTTAACCATCACCAAGGTTGATATCAAACATGTTCATACTTAGACTAAACGAAGTTAGGACCAATAAAGAGTGGTTGATGCAAGTACTATGGTCAAAAGCTCTTCTCCCATCCTTATTGTGGCTCAGTTTTCATTCAGACATTTTGTCAAACACAAAGCATTCAAGTTTTTTTAATTTTCAGATCAACTAATTCTTTGGTGATATTCGAAGGCTGGAAGAGAGTGAATTACAACATGTAGGCATGCACCTGAGGTAGAAATATAAGCTTATGCCGAAGTCCTTGAACGTCTGAAAATTGATCTAAGGCATCAACATTAACAGCGCGCGATGCATGTAAATGATGGCAACCAACTTTCACAATGAACAAAATTACTTACAGCAACATGAGTGCTTTGAAACTTGTTTAACTTACATAAATTTACATCACACATTAATTTAAACAAACCACTCAAAAGAAATTTGATAATTAAGTTCCATCCACAAGCCCCTTAATTTATTATCTCATCAATACTAATAAGCTTTTTCTATCATCAATTCAATAACTTACAACAACACATCAAGAACGAACAACAACATCCACATGTAAATTTTCAATAACCTTAGCTTCAAAAGCTTTTTCCGTCTCACACCATTAGAAACTCATACCAACTCAGTTTCAAATGTTAACTTTAGCAGCCGATCTTGAATGGGAGCTAAACCTCTTTTCATCGTGTTATACCTAGTCAAAGAAGTCAATCTTTGACAATTCAATCCTAGTCACCAGCTTACGTGGCGAGGACCAGTCAACAAAGTCTTGCGACGACCAGTCAACAAGAAGAAAATGTAATATAAATATTGTATTTTGTATTTGTAATAATTGAGTGCTCGCCCAAATGTCGGCGAGCACATGTTAGTTGCTGCTCGCCCAAAGATGTTGGCGAGCAGACTTATATTTAGCTAGACAAGTGTTGAAGTTTTAGGAGACAGCATAAGACATGGCGACCAGGCTCTCCGGCGAACACGGCGACGAGTGACGAGCAGGTTTTCCAGTTCCTCGGCATCTCGCCGAGGACGACCACCAGAGGCGGTTTAGCATTAAATGCGCCGTCCCATCACCTTTTCGGGCAGAAGACAGGTCCAGTAAGGTTGTGCCACGTGTAAAGGGAGGGCAGACCCCAAAAACCACTATATAATGCCTAAAAGGCTCATTGTAACGAACAAGTTCACCATTCCACCAAATCACCCTACCCTAAGCAATATACTCTCCCAAAGCTCTCAAGCTTTTAGCTTCTCCAAGAAGCTACATCCTTGTTCTTCATTTGTTCTTGCTTTATTCTTCATATTATCTTCATTTAATCATCATAATTATCCGTATAAACGCGTAATAACCCCCAATAATCATATATGTTTGTATCGTACTAACAAATAGTCCACATCCGAATCAACCCGATTAAAGTGCATACAACACATCGTTTCATTTCCAAACACACACATATACAATAACTTTAAAAAAGTAATTGACCTCGCATTTCGCAACATAAGACCATACTTAATCAAGTAGTGATTGAGCGAATATAAATAAAAATGGGCAAAAAAAGTCATAAGATATTTCATGGCATACACATTCATTGAAAATCTTAGTAAAACTCAAACAAATAGAAAACAAATAGCTAGAATGGAAAAGAAAGATAAAGAGAGAGCATTACCTGCAAAATTTATAAATTTTGAGCAAAGCATTTTGATTTAATCGAGGGATACATGTCTAAAATCTGCAAAGTTACCCCTGCAACTCCTTTCCAAGTGCCATAGTCAAAAGATCTTCTCCCATCCTTATTGTGGCTCAGATTTCATTCAGACATTTTGTCAAACACAAAGCATTCATGGTTTTACAATTTGCAAACCAACACAAAATTCATCTTTTTGATAGTTTTAGAGTTTCTTATTGTCATCAAAGATCTCAGAACCTCTAAACTGTAATATTCATCACCTGCAAACAAATGCCATTAACACTTGGTAAACAATACCAAATCAAGAATTTTAAAACCCAATTGATACAAAAAAAAGGAAAAAATCCAAACAAACTTGAGTAAAGACTCTAGAACTAATTAAACTTGATTGTGAAGGGAAAGAAATTAAATGTTGGAAAGTATTAGGCAGCTAACATGCATCAATTGCTTGGGCCTTCATATCGAGAAACCGGATTACAGAAAACTCCATGATAAGAACCAGTCTCCTCCTCGTGCAAAACTATAAAAATAACCAATTATATTCTGAAACTACCAATACAAAAAACAGATCAAAAATGAGAGAACAAACACGATTATACCTAGATGGTGTTTGGTCCGTTCTAGGAGAATTTTCCGGTATCTCGCCAACACACTGGCCATGTGGGCATCCTTATCCTCCAGTAGACTCGTCATCGGCGTCCGGCTTTGTCACCTCTGTTAAACACATGCAAACCCTAAACTCAGAATTAGTAAATACACTCCTAAAGAAATGCATGCAAAATGCGTGAACTGCATATACACTACATTGATAAGTTCACCCCTCCTTGTGTAAGCAACGCATGCTTGTAAACATACTTATAAACCTCTGTATGTATAGTTAGTTAGCAAGTTTGTTATGCTACTTGTCACACAAGATAGTGCTTCTAGAAAGACCTACTATCGTGTATTTAAGCCAAGAGCTTGTGAGATTTTTACTATCAATGAAAACACATTTTAAATTACTTAGCTTGTTCAACATGGTATCATGCAGCCACATTTATGTATCTAAAACCGTTTTTTTTTTTCAGTTTCCTTAATCTTTCTCTTCTCTCTATCTTCTGTTCCTATCCTCTTATTCTTGATTCTATGATTAATCATGCCTCAATCTCCTTCTGCTCTGCCTCGTTTCATCACTCTTTCTCTTCGATTGGATCGAGAGAATTACTGCTTCTAGCGTACTCAGACTCTGGCCAGTGTTAAAACTCATGATTTTGATGTTGTGTTGCTTTGTGATGCTCAAGCAATTCCGGCGGAGGACGATGAAGATTAGCATCGTCGCGATCAATTTCTGCTCAGATGGATGTTGAGCTCTGTTACTAATTCAATTCTTGGCTATGTGTCTCAATGCGAACATGCATTTGAGGTTTGGAACACATTTGAGGAGTTATTTCGTTCTCAATCTCAAGTTAAGGTGATGCATCTTAAGTATCTTCTTCAAACTGCTCGTAGAAATGGCTTTACTGTCGATGAGTATTTTCTTTCTCTCCGAAATATTGCCGACGGATTGAAAGCAGTTGGCCATCCTATATCCGATGATGATTTCAACATGCATTTGCTTGCTGGAGCTGGACCTGAATTTGATGTTGTGGTGGTGAATCTAAACACCAGAGGTGCTTTACCATCCATCTCTGAAGTGCACTCCATTCTCCAGATTCATGAAATGCGTATGCGGCAGTTAAATGTTTCTCAGGTCATTGCTCCTCCATCTGGTTTACCAATGGCTAATCTGCTGCACAGGTCCAGAGGTGATGGTGGTTTAAGAGGCCGTTCCAGATTCACCTCTAAGCTTAGGGTGATTTGTCAACTCTGTGGGAAGGCAGGTCATATTGTAGCAAAATGTTTCAAGAGATTTGATCAAGCTTTTCAAGGTCTGGAAAATGCACAACAACCTGTTCCAAATCATGCTTCACGGCCTCATGCTCCTGCTCCTCCTCTTTCCATGAATTCTCAAGTGAATCATGTTCATTTCACTGCTCCTACCCAGGCCTATTCAGCTCATTACTTCATGCCTTCTACATCATCTGGTAATGCATCACACTCTACCTTTTATGGTAATTCTAACTCTGATTCCTCATCTACTCAGCACCCTGTCTCCTCTCCTTGGATTGTGGATAGTGGAGCAACTCATCACATCACTCCATTCATTGAGAATCTGCACATCTCTTCTCCTTATCAAGGTACATCATCTGTTATTGTTGGTAATAGAGCTCCTGTTGCTATTCAAAATTTTAGCTCTATGTCTGTGCCTATTAAGAATAGTGATAATTATATTCTAATGTCAAATATTCTTCATGTGCCTGCAATAACTAAGAATCTCCTCAGCATCTCTCAGTTTTTAAAGGATAATCATGCTTATATTGAGTTTCACTCTGGTTTTTGTGTGGTTAAGGATCTGAGTACACACAAGACTCTGCTGTAGGGGACTCTAAGTGATGGCCTATATCAAGTGGATCTATCTTAGTTTGATAATAAAGATGTTGCAAGCTTTAATTCCAGTTCCTTGCTCATGTGTAATAATGTTAGTAAGGTGTCTAGTGATCAGATGTTTTGGCATTATAGGCTAGGCCACCCCTACCCCTCCACTTTATCATATGTATTGAAGAATGTTAAAGTTCCTTTTTAAGAGTTCCTTACTTGATTTCTGTGAAGCTTGTAAATTTGGCAAGATGCATCAAATAAATTTTCCTAGCAATGTACATCATATTAATGCTCCTTTTCAATTGATTCATGCTGATGTGTGGGGGCCCTCATCTGTTGTTTCTATTGATGGCTTTAAGTATTATGTTGCTATTGTGGATGACTTTACTCGTTTCTCATGGAATTATCTTTTAAGAGCAAAGTCTGAGGTTGAGACTGTCTTATATACGTCATTTTAGATCAGTCTACATGTATTAAGAAAATAATTAATTTATCCTTTTGCCTTTAATTAATGCGTGTATTTCTCATAAAAAAAAGATGAAATGCAAATTATTTGCATTGAAAAAGGCAAAAGGTCATATAATTTACAAGGAAAGTGAAAGATTAAAACGAAACATAGTTTAAATAAGATAAAGGACAATCCTATAGACACAACTAGAAATAGAGACAAAAAATTAGAGTATTAAAATTAAGGTAAAAAACCTGTATAAAAACTCATTTATGCCCTTTTCTTTTGAAGGCACGATTAATTTAAAATATAATTACATTTTAATTGAATTCTTCATATTCCATAATTTTCGTCAATTCTCCAACAATCTTTGATTGATTCAATTGTCTTTCCTTTTTCAAATTTAATTCAATAATACCGAAATAAATGAATTTATTTGACTTTCCTTATTCACAATCAAAATCAATATTATACACAAATTTCATTCATTTGTATTAATATCTTTTTTGGATCTAGTTTTTCTTCATGTGCATCAACCCTGTATTGATCGATGGTACATTTTAGTCTTGAATGTTCATTTTTGGCTCTTTCCGTCGTCTCTATATTTAGTGAGTGCTCGATTGCCCGTCAATTTCGTTGTCGTCGGCTCCCGTCGATTCACGTTCAGCTACCGGCATCAATGGAAGACGGTGGCGTCGACGGGTACACGCCGCCGAAGGTGGATAAGACACAGCTAGCGGTAGGATTTTTTTCAAAATAAGGCATATGCTTGGAATTTGATTTTATACTCACCGAACAATATGTGTTCTCAAAGTTTTTCTTTAACTCGAATTTAATATTTCGATCTGTATCAAGTTTTTTATTCTTTTAATTTTTCTGTTATTTCACGATTTGTGATGCACTTTTTTTACTTCTATCATTCAAAATATCCATTAAACTATTATAACTTGAGTTTTCTAAAACAACATTATTTTTAGGCGATTTGTGTATAGTCTTTTTGCAAAAAATAAATTGAAAAGTATCACAGATTCTCAAGAATTATAAAATAAATTGGAAATAGAGGATTCAGATGTTATTATTATTATTTTTAAATAATTTATTACGATTTTTTTTTTAATGTTATTAGATGTTTTGAAGATATAATTGAACTCATATATTTTAGGTCCAGTTTCGCGCAGTCTCGGCGGCGACGGCTAATTTCTCGTCGTCTGCGATGGCGTTGGAGGCGGAGATGTCCGTAAGAAATGGGGCGAGGAATGATTGGAGAAAAGAGGAGATTGAGTCCATCTACGATTCCCCTATTCTTGAAAACGTACATATGCAATAAAATATTTGCATATTTTTATTTGTATGAAAACATATGCAACAAAATATTTGCATATGTTATTATCATATGCACCCGTTTTTTTACATATATGTTTATATATTTGTATATTTTATATAGATGACATATATTGTTAAATATATAAATTATTTATGTTTCTATGTCAGAAAGTTATAGAATATTTTTCCATGTTTTTCATATGTTAATAAATTTGTTCTAAAATGTAATTACTATTATTGATTTCATTTATAACATAATATTACACAACAATTGAATAGTTTATTTATTTAAAAATAAAATTCACATATTTTAAAATATAAATAAACTGTGAAATAATATTATATTATATTATAATATTATATATATTGACCCATTCAAACTCAAAGAATAATCTCTATCGAAATGTAATTATCGAATTATATATTCTATATTAATTTTTTAAAATAATATTAATATTTTAGAACATTTTATTACAAATATATTGTTCTGTATTTTAAGTTATATGCAACATTTTTTTGCATATGTTAATAAGAATATGTAACAATTTTTTGCATATATGTTTTCAAATCTGCATATATAGTAATGATATAGAACCAACCATATATGTCACCAAATCATTATCCATATAATCAATTAATATAATTTAAAATAAATTTAAATTTACTAATATATTTTAAAAATAAATACAAATCTCTCTCATTCAAATAGTGAACAAAGGAAGTAAACATCGTTGCACTCCATCTAAAAAATGTATATTCATTCCACAGATAAAAAATACATAATTATGTGTACACATGATATGTTGTGACACTCCTAGAGGCCCATATAAAACTGGGCATATTTGGCCCGACCCGATGGGCCTAATGGGCTAGGCTAAATTTGGCCCGCCGGCCCATGGGCAGCCCATTTGGCCCGATTAATTTTTTTCTTTAGACAAATAAATAATTAAAATAAGTAAAGTACATTATTTTTAAATATTATTGTGTTTTATATTTTATTTTGACTTTGAAATTTGAACTTATAAATTATTTATATAGTGTAATGTTATACTTTATGACCGTTTATGAATTATATATAATTAATAAATTAGTAATATATATTTTTAATTATAATTTTTGCTAAAAATATTATTTTTTTAAAAATATTTCATGGGCTGGGCTAGCCCGCTAGCCCAGCGGGCCAGGGTGGGCTAGGTTGGGCTCAAATTTTATAGGCCCGACTAATTCATGGGCCGGCCCGACCCAGCCCACGAACATCGCTTGGCCCGATGGGCTAGGCTGGGCTGGGCCGGGCGGCCCGATTTGCCAGCTCTAGACACTCCCACCAATTCTGACTACTTTCCATATCATTTGACTCATTTCTATCTACCTCCTCCCTTTTCATTCATACTCCTATCTATACTCTTATTTTGGTCCACCCACCCCACATCACCACACCGCGGTGGCAAATGGATTCGGCTGAGCAGCAGCTCCCGTCATCTTCTCAGGCGTTTCAAGTATAGGGAAGCATATCGCTTGTCCGCTGTCATTTCTTTCCTTAATCAACAAATCCAGTTAATCCAGGTCCTCTATTCCTATGTTTTTATTTTAAATTATAGTTTGTTTGTTTAAAGAGTGATTCATGTATACAATTATTCTTTGAAATTGCATACTTATACCTGAATGCCCTCTGTTGAGCTTATTGTAAAGTTTTCTTCGTTGTACACGCCGAACAAGATGAACTTCTGAAAATGAGTTTTCAATTAAAATGCAATTCATGTCTACCGTGATTCATGAGATTCTTGCAACTTAGATTTGTCCATTAAATTTTTAAATATGGAATAATGATTAATAGCGAGATTAACGATTTTGTGTATATAATTAGTTTTAATAATGTTTGACTAATTAATTAAAAAAAGATATTTGAGAATTAATTAAATAGAAGCTCAGGAATGTTAGGAATGTTTGAATTTTTGAGAGTATTAATTGACCCCGATTTTCGATTATTTCTGTTTTTAACAAATACTAATTTGAATATAATATTTTGTAGTAATTGAATATTCAACTTTCAAATTTAATTAGAAAGTAAGGTTAAAATTGTACATTTATATACCCAATTGTCCTTCTTTCTAACTTTTAAATAAGTTGTTCTTATTTTTAAACTCTATAGGTGAAATGTCCTATATACTAACTACCCCAAACGTCATATATTATGAATAGATGGGAGGAAAATTTCGTTTTACGTCTTGTAATTTAGGCCTAATCCATTTTATATCATTTAAGTTTTAACTTTTTTAATTTACGTCCTATGATGTCCAAATTAAGTCTTTTTTTTTTCAATTTACATCATTTTCACATAAAAATTGAGCTTCCGGTCAAATAGTTCAATTAACATCCTTTAAATTTGAAAATTAAAAAATAGTATTAACATTTTTTTTTAAATCCTATTAAAATTTTTAAAAACCTCATTAAAATTAAACACCATAAAACGTGAAAAATAAAATTCACACATGGAGATATTGTATCTTAACCACGTACGTTTTTTTAGTCCATTAAGTTAACACCTTTTTTTAAATTTAGTCCATGTAATTACACCTCTTTGAATTTAGTCCATTATATTTTAATTTTATTTATTTTTTTGGTCCAGTTACATGCTATAACACATGTAACAGGCCACTTTTTTTTAAAAAAAATATTATATTATTACACATATGTAATTGCTATTATTCCACACAATATTATATATACACACCCGAAATATTAATGTTAAACACACCACACTAAAATATGTTTATTCAATTTAATTGATTTTCTTAATTAATGTTTTATATTTTTAATTGATTTTTTTATTTAAATATTTATTAATATTTAATTGATTTTTTAAAATATCTTCCTATTAATTAATTTTTATTTTAAAAAAAAACGTATTATTGATTTTTTTTATTAATTAATTTTTAAATTTTATATAAAGATATCTTCCTATTAATTATTCTTGTAAGTTAATCCAATCAAATCACATTTTATTAATGTAATCACATACTACAGACGGAATTTTATGTAAAAGTATTAGTTTTAACATATTTTTTTCCTCTGAATTGAAAGAAATTCATCCCTTTTTTCCAAAGTTCAAATTTTCTTTCGTCAGTGGCCCGTTTAGCTAGCCTGAATTTAATGGAGATATTGTATCTTAACCAATGCCACAATCTAATGCAGACTTATTTATAAAATTTACTACTATATTGTTCCCTAGTAGTTTCCAGTGCTTCAATCGGTGGAGGTCCAAGACCCAAGTGTAAGTGCAGAATAAGATTAGGCCAACAGTTGTTACCTCCAAATCCTAACTAATTGGCCTAGTATGGGTAGGTTTGACACTTAGAATTGTCTCTAAATCTCAGATTCAAATCCTAGTAAGTGGCAGTATAAAAAAATGGGGGGTTGTTACTTCCAAACATGATTTGTTCCGTTATATATATAAAAAAAAATGCCCCAATGTTTGGTTCTAATCTCGACAACACTACAAATTAATAAAGTGTAATTAATTAAACACGTTCCTTACTTGTATTCTAGCTATAAAATCCCCAACCTGTGTTACTTAATTAGAAAATCGATCCAGCTATTCAATTCCAAACAAGAAATAATTAGAGAATGAGCAACCAAAAACTCGAAGATTTTAGAAGACAAGCCAATTTAGTGATAGAATTTCTTATAGATTAGTATAAGAATGTCGAAAAATATCCCGTTAGAAGCCAAGTGGAACCGGGATATCTGAAGAAACGGGTTCCCGGATCAGCCCCAAACAACCCGGAACCTATAGAAGATATCCTTGGCGACGTGCACAAGGATATCATTCCTGGCTTAACGCACTGGCAAAGCCCCAACTTCTTCGCGCGGTTACTTCCCAATAAACATCAGCACTGCTGGATTTCTCGGCGAAATGATGTGTACTGGCTTCAACGTCCCCGGATTTGACTGGATCTCATCTCCGTCAGCCACGGAGCTCGAAAACATCGTCATCGATTGGATCGGAAAAATGCTTCGACCACGTGCGAGGCCCACGGTGGTTGTTGCCAGGGATAAGATGCTCAAGAAGATCGGCGATGATAAAATCAACCTGTTGTATGCACTATAAACGGGTTGACTTTGGATGTGGACTGTGCTTAGCACGATACAAACATATATAATTAAACGGGGGTTATTACGTGTTTATATGGATTAAAGTGATGATTTGTGATGAACTTGATGAAGAACACACAAGAACACAAGATATAGCTTCTTGGAGAAGCTAAAGCTTTAGAAGCTTGGGAGAGTTTATTGCTTTGGGTAGGGAGATTTGGTGGAATGTTCAACTTATTTTACAAATGAGCCCAAATGGGCATTATATACTGCTTTTCAAGGGCTGCCCGCCCTTTACACGTGGAGCCTCCAGATTGGACCTTCATTCTGCCCGAAAAGGTGATTTGATGGCGCATTTAATGCTAAACCGCCTCTGGTGGTCGTCCTCGGCGAGATGCCGAGCAACTGGAAAACCTGCTCGTCACTCGCCGCCGTGGTCGCCACGTCTTGACTCATCTCCCAAAGCTTCAACACATTAAACTTCACACTAAAAATAGACATGTGCTCGCCACACATTTTGGCGAGCAGCTAACTAAACATGTGCTCGCCAACATCTTTGGTCGAGCACTTAAATATATCAAATACAATAAATCTATTGCATCTTCTTGTTGACTGGTCGTCTCTTGACTTTGTTGACTGGTCGTCGCCATGTAAGCTGGTGACTAGGATTGACTAGTCAAAGATTGACCTCTTTGACTAGGTATAACATTTGCCCCCTGGTCGCCTTTCTTCGTATTCGTAGAATGGAAAGGCGAGCAGTGTGATCTTCTTTTCTGTTGGTGAAAATGGTTTTCGACAACACAATCAATTTCGAGATCTTGATGACGTGAGATGGAAGTGGTCGCCTCGTCACTGCCTCTTGATTTATGTCATGATACTTGTCTTTAATTTGCCTTTTATTTGTTTTCGTTCGTATGTTTTTAGATAGTGATCGTCGTTGCTATCTTGCGAGCATCTTTAAGAAAGAGTGCTCGTCTTTCCTTTGCGAGACTCTAAGAAAGAATGCTCGTCTTTCCTTTTGCGAGACTCTAAGGAAGAGTGCTCGTCTTTCTTTTGCGAGACTTTAAGAAAGAGTGCTCGTCTTTCCTTTGCGAGACTCTAAGAAAGAGTGCTCGTCTTCTTAGAGTTAACCATTCGTCGGTTGAACTCCTTGTTTGACAGGTAGTGATCGTCTTTGCCACTACCTTGCGAGCATCTTTTAAGAAAGAGTGCTCGTCTTTTGTATCCTAGATGGCTACGCAGAGCCTTGTCTTAAACTTTCAAATTTATCTAACACTTACTGGTAATTTAAAACTTTGCTTGAATTTGAAATGAAGATTAAAAAAAACAAACTATAAATATGAAATAATTTAAAAACTTACTGGTAATACTTCTTCAGCTTGACCGCGTTCCACGGGTACCTGCTTGGCTTGCCCTCGAGATCTTCAAGCTCGTATGATCCGTTTAGGAGTGTGCGCGTTATTCGGTACGGACCCTCCCAGGTCGGGCCAAGTATGCCAATGGACTGCTCCGTCGCCCTCCGAAGTACGAGCTGGCCGATAGTGAACTGGCGAGCACGTACTTTGGTGTTGTAGTAGCGTTCTGATCTTTGCTTGTAGACCACATTCTTCTCGTCCGCTGTTAGCCTTCGTTCTTCTAGGAAGTCTAAATCGGAGAGCTGTGCATCGTTATTCAACTGCTCGTCATAATTTGCTACTCGAAAAGTTTGGACTTGCCCCTCTGCTGGTATGACAGCTTCGGTTCCGAACGCGAGCGCGAACGGAGTTTCACCAGTAGAATTTCTCGTGGTCGTCCGATATGCCCACAGAACCATGTGCAGCTCTTCGGCCCATTTGCCCTTCAATCCATCCAGCTTAGCTTTCAAGGTGTGCTTGATGATTTTGTTGATCGCCTCTACTTGACCGTTTGATTGTGGATGGTAGGGTGTTGAAAAAATTTTCTTGATGTTCCATCTTGAGCAGAAATCCATCATGTCTTGACTTGTAAATTGACGTCCGTTGTCGATCACTATTGCTCGTGGTAGGCCGAACCTGCAAATTATGTTCTTCCAAATGAAGCTTGTCATTTGGCCCGTTGTGATGGTTTTCAAAGCCTTTGCCTCTGTCCATTTGGTGAAGTAATCGACTGCTACGACGACGAAAGTTACTCCCCCAGCAGCTGGTGGGAAAGGTCCGATGATGTCGATCCCCTACTTCGCGAAAGGCCACGAACTATACACCGAGATGAGCTCGTCTGGTGGTGAGTGAATGGCGGGAGCGAAGGCTTGACATCTCTTGCACGTCTGCGCGTAATGGATTGCATCTTTCTTCAGTGTTAGCAAAAAATAGCCTTGCCTTACGATCTTTAGAGCGAGCGCTTGCCCCCCTGTATGATTTCCACAAGCTCCATCGTGGATTTCGTGCATGACAATCTTCGCTTCGTCTTCTCCGAGGCATTTCAACCGAGGCATTGAAAAACCCCGTTTGTACAGCTGGTCGCCCACAATTGTGTACCTTGCGGACCTGAGTTGCAATCTGGTTGCTTTCACTTTGTCTGCCGGGAGCTCGCCGGTCTTGATGTACTTGATGATCGGCGTCCTCCAGTCCTCGTCGCTGGTCTCTTCAACCTGCAAAACTTGACCTCTGTTTACCGACGGGGAAGAAATCTTGGTGATGGTTGCTTCTGAAAAAATTGCCTCCCCCTCTGAAGTGGCCAGCCGAGCCAACGCATCTGCTTGCGTATTTTCCTCCCTAGGGATTTGCTCGATGTGGAATTGATCAAATTGCTCGAGTAATCCTTTCACTAGGTCTTGATACTTTATCATTTGATCGCCGCGAGCCTCGTATTCGCCCGTGATTTGACATACAACCAGCTGAGAGTCAGAAAAAATTTTCAGTTTTCTAGCGCCCACGGCCATAGCCATCTTGACTCCTACAACCAGAGCCTCGTACTCTGCTTCGTTGTTGGTCGCCCTATACCCGAACTCGATCGCCGAAGCAAACGTTTGTCCGGTTGGGCTGATGAGGACAACTCCTGCCCCTGCTTTGGTGCTCGTCGACGAGCCATCGACGAACAGTGACCAAGGAAGCTCGATTCCCTCGGCCAATTTCTCTGGGAAAGTGAGCTCTACGATGAATTCTGCCAACACTTGTCCCTTGATTGCCGTTCTGGGTGCGTAGGTGAGACCAAATTGTCCGATCTCTACTGACCATTTTAGAAGTCTTCCCGCGGTATCCGGACGATGCAGTGCTCGTCGGAGAGGAAAGGTGGTGAGGACGACCACCTCGTGGTCGAACAGGTATTGCCTTAATTTTCTAACACTCATGACTAGTGCGTACGCCAATTTTTCCATTGGAGTGTATCTCAACTCCGCATCTCGCAGTGTTTGACTTACGTAGTAGATAGGCAGATGTGTGCTCCCCTCAGCTCGGACGAGCACTGAACTGATCGCACAGTCAGTGGCCGCCAAGTACAGATATAAAATTTCGCCGGGGACTGGCTTGGATAGGACCTTCGGATCCGATAAATATTCCTTCAATTTCTCGAAAGCTTTCTCGCACTCGTCGGTCCACTCGAACTTTCCTTTCTTCAGAGCGTCGAAAAAAGGTTTGCAACGGTCGCCCGTTCGTGCAATAAATCTATTCAGCGATGCAAGACATCCTGTCAACCTCTGAACTTCTTTCACGTTCCTTGGGCTTTGCATATTGATTACTACTTGAATTTTACTTGGATTCGCCTCGATGCCTCGCTGGCTAACCAAGTGCCCCAGAAATTTTCCTGAGCTAACTCCAAAACTGCATTTCTTTGGATTTAACTTCATGTTGTACTCTCTTAGGATATCGAATGTCATGGCAAGGTGGTGTAGGTGATCTTCTTTTCGTAAGCTCTTGACAACGATGTCGTCGATATAGACCTCTACCATCTCACCGATGTGCTTTTCAAACATCTTATTTACCAGTCTTTGGTACGTTGCCCCCGCGTTTTTCAAACCGAAAGGCATTCTTTTCCAGCTATACATATCACGCGCCGTCATGAAGGCCGTATGTCGCTGGTCGTCGGGATGCATTGCAATCTGATGGTACCCTGCGAAGGCATCCATGAAAGTTAAAATCTCGTGCCCCGCTGTATTATCCACTAGGTGATCAATGTGGGGCATTGGAAAATGATCTTTTGGACAGGCGTCGTTTAAATCTGTGAAGTCTATGCACAATCTCCACGACCCGGTCGTTTTCTTGACGAGCACTGGATTTGCCAACCACTCAGGATCAGTTCCAGTTTTCTCTATTAACTTGTTGTCGATCAATTTCTTGATTTCGACTGCCAAAGCCGCACTTTTATCAGGCCCAAATTTTCTTCGCTTTTGGGTGATGGGTCTTTTCGTTGGATCAATATTTAGTCTGTGGCAGGCATGATTCGTGGGAATGCCCACCATATCTTCGTGCGACCAGGCGAATGCTCCGATGTTTTCTTTCAAAAATGCGATCATGTCCGATCGCAGATGTCCTGGTAAATTTGAACCTATGAATACTTCGAGTTCGGGACGAGCTTCGTTTAATTGGATGGTTTCAAGGTCCTCCGCTGAAGTCGCCCGCTCTTTAGGCTCCTTCCAACGAGGGTCCTCAATTCCACCTTTTGGCTCAAAGCCTAACCTAGGCTCCAGATCTGGAAAATTTTCTGGAGACTGGTCGTCGGGGAGCTGGTCGCCCGAATCTGTCTGCTCGTCGATTTCCATTGGGGTGTGGTCGTCCACTTCCATGGAGGCGTGCTCGTTCGCCTCCACTTGGTGGTCGTCGGAATGATGACTGCACTCCCCAACTTCAATTTTTCTGTACTTGCTAGGAAGACCCTCCAAGTAGTTCATTTGTTCTGTTTGAGTTTGACACATAATATACTTTCCAACCATGGCGCTTTCCTTAGAATGACGTTTGGCAAAACGGACGAGACACTCCCTCGCCCGTGTCTGATCGCCCTTAACGGTTATAGCTCCCGCCGGGGTTGGAAATTTAATACAGTAATAATAAGTTGAAGCGGCCGCCTTGAATTCGCTGAAGAAAGGTCGGCCTAAGAACGCGTTGTAGGATGATGGCATGTCGATGATCAAGAAGTCGAGCTGCCTAGCATGGTGCATTTCAGGCTCTTTTGACGATGCCAAGTCCAAAGTCAGTCTGATTTTCCCTATGGAAAGGTTGCGCGTGTCCCCGAACCCTACGATTATATCGTCGCAAGGCTCGATGTAATCTGCATATCCACCAAGAGCATCCAAAGTATGCTTGAAAAGGATGTTGGTGTATGACCCAGTGTCGACCATCATTCGATGGACGACGGTTCCCATTATCTTTCCCGTGATGACCAACGCATCATTGTTTGGCTGCACAACGCCGTTCAGGTCGTCGTCCGTGAAACGGATTTGATGAGAAGGAGGCTTCTCGGCAGTAGGAGCGACGCACACCTGGTGCACGTTGTTGAGTGCTCGCTGTTCGCCCTGAGCCCGACGAACAGACAGAGCGACCCCGGATTGAGTCCCCCCCAAAGGGCCTTCTATCACATGGCATTCTCCTCCCACATTATCGATGTCGCCACCAGTATGTGTTGGCATGGGAGGAGTTAGTTTGGGACGGTTCAATTGTTGGCGCAGGTCGTCGCCGCTGTCGTCGCGACGTTTCTTGCCCCTGTTGTCGCCGTTGCCACCTCCGGACTTGATGAATTGGGTGAGCTTACCCTCATTGTAAAGTTTGAAGAGATTTCTCACCAAGTCTCGGCACCCATTGGTGTGGTGGCCGACGGAGTTGTGGTAGTTGCAAAATTTACCACCATCAAGATTTGCATCGCTCGTATGCATGGGCTTTGCTTGGGGGAGCATATTTTTCCCCCTTATTGCGTCGTAGATGCCCCTAGGATCCACGGTGAGGGCCTCCCTGAATTGGATGATCTCAGGTGCCTCCTCGAATGGCCTGAAGTTCGCTGGGCGAGCACTGCCAGCTTGAGTGGTCGCCTTCTTGGGCTGGGAAGATTCCCCAGTGTTAGTGTTTTTCTTAGGCCACACTCTCTTGGACGTGTCAGGCTGCTCGTTAGCCTTGGCAGCGTCCATTATCTCCTCCATTTGAATGAAGTTTCCAGCCCTCGTGCGGAAGTCCGCATAAGAACTGGGGAAAGTAAGATGGATAGATTCCCACAGCTTGGTACCTATCCTGAGACCGGAAACCGCTGAGATCAGCTTCGTCTCATCGTTCACGGCCTCCCCATCGATCACCAGCCTATCGAAGCGCTCGATGAAGTCTTTGCCTGATTCAGTCAGGGATTGGCGGACGTTCGCCAAACGCTGCTTTGAGGCTGGGCGAGCAGCAATAGACCCATAGTAGGTCAGAAAGTGGTGTCCCAGCTCAAGGAAAGAAGTGATAGATCCGGGACTCAAAGTTGTGTACCATCGATGAGCCCGGTCTCCCAATGTTAGGGAGAAGTTTCTGCATTGTGTTGCGTCCGTTGCCCCGATTGAGGCCATGTAGTTGGAGTACTTGGACAAGTGTACTCTGGGGTCGGACATCCCATCATATGCCGCCATGGAGGGCATTTGGATCTTCCTTTGAATGGGGGCAGTGAGGATTGCAACACTCAGTGGAGGTGCGGGCAGACTGATCGGCAGTGTGGTCCCTTGCTTCGAGGCGACCACCTCTGCTCGCAGAGCGTCCATCTCTTGTTTCATTAATTTTTGAGTTTCGAGGAACTGGGCGATTTGCCCCTCCTTGGCAGTTTGAGCTCGTGGGACGACGTTCTCGTCACGTCGAATCCCATGGGAAATGGCCGGGCGATCATCATGATGTGATCGCCTGGGCGAGTGCCTGTCGGAATGGTGGCTGCGATAACTCTTGGCCGGAGTTCGCGAACCCTTTCCTGGTCCCACTCGATCTAGAGCTGAGACCCTGTCGCCCTGCTCTCTTCTATCAGTGCGATGGTGGTGGTCGGCCTTATGTGGTCGGCCATCTACGTTGAAAGGTACTCGGCGAGGAGCCCTTCCGTCATTGTCTTTCATTCGGTTGAACACCGAATTTCTCTGCGAGTCTCCCGTCTGGCTGTTGTGGGAGTGCTCGCCGACTTTGTTCTTGCCCTTATCTTGGGGGTGAACGGGATGTGAGTGATAGGAATGGTTATCCTCGTTCCCCCTGTTTTTGCGAGCCTCGACGAAAGCCCTATCTTTGGCCTTCTCGAGCTCTTCCTTCTCGTTCTGATTCCTCCTCATCAGGAGGTAGTCCGACAGGTCTTTCAAGTGTTGGGGGTCATTAAGGATATCCCCCATGTTCAAGTTTGCAAAAGGATTTACCGGAGCCGGAGGGTGCTCGTTCCCTCCGGATGGCGAGATCCTATCATGTGGAGTATGCTGAGACATCGTTTAAAGAGTGTCTCTTCTTAGATTACAAAGAAATAATCTAAAAAACGAAAGATTAAAGTTCTTACGCAGAAGAACGTGCTATTACAACTACTAGTCTTAGTAAAGCAACAACAAAAGAAGCTTGAAAACACAAATACAAGGAGATCAAACTCCAAAATATGCTACGAAAAACTGAAAATGTTCTAGAATACGAAGAACAGTAAAGATCGTAGATGATGCTCTAAACGGTAGATATACCGATTAAAGCTTGAAACAGGGAGTTTGCTAACCGATCGCTCGTTGATCGGACGAAACTTTGATGATTAAACACGTAAAAGGTCCCCTCCTTCTAGCGCCAAATGTTGTATGCACTATAAACGGGTTGACTTTGGATGTGGACTGTGCTTAGCACGATACAAACATATATAATTAAACGGGGGTTATTACGTGTTTATATGGATTAAAGTGATGATTTGTGATGAACTTGATGAAGAACACACAAGAACACAAGATATAGCTTCTTGGAGAAGCTAAAGCTTTAGAAGCTTGGGAGAGTTTATTGCTTTGGGTAGGGAGATTTGGTGGAATGTTCAACTTATTTTACAAATGAGCCCAAATGGGCATTATATACTGCTTTTCAAGGGCTGCCCGCCCTTTACACGTGGAGCCTCCAGATTGGACCTTCATTCTGCCCGAAAAGGTGATTTGATGGCGCATTTAATGCTAAACCGCCTCTGGTGGTCGTCCTCGGCGAGATGCCGAGCAACTGGAAAACCTGCTCGTCACTCGCCGCCGTGGTCGCCGGAGAACTTGGTCGCCACGTCTTGTCTCATCTCCCAAAGCTTCAACACATTAAACTTCACACTAAAAATAGACATGTGCTCGCCACACATTTTGGCGAGCAGCTAACTAAACATGTGCTCGCCAACATCTTTGGTCGAGCACTTAAATATATCAAATACAATAAATCTATTGCATCTTCTTGTTGACTGGTCGTCTCTTGACTTTGTTGACTGGTCGTCGCCATGTAAGCTGGTGACTAGGATTGACTAGTCAAAGATTGACCTCTTTGACTAGGTATAACACAACCGATTAGTCGTGTATGGATCCGATCAAACTCATTCTACACTCAAAAAAGGAGCTAAGAATCCACCCGGATAACTTTCGGAACCACAAAAGCCGATGCATTCGCTTTATCAGCAAAAGCTCTCCGGGAGACTATAGCGTCTGATTGACAATCGGTACTAATATCTTTTAATTCGATCTAGTACTCATGATTTTCTTTGTATATACTTAATAATTATTCTCATATATAGGTACGACATCGTCTACTGCCGTGGACCCACTCCAGCCGCTGTGTGACGTGGCAAAGGAGTTTGGAATTTTCTGGACGGAGTGGAGGGATCCGATTCGTTTAGCTTCAACCCGCATATATAAATGGTTATTCACGTAGTTGTTGCCTGTGGGTGAAAGATCCGACGGCGGTGGTGGAAGCTCTGTCGATGAATCCGGAATATCTGAGAAACAAAGAGTCGGAATCAAAGCAGGTGGTGGACTACAAAGACTGGCTGGCAGATCAGTTTGAGCCCGTCAAGCTCTGGTTCATCCTCCGCGTTGAAAATCTCAGAACCTATATCCGAAATCACGTGAAAATGGCGCAGAGATTCCAAGTGTTGGTTGAGAAAGATAAGAGGTTTGAGGTGGTGGTGCCAAGACACTTCTCCACCGGCGAATGATTTGAACAAGAAGTTGTTGAAATCAATAAATGAATCAGGGGAGATTTTGATTAGTCATTATTCAGTGATTGGGGGAGAATACATAATGCGATTTTCAGTTGGGGCGACTCTAACCGAAATGAAGCACATCAATTTGGCGTGGAAAGTGCATGGTAGAGGACCATGCAAATGCATTATTCATCACCATCTAATTAAATCTATATATAAAACCCTACTATTAATTCATCACCATCAATTATAAGTCATCCATAAATAAACCCATATGTGTCATGGGCCCTGCTTGTTTGAACCTTGAATATAGCTCGTTAATTATGCTGTAATATATTCAAGAAAAATATCACTTTTAATTTGTTCACCGAAATTTACCTCTTACATTTAATCACCCACATTTAATAACTATCAAAATTGATTACTTATTATATTTTATCAAAGTCTCTAAACGGTAAGAAAGGTTTTGAGTGTCAAATTTCATTTAAATTCAAAAATTCACAAAAAAAGAAAATTAAATTGACATCTCATTTCTCATTTTTTTAATTCCTTTTCCTAAACCCTAATATTTTCATTTTTTAATGAATTTATGTTCAATTAATTCCCTAAACCCTAATATTGTGTACTAGTCTGATGTACTTTGTTTTTATAATTATGGTATAGTTAGATGATTTATAATTATTGCATTCATTGTTATTGAAAATTATGCAGAGTTTGTGTCTTTTTGTACTCTATTTTTCTAACATGGGTTTTTTTAACAATATTCAAATTCCTGTTTTTATATTGAATTTTTATAAAAATATGTTCATTCAACTTGGGGTATGAGAATTACCCCTGAGTACATGGTTGTTTTACATAGCAATATGAGATAAAAGTCCAGCCTACAAATGTGATATTGAAGATTTGACGAATCAAGTCTATAAATAATACTGCGTACGTATACGATAAAATATACAAAATCGTAACAATCTAGCCTATATTTTAGGTTGTCTATAAAATCCGGAAGTTGCGATTAGAAAATTAAATGGCTTCTTCTTCTTCTTCTTCAAGTATAATGGAGGTGGCGTGGGTGGAATTGCCTCCATAGATAACGGCACTAATTTTGCAGAAGTTGAGACCGGTGGATATACTGACGTCTGCGATGAAAGTGTGTCGTGAGTGGCGGCGCGTGTGTCGTGATCCCTCCATGTGGCGGTGCATCGACATGCGAATGAAAAAAACCGATTGCTATGATAGTAGGAAGATGGCGAAATTGTGCCGCAACGCCGTAGATCGCAGCCAAGGCCAGTTGATTGATTTCAGAATCAACGATATTGGTTCCAACTCTCTGCTCCTTCACGTTGCTCACACGTAATTATTTTATGTTACAAAATTATGTCATTGTATCATCTAAACACGTTTTTGGGTTCAATCTCTACTAAAAGAAATAAGTATTCTAAAATTACTATTTAAGCAATATTGCAAGATTTTCTTTTTAATAATAATGCATTAATATATATCAATAAGTTAAAACAAATTTTGATGATAATAATTGTGTTGATATTTTCACCTGGCTATGATTATGTGCAATTAAATTTTGTGCGTATTGTTGCCTTAGCTAGGTGTCTACATCTTTCTAAGACTTTGATTTTAAGTAGTGCTATAATTGAAGCAATTAAATATTTTCCACTATTAGAGGAGAGGAGCTGCATCTGTACTACATTTATATGAATGCGGAAGTTGTTGTTGCCCACTATTGAAGTCATTTAAATTGGAAAAACTCGACAATTGTGAGCCATTAGTGAATTGTGATTTGGATGCCCGAGCAATTGCAGAAAACATGCCCGAACTCCGTCATCTTCAACTTTTTGCAAACCAAGGTTTGCTTGCGATCTTTGAAGGTTGCCCTCATCTTGAATCGCTTCATCTAAGACGTTGTTATAATGTTCATTTCACCGGAGATTTCTGGAGATTATGCTCACACAGGATTAAATATCTGAGTTACTCAATACACCATGTGCTCTGATTTATTATGAATATGTATCATCTTCGATGGCAACCAGTTTGCCGCTTGGAGCCTAAAGGGGTCTATCAGTTTGCATGATCGACATGACCTTAATTATCTGTTATTTTGTGATACAATAAACCGGGTATATATTCTGAAAGCCAATTCATATTTTGTTTGAATTTTCTTTTACATAGATTTGAATTTTCAAAATCAATTTTATAATTTTTGGTTTGAAGGCGCTTTCTGCCACGGGGTTCCATGTTTAATTGTAATGACAGTCACCCTTTGCACGGTGTAGATATGTAGCTACTTAGACGATTGGTTGCGTACAATAGATAATTCGACTATCTAACAGTTTTGTTTCTAATGATCAGAGGGACGATATGATACAGTGATTATTTGGTATTTTTACGTAATAATAATTTCCACATCATTAACACGGAAAATCTTTTATAAACTACACTTTCACAACATTCATAACTTTACAAAAAAAGGTCATTAATTACTTTCGGTCCTCACACACACACTTATTTTTTATTTTATACATAAAAGTTTATAAAATTAGGTACCCCTGAAAATCCTACTCAACGCGACCACATAATGGTTCTGCTAAGCATGTGGGCCCCTTCCTAATCTTGTATTACCATGCATACACATTCCCATTTTCTATACACCAAAGACAACAACATTAATATTTACCTTCATATTACCCAAAAAGGGTTTGTGCCATACGATCGACACTCGATGGAGGGCTCACAATCTTAGCTCGTGCTTCCTTCCAATCTAAGAGAATTAATTGATGCCCGGATAATCTCTAAAAATCTTAACCATTTCTTCCACCTTCTGGTTGTTCGATCATTTCAGTAAGGATAGTGCTATATCAACAAGTGAGTTTGTTGTATGCACTTTAATCGGGTTGATTCGGATGTGGACTATTTGTTAGTACGATACAAACATGTATTATGATCGGGGGTTATTACGTGTTTGGACGGATTAATATGAAGATCGATGAAGATAATATGAAGAAATAAGCAAGAACAATGAAGAACAAAGGATGTAGCTTCTTGGAGAAGCTAAAAGCTTGAGAGCTTTGGGAGAGTATATTGCTTAGGGTAGGGTGATTTGGTGGAATGAACAACTTGTCTCTTACAATGAGCCTTTTAGGCATTATATAGTGATTTTTGGGGTCTGCCCGCCCTTTACACGTGGCACAACCTTACTGGACCTATCTTCTGCCCGAAAAGGTGATGGGACGGCGCATTTAATGCTAAACCGCCTCTGGTGGTCGTCCTCAGTGAGATGCCGAGGAACTGGAAAACCTGCTCGTCACTCGTCGCCGTGTTCGTCGGAGAGCCTGGTCGCCATGTCTCATGCTGTCTCCCAAAACTTCAACACTTGTCTAGCTAAATATAAGTCTGCTCGCCAACATCTTTGGGCGAGCAGCAACTAACATGTGCTCGCCGACATTTGGGCGAGCACTCAATTATTACAAATACAAAACACTATTTATATTACATTTTCTTCTTGTTGACTGGTCGTCGCAAGACTTTGTTGACTAGTCGTCGTAAGACTTTGTTGACTGGTTCTCGCCACGTATGCCGGTGACTAGGATTGAATTGTCAAAGATTGACTTCTTTGACTAGATATAACATTTGCCCCCTGGTCGCCTTTCTTCGCATTCGTAGAATGGTAAGGCGAGCAGTGTCCTCATCTTCTTAGATTTGTCTTCGACAAGAAAATCAATTTTGGAATCTTGATGACGTAAAACGGAGGCGGTCGCCTCGTTTCCTACGCCGAGCACGCTTTCTGAAGCACTTTTAATGATGATTGATGTGACCTGTGTCAGACGCGTAAATGGCGCCCAAAATTTTGACTTCCGCGCGTGGGGCGCGTGCCGACCTCAACAGTCGCGCGTGGGGGTCACTTTCCGACCTCGATTTCGGAAATGACCCCAAAACTTTTGGAAAATTGCGATTTTGACCCCATTTTTTGCACATTGGTCCCTGATCGATTTTGCCTATAAATAGGGCCTTCCTCTTCTTCAAAACATTTTCACTTCTGCAAATTTTAGAACTCCTTCTTGCGCTTCCTTCCAAGTCTCTTCTTCAAGCTTTTCCGACGGCTTTGGGTGGTTTCCGATCGACGAAAAGGTATAGTACTTACATTTCTTTCTTAAAAAATCTTCTTTTCCCCAATTTCTTAAGAAAAAATGGAGGTTGGTGGTGGCTCCGGTGGTGGTCCGCCGCCGTTGGATGGTGGCACCGCCAGATCTGGCGATGGCGACAACTTGTCTTTAGCCTTAGTGGAGAGGACAGCCTCCTCGGACTCTAGGATCCATTCCCCCGAACCCATAAATGTTGGAGTCCGCAACGCTAGAAAGACGGAGGTCGTCGATGTAGATGAGATCGACGAATCCGATAGGGATGATGCCGGTAATGATGCCGAGGAGGATGATGCCGAAGAGGACAGTAATGAGACCAACTCAGATCTGCACGACCAAGGTTTGGACCGAGGAGTGGGCGAACAGATAGAGACTGCTCGAGTCGAGGAGACCTTGACGAGAAGTCTTCACGAGGATTTTGAGGAAGTTGTTCGCTATGCGGCGAGCATAAAGGACATCTTGAGTGGGCGAGAAAACTTGGATGGCGAAGAGCTCTCGAGGGAGACCTACTATAAGTACTTCTGCGATTACCTTCCTAGAGAGGTTCCTCGCCCGTACCGAGCAGCTTCTGAATCGATGTATGAGGCCTGTAAATACGCGAGCAGCGTCTCCTCGGCCCAACTAGAGAACTCTCGGAAGAAATATCATCTGCCGGCCGACGTCTGCTTCTTTGTCCCTCGCCCGGATGAGAGGGCCGACCAGCCGCCGGAAGGGATGGTCGCCGTAAACATCGGCATGATGGAGGCAGGGTTGAGGTTCCCCCTGCACCCCGGAATTTCCAACTTTTTACGCTTTCTAGGGGTGGCCCCTTCACAAATATTGCCGAACGGGTGGTCGAACTTGATCGGGCTCCTGACGTTGTTCGGCTTGATTGCGGCCGAGAACGGTTGTCGAAACACGTGGCTTAGCCCGAAATAGATCAACTACCTCCTTCAGGCGGCCGAGGCCGGAAAGAAGGTGGGCTACGGCTATTATTATGTAAGAGGCTGTGATAATTTTAAGTTGGTCGAAGGGGTCCCCAACAAGATTCGAGACTGGAAGACCAACTGATGGTGGGTAGCCGGGGACTTGAAAAGTGCGGTGAGGCCGGACGGATCATCTGATCGCATTCTTATCGCCACTGAATACCAGAGAATTCGTGGTAAGTCTTTTTATTTCTGCTCGTTCTTGTCTATACTGAATAACTCCTCGCTTTTGTAGGTGAAACTGCTCGCACGAGGACTGCCGAACACCGTCTCACTACCCTCTTCCACTATCACATTTGTTGCGCGCTTAACCGTCGCTACCTGGAGAGGTCCTGTCGCTTCCTAAACAGGGAGTGTATGCGCGAGCGAGCAGGTCTTAGAGTGCCTCCTCACCACGCCACTCGAGAGTTCCCTCCAGGTAACGAAATGTTTCCAAGTTTTTTAGCAAGAAATTCTTCTCTTAGTAATACTAACACTTTGTCTTTAGTAGTGGTCCCTGAAAGAGTTGTCACTTATCTTCCCCCAACCGTTGAAGTCGATCGAATCATGTCGAGCCGAATGATTCAACAAGCGAGGATGCTTCGCGAGCGTCATATCGTTGACGGCTCAAGCAAAGGCAAAAGAAAGGGGGCGGAGACCTCGGGGGCTCCTCCGAAGAAAGTTTCGAAACCCGCCCGAGGGGGTTCTTCTCGCCCAACTGCTGCCGAGCAGAGGGCCAAGCCAGTAATCGCACAGAGGATCTCTCCGAGGAGATCTCCAGCGAGGGCTAACTCGCCTCCCTCCACACAAATCGTATCCCCTCCTCGTAGAAACACTCGGTCGCGAGAGGCTATGACGAGCTCGTCGGCCGATCAGAGGGCCTCTGGAGATAACACCCTTCTTGGCTGGGACGCCGTAAGGGTTGCCAAGTAAGTCCTCTGAAAAATTCCTTTGAATTTTTTCTAGATGTACCTTTTCTAACTTTTTCTTCTTTAACAGACTCGCCGAACACCCGGTTACCGAGCCTTTCAACGATAACCTCCTCGGCTACTACCGCTCGCAGGATCCGGCCGACCAAGAGGTGCTGGATCCGACCAAGGTCCGGGCCATGAAGAATCTCCCTCGATCGCTGACGACCACACTAGTCGGCGAGGTGAACAACCAGAACTCTCTGGAGAATGCCAGACTGGTCGCCGTCGAGCTCAGTCGCGCAGCTTTCACTGTCGAGAAGCTTGCCAGCCAAATTTATGATAGTCGCAAAATCAGCGAGGAGAGTAGCGTGAAGCTCGCCCATATGGCCAAGGCAAAAGCTGGTGCTGAGAGGGAGCTGGCCAAAACTGGGGAGAAGGTGGCCGACCTTGAGGCCCAGCTCGAGGTTGTTCGGAAGAAAGATCAGGAGGATCTTCAACTGATCGAAGATCTCCGTGCTCGCCTCAATGCTGCTGAGAACGAGCTAAAAAAGAAAACTGCCGAAGTGGGCATTCTTCAAAATAATTTTGCAACTGCTGAGGAAAACTTGGCCACTCTTCGGCAAGAGCTAGACGCCGTGGCGGATGAGCGAGATGAAAGCAATGACATTGATGGGAGCGTGGCCATTTTAACAGTGGCCCTTACTGCCCACGAGCTCGTTCACAAACTCAAGGAAGCTCAGCCAGATGTGGACGTCACACTCCTCGGCGGCTTTATCGACGACCTCATCATGGGTGAAAATCCCAAGCCTGAATCAAGATTACCCCTGCTCCCTTTGTTGAAAATGGGACTCCAGTTCCTTCGTCTCTTTGGGGTTCCGGTGTACTTCAATGACCCCCCACAAGGCGAGGTGGAGGTTGGGGGCGAGCAGGATGCTCCTACCGAGGTGGCGGCCGCGTGCGAGGAAGAGGGTCCTGCCGAGGGGAACGCCACAGAGACTTAGTTCTCTTTTCTTTGCTTTTTTTTTTTAGGACTGTCCGGCCACTAGGGCCTTTTTGTAATTTCAGCCTTTCCAAGGCTTTTTTAATGAATGAACCTTTTCGCTTATGATGTGTTTGTCTTTCCTTGAGTGATCGTCCTTGTCACTGCTTTTTAATTTATGTTATGATTATTTTTTGCAAGCATCTCTTAATAAATACTTTTATTTTTATCTTTCATTGGTTTGCGTTCGTCGTTGTTATCCTGCGAGCATCTTTAAGAAAGAGTGCTCGTCTTTCCTTTGCGAGCCTCTTTAAGAAAGAGTGCTCGTCTTTCCTTTGCGAGCTTCTTTAAGAAAGAGTGCTCGTCTTTCCTTTGCGAGCCTCTTTAACAAAGAGTGCTCGTCTTTCCTTTGCGAGCCTCTTTAAGAAAGAGTGCTCGTCTTTCCTTTGCGAGCCTCTTTAAGAAAGAGTGCTCGTCTTTCCTTTGCGAGCATCTTTAAGAAAAAGTGCTCGTCTTTTAGAGTTAAACATTCGTCGGTTGAACTCTTGTTTCTTAGGTAGTGATCGTCGTCGCCACTACCCTGCGAGCATCTTTAAGAAAGAGTGCTCGTCTTTCCTTTGCGAGCATCTTCAAGAAAGAGTGCTCGTCTTTCAGAGTTAACCATTCGTCGGTTGAACTCTTTTATTTCACAACTGGCTACGCAGAGCCTTATCTAAAATTCCTAAGACTTATCTAACGCTTGATGAAATTTACAAACTTTCCGATAAAAAACTTAATACAAATGGATTGATGGATTTGAAAATGACTAGATACAAACTACACAATTATAAAGAAATTAAAAACTTACTGATAAAACTTCTTCAACTTGACCGCATTCCATGGGTACTTGCTCGGCTTGCCCTCGAGATCTTCTAGCTCGTACGATCCGTTCAGGAGTGTGCGCGTTATTCGGTACGGACCCTCCCAAGTCGGGCCAAGTATGCCAATGGATTGCTCCGTCGCCCGCCGAAGTACGAGCTGGCCGATGGAGAATTGGCGAGCACGTACTTTGGTGTTGTAGTTGCGCTCTGACCTTTGTTTGTAGACCACATTCTTCTCGTCCGTTGTCAGTCTTCGCTCCTCTAGGAAGTCCAAATCGGAGAGCTGTGCATCGTTATTCAACTGCTCGTCATAATTTGCTAGTCGAAAAGTGGTGACCTGCCCCTCTGCTGGTATGACAGCTTCGGTTCCGAACGCGAGCGCGAACGGGGTCTCACATGTAGAATTCCTCGTGGTCATCCGATATGCCCACAGAACCATGTGCAGCTCGTCCGCCCACTTTTCCTTCAATCCATCTAGCTTAGCTTTCAAGGTGTGCTTGATGATTTTGTTGATTGCCTCTACTTGCCCATTTGATTGTGGATGATAGGGTGTTGAAATTTTTTTCTTGATGTTCCACTTTGAGCAGAATTCCAGCATGTCTTGACTCGTGAACTGACGTCCGTTGTCGGTCACTATTGCTCGTGGTAGGCCGAACCTGCAAATTATATTCTTCCAAATGAAGCTTGTCATCTGGCCCGTTGTGATGGTCTTCAATGCCTTTGCTTCTGTCCATTTGGTGAAGTAATCGACTGCTACGACTACGAAAGTTACTCCCCCAGCAGCTGGTGGGAAAGGTCCGATGATGTCGATCCCCCACTTCGCGAAAGGCCAAGAACTATAAACCGAGATGAGCTCGTCTGGTGGTGAGTGAATGGCGGGAGCGAAAGCTTGACATCTCTTGCACGTCTGCGCGTAGTGGATTGCATCCTTCTTCAGTGTTGGCCAAAAGTATCCTTGCCTTATGATCTTTAAAGCGAGCGCTTGCCCCCCTGTATGATTTCCACACACTCCGTCGTGGATTTCATACATGACGATCTTCGCTTCGTCTTCTCCGAGGCATTTCAATAAAGGCATTGAAAAACCCCGTTTGTACAGCTGGTCGCCAATAATAGTGTACCTTGCGGACCTGAGCTGCAACGTGGTCGCCTTCACCTTGTCGTCCGGGAGCTCGCCGGTCTTGATGTATGTGGTGATCGGCGTCCTCCAGTCCTCGTCGCTGGTCGCTTCAATCTGCAAAATTTGCCCTCTGCTCACTGATGGGGAAGAAATCTTAGTGATGGTTGCTTCTGAAAATATTGCCTCCCCCTCTGAAGTGGCCAGCCGAGCTAAGGCATCTGCTTGCGTATTCTCCTCCCTAGGGATTTGCTCGATGTGAAACTGATCGAATTGCTCGAGCAATCCTTTCACCAAGTCTTGATACTTCAACATTTGATCGCCACGAGCCTCGTACTCGCCTGTTATTTGACAAACCACTAACTGAGAATCGGAAAAAAATTTCAGTTTTCTGGCGCCCACGGCCATAGCCATCCTGATTCCTGCGACCAGAGCCTCGTACTCTGCCTCGTTGTTCGTCGCCCGATACTCGAACTCGATCGCCGAAGCAAAAGTCTGTCCGGCTGGACTGGTGAGGACGACTCCTGCCCCTGCTTTGGTTCTCGTCGAAGAGCCATCGACGAACAGTGTCCAAGGAAGCTCGATTTCCTTGTCCAATTTCTCTGGGAAAGTGAGTTCCACAATGAATTCCGCCATCACTTGTCCCTTGATTGCCGTTCTAGGCGAGTAGGTGAGCCCAAATTGTCCGATTTCCACCGACCATTTCAAAAGCCTTCCAGTGGTATCGGGACGATGAAGTGCTCGCCGAAGAGGAAAAGTCGTGAGGACGACCACCTCGTGGTCGAACAGGTATTGCCTTAGTTTTCTGACGCTCATGACCAATGCGTACGCCAATTTTTCCATTGGAGTGTATCTCAACTCCGCATCTCTCAGTGTCTGACTTACATAATAGATTGGAAGATGTGTGCTCCCCTCTGCTCGGACGAGCACTGAACTGATCGCACAGTCAGTGGCTGCCAAGTAGAGATATAAGATTTCTCCGGGGACTGGCTTAGACAGGACCTTCGGATCCGATAAATATTCCTTCAGCTTTTCGAAAGCTTTTTCACATTCGTTTGTCCATTCGAACCTCCCTTTTTTCAAAGCATCGAAAAAAGGTTTGCAACGATCGCCCGTTCGTGCTATGAATCTGTTCAGCGATGCAAGGCATCCTGTCAATCTCTGCACTTCTTTTACGTTTCTTGGGCTTTGCATATCGATGATTGCTTGAATTTTACTCGGATTCGCCTCGATGCCCCGCTGGCTAACCAAGTGCCCCAGAAATTTCCCGGAGCTAACTCCAAAACTGCATTTCTTTGGATTTAACTTCATGTTGTATTCTTTCAGAATATCGAATGTCAAGGAGAGGTGGTGTAGGTGATCTTCCTTTCGTAAACTTTTGACAACGATGTCGTCGATGTAAACCTCCACCATCTCGCCGATGTGTTGCTCAAACATCTTATTTACCCGTCTTTGGTATGTTGCCCCCGTGTTTTTCAAACCGAAAGGCATTCTCTTCCAACTGTACATGTCCGTTGCGGTCATGAAAGCAGTGTGTCGCTGGTCGTCGGGATGCATAGCAATCTGATGGTACCCCGCAAAAGCGTCCATGAAAGTTAACATCTCGTGCCCCGCTGTATTGTCCACCAAATGATCGATATGGGGCATCGGAAAGTGATCTTTGAGACAGGCATCGTTTAGATCTGTGAAGTCTATACACAATCTCCACGACCCGGTCGCCTTTTTTACGAGCACTGGATTTGCCAACCACTCAGGATCAGTTCCAGTTTTCTCAATTAATTTATTGTCTATCAATTTCTTGAATTCTACTGCCATAGTCGCATACTTATCGGGCCCAAATTTTCTTCGTTTTTGGGTGATGGGTCTTCTTGTTGGATCAATGTTTAACTTGTGGCAGGCGTGGCTTGTTTTGATACCTACCATGTCCTCATGCGACCATGCGAAAGCTCCGACGTTTTCTTTCAAAAATGCGATTATATCGGACCGCAAATGTGCTGGTAAATTTGAACCTATGAATACCTCGAGTTCTGGACGAGCATCGTTTAACTGAATAGTTTCAAGGTCCTCCGCTGAAGTTGCCCGCTCTTTAGGCTCCTTCCAACGAGGATCCTCGATTCCGAACTTTGGCTCAAAGCCTAACCTAGGCTCCAGATCTGGAATGTTTTCTGGAACCTGGTCGTCGGGGAGCTGGTCGCCCGAATCTATCTGCTCGTCGATCTCCATTTGGGTGTGGTCGCCCACTTCTATGGAGGCGTGTTCATTTGCCTCTAATTGGTGGTCGTCGAGACGCCGACTGCACTCCCCAACTTCGATCTTTCGGTACTTGCAAGGAAGACCTTCTAGGTAGGTCATTTGTTCTTTTTGTTTTTGACACTCAATATACTGGCCAATCATAGGAGTTTCTTTAGAATGGCACTTAGCAAAACGGACGAGACACTCCCTCGCCCGTGTCTGGTTGCCCTTGACGGTTATAACTCCCGCCAAGGTCGGAAATTTTACACAGTAAAAATAAGTAGAAGCGGTCGCCTTGAATTCGTTGAAGAAAGGTCGGTCGAGGAACACATTGTAGGACAATGGCATGTCTACGATCAGGAAGTCGAGCTGCCGAGTATGGTGCATTTCTGGCTCTTTTGTCGATGCCAACTCTAGGGAGAGTCTGATTTTTCCGATTGGAAGGTTGTGCGTGTCCCCGAACCCTACGATAATATCGTCGCAAGGCTCAATGTATTCTGCATATCCACCGAGGGCATCAAGAGTATGTTTGAAAAGGATGTTGGTGTATGCCCCGGTGTCGACCATCATGCGATGGACAATGGTTCCCATGATTTTCCCCGTGATGACCAAAGCATCATTGTTTGGTTGCACCACGCTATTCAGATCGTCATTTTTGAAAACGAGCTGGTAGGATGGGGGCTGCTCGACGGCAGGAGCGATGCACACTTGATGTACGTTGTTGAGTGCTCACATGTCGCTCTGTTGTCGGCGAACAGATAGAGCCTTCCCGGACTGAGTTCCCCCTAGGGGGCCTTCCAAAACCATACAACCTCCACCAACATTATCGATGTCGCCCGGTGGATTGTTCGACATGGGGGGAGCCAGTTTCTGGCGATTGAGCTGCTGGCGAAGGTCGTCACGACGCTTCTTGCCCCGGTTGTCGCCATTTCCACCTCCGGACTTGATGAATTGGGCGAGCTTGCCCTCATTGTACAGCTTAAAGAGATTTCTCACCAAGTCTCGGCACCCATTGGTGTGGTGGCCGACTGAGTTGTGGTAGTTGCAGAATTTACTACCATCGAGATTAGCATCACTCGTATGCATCGGCTTTTCTTGGGGGAGCAGATTTTTTCCCCTGATCGCATCGTAGATGCCCCTGGGGTCAACAGTGAGGGCTTCCCTGAATTGGAGAATCTCAAGAGACTCCTCGAAAGGCCTGAAGTTTGATAGGCGAGCACTGCCGCCCTGAGTGGTCGTCTTTTTGGGCTGGGAAGACTCCCTAGTGTTACAATTTTTCTTTGGCCAAACTCTTTTGGCCGCGTCCGGTTGCTCGTTAGCCTTGGCGGCGTCCATAATCTCTTCCATTTGAATGAAATTTCCCGCCCGACTGCGGAAATCCGCATAGGAAACGGGGAAAGAGGTATGCATAGATTCCCATAGCTTGGAACCTATTCTTAGTCCGGAGATAGCTGAGATTAGCTTTGTCTCATCATTAACAGCTTCTCCATCGATCACCAACCTATCGAAACGTTCTATAAAGTCCTTGCCCGATTCGGTTGGTGTTTGGCAAACGTTTGCCAAACGTTGCTTTGAGGCTGGGCGAGCAGCAATAGACCCAAAGTGAGTCAAGAATTGTTGCTCCAGCTCTAGGAAAGAGGTGATGGAACCGGCACCCAAGGTGGTGTACCAGCGAGGAGCTCGATCTCCTAAGGTCAAGGAGAAGTTTATGCATTGGGTGGCGTCCGTTGCCCCGATTGAGGCCATATAGCTTGCATACTTTGAAACATGCACCCTTGGGTCGGACGCCCTGTCGTAAGCTGCCATTGAAGGCATTTGAATCTTCCTCTGAATGGGGGTAGTAAGAATCATAACACTTAAAGGTGGAGTGGGTAGAGTGACTGGTGGGGCAGTCCCTTGCTTTGCTGCGACCACCTCTGCTCGCAAAGTCTCCATCTCTAACTTCATCAATTTTTGAGTTTCGAGGAACTGGGCGAACTGCCCCTCCTCGGCTGTTTGTGGTCGGGGGACGACGACCTCGTCACGTCGGCTCCCGCGAGAAGCGGCCGGGTGATCACCCTGATGTGATCGCCTGGGAGAACGCCTCTCTGAGTGATGGCTGTGGTAACTCTTTGACAGAGCTCACCCACCACCTGGCCCTACTCGATCTAGGGCGGAGACCCTGTCTCCTTTCCTTCTACCACGGTCTTTGTGGTCGTCTTTAGCTGGTCGTCGCCCGATATCAAAGTGCAACGGGCGAGGAGCTTTTAGTGGGTCCTTGTCGCCCACTCGGTTGAACACGGAGTTCCGACCGTATGATTCTCCCGTATGACTGTTGTGGGAGCGAACATGTGCTTTGTTTCTCTCCCCGTCCTGGGGACGAACAGAATAAGAATGATAGGAACGGTTGTCCTCCTCATTGTCATTTACCCTCGCCTTGGCCTTGCGAGCTCGGTCGAAGTCCTGATCTTTGGCCTTCTCAACCTCTTCTACCTCGAGTAACCTCCTCTTCTCTAGGAGGAAATCGGAGAATTCTTTCAAGTGCTGGGGGTCTTTCATGATGTCCCCCATGTTTAAATTGGCAAATGGGTTTGCCGGCGGAGCCACCGGCGGCGGAAGGTGCTCGTTCCCTCCGTGCGGTGGGAGTCCGTCTAGATTTGAACGTTGAGACATCGTTTAAAGAGTGACTTTTCTAAATGATTACAAAATAAAGATCTAGAAAACGAAAGATTAAAGATCTTACGCAGAAGAACGTGCTATTACAACTACTGATCTTAGCAAAGTAATAACAACAGAAGCTTGAAAACACAAATACAAGGAGATCAAACTCCAAAATATGTTACGAAAACTGAAAATGTTCAAGAACACGAAGAACACTAAAAAACTTTAAATGATGCTTTAAACGGTAGATCTACCGATTAAAACCAGAAAACAAGAGTTTGCTAGCCGATCGCTCGATGATCGGTTGAAACCTTGATGATGAACACGTAAAAGGTCCCCTCCTTCTAGCGCCAAATGTTGTATGCACTTTAATCGGGTTGATTCGGATGTGGACTATTTGTTAGTAAGATACAAACATGTATTATGATCGGGGGTTATTACGTGTTTGGACGGATTATTATGAAGATCGATGAAGATAATATGAAGAAATAAGCAAGAACAATGAAGAACAAAGGATGTAGCTTCTTGGAGAAGCTAAAAGCTTGAGAGCTTTGGGAGAGTATATTGCTTAGGGTAGGGTGATTTGGTGGAATGAACAACTTGTCTCTTACAATGAGCCTTTTAGGCATTATATAGTGATTTTTGGGGTCTGCCCGCCCTTTACACGTGGCACAACCTTACTGGACCTATCTTCTGCCCGAAAAGGTGATGGGACGGCGCATTTAATGCTAAACCGCCTCTGGTGGTCGTCCTCGGCGAGATGTCGAGGAACTGGAAAACCTGCTCGTCACTCGTCGCCGTGTTCGCCGGAGAGCCTGGTCGCCATGTCTCATGCTGTCTCCCAAAACTTCAACACTTGTCTAGCTAAATATAAGTCTGCTCGCCAACATCTTTGGGCGAGCAGCAACTAACATGTGCTTGTCGATATTTGGGCGAGCACTCAATTATTACAAATACAAAACACTATTTATATTACATTTTCTTCTTGTTGACTGGTCGTCGCAAGACTTTGTTGACTAGTTGTCGTAAGACTTTGTTGACTGGTCCTCGCCACGTAAGCCGGTGACTAGGATTGAATTGTCAAAGATTGACTTCTTTGACTAGATATAACAGAGTTTATCCGCCAACTCTATATCACGTACCCATCAGTCGGGAATGCTGCCAGCAAGCTTTTGCATATGGACCGACCATTAATAAACACATGACAATTTGACTCATCATTCGTATTGCGACATGCACCCACATGTCGTAATATGTCTCCTATAGTGCTCTCGATCCCTAGCTTTGTGGGAATGAATCCGCGATTTAATCTTAGATGGGATTTGGGTTTCCAAGATGAGACTCCACCCTTCATCATCCCGCGACAAACCTCTGTGTACCATGTTTTCAACTAGTTTAATTTTTTTTTTTTATGGAAAGTTAAATACCCATCCCTTTTTTTCCCCTCCCCATGACTCGAACCCAGGACCTAAGGCCTAGGTAGTGGTGCTCTAACCACTTGAGCTATCCCACTTTGTCATGTTTTCAACTAGCTTAATTATAAGCTGATTTAACCAAGTAGTAGCCATTTTCCTCATCCCAATTGTGCATTCCTGGAGTACGTATTTAGAGGCTCAACCCCTAGGATTATTGTCATCTCCCGTATTACTACTTCACTCACATTGCGGCTATATATAGTAGATACCTGATTGATTAGTGTGAAAATTGTTTGAAATTCATATATTTATTTTGATCATTTTGATAGGATTTCATGCATTTTTTACACTAAATTAACTCATTGCACTTGATTTGGATAAAGTGTGTGGTTTGCTATGTTTATAGAAAAAAATGAAGATTTTTAGAGCAAAACACAAAATAAATTGGTATTTTATGTTTTTGAAGCCCATGGAGCAGTCCACTACTAATTAAATCCAGAGCCCAAGTCGGTAGCTAATGGCCGCAACATTTTATTGAAAAAAAAATTAAAAAATTAAACCACCCATCTCATTTTTCTGCACGAAACAACTCATTGGTTGGTGGGGATATGCGCGACACAACAGCCAATACAGAGCATGGGCGCAGCTCCCATTTTTTATGGGGGAGGGAAATAGATAGAAAAAAATACCTAGGTTTTGAAATCTCCTTTCATCCCACACTTCACCCAATAGTTTAGTTTAATTTCCTTTCAGTTCTTACGTAGATTTCAATGGAGTATTTTATTTATTGTAAATATTGTTGTTTTTATTTTATGAGTTTGATTTTATTTATTAATATAGTTATTGGCTAGGTTTATTGTGTTGGGGTGTTTGAATTTATGATGAAATTTGATTTTTAGCTTAATTTACACTACAAAAAACGCGAGCTATAGGGACGGACAAATGCCGACGGATTATAGTCCGTCGGCATTGCCGACGGATATGCTGACGGAATGCCGACGGATTTGGAAAGTCAACATAAATGCTGACGGATTTCGATTCCGTCAGCATTTACCGAGGGAATACTGACGGATTTCCGTTCCGTCGGCATTTACCGAGGGACAATGCCGACGGATATTTAGAAAAGCGTATGCCGACGGATAATCCGTCGGCATATGACACGTTGAATCCGCACCGCCTCGTTTTCCAAAAAGGTAACGGTCACCATTAATATAGGGCGGTTAGCGAGGGAAATGCCGACGGAATATCCGTCGGCAGTTGTTTTTTTTTTTTATATAAGGGCCTGATATCAGAATGTTTGGCGAAAAAAAAAAAGGGGGAGTGCGTGAGCGAGGATTCGGTGGGGAAGACGAAGACGAGGACGAGGCTATTGAAGCAAATTTCTCCGATTACATCGATACGGTACGTTTTCTTAATTAGTTCTATTACTTAGTTTTAATACTTATATATGTTTATGCATGAATATATGTACATATGAATAATTTAATGTTGATTTGCATGTTATATTGATTTAGTTAGTTGTTAAAATATTATGATCATGTTAGTACGTATGTTAGTTAATTTAATTTGTTGATTAAGAATAATTTTGATAGAGTTGTTTTTTAAGGTTAATTTACTACTTAATTGTTATATGTATACATTAATCAATTGTTATATAGTTAATTACTAGTTTAATTTAATGGTGTAATTTTGATATAGAATATTTTTAATGTAGGTAGTGAATGTTTCAATCAATTGTTTAAATTAGTTTAGATATAGTGGTTCGATTAAATTAGGAATACACTATATTAGTAAAAATTTTAAATTAGGAATATGTTCATTAAATTGATAATTATTGACCCAATTAGAAAATTATTATTTTAATTAGTTTTAGGTTTGTTAATTTAGGAATATATATGTTCAATTTTTTATTATTGATTAAGTTAGGTAGAAAAATAATAATTAAATTAGGTTATTGTTGATTAAATTAGGAATATGTTGATTAATTAAATTAGGAATATGCTATATTAGTAAAAAATTTAAATTAGGAATATGTTCATCAAATTGATAATTAGAAAACTCCAATTAGAAAAGTATTATTTTAATTATGTTTAGATTTGTTAATTTAGGAATATGTTAATTTAGAAATATTTTTAATTTAGGTGATGTATGTTTCAATCAATTGTTTAAATTATTAGTTAATTAGATGGTTCGACGGTGGTATCACGTTGTAATTAGGTTATATATATATTGTTTTGATTTAAATTAGGAATATGTTGATTAAATTAGTAATTGATTAAATTAGGAATATGCTATATTTGTAAAAATTTTAAATTAGCAATATGTTCATTAAATTGATAATTAGTAAAATTATGTATTTTTTATTGATTGAAACAGATGAGTGAACAAGTACCGAATCAGGGTTCGGGTTCACGTCGTAGGTCGTCACTTTGGTCACGTGCAAGGAGGTCTCGGGATGAATCAGTTCCTGTGACGGCTCCTCCTCCTCCTCCTCCTGTGGCAGTGTCGCCGCCGCCGCCGACTACGATGTCGGTTGGTTCGTCATCCTCTTCTCGTCAGCATCCTGTTCGAGACACAAGGCAACCCGTTGATATCGTTTCAGGAAGGTAAGTCAATAATTCTAATGTTTGATGAGATTCAATAACGATTAACTTTATTTATTTATTTATAATGTGTTAGTTTATAAATTTGTTAATAATTTTACAGGTTGATGCCCGGTAATGAGGTGTCCAGGATGTGCACAAAATCCTTTAAGGATTGCAAGATTTCTAAGGGTGCTATCACTTGGTCGAAGGTGCCACAATCTAAAAAGGATGATTATTTCGAGTATATCCAGGTATATAATTACAATATTTAAAGTTTATTAAATAACTAATTATTCATATTATTTGATAAATATGTTGAATATTTATTTGTATAGAAAAAGGCCCGTTGGGATACGACGATCTACTCGGACGCCGCTATTTACGAGAAGTGGTACAATCTTTGTTCTACTCGGTACACGAACACGATGTACGACTGGAGAAAGGCCTGGCGTGATGAAGACAAAAATCTTGATCTGGGGAAAGACGAGGATGGTGTTGACCTGTGGGAGTCGTTGGTTGAGAAGTGGATGGACCAGGATTACCAAGACAAGTGTGACAAAGCTCCGGCCAACCGCAGAACCGACGTTGGAGGCGGGATGGCAGTGCATCGGGGGGGAGCTCGGTCCGTCCTCGAGCAATCACTTGCTCTCGTAAGTTTTATTTAATTATTTAAAAATTAAATAATTATAGTTAATTATTTTATATTAGTTATCTAAATGAATTTGTATATGTTTATTTGATACGTAATAGGAGCGGGAGACTGGACGTCCCCACACCCACTTGGATCGGCTGAGCCTTCTTCATCCGTTTAATGCCGATACACAGACGTCCACCTACGGGCGCACTACTGGCCTCCACGTAAGTTTAATTAAATTTATGTATTAATTACATTATATATATATAGATAATTAAATTAATTTTAATTTTTTAATTATGTAGTTGAGCGTCCGACAGAGGATTGAAGAGGCTGAGACGCAAGCCACCGCCACGACTACTGCTGAATCCGGAAGCAGCGGTACCCCTCCGGTTGTTGACGTGGACCAGTGTTACCTTGACGTTGCCCCGACCTCCAAGGGAAGGGTCCTTGGCCTTGGTGGGATGAGCAGCGCCGTGAGGACACCAAGTGGTCGGTCGGCCCGGAGTGCATCGCAGCCGTCCGTATCCTCCACTGTCGTCCCGGATCCGAACGTCATGGCAACGTTCGAGAACTACTTCCGCCTCTGGAGTACCAATGCGGGTCGGACGTTGGGGATGTCTGCTGAGCAGATCGAGGCCATCTATCAACAGACGATGGGGCAACCACCGCCAGCTCCAGCTCCAGCTCCAGCTCCAGATCAAGCTACAGGTCAAGATGCAGGTCAGGCCGACGGTGGCAACGTCAACTTGAATGATGGTATGGATGAATATTTTAACTTTCCCGGCACTGACAACTATCCTGGCAACTATCCTGGTTGAACAATTTGAACAATTTAATTTTGTGTTGAACTAATTTATTTTTTTGTTGAACTTATTTAATTTTCTGTTGAACTTATTTAATTTTCTGTTGAACTTATTTATCTTTATGTATATATTTATGTTTATGTTGAAAAATATGTTGAACTATATATTGCAGTTTATTTGTGTAGTTTATTGGTGTATAGATGAAAATAGGGTGCATTCATTTGTTTCATTGAGTACAAAATAATCTCATTTAGAGTGCATTCTAGATATAGATTTAAACCACTTGAAGAGTGCATTTTAGTACAAATTAAAATAGCCTCATATAGAGTGCATTATACATATATTTAACCAAACCACTTGAAGGTGGTAGATGCAACCATGACAACTAGCACAATCAAAATGATTTTGTTCACTTTGATTAAATCCTTGATTTCTTCAGCCAAATTCTTGATCTCTGTAACCAATTTCTTCATCTCTTGAGTCATTTTCTTCATGTCTTCAGTTTCTTGGTCACTTTGATTAGATTCTTGATTCTTGTCAACAACACACTTTTCTAAAGTGTCAGCCCATATAAAGAAACCACATCCATCGCCATCACTTTGGGAGTCAGGACAATTATGAAATATCCCCCCTTTACTTCTAGGTTGTTTAGAAGCATATGTACGACATGCCTTTCCACAATAACAAACAAGGCCTTGCTGAAATCGAATAGAAGATGAAGAAGACATGATATTTCTTTACAAAATAGAAAAAATCGAATATGGTGTGTGTGAGCTTTGTGTTGTTGCTATATATACAAAAAATTGAATTAATTAATAAATAAAAAAATAATAACACGCCAAATGCCGACGGAATTAAGTTTCCGTCGGAATTCACCATTTGATAAATGCCGACGGATACTCCGTCGGCATTTATCTTGACCGACGGAAATTTGGGCGGGTGAAATGCCGACGGAATTAAGTTTCCGTCGAAATTCACCATTTGATAAATGCCGACGGATAATCCGTCGGCATTTATCTTGACCGACGGAAATTTGGGCGGGTGAAATGCCGACGGAAGGATAAGTCCGTCGGCATATCCGTCGGGAAATGTTTCCCTAAAACTTTCTTTTTTTCCACTTCACTTTCGTATTGCAAATTTACACCAAAACATTCTACTGCCTAATTTTCCACTTCACGCTCGGGTATTCAGAAACATCAAATTACAGTACATTTTCTACCATTTTTAATTTACTCTATATATAAAATTCAATATAATGTAATTACATGTGTTATATATATAATAAGTTTTGTTTGAATTTATTATAAGTTTAGTTTAGTAATGTGTTGCTCCACTTAAATGTTTAGCAGATGGATTTGCCTGACCGTCGTTGGATGTATTGTACTCCTAGAATGATTAGAGGAAATGTGAATGTGGAATTTTATAATGAACTCGTGTTATTTGTTGAATTTGCAAAAAGCCAGCCACATTACATGAGTGGAAATTGCATTAGGTGTCCGTGTAATGCTAAGAAATGTCAGAATAAGCAATATAAAGAGATTGATGAGGTCCTAGTGCATATTGTGAAGAATGGTTTCGTTGATAATTATTATAATTGGACTAGTCATGGCGAAACACGTTGGCCTTATAGATTTGATGAAGTGTTTTACTATTACACTACTGGAATCTATCAACTTGAAGCAAATTTCGATCATGTTGGCACTAGTAACGAGGTAGAACAACGGTTTGGGGACGAAGAACAACAGTTTGGGGACGAAGAACAACATTTTGGTGACGAAGAACAACAGTTTGGGGACGAAGAACAACAGTTTGGGGACGAAGAACCGAATATGTATCAAACAATGATCAGGGAAGCTGGCTTTTCAAACATGGAAGAGGAGCTGACGAATGAGGCATTTCGGTTTTATGAGATGCTCAAATTAGTCGAAGAAGATTTATATCCGGGTTGTGAATCTCACTCACAGTTGTCATTTAATGCACGACTCATGAACATTAAGACCGAGAACAAGCTTTCTAACAGGGCATATGAGCAAGTGACACAGTTATGCAGTGAAATTTGTCCTCAAAATAATAAGGTGCCTACGACGTTTCATCAAAGCAAACAAATGTTGAAGAATGTTGGTTTGCCGGTTGAGAAGATTGATTGTTGTGTGAATGGTTGCATGTTATATTGGGGTGACGAAGATAGCAGTCTGAATATGTGTAGATTGTGTGGCCATCTCCGGTACAAAGAGGCACGTCGAAAGGGACCTGGTGGTCAATCGAAGAAGACAAAGAAGAAAGTGCCATATAAGAAGATGTACTACCTTCCTATCATTCCCCGTTTGATGAGATTATATCAATCAAGTGCCATTGCACAACACATGACGTGGCATGCTACAGATTCCTCTTCGGCTGAGTCGAGGGAGATGCGACATCCGGCAGACTCAGAGGCCTGGAAACATCTTGACAACGTGTTTCCAAATTTTGGTTGTGAACCGAGGAATGTGAGATTAGGTTTGTGTACTGATGGTTTTGCACCGTTTGGGATGCATGGGAAGCAGTATTCTTTGTGGCCGGTGATACTGACTCCATATAATCTTTCTCCGTGGATGTGCATGAAACCTCAAACAATGTTTCTGACTGTATTGGTGCCTGGACCAACGAATCCAAAGGACAAACTGGATGTTTATCTCCAACCTCTTATAAAAGACTTGATCTTCTTATGGGAGAATGGAGTCCAAACATACGATGTTTTTAGAAAGCAGAACTTCACGATGCGTGCTGCTCTTTTATGGACCATTAGCGACTTTCCTGCATATGGTATGTTGTCCGGGTGGAGTACGGCCGGAAAGAAAGCATGTCCGTATTGTATGGAGAATACTGAAGCTTTCAGTCTCCCGGTGAGTAAAAAAGTTTCATGGTTCGATAATCACCGTAGGTTCTTACCTCAAGGTCACCCGTTTCGAAGAAATAAGAAGAACTTCGTAAAAAACAGAGCAGTCACAAACAATCGACCTCCACTACGAGATGGTATTTTATACATTTATTTAATAATCGAGTACTAAACGTATATTTATCTATTGCTTTTAGTGTCACTTATAATTTACTCTCCGTACAGGACGTAGGTTGTTATATGAGGTTCAAGTGACGGGGTTGAAAAAAAGTACTGAGGAAAATGCAGCGGAACACAACAGAGGAATTGAGGGTGGTTGGAACAAAAGGAGTATTTTTTGGGACTTACCATACTGGAGTTCACTATTGATACGACACAATTTGGATGTGATGCACATTGAAAAGAATGTGTTTGACAATGTGTTCCACACAATCATGAACACGGAAGGCAAGACGAAAGACACTCCAAAGTCTCGGGAGGATTTGGACACTCTTTGTCGCCGTCCAGAGTTGAAAAAGGATGAGCGTACAGGTAAATTTCCAAAGGCTAGCTACACACTGGATAAGCCACAAAAACAAAGATTGTGTAGGTGGATAAAGGAGTTGAACTTTCCGGACGGCTACGTGTCGAACTTGAGTCGATGCGTAGACACAACAACGGGTAAGGTTGCAAGGATGAAGAGTCATGATTGTCATGTATTTATGCAACGCTTGATACCGATTGCGTTCCGAGAACTTCTTCCTCTCAATGTGTGGAGGGCTATCACTGAATTAAGTCTATTTTTTAGAGATTTAACGGCTACAACGATCACGATCGATGATATGATTCGTTTAGATGAAGACATTCCAGTGATTTTGTGTAAGTTGGAACAAATTTTTCCACCTAGCTTCTTTAACTCGATGGAACACTTACCCGTTCACTTAGCGTATGAAGCGAGAATTTGTGGTCCGGTGCAATACAGGTGGATGTACCCATTTGAAAGGTAAAATCTTACTTTTTTTATTTCATTACAATTACACATGCATTCATATAAGTTTTATATATATATATATATATGTGTGTGTGTGTATATCAGGTATCTCCACAACTTGAAACGCAATGCTAAACAAAAGGCAAACGTTGAAGCATCGATTGTGAATGCTTATTTGAATGAAGAGGTTGGCATGTTTTGTTCTTATTACTTTGAAGACCACGTCAACACAAAGTTAAGAAGTGCTCCACGTAACTTCGGTGGTACATCCGCTGACGATATCAGTGAAGAGGTCGATGGAATGCTCTCCATATTCAAGTCTAAGGGACGGCCAATAGGAAAACCCACTGAACGATATTGGGAGACGAACTCGGAGGCGGAAATAGCACAAACGTATGTGTTGTTGAATTGTGATGAAGTTCAGCCATACATCGAGTAAGTATTTCATATATAAATCGTCTATTTAAATACCACTTCATTTATGTCATTTAATATTAACCAAGTTTTTGAATGTTGTGAATTAGGATGTACGCTCAAGAACTACGACGAGCAGAACCAAACATCTCAGATGCATATATAGATGCTCGTATTCAACGTGAATTTTCCCGATGGTTCGAACGTTATGTGAGTACCATTTAATTAATTATGTTTTACGTAAATAAATTAATATTTATTTTAATTAATTTTAAATTGAGCCGTATAGGGACGGGATAACGCTCTAGACAGTCGATTCTTACGAGATCTCAGCAAGGGACCACTACGTCGTGTAAAGACTTACAACGGTTATATTGTGAAGGGCTACAGATTTCATACGTCTGGGTATGCATCGACAAAGGCAACTACCAACAGTGGCGTCTGCGTTAGCAGTGCGAATTACAATGCAGATGCAAGTGATTACTTTGGGGTGTTACGGGAAGTCGTCGAAGTAGAATATCCAGGATATCCAACAAAGACTGTAGTGTTGTTCAAGTGTCATTGGTTTGATTCAGGCCATCTAGGAACAAGAATTCACCCGGAGTACAAGCTCGTTGATGTTAGTTCGAAAAGGGCGTATGTTGGGGATGATCCATTTGTATTTGCCCATCAAGTATCTCAAGTATACTACTGCACATATCCGGGAGCTCCACGTGGTTATGAATGGCACGCTGTTTGCAAAGTAAAGGCAAGGTCAATGGTAGAAGTCCCTAAAAAGGACAAAAATACTGAAGATGAATCTCCATTTCAAGCAGAACAAATAGAGACTCCAACTGAAGTCTTTACGGGAGATTTCAATCTTTCTGTACCCTTGACGGTTGCAAATCCCCAATTAATCGATATTGAAGGTGAAGAGGAGGGGGATGAAGAAGAGGATGAAGATGAGGATGAAGAGGAGAATGAAGAGGAGAATGAAGAAGATGAGGATGAGGAGGAGGATGAGGATGAGGAAGATGACGATGAAGAGGAGGAGGAGGAGGATAGGGACGAAGAGGAGGATGAAGACGATGAAGATGAAAATTAATTCAATTAATGTAATGTATTTATTTCTTATTTTATAAAAGTTAATTAATTATTTATCATTTAGGTACAAATTATAAAAATTAAATTTACTATAAATATAAGCCACAACCAATATATTTATTAATATATGTGGAAGAAATGAATTTCGTGATTTTTTTTAAAAATATTTTGGTAATTTAGTAAGTATATAGAAAAAATTGAATTATTTAAAAAAAAAAAAAAAATCGCCAAAATGCTGACGGAATTCACCTTCCGTCGGTATTTACTTTTTGAACAATACCGACGGATTATCCGTCGGTATTTCCGTCGGTTATTACTTTTTGAACAATACCGACGGATTATCCGTCGGTATTTACCCTTATATAAAACCTCAACCTAGGGTTTTCTTTCCGAAATTTCCTCTCTCCCACCTCGCCTCCCTCCACCACCTCGCCTCCCTCCACCACCTCGCCGAAATTCACATGGCCTTCTGCTCCTCCCTCGCCTTCGCCGCCGTCCGCATCGCCGAAATTCACATGGCCTTCTGCTCCTCCCTCGCCTTCGCCGCCGTCCGCATCTTCAAACTCGTGGAGCCCGCCGCCCTGACCCGCCGCATCTACCTCTCCTCCGTCGTCCCAATCGGCGCCCTCTACTCCCTCTCCCTCTGGCTCTCCAATTCCGCCTACATCTACCTCTCCGTCTCCTTCATCCAAATGCTCAAAGCCCTAATGCCCGTCGCCGTTTACTCAATCGAAATTCTACTAAAAAAGGACGGTTACAAAACCTCCACCATGTCCAATATGCTCGCGATTTCCGTGGGAGTCGCGATTGCCGCGTACGGCAAGGCGAAATACGATTCGTGGTGGTGCTTCTTCCGCCAAAGCTGAGGTACTACTGTTCATATTAGATTAACACAGTTTTCAATTTCAAGTTACATTGATTAATTCTTGCTACTTATTGGGAATTAGGGAGAAGATAATGTTGGACTGATATTGGTGTTTTATGGATTCATCATTGTGAGAAATATTTGTTAGAGGTTTTCGAGTGCAATGTCGTAGTTGTGTTAATGATATATTTCAGTATAGGTTTAGTTTTTGGTGGTCTTGATTCAGCATATTTCAATGTGGTTGTGATATTATGTTTGGCAATAATGATTAGTCCTGTTACAAACTGAATGATGATTAGGTCCAAGTAGATTTTTCTTTCAAAATAATGTATACTTTTGTTGTAGTTTTAATTCGGAAGTAGTTGTACATTAGGAGTAGGATGTTATGTGTTTTGCTTAAGTTGCTTAAGTTCAATAACTTTTGGAGATGAATTTGAAACCCGAAGTCAAATCCATGCATTATATATATATATACTATTATATTTAATTTTAAAAAGTATTTCGACAAACCAATGCCAATTAATTGTGGTCGGAAAATGAAATTCTGGTCGGGGCCTCCCCGGCCACCCATATTTTTTTTATTAATATTTTGTTTTACTGACGGATAATCCGTCGGTAACATGCCAACGGATAATCCGTCGGTCAAATGCCGACGGATATTCCGTCGGTATGTGAATTTCGAAATCATATTTTTTTTATTCATTTTTTTGTTTTACTGACGGATATTCCCTCGGTAAAATGCCGACGGATATTCCGTCGGTAAAAGGCCGACGGAAATTCCGTCGGCATGTGAATTTCGAAATCAATATTTATTCAAAAATTAATTTCTTTTATAATTATTTTAATTCATTCTAATTTATTTTATAATTATTTTAATCCATACTTTCCGACGGAATTACCGACGGAATGTTGACCCGGTTTGTTAAACGGGTTGTCCGAAATACCGAGGGAATATTCCTCGGTAAATCCGTCGGCATTGCCGACGGAAAATCCGTCAGCCAATCCGTCGGAAATCCCGACGGAATGCAAATATCCGTCGGTAAAAATACTGACGATGAAAAAGGGGACGGCCGACCTTCCGTCGGCAAATCCGTCGGTAACATCGGCGGCCGACGGAAATTCCGTCGGTAAATCCGTCTCTAAAACGCCCTTTTTTTGTAGTGTTAATTGGATTGTTTGATTCTATTGGTTGTGTATTGATTAGATTAGTGGGTATTTATTTGATCAATTGCATGATTTTAATAATTAATTCGTATATTGATCGATGCATGATAATTGCGACAAGTATTGAGATAAATACACGAATAATAACACAAAATTATTCGTCTACGCAGAGGAATGATCAATTATCTCTCTCTAACTTGTGTGAATCTGTTGGGAATAAAATGACATATGTTTTGATTAAATACCAAAACCCCCTGAGACATGCCTAAGTCAAATTGATTGTGTTCTAAAAATGCTAGAACACATAGTATAAGGCTAGATGAGAAGCTGATATGTTAGGCAGCTCTTAGATAATTAGATGCACATTGTGAGGGGGAACCTATGCTTTGAAGATGATCAAGATCAAGTCCCCTCAAGGCTAAAATTCTGGAGCAAACACTAAAGGCCAAGCATACTCTATTGAAAACCAAATGCCTTGATCAGGAGAGTTGTCCAGAGAAGTTGTCTCTATGCAAGAACAAGGTTGTAAAGCTCAAAAGGACAAGTTTACTCAAATATTCTGATCAGGAGAGTTGTCCAAAGAGGCTAACTCTGTGCAAAGACAAAAGCTCTGAAACTCAAAGGCCAAATATGATGATCAGAAGAGTTGTCCAGAAGAGTTGACTCAGTGAAATTGAACCAGAACAATAGTTCTAATGTTTGAAGGTCAACCATGCTGAAGAGTTAGAGACAACCATACCCTAAAGAACTTCAATACAACATGCTAAGATCACCTTGAAGTGAAGCAAAGGGAAAGAGTCAAGTCATCTGAAGAAGAGCAAGCCAACTATGCTGATAAGCAAAACTGCTGATAGTGATAAGGGGAGTTGTCCATTTGATAAGGAATGTTGTCCTATCATTGGATCAACCTTCAGAAGCCATGTCCAAGTCTTAACAAGAAGTCAAACATTGGGAAAAGTGCTGCAGAATGAAGACAAAGTCTTAACAGCCGTTTATTACCCAAATAAGGACATGTCACTATCAAGAATCTGTCTTCCAGTTTGAAGAACTCAAGGAAGACATTTATAGCAATTTGGGGCTGCCTCTCCAACGGGCAAATCCTCAAATTTGTCTATAAATACAAGAAGTGTGAAGACCATTTGAAGCACCAACTACCAAGCCAACTATCCTACAAGAATTCAAGTGCTTTCAAAGCTTTCAAAGAGACTATCTTAGTCTTCAAACACTTCTTCTAAGCTGAACTTACTGTATATCCATACAAAGCTTAGAGAGATATCCTAATCCTTATACACTGATCTTCATTGTAAAGGATATCTCATTAGTTGGAACCTTACTTCAACCCTTGCCCCTTTCAAGTGAGAAAGTGAGAAGGTTGTAGTAGTAGAAGTGGTAGGAGCTGACTGTTGAGAGAAGAACAGTTCAGTTCTGAGTTGAGAAGAGGGTACTAGGACTCTAGACATCCTAGGGATCAATTCACCAAGGAGTGGTGTTCTTGATCAAGTGCACCTTGGCACTATAAAACAAGTTAATTCCAAGAGTGAAGGAATTATCCTGTTAAATCAGGGAAAGTGGATGTAGGAGCTTGAGTCTCTGAACCACTATAACCTCCTGTGTTGATTTGCTTTACAAGTACTTACATTCATTCAACACTACACACATAAACTGATCTTTCAAAAGATACATATTCAAAGACTGTGCAAAACTGTATTGGACAAGTTCCCTGAAAACTGGACTGTATTGACAAAGTGATTTCAGAAACTAAAGGAGTCTAAACTTAAAGGGCCAACCACTATTCCGCACATATAACTCCATTAGATAGTTATTCAACTAAGTATTCAATAGTAATTAGTAGTTTGATTATCTTTAAAGAGTTAATCTTCTTCAGCAGAGTTGTCCAAGACAACCTTGCTGATCTCTGGTTTGATCAAGTTTGAAAAGAATTTGCAAACAAGTGTATTCCCCCCCCCCCCCCATACACTTGTTATATACTCCTTTCAGGACCAACAAGTGGTATCAGAGCAGGGGTTCAAAGACCACTGCTTCTGAAAATCCATCTTGATTTTCAAAAAAATTCACATATTTATGTGGTCACTGAACTGATCCCTATCTGAAATATATTACTTGTTGACTAACTGCTTTCTTGAGATATGGCCAACAACAATGTTGTCCCTCCACCTGCTGTTCAAGGATTGGACAACATGGCCACAAATCCAGTCAACCACATTTCACATCATAAACTACCCATGTTTTCAATAGACAATTATGATTTCTGGAAAATTAGAATGAGGGCTCATCTTGCATCTCTTCACACTGACATGTTAAGAGTAATCACAAGAGGACCTTTTGTGTTTACTCAAACTAACTCCAGGGTGACAGATGAGCAAAGAGCAGATGTAAGGGAACTGATTCCCAAAGATGAGGATGACTTCACTACTGATGAAAAGAGGAAAGATAATCTGAATTATCTTGCCATGAACACCCTCTACCAAACAATTTCAGATGCAGTCATGGGTAGAGTCTACCACTACACCACAGCCAAAGAAATTTGGGATACTCTTGCTGAAATGTGTGAGGGTACAGAAAAGATCAAGGAGAACTGACTTGGTTCGTATTTTGCACACTTTTTAGCACAACAATAACAATCCCCACAAGCGTATGGGTTCGTTATAGTTGAGTAAGTATACGACCTAGTAGTTATCGTCCAAGGACCTAGAGAGAGCGTGGAGCCCCAAAACTATAAGTTAAAATGGTGTTATAGAAGCTAAACAGGAGGATAAAGCTAATACCAATTAAGAAAATAAACAACCAATGCAAACAACTAAACTAACTCTCAATAATGAAAGTGCAAGGTGGGAAAGTATTGCCTCGGGTGTATCCGTTTTGTGGGCAATTAAGTGAACTAGTGAACTAATTACATGATTTTACTAAGAATTCGGGTTAAGCTAAAGGCTATCACATAAGTGTGCAAACCCCCTCGAAAGGCATAGGTAAACATCGTGCATTGATTAGCAATTATAGGATCTAACCAAATACCATAAGCCCCTAAGATAGTGTTTCATAAGCACTTTCAACACGGTTACTAATGCTTATAAAACGCCCTCTCACCAAACTCCTAGACGACCTCTACTCGTTTAGTGTCTAAGGTTGTCGGTCTAGCCATTAACACCCCTCTCGGGTGAGCTAATTACTAATTAACTTCTATTTAATTGATCAGAGTTCACACTCACACTCCCAATCATGCTACCCAACTCTCGTTGCAATAAACATAATCGAACATGCTTGCTAATAGGGTTAATCAACCAAATGAATCATCTAAAATACAACCCTAGAAACCTAAACACCAAAATTATAAGCTTATCATGCAATTAATCCACAATTTACACTAAATTCTCATCAAAACATCAACACCCAAAGCAATTGGAGATTAGCCCATGTCTAAATTAACTACTAGAATAAAACTCATGTAAATTAAACTATAAAACATGAATGAAAATGAAATTACCAAATTAAATTTACAATAAGAAAAATATCACCTCTAATCTTCAAAATCCTTCAATGCTTACAATAAAATAAAATACTAAATTAAACACTAGCTAAGAAATGAAAAAATAATTAAAACTAACTAATCTATTAAGTGGAGTGGTGGGGAGGAGAAGAGATTTCTTCCCCAATGGAAGAGCCCCTGTTTCTCGCCAATTTCGCGTCTCTGTGTGTATTCCCCCTGTCCCCCTAATCGGCTTCTGCCTGCTTGGTATATATATGTGGGCCTCCTTATGAGAATGCTCCACGGCCCAGCTTCTCTTCTCTCGAATTGTATGCGTGTTCTGCAAATGTAGTGGTAGAATGGGCTTGGGCCTTGCTGCCCTCTTTTCCATTAATTGAACATTCAATCTTGGGCTCAAACAAGGCGTTGGCTATATACCCCTCCAGCTCTGTTAAGTATACTCCCCCTCTTCATTTATTAATTTAATATTAATGTAAAATACCAAATTTACCCTTTTAGTAAATATATAAAGATAAATACACCCCTGATCCTAACCCTAAAAAAGCAGCCTCCTTCCCTCAATTCTGCCATCACCGCCTGCCACCGTCGCCTTCAGCCACCTTTCAGGCGCCGCCCCTCAAATAAATTTAGAAATTAAAAAAAAACCTTAAAACACGTCCGTTTGACACTGGTTGGTTTGTCGACCAAATTCACTTTCGTTTTGTAAGATCTCGTCGAAAGAAAAGTAAAAAAATTGAAATTTTCAACAAAGATGGATCGACCAAAAACACTTCCGTCCACACTAGTTTGCCGACCAAAAAAAATTCCGACGACACTAGTTTGCCGACCAAACACACTTTTGTTGGTAAGATCTAGTCGAAAGAAAATAAAAAAGAAAAAGTAAACAAAATTTGAAATTTTCGACAAAGATGGATTGACCAAAAAGACTCTCGTCGGCACTGGTTTACCGACGAGAGTGTTTTTGGGGAATTGATTATTACCGGGAAAAAAAAACCTACCTGAGTTGCAGACGGCGGCGGCTGTGGCGGGGGCCGCGCGCAGGGAGGCGGCTGCGGCGGGGGGCCGCGCGCAGGGAGGCGACTGCGGCGGCGAGCCGCGCGCATGGAGGCGGATGGCGAGGGGGTCGCGCGCAGGGGCGACGGCTGGGGCGGGGGGCCGCGCGCAGGGAGGCGGCTGGGGAGGGGTCCGCGCGCAGGGGCGACGGCTGGGGCGGCGCCGCCGCCGGCGGTGGTTGGAGAAAATCAAGGTTTTGTTTTTTTTTGTAAGGAGGAAGAAGAAAAGATAGGGAAAAAGTAATATTAGGGTTTTTAATTGGGGGAGTATATTTAATATTTGTCCATTTTGAAGAAAAGGGTAATTTGGGTAGTTTTAGGGGGAGTACATTTAACATTTGCCATATTTAGGGGAGTACATTAATCGGGGGAGTATACTTAACAGAGTTGAAGGGGTATATAGCCAACGCCCTCAAACAATGCAATTGGTGGGCTGCATATTCATTTTGCAATGGGCCCAATTAAGTAGCATAAATGGGAAACTATTGTCAAAAGCCGTGGCATTCTGTTTAGTTTTATAAATTTGATTATGGCCTTGCAATTCGGTCTCAATACTCAATAGCCCCCAATAATTAATTAAATGGGCCATCAATTAAATTGTTGGCCCAAATAATTTCCACCTTCCATTTTGCTCGTTTCGACTTCATTCTCGTCTCACTCCTTCAATTGACTTCACAATATAATCGAGGTGCGTTTTTACTCCAAAAATGCTCTTTTTCCTATAAAAAAAATAGCAAACAACACCTTTTCTCCAAATCAAGTGTAGTTAGTCAATTTAATGTAAATAATGCAATGAAATCCTATAAATTATACAAAATAAACCCATGAATTTCTAGCAATTTTCACACTAATCAAGAACAAGTTCCAAGTTGCTGTGCAAAAGTTTGAACAATTCTCAATGGAAGCTGAAAAATCCATTGACAAATTCGCTGGTAGATTCACTGATGTGATGAATGAAATCAACTCATTGGGCAAGGTGTACTCCAGGAGAGAGGTTAGATTGAAGATCTTGAGAAGTCTCACTCAAAAGTGGGATGTCTATGCTGTGATGATGAAGAATACCAAGGATCTCTCCTCAATGCCCATGCAACAAATCTTCTCAGAACTCAAAACCTATGAGTTTGACCTCAATAGAAGAAAACCTGTTGAGGAACCTTCAAATCCTACCAAGGGAGTGACATTCAAAGCCAAAGTTGCTGAACCTGAAATGCAACCCACTCCCAGATCATCAAGACTGAAATGAAGGAGGAACTAGCCCTGATGGCTAGAAGGTTTGACAAGCTCAACACAAGGTTTGGTAGATACAAGAAATTCTACCAAGACAACAAATTCAGGAGGAGGTACAACTCCCCTAAAGACCAGGCCAAATACAAAAAGCCTGAAGAGAAAAGATCAGAGGACAAGTACTCTGATAGGAGAAGGTCCAGTAGAGCTGACCCTTCATCATCAAAAGGAAGAGATGAATCCAAGAAGGATGATGATGAAGACCTATGCTACAATTGCAAGAAGAAAGGGCACTTTCAGTATGACTGCCCTGAATTAAGCTCTAAAGAAAGAAGAGAAAGGCAAGTTAAAAGAGACAGAAAGTTCACCAATAGAAAAGCCATGATGGCTGGTGAAGAATCTGATAGTGCTGAAAGCCTCAACTCTTCTGATGGACTGTTCTTAAACAGTGGTGATGATGATGATGTGTGCAACATGGCTCTTGAGGATGATGAGGTATCCTCCACTTCTAGCTCACCATCATTCTTATCACAGAACACTAGTGAAGTCAACTTGAAACTTTCCTTTGGGAAGTTGATGGAAGATTTCACTAGATTAAAAGAATTTCATGATAATTGTGTGAGAGAAAATGAAAGATTGGCTATTGAACTTGCCAAAAACTCTGAGGTAGCTGTTGATGTCAAATCTACTGAGTTGTATCAACAAGACTTGAGAGAGCTTAAGGAAGCAAATCTCAGGATAGTTGACCAACAAAAGGAGATAGATGATCAACTACTCTCTCAGAAGAGAAAAGACTTTGAACTGAAAATTCTGAATGCCAAATTTGAGAACCTCTCACATGAATATGATATTCTTAAATCAAGTGAAGAGAGCCTGAAATTAAAGATGTCTGCTTTGAACAAATCCTCTAGAGCAATAGAGGAAATTCAGAGTTATCAAAGACCTATGGCTCAAAGAAGTGGATTAGGTTTGGATCCATTTGAATCTTCACCTTGTCTTAGTGTTGCTTCTACAAGTAACACTAAGAAAATCTTTGTTAAATCAGTGGCACAACAAGCTGAAGTTGAAATAATTCAGCCACTGAACAAAGAAAAGGGCAAATTAAATGAAATGCCTACTCAAGTGCCTCAGGAGACTAGGCCCAAACCTTTGGAAAAGGTCAAGGCTCCTGAACACAAGAGGAATGTTGGTCAGCAGAGTAGACCCAATGGAAGGGCAACTCTCCTGAACAATGTTCAGAGGAGTCATCCAAGGTATAATCAACCTAGGCCAACTCTACTAAGAAAGCCTCAGTTGAATAGACCTAAGGACAACTATCCTCAAAGGCAGAATAAAATGAGACAACCAAAACCCCTCATGCCAAAGGGTAATGGTCATAAAAATGCCTTTCCTCAAAGATTTCATCAAGCTGCACAAAGAACTCATAAGTTCAGGAGAATTGACAACTCCCATGAAACTTACAGAGTTAACACATTCACACATACTTTCCCTAAGGCATTTAAGGGAAAGACAGTGTATGTTGATGCACAAGGAAAACAACTTAGCCACCTTGAATCAATCAGGGTTATTAGGCAAGTTTGGGTTCCTAAAGGTACAGCTAACCTCTCAGGACCCAAAACTCAAAGGGTACCTAAACCTATCTAATTGCAGGTACCTATGGGCCACAAGAAGAGGAGTATGAGCAAAAAGACAGCATGGTACCTTGACAGTGGATGCTCAAGACACATGACTGGAAACAAGGAACTCCTCACTGATTTTATTGAAAAAGAAGGCCCAAATGTCACCTTTGGAGACAGCTCACAAGCAACAACAAAAGGTTAATGATTGGTAACATCAAAGTAACCAATGTATCTTATGTAGCTGGTCTCAAATATAATCTCCTAAGTATCAGTCAATTCTGTGATAAAGATTTCAATGTTGAGTTCTCAAGTGGAAAATGCTTAATTAGAGATAAAACTCAACAAATTCTATTGACTGGAACTAGGAAAGGAAATGTGTATTTTGTAGACTAGGACAAGTCTACTGATGTTGCATGTTTCATTGCTAAGAGCTCTAGTGAACAAAGTTGGTTATGGCACAAGAGGCTAAACCACCTGAACTTTAAATCAATGAACAAACTTGCTAGATATGCATTAGTTAAAGGACTGCCTAATGAGGTTTTCATTAAAGAACATGTGTGTAAGCCATGTCAAGAAGGAAAACAGATTAAAGCCTCATTTAAAGGTAAACCATTCATTTCTACTGAAAGGGTACTTGAACTTCTACATATGGATCTTTTTGGACCAATCACCCCTTCAAGCATAAATGGTAGAAAATACACATTGGTTGTAGTAGATGACTTCTCTAGGTTCACATGGGTAGTATTTCTCCTTAATAAGAAGGAAACACAAGTAAAACTACCTGAACTTCTTAAGAGACTGTCAAATGAGAAAAGCCTTAGCATTATCAAGATAAGATCTGATAAAGGCACTGAGTTCATAAATTCATACATCAATGAGTATTGCACATCTAATGGAATAGCTCATGAAACCTCAGCAGTTAGAACTCCCCAACAAAATGGAGTTGCAGAAAGAAGGAATAGAACCCTAAAAGAAGCTGCTAGAACCTTAATTGCTGATTCAAATTTACCTAAGAGGTTTTGGGCTGAAGCTATAAACATTGCATGCCATACTCAAAATAGATGTTTGATTACTAAGAGGCAAGGAAAAACCCCATATGAACTCTGGAAATGAAGAATGCCTAAAGTGTCATACTTTCACATATTTGGTTGTAAGTGTTTCATTCACAATAATGGGAAAAAACAGTTGAAAGCCTTTGACAGCAAAGCTGATGAGGGAGTATTCCTTGGATATTCTCAAGTCAGTAGAGCTTTCAGAGTCTACAACAAGAAAACCCTTATAGTGGAAGAAACACCTCATGTTGTGTTTGATGAATCTATCTTTGAGATCAGGAACAAAAACCTGGACCCTGAAGAAATCACACAAAGAACAACCAGATTGAGCCTAAAAGACAAGGACATTGAATTCATAGATGTTGTCCAAGCCAATCTCCCTGAAAATACTATATTGGACAACAATCCTAAAGGCAGCCTTCCTGAGACAAACCCCACTGATGGAAATGGTGAACTGAATGAGTCAATCCCAGTTCACATCCAGGTAACAACTACTAATGAAGAAGCAGTTCCTGCTGAGGTAGTTAATGGGTCAAATAATCAAGGGGGAACTCAAAATGTTGAAAATGCTAATGTCCCTGACATTGAGGACAACACCCCTGATTATGATCCTGAATTAGATCATGCACTCAATTATCCTGAATTTTATGATCAAAATGACTCAACTTCAGTAGAGGACAACTCTACTGAAGAGATCAGAAAAAGAAGGACTTGGTTGTCTGACCATCCTACTGATCTAATACTTGGTGACCCAAGTATTGGAGTCAAAACAAGAAGATTTCATGGTGAAAGTGCTCTTTTCTGTTGTTTCTTGTCAGAACAAGAACCAAGTGATATTGAAGAAGCACTTCAAGATGCCAATTGGATCACAGCCATGCAGGAAGAACTGAATCAATTCACCAGAAATGAAGTATGGGAGCTGGTGGATAGACCTTCACATCAAGATGTTATTGGAACCAAGTGGGTGTTCAAGAACAAAAAGAATGAGAATGATGTGATTGTCAGAACCAAAGCAAGACTAGTGGTAAAAGGTTACTGCCAGCATGAAGGCATTGACTATGATGAGACCTTTGCACCTGTGGCAAGGCTAGAAGCAATAAGGCTCTTCCTAGCCTATGCAGCCCACAAGAGGTTCAAAGTGTACCAACTGGATGTCAAGAGTGCCTTTCTAAATGGAGTCTTGAAAGAAGAAGTCTATGTGGAGCAACCACCAGGTTTTGAAGTTGGAAACCAAGTATACAGACTGAAGAAAGCTCTATATGGACTCAAGCAAGCCCCTAGGGCTTGGTATGACACACTGTCATAATTCCTCTTGGATCATGGATTCACCAAGGGAACTGTGGACAGAACTCTCTTCAGAATCTCTGAAGGAGAGGACATCTTGCTTGTCCAAATTTATGTACATGACATAATCTTTGGATCCCCTAATGAGAAGTTGTGTGAGAAGTTCTCCAAACTCATGCAAAGCAAGTTTGAGATGTCCATGATGGGGTTGATGAACTTCTTCTTGGGTCTACAAGTCAAGCAATCAAAAGAAGGAATCTTCATCAACCAAGCCAAGTACACCAGAGAAATGATCAAGAAGTTTGGGTGTACATCAAGCAAGCCAGTAAGGATCCCAATGAACACAAATTGGAAGATGGATCCTGATGAGAGTGGTGTTCCAACCAACTCCACTGAGTATAGATGAATAATTGGTTCACTCCTCTATCTTACTGCCAGCAGACCTGACATCACATTTGCAGTAGGTGTTTGTGCAAGGTTTCAAGCAAATCCTAAGAAAAGCCACCTTGAGGCTGCAAAGAGGATCTTGAGGTATCTCAAAGGCACTGAAAATCTAGGCCTTTGGTACCCTGCTGATGACAACATTGAGTTAACTGGCTACTCAAATGCTGATTATGGAGGATGCAGAATTGACAGAAAGTCCACTTCAGGGACTTGCCAATTCTTAGGCAACAAACTCATATCTTGGTTTTCCAAGAAGCAAAACACAGTGGCCACCTCCACCACTGAAGCTGAATATGTTGCTGCTGGAAGTTGTTGTGCTCAAATTATTTGGTTGAGACAACAACTCAGAGACTACAAAGTCAACTCTACTGAAGTGCCAATATTTAGTGGTAACAACAGTGCAATTGCAATATCACAAAATCCTGTCTTGCACACTAGATGCAAACATGTGGACATCAAGCATCACTTCATTAGAGATCATGTGGAGAAGAAGGATATCAAGTTGGTAAAGATCCACACAGATCATCAAAAAGCTGATATATTGACAAAGCCAATATTTAGTGGTAACAACAGTGCAATTTTGTATATCATTTCTTAGTATTTTTTCGTTTGAATAAATTTTGGAGTAATTTGATTCAATTATATTAAACTTGTGTTACAATTTATGAGAAGATTGAATCAAACACTAAATATAAGACCATAATAATAATTATAATGAAACTTTGAAAACATGTTATATACAAATTGAATGTGAAAATAAATTTTTAATCATAACTATGCAAAATTATTTACATTAATTCAACAATAAAGTACATTCCTTACATTTACGTTGATTTTCGTTTTTATTTCAGATCCTTTTGTCAATGGATCATCTATGGCGGAGTCAAACGACGTCGAATAGTTTCGTGCATAAAGAAACGAAGATGTGCATTTCTCTACTTGATTGATTCATATGAATTGACTTTTGGAGTAGTATGATTGCACATCGAGAGGTGATAAATTCAAACATGAAAATTAAGAGAAAATACAATAATAGAGATCTAAAATTTTAAAAAATATATCTATGTTTCAATTAATACACCATTGACGGATCATAACAAATTTGAATATATGCATGAAATCCATACCTGAATAACAACTACAATTAACGATCAACGAAAAAAATATACATGAATTCGATGATGTAAACAAAAGGTGAAAAATATTTCTCATGAGTTCTATGAACCTTGAATGTACAAAAGATTGAGTCATTGAAATGAAAAAAAAGTGGAGAGATTTATATAGGAGTAAGATTAAGAATGAAGGGTGGAGATTAAAATTTAATCTAGATCAATGGCTTAGATTTAGATTAAATTTAGGAAGGAAGAGTGTAGATTAAATTATTGTCCTAGAATGAAGGAGAATGAAGATATTTGGAAATGGTGAGTTTTGGAGGAGAGAAAGTTGAAATAAACAAAGGAAATTGTGACATGTGGTAAAAAAAAGTTTGCAAATATATATTATAAGATAAGATAAGATGTTGACGGTACCGAACTACCGACCTTAGAAGAAGAGAAACATTATTTGATGCCTTTATACTAGCATGTGTTTAGATGCGTTTATATAAAGAAGGAAACATGCACCATCATTGCTTTGAAAAATTAAAGCAAGAAACTAATATAAATACAAATATCTTGATCGATCTCCATATATATATATATATATATATATATTCAATTGTATCAAATTATTTTTATTCAAATTCACATGTTAATTAATAATATTGGGTATGAGGAAATACCCTACAAAACAACAGGTACAAGAATAATAATAAAAAACAGAGAAAAATAGGACTTAATTTATATCTCTCTACAAATTGAACTTCAGATTAAAAAAAAACTAATAATAATAATAATTGAACATTAAAAAAATTAAATTAAATAATTTGTAGCATCCACCATAATTTAAAAACAAACATAGCCTAAATGATTTGATGCCTATATCCTATATTACTAGCTAGCATGAGTTTATAATGTATGTATAAACATTATTATGATCACGAGCCCTGCGCATGATTGTCACGTGGCCCCTTGAATCAATAAATTGCTTATATAAACATGGAAACGCCATCATGCCTTTTAAAATACAGTATTGAAGCAATTCTCTCGCCGGAAAATCAAGAAAATGGAAGGCTCATGGAGAATGACAACGGAAATACCCACGTCCATATTACCAAACTACCCTCCGCGGCGGTCCGCCGATTACACCACCATCTCCGACGACGACGTTTTGAGCACCGAAGACTTCGCCGACGTCTTCGGTGGGGCCCCGCGCACAATTCTCTCCCACCAGTTCTCCACCGCGGGTTTCTTCTACGAGGATATTTTCCGGCAGCCGGAGAAGGCGGCGACGCCGGCCATGAGGAGAGGCCGGAACTTGCCGGAATTCAGGATTCCGGCGGGGAAGCAGAGTAGCAATATTTTTGGAGGTGAGAGGGTGGTGAGGTCAAGATCAAGATCGAAAGCCAGTTCGTCGTCGGCGCTTAGCTCGGAGGACCTCAGCCCTCTCCGCCCTGCAATCTCCGACGACGGATATGATGATGTCTTGTTTGCTTCAAAGCTCCGGTGGGTGTGTGTTTGTTTTGAAATTTTTTACATTCTCAACTTTCTTAATATTCTACCACTTTTTATTTCATAACTCGAATTCTAGATAAACAATTTTAAAGTGTGTTTGCAATTTCTTAAAATAGCTCTAAACTTATCACACTTTAATTTTTTATAAAGGGTGAGGAATACTTTGGATTTTTTTTAACTCATTTGGTATAATTAATTGTAAATACTACTCTTGTCGAATTTTTTAAGGTTACGAGATCACCTGAGTCAATTTTAGTGTTTCACTATTTGATTTATTGACATGTATAATATCAAAAAAAAAAAAAAAAAGCCTCATAAAAGATACTATGTGTTAAAAATCCAAAATAAAGTGGTTCATCAATTGAAAATCAATCGAAAAGTAAAACAGGAAAATTGATATTCTTTTAAAGTGGTCCTAAATCAAGCTAAAGGGGTCCTCTTCTTTAGAATTTGGATGAAAACTAGCTAGTGTCCTGATCGAAATTGCTTCAATTATTTATATGGGACTAAAAGTACAATTCTTATGGAAATTTAGCTAACAAATCGTACGTACATGCAGGACCAAAAATATATAGGTATGTTGAGAGACAACTTTTTGAAATAGCCTTATTCGTATGAGATCATAAGTACATATATAATTACCCTTCAAAACTATCTTTTTGAACATTCTAGCTACTAGTATCGTTTTATAGATACTGTAGATGCTACATCGATCGGATGAAATACATTTCCACGTATGTATATATGAAATCATGATTCATATATTTTCAGGCCAATAAATGTGAAATCGAGATGGGGTTGTACAAAATCTGGAAATAGAGAACAGCAAAGGCATCATCAAAAGATGACCATTTCGGAGAACCGTGACTTTCTTGAAAATTTAAACAACTATCAATTTAGTGAACGAACTGATCAGTTCCGAGAAAGCACGAATGTCGACAGCGTCTTTCCGGATGATGACTTCCGGTTAAACTCGCCGGCTTCTGTTGTTTCGTCGCTTTCTGAATCAGACAAAGAGACGGAAACATGCCACGAAATTGCTATGGAAGAAGACGAAGACGACAATGAATCGAAGAGTTCCTATGTAATAGAGATCAATCCAGATTACAGAGAAACTAAATGTGATGAATCAAATGGCGTGGATGAAGCAATTGCATGGATGAAAGAAAAGAATTCACAGGAGAAACCAACACAAGGTACAAATACAATTCATTCTTTTTTTCTATTCCAAGTTTTATGCATGATCAACTCAGTAATTCAGCATACAAATTTTTTTGGGAATAATATATAATATAAAAAATAAAGACAATTTTTATTTTATGAACCTGATCGAGTTTAATTACATGTATTTTTTTAAGTATAATTGTTGTGCATGAGAATTATCAGTGTTATACATATAACAGTATGTACAAAAGTGACAGTTAAAAAAGAGAGTTCACATGAAACACGGTTACTCTAAAATTAAACCTCTTTTTAAGTGATTAAACCTACTCTTTCACTACATTAGCCCTAGTAATATATGGGATTTATTAATTAATACAAACTTATTTCGATATGTTGTAATTAATTTATAATTTAAAAAAGAAAAAAAAAACTTTTGGTTGAAAAAATTGCAGAGAATCATCATTCAGAAGGGACTACAAATACAAATAGCTCTCCATCAGTACTGGTATGAACTTGTATCATTGAACTCGAATTATTACACTAAAATTCTACATGATTTTATATAATAATAATATACATATATGTCGATCGATTCTTGTAGGATGAACGATCTGCAGTAGAAGAAACGAGCAAGGTAACGAGCTCATTGTTCGGGCCACTTTTGGATTTAACTTTAATAATATGACTATTAATTCGTCGACATTGATGAATTAAATTTCTATGATGAAAACAACTAATTTAATCAATAAAACCATGTTTTAATTTGACAAAACAGGAGATGCAGTTGTTGGATGCAAAGATACGGCTGTGGTCGACCGGCAAGGAAGGCGACATCCGGTTACTATTGTCTTCCCTACATCATGTAAGACGAACTCATATATGTTATTAATATGGACAAGTCTTTAAATGGAGCTAGCCCAACAATTTAATTTGATGATCGATGTGGCAAGCAACTTAATTTGTTCTTCAGTTACCGAAATTGATCAATTCGGTCCAATAACTTTGGATTTTTCCACATAAGGTCAAAAATTATTTGAGATTTTCAAAATTTAGTCTAATAACAACTAATCATTTGGTCCTGACAAAGTGGTATAGCTCAAGTGGTTAGAGCACCACTACCTAGGCCTTAGGTCCTGGGTTCGAGTCATGGAGAGGAGAAAAAAGGGATGGGTATTTAACTTCCATAAAAAATAAAAAAAAAACTAATCATTTGGTCCTAGCTATTTCCACCGAAATATCATTTGTACGTGTTGTTGTATGGTATCACGTTTATTGCACGTGATGAAGAAATTTGGGGGAAAATATATTAAATACGATTATAATTAATTAATGACGTTTTTTATTTTCTAGCAAAAATTAAATAATTATAGTATGTAACATTTTTGGGTGGGACAAATTGAATTTTACTAATTCACAATTATCATTTTATAGTCTTATAATTACTAATATTGTGAGTTTCACAGTAAAAAAACTGGTTTACAGAACCTTGCATACTATAAACAATATCTTGCAGATTCTATGGCCTAACAGTGGCTGGATCGCGATTTCGCTGACGAACCTAATCGAAGGCTTGAAAGTGAAGAAAGCGTACCAGAAAGCCGTCCTCTGTCTGCATCCGGACAAGCTACAACAAAGGGGTGCTACACTCACACAGAAATACATGGCAGAGAAGGTCTTCTGTGCACTTCAGGTATGACAAAATAAGGTTCAATTAGCTAGGACCCTAAATTATTGTCTTGAGTTCAAATTGAACTCTGAACTAGTACTAGTTTTTTTACAAATAAACGTCCCTCAAGCTTTTTAAATAAAACAAATGAGGCCCCCTTATCTCATTTTATTATTTATTCTATTTGCCTCATTTTTTTTAGGGAATGAAGGGTCTCATTGACTCGTTCTATAAATTGAACGGTTTTTTTCTATTCAAAAGTAATTTAAGATCGAAAATTTGTAACCAACATATATAATAATGTATTTGGTCAAATTATACACTATCCTTTTTATGTATATTTATTTATCGATTATCTCATTGTTTCTGCAGGATGCCTGGGCAGCGTTTACTTACGTGGATGTCAACTCTCTTCAGTGATGAGGACTTCAAATCGAATATATATATATATAAATGGCTATGTTTGTCCTGAATTTTGAGTTTTTCGATTTTTCCAAAAGCTAAATATGTAGTATATAGTATAATGTATAAAATATCGTAGAGTGCAGATATTTTGTACTAGATAGGAATGTCCTTTAATTGCATGTGACAGTATTTTGTTTTATATCCTTCTAGAAATCATTTCATGTGCATGATGCAGAATTAATTAGTACTCCATATTTCATGATAATTATTTTATACATAAATGATGTAATATGAGATACTATATCTTAAACGAAAATGCAAAATCCGTGCAATATGTGATGTGAGAAAGGAACACCAATAGTAAAAACAAGCATGATATTTTTTACTACAAATAAGGATTTCTGTCATAAAACTTAACCTATATTAAAGATTTTAATATATTTTTTATATATGCAATATGGACCTCGAACAAAAAATGTTTTAATTTGATATTAAACTTATGTGAACCAAATTCACTAGAGTTTTATAGTGAATTTCGATAATACATTTTTACCAACAATTACAATAAAATTGATTTTTAGTGACATAATCATCATCTTATTATTTTCTCTTTGGTTAAAAGTCTTTAGCGACAAGAAATTGAAAATTAATGACAGAACATTTCACTAAAAATCAATTTTTGTATTAATTTTAGCTAGAGAAAATTATAATAACATAATTTTTGTCTATGAGGTGTAAGTAATGATGACAAATTAACACGAAAGCAACCCACGCGAAATTTAGTTTAAACGAGTGGCAAACCATTTTTCCACCCACTTTAAATCTAAATCATTTTTGTTTAAAGACGTACAATATGCTAATTAAAAGTCTTGTAAAGTCAATTACACCACGATAAAGATTGACACCTACTGCATTATTATCATAATATTTACCAACCTTTAATAATTAGTAGCTATGAGGTAAAAGTCGACGATTTCGAGATAAATGAGAAGAAAAAGTATTACTACATAATTAGTGAAATGGGGAAAATAAGAATTTTACAGTTCTCACAACGCCTAAGATAAATGGATATCGAGATTTGGAGGAAGAAAAAGACAAAGGAGAAATTAACAAAGAATATTCATTTTCAACAAAAAGAAGAAATTAAAGAGGACAAAAATAAAAGGAGAGAAATGAATGGATCTGATGGTGGATCCTTGGCTATATATTAGCCATGGATAGGGAAAACGTATGACATCTAGACACCCACTTGCTCCAAATTTTTTTTTTTTAAAAGGCAATGAAATAATAATTAATTAATATTAATTATTTGTTTAATTCACATGCACATGGAGTGGATAATAGGTACGTAGAGAAGTTGAATAATTCCAACGGAATTTTCTATATGGTTGAGGACGGGAGATTTTGTCCTCCCCCTAATTTCACTAACGCTCTCACAACAAATAGAAACGCAGATTAATGCAGAAATGTAGATTTTAATTTTGTATTGTGTACGATACATTGCATGTATACTATATTTAAAGGTCTAAGTGAATACAAGAAGCGATTCGTGTAATTCATATAATCGTGTTCTCACTACGAGTATCACATTACGTATGTGATATTCAACCATGTTCGAGATATCTTCCGTTGTAATACGAATTTGGTCATTCTAATCTTTATTTAATTAATTTCAACAATAAAAAAATATTAAAGATAAAAATATACACGAATCTTAACCCATCTTGAATCAAATCCGAATTTGCTATCTCACTCCAATCGTGAAAATAGAGGGGAGACAATTGCACATATGTCCAACCATGCGAACCAAACCTCCATTCTCAATACAAGACTACACGTAACACTAAGGGGGTGTTTACTTTGGGCTTTGGGTGGTTTTAAAAACTAGAATTTTGAAATCCTGGTTTTTGAAATTCCGATGAATAGTAATATGAGTGTTTCTTTTGGGTTTTAACTTTATGTCAAATCAAATTGTAAGATTGAATGAGTTTGTATTATTATATTATTCTTTGGTGAGATTATAATGATTAGTTGATAGTGTAATGATTAAATGTATTATATTATTATAGTATTGTTGAGAAAGAATATAATGATTGGAGTGATATTATATAGATATAACTTTATGTCAAATCAATATGTTTGATAGGGGTGATTTTGAGTGGATTTTGAAAATCGATTTTTAAATCTCAAAGTAAAACGGGTTTTGGATCTTGAAATCCAAAACCTGGTTTTTAAAACCAAAAGTAAACATACCCTAAGGTATTTTCGTGTCAGGATAATCAAAGTTAGAATGAAAAGCAAAGATCTACCAAAAAATCTGAGGACTAACAAGCATAGGTAAAAATTGATGAAAAGTCCCATGGAGGAAAGAAAAAATTGTATTCGGCGTGATAAGTCTCACCAATGAGAGGGTGCATGCAAGCATAAATTAAAACAAATAGAAACATAAAAGAGCAAAGCAAACTAAAACAAGATCTAAAAAAATAAAACCGAAAAGGGGTCGATAGATGAGTTTATCAATCAACCATCTTAAGAACGTCGACGTCATTGAACTGTTGACTAGAACTACAAATACCAAAGAAAGAAATTAGAGAGAATTCCTTTCAAAGAAAGCCAGAGAGAAAATTTTAGGTCTGATATATAATTATTAAGCTAAATTTGATTTGTCATATATAATAGGCGTTTTAACAGGTTCAAATATGTCCTTTTTAATTCATGATCTAAGCATGGAAGTTTATTTAAAGTATTTTTAAGTTTATTTCACTTTAAATTTCAAATTTAAAGTAATTATATTAATGTTATGATTTAAAATTTTATTTATTTAGTTTTATGTTTTAACGAGATTTAAAATTTATTTTTGTCGAGTACGTAGTTTTATTTGATTTTTTTGTTTAAATTTATATTATTTTTATTTACTTAAAAATAGTCATTTAATATAAATATTTTATATTGAATAAAATATAAAATTTTATTAAATACTTTTGTAAGGATCTAAGTTTGATATGTATAAATAAATAGATTTTAAAAAGAAAAAAACTTAGATTATATTTGTTTATTAAAAAAATTGAGTCTAACCAATGTTTAGTAGGTCCAACGATAATCTCTTTTGAAAAATAAAAAATCTCACCCCTAATATTAATAAACTGTTTTATTTTTGCTTTTTTATGCAATACCAACATACCACAATTAATATAAAGAGTTTGTATCCACTCATAATAATTTTCACATGTAGATAAACACGATATATTAAAAAATTGTAATAACCTTAAAAAGTTGAACGGATAAATAGGTTTAAAATTTAGAAGTGAACTTCTCTTCAAATTAAATTTTAGATAAATTCGAATAAAACGTAAAATTGTAAATATTGTGAAAACTGAAAATGATATTTATAAAGAATTTTCCAATTGTTATTATATATGGAATGGAGATTACATGCGTAAAAAAAACCTTTTGAATTAGACGTAACAAAAGTTTTTATTATGTCATTTTCTTGAAATCCTTTTGAATTAGATATAACAAAAGTTATTACGTGTTTTCAAAAAAAAAACAAAAGCAAAAGTTATTATGTCATTTTCTTGAAATCCTTTTGAATTAGACGTAACAAAAGTTATTACGTGTTTTCAAAAAAAACAAAAACAAAAGTTATTATGTCATTTTCTTACCCATTTCCATCTGCCTTTTATTACAATTACAACTTTATAATTTAACAATAAAACAAGTTTTATGCAAAATTCCAAAATATTTGGCATTAAAAATATTGTATCGAAAAATTCAATATGCCAAAAAAATGAGTATATATACCCAAATTTTTATTAAATATTACAAATCGCATGCCATGTCCGAAATTCAGTATGTCTTATTATTCTGAATTATCGGTACATACCAAAAATAACAATTTATACCAAAATACGGAAAATACTGACAACAAACATCTTAATTAGGAGAGTCAAATAAAAAATGAAAATCAGAATCCATAGAGAAGTGGCGGACAACGGCGGTGGACTACTGCTTACAGGCTTACAACATCGGCGGACGTCGGCGTCCTAGTGTTTGATCGAGTGGGTGGGCAAGTGTGTGTAGTGGATGGATTTGACGTGGGAGGGTTTGTCATTTGGGGACGAGAGATACTTTTAGATCTCAATTTTGGGGGTTTGTATTTGGAAGAAATTTTCAATTGTGCAAGTTGTAATTTATTAGTAGTATTTGTTTTTAAAATTTTAAATTATTTTAATTTAAAAAATAATATATAATTTTTAGTATGTTATTAAAATTTCGGTACATTTCTATATTTGGGTATATATCGAAATATTACGATATGAATATTTTTCATATAATAATTATACCATATCGAAAATTTCAATATTTCAAAATTTTTAACAATTTCGATACTTTTTTAGTATGATAATTTGGTATAACGAAATTTTAGTATTTTTACCCACCCATAGATGGGGGCCAAAAAATTTATCCAAAATTCCAAAATATCACAGGAACGTAGCCATGGCCCATGGACGGGCGGCATAGCCCCCCACTGTATAATACATCTAAATATCTTTAGTACTATTTTTTAATATTATTAAGTAAATTAATAGTATATTAATTTAATAAATCATTTTAGTGATGAGTTTATTGTAAAAATCATTTTAAAATAAATTTCTTATATATAATTTCACTTTTGGTACTAATATATAAAAATTGATCTCAAAATGATTATATTTATATATTTGAAACTATTATTGATAAAAGGAGAGTTTTATTTTAGTATTTTTGAAACATGTTTGTAATTAACCCATACAATAGTATTATATAATTAAAAAGAACTTAGCCCCTTAAAAAAGGGATTGAAAAACCGCAATTGATAGTTTAATTTGATAGTTTCTTTAATTTTGCATAACATGCATAAAATAAAATAAATAAATATTGTGTTTGTTGTTCAATTATATTTGAGTGTTTATATTTTCATTTATCTATACTATACAACGCAATAACAATATGTTTTTTCTTACAACTCAACATTATCATTTTTAATATTTGTGTGTATTTATATTATTATATACTCCCTCCATCCGTCTATAAATTTTTCATTTTACCATTTTAGTCCGTCCGTCTATAAGCTTTCCATACCCTTTTTGGTAAATACTTTTTCTTACACTTCACTTTATATTTTACTTTTTCTCTCTATCTCTCTCCTTCTTCCAATCACATCATTTGTACTATATCTATTATTTAATCAATTTTCTTAATCTATGTGCCAAAAAGTAGCGGGAAACTTATAGACGGACGGAGGGAGTATATATATATAGAGTAATGATATAGAATCAACCATCTGTTGTTTTTTTATGGAACCAGATTAGTGAGGTGTCATATCAAATCATCACCGTCAATTATAATTTATAATATATATATATAATATGATTTTCAAACAAATAAATAAATAAAGTAAAAAAGTTTAGTACCACTGGTTATATTTTTCTTTGTAATAGTTGAAAAAAAGTTGAATTTTTTTTTTTTTGAATATTTCCTTATTTTGGGATGTAAAGAGTCAATTTTTATAATTCGATGGTATTGTAGAATCTTTTTAAATGCACTAATAGGTCTTTAAAAGGTTTTTGGGTCAAACCTATTTATTAAAAAGGTTAGACTTGGGCCATTAAAAAAAACCTATGACAGACCATGAGCCAAGTTTGAGCCTAAAAAATACTCCCTCCGTCCCATTGAAAGTTACCCAACTTTTCTTTTTTGTCTGTCCCAATGAAAGCTACTCATTCCTTTTTTGGTAACTATTCTCTCTCACATTTCATTATAATCTCTCCCAATCACATCAGCTCTAATAAATACAAATATAATAAGTCAAAATTTGTTGGATTTGAATTTGATGTTACAACAATTTATATTTTTAATATCACCAAAACTTGTATGCAATATTGCATACATGCAATACTGATAAATTAAGCAATTGAGCTGTAAATATTGATTTATTAAATTAATGGGCTGAAAATATTTATTATTTGGGCACCATTAATTCATTTGGGTTAATTTTTAATATATTTGTTAACTGACCCGCTTGTGTTTTAATTTTGATCGAAATACTTGACCCGATTTTGTGAATTTTTATATTTTTTACTTTATTGCCGAACGCGGGTTTTATTTTTGTCTTTTCGAAATCTTTTCTTTCAGCTCGTCTTCTCTTTTCTATCTCTCAAGCGGTTGACAATTTCTTCCTCCGACGGTTTCCTCCAGCGGTTGTGACGATTTTTTTTAATGTAGTAATAGAAAACTATTAAATGTAGTAATTCAACTTGTAATATTTAGTAACACATTGTTTTATGTGGTAATAACACAAACTATTTTATATAGTAATACAAATTCTTTTATGTAGTATTATTTTTTTCTAGTGTTTTTGTTGATATAGTAACCACATTATAATATGTAGTAACTTATATTATTGTTTGTAGTAATACAAAATAACCATGTTGTAATACACATTGTTTTATTGCAGGATGATGCAAAAATGTTAGATCATTTGATAAAATTACATATAATAACAAACACTGTTCAATGTAGTAATTTAAATTGTAGTATGTAGTAACATAAATTTTTTTTTCATTTAGTTTATATAGTAATAAAGATTTTTTATGTAATCAAATATTTTTTTTTTCTAGTATTTTTGTTGATTAGTAACTTATATTATAATATGTAGTAACATATATTATTGTAATACACAATAAACATGTTGTAGTACATATTATTTTATTGCACGATGATGCAAATATATTAGATCATTTGATACAATTACATATAATAACAAACACTGTTCAATGTAGTAATTCAAACTGTAGTATGTAGTAACATATAATTATTTTATGTAGTTAAACACATTATTATATGTAGTAATAACACAAACTATTTTACATAGTAATACAGACTCTTTTATGTAGTAAAACATTGTTTTTTTTTTTTTCTAGTGTTTTTGTTGATATAGTAACTTATATTATAATATATAATACTATTAAATATGCATGTAGCAATCCATGTCATTTTAAATATTTTAATTATTTAATTTATTTTTCAGCATCCAGTAAGATAGAAGGGATAAACGAATAAGTTCAGTCTCGGGCTTTTATTGAAAGGAATAAATAAGATTGATTTCTTTTTTTTAATTATTCTGTCAATAAAGTATATATAGAGATGAAATTAAAGTGATGGGGTCGCAGTATTTATTTTGACTTTTGAGTTAAATGGCTTAGGACTTTGACTTTAACCTAATTGGATTGAAATGCATACATGCAATATTTTACACAAGATCATCCCATTTACTCCCTCCGTTCTCGAAAAGTTTGCGAGAAATTTTGGGCATATGATTTAAGAAAAAAGTGTAATGATGAGAGTGTTGAGGGGTAATTTTGTAAACTTTTATATATAAAGAAAATAAAGTAGGTGGATTGAGTGTATAATGGATCCTAAAAGTAATTAATGATATGAAAGGTAAATATATGTGTATTGTGAGGATGAAGACTGAGATGATTATTTATATTTTGGGGTATGCAAAATTTAAGTGGACAAATTAAAAAGAAAAGTATAAATTTTTTTAGGGACGGAGGGAATAGTATATATGCAGGGGCTGTGTACTGAACAATGATTTTTTTTTATTATTTACATCAAATAAATCTTTAATCACCTGACATCTCATTAAGGGGGTGTATTCAATTCAGATTTTATTGGATTTTTTTAAACTTTAAAAAGTACGTGAATTTATAAAATCCATAGAGTCCATGCAGAGTTTGACTGACTTTTTTTATTGTTTTATATGAATTTTGATAGACTTGACATATAAATTTTCATTTTATATCCTATAACATAGGTCTAATCCAGTTTATATCCTTTAAGTTTTCATTTTTTCAATTTACATTCTAGGGTGTCCAATTTACGTCCTTTTCGGTCCAATTTACATCATTTTCGCCGGAAAATTGGAATTCCGGTGAAATAGTCCAATTTACATCCTTTATGTTTGAAAATTAAAAATTAATAATTAAAAATTCTAAAAATATAATTAAAATAAAAAATCTCATTAAAATTTTAAATTTTGTAAAATAAAAAAAAAATTCTAAAAAAAAATAACATTCTACAATTCTAAAAATCTGAAAAAATGGGTAAATTAAAAATAAATTTATTTTTCAAAATCTCATAAAAATATAAAATCTATAAATTAAAATTTTTAAAATTTTTAAAATAAAAAAAATTATACAATTTTAAAAATCTCATTAAAATGAATTTGGGACGGTTCTACGATCGATCAAGGCGTGGAACTTCCACTCAACCTCGGCGGTGAGTTGGAAAATCTTGTGGGACCAAAAAATTTTAGGAGTTCGAATTAAGTTTGATTTTTAATGAAATATTAATCATTTTTATTATTCTTATTAGATTTTTAGAATTTTTAATCTACACATTTTTAAAAATAATAATGAGATTTTTAGAGTTTTTTTTAGATATTTTAATGAAAATTTGGATTTCTTAATATATAAATTACACATTTTCGATTTATTAAACTGTAGAATTTTTTATTTTTTTTCAAAATTCCACAATTTATAATTTTTAATGAGATATTTTGAATTTAATTTACACATTTTATTGTTTTTAATTTTAATTAGATTTTTGGGTTTTTAAAGATAATTTTAGAATTTTTAATGGGATTTTTAGAAAATTTTAATTATTAAAATTTAATTTTCAAACTTAAAGGACGTAAATTGGACTATTTGGCCGGAATCCCACTTTATTCCTATCATTCCGGTGAGTTTTAAAAAATTCCGGTCAAAAGGACATAAATTGGACAAAAAATGATATAAATCGAAAAAGTGAAAACTTAAAGGATATATATTGGATTAGGCCTAAGTTTCAGGACGTAAAATGAAATTTTCTCGACTTGACATGATTGTGAAATATTTTTTTTATTGATTTATATGGCGCTGAAACTATTGATGTGAAGAGTTTTTTTTAAATTAATATTATATATATATATATATATATATAAAGTTTATAATATTAATTCGGAGATATTTGCGGGTCTGACCCGACCCATTCTCAATACGGGGCGGATCCGACTTGACCCGTTGTGGGGTGTGGCGGGTACCCGCGGGTCGAGTCAATATTGTCATTCTTACTTCTAATTTTTCGTCTTTAGAGTTCTCTGAGAGAATCCGTTGAAATCTCTTGTTTTTAGAAGAGATTTTGGATAGTGTAATTTATTTATATTTTTGGAGGAGAATCCAATAAAATTTATAGACGGTTGAATACCAAAGATTTTTTAAGACTTTTTAAAATCTGTATTGAATATCTCAAGATTTTTAAAAACTTTTAAAAATGCGAATTGAATACCCCAAACTTTGAAAGTTCAAAAAAATCCTACAGAATCCATAACCAATACACCCCTAAAAGTTTCATTTCATTAAAGACTATTTAATGATGGGTAAATTTGTCTTTCAAACTTAATTAGCAATAAAACTTTGTAAAATATAAAAATACTATGATTGTGTTTACAAAAGCAACTTTATTAATTTGGCCGGCGTGAGAGAGAATCCTACAACCTATCATCAGTTCCACTGCATAGCATGCTTGAGACCATTTTTTCAATGCTAACTCCGACATAGTCATAGACACCTTTAACGAAATGATTCAAAGAATTGTACTAATAAAAAGCAAAGTTTGACTTTGACATGAGTAGAAAAAAACAAAGGTCCAAATAGTCATGCTTTAAAAACAAAGGCCAATTTGACTTTAGAATGTGTTTGATTAATTTGAAATTTAATGAACTTTAAAATTTAACAAATAGTAATAATGCAAGGTTGTTTTGAAATTTATGATAAGATTTAAATCTATAGCAAATTGATGTGTGAGATTGTAAAATGTTGTACAATATTATTTTGGAGCAGGGAGTCTTACATGAGGCAGTCTAATGTATGAGACGAAACGAGAAACAAATTGTTTATGTTCCGTAATTTTCACCTTTTTTATAAAAAAGCGTTCCATAAAAGATAAAATTTTAATTTACGTTTGTATAGCGTGGAAAAATAATGAGCATGTGGATTAAAAAAAATATGACAAGTCACTATTTATAATTTGCATAATGAAGAAAAATGATCTATATTAGCTAGCCAATTTACGAAATTATGGAACATAAATTAAATTTTTATCTTTTTTGGAACTTTTTTAAAAAAAGGTAAAAATTACAGGACGTAAATACATTTTTTCTCGAGACGAGTCTCCACTTAAGTTTGTACTTTACACCTCATTATTTATTTTAAAATATGAATCGAGTAAGGCAAAAAACTGACGGATCATATAGTGAGAGCATGTCTCATACATGAGATCATTGATCTCATATAATTTTTTATCATTAAGTATATTATTGTTGATCATAATTGAAATGATTGGATAAATATATAAGTGAAAAGTGATAAAAAAAAAAGAATTAATAAAAAATTATATTTGTGTTATACCTAGTCAAAAAAGTCAATCTTTGACAATTCAATCCTAGTCACCAGCTTACGTGGCGAGGACCAGTCAACAAAGTTTCATGACGACCAGTCAACAAAGTCTCGCGACGACCAGTCAACATGAAGAAAATGTAATATAAATATTGTATATTGTATTTGTTATAATAAAGTGTTCGCCCAAAGATGTCGGCGAGCACATGTTAATTACTGCTCGCCCAAAGATATTGGCGAGCAGACATATATTTAGCTAGACAAGTATTGAAGCTTTGGGAGACAACATAAGACATGGCGACCAGGTTCTCCGGCGACCACCACGACGTCATCTCGGCGAGCAGGTCCTTCCGAACGAGTGATTCGGGTGGAATTTACACGATTTATAAGCACATGTGAAGCATATTTTGATGTGGATTTCATTGATTTGCGCATTGGATATGATTGTTTGAGCCAAAATGAGAGAAAGGTTGTGTTTTGTTGGTTTTGTAGGTAAAACGATGGAATTTAGAGAAAAACACATACCACAAGTGATCGGACCGAAAAGAGGAGTGCACCATTGGATCCGGCTCGAAAAATGGAGTGGAATAGGCAAAAGAATCGAGTCGATCGGAGGTCGGAAGCTCAAGAAACGGAGGGACGAAGTTGGAGGACGAAAGCGACACAAGGAGCCAAAGTCGAAACTTTGGCCCGGCCGGGTGGCATGACTCGCCCGGCCGGGCGGTCGAGCATAGAATTAAGGCCAAAGTCGAAGGTTTGGCCCGGCCGGGTGGTATCACTCGCCCGGCCGGGCGGTCGCGTGCAAAATCTAGGACCTACCTTCTCTTAATTGAGTTACATCCATTTTTACTTCCGTCTCTTGATTCGTATGCTTTTTGATCGATTTTATCTTTGCTCTTTGTTGCTTATTCGTGACACTTGGTAGGTAATTTTAGAGTAAACCATCACATTCAAACGATCGATCATGTCTATTTAGAATTCGACTAGCAAACTACCCTTTTACGCTTAGCCTTCTCGTGGGATCGACCTCGTGCTTATCACGCTACAATAGACGCCGTATACTTGCGGTTGTTTATTTAGTGTTGTATATCACGTGAATCAAGTTTATGGCGCCGCTGCCGGGGAGGTTTTTATAAGCTCTAGAGTGTAGGCTAAGAGAGTTTTAGTTTAGACATTTACTTGCTTTCTTTATTTGCAAAATTCCAAAAAAATATTTGTGTTTGTTATCTTGATCTTATTCGCAATTCTCACTCTCGTTTGCTCTTTTGATAGACATGGTTTATGATCACACGATCTAGGAGGAACCACCAAGAAGTGTTACCCTTAGATCCGGAGATTGAAGCCAATTGTCGAAGAAGGAACGCCGAAAGGAGAAGACTAGAGTTGGAAAGAATGAACCGAAGGGAAAATCTGGTTGAAGAAGAGGAGAAATTTGAGAATCACGGGGTTGAAGGAGTCGAGGAACCTAACGGGAATGGAGGTAACCGACCTCAAGGGGTGCTAAGGGACAACTTCCATCGTAGAGTTGAAGAAAACATTGGGATGGAAAGAAATGTAGAGCAACGGGAGGAAAACGGGAATCAACGAGTATTGAGAGACCATTTCCGCCCTATCCCAAGGCCCTATGGAGGAGCGGGTCGGGAACCCGTTGATGCTCATAACTTTGAGCTCAAGCCGGCCCTAATCATGATGGTTCAAAACAACCAATTTGGAGGGTTGTCGAAGGAGGATCCTAACCTCCATTTATCTCAATTCTTAGAGATAAGTGGAACGGTTAAGATCAACCGTGTCCCTCAAGATTACATCCGTCTCCAATTGTTCCCATTTTCCCTCCGTGATCGTGCAAAACAATGGTACATGTCTCTTGATCTAAAGACGATCGAAAATTGGGCCGACCTTGTAGATGCCTTTCTTATGAAATACTTTCCTCCAAGCAAGACCATCAAGATACGAGGAGAGATTTCATCATTTATGCAAGATGAGGATGAGTCCTTAGCCGAAGCTTGGGAGCGTTTCAAGGATCTCATACGGAGTTGTCCTCAACATGGGTTCTCAAGAGACCAATTGATTTGCTATTTCTACAACGGGATGGACCATCGAACAAGAGGGATGGTGGATGCCTCGGCCGGTGGAGGTTCTTTGCTAGGAAAGACGACGGATGAAGGCTATGTGCTTCTAGAGGAGATGGCAAAGAACGGAAACCAATGGCCATCCGAGAGGAGGCAAGCCCGGAAAGTAGCTTCCACTAAGGAGTCGGATGATTTTGCTACTCTATCCAACAAGATGGATAAGTTGACTTCGATGATGGCGGCTAAGTCATTAATGGGACCTAGTGATGAACAATATGAAGAGACCCATTATATGAATAATCAAAGGGACCGTCATTTTCGGGAAAGAGGTTGGAACGAGAGACAAAATCCTCCTAACCCAAACCATTACCATCCCGGGTTGAGGCAACATGAGAACTTTTCCTATGCTAACACAAGGAATGCTATCATCCCACCTCCAAATTTTAATGTTAGAGATGGAGCTATTGTGGAGTCCTCATCAAAGTTGTCATTGGAGGACATGTTTGGTGCTTTTATGGGGGAAACAAAGAACTTCATGAGAGAGACGAGGGAGAATGCAAACATAACTCGGCAAAGACTTGATGAACAAGGGGAAATGATAAAAAACGTGGCAAGTAATGTGAAAGCCATAGAGAAGCAAGTGAGTCAACTTTCTAATGTCATCGGTAGTCAACACACTCCGGGGCAATTTCCTTCAAACACGGAGCTCAATCCCAAAGAGCATTGCAAAGCTATAAAGCTAAGAAGTGGGACAAGCTACGATGGGCCAAATATGCCACAAGAGGAGGAAATGGTAATGGCACCCGAGGATGTCGACAAAGAAGATGGACAAGAGAAAGAAAGGCAAGAGGAGATAGTGAGGGAAGAAGAGAAAGTAGAGGAGAAAAAGAGTGAGGAGGCAATCCCTCCTCAAGATAAAGGCAAGAATGTGGTACCTCTCCCATACCCTCAAAGGTTGAAGAAGAAGGACTTGGACAACAAATTTGCCAAGTTTGTGGAGATGTTCAAGAAGATCCACATCAACATTCCCTTTGCCGAAGCTCTAGAACAAATGCCCCACTACTCCAAGTTCTTGAAAGAAATCATGTCAAGCAAGAGGAAGATGGTGGAGTATGAAACGGTGCATTTGACCGAAGAATGTAGCTCAATCATTCAAGCAAAGCTACCTCAAAAGCTTAGAGATCCAGGATCCTTCACCTTGCCATGTGTTATTGGAGATGGAGGTACATTTAAAGCTTTGTGTGACTTGGGAGCTAGCATTAATCTTATGCATTTTTCCATATTCAAGTCACTTGGTTTGGGGAAACTTACACCAACCACGATGAGCCTTCAATTGGCGGATCGATCCATGACATACCCCTTGGGTATAGTAGAAAATGTGTTGGTTAAGATCGATAAGTTCATATTCCCGGTAGATTTTGTGGTGTTGGATATGGAGGAGGATAAGTACATCCCACTCATCTTGGGAAGGCCATTTTTGGCAACCGGTGGAGCTATTATTAATGTAAGGAAAGGGGAGTTGGAGCTTCAAGTGAACAACGAGAAAGTGTTGTTCAATATCTACAAGGCCATCAAGTTTAGAGATGATGAGGATGAGGTCTTTGAGTGCAACATGATCAATGATGTGCAAGCTTGTGTGGATATGCACATGGAAAAGAGCAACTCAAAAGACCCACTTGATTTTTGCATAAGAGAATCTCTTAACTCACTCTCTTCTATTCCTTTTGATTTCAATTTTGATGAGCTTAATGATATAGAATTGTTTGAATATATGTCTTCTCTTGATGTTTTGAAGGAGCTTCCAATCAAAAAGGAGGAGAAATTTATGGAGATACAACAAGAAGTCAAGTTTAGGGGGGTTTTACTTGAAGAGTGTCAAAGATTTCTTCACAAAAATCTTGACACTTGGCCCTCTTGTTACACATTGGAAGCACCAAAAGAGGAAGCTAAGGAGAAACCAAAAGCTCAAGAGAAGGGGAGGAAGCTCGACTTGAAACCACTTCTGGAGCACTTTAGATATGCTTATCTTGAACAAGGTGACCTCTTTCCGGTTATTGTTTCTTCACAATTGCATGAGCTTGAGCTAGAAAAATTGCTTAGGGTGCTTAGAACTTATAAATCGGCTATTGGTTGGGATATTTCGGATTTGAAGGGTATACCGACTCATATTTGCATGCATAAAATTAGACTAGATGAGTCTATTAAGCCTAAAGCCCAAGGTCAAAGAAGATTGAATCCCATTATGCAAGATGTAGTAAGAAAAGAAGTGTTGAAGTGGTTAGATAATGATATAATTTTTCCCATAAGTGATAGTGAGTGGGTGAGCCCAACACAAGTGGTACCTAAGAAGGGGGGTATGACCATTGTTAAAACCGAAGCTTTAGAGGACATTCCTACTAGGACCATTGTGGGGTGGAGAGTGTGCATTGATTATCGTATGTTGAATAGTGCCACTAGGAAAGATCACTTCCCTTTACCTTTTATTGATCAAATGTTGGATAGGATGGCGGGATACGAGTATTATTGCTTTCTTGATGGTTACTCGGGATACAATCAAATTTTGATTGATCCTAAGGACCAAGAGAAATCAACTTTTACTTGCCCGTATGGTAATTTTGCTTTTAGGAGAATGCCATTTGGATTGTGCAATGCTCCCGCCACCTTCCAACGATGCATGATGGCTATTTTTCATGGTATGATTGAAAACATAATGGAGGTATTCATGGATGATTTTTCCGTGTTTGGTTATTGCTTTGATACATGTCTACGTAACCTCTCTTGTGTTTTACAAAGATGTATAGATACCAACTTGGTGCTTAATTGGGAGAAATGTCACTTCATGGTGAAGGAAGGGATTGTGCTTGGACACAAGGTTTCGGCTAAAGGGCTTGAGGTTGATAGAGCCAAGATTGTAGCCATTGAGAAGTTACCCCCACCAACCAATGAGAAGGTGGTTAGGAGTTTTCTTGGGCATGCCGGGTTTTATAGAAGATTTATCAAGGATTTTTCAAAGATAGCCAAGCCCATGTGTGCATTGTTGGAGAAGGGTGCCACCTTCATCTTTAGTGAAGAATGTGTAAAGTCATTTGAGATCTTGAAAGAGGCCCTGATCAAAGCTCCCGTGTTGGTGATACCCGATTGGAGTCAACCGTTTGAAATTATGTGTGATGCTAGTGATTATGCTATTGGAGTAGCTTTGGGCCAGAAGAGAGACAAGCTCTTTCGGGTGATTTACTATGCAAGCAATACTTTGAATCCGGCTCAAAAGAATTACACCACAACGGAGAAGGAGATGTTAGCCGTGATTTATAGTTTTGACAAGTTTAGAGCATACTTGGTGGGAGCTAAGACCATAGTGTACACGGATCACACGGCTCTCAAGTATTTAATTGAGAAGAAAGAGGCCAAACCAAGGTTGATAAGATGGGTGCTCCTCTTGCAAGAATTTGACGTGGAGATAAGGGATAGGAAAGGATGTGAAAATGTGGTAGCGGATCATCTCTCAAGGCTTGAGAATGTGGAAGAAAAGGACATCCAAGTTCCTATTAAAGAGTGGTTTCCCGATGAGCAAATCCTTGCCATCAAAGAAACATGTCCATGGTTCGCCGATTTTGTGAACTACATAGCCACCGGAACACCACCACCAAACCTCTCATTCCATCAAAAGAAGAAGTTTTACCATGATGTAAAGCTCTATGTTTGGGAGGATCCGTTTCTTTATAGATGGTGTTCGGATATGATCATGAGAAGGTGCTTAGGGGAAGATGAGTGGGAAAAAGTGATTGAAGAGTGCCATTCATCCCCTTATGGAGGTCATTTTGGAGCAAATAGGACGGCTCATAAGGTTCTTCAAAGTGGTTTCTATTGGCCATCCATTTTTAGGGATTGTGTAGCTTTTGTGAAGAAGTGTGACAAGTGCCAAAGGATGGGAAACATTTCAAAGAGGCATGAAATGCCTATGAAGAATGTGATTGAGGTGGAGCTTTTTGATGTATGGGGAATTGATTTTATGGGGCCATTCCCCATCTCTCATGGTTTTTCTTACATCCTTTTGGCCATCGATTATGTCTCTAGGTGGATTGAAGCCATTCCAACCACTACAAATGATGCCAAAGTGGTCCTAAATTTTTTGAGAAAGAATATTTTTACTCGTTTTGGCACTCCAAGAGCATTAGTGAGTGATGGTGGTTCACACTTTTGCAACCGATGGCTTGACCAACTTTTGACAAAGTATGGAGTAAAGCATAGGGTGACCACACCATATCACCCTCAAGCTAATGGGCAAACGGAGCTTGCTAATCGAGAAGTGAAGCAAATATTGAAGAAAACCGTTGGGTTAAAAAGGAAAGATTCGGCTATCAAGTTGGATGATGCTCTTTGGGCATATCGAACCGCCTACAAGACACCTTTGGGCACATCTCCTTACCAACTTGTGTATGGCAAGTCTTGTCATCTACCCGTGGAAGTGGAGTTGAGAACTCGTTGGGCCATCAACGAGTTGAATCTTGATCTTAAGGCATCGGGAGAAAAAAGAAAGATGATGCTTAATGAGCTTGATGAGTTTAGGAATGGAGCCTTTGAGAATTCCAAGATTCACAAAGAAAGAGCTAAGAAATTTCATGACAAGATGATTGAAAGAAGGGAATTTCAAGTTGGAGAACAAGTCCTATTGTTCAACTCAAGGTTGAGGTTATTTCCGGGCAAATTGAAGTCAAAGTGGTCGGGGCCCTTTGTGATTAAGAATGTGACACCTATGGGAAATGTGGAACTCATTGGTAAGGATGGAACGACCTTTTTGGTGAACGGACAAAGAGTGAAGCATTACTTTGGGAACGAGCAACTTCGAATGGTGGAGTCGCTTCGTTTGGATGAGGCTTGAAAGAAGAAGCAACCGTCCGGCATAGGACGTTAAAAAATAGCGCTTCTTGGGAGGCAACCCAAGGTTTTATTGCTTTGTGTTTTTATTGCTTTAGTAGTGTTGATAGCTTAGTTGCTTTGTAGGTATGGATGAGGAGAATTATGGATACCTTGTCTTGGAGAATGAAGAAGAAGCAAAACCAACTTTGGAAAAAGAGAGCAAGTGGTGCAATGGTAATCTTTGAAGGACCATTGGATGTGCAAGGAGGGAGGTAACAACTTGTAGCCCCAAACTTAGAATTTTTACATTGTAAAATTCTAAGTTTGGGGGAGTTATTTTCCTTTTACTTTTCTACTAAGTTGTTACCCTTGCACCGTTTTATCATTTTGTTTGTGTACATTTTGCACCGGCGCACACTTGACTTGCACATGATTATATTGGTTTAGTTGGTTTTGATCATATGTTGGGTAGTGGACATTTAGTGAAATGTGAGCATGAATAGTCATTGGAATCCATTGTTGAGTAGTTGTGATGATGTTTATTTGCTTTGAATGTAAGCATGATTGATGTTGGATATGGTTTCATGATTGTGTTCATATTTGTGATCTTAGATAGCATGGATATATGATGTGTTGTTGTGTGGGAACATTTGATGAATGTGAGAGTCCTATTGAATAGAACCGGTGAGAATTGAGCCTTAAATCGAGCATGTAATCCGGTTTAGTTCATTTGAGAGTGGACTAGGTTATTGCTAGTGATCCTAGAACTTGTCCAAGTTCTTGTTTGAAAGCATGGTTGTGTGAAATGATGTGATGTGATATAGGCCATTTTGTTCTAAAAAGAGTCACTTAGCCAAAATTTCCCAAAACCGAAGTAATTTTCCGTAGTTAGCCCCTTGAGCCTAATTCCTCATGTTCTTGGCAAACTACAATGTTAACCACTTAGCCTTTTTGAGCCTTTTGATTCCTATATCTAGTGGGGGATAAAAGACAAGGTGGAAAACATGTGCTTGAATGAATATCTTTGGTGAAAAGAAAAGTTGGAGAAGTTGAAAGAAGAAAAAGAGAAAGATGAAAAGAAAATCAAGGAAAGGAAAAGAGGGACAAAGAGCCCCAAAAGCTTGGAAAGAAAAATGGTTCAAAAAGATGAGGTGATGAATGCTTGAAAAAGAAAAGAAAAGGAAAAGTGAGGATGAAGTCTGCAAAGTTTGAAAGTGAAAGCACACATTGTAAAACAACGAGCTTTATCCTCCACTAGAAGAGTCACAAATTCAAAATTCATCCTACCTTGTCCAAAGAGCCAATGTTACATCCTTGATTAAGTCCTATTGATCACATTGTTGAGCATTTGATTGTGTGTAGAAAGTAGAAGTTGGACAAGCATATGGTGATTGAATAGCATAACTTGGTTGAAGAGTGCATCAATATCCTTAATTTGTTTGTGTGTTTGAGAGAAACACTCCATCATGTGAGTAGAGGACTTGAGCATTTGGATTATGTTTCCCATCACAATGTGTTGTGTACTTGTGCATTCTTTGACCTATGAATGTGGATTGCAATAGTGAGCCTATAACTTTCATTGAGAAATGCACTTGGAGAAAGAGATATCATTACATCTTACTTTGCATGTGTGATTTGCATTGAATATTCCATTGTGATCATTCCACCCTCATTGCTTTAAATGCTTAGTTGTTTGAGGACAAACAACATTTTAAGTTTGGGGGGGTTTGATTCGGGTGTAATTTACACGATTTATAAGCACATGTGAAGCATATTTTGATGTGGATTTCATTGATTTGCGCATTGGATATGATTGTTTGAGCCAAAATGAGAGAAAGGTTGTGTTTTGTTGGTTTTGTAGGTAAAACGATGGAATTTAGAGAAAAACACATACCACAAGTGATCGGACCGAAAAGAGGAGCGCATCATTGGATCCGGCTCGAAAAATGGAGTGGAATAGGCAAAAGAATCGAGTCGATCGGAGGTTGGAAGCTCAAGAAATGGAGGGACGAAGTTGGAGGACGAAAACGACACAAGGAGCCAAAGTCGAAACTTTGGCCCGGCCGGGTGGCATGACTCGCCCGGCCGGGCAGCCGAGCATAAAATTAAGGCCAAAGTCGAAGGTTTGGCCCAGCCGGGTGGCATCACTCGCCCGGCCGGGCGGTCGCGTGCAAAATCTAGGACCTACCTTCTCTTAATTGAGTTACATCCATTTTTACTTCCGTCTCTTGATTCGTATGCTTTTTGATCGATTTTATCTTTGCTCTTTGTTGCTTATTCGTGACACTTGGTAGGTAATTTTAGAGTAAACCATCACATTCAAACGATCGATCATGTCTATTTAGAATTCGACTAGCAAACTACCCTTTTACGCTTAGCCTTCTCGTGGGATCGACCTCGTGCTTATCACGCTACAATAGACGTCGTATACTTGCGGTTGTTTATTTAGTGTTGTATATCACGTGAATCAACGAGCAGGTTTTCCAGCTCCTCGGCATCTCGCCGAGGACGACCACCAGAGGCGGTTTAGCATTAAATGCGCCATCCCATCACCTTTTCGGGCAGAGAGAAGGGTCCACTACCAGGGCGCCATGTGTAAAGGGCGGGCTGCCCCTAAAAACCACTATATAATGCCCAAATGGGCTCATTTGTAAACCTATGTGATCCATTCCTACAAACACCCAATCTAAGCAATATACTCCCCAAAGCATCAAGCTTCTCCAAGAAGCTACATCTTTGTGTTCTTATTGTTTTCTTCATATCTTTCTTCATATAATCTTCATAACTATCAGTATAAACACGTAATAACCCCCGATAAGCATCTATGTTTGTATCGTGCTAAAGAACAGTCCACATCCGAATCAACCCGATTAAAGTACCTACGACATTTGGCGCTAGAAGGAGGGGACCTTTTACGTGTTCATCATCAAGGTTTCAACCGATCATCGAGCGATCGGCTAACAAACTCTTATTTTTCAGGTTTTAATCGGTAGATCTACTGTTTAAAATATTATTTACGCTTTTTAGTGTTCTTCGTGTTCTTGAACATTTTCAGTTTTTGTAGCATATTTTGGAGTTTGATCTCCTTGTATTTGTGTTTTCAAGCTTCTGTTGTTATTACTTTGCTAAGATCAGTAGTTGTAATAGCACGTTCTCCTGCGTAAGAACTTTAATCTTTCGTTTCTAGAATCGAAGGCTTAGTACTTTTGTAATCATTTAGAAAAGACACTCTTTAAACGATGTCTCATCGTTCTCATCATGACGGAACCCCACCGCCCGGAGGGAACGAACACCCTCCGCCGCCGGCGGCTCCATCGTTAAACCCTTTTGCAAACTTAACATGGGGGACATCATGAAAGACCCCCAGCACTTGAAAGAATTTTCTGATTTCCTCCTAGAGAAGAGGAGGTTACTCGAGGTGGAAGAAATTGAGAAGGCCAAAGATCAGGCCTTCGACAGAGCTCGCAAAGCCAAAGCGAGGATGAATGACAATGATGAGGACAACCGCTCCTATCATTCGTACTCTGTTCGTCCTCAGGACGGGGAGAGAAATAAAGCACCTGTCCGCTCCCATAACAGCCATACGGGAGATTCGTATGCTCGGAACTCCGTGTTCAACCGAGTAGGCGAAAAGGACCCACTGAACGCTCCTCGCCCGATACACTTTGATATTGGGCGACGACCAGCTAAAGACGACCACATAAATCGTGGTGGAAGGAAAGGAGACAGGGTCTCCGCCCTAGATCGAGTAGGGCCAGGTGGGCGAGCTCCGTCAAAGAGTTACCACAACCATCATTCAGAGAGGCGTTCTCCCAGGCGATCACATCAGGGTGATCACTCGGCCGCTTCTCGCGGGAGCCGACGCGATGAGGTCGTCGTCCCCCGACCACAAACCGCCGAGGAGGGGCAATTCGCCCAGTTCCTCGAAACGCAAAGGTTAATGAAATTGGAGATGGAAACTCTGCGAGCAGAGGTGGTCGCAACCAAGCAAGGCATTGCTCCACCTGTCACTTTGCCCACTCCACCTTTAAGTGTTATGATTCTCACTGCCCCCATTCAAAGGAAGATTCAAATGCCTTCTATGGCAGCTTAAGACGGGGCGTCCGACCCCACGGTGCATCTATCAAAATATGCAAGCTATATGGCCTCAATCGGGGCGACGGACGCCACCCAATGCAGAAACTTCTCCTTGACCTTAGGAGATCGAGCTCATCGCTGGTACACCACCTTGGGTGCCGGATCTATCACCTCATTTCTAGAGCTGGGGCAACAATTCTTGACTCATTTTGGGTCTATTGCTGCTCGCCCAGCCTCAAAGCAACGTTTGGCAAACGTTCGCCAAACACCAATTGAATCGGGCAAGGACTTTATCGAACGTTTCGATAGGTTGGTGATCGACGGAGAAGCTGTAAATGACGAGACGAAGCTAATCTCGGCTATCTCCGGACTAAGAATAGGTTCCAAGCTGTGGGAATCTATGCACACCTCTTTCCCCGTTTCCTATGCGGATTTCCGCAGTCGGGCGGGAAATTTCATACAAATGGAAGAGATAATGGACGCCGCCAAGGCTAACGAGCAGCCGGACGCGGCCAAAAGGGTATGGCCAAAGAAAAATTCTAACACTGGGGAGTCTTCCCAGCCAAAAAAGGCGACCACTCAGGGCGGCAGTGCTCGCCCATCAAACTTCAGGCCTTTCGAGGAGTCTCCTGAGATTCTTCAATTCAGGGAAGCCCTCACTGTTGACCCCAGGGGTATCTACGATGCAATCAGGGGAAAGAATTTGCTCCCCCAAGCTAAGCCAATGCATACAAGTGATGCTAATCTAGATGGTAGTAAATTCTGCAACTACCACAACTCAGTCGGCCACCACACCAATGGGTGCCGAGACTTGGTCAAAAATCTCTTTAAATTATACAATGAGGGCAAGCTCGCCCAGTTCATCAAGTCCGGAGGTGGAAATGGCGACAATAGGAGCAGGAAGCGTCGCGACAACAGCGACGACCTTCGCCAGCAGCTCAATCGCCAGAAACTGGCTCCCCACATACCGACCAACCCCACGGGCGACATCGATAATGTGGGTGGGGGTTGCATGGTTTTGGAAGGCCCCCTGGGGGGAACTCAGTCCGGAAAAGCTCTGTTTGTTCGCCGACAGTAGAGCGACATGCGAGCACTCAACAACGTGCATCAAGTGTGCATCGCTCCTGCTGCCGAGCAGCCCCCATCCCACCAACTCGTTTTCACAAACGACGATCTGAACGGCGTGGTGCAACCAAACAATGATGCTTTGGTCATCACGGGGAAAATTATGGGAACCAATGTCCATCGCATGATGGTCGACACCGGGGCTTACACCAACATCCTTTTCAAACATACTCTTGATGCCCTCGGTGGATATGCAGAATACATTGAGCCTTGCGACGATATTATCGTAGGGTTCGGGGACACGCGCAACCTTCCAATAGGAAAATCAGACTCTCCCTAGAGTTGGCATCGTCGAAAGAACCAGAAATGCATCATGCTCGACAGCTCGATTTACTGATCGTAGACATGCCATCTTCCTACAACGTGTTCCTCGGCCGACCTTTCTTCAACGAATTCAAGGCGGCTGCTTCTACTTTTTTTTATTGTGTAAAATTTCCGACCTTAGCGGGAGTTATAACCGTCAAGGGCGACCAGACACGGGCGAGGGAGTGTCTCGTCCGTTTTGCTAAGCGCCATTCTAAAGAAACTCCTATGATTGGCCAGTATATTGAATGTAAAAAACAAAAGCAACAAATGAACTACCTAGAAGGTCTTCCTAGCAAGTACCGAAAGATCGAAGTTGGGGAGTGCAGTCGGCGTCTCGACGACCACCAACTAGAGGCGAACGAACACGCCTCCATGGAAGTGGACGACCACACCCAAATGGAGATCGACGAGTAGATAGATTCGGGCAACCAGATCCCCGATGACCAGGTTCCAGAAAACTTTCCAGATCTGGAGCCTAGGTTAGGCTATGAGCCAGAATTCGGAATCGAGGATCCTTGTTGGAAGGAGCCTAGAGAGCGGGCAACTTCAGCGGAGGACCTTGAAACTATTCACTTAAACGATGCTCGTCCAGAGCTCGAGGTATTCATAGGTTCAAATTTACCAGTACATTTGCGGTCCGATATAATCGCATTTTTGAAAGAAAACGTCGGAGCTTTCGCATGGTCGCATAAGGACATGGTAGGTATCAAAACAAGCCATGCCTGCCACAAGTTGAACATTGATCCAACAAGAAGACCCATCACCCAAAAACGAAGAAAATTTGGGCCAGATAAGTATACGGCTATGGCAGTAGAAGTCAAGAAATTGATCGACAATAGATTAATCGAGAAAACTGGAACTGATCCTGAGTGGTTGGCAAATCCAGTGCTCGTCAAAAAGATGACCGGGTCGTGGATATTGTGTATAGACTTCACAGATCTAAACGATGCCTGTCCCAAAGATCACTTTCCGATGCCCCACATCGATCATTTGGTAGAAAATACAACGGGGCACGAGATGTTAACTTTCATGGACGCTTTCGCGGGGTACCATCAGATTGCTATGCATCCCGACGACCAGGGACACACTGCTTTCATGACCGCAACAGACATGTACAGTTGGAAGAGAATGCCTTTCGGTTTGAAAAACGCGGGGGCAACATACCAAAGACTGGTAAATAAGATGTTTGAGCAACACATCGGCGAGATGGTGGAGGTCTACATCGACGACATCGTTGTCAAAAGTTTACGAAAAGAAGATCACCTACACCACCTCTCCTTGACATTCGATATTCTGAAAGAGTACAATATGAAATTAAACCCGAAAAAATGCAGTTTTGGAGTTAGCTCCGGGAAATTTCTGGGGCACTTGGTTAGCCAGCGGGGCATCGAGGCGAATCCGAGTAAAATTTAAGTAGTCATCGATATGCAAAGCCCAAGGAACGTAAAAGAAGTGCAGAGGTTGACAGGATGCCTTGCATCGCTGAACAGATTCATAGCACGAACGGGTGATCGTTGCAAACCTTTTTTCGACGCTCTGAAAAAAGGGAGGTTCGAATGGACCGACGAGTGTGAAAAAGCTTTCGAAAAGCTGAAGGAATATTTATCGGATCCGAAGGTCCTATCTAAGCCAGTCCCCGGAGAAATTTTGTATCTCTACTTGGCGGCCACTGACTGTGCGATCAGTTCAGTGCTCGTCCGAGCAGAGGGGAGCACACATCTTCCAATCTACTAAGTAAGTCAAACACTGAGAGATGCGGAGTTGAGATACACTCCAATGGAAAAATTGGCGTACGCATTGGTCATGAGCGTCAGAAAACTAAGGCAATACCTGTTCGACCACGAGGTGGTCGTCCTCACGACTTTTCCTCTTCGGCGAGCACTGCATCGTCCGGATACCACTGGAAGGCTTTTAAAATGGTCGGTGGAAATTGAGAAATTTGGGCTCACCTACTTGCCCAGAACGGCAATCAAGGGACAAGTGCTGGCGGAATTCATTGTGGAACTCACTTTCCCGGATAAAATGGACAAGGAAATCGAGCTTCCTTGGACACTGTTCGTCGATGGCTCTTCGACGAGCACCAAAGTAGGGGCAGGAGTCATCCTCACCAGCCCAGCAGGACAGACGTTTGCTTCAGCGATCGAGTTCGAGTATCGAGCAACCAACAACGAGGCATAGTACGAGGCTCTGGTCGCGGGAATCAAGATGGCTACGGCTGTGGGCGCTAGAAAGCTGAATTTTTTTTCCGATTCTCAACTAGTGGTTTGTCAAATAACGGGCGGGTACGAGGCTCGCGGCGATCAAATGTTGAAGTATCAAGACTTGGTGAAAGGATTGCTCGAGCAATTCGATCAGTTTCACATCGAGCAAATCCCTAGGGAGGAGAATACGCAAGCAGATGCCTTAGCTCGACTGGCCACTTCAGAGGGGGAGGCAATATTTTCAGAAGCAACCATCACTAAGATTTCTTCCCCATCAGTGAGCAGAGGGCAAATTTTGCAGATTGAAGCGACCAGCGAAGACGACTGGAGGACGCCGATCACCAAGTACATCAAGACCGGCGAGCTCCCAGACGACAAGGTGAAGGCGACCAGGTTGCAGCTCAGGTCCGCTAGGTACACTATTATTGGTGACCAACTGTACAAACGTGGTTTTTCAATGCCTTTATTGAAATGCCTCGGAGAAGAAAAAGCGAAGATCGTCATGTATGAAATCCACGACGGAGTGTGTGGAAATCATACAGGGGGCAAGCGCTCGCTTTAAAGATCATAAGGCAAGGCTACTTTTGGCCAACATTGAAGAAGGATGCAATCCACTACGCGCAGACGTGCAAGAGATGTCAAGCCTTCGCTCCCGCCATTCACTCACCACCAGACGAGCTCATCTCGGTGTATAGTTCTTGGCCTTTCGCGAAGTGGGGGATCGACATCATCGGACCTTTCCCACCAGCTGCTGGGGGAGTAAATTTCGTAGTCGTAGCAGTCGATTACTTCACCAAATGGACAGAAGCAAAGGCATTGAAGACCATCACAACGGGCCAGATGACAAGCTTCATTTGGAAGAATATAATTTGTAGGTTCGGCCTACCACGAGCGATAGTAACCGACAACGGACATCAATTCACGAGTCAAGACATGCTGGAATTCTGCTCAAAGTGGAACATCAAGAAAATATTTTCAACACCCTATCACCCACAATCAAATGGGCAAGTAGAGGCAATCAACAAAATCATCAAGCACACCTTGAAAGCTAAGCTAGATGGATTGAAGGGCAAATGGGCGGACGAGCTGCACATGGTTCTGTGGGCATATCAGACGACCACGAGAAATTCTACAGGTGAGACACCGTTCGCGCTCGCGTTCGGAACCAAAGCTGTCATACCAGCAGAGGGGCAGGTCGCCACCTTTCGAGTAGCAAATTATGACGAGCAGTTGAATAACGATGCACAGCTCTCCAATTTGGACTTCCTAGAAGAGCGAAGACTAACAGCGGACGAGAAGAATGTGGTCTACAAACAAAGGTCAGAGCGCTACTACAACACCAAAGTACGTGCTCGCCAATTCTCCATCGGCCAGCTCGTACTTCGACGGGCGACGGAGCAATCCATTGGCATACTTGGCCCGACTTGGGAGGGTCCGTACCGAATAACGCGCACACTCCTGAACGGATCGTACGAGCTAGAAGATCTCGAGGGCAAGCCGAGCAAGTACCCATGGAATGCGGTCAAGTTGAAGAAGTTTTATCAGTAAGTTTTTAATTTCTTTATATTTGTATAGTTTGTATCTAGTCATTTTCAATCCATCGATCCATTTGTATAGTTCTTATCAGAAAGTTTGTAAATTTCATCAAGTGTTAGATAAGTTTTAGAAATTGTAGATAAGGCTCTGCGTAGCCAGCTGTGAAACAAAGGAGTTCAACCAACGAATGGTTAACTCTGAAAGACGAGCACTCTTTCTTAAAGATGCTCGCAAAGGAAAGACGAGCACTCTTCTTTAAAAAGATGCTCGTAGGGTAGTGGCGACGACGATCACTACCTAAGAAACAAGAGTTCAACCGATGAATGGTTAACTCTAAAGGACGAGCACTCTTTCTTAAAGATGCTCGCAAAGGAAAGACGAGCACTCTTTCCTAAAGATGCTCGCAAAGGAAAGACGAGCACTCTTTCCTAAAGATGCTCGCAAAGGAAAGACGAGCACTCTTTCTTAAAGATGCTCGCGAAGGAAAGACGAGCACTCTTTTTTAAAGATGCTCGCAAGCTAACAACGACGAACACAAACCAATGAAAGACAAAAATAAAAAGACGAGTATTTATTAAAAGATGCTTGCAAAAAATAACCATAACATAAATTGAAAAGCAGTAACAAGGACGATCACTCAAGAAAAAACAAACACATCATAAGCAAAAAAGTTCCATTCATTAAAAAAGCCTTAGAAAGGCTGAAATTACAAAAAGGTCTTAGTGGCCGAACAGTCCTAAAAAAAAAAAAAAAAAAGAGAACTAAGTTTCGGGGGGATTCTCCTCGGCAACAGCCCCCTCCTCGCCCGCAGCCAGCACCTTGGCAGGAGCATCCTGCTCGCCTCCAACCTCCTCCTCTTCTTCAGGTGGGTCACCAAAGTACACCGGAACACCCAAGAGACGAGGGAACTGGAGTCCCATTTTCATCAAGGGGAGTAGGGGGAGTCTTGATACAGGTTTGGGATTTTCATCCATGAGGAGGTCGTCTATGAAGCCGCCGACCAGAGTGACATCCACATCTGGTTGAGCTTCCTTAAGTTTGTGAACGAGCTCGTGGGCAGTGAGTGCCACTGATAAAATGGCCGCACACTCGGCGACGTCGTTGCTTTCATCTCGCTTTGCCGACACGGCGACCAGTTCTTGCCGAAGAGAGGCTAATTTATCCTCAGCAGTTGTAAAATTATTTTGAAGAATGCTCACCTCGGCAGTCTTCTTTTTTAGCTCGTTCTCGGCAGCATTGAGGCGAGCACGGAGATCTTCGATCACTTGAAGATCCTCCTGATCTTTCTTCCGAACAACCTCAAGTTGGGCCTCAGAATCGGCCAGTTTGGTCTCAAGGTCGGCCACTTTCTCTTCAGAAACGGCCAGCTGCCTTTCAGCGCCCGCTTTAGCCTTTGCTAGGTGGACGAGCTTCACGCTCCTCTCCTCGCTGATTTTGCGGTTTTCATAGATTTGAATGCAAAGCTTCTCGGCAGCAAAAGATGCGCGACTAAGCTCAATGGCGACTTGCCTTGCATTCTCCAAGGAATTCTGATTGTCGACCTCGTCGACAAAAGTTGTAGTCAACGATCGTGGCATGTTCCTCATGGCCCTGACCAAGGGCTGGGGGTACACCTCCTCGTCTCGCGGATCCCGCGAACGGTAAAATCCGAGGAGTTCTTCATTGAAAGGTTCGACGACTGGGTGCTCGACAAGCCTAGTAAAGACGAGGGGAAATTAGAAAAGGTACTTAGAAAATATTCTCAGGCATTTTCTCAGAAAACTTACTTTGCAACCCTGTCGGCGTCCCAGCCGAGAAGAGTATTATCACCAGGGGCTAGAGATGTTTATCCGGGCCGGGCTAACCGGGCTGACCCGTTTAACCCTGAAAAATACAGGGTTAGGGTTCATGAATTATAGGCCCGTTTAAAATCGAGCTTTTTTGACCCGGACCGGTTAGCCCGTGGGCTAAACCGGGCCAGCCCGCAGGGCTACAGGGCCAGCCCGCTAGCCCGAGTTGTTACTTTTTTTTCTTTTTTGTTAATAAATAACCTAAGAACAAATTTTGGGTCATTTGACCAATAACTATAATTATAAGCATTAAGAAGCCCATTACCATCCATCAGTCATTATTACTATTTTTTTTATTAGATTATGATATTTGTTTAGCTTTATTTGGTCATATTAAGGACCAATGAGTTCTAAAATTGTGTTTAAATTATACTTTTTTTTTCTCATTTACTGATCATTAACTAATTATGTATTTTTCTATTTTATTTGCTTGTTGGACGTGCCAATTGAGACATTTAATTTTAAAAGAAAAAAAATTATTGTAGCCCGTTAGTGGCCCGTTTAGCCCGTGGCCCGCTAGGGTTAGGGTTAGGTCCCAACAATTGTAGGCCCGTTAAATATGAACCGGTTAAGGCCCTAACCCGTTTAGCCCGTAACCCTGTAGGGCCAGCCCGATAGGGCTAGGGCCAGCCCGATAGACATCTCTACCAGGGGCCCTTTGTCCGGCCGACGAGCTCCCAGCGACCTCTCGCGTCCTTTTGCTTCGGCGAGGAGGGGATGGCCTTGCTGGGGATATGACCTGTGGGGGGGGAGGGGGGGGCGAGTTACCTTTCGGTGGGGATCTCCTCGACGAGACCCTCTCCTCGACACTCTGCCCAAGCCACTGCTCGGCAGCATTCGGGCGAGAGGAGCCCCCTCGGGCTGTTTTCGCAGCTTTCTTCGGAGCAGCCGCCTCGATGTCCGGTTTTTTCCTTTTGCTCGTACCTTCGATGATCTGTCGCTCGCGGAGTGCTCTCGCTGCTCGGATCATTTTGCTCGACATGATTCGGTCAAAGTCGAGGGTTGGAGGAAGGTAAGTGATGACTTTATCAGGAACCACTACTAAAAACAAAGGGTCAGTATTACGAAGAGAAGATTTTTTTACAAAAAGACTTGGAAATATTTCAAATACCTGGAGGAAACTCTCGAGTGGTATGGTGAGGAGGTACTCTAAGGCCTGCTCACTCGTGCATACACTCCATGTTCAGAAAGCGGCAGGACCTCTCCAAATAGCGACGATTAAGCGCGCAGCAAATGTGATAGTGGAAGAGGGAAGTGAGACGGTGCTCGACAGTCCTCGTGCGAGCAAGTTCACCTGCAAGAGCGAGGAGTTATTCAGTATAGACAAGAACGAGCAGAAATAAAAAGACTTACCGCGAATTCTCTGGTATTCGGTCGCGATGAGGATGCGATCAGGTGATCCATCCGGCCTGACCGCACTTTTCCAGTCCCCGGCTACCCACCACCAATTGGTCTTCCAATCACGGATTTTGTTGGGGACCCCTTCGACCAGCTTGATTTTGTCGCGGCTTTTTACGTAGTAAAAACCGTAACCCACCTTTTTTCCGGTCTCGGCCGCTTGAAGGAGGTAGTTGATCTCTTTCAGACTGAGCCAAGTGTTTCGACAACCGTTCTCAGCCGCGATCAGGCCGAACAACGTGAGGAGCCCAATCAGATTCGACCACCCGTTCGGCAATATTTGAGAAGGGGCCACCCCCAGAAAGAGTAAGAAATTTGAAACTCCGGGGTGCAGGGGGAACCTCAACCCTGCCTCCATCATGCCGATGTTGACGGCGACCATCCCTTCTGGCGGCTGGTCGGCCCTCTCATCCTTGCGAGGAACGAAGAAGCAGACGTCGGTCGACAGTTGATACTTCTTTCGAGAATTTTCCAGTTGGGCCGAGGAGACACTGCTCGCGTACTTGCAGGCCTCATATCTCGATTCATAAGCTTCTCGGTACGGGCGAGGAACCTCTTTAGGCAGGTAATCGTTGAAATACTTGTAATATGTCTCCCTCGAGAGTTCGTCGCCATCCAACTCTTCTCGACCGCTCAAAATATCCTTTATGCTCGCCGCATAGCGAACAACTTCCTCATAGTCCTCGCGGAGGCTTCTCGACAAAGTCTCCTCGACTCGAGCAGGGTCGATCTGTTCGCCCACCCCTCTATCTAAACTCTGGTCGCGCAGATCAGAGTCGGTCTCATCACCATCCTCCTTGGCACTATTGCCGGCATCTTCCCTATCGGATTCGTCGGTCTCATCTAGGTCGACGACCACCTCCGGTCTAACATTGCGAACTCCGACATTAATGGGTTCAGGAGAGTGGATCCTAGAGTCCGAAGAGGTCGTCCTCTCCGGTAGAACTAAGGCCAGTCGACCAGCCTCGCCGGAATTTATGGCACCACCGTCCAACGGCGGCGGACCACCACCGGAGCCACCACTAGCATCCATTTTTTTCTTAAGAAATGGGGGAAAGAAGAGTTTTTTAAGAAAGAAATGTAAGTACTCTACCTTTTCGTCAATCGGAAACCACCCAAATGTCACCGAAAAAGCTTGAAGATCTTGCCTTGGAAGGAACTCGAGAAGAAATTCAAAGGTGCAAAGAGTGGAAAGTGTTTTCAAGAGGTATGAAGTTGTATTTATAGGCAGAACATATTCAGGGACCTATGTGCAAAAAACGGGGTCAAATTTGTAAATTTCCCAAAAATCTGGGCCCTTTTCCGAAATCGAGGTAGGAAAGTGGGCTCACGCGCGACCGTTGAGGTCGGCACGCGCCCCACGCGCGTAATACAAATTTCGGGCGCCGATCACGCGCCTTACACAAGTCACATCAGTCATCATTAAAAGTGCTTCGAAAAGCGTGCTCGGCGTAGGAAACGAGGCGACCGCCTCCAATTTACGTCATCAAGATTTCAAAATTTGATTTGTTTGACGAAGACAAATCTACCTTCCAAGACGACGACCACACTGCTCGCCTTACCATTCTACGAATGCGAAGAAAGGCGACCAGGGGGCAAATGTTATACCTAGTCAAAGAAGTCAATCTTTGACAATTCAATCCTAATCACCAGCTTACGTGGCGAGGACCAGTCAACAAAGTCTCACGACGACCAGTCAACAAAGTCTCGCGACGACCAGTCAACATGAAGAAAATGTAATATAAATATTGTATATTGTATTTGTTATAATAGAGTGTTCGCCCAAAGATGTCGGCGAGCACATGTTAATTACTGCTCGCCCAAAGATATTGGCGAGCATACATATATTTAGCTAGACAAGTATTGAAGCTTTGGGAGACAACATAAGACATGGCGACCAGGTTCTCCGGCGACCACCACGACGTCATCTCGGCGAGCAGGTCCTTCCGGACGAGCAGGTTTTCCAGCTCATCGGCATCTCGCCGAGGACGACCACCAGAGGCGGTTTAGCATTAAATGCGCCATCCCATCACCTTTTCGGGCAGAGAGAAGGGTCCACTACCAGGGCGCCACGTGTAAAGGGCGGGCTGCCCCTAAAAACCACTATATAATGCCCAAATGGGCTCATTTGTAAACCTAAGTGATCCATTCCTACAAACACCCAATCTAAGCAATATACTCCCCAAAGCATCAAGCTTTTAGCTTCTCCAAGAAGCTACATCTTTGTGTTCTTATTGTTTTCTTCATATCTTTCTTCATATAATCTTCATAACTATCCGTATAAACACGTAATAACCCCCGATAATCATCTATGTTTATATCGTGCTAAAGAACAGTCCACATCCGAATCAACCCGATTAAAGTACCTACAACAATTTGCATTATTCGAAATCTCAAATTCGAATTTCTAACTCGAATTAAACATATAGGTGATTTGAAATTTGGAAATTCAATTGCAATTCTAGTTCAAGTTAAAATCTGGTTTTATAAAACAACCACAATTATTAGCTAACTATCACGTATATTTTACAATACAATTAATTATCTCGATAAACTTTATTATATTCAATCATAACCCCCTCATTATCCAATTATTACAATCACGTCATTAACAACCCCTCATTATCCAATTATTACAATCACGTCATTAACAACAACGTAAAGTTGAATCTCACCCTACTCAAAATTTCAAAATACTCGTTATTATTATTATTGATATCAAGATGTCAAAATTCACTTAAACCCCCCATTTTCAAAATTCACACCATAAACTTAAATCAAACCCAACCTTATAAAACCATAAACAATGAAAGGTGTTATGATGCACCTAAAGCAAAATCATAAGCTTATATAACATGCATCCAAACAAGTTACAAATACAGAAGAAACTATTCTAAGGAAAGACAGAAGTTTATTTCAAAATGTGTCTGTAGTTTGAATTTTCACTTTGTTCTTGTGATAACTCTTTGCGTAAGCTCTACGAGTGCACGCCTAGATACTCGAACATCCTCATCGTCGCTCTCTTTAAGTGAGCCGATTGCAACTGAGGCGAGGTTAGCATGCTTTGCGGCGAGCTCCCTCGTTCTCTGAATTCCTCGACTTCTTCCAAGGAAATCTAGAGCCTGTAGTTTCATGTTTACAAGATAGAGTTTAATGAAAATCAGCATATGGATTAATTGACCTTTTTCTTTCCATTTTTGTTGTTAATTTGAAATTATCCAGTGCAATGCATGATTAGTATACTCACAGTTATTTTTTAAACAGAACAGGTCTAAAACAACATTCAAAATCACAAAAAAAAAAACAAACCATATTTTAGATCAAAATTTTGATTTTTATATATGCAATATGAATGTTAGATTAAAGAAAAGTAAAGGAAGATCATACACGATCCACATTAGAAGGATTGTGAAACCCCTGATCAACAATTGTCCGAAGCTCTGGAAACTCCTCCATAGCAAATAATATTGGAGCAGTTATGATCCCCTGCAAATATATATAAAAAAAATCATGCATGTTATCAGAGGCAGTATTGTTTAATTCACCATAAAAATTTTGTGAATAAAGTTTATAGAAGTTTAGGAATGATAGGAATTAAGCTTACATGACGGATGTCGGACAAGGAGCCCTTTCCGAGGGAGGTCGATGTGCCCGTGAAATCAAGAACATCGTCTATCAATTGAAAAGCCAAACCCTACATTATATTTTCATATATGACGTCTCAATGCAATTTTGATTTTGTTCGGGTCAAAAATTCAATTTATATATATATATATCCAAATAACTTAAAATTAATTAAATACTATTTCATGATATACAATATTAACTGACCAAATGTTTTCCGTATTCATAAGCCAAATCTGACACTTGAGGTTGTTCACCAAGTATTGCGACCGCCTTGCAGCTATTTGAAATCAACGAACCCGTTTTGTAATACGTCTTCTGCATATATAATTCCATGCTGCATGCACATCAAACACAACACTCATGTTTTTTGCCCGAATTCAAGAAATGATTAATGAGACTTAAAATAAATTAATCATTACCTCGCTTTAATTAATTGTCTTCTTCTTTATAATCATTTCTCCTAAACTGTGGCAGGTGTAGGATTTTCGCTATCATAACTAATATACAATTTAATTTAAGTATTAATTTGAGAGAAACTTATGTGAATTCATTTCAAAATTCAATATTAGCACAAATTGGGAAGAAGATATATAATTAATTCCATGCATCTTATGCGGGTCAAATGAATCTCTTCACAAAAATTGCCCAAAGGCAAAAAAAATAACTTGATCCTAGTTATGTGTTGCTGTAAGAGAAAATATGTGTTGTTGTAAGAGAAAATATGTGTTACTATGAGAAAATATATGTATTACGCCAAGAAAAAGTAACACATATTTTGTTCTTATAGTAACACACCTGAGGTATTGAAAAATTGTATTACTATATAAACACAAGTGGGTTACTCTATGAAGTTAGATGTGTTACTATATGAAAAACCCCACTAAAATGCTAAAAAATCAGAAGATATACGTACTCCCTCCGTCCATTTTTATAATTCTTATTTTAGTTGGGCACGAGTTGTTAAGAAAATTGATTGTCCATCTCCATTCTCAAACTTTCACTTTTTAAATAAACATGTGTCATATATTTTCTTCTTTTTCTGTCTTCTACATGACAGATTTTTTTTTGCTCATCGGATTTGTGTAACTTGCTGAAAGTAAAATTTTACTTGTTTGAGAGTGGAGATATATAAAAATTTTACATTGATGTTTATTGTTCATGGTTGAAACATGGATTTAGTTTGGAAAAAGATTGAAACGATGTTATGAAGAGCTTTTTTACATAACAAAATTTTTGAATAGAAATTGTAAATTAGAGGACTAAAATCAAAGTGCGAACGTTAGTAGGATTAAAAGCAAAATGGTGTAACTTATTATATTTCCACATGAATTTGAATTAAAGAAATAAAAGAGTAATTGCCACATCGAATGTGATCGAAATTAAAACGCATCCTGTAAGTACAGTAGTAAGAGGTTGTCGGATGAAAATTTTGAAAAATTGAAAGTTACAAAACTAAATCAAAATATTAAAAGTGTGGGGCTATCAACGCCCTAAATTATGTTATACATTCCCATTAAAATTTAAAAATCAATTTAAAATATTAATCACACCCCATTTTTTTTCTATTATACCCTTTTCCATTCAAAATCCTCTTCTTACTAAACACACCACATCTCATTTAACATTTTTCTCCTCTCACTCTCATTTAACCACAAAAAAAATCATTAAAAAAATTGTTTGCCAGGAAAAAGAACAAGGCTAAGACGAGGATAAAGAAATGAACCAGTTTTAAAATTTATGTTCGGCCAAAATCAGACGTATGCCCAATGATATGTTTGGCCAAAACCAGACGTATGCCCAATGATATGTTCGGCCAAAATCGGGCGTATGCCCAATGATATGTTCGGCCATAATCGACTGTACGCCCAATTATATGTTATGCCAGAACCAGTCGTACGCCTATGTTCGGCCGAACCTGCCGTATGTACAGTGATATGTTCGGCCACGAGTACGGCCCAACATATCAGTGCCTGTTACAACTCGTAATTTATATATATTTTGCAAAACGTAATAAAAAGTGTAAAAATTATTAAATATACTTACATTGAGGGTTTATGAAGAGAAGGTTTATGCACGAAGGGTTTTTATGATAAGAGTAACTTTATGAAGAGAGTGAGGGTTAAATAATGGAGGCCAGGAGGGTTTAAGAATGGGGTGTGTTTAAACTTTTAAAAGGACTACTTAGTAAATTTTATGGTGCAGCCGAAATTTTAATAAGTAAGATCTTCGCAGTTGTTCAATTAAATGTAGTTACATAAAAAGAGTAATTTTGATTGAATAGTGTACCTCCAACGCTTATCAGATGCAATAGTCATTTGCATCGTCTCCCCAGTAACTAGATCCTTTATAGATGTAAGCATCAGAGTTACAACCTACAATTTAAGAAATAGTACAACAAAACACTCAAAAATATTTCAAATTTTCAACCAAGTAAAACTCGATCTGTACGTATCATATTAGAATTCGTTGTAAAATAATGTTAATCGACGAACCTCATCGTTTCCTAAAGCAGCAACAGCCGAGCAAACTCTAGCTAGCAATAAATCTCCAGCCATTACAGCAAACTGCAAGTTAACACCCAAGAAACGAACTAAACGTGCAAATTAATATAACTGTAAATGTCGTAAAAAAGACAAGTATATATGAAGTGAAGTACCTTATTTCCCATCAAACAATTCACAGAACCTATCCCCCGCCTCGTCTCAGCGTCGTCTAACACATCGTCATGAAGGAGGCTTGCAACCTACAATACACTAGTACTTATCATCAATTGCATGGCTTTTCCCATAAATTTGTAGCATAAAGCTGTCGGAACAAAAAAAGCACGAACATGAAGCATCTCAGTGATCTCAGCAATACTGCGTTGTCTTGAACGCAATTTTTTTAACAACGTATCAGCATCAGTAGGTACATTTAAAGCTGTAGCCATTAACAACAACACCTGCAGAGTATATATATATTAACGACTCAAGTTTAACCCAAATGACCGAAAGACACACCATCAGCCGACGTTAGTACCACATATAGATTACTCAACATGTATAATTTTGAATTGGAATGCAACATCTTACAGTGGATCGAAATCTTTTTCCTTCGGCTCCACTTTTGAAAAAGTACTCTGCAGCAAACGCAAGCTTCGGGACCTATAATAATGCAACTTCTCCATAACCATAAATCTCTGAAACAAATACTCATTATTTGCCCACTTTTTTATTGGAACGTCCAACATTATTTACACACTCTTAATATGAAAATACCCACAAATTTAATACCCTCCCAACATCATTTTATTTTACATACATTTTACTTTACACCCTAGTCAAATCCACTTTACACCTCATCAAATCACCTAAAATACCCATCATTTATCTTACATCACCAATCACTTTATTCAATTTTCTTAAAAACCGTGACGGTCAAAGTGTGAAAAAAATGTTGGGACGGAGGGAGTAATAAATAAATAAAAGTAAAACACGAATACCTCTGTAAATACCATGGACCTTAAGCTGTTCGAAACAACCAACAATTCGTCAGCAACAACAGAAAATGGATCTACTGGCTCCTGACAAATGTTCAAATAAGTATGGGACGGAAGGAGTACCATTTTTTTCTATATTACTCTCTGCAACGACTCGTTAATGCAAATATAACTTTTTTATTCTCAATAACTTTTCACATTCAATCATAACAGTCCACAATAATACAAATTTACAACCTTTTACACATTGATTTTCAATTCTACCATATTTAAATCTCAAAACAAACACACTAAAATCTAAGTAATTTCAAGATGGGAGTACTAATGACTAACCTCAAATGCAGGGATGCTTTGACCGAGTTGTGCGCTAATTACGGCACTTGAAGCCAAAGAGGAAACAACTCTACACCCCAATGCCTACTAATCACCAACACCAATTAACAAATCAAGAAACAAAGCATCAAATAACTTCTTTTTTTTCAAAATAATAAAAGTCATTAACTCACATTTTGAAAATCTTGTTGGTGCATTCTGATACAGAGTATAAAAAAAAAAAACCAACTGACAATAATGCCAACAAACATATTTCTCAATAATCTCTTCACTTTTCAGTACTTCCCACGTTCATCAAATCTATTCTCATAACTTTTATAAAAAAATGTCATTCAACTTTATACAGAAACAATCATTTTATTCACAACGAATTCCACGGTATCTTACTAACTTATGTCCAACAATATGAACATAGAAAATCACGAGCCCTCATGATTGGTTTGAAAAAACACAAGATTAATGTTAGAATCACCTCTTGAATAGAGGATCTGGGTTGCTGCAGGAGGAGCAGTACCGGGTCGGGCCAAATGCGACGGAAAGAGTGTCGGGTTCTAGATATCATCCGCGTAAACAACATCTGGTATATATGCCAATGGACTCAAAAAAACTTGTTACATAAACTAAACTACCATCTGATGTGCACTCCAATTAATGTAGTAGTAATTTTCTACTTTTTTTTATGGGGAATTGGTTTTTTTATTTTATTCAAAACTTATAAAATGAATGAGGTACCTTAAACTATGTCATATTACATGCATTTACATTTGTCGTTTGTAAGGACACTTTTCTAGCTCTTAGATATGCCAGAATATTGCTTATAATATTCATGATACATCATCCAACATGCATTATAAAATTGGTGTAAATTAAATCTCAATTTTTTTAATTTGTAATTTAGTGGGTGTTTGCAAACTGTTTCTATAATCAATTATTTTTAAAACTCTCTTTCACAACATTTAAATAAAAAATAGAGTTTACAAACACCCCTTCAATCTTAAACATTTGGATAATTACAAATAAATCACTAATTTTAAACATTATTAAAAATTAGTTTTTTTCGACATCCTTTACAAATTAGTTTTTCAGGTTTTTTTTTATTATTCAAATTTAACACTTCGAGATTATATCATATTAAAAAAGTGAAATGTTGTAATTTAATTTGCAATATGTCATTATAAAAGGTGTATTTATATTATAAAAAATATTTAGTACGAGTACAAAGTAATAAAGACATTGAACCTTACCTTGTCTTTCACATCCCACTAAATTCTTTTTTTTTTTCTTTTTTTTAAGTAAATCTATCGAGGAATGTAAGTCATCACAGTTTAAAATAAGTAATTAGGATGATAAAAAATATTATTCGTATTTTAAAATATATATATATAGTATTAGTTAAGTTTAGATGGACCAAAAAAAATATTTGCCCACAAAATTTGGATGAAAAATAGCATAAAAAATGAATTTACAATAACAGATTTAAAATTTTAAAACAGCATAGTCATAGCTAGTTTACTATAATAATAAATCATTTCCGATTATTTTGCATGTTTTTTAAGTAAATTTCATTATATCCCTTTATGTTATCAATGCCGTGGGCCACGGTAATTATCGTTGTTTATACTCCGTATATGGCTTTTCCTAGTACAGTATTGTCTTCCCGAAGCACGTGAGAATATGCTTGTGTCTTGGGCAAAAGCATGTGATATGATATTGTGTTTTCCTTTATAAAAATGAATTAAAATTGATTACAATTTGGATATTTGTTGGGTAGTTCATGTGTTAATAATTTAATATTAGAAAATTAATGGGTTAATTCTAAATAAATACACCACTTTTAGTCTCAATATCAATTCAATATCAATTTAATCACTACCTTTACGATCATTATAAAAAACCTCAATCTTTTATCGTGTTGCAATTAAATACACATTTTTTTCTCCGGTCATCAATTGATGATGTGGTTTGCCACGTTAGATTACACATATTTTTTTTTTTCCACATCAGATTACATTTTATATAAATAAAAATAAAATTTTAAAAAATAAAAATAAAACTTCAGCTTCTTCTTGCGTCTTTCTCAACTTCTCAAACTCAATTCAATTTTCTTCTACGTCTTTTTCACTAGTCAAACTATTGCACTGTTGATACAATCTTCTTCTACGTCTTTTTCACTAGTCAAACTATTGCACTGTTGATAGGTGAAGCATATTAGAATGACATTCAACCCTTAAATGGTAGATGTTGGAATTAATGGGAATTAATTGGGTTTTGACACCCTGATCTAATTTAATTAATTAGATGGACTAAACGTTAATTAAGAAATAATTGAACGTGACATAGTCGATCTACTCGCGGAGTAGATGAACGTGGTATATTTAATATCTCAAAACCGAGTTAAGGTGAGTGAGAAATTAATTGTTGAAGTTGAAGAGTTTCAACTTGGAAGTTTGAGAATGTGGGAAATTGTCCACACATAGGAAACCCACAAAACATTTATGATGTATAAAGGTATTGAAGTAGCTTGGTAGTTCAACTATCTAAAAGAGGTACACTCCTCTAAGAGCCACACGCGCGCGCCCGGCCGTCCGGCCTGCTCAGCTTCAGATTTGGCAATTGGTCTTTGGTTGTCTTTGGGGCCCGCCTATCTTTTTGCAGACCCACGAACTCTGAAAGCCCAACTCAGGAATGGGTCCGGCCCATTCGAATTACTTCAAGAATTCTCAAACTTGGTCTTCAAGACTTATCCACGTAAGAGATATTTTCGTGATATTCCCACTATTTTCTCAACAACCTCCTAGGGTTTCTTGTGCCTATAAATACAGACTCTTCCCTCATTCTAGACTTACGCTGAAATTCGCCCCTCTGCCCTTCTACTCTTCCCTCGTCCCTAAGCACCGGCCCGAAAGCCTTACACTGTGCTTTCTTGTGCTGGATTTATATCCGAGAGTGTTCAGTTCGTACTAAGTACGTTCGCCGATACTTCTTATACAGTGGTGCTACTGTGTAAGAAGTGAAAGTCGTTTTACCTTTGGGAACGGAACGCCGTAACAGTCGAGCACTATCCTTGGCGTATTCTGTTCTGCGGGAAAAAGGATTCCCTTGACTCGACTTATTTGTGGTATTTATTTGTTATTCTGAAATTTTCGATATTGCAGTTTACACGGCGTAAACAGGTTCCAACAATCGCAGAACAGAATATTGTTAATTAATTAAACTTTTCAGGAACTAATTAATTATTGCTGCAGATATCGAAATTGATTTATTATTTGAACAATTAATTAATTTTTTGGATAATTACTGAAATAATTGAAAGTCAATTATTAATTAATTATTACACTTTAATTCATTACTGCAACAATTACTGGGAACTCATCGCCAACGCACGACGGAGAAACTCGCCCAGCGAATTCTCTTCATTCTGGTGGTCGCGCAACAGTATCGGCGTACTCAGTGATGTACAGCGGTTCGCGGGATGATGATTTTTGTGAATCATGTTGATGATGATTTTGTGAATCATGAATTTGGGACTTTCTGCTTTTAAAGAGAAAAAAAAATCTCCAGATTAAAGTTCTGGAAGTTGTGGGAGTCGGTTTAAGGCTTCATATTAAAGTTCTGGATGAATACCTGTTATGCAGGATTCTGATTAATCGGGATTGGAGCATGACTTCAATGTTTTGGAGCCTGGCTTCATTGGTTGGAGCATGGCTTCATTGGTTGGAGCATGCCTGGCTTCATTGGTTGGAGCATGGCTTCGTGATATGGAGCGGAATTGGAGCATGGCTTCATTGATTGGAGCATGCCTTCGTTTCAGAATTGATTTTTGTTAATTAATTACAGAGATATATTAATTAACTAATTGGGCGTATTCTGAGCTGATTAGATGTATTCTGAGCTGATTAGATGCGGGCCGAGTATTATGAGAACAGAATTGACTTTGTCAATTAATTAATTTAACTGAAAATTAATTAATTAACTTTTGGATAATTATTGAATAATATTCAAATTTAATTATTAATTGTCTCATGGAATTAAATATTTGTGTTCGAGAGCATAAATTTGTTTTGAATTTAGTTCAAAAGTTTTTGACTAGTATAATTTGATCGAAAATTATGCTCGAGTCAAGGGTGACAATAAAAGTCACATTTGAAATTGAATTTAATTTTGGTATGTTGACCAAAGATTAAATTAATTTTGAAGTTGGAAATAATTCCAATAAAAGAAAAATCAACGCTAGATTTTCTTTTAATGTATCGAGGTTGTGTCCAAATTTGGTGAATAAGAGAAATTCGCAAATAAAGTGGCAAGCAACTGGAACGTGGGGAAACGCATCTCCTCACATGGATACATTCGAATGTGAGGGAGAGAGGTCTCCGTCGACATGTTTGAATGAAAAGGGGTAGCTAAGGTGTGACCTTAAAGCTAAATATTGGAAAACCTAAAATAGTTGAATTCAGTGGAGTGTTTTCCACAAGTTATGTGGATTTGTTCATCTTGAAAAATCACATTCGAGTAAAAGCTCCACACGAGGAGTGAAAAAGTACTTTATTAATTTTATTGATGATTGTACAAGATTCTGCTACGTTTATCTTTTGAGAAGTAAAGACGAAGCTATAGAAGCTTTTAAACGTTACCAAAATGAAGTAGAGAATCAATTGGACACTCGAATTAAATCAATTCGTAGTGATAGAGGTGGAGAGTACGTAGCTCCGTTTGAACAATTATGTATTGAATCAGGGATTATACATCAAACGACAGCCCCTTACTCACCTCAGTCTAATGGTGTTGCGGAAAGGAAAAACCGAACACTAAAGGAGATGATGAACGCAATGTTAATCAGCTCTGGTCTACCTCAGAACCTGTGGGAGGAAGCCATTCTGTCGGCTAACCACATTCTGAATAAGATTCCTCATAAAACTAAGGATCAAACTCCTTATGAAATATGGAGGAAACGAAAACCTTCATACAAATACCTCAAAGTGTGGGGGTGTTTGGCTAAGGTTGAAGTACCGCTTCATAAACAAGTTAAAATCGGCCCTAAAACAGTCGATTGTATCTTTATAGGATATGCTTCAAACAGTAGTGCCTATCGATTTCTGATTCACAAATCTGAAGTGACGAATATGACAGAAGGCACTACAATTGAGTCAAGGAACGCAGTGTTATTTGAAAACATTTTCCCTCTTAAGGAAAAAGAGGAAGTGAGTTCGAATAAGAGAACTCTTGAAGCAACAGACGACACTGTTAGTCCTTCCACTCAAGAGAGTGAAGAACCGAGACGCAGTAAGAGAGCTAGAATTGATAAAGATTTTGGTTCAGACTTCATTACTTATGTTTTGGAGGAAGATAAACCTAAAACTATCAAAGAAGCTATGGCAAGACTAGATGCACAACTCTGGAAGGAGGCCATAAAAAGTGAATACGAGTCTATTCTGTTAAATCACACATGGGAGTTGGTCGACCTCCCTAAAGATTGTAAGCCCTTAGGATGCAAGTGGATCCTTAGAAGAAAGTACAAGGCAGATGGATCTGTTGACAAGTACAAAGCTCGTCTAGTTGCAAAAGGTTTTAACCAAAAAGAAAGGTATGAGTTCTTCGATACATACTCACCAGTGACAAGAATCACCTCCATTCGGGTGTTAGTCGCTATTGCTGCTTTGCACAATCTCGAAATACACCAAATGGACGTCAAGACGGCGTTTCTTAATGGTGAGATGGATGCTGAAATATAATGGATCAACCTGAAGGATATGTTGCTCCTGGAAACGAGAAAAAGGTGTGCAAACTCGTTCGATCACTGTATGGACTTAAGCAAGCTCCTAAACAGTGGCACTTGAAATTTGACAACACGGTGTTGTCAAATGGGTTTCGAATTAACGAATGTGATAAGTGTGTATACGTGAAAGATACACCAAATGGATTTGTTATCGTATGCTTAGGTGTCGATGACATGTTAATCATGAGTAACAATCACAATATCATAGTTAATACGAAGAACATGTTAAGTAGAAACTTTGACATGAAAGACATGGGAATAGCAGATGTGATTCTTGGAATCAAGATAGAGAGAACGTCTAATGGAATTTCCTTGACACAATCTCACTATGTGGAGAAGGTACTAAAGCAATTTAATGCCTTTGACGATCCACCTGCTAAGACACCTTTGGAACTATATGTTCACTTGAAAAAGAATAGAGGAGAACTAGTGGCTCAACTGGAATACGCAAGGATCATTGGAAGTGTGATGTACATCACGAACTGTACACGCCCTGATCTTGCATGTTCGGTAAACAAGTTGAGTCAATACACGAACAATCCAAGTCATGAGCACTGGAAAGCGTTGAAAGGGGTATTAAGATACTTAAAGTACACCCTTGATTATGGGCTTCACTACACAAGACATCCGAGTGTAGTCGAAGGATACAGTGATGCAAATTGGATATCAGACACAAAAGACTCGCTGTCCACTAGTGGATATGTATTCACTATTGGAGGAGCAGTAGTGTCGTGGAGGTCCAAGAAACAAACATGTATTGCTCGTTCCACAATGGAATCAGAATTTATAGCGTTAGACCTAGCCGCTGCAGAGGCTGAATGGTTGCGTAATTTTCTGGAAGACATTCCATGTTGGAAAAGGCCGGTACCATCGGTGACGGTACACTGTGACAGTCAAGCTGCCATTGGGAGAGCTACGAATGTCATGTACAACGGAAAGTCGAGACACATACGTCGTCGACACAACTCAGTTAGAGAATTGATCTCCACTGGAGTAATGTCCATTGATTATGTCAATACTAAGGATAATATAGCGGATCCGCTCACGAAGAGCATAAACCGAGATCAATTGAACAAGCTGGTAGAAGGAATGGGTTTAAAACCCACAAGGAAAACTAAAGCAGTGGTAACCCAACCATGATGACTGGAGATCCCAAGAACTTGGTTCAATGGGAAAACGAAGCTGTGGAAGTTAGTGATAAAACACTTGAAAAATACGACTATTCCGGACAGCACTATCTCAAGTGTTAACGACCCGTAAGATGTGGTAAAGGGTGAGTCTTCGACTCTTAATGATTCCTAGAGTATAACGGGATACTCGAAAGGAAGTCACCTATATAAATGAGAAGTGAGGGCCGCTTCGACCAAACATTTATGAACACAAAGGACGTCCATGGCCAAAATGGACAAAAACGTGAGAACGTTACGAAGACGAGATTGATGTGTGCTGACACTGTTGTCTAGGTATACACTATGGAGGAGTAGTTCAAGGCATCGCGTCCACTAAGCCGCCGATATATCCGATAGTGTTTGGCTACGGAAAGTTCAAGGCCAAAAACCACTTATCCGGACGCACGGAGATCTCACTCGAACTGAACACTGAGTTTGATGTTGTATAGATACGATTTTCACTCATGTGGGGGATTGTTGGAATTAATGGTAATTAATTGGGTTTTGACACCCTGATCTAATTTAATTAATTAGACGGACTAAACGTTAATTAAGAAATAATTGAACGTGACATAGTCGATCTACTCGCGGAGTAGATGAACGTGGTATATTTAATATCTCAAAACCGAGTTAAGGTGAGTGAGAAATTAATTGTTGAAGTTGAAGAGTTTCACTTTGGAAGTTTGAGAATGTGGGAAATTGTCTCACATAGGAAACCCACAAAACATTTATGATGTATAAAGGTATTGAAGTAGCTTGGTAGTTCAACTATCTAAAAGAGGTACACTCCTCTAAGAGCCACATGCGCGCGCCCGCCCGGCCGTCCGGCCTGCTCGGCTTCGGATTTGGCAATTGGTCTTTGGTTGTCTTTGGGGCCCGCCTATCTTTTTGTAGACCCAAAAACTCCGAAAGCCCAACTCAGGAATGGGTCCGGCCCATTCGAATTACTTCAAGAATTCTCAAACTTGGTCTTCAAGACTTATCCACGTGATATTCCCACGATTTTCTCAACAACCTCCTAGGGTTTCTTGTGCCTATAAATATAGACTCTTCCCTCATTCCAGACTTACGCTGAAATTCGCCCCTCTGCCCTTCTACACTCCTCTCGTCCCTACGCAGTGTGTTGATTTATATCTGAGAGTGTTCAGTTCGTACTAAGTACGTGATTTATATCTGAGAGTGTTCAGTTCGTACTAAGTACGTTCGCCGATACTTCTTATTCAGTGGTGCTACTGTGTAAGAAGTGAAAGTCGTTTTACCTTTGGGAACAGAACGCCGTAACAGTCGAGCACTATCCTGGGCGTATTCTGTTCTGCGGGAAAAGGGATTCCCTTGACTTGGCTTATTTGTGGTATTTATTTGTTATTCTGAAATTTTTGATATTGCAGTTTACACGGCGTAAACAGGTTCCAACAGTAGAAGAATGTGGAAGATGAGAAAAAGAGGTATTGAGGAAAATCTTCGAAATTCTAAAAAATTGACAAGAGAATGACTTGCATTGTATGTAATATAGTAGGCCGCAATAAAAAAAAAAAAAGTTGTCCTCGTGTAAAAGGGACTTCAAAAGATCAGAGAAATTGAATGTTCAAAAAAAATATCATGTTATATGTTTGTCAATGTTTGAAGAAAAATGGCAAACCAAGATATGAATGTATTGATTTGCTAAACCTTTGACACTATTATATGAGGGTGAGTTTCTTATTTTATTAAATATTTGTATATTTCTCATAATTATATTGTTATATTCATTCTTTCAGACAGTGAGAGGTAGAATAAGAGGTGAAATGAGTGATAGTAGAAGTGACTTGGATACTTATAGCCTACAATTGTAAATGTTTTGTACATTAGACGGTATAAACACATTAATTACTAGAATGTTTTTTAAGAATATTTTCCTCTCCCATAAAACATATAAATTGTAGTCATCGAACTAGTTGAACAAAATAACAAAATAATTCAATAATTGAAGAATTTCTGAAGAAATAAACCACCATAAAATTTATCATGGTCATGGATTAGATGTGTGATTGCTTTTGGATGATTTCTAGGGAATTTTGATCTTTAGGGTTAGAATAGAAGAAATTGATTGAGTTTGAGAAGTGAGAAAGACGCAGAAGAAGAACTCTATTAATTTTAAGGAGGGGAGAAGAAGAACTTGATTGAGTTTGAAAAGAGGAAGAACTCTAGAGTTTGAGAGAAGAAGAACTTGATTGAGTTTGAAAAGAAGAACTCTAGAGTTTGAGAAGCGGGGAGAAGAGGCAGGAGTTTTATTTTTATTTTTTATAAAGTTTTATTTTTATTTTTATAAAGTGTAATTTGAGGTGAAAAAAAAAATATGTGTAATCTGACGTGGCAAGCTTCGGCAAGCCACATCATCAATTGTTGGCCGGAGAAAAAAATTTGTATCTAATTGCAACATGATGAAAGGTAAGAGTTTTTTACAATAATCGTAAAAGTCGTGATTAAATTGATACTGAGATTAAATATTTATTTAGAATTAACCCAAAATTAATATATAAGAATTAATTTTCTACTTTAGACGAGACGAAATTCTTTCAGTTATCTTGTATTTTAAGTCGGATGTTAAAATCCTAAAACTGATATGTATTTAGATTTCAAAATCTAAAATTCAGGTTTCTGTTTTAATTCAAGACTAAGCATATATACTATCATACTATACAATTCAATTAATTGTCTCCATACACTTTCATATATTCAATCAAAACCCATATCAACCGATTATTACAACAATATAATAATACATAAAGATGAAACTCACCCTTTTTAAAATCTCAAAACAAATACCAGTATTATTATTTATCAGGATTTCAAAATTCTTTATAGCTAAACTTAAAACAAGCATCTCCTAATGAAAGCATGAACAATGAAAGGTCTTATGCACCTAGAGCAAAAACATGCTTCCAAACGAGGATTATAACTATTCTGTGGAAAGAGGATTTTTATTTCTAAATGTGTGTAGTTTGAGACTATAACTTGCCTTTTCACTTTGTTCTTGTGATGACTCTTTTCGTAAGCTCTACAAGTGCACGCCTAGATACTCGAACATCCTCATCGTCGCTCTCTTTAAGTGAGTCAATTGCAGCTGAGGCGAAGTTAGCATGCTTTGCGGCGAGCTCCCTCGTTCTCTGAATTCCTCGACTTCTTCCAAGGAAATCTAGAGCCTGTAGTTTCATGTTTACAAGATAGAGTTTAATGAAAATCAGCATATGGATTAATTGACCTTTTTCTTTCTATTTTTGTTGTTAATTTGAAATTATCCAGTGCAATGCATGATTAGTATATTAACAATTATTTTTTGAACAGAGTAATGTAGAACGGGTCTAAAACAACATTCAAAATCACAAAAAAAAGGGTTGGTCTGCTATGGACTCGAGTGCATGTTGTGCACCCTAGTTCATGTTGCACTTTTTGGTAAATGGTGTTGCACTTTTCAATTATTAAAATGTATAATAATATTTTTAGTAATAATTGAAAAGTGCAACACCATTTACCAAAAGTGTAAGTCAGTAAACTGAAAAGTGCATGTGGACTAGGGTGCACAGCATGCACTCCAGTGCATACTAGACCTTACCCAAAAAAAATCCATATTTTAGATCAGAAATTTTGATTTTTATATATGCATTATAAATGTGAGATTAAAGAAAAGTTTAAGGAAGAATATCATACACGATCCACATTAGCAGGATTGTGAAACCCTTGATCAACAATTGTCCGAAGCTCTGGAAACTCCTCCATAGCAAACAATATTGGAGCAGTTATGATCCCCTGAAAAACAAATTATGTTAGTTCAGAGGCATTGTTGGGTTGACATGCTGAAAAAATTTAACCGTCGCTAAGGCAGTTCGGTAGCCGACGTTCGACACGACATTTTTTATTACAAAATTGAACTGAAACCTTATGTACGGCGGTTCAGTCTTGGTTAAGAATTTTCAAAATCAAAACTGGCAGTTAACAAGCGGTTTGCAGTTAAACCCTCAGTTCGGAACCGAAACCGAAGCAGTTTTAAGGGTGGTTTGGTTTCGACTAAGTCCCTCAATTCAGAGTTGGCGGTTTTTCGTGCGCACCTCTATGCTAGGGTGATCGAACCGTGCGCACCCCTATCACACAAGCTCAAACAGGGAATCAAGATTTGCAAGAAAACAGATACATCAAGATTTTTGGTAGAGTTACTTCCATATCTATACTGTCTTTACACGACTGTGCTATGAGTTTCAGAATTCAAGGTCTCGTTTAGTGTGCTAGATTGTTTTTCTACATGAATGCAGACATGAATATTTGTGTAACATGAACATAAAAACAGAGGATTCACCACTATTCTATTACTGCGAAACAAGAGTATATCTCTTATGAACCAGGTTTACGGTTACTCACTTTTCAAATTAATATCTTTTAACATACGAAATATCACGTTTTATAGCATTCAAAGTATTGCTATTAATAAATATTTGATTAAATGTCTTATTCTCCTCGAAATTCACTAAACAGTAGTATTACTGAGTTCACCATAAAACTTTCATGACCAACAAATGAATAATATGAAGCTTACATGGCGAATGTCGGACAAGGAGCCCTTTCCTAAAGAGGCCGATGTGCCCGTGAAATCAAGAACATCGTCTATCAACTGAAAAGCCAAACCCTGCACAACCGCACCCGCACTATATTTTCATAGGGAAAAAATATTTCATATTATAACATAGTTCACCGTGCTAGTAGCATTAACTGACCAAATGTTTTCCGTATTCATAAGCCAAAGCTGAAACTTCAGGTCGCTCGCCAAGAATTGCGACTGCCTTGCAGCTATTTGAAATCAACGAACCCGTTTTGTAGTACGTCTTCTCCATATAGAATTCCATGCTGCATGCACATCAAACAAAATACCAATGTTTTAACCCGAATTCAAGGGAAAGTGTGATCAGATTATAACAGTAGTTCAAGATTATTCAAGGGGCGTTCAGCTTGTACAAAAAATGATTATTCAAGGGGCGTTCAGCTTGTACAAAAAATGATCAATTCATACTTCGTACGAGGTAATGCAAATTAAAAAAAGGCAATCATTATCACACGTTTTGATTAGCTATCTTCCCCCTTATAATCATTTCTCCTAAATTGTGACGGGCACAAGATTTTTTCTCGATGCTATCATAAATGAGACCATGTTTCATTTAAGTATTTGTCAAGTTGTGGCCCACATTTATTAACAATTATCCTTACTTTTACACAAATTACATCAATTGTCACTCACTTTTCCTTTCTCTCTCCACCTTTTTTATTTTCTTACATTTTCCACCAACAACTTTATATAAAATACTACTCTGTATATAAGTTTTTGTCTAATAAGAGTAAATTTTACTCCAACCAATCATTGAATTCATCAAATCAAGTTGCAACAACTATACATTTTAGGTTTTTTACATCTACCTTTTGTGAAAAAGGAAAAATACGATTTTTTGTCTTGTAAGTTGCAGTTTTTTTTTTTTTGGTTTTTGTCCTATTAATTTTTGCACTTTGATTTTGGTTATGTACCTTACAATTTTTCGAAATTTTCACCTGGCAACCTGCTACTACGGGTCACGTTTCCGGTCACATCCGGCGTGACAATTAATATTTTTTTTTTTCTTTAATTCGGATCCACGTACCAATATAATAAGTTACACTCTTTTTTACTTCGGGTGCTACTAACTTTCACACTTTGATTTTGGACCTGTAACTTACAAATTTTCAAATTTTTTGTATGGCAATCTGCTACTTCGGATCACGTTTTTGGTCATTTGATTATGTTGTTATTGTTTCTCCATAAATATGGGGAATTCAATCGAATTAGTGATTGACAATTCTCAATATTGTTTTAGATTGATTTTTTGGGCAATTATCCCTAATTTTTTGGTTGTTTGTTGTTCATGTATGTTCCAACAAAAGGATGATTTGTGATGTTTTTTTGTGCAATTGTTCTAGCTTTTTTATTGTTCATTATGTTTCTGCAAATAAATGATTTTATATGTTTTTTTTTTTTTTTGTGCAATCGTTCCTAATTTCACAAATGTATGTTTTGCAAAGAGATTTCTGGATGCTTTTACAAATTTTAGATTGGTGTTTGTTGTTCATGGTTGAAACCTGAGTTCAGTTTAGAAGAAGACTAAAACGATGTTATGCAGAGCTTTTCACAGAATGAAAATTTTGAAAAAAAGTAAGTTATAGGACTAAAATCAACGTGGGAAAGTTAGTAGGACTATAAGCAAAAAGGGTTGGTCTGCTATGGACTCGAGTGCATGTTGTGCACTCTAGTCCATGATTCACTTTTCGGTTGTACTAACTTGCACTTTTTCATGATTTACACTTTTTGGTAAAATGGTGTTGCACTTTTCAATTATTAAACTGTATAATAATATTTTTATTTATAGTGACTTACACTTTTTAGTAATATTGTATTGCACTTTTTAGTTTAAACTTACACTTTTCATTAAAAATTGTGATACTGACTTGCACTTTTTAATAATATTGTGTTGCACTTTTCAGTAAAAAAATTTGTTGGCACTTTTCAGTTATAGACTCTTACACTTTCAGTTATATTGACTTACACTTTTCATTAATATTGTGCTGCTCTTTTCAGTAATACCGACTTGCACATTTCAGAAATATCGTATTTCACTTTATACTAATTTATACTTTGGCTTGTTTGGTTTGCTAGATAGGATAGATATATTAGGATATGATAGATATATCAGGATAAGATTTAGTGGGACAATTTGAAAAATTGATTTAAAATTTATGTTTGGATTGATGGATTAAATTTTAAAGTTTATATGATAATTTATAATCAAGTTTAATTTATAATCAAGTTGTTTGGACTGTGGGATAAAATTGAAAAAATATTATTATATAGTTTAATAATTAAAAAGTGTAACATCATTTTACCAAAAAGTATAAATCATGAAAAAGTGCAAGTCAATACAACTGAAAAGTGTAACATGGACTAGAGTGCACAACATGCACTCGAGTGTATACTAGACTAAACTAAGCAAAAATGGTGTAACTTGTTATATTGCCACGTGAATCTAAATTAAAGCAAACAAAAAAATTGTCACGTAGCAAGTTGCCGGACGAATTTTTAAAAAAAGATGTAAGTTACAAAACCAAAATCGAAGTGCTAAAAGACAAATTCTCCCATCCAGTGATGCAATTGAGTGTATATATAGATACACGTGGATTTTAATGTTCAATTTCACTCAATTTAATCTTTAACTCAACATCTAACTCAATTTATTGAAATTCAGATTCAATTGTATAGATGCAACCAATTGCACTCAATGTATCAATGTGCTAAAATTAATATGACCATAACCAAAATGAGTGTAAATTATAGGATTTCCTGAGAAAAACTATGCTCAAGTGGTTGGCACCGACCTTTTATGTTCAGTTAAATGTTGTTATACAAAAAATATATAAATAATTTTAATCAAATAAAAAATCAATATACTCCTAATATAATAACAATAATTAATTACCTATATAATACTATCAAAGTTTTAATAACTAACATACCTTGATTTCATGATTTGTACATACCTTGATTTCATGATTTGTGGGTGAGGATTTTCAACGAGGGAGACAAGTATGGATGTATTCAGCTATGAAAGTTATAATCTACTTTATTTTATTTTATTTTAATCATATATATAAAATTACCAATACACCCTTAATTTCTTTTTAAAAGTTGAGGTGGGGCCAGTGACTAGGGGTGGAAATAGATTGGGCCACCCGACAGGGGCCTACAACCTAGCCTATTAAAGGCCTTATCAAGCCTGACTTATTAATAATATGAGTCGGGCTTAAGGCTTTTCAAAAATCGTTATAATGTTTGTATTTAAACTTATCGTTGTAATGCATTTGTTTTGGACGTTGAATATTGAATCTTCTAAAAGGCTCGTAGGCCTGGTCTATTTACTTAATAGGCCAGACTAAGGCTACAAAAAAAGTCTATCATAGATAATAGACCAAGCTTGGGCCCAGTGTTCATAAACCAGGCCCAGGCTATTTCCACCCCTACCAGTGACACCCTTAGTCACTTATGTGTCGTCCCCGCTTTTAAATCATTTCATTAATTTTCAATCAACAATTATTTTACCATAATTCTTTTTGTAATTCTCCATTTAAAGATTTTCATTACCATTTCAATTGGAGAATTCGAACGATGCATCCCCTCGATATATATATAAAAAAACGAGAAATTCGGATTGAATAGTGTACCTGCAACGCTTATCAGACGCGGTAGTCATTTGCATCGTCTCCCCAGTAACTAGATGCTTTATGGCTGTAGCCATCAGAGTTACAACCTACAAATTAAGATAGAGTAGAACAAAACATATTTCAAACCAATTATCAACAGAGTAATACTTGATCCGTATCATATTAGAAAACATGCTCGTCGTTGTAAAATAATGCTAATTGACGAACCTCATCGTTTCCTAAAGCAGCAACAGCCAAGCAAGCTCTAGCTAGCAAAAAATCTCCAGCCATTACAGCAAACTGCAAGTTAACACCGGAGAAATTAATATAATTGTAAATGTAAAATGTCATAAAAAAGACTAGTATATATGATCGAAGTACCTTATTTCCCATCAAACAATTCAGAGAACCTATCCCCCGCCTCGTCTCAGCATCGTCTAACACATCATCATGAAGGAGGCTTGCAACCTACAATATAATACACTAGTATTTATCATCAAAGGAAACATGTAGCCTGGTATTAAATAAAATGTGACAAACTATTAAACAAACATACTTCTCACTACCAATTTCATACTCTATAGTCCTCAGAAACTTGATGTTTTCCAGAAATTTGTAGCATAAAGTATAATAGTCAGAACAAAAATAAAAAAAACACGAACATGAATCATCTCGGTGATCTCAGCAATACGGCGTTGTCTTGAACGCAATTCTGTGGGCAACGTATCAGCATCGGTATGTCTAGGTACATTTAAAGCTGTAGCCATTAGCAACAACACCTGCAAGGTATATTAACGAGCCAAGAAACCATTTTTCATAAACGTAAATTATGCAAAAATTCATGTAATTATAATCAAGAAGAATAAGGCAGAACATGATGGAATCTAAAGACATAGATATATGGTTATATAGGAGATTTCCATAATATATTGTTTAATTTTGAATTGGAATGCAAGATCTTACAGTGGGTCGAAATCTTTTCCCTTCGACTCCAATTTTGAAAAAGTACTCTGCAGCAGACGCAAGCTTGGGGACCTATAATAATGCAACTTCTCCATAACCATAAATTTCTGAAACAAATAATAAATAAAGCCGGAAACAAGAATACCTTTGAAATTACCATGGACCTTAAGCTGTTAGAAACCACCAACAATTCATCAGCAACAACAGAAAATGGATCTACTGGGTCCTGAACAAGGAAAAGATGGCTACTCTTATAAACATCAAAGATGAGAAAGAATGATAACTTCATCAAATTATCCTTAGTTACAATTGAATTCAAGTATGAAAATCATATTATTTTATTAAGCGCAGCAAGACTGATGTACTGTCCCCACGGACCAACACGACGTGTTTTGTCCTTACTTCGGGTTACTTATCCAAAAATTACTACAGGTCAAACATGCACGTATAAGTATGTTTGATTTGAAATTTCAAAATCTAAATCCGGTTTTACAATGGCAAGATATCCACCAGTACAAATCCTACAAAGCTAAATTCCTCTCTTTTTCTACATCGCTCTCTGCAATGGCTCGTTAATACAGAAATGATATTTTTTATTCCCGATATTATTTTATTTACCACTTTTCACACTCAATCACTACAGTTACAATCAACAATAATACAATAATGCAAATTCGCACACTCTTTTCACATGGATTTCATTCAAAGTTCTCTAAATTTCAAACTAAACATACGTAAAGCTCTTTCACAAAGAGAACCAGAAAACAAACATGCATCTTGTTGGTGCATTCTTTCAACACATTTTCAACTATAGAACCTCAGTATCTTTAAATAACGAATGGCTAACCTCAACTGCAGAGCTGCTTCGATGACGAGCTTCTTGTTCTGCGCTAATTACGGCACTTGAAGCCCAGGAAGAAACAACTCTACAACCCAAAGCCTACTGATCACCAGCACCAATTAACAAATCAAGAAACAAAGCATCAAAATAACACAAGTCATTATTAACCTCGTACCGAATCCAAAAGTTAGGCCAAAATCTTGTTGGTGCATTCTGATACAGAGTATAAAAACCCAGGTGACAATAATGCCAACTAATCAACAACATATTTCTCAATAATCTCTTCAGCTTAGCTATTTAGGGCAATAATTAAAAATGATAAAATATCCCAATTCCTACTAACTTATCTTCCAATCATCACTTAATTACTTATCTTTACACCCAAGCAATACCCTATAATACCTTTCTTTTATCTTAAAACTTGTGTCAAACACATTATGTGCATACAATTGGTGGAAAGGAATATCCATGTTTAGTAATTAATTTGAAGGTAACTTACTGGCCAAGATTCAGTAGATTCAAAGCTATAAATGTAGACAATAAAATCATTGAAAAAACACAAGAATCAATCACCTGTTGAATGGGGGATCTGGGCAATACCGGGTCGGGGAAAAGGCGGCGGAGAGAAGATCCGGTTCTGGATATCCGGGTAACGACCCGTATAAACAACATCTCGTATGCAGATTACGTGGTTGAACGGGAAAACAGAGTCCAAAAACAAGGACGAAACTTGTACGGGGACTGCAGCAAATGTTCTTACATAAACTTCCCCCAAAAAAAAAAAAAAAAAGCGATGATGTGACTCCAATTAATGTAATTTTCTTTTTAAATGAATCTGATTTCTTAAAATATAGTCTTAACTCTTAATGTCATATTACATGCATTGACATTTTTGTAGGGACACTTTTCTCATCAACCCTAGTTTGGATATTTCAATTGGTTTACGTTCGTAATTACTGTATTTTTTAGTTATTTGATATACATTCTATCTAATATTTTTTGACATATGGAATAGAATATTTATTTTAGGTCTTATAATTAGACATTATATCTATTAAACATGTTACTTATTAGTTGCAAATGAGTTTATTTGTAATCTAATTTAAACATTGAAATAATTATAAATAAATTACAAACTTTGAATATTGTTGTAAATTAATCATTCGCGAGTATTTTTAATGTCTAAATCTGACGTTTCAAGATTAGATTTTAAAATCGACGACGTTTCAATAACAGTGCAACGTCGACTAACCATGTTAGATTCGAACACATAACTGGTAGCCCGTAAAACATCGTTTCATTCAAATATTTAGATTAAATTTTAATTTATTTCACACTTAAGTTAAAAAGACATTGAAGATCAAATTTATTTGGTTTGATAATTGAGTATGGATTTAATTAACCGTTTTTGATAGTTTAGATTAATTCCATTTCATTTTTATTGGTTGTTTGATAACTTAAATTAAGGTTAGATTATGCTTTAAAATGTATAAAGTTTATATATCATCAATCTTAGTTTAATCGTCTTTGCTATCACACATGATCACATCACTGTAAGAGTGAACTAAATAATTACTCTATTGGTTTTATTTTAGATTCATCATTTACTATATATTTCTACATTTTATTTTAGATTCTTCATTTAATATTTGTATGACTCATTTTAAATTTATCATTTACTATTTGTATTAAGTTAATGTTAGAGTTATTTATTAATATTAAATAATATAAAGTAGAGATATGACAGTTTTTTTTTTTTTTTTGTAATAAAGTACAGTAGCAAATGAAGTTTAAAGTAAAAAAAATTGTTATTATATTACAAAATCAGGAAATTATGAATCTAATTTGAAACGTCTATATTTTAGAAATGATAAATTTAAAATGGGATGGAGGAATATTATTTTAAAGAAATTGGATAATCCGGATGGGATGGAGGAATATTATTTTAAAGAAATTGGATAATCCGGAGTACTATATAAAATAGGATTAAAAAAAAAAAAGTTATAATTTTATCCATTTAAAAAACAAATTAAATTATGCACTTTTAATTGTTTTTAGGTTAACTTTTCTTGTTTAAACTGTGAAAATGAAATGTAGTAGCATAGAAAAATGAATTTACAATAAAAGATTTGAAATTAAAAAATTCTAGAATAATAAAATTATTTCAGATTTTTTTTTGAGTAAATTTTATGCAGTCACATATTTTATACTCCCTCCGTCCACCTATATTGTACTGTACTTATTTCTCTTTATACATGTTTTAAAAATATTGTTTGTATATAAATAAGGTAGAGAATAAAATAGATAAAGTAAAAATAAAATAAAGTAAGTGTGACATAGTATATTAAAAACAAAAATATATACTCCCACCGGACGGGTATAAGTTTCTCACTTCTTTTGGGTGTTTAGATTAAGGGCATGTTTGTTTTGGGATTTTGAGGATTTTGAAATCCGGATTTCAAAATCTAGTGGATTTCAAAATCCTAATGTTTTTTATGGTTTGTGTTTGTTTTGGGATTTAAATAGGGTAGGATTTAAGTTTATAGTATAGGATTATAGGTATTTATATAGGGTTTGTAGGTATTTATAGAGTTGACTTTTATAGGGTTATAGGGTGGGATTTTGAAATCCTGAATCAAAATTCCAAACTGTAACGGGGGTGGAGTTTCGAAATCCCAAATCCGGATTTCCCATCCCAAAACAAACATGCCCTAAGGAATATGATAAAATAATAGATGTAGTACAAGTGATGTGATGGTGAGAGAGAAAATAATAGATTAGTATGAGATAAAGTATGATAAAATAATAGATAAAGGATAAGTGATGTGATTGGGAGAGAGAAAATAATTTACTAAAAATGGAATGAGAAATTTATAGTGGGACATTCAAAAAAGGAAAGTGAGAAACTTATAGTGGAACGGAGAGAGTACATTTTATATGCACGACAAGTGATTGTAGACCAACTTAGTGGGTGTTTTCAAACACTATAAGGTTCTTAAAAGCACTTTTTTTCAAATAGAACCACTTTTGGAGTGTTTTCAAACACAACCAAGTGATTAAGTTAATTTGTTAAAAGTGATTTTGATGAAGTACCCCTCCACCTACTTCTAATAACTTCTATGTGTTTTTCATCATTACAATAATCAATTTTACAATTTTACCCTCACAATTTAAATAATATTTCATCTTTACACATTATCTATCCAAATGTAATAATGGCGTTTTTTGTAAATTTATAAAAAAAAGTGGTTTGTTTTGTAAACACCACAACATATACACAATTGATTTAAAGTGCTTAATTTTAAAACACTATCAACTTTCAATTTTATTACAAAAATCAATTTTAATCACTTTGAATCAATCAATATGATTTGCAAACACACCCTTACTGAAACTTTAACACATGTAGTTCTCATTATTATAAAATGTGATTAATTTTTAAGTTAACATCTATATATATATATATTTACAAACTTTTGTCATGACACATGTCACAACCACGTTGATCTATTTCAACCTCCTCTTCTTGAAATTACTCCATTTCAAATTTCTTCTATTCTCCTTCATTCATTCTCTTTTCCAAACTTTCAACCTCAACCTTAATGTTTTAATCTTAATATGTGCCCATTGATTTGGGTTAACTTAATTACATTTTAATTTATTTATTTTCACTTATACCTTTCATCATCTTCTACCCACCTCCCAACCCTCTTCTACGGCGACTTTACTAATTCACCACCTCGATTACATGTCGTTGTGGCAAGAGTTTTAACTGTGAGTCAATTTTTAATCTTAATTAATTCATACAATTTTCTCAATTCTTCACTATTTTTCAGATTCTTCTTCTTTTTCTTCAGTTTTACAGATGTTGTGTGAATTGTTGTTATCCTTTCATCTTCTCGGCTCATCTCAAATCTCTCCCACTACTGCTTCACTTTGTCGCCTCGATTACACTCTTCCGCGTGGTAAGCGATTCGGTGAGTCAATTTTCTAACCTTTGAATCGTACAATTTTCTAATCTCTGTATTTTTTTTCAGATTTATTTTCTTCGGTTTTACGCGCGTATGATGTATGAATCAGTAAGCTATCGTGAGATCATATATTGCAACCATTGGTTTAAGTTCCATTTTGTTTATTTACCTTCTTAGAAGGACTTTAATTCTTTAGATTAATCAATTAGATTTTTCTTTTTTTTAGAATGCTCTTGCTACATTTAAATATTCTGGGGTTGTTTCGATGTGATATTTTTTCATTTTAAGATTGTAATATCTAATCATTGTTGTTGCTGAATTAGAATGGCTAATGTTTCAAATTTTTTTTTTTTTTTTTGAAAATTTCAAGTTTGGTACTAATTGATTTGTTCAAGAAATATGCAAATTTTTACAATGAGGAGATTTTTTTATCTCAGTCAATTCTAATAGAACTCTATTATGATATAAATATGAATCTCATTTGCTTTTTTCATGTTGTAACCTGACAATTGTGTAAGTTTTTGGCCTAATGTTTGGGGTATTTTTTCCATCAAGCATGTGTTTATGCATTCAAACATCAATCCCTCTAAATTAAAATTTGTTTCAGATGATGGTGGAGTAGTAGATGTACGTGCTTGCTACACTGATACAAAATGTTGGACATTTCGGCATAAGGTTCGCTTTAATTGATTATTTAATGTGCCATGCGTATTCACTTTTCTTGCTCTTTATGTAAAAGTATGGTTTATTTCAAAAGTTGTGATTTATGTGATCTTACTCAGTCTTCTATGGATATCTCTTGCGGCAGCGTATCGTCTTCTTAGTTTTTGCCTCCGCTTCTAATGGAGGTCATGATGTCAGTCCACCTCAATTAGGTAAGGTGTGGTGTGTGCTTGGGTTTTACAATTGCTTTTTTTTTTTTTCGTCCGACGTTTGATCATATCAGTACGCTATAAAGTTGACATATATTTTCGGGATTGTATACAATTTTTATACTACAATCATCAATTTATTACTGCAGGAATTGATTTCAAAACTATTTCTTGGTGTGTAGGTTATGGGAGATATCACAAAAGCAAAAGAATTGTGGACATTTTATTGAGTTTAATATACACCATACTTTTCTAGAGAATTCATCCACACCATTCATTTCACCTCATTGTTATATTTAATATTTACTGTTTCTGTCTTCTACCTATTCACTGAACACATTTGAATTCATTCCAGACACTCTCTGTTATCTCTGTTGCTCTCATATATATATATATATATATATTTGCAGAGCAGATATTCCTCTCATAAAAATCCATTGTCAACCTAATGGAAGTATATTAATTAATTTATATTGAATTGTTGATTACATTGTTTTGATTTGCCCTTTCTTCATAATCTGCAGACTAAGTAATTCTTTTGTTCTTTTTGGAATGTTCTCCGACTCAAAAGTTACAATTCTACGAGTATGGTGAATTTCTCAAGCTTGGTATGAATTGATTTTTTCAATTGCAATGTCTACTCTCTAGGTTCTTACTATTTAGATGGATTGTACTCCAAATTGAACAATATGTTGTAATCTGCACAATATGGTATGAGATTGGATAATTTGTCTTCTATTTTTACTTTCTAGATTGTACGTTTTAGGCAGCACGAGTATAAATAAAAAGGATGATGTAGAAAATAGCTAGATTTCACACGCATGGAGAGAATTCTAGAAAGAACAAGCATGGTTATGGCTCATATTGGACCTAAATTCTACTTTTAATCTTAGGTGATGTAAACTAAACCTATACAAGCTTCAAGATTTTGTGTTGTAATTTTATGTACTGTCAAGTAAGGTTCAATGTCACATTATTCAGTAGAAGCATCTGATTTTAACCTTTTTACACCTTGAAATTCTTTTAGCAGTATTTACTAGCTGTATTTCATTACATTAGTTAGTTTGTTCCAACTCTACTTTAGTTAGAGAGAGAGAGAGAGAGAGGTGTAATTTGAAAGAAAACCAATTTTTTTTTTGTTTATAGGTTAAACTTCACTGATTATTTTGTGATTATCAATATTTATTACAATTGATAAATTTTTTAGATTTTTGCATTAATTATTTGGTAACTCATTTCCTTTTGCTATTTTTATGAGGTATTGACCACATTCTTAACTTAATTTTTTTTCATATTCTTAAAGTTAAAGCTGTCGAGGGATATGCTTTATGTTTTTTTGGGAGTAGTGGTGATAATGCTTTTAATAATATAACAGAGGTGTGTAGTTTTTAATTTTTTGAGTTAATTTTACAAACAATATGAAGGTAACTCTAAAGAAAAACAGTAGAATATTGCTCCATGTACACTTTATTATTTGTGTTGTTTGACAACTTCCGTCGTGCCTCGGATTATCTCGATTCTAGGTAAATTTTCAGAAATTTGATTTGATTGGGCAAAACTTTGGTAATTGTTATTATATAGTATTTCTTTATTCAATATTTTGATTTGTATAGTTTTTATTTTTTGGGCGGTTATGTGGCGTAGAACATATTCACAATTTATGGCATTGCTCCTAAATAAATGTCAATAGATTTTGGAACTTTTTTTGGTAGTTGGGTCTTTTTACGAATTCTTTCATAATTTGATTTACAATGCTCTCTTTTGCAGGTTTCGATACAACTTATTTCCAAAGCTCTCATCTTCTTGGTGAACGAAGAGTGTTTATTCCATTACTTTATCCTTCTTTAATGAGATTTATTGATGCCGGAAATATATAAAATTTTTAAGTTGTTCGTACATATTGATGGGTTATAGATATACGTGTTGTATTTTATATCAATTTATTATTAATTCATATTTGATGGTTATACAGAGCCATTATTTATATATTTTCATATGGTATTTTGCATCACTTTTTATGGTTATCATATCCATGTATTGATTCGTTATAAATAGAAGCTTCATATATATTGTCATTATTTTAGTGTGCATTTGTTTTAGTTGGGGCACTATCATTCTTTTGTATTAAATGATTATTTTAGTTTTATTTGCATTTTTAATATCTTATTTTATTTGTGTTTAATTTAGCACTTATTGACTACTATAATGAGATATATATTAAATTGTTGTGGAACTAACTATTGATTTATAGTTCTCTTACCACACCAAACAATTTGACTTATTGTAATATAACATAAAAATTGGGGATGAATGAGAAAATTGATGGATTTTTTTGTTAGATTTCTACTCCTAAAGGAAAATCTCCTTATTTCACATTTGAATTTACATTTATTGATGGATCATTTGAATTTATTCTCAAGTAAATAACTATTTTATATTGATGATAAAATTATTAAGTATATTCTTTAACGACACAAATTAATATTTAATTGTCATGTTTTTTGCAATGGTCGGATGGAAGTTGATGCGGCCTAAAAATGTCACTTAATAAGGAGTCGACACGTGTATAAGGGATAGGATAAAAGTGAAAGGATCAGATTATGAAATATGCTCTGAGGAGAAATCCTCTCGGGAGATCCCTTTGGAGGGAGCTACCGCCAAAGAGAAGCTTCCAGAAGAATTACTTTGGAGGAAGTTCGTGAGCCTTGAACGTAGGGAGGTTCCGCTATTTTCGGCTTGGACTCGATAGAAGATGGACCTTATCCTCTATTATCCGGGGGAACCGAGTCAAATAAAGAGGAGATATGGCCGAGTCTTCGGGAAGTGGAGGAAAGAAGGCTTCGTCCACTCCGCAGGACCGAGTCTGGCGGGTAGTTCCGGAAAAGAAGGAAGGCTTGACTTCCTCTCCAGCTAATATCTCTATAAATAGGTAAAATCGAGGAGATTTCCAGGTTAGACTCTCGTACATCACGCATTTACTAAATTGAATACAATCTACCTTTGGGAGATCTTTCAAGAACTGTTCTTTATATATCAAGGATCCCGAGATCCTTGGGAGAGATTAATAAGCCCTATACTGACTTAGGCATCGGAGTGTCCGCGCCGGACTCCCCTCCGGCGTGTTCTTTGCAGGTTCTTGAAGGTTTTGAACGAAGGCAACACACTTGAAGCAACTATTCGTATTCGAAGAACAGGACGCTTAATCCTGAGGATATATAATCCTCTCGTGCAAATTTTGGCACATCAACTGGCGCCGTCTGTGGGAAAGAATTGAAAGATTTTCTCACGAATTTCTACCTGTTTGAGCAAATGGGTGGCGGAGACAAAACATCTATTTCTGGAAAGAAAAATCTTCCGGGTGAGAATCCCCCTTTGCCGATCGATCCCCTACCAATGGGAGGCCGGGGGAAAAACCCAATTCATGCGCCTTCTGGATCAAATCATCCGTTGGCGCCCACTCCAGATTTAGGTGATGAGAATCATCCCTTACCGGTCCGGGAGGGAATAACCGGGGATCTTGAAACCCCAGAGCCCCAGACCGCAGATCCTCAGCGAGAGGATATTCCAGACTCAGGGACACTCTTGATCTCTCCCGATCAATTGAACGCCCTCATCAGACAAGCCGTAGATAAAGCCTTTGTGGATCAAAGGGACCAGATTCCCAAGGTTGCACTAGGGAATCCAGAGGTACTGCCCCATAGACCCCAGGATGAGGCACCTGGGACCTCCCAAGTGTTGTCCAAAGAGATGGGGATACGAGTGGAAGAGGATGATAAAGTGCCCTCGCGAGCGGAAAGAAGCATTCCCCTTCGAAGCACTAGAAGGAACGTAGAACCGGCACCCCGAGGGACAGAACCCCTTGAGACAGAAGAAAGCACTGATGATACCTACGGAGGGCCAGTTAGCGACCAGCTACAGGCTCTGCAGAAAGAGATGAAGGATATGAGGAGACAGATGGACAACCGAACCAGTAGATCCGCTCACACATCCGGGTGCCAGTTCTCTCCTAACATATTACAGGATGAGTTACCATTCAACTTCAAGCCCCTTAACTTTGAATATGATGGTACGACAGATCCTTACGAACACTTAGTAAGGTTTGAAAACGCTGCGCTATTACATCGCTACGGAGAAGGAATTAAGTGCAGGGTGTTCCTGACCACCCTGGCCAAAGCAGCGCAGCAATGGTTCACTCAGTTCGAACCTAATACCATCCGATCCTGGGAAGAATTCAGTGAGTTATTTCTCCATCAATTTGCAAGTGCCCGGAGACAGCCAAGGGCCACCTTGACCCTCTTCAATCTGAGGCAGGGGGAGAGCGAAAGCTTAAGAGCTTTTCTCCGGAGGTTTAATCAGGCAGCTCTGGAGGTCCCTACAGCCTCTCCGGAGGTGAAGATCAACGCCCTCACTAACGGATTACGAGATGGGGATTTCTTTTCCTCCTTAGCTAAGAAGCCAGTTAAGAATTTCGATGAGCTGCTGCACAGGGCTGAGAAGTACCTCACTTTAGAGGAGGTCCGTAAGGCCAAAAGGCTGGAGGTTAGGCCACCAGATCGAGAGAGAAGAAGGGAAGGTCCCTCCAGACGATCCAGCCCAGAGGTCCCTCGGACCTCTGGATCAACAAGAGATAGTAATCCCTCCGGAGGTCCCCGGTCTGGCCCTCGTGGGAGATTCGATAAATACACGCCCTTGAGGATTGAGCCTGCTGAAGTACTGGAGGTAGCTGGAGACCATCCAGACTTGAAATTCCCATATTCCAGAAATCGAGGACCTCAGAAACCCAAGTCTGACCGATTCTGTCGATTCCACAATGAGTATGGGCATGATACGAACCAATGTTACCACTTGAAGGACGAAATTGAGAGGATGATCCAAGCGGGTCATCTAAAAGAATTTATATTCAGAGATAGGCAGGGCCCTCGAGGGCAGAAGCGGAAGGATCACGAAAGAAAACCAGAAGAGAAGGAAACCAGAGAAGCAGCTGAAGATATGCCCCCTCCTCCACCGAAGAGAGGAATAATCCACATGATAGTGGGAGGGCCAGCTGATGGGGATTCTTTTCGGAAGAGGAAGCAAAATGTCCGGGCTCTAAGAGCAGAGCAAGGGAGCCAGTTAAAAGAAGTGGGGCGCATGACGGAGACGCCCAATATCCGATTCGGCCCAGAAGATGTGAAGGGAGTTAAGGAAGATCACAACGACTCTCTAGTGATCACTACCGACATAGCTGGATTCGATGTTGCTCGAATCTTCGTAGATACGGGAAGTTCGGCTGACATCATGTTCTTTGAATGTTTTAAGAGAATGGAGCTGAATGTGAAGCTGCGCCCTGTAGATACCTCTCTGTATGGTTTCTCCGGAGGAGCAATCCAACCTTTGGGGTCAGTGATGTTACAGGTAGGATTGGGAAATGCTCCAGCTCGGAAGGTCCACGTGGTGGAGTTCCTTATCGTTGATATTCCCTCGTCGTACAATGTTGTGATGGGACGGCCCAGCCTGAATCTTTTTCAGGCAATCATCTCCACATTTCATATGAAAATGAAATTCCCTACAGCTACAGGGGTGGGAGAAGTGAGAGGAGACCAGTATCAAGCACGGAAGTGCTATGCAGAGTCCGTGAAAATGGCAGATAGAGCCCTAACTAGGGGCCTGGAGCGGATGAGAGGAGATGACCCTGAGGTTAAGAGGAAGAAAGTAGAAGGAGTGGCACCTGAACAAGTAGATGTTAAAACAGACGAGGAACTGATGAGCGTGGAGCTCTTTCCAGGGAAACTCGGCTTTGTTACCAAGATAGGTACCCAACTGGGGCCTGAACTCACAGAGAAGGTAATACTTACATTACGTCGAAATTCCGATATATTTGCATTTTCTCCAGCTGACATGACAGGAGTCCCTCCGGAGATAGCAATACATTGCCTTAATGTTGATCCAAAGGCAAGGCCCGTGAAACAAAAACTACGAAATTTCGGGATTGAGAAGAATAACATTGTGAAGGAAGAAATCGAGAAGCTATTGAAAGCAGGGCATGTAGTAGAAGTCCAATTCCCAGAATGGCTCTCCAATGCTGTGCTGGTGCCTAAAGGGGGAGGAAAATGGAGAATGTGCATCGATTTCAGGGACCTCAACAAGGCATGCCCTAAGGACCACTACCCGCTACCAAGAATAGATCAGCTAGTGGATGCAACTTCAGGCTTTGAGTTGCTGAGCATGATGGACGCATACCAAGGGTACCACCAAATCCAACTGAATCCTGCAGATGTCCCCAAAGTGTGCTTCATAGCAGCCTGTGGAACGTTCGGATATGTGCGGATGCCATTTGGATTAATCAATGCCGGAGCAACCTATCAGAGGATGGTCGATGCTGTCTTTCGAAAGCAGCTAGGGAGAAACATGGAGATATATGTAGATGATATGTTGGCTAAAAGTGTGAAAGCAGATCAACATATAGAGGATTTGGAAGAAATTTTCCAAGTAATTCGGGAAAACGGCATCAAGTTGAACCCAGCCAAATGCTCTTTTGGAGTAAAATCAGGGAAGTTCCTGGGGTATATGGTCACCCAACGAGGTATAGAGGTGAATCCAGCCAAGGTGAAAGTTGTACTGGACATGCGGCCACCAAGAAACATAAAGGAGCTCCAGACACTCAATGGGAGGATTACAGCGTTGAGTAGATTCATAGCTAGGTCTGCTGAAAAGAGCCATCCCTTCTTTAAAATTCTTAAGAAAGGAACCAAGTTTGAATGGAGCGAAACATGCCAAAAGGCCTTTGAAGACCTGAAGCACCATTTGTCTCAGTTGCCGAAACTGACGAAGCCTTCTCCAGGAGATACCCTTATTTTGTATCTCTCCGTAGGGGAATTCTCGCTAAGTACTGCTTTAGTCAAAGAAGAGGGATCTCTGCAGCACCCTATTTATTATGTCAGTAAAATCATTCAGGGGGCCGAAAATCGTTACTCAGAAATTGAGAAGGCTGCTCTAGCTGTGGTCGTTACAGCCCGGAGGCTGCGCCCATATTTCCTTTCTTACAAAATACTGGTCCGCACTAATTACTTGTTGAAACAGGTTATAGGACGAGCAGACCTCTCTGGAAGGATGGTGAAGTGGGCGATCGAGCTCCAAGAATATGACATAGATTTCGAGCCACGGAAGTCTATAAAAGCTCAAGCTCTGTCAGATTTCATCCAAGAGTCGACTAAACCAGAGGAGGTCGAGGGATGGAAGGTGTACGTAGATGGCTCAGTGACCCTGAGCGGATGCGGAGCAGGGATTGTGTTGATAGGCCCCCGAGGAGAGGACCTACAATTCGCAGTGAGGTTTCAATTCATGACCTCAAATAATGGAGCAGAGTATGAAGCTTTGATCAGAGGGATGGAGATGGCATTGGAATTGGGAGCTCCAAAGGTAACCCTATACTCAGACTCCCAACTAGTTGTTCAGCAGGTGAATGGTGAATATGTAGCCAAAGATAGCAGGATGGCTGCTTATTTGGAACGTGCCAAAGCGGTGATGGGCAAATTCCAAGAGTGCGAGGTAGTCCAAATACCCCGAGAGAAGAACATGCAGGCGGATAGTCTCTCCAAACTCGCTAGCTCCACAGAGTTTGATGGACAGGGAACAATAACTCTAGTAGTTGCAGAAAGAGAGACTCTGGAGAACCCCATTGGCTCCATTGAAGAGGAAGATGATTGGAGAAGGGCTATATGGATAGAACTCACCAAGGAAGCAAATGCCCCTACCACCAGAGAGACCCGAGCCCTTCGGATTAAATATTATATTATCGGAGGGCACTTATACAAGAAGTCGTTCACACACCCATATTTGAGGTGCATATCGACTAGAGAAGCTATATACACACTTAGAGAGATCCACGAAGGTGATGCAGCCAGTCATGAAGGATACAAAGCGGTGGTGAAGAAAGTTTTAAGGGCAGGGTTATACTGGCCCTCCATGACAAAAGATGCTAGAGAATTTGTGAGGAAATGCGTCAAGTGTCAGAAAAATGCTCCATTGATAAGGACCCCTGCGGAAGAGATGGGAGCGATGCACTCTCCTTGTCCCTTCGCTAAGTGGGGAATCGACTTGGTAGGACCCTTCCCTCCAGCCTCCGGAGGGAGAAAATTTCTAATAGTAGCAGTGGACTATTTTAGCAAATGGTGGAAGCTGCCCCCCTGGCTACGATAGATGAAGAAAATGTGATTAAATTCTTGAAGAAACAAATCTGCTGTAGATTCGGAGTACCCAGAATATTGGTCTCCGATAATGGAACACAGTTTAATGGCGAAAACGTGCGAGGATGGTGTGCAAGATTGAACATAATACAGAGATTCACTTCCGTAGCTCATCCTCAGGCTAACGGACAGGTGGAGGTTACTAATCGAACAATAGTAGATGGGATCCGAACTAGGTTGACAAAGATAGGAGGAGGATGGGTAAACGAGTTAGATAATGTATTATGGTCATATAGGACTAGCCCGAAGACAGCAACTGGAGAGTCTCCATTTCAGCTGGTCTACGGAGCTACGGTGGTGATACCTCCAGAGGCCGTTTTACGATCGCATCGAGTTGCCCAATTTGAAGAACATCAGAATGAAAGATTGATGAGAGAGGCTCTAGATTTGATGGAAGAAGAAAGAGAGATGGTCAGGGTACGTGTTGAAAGATATAAACGCAGAATTAAAGCTGCGTATGATCGAAGGGTGATCCCGAGGTCCTTTAGAGCAGGGGACCTGGTGCTGAGAAGAGCGGACGCCCTGAAAAACACAGGAAAGCTGGAGCCCAACTGGGAGGGACCCTACAAAATCACACAGGTGTTGAAAGGAGGAGCATACAGACTGCAGAGTATGGAGGGGGTTGACATAGCTAGACCCTGGAACGTTTGCCATTTGAAGAGATTCTTTATTTGAAGACAGTGTAAGGTCTTGAGACCACCTATTACTTTTGTTTTGTGACTTTTTGCATTGATTCGTACTTTACTTGGTGTATTTTGTGGCTTCACCGGAGCTCTTTTTCCCTCTCTGCGGGTTTCCCCTTTGGGGTTTTTCCGTAAAGAGGTTTTTAATGAGACCGGCGTAGGTTATCTATGGCCTATGTTGAAAATTGACAATAAAGCAATGAAGCCTTATCCCTTTTTGAAGAAAGAATTATTCAGAATTATTATGTCTTGTTTATCTTTCTCATATGTGAATGTGCGACGTATGAATATAACTATAACGAGAGTGAGAGACACTCAAAGGCCTAGGGGCCGAGGTGCTCCAGAGAGCCCTCACTTTACTTGAGACCCAAGTGGGTTACTGAAATGAGAGGATTTTATGAATTAAAATCTTTTAAGAATAAGAGTGAGAGACACTCAACGGCCTAGAGGCCGAGGTGCTCCAGAGAGCCCTCACTTTACTTGAGACCCAAGTGGGTTACTGAAATGAGAGGATTTTATGAATTAAAATCTTTTAAGAATAAGAGTGAGAGACACTCAACGGCCTAGAGGCCGAGGTGCTCCAGAGAGCCCTCACTTTACTTGAGACCCAAGTGGGTTACTGAAATGAGAGGATTTTATGAATTAAAATCTTTTAAGAATAAGAGTGAGAGACACTCAACGGCCTAGAGGCCGAGGTGCTCCAGAGAGCCCTCACTTTACTTGAGACCCAAGTGGGTTACTAAGATGAGAAGATTTTATGAAATTAAATCTTTTAAAAAATAAGAGTGAGAGACACTCAGAGACCGAGGTGCTCCAGAGAGCCCTCAGCTTACTTGAGACCCAAGTGGGTTACTGAAATGAGAAGATTTTATAAAATTAAATCTTTTAAAAAATAAGAGTGAGAGACACTCAGAGACCGAGGTGCTCCAGAGAGCCCTCAGCTTACTTGAGACCCAAGTGGGTTACTGAAATGAGAAGATCTTATAAAATAAGATCTTTTAAAAATAAGAGTGGGAGACACTCAGAGGCCTAAAGGCTGAGGTGCCGAGAAATAATTCAAAATTAGCCCACAGGACCAACAAGGAGGGGGGAAAGAGAATACACCTCCAACACATTCCTTGCTGATCTTGTACGCTACTCATGCAAGAAAGAAAGAGACAACAAAGCATGCAACATCAAGCTAACATAATTACTACAAAAAGCCCCCACATATCCAGGAGTGTGGGGTCCCCTACAAAGTATGAGGAGCAAATGTTATGAGCAGAAAATAAAGAGTGTAGCAAAACAACAGAAAAGTAGATTGTCTATGATGATTAGGAATATGATATTTAAACTGCTTTTTCAGCAGCAGCCTTCTGGGTAGCAACCCCCTCAACCTCAACTCCTTCAGTTACTCCAGCAGCGCCCTCTTCCCCAGCAACATGATTGCTAGATCCTCCACCTTCCTCCGGATCCTTCATACTCCCCATAGCATCAGCAGTGCCGGTCCCTCCATCCATCCCTGTTGCCACTTTTGGAACAGAAACATAAGGATAAATAAGTGGCTCTAGAGGCTTTAGCTCAGCCATACCTATCTTGGCAGCCTGCAACTTGGCAATAGCTTGGCCCATCCCGGGTAGCCACCAAGGACTGTCCGGACTCTCTTGAGGATCCCCCAGGAACTTTGGAGGGGTAGCGAGTCGATCCAGATGAAACTCACGAGAATAAGTCCCATCGAATCCTGGGGCTGAATGCTCGGCGATGGCGTTGCTGAAGCCATGATCGATAAAATGAGGAATGTGCGGCCCCATGGCACAGAGAAAGCTCGAGCTCTTCAGGAAACTGGACAACCACTGAGTATGAAGAGTTTCTAAGAACTCTTGGCCCAAGGGAGAAGTGAATAGAGACTCAATACAAGCCCGCACCCCAACATCCGGCAGCTCCTGCTTCATCCGCCCTACCTCCTGCACCAGACGCTTGATCCTGACAGCATCCTCAAACATAAAATCTCTTCAAGTGGCACACGTTCCATGGCCTTAGTATCTCTTTCCCGGTCATGTCTTGGAGCTTGTATGCTCCGCCTCTTAGTACCTGTATTACCCGGTACGGACCTTCCCAATTGGGTTCCAGCTTCCCCGTGTTCTTCAAAGCATCTGCTCTCCGAAGGACTAAATCTCCCACTTTAAAGGAGCGAGGGATCACTTTACGATCATATGCTGCCTTGATCCGACTCTTGTACCTTTCTGCTTTTAATCTCACCATCTCCCTTTCTTCATCTATCTGGTCCAGCGCCTCCCTCATCAACTCTTCATTTCTTTCTTCTTCAAAATAGGTGATCCGGTGCGATTTGAGTCTAGCTTCAGGGGGTATCACTGCCGCCGCTCCATATACTAAGTAGAAGGGAGATTCGCCTGTAGCTGTCTTGGGGCTGGTTCTGTAGGACCAGAGGACGTTGTCCAACTCCTTCACCCATTTTCCTCCTACCTCTTCCAATCGTGTTCGAATACCATCCACTAGGATTCTGTTTGTAACCTCCACCTGCCCATTAACTTGTGGATGGGCTACTGAAGTAAACCTCTGTGTAATGTTCCACCTTTCGCACCACCTCCTTACTTTCTCTCCATTGAACTGCGTTCCGTTGTCGGAGACCAAGATCCTGGGTATTCCAAACCTGCAACAAATATGTCTAGCAAGGAAAAGAATTATATTATCTTCTTCGATTTTGGCCAAGGGCACGGCCTCTACCCATTTACTGAAATAATCCACGGCTACGATTAGAAATTTTCTCCCTCCTGGTGCCAAGGAGAAGGGTCCCACCAGATCGATTCCCCATTTGGCGAAGGGACAGGGCGAGTACATAGCCCCCATTTCTTCTGCAGGTATTCGTATCAAGGGTCCATTCTTCTGACACTTCTCACATTTCTTCACATACTCTCTAGCATCTCTGATTATGTTAGGCCAGTAAAAACCTGCCCTAAATACTTTCTTCACCATGGTCTGGTACCCTTCATGGCTGGATGCGCAACCTTCATGGATGTCTTTGATCACTAGCTCTGCTTCTCTTATCGAAAGACATTTCAAATAAGGTTGAGTGAAGGACCTCTTGTACAATTGACCTCCTAGGATGCAATACTTCCTTCTCCAAGCCTTTGCTTCTCTGGACATTGGGGCTACTGGACCCCTGTTCAATTCTTCCCATATTTCTTTCCTCCAATCATCCCCTGCTGTTATCTCTCCGATCAGGGTTTCCGTAGCTACTTGATCTGCCACCAACAGAGTTACCTTTCTGTCTCCCTCGAATTCAGTGGAACTAGCCAGTTTAGACAGTCCATCTGCTTTCATATTCTCTTCTCTTGGTACCTGTACCACTTCAAAAGTATGGAATTTGTTTTTTAACTTCTTTACCTCTTCTAGGTAGGTGATCATCCTCTCATCTTTGGCGAGGTACTCCCCCCTGACCTGCTGTACTATCAGCTGCGAATCGGAGTACAGGGTGACCTTCTGTGCCCCTAACTCTGCGGCCATGCTAGCTCCTCTAATCAGGGCCTCATACTCTGCACCATTGTTTGAGGTTGAAAATCGGAATTTGACAGCCACCTGCACTTCTTGACCCTCGGGGTCGATCAGTAATATCCCTGCTCCACATCCCAAGGCGGATGCTGAGCCATCCACATATACCTTCCATCCTTGTTCTTCTTCCACTCTGGTAGACTCTTGAATAAAATCTGCTAGGGCTTGAGCCTTGATGGCTCTCCTTGGTTCATAGTCTATATCATACTCCTGCAATTCCACTGCCCACCTGACCATTCTTCCTGATAAATCTGCTCTCCCCAGTGTTTGCTTCAGAGGGAAATTAGTTCGCACCATAACTTTGTAGGACAGGAAATAGGGGCGTAATCGCCTAGCCGTTACCACCACCGCCAGGGCTGCCTTCTCCACTTCTGAATACCTGATCTCTGCCCCTTGGATGACCTTGCTCACGTAATAAATGGGTTGCTGTGTGGACCCTTCCTCTTTCATTAGGGCAGTGCTCAGGGAGTGTTCCCCTACTGAAAGGTATAAGAGCAACACATCTCCTTGAGAGGGCTTCGTCAGCTTTGGAAGTTGTTCAAGGTGGAGCTTGAGTTCCTCGAAAGCTTTCTGACATTGGTCGTCCCACTCGAACTTCGACCCCTTCCTTAAGGTTCTGAAGAAGTGGTAGCTCTTTTCTGCTGACCTTGATATGAACCTACTGAGAGCTGCGATCCTACCATTCAGGGTTTGCAATTCCTTCAAATTCCGAGGGGGCTGCATGTCGAGCACCGCCTTCACCTTAGCAGGGTTCACTTCTATCCCTCTTTGAGTCACCATATACCCCAGAAATTTCCCTGATCCTACTCCAAAAGAACATTTAGCAGGGTTTAATTTAATACCATTCTCTCGGATTACCTGAAATATCTCCTTCAAGTCGCCAATATGTCCCTCTGCCTTGACACTTTTAGCCAGCATATCATCCACGTAAACCTCCATGTTCCTGCCTATCTGCCCTCGGAACACCGAGTCTACCATTCTTTGATAGGTGGCTCCTGCATTTATCAGTCCAAAAGGCATACGTACATAACCGAAAGTGCCACATGTCGCTATAAAGCATACCTTTGGTATATCGAGGGGGTTCAACTGGATTTGATGGTACCCTTGATAAGCATCCATCATGCTGAGTAATTCAAACCCGGACGTGGCATCCACCAGCTGATCAATCCTAGGCAGGGGATAGTGATCTTTAGGGCACGCCTTGTTCAAGTCCCTGAAGTCAATGCACATCCTCCATTTGCCGGCTCCCTTAGACACCAGTACTGCATTCGAGAGCCACTCAGGGAACTGCACTCTCTTCACGTGCCCTGCGCTCAACAATTTATCGATCTCCTCCTTTACAATGAGGTTCTTCTCTTTACCGAAGTTCCTCAACTTCTGTTTCACGGGCCAAAGCTTTGGGATCCACATTCAGATGGTGCACAGCTATTTCTGGAGGGATACCCGTCATATCCGTCGCTGTGAATACAAAGATGTCTGCATTTTGCTGGAGGGCAAGTATCATCTTTCCCTGGAGCTCAAGGTTCATATTCGTACCTATCCTGGTTGTGAATCCCTCATTTCCTGGGTAGAGCTAGATGCTCATCAACTCCTCGTCTGGTTTAGCTTTGGGCTGCTCTTGGATTAGCTCACCCACTTTCTGTCTCTTCAGCTCAGGGTCTTCGCCCTTAAATCTCTCCATTCCCCGGAACACGGCCCTGTCCGCTATCTTGACCGATTCCACGTAACACTTCCTTGCCTGATACTGATCGCCACATATCTCTCCCACACCCCCCGAGGCAGGGAATTTCATCTTCATGTGGAAGGTGGAGATCACTGCCTGAAAAATATTCAAGCTTGGCCTTCCCATTACTACGTTGTAGGAAGATGGGACGTCTACAATCAAGAATTCTATGACTTGTACTCGACGGTTAGGGGCGACTCCTAACCCTACTTGCAATAACGCTGAACCAAGTGGTTGAATGGCTCCCCCTGAGAATCCGTAGAGAGCGGTTTCCACCGGTTTGAGCTTTATATTCAGGTCCATCTTCTTAAAGCACTCCAAAAACATGATGTCGGCAGAGCTTCCCGTATCCACAAAGATTCTTGCTACGTCGTATCCTGCTATATCCGTGGTAATGACCAGTGCGTCATTATGAATTTCTCTAGGTTCCCCGGCGTCTTCTGGCCCGAAATGAATGTCTGGGCCCTCTGCCATCTTTCCCACCTCATGGTGCTCTATATTCCTCTCATTCTTCAGCGACCGAACGCTCTGCTTCCTCTGCCTAAAGGAATCCCCATCAGCAGGGCCTCCCATAATCATATGAATAGTTCCTCTCTTCTGGGGAGGGGGTGGTGGCTCCTCATTGCCCTTCCTTTGATCTCTTCTATCATCTTCCTGCTTCCCCTCGGGGTCCTTTCGCTTTTGACCCCTGGGGCCTTGTCGATCTCTGAAAATAAACTCTTTCAGGTGGCCTACCTGAATCATCCTTTCTATCTCATCCTTCAGATGCCAACATTGGTTGGTATCGTGGCCATAATCGTTGTGGAACCTGCAGAATTTGTTTGACTTAGGGTTTTGGGGACCTCTGCTTCTTGAGTAGGGGAATTTCATATCTGGATGGTCCCCTGCCACCTCTAGGACTTCAGCTGGCTCCATCCTCAACGGGGTATATCTCTTCGCCCCCCTCCTTGGGTTCCAGGGTGCAACTTCCTCTCTTCTTACGCTTTCTATTCTCCTGGAGCCTCGATGTCTCTCCGGACTTGGCTTCCTAAACGGAATCTCTTTCCTCCTTTCTCCATTACTCACTATGGCCCTGGTCTCTGATCGCTTAGCTTTCCTTACCTCTTCCAGGGTAAGGTATTTCTCTGCTCTCCTCAACAATTCATCAAAGGTCCGAACTGGCTTCTTGGCTAGAGATGTGAATAGATCCCCATCTCTTAACCCGTTGGTGAGGGCGTTAATTTTGACCTCTGAGGAGGCTGTAGGTACTTCGAGAGTAGCTTGGTTGAATCTTTTTAAGAAAGCCCGAAGACTCTCATTCTCCCCTTGTCGCATGTTAAACAAGGTGAGGGTGGCCCTAGGTTGCCTCCTAGCGCTGGCAAATTGGTGCAGGAATAGTTCACTGAACTCCGACCATGAATGGATAGTATCTGGCCCTAACTGGGTGAACCATTGCTGTGCCGCTTTAGATAGGGTAGTCAGAAATACCCTGCACTTGACGCCCTCTCTGTATCGATGCAATAGGGCAGCATTCTCGAACCTCATCAAATGCTCGTACGGGTCCGTGGTGCCATCATATTCGAAATTTAAAGATTTAAAATTAGGAGGCAGTTCATCTTGTAAAATAGTGGATGAAAATTGATAACCAGTAACGTAAGAAGGTTTACTTACGTTGTCAATCATATGCTTCTGCATGTCTTTCATCTCCTTCCGCAAGGCCTGTATCTGATCGCTGACGGCTCCTTGATACGTGTCGTCCGTGCTTTCTCCCATCCCTGTCTCCAGAGTGGTGTCCCCAAGGATCCTCTCCGTATCCCTCCGAGGGGGTCTTTCCAAGATGCTTCTTTCCGCCTGAGAAGGTACTTTTTCTTCTGGGTTCTGAGGGGGATCCTCATTCCTGGAAGGGACTGGAACAGAATCAATGATCTGTTCTGGGAGATTTTATCTTGTACCCTTACGAGTGGTTGGAATAGGTTCGGGAGGGCGAAGTCCTCGAGTAGCGATTATTCTTTCAACTGATTGCGCGATCATCTCATCTAATTGATCTCGAGAGACAGTCAGGAGTTCCGGTTGAGCGTTAGGGTTATCCCTATTGATCCCACTCCCTGAAGCTCCTGAGGTGCCTGGTGCATCTCCATCCAGAGCGGGAGGAATATCCTCCGGTACATGATCTACGGGCTGTTTCCCTAGATTTCGATTTGAGGGAAAACCTGGAGGGGGAATATCTTCTGGTGTATGGTCCACGGGTCGTTTCCCTAAATTTCGATTTGAGGGAAAACCTGGAGGAGGCGGAGGAAGAGGAGGAGGAGTGGAATCTCCTTTCTCCTTCGTCTGCTTCACTAGATCGTGTCGTCCACCCATTTAAGTACGAAACTTTTCTCACGCCTTAGCCTGAAATGTTCCCACAGACGGCGCCAATTGATGCGTCGAAAAAGAACGCCTTCGGATGTCGATCGTTCTCTTGCGAGCACTATTAATCACGAGTCCAATCTCTAGTTGAATCCTTGGCAATCTTCGAGTAAATCTCCTCGGAAATCCGAAAATAACCTGCAAAAGTACGCCGGAGGGGGGCTCCGGCGTTGAAGCTCCGACGCTCAAGTCAGATTCGATTGTAGGCGAAATTAAAGAGGAATTCCCCTGTATATCTAGGGAAATTCCGGCGAATATAATGAAGGTTCTCTTCAAATCAGTGTATAATTCTTATCAAAGTGCATATCGTATGTAAAAAATGTATATATCGTAATCCAAACTTACCTGATAATGTAAAATAATCAGCTTACATACCTGGCCCCTTCTCCCGGGGGAGAAGGGGACTTATTCTCCCTATATTCTTGGTCCATTCCTCAGAATCCGGCCCCTCAACCCCTGAAGACTTGGTTTTTGAGCATATCCTCCCCTATTCTCGCGGGTTTGACCTGCTCATTTGACTTGGCCAAGAAAGATGGACTATTCGTTCCATGTTTGGGTCGAGTCCCTTTCGGGCCAAGGGTTATTAACCTTTCTGAATATGGGCCAAAGGCCCAATCACCCTGATTTCTCTCATTTCCCTACTCAAGCCCAGGGGTGTATTAATCCTGTTTCTTCGGCATACTGATCTAATCATGACTATCATAATCTATCCCGTTTCCACGTGTCGGCCTCTCGGAGAGCAACATATTTATCTACATCAGCGGGTATTACACTAGTAGTTCAATATAAATGGTCTCCAAAATACAGTACATGGTATGCATGGCGCCATGGCGGGGCAGCGGCGGTAATTAGCGTTGTTAATAAATATCATACCTTAACCCTAGTAGTAGTAGTATTGTTTTCCCGAAGCACGTGAGAGAAGATGCTTTTATTCTAGGCAAAAAAACAATATGCTTTCGGCCTAAACCCATTAGGCCCACTATGTGATAGTGCTTTTTCCTTTTTTTATAAAAAGAAGTAATTAAAATTGATTCCACTCTCAGTATTCAGTAACTTTACTTTTAATTTAATAAATTTTAGTTTCGGGAATCAATTTTTTTGTGGAGTATTTTTTTAGGGAGGGTATGCATCGACGGAGTACATCTAACATACATGAAGGGGTATATAACTCACGCCCGTGAGAGAACATGCTTTTGTTTTCGGCAAAATTATGCTTTCGGCCGTGTGGTGGTGATTGGTCGAGAGCAATTTATTTTATTTAAAAAAAAAAAATGCTTTCGCTTAATTACCACCACACAACGATTAGCTAGACCCACTATTTGATATTGCTTTTTTTTTTTTCCTTTAAAAAAAAAAATCCAAAGTATAATAAGACTAATAAGTTTTCCAGGATGCACATATTAAAAATATATAATAATTTGTAGAATTTTAAGAGGTAATTTTATAAATTTTTATGTATGAAGTAAATAAATTATTAGTTGACTTATATGTATGTATGAATTAAAAAATAATGACATTTTATATAAAATTGAGGATATTGTGAGAATAGAGTTTATAAAATTGAGGAATGTTGAAGATAATTTTATAGACTTTTATGAAATATGTAAAAACCAATTAATTCAAAGAAGCATTCATCTCTACCACACATGCATCATATAATCATAAATAACTCGTAAAATCATCAATACCCTTCAAATAGTTATTCCTCTCTTGAGATCATATAATAAATTGAGTTGCATGCTTATATTCAATTAATGAAATAATTTTTTCAATCTTAACAATAATAATATGTTCTTAAATAAGAATTAAGCACACAAATAAGAGACATACACCCTTTGGATGGAGGGATTTCATATATGGATTTTAAATTCATTATTCAAATTCACTCCACTTATTTGGATTATGAATAGATTTTAAATACTCAGGGTATGATTGATATGTGGTAATAAACTTATAATGAAATGAACATTCATGAGTCTATTCCTAATCTCATGATTGATATGTTTTTTTATTTGGAATCCCGATTCCATAAGGAATGGTGATTCCCAAAAATACATCCATCCCCCGTCTTTACCCATTAAATTCTGTGTGGAATATTTTTTTTTAAAATTTTATAAAATAAAATTATTACTCATATTTTATTTTTACAAAATTATCCTTTTCAATATCCATTAATTATATCTTTAATCAAAATCTTCAACCCTATTCACGCAATAATAAATAGGATTCTTCAACCCTTTCAACTCCAGTTCACAAGAGAGAAGACGCAAGGAGAGAAGGACGCAAGACAAAAAGGAGAACTAGACAAAGGTAATTAAATTTATTCGTTGATTCTCTAAACAAAGAAAAACTTGACATACATAATGTATTGCAAAAATATCAAAGTTCTGTTTTTATATGCTATATATATGTGCGTGTGTGTATGTATAACCAATGCGAAGGAGATATACAAAAGCTACGTACTCTGTGCTGGACTTGGATTTATTGTAATCTTTTTACTGTTTTATTGAGTTAATTTTATTAAAGGGTATTTTAGTCATTTAAAATAAATTATTTACATTATTTTGCATTTCAGGTTATTTTAACAATCATAAGAATGGAATCAATTAAGGAATCATTTTTCCATTTCCAGCCAATACCAATAATGAGAATGGTCATTTAGACTTCATTCCATTCAAACTTTTATTCCATTTTAAAATTCAATCAGTCATACCAATCATATCCTTAGATTTTTACTCACACAATTTTTAGTTAAAATTGAGAGGATTTTAAATTCTCACTAAAATCATGTTATTTAAAATTAATCTATTTTTAAATTATTTCATTTAAAATACCTTTTTAAATTTAATTAAATAAAAAATTTAGACTAGCGTAGATGAAGTATGAAAATCTCAAATTAATCCACCCCCAAATGAAGAACATCTTTGACTTGCTAGGTGTGAGAGTGTGTAAAAGTCGGCTGCTCCTCACTTTTAGATGTTTCTGTTGCTCATTCCCAAAAGTTGCTGAATTGTTTTCTTTTAATTGCTGTTTTAAAACATCAACTCTTCTAATAATGCAAGTCAGCAACTTTGTTCAATTTTTCAATTGCCAAAGTCAAGAATTGCGGCTGCTTTGTTTACAATTCGTGCCCTTGACTTTCAATTGGGCTTTGAAATTGATTTTTCATGGACAGCTTCTTGGGCTAGTTACGGGCTTCAATTTTTGGGCCGAAATTTTAGTTCTCCAAGTGGCCTTGGCTGAATTTGGGCACCTGCAATTAATTAAATGTGTCAAATAATTTTCATCCTTTATTTTACTCAATTTCAATTTTTTTCTTCAATTGACACTAAAAAAAAATTAGATACGTGTTTTACTTCTAAAAATGATTAATTTATTTATAAAAATAGGAAATCACTACATTTCTCATAATCAGGTGTAATCAGTCATAAATGAGTAAAAATAACGTGTAATTTTACTTGTATTAATTGAGATGTTTCTCGCCTGTTTTGTTTTGGTTTTTTTGGAAAGGGTTGGTCTGCTATGGACTCGATTGCATGTTGTGCATCCTAGTCCATGTTGCACTTTTTAGTTTACTGACTTACACGTTTTGGTAAATGGTGTTGCACTTTTCAATTATTAAACTGTATAATAATACTTTTAGTAATAATTGAAAAGAGCAACACCATTTATCAAAAAGTGTAAGTCAGTAAACTGAAAAGTGCACATGGACTAGGGTACACATCATGCACTCGAGTGTATACTAGACTTTACCTTTTGGAAATTGGCTGATTTGTTAGGTATTCTTTATACCCATTTAATAATATTTGGCCGTTTACAAAAAAAAATTCTACTATTAAATGACGTTTATTAGTTTTTGACACAATATAATTGAAATATAAAGTGGCACATGTAATCTCATACTATAAGGAGAATTAAACATAAGAAAAAGAGGTACTAGTATATTGCACAAAAAAGAATATACAAGAACTCATTTTCATCACAAGTGCTAATTCAATTCTGAAAATCAGATATAGCGATTTGGACATTGTTGATAAGAAGGCGTTGAGCCCTTATTGCATTATAAGACGAAGAAATCGAAGTTGAATGAGAGAGAGTATTTGCCGTAGCTAATTCTCTAGTACTCTCTTCTTCATGAATTGTTTCCAACATCTTTGATCCTCTGCGTCGCATAACACTTACAAACTGTGGAGGTGCAACTTCTGTAATAAATCTTGCAAAACGATTAACATTCGCCATTTTTCTTTAATTTCCTTTTGAGTGAGCTGTTTGATAGATAAATAATGAAGAATGTAAATGATGAGAAATTTATAGCAGTTGAGAATGGATTAGGGTTTTGGTTTTATGACTTAGGTTGAGTCTATTGTCCTTATCAATTACGCTTTAATTTTATCATTTTTGCCTCTTTGTGCCGTCTCTTGCTTTATGAATTTATTGCTTGATATTGATGTTGTGTTTATCAATTAAAAAAAAAAAAAAAGTAATGTGGAATTAATATTTGAGTACAAGGAACATTCAATCCCTCCACTCGAAAGAAGCTAAAATGACATGGGAAAATAAACGGTAGGTAAATAAATATTCACATGCAATCATATATGGAGAGAATAAAAATAAATGGTAGGACAAAATAATAGGCGTCACACAATAGTAGAATTACATGTTATTTTTATTCATTTATAGCTAATTACACTTGATTATATAATTTTTCCGTTGGTGTGACCATCTCGTAGAAAATGATATCGTTTCTGATCCCTTCCAAAGCTTTAAGGGGCACCCAACCAATCGCCACAGACCTAATTCATTTGCAGTGCCAGATGGTGTTAAGTCTATGGATTTGGGATTTTAATGGGTTCCACCTATTAAAGGTTCATTTTGTTGGTATATAAGATTTTGAATTTTTGCTTTTTTGCTGTTTGATTTTAGTGGTGAAAATTTATTTTTTCTGTAAGGCTTACAAATTGATAAGGATTTGGGAGTCAAAATTTGTGAATGGTCTCTTTCTTTGGAAAATTGAGGAGCCTATACTTACAAGTGAGGGGTTCCTTCTCCATGCATGATTTTCAGCACATTTGGGAACTTTTAATGTCTCATTTTAGTGGAAAAAATGTGTTCTAAAATATTTGTCTTTTTTGGTTTTACAAAATATATATTAAATGTCATTTTACTACTTTAATATATATATATTTTTTAATTTTCGTGATAGCTAAGTAGAATAAATTAATCTAAATGATTCATTAATATTTTGTAAGGTTATGCTACGTACGTACCTTGACATTTAAGTGGCTTTTAAAAATCGGTTTTGAAATTTTGAATTTTTTAAATCGTGTAAAATAGTAAGTATGCGTGTTTCTTTTGACGGAGAAAGTTTAATTTATATTAAATCAATGTGTAAGAATGAATAATGTTGTATTATTATATTATTGTTGAGTATTGTGGAAATGATTGAATTATAATTTAAATATATATATTAAAGTGTAAGGAAAGAGAGAATTGATTGTGTTGAAAATTGTGATAATAAGTTTATTGGTGTTAGCGGTGGTTTTAAATGCAAAAGTAAAATAGAGTATGATCTTAAAAAAAAAAACCGGCCATATTTTTAAATTTCAGTGTAAACATTGTCTAAGAGACTATCATTTTATACAATAATCATTAGTATTAAATGTTTTCTTAATACTAGTAGAGCTCCCGGCGCACTACTTGATATGATAAAAAATGTTACTAAATCTTAAACTTTAATTATTGTTTATGATTTCAATTCCTTTTATAATATCAATAACTTATATTAAAAATATATATATTATTTATTATCATAATTACAACATTAATTATTTTTAACTCATATATATTATACTACATCAAATTTTAAGAAATGATAAGATTTAAAATTTTAGATTTCACAAAAACGTTTTAAATATATTATTTTTGCTTGAAAACTAGTTAAATTGATATCTTAGATATACATTTAGTTATAATATTTATATTCACAATAAGTATATAAAATTAATGTTTAATATTAAAATGTAAGTATATATTATATACATGTAATTGACTATTTACACTCCTTTTTTAATAAGTCCACACTCCTGGCTATTTACACTCCTTTTTTAATAAATCCACCCTCCCTTCTTTTAAATACTTATGTGTACAAGTTACAAACATGTAACTAAATTCAATTTTTTATTATTAGTTATTTACCTTATTTTTTATTAATTTCACCCCCAATTTTTTTAAAAGAAAAATACATATAAAATACTATATTACCATTTTATCAATTAAAATATAACTCATTAAAATTATAATTATACACCGACTATCGTGTCACCAATGAATCACCACGAAGTCAAATATTATTCTATTTTTTTAACTTTCAAAAAATAAATATAAAAGCATAAGGAATATAAAAAAAATATATGAAACTCAAAAATAAAATTATGAAATAAAAAATTTAGTTCTTTTTTTTTAAATGATCAAAATTTAGGAAAAAAATACAAAAAAATAAGCGAAAAAATAAGCTAAACTAAAAATATTCAATTTTTTTTTCTAATTTGGGTATAAATGTATGAATATGACATGCTCACTCTCTAGTTTTAATCTGATTTATAATAACTAAGATTATTTTTTTATGTTTTCATTATTTCTACAATTATATCTAGTTTGTTACAAGTTTTTTTATAGTTGTAGATTATTTTTTTAAAACTAATTAATAACATAATCTAATTGAAAAATAAAATTTATATTTAGAAACTTAAATGAGTGGAGAATTGGGGAAGAAACGAGCATAATATTGCATCAGCTTTATTATTTTCTTTGTGGTCATCGCCGTGTTGATGCATTCATATGTTTATTGAGTGTGAACGTATCTATTAATTGAATTGTGTGTTCAGTGTGATTAATTCTCACTTTTGTTCTTCTTACTAGTTACTTAATATCAATATTTTAATATTGATGTATTAATTTGCATGGTATGCCTTGAATTATGAATGTGTTAAGTTATGTATTTTTTATTAAATATAATATTAGTTTAAATACGATATAGTATTAGTACACCTATGGTATAGTACTAGTTAATATATTATATAGTACTAGAGATTAATGTGGGTATAAAAATATTATTTAATATATAAACTAATACTATACAATATGTGAACTAATACTATACTATATTTGAACTAGTACCATAGAGTATGTGAACTAATACTATACAATATGTGAACTAATACTATACTATATTTGAACTAGTACCATAAAGTATGTGAACTCGAAACTCGAAAATATTAAAACTTTACCAATATAAACTAATATTATATTGTATATGAACTAATACGTACAGTACTGCATATTAACTAATAATACACAATAACACTTATAAACTAAAAATTATTATATATAAAAAAACTAAAATAAAGTGATTAAAAAATGAAAGTTCGAATGAAAATAATAATTAAACAATGTAAAACGAAGTAAAATTTGTAAGGAATGAAGTAAAATTTTGCAAGGATAAGAAGAATATTATACACCTAAAATAGTACCAATGGAATTGAACACTTGCCGCTAAAAGAGATGAGAGTTTTATTTTTTAAAACAAATTATTATTATACTATTTAATATTTTAAAAAAAAATTAATATTATTTTTAAAATTTTCTTATTAGACTTTAAAATTTTAGAATAATTATTTGTTTCATAAAAAGAAAGTACGAAAAAAAATATCATCTGAAACACAAATGATAAATAGGAAAGAAAAATAAATTTAAAAAATAATATTAAAAAGAGAAATATAAATATCAATTGAAGTAAAATAAAAAAAATAAAATGTTAAAAAATTAATTGAGTATTATTTTTTAATTATAAAAAAAATAAAAAATTAATTGAAGTAAAATAAAGTCCCAAAAAATCTATGTGCTAAATTAATATAGTACATGGTCATCTGTTATTTGTAATAGGTTATTAGATTGTATATAATAAATTGGTCATGTGTTATTGGATTGGATATAGTAAATTGGTAGGTTATTGAATTCAGTTACATACATGTAACTGGTACACAAGAGTGCAACCCTTTATGATATGACAGAATCATTAAATCGTTACAAAATGTTAAATAATATTGTCATAGTAATTCAATAAAAAATAAATTACTTACATTCAACTAAATAATGCAATATTAATAATAGTTTAACAGAAAATATTTTTTTAAAAAAATATGTGAAATTTAAATATTAAACTATTATAAAATCATACATTTCAAAAAACTTAATGAAACACTACACTCTTTGTGATACTATAATCACGCTTATTGTCATGACATAATAAGATTTTCAAACCACGACAATTTGTTATTTTAGACACATCTACATATAATTGATCATGATTAAATGTATACTTCTGTAAAAAAAAAATCTACATGAGAAAATGATTGCTCCTAACTTTTACGATACATATAACATACAACACAATTAACGAAAATTGTGTACGTTGAAACTTGAAAGGTAATCTAGGACCAGAAATAGTCAACGCAAGTTTCAATATTGTTGGTCCCTAAACGAGTAATAATGTAGGACAAAGTTTAGAGGGGGAGGGTGAATAGACTTTCAACTCTTTTTAAAAACAAACTCTTTTAGTGATCAGATGAGTAATAATCTTAGTGATCGACTAAGCTGTTTGAGCAAATAAGTGATCTGATAGAGTGCAAGTGTCAATCAACCGAGTAGACAAAACTCTTGTCAACTAATAGTGCGAAAATGTGTATGCCCTAAGTTTAGACTCGTTCTTGTATGAAAACCTTTAAGTATGCAATGTAAACAATAACTTTATCAGATGACTTGATGCCGTCTGATTATGGAAACTTTACTTGTGATTTTGACTCTTTTAAAGATATGCTTATTAATGAAAATATGCATGAACAGTTAATAAAAAATAAGCATTATATAAAACAAGTAAATAACATAAGTATTTATAGAAGTTCGGATTCCAGTCCTACGTCCTCTCTCACAACCTGGCTGTGAAGTTTCAATTTCTTTTACAAAAGGTCCTTGCCATTTTATAATCCCAAGAGAAGACTTTGAACTCGATACACTTTTTTAATGTAATTGGCCCAACTTGTTATTGTAAGAACAAGTACTTTTACAAGGTAGTTATATAAACAACAAACTTAAACTTCTAAGGGTGATAAGAAGGGTTTGGGTGTTTACAGAATATATCAACTTGTGTGATTGAGACAAACTTCAATCAACACAATTTCTAAGCTTAAGATTTGTATAAGAAATACAGGCTTAGGAGGGAAACTTAGAGCTATGGAATGATGATTCAAATCTGGCTCTATAAGAACTCTAAGGATTCAGATCATTTCTAACTTTTCAATAAGACTGAGTGAGTTCTTACTTGCGTAGTGTTTCCTGTGATTATCACTTGGATAATGTCTTGTATTTATAGATGATTTGGACTTTGACTAGCCATTGTGAACATAATCATTTGATCGTGCTTGATGATCCGCATGCTTGTTATTCCAGTCGATTGTTGGATGAACATCTTCATGAAAAGCAGTGGGCATTAAATGCACATGTTAGATCCGCATGCTCTTTGCATTAAATGACTCTAGAGCTGACTTGACATCTTCACATTGGTCAGTATCAATCGAGTTCATTTAACTTGAATCTTGTCGTTTGTTGGAATACATCAGATGAGCTCTAATGTCTTTGTCGTTTGATGATGTCATCTGATCAATCAGATGAGCATCTCTTGTGTTGTTTTGTCTTGACAAGATTCTTTTAAGTCTTGAGTCCATATCAATTGGGTCTTCTATTGAGCTGATCTCCTAGAAGCTATTATCAGATGATCACTTAGGTATACAAGTACCTTGTCATCTGATTTCACTTATGGACTTCATAGGTCATCTTAGTCTTCTGGTCTTGATGTCTTCTGATCTTCAAGCAGGTCCAATATAGACTATACTAAGTCCTATCTACAAAACTTTATAAGAACAACTTAGGTAACCTATCGACTAGATTACAATTTATATCTAACACTTAAGATTACATGGTCTGGTTTTGACCATCAAAATTAACATATCTTTACAATCATCTTAGGGATATCCCAACAATTTCCCCCTTTTTGATGATGTCAAAACTATCTAATAAATCCGTCAAAGTTATCAGAACAAATGAGATAATTTATAATCATAAAGAGTATTAGTAGTTTTAAAGTAAATATGGCTTCTGATGAAGACAATGAGATGTTGTCTAGAAGCTGAAAACATAAATACTTGTATTGATAAGATGTGGAAAATATTACAAATACAAGCAAACTTATAGCCTATGGTAGTGTCTTCATCAGCTCAATCTTCGTAGGCTCTTCTGACTCTTTCTTTCAGTTTTTTGACACGTTTAGGATCTACGATCTTTTCTTGGATAGTTATTGTCACGCCCCAAATTTGAAAATAAAGACCTTTCAAAATGTAGTTAAAATAACTAACGTTAACGCGCAAATATTGAATCTTAAATTTACAACATTAAAATAAAGGGACGTAACGACTATTATATTTAAAATCACTTTAAGTATTACAGCAGAAACAATTATAATATAATTCAAGTGGAAATTTCCACTTAATTAATTAGCTAAGAAATCATAAAGAAGAGTCATAATCCAAGATAATAGACATAATATAATCCATTATATTTAAATATGTGAACATCGTCTCTCATCACCACTCCTCGTCGTCCAACTCTTCAACCTGAAACTGTAAATTGTTAGGGGTGAGCATGCAAGCACACTCAGTGGAATTACGTCATTCAATATTTAATGCTAAAAATAAATAATCAAGTAATTGCAACTTAGTAAATAACATTCATATTGTCACATATAACTTTGCCAATAGAATTTTGAAAACCTTCCCAAAGCCAAATTAATGACTAAGGTATTCTCACACGTAGACTTCACATGTTTTGTGAACCTTCCCAAAGCCAAATTAATGACTAAGGTATTCCCACACGTAGTGAGCACGGTGGGTTACACCTGAAGACCCGTCGGTCCTGGACCCCATTTGGAGCCCTGGCTATTAGATAACTTTGCCACAAACTTTGTCAATATATAAACTTTGTCAATAGATCATAACAATAGAAATGAATTCATATAGCAAACAATTAACTCAAATCATTTATCTAAAACATTAAATACAGAATAACAATACAATAGAGCTCTACCAACCACTGTACAGATTAAAGCAACTAGAAACCCACCTCGATAGGCGATAGTAACTACTAATGATACATGAAAGCCTTGCACGAACTAGTCCTTTAATTCAGGTGGAATTTACACGTTTTTAATGCACATTTGAAGCTCATTTTGTTGATGATTTCATTGCTTTATTGATCAATTATGGATGTTTTGGTCAAATTGAGAAAAATGTAGTGTTTTTGTCGTTTTTGTAGGAAAAATGACTATTTTGGAAGGTAAAAATACTTAGCTAATTTTTAGTGAAGTCAACGAAGGAAGAAATCGAGTTCGTGGGTAAAACGAGCCAAGTTTATTCAAAGAAATAATTTGGGCACAATATGCAGCTTGAGCCCCACGTCAGTGACCAAGAGAAGAAAAAGAAATTTGAAGAAAAAAGAAAGAGAAGATTTGGAAATTGAAGAGAGAAGATTTGGAAATTATATTTTTGGAAAGATTTCTATAATCAATTTATAGAAGTTTTAGCCCTAATTTTCAAGTTAATAAATAAACCATCTAGTCATACTTTGTAAGAGAAAAAGAGGAGGGATGCATACCTTTGGAGAATCCCCTGACGAGGAGAACACATCAAGAAGAGACTAAACTTTCTTTCCCCCCCCCCCCCCCCCCCCCCTTTTTTTTGTCATTTTAAATTTTCAAGACTTTGATTATGTTGATTGTTGGCTAGAACACTTTTTGTTATAAGGCTATGTTTACACTTTGGATGATGTTTATGAATTAATTTCTTGTTTATTTGGTGGTTGTGTTGTCTATTTCTATTTGAATGCTTAATTTTCATTGCAAGACATGTTGTCAATGGCCATGATAATATGTTTTATTTATTATTAATTGAAATTGGATTGAGATATTTTTCATTAATTGTACTTAAGCATTCGACCCAATTTATTGTGAGTTCTCGAGAGGATCAAGTATTGGGAGGGTATTAAATGATCTTAGGAGCTTTTAGGGTTATATGATGCATGTTTGGTAGAGATACATGCTTGTGTGATATTTCCTTTGGATTAATTGGATCGAAAGAACTTTTAATTAATTATTTAGTGATCAACCCTATAGGAATAAACACAACACCACTTAAATATGCTTTTAATCATAAATTGACCCCTTAGTGTGACATATGCCTTGAAACCCATCTTCTCTATTTAATCTACTTTACCTTTATTTTTGTGATTTGCATGAGCATACCTGATCGATTTTACTTATTTCCTTTTTATTGTTTACTTGTAACAATTTGGTAGGCAATTTAGGGTAATCAAACACTTAATTTTCGATCGCGTCTATTTAGAACTAGATCAACAAACTCCACTTTTACATTCCCCTTCCTTGTGGGATCGACCTCGTACTTACTTCGCTACAATATACACCGTATACTTGCGGTCGTATATTTTAGAGTTGTGAGATACGTGAACATCCTCGTAATTGTCGTTTCCTTGCATTAATTATTGTAAGTTAATCAATACGTCATCTAATAATTAACTAATTGAAACAATACGTTGCAATCAATTTTTTATTATAAACCTAGGGACGAAATCGCAAGAGTTAAAATAATAAAGGACTAAATAGAACAATAGTGATAAGTCAATTTGAGAGAATCGAACTCCTCAAATTAGAAACCCTAAATTCCCTAATCAATAGTAACCTAATTTGATAAATTATATTCATCCAACTCAATAATATAATCTGATCATGATATAAATCTGATAGTGAGAATGTTAATGCTACTACAGTTTTAGAAAATAAAGCAATTATAATATAGTATCTCTGACATCTTTAAGTTGAACAACTCCACGAAAACTTCAGGATAAATACTGAGTTTGTCTTGTCCAGCATACGAAGACAGATGATCGCCCCTTTGGCGTAGATACATGTAGAAGTAGCATACATCTTCTTCGAGTAGCAGAGACAGAGCAGTCTCCAAATATGTCTTCAATCCAGCATGAGCAAAACGTGCAGAAGAAAGTGTTGGTCTTCCCCTATTGGTGATGTGAAGCATACAACTCCTTCTGAGTTAACTCTATCTTCCTTAATCCATGAGATCAGATCGAATGTCTCCTTCATATCCCTTGAGTGAGAAGGTCTCGAGGATTTTGATGCTTTCACCATTATTGCTAAGAGTAAGAACAAAGTTCGAGAAGAGATATATTGGAGATTGTGAGTTTCAGAAGATATGTGAGCGTAAAGGATGGAAAATCCCTAAATCCAATCTATATATATGTAGTGATAATGAATGATGAAGGGCATGGATTAAATCCGAAAGCAGATGAGACGTTGAGATGAGTTTTGAAAAAGGTTAATCTAAAAGCTTAGATTAAAAGACCTTTGATTGCCTTGGACCCAAATATTTTAAAAGGTAATTTACTTTTGAATAGTAATTCTCGCGTGCGTATTAAATGCGAGGCCACACGATTGGGTAGTTTAAAAAGGTAGGTCACATCGTAGGCTGGAATCGATAAAAGCAATTATTCCCAAAACAGATAATATTTTACGCATGCTTTATGTAATAAATACATAATTAAATGCTTAACAAAAATAAATGTGCATCTATCTTAGCTGTGTGATGTGAACAGTTAAGTGTTTATGTCATCTGATCTTGCATTCATCAAATCTCTTCTTAGCATCAGCTGAGTTCCCCCTTCAGCTGATATCTCTCACGTCTTTGTCATCAACTGATGTGATGTTAGCTTGGTTTTGTCTTTGCTTTCCATTCTGTTTGGTCCCACTTGTTGGAACCTACACTATTTTTTGGATTTCCACTTCTTGAAGTTTGATTTGAAACAAGCTTGTCTTAATCTATTTGTTTCTTCTTTAATCCTCTTCTGACAAATGATTGAACTTGGAGGTTCATCAACTTCATATGGTTAATCTTCTAAGTAGTCATCTATTCTACATCACCTTTGTAGCTTCTGTTATAGGCATGTAAAAATACTTAATACATAGGAGTCAGTCGAGGTTATCTTAAGCTATTTGATGATGATCACCAGTTTCTTCAAAGCTCCAAGCAACATAATCGCAACTTGTACTGGAAATATAAACCTATTTACAAAAACAGTTGAGTCATCATTAAGAATCTTTAAGAAATCAATGATTCCCTCTTGAATGAATCACTCTTAAATAACCCTCAGCTTTACCAGCTTCTTCATTGGGTTAACACATACCTGATAATGAGTGTGTATATTCAACTCTTCTGATGGTGTGTGCTGGTTTAAGCTGATGATCTCGTCTGATCTTAATATCAACTGATGTCCCTTCATCTGATTGGCTTAGTTGTGTAAAGCTCCGATAATCCTAAAAAGTTACACAATTCTCTAAACCTGGACTTCTGCAAGTGGTTTAGTCAACATGTCTGCTCGTTGAATGTCCGTGTGTATCTCCTCCATTCTGATGTTCTTCTTCTCCACATGGTCTCTGATGAAATGATGTCTCACATCTACATGCTTACATCTGGTATGGAGAACTGAATTTTGAGTGATGGCAATTGCATTGTCACATCAAAAGTATACTTTTATATATGATTTGCCACAAAAAAATAATTTTTTGTCACTAAAGACTTTTAACCAGAGAAGCTATGGTGAGTGGATTGTTGTCACTAAAGGTCAATTTTCTTGTAGTTATTTTTTTCTCTCAATCACATCAACTCTAATACTATCACATTTCTTAATTTTTGTACTCAAATCTCATGCGTAGCTTTTACTAGGACGGAAAGAATATTTTTTGTGTCCATCAATTTTATTTTTGTGGTCAAATTATTTTTTTTGAAGAGAAGTTTCCAATTTAAAATTTGATAGGCAAGTCAACTAAACATGAAAGATTAGTCCTCAAACTCAAAAGGACTAAAATAATTTAATTAGTTAGGAAAATGTATTCTAAAAAGAACCATTGCAATGATATATTATCAATATAAATACGTGCAACATACACTCATACAATAAAATACAGAAAGACTTAACTATCATTTTATAGCAAATGATTTAAATTCATACATTGTATCGTGAAGAACAATTAAAGATATAGGTAAAGACCACCAATTGAACCTCACTTGCTTGAGAGTCGTCCCTTATATCTTCTACTCTTTCCCCTTCCACCTCCTCCTCTTTAATGGTGTTGCTTCCGTTGTGATCACTGCTGCTTTGCCGTGATGGTTGTGGCGGCGACAGGTCAATCTCCACTTGATTCTCTGGCATCAACCGCGATACTTTTTTAAATTCCTTGCCTTTTTCCCCACAACACAACATATAACCCTCCTATGATTAAAATGCCCCCTAGCACCCTGTCTTTCTCAACATGTTATACTTTCTTATACACATTATGTAACATCAAATTAATTTGAATACAATAATGAATTAGTATTACTACTTAACAAAAAAAAAACATACATTTCAAGTTGTAGCTTCTCTTGAAGAAATAAAGATCCGGCAATGACCACCATAATAAACATTAAGGGGTTAAAAATTAACACGAATAGAGGAATCCTCATCCGAACAATCCACGCTATGAGCGTAAACATATATCCCGAACCCAAAATCCCCTATTCACTAGTAATTTCATGAAATTTTAATCTTAAAAAAACTTTTATAGATTAATCAATAATTAGAAGACCTACTACAACAACCACTGTGGGGAGTTTAATGTTCTCCCAAGAGCCAATTGCTTCAATCATGATGTTATGTACACAAGGTAAACACAACTCCCTGTAAAGACGTCCACACAGTCATCATTGCAGTAATCGAATACGGACATGGATACTGCTCCGCGGCTTTAGCCTAATCCATGATTAGAGATTCGAAAAATAAACCTAATTAGAAAGCTTCAGTATATGCTCCACAACAATGCACTGTCCAACACACATTTTTTAAAAAAAAAAAATACACATGCGTACTGGACATTGTCCAACATATATAAACAAAATTAGATTAATTACCTGAATATTCAACCAAATAGAATAACAAGCATAAGAAGCAATGCCTAAAATTTCACCCATTATAAGATCATGACTACTCTGATGAGTCGGTCCCTTGTTCGAATGATGATGTCATGATGTAGTGAGTTCGAGAAGGTTTATGTTGGTCTTCCTCGAAGTACGTCAACTCGGGGCCTTTATAGAATGGGAGGAGCATTGCACCAGATATGCCCAACAAAGTACCAAATACCTTGTTTTACCGTTACATTCCAACCTCTCTAATCTGCATGCATGCAACCAATGATTTCCAGTATAAATTATTTTCATAATAAAACTTATCATGAATACATGATCTGTCAAGAAAGCAGCTTTCGGGTCAGTCAGGTCAATAATGTGGGTCTTGGGCCTTTAATTCATCGTGAAACATGCTTGCACAAAATTTGCACGAAATGTGCATGTACAGGTGTGCAAAAAATGTGCACGTACAGAGCGTGCGTGGAATATATACGCACAAAATTTGCATGAAATGTGCACATACGTGTATGCAAAAAAATGTGCATGTACGAGCGTGCAAAAATTGTGCACGGACGGGCGGGATTTATACATACTAATGTATTCACATATAATCACTATTTGTGAGAATATCAACAAAAAATGTGCAACATACGTTATGTTACTACTATTTATAAAACTATTGTCATCATAATTTATTTTAGAATGTAAGAAAGTATAAAATTAAACTTAAACCAATCGATATTATGCATTATTATTAAATTTATTTTTCACAATGCAACCTCACTTGCTTGAGAGTCGTCCTTATATCTTCTTCTCTCTACCCTTCCACCTCCTCCTCTTTAATGGTGTTGCTTTCGCTGTGATCATTGCTGCTTTGCCGTGATGGCTGTGGCGGCGATAGGTCAATCTCCACTTGATTCTCTAGCATCAATCACGATACTTTTTTTCAATTCCTTGCCTTTTCCCCCACAACACAACATATAACCCTCCTATGATTAAAATGCCCCCTAACACTCTGCATTTCTGAACATGTTATACTTATTATACACATTATGTAACATCAAATTAATTTTAATACAATAGTGAATTAGTATTACCACATAACAAAAAAAAAAACATACATTTCGAGTTGTAACTTCTCTTGAAGAAATAAAGATCTGGCAATGACCACCATAATAAGCATTAGAGGGACCCTCATCCGAACAATCCACACTATGAACATAAACATCATATCGAACCCAAAATCCCCTATTCAATAGTAATTTCATGAAATTTTAATCTTAAAAAAAAAATTATGGATTAATCAATAATTAGAAGACCTACTACAACAACCACTGTGGGGAGTCTAATGTTCTCCCAAGAGCCAATTGCTCCAATCATGATGCTATGTACACAAGGTAAACACAACTCCCAGTACAGACGCCCACACAATCATCATTGCAGTAATCGAATACGGACATGGATACTGCTCTGCGGCTTTAGCCTAATCCATGATTAGAGATTCGAAAAACAAACCTAGTTAGAAAGCTTCAGTCTATGCTCAACAACAATGCACTGTCCAACACACATTTTTTTAATAAAATAAATACACATGCGTACTAAACAGTGTCCAACGTATATAAAAAAAATCAGATTAATTACCTGAGTATTCAACCAAATAGAATAAAAAGCATAAGAAACAATGCCTAAAATTGCACCCAATACAAGATCATGGCTACTCTGATGAGTCGGTCCCTTGTTCGAATGATGATGTCGTGATGTAGTGAGTTCGAGAAGGTTTATGTTGGTCTTCCATGAAGTACGTCAACTCGGGGCCTTTATAGAATGTGAGGAGCATTGCACTAGATATGCCCAACAAAGTACCAAATATCTTGTTTTACATGTAGAGGAGTTCCATTCCAACCTCTCTAATTTGCATGCATGCAACCAATGATTTCCAGGACAAAGTGGGATAGCTCAAGTGGTTAGAGCACCACTACCTAGGCCTTAGGTCCTGGGTTCGAGTCATGGGGAGGGAAAAAAGGGATGGGTATTTAACTTCCATAAAAAAAACCAATGATTTCCAGTATAAATTGTTTTCATACTAAAACTTATCATGAATCCATGATCTGTCATGAAAGCAGCTTTTGGGTCAGTCGGGTCAATAATGTGGGTCTTGGGCCTTTAATTCACCGTGAAACATGCCTGCACAAAATTTGCACAAAATGTGCATGTACAAGTGTGCAAAACATGTGCACGTACAGACCGTGCGTAGAATATATATGCACAAAATTTGCACGAATTGTGCACATACGTGTATGCAAAAAAATGTGCATGTACGAGCGTGCAAAAATTGTGCACGTACGTACGGGTGTGAATTATACATACTAATGTATCCACATATAATAATCACTATTTGTGAGAATATTAACAAAAAGTATGCAACATACGTTGTGTTACTACTACTATCTATAAAATTATTGTCATCATAATTAGAATGTAAGAAAGTATAAAATTAAACTTAAACCAATCGATATTATGCATTATTATTAAATTTATTTTTCACAATGCTTAAATAGTCATTTAAAAATATTTATTTTATACTTATATACATATTGTTCGGATATGGTTTATGTTAATAAAATAAAATTTAATTTTGATTAGATATCAAAACCTAGAAAAACTCTAAGAATGATGAATTGTCAAGTTAAATTTTAAGGTTAGAAAGCTCACATATGTTAGGGAGCTTTATTTTACTTAGGATATATATTTTTTTTAAATCTATGATACTTGACCTGAAAATCAAAGAACTATGAAGATACGATACATGAAGACAAGAGTCATGAAGATAAAGAAGACTGTATGCACTAGGTGACAAGTCCAAAGATGTTCATTGAAGTTGACATCAAAGTACTTAACAAAATTACTAGTGTCAAAAGCTATGGATGAAAGTTCAGAGGACTTAGTAATCAAAGCATTGGACAAGTGACATGAATGAAGAACAAGTGCAGTTGTCAAGTTAAATTAACTCCAAGTCACATGAGTAAGTATAAAAGTTTAAGTGTGAAATGGACAAGTAGCTTGAAATGACATTCAAAGTACTTTGCAAGATGGAAAAGTATCCTAAAGTGACATTCCGAGTACTTCGCAATATAGACAAGGAGCCTGAAGTGACATTCAAAGGAGTTGGACATGACATACTAATGGATAAGAAGGATGAATAACAATGCAGCACTGAAATCAACCTAGGACAAGATCAAGCCGTTTTTAAAGTGTTAGAAATATTCCATGAAAACCAATGATCAATTACCATGTGTCACCTGCACATAAAAACTTTGATTTCAGAATGAAGTTTCTAAAATGGACGTGAATTCATACACTACTTGCATGCAGGCCCTTTAACTATTTAAAAGTTTAAATTTATGGATTAAGGACTATCTCACCAACGAATATTTTCTTAAATCTATAAATAGGCCAAGACTTAAAATATTTCAAGCACGGGAACTTACGCAGAAGCTGAAACTATAGCCAAATTTATTCTAGCATTCAAAAGCATCAGATTAAACTTTTAAGCATTATTTGAGTGTTATCTTAGTTCCCACTAAGTAGTTTATCAAAATTATCCAAAGCCTAGAAAGTGATATTCTATCCTTTACATTGGTTCTTAATTGTAAATGATATCACAACTTAGTTGGTAGCCAAGAACAAAACGCTACTTTCACTTTGAGAGATATTTGGGAGTATTATTGAGTTCCTAGTAATTTGAGAGTATTGCAACGAGAGAATGTTGTAAGAAGGAAAAATTATTTTTTCAGGACCGCAACTTAGGGGGGTTTGCAAAAAGAGGACCGCAATTTTACGGGCGAGCAAAATTAGGCCCGTAACTTATTTTTTTCGCAATTTCAGGCCAAATTAGCCCAATCAACCCAATTTCGGGCTGATTGAGGCCCATTTTTTCGGGCCGAACTTTAGGAAGTAACAAAAAGAGGGCCGTAACTTTTTTTTTCTACAATTTTAGGCCCAATACAAATATATAATTTTTAAAATCTACTCTAGTTCATATTCCCTTCCTCAATTAGATTCATATTGTCTCATGTCCTATATTAATATTTTAAAATATTATACAGTTTTTTTCCATAAAATTTCGAATCGAATAGATTAAATACGAATACTGGAAAATGTTTGATCGAATTTTTGTAATTAATGTTTAGTATAATCCTCTCAATAATAAATCTCTGAATTTTTCCCTTCAATTATGTATGGATATAGTTGTAAAATTTATAAGCATTATTTATGTAAATACAATTTAAAATGTATTAAGTTAAATTATCTTTATATTTAAAAATTGTGAGAATCTTTTTAATTATGAATTAAAAATTTATCATACCAAATTATAATATTTTTTTCTTTTCAATTCATTATAATTTATGTGTAGTATATATTTGTTTCTTTAAACATAAATAATGTTGTTTAATTCATAATAAATTATTACATCTACAATTTTCAATTTTTTTTAAAAAAAATTTACGGGAATTTTTTTTTCAAATAAAGTATTAATTAAATGTACGTTTATCTATGTTAAGTAATTTAGATATATTATAAATTTATTTCAATCCCACGTAAAATGCGGGTCTTACACTAGTTTTAAATAATATAGGACTGCGACAATATGGATCTAATTGAGGAAGGGAATATGGGCTAAAGTAGATTTTAAAAATTATATATTTATATTAGGCTTGAAATTGTAGAAAAAAAAAGTTACATTCCTCTTTTTGTCAATTCATAAAGTTGCGGTCCTCTTTTTGTTACCTTCCAAAGTTTAGCCCGAAAAAATGGGCACGCGTGGAAAATCAGCTCGAAATTGGGTTGATTGGGCTAATATGGCCTGAAATTGCGAAAAAAATAAGTTACGGGCCTAAATTTGCCAGTCCGTAAAGTTACGGTCCTCATTTTGCAAACCCCCCTAAGTTGTGGTCCTGGAAAAAAAAATTCAGAATGGGAGAAGATGAGAGTGCACTTATTTGTTTAGTACTTGCTTGATCATAAACTGTTCGTAATTGTCATTGCATAAAACTTGTTTTTGATCATACAGTAGAGTTCATTAGAAAAGCATTTTTCATAAGTGTTGACATAAACTTTGTTTTGGTGTGAGTAAAACTAAGTGATTTCCAAAGATATCTTAAGGAGTATAAAAGGGTCTGTCATTAATTCTGCATATAAGTTGTTTATTTGTAAACCTTGTAAAAATACTTTAAAAGTATTTTTCATAGGACTTGACACTTGAACAACTAACCTGACTTTGATTACTCGTATTTATTGATTTAAAAAATTAAAATCAAAATTATAAATTTCAGTGTAAACATTTCCTAGGAGACTATATTGATCATTTTATACAACAATCATTAGTATTAAATATTTTTCTTAAAATGTGTAAAAAGTAAAAAAAATTACTAATCATATATAAAAATTCGCTAAAATAAAATTGAAAGTGTGCGCGTGCGAAATCAGAGATGTTGTCTATCGTGTTGGCACTCTCCAGACAACACTATGTAGCGGAAATTAAATTGCACGTAGTGAAAATAGAAGTATTCAAAATTTGCGTAGATTATAAAATAATCTACGTTGTTCACTATGTAAAAATATGTGAAACGAATTACAACCTCTTAGAGGTGTACAATAACACTATAATGAGTGTAAGTAATTTACTAGATTCTACGAAACTATCTCCCTCATATATCTATACATATAACCTAGTAAATAAGATCATGATTAAACATATTACTATTCGGGTTTACAATAGTATAAAAATCTACAAGAAGAAACAAATGTTTTCCTAACTATAAGCGTATAAAGCGTTCTATAGACTAGTAATCAAGGATAACTTTTCTTCTTGTCTATCTTGTGTTGAGGCAGCTGCGGTATTTATAGGCATGAGGTACGAACTGCTCTCAACTCCTATGATCATCACAGCTATGAGATCAAACGGTTATGATTAACTTCTCTTCACATCTCCTTGAATGTAGGACTTGTTATTTCATGCCTAATAACTTCTCACTCCCACGCAATTGCATGACCTGGTGTTGCCCACGTCTTCTAACTACTCTGGGGATATTACTAGACAACAAGTGTAAGATCGGAGTTAATGAAAAAAGGAAGGACAAATTCTGATGCTGTCATAAGTGTTGGGAACATTAGTTACAACACTCGGTTGTTAATGTTGGATCATTTTAAAAAACACTTATATCAACATCAACAAAAACCTCTATTTTTCAGCCCAAAATAGTTATATACTTTCAAATATACTCTTTTTTATTGAACATTAAAACAATAACCATGAATTAAATAAGAGTATTTTGAATATTTTGCATGCTAAAAAATATTATATTTTGAGCACATCATTGTTCAATTTGAATTGAACAACGTATTTTACTTCCTACTAAACAACCAATAAAATTGTTATCTTAGTTATTTATATTAATATTACTACCTCCATCCCTGATAAGTTTTCATAGCCACTCTTACGATATACACGTATTTAACCTTCATACAATATTTTTTGGAGTTCACCATACATTTAATCAAATTACTTTATTTACTTTACATATAAAAGTTTACAAAAATACCTTCTATGCTCTAATTATTATATTTTTTCCTTAAACTTCGTTCCATCAAATTAATGAAAGCTTTTCCAGAGATGGGGGAGTAATATATAACTATCTCAATTATACTTAAAAAGCGGCTCTTTTAGTCCTACCAACTATGGTCCTTCATAATTTTGATCCCGAAATAAATAAATAAATGACAAATGTGATCTCAAGGTTAGTCAATTGTTAGCGAATTTGGTACCAACGTTTTTTCTTTCCATTTTGGTTTGTATTAAAAATCTGAAAATGTCATTAAAACTAAAAATAAAAATCTAGAAATAAAAATAAAAAATAAAAAAATTCTAAAAATAAAAATAAAAAAAAAACATTTTAAATTTCTAAAAATCTCATTAAATTTTAAAAAATAAAATAAAAATCTCTTTAAAAAACGAAAATGTGTAAATAAAAAATTAAAAATCTAACCTTGTCCACAATTAAAGCTTCTATTTTTAGAATTTTAATTTTAATGAGATTTTCAGATAAAATAATGATAATTTAAGTAAATAGTGATGAATGGAGGGGAGATAAAACAATGTGAATGATATTATTTTAAAAAAATTATATTGGACAACCAAATTAAATAAAATGTGGAAATAATGAAATTGGACGGAGGAAGTATAATTTTTAGATTTTTAAAATTTAATGTGTATATGTTAGTTTGGGCGGATATTTTTTTTTTTCTAATGAGTTTTTTAATTTTTAGAATTTTCAGTTTTTTTAATCATATTTTTATAATTTCTTGTTTTAATTTTTAGAATTCATTTATAATTTGTACATTTTCAATTTTTTTTTAATTTTAAATTTACACATTTTAGAATTTTAATGTTTATCTTTTAATTTATATTAGATATTTTAGAATTTTTAATGTATAACTTTTAGAAAAAAATGTAGAATTTTTTATATTTTTAATTATATTTTTTAATTTTAAATCCGTATACGTTAATTTGTGAGGAAATAATTTTTTTTAATTCTAATCAGTTTTTTTTTATCTTTTAGATTTTTTCCCTTTTTTTATTCTTAATCTGATTTTAATACTTTTTAATTTTAATTTTTTGAATATTTTACTTAGACCATGTTTATCCATGCCCGGTCATGACAGGTCATCAAATATAAAATTCATTTCTCACTCCTCCACCTACTCATTTTACACCTGAACCCAAATTTATCTTTTTTCACACTTTATCCATAACCACCACAACCACAACCAACCTTTAATAAATTATTTCTTTTATAATATAATAATTATATCTATTATTAATTCTTTATAATATTTTCACAATATTTAAAAAATATATACCGTTATTTAATATTAAAAAATTCATAACTACAATAAAAAATTACCATAGACTTAAAAAAAATTACAACATTCAATAATAAAATTTCCATTACAAAAATTGAAATACAACTGAAAATAAATAAATCGAACTACAAATAAATACCTAATTCCTGTTAGCGTTTCACGTAAACCTGTAACAGTTTCACTTAAACTTGTTACCGTTTCACTTAAGCTTGTTACCGTTTCACGTAAACCTGTAACCACTTAAGCTTGTTACCGTTTCACTTAAGCTTGTTACCGTTTCACATTGTCCTGTTAGCGTTTCACGTTGCCCTGTTAGTGTTTCACATGACAATTTTGCTCTTTCACACTAATGATTTTAAACTTGAAAACTCACAACGAATTCATTTCATAATTAATTGAGATTACATGAAATTAAATAAAATCACACAAATTTAAAATACAACAAAAGCATAAGGTAAAAGTACTTGAAAATAAATGATATTGATTACTTGAAGAGAAAAAAGATAATTAAAACAATTTAGAAGAGAAAAAAGATAATTAAAACAATTTAGAAGAGAAAAGGGAGTGTATGAAATTGTGATCCAAAATATATCAAGATTGGTCTCTATTTACAGAGAATTTAATTTTATGAATTTTAGTTTTTTTTTTATTAAGTAGATAAGTGAAAATAAAAAATTATCTAAATAAAATATAACCGACGAGTAAAATTTTGACAAGTGGCATGTTTGGATTGTTTTGGGATAAAAAATTACCTCCATGGGGCCCACACTGGAGTCCACAATGCTTGGTTATACTTGGTCGTCCGTCCACCGAGGTCATAAAAAAATTTCAATTTTTCATTTTTTTTTATTAATTTTTTTTGTCCTCTATCTGACGCCCAGGTCGTCAAGCTAGGGATAACATGGTCTTATAATTTGTACATTTTTAGGTTTTTTAAAATTTCAATTTACACATTTTAGAATTTTTTATTTTAATAAGATTTTTAGGTTTTTTTGAATTTATATTTTCACATTTTATAATTTTTAATGCATAATTTTTAGAACCTTTTTCTTTTTAATTTTAATTTTATAAATTTTTAATGTGAAAATAAACTACTAGATAGCACATGCCTCTTTACGTCAACATTTAACGGCTTTGAGACCATATTGTACATTTTTTACCATATTAGGATCACTTTTGTAATTTTTTTTATTTTGGAACCAAAGTAGAGGAACCGTGATTGTTGGGAGCAAAAGAGACATTTTTTTTTTTTTAACCACATAGGGATATAATCTTATTTTGAATATATGTGTTGCAATGAAATATTCATTGGGGATTCTACACGTACGAAATGCAATGAAATGTCAATATATCAAACATAAGACAAATTGCAAGAAATTATAACATTGGTCCGACTGATGAAAACAAGAAATTAAAAAGTAGGGTGTTTAGGCATGAAAATCAGATATAGCTATTTGGACATTGTTGATGAGAAGCTGCTGCTGATGATGAGGCCTTATTACATTATTATTATTATTATTATTATTATAAGATGACGTTGTAAATTTGGCTGTAGCTTCTCTAGTCTCTTCTTCGTGAATTGTTTCCAACATCTTTGATCCTCTGCGTCGCATCACACTTACAAACTGTGGAGGCGCAACTTCTGTAATAAATCTTGCAAAACGATTAACATTCCCCATTTTTCTTTAATTTCTTTTTGAGTGAGCTGTTTGATAGATAAATAATGAAGAATGTAAATGATGAGAAATTTATAGCAGTTGAGAATGGATTAGGGTTTTGGTTTTATGACTTAGGTTAAGTCTATTGTCCTTATCAATTACGCTTTAATTTTATCATTTTTGCCTGTTTGTGCCGTCTCTTGCTTTATGAATTTATTGTTTGATATTGATCGTAAACTATACTAGAAGCAAACCTTCATTTTTAGTGCCACTTGCTTGGATATATTTGGAATTATATATTGGATTCCACTACTTAAAGTAATTCATTTTGTTGGTATCCAAGAATATTGTCATGCATTTACATGTATTTCTACCCATGTTCGTAAAATTATACTTCTTCCATTCACCCAAAAGTATAATCATACACTTTTGGACATACGTTTTACGTACGAAAAAGTAGATAAATTAAAGATGTTGTGGGATTGTTGTGATGTAACTACGTGTAGGATCGGACACTGAATCAGGACTTACGTACACTTCAGCCATGGACTCAATTTTTTGTAGCTCAATGTTATGTGTTTATTCAACTGAAAGATCTTTCGAGATCGATCACGCGCGTGCGCGTGTACATGTCAATAAACCAATTAATTAGTGGAAGTTCCACTAAAATTAACTAACACAGGTGGTCTCATGATACCCCGTTATTTGAGTCCACGTGGCGGTACTGATGAGTGATCGATGGTCCTAGAGAAATTATATTGACAAACTTATCCATGAATACGATTTTTTAATTCTCTCTAGCTAGTTGCCTACTATTCAGGGCAAAATCTTGGACCCTAGCTACCTAGATATCTGCACAGCAGCTTGCAATATTTAAATGTACATGCTCATACAAAAAAGTACTTCAATTCAATTCTTGGAACATAAATAAGGATTAATTAATATTTTGTTCTTTGAAATTCAATCTATATATAAATTAATTTAATTACTTTAATTAATTATATTGTAAACTTATAAATTTGATGGACCGAAAAAATAACGTTTTTTTAGCAGTTGTGGCTATGGCAATCACGATTCTAATAAAAAGGTGACATTTTTGGTCTGTTGTGACACTTGATGAATTAAAGTTTTGAATAAGACAAAAGATAACTTTTGAAATTAGGGCAATAATGAAAGGCTAATAAGGAGTCTGTGTCATGCACTTCATTTCAAACAACAAGTAGCACCATTTTTTAGTAGACTTTTCAATTAAACGTACAATTCTTGAAATGGTCTTTTTCCATTTGATGAAATTGCACGCTAGACCTCCATTTTTCATCAAATTTGATAAGATACATAATATTGTAAGAAGTTAATTTGGTTGGTGTGCTATGGACTCGAGTGCATGTTGTGCACTTTAGTTCATGTTGCACTTTTCAGTTATACTGATTTGCACTTTTTCATGACTTACATTTTTTTGTAAAATGGTGTTGCAATTTTCAATTATTAAACTGTATAATAACATTTTTATTTATAGTGACTTACACTTTTTAGTAATATTGTGTTGCACTTTTCAGTTTAATAACTTACACTTTTCATTAAAAATTGTGATACTGACTTGCACTTTTTAATAATATTGTGTGGGGGAGTTGTTATAATTAGAGTAATTTCACCTATAGAAACAACAAATAGAAACAACATTTTTGAAAGTTAAAAAAAAGAACAAAATGGTGGATAGATGTACAATTGTACCATTTCTTTATAATTACATCCGAAAATTCATAATTTGAATAATATGAAATTACATTAATTGAATAAGATTTCATAAATACCAAATCATCGTAAATCACGGTAATAACTACACTCTCAAAATTCAAAACATTCCTAAAATTGAGCTGGAGTTTTGGAGAAGTTAAATTACAGAAATATCGAAAGACTTTTTAGATAAAAATCTACTTATAATATTAAAGTTTTAAATAAATTGAAATATAAACATACCATGAATCTTATACCGATGATATATATATATATATATATTCAAAAAAATAAGAGTTTAAAATCAAAATATAATAGTACTCCTATATAATTTAATATACAAGAAAAGTAAATATTCGAATTAAATTATATTTATCAATAAAATATTAATAATAAATTATTTTCATGTTAATGATTGTAACTCCTCCATTAAATTAGGAATAACTACTAATAAGCATTAATTTTAAATTAAAATGAATTAATGTTATCTTTAGGGAAACTAAAAAAACCGTTTAAGCACAACAATCGACAAAATTAAATAAGCTTGATATAAAACCGTATCAAACCAAAAATAAAGAAGCACAAACTAATTAATTATTTAATTAACAATTAACAAAATATAGGCTTGGTGATAGGCTAAAAAGATATGCACATTTATATATGCAAAATCCACGAATTTTATCTTCATTTATAATTTATATAATCATAGTATTATTATATAAACATGGTGTTATACCTAAAAAAATATATAATATAATTAATATAAGAAAGCTAAATATTTTGTATCAACGTAATATTTTTGCAGAATTTATATCAGTTTATAATTTATATATATAAAAAGATTTTTTTGGATAAAATCTACTTATAATATTATTTTATTAAACTAATTAATTTATTATTTATTGATTAAAATAATATAGGTTTGGTGATATGCTAAATAAAAATGCACATTTGAATATGTGCATCATATATTCTGCATATGTCCATTTTGCATCTGAATAAATACGAAAATAATATTAATTGATTGCATATGTGCGGAGGATTAATTGGATGTGGAAATAAAGTTACATCTATAAATGTATATTAGTAAAATAATATAATAATTGTGTTCGTTTCGATTGGAGGGGGATAAGGGTATATAATACGAAACCAAAAAAAAAAATTATAAGAAATATTACAGATAATATGAACAATACTAAGAGATAAACACCTCAAATATATAATAAAAATACAAATGAATAAAAAAAAATTAAGATCACATGGTAAGCTTAGGAATATTTCATCTTCTCCTTCTAAAAAAATCTACTCCAATGTTAAATCTGCATCCCAAAGCCCTTCTTCTGAATCATAATTAGGTAGATTAATTGTTGTCAGTTCTAGCTTCTCTTCCAATCAAATCGTATGAATTCCGGTCTAATGAATTCCTTCTCTCCCAATCATAATTCATAGCCTTCAATTCAGAATCTTCTAGACAAGGAATTTCATCTGGTTGACCATAAACCGTAACAGATGGAGAGAATACCAACTACAGACAAGAACAATCACATTCTTTATATCAAATTATACAGTGAATAAATCTAACAGGAAATGAATCTCGAGAAAATTATACAGAAACAAAATCAAGGCCAACGAAATTAGTCAAATTTTTAGATAACTCGTCCTCCTCACCTCTGCAACCACAAATCCGCCGAGATCGACACATTTTTGAACAGATCGTCCCGCGCTGCCGCCACTGTGCTGTGCCTGCGAAGAGCGACGACCCACATCGAATGGTCGAAGCGGCCGATTCTTGGGCCTTCGATTAGGGCTCCGAATAAACCCGTAATATCGCCCACAGATCGACGACGATTTCAACCCACAAAGTCGGCGGACGACGGACAACGATCCGGTGAACAACTCCTGATTTTGGAATCGGTGAAAATAAGAATGAAAATTAGTTGTCAATGGGCATACGAAAGGAAGTTTTTCTATTTAGGAAATTTTGGTAGTTTTGGAATTTTGGTAAATCTTGAGTAATTTACGGAAGTTGGGGAATGAAATTTAGTTTGAATTTGAATAATATCAAATTCTTGAAAATGGTATTTCAATTTCAAATTTAATTATATTAATGAATTAATATTGTTTTATAAGATCAAGGGGCATAATTGGGTATTAACAAGTTAATTTGACCTTAATTATATTGTTATAATTTGTTTCCTTTATTTGAATATTGGTCTATAGGAATGTCCTTCTTAGTGATTAAACTCATATTGTGTTGCATTTTTCAGTAAAAAAATTTGTTGCACTTTTCAGTTATAGACTCTTACACTTTCAGTTATATTGACTTACACTTTTCATTAATATTATGATGCTCTTTTCAGTAATACCGACTTGCACATTTCAGAAATATCGTATTTCACTTTTAGGATTTAGTGGGACAATTTAAAAAATTAATTTAAAATTCATGTTTGGATTGATTGATTAAATTTTAAAGTTTATATGATAATTTATAATCAAGTTGTTTGGATTGTGGGATAAAATTGAAAAATATCTTATACAGTTTAATAATTGAAAAGTGCAACACCATTTTACAAAAAAGTGTAAATCATGAAAAAGTGCAAGTCAATACAACAGAAAAGTGTAACATGGACTAGAGTACGTGCATAACATGCACTCAAGTGTATACTAGACTAAATCAAGTTAATTAAATGAATTGTTTGAAACAGTTAATGGGATGTAGGAGAAAATTGAAATGGTTAATTATTTCACAAAATAATGCATCTTTTACCAATAAATGGGTTTTGTTATGAAAGTATATATATTGGCCGGTTGGGTGACCTCAAGAGCTATGTGGGTTTCACAAGTTCATTTTAGTAAAATTGTATAAATCTCAAACATTAACCAATCTAAACGTTAATTTTGAAACTTCCTAAAAATTATGTAGGTATGATCAACGACAAATTAATTAATATTTCTATTTAAAGAAATTCAAATAAAAAATTAAATAGATTTAGCATAACTCGACTAATAAATTGATTATATCAAGGGCAACCTTGAATGAATCACCAGACAATTTTAGTGTTTCATTTTATTTTGATGGAGATTAATAGACTTTATATATTATATTGACACCGTTTACTATTCAACAATTAAAACATAAATATAAAACTAAAAATGGCATAAAGAAATTGAACCGAAGACAATATATCGTGTTGACTCTTTATTTTTATGTCTTGGTATTCAGTGCAAACATCGATTAATTCGGGTGATCAATTTCATCGTCTATTTACAGGGTTTTCGTTTAAAACAGAGTAAAACTTTGTATAGATTTTGCACTTTATAAATTTTAAATCTGAGACCTTAAGGGGGTGTTTACTTTGGGTTTTGAGTGGTTTTAAAAATCGGATTTTTGAAATCCTGGTTTTTGAAATCCCGATGAATAGTAATATGAGTGTTTCTTTTGAGTTTTGGAATAGTGTAGGATTTAACTTTATGTCAAATCAAGTTGTAAGATTGAATGAGTTTGTATTATTATATTATTGTTTGGTGAGATTATAATGATTAGTTGATTGTGTAATGATTAAATGTATTGTATTATTATATTATTATAGTATTATTATATTATTGTTGAGAAAAAGTATAATGATTGAAGTAATATTATATAAATATAACTTTATGTCAAATCAATGTTTAATAGGAGTGGTTTTGAAAACCGATTTTTAAATCTCGAAATAAAACGGATTTTGGATCTTAAAATCCAAAATCTGATTTTTAAAACAAAAAGTAAACATTTCCTAAAGGATCGCACTCCTAAGTGTCAGGTCTACCCCACCATACAAACATACTGTGCCGACTTAATTCAGGACATACATAGCTGCCATCACGTGCCGCCGTGTCAAGCAGGGAATTACGCACTTTGTAATCATTAATATAGCAAAATGGGGATTTTCCACTTGACAAAAATAAAAAATCGATATTTTTTTTTTGGGTAAGCATGAAAATGATTCTTGAATAAATTAGCAGGTTTCCCAAGATACCCCTCAATCAATAACATAAAATCATATAGTAACTTTAGCTAATAAGAAAATAAAACCAAGTTATTCAATGTTCAGTTCAAATTATCAACCGGTAATTAATTAAATTTGTTTTAGCTCAATTTGATATAGATTTCAAATAAGTTCGCCAGGTATGTTAACTCTTATGTTTAGTAAATTTTAAAGTTCGACTCGAGTTCGATACATAAATAAAAAATAAAACTAGATTTAAAACAACATTCAACAAAAAATGTGGAGATTAATAATAAAAATTTGCGACGGCCAACAGTTCGTCGCAAATTGCAAGGAATTTGCAAATTGAAATCGTGTGAGGAAACAATCCACCTTTCTTTACTGCCAAAAGATGTGAGGGGCCGAGAAGAAAAAAGAGAAAAGGCTGAAAGAATGGTGAGGTGCTAATTTGTATTAAGAATTTGAAAGGTTATTGCAATTAACTATATATAAGTATTTGTAATTTAATTTATGAACTCCAAAAACCATATTGATCGATACTATAAATGAAATGTATAATATAGGGATATAATAGTGAATAATAAAAATTATAAAGGGCGAAAGCGTCCAAATATGGTTCTCAAGTGCAAGACACATTTTAATACAATATAGATTTAAGTGTAACTTGTTAATTTAAAATCTTCTTTTAATAAAAAAACTTATGCAGCGTAGATACGTTAGAATAAAATACAATAAAACATTTATAAATCAATACTCTATAAGTTAATAAACACTCTAACATAATAATTTTCTCTGCCAAAGTCTTGTATACACTCAAGTACACGGTGTACTTGAGTGGATTTTGACTAGTCAACAGTTGACCGTTGATCAGGTCAACGGTCAAACTTTGACTTTTTTTTTTTTCAATTTTTTTTTTTCAAATTTTTTTGATATTTTTTTTCGATTTTTATTTTGAAAAAGTGTATGTTAGTATATTGAAAAGTGCATCTTTGTTTTTTAAATGAAAAGTGTATGTTACTATATTGAAAAGTGCAACATTGTTTTTAATGAAAAGTGTATGTTATTATAACTGATAAGTGTATGTTATTATAACTTAAAAGTGTATATTATATTAATGAAAAATGTATGTTATTATAACTGAAAAGTGTATGTTATTATAACTGAAAAATGTAAGCTATATATTAATGAAAAGTGTATGTTATTATAACTGAAAAGTGTATGATCTATTAATGATTATAACTGAAGAGTGTGTGTTCTATTAATGAAAAGTGTAAGTTATATATTAATGAAAAATGTATGTTATTATAACTGAAAAGTGTATGATATTATAACTGAAAAATGTATGTTAATATAGCTGAAAATAACATTGAAAAATGTAAATTTTCTGTAACGAAAAAAAAAAAATTGAAAAAAAAATCGAAGTAAAAAATCGAAAAAAAAAATTGAAAAACAAAAGTTAAAGTTTAACCGATCAACGGTTGATCAGTCAAAGTCCACTCAAGTAGACCATGTACTTGAGTGTACAAGAGACACACCCATTTTCTCTAGTTTCAACTCAAGTCAATTCAAAATTTTGTCAATTTCGATAATTTGATAAGAGAATAACTTTTAAAAAATACTCATATTACTATGAATCAGTGGTCCCAACAATATTATGAATTAATATTTTTTTAAATTACAAAAATAACTAGGCAATTTAGTAAAATTAAAAGCTATTGTTGATTCTTCGGGTTAAAAATCAAACTCAAATCTAGTTAAAACTCATCTCTAACTTTTCTTATTACATTCAATAGTTATGGTTGTAAATTGAACACGTCATTGTAAGTTCTGATGCAAAAGTTTGTCTAGTAGGTTCCTACTCGATTTTCGATTTCTGAGCATTCGGACAGAAAAACTGGTCTAGGCTCTACCTTGGCGGACATTGATGCCCCGATTATTATTATTATGTGTGGGTGTCCGATTTTAACGATCACACACATTTGTTAAAGTATAATCGAAGCTCTAGCTCTACCTTTGAGCAATACACATGGCTACGCGATGATGTACATTTTTTTGGTTAAATTTTATTGTTTAAGGGGTGAAAATTAATTGAAAAAGTAAAATAAAATATGATACAAAACTAGGCGGCCTAGGCACTAGGCGACAGAAACCCGTCCGACTACCAATTTTCAACTTCTATAATCTTAGTGGTAAATGTATCGTATTTACTGAATTTTATTTGTAGTTTAAGTTATGGTATGCATTATGTATTTGAATTATGACAAATTAAATATATTATGTATGATGAATATTATATTTGTTTTAATTATATGCACTTGCCTTTATGAAAATAAACTATATTCATCGTATTGGAATATATTGGAAAAACACACTTTAAATTAATTGATATACTAATACCTCTCTCAAATAATATTTTTATCTAAACCATAACCTACATTATAACATTGCTCGAAGTCTCGAACCATATCCATAAATTGACACAAATAAAGAGACTTATTAGTTACGAATTACAATTTCAACTTCGCCCGGTTATGATCATGATGTTTCGGTTAGCTCGCCCCACCCAATGCTCTGTAATAGAGCGAGGCAGGTTCGGGTATGCTCTCACCCCGTGCTGCGGACATACTTTCTTCGTCTGTCTATAAACTTCTTTTTTTGGTATGTCTGTCTATAAGTTTTTGATACATGATAAAACCAGATATGCGCAACATAATGAATTTGTTATTGAAAATCAATTGTAGAAGCTGTACACGATGAAGTATATATATAAAGGCTACATGAGCCCTAACTAACAGATGAGCCAACTAATAAACAAGTGGACTAAAACTAATAAACAAGTGGGCCAAGCCCAATATACTTAATACTCCTCCTCAAGTTGGCGTGTGCAAGTCTCGAACACCCAACTTGCTACAGAGGAAACGAAAACGTTCAGCACCTAGGGGTTTAGTAAACAAGTCTGCAACTTGGTTTTTCGTAGACACCATACACGGCTTGATGTCCCCTTTCGTCACTCTCTCACGAACAAAATAGCAATCCATCTCAACATGCTTGGTCCGTTCGTGAAACACCGGATTAACTGCAACCAAATAATCTCACAAATTGTTGTTGCCATGGCGCGGTATTCGGCTTCGGCCGACGATCGAGACACCACAGTCAGCTTCTTTGTTCGCCAGGATATAGGCTAGTCACCAAGGAAAATCACGTAGCCAGTGGACGATCTGCGCGTGAACGGGCAACCTGCCCAATCTGCCTCGCAACTGCCGTGCAAGGCGAGATCACCCTTTGCCGAAAGTAAGATGCCTTGACCAGGGGCATTCTTCAAAAAATGTAGCACACGGTGCGCTGCTGTGAGGTGTGATTGGCGTGGGGCATTGAGGAATTGACTCAATTGACTGACAGCAAACACGATGTCGGGACGTGTCACGGTGAGATAAAGCAAGCGCCCAACGAGTCGTCTATAAGGTGCGGCTTCAACTAACAGACTGTCATCATCGGGACGCAATTTTAAGTTTTGTTCCATTGGAAACACACTTGGCCTGCCACCTTGAAGACCACTCTCTTCCAAAATATCCAATGTATACTTTCGTTGACTCAAAACGAAACCGTTCGGCGAGCGTGCAACTTCAATTCCAAGGAAATATTTGAGGGGCCCCAAGTCCTTAATACTGAATTTAGTGTCCAAATACTTCTTCACAAAGGAGATCGTGGCAAGATCATTGCCGGCTAAAAGAACGTCGTCGACGTAGATTAATGCGGAAACATGTATGGACCCTTTTTTATAAAGGAATAGGGAATGATCAGCATGTGATTGGCGAAAGCCAATCACGATGAGAGCACGAGTGAATTTCTCATACCAGTTTCGAGAGGCTTGGCGGAGCCCATATAAGGATTTTTGTAGTTTGCAGACACGAGTTTCACCATCTTTTGCAAAGCCCTGCGAAATGTGCATATATACGTCTTCATGTAAGTCGTCGTGGAGGAAAGCGTTATTAACATCCAATTGATGGACGATCCAGTTTCGTTTGGCTGCAATGGTAAGTAGGCATCGAACAGTGACCAGTTTGGCAACGGGGGCAAAGGTCTCATGAAAATCAACACCCTCGATTTGTGTGAACCCCTTTGCAACTAAGCGAGCCTTATATCGCTCCACCTCCCCATTGGGTTTATACTTAATCTTATAAACCCACTTCGAGCCGACTGCTCTTTTCCCTTGTGGAAGCTGAGAAAGTGTCCAGGTTCCATTTGATTCCAATCTTTGAATTTCCTTTTCCATGGCCTCTCGCCAAAGAGGATCCTTAACTGCCTGGGCAAAGTATTTCGGCTCATCACGAGACGTGATGGCTGCTAGATAAGATTTGTGAGCAACAGATAATCTATCATACGTAATGAAATTAGACAAGGGATGTACCGTCGAGGATGCCGAATTGGCCGTGGGTGGAGAATGGTCTATAGAAGGGGGTGATTCTGTGACATAATCATCAAGGTGTTTGGGTTGGTGTCTAAGACGACGATGCTCTAGCGACTGAACTGTGTCGTTAGATGTCTGAGTCGCAGCAGGAGCGATCGGCTGGGGTGATGAGCTATTGTCCAGCACGTGGTCGGGCGCTGGAATGGGCGTGCTGTCCGGGACTTGGTGTGTGCCGTCCACACTATGGTCCATAGTTTGCTGGTCAGTTCGGCGGATGAATGGGCGAGACTGGACATCAGGCCGGTCAGGAGGGGATTAGAGGCCACGCACTCGATCAAATGCGCGTGCAATAGCCACCGAAAAATTAAGGTTGTCTCTACATTTAAGTGGGAGAATATGCTCAAAGAATGTAACGTCTCGCAAGCTGTAAAATTTGTGGGTGTGTAAATCGAAAACATGGAAAGCCTTCTGACCATTCGGATATCCAAAAAATATGCAAGCACTGCCTCGTTCACTGAATTTTTCCTTGCGACGATTGTCATGGGCATACACCAAGCACCCAAAAATTCTAAAATGTGTGTACGTTGGTGGTTTGTGGAAAAGGATTTCATATGGTGTTTTGTTCGAAATGACCGGAGAGGGCAGCCGGTTGATGATGTAAACTGTTATTAGCACGCATTCTCCCCAAAATTCAACGGGCAAACCAGATTCAAATCGAAGTGCCCTAGCCACCTCCAAGATATGTCGATGTTTGCGTTCGACAACGCCATTTTGTTGTGGCGTGTCGATGCAGGAACTCTCACTTAAAATTCCATTATCTGAATAATATTCCAGCAAAGTAGAAGCCTGAAATTCCATCCCATCGTCAGATCTAACTCTCTTGACATGTGTGGAAAATTGATTTTGAACCATTTTACAGAACTGAATCAAAACTGCAGCAATTTCAGATTTTTGACGTACTAGGAACACCCAAACTCCCCTACTGAAATCGTCTACAATGGATAAAAAATAACGTGCACCGGCAAAAGTTTCACACCTATATGGCCCCCAAATATCACAATGAATCAGCTCAAAACAACAAGAAGTTTTAATAGTGCTAACATGAAAAGGTAAACGCGTTTGTTTTGCACGTATACACGAGTCACAAAAGGAGGTGTTTCTAGCAAAGTTTTTCAATTCAACAATATTTTTCAGCTTGTCGTTAGATGCATGCCCCAAGCGGCGATGCCATAATTCTGACGAACTATCCTGAACTGAGAACGCAGCCCCATCATCCACTAGAGGCCCCAAGTAGTATAGACCATCTCGTTGATTACCCACTCCAATCAGCTTCCTCGAGAGTGAGTCCTGTATCACACAGAAACCAGGAAAGAATGTGAAAACGCAATTTAAATCATGTGTGAGGCGACATATGGAGAGTAAGTTGCAATGAAATTGTTGCAAATATAAAACACGATCAAGATGCATTCCATTCTTGAAGGTAATCTGTCCAATTGCACGAACAGGGATGATTTCCCCATTTGGTATTCTCACTGGGGGCTTCGTATGGTTTGTCACGACATTAATCAAGGAATCGCCACTACATGTGATATGCTCAATTGCTCCCAAATCAAGAATCCAATACTTTGAAAGATTTATGGCGATGCCTGCCATGTTGACCGAATTGGTGACAGAGCTGCGGCGTCTAATTCCGTTTTCATGAATTGTGTAAGACGTGTTAATTGGTCTGTTGTAAGTCCAGGAACGGCAGATGAATACGGTGACATATGATCAATCACAACGACCGGCTGTTTACCGCCAGCGTCGGTGCCACCAGATTTCTCTCCATCTTTATCGTCGAACATGGCTTACCAAGCACGAGGATGGAAAAGAAACAAAAGAAAAGAAAAGAATCATTGTGTTGAAATTAACACGAAAACTACGAGTCTTGAATCTTGAATGGAACTACCAGGAAGTTTAGCTCTGGTACCATGATAAAACCAGATATGTGCAACATAATGAATTTGTTATTGAAAATCAATTGTAGAAGTTGTACACGATGAAATATATATATAAAGGCTACATGAGCCCTAACTAACAAATGGGCCAACTAATAAACAAGTGGACTAAAACTAATAAACAAGTGGGCCAAGCCCAATATACTCAATAATACATTTTTTAAAAAATATTTTTTAATTTTTTATTCTTTCATTTCACTTTATATCTTACTTTTTCTCACTTTCTATGTAATATCCAGAAATTTTATAATAATAAATTAATTCAATAAATAGTTAATTTATATATTATGTCAAAAGAAAAATTAAAATATATAATATATAGATATAGATATATGCGCGTAGATATTTAATACAAGTAATTATATTAACTGAATTTCATATAAAATATAGGTGTAACACCCTTATACATTACATGCAATTTTTTTATTGTTTGGACTCCCCTACGTCCCCATGCATGCGTTTTTTTTCATTATGAAAATTGAATAAGAGGATGAAACAATATTGGTAACGTTTAATTAATTCCCATACACCCATTTCATCCGCACCGTTTTCACTTATGAGAATAATTAAAGTAATTAAATTGATTTGAATTATGATTGTAACGGTGCGTTTCATATATATTATGGCTTCCATCACACTAAATACCAATGTTATATATATATTTGAGAAATTGAGTTTAGCTAAAAACAAAACTATATTCTTTGTTATTTTATGTATCGCACGGCAAGGCGACAATATAACTATGATAAATAATTCATGCGAGGCTATCACGTATTCATTCATCTATCGAGGCAACGGTAATCGCAAGAAGGACTAAAGCCAGAATTCGTCCATTGTATATTTTCACTCGATTTCAAGGTGGGGATTTCTACTATTCTGTTTGTCATTATTAAATGTGATGTGTGATTACTTTGATGTTCATGTCAAAGATGTACGAGGATAGGTCATCTGACCTTTATAAACGAGGATAGGTCATCTGACCTTTATAAATCATTTGCCATTTATTTACGAGGTGATGTTATTGAAATTGTTATGGAATTATACATCTTAATGTGAACTGATGATTTAATTGCTTATTGTATTTAGTTTTGACAAGCATGTCTCCACTGAGCTGTGGTTTGCTCACCCCTTCATTTAATATTTCAGATCGAGGAGCTGGTGGCGAGGAGGAGCGGTGGATGACAATCGATTGAGACGTTGTGGCTTCCTAGATATCTTTATAAAATTCTTTTAAGTTGTTATTTATTCGAAGCTTCCGCTAAGTTAATTTTTAATTATTTTTATTGTAAACGAAACTTGTAAGCTTCATTTATTAAGTGTAAATTTTGGTTCATGCCCTTAAAATTTTAAATTGTTAATTATATTTGTAAAATATTTTTTTATGAAAATTGGGGTGTGACATTCTATCTCTCTCTCAATCACATCACTTATACTATATATATTATTTAAAGAGAGTCATTCGACATAATTTAAATAGCTAGAGTGATCTTGAAAAAAAGAAAGAAAAAGAGTGCAATTGCATCTAGAGAGAGAGAGTGTGAGGGTGGGGGAGGAGAGTGGGTGAGAGTTAGCCGTAGGAACAACCGCCCCCTTCCGAGCGTCCACCGGTGAGGCATCCTAAATATCCCAGCCGTAGTATCACCCAAACCCGTAGATATCCCCAGAGGACATATAGGAAACTAGAAGATGAAGAGTTCTACCGACGGAAAACTCGTGAGAAGGCTGTCTGGCGGGAGAAATTTGTCGGCCTAAAAATGAGAAACGTGGTCACTTTCTTCTTCAGAAACTTTCCGGCCGAATGCACTACGGATGATCTAAAATACAACTTTAATAGAGTTGGAAAGGTGATGGACATCTTCAGACCACATAAAACTGATAGAGAAGGCAAACATTTTGGCTTCGTTCGTTTTGAATGCGGAACAAACGAAGCAAGCATGCTCCAGACTCTTAACGAAGTATGAATGGGGAGTTACAAAATCAGATCCTACGTGCCGCGATATGAGAGAACGGCGGAAGAACCGCAGAAAGTGAAGCCTCCGACAAGAGGAAGGCCGTTTGAAGCAAACAGGAACATTAGGAATGAGGCGATCACTTTCACTGAAGTGGTGACAAACCAGGGCTCCCCAGCCAAAAGAAATATAGAAATGGGGGCAACTACAAACCCAACACTAAAGGCGGACCTGTCCGTCAAGTTCCAAACAAAGAAGGAGGAAACAGAATGGCTAAGTTCGTGCTTCACAGGAGTACTGAGGAAAGAGTTCTCGTGGGAAGATCATGGAGAAGAAATACAACAGGGGTGTGTAAACATTCTAAAGTTGCGAACACTCAGGGAGGACGCGATTCTCATCCAAAATATCTCCGGGAAAAGCGACGACGAGATTACGGGGGTCATGGAAGAATGGTTTCGATATTGGTTCGAATGGCACATGGAGTGGCATCCAATTGATGTATGCCACAAACGACTGGTGTGGACGAGATGGACCGGAGTCCCAATACACGCCTGAAATGAACGCTTTTCGAAACGGCGTGCGCCACCATTGGAAAACTGATCAAGCTCGACGACCAAACGATGGAAAAAAATGGCTCGACTATGCCAGGGTTCTCATATCCATCTCGTATCTCAAATACGTGAATCAGATTGCTCATTTGGATATTGATGGCACCAATTTCAAATGTAGAATTATGGAGGAACATGACATCCTAAGTCTAAACACACAGTACGATCCAGACTCAGAATCCGATTTTTAAGATGGATCTGAATGGTCGTTGGAGGATGATGACCGAGTCGAATGCGCTTTAGGGAATCCGGCGGTGGCGACGGTTCATGGACGGGCGAGCAGCGACTCACTGGAGTCGTCTAAATCTGCCTCAATTTGCCAGAATCCGAACGGTTGCATTATACAAAGTGCGAATCCGGATGGGCCCCGAGGAGACAATACTCTTAATGATATTAATGATATATTGGAACAAGAAATGCATGTTGAAGCATGGAAAAAGCGTGAAAATATTCCAATCATGACGCCGCTAGCAAATATCGAGGAGGGACCCCACAAATCTGATTCCTACCGAGGCGGATCAGAAAAACGGCTCTGAATCAGTCAATGGTCCCCACAAATCTGATTCCCTCCTCCAACGTCAATGAGGTACGCGTGTATGCCTGTAAGCCTTCAAACCCTAGTTCCCCAACCCAGGCCCACAATATTATTAATCCCAACATCTCTATTAGTGGGCCATCCTCAAGCCCTACTGTTTTTTTATCACTCTAACCCAAATTCACCCTCCAAAACCCTCCCTGATACACCCCCTCTTACCAACGTCCCCACATCCATTCCCATCCCTATGCTACACGGCCCACACCCCACACCCCTCACCCCCAAACCCCTCCCTGATACACCCCCTCAAACCTACTGCCCCACAACCGAGCCCAACCCTCTAGTACACCCCTCACCCCCCAAAACCTTATTTGATACACCCACACCCAACTCCAGCCCTCTGCCACACCTCTCTCCCTCTAAACCCCCCATACCTCTTGCCCCACTGACCCTACCCACGCGCCCTCCGACTCCCTTCCTGGCCAAAACCTTTCTCAAAAGGCCATCATCACCTCTTTGGCCCCTTTCTCCCACCCCCAAACACAAGCATCAAACCCATATACAAACCTCGCAAACCCTCCCCCCCCCCAAAAAAAAAAGGAAAATCAGTAAAATGGAAATGTGGCAGATGGAGACGAAGAGATGGACTGAATTTTCAAAAGGTCTCGAAACAGAGAAGATAGCGGATAAAAATAGGATACCAAAAAAGGGGAAAGGCAGACGGTGACCACCCACCCCGTTGTCACTCGATGCGGAGACCGAGGCCTAAAAAACATGGGACTTGGGGAAAAGCTTAGGCATCCAGACCAAAACTTCTGATGCTCAAGAAATCGGTAAGCTCACTGAGATGGAGAATGAAGCCCAGTCAAAGAAACCAAGAGAAGAAGGTGAGGTAGAAGAGTATCATCCATGAAGATACTATCTATGTGAATATTCGAGACTTGGGGAATCGGATCAAAAAAGAAGAGTTATGGTATCTCATAAAGAACCAGGGGGTGGACTTGTGCTGTATTCAAGAGTCCAAATTGGAAAAAGTGGAGGAAGCAACATATCGTGTAGTATGGGGTCAAGGCAATATGGGATGGTACTCAAGAGAAGCTACAGGGAGGTCCGGGGGAATCATATCAATTTGGAACCTAGAAGTCTTTAGGTGTTCCAGTTGTTGGTATATGTCTGGTGGAGTTATACTAAACGGTGCTTAGGTACAGGAAAGAATACAATGCTGCATTATCAACATTTACGCTCCATGTAACCTACCTGATAAGATCGAGCTATGGGACCGATTAAACACAATCGTGAGCCAAAACCCCGCGGCATGCAGCTGTATCATCGGGGATTTCAATGCAATACGTTGTGGGACGGAAAGGGATGGAAGAGGGTCGCAACAAAGCCATAGGGATACACATGCTTTTGATGGTTTTATCAAAGGTGCAAACCTAATAGATCTACCACTACACGGAAGGAAATTTACTTGGTACAAGGATGACGGATCATGCAAAAGCAAGCTGGATAGAGCACTGGTAAATCATCATTGGTTAAACCAGTGACCTAACACACACTTAAGAGGCCTAAGACGGCCAGTCTCCGATCATTGCCCTATCCTCTTTGGAATCAAAGTAAAAGATTGGGGGTCAAAACCGTTTCGCTGTCTCAATGCCTGGTTAACCCATCCAGAATTCAAGAGTTTTGTTAAGGAAAAGTGGAATAGCTACCAAATACAAGGATGGGGAAGCTATGTCATCAAGGAAAAGTTGAAATGGCTCAAAGAGTCAAAGCAGACCTAAAGGAGTGGAACATCAATACTTTTGGCATCATCGGCCGCAATATAGAAACCCAACGGGTTGAAATCCAAAAGTTGGATACAATCGACAAAGTTTTCGGGCTTGAATAAACTGAGATCATAGACAGAAACAGGGCAGCCACACTATTGATCCGGGAGCTAAAAAAGAAAAGCATGATCAACTACCAAAAATCAAGATGCAAGTGGGTGAAGGAGGGAGACTGTAATACTCGTTTTTTCCACAACTACATCAATAGAAGAAGGAAAAGAAATGAAATCCTTGGTCTTATGGTGGACGGAGAATGGAGTGAATAAGTCTCAGTAGTGAAAAAGGGGGTGTTCGAACATTTTCAGAGCCACTTCAAGAACCAAAGGACTACAAGACCAATCCCAGCAACAGGCTTTGCACGAAAACAAATCTCAACTACAGAAAACGACATGCTCATAGCCCCTTTTACAAAGGAAGAAATCCGAGAAGCCATAAGTGAATGCGACAACATGAAAAGCCCTAGACCGGATGGTTTCAACTTTGGCTTCTTGAAGGAATCCTGGCATCTTTTTAGAACCTGACTTCACCCAACTCATGGAGGAGTTCCACATCCATGGACGACTGGTGAAAGACTTCAGGCCAATTTCCCTAGTGGAGGGAATTTACAAGATCATATCAAAAATTATGGCTAAAAGGCTCGGCTCTGTTCTACCGTCCATAATCTCTGCTGCACAATCTGCTTTCATTGGGAAGAGGAACATTCTGGATAGAGTGGTCATCCTAAATGAAGCGATCGATGAAGTAAAACGGGAAAAAAATAATTTGTGCCTTCTTCAAAATCGATTTCGCAAAAGCCTACGACTCGATCGACTGGGGTTACCTCGAGCTTATGATGGAGAGATTCAATTTCCACCCCAAATGGAGAAAGTGGGTAATGGAGTGTGTGACGACAGCATCAGCTTCAGTCCTAGTCAATGGCAGTCCATCTAGAGAATTTAAAATGGAGAAGGGGCTAAGGAAAGGGGACCCCCTGTCCCCTTTCCTTTTCCTAATCGCCGCAGAAGGATTGAGTATTCTTATGGAGAGGGAAACAGAAGAAGGTATGTACAAAGTGACAAAAATTGTTCGAGAAAAGATTAGAATCTCACATCTAAAGTTTGCGGATGATACAATTCTCATGGGGGACACAAGCTTGGAGAATGCCTGGGTCATGCGACGAGTGCTTAGAAACATGGAATTGATGTCTGGTTTAAAAATCAATTTTGGAAAATGCTCGGTCATTGGCGTAAATGTGGAAGACACTACTCTAAGTGACATGGCGGAGATCCTAGGGTGCAGAGTGGACACCATTCCTTTCACATATCTGGGAATGAGAGTTGGATCAAATCACAGAAAAGAGGTGGAATGGACATCGATTGTGGGGGAAAAAAAATAGGCTAGCACGATGAAGATTTCAATGGGTGGCAGGATCACGCTGTTGAACTCGGTTATCTCTTCTCTTCCAACATACTATCTGTCTTTCTACTACATACCAAAGAAAACCATGAGTGAGATTGTGAGGCTACAACGTAATTTTCTTTGGGAGGGTGGGAGTAGTGGGAAGAGAGTAGCATGGATTGAATGGAAAAGAGTTTGCAATACGAAACAACTAGGTGGGCTAGGGTTTAGAGATATTGGAATATTTAACAAAACTCTACTGGAGAAGTGGGGATGGAGATTTCTAAATGAAAAAAACAGTTTGTGGGTTAGGGTTCTTAGGTCTAGATATGGGGCTGCTAGGGGAGATGGCTTTAGCCTATTCCCAACAGGGAGAGTCGGGAAGGTATCATTATGGTGGAAGGATGTTTTAAAAGTGTTAGGTGAGGGTAATGGGGGCTGGTTCCATGGAAATCTATCTAAGGTTCTAGGGGATGGGAAAAATTCTTTCCTTTTGGGAGGAGAACTGGACGGGGGAGGGAATTTTTAAAGATAGATTTATGAGACTATACCAGCTTAGCATAGACAAAGGAAAAACAGTGGGGGAAATGGGTATATGGGAGGGGGATACTTGGAGATGGACATGGAGATGCAGAAGGGTACTCTTTGATAGGGAACTAACATCTTTTAACGATCTGATATCTGTGATGGACAGGTTCCAACCCAAAGACGGAATTGAGGACTCGTGGATATGGAAGGCATCGAACACGGGGAAGTTCTACAAAAAAGCAATGTACTCGACCTTGTTCAACCAAAACCAAGACACTCGACTGGACGACAGGCTGATTCAAGGATTCAAGAACATTTGGAAGAATTTTGCCCCCTCAAAATTCAAGGCTCACGCATGGAGGCTCTTATGGGGAAGGTTGCCAACACGATCCAATCTTAGAAGAAAAAACATCATCAACCAGGACGATGATCTAAGGTGTGTACTATGTGGTGTGAGTGAAGAAACTGAGAAATACGTCTTCTTGGAATGCCCTCAAGCATACCAAGTTTGGATGGAGTGTCGGAAGTGGCTCAAGATACCGCCAGAATTACTAGATCATTTACTAGGTTTTGGAGGCCTGGGAAGAAGACCGTCGCATGTACATGGCTATGCGTGGTATGGCTCATATGGAAATGGAGAAACGCAGTCCTCTTCAGAAACGAGACTTTCTCGATCACAAAGGTCAGGGAGCTAGGAGCTAAGGGCAAAACTTTGGAGTTGGTTCACAATCAAATATCCCACTCGTACTACTTCATCTTTCAAGGCCTGGGTGACAGATCCACTCAAGTGCATGGTTTGAGTCACTATGTAGTTTAATTTTTACTATTTCCTCTCTGATGAAAAAACTTGTACACTAAATTATTCGGGTATCTCTTGTACCCAGTATTAATACAATTCCTTTTACCGATAAAAAAAAAAAAACTATATATATTATTTAATCATTTTTCTTAATTCATGTGCCCAAAAGTAATGAAAAACTTATAGGCGAACGGAGGGTGTAAGTTTTAATGACAACCCTCTCATTATTGTTTCTGATCTAGCTAAAAATCTTGAGTTTATTTACTTCTAGGTTCATTTTATTAGCCCATAAAGCAATTAGATTCAATCATTTTTAAACATTATTAATAGGTTCAAATTTTATTTTTGTTAGGGTAGAATTACAGATAGGAATATTTGAATACATTTCTCGCTCACCTATCTATACAGAGAAAATTCTACCAAAAGAGTTATTCTCCAAACTCAATCGTGAGAGAGTGGAAAGAAACACAAGCATACCAGCATCCATCGAGACTTCTTGATCTAAGAAAATAGCAAACATGCTCCAAAAGAAACAAATTGTTGCACACTACGACATGCGTTACAACCTCCCAAACCATAAGAGCACTGCCCCAAGGATGACCAGTTCCATCAAGCACAACAAACGACCCACCATGGGGAAAAATACCCATAAACGGGGAGAAAACCCATAATACCAGGGGAAGAAAAGCAACAGATCCCAGAAAGAGAATAAACTAAAGTAACATGTAACAACAAAAACCGAAAATAAAAGCAAAAACTAAAAGCAGAAAACTAAAAGCATAATGAAAGTAGAAACTAAAAAAACAGTAACTAAGTAAAACGGGAGCAACGGATACTCCCCCAAACGGTCACCGTGGCTCCGTCAGGGAGGTATACACGTTGATCCCAACTAAATTCCTGAAAATAATCCTACATCCACTTGAGAATCTGAAGAAAGGGGCGGTGAGGTGGAGTTCCGACGGCGGCGACGCAGTGGTCCGACGACTGTCCAACGGTGGGGCTACTTTATTTCTAGAGGGATTCAACCAATCTACTTATTTTTCAATCTAACTACAAGTTTGAGGGACCAAAGGGATGGAGGGGAAGGAAGAGTGATGGGTCGGCGGTTCTGGGTGGCGGTGGCCTCAAGGGCCCCGATCTCAACGGCGTGAAAGTGATCTACATTAGAGAGTGGAGGGTATAGCAGATGGCGATGGAGAAGGGGAGTACTTTCCGGCGACTTGGGGGGGGGGGATTTGGGTTTTTTAGAGAGAGGGGAGAGGGGGTGACACTAATAGGTTCAAATTAATACAAAACAACCTCAATATACCCTTCAAACACATTTGACTTTCAAAAGCTAACGTATTATCTCTTTAAAAGTTTAATTAAGTTATATTCTCTAAATCCCTTAATTTTGACTAATTTGACTTTCAACAACCATAGTATTATCTAGGGGTGGGTAAATATACCAAAATTTCGGTATACCGAGCTTTTCGTATGGAAAAAGTATCGAAGTTTTCGGTATACCAAAATTTTCGGTATGGTATGATATCATACCGAAATTTTTGGTACGGTAACGATATGAAAAATGATCATACCGCGGTATTTCGGTATACCAAAAAAATTTCGGTATTTGGTATGAAACGGTATATCGATATACCGAAATCTTAATAAAATAATAATTTTATAATATAATTTATAATTTTATATTATTTTTAAATTAAAATAACTTTAATTATTAAAATTTAAATAAAATAAACCTTAAATAATTATTTTTGATATAAAACAATGCTTCAATATTTTCGGTATGAATTGATATACCGGTATTTCGAGATGAAATTATGATTCAATATTTTCGATATGAATTGGTATACCAATATGGTACGGTATACCGATATACCATACCGAAAATTCTATATACCGAAATTACGGTACGGTATCGATATGAATTCTTACATACCGAAAATTTCTGTATACCGAGATTACGGTATACCGAAAATTCGGTATGATAACGGTATGGATTTTTTCAATATCGAAATTTTCGGTATGATAACGGTATGGTTATGTATGGTCGGTATACCGTACCGAAACATCCCAAGTATTATCTATTTAAAGTTTAATTATGTTATATTCTATAATATCCCTTCATTTTCGCTAATTTGACAACAAATATGTTCTTCCTATCTCATTAATTTTTCCTTTCATTTATTCTTCGATCTTTCTCATTCCACCGAAATAATTTCATCTGAAGGCGGAGGGTCTCACCGGGCACTTGCACGGACCGGCATCCGCGCTCAGTCGCGATCTAAAGACTAACTGAAGCCCTAGCCACCGTCATCTAGTTCATGGTAGGTCATAACTGATCTGGTGGGCCTTGAATCCTTTGACAGGTCATGGCGGGTGATTCGGGTGGAATTTACACACTTTAGATACACATGTGAAGCTTCTTTTCATGATTATTTCATTGAATTATGGATTGATTATGATGATTTGAGCCAAAATGAGGAAAATGTTGTGTCTTGTCGATTTTGTAGGAAATACGATGGAATTTGGAGTAAAACACCAACCATACTTCACTGGATCAATAAGAGGAGTACACCGTTGGGTTCGTCTCGAAAAACGGAGTGGAATAGCCAAAAGAATCGAGTATATCAGACACCCGAGGTGAAAGATATGCATGAAACGAGAAAGGATCGAGGCCTAGCAAGGGCACGGCCGAGCACATGACTCGGCTGAGCTGTATCAAGGCCAAAATCAGGCCACGGTCGAGAGGGGAGCACGAAATTGGCGAGCTCGAGATAGGTTTTTGAGGCTACTAAATGCCTCGGCCGAGCACAAGGCACGGCCGAGCTGCTCCCAACACGAAATCCAAAGGCCACAGCCGAGCTCCACGCACAGAATTGGGATCATCGAGACCGCAAGTTGAGGCCAAGGGAGGCCACGACCAAGCTACCTTCTTGGCCGAGCTCGAGGAAGCAGGGGCGATGCATGCCACGGCTGAGCCCGAAGAATTGCCATGATCGCACGCCACGGCTGAGGCCGAGCCACGGCTAAGCACCATCCAAAGTCATCATCTGCCGAGCACGGCCGAGCCGCCTGCTCAGCCAAGTACCTGTGCGACCAAATCATAATTTTGCCCGGCCGTGCTCCGGGCACGGCCGTGCAACCCCATTTTCGGTGCCTTTTGTCCATTTTGGCCATTTTTTAGGGACTAACTTGCAATTCTTGCACCCAAACCCTACCCCAACACTATATAAGCCCTCCTTCTTAAAAATTAAGAGAACTTTTCCCCAATCCCTCAAATTCCACACATAGAAACACACAATTGGAGGTGATTTGGCCATAACTTTTTCAATTCTTCATCAATTCATGCAAGGAAGGCATTAATAGCTTGGAAATTTCATTCCCCACCATACTTTAGACTAAGCTTTCTATTTCTCTCTCTTTTTATTTAGTTATTTCTTTTGATTTTGTTAATTTGATTATGTTGTTTATTTTCTAGAACACTTTTGGTTCTAGAGCCTTGTAAATACTTTTGATGAAGTTTATGAATTAATGTTTTGCTTAATTGGTGTTTGTGTGGCTTAATTCTATTTGGATGCTTGATTTTCATTGCAAAACATGTCATTAGTGTACAATGGTGATATGTTAATCTTAGTTAATTGAATTAGGTTGAGAAATCTATTTTGATTGATTGATTGCAAGCATTTGACCTAATTTTATTGTGAGATTGAAAGATGATCAATGATTAGGAAGATGTGTGATGATCCTAGGAGCTTGATTGGGTTTTATTGTGCAATTTAGATAGAGAAACTAAGCTGTGTGATATTTCCTTTGGATTATTTGGATTGAAGAAACTTTTAATTCATTATTATGTGATCAATCTTATAGACAAAGCATGAACACCACTTAAGTTGATAGTTAATCATAAATGGATTCATTAGTATTGCATGTGCTTTGGAACCTACCTTCTCTTAATTGAGTTTTAACTGTATCCCTCTCGTTTTGTGATTTGCATGAGCTTTTATTGATCGATTTCTATATTACTCGTTTAATTGTTTACTTGTGACAACTTTGGGTAGATAATTAGGGGCAATTACTACATTTCAAATTAATCGATCGCGTCTATTTAGAATTCAATCGACAAACTCCACTTTTACTCTACACCTCCTCGTGGGATCGACCTCGTACTTATCACGCTACGATAGACGCCGTATACTTACGGTCGTGTATTTTAGTGTTGCATAATACGTGAATCAAGTTTATGGCGCCGCTGCCGGGAGGTTTTGTAGTTCTAGAGTGTAGGTTGATAGAATTTTAGTTTAGACATTTTATTAGCTTTCCTTATTTGCAAAAATCCAAAAATATTTTTGTGTGTTATTTTGATTCCACTTGCAATTCTCACTTTCTCTTGAACTCTTGTTTAGACATGGCCTATGATCACCCGAGCTAGGAGAGATCAACAAGTGTTGCTACCTCTAGACCCAAAAATTGAAGCTCGTTGTCGAAGGCAAAACGCCGAAAGAAGAAGAATTGATTTAGAAGCCATGAATAGAAGAGAGAATCCAATAGTGGAAGAAGTTAAGAATCAAGGGCCAAATGTAGAGGAAAGAGATAGAGCACCAAGGGTGAATGAGGAACATGGGCATCAAAGGGTTTTGAGGGATCACTTTCGCCCTATTCCAAGGTCGTACGGAGGAGCGGGTAGGGAACCCGTAGATGCTCATAACTTTGAGCTCAAATCGGCATTGATCGTGATGGTCCAAAACAACCAATTCGGAGGGTTATCAAAAGAAGACCCTAACCTCCATTTATCTCAATTCCTAAAGATAAGTGGAACGGTGAAGATAAACTGAGTCCCTCAAGACTACATTCGTCTCCAATTGTTTCCCTTCTCACTCTGTGATCGTGCAAAATAATGGTACATATCTCTTGACCTAAGGACGATAGAGAATTGGAATGATTTGGTGGATGCTTTCTTAATGAAGTATTTTCCCCCAAGCAAAACCATTCAAATACGGGGGAAATATCTTCATTTCGACAAGATGAGGATGAATCATTGGCCGAAGCATGGGAGCGCTTCAAAGATCTCATTAGAAGTTGTCCTCAACACGGCTTTTCAAGAGACCAAATTATTTGTTACTTTTATAACGGGATGGATCACCGTACAAGATGTATGGTAGACGCTTCGGCCGGTGGAGGGTCGTTGTTAGGAAAGACGACGGAAGAAGGTTATGTGCTCTTGGAGGAGATGGCGAAAAACGGGAACCAATGGCCATCCGAGAGAAGGCAAACCCGAAAAGTTGCTTCCACTCGAGAATCGGAGGATTTTGCTACTCTATCCAACAAAATGGATAAATTGACCTCTTTAATGACGGCTAAGTCATTAGTGGGACCGAGTGATGATCAATATGAAGAGGCCCACTACATGAACAACCAACGGAACCGAAATTTTCGAGAAAGAGGTTGGAATGAGAGGCAAAACCGTGAAAACCCTCCTAACCCGAATCAATATCACCTCGGTTTGAGGCAACATGAACACTTTTCCTACGCAAATCCAAGGAACGCCATCCAACCACCTCCTAATTTCAATGTGAGAGATGGAATGATTGTGGAACCTTCCTCAAAGCCGTCGTTGGAAGACATGCTCGGTGCTTTCATGGGGGAAACGAAGAGCTACATGGTAAAGACATGGAAAAGGCTTGATGAAACATGAGAGATGATCAAGGATGTGACGACCCATATGAAAGCCATGGAGAAACAAATGGGCCAACTCTCCAATATTGTTGGAAGTCAACACACTCCGGGGCAATTTTCTTTAAACACGGAGCTAAATCCCAAAGAACAATGCAAGGCCATCAAACTAAGGAGTGGGACAAGCTATGAGGGGCCAAAGATGCCACAAGAGGAGGAAATGGTAAGGGCACCTGAGGGTGTTGACAAAGAAGGAGGTCAAGAGAAAGAAAGGCAAGATGAGATAGTGAGGGAAGAAGAAAAAGAAGGGGAGAAGAAGAGTGAGGAGGCAATCCCTCCTCAAGACAAAGGCAAAAATGAAGTACCCCTCTCATACCCTCAAAAATTGAAGAAGAAGGGTTTGGACAACAAATTTGCCAAGTTCGTGAAAATGTTCAAGAAGATTCACATTAACATTCCCTTTGCTGAAGCTCTTGAGCAAATGCCTCACTACTCCAAATTCCTAAAGGAAATCATGTCAAATAAGAGGAAGACGGTGGAGTATGAAACGGTGCATTTGACCGAGGAGTGTAGCTCGATCATCCAAGCCAAGTTACCTAAAAAACACAGAGACCCCGGATCCTTCACCTTGCCATGTGTCATCGGGGATGGAGGTACATTTCGAGCTTTGTGTGATTTGGGAGCTAGTATAAATCTTATGCCTTTGTCCATATTCAAAACTCTTGGTTTGGGAAAGCTCACACCGACCACGATGAGCCTTCAATTGGCGAATAGATCCATGACATACCCTTTGGGTATTGTAGAGGATGTGTTGGTTAAAGTTGACAAGTTCATTTTTCCGGTGGACTTTGTGGTTTTGGATATGGAGAAGGACAAATACATTCCATTGATCTTGGGAATGCCATTTTTGGCAACCGGAGGGGCTATCATAAATGTGAGGAAAGGGGAGTTGGAGCTTCAAGTGAACAATTAGAAAGTCTTGTTCAACATCTACAAAGCAATCAAGTTTTGGGAGGATGAGGATGAGGTCTTTGAGTGCAACATGATCAATAGTGTTCAAGCTTTTGTGGATATGAACATGGAGAAGAGCAACTCAAAATATCCACTTGACTTTTGCATAAGAAACTCTCTTACTTCACCTTCTCTTGTTCCTTTTGATTTTAAATATGATGAACTTGGTGATATAGAATTATTTGATTACATGTGTTCTCTTGATGTTCTACATGAGCTCCCAATCAAGAAGGAAGAAAAATTCATGGAGATACGACGAGAAGCCAAGTTTGGGGGGGGGGGGGTTTACTTGAAGAGTGTCAAAGATTTCCTAACAAAAATCTTGAAACTTGGCCCTCATGTTTCTCGTTGGAGGCACCAAAGGAGGGAGCTAAGGAGGAACCAAAAGCTCAAGAAAAGGGAGAAAGCTAGACTTGAAACCACTTCCGGATCACTTGAGATATGCATATCTCGAACAAGGTGACCTCTTTCCGGTTATTGTTTCTTCACACTTGCATGACATTGAGTTAGAAAAATTGCTTAGGGTGCTTAGAACTTATAAATCGGCTATTGGTTGGGATATTTCGGATTTGAAGGGTATACTGGCTCATATTTGCATGCATAAAATTAGACTATATGAGTCTATTAAGCCTAAAGCCCAAGGTCAAAGAATATTGAATCCCATCATGCAAGAGGTAATGAGAAAAGAGGTGTTGAAGTGGTTAGATAATGACATAATTTTTCCCATTAGTGATAGTGAGTGGGTGAGTCCAACACAAGTGGTACCTAAGAAACGGGGTATAACCATTGTTACAACCGAAGCCTTAGAGGCAATTGGTACTAGGACCATTGTGGGGTGGAGAGTATGCATTGATTATCATGTGTTGAATAATGCCACTAGGAAAGATCACTTCCCTTTGCCCTTTATTGATCAAATGTTGGATAGGATGGCGGGATACGAGTATTATTGCTTTCTTGATGGCTACTCGGGATACAATCAAATTTTTATTGATCCCAAGGACCAAGAGAAATCAACTTTTACTTGCCCTTATGATACTTTTGCTTTTAGGAGAATGCCATTTGGATTGTGTAATGCCCCCGCCACCTTTCAACGATGTATGATGGTTATATTTCATGGCATGATTGAAAACATAATGGAGGTGTTTATGGATGACTTTTCCGTATTTGGTTATTGTTTTGATACATGTCTACGTAACCTCTCTTGTGTTTTGCAAAGATGCATAGTTACTAAATTGGTGCTCAATTGGGAGAAATGCCACTTCATGGTGAAGGAAGGAATTGTGCTTGGGCACAAGGTTTCGGCTAAGGGACTTGAGGTGGATAGAGCAAAGATTGTGGCAATTGAGAAGTTACCTCCACCAACCAATGAGAAGGCGGTGAGAAGTTTCCTTGGGCATGCTGGATTTTATAGAAGATTTATAAAGGATTTTTCAAAGATAGCCAAGCCCATGTGTTCATTGTTGGAGAAAGGGGCCACCTTCATCTTTAGTGAAGAGTGAGTGAAGTCATTTAAGATATTGAAGGAGGCCTTGATCAAAGCTCCCGTGTTGGTGACACCCGATTGGAGTCAACCGTTTGAGATCATGTGTGATGCTAGTGATTATGCCATTGGAGTAGCTTTGGGTCAAAAGAGAGACAAGCTCTTTCGTGTGATCTACTGTGCAAGCAAGACCTTGAATCCGGCTCAAAATAACTACACCACGACGGAGAAGGAGATGCTAGTCGTGATCTAGAGCTTTGACAAGTTTAGAGCATATTTGGTGGGAGCTAAGACCATAGTGTACACGGGTCACACGGCTCTTAAGTATTTGATTGAGAAGAAAGAGGCTAAACCGAGGTTGATACAATGGGTACTCCTTTTACAAGAGTTTGATGTGGAGATTAGAGATAGAAAAGGGTGTGAGAATGTGGTGGCGGATCATCTCTCAAGATTTGAGAATGTGGAGGAAAAAGATATCCAAGTCCCTATCAAGGAGTGGTTCCCCGATGAGCAAATTATTGCTATCAAAGAAGCATGTCCATGGTTTGCCGACTTTGTGAATTACATAGCCACCGGAACACACCCACCAAACCTCTCATTCTATCAAAAGAAGAAGTTTTATCATGATGTCAAGTTCTATGTTTGGGAGGATCCATTCCTCTATAGATGGTGTTCGGACATGATCATGAGGAGGTGCTTAGCGGAAGATGAGTGGGAGAAAGTGATTGAGGAGTGTCATTCGTCTCCCTATGGAGGGCACTTTGGAGCAAATCGGACGGCCCACAAGGTTCTTCAAAGTGGTTTTTATTGGCCATCCATCTTTAGAGATTGTGAAGTTTTTGTGAAGAAATTTGACAAGTGTCAAAGGATGGGAAACATTTCAAAAAGGCATGAGATGCCTATGAAGAATGTGATTGAAGTGGGGCTCTTTGATGTGTGGGGAATAGACTTTATGGGGCCCTTTCCAACTTCTCATGGATTTTCCTACATCCTTTTGGCCATTGACTATGTTTCTAGATGGATTGAGGTCATTCCAACTACTACAAATGATACCAAGGTGGTCCTCAACTTTTTGAGGAAGAACAATTTCACTCGTTTTGGCACTCCAAGGGCACTAGTGAGTGATGGTGGTTCACACTTTTGCAACCGATGGCTAGATCAACTCTTGACAAAGTATGGAGTGAAGCATAGGGTGACCACACCTTATCACCCTCAAGCTAATGGACAAATGGAGCTTGCCAATCGAGAAGTGAAGTAAATCTTGGAGAAGACCGTTGGGATAAAGAGGAAAGATTGGGCCATCAAGTTAGATGATGCTCTTTGGGCATATCGAACCGCCTACAAGACACCTTTGGGCACATCTCCTTATCAACTTGTGTATGGCAAGTCTTGTCATCTACCCGTGGAAGTGGAGTTTAGAGCTCGTTGGGCTATCAACGAGTTGAATCTTGATCTTAAGGCATCCAGAGAAAGAAGGAAGATGATGCTCAATGAGCTTGATGAGTTTAGGAATGTAGCCTTTGAGAACTCCAAGATTCACAAAGAAAGGGCCAAGAAATTTCATCACAAAATAATTGATAGGAGGGATTTCCAAGTTGGAGAACAAGTCTTATTGTTCAACTCAAGGTTGAGGCTATTTTCGGGTAAGTTGAAGTCAAAGTGGTCGGGATCCTTTGTGATTAAGAATGTGACGCCCATGGGAAATGTGGAACTTATTGGTAAAGATGGAGCAACCTTTGTGGTGAACGGTCAAAGAGTGAAGCACTATTTTGGAAACAAGCAACTTCGAATGGTGGAGTCGCTTCGCTTGGATGAGGCTTGAAAGTAGAAAGAAACCGTCCGGCATAGGACATTAAAAATAGCGTTTCTTGGGAGGCAACCCAAGGTTTTATTGCTTTCATATTTTTATTGCTTTAATAGTTTTGATAGCTTAGTTATTTTGTAGGTATGGATGAGGAGCAATATGGACATTATATCTTGAAGAATGAAGAAGGAAGCAAAACCAACTTTGGAGAGGGGAAGCAAGTGTTGCAATGGTGATCTTTGAAGAGCATTGGATGTGCAAGGAGGGAAGTAACAACTTGTAGCCCCAAACTAAGAATTTTTACATAGTAAAATTCTAAGTTTGGGGGAGTTATTTTTCTTTTATTTTTTCTACTAGTTGTTACCCTTGCACCGGTTTGTCATTCTACTTGTGTCACATTTTGCACCAGCGCACGCTTAACTTTCATATGCTTAGATCATTTGAGTTGTTTTTGTTTAGTTGTTGGGTAGTGTAGTTATGGTGAAATGTGAGCATGAATAATCATTGGAATCCATGGTTGAGTAGTGAAGTGATGTCTATTTGCTTCGAATATATGCATGATTGATGATGGATAGTAGTATCATGTTGTGTTCATATTTGTGATCTTTGATATCATGAATGCCTGATGTGTTGTTGTTTGGGGACATTTTATGAATGTGAGGGTCCTATTGAATAAACCGGTGAGAATTGAGCCATAAATCGAACACATAATCCGGTTTAGTTCATTTGAGAGTGGATTAGGTTATTGCTAGTAATCTTAGAACTTGCCCATGTTCTTGTTTAAAAGCATGACTGTGTGAAACTTTGTGATATGATATAGGTCATCTTGTTCTAAAGAGTCACTTAGCCAAAATTTCCTAAAACCGAAGTAATCTTCCGTAGTTAGCCCCTTTGAGCTTAATTCCTCATTTTCTTGGCAAACTACAATGTTAACCACTTAGCCTTTTTGAGCCTTTGATACCTATATCTAGTGGGGGATAAAAGACAAAGTGGATAAACATGTGCTTGAATATCTTTGGTGAAAGGGGAAATTGGAAAAGTTGAAAGAAAAAGAGAAAAGATGAAAAAGAAAATTAATGGAAAAGAAAAGAGGGACAAAGAGCCCAAAAAGCTTGAAAAGAAAAAAAAATGGTTCAAAAAGATGAGGTGATGAATACTTGAAAAAGAAAGGAAAAAGAAAAAAAAAGTGAGGATGGAGTTTGTAAATTTTGAAAGTGAAAGCACAAATTGTGAAGCAACAAACTTTGTCCTCCACTAGAAGAGACACAATTCCCAAATTCATCTACCTTGTCCAAAGAGCCAATGTTACATCCTTGATTAAGTCATATTGATCACATTGTTGAACACTTGAATGTTGTAGAAAGTAGAACGTGGGCAAGCATATAGTGATTGCATAGCATAACTTGATTGATGAGTGCATTAACATCCTCAATTTGTTTGTGTATTTGAGAGAAACACACTATCATGTGAGTAGAGGACTTGAGCATTTGGATTTTGTCTCCCATTCACAATGTGTTGTGTGTTTGTGTATTCTTTGATTCATAAGTGTGAATTGCAATAATGAGCCTATGATCTTCATTGAAAAAGCACTTTGAGAAAGAAATATCACTACACTTTACTTTGCATGTGTGATTTACATTGAATATTCAATTGTAATCATTCCACCCTCATTGCTTTAAGTGCTAAGTTGTTTGAGGACAAACAACATTTTAAGTTTGGGGGGGTTTGATTCGGGTGGAATTTACACACTTTAGATACACATGTGAAGTTTATTTTCATGATTATTTCATTGAATTATGGATTGATTATGATGATTTGAGCCAAAATGAGGGAAAGGTTGTGTTTTGTCGATTTTGTAGGAAATACGATGGAATTTGGAGCAAAACACCAACCATACTTCACTGGATCAAGAAGAGGAGAGCACCATTGGGTTCGTCTCGAAAAACGGAGTGGAATAACCAAAGGAATCGAGTCAATCGGACACCCGAGGCGAAAGATATGCACGAAACGAGAAAGGATCGAGGCCTAGCAAGGGCACGGTCGAGCACATGACTCGGCCGAGCTGTATCAAGGCCAAAATCAGGCCACGGTCGAGAGGGGAGCTCGAAATTGGCGAGCTCGATACAGGTTTTTGAGGCTACTACATGCCTTGGCCGAGCACAAGGCACGGCCGAGCTGCTCCCAAGACGAAATCCAAAGGCCACGACCGAGCTCCACGCACGAAATTGGGATCATCGAGACAGCAAGTTGAGGCCAAGGGAGGCCACGGCCGAGCTATCTTCTCGGCCGAGCTCGAGGAAGAAGGGGCGATGCATGCCACGGCCGAGCTACCTTCTCGGCCAAACCGAAGAATCGCCATGATCGCACGCCACGGCCGAGCACCTGTGCGACCAAATCATAATTTTGCACGGCCGTGCTACCCCATTTTCGGTGCCTTTTGTCCATTTTGGCCATTTTTAGGGACTAACTTGCAATTCTTGCACCCAAACCCTACCCCAACACTATATAAGCCCTCATTCTTAAAATCAAAAGAACTTTTCCCCAATTCCTCAAATTCCACACATAGAAACACACAATTGGAGGTGATTTGGCCATAACTTCTTCAATTCTTCATCAATTCATGCAAGGAAGTCATCAATAGCTTGGAAATTTCATTCTCCACCATACTTTAGACTAAGCTTTCTATTTCTCTCTCTTTTTATTTAGTTATTTCTTTTGATTTTATTAATTTGATTATGTTGTTGATTTGCTAGAACACTTTTGGTTTTACTTAATTGGTGTTTGTGTGGCTTAATTCTATTTGGATGCCTGATTTTCATTGCAAAACATGTCATTAATGTACAATGGTGATATGTTAATCTTAGTTAATTGAATTAGGTTGAGAAATCTATTTTGATTGATTGATTGCAAGCATTTGACCTAATTTTATTGTGAGATTGAAAGATGATCAATGATTAGGAAGATGTTTGATGGTCCTAGGAGCTTGATTGGGTTTTATTGTGCAATTTAGGTAGAGAAACTAAGTTGTGTGATATTTCCTTTGGATTATTTGGATTGAAGAAACTTTTAATTCATTATTATGTGATCAATCTTATAGACAAAGCATGAACACCACTTAAGTAGATAGTTAATCATAGATGGATTCATTAGTATTGCATGTGCTTTGGAACCTACCTTCTCTTAATTGAGTTTTAACTGTATCCCTCTCGTTTTGTGATTTGCATGGGCTTTTATTGATCAATTTCTATATTACTCTTTAATTGTTTACTTGTGACAGCTTTGGGTAGATAATTAGGGGTAATTACTACATTTCAACTTAATCGATCGCGTCTATTTAGAATTCAATCGACAAACTCCACTTTTACACTACACCTCCTCGTGGGATCGACCTCGTACTTATCACGCTACGATAGACGTCGTATACTTGCGGTCGTGTATTTTAGTGTTGCATAATACGTGAATCAGCGAGTGACGGACGCAGTAGATTGTTCGCCGGAGTAGATCGAAGCAAATCTGAAGACGAAGAAGAACGGGATGAGTCGGAGCACTCTTGCACTGAATTTTACCCCTAACGGTCGTCGCCTGCTCACCAGTGAAGATGATGGGCAATTCTCAGGGTTGTATTGATTTTCTGTTTCCATTTTATTCTTATTTATATTCATTTGTTAGTTTGTTCAATTATATTTAAGTTTAATGCAAATTTATTGTTGATTTATGCAATTACAAGTTTATTCGAGTTTTTTTATGAATTATCTGAGTTTGCTCGAATTTTGTTATGAATTTTCTAGGTTTGATTTGGAATTTGTTCGTTTGTGCAAGCATGCTTAAGTGTTATGCAAATTTCTTGTTAATGCAATTACAACATTCACCATTATGCAAAAAAGTTATTATTTTATGCAAAATATTTTGTTTCGTTTGTGCAAAGTTCTATAGGGGCTCAGAGAGTGTAAGTATGGAAGAGTGTAAGTAATGATAGTTTTTTTTAATTTTCTTATTTTTCTCTCATAATTTTATGGGGTTGTATGTGGAGTTTATGAAGTTTATTTTTATTATAACAATTTTTTTATGTTTTTGTGTTTAATTTTGCGTTGAAGATGTAATTTTTCTCTCTAGTTTTTAAAATTCGGGAGGGTTTGGAAGGTGATTCAATGCAACAATGATGTTTAAAGGATTTAGTTTGAATAGTTTAATTAAGTTTAATTTTGAACCTAATTGTAACTATAATTTTTTTTTAACTAAAATGTAAAATCAAGATGCTAAATGAACATTTTAGTAACTCCCCAAAAAATCTTTAATGTCATGACTTGTCACTCAAAGCCAATTTATGTCATTAAATACTTTTAGTTAGAGAAACTATAATGACAAGATTTATGTCTTTAAAATTCAATTTTCTTGTAGTGAAACTGGAGTCTCGTTCTAAATATCAAACTTTGTATATCCCACTTTGTGTTCTACAAAAGTTTTTTTTTTTTTTTAAAGGAGTTTGTTCTTAATTAATGAATGGGATTCTCTAACAACATTTTATAATTTAGTTTACCACATAAAGGTATATTAGAAATTAAAAGTATTTTATAAAATTAAAAGGAGGGTAAAATTGGAAGAACGTGTAAAAAAAAGGCTAAAAAATCATTTATTTGTGTACAATTATAAAATGCTATAACATCATTTATTGTAGAAAGGAGAAAGTAAATGATACATATAAATATAATATACTAGTGTAGAACCCGTGTATTACACTGAATTTTAAATATATTTTTAAATATTTAATAATAAATTTTTATTTATTTACTTAATTTAATTTTTCATATTTTTATAATTATATTTAAAAAAAATGATTTCGCAGAATTATAATTATTTTTTTTAAAAAAAATAACATTTTTTTCAATTATATTTATTATAACGTACGTTGTATTATAATATAAAAGTTTAACTAACATAATATTTTGAATTATACAAAATAATTACACTTATGTTAGTTAAGTTTATAAAGCAAATTTCAAAGAAAATTTGTGAGAATCAAACGAAATGAGAAGTTGACATTTAATAAATATGAAAACAACTTTTTAAAAAATTATAAAATTTCGGAAATAAACAATTTAAGTAATATTAAAATAGATCTTAATAAATTCTAAGTTAACCTTCAATAACAACCACACCACCCTACATTTAATAAATATGAAAATAACTTTTAAAAAAATTATAAGATTTTGAAAACAAATAATTTAAATAATATTAAAATAACTCTTAATAAATTGTAAGTCAACTTTCAATATCAACCACAACACCTTAAATAAATAAATATTTTAGTTAATTGCAAATTAAATCATAACATTTTCCTTATTTGCAATCTAATCTAAAATTTAAGGTAATTAATAAATCACAAACTTTAAATATAGTTGCAATTTAGTCTTTTTGACAATTTTAATTGTGTTCGAATCTAACATAATTTAGACTTTTTAATGACATAACAACACCTTAATAAAACAATATTGTTTTTCAATCAAACCAAATATCAAAAGGTATGATTTAGGGATAAAGTAGACTTGTAAGAAGTCTAATTTACAATAATATTTAAAGTTTGTGATTTATTTGCAATTCTTTTAAGGTTTAGATTAGATTGCAAATGAACGAAAAGTCGTGATTTAATTTGCAATTACCTCTTTTTAAAATTAACAACTTCATTAAATTATGACACATAAGTCAAATCAACCACAAAATGACATATAAGCCAAATTAACCACAAAATGACACATCATCAATTTAAACTCCCTATTAGTATATAAGGGGATTCTATATTATAGAAGTAGTGTATTATGTATATATAACAAATTTGTTAATTTTGTAAAATAATATAATTATTTATATAATAAATATTATGTATAAAATTATATAATAATTTTTACATATATATTTTTGAGCTCTATTTTTTAAATACATTAAACTTATAATAAATTTAAAATAATTGCAGAAAAAATTACTTGAGATATAAGATAAAAGTAATTATAAAATACAATTTAATAACTAATTAAATAAAAAAATTTACACCCCAATAAAAATACATTTTAGATTGTATTTTACTCAAAAGTACATTAAATAGTTAAAAATAAATTAAACTAAAGAATAAAATGAATACTACAATAAAGTTAAGTAAATAAAATAAAACTTAATTTAATTAGTCAATGTTAAAATAATAAGAAATAGTTAATAAGAATATAATATTTGAAAAGAGTTTATGAATCATATCTTACTCAACCAATAACTTAATTACACATCATACTTTTTAAATAATATATATCTATATTTTTTATATTTATTACTAATATAAAGAGTATATACTCTCGCCTATTCAAAATATATGTCATGTTAATCAATGCACATACATTAAGAAACTAATTAGTTTCCCCTTTTACCTTTAATAAATGCTTGTATTTCTAAAAAAAAAAATACACATTTATGTAGTATTTATTAATCTTAAAGATAAATTTAGAAAAAATGTACTCCCTCCACTTTTAATTAAGTGTCATTTTAACAATTTTCAACAAATTAAGATATATAATCATAGACCATTTTACCCTTCATTAATGATAACTAATTTTAATATTAAATTTATGTTTAATAATGAATGTGGCCAATATTGTAGGTGATATTCATGTATACAATAAGAGATTATTGTCTAATAAGTCCACTATTATAACCCATTGATCTAATAGAGACACCAATATGTATACTTTTCTAATAGAGTCAGAATAGCGTTACAAATACAAGAATACCCTTATATAAATAAATAAGAATCCTATACTCATTTAATTCATTCTCCACCTTCACCAAAAATCAAAATTAAAACCCTAGCCTCTCCCCAACATCCTCTCTGCCGCCGCCCCCTTTTCCCACCGCCTTCCCCTTTTCCCACCGCCTCCCTCTCTTGCAACCGCCCCCCTCGATTTCAACGCTGAACCATGGCCGCCGCCCACCAACACGACCGCCGCCGCCCTCCTCACGACCGTCGCCTCCCAAACCAAGACGAAGCAGCACCTTGACTGTCGCTGTTGCTTTGCCGCCGCACTGACCGGAGAAGACGAAGTGGCCGAAGAAGTAAGCCTCGTGGCCACCGCCGCCTGGCCGTCGAAGACGAAGCAGCCACCGATCTGCAACCCCCTCGACTCCGATGCGCCGATCTATTGGATCTTGTTTTCTCTCTTAAGCACTGTGAGATCTATAAACTCTGATAGAGGGAAAGTGGTATGGGGATCAGATGACCAGTTTGTTCTTGTGTGGGATCTATTGGATCTTGTTTTTTTATGATTTAGTCAAATCTGTATTTCTCCTTATATCGACTGCATCCTAAGTTTCATGCTGGTTTTATTTGTGTTAAGGCAAAATTTTTTTTTTTTACATACGTTTTTTTTTTTTTGTTTCATCCTATTAACATTCAAATACGGTGTATAGATTGTAGTACTTGACAAAGGTAATTTGCTCATAGTTTGCATATTTGTGGTATAGCTAATGGATCTTATGTTGAATAATATGCAGATTGGTCAGAGTCATCCAACTGGTTTGACAACTAATCTTCTGAAATTGTTTGAACCTCGCCCACCATTGGAATACAAACCAACCTCCTGAGAAGAGGAAATGTCCACCATATTCAGGTCTTTATTTGTTATAACCGTGATAAAGTCTTCAAATGAGTTGAATTTCTTCCTTATACTAACTACAAGTTGTATGTTACCATTTAATTTCCCAGGAACGTCACAATTTGTCAGTAATTTTGCTGAGCCTGGTGATCCTAATTATGCTCCTCCTGTGCAGAAGGGTGAAACTCCGGTAAGCCATTTTTTATGTGGCTCTCCTCAAATTGTTTGATTTTATAGACAGTGCTTCTAGAGCAAGCTCTATGACACTACATACCGATGCTCTGTTTTATAAATTTAAATATTTCATGTACCAAATTATGGCCATATACCATCTATGCATGCCTCTATCTAGCTTTTGTTTCGATCTCATTGGTTTAATTGTGTTCAAGAGTTATAATCATTGTTCAGTTGATATTAGAGAAGTACGCTATGGAAATATGACTAGGATGCCGCAATCTTGGATGTGTATGAGCTAATCAATGACTTTTTAACATGAAAGTGAAAAGTCCTGCAGTATGCAGTGAAAATATCCTAATAATTATGCTCTGGGATCTGAAGGAACATAATGTCTGGTTTTGATTTAATGAAAGTGCTAAGTGGACATTTCCTTTTAGTGGATATTGTGTGCTGCTTGAATTTTTTTGCTTTGCTTATTTCTTTTCTGAATGTATTAGTAGTCATCTTGGAGTAACTTTATTGCAGAGATGTAATAACTCTGAGAATGTTACAAACTACCCACTTTAAAGTTGCAAAATATTTTTTACCCTCTCCAAGTAGAAATCTTTTATACCTACTCTCGTTTTTCTTACTTTTGAGACCAAAATACCGTCAGATAAGGTTATATCTCCTTCCCGTACCAAGAGATGTGACACATTTTGATTTAAATAAGATTTTATCATTTCCCATAGCAGGAGATTTGGCAAATTTAATTGAAATTAGATGTAATAGTCTTCCCATGGGAAGAGATTTGACAAATCTTGCTTCCTAGTAGCATTTTTCCATGTTTTAGTGGTAAAGAAATACTCAAATGTTATGGTCATTTTCCTTTGTCTGGTATATTTGATACCCCATAAGAAAACTCTCGTTTGGGCATGCGATATGTATGTTTATACAGGTAGAAAGAAGAGCAAGGATTCATCAACTACGGCTGGAGGAGGGAGCCAAAAAGGCCCTAGAGGAGCTTGAGAAATGTGATTACCGAACTTATTTGTTTCTAATATATGATTATACAAATTTGTCACACTTCGATTGCAACACACGGAATGAAAAAAGCATGCATCTGTTTGCCCAAGTAGAAATCTATTTTTATTTTTTTGAGAACCCAGACAGAAATCTAAATGTGCAACTTGTACATATATTGTAGTTAGCAACCTTTCTCACCTTCTTATGCAAAATTTGGTTGCAGATGATCCAAGTAATACGATTTACATGTTGTATTTCCAGTAAATCTTTCTCGATTTTTTAATATGTAGTTCGATTTGTTTTACTTACATACATGTTATCCATTTGGTCATTTCTATTGATGTATATGTGAATTGGTCTTTCTCTAATTGTTTTGCATCTGTGAATGAACAGATCACTGAAGCTAAAGAGCAAAAATCGTTGTCCAACGGTGTTGTAGCATCTACGTCACATATCTGCCTATAGAACAAATCTGCCAGCATTCAAGAGACTCAAAGCTCTGTTTCCGTTCTTGAAAGTAAATCTAAACGTGTTAGGTCTGCTGGTGTAAACCTATCGCTTGTGGCATCAAAGACTCTGAATAAACTTGCTTTTTAGGTTATGCAGTGTTATGAAATTTTGTTATTAGTTGATCGTTTATGCAATTATATTTAAGTGTTTTTTTAGGTTATGCAAAATTTTCACCATATTACTTTAGTAAATGTGATATGCAATCACATTTTAGGAAATGATATGAATTATGCATAATGTGATATGCAAAATTGTTATCATATTTCAATCGAATGCATTATGCATAACGTGATATGCAATATAATCATCATATTTTGAATTAATTATACATAATGTTATATGCAATATAATCATCAGATTCTAATTAAATTTGAAGAAATTATTTTGAATTATGCGTAAGTGTTTAAATGATATGCATTAACTTCTGCATTTGAAACATGTACAGACATGTCGACTCCTGTGCACAAACATATTCTATCGATATTTAAGTGTTTAAATGATATGCACCTACTCACGCATATTATTATGTATGCATACGGATATGCAATGTCTTAGTTGTTGATAGTTTACGTGATTCTATAGTTAAAAGGTTACAAGTTCATATGCATATGCATTCGACACTGCATATACGTGGGTTGAAATGCAGATTTCCAGAATCCCTTAACTTAACGAAATAAATGGAGAGACCTACCTTTTAGGAAAGTTTTTAAATTTTAGAAAGTAATAAATTTTTGGGAATTCGAAAAATTGCATTTAATAATTGATTGGATGTTTAGTTGACTAATAATTGTGTATTTTATAAATTCAAATTTTCAAAATATGGTGGAAGGGCATAATTGACAAAAAAATCAAATTTTGACTCTATTAGACAAGAATTTATGGTGTAGGTTTTATTAGAAAAAACTAGTAGTGAAATGACCTTATTAGTTTATAACCCATACAATAATTAAGGTTTATCCATGATTTATGCTATAGTACTATATTCAAAAGGGAAAAAGCTTAAATTAAGGTAAATAAAATGGAGAGGGTATAATGTATAAGGGTAAAATTGTCAAAATTAAAGAAAGAAGTGTAGAATGACACTTATTTTTGAAAATATTAAAAAGAGCAAAGTGACACTTAATTAAAAACGGAGGGAATAATTAATTTGCATTGAAATGTGCAAAACATCATATAATTTGTGAAGAAAATGAAAAATCAAAATGTCATATATTATGAATATGAGAGGGTTGTACTTCCTCCATCCCATAATTACTTGCACACTTTTCTTATTTGGACGTCTCAAAATTACTTGCACATTCTCACTATCGAAATAACTCATAAAATTAATATCCTCGCATCATCATTTTATTTTAAAAAATTTCACATTTTAATTTATGTAAGCAAATTAAATTTTCACTCAATAAAATGACGACACATGAATAAATATATATTAGATCGAACTAGTTTACTATTTAAATTTTGAGAATTTAATAAAGCTAATTCTTGAGTTAAATAATTAAATTATTGATATTTAATATACACGGTACAAGCCGATCAAATTATACGAGTATCAGGATAACCGTAAACTGGTAAGAACACAACTGATTTGTCATATATGGAGGAAATCAAATCACATCTCTTCAAAAATTGAAGAGAATTAAATTTAAATCAATCAAATTAAATCGGCATCAGTCAATAAGAAGGCGCCACGTGGCATGATAAAGAGAGAAAGTCTTCACTCCCTCACCGTATAAATAGGGTCCACCCCTCATTCATTTGACACACACAAGAAAAGCTTTCAAGACTCTGAAATTCTCTACAGAGATTTATAGTGTTCTTGAACATTTAAAGAAGTCTCAAAGACGTTCTTCGTACGAATCATCCGGAAACGACGTTAGATCAGAGATCAAAGTGTTAAACCCCTTAGATCAGCGTTCTTCTCAAAGTGTTCTTCATAAGTCTTTGAAGATTCAAAGACGTTCTTTGTGGACTTTTGAAGATTTAAAAGCGTTCTTCATCACATTCGAAGGTGTTCGTCCAAAAGCTCACCCAATCAACGTTATATCTAAAATAAGACGTCAAGTCCTTAGATAAACGTAACAAATCTTCAAATTCAATTGTGATTAAGATCAACGCGATGATCACGCCCCAAAATCTCCAAGTCAAAAACCAAGATTCAAAGAGAAGATCTTAGAGAAGTTAAATTAGAGATTGTAAACCCACAAATTTATCGGTTTAATCCGACAAGATATAAAATTGTATTTCAATTTCGTGTTTTTATATTAATTCGCAAAATTTGTTGTTACACTTTACACCTCACTAAATCATCTAAAATACCCTCTTTTATCCTTCCTCACCAAACACTAATTTTTTTCTAAAAAATCGTGTCGGTCAAATGGTGTAAGTCATATTGCAACGGAGGGAGTACATAACAAGTATTCAACTTTATAAATATTTTTTAGATCAATATATATAGCTCTGTTGCAAAAGTTGGCGCCTAGGCGTAAATCAATGGTCTACCGTCTGTCCAACGATTTTCGACTAGGTGCTTTTAAAAAAAATTGGTCTTCCCGACATCGAAGTCCGTTTTGAGCAATCAAACACACTTTTCCAAGAGTAATCGACGCTCTGAGCAAAACACGTGGTTTTGTCATGATTTATAAGTTTGGTAAAATTCTAGTATCAATTAAGGGATGAAAAATGACATTTTAATATTTTTCAGCATTATTTTTACCAATTTTAATATCTTCAGGGACCCTTTTGCAATTTTCTATTTTTGTTAAATTAGAATTTTATATTTACTGCTTAAGAATTATATAAATAAATATTAAAAAAAAAAAATTAAAAATCTAGGTCGTCAACTAGGCAACACTTAGACCCCACTTAGACCCTGTCTAGGCAACCCAGATGCTAGACTGTACCAATTCACTCGATTATCGATTTCAACTTCTGTAACCTTAATATATAGATAAAACATAATAAAAATACAATATGATCCTTCAATTAAAAATTCTTATTAATAACATCTTTGCTTTTAATGTAATAATAAATTCATAAACATACATCTAGTATTATTTATTTATTTTTCAATTGAAATTTTAATTTACGATATATCCTTTAAAGCATATTATAGTGGAGTATTATTTTTATAATAATAATTCTTTATTTAGAATGGGTTAATCCACCCCGTGCCAATCATAGAAATAGAGCAGGTTCGGGTATCTAAGATCATCTTCAACCATAAACTCTTACACTTTTTCATACTCTATTTTAAAAACCTTCTCCAACCATGAAACTCTATATCTTACTCTATTTATTATTTTAATCATTTTCAATATATTGCAATCATTAAATAATATATTTATCTTCGTATTTAAATAAATTTATACAATTAAATATTCAATTAGTAAATTAAATATTATTAATTTTATCAAAATCATAAAATGTAAATAAACTTGTATTTTTAAATAGTACTTTTATTTAAATATAAAAGTACGAAACACATAATAATGTAAAACGATATATGTGAGTATAATCCTGAACGATCATTGTAAAGGAAGAAAATAAAATTCTCTTCAAAATGAGTGTTGATGAATCATTTCGACATTTCCTTCTTCTTCGAGAGCAATACAAAATTTGGCGCAAAAGGAGTATGAGTGGGGATGGCTCGAGCGGGATTGATCAATTTGACCCGTTTTTTAGCGAAACTTCTCCAGCTAAATCCAACATTCCGCCGTACTAGTGTATCGTTTTTTTATTATTTGTATTTTTTTTCAGTTTGTGATCACTTATTTTAATAAGTCGGTGTTACATGTATGTCCGTTTTAATATATAATGTATGTTTTATTGTATTTTACGTTATTTTTTTTGTAGGTAATAATAATACAAAAAAAAAATTTATTACACAATTAAAATTAAATTATAAATTAGTATAACAATAGAATTGTAATTATATTTAATTAATTATTAATATAGAATTGCAATACAGAATTGTAAATATTAATAAAATAATAGATATAAAATATGAGTTTTGAATAGTAAACTTCATATATGAAGTTTACTATTCAAAACTCTATTTTAAAACTCTATTAATATTAATAAAATAATAGATATAAAATATGAGTTTTGAATAGTAAACTTCATATATGAAGTTTACTATTCAAAACTCTATTTTAAAACTTCAAAATAGAGTACGATTGGAGGGAGCAAAACTCTATAAATTAAGTTAAACTTTCATTTTTAAATCTAAGTACCCACCTTGCCATCTCTAGACTTGATTCAATAATAAAGAAATTTTAGTGCCTAAACTTAGGTTAAATTCAAAATAGGTAGTTTGAATGCGTCAACAATCTTGCAAAAACCAAACACCTGTCATTTAGTCTTCCATTGAGTTCCCCACTCAAGGCCGTCCTATGGTTTTCTCCATTTCTTTCGGCCAATTCATCTTATATATACATCAGTTGAATCAATTCTCCATCATAACATTTACTCTCTTTCTCTCTCTCTACAAATTCAAGAATCTCTCTCTAGGATTTCATAAAAATGATGAGAAAGCAAATAAGCTACTACGTTAACTTGGTGGAGGTTGCACCAGCGCCTCTGATTTCGCACAACAAGGCGTCAAATGCGCCTAAGCTTGAGACGATAATCGAAGAAGGATTAATGGAGAAGATGCAGGTGGATGTTTCGAGCAAGAAGGTTCTCTATGCCTTACCCATCATCCTTTCTCTCATTTCCTACCTGTTGATTAACAGATTATTCATCATTTGAATTTGATAGATATCAACAACAGATCAATAAGGCAGGCAGGCAGACCTTAGTCATGCTTAATTAATTTCCACCCACCAAGGGAACTCAACAACACAATGGAGTAAAGGAAATTGAGGTACACAATTCATGATGCAAGAAGATGGAAGTGCATTCTCGTTTCCTGCAAATGTTTTGTAAGAAATGAAGACTGAACGCGTACAGATGGTGTTTAATACTAGTCAGACAAGGAGTCCAAAAATACGTGAGTAAATAAGTAATAGGTTTTCAGCTATGTTCTTTCAGACAATTTTTGGGATAGATATCCTAGATAATTCGTCGTGTAAAGTTATGCATATTAATGAGGTTTATGTTTTGAACCAGCTTCCATCTGTGATTATCTGTCTCTAAGCTTTGAGTTAACTAATGCAGAATTCTGCTATAAATAGGATTCATTACTTTTCTCACCCTTCCATCAGAAGCATTATTTGACAAACTGATATTATTGTATTTTGACAAATTTTTTACCAGAAATTTTGAATGTATTATCAAGTGTCTAATAAGAAATGCGTCTCAAGAAGTCATTCAAGGAATAGAATGGAATATGATAACTTCAGACAAGAAATGCATTCACTAAAGAGCTTAAAACGGTGACCTGCAAATCAAGTCATATCAATATCAACTAAAGAACAATTTACACATTACTTACTAAATGAACACGAAATATTCAAAGAAATACCACTAAATCTCTCAAGAAGTAAGATCATTAATTACTTTGCTCACAGTAGAAAGAACAAAACCATGGTAGAGGAATTATTTTTACCTTCAACAAGAAACAGGCTATTTCCAATTCCAGGATATATTGTTTGCATCACCATATGATCTGAAACAGTGAAATACAAAATAATATCAAATCAAAACAGTGATCACAGATCATTCACAACACAAAGTCACACACTGACATGATTCTCATATTTTCTTTCAAAAGAATTCTGAATGGTGGTCAGTGGTGGTATATGTCATCAAGTAAAACGACATATCAATTACTCCCTCCGTCCACACTTAATATGCATTTTTCCTTGTTTGGCTGTCTCACACTTAATATGCACACTTCTATAAATAAAAATATTTATTCCCCAAATACACTAATACAACCTTCACTTTTTACTTTACACATCTACTCTTTACATAAACTACCAATATTCCTTAAAACTCGTGCACAAAGAAAATTGTACATTAAGTGTGGACGGAGGGAGTATAATTTTTAGTGACAAAAACTTGTACGAGACGGATCTCATTTACTATATGAACATGGACTTGTGGGGCCCAACTGAATTCATGTTTTAAGGGGAAGTATGACCCATATATAAAAGTGGAGCTTCATCTCATGCAAGACTTCCTCAATTTTTTAATTAAATCTTTTTGTTTTAACTAAGTTAATTAAAAATCATTTGATGATACCACAACCAATTGGAAATGGCACAGATAATTAGAATTGTAAAGCGGAAAAAGCTACTAATAACTAATCTAATTAGGTGTATTACAAAATCAATTTCCTAATATTCATAAAATAATCTGTACTCGAAATACATATCGAGGAGAATCCAACTCTTCATCCAAAATAATGTGCGTGGGAAGAGCATTTCAGCCAAGAGAGGGAAAAATCAGAAGATTAGTTGCTTTAAACTATTAAAGAGCCCCGTTTGGCTGAGCTTATAAGCTTCTTGAAACAGCTTATAAGACGTTTAGGAGCTTAAAAGCTCTCAAAAAGTGTTTAGTAAAACAATAAAATTAACAACTTATAAGATCTTAAAAATAAAATAAGCTCAAAAAAAAGTATAACACTCCAACTTATTTTTCTAAATCTTTTAACCTATACTAAAATAATACGGAGTAGATATTTTATAAAAAAAAAAAATATTAAAAACAAAAATCACCCACCTCCCCATCCCCATCCCCACCCACACCCACACCCACTCTCCAAGTTCTTTGATAATTGTTTTATATTAATATTAAAATTCAAAATATATTTCTCTCAAATTATCAAGAACTTATAAGTTTTATTAGCCAAACACTAACCACTCGCTACTTAAAAATTACATCTTAGAAGCTCTTGAAACAACTTATAAGATGCTTAAATAAGCTTAGTCAAACGGGCTCTAAAAATCATAACCATGAGTATTGGATAACTTTTAAAGTTTTACCTCGGGTTTTTGATATGAAGCAACAGGTAGACAAAGGCAATAAATATAAAGGAAGCTCCAATAGAAACGTAGGCGAATCCCAGGAAATTATTATGGCCTCCCAACCAGCTTGATGTTGACAGAACAATCTTTTTGCTCCCACTGAAACTGTAGGTGTTGTAGTTGTTCAAAAGTTTCACTGAAATTGTATCATCAGCTTCTAAGTCCTCTTCGATTCTTCCGTACAACTTCCGGAAAGTGGGTAGAGCAGAAGTGCGCATCCATACTATGAGATCCTCTTGATCGCTTAGCTGGTTGGTGCAATTTGTTACAATCCACAGAGAAGGATAAGAAAAAAAAGCTAGTAATTAATAAAAGGAATGTATATATTGCACACAATTAAAATAAATGAAAACCAAAAAAGCAGTTGTAACAAAGAAAGATGCAGAACTTCGTAAATGAAAGTCCGAAGTTCAAAATTAATTAAACGTAAACATTAGTCGCCAAGTCCACAGAAAGAAAAATGTTGCGTTAATGTAAGACTCTCAGTTTAGCTCAAGTGAATTTAGACCATTCAATCAGAAATGGCTATTAGACCATAAAAGGAAATACAAAAGAAGCACTACAGATGCAATTGTGGGCTTACTAATAACCCAATTACGAGACTGGGGATACAACTAAATTGTATATCTGTTCAAATACATTTAAAATTTGTGATGCAAAAGAAGTAGAATAACGTTGCCCAGATGTATTTAAATTAGAGTGAGATGCTGTTGCTAGAATTGCAGAATTACAATAACAGTGCTGTAAGTGAAAAAAGAAAATTGTTTACACAAGTACAACTATGGTACAACAAACTTTGTTTTAGATAGTGCTTGCCAGAGTCTTAAAAACATAGAGAATTGTGCACAATAAATGGTCCTTTAATCCCTGTAAAAAACTCAAGGGTATGTTTGATTTGGGATTAGAAATCGGATTTAGGATTTTGAAATCTAAATAAGGTTCTACTTTGGGAATTTAGGATCTAGTTTTTTAAAACCTAATACATTCAACCTTATAAATACCTATAAACCCTACGAATACTCAATCCTATGAATACCTATAAACCCTATAGGTTGATGTTGACATATAATAATAATACAACATCACACACTCTTACACATGATTTGACATAAAGTTAAAACTTGCCCTACTTAAATTTCAAAACAAATAAACACTATTACTATTTAATAGGATTTTGAAATCCACTAAATCTCAGCAAACATACCCTACAATAATAAGTAAGATAGGACAATAAAGCAAACAACTTCTCTTATAGTTATACTAAATGGAAAGAGAGGGAGAGAGTCACAATTGACATTTAAGAATATAAAATTATGAAGCAGAGAGTATAATTGGGACAATGCAGAATGCAATCACTCACAGGAATGTTGGGGTCGAGCGATGCACCACCAACTAGAGTTCCATTCTGAAAATTGAAGGGATATACATCTTTCCCAAATTTATGATCACGATCACTCTTCCATGCAATATTCTTCCTGTTAATTTTCAATTCATCTATTCCACGAAAAAAAGAGTAAGTATCATTGAACAAACTCCATGCAACTAGGCCACAAGGAACAATTGGTAATCCATTGCTGATGTCTTCAGGCATACAGGAACTTGTATCATCGTACTTAAGCCCATGCAGAAGTTGCTTATCGCTTCGACTCTTGACATACCTTAATGGGATCAAGAAAATGGTCTAAGTATACATAACATAACAGATAATTACAAAATAGGTTTCCTATCTATTGAATGTTGGCGATTTTAGTCCTATACGAATTTAATTTTCACAATTTAGTCTCATAATTTTTAAAATACTGCAATTCTTGTCCTGTTTTAGGATGATAATTAATTTTTTTTTAATTGAAATTAATGTGTTGGTGTCCAATTATGCCACGTAGGCGACCAAGTCATTAATTTTGTTGTTAAATGGAATTCTGGCAGCTCACGTGAGCAGCACGTGGAAAAAATCTGCAACCTTGTCGATATAAGACTAAAAATGCATCATTTTTAAAGTAATGGGGCTTTAATTGAGAAAATTGATTCAAATTGAACTAAAATCGCCAACACCCAATAGCTACGGATAGTTTTGCAATTTACTCAACATAACAAGGTGAAGTGAAAATGCAAGCTCAATCTTTCATTACTAGTTTGAGAAACAAAGGATTATTACCGTCTATGGTTCTGGTAGTAGTTATCAAGCTGGTAGTAGACGTATATTGGAGCTTTCATATGTTTGGGAATCTAAAAACAAAGTTGTAGGGACAGATTAAATATGTGACCTTAAATAAGCTTGTCAATCCGGAAATGAAATCATGGAAACAAGTTAAATAGGGGGATAACAGCCAGGACATATCAAATTATCAATATGTACAACAAACTTCCCAGAAATCTACAGTAGCTATGTGGAAATGCAAGTTATGAAAGGATACTCAAGTAGCATAACAAAAGGCCGTAGTCAGTAATAATGAACACCTGTCATGATATAAAAAAAATAGATTCTCCAATGCCAACGGACCTTACCCAACCTAAGATCATGAGACCAAATTATCCAAGATCATTTTATATCCATAAACTTGTGTAAACCATTTTTTTTATTAAAAAAACTATCTAGCTATACTTTTAAGGAAAATAGAGGAAAGAAAGATGCAAAGACACAATGCATCAACGCCACAACAGTTGGTGATGGCACTCAGCATACCTGGAGATTCATCAATGAAATAACAATCTACCTCATCAGACTGCAGAAAATTTTAAAACATAAACACGGAACAAACTTATATCGAAATTTTATGACTTTTAAAGAAAAATTTTATAAACCTAAAACTGTATTGTCAATGCTGATGTGGTGAATTATTTCCCCCATGATGCACTGCTCCCACCTTTCTCTACCACATCAAATTTAATTGGAGCTTATATAAAGTTAAATGCACTTTTCGGAAGGGACAGGTCTTATTAATCACAAGAACATAATCAACAGAACCATAAAATTAAAAATCGAACTTATGTACATTGCTAACGGCCCAGAAAATACCACCTTCAGATATTGGGTGCAATTTTTGGAAATGAAATCATTTTGTATGTATGCCAACTTGTTGCTTCTGAATGGTTCTGGGACACATTCGATGTCATATCTATACACAACTTGAACAACCTGCAAAACAGAATGTCAAATTAAAGTTCACAATATCAAATTATCCACTGCTTATATACAATATTGATATAGGGAAGTTCAAGATTTACGCTTTGTGAAGCATGAAGAGAGGCAATCCCAATTGGAATAAAGATCGCACCCACCACAAAGAATACCGAAATGACCTGTAGAGGACAAAACTCGAGCTAAACAACAAACATAATTTTAAAAATTCACATATTAAGCTGCAGTTTCATCACACATGTTTCATTCGTTGCATATTCAAACAACCATTGGTACGATTAGCTTACCCACGCAGGCGACAGGACAGGTTTACAAGCTGGTAGTTCTTGTTGCGTAAACTGGTATAAAACTGCAAAAAAAAGTAAAAAAGAAAACTAATAAGCAGTATTATCTTCTCTCCCTCAAAAACAGAAAAAAAAAATAGTGGTACTATATTCTTATATCTGGAATTTGGATTCATTGAGCTTTAAAAGGTATTCTGAAGCAAGAGCCATAATTCACCATATTTAAAAAATTCAATTGAAAACAAGCCCTAATTCACGCGTACTGAAATCCACACCAAAAGTGTAAACTGATCAAAGAAGAAATTGAAAACACACACACACACACCATACAATTTGAGCGGCCCTCTCGGATTGGCACTGAATCAGCTCCTATCCCAGACGATGAAGAACTTCCTCCATCCATTTCCATTCAATTAAAAAAAACTGCATAAACAGTTTTTGAATCCGAAAACCCGCCAAAACGGATATTCTTCACTGAATTCAACTGCCAGCACACAAAAATTAAAAAATAAAACTTCCATCGTTCAGCAAAAATATAGCGAAATTAAAGGAAAACGGAGGGGGAAACACCTTAGGGTAAATTACGAAGCCGATTAAAAATAACAGAGCTCAGAAATTTGGGAAGAGTATAGGAGAATCAAACGATTATCGAGCGATCGGTGAAAACCAAAGCCGGAGATTACACTCTGCAGAGAAAGCGGGTTATATAATCTCGTCAACTGTTGCTTGGAGAAAGATGACATAATCCATTTCATTGAAGCCAAATTGCGATTAATTATTTTATAAACAAAAAAAATGAAAAAAGAAACTGTATTACTGCCTGTTAATTAATAATTTATTACGAGTGTTAATATAATTTATAAATAATCATATACTGTAATAATTTAACTTATATATAAAATTATAATTCGATTTGGGTGGATTTGGTGAACCAAATCCAATAACACTACGTGACAATGAATTCAAAGTTTTTAAAGTCATAAAAATTGAATAATTTATTGAAATTATTTACTCAAAGGTCATTGGCATAGACCTTCTTAAATTTTTTTTTAGTGTGAGACCTGCGAATTTCACGGGATTGGAAAAAAATTATATTATTATTTAATAAAATTTTATATAATTTATTATTTTAAAATATATTTGATGACAATTAATATATTTGATGGTTAATCATTAATTCCATTTGCACTTAAATTAAATTAGCTTTACTCAAAATATATATTCTAACTTAAAAAAAATAGTTGAGATCTCATTAAAAGAGAATTTTAGTTAAGAGGAATAAAATATCATCTTAATGAAAGATTACTATAAAAAAAGAAATTATTTTATGAGAAATAAATGATAAAATAAAATTGATTCGTTTTGAATAATTAATAAGAAATTGAAACTTTTTATTTTATTGATTCTCTTTGTTTTTTAAAAATTGTATTATGAACGGAAGAAGAAAGAAATAAGTAAATTTCTTTTACAGAAAAAAAAAATATATAAAATTACATTAATAGGTAGTTATAAGTTGTAAGTTTTTCATTGATTCTCTTCACATCTTCCTTGAACTCTCTTTTTTATTGAACTTTTATTCTCATTCTCTTCACATCTTTCTTGAACTCTCTTCTCTATTGAACTCTTATTCACATTTTCTTCCTTTTTGCAATTTGACGTCATGTAAATTACACTCTGTGTAACAAAAAGTTAAAGGAACACAAAAAATATTACACTATCTAATAAAATTAGAGAACATAGAAACATTAAAAATTACACTATCTAAAAAATTAGAAAACACGATCTAGCAAGTGAGAAGATGCAATCAAGGAATCGGACATGGAAAACAATAGATCCATTAAAGAAAAACAATTAAAAAGTAAATTAAACTAAACTAATGCAACAATTTTTTAGAAGAATAACAGAGAAGGGAGAAGAAGTTTTTCATAAGAATAGCAAAGAACGGAAAAGAAGAAGGGGGTTCACAACTGCCTTCTTACTCGCTATATTTAAAGAAATAAAAAATAATGAAGAACGGTTGTTAATGAAAACTGTAAATAAAAAAAATTAAATAGAGGAGACAGAGAAATATGAGAGAGAGAGAGAGGAGAGAGAGAGAGAGGAGAGAACGAAAAAATAATTAAAAAAAAATGTAAAAGAAAAAATAAATAGACCAAGAAAAAAATAATTTAACAAAAATGTAAAAGAATGAAAACTGTGAAAAAGAATTGAGACAGAGAAAGAGAAATCTATGAAAATAATTTAACAAAAATGTAAAAAAAAAAACTATAAATAAAAAAAGGGACGTGTGAACTCTTATTCTCATTCTTTCATGGAACTATAAATAAATTTGCCTTCGTTCTTTGCCCTTCTCAGTGGCGCAGAGGCTTGGGAACAATTCCAATTAGGTATGGATCCTCCCCCTTCTCAAGTTGCTTTCACGGTATCTACAGGTCCTCGTCGATCCTCCTTTGCCTCCCGTGGCCCTGGTTCTGGCCTGTCTTCCGGTGGTTGTGGTTCTGGTCAGCGGCGCCCGCCTCACTGCCAAATATGCCGTCAAAATGGACATTACACCAACGTATGTCCAGATTGCTTTGCCGACCCCTCTGCTGCTCCTCTGCCTAAACCTCTAGTTTCGTATACTGCTCCCTCGACCGCAAACCTTGCAGAGGCTTTCTCTACCTCTTGTGTCGTCTCAGAATCGAATGCCTCAGATTGGTACTTGGACACCGGTGCGTCAGCACATATGACGCCCTCACCTAATCGATTGGATGCCCCTTTGTCTTATACAGGTACAGTCATGGTCGTCGTTGGTAACAACGCTGTCTTACCCATTTCTCATATTGGCTATTTTCCATCACTGATTCTCTTTCTTTAAATGGTGTTCTAGTTGTTCACGGTCTAACTAAAAACTGTCTATTGATTCTCTTGTTATTGTTATTTTTAATGATGTTTGTTTTGAAATTCAGCATCGGGATACTTGGGAGATTCTAGCTCGAGGAAAGCGTAAGAATAGCCTTTATGTGTTGAGTGATGTTCAGGTGGCTTTGGTTGCTGCGCACAAGCCTAAGGCATCTTTTGAAATATTGCACTCGAGACTTGGACATGTCTTCTTTGATACTATCTCTATTTTGCGTAGTCTAGGGAGTATTTATGTTACTTCTTTGTTACCGAAACCCGTTATTTGTGATTCTTGTGAGCGTGCTAAGAGTAAACGTCTCCCATTTTATTTATACTTTAAACGCTCTTCTTATGTTTTGAACCTTATACACTGTGATTTATGGGAGCCGGCGCCCGTGACTTCTGTTTCAGGTTTTCGCTGTTATGTTATATTTATTGATGATTTTTCCAGGTTTACTTGGCTCTATCCCTTACAACAAAAGACTGATTTTTTTTATGTAAATTACTTCAATTTCATGCTTTCGTTATAAATCAGTTTTCCTGTCAAGTTGAAATTTTTCATAGTGACGGTGGCACGGGATTTACTAATAATAGAGTGAAGGATTTTTTCAATAAAACTGGTATTCGTCACATATTTTCTTGCCCGTACACGTCTGCCCAAAATGGGCGGGCCGAACGTAAACATTGTCATGTTGGTCCTGAAAGGAGTATATGACAAGTGTATGGGGGGGGGGAATACACTTGTATGCAATTCTTTTGCTAATTTGATCAAACCAGAGTTTCAGCAAGGTTGTCTTGGACAACTCTGCTGAAGAAGATTAACTCTTCTAAGATAATCAAACTACTAAGTACTATTGAGTACTTAGTTGAATAACTATCTAGGGGAGTTATATGTGCGGAATAGTGGTTGGCCCTTTAAGTTTAGACTCCTTTAATTTCTGAAATCACTTAGTCAATGTAACACAGTCCAGTTAAGCTTCAGGGAAGTTGTCCAAAACAGTTTTGCACAGTCTTTGAATGTTTATCCTTGAAAGATCAGTTTTGTGTGCAGTGTTGAGTGAATGTAAGTATTTGTAAAGTAAATCAACACAAGAGTTTATAGTGGTTCAGAGACTCAAGCTCCTACATCCACTTTCCCTGATTTAACAGGATAATTCCTTCACTCTTGGAATTAACTTGTTTTATAGTGCCAAGGTGCACTTGATCAAGAACACCACTCCTTGGTGAATTGATCCCTAGGATGTCTAGAGTCCTAGTACCCTCTTCTCAACTCAGAACTGAACTGTTCTTCTCTCAACAGTCAGCTCCTACCACTTCTACTACTACAACCTTCTCACTTTCACTCTTGAAAGGGGTAAGAATTGAAGTAAGGTTCCAACTAATGAGATATCCTTTACAATGAAGATCAGTGTATAAGGATAGGATATCTCTCTAAGCTTGTGTATGGATATACAATTGGGTTCAGCTTAGATGAAGTGTTTGAAGACTAAGATAGTCTTTGAAAGCTTTGAAAGCACTCTAGCTTGTAAGAACTTTGAGCTTAGTTGGATTGTGTTGAGGTGCTTTCAAATGGTCTTCACACTTCTGTATTTATAGACAAAATGGAGGATTTGCCCGTTGGAGAGGCAGCCCCAAATTGCTATAAATGTCTTCCTTGAGTTCTTCAAACTGGAAGACAGATTCTTGATAGTGACATGTCCTCATTTGGGTAATAAACGGCTGTAACAGTTTTGTCTTCATTCTGCAGCACTTTTCCCAATGTTTGACTTCTTGTTAGGACTTGGACATGGCTTCTGAAGGTTGATCCAATGATAGGACAACATTCCTTATCATCTGGACAACTCTCCTTATCACTATCAGCAGTTTTGCTTTTCAGCATGGTTGGCTTGCTCTTCTTCAGATGACTTGGCTCTTTCCCTTTATTTCTCTTGAGTATGGTCTTAGCTTATTTCTTTGAGGACCTTTAGGGACTGGTTGTCTCAAACTCTTCAGCATAGTTGATCTCAGGCTTTCAGAGCACTTGATCTTGATCAATTTAGCTGAGACACCTCCTCTGGACAACTCTCCTGATCAGTATATTTAATCTTTTTGCATCAGAGCACTTTATGCATAAAGTTGACTTCTCTGGACAACTCTCCTGATAAAAACCTTTGAGTAGTCTTGTCCTTTTGAGCTAGGTAAGCTTGTTCTTGCATATGGCTAGCTTCTTTGGACAACTCTCCTGATCAGAGCATATGAATATTTTCTCTGGACAACTCTCCTGATCAGAGCATCTTCATTGGACTTGTCCTTTTGAGCTTTACAATCTTGTTCTTGCATAAGAGCATCTTCTCTGGACAACTCTCCTGATAAGAGCATCTTAGATTTCATAGAGTGTCCTTGCTCTTAAGTGATTGTTCCAGAATTTGAGCCTTGAGGGGACTTGATCTTGATCATCTTCAAAGCATAGGTTCCCCCTCAAATTGTGCATCTAATTGTCTAAGAGCTACCTAACATTTCAGCTTCTCATCTAGCCTATAATCTATATGTTCTAACATTCTTAGAACATATTTATATTGACTTAGGCATGTCTCAGGGGGTTTTGGTATTAGATCAAAACATATCTCATTTTATTCCCAACAATTTCCCCCTTTTTGATGATGCCAAAACCTACACAATTTAAGCAAAAGTGACTTGTCTACATCTATTACATATATCTTCAGAAGACATGACTAAGGTCAATATTCCTGAAAAGATAATGTGTTAGTGTATTCACTGTTTTTGTTGCAAGTAGGTTTCAAGGATAGTCATAGAGAGATTTGTGTTTCTTGATTCAAAATAAGTTCAACTATCATTCATTCAAAGATCATTACAAGCATGTTGATAGTTGAAATTAACATATCAGAGCATGAATCAATAACACTTAAATACATCAGAGCATTTCATTCTAACAATTCAAGATAATATTTTCAGCATCAGAGCACAGAACTTGTATCAGAGCAATTCATAACAAACCAGAGCAAACAGATTAACACATCAGCAATCTTGACCATATTTCAGCATAGTTGATCATTCAAGTAAGGTCAGAAGACTTAGCCATTTCAAAGATCATCCTCAGGAGGTGGCATCATTCCATACTGTGCCCACACTCTTCTTTTCAGTGCCATGGCTTCTTGGTTGGTTCCCTTAGGTCCAAGAACCATCTTGTTCAGCTTAAGGATCTCAGTGAATTCCCTCAGAATTCTTGCTTGGTCAATCCATCCTTCAAGCTTTGGAGGCATGTATATGATTGGCTTGGGAGCTGTGAGTTCAAATCTTGCAATGTCAGCAGCTGCAAGTAGTTGTTGATACAACTCTCTGTAGTATTCTAGCATGAACTCAGTGAAGGCAAAGTTTGCATCTCCTCCATTCCATCTGTCAATGACATAATAGTCATAGACAAACTCCCTTTTGGCTTCTTCCCATGTGTCATTCAGTTGAATTGGCACCCATTTATCCAGGTGTGGATATTTGGTGTCCATTGGGATTAGAAGCTGAGGCTTCATCTTGCTGTAAGTTGCTCTTCTCCTTCTTGGTTTCTGAAAGTTTGCTCTCCTTTCATCTCTTGCTCTGTTGGCTTCTTCCATCAGATCAATTTTCTCATGGGCCCTCATCATGGCCAGTTTCTGTTGTGTTTCAGGGTCTTTGCCATACCCTTCATGAAACAGCTTTGATGGATCATGGGCTAGAACAGTTGTCTTCTTCTTGGGTTCAGGTCCAAATCCTTCAGCATATATTTCTTCAATGTCTTCAGTGGACTTGGTACCTTCAGCTGTTTTGCCAGATTCAGAAGATTTGTCCTTTTCAGCAGCTTTGGCTTTCTTTGATGTAGGTTCATCTTCATCAATTCTGAATTCAGGTGGAAAATCAAGGCTGCTAGGAAAGTCAGTGAATTTCTCAATTTGTCTCTTCTTTCCTTGGGCCTTCTTGATCTTTCCTCTGGTTTGGACACCTTCAGCATCTTTGTCCAAACCTGACACTTCACCACCTGGTCTTTGTTGTAGCCTTACTCTTTCCTCTTGAGCTGAGGCCATTGAGTTTTTCAATGCCAATGCTAACTGCTCCTCTTCATCTAAATCTTCCAAGTTCAGCATTTCAGGCTCTTTTCCCTTTCCTTCAGGGACTTTGTCCTTCCCTTTCACTGGACTCCCAATTACTAAGGCACCTTTTGCCCTTGCTCTTTCCCTTTCCCCCTTTTTGGCAGCATCAAAACACTGGGGCTTGAGGTCACTCATTGTTGAGGCCATCAGGGATTGGGCCTGGTTTAGGGACTTCATCTCCTCCAACAAATATACATTCTCATCATGTATATTCTGCATTCTATCACTGCTCAAGCTAAGGAAAGCTAGAACAGGCTTCATCTTTTGTTGGACAACCTCCTCTAAGGTTGCTTTGAGAGATGCATCCAATTTAGCTTTCAGAAGCTCAGTGAGGTTGGCCACTGCACCTTCAGCAATGTTGGCCAGCACATCTTGGGAAAATTTTTCTGAGGCAGCTTTGACCATAGCTAGCCTTTGCTCTTCAACTCTTCTCTTTTGTAGTGCAGTCTTCTTTCCAATAGCTTGTTTGACAGTTAGCCTGAGAGCTTTGACATTAGCATTGTGATTGTCTCTCAGCAGCTTTTGTTCTTTCTTGACCTCCTCTGAGATGGCTTCCATGGTTGATTTGGCACTTTGAACTTCAGTGGAGATGGTTTGGAGACCAGATTCCACACCACTGATTCTTGCCTCAAGGGTTGGTAGCACAACATCTTCAGAGCCAGTGAGCCTCATTTCTACAGATGCTAGAGTCCTTCCTTGCTCAATCAATGCTCCTGAAGTTTCAGCATGAGCAGATTGGACTTGATGAGCCAAGGAGTCCAACTTCTCTGATTGCATTCCAAGTAAGGCCTGAGCTGAGCCTGTGTCTACTTGGATAGGTGCATCTGTGAGGAACTCATCTGCAAAAATTTGATCAAGAGAGATACCTGCAACATCAGACAAGTCAAACAAGTTAGGAAATAAGCACTCATCACCCTCAATTTCTTTTGCATAAGACTCTGATACATCAGCAGTCTTCTTCTCATTTTCAACTTGTTCTTTTCTCCCTTCATAATTGATGTTCTCACTCAAGGAATCAGGCCTCCTCTCATCAAGGGATTCTTGAAGTTCAGATTTGACTTCAAGAATAACCTGTCCTTCCTCACTTATTCCACCCTCATTTGGTGGTACACTCACTATCTTAGTGATGACTACCTCTCTTTCATCCACAACTCCCTCTGATTTTTCAACTAATCTCTCCTTTTCAACTCCTTCTCCTAATCCTGCAGCATCTCCACCTTCAACAAGGTTCAAAGATGGCAGTTGTGGGGAGATCACAGTGCTTATATCAGCAGCCACTGAGTCATCCTGAATGATTAAGGGCTGATCAATGTCCAACACCTCTGACACTGAATATGCCTTAATCAAACTAGCCTCTAGTACAGGAACCTCAACATCTTTAGGCTGTGCCTTGGGTTCAGAAGAACCTTCATTGGCAGATGTGTCTTTGGTTGTGTTACCACCCTTGGTCAACACCTCTGAAGTTACAGAGCCTTTCCTATGATAGGTTTTAGGAGGATTGGAAAGTCTATCTGCTACAGAAGACTTGGGTTGAAGGGGTTCAGGGAGGTTGGCTTGAGGGGTTTCAGGAGGGTTGGGATTTGAAGGGTTTGAGGGATCATCAGGGGAATCATCATCATTATAGCCACTGTCAGGGTGTTTGATTCCCTTGGCTTTTCTCTCTTTCTCCTCCTTAATCTTATCAGCCACCAGCTTTGCAAAAATCTCCTCATCAATGAGGAATCTTGTCTTTGAAACTCCAGCAAAGTGTAGCAATCTGTCCTCTATTTGCCACCAGTTTGCACCTTTATCTTGGATGACTTGTGATATCTCCATCATAGATTTATCTTTCACATCAACAAGCATCCTCAAATCATGAAAGGCCTTCTGAATTCTTGGAAATTCAGCAAGTTGTGGATACAAACTGTCCACAGTAGCCTTGGCTCCTCCTCTGAGCATACTTTCATAAGTATACTCCTCCTCATCTCCACTTAAATGGGGATTTTGGGTTATAGGAGAGTTGGCTCTGGGTTCTCCTAATAGGGCTTCAGGCAAATTAAGTTCAGGGATCTTGGCTTCAGATGGGTTGGGTACAGTAGAAGGATCTTCAGTTGCTTTAGAGAGCAATGAATCTGAAGGGGCTTTACTCAGGGGGGTTGGCTCATGAAGTGCATGCTCTAAGAGCTTTGAATAGTTGAGCATGGATGAGTCAAGGGGAGACAGGAGTCTTGTCTCATCTACAGCTAAATCTGCAAGCACATCTATGCCACTTCTTTGCACATTCCCTTCTGGAGAATATCTCTTAGTGAGATTTACAGGGGTAATGGGTTGGTTGGAAGGGGTGACATGGGTTTCAGGGGAGTTGGGCTCAAGATACTGAATTTCAGGGAGGTTGGCCTCTATGAGTTGACCTTCAGGGACTTTGGATTCTGGAGTTCCAGAACCAGATGAATTAGTCCTTGACATGGATTTGGCCCTGCTTTCAGCTCTGCTCTCCCTTAGAGCCAATTGAAGAGACCTTTCTTCTTGAAACTCCAACACCTTCTCAGTAGGTTTGGCCCTTCTCTTGCTGGCCCTGCTACTTCCACTTCCTTCCTTCTCAGGGACAACTTCCCTGATTCTCTTATCACCCTTCTTCTTTTGCCTAGTCTCATTGTACTTCCTCCTCAACTCTTCTGAGTGGTCAGAAGGCACACTCACTCCCTCTTCTGCCACTGCATCAACCTCAGCTGATGCTCCTGAGGCTTCTTTTGAAGACAATTGAGACATTTTTCTTGTTTTGACAGCCCTGGCCTTTGTTCTCTTTTTCATTTTAGGCTTCTCTTCCTCCTGTTCTTCAGCAGGCTTGGCCAGTAACATCCTTCTTTTCTCAGTTTTCTTGCTGAGCTTTCTGAATAGGATCTTTTGGGCTGGGAGGGGTTTTGCAAAGGTTTGCATCTGGGAATAGTGGGAAAACCTCTCAATCAACAAGCTTGCCCTGGTGCAATACTTGATTTTCCCTTCTAGCACCACTTTATTGTGGGCTTTCACCTTAAATTTAGCCTTCTCCTTCATCATTTCAGACATAATGAAGGTCCTCCAATCAAACTTGATGCCCTTATCACTGGCATCAATAATGGCAGCCATGATTCTGATCCTAGGATGGCTGACCTGCTCTAAGCTTCCAGTGTTGCTTAAGAGGCTCTTAGCAACTACCTCAAAAAGATTGAGAAACTCTGGCTTGAGAGTTTTCTTGTTTTGAGTTGAGGAGAGAGGGCCTGGAACTAATAGCCATTCTTGGGCTATTTCCTCTTCATGTCCAGTACCATAGACTTCTGGATTCCTTCCCTCATAAGGCAATCCAAAGGCTCCTTCCAGATCCTCTGAGGAGAATTTCACTCTGTGGAATCTCTCCTCCTCCTCTCCTTCTGCAGTGTAAGCTAACCTGGTTAATACTTCTCCATCTTCAGGTTTGCCTCTCCACTTTAGGAAGGCAAAGAATTCTGCCATGTAACTCTCCAAGCAAGAGCTTGGTCTTTCTTCCAAGAACTTTTGGAGACCAGCCCTTCTCAACCACCTTAGGGTTGGAGTAATCTCAGGATCTTCACTTTCAAAGGAAATTATGGGCTCAAAGTGAAGATTGTTTTTGTTGCTAAGATAGGCAAAATCTAGGTCTAGATCCTTGTTGGAGAAATCAACAAGCATCTCAGGTCTAACCTTGGGGGCCATTGAAAGTTGCAGAGAAAAGTTTGATGATGAATGAGAGAGTTTGAAGAACTTTTGAGTTAGGGTTTCGAATACTTGGGGAAGAAGTGTTTGTGGGTATCTTAAGACTTGTGAATATTCTAAAAAGAATGTTTGTCAATGAGTTGGTAAGGTCTTGAGACAATTCAAAGGTGAACAAAAATGGAAATCCAAAATGGACGGCTAGGATTGATTTCAGGGGAGTTGTCCATTTTTGATCCAATGGTCAAAAACCAATGTAACAGTGAAATAACTGTTTTATTCAAAACGTGGGTGGTTTTTAATGTTTGTTTAAGGCTGGGAATTTTTCGAGATAGATCATGTCCCAAAAAGTTTAATGCAAACAAGAGTTAAATCTTGGCATTTAATGCATGGAAAGTGACCTTTTGGGTGGGAGACAAATTAAATCCCAGAAAGGTGAAAACTGTATTTCAAGGGACAGATTTCGAGATAGGTATTGATCACCAAAAATAGGTGCTTATCATACCAAGATTTGGTTTGATAGCTAGGACAACTTATCTGACCCTACATGGACAAGTGTCCTGAAGAACTGTGGACAAGTGTCCTGAATTTCAAGAGACAAGTGTCCTGAAGAGGTAAGATCATGTTTCTTAATTTCAGTAGACTTGACCAAGTCTGCTGAAGTTTGAGTTTGTTTCCCCCTTAATCAATGAACTTCTTTGGGTTCATTTGTCCAACTTCCCTGGATCAAGTAATCCCAACTCTGCTGATAGCTCCAGAAATCTTGCCTCTGCAAGTGGCTTGGTTAATATATCAGCTTTTTGATGGTCTGTGTGAATTTTCACTAGCTTGATATCCTTCTTCTCCACATGATCTCTAATGAAGTGGTGCTTGATGTCCACATGCTTGCATCTTGTGTGCAAGACAGGATTTTGTGATATAGCAATGGCACTATTGTTATCACAGAAAATTGGCACTTCAGTAGAGTTGACTTTGTAGTCTCTTAGTTGTTGTCTTAGCCAAAGAATTTGAGCACAACAACTTCCAGCAGCAACATATTCAGCTTCAGTGGTGGAAGTGGCCACTGTGTTCTGCTTCTTGGAGAACCATGAAATAAGCTTGTTGCCCAAGAATTGACAAGTCCCTGAAGTGGACTTTCTGTCAATCCTACATCCTCCATAATCAGCATCTGAGTAGCCAGTTAGCTCAATATTGTCATCAGCAGGGTACCAATGGCCTAGATTCTCAGTGCCTTTGAGGTACCTTAAAATCCTCTTTGCAGCCTCAAGGTGGCTTTTCTTAGGGTTTGCCTGAAATCTTGCACAAACACCTACTGCAAAGGTGATATCAGGTCTGCTGGCAGTGAGATAGAGGAGTGAGCCAATTATTCCCCTGTACTCAGTAGAGTTGGTTGGAATACCACTCTCATCAGGATCCATCTTCCAATTTGTGTTCATTGGGATCCTTACTGGCTTGCTAGTTGTACACCCAAACTTTTTGATCATTTCTCTGGTGTACTTAGCTTGGTTGATGAAGATTCCTTCTTTAGATTGCTTGACTTGTAGACCCAAAAAGAAGTTCATCAACCCCATCATTGACATCTCAAACTTGCTTTGCATGAGCTTGGAGAATTTCTCACACAGCTTCTCATTAGGGGATCCAAAAATTATGTCATCCACATAAATTTGGACAAGCAAGATGTCCTCTCCTTCAGAGATTCTGAAGAGAGTTCTGTCCACAGTTCCCTTGGTGAATCCATGATCCACGAGGAATTGTGACAGTGTATCATACCAAGCCCTAGGGGCTTGTTTGAGTCCATATAGAACTTTCTTGAGTCTGTAAACTTGGTTTCCAATTTCAAAACCTGGTGGTTGCTCCACATAGACTTCTTCTTTCAAGACTCCATTCAGGAAGGCACTCTTGACATCCATTTGGTACACTTTGAACCTCTTGTGGGCTGCATAGGCTAGAAAGAGTCTTATTGCTTCTAGCCTTGCCACTGGTGCAAATGTTTCATCATAGTCAATGCCTTCATGTTGACAATACCCTTTTGCCACTAGTCTTGCTTTGTTTCTGACAATCACATCATTTTCATTCTTCTTGTTCTTGAACACCCACTTTGTTCCAATAACATCTTGATGTGAAGGTCTATCCACCAGCTCCCATACTTCATTTCTGGTGAATTGGTTCAGTTCTTCCTGCATGGCTGTGATCCAATTGGCATCTTGAAGTGCTTCCTCAACATTACTTGGTTCTTGCTCTGACAGGAAACAACAGAAAAGAGCACTTTCACCATGGAATCTTCTTGTTTTGACTCCAATACTTGGGTCACCAAGTATTAGATCAGTAGGATGGTCAGACAACCAAGTCCTTCTTTTTCTGATCTCTTCAGTAGAGTTGTCCTCTACTGAAGGTGAGTCATTTTGATCATAGAATTCAGGATAATTTAATGCAGGATCTAATTCAGGATCATAATCAGGGATGTTATCCTCAATGTCAGGGACATTGACATTTTCAACATTTTGAGTTCCCCCTTGATTATTTGACCCATTAACTACCTCAGCAGGAACTGCTTCTTCATTGGTAGTTGTTACCTGGATGTGAACTGGGATTGGATCATTCAGTTCATCATTTCCATCAGTGGGATTTGTCTCAGGAAGGTTGCCTTCAGGATTGTTGTCCAATGTGGATTTTTCAGGCAGATTGGCTTGAACAACATCTATGAATTCAGTGTCTTTGTCTTTTAGGCTTAATCTGGTTGTCCTTTGTGTGATTTCTTCAGGTTCTAAATGATCATTCCTGATCTCAAAGATAGATTCATCAAACACAACATGAGGTGTTTCTTCCACTATAAGGGTTTTCTTGTTGTAGACTCTGAAAGCTCTACTGATTTGAGAGTATCCAAGAAATACTCCCTCATCAGCTTTGCTGTCAAAAGCTTTCAACTGTTCTTTCCCATTATTGTGAATGAAACATTTACAACCAAATATATGAAAGTATGACACTTTAGGCATTCTTCCTTTCCAGAGTTCATAGGGGGTTTTGCCTTGCCCCTTAGTGATCAAACATCTATTTTGAGTATGGCATGCAGTGTTTATAGCTTCAGCCCAAAACCTCTTAGGTAAATTTGAGTCAGCAATTAGAGTTCTAGCAGCTTCTTTTAAAGTTCTATTCCTTCTTTCTGCAACTCCATTTTGTTGGGGAGTTCTAGCTGCTGAAGTTTCATGAGCTATACCCTTTGATGTGCAGTACTCATTGATGTATGAATTAATGAACTCAGTGCCTTTATCAGATCTTATCTTGATAATGCTAAGGCTTTTCTCATTTGACAATCTCTTGAGAAGTTCAGGTAGTTTGACTTGTGTTTCCTTCTTATTAAGGAGAAATACTACCCATGTGAACCTAGAGAAGTCATCTACTACCACTAATGTGTATTTTCTACCATTTATGCTTGAAGGGGTAATTGGTCCAAATAGATCCATATGTAGAAGTTCAAGTACCCTTTCAGTGGAGATGACTGGTTTCCCCTTAAATGAGGCTTTAATCTGTTTTCCTTCTTGACATGGCTTACACACATGTTCTTTAATGAAAACCTCATTAGGTAGTCCTTTAACTAATGCATTTCTAGCAAGTTTATTCATAGATTTGAAGTTCAGGTGGTTTAGCCTCTTGTGCCATAGCCAACTTTGTTCACTAGAACTTTTAGCAATAAAACATGCAGCATCAGTAGACTTGTCCCAGTCTGCAAAATACACATTTCCCTTCCTAGTTCCAGTCAATAGGGTTTGTTGAGTTTTATCTTTAATTAGACACTTTCCACTTGAGAACTCAACATTAAAATCTTTATCACAGAATTGACTGATACTCAGGAGGTTATATTTGAGACCAGCTACATAAGATACATTGGTTACTTTGATGTTACCAATCATCAAAGTACCATAACCTTTTGTTGTTGCTTGTGAGCTGTCTCCAAAGGTGACATTTGGGCCTTCTTTTTCAATAAAATCAGAGAGGAGTTCCTTGTTTCCAGTCATGTGCCTTGAGCATCCACTGTCAAGGTACCATGCTGTCTTTTTGTTCATGCTCCTCTTCTTGTGGCCCAATGGTACCTGCAATTAGATAGGTTTAGGTACCCTTTGAGTTTTGGGTCCTGAGAGGTTAGCTGTACCTTTGGGAACCCAAACTTGCCTAATAACCCTGATTGATTCAAGGTGGCTAAGTTGATTTCCTAGTGCATCAACATACACTGTCTTTCCCTTAAATGCCTTTGGGAAAGTATGTGTGAATGTGTTAACTCTGTAAGTTTCAGGGGAGTTGACCACTTTCCTGAACTTATGAGTTCTTTGTGCAGCTTGATGAAGTCTTTGAGGAAAGGCATTTTTATGACCATTACCCTTTGGCATGAAGGGTTTTGGTTGTCTCATTTTATTCTGCCTTTGAGGGTGGTTGTCCTTAGGTCTATTCAGCTGAGGCTTTCTCAGATGAGTTGGCCTAGGCTGATTATATCTTGGATAATTCCTCTGAACATTGTTCAGGAGAGTTGCCCTTCCATTGGGTCTACTCTGCTGACCAACATTCCTCTTGTGCTCAGGAGCTTTGGCCATTTCCTTAGGTTTTGGCCTTTTCTCCTGAATCACTTGAGTAGGCATTTCATTCAATTTGCCCTTTGTTTAGTGGCTGAATTACTTCATTTTTAGCTTGTTGTGCCACTGACTTAACAAAGATTCTCTTAGTGTTACTTGTGGATGCAACACTAAGGCAAGGTGAAGATTCAAATGGATCAAAACCCAATCCACTTCTTTGAGCCATAGGTCTTTGATAACTTTGAATTTCCTCTATTGCTCTAGAGGATTTGTTCAAAGCAGACATCTTTAATTTCAGGCTCTCTTCACTTGATTTAAGAATATCATACTCATGTGAGAGATTTTCAAATTTGGCATTTAGAATTTTAAGTTCAAATTCTTTTCTCTTCTGAGAGAGAAGTTGATCATCAATCTCCTTTTGTTGGTCAATTATCCTGAGATTTGCTTCCTCAAGCTTTCTCAAGGCTTGTTGATACAACTCAGTAGACTTGACATCAACAGCTACCTCAGAGTTTTTGGAAAGTTCAATAGCCAATCTTTCATTTTCTTTCACACAATTATCATGAAATTCTTGTAATCTAGTGAAATCTTCCATCAACTTTCCCAAGGAAAGTTTCAGGTTAACCTCACTAGTGTTTTGTGAGGTGAATGATGGTGAACTAGAAGTAGAGGATACCTCATCCTCCTCAAGAGCCATATTGCAGACATCATCATCATCATCACTGTTGGAGAATAATCCATCAGAAGATTTGAAGCTTTCATCACTATCAGATTCTTCACCAGCCATCATGGCCTTTCTATTGGTGAACTTTCTGTCTCTTTTAGCTTGTCTCTCTCTTCTTTCTTTAGAGCTCAATTCAGGGCAGTCATATTGGAAGTGCCCTTTCTTTTTACAGTTATAGCACAGATCTTCATCATCATCCTTCTTGGATTCTTCTCTTCTCTTAGATGAAGAAGGATCAGCTCTACTGGATCTTCTCCTATCAGAGGACTTGTCCTCTGATCTTTTCTCTTCAGGCTTTTTGTTCTCAGCCTGATCTTCAGGGGAGTTGTATCTTCTCCTGAATTTGTTGTCTTGGTAGAATTTCTTGTATCTACCAAACCTTGTGTTGAGCTTGTCAAACCTTCTAGCCATCAAGGCTAGTTCTTCCTTCATTTCAGTCTTAGAGACTGTCTTTGATGATCTGGGAGTGGGTTGCATTTCTGGTTCAGCAACTTTGGCTTTGAATGCCACTCCCTTAGTAGGATTTGAAGGTTCCTCAACAGGCTTTCTTCTATTGAGGTCAAACTCATAAGCTTTAAGTTCTGAGAATATTTGTTGCATGGGCATGGTGGAGAGATCTTTGGTATTCTGCATCATTACAGCATAGACATCCCACTTTTGAGTGAGACTCCTTAGGATTTTCAGTCCAACCTCTCTCTTGGTGTAGACCTTGCCCAATGAGTTAATCTCATTCATCACATCAGTGAATCTACCAGCAAATTTGTCAATGGACTCATCAGACTCCATTGAGAATTGTTCAAACTTCTGCACAGCAACTTGGAGCTTGTTCTCCTTGATCTTTTCAGTGCCCTCACACATTTCAGCAAGAGTATCCCAAATTTCTTTAGCTGTTGTGCAGTGGTAGACTCTTCCCATAACTGCATCTGGAATTGTTTGATAAAGGGTGTTCATGGCAAGATAATTCAAATTATCTTTCCTCTTCTCATCAGTAGTGAAGTCATCCTCATCCTTGGGAATCAGTTCCCTTACATCTGCTTTTTGCTCAGCTGTCACTCTGGGGTTAGTTTGAGTAAACACAAAAGGTCCTCTTGTGATTACTCTTAGCATATCAGTATGGAGAGATGTAAGATGAGCCCTCATTCTAATTTTCCAGAAATCATAATTGTCTATTGAAAACATGGGCAGTTTGTGATGAGAAATGTGATTGACTGGATTTGTGGCCATATTGTCTAATCCTTGAACAGCAGGTGGAGGAACAGCATTGTTGTTGGCCATATCTCACAAATAATCAGTTAGTCAACAAGTGATGGATTTCAGATAGAGATCAGTTCAGTGACCACACAAATATGAGAGTTTTGAAAATCAAGATGGATTTTCAGAAGCAGTGGTCTTTGAACCCCTGCTCTGATACCACTTGTTGGTCCTGAAAGGAGTATATGACAAGTGTATGGGGGGGGGGGGGGAATACACTTGTATGCAATTCTTTTGCTAATTTGATCAAACCAGAGTTTCAGCAAGGTTGTCTTGGACAACTCTGCTGAAGAAGATTAACTCTTCTAAGATAATCAAACTACTAAGTACTATTGAGTACTTAGTTGAATAACTATCTAGGGGAGTTATATGTGCGGAATAGTGGTTGGCCCTTTAAGTTTAGACTCCTTTAATTTCTGAAATCACTTAGTCAATGTAACACAGTCCAGTTAAGCTTCAGGGAAGTTGTCCAAAACAGTTTTGCACAGTCTTTGAATGTTTATCCTTGAAAGATCAGTTTTGTGTGCAGTGTTGAGTGAATGTAAGTATTTGTAAAGTAAATCAACACAAGAGTTTATAGTGGTTCAGAGACTCAAGCTCCTACATCCACTTTCCCTGATTTAACAGGATAATTCCTTCACTCTTGGAATTAACTTGTTTTATAGTGCCAAGGTGCACTTGATCAAGAACACCACTCCTTGGTGAATTGATCCCTAGGATGTCTAGAGTCCTAGTACCCTCTTCTCAACTCAGAACTGAACTGTTCTTCTCTCAACAGTCAGCTCCTACCACTTCTACTACTACAACCTTCTCACTTTCACTCTTGAAAGGGGTAAGAATTGAAGTAAGGTTCCAACTAATGAGATATCCTTTACAATGAAGATCAGTGTATAAGGATAGGATATCTCTCTAAGCTTGTGTATGGATATACAATTGGGTTCAGCTTAGATGAAGTGTTTGAAGACTAAGATAGTCTTTGAAAGCTTTGAAAGCACTCTAGCTTGTAAGAACTTTGAGCTTAGTTGGATTGTGTTGAGGTGCTTTCAAATGGTCTTCACACTTCTGTATTTATAGACAAAATGGAGGATTTGCCCGTTGGAGAGGCAGCCCCAAATTGCTATAAATGTCTTCCTTGAGTTCTTCAAACTGGAAGACAGATTCTTGATAGTGACATGTCCTCATTTGGGTAATAAACGGCTGTAACAGTTTTGTCTTCATTCTGCAGCACTTTTCCCAATGTTTGACTTCTTGTTAGGACTTGGACATGGCTTCTGAAGGTTGATCCAATGATAGGACAACATTCCTTATCATCTGGACAACTCTCCTTATCACTATCAGCAGTTTTGCTTTTCAGCATGGTTGGCTTGCTCTTCTTCAGATGACTTGGCTCTTTCCCTTTATTTCTCTTGAGTATGGTCTTAGCTTATTTCTTTGAGGACCTTTAGGGACTGGTTGTCTCAAACTCTTCAGCATAGTTGATCTCAGGCTTTCAGAGCACTTGATCTTGATCAATTTAGCTGAGACACCTCCTCTGGACAACTCTCCTGATCAGTATATTTAATCTTTTTGCATCAGAGCACTTTATGCATAGAGTTGACTTCTCTGGACAACTCTCCTGATAAAAACCTTTGAGTAGTCTTGTCCTTTTGAGCTAGGTAAGCTTGTTCTTGCATATGGCTAGCTTCTTTGGACAACTCTCCTGATCAGAGCATATGAATATTTTCTCTGGACAACTCTCCTGATCAGAGCATCTTCATTGGACTTGTCCTTTTGAGCTTTACAATCTTGTTCTTGCATAAGAGCATCTTCTCTGGACAACTCTCCTGATAAGAGCATCTTAGATTTCATAGAGTGTCCTTGCTCTTAAGTGATTGTTCCAGAATTTGAGCCTTGAGGGGACTTGATCTTGATCATCTTCAAAGCATAGGTTCCCCCTCAAATTGTGCATCTAATTGTCTAAGAGCTACCTAACATTTCAGCTTCTCATCTAGCCTATAATCTATATGTTCTAACATTCTTAGAACATATTTATATTGACTTAGGTATGTCTCAGGGGGTTTTGGTATTAGATCAAAACATATCTCATTTTATTCCCAACATGTCATATTACTGAAATGGGTCTTGCTATGCTTTTTCACTCTCGTGTTCCTTTAAAATTTTGGGTTGATGCTTTCAGTAGTACTGTGTATATAATTAATCGTCTACCCACTAAGCAGCTTGAGAATAAGACTCCTTTTGAGCTACTCTTTTCTACTCCCCCAAATTATGAAAATTTTCACTCCTTTAGCTGTCGTGTCTACCCTTGTCTTCGAGATTATGCTACCAATAAGTTTGACCTTAGGAGTACGACTTGTGTCTTTTTGGGTTACAACAGTTCTCATAAAGGGTTTCGTTGTTACAATCTTATTCCCTTCCGCATTTATATATCTCGGCATGCTAAATTTGATGAAGTTTTCTTTCCTTTTTGTAATATTATAGGCGGATCCTCTCTAGACTCTCTTCTCGTTGTGGAGTTTTTGGAGCCGGCTTGGTCACATACCTCTTCGACATCTCTCCCGGACTCATCTCCCCTAGTGTCAAATGGTTCCCCTTGCTCCCTTTGCTTTGACAATCCCTCCGCTTTAATTCCTCCGGATCCCTCTCCGGTTGATGTTGTCGTTCCTGAGGTGCCGCCCACCCCTCTCCCTGTCTCAACCACTCCCGAGCCCGTCTCTATTCATCCAATGCAAACTCGTGGAAAGTCCGGTATCTTTAAACCCAAGCATATTCCTAGTTATACTTGTACTTCGTTGTTTAATGCTCTCCTTGCAGTAAATGAACCTCGTGGTATAAAGTCGGCCCTTAAACGCCCATAATGGGTGGCCGCCATGCATGAAGAGCTCTCTGCCTTGTCCTCAAATCATACTTTGGATCTAGTGCCTCGCCCTGGAAACACGAACATTGTGGGATCTAAATGAGTGTTTCGAACCAAGTTTTGGCTGATGGATCTGTCGAGCATTATAAAGCGCGTCAGCCTAGGGTTTTACTCAACTTCCGGGTTTTGACTACTCTCTCACGTTTAGCCCGGTGGTACGGGCGTCCACTGTGCGCATTGTGCTTTCCTTGGCTATCTTTGAATAATTGGCCACTTCATCAGCTTGACGTGAAAAATGTCGTCTTAAATGGGGTTCTGTCCAAACTTGTGTTCATGGAACAACCTCCTGGATTCATTGACGATAGATTTCCGGATCATGTTTGTTGCCTTAAAAAGGCCTTGTATGGGCTTAAACAAGCCCCCTCGTGCTTGGTTTCAAGGCCTTAGTGACTTCCTCCTATGCATTGGTTTTGTTTGCAGCAAATCTGATTCTTTATTATTTATTTACATTCGCGGCGCTCACACCTTATATTTGTTAGTTTACGTTGATGACTTCATTTTAACCTACAAATGTTATGCTTTATATTAAATTTAATTTAATTCAATTGAAAATTGGCACAAGAATCTGATCCGACCAATTAAACAACGACATGTTTTGTATGTTTTATTAAAGAATGTCATAAATATTGAAACATCTAACACAATATTTTACTATGATTCAAATTTTGTGACGACTCTTTCACTATGATTTGGCTAGGAAACAAGTTTTGATTGGAATATTACAAAATAAATGGTTTTTCCATGTTTTGATTGGATCTTTCATTATGTATACATAATTCTTATAGTTAAATATTTGGTTTAGTATTTTAACATGAACCTAGGAAAATAATTTAGTAAGTTATGGTCAAATGATCACTCAAATCTAATGTACTGAAAAAATATAATTCATAATGATTCTTTCTTTGAGCTGACATAATAGTACCACCCTTTTTTTTTAAGCACATAATATAATATAATAGTACAAATTAGGTAGGTAATGCAATTATTATTGAATTATATAACATTGTAAATTTAATCTATTTGTAGAGTACATAAGTAGCAAAGATGTACTTGGGATAAGGCAGTTATATATCTCAACAAATTATTTTAATCTATATGTATGTTTGACATTAATGTTAATTAATTTACTCTAATAGTTTAGTTAATTTTATATATACACATGGATACATAGATGTGTCGTGCATTGAACATTAATTATGATGATTGGTTGATATTGTAGGGACTTTTAATTTCATTCTCATTTAATTAATCAATTTTGGCCAAGTTTTTTTTTAATTGTGTTTTTTTTTATTAATTTAATTAGAAAATTAAAATTTCTGGATTTTTTTTAGTTATTAGATATTTACAACAACGGTTAGTAACCATTGTCATAGCTACTAAACTACCGTCATAACTATTAATACAACATCAGTTTTGAAATTATAACAACAGTTAAAAACCATTGTAAACCCAAACAATAGTGATTTGTAACCGCTAGCATAGCTAATAAAACTGTTTTCGCAGGTAAGGGTTTAAAACTGAACACATACAACATCGAATTTTGAAGTAATAACAATGGTTAATAACCATTATTATATATAGATACGAAAACGATTAATAACTATTGTCTATCAGCGCCCCGTTTTTATAGTGCTTAGTACTACAACGGTTGCTAATACCAATTTTTTAATTGGTCTTTTTTTCTTAATTTCTTAATAATTGTAATTGTTTGTTTTTTCACCAATTCATTCCATGGCATTGATTCGATTGAAATTTACACGTTTTTTATGCTCATGTGAAGCTCATTTCGATGTTGATTTCATTGTTTTATGGGCTGAATATGATAGTTTTGGTCAAAATAAGAGAAATGTGGTGTTTTGTAGATTTTGTAGGAAAAATAATGGAATTTGGGAGCAAAACACCTACCACACTTCACTGAACCAAAGAGAAAAGCACACCATTGGATCTGACTCGAAAAATGGAGTGGAATAGCAAAAAAGAATCGAGTCGATTGGAGGTCGGAAGTAAAAGTTATGCACGAAACAAGTTCGAAGTGCAACTCGGTCGAGTGCTCAGAATCGGCCGAGCAAGATGGAGGACCAGAAACTGAAGTGGCTAGAAACTCGGCCGAGCAAGCCAACTCGGTCGAGCTAGAGAGGACAGCATGGAAGAAACCTCGGCCGAGTGCCTAGTATCGGCTGAGTAAGATCGAGGGCCTGAGACTGGTACGAGCAGCAACTCGGCCGAGCAAGAGGAAAAATTCAATTCGGCCGGACTGTCAAAATCGGTCGAGCTTGAGCCTTGATCTGCGGCATCGAAGAGTGGCAACTCGGCCGAGTCAGAGAGAGTTTTCTTGTCAATCACACCCAATGTATCCCAACTCGGCCGAGTTACCCCTGTTCTCGGCGGTTTTTGTGCATTTTCACCATTTTCAAGGGACCTAAGTGTAATTCTCAACCCCAAGCCCTACCCCAACACTATAAATACTCTCATTCTTGAATTCAAACATACCTTACCCCTTTCACAAGAACTCTTACACATACTTGGAGGTAATCACCATCAATTTCTTCAATTCTCCATCAAATCAAGCAAGGAAGGATTCAATAACTTTGGAATTCAATTACCCATTACCCATTAGACTAAGCTTCCTCTTTCTTTTTATTTGTTTATTTCATTAGTTTGTGTTGGTTAGATTATGTTGATTGTTGGCTAGAACACTTTTGGTTCTAGGGCCATGTACATACTTTTGATGAAGTTTATGAATTAGTATTTTACTTAATTGGTGTTTGTGTGGCTTAATTCTATTTGAATGCTTGATTTTCACTTCCAAACATGTCATTAGTGTACAATAGTGATGTGTTGATCTTAGTTAATTGAAATTGGATTGAGAAATCTATTTTGATTGATTGATTGCAAACATTTGACCTAATTTTATTGTGAAATCGAGAGATTATCAATGATTAGGAGGATGTGTGATGATCTTAGGGGCTTAATTGGGTTTTATGATGCAATTTAGGTAGAGATACTAGGTTATGTTATATTTCTCTTGAGTTAATTGGATTGAAAAGACTTTTAACTCATTATTTTGTGATCAATCTTATAGAAAAAGTACAAAACCACTTGAGTATATTGTTAATCATAGATGGATTCACTAGTATTGCATGTGCCTTGGAACCTATCTTTTATTGTTTGAGTTTTACCCGTACTTTTCTCGTTTTCGTGATTTGCATGAGCATTTGTTTATCGAATTTCTTATTACTCTTTATTGTCTATTTGTGACACTTTGGTAGATAATTAGGGGTAATTTCATCATTCAAACTTATCGATCACCGTCTATTTAGAACTTAATCGACAAACTATACTTTTACACTGCACCTCTCTTTGGGATCGACCTTGTATTTGTCACGCTACGATATACACCGTATACTTGCGGTTGTGTATTTTGGTGTTACATAATACATGAATCAAGTTTATGGCGTCGTTGCTAGGGAGGTTTTGTAGTTCTAGAGTGTAGGTTGATAAAGTTTTAGTCTAGACACTTTATTTGCTTTCTTTATTCTTCAAAAATCCCAAAAATATTTGTGTTTGTTATTTCTCATCTTATTTGTGATTCTCACTCTCTTTTGAACATTTGATAGATATGGCTTATGATCACGCGATCTAGGAGGAACCATAAAGAATTGTTGCCCTTAGATCCGGAGATTGAAGCTAGTTGTCGAAGAAGAAACACCGAAAGAAGAAGAGTGGAGTTGGAAGAGATGAATAGAAGAGAGAACCCGATTGTAGAGGAGGTCGGGGAGGAAGTAGGGAATCAAGGGGTAGACGGATTTGAGAAGTCGAATGGAAATGGTGGAAACCGATAACAAAGGGTCGTAAGAGACAACCTTCACCGGAGGGTTGGAGAAAATCCGATTGAGAATGAAGAGAATGGTCCACACCGAGTTTTGAGAGATCATTTCCGCCCGATTCCAAGGCCGTATGGAGGAGCGGGTCGAGAACCCGTGGATGCTCACAATTTCGAGCTCAAGCCGGCTTTGATTGTTATGGTGCAAAACAATCAATTTGGAGGACTTTCCAAGGAGGGTCCTAACCTCCACTTGTCTCAATTCCTCGAGATAAGTGGGACGGTTAAGATCAATAGAGTTCCTCAAGATTACATCCGATTGCAACTATTCCCCTTCTCTCTCTGAGACCGAGCTAAGCAATGGTATCTCTCCCTTGATTTGAGGATCATAAAAAATTGGAATGACTTGGTTGATGCATTTTTGATGAATTATTTCCCTCTGAGCAAGACCATCCAAACCCGAGGGGAAATATCTTCGTTTAGGCAAGATGATGATGAGTCCCTAGCCGAAGCATGGGAGTGTTTCAAGGACTTGACTAGAAGTTGCCCACAACATGGTTTTTCACGAGACCAACTCATATGCTACTTCTATAATGGAATGGACCACCGAACGAGAGGAATGGTGGATGCTTTGACGGGTGGAGGATATTTATTGGGAAAGACGACGGAGGAAGGGTGAAAGTGTGTGTGTGTGTGCGTGCGAAATCAGAGATGTTATCTGTCGTGTTGGCACTGTCCAGACAACACTATGCAGCGGAAATTAAAATGCACGTACTGAAAATAGAAGTATTCAAAATTTGCATAGATTATAAAATAATCTATGTTGTTCACTATATTAAAATATGTGAAACGAATTACAACCTCTTAGAGGTGTACAATAACACTACGAAAGTGTGAATAATTTACTAGATCCTATGAAACTATATCCCTCATAGATCTATGCATATAACCTAGTAAATAAGACTATGTTCAAACACACTATTATTCGGGTTTACAATAGTATGAAGAACTACAAGAAGAAACTATAATTTTCCTAACTAGAAGCGTATATAGTGTTCAATAGTGTAGTGAACGATTTCAGCTTTTCTTCTTGTATATCTTGTGTTGAGGCAGCTACTGTATTTATAGGCTTTATGGACGAACTGCTCTCAACCCCTATGATCATCACAGCCGTGAGATCAAGCGGTTTCAATAACTTCTCTCCACCACTCCTTGAATGTAGGACTTGCTATATCATGTCCAATAACTTCTCACTCCCACGCAGTGACATGACTTGGTGTTGCCCTCGTCTTCTAACTGCTTTGGGGACATCATTAGACAGCAAGTGTAAAATCGGAGTTAGTGAGAAAAGGAAGGGCAAATTCTGATGTTGTCATAAGTGTTGGGAACATTAAACACAACACTCGGTTGTTAGTGTTGGATCATTAAACAGAACACTTATATCAACATCAACAATCTCCTCCAATTTGACCTTTTTACATCAACACTACTGAAGTTCGCACAACAGAAATATTGACTAAGAAATTAACACAATTGATATTTCAAAATAATGAAGTAACAAGTTGTATTAGATCAAATTTAAAAAAAACAACATCTAAACCAAAATTACTTGTTTAGATTTAAATAACTTAAACAAAAAAAAAAAAATCCTAAATAATTACAGAAATATAAATAGCAGAGTTTGAGAAAATAAATAAGAACATCAGTCCAGAGCTATTACAACAAGGAATGAACTGAAATAACACTTGGGAAAGGATTGGGTTTAAATGTATTTCAGCTGCATCTCCATAATCTGCATATACTCACCCATAGTGTAAGCTCTCCCCTTGTCTTCAAGTTCTTCAATTATCCAGATCTCCATACAGATCCTGGATATCCTGGTCCTCTTCAGTCATTGCAGTGTCAGCAGCAGGTTCATGAGTTCTGTCAGGAACAACATCTGGTTCATCTACAGCAGGTGGAGCAACAATGTTAGTGGGCTGGTTGTGTGAACTATCAGCTACTCCCTCTGTTGAAGTGGAAAGGAGATCCATCCAAAATTTCTTTTGAATGAGAAGATCCTCCACAGAGTGCTGCAAATTAACAATAGATCCCTGCAAAATATCAAGCTGCCTCATAATATAGTGGGAAGATAAGTAAACAGAGGAGGCAGGTCCTTCTAGAGGCAGTGATGTATTATGAATGGGGCCATTTGCTGGAACACTGGGAGCTGTACTTGGGCCTGCACCATCATCATTTCTTCTTAAGGGAAGATCAACCACCCTTTCACCCTTCACCAAGGACTGATTGGATATACTGAAGCTTGGTATATAGTTGTTAACCATTTCATCTTCTGATCATTCAAAGGCTTTGTCAAGCAAGAATTTGTACAAAAGGCAGGGGTAAGGCAGTATGCCTCTTCCAGACATATCAGACTTGAATGTCATCATGTTTGTAAAGATAACCTGTCATAGGTTGAATCTTTTCAAATGGCCAATCTTGTACATTAGTACAACTTGTTCTAAAGTGAGAGTGATGTTGTTTGTAGTAGGCAACCAATTAAAACAAACCAGCTTATGCAAGACAGAGTATAAACTAGTCAATTTAGAGGCCAAAATCCTTCTTCTCCATTTAGTGATTACTCCCCCAATCAAGATACTTATCATCACATCATGATCAGTAATTACTGGGTCCTCCATGATTTTTATTTTCAGTAAAATGTTGATTGTCCTAGGAGTAATCATGTGCCTATTTCCTCTAAACCAAAAATGTCCATATCTAGTAGAATTCAGATCACCAGCATGTTGTGACACATTATCATAGAATTAAAAAATCCAGTCTACAATATAAGGACAAGCAAATTGTAGGGCATGCAGTAAAGACCTTTCCTTAAACCATTCAATCAAATTCATCTCTTCAAAGTCAAGAACTTTTATCAGCCTTTCACTCAAAATTTGCCTAGTTCTTATAGTTCTATTCTAAACACTTGATTTATCATTATAGTCCTCATCAGTATCACTATTCCTATCATCAGAGGAGAACAGTACCTTGTTTTCATCTTCCTCAGAAGAGCTAGATGAGGACCCAGGATCAGACGGCTCTGGTGTTGCCATCGGAGAGGCAACACTCTCGGGCTCTCGGAGCCTTTTTTGATCATCGAATCGGTGGAGTGGGTTCACTTTCCTCTTCCATTTCCTCAGCTACCTCGTCCACATCATCCTCATTAACTTCCTCTTGGGCTGTAGTTTGTTCAGGCTCTGTTTCTAGTTCTGGCTCGGAATCAAAAACAGCTATAGGATCAGAGACGTTGCCATCAGTTCTGGGCTTTTTCCCTTTGCCCGAATAGTCTACAATTTTTCCCAGGTTCCTTTGGGACTTCCTTTTTCCACCTGGCCACTTTCTTGCAGTAGGAACAACAACAACCCTCTTCTTGCCCTTTTTCTGCCGGTGTAATTTCTCAAATTTGGCAGCTAACACTTCATCATCCGAGGATTCTGGTCTATCCTGCATGTCCACATCTTGATTTTGTGGAGCATTTTCCTTGAACATCGAATTGTCCAGTGTTTTCCCTTCGAGCACAATAACAAGGTGTGTTGTTTTCAGGCTTAGGGTTTCGAAGGCATCCTTTAGTGTGTTGAAAGGAGTGCTCAGAGGGAAGTGTAGGGTTACTGGAGCATTTTCGAGTGTGGGAGTGTCGGATGAGGGCTCATTTTGTGGCTTAGAGACCGAAGCTGCAACAGCGTTCGCATTCGCAATTTTAGTGCGAATGTCGAATGGATTGTAAGGTACGATTTCAAGAAGGGATGAGTTCGAGGGAGTTTGTTCATCAGCGTAAGGAACAACGATGGTTCCTACAGTGAATGATGGTGAGTTTGGAGAGTTTGAGGACGCCATTTCTGCTAGAAGATTTAGAGGGTTTGGAGAATTTTTCTTGCCGGAGCTTGAATTCGTTTGTGCAGCTGAGTCCTGAGAGTTTTGTGACATAATAGACGCTGTACACACAAATCAAGACAGAAATTAAATTTCAGAGAAACCTTTCGAGTTCTATGGTTAAAAGCAAGACAAAATTCAAAAAGTGTGAGCCTTAAAGTGATGTGACATTAGTAGTAGACATACTAGAGCGCTGTAAATAATTCTAAAGTAGTAATAATTACCGTGCTTGGACGAGTTAACAAAGCCTTTAATGTATTTACCAGCACTACTGTAGAGACTTATCTTATATGGAGAATTGAAAAGAAGGGAGATACACGATTCTGAGAGTGAGGGAAGTGAAGTAGTGGAGATAACTTCCCCACTAATTGATCGTGTGAAGTTGAGAGAAAAAATTCTGAAAGTTTAAAAACAATTAAATGCGGAATATATAATAACTGAATTAATAAAATAAGGTAAGACTAGGTCAATTAAATATTTCAAAGAATAATATTTAATTATTATAAAAAATAACAAATTCCTAGAAAATTGGGATAAGAATCTGAGTTTACGAGTGTTTCGACTATTGTTGGCATTCTATACACCTCAAAACAGTTTTTTCATGATTTTACATCATATGTGTTTCTCTAATTTCTTTTTCTTTTAATCACACTTCACATTGATCCATATTTTGAAAAGAGTGCATCATAACAGCGAACTCCGTGCCCCATAGTTACTCAATGGATTTGTGAATATTTTAATGCAATTTATATCACCTTTTGAAAAGAGATCATCGTAGTAGTGAGCTCCGTGTCCCATAGTTACTCAGTGATTTATAAAGCATCTAATAAGTGATTTTTCTTTTTCAGCATTTGAGAGGTGTATAGGCTCTTTTAGTATTATTCACAAGTCACTCAGAATTCAAATAGCAATCACAAGGAATTTCATTAATTCAATAATTACGAAAATTAAAGCAAGGAAACAAATAAGAGACTTTATCTTAGTGTTGTCTCAAATGCTACCGCATTTGATACAACACCCTTGATCATATTTTCAGATATTACACAAACCAAGAGATTTTCGAAGGGATGAAAACCTCTTGTCATCAAGAGCTTTGGTGAAAATATCAGCCAATTGTTTTTCAGTAGATATGTACTCCAACTTAACAACTTCATTTTCAACAAGATCTCTAATGAAGTGATGTCTTATACTTATATACTTTGTTAATGAATGTTGCACTGGATTCTTTGAAATATTTATAGCACTTGTATTATCATAGTACACAGTCAATACATTACTAGGTAAGCCATAATTATGAAACATTTTTTGCAACCATAATAATTGAGTACAACAACTCCTTACTGCAATGTATTCTGATTCAGCTGTTGATTGAGACACACAGTTTTGTTTTCTGTTGTGCCAAGAGATCAAGTTGTTTCCCATATAAAAGCAACCACCACTTGTGTTTTTCCTGTCATCGCAATCACCTGCCCAATCTGCATCACTATACCCTATCAAGGTACAGTTTGTATCTTTGCTATACTAAATGCCTAAATCACATGTTCCTGCAACATACTTAATGATTCTTTTAACAAGATTCATATGTGATTCTTTACGGTTAGATTGGTATTCTAGCACATAAACATACATTGAACATGATATCAGGTCTACTAGAGCTCAAATAAAGAAGACTGCCTATCATTGATTTGTATAATGTTGGGTCAACATTTTGGCCAACATTGTCTTTACTCAATTTCTGAGTTGATCCCATAGGTGTTTTCATGTGTTTAGCATTCTCTAAACCAAATATTTTTACAAGATTCTTAGCATACTTACTTTGTGAAATGAAAATACCATCCTCTTGTTGTTTAATTTGTAGTCCTAAGAAGTAATTTAAATCACCAACCATGGACATTTCAAAAGTAGATGTCATTTCATTTACAAATTGTTTGAGCATATCATCACAAGTAGAACCAAATACTATATCATCAACATAGATTTGAGCAATCATAATAGCATTTTTCTTATGTTTAATGAACAGTGTTCTGTCTGCTTCTTCTCTTACAAAACCAAACTCAATCAAGAAATCAGTTAGTATTTCATACCATGCTCTAGGTGCTTGCTTCAAGCCAAATAGAGTCTTTTTCAGTTTAAAGACATAATCAGGAAAATCAGGGTTTTCAAAGCCTTTTGGTTGTTCAACATAAGCTTCTTCCATAAGAATACCATTTAGAAAGGCAGTTTTAACATCCATTTGGTGCAGTTTTATATCAATGTAGCATGCAATGGCAAGTAGGAGCCTAATGGATTCAATTCTAGCAATAGGAGCAAATGTTTCATCAAAGTGTACACCTTATAATTGTGTATACCCTTGAGCAACCAACCTAGCTTTGTTTCTAATAATGTTTCCCATCTCATCAGTCTTGTTTTTAAAAATCCATTTAGTTCCTATAACATTAACATGATCTGGTCTAGGAACTAATGTCCAAACATCATTTCTAACAAACTGATTTAATTCTTCATGCATAGCTTCAATCCAATTTTCATCATCTAATGCTTCTTTAACATTTTTAGGTTCAATTTCAGAGTGATAACATTCATGATTTACCTTATTGCACATAGATGACATACATATAGATCTTACTACATCCTTTGAGTTCATACCCATTCTTCTTATGGTTTGAACACCTGTTGATTGTTCACCAATGATTTGATCATGTAGGTGATACTTCTGAATCCTTATGGAGGGAGTTTTCTAGAGATTATACAGATTTTTAGGATCTGTATTATCAGATGATTCCTCTAGTGTGTCATCATTCTTCTCAACATTCTGAACCTGTTCATCTTTTTCAGTATTGATTGGAACATCAATCAAATCTGAAATGTCTTCATCTTCAATGCTTTTACTTGTAATGCTTGTATCATCATCAAAAACAACATTTACAAACTCTTGTACAATATTAGTCCTAAAGTTATAGATTCTATAGGCCTTGTTATTTCTTAAATAACCAAGAAAGAATCATTTGTCACTCTTTAAATCAAACTTATGTAACTGATCCCTGTCATTCAAGATGTAACAAACACAACCAAAAACATGAAAATATTTAAGGTTAGGCTTTCTATTGTTCAGAATTTCATATGGAGTTCTAGTAGAATCTGTTCTAATATAAACTCTATTTGCAATATGACAAGCAGTGTTAAGAGCTTCAGCCCAAAATCTTTTGGATAAGTTCTTAGAACATAACATGACTCTAGCCATTTCTTGAAGTGTTCTATTCTTCCTTTCTGCTATGCCATTTTGTTGAGGAGTTTTAGGAGATGAAAACTCTTGAATTATTCCTTTAGTTTCACAAAATTCAGTAAAAGAACTATTTTCAAATTCTCTTCCATGATCAGACCTGATTATGCACACTTTGGAATTAAAAACATTCTTGAATCTTCTATACAAAATTTTGAAAATGGAAAAGGTTTCAGATTTATCTTTTAAGAATTCAATCCATGTGAATCTGGAATAGTCATCAACCACAACTAAAGAGTATCTTTTACCTCCAATACTTTCTGTTTCCATAGGACCCATAAGATCCATGTGAAGCAATTCGAAACAGTGTTTGGTTGAGCAATGTCCCAACATTTTGTGAGACACTTTAACCTGTTTACCTTTTTTTACAAGGTCCACACACCTTTTTATCTGAAAATTTCAGATCTGGTAAACCTGTAACAACTTTCAATCTAACAAGTTTATCAAGCTGTCTATAATTTGCATGTCCAAGTTTATGATGCCATAAAGTACTATCATCAACTTTAGCCTTAATACATTTAAGCTTAGATTCAATGAGATAGCAATTATCAGCAGATCTGTTTCCCATCATGATGCATTCAGAATCTTTGTTTAACACATAACATGATTTTTTGTCAAATTTAACATGCAAATCATCATCACATAGTTGACTAATACTTATGAGATTGGCAAGTAATCCATAAACATGCAGAACATTGGGTAATTTAGGAAAACCAGGAACATTTAATGTCCCTTTACCAATGATTCTTCCTTTGGATCCACCACCATAAGTGACATTACCACCATTATAAGCATTATAATCAGAAAGATAATCAATTTGACATGTCATGTGCTTAGAACAACCACTATCAAAGTACCATAATCCAGGAATACATGCTTTTAAAGACATATGAGCAACATTACAAGATGTATTTTCTTTTGGTGTCCATACAGAATGTGATCTTGAATGTTGAGTCATTTCAGGCAATACAGAAGTTTTCAGATGATTTTTCTTCTTCAAACATTGAGGACTTTTATGACCCTTTTTAAAACAGTAATGACAAATCACATCTTTTATATTGACTTGAGACTTAGCAGAAACACTAGTATTGTAATTCACTTCAGCTTTTACAAAAACAGTAGGTTTCTTAAGTTCAGACTTCTTGAAATATTTACCTTGGTAGCCAATACCTGTTCTTCTTGAGTTGTTGGTCATAAGAGAGTCTTCCAGTTTCATCTTTCCTTTAGAAACTCTTTTAAAGCTCAGTGAGGCTTCCTTCAACCTATCTTCAAGTTTAGATATCTCAATATCTTTTCTTGTTAGAATACCTTCAAGCTTAGTAATTGATTCTCTTAAATCAGAATTTTCAAAGTTTAGAGACTTAATTATGTGATTAAGTTTCTCAGTTTCAGAAGATATCTTGAAAGCTTTTTCATTTGTTAAAGGTTTTTCATAAGAATATTTCTTAAAATCAAGTATAGACACTTCTAGTCTTTCTTTGAGTTTAGAAATTTCTTTATCCTTCTTTGTTAAAAGACTTTCAAGTTTAAAAACAGTGTTAGACAAGTCTTGAATGTCAGCATCTCTTCTGGATAAACCTGCTTTATTTGATGTACCTGTTTCTGTAATAGAACTTGTGAAACAGTTAAATTATGGAGCATTATTAATCTGTAATTTCCCAAATGATGGCTCATTTGTCCTCACATCGTAATAATCATCCAGATCATCATTAAGAGTATCATCATACATAATTCTAGCAGAAAAAGCTTTTTCAAGGTCTTTTTCAGGATCATGTTCAACATCAGACTCATCACTTAAAGTAGCACTGAAATTAAGTTTCTTTTTTAGAATGATGTTGGCACATTCATTAGCATAATGATCATATCCAGAACAAGCATCACATTTAACATTCTTCCTATAATCTTGATCAGATCTAAACTTGTTACCTCTTTCTAATTGTCTAGAAGGATTAAAAATATTCTTCCTAACAGGCAATTGTTGAGTGTTATTAATCTGAACCTTATGTTGAACGTTATCCTTGAATTTATTGTTCTTATTTCTCATGAATGTCTTAAACTGTTTAGTAATAAATGCCATGTAATCAGGATTATTAAGATATTCCTCAATATCATCTTCATCAGAATCAATTTCAGTAACATAAGGAGACTTTACAGAACCTGATGATGCAGATGATGAGGCATCACCTTTGAAAACAAGCACTTTCTTTTCATGATCAGTCTTTTCAGAAATATTCATCTCATAAGTTTTCAAAATACCAATCAATTCGTTCTGACTTAACACATCAGTATCCTTAGCTTCTTCTATAGCACATATCTTAGGTTCAAAACTTTTAGGAACAGATCTAAGAATTTTATGTACTAACCTTATATTGGATATTGGATCTCCAAGAGAATGAGCTTCATTTGAAATCTCAGTCAACTTTTCATTGTAAGATGAAATGGTTTCATCTTCTTTCATCCTTAGATTCTCGAACTTGGTTCCAAGCATACGAAGTCTGGTTCTTCGTACACTGTCCGATCCTTCACAATGTTCTTGCAACCGGTCCCATGCATCCTTGTAAGAAATGCAGTTTGAGATGATTTTGAACATCGAGGCATCAATTGAGGTGAAGATTGCATTCAACGCCTTTGAATTGTAACTTGTAGTTGTGATTTCATCATTTGTCCAGTCGAGCTCTCTCTAGATCCGAGCTTCATTGTCTTCATCCGCCGTGGTTCTTGGTTGAGTCCAACCAGCAAGAACACTCCTCCAGTCTCGTTCATCAATGGATTTGATGTACATTCTCATCTTTGGTTTCCAGAAAGCATAATTCGTGCCATCTAGAATCAGATGCTTTAGTGCGGGCGAAAGTGGATACTCCATTTTCAGAATTACACACTCTAAGAAGAATCTCTACTTAGTGTATCAAGTAGTTGGCTCTGATACCAACTGAAAGTGTGTGTGTGTGCGAAATCAGAGATGTTGTCTGTCGTGTTGGCACTGTCTAGACAACACTATGCAGCGGAAATTAAAATGCACGTACTGAAAATAGAAGTATTCAAATTTGCATAGATTATAAAATAATATATGTTGTTCACTATATTAAAATATGTGAAACGAATTACAACCTCTTAGAGGTGTACAATAACACTACGTAAGTGTGAATAATTTACTAGATCTTATGAAACTATCTCCCTCATAGATCTATGCATATAACCTAGTAAATAAGACTATGTTCAAACACACTATTATTCGGGTTTACAATAGTATGAAGAACTACAAGAAGAAACAATAATTTTCCTAACTAGAAGCGTATATAGCGTTCAATAGTGTAGTGATCGATTTAAGCTTTTCTTCTTGTATATCTTGTGTTGAGGCAACTACTGTATTTATAGGCTTCATGGACGAACTGCTCTCAACCCCTATGATCATCAAAGCCGTGAGATCAAGCGGTTTCAATAACTTCTCTCCACCACTCCTTGAATGTAGGACTTGCTATATCATGTCCAATAACTTCTCACTCCCACGCAGTGGCATGACTTGGTGTTGCCTATGTTTTCTAACTGCTTTGGGAACATCATTAGACAACAAGTGTAAGATCGGAGTTAGTGAGAAAAGGAAGGGCAAATTCTGATGTTGTCATAAGTGTTGGGAACATTAAACACAACACTCGGTTGTTAGTGTTGGATCATTAAACAGAACACTTATATCAACATCAACAAAGGGTATGTTCTCTTGGAAGAAATGGCGAAGAATGGGAATTAATGGCCATCCAAACGAAGACAAAACCGAAGGGTTGCTTCAACTCAAGAGTCGGAAGAATTTGCTAACTTTTTCAACAAGATGGATAAGTTGACTTCTCTAATAGCGGCCAAAGCATTAGTGGGGCCAAGTGATGATCAATACGAAGAGGCCCACTATATAAAGAACCAAAGAGACCAGAATTTTAGAGAAAGAGGTTGGAACGAAAGGCAAAACCGTGAGAACCCTCCTAATCCGAACCAATATCATCCCGGTTTGAGGCAACGTGAGAACTTTTCCTATGCCAACCCAAGGAATGCTATTCAACCACCATCGAATTTCAACGTGAGAGATGGTATGATAGTCGAACCTTCACCAAAGCCATCTTTGGAAGAAATGTTTGGAGCATTCATAGGAGAAACCAAGAATTTCATGGGAGAGACAAAGAATTTCATGGCAAAGACATGGAAATGTCTTGATGAACAAGGAGAAATGATCAAGAACGTGGTAAGTAATGTGAAAGTCATGGAGAAGCAAATGGGCCAACTTGCCAATATCGTTGGAAGTCAACACACTCCGGGGTAATTCCCCTCTAACACGGATCTCAACCCCAAGGAGCAATGCAAAGCCATAAATCTAAGAAGTGGGACAAGCTACGAAGGGTCCAAGATGCCACAAGAGGAGGAAGTGGTAATGGCACCCGAGGGTGTTGACAAAGGAGATGGCCAAGAGAAAGAAAAGCAAAAAGAGCTAGTGAGGGAAGAAAAAGAAGCAAGAGTGGAAGAGTGGAAGAAGAGAAAGAAGAGGAGAAGAAAAATGAGGATATCATTCCTCCACAAGACAAAGGCAAGAATGTAATGCCTCTTCCTTATCCTCAAAGGTTGAAGAAGAAGGGCTTGGACAACAAATTTGCCAAGTTCGTGGAGATGTTCAAGAAAAGATCCACATCAATATCCCCCTTGTCGAAGCTCTTGAACAAATGCCTCATTATTCCAAGTTCTTGAAAGAAATTATGTCAAACAAGAGGAAAATGGTAGAGTATGAGACGGTGCACTTAACCGAAGAGTGTAGCTCCATAATCCAAGATAAGCTACCTCCAAAGCTTAAGGACCCCGGATCTTTCACTTTGCCATGCGTCATTGGAGATGGAGGTACATTTCGTGCTTTATGTGATTTGGGAGCTAGTATAAATCTTATGCCTCTATCCATATTCAAGACCCTTGGTTTGGGAGAGCTCACACCAACTACAATGAGCCTCCAATTGGCGGATAGGTTTATGACATACCCTTTGGGTATAGTGGAAGATGTATTAGTCAAAGTTGAGAAGTTCATATTTCCGGTGGACTTTGTAGTTTAAGATATGGAGGAAGATAAATAAATCCAATTGATTTTGGGAAGGCCCTTTTTGGCAACCGGAGGGGCTACCATTGATGTGAGGAAAGGAGAGCTAGAGCTTCAAGTGAACAATGAGAAAGTCTTGTTCAACATTTACAAGGCTATCAAATTCCGGGATGATGAGGATGAGATTTTCGAGTGCAACATGATCAATAATTTTCAAGCTTGTGCGGATGTGCACATAGAAAGAAGCAACTCAAAAGATGTACTTGACTTTTGCATAAGAAATTCTATCACTTTACCCTCTCTTGCTCATTTTGATTTTAATTTTGATGAGCAAAACACCTACCACACTTCACTTTACCAAAGATAAAAGCACACCATTGGATCCGGATCAAAAAACGGAGTGGAATAGCAAAACGAATCGAGTCGATTGGAGGTCGGAAGCAAAAGTTATGCACGAAACAAGTTCGAAGTGCAACTCGGCCGAGCAAGATGGAGGACCAGAAACTGAAGTGGCCAGCAACTCGGCCGAGCTAGAGAGGACAGCATGGAAGAAACCTCGGCCGAGTGCTCGGAATCGGCCGAGTAAGATCGAGGGCCTGAGACTGGTACGAGCAGCAACTCGGCCGAGCTACCCAACTCGGACGAGCAAGAGGAAAAATTCAATTCGGCCGGACTGTCAGAATCGGCCGAGCTCGAGCCTTGATCTGCGGCATCGAAGAGTGGCAACTCGGCCGAGTGAGCCAACTCGGCCGAGTCAGAGAGAAAGTTTTCTTGTCGATCACACCCAATGTATCCCAACTCGGTCGAGTGGTCCAACTCGGTCGAGTTACCCCTGTTCTCGGCGATTTTTGTGCATTTTCACCATTTTCTATGGACCTAAGTGCAATTCTCAACCCCAAGCCCTACCCCGACACTATAAATACTCTCATTCTTGAATTCAAACATACCTTACCCCTTTCACAAGAACTCTTACACATACAAACACATACTTGGAGGTAATCACCATCCATTTCTTCAATTCTCCATCAAATCAAGCAAGGAAGGAGTCAATAGCTTTGGAATTCAATTACCCATCATCCATTAGACTAACCTTCCTCTTTCTCTTTCTTTTTATTTGTTTATTTCATTAGTTTGTGTTAGTTATATTAGGTTGATTGTAGGCTAGAACACTTTTGGTTCTAGGGCCATGTACATACTTTTGATGAAGTTTATGAATTAGTATTTTACTTAATTGGTGTTTGTGTGGCTTAATTCTATTTTAATGCTTGATTTTCACTTTCAAACATGTCATTAGTGTACAATAGTGATGTGTTGATTTTAGTTAATTGAAATTGGATTGAGAAATCTCTTTTGATTGATTGATTGCAAGCATTTGACCTAATTTTATTGTGAAATCGAGAGATGATCAATGATTAGGAGGATGTGTGATGATCTTAGGGGCTTAATTGGGTTTTACGATGCAATTTAGGTAGAGATACTAGGTTGTGTTATATTTCTCTTGGGTTAATTGGATTGAAAAGATTTTAACTCATTATTTTGTGATCAATATTATAGAAAAAGCACAAAACCACTTGAGTAGATTGTTAATCATAGATGGATTCACTAGTATTGCATGTGCCTTGGAACCTATCTTTTATTATTTGAGTTTTACCCGTATTTTTCTCGTTTTCGTGATTTTCATGTGCATTTGTTGATCGAATTTGTTATTACTCTTTATTGTCTATTTGTGACACTTTGGTAGATAATTAGGGGTAATTTCATCATTCAAACTTATTGATCACCGTCTATTTAGAACTTAATCGACAAACTATACTTTTACACTACACCTCTCTGTGGGATCGACCTTGTATTTGCCACGCTACGATATACACCGTATACTTGCGGTTGTGTATTTTGGTATTACATAATACATGAATCACGCATTAGTGGAGTCCATGCGCATTATAGAGTGTCAGTAAGTAGCTTAGTGTGAATTCAAAGTGTGAGGGTTTGGCTAGTTACGTTGAACATAATGAAATACCCAACTCACTGACAAATAATTATAAATATATATATATATATATATATATATATATATCCTACTCTACATTTATGAAATGTGGGCGTAATGCAAGTGATCAGAATGTCTCCACGTATATACACATGATGTCTTAATTGATTCCATATAGACCAAACTTAATTACACATTAATTTTGTATATATGCAAACTGAATTCTTAGAATCTTAATTATATATTAGTTATATTTATGTTGTGATGAGTTATTTATTGATCAACCTGTCTCCTACTAATTTTCCCCTCTTTTTTAAAAAATTGTCCATTTACTTTTTAAATTAGTATTTGTTGGGATATGAATCCTTGAAACAATGTTCAAGTTGGTGATTGTATGTTTTGATGGTCAAAAGTAACTTGAAGTTAATGATATATGCGGTTGGAAGTCATCTTAACTAAGTCATCTTAAGAAAACTTATAATCTGAGTCTACTGATCTTATGTGTTACTGATCTGATATATGAAATGTTAGGAACTAAGCTGATGAATGTATTGTATAGACAGATTATAGTATAGGACTTAGATGTACTCATCTGTATATAGTTCAGTTGATGTATAGATAGGTTTTATATATGTAAGTTTGTATTCTATTGTATTCAGCATTGTAAAAGTTTAGAACAATAGACTAGAACTAGATCAGAAGACTAAAGAAGACTCAGAAGACTACTCCAAAGTAAGAAGACTATCAAGAGGAGTAAAGATGAAGTTCAGAGATACAAGAGAAGTATTCTGAAGAAGCGCAGAATAGTTGTTGACTGGCTCAGAACAGTAAAAGTTAGAACAGTAATTTACTGTGCTGAGTTGGTGTGATTGAAGAATAAGTTTGGAAAACTTATTTAAGGCGTAACTGAAGATATAGTTGAAGATATGCTGACTTGGAGATAAGTTAAGTTGGTTACAAAAAGGAAGTTATAACAAGAAACGGTTAAGAGTTAGTTGAGAGTTAGTTTTCACAAACTGCTAACTGTCATACTAAAGTCTATAAATACCGTGTGATCTTCTACTGCTAAGACTACTGATCTAAGAGCATTCAAGAGCTATCAAAGTATTCGAAGCATTCAAGAACTCACAGAGTTGAAAGAGATCAAATCAAGAAGAAGCCATCGTACTGAATTGAAGATTCAAAGGCTACATTCTAGAGAAGTTTTACTTTACTATTTCAGTTTGTGATTTGTTGTAAATAAGTGAGCTAGTTACTTTTGAAATTACTAGTAGATTGAAGATATACCTGGAGGTATAATCGATAAGATCAAAGTCTTAATTTTGGGACTTTAAGCCACAAGAAACTCAAGAAGGAAGAGTTAATAAAACTTCACAACTGGAGTTGTGAGAGTGGATGTAGACATTTGTCGAACCACTATAAATCTTGTGTTCTTTACTTTCTGTTTGATATCTGTTTATATTGTTTAACTAAGAACGTTAAAGGTTTACACAGTAAAAGTTCAAAATCTAAGTTGAGTATAAAACTGAAACTGGAAGTACTGATCTGACCCAGTAAGAATAGTACTGTTCAGAACACATTTCCGCATTAAACTCTAATATTTTGAAAGATTTTGAAAGGTTTATTCACCCTTCCCCTCTAGACTTTTCCTAGCTTAATCAATCTTAACTCAACTTTGGGACCAACAAGTGGTATCAGAGCAGTAGTTCTTCAGACTGTTGTTTCTTGATAACCCTGTAGACTTTGAGGGAAGTCTTACTGTTCTTGTCACTGATTCTTGATCTTTATCAATACTTAACTATCTGAAACTGATTGCTATATTACTGATCTTATCTGTCTGATCAATCATGGATGAAACTAATGTGAACAAACTTCCTAAGTTCAAGATCTCAGATTATGACTACTGGAAACTGGGGATGGAGTCCATCTTCAGCTCAACTCATGATTTGATGGTTTCTGTGGTCAAAGAAGGTCCAATCACTACCATGGTGCCAAACACTGCAACACTGGAACCATCCAAGGCCGTTGGTGTACTTGTACCCAAACCAAGGTCAGAAATAACTTCGGAAGAAATGAAATAGAACAATTTGGACAATTTGGCTAAGAACTACATTTTACATACCCTTCCCAATGAGTATCTGGGAAAAGTATTAAAATGCAAGACTGTCAAAGAAATGTGGGATCGACTAGCTGTTCTTTGTGAAGGGACCTCCCTAATAATGGAAAGCAAGTTATCCACAGCTGTTCAGAGGTTCGAATCATTTAAGATGAAGGCTGGTGAAACAATAGACCAGTTGGATACTCGTTTCACTCAAATTATGAATGATTTGGAAGTGTTAGGAAAGTCTTATACTAATAGAGAAATCAACCTGCGTATACTTAAGTCTCTAGATGATAGGTGGAAGATGGTCAAGATGATCATCAAGTCCACACAGGACATAGATACCTGGACAGCTGAAACCACCTTCCAAACACTTAAAGCACACAAGTTTGAATTGGATGAAGAAGATACAATAGTTAGCAGTGATAGGGAGAAGGAAATCTCCAAAAGTATTGCTCTTAAGGCATCTACCTCTAAGAAGTCTAGACCATCTATGACTAAGCCCTCAAGCATAAAAGATGAACTAGATAGTACTGATCTTACTCTTAAGGATCAGTTGAACTTAATGATAAAGAGGTTTGATAAACTCAACAAGCGTTATGGTAGATATAATAGATTTTATAAGGAAACTCAGGGTTCTAGTAACAGAGACTCTTCTAAGACCATAAGAGATCACAAATCTTCTGAAAGGAGAGATGAGGTCTCTAATGAGAATGGAAGAGATAGGAACTCTGCTGATAGGAAGGATAAGAACACTTCTGATAGGAAGGATAGGAACCGATATCGTTCTCCTATTAAACGTTCTACTAATGAACCTCTGTGCTATAACTGTGAAAAGCCAGGTCATTACATCCATGAATGTCCTAATCTAAGTGCTGAAGACAGAGAAGAAAGGCAAGCAAGGAGAGAGCGCAGATTTGCCAAGGGTAAGAAGGCTATGGTGGCTTACAATGATTCTGATACGGACTCAGATGAGTTGCCATCGTCTTCATCTGAATACCCCTCTAGCAATGAGAAAGAAGACTTCATTGTAGATGATGGACTGGTCATGATGGCTAAAATCGAACAAGAGGTATCATTTGTCAATTCTTTCCAATCATGTGATAATTCTGATTCTGATTCTCATGACACTGCTTATAGTAGTGTAGGGAGTAGTCTTCATCATTCCAATGGAGTGACTGAAGAAGACCTCCTACAAGCTAATAAAACATTCATGGAAATCAGTGATGAGAATATTTCTTTAAAACAAGAAATCTTTAATCTACGAGAGGCTCAGTTAAAAGTGGATCATAATATAGCTATCATAAATGCACGACTATCAAAAGAGTTGTCTCAACTCAAAGAAAAATATGCATCTATTGACTAACTATATCAGGATATGCTTCATACACAAGCCAAAGAAACCAATGAGTTCAATGATTTAAAGATTAAATGTGAAAAACTTGAAGAGCGCAATAGATTCTTAGAATCTGAAGTACTGAGCTTAGATCTGAAGCTATCTGATATGATTAATTCTTCCAAGATTAATCAAGCTTTATCAGACAGATATAGAGCTCTAGATGATAAAAGAGGAATAGGTGCTACAGTACCTAGTTCTTCTACTTTAGGCACTAAGAACACTAATGGAGCTAGTTCAAGTTATTTGCAACTAAATAAAGGAAAAGAACCCATGACTTATGATAATGATCCAAAACCTAAAGTACATTCTAAATACATTCCTCCTACTACCAAGAATGGTAAAAAGAAAAATGTATCTAGACCAGTACAGTCAAGACCATACCAGAAGAGTTTTACTCCTCTGACCAGAGCAGAACAGTCCTGGAATCAGAAGATGCAAACTCAGCACAGTAGGTCAAGACAAACACAGGAAAGTTGGAAATAGCCTAGACCTCCTTTCATAAAGCAGTCTCGGCTGTACTCAACTAAACCTAGGAAATTTGTGCCTTATTATCATAAAAAACTTGTTCTTAATCCTCCACCTTTATCTTATGATATTATTGGAGAGGAAAGACCAAAACGCATTTATAAGTCGTATGGTCCACAGGCTTTTATGCCCTATTCAAACTATTACAGACATACTGATCTTACTGAAAAAGGGATAAAACCAAGGAAAGGCTATCTCAGAAAAATAGATCCTAAGTCTGCTAATACTTCTGATAAGGTCAATAAAGTACTGTTCTGTGATAAGTATGGTAGAAAACTGAAGAGGTCTCACTTATTCAAATCTTCAATGTTTATTTGGGTACCTCTTACCACTAACCCCCAAGGACCCCAATAAAGAAAGGGTACCTAAATTATTAAGATCACTACTTGCAGGGTCGATTGGACTTATACAAGAAATGTGGTTCAGCTGGAGAAACTTGGTACATAGACAGTGGGTGTTCTCACCACATGACTGGTACCAGGGCTCTTCTTTCTGACTACCATGAACAAGAAGGACCCAAGGTGATCTTTGGAGATACTTCCATGGAAATCACAAAAGGATTTGGATACATCAAGAATGGAGATTTAGAGATTCAAGATGTCTCCTATGTAGAAGGTTTGAAATACAATTTGTTATCTGTCTCTCAATTTTGTGACAGGGGTTATAAAGTCTACTTTAAAAGCACCAAATGTGAAATCTGGGATAAGAGAACACACACTATTCTACTGGTTGGAGTAAGACAAGGCAGTGTCTACATTGTGAACTGGAATAGTTGTCCTAAGGATGCTTGCCTTCTTAGTAAGAGTCCTAAAGAAATCAGCTGGATATGGCACAGACGCCTATGTCATATGAACTTTAAGATAATTAATAAGATAGCAAGAGATTACCTTGTTGAAGGTATCCCTAATGAGATCTATTTCAAGTCACAAGTGTGTGATGCATGCCAGAAAGGTAAACAAGTAAAAGTTTCCTTTAAGTCAATTCATGTTCTTTCTACTTGCAGAGTCTTAGAACTCTTGCACATGGATCTTCATGGTCCTATAAAACCCCCTACACTGAATGGTAGAAGGTACACTTTAGTTGTGGTAGATGATTATTCAAATTTCACTTGGGTAATCTTCTTACACAAAAAGAGTGATACACAAACCCAACTACCAGATCTGTTGAAGAGGTTGCAAGTAGAAAAAGGTCAGCCCATTGTCAAGATAAGAAGTGACAAGGGGACTGAATTTATAAACTCTTACATTAAAGAATATTGTTCTAAAACTGGAATTCAGCATTTGACAAGTGCAGCTAGAACACCCCAACAAAATGGTGTAGCTAAGAGAAGAAACAGAACACTAAAGGAAGCATGTAGAACAATGCTGGCAGAGTACAACACACCACAGAAGTTCTGGGCTGAGGCAATTAATACTGCCTGCCACACTCAGAACAGAAGTGCTCTTAACAAGGTACATGGTAAAACACCATATGAGGTATGGAAAGGTAGAAAGCCTAGAGTTTCTTATTTTCATATCTTTGGTTGTAAGTGTTTTATTCATAACAATGGAAAGAGCAAATTAAATGCTTTTGATACTAAAGCAGATGAGTGGATATTTTTAGGATACTCCTCTACTAGCAAGGCATTTAGAGTATTTAATTACTCTACTCTATGTGTGGAAGAAACACCCCATGTTGTCTTTGATGAAGGTGTACAGGACTCTGCTGACCATCAGCTCAGTAAGAAAGTTGATGATCTGAAAATTCATACTGACAAAGATGATGATGAAGAGACTGAAGTCTATGAATCTGTACAAGCTTACAATCCATTCCTAAACATCCTAAAGAAAGATGATGATGTAGAAAAGGTAAAAGACAAAGGTAAGTCTTCGAGATCAATTGACATGCCTGAATTGGTTGACTGTTCTCCTGTGAATAAATCTGCTGATATTGATATTGATGATACTGATATGCATGATTTAGATGATAAGAGTGTTCCTGTCAAATCTAGAAAGACATGGAAATCTGCTCACTCTACTGATCTTATTATTGGTGAGTCTAGTAAAGGTGTTAAGACCAGAAGACAAATGTTTGATTCTAAGTCAGAACCTAGTAACTCTTTATTTTGTTGGTGTTGTTTTCTTTCTTCTATTGAGCCCAAGACTGTAAAAGAGGCTTTGGCTGATAGTAATTGGATTATTGCTATGCAAGATGAATTAAATCAGTTTACTAGAAATGATGTATGGGAACTTGTAGAGAGACCTGCTGATCACAATGTGGTAGGTACTAAGTGGATTTTCAAAAATAAGAAAGATGAGAATGATCTTGTGGTAAGGAATAAGGCTAGATTAGTGGCACAGGGCTACTCTCAAGCTGAGAGTATTGATTATGATGAAACATTTGCCCCTGTAGCTAGACTAGAAGCTATAAGATTATTTCTTGCTTATGCTGCCTATATGAAATTCAATGTTTATCAAATGGATGTTAAAAGTGCATTTTGAATTGTATACTTGCTGAAGAAGTTTATGTAGAACAACCTCCTGGATTTGAGGTGAATGGTAACCAAGTATACAGGTTGAAGAAAGCAATATATGGTCTGAAGCAAGCCCCAAGAGCTTGGTATGACACACTTTCATTATTCTTAATTGAAAATGGTTTTACTAAGGGCAAAGTAGACCATACTTTGTTCAGAAGACAAGAAGGGAATGACATTTTACTTGTCCAAATATATGTGGATGATATCAATTTTGGTTCACCCAACAAAAACATGAGTGAAAGCTTTTCAAAGCTCGTGCAAAGTAATTTTGAAATGTCAATGATGGGTGAAATGACTTACTTTATTGGCCTTCAAGTAAAACAATCATCTGAAGGTATCTTTATCAATCAAGCAAAATATACAAGAAATCTGTTAGATAAATTTGGTATCAAGACTTGTAGAATAGTTGGAGTACCAATGCTACCTACATACAGAATGGATCCAGATGATCGAGGTAAGTGTGCTGATCAATCCTATTATCGAGCTCTAATTGGTTCTTTACTCTATTTAACTGCTAGTAGGCCAGATATTGCATTTGCAGTAGGTGTATGTGCTAGATTTCAGGCCAATCCCAAAGAAAGTCATGTGGAAACTGCTAAAAGGATATTGAAATATCTAAAGGGTACCATTAATCGAGGTTTGTGGTATTCTGCAGATGATGATTTATCCCTAAGTGGTTATTCAGATTCTGACTTTGGTGGTTGCAGGATAGATAGAAAATCAACTTCTGGTTCATGCCAATTTTTAGGTTCTAAACTCATATCATGGTTTTCAAGGAAACAAACAAGTGTGGCAACATCTACCACTGAAGCAGAATATATGGTTGCAGGAAGTTGTTGTAGTCAACTTCTATGGCTAATGCAACAACTTAGAGACTACAATATTGTGGAATCTAATGTACCTATATTCTGTGACAGCAATAGTGTAATTGCCATCACTCAAAATCTCGTTTTACAAACTAGATGCAAGCATGTAGATGTTAGGCATCATTTCATTAGGGATCATGTTGAAAAGAAAAACATTAGGATGGAAAAGATCCATACTGATATTCAGAGAGCTGACATTTTCACAAAACCTTTGGCTGAAACTAGATTTAGAGAGTTGTGCATAAGTTTAGGATTGATAGACATGGATCCTGCATGTATATAGAAATTTATACTAACATTTCAAGTACTGAGCTGATACCAAGAACAGTTCATCACAAGAAGGATAATCCTGAAAGATAGACCATGTCAAGACCTCTACATTTCATCACAATCAGGTAAAAAGGTTACTAAGGTGCCTAATCCCGATGAGGAAGCTGGTAAAGCTGCGGGAATTGAGAATATACATTTAAGGGGGAATCTATGATTTCTTAAATATCATTTCTGTTGACTCAGAGCACTAGTCACCTTAGAATAAACCTTGTAAAGACTCTATTTTAATTATTTTTTACTAATCTGAACTGTATTTCACCTATAGTACATAAACTGACACTTCTACCAAGGTGAAACAGGCACAGAATAGAAGTTCTCCACTAAAGGGGGAACTGATCTAATTACAGCATTAACATGTCTACAGACCTGATCTGATGACAGCATTAACCTGTCTACTGAACTGATCTGATTACAGAGTTAATCTGTCTACAGAATTGTTCTGACTACAAAGTTAATCTGTCCACAAAACTGATCTGACTACAGATTTAATCTGTCTACAGAACTGATCTGATTATAGAGTTGATCTGTCTGCAGAGATCTGATCCAAGTCACAGTACTGATCTGAGAGTACTGTGCTAATACCAAAAAAGGTGCTCAAAATATTGAGAAAGTACAAATCAGAAAAGTTGGGGAACTGATCTGAGGATTACTGTGCTGACCCAACTACTGATCTGATCCTCGAAAAGTGTACTCAACTGATCACAGTACTCAGATGAACCCAGATAAGTAAATTTCATTATTATAAAAGCAAGAAAGTGAAGAGAAGTGTGCTTGGAAACAATTGTGCTGATAGACATCATAACAGTATTTTGCCTTAGAAAATTCTAAGTCAAGATCTGTTCAAGATTAGATTAGATTATTAATAGAAAAGATTAATACACTCCTCTATTTTTGACCTAAATTTTATGGTTTATTTATCAATAACTAGTTGGCTCCAAAATTGGAAAAGGGTTTTATTGAATCTGGAACGTTTTTTTAATTACACATCTCAAGACTCAATCCAAGCCACACATCGTGCAAAATCAATTCAATCTGAGCCCTAGATTCACATTGAATTTGATAGCCACGATCTCAATCACTTCATCTTCTTCACTTTACATTTCTGGAAATTACGAGCTTGAAAACTTTCTCAAAACTCTACTACTCTATCTTCTACTCTACACTTCTATCAAATGGCGATCATCGATATCATAAATGAATCTAACGAAGTTGTAGGTACCTTTAATCCATCGAAATGGATTAGGGAAAAGGGCATTTTTGTGGAAAACGCTGTTTACTTCATCGGAAGGCAGAACGCATTGAATCAAGCTATTCTCACAATGTGCGAAGAGTGCGGCCTGCGGAAGTTTCTAGAATCATTCCCCAAGATGGTTTTTGAACCTGAGGCAATGGAATTCTATTTACAGCTCCATGGAAACTTCAATGGTGTTCGATCGATGCTTTCAGGGAACAGAGTATCCTTGACAAAAGAGACTCTTGGTATTGCTTTTGACCTACCCGACGGTCCTGTTCCTATTTTGAGTTATATGGAAGGGCAAGAGAAAACGTGCGTGGGTAGATGGACTGGAGAAGAACCTAAGTCTCTACAAAATCTCAAAAAGGTTATTCTTCCAGCTCCCCTTCGATTGTTAATGGACATTGCCAGAAAATGTTTGTTAGGGCAACATTACAGCCAAGATGCCCTTACAAATTTGAAAATTCGTGTCATGGCGGCAATCATTGATCGTGTGGATGGTGATTGGCAAGGATTTTTCCTTGAAAGGTTATTGAGTGAGAAGGACAAAGTTTTATTTGATGATGAGTCCAAAGAGTTTTCAATAAAGGCGATGCTTGGTTTTGGAAACAAGTTGAGCATCCTATTGCCAACTCTAGTAGAAAGAAAGGTTGATTGGAGTCCACATAAGAAGTTCCATCAAGGAAAGTTTTTGTTCAAAAATGAATCTATGGAGTTTGAACAACAACAACAACAACCCAAGTTTCTGGTGGATCTATGTTTAGATCAGATGATGAGGAGCCTGAAATAAGATCAAAGGCTAGGCATGATCCAAGCAGAGTACGAGTCAAGAAGGATAAGACTGCAAAGTTAACCCCAGAGCACTCAGAGCAGTCTGTAACCATTGTGGAGAAGGAGGCTATTTCGGAGCAAGAGGTAAGTACTCCTAGCCTTGTTGTTATTCATAAAAGAACAAAAGGTAGAGGTTTGACTGGACCTAGGAGATTGCTCAAGAACACTTCTTCCACCCCTTCAAACTCTGACCCCATTCCAGCCCAACCCCTTGATCAACATTCTAACCGTTCTGATGAGTCAGTTCACTACTCTCCCATTCGTTAGAACAGTCCTCCCACATCTCCCTAGAACACTTCTTTTCAAACCACTCCCCAAGCAAGTCCTCAAAATCAATCCATTCCACATTTTTCTCCTGAACCAATTCATGATCACTCTACTGAACATGAATTTATACCTTCTTCTGAACCTATTGATATCACTTCATCCCCTGAACCTGAATACATTAAACCAAAACCTGCTTATTTGATGGATTATCATATTTGTGATAAAGAGGAGCAGATTAGAATGGATCTGAGGAATGCTCTTCTGAAGGAATTTCATGGTTTAGATGAGAATTCTACTGTTTTCGAACAACTTCTTAGGATTGGCACTTGGGTGTATCTGAGAAGGGTAGATTTAGATGAATTACTGGTGATTGTGGAGGGTATGGGAGGTTCTGCAGTTTTTAAGGACTAGAAATAAGAGCAGAAAAGTGCAGCTGGTGTTAACTCTTTCACTGAGTTGTTAACTCCAGAGTCTGTAGTTCAACTGGTGGAAAGGATCACTAAATTTTCTTACTATGTAGAGAATGTTGACATAGCTGAGGAAAATGTTGATACTGATGTCAACATGGATGTTGAAGATGAGTTTGCTGCAGAAGCTGATGAGGAAATGAATATTGTTGATGACAATGCTACTGAGGTGTTTGAGAACACAATAGTTATTGAGAATACTGAAGTCTTAGAGGAACAAGAAGAATTGGTTGCTGATGAAGTTCAAAGCACACCAATTATGGATGCAAATGTTACTGTTCTTGATGCTGTTCAAGAAGAAGTAAGAGCAGTTCCTACTGAGAAACTTTCTGATAACTCTAGCTTTGAATTGTTGAAAAAGCACAATGAAGAGTTGCAAGCTAAGTTGGAAGCCACTCTGAAACAGTTTCAAGAAGAAACTGAGAAGCTTACAAGGATGACAACTTAATGTGCTTATGAGCAAGTGATGGAGCACACTATGTCAAAAATCTATGATGTGCATAGGTTGCAAGAAAAGAAGCTCTTAGTTGATCTTCACAAGAAATTGGAAGAACATCTCATTCCCTTGCAAAAGTGGCAGGATGAAGCTAAAAAGGGGGAAGAGAATATAATAAAAGTTATGGAGCAGACTCAAACTCAATAAGCTCAGTTAGTTGTGAGTCGAGATGAACTTAAGGAAAGCCAGAATGAGTTGAAAGAAGAAATCATAAGTTTGAATCAGAAAATCAAACTTAGAAAGCAACAAGCTGTTGCTGGTACTCAAAGTATTGGTATTACCAGTGCTGAGAAGAACATTGCTGAATCTTCTTCAGGAAAAAGAAAGAGAAAGGTCATCTTAAGTGATGATGAAGCTGAGAAGGAACCTGAAGTAACTGGTAGGATTACCAGATCCAGAAGCAAGTTGAAACATGTAGTTTCAAGTGATCAACCTAGTGAAAAGGAGATGGTTGAAGCACAGAAGAAACTTGAGTTGATGAAAAAGAAGAGAGCTGAAGCAGAACTAAAAAGGAAGAAACTTAAAGGTGTTGAACCATTAAGTAAGAGATTTGAAAACAGAGTTGCTGCTTTGAAAAGAAAGATGAAAGCTAAGAAGTCTGGAAATTTCAATGAGGTGAATTTTGTTGATTTCATAGTTCTTCCATAGAATATGGATTACTGGAATGATCTGAAGATAAAATGGCAAATTACTAATCATATTGTTAGGAAATTTGGATTTCATTCTAGCAGAGAAGCAGAATTTGAAGATTTTCAAGATTTCATGAACAACATAGCAAGAGAATTCTGGGAAGATATCTTGTTAACTGCTGGTGCTGCGAGTATTACTATTCTATGTCCAGAAGAGCCTATTTGGGATCATCCAAGACTTGAGAATGGAGAACCATACTACAAGGAGATTGGTAACATCATTGAGAAGATCATCAAGGATGAAGGCATCACTGATCATCAACACGTGATGGATATCAAGACAAGGTTGTATGTGGCATTCAGAATCTGAGACTTGAAGAATGCAGATGAAGGACTAAGCTCACAAGATAACATTTATTAACCTTTATTTCTATTTCATATTCTATGATTATGTGTAATATGTGAATTATCTGATCTTATATGAATATGAATTTGGAATTTTTAACTTGATGAACTGTTATGATTGACTACATACTTAACTACTGATTTATTAATATTTAAGTAGTTTTGGCTTCATCAAAAAGGGGGAAATTGTTGGGATATGAATCCTTGAAACAATGTTCTAGTTGGTGATTGTATGTTTTGATGGCCAAAAGTAACTTGAAGTTAATGATATATGCGGTTGGAAGTCATCTTAACTAAGTCATCTTAAGAAAACTTATAATCTGAGTTTACTGATCTTATGTGTTACTGGTCTGATATATGAACTGTTAGGAACTAAGCTGATGAATGTATTGTATAGACAGCTTATAGTATAGGACTTAGATGTACTCATCTGTATATAATTCAGTTGATGTATAGATAGGTTTTATATATGTAAGTTTGTATTCTATTGTATTCAACATTGTAAAAGTTTAGAACAGTAGACTAGAACTAGATCAAAAGACTCAGAAGACTACTCCAAAGTAAGAAGACTATCAAGAGGAGAAAAGATGAAGTTCAGAGATACAAGAGAAGTATTTTGAAGAAGCACAGAACAGTTGTTGAGCCAGTCAACAGTAAAAGTCAGAACAGTAATTTACTGTGCTGAGTTGGTGTGATTGAAGAATAAGTTTGGAAAACTTATTTAAGGCGTAACTGAAGATATAGTTGAAGATATGCTGACTTGGAGATAAGTTAAGTTGGTTACAAAAAGGAAGTTATAACAAGAAACGGTTAAGAGTTAGTTGAGAGTTAGTTTTCACAAACTGCTAACTATCATACTAAAGTCTATAAATACAGTGTGCTCTTCTACTGCTAAGACTACTGATCTAAGAGTATTCAAGAGCTATCAAAGTATTCGAAGCATTCAAGAACTCACAGAGTTGAAAGAGATCAAATCAAGAAGAAGCCATCGTACTGAATTGAAGATTCAAAGGCTACATTCTAGAGAAGTTTTACTTTACTATTTCAGTTTGTGATTTGTTGTAAACAAGTGTGCTAGTTACTTGTGAAATTACTAGTAGATCGAAGATATACCTGGAGGTATAATCGATAAGATCAAAGTCTTAATCTTGGGACTTTAAGCCACAAGAAACTAAAGAAGGAAGAGTTAATAAAACTTCACAACTGGAGTTGTGAGAGTGGATGTAGACATTTGTCGAACCACTATAAACCTTGTGTTCTTTACTTTCTGTTTGATATTTGTTTATATTGTTTAACTAAGAACATTAAAGGTTTACACAGTAAAAGTTCAAAATCTAAGTTGAGTATAAAACTGAAACTGGAAGTACTGATCTGACCCAGTAAGAACAGTACTATTCAGAACACATTTCCGCATTAAACTCTGATATTTTGAAAGATTTTGTAAAGTCTATTCACCCCTCCCCTCTAGATTTTTCCTAGTTTAATCAATCTTAACTCAACTTTGGGACCAACAATATTAAAAAAATAAATCTTGAATATTAAATGTGTAGTGAACTATTGAGGTAGAAAGAGATACTGAATAAAAAAAAGGGAGGGTAAAAAAATTTAGTGGATATTGCCAAAAAGAAAATTAGTAATTTTCCATGAAACGTCCAAAATAATAAAATGAGTAGATTTCGAAAAGACGGGGTGTGTATTTAAAATATGCATGTTATATTTTATTCAAGCTTAAACACTTTTGTCCACTCCATAAAAACTTGTATGAATTTCATACATGAAATATAGCTATATAATATAAACAAGTTTTATTTTTAAGAAAATGGTGTTAAACTGGGTCAAACGAATCTTCTCAAAAAATATTCGTATGATAAACTCAATTCTAGATCTGTGTTACTGTATAAACAAAACATCATTATATATTGAATATCATTGAACTTGGTTTTTGAACCTGTGCTTATGCCATGAAAGCCTACAAGAAGAAGAATGTACGTAAAAACAGCCCTGCATAATGATATACTACTAATACCAAATTTATTATTTAAAAATAAAAAGTAAATATTAGCATTGAATTCATGGAAATAATATAAGAAAAATAGTTGAGAAAGGTTTACAGAAATTTAGTACACATGACAAAACTGTAAAAAACAGCTAGGGTGACCACTTTCATGGGCACACAACTAATAATATTACAAATAATATTTAAATACAAAAATATATAATAAATTTAAAAAATTCACCACAAGCCAATATATTAATTAAAAGACCTTATTCATAAACTTTGAAAAAAAAAATTACCATAAAAAAAACCTCACTTAATTACATCATATTTAAATGAGTATTGATTAATATGTATAAATTAGATAGATTGAGGGCAGTTATGATGGAATATTAAGGGTACTCTTATAAATAAAGTGATTGTTATAAATGATAATTTGAGTAAATAAATAATAGTTGGAGAGTATAATATGAATAATATTATTTCTAAAAAATGAATGAGAGTAATACATAAAATTTGACAATCAAAAAATAAAAGTAAGAATAATAAAATTTGACAATCAAAAAATAAAAGTGAGAATAATGAAATTAGACGGAGGAGTTAATAAAACATCTAACACACAAACCTTTAATTTTTTTTATTTTGTGATGATTCTTCCATTATATTTTGGCTAGGAAACAAGGTTTTGATTGAAATGTTACAAAATATATAAATGATTTTTTCATGTTTTGATTGGATCTTTCATTACGTATACATAATTTTTACAGTAAAATATTTGGTTTTAACATAAACCTAGAAAAATAATTTAGTAAGTTATAGTCAAATGATCACTCAAATCTAATGTAATGAGAAAATATAATTCATAATGTTTTTTTTTTTTTTTTAGCTGACATAATAGTACCACCCTTTTTTATAATTCATAATAGAATTTTAGATGAGACGGAATTCTTTTACATATGAACCATATGAAATACTCCCTCCATCCAGCATAAGTAGTCTCATTGGAAGGGGACACATGTTTTAAGAAAATGGTATATAAAGTAAGGGTATTGTAGGGTACTGTGAAATCCATCACTACAGAAAAATTGACTTTTAATGACGGTAAGGTCTCAAATAGACTTGAGTACATATAAATACTCGAGTTGACCTGGTCAATTATATATATATATATTTTTTTTTTTTTTTCTGAAAAGTGTATGTTGAAAAGTGTAAGTTATTATAACTAAAAAGTGTAACACAATATTACTGAAAAGTGCAACACATTTTTTAATGAAAAGTGTAAGTCTTTATAACAAAAAAGTGCAACATAGTTTTTAATGAAAAGTGTAAGTCATTATAACTAAAAAGTGCAACACAATATTATTAAAAAGTGCAAGTCAATATTACTGAAAAGTGTAACACAATTTTTAATGAAAAGTGTAAGTCACTATAATTGAAAACTGTAACACAATTTTTAAAGAAAAGTGTAAGACACTACAACTGAAAAAGTGCAACACCATAAAAAAAAAATAATAAAAATAAAGTTGACTTAGTAAACGAGTTCTTATATGAACTCGAGTGTACAGGAGACCAACTCTTTAATGACATAAATTATGTCATTATAGTTTATCTAGCTAAAAGCCTTTAACGACGGAAAACAAATTTTAATGACAGGTTCTGTCATTAATTCTCAATTTCATGACAATAAAGATTTCTAACTAGAAAAGTAATAATGAGAGGATTATGTAACTAAAAGCAAATTTTCTTGTAGGTTTCAATTTCATGGATGTGTAATGCATTGAACATTAATTATGATGATTGGTTGATATTGTAAAGACTTTTAATTTCATTCTCATATAATTAATCAATTTTGACCAAGTTTTTTTTTAACTTGTGTTTTTTTTATTAATTTAATTAGCAAATTAAAATTTCCGGATTTTTTAAAAATATTAGATATTTACAACAACGTTTAGTAACCATTGTCATAGCTACTAAACTACTATCATAAGTATTAATACAACATCAGTTTTGATGGAATAACAACAATTAAAAATCGTTGTAAACCCAAACAACAGTGGTTTGTAATCGCTGTCATAGCTAATAAAACTGTTTTCGTAGATATTGTAAGGGTTTAAAACTTAGTACATACAACATCGATTTTGAAGTAATAACAGTGGTTAATAACCATTATTATATATAGATACGAACAAGGTTAATAAATGTTGTCTATCAGCGCCCCATTTTTATAGTGCTTGGTACTACAACGGTTGCTAATACCAAAATTTTAATTGGTCTTTTTTTCTTAATTTCTTAATAATTGTATTGTTTATTTTTTCATCAATTAATTTCATGGCATTAGTGGAGCCCATGCACATTATAGAGTGTCAGTAAGTAGCTTAGTGTGAATTCAAAATGGGAGGGTTTAGCTAGTTACATTGAACATAATGAAATACCCAACTCACAGACAAATAATTATAAATATATATATATATATATATATATCCTACTCTATACTTATGAAATGTGGGCGCAATGCAAGTGATCAGAATGTCTCCACGTATGTATACACGTTGTCTTAATTGATTCTATATAGACCAAACTCAATTACACATTAATTTTGTATATATGCGAACTGAATTCTTAGAATATTGATCTATTAGTTATATTTATGTTGTGATGAGTTATTTATTGATCAACCCGTCTCCTACTAATGTTTCCCTCTTTTTTTAAAAATTGTTTATTTACTTTTGACATTAGTATTATAAAAATAAATATTGAATATTAAATATGTAGTGGACTATTGAGGTAGGAAGATATACGGAAAAAAAAAGGGGGAGGGTAAAAAAAGATAGTGGATATTGCCAAAAAGAAAATAAGTAATTTTTCATGAAATGTTCAAAATAATAAAATGAGTAAATTTTGAAAAGACGGGGTGTGTATTTAAAATATGCATGTTATATTTTATCCAAGCATAAATATTTTTGTCCGCTCCACAAAAACTTGTATGAATTTCATACATGAAATATAGATATATAATATAAACAAATTTCATTTTTAAGAAAATGGTGTTAAACTGGATCAAACGAATCTTCTCAAAAAATATTTGTATGATAAACTCATTTCTAGATTTGTGTTACTGTATAAACAAAACATCATTATATATTGAATATCATCGAACTTGGTTTTTGAACCTGTGCTTATGCCATGAAAGCATGCTAGAAGAAGAATGTACGTAGAAACAACTCTGCATAATAATATACTTCTAATACCAAATTTATTATTTAAAAATAAAAAGTAAATATCAGCATTGAATTCATGAAAATAATATAAGAAAAATAGTTGAGAAAGGTTTATAGAAATTTAGTACACATGACAAAACTGCAAAAAAACAGCTAGGGTGACCACTTTCATGGGCACACAACCATTAATAGTTATGAAAAAAAATCTTACAAATAATATTTAAATACAAAAATATATAATAAATTTAAAAAATTCACCACAAGCCAATATTATTATTTTAAAAGAACCCCCCACTTAATTACATCATGTTTTAAGGAGTATTGATTAATATGTATAAAATAGATAGATTGAAGGCCGGTATGATGGAATATTAAGGGTACCCTTGTAAATAAAGTGATTGTTATAAATGACAATTTTAGTAAATAAGTAATAGTTGGAGAGTTTAAGTGAATATTAAGGGTACCCTTGTAATGGTCAAATGATCACTCAAATCTAATGTAATAAGAAAATATAATTCATAATGATTCTTTCTTTGAGCTGACATAATAGTACACCCCTTTTTTTTTTTGGAAACACATAATATAATATAATAATATAATATAATAGTACAAATTAGGAAGGTAATGCAATTATTATTGAATTATATATCACTATAAACTTTAATCTATTTGTAGAGTACATATATAAATAGCAAAGATGTACTTGGGATAAGACAATTATATATTTCAATAAATTATTTTAATTTATTGTTGATGGCTAACTACCACACTAGCTAAATTTTTAAATGTTGTTGACACATTCTTTTATGAAACATACAACCGGTGTCATTGTTTAATTGGCCAGAAAAGAAAAAGAGGCCACATCAATCGAATTAAATTAAATATATAACGTAACATTTGTAGTGCATGTGCAAATGTTAATATAAAAATATTAGTCTCATGTATGTATTTCTCAACTCGATTCGATCGAAAAATTATCATAATTAAATTGTCGTCCCAACTCAAAATACTATGTATAGTATTTTGTGTGTATCTTAAAAAGAATTATGTATATATCAAATTAATAAATAGTTTGTTCTTAAAAAAAATATCAAAGTTGAACTTTGGATTAATATTGTATAATATTATAAATCTATTACGAGTATATAAGAATATTGATGTTTTGATCACAATAATTTAACACTGAGTTGTGCAGGCAAATTGGAGGCTACATCACAGTAAACTTAGGGCTAGAATTGAACTTTTGCAGAGAAATCATAGGTAATTAATTAGGGTGTGTATACAATTAATAAAAAATTCACACATTTATATATATATATATATATATATATATATATATATTGTCTTAACTATATATCATGATTACGTATAGTATGTAAATGAATTGTTTATTACAAAACTATAATGTTATTTTCTTGTATCATTTTAATACAGAATCGATCAACTCTTGTATGAATCCATCTGCGAATTGCAGCAATAGGTTGAGACTATTGATTTAAATTTAATTAAATATATGGTCTTTCTCTATGTGAATTAATCTTGTTACTTATATTAAGCTGAGTTTTATTTAATTATATATATATATTATATGGATTAAAGGAGCAGGAAATGGGCGTGGGAAAGCTCTTTGAGTATTCTACTACTGATTCTTGGTAACAACCTTAATTTGCATTAATACATAGTAACAACGACCTTGATGTAAAATCACAACATAAATATAACTAAGATTCAAGAATTCAGTTGCATATATACATATATTAATTGAATGTGTAATTAAGTTTGGTCTATGTGGAATCAATTAAGAACGACAAACGTGTGACGTATATACGTGGAGACATTCTGATCACTTGCATTGCAACCACATTTCATATATAAATGTAAGAGTAGAATATATATATATATATAAAATTATAATTATTTGTTAGTGAGTTGGATTTTTCATTATGTTCAACGTAACTAGTCAAACCCTCTCACTTTTCACACTAAGCTACTCACTGACACTCTATAATGCACATGCATGGGCTCCACTAATTCCATGGAATTAATGGATGAAAAAATAAATGTACAATACAATTATTAAGAAATTAAGAAAAGAAGACCAATTAAAAAATTGGTATCAGCAACCGCTGTAGTACCAAACATTATAAAAATGGGGCAATGATATACAACGGTTATTAATTAACCGTTGTCGTATATATACACAATAACGGTTATTAACCACTGTTATTCCTTCAAAATCGATGTTGTATGTGCTCAGTTTTAACCCCTTATAATATCTACGACAACAATTTTATTAGTTATGACAGTGGTTACAAACCGCTGTTTTTTGGATTTACAACGGTTTTTAACTGTTGTTATTCCTTCAAAACTGATGTTGTATTAATACTTATGGCAACAGTTTAATAGCTATGACAATGGTTATTAACCGTTGTTGTAAATATCTAATATTTAAAAAAAATCCTGAAATTTTAATTTGTTAAATTAATAATAAAAAAAATTGGCCAAAATTGATTAATTAAATGCGAATGACATTAAAAGTTCGTACAATATCAATCAATCATCATAATTAATATTCAATGCACGACACGTCTATGTCTATGTATATATGTGAGCCAGTAAAAAAAATTATATGTATTTTTTTTTTAATAAAATAATCTTAACATGGTTAATAGACCATAAATGCATAATAACTAATCCTATATATGAAAAGTGTATTAAAACCAAATGTACATTAAAACTAAATAAAATATGTCTTTCGACGCTTTTTAAAAGAAAAATGAAAAAACTAAATAAAATATGTGAACTTTTAAGAGCATCAATAATTAAGTTATAAAAATATAATTCTTTAAATATCATTTAAATTTAAATTAAATCTTAAAATATCAAATAATCAAATTCAATTTTGAAGATTTAATTGATTTTTTATTGTTTTTTTTTAGATATTATTTAGTTTTAATTGATTTTTAAATTTTTTTACTTTCTTAATTGATTTTTTATAATATTTTTCAGATTTTATTTTAATTGATTTTGTTTAATTTAATTATTTTTAAATATTAATTTGATTATATTCAATAAGTGCAGCTATTATATGATAGAAGTTACAAGAAACCATGTCTATCAGTGCATAAAATAAACATGTGACAGCGATTCTGAAAAAATGGACATATATATATGACAACTGTTTTTAAAATTTTAACAGCAATTCTAAAAGCTGAAAATATATATATATATATATATATATATATATATTATAATTATGTTGAGTAGACATGACAAATGTGACATAAAAAGTAGGTCTGATATAAAATACCTTCATCATAAAATTTACGTTGAATTTGTCCAAACAATTAATATAATAGTGTTCTCTGCTCTCCTTGAATTTTTTTTTATTAATATTTTATTTTTGTTGGTCTTTCATTTATGAGTTAAATTCTCGATCCATGAAGAATTTTGAGCCACGAAGAATCTCAAATGAATCATTTGTCGCTTATTTATTGAAATTTTTTAGAAGGCGTGGTTTAAATATTTCAATTTTCAATAAAAATGATAATAATAATTTTTTTTAACTCTAACCATAGTTTATTCTCATTAACTATCACAATTATGCCAGGTTCATTCTCATTAAATTTTTCATTGAGAAATTTTGAACCAAGTGCCCATTTATTTTCACGATTTCTATTTTGGGCTCCTAATTTTGATCTTTTGAGATACGATATAATTTCATTTTACGTCCGGTAATTTAGATCATTTTAAATTAAATTTTTTTAAGTATTCATTTTATCAAAACTTGTTATAGGTTGTATAATTTACGTCAATATTTTCTATTTAAATTGCGTTCTTTAAATAAATATGGGTTGAATTGCAGGCGTTCAGCCATTTCATGCCTCTAGCGAGAAGACATCACATGGATTAAAAAAGTTATAAAAGTTAATTTGATTATGTATTTTTTAAGTTATAAAAGTTAACTTTTTTGCTATTGGATATGTGGTTCTGAGCAAAGAAGGAGACATTAAAATAGCAGGGGCAAAAAGGGTTTTGAATAATGGTACAGTTTGTGGAGCAGAATTAAAAGGCATTGAGGCTGGATTGGAGAAATGTATTGAAAAAAATATCCAAATTCAAGAAATCAGATCAGATTCAGCGGATGTCATTGCTGCTATAATGGGTTCTGGAGAAGTAGGAGCTTTGGAAAGAAGTTTGGTGAGCAACATTTTGAATCTTATGCAAATTATCCTAGTGTGGGATTGCATTAAGGTACCAAGAGATAATAATAAAATTGCTCATACACTAGCTCAGAGTGTTTATAACACTTCATCGCCTCAAGATTGGTGTGAAGATGATTGCCCACAGTATCTCAAGGATTTAGTCTCAACTCACTCTTAGTATCAAGAGTATCTATGTATTATCCTTGTTGTATTGTCAAAAAAAAAAAAAAAAGTTAATTTAATTTAAAAAAATGCAACCGAGTTACTCTTGATTTGTAACTTATATTTGTTATATAATTAATTAACCTTGTGTCACTCTTAACTTTGGAGATGTGTGGAAAATTGGTAAGTTAAAATCATGAAGAGTTGCACTATTGTGTACTAGTTACATGTATGTAACTACTATATCCAATCCAGTAGTTACATGTAACTACTATATCCAATTCAATATATGTAACTACTATATCCAATCCAATAATCTATTACAAATAACACATGACTCATTTATTATATCCAATCAAATAACTCATTACAAATAATACATGACTCATTTACTATATCAATTTAACACATAAATTTTTTCTTTGACCTTTATTTTACTTCAATTAATTTTTTTTTTAATTTTATCATTAAAAAATAATACTCCATTAATTTTTTAAAATTTTATTTTTTATTTTACTCAATTGATATTTATATTTATCTTTTTAATATTATTTTTTTAATTTATTTTTCTTCCTATTTATCATTTGTGTTTCAAATGATAATTTTTTTAACGTACTTTCTTTTTATGTCATAAATAATTATTCTAAAATTTTAAAGTCTAATAAGAAAATTTTAAAAATAATATTAATTGTTTTAAGTATTAAATAGTATAATAATAATTTGTTTTAAAATATAAAACTCGCACCTCTCTTACGCAAGTGTTTAATTTTATTGGTACTATTTTACTTTAATTAATTGGTGTATAATTTTCACCTTATTCTTTCAAAATTTTACTTCAGTCCTTACAAATTTCACTTCGTTTTACATTGTTTAATTATTTTTTTCATTTGAACTTTCATTTTTTAATCACTTTATTTTAATTTTTTATGAATATAATTTTTAGTTTATAAGTGTTATGATAACAGTTGATAAGTATTATGATATATTATTAGTTAATATGCAGTATTGTATATTAGTTTATATTGGTATAAGTTCTATTTTTTTCGAGTTTCGAGTTCACATATTTTATGGTAATAGTTCAAATATAGTATAGTATTAGTTCACATATTGTATAGTATTAGTTCACATACTCTATGGTACTAGTTCAAATATAGTATAGTATAAATTCAAATATTGTATAGTATTAGTTCATATATTAAATAATATTTTTATACCCACATTAATCTCTAGTACTATACAATATATTAACTAGTACTATACCATAGGCATACTAATACTATATCGTATTTAAACTAATATTTATATTTAACAAAAAATACATAACTTAACACATTTATAATCCCAGGCATACCATGCAAATTAATACATCAATATTAAAAAATTGATACTAACTACTCCCTCCGTCCGCCTATAAGCTTTCCATTTTACCATTTTGGTCCGTCCGCCTATAAGCTTCTCATACCTTTTTTGGTAAGTACTTTTTCTTACACTTCACTTTATATCTTACTTTTTCTCTCTATCTCTCTCCTCTCTCAATCACATCACTTGTACTATATGTATTATTTAATCATTTTTCTTAATCTTTGTGCCAAAAAGTAACGTAACACTTATAGGCGGACGGATGGAGTAACTAGTAAGAAGAACAAAAGTGAGAATGAATCACACTGAACAGACAATTCAATTAATAGATACGATCACACTCAATAAACATATGAATGCATCAACATGGCGATGACCTCAAAGAAAATAATAAAGCTGATGCAATATTATGCTGGTTTCTTCCCCAATTCTCCATTCATTTAAGTTTCTAAATATAAATTTTATTTTTCAATTAGATTATGTTATTAATTAGTTTTAAAAAATAATCTACAACCTTAAAAAACTTGTAACAAATCAGATATCATTTTAGAAATAATGAAGACATAACAAAATAATCTTAGTTATTATAAATTAGATTAAAGCTAGAAAGTGAGCACGTCATATTCATACATTTATACCCAAATTAGAAAAAAAATTGAATTTTTTAGTTTATTTATTTTTTTCGATTTTTTTTGAATATTTTTTCTAACTTTTGGTTATTTTTTGAAAAAAAAAACTGGAAATTTTATTTCATAATTTTATTTTTGAGTTTCATATTTTTTTTTAATATTCGTTATGTTTTTTATATTTATTTTTTAAAAGTTAAAAAAATACATATTTGACTTCGTGGTGTTTCATTGGTGAATCGATAGTCGGTGTATAATTATAATTTTAATGAGTTGTATTTTAATTTAATTGATATAATGGTAATATAGTATTTTACATGTATTTTTGTTTTAAAAAATTTGGGGGTGAAATTAATAAAAAAGAAGGTAAATAACTAATAACCCATATACATAATTGGATTTAGTTACATGTATGTAACTTGTACACATAAGTGCCTAAAAAAATGGAGTGTCTAAAAGAAGGAAGTGTGGACTTAGTTAAAGAGGAGGGTAAATAGTCAGTTACATACATGTAACTGGTACACATAAGTAATTGTCAATCATAAAATGTATTAATTAAGATGATTATTCATTAATTAATGACAAATTAACTTATCAATAATATATACTCACCTCTTTTTTGTTCCAAAGAAAAAATTAAAGGTAACATTTATTTTTGAACGTAAAGAGTACCAAACTTTACCTTGAAAAATTTGAATTCTGCATATTGTAGTAGGTGAGTAGTTGTAGTTATCAATACTCTTACGTCATATATAACTCATCAACTAATGCACCATACAATACACGGTTGAGGGGCCAGAAATCTTGATAATCATACAAGTAGTTACATATATATATAATCACACACGTGCACGTACAATTCTCTCTCTATATATATCCTCGCTCCATAGTTAGTATACCATCTCTCCGCATGTAAATTACATTAAAAACCCTGTAAATGGTAGCACCGAAGAGCAAGAGCAAGAACCGACAACATGATGGTCAAGGTTTTTTTTCTTTTCCATAGTTAGTATACCATTTCATGCGGAGAGATGGTATACTAAAGATGAGGATGAAATGCTGCTCGATTATATCCAACAACATGATGGTCAAGGTTTTTTTTCTTTTCAACATGCCACATACACATATGGTTTTTAATTATATACTCCGTATAATATTGAACTCTTAATCAACCACTTGCATAAAATATTGTACATATATGTTAAATGATTCAGTTGGTTGGTTCTACAAGAAATTAATTAATTACCCACCATAAAATTTCATATATATATAATAATGAAATTAAAATGGTGAAATTATAGGGCTTAAGAGATGGGAAGGAGAGATGGACAAACTATCTTAGGTCTGATGTTAAAGAGAAAATTTCACGAGCGACGAAGAGAACACCATTATTCTTCAAGGTTGCTAAACCTACAAAAATTATGGCAATCAAAAGATAGAATTACTGGTAGCTTTATATATTCCATGAGAGAATTAAGGTTATGTAGAATTGAAGAAAAAGTGTGTAGATACATTGTCAAGTGTTGGATAGCTTCTCTCATGAAAAACACATGTTTGCCAATTAACTAAACCTTGATAATCACCAATCAGTAACATAAGAACAACAACAAAATGAATCAAACATGGAAATATTTGTTGTGCCAAAAAACGTTATATAACATATGAATAAACGTAGCTTGTATGGAAAAATCAACATTTCAATTGAAGGCGGAATAAGTGTTGGAAAATGTTGGTTTTGACCACATTTTATAAAATATTAAGTGACAATTTTATAATCCATTTTTTTGAATAAATGGATTTAGTTGATTTGATTTCTCAAAACCAAATTTTGGGTGAATGAAAAATTAATATTAAAGTTGGTCATTTAATGAGTGAATAAATATATTGTTAAATGTATTTATTATTATATGATAATAGTAATGGATTGTGACCTATAGATATAGATATGAAATGTCATGTCTTTTGGTGAAAATGATTATATTTCAAAGGTTGTGTCCTTTAGAATTATTTCATTAATTTAAAGGTGGTGTCTTTTAGAATTATTGCATTAATTTAAAAGACATACATTTTGGTGAATAATTGTTTATTTTCAAAGGTTTGTAACTTTTGGAAAGAAGTGATTATTATAAAGAGTCACAACTATTATCATAAAGACTTTTGGAAGTCTATAAATAGATCCCCTACATTGGTCATTTAATTCATTCGAAAATTCATTTCCATTGATTCAAACTCAAGCGGTCAGGCTAGCCAAAAAGCTTTCTTACATTCTTATCCTCCAAAGCATTCTAGCATTTTAAATTCTTGCATTGGAGTTTTATTGGAAGTTCCGGATATCCATTTTGCGATTCGTCGATAGCTTCCGATTTGTAGTGCAACGGTCGTGAAGTTTTAAATCGTTGTATCTTGTGGACGGTTGCCAATGATCCGTATTGCACCTGTGTACAAGGCAATAATGTCTCACGGAGATAGAGTCAAACTCTAGCCTCGACTTTCGTGTTTAAGTCTGTATCAGTATTTAATCTTCGTCTACACATACACCTCAATTTTTAACAATAAGTAGATACTAAAACATTTCATGAATGATCAAAACTTTACCTGCCTCAAGGAGTGGCGGCGGATAGCATTTGGGATGGCAGCGCTGGAACAGGGCAGGGCGGCGCCAATATCGGTGGCCTCAGACGCACACAGCGGCAGCTGCTGGAGGTGACAACGCATTTCGGCAAACGGGAGAATTCATTTGGCCGGAAAGTTTCTTATTCAACTGTACCATGATGAAGAAGGAAAATCCTTAATTTTTGCTTTTATGAATTAGAATTATAGGATTTTCGGGGAGAGTGGAAAAAGTAGATGAATAGGTTTTTAATGAAAATTGTAATGACACTTGGCAGGCATAGGTAAGGTGAGCCCATCCTCCCTTTATTTATTTATATACTCCCTCCACTTTTAATTAAGTGTCATTTTAACAATTTTCAACAAATTAAGATATATAATCATGGACCATTTTACCCTTCAATAATGATAACTAATTTTAATATTAAATTTATGTTTAGTAATGATGTGACCAATATTGTAGGTGATATTCATGTATACAATAATTAAAATTTATCCATAATTTATGCTATAGTACTATATTCAAAAGGGAAAAACTTAAATCAAGGTAAAGAAAATGGAGGGAGTATAATGTATAAGGGTAAAATTGTCAAAATTAAAGAAAAATGTGTAGAATGACACTTATTTTGAAAATATTAAAAAAGGCAAAGTGACACTTAATAAAAAAACGGAGGGAATATATATATAGATTCTCACTCCATAGTTAGCTAGTATATCATCTCTTTATATTTAAATTATAGGGTTAGTCTTATGTGAAATATTGCATACATGCATTCCATCCCAATTAGGCAAGTCAAAACCCTAAGTCCAAAAATCAAATTAAGTCAATTTAAAAAAATTCGCGGGTCATAAGCCTGGATCCGGGCTGCCCAAAAAATTCGCGGGTTACAAACAGGTGGTTTACTACATGACCAAAATATTGTTACTATAAGGTCAAAATATTACCACTACAAGGCCAAAATTTTAATACTACATGTCAAAACATTCTGAAAAATTTACCAAAAAATAAAGTCTCCAGAATATTTTTGAACATGTAGTAATACACTTTTGACCTTGTAGTGATAAAATTTTGGTCTTGTAGTAACATTGTTTTAGTCATGTAGTAGCCGAATAAGTCAAAATTATTTTAGTAATTTTGCCCCCAAAAAATAAATGTCCAGAATATTTTTGGACTTGTAGTAATACACTTTTGACCTTGTAGTGATAAAATTTAGTTCTTGTAGTAACATAATTTTGGTCATGTAGTAAAATAATAGTATATTAGAGTGAAAATAAATATTTTAATTAAGGTTGGTCCGCTTTGACCCGTGTTGACCCACGAATTTTGACCTAATTTACCTTAATTAGTCATATTGCATATAAGTTTTTGCATAAATTATATTAAAAAATCGTGTATCACAAAACTCTGAAAATAGAAAAAGTCTTATATGCACCACCGTACACACGGATTTAATTTTGGTGCACTTCTTTTTTAACCATTTTTAATTTTTTTTTTTACAGATTTCTTTCTCCCTCGGCCCTCTCCATCTCGGCCCATTCTTTCATGCCGATTCAATTCCGTTCTCTTGCTCTTTTAATTTCAACACATTTTCTTTCAATTTCGGAAGCAGGTAGCGGCGATGCCACAATTCATGTCGCACAAGCTTTACGGGAATAAGGTGGATATAAACTACACAGCGTCGGTAAGAGGATGATGGTGTCTGTGAATTCTGGAGAAATTTGCAGCTATTTGATCTGATTTGATTGAGAATTAATGTGTTGAATTAGGTAAGTGCAAAAAATATGGATTTTGTTTGTGCTTTCTCGTTTGAGCCTAGGATTGAGGCTGCAATTTGGGGAAGAATAGTGGAATGAATCTTATTTTTTTAGAGCATTAAGCACAAAGCGGTTTATTGTTTGCTTTTTTTATTTCTGGAAATCTGTTTGATTTTGATTGATAATTAACTGTACATAATTCCATTCTTTGTACAGTACTGAATAGTGGTTCTTTTATTAAAAAGTGGTAATTGTTATTAATGAAAAGTGGTAATTTGTAATACTGAAAAGTGGTAATTTTGTTATTGAAAAGTGTAGTTCTTTTTTGTTGAAAAGTGGTAATTTTATTATTGAAAAGTTTCTTATTGTAAAAGTGATAATTTTGTTACTTATTAAAAAGTGGTAATTTTATTATTGAAAAGTGGAGTCATTTCTTATTGAAAATTGGTAATTTTGTTAATGAAAAGTGGTAATTTTGTTAATGAAAAGTGGTATTATTATTGAAAAATGGTAACTATTATTAGTGAAAAGTGGTAATTTTGTTATTGAAAAGTGTAGTTCTTTTTTATTGAAAATTGGTAATTTTATTATTGAAAAGTGTAATTTTGTTATTTATTGAAAAGTGATAATTTTGTTATTTATTGAAAAGTGGTAATTTTATTATAGAAAAGTGTAGTTCTTTCTTATTGAAAAGTGGTAACTATTATTATTGAAAAATAGTAATTTTGTTACTGAAAAGTGGTAATACATCTATTTATTATACTATCATATTTCTTAATTTTCGTGTCCAAAATTCATGATTAACTTTCATTGAGACGGAGGAAGTGTATGTATATATATATGTATATATGTGTATGCCATATCAGTTCAACTGGTTGGTAACCTGTTGTACCCGGTCAGATGAATGTTGAAATTTGAAAATTAACTAGACAAAATTCGATTTGAAAAAGTGGAGTTTCTGAAAGTAAAAATGAGCCAACTTAAATAGACAAAAAATATGGTTGTGGAAAAACCTGATAGGGAAGAAAGGAGAATCAAAACCAAGACCTCATAGTTACAAAAGATGCCTATAACCGCTTGAACATTGATTATTAGTTGAATAATTTCTCCTTTTTTAATACATAAATGATTGATCTTTACATTGTGCACGTGCACCCTGTGCGCAGGAGACCAACTCTTAAAAATAATAGCACCGAAGAGCAACATCAAGGTGAAGAAAGGATCATGGACTAAAGATGAGGATGAAATGCTGCTCGATTATATCCAATAACATGATGGTCAAGGTTTTAGCTAGCGCAACATATTTAAAAAGAAATGTATACTTTTTTTTTAACATGCCACATGCACATATAGTTTTTAATTATATATATAATATGAAACTTTTAATCAACCACTTGCACAAAATATTTTACATATATGTTAAATGATTCAATTGATTGGTTCTAAAAGAAATTAACCCACCATCAAATTTCATATCTATATGCATGCATAATTAAATTTCACTAATATTATAAAATGATGCATTTTTTTATATTATAAATCAAAACGCGCGGCTCAAACGTACTCTTTGCTTTTTTAATTTTTAAATCAAAAAAATCTAGTTAGTAAGACAAAATATACTCTCATTTTTCAGATTTAATATTTCTTCCATTTTTAACATGGGAGTACGTACCCTGCCTGCGCCCATACTTGTCCAAATCATCGATCATTTCCTTATTAGATGCAGGTCTTACACCATTATACTATATATATAAAAAAAAAAAAAATGTTGACGATGCAGTCCATTTACTTGGCAGATCGAGTCTCAACCTAACCCACACAGGGCGAGCCACGAGTTTCGACAGGCCAAACCACCACGGAGCAAAACATACTGCACCTTTTTGGGGCTGGACAAGAAGGCCTGGAGGTGCCGACGAACCAATTTAAATAGTATGAAATCTGACGGCATACAAACTTCTAAGCCTCACAACCAATTTAAACAATGGAATATTAGGTGCAACGAAAAAACCAAAGAGAGAAAGAGAACAACTAATGAGCCAGGTAGCAACATTATCAAAGAACTCCTACTACCCCTGTACAATTGTGATTACAACAATTTACATTAACAAAAAAATAAAAAAGCTTCGAAATTCTAGTTAGAAGTTACTCACAAAACAAGAATCTCCCTCTTGTCTAGGAACTCCTATGAAATCTGATGGCTAATTTGATCATTCAACCCACCATTAATGATTTTCCCGAAAGTTCTTTCGTCAGAAGACCCCATCTCGTGGACCAATTTAACCGATTCAGAAAGGCGATTGAGCAAGTTTACCAGAGCAATTACTTCATTTCTTTGCAGCTCCATCTGAAGACCATTTCATTAGATAAATCACAAAGGATAGTAAAGTGCAATGATATGAACAATGAAAGATTAATATCAAGAACTAACATGCTGAGAAGATAGTTCCTCCCCGTTTACGGAGAATAAGATCTTTAACGCAGTCCCAAGACCCAAGACCTGAAGCTTCCCCCACAGACGACATTTTTCACATCCAACACAGTCCATCAAGGCACTGCAATTTCAATAAGAAATCAAACAACAAGTTACTATTGTATAGGCTTAATTGTGGCTAAAATCACGATATATGTGTTAATTGCAGTTTAATCTAGACAAATTGGATAACAGCAAATCAATCAACTTAAAAAAAAAATATTGCAACCCGATACTGACGTATCAAGTAAATTAAACGGCTGTCATCCTAAATTTGCTATTATTCAATTGACAACTGAGATGATGACTGTGTAATTCACTTGAAACGTCAGCTTCGGGCAAGGGGAAAGCTGACTGGGAAGTTCGATTTGCATAAATTATTTAAATTGGTGATTGAGTTGCTATTATTCAATTGTCTAGATTAGACTGCAATTAACGCAAAAATCGTGGTTTTAGCCGCAATTAAGTCTTATCATACATGGCTAGTTAAGCCAATTTTTCCCTGATACGTGTGCAGGTGAGTGCATTCAAATTCCAGCACAATTTTCAATACAACACACATACATCTTGCACACACCCACATAGGTGTGTATAATTGTGATGATACTACACCTGGTGGAATGCAACGAGGTGTAGGATGTGTAACGGCCCCTTCTTTGATGTTCAACAATTATTTAGTACACTAGAGAAAAATGAGACATTAAAAAAAGGGGGGCAAATGATTATTTTGCCCCACAATTTACACCCACTTTGATTTTAGTCCTCTCTTAACTTTTTCGACTTTGAAATTTATCCTTTAACCCCACCAAATTCAACCTTTTGGTCCTTTTACCAGCTGCAATGGGTAAACTTTCCAGTAACTGCTGGCGTGACATTTACTAGAAATTGCCACGTCGGCGATTATCGATAATTTTACTTGTTACAGCCAGTAAAAGGACCAACCAAAAAATTGAATTTGATAAAGTTAAGGAATGAATTTCAAAATCGAAAAACTTAAAGAGGACGAAAATCAAAATGGGTGTAAGTTAAAGGACTAAAAAAAACATTTACCCTTAAGAATTTATATCTTGTTAGGTAGTATAAGTGTGAGAAAATAACAGTAGGAGACTACAAGGGGAAACAGAAACAATTAGACAATAGTAGCTGAATTAGCCATTTGACGAAAGAATCGAAAAAACCTTATATTTCTGAACTGTCTCTGTGTTTGTTTCATCAGTTCTGGACCACTTTGACCTTTCCACAATTTAGCTTCGTCAAATGGTTTCGGGCAAGCGACTTGCAGTTGGTGATCGTAAACCAACTTTTTTATCATAAGTTGTGTTTGTAGGTCCTCAACAGGATTTCCAGTATCATAATCAGCTTGCTCCAAGTAATCTTTCGCCTAGAAAACAACCAACAAAGAAATAAGTAAAAGTGAAAGCCAATCGAAACAAAAGAAGATAAACTGTGAGATTAAAATCTGCTCACTTTGGTCACAGACCGAAGGACAAAAAGAAATGTGAAGTACAAGTTTCGAACACGATCTGGGTGTTTCAAGACACGTTCATACATCAGTGATAGATTCTGGCCCCACTGCATCAGGAACAAAATAATTTGTTTCATGATATATGCATATAACAGTATACCAAACTCCAAGTAATTACGTCTATATGATATGCAATAAGAATTCTAATTAAACAGGCAAAGACGAAATTTACTGTAACATTGAGGTAACTACTAAACCATGTACTCGGCTTTTATGGGTATGACTTGTACCCATTTTTATTAATGCAAAACCTTTACTGACCAAAAAAAAAAAACAGGCAAAGACGAAATTGAACAGCTAAATGGTAAAATCACCTTAACCACTAGATCACTATGTATTGCGCATACATTTTTACACCACATAAAATACTTCCAGAAGGCTATATAATACAAGATTTTAGCATAAACAGGTATGAAATCGAAACTGTACTGTGTTTGTTTTTTCATCAATCAGGTAATCAGCAGCGATGTGAATTGAGATGGAGGAATGTAGACCAGATATCAACTTGTACAATATTCTTTTCTCTTGGCACTCCTCCGATGGATCTACAAAGCATGTTAATTATCAAGGGTTGACAAGTGAAACCCAATATTTGAAGAGAAAACATAAACAATAAACGATATTAGTAATCGATGAAGGCAAAACTTTCCTCCTTTCAAATCTTAAAAATCAACTCCAAGCTCAAATAATTTTCATACAGAAAATATATAGACTTACATTTTTGGCAATTCTCCAAGTAAATAGCATCCCATATTCTTGTAGCAGAAGGACCAGTGTAGCCAGTGAAGCGTTCAGGATTCAATTGTAGATTTACATACATCATTTCAGCTGCAAATAACACATTTGTAAATGGTGTATACTTAGGATTTGACAATGCAAATCTAAGACAATGATTGTTTTGGGTTTTGAAAACCGGCTTTAGGATTTTGAAATCAGATTTAAAAAAAAAAAAAAAAACCATCAATACAACACTTATAAACCTACTATCACACTTTCCAAATTCCAATACAATTGATTCTCTCTCCTTATACTTTAATATATTTAAATCATAACTCACATCATCCAACCATTAGAATCACACTCAACAACAATATAAAATTAGAACATTAGATTTGATGTATAATTAAATCTCACCCTACTTATGATCCCAAAATAGACACACTTTACTATTTATTAGGATTTCAAAAACCAATTTTCAAAAACCACTATAAACCCAAAACAAACATTGCCTATAAAGGAATGCAGAAGAGTGAATTGATTTGGTTTGGAGAGCTGCTCAGCAAAGACCAAATGCAGCAGTTAAGCAAATTAAATAACAGAAAGTAGGAGCAAAACTCTATTAAACTGACAATGGGAAAGGTATTTAATGCATTGTGCATAAGTAATGTTAGAAAAGCACCATTATCCGTCTCATCATCACTTGTCCATGGATTATCTACTTCCATCCAGCCTTTGAAAGCTTTAGCATCAATGGTTCGATCTACAACAGCCTCCGGCTTTCCCTCTTGACAAACGGGATTAGCTGAGGAGAGAACATTGCCAGAAGGCTTTCTAAATGTTTCAGGGAACTCAGTCTCGGGGCATTCACAGACAGTACAGTCCCGCAAATGGCACATACCATCATCAAGCCAGAAAGGGCAATCACACCACAACTTGACCTATTGCAATAAATACTAAGTATGCAGGTGATAAAAGATTAGAACACATATTCCAACTATACTTGTAACAATAAGAAATGGAGAAGAATGCAAGGAACCATGTGGAAACAGGTCTAAGCCATACATTTGAACAACCAAATTGTGATGCTTCATTAACCATAGGTTAACCACTAATGGTGTACCATACCTATAATTTCTGCATGTTAGCATCTCAAAAAATAATGGACATTGTAAAACAAATTCATAGAACTTCAATCTGGCTTGAAATTGAATTACTAGTGCAAATGAAAACAATACCATTACGAAATCAAAATAGAATTTTAACAATCTACTATACAAGAACTAACCATTGCCATTCTCAACAAACAGATAAAAATTAAATGATTTAAGGAATGCAATTGGCTTAAATAAAGTTCTTAAAATTTTCACACCTTAAAGTATCGGAAGAACGGATATTTCACAATTTGTTGAAGCAACGGATTCAGCACCACTACATTGATACGATCCACAGTCTCATAATCACAACAACAGTCCTCCACAAGTCCATGGTACTTAATCCCCTCCTACAAAGAGAGCACCACTACAAAATCAAGCATAATGTATAAAACGCAAATATGAAATCCAGTAATTTCAAGTTCTGCTTAATTTCAACATTTGTTCAAATATAATCACACAATCCAGGTCAAATTCATGTAAAACAGTACCTTAATACAGCCGAAGAAATCAACCGTTTGTGTTCAACCAAAATTAAGAAGTAGAATTCAATGCGACTAATTAGGAGTAATTTAAAACTAAGGGAAAACAACAAGTAGTGTAATACAAATGTCCAATTTCCAAATTAAACGTGGATATACAATATAAAACTTACCTATAATTATATTTTCAAAATAAAGTCTAACACCGTAACAATCAACCATTTTATCATACAAATTCCTCCCCTCTACCCAAATTTCCACATGAAAATTGAATTGTGAAATAAATAAGAAGCTAGATTAGCAACCAGTATGGAAATTAAACAATAACAGCTAACCTGAGAACAATGACAGCTTTTAATGCGATGAACGAGGGAGGCAAGGTGATAATTCTTCGGAACGAGCAAAACGGCGAGGAAAAGGACAATAAAGGCGCCGATTAAAATCCAAGAGCGTCGGTTTCCGCGCGTTTTTGCAGAGTTCACCATTTCGAATTGGAATTGTTTCTGCGGTGCTTTGAATTGAATTTGAATGTGGCGTTTGAATATTGTTTGAAGAAAGCCATGAGGTGGAAATGTGAAAAATTGCGGGCGGTTGATGGTTTTTCTAATTTTCTGTTTAAAAACAACAAATGCTAGAAACTACTAGGCGAGTTGGGGGAATTAACGCTAAAGTCGTCATTGCGTTTGAATAAGTGCTTTTTAGAGGTTGTTTAACTTAGTGATTATGTGAATTATAATTGTTCACTAAGTAAAACTGATTAGTTATTTTTTCGGTTCTAGGTCTTTTTCAACCAAACTGTAATAACTTTAAAAAAATTAAATTAAAATTGATACCAAATGAAATGTGTTAAAATTGAATTGAATCGAACCTATTTAAAAGTTCGATCGGTTCGATTTAAACCGAAATTTCTATATAAAATGTTGTTTTTCATCAATTAAACATTTTTCAAGCATTTTTATACTAAAATTCAAATCACAAATTTAAAAGTTGACAATTCAAACATACTAAAAGGCTGAATTTTTATTTATTTTTTTGGTTGCCTAATATTAGTATATATTATTAAATAAATAATTTTTTTAATTTATATAATTAATTTGGTTGGTTTAGATCGAAAACGAAAATTTCAAAACATTACAACTGAACCAAACTATTTAGCTGAATTAATCGAACCAAATAACCTAAAATCTTCGGTTCGGTTTGAAAATTATGTCCACCACTATTTGGACATAAAAGTGAAATATTATCTTAAATTTAAAATATATGACACATGTACCTATTAATCCATCTTGTCTAGTGTGTGGTTGTTCCTTTGCAGATACAATGCATACACTATTCTGGTATCCCAAAGCAAAGGAAATTTGGAAGAAAGAAGGTTTCTAGTATGTATTTAAAGACTTCACTAAAGGGCATATTGTTGATTTCATCCAAAAATTAGTGAAGATTTTAAATAAGCATGACTTGGAGGTTATTTTTATTATTGCTTGGGCTTTATGAAGGAATCGATGTCATTGGACGTATAGTATTGATGATTGTAAAGTGGTTGACGATTTCTCAACTAATGTTCAATGGGCTTTGGAATACCTTTCTGATTCTAAGTAGGGGTGTAAACGAGCCGAGTAGTGCTGAGCTCGAAACTCGACTCGATTGTTATACTCGAAGCTCGAAACTCGACTCGACTCGGTCGAGCCTAAAATTTTAAAGATCGAGCTCGACTCAATAAGAAACTCGATAAACTCGAGCTCGACTCGACTCGATTACCAATATAATTTTCAAAATTAATTAAAACATATTTTTTTCTAAAATAAACTCGAGCTCGACTCGGCTCGATTACTTGTATATAAATACTCCCTCTGTCCCAGGGAAAGCTCCCCATGAGCTTCAGACACTAATGTTAAAAAATACTAATATAATAAGAAATACTAATATAATAAGTAAATCTATTAGGTAACTATAATCTCAAACAACTCATTATAATATTTTCTTTCTCCATCACATCATCTCTAATACATTTACTTGTTATATTAGTATTTCTTAACATTAGTGTCTGGAGCTCATGGGGAGCTTTCCCTGGGACGGAGGGAGTATAATTTATATATAAATGGCAAAATAGTAAATATTGTTCAAGCTCGATTAGGCTCGCGAGCCTTTCGAGCCGAGTATTTATGAGCTCGAACTCGAACTCGGTAGCTACTCGAGTAGCTCGAAACTCGACTCGACTCGATTAACTTCGAGTCGATTTCGATCTTTTTCCGAGTCGAGCACGAGTAGCTCGCGAGTAGGCTCGACTTACTTACACCCCTAATTCTAAGCAGTTGGGGACGTGTTTTTCTTCTAAACATATGTATGGGAAATCTATGGGTCTAAATGAGAAGTGCAGTACTGATTATAGCCTTTTTTCTGATGCTGCTTTTAATTCCGGTAAAAAATTCTATGCAATTGGTTTTGCCCTCCTAAAAAATGTGGACACTATTATTATGGCAGGATATGAGCGCATTAGTAATCTGGGGACGGTTCTTGCAGCTGAACTTTTAGTTCTTCAAAGGGAAATTGACTGCTGCATTAGAGGAATACGGTTGGACTCTTCTATTGCTATTGATGCACTGGGAGCTGAAATTAGTTTGGATGGGATGGAAAATGAAGTTCTTATGGATATTAAGAGCAAGTTAAGATCAATCCTAGTGTGGGATTATCGTCATGTGCATCGGAATAAAAATATGCTTGCCCATGAACTTGCTCAAAAAGCTTTTGTCTCTTCAATTCCTTACTATTGGATTGAAGAAGATACCGTTCGATGTTTTAAGGAGAAATGATTGATGTAATTTTGTTTTCTCCTTGATTCTACTGTCAAAAATAAATAAATAAATAAAATATATGACACAAGAGATACATCTAATATAAATAAAAAATATTACTAATTGATGACTGACAAGTTTGAATAAACGACTCTAAACTAGTTATATTAACGCAAAATAATATTTTTCTAAGAGTATCTCTAATAGAGAGGTAAAATGACAATTTCCCTCCATTTTTCTCTCCAATGACAACCTAAATAGTGGCAAATGTTTTTTGCTTTTTTTAATGATCTTTTTATTGTCCAATTATTTTATGAATTTCAAATTCATACTCAATTAATTTACTGTTTTATGAAGAAAAAAATTATGTAAATTATTCAATAAATTATTTTTAAATTTTGTGATTAATAATTTAAATGTAAATATAAAAGTATATATTTGATTATAAATATTTGATAATAAAAAATAAAAAAGATAAGAGAATATTATGATTGATTGAGTTAAAATTTGAGTTCTTGAATTTTTTTTTTTACTATTTAACTCTAATTTTAATGGCAAATTAAGTTCAAGGAGGATCTTAAGTATTATACAAATAAATGAGTCAAATGTAAGGTTGTTTAGGAGTGTACAGTATCAATGGAAAAGGAAAAAAAGATTTAACAATGTACAGTATAAATTAGGTTGGTGCAATCATTAAATTAATGTGTGCAGAGCTTAGTCTGAACTCTGAGTCTGTTATTGGGATCAAAATTAATGGGCCTTAGTATTTATACCTCCAAATACAATTTCATGGGCCTAAGCTTACAACTCTATCTTTGATTGATATACATCATCAGGTTTTTCATATTTCAAAATAATTATAAAATGTTCTTAATAGATACATCCATATCTTATTAATCTTTTTTAGTAGATACACACCCTATTCTTATTTTTTTTCTCATCCCCAACCCCACCCCTCTTTAATGCTGCCATTGTTCTCTGCTATGCCTTTATCACGCTGTCCTCCATGCACAGCTGAGTTAGATACAAGAAAAAATAGGAAAAATTATGAAAATTTTAACCTACTATTATTTAGATAATTTATTTATGAAACTAGAAATAAGAATACAATAATGGTTTTCAAATACAATTTACATTAATAAACAATTTTTTGACAAATTTGTGTAAATAATTAATTGGGTTTCTTTCAACAAACCAATGTCAAAATTTGGATTCATTTTCGACAAATGTAAGTCAAATTTTACATTTTTTGGAAAAAATTAAGAATCTTTTTTTTTTTTTAATGATTGAAAACTTCAATATTTTTTGACAAAACTTGGTAAAAAAATCCATTACTTTTTAGACAGTTGATCGAAAATGAAAAAAAATGTGTTGTCATCAGTGGGTTAGAGAAGGGTGGTGTACATTATTAAATATGTAATAAAACTAAAAACAACCACAAAACAGTGAAAGTGACGGTGTTGGGCAAGGAAGGCGGCATTGTTGTGGAGGAGCAGGGGCGGCGACGGTGTCAGGGGGAGGGGGAGGGGGTGGGGATTTTTAAAAAATAAAGGTGTATCTACTAAAAGAATTAATGAGATAGGTGTGTATCAAGGGCATTTTAGACATTTCATAATTATTTTGAAATAACAAATATATTAAAAAAAAGTGTATCTATCAAAGATAGAGGTTAAATAACCGTACTTCGTAAAGTAATGTCTAATGGGTGTAGAATCTGTAGATAATTAAAGATCCAATTCTAGAACTATCATCAGAAAATGCTCTATGGTGATAGTGCTCATGAATATTTAGTTTTTTTTGTTTGATTTTGATGATGGTTTATATTTTTGGATTTTTCTTTCTAGTTTGATGGTTACTTTGTTTGATTTTCATTTAGTATTGTTTGATTTTGAATATAGTGTTCATGAGTATTTAGTTTTTTTTTTTTTTTTGCAAAATCGTATTGAACACGAATTTTATAAAAACATGGGGTGAACTTTTTTAACTGATTTTTCGAAATGCCACTCATATTTTGTCAAAATTCCGCCGTGTTAACGTTCAAATATCCGCAAAATTTTGCCGAAATCAAATTTCAATATTGTTTTCCGAAATATTCACAAAACTTTGGAAAAGATTTGTCAAAATCAAGCTAGGTTACAAAATTACAAGTCGAGAAGGTACAATGTATTTACGTACTAATGTTGATGGTGTATATAACAAAACCCATCGTGATGTTTTATCTAATTTTTTGGCAACAAATTATATAGTGTGATTAGAAGACCAAAAAAACATACGTTGTTTAGGGTCATAAAAAATTATTGTGGGGGACTAATTGTGAGATAAATCTGAACTGTACATATTTTGATTATATTCACTTATCTATTAACTCATTAATCACTTTATATTAATTTTATTTTTCTATTTAATTAATAAATATTTTTTTAGAGTAATTAATACTTCATCGTACCGTATGAACTTACATTCACTCTTGAGTCTTGAGCACACAAAATAAGAAAGAAGAATAATGATTGAGATTTTGAGAGATAATTTTATAAATTTTATATATTAAGTAAAGTAGGTGGTTGACTTGTGTGTATGTGTGAGTTCAAAAGTAATCAAATTTTATGTAAAATTATGAATATTGTGAAGCAAGGTTTATAAAGGGTTTATCATTTTTAGTGTGTATAAGTTCTTTTGAAACTATCGAAAAAAGAAAGTGTACAAATTAATATGAGACGGAGGGAGACGAGTGATTTAAAGAATACCCTTGTGAAAATAAAATCAACCTTTATATACTTTTGTATGTATATATTGAAGTAAACGTTGAACCGATAATGAGTAGCAAGAGACAAATCTGAATTGACACTTGTGCGAATTATATGTGAACCATGATCTATAAATTAATAATATAACAAATTCTCCAATAATTGAGTGTATAGATATACTTAAATTTGAATTTTTTATTTATTCAATATAAATTTTTACACAATAATTAATCTATTTTATTGGAGTTAAATTTTAATTGTATAGGTCAACCAATTGCATTCAAGTATCACTCTGATAATGTACCTAAAAAAAATTTAAATAATTAATTATATACTCTATAATTCTATATGTTCTTATTATGTGCATGGAATTAAATATAAGTTAAAAGAACCTCGTTTTACACATGAACAATTTTAAAAATCTGTTTGTTTTTCCCTCGATCAGATTTTATTTGATTGGGTCCCTACATGAAAAAATTATCAAAATCATTAAATTTTATTGATATGCGTGGTACTATTCTATGAAATAATCTAGTCTAGTACTATAGCAAAAGTCGCAATGGAAAATTAAATTAATTAGTCTAATTTAATGAAAGCATTGACTATGTTGTCTTTAAAATTATGTTATAAAAGTTTACCTGATATTTATTTGAAGCATTGTTCAAATTAATAAAAAGATATAGAATCACAGATTGTTGAGCTCGACAATTTTTTTTATAAGTCACACCCGTTTGCATCATGTGTAATTAGACATAGTGATAAAAATATGAAACTAATTTTAACTGAAACGTAATACTAATTTTAATTGAAATAAAGTATAATGTTAACTCTAACTAAAATAGGTAAGTTAATCTGTTAATGTACTTGAATAATTTGTCTTCTTCTGTTAACAGTATTTTTAGTTGTGTAGATTAAAACATAATACTTTTATTATTTGTTTTTAACGTGATACATGACAATTAACTATTAATTATATACATAGAATTTTCTATAATTGTGATACTTAAATGTCTTCATAATTAAGGTTGTCCTTTTCTTTTCTTCATTTAAAACCTTTTAATTAATTTAGTTATCAAGGTCAATCTAATACGCCTAACTTGCATTAAAATTAATTGTGAGAAGTCAATCACCTATAATAATTAACATTAAGAGCATGTTTGCTTGATGGGTTGGGATGAGATGGATTTAGATATAGTGGGATATGTAAGCCTAGACTTCCTAAATCCATCCCCACTTATCCTATGTTTGTTTTAACTTTTTTACATGTGGACACAAATTGGGTTTACACATAAAATTATAAAATTAATCTTAAGTAATTAAGTCTAAAACTCATATGCAACAATGTCAAACACACCTAAATATGCTTGCAAAATATTCAAACACAACAATATCTCTTTGAAGACGCAACATTGTCAAAACATATATAAATCTGTCTGCAAAATATTCAAACACAACAATCTGCAAGTTCACAAAAATCACGCAATTTATAGTATCCAAAACATAGCTAAATTTGTGCAACATCGTGATGCATATCACACGCGCATCAACGATATCAAAAAGGACTACATGCACATCACTTTGAAGACGAAGCCGACAATTTATCAAGTAGCATTTTCACATACACGCTGTGTTCTGCTTCTTCAAGGCCAAGAAAGAGATCAAGCCTCTCGTTGCAACGAACCAATTCATCTGCAACTGTCAATTTTTGTTGCATCGTCAACCCCGGTATCTGCTTAATACTCTGATAAATTTCTCTGCGGGAGACCTTCGCATCTTGTTGATAGCCAACTCGCTTTGCAATAGCTTTAAACGTAGCCCGTGTGTCTTCTAGAAAAGAACCCAATGCCTGAACAATTTCCTTACTCGGAACTTCATTGATTACCCTACGTCTCTTATCTTTAGGTTTCTTGGCAGCACTAGAGTTAGGGGGTTGGCACACTGATGTATCACCTACATCATCACCCCTTTCATCTTCAAGATTGATATGGTCTGCATTGTGTGTAAAGTCGTTATGGGGTACTTCAATGTTTGCATCACCGATGTCTTGTGCTCCTTCTCCTGTAGCTTTGTCATTCCAAAAAATCTTCAGCCAATCCTCGTAATATGGAAATATCTTATTCCGCATTGAGCGAGCAGCAGCTTCAGCCTGAAAATTATTTCAGCAGGTCATATTAGAGTGAACTAGGCATACAATTACATACAAAATAATATAGCATATCTTGCAAGCAATAACTTGACCTTTTTAAAACATTATATCATACATGGGGTTAAAGTTCAAACTTTGTAACTTGATCAATATTCACCACCACTACAATTCAAAATTAATGAATAATCGAGCATAATTTCTTATATAACTAAGTATTTGATAATTAAATACAATTCTACAAGCTCAATTAAAATTAGAAAACACACTAACAACCTACACATATAAATTAACATGGTTTTTTAATAAATAAGAATCACCTCATTTCATAACAATGCATATTACCTTTGTCACTTTTCCCCATTCATCCTCATCATGAATATCCAACATCTTGGTTGTGTGATTCCACCCAATACCGAACTTACTAAGACAGCTGACGAGAGCACTACATTCCCTCTTCCACCCGTGTATCTTTGAGTGAATATGTGGTTCCATACGGATACTAGTGCCGGGAAATGCTTCCAACGTCTTTTTCTCCAACTCTCTAGTGAAGCCCGGCCTAAATCCATTTTCGGATTTCCACCAATCGGTAACAAGTTCTTTCAAAATCTCAATAAACCTTTTTTCTTCTGCAATATTCCAACACCTCCTTGTTTTCTTAGTTATTACAGATGATGTATCCATGCCTGTAAAGAGCAATCCAAATATTATACATGCATATTGAAGAAATTTTATTCCCATTAATGATAATAGTTCAAACATCAAGTTTAAGATGAATGCAAGATAATAGAATTGATAAATTGACAAAAATAAAACATACAATAAATTTTTTTTTAACGTACATAACGATACAACTAAATAAAAGGCATTAAAAGTTTGACGAATTAACAATAAATCAAAATCCTTGCATCCACTCATTAAACATATGCTGGGCCCGAGCATTGCGCCATGCATTCCACTCAAGTGACGATTCAACAGCATCAATGATTTGTTCATTAGCAATTTCGTCGTTGTTTTGGGATTCAATAAGCTCATCAAGAAGATGCTCAATGGGATCAGTAGTCATTTCATTTCTTATAAAGTTATGGAGTAAGCAACATGCCATTATGATATGGTTGTGAACCTTGATATGATAGGAAGACGCACTTCTAAGTATAGCCCACCTCAATTTCAACAACCCAAACGTCTGTTCTATTACATTACGTGCTCTTATATGTTTCATATTAAAATACTCTTGTGCATTTTGAGGCCTTCTTGATGACCACTCACTTAGGTGGTATCTAACACCTTTATAAGGAGTCAAAAATCCTTCCTCATTTGTGTAACCATTATCATACGAGTAATATTGACTTGTAACCAATAACCAATTAATCATTACATTTATTATAGTTCGGTTAAGATTTTATTAACATTTAATTAAATATTATAAATCTTGATTAGATACCCTTATGCACTTTGAGGCCATGCGGACGAGCAACTGCATCGCGAAGCACCCTTGAATCTGCAGCTGAACCTTCCCATCCACACAAGACATACACAAAATTCATATATTGATCACACACACCTAAGACATTGACGCTTATATGCTCCTTTCGGTTCCTATACCTTGCTTGGTCTACTCCACGAACTTTCACAGGAATATAAGTTCCATCTAAAGCACCAAGACAACCCTAACAAAAATTAACATGTCAGGACTAATAAAAATTGGAAGTACTAGTTGCAACTAAAAAGTAAAGATTATAAGTTACCTCAAAACAATTCCATCTTGGATCTTGACACTCTGGAGATATTGCATCCGGTTTAGCCAAAAGTATGGTATGAAGTTTCAAGACTGCTCTAAGCACAGAATGAAAGTGTTTTGACACAGTCTGACCCGACCTTAAGAAATTGTACTTGACAATTTTTTTTTTTTTTGTGATGGGATAATATGGAAAGAAACATAGCAACCATCTCTTGCACACTAACATACTTTGAATTCGTTAGACCACCACAAGTTTCTAACAAGACACATAAACGACCAAAAGCATTGCGATCCATCCGAAGGTGATTTCTACAATCATCGTCATTTATCTCAATCAATTCCCACACACGTCGCACTTGACGAGGAATGCGCTTTAGTATACTATATCTTCTAATTTGATCGTGCCTACGGTAACGTCTTTCAGGTGTTACGAGTAAAGAAAGTAGTAGAGATACAACGACCACGGTTTGGAGCATGAGTGCTTCCAAAGTTAAGTAAATCTCTAATTGTTCGTCAGAATTTGTACTCATGTTGAATTCCTAGCAAACGATCACTCAATATAATCAATTTAGGCATATAAATAAAACATATGAATCAAATACTAATTAATAACAATAATTATAAACATAAATTATACTGAAATCAGAACTTCAATTATAATAAAAATACTCAAATCTAGATTTAGTTTTAATTGAAAAAATCAAATGTCCTTCATTCCTAAAAAAAAATAAAAAAATAAAGCAAACAAAACGTGTCAGTATACAAGAAATCTCAATCTCTATTATGCCAAGATGTTTAAGAATATTTTCTACTTCCTAATATTGAATCACTTCAATTCTGTACTTATACAAGAAATATTTATTATTTTATTTGAATATATATATAATTAAATTTGAGTCCAAATCTTAAGTCATTTGTACACACAAAATGCCAACTAAAAGCCATTTGTACTCATCACAGAGAGAAAGAGAGAGAAGCAAGGACAAAACATTTACATAACTGCTCTGCCAGCTAATGCAATAAATAATAACAAGACAAGGCCAAGAGTAGAATCGTAGATATATGGGTTTGGTGGCAGTCTGGATCCCATCATTAAATCATCTAAGGCATATATAGTAAAGACAACCAAAACTGAAATATATTGAAATAACTACTAAGATTCCATAGTGCAAACAAACAGGACAAGAAAAAGGTACAAGATCAACCATGAAAATGATCAATGAGTTTAGATACGATGGATCAATCAACCAGGACAAAGACAAGGTGTCATTGCTGAGTATGAGAGACTGGAAATGAATAAACCAGTAACACCCATCTACATTATTCATAACAAAATGGTGTATAGTGCAACTCGAAAGACATTAGCATCAACAATGTGTATAGTACAAGCATACAACCATACCACAGGGGTTCTTTTTAGTTCTGGTTTCTACATTTCTCCCTTGGTACATTCCTAGAGGTATGAAAAAACTAAAAGCCACAGCCACTCAAGAATTTAAGTACAAAAGAAAATGACAAAGAGCAGGTATGAAGATAACTTACTCTAAGCATATAAAACGATTTAACAGAAAATGAAGTTTTCAAGTAGAGATCACACAAACCAAATACGATTTAATAGAAAACGATTTAACAACACAAAATTTTCAAATAGAACACAAACCAAATACGATTTAACAAAAAACAATTTACCAGTCGCTAGTCGCTTGCAGAGATGAAGAGAGAGTGAGATTTGTTTCAGAAAACAGAGAAGACAGGGTATAAACCTAAAATCATTGAAATAGGCAGTGAAATTAAGGCAGGAAAACACATAAATCGCGATGCATAGTGAAGAAAATGCAATGTTGCATCCTGAAAAAAATAAAATCGCGGCAATATACCTAGATCAGTGCATAGAAGGAGCGCCTTGACATGTTCAAAAGAAATCGTTGGTGAAGCTTACTGCAGAAAAATCGGAGGAGGAGGGAGAGTGAGGAGATATCTAGGGTTCTTCATCTTAGAAAAAAACGCGAGGGAGAGTGAGGAGATGGCTCAGGTTTTTCATTTTGGAAGGGGTAATTTTGGGTTTTTAGGCATTTGAGTTGTGTAAACCCATGGGGAGGGTGGGTTGCCTAAACCTATGGAATTGAGTTTATAAAACCTGGATCAAATGAAAACCCGGGTCGAAGTATTTAAAATCATGAGCAACCAAACATGGGATAAGGTGGGTTTACATATCAAACACATCCCTAAACCCACCTATACCCATCAAGCAAACATGCCCTAAGTGGTGTAAACTTGAAGTTTATGGTATATATGCTCTTCTTTACGTTTTACCTTTTAAGGTACTAACAATTTTTGAGGGGTTGGTCCATACAGAATTTTGATTTGACTTTAATTGAGATTTCGTTAATGGATAATGAGATTGATCACCCGAATTAAACAATTTTTCAGTCGAATATCGAAACTTTAAAAATTAGTCAATTTTTCGTGCACTATGCGACACTCTTAATAATTGGAGGATAAAAAGAGGTTTTCTTTGTAATAAAACTTTCAAATTGAATAAATCAAGAGTGGTGAGCGGTTTTGTTCGTGTATCAAAACTAGCTACTTTACAATTGAATTGAACATGTTATCTAGAGCCTATTAAGAGATTGCTTTTGTTGATTGTTGTTGTTTTTTGAAGCATGGGTACTCAGAGAAAGAGAAATGAAGTGTGCTCGGCGTTAACTGCCGCTAGTTCTGAATCTGATGCAAATTCAGAAAGCAAAATGTTAGATTCAAAGTTAACTTTTAAATCGGTGAATAATGTTCTACAAACTTCGGTGGTGCATGTTGGGATATGAATTTTCACTATTTATATCTTGAAAATTGTTGGGATATCATATGTTAGGATATTGACCATCTTAACTTAAATTAATTATGTAATAGTTTTGATGATCAAAACATTTAATTAGTATAATTAAGTTAATTTGTAATTTGATTGGTTTTAAGTTGTATTTGTATAAGAATAGCTTATACTTCTTAGTCTTAGTCTTATGGGATTAACTGTATATGTATCAATTGAGACTATATTGGATCAAAACGTACATGTACAAGATGAGAAGAGCAGAAGACTAGAAGATAAAGTCCATTAGTAAGAATTAGATGACTTGATTCTTGTATACCAATGTCAGTTGATACTCACAATGTAATTAGCAGAATGACCATATTAGTTGATATAGACCTTGTTATAAGTTGATTGATCTGACTTTGAAGACAAAGAGCATGAAAAATGACTGAGTGTCAAACACTATATCAAAAGATAAAGATCATGTTAAATCTCTGCATGATTTGACATTCATTTGTTTGTTAAGAGATCTGTTGACAAATCTAACCAACTCTGTCGACGTAGATCAATGAGAAAATGACAATCAGCCTAATGAGTTAACTTGACTGACACAAGACATAGTAAAGCGGTGTAAAAAGTACAGGTGCATTTAATGCTAATTAATTCATATTCCATTTATGGAAACCCTTGTACCAAACTCGACTGTTCATGAAGATCTACACAAAAAAATAGATGGATTTGATTCGAAACAACTAGTTTTCCCAACGGTTAGATAGATTCAAAATCCACAATAAATATAAGACATCATCCATAATGATGATCACGAAAACTTTACAAACAAGAACTCAATTAAACGAGATACTTGCATTATACGCATTCGAGCAAGATTTCAAGAGTTCATTAAGACCTTGTTTGATTCATTGTAATCCTTAGAGCCCTATTAAGTTTCCCTCCTAAGCCCATTTAAAAAATCTATATCTTAGGCTTAGATAGAACCTAGTTTGTTGTAACCAACTATTGTAAAAGTACAATTGTTCTTACAATAACAAGTAGAACCATGTTGGGATATGAATCCTAGAACAAGTCCTAAATGATGATAAAAGATAAAGATGAAGTTTTGATAAGCCAAAAGTAGTTTGAATATTTTCTAAGTGTTGACTGATCTAGTCTAGTTGAGAAGAGTCATCTTGAACAAGACCAGTAGAGTTCACATGGAAAGACAAGTATTGTTTACATTTCAAAAGATAAGTACATTTTATAAGTACTTCATATGTGTTTATATTAACTGATAGATTGTTATTGAGCTGTGGATAATTATTGTATAGAGCTCATAATTTTGAATGTAATAGATAGATTGTCTGTATAGTTTTAAGTTGACTAAGCTATAAGCTTAAAGTAATGTAATAGTCTTGTTAAGATAGAATAGTCTACTGTTGAAGATCGCAAGAGAAGGCTAGACAAGAAGAGTTAAAGTCTACTACACAAGACAGGTGGACTACAAGACAAGTGCATACAAAGACTCCACAAGACAAGTCAACTTGAAGCGAAGTAAAAGTAAAGCGCGTACAAAAGATAAGGATTACAAAGTTAGTTAGAAATAACTACTTTAAACAAGAAACGCGTGGAAGGATAAGAAGATTCAGTTGGAAGTTAGTTTTCAAGAAGAATTGGTTACAACTAACTAAGTTCTTGTTTTTTAAAGTCTATAAATACCTCAAGGTGTTTATCATTTGAGGACTACTGGAAATACATATACTGAAGCTACATACTGAAGAATTGTTCGAAGTTACTCTCAGAGTTTACTGAAGTTCAGAAAGGAAGTCAGAAGTCAATTGAAGGATCAGAAGACTACTACTGAATAAGTTTTTTTTGTGTTGTTTGTTTTTATCAAGTTGCTAGATACTTGTTAAATTTCTAGTAAGATCGTAGACATATCTGGTGGTATAGTCTTAGAAGATCTAAGTCTTTTTCTTGGGACTCTAAATCACAAGAGTTCACTTTGTACTCGATTGGAAGAGTTAGTGAAATATCACAACTGGGTTGTGAGAGTGGATGTAGACAAATTGTCGAACCACTATAAATTGTTTGTGTTGTTTACTTTACTGTTTTGTTTAATTGCTTAATTGTACACACATAACTAAACAAGATTAGTTGAGTATAGAACAGAGTTCTTGAATTTGAAGAGTTGAGTATAAACTTGTATTGGGCTCATTGTTAATTTCGTATTCCGCACATTGTAATTCTGATATATCGAAAGATTTTAGAAAAGTCTATTCACCCCCCTCTAGACATTTTCTTTAGCTTCCCTCGATATTAACTCAACTTTCGGGACCTACAAGTGGTATCAGAGCAGTAGTTTACGAACTGCTGTTTCTTGATAACCAACTCAAGACTTGGGTGAAGTCTTGGTCCGTGACCATACGTGCTCTTACGTGTTCATAATCAACATTACTGTTATATTTGTTTCTTGTTCCCTATTCTTGAACTGACTGCTTCTTGATCATAAACCTGCTTAATACGTATCTTCTTGAAACATGTCACTTGAAATTAGTTCTAACAAGTTACCTAAGTTCCAGGTTCAAGATTATGACTACTGGAAGCTAAGGATGGAAGCCATCTTCAGTTCCACTCACGACTTAATGATCTCCGTCATCACTGAAGGTCCGATAGTGACCATGATCCCCAATACTGCTGCCCTCGACATAAATCAACCCGTGGGTACACTCGTCAAGAAACCAAGGTCAGAACTAACCTCAGAAGAAATGAGACAGAATAATTTGGATAGCTTGGCCAAGAATTACATCTTACACACTCTTCCTAACGAGTATCTGGGAAAAGTGCTAAAATGTAAAACTGCCAAAGAAATGTGGGATCGTTTAGCTATCATTTGTGAAGGGACATCCCTAATCAAAGAAAGCAAGCTTTCTACAGCAGTCCAAAGATTTGAATCATTTCATATGAAAGTTGGCGAAACAATATACCAGTTGGATACTCGTTTTACCAAAATCATGAATGACTTGGAAGTCCTTGGTAAATCTTATACTCCGCGTGAAATCAATCTTAGGATTCTCAAAAGCCTTGATAGTCGTTGGAAAATGGTAAAAATGCTTGTTAAGAATACCCAAGATATAGACGTGTGGACAGCAGAGACCATGTTTCAAACTCTAAAGGCCCATGAGTTTGATTTAGACGAAGATGAACCTATAGCAAGTAGTGACAGAGAACATGCTGTATCTAAGAACGTTGCTTTTAAGGCTAGTTCGTCTAAGGTAGACAGGTCAAAGTCAAAGTCTAAAACTAGGTCTGCCTCTGTGAAAGACGTAAGCCTCATGGTTAGAAAGTTTGATAGGCTGAATAAACGTTTCAGAAGATATAAGAAGTTCTATAGAGATCATGGAGGGTCTGCTTCTAAGAACTCGTCCGAGACCAGACGAGACCGAAACTCGTCCGAAAGGAGAGACGAAGTCTCGAAGGGTAACAGACAAGATAGAGAGTCTGATGGTAGGAAGATTACTCGTTCTGATAGACGTGATAAACGAAGGAATAACTCTCCTATTAAAAAGGCTACTAATGATCTCTTGTGCTATAATTGTGAAAAGCCAGGTCATTACATATATGGATGTCCAGACCTAAGCACTGATGATCGAGAAGAACGCAAAGCACGAATGGAAAGAAGATAAAACCGTGGCAAGAAGGCAATGATGGCCAATGATGACTCTGATTCTGACTCAGACGAGTTGCCATCATCCTCATCTAGCTACCCGTCTGAACCAGATCACGATGAAGCATTCATAGTAGATGATGGCTTATGCTGCATGGCTAAAATCGATCAAGAGGTATCATCTGCTACTTCTTTTCAATCCTGTGATGAATCAGATTCTGATGAAAGTGATTCTGCCAGTAGCAAAGTAGGGAGTAGTCTTCAGCACTCTACTAGTGCAGTTGAAGACGACCTCCTACTTGCCAACCAGGCATTCATTGAAGTCAGCGATGAAAACATCATTTTAAAACAAGAAATCATTGATCTTAAGGAAGCTCAGTCTAAAGTAGATCCTAATATAACAGTCCTAAATGAACGCTTGCAAGAAGAGTTGAGACAACTCAAAGACAAGTGTGCATTAACAGACAAGTTGTATCAAGACCTACTTAAGACACATGCTACTGAGAAACATGAATTCAATGTTTTAAAAAGCAAGTGCAAAAAGCTTGAAGAACGTAATAAGTTCTTAGAAACTGAGGTTGTCACTCTAGACCTTAAACTTACTGACCTGGTTAACTCTTCTAAGGTTAACCTTGAACTGTCAGATAGGTATAGGGCTCCTGCTGACAAGACAAGCATAGGTGCTGAGACATCCAGCTCGTCTACTCAAGTTCCTAAGAACCCTACTATTTTCATCTCAAGCTCCTTGACTAATGATAAAGGAAAAGGACCAATCATATACGAGGTTGATACTCCATCTAAAGGTACTGTACCAAAATAAGCTCGAGTTAACATTCCAATTACCAAAGGAGGTAAAAAGAATGGTAACTGTTGGGAATAAAATGATTTTGATCTAAGATACCAAAACCCCTGATTGATGATGTACAAGTTAGTTGAGATATGCTCAAGTCATTGTTCAGGCAAGTTGTCCCAGAACACTTGATGTGTAGTTTGCTTAAGTTAAAATCTCAGAAATGTTATGAGATATTAGTAATCAGGATAGTTGTCCAAAGCTGAAATGTTAGGCAGCTTGATAGGTCTATAGGACAAAGCTGCTGATCTATTCAAGACAAACTGATCAAATGGACAACCTGGCTGAAGAGTTCAAGAATACTAAAGCTGTGCTCTTAAATGCAAATGATCAAGACAGTTGAAGTACAAATAATCAAGTGGATTAAGTGTCAAAAGCTTACAGAAGACATATTAAATGAAGCATTTATTGCCAATCATGCCTGAACCAAGCATTAAAGACTTAGAGCATTAAAGAGTGAAGCATTGAATGAGTGTAGGAACATTCTAAACTGCAACAGGAATGTTCAGGGAGCTTGTCCCATCTGACCGTTGAAAGTGTGTAGAGTTTGCCACAAATCAACCTAGGACAATGTGCAAAATTGGAAACTGACACAAGTCTTCCCAGCCGCCTTTGTCAGAAGTCAACACATTCATTCAAGCAACCATTGAAGACCTCTTTTACACAGTGGATAAAAGGATGTCAAGCTTCTTAGCCGTTTCAATGGTGCTGCAAATAGACATATTTGAATTACTAATCCCTCCAACGGTTAGCTGTTCAAATTGTCTATAAATACAGAAGTGATCAAAGGAATTCTAAATCCAACAACAAGCTATCAAACTATCATCAAGCTTACAAAAGGAAACCAAGTTGTTCTCTAGAATTCCAAGTTTCCTGAATCACTTCAAGTTAGCTAAGCCAAATTCTTGTAAACATCCTAGCTTAGCATTGAGATATCCTATTCCTTTACCTTGTTCTTATTGTAAAGGATATCTCTATTAGTTGGAACCAAACCTCAAACCTTATCTCATTTAGTGAAGAGAGTGTTTGTTGTAGAAGTGAGGAGTTAAGGACTGTTAGTGTGAAACACAGTCTTAACTCAGTGAGATTGAGCACTAGGACTCAAGTTATCCTAGGGATCAAAACACTAAGAGAGTGTTGTTGATCAGTGCACCTTGGCACTATAAAACAAGCTAATTCCATTGAGAAGGAATTATCCTGTTCAATCAGGGAAAGTGGATGTAGGAGCTTGAGTCTCTGAACCACTATAAATTTGTGTCTCATTTTCTTACTGCATTCTTAACTTCACTCTATTCAATCATATTTCAAATATTCATAACTCAGTAAGTAAGAAAATCTGTTTTGGACAAAGTCCCTGATAACCTGTATTTTTCAGAAATCAACTTGGAGTATTTCTTTGAGTAAAGGCCAACCACATTCCGCACTTAGCAACTCTTTTAGATATTTAGCCAACTGATCACTTAATAGTAATCAGTAGGACAAGTATCTATTAAAGTTCACACTCAGGCCAGTTGTGAGACAACTTGCCTGATAGGACCAATTTATCAAAAAGTAAAGAAATTTGCATACACAAGTGCATTCCCCCCCCCCCCATACACTTGTGTTATACTCCACCAAGGACCAACAAGTGGTATCAGAGCAGGGGTTCAAAGACCACTGCTTCTGAAAATCCAACTGATTTTCAAAAATCACATTTTCTGTGGTCACTGAACTGATCCAAAATTTCTGAAAAACTTATCTGTGCTCATCTTCTATTACATTTGTTGAAATGGCTAACAATGCAGTTCCAGGAGATGCTGTCAATACCATCAACAATATGGGTCCAAACCAAGTCAATCATATTTCTCATCACAAACTGCCAATGTTCTCAATTGAGAACTATGATTTCTGGAAGATCAGGATGAGAGCACATCTTGCTTGCCAGCATGATGAGATGCTTAAAGTCATCACTAGAGGGCCATTCACATTCACTAAAGCAAATCCCAAGCTCACTGATGCTCAAAAAGCTGATCCAAGGGAGTTGCTGCCAAAAGATGAAGATGACCTTACAGCTGAAGAAAGAAAAAGGCACAACCTGAACTACATTGCAATGAACACATTGTACCAGACAATTCCAGATGCAGTGATGGGGAGAGTGTACCACTGCACATCAGCTAAAGAGATTTGGGATACCTTAGCACTTATGTGTGAAGGTACCCAAAAGATCAAGGAGAACAAGCTTCAAGTGGCTATCCAAAAATATGAACAATTCTCTATGGAGGCCAATGAAACTATTGATCATCTTGATGGCAGGTTCACTGACATCATGAATGAAATAAACTCTCTTGGCAAGTTCTATGCCAAAAGAGAGGTTGCTTTGAAAATCTTGAGAAGTCTCACATCCAAGTGGGACATATACTCTGTCATGATGCAAAATACCAGCAATCTTGACAACATGCCAATGCAGCAAGTATTCTCTGAACTCAAAGCATATGAGTTTGATCTCAATAGAAAGAAGGTGCATGAAGAGCCATCCTCTTCAAACAAAGGTGTTGCCTTCAAAGCTGCTGAAACAGAAAAGAAGATTACTCAAAGATCCTCTCAGTCTGTTTCAAAATCTGAAATAAAGGAGGAGCTGGCACTCATGGCTAGAAGATTTGAGAAGCTCAACTCCAGATTTGGTAGATACAAGAAGTTCTACCAAGATAACAGAACCAGAAGGAGATTCAGTTCTCCTGAACATAAATCAGAGGACAAAGTCTCTGATGAAAAGAAAGAAGACAGATATGCTGATAGGAAGAAATTCAGCAAAGGTGAATCATCATCATCAAGGAGGAAGGAGTCCTCAAGCAAGAAGGATGATGATGAAGATGTGTGTTACAACTGCCAGAAGAAGGGTCACTTTCAGTATGACTGTCCTGACCTCAGTGCAAAAGAAAGGAAGGAAAGGCAAAACAAAAGAGATAAAAGGCTGAACAACAGGAAGGCTATGGTAGCTGGAGATTCAGCAAGTGAGGAGAGTGTCTACTCTTCTGATGATGGGCTGTTCTCCAACAGTGACAGTGATGAGGACTGTCAAATGGCACTTGAAGATGAAGAGGTATGTTCAACTTCCAACTTGTCAATTAACACACATGAATCTAGTGAAATCCATCTTGACTTTGAAAAGTTGTTGGAAGATTTCACCAGAATGCAAGAAGTATGCAATATGGCTCTGAGAGAAAATGAACAGTTGAGGTCTAAAGTCAAAATGTCCAATCCTCCTGAATCTGAAGTTGACATTAAATCAACTGAGTTGTATCAACAGATTGTGAGAAAACATGAAGAAATGTCTCTCAAAGTCTCTGAACAACAAAAGCTGATTGATGAACAAAATCAGGCTCTAAAGAAAAGGGATTTTGAGTCTAGAACTCTACAAGCTAAATTTGACAATCTCTCAAGAGAATTTGATACTCTAAAATTAAGTGAGGGGAGCTTGAAAATGAAAATGTCTGCCTTGAACAAATCTGCTAAGGCAATAGAGGAAATTCAAGGGTTTCAAAGACCATTTGCTCAAAGGGATGGATTAGGCTATAATCCATTTGAACCCTCACCTGGTCTTAGTATTGCTTCTTCAAGTAATTCTAAGATGACTTTTGTAAGATCAGTGGCACAACAAAATGAAATTGAAGTAAATCAACCACTGATCAAGGATAAGGGAAAAGGAATTTTTATACCAACTCAGGTAAACAATGTACCTAAACCCACACCTTTGGAAAAGGTTAAAGGCATTGCTTACAGGAGGAATGAGGTTCAGAAAGGAAGAACCAATGGAAGGCCAACCTATCTGAATCATCATCAGAGGAGTTGTCCAAAATCTGTTCAGAAGAGGCCAACTCAAATGAGGCAACCTCAACTAAATGGATTAAGGCCAATACCCTCTGATAGGTATAAAACATTCAGGAAGCCTGGACCTTACTTGCCAAATGGAAAAGGCCATCCAAAAACCTGTCCTCAAAAGTCTTACCCAGCTGCACCTAAGCTTAGTAACTTCAGGAGAAATGTCCCAAAGAAATTTACCAACTCTCCTGAACTCTACAAAGCTAACACTTATACACAAAAATCACCCAAGGCATTTAAGGGTCAAACTGTGTATGTAGATGTAAATGGAAACCAAGTCAGTCACTTTGAATCAATCAGAGTTATCAGGCAGATTTGGGTTCCAAAAGGTACAGCTAACCCTCTAGGACCCAACACTCAAAGGGTACCTAAATTTTGACTTTGCAGGACTGCAAGGACCCCAAAAGGAAGAGAAGCATCAACAAGAAAACAGCATGGTACCTGGACAGTGGATGTTCAAGGCACATGACTGGAAACAAGGAGCTTCTCTCAGACTTCATAGAAAAAGATGGTCCTTCAGTAACCTTTGGAGACAGCTCTCAAGGCATCACAAGAGGCTATGGTACATTAAACATTGATAGTGTTAAAATTACTAATGTCTCATATGTTCTAGGCCTAAAATATAACTTGCTGTCTATAAGTCAAATCTGTGACAAAGGATATTGTGTTGAATTTGCACCAAATGAATGTACTATCAAAAACAAGTCAACTCAACAGGTGCTACTAACAGGGGTGAGAAAGGGAAATGTTTATTTTGCAGATTGGAGCAAAACCTCTGAAGCAGTCTGTCTTGTTGCCAAAAGCACAAATGAGCAAAGCTGGCTATGGCACAAGAGACTGAATCACCTGAACTTCAAAACCATCAACAAGATTGCAAGAAACTCTCTAGTTAAGGGGCTGCCAAATCAAGTGTTCACCAAAGAACATATATGCCAGCCATGTCAGGAAGGAAAGCAGATCAAAGCCTCATTTAAAGGAAAACCTGTCATCTCAACTGAGAGAGTCCTTCAACTATTGCATATGGATTTATTTGGGCCAATTATCCCAGTAAGTTTAAATGGAAGAAAATATGCTTTAGTTGTTGTTGATGATTTTTCCAGGTACACTTGGGTAGTATTCTTGCTGAACAAAAAGGAGACCCAAGTCAAACTACCTGAATTGATGATGAGATTGAGCAATGAGAAGGGCCTAAGCATTGTCAAGATCAGATCTGACAAAGGCACTGAGTTCATTAACTCATACATCAATGAGTATTGCAGCAAAAATGGCATCACTCATGAAACTTCAGCAGCAAGAACACCTCAACAAAATGGGGTTGCTGAAAGAAGGAACAGGACCTTGAAGGAGGCAGCTAGAACCCTAATTGCTGAATCCAAACTGCCTAAAAGGTTCTGGGCTGAAGCCATTAACACTGCATGTCACACCCAAAACAGGTCCTTAATCACCAAAGGACAAGGTAAAACCCCATATCAAATATGGAAAGGTAGATTGCCCACTGTTGCTTATTTTCACATATTTGGTTGTAAGTGTTTCATCCATAATAATGGGAAAGAGCAATTGAAAGCTTTTGATAGCAAAGCTGATGAAGGAATATTTGTTGGATATTCACAAATCAGCAAGGCTTACAGAGTTTACAATTGCAAAACTCTTATTGTGGAAGAAACACCTCATGTTGTGTTTGATGAATCTATTAATGAGTTCAGGGATAGAAACCTGAATATTGATGAGATAACACAAAGAACAACCAGATTAAGGCTTCAAAGCAAGGAAACAGTATTTGTGGAGGTTGCCCAGCCTGAACTTCATGAAAATCAAAAACTGGACAACCTACCTGATAGCAATCAACCAGTAGACAACCACCCTGAAGGAGAAATTGAACTGACTGATCCCATCCCAGTTCAAAACCAGGTAACAACTACCAATGAAGAAGCAGGAAATGCTGAGGTAGTTAATGGATCCACTACTCAAGGGGGAACCAATGAAAATGTCAACTTATCTGACAATGAGGACAACACCCCTGAATATGATCCTGAACTTGATCCTTCAATTAACTTTCCTGAATTTAATGAATCTAGTGATCCAACTTCAGATGAGGACAATCCTCCTGAAAGGATCAGGTCTAGAAGGACTTGGTTGCATGACCACCCATCTAGCCTGATACTTGGTAATCCAAGTGAAGGGATCAAAACTAGAAGATTTCATGGAGAAAGTGCTCTGTTTTGTTGTTTTCTTTCAGAACAGGAACCTAAAGACATTGAGGAAGCACTACAAGACACCAACTGGATCATAGCCATGCAAGAAGAGCTGAATCAGTTTACCAGAAATGAAGTTTGGGAGCTGGTAGACAGGCCAACTCATCAAGATGTCATTGGGACTAAATGGGTGTTCAAAAACAAGAAAAATGAAAATGACATCATTGTAAGAAACAAAGCAAGATTGGTGGCCAAAGGATATTGTCAATCTGAAGGGATTGATTATGATGAGACTTTTGCTCCAGTGGCCAGACTTGAGGCAATCAGACTCTTCCTAGCATATGCAGCTCACATGAGATTCAAGGTGTATCAAATGGATGTGAAGAGTGCATTTCTCAATGGGGTGCTCAAAGAAGAAGTGTATGTGGAACAGCCCCCAGGCTTTGAAGAAGGAGACAAGGTGTACAGATTAAAGAAAGCCCTCTATGGCTTAAAGCAAGCTCCAAGAGCTTGGTATGACACCTTATCACAGTTTCTTCTAGATCATGGTTTTGTCAAAGGCACTGTTGACAGAACCTTGTTCAGAATCTGTGAAGGAGATGATATTTTGTTAGTCCAAATCTATGTGGATGACATTATATTTGGATCTCCAAATGAAAAACTGTGTGAGAAGTTCTCTAAACTCATGCAAAGCAAATTTGAGATGTCCATGATGGGATTGATGAATTTCTTCTTAGGACTTCAAGTCACTCAATCAAAGAAGGGAATATTCATCAATCAGGCCAAGTATACAAGGGACATGATCAAGAAATTTGGATGTACTACAAGCAAACCAGTCAGAATTCCTATGAATACTAACTGGAAGATGGATCCTGATGAAGGTGGAGAGTCAACAAACTCCACTAACTACAGAGGAATCATAGGATCACTGCTATATCTCACTGCAAGCAGGCCTGATATCACATTTGCAGTTGGAGTGTGTGCAAGATTTCAAGCCAATCCAAAGAAGAGCCATCTAGATGCTGCCAAGAGAATTCTAAGATATCTCAAGGGATCTGAGAATCTTGGGCTATGGTATCCAGCTGATGATAACATTGAGCTTACTGGATATTCAGATGCAGACTATGGAGGATGTAGAATTGACAGAAAATCCACCTCAGGAACTTGTCAATTTTTGGGCAGCAAGCTTATCTCATGGTTCTCCAAGAAGCAAAATACAGTTGCAACTTCAACAACTGAAGCTGAGTATGTAGCGGCTGGAAGTTGCTGTGCTCAGATTCTATGGCTCAGGCAACAATTAAGAGATTACAAAGTAATCACAAATGAAGTGCCCATATTCTGTGACAACAATAGTGCAATTGCCATCTCACAGAACCCAGTGCTCCACACAAGATGCAAACATGTGGACATCAAGCATCATTTCATAAGGGATCATGTGGAAAAGAAAGATATCAAGCTTGTCAAAATTCACACTGATAAGCAAAAAGCTGATATTCTGACCAAACCTCTAGCTGAAGCAAGGTTCTTGGAACTGTCAGCTGAATTAGGGTTACTTGATCCAGGCAAGATGGACAAATGAGGAGAGTAAAACTCATATGAAGGAGGAAATTCATCAAAGTGGAACTTCAGCAAAGTTGACCAACCTCATTGAAGCTGTCAGCAAGGTTGTCCCTGGAGTGATCAGCAATGTTGGTCAGGGGATTTGTCCAAGTGGGACCCAGTCAGCAACTTTGGGACCCACTCAGGCAAAGTAATCAGGCAATTTGGTCAACACAGAAACCAAAGCACATCTCAGGATGTTTGTCCAAATTAAATGGATAATTATTGCTATTAGCATTGATTAGACATTTAAGAGGTTTCTTGGTCTAAGAGTAGGCCATTTTAGGATGGAGTGTGTTATAACGATTTTAAACCTCCAAAAGGCAAATCAGCATTTAATGCAAAAAAATCTTGATAAGATTGCATAAATTCTTGAGCCTTCATCCAAACCATTAAATTTCATTCAAAACTCCATCGAACCATTGAGAGTCCACTACCCCACCTTATTCCAACGGTTTTTCCAATTACCCACTGTTACATTCCATTAACCAACGGTTAATAAATTCCCTCCATATATAAACCTTTCAATTTTCACCACCATCCCTACGCACTCATATTTCCCAAACCCTTTGAAGTCTCAAAACCTTTAAACCTGCAACTTTTCTCCAAAAACCTTCCTTCTCTCAAATCTATCCATGGCACCAAAACTCAAGAGAGAAGAACTTGTAGATTTCAATGATTCCTCCCTGGACATTGATTTCTCTTATCTCAGTAATCCAAACTCCTTATGGTTTGAAAAGCTGGTTGCTTTTGACAGCCTAGACAAGGAGGTTGAGCCAGTACTCCAATGGCTTAGGGAAGCAGGCCTAGAAAAATTTCTTGGCACCAAGCCTGACTCATGCCTAAATTCATGTATGGCAGAATTCTTTGCCCATCTAAGATGGAAGGGCAAGAAGGGGGATGTGTGCACAAAGCTCACATATGCTGAAGAAGATGAAGAAGAAGAAACTCAGCATACAATCATCTTCACTGCAGAAGACTTAGAAGCTAGCTTTGGGCTACCTTCTGAAGGTATGAACCCTGAATTGTACAAGGAAGAAGAGGATCAGGAGTTCTATTACTCTTGGATGATAGAACCAAAAAGGGTTGTAAGTGCTCAAAACAAAAACACATTAAAGCCAGTTTTTAGACATCTGTTTGATTGTGTTGTTAAGAGCCTATTGAGCCACTCAGGGAGTGTTGAACAAATCAGTATGCCCAAATTAAGAGTGATGGCTGCTGTGATTGACTCTGCTGAAAAGAGAGTCAAGTTCAACTGGAAGAAATTCATTCTTGACAAAATGATGAATGAAAAATTCAAGTTCAAGGAGGTGAAACACCACAAGGTGGTGGTTGAAGGAAAACTCCAGTTCTGCACAAGAGCAAGCCTACTCTTGGAAAGATTTGCACATTACACCCACCTTCAAGCTAAGCCAAAACCTTTTCCAGCTCAAAAGGTTATGTTTAGGAAGCTGTCTTCTAAGACAGAGAAGAGGAAGCAGGATGCAGCTTCAAAGAAGGCCATCACAACATTACCAGCAACAAGAGCCTCTCCAAGGAAGAGGAAGGCTCAATCACCCAAAGCTCAACCAAAAATGAAGAAGATGAAGAAGATTTTGCATGAATATTCCCAAGAGAGTCAGCCAAGAAGTGGAGGAGCCACTTCTGAGGAAATAGAGAAGGTTGCTGAGGAAGGAGTCAACCCTCCTGAAGAGGGTGAAGTATTCAGAGAAATTGTCCCCCTACAGCCTGAGTGCATAACTGAATTCAGAGACCTTGATCAGCCAACAAGGTATGAAAGAAAAAGAAGAATCATCAAGACCTCTGAGAAGCAAAGGTTGATGGAGGAAGAAAAGCAAAAGAAAGAGTTCTTCAAGGAGATTAGACAGGCCAGCAAGTCTAATTCCAAGTCCAAACCCAACAGCCCTGAAGTCAACTCTCCTGATATTCAATCTCAAAGAATATCCCCAAGGCAAGAAGAAGAGGAGTGCAGGACTCCTGAAGATGCACCAATTATTGCCAAAAAGGTGTACTCCCCTGAAGGTGCACCTGATAGATCAGGTATTGATGTACTGGCTGATTTGGTCAATCTTGAAGACAGACCCTTTTCCCCACTTGATCCAAGACTCCTCTCTTACACCAAACTTCTTGAAACTGCCCTTCAAGAAGGTGATCAAGTTGGTTTCCCACCCATTCCAGCCATTCCAATTACCTCTTCAGGCACATTGCTCTCAAAAGCACCTGAATCCCAACTTGCTTTAATTTCTCCTGACCCCAACCCTTCTGAACCCAACATACCTGAATCCCATTCCAACCCTCCTGAATCCAACTCTTCTGAAGATGAAAGTGGTGAAGAATACACTTATGAGGGGATGCTAAGGCAGATTGCCAAGGCTAATGTGGATGCACTTTACCCAGGGTTGAAGGACTATCCTAGACTGCAGCAACAGTTCTATGATCTCAGAGCTCTTGTTGAGATCAAGGATAGAACTATGGTGGAAATAGCTCAAGCTATTCAGGACAAAGGAGCAAGCTGGTGGCAAGTTGAAGAGAACAGGCTCTTAAACTTTGCAAATGTGAGGAAATCCAGTGTGTTAACCACTGAGGCCCTGTTTTGCACAATTGTCTCAGAAAAAGTGCAAGCTGAGAAAGAAAGAATTGCTCAAGGACTCAAGCACCCTGATAGTCCATCTGATGATGATGATGATGATGATGATCACACCAATCCCAATCCCCCTGGTATCAACTCAGCTCAGGTACATTACTTGACTTTTCATTCTGTACAGGACTCTGATCATTCAGAGGAGTTGACCAAAGATGGTGACTCAGTCCAAGATGCATTGGCCAAGGATGGTTCCTTTGAACCTGAGGCACAGCTTGACAATGCTGAGACTTCCATAGGAGAAGCTAGTTTGACTAAAGCCTCATCAATGTCAGGCAAGTTGGACATTGACCAGCCTTTAGTCATTCAGGATGACTCAGTGGACTTGGGATGCCCAAGCACTGTGATCTCCCAACAACTGCCCTCTGTGGATCCTGTTGAGGATATAGAGGTGTCAGGTTTTGAAGGAGTTGAAAAGGCTGTGAGTGCTGAAAAATCAGAGGGAGGTGATGGTGAGGACTGTGTGATCACTGATTCTTTGAGTGCACCACAAATAGAGGGAGAGGAAGTAGAAATATTGGGTGCAGCCCAATATGAGAGTCAGGCTATTCTTCAAGTCAAATCTGAACTTGATGAATCCCTTGGTGAAAGGAGGCCTGATTCTCCAGTGCATGTGAGTTTATCTCTTGAAAAGGAAGAAGAAAAGAATAAAGTTGAAAATGAGAGAAAAGGTGCTGATGTATCAGACCTTATGGGAGTAAAAGAACTAGAGGGTGATGAGGGAGTTTTTACTAACCCTATTAGTTTTGCAGATTCAGTTGCTGTTACCCTTGAACAGATTTTTGCAGATGCCTCCCTGACAGATATACCAGTTGAAGCTGCCACTGATCTTCAAGCAGTATCAGCAAATGTGTCCACACTTAACCAAATCTACTTTGAACAAGCCAACACCTCTGAAGCTCACTTTCAGATGGCTACTCAGACTGCATCCATCATTGAAGAGCAGTCAGGGAAGTTGGACACACTGGTCAGGGAAGTTGAGAAGGCTCATGCAACCACTGCTGATACCCTAGATGGCCAAGGGAAGACTCTAGCCTCTGTGGAGATGAGGCTCACAGGGTCTGAAGAAGTGATCTTACCTACTATTGATGCAAGACTATGTGGAGTTGAAACTGGACTGCAAACAGTTTCCACTGAAGTCACAAAAGCCAAAGATGCTATGGGTATATTCACTAAATCTGTGAAGAAAGAGCAGCAAGGTCTCAAAACTTTGTACAAGCACAATGTGAAGGCATTGAGAAAGACCATCAAGGATGCTTTGAGGCAGAGAACAGCAGCACAGAGAAAGAAGGCAGCAGAGTTGAAAGCTGCAATGGTGAAGGAAGCTGCTGAGAAATTCACTGTTGAACTCATGGCCAAAGTATCTGATCAAGTTGTGGCCAACCTCACTGAACAACTTCAGGCCAAACTTGATCAATCACTGAAAGCCACATTGGATGCCATAGTTTCCCAGAAGATGAAGCCTGTTCACACCTTTTTGAGCATGGCAGATGATAAAATGCAAAACATTCATGATGAGAATGTTTATCTACTGCAGGAATTGAAGACCCTCACCCATTCCCACTCACATCTCTCTGTCACTATGAGTGAGTTGAAGCCCCAATGTTTTGATAATGCCAAAAAGGGGGAAAGACAGAGAGCAAGGGCAAAGGGAACCTTGGTGATTGGTGAATCCAAGGGAAAGGAGAAGGCCCCTGAAGTTGAGGAGGAAGCAGTAGAAGACATTGGGAAAGGCAAAGGCCCAATGAATGTTGAAGACTTAACTGAGGAAGAGCAGATTCAAATAGCTGTCAAGGAATCCATGGTGTCAGCTATGGAAAGTCAGGCAAGAAAGCTTCAAAGGCCAGGTGGTGAGTCTACAGGACTTGAACCTCAAGAGAAGGTTGCTGAAGTAAGGGGGAAGGTGACAAGGTCATCTGAAAGAAAGAGGAAGGAACTGGAAACCTTCAATGAATTCCCATCCAGCCTGACCTTGCCATCAGAATTTCAAACTGAAGAATCTACTCCAGCAAAGAAATCAAAGAGAATGAAGAAAGCAGTCCTGATGCCTGCTATTGAAGAAGTTGAAGAGGAAGTACAGGACAAAGAGCCTGAAGAAGTAGTGCCCAAGCTTGCTGATGATCCTTCCAAACTGTTTGAAGAAGGATTTGGGAAAGATCCAGAAACTCAGGAAAAGCTAGCTCTCTTGAGAGCTAAAGAAAAAATGGATCAGTTGGTTGAGGCCAACAAAGCAAGAGATGGGAGAAGGGCAAACTTCAAAGCTCCAAGAAGGAGGGCTTCATACAGAAGGCTCAAACCTCAAATGCTGCAAAGATGGGACACTCAGTACCCTCACCATGATAAGTGGGTTCCAATCTCACTGAATGATGCATGGGAGGAGGCCAAGAGAAGTTTTGTTTATGACTTCTATGTCATTGGAAAGTGGCTTGGTGAGAGTGTGGAAGAAATCTTTGTTCAGTTCATGTTTGAGAACTACAGGGACCTCTACCAAAAGCTGTTTGCAGCAGCTGAGATGGCAAGAGTGGAGTTCAAGGCCCCTGGTCCAATTCTGTACATGCCTCCCAAGTTCAATGGGAACTTGATTGATGAAGGGAAGATTCTGGAGGAGTTCATCAAAATCATGAAGATGGAGAAGATGAAGATAGGCCCTAGAGGCTCCAACAAGGATGTTTGGGAGCTGAAGAAGAGGGTCTGGGCTCAATATGGCATTGCTCCCCAAGATGATGGAACTCTTTGATGAATAAGTTTATTCCTTCCCTACTCTTGTTTTTATGATTGCTGATTCTGTTGTTATTTTTTTTAGATTAGTGAGTCCTTTGATTTTCAGTCCTGTAATGGTTTATCACATCTATAAAAGGATCACTACGTTTCTATCAAAGAGATAACAACTCATTATCTCAACTAACCTATCCTGACATATATTACTTGATTTATTGTGCTAACAGTTTCTTTCAGGCAAGTTGACCAGTTCACTCTCCCTGAAGGTAATCTTTAGTTTAAGTCAAGGTCCCTTTGTAATAGGTTTTGGCATCATCAAAAAGGGGGAAATTGTTGGGAATAAAATGATTTTGATCTAAGATACCAAAACCCCTGATTGATGATGTACAAGTTAGTTGAGATATGCTCAAGTCATTGTTCAGGCAAGTTGTCCCAGAACACTTGATGTGTAGTTTGCTTAAGTTAAAATCTCAGAAATGTTATGAGATATTAGTAATCAGGATAGTTGTCCAAAGCTGAAATGTTAGGCAGCTTGATAGGTCTATAGGACAAAGCTGCTGATCTATTCAAGACAAACTGATCAAATGGACAACCTGGCTGAAGAGTTCAAGAATACTAAAGCTGTGCTCTTAAATGCAAATGATCAAGACAGTTGAAGTACAAATAATCAAGTGGATTAAGTGTCAAAAGCTTACAGAAGACATATTAAATGAAGCATTTATTGCCAATCATGCCTGAACCAAGCATTAAAGACTTAGAGCATTAAAGAGTGAAGCATTGAATGAGTGTAGGAACATTCTAAACTGCAACAGGAATGTTCAGGGAGCTTGTCCCATCTGACCGTTGAAAGTGTGTAGAGTTTGCCACAAATCAACCTAGGACAATGTGCAAAATTGGAAACTGACACAAGTCTTCCCAGCCGCCTTTGTCAGAAGTCAACACATTCATTCAAGCAACCATTGAAGACCTCTTTTACACAGTGGATAAAAGGATGTCAAGCTTCTTAGCCGTTTCAATGGTGCTGCAAATAGACATATTTGAATTACTAATCCCTCCAACGGTTAGCTGTTCAAATTGTCTATAAATACAGAAGTGATCAAAGGAATTCTAAATCCAACAACAAGCTATCAAACTATCATCAAGCTTACAAAAGGAAACCAAGCTGTTCTCTAGAATTCCAAGTTTCCTGAATCACTTCAAGTTAGCTAAGCCAAATTCTTGTAAACATCCTAGCTTAGCATTGAGATATCCTATTCCTTTACCTTGTTCTTATTGTAAAGGATATCTCTATTAGTTGGAACCAAACCTCAAACCTTATCTCATTTAGTGAAGAGAGTGTTTGTTGTAGAAGTGAGGAGTTAAGGACTGTTAGTGTGAAACACAGTCTTAACTCAGTGAGATTGAGCACTAGGACTCAAGTTATCCTAGGGATCAAAACACTAAGAGAGTGTTGTTGATCAGTGCACCTTGGCACTATAAAACAAGCTAATTCCATTGAGAAGGAATTATCCTGTTCAATCAGGGAAAGTGGATGTAGGAGCTTGAGTCTCTGAACCACTATAAATTTGTGTCTCATTTTCTTACTGCATTCTTAACTTCACTCTATTCAATCATATTTCAAAGATTCATAACTCAGTAAGTAAGAAAATCTGTTTTGGACAAAGTCCCTGATAACCTGTATTTTTCAGAAATCAACTTGGAGTATTTCTTTGAGTAAAGGCCAACCACATTCCGCACTTAGCAACTCTTTTAGATATTTAGCCAACTGATCACTTAATAGTAATCAGTAGGACAAGTATCTATTAAAGTTCACACTCAGGCCAGTTGTGAGACAACTTGCCTGATAGGACCAATTTATCAAAAAGTAAAGAAATTTGCATACACAAGTGCATTCCCCCCCCCCCCATACACTTGTGTTATACTCCACCAAGGACCAACAGTAACAACAAGCCTGTTCAACCTAGAACTAATCTTCAAAGGACCACTAATCGTAGACGACCCAACCAGGTCAGATACGAGGATTGGTATCCTGAGGAGACGAGTACTAGACAGGTACAGACTCGACGACAAGAGCCTAGACCTACGTTCATAAGGCAGTCTCAGCTCTACTCGTATAGACCTAGACAGGTAGGTCCAAAATATCGTACACAAGCTGTCCTATATCCTCCACCTTTGTCATATGATATCGAAGGAGAAGAAAGACCTAAACATGTCTATAAATCGTATGGACCTAATGCATATAAACCCTACTCTGACTATCATAGACAAGTGCCTGCTCAAGTAGAGATTAAGTCGAAAGGCTATCTCCAAAGAGTAGACCCGAACTCGACTGATAGGCCAGATAAGGACAACAAGGTCTTATTTTGCAACAAATATGGTCGAAAGCTTAGAAGATCAAACTTGTTCAGGACTCCAATGTACATTTGGATTCCATTGAACTCGACTAACCCCCCAGGACCCCAATAAACAAGGAGGGTACCTAAATTATGAAATATCATCTAATGCAGGGTCGACTCGATTTATACAAGAAGGGTGGCTCAGTAGGAGAAACCTGGTACATAGACAGTGGTTGTTCGCACCACATGACTAGTACCAAGGCTCTCTTATCAAGCTACTATGAGCAAGAAGGACCAAAAGTGATATTTGGTGATAGCTCCACTGCTGTTACTAAAGGATTTGGTTACATTCGGAATGGAGACATAGAGATCCAAGATGTCTCATATGTTGAAGGCTTGAAATACAATTTACTCTCTGTTTCACAGTTTTGTGATCGTGGATACAAGGTGCAGTTCAAGAGCCGAAAATGTGAAATCATTGACAAAAGGACACACATAGTCCTACTGGTCGGCATAAGACAAGGAAGTGTGTACATAGTGAACTGGAACAGTTGTCCGAGGGACACCTGTCTACTTACTAAGAATCCTAAAGAACTTGGCTGGCTCTGGCATAGACGCCTTTGTCATCTAAACTTTAAGGTTCTTAATAAGATAGCCAGAGACTACCTTGTAGAAGGTATTCCCAATGAAGTTTACTACAAGTCACATGTATGCACGGCTTGTCAACAGGGTAAACAAGTTAAAGGTTCTTTTAAGTCAATTCCATCTCTCTCAACTAGTAGAGTCTTAGAACTTCTACATATGGATCTTCATGGTCCAATAACTCCTCCAACCTTGAATGGTAGAAGGTACACACTTGTTGTTGTAGACGACTATTCTAAGTTTACTTGGGTAGTCTTCCTACAAAAGAAGAGTGATACACAAACACTTCTGCCTGATCTGTTGAAGAAATTACAAGTTGAGAAGAACCAGTCTATTGTCAAGATTCGTAGTGACAAGGGTACTGAGTTCATTAATTGCTATATTAAAGATTTCTGTACTAAACGTGGTATCCAGCATCTTACTAGTGCAGCCAGGACACCACAACAGAACGGTGTAGCCGAACGAAGGAATCGAACTCTCAAAGAAGCCTGTAGAACCATGCTAGCTGACTTCAACACTCCTCAAAAGTTTTGGGCTGAAGCTATCAATACTGCATGCCATTCACAGAACAGAAGCGCGATCAACAAAGCTCTAGGCAAGACACCTTATGAGGTTTGGAAAGGTAGAAAACCCAGAGTTTCATATTTCCATATATTTGGTTGTAAGTGTTTCATCCATAACAATGGAAAGAGCAAGTTGAATGCCTTCGATGCTAAAGCAGACGAGGGGATATTCTTAGGATACTCCTCGACTAGCAAAGCATTTAGAGTATTCAACTACTCAACTCTTTGTGTGGAAGAAACACTACATGTGGTTTTCGATGAATCTCAACAGGACTCGTCTACCAACAAGATCAGTGAGAAAGTTACTGAGCTATCAATCGAATCTGACAAAGATTCAGAGGTATATGAATCCGTTCAAGCCTACAATCCATTCATGAAAGCTCTCGAATCTGATGACAAGGAGAAGGTAAGTGCTCAAGGTAAGTCTACTAGACCAGTAGACATGCCTGCTCTAGTTGACTCATCTACTCCAGGTAAATCTGTTGATGATACAAATGATGTTGACATGCATGATACTGTACATGATATAGATGATAGTGCTACTGTTAAGAATAGAAATACATGGAAATCTGCGCATAATACTGAAAATATCATTGGTGACTCTACTATTGGTGTGAAAACTAGACGACAACTCTTTGAGTCGCAAGAACAGCCGAGTCCAACTATGTTTTGCTGGTGTTGCTTCCTCTCTGCTATTGAGCCTACCACTGTTAAAGAGGCATTGGCTGATAGTAATTGGATCATCGCTATGCAAGACGAGTTGAACCAGTTTGTTCGAAACGACGTCTGGGAACTTGTCGATAGGCCGAAACATCATAATGTAGTTGGCACTCGATGGATTTTCAAGAATAAGAAAGATGAGAATGATTTAGTCGTTAGGAATAAGGCTAGACTAGTCGCTCAAGGCTACTCACAAGCTGAAGGCATAGACTATGATGAAACCTATGCTCCTGTTGCTAGACTAGAAGCCATTCGATTGTTCCTTACATATGCTGCTCACATGAAATTTACCGTATATCAAATGGATGTTAAAAGTGCATTTCTTAACGGTATTCTTGCGGAAGAAGTGTATGTTGAACAACCTCCAGGTTTCGAAGTCAAAGGTGACCAAGTTTACAGATTAAAGAAGGCCTTATATGGACTAAAACAAGCTCCAAGAGCATGGTATGATACACTCTCTCTCTTTCTATTAGAAAATGGTTTTACTAAGGGCAAGGTCGATAGAACCTTGTTCAGAAGACAAGAAGGGAAGGACATTTTACTCGTCCAAATTTACGTAGATGACATCATTTTTGGGTCACCTAACAAAAAGCTGAGTGAAAGTTTCTCAACACTCATGCAAAGTAAATTTGAGATGTCTATGATGGGTGAAATGAATTACTTCCTTGGTCTTCAAGTAAAACAGACTCCAGAAGGGATTTTCATAAATCAAGCAAAGTATACTCGTAATCTACTAGACAAGTATGGTATTAAGACATGTAAATCTTCTTGAGTACCTATGCAACCTACCTACAGGATGGATCCAGACGAGAATGGTAAGTGTGCTGACCAAACACATTATCGTGGTTTTATTGGTTCATTACTATACTTGACTGCTAGTAGACCTGATATTGCATTCTATGTTGGTGTATGTGCTCGTTTTCAAGCTAATCCAAAAGAGAGTCATATGGAAACCACTAAAAGGATATTGAAATATTTGAAAGGAACCATCAATCGTGGTATATGGTATCCTTCAAATGATGATCTATCTCTAAGTGGCTACTCTGATTCTGATTTTGGTGGTTGTAGAATAGATAGGAAATCTACATCTGGTTCTTGTCAATTCTTAGGCACAAAACTCATTTCATGGTTTTCTAAAAAGCAGACCAGTGTTGCAACTTCAACTACCGAAGCCGAGTACATGGCTGCTGGTAGCTGTTGTAGTCAAATACTCTGGCTCATGCAACACTTAGAGATTACAATATACATGAATCAAATGTTCCTATTTTCTGTGATAGTAACAGTGCAATTGCCATTACACAAAATCCTGGTTTGCACACACGTTGTAAGCATGTTGATATGAAGCATCATTTTATACGTGATCATGTAGAAAAGAAGGACATTCGCATGGAAAAGATTCATACTGATTTTCAAAGAGCTGACATTTTCACAAAATCATTAGCTGAGGCACGTTTTCATGAGTTATGCATTAGTCTAGGGTTAATTGATTTAGACCCTACTTGCCTATAGCTATGCACTAACCAGACAGGTACATCAAAGAAATAAGGAGACAAGATCACTAGATCAGAGCACTCGACTAATCACTCAACAGACAGGTATACAAGGCTAGACTAGATGACCAAACAACCCGATGAGGAAGCTGGTAAAGCTGAGGGTAATACTAAGGGAATAAAACATTTAAGGGGGAATCATTGATTTCTTAAATATCCTTATGTTAACTCTTATGTTTGTTAACAGTCATCTTGCTCGAAACCTTGATCATTGCCTTACATTGATATTCATCTTATTTATTTTACTCTACTTGTACCTACGATTACACGTTGCAAATAATAAGACAGGTACAAAAAGTTGTTCGACATTCAGAATAGACAAGCACAGTCGAAGGGGGAACTCGACTGGTGTTCATAAGACTACTCGTCTTGTGCACTTAAGCCTACTCGACTTATAAAGCTTAGGCCTACTCATCTGTTCTAGATGGACTCGAACAGACAAGCTAAGTGTTCTTTTGATTAAAATATGTTAAGTGTTTATTCGAAACAAATTAAGGGTATTAAAGTAATTTGATATTGCTAAAATTTGAATATTCTAGAATTGGATTTATACACTCCCATTTAATGAGGTGTATACACTCAGTTCGCACTCATCTATATTAGGTCGGATGAATTCACTCCCCTGCCCAAACTAAGAAGAGGCGGATTTCATATTCTACAATATCAAATCACATTATATTCTCGGTTCCGTAACCGAATACCAAAAGTCCCGACTGTTGGATCTAATCCTTCGATCTTGGCCATTGGATCAGAAATTCTGTTTTGAACAAAACCCAACACTTGCACACATCTTACCCCACGTTTTCATACCTCTACTACTCTCAAAACATTTGATTTCTTGTATATTCAATTCTCTTGTTCATAACAAACCTATCACCATGTCGATTCGATCTATTTTCGATGTGAGCACCAACATACAGGCTCCATTAGATCTAGGCAGATACATCAACGACAACAAAGTGCATGTTGAACCATCTGTGTTCTTCAAAGGAAATCACAAAGAGGGAAATGCAGAAATCTTGACCAAATGCACCAGATGCGGCCTAAAACCTTACTTGGAGGCGTTTCCTCAAGTTGTCTTGGAGGAGGAAGTACTGGAATTCTATGCCAACGCCAACAGACGAGGAGACACAATTGAATCCTTTATTGGTGGAAGTCGAGTGGAAATCACTCGAGAAGTTCTGTTCGAAAGGTTGAAGTTGCCCATCGGAACGATTGATGTGGAAAAATATGTTGAAGGTCAGGAGATGAGGTATATGAGCATCTTCTGTGGTAAGAAAATGAGGCTTAAACCAGATGGCAAGGCTCCTGCCGTCAAGAAGTCGGAACTCTTGGAAAAGTATCGCACTCTACTGGACATAGCAAGCAAGATGCTACTATGTGCCACTGGCTCGCATGATTCTGTTACTCAGTCTAAGACTAGGGTAATGGCAGCGATATATGATGGAATTACGGAGGGTAATTGGTTTAAACTGATAGCTGACCGGATGATGTACTTCGAAAGAAGTGTTCGGGTGGACATTGATACTCGCAATTGGGTGGTATCGCATGTGGTCGGATATGGTAACAAGCTGAGTATTTTACTCCCTCTACTGATGCCAAACAAGACTGACTGGAGCAAGGGAAAGCCCTTTCATCCCCTTAAGTTCTATCTGAAGATAGAGGCGATGAGGAAGCAGGCTGCTGCAAGGCCAGCTGCCCCAAGGCAAGTTCAGATTGATGATTCAGACGTTTTGCCGTATGCTAACTCATCTAGTTCTTTACAAGATGGGTCCGAAGAGGAAGAATCAGAGGAAGTTGCAAAGGCTGAGTCTAGTGCAGATGCCTCAGAGGAGACTCAATCAGAAGAGCAGTCTGATCAAGAGAAGGAGCCAAGTGCTCAAGTTCCAGAGTTATACAAACTCGTAAGAGTTGGAACACCTCCTCCATCGGAAGAGTCGAGTCCTCAGGTTGGTACCTCTTCTCACGATTTTTCAACTCCTCTCTCTCTCTCGACTATTCGAACCAAGGCTAGATCACATCGATCTAGGCCTAGACCTAATTCCTCAACCTTGCAAGTGCTGGCAGCATATCCGCTGAGAGTCAGCCCATCCCCAAACACTCCCACAATTGACACAACTGATACTCCGACAGTTGTCATACCAAACCTAGACAAGTCAAAGCCCCAAGAAACCACAGACCAAATTCTCTCTCTACCCTCAACAGAATATGTTGAACCCCTTAACCCATCTACTTCAGATAAGACGCCAGTTGCCACTGCAACAACTGAGATAGGGACCCCACCTACTCAGACCCCGTCTGAAGTCAGATTTGAATCCTTAGTGTATTATCCTATGTGCTTAAGAGAGAAGAGAGTCCGTTCGAAGATGTGTAGGAATTTGAAGAAGCAGCTCTCGTCTATCGAAGTCGACTACTCTTCAGAACAATTTGAAAAACTTCTAAGAATATGCACTTGGGTGGCATTGAAGAAGTCCGGCACAGATGACCTTTTCGAAGTCATCTTAGGAAAAGGTGGCATCTCCAACTTCATGGATTGGGAAATGGAACAAAAAGAGAACAGTGGTGTTCGAGACCACTCAGAGTTATTTCCAGCCCATGCCATTACTGCTCTTGCAAAAAGATTGCTGAACATTTCTGATGAATTGATGTGTTCAGAATCGCAATTTAATATGGGTGTTCAAGTTACGGAAGCAGATTTTGTAGAAGATGTGGTTATGTTTGAAGCCACACCAGCTGAGGAAATCCAGTCCACTGATCCTATAGTGGAGTTAGACAATGTCTCAGACCAGTTGAGAGGCATTGTGTTCAGATTTCAAGTAGATCATGTTGACAGTCCAAGGTCAGATTTTGCTTTCATTAATCGATATACTGATATTTTACTTCCCATTGAAATTTGTGGATACATGGAGAAGTTGCACGTCTTGTTGAAAAAGGACTTGGCTGATGCTGCAAGGAGGGCTAAGGAAGCTAAGTTAGCTATGGTGCCTTATTGTCCTTTACCAAGTCTGAAAGCTATTGCTGGAAGTGTGTTTTCTATAACTAAAGTAGTGGAAGACGAGGTCTTAGCTACTGCACCAGAAGGTCAGTTAATTGAAGTTGTATCTCTTGCTGAAGATGAGATCATGGAAGAAGATACTCATGTTGAAGTTGGACAATCGTCTCAAGCAATCCCAGCTACTTCAATAGATGAGTTGAAAGTAGACTTGAAAGCTGTCATCAAGTCGTCTATCGATGAATTTCTCAAATCTGAGTTAAAGAAGACTCTTGTTGAACAGAATAGTGTCCTTGTGATGAGTTCAAAAGAGATGATCATGAATGAGGTCAACCAGTTGGATGTTGACTTCAGGCAAGCGATGTTTGATCAAATTGAAGGATTTCTCCAGGATCAAGTTGAATACTCGGAGAAAAGCTCAGTCGATTTTGCTCGTGTGTTAGCTACTGAATCCAGGAAGATGGAAAGAGTCTATAGAGCCAGAATCGAGGTTGCTGATGTTCAAAGGAAGGAAGCCTATGATCAGTTAGCACAAGCCAGAGAAATTATTAGTGCTATGACTGAAGAGAACAAGAAGTTACGTCTGACTGCAACGCATTTTAAGAATGAGTTGAACTTGTCTACTCAAAAGCTGGAGTTGGTGGCGACCAAGCTGGACAAGTTAAGTCAAGATGGTTCTCATGAAAGACAGATTGAAAGAGCTACGAACCTTATGAAGCAAGCTATGTTTGAAGAGATGACTCGTTTCACTTCTCTTTTCTCTCTCCAGACGACTGATGAAGCCAAAAAGGGGGAAGAGACAAGTCGAGTTGATGTTATTACTGAAAGTGAAAAAGCTAAGTCCAGTGCTGAACCAGAAGCTAAGGAAGCTGCTGAAGCTATGCAAGATCTCAGAAGGCCTAAGAGAGGCAAAGGCAGGTTGGTTAAAACTGCAGAACTTGAGCAAGCTAAGGCTGAAGCAGATGAGTTGAAGAAGAAGGAGAAGGGCAAAGCAGTTGCATCTCCTGAAGCTGAAGTTCAGACTCGACTGGTATCAAAAAGGAAATCTATTCATATAGAAGAGCCGAAAGAAGTGGAGACAACAACAAAAGTGAAGAAACAGAAGGTTGTTGATCCAAGTGATGAAACTCATTATGCAAGCAAGAAGAAAGTTGGAAAACATATTGAGAATTTGCAGAAGTTGAAGGCAGATGAAGATCAGATGGAAGATCAGTTCATTGACTACTTCATAGATAAAGAACATCGATCTGAATGGATGAAAGTGAAGAGGCAATGGGAACTTGATCACTGGATTATTCGTAAGTATGGTGATTCTGAGAGTCCAGATGAGCTGTATTCTATGTTTGACAGGTTTATGGAAGGCCAGAACAAGCTACTATGGCATCTGATTTTAAGGATATCTGCTGGAGCGAATTTCAACATTCTTGTTCCTGAATTTCCATAATGGAAATGTCCTATGACAAGTTCTGGTAGAAGGGTTGAGTTCAATCAAATCAAGAAATTTGAAGAAGAGCTACTTGAGAAAGAGAAGATTGAAGATGAAGACCATATCAGAGTTATTCACAGGAGACTCCTTGATGCTTTCTGTGTTCCAAATCCAGAAGGAGGTACTCTTTCAGATTAGATTATTTGCTCTGATTGCTTAGTATCTAATTTTTGTTTTGAGTATGTGTAATATCTACTGTTCTTATCATAAATGAATGAAAAAGATAAAGTACTATTTGGTGTTAAGACAAGATAACTACTTAACTAGTCTACTATTATGAAAAGATTCAAGTAGTTTTGGCTTCATAAAAAAGGGGGAAATTGTTGGGATATGAATCCTAGAACAAGTCCTAAATGATGATAAAAGATAAAGATGAAGTTTTGATAAGCCAAAAGTAGTTTGAATATTTTCTAAGTGTTGACTGATCTAGTCTAGTTGAGAAGAGTCATCTTGAACAAGACCAGTAGAGTTCACATGGAAAGACAAGTATTGTTTACATTTCAAAAGATAAGTACATTTTATAAGTACTTCATATGTGTTTATATTAAATGATAGATTGTTATTGAGCTGTGGATAATTATTGTATAGAGCTCATAATTTTGAATGTAATAGATAGATTGTCTGTATAGTTTTAAGTTGACTAAGCTATAAGCTTAAAGTAATGTAATAGTCTTGTTAAGATAGAATAGTCTACTGTTGAAGATCGCAAGAGAAGGCTAGACAAGAAGAGTTAAAGTCTACTACACAAGACAGGTGGACTACAAGACAAGTGCATACAAAGACTCCACAAGACAAGTCAACTTGAAGCGAAGTAAAAGTAAAGCGCGTACAAAAGATAAGGATTACAAAGTTAGTTAGAAATAACTACTTTAAACAAGAAACGCGTGGAAGGATAAGAAGATTCTGTTGGAAGTTAGTTTTCAAGAAGAATTGGTTACAACTAACTAAGTTCTTGTTTTTTAAAGTCTATAAATACCTCAAGGTGTTTATCATTTGAGGACTACTGGAAATACATATACTGAAGCTACATACTGAAGAATTGTTCGAAGTTACTCTCAGAGTTTACTGAAGTTCAGAAAGGAAGTCAGAAGTCAATTGAAGGATCAGAAGACTACTACTGAATAAGTTTTTTTTGTGTTGTTTGTTTTTATCAAGTTGCTAGATACTTGTTAAATTTCTAGTAAGATCGTAGACATATCTGGTGGTATAGTCTTAGAAGATATAAGTCTTTTTCTTGGGACTCTAAATCACAAGAGTTCACTTTGTACTCGATTGGAAGAGTTAGTGAAATATCACAACTGGGTTGTGAGAGTGGATGTAGACAAATTGTCGAACCACTATAAATTGTTTGTGTTGTTTACTTTACTGTTTTGTTTAATTGCTTAATTGTACACACATAACTAAACAAGATTAGTTGAGTATAGAACAGAGTTCTCGAATTTGAAGAGTTGAGTATAAACTTGTATTGGGCTCATTGTTAATTTCGTATTCCGCACATTGTAATTCTGATATATCGAAAGATTTTAGAAAAGTCTATTCACCCCCTCTAGACATTTTCTTTAGCTTCCCTCGATATTAACTCAACTTTCGGGACCTACAAACCATATATTTTTAGAAGATACTGTGCTTAAGTCTTATTCTTGAGACTCAAAACTACAAGCTTTTTATAAGAGATTAATATCACAATTGGACTGTGAGAGTGGACGTAGGCCTAGCATTCGAACCACTATAAATAGTAAATACTAGTGTGCTAATATATTGATTTATATATATTTATTATGCTGATTATACTTATTATTATTATTATTATTATTATAAACTGTCAGTCATATTCGTTAAAATCAGTGGAGTATTTATCAAATCGCACAAGTTTACAATTAGTTGATACTAAGTAAAATGATAGACATTATCTTCATAAGCACACATTTTTAAGAGTTTTCATAAATTCACGAGTCTAAACATTTACGGCCTACACAATTCCGCACTAACAGCTAAGTAGATAATTGTCCAACTAACCAGTTAAACAAGTAATCCATAGGTTAATTATACATTTCAACTGTTCTTACACTTCCACTCCCACTTGAAAATTAAAATATATTTATTTGCATACGAATTAATACTTCAATAATTCATCACTCATCTAATAGCACATGAAGTTTTAAAAGTTTGAAAAGTCAATTCATCCCACCCGTATAAACTTTTCACCCTGAACTACCCGTTTAGGGACCTACAAGTGGTATCATGACAGTGGTTCTAATGAGCTACTGACTTTGAATATCATCAATTCTTAATGAAAACTCATTCTCGTCATTTGCCTAAATTTTATGTTGAAGGATATGAATATTGGAAAGTGCGTACGGAGATACACTTTTGCTCAATTCACGATCTAATGTGGAGTATGATTACATTAGGACCTATATCTAGGATTGAAAGTGGGGTGCAACCATCGTGCAGTCTCGGAATGGACAAACCTGATTTTGAAAATGAAGAAGAAATTACACGGGTAGAGCAACAAAAAAAATTCCTTCGAGGGAGGATCACACTATTGAAGGCAGTACTGACGTCGATATCTACCATATATCCTTCTATTTACTACCAAAGAAAACCTTGAGTGCAAAAAAATTTCCTTCGAGGGAGGATCACACTATTGAAGGCAGTACTGACGTCGATATCTACCATATATCCTTCTATTTACTACCAAAGAAAACCTTGAGTGAGCCAATTTTTATTTACAACGTAAATTCTTATGGGAGAGGGGTGATAATACGAGTAAAATTGCATGGATAAAGTGGGATAATATTTTTTCTTCAAGGGTCAACGGGGGTTTGGGAGTTAGAGACTTAGGGAAGTTTAATAGGGCTCTTATAGAAAAATAATTGTGTAGATATTCAAATGAGGGTGAGAGTCTATGGGTTATAGTCGTGTCATCTTTGCACGGTAAATTGGGTATGGGGGAGAGGGGCGGTGAAACGGTGGGAAGTAGCAGGTCATGGTCAGGGTGGTGGAAAGATGTGGTCAATAATGGGGCGGGTGAGAGAGGGAAGTGGTGGTGGGGCAATATTGAAAGAGTAGTGGGGAATGGTACGAATATTAAATTTTGGAAGGAGAGGTCGGTTGGAAATGAAACTTCTAAAAACAAGTTCCCTAGATTATATAGGAACAGTTTGGAGAAAAATAGAGTGGTGGGGAAATTATGCAAGTGGGAGAGAGGAGTGGATGAGTGGGGGGGGGGGTAACTGGCGTAGGAATTTATCAATTAGGGAGATTGGGGGTCTTAATCAATTAATGGCCATTGTGAACCAATTTTCATTGCAGGTCAACAGAAAGGAAAGATGGCGGTGGAAAACAACAAAGAACGGCAAATACAAAACCAAGGAAGCGTATGATGTAATTGTTTCGAGTACAAGGAGAGCGGAAGAAGGGGAGACGCTAAAGCTGTGATTTAACAAAATATGGAGCAAATTGGCACCACTGAAAGTCTCTGCAAAGGCATGGCGGGTACTTTAGGAGAGGAATCCAACACGCGACAACCTTTTGCAGCGGAAGGTAATTCAGAGCACGGGAGACACGAGATGTATTACTTGCGGAAGCGACATGGAGACAACTAATCGTGTTTTCCTAGAATGCCAGAATGCGAAAAAAGTATGGGATGAAATCCACAGGTGGTTGGGTGTATCAACGGTTATGCACAACATGGTGAAAGAACACTTCATTCAACACACTAGCTTGATTCAGGGTAAACGGTACGCTCATTTCAATATTTGTGTTTGGGTATGTACCGTTTAGACTATTTGGAAAGGGAGGAATTCGTTCCTTTTTCATAATGAGAGACTAGAGGCAGAGAAGGCAGCTAACGAGATCAAGGGCAGAATTTGAAGATGATTAGCAATAAATTAGACGGCGTTCCATAACAGATCTTTCGAAGAATGGAGTACAAACCCTATTAGTTTCTTCTGAATGTTTTTGAAAACTATTGTAATCTTTTCTATGCTTTTTTTACCGATAAAAAAAAAAAAAAAAAAAACCTATTATGACTTCTAATATAGCCACAGGAGAGATGAAATTGTTCCAGTCGGCCAACAAGTTCCAAAACCTAGAGCCGAACTCACACCAGATGAGATGAAACAAAACAACCTCAATAGAATAACTAAGAATCTCATCTTAAATACCTTATCTAATGATTATCTTGACAAAATATTTAAATGTAAATCAATCAAAGAGATGTGGGATACATTAGCTATAATGTGTGAGAGAATAAAGTAGATCAAGAAAACTAAACTCATAGTTATTGTTCAAAATTTTGAGACATTTAAAATTTTAACCAGATGATACCATTGATCAGCTAGATGCCAAATTTACCAAAATCATCCATGAGGTAGAATCGCTTGGCAAAAATTACACTAATCATGAGGTAAATCTTAAGGTACTAGATTTTCTAACTAGCATATGCAGAATAAAAATTATTATTACCAAAGATACAAAAGATTTATATGCATGACCCGCTCAAACTCTATTTCAACATCTTAAAGCCTATAAGTTTAATTTAAATTACACTAATATGAACACATACACTCAAACTACATCTTTATTTACTTTATTCATAAAAGTTTATAAAACTATACTTCAATACTCTATTCACTACACATTTTCTTACCATATCTTAAAATTTGGCTAGAACTCTTCTTATTTATTTATTGATATAAATTATACAAATATACATATTAAAAAAAAGATCGAAAAATTGAGATAAAAATTATTTCTGTCGAAAATAAAGAACCATCATAAAATTCGTCTCAAATTTGAGATATTTTAAAATTTCATTACAAATCCGTTGTAAATTTGAGACGACTTTTATTTCCGTCATAGATTTTGTTGACTTCGTTAGTTTGACCATTTTTATCGCAATTAGGGACGATTTTGCGGTCGTCACAAACTTTTCATCACAAATTTGCATGTTTTTTTTGGTAGAGATTTAATCTGATCTTCCTTTTTTTTTTTTTTTAGAAAGAGAATCTGATCAACCTTAAAACCCTTTTATTTTAATTAACACAATTATTCTTTTTAAAGATATACTCGCTCAATGGCGATGTTTATTTCAAGTGTTAATGTTCATATTTTTATAGATTTTTATCATGCTTTTATATATAAGAATAAATTAAGCTAATAGATATATAGAAGGATATAAATGAGAATAGACTAATTAAATATTTTACTTTTATTTTATTATTTAATTAAAAAAACTATTTTTCAATAAACATGATTTGTACTTTTATTTGATTAATTAATTAAAAAAGTTCAAATCTATTTTTTTCAACAAACATGACTGCTACTCTTATTTTATTAATTAATTTTAAAATATAAGAATGTATTTTTCAAAATGAAGGCGGTTTAGGGCTCAAAATCACATATATTTATGTATCATTGAGCCGGAGATTAAATACAAAAATTAAATAATGGCCAGGATTTGTACTAAATAATCGCATACATAAAACGGTTCTCACAATCTCACAACATGTAAATTGAATAAAACAGTGAACATATGATACAATCCGATCATGTTTTTAAGTAAAATAAAGACAAAATGCTTAAATAAAATCTCATTGCATTCGCGACACTGTCTCATACAAAATTCGCAATAAAATAATTTATTAACTACCACTTACTATTTTATTTTATTTTGTTGCAATTTTATTTACTCTTATGAAAGCTGTGTTTATATAAAAAAAATTAAAAAAAAATCTAAGCGGCCGCCTAGGTGCGGTGCAAATCTGCCCGACTATCGATTTTTAATTTCTACAATTTTGATTGAGTGAGAGAATAATATAAATAAGTATTAGACTTATATATCGTACACTCGAGTTGACCACATTGTGCTAATTTAAGTATAAGACTACCGCCTACCGAACTTCAAAAACAAAGTATAGGACCACCATTAGACCACAACCTGATTTATGTTATAATGTTGTCCTTACTAATATATAAACGGTTTCTGCCCATACACTTGAGTGCACAAAAGAAGTGTGAAAAGAGATTTTTGTTAAAAATAAATAAAAGAAGGTGCAACTTTTATAAAAACAGAAAAAACAAAAATTGGTAGATTTTAACGGAAAAAATGTATTACTTGATTGTTAGTAATTATAGCCACAACATCACCATCCAAATCTCTCAGCTTTACGTTTGGGTAAGAGTTTTAAAATTTTATTTTATGAGACAGATCATTTTTAACTAATACTCCATATTTCAATTTTTTTGTTAAACAATCATTTTTTTTTTGTTCTTCGGAGTTTTATGTTTGTTAAAATTCGGCAAAGTAAATTTTACCACACTTAAAAAGTGATACGTCGTAATATTTTAACAAAAATAAGAGATTGTCATTTTTTATTTAAACATTGTCATTTTTAAAATTGGGTCAAGGGAGACCCGTCTCACAAAATGAGATATGTGAGACGGTTTCACCCAGGACCAACTCTCTAAAATATATTTTATTCATTCCAGTCTCCAGATAAGTTTTTATATAGATTTGAACACAAAAAATAAGAAAATGTGATAAGGTAAGGATATTGAGGTCATTTCAACTTTATTAAAGTGATAAAGTAATAGTATTGTGTAAGAAAATATAATGACACAGAGAATAAATAAGTGGAAATTTTAAAAGTAAGAATTGTGAGATTTTTTTTTTTTTTTTTGTGTGAAAACTAATGTGAAACATATTAAAAATAAATGTGTGAAATTGATTAGGGATAAAAAAAGCATGGATTCAATAATTTCCAATAAGCTTTATTACATATATCGTCAGTGTTTAAGAGCATTTGAGTTTACAAACTTTAAAGGGTAAGCAGATAAAAACAATTGTTTTTATCTTTTATTTAAAAATAATTACCACATGTCAATGTATTCAAGAGAATGAAAAACATGATAAAACATCAAAGTCTCCCATAAAACCATCTAACTTGAGTCCTTATACATTCTCTTCTTTTAATTGAAAAGGATAAAATTCATAAAGTGAGATTTTCTTAATATAGTATTTTCTTTGTTAATTTTTATAATTTTCATTTAAATTGAATACAAATTTTAAGGTTAATTGATTGTTTAAGTAAAAAATGAATATTTAAAGATTGAGATAAAATAGTATATAAATATATATATATTTTTTTTATAGAAAATAAGAATTATAATATTGAACATACAAAAAAGAAATTAAGAATTATCACCCTCAAAAAAAAAAAAAAATAAGAATTATCATTTTATGATTAAAATAAAGGATCTGATAAACCGACTCCTTTAGAGATTAAACGTGCCACACAACACTTGTCTCTTAGTATAACCCATGATATGTCTTGCTATCTTGATACTCCCTTCACAAGAGCTGAAATCAATAGGGTTGTGAACGATCTTAACCCTTGGAAAGCTCCGGGGCCAGATGGTTTTCCAGCATCGTTTTATCAATCAAACTGGTCGAATATTATTGGGGATGATATTTCAACTGCCATGCTTAATGTTCTTAATGATGATGGATCAATTGATGAATGGAACAAGACAATCATTACTCTTATTCTGAAAATTAATGATCCAACTATTGCTGAGCACTATAGACCAATTAGCTTGTGTAATGTCAGCTATCGAATCTTAGCTCGTGCCATCACAAACAGGCTCAAAAGTATCATGGGAAGCATTATTGATCAATGTCAAAGTGCTTTTGTTCCTGGGAGACTTATTAGTGATAATATTCTTCTTGCTTATGAAGGAATGCATTATTTAAAATCATCAAAGAGCAAGGAGGTTTTGCGGCCTTGAAACTGGACATGAGCAAAGCATATGACAGGCTTGAATGGTCGTTTCTAATGGAAGTATTGCAAACTCTTGGTTTTTCGAGTAAATGGATTAATCTCATCTGGAAATGTGTCTCTTCAGTATCATATTGTGTTAAGATTAATGGTGATCTTACAAGTAGTTTCTATCCTTCCAGAGGGCTTCGACAGGGTGATCCCTTATCACCTTATCTTTTCGTTTTATGTGCTCAAGTTTTTTCATCCATCATTTCTAAAGCCACAGCTGTTAAACAAATCTCGGGAATTAAAATTGCACGCACAGCTCCTATCATCTCTCATCTCCTTTTTGCTGATGATAGTCTTCTTTTCCTGAAAGCAACAAAGGTGGAAGCTCAAGCATTGAGAAATTGTCTTTATGTGTATGAAAGAGCTTCGGGGCAGTTGATAAATCGGGATAAATCTTCAATCACTTTCAGCCCACATACGTGTCAATTGAATATTGATGAGATGAAAAATATTTTGGGCATACGATCTTCAAAGGGGCATGAATTATATTTGGGGCTGCCAACAATGATTCCCAGAGCTAAAAAAATCAAGTTTGGATACTTAACTGATAAAGTCCGAAAGAAGATCATGTCAAGGAATCACAAGTTTTTCTCGGAAGGAGGTAAGGAAGTACTTATTAAAGCGGTCTTACAAGCAATTCCGGCTTATGCCATGTCTTGTTTTAGAATTCCGGTTTCTATATGCTCGGAGATGGAAAGGATTATTGCAGGTTTTTGGTGGGGAGACAATGAAGAAGGGAGGAAGTTACATTGGAGAAAATGGAAAGTCATGTGTAAGCCTAAGGAAGAAGGGGGCTTAGGATTCAGATGTTTTGTTCATTTCAATAAAGCTCTTCTTGCAAAGCAATTATGGAGGATCTCTACAATGCACAACACTTTGCTTAGCCAGGTTTTTAAAGCACGTTACTTTAAACATTCAAATGTGTTGGAAGCGGAAGTGGGATCCAACCCGTCTTATGTTTGGAGATCTTTGGTGTGGAGCAAGGAACTTTTGGAAGAAGGGGTACGATGGAGAGTTGGTAATGGCAAGGATATACATGTGTTTAAAGATAAGTGGGTTCAAGGGCTAAAGGGAGGAAGAATAAACTCAAAAATTGCAAGTGCCTCTACAGTTAGCCGGTTTATTACTAACAGTGGAACATGGAATGAAGACTTGATTTGAAGAGCTTTTTTGCCTTTTGAAGCTGATGACATACTTAAAACCCCTTTATATGAAGAGAATGAAAAGGATCAATTATTTTGGCAGAACTCTTCAACAGAAAAGTATTCGGTTGCATCTGGATATGCCTTATCTTTTTTGCAAGAGTTGGAAGAAGGAAGAGAAGAAAGGCCAAGCTCCTCTGATCAGAATATTGCAAGGCACATCTTCAAGGAAATATGGAATCTGAAGGTACCACCGAAAGTTCGTATTTTTTGGTGGAAGTTTCTGCATGATTTAATACCTACGGAAGGTAATCTAACTGATCACCATATTCTTATTAATCCTAAATGTAGGTGTTGTGGATCACACTTTGCAGACTCTTTGCATTGCATGTTTAAATGTCCTTTTGCAAAAAACACATGGAAGAAATTTGGATTTTGGAGCCTGCTGAAAAACTGTGCCAAGGGGATAGTAAGGATTTAATTTTGTTGTTGGGAAAACATGTTAATTCGGAATGTTTGGCTCTCATATTCATGGTGGCATGGGCAATATGGAAAGAACGATGTTCTTGGATACATTCTGATGAAAAAAAGCAATATGCTGGATAAAAAAGCCAATCATTTCAAGATTGAGTGGGTATTCTCGTATTGGCAAGATTTCATGTTGTCCAACATTGTGGGAAGAAATAATTCAGAATCTATACTCAGACAAAAGGAGAAACGCCCACAACATGAGAGTGGCAATTTGTTGTTTACAGATGCAGCTTTTAATCAGGAGAAACATTTTTTTGCAGTTGATTATGTTCGGATCAATACAGACAAATCTATCTTATTTGCAGGGTATCAGCATATTTTCAATCCAGGAACCGTGAGTGCTGCTGAATTACGAGCAATTGAAATTGGTCTCATCAAGTGTGTTCAAAAGAATCTACAAGTGAAGGGTATCAGGTCGGACTCCAAGGTAGCTATAAACGCTCTTACGTCTAAATGTATTTTAGATTATTATGAGAATGGTATTGTGCAGAATATTAGGAGTATATTGCAAGAAATCCTAGTGTGGGATTGTCAGCATATACCAAGAGAACAGAACAGAATCGCACATGCCCTTTCGCAGCTTCTCTATAACACTTCATCTCCTCACGACTGGAATGAAGGTGATTGTCCACAATATATCAAGGATCTAGCATTTGAAGCTTAGTTTTCTTGTGTGTCCTTGTTGTATTGTCAAAAAAAAAAAAAAAAAGGATCTTATAACGACTGTCCACATAATTGGATGGGGGCACTGGACTGGACCCCTAATTTTTTAAAATTAATATACTTAAAATTGGAAATATTATTTCAAAAAAACTAGTCTTTCTTTGTTTTAAATTATTATTTAATATTTTTAATTTACTCAGTTTAATTTAATCTTTAACTTAACACTTAATTTAATTAATTGAAGTTCAATTTCAATGGTATAAACGCAACCAATTGTACTTAAGTATAATTCTTTAGGTGCATTTTAAAAACTAATACTGAATTTGTTGTGCAATAATTAAATTTTTATGAAGTTATAAAGACATGCATGGAAAATAAAATATGTTTTTGTCAAGATATTCCGCATGTTATGAGATTGAGATTCTTATTAAAGACAATATAGTCCAATTTAACTAATAAATTAGAATATTATATTCTTCATTTTTTTAATGAAATCGCGTTATTATAATTACTCCATCGGTTTCACTTTAAGTGTCTCTTTAGGATTTTTTTTTTTCTTTCTAAAACATCGGTCCCTTTTGAATTTTCTAAGAGATATCAAAGTAGTAATTTTTTCAACTTTGCCCTTTTCATTATTGTGTAAGAATGTATATTATGATCACACATGCTTCATTAATCATTTGTAAGAGAGTATATTAATTAGTTCATACAAATTCATATTAATAATAAATAATTACTTTTTAAATATTTGTGAAAATCAAAAGTGATAATAGTGGAAATGGAGTATTATTCTTAATTGAGAAAAGTTTTGGATGAGACCGTGTCATATATCATAGATAAAATTCCATTTTAATATTTAAAAATTATTTTTCTTTAAAATATAATTGGGTTGAGACCCATATATAATTAATAATGTACTACATCTTTATATAAATGAGACATATGTCTCCCCGTAAATTTTTGTGTTCTTAATTTTCACTATTTCTAAACTCCGTATGCTATACAAAATTACAAATGTTATCTTTCTTAAATACTACATTTCGTTTAGTATTTTATTTTATTTTATTCAATTACATTTAATTTGTTTTAGTGATATAATATGTATTCACACAAGTAACATAACAAATACATTAAAATATTAGGCACACAAAAAACATTAATTTTAATGTATTGTGATTTGTGAGCAATTTCACATGGCTTTGAAGTTCGGGAAATTGGATAAGGCAGCAACTCCACTTTAGATTCGGGCCAACCCATTTACAGCCTCAACTCGGGATCCGTATATTTTAACCGATTTAAATTAAATTATAAATAATGTATTTTTTTTATCATTTAATATACATACAATCGATTATAATTTTATATGTTGGTGAAATTTTATTTAGGTCTGATAACTCATCTATCTTGTGCTAATTTATTGTACCAAATTCTACCAATTTTTTTTTTATTAGACTGAACTCTTATGTTCATACATGTAACTTGTTCCTATTTAATATTTAAATTAATACTATACAATATGTGAGCTAATATTATACGAACTAATACTATACTCTATTTTTTATTATAAAAGGAATGTTTTCGAAAAATATATATATATTAAAAAAATATAATTGTATTTTCTGAAAATCTATTACTCAGTAGTCAGTACTCTAATTTCAACCCTGTCTCTCTCTTCTCTTACATCGATTGCTATTGAAAAAGACTTCGATTAATTTGTAGATTGATTTGCTTTCTAATTTTATTGTAGGTTCTAGTGTACATGAGTATTTTACCAAATTTATACATGCTATATCAAAAATAAAATTTTCTTTGTTAATTATTTGGTACTTAATTCTCATTTTTAGCTAATATCTGCAGTTCTGCACTTAATTAAAAACCTTAATATTCCTTTCTTTTATTTTATTTTAAATCTCTTGTACTCTGAATTTTGATAGAATTGCAAATATATGTACTGATATACACTAGATTTCACAGAAATCCCAAAAGTCACCAGATTTTGTTACTACTTGCAAGTTTAAATTTCTTATTTAGAAGTCAAATTTAATTTATTCCCAATAATACTAGACAAAACTTCTAAAAACTCGAGTTGATGGGATTTTTTTTTTCAGGTATCAAGATTGTGTATATAAAGTATTACGGTTTAAAAATTAAATATGTTTTTTAATCAATGACACTTTATATACATAACAATCTAACAAACAGTAACACTAAAAAAATAGTTCACGTAAACCCAAGTTTACTAGAGACCTACTCATTGTTCAAAAAGAAGTTCGCATTAATTGTGTATACAGATATGACAAAAAAGATAGACAATTTATTTTTTCAGAGTTACCGCCCTAATAAACAAAATATTATTGTGATAGAGCACTTATATAAGTCGCGGCTAAAGTTGAAAAAATAAGATCACATTCCCAATGTATCATAAGATTCCCGTCCTCATCCGCGAAATGAGAAAAAAAGTGGAGTCTTTGTCGTATTTGCTTCTCCCGACAGTTGGTCAAGTAACAAAAAAACTATATTTCCGTTACATCGTTATGGATTGATTTAGTTAGACGCTGCAGTGAAAAGTGTGTTGAACCATAAATGTTTTTGTACATGCACTTTATTTTGTCCCCACTTATGAAATGTCGACACGCCAACATAATGAACATTGCGATGAGAAGAGCTTCGCTTAGAAAAATAAAAGAAATGTGTACCGCACGATACACTAAAATAGACCTAAAATGTCACACCCTGGGTTAACTTACGTAAATTCGAATTTACTGAAGACCTACTCATTGTTCAAAAAAAAAGTTCGCATTAATTGTATATACAGAGATGACAAAAAAGATAGACAATTTTTTTCCTAGTAAACAAAATATTATTGTGATAGGCCACTTATATAAGCCGCGACTAAAGTTGAAAAAATAAGATCACATTCCCAACGTATCATAAGATTCCTGTCCTCATCCGTGAAATGAGGAAAATGCGGAGTCCTTGTCGTATTTGCTTCTCCCGACAGTTGGTCAAGTAACAAAATGTTATATTTTCGTTACGTCATTATGGATTGATTTAGTCAGACACTACAGTAAAAGTGTGCAGAATCAAAAATATATCATAAGTGTTTTTGTACATGCACTTAATTTTGTTTTGACTTATGAAATGACAAGCCAACACATCAGACGTTGCAACGAAAAGAACTTCGTTTAGAAAAATAAAAGAATAAACTACTATAGACCTAAAATGTCATACCTTGAGTTAACTTACATGAACTCATTATCACATTTACATGCCTGAAAATTTTCATTTAATTTATTTTTTCCCTATATATGTTAGTACTAGTTGATTTACTGATTTTTTAACCTTGTCAATTCAAGTTATCCTTTCCTATGTAATTCATCTGATTTTGTCTTCTTTTCTTGGTTGTGGTTATACTGCTACACAAAGCAATGATTTCGACTGATGTAATATTTTTATATATAATATTCATTTTAAATTTATTATCTATTTTTAAACATTTAATTAATTTTGTTTCTTTGTTGCAGGTTGAGACAATACAATTCTGAGCAAGTAGCAGGCTTTGTTTTTTATGCTTTTGAACATTGCAAAAAAGCTTCAATAAAAGGCACCCCCACCCCACCCCACCCACCCCCCTCTTTCTGACTTTTCTCTGTTACTATACCTAAATATACATTCTGCACAGAAAAGCCTCTTCTCTCTCTTCATATACATACATGTTAGTGTGTATGTATATGTCACTGTGTGTAACCGTAATCAAAAGAAAACAACACAGCCCTACTCACCTTTTTCACTTAAAAGTTAAAACCCTAGTTTTACATTTAATTCTCCACTTTTCCCCCCAATTATAAATAACGAAGCAGAATTAGCTGAAAAGGCGATTCAGGAAAGGTATGAAAGTGGTAATATGGAGGTGGATCAGATCCGTTGTAACAAGCTTCAGAGAATCAGCAATGGCGCCTTTGGAAATTTCGATACCAAATTAGGCGACGACGGGGAGAAAATGGACGACCACGACGAAGACGAAGGGGAAAACAAGCGGAGTGGCGCCGATCTTGGCGGCGGCGGTGACGGTAGCGGGAGGTTGTACGGCTGGCCTTCGTCGCGAATTGTTAGGGTTTCGAGAGCTTCCGGCGGGAAAGATCGGCACAGCAAAGTTCTGACCTCGAAAGGACTGAGAGATCGGAGGGTAAGGCTTTCGGTTAACACAGCGATTCAATTTTATGATTTGCAAGACCGATTAGGTTACGATCAGCCGAGTAAGGCGGTGGAATGGCTGCTCACGGCGGCGGCGAGCGCGATTGAGGAGTTGCCGCCGATGAATACTAATTTTCTGAACAACCCTAGGCTGAGTGCTCCCGCCGCTGGGGGTGGGAATTCGGGGCAATTCCAACTCGAGGCGGCGGCGGCGGCGAAATCGTCGCCTGGAAGTAGCAATTCTGGAAGTAGCAAAGGCTCTGGAATTTCTATTTCCAGATCTGAAAGCCGGATGAAAGCAAGGGAAAGGGCTAAGGAAAGGGAAAAAGAGAAGGATTCTTCTTCTTATGTTACTTCTTTCACTGAGCTTTTGAGTGGAAGGAATAGCTCTATCAATGGTGGTGGCCCTGATTACTTTACTAGTGGGCTATTTGGACAGCCGCCGCCGCCTCATATGTTTAGTGTGCCGGCGGACCACCACAACCACCACCATCCGCCGGAGTTGCAACCCTTCACCTTTGCCTCAGATAACTTTCCCGCCGTCAATAGGGGGACCCTTCAGTCCAATTCTCCATCTCCGCCGTCTCTTCTGCCTCCAAGCTTCTACTCCGGCGGCGCCCCTATGGATAACCATCATCATTTCCTCACCGGATTCGACGCCCGTCTGCAGCTTCACTATGGCCAAAAGGAGAAAGAGAAAAACTAAGGTAATCATCAATTAATTAATTAATGTCATGTTGTTAAATTTTCTTGGATTAATTTGTTTTTATCTGGATTCTTGTTTTTAAGGGTTTCTTTGTTGTTGTTGTTGTTGTTATCATTAATATTTATGTTTAAGTTAGTTGTTGATTAATTTGTGTGATGTTTGATTTGACATTTTCTAGTACTATGAAACATATTTTTCTAATTTTCTTGGGGAATTACAAAAAAAGAGAGCATTGAAACGTGGGAATGGGGAGGCTGTCTGTAATATGTGTAGCATGCCTACGGCGGAGACAGGTGCGCATTTTAGCAGCGCCACCGTATTAGGTTTCGTGTGGGTTGAAATGGAACAATATTATGTTTAAAATTATTTAAATGGAGAAAAGTGTATGTCGCCTTTTAACGTAGCTGCCACATTGTCAGTCAGAAACGTTTTAGCTGGAGCTCCATCACACAGCTGTGGCGCCCTGTCTTTATTTATTAATAAAAATATATCTTAGGGCTCACTCTCTCATAAATACCAAATCTTTTTCAACATTTTGGGTTGTTATTTTAATTTTAAATTTAATTGTACAAACACTAATACTCCATTTGTTGCCATTCGATTCAACGCACATGGTTAGTTTTTGAAAAACAATTAAAGATGATAACACAAATGGAAATTTGACTGGTGTATTGTATATAATTATTTGTTTTATCATTTAGTTTCAAATATTAAAAATGTCAAAAGCTGTTAAATCGTCTTACCATTTTTTCCCGTACCCTTTTAATTTATATTTCAAAATTTTGAGTTAGAGCAACCTTTTTTTTTTTCAGAATTTTATTTTTGTCAAAATGAGGTCAGTGTATTTTTTGACCAAACTTAAAAAGTGATGCTCCCTCTCATTCATAATATATGATTTTTTGACCTTTTTTTTTTTATTTTTACAAATTATACGACGTTTTGCACTAATAAACTCTTAGATAGTAATAATTTTTAATGTATAATTTTAAAGCAATTAATTAGGGGTTTAGTAAGAAATCATTAATTTTAACACATTTTTTACTTAAATATTATCACCTGTTACATTGGGGTCAAGAGTGACACGTTTAATTGAATGTAATTCGTGAGACGGTCTCACCCAAGACCAACTCATTAAAAATATATATCACATCATCAATCATCATTAGTTGTATAAGAAATTAGCTTGGTTTATTAAATTGCAATAAATAATCACTTCTTGTATTGAATTGTAATTTTCTTTAAAAATAAAAATTAATACCTTCGTCTATCTTTATAATTTTCATTTGAGTTGGATACGAATTTTAAGAACAGAAGATAACATAGTGTGTGAGTAGTATTATTTTTAATAGATAAAAAAAGTAAAGCAAGATTTATGAATATGAAATTGATAAGTAACCAACACATCATGATTATTATTATTATTTTTTTAATGTATTTTTGACATGAATACCAACTCGATCTAGTTAACTTTTGAGATATTCGAGACCTTAACTCCATTACTTTTGATATTTGAAATTAATTGTTTTTAATTAATAACTTCATATGCAATGCTATTAATTTTAAATATATGAGGTAGGCTTTTGGTGGTTAAAATCAAATACCAAGTGCTTCACGAAATATAATTAAAGATTTTAAGTATATGATGATATGAGTTGTAAGATGTTATAATTGGCTTCTACTGCGAACAACATTCCTTTTTTTATTAAAAGGCTCTAATTGAATTATATGTGTGCATAATAGTGTCATTTTATAATAGATATAGCGTGTATTGATAATTTTATAATCGGAGAAATTTTTCTATTTGAAATTGAAGAGATATGCGATTAAACATATATACTCTATTTCCTTTTCCTTTTCCTTCTGTTTTTTTTTATATATATAATTCACTTTTTTTATATACAATTTATTTAGTACGGAGTACGTACACTATTGATTAGTATAACAATCGTGAAAAAATGTAATATCATATTATATAATGTGATATCCCAAATGCTATACTCATATAATGTATCATAATTTATTTTTCTGTATAGGGAAATTAATAGCCATTGAAGTTAAATTTGATCTCGATTTAATAATAAATTATAATTGAAGGGTACAAGGGAGAACTTGGCTAGCTCTTTATATATGTATATTGAACCTTTTCATTTCTTTTTGTATTGTATTATAATATTCCAATCTTAGGTTTTTATACCATTTACCCCTTTCTCATAATGAAAAAAATTTCATCAAATGAAAACTATCCATTCATTTTTTTGATATTTTATTAGTATATTTTTATGGATAGCTTTCACAAGGGGAAAGAAGTATAATATCATAGATGGATACATTACGTAGGTAAATAAAATGAAATTGACAAACTATACTAAAAGTGGATATATATATACATTTGGTGGGCTAGGTTCCTCGAACCATCAAAATTCATTAATTAAAATACAAAAATGAGTGAAAATACACTTATTTTTTTAGATTTGTCTCAGATGAGAGTTTTCTTGTGTGTATTAGTATTGGATGAGAGAGATAATATGTCTGTTTGAAGAAGTCTTTTTGTTAGAATAGGAGGGGTGTTTTGCTGAATTTATTACTGTATATTAATGGTGTAACAAAACTAATACAGTGGAGTACTAGTTCTTATTAAAGCTATAATACATGTTGAATTTTCCATTTTTTGTATTGTCAGAGAACAAGCAGAATTGTAGTAATATGTTTGGCTTACTCTGAAAATTATAGGTATAGATTTGATGTGTTTTTTGACTTTGTTCCTGAAAATTAAGCCAACAGGTTACTCACATTGCTATGTGTTTTTGGTGTGAAAATGAGGCAATAATTCTTTTTTTTTTTGGAACCCAAATATTAGGCAATAATTTAATACTGAAAATATGTCAATAACGTAGAATTTATTTTTTCCATTGGCGGATGAAATTCCTGATGAATATTCAATTGATTTCTCATGAACTAAGAAAATTAGAAATAATTCCTCATTCATTTCGAATAAATGCTCCTTGAACAACCTCCAATTCGTACATTTGTTTGTTGATGTCAATTTTCGTGAGTGCGTGAAGGATGTTTTGAATTAATGCAAGAGCACTATACGCAAACTCAGCCCATGGATATTGCTGATTAGGTGTTTGATGAATTGCCTAAGGGGTGAAATTCAGGCCCTGCTAGTGGGCTTCCATTGCAATTTCAGATTTTTCTTCCCTTTTTCATTAAATTTTCTTAAGATTTGGTAAGATACGTTCCAATCTTTCTCAGATTTGTTCCAATGTATTTTTGGCTTTCATTCCGTTGAAATTTCTCAGGCCTTTTCGCAGATATGGTGTACATATATTTCTTTATTTATACTAACGTTAATAGAAGAATTTTGGGTTAACACCGTTTTTTTTTTTAAATATGAAACTTGACACATGTCGAGTGTGGAATAGCAAATCTGTAGTATATATGAGAAATTGGAATCTAAACTTTATAATAATTGTGGTGTTTGTGTTTTGCATGCTGATCAATTTATACTATTACAAATTCTTTTATGCAATGGAGTGTATAGTTACACTTCAATTTAATTTTTTTGATTTCAACATTTGATCAAATTTATTGAAGTCCAATTCCAATTTTATAGGTGTAATCAATTGCACCAAAATATCATTCTTATAATATATATATGATGAATCTCAAATTTTCGTAGGTGGGCAGTTAGGGCATGTTTGTTTTGGGATGGGAAATCCGGATTTGGGATTTCGAAACTCCACCCCCGTTACAGTTTGGGATTTAGATTCAGGATTTCAAAATCCCACCATATAAATATCTATAAACCCTATAAAATTCAACCCTGTTAATACCTACAAACCCTATATAAATACTTATAAAATCTATAATCCTATTCTATAAAGTTAAATCATACCCTACATAAATCTCAAAACAAACACAAAACATAAAAAGCATTAGAATTTTAAAATCCACTAGATTTTGAAATCCGAATTTCAAAATCCTCAAAATCCCAAAACAAACATGCCCTTAGGGTTTTTTTACTCTTTGTTCTTGTCAGTTTTCACAAACTTTTGAAATTAAACGTTTTGGGTTGAGCTGTTATTCGACCTAAATCGAGTATTTGAAGTTTGAATTTGACTTAAGCTCTTATCGAGCCGAGCTCTCCTCGATAACATTGACGAGCAAAAAAACAAGCTTGGTTCGACTCGTTAACAAGTGTAATGAGCCTATCGAGTCGAGCCTAACAAGCCTAATGGAATTAAAAGAAATTTTTTTTAGCTATCAAGCCTAACGAGTTGAGCTCGAGTCGACTCGTTAATAAATTGAGTATCTAACGAGCTCAAGCTAACGAATCGAGCCGAGCTCACGAGCATTTCAATTCGTTTAACAACACATGTTTTACTTTTAGGTCTTTTTACTTTTTCTACCATATTCAAGAATGAAATGTTTATTAAAAATAATTAATAAATTTAAACGATTAAATATAAAATTAGATTACAAAAAATAAAGTTTATATATTATGCAATCAGTAAATTTTACGTAATGTATATTGCAATCGGATATACATGATGCAAATTGAAAAACGAAATATAATACAAATTGTAAAAGGATGTTGACCCATAAAGACATTGCACCAAATAGGGACGGACTTATGTATATGCCAAGGGGGGCCATGGCCCCCCAACCTCACACCACTTCTATATATACTAGTTTGTGGCCCGTGCGATGCACGGGTCAATTGTAATTTTATTATTAAGATTTATAGAATTATTGTCCAAAAAAAATCTTTTATATTGCTTAATATAGATTAATTTAAAAAAATCCATCATATTATTATAGTTTCTGAGTTTTCTGCAGACTTTTTTAAAAAATAGTTTTTGAATAGATAGAGCTTTTACCACAACACCAACAACTTTTCTGACATTCCCTTCAAAATCAATTTTACTTCTCAATAGCTTTTGTTCTCTAACAATGAAGTGTTTGCAAATAAAAAAATGAAGACTTAATATAATCCTGAACATTGTAGCATTGTCATTATAGAAAAGTTTGATCCACATAGTATAACTTGCTTAATTTAAATTGAAGAAAATACATAAAAATAGAATCAATTGCACAAATGCAATTTTCTTGATACTAAACAATATGTCAATCTTATTAAAGTCTAGAAAAATAAGAAGTTTAATCTTTCAATATTTTTTAAACAGTAATATCTTTATGGAACCCACTTGCACTCTTGCAGTCTAAAATTGGCACATGAACTCTGTTCAGGCATGGATACATGAAACTTTGAAAAACACTTTCCCTCATTTCTTCTTATGCACCATTTTGAAAAATAGAACAAAAAAAGTAGCAAATAGTCGATTAACATTGCCAATAAATTTCTTCTTATGCACCATAAATTACCTGAGATGGCGAACCACCAAATTGATGAATCTAGATTTACAATTTTCACTGAACACCATAAACATATATCAAACACCAGTTAGTTCTACCATAATCGATAACTAAAAGTCCAAAACATAATCAAGTTTATACAGTGCATATGACAAATCACCAAATGAGAAACTTAATCAAGTTTATAAACATTGTTACCTCATGAGCTCCCTGAAAATGTCAAGGTAAACCAATGCAACTGCCAAGAGCAACATATGTAGCCCTACCATCAATATCCTTTAAAATGACATAATGAAAAATGCTAAACTCATGTATATTAAACACAATTTATTTTTTTACCCAAACATAAATCAAGATAGAGATTTGTGGTGGACACCAAAACTTGATTTTATACAACACCATTGATTTATTTCCCTCACACGTATATCTCATAAAAAAAAAAAAAGACACTCACAGCAACAACAATTTAATTCGTTTCACCATCATTTATGAAAACGCACAATTTAATTATTCAAATTCAAACCAACAGTACATAGTATATTTAGCTGCAAACTTGAAATGTGTCCCATTGGAAGGAACTAACCTGCAAGGAGAAGAGAGCCATAAGTTATAACAACACCAAAATGTTGTTTCATGAATTAAAAAGATTAAAAGGTCAATTATTGAAAAGTTATTAATAGACCTCCACAAAGACTGAGTATCATGCTCAAGGTGACATCCAACAATTGAAATGAAACAAATCCAACCACAATGCTACACTACTCCACGTGGGGACACTTCACCTGCACACACAAACACTACAAAAAAAGGGCGTTTTAGAGACGGATTTACCGACGGATTTTCCGTCGGCCGCCTGTGTTACCGATGGATTTGCCGACGGAAAGTCGGCCGTCCCCTTTTTCGGCGTCAGCATTTTTTACCGACGGATTTTTGAATTCCGTCGGAAATTCCGACGGATTTGCCGACGGATTTTCCGTCGGAATTGCCGACGGATTTACCGAGGGAAATTCCGTCGGTATTTCGAACAACCCGTTTAACAAACCGGGTCAACATTCCGTCGGTAATTCCGTCGGAAAGAATGAATTAAAATAATTATAAAATAAATTAGAATAAATTAAAATGATTATAAAAGAAATTAATTTTTGAATAAATATTGATTTCGAAATTCACATGCCGACGGAATTTCCGTCGGCATCTGACCGACAGCAATTTACCGAGGGAATATCCGTCAGTAAAACAAAAAATGAATAAAAAAAATATGATTTCGAAATTCACATACCGACGGAATATCCGTTGGCATTTTACCGACGGAATATCCGTCAGTAAAACAAAATATTAATAAAAAAAATATGGGTGGCCGGGGAGGCCCCGACCAGAATTTCATTTTCCGACCAGAATAATTATTAACCAAATTGTTATCAAAAAATTCATCACAGCATTGTCAGCATAGAGTAATACAAAAAACATACTCCACTAACATAGAGTGCTTATAACTTAACTGCATAACCAAAGCATCAAAACTTGTATTAGATTATGCTAAACGATTACCACTTTTTTTTAGCAGAATACGAACAATTAAGCTTCCTTTCCGAAGATTGAAGAAGAAAACAAAAATGATATATGCAACACATACAATTAGGATCCAAAATTCATATCCCAATACCCCCTTCAAGATCTATAAACACATTTGATATCATTACCTCCACAAAGTTGGTAAATTTAGGATCCCGATTCACAACTAACCGATGAACCTGCAACATCAAAGTGAATAAAAACTTCAAAATTCAACCGAAACCTGAAATCGAGTTGTAAATCGAAATCACAATTAAAAATAAATAAATTACCTCGTACTCAACCTTGTGCTTCTCGGATTGGGGCCGAAGAGTGGAGGGAGGCGAGGTGGGGGGAATGGGGCCGAAGAGTGGAGGGAGGCGACGGTGGTGGCGGCTTCGCCGGTGGTGACGGTGCCGGCGGCGTGCCGGAGAGTGGCGAATGTTACGGTGCCGCCGTGGTGGAGGCTGTCGCAGCCGGAGGAGTGGCCGGTGAGGTAGTTGTCGAAGAGTGGAGGGAGGCGAGGTGGTGGAGGGAGGCGAGGTGGGGGGGAATGTAAAGAGGAAAGTTTGGAAAGAAAACCCTAGGTTGAGGTTTTATATAAGGGGTTTTTTTCCGTCGGCATGTACACATACCGACGGATAATCCGTCGGTATTTTTCAAAAAGTAAATACCGACGGAAAGTTAATTCCGTCAGCATTTTGGCGATTTTTTTTATTTTTTTTTTAAATAATTCAATTATTTCTATATACTAGACCTACTAAATTACCAAAATATTTTTTAAAAAAATCACAAAATTCATTTCTTCCACATATATTAATATATATATTGGTTGTGACTTATATTTATAGTAAATTTAATTTTTATAATTTGTACCTAAATGATAAATAATTAAATAACTTTTATAAAATAAGAAATAAATACATTACATTAATTGAATTAATTTTCATCTTCATCGTCTTCATCCTCCTCTTCGTCCTTATCCTCCTCCTCATCATCATCTTCCTCATCCTCATCCTCATCCTCCTCCTCATCCTCATCTTCTTCATTCTCCTCTTCATCCTCATCTTCATCCTCTTCTTCATCCCCCTCCTCTTCACCTTCAATTTCGATTAATTGGGGATTTGCAACCGTCAAGGGTACAGAAAGATTGAAATCTCCCGTAAAGACTTCAGTTGGAGTCTCTATTTGTTCTGCTTGAAATGGAGATTCATCTTCAGTATTTTTGTCCTTTTTAGGGACTTCTACCATTGACCTTGCCTTTACTTTGCAAACAGCGTGCCATTCATAACCACGTGGAGCTCCCGGATATGTGCAGTAGTATACTTGAGATACTTGATGGGCAAATACAAATGGATCATCCCCAACATACGCCCTTTTCGAACTAACATCAACGAGCTTGTACTCTGGGTGAATTCTTGTTCCTAGATGGCCTGAATCAAACCAATGACACTTGAACAACACTACAGTCTTTGTTGGATATCCTGGATATTCTACTTCGACGACTTCCCGTAACACCCCAAAGTAATCACTTGCATCTGCATTGTAATTCGCACTGCTAACGCAGACGCCACTGTTGGTAGTTGCCTTTGTCGATGCATACCCAGACGTATGAAATCTGTAGCCCTTCACAATATAACCGTTGTAAGTCTTTACACGACGTAGTGGTCCCTTGCTGAGATCTCGTAAGAATCGACTGTCTAGAGCGTTATCCCGTCCCTATACGGCTCAATTTAAAATTAATTAAAATAAATATTAATTTATTTACGTAAAACATAATTAATTAAATGGTACTCACATAACGTTCGAACCATCGGGAAAATTCACGTTGAATACGAGCATCTATATATGCATCTGAGATGTTTGGTTCTGCTCGTCGTAGTTCTTGAGTGTACATCCTAATTCACAACATTCAAAAACTTGGTTAATATTAAATGACATAAATGAAGTGGTATTTAAATAGACGATTTATATATGAAATACTTACTCAATGTATGGCTGAACTTCATCACAATTCAACAACACATACGTTTGTGCTATTTCCGCCTCCGAGTTCGTCTCCCAATATCGTTCAGTGGGTTTTCCTATTGGCCGTCCCTTAGACTTGAATATGGAGAGCATTCCATCGACCTCTTCACTGATATCGTCAGCGGATGTACCACCGAAGTTACGTGGAGCACTTCTTAACTTTGTGTTGACGTGGTCTTCAAAGTAATAAGAACAAAACATGCCAACCTCTTCATTCAAATAAGCATTCACAATCGATGCTTCAACGTTTGCCTTTTGTTTAGCATTGCGTTTCAAGTTGTGGAGATACCTGATATACACACACACACACACACATATATATATATATATATATATATATATATATATATATATATATATATATATATATATATATATAAAACTTATATGAATGCATGTGTAATTGTAATGAAATAAAAAAAGTAAGATTTTACCTTTCAAATGGGTACATCCACCTGTATTGCACCGGACCACAAATTCTCGCTTCATACGCTAAGTGAATGGGTAAGTGTTCCATCGAGTTAAAGAAGCTAGGTGGAAAAATTTGTTCCAACTTACACAAAATCACTGGAATGTCTTCATCTAAACGAATCATATCATCGATCGTGATCGTTGTAGCCGTTAAATCTCTAAAAAATAAACTTAATTCAGTGATAGCCCTCCACACATTGAGAGGAAGAAGTTCTCGGAACGCAATCGGTATCAAGCGTTGCATAAATACATGACAATCATGACTCTTCATCCTTGCAACCTTACCCGTTGTTGTGTCTACGCATCGACTCAAGTTCGACACGTAGCCGTCCGGAAAGTTCAACTCCTTTATCCACCTACACAATCTTTGTTTTTGTGGCTTATCCAGTGTGTAGCTAGCCTTTGGAAATTTACCTGTACGCTCATCCTTTTTCAACTCTGGACGGCGACAAAGAGTGTCCAAATCCTCCCGAGACTTTGGAGTGTCTTTCGTCTTGCCTTCCGTGTTCATGATTGTGTGGAACACATTGTCAAACACATTCTTTTCAATGTGCATCACATCCAAATTGTGTCGTATCAATAGTGAACTCCAGTATGGTAAGTCCCAAAAAATACTCCTTTTGTTCCAACCACCCTCAATTCCTCTGTTGTGTTCCGCTGCATTTTCCTCAGTACTTTTTTTCAACCCCGTCACTTGAACCTCATATAACAACCTACGTCCTGTACGGAGAGTAAATTATAAGTGACACTAAAAGCAATAGATAAATATACGTTTAGTACTCGATTATTAAATAAATGTATAAAATACCATCTCGTAGTGGAGGTCGATTGTTTGTGACTGCTCTGTTTTTTACGAAGTTCTTCTTATTTCTTCGAAACGGGTGACCTTGAGGTAAGAACCTACGGTGATTATCGAACCATGAAACTTTTCTAATCACCGGGAGACTGAAAGCTTCAGAATTCTCCATACAATACGGACATGCTTTCTTTCCGGCCGTACTCTACCCGGACAACATACCATATGCAGGAAAGTCGCTAATGGTCCATAAAAGAGCAGCACGCATCGTGAAGTTCTGCTTTCTAAAAACATCGTATGTTTGGACTCCATTCTCCCATAAGAAGATCAAGTCTTTTATAAGAGGTTGGAGATAAACATCCAGTTTGTCCTTTGGATTCGTTGGTCCAGGCACCAATACAGTCAGAAACATTGTTTGAGGTTTCATGCACATCCACGGAGGAAGATTATATGGAGTCAGTATCACCGGCCACAAAGAATACTGCTTCCCATGCATCCCAAACGGTGCAAAACCATCAGTACACAAACCTAATCTCACATTCCTCGGTTCACAACCAAAATTTGGAAACACGTTGTCAAGATGTTTCCAGGCCTCTGAGTCTGCCGGATGTCGCATCTCCCTCGACTCAGCCGAAGAGGAATCTGTAGCATGCCACGTCATGTGTTGTGCAGTGGCACTTGATTGATATAATCTCATCAAACGGGGAATGATAGGAAGGTAGTACATCTTCTTATATGGCACTTTCTTCTTTGTCTTCTTCGATTGACCACCAGGTCCCTTTCGACGTGCCTCTTTGTACCGGGGATGGCCACACAATCTACACATATTCAGACTGCTATCTTCGTCACCCCAATATAACATGCAACCATTCACACAACAATCAATCTTCTCAACCGGCAAACCAACATTCTTCAACATTTGTTTGCTTTGATGAAACGTCGTAGGCACCTTATTATTTTGAGGACAAATTTCACTGCATAACTGTGTCACTTGCTCATATGCCCTGTTAGAAAGCTTGTTCTCGGTCTTAATGTTCATGAGTCGTGCATTAAATGACAACTGTGAGTGAGATTCACAACCCGGATATAAATTTTCTTCGACTAATTTGAGCATCTCATAAAACCGAAATGCCTCATTCGTCGGCTCCTCTTCCATGTTTGAAAAACCAGCTTCCCTGATCATTGTTTGATACATATTCGGTTCTTCGTCCCCAAACTGTTGTTCTTCGTCCCCAAACTGTTGTTCTTCGTCCCCAAACTGTTGTTCTTCATCCCCAAACTGTTGTTCTTCGTCCCCAAACCGTTGTTCTACCTCGTTACTAGTGCCAACATGATCGAAATTTGCTTCTTCTTGATAGATTCCAGCAGTGTAATAGTAAAACACTTCATCAAATCTATAAGGCCAACGTGTTTCGCCATGACTAGTCCAATTATAATAATTATCAACGAAACCATTCTTCACAATATGCACTAGGACCTCATCAATCTCTTTATATTGCTTATTCTGACATTTCTTAGCATTACACGGACACCTAATGCAATTTCCACTCATGTAATGTGGCTGGCTTTTTGCAAATTCAACAAATAACACGAGTTCATTATAAAATTCCACATTCACATTTCCTCTAATCATTCTAGGAGTACAATACATCCAACGACGGTCAGGCAAATCCATCTGCTAAACATTTAAGTGGAGCAACACATTACTAAACTAAACTTATAATAAATTCAAACAAAACTTATGATATATATAAAACATGTAATTACATTATATTGAATTTTATATATAGAGTAAATTAAAAATGGTAGAAAATGTACCGTAATTTGATGTTTCTGAATACCCGAGCATGAGCATAAAAAAATTAGGCAGTAGAAAGTTTTGGTGTAAATTTGCAATACGAAAGTGAAGTGGAAAAAAAGAAAGTTTTAGGAATTTCCCGACGGAAATGCCGACGGACTTATCTTTCCGTCGGCATTTCACCGCCCAAAATTTCCGTCAGTCAAGATAAATGCCGACGGATTATCCGTCGGCATTTATCAAATGGTGAATTCCGACGGAAACTTAATTCCGTCGGCATTTCACCGCCCAAAATTTTCGTCAGTCAAGATAAATGCCGACGGATTATCCGTCGGCATTTATCAAATGGTGAATTCCGACGGAAACTTAATTCCGTCGGCATTTGGCGTGTTATTTTTTTTTTTTTATTAATTAATTCAATTTTTTGTATATATAGCAACAACACAAAGCTCACACACACCATATTCGATTTTTTCTATTTTGCAAAGAAATATCATGTCTTCTTCATCTTCTATTCGATTTCAGCAAGGCCTTGTTTGTTATTGTGGAAAGGCATGTCGTACATATGCTTCTAAACAACCTAGAAGTAAAGGGAGGATATTTCATAATTGTCCTGACTCCCAAAGTGATGGTGGTGGATGTGGTTTCTTTGTATGGGCTGATACTCTAGAAAAGTGTGTTGTTGACAAGAATCAAGGATCTAATCAAAGTGACCAAGAAACTGAAGACATGAAGAAAATGACTCAAGAGATGAAGAAATTGGTTACAGAGATCAAGAATTTGGCTGAAGAAATCAAGGATTTAATCAAAGTGAACAAAATCATTTTGATTGTACTAGTTGTCATGGTTGCATCTACCACCTTCAAGTGGTTTGGTTAAATATATGTATAATGCACTCTATATGAGGCTATTTTAATTTGTACTAAAATGCACTCTTCATGTGGTTTAAATCTATATCTAGAATGCACTCTAAATGAGATTATTTTGTACTCAATGAAACAAATGAATGCACCCTATTTTCAATAAACTACACAAATAAACTGCAATATATAGTTCAACATATTTTTCAACATAAACATAAATATATTTCAACAGAAAATTAAATAAGTTCAACAGAAAATTAAATAAGTTCAACAAAAAAATAAATTAGTTCAACACAAAATTAAATTGTTCAAATTGTTCAACCAGGATAGTTGCCAGGATAGTTGCCAGGATAGTTGCCAGTGCCGGGAAAGTTAAAATATTGATCCATATCATCATTCAAGTTGACGTTGCCACCGTCGGCCTGACCTGCATCTTGACCTGCAGCTTGATCTGGAGCTGGAGCTGGAGCTGGCGGTGGTTGCCCCATCGTCTGTTGATAGATGGCCTCGATCTGCTCAGCAGACATCCCCAACGTCCGACCCGCATTGGTACTCCAGAGGCGGAAGTAGTTCTCGAACGTTGCCATGACGTTCGGATCCGGGACGACAGTGGAGGATACGGACGGCTGCGATGCACTCCGGGCCGACCGACCACTTGGTATCCTCACGGCGCTGCTCATCCCACCAAGGCCAAGGACCCTTCCCTTGGAGGTCGGGGCAACGTCAAGGTAACACTGGTCCACGTCAACAACCGGAGGGGTACCGCTGTTTCCGGATTCAGCAGTAGTCGTGGCGGTGGCTTGCGTCTCAGCCTCTTCAATCCTCTGTCGGACGCTCAACTACATAATTAAAAAATTAAAATTAATTTAATTATCTATATATATATATATAATGTAATTAATACATAAATTTAATTAAACTTACGTGGAGGTCAGTAGTGCGCCCGTAGGTGAACGTCTGTGTATCGGTATTAAACGGATGAAGAAGACTCAACCGATCCAAGTGGGTGTGTGGACGTCCAGTCTCCCGCTCCTATTACGTATCAAATAAACATATACAAATTAATTTAGATAACTAATATAAAATAATTAGCTATAATTATTTAATTTTTAAAAATTAATGAAAACTTACGATAGCAAGTGATTGCTCGAGGACGGACCGAGCTCCCCCCCGATGCACTGCCATCCCGCCTCCAACGTCGGTTCTGCGGTTGGCCCGAGCTTTGTCACACTTGTCTTGGTAAGCCTGGTCCATCCACTTCTCAACCAACGACTCCCACAGGTCAACACCATCCTCGTCTTTCCCCAGAACAAGATTTTTGTCTTCATCACGCCAGGCCGTTCTCCAGTCGTACATCATGTTCGTGTACCGAGTAGAACAAAGATTGTACCACTTCTCGTAAATAGCGGCGTCCGAGTAGATCGTCGTATCCCAACGGGCCTTTTTCTATACAAATAAATATTCAACATATTTATCAAATAATATGAATAATTAGTTATTTAATAAACTTTAAATATTGTAATTATATACCTGGAACTCCTCGAAATAATCATCCTTTTTAGATTGTGGTACCTTCGACCAAGTGATAGCACCCTTAGAAATCTTGCAATCCTTAAAGGATTTTGTGCACATCCTGGACACCTCATTACCGGGCACCAACCTGTAAAATTATTAACAAATTTATAAACTAACACATTATAAATAAATAAATAAAGTTAATCGTTATTGAATCTCATCAAACATTAGAATTATTGACTTACGCTCTTGAAACGATGTCAATGACTTTCCTTTTGTCTCGAATAGGATGCTGACGAGAAGAGGATGACGAACCAACCGACATCGTAGTCGGCGGCGGCGGCGACACTGCCACAGGAGGAGGAGGAGGAGCCGTCACAGGAACTGATTCATCCCGAGACCTCCTTGCACGTGACCAAAGTGACGACCTACGACGTGAACCCGAACCCTGATTCGGTACTTGTTCACTCATCTGTTTCAATCAATAAAAAATACATAATTTTACTAATTATCAATTTAATGAACATATTGCTAATTTAAATTTTTTACTAATATATCATATTCCTAATTTAAATCAAAACAATATATATATAACCTAATTACAACGTGATACCACCGTCGAACCATCTAATTAACTAATAATTTAAACAATTGATTGAAACATGCATCACCTACATTAAAAATATTTCTAAATTAACATATTCCTAAATTAACAAATCTAAACATAATTAAAATAATACTTTTCTAATTGGAGTTTTCTAATTATCAATTTAATGAACATATTCCTAATTTAATTTTTTTACTAATATAGCATATTCCTAATTTAATTAATCAACATATTCCTAATTTAATCAACAATAACCTAATTTAATTATTATTTTTCTACTTAACTTAATCAATAATAAAAAATTGAACATATATATTCCTAAATTAACAAACCTAAAACTAATTAAAATAATAATTTTCTAATTTAAACAATTGATTGAAACATGCACTACCTACATTAAAAATATTCTATATCAAAATTACACCATTAAATTAAACTAGTAATTAACTATATAACAATTAATTAATGTATACATATAACAATTAATTAATTAATTAACCTTAAAAACCTACTCGATCTATCAAAATTATTCTTAATCAACAAATTAAATTAACTAACGTACATACTAACATGATCATAATATTTTAACAACTAACTAAATCAATATAACATGCAAATCAACATTAAATTATTCATATTTACATATATCCATGCATAGACATATATAAGTATTAAAATTAAGTAATAAAACTAATTAAGAAAACGTACCGTATCAATGTAATCGAAGAAATTTGCTTCAATAGCCTCGTCCTCGTCTTCGTCTTCCCCACCGAATCCTCACTCACGCACGCCCCCTTTTTTTTTTTCTAAAACGAACTGATTGATTTGAGGCCCTTATATATTAAAAAAAAAAATTTTGCCGACGGAAACCGCCCACTATTAATGGGAACAGTTACCTTTTTGGAAAACGAGGCGGTGCGGATTCAACGGGTCAGATGCCGATGGAATATCCGTCGGCATATATATTTCAAATATCCGTCAGCATTGACGTTAACATTTCAATCCGTCAGCATTCCGTCAGCATTTCCGTCGGAAATGCTGACGGATTATAATCCGTCGGCATTTGTCCGTCCCTGTAGCGCGCGTTTTTTGTAGTGAAAAAAAATGTAGGTATAAGCTCAAACAATTGTTACACTACCCTCAGTGTGCACTTCAACCTCCACAAAAAAATATGAAATTACTTACTGAAAAATACAGATTTATCAGCAAATTATAAAAAGAACGACATCAGTTATAAAAAGGAACAAAAATATATTGACCGTAACAAGATCACTCACAAGAGTAATTTTTCCACTTTTACTATGCCTTGTTAATGCTTCTAGTGGTTGCAAATGATAATTTGAAGGTTTTTTAGGGTCTTTCAGAATCTGCACAGAAAACAACAGCTGATCTCATCTGAATTTGTGTTTATTTCCAAGTCTATCTCTGCAAAACTAAACAACGCAGTAATCTTCTATCGAACATTGTTCGTCTCAGAAAAATGAATACTCAAAACCAAAGAAAATCTTGTGTTCCAAAATGTGAGCCACCACAAATATTAAATACAAATATCTAAATATAGAGTACCTTTTATCTTTTATAGGAAGTAGGAACCGGCAGAAGAAGTAAAAAACAATAATACTAACAATCTTGATAATATGTATTTGATCAAAATTAAAAAAATTCTCTAAAATTGAAAATTTGTCGAAGATGAACCAAGACGCCCGCTTCCCCAGCCAATTTCACCAAATCTTTTCTTCCTTCAACATCGTACTGCAAAACTAAATTCATGTTCAATCATTAGCAATAAGGAATGATCCAAAAGAGAGATGGAGAGTGTAATTGAAGAAATGAGAAAAAAAAAAAAATCACCTGTTAGAAAACAAAAGTTTGAATCACATCCAATCCTTCATCATTTTTTCACCAGATCTTGCCACATCTTCATTCGTTAAACAAAGAGGTGAAAATACACGAATTTAGAAATAGAAAACTCTCAAACACTTGGAATTTCTCTGTTCCTCGTGAATATAAATTGCAGAGCTACTGACTTCAAGACCGACGCGTCGTCACGGCCAAAAGCAACAACAAATCAGACACTGCTGCTTCCATTGCGTGTTTATATGCTAAAAGAGAATCACTATGTTTATCTGTTCTGTGAAGTATCATCAGTAGTTTTCTTCCTCAGTGCATAATACAAAAGAAAAATGAGAAGTTGAGAAATATGGCGACGATATGTTTCCTTGGTTTACACTCCTGTAACTTATTCAGCTCCCTCAATTTCATTTTTTTCACGTATGGAATATGAAAAGAAAGGTGTCTCTTTATCTCTTCCTCCTTAAATCCTCGTATTACACATGTCAAAACTATAAAAGCCTTCAATTGACAAGTGGCAAAAGAATAATGCCTCAAAATTGACACATGTCAATGCAGCGCCACATCAACAATAGAAACCTACACATGTCAGAAGGAGGAGGGGTCTCAAATGCACACGTGCTGAAAGGAGGAGAGCCTCATCCTCCTTTTATATATATAGATTTGTTATAGGTTAAAATTAAATTTTAATATCTTTTAATTAAATACAATTAATGCTAAATTAATTTAATATATAGTAAATCATTTTAGTAGTGTCTTTATTGCAAAAGTCATCTAAAAAAAATATTTTTACACTTTTAGTATTTATATATAAAAGTGACTATTTTATAGGTATTTTAGTTTTAAAACTAATCTCAATGATTATATTTTAAATGTTTGAGATTATTATTGATAAAGAGATGATCAAATAATGTATAGATGTACATTTTAACATTCCTTTCATCCATGTATAGTGTGTTTGTTTCTTTTTCCACCATCAATTTTAATTAATATTGTTTGTTTATGAATAAAATAGGGAATAAAATAGACATAGGTTGGATTGAGTATATTTAAAAAATAAAATAAAAAATATAGGCACAATTTATTGTATAAATATTATTAGTAACTATATATATAACTCCAGTGTTTTGGATCCTTAAAAAAATTGGCCCCCCTAACAACGAGTTCTGGGTCCATTCCTGCACCAAATGTAACGTGATCAAGGATGACAAAATGAGGTCAAATGTTTGCTACACCTAATAAAATTGAATTTTAATTTGTAACCTGTATATTTATTTTGTATATACCTAAACAGTGAATATTAATTGAATTTTATTCATGTATAACAACATTCTAGGTACTCCCATTTCAAGCACCCTTACTTCCATAAAAAAATATACTAATTTTAGTTAAATAATTAACTTTTAAATACTTTTTCTGCTTTATCGATGAAAGAATATAAGAAAATAATTGAGACTTACACCCGCTTGCGATTCACATTTTTTTGAATAACTCAAAAAATATAAGAATAATTAACGGGTAAAATATTTTTAAATTGTTTTAAATTGACATATTTTAATGTGTAAAATATCTTAGATATATGATGGCAAAAAATCTGTGTCTATAAATGTATATTTACAAATAGAGAATTGTAAGTTTGTGGTGCAAAAATCATATATATCTGAAAACTATAGTTTGTAATTCCACTATATACTAATAGAGAGTCTTTTTATGACGTGTCGTTTTTCTCCTTAATTTTGTCTATGCGTCGTCATCTTTTTAAGATTTGTATGATGTGTCATATTTTTAAATGTCATTATGTATGATATTATTTAGGTGTCATCATAATTAATTTTAAGTTGATTTTAAATAATTATGATAATATGTTAAATATATGATGAATATTTACTATGTTTAACATTAATAGTTTGAAGAAAAAATGACTTATTTGAAGAATTACTCAATTATTAAATTATACTAATAAATTAGTAAATATGTTATTTAATTTATTGATTTTAAGGAGTAGAAAATTATTTATCTCATTCGATTTTGTTTCTCGAATTTTTTTATTTAGATTTTATTTTTTTAAATGATTTATATATATAATATATTATAAATACTAATTATTATTAACATTCGGCGTAGCTCATCTAGTTAGTGATAAATATGAGTGCAAACTCCGATTTAGCGCCCCAGATAAAAAGTCTCATGTGCACTTGAGTGCATATAAGCACTGTCTCGTTCACCGTCTTTTTTATGCTCTTTCAAATTTTATTTGGGTTCTTTATATTTTCTCCGTTTAAATTTATTATACTCATTTCTTCGAACATGCAATTTAATAAATATTGATTAGTTTTTGTATTAAGTAGATATATTGTGGGTATAATGAGATGTTGAGAGATCTATTTGTAAACAAAGTAATTGTTTATTAATAAAATGATGACAATTTGAGTAAATAAATAATAATTGAAGGGTGAAGATAAAGTAATGTGAATAATATTATTTTCAAAAAATGAAACGAGAATAATAAAATTGAACAACTAAAAATGGAAAGTGGGGAATAATGAAATTTGACAGAGGAGGGAGTATATATATACTCCCTCCGTTTTTTTTATAAGATGTTTTAGAGTAATTTATTATAATTAACAAATATACCCCTTAAATAATAAAGGAGATTTCTAATTACATTAATTTCATTCCATAATACACACTAAATTTCAATTCTTTCCAAAGTTAATTAGAGTAATTTAGAAATTATGATTGTTTCCCAAGTTAAAGGGATGACATAATTGGAATAAACATTGTAAAAAATCTAAAATATCTTATATTTATGCACAAGAAAAAAAGTCTAAAACATCTTATAAAAAAAAAACGGAGGGAGTATATATTTATTTTCCCTTTTTTTTCTAACTTTTTTTTTCATTTTCTAAATATGTCATTCTCTCTTTTCTTCTCCCTTCCCTCACTGTATGTGGTATGTTTCTGCAATATTTTCGAGTTGGGCATTTCTAGGGCGCATTTTTCAATTTTAGTGTGCGATTCAAAGATTTCAAGTTTTGTTGCTCAATTTAGTTGACCTGAGTAGGTATTTTTCTGTACAATTTTTCTTTTTTTACTATTTTATTTACTTTATTTTGGTGAAAATATAGTCAAAGAGTATTTTGTTAGTAGACATCTTTGTTAGTTACAACTTTTATTTTAGTAGTTGTAATTTCTTCTTATAAACCGCTTCTCGATTCCCTCTTATATAGAGGAGGGATGAGATTCAATTTAATGATCTAATTCATTTTCAATTAATTCATTATCAATTCTATATTTCTCAATTATCAAGCATGTATTTTATTCAATTTCTTCTTATTATCACATGATATCAGAGTTATGCATCGATCAATTTACGGTCGATTAGATAACATCATTGATCCAGATACATTTCCGCAATTAGGTATGGATGGATTTCTAAATTTCTTGAGTTCTGTACTCATTTATGTCAATTATTTGATAGGTTTGAATATCTACCCTATTTTTTCTTTTCGAGATTTCTTCTTTACGGGTTCTATGCCCGTGAGTTTTGGATTCAATTTCATCTTGATTCAAATTCTTAGAGTTCTATATTCATTTTTTTGCGGGTTCTATGCCCGTGAATTTAGATTCGATTTTATCTTGATTCGAATCAAACTCTGTTGTGTTCTTCGATCGAAATCTTAGAGTTCTATACTCGTTATGTCCTATATTTTTGAGTTTTATACTCAATCTAATCTTGGTTTCTCTTTGTGTTTATCACGGTTCTATAATTTCTAGGTGTATAATTAGTTGTGTCTCGGAAATTCGTTCTTTGAATCAATTGTTTTGAATCTTTCAATTGATCCGATCCTTGAAATTTCTTGCTTCTTTTATGGTCTCTTTTGATTTGAGTTGGGTTCTTTGGGTTTTGTTTGAGGAAAGACAAATACTTATGTGTACCAGTTACATGTTACATACATGTAACTGAATCCAATTTTCTATTTACCCTCCATTTTTTAATAAGTTTACACTCCATTCTTTTAGACACTTATGTTGTGCGTACAAGTTACATACATGTAACTAAATCCAATTATTTACATGAGTTATTAGTTATTTACCCTCTTTTTTATTAATTTCACCCCCAATTTTTTTTAAAAGAAAAGTACATTTAAAAAACTATATTACCATTTTATCAATTAAATTAAAATACAACTCATTAAAATTATAATTATACACCGACTATCGAGTCACCAATGAATCACCACGAAGTCAAATATTGTTCTATTCTTTTAACTTACAAAAAATAATATAAAAAAATAACGAATATTAAAAAAAAATATGAAACTCAAAAATAAAATTTTCAGTTTATTTTTTCAAAAAATGTCCAAAATTTAGGAAAAAAATGCAAAAAAAAAAAAAAAAAAAAAAAACAATCGAAAAAAAAAAACTAAAAAAATTCAATTTTTTTCTAATTTGGGTATAAATGTATGAATTTGACATGCTCACTTTCTAGCTTTAATCTGAATTATAATAACTAAGTTTATTTTGTTATGTCTTCATTATTTCTACAATTATAAGTTTTTTAAAATTGTAGATTATTTTTTAAGACTAATTAATAACATAATCTAATTGAGAAATAAAATTTATATTTAGAAACTTAAATGAGTAGAGAATTGGGGAAGAAACCAGCATAATATTGCATCAACTTTATTATTTTCTTTGTGGTCATCGCCGTGTTGATGCATTCATATGTTTATTGAGTGTGATCGTATCTATTGATTGAATTGTGTGTTCAGTGTGATTCATTCTCACTTTTGTTCTTCTTACTAGTTAGTTAATACTCACTCCGTCCCATACTTGAAGCTACAAACCAAATTGGCACGGGTTTTAATAAATGAGTTGTTTATTAGTATTGTGTAAGATAAAGTGGGGGTAATAAAGACTTTTCAACTTTATAAATAGTAATAAAGTTACTTTTTAGTGTAATAAAGTAGTGACATTTGTTGTAATATTGTGATGTTTTAAGGGGAGTGTTTAAAAGTGCTTTTACTATTTTAGGTAATGTTGCTTCAAGTATGGGACGCCCAAAATGGTAAAATGTAGCTTCAAGTATGGGACAGAGGGAGTATCACTCTTTTAATATTGATGTATTAATTTGCATGGTATGCCTGGAATTATGAATGTGTTAAATTATGTATTTTTTGTTAAATATAATATTAGTTTAAATACGATTTAGTATTAGTACGCCTATGGTATAATACTAGTTAATATATTGCATAGTACTAGATATTAATGTCGGTATAAAAATATTATTTAATATATGAACTAATACTATATAATATGTGAATTAATACTATACTATATTTGAACTAGTACCATAGAGTATGTGAACTAATACTATGCAATATGTGAACTAATATTATACTATATTTGAACTAGTACCATAATGTATGTGAACTCGAAACTCGAAAACATTAGAATTTGTACCAATATAAATTAGTATTATACTGTATATGAACTAATACGTACAATACTGCATATTAACTAATAATATACCATAATACTTATCAAATGTTATCATAACACTTATAAACTAAAAATTATATTCATAAAAAACTAAAATAAAGTGATTAAAAAATGAAAGTTCGAATGAAAAAAATAATTAAACAATGTAATTCGAAGTAAAATTTGTAAGGAATGAAGTAAAATTTGAAAGGATAAGGTGAAAATTATACACCAATTAATTAAAGTAAAATAGTACCAATAGAATTGAACACTTGCAACTAAGAGAGATGAGAGTTTTATTTTTTAAAATAAATTATTATTATACTATTTAATACAATACTTAAAAAAAACAATTAATATTATTTTTAAAATTTTCTTATTAGACTTTAAAATTTTAGAATAATTATTTGTGGCATAAAAATAAATTACGTGAAAAAAATTATCATTTGAAACACAAATGATAAATAGGAAGAAAAATAAATTAAAAAATAATATTAAAAAGTGAAATATAAATATCAATTGGAGTAAAATAAAAAAATAAAATTTTAAAAAATTAATGGAGTATTATTTTTTAATGATAAAATTAAAAAAAAAATTAATTGAAGTAAAATAAAGGTCAATGAAAAAATCTATGTGCTAAATTGATATAGTAAATGGGTCATGTGTTATTTGTAATGGGTTATTGGATTGAATATAGTAAATGAATCATATGTTATTTGTAATGGGTTATTGAATTGAATATAGTAAATGAGTCATGTGTTATTTGTAATAAATTATTGAATCCAGTTATATACATGTAACTTGTACATAAAAGTGCAACCCTTGAGAAAATATTGAGCAATTCATCTATAGGGATTGTCTTTTGATTATCACCATTTTAACAATGAAGTACGCTTTAAAAAAAAAAATTGAAGTACGCATTATCTTTTTAATAAGAATATATCATGATTTCAATTAAAAAAATAAACACATAAAAATACCATAATTTATGTAACATAAACAATGTTATAGTGCTAATACATTAAAATTATATTGCATTTTTTGAAAAAAAATACTCATTCTGTGCACTAAAAGTGTGCTCACTTTTTTTTATACATGTTTTTAAAAAAAATTATATTTTAATTATAAAGAATATATCTAGGATAATGAGTAAATAATATATTTGGTAGATACTCAATCTTGTTAGTAAAGTAGAAAAAATATTCAAAAATGGACTATTTAAATAGAATACGCATATTTTTTGTGAACCCAAAAAAAGAAATGAGCACACTTTTTATGGACGGAGGGAATATATATTATGAATCAGCCTTCCTAGCAACAAGTTTCAAACAGGTGCGTGTTTGATCTTTGACACGGGGCCTCTCTCACCTTTTAAGAGGCTCGTCTAGTAGATACTCCCTCCGTCCCACAATAACTTTCATACTTTCCTTTTCGGGACGTCCCACAATAACTTTCACACCCTTAAAATGGAAAACCCTTTATAAACTCCACCCTCACAATATCCTTAATTTTACACAAATGCCATTACTTTTTCTTCACACATACACAAAAGTCAACTCATTTCTTTACTTTATACATAAAGTTTTACAAAATTACCCCTTAAAACTCCACTCATTATTACACTTTCTTAATTTACGTGCCCACCTACATATGAAAGTTAATCCGGGACGGAGGGAGTAAAACAAAAGGTAAGCATTTACTTTTTTTTTTTAGAGTAGAATTACAGATAGGGAATTATGAATTACGTCTGCGCTTTCGCTCACCTATCTATTAGAGAGAATTCTACCAAAGACTTATAACTCCAAACTCAATCTTGAGAGAGTGGAAAGTCACATAAGCAAACCAGCCGGTCCTCCACGAGGTGCCTCGACTAAGAAAGATAGCAAACCTGCTCCGAGGAACAAATTATCGCACACTACGACTTTCCAGATCATATTAGACGACCCAAAGAACAACCGGTGTCAATCAAGCCCAACCATCAACACAACAAGGACCCACAAAGGGAGAAGGAGACCATACTGGGGAAGATAACCCATAAAGGGGAGAAAATAAAACAGGGAAAAAACATAAGAATTGAAACAAGAAAACAAGATCTAAAGCAAGACAGGAAATAAACTAACCCACATAACAACAAAAGTAAAGACGAAAATTAAAACGAGATAAATGGATAACTCACCCGAACGGTCACCTTGGCTCCGTCGGGGAGTATCTACCCATTGATCCCAACTAAAAAAACTTAAAAATCCCTACATGCACTGGAAAAACTGAAAACGAGGATCGACGGCGGTGAGTGGTGCTCCGGCGACGATAGACGGTGCGGCTAGTGCTACTCTAGAGAATGGAGTAGGAGGAGGTGTGATGAAGACGGCGGCGGCGACGGGCTGAGACGGCGGCAACAGCAGCAAACGCACCGAGATCGACGACTTACAACCGAACTACATTAGAGGAAGGGGGAGGGGGGTCTCAGCTGGTGGTGGCGGGGGACTTTTCCGGTGGAGTAAGGAAAGGATGTGAAAGGGGATTTTGGGGAGGAGGGTTCCTAGAGAGAAGAATTCTCTAAGCGGTGCCTTTTTTTTCCGCATAGTATGAGAACTTCGTTCACGCTTAAATTGTTCTTCAACCTCTCTCTCTTTAAGAGTATGCTTCAAACTCCAACAACCATGGATAATTAAATCATCGAAAAGTATGACATAGTTTTAAATATGAACGCTATATATAGGTACATAAATAGAAGCAATAGAAATACAAAGAGAAAGGGAGAAATCACATCAAAATTGATTCTTCTAGGTACAACTCTTTTCTGTAACTCATACATAAAACAACAAACCGTGTTCATAAACTTATTTTTTCAAGCATACCACATTTTTTTCACAACTCCTATTTATACCATCATTCTTTTACCTTCTTTTAGTGATGAAATATGCGAATTTTAAATCTATCAAATATCAAATTAGGATAAACTAATGATTATAACCTGTATTTCTGTCAAATTGTTTCTAGTATGAAATAACAGGAATAACAGAGGTAAAAAAATATATATCCTGATGTCAATCTAATTTCTAATTTAATTATACACAACTATATTACATATATTTTTCAATATGTAGCTATATAACATTCAGGCACAGTCCTCAAATTCAAATTCATCTGGACCAAATATATATGGACAAGTCAGTGAAAAAAAATATATGAGTACACAACAATGGAGTAAATAAGTGAAATTTCCATTGAAGCAACCTAATTAAGAAAAGACTTTTATATAAAAGGATACAAATAAAAAAACTGCACTAACACAATATACAAACCAGATAAAGACGGTTAACTTAACACTCACTCGGCTACTTCCTCTACACTGCTTCCCCTCATGTTAGTAGTTACCCGTCCATTAAAACAGTATTCTAAGAAAGAAAAGATTAGTATCAGTCTACAAGGGTACAAACTTCTAAATTAAAAGTAAAGAAAAAAAAAACCATTGCACAAATAATTTGCACCCTGAACTGACCAACAACTTTCAAATGTGCTTCCAATCTTTCAAGTATTTCGTGAGTAATATCTAACACACCTTTTCGTTGGATTAATGACATTCTGAAATGATAAACCTAGGTCAAAGGAGATTGATCCAGCCATAACTCCTAAAATAGAATTAACATTTCAGTTTTGCATGCTTATAAGATCTCAATAAAAATAGAGGCAATTTACATGACTTTCCAAGATGATCCCACCTTCAATTTCTTTCAGATTATTATCCCCTCAATGTTGTTCTGTTGGGATATTCATCCTATCCCTAATCATATTATAATTTATAGATTTAATTTTGATGGCCAAAACTAGATCAGATCTTAAGTGTTAGAGTTTTAATTTGTAATCTAGTGATAGGTTATCTTAGCTGTTTTTATAAAGCTTAGTAGATAAGAATAGAAGTTTAAGTCTTAGTCAGTGGGACCAGCTGTATGTATATCAGCTGATACCACATTAGATCAACACGCGTTTGCTCAAGACTTAAAAAGTAGAAGACTAAAGACTAAAAGACCTTGAAGTTCATTAGTGAAATCAGACTGAAAGGTTCTTGTATACCTTATCAGCTGATAATAGCTACATGAGATCTGCAAATCAGAAGACACCAGCAGATGTGAACTTCACCAGACCTTGTGAAGCAAAGCCTTAAAGAGCATTAAAGATTGTTAGTTTGATTGATCAAATAACATAAGTCATTTATTGAAGAATGCATTTAAGAAGCTAAGGCATTGATAACAGAAGATAAAGTGAATGTCGGATATCATCTGACAAACTCAAACAGAAGACAAGACTGCAAGTCTAACAACTTCGACTGATGTGGACCAATCAGAAGAAGACAACTCAACTTTTGAAGTTGACTTGAACTAGGGTTTCAGAGATCTTCTCAGAGTCGTACAAGACATTTAATGCACATTAAATGCATATTCATTTTTAAGGTAATATCGTACCAGAATATCAAGACACATCAACTCCATGAAGATCTCGTCTTAAAAATAGAAGACTGTCTCTAACGGTTAGTTCTCACCAACGGCTAGTTTGGAGCACATCTCCTCTATAAATACAAGATGTTATTCACTTGAATAACTACAGAAACTATACGCGAAGAACTCACTAGCTGACCTCAAGAACATTCAAGCATTCTGAAATCTTTAAAAGTTCTCTAGAGCCTGATTAATCTTTCTACCCTTAAGCTCTAAGTTTCTAGATACTAAGCCCGTATACAGATTCATATCTTAAGAGTTTAGATAGTGTGTTTCTCACACTTGAGTTGGTTATACACATACCCCTCTATTTTATTTGTAAGAAAACCCAACTTTGTAAAGAATACTTGTTCTCTTCCTAAATAGTAGATCAGTATACACTAAGGAAAGTGTATAAAGTAGCAAAGACCTTCGTTGAAAGGAATTAATATCATGATTGAGTCGTGAGAGTAGACGTAGAACAAGTTGTTCGAACCACTATAAATACTTGTGTTATTTACTGTTTTATTCATTCATTGTTTATTGTTTATATTGATTATTCATACTTTACAAATCATTAGTTTTCAAAAGAGTCAAAATTCACCAAGAGTTGTTTTTACCATCAGCATATATCATATCAGTTGATAGAATATATTGTTTGATAAAGTCATTCTTTATTAAAATGTTTTCATTCAACTCACGAGTCTAAATATTTAGAGCCTACACAATTTCGCACTAGTAGCTCTTGAGATAGCTTTCCAACTGACCAACTGATATAGCAATCAGTAGGTTTGTTATCTTTATCTGCTACTCCGCACTCTAAGATCAGAACATACTTATTTGCATCAGACGACTTGAGCATATAGCTCTTCTGATCGTCTCAACTGATCAAAGCACAAAAAGTTTGAAAATCTAAAAGTCTATTCACCTTCCTCTAGACTTTTACCAACATTAATACTCGTTTAGGGACCAACAAGTTCCACTTCTCACCAGGTCAACAATAGCATCAACTATTCCCATCTAAAAGAAATAAAAGAGGCAATCAACATTTATAGGATGGAATGACATGTGAAACGCAGATGCAGGTAAACGTATAACATTATTTTATGCAAAGATATAAATATATTAATATTCACTATATAATATCTCCCCATTCTCTAGGCCCTTCGTCCAATAGAAAAATAAGGAAACAATACAAGTAAATGCATGGATGGAAAATGAACTAGAAAAGAAACAAATTAAAATGAATTATTGTAGCAGAATTCACATTATTCTCTATGTAGATAAATATATAAATGTTCTTTGGTTACCGCATGAGCTGCCTGCAAAGCTCCATCAGCAAATGAGAATGTCACGTGATTCAGACCATTCTCTTTCATGAATTTAGGACTATGTCATACTTGGGGATCTAAAAAGTAAAAGAAAGAATATTATACTTTCCCAATTTAAGACCATCTCCAACTGTGCTTCCTTACTCTATTTTGAAGATTTGAAATAGAGTTTTGAATAGTAAACTCTATATATGAAGTTTACTATTCAATACTCTATATTTTATATATCTATTATTTTATTAATATTTACAATTCTATATTACAATTCTATATTAATAATTTGTTAAATATAATTACAATTCTATTGTTATACTAATTTATAATTTAATTTTAATTGTGTATTTTTTTTTGTATTATTATTACCTACAAAAAAATAATGTAAAATATAATAAAACATACATTATATATTAAATATGAAATATATTACATATTAAAACGGACATACATGCATTACCTAGCTACATATATATAACACCGACATATTAAAATAAGTGAACACACATTTGTATTGTATTAGCTTATACTCACATGTATCGTTTTCCGTCATTATGTGTTTTGTAATTTTATAAGTAATATTATAAAAACTACAAGTTTATTTATATTTTATGATTTTGATAAAATCAATAATATTTAATTTATAATTTAATTTACTAATTGAATATTTAATTGTATAAATTTATTTAAATACGAAGATAAATATATTATTTAATGATTGTAATATATTGAAAATGATTAAAATAATAAATAAAGTAAGATATAGAGTTTCATGATTGGAGAAATTTTTTAAAATATAGTAGGAAAAAGTGTATTTTAAAGTTTATAGATCTTCATTTGAGAGTTTGTGATTGGAGATGACCTAAGAGCTTAAATTGTGAGTAAGTTGTATTTTGGCTTTAAGCTACAAACATATTTGGAACAAAGCTAGCTAACAAAGCAGAATACTTAACAATTTAGTGTTGATCAACAATAACCAAAATTATTTTCAGTAATATACTCTTGAGATTTGTACCACGTCATGATTAATCTCCACTAGGTCAATTCCAATTAAATCGATTTGATTCCTCTATTTCACTTTTAGTGTTCCATTGATGTTCCATCTTACTATATCTTTAACACGTATCGCTTCCAATATTATAGAACGTTGATTATTTTTTAATATGACACGTGTCAATCATCCATATAGTGGAACAGATTGCAAACATGAAAAGTGGAACAAATGATTTCAATCCCAATTAAATAAGATATCAAGGCCTTGTTCCTCCAACTTACAATTTCTTAACTCACACCACTTCTAGAATACTCTCTCCATCTCCAAGTAGCTCATGTTGCCTCTCTTTCACTTTTTCTTATGAACCCTAAACCCACCAAAAAGTTCAGCAACATATATATTTAATCAATCAACTTCTTTACAACTTGCCTTTATAAATGCCACAATTTTAATGCTAAGGTTGTCGTACCCTAAATTAGGTCTTGCATAATAACGAAAGAGTCCATAATCCATTTCAAATTTTATTTTTAATTAAAAATGACGTTTTGTTGACTCTAAATATGTAGCTTACACCCACCAACCCGAACCCACCGACCCACACCCAACCTTTCCTCAACTATTTAAATGACCATTTATTTAGTCTATGTGAAAATTGAACTTAGGTGGGCGGGCGCCCATTGCTGGGCATCCGCCACTTTGACAAGTAACTCTTTTATTTTTTTCTTTTAATATTAATTGTATATGTATATTCTTTTAAACATTTTTTAATTCATTTAATTTATTTTTTTCACATATATTAAAATTGTAACTTTTAGTGAGACGGGAGGTTCGCCCTGTCTTATAATAGGCATCCAATTAAAAGTTCACAAATCATTTTCCTTTGCCATGTGCGATCGCACTTCGCCATTAGATTTTTTTTTAAAAAAAATATATAAATTACTGAAATATCCTTATATTATTTTTTTAAATATTAAAAGATATCATTAGAGTTTTTTCCCGTGTTAGTTGAGTCGTAGATCTCGAGGCCCAAGAGAAATCCCGGCCCAATTCGAGCCCAGCCCGACCTAGCCCAGTCCGGGCCCAACCTGACTCGCCCCTACTCGACCCAGTCTGGGCCAAACCCAATTTAAAGGAATCATACATCCCCAACGGGTCAGCGGGCCCAACCCAGCCCAGTCTGACCTATTTCACAATTCTAGATATATATGTCATTTTATAATTAAATATTTTTATTTATTTTAAGTTAAAAGGATATATATTACTCCTTTAGTCCACGAAAACTATGCCTCTTCGGCTGGGCATAGGTTTTAAGAAATAATAGATAAAGTAAGGGTGCTGTGGGGTTACTTTGAGGTAAAAATAAAGTGATTGTTTCCATAAAAGGAAATGAGCATGTTGGTGGACAGACAAATAATGAAAGTGAGCATACTTTTAGTGGAGAGAAGGAGTATGTTATTAAATAGTAAATAATAATTAAAATAAAATAAATTAAAAAGGTTAGGATTTTATTTTTTATTTAATTTTACCATTTGACCAATTAGATACCGATTAGAGAAGGCCAAATTCCGTATCAAATCAAAAATTCAAATTTCGTGCACCACTTTGACTGGTTTTATGGTGGTAAGAAAACTTGGACTAATTAGAGACAGTGGTATTCGTATCTAAAACTCTCGAAACTAAAAACCGTATCTAATCCATTTATAATGAGAGACAGTTTTATTTTCAGTTTCAAATCTTGATTTTTTAACAAATTCGTATCTATTCCGGCCTATTAGAGACATATTGGATATCTGTCCATAAATTTCGGTATCAAAATCAAACTTTTTTTGTAGTGTTAAAGCAAACAGAGGAGACTTTTCTAACACAAAATGGAATAAGAGCAATATTCAAACGTGAAAGAAATAAGAACTTTTAAGACACTTTCTTAAAATCTGCAATAAAAATTAGTAACTGAGTTATCATATATATAGATCAATAAATCAAGTGAATCTCATTCCTAAATGAGCAAATCGAAAGTAGAAAAATAGATTTTTGGGTATAGATATGCACTCCATAAAGAGAGTATGCTATTTAGTTGCCAACATAGAAAGTACGACATACTAAACAAAGTTGATCGAATAGTTTTTGAGAATCTACATTCATTTCCATTTTAATCTCATTCAATCACCATTTCCATTGGAAGTTAAGCGGCAATGAACAAGTAAATAAGACACATCTAAAAATCGACTGTAATGGCACAAAGTTGAGTTTGAACAAAGAAGTGTTAAGCACTAGAATGCATTTTTTTACACTAAGGAGAAGATGAAGAGTTTGATTTTTTTAGTGAAAATAGTTAGATTTATTAGAAACGTTAAGAAGAAGAATAACACTTGGCTGAACCTATGAGAATAATTTTGCCACAATGTTGACACATGGTAGAAGTATATTGACACATGGCAGAAGTAGAAGGGGTCTAAAATGACACATGGCAGAATGTAGGAGATCCGCATTCTCCTTTTATATATATTCTCGTTTGCTATATGATGCTTTTTTTATGGTGCAACCGACATATTGTTGTGGTTTCAAATTTCTTTTGGTATGTTGGTACAATTGCCATTACACTCTCTATCGAGTTTTGTTCGAGGAGAATTTTGATGATGGATGGGAAAGTCTGGTTGGTCCCTAAACGAGTATCAATGCTGGAAAAAGTCGGGGGGGAGAGTGAATAAACTTTGTATCTTTAAACCTTTTTGCATGCTGATTAGATAAGACAAAAGAAGAGTTATATACTATAGTTGTCTGATGCAGATAAATATGATCTGATCTTGAGTGCGAGTGTAGAAGAACAAGGATAGATAACTAACCTACTGATTGCTTGTTAGCTGATCAGTTGGACAACTATCTACTCAACTGTTAGTGCAGAATTGTGTAGGCCCTAAATATTTAGACTCGTGGTTTGAATGAAAATATTTAAAAAAGAATGACTTTGACATGTAAACAAATGACTATCAGTGGACTTGATGTCTTCTGATTGTGGAAATAACACTTAGTGAGTTTTTACTCTTTTATAAAACTTATGTATATGAAATATGTGCAGTATAAATAATAAATAAAAAATAAAGAATAAAACAATAAATGAACACAAGATTTATAGTGGTTCAGAACAACTTGTCCTACGTCCACTCTCACAATTTCAACTGTGAAGTTAATTCCTTAAAAGGAGTCTTTGCTTCTTTATAGTCCCAAGAGAAAACTTTGATATCGATACACTTAACCTATAGTGTAGTTGAATCTACTTGTTATTGGGAGAACAAGTACTCTTATAATTAAACTTGACAACAAACAAACTTAACTATCTAGAAAGAAGGTCGGGTTTGTATATGTGAGCCACCAACTGTGTGTTGAACAAAGAGGTTCAATGCCATACTGTCTAAGCTTAAGATATGAATGGAATACTGGCTTAGATGTAGGAAACTTAGAGCTATAGATACTTAAGATAAATACTGGCTCTTAAGAACTCGAATGAATTCAAAAATCTTGGATGTTCTAGAGGTCGGCTGATGTGAGTTCTTGCTTGTAAAATTTCCGTAAGTTATCACTTGAATAACACCTTGTATTTATAGATAGATCGATGCAAAACTAGTCGTTGGTTGAACTAGCCGTTGCAAGCAAATCTTCTATGTATGGGCGAGATCTTCATGGATTTGATCTTTCCTTTGATTCAGGTACAAAACATTCCATAAATGGATGAGCATTTAATGTGCATTAAATGCTTTGTACGATCTCTGAAGCCCTAGTCCAAGTCAACTCAATAGCTGTGCTAGCATCTTCTAATTGGTCCACGTCAGCTGAGTTGGTTAGACTTGCAGTCTTGTCTTCAGTTGGGGTATTCAAACGAGGTCCGACAATCTCTTTGTCTTCTGATGAGTGTTGCCTTCTTTAATGCATTTTGTTATCTGATTAGTCAGATGAACAGTCTTTGAATCTATATTCTGTGATAACAACAGTGCAATTGCAATATCACAAAATCCAGTACTTCACACAAGATGCAAGCATGTGGACATCAAACATCATTTTATAAGGGATCATATGGAGAAGAAAGACATCAAGGTTGTGAAGATTCACACAGATAAACAGAAGGATGACATTCTAACTAAACTACTAGCTGAAGCAAGGTTTATGGAGCTATTAGCAGAGTTGGGATTACTTGATCCAGGAAAGATGTCAAAGTATAGGGCAATTGCTAAGGGGGAATGTGTTTTCAATAAACATACTCTCTCAGAGAAGTTATCCAATGGCGGAGAAGTAATATATCAGACATTTTGTCCAAACTGGACAAAGCGTTTGAAAATCTGTTCTACAAAATTCAGGGTTTTTATTCCTGAAACTCAGGAGAGTTGACCATTCGAGTATTACACTCAAATGATCTTAATTTAGGAGAGTTGGGACAAATTATGTAGGGTCAGATAAGCTGAACCATATTTAAGAGAAATTATTCATCAAATCACTGCCTGTTCTAGTAATAATTGAGAATCTTTATTATGGGAACCTTTCCATTTAAAGCATGCAGGCAATTAAATACTATTTGTAGTTACCCAAGAAAAAATATATATTCTCGCATTAAATGCTAGACACATATGTATTTATTTAACCTGATTTTCAACTCTAATCTTTCTTGGACAAAGAGTTTAATCATGGAAAAGGATTTTAAAACCTTTACACGTTCAAAACATGTCCCATCAGATTCCAAAAATCACTCACAACCATTGGATCTTTCACCAACCAACTCCCAAAACCCATCTTGACCATCCAAAATTTACAAATAAATGGTTCTGCAAAAACCATCATTCTCTCCCCACTAAGTCAAAATTTCCTTACACTACTAAGCATAACTTGCTCTTACACTTAGTATTATTTTTCAAACACTTCACATTCTCAAATCAAGAAATCTTCAAACACACTATCTTCTCAAAACCTAGTTTTCGAAAATGCCTCCAAAACTCAAGAAGGAAGATCTTGTAGATTTCAAAGATGAGAGCTTGGATATATACTTCAATTATCTAAGCAACAAATCATCTCTTTGGTTTGAATATCTTGTAATTTTTGAGAACACAAAGCCTGATGTTGCACCTGCTCTATGATGGCTGGAGAAAGTTGGTTTGAGGAAGTTCATGGTAGCAAAACCAAGCTCCTGTCTAGAGCCTTTTATGGCAGAATTTTTTGCATTTATCAAATGGCATGGAAAAGAAAGAAAATGAGTGATACTGTGAGAACCAAAGTCTCATTCTGTGAAGGAGATGAAGAAGAGAAGAAACAACGTGCAATGATCTTTTCTGAAGAAGATCTTTAAGCTGTATTTGGGCTACCTTCAGTAGGATTGGACCCTTCAACCTACAAGGAGAAAGAAGAGGATGAAACAACATAGGCATGGATGGAGAAATCTCAACCACTGAAAGCTAGCCTTCACAAAAAGGTACTAAAATCTATTACCTAAATTTGTTTGAAATGGTGGTTAAGAGTCTTCTAAGCAACACAGGAAGTCTAGAACAATTAAGTGCACCACGAGTGAGGATTATAGCTGCAATAATTGATTCAAGTGAAAGAGGGGTGAAATTTGACTAGAAAACTTTTGTTTTAGAGGAGATGATGAAAGAAAAGTTTAAGTTTAAGGTCAGAAACCTAAAGAAAGTTGTAGTTGAGAGTAGGCTGCATTATTGCACCAGGGCAAGTCTACTGATAGAAAATTCCAGCCATTACTCCCAACTCATTACCTTTAGAAAGCCCCTAGTGCCTCAGAAAATCTTGTTTAGAAAGCTATCCGCCAAAGCAGAAAAGAGGAAGTTAGACAAGGAGGACAAGCAATCTCAGAAAACTAGAACATCTCCTAGAAAGAAACAGAAAATTGAGGAGAAGGTTGTGAGAAAATCTTCAAGAAAGATGATTGAAACAGTAGAAGAGAAAGAGATGGACAATACTTTTGATGAAATAAACAAAATTGTGGATGAAGCTTAGGATACTTCTTCTGATGATATCAGGAAAGTTGTACTTCCTAACCCAAATCCAATAGACGAGGATAAGTCAAATACTAGAAAGAAGGTAAAGAGAAAGAGGTTGGTTAAGACCTCTGAGAAGATGCTGGAATTGAAGGAGGATGAAACTTTGAAGAAAGTTTTGAAGGAAAGTAGGACGACAAGTAGATCAAACTTCAAATCTCCCCAAACCAAAACCCCCATCCCCAAACCAGATATTGTATATCATTAAAGAGCCTCAAAATCCCCAAAACCATTGTTCAAACCTCACCAAACTCACCACCATCTCAACAATAAAAAAATTACTCACCAAAAGGGACTTCTGATAGAGGGCTAATAGATGAGCTGGCTGATATAGCCATGGATGAAGCCAAGAAGATGTCATTCACAAAGCTACTGGGACAAGCTATTGATGAGAACCCTAAACCAACCCCTAAGCCATCAGGACAAATGCTCTCTACAGCACCTGAATCCATTTCATCTGAACCCTCACAAGCTCTTAACTCTCCAAACCACCAGATCAGAAACTCAGAAGAGGAGGAAGATGATGAGAATGAGGAGGATTTCACATATGAAGGCATGCTCAGAGCAGTTGGTAGAGAAAATGTGGACAAATTATATCCAGGGCTGAGCAGATATCCAAGATTGCAATAAACCTTCTATGATTTAAGAGCTCTTGTTGAAATCAAGGACAAGTCCTTGATAGAGATTGCTCAAGCAATAGAAGACAAAGGAGTCAATTTCTAGCAAAGAGAGGAAAGTAGGTTGCTACATTTTGCAAGAGTAGAAAAATCAAGTGATCTACTAATAGAAGCTTTGTTTCTTATAATTGTCTCTGAGAAAATCATGGAAGAAGAAGCAAGATTAGCTCAAGGTCTCAAACACCTAGATAATGTTGATTCATCAGATGAGAATGATGATGATGATGACAACACAAATCCCAATCCTCCTGAATCAAAATCCTCTAAGGTACATTTCTTAACTCATGGTGCAATAGAAAAGGTTCCTGATCATTCAGAAGTTTCAGGCTCAAAGAAAGGAGATGAAACAGTCAAAGATACATCTGCGAAGGATGGTTCTAACCAACTTGAGGCACAACCAAAAGATGTAGAGACCTCCTTAGTAAGGGCTAGTTTGGTTGGGCTCTCAGCTGTATCAGAGTTGGATACAGTTGTCACCCCAATCATTCAGGCTGGCTCAGTGGAGTTGGGAAGCCCACTCCTTGTGACTACCCCTCAACTGCACTCAATGGATCCTAATGAGGATGTTGAGATTGCATGTTCTGAAGGAGTTGAAAAGGATAAATTAGATGAAAAATCAAAGGGAGGTGGAAACATGAGAGATATTGAAATCTTAAGTGAGATGAGTGCACCAAATTTAGAAGGAGATGAGACATATATTGTGAAGATTGCACAATATGAAAGTCAGGTTATTCTTCAAGTCAAATCTGAACTTAAAGAATCCCTTGGTGAAAGGAGGCATGACTCAGTAGAAAGAGTGAGCTTATCAGAAAATGTAAGAAGAAAATAAATAGTTGAAAATGATAAGGAAACTGCTGATGTATCAGAGTTTCAATTGAAAAGAAATGAGGGAGAAAAGGGTTATCTAACCAATTTTTGGTTGCAGATAATGAGGGACTCACTTTTGATCAAATCTTTGAGTCAGCCCCTCTCATTGAAAACCCCATTGAAGGAGACATTAATATTGAAACCTTAACTAATTCAATTTCACTATTGTCTAAGGTTTATATGAATCGGGCTAAGGATACTGAAGATGGAATGAAGATTGCCTCTGATGCTCTAACAACCATGGAAGAGAACTCAGAAAAGCTACAACAACTCATTAGAGAAGTTGGCCAATCACATGCCCAAAGCAGCTGAAGACATGGAACAACAAGTAAGCACATTAGCCTCTGTTGAAATGAAGCTAACTAGATGTGAGGATTTGTCACTACCAGTGGTTGAAGAAAGGCTAAGTGGAGTAGAAAAGGGCTAAAAAGCATGTCAAATGAATTCAGCATGATCAAGAAATCTGTGAAGAACATGACTTCACAAGTGAAACAAGATCAAAGAAGAATGCAATCTAATCACACCCACAATGTGACAGTCCTGAAAAATGTGGTTAGAGATGCACTAAAGAAGAAGACTACTCTTCAAAGAAAAAGAGCTGCTGAAGTAAGGCAAGCAATGGTGAAGGAGGCTGCTGAGCAATTTACCACAAAACTGTTTACAAAGATTGCAAAGGATGCTACAGGCAAATTCACTGAAATGCTTTCTGAATCACTAGTTGATCAGGTAAAATCATCTCTCAATTCCATTGTCACTGAAAAATTGAAACCAGTTCATGCCTTTTTAAGCATGAGTGATGACAAAATGCAAAACATGCATGATGAGAATGTATATTTGCTAAATGAGATGAAATCCCTGAACCTGGCCCAAACTCAACTCTCACTCACTATGAGTGACTTGAAACCCTAGTGTTTTGATAATGCCAAAGAGGGGGAAAAGAGTAGGAAGATGGCAAGAGGTGACTTGACCATTGAAGAAGCTGTTCAAGAGGAAACAGTAGAAAGTGTCAAAGAACCTGAAGTTCAAGGAAAAGGGAAGCAAAAGATGAGTATTGAAGATCTGACAGAAGAGGAGAAACTACAGCTTGCTGTAAAAGATTTTATGGCTTCTGTATAAGAAGAACAGGCTAGGAAGGCTCAAAGACCTGGTGGTGAGTCAACAGGTCTGGAAAAATCTTATAAGGAAGACAATCAGTCAGTTGGAATGAATCAGAGAGAAAAGAGGAGCAAAAAGAAGAATGAAACCTTCAATGAATTTCCAACTAGCCTGACTATACCAGTTGAATTCCAAGTAGATGAAGAGCCTAAGTAAAAAAGGAATAAAACAACCATCAGCACTAAAGAAAGGACCTCTGTCCTTGCTGATGACCCATCTAAGCTTTTTGAAGAAGGTTTTGGACAAGATCCAGAAACTCAAGAGAAACTGACTAAAATGAGAATTGAAGAGAAGATGGAGCAGATTGAAGAAGCTAATAGAGCAAGAGACCATAGAAGGAATACATTCATCACTCCTAGAAGAGGAGCAACTTACTGGAAGTTGAGGAAGAAGAGAATTGAAAAAGGAGAAATGATGGCTATCACTTATCCACATCTTGATAAATGGGTACCCATCAGTTTGAATGGGTTCATTGATCAACATAAGATTCTCCAAGAGTTCACTCAGATCATGACTATGGAGAATCTGAAACCAGGACCCAAGGGAACCAACCAAGTCCTCATTGAGCTAAAGAGAAGAGTATGGGCTCAGTATGGAATGGTTCCTCCACCAAATAACTCTCTATGAATCAAGCTCTATATGTTATATATTTTATTCACTGTCTATGTATGCTAACTTCTTAGCATAGATTTTTATCTTTTCAAAATGATGTAACATGTATTGTTTTCAATAATGAAATGAAAAGATAGAATCACTTTTGCCCACAAGATAATATCTCATTATCTTTTTTTGGCCCAATGCACTAATATAAACCTTGCTTGACATACTATGTACTAACCAACTATTTATGGGACAAACACTCTGAACATTCATGTAAAAGTTAGGTCAAGTCAGTTAAGAGGTTTTGGCATTATCAAAAAGGGGGAAATTGTTGGGAAATAAAAGAGATTTTGATCTAATACCAAAACTCCTGATATACTGCCATAAATAGATTGAGTGCATTAAAGTTATTGTGTTTTAGAATAATGGAACACTTAGATCAGGACAATTAGATTGCTGAGAAATGTTAGGCAGCAATAAGAATGAATAGTTTACTAGTTGAGGGGGAACTCAAAATAGTAATGGATAAACTCACTGATGAGTTAAGGTGGTAAAGATCAAGCCAAATGGACAAACTCACTGATGAGTTAAGGTGGTCAAAATCATGTCAAATGTATAAACTCACTGATGAGTTCAGGCTACAAGATCACAAGACAGAGAAGTGATGATCATACAAACTAAGATTGTGAGGTGCATTAAGTATTGAAAGCAAAGTATCAAGAAGCACAAACTCACTGAAGTCAACTAGCCTGAAGTATAAAGATAAGAAGAATCTGCTGAAACAAAGAAGACATTCAGGTGTGTTGTCTCAATCAATGCAAATGATGAGGAGCTGTAATGGAAGGTCAACATGACAAGATCAGAACAACTCTAATTGACAAAACATTCAGCAACACCACAAAAGTCCATGCAAAACACTATTCATCTGAAGAAAAGATGAACATCATGTTCATACCTATAGTGAAGAAAGAGTTGTATCCCTCCTATGGATACATATTCAAACTTCCTATAAATATAGAAAGATCATGAATTGATCAAATATGGGAAACAAAAGCAACCAAGCCAACAAAACAATTCTAGTTCAGAAAGCCTACTCATCTGAATTACTTGTTTCCCCTATGGTCGTATAATCTTCTGTGATCAATGATTCTAAGCCAATTACATATCTAAGCTTAGAGAGATATCATATCATTAAGCATTGTTCATCACTGTAAAGGATATCTTAGTTGGAAAACAACCCCCCCCAATCCAATCCCAGAAAAGATTGTCAAGATAGGTGTGTTGTAGAAGAAGTTGAGCAACTAAGCTATAATGTGGAACTAAAGCCTAAAACTCTAAGAAGAAGAAGTAGTTTGAGTACTAGGTCTCTGTAAAACCTAGAGATCACGACACTAAGAAGTAGTGTGGTTGATCAGTGCACCTTGACACTATAAAACAAGCTAATTCCAAGTGAAGGGATTATCCTGTTCAATCATGGAAGTGGATGTAGGAGCTTGAGTCTCTGAACCACTATAAATGTTTATGTTATTTACTTTAAAGTCATTTCATTACTACAGTTATACTGCATAGTTGTCTATCTTATTAAAACTGGTTTTTGAGAAAAACTAGCTTCATTGGACAACTCCCCTGATACTGTCATTAAGCAAGAATCATTCATTCAAAACAAAAGGTGATATAACTCTAAAGGCCTATCCATTCCGTAATTATAAACCTTCTAAGATTACTTTTCAACTGTCTACTTCATAGTACTCAGTGGATTTGTTATCTAGTCTAAGACTTTAGCTTTGACACAAGTCAGAGAGGTTGATAGATCAACTCTCCTGAATCTGTCAAGAGATAAGTCTGTTTTGACAAAAAGAAAAATTAGTATACACAAGTGCATTCCCCTCCCCCATACACTTGTGTCACTCTCCTTTCAGGACCAACAAAAATTAAATTAAAAATATTAACCCATGGAAAAATAGCAATGAAACATGAATTGACATGAAATTAATCTACATATATTAAAATTAAAGAAAGATGAAATGAAATACTAAATTAAAATGTATCTAAAAATAAATAAATATTAAACTAAACTAATCTATTTGTTGACCCAAAATCTAGTTAAACAGTTGGTTGACTTCTTAAAGAAAAGTAAAGTCGCAGCAGCTTGGTTGGATTTTGAGTTGAGTTGCTGAAATCACCCATGACTTGTGCTGGATTTTGGTGATTTATTTATTCGTCATCATCTTCCATAAATAAAATAAAATTAAAAAAATAATAAAATTAAAAACATCAATTAGGATTTGAATTTTTTATAAATTAAATAAAATGAAAAATAAAAGAAAAATCAACTCAATTTTATATAAAAATTAAATTAAAAATTAAATTAAAAATTAAGAAAACCCATAAAAAAATAGCAATCAAACATTCATTGACATGAAAATAATCTACATATATTAAAATTAAAGAAAGATGAAATGAAATACTAAATTAAAATCTATCTAAAAAATTAATAAATATAAAACTAAACTAATCTATTGGTTGACCCAAAATCTAGTTAAATAGTTGTTTGACTTCTTAAATAAAAGAAAAGTAAAGTCGCACCAGCTTGGTTGCATTTTGAGCTGAGTTGTTGAAATCACACCCGACTTGTGCTGGGTTTCAGTGATTTGTTTATTCGTCATCATCTTCCACAAATAAAATAAAATTAAAAAAAATTATTAAATTAAAAACATCAATTAGGATTTGATTTTTAAAAAATTAAATAAAATAAAAAATGAAAAAAAAAAAATCAACTCAATCTTAAATAAAAAAATTAAAAAAATTCTTCAAAAAATCTTCAAAAAATTAAAAATCAACTAAATTTTAAAAATTAAATTAATTAAATTTTTTTCTTTTAAGATTTGGACTATTTATTACTCCCTCCGTCCCTGAAAAGCTTTCATTTGATGGAACGAAGTTTAAAGAAAAAGTGTAATAATTAGAGTTTTGAATACAATTTTAAATTTTTTTATATATAAAGTAAATAAAATAGTTTGATTGAGTGTATGATGGACCCCAAAAAATATTGTGTGAAGGGTAAATACATGTATATCGTAAGAGTAACTATGCAAACTTTTCAGGGACGGAGGTAGTATATTGTTTTACAATTTTACTTAACTTTAATTGATTTTTAAATATTTTATTTGATTAATTTATTTTTTAAAGAAAATTCAGACTTTTATTTAATTTTTGCAGTTTTTTTTTAAAAACTAATTAATTGATTTATTTAATTATTTATTTATTTTAAAAGATTTAGTTAATTTTTTTAAAATAAGTTTCAAATTTTAAATTAATTTTTTCCCCCTCTATTTATATAAAGTTTAATTAATCATTTTATACATATCTATTTTTGTCTTTAAAATTATGGGGTGTGTATAGAGTATTGGGATATTCATCCCACCCCATTGAAATCACCGAGCAATATTTGCGCATGAAAACCTAAGCAATGCTCGAGACCGACTTCCCGATCTGATGTCACACGAAGAACTCTTAGAGCAAATTCTTCGTATCTGGCCGTGGAGAGAAATCCGAGGAGGCAGTATTCAACGATTAACTGATGTTATTCAGGAGAAAGGAGGAAAAGGCAACTTCTATGATTGAGATTTGAAGGAGTTGGAGTATGCTGAAATCGATAGTGTCTTTGCCCTTCATTCTGATGACTCTCTCTCAGAATTTGTTGCTAGAAAGCTTGGACAACTTTTGAAACCACAAGTTCAAGAGACTGTTGAGGAACATAAGGACAACAGTGATGATGGACCTGAGTCCAGATCTGAAAAAGACACGACCAACGACGAACATCCTTCAATGGATCAAGTCGGAGGAAACGCTGATGGAGGATCAACTGACCCTGCAACAGATTTAGGTGGGAGTTCACCTTAACTGTCTGACAATGAAGTTGAGAAATCAGCTGAGCTAGAGACATAAGCTGTTGATTGGGTGTGAGATTGCTCGTATTTGTGCTCATTTTTGCTATATTATTGTAGCATTTGATGTGATTTTGGGCGTAATTGATAGAAATTGTACTACTAACCTTGTTGTCAAGAAATAGGTTCAAAGTGTAGGAAATAAGGTGAAATAGTCCATTTTAGAGGGAAAACGAGCATTGGCACATAGGAATTGAAGTTCGATTGGAGGACGAGCAGGGAAAGCCAAGAAAAATAGAAGAAAAAGACCAACGAACAGATGTCAAACGGCCGGCCGAGTGGTCTCACACTAGCGGCCGAGTGAGGTGGACTTCGAGAAACTTTCAAGAATTTCGAAGTCAAATGGGCGACCGAGTGGAATCACATTGGCAGCCGAGTGACTTCACACTGGCAGCCGAGTGACTTCACACTGACAGCCGAGTGGAATAACACTGGCGGCCGAGTGGGTTCTGCATCCCAAAATCCCACTATATGTCCACTCGACTCGGTTGACCGTTTGCTCCACTCGGTTGACCGAGTCAACTTACATTTTTTTTTTGGGGAATTTCGTGTATTTTGAAGAACTGCAAGGACCCAAATGCTAATTTGGTCTCACACACTTTTGGAAGCCTTAAATACCTTCCAACTCAGTTTGTAAAAGCTCTCTTGGCATCATCTATTCCAAAAAACAAAAAAACCCCTAGCTCTTACTTAGTTTTATACATTGATTTCTCCTAAATTCATAGTTTAGCAAAAAGGTGGAATACCTAGATTATGTTTTTGAAGAACAAGCTTACATTGTCTTGTAATATCTTACATTGAGGAAGAATTATCAAGGTGACTTCCACCCAACTCTCCTTTCTTCTATAATTGCAAGGTTTATGTTTATTTCATTCTTTTGTGTTGTTTTTGCCATGGGTGTTTCTTCAAAAACCATCGGCTAATTTTATTTATGCTTTAGGTGTTTTAAAACCATGTGATTGTTGAGTTTCAGAATTGTTGAGCTTTGTTATTGTTGATTTTATGATTATTGCTTCTTTTGTTGGGAATTATTGGTACTTTGTTTGTTAACTTCTATTAATCCATATATAGATGCATGTTTAGCGTAGACGAGAGTTACATGGACATGTGTACATTTATGATGTGAGTTGTTGGTATGCAAATGTGTTAGTTATACTTTTAATTCGTTGAGAGAGAGTTAATCGTATTAGAACCCCTTTAAAGGACATTAATTACTTTAATGGTTGTTTGAGTGGTTGGTGAGGATTAGGAAGAAAACTTTATTACTGGGTTTGGGAACACCTTAGAATTAAGGTTATATTACCCGAAGGGAAATGGTTGTCATCCTAGCATTTAGGTGCTCTTAGCAAACCTTAATTGAAGCATTAACAAAGTAAAAGCAATTCCTCTCGATTTCACTAGGTAGAGAACACCCGAAGCATTCTCTCACCCTTGCACTTCTTCGAATTATATTCGTAGTTGTTTATTGTTTTAATTGTCAATTTCTTGTTTTGGTAGTAATATTTCTTACTAAGTTGTGGTAATTGCTCTTTATGGTTATTTGCTTGTTTTTAGTTGTTTAAATCACTTGTTAGTTTCTAGGTTGGTGTTTGATTTAATTTATTGCATCTTAGTAGTAAGTTAGCTTAATTTTGGAAATTCAAAACCGAAAACCGTAGTTACATTGGTTCTGCCAACACACAACTTTAGAGACTCATTGCACACACCCACCGCCTAGGTCGATACTACTTGGTCGAATACTTCCATTAGTACTACGAACCCTTATGCTTGAGGGGAAGTAGTTAGTCAAATATATTGCCTAAAATTCGTTCAAGTCAATGGCGCCGCTGCCGGGGAGGTGACGTAGTGCTATAAGTGAGACTTAAAGTTAGTTGAATACTAGTGCTAGCTACAATTACTTGCTTTAGTTTGTTTTTATTTTTGTTTCAAGAATTTATATTTGCAATTTTCCATAGGTGCATGATAACAAGAGCACGTGGTGGATAAATTGAACCTATAAATCTTGAGATTGAAGCTGCTGCAAGAAGGAATCGAGCAAGAAATCGAAGAATGGCGGTGAATAGACAAAATCAACCGCCAGGTGCCGTGGTAGATGATTAAAGTGATGAGATAAATACTCAAGAAGATCTCCAAGTTGAACATCAAGGAGATGGCCAACTGCAAAGAGGGGGGAGGGGGGGGGGGGGGGGAATGGAGTACAACACCTACCTACTGCTCAAATGTGTGGTGTGTTCAATCAAGGCCCATATGGAGGACAACCTCAAGGGTATTCCCTTAATGCTCAACAAGGAGGGTATCCTCAAGGCTATCCACCATATCCATATCCATAGTATCCTCAAGGATATTATCCACCACCTCAAGGATATTATCCTCCACCGTATCCATACCATCCACCCCAAGGTGCCTTCCCTCAAGAAATACCCGCTCCACCTCAACCGGAAATACAAGAACCTCGTCCAATACAACTTGGGAGGCCCATGAGAGAGTACTTCGACCCTCAACAAAGGGAGTATTATGATGGGATATCAAGGCCAAATGTGGAGGCTAATAATTTTGAAATAAATGCCTCTTTGTTAAGAATGCTTAGAGAAATGCAATTTGAAGGGAGGACCGAGGAAGGTTTTGAAGAAGATCCAAATGAGCACTTGGCTCAATTTTTAGAGATAGCCGACACACTCAAACAAAATGGTGTGTCCGAAGATGCAAAGAAGTTGAGGCTATTTCCTTTCACACTTTCCGAAAAGGCAAAAACATGGTTGCAAACAAGCATTCCGGCGGGAGAGGTGAGAACTTGGGAAGAATTGAAGAAGATATATTTTTTTTAAGTATTATCCACCTTAAAAAATAATGGAAGCAAGGCAAAATATCTCTCAATTCACACTAGGAGCTAATGAGAGCCTCAAGGAATCATGGGAAAGGTTTACCAATCTACTCATAACTTGCCCTCAACATGGTTTTCCATTAGATCAAACTACATGTTGGTTCTTTTGTGGGTTGAAGGGAGAAGATCAACAACATTTGGATGCTTGTGCCGGAGGTTCGATATGGCTCAAGTCTGCGGAAGAAATTAAGCAAATAATGGAGGGTATATTAAACAATTCTTTTAAAATGAGTATTGATAGAGGGGGAAGACATCGAGTGGCCCAAGTGAACGAAATGTAATCCATGAAGACAATGGTCACCACTTTGATGGAGAAGGTGAACTCTCTTTCATCTAATCAAACACGTGAGAGCCCATTACCTATGGTTCAAGGAGAGTTTCCTATGAATCAAGTGGAGGATGTGAACTACATGGGTCGACCACAATATCAAGGAGGGTACCAACAAAATTTCCAAAGTGGGCGCCCATATCAAGCTCCCCAACAGAACCGTTTTCAAGGTAGTCAATTCTCAACATTCCAACCCAATCAAGGGAATCAAAACTTCCGAAGAAATGAGAACTTGACTTACTCCAACCCAAAGGGTGTGGTGCAATATCCACCCGGATTTGATCCCAGGGCAAAGCCTCCTAATGGGGAAGGAAAATCTTCTACTGATGAGCTTCTTGCACTCATCATGAAAAAGATAGATGAAAGTGACAAAAGGATGGAAGCCAATGACAAGAGGATGGAAGGGATTGAATTTCAACTTGGGCAATTGGCTACTTCGATTGGTTCTCAACAAACCAAGAGAAAATTTCACTCAACAACAGAAGTAAACCTCAAGGAGCATTGTAAGGCAATAGAGCTTAGAAGTGGCACCAAATATGGGGGTCCATCCATGCCTACTCAACTGGAAGAAGAAGAGGTCAAGGAAAAAGATGAAATTGAAGAAGAATGTGAAGAGGTAGAGATGGGAAGAGCCGAAGATGAGGAAGAAAATGGAATGGAGTCAAAAGAGAAAAAGAAAGTTGAGATTGAAGAAAGAATACCAAAGTGGAAAAAGATGAAAGAGAAGAAGATTGATGAAGAAAAGAGCATACCATGTGATGAGTGGGGGGTACCAAAGACAATGGTACCATTTCCTCAAAGATTCATGAAGAAGAAATTGGATGAGAAATTTGCTAAATTTCTTGAAGTCTTCAAGCAACTCCACATCAACATTCCATTTTCCGATGCTTTGGAGCAAATGCCCAACTATGAAAAATTCCTCAAGGAATTGATCTCAAAGAAGAGAAGGATTGATGAACCCGATCTTGTTAAATTCAACAAGGCATGTAGTGTTATGCTCCAAAAGAACATGCCACAAAAGATGAAGGATCCGGGTAGTTTTGTCATCATGTGTGATATTGGAAATGGGATCAAGAGGAATGCTCTTTGTAATTTGGGGGCTAGCATTAATTTGATGCCCCTATCTTTGTTTGAAAAGCTTGAAAGGGGGGAGTTGAAGCCTACTTAAATTGCACTTCAACTTGTCGATCGATCAATCACAATAGCCAAAGGCATTGTAGAGGATATTCTTGTTAGAGTGGACAAGTTTGTGTTTCCCGCCGACTTTGTGGTGTTAGAAATGGAGGAAGATGAACAAGTGCCTATCATTCTTGGAAGACCATTTTTAGCAACGACGGGAGTGGAACTTGATGTTGGAAAGGGAGAAATCACATTGAAAGTTGGGAAAGAAGAAGTGAAGATATCGATGTACAATGCGATGAAGCATCCCAAGGATGTGGAACAATTGAACTTCGTCGATATTGTGGACTTATGTGTCCAAGAATCTTTGGAAGACGCTTCTTACTCTCTCTTCTTTGATGATTTAAATGATATTGATTCTCATTCATATTTTGCCTATACTTATGAATGTTTTAATTTTGACTTTGATGATAGGGAACAAATGGAGATTGAGTCAACTATGGAGATCGAGCATGGGAATCTCACTATTTTGCCCTTATTAAAGTCGGAGGATGAAGAGCCTAAATCGAGAAGAAAACGAGAAGAATTCGGTAATTGTATCATCTTCTCTTGCATCTCATGAATTAGATAAGCTACTTGAAGTGCTACGTAAGCACAAATCGGCCATCGGTTGGTCGATTGAGGATTTGAAAGGAATTAACCCATCAATTTGCATGCATATGATCCGTCTAGAAAAAGATAGGAAGCCTATAGTCTAACCCCAAAGGAGAGTGAACCCGATTATCCAAGAGGTTATTAGGAAAGAAGTCATAAAATTTCTAGATTCAGGTATGATATTTCCTATTTCGGATAGTCCTTGGGTGTCACCTTTCCATGTAGTATCTAAGAAAGGGGGGATGACAGTTGTGCAAGGTGAGGGAAATGAGCAAATCGCTATGAGAGTCGCCACGGGGTGGCGTGTGTGTGTTGATTATCGTGAATTAAATAAGGCTACTTGCAAAGATCATTTTCCTTTACCTTTCATGGATCAAATGCTTGATCGTTCAGGAGGTTTTTCACACTATTGCTTTCTTGATGGTTATTCCGGTTACAATCAAATCATGATTGCACTGGAAGACTAAGAAAAGACCACTTTCACGTGCACGTATGGTACATTTGCATGGAGGCATATACCTTTTGGGTTGTGTAATGCACCCGCTACTTTTCAACGTTGCACGATGTCAATTTTTCATAGTCTTATTGAACGTATCATGGAGGTTTTTATGGATGATTTCTCTGTCTTTGGAGAGTCATTCGAATCTTCTTTGACTAACCTTGATATTGTTTTGCAAAGGTGTGAGGACACTAACTTAGGGTTGAATTGGGAAAAGTGCCATTTTATGGTGCATGAAGGAATTGTGTTAGGCCATCATGTGTCATCCAAGGGGCTTCAAGTGGATAGATCAAAGGTGGTAGCAATTGAAAAGTTGCCTCCACCTTCGAATGAGAAAGGTATTCGGTCATTTCTTGGCCATGCAGGTTTCTACCGCCGGTTTATCAAGGATTTTTCTAAACTTTCTAAACCTTTATCTCATTTGTTGGAAAAAGATATTCCATTTGATTTCACTAATGAGTGTTTTGAATCGTTTAGGAAACTTAAGGAGGCCTTGGCGAGTTCACCTATCCTTGTCACACCAAATTGGGAGGAGCCGTTCGTGTTGATGTGTGGTGCAAGCGACTATTCGATGAGGGTTATTTTGGGGAAATTGAGAGAGAAAAGATTTCATGCTATATACTATGCCTCAAAGACATTCAACACCGCACAAGCCAATTACACTACTACAGAAAAAGAGCTCCTAGCGGTTGTGTATGCCTTTGACAAATTCCGACCTTACCTTGTGGAAGCCAAAACGGTTATCTACACCGATCATGCGGCCATCCGTTATTTGATGAACAAAAATGACTCCAAACCGAGACTCATTCGATGGGTCCTTTTGCTTCAAGAATTTGATATAGAGGTGAGAGATAAAAAAGGGAGTGAGAACGTCATAGCCGATCACCTCTCAAGGTTGGAGCAAAGTGATGATGGCAAGGGAGATGTTGTAGAGGTGAAGGAGACTTTTCCCGATGAAAGCTTGTTGATGATTGACACTATACCGGTGATGGAATAAAATGAGGTGTCCCATGGTATGCCGACTATGCCAACTTTTTGCAAGTGGAATGATCCCCGAAGATTTAGGTCCATATGAAAGAAAGAAGTTCAACAAGGAAGTGAAAAGTTACATATGGGATGAGCCATTTCTTTTTAAAAGAGGGGTTGATTCGGTGCTTAGGTGATGTGTGCCTCAAGAGGAATGGGAGGACATAATCAAACATTGTCACTCTCTTCCTTGTGGGGGACATTTTGGTACTTCAAAGATGGGAATGAAAATTCTCCAAGGCGGGTTCTATTGGCCAACAATATTCAAGGATTGTCAAACATTTATCCGGGGATGTGATCGTTGCCGAAGGATGGGGGGCATAACAAAGAGGGATGAGATGCCTTTGAATATGTTAGTAGAAGTTGAGCTATTTGATGTGTGGGGCATTGATTTCATGGGGCCGTTTCCTCCATCATGTGTGTACACCTACATCCTTGTTGGTGTTGACTATGTTTCTAAGTGGATCGAAGCTATTCCGACCAAGATGAGTGATGCAAAAGTGGTGATTCAATTCTTGAAGAAGAATATCTTCACTCGATTTGGAGTCCCAAGAGCTTTGATAAGTGATGGGGGGAGTCATTTTGTGAACAAGGTTATGGCTAATCTTAGCCAAATATAATGTGAAGCACAAGGTGTCAACTGCCTATCACCCTCAAATAAACGGTCTAGCCGAGGTGTCCAATCGTCAAATCAAGCAAATTCTCGAGAAGACGGTTAACACCACTAGAAAGGATTGGACAATGAAATTGGATGATGCTTTGTGGGCCTATCGAACGACATACAAAACTCCATTGGATATGTCTCCCTACCAAATTGTCTTTGGGAAAGCTTGTCACTTACCGGTGGAACTTGAGCACCGTGCTTATTGGGCAATCAAGAAGTTGAACTTTGATTGTGATTTGGTTGGTGAGAAGAGGTTGCTCCAACTAAGCGAGCTTGAGGAGTTTCGAGAGCATACCTATGAGAACTCTAAGATTTTCAAGGAAAAGACAAAGAAATAGCAAGATGCTCGCCTCAAGAAAAAGAAGTTCGAAGAAGGGGATGAGGTGCCTGTGTTTAACTCCCGTTTGAAGTTGTTTTCCGGAAAATTGAAATCAAAGTGGAGTGGTCTGTTTGTGGTGAAAAAGGTGTTTCCTAGTGGATTTCTTGAGTTGCAAAGCAAAGATGGGAGCCGCTTCACCGTGAACGGCCATCGTGTGAAATTCTACTTCAATCCGTGCCAAAAAGAAGGCGGAGGTACAAAGTCTCTTGAAGAGACTTGAACTTGAAAGAGTTCCGTCCGGCATAGAACGTTAAACCTAGCGCTAAATGGGAGGCAACCCATTCATTTATTGCTTTCTTTTCGCTTTTCGTTTTAGTTAGTTTTGTGCTTTTTGATCTTTTTGGTTTAGTTTTATTTAGTAGGTTGAGGTATGATGTTGGTGCTTAATAGAGCTTGGACATTGACTTCTATATGAGGAGAAAGGATACAATGAACAATGAAGAAAGATGGAATGGTATATGATGCAAACTTAAAGGTAAACACTCATTTCCAAACTTAGATTTGCTTAACAAAGTCTAAGTTTTAGGGGGGGGGGGGGTGTGGTCGTTTTTACAATTTCATTTGCACCATTCTACATTCGTCTATTGCTTGAATGATTTTGATTTGATTGATATGAAAAATGTTGATGATGTTGAGCTTTGAATTGTTGTGAATGCTACATTGCATGTTTTACATGAATTTGGGGCTGATTTTTTTGGAATTGAGGTTTTAGGGTGTTGATGCATTTCTATGGTGTAGTGTGTTTTGAAGTGTTGTAGGGGTTTTGGGAGAAGACATTGGAAAAAGGGGAAATAATTTCGGAAGCAGATCCCACTCGGCCGGCCGAGTGGTCCCACACTAGCGATCGAGTGAGATAGAAACGTGCAAAAAAAAAACACACTGGAAGCAGGTGAGACTCGACCGACCGAGGAAGATCAAACGGCCGATCGAGTGACTTCTAGATGAAAAAAGTTACTGGAAACGGCTTTCACTCGGCCGACCGAGGCATACCAAATGGTCGACTGAGTGAGTTCTGGACGCGAGCTACGCACTGGAACAAGGCGAGACTCGGCCGACCGAGGGGTTCCACCCTGGCGATCGAGGGACTTCTGGACGCAACAGGCACACTAGAACGCGCACCAATCGGCCGATCGATTCACTTTTGGAGGCACACGCGAAAAGTTGAGGTAAGTTTTTCAACAAAAAAAAAAATCGGGTCGACCCGAACCAAAGCCCGACCCACTCGGATTTTACACTCATTAAACCCTACTCCTATCACTTTTTCACACACAACACACACTTTTACCCCCAAAAACCTCACACACACTCTTACCCCCTCTCAATTCTCTCTTCATATTCTTACAACAACTTCAAGGAATCACTCCCCAAGGTATGTAAACTCTTCCCCCTCTTTTATTTTGCAATAATAAGCATGATATTGTAGATTTTAAGGTTATTCTTGTGTGATACATAGGGGGTGACGAAAATTTCAAAACTTGGTGGGTTTCTCAATTTCTTGCAAAATTCTTTCATGAGTTGTGTTTATTGGTGATTATTGATGATGGGTAACTCATATCTTCCTATTTTGTGCTATCATTGTGTGATTTGTGAGAATTTAGGCTAGAAATTGAAGGAATTTTTGCAAGAATGGTGAACTTTGGAATATGCACAAACTTTTGTTTAACCTTTGAGCATGTGATATTGTAGTCTTATGAATGTGTTAATTTAAGGGATTCATGTAGGATAGAGTTAACATTGGTGATATCAAGGTGTTTTGTGCTTTAATTTCTTGTGAAAAACTTGACCAACACCTTGTGAGCATGATAGTTGTTGAAGAATTGAGTTTATTGAGAGGAAAATTAATGTCTATTGTTGGAGAGATGGAATGTGAACTTGAACCTTGTGGATGCATATGAACTTAATTAATGCTAAAGAACTCTTGTGAATTGTGAATTTAAATTGTAAAATTTTGTGCACATACTCATGAGTTTCTATTCTTTTGGTTGTAGAAAATGGCAAACAATGGTGGACCAAGCTCTCAAGAGATGAATGAATGGCTTGATTGCATCTCTATGGGTTGTGTGGCACTTATCCCTCCCACTTTGGAATTGATCTAGGAGAGAGAGGGGAGATGTTAGCCGACAACTTCGTAACGGTGACTCGTATGAACTTCCACCATACGAAGTACATCGACGATAATTGCATGGTCCACATGGGGATCAAGGAAGATGTCGATGGACTTTTTGCTTCGATTGGATAGACGAACTTCTTGCAAAATCAGAAGACGTCCTATACTGAGCTTATGGTGGAGTTCTTAACCACAGTTGACATGGACTTCGATGGGCAGCATGTGCCTCGAAGGATCACATTCCGTTTGGGGAATGTAGACAGGAGTTTGACAGCACAAGAGCTGAATGAACTTTTTCAAGTGCCCAACAGTGCCGACAATAAAGTCTATTTTTGATCGAGAAATTTCAATGCCCAAGATTTTTGGGTGAAATTAGCTCGAAAAGATAGAGACGACGTCCCTATCTATAACCCGAGTAACTCTAAGACATCTTTAATTCGAAGTCCAGTCTTCTGTTACGTTCAGAGGGTGTTAGCGAACTCGGTCTTTGCGAGATTCGAGGTTGGGGCTGTGAGAAAGGACGAGTTATATGTCATGTAATGCATGGTGGATTGTAAACCGATGAATATGGGCGCCTACCTCATGGCACAATTGGCCCGTCAGACTAAAGCTAAGGTCAGGAACTCCCAAGTGGGTGGATTTATTACCCACATTGCTGAGCATTTCGGATTAGTACCTAGGGAGATGTATGTCCCCCTCGCTGGAGACTCCAAGCTTGATCTTGGAGTGATGATTCAAATGAAGGTTCTAAAGATGGTCAGGGGAACGTATTGTCTAAGACTTGACGAAGACACCCTTTTCCCGTTGCCTAATCCGGGACTAACGAGCTTGAGAAGACGGAGGTACGGTACATGGGATTTGATATCCAAAGCTCACCGTGCTTGGATGGATAACTATAACGCTGAAAATCCCATTGATCCTGAGTATGTTGAAAGAGCCCCCATGCATATTGATGAACCTGAAGAGCCTCAAGAGCATCAAGAGCCTCAAGAACAACAAGAAGTTCCAAGAAATCGAGTGACTCGTGATCCTGTTGGAAACATTGCACTTGTCTATGAGAGAAAGGACGAGTTATATGTCATGAAATGTATGGTGGATTGTAAACCGATGAATATGGGCGCCTACCTCATGGCACAATTGGCCCGTCAGACTAAAGCTAAGGTCAGGAACACCCAAGTGGGTGGATTTATTACCCACATTGCTGAGCATTTCGGATTAGTACCTAGGGAGATGTATGTCCCCCTCGCTGGAGACTCAAAGCTTGATCTTGGAGTGATGATTCAAATGAAGGTGCTAAAGATGGTCAGGGGAACGTATTGTCTGAGACTTGACGAAGACACCCTTTTCCCGTTGCCTAATCCGGGACTGACGAGCTTGAGAAGACGGAGGTACGATACATGGGATTTGATATCCAACGCTCACCGTGCTTGGATAGATAACTATAACGCTGAAAATCCCATTGATCCCAAGCATGTTGAAAGAGCCCCCATGCATATTGATGAACCTGAAGAGCCTCAAGAGCCTCAAGAACAACAAGAAGTTCCAAGAAATCGAGTGACTCGTGATCCTGTTGGAAACATTGCACTTGTCTATGAGAGAAGGAGGAATAGTGAATTAGAGTCACTTAGTAGGAGTATCGAACAGTTGAATATAGCTAATCGCGAAGAGAGAACTTGGCGAGAAAGTGTGAACACTCGCCTAGGTAATATAGATGCTCAACTCCTTGAGATGAACCACATAATCCGTCCTCATTTCGAGTGGCTCATCCAACAAGGCTACTACAACCTACCTCAACCACCTCAATGACACCTCAAAGCTTCAAAGATGGTGTGGTATAAGTGTCCTAATTTCCTCTCTATTTTTTGTGTGTTGATGTTTATGTCTGTTAGCATTTCTTAACTTGTACCTTTGGATTGTTGTTTTAGTTTATCTTATTTTGGATATTTTTGTGGATTCTTGTTGATGGGGATATTCTTTTGATGTTTTGTTTGGATGGATGTATGGGAATTTTATTTGGTGTGATGGTGGATTTTTGGAGAATTTGTTGATGGATGCATGATTTTACTTTAGGTGATTTTGTGATGTTTTTGATGAGTGGAAAATTGATGCATGTGTGACTCTATCATTTGATTGCATTTTTTGTAACAGGCTAGGCTTAAGAAAACACTTGAGTTTACCACATTGAGCCGGAGAGACTTGAGCCTTCTTGAATCGAAATATCATTCCGGTTCAATTTTTCTTGAGAGAGTCATCCACGAATTATGCATGCTAGAACTTGCTCTTTGACTTGTTTGACACTTGATTTAGGAGGAAATTGTCAAAAATGTAGGACACATTTCTCTGAATTTGAGTCACTTGGCCAAATAAATCCCACCAAACGATATATTTTCGTAGTTAGCCCCGTTGAGCCGTAAAACCAATTTTCTTTGGCAAGCTACAAAATGTCACCATAAAACCACATCTTTTGAGCCTAATTGTCCTAATCATTTGTAGAGCTTCAATGTTGGTTGAAATGGTGAGGGAATTGAAGTGAGTGGATTTGTATTGATTAAAGTGAATTCAGGAGAGAAGAAAGGTGAAAAAAAAATGGTTGAAAAGAAAAAGAAGAGCCAATGAGCTTGTGCTTAATGTGAAAAATAAAAGGGAAAAAAAACTCCCAAAAGCTCAAATCACAAAAGTGAAGAGAAATGACTCCAAAATGTTGTGAAAAGAAAAAGGAAAAAAAAAAGGGTGAAGTTCATTTTGAGTGAAAAGTGAGAGAAATACAACATTTGTTGCTCTACAAGTTGAATGAGTCACTAATTCCAAATTTATCCCACCCATTCCAAAGAGCCTACATTTCAACCCTTGAAAGACCTCCTTAATTGACAATTGATGCCTAAATGATTGGTAGAGAATTGAGTTGAAGAGCAAGCCTATGGTTTTTGTGTTTTTATGGATTGACATTTGAGAGTCTACATGCCCATATACACTTGTGTGTTAAGAGAAACACTTCCTGAGAGAGTGGTGAATCAAATGTTGAATTCGTCTTAGCTTGGATCACATTGTGTCTTGAAAGTGGTAGAAAATTGCATGTGTTGATGAACCATTCATATGAGGGATTGCTTGATCATGCCTATACTATGCATTGTATCCATCCACAAATCATTCACAATCACCCTCCTTTGTTTTTCTTTTTCTTTGCTTGGGGACAAGCAAATCTCTAAGTTTGGGGGGGGGGGGGGGTTGATTGGGTGTGAGATTGCTCGTATTTGTGCTCATTTTTGCTATATTATTGTAGCATTTTGATGTGATTTTGGGCTTAATTGATAGAAATTGTGTTACTAACCTTGTTGTCAAGAAATGTGTTCAAAGTGTAGGAAACAAGGTGAAATAGTCCATTTTAGAGGGAAAACGAGCATTGGCTCATGGGAATTGAAGTTCGATTGGAGGATGAGTAAGGAAAGCCAAGAAAAATAGAAGAAAAAGTCCAAGGAACAGATGTCAAACGGCCGGCCGAGTGGTCTCACACTGGCGGCCGAGTGAGGTGGACTTCCAGAAACTTTCAAGAATTTCGAAGTCAAAAGGGAGGCCAAGTGGAATGACATTGGCGGCCGAGTGGGTTCTGCATCCCAAAATCCCACTGTATGTCCACTCGACGCAGTTGACCGTTTGCTCCACTCGGTTGACCTTGTTAACTTACATTTTTTTTGGGGAATTTCGCGAATTTTGAAGAACTTCAAGGACCCAATGTTAATTTGGTCTCACACACTTTTGGAAGCCTTAAATACCTTCCAACTCTGTTTGTAAAAGCTCTCTTGACATCATCTATTCCAAAAAAAAAAAAAAAACCCTAGCTCTTACTTAGTTTTATATATTGATTTCTCCTAAATTCATAGTTTAGCAAAAAGGTGGAATACCTAGATTAGGTTTTTGAAGAACAAGCTTACATTATCTTGTAATATCTTACATTGAGGAAGAATTATCAAGGTGACTTCCACCCAACTCTCATTTCTTCTATAATTGCAAGGTTTATGTTTATTTCATTTTTTTGTGTTGTTTTGGCCATGGGTGTTTCTTCAAACATCATGGGTTAATTTTATTTATGCTTTAGGTGTTCTAAAACCATGTGATTGTTGAGTTTCAGAATTGTTGAGCTTTGTTATTGTTGATTTTATGATTATTGCTTTTTTTCTTGGGAATTATTGGTACTTTGTGTGTTAACTTCTATTAATTCATATTTAGATGAATGTTTAGCTTAGACGAGAGTTACATGGACATGTGTACATTTATGGTGTGAGTTGTTAGTATGCAAATGTGTTAGTTATACTTTTAATTCGTCGAGAGAGAGTTAATCGTATTAGAACCCCTTTAAAGGACATTAATTACTTGAATGGTTGTTTGAGTGGTTGGTGAGGATTAGGAAGAAAACTTTATTACTAGGTTTGGGAACACCTTAGAATTAAGGCTATATTACCCGAAGGGAAATGGTTGTCATCCTGGCATTTAGGTGCTCTTAGCAAACCTTAATTGAAGCATTAACAAAGTAAAAGCAATTCCTCTCGATTTCACTAGGTAGAGAACACCCGAAGCATTCTCTCATCCTTGCACTTCTTCGAATTATATTCGTAGTTGTTTATTGTTTTAATTGTCAATTTCTTGTTTTGGTATTAATATTTCTTACTAAGTTGTGGTAATTGCTCTTTATGGCTATTTGCTTGTTTTTAGTAGTTTAAATCACTTGTTAGTTTCTAGGTTGGTGTTTGATTTAATTTATTGCATCTTAGTAGTAAGTTAACTTAATTTTGGAAATTCCAAACCGAAAATCGTAATTACATTGGTTATGCCAACACACAACTTTAGAGACTCATTGCACACACTCACCTCCTAGGTCGATACTACTTGATCGAATACTTCCATTACTACTACGAACCCTTATGCTTGAGGGGAAGTAGTTAGTCAAATATATTGCCTAAAATTCGTTCAAGTCAGCTGTGCAAACAGCCGATGTCCTTGCCCAAGATGAGTCTTTGGACTCGGAGGCATTAGTGCTAAAAGTTATTAGTGATCTAGTGGTGGACACAGTCACTGAATCAACTAATGCACCGTCCAATATTCAACTCGATCAATCACAAGCAATTGTGATAGTTGAACCTTCACAACCTCCGATCTCAGAGGTTCAGGGATCCGAGAATGTTGAACAGCCAGCTCCTAGAGATGAGGAGCAGATACAGTCTGAAGAAGGTGTTGATGTAATCGTCCTAAATGGAGCTGACTATGAGCTAATGCCCATTGTGCAAAGAAGGTCTCACGAAGAAAGGATTCAACAGTTTAGAGAAGCAGACTTAGAGGGAGCTGACAACTAAGATGCCACTGGTAGATCTGTTCCAACTCTTATAGAAGCTGAAGATGAAGAATGGAACAATGCTCAAACTAGTCCAGCTTCTTACACACTAGCCCTCCGAACTGAGATCAAGGATGACATCACTCAGATGCTAGCCGAGCTATCCAAGAAGGTCTTTGAGGTTCTTATGCCTCAATTCAATTCTCACAACCTTCGCCTTCTGAACAGGGAGCAATCAGAAGACAAAATCATCTATGAAGCTGTTCGGAAATGTATGAACAAATGTTTTGAGAAAGACCTTCATGATGCCATCATAAAAGAAGTTTGTGCTATCGTCAACACACATGCTGATAACTTAGATGCGACACTAAAAAACATGGATGACTCCTTCAAGAATGAATTGATGAAGGAAATGGATGACTACAAGGAGAGAGAGTTGGAGAGAAGTCAAGTTAGAGAGCATGCATCTACTGAACACCTCTTATCCAAATTCGTTGAATCTGAAAAGATAGATGTTGCTTAGAAAGAGGACTTATTGAAGCAGCTAGATCGGTCTAAGGACCTTAACCTCGCACTTGAATCTCGGCAGTAGAAGATGAAAGAATCCAGTCTGGAGCAGCTGATCTTTAAACTTGAGAATAAGCTGAACTCTCTACCTGTTGTTCCAGATGTTCAAAGATAGCATAAAAACCTACTACCTCAGTTACTGCACGACTTGAGAAAACTGCAACGACAGTTCTAAACAATGCTACCTTTGCTCTGCAAGATCAATTCAAAGAGCTTACTCAAGCGCTCACTTCCCTTATTGATGACGCCAAAAAGAGGGAAGAAGAGGCCAGAGTTAAGTTATAAGAAGAAATGCAGAAAGCAGTTGAAGCTTAATCTGATCTAGCCAGGAGAATGGCAGCATCAGAAGAGCCACTGAAAATTCAAGCTGTTCAGATGAAGACCCTCATCAGTCAAGAGGGAACAACACAAGTACCTTCAACATATGATGCAGACTTAGCAAAATTTGAGGAATCTATTCTTGCCAAAAATGTTGTAAAGGAAAAGCAAGCAATGTTAGCTCTCCCTCCCATTCAAGAAGAAGACCCCAATGACAATGTTCCTATTGCTTTAAGAAGAAATACAACATTAAAAGAGGAACAACGTTTGAAGGAGAATAAAAAGAAGCAAGATGGTTCTTTGGATACAACCTTCAAACGAAGAAAGACTCTTCAAAAGAAGAAGAAGAAGGAAGATCCAATTCTAGAAGAAGGCATTGAAGATGATGTAGAAGATGAAGAACATCTACCAGAGCTAAATGACAAACATATCGATGAGTTCATTGACCCAGTTCACAATCTCAGATGGCTAAATTTGAAAAGGGAATGGCAAATCATCTACTCCCTCCGTCCCACAAGAATTTGCACACTTTCTATAAATGGATGTCCCATACCAATTTGCACACCCCATAAAAGGAAATATCTTCATAACCCCCACCCTCAAAATATTCTCTTATTTACCCATATGCCATTAATTTTCCACACTCAATCTACTTTTTACTTTACTTTATTCATAAAACTTTACAAAACTACCCCTCAAAACTTCACTCATTATACATTTTCTTACACATTTCTTAAATTGTGTGTCATCCCAGGTGTGCAAGTTCCTATGGGACGGAGGGAGTAATACTTAGCTCATCAATGGGGAGATCTGGACAGAGAGAAATCCTTTCAATACTTTGAGGCTTTCATGATGAAGAAGGATGAAGAGTTCCACAAGATTATTATCAAATCAGTTGTGGATAATAACATCAACATCATCCTACCAGAATACCCCTACTGGAGAGCACCTGAGACGACATCTGGCAAACCAGATCTAAGAGAAATTGATCTCTTAATCATGAACATTGGTATGGAAGAAAGGATACTCGATCAACAGAGCACAAGGGAGCTCAAAGCTAGAGTCTACCAAACATACCAACATTGAAGTTGATGAAGACATCCGCTTAGCTGATAGATTCTTACTTGTATTTGTAATACTTTCTTAATCTATCAATACAAGTACTTATCTTTTCAGCATCTAGACAACATCTCATTGTCTTCAATAGAAGCAATATGTTTATTATTTATTGCTACTAACACCTTTATGATTACAAATTATATTATTCGTTTTGATAACTTAGACAAGTATATAAGATAGTTTTGGTATCATAAAAAATGGGGAAATTGTTGGGATATTCATCCTACCCCTAATCAGATTAGAGTTATATGTTTAGTTTTTATGGACAAAACAATATTATGTAATCTAGTGTTAGATATAATTTATAATATACTTTTGATAGGTTAGCTAAGTTGTTTTATAAAACTTAGTAGATATTGTAGAAGTCTAAGTCTTAGTGAGATCAGTTGTATGTATATCAACTGATATCACACTTGGTTAAACACGCGTTTGCTCAAGACTTAAAGAGTAGAAGACTAAAGACTAGAAGACACTTGAAGTTCATTAGTGAAATCTGACTGATACTAGCTACATGAGATCAACCGATCAGAATACCTCTACTGATATGAACTTCACCAGATCTTGTCAAGCCTTAAAGAGCATTAAAGACTGTTGATCTAATTGATCAGATAACAGAACGCATTAAAGTCAATAATCCAACATAAGACAAATATAATGTTGGATAACATTTGACAGAGCCAAATAGAAGACAAGACTGCAAGTCTAACAACTCAGCTGATGTGGACCAATAAGAAGATGGCAACACAGCTATTGAGTTGACTTGGACTAGGGTTTTAGAGATTTTTTTAGAGTCGTACAAAGGCATTTAATGCACATTCCTTTTTAAGGTAATGTCGTACCAGAATATCATGAGATATCTAATCAATGAAGATCTCGCCCTCAAAATAGAAGATTTGTCTCAACGGCTAGTTCTCACCAAACGACTAGTTCGTACAACAATCTCTCTATAAATACAATACTTTGTTCAAGTAACAAATTACGGAAACTCTCACGCAAGAACTCATCAGCTGATACCAAGAACACCAAGCTTTCTGAATCCTATCTCGAGTTCTTTAGAGCCTGGATCATTTCTTATCCTTAACTCTAAGTTTTCGAACCTAATCCTGAATCATATTCATATCTTTAGAGCTTAGAAAGTGTGATTCTTTCACACTAGTTGGTTACTCACATTCTTTAGGGCCTACACAGTTCCGCACTAGTAGCTAAGTAGATAGTTGTCCAACTGACCAACGCTTAAACAATCAGTAGCTTGATTATCTATAGCTGCTACTCTTGATTAGATCATATTTATCTGAGCCAGTCGACTATAGCATATCTCATCTGTTCGTCTCATCTAATCAACACAAAAAGTTTGAAAATTACAAAGTCTATTCACCCCCCTCTAAACTTTGTCCCGCATAGATACTCGTTTAGGGATCAACATAGAGTATTTTGGAGGTGTTAGTAGCAGTACTCATATTAAAATGGAGTTTCGTCTAATATAAGAGTCCTTCTATAAATATAGTTTCATTTAAATATACTATTATTAAAAATTCCAATCTATGTATTACACAGGTGAAAATACGTTATGTAATAAAACAAAATTTAATCACAAAAACTTATATGAAAATTATGGTAAAATGAGCACAAATTCATAGATAGTAAACTTGTAAATTTTAGAAATTACATTAAATTATGGGAAAATGAGCACAAATTCATAGATAGTAAACCTATAAAATATTCCATACAACTTCTCAAATTTAATATAGCACATATGTCATTGCCATGACATGTCATATATCATAACTTGAATAGTGGGATTATTTAACGATCCTGAATATTGCAGTGAGGTATACTGGAGAGAATCGTCGGATGCTATATCTATTATTATGATGATAATACGATAACAAAGTTCATGTACTTCTTCTTCCACCAACACCTCTTTCTCTTTGACAATTAAAATAAGCGGCAGCAATTGGAGGTCCAAGATTATATTGCTCTGCAAAAGTTCTAGTGTTGAAATTTTGACGCAACTCCGGAGCGTTTATCGTTTGCTGGCTCAATTGACGGAACAACACGAACACAACACGATGTATCCCGGCTGATGGTCGTGAACTTTCATAGCATACAACCTCTTGCCCTAAAGTACACCATTTAGTTATCAAATACAAATATTACTTATCATCGAATGTTGTCATGTGTACTTTAAAAGTTTCACCACACTTAAATACTTAATTACTATATATATTATGATGAATATTAATCATGAAAACTTTTTTTATCTTATCTTTCTAATAAAAATATAATTATAGCTCTTATTCAAATATATATATATATATATTTATTGTAAGTAACTCACCAGAGTGTGTCCCAGTGGATGCTGGTATATCAGTCACCAACCTGCAACCCACACCATATTTTAAAATGTGTGTATTAACTAAGTAACAACTATGAAAGTAAGTGTGCGTGGTGTAGTATCTAGTGTTTAAGTAAAAAACAGAACAATGTTACACTGAATGTTGTGACAATTAGTGTAGCATTAACTCTAACAGAATATAGAAAGTAAACACAGTACAACGGAAGTCTAAAACACTAAAACACAATAAAGACACAATGGAATAATTTTTAACATAAATTTTATTAATAAAAAAACCTATGCTAAGCCTTACGGCGAAAACAATAACTTAGTTCCTAAGTTATGAAAATGTCGTGTGAAATGTCTCAGCAATTACTTCAACATTCCACAAACCGAAACTACAATCGAGGCAGGTGCCTGAATCTGCAAATAGACTTAAGTGTAAGAACACTGTCTAAAGAACTAATTTGATCTATGATTCACTCTCAATCGATACAAGACTAGAACTAAATACACGGGAATGTGTGGTATCCCTCGGTGTACATTAAAAGATACAACTACTGACCCTAACTCCTAACCAAGGATGAACGCTCAGAATAGGTGTTACTCGAATAGTGCATACTTTGAAATGAAAGGCTTCAGCGGTATTTATAGAGCAATAGCCGAATTCTAGATCCTTCCATTATGAGATCCTATTTTTTAGGACCTCAACTTCCATGATCTCTCTAGATCCTTCTTCCATCTTCCAGGTCGTTCTAAACTGCTCCAGACTCTTCTATGACGTTCTCCAACATTCTGGAATCTTCCATGTTCCAGACTCTTGTAGAACCTTCTGGAATCGTGCCTGAATGTGAGAGCATTTAGTACAACATTTAATGTAACATTTCAAAAAAGACTTAGAATAAATCAAGGAAGGTCAAATTAAGATGTTGTTGATAATGTTAAAGCATTTAAGAGTTAACAACATCTACAATCTCCCCCAATTTGACCTTTCGACTACAACACACCTGATGCACATATATTTCTATACATACTCAGTATTATGTATTTAGGTGAGGTTGACATCAAGTCTAAATACTAGTCAAGACAATACATGTTGTAACCGTTGGATCAAATCCAAAAGAGATCAAGAATAATTTTACTAAGATCCGTGCCATAAGATCAAAGTAACCTTATTCAAAACCAAAACAAGTATATACAGTACACTTGTTTACAAAACATATAACTTTACAAAAATCAAAAGTTAAATCAGAGCATCATAAATGAATATGTACTAGATCAACCTAAGACTTAAGTAAGACTCAAAATAAAAACAAGGACTACACAGAAAAAAATCAGAGCAAAAAGCAAAATACAAAGCTTAACATGATTAATCCTAATACAGTAGGCAGTTAAAATTTATTCTTTCGAGCAAACACTTTTAAACTTTAAAAAGCAGTAAGCAAATTAAGAATATATTTTAATGCAAACAGTTTTAAGCATATAGGACATAGATCAGAGTTAAACAAAAAATAAATAAAACAAGACATATTCATCATGCAGTAAACATTTAATGATAAGAAAACAAATTAAGCAAGAAACAGTAATCAAATATCATTAATGCAAACTAATTTAAGCAAGATAAATATAAACATCCTATCAACTAGAAATAATAAATATTGTATCAGAACAAAACATAATTTAACTTAAACATATAAGAATAACAAAAACAAAAGTAGGACTGAAAATGGCATGAATTGCTATAACAATAACAGCAGCATCAAGGTCCTGCACATGTGCCATCTGTACTTCAGTACCCCCCCGTCTTGCAGCATCTGTTCTAGATATCACCATAGAGGATTTCCATATCCTCATCATCTTCAGCAGCATCTGCAAACTTGTCTTCATCAGCCTCTGGTTCCTCAATAAAACAAGTTGTAGCAAAGAGTGCAACAACATTGTTAGCAGCAGCAGTTCCTCTATTCTCTGTAGCAGCATTAGCATCAGGTACACCTCCAGCTTCAGGATCCAACTCTTCAATAACAACTCCAGAAGTTCTAGCTGAAGTGGAAGGTGGTACTCCCCCTGTTGTAGTGGAAAGTAGCCTGGTCCACTTGTCTTTGATGAATTGGAGTTCATCAATCTGGTCCTGTAAGTGTTGTAACTGCAATAAAATAAAAGATCTGGGAACACATAATGTGGTATCAGAATTACCACCAAAGTTCTCAGCATCTGGTGCAGCATTAGGTGCAGCTGTGTTCTGTTTAGGTCTCTGTGCTGATGTGGGTTGAGGTTGAGGTTGAGCAGGAGCTTGTCTTTGAGAAGAACTTCCAGGATTGTGCAAGGGCAGATCTTTCACTCTTTCACCAATGAGCAAAGCAGGTGAAATGGTGTATAAAGGAACCTTACCTCTAAGAACTTCAGTCTTCTTAGGAGTAAAACCATGCATCTTCAAGTATGAACATATAAGCACATGGTATGGAAGGTTTCCTTTATCAGAAATGTCACCATTAAACTTCATCATGTGGTGGAAAATAGTCAATCCCAAGTTAAACTTCTTCAAAACCACTATCCTATAAAGCAAGATTGCTTGATCCTTTGTCACTTTGGTTGAGTTGGTAGAGGGTATCCAATTATAAACAATCAACTTATGCAATACAGAATAAAGAGATGTAAGGTCCTTAGCCAGCATTCCATTCTTCCACTTAGTCAATAAACCACCAGTCATAGAAACAGTAACAACATCCAAATCAGGTTCATCATCATCAAGTACTGGATCTATGCCTAAGAAATCATTAATCAACTCTGGTGTAAATGGAACTGTACTCCCCCAAAACTGTATATTCCCATACCAACGGGAACTCCTCCTACCATTACTTTTCCTCAAGCAAGCATATAAATCATACACCCAATCAGAAACAAAAGTATCACACAAAGTCAGAGCTTTCATCAATTTTCTATCCTCTAAGAATTGAATCAAATTCTTATTCTCAAAATCAGTAATATGAATTCTCCTTTCCATTAACAGTTTCCTCCTAGACAACCTAGTAATTTTATCCATTAAACGATCAATATCAGAATCTACTTCAGGTTCAGAATTACCTTCCTCAGAAGTACTCTCCTTAGAGCTTGGTTCTTTCTCCTCCTCAGAACTGGATTCAACTTCCTTTCCAAAGGTTTTGTCAGAAGCTGCACCGCTCGAATCATCTCCATCATCAGGCTCTGGTGCTGGAGCACTTGATTCAGCATGTGAGACAGCATTCTTCTTCAGGGCTTGCTGAATATCCCTGAGGCAAACATCCATCTCAGAATCAGAATCAGCTTCTGGTTCTGCAGGCATAGTTCGAACAACATCAATCTTTGCCTTTCCCTTCCCCTTTGGATCAGCCTTCTTCTTGGTTGGCTTCTCAATCACCACCTGTTCTTCTTCAGATTCAGAAAATACCTGAATCGGTTCAGCAACATCACCACCTAGCTTCTTCTTCTTCCTCAAGGTGTCTGAGTAATCAACTCGAGTGAAAACTCGGTTTGATCGTCTTCTTGGTACTGGACTCCTCTTTCTTTTCTTTTCTTCAGCATTCCTCTTGAAAGGAATCGGTTCAGAGTCCGACTTTGAGATATCAGAGTCAGTTTTGTCGGATTCTTCAGCATCCTCCATTTGAGCGTCATCACTCTCGGATGCTTCCGCATTCGACGGCTCCTTTGACTCCGAAACAGGGGATTCTTCAATCTCCTTCTCGTTCTCCCCCATAGAGGCAGCAGTCGGGACCTCTGTTTCAACATTAGGGCTCGGATTTTGGGGCTTTTCAGCTGTGGAAGAAGAGGGTGCAGTTGTGATGACTTCTTGGGTGCGAAGGTAGTGAGAGATGTCAATAGACAGGTCTCCAATGGTGAGAGTGGGTGGATTCGAAGACCTCATCGATTGAGAAAAATTCTCAACCGCCTGATTTAGCTCGGTGAGTGAAGCTTGGTTTGGGATGTGGATTGTCGTCGGTGTAGCTGGAATGGGTGTGACGGTTGCGGCAGTTTGGGGTGAATTTTCGTGCGAAGCAGCCATGGAAGCTAGAGTGTGAAGATTTGAGAGAGATGGAGATGACGGTTGTGAGTTTGAGTTCGGTGAGTTTGATTTGTGTGGGTTGGTTTCTCTTTTGCCTGCCATTTAACTCAAGAATCTGAAAAGATCAACACAAGAATCGAGACAACACAAAATAGCTTATACAAATCTGCAGAATCAATATTTCACTTACTCAATTAATTACGAAGCTTAGAGAATCATAGAATGGGAGTATTTATAGAGAACGCTTAGTAGTTAGAATACTGTACGTGGGATTAAGGCTTGACTTAAAGAAAATTCTAGACTAAATCGGTAATGCTCCACAAATTCAGCCACAAGTAATATCATGGGTGAGTTAGTGGGGTAAAATCTTAATTAATAAATTAATTAAATTAAGAAAGTTCCAGAATTAATAAATAAAAATGCGTATTATCTGAAATAATAAAATAAAGTGGTTAGTATAATTATAAATAAATAAAATAAATTCCCACAATTAATTAAATAATTACAACTTATAAAAATATAATCGAATCATGTAATGTTGTGCTCAAGGATTTGACATACACCTCAACATTGGTTTTTCACAGGTTTTACCTAACCAATGTAGCCAATTTTTCAGCATTTTTCTTTTCATTTCATTTTCTTCTTTTTGTGCTATAACATCTAATTCGTATTGATCCATTGTTCCTGTAGAGTACATCGTAGTAGCGAACTTCGTGCCCCATACTTACTTAATGGATTACGAACCTCTTGATGTTTTACAAAAATTCACCTTTTGAAAAGAAGGCATCGTAGCAGCGAACTCTGTGCTCCATAGTTACTCAGTGAATTTTGTACATCTTTTAGTATGCTATAACATTCTCAATTTTTCAAGCTTTTGAGAGGTGTAGTAAATGTCTATTTTTGCACAAACAAATTTCAGATTCAAGAATATTTTACAAAGGAATTATTTAACGAAAATAAGAAATAAATCAAATCTATAATAACTATACCACCTTAGGCTGTTGTCCCAAATGCTACCGCATTTGTGACAACATCCTCTCAAGACTTATTCAGATATTACACATACTAAGAGATTTCCTCAAAAATGAGAATCTCTCAAGGTCAAGAGTCTTAGTAAAAATATCAGCATTTTGATTTTCAGTAGGCACATATTCCAACTTAACTATGTTCTCCTCCACTAAATCTCTCATAAAATGATGTCTAATGCTAATGTGCTTAGTGAGTGAGTGTTGTACCAGATTCTTAGATATATTTATAGCACTTGTGTTATCACAGAAAATTGTGAGGATATTATTTTCAATTCCATAGTCATGAAACATCTTACTCAACCACAATAGTTGTGTGCAACAACTTCCTGCAGCTATGTATTCAGACTCGGCAGTGGATTGAGAAACACAATTTTGTTTCTTGCTATGCCAAGACACAAGATTGTTTCCCATGTAGAAATATCCTCCACTCGTACTCTTTCTGTCATCTATATCTCCAGCCCAATCCGCATCACTGTATCCAATCAATGTGTTGTTGGTGTCCTTAGTGTACCATATCCCTAGTTCACTTGTACCTGAAACATATTTGATAATCCTTTTCACTGCATTCAGGTGAGATTCCTTTGGATTAGCTTGGTACCTTGCACAAACACACACACTATACATAATGTCAGGTCTACTAGAGGTTAGATAAAGTAAACTACCTATCATGGATCTATACAGTGTTGGATCAACATCCTTTCCACCATTGTCTTTGCAAAGTTTCAAAGTAGAACCCATAGGAGTTTTCATTACTTTTGAGCTTTCAAGACCAAACCGTTTGACCAAGTTTTTAGCATACTTACCTTGAGAGAAGAAAATACCATCCTTACATTGCTTTATTTGAAGACCTAAAAAATAATTCAAGTCTCCAACCATACTCATCTCAAATGTTGTTGTCATTGCTTCAACAAATTTGTTCAGCATTGTATCACAAGTTGAACCAAACACAATATCATCAACATATATTTGAGCAATAAGTAAATCTTCTCCAGTATGTTTAATAAACAAAGTCCTATCAGCTTCTCCTCTAATAAATCCATACTCTAAAAGAAAGTCTGTAATCCTACCATACCATGCTCTAGGAGCTTGTTTTAGACCATACAATGCTTTCTTTAGTTTATACACATGATTCGGGTATTGTGGATCTTCAAAACCTTTAGGATGTTCTACATATGCTTCTTCATTTAAAATGCCATTTAGAAATGCAGCTTTTACATCCATTTGATGAAGTTTAATGTCAATAAAACATGCAATTGCTAGTAATAATCTAATAGATTCTATCCTAGCAACAGGTGCAAAAGTTTCATCGAAATCAACACCTTCAACTTGAGTGTAACCTTGTGCAACTAACCTAGCTTTGTTCCTAACAATGTTTCCAGACTCATCAGTTTTATTCTTATAAATCCACTTTGTTCCAATGACATTAGTATGACTAGGTCTTGGAACAAGTGTCCATACTTCATTTCTTTCAAAATGATTAAGTTCCTCATGCATAACATTTATCCAATTTTCATCAGTTAATGCTTCATTCACACTTTTAGGTTCAATTTCAGAATAGTAACACTCTGCATTCACAACATTGCAAATAGAAGACATGCATATTTTTCTTACCACATCTACCTTATTCGATCTTATTCTTCCTCTTGTTTGCACTCCAACTGTAGCATCGCCTATGATCCGGTCAGAAGGATGACTTTTCCCTATTCTTGAAGAAGGATTCGTTTTGGGAACATACTGATCATTCTGTGAGATTACAACTGACTGATCTGTAGATGTTGCTCCAGATGTGTTAACATTTGGTGCAGCATTTTCAGGTTTCAGTATATTCTCAGAATTGTCAGTGACTTGTGATACATCTTCTTCATCTTTGTCATCTGTAAGACCTTTATCATCATCAAACACAACATTAACAGATTCTTGAACAGTGTTAGTCCTAAGGTTATAAACTCTATAGGCTTTGCTATTTCTAGAATATCCTAAAAAGAAACCTTTATCACTTTTAGAATCAAACTTATGAAGTTGATCCCTATCATTCAAAATATAGCACACACAATCAAATACATGAAAATATTTCACACTTGGTTTTCTAACATTCAGAATCTCATAAGGTGTTTGATTAGTGTCAGATCGAATATAAACTCTATTAATAATATGACATGCTGTATTCAATGCTTCAGCCCAAAATCTTTTAGAAAGACTTTTAGATAAAAGCATGACTCTTGCCATTTCCTGTAGAGTTCTATTCTTTCTTTCAACAATTCCATTCTGTTGTGGAGTTTTAGGAGATGAATATTCTTGCAAGATACTTTTCTTATCACATAAATCATTAAACATGCTATTCTCAAATTCCCTACCATGATCAGTTCTAATACGGCTAACTTTCAAGTTATACACATTTTTTAACCTTTTATAGAGAACTTTAAAAGCAGCAAATGTTTCAGATTTATCTCTTAAAAACTCAATCCAAGTATATCTAGAGAAATCATCTACCACAACTAAGGAATATCTCTTACCTCCAATGCTTTCAGTTTCCATAGGACCCATCAAATCCATGTGCAATAATTCAAAGCATCGATGTGTAGAACAATGTGACAGCATTTTATGCGGCACTCTTACCCGTTTACCTTTTTGGCATGATCCACATACAGTGGTTTTCTGGAAATTCAGTCTTGGTAATCCTTTAGCTCCATCTGATTTGATTAGTTTCTTCATTGCCCTGTAATTTGCATGTCCTAATCTCATCATGTTTGGACAAATTGCATACATTAGTTCCAATAAGATAACAGTTATCTGCAGAGCTAATACCAGTCATTACACAATCATCATCTTCATTAAGAACATAACAAGACTCTTTGTCAAATTTTACATGCAAATTATCATCACAAAGTTGACTAATACTAATCAAATTAGCAAGTAAGCCATCAACATGCAAAACATTTTTAAGCTTAGGAAAACCTTCAACATTCAATGTTCCTTTTCCTATTATCTTTCCTTTCGATCAACCACCATATGTAATATTACCACCATTCAAGGTCACATAATCAGATAAGTAGTTTATATGTCCTGTCATATGTCTAGAACAACCACTATCAAAATACCGTAGACCAGGTAAACATGCTTTCAAGGATGTGTGAACAACATTACAGGTAAATTTTAGTTTCCATGCAGATTTCATAGAATGTTTCCTAGGATGTGAAGACATTCTGGATAGCACAAACTCAGTTTTCATATCTTTAACCATTTGCAAGCAAAAGGGACGAATATGACCATATTTAAGACAATAATGACAAATATACTTCCTTTTAACCTTGTGAGGATCTGTTTGTGCAGATGTTACATCAGATGTGTTAACATTTGCCTTCACAAATTTCACAGGTTTTTTAAAATTTTCAGAAATAGAAGCAATTTCACCATCATAATTATTAGATTTACCTACAGCTATAGCATCATTCACATCAGAAGCACTCTTAGAAAATTTTCTGAAACTTAAAGTAGAGGTGATCAATTTCTCCTTCAGTTTACAAACTTCAAGATCTCTTCTGGTAAGTAAGACTTCTAGCTTAGTGATTGTGTCTTTCAGATCCTCATTCTCTTTATTCAAAGAATTCAGAGTGAGTTTCTGAGAGTTCTAATCATCTAAAAATTTATGATATGTCTCATCATCAATCCTTTTTCCTGCATCATCAACAAAACCATTAAAACAATTCAAATCTGGGTGACTCTGTTTTGATGTTACTGTAGATGTGAAGACATCTGGTGCAACATCAGAATCTGTATCATCCAAATCATCAGCTGAGGAATCATTATAATCAATACTAGTGAAATGAGCACTTTCTTTTTCATTAAACTCATCAAGATCATCATTATCAGATTCATCACTCAAGGTAGCACTAAAATTCAGTTTTTGCTTCAGTCTGGTATTTGCACACTCATTTGCATAATGGCCATAACCAGAACATGCATTGCATTGAACTGATTTTCTAAATTCAGGATCATACCTTGGTTTACCTTCACTCTTTGATGGTCTTGGTGTGAATTGACTCTTCCTCCTTTCTGGTTGTGGTGTTGATGTGTTGATTTGGATCTTAGGCTAAATGTTTCCTTTAGATTTATGCATAGACTTTTTAAGAAATTTATTAAAATATTTTGTAAGAAGGGCAATGTTGTCAGGATTGTTAAGGCATTCATCAATCAATTCTTCATCCGAATCGACCTCAATAATGATAGGCTGACTCTCAGATTTGTTTGATGTCTCTCCTTTAAAAAAAACAACTTTCTTATCGTCTTTAGTTTCATCAATTTGATTAGTGTTTATTTCATAAGTTCTAAGAATACTCACTAATTCATTTTGACTCATCTTATCAGTATCTTTTGCCTCTTCAATAGCACAAATCTTAGCATCAAATATTTTAGGAACATACCTTAATATCTTATGTACTACTCTAACATTAGAAATGGGGTCACCAAGAGAATGTGATTCGTTAATAATCTCACTTAACCTTTCGTTGTAGGATGAAATTCTTTCATCTTCCCTCATTCGGAGATTCTCAAACTTTGTCCCCAACATCCGAAGCTTTGTCCTTCGAACACTATCAGAACCTTCACAATGCTCTTGTAACCTGTCCCATGCATCCTTAGAAGTAGAAAAGTTAGATATAATTTTAAACATAGAGGTATCAACAGAAGTAAAAATAGCATTTAAAGCTTTAGAATTGTATCTTGTTGTTGTTATCTCATCGGCTGTCCAATCAACCTCTTTCTTGAGTTGAATTTCACCATCGGCATCTGCTGGATTCTTTGGTACGTCCCAACCTATAAGAACAGTCCTCCAAGCACGTTCATCAATTGACTTGATGTACATTCGCATCTTAGGCTTCCAATAAGTATAATTTGAACCATCTAAAACGGGTGGCCTAAGTGCAGTGGATATGTGATGTGTTTCCATTGCTAACATAAACTAAAACACACTTTTAAGCAAGGATCTAAACCTAGTGTCGTCAGGTGTTGGCTCTGATACCAACTGAAAGTGTGTGTGGGGTAGTATCTAGTGTTTAAGTAAAAAACAGAACAATGTTACACTGAATGTGGTGACAATTAGTGTAGCATTAACTCTAACATAATATAGAAAGTAAACACAGTACACAGCGGAAGTCTAAAACACTAAAACACAATAAAGACACAATGGAATAATTTTTAACATAGATTTTATTAATAACAAAACCTATGTTAAGCCTTACGGCGAAAACTATAACTTAGTTCCTAAGTTATGAAAATGTCGTGTGAAATGTCTCAGCAATTACTTCAACATTCCACAAACCGAAACTATAATCGAGGCAGGTGCCTGAATCCGCAAATAGACTTAAAAGTGTAAGAACACTGTCTAAAGAACTAATCTGATCTATGATTCACTCTCAATCGATACAAGACTAGAACTAAATACACGGGAAGGTGTGGTATCCCTCGGTGTACATTAAAAGATACAACTACTGACCCTAACTCCTAACCAAGGATGAACGCTCAGAATAGGTGTTACTCGAATAGTGCGTACTTTGAAATGAAAGGCTTCAGCGGTATTTATAGAGCAATAGCCGAATTCTAGATCCTTCCATTATGAGATCCTATTTTTTAGGACCTCAACTTCCATGATCTCTCTAGATCCTTCTTCCATCTTTCAGGTCGTTCTAAACTGCTCCAGACTCTTCTATGACGTTCTCCAACATTCTGGAATCTTTCATGTTCCAGACTCTTGTAGAACCTTCTGGAATCGTGCCTGAATGTGAGAGCATTTAGTACAACATTTAATGTAACATTTCAGAAAAGACTTAGAATAAACCAAGGAAGGTCAAATTAAGATGTTGTTGATAATGTTAAAGCATTTAAGAGTTAACAACATCTACAAACTATATATATGTACATTAATTTTGATACGTAACTAGACGATGAGTTTCTTATAAAACTAACCATTTATATAAAATATTTATACATATTAAAGTGTATAAGTGTATAAGTGATTTATGTAGGTGGCTAGTTCCATAAGAAACTCCACCATCGAACTGTATTTCATTACTCTACGTCCAATACTCCATAATTATATAATTTCTACAAAATGATAAATTAAGTACCAGTGTAAGTATTCTCTTAGACTAGGATCACTAGGGCTCGGGGCATCAGGATCCACCATTACCTGTAGACATTTATCAACAAATTACTCCAGACAGATTCACATGCACATACGGTAGCATTGATTGAAACGTGACACTAACTTTGAGTGAAACGTGTAAACTAATATAACTGAACAATATTAATTTATATAAACAATCACAGATAAATAAAATGCGACACTAAGTTTAACTGAAACGTTAAGTAACCAAAGAAATTTATCTTGAGTTGCAACATGTAATTAAGAGAATGATAGTTAACTAATCTTGAGTTGGTATAATAGAAATAACTTAATACAAACATATATGTAAAGAAAATTAAATCAATTTAAAGAATTACCAAAGTGTAGAAAGTAATATTATCGCCACCTCCAATCTCAACCCTAGGAGGGTTGATAACATGGGATGGCCTTAGGTCACACCCATTGTGCACTTGCCTATTATTGTAAATAATTTTAAGATTTATTGATCTTGTAAATGGATTTATTACATCTCCAATTACCCCCCCCTATAACCAAAGAGTCTCTATGACCTGACATAATATGATATTATATAAATAAATATCTATCTTACATTAAATCACAGATATGAATATGCTATATATAGAAATATATGTATAGGCCAAGTGTGTGCAACGTATGTAGAGAACTCAAAAGCTAGCTAAAGAAGATTCTAGCTTTATATTTTTGTTATATTAACTTTTGTTATGTGGGGACTCAAGAATTCACAGCCAAGTTATTGATCACGTGATGGAATAAAATTACGTATTTCAATTTTTTTTATTATAGATGATTAATATGTATTGTATTAAAAAATAATTAGCATCCTATCATATTGAAGACGACACGTGTTAAATATCCATCAAGATAGAACACTAGTAAAACATAAAAAAAATAAAATAAAAGAATCAAATCGTAAAATTTATCCCAAATTCTCAAAAAAGTATGAGGAACACTTATATGAAATATTTCATGTGAAATATTAGTATATTTAAGGAAGGGTAAAAAAATTGTGGATCTTTTGCGGGTCTGACCGGGTCAAACAATTTTTTCTAAAAAAATCGCGCAGAAGTCGCGTAGAAGGTTAACAGAAAAATGGGTTTCGGGTCTGAAGGTAATTATATGTTATTGTAAGAGCAAATACATGTTAATGTAAGTACAAATAACACATAACATGATTTTTCACATGAAATATTAGTACAATTAATTTAAGGAAGGATAGAAACTTACAAACTTTTTGCAAGTCATACCAAAGTCATATCAAATCAAACAGATTTAAAAAAAAAAAAATCACCCAAAAGACAAACTGAAAAACGGGTTTCAGGTCAATGTTACTGTAAAGATAATTATATGTTACTCTACGGAGCAATATGTGTTACTGTAAGGACAAATAACACATATTTTGCTTTAGAGTAACACATATTTGTCCTTAAAATAACACATGTAAGATATTGAAAATTGTGTTACTATATAAATACAAGTGTATTACTTTATAGAGAAAGATGTGTTACTGTATGAATAAAATGTCATTACTGCGTGAATGAAATATTCAGTTCATCCCAAAAATAAAAAATTTAGATTAAGATCCACGCATCTTAAATAGTTCATCCATAAAATTACAAAATACATAACAATCAACTGTTAATCAACTTATGATTTTATGTTATTTCATTCTTAGTTTTATGTTTTTATATATTTTTAGTAAATTAAAAAACGTTAAACGTATGTCAAATACAAATTTAAGAATTAGAAAAATGATTCAGACTCTAAAAATGGTTCTTCTAACTCATAAAATAGGGGGTGGACTCGTAAAATAGGGGAGCAAATAGCCGTGCTCATCCAATATAAAGAGTTGATATGGCCAAGATCTATATTTAAAAAAAAAAATATATATATATATTATGTGAGGTGAACTCATAAAATATGAGAATGCATATTGATTGGATATGATGGGTTAAATTTAAATAATTATTAGACATATTTCACAATAAAATTATTGTAAAATATTGTACGGAGTATATAAATTTTATTCTAAAAATATATTGTTCTCAAATATATCCTGCCTATATTGGTTTATAATTTGACCATTTTTTTAAGTCATAACCATTTAAGCTTTCAAGGAAAGTTTACTACATTAGCAACGAGGAATATATTTTTCCACAATTGGATCGTTCTAGTCGTTTTAGAATCTTGATTTTTATGTATGTATATATAATATATTCTTCTTTTTTTCAACGGTTAGAATTCTATTCGCCAATTGAATGAATGGAATATATATTCTTCTTTTTAGATAGCCAATCGGCAATGATTAGAATTTTCAATTGGATGGATTGAATAATGTATATTCATATTCATGATTAGAACTACGAAGGTAAGGATATGTAGACTGACACTACAATACAAGAAAATTGATTTTTAGTAATATAATTATCTCATTATTTATTGCTTTTCGATCTAATTAAAAAAAATTTAGTGATAAAAAATTAAAAATTAATAAAGAAATCGTCACTAAAAATCAATTTATATCATTAAAAACTTTTAACTAAAAAAATTATAATAACATAATTTATGTAACTAAAAGTTAATTTTCTTATAGTAAAATAAAATAAGATATTCACCCTTATATATATACAACTAGATAAACACCCACATATTACACAAATATTAAAAAATTGTGTTACACAATATATTATATATTTAAATAATTTTAAAAGTAAAATTCATATTTTGTACTCTTTATTGTAAAAATGCATACGTTTTTTTTTTTAAATCATGAAATATATTATACAATTAATTAGTATAAATGAATTAATAATTATTAATAAAATGAGGTATAATTTATTAAATTAATGTAATAATCGTTAACAAAATGAGGTAGAAGTATATAATTTAATTGAAATCTCAATACTTACAAACGCATAAAAAATTTATTGAGTTGGAAAATAATAATATTTTAAATAAAACTTATGTATCACATTTTTAAATAATTAGTAGCTTTAATATAATCAATATTGTGGCTGTCAGATTTTCTATTTTTTTTCATAAACTCAACACAATCTTTTTATATATGAAAAAAAATCACACAATAATTAACACATATATATTGTTCATAAATAAATTTCATAAACATTGTTTATACCAAAATTAATTTGGTTTATAAATACTAGCTACATTTTTTACCATATTCTTTATGAAACAAAATTTATATATCAAAATTAACTATAATTAATGAAGGATAGTATGGACCACACTTTATAATCTTAATTTGTTGAAAAATGTCAAAGTGACACTTACTAAAAAACGGAGGAAGTATTCTTTTAAGTAAGGTTTTCACATTCAATAATTGAACACAATTAAATAATTTTTCAGATTTTTTTTTTTTTTTGCATTTTAGAAAATATTCATAATTTTTAACTTATATTTATTAATTATGAGATCTCTCTTATTCTTATATTTTTTGATATGGTGAATCTTCTCTCCATATAAATTTGTTAATATATGAAAATATTATACTTTTTTAAAGATAGATGGAAAAGATAAAATATTCTAAAATTATGAGACAAATTTGTTAATATATGAAAATATGATACTTTTTTGAAGATAGGTGGAAAAGATAAAATATTCTAAAATTATGAGATAAGGTAGGAGAATCTAAAAAAAAAAAAAAAAAGCAGTTAAAATGTATGAGTATAAGGTTATCTCCAACCACAAATTCTAAAATTAAGATCTCTAAACTTTAAAATACAATTTTTTTACACTATTTTAAAAAAAATCTCCAACCATAAAACTTTATATCTTCTACTATTTATTATTTTATTCATTTTCATTATATTACAATCATTAAATAATATACTCCTATTTATCTTGATATTTAAATTAATTTATACTACTAAATATTCAATTAGTAAATTAAATTAAAAAATTAAAGGGCTAGTCTTGGGTGAGACCGTCTCACAGAATGAGATCCGTAAGACGGCTTTTATATATAAAAAGTGATAATGTTTGAGCAAAAAGTGATAGTGTTTAAGTAAAAAGTGATAGTCACTTTTGTTAAAAACATTATCACTTTTCATTTAAACATTATCACTTTTTTTACAAACTAAAATTTGAAAAAAAAAATATGGGTTATCCTACCCAAAATTTTGAAATATGGGTTAAAAGGATCCGTCTCACGGAAAAAGATCCGTGAGACGGTCTCACACAAGTTTTTGCCAAAATTAAATATTATTGGTTTTATCAAAATATAAAATGTAAATAAATTTGTAATTTTTTTAAATATTACTTTTATTTAAATATAAAATTATGAAATACATAATGACGTTAAACAATACATGTGAGTGTAATCTAATACAACACAATTACACTCATTACATTTAAAATAGACTAAATAACGCTAACAATATTGTGAATTATAGTGTACTCCTATGAATTTCTTTTCCGTTTGTGTTCACTTATTTTAATATGTCAAAATTATATGTAACTATGTAATGCATGTATGTTCGTTTTAATATGTAATGTATTTCATATTTAATATAATGTATGTTTTATTGTATTTTACGTTATTTTTTTGTTGGTGAAAATAATATACACACAACAAAAATATATTAAATTACATAACTAAAATCATATTATTGTAATTATTTTATAAAAGAACTCTAATTATTAATATAAAATTGTAAATATAGAATTGTAAATATTAATTAAAATATATATAAAATATAGAGTTTTGAAAAGTGAAGCGATGATATTCCATTTTAAAGTTTAACTCCAAAATGGAGTACGGTTGAACATGCTCTAAAACCGTTTGCCTAAATTCTTAACATTGATTTATTTTGACTTTTTAATAAAATTCAAAGGGGTGTGAATAACGTGGTTTGCGATTTATTCGGATTTTTAAAAATTATACTCCTTCAATTTTGGGTAAAACTTTCCATGACTTTTAGAGACTCTCGGCTTAAAAAATAAAATTTAGGCACTTCATATTTCGTATAATCACTCCTATATAATAGTATATAGAGTTTAGTTTTGCTATTTGTCATTCATAATATAGTTAAATGTGATAATGTGTTATATAGATATTAAATTAATTTTTTAAAATTTAAGATGTAATTAAACTATTGGTAATTAAAATTTAAGATCATCGATATTAAAATAGAAAGTCATACCTAAATTCAAATTAAAATCAATTAACATGTTATTTTGACTAAGTTCTCTTCATATTATTTATGTAAAAATGGTAAAGTCTAGTATGCACTCGAGTGCATGCTGTGCACCCTAGTCCATATTTCACTTTTCAGTTTTACTGACTTACACTTTTTGGTAAATGGTGTTGCACTTTTTAATTATTACTAAAAATATTATTACACAATTTAATAATTGAAAAATGCAACACCATTTACCAAAAAATGTAAATCAGTAAACTAAAAAGTGCAACATGGACTAGAGTGCACATCAGACCAACCCTGTAAAAATATATCTATACATTTATAAAATATATTAATTTAATTAATAAATGTGATAAATTCATTTATTATATAATTTTATCATTAATTATAACTAAAAAAATTAGTCAAAGTAATTATATAAATAATTATTTTGTGAAAAATAAATTTATATTAAAAATTTTATTAGTGTATCTTTTAAAATATGAACTATATATATTTTTTTAAATTATTAAACTATTATAAATTATAAATTATAAATATTAACTTTTACCATATACGGCGTAAGGGAAGTCATCTAGTACATAAATAAAATAAGATTAGTGAGAGTAGATAAGAATATGCAGTTGGGTTGAGACAATTAGTCATCTACTACATGAGCACTCGCATAATACGCATAATACGTGAAATGTTGATAAATGTGTATTACACTTAGAAGAAAAGAATAAAATAAGTAGTGATTTTTTAAATAAAATGTATATATCTTATTTTTTAAACAATTAGTAACATTAATATAATTACTTATTTAATTATAATAAATATTGTGATAATTAAATTTTCTATATTTTATGAATTAAATACAATCTTGATATATAAAAACAAAATCACGTAATAATGAAGATACATATAAAAATCAATCAATAAAATCATATTTAACAAAATATGTAACTCTTTAAAAAATTAACAAATAAATCAAATTAATATAATAAGTAAAATTAATATAAAAACGTAGACATTCTAAACTCTCTCTGTTAGTAATATAGGAGATATATAAATATAAATATAGAAAAATAGGGGACTCTTGTCGAGGTGGGATCATGTGTGACGGCACAATCTGCACACCCCAGGACCGTCCTTAATTAAGGAATGTAATAGATTGTTAAATTTAATAGAAGTTGATGTAATTGCATCGAGAGAAAAAGGTTGATGTGATTTGAAAATGTTGGACCACAAATAGCATAAAATAAATTAGGAAGATTTGATCCTTTATTTTTTTCAATATTTTTGGGAATGTAAGAATCTCCATTGAATTTCCTTATATATTTAAATTTTTGGGTGTAAATTCATGATGTAATTACTTCATTTTTCATTCAATAATAATAATTGTTTTACTATAACATGGTATCAACCTATCATTACGAATTATATATACTAACACTACATATATTTTGACCATTAAAACTAAAGTAATACATATTCTAATTAGGGCTAGTCTTGGGTGAGACCGTCTCACAAAATGAGATCCGTGAGACAGCTTTTATATATAAAAAGTGATAATGTTTGAGCAAAAAGTGATAGTGTTTAAGTAAAAAGTGATAGTCACTTTTGTTAAAATTATTATCACTTTTTACTTAAACATTATCACTTTTTTTACAAACTAAAATCTGGAAAAAAATATGGGTTATCCTACCCAAAATTTTAAAATATGGGTTAAAAGGATCCGTCTCACAGAAAAAGATTTGTGAGACGGTCTCACACAAGTTTTTGCCTTCTAATTAATACTCCCTCCGTTTTTTTTATAAGATGTTTTAGAGAAATTTATTAGAATTAAGAAAGGGTATATTTTGACAAATATACCCTTAGATAATAAAGAAGGTTTTTAATTACATTAATTTCATTCCACAATACACATTAAATTTCAATTTTTTCCAAAGTTAAGGGAGGGCATAATTGGAATAAACATTGTAAAAAATCTAAAACATCTTATATTTATGCACAAGAAAAAAAGTCTAAAACATCTTATAAAAAAAAAACGGAGGGAGTATTAAGGAGGTGGGCATCCTAACAGATGATATCTCAACAACTTCTCCCTTTTTTTTATGATGCTAAAACTATCATATTACAAGCATAAATATTAGATAAGATAATTTGTAATCATTAAAAGGTAGTAAATCACATGCTTCTGATGAAGACAATGAGATGTTGTCTAGAAGTTAAAATAAAATCATACTTGTATATATATTTAGTTTAGAGATTACAAATTACAAGTATAAAATTCTATCAACTAAGACATGATAAAATAGATAATACAAGTCTACACCAGCATCAGTCGAGAGGCAGTCTGTAAGCATTATACAGGCGAGAGTTTAAAGCATTGCTGTCTTCTGAATTATTGAGGTTCTCTTCTCTGGAAAGATTTGCAAGCATGATCTTGACCGTTCGTAGATCAAATCTTTCAGAAGGAAGGGAAGGAACTTCCCATATAGGTTCTTTAAGGACCAAAATGTTGTAATCATTATTAGAGATGTTTATCCGGACCGGGCTAACCGGGCTGGCCCGTTTAACCCTGAAAAATGTAGGGTTAGGGTTCATAAATCATAGGCCCGTTCAAATCCGTGCTTTTTTTACCCGGACCGGTTAGCACGCGAGCTAAACCGGACCAGCCCGCAGGTCTACAGGGCCAGTCCGCTAGCCTGAGTTGTTACCTTTTTTTTTTTAATATATAACCTTAAAACAAATTTTGAGTCATTTGGCCCATAGATATAACTATAAACATTAAGTAGCTCATAACCATCCATTAATCAATATTACTATTTTTTTTATTAGATTATAATATTTATTTAGTCATATTAAGGATCAATGAGTTCTAGAATTGTGTTTAAAACATACTTTTATTTTCTCATTACCGATCATTAACTAATTATATATTTTTCTATTTTATTTGTTTGTTGGACGTGTCAATTGAGACCTTTAATTTTAAAAGAAAAAAAAATATTGTAGCCCGTTAGTGGCCCGTTTAGCCCGTGGCCCGGTAGGGTTAGGGTTAGGTCCTAACAATTGTAGGACCGTTAAGTATGAATCGGTTAAGGCCCTAGCCCATTTAGCCCGTAGCCCTATAGGGCTGGCCCTATGGGGCTAGGGCCAACCCGATAGACATCTCTAATCATTATTGACCGTTATTTCTAGTATCTGATCCCAAAGTTCCTTGTCATGATCATGAGCTTCCATCCATTGATTGCTTGTACACTTAGTCTTTATCAGTCATGATACCAAATTTTCTCAGAATGAAAAAATCTAGTTCCCATCTTTTCTTGAGTAGGAACCATCGTTCCATCTAGTCTAGATCAACGAGGATTTCAATGTAAGAGTCTTCCAAAGTTATCCTCTTTACCTTCTTGATTTGTCTCTTGGTGAAAGTGTTTTTAAGACTCTAAGCTTCCTTCTTTTTTTTCTTTCTCTCAGACGAGTCTCCTGTGCTGATAGTTGTGTTGGAATACTCTCGTTTGGATCTTCTATCTCTTCCTCTTCTGGAATGGCTTTCAAGGCCATTTTACCCTTAGTCTTAGCTTTTGAAAGCATAGACTTTTCAAGTTCAGCAAAGGTTGAGTCGATTAAGTGCAAGGTAGATGAGGATAAGCCTTGTGATGTTCTCCCCGGAGGGTCTTCAATTGTTCTTCTAAAGCTGCTAATCTCCTAGCCATCTCAGCTCGTGATCTATCTTTCTCTTCCCCCCTTAGCTGTTAGGGTTATACTGGCAAGTATGCTTTTAGTGCTACTTATGTATACAAACTGATTCTTGCACTTATAAATGAGAATAATATTTTTATCACTGGTTGCTTTAAATATAATGAATGTTAATTATTTATTGCATAAACGTTCAGATGTATTTTACATTGTAGACAATGTGGTGTGTAGAAGATCACAGAAGTTCACATTGTCAGTTCCTTGTATATAAGTACAATTGATTCACAACTTAGATGGAATTGAACAATCCATTGGTAGAAGTTGAGGTGTAAGGCTCGGATTGGTTTATCTTGACCAAGAGATTACACTAGTGCATTATGATGTGCTGAATAGGACCTACAGAGAGGTAATTCTTCTAGACTGACTTAAGGAATGAAGAATTAGACCTCAGTGGTTGTTGATTTCTTAATCTCTGTCACTTAAATGGGATTGTCTGTAGTTAAGAAGTATTGCTTTGATTTATTATGGGTAAAGAATCAATTTGATTCAATACTTTGTATTTTGGGCAATATTATTAATTACATGACAGATTGCCAAAATTAATACAGAGAATCGTGTCTTGGAGTGTCAAGTTGATTATGTCCCCTTGGTGGGCTCAGAAGGTTTATCATATCAAATCTGATCAGTGGAATTTATTTCCGGTATGATAATAATGTTGAGCTGTCCTTACTCCGAGGAATAAAATATATTAATTAATTAAAGCATTCAGTAGCTTAAATTAATTGATGGACATTGAATCTTAAACATGGGAAATAATAACCGGGAGCCATATTTCGTAATATGGGTTAGGATGGATAGTGCAATATTAATTCTATAGTGTAATGAATTAATATTAATGGGCTGGAAAAATATTGTGGCTCAATATTGATTTTTGGGCCCATTGGGAGGTCCAATCCTAATTCTCCTAAATGCCCCTCAAGTAGCCCAATAAAAGTCTATTAATTAAGGTAATTAAAAGATAAGGATTAATTTTGTTGCAAGAAATTAGAGAGAGATATTTATGGAAAAAGATATATGGAAATAAGAGATTATTTCTATATTATTCCAAGATAAATTGACCGGTCAATTTTCTTTCTTGTAAGAGAAGAAACATAGATTCTCTCTTATAAAAGGAGAAGAAAAAGAATTGGTACTCTTGAGACTAAGAAAAGAAAAAAAAAAGATCTATAATTTTCGAAATTACAGTGTGTGCAACAAGAGAAAATTAATTCTTCCTTAAGAGTTAATTCATGAGATCTCCCACCGGGTCAACGGACTAGGACTTAGGGAATACTTGAGAAGGCAATTGGGTTGAAGTTGTTACTCTTCTCAACGATATCTCTCCGATTTAAAGGTAAACACGTAATCCCTTAGTTCCACATGTTTAGGGATTTAATTATTTTACCGTACATTCATTACATAAATTAGTTGATTTAATTTGTTTAAATTATGAAATTAGATTTATGATAATTCATATTTAAATTACGTCCCAAATAGATCCGGGTAATTTTAAAGGAGTCTCAAAGGATTCCCGAGAGTCTCAAAAGATCCCTAGGGCATCTCAAAAGATTTCCGGGAGTCTCAAAGGATTCCTAGCGTGATGGTCCATAACCCACAAGTGCCAATAATTCCCCACAAAGGAGATGGGGAATGTGGTCACATAATAATTTCCCACAATGGAGTTGGGGACCACATTGTTGGGGGACTATTATTGGGTATTGAGATTACTTTCCCAACATTAGCATCATCAAGACGGGTGAGAAGGACTTGGTCACCTTAGATAGTTCGGACTGAAGAGTCAATTTGAAGTCATTGACAGTCGAGGTAGTTTCAGCCTTGATCATCTGTGTTATGGACTGAGCTGCTTCTTTGGCAATCAAAGCAATGTCCGGAGTAGAAGAGTAGACAACAAGTTGTTCACCCATTTGGGAAATAAGTGAAGCAAGCTTTGAGTTGCTCCTAACTTGAGGTTTAAGTCCTTCAAATCTTCCAGTTGTTGAGAAACTTCCATTCTTTGAAGAACAACTACCTCCAAACGTCGTCTGTATACTTTATCAGCTTTGGCTACTTCAACTATCAAGGTTTCAGAAAACCTTTTCTCTCTCTCTCTCTCTCTCTCTCTCTCTTCATTTTTCTTCAATTCCATCTCATTCAACTTATCTATATTTCCGAGCATTTCAGCCTTGAAGGTGTTATCCATGTCGCGAACTTGAGCAGAAAAGCTTTTTATTCTTGGATATAAGTTGCATTCTTCTTGACAAGCTCTTCTCCAAGTTCAGCTTTGAAGTATCTGTCAAGTGAGACATTGGCCTGTTGTTGAATGTACTCTCGCTTGAGGCGTTCTATTCGTGAGTCTATAATTGAGATTTGTGAACTACACGGTGAGATCATCGAACACATAGTGAGAGAGATCAACCACCAACTTGTTTAATAAGCTAAAGCTATGAGTGCCATTCTCGTAAGCTTGTTTGTACATGAACATACGATGCTCTTGTGCTGGTTTGATTTACTTGGTACCGAATATAGGAATTCTAGGATACAATTGTACATCCTCTTCTGTCATAGCTTCATCTGATGGAGAATTGAAGCTTGTCGAGTTGGGAGGCTAGCCTGAGATCGAGGCAATAAGCACAGTGTCTTGGAGAGCATTTTCAGCTAATTGCTGAGAAGTGTGGTGAAGGATGATTTGATTGTCAGCTTCTTCTATAGTCTCTTCTTGAACACCTTCGAATTCAAGCATTTTCAGAAGGTTCGATTTCCTATGGCTTTGACTATATGAAACTGCATTGATGTCTTCACCATCACTTTCAGCTTCGACAACGGCTGCATCACTGGTTTTCAAGCCAGTCGATGTTTTTTCCTCAACTTCTAGAGCCGATTGTTCATTACTTTAAAGTCCCTAGGCCTCTGAGATCGGGAATTGTGAAGGCTCTACTACAAAAATTTCTTGTTGTTGACTGGAATGAACATTTGGAAGAACCTCGTCTGTTTTAGTGGTGGTTTCCATCACCTCACCACTTAGCAAATTCTGTTTTGATGCCTCCGGATCAGATGGTCTATCTTTGCCAATGATTTCAACTGATTGCTCAGTATTAGTGTCTAGCTCATCTATTTCTCAACTTCATCGCTAGGTTGTCCAACTGAACTCCCACCTAGATGAACTGTTCAATAGATATGAGATCATTGATAGATAAATAGGTTTTTGACAATGTTTTACACTTATGACGGTTTTAGATTTGATAGGTTTATTAAGTCTTTTTTCGGTTGTGAAAGTCATATGTTGTAACATTTCACACAACATTTTCATTCAAGTAGCCAATGTAATAATATAGGGTTCTAATGAATTTACCCAACTCTCGTTGTGATAAACCAATGTATAATCAAACGACACTATCCCAACCATGGAGGAAAATATCTAGAAATATTCCCGATATATCCTCGATCTATCCAATTATCGTGGTCACCGATATCGATATTGGGAAGAAACGACATTTTCACGATATTTGTAAAAAAATAGATGAAAATAACGATAAATATCGGTATTCAATAAAAAAATCGAGCTATCAGTAAAGTTTCGAAAGAATATCGAAAAAATTCGAGAAAATGTCGATAAATTTAAAAAAAAATTATCAATATATCATATGAAATAATATTTTATTTTATATTTTATATAAATTTATCATGGTTGTAAAATGTATTCCAATTGTTTTGTTAAATTTATATATTAAAAGTTTGTTATTAAAGTTTCTTAACTTTTAAATTTTTACATATATTGATATTTAAAATCGATATATTCATCGATATTTCCACAAATTTAAGGTCTCGATAATTCTATCGATACCGATATTTTCAACTTTGATCTCAACCATCACCCATAAGATCAAACAAAAATACCCCCAACTCTTGAAACTAATCATTGAAATCATATAATTGATCAGATAAATACTCAATAATCTAATCAAATCACCAATAATATAATTAGACACTCCAAATCAAGTTAAAAAACAATAACCAACAAAATTTCAAACACCCACACACAAATAAATTTAGCCCGGGACTAAATCAACAAAATTAAGCGAACCACAGAGAAATAACAATAAAACATGAATTTATATGGAATTAATCAATAAATATGAAAATATCACCTTTAGTATCTTTAAACCCTTCAATGTTTATATATTAAAATAAAATCCTCAATTAATATTTACTTAAGAAATGAAATAAATAAAAACTAAACTAATGTATTAAATATTAACATTAAGAAAAATATCACCTTTAGAATCATTAAACCCTTCAATGTTTATGTTGGTCTTGAAAGGAGTACATAACAAGTGTATGGGGGGGGGGGGAAATACACTTGTATGCAATTTCTTTTTCAAACTTAACCAAATGTACTTCAGCAAGGTTGTCCTGGACAACTCTGCTGATGTGTTTAACTCTTCTAAGATAACCAAGCTACTAGGTACTGTTGAGTACCTAGTTGAAGGACTATCTAAGTGAGTTATATGTGCGGAATTAGTGGTTGACCCTTTAGTTTAAACTCCTTTAAATCTGAAATCACTTGAATCAAACAGTCCAGTTTTCAGGGAACTTATCCAAATCTGTTTTGCATAGTTTATGATATATGTCTTTGAGGGGTTCAGTTTTGTGTGCAGTATTGAATGTATGGAAGTACTTGAAAGTAAATCAACACAAGCATTTATAGTGGTTCAGGGACTCAAGCTCTTACATCCACTTTCCCTGATTTAACAGGATAATTCCTTCACTCTTGGAATTAACTTGTTTTATAGTGCCAAGGTGCACTTGATCAAGAACACCACTCCTTGGTGAATTGATCCCTAGGATGTCTAGAGTCCTAGTACCCTCTTCTCAACTCAGAACTGAACTGTTCTTCTCTCAACAGTCAGCTCTTACCACTTCTACTACTACAACCTTCTCACTTTCTCACTTGAAAGGGGTAAGGGTTGAAGTAAGGTTCCAACTAATGAGATATCCTTTACAATGAAGATCAGTGTATAAGGATAGTATATCTCTCTAAGCTTAGAATGAAGTGTATGAAGACTAAGATAGTCTCTTTGAAAGCTTGAAAGCACTTTAAGCTTTGTAGGATGGTTGGCTTGGTAGTTGGTCTTGTTGTGGATTCTTTCAAATGGTCTTCATACTTCTGTATTTATAGAGAAATTTAAGGATTTGCCCATTGGAGAGGCAGCCCCAAATGTCTATAAATGTCTTCCTTGAGTTCTTCAAAACTGGAAGACAGATTCTGATAGTGACATGTCCTTGTTTTGGGAAATAAACGGCTGTAACTACTTTGTCTTCATTCTGCAGCACTCTTCCCAATGTCTGACTTCAAGATTCATTTGTTCAAACATGGACATGGCTTTTGATGGTTAGTCCTGAGATAAGGACAACATTCCTTATCACTCTAGACAATTCTGCTTATCAGTATCAGCAGAGTTTGCTTATTAGCAAAGTTGTCTTGTTCATTCTTTAGAAGACTTGGCTTTGTCTCTTTGTGTGGATGTGTTTGTGCATGCTTGATGATCCTTTTGTATCCACACTATGACTTTAGTATCCTTGACCACCTTCAGCAGGGTTGGGATCTCCTTGCTATGGTCCTAGTACAAGTGTGTTGAGACAACTCTTCTGGACAAACCTCCTAAGCAAGAATGCCTTAGAGATTGTGTCTAGATGATGCATTGGACTTGCATGATCTTTAGATATGTTATGCTGTAGCATTTTTCTTTATGATCAGCATACTTGTCCTTCAGCAGATTTGGGATTCATGAGAGTTGAGCCTTTGAGGTGACTTGATCTTGATAGACTTCAAAGCATATGTTCCCCCTCAACTAGTGCATATAACCATCTATGATCTGTCAATCATTTCAGCTTCTCAACTAGCCTTATACTATATGTTCTAACATCCTTAGAACATAATCAACTATGACTAGGCATGTCTAAGGGGGTTTTAGTATTAAATCAAAACACTTCTCATTTTATTCCCAACAATTTCCCCCTTTTTGATGATGCCAAAACCTATACAGTCTATGCAAAGGTGACTTGTCTACACTTATTACATTTATCTTCAGTAAGGTTGACTGAGGTCAAGTTCCCTGAAAGAAAATGTGTTAGTGTATTTTCTGTTATTGTTTGCATATAGGTTGACACATCAGTTAAGTTGAGATAATGTAATTTATGTTTCTTGATTCAAAAATATGTTCAACTATCATTAAAATGAGGATCTTTACAGCATGTTGATAGTTGAACAAACATATCAGAGCATGAGAAACATTACATTAGAGCATAAATTGACTACAAAAGCAATACTTAATCAGGATATACTATCAGAGCATTTAAGCATTAGTCCTTAAGTATCAGAGCAATCATCAGAGCAAAAACACATCAGCACACTTGAGCATCTTCAGCATAGTTGACCAAATCAACAAGTTAGCAACCAAGTTAAGTTTTCATCCATTTCAGCATATAAGTGTCAGGAAAACTTAGCCATTTCAGAGGTCATCTTCTTTAGGTGGCACCATCCCATATTGTGCCCACACTCTCTTCTTTAGCTCCATGGCTTCCTGGTTGGTTCCCTTTGGTCCAAGTACCATTTTGTTCAGCTTAACAATTTCTAGGAATTCTTGGAGAATCCTAGATTGATCAATCCATCCTTCCAGCTTGGGAGGCATATAGATGATTGGCTTGGGAGCAGTAAGTTTAAATCTTGCAATGTCAGCAGCTGCAAGCAATTTCTGATATAGCTCTCTGTGATATTCTATCGTGAACTCAGCAAAAGTGGAATTGGCATCTCTTCCATTCCATCTATCAATGACATAGTAGTCATAGACAAACTCCCTTTTGGCTTCTTCCCATGAGTCATTCAGCTGAATGGGCACCCATTTATCCAAGTGAGGATATTTGGTGTCCATTGGGATCAGTAGTTGTGGCTTTAGTTTGCCGTATGTTGCTCTCCTTCTTCTTGGTTTTTGAAAATCAGCTCTTCTTTTATCCCTTGCTCTGTTTGCTTCTTCAATTATGTCCATCTTTTCTTGGGCCCTCATCATGGCCAGCTTCTGTTGAGTTTCAGGGTCCTTGCCATACCCTTCTTGAAACAGCTTAGATGGATCATTCAGTAGGACTGTTGTCTTCTTTTTGGGTTGAGGTCCAAAGCCTTCTTCATATAGCTCCTCAATGTCTTCAGCAGCTTTGGCACCTTCAGCAGGCTTGTCAGTTTCAGTAGTTTTGGTCATTTCAGCAGATTTGACCTTCTCAGCAGCCTTAGGCTTTTCAGCAGTCTTGCTCTTCTTGGAGATAGGCTCTTCTTCCTCAATTCTGAATTCAAGAGGAAGTTCTAGGCTGTTGGGGAAGTCAGTGAATGTTTCAGCCTTTCTTTTGTTCCCCTTGGCCTTCTTGATTTGGCCTCTAGTTTGGACACCTTCAGCAGCTTTGTCCAAACCAGATCCTTCTCCTCCTGGCCTCTGCTGAAGCCTAGCTCTCTCTTTTTGTGTTGATGACATATAAGCCTTCATTGCTATGGCTAGCTGTTCTTCTTAATCAAGATCTTCCAAGTTTAGCACTGCTTGCTCTTTGCCCTTATCTTTAGCAGCCTTTTCCTTGCCCTTCTCTGAACCGCCAATTATCAAGGCACCTTTGGCCCTTGCTCTTTCCCTTTCCCCCTTTTTGGCAGCATCAAAGCACTGAGGCTTGAGCTCACTCATGGTTGTTGCCATCAGGGATTGGGCTAGGTTCAGAGATTTCATCTCTTCCAACAGATATACATTCTCATCATGTATATTCTGCATTCTATCACTGCTCAAGCTAAGGAAAGCTAGAACAGGCTTCATCTTTTGCTCACTAACTTCTTCCAAGGTTGCTTTCAGAGATACATCCAGCTGGGCTTTAAGGAACTCAGTAAGATTGGCCAGTGCACTTTCAGCAATGTTGGCCATCACCTCTTGGGAAAACTTTTCTGAAGCAGCTTTCACCATGGCCAGCCTTAACTCTTCTGCACTTTTCTTTTGCAGTTCCGTTTTCTTCCCAAGGGCTTGTTTGACAGTTAGTCTAAGAGCTTTGACATTGGCATTGTGATTGTCTCTGAGCAGCTTCTGTTCCTTCTTGACCTCTTCTGAGATGGACTCCATGGTGGTTTTAGCTTTTTGAACTTCAGTGGAAATGGTTTGGAGACCAGTTTCCACTCCACTTATCCTTGTTTCCAATGTAGGGAGCACTACATTTTCAGAGCCAGTTAATCTCATTTCCACAGATGCTAGAGTTCTTCCTTGCTCATCCAATGCACCAGAAGTATCAGCATGAGCAGATTGGACCTGATGAGCCAAGGAGTCCAACTTTGTTGATTGCATCCCAAGCAATGCTTGTGCTGATCCAGAATCTACTTGGATGGGTGCATCTGTTAAGAACTCATCTGCAAATATTTGGTCAAGAGAAATACCTGCAATATCAGAAAGATCAAAAGGGTTAGTGAACAAACACTCATCACCCTCAATATTTTTTGCATAAGACTCTGATACATCAGCAGTCTTCTCCTCATTTTCAACTAATTCTTTTCTCCCTTCATTGATAATGTGCTCACTTAAGGAATCAGGCCTCCTGTCATCAAGGGATTCGTGAAGTTCAGATTTGACTTCAAGAATAGCCTGTCCTTCCTCACTTATACCACCCTCTATTTGTGGTACACTCACAATCTGAGTAATCACTACCTCTCTATCATCCACAACACCCTCTGGTTTTTCAACTAGATTCTCCTTTTCAACTCCTTCATTAAAACCTGCATCAACTCCACCTTCAACAAGGTTCAGAGATGGCAGTTGTGGGGAGATCACAGTGCTTCTATCAGCAGCCACTGAGTCATCCTGAATGATTAAGGGTTGATCAGTGTCCAACTCTCCTGACACTGAATAGGCCTTAACCAAACTAGCCTCTAAAATAGGAACCTCAACATCTTTAGGCTGTGCCTCAGGTTCAGAAGAACCTTCATTGGCAGATGTATCTTTGGCTGTGTCACCATCCTTGGTCAACACCTCTGTGGATACAGAGCCTTTCCTATGGTAGGTAACAAGAGGTTCTGAGAACCTGCTGGTTTCAGAAGGTTTGGGTTGGGAAGGTTCAGGGAGATTAGCCTGGGAGGGTTCAGGAGGGTTATCTTGGGGAAGGTTTGAAGGGCTTGAAGGGTCATCTTTCCCATCATCACTTGAGCTGCTATTAGGGTGCTTGATCCCTGTAGCAAGCCTCTCCTTTTCTTCATCAATCTTTACTGCTACTAATTTGGCAAAAACATCCTCATCGGTGAGGAATCTTGTCTTGAGTACTCCAGCAAAGTGTAGCAGTCTACTTTCCTCCACTTGCCACCAGTTTGCACCCTTATCTTGGATGACTTGAGAGATCTCCATCATTGTTTTGTCATTGAAATCTACTAGCATTCTCAAGTCATGGAACATCTTCTGAATTCTAGGAAATTCAGCAAGCTGTGGGTACAAGCTATCCACAGTAGCTCTAGCTCCACCTCTGAGCATACTTTCATAAGTATACTCCTCCTCATTCTCAATTGATTGAGAACTTTGGGCTATAGGGGAGTTGGTTGTGGTTTCATTAAGTGCAGCTTCAGGCAGGTTGAGTTCAGGGGGGTTGGCTTCAGAAGGGTTGAGCTCAATAGAAGGTACTTCAATTGCTTTAGAGAGCAATGAGTCTGAAGGGGCTTTGCTCAGGGGGGTTGGCTCATGAAGTGTTGTTTCTAAGAGTTTGGAATAATTTAGCATAGATGAGTCAAGTGGAGACAAGAGTCTTGTCTCATCTACAGCTAAGTCTGCTAGCACAGCAATGCCACTTCTTTGCACACTCCCTTATGGAGAATATCTCTTAGTAAGATTGACAAGGGTGATGGGTTGGTTGGAAGGGGTAACATGGGTTTCAGGGGAGTTGGGTTCAAGCTGTTGGGTTTCAGGAAGGTTGTGCTCTAGAGCTTGATCTTCAGGGACCTTGGATTCAGGGGATCCAGAACCAGAAGAATTGGTTCTAGATTTGGATTTGGTCCTGCTTTCTGCCCTGCTCTCCCTAAGAGCTAATTGAAGAACCCTTTCTTCCTGAAGTTCCAGCACCTTCTCAGTGGGCTTGGCTCTTCTCTTGCTTGCCCTGCTGCTTCCACTCCCTTCTTCTTTTTCCTTCTCAGGGACAACTTTCCTGGGCCTTTTATCACCCTTTTTCTTCTGTCTTGTCTCATTATACTTTAGCCTCAATTCTTCTGAGTGGTCAGAAGGCACATTCACTCCCTCTTCTGCCACTTCATCAACCTCAATTGAAGCTCCTGAGGCTTCTTCTGATAGTACTTTAGACATTTTCTTTGTTTTGAAAGCCCTGGCTTTTGTTCTTTTCTTCATTGTGGGCTTTTCTTCAACCTCTTCAACAGGTTTGGCCAAGAGCATCCTCCTTTGTTCAGTTTTCTTGCTGGGCTTTCTGAACAATATCTTCTGAGCAGGAAGGGGTTTTGTAAAGGTTTGCATCTCAGTGTAGTGAGCAAACTTTTCAATCAGCAAGCTTGCCCTTGTACAGTATATGAGCTTGCCCTCCAATACAACCTTCTGAGATTTTACCTTGAACTTAGACTTTTCCTTCATCATCTCAGACAGGATGAAGGTCCTCCAATCAAACTTGATGCCCTTGTCACTGGCATCAATTACTACAGCCATGATTCTTATTCTTGGAGCACTCACTTGCTCCAAACTGCCAGTATTGCTCAAAAGACTTTTTGCAACAACCTCAAACAGATTGAGGAACTTAGGCTTGAGGGTCCTCTTATGTTGTGTAGCTGAGATTGGTCCTGGAACAAGAAGCCAATCTTGAGCAATCTCCTGCTCATGGCCATTGCCATAAGATTCTGGATTTCTTCCTTTAGAAGGTAATCCAAAAGCAGCATCTACATCTTCTTGAGAGAATTTTACTTTGTGAAATCTCTCCGCCTCTTCTCCTTCAGCCCTGTAGGAGAGTCTTGTGGTGACCTCACCATCTTCAGGCTTTCCTCTCCACTTTAGAAAGGCAAAGAATTCAGCCATGAATGATTCCAGGCAAGAGTCTGGCTTTTCTTGCATAAACTTCTGAAGACCTGCCCTTCTCAACCATCTCAAGGTTGGAGTAATCTCTGGTTCATCACACTAAAGGATAGAATGGGCTCAAAGATAAGGTTGTTTTTGTGGCTCAGATAGCCAAAATCAAGGTCTAGATCCTTGTTTGTGAAGTCTACAACCATTTCAGGTCTGATTTTAGGAGCCATTAGAACACAGTAAGGTTTTTGAGAGAATTTTTTAGGTTTGAGAATTAGGGTTTCAAGAGTGTTTGAATGCGTGGGGAAGAAATGAAGTGTTGTAAGGCTTCTTAAGACTTGTGAATATTCCAAAAGGAATGTATGTCAATGAGTAGGTAAGTCTTAAGGCAATTCAACGGTTTACAAAAGTGGAAATCCAATTTGGACGGCCAAGATGAAGTTCAGGGGAGTTGGCCAGTTTTGATCCAATGGTTAAAAACCAATGAAACAGTGAGAACTGTTTTTATTCAAAACGTGGGAGGGGTTTTAATGTTTGTTTAAAGCTGGGGGGTTTTCAAGATAGATCATGTCTCAAATTGTTTAATGCAAACAAGAGTTAAATCTTGGCATTTAATGCATTGAAAGTGACTTTTTGGGTAGGGGACAAATTGAATCCTTGAAAAGGTGATATCTTTAAAAGGAATGAGACAGATATTGAGATAGGCAATGATTACCCAAAATAGGTGCTTATCAAACCTAAATTTGGTTTGATAGCCAAGACAACTTATCTGACCCTACATGGACAAGTGTCCTGAAGAGATGTGGACAACTGTCCTGAATTTTAATGGACAAGTGTCCTGAAGATTGGAGGTCATCTCTTCTGAGTTTTAGTAGACTTGACCAAGTCTGCTGAACTTTGATTTTAGTTCCTCCTCAATGAATAAACTCCTTTGGACTCATTTGTCCAACTTCCCTGGATCAAGTAGACCCAACTCTCTTGATAGTTCTAGAAACCTTGCCTCTGCAAGTGGTTTTGTCAATATATCAGCTTTTTGATGATCTATGTGGATTTTCACCAATTTGATATCCTTCTTCTCCACATGGTCTCTAATGAAGTGATGCTTGATATCCACATGCTTGCATCTAGTGTGCAATACAGGATTCTGTGATATTGCAATAGCACTGTTGTTGTCACATAAGATTGGCACTTCAGTAGAGTTGACATTGTAGTCTCTTAATTGTTGTCTCAACCAAAGAATCTGAGCACAACAACTTCCAGCAGCAACATATTCAGCTTCAATGGTGGAGGTTGCCACTGTGTTCTGTTTCTTAGAGAACCAAGATATGAGCTTGTTCCCTAAGAATTGACATGTCCCTGAAGTGGTCTTTCTATCAATTCTACAGCCTCCATAATCAGCATCTGAGTAGCCAGTGAGCTCAATGTTGTCATCAGCAGGGTACCAAAGGCCTAGGTTTTCAGTGCCTTTGAGATACCTCAAGATCCTCTTAGCAGCCTCTAGATGGCTTTTCTTAGGATTTGCTTGGAACCTTGCACAAACACCTACTGCAAAGGTGATGTCAGGTCTGCTGGCTGTGAGGTAGAGGAGTGAGCCAATTATTCCTCTATATTTAGTAGATTTGGTTGGAACACTACTCTCATCAGGATCCATCTTCCAATTTGTGTTCATTGGGATCCTTACTGGCTTGCTGGTTGTACACCCAAATTTCTTGATCATTTCTCTGGTGTACTTGGCTTGGTTAATGAAAATTCCTTCTTCTGACTGCTTGACTTGTAAGCCCAAAAAGAAGTTCATCAAACCCATCATGGACATCTCAAACTTGCTTTGCATGAGGTTTGAGAATTTTTCACACAGCTTCTCATTTGGAGATCCAAATATGATGTCATCCACATATATTTGGACAAGCAAGATGTCCTCTCCTTTAGTGATTATGAAGAGAGTTCTGTCTACAGTTCTTTTGATGAAACCATGATCCAAGAGGAACTGTGACAGTGTGTCATACCAGGCTCTTGGAGTTTGCTTGAGTCCATATAGAGCTTTCTTTAGTCTATAAACTTGGTTTCCAACTTCAAAACCAGGTGGTTGCTCCACATAGACTTCTTCTTTCAAAACTCCATTCAAGAAGGCACTCTTGACATCCATTTGGTACACTTTGAACCTCTTGTGGGCTGCATAGGCTAAGAAGAGCCTTATTGCTTCAAGCCTTGCCACAGGTGCAAAGGTCTCATCATAATCAATGCCTTCTGATTGACAGTAGCCTTTTTCCACTAGTCTGGCCTTGTTTCTGACAATCACATCATTCTCATTCTTCTTGTTCTTGAACACCCACTTGGTTCCAATAACATCCTGATGTGAAGGTCTGTCCACCAGCTCCCATACATCATTTCTGGTGAATTGGTTTAGCTTTTCCTGCATTGCTGTGATCCAGTTTGCATCTTGAAGTGCTTCATCAATGTCTTTAGGTTCCTGTTCTGATAGGAAGCAACAAAACAAATCACTTTCACCATGAAACCTTCTGGTTTTGACTCCTATACTTGGATCACCAAGTATCAAATCAGTAGGATGGTCAGACAACCAGGGGGGGAGGGGGAATACACTTGTATGCAATTCTTTTCAACTTTTGATCAAACCAGAGCTCAGCAAGGTTGTCTTGGACAACTCTGCTGAAGATGATTAACTCTTCTAAGATAATCAAACTACTAAGTACTATTGAGTACTTAGTTGAATAACTATCTAGGGGAGTTATATGTGCGGAATAGTGGTTGGCCCTTTAAGTTTAGACTCCTTTGGTTTCTGAAATCACTTAGTCAATTTAATGCAATCCAGTTTAGTTTCAGGGAACTTGTCCAATACAGTTTTTGCACAGTCTTTGAATGTAAGTTCTTTGAAAGATCAGTTTAGTGTGCAGTGTTGAATGAATGTAAGTACTTGTAAAGTAAATCAACACAAGAGGTTATAGTGGTTCAGAGACTCAAGCTCCTACATCCACTTTCCCTGATTTAACAGGATAATTCCTTCACTCTTGGAATTAACTTGTTTTATAGTGCCAAGTTGCACTTGATCAAGAACACCACTCCTTGGTGAATTGATCCCTAGGATGTCTAGAGTCCTAGTACCACTTCTACTACTACAACCTTCTCACTTTCTCACTTGAAAGAGGTAAGGGTTGAAGTAAGGTTCCAACTTATGAGATATCCTTTACAATGAAGATCAGTGTATAAGGATTAGGATATCTCTCTAAGCTTTGTATGGATATACAGTAAGTTCAGCTTAGAAGAAGTGTATGAAGACTAAGATAGTCTCTTTGAAAGCTTTGAAAGCACTCTTGCTTGTAGGATAGTTGGCTTGGTAGTTGGTTGGGTGCTTCAAATGGTCTTCACACTTCTGTATTTATAGACAAATTTGAGGATTTGCCCGTTGGAGAGGCAGCCCCAAATTGCTATAAATGTCTTCCTTGAGTTCTTCAAACTGGAAGACAGATTCTTGATAGGGACATGTCCTTATTTGGGTAATAAACGGCTGTTAAGACTTTGTCTTCATTCTGCAGCACTTTTCCCAATGTTTGACTTCTTGTTAAGACTTGGACATGGCTTCTGAAGGTTGATCCAATGATAGGACAACATTCCTTATCAACTGGACAACTCTGCTTATCACTATCAGCAGTTTTGCTTATCAGCAAAGTTGGCTTGCTCTTCTTCAGATGACTTGGCTCTTTCCCTTTGCTTCACTTAGAATTGATCTCAGCATGATATAGTGAAGTCTTTTAGGGTGTAGTTGTCTTCTTCTCTTCAGCATAGTTGACCTTCAAGCTTTAGAACATTTGTTCTGGTTCAATCTTGCTGAGACAACTTTTCTGGGACAACTCTCCTGATCAGCATACTTGGTCTTTTAGCTTCAGAGCTTTTATTTTCACACAGAGTTAACCTCTCTGGACAACTCTCCTGATCAGAACATTTGAGTAACCTTGTCCTTTTGAGCTTTACAGCCTTGTTTTTGCATGGATACACCCTCTCTGGACAACTCTCTTGATCAAGGCATTTGGTTTTCAATAGAGTATGCTTGTCTTTAGTGTTTGTTCCAGATTTTGAGCCTTGAGGGGACTTGATCTTAATAATCTTCAAAGCATAGGTTCCCCCTCACATTGTGCATCTAATCATCTAAGAGCTGCCTAACATATCAGCTTCTCATCTAGCCTTATACTATGTGTTCTAGCATTTTTAGAACACAATCAACTTGACTTAGGCATGTCTCAGGGGGTTTTGGTATTTAATCAAAACATATGTCATTTTATTCCCAACAATTTCTCCCTTTTTGATGATGCCAAAACCTATACATTTTATGCAAAAGTGACTTGACTACACCTATTACATTTATCTTCAGAAGACATGACTGATGTCAATTTCCCTGAAATAAAATGTGTTAGTGTACTCACCATTCATGTTGCAAATACGTTTCAAGAATAGGCATAGAGAGATTTGTTTTTCAGATCCAAAATATGTTCAACTATCATTCAAATGAAAATCATTACAGCATGTTGATAGTTTGAACAAAAACATATCAGAGCATGAGATATTACAATTAAGCACACATTTACTACTAAAGTATGATATACTCTTAAATCATTTAGCATTTAGGCATTAGAGCACATCATATCAGCAGCTTGAGCATCTTCAGAGTAGTTGACCAAAACAAAAATTAGTAACCAACTTAAGTATTTATCCATTTCAGCATATAAAAGTCAGGAAGACTTAGCCATTTCAGAGATCATCTTCTTTGGGTGGCACCATCCCATATTGTGCCCACACTCTCTTCTTGAGTTCCATGGCTTCCTGGTTGGTTCCTTTGGGTCCAAGGGTCATCTTGTTCAGCTTAAGAATCTCTGTGAACTCCCTTAGGATCCTTGCTTGGTCAATCCATCCATCAAACTTTGGAGGCATGTAGATGATAGGCTTGGGAGCATTGAGTTCAATTCTTGCAATATCAGCAGCTGCAAGTAGTTGTTGATATAACTCTCTGTAGTATTCTATCATGAACTCAGCAAAGGAAGAGTTGGCATCTCCTCCATTCCATCTGTCAATGACATAGTAGTCATAGACAAACTCCCTTTTAGCCTCTTCCCATGTATCATTCAGCTGAATTGGCACCCATTTATCCAAGTGTGGATATTTGGTGTCCATTGGGACTAGAAGCTGAGGCTTCATCTTGCTGTAAGTTGCTCTCCTTCTTCTTGGTTTCTGGAAGTTAGCTCTTCTCTTATCTCTTGCTCTTTGTGCTTCATCCATCAAATCCATTTTCTCCTGGGCCCTCATCATGGCCAGTTTCTATTGTGTTTCAGGGTCTTTGCCATACCCTTCATGAAACAACTTTGATGGATCATTGAGTACCACAATCTTTGTCTTTTTTGGTCCAGGTCCAAAGCCTTCTTCATATAAAGCTTCCACATCTTCAGTAGCTTTGACACCTTCAGCAATATTGACTATTTCAGAAGACTTTTCCTTTTCAGCAGTTTTGGGCTTTTCAGCAGCTTTGGCTTTCTTTGATGTAGGCTCATCATCATCAATTCTGAATTCAGGTGGAAGATCAAGGCTATTAGGAAAGTCTGTAAATGTCTCAGCTTGTCTTTTCTTTCCTTTTGCCTTCTTGATCTTTCCTCTAGTTTGGACACCTTCAGCATCTTTGTCCAAACCAGACACCTCACCACCTGGTCTCTGCTGTAACCTCATCCTTTCTTCTTGAGCTGATGCCATTGAATTTTTCAATGCAAGTGCTAGTTGCTCTTCTTCATCAAGTTCTTCCAAGTTCAGCACTGCAGGCTCTTTTCCTTTTCCTTCAGCAGCTTTGTCTTTTCCTTTGACTGGGCTTCCAATCACCAAGGCACCTTTTGCTCTAGCTCTTTCCCTTTCCCCCTTTTTGGCAGCATCAAAGATCTGGGGCTTTAGCTCACTCATTGTTGTGGCCATTAGGGATTGGGCCTGGTTTAGAGACTTCATTTCCTCCAACAAATATACATTTTCATCATGTATATTTTGCATCCTATCACTGCTCAAGCTAAGAAAAGCTAGAATTGGCTTCATCTTTTGTTGAACAACCTCCTCCAAGGTTGCTTTCAGGGATGCATCAAGTTGGGCTTTAAGGAGCTCAGTGAGGTTGGCCACTGCACCTTCAGCAATGTTGGCCAATACCTCTTGGGAAAATTTTTCAGAGACTGCTTTCACCATTGCTAGCCGTTGCTCTTCAGCTCTCTTTTCTTTTGCAATGCAGTCTTCTTTCCAAGAGCTTGCTTAACAGTCAGTCTGAGAGCTTTGACATTAGCATTATGATTGTCTCTCAGCAACTTTTGTTCCTTCTTGACCTCTTCTGAGATGGATTCCATGGTGGATTTGGCTTTTTGTACTTCAGTGGAAATGGTTTGGAGGCCAGTTTCCACACCACTAATCCTTGCTTCCAGAGTGGGTAGCACAACATCCTCAGAGCCTGTAAGCCTCATTTCTACAGATGCTAGAGTTCTGCCTTGTTCATTCAATGCTCCTGAAGTTTCAGCATGAGCAGATTGGACTTGATGAGCCAAGGAGTCCAACTTCTCTGTTTGCATACCAAGCAAGGCTTGAGCTGAGCCTGTATCTACTTGGATAGGGGCATCTGTTAAGAATTCATCTGCAAAAATTTGGTCAAGAGATATACCTGTAATATTAGACAGATCAAACAAGTTAGGGAATAAACACTCATCACCCTCAATTTCTTTTGTATAAGACTCTAATACATCAACAGTCTTCTTCTCATTTTCAACTTGTTCTTTTCTCCCTTCATAGATAATGTTCTCACCCAAGGAATCAGACCTCCTTTCATCAAGGGATTCTTGAAGTTCAGATTTGACTTCAAGAATAACCTGTCCTTCCTCACTTATTCCACCCTCATATGGTGGTACACTCACAATCTTAGTGATGACTACCTCTCTTTCATCCATAACTCCCTCTGATTTTTTGATTTTATCTTCCTTTTCAACCCCTTCTCCTAAACCTGCAACATCTTCACCTTCAACAAGGTTCAAAGATGGCAGTTGTGAGGAGATCACAGTGCCTATTTCAGCAGCCACTGAGTCATCCTGAATGATTAAGGGCTGATCAGTGTCCAACTCATCTGACACTGAATAGGCCTTAATCAAACTAGCCTCTAACATAGGAACCTCAACATCTTTAGGCTGTGCCTTGGGTTCAGAAGAACCTTCATTGGCAGATGTGTCTTTGGTTGTGTTACCACCCTTGGTCAACACCTCTGATGATACAGAGCCTTTCCTATGGTAGGTTCTAGGAGGGTTTGAAAGTCTATCTGCTACAGAAGCCTTTCCAACACTTTCTCAGTAGGCTTGGCCCTTCTCTTGCTGGCCCTACTGCTCCCACTTCCTTCTACTTCTTTCTCTTCCTCAGGGACAACTTTCCTGGGCCTCTTATCACCCTTGTGCTTTTGCCTTGTCTCATTATATTTCAGCCTCAACTCTTCTGAGTGGTCAGAAGGCACACTCACTCCCTCTTCTGCTGATGCTCCTGAGGCTTCTCTTGAAGATATTTAAGACATTTTCCTTGTATTGACAGCCCTGGCCTTAGTTCTTTTCTTCAGCTTAGGCTTTTCTTCAACCTTCTCTTCAGCAGGTTTGGCCATAAGCATCCTCCTTTGCTCAGTTTTCTTGCTGAGCTTCCTAAACAGAATCTTTTGGGCTGGGGGGGGGGGGGTTTGGCAAAGGTCTGCATTTGAGAATAATGGGAGAATCTTTCAATCAACAAGCTTGCTCTTGTGCAATACTTGAGTTTCCCTTCTAGCACAACCTTGTTGTGGGCCTTCACCTTAAATTTGGCCTTTTCCTTCATCATCTCAGATATGATGAAGGTCCTCCAATACAACTTGATGCCTTTGTCACTAGCATCAATAACTGCAGCCATAATTCTGATTCTTGGATGGCTGACTTGCTCTAAGCTTCCAGTATTGCTCATAAGACTCTTAGTGATTACCTCAAATAGATTGAGAAACTTTGGCTTGAGAGTCTTCTTGTTCTGTGTTGAAGAGATGGGGCCTGGAACCAGAAGCTATTCTTGTGCTATCTCATCTTCATGATCAGCACCATAAAATTCAGGATTCCTTCCCTCAGAAGGCAATCCAAAAGCTCCTTCAAGATCTTCTGAAGAGAATTTCACTCTATGAAATCTCTCTTCCTCTTCTCCCTCTGCAACATATGAAAGCTTTGTAGAGATTTCACCATCTTCAGGCTTACCTCTCCACTTGAGAAAGGCAAAGAACTCAGCCATGTAGCTTTCCAAACAGGAGCTTGGTCTTTCTTCAATAAACTTTTGCAAACCAGCTCTCCTTAACCATCTCAGGGTTGGTTTAATCTCAGGATCTTCACTTTCAAAGAACACTATAGGCTCAAGGTGAAGACTGTTTTTGTTGCTCAAGTATCCAAAATCAAGGTCTAGAGCCTTGTTGGAGAAATCAATGATCATCTCTGGTCTAAATTTGGGGGCCATTGAAGGTTACAGAGAAAAATTTGAGAGAGATTGAGAGAGTTTGAAGAAAATTTGAGCTAGGGTTTCGAATACTTGGAGAAGAAGTGTTTGTGGGGGTCTTAAGACTTGTGAATATTCTAAAAAGAATGTTTGTCAATGAGTTGGTGAAGTCTTGGTGTAATTCAAAGGTGAACAAAAGTGAAATCAAAATGGACGGCTAGGATTGTCTTCAGGGGAGTTGTCCAATTTTGATCCAATGGTCAAAAACCAATGTAACAGTGAAAAACTGTTTTATTCAAAACGTGGGTGGAGTTTTAATGTTAGTTTAAGGTTGGGGGTTTTTCGAGATAGATCATGTCCCAAAAAGTTTAATGCAAACAAGAGTTAAATCTTGGCATTTAATGCATGGAAAGTGACCTTTTGGGTGGGAGACAAATTAAATCCCAGAAAGGTGAAAACTGTATTTTCAATGGAACAGATTTCGAAATTGACAATGATCACCCAAAATAGGTGCTTATCAGACCAAAATTTGGTTTGACAGCTAGGACAACTTATCTGACCCCACTATGACAAGTGTCTTGAAAAGATGTGGACAACTGTCCTGAAGTCCAATGGACAAGTGTCCTGAAGAAGTAATGTCAACTTTTCTGAATTTCAGTAGACTTGTCCAAGTCTGCTGAAGTTTGAATTTAGTTCCCCCTTTATGAATAAACTCCTTTGGATTCATTTGTCCAACTTTCCTGGATCAAGAAGACCCAACTCTGCTGATAATTCCAGAAACCTTGCTTCTGCAAGTGGCTTTGTCAATATATCAGCTTTTTGATGATCTGTGTGGATCTTTACCAACTTGATATCCTTCTTCTCCACATGATCTCTAATGAAGTGATGCTTGATGTCCACATGTTTGCATCTTGTGTGCAATACAGGACTCTGTGATATGGCAATAGCACTGTTATTGTCACAGAATATTGGCACTTCAGTAGAGTTGACTTTGTAGTCTCTTAGTTGTTGTCTCAGCCAAAGGATTTGAGCACAACAACTTCCAGCAGCAACATATTCAGCTTCAGTGGTGGAAGTAGCCACTGTATTTTGCTTTTTGGAGAACCAAGATATGAGTTTGTTGCCTAAGAATTGACAAGTTCCTGAAGTGGATTTTCTGTCAATTCTACATCCTCCATAATCAGCATCTGAGTAGCCAGTTAACTCAATGTTGTCATCAGCAGGGTACCAAAGGCCTAGATTTTCAGTGCCTTTGAGATACCTCAAGATCCTCTTTGCAGCCTCAAGGTGGCTTTTCTTGAAACCTTGCACAAACACCTACTGCAAAGGTGATGTCAGGTCTGCTGGCAGTGAGATAGAGGAGTGAACCAATTATTCCTCTATACTCAGTGGAGTTGGTTGGAACACCACTCTCATCAGGATCCATCTTCCAATTTGTGTTCATTGGGATCCTTACTGGCTTACTTGATGTACACCCAAACTTCTTGATCATTTCTCTGGTGTACTTGGCTTGGTTGATGAAGATTCCTTCTTTTGATTGCTTGACTTGTAGACCCAAAAAGAAGTTCATCAACCCCATCATGGACATTTCAAACTTGCTTTGCATCAGCTTGGAGAACTTCTCACACAGCTTCTCATTAGGGGATCCAAAAATTATGTCATCTACATAAATTTGGACAAGCAAGATGTCTTCTCCTTCAGAGATTCTGAAGAGTGTTCTGTCCACAGTTCCCTTGGTGAATCCATGATCCAAGAGGAATTGTGACAGTGCATCATACCAAGCCCTAGGGGCTTGCTTGAGTCCATACAGAGCCTTCTTCAGTCTATATACTTGGTTTCCAACTTCAAAACCTGATGGTTGCTCCACATAGACTTCTTCTTTCAAGACTCTATTCAGAAAGGCACTCTTGACATCCATTTGGTACACTTTGAACCTCTTGTGGGCTGCATAGGCTAGGAAGAGCCTTATTGCTTCTAGCCTTGCCACAGGTGCAAATGTCTCATCATAGTCAATGCCTTCATGCTGGCAATAACCTTTTGCCACTAGTCTTGCTTTGTTTCTGACAATCACATCATTCTCATTCTTTTTGTTCTTGAACACCCACTTGGTTCCAATAACATCTTGATGTGAAGGTCTATCAACCAGCTCCCATACTTCATTTCTGGTGAATTGGTTGAGTTCTTCCTGCATTGTTGTGATCCAATTTGCATCCTGAAGTGCTTCATCAATGTCTTTTGGTTCCTGTTCTGACAAGAAACAACAGAACATAGCACTTTCACCATGAAACCTTCTGGTTTTGACTCCTATACTTGGGTCACCAAGTATCAGATCAGTAGGATGGTCATACAACCAAGTCCTTCTTTTTCTGATCCCTTCAGTAGAGTTGTCCTCTACTAAGGTTGAGTCACCAGTGTTATAGAATTCAGGATAATTGAGTGCAGGATCTAATTCAGGATCATAATCAGGGGTGTTGTCCTCAATGTCAGGAACATTGGTATTTTCAACATTTTGAGTTCCCCCTTGATTATTTGACCCATTAACTACCTCAGCAGGAACTGCTTCTTCATTAGTAGTTGTTACCTGGATGTGAACTGGGATTGGCTCATTCAGTTCACCATTACCATCAGTGGGGTTTGTCTCAGGAAGGTTGCCTTCAGGATTGTTGTCCAATGTGATTTTTTCAGGTAGGTTGGCTTGGACAACATCTATGAATTCAGTGTCTTTGTCTTTTAGGCTCAATCTGGTTGTCCTCTGTGTGATTTCTTCAGGTTCCAAATTATCATTCCTGATCTCAAAGATAGATTCATCAAACACAACATGAGGTGTTTCTTCCACTATAAGGGTTTTCTTGTTGTAGACTCTGAAAGCTTTACTGATTTGAGAGTATCCAAGAAATACTCCCTCATCAGCTTTGCTATCAAAGGCTTTCAACTGTTCTTTCCCATTATTGTGAATAAAACACTTACAACCAAATATGTGAAAGTATGACACTTGCATTCTTCCTTTCCAGAGTTCATAAGGGGTTATGCCTTGCCCCTTAGTGATCAAATATCTATTTTGAGTATAGCATGTAGTGTTTATAGCTTCAGCCCAAAACCTCTTAGGTAAATTTGAATCAGCAATTAGGGTTCTAGCATCTTCTTTTAAGGTTCTATTCCTTCTTTCTGCAACTCCATTTTGCTGAGGAGTTCTAGCTGCTGAGGTTTCATGAGCTATTCCATTAGATGTGCAATACTCATTGATGTATGAATTTATGAACTCAGTGCCTTTATCAGATCTTATCTTTATAATGCTAAGGCTTTTCTCATTTGAAATTCTCTTAAGGAGTTCAGGTAGTTTGACTTGTGTTTCCTTCTTATTAAGGAGAAATACTACCCATGTGAACCTAGAGAAGTCATCTACTACAACCAATGTGTATTTTCTACCATTTATGCTTGAAGGGGTCATTGGTCCAAACAGATCCATGTGTAGAAGTTCAAGTACCCTTTCAGTAGAAATGACTGGTTTACCTTTGAATGAGGCTTTAATCTGTTTTCCTTCTTGACATGGCTTACACACATGTTCTTTAATGAAAACCTCATTAGGCAGTCCTTTAACTAATGCATTTCTAGCAAGTTTATTCATTGATTTGAAGTTCAGGTGGTTTAGCCTCTTGTGCCATAACCAACTTTGTTCACTAGTACTCTTAGCAATGAAACATGCAACATTAGTAGACTTGTCCCAGTCTGCAAAATACACATTTCCTTTCCTATTCCAGTCAATAGAATTTGTTGAGTTTTATCCTTGATTAAACATTTTCCACTTGAGAACTCAACATTGAAATCTTTATCACAGAATTGACTGATACTTAGGAGATTATATTTGAGACCAGCTACATAAGATACATTGGTTACTTTGATGTTACCAATCATCAAAGTACCATAACCTTTTGTTGTTGCTTGTGAGCTGTCTCCAAAGGTGACATTTGGGCCTTCTTTTTCAATAAAATCAGTGAGGAGTTCCTTGTTTCCAGTCATGTGCCTTGAGCATCCACTGTCAAGGTACCATGCTGTCTTTTTGCTCATACTCCTCTTCTTATGGCCCATAGGTACCTGGAATTAGATAGGTTTAGGTACCCTTTGAGTTTTGGGTCCTGAGAGGTTAGCTGTACCTTTAGGAACTCAAACTTGCCTAATCACCCTGATTGATTCAAGGTGGCTGAGTTGTTTTCCTTGTGCATCAACATACACTGTCTTTCCCTTAAATGCCTTGGGGAAAGTATGTGTGAATGTGTTAACTCTGTAAGTTTCAGGGGAGTTGTCAATTCTCCTGAACTTATGAGTTCTTTGTGCAACTTGATGAAATCTTTGAGGAAAGGCATTTTTATGACCATTACCCTTTGGCATGAAGGGTTTTGGTTGTCTCATTTTATTCTGCCCTTGAGGATAGTTGTCCTTAGGTCTATTCAGCTGAGGCTTTCTCAGAAGAGTTGGCCTAGGCTGATTATACCTTGGATAACTCCTCTGAACATTGTTCAGTAAAGTTGCCCTTCTATTGGGTCTACTCTGCTGACCAACATTCCTCTTGTGTTCAGGAGCCTTGACTTTTTCCAAAGGTTTGGACCTAGTCTCCTGAAGCACTAGAGTAGGCATTTCAGTTAATTTGCCCTTTCCTTTGTTCAGTGGCTGAATTATTTCATTTTCAGCTTGTTGTGCCACTGATTTAACAAAGATTTTCTTAGTGTTACTTGTAGAGGCAACACTAGGACAAGGTGAAGATTCAAATGGATCAAAACCTAATCGACTTCTTTGAGCCATAGGTCTTTGATAACTCTGAATTTCCTCTATTGTCCTAGAGGATTTGTTCAAAGCAGACATCTTTAATTTCAGGCTCTCTTCACTTGATTTAAGAATATCATATTCATGTGAGAGGTTTTCAAACTTGGCATTTAGAATTTTTAGTTCAAAGTCTTTTCTCTTCTGAGAGAGGAGTTGATTATCAATCTCTTTTTGTTGGTCAACTATCCTGAGATTTGCTTCCTTAAGCTCTCTCAAGACTTGTTGATACAACTCAGTAGATTTGACATCAACAGCTACCTCGGAGTTTTTGGTAAGTTCAATAGCCAATCTTTCATTTTCTCTCACACAATTATCATGAAATTCTTGTAATCTAGTGAAATCTTCCATCAACTTCCCAAAGGAAGGTTTCAAGTTAACTTCACTAGTGTTTTGTGATAAAAATGATGGTGAGCTAGAAGTGGAGGATACCTCATCATCCTCAAGAGCCATGTTGCACACATCATCATCACTGTTTGAGAATAGTCCATCAGAAGAGTTGAAGCTTTCAGCACTATCAGATCCTTCACCAGCCATCATGGCCTTTCTATTGGTGAACTTCCTGTCTCTTTTAGCTTGTCTTTCTCTTCTTTCTCTAGAGCTTAGTTCAGGGCAGTCATACTGAAAGTGCCCTTTCTTCTTGCAATTGTAGCATAGGTCTTCATCATCATCCTTCTTGGATTCATCTCTTCCTTTTGATGATGAAGGGTCACCTCTACTGGACCTTCTCCTATCAGAGTACTTGTCCTCTGATCTTTTCTCTTCAGGCTTTTTGTCCTTGGCCTGGTCTTGAGGGGGGTTTTATCTTCTCCTGAATTTGTTGTCTTGGTAAAATTTCTTGTATCTACCAAACCTTGTGTTGAGCTTGTCAAACCTTCTAGCTATCAAGGCTAGTTCCTCCTTCATTTCAGTCTTTGAGACTGACTTTGATGATCTGGGAGTGGGTTGCATTTCAGGTTCAGCAACTTTGGCCTTGAATGCCACTCCCTTAGTAGGATTTGAAGGTTCCTCAACAGGCTTTCTTTTATTGAGGTCAAACTCATAGGCTTTGAGTTCTGAGAAGATTTGTTGCATGGGCATGGAGGAGAGATCTTTGGTATTCTGCATCATCACAACATAGACATCCCACTTTTGAGTGAGGCTTCTCAAGATCTTCAATCCAACTTCTCTCCTGGAGTACACCTTGCCCAATGAGTTGATTTCATTCATTACATCAGTGAATCTCCTAGCAAACTTGTCAATGGACTCATCAGCTTCCATTGAGAATTGCTCAAACTTTTGCACAGCAACTTGGAGCTTGTTCTCCTTGATCTTTTCTGTACCCTCACACATTTCAGCAAGAGTATCCCAAATTTCTTTGGCTGTGGTGCAGTGGTAGACTCTACCCATGACTGCATCTGGAATTGTTTGGTAGAGGGTGTTCAAGGCAAGATAATTCAGATTATCTTTCCTCTTTTCATCAGCAGTGAAATCATCCTCATCTTTGGGAATCAGTTCCCTTATATCTGCTCTTTGCTCTTCTGTCACCCTGGGGTTAGTTTGAGTAAAAACAAAAGGTCCTCTTGTGATTACTCTTAACATGTCAGTGTGAAGAGATGCAAGATGAGCCCTCATTCTAATTTTCCAGAAATTATAATTGTCTATTGAGAACATGGTCAGTTTATGATGTGAGATGTGATTGACTGGATTTGTGGCCATGTTGTCCAATCCTTGAACAGCAGGTGGAGGAACAACATTGTTGTTGGCCATATCTCAAGAATAAACAATCAGTCAACAGATAATAGATTTCTGAAAGAGATCAGTTCAGTGACCACACAAATAAGTGAGTTTCGAAAATCAAGATGGATTTTCAGAAGCAGTGGTCTTTGAATCCCTGCTCTGATACCACTTGTTGGTCCTGAAAGGAGTATATAACAAGTGTATGGGGGGGGGGATACACTTGTATGCAATTCTTTTCAACTTTTGATCAAACCAGAGCTCAGCAAGGTTGTCTTGGACAACTCTGCTGAAGATGATTAACTCTTCTAAGATAATCAAACTACTAAGTACTATTGAGTACTTAGTTGAATAACTATCTAGGGGAGTTATATGTGCGGAATAGTGGTTGGCCCTTTAAGTTTAGACTCCTTTGGTTTCTGAAATCACTTAATCAATTTAATGCAATCTAGTTTAGTTTCAGGGAACTTGTCCAATACAGTTTTTGCACAGTCTTTGAATGTAAGTTCTTTGAAAGATCAGTTTAGTGTGCAGTGTTGAATGAATGTAAGTACTTGTAAAGTAAATCAACACAAGAGGTTATAGTGGTTCAGAGACTCAAGCTCCTACATCCACTTTCCCTGATTTAACAGGATAATTCCTTCACTCTTGGAATTAACTTGTTTTATAGTGCCAAGTTGCACTTGATCAAGAACACCACTCCTTGGTGAATTGATCCCTAGGATGTCTAGAGTCCTAGTACCCTCTTCTCAACTCAGAACTGAACTGTTCTTCTCTCAACAGTCAGCTCCTACCACTTCTACTACTACAACCTTCTCACTTTCTCACTTGAAAGAGGTAAGGGTTGAAGTAAGGTTCCAACTAATGAGATATCCTTTACAATGAAGATCAGTGTATAAGGATTAGGATATCTCTCTAAGCTTTGTATGGATATACAGTAAGTTCAGCTTAGAAGAAGTGTATGAAGACTAAGATAGTCTCTTTGAAAGCTTTGAAAGCACTCTTGCTTGTAGGATAGTTGGCTTGGTAGTTGGTTGGGTGCTTCAAATGGTCTTCACACTTCTGTATTTATAGACAAATTTGAGGATTTGCCCGTTGGAGAGGCAGCCCCAAATTGCTATAAATGTCTTCCTTGAGTTCTTCAAACTGGAAGACAGATTCTTGATAGTGACATGTCCTTATTTGGGTAATAAACGGCTGTTAAGACTTTGTCTTCATTCTGCAGCACTTTTCCCAATGTTTGACTTCTTGTTAAGACTTGGACATGGCTTCTGAAGGTTGATCCAATGATAGGACAACATTCCTTATCAACTGGACAACTCTGCTTATCACTATCAGCAGTTTTGCTTATCAGCAAAGTTGGCTTGCTCTTCTTCAGATGACTTGGCTCTTTCCCTTTGCTTCACTTAGAATTGATCTCAGCATGATATAGTGAAGTCTTTTAGGGTGTAGTTGTCTTCTTCTCTTCAGCATAGTTGACCTTCAAGCTTTAGAACATTTGTTCTGGTTCAATCTTGCTGAGACAACTTTTCTGGGACAACTCTCCTGATCAGCATACTTGGTCTTTTAGCTTCAGAGCTTTTGTTTTCACACAGAGTTAACCTCTCTGGACAACTCTCCTGATCAGAACATTTGAGTAACCTTGTCCTTTTGAGCTTTACAACCTTGTTTTTGCATGGATACACCCTCTCTGGACAACTCTCCTGATCAAGGCATTTGGTTTTCAATAGAGTATGCTTGTCTTTAGTGTTTGTTCCAGATTTTGAGCCTTGAGGGGACTTGATCTTAATAATCTTCAAAGCATAGGTTCCCCCTCACATTGTGCATCTAATCATCTAAGAGCTGCCTAACATATCAGCTTCTCATCTAGCCTTATACTATGTGTTCTAGCATTTTTAGAACACAATCAACTTGACTTAGGCATGTCTCAGGGGGTTTTGGTATTTAATCAAAACATATGTCATTTTATTCCCAACAATTTCTCCCTTTTTGATGATGCCAAAACCTATACATTTTATGCAAAAGTGACTTGACTACACCTATTACATTTATCTTCAGAAGACATGACTGGTGTCAATTTCCCTGAAAGAAAATGTGTTAGTGTACTCACCATTCATGTTGCAAATACGTTTCAAGAATAGGCATAGAGAGATTTGTTTTTCAGATCCAAAATATGTTCAACTATCATTCAAATGAAAATCATTACAGCATGTTGATAGTTTGAACAAAAACATATCAGAGCATGAGATATTACAATTAAGCACAAATTTACTACTAAAGTATGATATACTCTTAAATCATTTAGCATTTAGGCATTAGAGCACATCATATCAGCAGCTTGAGCATCTTCAGAGTAGTTGACCAAAACAAAAATTAGTAACCAACTTAAGTATTTATCCATTTCAGCATATAAAAGTCAAGAAGACTTAGCTATTTCAGAGATCATCTTCTTTGGGTGGCACCATCCCATATTGTGCCCACACTCTCTTCTTGAGTTCCATGGCTTCCTGGTTGGTTCCTTTGGGTCCAAGGGTCATCTTGTTCAGCTTAAGAATCTCTGTGAACTCCCTTAGGATCCTTGCTTGGCCAATCCATCCATCAAACTTTGGAGGCATGTAGATGATAGGCTTGGGAGCATTGAGTTCAATTCTTGCAATATCAGCAGCTGCAAGTAGTTGTTGATATAACTCTCTGTAGTATTCTATCATGAACTCAGCAAAGGAAGAGTTGGCATCTCCTCCATTCCATCTGTCAATGACATAGTAGTCATAGACAAACTCCCTTTTAGCCTCTTCCCATGTATCATTCAGCTGAATTGGCACCCATTTATCCAAGTGTGGATATTTGGTGTCCATTGGGACTAGAAGCTGAGGCTTCATCTTGCTGTAAGTTGCTCTCCTTCTTCTTGGTTTCTGGAAGTTAGCTCTTCTCTTATCTCTTGCTCTTTGTGCTTCATCCATCAAATCCATTTTCTCCTGGGCCCTCATCATGGCCAGTTTCTATTGTGTTTCAGGGTCTTTGCCATACCCTTCATGAAACAACTTTGATGGATCATTGAGTACCACAATCTTTGTCTTTTTTGGTCCAGGTCCAAAGCCTTCTTCATATAAAGCTTCCACATCTTCAGTAGCTTTGGCACCTTCAGCAATATTGACTATTTCAGAAGACTTTTCCTTTTCAGCAGTTTTGGGCTTTTCAGCAGCTTTGGCTTTCTTTGATGTAGGCTCATCATCATCAATTCTGAATTCAGGTGGAAGATCAAGGCTATTAGGAAAGTCTGTAAATGTCTCAGCTTGTCTTTTCTTTCCTTTTGCCTTCTTGATCTTTCCTCTAGTTTGGACACCTTCAGCATCTTTGTCCAAACCAGACACCTCACCACCTGGTCTCTGCTGTAACCTCATCCTTTCTTCTTGAGCTGATGCCATTGAATTTTTCAGTCTGAGAGCTTTGACATTAGCATTATGATTGTCTCTCAGCAACTTTTGTTCCTTCTTGACCTCTTCTGAGATGGATTCCATGGTGGATTTGGCTTTTTGTACTTCAGTGGAAATGGTTTGGAGGCCAGTTTCCACACCACTAATCCTTGCTTCCAGAGTGGGTAGCACAACATCCTCAGAGCCTGTAAGCCTCATTTCTACAGATGCTAGAGTTCTGCCTTGTTCATTCAATGCTCCTGAAGTTTCAGCATGAGCAGATTGGACTTGATGAGCCAAGGAGTCCAACTTCTCTGATTGCATACCAAGCAAGGCTTGAGCTGAGCTTGTATCTACTTGGATAGGGGCATCTGTTAAGAATTCATCTGCAAAAATTTGGTCAAGAGATATACCTGTAATATTAGACAGATCAAACAAGTTAGGGAATAAACACTCATCACCCTCAATTTCTTTTGTATAAGACTCTGATACATCAACAGTCTTCTTCTCATTTTCAACTTGTTCTTTTCTCCCTTCATAGATAATGTTCTCACCCAAGGAATCAGGCCTTCTTTCATCAAGGGATTCTTGAAGTTCAGATTTGACTTCAAGAATAACCTGTCCTTCCTCACTTATTCCACCCTCATATGGTGGTACACTCACAATCTTAGTGATGACTACCTCTCTTTCATCCATAACTCCCTCTGATTTTTTGATTCTATCTTCCTTTTCAACCCCTTCTCCTAAACCTGCAACATCTTCACCTTCAACAAGGTTCAAAGATGGCAGTTGTGAGGAGATCACAGTGCTTATTTCAGCAGCCACTGAGTCATCCTGAATGATTAAGGGCTGATCAGTGTCCAACTCATCTGACACTGAATAGGCCTTAATCAAACTAGCCTCTAACATAGGAACCTCAACATCTTTAGGCTGTGCCTTGGGTTCAGAAGAACCTTCATTGGCAGATGTGTCTTTGGTTGTGTTACCACCCTTGGTCAACACCTCTGATGATACAGAGCCTTTCCTATGGTAGGTTCTAGGAGGGTTTGAAAGTCTATCTGCTACAGAAGACTTGGGTTGAGAGGGTTCAAGGAGGTTGGCTTGAGGGGTTTCAGGAGGGTTGGGATTTGAAGGGTTTGAAGGGTCATCAGGGTAATCATCATCATTTGAGCTACTGTCAGGGTGTTTGATGCCCTTAACTTTTTTCTCTTTCACCTCAATGATCTTCTCAGCTACCAACTTTGCAAAAACTTCCTCATCAGTGAGGAATCTTGTTTTCATCACACCAGCAAAATGTAGCAATCTGCTCTCCTCCACTTGCCACCAGTTTGCACCCTTATCTTGGATGACTTGTGATATTTCCATCAAGGTTTTGTCTTTTACATCCACGAGCATCCTCAAATCATGAAATATCTTCTGAATTCTTGGAAATTCAGCAAGTTGTGGATACAAACTGTCCACAGTGGCCTTAGCTCCACCTCTGAGCATACTTTCATAAGTATACTCCTCCTCATTCTCATTTGATGGAGAACTTTGGGCTATAGGGGAGTGGGCTGTGGTTTCTTTAATTGCAGCTTCAGGCAAGTTAAGTTCAGGAGGGTTGGCTTCATAAGGATTAGGCTCAAATGAAGGTACTTTAGTTGCTTTAGAGAGCAATGAATCTGAAGGGGCTTTGCTCAGGGGAGTTGGCTCATTGAGTGCATGTTCTAAGAGTTTGGAGTAGTTGAGCATGGATGAGTCAAGGGGAGACAGGAGTCTTGTCTCATCTACTGCTAAATCTGCAAGCACATCAATGCCACTTCTTTGCACGCTTCCTTCTGGAGAGTATCTCTTAGTGAGATCTACAGGGGTGATGGGTTGATTGGGAAGGGTAACATGGGTTTCAGGGGAGTTGGGTTCAATGGTCTGGGTTTCAGGGATGTTGGCCTCTTTAGGTTGACCTTCAGGGACTTTGGATTCTGGAGTTCCAGAATCAGATGAGCTAGTCCTTGACTTGGATTTGGTCCTGCTTTCAGCTCTGCTCTCTCTTAGAGCTAATTGAAGAGACCTTTCTTCCTGAAGCTCCAACACTTTCTCAGTAGGCTTGGCCCTTCTCTTGCTGGCCCTACTGCTCCCACTTCCTTCTACTTCTTTCTCTTCCTCAGGGACAACTTTCCTGGGCCTCTTATCACCCTTGTGCTTTTGCCTTGTCTCATTATATTTCAGCCTCAACTCTTCTGAGTGGTCAGAAGGCACACTCACTCCCTCTTCTGCTGATGCTCCTGAGGCTTCTCTTGAAGATATTTAAGACATTTTCCTTGTATTGACAGCCCTGGCCTTAGTTCTTTTCTTCAGCTTAGGCTTTTCTTCAACCTTCTCTTCAGCAGGTTTGGCCATAAGCATCCTCCTTTGCTCAGTTTTCTTGCTGAGCTTCCTAAACAGAATCTTTTGGGCTGGGAGGGGTTTGGCAAAGGTCTGCATTTGAGAATAATGGGAGAATCTTTCAATCAACAAGCTTGCTCTTGTGCAATACTTGAGTTTCCCTTCTAGCACAACCTTGTTGTGGGCCTTCACCTTAAATTTGGACTTTTCCTTCATCATCTCAGATATGATGAAGGTCCTCCAATACAACTTGATGCCTTTGTCACTAGCATCAATAACTGCAGCCATAATTCTGATTCTTGGATGGCTGACTTGCTCTAAGCTTCCAGTATTGCTCATAAGACTCTTAGTGATTACCTCAAATAGATTGAGAAACTTTGGCTTGAGAGTCTTCTTGTTCTGTGTTGAAGAGATGGGGCCTGGAACCAGAAGTTATTCTTGTGTTATCTCATCTTCATGATCAGCACCATAAAATTCAGGATTCCTTCCCTCAAAAGGCAATCCAAAATGGACGGCTTAATCTCAGGATCTTCACTTTCAAAGGACACTATAGGCTCAAGGTGAAGACTATTTTTGTTGCTCAAGTATCCAAAATCAAGGTCTAGAGCCTTGTTGGAGAAATCAATGATCATCTCTGGTCTAAATTTGGGGGCCATTGAAGGTTATAGAGAAAAATTTGAGAGAGATTGAGAGAGTTTGAAGAAAATTTGAGCTAGGGTTTCGAATACTTGGAGAAGAAGTGTTTGTGGGGGTCTTAAGACTTGTGAATATTCTAAAAAGAATGTTTGTCAATGAGTTGGTGAAGTCTTGGTGTAATTCAAAGGTGAACAAAAGTGGAAATCAAAATGGACGGCTAGGATTGTCTTCAGGGGAGTTGTCCAATTTTGATCCAATGGTCAAAAACCAATGTAACCGTGAAAAACTGTTTTATTCAAAACGTGGGTGGAGTTTTAATGTTAGTTTAAGGTTGGGGGTTTTTCGAGATAGGATTGTCTTTAGTGTTTGTTCCAGATTTTGAGCCTTGAGGGGACTTGATCTTAATAATCTTCAAAGCATAGGTTCCCCCTCACATTGTGCATCTAATCATCTAAGAGTTGCCTAACATATCAGCTTCTCATCTAGCCTTATACTACGTGTTCTAGTATTTTTAGAACACAATCAACTTGACTTAGGCATGTCTCAGGGGGTTTTGGTATTTAATCAAAACATATGTCATTTTATTCCCAACACTCCTTTTTCTGATCCCTTCAGTAGAGTTGTCCTCTACTAAGGTTGAGTCACCAGTGTTATAGAATTCAGGATAATTGAATGCAGGATCTAATTCAGGATCATATTCAGGGATGTTGTCCTCATTGTCAGGGACATTGACATTTTCAACATTTATGGTTCCCCCTTGAATATTTGATCCATTAACTACCTCAGCAGAGCCTACTTCTTCATTGGTAGTTGTTACCTGAGTGTGAACTGGGATTGGGTCATTTAGTTCACCATTTCCTTCAGTGGGGTTTGCTTTAAGAAAATTGCCTTCAGGATTGTTGTCCAGTGAAACAATTTCAGGGAGATTGGCTTGGACAACATCTATGAATTCAGTGTCCTTGTCTTTTAGGCTTAATCTGGTTGTTCTTTGTGTGATCTCTTCTGTGTCCAGGTTTTTGTTCCTGACTTCAATAGTAGATTCATCAAACACAACATGAGGTGTTTCCTCCACAATTAGGGTTTTGTAGTTGTACACCCTGAAAGCTCTACTAATTTGGGAATATCCAAGAAATATCCCCTCATCAGCTTTGTTGTCAAAAGCTTTCAACTGCTCTTTCCCATTGTTGTGAATGAAACACTTACAACCAAATATGTGAAAATATGACACTTTAGGCAATCTTCCTTTCCAGAGTTCATAGGGGGTTTTGCCTTGACCCTTAGTGATCAAACATATGTTCTGAGTATAGCATGCGGTGTTTATAGCTTCAGCCCAAAACCTCTTAGGTAAATTTGAATCAGCAATTAAGGTTCTAGCAGCTTCCTTTAGAGTTCTATTCCTTCTTTCTGCAACTCCATTCTGCTGAGGAGTTCTAGCTGCTGAGGTTTCATGAGCTATTCCATTTAGGGTGCAGTACTCATTGATGTAAGAATTTATGAACTCAGTGCCTTTATCAGATCTTATTTTGATAATGTTAAGGCTCTTTTCATTTGACAGTCTCTTTAGTAGTTCAGGGAGTTTGACTTGAATTTCCTTCTTATTAAGGAGAAATACTACCCATGTGAACCTAGAGAAGTCATCTACTACAACCAATGTGTATTTTCTACCATTTATGCTTGAAGGGGTAATTGGTCCGAATAAGTCCATGTGTAATAATACAAGTACCCTTTCAGTAGAGATGACTGGCTTCCCTTTGAATGAGGATTTAATTTGTTTTCCTTCTTGACATGGTTTACACACATGTTCTTTAATGAAAACCTCATTAGGTAGTCCTTTTACCAATGCATTTCTAGCAAGTTTGTTCATTGATTTGAAGTTCAGGTGGTTTAGCCTTTTATGCCATAACCAACTCTGTTCACTAGAGCTCTTAGCAATGAAACAAGCAGCATCAGTAGACTTGTCCCAGTCAGCAAAATACACATTTCCTTTTCTAGTACCAGTCAGTAGAGTTTGTTGAGTTTTATCTTTAATTAAGCATTTTTCACTTGAGAACTCAACATTAAAACCTTTATCACAAAACTGACTAATGCTTAGCAAATTGTATTTGAGACCAGCCACATAAGATACATTGGATACCTTGATATTATCAATTATCAAGGTACCAAAACCTTTTGTTGTTGCTTGTGAGCTGTCTCCAAAGGTGACATTTGGGCCTTCTTTTTCAGTGAAGTCAGTGAGGAGTTCTTTGTTTCCAGTCATGTGCCTTGAGCATCCACTGTCAAGGTACCATGCTGATTTTTTGCTCATACTCCTCATCTTCTTGTGGCCCTTAGGTACCTGCAATTAGTAAGCTTTAGGTACCCTTTGAATTTTGGGTCCTAAGAGGTTAGCTGTACCTTTAGGAACCCAAACTTGCCTAATTACCCTGATTGATTCAAGGTGGCTAAGTTGTTTTCCTTGTTCATCAACATACACTGTCTTTCCCTTAAATGCCTTTGGGAAAGTGTATGTGAATGTGTTGACTCTGTAAGTTTCAAGAGAGTTGTCAAATCTCTTGATCTTATGAGTTCTTTGTTTAGCTTGAGGAAATCTTTGAGGAAAGGCATTTTTGTGACCATTACCCTTTGGTATGAAGGGTTTTGGTTGTCTCATTTTATTCTGCCTCTGAGGATAGTTGTCCTTAGGTCTGTTCAACTGAGGCTTCCTCAGTAGAGTTGGCCTAGGCTGAACATACCTTGGATAACTCCTCTGAACATTGTTCAGGAGAGTTGCCCTACCATTGGGTCTACTCTGCTGACCAACATTCCTCTTATGTTCAGGAGCTTTGACCTTTTCCAAAGGTTTGGGCCTAGTCTCCTGAAGCACTTGAGTGGGCATTTCATTCATTTTGCCCTTCCCTTTGTTCAGTGGCTGAATTATTTCATTTTCAGCTTGTTGTGCCACTGATTTAACAAAGATTTTCTTTGTGTTACTTGTGGAAGCAACACTAAGACAAGGTGAAGATTCAAATGGATCAAAACCTAATCCACTTCTTTGAGCCATAGGTCTTTGATAACTTTGAATTTCCTCTATTGCTCTAGAGGATTTATTCAAAGCAGACATCTTTAATTTCAGGCTCTCTTCACTAGATTTAAGAATGTCATACTCATGTGAGAGGTTTTCAAATTTTGCTTAAAGAATTTTTAGTTCAAAATCTTTTCTCTTCTGAGAGAGTAGTTGTTGAGCATCAATCTGTCTTTGTTGGTCAACTATCCTGAGATTTGCTTCCTCAAGCTCTCTCAAGACTTGTTGGTACAACCAGTAGATTTAATGTCAACTACTGTCTCAGCAGGTTTTGAAAGCTCAATTGAAAGTCTTTCATTTTTTCTCACACAGTTGTCATGAAATTCTTGCAGCCTAGTGAAATCTTCCATCAACTTTCCAAAGGAAAGTTTCAAGTTGACTTCACTAGTGTTCTGTGATAGAAATGATGGTGAGCTAGAAGTGGAGGATACCTCATCATCCTCAATGTCCATGTTGCACACATCATCATCATCATCACTGTTTGAGAACAGTCCATCAGAAGAGTTGAAGCTTTCAGCACTGTCAGATTCATTACCAGCCATAATGGCTTTTCTGTTGGTGAACTTCTTATCTCTTTTGGCTTGCCTCTCTCTTCTTTCTTTAGAGCTAAGTTCAGGGCATTCATACTGGAAGTGCCCTTTCTTCTTGCAGTTGTAGCATAGATCCTCATCATCATCTTTCTTTGGATCATCTCTTCTTCTAGATGAGGAGGGTTCAGCTCTGTTGGACTTTCTCCTATCAGAGAACTTGTCCTCTGATCTTTTCTCTTCAGGCTTCTTGTCCTCAGCCTGTGCTTCAGGAGAGTTGTACCTTCTCCTGAATTTATTGTCTTGGTAGAATTTCTTGTATCTACCAAACCTTGAGTTGAGTTTGTCAAACCTCCTAGCCATGAGGGCCATCTCTTCCTTCATTTCAGCCTTAGAGACTGACTTTGATGATCTTGGAGTGGACTGCATTTCTGGTTCAGCAGCTTTGGCTTTAAATGCCACTCCTTTGGTTGGTAGATAAGATTCCTCTACTGGCTTCCTTCTGATGAGGTCAAACTTATATGCTTTGAGTTCTAAGAAGATTTGTTGCATGGGCATGGTGGAGAGATCCTTGGTGTTCTGCATCATTACAGCATATACATCCCACTTTTGAGTGAGACTTCTCAGGATTTTCAGTCCAACTTCTCTCTTGGAGTACACCTTGCCCAAGGAGTTGATTTCATTCATCACATCAGTGAATCTACCAGCAAACTTATCAATGGACTCATCTGGCTCCATTGAGAATTGTTCAAACTTCTACACAGCCACTTGGAGCTTGTTCTCCTTTATCTTTTCTGTACCCTCACACATTTCAGCAAGAGTATCCCAAATTTCTTTGGCTGTTGTGCAGTGGTAAACTCTTCCCATGATTGCATCTGGAATTGTTTGGTAGAGAGTGTTCATTGCAAGATAATTCAAATTATCTTTTCTTTTCTCCTCAGTAGTGAAATCATCTTCATCTTTAGGGATCTCTTCCCTTATGTCAGCTCTTTGAGCTTCAGTCATTCTGGGGTTGATTTTGGTGAATACAAATCGTCCTCTTGTGATTACCCTCAGCATGTCAGTGTGAAGAGATCCAAGATGAGCTCTCATTCTGATCTTCTAGAAGTCATAGTTCTCAATTCAGAACATGGGCAGCTTGTGATGTGATATATGGTTGACTGGATTGGTGGTCATATTGTTGATTCCTTGAACAACATCATGAGGAACAGCATTGTTGTTGGCCATGACTCAAAGATAAAGTGTTAGTCAACAGGTAATAGGATTTCAGATAGATCAGTTCAGTGACCACACTAAATATGTGATTTTGAAAACAAGATGAATTTTTCAGAAGCAGTGGTCTATGAACCCCTGCTCTGATACCACTTGTTGGTCCTGAAAGAAGTATATAACAAGTGTATGGGGGAGGGGGGAATACACTTGTATGCAATTTCTTTTTCAAACTTAACCAAATGTACTTCAGCAAGGTTGTCCTGGACAACTCTGCTGATGTGTTTAACTCTTCTAAGATAACCAAGCTACTGAGTATTGTTGAGTACCTAGTTGAAGGACTATCTAAGTGAGTTATATGTGCGGAATTAGTGGTTGGCCCTTTAGTTTAAACTCCTTTAAATCTGAAATCACTTGAATCAAACAGTCCAGTTTTCAGGGAACTTGTCCAAATCTGTTTTGCACAGTTTATGATATATGTCTTTGAGGGGTTCAGTTTTGTGTGCAGTGTTGAATGTATGGAAGTACTTGAAAGTAAATCAACACAAGAATTTATAGTGGTTCAGAGACTCAAGCTCCTACATCCACTTTCCCTGATTTAACAGGATAATTCCTTCACTCTTGGAATTAACTTGTTTTATAGTGCCAAGGTGCACTTGATCAAGAACACCACTCCTTGGTGAATTGATCCCTAGGATGTCTAGAGTCCTAATACCCTCTTCTCAACTCAGAACTGAACTGTTCTTCTCTCAACAGTTAGTTCCTTCCACTTCTACTACTACAACCTTCTTACTTTCTCACTTGAAAGGGGTAAGGGTTGAAGTAAGGTTCCAATTAATGAGATATCCTTTACAATGAAGATCAGTGTATAAGGATAGGATATATCTCTAAGCTTGTATGGATATACAATGGGTTCAGCTTAGAAGGAAGTGTATGAAGACTAAGATAGTCTCTTTGAAAGCTTGAAAGCACTTTAAGCTTTGTAGGATGGTTGGCTTGGTAGTTGGTCTTGTTGTGGATTCTTTCAAATGGTCTTCATACTTCTGTATTTATAGACAAATTTGAGGATTTGCCTGTTGGAGAGGCAGCCCCAAATGTCTATAAATGTCTTCCTTGAGTTCTTCAAAACTGGAAGACAGATTCTGATAGTGACATGTCCTTGTTTTGGGAAATAAACGGCTGTAACTACTTTGTCTTCATTCTGCAGCACTCTTCCCAATGTCTGACTTCAAGATTCATTTGTTCAAACATGGACATGGCTTCTGATGGTTAGTCCTGAGATAAGGACAACATTCCTTATCACTCTGGACAATTCTACTTATCAGTATCAGCAAAGTTGTCTTGTTCATTCTTCAGAATACTTGGCTTTGTCTCTTTGTGTGGATGTGTTTGTGCATGCTTGATGATCCTTTTGTATCCACACTATGACTTTAGTATCCTTGACCACCTTCAGCAGGGTTGGGATCTCCTTGCTATGGTCCTAGTACAAGTGTGCTGAGACAACTCTTCTGGACAAACCTCCTGAGCAAGAATGCCTTAGAGATTGTGTCTAGATGATGCATTGGACTTGCATGATCTTTAGATATGTTATGTTGTAGCATTTTTCTTTATGATCAGCATACTTGTCCTTCAGCAGACTTGGGATTCATGAGACTTGAGCCTTTGAGGGGACTTGATCTTGATAGACTTCAAAGCATATGTTCCCCCTCAACTAGTGCATCTAACCATCTATGATCTATCAATCATTTCAGCTTCTCAACTAGCCTTATACTATATGTTCTAACATCCTTAGAACATAATCAACTATGACTAGGCATGTCTCAGGGGGTTTTGGTATTAAATCAAAACACTTCTCATTTTATTCCCAACAGTTTATATTAAAATGAAATACTAAATTAAAATTTAGTTAAGAAATGAAATAAAAATAAAAACTAAACTAATACTCCCTTAGTCCAATTTCATTATTCTCACTTTCCTTTTTTTGGTTGTCCAATTTTATTATGTCCATTCCCTTTTTGGAAATAATATTATTCACACCACTTTATCTCCACCCTCCAACCATCACTTATTTACTCAAATTGTCACTAACTTTATTCATAAACAATCACTTTACCTATAAATGGACCCCACAACATCCCATCATATCCCCCAACTTATCTACTTTATACATAAACTAATCAATATTCATTAAAATCTGTGTCCAAAGAAATAGACATAATAAAATTGGACGGAAGGAGTATATTAAAGGGAGTGGGTGAGGGGAGGAATTTCGCAGGTGCTTGATTGCATTGTTGCACTGAGTTGCTGAATTGCTGAATGTATTAGGAATTGCCGTTTATATTAAAATGGGCTTTAGGCCCACTGATATTAATTTAACAAACACGGCCCAAGTTTGATAGTTTAGGGCCTTCATAGATACGCACTTAGATACACTTAGATACTGCATATATTATTTATTAGTCGGTTACTGGGACTATGCGTGTATATAAATATGCGCTCCCTCTTCTTTATTTGCAATCAAGAAATATATGAAATTCATTGGCTATTTCGCCAGATTTAACATGGTATCAGAGCAGGAGTCTTCCTGGTAAAACTTCCGATATAGGCAGTTTTTTTTCTCTCCTTGATCGATTCTTGAAGACCTCTGTGGGAAGCAACAATGGCCGATGATAAGCCCGACGGAAAAGGCACCGGGACCGGCAGCGGCTCGAGTGCAGCAGCTCTCAAGGATGGAAATTACGGCGATTGGTTGGACGACATGACCAACGCACTATATGCCAAGAACAATATTGGATTTGCTAATGGTGAAATCACGATGCCTCAGGCCGACGATCCATACATGTCGTATTGGAAACGCGCGAACGCCATGGTGAGGGGATGGCTATTAACCAGTATGGAACCCGAAATTCGGCGAAGTGTGAAATTCAGGACGGCCCGTGAGATTTGGATTGATCTCGAGGAGCGCTTCGGTAAGGAGAGCGCCCATCGAGCCTATGAATTGAGGTGCTCGCTCGGAACGATCCGCCAAAACAGCGACACAGTGTCTGCGTACTACAGCAGACTGAGAGAAATTTGGGACGAGGCCAGCTCCGTGTCGCCTATTCTAGCGTGCTCCTGTACAGGCTGCACATGTGGCGGCTGCAAGTGCGATATGGCGAAGCAGTTGTTACAAAGGATGGATAGAGATCGATTGTACGACTTCTTGATGGGACTCAACGACGTTCATAATTCCATCCGAACACAAATCCTCAGTACACGACCAATTCCTTTGCTAAGCACGGCGTATCATCTGGTTTCAGAGGACGAACAACACTGAACAATCTCGACATCGAGAAAACCGACCGGCGAGGCAGCTGCATTTCAACTGCAGTCCAAGAAAGTATACGAGTCAAACAAAAATGCCGTCTTAACCGCAAGCCAAGAGACGGACGACACTGCAGCCACTGTGGTAAGACAAACCATACGTACGATACGTGCTACAAAAGGGTCGGCTACCCCCCAAATTGGAACAGGCGAGGTCAGGGTGGAAGAGGTAATGGACGCGACGAACGAGCGCCGACCAAAGAGGGCGGGAGGCGTGCCGACACACCGCGCGCTGCACACATCGATACCGATCCGAGCCCAGTACCAGGCCTGAACGCCGAGCAGATTCAGCGTCTCACAGAATTCATACGGAGTGAACGTGAAGGCAACACTACCCCTGGGTCCGCTGTACATATGGCAGCTATGAAAGACCCTTATCGATTCTCTTGGATCATTGACACAGGAGCTACGGAACACATCACTTGTGAAGAATCGTTGATGTCTGATATTGTAACAAACAGCGAAGAACCACCCGTAAAAATTCTGAATGGAGATGTTATACCCGTTCACTCAATTGGAAGAATTGCATTGAACAATGGGCTGCAACTCAACCGCGTGTTGCACGTCCCATCGTTCCATTGAAATCTCATTTCCGTCAGCCGCCTTGCAAAGGATTTAAATTGTGTATTCACGTTTTTTGCGGATTTTTGCACTATACAGGACTCACACTCGAAGACGCTGATTGGACTGGGTAAATATCGTGATGGCCTCTACTATATGGAGCCAACACATGGACGAGCACTGGCTATTGTTGGAACTTCAAGTCTGTGGCATCGACGATTAGGGCACGCTTCTGATGGAAAGCTGCAACAGATTGACTCTTTACGTGTTTTTAAGAAAAATACTACTTTTTGTGACACTTGTATCCGGGCTAAGCAGACCCGCCTTCCTTTTCATGCAAGCACTCGTATAACTACCGAATGTTTTGAACTCATACATTGTGATATTTGGGGACCATATAAATGTGACACATTTTCTGGCGCTAGATATTTCTTATCCATAGTCGATGATTTCAGCCGTGGGGTTTGGGTATTCCTTTGTCGCCACAAATCCGATGTAGCTAATCTCCTGGCGCAATTTTGCAATATGGTCCAAACACAATTTCACCTCAAGGTTAAGCGTGTTCGATCAGACAATGGGGTGGAGTTCCGATCAAACTCCTTGCTCAAATACTATGGTGATAATGGAATTTTGATTGAGAGCTCATGCACCGACACACCATAACAAAATGGAGTCGTGGAGCGAAAGCACAGACACATCTTGGAAGTGGCACGTGCATTACGCTTTGAGTCCAATCTACCAATCAAATTTTGGGGAGAATGCATTCTCACAACCGTTATATTATAAATCGTCTTCCGTCGTTAGTAACTTCACAAAAAATGCCCTTTGAGATCTTGTTTCGACGGAAACCCACTTATGACCACCTTCGCGTATTTGGGTGCTTGGTGTATGCACACGAGAATCGTCGCAAGGATAAATTCGATGAACGCGGCAGCGCTTGTGTTTTCATAGGATACCCAAGTGGACAAAAGGCCTACCGTGTGTTTGATTTACAAACCCATAAAATTTACAGGTCTCACGACGTCACATTCTTTGAAGATATATTTCCGTTCCATGGAACTGGGGAGCTAGACTTCGCTCAACCCGTTGCTCGCGCACTCACCCGTACTCAAGAGAAAGAGAAACCCGCCCACTCAAATACACCAGTCTCTCCGCTGCGACCTTTCGTCCGCCAAACTCCACCCACCATCGGCGAGGCCGCGGACGCACTTGTTCCACAGTCGGCCGGTGTTTCTCCTGACACCGATTCTACCGTCCTTGCCAGCGACGAGTCCAGCGAACCCATCGCCCACAGCCCAGGTGACACATCCGCTGACCACAACGAGTCGGCTCCAGCACCATCTCAACGTGCCCCCATCCAACATGATGGATTTAGAGCCAAGCGACAACCAAAACACCTTGCAAACTTCGTCACGGACTTGCCACCGTCGGTAGATCACTCACGGACTACCGCGACCTCAGTGGCGTACCCCCTCACAAATTTTGTCGCCTATGAAAAATTTTCAACCGAACACAAAGCCTACTTGGCTGCAATCACCAACCGCGATGAGCCAAAACACTTCTCGCAGGCCGTTAAGGACCCACTTTGGCGAGAAGCAATGCAAAAGGAGATCCAAGCCATAGAAGAAAACGGCACATGGAAGCTGACCGATTTACCTCCCGGGAAGAAGGCAGATGGCTCAAAATGGGTTTATAAGATTGGTCGCAAAGGGATTCACCCAAATCGAGGGGATTGATTTCCATGAGACTTTTGCCCCCGTCGCAAAGCTAGTCACCGTCCGCTGCATGCTGACCATTGCGGCCAAACGGAACTGGGAGGTCCATCAATTGGACGTAAATAATGCTTTTCTTCATGGTGATTTGCACGAAGACGCCTATATGAATGTTCCGCAAGGTTTCGCTAAAGAGGGGGACCGCCGGGTGTGCAAGCTTGAAAGATCACTCTACGGCCTTCGACAAGCATCCCGGAATTGGCACAAAAAGTTCACACAGGCACTCACTGCCATCGAATTTCAACAGTCCCGTGCAGATCATTTGTTGTTAGTTCTACGTAAAGGTGATACCTACATTGCTGCCCTAATATACGTCGACGACGTTCTATTAGCTGGAAACAATTCCGCTCAAATCTCTCTCGTCAAACAACATTTGGACGACCGTTTCAGCATCAAAGATCTTGGAAAGCTGAAATATTTTCTCGGAATTGAAGTGGCACGTTCACCTGAAGGGTTCGTATTGAGTCAACGCAAATGTGCGTTAGACATTCTAGAAGAGAGCGGGCTCCAAGGAGGACGTCCGAGTCCGTTCCCCATGGAGCAGAACCTGAAGCTACGGCTCGATGATGACAGTCCTGTCGTGGACGCAGGCCAATACCGGCGGATCGTGGGTCGACTGTTATACCTTACCGTCACCCGTGCAGATATTGTATACGCGGTTGGAAAACTCAGCCAATTTCTTCAGCAACCACGACAAACCCACCTCGATGTCGTACATCGTGTGCTTAGGTATATCAAACAGATCCCTGGGCAGGGAATATTTCTCAGTGCCACAGGTGATTTCGATTTGGTCGCGCACTGCGACGCGGATTGGGCCGGATGCCCATTCACAAGACGATTTTCCACGGGCTACCTTATCACCATCGCCGGATCGCCTGTCTCGTGGGGTACAAAGAAACAGTCGGTAGTATCGCGTTCGTCAGCTGAGGCGGAGTATCGAGCAATGGCCACAACATCGTGTGAAATTGTTTGGTTGCGATGGCTTTTGATGGATTTTGACGTGCGCATTTCCGGCCCGACTCCTATCTTTTGCGACAACCAGGCGGCTAGACACATTGACGTGAATCCCGTGTTTCATGAGCGGAGAAAGCACGTAGAAATGGATTGATATTTTGTTCGAGAATTGGTTACAAATGGCGTCATCTGCCCTTGCGCCATTTCTACCGAAAATCAAGTCGCATATATATTCACCAAAGCGCATGGGACTGATCGATTTTGTTACCTTCGGGGCAAGTTGGGTGTTCGAAATCTTCACATTCCAACTTGAGGAGGCGTATTAAGAATTGTCGTTTATATTAAAATGGGCTTTAGGCTCACTGATATTAATTTAACAAACACGGCCCAAGTTTGATAGTTTAGGGCCTTCATAGATACGCACTTAGATACTGCATATATTATTTGTTAGTCGGTTACTGGGACTATGCGTGTATATATATATGCGCTCCCTCTTCTTTATTTGCAATCAAGAAATATATGAAATTCATTGGCTATTTCGCCAGATTTAACAGAATGACGACGGTTATACACACACGGATCTATTGAGTACACCCATCAGACATTTTTTTCATCTTGCAGGACATGTGAAATGTCTCATATACCCCTCGTGTGATTTTTTTTTTAAAACGAAGATGAGTACACCCATTAATTCCATTTCATTCCAGAATCATCCCCGCCAAAACAATCACCATACTTAATAAAAAATCTCTTAAAAATAAAAAATTTCAACAAAATAGAAAAATATATTTTGTTAATGTGTTCGAAAATTGTATCCCAACAAAGTAGCAATGTATGGAAATTTTTAATGAACAAACTCGATGTGTTCGAAAAAAGTTCCTAAACCACCTTAAGTTGTCCGAAAAAACGGATCGAACATCTTGTTCGAAATTTTTTAAAAAACAAACGCAAGATGTTCGAAAAAATTTCCTGAACAAACGAAAATTGTTCGAAATTTATTCCTGAACAAACACGAGATGTTCGAAAATAATTACTCCCTCCGTCCAATTTTATTAATCCCACTTCTCCGGGCACGGGTTTTAATGAATATTGATTAGTTTATTGATAAAGTAGATAAGTTGAGGGTATGATGGGGTATTGTGGGGTCTATTTGTAAATAAATGATTGTTTATGAATAAAGTGAATGACAAAGTGGGTAAATAAGTTATGGTAGAAGGGTGGAGATAAAGTAGTATGAATAGTATTGTTTCCAAAAAGGGTATGGGCATAATAAAATTGGACAACCAAAAAAGGAAAGTGGGAATAATGAAATTGGACGGAGGGAGTACTAAACTTCCTAAAACCCTAATTTTTTCAGAAACCCTAAATCCAAAATTTCCAAAAATTTCAGAAAACTAAACTTACCCTTACCTGAGGTGGGCGGTGGCGGACGAGGGAGGAGGGGTGCGAGCGGCCGCGTCTCTGGGAGGAGGGCGATGGCGGCGCTGCGGCGAGGAAGTGCGACCGCGAGCCGCGAAGGGGAGGGGGGTGCGACGGCGCCCGTGCAAAGGGTGAGGTAGGGGTCGCAACGGCGACGCGGCCGCGTCGCTTGGAGGAGGGCCGACCGCGACCGTGTTGCTTGGTCTTCTCTTCATCAGACGCGGCGGCGACAAAAGCTTCAAACGAAGGGGTCGCAACGGCGGTCGCTTGGAGGGATGAGGAGGTGGGCCGCGGCCGCCTGAGAGTGGGAGAAAGGGAGGAGGGGCTAGGGGACGGCGTGGTGGTGCGGCGCAGCCATGAATCATCGATTGACAGAGAGAGAAAGAGTAGAGAAATATGAGCGACTGTTGTGTTATTAGGACGCGTGTATCAAAATAAAAGAAAATTAGGTTTAAAAAGGAGAAGGTGGGCATTTGGGCTTATCTCATTGTGTGTGTCCTTATTAAGTGGGTGTTCTCAATAGGTTGGTGTGTGTATAACCGCGCCCTTGCTGAATTGCAACTTTTGATTCCTTTACGTGGCCCAAGAGCTTAAATGGTTGACCAAATTCAAATGGCCAAAATGTTCTGTTAAATGCCCCACCTTTTTTTTGATGGGTTCTTCCTGATTTAAAAAAAATAAATTAGATATAAAAAATTATATTATTTTTATATTAATTAAATCAAAATACAACTTATTAAAATCTTATCTGTAGACCTATTGAGTTTTTACTGGGTTGTCGTCGAGTCATCCGCATTTTTAAAAAACCATGATTTTCGAAAAAAAACTTTCGAAATTAATCACAAATTTAGAAAACAAATCGAGAAAATTACAAACTTTTGGCAAAAACTGTCGAAGTGTTACAGAAATATAAAAAAATGTTCTGAAAATAAAAATAAAAATTTGAAACAGGTATTTTTTCCCGATTTTGCAAATTCAAATCGAAAATCAAATGGTACCAAAACGAAACTAAAATAATCTCAATACAGATCAATAAAAATCAAAACATTTTTGTGCAAAAAAAAAAAATAATGAAAAACCTGTGTACAAATGTGAGAGGCGACGACAACTGTACTTTGAGAGGAGGGAGGTAGTGGTGGGGCTGAGCTTTAAGAAGAGGAAGGAGGAGACGGTGGCGAGAAAGGAGGAAAGAAGAAAATGAGGGAGAGAGAAAAAGGAAGAAAATGGGGGTGAAAATTAGAATTTACGAGGGGAGACTAGTTTTAAAAAATAACAGGGGTGAATACAGCATAAACATTTTGCAATTTGTTAATTCAATAAAATTAAGGAAAATAAACAAAAGAATTTCCAACCATTTTCACATCAATCATTTTCATAGATTATTATATAGTGGGGCCAAATTTATGTTGATTTTTATATTTGAACACTAATTCATTTTCATAGATTAGTGTACAGGGACCAAATTTCTATTGAGTTTCATGAATTACAAATTCGTTTTCTCGTACAATTAATACTGAGTAGAGACCTATAAATTGGGCTTCAAAAATACAGGTGACTTGATTTATTGATTAAAACGTTGAAATCGCCCATGACTGGATGATTTTGTGCTTCATCTTCCATAATTAGTGATTTTTTTAGTGAGATTTTTTTTTTCCGTATAAATTTGCACTTTATTAACATCTTTCTCAATATTTTATAACTCTGAAGTTATGACCATACACTGAATAATCTTTTAAAGTAAAGTGAGATATAAATATTAAAGTTAATCGTTACACATAAGACTTCTTCTATAAATATAACTGAGTATTAGTAATAGCTATTTTTTTTTTTTGATGAAAGAGTATTAGTAATAGCTAGAATTGTATTTAAATATATTATTATTAAAAATTCCAATCTATGCATTACATAGCATAGGTTGAAATACTAGTATGTAATATAACAAAATATAATACATATGTCATCGCCATGGCATGGCTTAATTACATCATAACATCATCAAATGAGTCGTCGGATATTGTTGCTGTGGTCATATATCAAACAGTCCGACGATTTACATTTCTCTGATAATTTGTGTTTTATTTATAATACTATGATAATAAAGTTCATCTTATTCTTCTTCCACCAACGCCACCCTCCCTCTGACAATTAAAATAAACTGCAGCAACGGGAGATCCAAGATTATGTTGCTCTGCAAAAGCTCTAGTTTTAAAATTCTGGCGCCACTGTGGAGCATATACTGTTTGTTTGCCCAATTGACGGAACAACACGAACACGACACGGTGTATCCCGACTGATGGTTGTGGACTCTCGTAGCATATAACCTCTTGCCCTAAAGTACAATTTCAGTTATTAAATACAAATGATTACTTATCATCAAATGTGTCACGAATACTTTAAAAGTTTCACCAAGACATTTATTATGATGATTAACTATGAATCCCAAGGAGCTGGTATAATGGTGTAGGTTTGAGATTTAAGAGCTTTATATCTCAGGTTTGAAACCAGTCAGGATGATTCTTAAGAGACCAATCCATACTGAGCTTTGCTCTGACTTTAATGCAAAAATAAATAAATAAAGTGAACAATTTTTAGATATACATTAAAAATACACATTATTAAATATATATCTACAAAAAACTGAGAATATCAAAATACAATTAAAATGAAATAATATAATATGTATAATTATTTAAATAAAATATATCTTAGGGATATAATCTTTTTTCGTCCCATAATTTTTTTACCTTTTTTCAAAATGGTCCCAAAAAGTATAATTGTACGAATTTAGTTTCAATGATTTTTTATATGTACCAATTTTGAGGGGTAAATTTTTAAACTTTTATGTATAAAGTAAATAAATGAGTTAACTTGTGTGTATATGTGGGGTCAAAAGTAATTATGATATTTTATGTAAATTTGTGAATATTGTGAGAGTGTAGTTTATAAAGAGTTTTTCATTTGAAGGGTGTGAAAGTTAATTTAAAACGGAACGGAGTAATATATGTCTCTCGTGTGTTACGTACAGTGTTTGTAAAATTCTCAATGTTTATAAAATAATTAAAAACAATAATATATATTGTTGTGAAAAAATATCATGGATATATTAATAGTTTTTATTATCTCAATATACCATATTATATAAGGAACTTACCAGAGCGTGTCCCAGTGGATGCTGGTATATCAGTCACCAACCTGCAGCGCGCCCATGCCATATTTTAAAATGTGTGTATTGACTAATAACAACTATATATATATGTCCAATATATACTCCATAATTATATAATTTCTACAAAATGATAAATTAAGTATATAAGAATATATATATATATGTACCAGTGTAAGTATTCTCTAAGACTAGGATCGCTAGGGCTCGGAGCATCAGGGTCCACCATTGCCTGCAAACATTTATCAACAAATTACTCCAAACAAATTCACATGAACATACGACAGCATTGACTGAAACGTGATGCTAGCTTTAACATAAACGTGTAAACTATATAAACGAACTTTAATTAAAGAATGAGAATTAATCCAAATTACATTAAAGAAAAAAACATTAATTAAAGAATTACCAAAGTGTAGAAAGTAGTATTATCGCCACCTCCAATCTCAACCCTAGGAGGATTGATAACATGGGATGGCCTGAGGTCACAGCCATTGTGAACTTGTCTATTATTGTAAAAAACACTAAGATTTATGGATTTTGTAAATGGATCTAATACATCTCCTATTACTCCCCCTATAACCAAAGAGTCTCTATTACGTGCCATGATAATATATAAATAAACATCTACATTCAATCACAATTATGTATATTGTGTGTGTGCGCTATATATAGTACTATATAGAGCTAGGCAAGTGTATGGAGAGTATGTAGAGAACTCGAAAGATAAGAAGATTCTAGCTTTATATTTTTGTCATATTAACTTTTGCCTTGTGGGGAGTACTCAAGAATCCACAACAAAATTATTGATCAGTTTTGTGATTGTTACAGCATCCATCATTTTTTTATTTCTTGGTATTTTTTTTGGAAATGTTAACAAATGAACATAAAAAGGTTTGTAAACACATGTCCTATGATTTTTTATCAGTCGATTTTTTTATATATAAAAAAGAATTTATAATTGAGAAGGTCATTCATAATAATTGAAAGCTCGACATAATAATAACAACAGACGGTAGTCAATATTTCATCTAATTATTATCATCAATATATTATTATTTTGTCTAATTCATATATATATATATTAAATGGCTATCTCGCGCGTGATTAAAAATTTCAAGAAGAAGAATACAAAAATATAAAAAAAGTGGCAGTAGTACGTCTGCCAAAACTTTCAGACACATTGGATACTACCAAGTAGAGAGAAACTTAATTAGTTGTGGTTATAACTTAACAATGAGTTGTATTGGTAATAAAGTAATAACCATTTCTCAGTGTGAGAATGAGATATCTTATTCACAGTGAATAACGAGTCTTTGAATATTTATAGTATTTAAAACAATCTAGAATTACAACTAATTAATATTGAGTAGATAAGAATGAATATGAAAATAGGTATAGTCATATCTCCTAGTAGATAAGAGTAAATATGAAAATATATATAGATATAGCCATACTCCTGGGATTAAACCCTGAATTATCTCTAAAACACCCCCCTCAAGTGAAGTGTGTGGGATTGGAATTCACACGTAGCTATAGGAGTGCAAGAACTCGTACGCCGGTCGAGGGATGCTTTTGGTGAACATATCGGCAACTTGAAGATCCGACATGACAAAGTGTGTGTTTCCAAAAGACCATCGAGACAAGCTCATGAATAAAATGATCGATAATCAATGTCAATATGTTTGATGCATTTGTGGACAATAAGATTTTGACTAATATAAATAAAGCACTCTTGTTATCACAAAGTAAAAAGGGACGGCTGGGATAGGAGGTAGTGCACGAAGCTCACTATAACACCCAAAAATTTCACCATATATTCTAATAATGCATAAGATATTATTTTAAAAATGAATAGATTAATATATTACAATAAATATATGTTTATATATTATTTGATATATTATTAAAATATATATATATATATATAATCAACTTATTATTATTATTAGATTAAACTTGAATAATAAATCAATAAATTGATTATCTACTGCATGACATGAAAAATGAATGATATTATATGATAAGAAATGAACTCTGTACTAAAAAAAGGTCTCTAAGGAGGATCCAGTGGAATTTAAAAGAGATCCTTAGAAAAATCGTGAAACAAAGTTACTATTAATACTATGATGGAAGGTGCATACATGATATTTTGTGAAGTACATGGTTATATGCGACTATTCATTTTGTTTGTATATTGTATTTAATTTTTTCAAGTGACTTCACTGAGCTAGTGGTTTGCTCATACCATTTAACATTTCAGATTCAGGTTTAGAAGTTCATGGCGAGGAGAAGTGGGGATGACAAATCAATGTTTTACCACTTTGTAAAACTAATTTAGCTAGTTCATTTTTCTACTAAACTTTTCATGAGATATTGGGACTTTTAAATTAAATTAAATTCGTGTTGAGATGTTGTTTACTTCCTCGAGACTTTTGCTGATATTCAAATAATTTTACTATTAAATAAATTTACAAGTCTCATTTTTCTAAGTGAAAATTTCAGTTCATGCATTCTTCTTTACTTTAATTTTGCCTGTAATTTTTCAAAACCTACTTTTATGAAATTTGGGCATTACACTCACGAAGTAGATGTGTGAGCCAAACTATCTTTTGAGTTGTATTTGCAAAGGCACGGTACTGTGACTCGCACTAGACATAAGTAGAACGTCGAGTTTCAATGCATCGAGCCCAACCACATCGGAGTAACCAATGCATAGTCAGACGAATGAATGAATGTAAGGCGATTGGAGAAACTGGCTAACATGATTGACGGCATATGATAGACCGGGATGAGTGATTGTAAGATATTGAAGAGCACCCACTAGAAAACGATATAAAGTTGGATCCTTGAATGGTTCACTCGTGCTAACAAAAGATTCATGTGCAGCCAATGGAGTGAAAACAGGTTTAGTATCAAGCAAAGTAGCCTAAGTGAGGATATCATGATCATATTTTGCTTGGCCTAAGAACAATCCTAAATTTTAATGAGTTATTTCCAAACCAATGAAATAGTTGAGCTTTCTCAAATTTTTCACAACAAATTCCTTATTCATCCGATCAATTAATGTTTGCAAAATTGAAGAATTATTACATGTAACAATAATGTCATCAACATATAGAAGCAAATAGATAGTGCACAATCAACCCAATGTAAATAGAAAAGAGAAGTGTCCGACCTTACTACATGTAAAGCCCAAACTGATTAAGAAATTATTGAAATGTTGAAACCAAGCAAGGGGAGCATGTTGAAGACCATAAAAGGCCTTCTTCAACCTGTATACATGAGCCGAAAACTTTGGGTCAATGAACCTTGGGGGTGTTTATACTTAGTGCGAAAGATCCATTTCGAACCAACAATGTTTGCATTCGGAGGGCGAGGGACCAACTCCCAAGTATCATTTGAGTTAAAAACATCCATCTCTTCTCGCATAGCCATTAGCCAGTGGGGGTGTTTAGCTACATCTTTGAATTCTTTCGATTTCTTAGAGATAGATAAGGCAGATAGAAGTGTACTAGATGTAATGTCTACAAAGTACTTCGGTTTATGAATTCCATATTTTGCACATGTTTGCATAGGGTGGATCGAGGCCACAACATACGGTTAGGCAGGAGGCGGTGTAGGGATGTCGAGCGAATGCAATGGCTCGGGTAGTGCCATAGGAGCAGGCAATGTTGCAAGCACGAGGCTGGCCAAAGGCGGGGTGACTAGGGCAATAACAATCAGCAGGCCAGACTAAGACGGCCTATCAGGACTACTAGGGTATAGGCACAAGGTACATGTTGTCTATTGTGAGTGGACCAGCTGACTAGGAACAAAATGCACTAGAACCGGAGAAGGAAGATGAACTTGAGGTTCTAGAATTTTTTTTATTTTTTACGTCTAGAGCATCTGGAGAACATGTACCAATATAACTAGGAAAAGGAAAACATGATTCGTCAAAATGAGTAGATGATTAACGTAAATTCGGGAAGCGATACGATCGTAACACCAAAAACCTTTGTGGGTGTTATACCCAAGAAATATACACAGTTTGCTACAAGGCTCCAATTTATGAGAAAAATAATCGCAAATATAAGGGAAGAATCGACACCCAAAAGATTTGAATTTCGCATAATTAGGAGGCGTGCCAAATAGTACATGAAAGGCGTGACTGATTATCAAGCTAGGACGACGGTAAACGATTGATTATATAAACAACTATGGAGTAGGCATCAAACTAGTACTTAGCAGGTATATCAAAGAAAGGCCAATTCGGTTATATGCTTATGCTTACGTCCGCTCGCCCATTTTTTTTTTTTTTTTTTGTGTGTATATGGGCAAGAAAATCGATGCAAAATCCTGCACCCTATGACTTGTAAATTTTGTCCCACTATCACTTTGGAATACTTTTATATTAGCATTAAATTGACTACAAACAAGAGTTTTGAATCATCGAAGAATATCAAAGAAGTAAGACTTTGCATGTATGTGATACAACTAAGAAAATCGCGAGAAAATCATAAAAAAATACAACATAGTCAGGAAAATCATCACAAGATTGAACGGGGGAAGGAGGACCCTACAAATCAAAATGCATCTAATTCAGAACACATATAACACGCTTTTCATTTAAGTGAAAAAGCAATTTTCTTGCTTTTAGCCAACTGAAAAAAAGAACAAATATTCGGTTTTAGTAAATAGAAATAACATCCAAATGATACCAACTAAAAGTTTGTGCGCAGTGTTTATCAGAGGTGTTGTCTAAAGTGTTGACACAATTAAGACAACATATATGCAGCGAAAATTAAAAAAAACTTTGCAAAGGAATATCAAAACTTTGTATAGATTATGAATAAGTCTATACATTCGCTATAACAAAGTAGTGATACAAATTACTATCTCTTCAAGATTTAAAACTACAATCTAAGAAGATTTGAAAAATAACAATTTATTCGAAATCTATGAAACTGCCTCTCAGTCCGGCCTATACATAAATTCTCCTAGATCAAACTAATATGTTAGATTAATTGATAGAGAGTACAATTAATCTACCACATAAAAATAGAGAGAAAACAAAAATATCCCTAAAACTAAATACGCAAGTGTACTCGAAAATTCTATTGCTTTGTAAGATTTTCTTCTCTACTTGAATGCATTGCAGCAGCCCTCTATTTATAAGAATAAATGTCTTATGCTTGCAACTACTATAGATCATTTTCGCATGATCTATAAACTTCTCCCACTCCTCCTTAAGGTAAGGTAACTTTCATGTATGTGTGAGAATGATTATGAGATCACCCTTAATTGGTGATTAGAGAATTCCACTAATATATACTTGGAGATTACTTGGGGAACAAGATCTTGGGGATTACTTGGGGAACAAGATCTTGGGGATTACTTGGGGATTACACCAATATTTCCACAATTATGGGAAATCAAATCAAAGAGAATAAATCAACGAGTCTAATCTAAAAATACAACAATATTGACTTTATACAATTTTTCCCTTAATACCCCCCGTCAAGCATTGCGTGGGATGAAGACAAACGCAAAGCTTGGAGCGTAAAAATCCAAAAGATGGACGTGGAAGACTCTTGGTAAAAATGTCAGCTAACTGAAGATGTGTTGGAACATATTGAGTGTGCAACCGACCAACAGATATAAGCTCACGAACGAAATGGTTGTCGATGTCGATATGCTTGGCACGTTTATGAGCAACAGGATTTTGGCTGAGGAAGAGAGCACTGCGGTTGTCACACATAAGGACTGGCCGATCGGGAGGAAGTTGATGAAGTTCACGAAGCAAGTTGGTGAGCCAAACAACTTCAGAGGCGGAATTAGCCAAAGCCCGATACTCAGACTCACAACTAGAGCGGGCAAAAGTGGGTTGTTTCTTTGCACTCCAAGAAACAAGATTTCCACCCAAAAAAATGGAATAACCATAAGTGGAACGACGCGTCTCAACACAACGGGCCCAGTCTGCATCAGAATAACCAATAATAGACCTGTCCGGACGATGAGTGAAAGATAGTCCAAAATGAACAGTACCTTTCACGTAACGAAGAATCCTCTTAACTGCAGAGAAATGATCATCAGTAGGAGAATGGAGAAACTGACTCACAGAATTAACAACATAGGAGAGGTCCGGACGAGTGATAGTAAGATACTGTAAAGCTCCCACCAAAGAGCGGTACAATGTTGGATCTGAAAAAGGATGACCTGTGCTAACCAAGGATTCACCAGCTTGCAAAGGAGTGGCAATGGGTTTACAATCAAGCATGTCAGCACGGGATAAAATGTCATAGGCATATTTTACTTGACCCACAAAAATGCCGTCAGAAGTGTATGAAATTTCAAGGCCTAAAAAATAATTTAATTTCCCCAAATCCTTAATTGCAAATTCCGCATGAGTACGAGCGATGAAACGGCGAAGTAAGCCAGGATCATTGCCAGTGATCACAATATCATCGACATATAGAAGAAGAAAAATAATAGACGTACCCCGAAATAGGCAAAACAAGGAGGAGTCAGAGCGAGTCTAATAGAAACCCAACTTCAGTAAGTAGGTACTGAAACGCTGGTACCAGGCCAATGGAGCCTGTCGAAGACCATACAGGGCCTTTTTCAAGCGACAAACATGATCAGAGAACTGAGCATTCACGAACCCTGGAGGTTGAGACATGAAGACATGCTTTGGAAGAACCCCGTTCAAGAAAGCATTCTTCACATCCAGCTGATGAAGAGGCCACTTGTGATGAACAGATAGAGCAAGAATGACACGAACTGTTGCAGCCTTGACCACTGGACTGAAAGTATGATGAAAGTCCGAACCCGGAACCTGAGTGAAACCTTGAGCTACAAGGCGAGCTTTATGACGCTCAACAGAACCATCTGAGTGAAATTTGGTTCGAAAAACCCATTAAGAACCGACAATGTTGGTATTTGGTGGTCGTGGTACGAGATCCCAGGTGCAATTATGATCCAAAGCATCAATTTCCTCCTGCATGGCACTAACCCAATGAGGGGATTTAGATGCAGATTTAAATCCCTTGGGCACGGAGGAACCGACAAGAGCTGAAATGAGGGCGGTGGATGCTATGTCAACCGGATAACGCATCTTAAAAATGCCAGATTTCGCCCTAGTCGTCATGGGATGAGTGGACGGAAGAGGCGCTGGAGCAGGAATAGGATCGAGCTCGTGAATAGGATCGGGCTCGAGAATAGGCGGGTTGGCGGCACGCGGCTCAGTATCAGGTGGCGTGACCGGCTGTTGAGCGAGCAAAGGCGTGGAATCCGATTCGGGGCAGAATTGGCAAGATGGAGCCAACCGTGGTGGTGCCGGAGGCGGCGAGACAGATGCTGCCGGAGTGGAAGGCGAGCTGCTGTCAATAAAGCTCGAAATGGCGAGATCAGTAGCCTGTGAAGAAGAATTGCCTGAAAATGGAAATAAAAGTTCATCAAACTGAGCATGACGAGATATAAAGACCTTGGCGGAAGCAGGATCGAAACACCTAAACCCTTTATGTGAACTGCTGTATCCCAAAAAAATGCAAGGACGACTGCGAGGTGAAAGCTTGTTGTCTGCATAATTCCGAAGATAAGGATAAACCCTACAACCAAAGGGTTTAAAAACGGCATAATTGGGAGAAGTATAAAAAAGTAACTCATACGGTGACTTATTATCCAGCACAGAGGAAGGCAGGCAATTAATAACAAAAACGGCTGTAGCAAAAGCATCAAACCAAAGTGAAGCTGGAGCAAAGGCGTGAAAGAGCATAGAGAGGCCCGTCTCAGTGATGTGTCTATGCTTCCGTTCAGCCCGACCATTTTGTTGGGGAGTATGGGGGCAAGAAATACGATGCAAAATGCCATGTTGAGTCATAAAAGAAGACATGCGATTTGTTGGGAATAAAATGAGATATGTTTTGATCTAATACCAAAACCCCCTTAGACATGCCTAAGTCAAATTGATAGTGTTCTAAAAATGTTAGAACACATAGCATAAGGCTAGATGAGAAGCTGAAATGTTAGGCAGCTCTTAGACAATTAGATGCACAATTTGAGGGGGAACCTATGCTTTGAAGATGATCAAGATCAAGTCCCCTCAAGGCTCAAATTCTGGAACAACCACTTAAGAGCAAGGACACTCTATGAAAAACCAAATGCACTGATCAGGAGAGTTGTCCAGAGAAGATGTTCTTATGCAAGAACAAGATTGTAAAGCTCAAAAGGACAAGTCCAATAAGATGATCTGATCAGGAGAGTTGTCCAGAGGAAAATGTCCATATGCAAGATTGGTAAAACCAAAAGACAAGATGAATAACTCTGATCAGCAGAGTTGTCCAAAGAAGCTAGCCATATGCAAGAACAAACTTACCTAGCTCAAAAGGACAAGGCTACTCAAAGGCTTTTGATCAGGAGAGTTGTCCAAAGAAGTCAACTCTATGTGTAAAGTGCTCTGATGCTAAAAGGCCAAATATGCTGATCAGAAGAGTTGTCCAGAAGAGTTGTCTCAGCATGATTGAATCAGAACAGATGTTCTAAAGGTTGAAGGTCAACTATGCTGAAAAGAAAGAGACAACCACACCCTAAAGATCACCAAAGAAACAAGCTAAGATCACCTTGAAGTGAAATAGAGGGAAAGAGCCAAGTCATCTGAAGAAGAGCAAGCCAAACTTGCTGAAAGGCAAAACTGCTGATAGTGATAAGGAGAGTTGTCCAAATGATAAGGAATGTTGTCCTATCATTGGATCAACCTTCAGAAACCATGTCCAAGTCCTAACAAGAAGTCAAACATTGGGAAAAGTGCTGCAGAATGAAGACAAAGTCTTACAAGCCGTTTATTACCCAAATGAGGACATGTCACTATCAAGAATCTGTCTTCCAGTTTGAAGAACTCAAGGAAGACATTTATAGCAATTTGGGGCTGCCTCTCCAACGGGCAAATCCTCCATTTTGTCTATAAATACAGAAGTGTGAAGACCATTTAAAAGCACCTCAACCTTGACAAGAATATCCAACTATCCTACAAGTTGACAAGTGCTCTTAAAGCCTTCAAAGAGACTATCTTAGTCTTCATACACTTCATCTAAGCTGAACTTCATTGTATAACCATACACAAGCTTAGAGAGATATCCTATCCTTATACCTTGATCCTCATTGTAAAGGATATCTCATTAGTTGGAACCTTACTTCAATTCTTACCCCTTTCAAGAGTGAAAGTGAGAAGGTTGTAGTAGTAGAAGTGGTAGGAGCTGACTGTTGAGAGAAGAACAGTTCAGTTCTGAGTTGAGAAGAGGGTACTAGGACTCTAGACATCCTAGGGATCAATTCACCAAGGAGTGGTGTTCTTGATCAAGTGCACCTTGGCACTATAAAACAAGTTAATTCCAAGAGTGAAGGAATTATCGTGTTAAATCAGGGAAAGTGGATGTAGGAGCTTGAGTCTCTGAACCACTATAACTTCTTGTGTTGATTTACATTCCAAGTACTTTCATACACTCAACACTGCACATAAAACTGATCTTTCAAGGATAAACATTCAAAGACTGTGCAAAAACCAATTTGGACAAGTTCCCTGAAAACTGGACTGTCTTGCATTGACTAAGTGATTTCAGAAATTAAAGGAGTCTAAACTTAAAGGGCCAACCACTATTCCGCACATATAACTCCCCTAGATAGTTATTCAACTAAGTACTCAATAGTACTTAGTAGTTTGATTATCTTAGAAGAGTTAATCTCCTTCAGCAGAGTTGTCCAAGACAACCTTGCTGAACTCTGGTTTGATCAAATTAGCAAAAGAATTGCATACAAGTGTATTCCCCCCCCCCCCCATACACTTGTTATATACTCCTTTCAAGACCAACAAGTGGTATCAGAGCAGGGGTTCTAAGACCACTGCTTCTGAAAATCCATCTTGATTTTCAAAACTCACATATTTGGTGTGGTCACTGAACTGATCTCTATCTGAAATCCATCACTTGTTGACTAACTGATTATTTGTGAGATATGGCCAACAACAATGCTGTTCCTCCACCTGCTGTTCAAGGATTAGACAACATGGCCACAAATCCAGTCAACCACATTTCTCATCACAAACTGCCCATGTTTTCAATAGACAATTATGATTTCTGGAAAATTAGAATGAGGGCTCATCTTGCATCTCTTCATACTGATATGCTTAGAGTAATCACAAGAGGACCTTTTGTGTTTACTCAAACTAACCCCAGATTGACAGATGAGCAAAGAGCAGATATAAGGGAACTAATTCCCAAAGATGAGGATGACTTCACTGCTGATGAAAAGAGGAAAGATAATTTGAATTATCTTGCCATGAACACCCTCTATCAAACAATTCCAGATGCAGTTATGGGTAGAGTCTACCACTGCACCACAGCTAAAGAAATTTGGGATACCCTTGCTGAAATGTGTGAGGGCACTGAAAAAATCAAGGAGAACAAGCTCCAAGTTGCTGTGCAGAAGTTTGAACAATTCTCAATGGAGTCTGATGAGTCCATTGACAAATTTGCTGGTAGATTCACTGATGTGATGAATGAGATTAACTCATTGGGCAAGGTCTACACCAAGAGAGAGGTTGGACTGAAAATACTAAGGAGTCTCACTCAAAAGTGGGATGTCTATGCTGTAATGATGCAGAATACCAAAGATCTCTCCACCATGCCCATGCAACAAATATTCTCAGAACTTAAAGCCTATGAGTTTGACCTCAATAGAAGAAAGCCTGTTGAGGAACCTTCAAATCCTACTAAGGGAGTGGCATTCAAAGCCAAAGTTGCTGAACCAGAAATGCAACCCACTCCCAGATCATCAAAGACAGTCTCTAAGACTGAAATGAAGGAAGAACTAGCCTTGATGGCTAGAAGGTTTGACAAGCTCAACACAAGGTTTGGTAGATACAAGAAATTCTACCAAGACAACAAATTCAGGAGAAGATACAACTCCTCTGAAGATCAGGCTGAGGACAAAAAGCCTGAAGAGAAAAGATCAGAGGACAAGTCCTCTGATAGGAGAAGATCCAGTAGAGCTGATCCTTCTTCATCTAAGAGAAGAGAAGAATCCAAGAAGGATGATGATGAAGATCTGTGCTATAACTGTAAAAAGAAAGGGCACTTCCAATATGACTGCCCTGAATTGAGCTCTAAAGAAAGAAGAGAGAGACAAGCTAAAAGAGACAGAAAGTTCACAAATAGAAAAGCCATGATGGCTGGTGAAGAATCTGATAGTGCTGAAAGCTTCAACTCCTCTGATGGATTATTCTCCAACAGTGATGATGATGATGATGTTTGCAACATGGCTCTTGAGGATGATGAGGTATCCTCTACTTCTAGTTCACCATCATTCATCTCACAAAACACTAGTGAGGTTAACCTGAAACTTTCCTTAGGAAAGTTGATGGAAGATTTCACTAGATTACAAGAATTTCATGACAACTGTGTGAGAGAAAATGAAAGATTGGCTACTGAACTAACCAAGAACTCTGAGGTAGCTGTTGATGTCAAGTCTACTGAGTTGTATCAACAAGTCTTGAGAAAGCTTGAGGAAGCAAATCTCAGGATAGTTGACCAACAAAAGGAGATTGATGATCAACTTCTCTCTCAGAAGAGAAAAGAATTTGAATTTAAAATTCTAAATGCCAAATTTGAAAACCTCTCACATGAATATGATATTCTTAAATCAAGTGAAGAGAGCCTGAAATTAAAGATGTCTGCTTTGAACAAATCCTCTAGAGCAATAGAGGAAATTCAAAGTTATCAAAGACCTATGGCTCAAAGAAGTGGATTGGGTTTTGATCCATTTGAATCTTCACCTTGTCTTAGTGTTGCATCCACAAGTAACACTAAGAGAATCTTTGTTAAGTCAGTGGCACAAACTGAAAATGAAATAATTCAGCCACTGAACAAAGGAAAGGGCAAATTGAATGAAATGCCTACTCAAGTGATTCAGGAGAAAAGGCCAAAACCTAAGGAAATGGCCAAAGCTCCTGAGCACAAGAGGAATATTGGTCAGCAGAGTAGACCCAATGGAAGGGCAACTCTCCTGAACAATGTTCAGAGGAATTATCCAAGGTATAATCAGCCTAGGTCAACTCATCTGAGAGAGCCTCAGCTGAATAGACCTAAGGACAACTACCCTCACAGGCAGAATAAAATGAGACAACCAAAACCCTTCATGCCAAAGGGTAATGGTCATAAAAAGGCCTTTCCTCAAAGATTTCATCAAGCTGCACAAAGAACTCATAAGTTCAGGAGAGTGGACAACTCCTCTGAAACTTACAGAGTTAACACATTCACACATACTTTCCCAAAGGCATTTAAGGGAAAGACAATGTATGTTGATGCACTAGGAAATCAACTTAGCCACCTTAAATCAATCAGGGTTATTAGGCAAGTTTGGGTTCCCAAAGGTACAGCTAACCTCTCAGGACCCAAAACTCAAAGGGTACCTAAACCTATCTAAATGCAGGTACCATTGGGCCACAAGAAGAGGAGCATGAACAAAAAGACAGCATGGTACCTTGACAGTGGATGCTCAAGGCACATGACAGGAAACAAGGAACTCCTCACTAACTTCATTGAAAAAGAAGGCCCAAATGTTACTTTTGGAGACAGCTCACAAGCAACTACAAAAGGTTATGGTACTTTGATGATTGGTAACATCAAAGTAACCAATGTATCTTATGTGGCTGGTCTCAAATATAATCTCCTAAGTATCAGTCAATTCTGTGATAAAGATTTTAATGTTGAGTTCTCAAGTGGAAAGTGTCTAATTAAGGATAAAACTCAACAAACCCTATTGACTGGAACTAGGAAGGGAAATGTGTATTTTGCAGACTGGGACAAGTCTACTGATGCTGCATGTTTCATTGCTAAAAGTTCTAGTGAACAAAGTTGGTTATGGCATAAAAGGCTAAACCACCTGAACTTCAAATCTATGAATAAACTTGCTAGAAATGCATTAGTTAAAGGACTACCTAATGAGGTTTTCATTAAAGAACATGTGTGTAAGCCATGTCAAGAAGGAAAACAGATTAAAGCCTCATTCAAAGGAAAACCAGTCATCTCCACTGAAAGGGTACTTGAACTTCTACATATGGATCTGTTTGGACCAATTACCCCGTCAAGCATTAATGGTAGAAAATACACATTAGTGGTAGTAGATGACTTCTCTAGGTTCACATGGGTAGTATTTCTCCTTAATAAGAAGGAAACACAAGTCAAACTACCTGAACTTCTCAAGAGATTGTCAAATGAGAAAAGCCTTAGCATTATCAAGATAAGATCTGATAAAGGCACTGAGTTCATTAATTCATACATCAATGAGTACTGCACATCAAATGGAATAGCTCATGAAACCTCAGCAGCTAGAACTCCCCAACAAAATGGAGTTGCAGAAAGAAGGAATAGAACTTTAAAAGAAGCTGCTAGAACTCTAATTGCTGACTCAAATTTACCTAAGAGGTTTTGGGCTGAAGCTATAAACACTGCATGCCATACTCAAAATAGATGTTTGATCACTAAGGGGCAAGGCAAAACCCCCTATGAACTCTGGAAATGAAGAATGCCTAAAGTGTCATACTTTCATATATTTGGTTGTAAATGTTTCATTCACAATAATGGGAAAGAACAGTTGAAAGCTTTTGACAGCAAAGCTGATGAGGGAGTATTTCTTGGATACTCTCAAATCAGTAGAGCTTTCAGAGTCTACAACAAGAAAACCCTTATAGTGGAAGAAACACCTCATGTTGTGTTTGATGAATCTATCTTTGAGATCAGGAATGATCATTTAGAACCTGAAGAAATCACACAAAGGACAACCAGATTAAGCCTAAAAGACAAAGACACTGAATTCATAGATGTTGTTCAAGCCAATCTGCCTGAAAAACCCACATTGGACAACAATCCTGAAGGCAAACTTCCTGAGACAAATCCTACAGATGGAAATGGTGAACTGAATGAACCAATCCCAGTTCACATCCAGGTAACAACTACCAATGAAGAAGCAGTTCCTGCTGAGGTAGTTAATGGGTCAAATAATCAAGGGGGAACTCAAAATGTTGAAAATGCCAATGTCCCTGACATTGAGGACAACACCCCTGATTATGATCCTGAATTAGATCCTGCATTAAATTATCCTGAATTCTATGATCAAAATGACTCACCTTCAGTAGAGGACAACTCTACTGAAGAGATCAGGAAAAGAAGGACTTGGTTATCTGACCATCCTACTGATCTAATACTTGGTGATCCAAGTATAGGAGTCAGAACCAGAAAGTTTCATGGTGAAAGTGCTATGTTCTGTTGTTTCTTGTCAGACCAAGAACCAAGTGATATTGAGGAAGCACTTCAAGATGCCAATTGGATCACAGCCATGCAGGAAGAACTGAACCAATTCACCAGAAATGAAGTATGGGAGCTGGTGGATAGGCCTTCACATCAAGATGTTATTGGAACAAAGTGGGTGTTCAAGAACAAGAAAAATGAAAATGATGTGATTGTCAGAAACAAAGCAAGACTTGTGGCAAAAGGGTACTGCCAACATGAAGGCATTGACTATGATGAGACATTTGCACCTGTGGCAAGGCTAGAAGCAATAAGGCTCTTTCTAGCCTATGCAGCCCACAAGAGGTTCAAAGTATACCAAATGGATGTCAAGAGTGCCTTTCTGAATGGAGTCTTGAAAGAAGTCTATGTGGAGCAACCACCAGGTTTTGAAGTTGGAAACCAAGTTTACAGACTCAAGAAAGCTCTATATGGACTCAAACAAGCCCCTAGGGCTTGGTATGATACACTGTCACAATTCCTCTTGGATCATGGATTCACCAAGGGAACTGTGGACAGAACTCTCTTCAGAAGCTATGTGAAAAATTCTCCAAGCTCATGCAAAGCAAGTTTGAGATGTCCATGATGGGGTTGATGAACTTCTTTTTGGGTCTACAAGTCAAGCAATCTAAAGAAGGAATCTTCATCAACCAAGCTAAGTACACCAGAGAAATGATCAAAAAGTTTGGGTGTACAACTAGCAAGCCAGTAAGGATTCCTATGAACACCAATTGGAAGATGGATCCTGATGAGAGTGGTGTGCCAACCAACTCTACTGAGTATAGAGGAATAATTGGTTCACTCCTCTATCTCACTGCCAGCAGACCTGATATCACCTTTGCAGTAGGTGTTTGTGCAAGGTTTCAAGCAAACCCTAAGAAAAGCCACCTTGAGGCTGCAAAGAGGATTTTGAGGTATCTCAAAGGCACTGAGAATCTAGGCCTTTGGTACCCTGCTGATGACAATATTGAGCTAACTGGCTACTCAGATGCTGATTATGGAGGATGTAGAATTGACAGAAAGTCCACCTCAGGGACTTGTCAATTCTTGGGCAACAAACTCATATCTTGGTTCTCCAAGAAACAAAATACAGTAGCCACCTCCACCACTGAAGCTGAATATGTTGCTGCTGGAAGCTGTTGTGCTCAAATACTTTGGCTAAGACAACAACTCAGAGACTACAAAGTCAACTCTACTGAAGTGCCAATTTTCTGTGATAACAATAGTGCCATTGCTATATCACAAAATCCTGTCTTGCACACAAGATGCAAACATGTGGACATCAAGCATCACTTCATTAGAGATCATGTGGAGAAGAAGGATATCAAGCTAGTGAAAATTCACACAGACCATCAAAAAGCTGATATATTAACTAAACCACTTGCAGAGGCAAGGTTCCTGGAATTATCAGCAGAGTTGGGACTTCTTGATCCAGGGAAGTTGGACAAATAAATCCAAAGAAGTTCATTGATTAAGGGGGAAACAAACTCAAACTTCAGCAGACTTGGTCAAGTCTACTGAAACTCAGAAACATGACCTTACTTCTTCAGGACACTTGTCCACAGTCTTTCAGGACACTTGTCCATGTAGGGTCAGATAAGTTGTCCCAGCTATCAAACCAAATCTTAGTATGATAAGCACCTATTTTTGGTGATCAATACCTATCTCGAAATCTGTCCCTTGAAATACAGTTTTCACCTTTCTGGGATTTAATTTGTCTCCCACCCAAAAGGTCACTTTCCATGCATTAAATGCCAAGATTTAACTCTTGTTTGCATTAAACTTTTTGGGACATGATCTATCTCGAAAAACCCCAGCCTTAAACAAACATTAAAAACCACCCACGTTTTGAATAAAACAGTTATTTCACTGTTACATTGGTTTTTGACCATTGGATCAAAAATGGACAACTCCCCTGAAATCAATCCTAGCCGTCCATTTTGGATTTCCATTTTTGTTCACCTTTGAATTGTCTCAAGACCTTACCAACTCATTGACAAACATTCTTTTTAGAATATTCACAAGTCTTAAGATACCCACAAACACTTCTTCCCCAAGTATTCGAAACCCTAACTCTATTTTTCTTCAAACTCTCTCAAAACTCTCTCTGCAAATATCAATGGCCCCCAAAGTTAGACCTGAGATGCTTGTTGATTTCTCCAACAAGGATCTAGACCTGGATTTTGCCTACCTTAGCAACAAAAACAATCTTCACTTTGAGCCAATAGTTTCCTTTGAAAGTGAAGACACTGAGATTACTCCAACCCTGAGGTGGTTGAGAAGAGCTGGACTTCAAAAGTTCATGGAGGAAAGACCAAGCTCTTGCTTGGAGAGCTACATGGCAGAATTCTTTGCCTTCCTCAAGTGGAGAGGCAAGCCTGAAGATGGTGAAGTATCAACCAGACTATCCTACACAGCTGAAGGAGAGGAAGAGGAGAGATTCCACAGAGTAAAATTCTCCTCAGAAGATTTGGAAGGAGCTTTTGGATTGCCTTATGAGGGAAGGAATCCAGAGGTTTATGGTACTGGGCATGAAGAGGAAATAGCCCAAGAATGGTTATTAGTTCCAGGCCCTCTCTCTTCAACTCAAAACAAGAAAACTCTCAAGCCAGAGTTTCTCAATCTCTTTGAGGTAGTTGCTAAGAGCCTCCTAAGCAACACTGGAAGCTTAGAGCAGGTCAGCCATCCAAGGATCAGAATCATGGCTGCCATTATTGATGCCAGTGATAAGGGCATCAAGTTTGATTGGAGGACCTTCATCATATCTGAGATGATGAAGGAGAAGGCTAAATTTAAGGTGAAAACCCACAATAAGGTGGTGCTAGAAGGGAAAATCAAGTATTGCACCAGGGCAAGCTTGTTGATTGAGAGGTTTTCCCACTATTCCCAGATGCAAACCTTTGCAAAACCCCTCCCAGCCCAAAAGATCCTATTCAGAAAGCTCAGCAAGAAAACTGAGAAAAGAAGGATGTTACTGGCCAAGCCTGCTGAAGAACAGGAGGAAGAGAAGCCTAAGATGAAAAAGAGAACAAAGGCCAGGGCTGTCAAGACAAGAAAAATGTCTCAATTGTCTTCAAGAGAAGCCTCAGGAGCATCAGCTGAAGTTGATGCAGTGGCAGAAGAGGGAGTCAGTGTGCCTTCTGACCACTCAGAAGAGTTGAGGAGGAAGTACAATGAGACTAGGCAAAAGAAGAAGGGTGATAAGAGAATCAGGGAAGTTGTCCCTGAGAAGGAAGGAAGTGGGAGCAGTAGGGCCAGCAAGAGAAGGGCCAAACCTACTGAGAAGGTGTTGGAGCTTCAAGAAGAAAGGTCTCTTCAATTGGCTCTAAGGGAGAGCAGAGCTGAAAGCAGGACCAAATCCATGTCAAGGACTAACTCTTCTGGTTCTGGAACTCCAGAATCCAAAGTCCCTGAAGGTCAACCCATAGAGGCCAACCTCCCTGAAACTCAGTATTTTGAGCCCAACTCCCCTGAAACCCATGTTACCCCTTCAAACCAACCCATTACCCCTGTAAATCTCACTAAGAGATACTCTCCTGAAGGGAATGAACAAAGAAGTGGCATAGATGTGCTTGCTGATTTAGCAGTAGATGAGACAAGACTCCTGTCTCCCCTTGACTCATCCATGCTCAACTATTCAAAGCTCTTAGAGCATGCACTTCATGAGCCAACCCCCCTAAGTAAAGCCCCTTCAGATTCATTGCTCTCTAAAGCAACTGAAGTACCTTCATCAGAGCCCAATCCTTCTGAAGCTAAGATCCCTGAACTTAATTTGCCTGAAGCCCTAGTAGGAGAACCCAGAGCCAACTCCCCTATAACCCAAAGTCCCCATTCAAGTGGAGATGAGGAGGAGTATACCTTTGAAAGTATGCTCAGAGGAGGAGCCAAGGCTACTGTGGACAGTTTGTATCCACAACTTGCTGAATTTCCAAGAATTCAGAAGACCTTTCATGATTTGAGGATGCTTGTTGATGTGAAAGACAAATCTATGATGGAGATATCACAAGTCATCCAAGATAAGGGTGCAAACTGGTGGCAAATAGAGGAGAACAGATTGCTACACTTTGCTGGAGTTTCAAAGACAAGATTCCTCATTGATGAGGAGATTTTTGCAAAGCTGGTAGCTGATAAGATTGAGGAGGAGAAAGAAAGAAAAGCCAAGGGAATCAAACACCCTGACAGTAGCTCAAATGATGATGATTCCCCTGATGATCCCTCAAACCCTTCAAATCCCAACCCTCCTGAAACCCCTCAAGCCAAAATCCCTGAATCCTTTCAACCCAAGTCTTCTATAGCAGATAGACTCTCTAACCCTCCTAAAACCTACCATAGGAAAGGCTCTGTGTTATCAGAGGTGTTGACCAAGGGTGGTAACACAACCAAGGACACATCTGCCAATGAAGGTTCTTCTGAACCCAAGGCACAGCCTAAAGATGTTGAGGTTCCTGTATTAGAGGCTAGTTTGATTAAGGCCTATTCAGTGTCAGAAGAGTTGGACACTGATCAGCCCTTAATCATTCAGGATGACTCAGTGGCTGCTGATATAAGCACTGTGATCTCCCCACAACTGCCATCTTTGAACCTTGTTGAAGGTGGAGATGCTGCAGGTTTAAGAGAAGGAGTTGAAAAGGAAAGTAGTTTTGAAAAATCAGAGGGAGTTGAGGATGAAAGAGAGGTAGTCATCACTAAGATAGTGAGTGTACCACCATATGAGGGTGGAATAAGTGAGGAAGGACAGGTTATTCTTGAAGTCAAATCTGAACTTCAAGAATCCCTTGATGAGAGGAGGCCTGATTCCTTGAGTGAGAACATTATCAAAGAAGGGAGAAAAGAACAAGTTGAAAATGAGAAGAAGACTGCTGATGTATCAGAGTCTTATACAAAAGAAATTGAGGGTGATGAGTGCTTATTTCCTAACTTGTTTGACTTGTCTGATGTTGCAGGTATCTCTCTTGATCAAATTTTTGCAGATGAGTTCTTAACAGATGCACCTATCCAAGTAGACACAGGCTCAGCTCAGGCCTTACTTGGAATGCAATCAGAGAAGTTGGACTCCTTGGCTCATCAAGTCCAATCTGCTCATGCTGAAACTTCAGGAGCATTGAATGAGCAAGGAAGGACTCTAGCATCTGTATAAATGAGGCTCACTGGCTCTGAAGATGTTGTGCTACCAACCCTTGAGGCAAGAATCAGTGGTGTGGAATCTGGTCTCCAAACCATCTCCACTGAAGTTCAAAATGCCAAATCAACCATGGAAGCCATCTCAGAGGAGGTCAAGAAAGAGCAAAAGCTGCTGAGAGACAATCACAATGCTAATGTAAAAGCTCCCAGGCTAACTGTCAAACAAGCTATTGGAAAGAAGACTGCACTGCAAAAGAGAAGAGCTGAAGAGCAAAGGCTAGCTATGGTCAAAGCTGCCTCAGAAAAATTTTCCCAAGATGTGCTGGCCAACATTGCTGAAGGTGCAGTGGCCAACCTCACTGAGCTTCTGAAAGCTAAATTGGATGCATCTCTCAAAGCAACCTTGGAGGAGGTTGTCCAACAAAAAATGAAGCCTGTTCTAGCTTTTCTTAGCTTGAGCAATGATAAAATGCAAGATATACATGATGAAAATGTGTATTTGTTGGAAGAGATGAAGTCCCTAAACCAGGCCCAATCCCTGATGGCCTCAACAATGAGTGACCTCAAGCCCCAGTGTTTTGATGCTGCCAAAAAGGGGGAAAGGGAAAGAGCAAGGGCAAAAGGTGCCTTAGTAATTGGGAGTCCAGTGAAAGGGAAGGACAAAGTCCCTGAAGGAAAGGGAAAAGAGCCAGAAATGCTGAACTTGGAAGATTTGGATGAAGAGGAGCAGTTAGCATTGGCATTGAAAAACTCAATGGCCTCAGCTCAAGAGGAAAGAGTAAGGCTACAACAAAGACCAGGTGGTGAAGTGTCAGGTTTGGACAAAGATGCTGAAGGTGTCCAAACCAGAGGAAAGATCAAGAAGGCCCAAGGAAAGAAGAGACAAATTGAGAAATTCACTGACTTTCCTAGCAGCCTTGATCTTCCACCTGAATTCAGAATTGATGAAGATGAGCCTACATCAAAGAAAGCCAAAACTGCTGAAGAGCTCAAAGCTGCTGAAAAGTACAAATCTTCTGAATCTGGCAAAACTGCTGAAGGTACCAAGTCCACTGAAGACATTGAAGAAATATATGCTGAAGGATTTGGACCTGAACCTAAGAAGAAGACAACTGTTCTAGCCCATGATCCATCAAAGCTGTTTCATGAAGGGTATGGCAAAGACCCTGAAACACAACAGAAACTGGCCATGATGAGGGCCCATGAGAAAATGGATCTGATGGAAGAAGCCAACAGAGCAAGAGATGAAAGGAGAGCAAACTTTCAGAAACCAAGAAGGAGAAGAGCAGCTTACAGCAAGATGAAGCCTCAGCTTCTAATCCCAATGGACACCAAATATCCACACTTGGATAAATGGGTGCCAATTCAACTGAATGACACATGGGAAGAAGCCAAAAGGGAGTTTGTCTATGACTATTATGTCATTGACAGATGGAATGGAGGAGATGCAGACTCTGCCTTCACTGAGTTCATGCTAGAATACTACAGAGAGTTGTATCAACAACTTCTTGCAGCTGCTGACATTGCAAGATTTGAACTCACAGCTCCCAAGCCAATCATATACATGCCTCCAAAGCTTGAAGGATGGATTGATCAAGCAAGAATTCTAAGAGAATTCACTGAGATCCTTAAGCTAAACAAGATGGTTCTTGGACCTAAGGGAACCAACCAAGAAGCCATGGCATTGAAAAGAAGAGTGTGGGCACAGTATGGAATGCTGCCACCCCCTGAGGATGATCTTTGAAATGGCTAAGTCCTCTGACCTATTCTTGATTGATCAACTATGCCAAAATATGGTCAAGATTGCTGATATGATGTGCTAATCTGGTTGCTCTGATCTGTTATGGATTGCTCTGATACAAGCTCTGTGATCTGATGCTGAATACCTTATTTTATGTCTTGAATTGTTAGAATGAAATGCTCTGATGTATTTAAATGTTAATGATTCATGCTCTGATATGTTAATTTCAACTATCAACATGCCTGTAATGATTTTTGAATGAATGATAGTTGAACTTATTTTGAATCAAGAAACACTAATCTCTCTATGCCTATCTTGAACCTACTTGCAACAGAAACAGTGAATACACTAACACATTGCTTTTTCAGGAATATTGACCTTAGTCATGACTTCTGAACATACATATAATAGGTGTAGACAAGTCACTTTTGCTTAAATAATGTAGGTTTTGGCATCATCAAAAAGGGGGAAATTGTTGGGAATAAAATGAGATATGTTTTGATCTAATACCAAAACCCCCTTAGACATGCCTAAGTCAAATTGATAGTGTTCTAAAAATGTTAGAACACATAGCATAAGGCTAGATGAGAAGCTGAAATGTTAGGCAGCTCTTAGACAATTAGATGCACAATTTGAGGGGGAACCTATGCTTTGAAGATGATCAAGATCAAGTCCCCTCAAGGCTCAAATTCTGGAACAACCACTTAAGAGCAAGGACACTCTATGAAAAACCAAATGCACTGATCAGGAGAGTTGTCCAGAGAAGATGTTCTTATGCAAGAACAAGATTGTAAAGCTCAAAAGGACAAGTCCAATAAGATGATCTGATCAGGAGAGTTGTCCAGAGGAAAATGTCCATATGCAAGATTGGTAAAACCAAAAGACAAGATGAATAACTCTGATCAGCAGAGTTGTCCAAAGAAGCTAGCCATATGCAAGAACAAACTTACCTAGCTCAAAAGGACAAGGCTACTCAAAGGCTTTTGATCAGGAGAGTTGTCCAAAGAAGTCAACTCTATGTGTAAAGTGCTCTGATGCTAAAAGGCCAAATATGCTGATCAGAAGAGTTGTCCAGAAGAGTTGTCTCAGCATGATTGAATCAGAACAGATGTTCTAAAGGTTGAAGGTCAACTATGCTGAAAAGAAAGAGACAACCACACCCTAAAGATCACCAAAGAAACAAGCTAAGATCACCTTGAAGTGAAATAGAGGGAAAGAGCCAAGTCATCTGAAGAAGAGCAAGCCAAACTTGCTGAAAGGCAAAACTGCTGATAGTGATAAGGAGAGTTGTCCAAATGATAAGGAATGTTGTCCTATCATTGGATCAACCTTCAGAAACCATGTCCAAGTCCTAACAAGAAGTCAAACATTGGGAAAAGTGCTGCAGAATGAAGACAAAGTCTTACAAGCCGTTTATTACCCAAATGAGGACATGTCACTATCAAGAATCTGTCTTCCAGTTTGAAGAACTCAAGGAAGACATTTATAGCAATTTGGGGCTGCCTCTCCATCGGGCAAATCCTCCATTTTGTCTATAAATACAGAAGTATGAAGACCATTTAAAAGCACCTCAACCTTGACAAGAATATCCAACTATCCTACAAGTTGACAAGTGCTCTTAAAGCCTTCAAATAGACTATCTTAGTCTTCATACACTTCATCTAAGCTGAACTTCATTGTATAACCATACACAAGCTTAGAGAGATATCCTATCCTTATACCTTGATCCTCATTGTAAAGGATATCTCATTAGTTGGAACCTTACTTCAATTCTTACCCCTTTCAAGAGTGAAAGTGAGAAGGTTGTAGTAGTAGAAGTGGTAGGAGCTGACTGTTGAGAGAAGAACAGTTCAGTTCTGAGTTGAGAAGAGGGTACTAGGACTCTAGACATCCTAGGGATCAATTCACCAAGGAGTGGTGTTCTTGATCAAGTGCACCTTGGCACTATAAAACAAGTTAATTCCAAGAGTGAAGGAATTATCCTGTTAAATCAGGGAAAGTGGATGTAGGAGCTTGAGTCTCTGAACCACTATAACTTCTTGTGTTGATTTACATTCCAAGTACTTTCATACACTCAACACTGCACATAAAACTGATCTTTCAAGGATAAACATTCAAAGACTGTGCAAAAACCAATTTGGACAAGTTCCCTGAAAACTGGACTGTGTTGCATTGACTAAGTGATTTCAGAAATTAAAGGAGTCTAAACTTAAAGGGTCAACCACTATTCCGCACATATAACTCCCCTAGATAGTTATTCAACTAAGTACTCAATAGTACTTAGTAGTTTGATTATCTTAGAAGAGTTAATCTCCTTCAGCAGAGTTGTCCAAGACAACCTTGCTGAACTCTGGTTTGATCAAATTAGCAAAAGAATTGCATACAAGTGTATTCCCCCCCCCCATACACTTGTTATATACTCCTTTCAGGACCAACACGATTATTAACAAATTCAGTTCCACCATCAGCCTGAAAAACTTTCATGGTTGTCGAAAATTGATTACAGACAAAAGCATGAAAGCGCAAGAATACATCACAAAACTCAGACTTGGCACGCATAGGATACACCCAAGAAAAATGAGAAAAATCATCAATAAACACCGCATAATAACGATACCCCTCAGAAGTTTTAACTGGAGCAGGTCCCCATAAGTCACAATGCACCAAATTTAGAACACCAATAGCACGCTTATCATTTAAAGAAAACGGTAATTTCTTGCTCTTAGCCAATTGGCAAGGCGAACAAATATTCGGCTTGGGTAAAACTGAAGTAACAAACAACTGTCCCAATTTATTGAGTAAAGAAATAACAGAAAAAGAAACATGGCCTAGGCGTAAATGCCATAACTCAAAACTAGCTCGTAAATCCTTTGTGCGCAAAGCAGCAACCAAAGCCGAGCTACCCCTCTCTAGAATATAAAGGCCATTGTCACACCTGCCCTGAGCCAGTACTGCCTTGGTCAACCGATTCTGAATTTCAAAAGATTTATCAGAAAACACGACATCCACATTAAAATCCAATAATTTAACAGCAGGGTTAATATGAGCAGAACCTATGTGGGAAATTGAAAGAGAATTTCCATTACCGACTATGACAGAACCATTACCAGAGTATGGAGCATAGGAGTCGAGAGTAGACGACTAAGACGTCATGTGGGCAGATGCACCGGAATCGACATACCAATTAGGGTTTTGATTCGAATCAGAGATGTTGCAAGTGGCACGGAAAGCTTGGGCTAGATTAGCCGAAGGATTCGATTGGCGAGGCTAGCTGGATGTGGCACGATTTTGCAGACTGATAAATTGAGGGCATTTATTTGCATAATGCTCCCCACGACACAATTGACAATGTGGAGGCCGGCGATTGCCGGGACCGCCACCGTTCTGATTCGGACGATTGCTGCCAGGATTTGAGCGAGGCTGAGGGTTGGTGTTCTGCTGCCGAAAGTGTCCAGAACCACCAGACCCATTTCCGCTGGAATTTGAAGCAACAAAGGCCGCGGGAGAGGGTTTAGAACCCTCCATAGCCTTATTCATGAGATCAAACTGAATGGCCTGATGTAGGATGTCACGAAACGGAGGAATAGGTGACATGGCCATCCGAGTATCTACAAAGTTAGCAAAGAGCGAGCCAAGGCCACGAAGAAACCAGTGACTCTTGTCGCCCTCGTCGACGGGTTTCCAAATTGCAGATAATTGATCACACAATAATTTAAATTATTTACCATAATCAGAGACGGAAAGAGACTCACGACGCAAGGAGAGCAGTTGCTCGCGAAGTTGGTTGGCACGGGCTGTGGAGGCGTTGGCAAAAACGGACTCCAGCGCAAGCCAGGCGGCACGAGAGGAGGTGCAATCGAGAACCTCAGCCATAGCCTCTGGTTCGAGTGTGGCGAAGAGAACCCCAAGGAGTTTCTGATCGCGAAGGACCCACCTATCATATGCGGGATTGGGAGCATCAACGCCGGATTCATTGGCGATGGTCTTGGACGGTGCGGTGGATGTGCCGTTGATGATGGCAAGAAGATCGTGAGTGGCAGCCATGGAAAGAAACTGACACTTCCACATGAGATATGTGGTGGAGGAGAGTTTGATCGGTACTAGGTGGATCATGGCCGTGGTGGATGCAACGGCTGGTGTGGTAGTAGACATGGTGGGAATTGCGACGTGAAGCGCAAGAAAAGAATGGAGAGAGATCGAGGAAGAAGAGAGACGGAAGAAGGATAATTAGGGTTTAATTGGTGAGACTTGATACCATGTGAGAATGATTATGAGATCACCCTTAATTGGTGATTAGAGAATTCCACTAATATATACTTGGAGATTACTTGGGGAACAAGATCTTGGGGATTACTTGGGGATTACACCAAGATTTCCACAATTATGGGAAATCAAATCAAAGAGAATAAATCAACGTGTCTAATCTAAAAATACAACAATATTGACTTTATACAATTTTTCCCTTAATAGTATGCTCATAATTTCTCACTCCTATGCAACCGCATGACCTGGACAACTTCCACGTCTTTAAACTGTAATAAGGACACTAAGAGCAACATCTAAAATCGGAGTTAGTGTTAGAATGAAAGAACAGATTATGATGTTGTCCAAAGTGTGAGAGCATTTTGTACAACACTGGCATATAATGTTGTCAACAATGTTGGATCATAAATGACTAACACTTGTAGAACACCAGCATTAACATATTCAATAATTTAATAACTGAAGTAGGGGCATGTCCTAATCGGGTGTGCCATAATTCAAAAGACGCATTTAATGAATGATTAGTGAACAAAACTTCAACGGGTAAATTCAAGGTTAATTTACTAGTTCAATAGCACATTCTTAGTGATATAAGGGACGCCAAGAATATCCAACAAAATCAATATTTTATTCACAAAACTATAACCCAAATGAGATATATTAAGGTATTCACCATTACCAACGAAAACATTATGATTACCGTTGTAGGATTAAAAAACATCCAGGTTCAAAGTAGAAGACAACATACCGCGACCACCATGAGGGATAGAACTAGAACCTCAGCCTGCATATAAGGCTACATGGGCGGTGGTTTGAGAGGGAGCCTCCATGGCCTTGTCATGAAGCTCATAGTTACGAGCCTGATGAATAAGATCACGATAGGTCGGAGGCGGAGATAGAGTCATGCACACATCTTGAAAGACACGAAACTAAGGTCCAAGGCCCCTTAAAAACGAATGAGTCTTGTTAGAATCGGAGACCGATTGACCAATGGCGGAGAATTGATCACAAATCAGTTTGAACTTGCTCTTGTAATCGACGACAAAGGATGAGCCTCGCTTGAAAAATTGAAATTCAAAACTTTTCGTGAACAAATGCGAGTGAGTGAACAACACGGAGATATAATCAACCTACCGACTGTTGTTTAGCTGATCAACCTAAAGACTATCTAGCACAACTGTTAGTTCGGAATTATGTAGGGCCCTTTAAATGTTTAGACTCGCTAGTTTATGAAAAAACTCTTTAAAAGATGCAATGAACGAATAATGTTATCGGCTGACTGAAATACTCTTGTGTTTTTTACACTTAGGATCAAAGTTTTATGCGTAAATCGATGCCAGGAATATATCAAGTAAATATGCACGAAGTAAGCAATAAAAAAATAAATGACACACAATATTTCTAGTGGTTCGACCTCTAGACCTTCATCCACTCTCACAACCCAGCTGTGAAATTAATTATTTAACTATAAGGACTTTTGATTTAACATCCCAAGAATAAGACGTGAGATCGATACACTCTGCATGCACTTGGCTCTACTTGTTATTGTAAGAACAAGTACTTTTACACTCTACTTTGATTACAACAAACAATGGGCTTATAAGGTTTAGAATATAAAGGTTTGGTTTGATGTATATGAGTGTCGACTTAGTGAACAAACAACAAGTTTGATCACCTTTTTTAAGCAAAAGATATGGAAATCTTTGAACAGGTTTAGGATCGAAAACTATAGAGTTCTCGGATATGAAAGGGACGATGTTGGCTCTTTTTTTTAGAATTCTTGAATCTTCAGAAAGCTTGAAGGCTTGAGTATGAACGACTAAGAAGAATTATTTTTAAGGTTTTCAATGTTGGACTTCTTCTTTTCATCTTTATGGTCGAGTTCTTGTATTTATAAATATATTTGGAGGAACTAGTCGTTTGAAAAACTAACCGTTGAATCAAATCTTTCATTTGTATGATGCAAATTTTCATGACTTGATCGACCATGGTGATAGATTGCTATTTTCAGCTTTGCATTAATTGTACATTTAATGCTCTTGTACTTGTTGGTCCCTTTTTTCAAGGTCTTCTTGTCTTCAGTTTTCTAATCTTCAACTTACTATGACATCAGTTGGCAAACAGTTCAGTTGTTTCCATATGACTAACATAAAAATTAAAATAAATTGAGCTATATTGTACATTTTTCAGCTTATAACCTATCTAATTTAGAAATTAACAATTTACATGGTTTGGGCCATCAAAACTAAAAATACATATTCTAGCTAATATATAAGGAGGTGAGAATCTTAACAGATGATATCTCAATTGTTCCTACGATATGTATTTAAGTGTTCATATCCCAACATTTGCATCGTACATGTTATGTCAATTCTGCAGTTGTTGTCAACTCAATAGTTGTGCTGGCATCTTTTGATTGGTCCACATCAACGGAGTTGTGTAGATTTCTCAACGGATCTATAGATGAGACACAAAAGTTGATCAACCGAATCGAAACATTCTTTTTGTCTTCTTAAAGTGTCATTTCCCTTAAAATAAGTAGATGAATTGCTTAGGGTTCAAAATAGTTGAGTTGCATAGCTTGAGTCCATATCAACTAACATTGATGGCCCCTATACCCAGGGGTATATATCAGACGAGTGTTTTAGAGAGTGTAAGAGAACGACTAACTTTACTAAATGACTTGGTCAACTGACTTTACTATGAGTCTAGAACTAGTTAGTCTGATGATTAGTCTACTGTTAGAGAAGCGTGCAGAATGTAGTGTGCCCATTTAAAGATTATACTCGTCTAACTGCTTATAATAAAAGAATTTACTATCATGCATAAACATATTTTGGGGTATCAGCTGACTTGGTGTCAATTGATCATGATAGTTCAAAATCTAGCAAAACATTATGCAATATCAACTGACTTGATGTCAGCTGATATAAGACATTTTTACTTTAAACATTTATGCTATGTAAATATGCACGTATGATGGCAGTTAATATAAAGCAATAGAGAACACCATCATTTATAGTGGTTCGGACCTCGTTGTCCTACATCCACTCTCACAGTCCAGTTGTGATATTAATCTTTTAACACTATAAAGGGTCTTGCCATATTTTACGTGCCAAGAGTAACACGTCTTGCTACTTTATAGTCTCAAGAGAAGACTTTGGATCCTTTGACACTTCCAAGTATACTCGATCTGGTAGTCATTGTGAGGGGCTAGCACTCTTACAATGATTTCACTTAACTTAACTTCTAAGGGTTTAGGATAGAATGTGGGTTTTTCGTGTATATGAACTAGATAAGAATTTCCCATACAATCCTATGGGATTGGGAGATTCTCACTAAGCTTAGGATGTATATAATGACAATACAAACTTAGATGATTATGGGTTCACTCACTGAGGTGAGGAGATACGTGTTGGATACTTCATTGAAGTTCTTCTTGAGCTCTACTGATTTGGTGAACGCTTATGCTTTTGCTCGACCTTGGCATCCCCTCTCTCGTATGTGAGATATGAATATGAACCCATATATATATAGTGTGGATTATGAATGTTATCGTTGGATGATGACAATCAAATCCCACAATTTTGGGAATCACAATCTTCCTTGATTGATTCATAAATGTTATCGTTGATATGTAATATTTAATATACCATTGGCTTTTCATTCTTGAGCCTTGTGTCGTGTCAACTTTTAGGTGTTTGTTGTTGCTTTCCTATTGATTCACATCAGCTATGATTAGACTCTTCAATACATGATGCAGATGACCTTTGACTTAGTTGATATTGGGTTTTGGTCTTCTGATCTTGACACTTAGGCTTCTGATTGTTTCTCCAGTTGTATGAGCCTTGGCTGTCTAGTAATGCAGGTCTGGTTCTCAGTTGTGTTTGGCCCTCTGCTGATTTTGGACCTCTGCTGATTTTGGTCCTCTGATGATTTTGGTCCTCAGCTGATTTTCCACAACTGTTTTTTCCACATTTGATTTTCCTTCTCTTCTGGTCTTCTTCTTCTTCTCTTCACTTCCTGAGCATAGGCTTGTCTCTCCATTACATCAGTTGGGTTCCCCTTCGGGTGATGCTAACCAGAAGATATCTATTACAAGATGAATAATGAAATTGTCTATACAATACAAACTTATCCTATTACAAGTTGATTTGGTTTATCAAAACAAAATATAGGGATATCAATATCCCAACCATTTCTCCCTTGTTGATATAACCAAATCATCTAACTAGATGAAACAAAGAGTGCTAGTGACCAAATAATAGTGCTGAATGAGTAAAACCATATGGCTTTTATATGATGACAATGAGATATTATCATTAGATGAGATAACTACATGTTATATCCAAAAGCTAAAAATAGATGAGTTTTATTATTATAGCACTTTACAAGCACGGACTTACCTAATCAGCTATTACAAAAACCTTATTTCTACTCTCAGCTGGTATATTGCACAATCAGACGACTTCCACTAAAGCTTGCTTGTTTTCGGTCTTCAAACAGCTAGATCACCTTGATCTTCTTATCTTGCTCATACGCGTGTAAATCCAAATAGGGTTAGAACTCAGATGAGTTGATGTTCCCCCTTAGCTGTTGACCTGTTCTGAAATACAAAAATCCAAAAACATACAAGTATGATTTTGTGAAAATATTATGCATGCAAAAAGTGGTTCTTTAAAAGATGGATATATTCAGGTGACCATTGAAAAATAAAATTTATGTAAATTTTCTTTTGAACAACTGCTCTAATACCAATTGATGGTCTCTATACATGGGGTATATATATGACGATTGTTTTAGAGAGTGTAAGAGAACAACTAACTTTACTAGATGACTTGGTCAACTGACTTTACTAGGAGTTTAGAACTAGTTAGTCTGATGATTAGTCTACTGATAGAGAAGCGTGCGGAATGTAGTGTACCCATTTAAAGATTATACTCGTCTAACTACTTACAATAAACAAATTACTTTTATGCATAAACATATTTTGGGTATCAGCTGACTTAGTGTCAACTGATCATCATAGTTCAGAATCTAGCAAAATATTATGCAATATCAGCTGACTTGATGTCAGCTGATAAAAGACATTTTTACTTTAAACATTTATGCTATGTAAATATGCATGTATGATGACAGTTAATATAAAAAATAGAGAACACCATCATTTATAGTGGTTCAGACCTCCTTGTCCTACATCCACTCTCACAACCCAGTTGTGATCCACCATCATTTATGTATGATGACACTTCCAAGTGTACTCGATCCGCTAGTCATTGTGAGAGGCTAACACTCCGATTTCTCTCAACTTAACTTCTAAGGGTTTAGGATAGAAGGTGGGTTTCGTATATATGAACTAGATGAGAATTTTCCCTACAATCCTAAGGGATTGGGAAATTCTCTCTAAGCTTAGGATGTATATAATGACAATACAGGCTTAGATGATTATGGGTTCACTCACTGAGGTAAGGAGATACGTGTTAGGTACTTCCTTGAAGTTCTTCTTGAGCTTTTCTGATTTGATGAACACTTATGTTTTTGCTCGACCTAAGCATCCCCTCGCCTGTATGTGAGATATGAATATGAACCCGTATATATATTCTGAATTATGATTGTTACCGTTGGATGATGACAATCAAATCCCACTATTTCGGGAATCACAAGCTTCCTTGATTGATTCAATTAAATGTTACCATTGCCACGTAACATTTAATGTACCATTGAATTTCCATTCTTGAGTCTTGTGTCGTGTTAGATTTTAGGTGTGTGGTGTCGCTTTCCTATTGGTCCACGTCATCTCTAATTAGACTCTTCAATACTTGATACAGATGGCCTTTGACTCAGCTTATCTTGGGTTCTGCTCTTCTGATCTTGACACTTAGGCTTCTAATTGTTTCCCCAGATGTTCGTATGAACCTTGGTTGTCTAGTAATGCAGGTCTGGTTCTCAGCTGTGTTTGGTCCTCTGTTGATTTTGGACCTCTTCTGATTTTAGTCCTCTAATCTCAACAAACATTGATCTATCGGTTGATTGCATGATGTGAGTATCAGCTGACTAAGGTATGCAAGAGTCTAGTCATCTGATCTCACTAATGGATTTCATCTTCAAGATTTTCTTATCTACAGTCTTATGTTTTTGTAGTCTCATGTTGATCTATTATGGTACCAGTTGACATATTGTCTGATTCCAAAAGACTAAGAGTTAAGTTGATCAATACATTTCACCTTTATAGACTAGATTTACAAATTAACTTAATACTAATTACATTTTTCTGTGGATGAATATCCTGACTTTTTTTTTTTTTTGAGTTCGTACCCCAATAGTGAATAACAATTTGAGTAAATATGTGATAATTAGAGGGTAAAGATAACATAGTGTGAACAATACTCCATTTGTCCAAACTTTATAAGTAAGTAGGGCAATTCTTACGGTAGTCAAATTTTACAAAGTGACTACATAGTCACTTTGTCGAATCGCTCCACGTGGCGTCGTAAACGTCGTAACGGTCTGCTACCTGTTATACATGTTTAAGTTATTTATATGATTTTTTAAATTGTATTTTGTTATTTACTATATTACCCTTCTTTTATTTAAATTATTTTTAAAATATATACATATATATATATATATATATTAGGTAAAATTACCGTTCTACCCTTTTTTATACAAATATTATTATTTTAAAAATTAAATAAACTAATCCAAATAATAATTAAATAATAGATTAGTTAAATTAGAAATTAGGTTTTTTGTCGTCCCCAATTCCCTTCCATCTAGTCTGGCACATTCTTAATGAAGTTTGTAGTATGAGTTCTCCCATAGGAAATGAAATTCAAGAGAATTTGAGATGTCATTCTATTCCTCATTAACTTGAACGAGGCATTAAAATAAATAATTGCTTCAGTAGCATTCTTTTTTAAACTTATGATAAATACAAAAACTCAAACATCACGCATCCACAGTATATTCCCTACATAGTGTGATAGTAATACTAATCTGAAATTAGAAATTAGGTTTTTTGTCGTCCCCACTTCCTTTGCTAAATTGCTAAATTCAGTTGCAAATTTTCTTTGAGGCATTTTGTCGAACACTTGTTGATCAATCAAGTTTCTATTTAATTTTAGTCAATTTAAAAAATAATTAATACTAAACAACTCAACCCCAATTTTAACAACCCAAAGTTTGAGTGTAGAATTCAAGAAATCGAGCATAGAACTCGTAAACAAAATCAATCAGAGAAAATTGAAAATTCTAACAAGAATTTCAAAATCAGTCGGCGGTGGCTGGTAGGCGGCGCGGAAGCTGAGCGGCGGAGGCTAGCAGGCGGCGAATGATGGGTCGCAGGGAGGAAAAAAACAGATGAAATTGAAAACTCATGTATTAACTAGGTTTTAATGAATTTGATTTCTTTAAGGTTTAATTTGATTTGTTTTGTTTTTTTTTTTAATAAATTGATTTGATTTAATTTTTTGTTATTAATTTTATCAATATCATAAGGGTAAATATGTAATTTTAACATTACATATTTTAATTACATAATAAATATAATAAATTATTTTATTGTATAAGGATAAAAATGTAATTTTACATTAATATATTTTAATTAATTTAATTTAATAGAAAATACAAATTTATGATACATTACGACACATACGATGAATATATACCGTAAATTGTACAAAAGGTAACAGGTCATCAAGTTTAAGCCTTTAGATTAGATTTTTATATAATGGCTTAGATTAATTGACTACGGTAATCATTACGACACCTTACGATACCCTAACTACATGTAGGAGGTCCCAAGTAAGTATTCATTTTTTTGTCCGTCTAAACTTAATATCACATTTCCATAATGGAAATAATTATTTTCTTAATACCCTAATACATCATTCACTTTTTATTTTACACATTTACTTTATATATAAAAAATTAATATTTTTTAAACCCCGTGAAAATGAATTATACATACAAAATTTAGACGGGGAGAGTATTATTTTTTAATATGAATGAGAATAATGAAATTTGACAACTAAAAAAAGAAAAAATAATAATTAAATTTGAGGGTGGGAATATTATTTGTGTATAGGTACTAACACCCCATAAAATATTATACAATCCCAAATATTAATTATTCACACCCCACTAAAATTACAAAAAAAAAATATATATATTATTAATCACACCCCAATTCATTCCTATTTACCCTCCGCCTCTCCAAACAAATAAAAATTAAATCAAAACTAAAAAAACATTATAAAAATAAACTAAATCTTCAAAAGTATATAAATTTTAAAAATCAATTAACAAAAAAAATATTCAATAATAAGAAAAAAATAAATAAAAGTTGAAAATATTTAAAAAAATCAACTAAATATTAAAAATTATTTGAATGAAAAATCAATTAAAAAATCTAAAACGTTAAGAAAATCAACTAAAATTTCAAAATCAATTAATTCAAAATAAAATCATAAAAATATTAAATAAATCAAACAAAATTTTAAAAATAATTAAATTAAAGACATTAATTAAGAATTCATATTTAAATAAAAACTAAATAAACTAAAAAATGAAAGAAAACCCAAATCAACCTTAAATAATTATTAAATAAAAAAATTCAAAAATAAAATAAAGCTAAATAAAATATTTTTTAAAAAAAACAATAAATCTTCAAATATTATTTAATTAATTAACTTTTTAGCTTTAATTATTTTTTGAAGATTTATAATTAATTTAATTAATTTTGAAGATTTATGTGATTTTTTAAATTTACTTTTTATATTTTATTTACATTTCAGATAATTCGAATTCTTATTTTTTTATTTTATTTTTTATTTTTAATTATTTTTGAAGATTTTTTTTAAATATTTTTACAATTTTATTTAAATTTAATTTATTTTTAAAATTTTTATTTGATTTATTTAATATATTTATATTTTATTATTTAATTTTTTTTTTAATTTTCATGTTTTACTTCTCAGATTTTTTCAAAAATATTAATTTATTTATTTAAATTAATTTTTTAAAAGATTTAGTCGATTTTTTTAAAACAAAATCAAATTATAAATATATTTTTTTCAGATTTTTTCAATTTTTTTAAAATTAATTTATTTTCTATTTATATGAGAGTCACATAGTAATTTTATACATATCTATTTTTCTTTTTAAAATTATGCAATATGTATAGAGTATTATATATATATATATATATATATATATATATTTTTATTTTTTTTTTTCAAATATACTATGAGCCCATATTGGAATGAATTTAACCATTTTTCAAGTTACAACCATTTCCCAGGGTATTGGTATAATTCCATTTAGCTTTCAAGTCTACTACACTAGCAACTAGGAATATCTTTTTCCACAATTGGATCAAACTTAGTCTTTTGGCCAATGAATATTTGAAGGAAGTGGTAAAAGAATCTTGACTTTATATATTCTACTTTTTTCTCAAGGTTATTTCACCAATTGGATGAATAGAATATATATTCCTGTATTTTGAAAGCCAATTGGCAGTGGTTATATAATAATGCATGTATATTCATATTCTATCTTTAGAACTAGGAATAGATGAATCCAGAGTATGACCAGATGTGACACTCACTCACTCACTCTTATATTTTATTTTATTTTATTTTAAGAGTATAATAATTAATAAGAATTAAAAGGGAAAATAGTAACAAAAAAAAAATTGTCCATCAAATTAGTGGTTACCGAAAAGTGATAATCATGTTAGAGAGGTAGCAAATAAGTCTTCAAAAAATGTAATTTCATCGTTCTTCACCACCTTCATACATATTTTTCGACAAATTAAGGAACATGTGATTTATCAAATTGTTCGTCTCTTTAAACTCGTCAATTTGATACCTTCAATTGTCAGTTTCGTACACTACATGTTCTCATATTTAAGTTTTAATGATTCATTAACGTTCTTTTTTCGGCGATCAAAATTAAAAAAAAAATACTAGTGAATTGAAGATCATATCATATATCAAATTGTTCGTCTTTCCAAGTCTATCATTTCCATATACGTCTAATACTTTCTGAAAAGTACTTTATTGACGCAGTTAAAATTCATTTGCGAATCAAGATTGTTTCCTACCATTTTTTAGTTAAAAGAAAGAAAAGTCATATATCAAAATTACAGTATTGGAGAGAAAAAGTTTGACATTAAACTTGATCTTTGATATGCCGAAAAAATGTTAATTTTTTTGCATTCGAAAATTGAGGTTAATTAATCGTTCAAACTTAATTTTGTTGAGCTATAGTACAAAAATCGAGCAATTGTAGGTACCAATATGATGGGGGTTAGAGAGATGAAATTATATCACACGTTCTTTTATTCGCTAGAAAACTGAACGATGGTGGAATTTATATTTTCCGACGAATTTTGACATAAATTGCGTGAAGTAGGTAAATGATGGCATAAATTTGGACAATTTTTGCTACCTCTAACCATTGATCCCTGACAACTGGTTGGTCAGAGGCTCAGAGCTGAAATGTCATAGGAGCAACACTCTATTAGACTTGGTAATTATAAAGGGCATATGGGTGAACGTTTTTTCTTTCTTTCTTTAAAGGTGTTATTGATCAATATAACAAAATTAATAGACATTGTACACTAGATCTTCAATTCAAGTGAGATCAATTTACAAATGTTGTTCCTCCTAGTCGTGAGGAAGTGCAAACCAAATTTATATTCTCGATACAACACAACACTTCACATTAAAATATTTTTGCACCAAAAAAATTGAAGACGAAGAGGCCACAAAAAAACTTGAGAATAAACAAGTCCAAAAAAGAACGGATGAAAACAAGTTGCACTTTTCTCGTTAGAGTTAGAGGTGAGTTGTTTAATGAACTATCATTGAATACCTCTATCCATAAATGTTACTCTCTCTATCCCATAATAATTTTCACAGGTAGATGGACATACATATTAAGAAAGTATAATAATGAGTAGAGTTTTGAGATGTAATTTTATAAATCTTTATGTATAAACTAAATAAATAAGTTTACTTTTGTGTATGTGTGGAGAAAAAGTAACGACATTTGTGTAAAATTGAGAATATTGTGAGAGTGGAGTTTATAAAGAGTTTTCATTTTTAAATGTGTGAAAGTTATTATAGAACGTAAAAAAAAAAAAAGTGTAAAAGTTATTGTAAAACTGAGTGAGTATCATGCACTACAAAAATGAACCTAATGTGTGGTCTAAAAATGCACACACTGGGTACCTTTGGAATGAATTATAATGCCTTTGCCACTAGGTAGTATATCAACTTAGGTTGCTTTTGGGGCTGCATAGCATTTATTTTTTACTGGTTTCAGCATATTCTGATCTCCTTTGATGTTCTTCATGTTTAGGTGAGCATATCTCTTATACCGCCTTTATAAAATGTTTAGCTTTTTTTAATAAAAATATAAAAAGCACGAAAATGTATACATACATGTTACACTAATATTTTAAATTATATTTTACTTTTTTACAATTTATATTAATATTATAGAGTAGAACTGTCGAGACTGACCGAAGGAGAAGGGCGGGCTAAAATTGCAAAAGTCCTCCAATTGGTGGGGCGGTCAGTCAATTTGCTATGTGGGCTGCCAAAACCCCAACCCATATCATAAAGGGGTGGGCAACAGGTTTTGATGAGCCAACCCCTTTTTTTTTTATTATTAAATTCATCATTTTCATTTTTAAAATTCAAAGTTTTTTAATATTTGTCTCCTAATGCGTGCTTATTATTAAATCTACTATCCTAATCTAAGATTTACTAATGAAACAATAATTAGAAGGTCGACGTCTGACGTTAGAACTGAAATAAGCGGCGCGAATATCGCGGGTTTTGTTGGGAAATTAATTCCTCCAAGGGCAGACAAAAATAAACAAGAAATAAAATGGAGAGATAACACAATCAATAACACAAGAATTTAACGTGGAAACTCCAAAACCGGAGAAAAACCACGACCCACCAAAGAGATCACTATATGATAAATTTTTACAATCACACAGAATTCCTCTCTTTTGACACTCAACCCTCCTACACTCTTTCAAGTCTACAATGACTCTCACCTTTCTCTCACGAGACTCTATTACAAGATAATATAAGAAAGGACTTTAAACTAGAATCAAATACAAGACTAAAGTGTATTAATTGGTGCACTTGTAACAAAGACCTAAGGACTCCTTATATAGGATTAGGAAGTCCTCCCTTCTTCCCTCACATCCGATGTGGGACAAAAATACCTTTTAAAAAACTCTTTTTATTTTAGCACAAGCCCAAGCCCAACAAACTCCACCTTGATAAAATAAAAGAAAGCTCCATTGTCTTTACCGACAAACATGATTCTTAAACCAAAGAACCAACATTCTCAAAACAGAGAACACCTACACCACCATATGAGTAGAACACTTAGAATCACACATTCTAAGAATTTCCTTCGACCTCCTTTTATTTTAGCACAAGTCCAACAAACTCCACCTTGATAAAATAAAAGAAAACTCCATTGTCTTCACCGACAATCATGATTCTTAAACCAAAGAACCAACATTCTCAAAACAGAGAACACCTACTCCACCATATGAGTAGAACACTTAGAATCACCCATTCTAAGAATTTCCTTCGACACATGTCGAAAATACCTGCTGAAATTTATGGTGCAACTTCTAACGTTTGGCATTCCTAGAAGTCCTTCAGCCATCGACATCTTTCACCACACACCTTGCATCCTTGCCAAACCAATGCACATGTGGTCCAGATAACGTCATCACATCCTTTTTCATGACAGTTGGACATGCCATAAGGATGTTCATTTCCTCAATCAGAGGTACTATCACAACGTTAGCAACTTTTTCGGAGCCATTTGCCGCCACCGCTCCACCTTGATTAACTTCACCTTGTGTACACCAGATTGTATCATTATATCCTTAACTTGCACTTGCCACAAGCTAAAACTGATTCTTCCATCAAATTTCTCCATGTCATACTTCATTGCCTCAAAGTATTTGACATACCGTTTCTCCGCCCTTAAACAACCGTCTCAAAAGAGACCCCCGAACCTCTCTAAAAAATCTTTTCTGATGTGGAAGATCAGACTACGCTGCAACCACAGAGCATACTAAGAAATAAATAGAGACTAAACCCGGGCTCTGATACCACTTGTTGGGAAATTAATTCCCCCAAGGGCAAACAAAAATAAACAAGAAATAAAATGGAGAGATAACACAATCAACAACACAAGAATTTAACGTGGAAACTCCAAAACCGGAGAAAAACCACGACCCACCAAAGAGATCACTATATAATAAATTTTTACAATCACACAGAATTCCTCTCTTTTGACACTCAACCCTCCTACACTCTTTCAAGTCTACAATGACTCTCACCTTTCTCTCACGAGACTCTATTACAATAGAATATAAGAAAGGACTTTGAACTAGAATCAAATACAAAACTAAAGCGTATTAATTGGTGCACTTGTATCAAAGACCTAAGGACTCCTTATATAGGATTAGGAAGTCCTCCCTTCTTTCCTCACATCCGATGTGGGACAAAAATACCTTTTAAAAAACTCCTTTTATTTTAGCACAAGCCCAAGCCCAACAGGTTTGTGATGCGAGACGAAGACTTGTTGTGTGCGTCAAAATTTGGTGTGCTGTCGTCGGCACCCAAAAATAATTTTTTAACTACCCACTAATATAGTAGGGCAAGTAAGAGTCGATCCACAGGAAACGTTGTAATTTAATCGAATTAACTTGTGTACGAAAGTGTTGGGAATAAAATGATTTTGATTTAGATACCAAAACCCCTGATTGATGATGTTCAGATTAGTTGAGATATGCTCAAGTCTAAGTTCAGACAAGTTGTCCCAGAACACTTGAGTAAGTAGAATGCTTAAGTCAAAAATCTCAGAAATGTTGTTGAGATTTTAGAGTTCAGGATAGTTGTCCAAAGCTGAATGTTAAGCAGCTTGATATGTATTAAGTTTTCTAGGCCAAAGTTGCTGATCTTGCAAGACAAGCTATAACAGTGGACAACTAAGCTGAAGAGGTCAAGCATGCTAAGGCAATGATCATAAATGCATATCATGCCTGAACCAAGCATTGAAGACTTGAAGCATTAAAGAGTGAAGCATTGAATGAATGTTGGAATATTCTCAATTGCAGCAGGAATATTCTCAATGTTCAGGGAGCTTGTCCCATCTGACCGTTGGTTGAGTGTAGCTTCTGCCACAAATCAACCTTGGGAAATGTGCATATTTGGAAACTGACACAAGTCTTCTCACCCGCATTTCTCAGAAGTCAACACATTCATTCAAGCAACCATTGAAGAGGTCTTTTACACAGTGGATAAAAGGATGCCAAACTTCATAGCCGTTTCAATGATGCTACAAATAGACAAGTTTGAATTGCTATCCCTCCAACGGTTAGCTGCTCAAACTTGCCTATAAATACAGAGGTGATCAAGGGATTCAATTATCCAACTACAAGCTATCAAACTATCATCAAGCTTTCAAAGGAAACCAAGCTGTTCTCTAGAATCCCAAGTTTCCTGAATCACTTCATCAAGCTAAGCCAATCTTTGTAAAATATCCAAAGCTTAGCATTGAGATATCCTAAGCCTTTACACTGCTCTTATTGTAAAGGATATCTCTACTAGTTGGAACCAAACCTCAAACCCTTATCTCATTTAGTGAAGAAAGTGTTTGTTGTAGAAGTGAGGAGTTAAGGATTGTTATTGTGAAACACATTCTTAACTCAGAGAGATTGAGCACTAGGACTCAGATTATCCTAGGGATCAAAACACTAAGAGAGTGTTGTTGATCAGTGCACCTTGGCACTATAAAACAAGCTAATTCCATTGTGAAGGAATTATCCTGTTCAATCAGGGAAAGTGGGTGTAGGAGCTTGAGTCTCTGAACCACTATAAACTTGTGTGCTATTTACTTACTGCATTCTTTATTCACTTACATTCTAACTTATTTCAAAGACCAAAATTCAGTAAGTTAAGAAAAACTGTTTTGGACAAAGTCCCTGATAATTGTATTTTTCAGAAATTAAATTGGAGTATCTCTTTAAGTCAAAAGGCCAACCACATTCCGCACTTAGCAACTCTTTTAGATATTTAGCCAACTGATCACTAAATAGTAATCAGTAGGACAAGTATCTATCAAAGTTCTCACTCAGGCTAGTTGTGAGACAACTTGCCTGAAAAAAACCAATTTGTCAAAAAGAAAAGAATTTGCATACACAAGTGCATTCCCCCCCCCCCCATACACTTGTGTTATACTCCACCAAGGACCAACAATTGGTATCAGAGCGGGGGTTCAAAGACCACTGTCTCTGAAGAGTCAACTGTTTTTCAAAAACTCACATTACTTCTGTGGTCACTAAACTGATCCAAATTTCTGAAAAATCTACTTGTATTTTCCTTTGTCTATCTGTATAAAAATGGCTAACAATGCAGTTCCAGGAGATGCTGTCAACACCATCAACAACATGGGTCCAAACCAAGTCAATCATATTTCTCATCACAAATTGCCAATGTTCTCAATTGAGAATTATGATTTCTGGAAGATCAGGATGAGAGCACATCTTGCCTGCCAGCATGATGAAATGCTCAAAGTCATCACTAGAGGACCATTCACCTTCACCAAGCTCAATCCCAAGGTCACTGATGCTCAAAAAGCAGACCCAAGAGAACTTTTGCCAAAAGATGAGGATGAGCTGACAGCAGAAGAGAGAAAAAGGCACAATCTGAACTACATTGCCATGAACACCCTGTACCAGACTATTCCAGATGCAGTGATGGAAAGAGTGTATCACTGCACCACAGCAAAGGAGATCTGGGATACCCTAGCACTTATGTGTGAAGGTACCCAAAAGATAAAGGAAAACAAGCTTCAAGTGGCTATCCAAAAGTATGAGCAATTCACTATGGAGCCAAATGAAACTATTGATCATCTTGATGGCAGATTCACTGACATCATGAATGAGATGAATTATTTGGGCAAGTTCTATGCCAAAAGAGAAGTTGCCTTGAAGATTCTGAGAAGTCTCACATCAAAGTGGGACATATATTCTGTCATGATGCAAAATACCAGCAATCTTGACAACATGCCAATGCAACAAGTATTCTCTGAACTCAAAGCATATGAGTTTGATCTCAACAGAAAGAAGGTGCATGATGAGCCATCTTCCTCAAGCAAAGGTGTTGCCTTCAAAGCCACTGAAACAGAGAAGAAAAATTCTCAAAGATCTTCTCAATCTGTTTCAAAATCTGAAATGAAGGAGGAGCTGGCACTCATGGCAAGGAGATTTGAGAAGCTCAACTCCAGAACCAGAAGGAGATTCAGTTCTCCTGACAACAAATCAGAGGACAAAGTCTCTGATGAAAAGAAAGAAGACATATATGCTGATAAAAAGAAGTACAGCAAAGGTGAACCATCATCATCAAGAAGGAAGGAGTCCTCAAGCAAGAAAAATGATGATGAAGATGTGTGCTACAACTGCCAGAAAAAGGGTCACTTTCAGTATGATTGTCCTGACCTAAGTGCCAAAGAAAGAAAAGAAAGGCAAAACAAAAGAGACAAGAGGATGAACAACAGGAAGGCCATGGTAGCTGGAGAATCAGCAAGTGAAGAGAGTGTCTACTCTTCTGATGATGGACTGTTCTCCAACAGTGACAGTGATGATGACTGCCAAATGGCATTTGAAAATGAAGAGGTATGTTCATCTTCCAATCTTTCAATTAACACACATGAATCTAGTGAAATCCACCTTGACTTTGAAAAGTTGTTGGAAGATTTCACCAGAATGCAAGAAGTATGCAATATGGCACTGAGAGAAAATGAACAGTTGAGGTCTAAAGTTAAAATGCCCAATCTTCCTGAATCTGAGGTTGACATTAAATCATCTGAGTTGTATCAGCAGATCGTGAGAGAACATGGAGAAATATCTCTCAAAGTCTCTGAACAACAAAAGTTGATTGATGAACAAAGTCTGATTCTAAAGAAAAAGGATTCTGACTTTAGAACTCTTCAAGCTAAATTTGAAAATCTCTCAAGTGAATTTGATACTCTAAAATTAAGTGAGGGGAGCTTAAAATGAAAATGTCTGCCTTGAACAAATCTGCTAAGGCAATAGAGGAAATTCAAGGGTTTCAAAGGCCATTTGCTCAAAAGGGTGGATTAGGCTATAATCCATTTGAACCCTCACCTGGTCTTAGTATTGCCTCCTCAAGCAATTCTAAGATGACTTTTGTAAGATCAGTGGCTCAACAAAATGAAATGGAAGTAAATCAACCATTGATCAAGGATAAGGGTAAAGAAATTTTTATACCAGCTCAAGTGAACAATGTCCCTAAACCCATACCTAAGGAAAAGGTTAAAGACATTGCTTACAGGAGAAATGAGGTTCAGAAAGGTAGAACCAATGGAAGGTCAACCTATCTGAATTCTCATCAGAAGAGTTGTCCAAAATCTGTTCAGAAAAGGCCAACTCAAATGAGGCAACCTCAACTGAATGGACTGAGGCCCAACCCTCTGACAGGTATAAAACTTTTAGAAAGCCTGAACCTCACATGCCAAGAGGAAAAGGCCATCCAAACTCCTATCCACAAAGGTCTTTCCAAGCTGCACCTAAGTCTAGTAACTTCAGGAGAAATGTCCCAAGGAAATTCACCAACTCTCCTGAACCTTACAAGACCAACACTTATACACAGAAGCCACCCAAGGCATTTAAGGGTCAAACTGTGTATCTAGATGTAAATGGAAACCAAGTCAGTCACTTTGAGTCAATCAGAGTAATCAGGCAGATTTGGGTTCCAAAAGGTACAGCTAACCCTCTAGGACCCAACACTCAAAGGGTACCTAAATTTTGACTTTGCAGGGCTGCAAGGACCACAAGATGAAGAGAAGCATCAACAAGAAAACAGCATGGTACTTGGACAGTGGATGTTCAAGACACATGACTGGGAACAAAGAGCTTCTCTCAGAATTTATAGAAAAAGATGGTCCTTCAGTAACCTTTGGAGACAGCTCTCAAGGAATCACAAGGGGCTATGGTACATTAAACATTGGTAGTGTCAAAATTACTGATGTCTCATATGTCCTAGGCCTAAAATACAACTTGCTGTCTATAAGTCAAATTTGTGATAAATGATATAGTGTTGAATTTGCACCAAATGAATGTATTATCAAAAATAATTCAACACAACAGGTGCTACTAACAGGGGTGAGAAAGGGAAATGTTTATTTTGCAGATTGGAGCAAAACCCCTGAAGCAGTCTGTCTTGTTGCCAAAAGCACAAATGAGCAAAGCTGGCTCTGGCACAAGAGATTGAATCATCTGAATTTCAAAACCATCAACAAGATTGCAAGAAACTCTCTAGTTAAAGGGATGCCTAGTCAAGTGTTCACCAAAGAACATATATGCCAGCCATGTCAGGAAGGAAAGCATATCAAAGCTTCATTCAAAGGAAAACCTGTCATCTCAACTAAGAGAGTTCTTCAACTGCTGCATATGGACTTGTTTGGCCCAATTATTCCAGTAAGTTTAAATGGAATAAAATATGCATTAGTTGTTGTTGATGATTTTTCGAAGTACACTTGGGTAGTATTCTTGTTAAACAAAAAGGAGACCCAAGTCAAGCTACCTGAATTGATGATGAGATTGAGCAATGAAAAAGGCCTAAGCATTGTCAAAATCAGATCTGACAAAGGCACAGAATTCATAAACTCATACATCAATGAGTACTGCAGCAAGAATGGCATCACTCATGAAACTTCAGCAGCAAGAATACCTCAACAAAATGGGGTTGCTGAAAGAAGGAACAGAACCTTGAAAGAGGCATCAAGAACATTGATTGCTGAATCTAAATTGCCTATAAGGTTCTGGGCTGAAGCCATTAGCACTGCATGTCACACTCAAAACAGGTCCTTGATTACCAAAGGACAAGGTAAAACCCCATATCAAATATGGAAAGGTAGATTTCCCACTGTTGCTTATTTCCATATATTTGGTTGTAAGTGTTTCATTCATAATAATGGGAAAGAACAATTGAAAGCTTTTGACAGCAAAGCTGATGAAGGAATATTTGTTGGATATTCACAAATCAGCAAGGCTTACAGAGTTTACAATTGCAAAACCCTTATTGTAGAAGAAACACGTCATGTTGTGTTTGATGAATCTGTTAATGAGCTCAGGGATAGAAACCTGAATATTGATGAGATAACACAAAGAACAACCAGATTAAGGCTTCAAAGCAAGGAAACAGTGTTTGTAGATGTTGCCCAGCCTGAACTTCATGAAAATAAAAAACTAGACAACCTACCTGATGGCAATCAACCAGAAGTCAACCAACCTGAAGGATAAATTGAACTGACTGACCCCATCCCAGTTCAAAACCAGGTAACAACTACCAATGAAGAAGCAGGCAATGCTGAGGTAGTTAATGGATCCAATATTCAAGGGGGAACCAATGAAAATGTCAACTTATCTGACAATGAGGACAACACTCCTGAATATGATCCTGAACTTGATCCTTTAATTAACTTTCCTGAATTTAATGAATCTAGTGATCCAACTTCAGATGAGGACAATCCTCCTGAAAGGATTAGGTCTAGAAGGACTTGGTTGCAAGACCACCCCTCTAGCCTGATACTTGGTAATCCAAGTGAAGGGATCAAAACTAGAAGATTTCATAGAGAAAGTGCTTTGTTTTGTTGTTTCCTTTCAGAACAGGAACCAAAAGACATTGAGGAAGCACTACAAGATACCAACTGGATCATAGCCATGCAAGAGGAGCTGAACCAGTTTACCAGAAATGAAGTTTGGGAGCTGGTAGATAGGCCAACTCATCAAGATGTCATTGGAACCAAATGGGTGTTCAAAAATAAGAAAAATGAAAATGACATTATTGTGAGAAACAAAGCAAGACTGGTGGCCAAAGGATATTGTCAATCTGAAGGGATTGATTATGATGAGACTTTTGCTCCAGTGGCCAGACTTGAGGCAATCAGACTCTTCTTAGCATATGCAGCCCACATGAGATTCAAAGTGTATCAAATGGATGTGAAGAGTGCATTTCTCAATGGGGTGCTCAAAGAAGAAGTATATGTTGAACAGCCCCCAGGATTTGAAGAAGGAGACTAGGTGTACAGATTGAAGAAAGCCCTCTATGGCTTAAAGCAAGCTCCAAGAGCTTGGTATGACACCTTATCACAGTTTCTTCTAGATCATGGTTTTGTCAAAGGCACTGTTGACAGAACCTTGTTCAGAATCTGTGAAGGAGATGATATTTTGTTAGTCCAAATCTATGTGGATGACATTATATTTGGATCTCCAAATGAGAAGTTGTGTGAGAAGTTCTCCAAACTCATGCAAAGCAAATTTGAGATGTCCATGATGGGATTGATGAATTTCTTCTTAGGACTTCAAGTAACACAGTCTAAGAAAGGAATTTTCATCAATCAGGCCAAGTATACAAGGGACATGATCAAGAAATTTGGATGTGCTTCAAGCAAGCCAGTCAGAATTCCTATGAATACTAACTGGAAAATGGATCCTGATGAAAGTGGAGAATCAACAAAATCCACTAACTACAGAGGAATCATAGGATCCTTGCTATATCTCACTGCAAGCGGGCCTGATATTACATTTGCAGTTGGAGTATGTGCAAGATTTCAAGCTAATCCAAAGAAGAGCCATCTTGATGCTGCCAAGAGAATTCTAAGATATCTCAAGGGATCTGAGAATCTTGGATTATGGTATCCAGCTGATGACAACATTGAGCTCACTGGATATTCAGATGCAGACTATGGAGGATGTAGAATTGACAGGAAATCCACCTCTGGAACTTGTCAATTCTTGGGCAGCAAGTTTATCTCATGGTTCTCCAAGAAGCAAAATACAGTTGCAACTTCAACAATTGAAGCAGAATATGTAGCAGCTGGAAGTTGTAGTGCTCAGATACTCTGGCTCAGGCAACAATTGAGAGATTACAAAGTCATCTCAAATGAAGTGCCAATATTCTGTGACAACAATAGTGCAATTTCTATCTCACAGAATCCAGTGCTCCACACCAGATGCAAGCATGTTGATATCAAACATCATTTTATAAGGGATCATGTGGAAAAGAGAGATATCAAGCTTATCAAAATTCACACTGATAAGCAAAAAGCTGATATCTTGACTAAACCATTGGCTGAAGCAAGGTTCTTGGAACTTTCAGCTGAATTAGGGTTACTTGATCCAGGAAAGATGGAGGAATGAAGGAAGAAAGCTCAAATGAAGGGGGAAGTTCATTAAAATGAACTTCAGCAAGGTTGACCAACCTCACTGAAGCAATCTGTCAAAAAGGGAAACTCAGCAAAGTTGTCCTTATGGTGTTCAGCAATGTTGGTCAGAAGCTTTGTCCTAGTGGGACCCAGTCAGCAACATTGGGACCCACTCAGGCATGTTAGTCAGACAGGTTGACCAAGAGAGAAGTCGAAACACATCTCAGGACGATTGTCCGAATTAATTGGATAATCATTGCTATTATTAGCATTGATTAGACATTTAAAAGGGTTCTTGGTCTAAGAGTAGGTCATTTTAGGATGGCGTGTACTATGAAGATCTTTGCCCCCAAAATGGCAAATCAGCATTAAATGCAAAATCTTAATTAAGATTTCATGAATTATTGAGCCATCATCAAGGCCATTGATTTGCATTAAAACTCCATCAAACCGCTGAAAGCCCACTACCCCACTTTATCCAATTGGTTCTTCATAATTACCCACTTTTATATTCTATTAACCAACGGTTAATAAATCCCATTCATATATAAACTCCTCGATTTTTACTTTCTTCCTCACGCACTCATATTTCCAAACTCTTAAGATTTTCAAAACCTCTCAACCTGCAACTTTTCTCCAAAACCATTATGTCTCTCAAAATAATCCATGGCTCCCAAAATCAAGAGAGAAGAACTTGTAGATTTCAATGACTCCTCCTTGGACATTGATTTCTCCTATCTTAGCAATCCAAACTCACTTTGGTTTGAAAAGCTAGTTGCTTTTGACAGCCCAGACACAGAAGTTCATCAAGTCCTTCAATGGCTAAGGGAGGCAGGACTTGAGAAATTCCTTGGCACCAAGCCTGATTCCTGCCTGAATCCATTCATGGCAGAATTCTTTGCCTATCTCAGATGGAAGGGCAAAAAGGGTGATGTATGCACCAAACTGACATATGCTGAAGAAGATGAAGAAGAAGAAAGCCAGCACACCATCATCTTCACTGCTGAGGATCTGGATGCTAGCTTTGGGCTACCTTCAGAAGGCCAGAATCCAGAGATGTATAAAGAAGAAGATGATCAGGAGTTCTACTATCCATGGATGATAGAACCTAAGAAAGTTGTAAGTGCTCAGAACAAGAACACTTTGAAGCCAGTGTTTAGCCACTTGTTTGATTGTGTGGTAAAAAGTTGTTAAGCCACTCTGGGAGTGTTGAACAAATAAGTATGCCTAAATTGAGAGTGATGGCTGCTGTGATTGACTCTGCTGAGAAGAGAGTCAAGTTCAACTAGAAAAATTTCATTCTAGACAAGATGATGAATGAAAAGTTTAAGTTCAAAGAGGTGAAGCACCACAAGGTGGTAGTTGATGGGAGACTCCAATTTTGCACAAGAGCTAGCCTGCTCTTAGAAAGATTTGCACATTACACCCACCTCCAAGCCAAGCCAAAGCCTTTTCCAGCTCAAAAGGTGATGTTTAGGAAGCTGTCTTCTAAGACAGAAAAGAGGAAGCAGGATGCAGCTTCCAAGAAAGCAGGTGCTGTTGTTCCCACAACCAGAACTTCTCCAAGGAAGAGAAAAGCTCAACCACTAAAAGCTCAGCCAAAGTTGAAGAAGATGAAGAAGATTCTGAGTGAATCTCCCCCAGAAAGCCAGTCAAGAAGTGGAGGAGCCACTTCTGAAGAGATTGAAAAGGTTGCTGAAGAAGGAGTCAATCCTCCTGAAGAAAGTGAAGAAGTCAGAGAGGTTGTCCCCTTGCAACCTGAGTCTGTAACAGAGTTTAGGGACCTTGATAAGCCAACAAGGTCAGAAAGAAGAAGAAGAATCATCAAAACTTCTGAGAAGCAGAAGTTGATGGAAGAGGAGAAGAAAAAGAAGGAATTTTTCAAGGAGATTAGACAAGCAAGTAGGTCTAACTCCAAGTCCAAATCAAAGCCCAACAGCCTTGAAGCCAACTCTCCTGATATTCAGTCTCAAAGAATATCTCCATCAAGGCATGAAGAAGAGGAGTGCAAAACTCCTGAAGATGCCCCAATTATTGCAAAGAAAGTTTACTCTCCTGAAGGTGCTCCTGATAGGACAGGAATTGATGTGTTAGCTGATTTAGCTGACATTGAAGATAGGCCATTCTCCCCCCTTGATCCCAGACTTTTGTCTTACACCAAGCTTCTTGAAACTGCTCTTCAAGAAGGTGATCAACTTACTCTCCCACCCATTCCAGCCATTCCAATTACCTCTTCAGGAACATTGCTCTCAAAAGCACCTGAATCCCAACTTGTTTTAAACCCTTCTGAACCCAACCTACCTAAATCCCAACCCAACTTACCTGAATCCCAATCCAACCCTCCTGAATCCCAAACCAACTCTTCTGGAGATGAAAGTGGTGATGAGTACACCTATGAGGGGATGCTGAGGCAGATTGCCAAAGCCAATGTGGATGAATTATATCCAGGGTTGAAGGATTATCCTAGGCTGCAACAACAGTTCTATGATCTCAGAGCTCTTGTTGAGATCAAGGATAGGACTATGGTAGAAATAGCTCAGGCTATTCAGGATAAAGGAGCAAGCTGGTGGCAGGTTGAAGAGAACAGGTTCTTGCACTTTGCAAATGTGAAGAAATCCAGTGTGTTGACCACTGAGGCCTTGTTCTGCACCATTGTTCATGAGAAGGTGCTTGCTGAGAGAGAAAGAATTGCACAGGGACTCAGGCACCCTGATAGTCCATCTAATGATGATAATGATGATGTTGATGATAACACCAATCCCAACCCTCCAGGCCTCAACTCTGCTCAGATTCAGTAGCTGTCACCATTGAGCAATTTTTTGCAGATGCCTCTCTTATAGAAATCCCAGTTGATGCTGACATAGACCTAGAAGCAGTCTCAGCAAATGTGTTCACCTTGAACAAGATCTAATTTGAGCAAGCAAATGCAACTGAGGCTAGCTTGCAAATTGCATCAAAAACTGCAACATCCATTGAGCAACAGTCAGAGAAGTTGGATACTTTGGTCAGGGAAGTTGAGAAAGCTCATGCTGCAACAGTAGACACCCTTGATGACCAAGGCAAAACTCTTGCCTCTGTGGAGATGAGGCTTACTGGCTCAGAGGAAGTAATCTTGCCAACACTGGATGCAAGGATTTGTGGTGTTGAAACTGGACTGCAAAAAGTTTCAACAGAAGTAACAAAGGCAAAGGAAGAGATGGTGAAGTTCACAAAATCTGTGCAGAAAGAGCAGAAGGGCCTTAAATATTTGTACAAGCATAATGTGAGAGCCTTGAGAAGGACAATCAAAGATGCATTAAGGCAAAGAACTGCTACACAGAGAAAGAAGGCTGAAGAATTGAAAGCTGCAATGGTGAAAGAGGCTGCAGAGAAGTTCACTGTTGAACTTATGGCCAAAGTGTCTGATCAAGTTGTGACCAACCTCACTGATCAACTTCAGGCCAAACTTGATCAATCACTGAAAGCCACTTTAGATGCCATTGTTGCTCAAAAGATGAAACCTGTTCACACATTCTTGAGCATGACAGATGACAAAATGCAAAACATTCATGATGAGAATGTTTACCTACTGCAGGAGTTGAAGTCCCTCACTCATGCTCACTCACATCTCTCTGTCACTATAAGTGACTTGAAGCCCCAGTGTTTTGATAATGCCAAAAAGGGGGAAAGAGAGAGAGCTAGGGCAAAGAGAACCTTGGTTATTGGTGAATCCAAAGGAAAGGAGAAGGTCCCTGATGTTGAGGAGGAGGCAGTAGAAGACATTGGGAAAGGCAAAGGCCCAATGAACATTGATAATTTGACTGAAGAAGAGCAAATTGAAATTGCTGTCAAGGAATCTATGATGTCAGCTATGGAAAGTCAGGCAAGGAGACTTCAAAGGCCTGGTGGTGAGTCTGCAGGACTTGACCCCAAAGAGAAGGTTGCTGAAGTAAGGGGGAAAGTGACAAGAGCTTCTGAAAGAAAGAGGAAGGAATTGCAAGCCTTCAATGAATTCCCAACCAGCCTGACTCTGCCATCGGAATTTCAGTCTGAAGAATCAACTCCAGTGAGGAAATCCAAGAGGATGAAGAAAGCAGCCAAGCTGCCTGCCATTGAAGAAGAAGAAGTTGAAGAAGCTGAACAAGACAGAGAGCCTGAAGTTGTTGTGCCCAAGCTTGCTGATGATCCTTCTAAGCTGTTTGAAGAAGGATTTGGAAAGGATCCAGAGACACAGGAGAAGCTAGCTCTTCTAAGAGCTAAAGAGAGAATGGATCAGTTGGTTGAGGCCAACAAGGCAAGAGATGGAAGGAGGGCAAACTTCAAAGCTCCAAGAAGGAGGGCTTCTTACAGAAAGCTCAAACCACAAATGCTGCAAAGATGGGACACTCAGTACCCTCACCATGATAAGTGGGTTCCAATCTCACTGAATGATACATGGGAGGAGGCCAAGAGAAGTTTTGTATATGACTTTTATGTCATTGGAAAGTGGCTTGAAGAGAGTGTAGATGAAGTCTTTGTGCAGTTTATGTTTGAGAACCATAGGGACCTCTACCAAAAGCTGTTTGCAGTAGCTGAGATGGCTATAGTTGAATTCAAGGCTCTGGTCCTATTCTGTACATGCCTCCTAAGTTCAATGGGAACTTAATTGATGAGGGAAAGATACTGGAAGAATTCATCAACATCATGAGGATAGAGAAGTTGAAGCCTAGCCCTAAAGGAACCAACAAAGAGATCTGGGAACTGAAGAAAAGAGTATGGGCTCAGTATGGCATTGCTCCTCAAGATGATGGAACTCTCTGATGGATAAGTTCACTTCTTTCCTATTTGCTGTTATGATTTCTATGTCTGTTGTTATTTTGCAGTTCTAGACTAGTGAGTCCTTTTTAATTTTCAGCTCTGTAATGCTCTATGATTTATATAAAAGGATCACTATGTTTCTATCAAGAGATAACAACTCATTATCTCAACTAACCTATCATGACATATCTTACTTGATTTATTGTGCTAACAGTTTCTTTCAGGCAAGTTGACCAGTTCACTCTTCCTGAAGGTAAAGTATAGTATAAGTCAAGTTCCCTTTGTAATAGGTTTTGGCATCATCAAAAAGGGGGAAATTGTTGGGAATAAAATGATTTTGATTTAGATACAAAAACCCCTGATTGATGATGTTCAGATTAGTTGAGATATGCTCAAGTCTAAGTTCAGACAAGTTGTCCCAGAACACTTGAGTAAGTAGAATGCTTAAGTCAAAAATCTTAGAAATGTTGTTGAGATTTTAGAGTTCAGGATAGTTGTCCAAAGCTGAATGTTAGGCAGCTTGATATGTATTAAGTTTTCTAGGCCAAAGTTGCTGATCTTGCAAAACAAGCTATAACAGTGGACAACTAAGCTGAAGAGGTCAAGCATGCTAAGGCAATGATCATAAATGCATATGATCAGAACAATTAAAGTGCAAATGATTAAGAGCATTGAATGCCAAAACTCACAGAAGACAAAATCAATGAAGCATTTATTGCCAATCATGCCTGAACCAAGCATTGAAGACTTGAAGCATTAAAGAGTGAAGTATTGAATGAATGTTGGAATATTCTCAATTGCAGCAGGAATGTTCAGGGAGCTTGTCCCATCTGACCGTTGGTTGAGTGTAGCTTCTGCCACAAATCAACCTTGGGAAATGTGCATATTTGGAAACTGACACAAGTCTTCTCACCCGCATTTCTCAGAAGTCAACACATTCATTCAAGCAACCATTGAAGAGGTCTTTTACACAGTGGATAAAAGGATGCCAAGCTTCATAGCCGTTTCAATGATGCTGCAAATAGACAAGTTTGAATTGCTATCCCTCCAACGGTTAGCTGCTCAAACTTGCCTATAAATACAGAGGTGATCAAGGGATTCAATTATCCAACTACAAGCTATCAAACTATCATCAAGCTTTCAAAGGAAACCAAGCTGTTCTCTAGAATCCCAAGTTTCTTGAATCACTTCATCAAGCTAAGCCAATCTTTGTAAAATATCCAAAGCTTAGCATTGAGATATCCTAAGCCTTTACACTGCTCTTATTGTAAAGGATATCTCTACTAGTTGGAACCAAACCTCAAACCCTTATCTCATTTAGTGAAGAAAGTGTTTGTTGTAGAAGTGAGGAGTTAAGGACTGTTATTGTGAAACACAGTCTTAACTCAGAGAGATTGAGCACTAGGACTCAGATTATCCTAGGGATCAAAACACTAAGAGAGTGTTGTTGATCAGTGCACCTTGGCACTATAAAACAAGCTAATTCCATTGTGAAGGAATTATCCTGTTCAATCAGGGAAAGTGGATGTAGGAGCTTGAGTCTCTGAACCACTATAAACTTGTGTGCTATTTACTTACTGCATTCTTTATTCACTTACATTCTAACTTATTTCAAAGACCAAAATTCAGTAAGTTAAGAAAAACTGTTTTGGACAAAGTCCCTGATAATTGTATTTTTCAGAAATTAAATTGGAGTATCTCTTTAATTCAAAAGGCCAACCATATTCCGCACTTAGCAACTCTTTTAGATATTTAGCCAACTGATCACTAAATAGTAATCAGTAGGACAAGTATCTATCAAAGTTCTCACTCAGGCTAGTTGTGAGACAACTTGCCTGAAAAAAACCAATTTGTCAAAAAGAAAAGAATTTGCATACACAAGTGCATTCCCCCCCCCCCATACACTTGTGTTATAATCCACCAAGGACCAACATAAAGCAATAGGGGGGGGGGGGATTTTGGATTGATTAACTAATAACTACTAAGAAGCAAGAAAATAATAATAAAGTGCAAGTAAAATAATGAGTATTCAAATAGTAAGAACGATCTAGCCCTCGGATAGTGTCCCCTCAATTAATTATACCAATTTAATCAACAAACCCGGTAATTTCAATTTATTCTCGAATCTTATCCCTAAACCAGTGGTACGACCAAACTAGTTCGAATTGTTTCTTACGTTTAATTAATCAACAGGTACGACCCCCAATTAATCTATCCCTACGAATAACCCTATAACATGTATCTAAAGTTCAACTCGACGAACGCATTCAACGATTCAAACAATAGGATAAATTAGACCATTGCTTCAATTACAATTTATGGGATAGCTAGAATTTATATAGGAATAAAATTGGATGATCAAACCTATTAAACTCATAATTCAAACATGCATAGCATCTACTCAAGTAATAACAAAATCGTGATATAAATCAAAATTAACTAGGAATTATTTAATTAAACAGGCATAATCAATATAAGGTTCACGTGCTCGAGCTATAATAAGAAAATTAACTACGCATAACTAACTAAACATTACAAATAGTTGATAAATTCATAATATTTCAAAAAAAAAAAAAAAAATACATAAATAACTAAGTGTAATATAGAAAATCCTCCTTTCTCTGCATTCACAGTGGCATGGTCAATTTCTCTTCTCCTTCTACCACAGCGTTGACCTCTTCCCCAAAAAAAAAAAAAAAAACGGCGGTTGTAGTACGTGTATGTGTTTTTCAGGGCCTTCCCTCAAAAGCCTATTCTTCTCCTTTTTCAATTCATTTCTGGCCGGCCCAGTAACAAACAATGGCCCAAAGCTTTTTCATTATTTTAGTTGAATTCTCTAGCACGGCCACAAGAGTTAAATTGGCCCATGTTCCTTATGTGAGGGCCCAATGTTGGGTCTGTAGTGTTGGGTCATTTTCTCCTCACACAAGCTCATCAATACGCTCCAATTTTACCTTAATTAAAATATCAAGTAATTGAAGTCACAAAATAGTGAGTCCAATTTTACCTTAATTCAAAAAGCCACAAAATAGTGAGTCGGGAAAATACACTAAAAATAGCAAATTAATCCACATAAAATATCCAATTAAAGCACAAAAATATGCAATAATCCCGACTCATCAGACTAATTTCTGCTTCTAAATTATGTTTATGAATTGCGATGCAACGGTTGGACTCTGAGTTGTTGAATAAATTTCAAAGGCGTGACTATCATTTTGTTATTTTTCTATAAAATTAAATTAATAATAATAATATTACTAATTTTTTTTCTTTAAAAAGAAGGCGTGCCAACCCGCCAAAGCCCGCGGTCCAAACGGAACGTTTTATGTAGTCCCGCTTCTTAGCGGACTGAGATAAGTTGAGCCCAATTCATGATCTTTTATGACAGGGGCTCAACCCATTTTGACGCTCTAGAGATATTGAAAAATAAAGTGTATACTTGTTAATTAAAAATGAATTATAATGAAAATGAATTTTTTTTTTTTTTTTTTTGAGAAAACAAGCAACACCTAGCAGCTAAAATACAATCTCAATCAATCCGCTTCTACTTCCTGAGCCGCTAAGTCTATCCTTCGAGGTAAATCACCGTCCCTCCAATCGTGAGAAGAGCGTGTCATCGCAACCATTCTCGCTAACTCATGCGCCGCTGCGTTTCTCGTTCTAGATATATGTACCACCTTGCACACTACAAAATGATCTTTCAATCTTTTAATTCGATCTAGAACCATACCTTCCGGTCCGCAATGTTTCTGCCCCTTATTGATTGCCAACACCGCATCCATTGAATTGGTAAGCACCACCACCTTGTTAATTAACTTCTTTTTGCACCATTGTAATCCTACCTCCAACGCTTCCATCTCCGCTCCCAAAACTGAACCTGGTTGCATTAGAGCTTTACTAACTGCCCCTTTTATTTGATGGCTTGGAGTCCAGCCTATCGCCCCTGCTCCAAAGATCCTGGCATCGCTTCGAAAAGCTGCATCCGTTTTTACCACATAACAGTCCAGCTGTTCCGCCCCTACATGGCCCCTTGTCTCCGCCCTCCCCCTATTCCCATGCTCTTTACATCTTTTAAAATTATTCAAGAATATCACAGCCCACTTCATATTGGTGAAGCCAACCCCTTTCTTCCCTCCCCAATCTCCATGTAACATTGTGCACCTCTCCTTCCATATTCCCCACGCTATCATCACTATCTCCTCCACTTCCGTCATGGTGCGTTGGTCTATCATCATTCCCGCCATTGCCTCCATTCCCCACCCTCTGCCTTTTTTAACAAATTCCCACCAGCCCCTTTCTTTCCACACCTGTTTGACGAATGGACAGAAAAAAAAAGCATGACTTGTCGATGCCGGATATTTTCCACACAATGAACACCCTCCCCCAATTGGTACATGATGTGCTTCCAAATTGCCTTCCGTTGGCACTATGTCCCCAATTGCTTTCCACCAGAAGATTCGAATCTTTGGTGGAACATTCATCCTCCATACTTTCCTCCAGATTTCTCTGCTTTTAGTGTCGTCCGATGGTGATGCTTGTTCCTTCCTTTTCTGTAATAGCTTCCTGCATTCCTCATAACCCGAATTGACCGAGTATTTCCCTCTCTTCCCAGGCTTCCAATACTGAGCATCCTTAATCCCAGTCCCTCCAATTGGCGTGTTCAAAATTGCATGTGCTTCAAATGGATAGAATGCTTGTGTGACCAGCCCCTCATTCCATGTTTTCCCTTCTTCTATGAATCTGCTTACTGCTGAGCTGCTAGCCACTCTTGAAATAATTCGTCCTCCTTTAAGATCATTCACCCATTTATCTTTAAATATTCTCACCCTTTCCCCATCTCCTATCCTCCACCGTAGTCCTTCCTCCATTAAATCCCGACTCCAGCATAGTGACCTCCACACAAATGACGCATTGGCACTCACTTCTGCTTCCATGACTCCCGTGTGTTTAAAATATCGTGCCTTCAAGACTCTACTAACCAATGAATCCGGATTTTGGATGATTCTCCATATTTGCTTTGCTAGTAAAGCCTTATTAAACTGGACCAAGCTTCTAAAAGCCATTCATCCCTCTTCCTTGGGCCTACTCAACGAGCTCCATTTTTTCCAATGAAGTTTTTTTCCCACCCTCCTTGGACCCCCACCAGAAATCCGACACCATCCTTTCCATATCCTTACATATTGAAGTCGGCACTCTAAAGCAAGCCTTCGTATATGTTGGTACTTCTTGTAGCACTGCCTTGATTAGCACCTCTCGTCCCCCTTCTGAAAAATCAGCCCCCTTCCACTCTTCCACCTTTTTGGCTATCTTATCCTTCAAATATCCGAACTGCACTCTCTTTTCTTTCATTGAAAATGTCGGGAGACATAAATACAATTCGTGGCCCCGCGTCATTCGAATCTGCAGCAGATCCCTCACTGCCCTCATATTGGATCCTTTCGTATTTGGGCTAAACGTCACTGCCGACTTCTCATAATTTATTAATTTCCCCGACACCTCTTCATATTGGTGCAATATTGTTTTAACCTTCTCCGTCTCCTCACGATTGGCCTTAAAGAATAGCAAGCTATCATCTGCGAAAAATAGATGTGTTATATTTGGTGCTTCCCTCGCTACTCGTATCCCCGATATTGGTTTTGCTTCCGCCCCCCTTGTTAAAGCCGCCGATAACCCCTGAGCACATATCACAAATAGAAACGGCGAGAGGGGGTCTCCCTGCCTGAGGCCCCTTCCTGGCTTCATGTCTCCTACTACCTGATTGTTTAGCTTGAAAGCGTATTTGACTGTAGTCACACAGTGCATCAATAAAGTCACCCATTTCTCATTTAATCCTATTTTAATGAGAATTTGTTTCAAGTAATTCCATTCCACCCTGTCGTACGCCTTACTCATATCGAGTTTTAGTGCCGCGTACCCCTCCTTACTCCTATTGTGTCGCAACCAGTGCATTGCCTCGTAGCCCAATATTATATTGTCCGAGATTAGTCTTCCTGGAGTGAAAGCACTTTGGCTAGCGTCCACTATATCATTCATCACCACTTTCAGCCTGTTGGTGATAGTTCTTGCTAGAACTCTATACACCACATTACTTAGGCTTATAGGCCTAAAGTCTTCCACCCTTGTTGGCTCTCTCTTCTTTGGGATCAATGTAATCCAAGTGTCATTCCACGTAGTTAGGTCCGCCCTTTATTCAGTACACTCAAGATCTCCTTTGTGATTCTATCTCCTACCACATCCCATGTTTGTTGATAAAACCCTGCCGAAAAACCATCTGGACCTGGAGCTTTCAAAGGATTAAGTTGAAAAACAGCTTCCTTAACTTCTTTATCCGTGAATGGCTGCTGTAGGAAACCATTCATACTCGGGCTGACCACTTTTCTAACCGGACTTAACATTTCCTGAATTTCCTCCACCCTCGGCTGCTGAGATTCAAAGATAGACTGAAAATAACTCTTTATAATCCTCTCCATATCCTGCTCCTCCGTACACCATCTGTTATCCTGATCGTCTAGTCCTTTAATTGCATTCGTTCTCCTCCTTTGAGTGGCCTTGCGATGGAATAATTTGGTATTCCTATCTCCATCACGTAACCAAGTCAATTTAGCCCTTTGTTGCCATATCATATCCTCCTGTGTTCGCCACTTCTCCATATCCTTCTCCAAACTTTGCACCTTCTCCATGTCCTCTCCCCCTTCTTCCATGTTAAGAATCTCATTTATTTCTCTTTCACAGTTTTTAATCTTCCTCTTTAGGCATCCGACCTTGTGCTTCGCCCAATCCTTCAACTGTTCCCCACACCCATCTAGTTTCCCCCTAAGAGTCTGATTATCTCCTCCTCCTTCCCAGCCTTGTTTTACCCTCTCCCTGAAGCTCTCCTCCACTAGCCATGCTCTCTCAAATCTGAAATGTTGAGCTCCTGATCTCTTTCTCAGATCCACCCCTTGATTTATACTCAACTTAACCGGCCTATGATCCGATCCATAAAAATTGAGATTCCGGACTTCCCATGAATCAATCTTGACCAGCCATTCCTCATTCGCTACAAATCTATCCAATTTTTCCTTAATCAAATGTATGCCTTTCCTACGATTCATCCACGTGAAGAAAGGCCCCTTTGTATCCAACTCCCGTAGCCCAAGGTGACTAATTACATCTCTGAACTCCTTAATCTGTGAATAAGGTCTTTGTCTAGCACTATCTCCACCTCTTTTCTCATCAGCATACATGATTTCATTAAAGTCTCCCCCTACTACCCATGGTCTCTCCCCCCATTCTATCGAATATTTAACCCTTCTCAACAACTCCCAAGAATGTTTTCTAAGATGTGTAACTGGGGCTCCATAAAAACCAGTAAATCTCCATTGTAAACTATCATGATTAAGCAAGCAATCTATATGGCCATTTGAGTAAGACAACAAAGAAACCATCACATTGTCATTGCTAAACAGTACAAGCCCTCCACTACTACCATTGGCATCACAGCCTACACAAAAGTTAAAATCAAACTGAGCTTTCCACTTACTACAATCTCTAACTGACAATTTAGTTTCCACAATAAACAAAAGGTCGGGACGTTGCTCTGCTACCAGCTGCTGCAGAGCTTGGAATGCTCGTTTATTCCCGAGACCACGAGCATTCCACACTATGCTGATCATTTCTATCGGCGGGGCTGACCCGAATCAGCCGCCGCCTCCGCAAGCTTAGCCTCACGCTCCTCTTCGCTCTTAGTTCTCTTTGCCCTTCCTGGTTTCCCCTCTTTTCCTTCCTTTGACTTAAGTTCTCCCGGCTCCTCACTTCCTTCTCCATTCATGATTCTTCCTCTCTTTTTAGCCGGGTGAATTGCTCCCTTTGATGCCTCTTTCTGTGTCCCTGCAACTTGTACTCCTGGATGAAAAATTGGTTGATTCCCCAGAACCGCCTGCTTGAGTGCTGGTGTTGGTATAAAATTACCCATCTCACTTCCATCTGCCATGTGTAATGGGAAGTTGCTCTGCCCCTGCCCTAACCACGATGGACCTCCATTCTGCATTTTCCCTCCAAAGGGAGGATAGGCATTCATATATGCATAGTATCGGACGCTGTTTGTTAGTGCTGGCCCGCCATTCTCCCCTTCATAGTCCGGCTCCGTCAGGAACTGATTAGTGTTAAAAGGTTGATTCAGAGCCTCCTTGGTGGGTGATCCAATCTTGAGTGTTGTGTGCTTGTTCTGGGTCAGCCTTTTCCCTATATTTGCACTCTGAGTCGCCTTACCCTTATCCTTCCCCCCTTTCTCCTCAGATTGAGGTTGCTTCTTCTTGCCTATTCCTTTACTTCTTGCCCATTCAAAATCCTCCACCTTTGGTCCCTTTTGTCTATCAGCTTTCAGCCAATACGGATAATTGATTTCCGCGTCTTTCTTTTGGTCCCCTTCGACAAAAGTAACCGGGCAGTCTTTCTCCAAATGTGTGACATGTCCACACACCCCACAATATTCAGTGAGTTTTTCATACCTGAAAAGGATCAGCATTTTCTCCCCTTGTGATGTGATGGATGTGCCTCGTGCGACCGCTTTGGATATGTCCATCATCACTCTCACCCGAAGACATCTTCCCCACGTCGCCTCCCCTGTTGGCTTGTCCACCTCAAGCACCTCCCCCATCCTGCTCCCCAGTCGCTTTCCAACCTCCACATTCATGGAATCTAGTGGTAGACCATGCATTTGCACCCAGTATGGTGCCTTGTTGAAACTCACAGTAGCTGGGCACTCCTTCCCATTTAGTTTGGCCAAAATGAGAGATGTGCCGTTCAGGTTCCAGGGTTGCCGATACTGAGCTTTGTTGCAATCTACGGCCTCCCCAAATTCCAAGACGAAAAGACCCTCCCCAACCTGTGACACCTTAAGGTAGCCCTCAAGACTCCAAATTTTCTTCATTGCCGTACTCAGTTCCACTGGCCCCATATTCCTTCTTACTGTGAATCGTCCTAACAGGATGTTCTTAGGCTTAGATAACTCTGTTTCCGGCACCTCAATCTCATCCTCGTCCACCTCAGCAATGGAGACATTGCTCATTCATGTTGGTAGATTATCCGCCATCGTTTTCCTTTCTCGCTCTTCCTTACCCCTCAAATTCAAGTAATGATAATACTTTGCTTCACACAAGTGTGAATAACCGGGCCCCAAGATTTGGGTATTTATCGCCATCCTGCCTCACCCCTCCCCCAATCTCGTTGAAGTTGGATTAACAAGAAGGATTGTACTCAATGTCTTTCATTGATTCCCTCCAAGTATCTACATTGCAGTTGCCTCGTCGATCACAATCCGGCGCGGTAATGATTTTTCCCCCAGGCGTGCTTGCCCTAATTTGCCTCGATCTTTTCCAGCAATTAATCGCACCTAGTGAAGGTGTTTTCGCCCACAGTTCTGCGCGTGAGGCGCGTTCCAGTAGATAGTCCCCATCAGGGGTATGTTATTGTTTATGAAAATGAATTTTATACTTCCTCCGTCTCTCTCTAAGTTTCTCACTTTCTTTTTATGAATGTTCCAAATTAAGTTTTTCATTCCATTTTTGGCATAATATTTTATACTCCCTCCATTTTTTAATAAGTGTCACTTTAAATTTTTACAACAAATTAAAATTATAAATTGTGGTCTATATTACCCTTCATTAATCATAACTAATTTTGATATATAAATTTTGTTTAATAAAGAATGTGGTCAAGATTGTAGCTAGTATTCATAAGCCAAATTAATTTTGGTATAAATAATATTTATGAAATTTATTTATGAAAAATATTTATAGTAAATAAATAAGGGTAAAATAGTCAAAATTAAAGAAAAAAAAACTTAGAATGACATTTATTTTAAAAATAGTTAAAAGTCAAAGTGTCATTTATTAAAACATGGAGGGAGTATCTCTCAATCACACCACTTATACTTTATCAATTATTTTATACTCTCTCCGTTTCATAAAGTTTGTCGCATTTCTCCTTTTGTATAGAATTAATGAATATATTCTTTTGACACATTTAATCCTCGTTAATTTTTCTATTTTCCTTCTCTTTTTTTCTTCTCTTTTCCCACCCTCCTTTTCCACTCTTTCTTTGACCTTTCTATCATTAATATATTTTTTAAAAAATAGATATTAATAAGGGTAGTTCGGAAAGATTAATGGTAAAAATAGGGAAAACGATAAATTTTTTAAAACAAAATTTAAGATTAAATGCGACAAACTTTATGAAATATGGAGTAATGCTTTTATCTCATACTCATGACTCATCTTTTATTTTATTATATTCTTTAATCAATTAAAACACCTAAAAAAAGGGAAGAAAACTTACCGAGGCAATACTTGCTAAATTAGTACAATTAATTATTTATTCTAAAAAATAATAATTTACGGACACAAATTTCGTCAAAATTTTATTAAAAAAATACGTTTTTTTTAATATTTTGTTGGCCACATAAATGAAAATTATTTTACCACGATATATATTCTGTTGATAATAGTATTAAATTAATTTTTATATATTACATATAAAAATTCTAAAGTATAATTAAAATTTTACATTAATTAATGTAATGCCACTTGTAGTGATTTAAATAATGGAGTGTTATTAAAATTCTTACATATTAGACTTGATATAATTAAGATAACTATAACATATTTATTAATTAACACATTTAAAATATAATATATCTAAAATACACTTAAAAAAATATTTTTAGTGTGTTAAAAAAAGGTGTAATAATAGGCATTGTTTATTGTTAATTGCTAAGTGTGATAATTGAATACATATATATATCACACACTTATTCTTTGGTGTTTTTATAACAACAAATATAAATACATAAAAAAACTTAATGTGTCAGTACTATTACAATATTTATTTTATTATTTGATAAAAATGTGTGACATTAAGCTTTTTTTATTGTAGTGATGGTCAGTTAAAGCTATCTAAATAAAGGCGTGGGTAATGTAGTTTTAAGTTTTTAACATACTCCCAGAAAATCTATTAATATTTTGACAATCCTAACACTAGAATTTGTCTTTAACATATTGTTTTATTCCCTCTAATGGCATCAATTGATATTGAGGATCGTTAATTCGTTTAAATCCTGCAGCTACCAAAACATCCCTGCTGAGTTAATAATTAGACATTATGTGGTGTGCCCTCTCTCGTTACCAGGCACATCGATCTTTTTCCTGCTATTCTTAGTATCTAATGTAAACATTTCTGAATTAGAGATTAGAAAAATCTTTTCAGTACTCAATTGTTCATGAGATTACCAATACTAAAGAGAACTGATATTTATCAATTTTACCCATAAGCATGTGCAGGGACGGTGGGACATTGGGGCCGGGGTCTAAATAAATTTGTATCCGATTTTCTATACATATTTTCATTTCATAGATATGTATTTGATTCGGGTGGAATTTACACGTTTTTTATGCACATGTGAATCTCATTTTGATTGTGATTTCATTGATTTATTTTGTTGGTGCGGGCTGGCCCGCCATATTTTGTTTTTAAATATTATATTTAATTAAAAATATAAAAAACAACACATATCCTCCATTTTTCGTTTCCAGGAATCAAACCTTGAACCTTAGCCCTAAATAAAAGTGCTTTAACCACTTGAGCTATCCAACTTTGTCTATAAAATACAATTAAGTTGATACATGTAGCATGTAAATGAAAGTATATGTTAAATTATTTGTACATACAAAATCAATGTTTATACTGTATTAATATTTACGAGTTTGAAAATAAGATTATTAGTGAATAAACAATGTTGTAAATTTATTTATTTACAAACTGTAATGTTATAACTTATTTTTTATAAGTTAATTAACATCATGTATATTGTAATAAAAAAATTTGTTATATATAGTGAATTAATGGTTGAATATATATGTATATAATTGTAGTTTATAATATATTACAATTAATAATTATAATATTTTTATTTAATTTTGTTCTTAAATAATAATTACGGTAATTCTTGATATTATTTAATTTTTTCATGTTTCTTAATTAATTTAATAAATAATAATTACGGTAATTCATATTTTTATTTACTGTAATTTTTCATGTTTCTTAATTAATTTAATAAATATTTTTATAAAAAAAAAGTTGGTCCGCCGAAATCCGCGGCCCGCCCCGCCCCGCCAAATGGCGGGCTTTTGCGGTTTTGGCCCGCCCCGCCGGCCCGTATTGACAGGTCTAGTTAAAATAAGAGAAATGTGTTGTTTTGTCGATTTTGTAGGATAAACGAAGGATTTTGGGAGCAAAAAACCTATCACATCTCACTGGAACGAAGAGAGGATTGCACCATTGGACCCGTCTTGAAAAATGGAGTAGAATGGAAAAAAGAATCAAGTCAATCGGAGGTCGGAAGCTCAAGATACGAAGGGACAAAGATGGAGGACGAAAATGAAGACGAAGCTTCCGCCCGGCCGGGCCACTTTCACTCGGCCACATCCATCATATACAAAGTTATCGCCCGGCCGGGCCACTTCCAAACTCGGGGTATTTTGTGAAATTTCGCCATTTTCGAGGGACTTAAGTGCAAAACTTACCCCCAAACCCTACCCCAACACTATAAATACCCATTTTCTTGAATTTCAAAGACATTACCCCCTTCCACAAGATTTTTAACACACACTTGGAGGTAATCACCATCATCTTCTTCAATTCTCCACCAATTGGAGAAAGGATGCAATCAAGAGCTTGAGAATTCTAGTCCCCACCGTCCATTAGTCAAGGCTTTCTCTTTCTTTTACTTTTATTTGTTTTGATCATTAAACTTTGTAGTATTTTGATTATGTTGTTGATTGACTAGAACACTTTTGGTTTTAGGGCTATGTTTACACTTTGAATGATGTTTATGAATTAATTTCTTGTTTATTTGGTGGTTGTGGTGTTTATTCCTATTTGAATGCTTAACTTTCATTGCAAGACATGTTGTCAATGGCCATGATAATATGTTTTAATTATTGTTAATTGAAATTGAATTGATAAATCTTTTTCATTAATCGTATTTATGCATTCGACCCAATTTATTGTGAGCTCGAGAGAGGATCAATCATTGGGAGGGTATTAGATGATCTTATGAGCTTTTTTGGGATTTATTATGCATGCTAGGTAGAGATACTAGTTTGGGTGATATTTCTCTTGAATTAATTGAATCGAAAGAACTTTTAATTAATTATTTAGTGATCAACCCTATAGTAATAACTACAACACCACTTAAATAGGTTTTTAATCATAAATTGATCCCTTAGTGTGGCATATGCATTGGAACCTCCCTTTTATTTATTGAGTTTTAATCATATTTCTTGTGCTTTTGTGATTTGTATGAGCTTTACTCGATCGATTTTATCCGTTACTCTTTTATTGTTTATTTGTGACACTTGGTAGGAAATTTAGGGTAACCAAACACTCAAATTTTGATCACGTCTATTTAGAAATAAATCAATTCGTATCACTTTCATTTTCGTGATTTGCATGAATTTACTTGATCAATTCTCTTTATTACTCTTTTATTGTTTATTCGTGACACTTGATACGCAATTTTAGGGTAATCAACACTTCAAACTTATCGATCACGTCTAATTAGAACTTAATCAACAAACTTCACTTTTACACTCCCCCTCCCTGTGTGATCGACCTCGTTCTTACTTCGCTACAATATACACCGTATACTTGCGGTCGTGTATTTTACAACTCTAAAATACACGAATCAAGTTTATGGCGCCATTGCTAGAGAGGGTTTGGTAGTTATAGAGTGTAGGTTGAGATAGTTTTAGTTTAGACACTTTATTTGCTTTCTTTTCTCTCAAAAATCCCAAAAATATTTGTGTTTGCTATTTCTTATCTTACTTGTGATTCTCACTCTCTTTTGAAATTTTGCCTAGACATGGCTTATGATCACGCGAGCTAGGAGGAACCGACAAGAGTTGCTACCTCTTAACCCGGAAATCGAAGCTAATTGTCGAAGACGAAACGCCGAGAGAAGAAGAAGAGAGTTGGAAGAAATGAATAGAAGGGAAAATCCGTTTGTAGAGGAAGTCGAAGAGGAAGTAGAAAACCAAGAGGATGTTGGAGGGATAGTAGAGCCGAATGGGAATGGAGGAAACCGACCACAAAGAGTCTTAAGAGACAACCTTCACAGGAGGGTTGTAGAAAATGCAAATGTGGGAGGAGATGGAAGACCAATGGAGAATGAGGGAAATGGTCAACAAAGGGTGTTGAGAGATCATTTCTGCCCAATTTCGAGGCCGTATAGAGGAGCGGGCCGAGAACCGATGGATGCTCACAACATTGAGCTCAAGCCGGCATTTATAGTCATGGTTCAAAACAACCAATATGGTGGACTCTCCAAGGAGGATCCTAACCTCCACTTATCTCAATTCCTCGAGATAAGTTGAAAGGTTAAGATCAATCGAGTGCCTCAAGATTACATTCGGTTGCAACTATTCCCTTCTCCCTCCGAGACCGAGCTAAGCAATGGTACCTATCCCTTGATCTAAGGACCATTGAGAATTGGAATGATCTAGTGGATGCATTCTTGATGAAGTATTTCACTCCAAGCAAGACTATTCAAATTCGAGGGGAAATATCTTCATTTAGACTAGATGATGACAAGTCCCTAGCCGAAGCATGGGAGCGGTTCAAGGATTTGATTAGAAGTTGCCCACAACACGGTTTCTCACGAGACCAACTTATATGCTACTTTTATAATGGAATGGACCACCGAACGAGGGGTATAGTGGATGATTCGGTGGGAGGAGGATCTTTATTGGGGAAGACCACGGAAGAAGGATACGTTCTTTTGGAAGAGATGGCTAAAAATGGGAATCAATGGCCATCCGAACGAAGGCAAAACCGAAGGATAACGTCTACTCAAAATTCAGAAGAACTTGCCAACTTATCCAATAAAGTGGATAAGTTGACCTCTTTGATGAAGGCCAAGGCGCTAGTGGAGTCAAGTGATTCTCAATACGAAGAGGCTCACTACATGAACAATCAACGAGACCGAATTCTTATATGATCTTAGGAGCTTTTTTGGGATTTATTATGCATGTTAGGTAGAGATACTAGTTTGGGTGATATTTCTCTTGAATTAATTGGATCGAAAAAACTTTTAATTCATTATTTAGTGATCAACCCTATAGTAATAACCACAACACCACTTAAATAGACTTTTAATCATAAATTGACCCCTTAGTGTGGCATATGCATTGTAACCTCCCTTTTCTTTGTTGAGTTTTAATCATATTTCTTGTGCTTTTGTGATTTGTATGAGCTTTACTCGATCAATTTTATCTATTACTCTTTTATTGTTTATTTGTGACATTTGGTAGGCAATTTAGGGTAACCAAACACTCCAATTTCGATCACGTCTATTTAGAACTAAATCAACAAACTACACTTTTACACTCCCCCTCCCTGTGGGATCGACCTTGTACTTACTCCACTACGGTATAAACCGTATACTTGCGGTTGTGTATTTTAAAGTTGTAAAATACATGAATCAATATTGCTACATGATTAGTGATGATTGAAAACACCCCTTTTAATCAAAATTTGAATGTTATTCTTGCAAAGGAAAAATGATTATTAATTTATTTTTTAGTTTTTTTATGATAGTACTCCCTCCGTCCCGTAATTACTTTCACACTTTCCTTTTTAGGACGTCCCACAATTACTTTCACACCCTTAAAATGGGAAACCCTTTGTATACTCCACCCTCACAATATCCTCAAATTTACACAAATGCCATTACTTTTTCTCCACACATACCCAAAAGTCAACTCATTCATTTACTTTATACATAAAGATTTACAAAATTACCCCTTAGAATCCCCACTAAATTCACTTTTCTTATTCTGCGTGCCACTTCACATGTGAAGATAATCGCGGGACGGAGGGAGTAATATTTTAGTAATTTTGACATTGTTTCGTCTCTTTTGAACCGAAACAATCAAATGTGCCTCCGAAACCAAATGAAAGTCAGTTTTTAAATGAGATTATTCCCTAATAGAGTCACTATTAGCACCCCTTAAGCAAATATAAACACCAACTTTAATAATTTTCTAATAAAGTCAAATTAAAGCAAAAAAACCCATACTACCCTTAATCTAATTATTTAAATTAATTTCGTGATTTAAAACTAACTCGATTTTTTTAAATTAATTTAGTCAATTCCTATAATTTAAGTTATGTTACCAGAAAGTCACTGACTTTCCAAATTTGAAAATTAAATTCTCAGATTCTTGTTATGCACTGAAATCAAAATAAGAATTTTTTCCAAATTCAATCTTCAAATTCAATTTCTAAGATTCAGATATGCAATGAAATCAGAATAAGAAATTTCCCAAATTGGATTTTCAATTTCGATTTCAATTTCTCATATTCGATTATGCACTGAAACCAGAATAAGAAATTACATATTGATATTAGATCCAGATTCTGGTACGTATCCAATACTTTTCTATTGTTTCGTTGCATATATTTGAGATTTGTAGTATTCAAGTGTTCTACACATATGCTCATTTCCAAACACATGTCAAATATTATGCACATGCACCAAATACAACAGTGACATTTATCTTACATGTGCATTAACTGCTGCAGTTGTAACCTGTACAAACATGTCGACTCCTGTGGACAAACATATTCTACCGATATGTGAGAGTTTAACTGATATGCACCTACTCACGCATATTATTATGTATGCACATGATATATGTCATACGGATATGCAATGTCCTAGTTGTTGATAGTTTATGTGATTATATAGTTAAAAGGTTACAAGGTTATATGAATATGCATTCGACACTGCATATCTGTTTATAATACATATCCTGCGATTTTTCTTGTCGTCTACACTTTATATTCAATATATGCGTCATATAATGTTGTAGATATGCATCATGAATACAGAACAACACATAGTTCATCGCTCTAATTTAAATGGAAGCATGCATATGATCGTATTACCTTTTGCAGTAGATCTTTATCTCCGCCGCCGGTGTTTGTAGACGCTTTTTTTCGAAATCTGTAGGCTGAAATGCAGATTTTCAGAATCCCTTAGTTTAACAAAATTAAACGAAATAAATGGAGAGACCTATCTTTTAGGAAAGTTTTTAAATTTTAGAAGGTGATAGATTTTCCGGATTTGGAGAAAATGCATTTACGAATTGATTGAATGTTTAGTTGACTAATAATTTTGAATTAATAAATTCAAAATTTTAAAATATGGTGGAAGGGCATAATTGTCTCAAACAATCCATTTTGACTCTATTAGATTAATAAAAAAAATATGATAGGTTCTATTAGAGAAAAGATGGGGTGAGATGACTCTATTAGTTATTTACCCTTTTTAAATTAATAGAATGAGACGTTAAGTAATACTTTTGTGAATATGACATTTTTATCTATGTCCTTATAGTAATGTTAATTGGGCCCCCAACATAAAATTTATGGCTCCGTCACTAAGCATGTGTAATAAGTCCTCTATTGATCCTTGCACAAAACTGTTTTCTTTCACTCAAGGATTTTGTATCATTTTTGTTTATTATTAGCTCACGGTTAAATGTCCCCAATTTTGTTGATTTCACTCCTTTTATTAATTTAATAAAATATAATACAATTCAGTGTTTTCATAACCGGACCGGAGATCAAACCGGATTAGGCACCGGTTCACGGTCTAACCGGTTGGACCGGTTGGATCGGCGGTCCAACCGGTAAAATGATTTTATATGTATTTTTTTTATTTTTTTATTACATTAAAAAATACATTTATAAAATGATATTAAATTAAAATATTCCTATCATCAACATTTTTTTTAGGCATTTATAATTATATATTTTGTTTAAAATATTGTTAAAATAATAATTTTTTATTCTTTAAAATAATGGAATTCATTATTAATTCCCACATCTAATAAAAAGTATAAGAAATATAGGAGAAAACAAATAAACATAAAAAATTTGCATCTCACATCGAAAAGGTAGTATATAGAATATGAGAGGAAATCATTATAAAAACAATAGTGTTAGTAACAAATAAACATATGAATTTTATCATACCCCACATCGAAAAAGTGGAAGAAGTGTGAGAAAAAAATATTATAAAACTAGTAGTGTTATAGTAACAAACAAGCATAAAACTTTATGTCCCACATCGAATAAAAAGTAAAAGAAATATAGGAGGAAGCAAATAAACATAAGATTTTTTTATCCCACATCGTATAAGGAATAAACGAAATATGAGAAGAAATCATTATAAATGTAATAGTGTTAGTAACAAAGAAACATATGAATTTTATGATGTCCCACATCGAAAAAGTGAAAGAAGTGTGTGGAACAAATATTATAAAAGTAGTGGTGTTATTGTAACACACAAGCTTAAATTTTTTTGTCCCACATCGAATAAGTGGAAGAAGTGTGTGAAACAAATATTATAAAAGTAGTAGTGTTATTAGTAACACACAAGCTTATATTTTTTTTGTCCCACATCGAATAAGTAGTGAAAGAAACATGCGAGGAAAACCTTATAAAAGGGGCCAGTTACCTAATTTCAAAATATAAAAAAAGTTAAAAATTAAAAAAAAAAAAAAAGTGTTGAACCGATCAGACCAGTTTTTAACCGGTTTTCCCGGTTTTGACCGGTTAAACCAGTAAAACGGTTTTTGGGGCTCTATAAAATGATTTTGAATTAGATACCAAAACCCCTGATTGATGATGTACAGATTAGTTGAGATATGCTCAAGTTATTGTTCAGGCAAGTTGTCCCAGAACACTTGAGTTTGTAGAATGCTTAAGTTAAAATCTCAGAAATGTTATGAGATTTTAGTGATCAGGATAGTTGTCCAAAGCTGGAATGTTAGGCAGCTTGATAGGTCTATAGGACAAAGTTGCTGATCCATTCAAGACAAGCTGATCAAATGGGCAACTGAGCTGAAGAGATCAAGAACAATAAAGCTGTGTTCATAAATGCAAATGATCAAGAGAATTGAATGTCAAAAGCTTACAGAAGACACATTCAATGAAGCATTTATTGCCAATCATGCCTGAACCAAGCATTGAAGACTTAGAGCATTAAAGAGTGAAGCATTGAATGAATTTTGGAACATTCTAAAACAGCAGCAAGAATGTTCAGGGAGCTTGTCCCATCTGACCGTTGGTTGAGTGTAGAGTTTGCCACAAATCAACCTAGGACAATGTGCAAAATTGGAAACTGACACAAGTCTTCTCAGCCGCATTTTTCAGAAGTCAACACATTCATTCAAGCAACCATTGAAGACCTCTTTTACACAGTGGATAAAAGGATGCCAAGCTTCATAGCCGTTTCAATGGTGCTGCAAATAGACATATTTGAATTGCTATCTCTCCAACGGTTAGCTGCTCAAAATTGTCTATAAATACAGAAGTGATCAAGGGATTAAAACATCCAACTACAAGCTATCAAACTATCATCAAGCTTTCAAAAGGAAACCAAGCTGTTTTCTAGAATTCCAAGTTTCCTAAATCACTTCTTTAGCTAAGCCAATCTTTGTAAACATCCATAGCTTAGCATTGAGATATCCTAAGCCTTTACACTGTTCTTATTGTAAAGGATATCTCTACTAGTTGGAACCAAACCTCAAACCCTTATCTCATTAAGTGAAGAGAGAGTTTGTTGTAGAAGTGAGGAGTTAAGGACTGTTAGTGTGAAACACAGTCTTAACTCAGAGAGATTGAGCACTAGGACTCAAGTTATCCTAGGGATCAAAACACTAAGAGAGTGTTGTTGATCAGTGCACCTTGGCACTATAAAACAAGCTAATTCCATTGAGAAGGAATTATCCTGTTTAATCAGGGAAAGTGGATGTAGGAGCTTGAGTCTCTGAACCACTATAAACTTGTGTCCCATTTACTTACTGCATTCTTAACTTCACTTCATTCAAACATATTTTAAAGAATCATAACTCAGTAAGTAAGAAAATCTGTTTTGGACAAAGTCCCTGATAACCTGTATTTTCAGAAATTAACTTGGAGTATTTCTTTAGTCAAAGGCCAACCACATTCCGCACTAAGTAACTCTTTTAGATATTTAGCCAACTGATCACTCAATAGTAATCAGTAGGACAAGTATCTATCAAAGTTCACACTCAGGCCAGTTGTGAGACAACTTGCCTGATAAGACCAATTTGTCAAAAAGAAAAGAATTTGCATACACAAGTGCATTCCCCCCCCCCATACACTTGTGTTATACTCCACCAAGGACCAACAATATATATACTTGATTTATTGTGCTAACAGTTTCTTTCAGGCAAGTTGACCAGTTCACTTTCCCTGAAGGTAAAGTATAGTTTAAGTCAAGTTCCCTTTGTAATAGGTTTTGGCATCACCAAAAAAGGGGAAATTGTTGAGAATAAAATGATTTTGATTTAGATACCAAAACCCCTGATTGATGATGTTCAGATTAGTTGAGATAAGCTCAAGTCTAGTTCAGGCAAGTTGTCTCAGTACACTTGAATTTGTAGATTGCTTAAGTGAAAAATCTCAGGAATGTTGTGAGATTTTAGTATTCAGGATAGTTGTCCAAAGCTGGAATGTTAGGCAGCTTGATAAGTCTATAGGCCAAACTTGCTGAACTTTCAAGACAGACTGACCAAGTGGACAACTTAGCTGAAGAGATCAAGAGCAGTAAAGCAGTGCTCCTAAATGCAAATGATCAAGACAGTTGAAGTACAAATGATCAAGAGCATTGAATGTCAAAGCCCAAAAGACACATTCAATGAAGCATTTATTGCCAATCATGCCTGAACCAAGCATTAAAGACTTAGAGCATTAAAGAGTGAAGCATTGAATGAATGTTGGAACATTCTAAACTGCAGCAGGAATGTTCAGGGAGCTTGTCCCATCTGACCGTTGATTGAGTGTAGAGTTTGCCACAAATCAACCTTGGAAAATGTGCATATTTGGAATCTGACACAAGTCTTCTCAGCCGCATTTTTCAGAAGTCAACACATTCATTCAAGCAACCATTGAAGAGGCCTTTTACACAGTGGATAAAAGGATGCCAAGCTTCATAGCCGTTTCAATGGTGCTGCAAATAGACATATTTGAATTGCTATCTCTCCAACGGTTAGCTGCTCAAAATTGTCTATAAATACAGAAGTGATCAAGGGATTAAAACATCCAACTACAAGCTATCAAACTATCATCAAGCTTTCAAAGGAAACCAAGTTGTTCTCTAGAATCCCTAGTTTCCTGAATCACTTCATCAACCTAAGCCAATCTTTGTAAAATATCCAAAGCTTAGCATTGAGATATCCTAAGCCTTTACACTGTTCTTATTGTAAAGGATATCTCTATTAGTTGGAACCAAACCTCAAACCCTATCTCATTTAGTGAAGAGAGAGTTTGTTGTAGAAGTGAGGAGTTAAGGACTGTTACTGTGGAACACAGTCTTAACTCAGAGAGATTGAGCACTAGGACTCAGGTTATCCTAGGGATCAAAACACTAAGAGAGTGTTGTTGATCAGTGCACCTTGGCACTATAAAACAAGCTAATTCCATTGTGAAGGAATTATCCTGTTCAATCAGGGAAAGTGGATGTAGGAGCTTGAGTCTCTGAACCACTATAAACTTGTGTGCCATTTACTTACTGCATTCTTTATTGCACTTACATTCAAACATATTTTAAAGAAACATAACTCAGTAAGTGAGAAAATCTGTTTTGGACAAAGTCCCTGATAATCTGTATCTTTTCAGAAATTAACTTGGAGTATTTCTTTAGTCAAAGGCCAACCACATTCCGCACTTAGCAACTCTTTTAGATATTTAGCCAACTGATCACTCAATAGTAATCAGTAGGACAAGTATCTATCAAAGTTCACACTCAGGCCAGTTGTGAGACAACTTGCCTGATAAGACCAGTTTGTCAAAAAGAAAAAGAATTTGCATACACAAGTGCATTCCCCCCCCCCATACACTTGTGTTATACTCCACCAAGGACCAACAAGTGGTATTAGAGCAGGGGTTCACAGACCACTGCTTTTGAAAATCATTGATTTTCAAAAACTCACATTATTTCTGTGGTCACTGAACTGATCCAAATTTCTGAAAAATCTACTTGTATTTTCCTTTGTCTATCTGTATAAGAATGGCTAACAATGCAGTTCCAGGAGATGCTGCCAATACCACCAACAACATGGGTCCAAACCAAGTCAATCATATATCTCATCACAAGCTGCCAATGTTCTCAATTGAGAATTATGATTTCTGGAAAATCAGGATGAGAGCACATCTTGCCTGCCAGCATGATGAAATGCTCAAAGTCATCACTAGAGGACCATTCACCTTCACCAAGCTCAATCCCAAGGTCACTGATGCTCAAAAAACAGATCCAAGGGAGCTGTTGCCAAAATATGAGGATGAGCTGACAACAGAAGAGAGAAAAAGGCACAACCTGAACTACATTGCCATGAACACCTTGTACCAAACCATTCCAGATGCAGTGATGGGAAGAGTGTATCACTGCACCACAGCAAAGGAGATCTGGGATACCCTAGCACTTATGTGTGAAGGTACCCAAAAGATAAAGGAAAACAAGCTTCAAGTGGTTATCCAAAAGTATGAGCAATTCACTATGGAGCCAAATGAAACTATTGATCATCTTGATGGCAGATTCACTAACATCATGAATGAGATGAATTCCTTGGGCAAGTTCTATGCCAAAAGAGAAGTTGCTTTGAAGATTCTAAGAAGTCTCACATCAAAGTGGGATATATATTCTGTCATGATGCAAAATACCAGCAATCTTGACAACATGCCAATGCAGCAAGTATTCTCTGAACTCAAAGCATATGAGTTTGATCTCAACAGAAAGAAGGTGCATGATGAGCCATCCTCCTCAGGCAAAGGTGTTGCCTTCAAAGCTACTGAAACAGAGAAGAAAAATACCCAAAGATCTTCTCAATCTGTGTCAAAAACAGAAATGAAGGAGGAGCTGGCACTCATGGCAAGAAGATTTGAGAAGCTGAACTCCAGATTTGGTAGATACAAGAAGTTCTATCAAGATAATAGAACCAGAAGGAGATTCAGCTCTCCTGATAACAAATCAGAGGATAAAGTCTCTAATGAGAAGAAAGAAGACAGATATGCTGATAAAAAGAAATACAGCAAAGGTGAACCATCATCATCAAGAAGGAAGGAGTCCTCAAGCAAGAAAAATGATGATGAAGATGTGTGTTACAACTGCTAGAAAAAGGGTCACTTTCAGTATGATTGTCCTGGCCTAAGTGCCAAAGAAAGAAAAGAAAGGCAAAATAAAAGAGACAAGAGGATGAACAACAGGAAGGCCATGGTAGCTGGAGAATCAGCAAGTGAAGAGAGTGTCTACTCCTCTGATGATGGACTGTTCTCCAACAGTGACAGTGATGATGACTGCCAAATGGCATTTGAAAATGAAGAGGTATGTTCATCTTCCAATCTTTCAATTAACACACATGAATCTAGTGAAATCCACCTTGACTTTGAAAAATTGTTAGAAGATTTCACCAGAATGCAAGAAGTATGCAATATGGCACTGAGAGAAAATGAACAGTTGAGGTCTAAAATTAAAATGTCCAATCTTCCTGAATCTGAGGTTGACATTAAATCATCTGAGTTGTATCAGCAGATTGTGAGAGAACATGGAGAAATGTCTCTCAGAATCTCTGAACAACAAAAGCTGATTGATGAACAAACTCTGACTCTAAAGAAAAAGGATTTTGAATTTAGAACTCTTCAAGCTAAATTTAACAATCTCTCAAGTGAATTTGATACTCTGAAATTAAGTGAGGGGAGCTTAAAAATGAAAATGTCTGCCTTGAACAAATCTGCTAAGGCAATAGAGGAAATTCAAGGGTTTCAAAGACCATTTGCTCAAAAGGGTGGATTAGGCTATAATCTATTTGAACCCTCACCTGGTCTTAGTATTGCCTCCTCAAGCAATTCTAAGATGACTTTTGTAAGATCAGTGGCACAACAAAATGAACTGGAAGTAAATCAACCACTGATCAAGGATAAGGGTAAAGGAATTTTTATACCAACTCAAGTGAACAATGTCCCTAAACCCATACCTAAGGAAAAGGTTAAAGGCATTGCTTACAGGAGAAATGAGGTACAGAAAGGTAGAACCAATGGAAGGTCAACCTATCTGAATTCTCATCAGAAGAGTTGTCCAAAATCTGTTCAGAAAAGGCCAACTCAAATGAGGCAACCTCAACTGAATGGATTGAGGCCCAACCCTTCTGACAGGTTTAAAACCTTTAGGAAGCCTAAACCTCATATGCCAAGAGGAAAAGGCCATCCAAACTCCTATCCACAAAGGTCTTTCCATGCTGCACCTAAGTCTAGTAACTCCAGGAGAAATGTCCCAAGGAAATTCACCAACTCTCCTGAACCTTACAAGACCAACACTTATACACAGAAGGCACCCAAGGCATTTAAGGGTCAAACTGTGTATGTAGATGTAAATGGAAACCAAGTCAGTCACTTTGAGTCAATCAGAGTAATCAGGCAGATTTGGGTTCCAAAAGGTACAGCTAACCCTCTAGGACCCAACACTCAAAGGGTACCTAAATTTTGACTTTGCAGGGCTGTAAGGACCACAAGAAGAAGAGAAACATCAACAAGAAAACAGCATGGTACTTGGACAGTGGATGTTCAAGGCACATGACTGGAAACAAGGAGCTTCTCTCAGATTTCATAGAAAAAGATGGTCCTTCAGTAACCTTTGGAGACAGCTCTCAAGGGATCACAAGAGGCTATGGTACATTAAACATTGGTAATGTTAAAATTACTGATGTCTCATATGTCCTAGGCCTAAAATACAACTTGCTGTCTATAAGTGAAATTTGTGATAAAGGATATTGTGTTGAATTTGCACCAATTGAATGTACCATCAAAAACAAATCAACACAACAGGTGCTACTAACAGGGGTGAGAAAGGGAAATGTCTATTTTGCAGATTGGAGCAAAACCCCTGAAGCAGTTTGCCTTGTTGCCAAAAGCACAAGTGAGCAAAGCTGGCTGTGGCACAAAAGACTAAACCACCTGAACTTCAAAACCATCAACAAGATTGCAAGAAATTCTCTAGTTAAAGGGCTGCCAAATCAAGTGTTCACCAAAGAACACATATGCCAGCCATGTCAGGAAGGAAAACAGATCAAAGCTTCATTCAAAGGGAAACATGTCATCTCAACTGAGAGAGTTCTTCAACTACTGCATATGGATTTATTTGGGCCAATAATCCCAGTAAGTATAAATGGAAGAAAATATGCTTTAGTTGTTGTTGATGATTTTTCCAGGTACACTTGGGTAGTATTTTTGCTGAACAAAAAGGAGACCCAAGTCAAGCTACCTGAATTGATGATGAGATTGAGCAATGAAAAGGGCCTAAGCATTGTCAAGATCAGATCTGACAAAGGAACTGAATTCATAAACTCATACATCAATGAGTATTGCAGCAAGAATGGCATCACTCATGAAACTTTAGCAGCAAGAACACCTCAACAAAATGGGGTTGCTGAAAGAAGGAACATGACCTTTGATAGCAAAGCTGATGAAGGAATATTTGTTGGATATTCACAAATCAGCAAGGCTTACAGAGTTTACAATTGCAAAACTCTTATTGTGGAAGAAACACCTCATGTTGTGTTTGATGGATCTATTAATGAGTTCAGGGATAGAAACCTGAATATTGATGAGATAACACAAAGAACAACCAGATTAAGGCTTCAAAGCAAGGAAACAGTGTTTTTGGATGTTGCCCAGCCTGAACTTCATGAAAATCAAAAACTGGACAACCTACCTGATAGCAATCAACCAGTAGACAACCAACCTGAAGGAGAAATTGAACTGACTGACCCCATCCCAGTTCAAAACCAGGTAACAACTACCAATGAAGAAGCAGGCAATGCTGAGGTAGTTAATGGATCCACTATTCAAGGGGGAACCAATGAAAATGTCAACTTATCTGACAATGAGGACAACAACCCTGAATATGATCCTGAACTTGATCCTTCAATTAACTTTCCTGAATTTAATGAATCTAGTGATCCAACTTCAGATGAGGACAATCCTCCTGAAAGGATCAGGTCTAGAAGGACTTGGTTGCAAGACCACCCATCTAGCCTGATACTTGGTAATCCAAGTGAAGGGATCAAAACTAGAAGATTTAATGGAGAAAGTGCTCTGTTTTGTTGTTTTCTTTCAGAACAGGAACCTAAAGACATTGAGGAAGCACTACAAGACACCAACTGGATCATAGCCATGCAAGAAGAGCTGAATCAGTTTACCAGAAATGAAGTTTGGGAGCTGGTAGACAGGCCAACTCATCAAGATGTCATTGGAACTAAATGGGTGTTCAAAAACAAGAAAAATGAAAATGACATCATTGTGAGAAACAAAGCAAGACTGGTGGCCAAAGGATATTGTCAATCTGAAGGGATTGATTATGATGAGACTTTTGCTCCAGTGGCCAGACTTGGGGCAATCAGACTCTTCTTAGCATATGCAGCTCATGAGATTCAAGGTGTATCAAATGGATGTGAAGAGTGCATTTCTAAATGGGGTGCTCAAAGAAGAAGTGTATGTTGAACAGCCCCCAGGCTTTGAGGAAGGAGACAAGGTGTACAAATTGAAGAAAGCCCTCTATGGCTTAAAGCAAGCTCCAAGAGCTTGGTATGACACCTGTCACAGTTTCTTCTAGATCATGGTTTTGTCAAAGGCACTGTTGACAGAACCTTGTTTAGAATCTGTGAAGGAGATGATATTTTGTTAGTCCAAATCTATGTGGATGACATTATATTTGGATCTCCAAATGAGAAGTTATGTGAGAAGTTCTCCAAACTCATGCAAAGTAAATTTGAGATGTCCATGATGGGATTGATGAATTTCTTCTTAGGACTTCAAGTCACTCAATCAAAGAAGGGAATATTCATCAATCAGGCCAAGTATACAAGAGACATGATCAAGAAATTTGGATGTGCTACAAGCAAGCCAGTCAGAATTCCTATGAATACTAACTGGAAAATGGATCCTGATGAAAGTGGAGAGTCAACAAACTCCACTAATTACAGGGGAATCATAGGATCCTTGCTTTATCTCACTGCAAGCAGGCCTGATATCACATTTGCAGTTGGAGTGTGTGCAAGATTTCAAGCTAATCCAAAGAAGAGCCATCTTGATGCTGCCAAGAGAATTCTAAGATATCTCAAGGGATCTGAGAATCTTGGATTATGGTATCCAGCTGATGACAACATTGAGCTCACTGGATATTCAGATGCAGACTATGGAGGATGCAGAATTGACAGAAAATCCACCTCAGGAACTTGTCAATTCTTGGGCAGCAAGCTTATCTCATGGTTCTCCAAGAAGCAAAATACAGTTGCAACTTCAACAACTGAAGCTGAGTATGTAGCAGCTGGAAGTTGCTGTGCTCAGATACTTTGGCTCAGGCAACAATTGAGAGATTACAAAGTAATCTCAAATGAAGTGCCAATATTCTGTGACAACAATAGTGCAATTGCTATCTCACAGAATCCAGTGCTCCACACCAGATGCAAGCATGTGGACATCAAGCATCATTTCATAAGGGATCATGTGGAGAAGAAAGATATCAAGCTTGTCAAAATCCACACTGATAAGCAAAAAGCTGATATTTTGACCAAGCCTCTAGCTGAAGCAAGGTTCTTGGAGTTGTCAGCTGAATTGGGGTTACTTGATCCAGGCAAGATGGAAAAATGAGGAAAGAAAGCTCATATGAAGGGGGAAGTTCATCAAAGTTGAACTTCAGCAAAGTTGACCAACCACACTGAAGCTGTCAGCCAAAGAGGGAAACTCAGCAAGGTTGTCCCTATAATGTTCAGCAATGTTGGTCAGGGGATTTGTCCAAGTGGGACCCAGTCAGCAACTTTCGGACCCACTCAGGCAAGGTAATCAGGCAGTGTGACCCTCACAGAACCCAAAGCACATCTCAGGATGTTTGTCCGAGTTAATTGGATAATCATTGCTATTTTTAGCATTGATTAGACATTTAAGAGGTTTCTTGGTCTAAGAGTAGGCCAATTTAGGATGGAGTGTGCTATAAAGATTTTTACCACCAAAAAGGCAAATCAGCATTTAATGCAGAAATCTTAATTGGGATTTCATGAATTCTTGAGCCTTCATCAAGACCATTAATTTGCATTAAATTTCCATCAAACCGCCTCAATCCCACTACCACTTATCATCCAATTGGTCATACCTATTACCCACGGTCAGTTTCTCTTAACCAACGGTTAATAAACTCCCCACATATATAAACTCCTCAATTTTCACTACCATCTTTACGCACTCAAAATTTCAAAAACCCTTAAGTTTTTCTGCATACTCTCAAACCTGCAACTCCTCTCCAAAAACCTACCAATCTCCCATATTATCCATGGCACCTAAGATTAAGAGAGAAGAGCTTGTAGACTTCAATGATTCCTCTTTGGACATTGATTTCTCTTATCTTAGCAACCCAAATTCCCTTTGGTTTGAAAAGCTGGTAGCTTTTGATAGCCTAGATTCAGAAGTTCAACAAGTCCTCCAATGGCTGAGAGAGGCAGGGCTAGAAAAATTTCTAGGCACCAAGCCTGATTCCTGCCTGAATCCATTCATGGCAGAATTCTTTGCCTATCTCAAGTGGAAGGGCAAGAAAGGGGATGTGTGCACCAAGCTCACATATGCAGAGGAAGATGAAGAAGAAGAGAGCCAACACACAATCATCTTCACTGCGGAGGATTTAGAAGCTAGCTTTGGGCTACCCTCAGAAGGCCAGAATCCTGAATTGTACAAAGAAGAGGATGATCAGGAGTTCTATTACTCTTGGATGATAGAACCTAAAAAGGTTGTAAGTGCTCAAAACAAAAACACTTTAAAGCCAATGTTTAGGCACTTATTTGATTGTGTAGTGAAAAGTTTGTTAAGTCACTCTGGGAGTGTTGAACAAATCAGCATGCCAAAGCTCAGGGTAATGGCTGCTGTGATTGACTCTGCTGAAAAGAGAGTCAAATTTGACTGGAAAAGTTTTATTTTGAACAAGATGATGAATGAGAAATACAAGTTTAAGGAGGTAAAACACCACAAGGTGGTGGTTGATGGAAAACTCCAGTTCTGCACAAGAGCAAGCCTGCTCTTGGAAAGATTTGCACATTACACCCACCTCCAAGCAAAGCCAAAGCCTTTTCCTGCACAAAAGGTGATGTTTAGAAAATTTTCTTCTAAGACATAGAAGAGAAAGCAGGAGGCTGCCTCCAAGAAAGCTGTTGCAATTGTTCCAGTCCCAAGAGCCTCTCCAAGAAAGAGGAAAGCCCAGCCACCAAAAGCTCAGCCAAAGATGAAAAAGATGAAGAAGATTCTGAATGAATCTTCACCAGAAAATCAGTCAAGAAGTGGAGGAGCCACTTCTGAGGAAATAGAGAAGGTTGCTGAAGAAGGAGTCAACCCTCCTGAAGAAGGTGAAGAAGTCAGAGAGGTTGTCCCCTTACAGCCTGAAAGTGTAACTGAATTCAGAGACCTTGACCAGCCAACAAGGTATGAAAGGAAAAGAAGAATCATCAAGACTTCTGAGAAGCAGAGGTTGATGAAAGAAGAAAAGAAGAAGAAAGAATTCTTCAAGGAAATTAGACAGGCAAGCAAGTCTAACTCCAAATCCAAGTCAAAACCCAACAGCCCTGAAGCCAACTCCCCTGATATTCAATCTAGAAGAATATCTCCAAGGCAAGAAGAAGAGGAGTGCAAGACTCCTGAAGATGCCCCAATCATTGCCAAGAAAGTTTACTCCCCTGAAGGTGCACCTGATAGAATAGGTCTTGATGTGCTGGCAGATTTGGTCAATCTTGAAGATAGACCCTTTTCCCCACTTGATCCAAGACTTCTCTCTTATACCAAACTTCTTGAAACTGCTATTCAAGAAGGTGATCAAGTTGTTTTCCCACCCATTCCAGCCATTCCAATTACCTCTTCAGGCACAATGCTCTCAAAAGCACCTGAATCCCAACTTGTTTTGACCTCTCCTGAACCCAATCCTTCTGAACCCAACCTACCTAAATCCTAGCCAAGCTTACTTGAATCCCATTCCAACCCTCCTGAATCCCAAACCAACTCTTCTGGAGATGATAGTGGTGAAGAGTACACCTATGAGGGGATGTTGAGGCAGATTGCAAGAGCCAATGTGGATGAATTATATCCAGGATTGAAGGCTTATCCCAGGCTGCAACAACAATTCTATGATCTCAGAGCACTTGTTGAGATCAAAGATAGAACTATTGTGGAAATAGCTCAGGCTATTCAGGATAAGGGTGCCAACTGGTGGCAGGTTGAGGAAAATAGGCTGCTACATTTTGCAAATGTAAAGAAGACCAGTGTATTAACCACTGAGGCCCTATTTTGCACCATTGTTCATGAAAAGGTGCTTGCTGAAAGAGAGAGGATAGCACAAGGAATCAAGCATCCTGACAGCCCATCTGATGATGATGATGATGATGATGATGATCACACCAATCCCAATCCCCCTGGTATCAACTCAGCTCATGTACATTACTTGACTTTTCATTCTGTGAAGGACTCTGATCATTCAGAGGAGTTGACCAAAGATGGTGACTCAGTCCAAGATGCATTGGCCAAGGATGGTTCTTTTGAACCTGAGGCACAGCTTGACAATGTTGAGACTTCCATGGGAGAAGCTGGTTTGGCTAGAGCCTCATCAATGTCAGGAAAGTTGGACATTGACCAGCCTTTAGTCATTCAGGATGACTCAGTGGACTTGGGATGCCCAAGCACTGTGATCTCCCAACAACTGCCCTCTGTGGATCCTGTTGAGGATATAGAGGTGTCAGGTTTAGAAATTGAAGGAGTTGAAAAGGCTGTGAGTGCTGAAAAATCAGAGGGAGATGATAGTGAGGAGTGTGTGATCACTGGTTCCTTGAGTGCACCACAAATAGAGGGTGAGGAAGTAGAAATATTGGGTGCAGCCCAATATGAGAGTCAGGCTATTCTTCAAGTCAAATCTGAACTTGATGAATCCCTTGGTGAAAGGAGGCCTGATTCTCCAGTGAATGTGAGTCTATCTTTTGAAAATGAAGAAGAAAAGAATATAGTTGAAAATGAGAGAGAAGGTGCTGATGTATCAGACCTGATGGGAGAAAAAGAAATAGAGGGTGATGAGGGAGTTTTTACTAACACTGTCAATTTTGCAGATTCAGTTGCTGTCACTCTTGAGCAAATTTTTGCAGATGCATCCCTGACAGATATACCAGTTGATGCTGACACTGATCTTGAAGCAGTATCAGCAAATGTGTCCACACTTAACCAGATCTACTTTGAACAGGCCAACACCTCTGAGGCTCACTTTCAGATTGCTACTCAGACTGCATCCATCATTGAAGAGCAGTCAGAGAAGTTGGACACACTGGTCAGGGAAGTTGAGAAGGCTCATGCAACCACTGCTGATACCTTAGATGGCCAAAGCAAGACTCTAGCCTCTGTGGAGATGAGGCTCACGGGGTCAGAAGAAGTGATCTTGCCTACTCTTGATGCAAGAATATGTGGAGTTGAAACTGGACTTCAAACAGTCTCAACTGAAGTGACAAAAGCCAAAGATGCTATGGGTAAATTCACAAGATCTGTGAAGAAAGAGCAGCAGGGTCTCAAAACTTTGTACAAGACCAATGTGAAAGCATTGAGAAAGACAATCAAGGATGCTTTAAGGCAGAGGACAGCAGCCCAGAGAAAGAAGGCAGAAGAGTTGAAAGTTGCAATGGTGAAAGAGGCTGCTGAAAAGTTCACTGTTGAACTCATGGCCAAAGTGTCTGATCAAGTTGTGGCCAATCTCACTGAACAACTTCAGGCCAAACTTGATCAATCACTGAAAGCCACATTGGATGCCATAGTTTCCCAAAAGATGAAGCCAGTTCACACTTTTTTGAGCATGGCAGATGATAAAATGCAAAACATTCATGATGAGAATGTTTACCTACTGCAGGAGTTGAAGTCCCTCACTCATTCTCACTCACATCTCTCTGTCACTATGAGTGCCTTGAAGCCCCAGTGTTTTGATAATGCCAAAAAGGGGGATAGAGAGAGAGCAAGGGCAAAGGGAACCCTGGTGATTGGTGAATCCAAGGGAAAGGAGAAGGTTCCTGAAAGTGAGGAGGAGGCAGTAGAAGACATTGGGAAAGGCAAAGGCCCAATGAACATTGAAGACTTGACTGAGGAAGAACAGATTCAAATTGCTGTCAAAGAGTCCATGATGTCAGCAATGGAGAGTCAGGCAAGGAGGCAACAAAGGCCTGGTGGTGAGTCAGCTGGACTTGACCCCAAAGAAAAGGTTGCTGAAGTAAGGGGGAAGGTGACAATGTCATCTGAAAGAAAGAGGAAGGAATTGGAAGCCTTCAATGAATTCCCAACCAGCCTGACTTTGCCTTCAGAATTTCAATCTGAAGAATCTATTCCAGCAAGGAAATCCAAGTGAATGAAGAAAGCAGCTCAAATGCCTGCTATTGAAGAAGAAGAAGTTGAAGAGGAAGTACAGGACAGAGAGCTTGAAGTAGTAGTGCCCAAGCTTGCTGATGATCCTTCTAAGTTGTTTGAAGAAGGATTTGGGAAAGATCCAGAAACTCAGGAAAAGCTAGCTCTTCTAAGAGCTAAAGAAAGAATGGATCAGTTGGTTGAGGCCAACAAAGCAAGAGATGGAAGAAGGGCAAACTTCAAAGCTCCAAGAAGGAGGGCTTCATACAGAAGGCTCAAACCTCAAATGCTGCAAAGATGGGACACTCAGTACCCTCACCATGATAAGTGGGTTCCAATCTCATTGAATGATGCATGGGAGGAGGCCAAGAGAAGTTTTGTATATGACTTTTATGTCATTGGAAAGTGGCTTGGAGAGAGTGTGGATGAAGTCTTTGTTCAGTTCATGTTTGAGAACCACAGGGACCTCTACCAAAAGCTGTTTGCAGCAGCTGAGATGGCAAGAGTTGAATTCAAGGCCCCTGGTCCTATTCAGTACATACCTCCTAAGTTCAATGGGAACTTAATTGATGAGGGAAAGATTCTGGAAGAATTTATCAACATCATGAAGATGGAGAAGCTAAAGCCTGGCCCTAGAGGAACCAACAAGGAGATCTGGGAATTAAAGAAGAGAGTATGGGCTCAGTATGGCATTGCTCCTCAGGATGATGGAACTCTGTGATGGATAAGTTCTCTGTTTCCCTATTTTACTGTTATGATTTCTGTTGTTATTCTGCTATTCTAGACTAGTGAGTCCTTTTGATTTTCAACCCTGTAATGCTCTATCACATATATAAAAGGATCACTATGTTTTTATCAAGAGATAACAACTCATTATCTCAACTAACCTAACATGACAAACCTTACTTGATTTATTGTGCTAACAGTTTCTTTCAGGCAAGTTGACCAGTTCACTCTCCCTGAAGGTAATGAATAATATAAGTCAAGGTTCCTTTGTAATAGGTTTTGGCATCATCAAAAAGGGGGAAATTGTTGGGAATAAAATGATTTTGAATTAGATACCAAAACCCCTGATTGATGATGTACAGATTAGTTGAGATATGCTCAAGTTATTGTTCAGGCAAGTTGTCCCAGAACACTTGAGTTTGTAGAATGCTTAAGTTAAAATCTCAGAAATGTTATGAGATTTTAGTGATCAGGATAGTTGTCCAAAGCTGGAATGTTAGGCAACTTGATAGGTCTATAGGACAAAGTTACTGATCCATTCAAGACAAGCTGATCAAATGGGCAACTGAGCTGAAGAGATCAAGAACAATAAAGCTGTGTTCATAAATGCAAATGATCAAGAGAATTGAATGTCAAAAGCTTACAGAAGACACATTCAATGAAGCATTTATTGCCAATCATGCCTGAACCAAGCATTGAAGACTTAGAGCATTAAAGAGTGAAGCATTGAACGAATGTTGGAACATTCTAAAACAGCAGCAAGAATGTTCAGGGAGCTTGTCCCATCTGACCGTTGGTTGAGTGTAGAGTTTGCCACAAATCAACCTAGGACAATGTGCAAAATTGGAAACTGACACAAGTCTTCTCAGCCGCATTTTTCAGAAGTCAACACATTCATTCAAGCAACCATTGAAGACCCCTTTTACACAGTGGATAAAAGGATGCCAAGCTTCATAGCCGTTTCAATGGTGCTGCAAATAGACATATTTGAATTGCTAATCCCTCCAACGGTTAGTTGTTCAATTTGCCTATAAATACAGAAGTGATCAAAGGGATTCTCCATCCAACTACAAGCTATCAAACTATCATCAAGCTTTCAAAAGGAAACCAAGCTGTTTTCTAGAATTCCAAGTTTCCTAAATCACTTCTTTAGCTAAGCCAATCTTTGTAAACATCCATAGCTTAGCATTGAGATATCCTAAGCCTTTACACTGTTCTTATTGTAAAGGATATCTCTACTAGTTGGAACCAAACCTCAAACCCTTATCTCATTAAGTGAAGAGAGAGTTTGTTGTAGAAGTGAGGAGTTAAGGACTGTTAGTGTGAAACACAGTCTTAACTCAGAGAGATTGAGCACTAGGACTCAAGTTATCCTAGGGATCAAAACACTAAGAGAGTGTTGTTGATCAGTGCACCTTGGCACTATAAAACAAGCTAATTCCATTGAGAAGGAATTATCCTGTTCAATCAGGGAAAGTGGATGTAGGAGCTTGAGTCTCTGAACCACTATAAACTTGTGTCCCATTTACTTACTGCATTCTTAACTTCACTTCATTCAAACATATTTTAAAGAATCATAACTCAGTAAGTAAGAAAATCTGTTTTGGACAAAGTCCCTGATAACCTGTATTTTCAGAAATTAACTTGGAGTATTTCTTTAGTCAAAGGCCAACCACATTCCGCACTAAGTAACTCTTTTAGATATTTAGCCAACTGATCACTCAATAGTAATCAGTAGGACAAGTATCTATCAAAGTTCACACTCAGGCCAGTTGTGAGACAACTTGCCTGATAAGACCAATTTGTCAAAAAGAAAAGAATTTGCATACACAAGTGCATTCCCCCCCCCCCCCCATACACTTGTGTTATACTCCACCAAGGACCAACAACATATATACTTGATTTATTGTGCTAACAGTTTCTTTCAGGCAAGTTGACCAGTTCACTTTCCCTGAAGGTAAAGTATAGTTTAAGTCAAGTTCCCTTTGTAATAGGTTTTGGCATCATCAAAAAGGGGGAAATTGTTGAGAATAAAATGATTTTGATTTAGATACCAAAACCCCTGATTGATGATGTTCAGATTAGTTGAGATAAGCTCAAGTCTAGTTCAGGCAAGTTGTCTCAGTACACTTGAATTTGTAGATTGCTTAAGTGAAAAATCTCAGGAATGTTGTGAGATTTTAGTATTCAGGATAGTTGTCCAAAGCTGGAATGTTAGGCAGCTTGATAAATCTATAGGCCAAACTTGCTGAACTTTCAAGACAGACTGACCAAGTGGACAACTTAGCTGAAGAGATCAAGAGCAGTAAAGCAGTGCTCATAAATGCAAATGATCAAGACAGTTGAAGTACAAATGATCAAGAGCACCAACTAGTCAACATTGAGTCATGTGAATTTTTTTTTCGAAAAGTATAATTTCGAGATAAAAATTCAAAAAAGTAGTGGAAGTTTATATATTTTTTTTCGAAAAAATATAAAAAATTCGAAAATAAATTTCGAGAAAAATTAAAAAATTCAAATTTGAAAAAAACTAAAATATCTAAAATCAAATCTAAATATTCTGGAAAAACCCCAGATCCAAAATTTAAAAACAAAAATCAAATTCAAAATCTTGAAATAGAATCAAAACCACAACAAAAAATCAAAACATCAAATACTCGAAAAAAAAAAAGCCATGGTGTTGGGTGGTGGTGATTGGTGAGGCGGTGGTAGTGGTGCGGGTAGTGGGACGTGCGACGGTGGACGACGTTATTACGGGCGATAGGCAACTGAGAATAAGAAGAAGGTCGGTTGATTTGGAAAGAAGAAGAATGATGGTTGATTGGGAAAAAAAAAAGGTGGGCGGTTGATTTGGGGAAGAAGGAGTGGGCGATTTATTTGTCAAATTAAGGTTAAGGTATAGGGATGACAATGGGGTAAAGTAGAGCGGGTATCTCAATATCCAAACCTGCATTGGACATATACACATCCACCATGTCCTGTCCCATGTTCTGTTACGGGATAATATTTACCCTACCTCGCCCCATGCTCGATATGGGGCAGCATATATATATATATAAAGAATATCTAAAATGAATTAAACTAAACATTAAAATTCACCATTCAACTAAACATTAAAATTTTAAAAAAATCAGTATCTAAAATGAACAATAATTATTACATAAAATTTTTATATGTATGTCTTTGAAATTGGAACGGGGCAAGGTAGGACAATAAATATGTAGATCCATATCTGCCCTGCTCTGTGCGCGGGGCGGGGCTGACCTGTTCCATTTTCAGAATGGGACAGGGCATAGCAAGCCCAAATCTCTCGGGGCAGGGCGGGGCGACTTCAGGACAGGTCATTTTAGCATCTCTAGTTAGGGTGAATGAAATTAAAATAGAAAAGAGGTATAATGGGTAAATGAGGAAGGGATGAACTCAATTTTGGGGGTGAAACATAATAAAATGGGGCATTTAGCCGTGGCCTTATTATTACTAGATTTTTACCCGTGCGATGCACGGGCTTGTGTTGTTGTTGTTTTTTTTTTTTTTTTTTGTAGACGGTAAAATTATTTTATTTTTAATAAAATTGTTCGTTGTTTTATATATATTAATGGCTGGTTTTAAATTTGTTTGATAAGCTAAATTCTATCTTTAATTATAAAAAAAAAAAACATTCTACTTGAAGAATACATTATGTACAATCGGTGTAATCAGATTTAGTTAGTGTTTTGTAACTTTTTGTTGTACCAATTGAGTGACTCAATAAACAGTTTTGAGCTCCAAGAAATGTTTCAGAAGATTGAAAATATTAATTTCATCCCATTTCATATAAATATAAGAGAATTTTCAAAAAAAGTTTCAAATACCTAACAAACATATGAAACCTGCAACCCAAATTGTGTTTGCCCTTGACTAACACTACAGGAAATCACACATTTTGTGACGAATTTTTTTGTGACGACACAAAAATCGTCACAATTTCTTACTTGAACGTGACGAATTTTATTATTCGTCATTAAAGTACTAGAAACTGTGATAAAATTTAAATTCGTCGCCAATTACAAATTTTTTCGTCACAAATTTGTATATTTCATGACGATTTTAATAAGTATGTCACAATAATACTATGTGACGATTTTAATAATTAATGGTGACGAAATTCGACGTCATGGAAAATATTTTTTCTTGAAATTGATAAACTATCGCCACAATAATAATTGGTGACGATTTTAATAATAATTGATGATGATATTCGACGTCATAAAAAATATATTTTAAAGACGATACTATTTTTCGTCATAATTTATTAAGAATATTTAGAGACGAAATATTTTTGTTACAATAATACTTGTTGACGATTTTAATTGTAATATATGATGATATTCGACGTCATGAAAAATGTACTTTCATGACGATCGATTTTTTTTTTTCATCATTAATTATTCGAAATATTTAGTGGCAAAATGTTTCCGTCACAAAAATAATTGATGACAATTTTAATTATAATTGATGACGATATTTGACGTCAAGAAAAATATATTTTTATGACAATATTATTTTTCATCATTAATTATTCGAGATATGTAGTGACAAAATATTTTCGTCTCACTAATAATTGGTGACGATTTTCATAATAATTGATGACGACGTTCGACGTCATGAAAAATATATTTTCATGACGATGTTATTTTTCATCATTAATTATTCAAAATATTTAGTGATAAAATTATTTCGTCACAAAAATAATTAGTGACAATTTTAATAATAATTGATGACGATAATCCACGTAAAAAATATATATATATTAATGACAATACTATTTTTTGTCATTAATTATTCAAAACATTTATTGACAAAATGTTTTCATCCAAAAAATAATTGATGACGATTTATTAATAATTGGTGACGATATTCAGCGTCATAAAAATATATATTTTTATGACGATACTATTTTTCATCATTAATTATTTGAAATCTTTAGTGACAAAAAAATTTCATCACTATAATAATTGGGGATGATTTTAATAATTATTGGTGACAACATTTGAAATCATAAATAATATTTTACATGACAATGTTATTTTTCGTCATTAGTTATTTGATATAAGGGTTAATTAATTGCAAAAAAAAAATCATCACCTTAGATTGTTTATTAATTACAACCTATCTTTTTTTTTCATTTGCATACATCACCTTTTTAAATTTTACAATTCAATGCATACACATATTTATTGACAATACATAAAAGATATAGATGTTGAAGCCACATTGATGTGTTACACAGATGCCCACGTTAATCTCGTGACTGATGAATAATTTTTTATTTTCAAAATGTTAAAAGTAAAAACAATATTCAAAATTCCTATTCTTTTGAGTTTTGGGAGAAAAATGATTTTTTTTTTTAAAACATTTTAAAATTTTAAAATTAAAAAAAAAAATATCGTGACATTTATGTGGCACATCGACAGCTCTGGCAACCACATCATAATTTAATTGTTGCCAAAAAATAGACAGGTGTATTGAATTGCAAAACTTATGTAAACAATTTCTACACGATCATTGAACATCACAACCTCGACCCATTCCCTCAAAAAAAAAAAAAACCTCGACCCATATGAGTTCTAACATATTGCATAAAACTATCCACTCCATCTACATAACTCTTAAAAAATTTTGTAACATGCATCCAAGTCTGATCCATATTACCGTTCACCTCCAACCTATTATTTGTTTATTTAAAAGAAAAATGACTTTTGCTAATCCATGAGAATTAAAAGAAAATTGAGAATAACCTCTAATAAATTCAATCAACCATAACATATTGTAAAAAAGTTATATAACTGGAAAAGTTTTTAAGTCATATGTAAACTTCTAATTACTATGAGTGGGCATTCGGTCGGTTCATTTCAATTTTGGACATTTTCCAACCGAACCAAAATAACCAAAAAAATTAACAATTGAACCGCAACCGAACATAATTGATCTAGAACCAAATTGAACCGAATCGAATTAAATTTCGATCAATTTGGTTTAAACCGAAATTTTCCTAATCAACAATAATATCTGGAAAAAAATCCACGCAATTAATTAACTTAATAAAAGCCATGCAAATCTGGAAAAAAATTGCTAATTAACAATATCAATATTTTACTACTATGAGCCTATGACATATAAATATGCTATATTATTTCATTTGCTCAGCTGCTACTGTGCTGCTAATGTAATCCTAAAAGGAAAGCTGCAACTAATGGTTGTACCCCTACTAATTACAGTGTCTTCTTTCAAGTATTATTTTACCAAGTTATTTAGTTCATTTAGTTCGTCTAGCTAAGGTGTGAAAATGTCTTAGGTTATGTTTCTGAAGAGCCAGTGAAGTGATATATGTAAAATCTACTTCATATCTTTTGATGCATTGCCTTGAGATTTTAAATATTATATATTGGAAGACAACTATTATCAACTTTTCAAGAACTATTCAATCAACAAGCTATATCAATTGAGCCTATTTCAGTAAAATATATTTTCAATTATGCATGCCCATTTTCCAACTATGCGTATTTGTCCTACTTTAAAATAAACGGAGATCCATCAATACCAAATTTATTACCTTTATCATTTTTAGCTGCTAAAAACAATTAGAATTTGATATTTTTTAAGAACCATAAATAAGTAACTACTAAATTAAGAACCATAAATAATGGTATCTCTTCATGGAAATTGGTTATGTACAAATTTGATAATAGTTTTCAGACAACACTTCTACAATCTCTTAAAGCATGAGGTTGTCTTCATTAATTTCAATTTAGTGAAGTGAAGTTATTATACCAAATACAACAAGGGATGAGGCGAGTATCCACTGTGAAAATTTAAGACATATTTGGAGAGTAGACTTATGAAGCCTCAAAACACGTACAGACTAATTACCTAAACAAACGTATAAATATGATGTGAGTATGCATTAATCTGAATTTCTTACAACTGAATACGTATCCAATCCTCATATAATATGAACACAGAGAGTATTGCTAATTTCTATATAAAATCTAAAATTTACAATTTATGAGCCTAGAGAAAGAGACTTTCAAAATAAAATAGAAGAAAATAAGAGACGTGACTAGTTTTACTTGGATTCACATTCCTTGATATTTTCTTTTGGACTTCCAACATTCTCTTCAAGATGGTGAATTTACATCTTTTTCCCATATTATACCAGGAATATAACAGAGACATACCTGATAATCTGAATTTCTCCTTAATTGCAGCTTGCTCCTAATTAGTCGAAGAATTATGAATGCACCTCCTATATAATATATTTCTCAATGTCGTACACTCTAATCAAAGGACTGCTCCTAAAAAGATAGAAAATAACATATTAAACAACATAAAAAGTGAATAGAAAGAGTATCAATCAAGATGAGCTCCATTTATTTTAATTGTATAAATCTCTTACTTCATTTTACAATTCTTATCATGAAGAGTTTTAGCTATTTCTACGAAAATGAAGTTGGTATTAATTGAGCATGGGCATTATAAGCATTATAAATACTAATTAATTTATTGTCCGTGCAATGCACACGTCAATTATTCTATTTATATTTAAAAATATTAGTTGGCATAATTAAACTCCTTAGACTTCGGAAGTAGAGCTACATGGAACAACTCACGGGTGGGTTAACGCAGTTTCAACACTTATCTGTTGCACATTTAACCTTTTCAAAATTATTTACATAAAGTAAAAATTCCATGTAATATGAAAGAATGTCATACTTCACATATATACCACCAACTAAATGATAATCTCCTTCATAGGTGAATTCACTACTGATAGCCCTAAACTAGATCAGAGTTTTAGGCAAAAAAGTTTTGCATATTCATGAGTTTGATTTTGAATATGAAACTCTTGGAATTTTAAATTTCAATTAAATCTAATACAAAATTGTATTCCTCTTTGCATATAAATTATTCTTATCCTTATTCCATTTTAATTATATCCATTCCCTATATCATTTTGTAGACCGATGCAATTCAAAAGGTAAACTTGTTTTATCTAGATTCTTGTGTATGTAATGCAAGACATTTACAGAGCAGTATATAAAACACAGACCCACTGTATATTTAGCCCTTTTGAGTATACATAGCAGTATAGCACAATTAACTATATATATTTAAACCTCACATCTATTTTAAAAATAAACAAAATCAATCACACTTTTCAGCACCTTTTTTTCCCTTATTCATCAGAGCTAAAGTTTATACAGAGAAATATACATCTAACATATGAGAAATAAGAAGCAAGAACATAATTAAACTTTGCACCTTCAGGTAGAAACTGATAACATACATTTTTCAAAAGGAAGAATGTAACTTTTCCTCTGTGTGCTTTAACATTTCTATAGTGTTGCTCTAATGCTCCATGTACTTTATTTTCTAGTACCTTAAATTTTGAAGAAACACATTTTTAGCTCTCTGTAAATTACTTCACTTACTTTTACATATTTTGCCCGATACGCTACTGAACCAACAGGCAGGGGGCAAAAGATCAGGAATGAACACTACACAGAGCAAAACAACCAGTTAACAAAGTAAAGGGGTCAAAAGTTAAAAACAATGGAAGTACCAGAGAAAAAAAATGTATTATTCCTTTTTGAGACGAAAAACGTAACTGCAGTCTGCAGTTGATCTAAAAAAGTAAGAGATGGTGTCTAGATTATCTCAATGACGTGTTTTGAGGGACATAGCACGAAAGATACATGTTGGTAAGAAATTGTCTACATTCCATTTCCGTAAAAGTATATATCACTGGGACATATTGCATGATTCATTTTATTAAAAAATTAACATCTACATTGAATTGTAGGGTACAGAAGGTACTTAAACATCACAACATCATTTATTGTGATATAATACAAGCTTATTACTCCCATGTCAAGAAATGGACCATAACAATAAGTTCCTAAGAATCCCTGGTAGCAAATGAAAAAACATAGAAACTTATTCTGCATAACTTATTTCAATAATCAATGCCCAACATCATACAAATGCTATACAGAGTTAAGGTCACCAACACGTTCCTTTTGTCATAAAATTTAAGTCCTCCATTTGCTACACCTAAGTAAACGTAAATTCCCTCTACAATTTAAAATATATTAATAACAGTATTTCTTAATCTATGAATTTACTACTGATAATTTGATTCTGCTGGTTTTTTCTTTTCACACAACCTCCCCTCCCCTCCCCACACCCACTCACCCACCATGAAGATTTAGAGTTCAACAAGCAATAAGAATTCATGAAGTCGGCATAAATTCCAGTATCCTCAAAATATAATCCGAATCTTCCAGTAATTCAATAGGCGCGTGATAGCATAATTAGAGAAGAATAAGAAAACCCTTACATTTACACAGCTCTGTGGAACTCTAGGGGAGATCCTTCAAGAACAGTCCCGATTCATCAGCGCAAGGCACAACAACATGTTTGGGATATAGGACTAGGGATTTAAGAATGAGTGTGGGTTTAATGATGAGCGCGGTTGCCGCAGGATTTGGGATTTAGAATGAGCGATTTTTCCAAGATTTGGGTTTACCTATCTTTTCTAAATCTTTTTTTCCCCTAGCGCGTTTTTTTTACGGGCGCCAATTATTCCCCGCCATTTTTTTAATGATAAAACTGTATTATCTTTAAATTTTTTATTATATTCAAATTATTTATATCTATTTAAAATACATAAGTATATGTAATTTTGTTTGAAAATATTTTGTAATTTTAAGAACATTCCTCACGTTATTATACATATAATAAAATTAATATTGTGTAATAATTTTAATAAAATTAGAGTATTAATTTATAAAATCGGACATTGAAGAAGTGATTATTCAGCTCATTAATCACTTGGTAGTATACACCCGAACAAAAGTTCGATATGAACTCCAAATAGTAAGCATATTGATATTTGTATAATTCCTTGACCACAATTGTTTTATTTATATTATAGAGAAGCATTGAAACTTGAAACTACTAACACAAAATTTATTTGCGTACAATATTATCTTACAACGAGAGTTTCATTTAAGAATATGGGCGTGTAGACATGGCTTCCTATTTCCTAAAATCTTCGTACAATTAGTCAGGTGGTCATGGGAATTATCATTTATACGTCTTTTTCGTTTCCTTGGTTCTGGTCATGATAAGTCTGTGCATTGAAATTGTTATTGGCAAGATTATGTCATACCCTGCCTACGGGGTAGGTAGTAAGGATTTTCAAATACATTTGTCTTTTACAATGTTCGGAAAATATTTAAATACGAAACTCTAATTCGATAAAAACAAGAAACTATAAAAACGTTTTCAAACAAATCAAAAAGTGCAAAAATAACACCAAAAAAATAATTGTAACCCCACAAACTATGAAATTTAGCCAAAAAAAAGGTTGCACAACATTGCAAAGCAATGTGTATTGTTCTTAATATCGATTACACTTGAAAAGTGTGCTCAATCAATTAAATCAGTTTCAGTCTCAAAAACTCCATAAATCAATCCAAGTTCTTTCTAATTAAGTAATTTTTTGTATGTAAACCTGAATGAAAAGACATAAGTAATTAAGTGATGGATAGATGATAAAGATAAATTTATGACTTTTACAAAATTAAAGATTCAAGAATAAATTTAGTGAACAAAGGGAACATATTTTTTTTTTATGTTGGCGCCATTTCGTCATGTAACCATTCTCGGTATTTTCTTAAATATGCGCTTCAACGAAGATACATCCAATATATTTTCTAGAGCCTTTATTCTTTATTTTCTAAATGTAATTCTTTTGAGTACAATTTCACAATATTTTTCTTTATGTTTTTTTTATTGTTGATAGTCTATTAGTAAGTAAATTCAACTATTCCAATTCTTATAAGTAAAATTTTGCTCACTTCTTTTTATACATGTTTTTAAAAAAAATCACATTTTATTTATAAAAAATACATATGAAATATTGAGTAGAGTAAAGAATATTGTTGGTAGATACTCAATCTACTTAATTAAAAAAAAAAATTCAAAAGTTAACTATTTAAATAGAATAAACATATATTAATTTTGTGAACCCAAAAATTTGTAGCAAAATTTTAAAGGGTGGGGCTAATAACACCCCATAAAATGTTATACAAACCCCATAATTTTAAATACAAAAATAGATAAATATAAAATGACTAAGTAACCCTTACATAAAGAAAGAGAAAAGTAATTAAAAAGAAATTGAAAATAAATGTAATTAAAATATAAAAATATTTTTAAAAAATCAACTAAATCTTTAAAAAAAGTAATTTACGTAAATCAGTTAATTTTTTTGAAAAATTTCTGAGAAAATAAAACAGATAATTAAAAAATATAAAAAAATCATCAAAAAATAATTAAATAAAAAAATGAATAAAAAATTTTTTAATAAATTTTTAAAAAATAATTAAATTAAAAAAATCAATAAAAAATAAAAAAATATTTTTATTTAATTTTTTAATTAGATATTTATTTATGATCGAGTTAATTTTTCTTTCACTTTTTATTTTATTTAGTTTTTTTTAATTGAAACGTTAATTGATAATTTAAATTTATTTATTTTATAAATTTTATTTGATCTATTTAATATTTTTCAGATTTTATTTAGATTTAATTGATTTTTCCATTTAAATATTTTTTAATATTTAGTTGATTTTTTTAAAATATTTTCAAGTTTTATTTAGTTTTTTCATATTATAGAAAAAAATTAATTAATTTTTGAAATTTATATATACTTTGGAAGATTTATTTGAATTTTATAATATTTTTAAATATTTTATTCAATTTGTATTTGTTTTGAAGGATGAAGGGTAAATAGGAAAGAATTGGAGTATGTTTAGTAATAAAATTTGATTTTTAAATTTTAATGGGGTGTGTATAACATTTGGGGTTTGTATAACATTTTATGGGGTGTTAATAGCCCCACCCAATTTTAAATTTTAGAGGACGGAGGGAGTATAATTTATTGTTGATCTATTATGTATATAAAGTGAAATATGGTAGAAAAAAATAATAATAAACAAAGTAGACAAAAATAATTGAAAATAATAAATCATAAAAAGAAAGTAAAAATTTTGATTAAGCATCCCAGGAATTTTATTTTTTTTATTTATCAAGAACAAACCCATAATCAGCAGAAACGGCCCTCAAAATGAAAGTTAAATCAAATTTGAGAGAAAAAGATTTTGGGAGCCATTTTTTTTATTTTAGCGGGTTATTTAGTGTTTTAAAATATTTATTTTCTGTTAGGAAATCCCAGAAAAATAGGTTCTAGTCAAGGAAGAATATCAAGGTTATAAAGTGATTTCCATTCGCATCATCGTCTCTTCTGAAACCAATTCTTCCAATCGTCTCTCTCGTTAGCAAATATACAGTGAGTTTCTATTCCAAATGTCATCTTTGTCTCTACATGCCATGTTTTATGTATGCTCTGTATGCCATGTTTTATTTATTCAATCAGCCTTGTTCAATTTTTTATGCCCTTAACCTGTTTGAGAAAATGCCCTGTTTGTTTGTATTTGGGGGAATGCACACTTTGTGGCGCATATACAGAATTGCGACACACCTGTTCATAAATTGTAAACACACAATCGGTATTTGGTATGAATGCTACAGATGGCTAAATGTATCCTCACTCCTCACCTATACTAAATAGCATCAAGGAGCACCTATACTGGGGCCTAGATGTAGATTTTATGATTATTCTTGTTGTTTAGGCAATCCTCTTGCCTTCTGTTTCTTTTCCTGACTCATGTATTCTCATTTAACTCCTCATTAATGGAATATTTTGTTTGCTTGATAATTTTTTTCGATCCCATTTTGTAACTACAGTATATGTTTATTTGCTATGAAATATTGTAATTTCTTCTGCATAAGTTTTATCTCCAAGTGCCTGTGGGGGGTTAGATTTAGCTACAAAAACAAATGCCTTCTCACTCACTCCGTGCAATCTTAAATGGCGAAGCCAGCCGTTGTCTATTTTGACACCTTTCACTCTCTCATAGAGTTGAAGTTGAAGCTGGAGTATCATTCTTAATGGATGTTCTTTAAATTCTCGGGTTTTTAATGCGGCCCTTACAGCAGAAAGCCATGTAGTCTCAGAAATTACAACTCAACAATTTCAGGCGTTTCAATTAGGCAACAGAATGTTGTGTCTTCTTACAGCAAATGCTCCTAGGAGCCTCTTCTGAAAACAAAACCTTCTGCTTCTTTAGGCATTAATCATCTCCATCTTTCTTCTGGTTCAACGCCCCTCTTACATGGAGAACAAGACAGCCTCTTACAAACTATTCCCATGTTGCCTAAACAACATATATTACCCTCGTCTCCAAAAGCTTCCAAAGACGTGCCTTTACAGCTACAGATACCCCGCCATGGAAAAGAAGCCAAAATGATTTTGGAGAACTTTAGCATGCCTCCCATATCTAATGCCTCTTTACGAGACATGGATGTATGCTGAAACAGCATACCACCTCCATCCTTTCTTGGAGGATTTTGAATTCCTAACTTAGCCTTTTTAGGGGGCATTAGGGAGATTACCAAGTGGTTTCTAATGGCATATTTCTTTGTTCTGTATCATCTGGGAGTAGTGTGATGTGAAGAATGACCACATTTCTTTAGGTTTCATGTGGTTATGGGTATGCTGCTCTAGATTGCTTTGCAGGTTATAGGAACTGTGAGTCGTTGGATGCCTCTTGCGGCTTACTGGGATAAGGTTGGAATGCATTTTTGGACAGCTATGGTATTTTCGTATTTGTTCACGGTGTTGGAGTGCATTAGGTGTGCACTTGCTGGGATGTATGCTGATGTTCCGTTTGTGTGTGATCCTACTTACATTCAGATCCCGTATGATTAATGAGGGTTTGAGATTAGAGGATGGGAAGTTGCATTATCCTTGTAAAAATTGAGGTTAATGGGACTCAAATTGAATTAGCAGTTATTTTATTTGTGTTACTTATGTTTGGTCTTAGAAATTGGTAAATGTAACTCACTGTTTATATGAACTTCTTGTTACACCACCTATATATCATGACATTTTTTAATTCTTTGAGGAGTTGTGACCAAATTTAACGAGGAACGGGATTAAGCTTTAATCCTTTTTGTTTGCCTATTTGACATTTTGTGACCTTTCTTAAATAGATTTCATCTACTGATGTTTGTTTATGTTATGCGTTTTATGAACATGAGGCTCTATAAATTAAATTTTTGAGAATTATAGCTCTATTTTTTTGAACATGTATAATTTTATATATTAAAGTTGTGTTGTTCTTCTGTGTTAGGTGAATAAAGAAAATAAAAGTTATAAATGCATGTATATTTTTGAAAGGAAGGCTTTTATAGTTTGGAGCCATGAAATTGTGAGTATTACAAACTCAGTAGTTTAATATTTAACTAATGTTTTATGCAGACTTTTTTTTTTTGAGTATGTTTATATGAATGGTTTTTGTGATTAATAATTGTATAATAAGTAAATTATTTTGGTAATTGTTTTTCATGTTTAATAATGGTTGATTGTTGGTTAATGGTGGATTTTGCTTAAATAAATGACTTTAAACTACATTTTATTTTTCTTGGACAATTGTGGTGTTACTGATTTTACGATCTATACATTTGAGCTACCTAAATATTTTATTTTTTTTGCAGTTTAAACATAGTTAAATGGAGAAGAGTTTGATATGATTGAATTGTATGTCCGTACAAATTCTTCAAAGAAAGATGGTTGGAAATCTGATGAGACTAAAGAAAATTGGGTAAGTCATGTAGGCATGTACAAATGAGATTTAATTTTATTACTAAATTTGATACTAATTAATTTTTTTGTCATAATTAATGACCACATATGAGAAAATGGTAAAGAAACGAGAAGAATATGTTGAGCAAGGAATTGATAAAATTTCAGCTGAAATTGTTCTTGATGTCCTAGGCCATGGGACCCTTTATATAAAAGGGCTTGGTTATGGTCCAAAGCCTTCGAGTAGACGTGCTTCTAACTTGAGACAAAAAGAAAATTTGAAAGCGTCTGAAACTCGCGTAGGGTGCACTGCAGGATGAAGTGAGTGATATAAGGCACCATGGACAAACTTATGAATTTCTTACATTTATATTTATTCTTATGTTTGTTGCTTTTGACTTTTAAAACAATTAAGTTCATTGTATTTTTTATCTTATAATACAATTTAAATTTATTTACCATCTTTAATTTGGTGGTCAATGTAAATATTTATTTATTATAATTTATTAATTAAATTAGTTCATTACGATAATATTTTTAGTCTTTTATAAATAATTTAATTGATATAGATATATACAATTCAATCGAAATCTTAATTAAAAAAAATATATTTTATGATAAGTTATTATAGAAACGATAAAAATACATTAATGACAAAAAAAATATTGTCACCTTATACAAATTAGTAATGACGATAGACATTGTCACTATATATATTTTTTATGACGATTGATATTTTGTCACTAAAATATTACTATTTAATGACAAATCGTGTTGTCATTATATATATGCACATATGATAACAATAAAAAAATTCGTAACAATAGCGTAATTCTTTTGTGATGAAATATTTAAAAGAAGACGAAATATATGTTGTCATTATTTCTAGAAATTTTGTGACAATTATCATATTCGTCACTAAAAAATATTTCTTATGACAAAAATGTTTTGTCACCATTTCTACGCTATTTAGTGATCAAAAATATTTTGTCACTGAATATTACCCTTTCGTAACGCATTGTGTCGTCATTATACATACATATATATAACAACGATTAAAATTTTGTCACTAAAGTGTTCTTCTTTGGTGACGAAATATATAATAGGTGACGAAATTATTCATTTAATTGTGACGATAATATTGTCACTAAATTTGACAAATGTGGTTGAAAATGGAAAAAATCGTCACATAAAATTAATATTTTAGTGACAATAAATCAAATTGTCATGTAAGGTTGAACTATTTGGTGACGAACTATATAATTTACGACGAAATAATTAATCTATTTGTGACGAAAATTTCGTCATTACAATTTTAAAAGGTTGATAAGAAATGGATAATCGTCGCTAAAAATTAATATTTTAGTGACGATAAATCAAAACGTCATTTAAAGCTGAACTTATAGTGACGAAATATCATATTTAGCGACAAAAATCATTGTCAAATGTGACGCTTTATTCGTCACTATAGATGGAATAATATAGCGACAATGAACTTTGGTGTCGCCAAAAGATGACTTTTGACGACAAATTCAAATAAAGTCACATTTACCTAATGTGACGCACCTACGGCGACCTTCTTTGCGACGGAGAAAAATCGTCGCCAAACCCATTTTGTGACGAAAAATGATGCTTTTATGACGAATTGTTGTCGTCGCGATTTCTCAAATTTCCTGTAGTGTAAACTTTAGTTCATTTTATAGCAAATTATAAATCAAATGTTATCTTGTGACGAATAAGTCTTAGGCCTTAGTTTTTTCGCAGACTTATTGAAGAGGGTGTTGTCTACAGCCCTAATTAGTTTACCACTTTCAAGTTCAGTTTTTTTTCCCTTTCCTGTTACACATTGGGAATATGTATTACCTCTAGTTTAATTATCAGTTCTAATATACAATTACTTCTGCTCCTCCACTATTTTCTTCCCATCTGCTGCTTCATTTCCATTCACTCCCTGCAGCAGCAGTACATTAGCCACACCAATTCAGTACATCTTTTAACACATAAATGTATGTCTGTCACCAGGTCAGGGTGACGGACATCTATCTACCACAAAGTTGTTTATGCTTCACAAATGAAAATATGAAGGCATTCATATTCTCTCATAAAATAATAAGACTTTGTTTGATTCAGCATAATCAACACACATTCAAGGCTAGCAAGCATAACCAGATATGGTGAGGCATACAACAACAAGAAGTATAAATAAATAGAGTAATGTTTTGCATTGAGGTAAAAATGGTTCAAACACTAACTTCAATAGCTTCTTCTTATCTTCCTTGGAGATGATATTATTGTTTGATTGGTTTGTTATGCTTCCACCTCTTCCTAATTCATTCTCCATCATCTTTCCCTTTTCTACTAGAACTATTTGTTTCATTCATTTTATCACCTATTCTATTCTTACTCTCTCAACAATTCTCAATTCAAATAAACCTAAATTTCTTATCTCATTACCTCTAAAATCAAATTTCGCAATTACTTCCACTAATTTATTCTAAAAAACAAAAAATTCATTACATAAGTAAAAAAAAAAACTCAAACGGAAACACAAGTTACCGGAGTGTGAGCGTCTGGGCAGCTCATCTAATTCGGAAATTCATCCAACAACTTCGAAGACAATCTTATAATTAGATGCAAATTTACAATGTCTTTTAATTACTATATACACTCTTACAATTTCTACTACCAATTTTGCTAATACAATAGCTAGGATAATAAAAGTAAAGCTAATACCAGAATAGGATTACAACCTCCACCTTTCGGATTTGCTGGCAGCCTCGCAGCGGCGGTTGTTCCGGCATAGCAGTTCATTATAAATTTCATAAATCTCATGTTTTGCCAAAGTCAAATGACTTTTTCTTGCTCTTAGAGGCTGGGGTAATGCCAAAATCCAGTGCATCCCTATGTACACTACAAGAAGTGAAGAATCATTCTCAATGTCCAGATCTGCATTAATTATAGAAAATATGAGATTTATATGATAGAGTCTATACACTTGGTAGTACGGCAAAAGGTCACCAGAAGTGGCATATTTGAGACAAAACCACAACCTCCATCAGTAACTTTAGCTACATCACTTGAAATAGCTATGTGCATCATGTATGTACCATCCATTTCTACATTGATGAACTTCAGTAACAATTGATAGGATGCATATGATGCGGTTATATGCATTTAACTAAAAACCATGCCTTCTCCAAGAGCTATATATAACAAATAAGTTTCTGAAAAGCTGGCCTAAATCACCTCATGGTCCAAATGACTACCCTCATTTTCGAATCTCAGTATGTTCCTGTCTAATCGTTGAAGGGGCTAATAGTTCTCCCAAATTTTGATTTACCGGAGAAAACTCAAAATTGCCTTCAAATAATTGAACACTTCCTTCGTTTAGACAAATATTCAACGCAATAATTAAATTTATAAACCAACTACCAATCCCTAAACAAAAATAAAAACCAGTTGAAAAAGCCCCAAGTGAAACTACAGTACTTTAAAATTCTTTATAATTATAAACCAATCTATTAGTAGCATACAACAAAAGTGTAGTTCTTGTAGAGCACCAAAATGGAAACCGCATCAGCAAAGCCAAAACTATCTGATTTCATATTGTTAAGAATTAAGATGAAACTATATATACCTCTTGATAGCTCCATAACCATGGCTACCAACAACCAACAAATGCATTGGACTTTTCCACTGCTTCACACAAAACATTCCTAGGATTACCTTCCACAGGTTTACAGATAGCATCATAATTACGTGTGTATAACACACAAAAACTATAAATTTAGGACGAATGAATATTGATCTGGTGATTATGGATTCCATGATAAGGATTAAACAAATACTTGAATACTATGTGCAAGAAGTTTGAATCCTAATTTATAATGAGTTTCGGATGCTTTAGTTAAGAAATAGTCTAAATTAACACTAAACAAAGGAAAACGACAACATTTACCAGGTTAGAAGTGTTTCTACATTTCCTTGCCGAGTATAAAATACATAATAAATTTTTCTAATTCTAAGTCAATTGAAATATATCAAATACTTTCCATACACTTAGCATATACAAATTTTGATATCCTTTATGATACAAATTCATTAGCAATTTATATATATAAACAATACCGAATTAGAAGTACAAATTTCTTTAACCTTCTCAAGAACTCTTTGTCCCTTTGTCGCAATTATTTTTCGGGTAAGGCTCATCTCCTCCTCCTCGCTTCTCCATCGATTTCACTGTCTCACCGCAAATCATGATTCCATTTACATTTGATTCACATCCTATCACACCTCATTGTGAAACAATCTGAAGAATTGGACAACAATACATCTCTTGTAGGGAATTTGCTTGAACTATAATTGATTATATTTTCTAGTTTTTCACCATCCATTTTGAAGGTACTCAGTAAATAAGGAACTTGTATAATGGTTCTTCCTGAAAAAATCATCAGGAGGTGTATTACCTTTCATGGATTTCTCATCATTGCGTTAAAAATTAATCAAGCAAAAAAAATAAAAATGAAGAAGTGTTAAAATGAAAATGTAAAAACGTAATTGAGCAATTAGCAAAAATACCTATGGCTCCTTTGACGACGTTGTACTGTATTCATTGCCCTTAGCAATGGAACTGAAAAGACACACAATTGAAGGAAATGAGATTTGTAACGGAAAAGAGAACAGATGCATTAACTAAAACATACTACTAAATTACATGACGGAAATGAGTTAAATTAGAATGACACGTGTCGAACGTACACATATCTTAAATTTGACACGTGTCGAACACAAGAATTTATATTTCATATCTTTCATTAGGGGTATGGAGATGGAAGCTTGCGGCACTTTGTACGGCAGCTTTAGTTTCTCTATTTGATACGAACACCAATAATGGGGGTATAGGTTCTGTCAAAAAAAATAATAGGCGCCTCCCTAATGATGGAGAAGAAAAAAACAGATGGGTTGAGAGTTTTCTTGTATGTAAATTCATGGCAGCAAGTCGTCGCCGACTCCAGGCGTTGCTGCCCGACTTATCACAGAACTCAGGCGCAGCAGTTATAGCCCCCAAAATATCAGCGATGTACACGGCGGCCGAAGCGAATGTTGATTTAGTCGACGCATGAGAGGAGACGGAGAAACTTGAGGGGCACAACCAACAACACAGTGAAATTTATAGTATAATAAAAGGAGCAAGTGAAGAGTTGTAGGAAAACCATGCTTTGATAACAAAATGAATTGTAACCATTCCAAATTCAATTTTGTGGCTCTTACTATTCTGCATTCATTTGTATTTTAATGTATTCTTAATCCACTCAGATAGATAACGTGGCAGAAGATGGCAACGTGGCAAAAGGTGGCAACAACAGCTAGTCCACATGTCAAGAGCTGGAGAGCCACGTGTCAACACCAGGAGATAACTTTCCTCCTTTTATTATATAAGATTATTAGTTTAGTTATAATTAGGCGTGGGTTATATGTCTTTCCAGAAATGTTAGATACACTCCTCCGATACACGTACCCTTCAAAACACATCTAAGATAGAGCACTCCCCTCAAATTACCTATTATATCATTTTTTTCTTAAAATTGTAGGATAAATACACACCTCTAAAACTCTAATTTTCCTCCATCTTCCCCAACCTTCTTCTTCCTCATTTAAACCCTAAACACTTCTTCCCCCACGCCATTCTAGCCGCCGCCCATCGCCCCAGCCTCCTTGTGCCGCCTGTCGCTCTGCGCTCCTCCCTCCCTCCCTCCCTTCTTCTTCTTCTTCTTCTTCTTCTTCTTCTTCTTCTTCTTCTTCTTCTTCTTCTTCTCCTCCTCCTCCTCCTCCTCCTCCTCCTCTTCTACAATTGCTGGCCATGTAGGTCGGCCACACAGCGCCGCGCCGCGGCCACCCCCTACTGCCCTGCGCTTCTCCCTGCCTCTCTTTCTCCTATCTTCTTCTTCATTTTTTTTATTTTTTTTGTTCTGCAGTATCCGACCATGAAGGTCAGCCACACAATGCCGCGCCCGTCCACCCCACGTCGCGATTCTTCACCTCCGTCTCATCCCCCGACGCCGCTGTCTCACCCCTTCCCCCCCTTCCTCGTTTCTTCACCAGGTAAATGTACATTTTTTCTTTTTCTTTTTATAATTTTCGACGACAAATGTTGCCCATAAAGAGTTTGGTCGACAAATTAATGTTTATGGTCGACAACAATTTGTTGGTCCCAAAACGAGTATGGTGACAGTCTAGAGGGGGTGAATAGACTGTCAAGTAATTTAAAACTTTTTCGTGTCTTAAGATCGGATGAGACGATTCAGATGAGTTATATACTCAGTCGTCTGTATGCAGATAATATGATCTGATCTATAGAGTGCTTAAGGTGTTATAGCAGATTAAGATAACAGTCTTACTGATTGCTGAATTGAGCTGATCAGTTTGAAAGCTATCTCAAAAGCTATGAGTTCGGAAATGTGTAGGCCCTACGTGTTTAGACTCGTGGGTATTTTATGAAAACCTTTGAAACAATGACTTCTAAAACAATGCTACCTTCTTAGCTGATTTAATGTCTACTGATTAAGGATATTAAACACTTGATGAGTTTTTGACTCTTTTATAAAACACTGTTTTGTACAAGTATGAACAATAAGAATATGTGTGCTGAATAATAAGATAAGCAATAAAGAACACAAAATTTTATAGTGGTTCGGATCTGAATATCTTACATCCACTCTCTCTAATCAGATAGAGAAATTCAATATATTGCTTCTTTAGAGTCCCAAGAGAAGACTTTCGATAAAGAACCTTAAGTACTTTCTGAGGCTCGGATCTGTTTGTTAGTGAGGTAACAAATAACCTTTACAATGGTTAAAGACAAATAGTAAGATGTGTGTATAACCAACTAAAATTCTAAGCACTAAAGATACGATTCTTTATGCAGGTTTAGGATCAGAAACTTAGAGCACTAAGGATATAAATCTTTGCTGGCTCTAAATAACTCGACACTTAAATATTTCTCAGACTTTGCTGTTCTTGATATCATCTTTTAAACGCAGAGAGAGAGAGAGAGAGAGAGAGAGTTCTAGCTTGGAGGGTTTCCGGTACCTTTTTTCAAAGAACAAGTGTTGTATTTATAGATGAATTTGTGCTTAAAAAATTAGTCGTTGGTGAGAACTAGCCGTTGCAACAAATCTTTCTAAGTAAGGTTGCCATCTTCATAGGAATGGTGTTTGCATATTTTCTGGTACGATATTGCCTTAAGAGGTAATGTGCATTAAATGCTCTGTACTTCTTTTACAGATTTCTTGTACGACCTACTAAGCTGTCAACTTCATAGCTTCGTGTTGATGTCTCATTGGTCCACATCAGCTTGGTAGTTGAGAGTTGTCTTGTCTTCTGTTAGAGCAATTCAGAACTTAATCCGACATTCTCTTTGTCTTCTATTTCGCATGCCTTTATCACCTGACTTAGTTGATCATAAATGAAAAAACACTTGTGAAGGTGTTTTATTCATAAATGCTAACTGTCATAAACATTCTGAAGGTGTGCTTCAACTTGAATGCTCATTAAGGCTTACTTTGACAAGATACAAATGAGTTCATATCTGTTGGGTTGTCTTCTAAACTTTGATTGCAGATTATCATATAGATCATTCAGTCCATAAAGCATACCACATCCTTTAGATCTGAATTTACTAATGAACTCTAGATTTCTTCTAGTCTTCTATCTTCTTCTTGATAGTTTTTAGTAGAGTATACAGATGAGTAATCAGCTGGTATCTATACAGCTGATTCCTCAGACTAGAATTATACAAGTACAATACTTCTAAGCTTTATAACTCACCTTAGGAAACTTAGTTCTAGATTACAAATTATCTATCTAACTTGTACTCCACTGGTCTGTTTTTGGCCATCAAAACTAAAACGTTAAGTGCAATCAAATTAGGGGCTGGATGAATATCCCAACACAATTTGTCGACTATAATGTTTATGGTCGACATTTCTCGTCAATTTTTTTTTAATTTCCTTTCGATAAAATTTGTCAGCAAGGATATTTTCCGTCCACAAATTATAGTCGACGATATATTCTACGGTCGACAAACCAGTGTCGATCGACACTGGTTGGTCGAAAAAATCTAATTTTTCTTTTTAAAATTTATAAGTTTTTTTTAAAAAAAAATTCTAAATATATTTTGAGTGGCCGCGACGTGCTGCCGGAGGTGATGGTGTCATCGGCGGCTGCTACAAAATTAGAGTTAGGCTTTTGTGAAAATTAGGGTTAAGATTTTGAGGGGAGTGTATGTTGTTGGAATTAATGGGAATTAATTGGGTTTTGACACCCTGATCTAATTTAGTTAATTAGACGGAATAAACGTTAATTAAAAAATAATTGAACGTGACATAGTCGATCTACTCTCGGAGTAGATGAACGTGGTAATATCTCAAAACCGAGTTAAGGTGAGTGAGAAATTAATTGTTGAAGTTGAAGAGTTTCAACTTGGAAAGTTTGAGAATGTGGGAAATTGTCCCACATAGGAAACCTACAAAACATTTATGATGTATAAAGGTATTGAAGTAGCTTGGTAGTTCAATTATCTAAAAGAGGTACACTCCTCTAAGAGCCACACGCGCGCGCCCGCCAGTCCAGCCGGCCGGCTCGGCTTCGGTGGTCTTTGGGGCCCGCCTATCTTTTTGCAGACCCAAAAACTCCATAAGCTCGGCCCATTCGAACTACTTCAAGAATGTTCCAGAATCATCTGGAAGTTTCAAACTTGGTCTTCAAGATTCGGACTTCAAGACTTATCCACGTGCGAGATATTATCTCAACCGCTGCTATATTTTTGCGATATATTCCCAAGAATCGGGCCTGGGCCCACGCGTTTTTCCAACTCCTCCTAGGGTTTCTTCTGCCTATAAATATCAGACTCTTCCCTCATACATCCTTACGCTGAAATTCGCCCCTCTACCCTTCTACTCTCCTCTCGTCCCTACGCAGTGTGTTGAGCTACCGAAAGCCTTACACTGTTCTTTCTTGTGCCGGATTTATATCCGAGAGTGTTCAGTTCGTACTAAGTACGTTCGCCGAGGCCTCTTATACAGTGGTGCTACTGTGTAAGAGGTAAAAGTCGTTTTACCTTTGGGAACGGAACGCCGTAACAATCAAGCACTATCCTGGGCGTATTCTGTTCTGCGGGAAAAGGGTTTCCCTTGACTCGACTTATTTGTGTTATCATATTTGTTATCTGAAATCTTCGATATTGCAGGTTGCAGTTTACACGGCGTAAGCAGTTTCCAACAATCGCAGAACAAAATATCTAATTAATATTTTCGAATTTAATTAATTTTTCGGACTTAATTAAATTAATTAATTTACTGCAGTATCAAAGATGAATGATAATGTTGGGAATAAAATGATACATGTTTTGATTAAATACCAAAACCCCCTGAGACATGCCTAAGTCAAGATGATTGTGTTCAAAATGTGTTAGAACACATATGTTGGTCCTGAAAGGAGTATATAACAAGTGTATGGGGGGGGGGGGGAATACACTTGTATGCAATTCTTTTTCTAATTTGAACAAACCAGAGTTCAGCAAGGTTGTCTTGGACAACTCTGCTGAAGATGATTAACTCTTCTAAGATAATCAAACTACTAAGTACTATTGAGTACTTAGTTGAATAACTATCTAGGGGAGTTATATGTGCGGAATAGTGGTTGGCCCTTTTAGTTTAGACTCCTTTAATTTCTGAAATCACTTAGTCAATGCAACACAGTCCAGTTTTCAGGGAACTTGTCCAAATAGGTTTTTGCACAGTCTTTGAATGTTTATCCTTGAAAGATCAGTTTTGTGTGCAGTGTTGAATGTATGAAAGTACTTGGAATGTAAATCAACACAAGAAATTATAGTGGTTCAGAGACTCAAGCTCCTACATCCACTTTCCCTGATTTAACAGGATAATTCCTTCACTCTTGGAATTAACTTGTTTTATAGTGCCAAGGTGCACTTGATCAAGAACACCACTCTTGGTGAATTGATCCCTAGGATGTTTAGAGTCCTAGTACCCTCTTCTCAACTCAGAACTGAATTGTTCTTCTCTCAACAGTCAGCTCCTACCACTTCTACTACTACTACAACCTTCTCACTTTCACTCTTGAAAGATGTAAGGGTTGAAGTAAGGTTCCAACTAATGAGATATCCTTTACAATGAAGATCAGTGTATAAGGATAGGATATCTCTCTAAGCTTGTGTATGGATATACAATGAAGTTCAGCTTAGATGAAGTGTTTGAAGACTAAGATAGTCTTTGAAAGCTTTGAAAGCACTCTAGCTTGTAAGAACTTTGAGCTTAGTTGGATTGTGTTGAGGTGCGTTGGATGCTTTCAAATGGTCTTCACACTTCTGTATTTATAGACAAAATGGAGGATTTGCCCGTTGGAGAGGCAGCCCCAAATTGCTATAAATGTCTTCCTTGAGTTCTTCAAACTGGAAGACAAATTCTAGATAGTGACATGTCCTTATTTGGGTAATAAACGGCTTGTAAGACTTTGTCTTCATTCTGCAGCACTTTTCCCAATGTTTGACTTCTTGTTAGGACTTGGACATGGCTTCTGAAGGTTGATCCAATGATAGGACAACATTCCTTATCAACTGGACAACTCTCCTTATCACTATCAGCAGTTTTGCTTATCAGCAAGGTTGGCTTGCTCTTCTTCAGATGACTTGGCTCTTTCCATTTATTTTACTCCAAGATGATCTTGGCATGTTGCATTGTATTTCTTTAGGGTATGGTTGTCTCTAATTCTTCAGCATAGTTGACCTTCAACCTTTAGAGCATCTGTTCTGATTTAATCATGCTGAGACAACTCTTCTGGACAACTCTTCTGATCAGCATATTTGGTCTTTTAGCATCAGAGCACTTTTCACATAGAGTTGGCTTCTCTGGACAACTCTCCTGATCAAAACCTTTGAGTAGTCTTGTCCTTTTGAGCTAGGTAAAGTTGTTCTTGCATCTGGCTAGCTTCTTTGGACAACTCTCCTGATCAGATTTATTTGCCTTGTCCTTTTGATTTTATCAATCTTGCATGTGGACAACTTCTCTGGACAACTCTCCTGATCAAATCATCTTATTGGACTTGTCCTTTTGAGCTTTACAATCTTGTTCTTGCATAAGAACATCTTCTCTGGACAACTCTCCTGATCAGAGCATTTTGTTTTCCATAGAGTGTCCTTGCTCTTAAGTGATTGTTCCAGAATTTGAGCCTTGAGGGGACTTGATCTTGATCATCTTCAAGGCATAGGTTCCCCCTCAAATTGTGCATCTAATTGTCTAAGAGCTGCCTAACATTTCAGCTTCTCATCTAGCCTTATGCTATGTGTTCTAACATTTTTAGAACACTATCAATTGACTTAGGCATGTCTCAGGGGGTTTTGGTATTTAATCAAAACATGTATCATTTTATTCCCAACAATTTCCCCCTTTTTGATGATGCCAAAACCTATACATTTGTGCAAAAGTGATTTGGCTACACCTATTACATTTATCTTCAGAAGACATGACTAAGGTCAATTATCCTGAAAAACAATGTGTTAGTGTATTTTCCATCCATATTGCAAATAGGTTTCATAGATAGGCATAGAGAGATGAGTGTTTCTTGATTCAAAATAAGTTCAACTATCATTCATTTAAAAAAAAACATTACAAGCATGTTGATAGTTGAATTGAACATATCAGAGCATGAATCATCAACACTAATTACATCAGAGTATTTCCTTCTAAGAGTTCAACACATATACAAGAATTTTTTCAGCATCAGAGCATAAACTTGTATCAGAGCACTAATCTTATTATCTCAGAGCAAATACTAACACTTCAAGACATATACAAGATCAGAGCACAGAGCTTGTATCAGAGCAATCCATATCAAGTAAGAGCAAACAGATTAGCACACCATATCAGCAAGCTTGACCAATTTTCAGCATAGTTGATCAATTAAGATAGGTCAGAAGACTTAGCCATTTCAGAGATCATCCTCAGGAGGTGGGTTCATCCCATATTGTGCCCACACTCTCCTTTTCAAGGCCATGGCTTCTTGGTTGGTTCCCTTAGGACCAAGAACCATCTTGTTCAGCTTGAGGATCTCTGTGAATTCTCTCAGAATCCTTGATTGATCAATCCATCCATCAAGCTTTGGAGGTAAGTATATGATTGGCTTGGGAGCTGTGAGTTCAAATCTTGCAATATCCGCAGCTGCAAGCAATTGTTGATAGAGTTCTCTGTAGTACTCAATCATGAACTCAGCAAAATTGGTGTTGGCATCTCTTCCATTCCATCTGTCAATGACATACTGATCATAGACAAACTCCCTTTTTGCTTCCTCCCATGAGTCATTCAGCTGAATTGACACCCATTTATCCAAGTGAGGATATTTGGTGTCCATTGGGATCAATAGCTGTGGCTTCATCTTGTTGTAGGTTGCTCTCTTCCTTCTTGGCTTTTGGAAGTCTGCTCTTCTCTTGTCTCTTGCTCTGTTGGCCTCTTCCATCAAGTCCATTTTCTCTTGGGCTCTCATCATAGCCAATTTCTGTTGTGTTTCAGGGTCTTTGCCATACCCTTCATGAAACAACTTTGATGGATCATTGAGTACCACAATCCTTGTCTTCTTTGGTCCAGGTCCAAAGCCTTCTTCATATAGTTCCTCAACATCTTCAGAAGCTTTGGTACTTTCAGTGGACTTAGTCTCAGTAGACTTGTCTTCTTCAGCAGTCTTGGGTATTTCAGCAGTTTTGGCCTTCTTTGAGGTAGGCTCATCATCAACAACTCTGAATTCAGGTGGAAGATCAAGGCTATTGGGAAAGTCAGTGAATTTCTCAACTTGTCTCTTCTTTCCTTGGGCCTTCTTGATCTTTCCTCTAGTTTGGACACCTTCAGCATCCTTGTCCAAACCAGATACTTCACCACCTGGTCTTTGTTGTAACCTCACTCTTTCCTCTTGAGCTGAGGCCATAGAGTTCTTCAATGCCAATGCTAACTGCTCCTCTTCATCCAATTCTTCCAAGTTCAGTACTGCTGGCTCTTTTCCCTTTCCTTCAGAGGCTTTGTCCTTCCCTTTTACTGGACTCCCAATCACTAAGGCACCTTTTGCCCTTGCTCTTTCCCTTTCCCCCTTTTTGGCAGCATCAAAACATTCTGGCTTCAGTTCACTCATAGTGGATGCCAATACGGACTGGGCTTGGGTTAGAGACTTCATTTCTTCCAACAAATATACATTCTCATCATGTATATTTTGCATCTTGTCATTGCTCAAGCTGAGAAAGGCAAGAACAGGCTTCATTTTCTGTTGGACAACCTCCTCTTAAGAGATGCATCCAATTGGGCTTTCAGGAGCTCAGTGAGGTTGGCCACTGAACCTTCAGCAATGTTGGCCAACACTTCTTGGGAAAACTTTTCTGAGGCTGCTTTGACCATAGCTAGCCTTTGCTCTTCAGCTCTTTTCTTTTGCAAGGCTGTCGTCTTGCCAAGAGCTTGCTTGATTGTCAAGTGAAGATGTCTGCTTTGAACAAGTCCTCTACAGCAATAGAGGAAATTCAGAGTTATCAAAGACCTATGGCTCAAAGAAGTGGATTAGGTTTTGATCCATTTGAATCTTCACCTTGTCTCAGTGTTGCTTCTACAAGTAACACTAAGAAAATCTTTGTTAAATCAGTGGCACAACAAGCTGAAAATGAAATAATTCAGCCACTGAACAAAGGAAAGGGCAAAATGAATGAAATGCCTACTCTAGTGGTTCAGGAGACTAGGCCTAAACCTTTGGAAAAAGTCAAGGCTCCTAAACACAAGAGGAATATTGGTCAGCAGAGTAGACCCAATGGGAGGGCAACTCTACTGAACAATGTTCAGAGAAGTTATCCAAGGTATAATCAGCCTAGGCCAACTCATCTGAGAAAGCCTCAGCTGAATAGACCTAAGGAAAACTATCCTCAAAGGCAGAATAAAATGAGACAACCAAAACCCTTCATGCTAAAGGATAATGGTCATATAAAATCCCTTTCCTCAAAGATTTCATCAAGCTGCACAAAGAACTCATAAGTTCAGGAGAGTTGACAACTCCCCTGAAACTTACAGAGTTAACACATTCACACATACTTTCCCCAAGGCATTTAAGGGAAAGACAGTGTATGTTGATGCACATGGAAAACAACTTAGCCACCTTGAATCAATCAGGGTAATTAGGCAAGTTTGGGTTCCAAAAGGCACAGCTAACCTCTCAGGACCCAAAACTCAAAGGGTACCTAAACCTATCTAATTGCAGGTACCATTGGGCCACAAGAAGAGGAGTGTGAACAAAAAGATAGCATGGAACCTTGACAGTGGATGCTCAAGGCACATGACTGGAAACAAGGAACTCCTCACTGATTTTATTGAAAAAGAAGGCCCAAATGTCACTTTTGGAGACAACTCACAAGCAACAACAAAAGGTTATGGTACTTTGATGATTGGTAACATCAAAGTAACCAATGTATCTTATGTAGCTGGTCTCAAATATAATCTTCTAAGTATCAGTCAATTCTGTGATAAAGATTTTAAAGTTGAGTTCTCAAGTGGAAAATGCTTAATTAAGGATAAAACTCAACAAACTCTATTGACTGGAACTAGGAAGGGAAATGTGTATTTTGCAGACTGGGACAAGTCTACTGATGCTGCATGTTTCATTGCTAAGAGCACTAGTGAACAAAGCTGGTTATGGCATAAGAGGCTAAACCATCTGAACTTCAAATCTATGAACAAACTGGCTAGAAATGTATTAGTTAAAGGACTGCCTAATGAGGTTTTCATAAAAGAACATGTGTGTAAACCATGTCAAGAAGGAAAACAGATTAAAGCCTCATTCAAAGGTAAACCAGTCATTTCTACTGAAAGGGTACTTGAACTTCTACATATGGATCTTTTTGGACCAATCACCCCTTCAAGCATAAATGGTAGAAAATACACATTGGTTGTAGTAGATGACTTCTCTATGTTCACTTGGGTAGTATTTCTCCTTAGTAAAAAGGAAACACAAGTTAAACTACCTGAACTTCTCAAGAGACTGTCAAATGAGAAAAGCCTTAGCATTATCAAGATAAGATCTGATAAAGGCACTGAGTTCATAAACTCATACATCAATGAGTATTGCACATCTAATGGAATAGCTCATGAAACCTCAGCAGCTAGAACTCCTCAGCAAAATGGAGTTGCAGAAAGAAGGAATAGAACATTAAAGGAAGCTGCTAGAACTTTAATTGCTGATTCAAATTTACCTAAGAGGTTTTGGGCTGAAGCCATAAACACTGCATGCCATACTCAAAATAGATGTTTGATTACTAAGGGGCAAGGCAAAACTCCCTATGAACTCTGGAAAGGAAGAAAGCCTAAAGTGTCATACTTTCACATTTTTGGTTGTAAATGTTTCATTCACAATAATGGGAAAGAACAGCTAAAAGCCTTTGATAGCAAAGCTGATGAGGGAGTATTTCTTGGATACTCTCAAATCAGTAAAGCTTTCAGAGTCCACAACAAGAAAACCCTTATAGTGGAAGAAACACCTCATGTTGTGTTTGATGAATCTATCTTTGAGATCAGGAATGATAGTTTGGAACCTGAAGAAATCACACAGAGGACAACCAGATTGAGCCTAAAAGACAAAGACACTGAATTCATAGATGTTGTCCAAGCCAATCTACCTGAACATACTAAATTGGACAACAATCCTGAAGGCAACCTTCCTGAAACAAACCCCACTGATGGAAATGGTGAACTGAATGAGCCAATCCCAGTTCACATCCACGTAACAACTACCAATGAAGAAGCAGTTCCTGCTGAGGTAGTTAATGGGTCAAATAATCAAGGGGGAACTCAAAATGTTGAAAATACCAATGTCCCTGACATTGAGGACAACACCCCTGATTATGATCCTGAATTAGATCCTGCACTAAATTATCCTGAATTCTATGATCAAAATGACTCAACTCCAGTAGAGGACAACTCTACTGAAGGAATCAGAAAAAGAAGGACTTGGTTATATGACCATCCTCCTGATCTGATACTTGGTGACCCAAGTATAGGAGTCAAAACCAGAAGTTTTCATGGTGAAAGTGCTATGTTTTTTTGTTTCTTGTCAGAACAAGAACCAAGTGATATTGAAGAAGCACTTCAGGATGCCAATTGGATCACAGCCATGCAGGAAGAACTGAATCAATTCACCAGAAATGAAGTATGGGAGCTGGTGGATAGACCTTCACATTAAGATGTTATTGGAACCAAGTGGGTGTTCAAGAACAAGAAGAATGAAAATGATGTGATTGTCAGAAACAAAGCAAGACTAGTGGCAAAAGGTTACTGCCAGCATGAAGGCATTGACTATGATGAGACCTTTGCACCTGTGGCAAGGCTAGAAGCAATAAGGCTCTTCCTAGCCTATGCAGCCCACAAGAGGTTCAAAGTATACCAAATGGATGTCAAGAGTGCCTTTCTGAATGGAGTCTTGAAAGAAGAAGTCTATGTAGAGCAACCACCAGGTTTTGAAGTTGGAAACCAATTATACAGGCTGAAGAAGGCTCTATATGGACTCAAGCAAGCCCCTAGGGCTTGGTATGACACACTGTCACAATTCCTCTTGGATCATGGATTCACCAAGGGAACTGTGGACAAAACTCTCTTTAGAATCTCTGAAGGAGAGGACATCTTACTTGTCCAAATTTATGTAGATGACATAATTTTTGGATCCCCTGATGAGAAGCTGTGTGAGAAATTCTCCAAGCTCATGCAAAGCAAGTTTGAAATGTCCATGATGGGGTTGATGAACTTCTTTTTGGGTCTACAAGTCAAGCAATCAAAAGAAGGAATCTTCATCAACCAAGCTAAGTACACCAGAGAGATGATCAAGAAATTTGGGTGTACATCAAGCAAGCCAGTAAGGATCCCAATGAATACTAATTGGAAGATGGATCCTGATGAAAGTGGTGTTCCAACCAACTCAACTGAGTATAGAGGAATCATTGGATCACTCCTCTATCTCACTGCCAGCAGACCTGACATCACCTTTGCAGTAGGTGTTTGTGCAAGGTTTCAAGCAAATCCTAAGAAAAGCCACCTTGAGGCTGCAAAGAGGATCTTGAGGTATCTAAAAGGCACTGAAAATCTAGGCCTTTGGTACCCTGCTGATGACAACATTGAGTTAACTGGCTACTCAGATGCTGATTAAGGAGGATGCAGAATTGACAGAAAGTCCACTTCAGGAACTTGTCAATTCTTAGGCAACAAACTCATATCTTGGTTTTCCAAGAAGCAAAACACAGTGGCTACCTCCACCACTGAAGCTGAATATGTTGCTGCTGGAAGTTGTTGTGCTCAAATCCTTTGGCTGAGACAACAACTCAAAGACTACAAAGTCAACTCTACTGAAGTGCCAATATTCTGTGACAATAATAGTGCAATTGCCATATCACAGAATCCTGTATTGCACACAAGATGCAAACATGTGGATATCAAGCATCACTTCATTAGAGATCATGTGGAGAAGAAGGATATCAAATTAGTAAAGATCCACACAGATCATCAAAAAGCTGATATATTGACAAAGCCACTTGTAGAAGCAAGATTTCTGGAATTATCAGCAGAGTTGGGTCTTCTTGATCCAGGGAAGTTGGACAAATGAGTCCAAAGGATTTCATTCATTAAGGGGGAAATAAATTCAAACTTCAGCAGACTTGGTCAGGTCTACTGAAATTCAGAGAAGTTGACCTTACTTCTTCAGGACACTTGTCCATGTAGGGTCAGATAAGTTGTCTTGGCTATCAAACCAAATGTTGGTCTGATAAGCACCTATTTTGGGTGATCATTGTCTATTTCGAAATCTGTCCCATTGAAAATACAGTTTTCACCTTTCTGGGATTTAATTTGTCTCCCACCCAAAATGTCACTTTCAATGCATTAAATGCCAAGATTTAACTCTTGTTTGCATTAAACTTTTTGGGACATGATCTATCTCGAAAAACTCCCAGCCTTAAACAAACATTAAACTCCACCCACGTTTTGAATAAAACAGTTTTTCACTGTTACATTGAATTTTGACCATTGGATCAAAAATGGACAACTCCCCTGAAATCAATCCTAGCCGTTCATTTTGGATTTCCATTTTTGTCCACCTTTGAATTGCATCAAGACTTCACCAACTCATTGACAAACATTCTTTTTAGAATATTCACAAGTCTTAAGAACCTCCACAAACACTTCTTCCCCAAGTATTCGAAACCCTAACTCAAATTTTCTTCAAACTCTCTCAATCTTCCTCAAACCTTTCTCTGTAACCTTCAATGGCTCCCAAGGTTAGACCAGAGATGATTATTGATTTCTCCAACAAGGCTCTAGACCTTGATTTTGGATACTTGAGCAACAAAAATAATCTTCATTTTGAGCCCATAGTATCTTTTGAGAGTGAAGATCCTGAAATTACACCAACTCTAAGATGGCTGAGAAGAGCTGGTTTGCAAAAGTTCATGGAAGAAAGACCAAGTTCATGCTTGGAAAGTTACATGGCTGAATTCTTTGCCTTTCTCAAGTGGAAGGGTAAGCCTGAAGATGGTGAAGTTTCCACCAGACTATCATATGTTGCTGAGGGAGAAGAAGAAGAGAGATTTCATAGAGTGAAATTCTCTTCAGAAGATCTTGAAGGAGCCTTTGGATTGCCTTTTGAGGGAAGGAATCCAGAAGTCTATGGAACTGGACATGAAGAAGAAATAGCTCAAGAATGGCTATTGGTTCCAGGCCCCATCTCTTCAACACAAAACAAGAAAACTCTCAAGCCAGAATTTCTCAACCTTTTTGAGGTAGTTGCTAAGAGTCTCTTGAGCAACACTGGAAGCTTGGAGCAGGTCAGCCATCCAAGAATCAGAATTATGGCTGCTATTATTGATGCTAGTGACAAGGGCATCAAGTTTGATTGGAGGACCTTCATTATGTCTGAGATGATGAAGGAAAAGGCTAAATTCAAGGTGAGAGCTCACAACAAGGTTGTGCTAGAAGGGAAACTCAAGTATTGCACCAGGGCAAGCTTGCTGATTGAAAGATTTTCCCACTGCTCTCAAATGCAAACATTTGCAAAGCCTCTCCCAGCCCAAAAGATCTTGTCTAGGAAGCTCAGCAAGAAAACTGAGCAAAGGAGAATGCTTCTGGCCAAACCTGCTGAAGAACAGGTTGAAGAAAAGCCTAAGATGAAGAAGAGAATCAAGGCCAGGGCTGTCAAAACAAGGAAAATGTCTCAATTATCTTCAAGAGAAGCCTCAGGAGCATCAGCTGAAGTTGATGAAGTGGCAGAAGAGGGATTAAGTGTGCCTTCTGACCACTCAGAAGAGTTGAGGTTGAAGTATAATGAGACAAGGCAAAAGAAGAAAGGAGATAAGAGGATCAGGGAAGTTGTCCCTGAGAAGGAAGGTGAAGGAAGTGGGAGCAGTAGGGCTAGCAAGAGAAGGGCCAAGCCTACTGAGAAAGTGTTGGAGCTGCAGGAAGAAAGGTCTCTACAATTGGCTCTAAGAGAGAGCAGAGCTGAAAGCAGGACCAAATCCAAGTCAAGGACTAGCTCATCTGGATCTGGAACTCCAGAATCCAAAGTCCCTGAAGGTCAACCTAAAGAGGCCAACATCCCTGAAATTCAGTACCCTGAGCCCAACTCCCCTGAAACCCACATTACCCCTCCCAACCAACCCATTACCCCTGTAGATCTCACTAAGAGATATTCTCCAGAAGGAAGTGTGCAAAGAAGTGGCATTGATGTGCTTGCAGATTTAGCAGTAGATGAGACAAGACTCCTATCTCCCCTTGACTCATCCATGCTCAACTACTCCAAACTCTTAGAACATGCACTCAATGAGCCAACTCCTTTAAGCAAAGCCCCTTCAGATTCATTGCTCTCTAAAGCAACTGAAGTACCTTCATTTGAGCCTAATCCTTCTGAAGCCAACCCTCCTGAACTTAACTTGCCTGAAGCTACAATTAAGGAAACCACAGCCAACTCCCCTATAGCCCAAAGTTCTCCATCTAGTGAGAATGAGGAGGAGTATACTTATGAAAGTATGCTCAGAGGAGGAGATAAGGCCACAGTGGACAGTTTGTATCCACAACTTGCTGAATTTCCAAGAATTCAGAAGATGTTTCATGATTTGAGGATGCTTGTGGATGTCAAAGATAAGACCTTGATGGAAATATCACAAGTCATCCAAGATAAGGGTGCTAACTGGTGGCAAATAGAGGAGAGCAGATTGCTACACTTTGCTGGTGTGATGAAAACAAGATTCCCCACTGATGAGGAAGTTTTTGCAAAGTTGGTAGCTGAGAAGACCATTGAGGAGAAAGAAAGAAAAGCTAAGGGCATCAAACACCCTGACAGTAGCTCAAATGATGATGATTCCCCTGACGATCCCTCAAACCCTTCAAACACCAACCCTCCTGAAACCCCTCAAGCCAACCTCCCTGAACCTTCTCAACCCAAGTCTTCTGTAGCAGATAGACTTTCAAATCCTCCTAGAACCTATCATAGGAAAGGCTCTGTATCTTCAGAGGTGTTGACCAAGGGTGGTAACACAACCAAAGACACATCTGCCAATGAAGGTTCTTCTGAACCCAAGGCACAGCCTAAAGATGTTGAGGTTCCTATGCTAGAGGCTGGTTTGATTAAGGCCTATTCAGTGTCAGAAGAGTTGGACACTGATCATCCCTTAATCATTCAGGATGACTCAGTGGCTGTTGAAATAAGCACTGTGATCTCCCCACAACTGCCATCTTTGAACCTTGTTGAAGGTGGAGATGTTGCAGGTTTAGGAGAAGGAGTTGAAAAGGAGAAGATAGTGGAAAAACCAGAGGGAGTAGTAGATGAGAGAGATGTGGTGATCACTAGAATAGTGAGTGTACCACTAAATGAGGGTGATATAAGTGATGAAGGGCAGGCTATTCTTGAAGTCAAATCTGAACTTCAAGACTCCCTTGATGAGAGGAGGCATGTTTCTTTAAGTGAGGAAATTATTGAAGAATGGAGAAAAGAAAGAGTTGAAAATGAGAAGAAGGCTGCTGATGTATCAGAGTCTTATATAAAAAAAATTGAGGGTGATGAGTGTCTATTCCCTAACCTGTTTGATTTGTCTAATGTTGCAGGTATTTCCCTTGACCAAATTTTTGCAGATGAGTTCTTAACAGATGCACCTATCCAAGTAGATACAGGCTCAGCTCAAGCCTTACTTGGAATGCAATCAGAGAAATTGGACTCCTTGGCTCATCAAGTCCAATCTGCTCATGCTGAAACTTCAGGAGCATTGAATGAGCAAGGAAGAACTCTAGCATCTGTAGAAATGAGGCTCACTGGCTCTGAAGATGTTGTGCTCCCAACTCTGGAAGCAAGGATTAGTGGTGTGGAAACTGGCCTCCAAACCATTTCCACTGAAGTACAAAATGCCAAATCCACCATGGAAGCCATCTCAGAGGAGGTCAAGAAGGAGCAAAAGCTGCTGAGAGACAATCATAATGCCAATGTCAAGGCTCTCAGGCTCACTGTCAAGCAAGCTCTTGGAAAGAAGACTGCATTGCAAAAGAAAAGAGCTGAAGAGCAAAGGCTAGCAATGGTGAAAGCAGCCTCTGAAAAGTTTTCCCAAGAGGTATTGGCCAACATTGCTGAAGGTGCAGTGGCCAACCTCACTGAGCTTCTTAAAGCCCAACTGGATGCATCCCTGAAAGCAACCTTGGAGGAGGTTGTTCAACAAAAGATGAAGCATGTTCTAGCTTTTCTTAGCTTGAGCAGTGATAGGATGCAAAATATACATGATGAAAATGTATATTTGTTGGAAGAAATGAAGTCCCTGAACCAGGCTCAATCCCTGATGGCCACAACAATGAGTGAGCTGAAACCCCAGTGTTTTGATGCTGCCAAAAAGGGGGAAAGGGAAAGAGCTAGAGCAAAAGGTGCCTTGGTGATTGGAGGCTCAGACAAGGGAAAAGACAAAATTGCTGAAGCAAAAGGAAAAGAGCCTGAAGTGCTAAACTTAGAAGAATTGGATGAAGAAGAGCAACTAGCACTTGCATTGAAGAGTTCAATGGCATCAGCACAAGAAGAAAGGATGAGGCTACAACAGAGACCAGGTGGTGAAGTGTCTGGTTTGGACAAAGATGCTGAAGGTGTCCAAACTAGAGGAAAGATCAAGAGGGCAAAAGGAAAGAAAAGACAAGCTGAGACATTCACTGACTTTCCCAACAGCCTTGATCTTCCACCTGAATTCAGAATTGATGAAGATGAGCCTACATCAAAGAAAGCCAAAGCTGCTGAAGAGCCCAAAACTGCTGAAAAAGACAAATCTTCTGAAATGGTCAACATTGCTGAAGGTGCCAAAGCTACTGAAGATGTGGAAGCTTTATATGAAGAAGGCTTTGGACCTGGACCCAAGAAGACAAAGATTGTAGTACTGAATGATCCATCAAAGCTGTTTCATGAAGGGTATGGCAAAGACCCTGAAACACAACAGAAATTGGCCATGATGAAGGCCCAAGAGAAAATGGATCTGTTAGAAGAAGCGCAAAGAGCAAGAGACAAGAGAAGAGCTAACTTTCAGAAACCAAGAAGAAGGAGAGCAACTTACAGCAAGATGAAGCCTCAACTTTTGGTCCCAATGGACACCAAATATCCACACTTGGATAAATGGGTGCCAATTCAGCTGAATGATACATGGGAAGAGGCTAAAAGGGAGTTTGTCTATGACTACTATGTCATTGACAGATGGAATGGTGGAGATGCCAACTCTGCCTTTGCTGAATTCATGATAGAATACTACAGAGAGTTGTATCAACAATTACTTGCAGCTGCTGATATTGCAAGAATTGAACTCAATGCTCCCAAGCCTATCATCTACATGCCTCCAAAGCTTGATGGATGGATTGACCAAGCAAGGATCCTAAGGGAGTTCACAGAAATTCTGAAGCTGAACAAAATGACCCTTGGACCCAAAGGAACCAACCAGGAAGCCATGGAACTCAAGAAGAGGGTGTGGGCACAATATGGGATGAACCCACCTCCTGAGGGTGATCTTTAAATGGCTAAGTCCTCTGACTCTTTCTGGATAGAAAACTATCTTATCTGAAGATATTTTTGCCATATGGTCAAATCTGCTGAAGTTTGGACAAGCCTGCTGATGTGATGTGCATTGATATGCTGTTTACTCTAACATGTTTTAGATTGCTCTGATACAAGAATTGATGTGTTCTACTTTGATATCTGGAATATTTTGTATTAGCTCTGATACTTGAAGAAGTTTGTTTTGCTCTGATCCTATGTTTAATATGTATTTGTAGTGAAATGTTAATTTGTAATGTTATCTTGAATTCATGCTCTGATAAGTTATCTTCAACTATCAACATGCCTGTAATGACTTTTACATGAATGATAGTTGAACCACCTTTGAATCAAGATACATTATTGCAGAAATCTCTCTATGCCTATCCTTGAAACCTACTTGCAACAAAAATAGTGAATACACTAACACATTGTCTTTTCAGGAATATTGATCTTAGTCATGTCTTCTGAAGATATATGTAATAGGTGTAGACAAGTCACTTTTGCATAGAATGTGTAGGTTTTGGCATCATCAAAAAGGGGGAAATTGTTGGGAATAAAATGATACATGTTTTGATTAAATACCAAAACCCCCTGAGACATGCCTAAGTCAAGATGATTGTGTTCAAAATGTGTTAGAACACATAGCATAAGGCTAGATGAGAAGCTGATATGTTAGGCAGCTCTTAGATGATTAGATGCACACTGTGAGGGGGAACTTATGACTTCAAAATGATCAAGATCAAGTCCCCTCAAGACTCAAAATTTGGAACAAACACTAAGGACAAGCATGCTCCATAGAAAAACAAATGCTCTGATCAGGAGAGTTGTCCAGAAGAGTTACTTATGTGCAAGAACAAGATTGCAAAGCTCAAAAGGACAAGATTAGTCAAAAACTCTGATCAGGAGAGTTGTCCAGAGAAGTTAACTCTGTAAAATCAACAGCTCTGAAGCTAAAAGGCCAAACATGCTGATCAGGAGAGTTGTCCCAGAAGAGTTTTCTCAGCAAGCTTGAACCAGAACAAAAGGTCAACCATGCTGAAGAGTTAGAGGCAACTATTCCCTAAAGAATCTCAATACAAAGATCACATTGAAGTGAAGAAAAGGGAAAGAGTCAAGTCATCTGATGAAGAGCAAGCCAACTTTGCTGATAAGCAAAACTGCTGATAGTGATAAGGAGAGTTGTCCAATTGATAAGGAATGTTGTCCTATCATTGGATCAACCTTCAGAAGCCATGTCCAAGTCCTAACAAGAAGTCAAACATTGGGAAAAGTGCTGCAGAAAGAAGACAAAGTCTTACAAGCCGTTTATTACCCAAATGAGGACATGTCACTATCAAGAATCTGTCTTCCAGTTTGAAGAACTCAAGGAAGACATTTATAGCAATTTGGGGCTGCCTCTCCAACGGGCAAATCTCCAATTTGTCTATAAATACAGAACTGTGAAGACCATTTGAAGCACCAACCAACTACCAAGTCAACTATCCTACAAGGAAATAGTGCTTACAAAGCTTTCAAAGACTATCTTAGTCTTCAAACACTTCTTCTAAGCTAAACTCAATTGTATATCCATACACAAGCTTAGAGAGATATCCTATCCTTATACACTGATCTTCATTGTAAAGGATATCTCATTAGTTGGAACCTTACTTCAACCCTTACCCCTTTCAAGTGAGAAAGTGAGAAGGTTGTAGTAGTAGAAGTGGTAGGAGCTGACTGTTGAGAGAAGAACAGTTCAGTTCTGAGTTGAGAAGAGGGTACTAGGACTCTAGACATCCTAGGGATCAATTCACCAAGGAGTGGTGTTATTGATCAAGTGCACCTTGGCACTATAAAACAAGTTAATTCCAAGAGTGAAGGAATTATCCTGTTAAATCAGGGAAAGTGGATGTAGGAGCTTGAGTCTCTGAACCACTATAACCTCCTGTGTTGATTTGCTTCACAAGTACTTACATTCATTCAACACTGCACACAAAACTGATCTTTCAAAGATACATATTCAAAGATTGTGCAAAAACTGTATTGGACAAGTTCCCTGAAAACTGGACTGTATTGAATTAACAAAGTGATTTCAGAAACTAAAGGAGTCTAAACATAAAGGGCCAACCACTATTCCGCACATATAACTCCCCTAGATAGTTGTTCAACTAAGTACTCAATAGTACTTAGTAGTTTGATTATCTTAGTTGAGTTATTCATCTTTAGCAGAGTTGTCCAAGACAACCTTGCTGAGCTCTGGTTTGATCAAAAGTTGAAAAGAATTGCATACAAGTGTATTCCCCCCCCCATACACTTGTTATATACTCCTTTCAGGACCAACAGATAACATGGATGTCGATCCCGTTAATACGGAAGCAGTGCATGGTACTGAAAATATTGGCAACAATGCTAATAACGGAGCGTCTCCGGATCGTTCAGAGTCGCACAGTTCCGACTTGAGATCACACGGAAAACAAAGTGATCATGCGGAAAGAGTTAGGAACAGAAGCAATCCGCATGAACCGCTTCCTGCTTTCCACAATCCCATAAGGGATCCGATGTTTACCTTCTCCGCACCAGGGCCGAGGCCAATGGTCGTACAAGGAGAAAAGCCGGAAAAATTTTCCGGAACTGAATTCAAGCGATGGCAAAGTAAGATGCGATTTTACTTGACCATGCTTGGAATGGATAGGTTTTTAACCGAAACAAAACCTACACAGCCTGAGGCAAGTGCTAGCCAACAAGAAAGGATCTTCTATGATCAGTGGCTAAGTGGTGATTATCTATGCAGAAATCACATTATTGGAGGACTTTCTGTGTCTACTGTGACATTCAATCTGCCAAGGAACTGTGGGAATCCTTGGAGAAGAAATACAGAACTGAAGGCGCCGGATTAAAGAAATTCGTCGTTTCACAACTGTACGATTTTAAGATGGACGATAATAAGTCTTTAGTGGATCAAGTCCAGAAACTGCAGATTATTTTCCATAAGATTGCTGCTGAGGATATGGTGTTACCTGATGCATTTCAAGTAGCGACCGTGGTCGAGAAACTGCCTTCATCGTGGAAGGATTTCAAATCATATCTAAAGCACAAACGAAAGCTGATGAGCTTGGAGGACCTGATTATCCGTCTCAGGATTGAGGAGGACAATCGGAAGAGAGAAGGCAAGGGATCTGCCCTCCAGATTGAAGCCAAAGTTAACTTGATGGAACAAGAGGGTCCGTCAAGGAAAAGGAGACGTCCAAACGAATCTGCTGCCAACACAACGAAGAATGTGAAGGGGAAGGGTCCAGCCACAAAGCAGAAATTCACTGGAAATTGCTACAACTGTGGGAAACCAAACCATAGGTCCAGTGAGTGTCGTCAACCTCGTCGTGACGATAAGGGAAAGGGCAAACAGAAAGCACAAGATTCTGTGAACCTTACGGATTTGGACATGTCCGCAGTGGTGACGGAGGTCAACATGGTGGACAACAAGAAAGAGTGGTTTGTGGACACTGGTGCCACTTGCCACGTCTGCTCGGAGAGATCCGCATTCTCAGACTATTCTCCATATGATGGGAGAAAGTTGTTCATGGGCAATCAAACCTCATCCGAAGTGGCTGGAATTGGGTCAGTGGTGCTTAAACTGACATCTGGAAAAGAGCTAACATTGAAGAACGTGCTGCATGTCCCAGACATCCGGAAGAATCTGATTTCGGGGTCTCTTCTAGTTAGCAATCAATTTAGACTAGTCTTTGAATCTGATAAGATAGTTCTAAGCAAGTTTGGTCACTTTCTCGGGAAGGGTTATCTCGAGAATGGTTTTTTAAATTAAGCACAATGGTTGTAAGCCCCAAAGGCAAACAAGTTATTAATGAAATTGCTTCCACTTCTGCTTATATCGTTGAGTGTCCCTCTTTATGGCATTCTAGATTAGGACATGTGAATCTAAAATCCTTAAAGCGATTAGTAAATCTCGATTTACTTAAAATTGACAACGTTGATACATCCAAACGATGTGAAATATGCACGGAAGCAAAAATGACCAAACTACCGTTTAAAACTGTTGAAAGGAACACTGCTGCTCCTCTAGACTTAATTCACACGGATGTATGTGATTTGAAGTTTGTGCAAACTAGAGGAGGGAAAAAGTATTTCATTACTTTTATAGACGATTGTACAAGATTCTGCTACGTTTACCTTTTAAAGAGTAAAGACGAAGCTATAGAAGCTTTTAAACGTTACAAAACTGAAGTAGAGAATCAATTGGACACTCGAATTAAATTAATTCGTAGTGATAGAGGTGGAGAGTACGTAGCTCCGTTTGAACAATTATGTATTGAATCAGGGATTATACATCAAACGACAGCCCCTTACTCACCTCAGTCTAATGGTGTTGCGGAAAGGAAAAACCGAACACTAAAGGAGATGATGAACGCAATGTTAATCAGCTCCGGTCTACCTCAGAACCTGTGGGGGGAAGCTATTCTGTCGGCTAACCACATTCTGAATAAGATTCCTCATAAAATTAAGGATCAAACTCCTTATGAAATATGGAGGAAACGAAAACCTTCATACAACTACCTCAAAGTGTGGGGGTGTTTGGCTAAGGTTGAAGTACCGCTTCCTAAACAAGTTAAAATCGGCCCTAAAACCGTCGATTGTATCTTTATAGGATATGCTTCAAATAGTAGTGCCTATCGATTTCTGATTCACAAATCCGAAGTACCGGATATGGCAGAAGGCACTACAATTGAGTCAAGGAACGCAGTATTCTTTGAAAACGTATTTCCTCTTAAGGAAAAAGAGGAAGATAGCTCGAGTAAAAGAACTCTCGAAGCAACAGACGACACTGTTAGTCCTTCCACTCAAGAGAGTGAAGAACCGAGACGCAGTAAGAGAGCTAGAATTGATAAAGATTTTGGTTCAGACTTCATTACTTATGTTTTGGAGGAAGAAGAACCTAAAACTATCAAGGAAGCAATGGCAAGACCAGATGCACACCTCTGGAAAGAAGCCATAAAAAGTGAATATGAGTCTATTCTCTTAAACCACACATGGGAGTTGGTTGACCTCCCTAAAGGTTGTAAGCCCTTAGGATGCAAGTGGATCCTTAGAAGAAAGTACAAAGCAGATGGATCTGTTGATAAGTACAAAGCTCGTCTAGTTGCAAAGGGTTTTAAACAAAAGGAAGGGTATGATTTCTTCGATACATACTCACTAGTGACAAGAATCACCTCCATTCGGGTGTTGGTCGCTATTGCTGCCTTGCACAATCTCGAAATACACCAAATGGACGTTAAGACGGCGTTTCTTAATGGTGAGATGGATGCTGAAATATACATGGAGCAACCTGAAAGATATGTTGCTCCTGGAAACGAGAAAAAGGTGTGCAAACTCGTTCGATCATTGTATGGACTTAAGCAAGCTCCAAAACAGTGGCATTTGAAATTTGACAGTACAATGCTATCAAATGGGTTTCGAATTAACGAATGTGATAAGTGTGTATACGTGAAGGACGCACCAAATGGATATGTTATTGTGTGCTTATATGTCGATGACATGTTAATCATGAGTAACAATCACGATATCATAGTTAATACGAAGAACATGTTAAGTAGAAACTTCGACATGAAAGACATGGGATTAGCAGATGTGATTCTTGGAATCAAGATAGAGAAAACGTCCAATGGAATTTCCTTGACACAATCTCACTATGTGGAGAAGGTACTAAAGCAATTTAAGGCCTTTGACGATCCACCTGCTAAGACACCTTTGGAACTCAATGTTCACTTGAAAAAGAACAGAGGAGAACCAGTGGCTCAACTGGAATACGCAAGGATCATTGGAAGTGTGATGTACATCACGAACTGTACACGCCCTGATCTTGCATGTTCGGTAAACAAGTTGAGTCAATACACGAACAATCCAAGTCATGAGCACTGGAAAGCGTTGAAAAGGGTATTAAGATACTTAAAGTACACCCTTGATTATGGGCTTCACTACACAAGACATCCAGCTGTAGTCGAAGGATACAGTGATGCAAATTGGATATCAGACACCAAAGACTCGTTGTCCACTAATGGATATGTATTCACTATTGGAGGAGCAGCAGTGTCGTGGAGGTCCAAGAAACAAACATGTATTGCTCGTTCCACAATGGAATCAGAATTTATAGCGCTAGACCTAGCCGCTGTAGAGGCTGAATGGTTGCGTAACTTTCTGGAAGACATTCCATGTTGGAAAAAGCCGGTACCTGCGGTGACGGTACACTGTGACAGTCAAGCTGCCATTGGGAGAGATACGAATGTCATGTACAACGGAAAGTCGAGACACATACGTCGTCGACACAACTCCGTTAGAGAATTGATCTCCACTGGAGTAATGTCCATTGATTATGTCAATACGAAGGACAATATAGCGGATCCGCTCACGAAGAGCATAAACCGAGATCAATTAAACAAGCTGGTAGAAGGAATGGGTCTAAAACCCACAATAAAACCAAAGCAATGGTAACCCAACCATGATGACTGGAGATCCCAAGAACTTGGTTCAATGGGAAAACGAAGCTGTGGAGGTTAGTGACAAAACACTTGAAAATTACGACTATTCCGGACAGCACTATCTCAAGTGTTAACGACCCGTAAGATGTGGTAAAGGCTGAGTCTTCGACTCTTAATGATTCCTAGAGTATAACAGGATACTCGAAAGGAAGTTACCTATATAAATGAGAAGTGAGGGTCGCTTCGACCAAACATTTATGAATACAAAGGGCGTCCATGGCCAAAACGGACAAAAACGTGAGAACGTTATAAATACGAGATTGAAGTGTGTTGACACTATTGTCTAGGTATACACTTTGGAGGAATAGTTCAAGGCATCGCGTCCACTAAGCCACCGGTATATCCGATAGTGTTTGGCTACGGAAAGTTTAAGGCCAAAAACCACTTATCCGGAAGCACGGAGATCTCACTCGAACTGAACACTGAGTCTGATGTTGTATAGATACGATTTTCACTCATGTGGGGGATTGTTGGAATTAATGGGAATTAATTGGGTTTTGACACCCTGATCTAATTTAATTAATTAGACGGAATAAACGTTAATTAAGAAATAATTGAACGTGACATAGTCGATCTACTCTCGGAGTAGATGAACGTGGTATATTTAATATCTCAAAACCGAGTTAAGGTGAGTGAGAAATTAATTGTTGAAGTTGAAGAGTTTCAACTTGGAAAGTTTGAGAATGTGGGAAATTGTCCCACATAGGAAACCTACAAAACATTTATGATGTATAAAGGTATTGAAGTAGCTTGGTAGTTCAACTATCTAAAAGAGGTACACTCCTCTAAGAGCCACACGCGCGCGCCCGGCCGGCCGGCCGGCTCGGCTCGACTTCGGCAATTGGTCTTTGGGGCCCGCCTATCTTTTTGCAGACCCAAAAATTCCGAAAGCTCGGCCCATTCGAACTACTTCAAGAATGTTCCAGAATCATCTGGAAGTTTCAAACTTGGTCTTCAAGATTCGGACTTCAAGACTTATCCCGTGCGAGATATTATCTCAACCGCTGCTATATTTTTGCGATATATTCCCAAGAATCGGGCCTGGGCCCACGCGTTTTTCCAACTCCTCCTAGGGTTTCTTCTGCCTATAAATATCAGACTCTTCCCTCATACATCCTTACGCTGAAATTCGCCCCTCTACCCTTCTACTCTCCTCTCGTCCCTACACAGTGTGTTGAGCTACCGAAAGCCTTACACTGTTCTTTCTTGTGCCGGATTTATATCCGAGAGTGTTCAGTTCGTTCTAAGTACTTTCGCCGAGGCCTCTTATACAGTGGTGCTACTGTGTAAGAGGTAAAAGTCGTTTTACCTTTGGGAACGGAACGCCGTAACAGTCGAGCACTATCCTGGGCGTATTCTGTTCTGCGGGAAAAGGGTTTCCCTTGACTCGACTTATTTGTGTTATCATATTTGTTATCTGAAATCTTCGATATTGCAGGTTGCAGTTTACACGGCGTAAGCAGTTTCCAACATATGTATCTATATCATTTTATTAAAATGACAAATATAGAATAAATGGAAGGAGGAGTGCATCTAACATTATTGGAAGAGTATATAACCCACGCCTTATAATTATTGGCAGGTTAATGGACCTGGCCCAATAGCAATATGTTCGTTACTCGTTTTCCATGGGTCATGCATGCTTCGAAATCAATAAAATTGACTTTTGTTTAGAACCGTATTAAAAGTTTTCATCTACATTTTTTTCACAAGTATGTATCTTTATAACTTTTAAATATTTCAATCTTTTATACTCTCATCTAAGCATATTTTGTTGCCTACTTGAATATACACCTGTTACATTGTATAACCGTATGTACTTTTTTAAGGTTATTAATTGTTTGACTAAAAAAATATTGTACTCCGTATTAATTTATTAGTATTAAACAATATAAGTTGATATTGTACAAGGCATATTCTTTTGTGCTATTTCATAGTCCATTTGATTTTAAAAAACTTGCTAGTTTAATTGTGGAATGCTTGAAAGAAGATGCAATTTAAACAAAGTTTTTTTTTTTTTTTTGAAGGGGCGATTTAAACAAAGTTACTCGTATCGGAGGAAGGAATTGTGAAATATGAAAAGGCAAAGCGGGTCATATTTGTCAATTGTAGCTTTGTTTTACCCATAAATATAAATATAAATATAAATATAAATATAAATATATATATATATATATATCCAGTCTAATATAGACTCGAGTCCTTATAAGAGCTTGAGTTGACCAGTCAATTTTTTTCTTTTTTTTTGTTAATTACTCCCTCCGTCCGCCTATAAGCTTCCCGCTACTTTTTGGCACAGAGATTAAGAAAAGTGATTAAATAATAGAAATAGTACAAGTGATGTGATTGGAAGAAGGATAGAGATAGAGAGAAAAAGTAAGATATAAAGTGATGTGTAAGAAAAAGTATTTACCAAAAAGGGTATGGGAAGCTTATAGGCGGACGGACCAAAATGGTAAAATGGGAAGCTTATAGGCGGACGGAGGGAGTAATTTTTTTTATAATGTTGCACTTTTCAATTGTAGTGACTTACACTTTTTAATAATATTTTCAGTTATTTTGACGTACAAATTTTGATAATATTATATTGCACATTTTAGTTATATGGTGTTGCACTTTTCAGTTGTAAAATATTTTCATTTTTCAGTTATACTGACTTGCACTTTTTAATAATATTGTGTTGCACTTTTCAGTAAAAAGTGTGTAGCACTTTTTAGTTATAATGACTTACACTTTTCATTAAAAGGTGTGTTGCACTTTTCAATTGTAGTGACTTACACTTTTTAACAAAAAAAAGTTGTGTTGCACTTTTCAAAAATATTGTATTACACTTTTTAATTATAATGACTTACACTTTTCAACATTCACATTTCAGTAAAAAAATATAAAAATAAATAATTAAAAGTTGACTGGGTTAACTCAAGTCCTTATAAGGACTCGGGTCTATTTGAAATTAAAATTGTGTTTATTTAAAATTTTAAGAATCAATTTTAAGTTGGTTTATGCTTAGTTTTGTATATCCAATAGAAATAGTTAATGTAATTACTTAAAAGATGAGTTACATTGTACTTTTTCAAAATTAATTATACTTCCTCCGTTTCATTATTATTGGACATTTGTTAAAAACCATTGTCCCATTATTATTTGAACATTTGACACACACTTATTACTCCTTTAAAAATCTCTTTTAAACACTCCATATCATTACTTTTTACACATAAATAAAAGATTTTATCTTCAATAAAGTTGAAATACACATAATATCTCCCATAAAAGTCAATTTTGTCACATTTAATACTAATAAATTTGTCCAAACAATAAATGTTTAATTAATGGTGGAACGGAGGGGGTATATTTTAAATGATTTTGAGTTGTACCCATGGCTGAAAACATCCTTTAGAATTAGTTGTAATATAATATATAATGCAAATTGATTTGATAATAGATTGATGTCATCGCATGCATGAACAAGAATTAAGTTGGTTGGACAAATTATTTGAAAGGAGACAACTCATCTGATAGTGAGCAGTTCACTTGATCTTGGACAAGTCGGCTGAATCTTGAATAACTCATCTGATTTTATTCAAGTCATGTGATCTAAAGCTAAGTCATATATATGATTCGAGTTCAAGTAGTCTAAATAGGTCAAATATATTGAAAGAAGGATAAGTCATCTGGAAGTGTACAACTAAGTTGATTTATATGTAAGTTACAAAACTAACTTGAAAATTGTTCAAAAAGGTTACAAAGTGGTTAATTTGTTGTTGGCGGTTATGATGAAGTCCAAATCCGTTCATGCGCATTATATATGTGTCTATAAATTCGAGAGTTAATAACATGAGTTTGAGTGGTTAGATTGATCAATGGGTGAGAGTTCATATATATTATTCCAAATTTAGGGTTTTGTTCTTATTCATGATTATTTGTGAGAAGATTATTTTAGCGAGTTCTTGAGTAGAGTGATTTGTAACTTGTAACATTATGATTGATTCTTAGTAAAGAGTGCCTTTATAGAAGAGTTTGAATGAATGATTATTCTCATTAATTATGTGTGTATAAATAATACAATATTTCAAGATTTACAAATCTTTGTACAAGAAAATAAATCAATGATTGATATACAAAATAAATAGTAAGTCAAACTTAGGATATTATAGAATATTCTCTATCCCCCCTCAAGCGTGACGTGGGATTGGAGAAAATACGCAGCTTGGAACAGAAAAAAATGAATAATGGTCGGGCAAGACTCTTGGTGAAAATATCAGCGACTTGATGTTCCGATGGAACAAAGTGAGTAGAAAGGCGATTTGACGTCACAAGCTCACAAACGAAATAATGATCAATGTCAATGTGCTTAGCCCATTTGTGGGCAACTGAATTCTGACTTAGAAAAAGAGCACTTTTGTTGTCACAAAGAAGCTGAGGTGGGTCATGAGGGATATGGATAGGGGTGGGAATGGGCCAAGCTACCCGACAGGGGCCTACGACTCGGCCTTCTAAAGCTCGATTCGGCTTGTTTAATAAACAAGCCAGGCTCAAGCTTTTTTTAAAGCCTTTTAATTAAATAGGCCGGGCTTGAGCTTTTTCGTAAGCCTTTTAAGCCCAACATGCCGGCCTATTTAACTCTATTTCTATATGTATAAATATATAATATATAATATATAAAAATACAATAAATATATAATATAATATTCAATATATGATGAGATTATCTTGAATAAATTATATACCTTTTATTTTATTTTTCTTTGTAATAGTTAAAAAAAATTGATATGAACATTTACGAGTATAATTTTATGTACCTTTTGATTAACTTTTTATTGTTCTTATTTCTTCATTTTGAAATTTAAAAAGTTAGTTTTTATAATTTAATGGTAATACAAGTGTGGTAAAAATTAATTTTGAATAACACTAAAGAGGCCTTTAAAAGGCTTTTGGGCCAGACCTATTTACTAAAAAGGCCAGGCCCAGCCTCTTAATAATAGGCCACATGCCAAGCTTGGGCCCAAATATTATATACCAGGCCCAGGCTTTTTTTCTTAAGGCCTGGCCTGGCCCGGCCTGGCCTATTCCTACCCCTAGATATGGACCTCACGGAGAAGGTTAATAACCCAAATTATTTATGTAGATGTAGATGCTATATCGCGATATTTAGATTCACAGCTGGCGCGTGCAACTTATGCTATTTCTTCGCACTCCATGAGACAAAATTATCGCCCAAATAAATAGAGTACACATATGTGGAACCACGTGTTTCCAAACAACGAGCCCAATCTGCATCAGAGTACCCAACGAGAGAATATGATTTCCCTCGAGAAAAGGAAAGGCCATGAGTTAAAGTACCTCTAACATAGCGAAGAATTCGCTTGACAGCCTGAAATGTTCAGTAGTGGGAGCTTGCAAGAATTGGCTGACATGATTCACAACATAGCTGATGTCTGGACGAGTAATTGTCAAGTATTGCAACGCGCCCACAAGAGAGCGATAACGCGTGATATCAGAAAATGGAGTGCCCTCGGAGGAAAGAGATTCGTTAGGAGCTAGAGGAGTGACAATAGGCTTGTTGTCAAGCATATCTGAACGGGAAAGGATATTGTGGGCATATTTGGATTACCCCAAAAACAGTCCATCATTAGTGTAGGAGACTTCCAAGCTAAGTAATTTAGACAAGCAAAATCCTTAATAGCGAATTCCTGTTGAATACGACCCTTGAGAAGGGATATTAGGCTTGAAGAATTTCCCGTCAAGATAATATCATCTACGTACACAAGTAGACATAAAATAGAAGACCCTTGTGTATAAATAAATAATGAAGTATCTGAGCGACATGAAGAAAATCCAACGTGAAGAAGAAAACCACATAACCTTTGAAACTGGGCACGTGGGTGCTGCTTGAGCCCATAGAGAGATTTCTTTAGTCGACAAATATGATCCGGGTAGTGAGGGTCAGAATAACCGGGTGGTTGCTCCATAAGAACTGGTTTTGATAAAACCCGTGAAGGAATGCGTTCTTCACATCCAACTAATGTAAGGGCCAACGTTGCATAACCATAAGAGCAAGAACAATTCGAATAGTGGAAGCCTTAACTACCGGACTGAACGTGTGGGTAAAATCAAACCCAGGTAGTTGGGAGAAACCTTGTGCGACGAGTCATGCCTTATGGCGATCGATCGTGCAATCAGCCAAGAGTTTGGTACGAAAAATCCACTTTGAGCCAACAATATTAACACTAGAGGGTCTAGGAACAAGATCCCAAGTGTCGTTTTTGTGAAGCGCATCCATTTCCTCATCCATAGCAGCGATCTAATGAGGGTGTTTAGCTGCACTTTTGAAACCCTTGGGAACTGTAGTGGCAATGAGGGCCTTCATGATATGAGTGTGAGCAATATCCGCAAAATGACGTGGCTTAAAAATACCAGATCGAGCCCTAGTGGTCATGGAGTGTGTTAAAGTGGAATGCCTTGGGGCAACATGCGGCGATGGAAGAACAACTGGTGGAACAAGCAACGGAGGATCCAGAGCTGGAGTAGGAAGCTGATGCACAGTTTGAGGCAATGAGGCATGCCCTGAAGTATACTCGACTGGACATATGCGGCACGGGACAGAGATCGTCGTTGAGGGAGAAGGTGCCTCAGAAGTTGATACTTGTGGTAAAGAATAGGACTCGAGGGGCTCAAAGAAGTCTGAAATGTCAACCGGATTGGGAGAGTTAGGCTTGCCCGAGAAGGGAAAAATACTCTTCATCAATTTGTGCATGTCTAGTGAAGTAAATTCGAGAGATGGAGAGATCAAGACACTTGAAACCCTTTTGTTTGCTGTTGTATCCAATAAAATTGCAAGCCCGACTTCGCATGAAAAATTTATTATCTGCATAATCACGTAAACAAGGATATACAGAGCAGCCAAATGGGTGAAAATTTGCATAATTAGGCAATGTATTATATAATATTTTAAAAGGAGATTTTCCATTGAGAGTAAAAGAAGGCACCCGATTTATAGTGTAAACAACAGTGACAAATGCATCGAGCCAAAGGCTAGTTGGAGCATTAGCATTAAACAACATAGTTAACCCTATTTTGGTTACATGATGATATTTTCTTTCGGCCCTACCATTTTGAGCAGGAGTGTATGGACACGACATATTATGTTGGATGCCACGTGACCGAAAGAACTTTTGAACCTTAGTATTTATAAATTATGTGCCACCATCACTTTGAAAGATTTTTATAAGACGAGATAATTGATTTTCTTCCAAATTCACAAATTGTAGCAAGTTCACGTAAAAATCAGATTTAGCCACCAATAGAAATATCTAAGTGAATCGGGAAAAATCATCATTGAATATGACGTAATAACAAAAACCATTGGATGACTACACAGGCGCAGGACCCCCTAAATCACAGTGTATTAAATCTAACGCATTAGTAGCACGTTTATTGTTAATATTTAAAGGTAAACGAAAGTTCTTCCCAAGCTGACATGGAGCACAAATCGAAGGTTTAGGAAGTAAGGCAGTAACACTTAAATAACCAAATTTATTCAAAAGAGAAATGACATCATATGAGACATGACCAAGGCGGGCATACCATAATTCAAAAGAAGCACCAAGTTTCTTATTCCGCAACGCAGCTGCCAAGGCAGAATGATCCTCTTCGAAAATGTATAATCCATCTTTATATCTGCATCGGGCGATGGGTTCCCTGTTGTGACGATTTCGGAATGATAAAGTTTTGGTTAGTAAAAGTAACATCCATTGGAAAATCCGAAGTAAGCTTGCTAACAGAGAGTAAATTTTTTGTTATATGAGGTGTTGGTCCCAAAGAGTGAGTTAAGATTAGAATAAGCGTAAAAGTTTAGAGGGGGAGGGTGAATAGACTTTTTTTAAAAAACTTTTTCTAAAATGTATCAGAGTATGTATGTATAAGTCTATTTAACTGATTAACTCAGCTTGTCTATTTAGTAAGCTAGTCGTGTAACTAGTCTACAAATCAAACAATCAAGTTATATATATACTATCAGTTTAATGTGCAGATTTATTATGAGCCCTTTTTAGATTTATACTCACTCTTGATTATGAAAAATAATTCTTGCAATAACAAGTTCTTAGGTTGTCTCGTCTACTCAGCACGGTTTATCAATCTAGTTGTTTATACGAAATTCCTATAGAACAATATAAAGAACTATAAAACTGTAAAGTAAATGACACAAGATTTATAGTGGTTTAGTAACTGCATACATCCACTCTCACAATACCGATTGTGAAATTCACTGCTTGTGGTTTTGAGTCCCAAGTTTAAGACTTTGATCTTATCGAATATATCACCAGATATATCTTCGATCGACTAGTAGATTGACAAGTTGCTAACACACTTGTTTACAACAAATACAACTTAAAAAGTAAAACTTCTCTCTATCAAACTAAGCCTTTGAATCTTCTTCTTCAAATCTGGGCTTGAGGCTTCTTGTATGATCTTCTCTTCAACTCTGCATGTTTCTTGCTTTTGATTGCTTAAGACTCTGAATGCTTTAGAATTTCAGTAGTCTTTTCATATAGAAGATCAACTCCTATTTATAGATGTGAATCCTCAAGATAGTTTGTTAATGTAACTACATTTTCTTGGATTAACTTCCATAACTTCCAATAACTAACTCTTAACTTCCTTTAATCGTTTTATAATTCCTTCTTGAATCGGTTATTCAGTTAGTTTGTTATATAGTCATTTCCAATAATTATTTCCATTCTTATCCTTAAGTACGGTTCCTTTATTTTGTACTTAGAAATATTATGCTTCCTTTACTGACTCGTCTTGTCTCCTGGTCGTCTAAGTCAGCTTGTATAGTCTTCTAGTCTTGTCTGCTTCTCTGGTCTAGTATATCTACCTCAACTCTTCTATCCTAACTGAGCTTTTTCTCACTTAACCATTACTTTAATCTTTCAATCAACTTAGTCAGCCTTAGACTATATTACAACATGTATGTATAAGCTTCTATACAATCATTATCTTATTTTGTAATCCTATTATACAATGATTAATCTTTACTTTAGTTTTTCACTTTTGATGTTCTGTCTTTAATAAACGACTTCCATAATAAGATCAGTTCTAACTTAACTTTTATTCAAGTCTTCTTTTGGCCATCAAAACTTATATTTCATCACTTAGGACTTTGTTTTAGGGTTCATATCCCAACATGAGGTACAACAAGCACATCTTTTAACTTCATATAAGAAAAATCCAAATTACCAATATGTGAAATATGTAACTGATCACCATTACCAATAATCACAGAATTATTACAAGAATATGTCTCACAATTATTCAAAGTCGTGGGAGAGGCAGTCATATGCGCAGAGGCGCCGGTATCCAAATACCAATCTGAAGCAGATGGAGTAATGTTCCAATTTACCTGAATGCGTGGGGCTAAGTTTTCTTCATTATGGTTTGGCGGTTGCAGGTATCGTTTAGTTCACTTGTCAGTAATGGCCAGGGGTGCGACAAATCTGACATGTAGGAGGTCGTTTGAAGCCACTGCCATAACCGCGACCAATACCAGTGGAGCGGCCCGAACCATGACGGGTAGATGGAGGCCCAATCGAAGAACGACCATTGCTATAATGTTTCTTACTAGAGGGAGTCGTCGAACGGTTGGAGGATGCAGCAACAAACACAGTTTGAGAAACCCCAGATTGGTCGAGAGAAGCCTGAAATAGTGCAAAACTTTCCGCCTGAGAAACAATGTCATGAAACCGCGGAAATGGCGTGAGGGAGAGTTGAGCGGTAGAGAAACTTGAGAAAGACGGGCCGAGGCCACGCAAAAACCAGTGCACCTTATATGTGACATCAACCGGATGACCAATTGCGGATAGTTGATTGCATAGACCCTTGAATTCCAGGGCATATAATGTAACATAAATAGAGTGTTTCTTCATCAATTGTAGATTGTCTTTGAGGCGGATTTTGTGGGACTTCGAAGCATGGCCGAAATCCGTATCAAGGGAAACCCATACCTGACGAGCGGTGGAGCAGTCGATTACATTAGGCATTGACTCTTTAGTGAGCGAGGAGAAAAGGAGGGCAAAAATGAGTTGATCTTGTACACGCCAGAAGTCAAATTCTGGATTAGAACTCTATTTCCCATCCTTTTCGATGGTTGTAGCAGGTGGAGAAGAGGTTCCATCCACATGGTCGAGTAAATTTTGACAGGAAAGGATTGTGTTGAGCTAGGTCTTCCATAGGAGGAAGTTTGAAGAAGCAAGTTTATTGGCTAATACCATGTAGAAGAGTTTGAATGAATGAGTGAGTGATTATTCTCATTGATTATGTGTGTATAAATAATACAAGGGTAGGTCTCCTATGGAATTGATTCTATATATGAAATTGAGTTGACCAAATCATCAGTCAACTATATTGACTGTTGACTTAGTTAACATTTTTTTTTTTTCAAAATTTTTTTTTTCGGATTTTTTTTTAGTGTTACATTTTTCAATTATCGTGACTTACACTTTTAAAAATAATATTTTCAGTTATATTGACGTACACTTTTTGGTAATGTTATATTGCACATTTTAATTATATAGACATGCATTTTTCAGTAAAAATGTGTTGCGCTTTTCAGTTATAATAACTTACACTTTTCATTAAAATATTGTGTTGCACTTTTCAAGTATATTGACATGCATTTTTTAATAATATTGTGTTGCACTTTTTAGTTATACTAATATGCACTTTCTAGTTATAATGACTTACACGTTTCATTAAAATTGTGTTGCACTTTTCAATTATAGTGACTTACATTTTTATTTTTTAATAAAAAAATGTGTTACACTTTTTAGTAATATTGTGTTACACTTTTTAGTAATATTGACTTACACTTTTCAACACACACATTTTTGAAAAAATATTACCAAAAAAAAATTTACAAAAAAAAAATTAACCAAGTCAAAATATTTATTCACAATATTCTTGAATATTTAGGGTTTAGAGTTTACCAAGTCAACTCAATTTCTTATAAGGAATTTGAAAGTGTGTGTTCGTGCGAAATCAGAGATGTTGTCTGTCGTGTTGGCACTGTCCAGACAACACTATGCAGCGGAAATTAAAATGCACGTTGTGAAAATATAAGTATTCAAAATTTGCATAGATTATAAATTAATCTATGATGTTCACTATATTAAAAATATGTGAAACGAGTACAACCTCTTTGAGGTGTATAATAACACTACGAAAGTGTAAAATGATTTACTAAGTTCTATGAAACTATCTCCCTCATAGATCTATACACACAACCTAGCAAATAAGACTATGATCTAACACACTACTATTCGGATTTACAATAGTATGAAGATCTACAAGAAGAAACAAAGATATTCCTAACTAGAAGCGTATATAGCGTTCAATAGTGTAGTAGTCGAATTCAGCTTTCCTTCTTGTGTATCTTGTGTTGAGGCAGCTTCTGTATTTATAGGCGTCAAGGACTAACTGCCATCAACTCCCATGTTCATCACAGCCGTGAGATCATGCGGTAAGTAACTTCTCTCCACCACTCCTAGAATTTAGGGACTTGTTATACCATGTCTAATAACTTCTCACTCCCACGCAATGGCATGACTTGGGTGTTGCCCACGTCTTCTAACTGCTTTGGGGACATCATTAGACAACAAGCGTAAGATAAGAGTTAGTGAGAAAAGGAAGGGCAAATTCTGATGTTGTCATAAGTGTTGGGAACATTAAACACAACACTCGACTGTTAGTGTTGGATCATTAAATAAAACACTTATATCAACATCAACAATCTCCCCCAATTTGACCTTTCTACATCAACACAACGGAAGTTCACACAACAGAAATATTGATTAAGAAGTTTACACAATTGATATTCCAAAAATATGAAGTAGCAATTTGTATAAGATCAAATTAAAATAAACAACATCTAAACCAAAAAACTTGTTTAGATTTAAACAACTTAAACAAAAGTAAATCCTAAATAATTACAGAATGTAAATAACAGAGTTTGAGAAATTAAAAAAACATAAGTACAAAGTTTTTACAACAAAGAAAGAACTGTATTAACACATGGGAAAGGATTGGGCTGAAATGTGTTTCAGTTGCATCTCCATTAGACCTGTCAATACGGGCCAGCGGGGCGGGGCGGGTCAAAACCGCAAAAGCCCGCCATTTGGCGGGGCGGTCCAGCCCGTTTGGCAAGCGGGCTGCCAAAACCCCAAACCAACCCAAAATTGGGCGGGCCGCGGGTTTCGGCGGGCCAAATTTTTTTTTTTTTTTAAATTTATTAAATTCATCAATATAGTTCATCCAACAAAGTTAATTAAATTTAAAATAGTTATATCATCCTACAAAATATTAAACATAATTCATAAACATAAACAATTTATCTCCTAAAAAAACACAAGTTTTTAACATTCATAAACCATAAGCATAAAGTCTTCAAATTAAACAAATACTCCAAAGTCCAAACAAGCAAATTTAAAACAAAGTTTCTTAAATTTAATCAATCAACACAACATCTTCATTTCCTTGCTCGGTCTCGTTGTCATCCTCCAAAACATTAGACCCCACAGAATGTGATGAAATTGGTTTAGTACTTGCACCTTGGTCACCACCACCATCATCATCTACATATGAAATATGATAGTTAAAAACACTTATGTTAAAAGATAAACCAAAACATAATTTAAAACTTACCATCACTATAGCCATGCAACCAATTACGAGTGCAAATTACAGTTTGAAAATTATCCGGAAGCATTGAACTTCTATACTTGGTGAGCACACGACCTCCAATAGAAAATGCAGATTTAGATGCAACAGTGGTTATTGGAATAGCCAAAACATCACATGCCATTAATGCAAGTTCGGGATAACGATTCTTTTGAGCCTTCCAATGTTCCAAGACATCTAAATCCTCATAGAGTGTGAAATCATATTTTGGCTCCTCCAAATAGAGATCCAATTGAGATTTTCCCATAGTTCTTGTAGTTTGACTATCAAGAGCTTTAAAATCCTACATTTTAAAATATGTTAAAAATAACATGTAAATTAAAGAATACAAGTAAAAGTTAATAAAATAATAACATGATACTTACATTAAAAAACCTCTTGCCCAATGTTTTACTCCGTCCACTAGAATTTGATGGTGCACTAGAAGGTGTGGAAGATGATTTTGAAGAATTTGACTTGCTCACATATTCCCCAAAAAGTTGATACAATTTATTTTTCACACGTGACAACTTATCTTGACATTTTGTAAAATCGGGCTCAACTTTTGAATAGAGTTGTTCCAACTATTCTTTTGAGCCTTCCAATGTTTCAAGACATCTAAATCCTCATAGAGTGTGAAATCATATTTTGGCTCCTCCAAATAGATATCCAATTGAGATTTTCCCATAGTTCTTGTAGTTTGACTATCAAGAGCTTTAAAATCCTACATTTTAAAATATGTTAAAAATAACATGTAAATTAAAGAATACAAGTAAAAGTTAATAAAATAATAACATGCTACTTACATCAAAAAGCCTCTTGCCCAATGTTTTACTCTGTCCACTAGAATTTGATGGTGCACTAGAAGGTGTGGAAGATGATTTGGAAGAATTTGACTTGCTCACATATTTCCCAAAAAGCTGATACAATTTATTTTTCACACGTGACAACTTATCTTGACATTTTGTAAAATCGGGCTCAACTTTTGAATAGAGTTGTTCCAACGATTCTTTTGAGCCTTCCAATGTTCCAAGACATCTAAATCCTCATAGAGTGTGAAATCATATTTTGGCTCCTCCAAATAGAGATCCAATTGAGATTTTCCCATAGTTCTTGTAGTTTGACTATCAAGAGCTTTAAAATCCTACATTTTAAAATATGTTAAAAATAACATGTAAATTAAAGAATACAAGTAAAAGTTAATAAAATAATAACATGATACTTACATCAAAAAGCCTCTTGCCCAATGTTTTACTCCGTCCACTAGAATTTGATGGTGCACTAGAAGGTGTGGAAGATGATTTGGAAGAATTTGACTTGCTCACATATTTCCCAAAAAGCTGATACAATTTATTTTTCACACGTGACAACTTATCTTGACATTTTGTAAAATCGGGCTCAACTTTTGAATAGAGTTGTTCCAACGATTCTTTTGAGCCTTCCAATGTTCCAAGACATCTAAATCCTCATAGAGTGTGAAATCATATTTTGGCTCCTCCAAATAGAGATCCAATTGAGATTTTCCCATAGTTCTTGTAGTTTGACTATCAAGAGCTTTAAAATCCTACATTTTAAAATATGTTAAAAATAACATGTAAATTAAAGAATACAAGTAAAAGTTAATAAAATAATAACATGATACTTACATCAAAAAGCCTCTTGCCCAATGTTTTACTCCGTCCACTAGAATTTGATGGTGCACTAGAAGGTGTGGAAGATGATTTTGAAGAATTTGACTTGCTGATCACATATTCCCCAAAAAGCTGATACAATTTATTTTTCACACGTGACAACTTATCTTGACATTTTGTAAAATCGGGCTCAACTTTTGAATAGAGTTGTTCCAACGATTCTTTTGAGCCTTCCAATGTTCCAAGACATCTAAATCCTCATAGAGTGTGAAATCATATTTTGGCTCCTCCAAATAGAGATCCAATTGAGATTTTCTCATAGTTCTTGTAGTTTGACTATCAAGAGCTTTAAAATCCTACATTTTAAAATATGTTAAAAATAACATGTAAATTAAAGAATACAAGTAAAAGTTAATAAAATAATAACATGATACTTACATCAAAAAGACTCTTGCCCAATGTTTTACTCTGTCCACTAGAATTTGATGGTGCACTAGAAGGTGTGGAAGATGATTTTGAAGAATTTGACTTGCTCACATATTCCCCAAAAAGCTGATACAATTTATTTTTCACACGTGACAACTTATCTTGACATTTTGTAAAATCGGGCTCAACTTTTGAATATAGTTGTTCCAACAATACTTATCAAACTTTTCAACCATTTTTTTGCACATATCACTTATCGTCTTATCTTCATTCAATAAGTTGTCCTTCAACAAAACTTCAATCTTCCAAACTTGCATAAAGTACACGTTTGAAGTAGGATAAGTAGAACCGGATATCAAGTTGGTAGTCTCATAAAATGGTTGAAGAAACTCACAAAGTTTTTCAGCCTTTTTCCATTGATTAGCCGTAGGACACCACTTATAAATCGTATCATGCACTTGTAATGAAGAAAAAACTTTTTTGTACCTTAAGACACTGTCCAACATCAAATATGTTGAATTCCAACGAGTGGGCACATCCAACCTCAAACCAACTCTAGTGTCGATGTTACCAACTAATCTCACACATTTTTCGAATTTTCGCATCCTACTTTCTGAACCTCTCACATACTTCACAGATTCTCTAATCTTTTTCAAAGCCTCGTCAGCCAATTTTAAACCATCTTGAACTATAAGATTCAATATATGAGCAGCACAACGAATGTGAAAAAACTCACCATCACACAACAAACCATCATACACCAACATTTGTTCCTTCAAAATATTTTGCATAGAATCATTATTTGATGCATTATCCAAAATCAAAGTAAAATTTTTTTTATGAATCTCCCAATCCTGTAAACATTTGAGCAGTTTTGCAGCCAAATCAACTCCACAATGTGGAGGAGGAAACTTTTCAAAGTTAAGAATCTTATTATTCAATTTCCAATGTTCATCAACATAATGGGCCGTCAAGCAAATATAACCTTCACCATTGCATGCAGTCCACACATCTGAAGTTAAGCAAATTCTATTTGGAATAGTAGCCAAAACTTTCTTAAGTTTAACTTTTTCTTTCAAATAGAGATTCTTAATATCAGAAACAATAGTATTCCTAGAAACACTAAGAAATGTAGGACAAATATACTTGTGAAAAGTCCTATAACCTTTTTATTCAACAAATTGAAACGGCGTATCATGCATAATCATGACAGAAGCAAGTAACTCACGAGCAATCTTAGGATCCATTTTTTGATTTTTTAGGTTCCCATCCTGATCAATAAACATTTGTCCTACATCATGATACTTCAACATTGAGCAACTTTCCATGTGACGCCTTAAAGAAGAAGTTCCATGACTCTTACCCCCATCCCTATACAATTGGTTGCATCCCTTACACTTATTGTAAGGTACATCACCAACCAATGTTTTTTAAAAAAAGTTCCAAACATCAGAATATGCTCTAGTGGTACCTTTCTTATCTGTAGTATATCCTTATCTTCCGAAGTAGCTTCAGCCGGTGTTGTACTTTGACTATCCATTAATATTCTGCAAAATATAGAAAAATAATTAAAATAGGAATTACAATTTTTTTTTTTACTGATTCTTATTATAGCCTGCAATTTTTATTGTATTTTACAGACTCAAAATAGGAACTCACAAAATATGTACATATACAAAATAGGAATTCACAGACAGATTCTGCAATTTTTAGTGTATTTTTAACTGATTCACAGATTCATTTTAGGAAATAGAAATTAATTCAATTAATTACAGATTCACAGAATATAGATACACTCCTAAATGGTTAAATCATAAAAATACAAAATAAGGGATTAAAGATTTTTTAGTCCACTAAGTTGGACTGATTTTGAATTTGGTCCAGATGAATTATACATTTTGATTTCGGTCCAATAAGTATGCTTAAATTTTGAAAATGGTCATTTTACCCGTAATAACAGGTCACCAACAAGTCAACACACACGTGGATTTTAATTTTTGTTTTCTTTTTTAACATGTGAAATGTTTTTTTCTTTTTATAACTTATTTATATTTATTAATTTATAAAAACTATGAATATTAGTTAAAACACTAAATAATATTTTAAAATTATTGAAAACAAATTATGACTAGTATATACAATATAAAATGATTTTTTTTAAATCTAAAATATTATAATATGAAGAAAAAAAATCAAATAAATTATTTTCTAAATCAATTAATTCTTAGAAAACTCCATTAACACGCCTAATTAGAAAAAAATAGTACTATAAATTTATTTATTTTAAAATAATATAATAAATATAGAAATTTATTCTTAAAATAATAAAACTTCCAAATGAAAAAAAAAATTAAAATCACCAAAATTATTCACTAAAAGCTTACTTATATATTAATATTCAATTTTTTTAAATAAATTCACAATTCACCAAATATTTTAAATCCCAAATAATTTTTCAAAATAAATTAAAAATCATTGAATTAATTCAATAAATAGAAGTAAATTTATTTAAATAGAATATTACAAAAAAATAGGTCTTCATATTTTTTATGAGCTAATTTCAAATAAAAAAATATAATAAAAAAGAAAAATAATAAAATTGACATATAGTTAATTTCAAATATTTTTTTTTTATTATTCATCATCTTCTTTCCATTAATGTGGGGGAGAGGGTAAAAATTTTGAATTTACTTGTATATATATTTTTTTATTTGAGGATTTTTTTATGATTTAAAAAATTTGGGAATTTTTGAATTTATTTAAAATATTAAAATAAAAGTAAAGTTTTAATAAGGAATTTTGATAGTTTTAATAAATGATTTTTTTATTTGAGAGTTTTTTTTATTTCAAAGATAAATTTGTATATTCATTTAATTATTTTTAAATAATTAAATTAATTTCTAATTAATATCTATTTGCAATTATATATTTTTTGAATTAAGTAAGTTAATTGATTTTTCTAATAATATATTGATTTATGAATGAATTTATTTAGTTTTTTAAATTTTATCAATATTATAATTTTTTAAAAATAAAAAAAAAAAGTTAATTCGAATTTTAAATATTATTCACAAGTTATTTTTCAAATTTTTTTAAAATAGTTTTTTATTTTTGCTAATATTCGTGATTTTTTTTAATTAATAAATTTAAATTAATTTTTAATTCATATAAAAAATAGAAATATATAAAAAAAAATGTCACAAAACATATAAAAAAGAAAATTGATTAAATTCATGTGGGCATGACCTGTTATAGTACCTGCTATTGCAAGTAAAATGACTGATTTCAAAATTTAAGTATACTTATTGTACTAAAATCAAAATGTGTAATCCGTTTGGACCAAATTCAAAATCAGTCCAACTTAGTGGACTAAAAAAACTTTAATCCCACAAAATAATTACAAATACAATAATCTGAGAGTAGTGTTGGCTAAATCATAAACAATAACTACATATATTAATTCACGCATATTAGGAATTAGGAAATATGAATTAATTAATTTAATTATAGAGTATAACTGTATAAGTAATTAAGTATAACACAAATATGATAATGAAACACAAATATGATAATGAAACACAAATATGAATATATGATATTTAGTATTTACCTTATGACGGGAAGCAAAAGTTTGGGCGGGCAGCAAGGGCCGCAAGGCCAAGCAGGTGGGGCGGCAGGTACCGCTGCGAAGATGGGCGAAGGCGGGCGGTGGAGTCCGTCTGCCCGTGGAGAGATGACGGAAGGACAATACTCAGAAGAGTAGAGAGGCGCTAAGGGTTGGAGGCTGGAGCAGATTAGGAAATGTAATAAAAGCGGCGCTGGTATACTTCTAGGGTTTCACTTTCACACATTCAATTAATATTTTATATTTTTTTAATTAAAAAAAAATCAAAATCATTTTTAATTAAAAAAAAAAACAAAATCTAAGGCAGGCCAGCCCGCCGAAAACCGCCCCGCCAAAGCCCGCTGCCCAAACGGGCCGAACCGCCTCCTGGCGGGCTTGGAAAATTCTGGCTCAACCCACCATTTTTAGTGGCGGGGCGGGCTGGCCCAACGGGCCCAACCCGTTTTGACGGCTCTAATCTCCATAGTCTGCATATACTCCCCCATAGTGTAAGCTCTCCCCCTGTCTTCAAGCTCATCATGCATCCAGATCACAGATCACCATGCAGGTCCTGGATGTCTTGATCATCTCCCTCAGTCATTGCAGTGACAGCAGTAGGTTCATCAGTTCGGCCAGGAACTGAATCCGGTTCATCTACAACAGGAGCAACAATGTTAGTAGGCTGGTTGTGTGAACTGTCAGCTACTCTCCCTGTTGAAGTAGAAAGAAGATCCATCCAAAATTTCTTTTGAATTTGAAGATCTTCTACAGACTGCTGCAAATTAAGAATGGATCCCTGCAATATATCAATCTGCCTCATAATATAATGTGAAGATAAGTAGATAGAGGTGGCAACTCCTTCTGGAGGCATTGTTGAACTGTGGAAGGGATCATTTGCTGGAACACTGGGTGTTGTACTTGGGCCTGTTTCATCATCATTCCTTCTCAAAGGAAGATCAACCACCCTTTCACCTCTCACCAAGAACTGATTTGAAATGCTGAAGCCTGGGATATAAGTGCTTACAACCTCATCTTCATATCTCTCAAAGGCTTTGTCCAGCAGGTATTTGTACACAAGACATGGGTAAGGTAGTATGCCTCTTCCACACATATCAGACTTAAAAGTCATCATATTAGTGAAAATAACCTGTCCTAGGTTAAACCTTTTTAAGTGCCCAATCTTGTACATTAAAACAGTCTGTTCTAAGGTGAGAGTGGTGTTGTTTGTAGTAGGCAGCCAATTAAAACAAACCAACTTATGCAAGACAGAATATAAACTAGTCAGTTTAGAGGCCAAAATCCTTCTCCTCCATTTGGTGATTACTCCCCCAGTCAAGATGCTTATCATAACATCATGATCAGTAACAACACGATCCTCCATAATTTTTGTTTTAAGTAAAATATTGATCCTCCTAGGTGTAATCATATGCCTATTTCCTCTAAACAAAAAATGTCCATATCTTGTAGAGTTTGGATCACCAGCAAATTGAGGGATATTAGCATAGAATTCATATATCCAGTCAACAATATAAGGACAAGCAAATTGTAAGGCATTCAGCAAAGATCTTTCTTTAAACCAATCAAGCAGATTCATCTTTTCAAAGTCAGGAACTTTAATCAATCTTTCACTTAGAATCTGCCCAGTTCTTATGGTTCTATACTGTATGCTTGACTTATCATTATAGTCCTCATCAAAGTCACTATTCCTATCATCAGAAGAGAAAAGTACCTCGTTTTCATCCTCTTCTGAAGAACTGGATGACTGTTCAGGATCTGATGGTTCTGGTGTTGCCATCAGAGAGGCAACACTTTCGGGCTCTCGGAGCCTTTTTGATCGTCGGACTGGTGGAGTGGGTTCACTCTCCTCTTCCATTTCCTCAACTACTTCATCCACATCATCCTTATTAACAACCACTTCTTCTTCCACTCGAGCTGCAGTTTGTTCGGGCTCTGTTTCCGGTTCTGTTTCAGAATTAGACACCGCAATGGGTTCGGATGAGTTTCCATCAGTTCTGGGCTTCTTCTTCCCAGTATAGTCAACAATCTTGCCCAGGTTCCTTTGGGACTTTCTCTTTCCACCCGGTCATTTTCTTGCGGTGGGAGCAACAACAACCTTCTTCTTACCCTTTTTCTGCCGATGTAGTCTCTCGAACTTAGCGTCCAGAACTTCTTCATCTGAGGATTCCTGCAAAGTCTGCATGTCCACATCGCTCTTGAACATGGCATTATCCAATGTTTCTCCTTCAAGCACTAAAACAGGGTGTGCTGTTTTTAGGCTTAGGGTTTCGAAGGCATCTTTCAAGGTGTTGAAAGAGGTGCCTAGAGGAAAGTGTAAGGTTACTGGAGCGGTTTCAAGTGCGGGAGCTTCGGATGAGGGCTCATTTAGTGGTTTGGAGGCCGACATTTCAGCAGCAGCGTTCGCATTCGCAATTTCTGTGCGAATGTCGAACGGATTGTAAGGAACAATCTCAAGAGGGGATGATTGAGTAGGAGTTTGTGCATCAGCATAAGGAACAACAATGGTTCCTACGGTGAATGATGGAGAGTTTAGTGAGTTTGATGATGCCATTTCTGCGAGAAGGTTGAGATGATTGGGAGATTTCTTGTTGCTTGAGCTTGAGTTCGAATGTGCAGCAGAGTCATGAGAGTTGTTAGACATAATAAGAGTTGTACACACAAAATGAGACAACAAAAATTAATAATGGAGACCTTTCAAATTCCTCAGATAAATGTAAAGCAGGTTTCAAAAAGTGTGAGTCGAAAAATGATGTGACATAGGTACTAGATATACTTGAGTGCGTAAAATAAATTAAGAACAGTAATTACCAGACTTAAATGAATTAACAAAGCTTGTCAAGTATTTTCCAACACTGTTATGGAGACTCATCTTATATGGAGAATTGAGAAGAGTGAGTTACACGATTTGGAGAGTGGGGGAAGTGAAGTAGTGGAAGTAACTTCCCCACTAATTGATCGTGGTAAATTGGGAGAATGAGAATTCTGAAAAACAAAAAGAATTAAATGCGGAATATATAATAACTGAATTAATAAAACAAGGCAAGACTTAGTCAGATTAAATATTTCAGAGAATAATATTTAGTAATTATCAAAAATAACTAATTCCACGAAAATTGGGATAAGAATCTGAGTTTACGAGTGTTTCGACTATTGTTGGCATTCTATACACCTCAACACAGTTTTTTCATGATTTTACATCATATGTGTTGCTCTATTTTTTTTTCTTTTTATCACACTTCACATTGATCCATCTTTTGAAAAGAGTGCATCGTAGCAGCGAACTCCGTGCCCCATAGTTACTCAATGGATTTGTGAATATTTTGATGCAATATATATCACCTTTTGAAAAGAGATCATCGTAGTAGCGAGCTCCGTGTCCCATAGTTACTCAGTGATTTATAAAGCATCTAATACGTGATTTTTCTTTTGTAGCATTTGATAGGTGTATAGGCTCTTTAGTATTTTTCACAAGTCACTCAGAGTTCAAATATCAATCACAAGGAATTTCATTAATTCAATAATTACGAAAATTAAAGCAAGGAAACACATAAGTGACTTATCTTAGTGATGACTCAAATGCTGCCGCATTTGATACAACACCCTTGATCATATTTTCAGATATTACATAAACCAAGATATTTTCGTAGAGATGAAAACCTCTTGTCATCAAGAGCTTTAGTAAATATATCAGCCAATTGTTTTTCAGTAGATATGTACTCCAACTTAACAACTTCCTTTTCAACAAGATCTCTAATAAAGTGATGTCTAATACTTATATGCTTTGCTAATGAGTGTTGCACTAGATTTTTTGAGATATTTATAGCACTAGTATTATCACAGTATACAGTCAAAACATCACTAGGTAAGCCATAATCATGAAACATTTTTTGCAACCAAAGTAATTGAGTACAACAACTCCCTGCTGCAATGTATTCTGATTCAGTTGTTGATTGAGACACACAATTTTGTTTTCTGCTGTGCCAAGAGATTAAATTGTTTCCCATATTGAAGTAGCCACCACTTGTGCTTTTCCTATCATCACAGTCTCCTGCCCAATCTGCATCACTGTATCCTATTAAGGTACAGTTTGTGTCTTTGCTGTACCAAATGCCTAAATCACATGTACCTGCAACATACTTGATGATTCTTTTAACAACATTCATATGTGATTCTTTGGGGTTAGTTTGGTATCTAGCACATAAATAGACACTGAACATAATGTCAGGTCTACTGGAACTCGGATATAAAAGACTACCTATCATTGACCTGTACAGTGTTGGGTCAACATTCTGGCCAACATTATCTTTACTCAGTTTCTGAGTTGATCCCATAGGAGTTTTCATTTGTTTAGCACTCTCTAATCCAAACCTTTTTACAAGACATTTAACATACTTACTTTGTGAAATAAAAATCTCATCTTTTTGCTGTTTGATTTGCAATCCTAGGAAGTAATTTAAATCACCAACCATGGGCATTTCAAATGTAGATGTCATTTCATTTACAAAGTGTTTGAGCATTTTATCACAGGTAGATCCAAATACTATATCATCAACATAAATTTGAGCAATCATAATAGCATTTTTCTCATGTTTAATAAACAATGTTCTGTCAGCTTCTCCTCTTACAAAACCAAACTCAATCAAGAAATTTGTCAACCTTTCATACCATGCTCTAGGTGTTTGTTTCAAGCCATATAGAGCCTTTTTTATATAAAGACATGATCAGGAAATTCAGGGTTTTCAAAGCCTTGAGGTTGTTCAACATAAGCTTCTTCATTTAGAATACCATTTAAAAAGGCAGCTTTAACATCCATTTGGTGCAGTTTTATATCAATATAGCATACAATGGCAAGTAAGAGCCTAATGGATTCAATTCTAGCAACTGGAGCAAATGTTTCATCAAAGTCTACACCTTCTACCTGTGTATATCCTTGAGCAACCAACCTAGCTTTGTTTCTAATTATATTCCCATTTCACCAGTCTTGTTTTTAAAGATCCATTTGGTCCCTATAACATTAACATGGTCTGGTCTAGGAACTAATGTCCAAACATCATTCCTAACAAACTGATTAAGTTCTTCATGCATAGCTTCAATCCAATTCTCATCATCTAAAGCTTCTTTAGCAGTTTTAGGTTCAATCTCAGAGTGATAGCATTCATGATTAACTTTACTACACATACATAACATACATATAGACCTTACCACATCCTTTGAGTTCATACCCATTCTTCTTCTGGTTTGAACACCTGTAGACTGTTCACCAATGATTTGGTCTTTGTGGATGATATTTCTGAATCCTTATGGAAGGAGTTTTCTGGAAAGTATACAGATTTTCAGGATCTGTATTATCAGATGTTTCCTCTGGTGTGTCATCATTCTTCTCAACATTTTCAGTATTGATTGGAACATCAATCAAGTCTGAAATGTCTTCATCTTCAATGCTTTTACCTGTAATGCTAGTATCATCATCAAAAACAACATTTACAGATTCTTGTACAGTATCAGTTCTAAAGTTATAAATTCTATAGGCTTTGCTATTTCTTGAATAGCCAAGAAAGAACCATTTATCACTCTTTGAATCGAACTTATGTAAGTGATCCCTGTCATTCAAGATGTAGCATACACAACCAAAAACATGGAAATATTTAAGGTTAGGCTTTTTATTGTTCAGAATTTCATATGGAGTTCTAGTAGAATCAGTTCTAATGTAAAATCTATTAGCAATATGACAAGCAGTATTAAGAGCTTCTGCCCAAAATCTTTTGGATAAGTTCTTAGAACATAACATGACTCTAGCCATTTCATGAAGTGTTCTATTCTTCCTTTCTGCTATGCCATTTTGTTGAGGAGTTTTAGGTAATGAAAACTCTTGTATTATACCTTTTTATTCACAAAACTCAGTAAAGGAACTATTTTCAAATTCCCTTCCATGATCAGACCTAATTCTGCAAACTTTGGAATTGAAAACATTCTTGAATCTTTTATACAGAATTTTGAAAATGGAAAAAGTTTCAGATTTATCATTTAAGAACTCAATCCATGTGAATCTAGAATAATCATCAACCACAACTAGAGAATACCTTTTACCTCCAATACTTTCTGTTTCCATAGGACCCATAAGATCCATGTGCAGTAATTCAAAGCAATGTTTGGTTGAGCAATGTCCCAACATTTTGTGAGACACCTTGACCTGTTTGCCTTTTTGACAAGGTCCACAAACCTTTTTATCTGAAAATTTCAGATCTGGTAAACCTGTAACAGCTTTCAGTCTAACAAGTTTATCAAGCTGTCTATAGTTAGCATGTCCAAGTTTGTGATGCCATAATGTACTATCATCAGCTTTAGCCTTATTACAAGTAAGTTTAGATTCAATGAGATAACAATTATCAGCAGATCTGTTTCCCATCATGATACATTCGGAATCTTTGTCTAATACATAACATGAATTCTTGTCAAATTTAACATGCAAATCATCATCACGTGTTATGCAACACTAGAATATACGACCGCAAGTATACGGCGTATATCGTAGAGTGATAAGCACGAGGTCGATCCCACGAGGAGGTATAGCGTAAAAATGTAGTTTATTAACGGAGTTCTAAACAGACGCGATCGATAAAGTGAATGGCGAATTACCCCTAAAAGTGCCTACCAATTTGTCACTAGTAAACAACTAAAAGAGTAATATAAAAATCGATCAACTAGCATGCAAATCAAGAAACGAAAGTAAAATGAATGAAAACTCAATTAAGAGAAGGTGGGTTCCAAGGCAATTGTAACACTTAGATATCCATTTATGAGTTATACCTCGTTCAAATGGCTATTAAGATTGTTTTCATATAGGGTGATCACAAAAGAAGAATTAATCGATCTCTCGATACAACTAATCCAAAGGAGCATGCAATATAAGTTCGTATTTCTACATTACAAACATCACACCACCTAAAATAGCCCCAAAGATCATTTGATTCCCTCTCCGATAACTAATCCTCTCTCGAGATCATAATAATATCGGGTTGCATGCTTGCATACGATTAATGGAATAAATCTTTCAATATTATCCCAATTAACAATGAATTAAGCAAATCATCATGGCCAATAAAAACATGCTTCCAAAGAATAATCAAGCACACAAATAAGAGACAAACACCAATTAAAGCAAGAAATTAGTTCATAAACTTCAATCCAAATATTTACAATGCCTTAGAACCACAAATGTTCTAGCCAATCAACCACATGATCCAATTACAAGGAAAACTAAGATCAAAGCAATAAAAAGTGAAAGGAAAAGAAATCTTAGACTATTGTATGGTGAGGAATCAAATTCCCAAGCTAATGGTGGCCTCCTTGCATGAATTGATGGAGAATTGAAGAAGTAGATGATGAAAACCTCCAAGTGTGTGTGATTGTGTGTGAGAATGCTTGAAGGAGAGGTAAGATGGTTTTGAATTTAAGAAGTGAGGTATTTATAGTGTTGGGGTAGGGTTTGGGTGTAAGAATTGCAAGTTGGTCCCTTGAAAATGGAGAAAATACAAGTTTGGCACCGAAAATGGGTTGGCCCGGCCGGGTGGGAAAGTGGCCCGGCCAGGTGGAAGTGTTGGCCGAACTTGGGTGAAACATGGGGCAGGCGGCCCGGCCGGGCGAAAACTTCGTAAATGGGGCGGAATGTTGGCCTGTTCAGCCGCCCGGCCGGGCGAGTGATGCCGCCCGGTCGGGCCAAAACTTCGACTTTGGCCAAAAATAATGTGCTCGGCCGCCCGGCCGGGCCAAAGTTTCGACTTTGGCTCCGTCCTTCGTTTTCGTCCTCCAACTTCATCCCTCCGTATCTTGAGCTTTCGACCTCCGATCGACTCGATTCTTTTGGCTATTCCACTCCGTTTTTCGAGACGAATCCAACCATGCACTCCTCTTTCCGATCCAATCACTTATGGTATGTGTTTTGCTCCCAAATTCCATCGTTTTACCTACAAAATCGACAAAACACTACCTTTCTCTCATTTTGGCTTAAACAATCTTCAATGCATTAATTAATGAAATCCACATCGAAATACGCTTCACATGTGCATCTAATACGTGTAAATTCCACCCAAATCAAACCCCCCCAAACTTAAAATGTTGTTTTTCCTCAAACAACTAAGAACTTAGAGCAATGAGGGTGGAATGATCACAATGGAATATTCAATGCAAATCACACATGCAAAGTAAGAATGTAGTGATATCTCTTTCTCAAAGTGCATTTCTCAATGAAGATCATAGGCTCATTATTGCAATTCACACTCATGGATCAAAGAATGCACAAACACACAACACATTGTGACTGGGAAACATAATCCAAATGCTCGAGTCCTCTACTCACATGATGGAGTGTTTCTCTCAAACACACAAACAAATTAAGGATATTAATGCACTCATCAACCAAGTTATGTTATGCAATCACTATATGCTTGCCCACATTCTACTTTCTACAACATTCAAGTGTTCAACAATGTGATCAGTATGACTTAATCAAGGATGTAACATTGGCTCTTTGGACAAGGTGAGATGAATTTGGGAATTTGTGACTCTTCTAGTGGAGGACAAAGCTTGTTGTTTTACAATTTGTGCTTTTACTTTCAAAGTTTACAAACTCCATCCTCACTTTTCCTTTTCTTTTCTTTTTAAAGCATTCATCACCTCATCTTTTTGAACCATTTTTTTTCTTTTCAAGCTTTTGGGGCTCTTTGTCCCTCTTTTCTTTTCCATAAATTTTATTTTCATCTTTCTCTTTTTCTTTCAACTTTTCCAATTTCTCCTTTCACCAAAGACATTCAAGCACATGTTTCTCCACTTTGTCTTTTATCCCCCACTAGATATAGGTATCAAAGGTTCAAAAAGGCTAAGTGGTTTACATTGTAGTTTGCCAAGAAAATGAGGAAATAAGCTCAAGGGGCTAACTACGGAAGATTACTTCGGTTTTGGGAAATTTTGGCTAAGTGACTCTTTTAGAACAAGATGGCCTATATCATATCACATCATCTCACACAATCATGCTTTCAAACAAGAACTTAGGCAAGTTCTAGGATCACTAACAATAACCTAGTCCACTCTCAAATGAACTAAACCGGATTACCTGCTCGATTTAAGGCTCAATCCTCACCGGTTTATTCAATAGAACTCTCACATTCATCAAATGTTCCCAAACAACAACACATCATGCATCCATGCTATCAAAGATCACAAATATGAACACAACATGATACTATACTCCAACACCAATCATGCATACATTCAAAGCAAATAGACATCACCACAACTACTCAACCATGGATTCCAATGATTATTCATGCTCACATTTCACCAAAGATCCACTACCCAACATATGATCAAAACCAACTTAACAACAATAAGCATATGAAAGCAAAGTGTGCGCCGGTGCAAAATGTAACACAAGTAAAATGATGAAATGGTGCAAGGGTAACAACTAGTAGAAAAATAAAAGAAAAATAACTCCCCCAAACTTAGAATTTTACTATGTAAAAATTCTAAGTTTGGGGCTACAAGTTGTTACCTCCCTTCTTGCACATCCAATGCTCTTCAAAGATCACCATTGCACCACTTGCTCTCTCTTTCCAAAGTTGGCTTTGCTTCTTCTTCATTCTCCAAGATATGGTGTCCACAATGCTCCTCACCCATACCTACAAGGAAACTAAGCTATCAACACTACCAAAGCAATAAAAACACAAAGCAATAAAACCTTGGGTTGCCTCCCAAGAAGCGCTATTTTTAACGTCCTATGCCAGACGGATTCTTTCTACTATCAAGCCTCAATCAAATGGAGTGTTTCCACCCTTCGAAATTGCTCATTTCCAAAGTAGTGCTTCACTCTTTGACCATTCACCACAAAGGTTGCTCCATCTTTATCAACAAGCTCCACATTTCCCATGGGCGTCACATTCTTAATTACAAAGGGCCCTGACCACTTTGACTTCAACTTGCCCGGAAATAGCCTCAACCTTGAGTTGAACAATAGAACTTGTTCTCCCACTTGGAACTCTCTCTTTTCAATCATCTTGTCATGAAACTTCTTGGCTCTTTCTTTGAGAATCTTGGAGTTCTCAAAAGCTACATTCCTAAACTCATCAAGCTCATTTAGCATCATCTTTCTTCTTTCTCCGGATGCCTTAAGATCAAGATTTAGCTCCTTAATAGCCCAACGAGCTCTCAACTCCACTTCCACGGGTAGATGACAAGATTTACCATACACAAGTTGGTAAGGGGATGTGCCCAAAGGTGTCTTGTAGGCGGTTCGATATGCCCAAAGAGCATCATCCAACTTGATGGCCCAATCCTTCCTCTTTAACCCAACGGTCTTCTCCAAGATTTGCTTCACTTCTCGATTAGCAAGCTCCGTTTGTCCATTAGCTTGAGGGTGATAGGGTGTTGTCACTCTATGCTTCACTCCATACTTTGCCAAAAGTTGATCTAGCCATCAGTTGCAAAAATGTGAACCACCATCACTCACTAATGCTCTTGGAGTGCCAAAACGAGTGAAAATGTTCTTTCTCAAGAAGTTGAGGACTACCTTAGCATCATTTGTAGTGGTTGGAATGACCTCAATCCATCTAGAAACATAGTCAATGGCCAAAAGAATGTATGAAAATCCATGAGATGTTAGAAATGGGCCCATAAAATCTATTCCCCACACATCAAAGAGCTCCACTTCAATCACATTCTTCATAGGCATCTCATGCCTTTTTGAGATATTTCCCATCCTTTGACATTTGTCACACTTCTTCACAAACACTTCACAATCTCTAAAGATGGATGGCCAATAAAAACCACTTTGAAGAACTTTGTGGGCCGTTCGATTTGCTCCAAAGTGCCCTCCATAAGGGGATGAATGGCACTCTTCAAACACTTTTTACCACTCATCTTCCGCTAAGAACCTTCTCATAATCATATCCGAACACCATCTATAGAGAAATGGGTCCTCCCAAACATAGAACTTGACATCATGGTAAAACTTATTCTTTTGATGGAAGGAGAGATTTGGTGGATGTGTTCCGGTGGCTATGTAATTCACAAAGTCAGCAAACCATGGACATGCTTCTTTGATAGCAAGAATTTGCTCATCGGGGAACCACTCCTTGATCGGGACTTGGACATCTTTTTCCTCTACATTCTCAAGTCTTGAGAGATGATCCGCCACCACATTTTCACACCCTTTTCTATCTCTAATCTCCACATCAAATTCTTGCAAAAGGAGCACCCATCGTATCAACCTCGGTTTGGCCTCTTTCTTCTCAATCAAGTACTTGAGAGCCGTGTGATCCGTGTACACTATGGTCTTAGCTCCCACCAAATATGCTCTAAACTTGTCAAAGCTATAGATCACGACTAGCATCTCCTTCTCCGTTGTGGTGTAATTCCTTTGAGCCGGATTCAAGGTCTTGCTTGCATAGTAAATCACACGAAAGAGCTTGTCTCTCTTTTGACCCAAAGCTACTCCAACGACATAATCACTAGCATCACATATGACCTCAAACGGTTGACTCCAATCGGGTGTCACCAACACGGGAGCTTTGATCAAGGCCTCCTTCAATATCTCAAATGACTTCACACACTCCTCACTAAAGATGAAAGTGGCCCCTTTCTCTAATAATGAACACATGGGCTTGGCTATCTTGGAAAAATCTTTGATGAATCTTCTATAAAATCCGGCATGCCCAAGAAAACTTCGCACCGCCTTTTCATTGGTTGGTGGAGGTAACTTCTCAATTGCCACAATCTTTGCTCTATCCACCTCAAGCCGTTTAGCCGAAACTTTGTGCCCAAGCACAATTCCTTCCTTCACCATGAAGTGGCATTTCTCCCAATTGAGAACCAAGTTAGTATCTATGCATCTTTGCAAAACACAAGAGAGGTTACGTAGACATGTATCAAAACAATAATCAAATATGGAAAAATCATCCATAAACACCTCCATTATGTTTTCAATCATGCCATGAAATATAGCCATCATACATCTTTGAAAGGTGGCGGGAGCATTGCACAATCCAAATGGCATTCTCCTAAAAGCAAAAGTACCATAAGGGCAAGTAAAAGTTGATTTCTCTTGGTCCTTAGGATCAATCAAAATTTGATTTTATCCCGAGTAACCATCAAGAAAGCAATAATACTCGTATCCCGCCATCCTATCCAACATTTGATCAATAAAAGGCAAAGGGAAGTGATCTTTCCTAGTGGCATTATTCAACACACGATAATCAATGCATACTCTCCACCCCCACAATGGTCCTAGTAGCAATTGCCTCTAAGGCGTCGGTTGTAACAATAGTCATGCCCCCCTTTTTAGGTACCACTTGTGTTGGACTCACCCACTCACTATCACTTATGGGAAAAATTATGTCATTGTCTAACCACTTCAACACCTCTTTTCTTACTACCTCTTGCATAATGGGATTCAATCTTCTTTGACCTTGGGCTTTAGGCTTAATAGACTCATCTAGTCTAATTTTATGCATGCAAATATGAGCCGATATACCCTTCAAATCCGAAATATCCCAACCAATAGCCGATTTATAAGTTCTAAGCACCCTAAGAAATTTTTCTAATTCAAGCTCATGCAAGTGTGAAGAAACAATAACCGGAAAGAGGTCACCTTGTTCAAGATAAGCATATCTCAAGTGATCCGGAAGTGGTTTCAAGTCGAGCTTCCTCCCTTTCTCTTGAGCTTTTGGTTCCTCTTTAGCTCCATCCTTTGGTGCTTCCAATGAGTAACATGAGGACCAAGTGTCAAGATTTTTGTTAGGAAATCTTTGACTCTCTTCAAGTAAAACTCCCCCAAACTTGGCTTCTTGTCGTATCTCCATGAATTTCTCCTCCTTCTTGATTGGAATCTCCTTCAAAACATCAAGAGAAGATATATATTCAAACAATTCCATATCATCAAGTTCATCATAATTAAAATCAAAAGGGATAAGAGAAGGAGAAGTAAGAGAGTTTCTTATGCAAAAGTCAAGTGGATCCTTTGAGTTGCTTTTCTCCATGTGCATATCCACACAAGCTTGCACACTATTGATCATGTTTCACTCAAAAACCTCATCCTCAACATCTCTAAACTTGATGGCCTTGTAGATGTTGAACAAAACTTTTTCATTGTTCACTTGAAGCTCTAACTCCCCTTTCCTCACGTTTATGATAGCTCCACCGGTTGCCAAGAACGGCCTTCCCAAGATTAGTGGAATGTACTTGTCTTTTTCCATATCCAACACCACAAAGTCCACCGGGAAAATGAATTTGTCCACCTTAACCAACACGTCTTCTACTATACCCAAAGGGTACGTCATGGATCTATCCGCCAATATGAGACTCATTGTGGTTGGTGTAAGCTTTCCCAAACCAAGAGTTTTAAATATGGATAATGGCATAAGATTGATACTAGCTCCCAAATCACACAAGGCTCGAAATGTACCTCTATCCCCGATGACACATGACAAGGTGAAAGATCCGGGGTCTCTAAGTTTTTTAGGCAACTTGGCTTGAATAATCGAGCTACACTCCTCGGTCAAATGCACTGTTTCGTACTCCACCATCTTCCTCTTTTTTGACATGATCTCCTTGAGGAATTTGGAGTAGTGGGGCATTTGCTCAAGTGCTTCAGCAAATGGAATGTTAATATGAATCTTCTTGAACATTTTCACGAACTTGGTGAATTTATGATCCAAACCTTTCTTCTTCAATCTTTGAGGATATGGGAGAGGTACCTCACTTTTGCCTTTGTCTTGAGGGGGGATTGCCTCCTCACTCTTCTTCTCCCCTTCTTTGTCCTCTCCTCTCACTATCTCATCTTGCTTTTCTTCCTCATGCCTCTCTTCTTTATCAACATCTTTGGGTGCACTCACTATTTCCTCCTCTTGTGGCATACTTGGCCCCTCATAGCTTGTCCCACTCCTTAGTTTGATGGCCTTACAATGCTCCTTGGGATTAAGCTCCGTATTTGAAGGAAATTGACCCGGTGTATGTTGACTCACAATGACATTAGAGAGTTGGCTCATTTGTTTCTCCATAGCTTTCATGTGAGTGGTCACATCCTAGATCATCTCTCCTTGTTCATTAAGCCTTTGCCAAGTCTTGGCCATGTAGCTCTTTGTTTCACCCATGAAAGCACCGAACATGTCTTCCAAAGACGGTTTTGATGAAGACTCTTACATTGAAATTTGGAGGTGGTATGATGGCATTCCTTGTGTTAGCATAAGAGAAGTTCTCATGTTGCCTCAACCCGGGGTGATATTGATTCGGATTAGGATGGTTGTCCCGGTTTGCCTCTCATTCCAACCTCTTTCTCGAAAATGTCGGTCCCTTTGATTGTTCATGTAGTGGGACTCTTCATATTGATCATCACTCGGTCCCACTAATGACTTGGCCGCCATCAACGAAGTTAATTTATCCATTTTGTTGGATAGAGTAGCAAAATCCTCCAACTCTCTAGCAAAAGCAACTTTTCGGGCTTGCCTTCTCTCGGATGGCCATTGGTTCCCGTTCTTTGCCATCTCCTCCAATAACACATAGCCCTCATCCGTCGTCTTTCCCAACAAAGACCCTCCACCGGCCGATACATCTACCATCCCTCTTGTACGGTGATCCATCCCGTTATAGAAATAACAAATGATTTGATCCCTTGAAAACCCGTGTTGAGGACAACTTCTTATGAGATCTTTGAAGCGCTCCCATGCCTCGGCCAATGATTCATCCTCATCTTGTCGGAATGAAGATATTTCCCCCCGTATTTGAATGGTTTTGCTTAGGGAAAATACTTCATTAGGAAAGCATCCACCAAATCATTCCAATTTTCTATTGTCCTTAGATCAAGAGACATGTACCATTGTTTTGCACGATCACGGAGTGAGAAGGGGAACAATTGAAGACGAATGTAGTCTTGAGGAACTCGGTTTATCTTCACCGTCCCACTTATCTCTAAGAATTGAGATAAATGGAGGTTGGGATCCTCCTTCGACAACCCTCCGAATTGGTTGTTTTTTACCATCATGATCAACGCCGGTTTGAGCTCAAAGTTATGAGCGTCAATGGGTTCCCTACCCGCTCCTCCGTATGGCCTTGGGATGGGTCGAAAGTGATCCCTCAAAACACTTTGAATTCCATGTTCCTCATTCACCCTTGGTGCCCTATCTCTTTCCTCTATATTCGGCCCTTGATTCTCAACTTCTTCCTCAACCTCCTCCACTAATGGATTCTCTCTTCTATTCATGGCTTCCAAATCACTTCTTCTCCTTTCGGCGTTTTGCCTTCGACAACGAGCTTCGATTTCCGGGTCTAGAGGTAGCAACACTTATTGATCTCTCCTAGCTCGGGTGATCATAGGCCATGTCTAAACAAGAGTTCAAGAAAAAGTGAGAATTGCAAGTGGAATCACGTAAAACACACAAATATTTTTGGATTTTTGCAAATAAGGAAAGCAAATAAAATGTCTAAACTAAAACTCTATTAACCTACACTCTAGAGCTATAAAAACCTCCCCGGCAGCGGCGCTATAAACTTGATTCACGTGTTATGAAACACTAGAATATACGACCACAAGTATACGGCGTCTATCGTAGCGTGATAAGCACGAGGTCGATCCCACGAGGAGGTATAGCATAAAAATGTAGTTTGTTAACGGAGTTCTAAATAGACGCGATCGATAAAGTGAATGGTGAATTACCCCTAAAAGTGCCTACCAATTTGTCACTAGTAAACAACTAAAAGAGTAATATAAAAATCGATCAACTAGCATGCAAATCAAGAAACGAAAGTAAAACGAATGAAAACTCAATTAAGAGAAGGTGGGTTCCAAGGCAATTGTAACACTTAGATATCCGTTTATGAATTATACCTCGTTCAAATGGCTATTAAGATTGTCTTCATATAGGGTGATCACAAAAGAAGAATTAATCGATCTCTCGATACAACTAATCCAAATGAGCATGCAATATAAGTTCGTATTTCTACATTACAAACATCACACCACCAAAAATAGCCACAAAGATCATTCGATTCCCTCTCCGATAACTAATCCTCTCTCGAGATCATAATAATATCGGGTTGCATGCTTGCATACGATTAATGCAATAAATCTTTCAATATTATCCCAATTAACAATGAATTAAGCAAATCATCATGGCCAATAACAACATGCTTCCAAAGAATAATCAAGCACACAAATAAGAGACAAACACCAATTAAAGCAAGAAATTAGTTCATGTTGGTCCTTGGTGGAGTATAACACAAGTGTATGGGGGGGGGGGGAATGCACTTGTGTATGCAAATTCTTTTCTTTTTGATAAATTAGTCTTATCAGGCAAGTTGTCTCACAACTGGCCTGAGTGAGAACTTTGATAGATACTTGTCCTACTGATTACTATTGAGTGATCAGTTGGCTAAATATCTAAAAGATTCACTTAGTGCGGAATGTGGTTGGCCTTTGACTAAAGAAATACTCCAAGTTAACTTCTGAAAAAAAAACAGGTTATCAGGGACTTTGTCCAAAACAGATTTTCTCACTTACTGAGTTAGAATCTTTAAAATATGTTTGAATGAAGTAAAGTTAAGAATGCAGTAAGTAAATGAGACACAAGTTTATAGTGGTTCAGAGACTCAAGCTCCTACATCCACTTTCCCTGATTGAACAGGATAATTCCTTCTCAATGGAATTAGCTTGTTTTATAGTGCCAAGGTGCACTGATCAACAACACTCTCTTAGTGTTTTGATCCCTAGGATAACTTGAGTCCTAGTGCTCAATCTCTCTGAGTTAAGACTGTGTTTCACACTAACAGTCCTTAACTCCTCACTTCTACAACAAACACTCTCTTCACTAAATGAGATAAGGTTTGAGGTTTGGTTCCAACTAGTAGAGATATCCTTTACAATAAGAACAGTGTAAAGGCTTAGGATATCTCAATGCTAAGCTAGGATGTTTACAAGGATTGGCTTAGCTGACTTGAAGTGATTCAGGAAACTTGGAATTCTAGAGAACAACTTGGTTTCCTTTTGAAAGCTTGATGATCGTTTAATAGCTTGTAGTTGGATATGAATTCCTTTGATCACTTCTGTATTTATAGGCAATTTGAACAACTAACCGTTGGAGGGATTAGCAATTCAAATATGTCTATTTGCAGCACCATTGAAACGGCTATGAAGCTTGGCATCCTTTTATCCACTGTGTATAAGGGATCTTCAATGGTTGCTTGAATGAATGTGTTGACTTCTGACAAAGGCGGCTGAGAAGACTTGTGTTAGTTTCCAATTTTGCACATTGTCCTAGGTTGATTTATGGCAAACTCTACACTCAACCAACGGTCAGATGGGACAAGCTCCCTGAACATTCTTGCTGCAGTTTTAGAATGTTCCAACATTCATTCAATGCTTCACTCTTTAATGCTCTAAGTATTTAATGCTTGGTTCAGGCATGATTGGCAATAAATGCTTCATTGAATGTGTCTTCTGTAAGCTTTTGACATTTAATTCTCTTGATCATTTGTACTTCAACTGCCTTGATCTTTTGCATTTATGAGCACAGCTTCAGTATTCATGAACTCTTCAGCCAGGTTGTCCATTTGATCAGTTTGTCTTGAATAGATCAGCAACTTTATCCTATAGACCTATCAAGCTGCCTAACATTCCAGCTTTGGACAACTATCCTGATCACTAATATCTCATAACATTTCTGAGATTTTAACTTAAGCATACTACACATCAAGTGTTCTGGGACAACTTGCCTGAACAGTACTTTGAGCATATCTCAACCAATCTGTACATCATCAATCAGGGGTTTTGGTATCTAGATCAAAATCATTTTATTCCCAACAATTTCCCCCTTTTTGATGATGCCAAAACCTATTACAAAGGGACCTTGACTTAAACTAAATATTACCTTCAGGATGAATGAACTGGTCAACTTTCCTGAAAGAAACTGTTAGCATGATAAATCAAGTATATGTGTCATGTCAGGTTAGTTGAGATAATGAGTTGTTATCTCTTGAAGAAAATCATTGGTCCTTTTATATATCATGGAGCATTACAGATCAGAAAATTAAAAGGACACACTAACTGATACAAGAATAACAACATCATCAGCAATCATAAAACAAGAGTAGGGAAGGGATAATCTTATCCATTAGAGAGTTCCATCATCTTGGGGAGCAATGCCATGTTGAGCCCAGACCCTTTTCTTCAGCTCCCAAACATCCTTGTTGGAGCCTCTAGGGCCTATCTTCATCTTCTCCATCTTCATGATGTTGATGAACTCCTCCAGAATCTTTCCCTCATCAATCAAGTTCCCATTGAACTTAGGAGGCATGTACAGAATTGGACCAGGGGCCTTGAACTCCACTCTAGCCATATCAGCTGCTGCAAACAGCTTTTGGTAGAGGTCCCTATGATTCTCAAACATGAACTGGACAAAGACTTCATCTACATTCTCTCCAAGCCACTTCCCAATGACATAGAAGTCATATACAAAGCTTCTCTTGGCCTCCTCCCATGCATCATTCAGTGAGATTGGAACCCACTTATCATGGTGAGGGTATTGAGTGTCCCATCTTTGCAGCATTTTAGGTTTGAGTCTTCTGTATGAGGCTCTCCTTCTTGGGGCTTTGAAATTTGCCCTTCTTTCATCCCTTGCCTTGTTGGCCTCAACCAATTGCTCCATCCTCTCTTTAGCTCTCTGAAGAGCTAGCTTCTCTTGGGTTTCTGGATCTTTTCCAAAACTTTCTTCAAACAATATAGAGGGATCATCAGCAAGTTTGGGCACTCCAACTTCAGGCATTCTGTCATGTACTTCCTCTTCAACTTCTTCTTCTTCAATGGCAGGCATTTGAGCTGCTTTCTTCATTCTCTTGGATTTCCTTGCTGGAATAGATTCTTCAGATTGAAATTCTGAAGGCAAAGTCAGGCTGGTTGGGAATTCATTGAAGGTTTCCAGTTCCTTCCTCTTTCTTTCAGATGACCTTGTCACCTTCCCCCTTACTTCAGCAACCTTCTCTTTAGGTTCAAGTCCTGTAGACTCACCACCTGGCCTTTGAAGCTTTCTTGCCTGACTTTCCATAGCTGACATCATGGACTCCTTGACAGCTATTTGAATCTGCTCTTCCTCTGTTAAATCTTCAACATTCATTGGGCCTTTGCCTTTCCCAATGTCTTCTACTGCTTCCTCCTCAATCTCAGGGACCTTCTCCTTTCCCTTGGATTCACCAATTACCAAGGTTCCCTTTGCCCTTGCTCTCTCTCTTTCCCCCTTTTTGGCATTATCAAAACACTGGGGCTTCAATTCACTCATAGTGACAGAGAGATGTGAGTGGGAATGAGTGAGGGATTTCAACTCCTGCAGTAGGTAAACATTCTCATCATGAATGTTTTGCATTTTATCATCTGCCATGCTCAAAAAAGTGTGAACTGGCTTCATCTTCTGGGAAACTATGGCATCCAATGTGGCTTTCAATGATTGATCAAGTTTGGCCTGAAGTTGTTCAGTGAGATTGGCCACAACTTGATCAGAGACTTTGGCCATGAGTTCAACAGTGAACTTCTCAGCAGCTTCCTTCACCATTGCAGCTTTCAACTCTTCTGCCTTCTTTCTCTGTGCTACTGTCCTCTGCCTTAAAGCATCATTGATTGTCTTTCTCAATGCTTTCACATTGTGCTTGTACAAAGTTTTGAGCCTCTGCTGCTCTTTCTTCACATATCTTGTGAATTTACCCATAGCATCTTTAGCTTTTGTCACTTCAGTTGAAACTGTTTGCAGTCCAGTTTCAACTCCACAAAGTCTTGCATCAAGAGTAGGCAAAATCACTTCTTCTGACCCTGTGAGCCTCATCTCTACAGAGGCTAGAGTCTTGCCTTGGTCATCTAAGGTATCAGCAGTGGTTGCATGATCCTTCTCAACTTCCCTGACCAGTGTGTCCAACTTCTCTGACTGCTCTTCAATGATGGATGCAGTCTGAGTAGCAATCTGAAGGTGAGCCTCAGAAGTGTTGGCTTGTTCAAAGTAGATCTGGTTGAGTGTGGACACATTTGCTGATACTGCTTCAAGATCAGTGTCAGCATCAACTGGTATATCTGTCAGGGAGGCATCTGCAAAAATCTGCTCAAGAGTGACAGCAACTGAATCTGCAAAACTGATAGTGTTAGTAAAAACTCCCTCATCACCCTCTATTTCTTTTTCTCCCATAAGGTCTGATACATCAGCACCTTTTCTCTCATTTTCAACTTTATTCTTTTCTTCTTCATTTTCAAGAGATAAGCTCACATTCACTGGAGAATCAGGCCTCCTTTCACCAAGGGATTCATCAAGTTCAGATTTGACTTGAAGAATAGCCTGACTCTCATATTGGGCTGCACCCAATATTTCTACTTCCTCACCCTCTATTTGTGGTGCACTCAAGGAACCAGTGATCACACATTCCTCACCATCACCTCCCTCTGATTTTTCAGCACTCACAGCCTTTTCAACTCCTTCAATTTCTAAACCTGACACCTCTATATCCTCAACAGGATCCACAGAGGGCAGTTGTTGGGAGATCACAGTGCTTGGGCATCCCAAGTCCACTGAGTCATCCTGAATGACTAAAGGCTGGTCAATGTCCAACTTGCCTGACATTGATGAGGCTTTAGCCAAACCAGCTTCTCCTATGGAAGTCTCAGCATTGTCAAGCTGTGCCTCAGGTTCAAAAGAACCATCCTTGGCCAATGCATCTTGGACTGAGTCACCATCTTTGGTCAACTCCTCTGAATGATCAGAGTCCTTCACAGAATGAAAAGTCAAGTAATGTACCTGAGCTGAGTTGATACCAGGGGGATTGGGATTGGTGTGATCATCATCATCATCATCATCATCAGATGGGCTGTCAGGATGCTTGATTCCTTGTGCTATCCTCTCTCTTTCAGCAAGCACCTTTTCATGGACAATGGTGCAAAATAGGGCCTCAGTGGTTAATACACTGGTCTTCTTTACATTTGCAAAATGTAGCAGCCTATTTTCCTCAACCTGCCACCAGTTGGCACCCTTATCCTGAATAGCGTGAGCTATTTCCACAATAGTTCTATCTTTGATCTCAACAAGTGCTCTGAGATCATAGAATTGTTGTTGCAGCCTGGGATAAGCCTTCAATCCTGGATATAATTCATCCACATTGGCTTTTGCAATCTGCCTCAACATCCCCTCATAGGTATATTCTTCACCACTATCTTCTCCAGAAGAGTTGGTTTGGGATTCAGGAGGGTTGGAATGAGATTCAAGTAGGCTTGGCTGGGATTCAGGTAGGTTGGGTTCAGAAGGATTGGGTTCAGGAGAGGTCAAAACAAGTTGGGATTCAGGTGCTTTTGAGAGCATTGTGCCTGAAGAGGTAATTGGAATGGCTGGAATGGGTGGGAAAACAACTTGATCACCTTCTTGAAGAGCAGTTTCAAGAAGTTTGGTATAAGAGAGAAGTCTTGGATCAAGTGGGGAAAAGGGTCTATCTTCAAGATTGACCAAATCTGCCAGCACATCAATACCTGATCTATCAGGTGCACCTTCAAGGGAGTACACTTTCTTGGCAATGATTGGTGCATCTTCAGGAGTCTTGCACTCCTCTTCTTCTTGCCTTGGAGATATTCTTCTAGATTGAATATCAGGGGAGTTGGCTTCAGGGCTGTTGGGTTTTGACTTGGATTTGGAGTTAGACTTGCTGGCCTGTCTAATCTCCTTGAAGAACTCTTTCTTCTTCTTTTCTTCCTCCATCAACCTCTGCTTCTCAGAGGTCTTGATGATTCTTCTTTTTCTTTCATACCTTGTTGGCTGGTCAAGGTCTCTGAATTCAGTGATTGTTTCAGGTTGCAGTGGGACAATCTCTCTGAATACTTCACCTTCTTCAGGAGGGTTGACTCCTTCTTCAGCAACCTTCTCTATCTCCTCAGAAGTGGCTCCTCCACTTCTTGACTGACTTTCTGGTGAAGATTCATTCAGAATCTTCTTCATCTTTTTCATCTTTGGTTGAGCTTTTGGTGGCTGAGCTTTCCTCTTTCTAGGAGAGGCTCTTGGGACTGGAACAATTGCAACAGCTTTCTTGGAAACTGCATCCTGCTTTCTTTTCTTTGTCTTAGAAGACAACTTCCTAAACATCACCTTTTGTGCAGGAAAAGGTTTTGGCTTTGCTTGGAGGTGGGTGTAGTGAGCAAATCTTTCCAAGAGCAGGCTGGCTCTTGTGCAGAACTGGAGTTTTCCTTCTACCACCACCTTGTGGTGCTTCATTTCCTTAAACTTAAATTTTGCATTCATCATTTTGTCAAGAATGAATTTCTTCCAGTTGAACTTGACTCTCTTCTCAGCAGAGTCAATCACAGCAGCCATCACTCTCAATTTAGGCATACTGATTTGTTCAACACTCCCTGAGTGGCTCAACAGGCTCTTTACAACACAATCAAACAAGTGCCTAAACACTGGCTTTAAGGTGTTTTTGTTTTGAGCACTCACAACCATTTTAGGTTCTATCATCCAAGAATAATAGAACTCCTGATCATCTTCTTCCTTGTACATTTCTGGATTCATGCCTTCAGAAGGTAGCCCAAAGCTAGCTTCTAAATCCTCTGCAGTGAAGATGATTGTGTGTTGAGTTTCTTCTTCTTCATCTTCCTCAGCATATGTGAGCTTAGTGCACACATCTCCCTTTTTCCCTTTCCATCTGAGATGGGCAAAGAATTCTGCCATGAATGGAGTCGGGCAGGAATCAGGCTTGGTGCCAAGAAATTTCTCAAGCCCTGCCTCCCTCAGCCATTGGAGGACTTGTTGAACTTCTGAATCTGGGCTATCAAAAGCTACCAGTTTTTCAAACCAAAGGGAATTTGGGTTGCTAAGATAAGAGAAATCAATGTCCAAAGAGGAATCATTGAAGTCTACAAGCTCTTCTCTCTTGATCTTAGGTGCCATGGATAATATGAGAGATTGGAAGGTTTTTGGAGAGGAGTTGCAGGTTTGAGAGTATGCAGAAAGACTTAAGGGCATGTTTGTTTTGGGATTTTGAGGATTTTGAAATCCGGATTTCAAAATCTAGTGGATTTCAAAATCCTAATGACTTTTGTGTTTTGTGTTTGTTTTGGGATTTAGGTAGGGTAGGATTTAACTTTATAGTATAGGATTATAGGTTTTATAGGTGGTTTGTAGGTATTTATAGGTGTTTTGTAGGTATTTATAGGGTTGACTTTTATAGAGTTTATAGGTATTTATAGGATGGGATTTTGAAATCCTAAATCAAAATCCCAAAGTGTAACGGGGGTGGAGTTTCGAAATCCCAAATCCGGATTTCCCATCCCAAAACAAACATGCCCTAAGGGTTTTTAAAATTTTGAGTGCGTAAAGATGGTAGTGAAAATTGAGGAGTTTATATATGTGGGGAGTTTATTAACCGTTGGTTAAGAGAAACTAACCGTGGGTAATAGGTATGATCAATTGGATAATATGTGGTAGTGGGATTGAGGCGGTTTGATGGAAGTTTAATGCAAATTAATGGTCTTGATGAAGGCTCAAGAATTCATGAAATCCCAATTAAGATTTCTGCATTAAATGCTGATTTGCCTTTTTGGAGGAAAAAATCTTTATAGCACACTCCATCCTAAAATGGCCTACTCTTAGACCAAGAAACCTCTTAAATGTCTAATCAATGCTAAAAATAGCAATGATTATCCAATTAACTCGGACAAACATCCTGAGATGTGCTTTGGTTTCTGTGAAGGTCAAACTGCCTGATTACCTTGCCTGAGTGGATCCCAAAGTTGCTGATTGGGTCCCACTTTGACAAATCCCCTGACCAACATTGCTGAACATTATAGGGACAACCTTGCTGAGTTTCCCTCTTTGGCTGACAGCTTCAGTGAGGTTGGTCAACTTTGCTGAAGTTCAACTTTGATGAACTTCCCCCTTCATATGAGCTTTCTTTCCTCATTTTTCCATCTTGCCTGGATCAAGTAACCCTAATTCAGCTGACAACTCCAAGAACCTTGCTTCAGCTAGAGGCTTGGTCAAAATATCAGCTTTTTGCTTATCAGTGTGGATTTTGACAAGCTTGATATCTTTCTTCTCCACATGATCCCTTATGAAATGATGCTTGATGTCCACATGCTTGCATCTGGTGTGGAGCACTGGATTCTGTGAGATGGCAATTGCACTATTGTTGTCACAGAATATTGGCACTTCGTTTGTGATTACTTTGTAATCTCTCAATTGTTGCCTGAGCCAAAGTATCTGAGCACAACAACTTCCAGCTGCTACATACTCAGCTTCAGTTGTTGAAGTTGCAACTGTATTTTGCTTCTTGGAGAACCATGAGATAAGCTTGCTGCCCAAGAATTGACAAGTTCCTGAGGTAGATTTTCTGTCAATTCTACATCCTCCATAGTCTGCATCTGAATATCCAGTGAGCTCAATGTTGTCATCAGCTGGATACCATAATCCAAGATTCTCAGATCCCTTGAGATATCTTAGAATTCTCTTGGCAGCATCAAGATGGCTTTTCTTTGGATTAGCTTGAAATCTTGCACATACTCCAACTGCAAATGTGATATCAGGCGTGCTTGCAGTGAGATATAGCAATGATCCTATGATTCCTCTGTAGTTAGTGGAGTTTGTTGATTCTCCACCTTCATCAGGATCCATCTTCCAGTTAGTATTCATAGGAATTCTGACTGGCTTGCTTGTTGCACATCCAAATTTTTTGATCATGTCCCTTGTGTACTTGGCCTGATTGATGAATATTCCTTTCTTTGATTGAGTAACCTGAAGTCCTAAGAAGAAATTCATCAATCCCATCATGGACATCTCAAACTTGCTTTGCATGAGTTTGGAGAACTTCTCACATAGCTTCTCATTTGGAGATCCAAATATAATGTCATCCACATAAATTTGGACTAACAAAATATCATCTCCTTCACAGATTCTGAACAAGGTTCTGTCAACAGTGCCTTTGACAAAACCATGATCTAGAAGAAACTGTGATAAGGTGTCATACCAAGCTCTTGGAGCTTGTTTTAAGCCATAGAGGGCTTTCTTCAATCTGTACACCTTGTCTCCTTCTTCAAATCCTGGGGGTTGTTCCACATATACTTCTTCTTTGAGCACCCCATTGAGAAATGCACTCTTCACATCCATTTGATACACCTTGAATCTCATGTGAGCTGCATATGCTAGGAAGAGTCTGATTGCCTCTAGTCTGGCCACTGGAGAAAAAGTCTCATCATAATCAATTCCTTCAGATTGGCAATATCCTTTGGCCACCAATCTTGCTTTGTTTCTCACAATGATGTCATTTTCATTTTTCTTGTTTTTGAACACCCATTTAGTTCCAATGACATCTTGATGAGTTGGCCTATCTACCAGCTCCCAAACTTCATTTCTGGTAAACTGATTCAGCTCTTCTTGCATGGCTATGATCCAGTTGGTGTCTTGTAGTGCTTCCTCAATGTCTTTAGGTTCCTGTTCTGAAAGAAAACAACAAAACAGAGCACTTTCTCCATGAAATCTTCTAGTTTTGATCCCTTCACTTGGATTACCAAGTATCAGGCTAGATGGGTGGTCTTGCAACCAAGTCCTTCTAGACCTGATCCTTTCAGGAGGATTGTCCTTATCTGAAGTTGGATCACTAGATTCATTAAATTCAGGAAAGTTAATTGAAGGATCAAGCTCAGGATCATATTCAGGGGTGTTGTCCTCATTGTCAGATAAGTTGACATTTTCATTGGTTCCCCCTTGAATAGTGGATCCATTAACTACCTCAGCATTGCCTGCTTCTTCATTGGTAGTTGTTACCTGGTCTTGAACTGGGATGGGATCAGTCAGTTCAATCTCTCCTTCAGTTTGGTTGCCTACTGGTTGATTGCTATCAGGTAGGTTGTCCAGTTTTTGATTTTCATGAAGTTCAGGCTGGGCAACATCCACAAACACTGTTTCCTTGCTTTGAAGCCTTAAGCTGGTTGTTCTTTGTGTTATCTCATCAATATTCAGGTTTCTATCCCTGAACTCATTAATAGATTCATCAAACACAACATGAGGTGTTTCTTCCACAATAAGAGTTTTGCAATTGTAAACTCTGTAAGCCTTGCTGATTTGTGAATATCCAACAAATATTCCTTCATCAACTTTGCTATCAATAGCTTTCAATTGCTCTTTCCCATTATTATGGATGAAACACTTACAACCAAATATGTGAAAATAGGCAACAGTGCGCAATCTACCTTTCCATATTTGATATGGGGTCTTACCTTGTCCTTTGGTGATTAAGGACCTGTTTTGAGTGTGACAAGCAGTGCTAATGGCTTCAGCCCAGAACCTTTTAGGCAGTTTGGATTCAGCAATCAAGGTTCTAGCTGCCTCCTTCAAGGTCCTGTTCCTTCTTTCAGCAACCCCATTTTGTTGAGGTGTTCTTGCTGCTGAAGTTTCATGAGTGATGCCATTCTTGCTGCAATACTCATTGATGTATGAGTTTATGAACTCAGTGCCTTTGTCAGATCTGATCTTGACAATGCTTAGGCCCTTTTCATTGCTCAATCTCATCATCAATTCAGGTAGTTTGACTTGGGTCTCCTTTTTGTTCAGCAAGAATACTACCCAAGTGTACCTGGAAAAATCATCAACAACAACTAAAGCATATTTTCTTCCATTTATACTTACTGGGGTTATTGGCCCAAATAAATCCATATGCAGTAGTTGAAGAACTCTCTCAGTTGAGATGACAGGTTTTCCTTTGAAAGAGGCTTTTATCTGCTTTCCTTCCTGACATGGCTGGCATATGTGTTCTTTGGTGAATACTTGATTTGGCAGCCCTTTAACTAGAGAGTTTCTTGCAATCTTGTTGATGGTTTTGAAGTTAAGGTGATTCAGTCTTTTGTGCCATAGCCAGCTTTGCTCATGTGTGCTTTTGGCAACAAGACAGACTGCTTCAGGGGTTTTGCTCCAATCTGCAAAATAGACATTTCCCTTTCTCACCCCTGTTAGTAGCACCTGTTGTGTTGATTTGTTTTTTATAGTACATTCATTTGGTGCAAATTCAACACAATATCCTTTGTCACAAATTTGACTTATAGACAACAAGTTATATTTTAGGCCTAGAACATATGAGACATCAGTAATTTTAACACTACCAATGTTTAATGTACCATAGCCTCTTTTGATGCCTTGAGAGCTGTCTCCAAAGGTTACTGAAGGACCATCTTTTTCTATGAAGTCTGAGAGAAGCTCCTTGTTTCCAGTCATGTGCCTTGAACATCCACTGTCCAGGTACCATGCTGTTTTCTTGTTGATGCTTCTCTTCTTTTTGGGGTCCTTGCAGCCCTGCAAAGTCAAAATTTAGGTACCCTTTGAGTGTTGGGTCCTAGAGGGTTAGCTGTACCTTTTGGAAGCCAAATCTGCCTGATTACTTTGATTGATTCGAAGTGACTGACTTGGTTTCCATTTACATCTACATACACAGTTTGACCCTTAAATGCCTTGGGTGATCTCTGTGTATAAGTGTTAGCTTTGTAGGGTTCAGGAGAGTTGGTAAATTTCTTTGGGACATTTCTCCTGAAGTTACTGAGCTTAGGTGCAGCTGGGTAGGACTTTTGAGGATAGGTTTTTGGATGGCCTTTTCCATTTGGCAAATAAGGTCCAGGCTTCCTGAATGTTTTATACCTATCAGAGGGGATTGGCCTTAATCCATTCAGTTGAGGTTGCCTCATTTGAGTTGGCCTCTTCTGAACAGGTTTTAGACAACTCCTCTGATGATGATTCAGATAGGTTGGCCTTCCATTGGTTCTACCTTTCTGAGCCTCATTCCTCCTGTAAGCAATGCCTTTAACCTTTTCCAAAGGTGTGGGTTTAGGTACATTGTTTACCTGAGTTGGTATAAAAATTCCTTTACCCTTATCCTTGATCAGTGGTTGATTTACTTCAATTTCATTTTGTTGTGCCACTGATCTTACAAAATTCATCTTAGAATTGCTTGATGAAGCAATACTAAGACTAGGTGAAGGTTCAAATGGATTATAGCCTAATCCACCCTTTTGAGCAAATGGTCTTTGAAACCCTTGAATCTCTTCTATTGCCTTAGCAGATTTATTCAAGGCAGACATTTTTATTTTTAAGCTCCCCTCACTTAATTTTAGAGTATCAAATTCACTTGAGAGATTGTCAAATTTTGCTTGAAGAATTCTAAGATCAAAATCCTTTTTCCTCAAGGCCAGTTCTTGATCATCAATCAACTTTTGTTGTTCAGAGACTTTGAGAGACACTTCCTCAAGTTCTCTCACAACCTGCTGATACAACTCAGTTGATTTAATGTCAAGCTCAGGTTCAGGAAGGTTGGGAGTTTGAGCTTTTGAATTCAGTAGCTCATTTTCTCTGAGTGCTATATTGCATACTTCTCTTAGCCTGGTGAAATCCTCAAATAGTTTTACAAAGTTGAGTTTTAAGGGGATTTCACTGGACTCATGTGTGTTATTTGAAGAACTGGAAGAACTAGAAGATGAACATACCTCATCATTCTCCAATGCCATTTGACAGTCATCATTACTGTCACTGTTGGAGAATAGTCCATCATCAGAAGAGTAGACACTCTCCTCACTTGCTGAATCTCCAGCTACCATAGCCTTCCTGTTGTTCAGCCTTTTATCTCTTTTGTTCTGCCTTTCCTTCCTTTCTTTTGCACTGAGGTCAGGACAGTCATACTGAAAGTGACCCTTCTTTTGGCAGTTGTAACACACATCTTCATCATCATTCTTCTTGCTTGAGGACTCCTTCCTCCTTGATGATGATGGTTCACCTTTGCTGAATTTCTTCCTATCAGCATATCTGTCTTCTTTCTTTTCATCAGAGACTTTGTCCTCTGATTTATGTTAAGGAGAACTGAATCTCCTTCTGGTTCTGTTATCTTGGTAGAACTTCTTGTATCTACCAAATCTGGAGTTGAGCTTCTCAAATCTTCTAGCCATGAGTGCCAGCTCCTCCTTTATTTCAGATTTTGAAACAGATTGAGAGGATCTTTGAGTAGTCTTCTTTTCTGTTTCAGCAGCTTTGAAGGCAACACCTTTGATTGAGGAGGATGGCTCTTCATGCACCTTCTTTCTATTGAGATCAAACTCATATGCTTTGAGTTCCGAGAATACTTGTTGCATTGGCATGTTGTCAAGATTGCTGGTATTTTGCATCATGACAGAATATATGTCCCACTTGGATGTGAGACTTCTCAAGATCTTCAAAGCAACCTCTCTTTTGGCATAGAACTTGCCAAGAGAGTTTATTTCATTCATGATGTCAGTGAACCTGCCATCAAGATGATCAATGGTTTCATTGGCTTCCATAGAGAATTGTTCATATTTTTGGATAGCCACTTGAAGCTTGTTCTCCTTGATCTTTTGGGTACCTTCACACATAAGTGCTAGGGTATCCCAAATCTCTTTAGCTGATGTGCAGTGGTACACTCTTCCCATCACTGCATCTGGAATTGTCTGGTATAATGTGTTCATTGCAATGTAGTTCAGGTTGTGCCTTTTTCTTTCTTCAGCTGTAAGGTCATCTTCATCTTTTGGCAGCAACTCCCTTGGATCAGCTTTTTGAGCATCAGTGAGCTTGGGATTTGCTTTAGTGAATGTAAATGGCCCTCTAGTGATGACTTTGAGCATCTCATCATGCTGGCAAACAAGATGTGCTCTCATCCTGATTTTCCAGAAATCATAGTTCTCAATTGAGAACATTGGCAGTTTGTGATGAGAAATATGATTGACTTGGTTTAGACCCATATTGTTGATGGTGTTGACAGCATCTCCTGGAACTGCATTGTTAGCCATTTCAAAAAAAGTAGTATAAGATGAACACAGATAAGTTTTTCAGAAATTTGGATCAGTTCAGTGACCACAGAAAATGTGATTTTGAAAATCAGTTGGATTTTCAGAAGCAGTGGTCTTTGAACCCCTGCTCTGATACCACTTGTTGGTCCTTGGTGGAGTATAACACAAGTGTATGGGGGGGGGGGAATGCACTTGTGTATGCAAATTCTTTTCTTTTTGATAAATTAGTCTTATCAGGCAAGTTGTCTCACAACTGGCCTGAGTGAGAACTTTGATAGATACTTGTCCTACTGATTACTATTGAGTGATCAGTTGGCTAAATATCTAAAAGATTCACTTAGTGCGGAATGTGGTTGGCCTTTGACTAAAGAAATACTCCAAGTTAACTTCTGAAAAAAAAACAGGTTATCAGGGACTTTGTCCAAAACAGATTTTCTCACTTACTGAGTTAGAATCTTTAAAATATGTTTGAATGAAGTAAAGTTAAGAATGCAGTAAGTAAATGAGACACAAGTTTATAGTGGTTCAGAGACTCAAGCTCCTACATCCACTTTCCCTGATTGAACAGATTAATTCCTTCTCAATGGAATTAGCTTGTTTTATAGTGCCAAGGTGCACTGATCAACAACACTCTCTTAGTGTTTTGATCCCTAGGATAACTTGAGTCCTAGTGCTCAATCTCTCTGAGTTAAGACTGTGTTTCACACTAGCAGTCCTTAACTCCTCACTTCTACAACAAACACTCTCTTCACTAAATGAGATAAGGTTTGAGGTTTGGTTCCAACTAGTAGAGATATCCTTTACAATAAGAACAGTGTAAAGGCTTAGGATATCTCAATGCTAAGCTAGGATGTTTACAAGGATTGGCTTAGCTGACTTGAAGTGATTCAGGAAACTTGGAATTCTAGAGAACAGCTTGGTTTCCTTTTGAAAGCTTGATGATCGTTTAATAGCTTGTAGTTGGATATGAATTCCTTTGATCACTTCTGTATTTATAGGCAATTTGAACAACTAACCGTTGGAGGGATTAGCAATTCAAATATGTCTATTTGCAGCACCATTGAAACGGCTATGAAGCTTGGCATCCTTTTATCCACTGTGTATAAGGGATCTTCAATGGTTGCTTGAATGAATGTGTTGACTTCTGACAAAGGCGGCTGAGAAGACTTGTGTTAGTTTCCAATTTTGCACATTGTCCTAGGTTGATTTATGGCAAACTCTACACTCAACCAACGGTCAGATGGGACAAGCTCCCTGAACATTCTTGCTGCAGTTTTAGAATGTTCCAACATTCATTCAATGCTTCACTCTTTAATGCTCTAAGTCTTTAATGCTTGGTTCAGGCATGATTGGCAATAAATGCTTCATTGAATGTGTCTTCTGTAAGCTTTTGACATTTAATTCTCTTGATCATTTGTACTTCAACTGCCTTGATCTTTTGCATTTATGAGCACAGCTTCAGTATTCATGAACTCTTCAGCCAGGTTGTCCATTTGATCAGTTTGTCTTGAATAGATCAGCAACTTTGTCCTATAGACCTATCAAGCTGCCTAACATTCCAGCTTTGGACAACTATCCTGATCACTAATATCTCATAACATTTCTGAGATTTTAACTTAAGCATACTACACATCAAGTGTTCTGGGACAACTTGCCTGAACAGTACTTTGAGCATATCTCAACCAATCTGTACATCATCAATCAGGGGTTTTGGTATCTAGATCAAAATCATTTTATTCCCAACAGTTCATAAACTTCAATCCAAATATTTACAATGCCTTAGAACCACAAATGTTCTAGCCAATCAACCACATGATCCAATTATAAGGAAAACTAAGATCAAAGCAAAAAAAAGTGAAAGGAAAAGAAAGCTTAGACTATTGTATGGTGAGGAATCAAATTCCCAAGCTAATGGTGGCCTCCTTGCATGAATTGATGGAGAATTGAAGAAGTAGATGATGAAAACCTCCAAGTGTGTGTGATTGTGTGTGAGAATGCTTGAAGGAGAGGTAAGATGGTTTTGAATTTAAGAAGTGAGGTATTTATAGTGTTGGGGTAGGGTTTGGGTGTAAGAATTGCAAGTTGGTCCCTTGAAAATGGAGAAAATACAAGTTTGGCACCGAAAATGGGTTGGTCCGACCGGGTGGGAAAGTGGCCTGGCCAGGCGGAAGTGTTGGCCGAACTTGGGTGAAACAGGGGGCAGGCGGCCCGGCCGGGCGAGTGATGCCGCCCGGCCGGGCGAAAACTTCGTAAATGGGGCGGAATGTTGGCCTGTTCGGCCGCCCAGCCGGGCCAAAACTTCGACTTTGGCCAAAAATAATGTGCTCGGCCGCCCGGCCGGGCGGGTGATGTGGCCCGGCCGGGCCAAAGTTTCGACTTTGGCTCCGTCCTTCGTTTTCATCCTCCAACTTCATCCCTCCGTATCTTGAGCTTCCGACCTCCGATCGACTCGATTCTTTTGGCTATTCCACTCCGTTTTTCGAGACGAATCCAACCGTGCACTCCTCTTTCCGATCCAATCACTTGTGGTATGTGTTTTGATCCCAAATTCCATCGTTTTACCTACAAAATCGACAAAACACTACCTTTCTCTCATTTTGGCTTAAACAATCATATTCAATGCATTAATCAATGAAATCCACATCGAAATACGCTTCACATGTGCATCTAAAACGTGTAAATTCCACCTGAATCAAACAACCACTATCAAAGTAGCATAATCCAGGAATACATGCTTTTAAAGACATATGAACAACGTTACAAGATGTATTTTCTTTTGGAATCCATGCAGAATTATTACTATGTGATCTTGAATGTTGAGTCATTCCATGCAATACAGAATTTTTCAGAAGATTTTTCTTCTTCAAGCATTGAGGACTTTTATGACCCTTTTTGAAACAGTAATGGCATATCACATCTTTTGCATTGATCTGAGTCTTAGCAGAAACACTAGAATTGTAATTTACTTCAGCTTTTACAAATACAGTAGGTTTCTTAAGTTCAGAATTTTTACCTTGGTAGTCAATACTTGTTCTTCTTGAGTTGTTGGTCATAAGAGAATCTTCCAGTTTGTTCCTTCCTTCAGAAAATCTTTTGAAGCTTAGTGAGGCTTCCTTCAATCTCTCTTCAAGTTTAGATATCTCAATATCTTTCCTTGTTAGAATACCTTCAAGCTTGGTAATTGATTCTCTTAAATCAGAATTTTCAAAATTCAGAGACTTAATTATATGATTAAGTTTCTCAGTTTCAGAAGATATCTTGAAAACTTTTTCATTTGTTAAAGGTTTTTCATAAGAATATTTCTTAAAATCAAGAATAGACACTTCTAGTCTTTCTTTAAGTTTCGAAATTTCTTTATCCTTCTTTGTCAAAAGACTTTCTAGTTTGAAAACAGTATTAGACAAATCTTGAATGTCAGTATCTCTTCTGGATAAACTTGTTTTACTTGATGTACTTGTCTCAGAAACAGAACTTGTGAAACAGTTAAATTCTGGAATATTATTATTCAGTGATTTCCAAAATGATGGCTCATTTGTCCTCACATCGTAATAATCATCCAAATCATCATCAAGAGTATCATCATACACACTTCTGACAGAGAAAGCTTTTTCAATGTCTTTTTGAGGATCATGATCAACATCAGACTCATCACTTAAAGTAGCACTGAAATTAAGTTTCATTTTTAGAATGGTGTTGGCACATTCATTAGCATAATGACCATATCCAGAACATGCATCACATTTAACATTCTTCCTATAATCTTGGTCAGATCTAAACCTGTTTCCTCTTTCTAATTGTCTAGAAGGATTAAAGGTGTTCTTCCTAACAGGCAATTGTTGAGTATTATTAATCTGCACCTTAGGTTGAATGTTATCTTTGAATCTCTTATTCTTCATGAGAGTCTTAAACTGTTTAGTAATAAATGCCATGTAATCAGGATTATTAAGATATTTCTCAATATCATCTTCATCAGAATCAATTTCAGTAACATAGGGTAACTTTCCAGAACCTGATGATGTAGATGATAAGGCATCACCTTTGAAAACAAGCACTTTCTTTTCATTATCAGTCTTTTTAGAAATGTTCATCTCATAAGTTTTCAAAATACCAATCAATTCATTTTGACTTAACACATCAGTATCCTTAGCTTCTTCTATAGCACATATCTTAGGTTCAAAACGTTTAGGAACTGATCTAAGAATTTTATGTACTAACCTTTGATTGGATATTGGATCTCCAAGAGAATGAGCTCCATTCGATATCTCAGTCAGCTTTTCGTTGTAAGATGAAATGGTTTCATCTTCTTTCACCCTCAGGTTCTCGAACTTGGTTCCAAGCATAAGAAGTCTGGTTCTTCGTACACTGTCTGATCCCTCACAATGCTCTTGTAGTCGATCCCATGCATCCTTTGATGAAATACATTTTGATATGATCTTGAACATTGAGGCATCGGTTGAGGTGAAAATTGCATTCAACGCCTTTGAATTGTAACTAGCAGTTGTGATTTCTTCAGCCGTCCAATCGAGCTCTCTCTTGATCCGAGCTTCATTGTCTTCATCTGTCGTGGTTCTTGGTTGAGTCCAACCAGCAAGAACACTCCTCCAGGCTCGTTCATCAATGGATTTGATGTACATTCTCATCTTTGGTTTCTAGAAGGCATAATTCGTGCCATCTAGAATCGGAGGCTTTAGTGCGGGTGAAAGTGGATACTCCATTTCAGATATACACACTCTAAGCAAGATCTCTACTTAGTGTATCAAGTAGTTGGCTATGATACCAACTGAAAGTGTGTGTTCGTGCGAAATCAGAGATGTTGTCTGTCGTATTGGCACTGTCCAGACAACACTATGCAGCGGAAATTAAAATGCACGTTGTGAAAATAGAAGTATTCAAAATTTGCATAGATTATAAATTAATCTATGATGTTCACTATATTAAAATTATGTGAAACGAGTACAACCTCTTTGAGGTGTATAATAACACTACGAAAGTGTAAAATGATTTACTAAGTTCTATGAAACTATCTCCCTCATAGATCTATACACACAACCTAGCAAATAAGAGTATGATCTAACACACTACTATTCGGGTTTACAATAGTATGAAGATCTACAAGAAGAAACAAAGATATTCCTAACTAGAAGCGTATATAGCGTTCAATAGTGTAGTAGTCGAATTCAGCTTTCCTTCTTGTGTATCTTGTGTTGAGGCAGCTTCTGTATTTATAGGCGTCAAGGACTAACTGCCATCAACTCCCATGTTCATCACAGCCGTGAGATCATGCGGTAAGTAACTTCTCTCCACCACTCCTAGAATTTAGGGACTTGTTATACCATGTCTAATAACTTCTCACTCCCACGCAATGGCATGACTTGGGTGTTGCCCACGTCTTCTAACTGCTTTGGGGACATCATTAGACAACAAGCGTAAGATAAGAGTTAGTGAGAAAAGGAAGGGCAAATTCTGATGTTGTCATAAGTGTTGGGAACATTAAACACAACACTCGTCTGTTAGTGTTAGATCATTAAACAAAACACTTATATCAACATCAACAGAATTGATTCTATATAAGACCAATCCATAATACAATATTCAAATATTTACAAATCGTTGTATAAGGAAATAAATCAATGATTGATATACAAAATAAATGCTAAGTCAAACTTAGGATATTATAGAATATTCTCTATCAGCCTTTATCCTCCTTGAACGTAGATCGTACGATCGAACTACTTAAAATTTTGTATTTGTGTTTAACTTGCATGCATAATTCTTTATTCGATTATTCTTGAAATTAATTTGTGATCTTGATTGCTTTGTGTTGTTTCAAAGCATAACATAATTAAGCTGTCAAAAAATAAACAAATAACTAATCCGTCCCATTTTAGGTTCATTATTTGTTAAAAACTAGACGTCCAAAATTAGATTAATCGTTTCTTAATTTGGTAATAAAATAACTTTTTTCACTTTTAACTCTACTCTTCAAACATCTTAAAATCATATCATAGGTCATTACTCTATTTTATTATTTACTCCTCAGTTTTTAAATAAGTCATGCTTTCGTGAAATTTGTTGTATTTAAGAAAGGATATGTATTAACAACTATACCCTTAAATAATAAAGGAAGTTTCTAATCACATTAATTTTCTAATGCAAATATTCCACAGTGCACATTATATTTCAAATATTTCCAAATTCTTTAACCAATTTCATCATCTTTTTCAAGTATTTCCAATTTTAGGTCTCAAATAATTTATTTTCTAAAGTTAAAGAGATGACATAATTGGAACAAACGGTGTAAAAATTTCTAAAATATCACTTAATTGTATACAACTATACAAGAGAAAAAAAAAGCTAAAACATCACTTATTGAGAAACAAATGGACTATAATATTTTAATACTCAAAAGACTTTCATATTCTATATTTCATCTATTTTAACACTAATAAATAACTTTCTTATTAAACTACGTGTATATAGTAAATGTTAAAACAAAAATGGAATGAATGAATTACTCACTAGTCCTCCAAAAGTCTTTCATACTCTTCTTACCATACTTTTCTTTCTCTCATAAAAGTTTACATATCAAAAAATGGAAACAATTATCACAATTCTCATTCTCACAATATACACATATTTATCCTTCAAGCCATTAATTATTTTTTAGGCAAACCATACATCTAATCCAACTACTTTATTTATTTTATAATATATATAAATTTATAAAATTATCCCTTTTAACACTTTAATCATTATGTTTTGTTTTTTAACTACATATCCAAAATTCACAACCATATGACACCGTCCAAGTCCCAATCGATATTTGTCGTCCGACACGCCCCCAATGTAGGTACCTATTTTGCTTCCCAGTTATATATCTGTCTTGCTTTATAGTATTGATTTATTTTGACTATTAGAGAATCATTGGGAGTGTGGAAATTGAAATAACGTGGCATGCAAATTATTCCGTTTAAAAAAATTATACGATCTCCTATTGAAACCATTCATATCATTTTTTGAATTAATGACACGTTTAAAATTAAAAAAAAAAAATCATCGTCCAATAATATTTATAACTAAAGTACCACAATTTTTTTACCAAGCTCTAAGGCCACTTGCAAGTTGCAACCAGTCCAACTAACTTTAACTTTTTTACAACCCACACACCTTTAGGGCCGCCCTTGATTAAAAAAATATGATAGAATTTTAGATTTAATAAATATTGATGTAATTGGATTGAGAGAAAATAATTGATGCAATATGAAAATGTAGGGCCGCACAACGGTTCAAAATAGAAAATGAGACTTTTATTTATGGAGCGGATATATTATTTATTTGAATTTATGTATTAAATCTCTCGAGTCGAACCGAGCAGGCTTGTTTGCAGTCCCATATTATTTTTCATTATTATATTTTAGATTTATAAACTTTTATTAATTTTTATATTTTATCAATTTATTAATAGAGTAAAACTAATCATGAGTTTGTTTTTTTAATTAATTTCATAATATATCTTTTGAGTACTGCACAATGTAATATTGCACTCAGAGGGTAACTCAAAAATATAATATGAAAAAATTCGTATAAAAATAATAAAACGATTCATACTTTTTTTTTTAATTACATTATACTCGAATTAGAACTTTAGGTCTAGGAACCACTTGAGCTATCCTGTTTCATTTCTTTTAATTTAACTACAGTAGAAACTCTATAAATTAATAATCTTGAGACCACCAAAATTTATTAATTAAAAGAGTTATTAATTTATCTATAAATTAATAATTATTAATTTATATATTAATTAATATTTTAATAATTTATGTAGTTATAAAATACTCAATTTATAAACAACCTTTCAAACTTTCACCGGTAATTAATTATTGTATATCAAATATTGAAGGACCTAATTTTAAAGAATCATTCAATCTTCCACATTATTATACTTCTTATGTTTATTGCATCTGTTGGGATATGAATCCTAGACAAGTTCTAAATGATGAAAAGATAAGATGAAGTTTTGATAAGCCAAAAATAGTTTGAATATTTTCTAAGTGTTGACTAATCTAGTCTAGTTGAGTTGAAGTCATCTTGAACAGATCAGTAGAGTTCACATGAAAAGAAAAGTATTGTTTATATTTAAAAGATAAGTACGAGGTATAAGTACTTCATATCTGTTCGTATATGTTTACATTAATTAGTTTGTTTTTGAGCTATAATTACTGTATAGAGCTCATGATTTTATATGTAATAGATAGATTCATTGTATAGTTATAAGTTGACTAAGCTTGTATTATAAAAGCTTAATGTAATGTAATAGTCTTGTTAGGTTAGATGATAGGACTAGATTAGTTCTATTAGAAGTCTACTGCACAAGAAGAGAAGACCAGTCTACTACTCAAGACAGGTGGACTACAAGACAAGTGCATCTACTAGACTACACAAGACAAGTTAACATGAAGTTAGTTACCAATACGCGTGAAAAATAAGGATGAAGAAGTTAGTTATGGAATAACTAATTCGTAACAAGAAACGCGTTTATGGATAAGAAGATTCAGTTGAAATCAGTTATCAAGAAAGGTTGGTTACAACTACCTGAATTCTTGAAGTTTGAAGTCTATAAATACTTGAAGGAGTTTATCATTTGAAGACTACTGAAAACTGAATTACTGATACGATTACTGAGATATTGATACTGCAAGCTTTATTGAAGATTCAAGTGAAGAAATTTCTCTCAGAGATTGAAGTTCAGAAAGTGAAGCTACACAAGTCAAGTGAAGATCAAAGAAGGCTACTACTGAACGAAGAGAAGTTTTTATTTTCGTTTTGTTGTTTCAAGTTGCTAGATACTTGTAAATCGCTAGTAAGATCGAAGAGGCACTTGGTAGTGTTATCGAGAAGATCTAAGTCTTATTTCTTGGGACTTAAAGCCACAAGAACATATTGCTCGATTGGAAGAGTTAATAAGAATTTCACAACTGGGTTTGTGAGAGTGGATGTAGACAAGTTGTCGAACCACTATAAATCTCGTGTTTGATTTACTTTACTGTTTTAATTGTTTAAATTGCTTAATTGGTTTAACTACTTAATTGAACTAGACTAGTTGAGTATAGAACAGAGTTCTCGAATATAAGTTGAGTATAATCTTGAATTGGGCTCATTGTTAATTTCGTATTCCGCATATTGTACTTTGATATTTCGAAAGATTTTTGAAAAGTCTATTCACCCCCCTCTAGACATTTTCACTAGCTTACTCGTTATTAACTCAACTTGGGACCAACAAGTGGTATCAGAGCAGTAGTTTACGAACTGCTGTTTCTTGATAACCGACTTAAGACTTAGGGTGAAGTCTTGATCCTTGATTGTTCTTGTATACGTGTTCTTGATCATATTCTTGTAACATCTGTTTTCGTGCTCCTTGTTCTTGACTTATCTGTTATTCTTGATCATAACTCTACTTAGCACTTATTTCTTGAAATCATGTCTCTTGAGATCAGCGCTAACAAACTACCTAAGTTCCAGGTACAAGACTACGACTATTGGAAGCTAAGGATGGAAGCCATCTTCAGCTCCACTCACGACTTAATGATCTCCGTCGTCACTGAAGGTCCAATTGTGACCATGATCCCCAATACTGCTGCCCTTGACCCAAATCAACCAGTGGGTACTCTCGTCAAGAAACCAAGGTCAGAACTAACCTCTGAAGAAATGAGACAGAATAATTTGGATAGCTTGGCCAAGAATTACATCTTACACACTCTTCCTAACGAGTATCTGGGAAAAGTGTTAAAATGTAAAACTGCCAAAGAAATGTGGGATCGCTTAGCTATCATTTGTGAAGGGACATCCCTAATCAAAGAAAGCAAGCTTTCCACTGCAGTCCAAAGATTCGAATCATTTCATATGAAAGCTGGTGAAACTATAGACCAGTTGGATACTCGTTTTACTAAAATCATGAATGACTTGGAAGTCCTTGGTAAATCTTATACTCCTCGTGAAATCAATCTTAGGATTCTCAAAAGCCTTGATAGTCGATGGAAGATGGTAAAAATGCTTGTTAAGAATACCCAAGATATAGACGTATGGACAGCAGAGACTATGTTTCAAACTCTAAAGGCTCATGAGTTTGATCTAGACGAAGATGAACCCATAGTAAGTAGTGACAGAGAACATGCTGTATCTAAGAACGTTGCTTTTAAGGCTAGTTCGTCTAAGATAGACAGGTCTAAAACTAAGACTAGGTCTGCTTCTGTGAAAGACGAGTTAGATACTGATCTTAGTCTGAAGGATCAGGTAAGCCTCATGGTTAGAAAGTTTGATAGGCTGAATAAACGTTTCGGAAGATATAAGAAGTTCTATAGAGAGCATAGAGGGTCTGCTTCTAAGAACTCGTCTGAGACCAGACGAGACCGAAACTCGTCCGAAAGGAGAGACGAAGTCTCGAAAGGTAACAGACAAGATAGAGAGTCTGATGGTAGGAAGATTACTCGTTCTGATAGACGTGATAAACGAAGGAACAACTCTCCTATTAAAAAGGCTACTAATGATCTCGTGTGCTATAACTGTGAGAAACCAGGTCACTACATATATGAATGTCCAGACCTGAGTACTGATGATCGAGAAGAACGCAAAGCACGAAGGGAAAGAAGATACAACCGTGGTAAGAAGGCAATGATGGCCAATGATGACTCTGACTCTGACTCACACGAGTTGCCTTCATCCTCATCTAGCTACCCGTCTGAACCAGATCGCAATGAAGCCTTCATAGTAGATGATGGCCTATGCTTCATGGCTAAAATCGACCAAGAGGTATCATCTGCTACTTCTTTTCAATCCTGTGATGAATCAGAATCTGATGAAAGTGACACTGCCAGTAGCCAAGTAGGGAGTAGTCTTCAGCACTCTACTAGTGCAGTTGAAGACGACCTCCTACTTGCCAACAAGGCATTCATTGAAGTAAGTGAAGAAAACATCACCTTAAGACAAGAAATCATTGATCTTAAGGAAGCTCAGTCTAAAGTAGATCCTAATATAACCGTCCTAAATGAACGCTTGCAAGAAGAGTTGAGACAACTCAAAGACAAGTGTGCATTGACAGACAAGTTGTATCAAGACCTACTCAAGACACATGCTACTGAGAAACATGAATTCAATGTTTTACAAAGCAAGCTCAAAAAGCTTGAAGAACGTAATAAGTTCTTAGAAACCGAGGTTGTCACATTAGACCTTAAACTTACTGACCTGGTTAACTCATCTAAGGTTAACCTTGAATTGTCAGATAGGTATAGGGCTCCTGCTGACAAGACATGCATAGGTGCTGAGACACCCAGCTCGTCTACTCAAGTTCCTAAGAACCCTACTATTTTCATCTCAAGCTCTTTGACTAATGATAAAGGAAAAGAACCAATGATATACGATATTGACACTCCATCTAAAGGTACTGTACCAAAACAAGCTCAAGTTAACATTCCAAAAACCAAGGGAGGTAAAAAGAAAGTTAACAACAAGCCTGTTCCGTTTAAGACAAGTCAACAAAGGACTAGGAATCGTGGACGACCAAATCAGGTCAGATACGAGGACTGGTATCCTGAGGAGACGAGTACTAAACTAGTACAGACTAGACGACAAGAGTCTAGACCTCCTTTCATAAGGCAGTCTCAACTCTACTCGTCTAGACCTAGACAGGAAGGTCCAAAATATCGTACACAAGCTGTTCTATATCCTCCACCTTTGTCATATGATATCAAAGGAGAAGAAAGACCTAAACATGTCTATAAACCGTATGGACCTAATGCATACAAACCTTACTCTGACTATCATAGACAAGTGCCTGCTCAAGTAGAGATTAAGTCAAAAGGCTATCTCCAAAGAGTAGACCCGAACTCAACTGATAGGCCAGATAAGGACAACAAGGTCTTATTTTGCAACAAATATGGTCGAAAGCTCAGAAGGTCAAACCTGTTCAGGACTCCAATGTACATTTGGATTCCATTGAACTCGACTAACCCCCAAGGACCCCAATAAACAAGGAGGGTACCTAAATTATGTAATGTCATCTATTGCAGGGTCGACTCGATCTATACAAGAAGGGTGGCTCAACAGGAGAAACTTGGTACATAGACAGTGGCTGTTCGCACCACATGACTGGTACCAAGACTCTCTTATCAAGCTACCATGAGCAAGAAGGACCAAAAGTGATATTTGGTGATAGCTCCACTGCTGTTACCAAAGGATTTGGTTACATTCGGAATGGAGAATTAGAGATTCAAGATGTCTCTTATGTTGAAGGCTTGAAATACAATTTACTCTCTGTTTCACAATTTTGTGATCGTGGATACAAGGTGCAGTTCAAGAGTCAGAAATGTGAAATCATTGACAAAAAGACACACACAGTCTTACTGGTCGGCATTAGACAAGGAAGTGTGTACATAGTAAACTGGAACAGTTGTCCGAGGGACACCTGTCTACTTACTAAGAATCCTAAAGAACTTGGCTGGCTCTGGCATAGACGCCTTTGTCATCTAAACTTTAAGGTTCTTAATAAGATAGCCAGAGACTACCTTGTGGAAGGTATTCCCAATGAAGTCTACTATAAGTCACATGTATGCACGTCCTGTCAAAAAGGTAAACATGTAAAGGGTTCTTTTAAATCTATTCCATCCCTCTCAACCAGTAGAGTTCTTGAACTTCTACATATGGACTTACATGGCCCAATAACTCCTCCAACTTTGAACGGTAGAAGGTACACACTTGTTGTGGTAGATGACTATTCTAAGTTCACTTTGGTAGTCTTCTTACACAAGAAGAGTGATACACAAACACTTTTGCCTGATCTGTTGAAGAAGTTACAGGTTGAGAAGAATCAGTCAATTGTCAAGATACGTAGTGACAAGGGTACTGAATTCATTAACTGCTACATTAAAGAATTTTGTTCTAAGCGTGGAATCCAGCACCTTACTAGTGCAGCTAGGACACCACAGCAAAATGGAGTAGCAGAACGAAGGAACAGAACTCTTAAGGAGGCCTGCAGGACCATGCTGACAGAGTATAATACGCCTCAGAAATTTTGGGCAGAAGCCATCAATACTGCATGCCACTCACAAAATAGAAGTGCTATCAATAAAGCACTAGGTAAGACGCCCTATGAGGTATGGAAAGGTAGAAAACCCAGAGTTTCATATTTTCATATATTTGGATGCAAGTGTTTCATACATAACAATGGGAAAAGCAAGTTGAATGCATTCGATGCTAAAGCAGACGAGGGGATATTCTTAGGATACTCCTCGACTAGCAAAGCATTTAGAGTATTCAACTACTCAACCCTTTGTGTGGAAGAAACACCACATGTGGTTTTCGAAGAATCTCAACAGGACTCGTCTACCAACAAGATCAGTGAGAAAATTACTGAGCTATCTGTCGAATCTGACAAAGACTCAGAGGTATATGAATCCGTTCAAGCATACAATCCATTCATGAAAGCTCTCGAGTCAGATGACCAGAAGAAGGTGAGTGCTCAAGGTAACTCTACTAGACCAGTTGACATGCCTAAACTAGTCGACTCGTCTACTCCCATTAAATCTTCTGATGATAATGATGTTGACATGCATGATGCTGTACATGAAATAGATGATAGTACTATTGTTAAGAATAGAAATACATGGAAATCAGCGCATAATACTGAAAATATTATTGGTGACTCTACTGTTGGTGTGAAGACTAGACGACAACTCTTTGAGTCACAAGAACAATCTAGTCCATCTCTGTTTTGCTGGTGTTGTTTCCTCTCATCTATCGAGCCTAAAACCATTAATGAGGCATTGGCTGATAGTAATTGGATCATTGCTATGCAAGACGAGTTGAATCAGTTTGTTCGAAACGACGTCTGGGAACTTGTCGATAGACCGAAACATCATAATGTAGTTGGCACTCGATGGATTTTCAAGAATAAGAAAGATGAGAATGATGTAGTTGTTCGTAATAAGGCTAGACTAGTCGCCCAAGGCTATTCACAAGCTGAAGGCATAGACTATGATGAAACATATGCTCCTGTTGCTAGACTAGAAGCCATTAGATTGTTTCTTGCATATGCTGCTTACATGAAATTTACTGTATATCAAATGGATGTTAAAAGTGCATTTCTTAACGGTATTCTTGCGGAAGAAGTGTATGTTGAACAACCCCCAGGTTTCGAAGTCAAAGGTAATCAGGTATACAAATTAAAGAAGGCCTTATATGGACTAAAGCAAGCTCCAAGAGCCTGGTACGATACTCTTTCTCAATTTCTATTAGAAAATGGTTTTACTAAAGGCAAGGTAGACAGAACCTTGTTTAGAAGACAAGAAGGGAAAGACATTTTACTCGTCCAAATTTACGTAGATGACATAATTTTTGGTTCACCTAACAAAGAGCTGAGTGAAAGTTTCTCAACACTCATGCAAAGTAAATTTGAGATGTCTATGATGGGTGAAATGAATTACTTTCTTGGACTTCAAGTAAAACAGACCCCTGAAGGGATTTTCATAAATCAAGCAAAGTATACTAGAAATCTTCTAGACAAGTATGGTATTAAGACATGCAAGTCTGCTGGCGTACCTATGCTACCTACATACAGAATGGACCCAGACGAACAAGGTAAGTGTACTGATCAAACATATTATCGTGGTCTAATTGGTTCATTACTGTACTTGACTGCTAGTAGACCTGATATTGCATTCTCTGTTGGTGTATGTGCTCGCTTTCAAGCTAATCCAAAAGAGAGTCACATGGAAACCACTAAAAGGATTCTGAAATATTTGAAAGGAACCATCAATCGTGGTATATGGTATCCTTCAAATGATGATTTATCTCTAAGTGGCTACTCTGATTCTGATTTTGGTGGCTTTAGAATAGATAGGAAATCTACATCTGGTTCTTGTCAATTCTTAGGCACAAAACTCATTTCATGGTTTTCGAAAAAGCAGACAAGTGTTGCTACCTCTACTACTGAAGCCGAGTACATGGCTGCTGGTAGTTGTTGTAGTCAGTTATTATGGCTTATTCAACAGCTGAGAGATTATAATATTTGTGAATCAAATGTTCCTATTTTCTGTGATAGTAATAGTGCAATTGCCATTACACAAAATCCTGTTCTGCACACACGTTGTAAACATGTTGATGTGAAACACCATTTCATACGTGATCATGTAGAAAAGAAGGATATTCGCATGGAAAAGATTCATACTGATTTTCAAAGAGCTGATATTTTTACGAAACCATTAGCTGAGGCACGATTTCGTGAATTATGCATTAGTTTAGGGCTAATTGATCTAGACCCTACTTGCCTATAGCTGTGTACTAACCAGACAGGTACATCAAACGAAGTTAGGAGACAAGATCACTAGACTAGAGCACTCGTCTACTCACGCAACAGACAGGTATACAAGGCTAGACAAGATGACCAGACAACCCGATGAGGAAGCTGGTAAAGCTGAGGGTAATACTAAGGGAATACACATTTAAAGGGGGAATCTATGATTTCTTAAATATCCTTATGTTGACTCTTATGTTAGTCAATAGTCATCTTGTTCGAAACCTTGATCATTGCTTTAGATTGATATTCATCTTATTTATTGTTACTTTACTTGTACCATCGATTACACGTTGAATGTGATAAGATAGGTACATGAAGTCGTTCGATGTTCAGAATAGACATGCACAGACGAAGGGGGAACTCGTCTTGTGTACTTAAGCCAACTCGTCTGGTGAAGCTTGAGTCTACTCGTCTGTTCTAGATGGACTCGAACAGACAAGCTAAGTTCTTTTTATTCTACAATGCTAAGTGTTTAATCAAAACGGATTAAGGATATTATAGTAATTAGGTATTGATAGAATTTGAAAACCCTTGAATTAGATTTATACACTCTCTTTTGATGTGGTGTATACATCCAGTTCTCACTCATCTACACTAGGACAGATGAGTTCACTTCTCTATTCTAACTAAGAAGGGGCGGATTTCAAAGTTTACAATATCAAATTACATAATACTCTCGGTTCCGTAACCGAATTCCAAAGGTCTTAACCGTCTTGATCAAAAACCCAAATTCTCACATGACTTAGTCACAATTTTTTTTCTAACTCCCTTTCTCTCAAGAAGATTTTCCTCTCCCTATTCTCAAGCAATCTAGTTACTGATTTTTTTTTAGATGTCTATTCGATCCATCTTCGATCTTAGAACCAACATGCAGGTCACATTCGACCTAGGCCGGTACATCTCCGATAACAAAGTGAATGTTGAACCATCTGTGTTCTTCAAAGGCAATCACTCAGATGACAATGCCGAGATTCTGACTAAATGCACTCGATGTGGGCTCAAACCTTATCTAGAATCATTTCCTCAAGTGGTCTTGGAGGAGGAGGTGCTAGAGTTCTATGCCAACGTCATCAGGCAAGGCGATATTCTTGAGTCTTTCATTGGTGAAGATCGTGTGCAAATCACTCGAGAAGTGATGTTCAACCATCTGAAGCTACCCACTTGAACCATTGACGTTGATAATTATGCTCTTGGGCAAGAAATTCGATACTTGAGCATTTTCTGTGGCAAGAAGCTGAAGCAGAAACCGGATGGCAAGTATGCTCCAGTCAAGAAGGGGGATCTTCTTAAAAAATATCGCACATTGTTGGATATTGCCAGCAAAATTCTGTTAAGTTCGACTGGTTCTCATGACTCTGTGACCTTTGTGAAGGCAAGGGTTATGGCTGTAATTTTTGATGGCATCACTGAATGCAATTGGTTCAAGCTAATTGCAGATCGAATCATGTATTTTGAGCGCAGTGTTCGAGTAGATGACAATACTCGGAATTGGGTGGTGTCTACTGCCGTTGGATATGGTAATAAGTTAAGTATCCTACTTCCTCTCCTAATGCCAAACAAGACGGAATGGAGTAAAGGAAAGCCATTTCATCCTTTGAAATTTTATTTGAAAACGGGGGCAGTGAGGAAACAAGCTGCTGCTAGGCCATCTGCACCTAGGCAAGCCAGAATTGACCCCATGGAAGCTTTGCCTTATGCTGGTGCGTCTGGTTCTTCAGAAGATGAGTCCGTTGAAGATAAGTCAATGGAAGCTGCACAAGACTCATCTAGTGCAGAAGACTCTGAGAAGACTCAGTCGGAAGAGGAGAAAGAGTTAAGTTCACAAATTCCCGAGTTATACACGCTAGTGAGAGTTGGAACTCATCCTCCTCCAGAAGAGTCAAGTTCGAAGGTTAGTACTTCCTCTCCAGATGTTATTCCCTCTTCAGTTCGAACCAAGGCAAGATCACACCGATCTAGGCCTAGACCTATTCCCTCAACCTCACAAGTGCTGCCAGCATATCCGCTGAGGGTCAGCCTACCCGAAAACACTCCCATATTAGATACAACTGATACTCCGACAGTTGTCACACCAAACCAACACACGTCAAAGCCCCAAGAAACCACAGACCAAAGCTTATCCTTACCCTCAACAGAATATGTTGAACCCTTTATCCCATCTACTTCAGATCAGACGATAGTTGCCACTGCAACAACTGAGTTAGAGACCCCATCTACTCAGACCCCGACTGAAGCTAGATTCGAATCCTTGGTCTACTATCCCATGTGTCTAAGAGAGAAGCGAATCCGTTCAAAGATGAGCAAGAATTTGAAGAAGCAGCTCTCATCTGTTGAAGTCGACTACTCTTCAGAACAGTTTGAGAAACTGGTTAGAATATGTACTTGGGTGGCCTTGAAGAAGTCTGGCACAGATGATCTCTTCGAAGTCATCTTAGGGAAAGGTGGCATTTCAAATTTCATGGATTGGGAAATGGAGCAGAAGGAGAATAGTGGTGTTAGTGACCACTCAGAGCTTTTCCCAAATCATGCTATCACTGCTCTTGCCAAAAGATTACTTGGTATTTCTGACGACTTGATGAGTTCAGAATTCAAGTTTGATGTAGGTGTTCAGGTTCCAGACCTTGATATTGTGCAAGATATTGTGGTGTTTGAAGCTGATCAAGCTGAGTTGATTCAGTCTACTGATCCAGTCATAGATTTAGACAATGTCTCAGATCAGTTGAGAGGCATTGTGTTCAAATTTCAGATGGACCATGCTGATAGTCCAAGATCAGATTTTCAGTTTATTAATCGTTATTCTGATTTTTTACTTCCTATTGAGTTATGTGGATACATGGAGAAGTTGCATGCCTTATTGAAGAAGGACATAGCTACTGCTGAAAGGAAGGCTCGTGAAGCAAGGTTAGCTATTATCCCTTACTCTCCTCAACTTAATCTAAGAGCTATTGCTGGAAGTGTGTTTCCAGAAGTTGATCTAGTCGAAGACGAGGTCTTGACTACTGTTTCAGAAGATCAGTTGGTGAAAGTTTTAACTCCAGTAGATGAAGTCATGCTTGATGTTACTCATGTTGAGGTTGGACAGTCGTCTCAAGCTATCCCAGCCGCCTCAATAGATGAGTTGAAGGACGAATTGAAAGCTGTCGTCAAATCGTCAATTGATGGGTTTCTTAAATCTGATGTCCAGAAGACTCTTATTGAACAAAACAGTGTCCTTGTGACAAGTTCAAAAGATATGATCGTGAATGCAGTCAATCAGATTGATGATGAATACAGACAACATATGTTTGAACAGCTTGAAGGATTTCTCCAAGATCAAGTTGAATACTCAGAAAAGAGTTCAGTCGATTTTGCTCGCGTTCTAGCTACTGAATCCAGGAAGTTGGAAAGAGTCTATAGAGCGAGAATCGAAGTAGCTGATGTTCAGAGGAAAGAAGCTTATGATCAGTTAGCACAAGCAAGAGATATTATTCGTGCTATGACTGATGAAAATAAGAAGTTACGTCTGACTGCAACCCATTTTAAGAATGAGTTGAACCTATCTACTCAGAAGCTGGAGTTGGTGGCGACCAGACTTGATAAGATGAGTCAGGAAGGTTCTCATCAAAAACAGATTGAGAAAGCTACAGACCTTATGAAGCAAGCTATGATGGAAGAAATGACTCGTTTCACTTCTCTTTTCTCTCTCAAGGCATCTGATGAAGCCAAAAAGGGGGAAGAGGCAAGTCGAGTTGAATTTGTTGCTGAAGGTGTGAAAGATACATCTAGTGCTGAACCAGAGGCTAAAGATGCTGCTGAAGCTATGCAAGATCTTAAGAGGCCTAAGAGAGGCAAAGGCAGGTTGGTTAAGACTGCTGAACTTGACCAAGCCAGGGCTGAAGCAGATGAGTTGAAGAAGAAGGAGAAGGGCAAGGCTATTGCATCTCCAGAAGCTGAAGTTCAGACAAGAATGGTATCGAAAAGGAAGTCTATTCATATTGAAGAACCTACTCCTGAGTCAACTATTATGAAGAAACAAAAGATTGATGAGCCAAGTGATGAAGCTCATTATGCTAAGAAGAAGAAAATTGAGAAGCACATTGAAAGTTTGTTGAAGCAGAAGTCTGATGAAGATCAAATAGAAGACAAGCTCATTGACCACTTTATTGACAAAGAACATCGTCAAGAATGGATGAAAGTGAAAAGGCAGTGGGAACTAGATCACTGGATTATCAGGAAGTTTGGAGATTCTGATAACTCTGACGATCTCTATGCTATGTTTGATAAATTCATGGAAGGACAGCATAAGATGCTTTGGAATTTGATCATAAGGATATTTGCTGCTGCTAATTTTAATATTCTTGTTCCTGGTTTTCCGAAATGGAAGTGTCCTATGACTAGTTCTGGTAAAAGGGCAGATGTGAACCAGATCAAGAAGTATGAAGATGAGCTACTAGACAACGAGAAGATTGAAGACGAAGAACATATCAAAGGAATTCATACTAGACTACTAAATGCTTTCTGTGTTCCAGATTCAGAAAGAGGTAACTTTTCAGTATAGTTTAGTTTTGTTCTGATTTTGTTATTTTTGAAGTATTTGTAATATCTACTGATCTTATTTTTGAATGAATGAAAAGATAAAGTACTATTTGGTGTTAAAGACAAGATAACTACTTAACTAGTCTACTATTGAGAAAAGATTCAAGTAGTTTTGGCTTCATCAAAAAGGGGGAAATTGTTGGGATATGAATCCTAGACAAGTTCTAAATGATGAAAAGATAAGATGAAGTTTTGATAAGCCAAAAATTGTTTGAATATTTTCTAAGTGTTGACTAATCTAGTCTAGTTGAGTTGAAGTCATCTTGAACAGATCAGTAGAGTTCACATGAAAAGAAAAGTATTGTTTATATTTAAAAGATAAGTACGAGGTATAAGTACTTCATATCTGTTCGTATATGTTTACATTAATTAGTTTGTTTTTGAGCTATAATTACTGTATAGAGCTCATGATTTTATATGTAATAGATAGATTCATTGTATAGTTATAAGTTGACTAAGCTTGTATTATAAAAGCTTAATGTAATGTAATAGTCTTGTTAGGTTAGATGATAGGACTAGATTAGTTCTATTAGAAGTCTACTGCACAAGAAGAGAAGACCAGTCTACTACTCAAGACAGGTGGACTACAAGACAAGTGCATCTACTAGACTACACAAGACAAGTTAACATGAAGTTAGTTACCAATACGCGTGAAAAATAAGGATGAAGAAGTTAGTTATGGAATAACTAATTCGTAACAAGAAACGCGTTTATGGATAAGAAGATTCAGTTGAAATCAGTTATCAAGAAAGGTTGGTTACAACTACCTGAATTCTTGAAGTTTGAAGTCTATAAATACTTGAAGGAGTTTATCATTTGAAGACTACTGAAAACTGAATTACTGATACGATTACTGAGATATTGATACTGCAAGCTTTATTGAAGATTCAAGTGAAGAAATTTCTCTCAGAGATTGAAGTTCAGAAAGTGAAGCTACACAAGTCAAGTGAAGATCAAAGAAGGCTACTACTGAACGAAGAGAAGTTTTTATTTTCGTTTTGTTGTTTCAAGTTGCTAGATACTTGTAAATCGCTAGTAAGATCGAAGAGGCACTTGGTAGTGTTATCGAGAAGATCTAAGTCTTATTTCTTGGGACTTAAAGCCACAAGAACATATTGCTCGATTGGAAGAGTTAATAAGAATTTCACAACTGGGTTTGTGAGAGTGGATGTAGACAAGTTGTCGAACCACTATAAATCTTGTGTTTGATTTACTTTACTGTTTTAATTGTTTAAATTGCTTAATTGGTTTAACTACTTAATTGAACTAGACTAGTTGAGTATAGAACAGAGTTCTCGAATATAAGTTGAGTATAATCTTGAATTGGGCTCATTGTTAATTTCGTATTCCGCATATTGTACTTTGATATTTCGAAAGATTTTTGAAAAGTCTATTCACCCCCCTCTAGACATTTTCACTAGCTTACTCGTTATTAACTCAACTTGGGACCAACAGCATCACTTTATGGACACTAAAAAATATTTTCTATATAAATATATAAGTTTAAAATATGCTAACACAAACAAAATCATACACACAACATGACTTCTCATCCAAAAATTGGATGACGGGTGTGTTATTTGAAGAATAGGTTCGCCAACTTGATAAAAAAAATGGTTGGAAGAAAAATTCTCTTGATTGTGGATAATTGTTCTACTCATCAAAAAATTCATATAATACGTAGTATATAAGGAATTATTAATTTATATTTTATATGGGGCCTATAGAAATTATAAAAAATGTATTATCTTATAATTTTAGCGAGTTTATTAATTTAGCACCCTATCCCCGAGTCGGGACCAGCCAAAAATATTATCTTAGAGGGTTTATTAATTAATCGAGTATTAATTTATAGAGTTTCTACTGTATATTATATAAATTGTGAGCGCAATTTAAAGGTTTCATCGATTCAATAATATTTTTTAAAAAAAGGATGATGTAAAATATATTAAAATGAGGATTCTCACCCAAGATATCCTCAATTAATATAAATATAGATAAAACAATTCATCAATTTTATTTATAATTCTCGGGTATAAAACTGCCTCATAGTATATATCAATTTGTTTGTAGGAGAGGGTAGGGTGGGGTGTGGTTGAACTTATATATTTTTGTGACATGTGGTTTACCAAGAATTGGCGAGGCAAAATAATGTCGGAAACCCATCCCAAAAATTTGATGAAATTGACATTTAACAAATCATTGATTGAGAAATAATCCATGTGTACCACTTAAGCTTTGGCACGATATTGAAAGTGTCAAGCTACCAATTTATCATTCTTCTTTAGGAAATTGTGTGGTCGCCTACAATTATTTCTACTTACTTTTTTCAACGGGTATAAATGAAAAAAATACTTACTCAAGAAGAATTATGTAACTTTTTTTTTTTTTAATTCATTTCAATAAAAGTTAATATTAATTTTTTTTAGCAAACTCCTTCTTTTTACAGTTCAATATATTCATCTTACTCTCAATCACATCACTTCTAATACATTTATATTAATGAATAAGTCAAATATTTCTTATATATGTGATATTGTATTTCCTTTTGTACCTATCATTTTCTAAATTCATGTAATTAGGTTACAATGTAATTACTCCTATAAATACAATATTCTCAACACTCACCAATTTAACAGTGATCATATTTCATTGTTCACATGGTATCAGCCTCTTCGATCCTAAGAAACCCTAATCCCACCGCCCTCACAAAAAATCTTCTCCTCCCCTGATGAGCCGGTCCCCCTCGTCTCTTCTCTCTCCCGTCGAGCCAGTCCCCCTCGATATCCCTTTCAATGGCCGATTCTGCCATTCCCATGAATGTCCTCATTCATATGGTCACTATGAAGTTGACCTCCGCGAATGATCTTTTATGGAAGAAGCAAGTTCTCCCTATGCTTTTGTGTGCCAATCTATTGTGTTTTGTTGATGGATCCACCGTCGCTCCTCCATCCACCATCAATGGGGCCACCAATCCGGCCTACACTCGGTGGTATGCCAAGGATCAGAAGGTTCTTGGTCTTCTCCTATCTTCTCTCACTGAAGAATCTCTCTCCGAAGTCATCAATTGTGATTCCTCGCACGATGCTTGGATTGCTCTTGAGACTGCCTTCAGCCACTCCTCGCAATCTCGGATCACTCAACTCCGCGAAGAACTTCTTCTCCTCAAGCGCAATGAACTCCCTGTTGCAGAATATGGTCGCAAGTTTAAGCTCCTCTGCGATCAACTCGCTGCCATCGGCAAACCTGTTGATGACTCCGACAAGTGTCATTAGTTCCTCCGGGGTCTAGGTCCACACTTTGGGGGTTTCTCGAACACTCGTATGGCCCTCTCTCCGATGCCGGGCTTCCGTGATCGAGATCATGAACAAACCTGCTGAACCTATACCAGAGTGACGAAGGAACTGAATTTGTTAACTCTCGGGTATCTGGCTTTATGCGAGCACATAAGATCCTTCATCGCCCATCATGCCCATACACACCCCAGCAAAATGGAAGGGCTCGACACATCACGGAAACTGGTCTATCAATGATGTTCCATGCTCACCTTCCTGCTCGCTTCCGGTTTGATGCTTTTGCCGCAACAACATATGTCATAAATCGCCTACCCTCTACTATTGTGGATGGCTCCTCGCCCTTTGAAGCACTATTCTCCTCCTCGCCAAACTATGTGAACTTTAAACTTCTGGGTTGCCGAGTGTATCAATTCCTCCGTGACTATGCATCGCATAAACTTGCTCCTCGCAGCCAGCCTTGTGTTTTCTTGGGTTACAGCAGTGTGCATAAGGGTTTTCATTGCCTTGATCGCACATCGAACAAGGTCTCTATCACTCGACATGCCAAGTTTGACGAGCACTGTTTTCCCTTCTCGGAAATATTTTAATTTTTTAGGGGCCCATTTTTTAAGATATCTTTTATATATATATATATATTATAATATAAAATATTAATATAAGTATATAAGACTCATAAAGAGAAGTGCTAAAAAAGTAAAAAAGAATTAGTGCATGAGAAGGGAAGGAAAAATTAGGAGAAAAAAGTCTCAACAAAGGTCTAATTCAGTTTATATCTTTTAAAAAATCTCAACTTTTAAAAATTTCTCAAAATCTCATAAAAATTAAAAATTACTCGTATAAAAATAAAGTAAAAAACTAAAATTGTCTAAATAAAAAATTCTAAAAATCACGTTAAATTTTCAAAAAATTATACTCCCTCCCTCCATGAAATGTAGTCTCATTGGCCTTATATTCTTTGTCCACAAAATGTAATCTCATACACTTTATGGAAACTATCATCATTCAACCACCACTAGACATGTCCAACGGTTGTAAACCGCCGGTTTCGGTTAGAAACCGGCGGTTACGGTTTCTCAAAATATGTAACCGGAACCGAACCGGATTGAGCCGGTTACGGTTCGGTTTTTGAACCGCCGGTTCGACCGGTTACATTTTTTTTTTTAAAATATATATATAAAAAAAAAAACTGTGGTTTGGAAGACCATTACAAACCCTCGAAATCTGTTGTTTCTTCTTGAGAGAGGACTAAAGCTTTTGAAGGAGTAAAGATTGAAGGAGTAAAGATTGATGGAATTGAAGTTATGCAATCATTTCTTGTCATTTACACAAGCTTTTAGAAAGAGGTGGGTAGATTCATGGGATGAAAAAGAAGAAGAAATTGAGTATGGAGCATGGAGGTACACATCTCACATCTACAAATAAATTGAAATTGAAATTGAAAGAAACTTTTATTTGCATTTCAAATTTCAATGTCTTCAATTTCTACCTAAAGCCTAAAGGAGAGTGAAAGAAGAATTGTTATTTTGGGTTTTTGAAAATTGGTCTTAATAACCAGAAGGGAATTAAGTTAATTGATGCGTGTAAGACTAGTATAACTCATGTGAGTGATTGAAAACTAGTCTAGTGCATATTACATTGGGAAGTGGAAAAAAAAAGGCTAGGCTATGAGGCTATCTACCTAGTTGCACTCTGCAGCGGCTACTTAGTACTTACCACAAGGAGGACAGCTAAAAACCAGCGGCTACTTACCACCCTTAATTTTTTAATTTAAAAAAAAAAAAAACCCGATGGAAAACTGCCGGTTTAACCGAAACCGGCGGTTTTAAATTGATCGAACCGAAACCGAACCGCCATTTTCCGGTTACGGTTCGGTTTTCAAACCGTAACCGGCGGTTTGTCAAATCGGCGGTTTGGCCGGTTGGCCGGTTTGGCGGTTCGGTTTTGCGCGTGTCTAACCACCACTTAATTACTCAAATTGTCATCAACTTTATTCACAAACAATCACTTTATTCACAATGGACCCCACAATACCCTACAATACCCTTACTTTATTTATTTAATCTACCTTTTTCTTAAAACGTGTATCCCATCCTAATGGGACTACATTTTGTGGATGGAGGGAGTAATAATTACATTAAAAATCTGAAAAATCTTTTAAAATTAAATAACTTAAAATCTTAAAAATCTATTAATTAAAAATTAGAAATTTTAAAATGAGTAAAAAAAATTATACTTGTTAGTCCTTTAAAAATTATTTTACATTATGTTTAATAAGTTCTTATAGAATAAAAAATATGAAGGAACGGGGCCTTTTTTAAAAGTTCGATTTAGGCCCAAATATTCCTAGGACCGGCCCTGGTCTCTACCACACCAGCTCGCACTGCTGACCAGCCGAGCACTCCTTCTTCGGACTCCTCTGGTCCTTGCTCGTTGTGCCCTTCGAAGCTTGTTCCTGTTCCAGCTGAGGTTGTTCCTGGTGCCGATCCTCCTCCTGCTCGCCCCTTGCCTCCTCGGCCCCCGCCGATCTCTCACCCCATGGTTACTCGAGGCAAGGCGAGCATCTTCAAACCCAAGTACCGGTTCATATGGTCTCCTCGACACTGGTCTCTGCTCTTGCCCTATCATCTGAACCTCGAGGGTTCAAGTCGGCTGCCAAGTCCTCCCTTTGGCTGGCTGCTATGCAAGAAGAAATAGATGCTCTTTGCAGCAACAACACTTGGGACTTGGTTCCGCGACCATCTGGTTCTAACATTGTCGGGTCGAAATGGGTATTTCGGACGAAGTATCACTCAGATGACTCGGTCGAGCGTCACAAAGCCCGTCTGGTCGCCCAGGGCTTCAATCAAATTCCAGGCGATGATTTCTCCCAAACTTTCAGCCCAGTGGTCAAGGCAGCCACTGTTCGCGTGATCCTCGCCATTGCAGTCCAGTATGATTGGTCTCTTCATCAGCTCGACGTAAAAAATGCATTCCTCAATGGTGTTTTGGACAAGCCCGTCTTTATGGGTCAACCTCTTGGCTACATAGATGCTCGCTTCCCGGATCACGTTTGTCGCCAGAAGAGAGCCCTTTATGGTCTACGACAGGCACCTTTGGCCTGGTTTCAGCGGTTTAGTACCTTTTTGTTTGGCCTTGGCTTTGCTGCGTGCAAGTCGAATTCCTCCCTGTTCTATCTGCACAAGGGAAATCCGTCATTTTCTTACTCCTCTATGTGGATGATATCATTGTCACTGGGAATGATCCTTCTCTCCTTGCTCGCTTCATCTCGTAGGCACACAAGGAGTTTGCTTTGAAGGATTTGGGGCGCCTTAATTACTTTTGGGGGCTTGAGATCTCGTACACTACTGATGGTCTCTTCATTAGTCAATCTAAATATGCTCGCGACATCCTTGATCTAGGATCTTTAACTGACTCTCGCCCAATTGCCACCCCTCTGGCCGCAGGCGAACCTCTGACGAGCACTGGCGATCCATTTCCAGATCCAACTCTATATCGATCGCTTGTTGGTGCTCTCCAATACTTGACGATCACGCGACCTGATTTGTCCTTCGCCGTCAACCATGTTAGTCAATTCCTTCAGGCTCCTTCCGTTGATCACTTCTCTGCGGTGAAACGCATCATCCGCTATATCAAAGGTACTCTTCATTTTGGTCTCACATTTGCTCGTCGACCTGACCGATCAATCGTTGGCTACTCTGATGCATTGGGCCCGTTGCCTTGAGACCCGACGATATACCTATGGTTACTCTATATTCTTGGGGGGAAATCTTATTTCTTTGAGCGCTAAGAAACAACTAACAGTTTCTCGCTCGAGTTGTGAGTCTGAATATAGAGCCTTGACGAACACGGCTGCTGAGATGATTTGGTTGACAACCCTTCTGCGCGAGCTCCGCCATCTTCCTCATGCTCGCCCGGTCCTTCTCACTGACAACAAAAGTGCCTTGTTCCTTAGCCAAAATCCAATCGCCCATAAAAGGGCTAAACACATCGATATAGATTGCCATTTTGTCCGGGAAATGGTGACTTCGGGACAACTTCGTACGGATTTTGTGCCTTCTCATCTTCAGCTTGCGGACATATTCACCAAGAGTCTTCCTCGCCCAGATTTCAAGTTTTTGCGTTCCAAGTTTTGCGTTTTTCTCATCCCACGCAACGCTTGACGGGGGATATTAAGGAATAAGTCAAATATTCCTTGTATATATGATATTGTATTTATTGTATTTCCTTTTGTACCTATCATTTTCTAAATTCATGTAATTAGGGTACAATGTAATCTACCCTTATATACTAATTCTGAATCTTTTTTGTTGACGTGGCTTCTCAGATTTCTGTCTTTCTATTTTTCTAATTTTCTCAGATTTTCTCTTTTTTTTTCCTTTCTCTCCTCTCTCTCTCTCTCCTTTTTTTTTCTCTCTCCTCTCTCCCTTTTTTTTCTCTATTCTTTTACCGTTTTCTCAACCCCTCTCTACAGTTTTTTTCTTTTCTTTTTTTAATTCTATCTTCTTCTTCTTCCACTTCCACTTCCACTTAAACTTTTCTTCATTTTTTTTTTCGTTCTCCCTGGACAATTTTTTTTCTTTTCTTTTTTTAAATAATAATTAATTTATTTAAATAATTGATTTTCTTTATTCTTTATACAATTGTTTTTGTTAAATAATTTTTCAATTCTCTCCTCTATCTCCATCTTTTTCTCGACAGTTTTCTTAAATTATCTTTTAAAATATACTCCCTCCGTCCCACAGGAATTTGCACACTTTCCATATATGGATGTCCCATACCAATTTGCACACTCCATAAAAGGAAATATCTTCACAACCCTCACCCTTGAAATATACTCATATTTACCCATATGTCATTACTTTTCCACACTCAATCTACTTTTTACTTTACTTTATTCATAAAAGTTTACAAAACTACCCCTCAAAACATCAATCATTACACATTTTCTTACATATTTCTTAAAATGTGCGCCGGTCAAAGGGTGCAAGTTCCTCCGGGACGGAGGGAGTACATTTTTTTTATACAGTTTTATACACTTTCTCCCTCTTTTTCTAACAGTTTTCTTAAATTATTTTTTTAAATAATTGTTTTCTTTATACAGTTTTCTTTTATATATTTTTTTTTAAAAAATAAATAATTATTTCAGTTCCCTCCTCTCCATCTTTCCTCTTTTTTTTATTTTCTCTCCTTCTTCTCCCTTTTTTTCTTCGATTTTCAACCGTTATTTTTTATTTGATTGTGAAACATAGCATGCCAAATACTTTATGTCGGCTATTTTATCTTTTTTTTTTCTTTTTTTCCCCTATTTTTACTTATACATACAAATACAATTTTCTTTCGTCTCATCCAGTTTGAACATTTGGTTCATCGGAAATTTATTTTCAGAATCCACATCTCTGAAGAAGACTTGAAGAGTAACTGGAATAACTATTGGTCAAGTTATCGGATGACAATAATTTGATAACACACTTTCAATGCAAAAGTTACATCAAAGGTACAACCACATTATCCTATTGTTCATTACTCTTATATAATCCTACATATTTTACAAATAATTATATTGTGTTTTTTTTAAAGGACTTGCAGGTTGATGATGAAAGTGTTCATGTTCAACATAGTTCATCGATAACATCAAAAAACAAGTAGGTCGTTTTTTCTTTAAATTTTGAATATTACATTACTTTTAATATATTTCTATACAAATATGTGAAACTAATTATGAAATTGTACCTACCTTCAGATTGCATCATCTTCTGTTTCTAATAGTTAGTGTTCTGGTAGCAAGAAAAAATTTTGTACTACTTGAAGATGAGGATAACACCATTCATTCCAAAACGTCTACAACAAACAACTTATCCAGGTCAAGATTGAGAAAAGTTGATTGGAAGAAGTAGTCATGTTAAATATATCTTTATGTATTTTTTAAAAACTGTTTCGTTTGGAAATGTATTTTTAACATTGGAGCTCTATTTTTTATACTATGGATATTGATATGCCTAATTAACATATATTTATACTTCAATTATAATTATAAATGAGGTTTGTTTATTTTCTCTTGACCATGCTTTATATTGTTTTTAATGTTGATAATTTTTTGTTATGTCTTAAAATCTATTTTATATTCATTTTGTTTGGCATATTTAATATTTAAAAAAATATTCTGATGATTTCATTGTATTCTATTTTATAGAGTTGACGTTAGATTACAAAAAATAATTTTGTATACACAATAATATTATAACATGATTTTAATTAAACTGATACAAATTTCTATAACGCCTGCATGAATTAAGACTTTATTCCATTGAATTGAAAAAGGTTATTTCAACTGTTTTTATAGTTGATGCTCATACTATTGAATCCAAAAGACTCACATATATTCTTTTATTTAAAAAAAAAAATTATTTTCTTAAATATTTCTTCTTTTTTTTATAAAGTTTTTTGTTTTCACAATTATTTTTATTTACAATTTCTTAATTATTAAAAGTAAAAGTTGTGCAATTGTATTTTCAATCAACTAGCACATTTTAATTAGGCCATAATTTAATCTCCTTATATACTATCATGATTTTAATTAAATTGATGACAAATGATTTTTTATATTATTCTAAAGTACATGTTCTCTATATTATTCTACACACTTCTACAAAGTACTACACATTTATATTTAATGTTCATAATTGTTCTCCTAACAAAAAAAATAATATTGTTTACTCAATAATATTTCATTACTTCATGTAATTATATTAATTTCAATTTCATTGTTTTATTGTTCATTTCAAGTGACTTTAATTTTCTATGTAGTGTTCTAAATTTCTTATGTTTATTTTTTATAATTTTATAAGCATTTTAAAATACAAGTTATACCTGCATAATTTATGCACGTACGAAAATAATATTAAACGTACGAAAATAATATTAGACAAAGACTCACATATTATAACCATACACAAATAACAACACATTCTTTTATTCAATCTGAACTTATGCAAGTTGAAGAGGACATGAATTATCAAATACATTAATTATATACAATCTTATTAAATAATAATATATTTTTTTCAATCCCGCGAAATTTGCGGGTCTTGCACTAGTTACTCATATAAATACAATATTCTCAACACTCACCAATTTAACGGTGATCATATCTCATTGTTCACAATTTATTTATACTATTATATTTTTTAATTTTTGTGTCCAAAGTTCATAGATAGTTTTCATCGAAACGGATGAAGTATAAAAAAGAAAAAAAATGTATATATAAAATAGATGTGTAAAGTAAAACGTGAAGGGTGTATTAGTGTATCGAAAGAATAAATATTTTTATTTATAAAAATATATTAAATTTGAATCAACCATTAAAAAAATTGGCTTAATAAGTTTAAACGGAGAAAGTACATTTGCTTTTTTTTTCATATATATATATTTATATAATTAATTTTTATTCATGACTGAGACAGGACAAGAAATATCCAGAAACAGTAGATACAACATAACATCCAAGGATGCACAATGCTCCACTCGAATGCAAATATCCTCAAAGATTTGGACCCTAAGATCGGGGATAGAGTGCTCTGTTACTTGGATGCTTACCAACAGTAGTTGGAAAAAACAAATGATCGACTTTATAGGCATCAGGATGATAATATCAACGAAGGGTAGGAAAACCCAATGGAATTTTTTCTTGAAGTTGATGGAGCGCATAAAAGCGATGAGAGAAGATATGGCATAGGGGGAATCCTCCGGCGGGCAAACGGGACAATTGTGACCGATTTTGCGGAGAGAACTAGACCCCAAAGAGAAGCGCTTGGGGCAGAACTGATGGCAATCCTAAAAGGAATTAGGATAGCAAAGAGGTGGAAAGTGGGATATCTAGAAGTACGGACGAATTCTTAGCAAGCGGTATCCCTCTACCGTCAACGCAAGTTTATTTCTGGGTTTGAGGAGTGCATTGTTCGTGAGATCTCCTCACTAACCAACGAAATTGTAGTGTGCAAATTCAAATATTGCCCTAAAAGCGAGCTAAAAGAAGCGCACAATCTGACTCGGTTTGGAGCAGACTCTACCATTCCTCAAGATTGAAATGGAGTAGTCTTTGGGTTGGAGCAGAAATTTCTTTAATTCTTCAATTTCACTGTCATGCTGCCTTTTCAACTTGAAGCCCCCACCACCCCACCCAAAAAAAAAAACATCCAAGGATATTACATTAATTTATATATAATAGTCTTTTTTTATTTAATAAAAACTTTCTCCGTCTAAAATTATAATGTTTATTTATTGTGGGGTTCACTTATAAATAAAAAAATTGTTTATAAAAAAAATTATGATAAAATTTAAGTAATTAAGTAATAATTGGAGGGTATAGATAAAGTGGTGTGAATAATATTATTTTCAAAAAGGTAATAAGTATAATGAAATTGAACAATCAATAACAGTAATTGAAAATAATGAAATTAGACGGAGGGAATAATTATAATGTGTGATAAAATAAGGTTATTTTTAATGATATTGATGCCTCCAAATCGAACACACAACAATAAACAGTACGCTAACATGAGATTGATAATCCAGGGCTGGAAAGCTAGCTACAACTTCCATATATATGCACGAGCTCCAGCACCTGCAAAAACATGCCAAAGAGATCTCTAGCGCGAGGACCCCAACGCTCAAGTTTGAACCGGTGATCTCAAAGAAAAGGCGATGAGCAATAGATCTCAATGAGAAAGCTTCTCTATCAAATCAAGTAGACCTCACATCTCTCGAGAGACAATTCAACACTATTTTAATGTATAGTAGGGAACCGAAAACAATATCAATGGTGTTTTTCGGTGGGTGTGTAGAAGTGTGTTAATTAAGTGTGTGTTTCAGTCAAATTATATTGAAAATAATGTACTAAAAACGTACATTGGGGAAGGGCTATCCACTTCCGTTTTATCTCAATTATCTCTAGTTTCTCTCCAGGCAGTGGACTACTCCAGAACCTAAGTGAAAGGTTTTTCAACCTTACTTAGCTCAACTGAGCTTCGAAAAAAGGGAAAGAGGAGAGATATCCGCATGAATAATATCGTGTTTCAAACCTCGTAGACCTGTAGGTGCTCAAGCTAGCCCCTGTAGATTTAAACTCAATAAATTCAGGTTTAGGCTATGGCCAACAACTCCCTTGAAAAGGTGGTAGGCCTAAGACTTCTTCCTATGAAGACCGTTTCTTCTCATCATTCAACCCATTTACTTCAATTTTTGGTGGACTAAGCATAAGACCCAATCCATTATCATGTCAATCCATCAATAATTATTCACATACTAATGAATATAAACAATTAAATAAACATAAAATCATACTATATCCTTAATCAATCTTCAATCATATAATTCATCTATCCTCCACGTATCATCATCTCGTAAAATGACACGTTTTGTAAACATAATATAAATATATAGTACAAAATTTGATATAAATATATAGTACAACTATAAGCTAATTTAAAACAAAACTTTGACATAAATATATAGTACAACTATAAGCTAATTTAAAACAAAACTTTGACATAAATATATAGTACAATTATAAGCTTTTTTTTGTGTGCGTGGGATGATGTAAATAATTTTAAAATGCAAAACGGCTTAATCCAACTTTTTATTTTTTTTATTCGGGAGATATGATGCTCACAAATTAAATATAGTTCTATTTTTTTTCCTCTACCTCAATAACTTACTGCACATACTCCGCATAATATTAGTGTGAAATAGGATTCAATGGCAGATGTGTTTAGCTTATAATTTTTTTTTTCTCTACCTCAATAATTTACTACACAAAATTTGGGGTGAGAAAAATTAATGGCGAATGTGTTTTATTTGCGTATTTTTTTTATTTGTTGAATGAAAATTTGCATGAAAATATAATTTAATATATGATCAAGTATAAGGAAAGATTGTATTCCTATTTTTATGAAAAATATGCAATATAAATAAATAACTGATATAAATGACGTGACATACCATGGCACTATATCATTCTTGTATATGCTTGTGCATAACTAAATTGTTTTTTAGCTATTTTTGTCATATTTTCTTGAAATTTTATCCTTCTTTTAATTTTAGAAAATACTTTTAATTTCTTACTCGATTTTTTCTATCGTAAGACAGGGAGTTCGCCCTATCTTATAATAGGCGCCCAAATAAAAGTTAGACACGTCATTTGACTTTGTCATGTGCAATCGCACTTGGCCATTAGATAAAAAAAATTATTTAAACAAAATTATTGAAATGTCCTTATAGTATTTTTTTTAAAAAATTTAAAAAATGTCTGAAGTACTGTTTTTTCCTAAGTCAGGTTAGGCCATATATCTCAAGGCCCGAGAGAAAACTCGGTCCAATCCGAGGGAAACATACATCTCCAATGGGCCATGGGCTGGCCCCGGTCCAACCCAACTCGACCCTGATCCAATTTGAGGAAAACGTACTTCCCCAACGGGCCCAACCCAGCCCGATCCGACCTATTTGACAATTCTAGATATACATATGTCATTTTATAATCTAATATTTTTATTTATTTTAAATTAAAAGAATATATTCGTAATTTTTTATTTATTAATTTAATTTATTAGTAGGGCGATGCAATGCGATTGCATTTTGCATATGACAAACGCACTAATGCGAAGTGCAATCATATAGAATAAAATTATTTGAAGCATTGTTTATTGTAAGACATGACGAAGCCTCGTAGAAAAATCCAATCTTACTTCCATCGTTTCAAAAAGTTTGTCGCATTTGCTATTTTTACTACGAATCTCCCTAAACTACCCCTATATAATTCATATAATATCTCTTTTTTAGTGGAAATATATTTAATGTATCACTCTTTTCTCTCTTTCTTTCAAAAGGTAAGTTGACATTCTATACGTGGATAAGAAAAGGAAAAAGACAAGAGAAAGAGAATTATTAATGAGGGATAAATGTGTCAAAAAACACGTATTCCTTAATTCTATACTTCATAAAATAACAAATGCGACAAACTTTTAAAACGAATGGAGTACTTATCTTTATTAATTAATCCTCCCTCATTCTTACTTTCAAAAGTGCTTATTAATTAAGAAAAAAATTGTCAATATATAACCATAGAGTATTTTTTAATTTCATCAAAAAAAAAAAAAAAAAACAAAGCTTAAATGTCGAGTCATTTATTTATAAATGGATGGAGTATTTTATCTTATATTATCCAAGTTTTTGTGTTTATCCTAAAATGCATGCTTATATTATCTTATATCTTACATTATTATATGTTGAGTTTTGAACATATATCATTTCAATCTAATTAAAACTAAACACGAACCCCAACGTACCCAATAGTCCAAATTGCGAACCCCACAGAGTCATACCATACGTTGATTATGGAAGAAATTAAAAAAAAAAAAAAAAGGTTTAAAAGTCATAGTATTGCTATTGCATAAGTTATTAGGAATCTATTTGGAAAAAAAAACTGTCCAAAAACGATCAACAATCTAAGGACTCCAACTACATCTGAAAAAGACAAGACAAACAATATTAAAATCAAACTAAATTTTAAGGATCCTCAACTCTCTCCCTCCCTCTCCCTCCCTCGCTTCAGTGCAAAAAACGTACGTATTTCATTTTGTATTCCACTATTTGAATACTGAAAGTGTCACAAATTATAGATTTCTACACTACACGTGTCATCTTCTAAGTGGTTGAGTTCGTCCCTAATCTGCCTATTAAACCGTTTAATGAACTCCTCAACTCTCCAATTTAGTTCTTCATCCGACATTCTTGAAAACTCGTCCTCGTTGTCGTTGTCATCGTCATCATCTCTTTCCGTCAACGTCCTTTGCAACACTACTCTCTCCTCCTCTATTGTCGCCACCGAAGCAACGTCGGATTTACTCCGACCACATTTCGGACCAGTTTTCTTTTCTCCATCCCGGTTCGGGTCAGGATCTTCTTTGTCTTTGATTCTGAGAATTTTGTGTTTGTGATCTTCAACCATGTGTATGATCTTTTCATTGGGTTTTTCTTCTTCAATATTGATCATATTACTAGAAAATATCATCGTTTTTTCGACGTAATAATCATGATTTTTTGATGTAGAAAATGAGATGTAATCAGATGCAATGATGAATATAAGTGTGTTTGATATGAAAAACCAGAATTTGGTGGTGCAAAGTAGGGTATAAAGGGAGAGATTGAAGGTGTAGAAAATAGAAATATATATAAAAATGGATGACAAAAAGGCCCACAAAGATTTCAGATTGGTTTGAATTTTGGGATTAATTAGATTGTTGGGGTTCTTCTTGAATTTGTGGAAATTCAAGGGGGTTTCGGGGGGATTTTGAAATTGTATGGCCATTTTTTGGGAGAGTTTGGAGGATTTTAGGAAGTGGGGTTTTGTGAAAGATCTTGGAAGTGAAGAAGGGAATTTATAGAAGTTGAAGTGGGATATTTTTTTATTTTTTTGGAATTACATAATTACCCCAACTTATTTAATTATCATTTTTTTTTTTAAATTTAGATAAATAGATCAATGTACGCTAAGATCTTAAACCCAAAACATATCAACTCGGGAACGTTGCTCCCTCCCACCCACTGGTGAGGAGGTAGAGAAATGAAGTGTAATCTTGTCCACAAATACGTTCAAATCTCCATTTTTAATCAAATATTAAGGTATTTTTGTGTCATAAAAATCACATAAAAAGAAAGGACAATGATCCACCAAGCACCAAAATCTCAAGTACAAATCAATATCACCATACAATATTATGCATATAATTCAACAGAACGGTAGAAAGACGTGAAAAAACTCACATCTAATAAACTAGAGAGGATAAAAACTAACAAGGAAAACATAAACTAAGAACATCTCCAACGTTACTCCATTTTGAAGTTTCAAAATAAAGTTTTGAACCGTGAACTTAAAAAATGAAGTTCACTATTCAAAAATCTATATTTTATATCTATTATTTTATTAATATTTACAATTCTATATTTATAATTTTATATTAATAAATAGAGTTCTTTTGTTAAATTACAATTCTATTGTTGTACTAATTTATAATATGATTTTAGTTGTGTAATTTATATTTATAATTTTACGTCATTATGTATTTCATAATTTTATATTTAAATAAAAGTAATATTTAAAAATAACAAATTTATTGACATTTTATGATTTTAATAAAATTAATAATATTTAATTTTATAATTTAATTTACTAATTGAATATTTAATTGTATAAACTAATTTAAATATCGAGTTGCCATCCGAAAGATTGAGTTGTTAGCTCAAACACCTGCACCAAAGAAAATTGCATGACTAGTAGACGACGATATAATAGAGTGTTCGCGCCGATACAGAAAAGAGGGAGAAGGAGGTGATGGTCGAATATAAAGATTAAGAAATATGGTGTGTGAAAGAAGATTTTAGAGATAACCACCCTCTATAAAAGTATCTAAATTTTGATGTCATAACTATCGCAATATTTCCCCTCGAAAAAAAAAGTATTGCAATATATCTTCTCCACCTCCGATCAAATTTGAGAAATGACGAACCTGAATTAAGCTACCAAATTGATTTCAAATTTGAGAAAGGTTTATTTTGCTACTGAGGTTAAAATGGGTATTTCGTATTTTGTTAGAGGAAAACAGAGCAACAAATTGGGGCTAATCTTAGTTACATAAATACATATCAAACTGTCATGAAGCAGTCTTATGATGCACAATCGGAGGTGGAGAAGATATCTGGTGCAAAAGTAAGATATCTAAACATGGCTATCAAACGTGGCCTTAAAATAATAATACACGGTGAGTCAGTGATCAATGGTTTTTGAAATTGGATACACACCTTTTTCCTATGTGGCCTTGTATTTATCTTTTTCTTTTCCGAAGTCTCATATTCGGTTCTTGGACCGATTAATATGTGGATCAATTTCATTATTCATTTGCGAATTTCGTTTAAAATTAGAGTTTTGTGATATATATAAACTGGCCTTTAGAATTGTTTGTATTTTAGAAATTTTGAATTTGAGATGTAGAGAGGAGCACTCCTAAATCTCAAGCCTAATTTATGACATACTTTGGGGTTGGCCTAGTATTCATAATACTTCAATTTATGTGTTCAACAAAATAATATTTCATGACATACTTTATATTTGCTAGTAATTTATATTACACACAGAGCATACTTATTTTCCTAAATTAAAATGTGTAATCCGTCTGGATCAAATTTAAAATTGAATTTTTTTTAATCCCATAATATTATCACACTACAAAATATTGCCCAAAAGGCATCGGCAATTGGCAACGGCAGGCGGGCCGATGCGAAATGGCATCGGCATTTAATGGCCGATGCAAAATGGCATCGGCAGTGGGCCCCGATGCGAAATGGCATCGGCATTTAATGGCCGATGCAAAATGGCATCGGCAGTGGGCCCCGATGCCATTTGGTAACGGCCCCCCCGATGCAAAATGGCATCGGCAGTGGGCCCGATGCCTTCCCCGATGCCCTAAATGAGTATAAATCGGCCCAACGTCTCTTCCAGAATGTTACAGCCGCGCGCCACCCTCCCAATTAACCTCCATTGAAGCGAGTTTTATACCTCCACCCGCAAAAATCACCTTCGTTTGCGGATCGAACTCGGTTTTTGGCCATTTGTGTTCTACACTTCGACGGGAGCATTTCTACGGTAATTTTTTTCGTTTTCATTGGTTAAATTTGAAGTTATATGTGTATATATAGTTTTAGTATATATATGCATATATGTTGTATGTATATATAAAATTGTTAGAATAATTGTTAATTTTTATTTATGCATGTGTTAATTGTTAGAATTTATAAATTGTTAATTAATTATGTTGTGTTAGGCATGTATTTATTTGTTAATTAGGGTGTTAATTAGAATTATATTTGTGTTATATGTCTATATATGAATTTATTTGTTAATTAGGGTGTTAGAATAATTATTAGAATATAATTAGAATTATATTAATTGATTTTAATAGAGTTGGGAAATGAGACGTTGGTTGTTTGTGTGTTTGTAGACGTCGATTGACATGGATTATTCAATTCGTAGTTGGATGTATAGTCCAAGATTAGTGAATGGGATTATGAACCCCGGATTTGTTAGTGGAATAAATGGATTTATTGAATTTGCTACTAGTAATCCGAATTCGATTTGGGAAGGAAAAATTAGGTGTCCTTGTTCGAAAGCTAGATGTCGAAATCAAACTTATAGAGATCCTAATGAAGTGAAATCTCATTTATATCGAAATGGTTTTACATTGAATTATTATAATTGGATTTATCACGGGGAAGAGAGTTGGGGTCCACGTCCGTATCAAAACACTAATGAATATGCGTCAACTTCAAATGACGTTGACCCAGCGGGACCTAGTTCGTACCACACTATGGTAGAAGAGTTAATGGGTGGCCCAAACATTGATTTTGGAATCGACGTGGAAGAGGAGGCACTTAATGAAGAACCCCCTAACGAGAATGCGGCACAATTTTACGGCATGCTTCGTGCAGCGGACCAAGACTTGTATCCTGGTTGTGAATCTCATTCGCAGTTGTCATTCAATTCCAGATTGTTGAACATTAAAACGGAAAACAGATTGTCTAAAAGGGGATACAATCAGGTTGTTGAGTTGATTCGTGAGATTTGTCCTCCCGAAAATAAGGTTCCCAAGAAATTTAACGACACCAAACATTTGATGAGTGGGATGGGTCTTCCGGTAGAAAGGATTGATTGTTGTGCACAGAATTGCATGTTATTTTGGAGTGCAGACAGCGAACTAGATTTTTGTAAGATTTGTGGTCGATCACGGTATAAGCCGAATAGGGTTGATGTAGATGGTCGGTTGAAAAAGAAACGCCCGGTTAAGGAGATGTTCTACTTTCCGATAATTCCTCGTTTGCAAAGATTGTACATGTCCAAGGCCACTGCGAAGGATATGACATGGCATGCCTCGTGCGCTTCTGATGACTCTGGTGTTATGCGTCACCCGACAGACTCGCTGGCTTGGAAGTATTTGGACCGTTCGTATCCTGCTTTTGCATCTGAAATTAGGAATGTGAGGTTGGGCTTGAGCACAGACGGTTTTGCACCGTTTGGAATGACGGGAAAACAATATTCGTCATGGCCAGTTATACTTACTCCGTACAATCTACCCCCGTGGTTATGCATGAAGGATCAATTCATGTTTCTTTCGATTCTCGTGCCCGGGCCTAAAAGTTCGAAGGACAAACTTGATGTGTTTTTGCAACCACTGATAGCAGATTTGAGATTTTTATGGGAAAATGGGGTGCAAACTTACGATGTTGCTAGAAAGCAAAACTTTTTGATGCGAGCTGCACTTATCTGGACCATTAGTGACTTCCCAGCATACTCAATGTTGTCTGGTTGGAGTACAGCCGGAAGGCTTGCTTGTCCATATTGTGGAGAGTACACCGATGCATTCTATTTGAATAAAAGTCGAAAGCAGTCGTGGTTCGACAACCACCGAAAGTTCTTACCACCGAATCACACGTGGCGAACGAATAAAACTGCATTCATGGCCGGAGTAGTAGTCACAGATGATCCACCGCCTATTCAAACGGGTGCAAGTCTCCTATACGAAATTGATCATTTGGGATATAGAAAGGTTACAGAGGATGGTGCTGAGGCTCACAACAAAAAACTTTCTGGAGGGTGGAAGTGGAAAAGCATTTTCTGGGAGTTGCCGTATTGGAGTACCTTGTTGATATGACACAATTTAGACGTGATGCATATTGAGAAAAATGTGTTTGATAACGTTTTCAACACGGTGATGAATGTGGAGGGGAAAACAAAGGACACGTCTAAATCAAGAGATGAGCTGAATGATTATTGTCGCCGTCCCTCTCTGAAGAAATGTCCACGTACATCAAAGTATCCTAAGGCTTCTTTTTCGCTTGATAAGAAGCAGAAGGATGTTGTTTGTAAGTGGATAAGTGAGTTGAAGTTTCCAGATGGATATGTGTCTAACATGTCCCGTTGCATTGACTGGTCGAAATTGAAATTGTATGGGATGAAGAGTCATGATTGTCACGTGTTTATGCAGAGACTACTACTGATTGCTTTTTACAAAATTCTACCGCTCACTGTGTGGAAAGCAATCACTGAGCTTAGTCTATTTTTTAAGGAGTTGACTTCTACAACCATCACAGTTGACAACATGACTCGACTGGAAACAGATATCCCAATCATCTTGTGCAAGTTGGAACGTATCTTTCCACCCAGCTTCTTCAACTCTATGGAACATCTACCTGTGCACCTTGCATATGAAGCAAAAATGTGTGGTCCAGTTCAATACAGATGGATGTATCCATACGAGAGGTAATTTAATTAATTTCTCATACGATTCTTCAAATTATATGAACTTACGATTCTTAAAATTTAATCAGGTATCTTCGCACCTTGAAATTAAGCGTGGGTAACAAAGCATGTGTTGAAGCTTCGATTGCAAATGCATATTTAACTAGAGAGGCGTCAATGTTTTGTTCTCACTATTTCGAGGACCATGTTACGACAAGGATACACAATGTACCTCGTAATTACGATGGTCGGGACGAAGTACACGAGTATGTCGAGGGCACTTTTTCCATATTTAAGGCGCCTGGCAAACGATTAGGAAAGCCTAAGAAAAGATGGATTTTAGACGAGGAGAAAAAAGTTGCTCATACGTACGTGTTGTTGAATTGTGATGAGGTGCAACCATATGTTCAGTAAGTCAATCCGACTAAAATGTTTGTCAATCAAATACTTAGTGTTGACATGTCTTATTAATCTTATATCGATCGTACGTAGGCTATTCATGCAACAACTTCAAGTTCTTCAACCAAATCTCTCGGCCGCTGAATCAGATTTAAGACTACAAGATGGATTTGCGTCGTGGTTTGCAGACATTGTAAGTTATCTTAAAATAACGATAAATTGCGTCGTGGTCCCCCATCATTGGTTAGAAATTCTCACATTCATTCGGCTTATATATATATAGGTGAAGATAAATCGCGTCGAGAACAGGTTTTTATACGATCTTTCGGCCGGTCCGTCTGGTCAAGTTCTTACGTACGTAGGGTATTACGTGAACGGGTACAAATTCCACACCATGGCTTATGGTGCATCTAGAGCAACATCAAACAGTGGGGTTTGTATCAAGGGAAAAAACTATGACGCGGATGAGGAAGATTTCTATGGGAAACTCGAGGAAGTAGTCGAATTGGACTATCAGGGGTACCACGAGAAGAAAGTGGTTTTGTTCAAGTGTCAGTGGTTTGATTCCTCAAACAATGGGACAAAAGTTCATCCTAACTACAAGCTCGTGGAGCTTAATCAGAGGCGATCTTACGGCCGATACGATCCATTCGTACTAGCAAGTCAAGCCACACAAGTCTACTATTGTCCATACCCCGGATCCCGTACTGATTGGATATTTGTCTGCAAAGTCAAACCGAGATACTTGGTGGATGCAAAAGATACTACTGAAGATGAAGTTCCCGCGTGGCAAGAGGATAACATAGAGACTCAAATGATTGTGCAAGTAGATGATGATCCTGTCATGTTAACTGATGACACCGGTACAATGATGGAAATGGCAGAGTATGAAGAAGATGAAGAAGAAGACGGAGAAGAAGACGACGAAGATGAAGCTGAAGATGAAGATGATGAAGATGAATGATGTTGTTAATTGTTAGACTATGTTATCTAAATATTAATTGTTAGACAATGTTATCTAAATATTAATTGTTAGACAATGTTATCTAAATATTAATTCCTTAATTATATTCCTTATTTAGAGTTCACCAATAATCGTTACAGTGATGTTCATATATAATGTTTTTTAATTGTTACAATGTTCAATGTTAATAATGTTTTAATGTTCATTTTGACAGATGAGTGGTCGTCGACATGGTTCTGGATATGGCTCTGGTCAGGGTTCTTCTGGACAGGGTTCTTCTGGACAGGGGCGAGGTAGAGGTAGAGGTAGAGGTAGAGGAGAGCCGGTGGATGAGACACCGACTGTGCAGATACCACAGGGTTTGTATATGCCCGATATGACTGGGATAATGTTGCCCCAGATGCCCGGAATGAACCCTAATTCCTATTACACTCAGGTGCCTCAGTTGCCTCATATGGTTCCACATCCACAGGAACAATCCCCTCCACCGATACATTCGCCAGTTAGACAACCGTCTGTCGGGACACAGGCCAGCATGTCGACTGATGCACCCGACAATCGCATCCGACTGTTTATCTACCGGGATACGTAAGTATATTATATTTAAATTTCATTAGACGTATGTATAACATGTTTATTAATAATTTTTTATTTATTATAAAATACGTGTAACAGGTTGATGCCTTCAAATTTAATTTCGAGGACGATCAGATCGATAATGTACCGGAATATGGAGCTTGGTGCACACGCCTGGGCTATGGTATCACCCGGCACGGTACAACGGTGGTGGGATACATTTCAGGTATAAAATAACTTTACATTTTGTGGTATATTACTTCGTTAATTAATATTTTTTTTTTGCAGACCGAGGTCAGGTGGGACCCTACAGCCACATCTTCTACAGAGGTGTACAGACTCTTTCTTCAAAGAGCTGCAACTCGGTACACTAACATGTTATCAAAAATCAAGAAAGCGTGGGTAAGGGATACAAGAGGCCGTTGTGGGATGTGAATGTTTGGAACTCCTTAGTTCGTCACTGGAACAATCCCGAAACAATTAAGAAGAGCGAGCAGGCTCGTAAGAACCGCTTATCCGAGCCTGGAGGTCCGGGTACTGGCCATGGTATTCATAAAGGCGGAGCTCGTGGAGCAGCAGAGGTCGCACAGCGCATTGTAAGTATTTGTGGTCAATTATATATAATTAATTTTAGTTAATTATTTAGTTTATTTATTCGTATATGTCTTCGATTCAAAATACAGGAGGAGAGGATGGGACGCCCTGCATACGACTGGGAGATAGTGGAATATTACCACCGTTATGAAAACGGGACATACACTTGTGGCTATATGGGTGATATACTTGTAAGTGTGTACATATATATATATATATACATTACATTATATAACAAATATATATTTAATTGTACTTGAAAATGTATTAACCCACTTTTAAATGTGCACGTATAGGACCAGATACATGATGAGTTCACCAATAATACTACAAGAGATCTGTCAGATGAACCTAGTTCAGAGGATGGTTCCCAGGCCCCACCTATACTCGATATGTCTGAACTGTACGTGAAGAAGGTCGGCAGGTCTCATGGACGTGTTAGGGGCCTTGGACAAGTAGGCAAGAATAGACGGGTCTCCTCCGGTCCTGGCGAGACGTCAAGTGGTACGGCTTATGGACGATTCACCCAGGAAGACATGAACAATGCTATTGTTGAAGAACGGAGAGTCAATGAAGATAGAGAGCAGCGCTTAGTGGAACAAATGCGGCAGCAGGAGGAGCGCTTACGCAAGGAGTTTCAGGACCAGCTTGCATTGATGATGGGACAGATGGGTGGGATGGGTGGGGAGCCGAGGCCGTCGGGGGCGTCGCACAACGTTCAGGATCGGGATGATACTGAGGATGATGGTGGTGGTGATGAGGAGTGATACATTTTTATATTACTTTGTTACGTGTGATGTTATTATATTACATTGACGTTGATGATTAATTTTTATTTTAATTGACGTGAACATGCTAATTATGATTATAATTAATGTTGTTTGTGATATGATGTTATTTTAATTGAAAATGAACTAGAGAATAATTTTATAATAGATGAAAATATTTTTAATTATATGGATAAGTGAATTCATATTTTTAAATGGATAAGTGAAAATAATTATATATATTTAATGTTGTGAATTGAAAACTAGAATGAATTTAAATGATGTGATTAGAATAAATTTAAATGTATAAGTGAAAATAATTATATTCAATGTTGTATGTAATTATAATGTTGTGAAATAAAAAATTAGAATGAATTTAAATGTTGTAAATTGAGGATTAGAATAAATTTAAATAGTGTGAATTGATACCGTAAATAAATTATTTAATTTGAAAAATATAATTTAGTTAATTTGAAAAACATAATTTAGAAATAATTATGATATGCTTTGATAAATAATTTAATAAGCAACAATTAAAGTTAGAATGGATTGAATTTAAATGATGTAAATTGAGGATTAGAATAAATTTAAATAGTGTGAATTGATACCGTAAATAAATTATTTAATTTGAAAAACATAATTTAGTTAATTTGAAAAACATAATTTAGAAATAATTATGATATGCTTTGATAAATAATTTAATAAGCAACAATTAAAGTTAGAATGGATTGAATTCATTAAAGAATTAAAAACTCAAATTAAATTGAATATATATTAATTGCATTCACAACATGTCGACTAAAAGCTCCTAGCCTAAATGGCACACAGGGGGCGCTCAAAAGCCTTCGAGACCGCGAGGTCCCGAGTTCGAACCCCAGAAATCGCGAAAATGGCCAGAAATCGCGAAAATGGGGTGGCCCAGCGGGGCAAAATGGCATCGGCAGTGGGCCCCGATGCCATTTGGTAACGGCGACCTGCCGATGCCAAAAGGCAACGTTTTTCCCTAAATCCGATGCCATTTAAATGGCATCGACCATATTGGCATCGGCACACTGCCGTCCCCTTTGCCGTTGCCTTCATCTGTGGGGACGGCAGATCCGATGCCTTCCCCGATGCCATTTTCAAAGTATTTTGTAGTCATACACCACCATCATGCAAATTGAACATATATATGTAAACACACGTCGAGATTCTCCCACAAAATTCAAATAAAATGAAAATTTGTATAATACGATTTAATACCACGACTCTCTCTTTCAATAATAGTTATCTTTTCTGCATTTTCCTATCCAATATTCCAATTCACATATGTCTCTGTTGATATGAATGGCGAGGTGTGGTAAGATACTAAGATATGAATCCTTCACTTGACATAAAAAAAAAAAAGGAAAAATCTAACGACCCATTTAGTAAATATGTAGAAATATTTATAATTATATTCATATATTTTAACTGGTAGAAATATTTATGATTATATTCATATATTTTAACTGGTTAAGATTGAATCTTCAATGGTGTGTCTTTCGATTATTTAGTATAAATAGTTATATGCAATTAAATGTATTAAGTGTCTAGGAGAAAATTTTAAAACCTTATTAGACATATATTTTAAACCACTTATCTTAATTTAATTTACCCAATTAGACTGAACTAATTATATACTAATATTACGGAAAATGATGTCATCCTTAAGATGGTATATAATAATACTCTTTCGGATATCATCACTTGAATTATTGGTGACCCCGACAATTAGGCTTAATTAACTATCTAAAGGTTTAGCAAAAAAAAAAAAAAAACCATCTAAAGGAAGTTCGTAAATATTCACTTTTTGTATCTATCGGTCTGGAAGATGCCAAAAACAAAATAAGTCACAAAAATAGCAAAAAATATTACTCCATCAGTCGAATTTCATTATTCTCACTTTCCTTGGTTGTCCAATTTTATTATGCTCATACCCTTTTTGAAAATAATACTATTCATTATACTTTATCTCCATACTCCTGCCATCATTTATTTACCCACTTTGTCACTTACTTTATTCATAAACAATCACTTTACCTATAAATGAACCCCACAACATCCCATCATACCCCCACTTATCTACTTTATACATAAACTAATCAATATTCATTAAAATCCATGCCCGGAGAAGAGGACATAATAAAATTGAACGGATGAAGTATATACGTCCTAACTTTTACCACTCTTAAAAAAATAAAAATTTAATTTAGGTCTCATAATTTTAAAAATTGAATAATTTACATTCAATTTCCACTTATTACATCCCATAACGAGAATTATTTTATTTACGTACCATAAAATTTGCAAAAACGTCTTAGAAAGATAAAAAATTAATTTACATCTCATAATTTCGTAAATTGATTAATTTACGTCTTCGGTTAGAAATTAATATACAAGAATTAATTCCCAACCTCACTACAAGTTCGGACTTTTAGATGAGACGGAATTCTTTCATGGTTCCTGTTGGAAGCACTCCACCCATTTAAATTGTCCACTCGATGGGCCTCCTCCCCAAAAAGGGTAAGAGGTGTTAATCCGGCCCACGAGTGAGGGGGAGTGTTAGGAATTAATATACAAGAATTAATTCTCAACCTCACTACAAGTTCGGACTTTTAGATGAGACGGAATTCTTTCATCTTCTTTCTTTATTTTGCAAATTATAAATAGTGATATATATATATATATATATATATATATAATTCATATGACAATTATTTTTCTACGTTATACAAGTTAAGCTCGATCGCGTTATAATTTTTATCGATTTTTTATAATTTGTATATGCACCTGACAAAAATGGGAGTAAAACGACATCAAAGATAGTTTATTTTGTGTGATTCAGTTTTATCACAGTTAATATTTATTGTAATAAACTAACAATTCTTTTAAATTGAACAACTAATACTATCAAACTAATAGTAAACAACTCATATCATTCAAAAATACAATCAATTCACGATGAAAATGTACACGCGCCTTTTTCTAGATCTTTATATATCATTTTTAAAAATCTAGGTGTTCTTAAATACATCAAATTAATTGTCAATTACCGAGTTTAATAATCACATTTCCTTGTCTTACACGACCAAAAACATTTATTTTAGGATACAATGTTACATGATGTGGCTGTCCAATCATTCAGTATTAATAATTAGATTTCTGCCACGTCCAAATTTATGACAAAACGAGAGTGGCCGGGTTTAAATTTTAATATGATATGATTGTTGTAATCGGGAAAGATCAATTCACCCACAAGTTTGATATATTAATTAAAAAAAAATTGAGAAAACTATGGTCATAGCACAATTAATCTTTGTTTTAAGTCGTAGTGATCTCACATTTAATAATATTGGTTATATATGTGGCATAAATTTGTTGTGAAACTTGTTTACTTTGTCAATGTTACGTAATAGATCGGATAAGTATGTGTATTTATGCATTTTATAATAGTTGGAAATTAAATTGTATAGTAGTTTGAAAGAATTAAAAGACCATCGAGTGGACAATTTAAATGGATAGAGTGGCTTTCAACAAAAATCGAATTCATGGCGTGTGGGTGTGAATTTAAAGGTTGATACCATGAAAGAAATATGTCTCATTTAAAAGTTTGAACTTATAAAGAGGTGAACAATTAATTCTTATATATTAAACGTTACGGAGGAGATAATTATTTTCAATTAATTTTAAAGGTAAATGAAAAGTTAATACATGAAGTTTGACACTTATAATTTGTAATAAGGAGATCGAATATGAGAGGTACTATTTATTTGATTTGATTCTACATTACTAGTTTTGGAAAAGGAAATTCTCTCGTGTAGTTGGGTGTATATTAAATTTTAATGTTAAATTTATCTAATTTAATTTTTAGCTCAATATTATAATTTTATTTTAATTGTATAGATACATTCAATGGCACTCAAGTATCTTTCACACGACAAAGTGGGATAGCTCAAGTGGTTAGAGCACCACTACCTAGGCCTTAGGTCCTGGGTTCGAGTAATGGGGAGGGGAAAAAAAGGGATGGGTATTTAACTTCCATTCAAAAAAAAAAAAGTATCTTTCACACGAGGAATGCCATGTCTAAACAAAGAGAAGCTATAGTCAAAAACTAAACATGCTTAGTATGTAAAATTGGATACTATGGCCGAGGCCATTTGAATATTATGCCCAAGACTATATGGTTAAGCATAGCCTAGGATCTTTATTCCAGTCTTCAAACGAGACAAGGCTCGATTTCCGAACGAGGCACTTCAAAATTTAAAAATTTGGGGTACAAAAAATATTAAGTTTGAGAATAAAGATATAGTTTTAGTTGTTGAGATTTTTTGAGACAAATTTATTTTTTACCTAAATTTTTTTTTTAATTTGGGAGTACAACTAATTTGTATATAGATCCGTCTCTGAGGTGAAAGATCCAACACCATGACCTGCTTTTGATATCATCTGATATATACTATATGAGTTCTTAGTTACTTTGTTGAGAAACATAATTAAGCTTTGACGACTTCTACTAGAGTACATCTCCTATAATCACATCGCAAAATGTCAACTACTCAATAAAATCTTGCAAAATTCTTTTTAGAAATTAACATACACATTTGTTACCAGTGTGGTTGTTCGAGTGGTTGTTAGAGATGGTTGTGGAAGGTCGTCAATGTTTAATTCTTTGAAAATGGATATTAGAAACTAGAGAAGAAATATTGAAAGTGAGTTCTTCAAACACGATGATGATAATTGCTTCAACATTTTGAGGAGAATAATGACAACCTTAATTATACTTATGAAATAAATAATAATGAAGTTTTTCTCATATATTATTGGGTTGATGATGAATCCAGGAGATCACTATAATAACACAAATTATGTGGGGATAATAAATTAATTTATTCAATCAGTATACAAGAATATTTATATAAGAGTATACAAGCTTGCCATTATTGATGAGATCTCAATCACTATCAATTAGGCATGATAGGCTCTAAATTACAATTTGGAGATATACAAAATAAGTTAAGTTGACTTGGTAAGAATATTTCTAGAATCTTCCTTTATACGCCCCCGCAAAATAGACGTTCTGTCGGCAACGAATATTTTGGAACGAAGTAGCTCAAATCGCGTGCGTGGAAGAGGTTTGGTCAGCAGGTCTGGCAGTTGGTCAATGGTGCTGACATAAGAGACTGATAGTAACCCCTTAGCAGATAGGTCCCTAACGAAATGGATGTCTATCGCTATGTGTTTCATTCTAGAATGTTGAATCGGATGTAGGGCAAGCCTCGTTGCACTCATGTTGTCACATAGAAGACATGGTGTAACTGTGATCGGTAGACGCAACTCTTTGAATAACTAAACAATCCACCCGACCTCAGAAGCAGTCGAGGCAAGTGCACGATATTCAGCCTCAGTCGAAGACCTTGCTACCCCCGTCTGTTTTCGTGATCGCCAAGAAATAGGATTATTACGAAGAAAAACAACATAAACAGAAGTTGACTTACAATCCTTTAAATCACCACCAAAATCAGAGTCTGAGTAGGCCGTTAGGTGAAGATTGGCCGGTCGTCGAAGAAGTAGGCCATGATGTAATGTGCCCTTTAGATAGCGGAAAAGGCGCTTAACTTCTCCCCAGTCCTCAGGCGTCGGCGAGGACATACGTTGAGCCAAACGATTGACAGTGAATGAAATATTCGGGCAGGTGAGAGCTAAATATTGAAGACCACCAATTGCGCTCCTGTATTCACTTGGATTTACTGGGCCGGTGCCTTTAGCCAATTTCAGATTGCTAGGTGTTCGCAAGGGCTTAGCGCCGTCCATCTGGTGGCGGCGTAGAAGGTCGACAATGTACTTGTGTTGGGAAAGAAATAAGCCCTCCATGCAACAAGCAACCTCTACACCAAGAAAGTATGATAAAGACCCTAAATCCTTAACAACAAACTCAGTTTGTAGATGCTTGATAACTCGATCAATGTGAGGAAGACTCGATCCTGTAACAATTATATCATCCACATACACAAGCACCATAAGACAAATATTATTGTTAAAAAATGTAAACAACGATGTATCAGCCTTAGATTGTGTGAAACCAAAGGATGAGAGTGAAGAACTTAGAGCAATGTACCACTCTCTCGGAGCCTGTTTCAAACCATATAAAGATTTTCGAAGGAGACAAACATCAGATGGGCGAGACTTATCAATAAACCCGGGAGGTTGGATCATATAGACGGGGTGGGCTAAATTTCCATGCAAGAAAGCATTACTCACATCAAGCTGCTTCAAGGGCCAATTGGCATAAAGGGCAAGAGTCAGAATTGTCCGAATGGTGACTGGTTTAACCACAGAACTGAATGTCTCTTTGTAATCCACCCCAGGACGTTGATGAAAACCTTTTGCCACCAGTCGAGCTTTGTAACGTTCAACAGATCCATCAGGGCGTCGTTTTATGCGGAAGATCCATTTGCATCCAATAATGTTAGCATTCGATGGTGGTGGTACAAGGTCCCATGTGCCATGTTGTTGCAAAGTTGTGAATTCGTCAGTCATGACCTGGCACCAGGTTGAATGGGTCATCGCCTGAGACACACATGTGGGCTCAACATCATCTGGTAGGGGGTGCTTTGTCACAGAGAACAACCGCTTTGGTCGAAAAATATTGTTTTGAGCCCGTGTTCGCATAATATGAGTGCGAGTAGGAGGAATCTCCAAAGGTGCCACATTCTCGAGTGGTGGTGATGGCTGCGAGGTTTGAGGGATGGTCTCGCATGATTATTGTGGCGGTTACACACAATGCGGAGTGGGAGGCGGCAGTACAAGTAAATGAGCAAGAGGATCACTGTTACATTTCTGAACAGGGGCATTAAACGACCAAAATGTAGATTCTGAAAATTTGACATGTCGAGAAATGAACACTTTACCTGGATCCGGATCATAGCACCGATAAGCACTTTGGCTGGTGGAATAGCCAACAAAAATGCACGGCTTAGACGGAAAATTTAACTTGCCCATGTTGTAAGGGTGTAGCCAAGGAAAGCATATGCATCCAAAAGTGCGAAGCTTGAGATAGTTCGGTATACGGCTAAAGAGTGTTTCAAACGGACTGAGGTTCTCCAATGTTGGGGTTGGAGTTCAATTTATTAGATAAGTGGCAGTTTGAACTGCAAAGGCCCAAAATGATTGGGGAAGATGCGCATGGTGGAGAAGAGTTCTCGTTATCTCAAGTATATGTCGATTTCTACGTTCATATATACCATTTTGCTGAGGAGTGTGAGGTGTTGTGGTTAACCAATTAATACCATGAGCTGTTAAGTATGGTTTTAAAGCAACAAATTCACCGCCGTTATCAGTAAAAAAAAATTTAATAGGCCTCTGAAATTGCTTTTCCACAAGACCACGAAACTGGCGAAAAATTGGTTCAACATGTGATTTTGCTGACAACATATAAACCCAACAATATAGGCTAAAAAGATCAACCACGAGCAGAAAATAACGACAGCCATCAACAGAGATAACGGGGGCAGGACCCCAAACATCAGCATATAAGTATTCCAAAGGGTAATGTGCAGTAAATGATGAAGTATGAAACGGAAGTTTATGAGCCTTGCTAACACAATAAGAGACACAATCGTCTTGTAAAATAGAATCAGACTTATTCAAAATAGGTAATTTAAATTTAGATAGAATAAACGAGTTCGTCCTCTTTGAAGGGTGCCCCAACCGAGCATGCTAGTGAGTAAGTGACGTCCTAACCCCCAAAGCAGCAGTCTTGGGCTCAGAACTAGAGAATGATGGCTGCAATTGATAAACACCATTACTGCATGGTCCTCTGACGAGATTCGCCCCCGTTGAAAGATCCTTTATCATAAAATAATGAGGAAAAAATTCCAAGGATACGTTATTTGCTTTCGTGAACTGATGGACAAAAATAAGATTACTAGCAGCACCACGTACACATAAAATATTTGAAAGCGTAAATTGACGAGAGGGAGTACGAAAGGTAGATGAACCAGTGTGAGTTATAGGTAAACCTATGCCATCGGCGATCTTAATTTCATTTGTCCCGTTATACTCCGAGTGAATCGAGAGATTGCTCAGGTCATTGGTTAGATTATGGGAAGCCCCAGAATCCATAAGCCATGGTTGCTGCTGAGATGGAGACTGCATCGGGGAGTGAGCAACATTTGCCATGGGAGGTCGACGACAAGTAAGTGCAGTGTGACCGTTAAAGCCACAGAGTTGGCAAACTACTGTAGGTTGATTGTTATTATATCCATATCCACGACCATTGTCGCGGCCACGACCCGGGCCACCACGTCTGCCACGAGAGTTGTTGGAATTACCGCGACCACCTGATTTGGAGTAGTGAAACCTGGGCTGAGTAGGTCGAGGGGTCTGTGCGATATTCGCCGTAGCAACCAATCGAGCATTATTCGTTTCGAGTTGTTTCAAATATAACTCATGTTCAATTAATCTGTCCCGAAGCTCTTCGAACCGGAATGGAGTTTCTCTTGTGCGAATCGAACTAACCAGATCACTGTAGTCCGGGCCAAGACCATTGATTATATATAGGGTCAGATCGTCATCTGAAACTGGGTCATCAATAAGTCCCAATTCATCAGCCACTGCTTTGATGTGGTTTATGTATTCAGTGATTGTGCGATTACAAATCAATGCCTTGGTGAGGGAGGTTTTGAGATGTATAACATGAGCCTGGGAAGTGCTTGCAAAAGCACGATTGAGAATGTCCCATGCAGTAGCCGCTGTTTTGGCTGAAGTAAGGGTTGGTAGGATATCGGCCGAGACGGACCCTAGAATGGCAGCTAGGAGCAATTGATCTTGCTGGAACCAACGCGTAGATGTAGTAGCTTGAGTGGTTGCGTTGGGCCTCGGTGTATCACCAGTAATGTGGCCAATCAGGTTAAATCCATTGAGAAGGGCAGTTAAATGAGTGCGCCAGGATGAGAAATTTGTATGCGTGAGTTTGATATGGAGATGATGGTGCGCTGAAATAGGGACTACTGGTGGGGAAGAGGAGGAACCAGTGGTAGCATCTGTGGTTTGAGAGGTAGTCGACATCAGAGTTGGATCGAAGGAGATGAGGAACTCATTAGAGAATGGCGTATGATACCATATAATAGCACAAATTATGTGGGGATAATAAATTGATTTATTCAATCAGTATACAAGAATATTTATACAGGAGTATACAAGCTTGCCATTATTGATGAGATCTCAATCACTATCAATTAGGCGTGATAGGCTCTAAATTATAATTTGGAGATATACAAAATAAGTTAAGTTGACTTGGTAAGAATATTTCTAGAATCTTCCTTTATAATCACATGTATATTTTTGATGATGCTATGGTGTTTGATACCACTTATAACACAAACAAATACAGTAGGGTGGAAGAAAGAGCTCTCAGTCAAGGGGTTAGAGAATTTTTTTCTCTCTAGAACTCACGCTCTAAGGACGCGTTTTGCGCTAACGACTATTTTCTCCTTTTTGCTGAAAATTTCCTTGATTCTTCAATCGATTTTCTTGGATATTCTCTCCATTACTGCCGATTTTGACCTATTCTTGGTTGTTTTCGGTAATTGTTCGTTGCTTATTGGAATTTCTGCATCTCATTTGGTACCCAAAACTTTGTGCCCTAGTTTTCCTAAGAGTTCATTCGAGGGGTTTTCCCCACCGGCCCGCCGCCAACACTTCATCACGAAAGATTGCCCTAGTCGTTCACGTCTATTGTGCGAGTTGGTGTTTCCCATTTCTGAGCAATTTGTGAATCGTGACTTATATAGTGTGATTTGGGGCTCGCGTACGATCTCTAAATCGCGATTGACTCTTACATTTCACACTGTTTGTGGGTTCGTTTTAGCGTCACTATGGGTTCAAGTTGGGGGCTCGCACCTATCTGTGTGATTTTATGTTTCGTGATTTTGAGTCGCGATTTGGGGGCTTTGTCTCCATTCAGACCAGCGGTGCTCCTCCTTTACAGTTGGGTGCTGAAGCGTGCCTTTATCATTCCAACCTCTTATATTTCGTGATTTGTGTTTTCAACCAATGTTTTGGGGTCGCGGTTTTTTGCATTTTCTTAGCGGCATTGACTTTCTCCTGCTCGTAGTGTGCCTTGTTTCCTATTCTTTGTCCCAAGTTTCTTTGTTCCCTCTTGTTTGTTTTTTGTTCGCTCCGTTGTCACGTTAGTTCTCTACTTGCGGTGTACCTCTATTTTGCCTCTATTTGCGCTCTTTTGTTTGGTGCTTGTTTCTTTATTTTTTGTGTTTCTTGCTCAACCCTCCCCTCCCTTCTTGTCTTTATGTTGTCTTTACTGCTGCTTCTGCCATTATTTTAGCTTTGGGTTCCTTGAATTGCCTCTGTTTCCTCTTCGTGTGTTGTGGTGTTTGTGGTTCTTTCTTACTGCTGCCTCCTTGTTTCTCTCGATTGTGCTCTAGAAACGCTCTTTCTGTGACTCCCTTGGTTGTTCGTTTGCTCTTATTGTAGCTTGTTTTGCACTTTAAAATTTTTGTTTGATTTGTGTGAGCCTTGCAAAAAATTTGGTTGTGCTTGGGATATTTTGTATTGATTTGTGATGTGTTTGAGCTCTGATTATTGTTGTAGACCTTCAATTCAAAGAACAAAAGGTACATATGCTGAAAAAGGCCAATAACAGTAACAATGCTGAAATTGTACAAAAACAAAAGGAACAAAATATTAATAATAATATCAATGCTGAAAACATTGTATTGCAGAAATCAGAGCATGGTACCCAATGTTAACAGCATAAATATCATTGTGCGTTGAACAACAAAACTCATCAATTATTCCATTCAAAGAAAACTCAAATGAAATATACAAACTGGTAACAATTTAAAGGATTTTGAAACAAAGCTCTCCTAAAGCATTAGTCAAACAAAATATATCATTTGTCCAACAAAGGATTGAGGATCAGATCTGAAATTACAAAGAAGATAGATATCAAATAATACAACTTGTCGAAAATGAAATGAAATGCGATTAAAATGTTCACGCCTACTGGAATAATACACTTCTATTTTGATTTCTTTGTTGTGTAATTTGGGGCCTTGCCTGTAACTAATGAGAACACTATCATTTGTGAGAGATGGCCTCTCACAAATGAAAAATATTACACCAAATAAGAGAATAGTTATATTTTCTTTGGACATTCATGACTGACACATTGTAAGAAGTACAACACATAGGTTTACTGTCATGCATATGTTTTTCACATATTAAGTTAAAAGTTCTAAATTTCTACTCCAAGTAGAAAGCCAGGTACCCAAGCCTGTAACAATTATAAGAACTTATCTTCATAAATTTCATTTTATCAATTGTGATGTGAAGTAAGTTGAAGAAGACAATTGATGCCATAAAAAAATACTGCATATGATAAATCCAGTGAAATTGGTCCAAATTACTTATGCGACTTAATCCCTTTGCAAACTAACAAAGGTCAGAGGCCTGCAACTATTTAATAATTAGTAAGATTCTGCAAACTAACAAAGATCAACACATTGTAACTACAGTTTTGTCACTATTGTTCACACAAGCATTTCATCAAACACATTGCATCCACAAAAAATAATCATCTAGATATGAAAGTTGAAATCCACCCCTGCATTTATTTACAAAACATAGAAACCCTAATCCACAATTTACAATAAACGATAAGAGAAAATAAAAAATAGACCAGATATAAGACATGAGAAAACATTTTTTGCAAAAATAAGTAAAACGAATCGACTCCATCAATTACAGATTTCCAAAACATTTTTCAGAGGCTCTTTAGGAATCGAATTCGAATTAGTAGTACCTATCATCAATGGAGGGCGTCGATATAGGTGAATAGGTGTAGCGAGGAGAGAGGCGAAGAAATGCTTCGGAGAGGGAGGCGAAAAGCGATCTTGACTTAGGGGGTGAGGAGAGGCTCTTTAGGAATCGAATCGAATGAGTAGTACCTATTATCAATGGAGGGCGATGATAGAGGCACCAGAGTTGCACTGGCAAAGAGATGCACCGGAGAGGAAGGTGATAGACGGGGCAGCGAAAACTCTAATTTACAAAAGAACAGATTGAAAAACAAACGTGAATTTCCCATTCATATTTGAACGGTACAGATCGGATTATGAGGTGGAATGAAATAGTGTAATAAAATGACATTTGTAATCCGATTTTTAAAAAAATTACACGTAAGCGAAATGGCTCTTAGAGCGACACATCAGCTAGAAGAAACTCCCTATTAATAATATAGGGGATATATCCTTTTATTCTCTCCTCAAATCTAACTAAATCTCCATTAAAAAAAAAAATTTAAAATAGAATTTTTGGCATTTAATTTTAACAGTCAATTTTTTAAAATATAATTAAATAATTTTTATATTTAATATAAATTGATCGTAAAATATTCAAAGTTACTTTTAAAAAAAAAAAGGTTTTATCGTAATTTTTGTATATTCAATTTTTTTAAATGATTTGTATGTTGTTTTCTATTTAATTTTTTTTTTATATTTTTTATCACAATAGTTTTTTATGCAGTCAAAATATGTCGTCCTATGAGGTGATGACACGTGGATAAACGATGAGTTATCCTCACCACCGAGTATTTATATTCATTTTACGAGATGATTAATACACCTTTGATTATATGTTTTGTAAATAGTCCAATGAGCCTCTTAGGAGCCCAATTGTAATAAGAACAAGTCTATGGAGTGGCCCAACTTGATAATAGTAAGAAGATGTGGCCCAGGCCCTTGAGAAATAAATGGAGAGATGGGCCTAACACTCGGCCCATATCATTAGCCCACCCCAGGGTTATGTGGACTGAGGCTCGGTCAAGAGGAGTAAGCCCCAAATTCGGAGGGAAGTTGGGGCTGGAGAGCCGGAATTGACTCCGTGAATCTAGGGTTGAAGGCGTGGAAGGAGATGATGGGCCTTGGACCGAGTCCAGGGCTAGGTAGTTGAGGAAAAAGGGGAAAAGACAACCTTTTCCCCAAGGTACGATTTTAGAAGTCTTATTAGGTTCATTTACCGAATACTTTAACACGGAATTATCATTCTACACACCAACACACTTGAGTTTACTCATTCACATTACTTGAGAACACGAAATACTCTTGAGATTACATTATTTCTGTGAGAGCTTCCCCTTGATTTGGGTAGCTCCACCTTGATTCCGCGAGAGCGATATCTGACTTGAGCGTCGGAGATTCCACGCCGGAATCCCCTCCGGTGTGTTTTTGCAGGTCGACGAGAGCTTTGGAGGGATTTGTTTGCACAAGCATCATTCTAGAGTTGCAATCCAAGCTCGAGGGTTATAATCTAGCCTATTGGATTCATTATCACATCCTGTCATTTTTTGACGCAAAAGTTTTCATATTTGTTGTTTCATAAAATTTTAATATTCATATTTTTTTTAATAAAATTGACATAATTTTTTTAACAAAATTAAATGCTAGGAAATTTATTTAGATTTGGGGAGAGAATAAAGAGATTTTCTTTTGACTACAATTAACATAAATTAATTATTAACTAAGGACACATGTCATTCATCTAACAATGTAATCGGAGATGTAATACCGTCTCGACAATTTTCAAATGTTGTGTACCTCCAAGATCTCTTCTTCTCATTAGCCAAGAAGCCAGTGCACACCTTTGATGAGCTGCTGCACAGGGCCGAGAAATACCTTACTCTAGAGGAAGTAAGGAAAGTTAAAAGGTCAGAAACGAAATCAGCCAATGGAGAGAAAATGAGAGATACTACTTCGAGGAAGTCCAGCCCAGAAACTCTTAAGAACTCTGGAAGTGCTGGAAACTTGAACGGTGCTGGAGGGTCACGTTTGGGCCCTCGAGAAAGGTTTGAAAAATATACCTCCTTGAAGCTAGAGTGGAAAAAACCCACCTGTGGGTTGGAAAAATATTTATCTCCCAAAGGATGAGGGTGGTTTGGCCATCCAAGACGTAAAGTCTTGGAACAATTTCCTCCTTTCCCGCATTATTTGGAATCTACATTTGAAGATCGATTCTTTTTGGATAAAGTGGATGCACCATTACTACCTTCGAAGCAACTCAGTTTGGGAATGAGAACCTCATAAAAGGGACTCTCCACGTGACCATTTGTGCACTATGTCTGGTGACTCTCTTGTAGCAGTTAATTTTCTTTCTAATTTGTTTTCTTCTAAAGGACTTGATACTTCTACCGTTTTTGACAGGTTAAGTCCCTCAGGAGAAAAAGGCCATTGGAAGAACATGATTTGGTAGGGGGGTTCATCTAGAGCAATCAAAACGGGTTGGGCCCGTTGTGCCAGCCCGCCCCTCCACTAAAAATAGTCGGTTGGGCTAGGATTTTCTAGGACCGCCAGTAGGCGAGTCCAGACGGGCTGGCCCTTTTGGGCTGCGGTCTTTGGCGGGTTGGGGTGGACTTTGGCGGGCTGACCCGCCATTTTTTAGTTTCTTTTTATAAATATTTTATTTAATTAAAAAATATATAATAAACCTAGTTAAAAGCAAAAACCCTAACGCATGACAGAGCTGCATTTTTTTCCTTCTTTCTTCATTTTTTGTACTCATAATACCCTACTTTATAGTATATATAATATATGTATATTACTGTAATGTATATCATTTTAGTTTATAATATATTATACAATTAATAATGAAAATATTTCTATTTAGTTTTTTTTGTTCTTAATTAATAATTAGTGTAATTCATCATGTTTATTCATATTATGTACAATATATATATATATATATATTACTGTAATTTTTTATGTTTTTTGATGAATTTAATAATTATTTTTGTAAAAAAAAAAGTTGGCCCGCCGAAACCCGTGGCCCGCCCATTTTTGGATTGGGTTGAGGTTTTGACAGCCCGCCTGACTAACGGGTTGGCCCGCCCCGCCCCACCAAATGGCGGGCTTTTGTGGTTTTGGCCCGTCCCGCCCAGCCGGCCCGTCTTGACAGGTGTAGGTTCATCCCTCCCAAATTCTCTTTCATCATTTGGCTTGCTCTTAAGGATAAACTTCAAACAAGAGACAATCTTTCATTCTTGGACATAGATAGAGTTTGTCTCTTTTGTAAATTTGATCCCGAATCTGCATCGCATTTGTTCTTTAATTGCAGGTACGAAGTGCTAATTGGAATGAGATAAAAAAAAAATTGGTTTGACATTCGTAGGTCAATGACCACTATTCATAGTGTGGTGAAGTGGCTGAAGAAGGAAGATAACGTTGGGCTCGTGATGGTTTGTGCTCGATTGCTATCACTACTTTGCCCCATCTACCAAATGTGGAAAAGTAGGAATGAAATTACGTTCGACTCAGCTACACTAAACCATTTCGCTATTGTGAGAAATATTAAGTCTATGGTCTACAAGGTGTTGTACAGTTTGTATCATGTTGATTTTGTGACTATTTAGTCTTCGGTATTGCTTTGTGTCCCTCGTGATGAGATTTGTATAGGGTATGCCTTGTTTTCGTTGTATTTGTTATTCACGACCCACTTAGTGTTGCCAAGTTGTATCAGTTTCCTGGGTATGCCCAGTGTATGTTTGTATCCCACCTCGACCTTAAGCGGGTTTGGGTGTTGTGCAGGTGTTGTGGGATGTCTTGTTTTGTTCCATTTGGAAAACCTCGCCTTATGTAGGTATGGGGTTTGTGCTCTTCTTTTGTCGGTCGTGTGTGACATTGCCTTCTCTTTCTTTTGGAGGCCCCTTGGTCCTTTCTCACTTTGCTGGGTGTTGAAAAGCTTGTACATGTTGTATGTTTTTTAATAAATTATTTACCATACTCAAGAAAAAAAAAAACACACACACACACACACAAAAATTAATGTCAAAAGTCATTTTAGTTGTGTTTCCTGATACGATGCATCAATTTTGTTTATGACATATATTAACAAGTTTTCTGAGAAGTTGAATGCTTTGTCTATACAAGGATAATTATCACAGACTATTAAATATTATTATGGAGTCAAAATTTGTGGCCGAGTAACAATATTAGTTTTTACAAGTAATACTCCCCCCGTCCATGAAATGTAGTCTCATTTGTCTTATATTCTTTGTCCACCAAATGTAGTCTCATACACTTTATAAAAACTATCACCCTTCAACCATCACTTAATTACTCAATTTGTCATCAACTTTATTCACAATGGATCCCACAATACCCTATAATACCCTTATTTTTTCTACATTTTTCTTAAAACTTGTGCCCACCTCCAATGGAACTACATTTGGTGGATGGAGGGAGTAATATTACAATCAATAACATTAGTGGTGTAGGATACACAAGATGTACATAATATTTTGTGTATTATGAATAAAACACATACTACAAGAAAAAAAGTAACACATCTTTTGTTCCATTAGAAAATAAATATTGTAAAAGGTATTATGTAGTCGAATTAAACTTTTTAATGTGTTAACATGTGTGTTATAAAGACATTAAATATTAAGTGTGTGGATATATACTCAATTATCACACAAAATAATTAAAATTGTCAATTGTTACACCCCTTTTAACACACTAAAAATAGATGTGTTTATAAGTATATTTTAAATACATTATATTTTAAGTGTGTAAATAAGTATGTTATTTACCCCAAAATAAAAATACTAAGACGTGACGTTAATATTAACTCTAATACGACACTATTGTGTTAAAAATTATAAAAATCCAAATTATATTAATTCTTTATTTTCATTTTATATGTCGCTGATAAAATATTTTTTAAAATATAAGAAACATATTTTATTAATAAAAATTATTTTTATTTAGACAAATATTTAGTGCATAAATTTAATTATTTATAGAATAAATAATTTATTATTAGTAATTTTTTTATTCACGCAATTCTTGTTACTAATATGAAACTAAATTAAAGAATAATAATATTAAAACAAAAAAAAGTAGAGTGAAGCAAAAATAGAGTAGCCGGTGGACGGAGCAAAGTAGACACTCTAAAGGGGAAGGCCTAATAAAAGCGTTAATGGGCTAAGGCCCAACCTCTGGAGTAGAAACTCTCAAACAGTTGAAGAGGGTTACAGCTATCTGCACCTCCAGCTCTATTAACCACACTCTCCCTTCTATTTATTAATTTAATAATGTAAAAAAATCTAAAATATCGTTTAAATAAAATACCAGTACTAAATACACCTCCACTACTAACTACATTCCTCTTTCAACATTTAAACTCTAATCTTAATTGAAGCTGTCGTCGCCACCATTTCCGACAGCCAACTTTATCCAAACAGTGTCAAAATCTCATAAATTCAAAAAAAAGAAAAAATCTTATATTGTGTTTGGATGAGGGATTTGATTTGGAGAGGCATTTCAAATGAAATGATTTTAAAATACATGAATTTCAAATGACATTATTTTAGACTTTAGTGAAAATTTAAAATTCTCTCAGGCTCCATTTGAATAGAGGGATTTAGGTGTATGAATTTTATATCCACCGTCCAAATTCATTCTACTTGTTTGGATAAGAAAGTAAATATTTAAAATTCATTCATTTATTTTTTAATCCAAAAACAAGTGGAGTTAATTTGGATTTTGAATTTAACATTTATAGACTTAAATTCCTCCATTCAAATAGAGCCTTAGAATTTTAGAGTGTGTGTATTTAGTAAATAGATTTTGTAGAGAAAAAAGTAATTTAAATTTTAAACAATTCATAAAAAGTGCATCTAATATTCTCTTAATGGGTGGTAAGTGCATAATCGGGGGAGTATAATTAACAAAGACTCAGGTGCATATAGCCGTACCCCTCAAACACACGTATTGGCCCATATGTTATAGGTCCACGAAAGCTTTATTTCATTGGCCACTGTTAAAACCCCTTTTTATGTCTTTCACCTCAGTTCACACCCAAAATTTTGAGTTCATCTTGAAATATCATAACTACCCTCCCCACTTATCCCCTCTCTCACCATCCTTTCAAACTTTTCCAATTTCAAATTAATTGAACATGATTTTGTACGAATTTTATTGACAAAACTAAGTTTTTGGACGAACATAAGTGAAAATCGTAAAGTTTTACAATAGTGTCGAACTCGAAACTGGTTCGTCGTGGGAATTAAAAAAAAAACTAGAGTTTTTGTCAAAAAAAAAATCGCTTTTTTGATAAAAAAAAAAATCCAATATTTTGTCAAAAACTTGGAATTATTTTCGAATTTTTGCCAAAAAATTGAGCAAATTTTTTTAAGAGATTTCTGTGAAATATTTTTTTTTTAAATTAAAAAAATAAAGCTAAGAACAGTGAACATGGCTGATATTTTAGTTTCGTGATTTTTGATTTAAAAAATATAAAGAACACTTACATATATGTATTGAAAGCTCCGTTTTCTAAAAATTGAAACTCAAAACGAATTCACGAAAGGGGAGGGAATACATAAAATTTCTGATTTTGTGTTTTTTGAATAGGGGTGAGCTTAATAATGAAGGTAGTATAGTTATTTTACTCAAAACTTTAAAAAATAAATTGAAGTGTGTGAAGACATAAAAATAGGAGGCATTTAGCGGTGGCCTATTTCATTTTATTTTTTAAATTTGAAGACAACGTGCTAAATTAAAAGAAAAATACCATTAAAAATATCAAGTCTTAATTCAACCATTTCTGCTAAAGATAACGTAGTCTTTCGTAGCATATTATATTAAATCGATTAGTGTTACATGCGTAAATGATAAGGTCACGACCATAACGTAATTTGTTATTAATATTAACATAGTTATAAGATATGATCGTTTCATACGGAAATATCAAAATTAAATAATAAAATTTTAAGTTATTTTAATATAAAAAAAATAATATAAATAATTTATTATAAAATTATTATTTTATTAAAGTTTTAATATACTACCCAAAAAAAAATCGCAACACTAAAATACGGCGACATGACCATTTTTCATACTACTGAAAATTTTGATATTTTTTTACAAAAAGTTGTATTTTTTTTTTTCCATCCCTAGTTTAACACCATTACACTTGACAATATATCGCAGTTATACTTGACAGAAAATCGAACAGAAATTGAATGCATATGAAATATAACCCAAAAACGATTTATCAATAATGAATAATTGTAACAAGATATTTCCAAGAAAATTTAGTAAAATAATTGTGAGAGAAATTTAGTAAAATTTAGTAAGATTGAAACATGAGAGTCAAGCTTCATTCAAAGTGTGAGAGAAATACCCCACACAATACATATGCGCTAGTGGAGTGGATTGGACCGAAGTTTAATTTTTGCGAAAAAATAATTGTGGAGACATTTTAAATGAAAAAAACGATTACTAATTTATCACCTTTTTTTAAAAGGAAAAACACACAGTGACACATGTTAAAAATGTATGAAGGTCCATATCTTTATTGATTAAGTCGGAATTTTGTATATTGCAATTATTTTAGTCAATTTGTTTATTAAAATAGTTTTAAGGGGTCAACAATAAACCCTAGTCCATAGGAACACGCTACATGTAATATAAGCTTAAAAATCGAATGGTTATATAAACTTTAAGATGGGGAACGTGCTATATTCGAATTTATATTGATAATATTATATATGAATCACTATATGATGCATACAAAAAAAAAGTATGGAGTATAAAATAAAACACAAATTAAAATACCGGGTCTCCCTTGATCAGATGTAAAAAGTAAAAATAATGTTTAAGTTAAAAGTGATTATCATTTTTTATTTTAATATTATTACTTTTTATGTGCTGTCTAAAAATACACAAAAAATGGTTGTTCATCGCAAAAATTTAAAATATAAATTAAAAGGAATACGTGACTATGGTTTATGTCAACAAAATAATTTACAAAATACGTACCACACAACTATACATACATAACAACCCCTTCTAATAATCAAGATTCTTTAAAAAATACTAACATACTAATTAACTCGCCCAATTGATATATACTTGTCTCAGAGACTCATTAATAAGAGGAAGAAACAATTAGGCAACTTAGATTAAATCTTTAGTACTAAATATTTAACATGAAAACACGGATGATACCCTTATCGATACTTTTGCAAGTTTTTGTTGTATTTGTATATTTTAATTTTAAAAAAAATTACAAAAACTTGCAAAAGTAGCTAGCTTCACGTCTCATGCACGAGACGGTCTCCTGCAACCCTTCTCGAATAAGGCGAATTTGCTTGAACTCGACTCTTTCTTGTCTGAAGGAACCTTTTTAACGAACCCTTCAATCCCGTGGTTGGACTATAAAGTGCAGAAGCCCACGTTAATGGAGATCCCGGGTCGGATCCAGGCGACCCGTTTGATTTCTCCTCTACTTCACGACTTGCAAGCCATAGGATTGTTCGAGCCTACATTACATAATATATATTTAAATAGTAATTAATTAAATAGCAATTATTTAAATGGTCATAGCATCACTAGTTATATATATGATTCAATAATACATATGCAACCTAATTGCAATTAGGGGTGGAAAAGGTAAGGTCAACCTTGCTAGGCTTTAAGAAAAAAAGTCTGGCTTGATATATATTTTTAGGTTCAACCACTCAGTCAAAGTACGATCCATGGCTTGTCATATTCTTTTTTTAAGGTTAAAATCTTGACCTTTTTAATAAATATGTTTAACTCAAAAGTCGTTTAAAGGTCATTTTAGTTCTATTATTGCATTTAAAAAAAAATCTTACAACGTAATATTATCATCAAATCATAAAATTCGACTCTTTAAATCTCAAAAAAGAAATAAAAGGAAAAACAAATTTATCAAATGTTCAAAATAATATTTAACTGTTTTTTTAAACTATTACAAACGAAAATATAAATACAAAATAGTTAATATTACTAAACTTCCTTACTTTGTTTATTTATTTAATTAAATAGACTTTTAAAATTGTTTGAATCCAACTTGTTTATTAAATGAGTTGAGTCGAACCCAGTTTTAATAAGTCAAGCCGTAGACTCTATCAAGTAGTCTGATCCATTACCAGTGGACACCCTACTTGAAATAATGTAACATAGTATAATATGAATGGCATATATCAAATTAAGAATAGATTTAATTAATGAGTAATTCACTATATATAAATTACCTGCATTACGTTACAAGTTTGTATATGAAATGCAATTTTTATAATTAATGATGTTGGCTTTAATTTGCAAGACGTGGATATATTAATGAACTAGTGGAAAAAATGTATGAGATGAATTTTATATATGAAACGGGTTCTCATCATTTATAAATACTACATGATCTATGGAGTATTAGAGTATACGATTCTACTCAAATTATATTTTAAAATAAAATAAGATATAATTTTTATAGTGGTATATATGAGACTATCTCACATAAGACTCTTCATTGCATATATATATATATATATATCCAATGTGTTGACAAGTATGCATTAATTTAATTAATGAATGTGATCCTCTAACCATATTCCATAATTTTACTTTATCATAAAAAAAGTTAGAAATTAGAAATGTTAAAAAAAGGAGAGTAAAATTGAAAAACATTAATAAAAAAAATTAAAATATAATTTAATTGTGTACAAAAGTTAAAACAATGAAACTATTTAATACTCCAACAAGGATTCCCAAATGAACTTCCTGTGCTGGGTTAATCAAATGAACTTAGCATCACCCTTTAGTCTTTAGTATGATACGTGTAAATAGAGGAAGGGATAAATTAATACACAAAGAGGCAAAGACCTAATCTATTACTCCCTCCTTCCAATTTCATTATTCTCACTTTCCTTTTTTTAGTTGTCCAATTTTATTATTCTCATTTCCTTTTTGGAAATAATACTATTCATACTACTTTATCTTCACCTTCCAATCATCACTTATTTACTCAAATTGCCACTAACTTTATTCATAAACAATCAATTTACCTATAAATGGATCCCACGACATCCCATCATACCCCCAACTTATCCACTTTATACATAAACTAATCAATATTCATTAAAACTCATGTCCAGAGAAGTGGGCATAATAAAATTGAACGGAGGGAGTATTAAATAGTTTTATTGTACAATTAATTTGTAATTACCACCCTACATTGAAACAACTATTCCCCTGTTTCAAATCACTCGAAATTCTCACTTATTTATTCTATATATCATTATTTTTTTATACAATATATTTACTTTATCACTTTAATAAGGGCCTCACTTATGTGCAATATTTCACGTGAAATATTAGGATATTTAAGGAAGGGTCAAAATTCGCGGATCTGTAGCGGTTTTGACCGGTCAAACAAATATTTCCTTAAAAATCGCGCAAAAGTCGCGCGCAGGAGACTAACAGGATAACGGGTTTCAGGCATGTGTTACTATAAAGGTAATTATATGTTACTGCAAGACCAAATATGTGTTACGATAAGTACAAATAACACATAAATTGACTTTTTCACAAGAAATATTAATATAAATTAATTCAAGGAAGGATAAAATAGAAAATTTTGTTCTTAATTCGTGTTACTATAAATACAATTATATGTTACTGTACGGAAAAATACGTGTTACTGTAAGGACAAGTAACACACAATTGGCTTTTGAGTAACATATATTTGACCTTAAAGTAACACAGAAAACTGTATTACTATATAAACACAAGTGTATTACTTTATAGAGAAATATGTGTTACTGTATAAATAAAACGTCATTATTGAGAGAGAATGGGATATGGACATTAAAAAAGACGAAGAACAATAATTAAAAACACAAAAAACACAATCAAGTTGAATAGTTTATCAATCCCTCCAATTGTAAAAACATAATTATCAACAATTAATTGGAATAAATCTGTGTGTGGTATTATTGTTGATTTTTTTTTTTTCATTCATGAATTTATTCATATCGCCTTATTTTGTAATTAGCAGATCAGAAATATGAAACAGAATAGATTTTCTGAAAAAAAAAAAATTAGTGCATCACGATCAGAAAATTTTGTTCAGATTTGTTTTTTTTTTTTAATGGAACGCTTCACACAGAAGAGAAGAGAGAAGAAAGTTGCGCAGAAGAAGAAGGGAGAGAAAGAAAAGAAGGAACAGCACAACGTAGAAGAGAGAGAAAGAAGGAACCTGCTACGGGTTAGAAATAAAAGAAAAGATCAAATTGCACCATAAGCCTATTGTGAAATATTGTATATAAGTTTTTGCCCTTTAATAAAGTTAAAAGATTATCAATAATCTTATTATATTGTAATTTCTTAATTTTCGTGTCCAAAAAAGGTAAATAATAAATTTTTAATTTTACACATGTACCTGAAGTTCAGTTGCATCACAAACAACTCTTCCATTATAGAAAATTGTCAGCTGCTTGTTATCTTCATTAATCCCCCTTTCCTCATCCACCCTAATTAATTTTCCATTAGAGAGAAAGACAGTTAGCAAAAGTGTGTTTGAGAGAGAGTAGAGCTGATATATTTAGAATCGACCAGCCCTCGAGCTCGACTCGACTCGTAAAATCTCAAACTCGGCACGTTTATATTGATAAACTAGCTGAGTTTGATCTCGTGAAACACTCAATTTACAAACGAGTCAATTTGAACTTGACACGTTGGCTAAATATATATATATTTTTTTAAATTGTCATTAATTAGTTTCATTAGGCTCGAACTCAAAAACAAATAAACTTGTTTGCGAGTTAAGTCGAACTTTATTTTCAACTTGTTAATATAATCAAGCAAGTTCGAGTTCAGCTCAACAAACGCTCGAGTCGAATTTAAACTATAAGTACTCAAATAACAACTTACATGAAGGTGTGATGGCCATCAGAATCGACAAGACGATGCCGTACAAGGGGAAGCTCCAAATTGCAGTTTCTTTTCATCTCTAATTTCTTCTCCTTCAAAGTCTTGAGAGAGAAAATTGATGAGAGAGAGAGAGAGAGTAGTGTGTGAAGTTTATTTCTTCTCCTTCAAAGTCTTGAGAGAGAAAATTGATGAGAGAGAGAGTAGTGTGTGAAGTTTTAAAGTGCACTGTTGGAATCCATAAACGCTGTCTATATGTAGAGGAATCTTTGAATTGGAGAGTCACAGTACATCGTGTTTTAATAAAACAGTTACCTAAATATGGAAAATTATTTAAATAATTTGGAATACGGAAAGGGTGAAATTGAATACTAACATTTATTTAATCACGTGAATAATGAATGAGCTCTTCTTTTTTTTTTAAAAAGACACCGCAACTACAATTCTAACTCGTGCCTCTATCTTTTATTAGATTTTTCACATGAGGCCGTTGCCTTAATGTGGACAGTGATTTTCAACTACTACTTTATACTATTTTCTAACCAAATAATGTTGGTAAATATTTATTTTTAATTTGTCAAACTTATTAATAAAATATTCAATTGAAATCTATCTATTATGAAAGGGAAAAACAAACTATCTATGAGTGAAGTGTAGGGAGGAGGGGCTCCCCAAAACCTAGGTATTTTCTTTCTCAAATTCCCCCTCCCTCGAACTGCTTTGTTCCTTCAGCTCACGGTCACGGCAGATGGGTTAATGAGAGTGGGCCTCATTTTTTTGTGTCACGGCTGAATTGGGCCTAATAGCATTTGAGCATTTTCTTTCCTCTTCAATTGACAGCCACAAGTAATTACTAGAGTGGGGTCCACGCCAATTAATTTCTAGGGTTGGGTATATACCCCCACAGCTTTGTTAGATACACGCCCCTCCCACGTTTATTAATTAAATATTCGTGTAAAATACCACATTTACCCTTTTGGTAAAATATTAAAGATACATACACTCCCCTTCTCAAAACCCTAATTTAATTGAATTAACCCTAATTTTAGGGCCGCCACTCCGTCAGCCGTGAACACCTCCACCACCTCCGTCAGACGCCGTCAGTGCCACTGAATCCGACAAGAACATTCCAAAATTCAAAAAAACTTAAAAATCTAAAAAAATGAAATTTTCATTTTTTTCGACAAATTAGTGTCGATCGACACTGGTTTGTCGATCATAAAGCATCTAATCAACTATAATTTGTCGACAAGAAACATTCTCGTCGACAACATTTTACCGATTGAAATTTTTTTAAAAAAAAATTGCATTTTCGACAAGAAATTGTCGATCATAAACGTAATGATCGACAACAATTAGTCGATCATAACGTTTATGGTCGACAATTTCTCATTGTCTCGTTGAAAATGACAAAAAAAAAACCTACCTTTGTTTCGTGAAATTGCGAAGGACCGTACGTCGGGGAGGAGGGAGGACCAGTCGAGGGAAAAGGTTGGGGCATGGCGGCGGGGGAGAGGAAGCGGCGGCGCTAGGCGAAGGGGCCGCTGCCGTCGCGTTACGCTTCTTATTACAAAAATGAAAAGAAAAAAAAGCAGGCGGCAGCGGGAAAAGGAAGGGAGAAGGGGGAGCCGTCCGGGGAGAAGGGAGGGAGGGGTCGTCGGAGGAGAAGATTGGGGCAAGGTGGAGGGGAAAGGAAGCGGCGGCGGCGGCGCTAGGCGAGGAGGGCGGCGCCGCGCCGCTGCTTGGATATAAATTAAAAAGGAGAGAGGAAGGGGCGGCTTGAACGGCGGCCAGCTGATGCCTCGCAGGTGGGCGGCTTGAGCGGCGGCCGACGGACTATGGCAGTGGGCGGCGGAGCTTGCCATTGGGGGAGTAGCCGGCGTGAAGAAGAAGGTGAAGGAGAGTGGGTTTTGGGGAAGAAATGAGGAAAAATAGGGTTTCATGGGGAATGTGCATTTATCACACTAAATTTTAAGATAAAGGGTATAATAAATAATTTGGGGTCCCTATATTGTAGATGTGTTTTGAGGAACTAACAAAGCTGGAGGGGTATATACCCCATCCCATTAATTCTGCATTACAACCTTTTGTTTCTCACGTTCATTAACAATTTGATGACTAGCAATTGGGCTTCAACATGAATAATTGGACTTTTCATTTAATTCAATCATGGGCCGCACAAAATTGTTGCTTGGGCTTTTAATTTTCTCTTCAATATCAGCTCCTCCCTTCTCGATTTATTCCTTCAATCGACTCCATAATATTATTTGAGACGTGTTTTGCTCTAAAAATACTCAATTCATCTATAAAAATAGTAAACTACATCAATGACATTATTTCTCCAAATCAAGTTCAACGAGTTAAATTAGTATAAATAATGCATGAAATTGCAAATTAAATACCTGAATTTCAAGCAATTTTCACATTAATCAATGAACAAGATTGAAATCACAAATAATACTTCATCTTGAGAGGCGTATTACGGATAAATATAATATTTGTAGAATATTATTTTATATTTCACATCTTTAACAATAGTTTTATAAACACTCAATTTAGTTTCCCTTCATTTTTAATATAAATACAATATATTTATTTGTATATCTCTTTACATTACACTATGCAAAATGGAATAAGTGAACTCGTAACATAATCATCTCATCACTCTCTTCTTCATTAACTTGAAATAATTGCGAGAACAATCAACCGTCCTATATAAAAGGTAGGTCACTTTAGAGAAATGTAAATATAGCATAAAGTGAATTATTGACTTTCTATTTCACCTTTAATTAATTTTTTTAAAATTTTACATTCTACATTGAAAACTATTATTTAAATTAATTTTTAATAATTTTTAGAATAATTTAATTTTCTTTTAATTAACATTTGAAAAGCAGAAAACAATTAAAAAAAAAATCAGTAACACAGAGAGGCGCGGGCCCTTCCAAGATTAAACAATATAAAAAATTAAAATTTGCAACTATTTCGATGTGAAAATAATAAAATAAAAAATATCCAACATAAAAGTTGTCCATTTGCCTGGTGTCTCACGATATTTAAGGTTCAACATATAGGGTGCAATACTAGAACATGTAGGAAATACATGCACTTAATGAACACATAGGGTAGATATGTTTTTTTAAGAAAATTTTCATGATAATTTTTTTTATTATAATTACGACATTTAAAAAAATATCCAATATATCTTTAAGAAAAAAAAATGTGGAAGTGAATTGAATTTAAATTTAAAATTATTTCTCTCTCGTATTCTTAATACATTAAAATAAACTTCAATTAATGTTCATTTTCCACTTTTATACCGTATATGTCTTTTCCTTACCAAGAAAATTAATCAAATAAATAAATGTATATGTAATGACTAAATTATAAGAATTTTGACTAAAAACATACGTAATCTCCATTCAAATTTAATAAATTATAAAAATTTAACCTGTTTAAAATTAATTAATTAATAAATTATAAAAAAAATTGAATAAGAAAATAAAAACATGTCTCATATAGTCATATGTAATTAATCTCCATACAATTTTAATAAACTATAAGAATTGAATCGGTAAAAAATAATTTAATTTCATATAAAAACATGTCTCATGTTACTTAAATTAAACCAATAAAAATTAACGTCACAACTCAAATTTAATAAGTTACAATAACGTATGAAAAATTAATTTTACCTAAGAACATGTCACATATGTTACTTTAATTTTAATAAATTAAGAGCTTTTGAGGATTATTGTTTTTACAAATTAAATATATTTTCTAAATTTGTGTTATACATAATATATGAAAGTGTGTTAAGTAAAACATGGCCAATGTTACACAAAATGTTATATCATTCAATGTAACACTAACTCGAATACAAAATAACAGAAAATAAGAACATCGAAAGACTAAAACACGAATCACAATGAAAATACTTTTTTCATAAATTTTAATTTAAAATATATGTGTGAGCCTTACGATGAAACTTTCACTAATTAATGAGTGGATACAAATGTTGTCTTAAATGTTATAGCAATAACTTTCACAACTGAAATACGCGTACGACTGAATAAAGCTTTCGAATCTAAAGTTGGCTTAAGTGTAAACAACGCAAAAAACTAATCTATCTATTTAAGCTCTTTCTATAAATATCTAAAAACAGCCTATATATGTTGTACACGAAGTTGGTATACTTTGACACAACTACACGAATATGTTAATGACAATAATTCCCAATAGGATTAACACTCGACTAGGAGATTATACGATTAACACTTCTTGTTAATGTGAGGTTTATCTCAAATCCTCCTAGACTAGACGAGTGCTACTCGTCTTGTGAAGATCAGGTAGATTCTACTCTACTACTGTACTCGTCTGTTGGGCAGATCAGTCGAGGTACTTAGTCGATAGAAGTCTTCTGAAGGACTCAGCTGTTGGGCGTATCAGCTGGTGGAGTCAGGCAAGTTAACTCAGACCAGATCAGATGAGTTGGAGGAGTCCAAACAGATGAGATGGGTGTTGCGAAGGACAAGACGAGTTGGGAAGACCAGACAAGTAGAGGTCTGACCAGACTAGTTGAGTTCTGTTAGCAGGGTTAATTTTTGGCTAAGTATGGAGTCGTCTTGTCTTGCGAAAACAAGTGAAGGGCAAGGAGGTCAATTCAGATTGGGTCACGCGAGAAGTGTGAGTTTGTTACATGGTTGTAACAGAATCCACGTGGCAATCCTCACACGTTCCATGCACGCTGCAATCATCCTTGGCAGCCTATAAATACCCCATTACTTGTAATTGTAATTCTTGACGCGTACGAGCATTCGTTTTGAGAGTTGAGAGTTCACGAGCGAAGTGAGGATAAATCCCTTTCCGAGTGATGAGTGTTTGTAAACATCTCTTATACTAATCAAATTGAAGTCGTGTGTCCAGTGGATGTAGATCACGTTGATCGAACCACTTAAATCTTCTTGTGCTCTGTTATTCGTTTTCGTTTATATTTGTGAATTGCCATGCTTTCGTTGGATTGAATATTGGTCGATTATTTTGCTTGTGATTGGAGACGTCTAATCGGAGTCGAATATCATTGACAATCGTAACAATTGGCGCCGTCTGTGGGAATCGAAAACGAGAGGAATCGATTGTCAACCATTAATCAATTGCCAGATCGAAGATGGAGAATTCGACCAAGTATAATATTGAGAAGTTCTCAGGCACGGGTGACTTTGGGCTGTGGAGAGTCAAGATGCAGGCTCTCCTAGAACAGCAAGGCTTGTTCGACGTGCTCGAAGAGTCTACAGCCCCAGCCGAGGAATCTGCCTCCGCTGCTGCTGAAAGGAGCAAGATGCTCAGGAAAGCTCGAAGCACTATTCTTCTCTGCCTTGGTGATAAGGTTCTGAGAGAAGTTGCTAAAGAGAAATCCGCGAAAGAGGTCTGGGACAAGCTAGGTAAACTTTACATGGTTAAAACCTTAGCTAACCGTCTCTATTCGAAACAGAAGCTGTATGCCTTCAGAATGGTGGATGACAAACCCATTCCGGATCAGCTTGATGAGTTCAATAGAATTCTTGATGATCTAGAGAATTTAGATGTCAAGTTAGAGGAAGAGGATAAGGCTCTGATTCTATTGAGTGCTCTCCCTAAGTCCTTTGAAATCTTAAAGGATACCATCTTGTATGGTAGGAAGGAAAGTATTACATTGGAGGATGTAATGCTGGCTGTCAAGTCCAAGCTGCTGCACAACAAGACGTCTCAAGCAGACAAGGTCAGTAGCGGAGAAGGATTGGCAATCAGAGGTGGCCAGAAGCGATCTGGTGCCAAGAAGGGGTCTAGTCAACCCAAAGGAGCTGATAAGGGAAAATCAGTTGTGTCCAATCAAGGTGAAGCAGTGTGCTACCATTGCAACAAGCCTGGGCACTACAAGAATGCTTGTCACAAATACAAGCAGTTCTTGAGGAAATCTGGTGCCAATACCTCTAATGACAAGAATCAAGCTAATCAGACTCAAGTTGAGAAGGAGCAAGAAGGCTATGAGTCTGCTCAAGCGCTAACCATCACATCCTCTACAGAACAGCAAGCATGGATCCTTGATTCAGGGTGTTCTTTCCATATGACTCCAAGACGAGATTGGTTTCATGACTTCAAGCAACAGAAGGGCGGTTCTGTTCTGCTTGGGAATGATCACACTTGCAAAGTTGTTGGAGAAGGTAGTGTTCACCTGAAGATGTTCGATGGGGTAGTAAGAATACTCAAGAGTGTTAGGTACGTACCTGAACTCAAGAGAAATTTGATCTCACTTGGGATGTTGGATTCTATGGGCTATAAATTCCAGTCGGCTGATGGAGAGCTCAGTGTGTCAAAAGGGGAGCTGACTGTCCTGAAAGGTGAGAGAAGGAGTGATCTCTACTTTCTTAAGGGAGAAACAGTAGCTGGTAGATCAGATGTAGCGGAGGTGCAAGACAACTCGATGTTGTGGCACAAAAGACTAGCTCACGTAGGCGAGAAGGGTCTAGTGGAGCTGTCTAAGCAAGGTCTACTTGGCAAAGACAAGATCACTCAACTCGACTTGTGTGAGTCTTGTATTCTTGGTAAGTCCAAGAGACTTAAGTTTGGTAAGGGTGTTCACTCTACCAATGGAATCATGGACTATGTCCATTCTGATCTATGGGGGCCAGCGAGGAATCAGACGAGGTCTGGTGGAAAATACTTCTTGTCTATCATAGACGACTACTCAAGAAAAGTGTGGGTGTCTATTCTCAAGTCGAAGTCAGAAGCATTTGAGAAATTCAAGGAATGGCTCATTGAATGTGAAAATGTCACAGGCAAGACTCTCAAACATTTGAGAACTGATAATGGTCTGGAGTACCTATCAGACGAGTTCAATGCGTTCTGCAAATCGAAGGGAATAGTACGGCATAGGACTGTGCCAGGGACCCCTCAGCAAAACGGAGTAGCTGAGAGGATGAACCAGACACTACTTGAGAGAGTCAGGTGTATGTTGAACTCGTCTTGTCTGCCAAAGGTGTTTTGGGGAGAGGCAGTGTCTACTGCAGCCTACCTGATAAACAGAAGTCCGTCCTCGGCTGTGCAATACAAAACCCCAGAGGAGTTGTGGTCTGGACGTGCAGCCGATTACAATCATTTGAAGGTATTTGGATGTCAAGCTTATGCTCATGTCAAGCAAGATAAGCTTGAGCCTCGAGCATTGCGATGCGTGTTTGTTGGGTATCCTTCTGGCGTGAAAGGATACAGGTTATGGTGCCTCGAAGCTGGGATGCAGAAATGTATAATCAGTAGAGATGTTACGTTTGATGAGAGTCGGATGCCTCTATCAGAACAGACTAGTACGAGTACTAGTGCAGCTGATAACCAACCAGACGAGACACAAGTCGAGGTGGAGCAAGTTGACTCCACAAGACCAGTTGGAGATGATATTGATCCAGATGAGGAGGGCGATCCTCAAGGCGAGAATGATCTTCAACATTATCAGCTGGCACGGGACAGAACCAGACGAGAAGTCCACCCACCTCAGAGGTACGGTCAAGCTGACATAGTCTCATTTGCATTATGTGCAGCTCTTGAGGTGGAGTCTCTGGAGCCAAAGTCTTATTCAGAAGCCATTAGCTGCCACGACAAGGAGAAGTGGATTGTTGCTATGGAGGAGGAGCTGCTTTCTTTGAACAAGAACCAGACATGGGAGATTGTTCAGAGGCCCAAGAACAAGAAGTTGGTTGGGTGCAAGTGGATCTATAAAAAGAAGGTGGAGGCTCAGAGGGGTGGCAGACTTAGATACAAGGCGAGGCTTGTAGCTAAGGGATTTACACAGAAAGAAGGTATCGATTTCAATGAAATCTTCTCACCTGTTGTGAAGCATTGTAGCATCAGAATCTTGTTAGCTATGGTCGCTCAATTCGAATTGGAGCTACATCAGATGGATGTGACCACAGCTTTCTTACATGGATCTCTAGACGAGAGGATCTACATGAAGCTACCAGAAGGGTTGGACATAGAAGAAGGGGAAGACAAGGTCTGTCTATTGAAGAAGTCCCTCTATGGCCTCAAACAAAGCCCTAGACAATGGTACTTGAGATTTGATGAGTACATTTGCTCAGCTGGTTTTACAAGGAGCTTGTACGACAGCTGTGTCTATTTCAGACGGGTTGGGACTGGTGTTACCTATCTTCTGTTGTATGTTGATGACATGTTAATAGCAGGCGAGTCTATTGACAGTGTTAATCAAGTTAAGGAGATCCTCAAACGGGAGTTTGAGATGAAAGATCTTGGTGAAACCAAAGTGATTCTTGGGATGGAGATCAGTAGACTAGACGGGTCTATTCTGCTGAGTCAGCCTACTTATCTGCAGAAGGTGTTAGAGAGGTTCAGAATGCATAAGGCAAAGACTGTCTCTACTCCTATTGGCCAACATCATCGATTGTCCAATCAGATGAGTCCCAGGAACAGCCAAGAGCGAACTCAGATGAGCAAGATACCTTATGCCAGTGTTGTAGGGATTTTAATGTATGCTATGGTGTGTTGTAGGCCAGACTTGACTCATGCTATGAGTGTGATCAGCAGATATATGAGTGATCCAGGCTTAAGCCATTGGGAAACGGTTAAGTGGGTTATGAGATATGTTCTGGGATCAGCACAGACGGGTCTGAAATTTCAGAAGATGCCAAGTGAGGGGGATGCACTTGTGGGATACGTGGATGCAGATTACGCAGCCAATGTTGACACTCGAAAATCCTTAACAGGATATGTGTTCACTCTATTTGGTACGGATGTGTCTTGGAGGTCTATTCATCAATCCGTAGTTGCATTGTCTACTACTGAAGCGGAGTACGTGGCCTTGACTGAGGCAGTTAAGGAAAGCATGTGGCTGAAAGGGATTCTTAAGGAATTTGGTTTATCTCAGAACAGTGTGACTGTCTTCTGTGATAATCAAAGCACAATTCATCTCGCAAAGCATCAGGGGTATCACGAGAGAACCAAGCACATTGATGTGAAACTGTACTTTGTGAGAGACATTGTGGAGAAGGGGAGCGTCCAAGTGGTTAAGATAGCTACTGAGGAGAACCCTGCTGATGCATTTACTAAGGCGTTACCAAAGGAGAAGTTTGGTTTATGTCTTAGGTCAGTTGGTTTGCATTAGTGACCTCTGCGGAGAAGGCTACTAGTCTGGTGGCGGCAGATTAGTAGTAGAATCTGTCCTTTGAGAAGGATAGATCGGAGCTGTTAGTTCAAGGTGGAGATTTTGAGCTAAAGGTGGAGAATTGTGAGGTTTATCTCAAATCCTCCTAGACTAGACGAGTGCTACTCGTCTTGTGAAGATCAGGTAGATTCTACTCTACTACTGTACTCGTCTGTTGGGCAGATCAGTCGAGGTACTTAGTCGATAGAAGTCTTCTGAAGGACTCAGCTGTTGGGCGTATCAGCTGGTGGAGTCAGGCAAGTTAACTCAGACCAGATCAGATGAGTTGGAGGAGTCCAAACAGATGAGATGGGTGTTGCGAAGGACAAGACGAGTTGGGAAGACCAGACAAGTAGAGGTCTGACCAGACTAGTTGAGTTCTGTTAGCAGGGTTAATTTTTGGCTAAGTATGGAGTCGTCTTGTCTTGCGAAAACAAGTGAAGGGCAAGGAGGTCAATTCAGATTGGGTCACGCGAGAAGTGTGAGTTTGTTACATGGTTGTAACAGAATCCACGTGGCAATCCTCACACGTTCCATGCACGCTGCAATCATCCTTGGCAGCCTATAAATACCCCATTACTTGTAATTGTAATTCTTGACGCGTACGAGCATTCGTTTTGAGAGTTGAGAGTTCACGAGCGAAGTGAGGATAAATCCCTTTCCGAGTGATGAGTGTTTGTAAACATCTCTTATACTAATCAAATTGAAGTCGTGTGTCCAGTGGATGTAGATCACGTTGATCGAACCACTTAAATCTTCTTGTGCTCTGTTATTCGTTTTCGTTTATATTTGTGAATTGCCATGCTTTCGTTGGATTGAATATTGGTCGATTATTTTGCTTGTGATTGGAGACGTCTAATCGGAGTCGAATATCATTGACAATCGTAACAGTTAATAATGAAGACGTTCTAACCTTTTTATAGACGTGGAAAATGAGCCTAGAACCTTCATGCACGAGATCCTAAAAAATAGGATTTCAACCCTTCTTTTTCGCCCACTTCTTTATTCTAGTGTCTTCCAGCAAATTCTTGATGTTTCCTCATACAGCCGCCTGATCTAGCATGTTCTACAAGCTTCCAGGTCCTTCCATTCCACAATCGTGTAAAATCTTTTAGATCTTCAACCTACATGTTACAACATCAGGTGTAACATTAGGTAGAATGCTGAAATTTAAACTTAGAAAAAAAATAAGAAAAGTCGAATTTAGATGTTGTAGCCTTATGTGTTAATATCTTAATTCAATTTTATAACGGGACGAAAAGAATATTTTATTTGAATGTAATAATTTGTTTTATATTTGGTGTTTCACTTTATGGTGTGAATGAATGATATGTGAAAATGAAAAATAAATGATTATAACAAACATATATTAATGATCAGTATGGTGAAACGAAACTGATGAATCAAACGGTATTTTATTGTCCTGTAATGTCGCCACACGTGTCAATCAAGGTGACACGTAATGGAATTTAACAAATGGATTGTTTATTGAACAACAATTGCCCCACAAAAATGCTCATATATATCTTGTTCTTATTTTATTAATATTAATATATAAGCACCACGTTGGCAACATGGGTCATGCGATTCAATTTATAAGGTTCAAAACATAGGGTGCAATACCAAATGTTGTAGGAAATACATGCACTTTGTTTCTTTCTTATCCTATACCACAAATTAAATTATCTTATTTTCATTTTGTTAACGTATAAGATTCGATATTTAAGGTTCAACATTCTGGGTGCAATACCAAATCATGTAGGAAATACATGCACTTTATTTCTAAATTATTTTATCAACATAATGATGGCATGTCGTTAGAGGGTTTCATGAATTAGTAAAACATACTCCCTCCTTCGTATCTCTGAATACCTTTCAAAAGTAACGGTACACATTTTTTTTTAATGAAATAATGAGTAAAATTTTAAGTGATAATTTTATAAATATTTATATATAAAGTAAATAAATGTGTTGATTTGTGTGTATGTGTAGATTTAAAAATGATACTCTCTTCCATCCACTAAAAACATGTTTATATCTTTGAACACATGTTTTAAGAAAAAATAGATAAAGTAAGGATGTTGTGTAATTGTTGTGAGGTAAAAATAAAGTGATTGTTTTCCTAAAAGAAAACGAGCATACTTTTGATGAATAAAGTGATTGTTTTCCTAAAAGAAAATGAGCATACTTTTGATGGACAGACAAATAAAGAAAATGAGCATACTTTTGGTGTACGTGTAGGGGATGCAATTGTCCATATGTAAGAATTAAATTTATAAAATATTTTTCATTTTAAGGGTGTAAAAAGTATTATGAGACATTTAAAAAAAAAAAAAAAACGTGTGAAAGATAGTATATTACGGGGTGTATATACAATGTCAAACATAAATATTGAAATAGCCTTGTCACATGTACTAAAACAAACAAATAAATTACATGTGCATTGACAGGATAGGTGACACATAATAGTATCGATGACCAATTTTAAAATTTATACAAACTTAATTATAGGAACAGTATCAAAAATATTTAAAAAGTATGAACTAATTTTTTTTTAAGAGATTGTACTTTTTTTAGTCAATTAACTTTACATATTTTTTTTATTTGGTCTAGGCAATTTCGACAATTTAATTTTGATCATTTGTTTCAAAATTTTTAATTTTAGTCTTTTGGCCGGTTGTAACATGTCACCAAATCGGTCACAATTTATGTTGCATATTGTTTGATTTTTTTTCGTATGCGTAGCAATGTTGAATGAACTTTTATGTTTATGTGACTCTATTTGTATTAATAATTCAATGTTGAATGAACTTTTATGTTTATGTGACTCTATTTGTATTAATAATTCATTAAGCTAGTAAAACAATATTAAAAATTCAAAAATTGTTAAGTTATTTTGAAAAAAATAAATAATTCACAAAATACTTTTAAATATAAAATAATCCATAAAATTAGTATTTTTTAAAGTTTCTTTTACTGGAGTATTTTTTTCATTTAGAAAATTTAAAATTATTTTAATCATTTGAATATTGAAATTAAATTTCCTTAATATATTTCAAAAATAAAAATATGTTAGACTTAAATATAAAACTTAAAAATAAAATTCCAATTTAAAATATAAATTTAAAATTTAAAAAAATGAGATTTTCAAAATTTTACCCAATTTTTCGTCCCTGCCGACTTCTTTGATTTCAATTATTTAATATTTAGCCAGATTTTAATTTTAAAAAAAATTGATTTTTTTTTTTTGAAAGGGAAATAACATAGATTAAGTAGCCAAAGAATCGGCAAAAATATCCGGCTCAATATGAGCAGGTACATCAGATGAAACGAAATCAATAGAACAAGATAATCCAAACAAAGCTAAACGATGGGCCACACGATTGTCCGTTCTACGTGTCCAAGTAAACGTAATTGATCTAAAGTCTTTTCCCAGTTGAAGAATGTCGTGTATTAGGCCTCCAAAATAAGATAGGTTTGGCTTCGGTTCGGCTAAAGCATGTATAACAATCTGGGAGTCTGACTCCACTTCCAACACCTCTATTCCCCTTGCCGCAGCCATTTGGACCACTCTCCTCACCGCCGCAGCTTCCGCAATTTCCACATCCCATCCAACCATTGTCTGTTGAGCAAAGCACCACAACACATGTCCCTGTGCATCACGTGCCACCCCACCAAGGCCAACCCCTGTTCCCTGTCTGACCGAGGCGTCCATATTTAGCTTCACCGTTCCATCCGCCGGCGGGGTCCACCACTGACATTGCGGACGTACCACATGTCTCGGTTTATCGATAGTCGCCTTCTTATATTCCGCCAAAAATTCGTGTGCCATTGTCAGTACTCTGTGTTGGTCGAACTCAGTTTCTCGGAATGTCCGTGAGTTTCGAGCGAACCAAAGGAACCACATGAGGACCGCGAACTTGCTACGTCCCTCAACGTCTCTTGCCGCTTCTAGTCGTGCCATCACCCATTCACCTAAGCTCTGCCTCCCATCGCCAAGATCGGTGATCCCGACCAAGCTCCAATACTCTCGAGCCTAGATGCAATCACGACCGAAGTGTTCTTCCGTCTCAATCTCCCCCCCCCCCCACACCTCTTACACATAGGATCAATATCTATGAAGCGACTAATCAGGTTAATGTTCGTGGGCAGTATACCATGAAAGATTCTCCACAATAAAACCCTGACTTTTGGCGGAACGTGTAGCGACCAAACCCCTCGCCACCATCCATTGTAGACCTGTCCGTTACCAACCCCTCCTTCAGTGACACAGCCGTACCAGTACCCCGATTTGGTTGAATAGTATCCATCCTTCGTGTGCCTCCAGAACAGCCTGTCTCGGCTGGCCTCCGTCGCTAAAGGCAGGGATCTGATCCGAGTAACAAGCTCTTCTGAAAAAGTATTCCTTAACTTGTGTACATCCCATTCCCTTATCAGAGGATCAATAAGATCACTAACCCGTAGCGGGCCTTCCACCAACATTTGTCCCGGTTGCACCATCGGATCACCTCCGTCAAATAACCACGGTTCCAGTCGTACGTCTACCTCCTCGCCATCCCCAATCGCCCATACCAGGCCTCTCTCCACCACCTGCCGACCCTCTATAACACTTCTCCAGGTGTAACTGGGATTATATCCCACCATTGCTGTCCGAAACGTACCCCTGGGGAAGTACCTCACTTTCAGTGTTTGCGCCAACATGGATTGGTCATCCCGAATCAAACGCCATCCCTGCTTAGCTAGTAATGCCAAATTAAAATCAGATAGCCTTCTCAGACCAAGGCCCCCTTTCTCCTTCGGTTGACACAGGAGCTCCCAACGCAGCCAATGGATCCTCTTTTCCTCCCCCTTCTGCCCCCATAGGAATCTAGCAACTGCCGCTTCAATCTTTCGGACTACGTTGGCTGGAATTTTGAAGCAAGTCATTAGATACGTCGGGATTGATTGTATTACCGACTTCACTAATGTGATTTTCCCCGCCATCGAGAGCATCCTGCTTTTCCAATCCTTAATTTTCTTATGCACCCTATTCACCAATGATCGAAACACGGCCGAGCGATTGCGCCCCACATTAGTCGGTATCCCCAAATAAACTGCATGTTCATTCACCCGTCTCACTCCCGGAAATGCCGCCAGATCCTCCCCCCTCTCCTCCGGAATTCCATCACTAAACACTATCTCCGATTTCTCTAAATTTATGGCTTGACCAGATGCCCCCTCGTATACCTGTAGGATCCGCTTGACAGTAGCAAGCTCCGTGGTGGTAGCACGGCCAAAGATGACTGTGTCGTCTGCAAAAAATAAGCACGATACAGGTGGAGCACGTTTGCACACCCTAATCCCATGCAAGACCCCTGCTTCCATGTTGCGCCTGATCAATGACGATAGAGCCTCAGCACAGAACAAGAATAGAAATGGGGACAAAGGAGCCCCCTGTCTGATACCACGGGTAGGCTGGAAGGTCTGAGTTGGAGAGCCGTTAACCAACACTGCAAAAGAAACAGACGCAACACACCGCATGATAGTAGAGATAATAGAGTCATTAATCCCTAATTTTCTCATCACCCTCTCTAGAAAAGGCCATTCCACCCTATCATACGCCTTACTCATGTCGAGTTTAAAGGCATAAGACCCTTGAGTCATAGCTTTGTTATGTTTCATATGATGGAAAATTTCAAACGCTAATAGGGCATTATCCGTAATTAAGCGACCAGGGACGAATGCTGACTGACACGGGTCTATGATGTGAGCTAGGGCAGGTTTCAATCTATTGGTAATAGTTTTCGTAATGATTTTATAAACCACATTGCACAGGCTAATGGGACGAAAATCAGAGGGAAGCAACGAATTTTTTTCTTTGGGATCAATGCAATAAGGGTATTATTGACAGCCTCCGGGGACCCCCCCTCATTAAGAACACTAAGAATAGCTGACACAACAAAAGGACTCACCACATGCCAAAATTTATGATAAAAAATAGCAGCCATACCATCGGGGCCCGGGGCCTTTGTGGGATGCATCTGAGACAAGGCTTTGGCCACCTCCGCCTCGGTGAACGGGAGCTCTAACGTCGCATGCATGTCCTCCGTCACTCTACAATCAACAGCCCCTATAGCCTCCTCCATATCCAGGGTCCCTGAAGCCGTGAACAACCGCTCAAAGTAAGACAAAAAAATCTTCTTGACACCCTTTATTTCTTCCACCTGGATTCCGCCAGGCCCCAAAATCTTATGGATGTAATTCCTTTTTTTCCGTCCACTAGCAATCTTGTGAAAGAAACCCGTGTTTCTGTCCCCCTCCCTCATCCAGCTTACTCTCGATCTCTGCAGCCAATACAGTTCCTCCTTCCTCACAAGGGCTTTAATCTTATTTTCCAAGGCCCTTGATTCCTGAACAATCTCTCTAGTCTGTCTAGCTCGCTGGAGCTTTGCTAATTTCGACTTGCAGGTCACTATCTCACGCGGTACATTGCCGAAGTGTTGTGAGTCCCAATCGGCCAGTGCCGTTCCACAATTGCTGATTTTCGCAGCCAGTCCATTCATAGCCACCCCGACCCCCGCCTTTGCCCATGCATTCCGAACAAGTGTGTAGCAATCCTCCTCCTGGAGCCAAGTAACCTCAAATCTGAACAGATGAGCTGTACGGCTTTCACCGAGGCCCCGGACTCTGCCCTCCCATTGTAGCAACAGCGGGCAGTGATCGGACATTAGCCGGGTAAGGTGAAGAACCCTGTATTTCGGGAATTTGTTGAGCCATCGTTCATTAGCCACCACTCGATCCAATCTCTCTTGGATATTGTTGTCTCCCATCTGCATATTAGACCACGTAAACTTGTGGCCCTCATACCCCACATCAACCAATCTACATCGTTCCAAGCAGTCACGGAACGCAATCATCTGGTTCTCATTTCTTGGGTTACCACCCACTTTTTCAAACCCATATAAAATTTCATTAAAATCACCGAGGCATAACCACGGTAGTGCATCCTCCCCTGCCAGATTATCCATCACCCTCCAAGTCTTCCACCTATTACAAGCCTCCGGAAGTCCATACACCCCTGTTAGCCGCCACCGATTGTCCTCTCCAACTGTTGCATCTATATAGTTGGAGGAGTAAGATCGGATAGTAACAGAGATATCTGCTTTCCACATCAATCCCAACCCACCTTTCCTACCATTCCCTGATCGGTCGCAATCCACCCCCAAACAACACTCGAACCCCAACTTACGCGCTACACCTTTTATTTCCGACACCATTAACTTAGTTTCACTCAAAAACACCACCATAGGATCTTTGGAAAGGATCACTTTCCTCAATACCGGAACTTTTCGGGGGTTCCCAAGCCCCCGACAGTTCAAACTTAAACAACTCATTGGGCTCGGCGGGGCTGCTCCACTGCAGCCTCCACCGATAAATTAGTTGTGATAATCTCCTCTGGTAACTCAGTCAACCTCCTTGGCTTTCTGTTGTGCATGTACTCCGTTTGTTCCATATCCATCTCCAGCTCTCGTTTATGACCGGAGAGAGTAGGTATCCTGGGTGGCGAGCCCGCCCCCTCTCGAGCCACGCGTTTCCAAGAGAATTTCCGGCCCGATCCGATGGTAGGCTGTAGGTTTTGGATTGAAGGGATGCTCTGTGGTCTGGGCTGGGTGATTTGGTCGCTGGGGGGAATAGATGAGGCCGGGGGAATTAAAGGCATGGTGGAAGACAAATGGATCGAGGATATAATTGTGTTTGATAAATCATGAACGTGTCGGTCAAGCTCGGACTGGGAGATGGAAAGGGAGGTGAATATTGTATTAAAGATCTGGGCTGTTGGGATTGTTTGGGTTGTTTGGGAAAACACAGCCGTGGGCTCGCGCCTAGGATTGGTGAGGACGGGTGTTGGCTGGAAAAGGTTATTAGATGTGGTGAGAGTGGTAGTAGACTGGGGCTGGCTAGAAGCCGGCGGTTGAGGGCTGGGGAAAGTAGGAGGGTTTGTGTGTGTGGATATATGGGGGCTTTGTGAGGCAGGGAGGCCAGGGGTGTGGATAGCTGGGACGAAAAGTATATCAAATTTCACCCCTCTCGGGCGCCGCAGCGGTGGAGCTTTGAGCTCCGGACCATATGGCAGCGGGCTCTGACTCTGATTATTCAACATATCCCTATCTTGTTTCGCGCATGATTTGATAAAATGGCCAATAATTCCACGCCCAAAACAGTAATACGGCAAGTTCTCATACTTAACAGGGATTAGGACGGGGTCGTTTCCAAAACTCACAGATACCTCTTTCACAAGTGGTTCGCCTATGTCCACCTCTATCTTACATCGCAGGAATTGGGTTGGATTGGCGGCATCAGGCCTTTCATAAGCCAGCAACGTCCCAAGTTTAGAAGCCACTCGTTTCAGGATGACCTCGTTCTGGCATGCAACTGGGAGATCATAGATGCGTGTCCAGAAGGATGCACGAGTGATGGATACAGTTGATGGTTGTTCCAGGCCAGTCAACGCTCTAATAGAAAAAAGGGAACCGTCAAAATGCCAAGGCTGGTTATTCATCACCCACTCCCTATCCGCCATATGATCAAAGGTGAAAAGGAAGACACCACCCCCCCACTCACGAGCAGTCAGTTTCCCTTTTGGCCGAAAGGCTTTGGACATCACATCAATGAGCGCGTAACTGTTCACCGGCTTGGCAGTGCAAACTCTCCCAACTAAGCAGACTGGTACCGTTCCAATGCCCTGATCAACCCCCTCCTTCCAAGCACACATATCCCCCAGATCTAACACATCCGCCTCCAATGTATCCGGCCCACCGTGAGCGGCCATTGTAAGCGTGAGGATCCCGGAGAGGAGAGGCTATAAGGTCCTGTAAAAAGCGCAGCCACAAAGAAAATCACACAACGTAAGGGCACCCGTCAGAGTCAGAAAGCAAGATAACCAAAACCCTACTCAAGGATACAATAAAACCAGAGTAAAAGATCGACACAAAGGAGAGAGATATGATTGAGACGATCCAACAAAACGAAAGATAACAAGAATCCGAATGATTCGACCGCGCCGCGGGCCAAAACCCTAACTGTATCCCAAGAGATGAGAAACCCTAGCTCCTAACCGAAGGAGAACCCTAATCTGAAAAGTATTTTGAAAGATAAAAAATTTAATTTTATGATCTTATGATTTTGCAAGATTTTATCATACCTAATTTAATAAAAATATAAATTTTATTACGTTTTTCAATTATTTATTTTACATTCTTTTCAAATATAAAACCATAATAGAATTATTTTAAATTTATTTTTTAAATTTTGGATGTCACATTATTCAGAATTAAAAAAAAAAAAAAAGCCTCAATTTTATTTCTTAAAATTTTAAATTATAACTTTTTTTAACTTGAATTTATAAATATATATTAAGCCTTAATTTAAAAAAAAAAACATAAAAAGTAAAGAAAAGGTCACCTAATACAAAATACTCGTGGGATACTCAAATTTCAGAACATTAAGGCTGCGTTTGGTTGGGTGGATTTGGACTTATGAATTTCAAATCCATAGTCCAAATTCATTATGCATGTTTGGATAGTGAATGAATTTCAAATACTTAGATTTGTGTCCACACATTTTTAGTTAAAATTGAGAAAGATTTCAAATCCTCACTAAAACCATGTCATTTGAAATCCATTAATTTTTAACTCCCTTAATTTGAAATGCCTTCTCAAATCAAATCCCCCAAACCAAACACAACCTAAAGTAATATTACATGTACTGAGTTAGAGTTTGACAAGGATGGTTTAAAAAGGGAGCGACTTTTCAAGCGTGGAGACGTGAATTCAACTATTTTCATGTGCAAAATTTGATACATTCAAAATCTCTTCCATAGAAAACGACACTTCATTAAAGACTAACACATTTCGAGTTTTTCATAATTTTCATATCATACATTGCCATATTAGTTCGAATATCTTCCTCCTCGTCGCATCTTTTCCATAATTGCAGAGCTCCAAAAAATTATGCTTATGGGTTGACCGAAAACAGTATTGGGCATTCTAACCAATTACAAATGTCCAGTCCACACCAAGAGATCTTCCATCCTGCTATTGTTTGAATACCATCAAAATGATATCTCCTTTACACTCAATATAATCAATTTATTTATTTTATTTATAAAAATTTGCAAAAATATCTTTAAATGCTTCATTCATTACATTTTTTTAAACCGTACATTAAAAATTAGATGCAAACATTTCTTATTATAATGTCTCAAGATTGTGATGAGAAATTAATTCAAACTTGGTGTAAACCAATTTCTTCCAACCGTTTCTTGCTAGTCTGAGATAGGGATTATAGATTTATTTGTATTTCGTATCGTGGTTCTCATCAAATTGGTGCTTTCATTGAGAGTATTCGAGAATCACGATCGTCATGGTAGGAACTCATCGGGAACGTATTGAGTTACTAGAGACAAGATTTCATCAAATTGAAACAAGATTCAAAAGTATCGATCGAACCATGTCCAAGATGAAACGAATGATGTCGAAATTGTTAGACAAGAAATCATCAAGAACCGGATCAAGAATCAAGTCAAGTTCGTCATCTGAAGAACACCGCATGTTCGGTACAAGCTCCAACGAAGGGATGAACCCGACGCCCAAGGAGGACGGGGGAAGAAAAATTAGAACAAATTGTGGTTATGATGGACCACCAATTTTCAATGAATATTTTGATGAAAATTGCGGTTATGATGTACCACCAATTTTCGATAAGTTTGTTGATATTTTAGTTGATGATGGAGATGGAATTGATTGCAATAGGCAATCTGGAAGTGTAGTGGAAGAGATTGAAATGTTTCAATGTAAACTGAAGTAAGTAGAAGAAATAACATTTTTTGAAAAAAGAACCAAATTCACAAGATCTCAAGGGAAAAAGGTTCAGATCATGGTTGAGAAAAACTGTTCGAGATTGTTGGGAAATTTAGCATTGATTTACATGCAACACAAAGACTTCAAATTTGCCGAAAAATATTACAGAAAAGCACTTTCGATTGAACCGGATAAGACCAAACATGTTTTCTTGATCAACGCCGGTGGATCGGACTCCGATAATTCTGAATTCATGATTGAGGACAAAGATGTTTGTGAAGGAGATGAGAATGATGAGAAATTAATTCAAGCTTGGTGTAAACCAATTTCTTCCAACCGTTTCTTGTTAGCCTAAAATAGGGATTACGAATTTATTTGTATTTCGTATAGTAATTCTCATCAGATTACTGTCTCAAAATTACTCTCACCCTATTCATATGAATAAAATTAATACCCTCACGAAATTTCACTTAATCACCCAATATAACTCTTTTGAACCCGGTTCACGTGAGAAGTTTGAACAATTCAAAGCATTGGCATAAAAAAACGTACTTATAAAAACGTGCATGCGAAGTGACAATGTTTAAATCGTGACATTCGTGCTAAATAAATACTACAAAAATTGCCATATTCTAAACTTGATTTTCCAATTCTTTGGAGCTAATGAAAATCCCATGAAATCCATACGGCACTCTCGACGGAAGCTTCACACAGCTTTCAAGCTTTAACGTCACCGCATTCACAATCTGCAGCTCCGATTTCCCCGCATTTTCGTCGTGAACAAATACAATAACGTAACCCTCATCTTCTCCGCCGGAATCCGCCTCACTCGGCACGAAAAACGGTTCTCCGCCGAACCTACTGCCGCCGTAAATAAACTTTTCAACAGATCCGGTAACAAGATCCACTTTCGCGAAACCCGAAACTCTCGGCCACGGCTCAGCAATCGCGAGATACACGTATCTGGTTTTCCGGCCCAGCCGGCTCCGGTTCACCATTCCGGCTTCCAGGTTCATTTGCTCCGGCGACGGAATTACCAGCCGCCGTGTGGATTTGCCGGTTTTCAAATTCAGCCGCATTTCCGTCAACACGCTCGTCGGATTTACGCCGCGGTCATTGAAGATTGAATCCGGCGGAGTCATACATGAGCCGATCACAACTAATTCATCACGATTTCCGTCGTGTTCTTCCCACGCGTTCGAAATGTGGAAACAGAAGGTGTTTGGGCAGTCGATCCACGTGATTCGATCCGAATTGCGAGCGTTTTTTGGTAAAACTCCGAATCTGGATCTCTTGTTCTTATCGAAGATCAACGGCGATCCGCCTTTGATCATTTCGTGAAGCTTGAAAACAACTTGTTGATCAGGTATGATTACGAAATTTTCAGTAATTGCAAAATCGTGAATCATAGTAGGGACATTTAAATGTATATCAATTTCATTTGTTTTGGTACCATCGTTTGAAAATTTGAAGAATTTGAGATGCGGCTTCCGAACGACGTCGTAGCTTAACGCGAAAAGCTCCCCCGAAACCGGGTCGATTTTCGGGTGGGCCGTCATGGTATTTGTATTCCTCATTTGCGACCCGAAATCGTATCGCTTTATCGTTTCCAAATCGCCGTACGTGTTTATTCGAACCTGATACGGAAGATCATCTTCTGACATAGCTAAAATTCTGTTATTGAAATATAATAAACCGGCGTTTGCAACCCCGGTTCCCTGCCGGTTTTCGATTAACCCGAATAGCCCTCGGGCGTGGAATAGCATCAACCGGGCTATGCCCGGATACCCGTGGAGCTCTCCCATGGTTTTTGGGAAAACGGGTCGGCCCATTTTCCGTTCTTGGATCAGCCTCTGTGTCTCCGTGAACCGGCACGCGTAGCTAACGGAGTTTTCCGCCGCGTTAAATTTGACGGCGTGGATCATGCCGTCGCCGTCGAACAAATGGTGGCCGGAGAGTGGCTCGTGCAAAGGGTTGGCGCCGTTTCTCAAATAAACGCCGTTGATGCATTCAGGGATTGTGCCGGTGACTTGAAGGTTGTGCGTCACGGGATTTTCCGGTACCGGAGCGAAATTTCCGGCGATTTGGTGGAGAGGGTCGGTGTTTCTCGGCCGTTTGCGGAGGCGCTCTCTCGAAGCCAAAGCAGTTTCGGCGGCGTCAAAAGCTCTGGCAGCAGCTCTTTGCAGTAAGTTCCAGTGCGGCGGCGGCGCCGCCGGGAATTTATTTCCCGGGAAAGTGGGTGTTTGTAGGACAGAGGTGATTTTATTTTTACCTCTTTGGGTTGGTTTTCGGATTGAAATTGAGTTTGAGGGAAAAAAATCAAAGCTAACTAAAGAGGTTGATGAGAGTTGGAGTATAGGCAATGTATTCAAATTTGTTATTGCCATATTTTGCAAATTGCAAGTTTATGTAAAGAAACAAGAGAAGTGGTTATAGGAAGAGAGGTTGGAAGGAGAGATTGGGGAAGGTGATGTTTAAATAGATTTATGATAGCTCAAATGATATTACCTATCATTTTTTATGTCGACATGCATCGTCTGGTCCGAACAAAATTAAGAATTTTAACAATATTAGAGTTTGATAATTAATCTCTAAAGTTTGAATAAAATCTTCAATGTTAAAAAAAATTGAAAATTAAGATAATCCTTGGAGTTTGAAAAATAGTTTTGACGACACGGATCCATGATAACTGTAGATAGTAAACCGTTGAAAGACGAGTTGTAAAATAAGTATAAATTGTTTTTACACTTCCGATAAATATTAATTTTGTATTGGATTTTTACATGTACATGACCGTCATGTGTAGGAGGGGGATCGTTAGATCTCACACACCCAGCTCCTAATGGTCGACCCACTTCTGCGCGTGACGGTCATTAACAAGATAATCTAATTCCCGTTCTAATAACGTGGTAATTTGTTTTTCTAATAAAGCGAATTGATAAATTTTGATATTGTATTGAAGTGTAGTCCCATCCCTCTGAGTTTTATGTTATTCTATTTTCTAAATAAGTCATGCGGCTCGATTTTTAAGGTTCACAATATAAGGTACAATTCGAAATGTTGTAGTAAATGCATGCACTTAGTTTCTTATACTGTAGCATGTTTTTTATGTTATTTTATTTTCACCACGTTGGCAACATGAGTCATGCTATATTCGAATCTTAAGGTTCAACATTGAGGGTGCAATACCAAATCATGTACGAAATACATGCACATTTTATTTTAAGGAAAATATATGCACTTGATTTCTGCAAATACAGGTGACAATACTGCCTCCGTTCGTACTGGGGTATGGCAATACACAGATAAAAATGAAAAGAAAAAAAGAGATAGAAAATAAAAACGTAGAGAGGATAGTCAAGTGTTGATTTTTTATTTTATTTTTTTTAATTATATACTATGTAAAATAATTTTTATAAATATGTATATAAAAAATAAAAAAAAATCTCCAATGAAATCGAGCTTTTTTTCCCCTCAAAGATCATTTCGATTCTTTATCCTATATCTTCTGAATGTTTTCATGATTTCCAAGAAAAAACTAAAAAAAAAAAAAAAAATTACATTATTTATCACAATGATTTACTATTGATAAACAGCTAATTCACTAATCAATGAATTATAATTTAACGCATCACCTAGACCATGTATTTGTTTATATAGGAGTAAATATATTTATGACCCTTCACTAATACATACTCTTTTAAAAGTTCTCCAAGGCCAAATATGTATTAGTGCTTATTTGCAAACAAAAAAACATTTCTGTTCAGAATAATAAACCTTACATTTCGATCAATTTTTATTCAAAGTGATAATATGTTACTAAAAGAACAAAATCGGTAAATAATAGTGTGACGGAGTATAAAAAAAAATTAAATACTCCATTACTTTCTGTCATGTAGGGCAAAGTTGTAAATATTAGTATAGATGGAAATATAGAGAACTTAAAGTTGTAGAAATATTAATGGATATAATGATATAAAATATTGATATCAGCAAAATTTTAAATTTATATATGAAAATTTAATTTACTTTTTTTCTTTTTATGAATGTTTAAGATTTTCATAATTTAATTCTTGTGATTATTTCAAATGATCGGATTGAATCTATTAATTAGAGTTTGAGGATGTGTGCAAGGACAAAACAGTGTTTTCAACATTTAAAAAAAAAAATTATATCTCCAATCAAACAGTTCTCTTAAAAAAAAATTGATACACATTATATTAAAAATAATCAATTGTAAAAAATGATATGTATTAAAGATTAAGTAGATTGAAACATCAGTGAAGCACAAAACGTAGAATAGGAGAATCAAACCGAATATGTAGAAAGTGGAAAAAAGATTATAAACACCACATTGATGTGTTAATAGTTCACTAGAGTGAAACATGAAAAATAAATACATAAAATCTAGTATGCACTCGCGTTGTGCACCCTAGTCCATGTTGCACTTTTCAGTTTACTGACTTACACTTTTTGGTAAATGGTGTTGCACTTTTTAATTATTATACTAAAAATATTATTATACAGTTTAATAATTTAAAAGTGCAACACCATTTACCAAAAAAATGTAAGTCAATAAAATTGAAAAGTGCAACATGAACTAGGGTGCATAACATGCACTCGAGTACATACTAGACCAACCCAAATAAATAATAGAACAAACATTATTTTATTGTCATGTAATGTTTTCACGTGTCAATCAAGGTGAGACATGATGGAATTTAACAAACGAATTGTTTATTGACAAAACAAAATGTTAATTTTTTGTTCTTATTTTCATTTTATGAATATTAATATTAATATATATAAGCACCACGTTGGCAACATGAGTCATGCGATTCGATTTATAAGGTTCAAAACATAGGGTGCAATACCAAATGTTGTAGGAAATACATGCACTTTGTTTCTTTCTTATCCTATACCACAAATTAAATTATCTTATTTTCATTTTGTTAATGTATAAGATTCGATATTTAAGGTTCAACATTCTGGGTGCAATACCAAATCATGTAGTAAATACATGCACTTAACCTCTTCAAATGCAGGTGACAATTAATATATGGGGGATTTATTTTTTAAAATTATTTTTTTTTATCAAGATGGTGATGGAATTCAAGGCTTTATTCTTGTTCGAAGGTATATTTCAGATTTATTAAAAAAAAAATTAACATGTTTTACTTTTAATATTTCATATTGTGTTTCACAATATAATTTATTGATACGTGTCATGTCAAAAATTAATTAACGTCTCATGATAATTGAAGTCACACATGTAAAAAATTTTGTAGGGTGAAATATAAAAAGTAAAAACGGAGGAATTGGTCTATGCATTAATACGTGAAAAGATTTCAAAGCGACGTGCAATGATGCAATGAGTCTTTCCTTTTGATTTTTTTTTACTCCCTTGGTACAATTTTATTACTTTTTACTATTTTTTGGATGTTCTAATTGTATTTTCTATTCACTTTGTTTTCACTCTTACAACCCTAACTTATTTATTCAAATTAACATTCATGTTATTTATAAACAATCATTTTATTCATAATTTATAAGTAGACTCCAAAACATTTAATCATATTCCCGGCCCAACATATTACATATCTATTTTATACATAAACTAATTAATACTTTCATTTATTAAAATTTATGCTAAGGGAAATGAGTATTGTGAAATTGGACGAAACTTTTGCTCTCTCTCATAGGAATGTGAAAATTAAGTCGGACTGTCGTTAAAAAGTATAGATTCGAAAATGGTTGTTAGATTCAATTAAGTTTAATCTGTTAGTATATATGTCCTATAGACAATCATTATAAGGACATTGTACTTGATCATGATCATATTCAGTTATTTAAGTATTATTGACGTTAGTAATAATATTTGGTGATACACTTATAGAATGTTATGTTTGATTGTTTGCATTTATTCTTATATGTGTTCCCATTAACCAATGATGTCATTGTGATGTGAGATCTCGATTGGCTATATCATGGTTCTTAAAGTAGCCCCAATCAAGGATCATCGAGATTGAGATATCGATGATGCGATTGAGATTGGTGTGCGATCTGCATCATATCCTTAGAGGATGTAGTGGTTCTCACAACTACGAGATACTAGGTATCTCATGATGGATGCACGAATACTTTGAGAGTATTGGCTTGCCCAATCGAGAAACCGTTTGGTGTATTCTATTTACGTGTCTACGGGAATATCGATTTGTGAAGAAATGTAATGTCCTTTGACTTGATGTCAATACACGCGACATGTATGGCGTGATGGGCTTTGACCATGACCAACTCTTGCACTCCTAACGGGGTAGATTAGGCATGTGTTGGGCACACCATAAAGTACGTGTGCGCGGTAGTTGAGCCAAGAATATGATTCATTCCTCAAATAGATTTAGAGAGAATACTCGTCTTCTCATAACTAATTGGATCATTAAGCATTGGCCAATGCACGTCACATTTGGAATGGTGTTCAAATGCGACAATGTGATCAATTAGTATAATGAGATAACATGATTAAATTATTGGAATAGACACCATCATGTTCTAGATTTAATCGGAGTATTCGTGAATGAAAGGATCATATCATTGTGAGCTTCACATTACAGGTTGTTGCTATTTTCTCGCAACGTACCTCACATATTGAGATTGTCTGGTTCATTGTCTAGGGTTCTGGTAATTAAGACCGTTAGTTTGACTAATCGCTTGATATGTGAGGGCCTATGTGTCACACAACAAGTAGTCTTAAGTTACGAATTAAAGTTGGATGAATTAATTATTTGATTTGATCAAGATATTTAATTTATGGAGAAATATGGAATAATTCTATTGGATATAATTATAATTTATTTAATTAAATTAGATTTAATTAATAAGATGATATATTAGATATATCATAAATATGGTAAAATATATACTTGGGCTCAAGCCCATGTGCACAGATAGGGTTTCTGTTTTACTATATAAATACCTCTAGGGTTAGAGGTTCTGAGTTAGAACAATTTATCACTCATAATATTTCTCCGGTTCTCTCTATAGAATTCTCCTAGCGAATTCTTTTAGAGAACTCCAATCTAGATCACAAGTTCGTAGACGAGGATTACGTGGATACCGTAGTAGAGGATCAGCATCTCGCATACGAATTATTGTAAGGAATATTAATGTTTTAATTATCCTTCAATTATGTTATATAGTCATATCAGGAATTTGTGTTGGTGAACAAAATTTTAAACTTCCGCTGCTACGCACATGGTGTTTGTACCTCAAAATACAACAGAGAGTTTGCAGGGATAAAGTCGAACACCTTGTCCTTTTTTTTTCTTCGACAAAACCGCATCTGAAATGTTTTGAGGACCGCCGATCGCGGCGGAAGAACGTGGGTCGAAGATTCGGCAAGTCAGCATGGGCCGTGGTGATCGAATCTGGAATCACGCAAGCAGCAACAACGTGAAGGTCCAGGGGCTTGCTTTGGAGAATTTGATTCTCTAAAGGGGCCTATATGCAAAACTTATGATTTTAAAAAAAAAATACAAACTAATCCATGTATTTATAATTTAATAAATAATTCCAGAAATTAATTAAGGGCCTGTTTGGCTAGAATAAATTTTGGAAATTTGAAAATTGAATTTAAGGGGATGTTTGGTTGGACCAAAATCCTAAAAATTTTATAAAATAAATTTTTGGGCAAAATAATTTTGAGAACAATTTTAGAATTAACTAAAAGGCTTGGAGCTTGTTAGTATTTCTAATTTTAGCAATATTTTACCTAAGAATTTTATTAATTGCACGTTTATTTGATTTATGTGCTAAATCTTATTATTTTCTTTATTTATAATATTTAGAATTTTTATAATAAAGCATGAGAACTTGATTAATTGTTTTACCTGTCTAACTGTCTATGTGAATTGAATTTACATTATTATTTAGAGTCCGCGTTTATTGTCTGGGTAGGCGGCGCTCAGTATTTGTCGGACTGCATTTATTGTCTGGGTAAGAGGCGCCCAGTACTTGTCGGACCGTATATTTTATGTTTGGGTAGGCGGCGCCCAGTATTTGCTCTTATCTGTTTGAGCATGTATAATTGGATCTTGTTTAAGCAATTAAATACCCCGCTTTGAAATGTTCCTCAACTAAATATGGTTTTCATTTAGAATGAAAGATGTCTTCCATCATAATTAAAAGGAGACTGGAGATTTCATTCCAATGAGTATTTAAGACCCAAGTCTTTTGCTCGGAGTTACGTCTAACAGAACTTTTATAGGGGCATGTGATGTCGCCGTGTGATGGTTGTAAACCACCTAAGTTGTTTCACTAGCCCAAGCAAGAGAATAACAAGGGGACATCGATTGAACTAGGTTCAATCAACTAGGAATTGTAGAAAGTGCAATTGGTATTGAGACCTACCAGTTCTATCATTACAGTATTCAGCCCAAGCAGTTGCTGTGATAGTATGAATGTGGATCCTAGTCCATTATGATTTATATTAGATATAAATTCGTACTCTTCCGATGAGGTCGTTGAGTATGTGAAAATAATGGAGACAAAATAAATATAAAAGCCGTGTTTATTTTGATTGCTGAATATTGATCATAGAAATTATGTGTTTTAATTCCCGTTCTATTATTTCTCTAGGTTAGTTGAAATGAATGATTTACAGTTGAGATTCGCACTGAAATCTGAAAAATTGGCTGGGCCAAATTTTCTGGATTGGCACCGAAATATGTGTTTGGTGCTAAGGCAAGAAAAGATTGAATACGTGTTGGACACGCCAATCCCAAAAATCCCAGAACCTGGTTCTGCTGAGCTTGTTAAGTTTGACGTTGCTGCTCAGAAGAAGCATCAAGATGATGCAGGACATGCGCAGTGTGTGATGTTGCTAGGCATGACCCTTGAACTTCAGAGGCAACATGAGAACATAAGTCCCTTTGAGATGCTCAAACATCTGAAATATCTATTTGACTCTAAATATCGTTCAGAGAAATATGAGGTCATGAGAGATCTGTTCAGGTGTAGAATGTACGATGAAGGGAAGGTCTCACCTCATGTTTTGAAGATGATAAGGCTAATTTAGAAACTAGGAACCCTAGGCATTAGTCCAGGGGACGATGTCTCCACTTATGCCATTCTTCAATCACTTCCGGATTCTTTTTCTAGCTTCATAGTGAACTATAATATGAATCAGACGGAAGCAACGATGCCTGAGCTGCACAACATGCTCAAGACTTTTGAAGTAACTACTTCTAAGGAAAGGAATGTGCTCATGGTGAGCTCATCTGCTAGATCTGACCCTAAGGGAAGTAAGAAGCAATTGAACAAGGCAAAGAAAAACGCCAAGTCTAATTCCTTGAAACCTAAAGGTGGTGTTCAAAAGAAAGAGAAAGGGGTAGATAAGGATATGTGCCTCTACTGTAAGGAGAAGGGGCACTAGAAGAAGGATTGCAAGGTTCTGGCTGCCGAGAAGAATGCACAAGGTGCTTCTGGCAGTGGAACAGGTATGTTTGTTATTGAAATAAACATGTTAACTAACAATTCTAACTGCTGGGTATTAGATACCGGATGTGGCTCACACATTTGTACGAATGTGCAGGGTCTTAAGGAAAGCAGAGCGGTTAGACCGGGTGAAGTCGTCCTATGCGTGGGAATGGTCCGAATGGAGCACGAGTTGCTGCTGAGCGCGTAGGGATATATAGTATAGACTTACCTAGTGGTTTTAGACTAGAACTTAATAATTGTTATTGAAAGTGTGTTGTATAGTGTTTAAGTAAAAATATATTAATGTTGCACAAAATGTTGAGACAAATAGTGCAACAATGACTCTAATAGAATATCAGAAATAATGACACACAGCGGAAGACTTGAAACACTAAAAACAACGAGACACAATGGAAATATTTTTCATATAGATTTTATAAATAAAAATCTATGCGAGGCTTATGGCGAAATATCAATACTTATCTTCGAGTACATATGTTGTGTGAAATGTTACAACAATAACCTTCACAACTGAAACTACAAACGAGGCAGGTGCCTTGTTTTGAAAACGGACTAATTGTATAAATTACACACTGCCGAAATGCTAGTCCTATCTATGATTACACTCTCAATAGATAATGAAAAGCACACAGTCATACGGGTGGGATACTTCGTATGAACTAAAAGGTATAACTACTGGCCACAATTCCTAACAGGGATGAACACTCAGTCTAGGAGATTGATCGAGTAGTACACACTGAATTATGAAGCCATCCTTCGGTATTTATAGAGTGAAAAACGAATTCTAGAGGCTTCCATGTAAGATCCTATTTTTTAGGATCTCAACTCCCATGATCTCTCTAGATCTTTCTGTAGGTCCCTAGTTGAGTAGATAATATTGAGTAAGCTAAGAAAACGTCTAGAGGGGGGTGAATAGACTTTTCTAAATCTTTCAATATATCAAAGTACACAATGCGGAATTATCAGATTAACGATGAGCCCAACAAATTTATACTCAACTAATTTCGAATTGAACTTCTGTATGAACACTTAACTTGTCTATTCTATATGTAGATTAATCAATTAAAAAGTAATAAACTAAACACAAATAAAACAGTAAAGTAAACAACACACAAGATTTATAGTGGTTCGACAACTTGTCTACATCCACTCTCACAACTCCAGTTGCGAAATTTTATTAACCGATCTTGTGGCTTTAAGTCCCAAGAACTAAGACTTCGATCTTTTCGATAACACTACCAAGTGTTTCTTCGATCTAACAACTAGCTATTTACAAGTAACTAGCGACTTGATTAAAAAAACTTGTAAAAGAAAAACTTCTCTTAGTTCAGTAGTAGCCTTCTGAATTTGACTTATCTTCTCGCTTCAACTTTCTGAACTTGAACTCTGTGAGCTTTCTTTTGCTTTGAATATCTCTTAAAACGCTTCAAAATCTCGTAGTAACAGTAGTCTTAAATCGTTGAATACCTTGAAGTATTTATAGACTTCTGAATATCAAGAATAGTTTGTTATCCAACTGACTTTCTTGATAACTAACTCTTGTAACTGTTTCTTCTTATCCTTCCAACGAGTTTCAGTTAATTAGTTATTCCATAACTAACTCTTCAATATATCTTTATCCTCATATGCATTTCTTGTCTTTAAGTAACTTCTTTCTTCTATGCGCACTTGTCTAGTCTGGTCTTCCATACTTAAACAAATTCTTCAGTCTTCATAACTCATCTTGTCTTGTCTTGCGCACCAAGTCTTCTTCTCTTCTGTCTTCAGTAGAACCCTGCTTGTTCTATCTATCTAAGCTATCTAGTCTATTACGTTACTTTAAGCTTTATAACTCAGCTTAGTCATCCTAAATCTATACATCAATACAAGAATATAAACATAAGCTTCTATACAAAATTTCAAGCTTATCATAAAACCTAACAAAAACATAGCATAGTACTTATAAATCGTACTTGTCTTTTCTTCTTTTTATACTTAAACTTTTCTCTCATATTTAAACTTTGTACTCTACTTATCTTGTTCACAAGACGACTTCCATAACTAGATCAGTCCATACTTAGAAATATATTCAAGTCCTCTTTTTGGCTTATGAAAACTACTTATCTTTGTATTAATTAGGACTTATATTAGAATTCATATCCCAACAATTTTCCCCTTTTTTATGAAGCCAAAACTACTTGAATTATTTTAAGTAAATAGATTAGTTAAATAGTTATCTTCTCAAAATATGTTATCTTTTTCATTCATTCAGTAAGATCAGATAGATTACAATTACTTAGCAAAATGAAAAATAAAAATAAGTAAAGTACTTACAAAGCTACTCACTGATGTTATCAACGTCTGGATTTGGAACACAGAATGCATCGAGAATCCTTCTGTGAATATCAGAAATATGATATTCATTGTCGATCTTCTCTTTCTTGAGCAACTCTTCTTCAAACTTCTTCACTTTGTTGAAGTCGACTCTTTTACCAGATCCGAGTAGTGGAGTTTCCCACTTAGGAAAATCAGGAACCAAAATATTGTAACCAATAGCAGTCGCAATGCGCATGATCAAGTTCCATAAATTCATATTTTCATCTTCCATGAATTTGTCAAACATAGCGTATAACTCTTCTTTGCTATCTCCATCACCAAATTTCCTGATAATCCAATGATCAACTTCCTATTTCAACTTGATAATATTCCAAGAATCTCTATGCTCATTGTCAATGATCTTGTCTATGTGAGCATCCTCAATCATATCTGGATCAGCTTTCAACTTTGGCAGCCTTTTGATGTGTTTTCCTAACAACTTCTTGTTAGCATAACGATCATCTTCTATCTTCTGCTTCTTATGAAGAACTTCAACTTCTTCAGCATCGATTCCAGCAAAGATTTCCCCTAATCCTTCTTTCTTTTTCTCAAGATCAAGTTTCCTCTTAACTTGTCTTGTTCTGGTTTGAACATCTTCAATCGCAACAGACTTTCCTTTTATCAGTCTCTTCTGCTCTTCAGCACTTGCACTGATCTGTTCTAGTTCTGCCTTCTTTACTAGTCTTCTTCTTTTCGGTCTACTAGTCTCTTCAGCAACAAGATCTGTCGCAGTTGCAACAGCTTTCATACCTTCCGTCTCTTCCCCCTTTTTGGCTTCATCACTTGCCTTAAGAGTAAAGAGTGAAGTGAAACGAGTCATTTCTTCCTTGACAGCTTGCTTCATCAACTCAACAGCTCTATCAATTTGTTTCTGTTGACTCTTATCTTGCATCAACTTGTCTAACTGAGTAGCAACTAACTCCAGCTTCATAGTAGACAAGTTCAATTCATTCTTAAAATGATTTGCAGTTAAATGAAGTAACCTGTTTTGTTCTGTCATCTCCGTCATTAGAGCTCTTTCTTGCACTAATTGCTCATTAGCTTCTCTTCGTTGTGCATCAGCAATATCAATTTTCACACGATAGAGTCTCTCCATCTTCTTTGATTCTTGAGCTAAAACATGTGCAAACTCAAGTGAACTTTTCTCAGAATACTCAACTTGACTATGCAAGAATTCTTCCAACTAAGTAAACATCTCCTGTCTGAATGTAGCATCCATCTGATTTACTTCATCTACAATCATAGCTTTTGAATTCTCCACAAGAGACATATTCTGATCTATCAGAGCCTTCTTCACATCGGACTTTAAGAACTCATCTATTGAAGACTTAATCAAATTGTGCAAGTCTTTCTTCAACTCATCAATAGATGCGGACGGCACTGATTGCGACGGCATGAGATCAGTCTCCATGGGAATAACTTCTGACAATTCCATTTCCTCAAGAATTGGAATATCAATCAACTCGTCTTCCATCTCCATAGCTAAGACCTCGTCTTCAACTATCTTAGGAAGATCATCTACAACAACTTGTGCAATAATAGGATAGTAAGGTATAATGGCTAACCTTGCTTCCCTTTCTCTTCTTTTAGCATCTCGTTGATCCTTTTGAACCAATTCAACTAGTCTGGCAGTGTAAGCACACGTTTCAAACGAAAAATACTTCTCCAGCTGTCTGGTAATCTGTCCAACATTACATCGTGGACCATGTGCATGCTCAACTTGGAATATGAAAATCATTCCTCGTAGTTGATCAGAACAGTTGTCTAGATCAATGATTGGATCAGTATGCATGAAATCATCTTCAGAATACTGAATGCCAATTTCCGGATAACTTGATGATAAAACATCATCGGGAATGTTCAACATCTTCTTGACAAGATTAGTCAAGGCTCTGGGTGAAAGTAATTCAAAATGCTTTCTGACTCCACTTGTCTCCTTCTGTTCCATCTTGAAAATTGGAGATTCCACTCATTCCGGATACAACTTCAAAGAAATCTTCACACGGACCTTCTCGTAGAGCAACCCATGTGCAAATTCAAATCATCTTTTCATAAGCTTCAGATTCAGTATCTATTTCCATAGACGACAACTTCTTCCTCAGGTTCTTAGTCATCTGTGCCCGGAGTCTCTTCTCCCTTGCGCACATTGGATAATGAACTAAGTCTGGAAATCTATTCGAGAGAGGGGTCTGAGTAAGTGGGGTCCTTAACTCAGTAGTTGAAGTGTCAACTAGTCGAGTTCTCTGAATAGATGGGTTAGATGGGTCAACATATTCTGTTGTGGGTGTGGGAACATTTTGGATTGTGGTTTCTTGGGGCTTTAACGTGGCTTGGTTTGGTATATCAGCCGTAGGAGTATCAGCTGTTGCATATATAGTAGTGTCTTGGCTAATGTTTGACCTCAGCGGTTGAACGATCAACGGAGTGGTTCGGGACAAAGGTTTGGCACGAGATCGAAGTGATCTTGCCTTGGTTTTCACAGGAATATCAAGAGGAATAGAAATAGCACGAGAAGAAGAACTAACCAATTCAGTATTCTCTTCTGGTGGTGAACTCGACTCAACTCTCACCAGACGGTAAGCTTCCGCATCCTCAACTTCTTTCTCCGAAGCATTATCCGATTGAGTTTCCTCAGAATCATCAACTGGATCAATCATCGCTTCTTCTGACACATAGACAACCAAAGCTCCACTAGTTCCAGCTTCGTCTTCTTCAGCACTAGACGAGTTGGCTTCAATCATCGCATCTTGTGGGTTAATCTGAACTTGCCCACGCTCAAGAGCCCTTTGCTCTGCTTGTCTATCAAGAGCGTCTTTCTTTAGATAATGTTTCAAAACATGAAACGGCTTACCCTTGCTCCAGTTCGTCTTGTTTGGAAGTAAGACGGGTAGAAGTATACTGATCATGTTTCCAAAACTCACAACTGCAGACACCACCCATTCTCTAGCATCGGTGTCTACCCTCACATTCTTTTCAAAGTACATCAACCTATCCAAGAATAGTCTGTACCAATTTCCATCAATAATACTATCATAGATAGCAGCCATCACCCTCGCCTTCTGGAGAGTTACAGAATCATAACTTCCAGTTACTCCGAGCAACATTTTGCTTGCAATGTCGAGGAGTGTCTTGTAATTCAATAGCAATTCTTTCTTCTTAACAAACGGAATCTTGCCATCTCGACCTAGCTTCAATTTCTTTCCACAGAATATGCTAAGATATCGCAATTCCTGTCCAGCTCCATAAGTTTTCACATTCATTGAACCCGAAGGTAATCGAAATGTCTCGAACAAAATTTCTCCAGTGATCTCCACTCGGCAACCACCAACAAAGGCTTCAACGGAGTCGCCTTGTCGAGTAGCAGTGGCATAAAATGCAAAAACTTCTTCTTCATAGACCACTTCTGGAAAGGCTTCCAAATAAGGTCTCAGGCCACATCTGAGGCATTTCATCAAGATTTCTTTGTTGTCTTCAGTATGCCTTCCGTTGAAGAACACCGAGCTTTCAACATGCACTTTTCCTTCCGAAGCATACCTTACTAAATCAAACCTTGCTTGCATGTTAGTAGAAATGTCAAACATAGACACAATCGACATGATGAAAGTAATGAATACGATTTCAACATACAAAGAGAGTAGCAAGAAAGAGATTGATTTGCTTGAGATTAGAAAAGTAGAGTAGATCGTGAGGAGTGTTTTTAGGAAAGATCAGTTTTTGACATAACCTCCCCTTTTTGAATAGACGGCCACGATCAATTTGTTTGATCCAACGGTAAAAACCTTTGGAATTCAGTTACATAATCGAGAATATTATGTGATTTGATATTGTAAACTTTGGAATCGAGAGGAGTGTACTCATCTGACCTAGTCCAGTAGGTTCTGGCGTGAACTGGGTGTATACACCTCATTATAAAGAAGTGTACATATCCAGTCTTAGGGTTACCAAAATTTCGCAATTCAAATTACAAGAATACCATTAATTCACAATTTAAACACTTAGTGAATTTAAATCACTAGAGAACTTATCTGGTCTGTCGAGTCTGTTCAGAACAGCTAGTAGACTTCATCTGCACTAGATGAGTTCCCCCTTCGACTGTGCTTGTCTGTCTGATTTTCGAACATTATCAAGTACCTGTCTCATCTTGTGCGACGAATGAGAGTAGATACTAGTAGTAGAATAAATAAATCGAATATCACTCATATGTAGTAATCAAGGTGTCGAACAAGATGACTTTTAACAAACTTAAGAGTCAACATAAGGCTATTTAAGAAATCATAGATTCCCCCTTAAATGTATATTCCCTTAGTATTACCCTCAGCTTTACCAGCTTCCTCATCGGGTTGTTTGGTCATCTTGTCTGACCTTGTGTACCTGTCTTGTTGACGAGTAGACGAGTGCTCTGTTTCTATGGTAACTTGTCTGTTCTTCTTACTTCTTTGTGTTCTACCTATCTGGTTAGTACACAACTATACGCAAGTAGGGTCTAGATCAATTAGTCCTAGACTAATGCATAACTCTCTAAAGCGAGCTTCAGCTAATGGTTTTGTAAAAATATCAGCTCTTTGAATATCAGTGTGAATCTTTTCCATGAAAATATTTTTCTTTTCAACATGATCACGTATAAAATGATGTTTCACATCAACATGCTTACAACGTGTGTGCAGAACAGGATTTTGTGTAATGGCAATAACACTGTTACTGTCACAAAATATGGGAACATTTGATTCATAGATATTATAATCTCTAAGCTGTTGAATGAGCTAAAGTAGTTGACTACAGCAACTACCAGCAGCCATGTACTCGGCTTCAGTAGTAGAGGTAGCCACACTAGTCTGCTTTTTCGAAAACCATGAAATAAGCTTTGTGTCTAGAAATTGACAAGAATCAGAAGTAGATTTCCTATCTATTCTACAGCCACCAAAATCAGAATCAGAGTAGCCACTTAGGGATAAATCATCATTTGAAGGATACCATATATCACGATTGATGGTTCCTTTCAAATATTTCAGTATCCGTTTAGTGGTTTCCATATGACTCTCTTTTGGATTAGCTTGAAATCGAGCACATACGCCAACAGAAAATGCAATGTCAGGTCTACTAGCAGTTAAGTACAGTAATGAGCCAATAAGACCACGATAATATGATTGATCATCACATTTACCGTTCTCGTCTGGATCCATCCTATAGGTGGGTAGCATTGGTACTCCAGAAGATTTGCAAGTGTTAATACCATACTTGTCTAGTAGATTTCTAGTATACTTGACTTGATTTATGAAAATCCCATCGGGAGTTTGTTTTACTTGAAGTCCAAGAAAATAAGTAATTTCTCCCATCATTGACATTTCAAACTTACTTTGCATGAGTGTTGAAAAACTTTCACTCAGCTTTTTGTTGGGTGAACAAAAAATGGTATCATCCACGTAAATTTGAACAAGTAGGATATCCTTACCTTCTTGTCTTCTGAACAAGGTTCTATCGACCTTGCCCTTGGTAAACCCGTTTACTAATAGAAATAGAGATAGAGTATCGTACCATGCTCTTGGAGCTTGTTTCAATCCGTATAAGGCTTTCTTCAACTTGTACACTTGATTGCCTTTCACCTCGAAACCTGGAGGTTGTTCTACATACACTTCTTCCGCAAGAATACCGTTAAGAAATGCACTTTTAACATCCATTTGATATACAGTAAACTTCATATAAGCAGCATATGCAAGGAACAATCTAATGGCTTCTAGTCTAGCAACAAGTGCATATGTTTCATCATAATCCATGCCTTCAGCTTGTGAATAGCCTTGGGCTACTAGTCTAGCCTTATTTCTTACGACTACATCATTCTCATCTTTCTTATTCTTGAAAATCCATCGTGTGCCAACTACATTATGGTGTTCTGGCCTATCGACAAGTTCCCAGATGTCGTTTCGAACAAACTGGTTCAACTCGTCTTGCATAGCGATGATCCAATTACTATCAGCCAATGCCTCATTAACAGTCTTAGGCTCGATAGATGAGAGGAAACAACACCAGCAAAACATAGATGGACTCGTCTGTTCTTGCGACTCAAAGAGTTGTCGTCTAGTCTTTACACCAATAGTAGAGTCACCAATGATATTTTCAGTGTCATGAGCAGATTTCCATGTTTTTCTAGTCTTAGCATGTATACTATCATCATCTAAATCAGCTACAGCATCATGCATTTCAACATCATTTGTATCAGCAGACTTAATAGGAGTAGATGAGTCGACTAGAGCAGGCATGTCAACTGGTCTAGTAGACTTACCTTGAGCACTTACCTTCTCCTTATCATCCGACTCGAGGGCTTTCATGAATGGATTGTAGGCTTGAACAGATTCGTACACATCTGATTCTTTATCAGTTTCGATTGATAGATCGGTTACTTTCTTACTGATCTGGTCGGTAGACGAGTCCTGTCGAGATTCATCGAAAACAACATGTAGTGTTTCTTCCACACATAGAGTAGAGTAGTTGAATACTCTAAATGCTTTGCTAGTTGAGGAGTATCCTAAGAATATCCCCTCGTCTGCTTTAACATCGAATGCATTCAGCTTACTTTTCCCATTGTTATGGATGAAACACTTACAACCAAATATATGGAAATATGAAATTCTGGGTTTTCGACCTTTCCATACCTCGTAGGGCGTCTTACCTAGTGCTTTATTGATAGCACTTCTGTTCTGGGAGTGGCATGTAGTATTGATCGCCTCTGCCCAAAACTTTTAAGGAGTATTATATTCAGTCAACATGGTTCTGCAGGCCTCCTTGAGAGTTCTATTCCGACGCTCAGCTACACCGTTTTGTTGAGGTGTCCTTGCTGCACTAGTAAGGTGCTGGGTACCACGTTTAGAACAAAATTCTTTGATATAGCAGTTGATGAACTCAGTACCCTTGTCACTACGGATTTTGACAATGGACTGGTTCTTCTCAACTTGTATCCCCTTCAACAGATCAGGTAGGAGAGTTTGTGTATCACTTTTCTTGTGTAAGAAGACTACACAAGTGAACTTAGAATAGTCGTCTACCACAACAAGTGTGTACCTTCTACCGTTCAAAGTTGGAGGAGTAATGGGACCATGAAGATCCATATGTAGTAGTTCTAAGACTCTACTTGTTGAGAGAGTTGGAATGGACTTAAAGGAACCCTTTACCTGTTTACCTTTCTGACAAGCATCGCATACATGTGACTTGTAATAGATTTCGTTGGGTATACCTTCAACAAGGTAGTCTCTTGCAATCTTATTAATCATCTTAAAGTTCATGTGACAAAGGCGTCTATGCCAAAGCCAATTGATCTCTTTAGGGTTCTTACTAAGAAGGCAAGTATCCCTTGGACAACTATTTCAATTCACAATGTATACGCTGCCTTATCTTATGCCGACGAGCAGTACAGTATGAGTCCTCTTGTCTATGATCTCGCACTTTTGGCTTTTAAACTGCACTTTGTAACCACGATCACAGAATTGTGAAACGGATAATAGATTATATTTCAAACCTTCTACGTAGGATACGTCTTGTATCTCTACATCTCCATTTCTGATGTAGCCAAAGCCTTTTGTAATGGCCATAGAACTATCACCGAATATAACCCTGGGTCCTTCTTGCTCGCAGTAGCTCGATAGAAGAGCCTTAGTACCAGTCATGTGGTGCGAACAACCACTATCAATGTACCAAGTTTCTCCTACGTACTGAGCCACCCTTCTTATACAAGTCGAGTCGACCCTGCAATGATGATATTTTAATAACTTAGGTACCCTCCTAGTCTATTGGGGTCCTGGGGGGTTAGTAGAGTTTAGAGGAATCCAAATATACATAGGATTTTTGAATAAATTGGACCTTTTAAGCTTCCTACCATGCTTGTTACAAAATAAGACCCTGTTGTCCTTGTCTGGCCTATCATCAGTCCTTGGGTCTACTCGTTTGAGGTAGCCTTTCGAATTAACCTCTACTTGAGTAGGCATAGGCCTTTGATAGTCCGAATAAGGTTTGTATGCATTTGGGCCATACGGTTTATAGACATGTTTAGGTCTTTCCTCTCCTTCAATGTCGTATGATACATGTGGAGGATATAAGACAGGTTGAATACGATATTTTGGAGCAACCTTCCTAGGTCTAGACGAGTAGAGCTGAGACTGTCTTATAAAAGGAGGTCTAGGCTCTTTCCGTCTAGTCTGTACTTGTCTAGAACTTGTCTCTTCAGGATACCAATCCTCGTATCTGACCTGGTTTGGTCGTCCACGATTAGTGGTCCTCTTTTGACTTGTTCTAAACGGAACAGGTCTGTTGTTATCATTCTTTTTACCACCTTTGGTAATCGGAGTGTTAACTCTAGTCTGTTTATGTACAACACCATTGGACGTAGTTCCTATATCATATTCCATTGGTCTTTTTCCTTTATCATGTGTCAAAGAGCTTGAACCAACATCAGTAGGGTTCTTAATGACATGAGTAGGCGAGTCAAGTGTATATGCACCCAACCCAGTCTTGTCATCTGGAGCCCTATACCTATCTGATAGTTTCTGATTAATCACTGAGGATTTAACCAAGTCAGTAAGTTTAAGGTCTAGATTTACGACCTCAGTCTCTAAGAACTTATTGCGTTCTTCAAGCTTTTTGCACTTATTCTTTAAAACATTGAATTCATTTGTCCTAGTAGCATGTGTCTTAAGTAGGTCTTGATACAACTTATCTGTCAACGCACACTTGTCTTTGAGTTGTCTCAACTCTTCTGTCAAGTGTTCGTTTAGGACTGTTATATTAGGATCTACTTTAGACTGAGCTTCCTTAAGATCAATGATTTCTTATTTTAACGCGATGTTCTCGTCGCTGACTTCAATGAATGCCTTGTTAGCAAGTAGGAGGTCTTCTTCTGTCACACCAGTAGAGTGCTTAAGACTACTCCCTACTCCACTATCGGTAGTATCACTTTCATCAGAATCCGATTCATCACATGATTGAAAAGAAGTTGCAGATGATACCTCTTGTTCGATTTTCGCCATAAAGCTTAGGCCATCATCTACTATGAACGCTTCTACTTCTTCACGATCAGAAGGGTAACTAGATTAAGACGAAGGCAACTCATCTGAATCCGTCTCAGGGTCATCATTAGCCATCATTGCCTTCTTACCCCTGTTGTATCTTCGTTCACGCCTTGCTTTACATTCCTTTCGATCATCAGTACTCAGGTCCGGACATTCGTAAATGTAATGACCTGATTTCTCACAGTTATAGCAAAGTAGATCGTTAGTAGACTTTTTCTCAGGAGAATCATCCCTTCTCTTATCTCGTCTATCAAGACGTCTAATCTTCCTATCCTCAGAGTTCCTATCTCGCCTGTTTCCTTTTGAGACCTCAGCTCTCCTTTCGGAAGAGTTTTGATCTCGTCTGGTCTCAGACGAGTCCTTGTTACCAGAACCTCTAAAGTCTTTATAAAACCGCTTATATCTACCATATCGCTTGTTCAGTTTGTCGAACTTCCTAACCATAAAGTTCATCTGATCCTTCAGACTTAGATCAGTCTTGTCTAACTCGTCTTTTATGCTAGCAGACTTAGTCTTAGACTTAGACCTGTCTAATCTAGAGCTCTTAGACGAAGTCGACTTAAAGGCAACATTTTTCGACACAACATTCTTTCTATCACTACTGGCTATATGATCATACTCATCTAGATCGAACTTATGAGCCTTAAGGGTTTGGAACATTGTTTCAGCAGACCATTCATCAATGTCCTGAGTGTTCTTGATGATCATCTTGACCATCTTCCATTTAGCATCAAGACTCTTAAGAATTCTCAAATTAATTTCACGATTAGTGTAAGTTTTGCCCATTACTTCCAAATCATTCATAACACGTGTGAAACGAGTATCTAACTGGTCAATATTTTCACCAGCCTTCATCTTAAATGATTCGAACCTCTGAACAGCAGTGGACAACTTGATTTCCTTGATCAGGGTAGTCCCTTCACAAATCACAGCAAGTCGATCCCACATCTCTTTAGCAGTCTTACATTTTAAAACTTTTCCCAAATACTCGTTGGGAAGGGTATGTAAAATGTAATTCTTTGCTAAACTGTCCAGGTTGTCCAGTCTCATTTCTTCAGAAGTGAGTTCAGACCTGGGTTTTGGGATGAGCACGCCAACTGCTTTTGACGGGTCCAAGGCAACAATGTTTTGAACCATAGTCACGACTGGTCCTTCTTTAATGACAAACACCATCAAATCATGAGTTGAGCTGAAAATGGCTTCCATCCTTAGTTTCCAGTAATCATAGTCCTGAACAGAGAACTTGGGTAGTTTGTTAGCACTGATTTCCATTGCCATACTTTCAAGAAGATTAATATCAAGGTATAGAAAGAAAGTCAATGATACAAGGATTTCAAGAATAGTGATAATAACAAGTACAATCAAGAACCAGGACTTCCCTCAAAGTCCGTAGGGTAATCAAGAAACAGCAATCCAATGAACTACTGCTCTAATACCACTTGCAGGTCCCTAGTTGAGTAGATAATATTGAGTAAGCTAAGAAAACGTCTAGAGGGGGGTGAATAGACTTTTCTAAATCTTTCAATATATTAAAGTACATAATGCGGAATTATCAGATTAACAATGAGCCCAACAAATTTATACTCAACTAATTTCGAATTGAACTTCTGTATGAACACTTAACTTGTCTATTCTATATGTAGATTAATCAATTAACAAGTAATCAACTAAACACAAATAAAACAGTAAAGTAAACAACACACGAGATTTATAGTGGTTCGATAACTTGTCTACATCCACTCTCATAACTCCAGTTGTGAAATTTTATTAACCGATCTTGTGGCTTTAAGTCCCAAGAACTAAGACTTCGATCTTTTCGATAACACTACCAAGTGTTTCTTCGATCTAACAACTAGCTATTTACAAGTAACTAGCGACTTGATTAACAAAACTTGTAAAAGAAAAACTTCTCTTAGTTCAGTAGTAGCCTTCTGAATTTGACTTGTCTTCTGGCTTCAACTTTCTGAACTTGAACTCTGTGAGATTCCTTTTGCTTTGAATATCTCTTAAAACGCTTCAAAATCTCGTAGTAACAGTTGTCTTTCAGTAGTCTTAAATCGTTGAATACCTTGAAGTATTTATAGACTTCTGAATATCAAGAATAGTTTGTTATCCAACTGACTTTCTTGATAACTAACTCTTGTAACTGTTTCTTCTTATCCTTCCAACGCGTTTTAGTTAATTAGCTATTCCATAACTAACTCTTCAATATATCTTTATCCTCATACGCGTTTCTTGTCTTTAAGTGACTTCCTTCTTCTATGCGCACTTGTCTAGTCTGGTCTTCCATACTTAAACAAATTCTTCAGTCTTCATAACTCATCTTGTCTTGTCTTGCGCACCAAGTCTTCTTCTCTTCTGTCTTCAGTAGAACTCTGCTTGTTCTATCTATCTAAGCTATCTAGTCTATTACATTACTTTAAGCTTTATAACTCAGCTTAGTCATCCTAAATCTATACATCAATACAAGAATATAAACATAAGCTTCTATACAATATTTCAAGCTTATCATAAAACCTAACAAAAACATAGCATAGTACTTATAAATCGTACTTGTCTTTTCTTCTTTTTATACTTAAACTTTTCTCTCATATTTAAACTTTGTACTCTACTGATCTTGTTCACAAGACGACTTCCATAACTAGATCAGTCCATACTTAGAAATATATTCAAGTCCTCTTTTTGGCTTATCAAAACTACTTATCTTTTCATCAATTAGGACTTATATTATGATTCATATCCCAACACTTTCCACAATGTTCCATGTCGTTCTAAGCTGCTTCCAGGCTCTTCTAGCACGTTCTCCTAGGTTCTGAAATCTTCTAGGTTCCACACTCTTGTAGAACCTTCTAGATCGCCGCCTGAAATGTGATAGCATTTAGCTCAACATTTAATATAACATTTCTGAAAAAGACTTAGAAAAAATCAAGGAAGGTCAAATTAAGATGTTGTTGATAATGTTAAAGCATTTAAGAGTTAACAACATCTATAATCTCCCCCAATTTGACCTTTCGACTACAACACACCTGATGCACATAAATTTCTATACATACCCAGTATTATGTATTTAGTTGAGATACTAGTCAAGACAATACCTGTTGTAATCGTTTGATCAAATCGAATGAAGATCAAGGATAATCTTACAATGATCCGTGCCATAAGATTAAGATAATTTTATCCAAAATAGAACAAGTATAAATAGTATACTTATTCACAACATATAAACTTACTAAAATCATAAGTTAGATTGGAAGAGAACTTAAGATTTAAGTATGACACAAAAAAAATCAGAAATCAGAGCAAAAAGAACAAAAACAATAATAACAATATATATAACTTTACAAAAATCAAAAGTTAAATTAGAGCATCATATATGAATATGTACTAGATCAACCTAAGACTTATGTAAGACTCAATAAACAGACAAAGCAAAGACTAAATAAACAACAGAGCAAAAAAAATGTGAAAAACAATATCTAACAAAGACTTAAACAATAAGCAGTAAGCAAATGAGAATTAAAGAGAAGTGTACTTCTAAATTATATTATCATCAAAGCAAACAATTTAAGCATTAAGCAGTAAGCACATGATAATTAAAGAGAGGTGTGTAGGTCCCTAAGTTGAGTTAATATCGAGGGAAGCTAAAGAAAATGTCTAGAGGGGGGTGAATAGACTTTTCTAAAATCTTTCGATATATCAGAATTACAATATGCGGAATACGAAATTAACAATGAGCCCAATTAAAGATTATACTCAACTTATTTCGAGAACTCTGTTTCAGTAGTTTACTCAACTAGTCTTGTTCAGTTATGTATGTTTAACAGGTAAACAATCAATCAATTAAAACAAACAAAACAGTAAAGTAAATCAAACACGAGATTTATAGTGGTTCGACAACTTGTCTACATCCACTCTCACAAACCCAGTTGTGAAATTCTTATTAACTCTTCAATCGAGTAATATGTTCTTGTGGCTTTAAGTCCCAAGAAATAAGACTTAGATCTTCTCGATTATATCTCCAGATATATCTTCGATCTTACTAGCTATTTTACAAGTAACTAGCAACTTGAAACAATAAACGAAAATAAAACTTCTCTTCGTTCAGTAGTAGCCTTCTTCGATCTTCACTTGACTTGTGTAGCTTCACTTTCTGAACTTCAATCTCTGAGAGTAATTTCTTCTTTGAATCTTCAATAATGCTTCAATATGTTGTAGTATCAATATTTCAGTAGTCTTTAACTAATGAATACCTTGAGGTATTTATAGACTTCAGATTCCAAGAACTTTCAGTTTGTGTAACAACCTTTTCTTGAAAACTAACTTGTAACTGATTCTTTTTATCCTTTCACGCGTTTCTTCAGTTAATTAGTTATTCCTTAACTAATTCCTTCAAAGTTTATCTTCAACACGCTTCTGTAACTAACTTCAAATTTACCTGTCTTGTAGAGTTCCGCACCTGTCTTGTCCAGTAGTAGTAGACTGCGTCTTCTACTTGTGTTGTCTAGTAGACTTCTTCAGATTACAACACAGAACAAATCTAGTCCTATCATCTAATCCTAACAAGACTATTACATTACATTAAGCTTTTGTTATAAAGCTTAGTCAACTTAGAAAACTATACAAAGAATCTATCTATTACATTTAAAATCATGAGCTCTATACAACAATTATTCATAGCTCAATAACAATCTAAATAGTTAATATAAACATATAAGAAGTAATAATATGATACTAATTATAAGTACTTGTCTTTTCATACGTTAGCTCATGTGAACTCTACTGATCTAGTTCAAGATGATTTCAACTTAACTAGACTAGATTAGTCAACACTTAGAAAAAATTCAAACTTCTTTTGGCTTATCAAAACTGTATCTTTTATATTTCAATCATCATTTAGGACTTGTTTTAGGATTCATATCCCAACAATTTCCCCCTTTTTGATGAAGCCAAAACTTTCTTGAATCTTTTCTCAATAGTAGACTAGTTAAGTAGTTATCTTGTATTTAAACATCAAATAGTACCTTATCTTTTCATTCATTCAAAATATGATCAGTAGATATTACACATACCAAATAAAAACTTAATCAGAGCAAATAAACTAATCTGAACGAGTACCTCCTTCAGGGTTTGAAACACAGAATGCATCAAGGAGTCTCCCGTGAATAACTCTGATATGGTCTTCATCATCAATCTTCTCTTTATCTAGCAGCTCCTCTTCGAATTTCTTGATCTGGTTAAGATCAACTCTTTTTCCTGAGCTTGTCATAGGAGTCTTCCATTTTGGAAAGGTCGGTATCAGAATGTTGAAATTTGCGGCGGCTGATATCCTCATGACCAAATTCCAAAGCAATTTGTTTTGACCTTCCATGAATTTGTCAAACATGGCATACAACTCATCTGGACTTTCAGACTCACCATATTTTCGAATAATCCAATGATCAAGTTCCCATTGCCTCTTTACTTTGAGCCATTCTTGACGATGCTCTTTGTCAATGAAGTAGTCAATGAACTGATCTTCCATTTCTTCTTCATCAGCCTTCAGCTTCTGCAATCTTTCAATATGTTTTTCCACTTTCTTCTTACTTGCATAATGACTTTCATCATTAGGATCAACAATCTTCTTCTTCTTCTCAACTGAAGCAACTCCTTCTGTTTCTTCAAAAACTATCTTCCTCTTAGACCGTCTGGTCTGAATCTCAGTTTCTGGAGATGCAACATTCTTGCCCTTCTCCAATCTTTTGAGTTCATCAGCTTCAGCTTGCTCCAGCTCTGCAGTTTTAACTAGCCTCCTTTTAGGCCTCCTTAGCTCTTGCATAGCAGTAGCAGCATCCTTCTCTTCTGGTTCAGCACTCAGCTTAGATAAGCTGACTTGCCCTACTTTACTTGCCTCTTCCCCCTTTTTGGCTTCATCATGGGCCTTAAGAGTGAAAAAACTTGTAAAGCGAGTCATTTCTTCCTTTACTGCTTCCTTCATCGCTTCAGTAGCTAGCTCTATCTGTCTTTGATGGGTTTGATCCCGACTCATCTTATCTAGTCGATCAGCAGTAGACTCCAACTTCTTTGAGTTAATGGCCAACTCATCTTTGAAATGAGTAGCTGTCTGTCGTAGAAGAGTGTTCTGCTGTGTTAGCTCGGAGAGAATAGCTTGAGAATGCACCAACTGAGCTTGTGCCTCCCTCCTCTGCTCATCTGCTATCTCAATCTTAACTCGGTAAAGACGTTCCATTTTGCCAGATTCTTCAGCCAACGATCTAGCAAATGAGATAGACCTCTTCTCAGAAACTTTAACTTGTTTCTATAAGAACCTTTCAACTTCTGCATACATCTCTGTTCGAAAAGTTGAGTCCATCTTGTTGACTTCTCCAACAATCAATTCTCTTGAACTGTCAACAAGTGATTGATTCTGTTCTACCAACACATCCTTCACTTTCGAGTGCAAGAACTCTTCTATCGCAGAATGAACAACTTCTTTCAAGTCTGACTTCAGCTCGGCAAGATAGCCTATAGGGAATCCTTGAGTAGATGACTGGGCTTCAACAATCACATCTTCCTGAACTTTCTCTACAAGTTCCTCTTCATTAAACATAACAGCATCCAGGAATTCATCATCTTCTTTCCCAAATTCAAAAGAATCAACTTCTTCTGAACTGTCAGCCTCATCTTCAGAAGGTTCCGAGGTTTGAACAGCAACATCAACAAGTTCTGCCTTCTCTTCTTCCACTAGCTCAGTCTGAGTTCCAATATCAGACGAGAACTCTTCAACCAGAATTCCATCAGGAATATTCAATAGCCTTTTTACAAGATCAACCAAGGCTCTTGGCGGAAATAGTTTAGAATGATCTTTAACACCACTATTTTCTTTCTGTTCCATCTCCCAATCCATAAAATTGGAGATTCCTCCCATGCCTTGAATAACTTCGAAAAGATCGTCAGTTGAGGATTTCTTAAGTGCAAACCAGGTGCATATCCTAAGAAGAATCTCAAACTGCTCTGACTGGTAGTCTACTTCGATAGTTGACAGCGTTCTCTTCAAATTTTTGGTCATCCGGGCACGAATTCGTTTTTCTCTTAGACACATCGGATAATATACCAGGGAATTAAATCTAACATCAGACGGGGTCTGAGCAGGTGGGGTCCCTGTCTCAGTTGTTGCAGTGGCAACTGGCGTCTTGTCTGAAGTAGATGGGTTTAAGGGTTCAACATTTTCTGTTGAGGTAGAAGGAATATGGATGGTGGTTTCTTGGGGCTTTGATGTATCTTGGTTTGGTGTGACAACTGTCGGAGTATCAGTTGTGTCAATTATGGGAGTGTTTAAGGGATGACTGGCTCTCAGCGGTCGTGCTGCCAGTACTTGTGAGGTTGGGGGTACAGGTCGAGGCCTAGATCGATGTGACCTAGCCTTGGTTCGAATAGAAGTAGAAGGGAGAGAGAGAGGAATTGAAACAGATTGAGTAGAAGTACCAATCTGTGAACTCGACTCGACTGGACGAGTAGGCGATCCAACTCTTACGAGAGTGTACATTTCAGGAATTTGTTCACTCGACCCCTTCTCTTGTTGCGACTCTTCATCTGACTGAGTCTTTTCTGAGTCATATGCACTGGACTCTGTTTTCTCAACCTCTTCCGATTATTCATCATTAGACTCGTCTCCTGAAGAACTAGATGAACCAGCATACGACATCAAATCCATCGGATTCAACTCAACTTGCCTAGGAGCAGCTGGTCTAGCAGCGACTTGCTTCCTCATGGCCTCCTTCTTCAAATAGAACTTCAAGGGATGAAATGGTTTTCCTTTACTCCATTCCGTCTTGTTTGGCATTAACAAGGGAAGAAGAATGCTTAACTTATTTCCATATCCAACAACATTTGACACCACCCAATTTCTAGTATCAGTATCAACTCGAACACTTTTCTCAAAGTACATGATTCGGTCTGCAATCAGCTTGAACCAATTTCCTTCTGTAATTCCATCAAAAATAGCAGCCATTACCCTTGCTTTAACAAGAGTAACATAATCATGAGAACCAGTGGCACATAGCAGAATTTTGCTGGCTATGTCCAGTACAGTGCGATACTTTTCCAGAAGATCCATCTTCTTGACTGCGGGGAGTTTGCCATCCGGTTTTAACCTCAACTTCCTTCCACAAAATATACCTAGATATCTTGCTTCTTGACCGGCTGCGTAATTTTCCACATCAATAGTTCCAATGGGCAACTTCAGATGCTCAAACAAGGCTTCTCGAGTGATTTCCACCCGATTTCTTCCAAGAAACGATTCAATCACATCTCCTTGTATGGTGGCGTTGGCAAAGAACTCAAGAACCTCTTCCTCTAAGACGACTTGAGGAAACGCCTCCAAGTAAGGTTTCAAGCCACATCTACTGCATTTGGTCAAGATCTCCAAATTTTCATCAGTATGCTTGCCTTTGAAGAACACCGAAGGTTCAACATGCACTTTGTTTTCAGATATGAATCTGCCGAGGTCGAACCTAGCTTGCATGTTAGTCCTTATATCAAAAATTGAGATGATTGTCATAGTGATAGTTTGAGTAAGAATCAAAGAGTGAGAATCACAAGGAATCGTGAAAGCTAGAATTGGAGAATTAAGAAAACGTGAGATGAGTAGTGTGTAAGTGTTGAGTTTTGTTAACACTTGAATTTTTGAATCAATGGTGAAGATTGAAACCAAATGATCCAACGGTTGGGACTCTTGGTATTCAGTTACGGAATCGAGACAATAATGTGTTTTGATATTGTATAATTTGGAATCCACCTTTCCTATTGGTTAAGACAGAAGAGTGAACTCATCTGACCTAGAATAGTAGGATTTGGCGCGAACTGGGTGTATACACCTCATTAAAATATGAGTGTATAAATCAAGTTCTAGGGTTTTTAAAAAAAATATCAAAATACTTATAATATTCGTAATTCACATTTTATTAAACACTTAGAGTATTTCATGTTCAAGTGAGCACTTATCTTGTCTGTTCGAGTCTATCCAGAACAGACGAGTAGACTTAAGCACACAAGACGAGTTCCCCCTACGGCTGTGCTTGTCTATTTTGAACATCAAATGCTTATACAAACCTGTCTTATCTTGTGCGACAGATTAGATGCAATACAGGTAGTAGATTGAAACAATCAAAACGAATATCAACTTTAAAAGTAATGAGCAAGGTTTTGAGCAAAATGACGTTTAACAGACTTAAGAGTCAACACAAGGCTTTTTAAGAAATCAGAGATTCCCCCTCAAATGTTTATTCCCTTAGTATTACCCTCAACTTTACCAGCTTCCTCATCGGGTTGTTTGGTCATCTTGTCTGACCTTGTATACCTGTCTTATGAGTGAGTAGACGAGTGCTCTGTTCTTTAGTGGTAACTTGTCTGTTTCCCCTTTCTTCTTAGAAATGTACCTGTCTGGTTAGTACATTGCTACATACTAGTAGGGTCAAGATCTATTAGTCCTAGACTAATGCATAATTCACGAAAACGAGCCTCAGCTAATGGTTTTGTGAAAATATCAGCTCTTTGAAAATCAGTGTGAATCTTTTCCATGCGAATATCCTTCTTTTCTACATGATCACGTATGAAATGGTGTTTTACATCGACATGCTTACAACGTGTGTGCAGAACAGGATTTTGTGTGATGGCAATAGCATTGTTACTGTCACAGAATATAGGAACATTTGATTCACAAATATTATAATCTCTAAGTTGTTGAATCAGCCATAATAATTGACTACAACAACTACCAGCAGCCATGTACTCGGCTTCAGTAGTAGAGGTAGCAACACTTGTCTACTTTTTCGAAAACCATGAAATGAGTTTTGTGCCTAAGAATTGACAAGAACCAGATGTAGATTTCCTATCTATTCTACAACCACCAAAATCAGAATCAGAGTAGCCACTTAGAGATAAATCATCATTTGAAGGATACCATATACCACGATTGATGGTTCCTTTCAAATATTTCAATATCTTTTTAGTGGTTTCCATATGACTCTCTTTTGGGTTAGCTTGAAAACGAGCACATACACCAACAGAAAATGCAATATCAGGTCTACTAGCAGTCAAGTACAGTAATGAACCAATAAGACCACGGTAATGAGTTTGATCAGCACACTTACCATTCTCGTCTGGATCCATCCTGTAAGTAGGTTGCATAGGTACTCCAGAAGATTTACATGTCTTAATACCATACTTGTCTAGTAGATTACGAGTATACTTTGCTTGATTTATGAAAATCCCTTCTGGGGTCTGTTTTACTTGAAGTCCAAGAAAGTAGTTCATTTCACCCATCATAGACATCTCAAATTTACTTTGCATGAGTGTTGAAAAACTTTCACTCAGCTTTTTGTTAGGTGAACCAAAAATGATGTCATCTACGTAAATTTGGACGAGTAAAATGTCTTTTCCTTCTTGTCTTCTGAACAAGGTTCTATCGACCTTGCCCTTAGTAAAACCATTTTCTAATAGAAATTGAGAAAGAGTATCGTACCAGGCTCTTGGAGCTTGTTTTAGTCCATATAAGGCCTTCTTTAATCTGTATACCTGGTTGCCTTTGACTTCGAAACCTGGGGGTTGTTCAACATACACTTCTTCTGCAAGAATACCATTAAGAAATGCACTTTTAACATCCATTTGATATACGGTAAATTTCATGTAAGCAGCATATGCAAGGAACAATCGAATGGCTTCTAGTCTAGCAACAGGAGCATATGTTTCATCATAATCTATGCCTTCAGCTTGTGAATAGCCTTGAGCTACTAATCTAGCCTTATTACGAACAACTACATCATTCTCATCTTTCTTATTCTTGAAAATCCATCGAGTTCCAACTACGTTATGATGTTTCGGTCTATCGACAAGTTCCCAGACGTCGTTTCGAACAAACTGATTCAACTCGTCTTGCATAGCAATGATCCAGTTACTATCAACTAAAGCCTCTTTAATGGTTTTAGGCTCGATAGATGAGAGGAAACAACACCAGCAAAACAAAGATGGACTAGGTTGTTCTTGCGACTCAAAGAGTTGTCGTCTAGTCTTCACACCAACAGTAGAGTCACCAATGATATTTTCAGTATTATGTGCAGATTTCCATGTATTTCTATTCTTAACAATAGCACTATCATCTATATCATGTACAGCATCATGCATGTCAACATCATTATTATCAGAAGATTTAATAGGGGTAGACGAGTCGACTAGTTCAGGCATGTCAACTGGTCTAGTAGATTTACCTTGAGCACTTACCTTCTCCTGATCATCTGACTCAAGAGCTTTCATGAATGGATTGTATGCTTGAACGGATTCATATACCTCTGAATCTTTGTCAGATTCGATAGTTAGCTCAGTAACTTTCTCACTGATCTTGTTGGCAGACGAGTCCTGTTGAGATTCATCGAAAACCACATGTGGTGTTTCTTCCACACATAGGGTAGAGTAGTTGAATACTCTGAATGCTTTGCTAGTCGAGGAGTATCCTAAGAATATCCCCTCGTCTGCTTTAGCATCAAATGCATTCAACTTGCTTTTCCCATTGTTATGGATAAAACACTTACAGCCAAATATATGGAAATATGAAACTCTGGGTTTTCTACCTTTCCATACCTCATAGGGCGTCTTACCTAGTGCTTTATTGATAGCACTTCTGTTTTGGGAATGGCATGCAGTATTGATAGCTTCTGCCCAAAACTTCTGAGGAGTATTGTACTCTGTCAGCATGGTCCTGCAGGCCTCCTTAAGAGTTCTATTCCTTCGTTCTGCTACTCCATTTTGTTGTGGTGTCCTTGCTGCACTAGTAAGATGCTGGATGCCACGCTTAGAACAAAATTCTTTAATATAGCAGTTAATGAATTCAGTACCCTTGTCACTACGGATCTTGACAATGGACTGATTCTTCTCAACTTGTATCTTCTTCAATAGATCAGGTAGGAGTGTTTGTGTATCACTCTTCTTGTGTAAGAAGACTACCCAAGTGAACTTAGAATAGTCGTCTACCACAACAAGTGTGTACCTTCTACCGTTCAAAGTTGGAAGAGTTATTGGGCCATGTAGGTCCATATGTAGGAGTTCGAGAACTCTACTTGTTGAGAGGGATGGAATAGATTTAAAGGAACCCTTTACCTGTTTACCTTTCTGACAGGACGTGCATACATGTGACTTGTAGTAGACTTCATTGGGAATACCTTCCACAAGGTAGTCTCTGGATATCTTATTAAGAACCTTAAAGTTTAGATGACAGAGGCGTCTATGCCAGAGCCAGCCAAGTTCTTTAGGATTCGTAGTAAGTAGACAGGTGTCCCTCGGACAACTGTTCCAGTTCACTATGTACACACTTCCTTGTCTTATGCCGACCAGTAAGATTGTGTGTGTTCTCTTGTCAATGATTTCACATTTGCGACTCTTGAACTGCACCTTGTATCCACGATCACATAATTGTGAAACAGAGAGTAAATTGTATTTCAAGCCTTCAACATATGAGACATCTTGGATCTCTATGTCTCCATTCCGAATGTAACAGAATCCTTTAGTAACAGCAGTGGAGCTATCACCAAATATCACTTTTGGTCCTTCTTGCTCATGATAGCTTGATAAGAGAGCCTTGGTACCAGTCATGTAGTGCGAACAGCCACTGTCTATGTACCAAGTTTCTCCTATTGAGCCACCCTTCTTGTATAGATCGAGTCGACCCTGCATTACATGGTATTTCATAATTTAGGTACCCTCCTTGTTTATTGGGGTCCTGGGGGGTTAGTCGAGTTCAATGGAATCCAAATGTACATTGGAGTCCTGAACAAGTTTGATCTTCTAAGCTTTCGACCATATTTGTTGCAAAATAAGACCTTGTTGTCCTTATCTGGCCTATCAGTCGAGTTCGGGTCTACTCTTTGGAGACAGCCTTTTGACTTAATCTCTACTTGAGCAGGCACTTGTCTATGATAGTCAGAGTAGGGTTTGTATGCATTAGGTCCATACGGTTTATAGACATGTTTAGGTCTTTCTTCTCCTTCGATATCATATGACAAAGGTGGAGGATATAGGACAACTTGTGTACGATATTTTGGACATTCCTGTCTAGGTCTAGACGAGTAGAGTTGAGACTGCCTTATGAAAGGAGGTCTAGACTCTTGTCGTCTAGTCTGTACTTGTCTAGTACTCGTCTCCTCGGGATACCAATCCTCGTATCTGACCTGGTTGGGTCGTCTACGATTAGTGGTCCTTAGAAGATTAGTTCTAGGTTGGACAGGCTTGTTGTTACCATTCTTTTTACCTCCTTTGGTAATTGGAATGTTAACTCGAGCTTGTTTTGGTACAGTACCTTTAGATGGAGTATCAATATCGTATATCGTTGGTCCTTTTCCTTTATCATTAGTCAAAGAGCTTGAGATGAAAATAGTAGGGTTCTTAGGAACTTGAATAGACGAGCTTGATGTCTCAGCACCTATGCCTGTCTTGTCAGCAGGAGCCCTATACCTATCTGACAGTTCAAGGTTAACCTTTGAAGAGTTGACCAGGTCAGTAAGTTTAAGGTCTAGAGTGACAACCTCGGTTTCTAAGAACTTATTACGTTCTTCAAGCTTTTTGCACTTACTTTTTAAAACATTGAATTCATGTTTCTCAGTAGCATGTGTCTTAAGTAGGTCTTGATACAACTTGTCTGTTAATGCACACTTGTCTTTGAGTTGACTCACCTCTTCTTGCAGGCGTTCATTTAGGACTGTTATATTAGGATCTACTTTAGACTGAGCTTCCTTAAGATCAATGATTTCTTGTCTTAAAATGATGTTTTCATCACTGACTTCAATGATTGCCTTGTTGGCAAGTAGGAGGTCGTCTTCAACTGCACTAGTAGAGTGCTGAAGGCTACTCCCTACTTTGCTACTGGCAGTGTCACTTTCATCAGATTCTGATTCATCACAAGATTGAAATGATGTAGCAGATGATACCTCTTGGTCGATTTTAGCCATGCAGCATAGACCATCATCTACTATGAAGGCTTCATCGTGATCTGGATCAGACGGGTAGCTAGATGAGGATGATGGTAACTCGTCTGAGTCAGACTCAGAGTCATCATTGGCCATCATTGCCTTCTTGCCGCGATTGTATCTACTTTCCCTTCGTGCTTTGCGTTCTTCTCGATCATCAGTGCTTAGGTCTGGACATTCATATATGTAATGACCTGGCTTTTCACAATTATAGCACAAGAGATCATTAGTAGCCTTTTTAATAGGAGAGTTATTCCTTCGTTTATCACGTCTATCAGAACGAGTAATCTTCCTACCATCAGACTCTCTATCTTGTCTGTTACCTTTCGAGACTTCGTCTCTTCTTTCGGACGAGTTTCGGTCTCGTCTGGTCTCAGACGAGTTCTTAGAAGCAGACCCTCTATGTTCTCTATAGAACTTCTTATATCTTCCGAAACGTTTATTCAGCCTATCAAACTTTCTAACCATGAGGCTTACCTGATCCTTCAGACTAAGATCAGTATCTAACTCGTCTTTCACAGAAGTAGACCTAGTCTTAGACTTCGACCTGTCTATCTTAGACGAACTAGCCTTAAAAGCAACGTTCTTAGATACAGCATGTTCTCTGTCACTACTTGCTATGGGTTCATCTTCGTCTAAATCAAACTCATGAGCCTTTAGAGTTTGAAACATGGTCTCTGCTGTCCACACGTCTATATCTTGAGTATTCTTAACAAGCATTTTTTACCATTTTCCATCGACTATCAAGGCTTTTGAGAATCCTAAGATTGATTTCACGTGGAGTATAAAATTTACCAAGGACTTCCAAGTCATTCATGATTTTGGTAAAACGAGTATCCAACTGGTCTATTGTTTCACCAGCTTTCATATGAAATGATTCAAATCTTTGGACTGCTGTAGAAAGCTTGCTTTCTTTGATTAGGGATGTCCCTTCACAAATGATAGCTAAGCGATCCCACATTTCTTTGGCAGTTTTACATTTTAACACTTTTCCCAGATACTAGTTTGGAAGAGTGTGTAAGATGTAATTCTTAGCCAAGCTATCCAAATTATTCTGTCTCATTTCTTCTGAGGTTAGTTCTGACCTTGGTTTCTTGACAAGTGTACCCACGGGTTGGTCTTTGTCGAGGGCAGCAGTATTGGGGACCATGGTCACAATTGGACCTTCAGTGATGACGAAGATCATTAAGTCGTGAGTGGAACTGAAGATGGCTTCCATCCTTAGCTTCCAATAGTCATAATCTTGAACCTGGAACTTAGGTAACTTGTTAGCACTTATTTCAAGAGACATGATTAAACGAGTAGTCTAGTGCTAATCAGTTTTATGATCAAGAAGTAAATGAGTCAAGGACAGGGAACAACAAAATATATCAAGAATATTGATCAAGAACACGTAAGCAAATATGATCTTGGACCAAGACTTTCACCCAAGTCTTGAGTTGGTTATCAAGAAACAGCAGTTCGTAAACTACTGTTCTGATACCACTTGTAGGTCCCTAAGTTGAGTTAATATCGAGGGAAGCTAAAGAAAATGTCTAGAGGGGGGTGAATAGACTTTTCTAAAATCTTTCGATATATCAGAATTACAATATGCGGAATACGAAATTAACAATGAGCCCAATTAAAGATTATACTCAACTTATTTCGAGAACTCTGTTTCAGTAGTTTACTCAACTAGTCTTGTTCAGTTATGTATGTTTAACAGGTAAACAATCAATTAATATAACAAACAAAACAGTAAAGTAAATCAAACACGAGATTTATAGTGGTTCGACAACTTGTCTACATCCACTCTCACAAACCCAGTTGTGAAATTCTTATTAACTCTTCAATCGAGTAATATGTTCTTGTGGCTTTAAGTCCCAAGAAATAAGACTTAGATCTTCTCGATTATATCTCCAGATATATCTTCGATCTTACTAGCTATTTTACAAGTAACTAGCAACTTGAAACAATAAACGAAAATAAAACTTCTCTTCGTTCAGTAGTAGCCTTCTTCGATCTTCACTTGACTTGTGTAGCTTCACTTTCTGAACTTCAATCTCTGAGAGTAATTTCTTCTTTGAATCTTCAATAATGCTTCAATATGTTGTAGTATCAATATTTCAGTAGTCTTTAACTAATGAATACCTTGAGGTATTTATAGACTTCAGATTCCAAGAACTTTCAGTTTGTGTAACAACCTTTTCTTGAAAACTAACTTGTAACTGATTCTTTTTATCCTTTCACGCGTTTCTTCAGTTAATTAGTTATTCCTTAACTAATTCCTTCAAACTTTATCTTCAACACGCTTCTGTAACTAACTTCAAATTTACCTGTCTTGTAGAGTTGCGCACCTGTCTTGTCCAGTAGTAGTAGACTGCGTCTTCTACTTGTCTTGTCTAGTAGACTTCTTCAGATTACAACACAGAACAAATCTAGTCCTATCATCTAATCCTAACAAGACTATTACATTACATTAAGCTCTTGTTATAAAGCTTAGTCAACTTAGAAAACTATACAAAGAATCTATCTATTACATTTAAAATCATGAGCTCTATACAACAATTATTCATAGCTCAATAACAATCTAAACAGTTAATATAAACATATAAGAAGTAATAACATGATACTAATTATAAGTACTTGTCTTTTCATACGTTAGCTCATGTGAACTCTACTGATCTAGTTCAAGATGATTTCAACTTAACTAGACTAGATTAGTCAACACTTAGAAAAAATTCAAACTTCTTTTGGCTTATCAAAACTTTATCTTTTATATTTCAATCATCATTTAGGACTTGTTTTAGGATTCATATCCCAACAAGGTGTACTTCTATATTATCCTCAAAGCAAACAATTTAAGCAAATTGAATAATAGTCAAGTTAAACAACAACTAACAAAGACCTAAAATCAATTAGCAGTAAGCAATTAAGAATAATTCTTTAAGGCAAACAATTTAAGCATACTCGAAGCAGTAAGCAAATAAGAACAATTCTTAAGGCAAAAAAATTAAGCAAACTGAAAATAGAGCAGAGTTAGGGAAAAAAACAAATACAAAAAATAACTAACATATACAACATGCAGTAAGAAAGTAATGATAAATAAGAAAAAAATTTAAGCATAGAAGCAGTAATCTATTATCATAAATGCAAACAAATTAAGCAAGTTGAATAAAGGAAAACCTATCAACTAAAAAATAAAAACAAAGTCTGTAAATCACCTTAAACACAATAACAACAATGAATAAGATCAAGGGAAGTATAACAGGCACAAATACTTAAGAAACTAAATAAGTGACATATATTGTTGTAACAACAGCTGCAATATCATGTTCCTGCACATAATCACTTATAATGTTCAGCCCTCCCCCTGTCTTGTATCAACATGTTCAGTTGTTACCATAACCTGTTTAGATGTCATTAAGAACATATATATGTTCATTAGCATCAGCAAATTGATCCTCCTTCTCTTCAACAACAGTGATTGGTGTAGCAATAAATGAACTACATCACTCGGTTCAACAGTCTCTTTATTAACATCATCAGGTACACAATCAGCTTCTGGTACATCTTCATGGAGCTCTTCACTTCGAATCCCAGAAGTTGATGGTGTTTCTCCCCCTGTGGTAGTAGAAAGTGTCTCTAACCACTGGACTTTAAGAAAATGAATGCCATCAATAGAGTCTTGTAAACTATTCAGTTGAAGTAAAGTAAAAGATCTAGAAACATAAAAAGTTTGATCAATATATGTGACCACCAATGTGTTTCACATTTGGTGTAGCATTTCTCTGCTCAGATATAGCTGGAGCTGGTCGAGTTGGAATAAGAGCATCTCTATGATCAGAACCATCTGAATTTTGCAAGGGCAAATCAACAGTCCTTTAACTAAGTAACAGTGCAGGTGAGATAGTCATCAAGGGTACCTTGCCTCAAATAACCTTAGTTTCCTTAGGTTTAAAAAGTCATGCCTCTTGAGGTATGAACATATCAGCACAGGGTAAGGTAAAATCCATTTATAAGAAATATCACTATATATAAATTGCATATGGTGAAAATAGTTAAATCCAGATTTTAATTCTTCAACACAAAAATCATATACAACAATATAGTTTGATCCTTATTCACCTTAGTGGAATTTGTAGAGGGTATCCAATTGTAGACAATCAATTTATGGAGTACATAGTATAGAGATGTGAGATCTTTTGCAAAACATAAAAAATTTCACCTAATTAATCTACCCCCAGTTATAGAAGTAGCAACCAAGTTCAAATCAGGTCCATCTTCATCAATCACATGCTCTATCTTTAGGTAATCATTAATCAATTCTGTAGTAAATGGAACTGATCTCCCCCTAAATTGTACATTCCCATATCATTTAGAGCTACGTCTACTCATACTCTTCATAAGTCAAGCATAAAATACATATACCCAATTAAACACAAAAGTATCACTCAAACTTACAATTTTCAACAATTTTCTTTTAAAAATTGTATCAATCATTTACTCTCAAAATCAGCAATGTTAATTCTCTTTTCCATTAACAATTGTCGTCTAGATAGTTTAGTTATTTTAGCAACTAACCTATCAGTCTAAAAATTATCATCAGGATCAGAATTACCTCCTTCAGATTTTGTTTCCTCAGCTGATTCAGAGTCCTTACTATTGCTCTTCTCAGAATCATCACTTCTACTGTCATCAGGGTTTGGTGTTGCGACACTTGCTTCAACATTTGATGTAGCATTCTTCCTCAGAGCCTTCTTAATCTCATATACAATGGGATTATCCTCTGGATCAGATTCAATTCCTTTGGGCAAGTCTCGTTCAACAACAACCTTCTTTCCCTTTGGATCATACTTCCTTTTGACTCGTTTCTCAGTAACCACATTTTCTTCCTCCGATTAAGAAAAGAACTTAAATCGGTTCATCAGCAACACTACTTCCTTTCTTCTTTCTCCTCTGTGAGTCAGAGTAATCAACTCTAGTGAACACAAAGCCAGATCTCCTTCGTTGAACAAAGCTTCTCTTTCTCATTTCTTTCTCAATATTCTTCCTAAATGCAATCTATTCAAATTCATCAGTATTAGAAAGATAAGAGTTAGTTTAACCTGAATTAGCATTCACGCCGACCTCCTTTATTTGAGCGTCCTCAGAATCGGATGTCTCAGCATTTGCATACTCATTTTGCTCAGCAATAGGAAAATCATCAGTTTCCTTCTCAATCTCCCCCAGAGAGGAAGCAATCAGGGCAATTGTCTCTGTTTCAGTATTAGGACTTGGAAATTGGGGCTTTTATGAGGTCAACGAATCAAGTGTAGTGGTGAGTGTTTCGGTTTTCAGTAGTGAGAAATGTCAATGGACATATTTCCAATCATTAGAAATAGATTCTCAGAATTCACATTCGATTAAGACATATTCTCAACAGCTTGGTTCAGCTCGTTAAGGGTCGAATCGAGTTGAATGTGAGCAGTTGTAGGAATGGTTGTAACTGCAATTGTTTGGGTAAGTGTTTCAGCTTTTCTGGTAGCAGTTGGTGATTTTTGGTGTAAAGCGGCCATGCAAGCGAAACTATTAAGATTTGAGAGAGATGTAGATGACGATTTCGTGGGAGTTTGAGTGTGGTGAGGTAGTTTCTTTGTTTCCTGTCATTTAAACACCAAGAAATCGAAAAGATAATCACAATAACCGAGACAAACAAGGCTTTAGCAAATCTTAAAATACAATACGCAAATCACTCGAAAAAATGCAATGCTTAGTATATCATGTTATGAGAAGTATATAAGAGAGAATGCATAGTTGGAAGTAATACGTATAAAAATTAGAACTAATTAAGGAATATATTAGAAGGAATTCGATAATACTCCATAAACTTAGCCACAAAAATTAATCATGGGTAAGTAGTGGGTAAAATCATAATTAAATAATTAACTAGTTAAATTAAGAACATTCTAGAATAATTAATATTTAAATGTGTATAATCTGAAAATAAACCAAAGACGTGGGTTAGTATAATCAGAATAAATGAAATAAATTTCCACAAATAATCAAGTAATTACTACTTATAAAAATATAATCGAATAATCTAATGCTATGCTCAAAACTGTTACATACACCTCAACACGGTTTTTACATGAATTTACTTCATTTGTGTTGCACCATATTTTTTCTTTTTTGTGTTATACCATCTAATTTGTATTGATCCATTGTTCATGTAGAGTACATCGTAGTAGCAAACTCCGTGCCCCATACTTATTTAATGGATTACAAACCTCTCAGTTTTATGTTATTCTATTTTCTAAATAAGTCATGCGGCTCGATTTTTAAGGTTCACAATATAAGGTACAATTCGAAATGTTGTAGTAAATGCATGCACTTAGTTTCTTATACTGTAGCATGTTTTTTATGTTATTTTATTTTCACCACGTTGGCAACATGAGTCCTGCTATTCGAATCTTAAGGTTCAACATTGAGGGTGCAATACCAAATCATGTACGAAATACATGCACATTTTATTTTAAGGAAAATATATGCACTTGATTTCTGCAAATACAGGTGACAATTCTGCCTCCGTTCGTACTGGGGTATGGCAATACACAGATAAAAATGAAAAGAAAAAAAGAGATAGAAAATAAAAACGTAGAGAGGATAGTCAAATGTTGATTTTTTTTTTATTTTTTTTAATTATATACTATGTAAAATAATTTTTATAAATATGTACAAAAAAAAAAAAATCTCCAATCAAATCGAGCTTTTTTCCCCTCAAAAATCATTTCGCGATTATTCTGTGTCCTATATCTTCTGAATGTTCTCATGATTTCCAAGAAAAAACTAAAAAAAAAAAAAATTACATTATTTATCACAATAATTTACTATTGATAAACAACTAATTCACTAATCAATGAATTATTTTTTAACGTATCTCCTAGACCATGTATTTGTTTATATATTAAATAGGGTCACTCTCAGGTCACTTCCTCTTTTTTTGTTTTTGTTTTTTTTATTAAATTAAAATTAATTTATTCATTTTTAATTTATTTAATTATTCACATAATCACATTTAATATTATTCCTTTTTTATTATTATTCTATTTTTACACTTATTTTTGTTTTTATAAATATTTTTTTCGATTATAAAAATGGAAATAGTAATTATTAAAAAGTGTAACATTAATAATAAATAAAAATGCAAGCAGTAACTAAGATAAGGTGTAACATTAATATCCAACAAAAATATGTAATAATATTTTATACCTACAATTCATAGCAATTGTCATTAATATTAGGGTTAATTGCAAATTAAATCACCACCTTTCACTGAATTGCAATTTAATCTAAACTTTTGAATAATTGTAAATAAAATCACCACCTTTCAATATTGTTGCAATTTAGACTTTTAGACAATTCCATCTGTGCCCGAATTTGATGTTTCGAGATTAGATCGAAATAAAAAACAATGTTGTTTCATTAAGAATGTGTCACATTAGCCAACCACGTTAGATTTGAGCACAAATGAGACTATTAAGAAGTTTAAATTGCAACAATATTTAAAGATGGTGATTTTATTTGCAATTATTCAAAAGTTTAGATTAAATTGCAATCCAGTGAAAGGTGGTGATTTAATTTGCAATTAGCCCTTAATATTATGTGGTTGATTTTATCAAATTGTTCAACTAAAATAAAAAAAGGCAAAAATAAAATAAAATGGGTGACAGATTCAAAACGTGTAATTCGACCATATAAAAAAAATCATTTACTATCTAAGTTGTTGACATACTCACTTGCACTTTAAAAAAAAATTGTGTTGCACTTTTAAGTTATAGACACTTACACTTTTCAGTTATAATGACTTACACTTTTTAGTAATATTGTGCTGCACTTTTCAGTTATAATGACTTACATTTTTCATTAATAATGTGTTGCATTTTTCAGTTATAGTGACTTACACTTTTTAGTAATATTGTGTTGAACTTTTCAGTTATAATGACTTGCACTTTTTTATAATATTGTGTTGCACTTTTTTATAAATATTGTGTTGCATTTTTCAGTAATATTGACTTACATTTTTTTAGTAATATTGTGTTGCACTTTCCAATTATACTGACTTACACTTTTTAGTAATATTGTGTTGCACTTTTCAATTATACTGAATTGCATTTTTTTATAATATTGTGTTGCACTTTTCACTTATATTAACTTACACATTTTATTATTATTGTGTTGCACTTTTTAGTTATATTAACTTACACTTTTTATTATTATTATGTTGCACTTTTTAGTTATATTAACTTACACTTATTATTAATATTGTGTAATTAAACTCAATATTTAAATAAGTATGTTAGTAGTATAAATGGTGAATGTCAGTGATAAATATAAATTATTTAATTAAAAAAATAAAAAAATAGATTTTATATTAATAGCAAGAAACTAGCTTATTGGGTTGGGCCTAAATCAACTAGAAAAAAAAGAAAAAATAATAACTAGCGGAAATTTAAAAAAAGGGGAAATAAAAAAAAATATATAACATGGCACTCGAGTGTATGGCGTACACTCGAGTTCATATTAGACTACGCATATTAAATATATTTATGACCCTTATTTCCAAAAAAAAAAAAAAACATTTTTGTTCAAAATTATAAAACTTACATTTCGATCTATTTTTATTCAAAGTGATGTAAATAATAGTGTGATTGTGAGAATTAGGGGCAGTGTCAGGGGGCTTGTTCATGATTTCGAAGGCTGTGGCCTGGTGAAGTAGATCCCGAAAAGGTGGAACTGGGGTCATGGACATGCGAGTGTCGGAGAAGCCCCCAAAGTGAGGACCCAAGCCACGAAGGAACTAATGAGACTTGTCCGAGTCGTCGACGGACTTACCGATAGCGGCCAGTTGGTCGCAAATGAGTTTGAATTTACGGTCGTAGTCAGAAACAGACATATCATTACATTTGAGAAGAAGGAGTTCCTCGCGGAGTTGAGTGGTGCGAGACTGAGAAGAGTGGCTGAAGGCAGCCTCAAGGGCGATCCAAGCATCCCGAGATGTGTCACAGTCGATCACTTTGGAGAGGGATTCCTCGGTGAGGGAGGAGAGGAGAAGGCTAAGGACTTTCTGATCCTTAGCACGCTAGACGGTGTAGGCCGGATTTACGGCGTTGTTGACTCTGGTAGGAGGGGCGACAGTGGTGCCATCAACAAAGCCGAACAGATCGGCACAATGTCATATCGAAAGAACCTGCTTCTTCCACAGAAGAAAATTTGCGGAGGTCAGTTTGACCGTGACCATATGGATTAAGAAATTCATGGGGATTGTGGAATCGGACATTGGAATGTGGATCGAGGGGGACAAACTCGATTATGATGAGGAGACGAGGGGGACTGGCTCGTCGGAGAAGGGAAGGGGCTGCCGTGAGGGCGAGGGGAGAAAAGAATTTAGGATCGATAGAAGGCTGATACCATGTGAGAATTAGAGTTTGATCAAGGAATGTTGGTGAGTGAGAGAACTTGTATATATACTGTGAATTAGGGTTACATAATTGTTGCACAAGAAACATAATTGTTGCACAAGAAATAAGAATTAAATATTACTTTCGCTCATGTAGGGCAAAGTTGTACAACAAAATTTTTAAATTATATATGAAAATATAGTTGGGGTTTTCTTAGGATAGTCCAGGTCTCGCCTGGACTATTAATAATTCGAATGTCAAATTGCATCGCTCTGTGTCGCCCTAACTTGATACCTGTCGTCTTTTTTTAATATTTTAAAATAATTATTTAAATTTTATTTTCTTATTTACTATTTTATCCTTTATTAAAATTAATAATAATATTATTTAAATTAAACAATACGAACGTAAAATTAGATTTTTTTTAACATAATTATATTATTATTTTATTTATATTTTATCTACATCTGCTCATTTAATTAGTTCACCCTCAAATTATTTTTTTACTACGGTTATCTGCACCCGCTCATTTTATGAGTTCACCCCAAATCATTTTTTAACCATGGTTATCTGCAATCGCTCATTTTATAAGTTCACCCCAAAATAATTTTTTACCACGGTTATCTGTACCTGCTCATTTTATAAGTTCACCCATTATTTTTTTTTTAAATGAGTACATTTTAAAGACTATATTATCCTTTTATTAATTTACACAAAATATAATAAAACCAACCCTCTAATTTGTAGGTTGATACTCGGGTACATGCAAGATACTGGCACACAACAATTTTAATTTTAATTTTTGATTTATATTTTATCTACACCCACTCATTTAATGTGTAACGCCCCCAAAATTCCGGTGGGCGCTACGGTTTTAAATAGCACCTTTTGACTTAAATAAATTCTAGCGGAAGAGTTTTCAATAAAAGATACACGAGTTTTTTTTTTAAAGGGATATCGTGCTTGTGCCTAACCCACATTTCTAAGCCAAACGTGTACTTGACTAAATCATTATAAAATTCGAAATCGTTATATAAGTGGTGTGATGTCCAAAATACTTTAACATTAGAAGATATGATAATTTGTAATAAGGTTGTCATACATGAAAATTAAACTTTAAAGAGTAGACAAACATCCTAGTAGTTTAAATAGGTTCGATCAGTTGACCTAGTAGTTCATACTTAATTATGAAATTAAACTTAATGATAACATGAGTCGTAACAATACTAAATACGTTTCTTACGTAAAACATAAAACTTTAGGAGAACGTTTATTAAAGTTTGCCCAGTCAGTCACACGTCCTCCTCGTCCTCTACGAAACCTGAAATGATTAAAGTAGCATCATGAGTCTTCTCCCGGAGGAGAAGCCCAGTGGGATAACATTTACTATGCATGCACATTAAAAATGTTAATTAATATGTCAATCGAGTACACGCCGAGTCCTATGAACCCGACTCACTTCACACAGAACATGGTCCGAAGACTTATCTGTTGCTCACACAGAGCATAATCCGTAGACTTGCTTATTTCACACAGAGCATAGTCCGTAGACTTACCTATTTCACACAGAGCATAGTCCGTAGACTTGCCTATTTCACACAGAGCAAAGTTCGTCAACTTGCTAATTCACACAGAGCATAATTCGAAGATCTGCCTGCTCGTATTCACACATAAATTAATCTAACGAATGCAAATGTAAATAAATGTTACCCACTTTTGTCGTTCGATGATAGCGGGCTAGCCTCCTAAGGATCCGACTGACTTGCACTGCACTCGACACATTTGATTAACTTTTTAGTTTAAAGTATATATATATATATATATTCGTATCTATTCTCGTACATATCTATATAGGTGACACTATCAAATTATCAATAAGTTTAGAACATTTCAATTTAAGTTTCGTCACATATCAAATGGTCAAACCTAGTTATGAAGCTAGTTGAAATCGCATGAAAAATACACGTTGGAGAAGAGTAATTAAATTAATCCTAAGCACCTTTAAAGTAGATTATAAAAATGTTTCAAATACACATATAATTCCAATTTGTTTGTTCTGGAAAAATAATAAATTTTCAATAAACAATTTATTCACAAAATTTTGTGAAATTCATTTCATATGTTTAAATTATTTAAAAAGACAGCATGTAGTTAATCATTTATCATAAATCATAGAAATTCTTAAAATTCATAAATTTTGTACAGTAGACTCCAAACATACAGTGGTGCACATAATAAAATTTTAAAAATAACTTATAGAACATTACTTATAAATTTTGTAAGACCATTGAAAAACAAGACTGAAATATACTGTGACAAGAGATTTTCTAGAATTTGTTAAAACTTTTTCGTTTCTTATAAAAGTGTAAGGTCAAAATCTACACAACTATAAAGGCCAAGGCCAGTAGCAATATCCATAAAAACATTTCATTTTAATATTATCCATTGTTATTTAATCTTGTATTTCTTTTGAGCATCAAAACTGTTTACTTTTATAAAGAACAAACACTGTTTGTTAGAAAAATTATTAAAAATATAATATAAATCCAAATGTGTCTAGGTAAAATTCTTATGAAAGCCAAGACACAGTAAGTTAACATAGTCGATTAGCTCCAAAAACGAAGCGAGTTGTGTGAGGGAATTTTTATAATCTCAACCCAAAAACAGGGCAGTTTTTCACCTCCGTACAATGCTTTGTTGAAGAGGGATTTTTTATAATCTCAACCCAAAAACAGGGCAGTTTTTCACCTCTGTACAATGCTTTGTTGAAGAATAAATGCGATACGAGGGAGAACGATAAAATCCAAGAGCTACTCTTGGCCAAACCTTTCGGCTAATTGAATTCAATAATGCGTAAAAAACAATTACAAGATCATAGAGCGCTATTTAAAGAGGTTGTGGCCCGTTAAGCGAGGCCCACTAACTCATTGGGCTTGTACTTAAGCCCATCCTAATGATTATTCCCTAATTTATGCTTATTCCTTCTTTTATACGTAATGAGGGGCGTAACAACTCCCTCCCTCTCCGAAAAAACCTTGTCCTCAAGGCTGAATGTTGGAAATTGCTGGACGAAAAAATCCACGTCAATCCAAGCTGCGTCATCAAGGGACCTGTTCACCCATTCGACTAGAACCTGGCAAATTTGCTTATTGTTCCTCGTGATTAGGCGATCACGTAGTATAGACTTCAGAATAAATTCAGCCGTGTCGTCGAAATAGTCCGGAGGAAAGATCGGCTGTGCAGAATGGTCCCCAATAACTGGCTTTAACTGAGACACGTGGAAGACCGGATGGATAGAAGACGTATCCGGAAGCTGTAACCTGTAAGCCACTGCACCAATGCGTTCGAGAACGCGGAAAGGCCCGAAGTATCGTGGTGCTAACTTGGTATTGAGGCGTCTGAAAAGAGATAATTGGCGGTAGGGCCTGAACTTGAGGAAAACCATGTCACCTGGGTGAAACTCAACGTCACGCCTGTGCTTGTCCGTCGAGGCGCGCATACGATTCTGGGCCCGTTCAAGATGGAATTTCAGTTGAGCCAGCATCTCATCACGACTATGGAGGTCATCGGCGACCGCTTTGATCCGGAACTCTTGTGGCAGCCATCGAGTTAACGTAGGCGGTTTCCGTCCGTAGACTGCTTCGAACGGGGTAATACCTGTAGACGAATGAAACGATGTATTAAAACAATATTTAGCCCAAGGGAGCCACCGAGCCCACTGTTTGGGGTGGTCGGTGGTAAAAAAACGTAAATATGTCTCAAGACAGCGGTTCATGACTTCGGTCTGCCCATCCGACTCGGGATGGTAGGCCGAGCTCATCCGGAGGTGCATGCCGGAGGCTGCAAATAAATCTTTCCAGAATGCCGAAAGAAAAATTGGGTCGCGATCTGAGACTATTGATCGAGGAACCCCGTGTAGGCGGACAATCTCCTTGTTGAAGGTAATGGCTGCGGAACGGGCTGTGTAGGGGTGAGTTAGGCCAGCGAAGTGAGCTGCTTTAGACAAGCGATCCACGACGACCAAAATGACGTCGAACTATTGGGATTTAGGAAGGCCAGAAATGAAATCCATACTAACGTCTTCCCACACTTGCTCCGGGATTGGTAAAGGCTGCAGTAGGCCCGCCGGTGCTCATGTGTCGGCTTTACTTGTTTGACAAATCAGGCATTCTGCCACGGAATGGACGACTGATCTCATCATCGCGGGCCAATAAAGGTCAGCTGTGTTGGGAATAAAATGAGTTTTGATGAATATACCAAAACCCCTTTGGACATATGCCAAGTAGACAAGTCATTTTGAATGAACATGTTTCAGGACTGTTGGAACATGTAGACTAGGACAAGTATAAAAGCTGATGTGTTAGGCAGCTCTTAGTTACTAGATGCAGTAGTTGAGGGGGAACACTTACTTAACAGCTTAAAGCAACATCAGTCCCCTCAAGGATCAATTATGGAATGACCTCTAGGCTGCTGAAGGACAAGTATGCTGATCCTTGGAGCTCAGTCAAAAGACAACTTAGTAGATGCCATCATAAAGTTAAGGTACAACATCAAGGCATCAATGTACTCCATCAGAATGTTTCAGAGGAGTTGTCCATCAAAATAATTCAGAAGAGTTGTCCTTCCAAATAATTCAGAAGAAGTGTCCATCAGAATAGTTCAGCAGAGTTGTCCCAGTACACTTATATGTCTATCAAGACAACCATGCTGAAAAGGTCAAGTTCACTTTCCAAGACTCTAACATCCAAAGAACTGTTCTAAGAAGTCATGGAAGAGCCAAAACATCTGAAGAGCTTATTAAGCCAACACTGCTGATGAATGAACTCTGCTGAGTCTGATAAGCAGAGTTGTCCTATTGATAAGGAAGGTTGCCCTTATCTCAGGAATATTCATAAGAAGAGATGTCCATGTTTGACCAAGTGAATCTTGAAGTCAGACATTGGGAAAAGTGCTCAGAATGAAGACAAAGTTGTTACAGCCGTTTATTTCCCAAAACAAGGACATGTCACTATCAGAATCTGTCTTCCAGTTTGAAGAACTCTAGGAAGACATTTATAGCAATTTGAGACTGCCTTTCCAACAGGCAAATCCTCAAATTTGTCTATAAATACAAGAAGTGTGAAGGCCATTTGAGGCATCCAATTCTACATCCAACTGAACAATCATTCTGAAGCTTCAAAGTCCTCAAAAGACATTCTTAGTCTTGAAACACTTCTTCTAAGCTGAACTCACTGTATATCCATACAAAGCGTAGAGAGATATCCTAATCCTTATACACTGATCTTCATTGTAAAGGATATCTCATTAGTTGGAACCTTACTTCAACCCTTACCACTTTCAAGTGAGAAAGTGAGAAGGTTGTAGTAGTAGAAGTGGTAGGAGCTGACTGTTGAGAGAAGAACAGTTCAGTTCTGAGTTGAGAAGAGAGTACTAGGACTCTAGACATCCTAGGGATCAATTCACCAAGAAGTGGTGTTCTTGATCAAGTGCACATTGGCACTATAAAACAAGTTAATTCCAAGAGTGAAGGAATTATCCTGTTAAATCAGGGAAAGTGGATGTAGGAGCTTGAGTCTCTGAACCACTATAAACTCCTATGTTGATTTGCTTTAAAAGTACTTTCATACATACAACACTGCACACAAAAACTAATCTTCAAAGGAACATATACTCATAGACTGTGCAAAACTGTATTGGACAAGTTCCCTGAAAACTGGATTATTTGACTAAGGGATTTCAGAACTTAAAGGAGTTTAAACTAAAGGGCCAACCACTAATTCCGCACATATAACTCCCCTAGATAGTTATTCAACTGAGTACTCAATAGTACTTAGTAGTCTGATTATCTTAAGAGAGTTAATCTCATCAGCAGAGTTGTCCAGGACAACCTTGCTGAGCTTTGGTTTGATCAAAGTTGAAAAGAATTTGCATACAAGTGTATTCCCCCCCCCCATACACTTGTTATATACTCCTTTCAGGACCAACAAGTGGTATCAGAGCAGGGGTTCAAAGACCACTGCTTCTGAAAATCCATCTTAATTTTCAAAAGTCACATATTTGTGTGGTCACTGAACTGATCTCTATCTGAAATCTTCTTACCTGTTGATTAACTGGTTATTCTTGAGATATGGCCAACAACAATGCAGTTCCTCCACCTGTTGTTCAAGGATTGGACAACATGGCCACAAACCCTGTCAACCACATTTCACATCATAAACTACCCATGTTTTCTATAGACAATTATGATTTTTGGAAAATTAGAATGAGGGCTCATCTTGCATCTCTTCACACTGACATGTTAAGAGTAATCACAAGAGGACCTTTTGTGTTTACTCAAACTAACCCCTGGGTAACAGATGAACAAAGAGCTGATATAAGGGAACTGATTCCCAAAGATGAAGATGACTTCACTGCTGATGAAAAGAGGAAAGATAATCTGAATTATCTTGCCATGAACACCCTCTACCAAACTATTCCAGATGCAGTCATGGGTAGAGTCTACCACTGCACCACAGCCAAAGAAATTTGGGATACCCTTGCTGAAATGTGTGAGGGTACAGAAAAGATCAAGGAGAATAAGCTCCAAGTTGCTGTGCAGAAGTTTGAACAATTCTCAATGGAGTCTGATGAGTCCATTGACAAATTTGCTGGTAGATTCACTGATGTGATGAATGAAATCAACTCTTTGGGCAAAGTGTACTCCAGGAGAGAAGTTGGATTGAAGATCTTGAGAAGTCTCACTCAAAAGTGGGATGTCTATGCTATGATGATGCAGAATACCAAGGATTTCTCCTCCATGCCCATGCAACAAATCTTCTCAGAACTCAAAGCCTATGAGTTTGACCTCAATAGAAGAAAGCCTGTTGAGGAACCTTCAAATCCTACCAAGGGAGTGGCATTCAAAGCCAAAGTTGCTGAACCTGAAATGCAACCCACTCCCAGATCATCAAAGTCAGTCTCAAAGACTGAAATGAAGGAGGAACTAGCCTTGATGGCTAGAAGGTTTGACAAGCTCAACACAAGGTTTGGTAGATACAAGAAATTCTACCAAGACAACAAATTCAGGAGGAGGTACAACTCCCCTGAAGATCAGGCCAAGGACAAAAAGCCTGAAGAGAAAAGATCAGAGGACAAGTACTCTGATAGGAGAAGGTCCAGTAGAGCTAACCCTTCATCATCAAAAGGAAGAGATGAATCCAAGAAGGATGATAATGAAGACCTATGCTACAATTGCAAGAAGAAAGGACACTTCCAGTATGACTGCCCTGAATTGAGCTCTAAAGAAAGAAGAGAAAGGCAAACTAAAAGAGACAGAAAGTTCACCAATAGAAAAGCTATGATGGCTGGTGAAGAATCTGATAGTGCTGAAAGCTTCAACTCTTCTGATGGACTATTCTCAAACAGTGATGATGATGATGATGTGTGCAACATGGCTCTTGAGGATGATGAGGTATCCTCCACTTCTAGTTCACCATCATTCCTATCACAGAACACTAGTGAAGTCAACTTGAAACTTTCCTTTGGGAAGTTGATGGAAGATTTCACTAGATTACAAGAATTTCATGATAATTGTGTGAGAGAAAATGAAAGGTTGGCTATTGAACTTGCCAAAAACTCTGAGGTAGCTGTTGATGTCAAATCTACTGAGTTGTATCAACAAGTCTTGAGAGAGCTTAAGGAAGCAAATCTCAGGATAGTTGACCAACAAAAGGAGATAGATGATCAACTACTCTCTCAGAAGAGAAAAGATTTTGAACTAAAAATTCTGAATGCCAAATTTGAGAATCTCTCACATGAATATGATATTCTTAAATCAAGTGAAGAGAGCCTGAAATTAAAGATGTCTGCTTTGAACAAATCCTCTAGAGCAATAGAGGAAATTCAGAGTTATCAAAGACCTATGGCCCAAAGAAGTGGATTAGGTTTTGATCCATTTGAATCTTCACCTTGTCTTAGTGTTGCTTCTACAAGTAACACTAAGAAAATCTTTGTTAAATCAGTGGCACAGCAAGATAAAAATGAAATAATTCAGCCACTGAACAAAGGAAAAGGCAAAATAGATGATTTGCTCACTCAAGTGCCTCAGGAGACTAGGCCAAAACCTAAGGAAATGGCCAAAGCTCTTGATAACAAGAGGAATGTTGCTCAGCAGAGTAGACCCAATGGAAGGGCAACTCTCCTGAACAATGTTCAGAGGAGTTATCCAAGGTATAATCAGCCAAGGCCAACTCTTCTGAGAAAGCCTCAGCTGAATAGACCTAAGGATAACTATCCTCAAAGGCAGAATAAAATGAGACAACCAAAACCCTTCATTGCAAAGGGTAATGGTCATAAAAATGCCTTTCCTCAAAGATTTCATCAAGCTGCACAGAGAACTCATAAGTTCAGGAGAATTGACAACTCCCCTGAAACTTACAGAGTTAACACACTCACACATACTTTCCCCAAGGAAAACAACTTAGCCACCTTGAATCAATCAGGGTGATTAGGCAAGTTTGGGTTCCTAAAGTTACAGCTAACCACTCAGGACCCAAAACTCAAAGGGTACCTAAACCTATCTAATTGCAGGTACAAATGGGCCACAAGAAGAGGAGTATGAGAAAAAAGACAGCATGGTACCTTGACAGTGGATGCTCAAGGCACATGACTGGAAACAAGGAACTCCTCACTGATTTTATTGAAAAAGAAGGCCCAAATGTCACCTTTGGAGACAGCTCACAAGCAACAACAAAAGGTTATGGTACTTTGATGATTGGTAACATCAAAGTAACCAATGTATCTTATGTAGCTGGTCTCAAATATAATCTCCTAAGTATCAGTCAATTCTGTGATAAAGATTTCAATGTTGAGTTCTCAAGTGGAAAATGCTTAATTAAAGATAAAACTCAACAAATTCTATTGACTGGAACTAGGAAAGGAAATGTGTATTTTGCAGACTGGGACAAGGCTACTGATGATGCATGTTTCATTGCTAAGAGCTCTAGTGAACAAAGTTGTTTATGGCACAAGAGGCTAAACCACCTGAACTTTAAATCAATGAACAAACTTGCTAGAAATGCATTAGTTAAAGGACTGCCTAATGAGGTTTTCATTAAAGAACATGTGTGTAAGCCATATCAAGAAGGAAAACAGATTAAAGCCTCATTCAAAGGTAAACCAGTCATTTCTACTGAAAGGGTACTTGAACTTCTACATATGGATCTTTTTGGACCAATCACCCCTTCAAGCATAAATGGTAGAAAATACACATTGGTTGTAGTAGTTGACTTCTCTAGGTTCACATGGGTAGTATTTCTCCTTAATAAGAAGGAAACACAAGTTAAACTACCTGAACTTCTCAAGAGACTGTCAAATGAGAAAAGCCTTAGCATTATCAAGATAAGATCTGATAAAGGCACAGAGTTCATAAATTCATACATAAATGAGTATTGCACATCCAATGGAATAGCTCATGAAACCTCAGCAGCTAGAACTCCTCAGCAAAATGGAGTTGCAGAAAGAAGGAATAGAACCTTAAAAGAAGCTGCTAGAACCTTAATTGCTGATTCAAATTTACCTAAGAGGTTTTGGGATGAAGCTATAAACACTGCATGCCATACTCAAAATAGATGCTTGATCACTAAGGGGCAAGGCAAAACCCCTTATGAACTCTGGAAAGGAAGAATGCCTAAAATGTCATACTTTCACATCTTTGGTTGTAAGTGTTTCATACACAATAATGGGAAGGAACAATTGAAAGCCTTTGACAGCAAAGCTGATGAGGGAGTATTCCTTGGATATTCTCAAATCAGTAGAGCTTTTAGAGTCTACAACAAGAAAACCCTTATTGTGGAAGAAACACCCCATGTTGTGTTTGATGAATCTATTCATGAGTCCAGGAATGAAAACTTGGAACCTGAAGAAATCACACAGAGGACAACCAGACTAAGCCTAAAAGACAAAGACACTGAACTCATAGATGTTGTCCAAGTCAACCTACCTGAAAAATTCACACTGGACAACAATCCTGAAGACAACCTTCCTGAGACAAACCCAACTGATGGAAATGGTGAACTGAATGAGCCAATCCCAGTTCACATCCAGGTAACAACTACCAATGAGGAAGCAGTTCCTGCTGAGGTAGTTAATGGGTCAAATAATCTAGGGGGAACTCAAAATGTTGAAAATTCCAATGTCCCTGACATTGAGGACAACACTCCTGATTATGATCCTGAATTAGATCCTGCTCTCAATTATCCTGAATTTTATGATCAAAATGACTCAACTTCAGTAGAGAACAACTCTACTGAAGAGATCAGAAAAAGAAGGACTTGGTTATCTGACCATCCTACTGATCTAATACTTGGTGACCCAAGTATTGGAGTCAAAACAAGAAGATTTCATGGTGAAAGTGCTCTTTTCTGTTGTTTCCTGTCATAACAAGAACCAAGTGATATTGAAGAAGCACTTCAAGATGCCAATTGGATCACAGCCATGCAGGAAGAATTGAATCAATTCACCAGAAATGAAGTATGGGAGCTGGTGGATAGACCCTCACATCAAGATGTTATTGGAACCAAGTGGGTGTTCAAGAACAAAAAGAATGAGAATGATGTGATTGTCAGAAACAAAGCAAGACTAGTGGCAAAAGGCTATTGCCAGCATGAAGGCATTGACTATGATGAAACCTTTGCACCTGTGGCAAGGCTAGAAGCAATAAGGCTCTTCCTAGCCTATGCAGCCCACAAGAGGTTCAAAGTATATCAAATGGATGTCAAGAGTGCCTTTCTGAATGGAGTCTTGAAAGAAGAAGTCTATGTGGAGCAACCACCAGGTTTTGAGGTTGGAAACCAAGTATACAGACTGAAGAAGGCTCTATATGGACTCAAGAAAGCCCCTAGGGCTTGGTATGACACACTGTCACAATTCCTCTTGGATCATGGATTCACCAAGGGAACTGTGGACAGAACTCTCTTCAGAATCTCTGAAGGAGAGGACATCTTGCTTGTCCAAATATATGTGGATGACATCATATTTGGATCCCCCAATGAAAAGCTATGTGAAAAGTTCTCCAAACTTATGCAAAGCAAGTTTGAGATGTCCATGATGGGTTTGATGAATTTCTTCTTGGGTCTACAAGTCAAGCAATCAAAAGAAGGAATCTTCATCAACCAAGCCAAGTACACCAGAGAAATGATCAAGAAGTTTGGGTGTGCAACAAGCAAGCCAGTAAGGATCCCAATGAACACAAATTGGAAGATGGATCCTGATGAGAGTGGTGTCCCAACCAACTCCACTGAGTATAGAGGAATAATTGGTTCACTCCTCTATCTCACTGCCAGCAAACCTGACATCACCTTTGCAGTATGTGTTTGTGCAAGGTTTCAAGCAAATCCTAAGAAAAGCCACCTTGAGGCTGCAAAGAGGATCTTGAGGTATCTCAAAGGCACTGAAAATCTAGGCCTTTTGTACCCTGTTGATGACAACATTGAGTTAACTGGCTACTCAGATGCTGACTATGGAGGATGTAGAATTGACAGAAAGTCCACTTCAGGGACTTGTCAATTCTTAGGCAACAAACTCATATCTTGCTTTTCCAAGAAGAAAAACACAGTGGCTACCTCCACCACTGAAGCTGAATATGTTGCTGCTGGAAGTTGTTGTGCTCAAATTCTTTGGTTAAGACAACAACTCAGAGACTACAAAGTCAACTCTACTGAAGTACCAATATTTCACTACAAGAAATTTAAGAAATCGCGACGAAAAAATTCGTCATAAAAACACCATTTTTCGTCACGAAAGATGTTTGGTGACAAAAAAAAATGTCACAAAGAACGTCACCGTATGTGCGTCACAATAGATCAATACGACGATATTTGGATTCGTCACCAAAAACCATCATTTGGTGACGATAAAGGCATCGTCACTATTTCATTTCATCTATAGTGACATATAAATCGTCACATTTGGCATCAAAATTTCGTTACTTAATATGATATTTCGTCACTAAAGGTTAAATTTTACGCAACGATTTCATTTATCGCCACTAAAAATTAACTTTTTATGACGATTGTCCATAAATTACTAACATTAACAAATTTTAGTGATGTCATTTTTTGTCACAATTTGATTAACTATTTCGTCATATTTTATATAATTCGTCACAAAAATTTATTCTTTCATGACAAAATGTGGTTAGTCGTTATATGTGTGTATATATAATGACGAAAAAATTTTATCGCTACAGAGTATGATTTAGTGACAAAATTTTATTGTCACTAAATGATGTGAAAATAGTGACAAATTAATTTTGTCATTATAATATACTACTATTTAGTGACGAAAACGGTGATCATCACTAAAAGTTTAGGAATGGTGACAATATATTTTTTGTCATATTTCAAATATTTCGTCATGAAAGAATTACACTATAGTGACTAAAATTTGATCGTCATTATATATATATATAGATATAACGACGACACATTTCGTCACCCAAAACAAGACTTTAGTGACAAATTATTCAATGTCGTTAAATGATGTAAAAATAGTGACAATTTTTTTTTGTTATAATTAAATATTTTCAATGACGAAAAATGATACTCCATTTGTTATAATTTATTTTAATTACAGTAACAATATATATTGTCATTAATACAATGATAATTTTTTTTTTAATGTAATACATATTGTGACACATCATTCATCATGAAATGATTACAATTGTCATGATAAATTAATTTCAATTACATTTAAATTTCAATTACTAAATGTAAGAAGAAGAAAAAATAAACATTTATAGCAATAATAACCAACTTAAAGATAAAAATTAATGTTGGATTACTAAAAAAAAAAAAAAAGTCATTCAAGCATTTAGAAAGTAACATCTAACATGAAATATTTTTTATCACTTCATGAAACCAAAAAAAATATAAAGTTTATAATTCTATCACTTTACCACTAAAAAATGCTATTAATTTCTTGATATTTGCACCTTGGGCAGCTATATTTGCATTCAAAACATTCACTTGCGTTTTGAATTCTTGCACTTGAGCTTCAGACTCTTAAAACTTTTCTTTCGTGTCTTCTAATTCCTCTTGTAAGTGATTTGAAGAATCGTATAGTGTGTTGCGTCTACTTGGAGGTTTTGGACCATAACCAAGACCTTTTACATATTATGTTCCCTGACCCAACACCTCCAAGACTATCTCATCTACACATTTTTCAATTCCGAGCTCAATATGTTCTTTTTTTTTTTTCATCAGCTCCTAATAATTAAACATAAAAAGAAGTAAATTACCATCAATTTTAGTATTGAAACTAAATCTCATAAATATTTATCCAAAAAAGAAATTAACATAGACAATCAATATGGCCATCAATTTATGCATGTCTTCAGTTATAGAGCTTCTCAGCAAGATTGATGTATTAAACCTAAGTATTTGTTCAATATTGCAATTTACAACTAATAACTTGAAATAATTTAAGCAATGCATTTTTATCAACAAAAACACACAAATATTGTTACTATCAATAAAAACAAACAAGAATTGAACCAGTAAATAGAATTGAACACTCTTGTGCAATAATTTTAAACCAAGCATCTAGATGCTGATACTTTTATAGGCTAATATAGGATCTAGATCTTTACTGTGATCTTCAAATAAAACCAATACAAGTGCAAGCATACAAATAACCATACACAAACTAGCAGCGAATGGTAAAAAAGTATCCCACTAGTCCAAGATAATCCTTACAAAATTTTGTTAGAATTGGTTCTTTTAAGTCCAGTTCTGCTTATAGCGTAATTTATCAACACTTTTATGGTGGTGAAATAAGCTCATTTTTTCATGTATAGCTGGTTAATACTAATAACATGAAGATTACAAAAAAAGATCTTATAGCAAAGATAGAAAAGCCCCAGTTAAAATAACACCTTCTCGGATATTCATGATAAGTATAATCTCACTTTCAGAGAGATGACATTCAACAATAATCCCAAGATAGCATAAAATCAAGAAAAAATTGGGATTAGTGAAGACTTAGGAGGAACCACACTAAGCATTGCACACACGGGCTCTAGAAAAGGAGAGAGAGATGCCTAAGAATCTTACCTTAATTACGGCTTGCTCCTAATTAGTCAAAGAATTATGAAAAAACTCCCCATTAATCTATTTCTCCCGATTCTGTATACTCTAATCGAAGAACTGCCCCTAAAAAGATAGAAAAGAACATGTTAAATATCAGAGAAGGGGAATAGAAAGAGTATCAATCAAGATGAATTTTAGTTGTATAAATCTATTTTTTTTATTGTATAAATCTCTTAGACTCTAACTTTATTTTACAATTCTAAGCATTGTTATCATGAAGAATTTTAGTTATTTCTATGAAAATGATGTTGGTATAAATAGGAAACACAGCCAAGATTTTATAAATACATGTGACATATATTCTTCATAAGCACTACTTCATTGCATACTATCTTAAAGGAAATACTGTAGTATTTATTTGTTCTTAAAGGAAATAAGAAAACTATTTTACATCTTCATAAGCACTACTTCATTGCAGAAGACAAACAAAACTTAAAATGACACTAAAATTTAGTTCAAAATAAATTTGTTCACCACATATATACACAATATATCGGATAGTGTAATGAAAGAACCAAAGTTGAAACAATCTAGTCAATTTAATTATTTAAAAATTTTCTGCCAAGTAGCAGGACTTGGCCAAGTAACTCAGTATACATCAATTTTGAAAGGTAGTAAGTTTAAGGGGTCAGAAATCTCAAGTTGCACTTAAGAACTAAAATCCAGAAAACAGAGTAATTAACATAAAATCAAGAAAAGCATAAAATAACCAACTTGATAAATTTAATAAGTCTTTCACTTGGTTTGATGGCCATTTATTGTAAATGTAATGAATCAAGATGTACACTAGACGGGATGGACGGAGAGGTGACTAATTACATGATCGCAAGCACAAAGCCACAAAATGAGAGAAAAGGCACAAAACTCAACACTAGCGATGAAGAAGATGGGAAAATCAAGCATATGATAATAAGATATACACAGAAAAAAAAATTAAAAAAGAAAAGTTGAAATGATTCACATCCTAAGTCCAATAACCTATTCTCAATTCTCATACACTGATCAGATTGCTTCATAAAATAAAATAACATAAAAGCAGAAGCCTTGACAGATAAGAGATTGCAGACACTGTCTATAAACGGACTGAGAAAGGCATAATACCTCAGATTTTGAATTAGTCTTCCCAGAATTGCACCCTCAACGAATAAGTCCTAATTAGTCGGCCGCTGGCAATTTCCTGATGATTCCGCAAATAAGGATTGAAAGAATGAAGGGTTGAGTTTGTTTGCAAGTTGAAAATCAAGAATCGGAAGAACCAAGGCACGGATACTCTAGATTGTTTTTAATCTTTTGAAAATTGGGGGATTCTAGGTTTTCCTTTTGGTGAGGAGCACAAGACGAGAGTCGCCTCTTTATCCCGCTAAATTTCCAAAAATTTCACAAAAAAATTGCCTTGAAAATGATTTAGTTCAATAGAAACGGGTACATATTTTATTTTTATGAAGAATTTATTTTCTTAAAAATGCGACATTAACAAGATGCATTCTTCTTTCTTTTTAAGTAAAATTAATATTTTATCAATGAATAACACTTTTGTGAAATGTTTTACATTAAAAATTATGTCTAATTAAAACAATTTTATAAATTCACGGGTTGCAAGTAAGGGCTCGGCATTATCCAACTTATTTGTGGGTTACAAGCAATGAGTCCAAATACTTCATGTGTTACTATAAGATTAAAATATATTACTGTAAGTGTGATTATGTATAATTGTAATAATAAATAACACTATGTTACTTTAAACCATTAGTAGAAATTTTGTCTATTTCCTTAACTCAAAATTTTGATAATTATTTGTCCTTTTACATTTTGTCGAGACTTATGAGTAGCTGAATCCTTAATTCTTCAGCATACCGGGAGTCAGAGACCCGCTCCTATCACGACTTGGTGAATAATATTAACTATTCATGGATCTCCTCCCACTCCTCGCTATCTTTGGCATTCCTTCCGTTGGAGCACTAGGACTTCAATGGAAGCTAGGCTACGGGAGTATCTAAGGGCGGAGATGCAACTACTTCTATAGGACGGCTCTAAGAGTCGATTTTGGACCTTGCTCTTATTCTTATCCCAAAATAGGGTAGATCCATTTGAAAATATATAGTTTAAATTGGAAATTAACTATTTTAATAGTGTGATATGCTCTCTTAAAAAAAAGGAGTTAAAAATTAAAGTAGATGTTTAGATGTCAAATTATATTTATAATCCTAACCAGCTCTAAGAGTTGAAGCAAATAAGGTTAATTAGTTGGGTTGCACTCTTGTGTACCAGTTACATGTATTTCTATTTAATATTTGAATTAATATTATACAATATGTGAGCTAATACTATAATGTTACTATACTTCATTTGAACTAATATTATACAATATTTGTCATAACTTATAAGTAACATTCACTCATTTAGAAAATTGTATTAAATAGGAACAAGTTACATGTATGTAACTGGTACACACAAGTATTTATCTAGTTAGATTTCATGGCTAATTTAGGTGAATTGGATCTTCCTAAAAGAATCGTGTAAAATAATTATAAAATAATTATGTGATACCATATAAACAATTACTATGTATTACTATATGAAGATGTATGTGTTACTATAGTAATACATATTAAATGTGACAACTACAATTAAAAGTAGGGTAAGTCTCTTATGCACTAGGTTCACCATATAATTCAAGTATATTTTTAAACAATACAATTGCAATTGTTTTAATTGAACAATATCAATATAACAATTGTAATAGTTCAATGAAAATAACTTTTATGGTTTAAAAAGACTAAGGCCAGAAAATATTACTCCTTCTGTTCGTGTATAATGTGCTCGTGACTTTTTGCACAAGTTTTAAAAAATAATGTTTATTTATGAATAAAATAGATAAAAAATAAATAAGATGGAGATGAGATAAAATAATAAATGTGGTCGGATATATTTAAAAAACACACACCCACACAATTTATGTGAACAAAAATAAATGAAACAAACATATTTTACACAATATTATTTTTATTACAATAAAGTTGTGCACGATATATAATCTCATATTATAATAATGAATCTTCTTAAAAATACAAAATTATATGCATATGTAATTTATTTTAAATACATATAAATGATTTGAACGTGAAACTAGGAAAAGTTATGAAAAATTGGCCGGGAAAAGTTGGCGCTCATAGGGAAAAATTGGCGCTCACGGAGGAAAATTTGGTGCTCATTGAATGAAAACTGACCAAACTGATTTTTTTTCCATCGCTGGGTAGAATAAGAGGGCGACTAATTAGGAGCAGCAACTCTGGACGACTACAATTAGAGAGGGCGACTATCACAGCGAGATACGCCTCCGTAGACTGCAGATTCACGCCGGTAGGCCTTTCAGACTTCACATCCCTTTCATTTATCATAATTTTAATTCCTTTTCAAAATCCCTCAATTTATGATGAATTTGAATTCTACCCGTCGGGTATCAGTAGGAGAGGGTTAAATACTGCTATAGACTCTAGGTATTATTCTTGATAGGTTTGAATTGATTTTAAAATCTTTTAATAACTGATGGAATTTAAGTATTCTGATGGCTTTGTTGTTTTCAGAATCACGAATAAACCATAATCTTTAGGTACTTTGCTCGTTTTTTTTAAAGTTAATTTCAGAATCACGGATTGCTGATGAGGTTTTCAAAATTTCTCCCTTCTCTATGCTTTCAGTACAAATGTTGGTTGCGTTTGGCTATCCAAAATTCTTTTAGCAACACGAGTATGCTATGGATAGTACTCTCATAATATTTTATGTATTATATCATAGATATTACTTATTATTATGATTCTAAAAGTTGAAATTCATCTTGTAGAAGATGAAGAGGAAGAACTCTTGCATTGATAGAAGGGAACCTGTATTATATCGTGTACAACAGTGTATTCATCTTAATTAAATACTAGTAAACAAATAACACTATTTATGCATAATCCAGAAACTTAACTAAAACTAATAACCTCTATTAACAAACTAACTAACTATTCTTTAATAGAGACTTGCACATATTGTACTTGTTCTATTTGTGTATTTTCATGAGTTGAGCAAGGTTTCTAGTTACTTAATGTGAAGTCTCCCTCGATTGGTTCAAAATCAAGTAAATTTTAAAGAGATAGAAGCTTCTGATTATTTTGAATATCCAAACGTTGTCTTCTTTTTCATTTTCTAGGGCTATTGCCTTTGATTTTGACTTGAAAGTGATTTTTTAACGAAGGTTTTCAATTGCGGAGGATGGCTTGGTTGCTTAGATAACCTCATCTTGCGTAGGTGTGCTCAGTGACCTACATTTGGCCTTAGCAAATTTTGTAAAGGCCTGTTGGGAAAATCCATCGTCTCTGATTGATCTTTGGTTTATATGATAAAAAGAGCTTGGTTGTAAAAATGGTGAGTTTACTTCTTCCATGTATCATTACATAGTAAAAAAATGTTGTACATGTGAATGTATTCAGTAAAAAGTCAGTTATGAATAACTGCACCTTTATAGATGTTCTTCTCAAAATAGTTATAATATTTTTATGAGCGAAATTGTATACTAATCTTTATTCTAAATCTGGACCAGAATTACTTGATGCCAAACAATGCATCTATCTTGAAACTGGGGAAATTATTTTATGTTAATGGAATAGAGATAAAGGTTCAAACTAGACTGGGCATGCAATGATAAAGTTAAGGGACCATGTAGTGGCATTAAGGGATTTGTATTAAAGCCATTTTTAAGGACATGGATAAGGAAACAAAGAGGCCTCGATTGGAAGAGACTAGCTCACAAGATGATGAGAAGAAACTGAAAAAAAAAAAAAAAACAAGGATGAGTTAGAGAAGGATGATAGCAAAAGGACTGATGCCACTTTAATAAGGACACGTCCTAGAAAATTGTCAGTGTGTCGTAAAATAAGCAATGAAGAGACACATATGATAAAAAAAATAAAGCTAATGCTGCTGCAAATAATAAGATAGTTAGTCAGCAAAATGCTGATTTATATGCTGAGATTCCACTGCCTATGGGAACATAGCTGAATAGTGTGTCTAAAATATACGTACACACTGATGATGTTGGCAGCGCCATGCAGGTCTTAGATTTTTTTGCTGTTTTTTGAAAGGCAAGTGTTTCATTTATCATGTTTCTACTTTGTTGGAACTATGTACATCTGTTTAAATTGCCTTATATGTGCCGTTATTAACAGATTCTAAATGTAAGAAAGAGACAGACATAATACATTCTTCAAGACTTATTGCAAGGGCGAACCGGACGTAGAGGAAAATGTTTTGCAACTGCCCAATTTCATATCATCCTACTATCTATTTTACAGAAGGAACAATGGGCAGAGTATGAACTAATTTGCAGTAAATTGGCAAATGAACTTTTCTTCTAATACAATAAGTTGATAATCTGTGTTGTGTTTTCTTTGTAGATGTGAAGAACTAAGTCCATCAAATGGAAAAAAAGTCATAGTTCCATGCACTTAAGTAACACTTCTCTGAATCTCCAAGTGTTCTTAAATCTCAGTGTCTGGATTCTTTAGAGAAGGCATCAGATTACTTGACTTTAAAAGATTCTGAAAATCTTAGTCTTTTAAACATTCTGTGATGAAGTTGATGCAACTGAGTAAGTAAATACTCATTTTTAAGTTTTTTCGTGCATTTTTGAAAAGTTTCCTGTTACGGAACTAATGTTCGCATAAGTTTATTCATGTGAAACTTTTGCAGGAGAAGAGTTTGAAACAAAAACTGAAAGATGCAATTATTGCTAAGCAAGGCGTACCTCTTTCAATTTCCGAGCACAAAGTCATTGTCTCTCAAATTAAATGCTAGACAGAGGACGCTTAAGCCAGGGTGTTCGAGTCACAGGGCATGCTTTTATAAAGTACATATTTATTCCTACTTATATAGTTCCATTTTTTCTAAGGCTAAGGCTAAAAAAATCAAGTTTTATATTGAGTTAACTTGAAATGAATTTAGCTTGCAATGTTCATTGAATTTCTTATATTATGATAAAGTTGTCACATCATTTTAAAAAATCTCACTACTCAAATGTCTTGTAACACTCTATCAGCTTCTTTATAACATATGTCTAGTATGCTGCTTTATTTTCAATCACTTGGTGCTTAATTTGTAGATATTCGATCTTGTGATGCTGTAAGAATTGACCTTGTCTTTGTGGGGCGTGGTTGCAATGTATACTGGAAATTAAAATGCTCTAGCAACTCTGATGTACTGAGACAAAGTAAGTTACACTCCCTATTACACTTTTTGTTTTCTTTACTTGCTATTTGTATATATGGGTAATCTTGTATCGTGCGTAACAGATGTTGGAGAGGGAGATACTCTCACCTTAAATATGAAATGGTTTGCTATTGATGATGATAGAAAACATACGATTGAGAAGCACATTTGCTCATCTAGGCACGTTTCTTTTTTCCCGTTAAAGATAAGTTCTTATTAGAGCTTGTTTTAATCCAGTGTGGTCTATACTAGCCAGAGTCAAATTGCTGCTAAAAAATCTTTATTTAGTTTGAAGAATTTAAACAAATGAATTTCAAGTGTATAAAAGTAGGCAAAACAGAACAATTGGGAAGAACTTTTTTTTTTTTTTGAAGTAATTGAATCACTGAACTCTTTCATTTTTGGACATTGATAATTTAAGTTATATGTTGTATTGTATATTTAAATATTAAACTTGTTTGATTTGTCAATTTGTATAATGCAAACTATGTTACATGTCCAGTACAAAATATCTATTTCTGTCATTTTTTAAAAATTGACCATAGTATTAGTGTGAATTTCATTCATTCTCTTTTATTTTTTATTTTTTTTATAAGTAGAACATTCTCTTATTACAACTATTTTGTTCCCGCTAAACTCGATTCATGCATGCAAATATTGTTTTCTTAGTTAAAACATATTCCCTCCGTCCAATTTTATTATGTCTTTTATTTTTTTATTTTTTTATAAGTAGAACATTCTCTTATTACAACTATTTTGTTCCCACTAAACTCGATTCATGCATGCAAATATTGTTTTCTTAGTTAAAACATATTCCCTCAGTCCAATTTTATTATGTCCACTTCTCCGGACACAGCTTTTAATAAATATTAATTAGTTTATGTATAAAGTAGATAAGTTGGGACCGGGGTATAATGGGATGTCATGGGGTCCATTTATATGTAAAGTTGTTGTTTATGAATAAAGTTAGTGACAATTTGAGTAAATAAGTGATGGTTAGAGGTTGGAGATAAAGTAGTGTGAATAGTATTATTTTCAAAAAGGAAATGAACATAATAAAATTGGATAACCAAAAAAAGGAAAGTGGGAATAATGAAATTGGGCGGAGGGAGTACTTCTTTTATACTTTCTGCTTGAAACTTTGAATCTTGTTAAGAAGATGCACACTTTCTTTGCAGGGGAAGGGGGAGAAGGGCCAAGATTCTGAAGTGAAAGAAATGAAACGAATGGCAGTTGATGGAATTTGGTCAATATTGGCTGCACTACCTTCTTATTTTCATTAATCACACTCCCTCAATTCCACAAAAAGTTTTCATACATTTTTTCTAGTTTGTCTCATAAAAGTTTGCATACCTCAAAAAGAAAATATATATCAAAATTCTCACCTTAATAATATACATATATTTACCTTTCATACCATTATTTTTGGGTTCCATCATACATTCAATGCAACTACTTTATATATAAACATTTATGAAATTATTTCTCAATACTTTAATCATTACACTTTTTTCTTAAATTATGTGTTCGTATTTCTCCTCAAACTTTTGTGGGACCAAGGGAGTAATTTATAATGGGGAATTTCTTGAAAAATATGGAAATAGTCATAGGAATATATTTTTGGTTAGTGGTTTAAATACGAAAACATTGTTTTTTTGCGACATACTGTTTGTATTTTGACTTTTGTGTGTATTTTTAACTATTAGTTTTATAAAAGTAAAAAATTTGTGAGTTCAAAATCATAATGTTACTCTTTAGAGACTCATAGATGTCTTGTTAGGTTTCTCAGAAAATATTATGATATGTTTTTGGAAGACATTTAAACTATTGATGTGGTTTTGTTATCAAGTACGAGTATTAATAAATTGTTGGAAACTTTTCATTGAATTTTACTGTTTTCTTGGTGGAATATGGTCACCAATTATTATTAAAATAGGACTCAATTATTATAGTGATGAATTTTTTTGACGATAATATTTTAAATAATTAACAATAAAAAATAATATTGTCATGAAAATGTCTTTTATGAAGTTAAATATTGTTACTAATTATTATTAAATTTGTCGTTATTTATTATTATGACGGGAGTATTTTATCCTCAGTTATTTCAAATAATTAATGATGAAAAATAACATCATCATGAAAACCTATTTTCTATAACGTCGAATATCGTTATCAATTATCATTAAAATCGTCACCAATTATGATTGTGACGAAAACATTTTGTCACTAAATATTTTGAACAATTAATGACGAAATCTACTATCGTCATAAAAAATTATTTTTTATAACGTAGAATTTCGTCATCATTTATTATTAAAATTGTCATAAATTGTTTCAAATAATTAATGACGAAAAATAGCATCGTCATGAAAATATATATTTTTATGACGTCAAATATCGTCATCAATTATTATTTAAATCGTCAATAATTATTATTGTGACGAAAATATTTTGTCACTAAATATTTCAAATAATTAATGACGAAAAATGGTATCTTCATGAAAAAATATTTTTTATGACGTCAAATATCGTCATCAATTATTATTTAAATCGTCAATAATTATTATTGTGACAAAATAATTTTATCACAAATTATTTCTTATATTTAATGACGAAAGTGTAGCATCGTCAAGAAAATATATTTTCCATGACGTAAAATTTTGTCACCAATTATTATTAAAATTGTCACATATTATTATTGTGACATACTGTATTTATTAACATCGTCACGAAAGGTACAAATTTTGTGACGAAAAAATTATAAATGGTGACGAAATTAAATTTTGTCATAAATTCTAGTATTTTAATGACGAAAAAAGTATAAGTGGTGACAAAACTAAATTTTGTCATAATTTCTAGTGTTTTAATGACGAAAAATAAAAATCGTCACCTTTAAGTAACAAATTGTGACGATTTTTGTGTCGTCGTGAAAATTTTCGTCACGAAATGTGTGATTTTCTGTAGTGTTTTGTGATAACAACAATGCAATTGCAATATCACAAAATCCTGTCCTGCACACAAGATGCAAACATGTGGACATCAAGCATCACTTCATTAGAGATCATGTGGAGAAGAAAGATATCAAGTTGGTAAAGATCCACACAGATCATCAAAAAGCTGATATTTTGACAAAACCACTTGCTGAGGCAAGATTTCTGGAATTATCAACAGAGTTGGGTCTACTTGACCCAGGGAAGTTGGACAAATGAGTCCAAAGGAGTTTATTCAATAAGGGGAAACTAAATTCAAACTTTAGCAGACTTGGTCAAGTCTACTGAAATTCAGAAAAGTTGACCTTACTTCTTCAGGACACTTGTCTCTTGAAATCCAGGACACTTGTCCACAGCACTTCAGGACACTTGTCCATGTAGGGTCAGATAAGTTGTCTCAGCTATCAAACAAGTTCTTTGTTTGATAAGCACCTACTTTGGGTAATTATTGGCTATCTTGATAACTGTCCCATTCCTTTTTTAAGGCTATCACCTTTTCAAAGATACAATTTGTCCCTTACCCAAAAGGTCGCTTTCAATGCATTTAATGCCAAGATTTAACTCTTGTTTGCATTAAACAATTCAAGCCATGATCTACCTTGATAACTCCCCAGCATTAAACTAACATTAAAACTCCTCCCACGTTTACATAAAAACAGTTATTCACTGTTTTATTGATTTTTGACCATTGGATCAAAATTGGCCAACTCCCCTGAAAATGATCTGGGCCGTTCATTTTGGATTTCCACTTTTGTAAACAGTTGAATAAGGCTTAAGACCCACCTACTCATTGACATACATTCCTTTTAGAATATTCACAAGTCTTAAGAAGCCTTACTCACTTCATTCTTCCCCACGCAATCAAATTTCCTTGAAACCCTAGTTGTCTTACTCTCTCAAACTATCTCTCAAAACCTTCACTGTTCTTCAATGGCTCCCAAAGTAAGACCAGAAATGATTGTAGATTTCTCCAACAAAGATTTAGACCTTGATTTTAACTACCTAAGCCACAAAAACAATCTCATCTTTGAACCTATTCTATCTTTTGAGAGTGAAGATCCTGAAGTCACCCCAACCTTGAGATGGTTAAGGAGAGCTGGTCTACATAAATTTATGCAAGAGAAGCCTGATTCTTGCTTGGAAACATATATGGCTGAATTCTTTGCTTTCTTAAAGTGGAGAGGAAAGCCAGAAGATGGTGAGGTCACCACAAGCCTCTCCTACAGGGCTGAAGGAGAAGAAGAAGAGAGATTTCACAGGGTGAAATTCTCTGAGGAGGATGTAGATGCTGCATTTGGATTGCCTTCAGAAGGAAGGAATCCTGAATTCTATGGTAATGGCCATGAGGCAGAAATTGCACAAGATTGGCTCCTTGTTCCAGGACCAATTTCATCTACTCAACACAAAAGAACCCTGAAGCCCAAATTTGTCAATCTGTTTGAGGTTGTTGCAAAGAGTATTTTGAGCAACACCGACAGCCTAGAGCAAGTGAGTGCTCCAAGAATCAGAATCATGGCTGCAGTAATTGATGCCAGTGACAAGGGCATCTAGTTTGATTGGAGGACCTTCGTCCTTTCTGAAATGATGCAGGAGAAAGCTAAGTTCAAGGTGAACACTCAAAAGGTGATTCTAGAAGGAAAGCTCAAGTATTGCACCAGGGCAAGCCTGTTGATTGAGAAGTTTTCCCACTATTCTCAAATGCAAACATTTGCCAAACCCCTCCCAGCTCATAAAATCTTGTTCAGGAAGCTGAGCAAGAAAACTGAACAAAGGAAGATGCTTCTGGCCAAACCTGCTGGAGCTAAGCAGGAGGAAAAGCCAAAGTTGAAGAAGAGAACTAAGGCCAGAGCTGTAAAAACCAGAAAAGTGTCTCAAATTCCTTCGGTAGAAACCTCAGGAGCACCAACTGAAGTTGATGAAGTGGCAGAAGAGGGAGTGAATGTGCCTTCTGACCACTCAGAAGAGTTGAGACTGAAATACAATGAGACAAGGCAGAAGAAGAAGGGTTACAAAAGACCCAGGGAAGTTGTCCCTGAGAAAGAAAAAGAGGAAGGAAGTGGAAGCAGTAGGGCAAGCAAGAGAAGAACCAAGCCCACTGAGAAAGTGCTGGAACTACAGGAGGAGAGGTCTCTTCAAGTTGCTCTAAGGGAGAGCAGGGCTGAAAGCAGGACAAAATCTAAGTCCAGGACCAACTCTTCTAGTTCTGGAACCCCAGAGTCCAAAGTCCCTGAAGGCCAACCTTTAATAGCCAACTCCCCTGAAACCCAAAACCTTGAACCCAACTCTCCTGAAACCCATGTTACCCCTTCCAACCAACCTATCACCCCTATCAATCTTACTAAGAGATATTCTCCAGAAGGGGGTGTGCAGAGGAGTGGCATTGATGTGCTTGCAAATCTAGCTGTAGATGAGACAAGGCTCCTGTCCCCTCTTGACTCATCTATGCTCAACTACTCCAAACTCTTAGAACATGCACTTCATGAACCAACCCATTTAAGCAAAGCCCCCTCAGCATCATTGCTCTTAAAAGTAACTGAGGTACCTTCAACTGAGCCTAACCCTCCTGAAGCCAACCCTCCTGAACTTAACTTGCCTGAAGCTGCAATTAAGGAAACCACAGCCAACTCCCCTATAACCCAAAGTTCTCCATCTAATGAGAATGAGGAGGAGTATACTTATGAAAGTATGCTCAGAGGTGGAGCCAGGGCTACTGTGGATAGCTTGTACCCACAGCTTGCTGAATTTCCTAGAATTCAGAAAAAGTTCCATGACTTGAGAATGTTGGTGGATGTCAAGGACAGGACAATTATGGAAATCTCTCAAGTCATCCAGGATAAGGGTGCAAATTGGTGGAAAGTAGAGGAGAGCAGATTACTACATTTTGCTGGAGTAATCAAAACAAGATTCCTCACTAATGAGGAAGTGTTTGCCAACCTTGTTGATGTCAAAATTGCTGAAGAAAGAGAAAGACTTGCTAAAGGGATTAGGCATCCTGATAGCAGCTCAAGTGATGATGGCAATGATGATCCTTCAAACACTTCCAACCCTCCTCTAGACAACCCTCCTGAACCCTCCCATACCAACCCTCCTGAACCTTCCCAACCTAAACCTTCCAGGTTTTCAGAACCACTTGTCACTTATGTTAGGAAAGGCTCTGTTTCTTCAGAGGTGTTGACCAAGGTTGGTAACACAGCCAAAGACACATCTGCCAATGAAGGTTCTTCTGAACCCAAGGCACAACCTAAAGATGTTGAGGTTCCTATTTTAGAGGCTAGTTTGGTCAAGGCCTATTCAGTGTCAGAAGTATTGGACACTGATCAGCCCTTGGTCATTCAGGATGACATAGTGGCTGTTGAGAAAAGCACTATGATCTCCCAACAACTGCCTCCTTTGAACCCTGTTGAGGGTGAGGGAGATGCAGGTTTAGGAGAAGGGGTTGAAAAGGAGAATAGAATTGAAAAACCAGAGGGAGTTATGGATGAAAGAGAGGTAGTCATAACTAAGATTGTGAGTGTACCACCATATGAGGGTGGAATAAGTGAGGAAGGTCAGGTTATTCTAGAAGTCAAGTCTGAACTTCAGGAATCCCTTGGAGAAAGGAGGCCTGTACCTTTGAGTGAGAACATTATCTATGAAGGGAGAAAAGAATCAGTTGAAAATGAGGAGAGGACTGCTGAAGTTTCAGAGTCTTATGCAAAAAATACTGAGTGAGATGAGTGTTTATCCCCTAACTTGTTTGACTTGTCTAATATTGCAGGTATTTCTCTTGACCAAATCTTTGCAGATTAATTCTTAACAGATGCACCCATCCAAGTAGATTCTGGATCAACACAAGCTCTACTTGGGATGCAATCAGAGAAGTTGGACTCCTTGGCTCACCAAGTCCAATCTGCCCATGCTAAAACATCAGGGGCACTGAATGAGCAAGGAAGAACTCTAGCATCTGTGGAGATGAGATTAACTGGCTCTGAAGATGTAGTGCTCCCTACATTGGAAGCAAGGATAAGTGGAGTGGAAACTGGTCTCCAAACCATTTCCACTGAAGTTCAAAAAGCCAAGTCCACCATGGAATCTATCTCAGAAGAGGTCAAGAAGGAACAGAAGCTGCTCAGAGATAACCACAATGCAAATGTCAAAGCTCTAAGGCTGACTGTCAAGCAAGCTCTTGGAAAGAAGACTGCATTACAAAAGAAAAGAGCTGAGGAACAAAGGCTAGCAATGGTGAAGGCTGCATCTGAATTTTTTTCACAAGAAGTAATGGCCAACATTGCTGAAGGAGCAGTAGCCAACCTCACTTGAAAGCCCATTTGGATGCATCTCTGAAAGCAACCTTGGAAGAGGTTGTTGAGCAAAAGATGAAGCTTGTTCTAGCTTTCCTTAGCTTGAGCAGTGATAGAATGCAGAATATACAAGATGAAAATGTATACCTGCTGGAAGAAATGAAGTCTCTGAACCTAGCCCAATCCCTGATGGCAACAACCATGAGTGAGCTCAAGCCTCAGTGCTTTGATGCTGCCAAAAAGGGGGAAAGAGAAAGGGCAAGGGCCAAAGGTGCCTTGATTATTGGAGGTTCAGAAAAGGGCAAGGATAAGGTTGCTGAAGATAAAGGCAAAGAGTCAACAGTACTGAACTTGGAAGACCTTGGAGAAGAAGAGCAGCTAGCCATAGTAATGAAAGCTTCTATGGCATCAGCACAGGAAGAAAGGGCCAGATTACAACAAAGACCAGGAGGAGAAGGCTCTGGACTGGAGAAAGGTGCTGAAGGTGTCCAAACCAGAGGCCAAATCAAGAAGGCCAAGGGGAACAAAAGAAAGGCTGAGACATTCACTGATTTCCCCAACAGCCTAGAACTTCTTCTTGAGTTCAGAATTGTGGAAGAACCTACCCTCAAGAAGAACAAGACTGCTGAGAAATCCAAAGCGGCAAAAAGGGTCAAACCTGCTGAAATGACCAAAACTGCTGAAAAAGCCAAGTCCCCTGAAATTGAAAAGTCTGCTGAGACTAAGTCCACTGAAGATGCCAAAGCTATTGAAAATGTGGAAGAAATATATGAAGAAGGCTTTGGACCTGGACCAAAGAAGACAAAGGTTGTAGTACTGAATGATCCATTAAAACTGTTTCATGAAGGGTATGGCAAAGACCCTGAAACATAACAGAAGTTGGCCATGATGAGGGCCCAAGAAAGAATGGATGTAATGGAAGAAGCCAACAGAGCAAGAGATAAGAGAAGGGCTGACTTCCAAAAGCCAAGAAGAAGGAGAGCAACTTACAGAAAGTTGAAACCTCAGCTGAATGATACATGGGAAGAAGCCAAAAGGGAGTTTGTCTATGACTATTATGTCATTGACAGATGGAATGGAAGTGATGCCAACTGCTCTTTTGCTGAGTTCATGATAGAGTATTACAGAGAGCTATACCAACAATTACTTGCAGCTGTTGATCTTGCAAGATTTGAACTCACTGCCCCAAAGCCAATCATATACATGCCCCCAAAGCTGGAGGGATGGATTGATCAGAAAAGGATATTCCAAGAATTCTTTGAAATCCTGAAGTTGAACAAGATGGAGCTTGGACCAAAGGGCACTAATTAAGAGGCCATGGAATTAAAGAAAAGAGTGTGGGCACAATATGGGATGGTGCCACCTCCTGATGACAGCCTCTGAATTGGCTAAGTCCTCTTGACCCATCTATGCTGATCTGAATGTTTTGATTACTGAAAAACTGATCAACTATGCTGAACTTACTCAAGATTGCTGATGTGCCTTGCTAATGACTATTTGCTCTGATACTCATGGATAAATGATTTGATAGTCTATCCTTCAACAATTTGTCCTGATCAATAGATAGTTTATTTCTTTTGTTCATGCTCTGATGTAATGTTCATGCTCTGATATGTTTGCTCAACTATCAACATGCTTGTAATGATTTCTCATTCGAATGATAGTTGAACATATTTTGAATCAACATTACTGAATCTCAACTTGTCTGACTTATCAATCTCTATGCCTTCAATCACAGAAAATACACTAACACATTGTCTTTCAGGGAACTTGACTTCAATCACCTTCACTGAAGAAAAATTTAATAAGTGTAATCAAGTCACCTTGCATAGATTGTATAGGTTTTGGCATCATCAAAAAGGGGGAAATTGTTGGGAATAAAATGAGTTTTGATGAATATACCAAAACCCCTTTGGACATATGCCAAGTAGACAAGTCATTTTGAATGAACATGTTTCAGGACTGTTGGAACATGTAGACTAGGACAAGTATAAAAGCTGATGTGTTAGGCAGCTCTTAGTTACTAGATGCAGTAGTTGAGGGGGAACACTTACTTAACAGCTTAAAGCAACATCAGTCCCCTCAAGGCTCAATTATGGAATGACCTCTAGGCTGCTGAAGGACAAGTATGCTGATCCTTGGAGCTCAGTAAAAAGACAACTTAGTGGATGCCATCATAAAGTTAAGGTACAACATCAAGGCATCAATGTACTCCATCAGAATGTTTCAGAGGAGTTGTCCATCAAAATAATCCAGAAGAGTTGTCCTTCCAAATAATTCAGAAGAAGTGTCCATCAGAATAGTTCAGCAGAGTTGTCCCAGTACACTTATATGTCTATCAAGACAACCATGCTGAAAAGGTCAAGTTCACTTTCCAAGACTCAAACATCCAAAGAACTGTTCTAAGAAGTCATGGAAGAGCCAAAACATTTGAAGAGCTTATTAAGCCAACACTGCTGATGAATGAACTCTGTTGAGTCTGATAAGCAGAGTTGTCCTATTGATAAGGAAGGTTGCCCTTATCTCAGGAATATTCATAAGAAGAGATGTCCATGTTTGACCAAGTGAATCTTGAAGTCAGACATTGGGAAAAGTGCTCAGAATGAAGACAAAGTTGTTACAGCCATTTATTTCCCAAAACAAGGACATGTCACTATCAGAATCTGTCTTCCAGTTTGAAGAACTCTAGGAAGACATTTATACCAATTTGGGACTGCCTTTCCAACGGGCAAATCCTCAAATTTTTCTATAAATACAAGAAGTGTGAAGGCCATTTGAAGCATCCAATTCTACATCCAACTGAACAATCATTCTGAAGCTTCAAAGTCCTCAAAATACATTCTTAGTCTTGAAACACTTCTTCTAAGCTGAACTCACTGTATATCCATACAAACCTTAGAGAGATATCCTAATCCTTATACACTGATCTTCATTGTAAAGGATATCTCATTAGTTGGAACCTTACTTCAACCCTTACCCCTTTCAAGTGAGAAAGTGAGAAGGTTGTAGTAGTAGAAGTGGTAGGAGCTGACTGTTGAGAGAAGAACAGTTCAGTTCTGAGTTGAGAAGAGGGTACTAGGACTCTAGACATCCTAGGGATCAATTCACCAAGATGTGGTGTTCTTGATCAAGTGCACCTTGGCACTATAAAACAAGTTAATTCCAAGAGTGAAGGAATTATCCTGTTAAATCAGGGAAAGTGGATGTAGGAGCTTGAGTCTCTGAACCACTATAAACTCCTGTGTTGATTTGCTTTAAAAGTACTTTCATACATACAACACTGCACACAAAAACTAATCTTCAAAGGAACATATACTCATAGACTGTGCAAAACTGTATTGGACAAGTTCCCTGAAAACTGGATTATTTGACTAAGTGATTTCAGAACTTAAAGGAGTTTAAACTAAAGGGACAACCACTAATTCCGCACATATAACTCCCCTAGATAGTTATTCAACTGAGTACTCAATAGTACTTAGTAGTCTGATTATCTTAAGAGAGTTAATCTCATCAGCAGAGTTGTCCAAGACAACCTTGCTGAGCTCTGGTTTGATCAAAGTTGAAAAGAATTTGCATACAAGTGTATTCCTCCCCCCCCATACACTTGTTATATACTCCTTTCAGGACCAACAAGCTGCAAGGCGACGGTAAGTGCGGTAGGCCCCCGTATGGCCGCCCGTCGTTGTACTATGGTATTCTTGGAAAAAACGCACACTCCAAGGGGATGCGGCCGGCACCGCCAGCCTATGTTTGTAATACAAAAGACCGTTCACCAGATGGAAGGGTTGGGGAACATCGTCACCAGCTTCTAATGCCTTCACCACCTGGCCAAGTTTAGCATCCGAACGGACAACCCTCTGAAGTTTAGGCAAGTCGAGCCAATGTGGCACATAGACGGCCGAAAAAGAAACATCCAACTCTCTACGAGAGAGAGCATCGGCCGCGACATTTGAAACCCCTGCCTTATACTCAATAGTGCAGTCGAATCCGATGAGCTTTGCGATCCAATATTGTTGTGCGGGTGAGGCTATGGGCTGTTGTAGAAGATGTTTAAGACTGTAATGGTCTGTCTTGACAATGAACCGACGACTAAGGAGATATTCGCGCCAGTGAAGGACAGCCAACGCCAAATCCATTAACTCTTTTTCATAGGTTGATTTCTGTGCCGTGGTGGGCGATAAAGCCTTGCTGTAGAAGGCGATAGGGCGCCTATTCTGCATAAGTACAGCCCCTAGGCCGCGGCCGGAAGCATCACACTCAAGACAAAAGACGGTGGTGAAATCCGGCATTGCTAGAACTGGTGCGGACGTGATGGCAGGTTGGAGGGCGCGGAAAGCTGCTGCTAGGGCTGTCAAAATGGGCCCGGCCCACCCGGCCTATGGGCGGGGCTGGGCTATAATTTTAGTGGCCCGAAAATAACCGGGCCGATTTGGCCCGGCCCACCTGAACAACCGGGCCGACCGGGCCCAGGCCGGGCTAAGCCCGAAAAACCGGGCTGGCCCAGTTCTCTTTTTTTTTTTTTTTTTTTACTATTTTCTAATTTTTTTAATTTATTATTAAGTACAGAAACAGAACAGAAGTGAGAAGTCTTAGAAAAACCCTAACTCTCCTGCTGCGCCTCCCTTTCCCTTTCTGCCTCCCTTTCTCTTTCTTCCCTAAAGTCAAATCCATTTCAGTGCACAACAGCGACTATACAGGGCACGCACGGCGACTACACAGGGCACGCACGACGACTACACGGCGACTGCACAGTGCACGCACGGCGACTGCACAACGCACACACGGCGACTACATAGCGCACGCACGTCGACTGCACAGCGCACGCACATCGCAGGCACAGCGCACGCACATCGCACCGAGTCTTAGCCTCGTAATCTTAGGTATTCCGTATTCGGAATTCTATTCATCCGATTCCGATTCCGATTCCGACTCCACTCAATTTATTTTATGAATTTATTTGGACGATTTATTTAGTAAGACTACTACAGTATATCTAGTAATGGGGCTTGCTTGACATATTTAGATGATTTATTTTATGAATTTGGACGCTAATTTAAATTCATATTGTCTGCTTGTAATTTTCTTTTCTATTATCAGATTATCAGTGAAGATATGTCAAACAACAGTTTTGATTCTTTTGAAGATGATGACTTGGACTTGGAGATGCTTGAAGAAAGTCCTTGCACTTTTAAGAGCACCACCACACCTAGAGGTACTCATGCTACTCCCTCGTCTGGATGTAAACCTACTACTAAAAATAAGAGTACTATGGATGAACTTGATGATGATAGTCCCAGTGGTGCAGAGTTTAAGAAACTTAAGTCAAATGCTTCTGAGGTATGGAATTTCTTTCTAAAGGTTGGCCTAAAAGATGGGGTAGAAAAATGTAGGTGCTTGTGTTGTGAAAAATTCTATACTTGCAACCCTAACTCGGGCACAAATCATTTAAGGCGTCATATTAAAGCATGTTTTAAGACTCCTAAGTTTCATGATGTGGGGGCTTTGTTAGATAATCAAGCTACTCTCTTGACGAAGTGGAAATTTGATCAAAAGGTTTATAGAGATGGACTTGCTAAGGCTATTATCAAGCATGATCTTCCATTTAACTATGCTGAGTATGATGAAGTTAATGAGATTAATAGAAGATTAAATCCAGAATTTAAACCTGTTTGTAGAAATACTGCTACGTCTGATGTTAGATCTGTGTATTTGATTGAAAAAGCAAAGCTCAAGAGTGTGTTAGCTAATATTCCCGGTAGAATATGCTTAACTTCTGATGCATGGACTGCTGTGAATAGTCAAGGTTATATGACAGTGACTGCTCATTATGTTGATGATAAATGGAATTTAAATTCTAAGTTGCTTGCATTTTGTGATTTGGAGAGTCCACATACAGTGGGGGAATTGTCGAGGCAATTACTTATAGCTCTTGAGGATTGGGGGATAAGTTCAAAAAAAATTTAGACAATGCCGCTTCTAATGATGCCATGCAAAAGTTGGTAAGAGATAGACTTAACACGAAGAATGCTTTGTTATGTAATGGTGAGTTTTTTCATGTGAGGTGTTGTGCACATATCTTGAACCTCATTGTTCAAGATGGTTTAAAGGAGGCATCAAAATCAGTGGAAAAAATTAAAGAAAGTGTCAAGTATGTTAAGGCTTCGGAGGGGAGGTTGAAGTTATTCAAAATATGCATTGAAGAAGGGAACTTGGGTGATGTTGGTGGTGGTTTCTTAAGGTTAGACGTGTCAACAAGATGGAATTCTACATATTTGATGCTTGAAAGTGCTATTAAATATCGATCAGCATTTTCTACCATGTGCTTGTATGATAAGAATTTCAAATGTTGTCCAACTGATGAAGAGTGGGATATAGGGATGAAAATGCGTTCTTTCTTGGCTCCATTTTATAAAATCACTAAGATGATGTCAGGATCAAATTACCCTACCTACAACTTATACTTCAAGCAAATTGCAACCATAGAAATGAAATTGAAGGACAATTTATCTAGTGAAGATAAGGTGATAAGAGAGACGTGTCATAGAATGATGCTCAAATTTGACAAGTATTGGGAAGAATGTTGTCTTGTCCTTGCATTTGGAAGTATTCTTGATCCAAAATCAAAGTTGTTCTATGTGAACTTTTGCTACAAGAGGCTTTATCCGGAAACATATAAAGAAAAGGTGAATAGGTTACAAGAGGCTTTGCATAAGCTTTTTAAGGAGTATGAACAACGTGGGGTTGCGTCAAACTCATCAAGAAGCGTTCCAACCTTTTCACAATCAATGAGCAATGTAGATGGTGATGATGGTGACGAGACCATCGAGCTGGTAAGTTTGAGTTATGTTAATTTATTGATCTTTATTATATTATTTTTCAATGTATTTAATCAAATTTCATGTTTCTTTTCAATTTTAGGAGTATGCCCAACAGATGAGTCAATTCACTTCAACCAATGGCAAATCTAAACTTGAGTTATACTTGGAAGAGAGACCGGATATGGGAAAAAGCATAGATATACTTGATTATTGGAAAATGAATAAGGAACGATACCCCCAACTTTCAATCATGGCTTGTGATATTTTAAGCATTCCCATTGCAACAGTTGCTTCAGAATCATCATTTAGCATCGGGGGTCGTATCTTGAAAAAGTATAGAAGTTGCTTACTTCCGGAAAATTTGCAAGCTCTCATTTGCACTCGTAGTTGGTTGCATGGTTTCAAAGATATTGTGTCTTAAGGTAATAATAAAAATTATTTCATTTTCTACTTGCAATATAATTTCTATTTTAATTCTAAGATTTTAATATCATGTTTGTTAATATATTTTACATATACAAAAGGAGTTGAGGAGATACAACTATTCAGAGAAGATTCTAACACCGTCTAAGTATATGTTTGTTATGGATTATTGTTGAACTTATTAATATTTTAGGGACTGTTGAATTAAGAATTGTTGAATTGTTGTTTGAACTTATTTTGAATTGTTGGATTATATTTTTATTATTTTGTTTTGAGAACTTAATATTATAATTTTATATTTATTCAATGTGTGCTTTGATGCTTTCATTATGAATTGTTTTATCAGGTTGATTATAGAATTCTAGTAGTTACAGTAGCATACATGCACACTTTTTCAAATAAATCAAATATATTAATTTTTTTATTATAAAAAGAAAGCAAGCTGTTTTGGCCCGGTGGCCCGACCAGGGCTGGGCTGGGCCTCAACATTTCAGGCCCGGTAGCGACCGGGCTGGGCCAGCCCAGCCCGAAAAAAACGAACAGTCCGGTGGGCCGGTACCAGGCTGGCCCGGCCCGGCCCTTTTGACAACCCTAGCTGCTGCTGCTTCCGGTGACCAGACAAGGCTTGTTGAGGCGGTTTTCTTTAAGAGGTCGGTCAATGGTAATGCCAGTTTGCCGTAGCCCTTGATAAAGCGACGGTAGAAACCCCGAACGCCGCGAATAGAGGAGGGTGTGGGCCAATGGAGTACGGCCGAAATCTTAGAGGGGTCCATGGATATCCCCTCGTGCGACACGATGTGGCCCAAATATTCGATAGAAGAACGAGCCCAGGCACACTTCTTGGGGTTTACCACGAACGAGGCGGAGGCTAACAATTCCAAGGCCTGTCGAAGGTGGGTAAGATGAGTATATCGCCAAAAAATACTAAAATAAATTTGCATAAAAAAGGACGAAAAAGGTCATTCATAGCGGCTTGAAAAGTCGACGGGGCATTCATAAGCCCAAACGGCATAACAAGGAACTCATAGTGCCCGGAATGTGTCTTGAATCCAGTTTTTGGGACGTCTTCGACAGCCACCCGAGTCTGGTGGTACCCCGCGCGGAGGTCCAATCGAGTAAAACATGCAGCGCCGTGGAGTTCGTCCAAGAGGTCCTGGATAATGGGGATCGGATACTTGTCAGCCACCGTGCGTTTATTCAATTCGCGGTAATCTACACAAAATCTCCAACTTCCGTCTTTTTTATGAACCAAAAGAACCGGCGAGGCATAGGGCCCCGTGCTTGGCTGTATGATTCCCGCACTGAGCATTTCCTGGACCAATCTTTCGATCTCAGACTTCTGTGCCGCGGAGTAACGGTAGGGCCTGGAAGAGACGGGCGCTTCCCCTGGCTGTAGCGGAATATGGTGGTCGCAGGGACGAAACGGAGGTAAGCCGGTGGGGGGTGAAGAACATGGGGAAATTCGTCGAGCAGCGCTTGAATGGCGGATTCGGCCTTGACGGAGGAGGCTGGAGTCGCGTGTGATGCGTCCAATGGCCACAACCACCAGGTGGCGGCCACTTCGGTCAGTTTATGGAGGGCGCCGGCCTCGATCTGGCGACACTCAAGGCCCGGTTCGCCATGGAGGCAAATTGTTTGGCCTTTAAAGACGAACGCTATTGTGAGGGATCCCCCATTGGCCTTTACATCCCCAAGCGTCGATATCCACGAGACCCCAAGGATAATGTCAACCTCGCTAACCGGAAACACAAACGCGGAGACGTCGAAGGATGCCGGGCCCAAGGTTACTATAATAGATCGACAAACGCCCGACGTGTGCGAGTCTTTACCGTCGCCCAGGCGGACTGGTAACTTAGAGGAATGGTCGACCGGGATAGAGAGAGTGGCCACAGCCTTTGGCGAAATGAAACAGTGGGTCGCGCCGCTATCCACCATGACCACGACTGCCTGGCTGTTTATAAAACCCCGGAGTTTCATTGTCTGATGGCCATCGAAACCGCAAGCAGTAGTCGCAGCAAGATGCAGCTCTTGAAGATCCGACGACTCCGGTGGTTCTAGATTTAAGTCAAAAGGGGAATATTCGTCGTCGTCATCCAAAACGACCATCACTTTGAGGGACCTGTTTGCGCACACATGTAGCGGGCTGTAGGATTCTTTACATCGGAAACACAGGCCCCTTGCGCGGAGGTCGCGGTACTCAGAAGGTGTCATCTGTTTGGGCGCGCTGTCGCTGGACCCAGCAACCGAACCCGAAGATTCCGTAGGGCACGACCGCGGAGGATCAGGGGGCCGAGAAGTGGCTTGGTACGGCGGTTTTGTGGGCCACACCCCGGACGAGCGAGTATAAGAAGGAGTAGGGCGAGTGACTGCCGCTGCTCGGCCGGAGATATATGGTGAGCGTGAAACGGTCGAACCCCCATGTCCAACTAACTCGCGCTCCACTTCCCTCGCTGTGTGCATAGCTGCGCAGATGTCGTCGGTGTCACGGGCGCGGATGCGAAGTCGGATGTCCTCCTTAAGACCTCCAAGAAACATGCCAAGAGAGTCTTGTTTGGATAAGGTAGGGACAACAGCCAATCTTGATATAAAGGTGTTGATGTATTCAGCCACGAAACCTGTTTGATGCGTAACTCTAAACATTTCACAAGGGTTGGCGTGGGGGTCCTCCCCGTATTGGCGTAAAAGCTCGTCTGTGAAACGCTGCCAACTAAGATTAGGAAGGTGGCCCATAAGCCATTGTAGCCAATGCAGGGTAGGCCCTTCCATAGCAATCAAGGCGTACTCGAGCCGCACATCGACCGGTGTGTTGTCGTTACGAAAGAATTGTTCTGCTCTAGCGATCCATGCCGAGGGATCGGTGCCGGTGAAGGAGGGTAGCTCCAGCTTAACAATCTTGTGGTGAATTGTCCCCGAGAACTGACGGCCCGTGGCGATGTCGGCCGGCGGTGGTGCGACCGAAGACTCCGCGTGGACTGGTTCCTTTCCACGATCCAATTCCCGTCCATGATCAAGATTCTTAACCGCTGCGGCCAAATATTCGACTGTGGTGGTTAGGGTGGAAACGGTGGTAGTTAAGGCAGCAAGGGCCGAGTCCACCTTTTTCTCCAACGTGCCAAAAGAACATTTAAGTGCATCGATACGACCCTCACTGCGCGTCATGACGCCGGCAAGGTCGGACCAATTTGTTGGAGAATAAATGCGATACGAGGGAGAACGATAAAATCCAAGAGCTACTCTTGGCCAAACCTTTTGGCTAATTGAATTCAATAATGCGTAAAAAACAATTACAAGATGATAGAGCGCTATTTAAAGAGGTTGTGGCCCGTTAAGCGAGGCCCACCAACTCATTAGGCTTGTACTTAAGCCCATCCTAATGATTATTCCCTAATCTATGCTTATTCCTTCTTTTATACGTAATGAGGGGTGTAACATGCTTCAAAGAAAAATCACATAAAATTGAAAACACCTCAAACAAACTTGGTATTTTAACCTCATATCCGAAGTACCTCAATGTGCTTCAAAGAAAAATCACATAAAATTGAAAACACCTCAAACAAACTTGGTATTTTAACCTCATATCCCAGGTTTGAAGTACCTCAATGTGTTAAAATGGGTTTGAGCTGAAAAAATGGACTGTGCTTTTTGAAAATAACATGTAATGGCAAAAATAGATTTTCAGTTACCACAATAAATATATATATATATATATATATATATATATATATATGCCTCAAAAGACTTCTCAACCTATTTTAAAACATCCATGGCCTCAAACGGATATCTACTACCGTAAGGAAAAATGTTCATTAAGAAAAATGGATTCAAATCACACATGCAATGACAAATAACACATGCAATCTAAATATAAGCTTCAATGAGTAAATCCCATAAGTTCAACAAGAAATTCAACACAAACCACTCAGGGAATAACCAATGACAAATACCACATGCAATCTAAATATAAGCTTCAATGAGTCACCTAGTATGCAAATCTCATAAGTTCAACAAGAAATTCAACACAAACCACTCAGGGAATAACCGATGCCATATAAGGGAAGGTGTACAGTAGGTAAAATGAACTCAGATCACACATGCAATGACAAATACATCATGAAATCTAAATATAATCTCCAATGAGTCACACAGTATTCAAATCGCACAAGTTTAATAAGAAATCACACAAAACTCAACCACCAGGACATTCTTATACTCCAAATAAAGATGACTCAGTAACCACAAAGAACCATGAGAAAATAAAATATCCAGAATCCACCGCTTAAATAAAGAAAAGAAATGAGTTTATTTCTTTAAAACTGTTTAAAAAGAAGAAGGCCCTTCATACCTTTAGACGTTAGTTGAGGAGATTCAACTCTTCAGGAATGACGTTAGTTGAGGAGATTCATGTTTTGTATTTTGAGGATGTGAGATGAAACGATTTAAGAAGAAAGAGAGTTTGAGAAGGAAGGGTCGGAGAGAGAGAAGTTTTCAGAGAAATGAGAGTGAGGGATGACTCTTCGCATTCCCACAGTTTAAATAGACGTCTTGGTTTAATTTAATTTAAAAGAATATTGGAATTTAAATGTAACGATGCTATTATTATTATTATTTAAATAAAACACTTTTACTCAATCCCTAAAACACACCATATTTCTCCTATTCCTGACTTATTGGATATATTGTGCATCTTATTATTTATAATTCAATTCCATTATAATTTATTTCATCTTTAACTTATCTCATCATCTTATTAAATCATGTCGAGTGAGTCACAATCGAGTCCGATCTCCTCAGTAAGCTATCCTGCAAACTTTGTACAACTTATTGAAAACATTAGTTCATAAATTACATAAAATCATATATCTTTAACACTTCAAATAAATTTGTCATTTAATAAAAAAAAAGATATTTTAATTTCTAAAAATCATGGAATGCAAAAATTTGTATTTTAAAAACGGGGTGTTGCAGCTCTCCCCACCTTTTTAACAATTTTCGTCCCCGAAAATTAGGCCTGTGCGAAAAGTTCTGGGTACTTGTTTGAAATTTCTCCCTCGCGCTCCCAAGTCGCCTCTTCTTCCCCGTGCCTATTCCACTGAACTAGGACTAAGGGTATATCTCTATTCCTCAAGGTTTTAACCTTCCTACCGAGGATGCTTATGGGTCGTTCTTCGTTTGTAAGATCCTCGTTGACTTCTAAACTTTCGAGTTCAATGTGGTGAGTTGGGTCTGAGACGTATCTCCGAAGCATTGACACGTGGAAGACATCGTGAATTCTGGATAACTCTGGGGTCAAGGCGAGTCGATAAGCTACGTCCCCAACTCGCTCCAATATTTCGAATGGCCCAACGTATCTTGGTCTCAGCTTCCCCTTCTTTCCAAACCGAACTATCCCCTTAATGGGAGAAACTTTCAAAAATACCCTTTCACCCTTTTCGAACTGCAAGTCCTTTCTCCGCGAGTCTGCATAAGACTTTTGGCGATCTTGGGCAACCTTGATTCTCTCTCGAATCCTTTTGATTGCCTCCACAGACCTTTCCACTAATTTGGGCCCAAAATTTGTCTCACTCCAACTTCGTCCCAATGGATGGGCGTTCTGCATCTCCGCCCATAGAGTGCTTCGTATTAGGGCATCCCAATGGAGGATTGATAGCTATTATTATACGCGAATTCTACTAAGGACAAGTAATCTTCCCAGTTTCCTCCAAAGTCCAAGGTACATGCCCTCAGAAGATCTCCTAGAATTCGATTTGTTCTCTCTGTTTGTTCGTCTGTCTGTGGATGAAAAGCAGTGCTGAAGTTCAGCTTAGTTCCCATAGCTGACTGCAAAATCCTCCAAAATTTTGACGTAAATCGTGGATCACGATCTGATACAATCGACGTCGGCACTCCATGTAGTCGTACTACTCCATCAATGTACAGTTTAGCCGATCGATCCATTGAATAATTCATTTTGACTGGTATGAATCGAGCTACTTTGGTCAACCTATCGACAACTATCCACACAGCCTCATGTTGTTTAGGGCTTCTTGGTAAGCATGTCACAAAATCCATTGTCACATGTTCCCATTTCCACTCTGGAATTTCTAATGGTTTCAATAGTCCAGCCGGTCGCTGATGATCTGGTTTGGTTCTCTAACAGGTGAGACATCGCTTGACAAAGTGCGAGATTGACTGTTTCATGCCCTTCCACCAAAAGTTGCTCCTAAGGTCTCTATACATCTTTGTTTCACCACGATGTGCGGTATATGGTGTGTTGTGAGCTTCCCTCATAATCCCGTCTTGCAATTCCTCCTTCTTTGGTATGCATATTCTTCCTCTGAATACTAACGCTCCATCAGGGGCTATCGTAAAGTACTTGGTTGAGTTCTCCTTGACCTTTATGCTCATTAGTTGGAGGAACTGATCGCCATTTTGTGCTTTTATTATTCATTCCCTCAACATTGGTTGGACTGACATGGTGGCTAACATCGAAGTTGTTTGGTTTGGTTTGACGATGGTTAATCCCATTCGGTCAAATTCTCCGATCAGATGGTCATGTTGGGTGAGTAATGACGCTAAGTCTCCATCTCATTTCCTACTAAGCGCATCGGCTACTAAATTTACCTTACCTGGGTGGTAGAGGATGTTACAATCATAATCTTTTACCAATTCTAGCCACCTTCGTTGGCGCATGTTCAACTCTTTTTGTGTGAAGAAATATTTTAGACTTTTGTGATCTGTATAGATTTCACACTTTCCACCATACAAATAATGTCTCCAGATTTTTAGTGCATGAATAACTGCGGCCAACTCTAAGTCATGTGTTGGATAGTTCTGCTCGTGAACCTTCAACTATCGTGATGCGTATGCTATGACTTTTCCATGCTGCATTAGAACGCACCCTAGTCCCGACATGGAGGCATCTGTGTAGATTACAAACCCTTCTGACCCATCCGGGACCGCCAAAACTGGTGCAGTCGTAAGCTTCTGTTTTAACTCCTGGAAGCTGACTTCACATTCTGGCGTCCACTTGAACTTTTCACTCTTCTTTGTGAGATGCGTGAGTGGTTTTGCGACACGCGAAAAAAAGTTTTGTATGAATCTTCGATAGTACCCAGCCAAGCCAAGAAAACTGCGAACTTCATTTGCATTGGTTGGTACCTTTCAATTCAAAGCTGCCTCAACTTTCGCGGGATCAACTTCTATCCCTTGAGCCGTGATTACATGTCCAAGAAAGGCCACTTTATTGAGCCAAAACTCACACTTGCTAAACTTAGTGTACAACTTCTTTTGTCGTAGAACTTCTAAGATTGCTTTAAGATGTTCCTCATGTTGTCTAGTATCCTTTGAGTAAATTAAAATGTCGTCAATGAACACGATGACGAATTTGTCCAGGTATTCGTGGAACACACGGTTCATAAAATCCATGAAAACTGCGGGCGCATTCGTAACTCCGAATGACATTACAGTGAACTCATAATGACCATACCTAGTCCTAAATGCAGTCTTTGGAATATCACTTTCCCTGATTCTAAGTTGGTGATACCCAGACCTGAGATCAATCTTGGAGAATACACTCGCATTTCTCAATTGATCAAAGAGATCTTCAATCCTAGGCAACGGGTACTTATTCTTTATTGTAAGGCGAAGCACTGGGTTGGATAAACTTCTTATCCAATAGCTCCTCTAATTGTACCTTCAATTTTTGCAATTCCTTTGGCGCCATTCGATATGGTGCTTTTGACGCTGGTGCAGCTACGGGGACCAAGTCGATAGTGAATTCTATGGATCGATCTGGTGGGAGTCCAAAAAGGTCTTCTGGAAATACATCAGGGTAGTCCTTCACTATTAGTACGTCAGCCGGTGTCAACTTCTCCTTTTCCACTTTTACAATATTCACTAAGTACGCTTGACACTCTCCCTTCTTCAACAACTTAGCTGTCTTCATGGCCGATATGACAGGTATGTGCCCTTGCTTATCTTTCCCGTGGAAAGTGTGATGTTGACCGTCCAATGTCTCCAGGTCTACTTCTCGATCCATGCACCGAATCACAACTTTGTTTTTACTTAACCAATCCATCCCTAAAATGATGTCAAAGCCCTTCATTCCGATCACGTGTAAGTTGGCAGGTAGGTCATTCCCACCGATACTTAACTTAACATCCTTGGCTAAGCTTCTAATCATAATATTTTCTCCTGAAGGAACTCTAACTTCTAAGTTTACATTCTTAGCGCAGTTTAACCTAAGTTCCTTCTTAAAAGTATCAGATATGAAGGAGTGTGATGCTCCAGTATAAAATAAAACATATGCAGGCATATTTGAGACAAGTATCGTACCTACCACAGTTTCGTTGGCCTTATCGCCTTCCTCCATTTGCTCTTCTTCTAGGTACTCATTCGCCTCAGCAAACTCAATGTTAGGCATTGCGTTCAGCTTAGCCTTACCCTTCTAGTTCACTCCTCAAGGGTTTAACACCCTCGGTGGTCGCGGCTCGTTACCCCTAGCAACTCCAGATTGGGTACCCATTGCTTCAGGACACGCATTGGCCAGGTGACCGGATTTTCGGCACCGATAACAGTTGCGTGTTCCCAGGAGACACTCTCCTTGGTGATTCTTGTTGCACGTTGAGCAAAGTGGGGTGTTTCTCGAGGGATATGGGGCTGAGGGGGGTCGAACGTTCCTGATCATAGTATTCCCTCTCGGTCCAGGTTGTGGCGCACCCTTCTTCTTAAGCTGGATCGGGATTTGTCGTTGTTCATTCTCTAACCCTAAACTCATTGACACAATTCTTTCTCTTTCAAAAATGTCTCTAAAGTGTGGGAGCCTTAACCTAGATACTATTCCTCCCAGTTTTGGACGTAGTCCTCTCTCAAACCTATGTGCCTTACGATCATCGGTTCCACCGGATGTGGACCATACCGAGAGAGAGAGAATTGAACTTACGCTCGTATTCCGTAATAATATTGAACTATTGGTTCCATTATTTATTCATTTACTACGCTAGTAACAGTCTCGACACTCACTCTCATAACGCTCTCTACGTGCCTCATCACGATCTATCATAAGTTACCATTTCTAAGTCGGATTTAATCGCACGATCTCGGGGGTTACATTTAAAACAATGCATGAAATTTTGAAGAAACAACACTTGTGAATCAAGACAATGAATAATTTATCAATTAAAACATTTCATTAATCCTTGAATCATTTCATATCCATTTCCTTTGTCATAACTCTTTGTCATAGTCATTTAGTCATTAATATACATCCTTTTCTCTCGTAAATATCCATTTTCCATAAAACTTCTCATAAACTTTTAAAATAATATTAAATGGTTACCTGGAGGCGATTCGGATGTGTGCTGACTGTGGGCCTTTTATTCTTTTTCATTCTTAATCATATGATAAATTTTCATTTATGTTTATCATGCATATCACTTCATTTGAAAATGTTTGACATAGAGTCCGAGGAGGAAAAAACCAACCTCGGCTCTGATACCACGCTGTAACGCCCCCAAAATCCCGGTGGGCGCTACGGTTTGAAATAGTACCTTTTGACTTAAATAAATTCTAGCGGAAGAGTTTTCAATAAAAGATACACGAGTTTTTTTTTTAAGGGATATCATGCTTGTGCCTAACTCGTGTGTCACCCACATTTCTAAGCCAAACGTGTACTTGACTAAAACATTATAAAATTCAAAATCGTTATATAAGTGGCGTGATGTCCAAAATACTTTAACATTAGAAGATACGACAATTTGTAATAAGGTTGTCACACATGAAAATTAACCTTTAAAGAGTAGACAAACATCCTAATAGTTTAAATAGGTTCGATCAGTTGACCTAGTAGTTCATATTTAATTATGGAATTAAACTTAAAGATAACATGAGTCGTAATAATACTAAATACGTTTCTTACGTAAAACTTAAAACTTTAGGAGAACGTTTATTAAAGTTTGCCCAGTCAGTCACACGTCCTCCTCGTCGTCTACGAAACCTGAAATGATCCCAGTGGGATAACATTTACTATGCATGTACATTAAAAAGGCTAATTAATATGTCAATCGAGTACACGCTGAGTCCCATGAATCCGACTCACTTCACACAGAACATGGTCCGAAAACTTATCTGTTGCTCACATAGAGCATAATCCGTAGACTTGCTTATTTCACACAGAGCATAGTCCGTAGACTTACCTATTTCATACAGAGCATAGTCCGTAGACTTGCCTATTTCACACAGAGCAAAGTTCGTCAACTTGCTAATTCACACAGAGCATAGTTCGTAAACTTGTTAATTCACACAGAGCATAATCCGAAGATCTGCCTGCTCGTATTCACACATAAATTAATCTAACCAATGCAAATGTAAATAAATGTTACTCACTTTTGTCGTTTGGTGATAGCGGGCTAGCCTCCTGAGGATCCGACTGACTTGCACTGCACTCGACACATTTGATTAACTTTTAGGTTTAAGGTATATATATATATATATATATATATTCGTATCTCTTCTCGTACATATCTATATACGTGACACTATCAAATTATCAATAAGTTTAGAACATTTCTATTTAAGTTTCGTCACATATCAAATGGTCAAACCTAGTTTTGAAGCTAGTTGAAATCGCATGAAAAATACACGTTGGAGAAGAGTAATTAAATTAATCCTAAGCACCTTTAGAGTGGATTATAAAAATGTTTCAAATACACATATAATTCCAATTTGTTTGTTCCGGAAAAATAATAACTTTTCAATAAACAATTTATTCACAAAATTTTGTCAAATTCATTTCATATGTTTAAATTATCTAAAAAGACAGCCTGTAGTTAATTATTTATCATAAATCATAGAAATTCTTAAAATTCTTAAATTTTGTACAGTGGACTCCAAACATACAGGGGTGCACATAATAAAATTTTAAAAATAACTTATAGAATATTACTTATAAATTTTGTAAGACCATTGAAAAACAAGACTGAAATGGACTGTGACAAGAGATTTTCTAGAATTTGTTAAAACTTTTTCGTTTCTTATAAAAGTGTAAGGCCAAAATCTACACAACTATAAAGGCCAAGGCCAGTAGCAATATCCATAAAAACATTTCATTTTAATATTATCCATTATTATTTAATCTTGTATTTCTTTTGAGCATCAAAACTGTTTACTTTTATAAAGAACAAACATTGTTTGTATTTCTAGGTAAAATTCTTATGAAAGCCAAGACACAGTAAATTAACATAGTCGAAAATTAGCTCCAAAAAACGAAGCGAGTTGTGTGAGGGAATTTTTATAATCTCAACCCAAAAACAGGGTAGTTTTTCACCGTTTTTCACCTCTATACAGTGCTTCAAAGAAAAATCACATAAAATTGAAAACACCTCAAACAAACTTGGTATTTTAACCTCATATCCCAGGTTTCAAGTTGTATGTGGTAAAAGGGGTTTCAGCTAAAAACATTGGAAAAAGGGACTGTACTTTTTGAAAATAACATGCAATGGCAAAAATCATAAAGTCTAGTATGCACTTGAGTGCATGTTGTGCACCCTAGTTCATGTTGCACTTTTCAGTTTTACTGACTTACACTTTCATGTTGCACTTTTCAGTTTTACTGACTTACACTTTTTGGTAAATGGTGTTGCACTTTTCAATTATTATTATACAGTTTAATAATTGAAAAGTGCAACACCATTTACAAAAAGTGTAAGTCAGTAAAACTGAAAAGTGCAACATGGACTAGGGTGCACAACATGCACTCGAGTGCATACTAGACCAACCCGGCAAAAATAGATTTTCAGTTACCACAATATATATATATATATATATATATATATATATATATATATATATATATATATATATATATATATATATATGCCTCAAAAGACTTCTCAACCTATTTTAAAACATCCATGGCCTCAAACGGATATGCAGTACCCGTAAGGAAAAATGTTCATTAAGAAAAATGGATTCAAATCACACATGCAATGACAAAAACCACATGCAATCTAAATATAAGCTTCAATGAGTCACCTAGTATGCAAATCCCATAAGTTCAACAAGAAATTCAACACAAACCACTCAGGGAATAACCAATGACAAATACCAACATGCAATCTAAATATAAGCTTCAATGAGTCACCTAGTATGCAAATCCCATAAGTTCAACAAGAAATGTAGGTAAAATGAACTCAGATCACACATGCAATGACAAATACATCATGAAATCTAAATATAATCTCCATCACACAGTATTCAAATCGCACAAGTTTAACAAGAAATCACACAAAACTCAACCACAAGGACATTCTTATACTCCAAATAAAAAGATGACTCAGTAACCACAAAGAACCATGAGAAAATAACAATATCCAGAATCCACCGCTTAAAGAAAGAAAAGAAATGAGTTTATTTCTTTAAAACTGTTTAAAAAGAAGAAGGCCTTCATACTCAGCTTTTAGAAACGACAGTGAAAATAGGAGGTTCTCAACTCTTCAGGAATGGCGTTGGTTGAGGAGATTGATGTTTTGTATTGTGCAGGGCGGACCTTGGTTATGGCTGGGATGTAGCCCACCCAACTTTTTTTTTTTTAATATTATATATATATAATTCATTTAAAATAGTTTACTGAAAAAATCCATATTAATTTGGCTCATTCCCTTCGTATATCGTGTGTTATAATATTGTGTATGGGCCGAATCCCATTTAATAATCGTGTTGAGCCCACTTGAATAACTATTTAATGTCAAGTATTAATTGGTAAATAAAAAAAACTTTAATTAATGTTAAGTTTTAATAATTCACATATTATTTTGATTTATTAATATATACTTCCTCGTATTGAAAAGTGATAAGACTAATTAAAATAATTAGACTTAGTCAATACTAGGATTAGCTTTGTGATAAGCTTTGTAAATACGTACTGCGCATATTCATTCCTCATATCTCGCCATACTCTGTTGTAATCTCTATTTTAAATATTGAAATACAATCATATCACCACAATCGGTGAAATTTACCAAATTCTCATGGTATCAGCCTCTTTTCATCAGAACCCTAAATCTCCTTCAACCCAGACGAACTAGTCCCCTTCGTCCCTCTCTATCATGGCTGCACCTCCTGCTTCTACTGATCCGGTCCCGATTGCCACCATGATTCACATGGTCACAATCAAACTTTCTTCCGCTAATTACCTGTTGTGGAAGGCGCAAATTTTTCCAATGCTTACGAGCTTTGAGTTAATCGGCCATATTGATGGCACTACTCCCTGTCCTGCAGCGACCATCAGAAGTGATGCCGGCGTCACGTCACCTAACCCAGCGTCTGTCGCCTGGAAAACGAAGGACCAGAAGGTCCTTAGTGTACTCTTCTCCACCCTAACGGAAGAATCTATGGCGGAGGTGGTTGGCTGTACCACCTCTCGAGCCGCCTGGTTGGCACTAGAAGCTGCTTTCTCCCATTCTTCCACCTCCCGTGCAAACCAACTTCGTGAGGAATTGCTTTTTCTTCGTCGCGGATCCCTCTCCGTTGCTGATTATGGTCGTAAATTCAAGAGTTTGTGCGACCAACTCTCCGCTATTGGTCGTCCGGTTGACGACTCTGATAAAAGCCACTGGTTTTTACGTGGGTTAGGACCTCAATTTTCTGGGTTTGCTGATACACGTATGGCCCTCTCTCCCATTCCCACATTTCGTGATCTGTTACATCAGGCTCAACAATTTGATATCTTCAACCGTGCTATGGAATCTGCTCTGTCCAGTCCAGCCGCTTTTGTTGCCTCTAATAATCATTCTGGTTCCTCTTCTCATAGACCACATTCCAATAACCCTCGCCAGGGTCTGTCGCAGCGCTCAAACACAGGTCGTGGTTACTCTTCCAGTGTAGGCAACAACACCGGTCGTCGCAAGCCATACACTCCACGGTGCCAGATTTGTAGAGGGGAGCATTATGCAGACAAGTGCCCCCGTTTTCTGCAATCTCGTGCTCCAGACCAGCCCGCTGCCCAGCTTGCTCAGGCGTTTAACGCCTCCTGCAATATATCTGACCCCAACTCCGATTGGTATGTTGACTCCGGGGCTTCTGCTCACATGACGGCTAAAAAATATGATTTAGATTCCTTCGAGCCCTACACTGGTAATGGTCATGTCGTTGTTGGTAACGGAAATTCTCTCCCTATCACTCATATTGGCACCCGAAACTTATCAAATTCTATGAAATTGCTTGATGTTTTGGTTGTTCCTCACTTAACCAAAAATTTATTGTCCATAAGTAAACTCACAAGTGATCTCCCAGTAAATGTTACATTTTCTGACAAATCTTTTATCGTTCAGAATCGGTTGACCAAGGTTATTCTGGCTCAGGGAAGACTTGATCAAGGATTATATGTGTTAGAGCGAGGACATCCAGCCTTGGTTGCTGCCCTCCATTCCTCCAGATTAAAAGCTAGTTTTGATTTATGGCATTTACGTTTGGGGCATGTCCCATTTTCTGTTATTTCTTTATTGCAAAAATTGGGTCACTTGTCGGTCACTTCTGTTTTACCTACTCCTAAACTTTGTTCTTCTTGCCAGTTGGCCAAGAGTAAACGTTTGACATTTGATTTAAATGATAAACGTGCTAGTGGTGTTCTTGATTTGATACACTGTGATTTGTGGGGACCTGCTCCAATTATTTCAGCAGATGGATTTCGATATTATGCTGCTTTTGTGGATGATTATTCTCGCTTCTCTTGGATTTATCCCTTACGTACTAAATCTGAGTTTTATGATATATTGGTGCGATTTCACACATTCGTATGCAATCAATTCTCGAGCACAATCAAGATTTTTCAAAGTGATGGTGGTACAGAATTTGTTAATCATCAAGTTCGTCAATTTATGGACACACACGGCATTCATCATCGCCTCTCATGTCCGTACACTCCTCAACAAAATGGCCGTGCTGAACGAAAGCATCGCCACATTTCTGAAACTGGTCTTTCTATGATGTTTCATGCCTCCGCGCCTGCATGTTATTGGTTTGATGCATTTGCCACAGCCGTTTATGTTATCAATAGACTTCCAACTGCGGTTCTGCAAAATAAGTCCCCATTTCAGGTGTTATATGGCTCCACACCCAATTTTGCAAATTTTAAACCCTTCGGTTGTCGGGTTTTTCCTTATCTACGAGATTACGCTGCTCATAAGTTGGAACCTCGCAGTCGGCCATGTATCTTCTTGGGTTATAGTAGCATTTACAAGGGTTTTCGATGTTTCGATCCTATTTCCTCTCGGGTTTTCATTGCACGTCATGCACAATTTGATGAACACTCTTTCCCATTCTCAGGTTCTGCTGCAAACATTGATTGCTCATCACTTGATGTATCCTCATTTTTGGATATGATCTCAGATTCTGCTCAACTACCCACGTTACCACCTCCTTCTGTGCATGGTGATCCACGCCCACCCATTGACACTGATTCTTGCCGCATTTGCCCACTGCTAGATGATGCACCATCGACCGCGCCTCTGCCCCCTGAGCCCGGCCCCACGCATGCACCTCAGTTGAACCCCGAGCAGGTGCCGCCTGAACCTGCACCCACAGCAGCACCGCCATCCGCTACTTCTCATCCCATGACCACTCGGTCTAAGAGGGGTATTTTTCGGCCTCGTTATCCAGTTGATCTAGCTTCCACCGCTCTACTCTCAGCCCTCGCTACCTCTACCGAACCTCGAGGGTTCAAGTCAGCCTGTAAATCCCCAGAGTGGCTTGCTGCGATGCAAGAGGAAATCGATGCCCTGCGTTCGAATCAAACTTGGGATTTAATTCCTCGACCCTCCAATTCCAATATCGTGGGTTCTAAGTGGGTTTTTCGCACCAAATATCGCCCTGACGGTTCCATTGAACGCTATAAGGCTCGTTTGGTTGCTCAGGGCTTCACTCAAATTCCCGGAACTGATTTTGGCCATACTTTTAGCCCTGTTGTCAAAGCTGCGACAGTTCGGATTATATTGGCACTCTCTGTTCAAAATAATTGGCCTCTTCATCAGTTGGATGTTAAGAACGCTTTCTTAAATGGAGTTCTCGATAAGCATGTTCTAATGACTCAGCCACCGGGTTTTATTGATCCAAAATTCCCTGATCATGTATGTCGTCTAAAGAAGGCACTTTATGGGCTTCGTCAAGCCCCTCTGGCTTGGTTTCAGCGTTTCAGCACATTTCTCTATGGCCTCGGCTTTCTTGCAAGCCGTTCAGACTCTTCGTTGTTCTATCTTCATCGTGGCCCTTCTGTTATATACCTCTTGTTATATGTTGACGACATTATCGTAACTGGCAACAATCCTGATATGCTTAAACGCTTCATTGCTCGCACTAGCGCTGAATTTGCAATTAAGGATCTTGGTCGTCTTAATTATTTTTTGGGATTGGAAATTTCCTACACGTCTACTGGCTTGTTCATTGGTCAAGCAAAATATGCTCATGACATCTTACAAAGGGCTGATATGTTGGACTCCAAGCCCATTGCCACTCCTTTGGCTAATGGAGAAACATTTATTTCTACTAGGAAGTCTTTTCATGATCCAACGTTATATAGATCAATTGTGGGTGCCTTGCAATATTTAACGATCACTCGCCCTGATTTATCGTATGCTGTGAACGTTGTTAGTCAATTCTTGCACAATCCCACAGATGACCATTTTTTTGCCGTTAAAAGAATTCTTCGGTACGTGAAAGGTACTATCAATTTTGGCTTGTCTTTTGGACGTCGATCAGATCCATCCATCTTGGGTTACTCTGACGCTGATTGGGCTCGCTGTGTGGAGACCCGACGCTCCACTTACGGCTATTCTATTTTTCTTGGTGGTAACTTAATCTCCTGGAGCGCGAAAAAGCAGCCAACGGTGGCCCGATCGAGTTGCGAGTCAGAATATAGGGCCCTCGCTAGTGCTGCTTCTGAGTTGGTATGGGTAACTAATCTCTTACGTGAACTTCGTGCTCTACCCCCAGCTTGTCCGGTTCTTCTTTGTGACAACAAAAGTGCAATTTTCTGGAGTCAAAATCCGGTTTCTCACAAACGGGCCAAACATATCGACATCGATTGTCACTTTATTCGTGAATTAATCTCTTCTGGCAAGTTGATAACACAATTTGTTCCTTCACATCTTCAAGTTGCAGATATTTTCACTAAGAGTTTACCAAGACCGTCATTTGAATTCCTGCGATCCAAGCTTTGCGTTTGTCTTCACCCTACGCAACGCTTGAAGGGGGGGTGATAAGACTAATTAAAATAATTAGACTTAGTCAATACTAGGATTAGCTTTGTGATAAGCTTTGTAAATACGTACTGCGCATATTCATTCCTCATATCTCGCCATACTCTGTTGTAATCTCTATTTTAAATATTGAAATACAATCATATCACCACAATCGGTGAAATTTACCAAATTCTCAAAAAGATAGTTCATTTTCATTTTTTTACACAAATTAATGCAAACATTTTAGGCATATAAAATTTGTTTTTACATTCTTATTGTACCCTAATTTAATGTTAAATGAACAATACTATTAACTAATTTAAAAAGTCATAAAATAAGAGTATTTTAGGGGAAAATTAAAATAAAAGAAAAGTAATTTATAATTTGAGATAAACCAGAAATAAATAATGGACTATCTTTCTAAGACAAGGGAGTATATAGCAACCTGTTGCAAATTTGATATGCATTCTTAATAAAGTTTACAAAACTTATTAACTATTTCTGAAATATTTCAAAAGTTAGTTGAAACAAACAAGGCGCAAGTGTATAATCTGATTACGAAATTGATTCACGTTGTTTTGGTACTTAATGTATGAAATTGATGTTAGGGTTATACTGACAAGTATGCTTTTAGTGCTACTTATGTATACAAACTGATTCTTGCACTTATAAATGAGAATAATATTTTTATCACTGGTTGCTTTAAATATAATGAATGTTAATTATTTATTGCATAAACGTTCAGATGTATTTTACATTGTAGACAATGTGGTGTGTAGAAGATCACAGAAGATCACATTGTCAGTTCCTTGTATATAAGTACAATTGATTCACAACGTAGATGGAATTGAACAATCCATTGGTAGAAGTTGAGGTGTAAGGTTCGGATTGGTTTATTTTGACCAAGAGATTTCACTAGTGCATTATGATGTGCTGAATAGGACTTACAGAGGGGTAATTCTTCTAGACTGACTTAAGGAATGAAGAATTAGACCCCAGTGGTTGTTGATTTCTTAATCTCTGTCACTTAAATGGAATTGTCTGTAGTTAAGAAGTATTGCTTTGATTTATTATGGGTAAAGAATCAATTTGATTCAATACTTTGTATCTTGGCCTTGGGCAATATTATTAATTATAGGACAAATTGCCAAAATTAATACAGAGAATCGTGTCTTGGAGTGTCAAGTTGATTATGTCCCCTTGGTGGGCTCAGAAGGTTTATCATATCAAATCTGATCAGTGGAATTTATTTCCGGTATAATAATAATGTTGAGCTGTCCTTACTCCAAGGAATAAAAGATATTAATTAATTAAAGCATTCAGTAGCTTAAATTAATTGATGGACATTGAATCTTAAACACGGGAAATAATAACCGGGAGCCATATTTCGTAATATGGGTTAGGATGTATAGTGCAATATTAATTCTATAGTGGAATGAATTAATGTTAATGGGCTGGAAAAATGTTGTAGCTCAATATTGATTTCTGGGCCCATTGGGAGGTCCAATCCTAATTCTCCTAAAGGCCCCTCAAGTAGCCCAATAAAAGTCTATTAATTTAGGTAATTAAAAGATAAGGATTAATTTTGTTGCAAGAAATTAGAGAGAGATATTTATGGAAAAAGATATATGGAAATAAGAGATTATTTCTATATTATTCCAAGATAAATTGACCAGTCAATTTTTCTTTCTTGTAAGAGAAGAAACATAGATTCTCTCTTATAAAAAGAGAAGAAAAAAATTGGTAATCTTAATCACACAATACAGAAAAGAGAGATCTGTAATTTTCGAAATTACAATGTGTGCAACAAGAGAAAATTAATTCTTCCTTGAAAGTTAATAGTTCGTCAGATCTTCCACCGGATTAACGGACTAGGACTTAGGGAATACTTGAGAAGGCAATTGGGTTGAAGTCGTTACTCTTCTCAACGGTATCTCTCCGATTTAAAGATAAACACGTAATCCCTTAGTTCCGCATGTTTAGGGATTTAATTATTTTACCGTACATTCATTACATAAATTAGTTAATTTAATTTGTTTAAATTATGAAATTAGATTTATGATAATTCATATTTAAATTACGTCCCAAATAGATCCGGGTAATTTTAAAGGAGTCTCAAAAGATTCCCAGAGTCTCAAAAGATCCCTAGGGCATCTCAAAAGATTCCCGGGAGTCTCAATGGATTCCTAGTGTGATGGTCCATAAGTGCCAATAATTCCCCACAATGGAGATGGGGAATGTGGTCCCATAATAATTTCACAAAAAGGAGTTGGGGACCACATTGTTGGGGGACTATTATAGGATATTGGGATTAATTTCCCAAAAGATGGTATCAGAGCCAAGATTTTGGGCTCTGTAATTTAAATTAGAATTTAAATCTATTTACATTAAATTGATATTTGGATGGTAGAATTGTTAGATCTTTTTTGCAAGTATCCAATTATCATGGTTTTAATGTATGTTTTAATTTATGTTGTTTGAATGTGGTTTTTAATCTGATTCGGTCAGATTTGTTTTTCCCGTGAGAAAATCCACGGGTAGATTAGATTATTTAATTTGTAATAGACTAATCTAGATGTTAGATTTATTTTTTGTAAATAAATTGTAACGGATCAAAGACGAAGACCGTTGGACGGATTAAAGAATTGGAGGCGCACCCGGACGACCAATCCACACGGGCCGGTTGTGGGCGTGGCGTGATTTTTTTGTTGCGGTCGTGGGAGTACGAATTCTTGTTTCTTCAAAACGAGAAAATTAAACCATGATAATTGGACGTGTTTGCCTAATTTGTGTTTAATTTTTGTTTTGTTTTTATGCTATGATTATTTGTTAATTTTGCATGAGAATTCGTGAAAACCCTCTAGTTTAAAAATTACTAAGTATGTTTTTTTTATTAAATTTATTTAAGATAATAAATTGATTAAATGACCTCCATAATTTATTTATTTGTGAAGTCTTTTGGCCACGCATTGGTAAGCGCCTCTCTCCCTATCGGATAGGCCAAAAGATAAGTTCACATGAATAAATTGCTTTAAGGATGATTGTGGATTATTACTAGTGGCGGTATGACCCTCCCATCGAGTGGCTTATTCAAAACGAAATAATAGTCTTGTATTTAATTATGGTTATTACTTAGGTATAAAATTGATATATTAACTCCCCATCGGAGTCCCTGTCAATTTTATATGGCCAGGTTGAAGCCAACTATTAACTTTGAATTAAAGGTTTGTAACTGCTTTGTTTGTAATTAACCTGCTTAAATGTATTTAAGTAAATGTTCACACTCATCGTGACTTACTTAAATTGGTTTTAAGATGTTGGCTGATGCAAGTTTATATCATTTTTTGAGGTTTTTGATATAGTACATGTGATCAAATTATGTGATAATTTTTGTGTTAATAGGATATTAATACAAATTGTATATTTTATTCTCATTCAGCATGTCGTCTCCTTTTAACCCACTGTTTAGTATACTTAAAGAAAATAAATTGGAAGGAGAGAATTATGTGGATTGGAAAAGACATTTAAGTGGGTACTTGATGAACCTAAACCCCCTTCCCCTACGGATGAGACAAACCAAGAAAATAAGGAATATCATAAGGAGTGGATGAGATCCGATGAAATGGCTAGGTGTACCATCTTGGCTTCAATGTCAGATGTGTTGCAACACCAACACCAGAACATGGAATCCGCTTCAGCTATTATGATGAACCTTAAGGAACTTTTTGCTCATCAGAATCGTACGGCTAGACAAATGACCATGCGAGATATGTTATCACAAAAAATGGTAGAGGGAACGCCCGTGAGGGATCACATTCTTAAGATGATGGGTTTCCTTAACAAACTTGAGATTCTTGGTGCTGAATTCGATGCGGAAACGCAGATCGATTTCGTACTCCATTCTCTACCGAAAAGTTTTGAGCAGTTCCAACTGAACTATACGATGAATAATCAAGAGTATACGTTAGCTCAGCTCTTGCAAGCTTTGGTTTCGGCTGAGATGTTAATGGGACCAAGGAACGAGCATACGACTATGTTGGCAAACGGTCCATCTTCTAATTCTGCACCGAAAGGTGGAAAGAAGAAGAAGAAGGCAAATGGCCAGAAACAAGCTAATAATAAGGAAAAGATACCAATTGAGGGAGGTGTCAAGAAAAAGACCACTAAGGGAAAGTGCTTTAGTTGCGGTTTGAAAGGACATTGGAAGTCAGCCTGTACCAAGCCTAAGAAGGCTGGTAAGCAAGGTAATTCTCACGCACTAGTAATTGAAACTTGTTTAGCGGTGTATTCTTCCCATTCGTGGGTGGTGGATACGGGAGCCACTGATCATGTTTGTTTCAATTTTCAGGGGTTCAAGCTAACTCGACAACTTAGTGGGAGTGAGATCATCATCACCATGGGCAATGCTACGAAAGTGGCGGTTGTTGCAGTGGGAGATGTGCAACTGTCTTTTAGTGATAGAATTTTAATTTTAAAAGACGTTCTTTATGTTCCGAGTTTTATAAAGAATTTGATTTCAGTTTCTAAACTATTTTTGGATGGATATTCAGTTTCTTTTAATAAGAATGTCGTTATTTGTCGTAATGACGAGATTATCTGTTCGGGAGCATTGGTGAATAATCTTTATACTATTAATTGTGCACATTCCACACAAAATGAATCGTATAACACATCGACTATTTCTAAGAAAAGAAAGCATTCTTCAGACATGAACGAAACACTTCTGTGGCATCTTAGACTTGGTCATATTAATCTAAGAAGGATTCAAAGGTTGGTGAACGACGGCTCGTTGGAATCACTCCAGGTTGAGACGTTTCCAACCTACGAATCATGTTTAGAGGGTAAAATAACCAAAAGAGCTTTTGGGGCAAAGGGGAATAGAGCTAGTGAAGTGTTGGAACTCTTTCATACTGATGTATGTGGACCAATGTCAATTCAAGCAAAAGGTGGTTTTGAGTATTTCGTTACTTTTATCGATGATTACTCAAGATATGGATACATCTATCTAATGCGGCATAAGTCTGAGACCTTTGATAAATTCAAAGAGTTTAAGGCTGAAGTAGAAAAGCATAGGGAAAAGAGTATCAAGTTTCTACGATCAGATCGTGGAGGCGAATACCTCATCAATGAATTTTTGGGCTACTTATCAGGTGAAGGGATTGTATCCCAATTAACTGCACCCGGAACCCCTCAACAAAATGGGATTGCAGAGCGAAGAAATCGAACTCTTTTAGAGATGGTCAGATCTATGATGAGTTATTCAGATTTACCTAAGTCGTTTTGGGGTTATGCCTTGGAAACAGCGACTTACATTCTGAATTTGGTACCTTCCAAATCAATTCCTAAAACCCCTACTGAATTGTGGACCGGGCGAAAGCCTAGTCTAAGACACATAAGAATTTGGGGGTGTCCTGCATACGTGTTGGACAAGGAAGCTGGAAAGTTAGACCCTCGTTCAGAATTAAGGCTGTTTGTAGGATATCCTAGAGGAACGAAAGGGGGTTTATTCTATAGTCTAAAGGATCAACGAATTGTGATAAGCACACATTTTAGATTCTTGGAAGAAAACTATATGAGTAATAGAAAGCCCAAGAGTGAGATTACCTTAAAAGAATTAAGAGGGCCAACTCCTATACCAAGTGTACAAGTAGATGTACCAAGCGATACACAAACACAACTGGAACCTCGTCGTAGTGGGAGGGTTGTGAGACAACTTGAGCGATTCATGTTCATGGGAGAGTCTTCGGACTTGGTCCCCGGAGAGGATGAATCTGACCCCTGGACATACGATGAGGCAATCCAAGACAAGAATGCAGATTCTTGGCAAACTGCAATGGAAGCAGAAATGGGGTCTATGGATCATAACAAAGTGTGGGAGCTTGTGGAACCACCCAAAGGCATAAAGCTTATTGGATGAAAGTGGGTCTACAAGAGAAAAAGAGGATCAGATGGGAAGGTTGAAACCTTCAAAGCTAGACTAGTGGCAAAAGGATATACTCAAAAAGAGGGAATCGATTATGAGGAGACCTTTTCGCCTGTAGCTATGCTTAAGTCTATCAGTATTCTCTTGTCGATTGCAGCTCACCTAGACTTTGAGATCTGGCAAATGGATGTCAAGACAACTTTCCTAAATGAAAGTCTTGAACAAGAAATCTACATGCGCCAACCCGAAGGCTTCATTGAAAAAGGCCAAGAGAATCTTGTATGCAAGCTTAAAAGGTCAATATATGGACATAAGCAAGCATCGCGAGCTTGGAATCAATGTTTTGATCAGGTGATACAATCCTATGGATTTGATCAAAATAAGTTTGAGAGTTGTGTCTATAAGAAGTGTATCGGAACTGCCTTGGTATTCTTAGTATTATACGTAGACGACATTCTGCTTATTGGAAACAATAAAAAGGTGTTGACAGACGTGAGGTTATGGTTGTCAAAAAAGTTTGATATGAAGGATTTAGGAGAAGCTGGTCACATCCTTGGGATTAAGATTACTCGAGATTGCCAGAAATGGATGATATGCTTATCCCAAACCTCATACATAGACACTATTTTGAAACGATTCAGCATGCAAAATTCCAAGAAAGGATTTGTTCCTTTCAGACATGGAATTCATCTATCTAAAGAGATGTGTCCTAAGACACAAAAGGAGATGGATGAGATGAGAAACATTCCATATGCGTCGGCAGTTGGAAGCCTCATGTATGCAATGTTGTGCACGAGACCAGATATTTGTTTTGCTGTAGGCATGGTAGCAAGATATCAAAGTAACCTAGGGAAAGAACATTGGACTGCAGTTAAAAACATTCTCAAGTATCTAAAAAGAACTCGAGATAGAATGTTAGTTTATCAGTCAGACAGTCTATTCCCTGTGGGTTATACGGACTCAGATTTCCAATCAGACATGGATTCTAGAAAATCTACCTCGGGTAGTGTGTTTTGTTTGGGGGGTGGAGCCATGACATGGAGAAGTGTGAAGCAGAAATGCATCGCTGATTCTACCATGGATTCCGAATATGTAGTTGCTTGTGAAGCGGCGAAAGAAGCGGTTTGGCTTAAGAACTTCTTAGTGGACTTGGATGTGATTCCGAATTTGCCCAGAAGTATCACTATTTATTGCGATAATGCTGGAGCAGTTGCAAATTCAAGGGAACCAAGAGCCTAAAAGGCAAGCAAACACATTGAAAGGAAATACCATCTTATACGAGAAATCGTTAAGAGAGGAGATATAGTGGTGGCAAAGATCGCATCGGAAGATAACCTAGCTGATCCCTTCACAAAGGGTCTGCCTCTGAGTACATTCGAGAGACATGTGGAAGGAATGGGGGTCAAGTGCGTTGCCAAGCTGCTTTGAGTATAAGTGGGAGAATTTAATAGGACATGTAGAACATGGACGTGCTGTAGTATACTTAAAAACAGAATTTGAGTATAAGTGAGAGATTGTTAGGGTTATACTGACAAGTATGCTTTTAGTGCTACTTATGTATACAAACTGATTCTTGCACTTATAAATGAGAATAATATTTTTATCACTGGTTGCTTTAAATATAATGAATGTTAATTATTTATTGTATAAACGTTCAAATGTATTTTACATTATAGACAATGTGGTGTGTAGAAGATCACAGAAGATCACATTGTCAGTTCCTTGTATATAAGTACAATTGATTCACAACTTAGATGGAATTGAACAATCCATTGGTAGAAGTTGAGGTGTAAGGTTCGGATTGGTTTATCTTGACCAAGAGATTACACTAGTGCATTATGATGTGCTGAATAGGACCTACAGAGAGGTAATTCTTCTAGACTGACTTAAGGAATGAAGAATTAGACCTCAATGGTTGTTGATTTCTTAATCTCTGTCACTTAAATGGAATTATCTATAGTTAAGAAGTATTGCTTTGATTTATTATGGGTAAAGAATCAATTTGATTCAATACTTTGTATCTTGGCCTTGGGCAATATTATTAATTATAGGACATATTGCCAAAATTAATACAGAGAATCGTGTCTTGGAGTGTCAAGTTGAATATGTCCCCTTGGTGGGCTCAGAAGGTTTATCATATCAAATCTGATCAGTGGAATTTATTTCCGGTATGATAATAATGTTGAGCTGTCCTTACTCCGAGGAATAAAAGATATTAATTAATTAAAGCATTCAGTAGCTTAAATTAATTGATGGACATTGAATCTTAAACACGGGAAATAATAACCGGGAGCCATATTTCGTAATATGGGTTAGGATGGATAGTGCAATATTAATTCTATAGTGGAATGAATTAATGTTAATGGGCTGGAAAAAAGTTGTGGCTCGATATTGATTTCTGGGACCATTGGGAGGTCCAATCCTAATTCTCCTAAAGGCCCCTCAAGTAGCCCAATAAAAGTCTATTAATTAAGGTAATTAAAAGATAAGGATTAATTTTGTTGCAACAAATTAGATAGAGATATTTATGGAAAAAGATATATGGAAATAAGAGATTATTTCTATATTATTCCAAAATAAATTGACCGGTCAATTTTTCTTTCTTGTAAGAGAAGAAACATAGATTCTCTCTTATAAAAGGAGAAGAAAAAAATTGGTACTCTTAATCACACAATACAGAAAAGAGAGATCTGTAATTTTCGAAATTACAGTGTGTGCAACAAGAGAAAATTAATTCTTCCTTGAGAGTTAATAGTTCGTGAGATCTCCCACCGGATCAACGGACTAGGACTTAGGGAATACTTGAGAAGGCAATTGGGTTGAAGTCGTTACTCTTCTCAACGGGATCTCTCCGATTTAAAGGTAAACAAGTAATCCCTTAGTTCCGCATGTTTAGGGATTTAATTATTTTACCGTACATTCATTACATAAATTAGTTAATTTAATTTGTTTAAATTATGAAATTAGATTTATGATAATTCATATTTAAATTACGTCACAAATAGATCCGAGTAATTTTAAAGGAGTCTCAAAGGATTCCCAGTGTCTCAAAAGATCCCTAGGGCATCTCAAAAGATTCTCGAGAGTCTCAATGGATTCCTAGCGTGATGGTCCATAACCCACAAGTGCCAATAATTCCCCACAAAGGAGATGGGGAATATGGTCCCAAAATAATTTTCCACAAATGAGTTGGGGACCTCAAGAGTTGGGGACCACATTGTTGGGGGACTATTATAGGATACTGAGATTAATTTCCCAACAATTGATTCATCTTGTTTTGACACTTAATGTTACCACTGAACAATCGAACAAACATTTTCAAATATAAATCATGTCAATATATAGGTGTTCTTCGAAACAAAATGAAGAATGATAATATATCCGATTCCATGATTGTTTATATTAAAATATAATTATTTGAAAACGTTGATCCTAATTCTATTATGGATGAATTATATCGGATAAATAATCGAATGACGCAACTTCTGTAAATAATTTTTACCATTTTTTTTGTACCAAAATAATTCAGCCCACCCTAAATTTTATTTTTGGCTCCGCCCTTAGTATTGTGAGGATGTGAGAGGAAATGATTTAAGAAGAAAGAGAGTTTGAGAAGGAAGGGGTCGGAGAGAGAGAAGTTTTCAGAGAAATGAGATTGAGGGACGACTCTTCGCATTCCCACAGTTTAAATAGACGTCTTGATTTAATTTAATTTAAAAGAATATCGGAATTTAAATGTAACGATGCTATTATTATTATTTAAATAAAACACTTTTACTCAATCCCTAAAACACACCCTATTTCTCATATTACTGACTTATTTGATATATTTTGCATCTTATTATTTATAATTCAATTCCATTATAATTAATTTCATCGTTAACTTATCTCATCATCTTATTAAATCATGTCGAGTGAGTCACAATCGAATTCGATCTCCTCAGTAAGCTATCCTGCAAACTTTGTACAACTTATTGAAAACATTAGTTCATAAATTACATAAAATCATACTTCTTCCATCCACCAAAAGTAGTCCCATGGAGGGTGGGCACAAGTTTTAAGAAAAAGGTAGATAAAGTAGATAAAGTAAGGGTATTATAAGATATTGTGGGGTCCATTGTGAATAAAGTGATTGTTTGTGAATAAAATTGATGGCAGATTGAGTAATTAAGTGATAGTTGAAGGGTGATAGTTTTCATAAAGTGTATGAGACTACATTTGGTGGACAAAGAATATAAGGCTAATGGGACTACTTTTCATGGACGGAGGGAGTATATCTTTAACACTTCAAATAAATTTGTCATTTAATAAAAAAAAAAGATATTTTAATTTCTAAAAATCATGGAATGCAAAAATTTGGATTTTAAAAACGGGGTGTTACATAATGAGTTCACCAAAAAATCACTTTTTTTACTACGGTTATCTACACCCGTTCATTTTATGAGTTCACCCCTAAATTATTATTTTTTACCACGTTTATCTACACCCCTCATTTTATGAGTTCACCCCAAAATATTTTTAAAAAAGTAATTACATTTAAAATACTATAATAAAATCTGTAATCGAGTCATTAGCGAGTTACCGTCGATTAATTTACACAAAATATAATAAAATCAACCTTAATTTGTATATTTACAATCTGTAATCGAGTCATTACCTAGTTACCGTCGATTCACCATCAAGTCACCCATATTTTTAGAAAAAAATCGTAAAACATAATTAAAAAAAAACTATCGAAATTTGGCACAAATCTTGACTTTTTTCTTTCTAAGTTTTCTTCCCCTTCCTCTTTTTCTCCCATTTTCAGTTTTTATTCCAAACTTTTTATTTCTTTGTTTTTTTCCTTTTACTTTTTTTTTATTTTCCATTTTTTCATGTGTATTTTTTTAAATTTTAATACAAAATAATATTATAGGTATAATTTTATTATAGTAGGTAATACAATAAGTAATAACGAGTAATACCATAAATAGTAATCAGTAATACCATTAACAGTAATTAGTACGAATAAACACTTATCTTATTCAAAGTGAGATGGTCTCATGGCGACACTGTTCATAAATTAGTAGAAATAAACACTTTATTTTTTCCAAAGTGTTAAAACGTCATTCTCAAACTATGTTTTGGAAAGCAGAATTTTGGTGAAATCAGAATAAAACTTTAGGAAATGTGAATGGAACTATAGGAAAACGTCATGCTCAGACCATCGATTAGTTTTCAAAAATATGCGTCCATATAATGTTGCTTACGAACATTGACCTAAAGTCCAATTTGTATAATGTAAGTAGATTGATTGTTACCAGACTTGAAAATTACATTATTGAAGACACATTTTTATTTTGGAAGGAATGTTGGTAGTAAAGTTTTTATTCTGAGAATAATATTGAGTGTTTCGATGACATGACTCCCATAAAGTTTCGAATAAGATAATTTCTTATTCTATTGTCTTTTGCAATGACGATAAATAAAAGTTAAAGGTCAGTCTCTTTTCATGGTAGGTGTGCATACACAATTAATTATATGTTGCAGCCTCTAGAGTTAAGAGTGGATTGAAAAATATTTACCTAGATTCAAATGAATAACAAATTTACAAATTTATACTATGGAGTACATGTTTCAAATATTTTTTTAATTGACAAATTAAACTTAAAATATATTATAAATTTATTTGAATTCCTTACGGGCACTAACGGTCCTACGTTGCCCATTGTGACATTGTCCCTCCTTTACGTCAAAGAAAGAAGAAATTGTGATCGAGAGCAAACGGAGTAAGTGGAGACTTTTTGGGCCAACAATGTTAGCCCATTTAATTAAAAGTGGAGAATGTTTTGGGCTAGCATTTAATTAAAAGTGGGCAGCCCAATTGTTATGGAGAAATTCTTGTTAGAGTCATTTCACTAAAACTTTTTTTCTAATAGGGAATATGTTTTTGTTTTTTATCCAATAGAGTCAAATTGACACTTAAGAAGACGGTGTTGCCCCTTTTCAATTTAAATAATTTCAAATTCTTTAATATCCACTTTCCATAATTCAAAAATTCCTAAAAAGACGTCAATTCGAATTAATTACAGATATTTTATAATTTGAAACTTTTTTAATTAATTAGATTTCTAAATTTATTTAATAGGTGCATTTAATTAATTTTTCAAAATAAATAATTTCTTACCATTTAATTAAAATATGATGATTATTTTGCATATAACGTTATGCATAATTCAAAATATGATGATTATGTTGCATATCACGTTATGCATAATGCATTCGACTGAAATATGATGACTATTTTGCATATCACTTATGCATAATTCAAATAATTTTTTACAATTTAATTAAAATCTGATGATTAGTTTGAATATAACGTTATGCATAATTCAAAATATGCAACATAATGATCATATTTTGAATTATGCATAACGTTAATGCATTCGATTGACATATGATGACTATTTTGCATACTCATTCCGTCCCAAGATTTTATGCACACTTTCCTTAACGGGCGTCCCAACATTTTTTGCACACTCCAAAAAAAGAAACAACTCACATGTTTTTTACCAATAATACCCCTCCTTTATTTTACCTTCCCTTCCCTTTATTCAAATCTCCCCCTCTTTAATCAATGAATTACCAACAATACCCCTCCTTTATTTTACTTTACACATCACTTTATTCCATTTTCTTAATCTCCGTACCGGTCAAAGTGTGCATAAAATCCTGGGACGGAAGGAGTATTACTTAAGCACAATTCAAATAATTTCTTACAATAACTGGATCATTTGCCCACTTAAGTGAAAACAACAGAATTAGCACTACCATTCAAATCATAAGACTATTACATAACAGCACAGGTAGGTACAGCAAGTGGGCATTGTCCTAAAAGAATATATCCCACTTGATGATGATGGAAATGGAATCACATGTAGCAATGGTACACTGTAGCAGCAACGGCCACGAATTCATCACAAAAAAAGCACTCCAAATGTTAGAACTTAGAATACATGGCGTAGAGAAAATATAGAATAACAATGGTTGGTACCAGGATTTGAAGAAAATGTAATTTATCCTTATGCCACTTTACCAATTACTGTATTCTTTTCTCTTTGAGTTGGAGATCTTTGCAATAGTATAAGACTTCACTTTGCATCCAAACGAGAGGACTTTTGCGACTAGATTATCGATCTCTTCATCCTTTTTCTCATAAACAACAAAAGAAATATAGGTGATGGGTAGTCCTGCAAAGTCCAAACAGAATAGCAATGACTTAACATTTCCCAATAACATCAACATTAATAATAATCAAAATAATCCTTAGAATCAGAATATTTCAGCTCTGAACTTCATAAGCATGGTTGCACAAGCATTTTTTTTAGGTAATCACAACAGATAGGCACAACACGTACCAATCACAAAAACATTATGCAGCGAAATTGCTCCAAGGATACTGAGAAGCAACAATGAGAGCACAACCTGTTTCACAAGCAAAATAAAACATAGCTAAAAAAAATTAGCTGAGAAAATCTCAAATGCAGGAGATAATATTTAATCGAATCCCCCAAAAGGAAAAGAATAAGTTAACTTCTTGTATGCAATTTAGTGGAGATTTGGATATATCCCAATTGTCCAATCAAATTTTTGACCCACCAAGACTCAATTGAAACACCCAAATGCAATTGAGTGCACTTTGCACACAAGTGTGACTCAAAACATAAAGCATATTCCAAAGAATTATATCCCAAGGAAACAAGGTAAAATAGAAGTAGCAGAGTGTAATTTTGTCAAAAACAAAAAAATTGAAACAAACATAGAGTTGAAACTTAAATTAATCAATCTTCCAGCACAATTGTGAGCACTATACAGTAGACACACGAAACTTACCTCTCAGGAAATTTAAAGGAGTAACAAGGAAACTGGAATCCCCGGCGGCGTCAACGGCGGATTGAGCAACATCGTTGGATTTGAATTGATGTAGGCCACACCATCGGGCTCCATCCGGGTACGAGATATTGGCCCATACATCTCAAATCTTGATTTAAGGTCAAGTACAGAGCACTCCACTGGTACTCCGATTACCACCACCGACTTCGGGGAGTTCTCCGCGGAGGAATTAGAAGAGTTATCGACATCGTCGGTAGCTGCGGTGTCGAGAGGCAGCGGACGACGCCATTTAGGGAGAGAATATGGTGCGTGGCCGTGGGTAGCGACGCCGCGTGTGAGATGGAATTGCAGACGGCGGCGACAGTGGGAGCTAGTATTCACGCAGGCGGTGGAAAAAAGTGGGGGTGAGTGGGGAGGGGGGCTAGCCGTTCGGCCGATGGAGTTGCAGACGGCGGCGGTGGAAAAGGGGGCGGCGGCGGCAACGATGGAAAGGGGGGCGACAGCCGAGGGGATGGTGAGGAGGGGACTAGGGTTTTGATTTTGGTTTTGGGCGAATGAATTAAATGAGTAGAGAGATTTCTATTTATACAAGGGCATTATGGATTTTTTACTTTAATTTGACTCTATTAGAAAATTATAAAACCTGGTGTTTCTATTAGCTCAATGGGTTCTAATAGTGGACTTATTAGGGAATAATCTCTTGTTTTATCAAAGAAAAGAACCAAATTGACCCGCCCATTTCTTGAATTGTGCGTGAGTAATAACAAAATGTTCAAAAAAATAAAAAAATAACATAATGTTCTTTCAACGACTACAACGAATAAATACATCAAATTTTCAAAATAATCTCATCTTCATGTTGAGCCCCCTAAAATAATACTCCATAAAACATGCTGAAATTTTATGAAATTTTATAATGAATGAACAAAAAATTCCTCAAAATTATTCCACAGCAAAATATACATTAAAAACTGATCATAAATTGTAACAACTAGTTTTCTGAATTCTAAATAAACGACCAATAGCACATACAATAGCCGCCTAAGCGCACAATAAAGTTTTGTTTCTGAAGAAAAAATTCAACTATAAAAATGCATAGCACAAACTGTCCCCAGTTTTGTGATCTCGGATAATTTTCGCACTGTGCAAGTCAATTAGGCAATGAGAAACGGTTGAACAAAATCAACACAATATAAATGAAAAAATATAATTAAACAGCCTGAGCATGGACTCTGCTGGTTTTACACCTCCAAAGATTATGATTAGGCAGTAAAAAAATAAATGTAAAAGCTAGTAGAAAATTTTAATGTCAAATTAATATCTTGAATACTGAATTCAAAACAGAAATTTGTATAAAAAATTCAACTAAATTAATAATTTAACCTAAAATTCAATTCATTCAAATATCTATCTTAAACCCTAGATTTACCAAAACTAATTTGAGTAGAAAAGATACTTGGAACTCTTCTTCAATGGAATTTTCGATTACCTAGATTTACCAAAACTAATTTGAGTAGAAAATATAGAATTGTTCATACCTGAAGCTCTTCTTCAATGAAATTTTCCAATAAAAGAAGAAAACAAGAGAACCGTCGTATGTGCCGCCTAAGTACTGAATTCAAAACAGAAATTTGTATAAAAAATTCAACTAAATTAAAATTTAACCTAGAATTCAATTCATTCAAATAAAAATAATAATTTATTGTTTATTATGATTATTAATGATATGAGAATTAAAATAAAGATTATATATTATCAATTAATTTTTTTATTAATCATGTGAGGATAAATTTGTACTTTTATAATTATATATTTAAAATTATTAAATTTAATTTAAAAGTGTGATAGGGCAACAAAAAACGATAATAAGTGCAATGCAAGGCAATGGATTCTATGACGCCAAATGCAATAGGTAGCATGTCATCAAATATAAGCCATTAGATTTCAAATCTGATGGCTCAGATTACTGGACTGTTGATAGTTCATGTTGGGAATAAAATGAGAAGTTTTGATTAAGATACCAAAACCCCTTAAGACATGCCAAATGATTAAGTCAAGTATTGAATGAACTTGTTTCAGGAATGTTGGAACATGTAGCTTAAGGCTAGTTGAGAAGATGGAATGTTAGGCAGCTCTTAGAATAATAGATGCACAAGTTGAGGGGGGAACATATGCTTAGAAATCTACATGAATCTAGTCCTCTCAAGGCTCAAAGTCAAAACATGATCCCAAGTCTGCTGAAATGGCCAAGTGGACAACTGTGCTGAACAAGCCTAACTCAATTACATGACAACTTCACTGAGAATCAAGTTTATGGAATACATCAAGGAAACCAAGTCTATTGATGCACAAGTCACAAGCTCAGAAGAAGTGTCCAGAAGAGTTGTCTCAACACAATTGAACCAGAACAGTTTCAAGAACTAGCCCAACCCTGCTGATAAGGTCAAGGCTACTCAACCAAAGTCATGAATGCTCAAAGAACATCAAGAGAAACACATGAAAAGAGAAAAGAGCCAAGTCATCTGAAGAGCAAAGCCAACATTGCTGACAAGCAAACTCTGCTGATTCTAATAAGCTGAATTGTCCAAGTGATAAGGAATGTTGTCTTTATCATAGGATCAATCATCAGAAGTGATGTACAGGTTTGATCAAGTGAATCTTGAAGTTAGACATTGGGAAGAGTGCTTCAAAGTCGAGACAAAATACTCACAGCCGTTTATTTCCCAAATTAAGGACATGTCACTTTCAAAGAAACTGTCTTCCAGTTGCAGAGTTCAAGGAAGACATTTATAGATAATTGAGATTGTCTTTCCAACGGGCAAATCCTCAATTTTTTCTATACATACAGAAGTGTGGAAACCATTGAAGGAATCGAACTACAAATCCAACTTGCACCTACATTGCTGAAGAAAGAAAAAGCCTTCAAAGCTTTCTTAGAACATTCACATATTCCAGAAACACTTCATCTAAGCTGTACCTCATTGTATATCCATACAAAGCTTAGAGAGATATCATATCCTTTTACACTGAGTTGGAACCAACATCAACCCTTATACCTTTCCAAAAGAGAAATAGAAGGTTGTTGTAGTAGAAGTGGTAGGTATTGAATGTTGAGAGAAGAACAGTTCAATTCTGAGTTGAGAAGAGGGTACTAGGACTCTGATATCCTAGGGATCAAGGCACCAAGGAGTGGTGTGGTTGATCAAGTGCACCTTAACACTATAAAACAAGTAATTTCAAGAGATAAGGAATTATCTTGTTGAATCAGGGAAAGTGGATGTAGGAGCTTGAGTTTCTTGTGTTGATTTACATTCAAGCACTTTCATACAAACAACACATTCATTCACAGCACACAAAGTAACCTTTCAAAGACATATACTTAAGATTGTGCAAAACAGATTTGGACAAGTTCCCTGATAAACTATTAAACTGTTAAGGAGATTAAACTAAAGGGCCAACCACTATTTCCTCACATATAACTCCATTGGATAGTTATTCAACTAAGTACTCAATAGTACTTAGTAGTTTGATTATCTTTAAAGAGTTATTCATCTCAGAAGAGTTGTCCAGGACAACCTAGCTTGCTGAAGTCTGTTTTGGTTTAAGTTGAAGTTCAGGCGACACCTGAACTGTCCTTAGAAGGCCCCAGTATAGTTTACCTTTTTTCTTTTTATGCATGTTTAAAATTTTCATAATTTAATTCTTGTGATTATTTCAAATGATCGGTTTGAATCTATTAATTAGGGTTGGAGGTTGTGTGCACGGACAACAGTGTTTTCAACATTTAAAAAAAAAATTATATCTCCAATCAAACAATTCTCTTAAAAAAAATTGATACATGCATGTTATATTAAAAATAATCAATGTCATATAATATTGGTGATGACACGTATTAAAGATCCAATAGGTTGAATCATTAGTGAAGCACGAAAAATAGAATAGGGGAATTGAACCGAATATGTGGAAAGTGAAAAAAAAAATTGTAAACACCACATCAACATGTGTTAATAATTCACTAGAGTGTGAAACATTAAGTGAAAAATAAATAATGGAACAAACATTATTTTATTGTCATGTAATGTTTTCACGTGTCAATCAAGGTGAGACATGATGGAATTTAACAAACGAATTGTTTATTGAACAAAACAAAATGTTAATTTTTTGTTCTTATTTTTATTTTATGAATATTAATATTAATATATATAAGCACCACGTTGGCAACATGAGTCATGCGATTCGATTTATAAGGTTCAAAACATAGGGTGCAATACCAAATGTTGTAGGAAATACATGCACTTTGTTTCTTTCTTAAATTAAATTATCTTATTTTATTTTGTTAATGTATAAGATTCGATTTTTAAGGTTCAACATTCTGGGTGCAATACCAAATCATGTAGGAAATACATGCACTTAATTAACCTCTTCAAATGCAGGTGACAATTATTAATATATGGGGGATTTATTTTTTAAAATTATTTTATCAAGATGGTGATGGAATTCAAGGTTTTATTCTTGTTCGAATGTATATTTCAGATTTAAAAAAAAAATATATATATTAACATGTTTTACTTTTAATATTTTATATTGTGTTTCACTATATAATTTATTGATACGTGTTATGTCAAAAAATAATTATCAGCTTATGATAATTGAGGTCACAAGTGTTTAAAATTCAATTGGGTAAAACATGAAAGGTGAAACTGAAGGATTGGTCTATGAATTAATACGTGAAAAGGTTTCAAAGCAACGTACAATGATGCAATGAGTCTTTCCTTTTGAAATTTTTTTTACTCCCTTGGTACAATTTTATTACTTTTACTATTTTTTTAGATGGTCTAATTTTATTATTTTCTATTCATCAATTTATCTCCACCTTCCAACATCACTTATTTATTCAAATTGACATTCATGTTATTTATAAACAATCATTTTATTCATAACTTATAAGTAAACTCCAAAACATTTAATCATATCCACACCATATTACATATCTATTTTATACCTAAACTAATTAATACTCCATTTATTAAAATTTATGCTAATTAAGGGAAATTGAAAGAATTCTGTCTCATCTAAAAGTCCAAATTATAGAGAGGGTGAGAATTAATTCTTGTATATTAATTCCTAACACTCCCCCTCACTCTTGGGCCGGATTAACGCCTCTTACCCTTTTTGGGGAGGAGGCCCATCGAGTGGACAATTTAAATGAGTGGAGTGCTTTCAACAGGAATCGAACTCAGGTCGTTTGTCCGATTTGCTCTGATACCATAAAAGAATTCCGTCTCATCTAAAAGTCTGAACTTTCTAACAGAAATGAGTATTGTGAAATTGGATTGAGGGAGTATTTTATTTTATATATAATTTATAAGGATTTCGCCGCTGTTGAATTGTTACTCCTATTTTATGATTATATTATAATATGCAAATTTTTGCTCTCTCTCATAGGAATGCATGTGATGTGAAATTAAGTCGGACTCTCGTTAAAAAGTATAGATTCGAAATTAGTTGTTAGATTCAATTAAGTTTAATCGGTTCATACATGACATACATTTTTAATAAATTACCTGAAAACATATAATTTAAAATTCTTTTTCATTGTAAATATTGTTGGTTTATATGTACTGACAGAATGTGAATAACACATAAAGAAAGAATTGAGAGAAGAATTGAGAGAAGATCACTGCTCTCTGGTGAGCGTGTATATTCATATATATATACAAGTGAGATTACAAACAAACTCCTATAATTGTGGGAAGATTTGGTCAATATAAGATAAATCTAAATAAGAGAAAATATCTAAACAAACAATTTATGATTCTAAATTATCCCTATTACCCCCCGTCAAGCGCTGCGTGGGATGAAGACACACGCAAAGCTTGGAACGTAGAAACTCAAAAGCGGGACGTGGAAGGCTCTTTGTGAAGATATCGGCAAGTTGTAGATGAGAGGGAACAAAACCAGTAGAAATACGACCAGATGATACCAGTTCACGAACAAAATGGTAATCCAAGTCAATGTGTTTGGCTCGCTTGTGTGCAACAGGATTTTGACTTAAAAATATTGCACTTTTGTTGTCACACAACAAAGTAGGTCGATCAGGAGGAAGGGCTCGAAGTTCCTTAAGAAGATTAATAACCCATACAAGTTCTGCAGCAGTATTCGCCATAGCACGGTACTCAGACTCACAGCTAGAGCGAGAAACGGTTGGTTGTTTCTTAGCACTCCAGGAAACAAGATTGCCCCCAAGAAAAATCGAGTACCCATATGTCGAACGACGAGTCTCAACACAACGAGCCCAGTCTGCATCAGAATAACCCAGAACAGAAGAGTCTGAGCGCTTAGTGAAGGAGAGGCCAAAATGAATTGTTCATTTCACATAGCGAAGAATACGCTTAACCGCCAAAAAATGATCTTCAGTAGGTGACTGAAGAAACTGACTCACAGAACTAACAACATAAGACAGATCTGGTCTAGTGATGGTCAAATACTGCAATGCACCAACTAGAGATCTGTACAAAGTAGGATCCTTGAAAATAGGGCCAGTGCTGACAAGTGACTCACCCGTTGCCAAAGGAGTTGAGACAGGTTTTGCATCCATCAATTCTGCACGCTGAAGAATGTCAAGCGCGTATTTAGCTTGCCCAACAAACAAGCCAGTATCAGTGGAGGAAACTTCAAGGCCAAGAAAATAGCTCAAGGAACCAAGATCCTTGATAGCAAATTCATCACCAGTGCGATGAATAAAGCGACGAAGAGCGGCCTGATCATTGCCTGTAACAATAATATCATCAACATATAAGAGGAGGTAAATAACAGAGTTACCCTGATGAAGATAAAAAAGAGATGAATCAGAACGACTCTGAGAGAATCTCATGCCGAAGAGAAACGAACTGAAACGCTGGTACCAGGCAAGAGGAGCCTGACGAAGACCATACAAAGCCTTCTTCAGACGACAAACATGATCTGGATAACGAGGATCAACAAAGCCAGGGGGCTGAGCCATGAAGACAGGTTTCTGAAGAACCCCATTGAGGAAGGCATTCTTGACATCAAGCTGATGAAGAGGCCAACCCTGCCGAACAGAGAGAGCCAAAACAATCTGAACCGTAGCCGCCTTCACAACAGGACTAAAAGTATGGTGAAAATCAGTACCAGGAACCTGAGTAAACCCCTGTGCCACTAAGCGAGCTTTGTGACGATCGATCGACCCATCAGCAAGAAACTTCGTACGAAACACCCACTTTGAACCAACAATGTTAGTACCAGAGGGACGAGGCACCAAATCCCAAGTGGAGTTTGAACGAAGGGCGTCAATCTCTTCTTGCATAGCAGCAAGCCAATGAGGATGTTTAACGGCAGACTTGAAACCACGGGGCTCAAAGGTAGCGACGAGAGCCGATAGAAGAGCAGAAGAAGCCAAATCAACTGGATAACGGGGCTTGAATATACCTGCACGGGCTCGAGTAGTCATAGGGTGAACAGACAACGTCGAAGCCGGAGGATGAACAACGGGATCAGGGGACGGAGGTGGAGTATGTGTGCCATCAATGGGAATAACAGGATCAACGGGATCGGACGGAGGTGTCTGTATAATAGGTTCATCAGGAAGCAACGATGATGAACGAGTATCGGGATCAACATAGAAGCGGTGTGGAGGACGGATAGGTGCCGATGCAGGAGCCAGAGAAGAATCAGACGCGATATCAAGAAATGTGGAGATATCCAAGTCAGTAACCTTCGTGAGAGATGTGGCCCGTGAGAAGGGAAAGGAGAGCTCATCAAACTGAGCATGTCGAGTGATAAAGACTCGAGAAGACTCCGGATCAAAACAACGAAAACCCTTCTGAACACTGCTATACCCAAGGAAAATACATGGTCGACTACGAGGTTCCAACTTATGTGCAGCATAATCCCGAAGATAAGGATACACACGACAGCCAAAAGGCTTGAAAGTATCGTAACTGGGGGGATATCCAAATAATACCTGGAATGGAGAAGAGCTAACGAGAACGACAGACGGAAGCCTATTTATGACATACACGGCAGTGGCAAAGGCATCAAACCATAGAGAGGCGGGAGCATGAGCATGGAAAAGCATGGATAGGCCAGTCTCAGAGATATGACGATGTTTACGTTCAACTCTGCCATTTTGCTGTGGGGTATAAGGACACGAAGTTCGATGATGAATACCATGTAAGTGCATAAAATCACGAATTTTCCCATTCAAAAACTCAGTTCCACCATCAGATTGAAATATCTTTATAGTTCGAGAAAATTGATTGCAGACAAAGGCATGAAAACGAACAAAGACATCATAGAAATCCGATTTAGCACGCAACGGGTATATCCAAGAGAAGCGAGAAAAGTCATCAACAAAGGCAACATAGTACCTAAAACCATCAGAAGTAGAAACAGGCGCAGGACCCCATAAATCACAATGGATTAAATCAAGAACAGCAGTAGAACGCTTTTCATTCAACGAAAAAGGTAAACGTTTACTCTTTGCCAATTGGCAAGATCCACAAAGACTAGGGTTTGGTAAAACTGAAGTAACAGATAAACAACCCTGCTTATTTAATAATGAAATAACTGAAAACGGGACATGCCCCAAACGTAAATGCCATAAATCAAAACTCGTTTTCAACCTCTTGACCCGAATCGCTGCAACCAAAGCTGGAATACCCCGATCAAGCAGATAAAGCCCCTGATTACACCTTCCCTGAGCCAGGATTTTCTTTGTGACCCGATTCTGAATCGCAAAGAACTTATCAGAAAATATGACATCGACAGGATAATCCGCAGTTAATTTGCTGATAGACAGTAAATTCTTGGTAATATGGGGTACGACAAGCACATCTAACAGCTTAACATCCTCAGATAAATTAGTGTTACCAATATGTGAAATATTCAAAACATTACCATTACCAACTATAACAGAACCGTTACCAGAATAGGACTCATGAGTGTCAAGAGCGGATAACTGGTTCGTCATATGTGCTGAGGCGCCTGAATCGAGATACCAGTCGGGTGTGGGATCCGAGACATTGCATGTTGAAGTAAATGCATGAGCAAGGTGGGCAGCGGAGTTGGAATTAAGAGCATTCAAATATTTGGAGCATTTATCGGCGTAGTGTTCCCCGCGACACAACTGACACCTAGGAGGTCGACGAAATCCACCACCAGTAGAGTTGCCATCCCTCCTGCCAGAATTTCCATTACCACCAGAATGTCCATTACCTCCAGAAAAACCAGAAGAGCGAGAGGAGTGTTGGGGCTGCTGTTGGCTGCGGTTTTGCGAACGAAGAGGCTGCCGGGGATTACTCGAGTGTGAAGGCCCATCGCGAACAGCAGAGAAAGCTGCAGGCGTAGGAGAGGGACCCTCCATGGATCGTAACATCATGTCAAATTGCACCGCCTGATGCAAGAGATCCCGAAACGCCGGGATCGGAGAGATGGCCATACGGGTATCGGCGAAACCCGCAAACTGAATTCCCAATCCACGAAGGAACCAATGGCTTTTATCAGAGGAGTCAATCGGGCGACCAATAGCATGTAACTGATCACAATGGTGTTTGAATTTTCGCCCATAATCTTCCACGGATAAGTCGCCGCGTCTAAGAGATAATAACTCCTCACGTAGTTGATGTGAGCGAGAAGTAGAGGCATACACAGATTCAAGTGCCTCCCACGCTTGATGTGCAGATGTGCAATCAATAACTTCAGACGCTGCATCGGGAGAGAGGGAGGTAAACAGAACACTGAGCAAGCGTTTGTCCTTCAAACGCCATGTCTGATATTCCGGATTCGGAGTCGGTTCGGCAGTAGCAGCAGTAGCGGGCGCACCAGCAGGCGTAACAGGTGGAATGGTGGAGGGAGGAGATGGAGATGTACCGTCAAGATGGCCAAGAATATCGAAGCATTCGGCCATGTGAATCGTTTGACGACGCCACATAAGATACGTGGACGAGTCAAGTTTTATTTGCATCATATTGATCATAGTGGTCACCGGAAGGGGATCGGTGGTAGAAGAAGTGGACATCTTGTCGATCGAGAGAAGAAATGAGGGTACCAGTCCTTTGATATCACTCACCGAGAAGGAACAGGCGCTGGATGGAGGAGAAGTGACTGTTTCCGGCGAAGAAGAAAGGAAATAGATTAAGTTGCGGAAAAAAGAATTAAGGTTTGGATCGGTTATAAGGCTGATACCATGACAGAATGTGAATAACACATAAAGAAAGAATTGAGAGAAGAATTGAGAGAAGATCACTGCTCTCTGGTGAGCGTGTATATTCATATATATATACAAGTGAGATTACAAACAAACTCCCATAATTGTGGGAAGATTTGGTCAATATAAGATAAATCTAAATAAGAGAAAATATCTAAACAAACAATTTATGATTCTAAATTATCCCTATTATGTACCAACAATGGCTTACAGATGAGATGGAATAAATAAATAAAAAAGACAAGTAAATAAAATTACAAAGTCTTCGATTCTTCAACTTTCCAAAAGAGGCAGCTTTCTTGTTTGAGCAGCTTCTTAGAAGGCAGGTGCAGAAAGGGAAGAAACAGCACTGTAGAAAAACAGAAAGTTAGGGAAAAGAGCCGAGTCAAGGTGATACCTTTTCCCGTAAAACAAACACGTCCCGGCTAGTGTTCACGGAGTGACGAGTTGCTTCGAAAGGTAAAACGGCTTCCTCTTTGCACGAGCAACACCGCAACGTACAAAGCTCCGACGAACTTAATACACGCCTGAACTGGACTGCACTCTAAAATGCTATGCAGAATGCTGGAAAATAGGATGCAATTTTGGTGGAAAAACTCAAGTGATTTTTGTTGCTTTTCCAAAATAATGCACTCCTATTTATAGGCAGTGCCACTCAGGTAGGGAGCGGGGTATTTATGGCAGTAACGGCTGGTCATTATTCCCGGAATGGTAACTCCCATTCTTAATAACCCCCAGCACATTAATATGGCAGTTTCGGGAATGGTAACTTCCATTCTTAAATCTCCACGCAATTAAGACATTTCAAGTTTTGAATTTCAAATTCCAGAAGTCAACTAATCCGCTTGACTTCCACAGACTTGGGCTGCCCTAAATTCGTGTGGGTCAAGACCCACATTTGTAGAACCTCAAAAAGATAGATGGGCCCCCGGCCCAAGCCCAAAGTCCACCCAAAGTCCAATTGCCAAGATCCAAGGCCAAGGCCAAGGCCCAGGCCCACGGACCCGGCTCGGCTCGGCACGGCCGGACGGGCGGGCGGCGCGCGCGCATGTGGCATATTGAATGGTTCAATAGTCACTACAATTTGAATTATCTTAACTAACTCCTACTAATAAGGACGAGATTAATTCTCACATTAATCAATGTGGGATAGTTATTAACACTAATCCCAATGAATCACTTCGTCTTAATCTTCGTACATTAATTTCTCACTCACCGAAATTCGGTTTTGAGATTTTAAATATACTACGATCATCTACTCCGAGAGTAGAACGATCCTATAACATTTAATTCCTCGGAAATTAAATATTCATACCCTCAAATAATTGATTAATTAAAATCAATTAAATATTAAGAAATTGAATGAAAACCCAATTTCTCCAACAATCTCCCACATAAGTGGAAATTACCACCTATAATCATGCAGACTCGCAATCCAGTTATATTGAGACACTATTGCATCCGGAAAGGTGGCTTGTGACCTTGAACCTTCTATAGTCAAACACTATCGAGTACACTGGCGGCCTAGTGGACTTGATGCCTTGAACTATTCCTCCTTAGTGTGCACTTAAACAAAGGTGCTGACACAACAACATCTCAAACGTGTTTCGTTCTCACGTTTTTGTCCATTTCGGCCATGGACACCCTTTGAGTTCATAAGTGCTATTTGTGAAGCGGCCCCACTTCTCACTTATATAGGTGGACTCCCTTATTGAGTATCCCGCAATACTCTACCTCCTGGAGGTCTTTGGGAACCATTAAAAGTAATAGACTTAGCCTTACCACAAAACTTACAGGACAACACTTGGTGTTGTGCTTTTCTAAGGAATGGTTTGAATAACCAAGTGTTCCAACTCAACATTCACAACTTAGTTTTCCCATTGAACCAAGTTCTTGGGATCTCCAGTCAACATGGTTGGGTTACCACTGTTTCAGCTGTTACTTTGTGGGTTTTAAACCCATTCCTTCTAGCAACTTATTCATCTGATCGCGGTTTATTCCTTTCGTAAGCGGATCCGCTATATTGTCTTTTGACCTTACATAGTAAATTGACATCACACCACTCGAGATCAGATGTCTAACAGAATTATGTCGACGACGTATGTGTCTCGACTTTCCGTTATACATGTCCTTCAAAGCCCTGCCAATCGTGGCTTGACAGTCACAGTGTACCATCACAGTAGGCACGGGTTTATTCCAACATGGAATGTCCTCGAGGAAGTTTCGAAGCCATTCGACTTCTTCACCAGCTTTATCCAAAGCTATGAATTCTGATTCCATCGTGGACCGGGCAATACAAGTCTGTTTCGTTGATCTCCACGATACGGCAGCATCCCCAATGATGAACACATATCCACTAGTGGAAAATGACTCATTCGTGTCAGAGATCCAATTGGCGTCACTGTACCCTTCAAGTACCGCCGAAAACCTTGTATAGTGAAGCCCGTAGTCAATAGTGTACTTTAAGTACCTAAGGACCCTTCTAAGAGCCTTCCAATGCTCTTTATTTGGATTGCTAGTGAATCTACTCAACTTGTTCACTGAACAGGCAAGATCAGGGCGTGTACAATTTGTAATATACATCACACTTCCTATGATTCTTGCATATTCAAGTTGTGCGACCGGATCGCCTCGATTCTTGCTCAAGTGTACATTGAGCTCCATGGGCGTCTTAGCAGGTGGATCATTAAAGGCATTGAACTTCTTTAGCACACTCTCAACATAGTGAGATTGTGTCAAGGAGATTCCATTAGTCTTTCTCTCGATCTTGATTCCTAGAATCACATCAGCCAATCCCATGTCTTTCATATCAAAACTGCGTTTTAACATGGTCTTTGTTTCCATGATCATGGCATTGCTACTGCCCATGATTAGCATGTCCTCCACATAAAGACACATAATGACAAATCCTTTTGGTGTATTTTTCACATACACACATTTGTCACATTCGTTTATCTTGAAACCATTGGACAACATGGTTTCATCAAACTTCATATGCCACTGCTTTGGAGCTTGCTTAAGTCCATACAGTGATCGAACAAGTCTACACACCTTTTTCTCGTTGCCAGGTGCTATAAACCCTTCAGGTTGATCCATGTATATTTCTTCAACTAATTCCCCATTTAGGAACGCAGTCTTAACATCCATTTGATGAATCTCGAGATTGTGCAAGGCAGCAATCACAATTAACACACGAATAGATGTAATCCTCATAACTGGGGAATAGGTGTCAAAGAAATCATACCCTTCTTTTTGTCTAAAGCCCTTTGCTACCAAACGAGCTTTATACTTGTCAATTGATCCATCTACTTTGTATTTTCTTCTAAGGATCCACTTGCATCCTAAGGTCTTGCAACCTCTAGGTAGATCAACCAACTCCCACGTATTATTCTGCAGAATAGAATCAATTTCGCTATTAATAGCTTCTTGCCAGAATGATGCATCTGGTCTTGACAGAGCGTCCTTGATAGACTTAGGTTCATCTTCAATTACATAAGTAATAAAGTCAGGACCATAAGTCTTTGCAATCTTTGCTCTTTTGCTACGTCTCGGTTCTTTATGCTCTTGAGTTGAAGAACTAGCAACTTCTATTTCGATGTGACATCTCTTATTTTCATGTCTCACATCATCTTTCTCTTTATTAGGAAAGACATTTTCAAAAAATATTGCATTCCTTGATTCTATCATAGTGCCTTCTGGCATGTCATGTATTTCTGATTTATGAATCAGAAACCTATAAGCACTACTGTTAAGTGCATATCCTACAAAGATACAATCGACTGTTTTAGGGCCAATTCTAACTTGTTTAGGAGCAGGCACTTCAACCTTTGCTAAACACCCCCACACTTTAAGGTATTTGTAGGATGGTTTCCGCTTTTTCCACATTTCATAAGGTGTCAGATCCTTTGTTTTGTGTGGAATTTTGTTTAAAATGTGGTTAGCCGATAATATGGCTTCCCCCCACAGATTCTGCGGTAAACCCGAGCTGATTAACATTGCGTTCATTATCTCCTTTAATGTTCGGTTCTTTCTCTCCGCAACACCATTAGATTGAGGTGAGTAAGGAGCTGTAGTTTGATGTATGATGCCGGACTCAGCACATAACTGTTCAAAAGGTGCTACATATTCTCCTCCTCTATCACTTCGAATTACTTTGATTCGAGTGGTAAGTTGATTTTCTACTTCATTCTTGTAAAGTTTAAAAGCTTCAATAGCTTCATCTTTACTTCGCAAGAGATAAACGTAGCAAAATCTTGTGCAATCATCAATAAAAGTAATGAAATACTTTTTGCCACCTCTAGTTTGCACAAACTTCAAATCACACACATCCGTATGAATTAAGTCTAGAGGAGCAGTGTCCCTTTCCACAGAAGTAAATGGCAATTTTGTCATTTTAGCTTCAACACATATCTCACACTTTTTAGGTGTTTCAATATTATTCATTTTAAGTAAATCGAGATTTACTAAGCGCTTTATAGATTTTAGATTTACATGTCCTAATCTCAAATGCCATAAAGAGGAACACTCCACGATGTAAGAGGAAGTAGAAACGTTTTCATTGATAACTTTCTTGCCTTTACGGCTTACAACCATTACACTCATTTTGAACAGACCATTCTCGAGATAACCTCGACCAAGGAACTGTCCAAACTTGCTAAGTACAACTTTGTCAGACTCAAAAACTAGTTTAAACTGATGACTAACTAGAAGAGAGCCGGAGATCAGATTCTTGCGGATGTCCGGGACATGCAGCACATCCTTCAGCTTGAGCTCTTTGCCGGACGTAAGCTTAAGCACAACAGTTCCAACACCAGCCACATCAGACGAGGCATGGTTTCCCATATGGAGCTTTCTCCCATCAGCAGGAGCATAAGTCGAGAAGGCACCCTTCTCGGAGCAAACATGGCAGGTAGCGCCGGTATCCACGAACCACTCCTTTGGATTGTCAACCATGTTAGTCTTAAACACAACAGCGGACATATCCATGTCAGTGAGATTGTGTTGTGCCACATTGGCACTCGATTGTCCTCCTTTGCCTTTGTTTTTATCAAATTTCTTAGGGACGCGACAATCAGTTGCTTTGTGGCCCGGTTTTCCACACTTGTAGCAATCACCCGTAAATTTGGGTTTGACAGGAACAGGAGCTTTACCTTTATCATTAGGCCTTTTACGTTTTTTAGACGATTCTCCACGTTCCATTAAGTTAGCATTTGCCTCAACCGAGACTTGAATTGATTTTCCGTCCATTCTTTTATTATCTTCTTCAATTCGAAGTTTGACAATCAATTCTTCTAGGCTCATTTCCTTTCGCTTGTGTTTGAGATAACTTTTAAACTCCCTCCAACTGGGTGGTAGTTTCTCAATCACAACGGCTACTTGGAAAGCGTCCGGAAGGACCATACCCTCCGCGAGGATATCATGTAGGATTAACTGAAATTTTTGAACTTGTTCAATGACAGATTTACCATCTACCATTTTAAATTCAAAAAATTTCGCCACCACGAACTTTTTAGTTCCGGCATCCTCGGTTTTGTACTTTCGTTCCAAAGATTCCCACAACTCTTTGGCAGTACGAACCGACTGATACACGTTATACAACGCATCAACTAGTCCTCCAATGACATAGTTGCGACACAAAAAGTCACCATGACACTATTGGTCATAAGCAACCCTCCTAGCATTGTCCGTATCGTTTTCATCGACTACGGGTGGATCCTCCCAGAGGAACCTTGCTAGGTGAAGTGTCGTGAGGTAAAACAACATTTTTTGTTGCCACCTCTTAAAATCAATACCCGAGAACTTCTCGGGTTTTTCACCATGCACCATGAAACCACGAGTTTCAGGTGGTGGAAAGTACATAGGGGGTAAAAGCAGGGGACCCGAAGACGTACCCTCAGTAACCAAGTTCGGGGTTGGGGTGTTTCCAGTGTTCTCAACAATGGTGTTTTGGGGAGCGTTTCCGTCAGATGCCATTGTGGTATTTTTTTTTCTTTGTTTGTTTTACGATTGTTGGTTTATATGTACCAACAATGGCTTACAGATGAGACGGAATAAATAAATAAAAAAGACAAGTAAATAAAATTACAAAGTCTTCGATTCTTCAACTTTCCAAAAGAGGCAGCTTTCTTGTTTGAGCAGCTTCTTAGAAGGCAGGTGCAGAAAGGGAAGAAAAACTCAAGTGATTTTTGTTGTTTTTCCAAAATAATGCACTCCTATTTATAGCCAGTGCCACTCAGGTAGGGAGCGGGGTATTTATGGCAGTAACGGCTGGTCATTATTCCCGGAATGGTAACTCACATTCTTAATAACCCTTTATGGCCCTTTATGGCAGTAACGGCTGGTCATTATTCCCGGAATGGTAACTCACATTCTTAATAACCCCAGCACATTAATATGGCAGTTTCGGGAATGGTAACTTCCATTCTTAAATCTCCACGCAATTAAGACATTTCAAGTTTTGAATTTCAAATTCCAGAAGTCAACTAATCCGCTTGACTTCCACAGACTTGGGCTGCCCTAAATTCGTGTGGGTCAAGACCCACATTTTTAGAACCTCAAAAAGATAGATGGGCCCCCGGCCCAAGCCCAAAGTCCAATTGCCAAGATCCAAGGCCAAGACCCACGGACCCGGCTCAGCCGTACGGGCGGCGCGCGCGCGTGTGGCATATTGAATGGTTCAATAGTCACTACAATTTGAATTATCTTAACTAACTCCTACTAATAAGGAGGAGATTAATTCTCACATTAATCAATGTGGGATAGTTATTAACACTAATCCCAATGCATCCTTTCTTCTTAATCTTCGTACATTAATTTCTCACTCACCGAAATTCGGTTTTGAGATTTTAAATATACTACGATCATCTACTCCGAGAGTAGAACGATCCTATAACATTTAATTCCTCGAAAATTAAATATTCATACCCTCAAATAATTGATTAATTAAAATCAATTAAATATTAAGAAATTGAATGAAAACTCAATTTCTCCAACAAATTTTGAATTTAAGAGGGATGAAAATGAGACTCCACCTACTGACATTCATCAGTGCAGTCATATATGGATAAATTTGATCATCTCAAAGTATAGGACCAAATGCTTTATTATTAGTTCTATGGATTTTTTTTTACATAATATTTATTTGTGGGTTTTATATATTAATGTTTTAGATAGGGCTGAAAACATTAATTGTTACGGTGATTATGAAATTAATTATTGAGAGTTTTAACTTTTAATTCTCTCTTCTATCGCGATCACCACCATTATTCCATTAAATCAACAAGAATTGCTATTGTGTTCATGAAATCCTACGTCAAATAATTATGCCTAATGGGGATTTTATTTATTTAAATGTCGAGACGAAGACATGTCACAATCTCCTGTTGAACAGCCTATCCCGCTCCCAACGTCCAAAATCTCATTAATTTTTTATTTTATTTTTTCAATTTTTGTTGGCTGAAAATATGGTCATTTTTCGATTTGTTGGCCGAAAAGTAATTTTTTCAATTGATTTCGGCCGGAAAAAGTATATATATTTTTTTCATTTAATTTGCTTCTTTGTTTTGTTTTATGGGGGTGGTGGGAGAGTAATTAATATATTTTTGTCAGTCCAATGCATGGACCTGTTTAAATTTTTTTAGTCGGTAAGTACTTTGTTAATTTTTTTTTTTTTTTAAATTTTTGTATGTTCTATGTTGTGATATCATGAGATCAATTTAATTGTATTTCTTTTTCTGCACACTGCGGCCAAATATAGTAAAATTATATTCACATAATTTTAACCAAAAAAACACGAAATTGTGCGAACGGATAATTATTAAACATCAACAATTCTAAACATATCAATAACTAAAAATGAGAAGAAATTCAACCTTAACCCAGATAATATATCTTTCTCATCCCAAAAAAAAGATATCTATTGATCTCCCAATTCAGAAACATAAAATCCTTTCATCTCTATAAATAGAGAATTAAATTTCAACAACCCAAAAATAACTAAATAACTAAAAATGAGAAGAAAAAAAATCACACCTTAATATACTCTTCCACTTTAACTATAAAAAATTCATTAAGAAATTTGACGTGATCAGATCCAAAAGCATCACAAAATCCTTTCATCTATTTCATTACCTAAGAGAAAACGATTAATTAAAAAAAAAAATTATGTTCCGCTATTAATACAATCATTTATATTGTTAATATAATTAAAATTAAGGCGTTTAAGTTCTACTATTAATACAACTAGTAGGGCACCCGTGACGCACAGCCAAATATATTAAAATATGTCAAAAATATTTAAATTTAAATTTTTTATAATATCACCGTGTATTCATTTTAAAATATCACTAATTTATATTATTAATATATATATATATAATGTTTTATACTATATATTTAAAGTTAACACACACATATATATATAATATGTATGTTTATGATATGACAAAATGATTAAATTACTATAAAGTGTTGAAGAATATTACATTAATTTTGGTTATGTAAATTACATTCAATTAAATAATGAAATGATCTAATATCAATAGTAAAACTTAAAAATTAAATTATTATAAATTTATACATTTCTAAAAACTTCATGAAACACTACGTTATTTGTGATATTACAATCATGATTGTTATCATGACATAATATGATCTTCAAATCATGACGGTTTGTTATTCTAGATACAACTACTGTACATATAATTGACCATGACTAAATATAGACTTTTAAAAAAAAAAATCTACATGAAAAAAACATTGTCCTTGACTTTTATTAATAGTCATATCATATGACACAATCAACAGAAACTATCTACGTTGAAACTTGAAAGGTAATCTAGGATCAGAAGGTGTCAATATAAGCCGCGGTATCAAAAACGTCCACCACTACTTCCAATTAGAACCTTAACTTCAATAACTTTATCACCCAACCTGATTATAGCCAACCTACCAATAAAACAAAATGTTATATTATAAATTTATAGATAAAACAAATACTCCACAACATTTTAAATGATAGAAAATAAATAAAAATATAAAGAGAGATACTAAAAAAAAAACACAAACATGCATGGTTCCATTGCATAGCCCAATTGAGTGATCTATATTTCTCAATAACATCACTGCTGTTCCAACTTTCAAATTCAATTCATTATCAGGTACACCAGAAGACTTCAAACTATTCAAAAATTTAGGAGTATGGACATTAGCCAAATTATCAACATTCATATCAAATCTGCAAGGATTTTTAGAGCTCAAATAAGTATGTGATTCATTTTTATTTAAATGAATCATGTGTTCATTTATTGACCTAACAACATCTAACGTGGGTGCAAGAATAACTCTATTTTATAAATAGTCATTATTATCCACCATATTCTTAAAATCACGATAAATGTTATCAACAATAGTAGAAATAGGATCATCACCTTACTTTAGCAGAATATCCTCAGAAATTTGTACATCACATCCGTACTCAGTTTCTGACCCTATACTACCATCTCCAATAGATGATATCCATTAAGAAAAAAAATTTAATTCATGTACAACTTCATCAGATCTCAGGGTTTGCAACCTCATGTTCTTAGTAAGTTTCAGAAGAGTACAATCATTCCACAAATTAGATGAATTGATAGTAGCGTGAGCGATATCCTGCCTCGTTCCTTTTGGAATAACGGGTAATATCTAACGAAAATCACATCAAAGCACAACAATCTTACCATCAAAAGGCAGTTCAGATAATAAAGGATATATAAGTTGCATAATATCATTCAAAATCGTATCGAGAGCCTCAATACAATATCTCTTCACCATTGGCGCTTCATCTCATACTATAAGACCACATTTAATCAACAACTCAGCAATAGGACTTCCTTAATGAATATTGCATGTAGAATTTTCAGTAACATCAATTGGAATGGAAAATATGGAATGAGCAGTACGTCCACCAAGAAGGAGGTAAGCTATACCACTCGAGGCTACATTAATTACAATCTTGTCCTTAGATCTCAAACATGTTGACAAAGTCTTCAATATAAAAGTTTTGTCTGTTCCACCATCATATCCATAAATAAAAAAATATACCACCCTTACCAAACGGAATGTACATACCTAAATATTCTATCATACACACCATGATGTTCATCACTAAATTTGCTAATTAAATTCTAATACTCTAACTTCAAATTTGATTTGTTGTATGTAAATTCATTCAAAATCAATTTATTTCTAGATGAAAAATTCAGATCATGGTTTATCATCGGCATGCCTTCAAAATCGTGCAAAGACTTACTAAGAGTCTGCAACATATTATCAATTTCTATTAAATAACAACTCTTGATTTCATCATCTGTCATCCTTAATTATACTAAAAATTTTAAAAAATTAAAATGATATTAGTTAATTACGCTAAAATAATTTAATATAAAATTCTATTTTTTCATAAGTAAATGAGTGATAAATTTATGCAAAGTAATTGAAATTTAGAGTTAAATAGATATTTATATTAAGCTAATAAATAAGCATATACAAGTTACATTATTATTATAAAACAAATTAACATATAATATTTGATTTTTTTCATAAATAAATTAGTGATAAATTTATACAAAACAATTGAAATTTAGAATTAAATCGACATTTATATTTGATATGATAAATAAGTATATAATAAATTAAATTATTATTTATTATAAATATAATTTAAATATTTACATTTAATGTTTCAACAAAAATAATTTCACATATTAAAACAGTATGAAAAAATAATTTAATATAAATATATGAATATTTTCCATCAATACATATAATAATTATTGATTTAGATATATAAATTGATTTCAAATGTTATTCATTTAGATAATTTATAAACACTAAGATATATTTTATCTATCCCAAAAAATATAAATAAGAACTACATATTCAAATCAGATTTTAATTTAAAATTTTATCTTTATTAACTACATTTTTCTTATATAATATAGATAAGATAAGTAAAAAATTATCTAATTTTTTCTATTCTTAAAATCAAAATTATAAAAAAAAAACCTCAAAGTCAATTCATTATAATAATAAAAAAAATTGTTTTATCCCTAAAATTTTGATTTTTTAAGGTTAATATTAAATTATGTGAAATAATTCAATCAATCAAAGTTCTCAATAAATCGTCAATAATTTAAAGTAATTAATTGACCAACTATATTAAAATGACTTTCATATTAGTGAAGTTGAATAATTATAATGAGATTAAATTACGACACGAAAATAATTAAACATACCTGAAAAATACTTAATACTTCTTCTGTTATAAAGAACATCATCAGACGGATGTCTCCAACACTTTTTTCAAACTTCATACGGTCGACCCAATGAACTTGATGTTAGTAGCGTAACAAATAAAGACCTCATCTAAGATGCTGAAGCCCAAAGGCTAACCTTCTCCATACCATCAACATACTCTCTATCATCGTCCAACAAACCTCTAGCAAAGCAAGCTTCCCGAAATGTTGGATGAATTACTCAATGAGTTTCTTCAAATCATCATAAGATGTAGGTCCAAGAACTACATTTAAGAGTATACTCAAGTAATGTGCCTCACCAGAACCAGGAGGGACGTAACAAATACGTCCGATTGAAAAACCTCTTTTTCCTTTTAACCCACTCTCTAGTTTTTTGCTTCCATACAATGAATTGTAGTATTACATCATAAGTCAAATTGCTTGCTTTAGAAGAATTCTTGTTGAGTTCAAACTAAGCTAAGAACATGCTTTGCTTTATCGATGGTCTTTTCAAGATAGATTCTAAACATGCACCATTACCAAATAAAACAGTCTACTTATCAGGAAGATGAAATCTTAAACATTCAACTGGTGGATTTATATAATTAAATGTCAAACCCGAAAATTCTCCAAGCAGGTTCACATGGAGATATGTACCTACGGTCATAATACATTTTAACTTCATCTAAATCTGCTTTCCCACCAGACTGTTCCTTACTTTCATAGAAACATACAGTAACACGGTCATGTACTTTGTTGACATATACTTGAACGTGTATTTTATGGATCTTGATTAATTACACCATTCAACATTGATGTGTGCACCATACTTCAAAAGAAGACAACGATTATGAGGAATAATGTGTCTATTATCGAAAATATGACATTTCTTGTTCAAAGTCCTTCCATCATCCCTTCGCCTATAAATATGATAACCATCTTCATCAATAGAAAACTCTTAAACAAATCTTTTAAGAAAATGTTTTGTACATGAACCCTTCATCAGTCACACAAGGAGAACGTGGATTTGCAGCACCATAGGGACCATGGATCATTAAATCACAAACAACATTAAAATACTCTCGATCATTTTTCTTATCAGGTAACTCAACAGAAATAATGCGATCAATATCATTCACAGTTGAAAATTGTAACAATTTAAAAAAAAGTCAAATCAACATCAATATACATGCATGAGGAAGACCGCGCTTTTGAAATTCAATCGTATAAATAACTGCAAATAAAATTGACAAAATAATAATAATAATAAAAATAAAATGTAGTGAATACATGTTATTAAATGACAATAAATTATTATTTTAAACAAAAAATAAATAAATTTAAATACTTGCTTTGACATTCTCAAATATTTTTTTACTTTCAAATATCATTTAATAATCTATCAAGTTTAATCTTAAATATTCGACATATTATATGTGGATGGATGGTCTTCAGGATTAAGTTCTTTTTGTTTTGAAAAACGTACAATCTCAGGCCATTTTTTATTTCATGTGAAGGTTATAAATAATTGAGGATAACCGGCCCATCTAAAAATTGTCATTTCATCTTGATAATTTTGGACCATGTAGCGTGCACCTCCAGTCAATGAAGGTGGCAAAACAACTCGTTTTCCCAATGCACGTGCATCTGTCTCACCATCTAAATTAAATTGTATCCTGAACACCACTATACATTTCACTACGAAGCTTTGATTGATGTGTCCTTATGTATTTAAGTTTACCGGCCTCAACCATAGTATAGGCATCAACAATAAATTGTTGAGTGAGCTTTTTCGAAGATAAAATTGTAATCACCATTCCTATGTTGAAGTCAAAATGCAAAGTACTCAATAAAACTAATAGACTTATGTGTTTCAGCTCTATGCAGCGCAGATGTAGCAAAATGAATATTCTCTCTATACTCATACTCACCATATGAGAAAAGAAGTTAATATTGCAAACTAAGATAGGTCAGATTCAACTATGTGATGCATTGAAGTTCACCTACATAAGTTTCTACAACAATATCACGATTACCAAGAGTTTGATTAAGGTCACCAACAATCACAACAGCAACCTTAGACATAGTAAGTAAGTTATACCTTTTATGATCATGTCCCCTTTTAACAATCAATCTCATAGTCACGTACATTAGAATTTCCTTCAAGAAATCTATGCCTATGATTCGGGTGGAATTTACACATTTTAGAGGCACATGTGAAGCATATTTTTGATGAGATTTCATTGATTTATGCATTGATTATGATGATTTGAGTCAAAATGAGGGAAAGGTTGTGTTTTGTCGATTTTGTAGGAAATACGATGGAATTTGGGAGCAAAACACCTACCACAATTCACTGTACAAAATATAGGAGTGCACCATTGAATCCGGCTAAAAAAACGGAGTGGAATGAAAAAAAGAATCGAGTCAATCGGAGGTCGGAAGCTCGAGATACGAAGAGACGACGAAAAAGCATGCCCACGTGGAATGACCTGGGCGGGTAGAATCGACCCGGGCGGGTCACTTTAGCCCGGCCATGCCCTATTCTAACATAACCATCGTATTTTGCCCGGGTAGAATCGACCCGGCCGGGTCACATGCTCCTCGGGGGTTTTTTGCCATTTTCTCCATTTTTGAGGGACCAACTTGCAATTTTGGCATCCAAACCCTACCCCAACACTATATAAGCCCTCATTCTTCAAATCAAACACATTCTTCCCAAATTCCTCAAATTCCACACATAGTTACACACAATTGGAGGTGATTGGGCCATATCTTCTTCAATTCTCCATCAAATCAAGCAAGGAAGGATGCAATAGCTTGGAAATTCCATTCTCTACCACATTTTAGACTAAGCTTTCTCTTTCTCTCTCTTTTTAGTTAGCTATTTCATTTGGATTTTGTAATTTGATTATGTTAGCTCTTGGCTAAACATTTGTGGTTCTAAGGCATTGTAAATATTTGGATTGAAGTTTATGAACTAATTTATTGCATTAAATGGTGTTTGTCTCTTATTTGTATGCTTAATTCTTCTTTGGAAGCATGTTGTTATTGGCCATGATGATTTGCTTAATTCATTGTTAATTGGGGTAAGATCGAGAGATTTATTCCATTAATCGTATGCAAGCATGCAACCCGGTATTATTATGAGCTCGAGAGAGGATCAGTTATCGGAGAGGGAATTGAATGATTTTTGGGGCTATTTTAGGTGGTGTGATGTTTGTAAGGTAGAGATACGAACTTACGTCGCATGTTCCTTTGGATTAGTTAGATCGAGAGATTGATTAATTCTTCTTTAGTGGTCAACCCTATAAGAGAACAACCTTAATTGCCATTTGAATGAGTTACAATTCATAAACGGATATCTAAATGTTACAATTGCCTTGGAACTCACCTTCTCATATTTGAGTTCTAATCCGTTTTACTTTCGTTTTCTTGATTTACATGATATTTGATCGATTCTTCATTGCTCTTTATTGCTTATTTGTGACAATTTGGTAGGCAATCTTAGGGTAATCCACTTTCACTTAATCGATCGCGTCTAAATAGAATTTCGTTAACAAAATACACTTTTACGCTATACCTCCTCGTGGGATCGACCTCGTACTTACTTCTCTACGATAGACATCGTATACTTGCGGTCGTTTATTCTAGTGTTGTAGAATACGTGAATCAGCCTAGCCTCTCGAAACTTCTTCGCAAGTACATTATAATCATCTAACATATTTTTAAGATTCATTACTTTTTCAACATGTAATGTATTGATGTTCAAATCCAACATGTTATTAATAAAAAATAAAATTAATATAAAAAATATGGAAAATTATGTAATTGAATATTAAAATAAAAATACGTAACTAACAACTTTTATTATGTTGGAAAATTTCTTCTCAGTATTGTAAATGTACAATTGTGCAAACATTGGTTGAGATCCATTTGATGATAATAAACCACTCATTCTATGATAATTTTGAGTAAATTATATACTCGTATTTATTATTAATAATAATTATTTACTGACTATTTGTTATATCTATATGAAATAGATAAAAACATAATTGATTTATACTATATCACAATAAAAAAAAGTGATAAAGAAAATAAGAGAAAAATTCAACGTATTTTCGTTCTAACACTATACTCATAATTAGTGTCTTCATTAATAAAAAATGTGTAAACTTGGAGTTATATTAATTAAATGTCCACATTACCAAAATGTTGTATAAATCTTAACAACTTTATAAGTATATTTGTATGGTATCAATTTTATTTTAAGATATTTAATATTTGCATTAATCAATTAATTACTAAATAATTTAATTATAGTGTAAATATATTTAATTTTTTTTAAAAGAAATATATATAATATTTACTCTCTACCTAAATCAAAATAAATTATTAACCAATAAACCTATGTGGTCAACTATATTGTTGTAAAATATAGTACTCCAGTATGATATTTGAAGTATTGAGATTATATGCTAAAATCGGACCTAATATATATCATTACTAAGTTAAAGTAAAATTCGTTTAGTAATATACTATTTGAGATTTAATTACTTAATATTTTTATATCTTAGTCAGAAATAATAAGCATGTATTTTTTGAAAAATAAAAATTATACACATAATATGTAATGGTTCAATTTGCATGTATATAATTACTTCCAGATTTTATGGGTAAAATGAGTACAATATCATTAGAATAATTTTATTTCCACGGTTAAATTTTCTAATTATGAACTAATAATATTCTTAATGTTTGTATTATTCTCTTACCATTCTTATAGTTGATTTTTATAATTTAAATTGATTTGTTATTTTTTATTGATCCAACAATTAAGTACAATATTAGGCAATTACAAATTTACAATTACACAATTTACACTACATCATATTACTACTTATATTTTTCAACCATGATTCAATTTAATCTATTGCGTATACTTGAATTTAGTTTTAATGCGTGTAATTAAGAAGATACAAAACTTACTAAATAAATGTATTATATTATCAATTAGTAACAATAATTTTAATAGATTGTGCAATTATTTTAATAATTTAGTATTCATTTATCCATAATCATTGTCTTCGGTATTCATTAATATTGATTTACTTAGTCAACTATCATTAAGAACAATTTTCGAATTTCACATAATTGATTAACATTAACATTTGAGAGAATTTAAACTAATTAATATATCAATATTTTTTCGCCAGTTTTTCTCCTTTGTTTGGGGCTTTTTTTCGCTAGTTCTTTTTTCTTTGATTTTTCTCCTTTTTTTCTTTCTTTTTTTTTAAAAAAAAATCTGCTTATTACCTACTCCCTCAGTCCAGTAGTCTCATTTGCTCTATATTCTCTGTTCACAAAATGTAGTCTCATGCCCTTTTTTAAAACTATCACCCTTCAACCATCACTTAATTACTCAAATTGCCATCAACTTTATTCACAAACAATCACTTTATTCACAATGGACCCCACAATACCCTACAATACCCTTACTTTATCTACATTTTTCTTAAAACATGTGCCTCACTCTAATGGAACTACTTTTCAGGGATGGAGGGAGTATTTTTTTATTTCTGACTTGTTATCTATTTTGCAATTCTTTTTTTTTTTTTTGGCATATTTTTTTTTTGTTAATTAAAAACTTTTATTTATTGTTGTAATTTTTTTTCCTATATTTTTTTTTTGTTAATTAAATAAATGGATAGAGGGAGTTTGAATTATGTGCCTCAACCTTAAAAATTCAATATAACTAAAAAGTGTAACACAATATTAATAAAAAAATATAAGTAAATATAACTAAAAAGTGTAATACAATATTTACTAAAAAGGGTAAGTCAATATAACTGAAAAGTGCAACAAATATTATAAAAAAGTGCAAGTCAATATAACTGAAAAGTGCAACACAATATTACTAAAAAGTGTAAGTCAATATCACTGAATAGTGCAACACAATATTATAAAAAAAGTGCAAGTCGGTATAATTGAAAATTGCAACACAATATTAATAAAAAGTGTAAGTCAATATAATTGAAAAGTGACAATATTACTAAAAAGTGCAAGTCACTATAACTGAAAAGTGCAACACATTTTTTATTAAAAGGTGCAAGTGAGTATAAATGAAAAATGCAACACCATATTAGTAAAACGTGTAAGTCATTATAACCGAAAAGTGCAACACAATATTACTAAAAAATGTAAGTCACAATAACTGAAAAATATAAGAAAACTATTTATTATTGAGTATGTCAACAACTTATATAGTAAATGAACATTTTTATAAGGTTGAATTACACGGTTTGAATCTGTCCCCCATTTTATTTTATTTTTAATTGAACAATTTAATAAAAAAGACCACATAATATTAATGAAAATTGCTATGAATTGTAGTTGAAAAATATTTTCACATATTTTTATTGGTTATTAATGTTACACTTTTTATTAGTTACTACTTGCACTTTTATTTGTTATTAATGTTACACTTTTTAGTACTACTACTTGCACTTTTATTTATTATTAATTTTATACTTTTAGTAATTATTATTTACATTTTTATAATTAAAAAAATATTTATAAAAAAAAAGTGTGAAAATTAAAAAAAAAAAAAAGCAAAAAATAAATAAAATTATTAAAATTGAGGAGTGGCCTGGCACTCAAGTGCACCGTGGAGACTCACTCATCAATTTAATTCATAGATCATCAAGCAGTCAGGTTTAAAGCTGCACATAATATACCAATTTCAATCATAATTAAATTTTAGATTAATGTAATTTAACATTAACATTGACAGTAAATCTTGCATAAATCTAGATACATTTCATCTTAATTTGGTGAATTATAGATTTATAAAAAAAAAATACATAAAATAGTAAATAAAACAACAAATATTTCGTAAAAATGTAAATGTATTATTTCAACCGTTCAAATTTTGTATGTAAATATTTATTTTTGTTCCGTCCAAACATGTTTTAAAATTGAAATATATTTTTATCATCATCCTTCAGACTATTACTTATTTCCTTAAAATGCGTTCACTTTATTCTTATATAATCACATTATTTATAAGTGGGCCCAATAGTACCTCATAATACACTTAGACTTAAAGGCATCTATTATATACATAGACAATCAACATTCCCTAAAACGTGTGTATACAAATCATACATATAAAGTTTTGGATAAAAGGAGTATTAAAATCAAGTAGTTATTTATGTATTTTTATACATGGTCGATTTATATGTTTAAAAAAATTCGAATTGTAAAATATTTAGAATAATAAGTTTATAAAATATCATGAAAATAATACATGTATTATTAAAATTTTAAGATTAATTTTATACCATGTCAATATACATATTAACACGAGAAAAAAAATTAATGGTCTCTATCATTTTTTAAAGATATATATATGTAAGATTTAAAAAATAATAATTAAGTTACTATTATTAAGAATTGAGGATTTTTGAATTAGAATGATGTGTCTTTACCATATAGCATGATAAAGTTTATCTTTAGATAATCTGTATTTAGTATTGAAAGAACCACTGAATTTGAATAACAATAAATCTATGAAACTTTCTTACAATACTCATTTTTTAATAAATTATTTTTACATTTCTTAGTCATAGGAGATACATTAACAACAAAAGGAAAAATACTAACAATTACTTTATAAGCAAAAAAAAAAATCCGAACTCAAAGTTCTTGGAACTTGAACAATGCAAGGAATATTCACCAATTTGATAGTGTTGTATCATGCTGCTCAGTGTCCAGGTCTAAAATACCTTTCTACAACAAATTGCACCGGCAAGTTCATTGACAGTAAGATGAGTTACTAATTACAAATCAACGTAGTAGCTAGGCAAACATAAGATTTGAACTAAAAAAAATATTGAAAAAAATTTGGAGAAAAAAATACTACTTTATATATACTTAGGGGATGTTTCCTTTTGGTTTTAAAAACCAGGTTTTGGATTTCAAGATCCAAAACCCATTTTACTTCGGGATTTAAAAACCGGTTTTCAAAATCCACTCAAAACCACCCTTATCAAACATATTGATTTGACATAAAGTTATATCTATATAATATTACTCCAATCATTATATTCTTTTTCAACAATAATATAATAATACTATAATAATACAATAATATAATACATTTAATCAACTAATCATTATAATCTCACCAAACAATAATATAATAATACAAACTCATTCAATCTTACAACTTGATTTGACATAAAGTTAAATCCTTCACTATTCTAAAACCCAAAAGAAACACCCATATTACTATTCATCGGGATTTCAAAAACCAGGATTTCAAAAATCTTGTTTTTAAAACCACCCAAAGCCCAAAAGAAACACCCCCTTAAGTAACTCAACGCGCACCTTTGAGCCATTTATCATCTAATTCCTTTCAATTTTAGTATCTCCATCAACTTTAACCTAAACACCATTAAGCCATTCATCTTTGTTGCGCATAAGCACGATTAATTCCCACCTCTAGTCTTCAACATTATCAAGAGTCGAATGACACTAAAAATTAAAATAAATATTATATTTCACAAAAAAAATGGATTAGTGTGTGACCAAGTTTATTAAATTACAGTAAATAAAATGTCATCGCCAACAAAGGTTGAGCAAACTCACGAAATTAAATTTAGAATCAAATTTCATTTGCTAGTGTTACTACAACACATTATCTGAAAGAAGTGTACGAACAAAAAACATTGGGGGAACTTGCTCCTACTTTTACCTTTTTTCATTAATTAAGATCAAAAAAAAAAAAAAAAACTACATAACAAAAGGAGAAAATAAAAACGTATATAAAATATGACCAGTATATGTACATCAATGAATATTAAAAATTCATGCATTTACCTATCTCACTGATATAGTGGCAATGACATATTTTTCAATGACAAAAGACATAAATTGTGACAAATGTTCATTTCTTTCATATAGATAACATAAATTGAGGTAAATATTTATTAATTAACATAAAATTCGGTTGAATGTAAGAAAAGAGTTTGAACGTTGCCAAAATATATATTACATATTAGAAGATTTAAAACATCACTATCCCATAAAAAATTATTAAACTATCTAAAAAAAGATTATGTCGACAAATATATAGTATTACATATATTGAAGATTCGAAGAATTTAAATCATCACTCAAAAACAGATTTATTTATTCGAAAAATATGTAAACATTGCCAACAAAATTAAAAAGTTACAACATAAATCAAACAAAAGGTCTCAGTACTGATATTTACGTGCACATATGGGTAGTGCCTCAATATGGCTTCGACATCCACATATTTTATGTATTGTTAAAAAATAGACATATGCATTGAATTGCAAAAAAAAAAATGTTATAATCGATAAACACCTTACTAGTGATTTTTTTTTTTTTTTTTGCAATTAACCTTGTTGGGATATGAATCTTATAAACAATGTTCTAATTGATGAAAGTATGTTTTGATGGCCAAAAGCAACTTAAAGTTAGTGATATATGTGGTTCTAAGTCATCTTAACTAAGTCATTTGATGAGAAACTTAAATTGAGATTACTGATCTTAATGATATCTGAAATAAGTTTACTGATCTTATTTAGTAATATTAAGAATAAAATTACTGATCTTAACTGAGTTATTTGAAATAAGATTACTGATCTGAGTATGGAAACTGAGAATAATTTTAGTGATCTTATATGAGATATTTTGAATCTGAGTTACTGGTCTTATATGTAAGTTACTGATCTTAAGTGTTTACTGATCTTAGTGTTTACTGATCTTATTGATTACTGATCTGATATATGAACTGTTAAGAACTAAGCTGATGTTTTGTATTGTATAGACAGCTTATAGTGTAGGACTTAGATATACTCATCTGTATATAGTTCAGTTGATGTATAGATAGGTTTTATATTTGTAAGTTTGTATTTTATTGTATTCAGCTGTGTAAAAGTTCAGAACAGTAAGTTTAGAACTAGATTAGATGAAGATCAGAAGACTATGAAGACTCAGAGGACTACTTCAGAATAAGAAGACTTCAAAGAAGAGTTGAAGAAGAGCTTAGAATAAATCTGGAGAAGTTTTGAACAGTTTTAAGTTACTGTGCTGACTGACTCAGCAGAGTAAAAATCAGAACAGTAAGTTACTGTGCTGATTTGGTGAAATTGAAGAATAAGTTTGGAAAGCTTATTTAAGGTGTAACTGAAGATATATTGAAGAGATGCTGACTTGGAAGGAAGTTACAAAGTCGGTTACAAGAAGAAGTTACAAAAACAGTTTTAGAGTTAGTTGAGAGTTAGTTCACAAACTGCTAACTGTCATACTAAGTTCTATAAATACTGTGTGATCTCCTACTGCTAAGACTACTGACCTTAAAGCGTTCACAAGCAATCTAAGTCTACAAAGCACAAGAAGAACTCACAGAGTTGAAGGAGATTAAAGAAGAGAAAAGCCACTGAATTGAAGAGAAGAATCAAAGGTTATTCAAAGAAAAGTTTTACTTTTCAAGTTTAAGTTTGTATTTTGTAAAACAAGTGTGCTAGTTACTTGTAGAATTACTAGTAGATCGAAGATATACCTGGAGGTATAATCGATAAGATCAAAGTCTTAATCTTGGGACTTTAAGCCACAAGAAACTCAAGAAGGAAGAGTTAATAAAACTTCACAACTGGAGTTGTGAGAGTGGATGTAGAACCACTATAAAATTATGTGTTCTTTACATTTTATGTTTGATATTTGTTTGAATTGTTGAACTAAGAACATTAAGAATTAACAAAGATAAAGATCTAAATAAAAGTTGAGTATAAACTAGTAAGGCCCATATTATTCTGAAAGTACTGATCTGAGCTGAGTAAGCACAGTACAGTACATAAGAAGACTAAATTCCGCACTGCATATTCTGATATTTTGAAAGATTTTTGAAAGTCTATTCACCCCTCCCCTCTAGACTTTCTTAACTTACTCAATCTTAACTCAACTTTGGGACCAACAAGTGGTATCAGAGCAGTAGTTCTTTGGACTGCTGTTTCTTGATAACCTTGCAGATCTTGAGGGAAATCTTACTGATCTTGCTACTAATTCTTGATATCTGTCACTATCTGAATACTTGAAATTTATCTGCTATACTACTGATCCTATTTGTCTAATCAAACATGGATGACACTAATGTGAACAAACTGCCTAAGTTCAAGATTGCAGATTATGACTACTAGAAGCTTAGGATGGAGGCCATCTTTAGCTCAACCCATGATCTAATGGTGTCTGTGGTGACTGAAGGACCAATTGTCATCATGGTGGAAAACACTGCTGTACTGGATCCATCTAAACCAGTTGGAGCACTGGTCCCTAAACCAAGGTCAGAACTGACTTCGGAAGAAATGAAACAAAACAATTTGGACAGTCTTGCCAAGAACTACATTCTACACACCTTACCAAATGAGTATCTTGGTAAAGTGCTAAAATGTAAGACTGCAAAACAAATGTGGGACAAACTGGCTATTCTTTGTGAAGGTACTACACTGATCAAAGAAAGCAAATTATCCACTGCTGTCCAAAGGTTTGAATCATTTCAGATGAAGTCAGGAGAATCAATTGATGAGTTGGATACTCGATTTACCAAAATTATGAATGATCTTGATGTATTAGGAAAGACTTATACTGACAGAGAAGTTAACCTGAGAATCTTGAAAGCCTTGGATGAAAGGTGGAAAATGGTCAAGATGATCATTAAAACCACACAAGACATTGATTCTTGGCCAGCAGAAACTATGTTCCAAACACTTAAGGCACATGAGTTTGAGTTAGATGAAGAAGATCCTATTACTGTGATTCATAAGGATAAGGATGCCTCTAAGGACATAGCTTTTAAAGCCTCTACCTCTAAGGGGTCTAGATCATCTAAGTCTAAGGCCTCAAGCATAAAAGATGAACTATATAGTTCTGATCTAAGTCTGAAAGATCAGATGAGCCTTATGATCAAACGATTTGATAAACTGAATAAGAGGTATGGTAGGTACAAGAGATTCTATAAGGAAACTAAGGGTTCTAATAACAGGGACTCTTCTGTGAACAGAAGGGATCAAAACTCTTCTGAAAGAAGGGATGAGATCTCTAATGAGAACAGGAGAGATAGGAACTCATCTGAAAAGAGAGATAGAAAGTATTCTGATAAGAAAGATAGGAACTCAATTGACAAGCATGACAGGAACAGAAAACATTCTCCTCCTAAAAGAACTTCTAACAATCCTGTTTGCTATAATTGTGATAAGCCAGGTCATTATGCTTATGAATGTCCTGATCTGAGTTCTGAAGATCGAGAAGAAAGGAAAGCCAGAAGAGATCGAAAATATGCCAAGGGTAAGAAGGCAATGATGGCTTACAATGACTCTGATTCGGAATCAGAAGAGTTACCATCGTCTTCATCTGACTACCCCTCTAGCAATGAAGATGAAGCCTTCATAGCAGATGATGGACTGGTAATGATGGCCAAAATAAATGATGAGGTATCATCTGCTAACTCTTTTCAATCTTGTAACAATTCTGACACTGATGAAAGTGATGCTGCTGTTAGCAGTGTAGGAAGTAGTCTTCATCATTCCCAATGAGTGACTGAAGAAGACCTTCTACAAGCTAACAAAGCATTCATTGAAATTAGTGATGAGAATATAACTTTAAAGCAAGAAATCATTAATCTGAAAGAAGCTCAGTCAAAAGTAGATCCTAATATAGCTGTCATAAATGCAAGGCTATCAGAAGAGTTGTCCCAACTCCAAGAAAAGTATGCATCCATTGACAAACTATATCAGGGTATTCTTAAAACTCAAGCCAAAGAGACTAATGAATTCAATGATTTAAAGATTAAGTGTGAAAAACTTGAAGAGCGCAATAGATACTTAGAATCTGAAGTAGTGAGCCTAGATCGAAAGCTATCTGGGATGATTAACTCCACTAGGATTAATCAAACTATCTCAGACAGATATAGAGCTCCAAATGATAAAAGTGGAATAGGTACTGATCTGCCTAGTTCATCTACTTAAGAATTTAAGAACACTAATGGAGCTAGTTCAAGTTCTTTGCAACTAGATAAAGGAAAAGAACCTATGACTTATGATGATGATCCAAAACTCAAAGTACAGTCTAAATACATCCCTCCTACTACCAAGAATGGTAAAATGAAGAATGTATTAAGACCAGTACAGTCAAGACCATACCAGAAGAGTTATACTCCTCTGACCAGATCAGATCAGTCCTGGAATCAGAAGAGACAAACTCAGAACAGTAGGTCAAGACAAACACAGGCAAGTTGGGAACAGCCTAGACCTCCTTTCATAAGGCAGTCTCAGCTGTATTCAACTAAACCTAGGAGATTTGTGCCTCATTATCATAACAAACCTGTTCTTTATCCTCCTCCTTTATCCTATGATACCATTGGAGAGGAAAGACCAAAACGCATCTATAAGCCGTATGGTCCACATGCTTTTAGACCATATTCAAACTATTACAGGCATACAGATCTTACTGAAAAAGGGATAGAACCAAGGAAAGGCTATCTCAGAAAAATAGATCCTAAGTCTGCTGATAATTCTGAACTGGTTAATAAAGTACTGTTCTGTGATAAATTTGGAAGGAAACTGAAGAGGTCCCATTTATTCAAATCCTCAATGTTCATTTGGGTACCTCTCACTACTAACCCCCAAGGACCCCAATAAACTAGGGTACCTAAGTTATTAAGATCACTACCTTGCAGGATCGACTGGACTTATACAAGAAATGTGGTTCAGTTGGTGAGACCTGGTACATAGACAGTGGGTGTTCACACCACATGACTGGTACCAAGGCCTTACTTACTGACTATCATGAGAAGGAAGGACCAAAAGTCATCTTTGGAGATAGCTCAATAGCAATCACAAAAGGATTTGGATTCATCAAGAATGGAGATGTTGAAATCCAAGATGTCTCATATGTTGAAGGTTTGAAATATAATGTATTATCTGTATCTCAATTCTGTGACAGGGGATACAAAGTTCAGTTCAAGACCAGAAGATGTGAAATAATAGATAAAAGGACTCACAATGTTCTACTTGTTGGCACAAGACAAGGAAGTGTATACATTGTGAATTGGAATAGTTGTCCTAAGAATGCTTGTCTTATTACTAAGAGTCCCAAAGAAAACAGTTGGCTCTGGCATAAACGCCTCTGCCACCTGAACTTTAAGATAATCAACAAGATTGCTAGAGAACATCTTGTTGAGGGCATTCCTAATGAAATCTATTCCAAATCACAAGTATGTGATTCCTGTCAAAAAGGTAAACAACATTTGACAAGTGCAGCCAGAACCCCTCAACAAAATGGTGTTGCAGAAAGGAGAAACAGAACACTAAAAGAAGCTTGCAGAGCCATGATTGCAGAATTCAACACACCTCAGAAATTTTGGGCAGAAGCTATTAACACAGCTTGCCACTCCCAAAACAGAAGTGCTCTTAATAAGGTGCATGGTAAAACACCTTATGAGGTATGGAAAGGCAGAAAACCAAGAGTTTCTTATTTTCATATTTTTGGATGTAAGTGCTTCATTCATAACAATGGCAAAAGTAAATTAAATGCTTTTGATGCAAAAGCTGATGAAGGGATATTCTTAGGATACTCTTCTGTAAGCAAAGCATTTAGAGTGTTTAATTACTCTACCCTATGTGTGGAAGAAACACCCCATGTAGTCTTTGATGAGAATGTGCAGGACTCTGCTGATCATCAGCTCAGTAAGAAAATTGACAAACTACAGCTTCAAATCAACAATGAAGATGATGATACAGGAATATATGAATCTGTACAAGCATATAATCCTTTCCTGAAAGTCCTAGATCAAGATTCTGATAAAGAAAAGGTAAAAGACAAAGGTGAGTCATCTAAAACTTCTGAAATACAAGAATTGAATGACTGCTCTCCTATGAACAAATCTGCTGACATAAATGATACTGATCTGCATGATAATTTGCATGATAAAAATGATGATAGCATTTCTGTTAAGAATAGAAGGACATGGAAGTCTGCTCATTCTACTGATCTGATTCTAGGTGATTCTAGTATAGGTGTTAAAACTAGAAAACAATTGTTTGATTCCAAGGAAGAACCTAGTAAGTCTCTATTTTGCTGGTGTTGTTTTCTATCATCTATTGAGCCTAAAACTGTGATTGAAGCCTTAAGTGATAGTAACTGGATTATAGCCATGCAGGAAGAACTTAATCAGTTCACTAGAAATGAAGTTTGGGAACTTGTTGATAGACCTAGTAATCATAATGTTGTAGGCACTAAGTGGATTTTCAAGAACAAAAGGGATGAAAATGATCTTGTAGTTAGAAATAAAGCTAGATTAGTTGCTCAGGGCTACTCTCAAGCTGAGGGTATTGATTATGATGAAACTTTTGCCCCTGTAGCTAGACTAGAAGCTATAAGATTGTTCCTTGCTTATGTTGCACATATGAAATTTACTGTGTATCAAATGGATGTGAAAAGTGCATTTTTGAATGGTATACTTGCTGAAGAAGTTTATGTGGAACAACCACCTGGTTTTGAAGTGAATAGTCACCAAGTATACAGGTTAAAGAAAGCACTCTATGGATTGAAACAAGCTCCAAGAGCATGGTATGATACTCTTTCTCTATTCTTACTTGAAAATGGTTTTACAAAAGGCAAGGTTGATAGAACTTTGTTTAGAAGACAAGAAGGTAATGATATATTACTTGTTCAAATTTATGTGGATGATATTATTTTTGGATCACCTAACAAAACCTTGAGTGAAAGCTTTTCTACACTCATGCAAAGTAAATTTGAAATGTCTATGATGGGAGAAATGACATATTTTCTTGGTCTTCAAGTAAAACAAACTTCAGAAGGTATTTTTATAAATCAAGCAAAATACACTAAGAATTTGCTAGATAAATTTGGTATTAAAACCTGTAAGACAGTTGGTGTGCCCATGCAACCTACATACAGAATGGATCCTGATGAAGGAGGTAAGTCTTCTGACCAACCTCACTATCGTGCTTTAATTGGCTCTCTACTCTATCTAACTGCCAGCAGACCTGATATTGCTTTTTCTGTTGGAGTATGTGCAAGATTTCAAGCAAACCCCAAGGAAAGTCATCTGGAAGCTGCCAAAAGGATATTGAAATATCTAAAGGGGACCATTAATCGAGGATTATGGTATCCTGCAGATGATGATATATCTTTAAGTGGTTATTCAGACTCGGACTTTGGAGGTTGCAAAATAGATAGAAAATCTACTTCAGGTTCATGTCAATTCTTAGGAACTAAGCTCATTTCATGGTTTTCAAAGAAACAAACAAGTGTGGCAACTTCTACTACTGAAGCAGAATATATGGCTGCAGGTAGTTGTTGTAGTCAACTTCTTTGGCTAATACAACAACTCAGAGACTACAATGTTGTAGAATCTAATGTACCTGTATATTGTGACAGTAATAGTGCCATTGCCATCACACAAAATCCTGTTCTACATACTAGATGCAAACATGTTGACATTAGGCATCATTTTATTAGGGATCATGTTGAAAAGAAGAATATTAGAATGGAAAAGATTCATACTGATATTCAAAGAGCTGACATTTTTACAAAACCATTGGCTGAAGTGAGATTCAGAGAATTGTGCATTAGTTTAGGATTGATAGATATGGATTCTGTTTGTATATAGAACTGTGCTAACATTTCAGGTACTGATCTTATACCAAGAGGAATATGAAGCAAAAACTAAGAGCAGTACATCAAAACTCAAAATTCAGAAGAGACAACCCTATGTCAGATCACTACACTTAAAACAGGTAACAAGGTTACTAAAGTGACCTTAATCCCGATGAGGAAGCTGGTAAAGCTGAGGGACACTGAGAACATACATTAAGGGGGAATCTGTGATTTCTTAAAGATCCTTTTGTTGACTCAGAACACTAAGTCACTTTAGAATAAACCTTGATGTGATCATTTAATTAAACATATTGTTACTAATCTGTACTGTTTTACACTTATATCTCATGAACTAACACTTTTACCAAGGTGAAACAGGCACAGAAGAGGAATTCTCCATTGAAGGGGGAACTGATCTGATTACAGATTTGAAAAATCTACTAATCTGATCTGATTACAGACTATAGCAGTCTACAGATATATTCTGATTAATAAATTGACTTGTCTACAGAACTGTACTGATTACAAAGCTTCTTTGTCTACAGTACTGATCTGATTACAATTCAGTTATTCTACAGAACTAATCTGATTACTGACTAATCTGTCTACATAAAGATTTATTTACTACTAATCTGTCTACAAGAAATCTACTGATCTGACACAGTACTGATCTGAGGATTACTGTGCTGATATCAAAAAGGTGAAATCAGGAAAATTGGGTACTGATCTGAAATCTACTGTGCTGACCCATCTACTGATCTGAAATCTACTGTGCTGATTCATCTACTGATCTGATTTCTAAAAAGTTTACTCAGCTGATCACAGTACTCAGCTGATCCAGATAAGTGAAATTTTCTTTATATATAAGTAAGAAAATGAAGTGAAATAGTTTTGGAAACTACTGTGCTAATCTGCATCAGAACAGTCTTTTGGTTTAGATTACTCTAAGTTAAAAATTGTTCAAATTTTAGATTACTAATAGAGAAGATTAATACACTCTTCTATTTCTAACCTAAAAACTGTGGTGTATTTATCAAACACAAATTGGCTCCAAAATTAAGGATGGTACTAGAATATGAACAGTTTATTTTTAAAACACGGATTTCGAGATTTAATCTCAACCATTCCTTGTGATAATCAAATTTAATCCTAACCCTAGATTGGTTTTGAATTTGACAAAAACGATCACTCTTCATCGTCTTTCTTACGAGTTCATTTCTGGAAATCTCATAACTTCATAACTACTGAAAATCTGGTTTCTACAAAATTCTACAAATGGCAACTATCAATATCATTAGTGAAGCTAACGAAGTTGCAGGAACGTTTGATTCAAATTTCTGGGTTCGAGAAAAGGGCATTTTTGTAGAAAATGCTGTCTATTTCAATGGCCGACACAATGCTGAAAATCAAGCCATTCTGACAATGTGCGAGGAGTGTGGGCTGAGGAAATTTTTGGAATCATCTCCTCTGAATGTCTACGAACCGGAGGCGATGGAATTCTATTTGCAACTCAAAGGAAATAGCAATGGTGTCCACTCCATGCTTTCTGGGCATAAGGTCACTATTACAAGGGAAATCCTAGAAGTGATGTTGGATTTGCCTCAAGGCCCAGTGGATATTATGAATTATAAAGCTGGAGAAGAAAAGGAATGTGTAGGAAGATGGTCAGGTGTTGAAACAGAGTCCTTGACTAATCTGAAGAAGGATGTTCTTCCTACAGGTCTTCAATTTTTGATGGACATAGCCGGAAAGTGCTTGTTAGGGCAACATCATAGCCAGGATGCTCTATCAAGTTCCAAGATTCGAATTATGGCTGCAATCATCGACAGAGTTCAAGGTGATTGGCAAGGATTTTTCTTGGAAAGGTTGTTGAATGAGAAAGACAAAGTTTTATTCGATGAGGATACTATGGAATTTTCGATTAAATCGAAATTAGGGTTCGGAAACAAGCTGAGTTTCTTGTTGCCTCAGCTGGTTAAAAAGCCGTATTGGAGTAATCCCAAGAAATTCCATCATGGAAAATTCTTGATGAAGAAGGAGTCTGTTCGTTTTGAACAAGAGAACCCCTTGGAACAACCTCAAGAACTTGAAGCACAAGAGTCTGGAGCTTCAATGTACCGATCTGATGACAATCAACCTGAGATTAGGTCGAAGGCGAGGCATGATCCGAGCAGTATTAGACCAAGGAGAGGAAGGTCTGCTACAGCTGCCTCAGAGCCAACAGTTAGATTTGTTGAAACTGTGGTGCAATCAAGCTCAGAAGAGCAAGAGGTTAGTGTTCCTAGTCCTATTGCTTTGCATAAGAGAACTAAGAGGAGAAGTGCTAGGAGGAAGTTAGTTGTTGTTTCTTCTACCCCTTCAAACTCTGAACCAAGCCCAGCTGAAAACCAAAACCCTCAACCTTCATGTTCTGAACAATTAGCTCACTATTTTTCTGTGACTCAGAACACTCCCCATTCATCCCCTCAGAACACTAATTTTGATCCTACTCCCATTTCTAGTCCTCAACATCAATCTTCACATCAACCTTCACCACATCATTCCCCAATACAGGTTCATGGTCACTCTACTGAACATGAATTTGAACCTTCTACTGTACCAATTGACATTTCATCATCCCCTGAACCTGAGTTTATAACTCCTAAACCTGCTGATTTAATGGAGTACACTATCTGTGATAAAGAGGATAGAATCAGGATAGATTTGAGGATAGCCTTGTTGAAACAATTTCCTGGATTGGATGAAAGCTCAGTTGAGTTTGAGAAACTCCTTAGGATAGGCACATGGGTGTATCTTAAGAGGAGTACTTTGAAGGAAAATTTGGCTATCATGGAAGGTATGAGAGGTGCTTCAATCTTTGATGATTGGGAAGCAGAGCAGATGCAAGCAGCTGGTGTTAACTTTTTTCTTGAGTTAGTCACTCCAGAATCTGTAGTTCATCTTGTTGAAAGATTAACTGGAATCAAGTACACTGTTGAAAAGGTTGCAACTCCTAATACAGATGAAGATTTGTTTATGGAAAGTGAAGAGAAAGGTGTTGATGAACTTAAGAATGCTGCTGAAAAGGATTTTATGGAAATTGATGAGGATGTTGACAATGCAACAGAAGTGTTTGAGAACACTGTTGTGATTGAAGAAACAGAAGCTTTGGAAAATCTAGAGTTAAATGTTGAAGAGATGGAAAGCATTCCAATTCACTCTACTGACCCTATCATTCCTGAGGATGTGCAGGAACAGATCAGAACAGTTCCTGTTGAGAAGGAATCTGATAATTCTGACTTTGAGAGGTTGAAAAAGCAGAATGAAGAGCTCACAGCTAAATTGGAAGATGTTGTGAAGATGTTCCAAGAAGCTACTGACAGAATGAATAAGATGAATTCTGAACACTCTTATGAAAAGGTCATGGAGCATACAATGTCTAAAATTTATGATCTTCATAGATTGCAAGAGAAGAACATGTCTCAAGTGTTGCATAAGAAGCTGGAGCAACACATATCTTCCTTAAAAGAGTGGCATGATGAAGCCAAAAAGGGGGAAGATAAGACAAGGAAAGTGATGGAACAAACTCAGTCACAACAAGCTCAGTTGGTTGTAAGTCAGGATGGGTTAAAAGAAGAAATTGTTAGTTTGAATGAGAAGATCAAACTAAGGAAGCAACAGAAACAGCAAGGTCAAGAAATTGTTGAGAAGAGACCTGATATTGCTGAAAGTTCTATTCAGAAGAAGAGGAAGTTAGTCTTGTCTGATGAAGAACAAGAAGAAGAAGAAACTGGTAGACTTACCAGATCAAGAAGTAAATTGAAAGTTGGTATTTCAAGTCAAGAGCAAGAAAAACTTGAAGTTTTGAAGAAAAAGAAAGCTGAAGAAGCAGAACTGAAAAAGAAGAAAGAAAAGGATATCAAGTTCTTAAAAACAAGATTTGATAATCGAGTTACAGCTTTGAAGAAGAAATTGAATGCTCAAAGGAAAGCTGAAGGAAAAGAATTTGATAAAGATTTTCAAGATGAAAACTTTGTGGATTTCATTGTTCTAACAGAAAATATGGAACATTGGAAAAATCTGAAGAAGAAGTGGCAGATTGCAAACTTCATTGTGAGGAAGTTTGGTGATCATTCGAGCAAAGAAGCTGAATTTATTGATTTTGAAGAGTTCATGCTGAACATTGATCAAGAGTTTTGGGAAGATATAGCACAAGTTGCTGCTCGTGCTGGAACCAAGATCTTGTGTCCTGAAGAACCAAATTGGGAACCTCCAAGACTGGAAAATGGAGAACCTGATTACAAGGAGATCAACAACATAATTGCTGAGATTATCAAAGAAGAAGGTATAACTGGTCATCAACATATGATGGATATCAAAGCAAGGATGTATGTTGCATTCAGAATCTGAAGATACAGAATGAAGATGAAGGACAAGCTCAGAAGATAACATTTCTTATCCTTAGTCTTTATTTCTATATATTTTTTTGTTACATATTTTGCTAGTATGTGTAATATGTGAAATATCTGATCTGATTGTGAATATGATATGAATTCTGAATTGATGAACTGTTATGATAGACTACATACTTAACTACTTATTTATTAACATTTAAGTAGTTTTGGCTTCATCAAAAAGGGGGAAATTGTTGGGATACGAATCCTATAAACAATGTTCTAATTGATGAAAGTATGTTTTGATGGCCAAAAGCAACTTAAAGTTAGTGATATATGTGGTTCTAAGTCATCTTAACTAAGTCATTTGATGAGAAACTTAAATTGAGATTACTGATCTTAATGATATCTGAAATAAGTTTACTGATCTTATTTAGTAATATTAAGAATAAAATTACTGATCTTAACTGAGTTATTTGAAATAAGATTACTGATCTGAGTATGGAAACTGAGAATAATTTTAGTGATCTTATATGAGATATTTTGAATCTGAGTTACTGGTCTTATATGTAAGTTACTGATCTTAAGTGTTTACTGATCTTAGTGTTTACTGATCTTATTGATTACTGATCTGATATATGAACTGTTAAGAACTAAGCTGATGTTTTGTATTGTATAGACAGCTTATAGTGTAGGACTTAGATATACTCATCTGTATATAGTTCAGTTGATGTATAGATAGGTTTTATATTTGTAAGTTTGTATTTTATTGTATTCAGCTGTGTAAAAGTTCAGAACAGTAAGTTTAGAACTAGATTAGATGAAGATCAGAAGACTATGAAGACTCAGAGGACTACTTCAGAATAAGAAGACTTCAAAGAAGAGTTGAAGAAGAGCTTAGAAGAAATCTGGAGAAGTTTTGAACAGTTTTAAGTTACTGTGCTGACTGACTCAGCAGAGTAAAAATCAGAACAGTAAGTTACTGTGCTGATTTGGTGAAATTGAAGAATAAGTTTGGAAAGCTTATTTAAGGTGTAACTGAAGATATATTGAAGAGATGCTGACTTGGAAGGAAGTTACAAAGTCGGTTACAAGAAGAAGTTACAAAAACAGTTTTAGAGTTAGTTCACAAACTGCTAACTGTCATACTAAGTTCTATAAATACTGTGTGATCTCCTACTGCTAAGACTACTGATCTTAAAGCGTTCACAAGCAATCTAAGTCTACAAAGCACAAGAAGAACTCACAGAGTTGAAGGAGATTAAAGAAGAGAAAAGCCACTGAATTGAAGAGAAGAATCAAAGGCTATTCAAAGAGAAGTTTTACTTTTCAAGTTTAAGTTTGTATTTTGTAAAACAAGTGTGCTAGTTACTTGTAGAATTACTAGTAGATCGAAGATATACCTGGAGGTATAATCGATAAGATCAAAGTCTTAATCTTGGGACTTTAAGCCACAAGAAACTCAAGAAGGAAGAGTTAATAAAACTTCACAACTGGAGTTGTGAGAGTGGATGTAGACATTTGTCGAACCACTATAAAATTCTGTGTTCTTTACATTTTATGTTTGATATTTGTTTGAATTGTTGAACTAAGAACATTAAGAATTAACAAAGATAAAGATCTAAATAAAAGTTGAGTATAAACTAGTAAGGCCCATATTATTCTGAAAGTACTGATCTGAGCTGAGTAAGCACAGTACAGTACATAAGAAGACTAAATTCCGCACTGCATATTCTGATATTTTGAAAGATTTTTGAAAGTCTATTCACCCCTCCCCTCTAGACTTTCTTAGCTTACTCAATCTTAACTCAACTTTGGGACCAACAAACCTTAAATATAATATAAATATATTACTTACTATTAACAAAGGTGGTTCCATTAAATATATTAGGAGTTGATATATTCTCTAAATATACCACCAAAACACAAATCATTAAATTGCGTAATGTCCGTTCATTCATTTAAAAAAACCAATTTTATTCAAGCAAATATGTCTTTATTGTCCAAGTCATATCAGATTTGGTTGATAAAGATATAAGAAGAATTTAATAGACTATTCATCAAAGTTACATAACTTAAAGGCATCTTCTAAAAAATCAATATTATATGAATTGTATAATTTATTAAGTAAAAAAATATTATTGAACTAACCATTTTATCCAGTAGTTCAAGATCATATGACAGAACATAATGAACATACAAATTATAATGATAAGGTGAATAATAATATATTTATATATCATTAAATAATCACAATGCATCAATAATCCTCCAACTACCAAAAAAATTAATAATAATATTGATCGAAGTTTTATGTCACTGTGAAAAGTAGTCGAAAGAAAAAAAAATCAGTAATATTAGAATGATTAATAGTATTAAAAATTTGATTGTAATTTAGTCAACTTTGTGAATTGAATATGTAATAAAATTCAAATTAAAATTTAAAGAAAAAAAATATGAGAAATATATTTTAAAAAATGAGAACGTGAAGGCGAGAAAAATGTAATTAAATATATAAAAAACAATAAAATAAAACTTATGATTAGATTATTAATAAATATAATTTGCACATTATAAGGAAAGATAACATTGTACATTCCAACAACATAAATATATGGAAAATAAGTAAAGTGAACATTAAAAGGCATTAAAGCATAACATAATTAAAAAATAAGACAACTTTAAAAAAAAAAAAAATTAAAACTTTTAGTGCAATAAATAATGGATGAATTTATAACATGTTTAACAAAATTTAAATATACTTTACAAAAAAAATGGCATAATTATTGGGAAAATAAATAAAAAAATTAAATGGAAAGATTACCTGTAATAATAATAAAATGAGATTATAATTATGTTTTCCTATAAAATGCATTGTTTAAGGAAATTTTAAAAACATTAGTTAAATTATAGAGAAAGGAGACATGTATAGAATATTTAAAAAATAATTTGAAAAAAAGACATACTCAATTATACCCATCATTAATAAAAGATGAGTAACATTAAGAACAACTTAAGTTTTGATAATATTTAATTTTAATATTAATATTAAAAATTGAATTCAATCAATAGCAAAAGTAAAAGTGATTGTGAATTGTAAAAAATAATAGTATTAAATAATGAGATGAAATTAAGTTAGAATTAGTCGATATATTGTTTCATGGAATTAATCAATAATTATACATTTTATATTAGTTATTGGAATCAATCATAAAACAAATTACTTAAAATAATATAATAAAAAACATGAAAATATATATGTAATGATGATAAACAATAAATTCATAAATGAACATTTCTTAAAATAACAAAAGATAGATTATTAATAATTAAATCGATCATTAAATGACTCGATAAAATTGCGCAATCAATGAATAAGACTACTTAAAATAAGCCAAAATAAATTTAAGGGAAATTTAAAACTCAAAGTCAAACTATAAAAAATGGATAAATTTATAACATGTTTAAATATCAAATTCAAATAGCACGAATATATGGAATGATAATAAACAATAAACCCATAAATATAATGAATATTTCTTAAATTAGCAAAAGAAAAAATATTAAAAATTAAATTGATCAATAAATGACACAATAAAATAACACAATCAATAAATAAGACGATTTAAAAATTTAAAATAGGAAAAAATAAATTTAAGAAAATTTTAAAACATAAAGTCAAATTATAAACAATGAATGCATTTATAAGTTATAACATACTTAAATATCACATTCAAATAGCAAATGTATGGAATGATAATAAAAAAATAAATTTATTATGAATATTTCATAAAATAACAAAATAAAGAATATTAAAAATTAAACTGATCATTAAATGACACGATAAAATAGAACAATCAATAAATAAGACTACTTAAAATAAGAAAAAAAAATTTAAGGAGAATTTTAAACTTTTAGTCAAACTATATATAAAATGAATGAATTTATAATATTTTTAAATATCACAGATTCAAATGGCACGAATATATTGAGTGATAATAGACAATAAATTCAAAATTAATACTTCCTAAAATAATAGAAGACATATAACATAGAATAATGAATAAAAGAAATGGAAACAAAAATATTTAAACAATAATTTAGAAAAATTGCAGATTTTTGTAAAAAAAAAAAATTAAAATCAATATATAACAAAAAAAAACCCCTTGAACAAATATTAAATAATTAAATTATGCAATAACTAATGGACATAATATTTGATAGAATTAATCAATAATTATAAATTGTTAGTATATTAGTTATTAAAATAGCCATAAAGAAAATTTAATAATTATCATAATCATCAATGAAATTTCACAATAAATATACAATAAAGCGATAGAATAATGTATGATTTGAATGATCATTCAAATGAATAATTATTATTCAAGTATTCAATATTATTCGAAGATTTATGATTACAATAAACATAGAATAAGAAAAAAAATTAATAAAAAATTCATATAAATAATAAAAACACCAAAATATTTTAAAAACTTTAAAAATGGATGACATCTTAAAAAATCTTCAAGAATTTACAAAGATTCTTCTAAACTTCAACTTTCTGATATACGGAGTGCTATATATATAAGATATAAATCTTCAAACATTTAAGAGTTAAAGAGATTTTCTTCAAATCTTCAATCTTCTAATAACAAAGAGATAAATTTAGGATTTTTAAAAAAAATATCAAAGAAATAATCAAGAAAAATATAGATAATTATATCTTATAAAAATAAATATGAATAAAATCCCAATTAAATTACAATCGAACGTAAAATATTTAATAAGACACGATTGAATACATGAACTAAAAAACAATATACGTGTAAATGTATAGACTATTCTTTAAATAGAAATACAGTAGATTTACAATTTCTTTTACATAAAATAAATAAGATATTTAAAAAAAAAATATATTAATCAATAATCTATAGAAAGATTCAAACATTTAACGTATCTAAAAAAAAAATCAACATTTATATGAATAACATCGGAATATTTAAAATAAGTCTAGAAAATGGATGATATCATGAACAAATCTTCAAAAGTTGACGAAGATGACGACGAAATCTTCAAAAGTTGACGAAGATGACGACGAAATCTTCAATCTTCTGTTGAGAAAAACTTCAAACGTTTACGAAGATTGTTTAAATCTTCAATCTTCTGTTGAGCAAAACTTCAAGCGTTTGAAGATTCTTCAAATCTTCAATCTTGTAGTAATAACTAATACACAAATCTTATAAAATGTGGAAACATCTCAATGAAAAATATAGATAATTATATCCTATACACATATGAACAAATAAAAACAAAAAACCTAAATATATTACAATGAACATGTAGGGGAGAGAAAACACTGAAGATGAGAATGACACCCAAGAAAGCCGAATTTATAGAAAAGAGAGAAAAACGTTACTAATTTTAAGCATTTGATCCAAAGGACCAAATTTCATCAAGAATAAATCAATGGTTAAAATTAAGTAAGATCAAAGGAACAAATTAATGAGAATTAATATTAAAACATACCATAATTATCAAAAAAAAAAAATGAATGGTGATGATGATGATCAAGAAATCAGATCAACGGACCACAAAGTTTCCCGCCCAAATTAAAAAAGGAAACATGTAGGTGTATTATATATTTATAGATTAATAATTAACTTATTTTTTGTGCAAACACGTGTCAGAATAGGAGAATGACACTTGACAACATTAGAAGAGTGCTAAATGGATCTTCCAACGTCTATGTATAAACGTTGGTTTATCAAGAATACACAAGAAGCACTTCGAATTGTTGCACTTCATGAAGCCTCGGAATTTAATTGATTTGTTTATTCTTTTTTTATATAAGGAAGAAAAACCTTACCTTTAGAGGACCACTAACACATGGTTCTTTTATTTCCTTTTACTTTTCACGATAAATTGGATAAAATACAAAAAAAAAAAAAAACAAAAACAAATAGCATTGAAATCTATTTTTATTGATCATTAAAAATATATATATTTTTTTTATTGAAATCTATTTTTATTGGATAATATACTCCACTGTCTCTATTTTAATTAGACATTTACTATTTATGCGTAGTTTAATGTGAAAGTTGTTTATTAGTATTAAAGAGAGGGTATAAAAGTCCTTTAAGTAATAAAGTAAATAGTGAAATATTGTGAGTAATAAAGTAATTGCATGTGATGTAATTTTGAGATGTTTGAAATATGTAATCTAAAGTGCAAAATGAAAAAGTGTTTTATTGTCAAATAAGAAAATGATAAATTTAATTTGGGATATTCATTGTTGACAAATGTCCAATCTAAATTGAATTGAGATGAAAAAAGTAATAAATAATGAAAAACCACTTATTACGCGCAATTAACAAGAATGATGTATATAATGTACGTGTTGAAAAAAAAAATAAAAAAAAAATATATACTCCGTATATATAAAAAGAAGATAAAGGAGAAATAAGAAAAAAAAATGATATAATTCATCTGTTGAAAATTGGTCAATATTTATTTTAAAATATACTCCGTATTATTTTAATGAGAGAGCAAAATTTTAAAATACAAAAAAGAGACATAGTAGACTAATCTAGATAACCATTCTTATCGCAAAAACTTATATGTAATATTGCTTTTGCAATATTATCTAATTGGGCCAAAGTCAATGGGCTGAAAATTGAGTCTTCTTTAATTAAATTAGTAAACCTTGTATCCACCGATCCGCTTATGTTTTAAAATTAATAACCGGGTACATGACCCGTTTTTGTTTCGATTTATTCCGTTTCTCTTACGCGGGTTTTCTTTCCAATTTTTCGAATTCTTCCTGCAATACTCTCAGAATTTTTGTAATCCTCTCTCTCTCTCTCTCTCGAGCGGTTGCGACTTGAAGTGCGATTTCTTTCTCTCGACGATTTTTCGAGCAGTTTTGGGAGGTTTTTCTGAAGCAGTTGTTAGTGTGTATTTTAAAACTCTACAGTACATTTTTCAGTCGATCGTTTTGTGTTTTTCGTTCTTATTGACTGGGTATTTCGTTTTGTTTATGTAGATTTTTGTTAATTTCTTTTTGTTTATATGGTTTTCTACTTTCGTTTACTGATTGTAGTATGTTTCCTTGATTTTTGTTGTTTTACTTTTGATTTTATGAGTTCTTGTTGATATTAGAGTTTGTACTTTCTCTTTTACTGATTTTCTACTGTTTTTGTATGATTTTTGTAGTTATTCGTTGTTTTTATGGTTTTCGACGTTAACTTACTGATTTTTTTTGTAATTTATTTGTCGATCTGTCAATAATGGTGTTGTTTCAGTTTATTTTGTTTGCATGTCGTGTTTTAAGCGTGTTAATTCTATATTAATGTTTTTTTTTGTGGTTTATTGGTGTAGTAACATGATGTTTCTTCATGTAGTGTCTTCATTGTGTGTTTCTAGTAACACTTATTAACATGTAGTAGTTTATTAAAAAGTTTTTGTAGATACACGTATTAGACAAGTTTTTTTTAGTATAGTTGTTGAAATTTAATGTAGTATTAAACTTATTAACATGTAGTAGTTTATTAAAAAGTTTTTGTAGATATAGTAACATATTTTTATATATGCAGTAATATAACTTTATATATGTAGTAACAAATTTATGTTCATGTAGTGGTTCATAATTATTCTTGTAGTAACACATTTGTTATACATGTATTAACAATTTTCTGTGTTTTGTATTCAGTGATATTTTTTAAATGGAAGACGATCAGTATAGATGCATTATGCTCTTATTGGAAGGTCCTCCTACTCGATCATCTAAAAGGCCAAAGAAGCCTAAGAAAGAGCCTGGTGAGCCTAAGAAGAAAAAGGTCAAACATTCTGAATCTGATTCTGATATTCAGTTCGTACAACATGTTAGGTTGTTCATTTCCTCATGGTAATCCTTCTGGTCTTTTTGAAGTTATTCATAATCTTACCCCTCAGCAAGAACAGGATGTTAAAGATATTGGTTTTGGTGGATTGCTGAAGTTGAAGTTGACAAGATTAATTGGTCATGAGATGTGTTGGGAATAAAATGAGATTTTGATTAAGATACCAAAACCCCTTAAGACATGCCAAATAAGATAAGTCAAATTGAATGAATATGTTTCAGGAATGTTGGAACATATAGATCATGCTAGTTGAGAAGCTGACATGTTAGGCAGCTCATAGATGCTTTAGATGCATAAGTTGAGGGGGAACACAAGCTTAGAAGATTACAAGAATCAAGTTCCTCAAGGCTCAGAACCAAGAAGATCCCAACACAGCTGATGGTCTAAATGCTCAGCTGTGCTGATAGTCAAATCAACTTACTAAAGAGACAACATCCCTAATGATCAACTCAGAAGAATACATCAGTTAGACCAAGTCTACTGACATGCACTCAATGAAGATCAGAAGAGATGTCCAACAGAGTTGATCAGCACACTAAACCTGGAAGCGTTCTAATACAGTCTAAGGCAAGAGACAAATGTGCTGATAGGGTCAAATCCACTTATATGAAAGAATGGATGCTTAGAAGCTATCAATTATGATCAGTGAAGATGAGAAACCAACTCAACTGAAAGAAGTTAGCCAACATTGCTGAAAGGACAAGTCAGCTGAAAGTGATAAGCAAATCTGTCCTGATGATAAGGAAAGTTGTCCCTTATCAAGGAATCAATGATCAGAAGGAATGTCCATGATTGACTACTGAATCTTCAAGTCAGACATTGGGAAGAGTGCATCAAAGTCAAGACAAAGAGCTTGAAGTCTTTTACTTCCCAAATCAAGGACATATCACTTTCAAGAATCTGTCTTCAAGTTGCTAAGTTCAAGGAAGACAAATACAGACAATTTGAGGCTGTCTCTCCAACGGACATAACCTCACTTTGCTCTATAAATACTGGAGTTGTGGAAGCTATTCAATATGAATTGAGAACAAGAACTGAGTATCCAACTACCCAAGGAAACTACAAGCAAACAAGTTTTCAAGCTTACATAAGAATACTTCATTCTTAGTTTCCATACGCTTCCAGTTCATCTAAGCCTGAAACACATTGTATATTAATCGAGCTTAGAGAGATATCCTATCCTTACTGTTGGTCCTGAAAGGAGTATATAACAAGTGTATGGGGGGGGGGGGAATACACTTGTATGCAATTTCTTTTTCAAACTTGATCAAACCAGAGATTAGCAATGTTGTCTTGGACAACTCTGCTGAAGATGTATAACTTCTTAGAGATAACCAAGCTACTAAGTACTATTAAGTACTTAGTTGAATGACTATATAAGTTAGTTATAAGTGCGGAATAGGTGGTTGGCCCTTTAGTTTAAACTCCTTTAAGTTCTGAAATCACTTTAATCAACACAGTCCAGTTTTCAGGGAACTTGTCCAATTCAGTTTTTACACAGTTTATAGTATATGTCTTTGAAAGGTTCAGTTTTGTGTGCAGTGTTGAATGTATGAAAGTACTTGTAAGTAAATCAACACAAGAGTTTATAGTGGTTCAGAGACTCAAGCTCCTACATCCACTTTCCCTGATTGAACAGGATAATTCCTTCACTCTTGGAATTAACTTGTTTTATAATGCCAAGTTGCACTTGATCAAGAACACCACTCCTTGGTGAATTGATCCCTAGGATGTCTAGAGTCCTAGTACCCTCTTCTCAACTCAGAACTGAACTGTTCTTCTCTCAACAGTCAGCTCCTACCACTTCTACTACTACAACCTTCTCACTTTCTCACTTGAAAGGGGTAAGGGTTGAAGTAAGGTTCCAACTAATGAGATATCCTTTACAATGAAGATCAGTTTATAAGGATAGGATATCTCTCTAAGCTTATATGGATATATGTTGGTCCTGAAAGGAGTATATGACAAGTGTATGGGGGGGGGGGAATACACTTGTATGCAATTCTTTTGCTAATTTGATCAAACCAGAGTTCAGCAAGGTTGTCTTGGACAACTCTGCTGAAGGAGATTAACTCTTCTAAGATAATCAAACTACTAAGTACTATTGAGTACTTAGTTGAGTAACTATCTAGGGGAGTTATATATGCGGAATAGTGGTTGGCCCTTTAAGTTTAGACTCCTTTAATTTCTGAAATCACTTAGTCAATGCAACACAGTCCAGTTTTCAGGGAACTTGTCCAAATAGGTTTTTGCACAGTCTTTGAATGTTTATCCTTGAAAGATCAGTTTTGTGTGCAGTGTTGGGTGTATGAAAGTACTTGGAATATAAATCAACACAAGAAGTTATAGTGGTTCAGAGACTCAAGCTCCTACATCCACTTTCCCTGATTTAACAGGATAATTCCTTCACTCTTGGAATTAACTTGTTTTATAGTGCCAAGGTGCACTTGATCAAGAACACCACTCCTTGGTGAATTGATCCCTAGGATGTCTAGAGTCCTAGTACCCTCTTCTCAACTCAGAACTGAACTGTTCTTCTCTCAACAGTCAGCTCCTACCACTTCTACTACAACAACCTTCTCACTTTCACACTTGAAAGGGGTAAGGATTGAAGTAAGGTTCCAACTAATGAGATATCCTTTACAATGAAGATCAGTGTATAAGGATAGGATATCTCTCTAAGCTTGTGTATGGATATACAATGAAGTTCAGCTTAGATGAAGTGTTTGAAGACTAAGATAGTCTTTGAAAGCTTTGAAAGCACTCTAGCTTGTAAGAATTGTGAGCTTAGATGGATTGTGTTGAGGTTAGTTGGATAGTTGGATTACTTTCAAATGGTCTTCACACTTCTGTATTTATAGACAAAATGGAGGATTTGCCCGTTGGAGAGGCAGCCCCAAATTGCTATAAATGTCTTCCTTGAGTTCTTCAAACTGGAAGACAGATTCTTGATAGTGACATGTCCTCATTTGGATAATAAACGGCTTGTAAGACTTTGTCTTCATTCTGCAGCACTTTTCCCAATGTTTGACTTCTTGTTAGGACTTGGACATGGTTTCTGAAGGTTGATCCAATGATAGGACAACATTCCTTATCATTTGGACAACTCTCCTTATCACTATCAGCAGTTTTGCCTTTCAGCAAGGTTGGCTTGCTCTTCTTCAGATGACTTGGCTCTTTCCCTCTATTTCACTTCAAGGTGATCTTAGCTTGTTTCTTTGGTGATCTTTAGGGTGTGGTTGTCTCTTTCTCTTCAGCATAGTTGACCTTCAACCTTTAGAACATCTGTTCTGATTCAATCATGCTGAGACAACTCTTCTGGACAACTCTTCTGATCAGCATATTTGGTCTTTTAGCATCAGAGCACTTTACACATAGAGTTGGCTTCTTTGGACAACTCTCCTGATCAAAAGCCTTTGAGTAGCCTTGTCCTTTTGAGCTAGGTAAGTTTTTTCTTGCATGTGGCTAGCTTCTTTGGACAACTCTGCTGATCAGAGTTATTCAGCTTGTCTTTTGGTTTTACCAATCTTGCATATGGACACTTTCTCTGGACAACTCTCCTGATCAGATCATCTTATTGGACTTGTCCTTTTGAGCTTTACAATCTTGTTCTTGCATAAGAACATCTTCTCTGGACAACTCTCCTGATCAGTGCATTTGGTTTTTCATAGAGTGTCCTTGCTCTTAAGTGGTTGTTCCAGAATTTGAGCCTTGAGGGGACTTGATCTTGATCATCTTCAAAGCATAGGTTCCCCCTCAAATTGTGCATCTAATTGTCTAAGAGCTGCCTAACATTTCAGCTTCTCATCTAGCCTTATGCTATGTGTTCTAACATTTTTAGAACACTATCAATTTGACTTAGGCATGTCTCAGGGGGTTTTGGTATTAGATCAAAACATATTTCATTTTATTCCCAACAATTTCCCCCTTTTTGATGATGCCAAAACCTACATTATTTAAGCAAAAGTGACTTGTCTACACCTTTTACATGTATCTTCAGAAGACATGACTAAGGTCAATATTCCTGAAAAAGCAATGTGTTAGTGTATTCACTGTTTCTGTTGCAAGTAGGTTCAAGATAGGCATAGAGAGATTAGTGTTTCTTGATTCAAAATAAGTTCAACTATCATTCATTCAAAAATCATTACAGGCATGTTGATAGTTGAAATTAACATATCAGAGCATGAATCAATAACACTTAAATACATCAGAGCATTTCATTCTAACAATTCAAGACATAAAATAAGATATTCAGCATCAGATCACAGAGCTTGTATCAGAGCAATCCATAACAGATCAGAGCAACCAGATTAGCACACCATATCAGCAATCTTGACCATATTTTAGCATAGTTGATCAATCAAGAAAGGTCAGAAGACTTAGCCATTTCAAAGATCATCTTCAGGGGGTGGCAGCATTCCATACTGTGCCCACACTCTTCTTTTCAATGCCATGGCTTCTTGGTTGGTTCCCTTAGGTCCAAGAACCATCTTGTTTAGCTTAAGGATCTCAGTGAATTCTCTCAGAATTCTTGCTTGGTCAATCCATCCTTCAAGCTTTGGAGGCATGTATATGATTGGCTTGGGAGCTGTGAGTTCAAATCTTGCAATGTCAGCAGCTGCAAGAAGTTGTTGATACAACTCTCTGTAGTATTCTAGCATGAACTCAGTGAAGGCAGAGTTTGCATCTCCTCCATTCCATCTGTCAATGACATAGTAGTCATAGACAAACTCCCTTTTGGCTTCTTCCCATGTGTCATTCAGTTGAATTGGCACCCATTTATCCAAGTGTGGATATTTGGTGTCCATTGGGATTAGAAGCTGAGGCTTCATCTTGCTGTAAGTTGCTCTCCTCCTTCTTGGTTTCTGAAAGTTTGCTCTCCTTTCATCTCTTGCTCTGTTGGCTTCTTCCATCAGATCCATTTTCTCATGGGCCCTCATCATGGCCAGTTTCTGTTGTGTTTCAAGGTCTTTGCCATACCCTTCATGAAACAACTTTGATGGATCATGGGCTAGAACAGTTGTCTTCTTCTTAGGTTCAGGTCCAAATCCTTCAGCATATATTTCTTCAATGTCTTCAGTGGACTTGGTACTTTCAGCAGTTTTGCCAGATTCAGAAGATTTGTCCTTTTCAGCAGCTTTGAGCTCTTCAGCAGTTTTGGCTTTCTTTGATGTAGGCTCATCTTCATCAATTCTGAATTCAGGTGGAAGATCAAAGCTGCTAGGAAAGTCAGTGAATTTCTCAATTTGTCTCTTCTTTCCTTGGGCCTTCTTGATCTTTCCTCTGGTTTGGACACCTTCAGCATCTTTGTCCAAACCTGACACTTCACCACCTGGTCTTTGTTGTAGCCTTACTCTTTCCTCTTGAGCTGAGGCCATTGAGTTTTTCAATGCCAATGCTAACTGTTCCTCTTCATCCAAATCTTCCAAGTTCAGCATTTCTGGCTCTTTTCCCTTTCCTTCAGGGACTTTGTCCTTCCCTTTCACTGGACTCCCAATTACTAAGGCACCTTTTGCCCTTGCTCTTTCCCTTTCCCCCTTTTTGGCAGCATCAAAACACTGGGGCTTGAGGTCACTCATTGTTGAGGCCATCAGGGATTGGGCCTGGTTTAGGGACTTCATCTCTTCCAACAAATACACATTTTCATCATGTATATCTTGCATTTTATCATTGCTCAAGCTAAGAAAAGCTAGAACAGGCTTCATTTTTTGTTGGACAACCTCCTCCAAGGTTGCTTTGAGAGATGCATCCAATTTAGCTTTCAGAAGCTCAGTGAGGTTGGCCACTGCACCTTCAGCAATGTTGGCCAGCACATCTTGGGAAAATTTTTCTGAGGCAGCTTTGACCATAGCTAGCCTTTGCTCTTCAGCTCTTCTCTTTTGCAGTGCAGTCTTCTTTCCAATAGCTTGTTTGACAGTTAGCCTGAGAGCTTTGACATTAGCATTGTGATTGTCTCTCAGCAGCTTTTGTTCTTTCTTGACCTCCTCTGAGATGGCTTCCATGGTTGATTTGGCATTTTGAACTTCAGTGGAGATGGTTTGGAGACCAGATTCCACACCACTGATTCTTGCCTCAAGGGTTGGTAGCACAACATCTTCAGAGCCAGTGAGCCTCATTTCTACAGATGCTAGAGTCCTTCCTTGCTCATTCAATGCTCCTGAAGTTTCAGCATGAGCAGATTGGACTTGATGAGCTAAGGAGTCCAACTTCTCTGATTGCATTCCAAGTAAGGCCTGAGCTGAGCCTGTGTTTACTTGGATAGGTGCATCTGTTAAGAACTCATCTGCAAAAATTTGATCAAGAGAGATACCTGCAACATCAGACAAGTCAAACAAGTTAGGAAATAAGCACTCATCACCCTCAATTTCTTTTACATAAGACTCGGATACATCAGCAGTCTTCTTCTCATTTTCAACTTGTTCTTTTCTCCCTTCTGTAATAATGATCTCACTCAAGGAATCAGGCCTCCTCTCATCAAGGGATTCTTGAAGTTCAGATTTGACTTCAAGAATAACCTGTCCTTCCTCACTTATTCCACCCTCATATGGTGGTACACTCACTATCTTAGTGATGACTACCTCTCTTTCATCCTCAACTCCCTCTGATTTTTCAACTATTCTCTCCTTTTCAACTCCTTCTCTTAAACCTGCAGCATCTCCACCTTCAACAAGGTTCAAAGATGGCAGTTGTGGGGAGATCACAGTGCTTATATCAGCAGCCACTGAGTCATCCTGAATGATTAAGGGCTGATCAGTGTCCAACTCTTCTGACACTGAATAGGCCTTAATCAAACTAGCCTCTAGTACAGGAACCTCAACATCTTTAGGCTGTGCCTTGGGTTCAGAAGAACCTTCATTGGCAGATGTGTCCTTGGTTGTGTTACCACCCTTGGTCAACACCTCTGATAGCACAGAGCCTTTCCTATGATAGGTTTTAGGAGGGTTAGAGAGTCTATCTGCTATAGAAGACTTGGGTTGAAAGGATTCAGGGAGATTGGCTTGAGGGGTTTCAGGAGGATTGGGATTTGAAGGGTTTGAGGGATCATCAGGGGAATCATCATCATTTGAGCTACTGTCAGGGTGTTTGATTCCCTTGGCTTTTCTTTCTTTCTCCTCCTTAATCTTATCAGCTACCAGCTTTGCAAAAATTTCCTCATCAATGAGAAATCTTGTCTTTGAAACTCCAGCAAAGTGTAGCAATCTGTTTTCCTCTATTTGCCACCAGTTTGCACCCTTATCTTGGATGACTTGTGATATCTCCATCATAGATTTGTCTTTCACATCAACAAGCATCCTCAAATCATGAAAGGCCTTCTGAATTCTTGGAAATTCAGCAAGTTGTGGATACAAACTGTCCACAGTAGCCTTGGCTCCTCCTCTGAGCATACTTTCAAAAGTATACTCCTCCTCATCTCCACTTGAATGGGGACTTTGGGTTATAGGGGAGTTGGCTCTGGGTTCTCCTAATGTGGCTTCAGGCAGATTAAGTTCAGGGATATTGGCTTCAGAAGGGTTGGGCTCAAATGAAGGTATTTTAGTTGCTTTAGAGAGCAATGAATCTGAAGGGGCTTTACTCAGGGGGGTTGGCTCATGAAGTGCATGCTCTAAGAGCTTTGAATAGTTGAGCATGGATGAGTCAAGGGGAGACAGGAGTCTTGTCTCATCTACAGCTAAATCTGCAAGCACATCTATGCCACTTCTTTGCACATTCCCTTCTGGAGAATATCTCTTAGTGAGATTTACAGGGGTAATGGGTTGGTTGGAAGGGGTGACATGGGTTTCAGGGGAATTGGGCTCAAGGTTCTGAGTTTCAGAGAGGTTGGCCTCTATAGGTTGACCTTCAGGGACTTTGGATTCTGGAGTTCCAGAACCAGATGAATTAGTCCTTGACATGGATTTGGTCCTGCTTTCAGCTCTGCTCTCCCTTAGAGCCAATTGAAGAGACCTTTCTTCTTGAAACTCCAACACCTTCTCAGTAGGTTTGGCCCTTCTCTTGCTGGCCCTACTGCTTCCACTTCCTTCCTTCTCAGGGACAACTTCCCTGATTCTCTTATCACCCTTCTTCTTTTGCCTAGTCTCATTGTACTTCCTCCTCAACTCTTCTGAGTGGTCAGAAGGCACACTCACTCCCTCTTCTGCCACTGCATCAACTTCAGCTGATGCTCCTGAGGCTTCTTTTGAAGACAATTGAGACATCTTTCTTGTTTTGATAGCCCTGGCCTTTGTTCTCTTTTTCATCTTGGGCTTCTCTTCCTCCTGTTCTTCAGCAGGCTTGGCCAGTAACATCCTTCTTTTCTCAGTTTTCTTGCTGAGCTTTCTGAATAGGATCTTTTGGGCTGGGAGGGGTTTTGCAAAGGTTTGCATCTGGGAATAGTGGGAAAACCTCTCAATCAACAAGCTTGCCCTGGTGCAATACTTGATTTTCCCTTCTAGCACCACCTTATTGTGGGTTTTCACCTTAAATTTAGCCTTCTCCTTCATCATCTCAGATATGATGAAGGTCCTCCAATCAAAATTGATGCCCTTATCACTGGCATCAATAATGGCAGCCATGATTCTGATCCTTGGATGGCTGACCTGCTCTAAGCTTCCAGTGTTGCTTAGGAGGCTCTTAGAAACTACCTCAAAAAGATTGAGAAACTCTGGCTTGAGAGTTTTCTTGTTTTGAGTTGAAGAGAGAGGGCCTGGAACTAATAACCATTCTTGGGCTATTTCCTCTTCATGCCCAGTACCATAAACCTCTGGATTCCTTCCCTCATAAAGCAATCCAAAAGCTCCTTCCAGATCTTCTGAGGAGAATTTTACTCTGTGGAATCTCTCCTCTTCCTCTCCTTCAGCTGTGTAGGATAGTCTGGTTGATACTTCACCATCTTCAGGCTTGCCTCTCCACTTGAGGAAGGCAAAGAATTCTGCCATGTAGCTCTCCAAGCAAGAGCTTGGTCTTTCCTCCATGAACTTTTGAAGTCCAGCTCTTCTCAACCACCTCAGGGTTGGAGTAATCTCAGGATCTTCACTTTCAAAAGAAACTATTGGCTCAAAGTGAAGATTGTTTTTGTTGCTAAGGTAGGCAAAATCCAGGTCTAGATCCTTGTTAGAGAAATCAACAAGCATCTCAGGTCTAACTTTGGGGGCCATTGATATTTGCAGAGAGAGTTTTGAGAGAGTTTGAAGAAAAATAGAGTTAGGGTTTCGAATACTTGGGGAAGAAGTGTTTGTGGGTATCTTAAGACTTGTGAATATTCTAAAAAGAATGTTTGTCAATGAGTTGGTAAGGTCTTGAGATAATTCAAAGGTGAATAAAAATGGAAATCCAAAATGGACGGCTAGGATTGATTTCAGGGGAGTTGTCCATTTTTGATCCAATGGTCAAAAACCAATGTAACAGTGAAATAACTGTTTTATTCAAAACGTGGGTGGTTTTTAATGTTTGTTTAAGGCTGGGGGTTTTTCGAGATAGATCATGTCCCAAAAAGTTTAATGCAAACAAGAGTTAAATCTTGGCATTTAATGCATGGAAAGTGACCTTTTGGGTGGGAGACAAATTAAATCCCAGAAGGTGAAAACTGTATTTCAAGGGACAGATTTCGAGATAGGTATTGATCACAAAAAATAGGTGCTTATCATACCAAGATTTGGTTTGATAGCTGGGACAACTTATCTGACCCTACATGGACAAGTGTCCTGAAAGACTGTGGACAAGTGTCCTGAAGAAGTAAGGTCATGTTTCTGAGTTTCAGTAGACTTGACCAAGTCTGCTGAAGTTTGAGTTTGTTTCCCCCTTAATCAATGAACTTCTTTGGATTTATTTGTCCAACTTCCCTGGATCAAGAAGTCCCAACTCTGCTGATAATTCCAGGAACCTTGCCTCTGCAAGTGGCTTAGTTAGTATATCAGCTTTTTGATGGTCTGTGTGTATTTTCACTAGCTTGATATCCTTCTTCTCCACATGATCTCTAATGAAGTGATGCTTGATGTCCACATGTTTGCATCTTGTGTGCAAGACAGGATTTTGTGATATAGCAATGGCACTATTGTTATCACAGAAAATTGGCACTTCAGTAGAGTTGACTTTGTAGTCTCTGAGTTGTTGTCTTAGCCAAAGTATTTGAGCACAACAACTTCCAGCAGCAACATATTCAGCTTCAGTGGTGGAGGTGGCTACTGTATTTTGTTTCTTGGAGAACCAAGATATGAGTTTATTGCCCAAGAATTGACAAGTCCCTGAGGTGGACTTTCTGTCAATTCTACATCCTCCATAATCAGCATCTGAGTAGCCAGTTAGCTCAATATTGTCATCAGCAGGGTACCAAAGGCCTAGATTCTCAGTGCCTTTGAGATACCTCAAAATCCTCTTTGCAGCCTCAAGGTGGCTTTTCTTAGGATTTGCTTGAAACCTTGCACAAACACCTACTGCAAAGGTGATATCAGGTCTGCTGGCAGTGAGATAGAGGAGTGAACCAATTATTCCTCTATACTCAGTAGAGTTGGTTGGCACACCACTCTCATCAGGATCCATCTTCCAATTAGTGTTCATAGGGATCCTTACTGGGTTGTTAGTTGTACACCCAAACTTTTTGATCATTTCTCTAGTGTACTTAGCTTGGTTGATGAAGATTCCTTCTTTAGATTGCTTGACTTGTAGACCCAAAAAGAAGTTCATCAACCCCATCATGGACATCTCAAACTTGCTTTGCATGAGCTTGGAGAATTTTTCACACAGCTTCTCATTAGGGGATCCAAAAATTATGTCATCCACATAAATTTGGACAAGCAAGATGTCCTCTCCTTCAGAGATTCTGAAGAGAGTTCTGTCCACAGTTCCCTTGGTGAATCCATGATCCAAGAGGAATTGTGACAGTGTATCATACCAAGCTCTGGGGGCTTGTTTGAGTCCATATAGAGCTTTCTTGAGTCTGTAAACTTGGTTTCCAACTTCAAAGCCTGGTGGTTGCTCCACATAGACTTCTTCTTTTAAGACTCCATTTAGAAAGGCACTCTTGACATCCATTTGGTATACTTTGAACCTTTTGTGAGCTGCATAGGCTAGAAAGAGCCTTATTGCTTCTAGCCTTGCCACAGGTGCAAATGTCTCATCATAATCAATGCCTTCATGTTGGCAATACCCTTTTGCCACAAGTCTTGCTTTGTTTCTGACAATCACATCATTTTCATTTTTCTTGTTCTTGAACACCCACTTTGTTCCAATAACATCTTGATGTGAAGGCCTATCCACCAGCTCCCATACTTCATTTCTGGTGAATTGGTTCAGTTCTTCCTGCATGGCTGTGATCCAATTGGCATCTTGAAGTGCTTCCTCAATATCACTTGGTTCTTGCTCTGACAAGAAACAACAGAACATAGCACTTTCACCATGAAACTTTCTGGTTCTGACTCCTATACTTGGATCACCAAGTATCAGATCAGTAGGATGGTCAGATAACCAAGTCCTTCTTTTTCTGATCTCTTCAGTAGAGTTGTCCTCTACTGAGGGTGAGTCATTTTGATCATAGAATTCAGGATAATTTAATGCAGGATCTAATTCAGGATCATAATCAGGGGTGTTGTCCTCAATGTCAGGGACATTGGCATTTTCAACATTTTGAGTTCTCCCTTGATTATTTGACCCATTAACTACCTCAGCAGGAACTGCTTCTTCATTGGTAGTTGTTACCTGGATGTGAACTGGGATTGGTTCATTCAGTTCACCATTTCCATCTGTAGAGTTTGTTTCAGGAAAGTTGCCTTCAGGATTGTTGTCCAGTGTGGGTTCTTCAGGCAGGTTGGCCTGGACAACATCTATGAATTCAGTGTCTTTGTCTTTTAGGCTTAATCTGGTTGTCCTTTGTGTGATTTCTTCAGGTTCCAAATGATCATTCCTGATCTCAAAGATAGACTCATCAAACACAACATGAGGTGTTTCTTCCACTATAAGGGTTTTCTTGTTGTAGACTCTGAAAGCTCTACTGATTTGAGAGTATCCAAGAAATACTCCCTCATCAGCTTTGCTGTCAAAGGCTTTCAACTGTTCTTTCCCATTATTGTGAATGAAACATTTACAACCAAATATATGAAAGTATGACACTTTAGGCATTCTTCCTTTCCAGAGTTCATAGGGGGTTTTGCCTTGCCCCTTAGTGATCAAACATCTATTTTGAGTATGGCATGCAGTGTTTATAGCTTCAGCCCAAAACCTCTTAGGTAGATTTGAATCAGCAATTAAAGTTCTAGCAACTTCTTTTAAAGTTCTATTCCTTCTTTCTGCAACTCCATTTTGTTGGGGAGTTCTAGCTGCTGAGGTTTCATGAGCTATTCCATTTGATGTGCAGTACTCATTGATGTATGAATTAATGAACTCAGTGCCTTTATCAGATCTTATCTTGATAATGCTAAGGCTTTTCTCATTTGACAATCTCTTGAGAAGTTCAGGTAGTTTGACTTGTGTTTCCTTCTTATTAAGGAGAAATACTACCCATGTGAACCTAGAGAAGTCATCTACTACCACTAATGTGTATTTTCTACCATTAATGCTTGAAGGGGTAATTGGTCCAAACAGATCCATATGTAGAAGTTCAAGTACCCTTTCAGTGGAGATGACTGGTTTTCCTTTGAATGAGGCTTTAATCTGTTTTCCTTCTTGACATGGCTTACACACATGTTCTTTAATGAAAACCTCATTAGGTAGTCCTTTAACTAATGCATTTCTAGCAAGTTTATTCATAGATTTGAAGTTCAGGTGGTTTAGCCTTTTGTGCCATAACCAACTTTGTTCACTAGAACTTTTAGCAATAAAGCATGCAGCATCAGTAGACTTGTCCCAGTCTGCAAAGTACACATTTCCCTTCCTAGTTCCAGTCAATAGAGTTTGTTGAGTTTTATCCTTAATTAGACACTTTCCACTTGAGAACTCAACATTAAAATCTTTATCACAGAATTGACTGATACTTAGGAGATTATATTTGAGACCAGCCACATAAGATACATTGGATACTTTGATGTTACCAATCATCAAAGTACCATAACCTTTTGTAGTTGCTTGTGAGCTGTCTCCAAAAGTAACATTTGGGCCTTCTTTTTCAATGAAGTCAGTGAGGAGTTCCTTGTTTCCAGTCATGTGCCTTGAGCATCCACTGTCAAGGTACCATGCTGTCTTTTTGTTCATGCTCCTCTTCTTGTGGCCCATTGGTACCTGCAATTAGATAGGTTTAGGTACCCTTTGAGTTTTGGGTCCTGAGAGGTTAGCTGTACCTTTGGGAACCCAAACTTGCCTAATAACCCTGATTGATTCAAGGTGGCTAAGTTGATTTCCTAGTGCATCAACATACACTGTCTTTCCCTTAAATGCCTTTGGGAAAGTGTGTGTGAATGTGTTAACTCTATAAGTTTCAGGAGAGTTGTCAAATCTCCTGAACTTTTGAGTTCTTTGTGCTACTTGAGGGAATCTTTGAGGAAAGGCTTTCTTTTGACCATTACCCTTTGGCATGAAGGGTTTTGGTTGTCTCATTTTATTTTGCCTGTGAGGGTAGTTGTCCTTAGGTCTATTCAGCTGAGGCTTTCTCAGATGAGTTGGCCTAGGCTGATTATACCTTGGATAATTCCTCTGAACATTGTTCAGGAGAGTTGCCCTTCCATTGGGTCTACTCTGCTGACCAATATTCCTCTTGTGCTCAGGAGCTTTGGCCATTTCCTTAGGTTTTGGCCTATTCTCCTGAATCACTTAAGTAGGCATTTCATTCAATTTGCCCTTTCCTTTGTTCAGTGGCTGAATTATTTCATTTTCAGTTTGTGCCACTGACTTAACAAAGATTCTCTTAGTGTTACTTACAGAGGCAACACTAAGACAAGGTGAAGATTCAAATGGATCAAAACCCAATCCACTTCTTTGAGCCATAGGTCTTTGATAACTTTGAATTTCCTCTATTGCTCTAGAGGATTTGTTCAAAGCAGACATCTTTAATTTCAGGCTCTCTTCACTTGATTTAAGAATATCATACTCATGTGAGAGGTTTTCAAATTTGGCATTTAGAATTTTAAATTCAAATTCTTTTCTCTTCTGAGAGAGAAGTTGATCATCAATCTCCTTTTGTTGGTCAACTATCCTGAGATTTGCTTCCTCAAGCTTTCTCAAGACTTGTTGATACAACTCAGTAGACTTGACATCAACAGCTACCTCAGAGTTCTTGGTTAGTTCTGTAGCCAATCTTTCATTTTCTCTTACACAGTTGTCATGAAATTCTTATAATCTAGTGAAGTCTTCCATCAACTTTCCTAAGGAAAGTTTCAGGTTAACCTCACTAGTGTTTTGTGAGATGAATGATGGTGAACTAGAAGTAGAGGATACTTCATCATCCTCAAGAGCCATGTTGCAAACATCATCATCATCATCACTGTTGGAGAATAATCCATCAGAGGAGTTGAAGCTTTCAGCACTATCAGATTCTTCACCAGCCATCATGGCTTTTCTATTGGTGAACTTTCTGTCTCTTTTAGCTTGTCTCTCTCTTCTTTCTTTAGAGCTCAATTCAGGGCAGTCATATTGGAAGTGCCCTTTCTTTTTACAGTTATAGCACAGATCTTCATCATCATCCTTCTTGGATTCTTCTCTTCTCTTAGATGAAGAAGGATCAGCTCTACTGGATCTTCTCCTATCAGAGGACTTGTCCTCTGATCTTTTCTCTTCAGGCTTTTTGTCCTCAGCCTGATCTTCAGGGGAGTTGTATCTTCTCCTGAATTTGTTGTCTTGGTAGAATTTCTTGTATCTACCAAACCTTGTGTTGAGCTTGTCAAACCTTCTAGCCATCAAGGCTAGTTCTTCCTTCATTTCAGTCTTAGAGACTGTCTTTGATGATCTGGGAGTGGGTTGCATTTCTGGTTCAGCAACTTTGGCTTTGAATGCCACTCCCTTAGTAGGATTTGAAGGTTCCTCAACAGGCTTTCTTCTATTGAGGTCAAACTCATAGGCTTTAAGTTCTGAGAATATTTGTTGCATGGGCATGGTGGAGAGATCTTTGGTATTCTGCATCATTACAGCATAGACATCCCACTTTTGAGTGAGACTTCTCAAGATTTTCAATCCCACTTCTCTCTTGGTGTAGACCTTGCCCAAAGAGTTAATTTCATTCATCACATCAGTGAATCTACCAGCAAATTTGTCAATGGACTCATCAGACTCCATTGAGAATTGTTCAAACTTCTGCACAGCAACTTGGAGCTTGTTCTCCTTGATCTTTTCAGTGCCCTCACACATTTCAGCAAGAGTATCCCAAATTTCTTTGGCTATGGTGCAGTGGTAGACTCTACCCATAACTGCATCTGGAATTGTTTGATAGAGGGTGTTCATGGCAAGATAATTCAAATTATCTTTCCTCTTTTCATCAGCAGTGAAGTCATCCTCATCTTTGGGAATCAGTTCCCTTATATCAGCTATTTGCTCATCTGTCAATCTGGGGTTAGTTTGAGTAAACACAAAAGGTCCTCTTGTGATTACTCTTAGCATATCAGTATGGAGAGATGCAAGATGAGCCCTCATTCTAATTTTCCAGAAATCATAATTGTCTATTGAAAACATGGGCAGTTTGTGATGAGAAATATGGTTGACTGGATTTGTGGCCATATTGTCCAAACCTTGGACAGCAGGTGGAGGAACAGCATTGTTGTTGGCCATATCTCACAAATAATCAGTTAGTCAACAAGTGATGGATTTCAGATAGAGATCAGTTCAGTGACCACACAAATATGAGAGTTTTGAAAATCAAGATGGATTTTCAGAAGCAGTGGTCTTTGAACCCCTGCTCTGATACCACTTGTTGGTCCTGAAAGGAGTATATGACAAGTGTATGGGGGGGGGGAATACACTTGTATGCAATTCTTTTGCTAATTTGATCAAACCAGAGTTCAGCAAGGTTGTCTTGGACAACTCTGCTGAAGGAGATTAACTCTTCTAAGATAATCAAACTACTAAGTACTATTGAGTACTTAGTTGAGTAACTATCTAGGGGAGTTATATATGCAGAATAGTGGTTGGCCCTTTAAGTTTATACTCCTTTAATTTCTGAAATCACTTAGTCAATGCAACACAATCCAGTTTTCAGGGAACTTGTCCAAATAGGTTTTTGCACAGTCTTTGAATGTTTATCCTTGAAAGATCAGTTTTGTGTGCAGTGTTGGGTGTATGAAAGTACTTGGAATATAAATCAACACAAGAAGTTATAGTGGTTCAGAGACTCAAGCTCCTACATCCATTTTCCCTGATTTAACAGGATAATTCCTTCACTCTTGGAATTAACTTGTTTTATAGTGCCAAGGTGCACTTGATCAAGAACACCACTCCTTGGTGAATTGATCCCTAGGATGTCTAGAGTCCTAGTACCCTCTTCTCAACTCAGAACTGAACTGTTCTTCTCTCAACAGTCAGCTCCTACCACTTCTACTACAACAACCTTCTCACTTTCACACTTGAAAGGGGTAAGGATTGAAGTAAGGTTCCAACTAATGAGATATCCTTTACAATGAAGATCAGTGTATAAGGATAGGATATCTCTCTAAGCTTGTGTATGGATATACAATGAAGTTCAGCTTAGATGAAGTGTTTGAAGACTAAGATAGTCTTTGAAAGCTTTGAAAGCACTCTAGCTTGTAAGAATTGTGAGCTTAGATGGATTGTGTTGAGGTTAGTTGGATAGTTGGATTACTTTCAAATGGTCTTCACACTTCTGTATTTATAGACAAAATGGAGGATTTGCCCGTTGGAGAGGCAGCCCCAAATTGCTATAAATGTCTTCCTTGAGTTCTTCAAACTGGAAGACAGATTCTTGATAGTGACATGTCCTCATTTGGGTAATAAACGGCTTGTAAGACTTTGTCTTCATTCTGCAGCACTTTTCCCAATGTTTGACTTCTTGTTAGGACTTGGACATGGTTTCTGAAGGTTGATCCAATGATAGGACAACATTCCTTATCATTTGGACAACTCTCCTTATCACTATCAGCAGTTTTGCCTTTCAGCAAGGTTGGCTTGCTCTTCTTCAGATGACTTGGCTCTTTCCCTCTATTTCACTTCAAGGTGATCTTAGCTTGTTTCTTTGGTGATCTTTAGGGTGTGGTTGTCTCTTTCTCTTCAGCATAGTTGACCTTCAACCTTTAGAACATCTGTTCTGATTCAATCATGCTGAGACAACTCTTCTGGACAACTCTTCTGATCAGCATATTTGGTCTTTTAGCATCAAAGCACTTTACACATAGAGTTGGCTTCTTTGGACAACTCTCCTGATCAAAAGCCTTTAAGTAGCCTTGTCCTTTTGAGCTAGGTAAGTTTGTTCTTGCATGTGGCTAGCTTATTTGGACAACTCTGCTGATCAGAGTTATTCAGCTTGTCTTTTGGTTTTACCAATCTTGCATATGGACACTTTCTCTGGACAACTCTCCTGATCAGATCATCTTATTGGACTTGTCCTTTTGAGCTTTACAATCTTGTTCTTGCATAAGAACATCTTCTCTGGACAACTCTCCTGATCAGTGCATTTGGTTTTTCATAGAGTGTCCTTGCTCTTAAGTGGTTGTTCCAGAATTTGAGCCTTGAGGGGACTTGATCTTGATCATCTTCAAAGCATAGGTTCCCCCTCAAATTGTGCATCTAATTGTCTAAGAGCTGCCTAACATTTCAGCTTCTCATCTAGCCTTATGCTATGTGTTCTAACATTTTTAGAACACTATCAATTTGACTTAGGCATGTCTCAGGGGGTTTTGGTATTAGATCAAAACATATTTCATTTTATTCCCAACAATATACAATGGGGTTCAACTTAGATGAAGTGTATGAAGACTAAGATAGTCTATTTGAAAGCTTGAAAGCACTTTGACTTGTAGGATAGTTGGTTTTTCTTGTCAAGGTTGAGGTGCTTCAAATGGTCTTCACACTTCTGTATTTATAGACAAATTTGAGGATTTGCTAGTTGGAGAGGCAGTCCCAAATTGCTATAAATGTCTTCCTTGAGTTCTTCAAACTGGAAGACAGATTCTTGATAGTGACATGTCCTCATTTGGGTAATAAACGGCTGTTTGAGCTTTGTCTGCATTCTGTAGCACTTTTCCCAATGTTTGACTTCAAGATTCTCTTGATTGAGCATGGACATGGGTTCTGAAGGTTGATCCAATGATAAGACAGCATTCCTTATCAAATGGACAGCTCTGCTTATCACTATCAGCAGACTTTGCTTATCAGCATAGTTGGCTTGCTCTTTTCAGATGACTTGGCTCTATCCCTTTGCTTCTTTTGCATGTACCCTTAGCATGTTTCTTTGAAGACTTTTAGGGTATAGTTGTCTTGATCTCTTCAGCATTGTTGGTCTTTGTCTTTCAGAAGACTTGTTCTGGTTTAATCTTGCTGAGACAACTCTTCTGGACAACTCTTCTGATCCGCATACTTGTCCTTCAGTAGACTTGACAATTATTCCAGAATTTGAGCCTTGAGGGAACTTGATCTTGATAGACTTCAAAGCATATGTTCCCCCTCAAATTGTGCATCTTATAAACTAAGAGCTGCCTAACATTTCAGCTTCTCATCTAGCCTTATCCTATATGTTCTAACATTCTTAGAACATAATCAATTATGACTAGGCATGTCTCAGGGGGTTTTGGTATTCAATCAAAACATATCCCATTTTATTCCCAACAATTTCCCCCTTTTTGATGATGCCAAAACCTATACATTCCATGCAAAAAGGTGACTTGACTACATCTATTACATTTATCTTCAGAAGGCATGACTAGAGTCAATTTTCCTGAAAAAGAATGTGTTAGTGTATTCACCATTCACGTTGCAAATAGGTTTCAAGAATAGGCATAGAGAAATTTCTATAACAGAGTTTCTTGATTCAAAAGGTGTTCAACTATCATTCATTTAAAATACATTACAAGCATGTTGATAGTTGAAACTAACATATCAGAGCATGAGTCTAAACACTATTACATCAGAGCATATATTTATCATTGATAATTTTCAGACTTATGGATATCAGAGCAAACAACTTATCAACCAAAATAGAACTTAGCACATGATAGCATTCTTGAACAGCTTCAGCATAGATGACCAGATATAGAACATATCTTTAACCAAGATAAGTTTTGATCCATGTTAGCACAGAAAGGTCAGAAAACTTAGCCATTTCAGAGATCATCCTCCTTTGGTGGCACCATCCCATACTGTGCCCACACTCTTCTTTTCAGTTCCATGGCCTCTTGGTTGGTTCCCTTGGGTCCAAGAACCATTTTGTTCAACTTAACAATTTCTAGGAATTCCTGGAGAATCCTAGATTGATCAATCCATCCTTCCAGCTTGGGAGGCATATAGATGATTGTCTTGGGAGCAGTGAATTCAATCCTTGCAAGATCAGCAACTGCAAGTAGTTGCTGATAAAGATCTCTGAAGTATTCAATCATGAATTCAGCAAAGGTGGTGTTAACTTCCCTTCCATTCCACCTGTCAATGACATAATAGTCATAGACAAACTCCCTCTTTGCCTCTTCCCATGAGTCATTCAGCTGAATTGGCACCCATTTATCCAAGTGAGGATATTTGGTGTCCATGGGGATCAGTAGATGTGGCTTCATCTTGCTGTATGTTGCTCTTCTTCTCCTTGGTTTTTGAAAGTCAGCTCTTCTTTTATCCCTTGCTCTGTTTTCTTAATTAGATCCATCTTTTCTTTGGCTTTCATCATGGCCAATTTCTGCTATGTTTCAGGGTCTTTGCCATACCCTTCATGAAACAGTTTTGATGGATCATTCAGTATCAGAGCTTTTGTCTTCTTTGGTCCAGGTCCAAAGCCTTCATCATATATCTCTTCTATGTCTTTAGTAGCTTTGGCACCTTCAGTAGACTTAGTCTCAGCAGACTTTTCAGTTTCAGAAGACTTGTCTTGTTCAGCAGTCTTGGACACTTCAACAGTTTTGTCCTTTTCAGCAGTTTTGGGCTTTTCAGCAGTTTTGTTCTTCTTCTTGGGAATTGATTCCTCTACAACTCTGAACTCAAGAGGAAGTTCTAGGCTGTTGGGAAAATCAGTGAATGTTTCAGCTTTTCTTTTGTTTCCCTTGGCCTTCTTGATTTGGCCTCTGGTTTGGACACCTTCAGCACCTTTGTTCAATCCAGAAACTTCTCCTCCTGGTCTCTGCTGAAATCTAGTCCTTTCTTCCTGTGCTGATGCCATAGAAGCTTTCAATGCTATGGCTAACTGCTCTTCTTCTCCAAGATCTTCCAAATTCAGCACTGCTGGTTCTTTGCCCTTATCTTCAGTAGCCTTTTCTTTGCCCTTTTCTGAACCTCCAATAATCAAGGCACCTTTGGCCCTTGCTCTTTCCCTTTCCCCCTTTTTGGCAGCATCAAAACACTGAGGTTTGAGCTCACTCATTGTTGTAGCCATCAAGGATTGGGCTAGGTTCAGGGATTTCATCTCTTCCAACAGATATACATTCTCATCATGTATATTCTGCATTCTATCACTACTCAAGCTAAGGAACGCTAGAACAGGCTTCATTTTTTGCTCAACAACCTCCTCGACGGTTGCCTTTAGAGATGCATCCAATTGGGCTTTTAAGAGCTCAGTGAGGTTGGCCACTGCACCTTCAGCAATGTTGGCCATTACTTCTTGTGAAAACTTTTCAGATGCAGCCTTCACCATTGCTAGCCTTTGATCCTCAGCTCTTTTCCTCTGTAAAGCAGTCTTCTTTTCAAGGGCTTGCTTTACAGTCAGTCTGAGAGCTTTGACATTTGCATTGTGATTATCTCTCAGCAGCTGTTGTTCCTTCTTGACCTCCTCTGAGATGGATTCCATGGTGGATTTGGCTTTCTGAACCTCAGTGGAAATGGTTTGAAGACCAGTTTCCACTCCACTTATCCTTGCTTCCAATGTAGGGAGCACTACATCTTCAGAGCCAGTTAATCTCATCTCCACAGATGCTAGAGTTCTTCCTTGATCATTCAATGCTCCAGATGTTTCAGCATGGGCAGATTGGACTTGATGAGCTAAGGAGTCCAATTTCTCTGATTGCAACCCAATCAAGGCTTGTGCTGATCCAGAATCTACTTGGATGGGTGCATCTGTAAAGAACTCATCTGCAAAAATTTGATCAAGGGAAATTCCTGCAATATTAGACAAATCAAAAATGTTAGGAAATAAGCAATCATCACCCTCGGAATTTTTTGGATAAGACTCTGATACATCAGCAGTCTTCTGCTCATTTTCAACTAATTCTTTTCTTCCTTCATGAATAATGTGCTCACTTAAGGAATCAGGCCTCCTTTCATCAAGGGATTCTTGAAGTTCAGATTTGACTTCAAGAATAACCTGTCCTTCCTCACTTATACCACCCTCTATTTGTGGTACACTCACAATATGAGTAATTACTACCTCTCTTTCATCCACAACACCCTCTGGTTTTCAATTAAATTCTCCTTTTCAACTCCTTCATTTAAACCTGCATCAACTCCACCTTCAACAATGTTCAGAGATGGCAGTTGTGGGGAGGTCACAGTGCTTCTATCAACAACCACTGAGTCATCCTGAATGATCAAGGGCTGATCAGTGTCCAACTCTCCTGACACTGAATAGGCCTTAACCAAACTAGCCTCTAAAATAGGAACCTCAACATCTTTAGGTTGTGCCTCAGGTTCAGTAGAACCTTCATTGGCAGATGTGTCCTTCGCTGTGTCACCATCCTTGGTCAACACCTCTGAGGATACAGAGCCTTTCCTATGGTAAGTAACAAGAGGTTCTGAGAATCTGCTAGCTTCAGAAGGTTTGGGTTGGGAAGGTTCAGGGAGTTTAGCTTGGGAGGGTTCAGAAGGGTTGTCTTGAGGAGGGTTGGGAGGGTTTGAGGGATCATCATTCCCATCATCATTTGAACTGCTATCAGGGTGCCTTATTCCCTTAGCAATTCTCTCCTTTTCTTCATCAATCTTTACTGCTACTAACTGGCAAAAACTTCCTCATCAGTGAGGAATCTTGTCTTGAGCACACCAGCAAAATGTAGCAGTCTACTTTCCTCCACTTGCCACCAGTTTGCACCCTTATCTTGGATGACTTGAGAGATCTCCATCAGTGTTTTGTCTTTGACATCTACTAGCATTCTCAAGTTATGGAACATCTTTTGAATTCTAGGAAATTCAACAAGATGTGGGTACAAGCTGTCCACAGTAGCTCTAGCTCCACCTCTGAGCATACTTTCATAAGTATACTCCTCCTCATTCTCATTGGATTGAGAACTTTGGGCTATAGGGGAGTTGGCTGTGGTCTCATGAAGTGCAGCTTCAGGCAAATTGAGTTCAAGAGGGTTGGCTTCAGAAGGGTTGGGCTCAATTGAAGGTACCTCAGTTGCTTTTAAGAGCAATGAGTCCGAGGGGGCTTTACTCAGGGGGGTTGGCTCATGAAGTGCATGTTCTAAAAGTTTGGAATAATTTAGCATGGATGAGTCAAGAGGAGACAGGAGCCTTGTCTCATCCACTGCTAAGTCCGCAAGCACATCAATGCCACTTCTTTGCACACTCCCTTCTGGAGAATATCTCTTGGTAAGATTGACAGGGGTGATAGGTTGGTTGGGAGGGGTAATATGAGTTTCAGGGGAGTTGGGGTCAGGATTTTGGGTTTCAGGGATGTTGGCTTCTAAGGGTTGGCCTTCAGGAATTTTGGACTCTAGGGTTCCAGAACCAGAAGAATTGGTCCTGGACTTAGATTTTGTCCTGCTTTCAGCCCTGCTCTCCCTTAGAGCAATTTGAAGGGACCTTTCTTCCTGAAATTCCAGCACCTTCTCAGTGGGTATAGCTTTCCTCTTGCTAACCCTGCTGCTTCCACTTCCTTCCCCTTCTTTATCAGGGACAACTTCTCTGGGCCTCTTATCACCTTTCCTTTTCTGCATTGTCTCATTGTACTTTAGCCTCAACTCTTCTGAGTGGTCAGAAGGCACATTCACTCCCTCTTCTGCCACTTCATCAACTTCAATTGAACCTCCTGAGGCTTCTTCTGATAGTACTTGAGACATTTTCTTGGTCTTGACAGCCCTGACCTTAGTCCTCTTCTTTAACTTGGGCTTCTCTTCAACCTTTTCAGCAGGATTGGCCATTAACAACCTCCTTTGCTCAGTCTTCTTGCTTAGCTTCCTAAACATCACTTTCTGAGCAGGGAGGGGTTTTGCAAAAGTTTGCATTTGAGAATAGTGGGAAAACTTCTCAATCAACAAGCTTGCCCTGGTGCAATACTTGAGCTTTCCCTCTAGAATCACTTTTTGAGAGTTCACTTTGAACTTGGCTTTCTCCTTCATCATCTCAGAAAGGATGAAAGTTCTCCAATAAAACTTGATGCCCTTGTCACTGGCATCTATCACTGCAGCCATGATTCTTATTCTTGGAGCACTCACTTGCTCTAGGCTGCCAGTGTTGCTCAAAATACTCTTTGCAACAACCTCAAACAAATTGAGGAACTTAGGCTTGAGGGTCCTTTTGGGTTGAATAGATGAAATTGGTCCTGGAACAAGGAGCCAATCTTGTGCTATTTCTCCCTCATGGCCATTGCCATAGAACTCAGGATTCCTCCCTTCAGAAGGCAATCCAAAAGCAGCATCTACATCTTCCTCGGAGAATTTCACTCTGTGAAATCTCTCTTCTTCTTCTCCTTCAGCCATGTAGGAGAGCCTTGTGGTGACCTCACCATCTTCTGGCTTTCCTCTCCACTTCAAGAAAGCAAAGAACTCAGCCATATAAGTTTCCAAACATGAATCAGGCTTCTCTTGCATAAACTTCTGTAGGCCTGCCCTTCTCAACCATCTCAAGGTTGGAGTAATTGCTGGATCTTCACTTTCAAAGGACAGAATGGGCTCAAAGATCAGATTGTTTTTGTGGCTAAGATAGCCAAAATCAAGGTCCAAGTCTTTGTTGGTGAAATCAACAATCATCTCAGTTCTTACTTTGGGAGCCATTGAAGAATAGTATAAGATTTTGAGAGTGTTTGAGAGAGTAAGAAAAACTAGGGTTTCAAGGAGTTTGAATGCGTGGGGAAGAATGAAGTGAGTATGGCTTCTTAAGACTTGTGAATATTCCAAAAGGAATGTGTAACAATTCAAGTACCCTTTCAGTAGAGATGACTGGTTTTCCTTTGAATGAGGCTTTAATCTGTTTTCCTTCTTGACATGGTTTACACACATGTTCTTTAATATAAACCTCATTAGGTAGTCCTTTAACTAATGCATTTCTGGCAAGTTTATCCATTGACTTAAAGTTCAGGTGGTTTAGCCTCTTATGCCATAACCAACTCTGTTCATTTGAGCTCTTAGCAATAAAACATGCAGCATCAGTAGACTTGTCCCAGTCAGCAAAATACACATTTCCGTTTCTAGTTCCAGTCAGTAGAGTGTGTTGAGTTTTATCTTTGATTAGGCATTTTCCACTTGAGAACTTAACATTGAAACCTTTATCACAAAACTGACTTATGCTTAACAAATTGTACTTGAGTCCAGCCACATAAGATACATTGGATACTTTGATGTTACCAATCATCAAAGTACCATAACCTTTTGTTGTTTCTTGTGAGTTGTCTCCAAATGTGACATTTGGGCCTTCTTTTTCAGTGAAATCAGTGAGGAGTTCCTTGTTTCCAGTCATGTGCCTTGAACATCCACTATCAAGATACCATGCTGACTTTTTGCTCATGCTCCTCTTCTTGTGGCCCAATGGTACCTGAAATTAGCAAGTTTTAGGTACCCTTTGAATTTTGGGTCCTGAGAGGTTAGCTGTACCTTTAGGAACCCAGACTTGCCTAATAACCCTGATTGATTCAAGGTGGCTAAGTTGTTTTCCTTGTGCATCAACATACACTGTCTTTCCCTTAAATGCCCTTGGGAAAGTGTGTGTGAAAGTGTTGACTCTGTAAGTTTCAGGAGAGTTGTCAAATCTCCTGAACTTATGAGTTCCTTGTGCAGCTTGAGGAAATCTTTGAGGGAAGGCATTCTTATGACCATTACCCTTTGGCATGAAGGGTTTTGGTTGTCTCATTTTACTTTGCCTTTGAGGATAGTTGTCCTTAGGTCTGTTCAGCTGAGGCTTCCTCAGCAGAGTTGGCCTAGGCTGATCATACCTTGGATAACTCCTCTGAACATTGTTCAGGAGAGTTGCCCTTCCATTGGGTCTACTCTGCTGACCAACATTCCTCTTGTGTTAAGGGACTTTGGCCTTTTCCAAAGGTTTGGGCCAAGTCTCCTGAAGCACTTGAGTGGGCATTTCATTCATTTTGCCCTTCCCTTTGTTCAGTGGATGAATTATTTCATTTTCAGCTTGTTGTGCCACTGATTTAACAAAGATTTTCTTAGTGTTACTTGTTGAAGCAACACTAAGACAAGGTGAAGATTCAAATGGATCAAAACCTAATCCACTTCTTTGAGCCATAGGTCTTTGATAACTTTGAATTTCCTCTATTGCTCTAGAGGATTTGTTCAAAGCAGACAACTTTAATTTCAGGCTCTCTTCACTTGATTTGAGAATGTCATACTCATGTGAGAGGTTTTCAAATTTTGCTTGAAGAATTTTTAGTTCAAAGTCTTTTCTCTTCTGAGAGAGTAGTTGATCATCAACCTGTCTTTGTTGGTCAACTATCCTGAGATTTGCTTCCTCAAGCTCTCTCAGGACTTGTTGATACAACTCAGTAGATTTAATATCAACTACTGTCTCAGCAGGTTTTGAAAGCTCAATTGAAAGCCTTTCATTTTCTCTCACACAGTTGTCATTAAATTCTTGCAATCTAGTGAAATCTTCCATGAACTTCCCAAAGGAAAGTTTCATGTTGACTTCACTAGTGTTCTGTGATAAAAATGATGGTGAGCTAGAAGTGGAGGATACCTCATCATCCTCAATGGCCATTTTGCACACATCATCATCATCATCACTGTTTGAGAACAGTCCATCAGAAGAGTTGAAGCTTTCAGCACTGTCAGATTCATCACCAGCCATCATAGCTTTTCTGTTGGTGAACTTCTTATCTCTTTTGGCTTGCCTCTCTCTTCTTTCCTTAGAGCTGAGTTCAGGGCAGTCATACTAGAAGTGCCCTTTCTTCTTGCAGTTATAGCATAGATCTTCATCATCATCCTTTTTGGATTCATCTCTTCTTTTGGATGATGAAGGTTCAGCTCTACTGGACCTTCTCCTATCAGAGTACTTGTCCTCTGATCTTTTCTCTTCAGGCTTTTTGTCCTCAGCCTGTGCTTCAGGAGAGTTGTACCTTCTCCTGAATTTGTTGTCTTGGTAGAATTTCTTGTATCTACCAAACCTTGAGTTGAGTTTGTCAAACCTTCTAGCCATGATGGCCATCTCTTCCTTCATTTCAGCCTTAGAGACTGACTTTGATGATCTTGGAGTGGACTGCATTTCTGGTTCAGCAGTTTTGGCTTTAAATGCCACTCCCTTGGTTGGTAGAGAAGATTCCTCTGGTGGCTTTCTTCTGTTGAGGTCAAACTCATATGCTTTGAGTTCTGAGAAGATTTGTTGCATGGGCATGGAGGAGAGATCCTTGGTGTTCTGCATCATTACAGCATATACATCCCACTTTTGAGTGAGACTTCTCAGGATTTTCAATCCAACTTCTCTCCTGGAGTACACCTTGCCCAAGGAGTTGATTTCATTCATTACATCAGTGAATCTACCAGCAAACTTGTCAATGGACTCATCTGGCTCCATTGAGAATTGTTCAAACTTCTGCACAGCCACTTGGAGCTTGTTCTCCTTTATCTTTTCAGTACCCTCACACATTTCAGCAAGAGTATCCCAAATTTCTTTGGCTGTTGTGCAGTGGTAAACTCTTTCCATGATTGCATCTGGAATTGTTTGATAGAGAGTATTCATTGCAAGATAATTCAAGTTATCTTTTCTTTTCTCTTCAGCAGTGAAATCATCTTCATCTTTAGGGATCTCTTCCCTTACGTCAGCTCTTTGATCTTCAGTTATTATGGGGTTGATTTGAGTGAACATATAGGGTCCTCTTGTAATCACTCTCGACATGTCAGTATGAAGAGATGCAAGATGAGCTCTCATTCTGATCTTCCAGAAGTCATAGTTCTCAATTGAGAACATGGGCAGCTTGTGATGTGATATATGGTTGACTGGATTGGTGGCCATATTGTTGATTCCTTGAACAGCATCATGACGAACATCATTGTTGTTGGCCATAACTCAAGGATAAAATGTTAGTCAACAAATAATAGGATTTCAGATAGATCAGTTCAGTGACCACACCAAATATGTGATTTTGAAAATCAAGATGGATTTTCAGAAGCAGTGGTCCTTGAACCCCTGCTCTGATACCACTTGTTGGTCCTGAAAGGAGTATATAACAAGTGTATGGGGGGGGAATACACTTGTATGCAATTTCTTTTTCAAACTTGATCAAACCAGAGATTAGCAATGTTGTCTTGGACAACTCTGCTGAAGATGTATAACTTCTTAGAGATAACCAAGCTACTAAGTACTTAGTTGAATGACTATCTAAGTTAGTTATAAGTGCGGAATAGGTGGTTGGCCCTTTAGTTTAAACTCCTTTAAGTTCTGAAATCACTTTAATCAACACAGTCCACTTTTCAGGGAACTTGTCCAATTCAGTTTTTGCACAGTTTATAGCATATGTCTTTGAAAGGTTCAGTTTTGTGTGCAGTGTTGAATGTATGAAAGTACTTGTAAGTAAATCAACACAAGAGTTTATAGTGGTTCAGAGACTCAAGCTCCTACATCCACTTTCCCTGATTGAACAAGATAATTCCTTCACTCTTGGAATTAACTTGTTTTATAGTGCCAAGGTGCACTTGATCAAGAACACCACTCCTTGGTGAATTGATCCCCGAATACTTGTATATGCTCTAGTCTTTTGAAATGTGTTGAGGATGTTCTTACATCTTTAAGAGGTTGTGTGATGCTGTGAAGGCATTCAATGTTAAATCAACATACCACGTTCTAGGATGCCTACCAATCTTCCAAATTTTGGTATCTACACCGGCTAAAGTGGCATGGTGTTGTTGAGCCGAGGCAAATTCATCTTACCCAAAACTCGACTGATAGCAAGATGATAGAACGTTGTTCGCAGGAGTAAGATGCAAAGGTTTATGGTGATAGTGATTTAGTTGTTAATGTGTACCCAATCACTAAAAATTGAGTTGTGAAAGCCCAGTTTGTTAAGGAACATGTAATTTTATATATTAAATTTTGTTAATTATTATTTTTAAAACTTTTCTAACATTTTTTGTTTTATACTGTTGTAAGCAAATTAAATTTGCACTCAATCAAATGGTGACACATGGACAAATAATATTAAAATCAAATTAATTTACTGTTTAAATTTTGGGAATCTAATTAAATTAATTCTCGAAATAAATAGTTAAATTAGTGATATTTAATATACACTATATGAGTCAGTCAAACTATACGAGTATCGAAATACTCGTAATTGGTAAAAAATATGGTTGACTTGCCATATATAGAAGAATCAAATCACATCTCTTCAAAAAGGGAAGAAAATTAAATTAAAACCAATCAAGCTAATCAAATCGGCATCAGCCAATAAGAAGGCACCACGTGACATGGTAAAGAGGAAAAGTTTTCACTCCCTCACCCTATAAATAGGGTCCTCCCTCATTCATTTCAAACACACAAGAAAGGCTTGACTCTAAAATTCTCTGTAGAGATTTAGAGCGTTCTTGAGCATTCGAATGAGATTCAAAGGCATTCTTCGTACGAATCATTTGGAAATGACGTTCAATCCAAGATTAAGGTGACAAACCCCTCAAATCGACGTTCTTCTCAAAAGCGTTCGTCATAAGTCTTTGAAGATTCAAAGACGTTCTTCGCAGACTCTTGAAGATTCAAAGGCATTCTTCGCGGGCTTTTGAAGATTCAAAGACATCCTTCATCATATTCAAAGGTGTTCGTCCGAGAACCCTCCAAATCAACGTTTGATCCAAAATAAGACGTCAAGTCCTTAGATAAATGTTACAAATTTTCAAATCCAATTGAGGTCAAGATCTAAGCGAGGATCACACCACAAAATCTTTCAAGTCAACGAAGGGAAGAATTACAGGAGTAAAGTAGAGATTGTAAACCCGCAAATTTCTCGGTTTAATTGATATAAATAAAATTGTATTTATCACCATCATGGATAAATAAAATTTGTTGTTACAAATTTGGCACGCCTGGTGGGACCTCTCATCTTCATAAAGAAGTTCAAAGGCCATTAAGATGTCTCCGCACAAAATCTTGTATGTAAGGACGAATCCTTCCAAGATTGTCGACGTCAATGTTGTCACGAGAAGCATAACGAAGAGATCATTGTCACATGCTTTTTCGGGAGGAAATACTTCAGTTGGAACGACTGCAAACCAGCCGCCACCTGACGTTGTTGAAGGAGAAGAAGGAAACTCTACTGATTCCACTCCCCGCTCCTTGTCGGACCATTCATCAACTTCAAGTGTTGCTCCGGCCATGATGACGGATGCCTCAACTATTGAGGAGCAACTAACTAGTATCATGAAAGCCCTCGAAGGACTCTCAAAGCATGTCCAAGATCAAGATATTCGAATTTCCAACTTGATGCATAAAGTTGACAACGAGGATACAAGTCGTACGAATGGAAAGCAAGCTGAGGAACAAGATGATGGGGAAACCTCAACAAAACATCAAGTAGTGGAGACTCAACTCATTGCAAGAGAGCTCCAAACTTCTTCTGAGAGAGGGATGGATGTTGATCAACTCAAGGAACTTATATTGGGAATAATCAAAGATAGATTTGAAGAAAGCTCAAAGTCATCCTTCACTTATGCTAAGTCGTATACTAAGAGAATTGACGGTTTAAGGATGCCAACAGGCTATCAACCCCCTAAGTTCCAACAGTTTGATGGTAAGGGGAACCCAAAGCAGCATGTGGCTCACTTTGTTGAAACATGCAATAACGCCGGAACTTATGGCAACCACTTGGCCAAACAGTTTGCCCGCTCCTTAAAAGGGAACGTTTTTTATTGGTATATCGATTTGGAGGCTAACCATATCGATAATTGGGATCAAATGGAGCAGGAATTTCTCAACCGCTTCTACAACATAAGGAGAACAGTTAGTATGATTTAACTAACCAACACTCGTCAGTGGAAAGATGAGCCTGTGATCGATTACATTAATCGATGGAGAAATTTAAGTTTGAACTGCAAAGAGAGATTATCTGAAACTTCTGCAATCGAGATGTGCATTAAAGGAATGCAATGGGGTCTCAAATACATCCTTCAAGGGATTCGTCCAAGGACCTTTGAAGAGTTCGCAACAAGAGCTCATGATATGGAGCTAAGCATGGCCGCAACCGGAGCCGACGGGCCGCCAACCCAGGAACCTCAGAAATTCAAAGATAAGAAAGAGGTTAGGAAAGTGGGTAAGACCTTCGTTAAGGCCCCAAACAAAGACTCCATGTAAATGAATGCAACAACTATCAAATACCAAAGAAAGGATGAAGCTAAGAATGACAAAGGGAAAGGTGTTGCTGCCCAGGAAAGGGGGAAAAGAAAGTTCAACTTGAAAGAGATGCAACAGAAGCAGTACCCGTTCCTAGACTCTGATGTCTCAGGAATATTCGACAATTTATTGAAGGATAAACTCATTGAGTTACCGGAAATGAAAAGACTGAAAGAAGCCGGACGTACAAATGACCTGAAATACTGCAGATACCATAAATTGGTAGGTCATCCGATTTAATATTTCTTTATCGTCAAAGATAAAATTATGCAGCTGGTGGTACAAGGAAAAATCATCTCGGAAGATGAAACAACTGTGAATATTATTTCCGTCAAAGACGATGACCATGACGGTGTCACATGCTATATGGCGAATCAAGAGGTGAATGGAGTCTGTCCATCTCAAGATAAAACTCGTAACGGAAGCAATGGACATGTCTTGGCCTTCACAGAAGAAGACTTGTTGCTCGACTCACAACCTCATAATTGACCCTTGTTTGTAATAGGTTACGTCAAGGAACAAAGGATCAAGTGAATGTTAGTCGACGGAGGTTCTGGGGTAAACATCTTACCTTTGAGAGTGATGAACAAGTTAGGCTTACAAATAAATGAACTTGGAAACAGTCGGTTGATCATTCAAGGGTTCAACCAAGAAGGTCAAAGAGCTTTCGGCACGATAAGGCTGGATATATTGATCGATGAGATGGCTTCAAGTGTGCTCTTTCATGTCATAGATGCAAGGACTTCATACAATATGCTCTTAGGACATCCATGATTGCATGAGAATGGTGTAATACCTTCGACGTTACACCAATGCTTTAAGTATTGTGAAGGAGGCAATGTAAAACGGGTGTTTGGTGATGATAAACCTTTCACTGAGGCTGAGTCATACTTTGCGGATGCTAAGTACTTCTTTAAAAGTACAAATAAAGTTGGAGAGGGTTCATCGCAAGAGACGACCAAGGGTGAACATGCAGAGGAAAGTGAAAGAAATGTGTCTCCATCTCGCGTGGACAAAGGCAAACAACAAATTGAAGTTGTCGAAGCATTAAAAGAATTAACAATGCCTCTTACCAAGATTGATGCGACAAAACCCTCTGTATAACCACTCGAGGGATTCACACATCCTACTCAAGGAGCCGAAACATAACATGGAGAAATGTCGGAAGCTCTGCTTACAAGGTCTTATGGCCCTCAAACCTTCAATCTCCTGGTTAAGGCTGGGTATGATCCACGAGAAAACTTGACCTCAAAAGACTTAACCCATAAAGCCATTGAAAAATCTGAACTCAACGCTACTCGGAAAACTTTCAAAGAGAGCATTTATGCCCTCAAAAGTGCAAAAAAAGGACTAGGTTATGTCCCTCGGGATCCTCTTCGCATCGCTATCAAAAGAGAAAGTATCAATCATATTACCGAAGATGATTTTTTATCGACAAAGAATGTGTTTGACGAAAGTGGTAGGAAAGTGAGATAAGTTTTCGTCTTCGAGAGATTGGGGCCACGCAAAAGAGACAAGCATCAGAAGTTGGGGGTTGCTAAGTCTCCCGAATACCAAAAACTGCAAAGCTCAGTTCCATCCCGTATGAGGCGAAAAACTAGCTTGATTGTATCATGCGGAGAGGTGTTGAAAGGTAGAATGCAAACAATCATCTACACTCGAAATAATGAAGAAGATGATAAGGAAAATATGGCTTCATCAAACTTCGTCGATGCTCGTAGTAATCAACAACCCGTTGCCCAAAACACGGAAGAAAACCTTCAAATGAGGATCACTCCGATGATTAGGATGGGGTACATCACTAACGAAAATGCCATACGAACAATCCTAATTCAAGGGAGGGACAGTCGAGTAAGACCTCGTATTGTGTTTGAAAACCTAGAAGAACCTGGCGAGGATGTGGTAGCTGTAAATCACGTCACCCTTGCTGATGATACTCCAACAGTAGAGGAAGATGCTGAGGATGGTCCTCCCGAGCTTGAAGAAGGTATTAAAACTACTGTCGACAGGTTGAAAGAAGTTAATTGGGAGATGAAAATGACCTTCGACCTACCTACATAAGTGCTTTGTTGACAACTGAAGAAGAAGAAGCATACATCAGGCTCTTATAAGAGTTTAGAGATGTTTTTGCAAGGTCATACAAAGAAATGTCGGGTTTAGACCCGAAGGTTGCAGTCCATCACTTGTCTATAAAGAAAGGAACTTGGTCGGTCAAGCAAGGTCAACGTCGATTTCGACCTGAGTTAGTCCCTTTAATTGAAAATGAAGTAAACAAGCTCATTGAAGTCAGATTCATTCGGGAGGTAAAATATCCAACATGGATCTTTATCATCGTTCCAGTGAGAAAGAAAAATGGACAAATTCGAGTATGTGTCGACTTCGGAGACCTCAATCTCGCATGCCTCAAGGATGATTTCCCGCTGCCCATTGCTGAACTTATGATCGATGCTACAACGGGCCATGAAGCTCTATCCTTCATAGACGGATCGTCAGGCTACAATCAGATCCGCATGTCATCAAGCAATAAAGAGCTCACAACCTTTCGCACTCCAAATGGAATATTTTGTTACAAGGTGATGTCTTTTGGTATAAATAACGATGGTGTTACTTACCAAAGGGCAATGCAAAAGATCTTTGATGATATGCTCCATAAGAACACTGAATGTTACGTTGATGATTTGGTAGTAAAGTCGAGGAAGAGAAAGGATCATCTGCAGGATCTGAGGCAAGTCTTCGAGCGTTTAAGGCATTACCAACTCAAGATGAACCTATTAAAGTGTGCTTTCGGGTTATGTAAGGTAAATTCCTTGGATTTATTATCCGACACAGAGGCATCGAGATTGAACAAGCAAAGATTGATGTAATTATGAAAATGCATGAGCCTCATAATGTCCACGAGCTCAAATGTTTGCAAGAAAAGTTGGCTTACTAAGAAGATTCATTTCAAACTTGGCCGGTAGGTGTCAACCATTTAACCATCTTATGAAGAAAGAAAATCCATTTAATTGGGATGAGTCCTGCAAGAATGCATTTGAGAACATCAAAACCTATCTGATGAAGCCACATGTGTTAATCGCCCCGGTACCTGGACGCTTGCTAATTCTATACATAGCTGCTCAAGAGCGTTCAGTTGGAGCCTTATTGGCACAAGAGAATGACTATAGAAATGAGAGTGCTCTCTATTATTTGAGTAGAACGATGATCCCGTATGAGTTGAAGTACTCACCAATTGAGAAGATTTCCTTGGCTCTCATCTTCGTAATTCAGAAGTTGAAGCACTACTTTCAAGCTCATGCGGTTCGTCTTGTCTTAAAAGTAAATCCATTAAAGTTTATTATGTTAAAACCAGTTCTTTCCGACCGACTTGCAAGGTTGTACCTCCTATTACAACAGTTCGAGATTAGGTATGTTCCTCAGAAAGCTGTAAAAGGACAAGTATTGGCAAATTTCTTAGCAGACCACCCGATCCCTACTGAATGGAAGTTATCCAATGACCTCACCGACGAAGATGTCTTAACTGCAGAAATATATCCACAATGGAAGATGTACTTTGATGGAGCTTCTCATAAAGAAGGAGTCGGTGTCGGGGTAGTATTTGTGACGTCCGATGGAGGAGTCATAACATACTCATTTGCCTTGACTGAAAAATGCTCCAACAACGTGGCTGAATATCAAACGCTTAAACTCGGGCTAGAAATGGTTGTTGACATAAAACAATTGTACCTCAGGGTGTACGGAGATTCCTTGTTGATAGTAAACCAATTGCGTGGGTTATATGAGGTCAAGAAACCTGAATTACTCACGTATTACAATTATGCCCAAAGGCTCATGGGTTGGCTTGGAGGTGTGGAAATTGAGCATGTACCAAGAAGTGAAAATAAGCAAGTCGACGCTCTAGCTAAGTTAGCATCAACTATAGCTATGCCCGAAGCACGCATCAACATCCATGTGTGCAAAAGTTAGGTTATACCACCACTCTTTTTCGACGATGAAGAAGTTGAAAATTATGTGGTGGAGGTCTTTGAAATCGAAGAAGAGGATTGGCGCTAACCGTTGGTAGATTATTTAAAACATGAGAGGTTTCCCAATGATACGCGTGAAAGAGTTGACATCCGACGTCGCGCACCTCGATTCATTTACTACAAGAGCACACTTTATATGAGGTCATTTGATGGCATCTCCTTGAGATGTCTAAGTGATGAAGAAGCTATTAAAGTAATGGAGGAGACACACTCTGGAATCTGTGGCGCTCATCAATCGGGACCGAAGCTACACTTCTGAATAAAAAGAATGGGCTACTACTGGCTAACAATGGTAAAAGATTGCATGGATTACGCACGAAAATGTCAAGCATGTTAATTTCATGCAAACTTGATTCATCAACCTCCTGAACTGTTGCACCCAATTGTTGCATCATGGCCCTTCGATGTAGGACCACTAACAAAGTCATGTAGCGGTCATCTCTACATTTTGGCTGCAACTGATTACTTTTCCAAATTGGTTGAAGCTGTGCAACTAAGGGAAGTAAAGAAAGATAATGTGGTCGAGTCTATCCGTGTCAACATCATTTACAGATACTGTAACACCCCTAAAATCTGAAAGACATTCATAGTTTATTTGAGTTAATAATTAATAATAAATATATTCATTTATAATATAAGATTATTTAGTTATTTATTTAAAAATTATATATATATAATAAAATATATGCGTGTATATATATATTAATATGGATTATTGATTTGAATATTTTCTACTCTAAATTCTTTTCCCTTAAGTTTCTGCAAATTTGTTATTTTTAACTTCAAAGATAATATAATAGACCATTATCCACCTTAAGTTTCTGCAAATTTGTTATTTTTAACTTCAAAGATAATATAATAGACCATTATCCACGTTCAACATGACACCAAGATTTTCTCACCCAAATCTATTTTCTTAAAATCTATTATACTCGGTCATTTCACAAAAGCAATTACAGAAAATAAAACTCTTTTCTACAGCAAATCTCTCCCTCAAACATTTTGACACAAAATACTTTTCTGATTAACTCATCATCTTGAATTCTCTGGCGTGACAGTAAGATCTTTTCCATACTTTCCTTATTTTTATTTTGGTGATGTTCATGTTAAATAAAGCGTCAAACATTCTTTTATGAAAAATACGTTTGGAAAAAATATTCCTCTTAATTTCAGTTCCAGACATTTTTACTATTAAATTTAATACGCTTTAAAATCATTCCTTTTAATCACTGTTAGTATTCCTTCATTCTATTTAAGTAGTCAATAGAAATTGTGCACTGTTTTCAGTTAAATGTTTCCCTTTATCAAAATATGATTTCTAGTTTACAGAAATAATGTCATACCCTTGATATTTTAATGAGTCGCCATTTTGTTTTCCAATTTAATATTTAACTGTATACGGGTGCGTGTATAAATATATATATATATATATGATATTTTTACAGTATATACTGATCTCTTGAATTACGAATAATTATAAGGCTCGTTATTTAATTATTTTTATAGGAAATTCAGTAAACGAGACACATCAGTAATAGGATTGTATTGCAGAATTTTTTATCGGCGTATAATTGAGGTGGGGATTTCTATCTTGATTTGTTTGTCATTATTAAATGCGATATGTGATTATTTTGATATTCATGTGAAATATGATTTCTAATTTCAATTAAATGCAATATATGATTATTTTGATATTCATGTGAAATATGATTTCTAACTTCAATTAAATGCGATATCTGATTATTTCGATATTCATGTGAAATTATGATTTCTAACTTCAATTAAATGTCATATGTGATTACTTTGATGTTTATGTGGAATTACTTTGATGTTCATGAAAGATAAACGAGGATAGGTCATTTGACCTTTATAAACGAGGATAGGTCATTTGACCTTTATAAACGAGGATAGGTCATTTGACCTTTATAAACGAAGATAGGTCATTTGACCTTTATAAACGAGGATAGGTCTTCTGACCTTTATAAACGAGGTTATACCATTTGACTTTTATAAAAGAGGTGATGACATTGAACTATTACATATTGAGTTATACATGTTATTGAATTATTATGGAATTATAAATGTTATAGAATTATACATGTTATGAAATTATACATGTTAATGTGAATTGATGATTAATTTCTTATTGTATTTAGTTTTGACAAACTTGTCCCCACTGAGCTGTGGTTTGCTCACCCTTCATTTAAACATTTCAGATTGACTAGGAGTTGGCGACGGGAGTGGCGATGGATGTGAGTTAGTTACATTATTTACTAATAATTAAAAATCTTTATGAACTCGTTTATTTGAATTTTTAGTAATTCAGTTGTGAGATTTCTTTTATAAAGTTGTAAAGATTTTGAGTGATTCATGTTAACATTTTTTTTAAAACTGTCATTATTTTAATATTTACTTCCGCTGAAAATATTTTTGTAAATTAATAAATCTATCTACATATGCCTTTAAAAATCAAGATAAGACAGTATTTTATTTAGTTGGCCTTCAAAAAGTAAAAATATGGTGTTTTCATCTAGGCCCTAAAATTGAGATGTGACATATACGGGGTCCCTCGTTACATCATTACTGGCAATGGGAAATCATTTAGCAATAATCACATCAATAAGCTTTGTGAGAAATTTGACTTCAAGTAAAGAAAATCCTCCATGTACAATGCGGCTGCTAATGGGCTTGTTGAAGTCTTCAACAAAACGTTATGTAGCCTTTTGAAGAATGTGGTTTCTAAATCTAAAAGAGACTGGCATGAAAGGATGAGTGAAGCTTTATGGGCATATCGAACTACTTATAGAACACCTACACAAGCTACTCATTATTCCTTGGTGTATGGCATTGAAGTAGTTATTCCTCTTGAAAAATAAATTACATCAAGGATGGTTGTTCAAGAAGGATTGATTGAAGAAGAGAACGCACGTCTACGTCTTGAAGAGCTAGAAGCTCTTGATGAGAATAGGTTGGAAGCACAACAAAAACTTGAGTGCTATCAAGCTCGCCTTTCAAGGACGTTCAACAAAAATGTGAAGATTTGTTCGTTTCAAGTTGGTGATTTGGTGCTTGCAGTGAGAAGACCTATTGTGGTAACTCACCGTGTTGGAAACAAATTCCTACCTAAATGGGATGGGTCCCACGTCGTGAAAGAAGTGTATACAAATGACGCCTATAAGTTAATTTCTAAAGATTGCATGAACATTGGTCCCATAAATGGGAAGTTCTTAAAACGCTACTATGCGTGAAGTAAGCACCATACTCCATGATGTACGAGCCTAAATTTCTTATTACTTCTGGTCCGCATGAGTCTAAACTGTGTATGACAACCACCAAAGGTAATTTACATGTAGTTAACTTTTAACTTATCCCACTAAAAGCATTTTTAAGTGGCAAAATAATTAAATCCCTACTTTGTCTACAGTAGTAAAAAAATAGTCACTCATGGCTCGCATGAGTATAAACTGTGTATGGCACCCCTTCCCAAAATCAAATTATGTTCTCCCTTGAACTATGTTATGACTTGATGGGTACGTAGGCAACTTAACATATCTCTAAATATAGTCATGATTCGAGTTAATTTGTTCATATAAGTTAACTTGACAAACATTTGAGGCATAAAAGAAGCAAGCAAGTATTGAAGATCCAGAAGTAAAAGATAACCGTGGATACGTAGTATTCATAAAAAACAAGAGGGAAAAATAACGGGTAAACAATCATAAAAGTCCTAAGACAAGCTAAACAAAGAGATTCAAATCTCTCAAATCATCTTGAGATTTCTTTAGCTTAGACTTCGACTTCTTCAAATCCTTGGCCACAATATCCTCAACTGAGGGAGTATTGGTGATGGAAGAGACTCGACTCTCAACATCTAGAAGTTCTGCCTGAACACTTTGGTGTGACGCTTCATGCTGCTCCAACGTCTAAGACGCCGTCTTCATCTTCAACTTGGTGATATTTTCCATGATCCGCTGCAAATCTGTTTGGGAAGTCTCGACTTGGGCGGAGCTTAAGATGTGCTTCTCCCTAACTTTGTGAAGGACATCCTTAACTTTGGCCAACTACCGAGCAATAACCTCCTTCAACAACCCATCAACAGACTTCGATCTCGCCAAATCATAAGTATCAACCTCCTCAAACAAAGATGTTAAAAATGTTTCTATGGTCGGGAAGTCAGACTTGGAACAGTCCTTTATCTCCGCCAACACAACTGGCACTTCCTCCTTCATGGTTGATAGGGAATCAATAGAGGTCGCCATAATCCTCGCCCAAAGATCATTCCACAAAAATACAGCAAAGTCTCGCTGAAGATCACAAACAAGTTTTTCTCTTTTAAAAACCGAAACAACAAGGGGGCTGGGCTTCTTCACATTTATAGGCGCGGAAGCTGCTAAAACTTTAGATGAAAATGACATGTCTTCCTCATCTGACCCACAATTAGAATCGCTGCCAAATATATCTATCCTTGCCTGAAAGGTGGAAACGTGATACGATCAAGAAAATGAAAATAAGGAAGAAAGGGAAACATGTAAATGAGGAAAAGGCGAATGAAAACTTGTTCGACTGGGGAACATGCAACTGATTTCTTTGGGAGTTCAGGAGATTCGATAACCTTTTTAGCCCGCTTCCAATGGTGGTCACCAACTCGGCTACGACTTTCTTCTAAACATCGAGAAGTACTCTTCCTCTTACTCGTCTCAACCAATGATGTCACTTCATGAGTCAAGGGAGGAACGATCGGAGTATCAAAAGCCCCTTTATTTTTCTCACCAAGTAAACCAGGATCATCAACAACTGCAACTAGGGCTGTCAAAATGGGCCCGGCCCACCCGGCCTTTGGGTTGGGCTGGGCTGTAATTTGAGTGATCCAAAAACAATCGGGCTAAATTGGCCCGGCCCACTTGAACAATCGGGCTCAGGCCGGGCTAAGCCTGAATTTTCAGGCTGGCCCGGTTCTGTCATTTTTTTAAAATTATTAATTTTTTAATTCTATTTTCTAAAGTCTTATCGATATACACAAAACAGAAGCAAAAACCTAAAAAAAAAAACCCTAACTCCCAGCCGCTGCGCCTCCCTTTCTTCCCTCAAATCCATTTCGCACTTGGGACTTCACGGCGACTACACAGCCACACAACACTCGCGAGCAACACGCCAACACCCAAACAACCAAATCCAGTCTGGTGCTCTTCCTTCCCGAGTCTCGAGTCTTAGCCTCTTAATCTTAGGTATTATATTCCTCCGGCTCCATTCGATTACTGTTTTTCATGAATAAGAAATGAAATTACTATGAATTTGCTACTGTTAATTAATGTTTTTTCATGAATTTGCTAGTTGCTACTCTTAGGTGACGTTTTATTTTCATGAATTTGTTGTTGATAAAGATTTTAGAAATGAAAATGAAATGTATAAAACTATTGATAAAGTATATTTACTGTTTTGCTAGAATTGCAAATTTATGACTTTTGGTATTAATTTATTGTATGTTTATTTTGGGCATATGGTTAATTTTGGTAATTTTTTTGGCTATTATCAGATTATATTATCAAATTATCAGTGAAGATATGTCAAACAATAATTTTGATTCTTTTGAAGATGATGACTTGGACTTGGAGATGCTTGAAGAAAGTCCTTACACTTTTAACAACACCACCACACCTAGAGGTACTCGTACTACTCCCTCGTTTGGATGTAAACCTAGTACTAAAAATAAGAGTACTATGTATGAACATGATGATTATGATATACCTAGTGGTGTAGAGTTTAAGAAACATAAGTCCAATTCTTCTGAGGTATGAAATTTCTTTGAAAAGATTGGCCTAAAAGATGGGGTAGAAAAATGTAAGTGCAAGTGTTGTGAAAATTGTATACTTGCAACTCTAACTCGGGCACAAATCATTTAAGGCGTCATATTATAGCATGTTTTAAGACTCCTAAGTTTCATGATGTGGGGGCCTTGTTAGATAATCAAGTTACTCTCTTAACGAAGTGGAAATTTGATCAGAAGGTTTATAGAGATGGACTTGTTAAGGCTATTATCAAGCATGATCTTCCATTTAACTATGCTGAGTATGATGAAGTTCATGAGATTAATAGAAGATTAAATCCAAAATTTAAACTTGTTTATAAAAATATTGTTGCATCTGATGTTAAATCTGTGTATTTGATTGAAAAAGAAAAGCTCAAGAGTGTGCTAGTTAATATTCCCGGTAGAATATGCTTAACTTTTGATGCATGGACTGCTGTGAATAGTCAAGGTTATATGACTGTGACTGCTCATTATATTGATGATAAATGGAATTTAAATTCTAAGCTGCTTGCATTTTGTGATTTGGAGAGTTCACATACAGCGGGAGAATTGTCGAGGCAATTACTTATAGCGCTTGAGGATTGGGGGATAAGTTCAAAAATCTTTTCTATCACATTAGACAATGCCGCTTCTAATGATGTCATGCAAAAGTTGGTAAGAGATAGACTTAACACGAAGAATGCTTTGTTATGTAACGGTGAGTTTTGCCATGAGAGGTGTTGTGCACATATCTTGAACCTCGTTGTTCAAGATGGTTTAAAGGAGGCATCAAAATCAATGGATAAAATTAAAGAAAGTGTCAAGTATGTTAAGGCTTCGGAGGGGAGGTTGAAGTTATTCAAAAAATGCATTGAAGAAGGGAATTTTGGTGATGTTGGCGGTGGTTTCTTAAGGTTAGACGTGTCAACAAGATTGAATTCTACATATTTGATGCTTGAAAGTGCTATTAAATATCGATCAGCATTTTCTACTGTTGGTCCCAAGTTGAGTTTAGATTGAGTAAGCTAAGAAAGTCTAGAGGGGAGGGGTGAATAGACTTTCAAAAATCTTTCAAAATATCAGAGTTTATAATGCGGAAATGTGTTCTGAATAGTACTGTTCTTACTGAGTCAGATCAGTACTTCCAGTTTCAGTCTTATACTCAACTTTTATTCAGATCTTTACTTAGTAAATTCTACTGTTCTTGGTTAAACAAATATCAAACAAATACCAAACAGAAAAGTAAAGAACACAGAATTTATAGTGGTTCGACCAATAAGTCTACATCCACTCTCACAATCCCAGTTGTGATGTTTTATTAACTCTTTCTTGAGTTTCTTGTGGCTTAAAGTCCCAAGATTAAGACAGTGATCTTATCGATTACACTTCCAAGTGTATCTTCGATCGACTAGTAATTTCACAAGTAACTAGCACACTTGTTTACACAAACACAAACTGTAAAATGAAAAGTAAAACTTCTCTTGAATAGCCTCTGATTTCTTCTCTTCAAATCTGTGGCTGTTCTCAGATTTCTTGATCCCTTTGACTCTGTGAGTTCTTCAATGCTTTGTAGACTTGCTCTTGAATGCTTTAGGATCAGTAAATGTTCAGTAGTCTTAGTAGTATGAGATCACACAGTATTTATAGAACTTAGTATGACAGTTAGCAGTTTGTGAACTAACTCTCAACTAACTCTAAAACTGTTTTTGTTGTAACTTCTTTTGTAACCGACTTTGTAACTTCCTTCAACTAATTCCAAGTCAGCATATCTTCAATATATCTTCAGTTACACCTTAAATAAGTTTTCCAAACTTATTCTTCAATCATACTAACTCAGCACAGTAAACTACTCTTCTTAGTTTTACTGTTCTTAGTCAGTCAGCACAGTTCCAAAAAACTGTTATAACTTCTCCAGAATTCTTCTCTTGTACTTCTAAGCTTCTCTTCAACTCTTCTTGAAGTCTTCTTATTCTGAAGTAGTCTTCTGAGTCTTCTTTAAACTTCTGATCTTCTTCTAATCTAGTGTTCTAAACTACTGTTCTAAACTTTTACAATGCTGAATACAATAGAATACAACTTTACATATATAAAATCTATCTATACATCAACTGAACTATATACAGATGAGTATATCTAAGTCCTATGCTATAAACTGTCTATACAATACAAAACATCACCTTAGTTCTTAAACAGTTCTTATATCAGATCAGTAAACACACTAAGATCAGTAAACATATATAAGATCAGTAAACATATATAAGATCAGTAACTCAGATTTCATATAACACAATTATATCAACATATAATCACATATATCATTAACTTCAAGTTGTTTTTGGCCATCAAAACATACAATCATCAATTAGAACATTGTTTATAAAATTCATATCCCAACAATTTCCCCCTTTTTGATGAAGCCAAAACTACTTAAATATTAATAGATCAGTAGTTAAGATATATAGTTGATCATAACAATTCATCAATTCAAACATCAGATTAGGATTCATATAAGATCAGATATTACACATACTTCACATAATCACAAAAATATCAAATAAAGAAAATAAAGATAAGGTTAAGAAATGTTATTTCTTCAGCATAGTCCTTCATCTTCAATCTTCATTGGGAATTATGAATGCCAAGTACATCATGTTCTTGATTTCCATCATGTGTGTGTGATGAGTAATACCTTCATCTTTAATGATCTCAGCAATAATGTTTCCAACTTCTTTCAGATCAAGTTTTCCATCTGCTAATCTTGGAGGATTCCATACAGGTTCTTCCGGACATAAGATCTGGATATCTGCACCAGCAGCCAATAATAATATATCTTCCCAGAAGCCCCTTGCGACATTCATCATGAATTCTTCAAAATCAGCATATTCATCCTCTTTGCTTGAATGATCACCAAATTTCTTCACAATGAAATTAGCAGTCTGCTATTTCTTCTTTAGATCTTTCCAATATTCCAAATTATCATCATCAACAATGAACTTTATGTAGTTCTCATCAAGAACTTCTCCAACAGGCTTAGATTTCTTTTTCCTTTTTAAAGCAGCAACTCGATTATCAAACTTTTTCCTTGCAGTTTGTTTCCGAACCCTAATTTCGACTTGATTGAAAATTCTTCTGAATCCTCATCGAACAGAACCTTTTCCTTTTCACTCAGCAATCTTTCAAGAAAGAAACCTTGCCAATCACCTTGAACTCGATCAACGATTGCTGCTATGATTCGAATTTTTAAATTTGATAGAGCATCTTGGCTGTGATGTTGACCTAACAAACACTTTCCAGCAATATCCATTAGAAATTGAAGACCAGTAGGAAGCACAGTCTTCTTAAGATTGTGTAAAGACTCTGGTTCTTCACCCGTCCATCTGCCCACGCACTCTTTTTCTTCTCCTGCCTTATAGGTCAGAATATCCACTGGGCCTTGGGGTAAATCCAACATAATTTCAAGAATTTCTCGGGTTATCGCAACCTTGTGCCCTGACAGCATTGATCGAACTCCATTGTTGTCACCTTCAAGCTGTAAAAAGAATTCCATGGCTTCAGGTTCAAACACCATGTTCGGATATGATTCCAGATACTTCCTGAGCCCGCTTTCTTCACACATCGTTAAGATAGCTTGGTTCTCTGCGCTATGGCGACCACTGAAGTAGACTGCATTTTCCACAAAAATGCCCTTTTCGCGTAGCCAAAATTCGGAATCAAAAGTACCTACAATCTCATTGGATTCACTTAGAACATTGATAATCGCCATTTGTAGAAATGTAGAAGATAGAGTAATTAGGCTTGAAGCAATTTGGTGTTATGAGTTTCTAGAAATGCAATCGTAAAGAAGATGAAGTTAATAGTGATCGTGTTTAATAAATTCAAAACCAATCTAGGGCTTGGACTGAGTTTATTTTCCACGATGAATGGTTGAGATTGAGTCTCGAAATCCGTGATTTAAAAAAACTTTCCATATTCTAGAACCATTCTATTTCTTGGAGCCAATTTGTGTTTGATAAATACACCATAACAATTAGGTCAAAAATAGAGGAGTGTACTAATCTTCTCTATTAGTAATCTAAAAGTCGAGCAGTTTTTTACTTAGAGTATTCTAAGGCAAAATACTGTTCTGATGCATATCAGCACAGTAGTTCCTAAGCACATTTTACTTCATTTTCTTACTTTTGTATTATTGAAATTTACTTATCTGGATCAGCTGAGTATAGTGATCAGCTGAGTAAACCTTTTTGAACATCAGATCAGTTGTTGGGGTCAGCACAGTAGTACTCAGATCAGTTCAAAACTTTTCTGATTTCACCTTTTTTATATCAGCACAGTAATCCTCAGATCAGTACTGTGTGTCAGATCAGTTCTGTAGACAGATTAGTAGTAATCAAATAATTCTGTAGACAGTTTAATCAGTAGTCAGATTAGTTTTGTAGAAGGATTGCATTTGTAGTCAGATCAGTTCTGTAGACAAAGAAACTTTGTAATCAGAATAGTTCTGTAGACAAGTCAATTCATTAATCAGAACAATTCTGTAGACTGATAAAGACTGTAATCAGATCAGATTTGTAAACATCTCAAATCTGTAATCAGATCAGTTCCCCCTTCAGTGGAGAACTCCTCTTCTGTGTCTGTTTCACCTTGGTAGAAGTGTTAGTTCATGAGATATAAGTGTAAAACAGTACAGAGTAGTAATAGTATAATTAAATCATTGATCACATCAAGGTTTATACTAAAGTGACTTAGTGTTCTGAGTCAACAAAAGGATCTTTAAGAAATCACAGATTCCCCCTTAATGTGTGTTCTCAATGTCCCTCAGCTTTACCAGCTTCCTCATCGGGATTTAGGTCACTTTAGTAACCTTGTTACCTGTTTTGATGAGTGTAGTGGTCTGACATAGGGTTGTCTCTTCTGAGTTTAAGCTTTTGATGTACTGTTCTTAGTTTCTGCTTTATCTTCCTTTGGTATAAGATCAGTACCTGAAATGTTAGTGCAGTTCTATATACATATAGAATCCATATCTATCAACCCTAAGCTAATGCATAACTCTCTAAATCTCACTTCAGCCAATGGTTTTGTAAAAATGTCAGCTCTCTGGATATCAGTGTGGATCTTTTCCATCCTAATATTTTTCTTTTCCACATGATCCCTAATAAAATGATGTCTAATATCAACATGTTTGCATCTAGTATGTAAAACGGGATTTTGTGTGATGGCAATGGCACTATTACTGTCACAATATATACGTACATTAGATTCTACAATATTGTAATCTCTGAGTTGTTGTATTAGCCAAAGAAGCTGACTACAACAACTACCTGCAGCCATATATTCTGCTTCAGTAGTAGAAGTTGCCACACTAGTTTGTTTCTTTGAAAACCAGGAAATGAGCTTAGTTCCTAAGAATTGACATGAACCAGAAGTAGATTTTCTATCTATTTTGCATCCTCCAAAGTCAGAATCTGAATAACCACTTAGGGATATATCATCATCTGCAGGATACCATAATCCTTGATTAATGGTCCCCTTTAGATATTTCAATATCCTTTTAGCAGCTTCCAGATGACTTTCTTTGAGGTTTGCTTGAAATCTTGCACACACCAACAGAAAAGGCAATATCAGGCCTGCTGGCAGTCAGATAGAGTAGAGAGCCAATTAAAGCACGATAATGAGGTTGGTCAGAAGACTTACCTCTTTCATCAGGGTCCATTCTGTATGTAGGTTGCATAGGCACACCAACTGTCTTACAGGTTTTAATACCAAATTTGTCTAGCAAATTCCTTGTATATTTTGCTTGATTTATAAAGATACCTTCTGGAGTTTGTTTTACTTGTAGACCAAGAAAATAAGTCATTTCGCCCATCATAGACATTTCAAATTTACTTTGCATGAGTGTAGAAAAACTTTCACTCAAGGTTTTGTTGGGTGATCCAAAAATGATATCATCCACATAAATTTGAACTAGTAATATGTCATTACCTTCTTGTCTTCGAAACAAAGTTCTATCAACCTTGCCATTAGTAAAACCATTATCAAGTAAGAATAGAGAAAGAGTATCATACCAGGCTCTTGGGGCTTGTTTCAATCCATAGAGTGCTTTCTTTAACCTGTATACTTGGTGACTATTCACTTCAAAACCAGGTGGTTGTTCCACATAAACTTCTTCATCAAGTATACCATTCAAAAATGCACTTTTCACATCCATTTGATAAACAGTGAATTTCATATGTGCAGCATAAGCAAGAAACAATCTTATAGCTTCTAGTCTAACTACAGGAGCAAAAGTCTCATCATAGTCAATACCCTCAGCTTGAGAGTAGCCCTGAGCAACCAATCTAGATTTGTTTCTAACTACAAGATCATTTTCATCCTTTTTATTCTTAAAAATCCATTTGGTGCCTACAACATTATGATTACTAGGTCTATCCACAAGTTCCCAAACTTCATTTCTAGTGAACTGATTAAGTTCTTCTTGCATGGCTATAATCCAGTTACTATCACTTAAAGCCTCATTCACAGTTTTAGGCTCAATGGAGGATAGAAAACAACACCAGCAAAATAAAGACTTACTAGGTTCTTCCTGAGATTCAAACAATTGCTTTCTAGTTTTAACACCTTTACTAGAATCAGATCAGTAGAATGAGCAGACTTCCATGTCCTTCTATTCTTGTTGGTCCTGAAAGGAGTATGTGACAAGTGTATGGGGGGGGGAATACACTTATATGCAAATTCTTTTCAACTTGATCAAACCAGTGTTCAGCAAGGTTGTCCTGGACAACTCTTCTGAAGATGTATAACATTTTCTAAGATAACCAAGCTACTAAGTACTACAGAGTACTTAGTTGAATGACTATCTAGGTTGGTTATAAGTGCGGAATTAGTAGTTGGCCCTTTAGTTTAAACTCCTTTAAGTTCTGAAATCACTTAAGCAATATAGTCCAGTTTTCAGGGAACTTGTCCAATACAGTTTTGCACAGTCTTTGAGTATATGTTCTTTTGAAGATCAGTTTTGTGTGCAGTGTTGAATGTATGAAAGTGCTTGAAAGTAAATCAACACAAGAGTTTATAGTGGTTCAGAGACTCAAGCTCCTACATCCACTTTCCCTGATTTAACAGGATAATTCCTTCACTCTTGGAATTAACTTATTTTATAGTGCCAAGGTGCACTTGATCAATAACACCACTCCTTGGTGAATTGATCCCTAGGATGTCTAGAGTCCTAGTACCCTCTTCTCAACTCAGAACTGAACTGTTCTTCTCTCAACAGTCAGCTCCTACCACTTCTACTACTACAACCTTCTCACTTTCTCACTTGAAAGGGGTAAGGGTTGAAGTAAGGTTCCAACTAATGAGATATCCTTTACAATGAAGATCAGTGTATAAGGATAGGATATCTCTCTACGCTTTGTATGGATATACAATGGAGATTAGCTTAGAAGAAGTGTTTGAAGACTAAGATAGTCTCTTTGAAAGCTTTGAAAGCACTTTGACTTGTAGGATAGTTGGATATTCTTGTCAAGGTTGAGGTTAGTTGAGGTGCCTTCAAATGGTCTTCACACTTCTGTATTTATAGACAAGTTTGAGGATTTGCCCATTGGAGAGGCAGTCCCAAATTGCTATAAGTGTCTTAGAGACAACTCTTCTGGACAACTCTCCTGATCAGCATACTTGGCCTTTGAGCTTCAGAATCTTTGTTCTTGTTTTAATTGCACAGAGACAACTTCTCTGGACAACTTTCCTGATCAGAGCATTTGAATATACTTGGCCTTTTGAGCTTTTAGAACCTTTGTTCTTGCTTTAATTGTGTAGAGACAACTTCTCTGGACAACTCTCCTGATCAGAGCATTTGGTCTACAATAGAGTATACTTGGCCTTTCATAGGCTTGGTGATTGTTCCAGAATTTGAGCCTTGAGGGGATTTGATCTTGATACTCTTCAAAGCATATGTTCCCCCTTACATTGTGCATCTAATCATCTAAGAGCTGCTTAAACATTTCAGCTTCTCATCTAGCCTTATGCTATGTGTTCTAACATTTTTAGAACACAATCAATTATGACTAGGCATGTCTCAGGGGGTTTTGGTATTCAATCAAAACATATGTCATTTTATTCCCAACAATTCTTTACATGGATACTATCATCATTCATATCATGCAAATCATCATGCAGATCAGTATCATCATGCAGATCAGTCATTCAATTCTGGCAGATCAGAAGTTTTAGATGACTTACCTTTGTCTTTTACCTTTTCTTTATCAGAATCTTGATCTAGGACATTCAGGAAATGATTATATGTTTGTACAGATTCATATACTTCTGCATCATCATCATCATTGTTGGTTTGAAGCTTTAGTTTGTCAATTTTCTTACTGAGCTAATGATCAGCAGAGTCCTGCACATTCTCATCAAAGACTACATGGGGTGTTTCTTCCACACATAGTGTTGAGTAATTAAATACTCTAAATGCTTTGCTTACTGAAGAGTATCCCAAGAATATCCCTTCATCTGCTTTTGCATCAAAAAGCATTTAATTTACTTTTACCATTGTTATGGATGAAACACTTACATCCAAAGATATGAAAATAAGAAACTCTAGGTCTTCTGCCTTTCCATACCTCAAAAGGTGTTTTACCATGCACCTTATTAAGAGCACTTCTGTTTTGGGAGTGGCAAGCTGTGTTAATGGCTTCAGCCCAAAACTTCTAAGGTGTGTTGAATTCTGCAATCATTGCTCTGCATGCTTCTTTTAGAGTTCTGTTTCTCCTTTCTGCAACACCATTTTGTTGGGGGGTTCTGGCTGCACTTGTTAGATGTTGTATGCCAGACTTAGAACAGTAGTCAGAAATGTAACAGTTAATAAACTCAATCCCCTTGTCACTCCTTATTTTGACAATGGGTTGACCCTTTTCAACTTGTAACCTCTTCAATAGATCTGGAAGAAGTGTTTGTGTATCACTCTTTTTGTGTAGAAAGACTACCCAAGTAAACTTAGAATAGTCATCTACTACAACCAGAGTATACCTTCTGCCATTCAATGTAGGAGGTTTGATAGGACCATGAAGATCCATATGCAGGAGTTCTAAGACTCTGCTGGTTGAAAGAGTTGGAATGGACTTAAATGAAACATTTACCTGTTTACCTTTTTTACAGGAGTCACACATTTGTGATTTGGAATAGATTTCATTTGGAATGCCCTCAACAAGATGTTCTCTAGCAATCTTGTTGATTATCTTAAAGTTCAGGTGGCAGAGGCGTTTATGCCAGAGCCAACTGTTTTCTTTAGGACTCTTAGTGATAAGACAAGCATTCTTAGGACAACTATTCCAATTCACAATGTATACACTTTCTTGTCTTGTGCCAACAAGTAAAACATTGTGTGTCCTTTTGTCTATTATTTCACATCTTCTGGTCTTGAACTGAACTTTGTATCCCCTGTCACAGAATTGAGATACAGATAGCAAATTATATTTCAAACCTTCAACATAGGAGACATCTTGGATTTCAACATCTCCATTCTTGATGAATCTGAAACCTTCAACATAGGAGCTATCACCAAAGATTACTTTTGGTCCTTCCTGCTCATGATAGTTAGTAAGCAAGGCCTTGGTACCAGTCATGTGGTGTGAACACCCACTGTCTATGTACCAGGTCTCACCCACTGAACCACCTTTCTTGTATAGGTCCAGTCGATCCTGCAAGGTAGTGATCTTAATAATTTAGGTACCCTTTCTTTATTGGGGTCCTTGAGGGTTAGTGGTGAGAGGTACCCAAATAAACATTGAGGATTTGAATAGATGGGACCTCTTCAGTTTTCTTCCATAGTTGTCACAAAATAGTACTTTGTTTTCCATTTCAAAACTATCAGCAGACTTAGGATCTATTTTTCTGAGATAGCCTTTCCTTGGTTCTATCCCTTTTTCAATAAGATCAGTATGTCTGTAATAGTTTGAATAGGGCCTAAAAGCATGTGGACCATACGGCTTATAGATGCGTTTTGGTCTTTCCTCTCCAATGATATCATAAGATAAAGGTGGAGGATAAAGAACAGGTCTGTTATGATAATGAGGCACAAATTTCCTAGGTTTAGTTGAATACATCTGAGACTGCCTTATAAAAGGAGGTCTAGGTTGTTCCCAACTTGCCTGTGCTTGTCTTGACCTACTGTTCTGAGTTTGTCTCTTCTGATACCAGGACTGTTCTGCTCTGGTCAGAGGAGCATAACTCTGCTGGTATGGTCTTGACTGTACTGGTCTTGATACATTCTTCATTTTACCATTCTTGGTAGTAGGAGGAATGTATTGAGACTGTACTTTAGGTTTAGGATCATTATCATAAATCATAGGTTCTTTTCCTTTATCTAGTTGTAAAGAACTTGAACTAGCTCCATTAGTGTTCTTAAAGCCTGAAGTAGAGGAACTAGGCAGATCAGTACCTATCCCACTCTTATCATTTGGAGCTCTATATCTGTCTGATATTGTTTGATTAATCTTGGTAGAGTTAATCATCTCAGATAGCTTTCGATCTAGGCTCACTACTTCAGATTCTAAGAATCTATTGCGCTCTTCAAGTTTTTCACATTTAATCTTTAAATCATTGAATTCATTAGTCTCTTTGCCTTGAGTTTTAAGCATACCCTGATATAATTTATCAATGGATGCATACTTTTCTTGGAGTTGGGACAACTCTTCTGATAGTCGTGCATTTATGACAACTATATTAGGATCCACTTTTAACTGAGCTTCTTTTAGACGAATGATTTCTTGTTTCAAAGATATATTTTCATCACTGATTTCCATGAATGCTTTGTTAGCTTGTAGGAGGTCTTCTTCAGTCACTCCATTGGAATGATGAAGACTACTTCCTACACTACTATCAGCAGTGTCACATAAATCAGAATCAGAATTATTGCAAGATTGACAAGAATTAACAGATGATACCTCATCATTTATTTTGGCCATCATTGCCAGTCCAGCATCTGCTATGAAAGCTTCATTTTCATTGCTAGATGGGTATTCAGATGAAGACGAGGGCAACTCTTCTGAATCCGAATCAGATTCATTGTATGCCATCATTGCCTTCTTACCCTTGGCATATTTTCGATCTCTTCTGGCTTTCCTTTGTTCTCGATCTTCAGAACTCAGATCAGGACATTCATATGCATAATGACCTGGCTTATCACAATTATAGCACACAAGATTGTTAGAAGATTTCTTAGATGGTGAACGATTTCGATTCCTGTCATGCTTGTCAATAGAGTTCCTATCCTTCTTATCAGAAGACTTCCTATCCCTCTTATCAGATGAGTTCCTATCTCTCCTGTTCTCATTAGATATCTCATCCCTTCTTTCAGAAGAGTTTTGATCCCTTCTGTTCCCAAAAGAGTCCCTGTTACTAGAACCCTTGGTTTCCTTATAGAATCTCTTATATCTACCATACCTCCTGTTTAGTCTATCAAATCTTTTAATCATGAGGCTCATCTGATCTTTCAGACTAAGATCAGAACTATCTAGTTCATCTTTTATGCTTGAGGCTTTAGACTTAGATGATCTAGACCCCTTAGAGGTAGAGGCTTTAAAAGCTATGTCCTTAGAGGCATCCTTATCCTTATGACTAACAGTAATAGGATCTTCTTCATCTAACTCAAACTCATGTGCCTTAAGTGTCTGAAACATAGTTTCAGCAGGCCAAGAATCAATGTCTTGTGTGGTTTTAATGATCATCTTGACCATTTTCCACCTTTCATCCAAAGCCTTCAAGATTCTCAAGTTAATCTCTCTTTCAGTATAAGTATTTCCTAACACATCAAGGTCATTCATAATCTTTGTAAATCGAGTATCCAATTCATCAATTGATTCACCTGGCTTCATTTTAAATGTTTCAAACCTTTGGACAGTTGTGGACAGTTTGCTTTCTTTGATCAGTGTAGTACCTTCACAAAGAATAGCTAATTTGTCCCACATTTGCTTGGCAGTCTTACATTTTAACACTTTGCCAAGATACTCATTTGGCAAGGTGTGTAAAATATAATTCTTAGCAAGACTATCCAAATTGTTTTGACGCATTTCTTCAGAAGTCAGTTCTGACCTTGGTTTAGGGACCAGTGCTCCAACAGGTTCAGAAGGATCCAGTGTTGCAGTGTTTTGCACCATGGTAGTGATTGGTCCTTCTTTGACCACAGAAACCATCAGATCATGGGTTGAGCTAAAGATGGCCTCCATCCTCAGCTTCCAGTAGTCATAATCTGCAATCTTGAACTTAGGAAGTTTGTTCACATTAGTGTCATCCATGTTTGATCAGATAGATAAGATCAGTAGTATAGCAAGTATTTTTAAGTATGCAGATAGTGACAAATATCAAGAAATAGTAGCAAGATCAGTAAGATTTCCCTCAAGGTCTACAAGGTTATCAAGAAACAGCAGTCCAAAGAACTACTGCTCTGATACCACTTGTTGGTCCCAAGTTGAGTTTAGATTGAGTAAGCTAAGAAAGTCTAGAGGGGAGGGGTGAATAGACTTTCAAAAATCTTTCAAAATATCAGAGTTTATAATGCGGAAATGTGTTCTGAATAGTACTGTTCTTACTGAGTCAGATCAGTACTTCCAGTTTCAGTTTTATACTCAACTTTTATTCAGATCTTTACTTAGTAAATTCTACTGTTCTTGGTTAAACAAATATCAAACAAATACCAAACAGAAAAGTAAAGAACACAGAATTTATAGTGGTTCGACCAATAAGTCTACATCCACTCTCACAATCCCAGTTGTGATGTTTTATTAACTCTTTCTTGAGTTTATTGTGGCTTAAAGTCCCAAGATTAAGACTGTGATCTTATCGATTACACTTCCAAGTGTATCTTCGATCGACTAGTAATTTCACAAGTAACTAGCACACTTGTTTACACAAACACAAACTGTAAAATGAAAAGTAAAACTTCTCTTGAATAGCCTCTGATTTCTTCTCTTCAAATCTGTGGATGTTCTCAGATTTCTTGATCCCTTTGACTCTGTGAGTTCTTCAATGCTTTGTAGACTTGCTCTTGAATGCTTTAGGATCAGTAAATGTTCAGTAGTCTTAGCAGTATGAGATCACACAGTATTTATAGAACTTAGTATGACAGTTAGCAGTTTGTGAACTAACTCTCAACTAACTCTAAAACTGTTTTTGTTGTAACTTCTTTTGTAACTGACTTTGTAACTTCCTTCAACTAATTCCAAGTCAGGATATCTTCAATATATCTTCAGTTACACCTTAAATAAGTTTTCCAAACTTATTCTTCAATCATACTAACTCAGCACAGTAAACTACTCTTCTTAGTTTTACTGTTCTTAGTCAGTCAGCACAATTCCAAAAAACTGTTATAACTTCTCCAGAATTCTTCTCTTGTACTTCTAAGCTTCTCTTCAACTCTTCTTGAAGTCTTCTTATTCTGAAGTAGTCTTCTGAGTCTTCTTTAAACTTCTGATCTTCTTCTAATCTAGTGTTCTGAACTTTTACAATGCTGAATACAATAGAATACAGCTTTACATATATAAAACCTATCTATACATCAACTGAACTATATACAGATGAGTATATCTAAGTCCTATGCTATAAGCTGTCTATACAATACAAAACATCAGCTTAGTTCTTAAACAGTTCTTATATCAGATCAGTAAACACACTAAGATCAGTAAACATATATAAGATCAGTAAACATATATAAGATCAGTAACTCAGATTTCATATAACACAATTATATCAACATATAATCACATATATCATTAACTTCAAGTTGTTTTTTGCCATCAAAACATACAATCATCAACTAGAACATTGTTTATAAAATTCATATCCCAACATCTACCATGTGCTTGTATGATATGAATTTCAAATGTTGTCCAACTGATGAAGAGTGTGATAGAGGGGTGAAAATGTGTTCTTTCCTAGCTCCATTTTATAAAATCACTAACACGGTGCCAGGATCAAATTACCCCACCTCCAACTTATATTTCAAGCAAATTGCAACCATAGAAATGAAATTGAAGAACAATTTATCTAATGAAGATAAGGTGATAATAGGGATGGGTTATAGAATGATGCTCAATTTTGACAAGTATTGGGAAGAATGTTGTCTTGTCCATGCATTTGGAAGTATTCTTGATCCAAAATCAAAGTTTTTTTATGTGAATTTTTTATGTAAGAGGCTTTACCCGAAAACATATAAAGAAAAGGTGAATAGGTTACAAGAGGCTTTGCATAAGCTTTTTTAAGGAGTATGAACAATGTGGGGTTGTGTCTAACTCATCAAGAAGCGTTCCAACCTTTTCACAATCAATGAGCAATGTAAACGATGGTGATGAGACCATCAATCTAGTAAGTTTGAGTTATGTTAACTTATTGATCTTTATTATATTATTTTTCAATGTATTTAGTCAAATTTCATGTTGTTTCTTTTCAATTTTAGGAGTATGCCCAACAGATGAGTCAATTTACTTCAACCAATGGCAAATCCGAACTTGATTTATACTTGGAAGAAAGACCGGATATGGGAAAAAGAATAGATATACTTGATTATTGGAAAATGAATAAGGAATGATTCCCCGAACTTTCAATCATGGCTTGTGATATTTTAAGCATTCCCATTACAACAGTTGCTTCAGAATCATCATTTAGCATCGGGGGTCGTATCTTGAACAAGTATAGAAGTTGCTTACTTCCGGAAAATTTGCAAGCTCTCATTTGCACTCGTAGTTGGTTGCATGGTTTCAAAGATGTTTTGTCTTTAGGTAAATATAAAATTATTTCATTTTCTACTTGAAATATAATTTATATTTTAATTATAAGATTTTAATATCATGTTTGTTAATATGTTGTACAGATAAAAAAGGAGTTGAGGAGATACCATTATTCACAAAAGATTCTAACATCGTTTGAGTATATGTTTGTTATGGATTATTGTTGGACTTATTAATATTTTATGGATTGTTGAATTGTTGTATGAACTTATTAAGGATTGTTGAATTGTCGTTTGAAATTATTTTGATGAATTTCATTTTATGGTTTTATTATTTTATTTTGAGGCCTTATTTTATAATGTTATATTTATTTAATGTGTGATTTTATTATGGATTTTTTTATCATGTGATTCCTAGAATTCTAGTAGTAGCACACTAGCACACGCTGCACACTAGCACTCAAATAAGTCAAATATATTTATTTTTTTAATTATAAAAAGAAAGTAGGTTGTTTTGGCCCGGTGGCCCGACCAGGCCGAACTGGGCCTCAACATTTCTGGCCCTCTAGCAACCGGGCTTGGACGACCTGGAAAAAATGACCAGCTCGTTGGGCTGGTGCCAGGCTGGCCCGGCCCGACCCATTTGACAGCCCTAACCACGACCTCTTCTTGTAGCGCGTCATCGGGCTTTGAACTAACTAAATCCTTGACATGACTCTCCAAGTAGACGCCATGACCTTTGCTCCACCATCTCTTGTACTCTGATGTGGAGTGCTTCTTAAGATTCGGATTTGCATTTGGTAAACACACTTTGGCAAAAGACTTATGCAAAGTGCAAAACCTCCCATAACGAGTCCCTTCTTCCAAACTAGCTTCCCGGAGATCTATGCTTAGTTCTCCCGCAACCTCCTAGTAGTAGCCAAACTGGCGACTGAATCGATGAGGGTTATAAGGCTCAATGATCAAACAATTACCTTTTTGCCAAGTTAAATAATTGGAGCGAACAGCTAAGAAGTAGCTCCAATTGCCCCACTGCCCTAGACCATTATCGACATATGAGACATGCGCATTACGGACAAATACGTTGCAAGCCCACGAAATGGTCTCTCCCCGGTGGATTCTTGTACGAGCTACCTCGGGTTCAAAATATCTCGCTCCATTTTCATTAGAAAATAACACCATTGAAGGGACACGATTCTCGTGAACAGCTAAGAAGTGGGTCTTAAAGTACGTGGGAATTATCAAGTATGGCCGGTTGACCCAGCCAATACTTAATTTTGGCCTTTGACCAATTTTTATAACAATAAAATTTATTAAATAAGAAAAAAACAAAAAAAACTCAGAGAGAAGGGTTTTATCGTGAAATCCCCAAACATCATCTTCTTCTTCAACCCCTCATCTACGATTCTACTCCGTCTTCTTCAAAATCAATCGAGAAGAAATCTACAAAAAAAATCTAACAGCACGTTTTGAGAAAATTCCAAACATCTTCTTCTTCAACCCTTCATCTACTTTCCAACGTCTTCTTCAAAATCAAAAGTGAAATCAGCAAAAAAAAAAAAAAAAAAATCTATTGTTCTTCAAATCCAACATCAAAGTTGTGTCTTCTTCAACAAAGAGGTCGAGACAGGGGTCAAAAGAGGAGGAAAACTCGTGTCTTCCCTCACTAGGAAAAACAAGGACTTTCTCTTCTACAACACGGTGCTCTGCCCTAACTCAAAGAAGAAATTAAATCAAAAATTGCAGGTAGGTTTTCCAAAATTTGACATTTTTTTTATCCAAAAGGGTTGTTTTTTCATGCTACTGCTCCAATTTTTTTCCTGATATATGATTTCAGATAGGGGTTAACTTGGTCACAACTTTCTGTTTGCACCATTTTAGAGTAACTGTATAAAAAAATATATTATGTACCAAATATTTTCTTATATAGAGGATCCTAAATATGCGGTTCTTGATGGAGTATGTTATTCCGGTTAAAGATTGGTTTGATTCAGAAATAGGCTCACGCAGACTAACAACCGTTAAAGAAATTTATGAAAGGCTAGATGTAGAACATCGAGAGATGTTGAAAAAATCTTGCTTTTGGCAAATTATTTGAAATGAGAGAGATAAGTTTTCCGGGTAAGTTAATGCACAATCTATTATTAAGAAGAGTAACATGTGAAAAGAATGACATTGAGTCGATGAAGGGTTATGGTTGGCAATTAGTGATAAACTTTTGAATTTCTCTTTATTGGAGTTCACTCTTATTACAGGTTTAAATCCTGGTAATGAAGAAGACTTTGCAAGTGAAATACCTAGTGAAAATAGGTTGTTAAAAGAGTATTTCAATGATGGTGAATCAGTTGTACTTTTCATATTAAAAATGCATTTGAGAGTGCAAAAAAAATGAAGAAGATAAATACAAGTTAGGATTAGTGTATATATGTGAAAGGCTGTTGAGAGCCAAAGAGCAACGACTTCAATTGAGGTGATTAATTTGGCTATTGTTGATAATTTGGAACTCTTTGATAGATATTCATGGGGAAAATGTCTTATAATTACAAGTTCATAGATTTTTTAGAAATATTTTGTGGGGATTTTCATTAGCATTACAGGTACATTTTCTAACTTACACATTATTTAATATAAATTATTTATGAATAACTTATTTAATTTTTTTTATTTGTTAGGTTTGAGCATTTGAGTGTATTCCTCACATTTGTGAATCCTTTAGTGAATAAAAAACTGTCAATAAAATTTCAAGAATGTGTTCTTGGAAATCACTCTCACACCTTCCTATGAAGACGTGAGAATGGCTTTGAACAATTCAAAGGTTTGTAGATAAATTACATATAATTAATTAAAGTTTGATTTATATTAGTAACATGCTTTATTGTTAGGGAAATTCTAATATGCACACTGTGCACCTGCACACGTTTTTTTTTTTTTTTTTTTCTTTCTCTTTCTTCTGACTTTTTCTTCTCATTTTTTCCCCTTTCTTCAATGGCGGGACTGCTATCACTCCACCCAAACCGAAAATCACTTCCAACCCAAATCAGAAGCGTCAGAGTATTGTCACGCAAACTTTCTCAAATATTTCGTTGTGCTTCCTCTACATCGTCGCCGCCTGCAACAATGCCCCGCCGCCGCGTCGATGTCTGTAATTCGACTTGATCTGGTAATTCGATTTCATTTTAGAATTCGATTTAATTCCATGAATTCGAATCTGGAAATGATGTATGGTTTGCTGCATAAGATTAAGATGCCATAGATCTCTCTCTCATCTCTCTCTCTCTCTCTAAAATTGAAGAAAAAATGTATGGTGTATGGAGGCGGTGCGAGCTTGCCATTCGGCATATACTCCATCACCAAGGCCTTAAAATCAAGGCTGGAGCAAGAAGTTATAACCTTAACGATATTTCTATGGCGTATGGTGTGCATGTGCATCATATTGCATTATATATCGAAACTCTTCATTGCGCCCTGTACGTCTAAATTGAACCTTAATTGCAACAACTGGATCATCAAACTCTCCCCTGTATACTGACCCAAAGCTAAGAAAGAGAAAATGGATCTCACAAGATAAGACAATATATTTCTCAAATGTATGGTGTATGGAGGCGGTGCGAGGTGATAAGATAAGACAGTATATTTCATAAATCTGTTTTTTTTTTTTTATATATATTGAAAAGTGTAATTTTTATTATTGAAAAGTGGTAGATATTTTAACTGAAAAGTGTAATTTTTATTATTGAAAAGTGGTAGATATTTTAACTGAAAAGTGAAATTTTTTTATTGAAAAGTGATAGATATTTTAACTGAAAAGTGTAATTTTTATTATTGAAAAGTGGTAGATATTTTAACTGAAAAGTGTAATTTTTATGATTGAAAAGTGGTAGATATTTTAACTGAAAAATGTTAATTTTTATTATTGAAAAGTGGTAGATATTATTATTGAAAAATGTTAATTTTTATTATTTAAAAGTGGTAGATATTATTATTGAAAAATGTTAATTTTTATTATTGAAAAGTGGTAGATATTATTATTGAAAAATGTTAATTTTGATAATAATTGTAGTGTTAAAATTATTTTAATTAACTGAAAAATGTTAATTTTTATTATTTAAAAGTGGTAGATATTATTATTGAAAAATGTTAATTTTTATTATTTAAAAGTGGTAGATATTATTATTGTAAAATGTTAATTTTTATTATTGAAAAATGGTAGATATTATTATTGAAAAATGTTATATTTTTTAGATCACAAGGATTCGAACCTGCGACCTCATACCCATCTTGGATTGGTGTAACCATTGACCAATCATTGCCTTATTGTTAATTTTTGTTTTTCTGAGTTCATAAGTGTTAGACATGTGCATTAGTGTGCCTCTTATTGTTATATCATATTTAGATTGAAGTAATTTCATTGGAAGCCACACCTGAGGAAAGGGAAGAACATTATTTAAAAATTTACTTCGTATTCGAGAAGCTTAATGATGGTAGAGCATCAAATATGGAAGAAAGATTATCCTTCCAAAAGAATGAGACAAATAAAACATCAGCGGAATCAAAGGATAAAGATGTAAGTATACTTGTTATATTTTTTGAAAATGTAATCTTCAATATGTATTTAATTGGTAACTTATGATATACTTATGCATCGCTCTTCTACTATTCCAAATGTAGTGTCTGCTACCCGACATCAACCAACTCAATTTAGTGTTTTGAGTCAAATTTTAGAAGCCATAATTGGGTTCGATAAGAAGGTTGATGCTCTCAACAAGAAGGTTGATGTTCTCGACAAGAATGTTGAGATGACAACAAAAATAGAAGAGGAGAAAAAATATGTTGATGAAGTAGATGGTGTCGTTAGACACGTATCTTAAGGCTGAAGATAATAGTGTTCACATGACGGATCGTGTTTTGGAGACAACAACTACTAAGGATCAGTCTTTAGTTTTGGAGACAACCACTAATCATGCTTTGGAGACAACTCCTACTATCAGACTTTAGCTTTGGAGACAACCTCCACTAAGGATCATGCTTTGGAGACAACTCCAATTGGACTGAGTGATAATGATCGATCGTCAACAAATAATGATGCAGGTTTGTGTTTTAATTTGTATGAACAAAGTTGATTGGAGTTTGTGTATATTGTTGATGGAATTTGTACTCTTATTGTTATACATATTCTTGGTGTGCATATATTAGCAGGTTTGTTACGTCGTGGCCTCAGAACGCGTAAACCTGGACCATCTAACTGCACGCCTAACATTGATCCTTCAAAACGAAGAAAATTAACAAACATCACACAATTTGATCCATATAGAGTTGTTGGCATGGAAAAGAAAGAGGTGTTTGATAAATGACTAGAAAAAGCTACAAACAGGTAATAATATGTGCAAATAAATTAAAATAAAAGTTATATGACATTTTATATTTTTAAAAGTTTGTTGTTATGTGCCTAGTGAACAATTAAGTCAATCATATTGCTATGTGGGGAGAAAGTTCTATGATTAGTTTATATTTATATTAAATTACAATATTTATTTTATGAACATTTTAACGTTTAATTTGTTTTTTTACATAATATATTTTAAATTTAAAGTTTGTCTAAGTATAATTTTATGATTAAATTTATTTATTAAATAATTGCGAATAGTCGTCATGAGGTCGAGGATTCTAAAAGGCTAGATGTTGAGGAACTAAGACCAATGATCAATAGGTACAACCCATTTGCACAACAATTTCGAAATGCACGAGAACGTATTCATTGTTACTAAACTTGGAAATCATGTTATTGAAGGACAAATACTTTCTGGAAGAGATGTTGGAAGTAAAGTATTCATTCCAAAAATGACATTGAGTGTTTCAAATGACACAACTCCTGTTAAGTTTCGAAGAAGACAATTTCCTATTTTATCATGCTTTGTCATGACTATCAATAAAAGTCAAAGTCAGTCCCTGTCGACCGTAGGCGTCACACACGGAAAGTTAGTTATATGCTGCAGTCTCCAGAGTGAAGAGCAAGAAATGATTGAAAATCATTTGTCTCGATTCAAATGGAAAACCATGCAATCATACTACAAACAATTTATAGACATATTTTATAATGCAATTACTTATTAAATTTTTAATATATTAAAAAAATATTATAATATATAAAAATAAAAAATATAAATACAATAATATATAAATTCAAATTTGTAGAAATGTATATGTTATAAATATATTATAATAAAAAAAGTTTAATTCTCACATACTCTAACAATGAAAAAGATATAAAATTATTATTTTAATAAATCGACCTTAATATAATATTTAATGTTATTATTTTAATAAATCGACCCGCGTAAATGCGGGTATAGTGCTAGTTGTTGATATATGCAAAAATCGATTTCTAAGTCTAAAACAATTACCATCTATACTATGATTGACATGCCAAATATATGTAAAGTATGTGTGGCTGTAAATATATACCAAGTGATTTAACCTATTTATAATGTCGGTCTATTTAAAGACCTTATAAGCTAACATGTCGGTCTATTTAAAATTATGTATTGTAATTTTAAAAAAATATATATGTATTGTATAGATGCATTTACAGTATTGATATGGAATCCACCAATTGCATAAACACCTCATTATATTTCCTTAATCATTTAATATTAGTTTAGGTAATAACAATAAAATAAAGAAGAATAAATATAGTAGCATATTTTACAATTTTTATAATAATTTACCATAAATTCTCATGTCACAATTAATTAGGTAACTATTTTCACAATTTTCATAATGCTTCTCACGCTACAATTTTCATAAAATATTACAATAATATTTTCAAATCTATAAAAGAAACCAACTCACAACTCACTTGTACGTCCTCCACCAACTCAAGAAACCAACTCACAACTCACTTGTACGTCCTACTCCTCCACCGCTGTCTGTTTTGCCTTCCTCTACCGTTTTTGTTAGTCTGCATCTCTGTTTTCCAATTTGTTAAATCTCTATTTTTTAATTTTTTAGCAATAAATCATTTTCTTATTTTACATTTCAAATCGTTTTTCAATTTGTTACTGTTTTTCAATTTGTTAGCAATGAATCATTTCCTTATTTTACATTACAAATCATAATCTTCTACATGCTCCACCGTTGCCTGCTTTGCCTGCCTTCCTCCTCCACAGCTGCCTGCTAAAACGGCTTATTTTCGTGGGTGGGTTTTGGGGTCGTTGCCTGCTTTGCCTGCCTTCCTCCTCCACAGCTGCCTGCTAAAACGGCTTATTTTCGTGGGTGGGTTTTGGGGTACGACTCAAGCGGACGAAGTTGTGGACATCAAGAGCCAAGTTAGAAATATGGATATTAAAATACGTGCAGCAGGTACTCGTAATGGGGATATTTCTCTAGATTTAGTCAATTTTGTAGAAATGTGCTACTCGTATGGGGATATTTCTCTAGATTTAGTCAATTTTGTAGAAATGTGCTACTGAAGCTTTGAAGTTATGGGTAGTTGTTGTTAGGCTATGAAGTCTAAAGTTTTGATTTGATGGATGTATGTTCATTTTTTATTTTCATTTTTTATTTTCTGTATGGCAGCTTTGATTTGATTTGATGGATGTATGTTCATTTTTTATTTTATGTGTCGCGTTGTCAGTCATTTTTTATTTTCTGTATGGCGTTGAAAAAGTTCATCCAAAGAGAGATTTTATGTATGGGGTTGTCAGTCATTTTTTATTCTCTTTTGAGACTTTCGCTCTCAATTTGGATACCTTGAAGAAAAATAAAATAAACCAACCCACAACTCACCTTGGACGTCCTCCACAAACTCCACCAACTCACAACTCACCTGGACGTCCTCCACCGCTGCCTACTTTGCTTTCCTCTACCGTTTTTGTTAGTCTGCATCTCCATTTTCCAATTTGTTACATCTCTGTTTTCCAATTTGTTAGCAATGAATTATTTCCTTATTTTACATTTCAAATCGTTTTCCAATTTGTTATTGTTTTTCAATTTGTTAGCAATGAATCATTTCCTTATTTTACATTTCAAATCATAATCTTCTGCAAGCTCCGTTTGCCTGCCTTCCTCGCCGCTGCCGGCTAAAATGGCTTATTTTCGTGGGTTTTGGGGTACGACTCAGGCGGACGAAGTTGTGGACATCGAGATCCAAGTTAAAAATATGGACATTGCAGTACCTGTGTAGCACGTACTCGTACGCTTGGGCATATTTCTCTAAATTTAGTCGATTTTTGTGGAAATGTGTTATTGAAGCTATGGGTAGCTGTTGTTAGGCTATGAAGTCTAGAGTTTTTATTTGATGGATGTATTTTCATTTATTATTTTCTGTATGGATGTATGTTCATTTTCTATTTTATTTATCGCGTTGTCAGTAATTTTTTTTTTTCTGTATGGCATTGAAAAAGTTCATCCAAAGAGAGATTTTATGTATGGCTTTGTCAGTCATTTTTTATTCTCTTTTGAGACTTTCGCTCTCAATTTGGATATCTTGAAGAAAAATAAAAGTAACCAACCCACAACTTGGACGTCCTCCACCAACTCAAGAAACCAACTCACAACTCACTTGGACGTCCTCCGCTACCTGTTTTGCCTTCCTCTACCGTTTTTGTTAGTCTGCATCTCTGTTTTTCAATTTGTTACATCTCTTTTTTCAATTAGTTAGTAATGAATCATTTCCTTATTTTACATTTCAAATTATTTTCCAATTTGTTACTGTTTTTCAATTTGTTAGCAATGAATCATTTCCTTATTTTACATTTCAAATCATAATCTTCTACATGCTCCACCGCTGTCTGCTTTGCCTGCCTGCTTTCCTCCTCCACCGCTGCCTGCTAAAATGGCTTATTTTCGTGGGTTTTAGGGTACGACTCAGGCGGACGAAGCTGTGGACATATAGAACCAAGTTAGAAATATGGACATTGAAGTACCTGCAGGTACTTGTACGCTTGGGGATATTTCTCTAGATTTAGTCAATTTTGTGGAAATGTGATATTGAAGCTATGGGTAGCTGTTGTTAGGCTATGAAGTCTGTTGGGCTTGGGCCCTATTGTTGTTTTGGCCCATGTGGTAAACCTTTAGGCCCACTCCATTTGTTTGCCCTAGGGCTGTTTGGCAGCCATACAAATACACTACAAGTCTCTCTTCCTTCTTTGTGACATTAAAAGATATAGAGAGAAGAGTGTGAGACTTGTGTGGGTGTTGTGCTACCCAGTCTTAGTCTTTTGGTTATTCTCTCTACTATCCGTATAGATCTGATACTCAGGTGACCTGAGCCCGTTCCTATCGGAATACTCACCGGAGTTGTTCAATGGAGACGACGAGGAGATCCAAGAGTGGTATCAGAGCCACGGGTCGTCGTTTGCCGCCGTCTCTGTGACGCCACCTCTTCCGGTGGCGGAACCCTAGCCACCGCCGTCGAAGCTTCTCGCCGTCGCCGCTCATCCCAGCAGTGCCGCCACCGCCGCCTGGACAAAACCGTCGCGTCGCCTGCTGCTGCCCTAAAGTCGTCGCCGCTTCCCTGCTGTCCAGAATCGTCGCTGCGGCCGTAGGTAAGTTTTTTGGAGAGAAGTGTTATTTTATCCATTTCCTCTCGTATCGGCCGCCACTCTGCAAAAGGTAAGTAAAGGTAATAGTTAATTTATATTAATATATCTTAGTTAATTCTGTTAGACTAAGAATATTTAATATATAATTATTTTGATGCCCAGTAGATTTGTTTAAATATTTTTTATAATTATTTAACCTGTGTTTTCAAGATTTAGACAGATTATTGTGCCTTGAAGTTTCGCTTGGTGAATTGCGACTCTTACCTAGGGTCTCGCTCTGGTAAATTGGTTGTGACCTCTCGTTTACTGTTTTCGTAGCGTAGCCCCTGACCGGGGATTATTTGCTTGGGATTTTGGTGCTGTAGATTTAAGACTTTGTGATTGATTTATATATTTGTTATCTCTGTTTTGTGGTCTTGATTTTGGTGACATGTGTGTGCCTGCTTCCGCTTGTCATTTACAGTTTTTTACTTGCATATTTTTGTGATTTTTTCTTTGGGCTCAAAGCTGTGTAAACAAATGGTCAACCCTACTTCTACGTATGTGTTGGTTCCCTTTACTGGAAAAGGTGATTTTAGTATCTGGCAACAGAAAATGGAATGCATCCTAATCCAGCAGAATGTTTACGCAGCCGTTGACCATTGTTATGAGGATGATGAAACTGATAAGCAGAAAAAGGTAATGAATAGACATGCTTTATCTTCCATAATCTTGCATTTGTCTGATTGTGTGCTGAGAAAGGTTGGTGTGATGAAAGATGCTAAAGAGTTATGGGATAAGTTAGGAAAGTTATACACTGAAACATCCTTGCCTAATAGAACCTTTTTACTTGAAAAGTTCTTTAGTTTTAAACTTGACTTGAATAAGGATATGGATGAAAATCTTGATGTGTTTACTAAGCTTATTCAAGATATCAAGCTTACTGGTGATAAGGGCATTGATGAATATACCCCTGTTGTTTTGTTAAATGCTATTTCTGATACTTATGTTGATGTTAAATCTGCGATTAGGTATGGTAGAGATAATTTCACTCTTGATACTGTCGTTAATGTCCTGAAAAGTAAAGAGCATGAATTAAAACATGGTGGGGGTAGTAGTCCTTCTGGTGAGGTTATGCATGTTAGAGGGAGGGGTGGTAAGAAACCCATGGTAAACCTTGGATTAGAAAGTGCTATAATTGTGGTGACCCCAGTCACAAGATTAATGAGTGCACTGAACCTAGAAGGAACCAGAAGCATAATAAGACATCTCATGCTAATCGTGTTAATATTGCCACTACTGATGAAGGTGATGAACTTGGTGATGTCTACTGAGTTTTTGTGTACTTTGTGTGTTTCTTTGGTGTCTTTGTGGTTATTTTCTTTGTGGATTTTCTTTGTGCTTATATCTTTGTGTTGCTCTGTGATTTCCTTTGTGATGCATGAGCAGATGATGGGTTAGTGGAAAGGTGGGGAATGGTCTCATGTTTATATGTATGTGTGTTATGCATGACTTCATACATTGTGGTTTCATGTTTTCCCCTACCCCATATACATCTAGTTGCATGTTTATTTTTTTCTTTGTGTTTAGAGATTATTCCTAGTAAGGTGGAGTGATTTTGTATTTGTGATTTATGTGTACTTTATGATATCATGTCTTTGTGCCTTTGTGTGAGTCTTTGTGAGTGCTTCGAGTGAGGTGGAGCTTGTCTTTGTGTGCCTTTGTATGAGTCTTTGTGAATGTTTCCCATGATAGCTTATTTTGCATTTATTGTTATTTTATGCATGTGTTGTGTGTGCTATTTGTGTGTGGGAATGTGTGTGTTAGGCGATGATGACCACCTGCGAATTTCGGATTATAGTTGGGGATGGCCAAAAAGGTGGAGATTGTTGGGCTTGGGCCTATTGTTGTTTTGGCCCATGTGGTAAACCTTTAGGCCCACTCCATTTGTTTACCCTAGGGCTGTTTGGCAACAATAGAAATACACTACAAGTCTCTCTTCCTTCTTTGTGACGTTAAACTATATAGAGAGAAGAGTGTTAGACTTGTGTGGGTGTTGTGCTAACCAGAGTCTTAGTCTTTTGGTTATTCCCTCTACTATCCGTATAAATCCAATACTCAGGTGACCTGAGCCCGTCCCTATCGGAATACTCACCGGAGTTGTTCAACGGAGACGACGAGGAGACCCAACAAAGTCTAGAGTTTTGATTTGATGGATGTATGTTCATTTTTTATTTTATGTATGGCGCAGCAGCTTTGATTTTATTTGATGGATTTATGTTCATTTTTTATTTTATGTATCGCGTTGTCAGTCATTTTTTTATTTTTTGTATGGCGTTGAAAAAGTTCATCCAAAGAGAGATTGTATGTATGGCATTGTCAGTCATTTTTTATTCTCTTTTGAGATTTTCGCTCTCAATTTGGATACCTTGAAGAAAAATAAAAGAAACCAACCCACAACTCACCTGGACGTCCTCCACCGCTGCCTACTTTGCTTTCTTCTACTTTGCTTTCTGTTCCTCCTCGTCGCTGCCTGCTAAAATGGCTGATTTTGGGGTACGACTCAAGCGGACGAAGCTGTGGACATCGAGAGCCAAGTTAGAAATATGGACATTGAAGTACTGCAGCAGGTACTCGTACGCTTGGGGATATTTCTCTAAATTTAGTCAATTTTGTGGAAATGTGCTATTGAAGCTATGGGTAGCTGTTGTTAGGCTATGAAGTCTAGAGTTTTTATTTGATGGATGTATGTATGTTCATTTTTTATTTTATGTATGGCGTTGTCAGAAGCTTTGATTTGATTTGATGGATGTATGTTCATTTTTATTTTATTTATTGCGTTGTCAATTATTTTTTATTTTTTATTTTCTGTATGGAGTTGAAAAAGTTCATCCAAGGAGAGATTTTATGTATGGCGTTGTCAGTCATTTTTTATTCTCTTTTGAGCGATCTCAATTTGGATAGCAACTCACCTGCACATCCTCCACCAACTCAAAAAAACCAACTCACAACTCACCTAGACGTCCTCCACGCTGCCTGCTTTGCCTTCTTCTACCGTTTTTGTTAGCCTTCATCTCTATTTTCCAATTTGTTACATCTCTGTTTTCTAATTTGTTAGCAATAAATCATTTCCTTATTTTACATTTCAAATCTTTTTCCAATTTGTTTTTGTTTTTTAATTTGTTAGCAATGAAACATTTCCTTATTTTACATTTCAAATCATAATCTTCTACATGCTCCACTGCTACCTGCTAAAATGACTTATTTTCGTGGGTTTTGGGTTTGGAGTACGACTCAGGCGGACGAAGTTGTGGACATCGAGAGCCAAGTTAGAAATATGGACATTGAAGTACCTCATGTACTCGTACGCTTGAGGATATTTCTCTATATTTAGTCAATTTTGTGGAAATGTGATATTGAAGCTATGGGTAGTTGTTGTTAGGCTATGAAGTATAGAGTTTTGATTTTATAGATGTATGTTATTTTTTATTTTCTGTATGGCGTTGTTAGCAGCTTTGATTTGATTTGATGGATGTATGTTCATTTTTTTTATTTGTCGCGTTGTCAGTCATTTTTTATTTTCATTGTGGCTTGAAAAAGTTCATCCAAAAAGAGATTTTATGTATGGCGTTGTAAATCATTTTTTATTCTCTTTTGAGACTTTCGCTCTCAATTTGGATACCTTGAAGAAAAATAAAATAAACAACCCACAACTCACCTGGTCAAAAATAAAATAAACAACCCACAACTCACCTGGACGTCATCCACCGCTGCCTGCTTTGCCTTTCTCTACCGTTTTTGTTAGTCTGCATCTCTGTTCCTCTATCGTTTTTGTTAGTTGTTACATCGCGTTTTCCAATTTGTTAGCCATTAATCATTTCTTTATTTTACATTTCAAATTGTTTTCCAATTTGTTATTATTTTTCAATTTGTTAGCAATGAATCATTTCCTTATTTTACATATCAAATCATAATCTTCTACATGCTCCACCCCTTTCTGCTTTGCCTGCCTTCCTCCTCCGCCGTTGTCTCCACCGCTTCCTGCTTTGCCTGCCTTCCTCCTCCGTCGTTGTCTGCTAAAATTGCTTATTTTCGTGGGTTTTGGGTACGACTCAGGCGGACGAAGCTGCGGACATCGAGAGTCAAGTTCGAAATATGGAAATTGCGGACATCGAGAGAAGTTAGAAATATGGAAATTGAAGTACTACTCGTACACTTGGGGATATTTCTCTAAATTTAGTCAAATTTGTGGAAATGTGTTATTGAAGCTATGGGTAGCTATTGTTAGGCTATATGTATGTTAATTTTTTATTTTCTGTATTCATTTTTTATTTTCTGTATGGCGTCAGCAGCTTTGATTTGATTTGATGGATGTATGTTCATTTTTTATTTTATGTATTGCGTTGTCAGTCATTTTTTATTTTTTTTATGGCGTTGAAAAAATTCATCCAAAGAGAGATTTTCTGTATGGCATTGTCAGTCATTTTTTATTCTCTTTTTGAGACTTTCACTCTCAATTTGAATACCTTGAAGAAAAATAAAAACAAACAACTCACAACTAATGTCCTCCACCAACTCAAAAACCAACTCACAACTCACGTAGACGTCACTAACTCATGAAACCAACTCACAACTTACCTGGGCGTCTCCTACCGCCCCCACCAACTCAAGAACCCAACTCACGTCCTCCACCAACTCACAACTCACCTGGACGTCCTCCACCAACTCAAGAAACCAACTCACAACTCACCCACCAACTCAAGAAACCAACTCACAACTCACCCACCAACTCAAGAAACTAACTCACAACTCACCTGGACGTCCTCCACTACTGTGTGCTTTGCCTTCCTCTACCGTTTTTGTTAGTCTGCATCTCTGTTTTTCAATTTGTTAACAATGAATCATTTTCTTATTTTTCATTTCAAATCATAATCTTCTACATGCTCCACCCGCTGTCTGCTCAAATGGCTTATCTTCATGGGTTTTGGGGTACGACTCAGGCGGACGAAACTGTGGATATCTAGAGCCAAGTTAGAAATATGGACATTGAAGAACCTGTAGTAGGTACTCGCGAATCTAGAGCTTTGATTTGATGGATGTATGTTTATTTTTTATTTTATGTATTCATTTTTTATTTTCTGTATCGCGTTGTCAGCAGCTTTTATTTGATGGATGTATGTATGTTCATTTTTTATTTTCTGTATCCCGTTGTCAGTCAATTTTTTTTTTTGTATGGCGTTGAAGAAGTTCATCCAAAGAGAGATTTTTTATATGGTGTTGCCAGTCATTTTTTATTCTCTTTTGAGACTTTTGCTCTCAGTTTGCATACCTTGAAGAAGTTCATCCAAAGAGAGAGATTTCTTCTTGTGTTTCATTTTCTTCTAGTAATCTTTCCATGAAGGTGGAAGTTTACCCGCGATGGTCGAAACTTGAAAAGTTTCCAGAAATGGGTTCACCAGCATCAGCACATTCTGTGGCTATGTCATTTAACTTGTTGACCTGATCAATGATCGGTTGAGTATCAACCATCTTGTATTCAACATACTTGTTAACCAGAAATGACTTATTACGCGCATCTTCATACACACCTTCTTTTTAAAGCATTCCAAAGTTCCGCAGCAGTCTTATGGATGTGAAACACGTTGAAGAGTGTGTTGTTCAGCGACTGCAGAATGGTGTAGCCACAGATATAATCATCATTCTTCCACTTCTTTGTCTTCTCCTTAGCCGCAGCCTTTTGTTCCTCATTTGCATTAGAATTAGTGTCGTACTCCATTTTCAAACTCCAACGCTTGTAGTTGAGCCCGTTCAGTCTCTCGAGTTTTTCTCCATCATTTAGTTGTGCCTTCACCAATACCGACTCCATTGTAGAAAACTTAATACCTTTAAAATTGATGTATAATTGTGGGTAATCATGGATTTAATGATAGGTTAGGCACACCAAAAAACGATGTTATCTTTAAAGGTATTAATTCCTCCCACAACAGGTGTAAATGGTTCTCTCAAGGAATTAACCTTCCAGGATACAAAACCTATTCCACGAAAATTTGATAGTTACACTCTAACGAATTTTAGAAGCAGAAATCGACAAGTGTTTATAAAAACAAAAGACTTTGTAATAAAAAATAAAGACAGAAGCAGTTGCACAAAAAAAGGCTCTTCTTTTCAATAATGAACTATTTGCACTCTACAGTATTATAATTAAAGGTTGCAAAGATGAGTTACAATTCCACATCGAAAAGCCACAACTTTTGAAAAATGCAATGGGTTGCAATCCCACATCGAAAAGCCACAACTTTCTTAAAAGTGTAATGGTTGCAATCCCACATCGAATACTCGCACCTCTTCACTGAAAAAGTTTAAACTATTTAAAGCACATGAGTTATTCACATATTTAAAGCACATGAAACCGCTAACAATTGTTTCTATAAAAAATTATTAACTAATACAACAGTATGTTCATTTTTTATTTTCTGTATCGTATTTATTTTTTGTATTTTATTTACCGATTTATAGTATAAAATAAGGGTCAGTCTTGTATGAAATATTGCATACATGCATTTCAGTCATTCACACACGTGTTCTTTATAAATACACCCACAAGCTTAATTCACACACACATTTTTTATAAATACACCATCAAACTTAATTCACACACACATTTTTTATAAATACACCCACTGATAGCTTAATTCGAAATTTTTAATCCATTTATTTTACTCGTTTCTGTGATTTTTTTATCTTTTATTTTATTGTCGAACACGGGATATTAAATGTAGTAATTCAAATTGTAATATGTAGTAATACACATTATTTTATGTAGTAATAACACAAACTATTTATATAATAATACAAATTCTTTTATTTAGTAACACGTTTTTTCTAGTGTTTTTATTGATGTAGTAACTCACATTATAATATGTAGTAACATATATTATCGAATGCAGTAAACACAATAATCATGTTGTAATACAAAATGTTTTATTGTAGGATGATGCGAAAAATATTAGATCATTTGATAAAGTTACATATAGTAACAAACGTCTATTCAATGTAGTAATTCAAACTGTAGTATGTAGTAACATATAATTTTTTATGTAGTAAAACAAATTATTACATGTAGTAATAACACGATTTTATATAGTAATATTGATTCTTTTATATTTTTTTATTTTTTTATTGATTAATTAACCCACATTATAATATATAGTAACATATATTATTGCATGTAGTGAGATATATTATTGCACGTAATACAAAATAACATTGACCCATAATGATTAGTATTAAAGAATATTTAAAGAAATATAAAATATTTAAGGATTAAGGTCATCGTAAATTGCAGCGTCCGACCGCGGCCTAAGGTGATCGAAAACTGCTCGGAGAATACGACCATGTTCAATTTCTGTCAGTGGGTGCATTTATAAAAAATGTGGGTGTGAATTGAGCTGTCAGTGGTTGTATTTATAAAAAATGTGTGTGTGAATTAAGCTTGTGGGTGTATTTATAAAAAATGTGTGTGAATTAAGCTTGTGGGTGTATTTATAAAGAATATGTGTGTGAATGACTTAAATGCATGTATGCAATATTGCATATAAGTTTTTGTGATAAAACAATCACACAATCTTCTTTCCCTTATTATCTTGTTCACATTTTGAAATCAAATTAAAGCAAACATATTTTGACCAAGTCTAAACTATATATATATATATATATATATATATATATATATATCCAAGCACAAAGCAATAACAAGTATTACATAAATCTAACTAGCCAAAATTAAATCCTGCTCAAGCAACAAATATAAATAAGACTCTAGAGCGGTGGTGAAGAGTGGCTTATTATGACTGTAAGTTGGAACGTTAATTTCTTTTCTTATAATCATTATATTTTAACGTTAATTTCTTTTCTTATAATCATTATATTTAATTTTAATGTCAGATTCATTTTGTACAGCATATTAACACTTCTTTAAATTACATAAGAGAACGAGCTGACCAATACCCAGAATTATTTGATCAACATGCATGCATTCTGGACACGTATTTTCTTGAATTTATGAACGAGACTGGTTAAATTCAATATGGTATCACCTATGCAAGCTTAGGGTCGTAAATTCATATACATTCCTTGTTGTGTAAATGAACATTGGATTAGGGATCGTAAATTCCTATACATTCCTTGTTGTGTAAATGAACATTGGATTGCGTTTAGTGTGCAAAAGTGGATGAGAATTATGAGATGGACTTACCAGCATAGCATGCCCCAACAACTTAATGGGTTAGTATGTTGAAATTCAGTATATTGTATGAGTTATATTTTTTCTCAATACTAACACTCATTTTTATGCAGATTTGATTGTGGCATGTTTTTTTTTTTTTGGAAAGTAAATGGTATTACGAGCAATTGGTACAAAAATCAGGCAGGACATCCACAAAATTTGGAAGCTCTACCCAACAGCGAGGACTCTCAAAATATCGAGAAGTCCTTGCAAGAGAGTGTGCTAGTTTATTAGCATTTCGACAAACATTAAGTATTTCAAAACCAGGGTTTGATACTAAGATTTGCTTCCCTTTGGTTCCTAGGTCACCAAAAGTCGTCTCGTTCCTGTGATGCTCCTTCCTTGAAAGTTCGTCTCTTGTTCTTTGGCTATCCGTTTCTACCTGCACTCGTGTGTACCCCAATGCGCTGGCCCACAACATGCCTTCGACAACACCCCAAATCTCTCCCTCCTCGACATCCATAATTCCTGGAACTGTCATTGTGCGTGCAGCTACAAAGTCGCCCTCATCATCTCGGATCACCATGCCAATTCCAGTCATCAAGTCCTCCTCAAAGAATCCGGCATTGACATTGAGCTTCACGTAATTTCGTTTCGGTTTATGCCAGGCCGTGCATCTCGGTGTCTCGGATTGGACCTCCCTCCCCCGTGCATGTAGCCATTCTGCAAGATAGCAATCGGCCCTAAACACGACTTGCCGCGGAGCCCACCGCGTTTGGTTCCATAAGACATCATTCCTATTCTTCCATATTTGCCAAGCAAGTGTGATTAACTTTCCTTCTGTTCCTTTTTCCATTTCGCACAGAAGACCCAGGAAGAGGGCAGTGTGATCTGTTGCCACTTCCGCTTTCCTCACAAATAGGTTCCATAAGCCGCTCTCTTGCCAACACCTTTTCGTAAATTCACAGTCAACTAAACTGTGCCAAACCGATTCGTCAACATTGTTACAAACTGGGCATGCTATCATTACTTCCATACCCCGTCTAACCAAGTTTGCTTTGACTGGAAGCCAACCCTTACAGAGCCTCCAGAAGAATTCTTTGGCTCGGGGAGGAGCCTTAACCTTCCACAGACGCTTCCACGGTGACTCCTCGTTCTCCCAATTGTCCGACACTATCCTCGTCGCCAATTAATATGCCGATTTAACCGAGTACCGACCATCATTTGAGAAGTGCAATATCATTTTGTCCTCGACTCCTGGTGGTGCTGGGGTGGTTTTCAGTATACTCTTGTAGTCATCTTCAGTGAACACTTGGCGAACCAAATCAACATTCCAGACTCTAGAATCTGGCACAAATAAATCGTTCACGGTCATGTCCTCAAATGTGTGGACAGGTGGTGTAGAGATGTGAAACGATGAGTCCCTTTTGAGCCAAGGGTCCCCCCATATTCGGACTCTCTCTCCCCCTCCAATTTTCCATCTCGTCCCCCGCTGCACCAAGTTTTTTTCTTCATGAATTCCTCTCCACGTGAAGCTTGGATTCGATCCCAACGCTGCATTGAAGAAGTCAGTGTGGGGGTAGTACTTTGCTTTGAGGATTCTGCTTAACATGGATTGCGGCTCTTCCACCAATTTCCATCCTATTTTCCCAATATCAGATTGTAACTTGTCAGATGTATTACTTGAAGGCCATAACTACACTTGGAGTCGGGGAAGAGGAACACACAATTTGATCGAGGAGCGCCTGGATAGGGCAATGGGAACCCCGAGCTGGCATCAACAATTCCCAAATGCCAAGCTTCTAAATCTTATTGCCCCTATCTCAGATCATAGCCCTATCCTTCTGGACACGGCACCGATAACCCGCATCCGTCGGCCCAGGCGCTTCAGGTTTGAGAACAAGTGGCTTGAGGAGCCTGATATCGAGAGAGTAGTCGATTCCAGCTGGAAAGGCTTTCGGGACTTTCTGGAGAGGAGCATTAATTCCGCGCCCGTTACCAGTTGCATTAATGTCCTCCTCCTCTTGGGAAGTCGGATTATGACTCTCGGAGCCGCGTTCGCCGCCGGTCCTGTTGCCGCCTTCCTGTCCATTGGCATTTTCCTCCCGCAGCCACTTATCCCCAGCAAGGGGTGGTTTTCGACGGTCCGGAGCCACCAAGAACGTTCCCCATTTCAGCACCTTAGTTTCAGATTGATCATCAAAGTGATCAGCGCAGAAGCTCAGTGTGTGGTCGAGTTTCCCGCAGTAGAAACAGAACAGTTTCAACCTCTCGTACATGAACGTCACCTCGGAGGATGTTCCATTAAGGAGGCGGAGGTTTCTAGATAGTTTGAGTGGTAGGTTGACATCCAGTTCAACCCGGATGCGCATAAATCTCTTCCATGTCGCACCCCGATTTGATGCGTCGTACTCAAGGAACCTTCCAATATAGTTTCCTAGTGCTTTACCCACACCTTCGGAGAAGTACCCTGCCGGGACATCGTGCACTTGTACCCAGAAAGGTACGACTGACAGTGGGATGAGGTGGGGGACCTCTCCCAAAGCGAGAGGTCGAAGGATTAGTATGTGGGATTCAATCATCCATGGTCCTCCATCGAGAACCCGCTGTAGATCCATCCGATGGTTGAATTGGATCAAAAGGCGGCTCTCGCCAATGTCTCTGATCATCACTCCTCGTCCTGGTCTCCACATGCCAGCCATTCTACGTCGGGCTAGATGGAAAGAGATATTGGGTTCCGTTAGAAACCGACCGATCAGGCATAGATCAGTATTTCCCACCGAGCCTTCCAGTTCCTCCTCTCCTATCAATAAGTCGTCCTCTTTCTCCCCTGATATATTGAGGTTCTCCATTGATAAGCATAAGATGAGTGTGAATAGACCCCAGGATGACTGTGAATAAATAAGCCGAATGGGGGATAAAATCCCAAGAGATCCCAAGATACACGCTGGACAAATCCAGAAAAATCCGGAGCCGATATGCAAGATCGGAAAAACCCGGCTCTCAACGGGGAGAGAAAATATTTAATTGTGGCATGTTTACTGTGAATTTTATTGAGTTTTTGTTTGATAAAGGAGTATTCGTTGTGATTACATTAAGGAATGTAGAAAAAAAATTAGCGTAAACATTTTTTCCCAACATTTTGATCCATAGATAATTTATTATTATAAATATGCATACAAGGATAATATATATATATATACTCCCTCCATCCATGAAAAGTAGTCCCATTAGAGTGGGACACATGTTTTAAGAAAAAGTAGATAAAGTAAGGGTATTGTAGGGTATTGTGGGGTCCATTGTGAATAAAGTAATTGTTTGTGAATAAAGTTGATGGCAATTTGAGTAATTAAGTGATGGTTGAGGGGTGATAGTTTCCAAAAAGGGTATGTGACTACATTTTGTGGACAAACAATATAGGACAAATGGGACTACTTTTCGTGGACGGAGGGAGTATATTGGATGTGCAGGATTAACAAAAGGGGATTGTGAGAAATTTTGAATAATTGTGTTTGGAATATTTTAGATTGTGAGAAAAATTCAAGAGTTGTGTTTTGAATATTTTAGATTGTAAGAAAACTTGAAGAATTATGTTTGGAATATTTTAGATTGTAAGAAAACTTGAAAAATTCTACAAGTTTTAATGTTTTTCTAGCATGCTCGTTTTGTTTAGAGAAATTACATTTGAAATATTTCAGCACGTTTTGTGAATTAAGGTGTTTAAATAATTCTAAGCAACTCTAAACAACACTGAACAACTCTACACAACACTAAACAACTCTACATAACTACATATAAAACAACTCTAAACAGCATTAAACAACTCTACACAACTAGATATAAAACAACTATATACAACCTTACACAAATATAAAACAAGACTACACAACGCTAAACAACTCTAAACAATTTTACACAACTAGATATAAAATAAGACTACACAACTCTAAAGAGAAAATTTCATTTTACGTCCTGTAAGTTAGGGCGAATCCATTATATATCCTTTAAATATTCATTTTATCAATTTACATCATTTTTAGTTCAATTTACATCATTTTGAGTCCAATTTACATCCTTTTATCGAAAAATTAAAAAATTCGCCGGATTGTGTATTTTTAATTGGGGCTTCCGACGAGTATTGTGACATGGCGCCACATGTGACGCCACATGTATAGAATTTGCCAACAATGCAAAAACAAAGAAATTAAAAATTGTCAACAATGAATTAAAATAAAATTAAACAGAACAGAACCATTAAAAACTATAGGACAAATCTGAATTAAAATTAGAAAGATTAAAATAATGAAGTGAACCAGGATTTAAGAAATGAAGAATTAAAATTAAAAAGTATTAATGAACTGAACTGAAAAATAAAAAAATTGCTCTCAAATCTCCCCAAATCATGAACCCTCGAGACAGAATAGAACGCAGAACAAATCACAGAAATTACAGATAAAGATGAACAAGTTTTTAATTTTTGAAGTGTCTGAAACCTTTGGAAGGGGCGAGTGCGTTTGGGATGGTGTGTTTCATTGGAATACATAGTTAACATGGAGGGTGGTGATGACAGTAAATACATGGAAGATTTCTGTGATTTTGTTCTATGTTCTATTCTTTCTCGTTGGTTCATGATTTGGGGAGATTTGAGGGCGATTTTGAAGGGACAATATTTTTTTTCACGATTCAATTCTGTGTTTTTTTAATTCACAGTTCATTATTTTAATCTTTTTAATTTTAATTTAGATTTTAATTCAGCTTTTCTTATATTCTGGTTCAGTTCATTATTTTAATCTTTTTAATTTTAATTCAGATTTGTCCTACAGTTTTTAATGGTTATGTTCTGTTTAGTTTTATATTAATTCATTGTTGACAGTTTTAGTTTTCTTTTTTCATGCATTTTTGGCAATTTTTATACATGTGGCGTCACATGTGGCGCCATGTCACAATACTCGTCGGAAGCCCCAATTAAAAATACACATTCCGGCGAATTTTTAAATTTTCCGGTAAAAGGATGTAAATTGGACTCAAAAGGATGTAAATTGATAAAGTGAATATTTAAAGGATATAAAATGGATTCGCCCTAACTTACAGGACGTAAAATGAAATTTTCTCCAACTCTAAACAATCCTAAACAATTCTAAACAACTCTAGACAACCTTACACAACTAGAAATATAACAAGACTACACAACTCTAAACAACACTACACAACTTTAAACAACATTATGCAATTCATATTAAACAACACTGTTGATCACACATAAGATGAAACAAAATGTGAATTACTTATTTTTAAGTGAATAAACTCTAAATTTGACACTTTAATCTTTAAAATGGTACACATAACATCTTATTAATGATAAACAGTGAGAATAACAAATTTTGATCACATAACATCTTATTGTTTAATATGAGATTATTTAATAGTATTGGACATTCAAAACTAAACAACACTATTTGATCACACATAAGATTAATAAACTTCAATTTTGACACTTTAATATTCAAAATGGTACAAATAACACATTTTTAATGATAAATAATGAGATTGTTTAATATATGGTTATTTAAATAACGAAGTTGTTTAGAGTTGTGCAGGGTTGTTTAGAGTTGTTTACAACTGTACAAGGTTGTTTAGAATTGTTTACAGTTGTACAGAGTTGTTTACAGTGGGACAAAAAAAATATGTTGTTTACAGTAGCAAAAAAAATTTGTTCACATACCAACAGATTAATATAAATCTGTTGTTTACAGTAGCAAAAAAAAAATCCCATGTAAACTTCATAATAAAAAAAAACAAATATCAACAGATACTTAATCGTTCACATACGATAATTAAAGTGGGACACCTAGTACAAATATTTAACCGTTCACATTCAAATAAGATAAAAATTAAAAACTACATATTCACTAACATAGTGATTTTCTTTCAACCAAACAGTGGAGCTCGACATGTTAATTTGTTGTGTCCTACCTGTCTACACTTGCTACAATGTTTTTTTTTAATTCCACAGTTGACGGCTCTCCAATTGACGATATTCTTCTTTTTTTTTTGAAAATTCACCAGTTAACAGCGCTCTTTCTATTTTACGACGACCAGGTTGTTGTCGTACCTCTAGTGGCAAGACATTCAGTTTCTTCATTTCATCAGTAAGTACCCATTCAGATTCATTCGGTGGAGGTGAAATAACATCTGCATAAGCTGCTCTCCAAAACTCAACCATATAATAGTCTCAACACAACAAGTACACTGAGTACTTCCTCTGCCTTGCTGCTGCTATTGCATGTGAACATGGAAAATGATCTAATTTGAACTTCCTACATGTGCAAGTGCCTTCTTCAAAGTTAACAATAAAATTTTTGGTTTCATTCATCACCACATAGCTCATTTGATCAATTGGTTCAACTTTAAGCCGTTTGACTCTATCAAGAGATTTACGCAACTTTTCTTCCATTGTTGGGGTTAATCTGGTGGTACAAGTTCGGGCTTCATTGCCTCTCTCGTGGAACCATTTTTGTAACTTTTTCTCAATACGCTTAATCAATTCAAGAACCGGACCCTGACGATCTTTTTTGAATAAGGAGTTCAAAGACTTTGCATTGTTTGAGGTCATGATGTTGTAACGATGCCCCTGAAAGTGTGATCTGGCCCATGTCTGAAAATCTGCATCATTAAGATAGTTCCAACCGGCTTCATTAGTACTTTGAATCTGATTCATAAAGTTGTTGAATTCTTCTATGGTATATGCTTCTGCTGCCCTCATGAAAAGTGAGTAAGTGTCACTTTTTTTTGTTTTGGTTCTCAAGTTGCCCTTTATATGATAAATGCAATGTCCATGACGTGCATTTTCATATACCTCAGCCACAACACTTATAAGACTTTGATGACAATCAGATATAACAACAACATCTTCTCTATCACCTGTCACTTCTTTCAATTTCATGAAAAACCAATGCCAAGAAGCATTATTTTCGGAATCAACAATACCCCAAGCAAGAGGATATAACTACTTATTTTCATCTTCACAAGTAGCAACAATCAAAGTACCTTTATATTTTCCACTCAAGAATGTGACATTCACAATAATTACGGGCCACATCGAAGAATGAAAACCACGAATACAAGCCCCAAATGCTAAGAAAAAGTATTTGAAACGACATTGACTATCAATCTCCAAATGATAAATGGTACCTGGATTATAAGTAAATAAATAAGTTATGAGCACATGCAAACAACTTAACATAATTATCCTCATGTGAATAAACTGTAAATTTGACACTTCAATATTCAAAATAGTACACATAACATCTTATTAATGATAAACAATGAGATTGTTTAAGATGATGTTTTTTAATAGTATTGAACGTTCAAATGATAAATGGTACCTGGATTAGAAAGAGACAAGTTATGTGCATAGGCAAACAACTTAGCATAATTATCCTCATGTGAACCCCTCAAACTTTCTAGAGCAGATTATTTGCACCTTCTTGCCTTTTGATAATTCATTTCTACCTCAAATGTTAGACGAACATCTTTTATGATATCTGCAGGTCGATAAATCTTCTTCGGTTCCTCAAAATTACCCTTGATATGATTTCTGATAATCCACGATCTTGCTTGTCTATGATCACTACGAGTCATAGTTATAGAACAAGTATGTTCTTCATCATACTTTCGAATTTGAAAGTAATTACACTCATTGAACTTTGTTGCTCGCAACCTCCACTTGCAATTTCAATCAATGCACACAATAGTGTAAACCTTTTTATTTGATTTTTTTACCTTGAACTCAAAGTTGTACTTCAAAGCAAGAATGTGAACATCACTTTGAAGGATGCAAATCAAAATCCATGGGTACAACAACCTGTGACGTACGACTATTTGAAGAAGAAACAAGAAGATCACGTGAGAGGTGGTTTTCTTCTCCACTATGTTGTACAAACTCACATCTAGGACTATTGGAAACATCATTTTGGGTTGAAATATCTGTGTTGATATCTGAAACAATCTCTAAAGTATTCCAATCCACACATTGATTTATTCCATTGACATCATTTTCTTGCACATCCGATGAAACTTTGTTCATCGTCTCATTAACTTCATTTTCTTGCACATGCGATGTAACTTTGTTCACCAACTCATTGACTTCAATTTCTTGCCCATCCGATGCAACTTTGTTCACAAGGGTAACATAAATGAAACAATAGTGACCTTGTTTGTTGAGACCCATCAACCATTGCAAATGTCTATCTAAAGTGATTTGAACTAGAACTTGAAATTCTTTTTTTTCAGTGAGAAGAAATCACATTTCCACATCATGCATCGAAGAATCAACATTGCACAAACTTAGTACTTCGGAATGAAGCTCTTTATATGTCATGTTCGAAGATATTGGAAGTCCTTCTGCATTATTACCATGATCACCCTCACTTCTTTTCCATTCCCATTGACAACTTTCATTGATAAACTCGCAAAAATAAATTGTGCTGACCCAAAATTGAGGCAACTCCATATCTACAATTCAATAAGAAAATTATAATTGTTAATAGTAGAATATTTAATAAAAAAAAACAATCTAAACAACCATAAACAACCACCATAAACAACATTAAATATCTTTAAACAACCACATTAAACAACCATAAACAACCACATTAAACAACCCTAAACAATCACATTACACAACTAGGGATGGGTAAAAACCCGGACCCGCATGAAATTGGCCCGCACGGGGCGGGTAAATACCCGGTCAAATGGGTCTCGGGTCGGGTAAATACCCGATCAACCAATACCCGTCGGGTATGGGACGGATAATAGTTTTGTATATACCCGACCCAACCCCGACCCGTATAAATATATTTAATATTTATATATATATATATATATATATATATTAAAACTTTATTTATTGTTTCTTTTTTTTTTTTTTTTTTGAATTTACATTAAATACCCATCCCTTTTCCCCTCCCCATGACTCGAACCCAGGATCTAAAGCCTAGGTAGTGGTGCTTTAACCACTTGAGCTATCCAACTTCGTCATTTTATTTATTGTTTCTCCTTATTAGGATTAATAAGTTAAAATTTAAAAATCAATTTGAAGTTACGCAACAGTATGCCACATCTTCCTCTTCTAAGCCTATTCCTCTTCTCACATACTGCCCCCAGCACGCCGCCGCGGCTCTTTCTTCTCTCTCACTTAGTTAAAAGTTAGTGTTACAACCCTCTTCTCCGATTTCACACAATATTGGATTCAAGCTTTTTCCCTTTTTGAGAAAAATTAAATAACAAATTAAGAAGTATGAATTTTTTTAATACTTTGGTTAAATACATATTTTTTCCTTATTTGATGCATACAATTTCTTTTCCTGTATATAAATTATACATTTTTAATTCTTTGGTTAAAGATTTTAAAACCATACTATTGAAGTGTTGAAGAAAACTGAATACAAATTAAACATTTTCAATAATTTGGTTAAATAAAAATAAATAAATAAATAAAAGTGGTGGGTCGGGTTTTACCCACCGGGTTCGCGGGTGGAACGGGACGGGTTTTAAGGCGGGGCGGGTCCCGAGTACAAAATAAATTCGCGGGGCGGGTCCTGGAACAGGCCATACCCTTCCCATACCCGCCCCGTTGCCATCCCTATACACAACCCTAAACAACCACATTACACAACCCTAAGCAACCACATTACACAACCCTACATAACCACATTACACAATCTTAAACAGCCCTAAACAACCACATTACACAACCTTAAACAATCACCTTAAACAACCCAAAAGGGAATTTTGGATGTAAATCTAAAAAAAAATCACTTGAATTTACTATGATAAAAACATCAAACAACAAATTTAAACAAAATAAATATAATATAAATATATTTATTACCTTCAATCCAACTTTCAATTACATCATGAGAAAAAATGGAAGAATTTGAGTGTAGAAATGAAAAAAAAAAAAAAAAAAGGAAGAATGAGAGATGAGAGAAGAGGGATTTGTTTATGTTTCTTACGGTCCCAGCTCCCAGCTTGTGCCCCCTCCTAGCTACTGTATTTTATTTTCTTTTTTATTTTTTTTAATTAATTTAATTTAAAATAGGCCATTTTTGTATGTTTTAAGTAAGTTTGGCTATTTTTTATAAAGCCTACTTTGACTAGGCCATTTTTGTATTTCCCCCCTTAAAGTACTAAGCTAGCCACATATAAACAAAGTGAACTGGAAAAGCAGAGTCAACTCCCAACGATTCCGGTTGTTGAGAAATACGGTTTAAGCCCTTGTAAATATTGTCCAAGACCGGGACGGCGAGGACAAATGACTTGCTTGTAGCCATAAGACTTGCAACCTTGAAAGTGCTTGGCCGAATCATATTTTTGTCCTCACCAGGAAAAACGAACGCGCAAAGCCAACATGCTAAGTAAGCAGCCAAGTATGTTTCCTCCCGTCGAATTAGCTCAATGTTAAGTGTCTTTAAAGAAGTTGCTTCAGCCGGAGACCACTGCTTGTAAGGTTCGAGTGCACCGGAAGGGTTGTGAGTGGACTTCGGACGAGAATTCTTCTTCTTCTCAATTCGTGCAAGAGCTTGGCGGTATTTCTCAGCCTTGCTCGACCAGAAGCCGGTCCATCGATCGATTACAGTTCCTTTGGGAATGTCCCCACAGAGCATATGAAAGGCATGAAACAAAGACCTGCAACTTCGCGGAAGACATAAATCCCCAATCTCATCCAAAAGCTCCGCTTAATCAAGTACCACTTGATCATACAGGAAACCGTGTAAAGGGAGCCTTGTCAATTCGAATATATCCCATAGTGAGATTGACACTTCTCCGAAATAAGTGAGCAATGTATTAGTAGACGGGCACCAAGCTTCACAAAAGGCCTTGATAATTTCAGAGTTGCAGTCATAGACTCATAGGTGAAAAAGGACGCGAAAACAGGGTTATAGATACCCGCTTGCTTAAGAGTGTGCCCACATCTTCTCAAAACATCTTCAGTCCATTCCCAGTAGCCCTTGATAAAACGAAACTCCTCGGAAAATTCTATAGGACCACTCCACTTAGTTGTACCCATGATTATACGTCGTCCCAATGTCGACAAGTGGTTTACCTCTCCTTCAGATTTTTTATGGTGCGCCGATTTGAGAATCCAAGCCTTCGATGACTTGGTTAACGAAATTTCTTTGGACCAACTCTCCATGAGAAGATCATCAGCTAAATGTGGCCAAGTCTTTGCAAAACTGCCAATGAGCGGCTCTTCAACAAGCAAACGAGTCTCCCTCTCCAAATGTTGATGTCTGTCATTAAGAATCACTAAATTACGAACTCTGAAAGCCGAAGTGATGTCCTTAAAATAAACCATGATGAGAGCGCAAGCCAAAGATGACCTGAAGAAAGCAAAAAAATGGGACGTAAAAAAAAACGTAAAATTGGTTGTATGGCCAATTCTAATAAACCCAAGCCAAATTATTTGGTAATTCTTCAAGGAGAAAGAAAAGCAAAAGGGCCTCGATTAATATAAAAAAGGGTTGGGGTACATACCCCTCCAGCTTTGTTTAATACACTCCCCCTACATTTTTATTAAGCCAATTTTACCCTTTTACTAAATCATGTTAGATACAACCCTAACCATAATCCTAACCCTAACCCTAGAGTTAGACAGCCATCGCCGTCGTCGCCGTCGTCGCCGCCGCCGCCACCACCACCACCACATAAAATTTAGAAAAAAAAAATCTTACTATTTTTAAAAAACACCCTGGTCGACACTGGTTTGTCGACCAAAAACACTCCGGTCGACACTGGTTTGTCGACCAAAAATACTCCGATCGACACTGGTTTGTCGACCAAAAATACTCCAATCGACACTGGTTTGTCGACCAAAAATACTTTGATCGACACTGGTTTGTCGACCAAATTTCGAAAGAAAATTTTAAAAAAAATTGAAATTTTCGACCATTATTGATCGCCCAAAATCACTCTCGTCAACTGTAGGTTGCCGACGAGATTGTTTTTTAGCAACCACTAATGGTCGAAATTAAAAAAAAAAAAAAAAAAAACAAACCTAACCTGTTCTCTCTCAAGGCGGGGGCGAGATGAAGAGGCTGGAGGGCCGCGGCGGGGCGCTGGAGCGGCGCCGAGCGTTAAGGGCGGGCGCGGGCAGGCCGCGACGGCCGAGGGGTAGCCAGAGCGGCGGCGAGCGCGGGGGTTGGCTGCGACGGTTGAGGGATAGCCGGAGCGGCAGCGAGCGCTGGGGACGGGCCGCGACGGCCGAGGGCGAGCTGGAGGCGGCGTCGAGCGCTGGAGCGGCTGGGGAAGAGAAGAACTAAAAAAAAAAAAGATGGGCGGAGGCGAGGAGGTGAGGAGGAGGAGAGGAGGGCAACGGCGAAACAGGCGGCGGTGGTTGAAAAGAAGGAAGAGAAGTGTGGGAGGAAAAGAGAAGAATGAGGAAGATTAGGGTTAGGTATCTATAATATTTTACTAAGGTCAAAATTGGTATTTCATATATATATTGAATTAATAAAAATGTAGGGGAGTGTATTAAACAAAGCTGGAGGGGTATATACCCCAACCCTATAAAAAAAAAAAAAAAAAAGCCCATTATTTCCAAGTCATATGCCAGGCTCAAATTAACAACTACTCCATGTTTTAAGGGCGCGGTTAAAGACACCCACCGACCTATTGAGGACACCCACACGATGAGGACACCCACACTTCCGATGAGGACACTCATGTGGAAAATCCGAGAGTGCCCTTCAAATTTCTTTTCCTCCTTCCCCTCCCTTGTTTTCGGTACACCCACCCCTGCCATCTTCCCCACTCCATCTCTCACCCACACTCCATTTCAACCTCCATTTCCATTCTTGAAGCACTCCATTTCTACTCTTGAAACACCGACGTCAAACAAGACAAAGAGAGAACACGAGCGCGTTGTTTTTTTGAGAAGAAGAGGAGGACGCATTTTATTTTTTCTTTTTTGCAAAAATGGTTAAAAGTTAGTTTTTCTTACTTATATATGAGAAGAAGAGGAGGATGCATGTTTAATTTAGGTTTTTGTTGATTGAAACATTGATTTTATTGTTGTAAGGTTTCATGATTTATGTTTTGTTTTTTGAATTTTGTGTTTTCATTAATTTGTTGATTAAGGTTGATTTTTTGTGTTATAAGCATGTTTATGTGACAATTTATCAATATTTGATGTGTTAGGATGGAAATAAATTGATGGGCATCTAATTGACATGGTTTAGGAAGAAATTAAACGTTTTTTTACTGGTTTTTCGAACATGGAGGAGGTGTCCGGAACTAATTTTCGAACATGGCTTGTTTATAAATTTCGGATGAGAACACCCACAATTTTTTATGCTTGGATGAGTACACCCACAATGTACGGGATAAATTTTCGAACAATGCTATCATGTTGGGAACAAATTTTCGAACATTGAGCATATGTTCGAAAATTTGTTCCCAACAGAGGGTTTTGGGTTGAAAATTCGACCAAGTAAAACACGCGGAACAAATTTTCGAACATTGCTATCATGTTGGGAACAAATTTTCGAACATTGCTATCAGGTTGGGAAAAAAATTTCGAACATTGAGCATATGTTCATTTTTTTTTTCGGACAAAGAATCGTTGTCCGAAAAAAAAACACGAACATGATCATCTTCTTCGCGAAACCAGACGCGAATAAGAGTTTTTTTCGATTCAAGCAAATGCCATTCATATTATCAAAATGTATGTCTTAAATGCATACTATTTAAACTAGATACCATTATAAACTCATATTATGCCAAAAAAAAACAAGATTAAACTAACAAAACACAACAAAACCCTACACATAAAAAAACTTCCATTTTCAAAACTAAAAAACCTTCAAAACATGTTAAAAAACTTAAAAATGAATATTTGGCACCCCCACAAGTCACTTTTGCATCACTATCAGCCATTTTCGAGGTCTTCCACACTGAAAATCGTTTTTACAATTTTTGGAAAGTTTTGGAATGAGAATTTTGATCGACCCTTCTTCTTCTCGCGATAGATACAGTGGTGGGTGTACTCATCCACAATTTTTTTTTTTAAATTTTCAAGGAAGGGTAAAATTGACAATTTACATACCCTTTTTTCAAAAAAAAAACTCTTGGTGGGTGTCCTCAATAGGTTGGTGGGTGTCTTTAACCGCGCCCATGTTTTAATGGTTTTGGGCCTGTTTTGATGAACTCACAAATGGAGTCCAATGCCTCAAAGGGTTTATTATTTCCCTTCTCCCCTAGCTCACGCAGAAAGCAAAAAAATTCCCTCATCTTCGGCCAAATTAAGAACAGCGCAGAAACCAAGAAGAACAAATTCATAACCTCAAAACCATCTTCTGCAGCCCCTGCCCGCGACCAGAAACTCACCGGCGCTGCGTCGTCTCTCTCCCAGGAATCGCAGCAGCCGCCAATCTCACATCTCAACTCGAATCTACCATCGACTGCAACTAGAAATCGAGTTTCTACCCGGCTGTCACTGCTGCAAGACGTCGCTTGATTCGCCCTCCTCCCCTCTGAATACAACATCACCACGCTACAAGAAAAACGCCTGACGCCATCAACCGTGCCCTAGTTCTTTCAAAGTTTTTGCAGAAAATATTTGCACACAACTTGTTCGAAGAAATGTCTAAGAGAGGTACTCAAAAGAGAATTCTGATTTTTTTCTCCTAAGAAGAACTACCCACCACATATGTTGTTTTCCTCTTCAATTTCGCGTTAACAAGAAAAGTTTCCTCATCAAATTCCATGAAATTTGATAGAGCAGCTCGTTGAGACTGCATCGAATGGAAAAGTAAGCCATAGTAAATCTTGAGTTGAAAGGACTCATACGTATACTGGTATACTGGCTTTGCAAATATTATATGAAAAAAAAAAAGATAAACGAAGTTACCTCTGATTTCTTGTTGCTGAATGCCTGCCTCCTTTTTTTATAGGATGATTTGGGGTCTGATTAACAAAGGAAAGAATTGAAATTAAAATTAAATCCCATCAAAATTGGAAAGAAGATCCCGGTGATTTCAAAGAAAGAAATTCGGTCAAGTAGCCCGGAAAAGAAAATTGTGTTAAGTCTAAGTAAGAAGAAGAGATGTAATATCTAGCCTCAAGAAACTCTCGGCATGTTGTTAAAAAAAAGGGCGCGGCTAAAGGCACCCGGATTTCCTATGAGTACACCCACGGAGAATTTTTTTTGTCCCAAGATTGGTGCGAAAAGACGTTTTTACCCCTCCTTTAGTTTTTTTAAAAAAAATTTAAAAAAAGCCGGATGAGTACACCCATCTATTCCATTCACACGAGATTCATCATTTCACATACGAATCATTCCGGATTCCCACCATCAACACCAAAACATCAAAAATCCTAAAAATTCAAAATTTCAACAACAAAAATAAAATTTTCACATGTTCGAAAATTTTATCAAAACAAAACTGAGATGTTCGAAAATTTTACCAAAACAAATTTCAAAACAAATTAGATTTGTACGAAAAAAAAATTCGAACATCTTGTTCGAAATTTTTTCCAAAACAAACTCAAGTTGTTCGAATTTTTTTTCACAACAAACGCAATATGTTCGAAAATAATTCCCGAACTACTAAATACCCTAATTTTCCTAAATTTTCAAAACCCTAATTTTTTGAAAAACTGTAAAAATTGTAAAAAAAAAAAAAAAAACTTACCTTCGAACGGCAGCGGCGTGGGTAGCTGGGTGCGATGAAGGGGAGTGGGAGGGGTTGCGGCCGCGAACGGCCGCGAAGGGGAGAGGGAGGAGCTGCGGCCGCGAAGGGGAGGGGAAGGGACTGCGGCCGCAAACGGCCGCGAAGGGGAGAGGGAAGCGTTGCGGCCGCGAACGGGCGCGAAGGGGAGAGGGAAGAGCTGCGGCCGCGAACGGCCGCGAAGGGGAGGGGAAGGGCGGCCGCGAAGGGGAGGGGGAGAGGCTGCGGCCGCGAACGGCCGCGAAGTGGAGAGGGAGGCGTGCGCGGCGCAGCGAGGCAAAGGCGGCGGTGTGGGCGGCGGCGGCACTGTGCGAGCAGCGGCGTGGGCGCGAGCGGCGCCGTCGTCTTCAAGAGAGTGGAAGAGGCGGAGGAAATGTGTAGTTAAGGTGGGTGTACTCTTTTAATTTTGTTTTAATTTTGAGAATGGGGAAGATTTAGAGTTTTAATAGGAGGAAGGGTATTTTTGTATTTTCCACGTGAATGTTCTCATCCATTTTGTGGGTGTCCTCATCGTGTGGGTGTCCTCATAGGATCCTTGGGTGCCTTTAGCCGCGCCCTAAAAAAAATGGAGTAAGCATTGTTAAAAAAAGCGTTGGATTTAAGCCAACCAAACTCATAAACAAATCTGGGACGAATGGTGGGCTTCGACCTATATTGAGCCTAAAAAAATTATTGGGCCAAACAAAAAATGGACTTAAGTCAATTAAATAAAAATGATGCTGACACTTGGACAAATATATATTAAAATTAAATTAATATACTATTTAAATTTTTAGGAATTTAATTAAATTAATTCTCAAATTAAATAATTAAATTAGTGATATTTAATACACACGATACGAGCCGGTCAAATTATACGAGTATCGAAATACTCGTAATTGGTAAAAAAAAATATGGTTGACTTATCATATATAGAGGAAATCAAATAACATCTCTTAAAAAAGAGAAGGGGATTAAATTAAAGTCAATTAAATCGGCATTAGCCAATAAGAAGGTGTCACGCACGTGGCATGGTAAAGAGGAAAAGTCTTCACTTCTTCACCCTACTATAAATAGGGTCCTCCCTCATTCATTTCAAACACATAAGAAAGAGTTTCAAGACTCTAAAATTCTCTGCAGAGATTTAGAGCATTTTTTAGCATTCGAAGGAGCTTCAAAGGCGTCTTTCGTACTAATCATCCGAAAATGATGTTCGATCCAAGAGTGATCAACCCCTCAAATCGACGTTCTTCTCAAAAGCGTTCGTCATAAGTCTTCGAAGATTCAAAGACATTCTTCGCAGACTCTTGAAGATTCAAAGGAGTTTTTCGCGGGCTTTTGAAGATTCAAAGACGTCCTTCATGGTATTCAAAGGTGTTCGTCCGAGAACTCTCCAAATCAACATTTGATCCACAATAAGACGTCAAGTTCTTGGATAAACGTTACAAATTTTTAAATCCAATTGTGGTCAAGATCAAAGCGAGGATCACGCCAGTAAATCTTTCAAGTCAACGAAGGGAAGATTCAGAGGAGTAAAGTAGAGATTGTAAACCCGCAAATTTCTCGGTTTAATTCGAAATAAATAAAATTATATTTCAAATTCGTGTTTTTTTATTAATTACACGAAATTTGTTGTTACAACTTTTATTCAGGAAGGAGATTTAGGAAGTAAGTGTCCCGTAGATGAAGCTCAAGTATAATTTTTACTCTTTAGTAGTTTTTTTGTTGATGTAGTAACTCACATTATTGCATGTAGTAATATTTATCATTTTTCATCTAATGTGTTAAAAAACAGTATTTGATGTTGTAGTAATACAATATTGTTTCTTATAGTAATAAATTGTTTTTTATGTAGTAAAACATTTTTTATAGTGTTTTGTTGATGTAGTAACTCAAACTATTGCATGTAGTAAAACAATATTTTTTATATTCTTTTGGTGCAGTAACATAAATTATAGAATGTAGTATCACACATTCTTTCATGTAGTAATATATATAGTATTCGATGTAGTTGTAATATAAATATTTTCGATAGAGATAAAATAAAATTTTAAAAAATTGAAATCAAGAAAGAAAGAAAATAATTTATATTTTATGACGTGACAATGCCACATAAATGGTGAGCTCAAAAAATAAAGTCCACCAGCCCTATATCATTTCCGATTACTTTTAACCTCACACAAATATAAAGTAATTTATTTATTTACTTTATATATAAAAGTTTACAAAATTAGCCCTCAAAATTATACTAATTATTACATTTTTTTAATATGTTATGTTCACTTACCTATGAAAACTATGAAAATTATTGTGCAACGAGGGAATGAGTATAGTTTACAATAGGCATTATATTTTCTACTATACACATGAGATGTTGTGGTTGTAATATTATAAATTGCAATGAGAAATTGAGGCGGAAAACAACTGATATTGTTTAAGATCGATGTACAAGGTAAAATATACACACGATGAACCTGGGTACATAAGATCTACTCTAAGGGCTTGTTTGGTTTGTTGGATAGGATAGATATATTAGGATAGGATAGATATATTAGGATAGGATTTAGTGGGACAATTTGAAAAATTGATTTAAAATTCATGTTTGGATTGATGGATTAAATTTTAAATTTTAGTGTCAAATGTCAAAAATACCCTTTGACATTAAAAGATATATATGTGGCAAATTGTAATTACTTTAGTTGGTAAGGGCAGTATAGTCAATTAATCACATCATTTTTATTCTCAAGGACTAATTAACTCACCTTCCCTCCTAGACTAATAATCATGCATGTAGGTGATTAAGTGGAAAAATAATACCGGACCATAATTAATCTCGGGCCAATTTCTAACAAACCAAACATGGGAATTTCATGGATAAAATAATATTTTCTACCCAATCCAATAAACCAAAGGGGAATAAGGTATAAGATTGATGTACAAGGTAAAATATGGTTTTTACAATCCAGTAAAATAATAAAATTAGAAGATATAACTCTCAAAGGGGAATAAGGTAGACCACTAGACCTGATAAATCGTGTTATTGTATTGTGGTTTGTGTCGACATAATACGATAAACACAAAAACGACACGATAAGATATGTGCCCATTCAAACATGATAGTTTTTGTGTCGATACGATATGTTAACAACATGATACACGATATCTTGTGTCTACGTGACACAATACGATAACGACATGCAACACGATAACGAAATAATAAGAGAATAAATAAAATTTTAAAATTACATTTAAATATATAAAAGTTAAAATATTTACTTTAATATAAAAGAAAAAATATTATGTCATTATCATGTTGTATCAGGTCAATAAAAGGAATCATGTTTTTAACGAGTTAATGAGTTATCAATTAATTTTATCGTGTTTAACGGATCACATGAATCCAACACGAAATCTTGGTATCGTTATTGTATAGATATGATAACGACACAAACACAATAAAGTTAAATACTAACCCAAAATTATCATGTCAAATTCATATCGTGTCTAGAATTAACACTAGACCTATCAGAACGGGCTAACGGTGCGGGCCGATCCAAAACCCACATCAACCCATCATTTTGCAGGCTTCGGCGGAGCGGTCCACAGCGGGGACGGTTTGAAAAATAGTCAACCCAACCCAACCAATGGCGAGTGGCGGGCTAACCCACAGACTTTTTCATTAAATTTTTTTTTTACATGTATTATTATTATTATATTTTAAACACTATATAAACAATTAATAAAAAAATAAAAAAACAAAGTTTACATAAACTTAAAATTCAAACAATAATGTCCACAAAATAGTCCAAATAAATAAAACGTACATATAAAAGTTCATCAACGTAAACATAAAGTTATGAAATAGCGTCCAAAGTTTATCAACATAAAACATATAAGATATTAAAATAGTCATTTAAGTTCAAATACACAAACATTTTCTAAATTAAAAATCATATTTCATATCATCATCAAAGTTCTCTTCATTCCCTTCTTGTTCATCCATACAATTTTTAACGGCGTTAGACAAAGATCCTTCATTCAATATTAAAGTTGTCTTAGTACATGCACAATCCCCATCTATATATAAATCATAATAGTTGAATAGTTGAATATGAAAAATAAACATAAAATATGACTAAAATGTAATATAACTCACCAATGGATGCAAAACCGGCCATACAATCAATTGCGAGTGCAAATTAAAGATTGAAAATTTTCAGAAAACACAGAACTTTATACTTAGTACCCATATAAAAATTAAAAAAAAGTTTGCGGGTCAACCCGCCCCATCCGCAGTCCAACCCACCAAAATCCGTGACCCGCACGATTTAGACTGTACGGACTAAATGAGTTTTTAAATACTTAATCCAACTCACTATATTAATAGGTGGGGCGGGTCGACGCAACGGACCCAGTTCATTTTGACAACTCTAATTACCACCCAGGTAATAAGATATGCTGGAGGGGAGTGTTTAGGGCATCTCCAATGGGTCAAATACCCAATTTGCCACATATAATGTCCTCCAATGTTGTATTACTGTTGGTGGCAATTTGCCACAAATCACTTTTTTGTGGCAAATTTGTCACCAACTCAAATGTATACTCAAATTATTTTTTTGCTTATTTGTCATCCTCTAAGACTTTTTTCTTCGTTTATATTTTATTTTCATTTCTTATATTTCCTCCTTTCAATTTTATTATGCCCATTTCTCCAGGCACGAGTTTTAATGAATATTGATTAATTTATGTATAAAGTAGATAAGTTAGAGGTATGATGGGATGTTGTGGGGTCTATTTATAGGTAAGTGATTGTTTATGAATAAATAAGGGATGGTTGGAGGGTGGAGATAAAGTAGTGTGAATAGTATTATTTCCAAAAAGGGAATTGGCATAATAAAATTGAACAACCAAAAAATGAAAGTGGGAATAATGAAATTGGACGGAGGGAGTATTAATTTATTTAGAAATTATTATTTTATAGGAGCAATTATTATTTAAATTAAGAGTAATACATGGGTGCAATTGATTGTATCTATACATTTGGATTGTATCTATACATTTGGAATTAGACTCCAATGAATTGAGTCAAATATTGAGGTTAAAAATTAAATTGAACATTAAAATTCAAATGTATTTATACACTCAATTGCATAGAATTAAATTAAATAATGAAACAATTTAGAATTGTATGATTAACTATTATGTAATATTTAAAAATTGAATATATTTAATTGTAAGGCAACGTTATTAATTTAAATTATAAAATACAATAGAAAACTGAAAACATACATATTATAAATTTAAATTACAAAATACAATAGAATAAAAACATACATACTACGAATTTAAATTACAAAATACAATAGGAAATTAACTGAGAAAACAGAAACAGTTATGCAATTGAATTTGGTGTTTTTGTTTCATTGATTTTTTTTATATATCACTTTTTTTGTTTAATTAATTTAATTTAAATATAAATATGTACGTATTAGAGGATTGAAGATGGCGTTATCATCAATGGACACATAGCTCATGTTTTAAATGTAATGCTTTATAAATAAATTGTAGAGTTATTACATAATGAATCTAATTATAAGTCATTCCATGATTTGAGAGAATATTGTTTTTCATTTAAAATTATTTTTCGTATAAAATTTATTATATTTATAAAAAAAAAGGTCGAGCGGCAGTTGACATGGTTTTCAAGATTTAATAAATATATATATATATATATAGAATAATTTAATTATTAGTTCTTAGAAAAATAATTTAAGACGTTTGGTACCCTAACTAGTAACTAGAGCATTGTTTAATACACGAAAATGTCTCACACAATCCCTCTTATTTATGTGGAATTTTCTAACTAGCAAAAATAGAACATAAATTGTAATTGGATAATAAAAATTGCTCAGGTTATACTGTACTATAGTGCGAATCTCAAACTGATAACAAAAATTAAATGATAATGAAATAAAGACATACCAAATTTAAATCCGTCACAATTCGTCTCACACAAACCAAACCTTAAAATGCACAATACGGACAGCTACTCGTATCTTGAGAGCACTACCAAAGAGTATTATAAAACCAGCAAACTGGAATATAACAAAAACTAAATAAATCTTGATCTATTATATTAATAACAATAATATATATAGTCTTGGCAGAATATGGGGGGACAACTTAAGGAAATATACTTACACAGTAGAACAGAAGAGCATGACAACAAAAATATAACAGCTATGAGTTCCTGTACACAGATTTCTGATCCACCAACTTCCCTCCCTCGTACGTACCGTGCAAATTTCCCATGTCATTTGCAACGAAAAATGGTATACCTCGTGATGGATGACTATTTAGGCAAGGTAGTTGTATATTTGGGAGTTACTTTTGTCTCGTTCCAAGTACTCTCTGTCGATCAGGCTCTCGATCCGTTTCTTCAAGTCTGCCGGTTTTATTGGAAACTTGAGCTGTATTGTCCATAAAAGACCAGTCATTTCTACTCTATATAATCGTGGGATAATATCATTTTTGGTCCTTAAATTTTACTTCTCTTTTTTACCAATTTTGGCCCCTCTCACTCACTACAAAACTTCAGTAAGTACACATTTACTTCCTCATTTGATCCCACTCTTAGTTGCAACGGAATCAACTATTTTGGGGAGCTAATTGTAATTATTTGGGGGGTGCTAAATGTAGTATTTGAATATTATTAATTACATTTAGCACCCCCCAAATAGTTGATTTCGTTAGTAAACGGACGTCCAACTCCTTTGAATAACACCAATATACACAGACAAGCAGATGAGGAAGGGATGACAATTTTCATTACCTGCTGAAAGAGTTCAGTTATCAATAGAGTGTGACTCAGCACTTTTCTTGTCTTCATTATACGAACAATAGCAGCATCAACCTGTATGAATAGTAAATCAACATACTAGATTAGTACCGATATTGACAACCTTCATAAAACAAGTAGAGAATCTCCAAAATTTTTGAAAGAGAACTACTAGAAACAGACAAAAACTTATATGAACTTGGTTCACGGAAGTTTTATGGTGAACTCTGTATACTATTTAGCATACGAAGTATCATAAATTAAGCATTTTTTAAAACATGATACTTCTTATGCCTAAGTATTACTTTGCATACTAAAGAGTATTGCTTTGAAGAAGAGAGTTGAAGGGAACCTGATATTGACGGTCTTGGAATACCCTTTCCGTAGTGCTTGTATTCTCCTCAACTGTTTCCTTCATCTGAATCGCATTTACCTGCTCATAGCGTAGGTCACCCATTTAGTACCGATTAATCTACTAAGACCATTATTAGCAATCAAGAGAAGACCCATTCTCTCACCACATTTGCGAAATTTACCACATGAAATTTATTCAGGCTTTAATTGCAGCTAAAATTACAACACTTGAGTTAATTGCAGTCTAATCTAGACAATTGGATAATAGCAAATCAATCACCAATTTAAATATTTTTCACAATCGAGTCTTACAGGCAGCCACCCTCTTGCCCAAAGCTGACGCATCAAGTATATTTTGCTATTAAACATAGATTCGACTAGGAACCTGACTGGGAAGTTCGGAGTGCAAAAATTATTTAAACGGTGATGATTTGCTATTATTCAACTGTCTAGATTAGACTGCAAAAGTCGTGATTTTAGCCACAATTAAGCCATTTATTTATGCAAAAGATCATTTTGTCATTGAGATAACGAGGAATACTACCTTTATACGATATAGAGGAGCAGTAAACTGATCATTAAAGACAAAGGTGTCATCATCTTCCACATCTCTTCCTTTAGGCATCTGCAACAAAATTGTTATAAAGAGGATATTAATTATCAGACAATCAAGGAAATAAATAGGAGAAATGCCCACTCACTTTCTGAAGAACACGAAACTTTCCACATGCGAGGGACTGCAAAGTCCTCCTCAGCTCTTTATCCTCAATACTGGTAGATTCCTTCACATCTTGGAAGCTTAGCTTTTGTGCATCATTGAACAGCATCAACACAACAGTCTTGATTCACACAACACCAAATGCAATAATATGTTAAGACAAGGTCCAACCAAAATATTAAATGTAAACTTATGAGGCTAAATTGCTGCTAATATCGCCACCTAATCGCAAATTGCAATCTAATCTAAACTTATGAGTTTTAGCAAACAAAACCTGAATTTAAAAAGAAATGCAATTCAAACTTTCAGGCAGATTGAATCTTGCCCTTTTCTAGGCTGAACGACGTTGTTTGGGCAGTAATTAGGGCGAACAGCATCAATTAGAGTTTAATTGTTTCCAACTAGGGTAGTAGGATGACACGTCGAAATGGACAAGAGTCGATCTGCTTGGAAGTTCGAATTGCAATTTCTTTTTAAATTGAGATTTTATTTGCCAAAACTCGTACGTTTAGATTAGATTGCAATTTTAAAAGGAATAATTGCTGCTAAAATGACCACCTTTTCGTAAATTGGAAATCCAGATTCGTGGAATGGACAGTCTTGCCAGCAATAAGGAGCTCTGGTGGAATTATAATCATTTGGGACTCTAAAAAAATTACCGTAGATGACAGCTGGATGGGGGTCTACTCAGTTTCAGTGAAAGTTAAGCTAAAGGAGGATAGGTGGTGGTGGTTCTCTTCAACCTATGGTCCTAATATAGCTAGAGACAAATCAGATTTTTGGGACAAATGAGCAGGGTTTAGTGTTTTATGCAAACCTTATTGGTGTGTGGGAGGAGACTTCAACGTGATTAGATTTCCGGGAGAAAAGGATTTGAATCGAAAAAACACAGCTAGTATGACGAACTTTGATGCACTTATCTCGGAGTTGGAACTTCAAGAACCTGTTCTTCAAAATGCAAAATTTACATGGTCTAAAATGAGGGTCAACCCAGTATGCTGCAGATTAGACAGATTTTTGGTTGCGTAAAGGTGGGTGGAACTATTTCCTTCTTTTAAGCATGAAGCCTTGCCAAGATTAATTTCGGATCATATCCACTAAAGATGTCATTTTGGAATTCAATTGCCATAAAAATCTCAATACTTTGATTCAGTTCGTTCTCAATACTATACAGGCGTACTTCATGTCTTTATTTAGGATCCCAGCCGGTATTGCCAAATTAATTGAGAAGAAGATGAGGGACTTCTTATGGGAAGGTGTGATGTAGAGCCGTAGTAATCATTTAGTAGCTTGGGAGACTGTGTCTCGACCCAAAGAAGTTGGGGGGTTGGGAATAGGGGGATTCTCCTTACGAGTAAAGCTTTGTTAGGTAAATGGTAATGGCGCTTCTATGATGAAAGTGAATCGCTATTGGCTAGAGTGATTAAAAGCAAATATGAGATACAAGAGAACGGGTGGGATACCGGACTGGCGTTTCGGAGCCCATGGAAATTCATATCTCATGTGTATCCAACTTTTCTGCGGTCGGTGGAGGTTGAGGTAAAACAGGACAATTTGGTCCGGTTTTGGAAAGATGGGTGGTTAGGTAATTCCTTTTAGTGTAGGAAATTGTTTTGTTTGTTTTCTGGTCACAATAAGCCTATTAATTTCTTTTTGTCTAATTATGATCAAAATGCATATCCTCTGTCTTGGAATTTTCACTTTTATAGGAATTTAAGGGATCGGGAGATCAACGAGTGTGGGCAGCCCATTGAATGTTTAGAATCTGTCAAAATTATGATCCGTCGGGGGTTTTCTCGGTCAAATCATTTTTTATGTCTTTGTGTCTTGATAATAAGAATGTTATTCCTGTTCCTTTGTTTCAAAGTGGTTGGGAAGGCTCTGGTTCTGAAGAAAATTCAGATTTTTCTGTGGTTGATTGTTTTGGGAAAGCTGCCTACTTGTGATTATATTAAAAAACGATACCCTGATTGCTTTTTTCTTCCGAGTTGGTGTGTTTTGTGCAGGAAGTCCTCGGAGGATCTAAATCATATATTCTTACATCATCCTTTTGCTCGAGAATTGTGGTACAAGGTGTTCAACGAATTGGGCATTCATTGGGTGATTCCAGATTCAATTTTGGCCTTGCTACTAAGCAATTTGGGGGGTTCTATCAGAAAAAAGGAAAAATATTAAGGAGGATTGTTGTATCAATGGTGATGTGGTAAATTTGGGTAGAGAGGAATAGAAGGATTTTTTATGATACATGTGAATCAATTGATGAGATGTGGGATAGAATTAAGTATAATGCTTTTAGGGGTACACTAATATCTGATGTATCTAGGAATAGGAACAATGCTTTGTAATTTGACTCTGTAATCAGGCTAGGGATTTCTCGTCACTATTTGTGCAATAAAAGTATAAGTTTCTTATAAAAAAAAGATTGCAATCTATTCTAAACTTCCAAGTTTTGGCAAACAAAAAAACCTCAATTTTAAAAAATTGGCAATTCAAACTTCCGGGCAGATTGACTCTTCCCTCGTTCCTAGGCTGAACGACATCATTTCAGTAGTAATTAGGGTGAACAGCATCGTTTAGGATTTAATTGATGCCAAGTAGGATGACACGTTAGACGAGTCAATCTACCTGGAAGTTCGGATTGCAATTTTTTTTAATTGAGGTTTTATATGCCAAAAGCCTAAAACTCAGTAGTTTAGATTGGATTGCAATATACGAAAAGGTGGTGATTTTAGCAGCACTTGAGCCAACTTATGAAGCAACAAGCATACAGATCTCACGAGACACCAACCTGAAATAAAGAAACTGCCAGCTCCTTTTTGCCTTTCGGAAATTCTGCTTTCAGAACACAATGACCTAATGAGTTTTGCCACATTAATCGCCTCCCACTATACTTGCTTAAGTAGAACTCCTTAAATATATCCTGGAGAGAAATTTAATTTACCAAAAAAAAAAAAACAGGGGATTATGCTTTGCATCAAATTTACTTGCGAACATATACAGTTAGCCTCAAACCTGATACACATTGAGTTCATGGGGCAGCCGTACATCCATGGGAGGATAGGTTGGCCAATACCTGCAGGCAATGGAACCAATCACATGAAATTGTGCAGGATTTTTTTTTTTTTTTTTTTTGACAGATGAAATTGTGCAAGATTGAAATAGATACATATATAAATAAATACGGAAACTTACCCAGTTGTTAAGACATGGACGCTCAACTCGATTCCAGATGGGAGTTTCGTTCGAGCTTGGGATGATTGCTTGAATGATTCATTGATCTCTTTTGACAATTCAATGTCCTGGATTATGGTTTCCAATATCATGAATACATAAATTTAATCTTGCTTGACAATATTCTGACTTCAATTTAACGAAACTAACAAAATCATAAAGTGGACTCAGAATTTAGTTTGTTCGACAATCATAGCTGGACCAAAGCCCCACTTGAGTAAAACAGAACACATTTTTTTAATGAAATGACAGGACAGGGTGCAGTGATTTATCCTTCAGATATTCATAATAAAACATTTTATATCAATTTCATGATTTGTCATTTTTTGTAATCTAACAGAAGAACTATAATGCCCCAGGCCCATCAGGTGGGGGAATTGGGGCCAACAGAAAAAAGATGGCACAGTACTGTGTTTGACCTCACTTTGCAAAAATTGTTAACCCATGTTGCTAGAAGGGTCCATAGAACCCACTCTTATATACACTTGGAGGGTGTTTGTTTTTAGCTCCATGCCCAACATTTTTTTTTTCAAATCCATATCCCCGCTTGTTTCTCCAGATTTTGGTATAGGATTTCAAATCCTATAAAATTCTACCCTACGATACCTATTAATACACCTTTTCACTATTTTCAAACACTATCCAATAAACTATCAATCATATATGATATATGTCCCACTTTTTAATTATGATCTATCTCCGCTTGTTTCTCCGGAGTTTGGTATAGGATTTCAAATCCTATAAAATTCTACCCTACAATACCTATAATACACCTGTTTCACTATTTTCAAACACAATATCCAATAAACTACTCCGTATCAATCATCTATGATCGATCTCCCACTTTTTAATTATTATTATCTACCCAACTCAACACTCTCTCCCGTACATTATACACAATTTTCAATACGCAATCAATCATCTATCACCTATATTTACAAAATCTTACCCTATCAATTCCTACAAAATCTACACTCCCAAACATATACAAATCCAAATAATACACCTTTTACTATTCATCAAATACACCTACTGGATTTCCAATCCAATCAAATCCATAAACACCCCCAACTGTGCTAGAGTTTATCTAAAATCATTTCATTGCCAATAGCTAGCCTAGAAACTACAATCATGCCAATGTAACTGCTGTAAGAGATGACATTCAGTTTGATAAAATTTCAGTAACCTGGCAATTAAGGTCAGGAAGCCAGTGTAAGATCAGGAAATTGAATTTCCAAAGATTCAAATTAAAATAATATACATACAAGTGCATCAGGCTTTTAACCCAAGTATTGATACGCACCTTGAACATCCCTTCGAGTTTGTTAGTAAATTGACTGCCACACTCTGTTTTCAACTGCAATAAAAATAATCGTATTTTCACTTGCATTTCTATATAGAAAGTAGAAACTCAAAGAGAACTGGAACTGAGGAGCTAAGAGGAAAATAAAGATTAGGCTTAATTGTATCTTTTGAGTTCTAGGAAATAAAACCTCAATTTAAAAAAAAAAAATTGCAATTCAAACTTCCGGGCAGATTGACCCTTGCTCGTTCATGGTGTGTCTAACAATTAACCATGTCAGCACTCATTTACGTACTGCAAAGTAGGATGATGACATGGCTAATTGTTTAACACGTCAAAAAACGGTCAAGAGTAAATCTGCCCCAAAGTTCGAATCACTTTTTTTTTTTTAAATTGAGGTTTTATTTGCCGGAACTCAAAAGGTTTAAATTAGATAGCAATTTGCGAAAAAATGTGTGATTTTAGCAGCAGTTAAGCCTAAAGTTTACCTTAGTGATCATCGATTTCTCAGCATCAATAGATGCACTTTTACCCAACAAGAGCCTCTTAGCAAGATCTTTCTTGTAGAATGCTTCAAATACATCTTTCCCCTAATTGAGTGAGACATAAATGTTAGCAATTTAAAAAAAAAAAAATTGCAAATTGGCAAGATATATGCACACTAACAGAATAACAACCATCATTAAAAACATATTGTATACCTGTATGTATCTGAACAAGACCAAAACTTTATCAAGTGTACCCTCTAATTCCTCTTCTGATGTACCCTTATTTCCGGAGCGAAGCTTTTCATCAACAAACTTGGCAATTAGCTCAGCAGGCCGGTTCTGGAAATGAAAAAGTATTACATAATATTAGAGCAAATTATTACAGATCAATATCATGAACAGTGCTAAATCGAAATGCTGTCATTAAATCGAAATCCAGAAATATACCGAAATTTGGGGATTTTTTCAATTAATCTCCAGAACTGAACCAAAAAATCTGAACAGTTCGGAATGCAGGGAACGGTCCAGTTTTGTTTGGTCTAGTTCAGACAATTGGATTTTTTTCTTTTCTAAGTAAAATAATTTCACATTAAACCAAATGGTCCCAAATGCATTTGAAATTAAACAAAATATTAATCAAAGTTATTTTCAATCCATCAAACCATATGAAAGTTGCATAACGATTTATAGAAATTACATAAGATTGTATTGAATAAATTAATTGTCTTTTAGCATTATCATTAATTTTTAAGAATTTAATTTAATTTGCATTAGATTTCAAATAAAGAACTCCTACATTTGTGCATAGAATAATTGAGGATGACTGCAGTACCTGGCGGATATTAATGAGATGCTCAAACGCATCCTTGATGGTATTGCTAAATGTTTCGTTTTTATAAAAGCTTTCTTCCCATATTCTATCAAGATTCGCCTTAAATTCCAATAAGCTGGACACCATCTCTTTGTCCTTTTCTTCATCCATGACAATACTCTGGCCAGTTTTTCGAATGTATTGATTAAGTGATTGCCTCAATGATTCGAGGGCATTAACTTTAGAGAAGAGCATGTACATTCTCTGAAGGTCATCAATACGTTTCCCATCCATAAGCATCATGAAACCCTGCACAAGTAGAACAAGATCACCACAATACTCATATGTAAGCACCCTTAAGGGTTGTTTGTTTCTAGCCCCCCACCTCACATTTTGATTTCAACTCCAAATCCTCATTTGTCAAATTGGATTTCAGTATAGGATTTCAAACCCTATAAAATTTTACCATATACTATAATACACCTATTTTACTTTTTTTCAAGCACAATTTCCAATACACTATCAATCATCTATCTCCCACTTTTTAATCATTATTATCTACCTAGCTCAACACTCTCTCTCCTCCTTTTTACTTTACACACAATTTTCAATACACAATCAATCATCTATCACCTTTAATTTCAAAATCCTACACAATAAATCCTACAAAATCTACACTCCCACAGACATATACAAAATTCAAATACACCTTTTACTACTCATCAAATCCACCTACTGGATTTGAGATCCACTCAAATCCTAAACAAACACCTCCTGAGAGAAAGTGATAACTGTAGATAGATGTGTAGTTGACATAAGTACAGTAACCTTATCCAGAATGGCAGATATATGACGCTCAAGTAGTTGCGTTTCTGCTGTGGCTACTAGTGGCTTTCTTGTACTTGCATCAAGGTAGAGTAAGCATCTTTCATTTTCTTCTTGCAACCTCATCTGGAAAAGAAAAGGAAACACAAAAAATAAGTGTTAGAAGGTTGTGAGTAGAAGAAAACATTGAAGAACCTAAGGAAATGTTTGTAATGGGTTTTAAAAATCAATTTTAATCCGGTTTTAAGAAACCACCACTACCACACATATAAATCTACAATCACACCTTTCAATACAATCAATTATCTCTCCTTACATTACACTTTAATATATTTATATCATAACTCACATCATCCAATCATTACAATCACGCCCAACAACAACATAATAATACAACATCATTCACTCTTACACATAATAATATATTTGGCATAAAGTTAAATTCCTCAATATTTAAAATCCTAAAACACACACACCTTATATAGGATTTCAAAATCCACCAGATTTCAAAACCACTTGTCAAAAACCACTATAAACCCAAAACAAGCATTGTCTAAGGATGCAAATGTGAAACTTTATGCAAGGAAGATTGATATTATAATGAACAGGTAGCTAAAGGAATAATGCAGCATGAATTCCCACCTCAACATGCTTTAGATAATCTGGAACATCTGCCTGTTGCATATATTTTGCACCCTCTGCTGCATAAAATTCAGATGTGCCTTCAAGGAATGGCTTCTCAAAGCTTTCAAGGTAAATCCCCAATGCAGTGAACATCTTCAAAAGATGATTAAGGAGAGTTCTATCAACTGCTTCACCCAGTCTACAAGAAAAAAAATGACAGTACTGGAATGTGAGAAACCCTATGTTCGGTAATAGGTGCTTGGTGGAGGGGAATAGGGAGTGGAAAATGAGAAAATAATCAAAATTGTGTTTGGTGTTGGGAATGATTCCCCCATATTAACTTCGACTCCACACTTTGAGGTAGTCATTCCTCTCTCAAATGGGAGGAATGAAACCCAATCCTCTATACTATTAATTCCAATTCTCATATCGTTCCTTAACAATTTATCAGGCACCCCCTAAGTCATGTATTGCATTCCTTAAGAGGCTGAGATAAAAAGAGGCACTTCTGAAAATAATTGAAGATTATTTACGCCATTCAATTATTCCAAGTACGTACAGCTATAAACCTAAGTTTTATTAAATAGATTTTGCATGTATAAATTTCAGGCACTGATTATCTGTAGACTACCTTTCACTATCAATCATTTTTAAAAGACCGAATACGGTTTTGTGCTCCACTTCTGAAGCAAGAGAAAGATGTTTGTGGAAAAGCTGCAAGCCCATGTCCCACAATGAGCGCACATTTGGTGTTTGCTTCACATATGTTCTATCAAGATATAATGCTATACCCCTGATCATCAACATCTGGTCACAAAAATCTTGCCAGCGCTTCTGAACAAGTGATAAGTAGACAACCAGATCTTCACTTTGGCCAACCAAAGATTGTAGGGCAGCAGATATGTAAGCTTCACACTCCTTTTCAATCCTTTGATAGAGACTTCCCCCCATCTTGTGCAGGCAAAGGTCATTGACCGCCTGAAGATCATAAGTTGTCAATCAGCTTTATGAAATACTGTTTCTAAGGAAAGAATATAAGAAATAGTAAATAGTTAGCTTACCTGATAGAGTTTCTCCAGATCACACGGATTAGGTTGCTTCAAAAATATGGCACTGATGGCAGACTTGAGTGTTGCCCATGTATCCTCCTCAAAATTAACCGGTAGTGTTGGTTTGCCTTCAGAAATAAATCACAGAATATATCATAGAAAATACTTAATAAAACCAAAGTGAGTTAATTTAATCAAAATATTCAATGTGTAATTTTTAGAGAAAAACTTGTCAACTAAATAATCAAATTGCACCACAATTTAGTGAGAAAACAATGTTCTTCTCATGATAATTGATATGCTGCATGCAATTAACAAAAGTTTAAACTTCTGGGCACACCCTAATTTATAACATAAAACAAATCGCATGCACGTCCTATGAACTTCTAAAGATCAATGTTGTCGTATGTGAATGGAAGTGCACCCTGATATATATATGCACATTCTTCACATTATAACCAAACAATTCTTGACCTTAAAATAAACACATTTTCATCGGGTTAGCCTAGTCCATCAATAGAAGTGAAACTAATGAAATACTTAAACAAATATCATTTGATAATAAATCCTCCTGCATTCTGAACACAACTGTAATTTATGCCTCACTCAGACAGCATGTACACCCCCACGTTTACTGAGGTAGTTAAATTGGAATAATTCATTTCAGAAGGTATAATATAATAATGCATTATTTTTTAACTCAATGAGCCTGAAACGAGTGAGCGGTCTTTTCAAAAATTATAAAAATGGATCTGCCGTATTGAATAACTTTCTCATTCCTCTTGATAAGTCTTGGTTTGATTTATTTCTGCTGCTTGCATCTTCCATGTCAAAAAAAAAAAAAAGTTAATGGGAACTAACCCAAAGCAATGCATCCTACAGCCACTCTTCAATAACAAGAGCCAATAACAACCTTCAGAGCAACCCCTATAAAAATCTAAATTAAAGCAGTTTAAATGTGAACATTGAATAGTTACACACAACTTATGCCATTTATCCCAAAAAAAAAAAAAAAACTAATACCTAGCATTCACTATTTACAATGGCGGAGGGAGGGGGTGCTGAATGAAAAACACCCCCTCTTATATAACTTAAAAATAAAATGTGTATCTCATTATATATAGAGAAAGACCAACATTTATAAGAAAAGAAAAATGTTATGTACAATTATAATTGAGACAGATAATTGCTATTACTTTAAGTTTTATTAAGAGTAATTTTTATGTGAGGCCGTCTGACCGTGCGATCGGTATGACTTTCAATGGAAATGTTATCACTTTTTAAGGTAAAATGTATAATTTTTCAAAAGGTACGTAAGGTGAATAGTTTTAAGGTAAAATTTTGAAAACTGACTCTTTACTTCAAAAAGTGATACCGGTCGCAAAGTGAGACGGTTTCACATAAAATTTTGTCTTTTATTCATTATATTTTGTACCCCCAAGTTTAAAATCCGGGATCCACCACTGACTATTTATTGGCTAAACTGCTCAGATATTAGCTGCTTAAGAACACTAGAAAGATGGAACATCTGAAATTTGACCCAATGCTCGTGTTAACTGACGTATTCAAAAGGCACAACACTATATTTCAGCTCAAATTCCCACATCAAAATCCTAGAACACTATATTAAAGTAAGATATGCTAGACTGAACAAGAAATTTGGAAACTAATCTAAAACCTCCAAGTTTCATTTGTTAAGGGCATAAATTAGTGAATTTAAACTGGAAAAAAAAAAAGATTGACAACAAATTTTCAGCTCGCAGAACTGAAAAATTAATCGATTTGGATGTAAGAGAAAGAATTTTTTAAAAACTCAGAAAATGTCAGATCTCCGCATATCACAAACACATTGAAATATCACACAATGGGCTTCCACTAACTTACCTAATTTTCCAAAAAAAATATAAGCACAAACAAGCAAAATGCATAGAAACCCTAGAATCCATACCTCGATTGGACAAGCACAAACTGTACAAATTGGAAACAAAATTCTCGATTCGAATCTTCCCCAAAAATGGGAACACTAAAACTCATCAGAAAATTGCATAATCCAGGGGGTGGAAATAAATAAAGAAAGCAAAAGCAAAAAAACAAACAAACCTTTATAGAGCTTAATTACAAGCTTCTTCGTAGGCTGCGGAGGCGTGGCTTTCTTGCGTGCTAAATTGGCGGTTACTCCTCCGCCGGAGGAAGCAGCGCCGCGGCCAAAGGCGTTAGAGGGCGAGGAAGCCTCCAAAACGGAGTCGCTGGGATCGTCTTCAATCATGGGAGAAAGAGCGGGGGGTTCGGAGAAGTGGACATGGGGAGTATTCTGCTGCTGGCCGTTCTTATTCGCATCGGCTGAGCAGGCAACACCTTGAGACTTGGTTTTTTTCATCGCCGGGTGAATTGGAGCAGCGGCGGCGGCGGAGGTAGAGGAGGAGGAGGAACGCTTGTTGGTGGGGTTGGTGGAGGTGGAGCTAGACATAGAATAGTGATGAATCTCAGAGAAAGCTCCTCATTATACAACGAAATTGAGCTTCAAGATGAGGGAAAAAATCAAAATCAATTTCCCTTTTCGGTAAACTTGGCTGGTCTGAAGTTTTCACTTCTCGTTTTTCAATTTCTTGGTTTTCGTTTGGGCCTTCATTTACAAGCTAGTACCTAAATATGGGCTTAGTATTGGGCTTCATCTGGAAAATGAAGTGGGTATGGCTATCTACACCTCCAGATTTGTTAAGGACACTCCCCATTCAGTTTATTAATTTAATAATGATGTAAAAAATATAAAATACCCTTTAAGTAAAATATCGCTACCCCCACTACTAACTACGCTTCTCTTTCAACATTTAAGCTCTAACCCTAATTAATTGCAGTCGTCCCCACCGTCACTTTCGACAGTTGGGCCACCACCACCCCCAAAAAAATCTCATAAATTCAAAAACGCATAAAAGAAGGGAATGAGGGTAAGAGAAGGGAGATGGAGGGGGCGGCGGGTGGTTGGGGTGGGGTGGAGAAAAGAGAAATATGAGTAGTTTTAGGGTTTGTATTTAAAAAAATCGAAAGAGATAAATTAGACTTTTGGTGAGAGTGTGTTTAGTAAAAGAATTTATAGAGAAAAGGGTAATATAGAAAATTCATGGGAAATGCATCTGACATTCTCTTAATTGGGGGGAGTGCATCAATCGAGGGGGTATCGTTAACAAAGATGGAGGTGCAGATAGTCGTACCCAAATGAAGTGGGTACAAAAGTTTAAGGCCACGGTTAAATGTCCTTTTTTTTCATTTCACCCATATCATTTTTCAATCGTTATCCTTCCTTCATTAACCTTAGCAATTTCTCCCACTTCACTCCCCCCTCTCCCTTATTCCGCCCCGCGTCGGCATCGCCACTGCCCAAGCCCGCCTCATGTCGTCACCAAGCCCACCAATGTCATGCATCGTCGCCGCGAGCACACCCTCGTCACCCAGCCACAGTTGTAACCCCGTCTCGACACCTCGTCGTTGTACTCAAACGATCTATTTTTTTGTATTATTTATATATATATATATATATATATATGGTGTTTACCCCTCTTGAATTTGTGGTAGAAGCTAGATCAAAATTCGGAGTTACAACCCGTACACAAACAATTTGTGTTGTTTAGTTTTTTACAGTCATGGTCGTCGCCTCACCTTCACGCACTCTTGGATCTAGTTTTTACCCCCCTCCACTTGTTTAAATTTATGTTCGAAAAATTGATATTTTTTCGCAATGTTTTTCCAAATCATGATTTCGAAGAAAAAAAAAATAATATTAGTGACTAATTTCAATTGTTTTTTTTTTTTTTGAAAATTATATTTTTTTTTATTTTATTCTAAAAAATATGGGCAACTCGGCATCAGGTGGTGGATATTTAATTAGGGTTTTAGTGAGTTGTATTTAAATTTAATTGATAAAATGGTGATGGAGTCTATTTACATGTAATTTTTTTTTAAAAAAGTTGAAGTCATATTTAACCGTGGACAAAGTTTTTTTTTAGGGTGATAAACTTTGCTTATTATATAGATAAAACAGTACAGTTTAAATACATTCAAATCCCATTGTATTCCCCCAAAAAATACTACTTCAAATCAATCGTAAGAAATTGGAGAGAACGTCGCTTGCCCAGCCAGAAGTTGTGTTTTGAAACAACCTAGGAAAATAGCAGACCTTACATCCATGAAGATTTGTCAAGTCCCACATATCTTGTAAAAGCCTTCACGATTGCTAAGCTTCCATCGTGCCAAACAAAAGCCATCATAGGTGGAGATACCCATAACGGGGAAAAGACCCATAACAGTAGGGGAGCAGAATAAAAATAACAAGAACTAAAAACAAGCAAAAAAATAACATGCAAAACGTAAAGCGAAAAAAAAAAAAAAAAGCAGAATCTAAGAAACGAAACAAGCTAATCTACCATGCAGGGGCGGATCCAGAACCAAGAGTTGAGGGGGGCCAACAGTACTAACTAAATTTAAATTATACACTTATCACAAGTGTGCTCAGTTCTATTTTTAGATACATAAAAAATATGTTTATTCTATTTAAATAGTTAACTTTTGATTATTTTTTCTACTTTATTATAACAAGATTGAATATCTATCAACAATATTATTTACTCGTTACCACGTATCTTTTTTTATAATTAAAATATGAATTTTTAAAAAACATGTATTAAAAAAAGTGAGCACACTTTTGATGACAAAGGAGTATTAATTATAATAAAAAATTTAAAATATAACATTAAATTTAAAATTGATTATAATTTTGAACGTATTTAATTCTTTCATGTCACGAAAATCATTTATAAGCAAATTTATGTTGAACCTACAAAACAGATTCTAAAAATACATCAATTAATAATTGGAGGATTAACTTTAAATTAAACATCAATTATGAATTAAATATTTGGAGAATAATCAAAATAATAAATTAACAAATAATAAAATAAAAAATATATAAATATAAATTAAAATTACAAACCTAGTGAATATTACATGAATTAGAGTAGGGGTCATTGTGTGAGAGCGTGAATTTTTAAATTTGGAAGAAAATGAACTAAACAATTAGATGATGAAATGAAATTATTTCAAAGGGCAAAAGCCCATAACAGGCTTTAAGAGCATAAACTATTTTGGGGTGCAATAAATAAAATAAAAATAAAAATCTACACTAATACTACTTCATCGATAAAAGGGGGGATGGCCCTCCTCCCCTATAGTGTGCATCCGCCCCTGCTACCATGCAGAAAAACAAGAATGAAAATAAAAATGGGATCAACGGATGACTCACCCGATCAGTCACCGTAGCTCCGTCAGGAAGGTTAATCCGTTGATCCCAACTAAAAGCCTAAAAAGACCTACATTCACTGGAAAATCTGGAGAGAGGAGGCGGGATGCGGAGTTCCGGTAGCGGCGGTGCGGTGGTCCGGCGGTGGTGGGCGGCGATTCAGCTGGCTACGGTGCTACTGTATTTTAGATGAATTCAACCTATCTACCTATTTATCAAACTAACTACAAGGTTGAAGGACCAAGATGATGATGGATGGGGAGAAAGTTATGGACGGTGCTAGAGGCAGTGGTGATGATGGGCGGCGACGGCCGCTAGGGCCCCGATCTCTACAGCTTGTACGCGATCTACATTAGACGGAAGAGAGTGTAGATTTCCGGCGATCAAAATATGAAGGGGGAAGGAGGAAGGAGGTGGGTTTATTGTGGACGGTGGGTTTTTGGGTGAAGAGAGAGGGGAGAGAGAAATTTCGAACTATTAGCCGTGTAAAAATACCGTGGACAAAGTTTAATCTAAAGAACTTTTTACAAAAAATTGTGGTTTGGAAGGAAAATGATGACTTCCACCCTTGACAAACTATTGCGGATGTTTCTATTTTTTTTTTTTTTTTTATAAGAAAGGTTTATAAGATCATTACAAAATAAAATGAAATTTCACTTTCAAGATTTTCAAATCAATGCGAATTACTACAGTATCGCTGTCCCCTCCAATCGTAAAAAGAAAAGAAAAAACGAGTGCTCTCTTTGCCTTAAAAGTCGTACAGATCTTCAATCTTTAACCAAGACAACCTCACACTAAGGTGTTCTCGTATCAAGAAAATGAGATAAAAAAAAATAGACAAAATTTCACTAAATACAAGATCTCGAGATCCAAAGGGCTATAGAGTTCATCTCAAAAGAGCCCCACTACCAAAAAATTTCCTACAACAGAGTTCCCCAACGAAAAAAAGACCACACATGGTGCAACCAGAAACAACAAGAAAAAAAAAAATACGAAAAGAACTATATAGAAAAGTAGGAAAAAATTATCTAGGAAAGCAGTAAAAGAATATTTCTACTTGATTTATAACAAACAATTGATTCAGTGTACGATTTTAAAAAAATATTATTGTACTTCGTATTACTCTGCTTGCTCTATGCAATATGGAATCATAATGCATCGTTCTATTAATAAATTAAATTAATGAATATAAAATAATAAAAATATTCTTTTAATTTAAAATAGGTAAAAATATTTAATTATAATATATCCTCATTAACATTTTTATTATTTAAACACTTTTAACATAATTTTATGTCTTGTATCTTTCATCTTTTAAAAATAAACGTCTTAAAATATATTAAAAATAAAAATAAAATTACGTCCCAAGATCAAAACCCTTTTGTCAAAACTCAAGCAGAACATCAAATTAAGAATGTATTTTATATTGATTTAAAATCAAGTTATATACAGTGTACTATTTTAAAAATATTATAAGGACATTTTGTTAAATCTATACAATATTTTTTTCACAAAAAATAAATATTGTATTTAATGGCAAATTTCGATCACTCATGACAAAATTAGATGATGTGAACTTTTTATTAAAAGTTTGTTGTAAGACAAATCGAATCATATGTTTTATTGAATGAACTCATTCCATATTTAATGTTTTGTTTATGTGTTTCATAGTGTGAATGGGTGACATTTGAAGAGTGAAAAATATCAATAGATTGTATATACCACATCGACATGTGTTAATGATTCAATAAAATGAATTATTAGGTGGAACTCGAAAAATAAAATAGAGGAATTGGACTGCTGTTTTATGGTTAAAAAAATAAACGGTATACATTAGTAACATTACACACTAGTGATGCTATCAAGAAAGTATAAATACATAATGAGATGGTAAAATAAAATACTAATAAATTATTAATTGTGGGCGCCCATAGTCGATTTTTTATTAGCATTTAAATTTCAAAGGATTGAAGCATCGGGTCCGAGTGATAAAGCCAAGAAACAAAGATCTCTGACGTTAATTAAACTAAAAACCAAACATACAAGCAAAGAAAGGAATTCACTACATTCAATATTATATAAAATATATTTACATATATATTTTCATTGTAAGGCCTTTCATTTTATAATTTCTCCATTTTCTTGATTGCTAATAGAAATCAAGAAGAGTGCGTACGTAGTTTTCTTTCTCCTCCTCAAAAGTTGCTCTCTCCCATGGAGTTGAAAACTCTTCTTGCATCGTTAATTCTAACTCTGTCAGGTACACATCCTCCTCTCTCTCGTTTGATTATGATTTTGATTAATTAGTTCCATTACTCTATTACATATTTCGTATTCACTTTATATCCCTCTCATTAACACGTGTCGCCCTCATTATTACGGAATGTTGATTATTTTTTAAAACGATAAATGTCAACAGTCCACAATATAAAATATAACGTGGAACACAAAAACTGTAACCGGTGATTTCATGTGGATTTTGATCGATTAATTCAAGTTTAGTTTCGAATTGGTTTCACGATCAAATACTCGTAAAATATGTATCTTCTTGGTTGAATAGAACTTTATTTTTCTTTTTGATTAAGCTTTGGACGACGCGTGTGTATATATATATATTAATATATACTTTAATTGATTGAGAACATCCTAATATATCTATTATTCCATACAGTAAATTAAAAAATTATTCCTCAAATTGGTGAATGTATTACTCCACTTTATACCGTATCTTGTACTACTACTCCAACTACAGTTCCACAATTGTTTGGACTCTTTTTTTATTTGTTTGTTTCATAATTGTTTACATACCCCAAATAAATAAATAAAAACTCATTCATAAATTTCACTTTCATAATACTTACATATTTACACAAAATAAAATTATTTTATTTATTTTATTCATAATAGTTTTCACAATACTCAACTCATTACAAATTTTTTTAACAGGTTTTCATTTTCCAAGAATAGAATCCCTCGGCATCAACTACGGCCAAGTCGGAAACAATCTCCCGCCGCCGGAGAGAGTTCTCGATCTCTTACACTCTCTAAGGCTAACAAAAGCCCGAATCTACGACACAAACCCTCAAATTCTCACATCATTCGCAAACTCCAACGTCGAACTCGTGGTTACAATCGAGAATGAAGTACTCTCCACCTTAACGGATCCGAACCAAGCCTTTCAATGGGTCACCACACACATTAAACCCTACTTCCCAGCCACCAATATCACCGGCATCGCCGTCGGTAACGAACTTTTCACCGGCGGCGACACCGCCTTGATTTCTTACCTCGTACCCGCCATGGTGAACATCCATGCAGCCTTGGTCCGGTTCGGGCTAGACCGGTTTATAAAAGTTTCGACTCCGAGTTCTCTAGCGGTTCTCCAGGAATCCTACCCGCCATCAGCCGGGTGTTTCCGACCCGAATTGAATGGGATTATGCCCCAACTACTACAGTTTTTGGCGGCAACAAAAGCCCCGTTTTGGATTAATGCGTACCCGTATTTCGCATACAAGAGCGACCCGAACCGGATCCCTTTAGACTATGTGCTTTTCAGGCCGAACCAGGGAGTGATCGACCCGTATACAAAGCTACATTACGACAACATGTTGTATGCACAAGTTGACGCGGTGATATTCGCAATGGCAAGAATGGGTTATGGAGGAATAGAAGCCCGGGTTTCAGAAACGGGCTGGCCTTCGAGTGGCGACCCGAATGAAATCGGAGCGACAAAGGGAAATGCCGCGGTTTACAATGGGAATTTGCTGAGAAGGCAATTGAAGAATGAAGGAACTCCATTGAGACCGAAAACGAGATTAGAAGTGTACGTGTTTGCGCTGTTTAACGAGGATATGAAGCCCGGCCCGACATCAGAGAGGAATTTTGGATTGTTGGAGCATGATGGAACAATGGCATACAATGTCGGACTATCCGATTTTACACCATGATTCGGGTACCATATGTGCAAATAAATAAGGTCCTACATGTACTGTAATGAAATAGGATGTAAGAAACCATCTTTTAATAAAAGGTAGATTAGGAAACTTGGGTTATTGCTTCAAAAAAACAAAGCAAATCCATTATCGAATGAGATCAAACCTAAAATACCCTTCATTACATGTGTTGAGTTGAAGATACGAAAATAGTGAACAACGATATTGAGCCAAATATTGGATTCGTTGTAGAACCAAATATCAACCTTAATTACTTTTATATATATATACCACTCCATATTTTTTATAAGAACTTCTATATATAATGGTGTATCACAAAACAAAAATAGTGAATGTTAAATTGTTAAGTTGCAAATCTTGGTTCTAATTCGAGATTTAAAATTCAAATTTTAAAATACAACCCACATTCAGACCTAAAATTATATCTAATCACACTAACACAATCGATTTAATATAAAAAATTTCCAACAATTATACCACATCACAACTTACCCACTTAATTCGACATAAAATTTCTCCAAGAAGAATGTAATAATACTACATCATTGACTCTTACACACTTGATTTGACATAAAATTACATTCAATCATACTCAAAACTCAAAACAAACACATACTATCACTATTCATCATAATTTTGAAATCCTCTATATTTCACCATCCACCATAATCCCAAAACAAACGTTGTGCAAAAGCTCGAGAACTAGTTCTCAATTCACGAGCTTCACACGCTCGAGTAAGTTTGTCTCGAGCTTTATTTTCTCGAGACACCACATGATTTGTAGTGGAGCTTCAATAACAAATATTAGCAGATATACTGCACAAAGATGAATCATCTACCAGAGTAACTAGGGAACAAAGAAACGCAAATATAAAAATAATTATTGTTTCTAAAATCCTGGATAGCATGTAGCTCAATGAATAACACCAATCGTAATCACAAAAGAACAGACAACAGAACCATCATACGTCACTCGAACGAATCATAAGATGAGGATAAAAGGGGTGGACTACAACATCACAATATGAACAGAAACGTGCCTTCACTGGAGTACTTGGCTGCCATAATCTTCATTGAATTTGTCATAACGATGTGCTAGGAGATGAGCAGAAGGTCTAGTGTTCCTCAGCGCTATGTCAATGTCTCCATGTGTAATAGGTCCAACCGTTGGCAACTCTGCATGGCCAGAGACAATATTAGTGACCTAAAACGGGTGCCATGTGGAATAGGTTGATTATCTATAATTTTTTTATTATTTGGTTTAATGACATAATAAATCTACAAATTCCATCTTCTGTACTGTTTTGCAGTTTCTCTGGGTGGTTCATTTGTATTAGGCCACCAAGACATATAATACAGGAATAAAGAGGATGAGATACAAATGTACTTTCGTCGAAGTGAGGCCATGTGGTATATAATATGCATGTGATAAGAATTTTAAATAACCGTGCATCAGTAAAGGTGGGAACAAGTCACGCTACACAGCAAGGGCCTATACGGCCCGGCCTTTTTAATAAACAAACCAAATCCAAACCTTTTTGAAAGCCGATTTATTTAAACATGCCAGAGTTGGGCCTTTACAAAAGTCTTTTAAGTTGAACGGCCGGCTCCTTAAGTGTAATCTAATCTAGAACTTTGGATAATTGCAAATAAATCAGCGACTTTAAATGTTGTTGCAATTTAGTCTTCCGGGCAGCCCTCTTTCTGCCCGTGTGTGACGTGGCTTGCCGGCATAGCACCCCACAACTTAAAAAATGACGTCGTTTGATTAGGGGGTGCCATGTCGCAAGCCACGTGACACACGGGCAAAAAGGGGGCTTCCCGGATGACTAAAATTACAACAACATTTAAAGTTGGTGATTTATTTGCAATTATCCAAAGTTCTATATTAGATTGCAATTAAGCAAAAGGTGGTGATTTACTTTGCAATTAAGCCCAAAATATTCTATATTTAATAACAATTTCTTATAATATAAATTATATAACTAATAACATACACTTAAATAAAATACTCAAATATAACAACTCAACCATAATGAAACCTAAATCTTGTCAAAAAAATAGAACAGAGTAAATAAATCTAAAAATCACACCATTAATATAATTATTTTTAAATTTGAGATTTAAGGTGAAATGAGCTTTAAAAAGGCTTTCAGGAGTCAGGACAGACTAGTTTATTAAAAAGGCCAGGAGCCTAACAACTATATAACAGGCCCAGCTTGACTCGGCCCATTCCCACCCCTATGCATCAGACAACTGAATATACTTGGTAGAATATGAACAATTGAAGGTGCACAACGCAATTTAGCAAATACATACCTTCCTCAGGCACCGGTTCAACTTTCTCCTCAAGATGTGTCATTAACCGTCTTAGTGGTTGCATTGCCGCCTCTTTGCATAATAGGCGAATATCTGAACCTGAAAAACCTTCACTCCTATCAACCAAAATATCATAAGGAAGTTCCTCCCCATATTTTGATGGCAGTAGTTCCTCAAACATTCCTCTTCTTGCTTCTGGTTCTGGAAGCGGTACGAGGATCTATATCACATGGAAATTGAAATCATTCATCATTTTTTTCCTACATAGCATATTAATATATAGGCAAGTATTCAAGCTGTAATTTTAACTTTGTTTTTGGAGCAAAAAATCAATAAAAAAATTATGAACTGATTTGCCTTATAAAAGAATACTTTCAATATTGATCATATCAACTAGAAACTTGTCAACGATGGTAGCTTTGTATGAGGATTATATATTCTGTTACTATGCTCATCTTTCCAACCAAAAGGAACAACAGGCATATAAAAGTGATATAGCAAGCGTTCACATAAAAAAAAAAAAGGAAAATTTTGTTTTTGGCCTATGTAGTTCAACTTTTTTTTCTATAGCTCCATGTACTTAGATTTCTACACTTTTGCCCCTTACTTTGTTTTCAGTTTACTTTTGACCCTTCACTGACAAAGCAGAATGCAAAAGTGAAAAAACAATGGAAATACTTTGGGTAAAAAAGATCAAAAGGTTGAAATTACTTTATGGGGCTAAAAAAGTAGAGACAAAAGTGTGGTAAAAATGCAGAAATTTAAATACAGGGAGGAAAGTGCTTCTACAAATGTTTTTCCTGAAAGAATATACATTTTATAAAAGAGAGTCGATTACGTTGTTTTCTACCAAGAAAAATGAGGCACCAAAATATCTTAAAGCATACCCGCTTCTCAAGGCGTCTAAGCATTGCTGCATCTAGTTCCCAGGGGAGGTTAGTTGCTGCCAGAACAAATACAAGTTCATCTGACCGTGTCAAACCATCCATCTGCAGTTGGCCCAAACAATTAGTATCGTTAATAAGTGGAGCAATTTCCTAAAAAAAAACAAAACAAAAGGTATAGCAGTATAATTTAATCTCTCTTGACTTTCAAGTTTCAATATAAACAACTGAATGGAAGAAATTGTTTAGCATGTTAATAGACAGTGCGTACAGATAATATACACCTAACTTAGACTTATATTGCGTTTAGTATTACCTTGTTATTACCTGTTCTAGTTTCACCTTTGTGTCTACAGGGATCATCCTTAAGTAAGTGAATTGGCTTAGTGGGTGTGTATGCATAATTATGCTAAGTCTACCATATTAACAAATTGAATCAATATACACAAATTGGATGTTAAAGAGGCATTCACTTAGAAGCAAAATTGCAGGTATCATAACGAGGTTATCTCGGTTCTCATATAGGAGGTGTTACCCAACACTATTACGCTGCACCTTCTATTCTTTCCACATTTATCCATAGAAGAGTATTTGTTTTATGCATTATTCAGACAAATGACATCATTTAATTTCCAATTTCTTTAATTTTATAGAAATAGAATTATTACCTGGATAAGCAACTCAGTCTTCAGACGTCTGCTTGCTTCATGCTCACTACGCCCTTCACCTCGTTGGCTTATAATTGCATCAATTTCATCCAGAAATATAGTTGAGGGAGCATGATGCCTAGCGAGCTCAAACAATACTTTCACCAATTTTTCAGAATCTCCTGCAAGATGATGAGGGAAACATCAATGATGAGGACAACAATGAGTCATTCGCTTTTCTTAATCTTTTAGTATTAATTTTGGGTTTTGGAGGACAGAACAATCTATTCTTAAAATCATAAATCATTATAAAGTATAAACCATGGTCAGATGAAATTTGAAGAAAGCTACAGTTAGGAAAAGGAGATGAAAAACAACTGTACCAGAGAAAACAAGTACAAAGGATATGAGCCTTGAAATTGGGAGATATTTAATATTTTATAGATGTAGCATTAACAGTGTAGTTTATACTGCTAAGAGAGTGAATTGCTTACTGTTAAGTTAGCATGCGCTATTGAATTAAGTATAACAAGTACAAAGGATAAAGAAAAAGAATAAGTGAAAAACCTAAGAAAGTCACTATAAGATTATAGCATCAACAAATGCATCCAAGAAATACTGTACAAGATATGATGAGCTCAACAGATTCCCAACAAGGACGTCAATAGAGCAGATAAAGCGCAATATCTTACCCCTCCATTTGCTTACAATTGATGATGCAGAAATGTTGAAGAATGTTGTTTTGCACTCAGTTGCAACAGCTTTTGCCAGCATAGTCTGCAAATTGAAGACGGTGTGGAACATAAAATAAAGCAAGAATATTTTGGAGAAGAATAACAAAAATTAAGGAATGATGAAAAAAAGAGACAAAAAATTCAACCCACGCTATTACAGTTGAACTCAATCCTGGAATCTTCAATTTAATTATGAAAAAAGAGTATTTGCAAGATCTTAAATTTCAGTTACCAGTTTTGTGTACAATTTATATGCAATCATGCAGTAAACAATTAACGTCAAATAGACAAAGCATATAACCTTTACAGCTTTACTAGCAGAAATATGCCTTGTGAGTTGTGAACGAAAACTAATTTAACTAATTCAATAAACCCAGGCAAAGTGATAACAATTCAAAGACAAGGTAAAGAAAAACATTTCACGTACGAAATTCAATTACTTGCAGCACGAAAGAAAACAGAACAGAACAGAATAACTGGGAAACAAACCTTTCCTGTTCCAGGAGGGCCAAAAAGAAGAATGCCTTTCCATGGCGTTAGGAGACCAGTAAAGTAACTGTAAAAGAAGTTCAGGTGGAAATCTTATCAATTTCTAGAAAGAGTTGGACTTCATTTTTATGCATGAAATGAGACACTCAGTTGTAAGACTGACTTTGGATATTTTATTGGCATAACAACAGCTTCTTTGAGTAGACGTTTAGCATTCTCTAATCCTTTTATGCTTTCCCATGTAACATCTGGACTACCACGAATGATATCTCTGCAATTGACGAAACAAGATAAGATCCACAGATCACAAGACGTGTTAAGATGATACAAGATTAATAAGTTGTCCTGCAACAAAAAATGAGTAATCGTCACTCATAGCCGAAGACTATTATTATTACCTACATAAACTCTCTGCCAAAGCACGCACTTCTGCTGACTCAAAAGGAGGAAGTAAAGATCTCTGCCTGAAAGTGAAAATTGAATGTCAGAGATGCCAAGCAGTCCTGGACTCTCCAAACGTATCAGGTTTTCAAAAAATGAAATGACATCAATTGAATTTAAATGTATCAGCTGTGGTCAGATGGCAAAGTCAAAGCAATTTATGCAAAAAGCATGACAGGGATTGATGCTTAAGTACATTCAAGTAAACTAAAAAGTAAAGAGCCCATTAATCATGAGAACTTAACATCAGCTCATATATTCACACTACGAGAATATGATATCAATAATTATTAGATGCGATTGGTAAGAGGGAGGAAGACCATACGGTTTATCATCTTGTCCCACAGATGAGACTCCATTAGACTGAGTCGAGTTCCCCTGAAACACAAAATATGCCCAAAAAGTTGAATCAAGGACTAGTAAAATGATATGTTTCATCAATTTGAATAAAAAGCACAATACCTGGTTACTATACTGTTCGTAGATAGCCAAATCAGAACTGTTCTTCACATGGACACTTCCATTTGTCATCCCATTCGAGTGGTTCCCATTATTTTGACCATTTGCAGCCACATCTTTTGCCTCAGCTTCCTTCTTCCTCCCAAACTTTGAATCATAAAACAACTTAAATTCCTAAAATTGTACACCCAACAAATAAATTTTATGTAAACCTTGGCATCAACTGAGACCACTTATCTACCCCTAAAGATGATAATCATAGACCCAATAAACAAGTCCTTGATATACAAATTCTATTTGTTTTAGTAATGTGGCCTAGTTTATAAAAAGACCATGTACTATAAATACATATTAAAATATAGCACGAGTAAAACCAAGCGTAGGATTCATCAACTATCTCGATGTCACTCAACACATAAACGAGGAAAAGAACACACTCCAATAGATAGGGCAAAAGTAAATCAGAGAGAATCCAATGCATGTTCAATGAATTAATGATGAAACTAGTGCAATTTTCACCACTGAAATCGACTGTACACGTCACTCAACCCACGAGCGAAGAAAAGAACACACTCCAATAGACAGGGAAAAAGTAAATCAGAGAGAATCCAATGCATGTTCAATGAATTTAATGATGAAACTAGTAAAATTTTACACAACTGAAATCGATTGTACATGTCATTCAACCCACAAGCTAAGAAAAAAACACTCAGGGCAAAAGTAAATCAGAGAGAATCAAATGCATGTTCAATGAATCAATGATGAAACTAGTGCAGTTTTCACCACTGAAATCCAGGTACAAAAGTCAATACAGTTCGATTGAAGATTGATCTACAGTAAGCTCCAGCAATCCAGGAGCTGCTTTAGCTTATACTGTTTTACCTAATTGCATTTGCGACGACAAACAAAATCCGATAATTCGCCGAATCGTAGCTCCGCACATAAGTCAACGCAAGTAGAAACTCGAATGCGAGCATCACAGATGCAGCATTTGAAAACGGAATTGAGAGAATCAAATCAAAGGTACCTGAAAAGACCAGCGGGTGGGCATAGGCTCGTCGGCCATGAGAGAGAGAAAATTACTCTTGAGACGCCGACTCTAGCACACGAACACACACACACCCGGGCGGATGCGTGGTGTGTATGTATGTGGGAGTGCCGTTGGATCTTCAGACGTCACGCTCTATGCACTGTTACTGTCAATGGAGATCCAGCATGTGCGTCGCCTTCTCTTGTATATGTAGTAAGGGAAAAAAATCTGAAGATGGGAGATTAATAAAAGAAAGAAAATGTAAATTAAATAGATACTTATCCGTCCATATAAATACCGAGTATTCATCATAGATAGTTGGGCACACATATTAAGAAAGTGTAATGATGAATGGAGTTTTTATGAGTAATTTTATAAGCTTTTATGTATAAAATAAATGAATAAATTGATTTTTGTGTATTTGTAGAAAAAAAGTAATGACTGTAAAATTGAGAATATTGTAAAGGTAGAGTGTATAAATGATTTTTCATTTTAAGGTTGTGAAAGTTATTATCTTCCCGAAGGAAAGTGTCAAAGTTATTGTGGAACGAGAGTATTATTTTTTAAAAAATATATTCGATGTTTATTTCCTTTCAAGAAAACAATTACTTCATTTTTATCTCACAACAATCTCACATTACCTTTATTTTATCTACTTTTACTTAAAATATATGTTCAGACATTTTCTGTTGACGGAGAGAAAATTTTATACTTTTTTGACACAGAGAATTTTATACTTAAAACAAACAATAAGTAGAAAAGATAAAGACAATCTATCACGTTTGGTAGGCATTCCTCCTTATCACACATTAATTCAAGAATCAAGATTTCGTATCTACTATATGAGATAGAGTGGGGCTAGTTTTTTTATTAGCTAGTTTGGTATAAGTTCCAATTGAGTATAAGCTTGGGAGTTGTTGAGCTTTTAGGAAAATACACATGTTTCACTCTTAAAAACTATTGAAATCCCCCTAGTACCCTCATCAAAATATCAGCAAATGTGTCTACCAGAATTACTATATACTTCGCTGCTACATTTTTTTAAATTGATCAATTTTAATATTGTTTGTAGTTTGGAAGTAAAATCGAACGTCGATATCCAACAACTTTATTCTCTCACTGAGTATACGGAGTAATAATTTAAGTAATTTTCTTTACTCTCACTATATACTTCTCTGCTACATTTTCAAATTGAACGACAATCTTCGACAACTTGTTTAATATTGCAAGCAATCCCTTGACGACAACAAATCAACTCGATTTGACACTTGGCGCAAATTCCAAACTCCACATGGGCGAAACCCCTAATTTTTGTGCCTAGTGTACATTGAAAATTAAATTAAATTAAAAATATAATTTTAACACCACCTTCAAGTTGAATTTAATAAATTAAGAAATAGCACAAAAAAAAAAAAAAGTGGAGAGGCGGCGCGAAAGCGGTGGTGGGAAGCGAGTTGCTGACGTAGAAAACTACCACAATTTTTTACCTTTGGTGGAGGCACCGGGACGAGGCAGTGGTGGCGCAACACTGCACGGTTTGAGGCGGTGACCAGTATTTAAAAAAAAAATCTAATTTTTTACTTGAGATCGTTTACTTATCGGAGAAGATGATATTCCATTTCTCAAGTCCTTAACGGCCTGTTTGGTTAGAGATTGTGGTGGATGAGATGAGGATGGACATGGAAAAATGTGGATGAGGATAATCCATGAATAGTAACTTTGTGTTTGGATAGAGATTGAAAAATAGGTGTGGATGGAGAACTTTATGTCAAATGAATAGTGATGTTGTATTATTTTAATATTGTTAGTTAGTGGAGTAATTATTGTAATGAATAAAAGTAGGAGAGACAATTAATGTGGAGAAGAAAAGTAGAAAGAGAAAATGAGTAATTGAAAGAAAAAAATGGTGATTTTATTGTATAAAAATAAGTATGTAGATGTATTATAGGGGTAGATGTGTATTTGGATTTGGATGGGGAGAGACTGAGAGAGATGGGATGGGGGATGACCCATCCACATCCGGATGGGCCAATCCCAAACCAAACACACCCTAAGGGCCTGTTTGGTTGCCCAAGTTTATTATCTTAAGATTAGCAAGAGAACTAACTAGGCCCGTTTATTGTAAGACCCAACAATTAGACATATGTTTGGTAGTTTCTTTTCAAATTGTTAACGAGACTACTATTTGATGAGTCTCTATTTTCATTTTCAATTCTTCTCACCAATTATGTTTGTCCTACATCTAGATATAACGGCGACCAGTGATTTCAGAGGACCCCTCCAATGACCAGGAAATGGATTTTAGGGAAAGACTTGTTTTGGTGCAAATCGGTGACCGTCGGGACTGGCGTACTTTGGAAACGACTTTTGTACCTAGCGAGGGCGGTGACACAAATTTGGGTAACGGTGACACTCGATGGGTGATGTTGTGGGGATTTTTGGGAATTTATTACGTATTCAGTGGAGCTAGTCTTGGCAATCTGTCAATTAAGGTGAGCAAATCTTGGCAATCAGATATCTTTATTTCCTAATTCTTGTATATACCTTTTCTGATGTAATTTCCTTAGACTAGTTTTTCTAGAATTCTCTACTGAGGTGTATAAATACTACTGCTGTGTAATACAAAAAATCAAGCGGCATTAAACTTTTATTATTATGGTACCAGAGCCAAATTCTTGGTAACCAAAACCCACTCAAATAAAGCCTACCCGCCGCCGATCAATTTCTAGTTCCATATTATGGCCGAAAACAAGAAGAATGGCGGTGAAACATCGACCATTGACATCATGTCGCCCTATCATCTATCCACATCAGATCATCCTGGTCTAGTTTTTGTGGGAGAATCACTCCAAGATGGGAATTGCGGTGATTAGGTGAATGATATGAAAGATGCGCTACTTGCGAAAAACAAGTTTGGATTTGTTGATGGTACCGTCAAAATGCCAAAACCAGAATCATCAGAATTGCCAATGTGGAATCGATGCAATGCAATGGTGAAAGGATGGCTAAAGAGTGCTATGAACAAAGAAATTCGCAACAGTGTGAGGTATGCGAAGACGGCACAAGAGATATGGACGGACCTCGAAGAAAGATTCGGGAAAGAGAGTCCGCCAAGGGCATACGATTTGCGAAGGGCAATCACTCAAGTTCGCCAAGATAAGTCGTCTGTATCAACGTACTACACAAAACTTAAGGGATTGTGGGAAGAAGTGGAATCTTAATTGCAGCCACTAAGATGCGAATGCGGTGGCTGCACTTGTTACTTGGAAAAACGCATCATTTCTTCACGAGATCGAGACAGGTTGTATGATTTTCTAATGGGACTTGATGATGAGTATGGTGTCGTTAAAACACAAATATTAAGCAACAAGCCGACTCCAAATCTAGGAACATCTTACCACTTGGTTGCCGAAGATGAACAACAACGCCAGATCACGATGGCCCGGAAACCATCAACTGAGATTGCAGCGTTTCAAACCCAAATGAAGTGCGATGATGAGAGCTCAGATCGACGCGGAGAGCCAAGATGCAGCCACTGCAAGAAACCAGGTCATAACATCGAGAGTTGCTTTGAAATTATTGGTTATCCACCAAATTGGTCGAAAGGAAACAAAGAAAGCCGTGGACGAAAAGGGCAGCAGCTGCGAGCTGCAAATGTTGGGACGGATAATCCACTGATTCCAGGTTTCACATCTGAACAGGTTGAGAAGCTTCGACAGTTGCTAAGCTTGGATGGAGATGGTGGTAAGAAATCGGATACAACTGCCCCTAGCGCTAACATGGCTGGTAAGCATGTTTTTGATAAACCATGGGTGATTGATTCTGGCACCACAGAACATATCACATGTGACGAAACTCTTTTGGTGGAAACATCGAAAAACACATCGTCTTTACCGGTTAAAATCCCCAATGGTGATATCATACCGATGAAGAGTGTTGGACGAGCATGTCTGCCTAATGGAATTAAAATGGACCATGTTTTAAATATTCCCGACTTCAAGTGTAATCTACTTTCAGTTAGTAGGTTGACACGAGACTTGAATTGTGCTCTAATATTTTTTCGGGATTATTGTGTCTTGCAGGACTTACCCTCGAGGAACCTGATTGGAGTGGGTAGACATCGTGATGGTCTATATTTGTTGGGAATAAAATGAGTTTTGATGAATATACCAAAACCCCCTTAAGACATGCCAAGTAGATAAGTCAAAATTGAATGAACATGTTTCAGGACTGTTGGAACATGTAGACTAGACAAGTAGAGAAGCTGATGTGTTAGGCAGCTCTTAGAAGAATAAATGCAATAGTTGAGGGGGAACACATGCTTACAAGATAATTGAGATCAAGTTCCCTCAAGGCTCAAGTTCTGGAATGACCTCAAGTCTGCTGAAAGGACAAGTATGCTGATCATGTGTATACAGTCAAAAGACAACTTAGTAAATGCCAACATGAGTTAAGATGCATCATCAAAAGCACCAATCTACTGCATCACAAAGCTCAGGAGAATTGTCCAAAGTAAATGGTTCAGAAGAGTTGTCTCAGTACACTTGAACTAGAATCTGTCTCCAAGACAACTATGCTGAAGATGACAAAGTCACCTTTCCAAGACATATGCATTCAAAGAACTATGCTTAGAAGTCATGGAAGGAGAAAAAGCCAAATCATCTGAAAGAACTAAAAGAGCCAACACTGCTGATGAGTGAACTATGCTGAATTATCTGATAAGTAGAGTTGTCCAAGTGATAAGGAAAGTTGTCCTTATCTCAGGAATGTTGATAAGAAGAGATGTCCATGTTTGACCAAGTGAATCTTGAAGTCAGACATTGGAAAAAGGGCTCAGAATGAAGACAAAGTTGTCACAGCCGTTTATTTCCCAAAGCAAGGACATGTCACTATCAGAATCTGTCTTCCAGTTTTGAAGAACTCAAGGAAGACATTTATAGCAATTTGGGACTGCCTCTCCAACGGGCAAATCCTCCAAATTGTCTATAAATACAGAAGTGTGAAGACCATTTGAAGCACCTCTTGAGAATCCAATCTACATCCAACTGAACAACTATTCTGAAGCTTCAAAGTATTTCAAAGAGATTATCTTAGTCTTCATACACTTCATTCTAAGCTGTACCCCATTGTATAATTCATACAAAGTTTAGAGAGATATCCTATCCTTATACACTGACCTTCATTGTAAAGGATATCTCATTAGTTGGAACCTTACTCCAATCCTTACCCCTTTCAAGTGAGAAAGTGAGAAGGTTGTAGTAGTAGAAGTGGAAGGAACTAACTGTTGAGAGAAGAACAGTTCAGTTCTGAGTTGAGAAGAGGGTACTAGGACTCTAGACATCCTAGGGATCAATTCACCAAGGAGTGGTGTTCTTGATCAAGTGCACCTTGGCACTATAAAACAAGTTAATTCCAAGAGTGAAGGAATTATCCTGTTAAATCAGGGAAAGTGGATGTAGGAGCTTGAGTCTCTGAACCACTATAAACCACTGTGTTGATTTACTTTCAAAGTACTTTACATACATTCAACACTGCACACAAAACTGGACTTTCAAAGATACATTTCACAAAGTGTGCAAAACCTGTTTTGGACAAGTTCCCTGATAGACTGTGATAAACTGCTTAAGTGATTTCAGAATATAAAAGGAGTTTAAACTAAAGGGCCAACCACTAATTCCGCACATATAACTCCCCTAGATAGTTATTCAACTAAGTACTCAATAGTACTTAGTAGTTTGATTATCTTAGAAGAGTTAATCATATCAGCAGAGTTGTCCAGGACAACCTTGCTGAACTCTGGTTTGATCAAGTTTGAAAAGAAATTGCATACAAGTGTATTCCCCCCCATACACTTGTTATATACTCCTTTCAGGACCAACAAGTGGTATCAGAGCAGGAAAATGCTTAATTAAAGATAAAACTCAACAAACTCTATTGACTGGAACTAGGAAAGGAAATGTGTATGTTGCTGCTGGAAGCTGTTGTGCTCAAATTCTCTGGTTGAGACAACAATTAAGAGACTACAATGTCAACTCTACTGAAGTACCAATCTTCTGTGACAACAACAGTGCTATTGCAATATCACAGAATCCTGTATGAAGTACTGCTTTTATTTTTTAGAGCAAGAGAAATGGTTTCAACTTGCATGTGTTAAGCATAAGACTAGGTTCACTTAGAAATCTGATCGATGAGCTCAAAAGACAAGACTTGAATCGGCCTTTGGGAGACTCATTCAAGAAGCCCCCTCCTTATTCGACCTCTTATTCAAAAGCCAAGTGATCACACAAGATGCAAGCATGTGGATATCAAGCATCACTTCATTAGAGACCATGTGGAGAAGAAGGATATCAAGTTGGTGAAAATCCACACAGATCATCAAAAAGCTGATATATTGACAAAACCACTTGCAGAGGCAAGATTTCTGGAATTATCAGCAGAGTTGGGTCTTCTTGATCCAGGGAAGTTGGACAAATGAGTCCAAAGGAGTTTATTAATTAAGGGGGAACTGATATTAAAGATTAGCAGACTTGGTCAAGTCTACTGAAATTCAGAAGAGATGACCTAAATGATTCAGGACACTTGTCCATTGAATTTCAGGACACTTGTCCACATCTTTTCAGGACACTTGTCCTAGTGGGGTCAGATAAGTTGTCCTAGCTATCAAACCAAATCTTGGTCTGATAAGCACCTATTTTGGGTACGAAATCTGTCCCATTCCATATACAGATTTCATCTTTTTGGGATTTAATTTGTCTCCCACCCAAAAGGTCACTTTCCATGCATTAAATGCCAAGATTTAACTCTTGTTTGCATTACACCTTTTCAAGCCATGATCTACCTTGAAAACTCCCCAACCATTAACTAATATTAAATAGCCTCCACGTTTTGAATAAAACCAACCACTCACTGTTACATTGGTTTTTGACCATTGGATCAAAATTGGACAACTCCCCTGAAGTCAATCCTGGCCGTCCATTTTGGATTTCCATTCTTGTTAACCTTTGAATTGCATCAAGACTTCACCAACACATTGACAAACATTCTTTTTAGAATATTCACAATTCTTAAGATCCCCCACAAACACTTCTTCCCAAGTATTCGAAACCCTATCTCTAATTTACTCCAAACACTCTCAATCTCCCTCAATTTTCTCTCTCTGTAACCTTTAGTGGCTCCCAAAGCAAAACCAGAGATGGTTGTTGATTTCTCCAACAAGGAACTTGACCTTGATTTTGGCTATCTAAGCCACAAAAACAACCTCACATTCGAGCCAATCCTTTCCTTTGAGAGTGAGGATCCTAATGTTACTCAAACCTTGAGATGGTTGAGAAGGGCAGGTCTCCAGAAGTTCATGCAAGAGAAGCCAGACTCTTGTCTTGAATCCTACATGGCAGAGTTCTTTGCTTTTCTCAAATGGAGAGGCAAACCTGAAGATGGAGAAGTTGTCACAAGACTGTCCTATATTGCAGAAGGAGAAGAAGAGGAAAGATTTCACAGGGTGAAATTTTCTGAGGAAGAGGTGGATGCTGCTTTTGGATTGCCTTCAGAGGGAAGGAATCCAGAATTTTATGGAAATGGACTTGAGCAAGAAATTGCTCAAGATTGGCTTATTACTCCAGGGCCATTATCCTCTACACAACACAAGAGAACCCTCAAGCCAAAATTTCTTACCCTATTTGAGGTTGTAGCAAAGAGTTTGCTCAGCAACACTGGAAGTTTAGAGCAAGTAAGCCATCCAAGGATAAGGATTATGGCAGCAGTGATTGATGCCAGTGATAAAGGCATCAAGTTTGATTGGAGGACTTTCATCTTGTCTGAGATGATGAAAGAAAAGGCAAAGTTCAAAGTAAGAGCTCACAATAAGGTTGTGATGGAAGGGAAGTTGAGATATTGCACCAGGGCAAGTCTCTTGATTGAAAAGTTTGCTCACTATTCTGAGATGCAAACCTTTGCCAAACCCCTCCCAGCCCAGAAAATACTGTTTAGAAAGCCCAGCAAGAAAACTGAGCAAAGAAGGATGCTTCTGGCCAACCCTGCTGAAAAGGTTGAAGAAAAGCCCAAGATGAAGAAAAGAACTAAAGTCAGGGCTGTCAAAACAAAGAAAGTGTCTCAAATATCTTCAGGAGAAGCCTCAGGAGCATCAGCTGAAGTTGATGAAGTGGCAGAAGAGGGAGTGAATGTGCCTTCTGACCACTCAGAAGAATTGAGGTTAAAGTATAATGAGACAAGGCAAAAGAAGAAAGGTGATAAGAGGCCCAGGGAAGTTGTCCCTGAGAAAGAGGTGGAAGGCAGTGGGAGCAGTAGGGCAAGCAAGAGAAGGGCCAAGCCCACTGAGAAGGTGCTGGAATTTCAGGAAGAAAGATCTCTTCAAATTGCTCTAAGGGAGAGCAGGGCTGAAAGCAGGACAAAATCTAAGTCCAGGACCAACTCTTCTGGTTCTGGAACTCCAGAGTCCAAAGTCCCTAAAGGCCAACCCTCAGAAGCCAACATTCCTGAAACCCAGAATACTGAACCCAACTCCCCTGAAACTCATGTTACCCCTCCCAACCAGCCTATCACCCCTGTCAATCTCACTAAGAGATACTCTCCAGAGGGAAGTGTGCAGAGAAGTGGCATTGATGTGTTAGCAGACTTAGCAGTAGATGAGACAAGGCTCATGTCCCCTCTTGATTCATCTATGCTAAATTACTCCAAACTCTTAGAACATGCACTTCATGAGCCAACCCCCCCCCCTGAGCAAAGCCCCCTCAGAATCATTGCTCGTAAAAGAAACTGAGGTACCTTCAATTGAGCTCAACCCTTCTGAAGCCAACCCTCCTGAACTCAACTTGCCTGAAGCTGCAATTAATGAAACCACAACCAACTCCCCTATAGCCCAAAGTTATCCATCTAGTGAGAATGAGGAGGAGTATACTTATGAGAGTATGCTCAGAGGTGGAGCCAAGGCCACTGTGGATAACTTGTACCCACAGCTTGCTGAATTTCCCAGAATTCAGAAAATGTTCCATGACTTGAGAATGTTAGTGGATGTCAAGGACAAAACATTGATGGAAATCTATCAAGTCATCCAAGATAAGGGTGCTAATTGGTGGCAAGTGGAGGAGAGTAGACTACTACACTTTGCTGGAGTGCTAAAGACAAGATTTCTCATTGATGAGGAAGTTTTTGGAAAGTTAGTAGAGGAGAAAATTCAAGAAGAAAAGGAGAGAATTGCTAAGGGAATTAGGCACCCTGATAGCAGTTCAAGTGATGATGGGAATAATGATCCCTCAAACCCTTCCAACCCTCCTCAAGACAACCCTTCTGAACTCCCTCAAGCCAATCTCCCTGAACCCTTCCTATCCAAACCTTCTGAAGCAAGTAGGTTTTCAGAACCTCTTGTTACCTATGTTAGAAAAGGCTCTGTATCCTCAGAGGTGTTGACCAAGGGTGGTAACACAACCAAAGATACATCTGCCAATGAAGGTTCTTCTGAACCCAAGGCACAGCCTAAAGATGTTGAGGTTCCTAACTTAGAGGCTGGTTTGGTTAAGGCCTATTCAGTGTCAGAAGAGTTGGACACTGATCAACCCTTAATCATTCAGGATGACTCAGTGGCTGCTGAAGTAAGCACTGTGATCTCCCCACAACTGCCATCTTTGAACCTTGTTGAAGGTGGAGATGTTGCAGGTCTAAGTGAAGGTGTTGAAAAAGAGAATTTAGTCAAAAAATCAGAGGGAGTAGTGGATGAAAGAGAGGTTGTAATCACTAAGATAGTGAGTGTACCACAAATAGAGGGTGGTATAAGTGAGGAAGGACAGGTTATTCTTGAAGTCAAATCTAAACTTCAAGAATCCCTTGATGAAAGGAGGCCTGATTCCTTGGGTGAGAACATTTTAAATGAAGGGAGAAAAGAACAAGTTGAAAATGAGAAGAAGGCTGCTGATGTATCAGAGTCTTATGCAAAAGAAATTGAGGGTGATGAGTGTTTACTCCCTAACATATTTGATTTGTCTAACATTGCAGGTATTTCCCTTGACCAAATATTTGCAGATGAGTTCTTGACAGATGCCCCTATCCAAGTAGATACAGGCTCAGCACAAGCCTTGCTTGGAATGCAGTCAGAGAAGTTGGACTCCTTGGCTCATCAGGTCCAATCTGCTCATGCTGAAACTTCAGGAGCATTAAATGAGCAAGGAAGAACTCTAGCATCTGTAGAGATGAGATTAACAGGCTCTGAGGATGTGGTGCTACCCACATTGGAAGCAAGGATTAGTGGTGTGGAAACTGGTCTCCGAACCATTTCCACTGAAGTTCAACAAGCCAAATCCACTATGGAATCCATCTCAGAGGAGGTCAAGAAGGAACAAAAGCTGCTGAGAGATAATCATAATGTCAATGTCAAAGCTCTCAGGCTCACTGTCAAACAAGCACTTGGCAAGAAGACTGCATTGCAGAAGAAAAGAGCAGAAGAACAAAGACTTTCTATGGTGAAAGCAGTCTCTAAAAAGTTTTCCCAAGAAGTGCTGGCCAACATTGCTGAAAGTGCAGTGGCCAACCTCACTGAGCCTCTTAAGGCCCAACTTGATACATCTCTGAAAGCAACCTTGGAGGAAGTTGTCCAACAAAAGATGAAGCATGTTCTAGATTTCCTTAGCTTGAGCAATGACAAGATGCAGAATATACATGATGAGAATGTATATTTGTTGGAGGAGATGAAATCTCTAAACCTAGCCCAATCCCTAATGGCTACAACAATGAGTGAGCTCAAACCCCAGTGTTTTGATGCTGCCAAAAAGGGGGAAAGGGAAAGAGCAAGAGCAAAAGGTGCCTTGGTCATTGGAAGCCCAGGAAAGGGAAAGGACAAAGCTGCTGAAGGAAAAGGAAAAGAACCAGCTGTGCTGAATTTAGAAGAATTGGATGAAGAAGAACAGTTAGCAATTGCCTTGAAGAAATCAATGGCCTCAACACAAGAGGAAAGAGTTAGGCTACAGCAAAGACCAGGAGGAGAGGTGTCTGGTTTGGACAAGGATGCTGAAGGTGTCCAAACTAGAGGAAAAATCAAGAAGGCCAAAGGAAACAAAAGAAAAGCAGAAACATTCACTGACTTTCCCAATAGCCTTGATCTGCCTCCTGAATTCAGAATCGATGATGATGACCATATCTTCAAAAAGACAAAGAGTGCTAAAAAGGACAAAACTGCTGAAATGTCCAAAATTGCTGAAGAAGACAAGTCTTCTGAAATGGTCAACATTGCTGAAGGTGCCAAAGCTACTGAAGATGTGGAAGCATTATATGAAGAAGGCTTTGGACCTGGACCAAAGAAGACAAAGGTTGTGGTACTCAATGATCCATCAAAGTTGTTTCATGAAGGGTATGGCAAAGATCCTGAAACTCAACAGAAACTGGCCATGATGAGGGCCCAAGAGAAAATGGATTTAATGGAAGAGGCCAACAGAGCAAGAGATAAGAGAAGAGCTGACTTCCAAAAGCCAAGAAGAAGGAGAGCAACTTACAGCAAGATGAAGCCTCAGCTACTAGTCCCAATGGACACCAAATATCCACACTTGGATAAATGGGTGCGAATTCAGCTGAATGACACATGGGAAGAGGCTAAAAGGGAGTTTGTCTATGACTATTATGTCATTGACAGATGGAATGGAAGAGATGCCAACTCTTCCTTTGCTGAGTTCATGATAGAGTATTACAGAGAGTTGTATCAACAATTGCTTGCAGCTGCTGATATTGCAAGAATTGAACTCAATGCCCCCAAGCCTATCATTTATATGCCTCCAAAGCTTGATGGATGGATTGACCAGTCAAGGATCCTGAGGGAGTTTCTAGAGATTCTTAAACTGAACAAGATGACCCTTGGACCCAAAGGAACCAACCAGGAAGCCATGGAACTCAAGAAGAGAGTGTGGGCACAATATGGGATGGTGCCACCTAAAGAAGATGATCTCTGAAATGGCTAAGTTTTCCTGACTCTTATATGCTGAAATGGATGAAAACTTAAGTTGGTTGCTAATTTGTTGTTTTGGTCAACTATGCTGAAGATGCTCAAGCTGCTGATATGTTTTGCTCTGATACCTAAATGCTTAATGACTTAATAGTATATCATTAAGTTCTGCTTTTGTAGTAAATCTATGCTTATATGTAATGTTTCTCATGCTCTGATATGTTTTTGTTCAAACTATCAACATGCTGTAATTATTCTCATTTTAATGATAGTTGAACACATTGTGAATCAAGGAACACAAATCTCTCTATGCCTACTCTTGAAACCTATTTGCAACATGAATGGTGAGTACACTAACACATTCTTTTTCAGGAATATTGACCTCAGTCATGTCTTCTGAAGATAAATGTAATAGGTGTAGTCAAGTCACTTTTGCATAAAATGTATAGGTTTTGGCATCATCAAAAAGGGGGAAATTGTTGGGAATAAAATGACATATGTTTTGATTGAATACCAAAACCCCCTGAGACATGCCTAGTCATAATTGATTATGTTCTAAAAATGTTAGAACACATAGCATAAGGCTAGATGAGAAGCTGAAATGTTTAGGCAGCTCTTAGATGATTAGATGCACAATGTGAGGGGGAACATATGCTTTGAAGATCATCAAGATCAAGTCCCCTCTAGGCTCAAATTCTGGAACAATCTCTAAGCCTATTAAAGACCAAATACTTTGATCAGGAGAGTTGTCCAGAGAAGTTGTCTCTGCACAATTAAAGCAAGAACAAAGGTTCTAAAGCTCAAAAGGCCAAGTATATTCAAAATGCTCTGATCAGGAAAGTTGTCTAGAGAAGTTGTCTCTGCAATTTAAAACAAGAACAAAGGTTCTGAAGCTCAAAGGTCAAGTATGCTGATCAGGAGAGTTGTCCAGAAGAGTTGTCTCAGCACAATTAAACCAGATGAAATGTTCTGATGCTTGAAAGTCAACTATGCTGAAGAGATAAAGACAACTACACCCTAAAAGACTTCATTGAATCATGCTGAGATCACATCTACATGAAGCAAAAGGGAAAGAGTCAAGTCATCTGAAGAAGAGCAAGCCAACTATGCTGATAAGCAAAGTCTACTGATAGTGATAAGCAGAGTTATCCATTTGATAAGGAATGTTGTCCTATCATTGGATCAAACCTCAGAAGCCATGTCCAAGTCCTAACAAGTGAATCTTAAAGTCAGACATTGGGAAGAGTGCTGCAGAATGAAGACAAAGTCTTACAAGCCGTTTATTACCCAAATGAGGACATGTCACTATCAAGAACCTGTCTTCCAGTTTGAAGAACTCAAGGAAGACATTTATAGCAATTTGGGACTGCCTCTCCAACGGGCAAATCCTCAAATTTGTCTATAAATACAGAAGTGTGAAGACCATTTGAAGCACCTCAACCTTGACAAGAATATCCAACTATCCTACAAGTCAAAGTGCTTTCAAAGCTTTCAAAGAGACTATCTTAGTCTTCAAACACTTCTTCTAAGCTGTACATCATTGTATATCCATACAAAGCTTAGAGAGATATCCTATCCTTATACACTGACCTTCATTGTAAAGGATATCTCACTAGTTGGAACCTTACTTCAACCCTTACCCCTTTCAAGTGAGAAAGTGAGAAGGTTGTAGTAGTAGAAGTGGTAGGAGCTGACTGTTGAGAGAAGAACAGTTCAGTTCTGAGTTGAGAAGAGGGTACTAGGACTCTAGACATCCTAGGGATCAATTCACCAAGGAGTGGTGTTCTTGATCAAGTGCACCTTGGCACTATAAAACAAGTTAATTCCAAGAGTGAAGGAATTATCCTGTTAAATCAGGGAAAGTGGATGTAGGAGCTTGAGTCTCTGAACCACTATAAACTCTTGTGTTGATTTACTTTAAAGTACTTTCATACATTCAACACTGCACATAAAACTGATCTTCAAAAGAACATATATTCAAAGACTGTGCAAAACTGTATTGGACAAGTTCCCTGAAAACTGGACTATATTGCTTAAGTGATTTCAGAACTTAAAGGAGTTTAAACTAAAGGGCCAACCACTAATTCCGCACTTATAACCAACCTAGATAGTCATTCAACTAAGTACTCTGTAGTACTTAGTAGCTTGGTTATCTTAGAAAAGGTTATACATCTTCAGCAGAGTTGTCTAAGACAAACTTGCTGAACTCTGGTTTGATCAAAGTTGAAAAGAATTTGCATACAAGTGTATTCCCCCCCTACACTTGTTATATACTCCTTTTAGGACCAACAACAAGAATTTCATGACAACTGTGTGAGAGAAAATGAAAGGCTTTCAATTGAGCTTTCAAAACCTGCTGAGACAGTAGTTGATATTAAATCTACTGAGTTGTATCAACAAGTCTTGAGAGAGCTTGAGGAAGCAAATCTCAAGATAGTTGACCAACAAAGTCAGATTGATGATGAACTACTCTCTCAGAAGAGAAAAGATTTTGAACTAAAAATTCTTCAAGCAAAATTTGAAAACCTCTCACATGAGTATGACATTCTAAAATCAAGTGAAGAAAGCCTGAAACTAAAGATGTCTGCTTTGAACAAATCCTCTAGAGCAATAGAGGAAATTCAAAGTTATCAAAGACCTATGGCTCAAAGAAGTGGATTAGGTTTTGATCCATTTGAATCTTCACCTTGTCTTAGTGTTGCATCCACAAGTAACACTAAGAAAATCTTTGTTAAATCAGTGGCACAACAAGCTGAAAATGAAATAATTCAGCCACTGAACAAAGGGAAGGGCAAAATAAATGAAATGCCCACTCAAGTACCTCAGGAGACTAGGCCCAAACCTTTGGAAAAGGTCAAGGCTCCTGAACATAAGAGGAATGTTGGTCAGTAGAGTAGACCCAATGGAAGGGCAACTCTCCTGAACAATGTTCAGAGGAGTTATCCAAGGTATGATCAGCCTAGGCCAACTCTACTGAGGAAGCCTCAGCTGAACAGACCTAAGAACAACTATCATCAAAGGCAAAATAAAATGAGACAACCAAAACCCTTCATGCCAAAGGGTAATGGTCATGCCTTCCCTCAAAGATTTCCTCAAGCTGCACAAAGAACTCATAAGTTCAGGAGATTTGACAACTCTCCTGAAACTTACAGAGTCAACACTTTCACACATACTTTCCCAAAGGCATTTAAGGGAAAGACATTGTATGTTGATGCACAAGGAAAACAACTTAGCCACCTTGAATCAATCAGGGTAATTAGGCAAGTTTGGGTTCCTAAAGGTACAACTAACCTCTCAGTACCCAAAATTCAAAGGGTACCTAAAGCTTGCTAATTGCAGGTACCTATGGGCCAGAAGAAGATGAGGAGTATGAGCAAAAAGTCAGCATGGTACCTTGATAGTGGATGCTCAAGGCACATGACTGGAAACAAAGAACTCCTCACTGATTTCACTGAAAAAGAGGGCCCAAATGTCACCTTTGGAGACAGCTCACAAGTAATAACAAAAGGTTATGGTACCTTGATAATTGGTAATATCAAGGTATCCAATGTATCTTATGTGGCTGGTCTCAAATATAACTTGCTAAACATAAGTCAGTTTTGTGATAAAGGTTTTAATGTTGATTTCTCAAGTGGAAAATGCTTAATTAAAGATGAAACTCAACAAACTCTAGTGACTGGCACTAGAAAAGGAAATGTGTATTTTGCTGACTGGGACAAGTCTACTGATGCTGCATGTTTCATTGCTAAGAGCTTAAATGAACAGAGTTGGTTATGGCATAAGAGGCTAAACCACCTGAACTTTAAGTCAATGAACAAACTTGCCAGAAATGCATTAGTAAAAGGTTTACCTAATGAGGTTTTCATTAAAGAGCATGTTTGTAAACCATGCCAAGAAGGAAAACAGATTAAAGCCTCATTCAAAGGAAAACCAGTCATCTCTACTGAAAGGGTACTTGAACTTTTACACATGGATTTATTTGGACCAATTACCCCAGCAACATAAATGGTAGAAAATACACATTGGTTGTAGTAGATGACTTCTCTAGGTTCACATGGGTAGTATTTCTCCTTAATAAGAAGGAAACACAAGTCAAACTCCCTAAACTACTAAAGAGACTGTCAAATGAAAAGAGCCTTAACATTATCAAAATAAGATCTGATAAAGGCACTGAGTTCATAAATTCTTACATCAATGAGTATTGCACCCTAAATGGTATAACTCATGAAACCTCAGCAGCTAGAACTCCTCAGCAGAATGGAGTTGCAGAAAGAAGGAATAGAACTTTAAAAGAAGCTGCTAGAACCTTAATTGCTGACTCTAATCTACCTAAGAGGTTTTGGGCTGAAGCTATAAACACTGCATGTTATACTCAGAACAGATGTTTGATAACCAAGGGTCAAGGCAAAACTCCCTATGAACTCTGGAAAGGAAGACTGCCTAAAGTGTCATATTTCCACATATTTGGTTGTAAGTGTTTCATTCACAACAATGGGAAAGAGCAATTAACAGCTTTTGACATCAAAGCTGATGAGGGGATATTTCTTGGATATTCCCAAATCAGTAGAGCTTTCAGAGTGTATAATTGTAAAACCCTAATTGTGGAAAAAACACCTCATGTTGTGTTTGATGAATCTATTTTTGAGGCCAGGAACAAAAACCTGGACACTGAAGAAATCACACAAAGAACAACCAGATTAAGCCTAAAAGACAAGGACATTGTATTCATAGATGTTGTCCAAGCCAATCTTCCTGAAAACACAATACTGGACAACAATCCTGAAGGCAATACTCCTGAAATAAACCCCACTGAAGGAAATGGTGAACTGAATGACCCAATCCCAGTTCACACTCAGTTAACAATTACCAATGAAGAAGCAGGCTCTGTTGAGGTAGTTAATGGATCAAATATTCCAGGGGGAACCATAAATGTAGAAAATGCCAATGTCCCTGACATTGAAGACAACATCCCTGAATATGATCCAGAGTTAGATCCTGCATTAAATTATCCTGAATTTTATGATAATGGTGACTCAACCTTAGTAGAGGACAACTCTACTGAAGGGATCAGAAAAAGAAGGACTTGGTTGTTTGACCATCCTACTGATCTGATACTTGGTGATCCAAGTATAGGAGTCAAAACCAGAAGGTTTCATTGTGAAAGTGCTTTGTTTTGTTGTTTCCTATCAGAACAGGAACCAAGTGACATTGAGGAAGCACTTCAAGATGCAAACTGGATCACAGCTATGCAGGAAGAGCTGAACCAATTCACCAGAAATGATGTTTGGGAGCTGGTGGATAGACCTTCACATCAAGATGTTATTGGAACCAAGTGGGTGTTCAAGAACAAGAAAAATGAGAATGATGTGATTGTGAGAAACAAGGCCAGATTAGTGGCAAAAGGCTACTGTCAATCAGAAGGCATTGACTATGATGAGACCTTTGCACCTGTCGCAAGACTAGAAGCTATAAGGCTTTTCCTAGCCTATGCAGCCCACAAGAGGTTCAAAGTGTACCAAATGGATGTCAAGAGTGCCTTTCTGAATGGAGTCTTGAAAGAAGAGGTCTATGTGGAGCAACCACCTAGTTTTGAAGTTGGAAACCAAGTTTATAGATTGAAGAAAGCTCTATATGGACTCAAGCAAGCTTCAAGAGTCTGGTATGACACACTGTCACAATTCCTCTTGGATCATGGATTTATCAAAGGAACTGTGGACAGAACACTCTTCAGAATCACTGAAGGAGAAGACATCTTGCTTGTCCAAATATATGTGGATGACATCATATTTGGATCCCCCAATGAGAAGCTGTGTGAAAAGTTCTCAAAACTCATGCAAAGCAAATTTGAGATGTCAATGATGGGAATGATGAACTTCTTCTTGGGCTTACAAGTCAAGCAATCAAAAGAAGGGATTTTCATCAACCAAGCCAAGTACACCAGAGAAATGATCAAGAAATTTGGGTGTACAACCAGCAAGCCAGTAAGGATCCCAATGAACACAAACTGGAAAATGGATCCAGCTGAGAGTGGTGTTCCAACCAACTCTACTGAGTATAGAGGAATCATTGGATCACTCCTCTACCTCACAGCCAGCAGACCTGACATCACCTTTGTAGTAGGTGTTTGTGCAAGATTCCAAGCAAATCCTAAGAAAAGCCATCTAGAGGCTGCTAAGAGGATCTTGAGGTATCTCAAAGGCACTGAAAATTTAGGCCTTTGGTACCCGGCTGATGAAAACATTGAGCTCACTGGCTACTCAGATGCTGACTATGGAGGATGTAGAATTAACAGAAAGTCCACTTCAGGGACATGTCAATTCTTAGGGAACAAGCTCATCTCTTGGTTCTCTAAGAAACAGAACACAGTGGCAACCTCCACCACTGAAGCTGAATATGTAGCAGCTGGAAGTTGTTGTGCTCAAATACTTTGGTTGAGACAACAATTAAGAGACTACAATGTCAACTCTACTGAAGTGCCAATCTTCTGTGACAACAACAGTGCTATTGCAATATCACAGAATCCTGTATTGCACACTAGATGCAAGCATGTGGACATCAAACATCACTTCATTAGAGACCATGTGGAGAAGAAAGATATCAAATTGGTGAAAATCCACACAGATCATAAAAAAGTTGATATATTGACAAAACCACTTGTAGAGGCAAGGTTTCTGGAGCTATCAGCAGAGTTGGGACTCCTTGATCCAGGGAAGTTGGACATATAAGTCCAAAGGAGTTTATTAATCAAGGGGGAACTGAAATCAAAGTTCAGCAGACTTGGTCAAGTCTACTGAAATTCAGAAGAGATGACCTCAAATGTTCAGGACACTTGTCCATTGAAATTCAGGACAGTTGTCCACATCTCTTCAGGACACTTGTCCATGTAGGGTCAGATAAGTTGTCTTGGCTATCAAACCAAATCTAGGTTTGATAAGCACCTATTTTGGGTAATCATTGCCTATTTCAATAACTGCCTCATTCCTTTTGAAGATATCACCTTTTCAAGGATTCAATTTGTCCCCTACCCAAAAAGTCACTTTCAATGCATTAAATGCCAATATTTAACTCTTGTTTGCATTAAACATTTTGAGACATGATCTACCTTGATAACCCCCCATCTTTAAACAAACATTAAAACTCCACCCACGTTTTGAATAAAACAGTTTTTCACTGTTTCATTGGTTATTGACCATTGGATCAAAACTGGCCAACTCCCCTGAAATTGATCTTGGCCGTCCAAATTAGATTTCCTCATTTGCAAACCGTTGAATTGCCTTAAGACTCACCTACTCATTGACATACATTCCTTTTGGAATATTCACAAGTCTTAAGAAGCCATACAACACTTCATTCTTCCCCACGCATTCAAAATCCTTTGAAACCCTAGTTTTTCTTACTCTCAAAAACCTCTCAAAAGTTCTTACTGATTCTTCAATGGCCCCTAAGGTTAGAACATAAATGATTGTTGACTTCTCAAACAAGGAGTTAGACCTTGATTTTGGCTATCTGAGCCACAAAAATAATTTGATTTTTGAGCCCATTCTATCATTTGAAAGTGAAGACCCAGAAATCACTCCAACCTTGAGATGGTTGAGAAGAGCAGGACTCCAGAAGTTCATGCAAGAAAAGCCAGATTCTTGCTTGGAATCATATATGGCTGAGTTCTTTGCTTTCTTGAACTGGAGAAGAAAGCCAGAAGATGGTGAGGTCACCACTAGGCTATCCTACAGAGCAGAAGGAGAAGAAGAAGAAAGATTCCACAGAGTGAAATTCTCTGAGGAAGATGTAGATGCTGCCTTTGGATTGCCCTCTGAAGGGAGGAATCCAGAATTCTATGGCAATGGCCATGAGGAGGAGATTGCACAAGATTGGCTCCTTGTTCCAGGACCAATCTCATCTACACAAAACAAGAGAACCCTCAAGCAAAAATTTCTGAATCTCTTTGAGGTAATCACAAAGAGTTTGCTAAGCAACACTGGAAGCCTTGAGCAAGTAAGCTTTCCAATAATCAGAATTATGGCTGCAGTAATTGATGCCAGTGATAAGGGCATCAAGTTTAATTGGAGGACCTTCATCCTATCTAAGATGATGAAGGAAAAAGACAAGTTCAAGGTGAAAGCTCACAACAAGGTTGTGTTGGAAGGGAAATTGAAGTACTGCACAAGGGCAAGCTTGTTGATTGAAAAATTTTCCCACTACTCTCAAATGCAAACCTTTGCAAAGCCCCTCCCTGCTCAGAAAGTGATGTTCAGGAAGCTGAGTAAGAAAACTGAGCAAAGGAGGATGTTGATGGCCAAACCTGCTGAAGAGGTTGAAGAAAAGCCCACATTGAAGAAAAGAACAAAAGCCAGGGCTGTCAAAACAAAGAAGATGTCTCAAGTACTATTAGAAGAAGCCTCAGGAGCTTCAATTGAAATTGATGCAGTGGCAGGAGAGGGAGTGAATGTGCCTTTTGACCACTCAGAAGAGTTGAGGCTGAAATATAATGAGACAAAGCAGAAGAAAAATGGTGATAAAAGGCCCAGGGAAGTTGTCCCTGAGAAGGAAAAAGAGGAAGGGAGTGGAAGTAGCAGGGCAAGCAAGAGGAGAGCCAAGCCCACTGAGAAAGTGCTGGAACTTCAGGAAGAAAGGGTTCTTTAATTAGCTCTAAGGGAGAGCAGGGCAGAAAGCAGGACCAAATCTAAGTCTAGAACCAACTCTTCTGGTTCTGGAACTCCAGAGTCCAAAGTCCCTGAAGGCCAACCCTTAGAAGCCAACCTTCCTGAAACCCAAAATCCTGAACCCAACTCTCCTGAAACCCATGTTACCCCTTCTAACCAACCCATCACCCCTGTCAATCTTACAAAGATATATTCTCCAGAAGGGAGTGTGCAAAGAAGTGGCATTGATGTGCTAGCTGATTTAGAAACAGCACTTCATGAGCCAACCCACCTGAGCAAAGCCCCTCCAGATTCATTGCTCCCTAAAGCAACTGAAGTACCTTCCATTGAACTCAACCCTTCTGAAGCCAACCCTCCTGAACTAAACCTACCTGAAGCTGCAATTCCTGAAACCAGAGCCAACTCCCCTATAGCCCAAAGTTCTCAATCAAATGATAATGAGGAGGAGTATACTTATGAAAGTATGCTCAGAGGTGGAGCAAGGGCTACTGTGGACAGCTTATATCCTCAGCTTGCAGAATTTCCAAGACTTCAAGCTACATTTCATGATCTGAGGATGCTTGTAGAAGTTAAAGATAAGTCCATAATGGAAATTGCACAAGTCATTCATGACAAAGGTGCCAACTGGTGGCAAATTGAAGAGGGCAGATTACTCCATTTTGCTGGAGTAACCAAGACAAGATTCCTCACTGATGAGGAAGTGTTTGCCAAGTTGGTTGCTGACAAGATTGAAGAGGAGAAAGAGAGGCTTGCTACAGGGATCAAGCACCCTGATAGCAGCTCAAGTGATGATGGCAAGGATGATCCATCAAACCCTTCAAACCCTCCCCAAGACAACCCTCCTGAACCCTCCCAGACCAACCTCCCTGAACCTTCCCAACCTAAACCTTATGAATCCAGCAGGTTCTCAGAACCTCCTGCTACTTATCATAGGAAAGGCTCTGTCTCTTCAGAGGTGTTGACCAAAGGTGGTGACACAGCCAATGACACATCTGCCAATGAAGGTTCTTCTGAACCCAAGGCACAACTTACAGATGTAGAGACTCCTATTTTAGAAGCTGGTTTGGTTAAGGCCTATTCAGTGTCAGGAGAGTTGGACACTGATCAGCCCTTAATCATTCAGGATGACACAGTGGCTGCTGAGAAAAGCACTGTGATCTCCCAACAACTGCCACTTTTGAACCCTGTTGAGGGTGGAAGTGTTGCAGGTTTAGGAGAAGGGGTTGAAAAGGAAAGTAGAATTGAAAAACCAGAGGGAGAATTTGATGAAAAAAAGGTTGTAATCACTAAGATAGTGAGTGTACCACCATATGAGGGTGTTATAAGTGAGGAAGGACAGGTTATTCTTGAAGTCAAATCTGAACTTCAAGAATCCCTTGATGAAAGGAGACCTGATTCCTTAAGTGAGAACATTATCTATGAAGGGAGAAAATAATTAGTTGAAAATGAGGAGAAGACTGCTGATGTATCAGAGTCTTATGCAAAAAATATTGAGGGTGATGAGTGTTTGTTCACTAACCCTTTTGATCTTTCTGACATTGCAGGTATCTCTCTTGACCAAATCTTTGCAGATGAATTCTTAACAGATGCACCCATCCAAGTGGATTCTGGATCAGCACAAGCCATACTTGGGATGCAATCATCAAAGTTGGACTCCTTGGCTCACCAAGTCCAATCTGCTCATGTTGAAACTTCTGGTGCATTGGATGAGCAAGGAAGAACTCTAGCATCTGTGGAGATGAGATTGACTGGCTCTAAAGATGTAGTTCTACCTACATTGGAAGTAAGGATAAGTGGTGTGGAATCTGGTCTTCAAACCATTTCCACTGAAGTTCAAAGAGCCAAATCCACAATGGAGTCTATCTCAGAGGAGGTCAAGAAGGAACAAAAACTGCTCAGAGACAATCACAATGCAAATGTCAAAGCTCTCAAACTAACTGTCAAGCAAGCCTTTGGGAAGAAGACAGCCCTACAAAAGAAAATAGCAGAAGAGTTAAGGCTAGCCATGGTGAAAGCTGCCTCAGAAAAATTTTCCCAAGAGGTTATGGCCAACATTGCTGAAAGTGCAGTGGCCAATCTTACTGAGTTCCTTAAAGCCCAGCTGGATGCATCTCTGAAAGCAACCTTGGAAGAGGTTGTTGAGCAAATAATGAAGCCTGTTCTAGCTTTCCTTAGCTTGAGCAGTGATAGAATGCAGAATATACATGATGAGAATGTATATCTGCTTGAAGAGATGAAATCTCTAAACCTAGCCCAATCCTTGATGGCAACAACCATGAGTGAACTCAAGCCTCAGTGCTTTGATGCTGCCAAAAAGGGGGAAAGGGAAAGAGCAAGAGCCAAAGGTGCCTTGATAATAGGTGGTTCAGAGAAGGGCAAGGAAAAGGCTGCTGAAGATAAGGGCAAAGAGCAAGCAGTGCTAAACTTGGAAGATCTTGATGAAGAAGAGCAGTTAGCCATAGCAATGAAAGCTTCTATGGCATCAACACAGGAAGAGAGAGCTAGACTTCAGCAGAGGCCAGGAGGAGAAGGATCTGGTTTGGACAAAGGTGCTGAAGGTGTCCAAACAAGAGGCCAAATCAAGAAGGCCAAGGGGAACAAAAGAAAGACTGAAACATTCACTGACTTCCCCAACAGCCTAGAACTTCCTCTTTAACTCAGAATTGAGGAAGAAGATCCTATCTCCAAGAAGAGCAAGACTACTGAAAAGTCTAAAGCTGCTGAGAAGGTCAAATCTGCTGAAATGACCAAGATTGCTGAAAAGGCAAAGTCTTCTGAAACTGACAAGTCTGCTGAGACTATGTCTACTGAAGGTGCCAAAGCTGCTGAAGATATTGAGGAGCTATATGAAGAAGGCTTTGGACCTCAACCTAAAAAGAAGACAACTATCCTACTGAATGATCCATCAAAGTTGTTTCATGAAGGGTATGGCAAAGACCCTGAAACACAACAAAAGCTGGCCATGATGAGGGCCCAAGAAAGAATGGATTTGATGGAGGAAGCCAACAGAGCAAGGGACAAAAGAAGAGCTGACTTCCAAAGACCAAGAAGAAGGAGAGCAACCTACAGCAAGCTAAAGCCACATCTATTGATCCCAATGGACACCAAATATCCTCACTTGGATAAATGGGTGCCTATCCAGCTGAATGACTCATGGGAAGAGGCCAAAAGGGAGTTTGTCTATGACTACTATGTCATTGATAGATGGAATGGAAGAGATGCCAACTCCACTTTTGCTGAGTTCATGATAGAATATCACATAAAGCTATATTAGAAATTGCTTGCAGCTGCTGACATTGCAAGATTTGAACTTGTTGGGATATGAATCCTAGAACAAGTCCTAAATGATGAATAAAAGATAAAGAAGATAAAGTTTTGATAAGCCAAAAGAAGACTTGAATATTTTCTAAGTGTTGATTGATCTAGTCTAGTTGAGTTGAAGTTATCTTATACAGATCAGTAGAGTTCACAAGACAAGTAATAGTTTCAAAAGATAAGTATGAAAGAAAAAGACAAGTACAGTGTATAAGTACTTTGTATACGTAATAGGTTTTATATTGAGCTATTCGAGATGTATAGAAGCTCATGTTTTTTCTATGTAATAGATTAGATTCATTGTATAGTTTATAAGTTGACTAAGCTTGTGTTATAAAAGCTTAATGTAATGTAATAGTCTTGTTAGGTTAGATGATAGGACTAGATTAGTTCTATTGGAAGCATACTGCACAAGTCAAGTAGAAGACGCAGACTACTACTACTGGACAAGACAGGTGCGCTACTACACAAAGACAAGTCAAACTTGGAGTTAGTTACAGAAACGCGTATTGAAGATGAAATTGAAGAATTAGTTTTGGAATAACTAATTAACTGAAGAAACGCGTGGAAGAATAAAAGAATCAGTTACAAGTTAGTTTTCAAGAAAGGTTGATTGCAACTACCTAAGGTCTTGGATTTGAAGTCTATAAATACCCCAAGGTATTCATTGGTTAAAAAAAAAACTGACTACTGAAATATTGAGAATTACTACTTACAAACGTTATTAAAGATTCAAGTGAAGTTTACTCTCAGAGTTGATTGAAGTTCAGAAAGATAGCCAGAAGACAAGTGAAGAATCAAGAAGGCTACTACTGAAAATCAGAGAAGTTTTTAGTTTTTGTTTGATATTTTCAAGGTGCTAGATACTTGTAAAATTTCTAGTAAGATCGTAGACATATCTGGAGGTATAGTCTGTTGAAGATCTAAGTCTTCTTCTTGGGACTTTAAAGACAGGAACAATACACTTGTACTCGATTGGAAGAGTTTAGTGGAAACATCACAACTGGGTTTGTGAGAGTGGATGTAGACAAGTTGTCGAACCACTATAAATCTTGTGTTTGATTTACTTTACAGTTTTGATTGTTTAAATTGCTTAATTGTTTTAACTACTTAACTGAACTAGACTAGTTGAGTATAGAACAGAGTTCTCGAATAAGTTGAGTATAATCTAGAATTGGGCTCATTAATAATTTCGTATTCCGCATATTGTACTTTGATATTTCGAAAGATTTTTGAAAAGTCTATTCACCCCCCTCTAGACATTTTCACTAGCTTACTCGTTATTAACTCAACTTGGGACCAACAAGTGGTATCAGAGCAGTAGTTTACGAACTGCTGTTTCTTGATAACCGACTCAAGACTTAGGGTGAAGTCTTGGTCCTTGACTGTTCTTGTATACGTGTTCTTGATCATATTCTCGTATCATCTGTTTTTCGTGCTCCCTGTTCTTGACTTATCTGTTGTTCTTGATCATAACTCTACTTAGCACTCATTTCTTGAAATCATGTCTCTTGAGATAAGCGCCAACAAACTACCTAAGTTCCAGGTACAGGATTACGACTATTGGAAGCTAAGGATGGAAGCCATCTTCAGCTCCACTCACGACTTAATGATCTCCGTAGTCACTGAAGGTCCAATTGTGACCATGATCCCCAATACTGCTGCCCTTGACCCAAATCAACCAGTGGGTACTCTCGTCAAGAAACCAAGGTCAGAACTTACCTCTGAAGAAATGAGACAGAATAATTTGGATAGCTTGGCCAAGAATTACATCTTACACACTCTTCCTAACGAGTATCTGGGAAAAGTGTTAAAATGTAAAACTGCCAAAGAAATGTGGGATCGCTTAGCTATCATTTGTGAAGGGACATCCCTAATCAAAGAAAGCAAGCTTTCCACTGCAGTCCAAAGATTCGAATCATTTCATATGAAAGCTGGTGAAACAATAGACCAGTTGGATACTCGTTTTACTAAAATCATGAATGACTTGGAAGTCCTTGGTAAATCTTATACTCCACGTGAAATCAATCTTAGGATCCTCAAAAGCCTTGATAGTCGTTGGAAAATGGTAAAAATGCTTGTTAAAAATACCCAAGATATAGACGTATGGACAGCAGAGACTATGTTTCAAACTCTAAAGGCTCATGAGTTTGATCTAGACGAAGATGATCCCATAGTAAGTAGTGACAGAGAACATGCTGTATCTAAGAACGTTGCTTTTAAGGCTAGTTCGTCTAAGATAGACAGGTCTAAGACTGAGACTAGGTCTGCTTCTGTGAAAGACGAGTTAGATACTGATCTCAGTCTGAAGGATCAGGTAAGCCTCATGGTTAGAAAGTTTGATAGGCTGAATAAACGTTTCGGAAAATATAAGAAGTTCTATAGAGAGCATAGAGGGTCTGCTTCTAAGAACTCGTCTGAGACCAGACGAGACCGAAACTCGTCCGAAAGGAGAGACGAAGTCTCGAAAGGTAACAGACAAGATAGAGAGTCTGATGGTAGGAAGATTACTCGTTCTGATAGACGTGATAAACGAAGGAACAACTCTCCTATTAAAAAGGCTACTAATGATCTTGTGTGCTATAACTGTGAGAAACCAGGTCACTACATATATGAATGTCCAGACCTGAGTACTGATGATCGAGAAGAACGCAAAGCACGAAGGGAAAGAAGATACAACCGTGGTAAAAAGGCAATGATGGCCAATGATGACTCTGACTCTGACTTAGACGAGTTGCCATCATCCTCATCTAGCTACCCGTCTGAACCAGATCACGATGAAGCATTCATAGTTGATGATGGTCTATGCTTCATGGCTAAAATCGACCAAGAGGTATCATCTGTTACATCCTTTCAATCTTGTGATGAATCAGAAACTGATGAAAGTGACACTGCCAGTAGCCAAGTAGGGAGTAGTCTTCAGCACTCTACTAGTGTAGTTGAAGACGACCTCCTACTTGCCAACAAGGCATTCATTGAAGTCAGTGACGAAAACATCACCTTAAGACAAGAAATCATTGATCTTAAGGAAGCTCAGTCTAAAGTAGATCCTAATATAACAGTCCTAAATGAACGCTTGCAAGAAGAGTTGAGACAACTCAGAGAGAAGTGTGCATTGACAGACAAGTTGTATCAAGACCTACTTAAGACACACGCTACTGAGAAACATGAATTCAATGTTTTACAAAGTAAGCTCAAAAAACTTGAAGAACGTAATAAGTTCTTAGAAACCGAGGTTGTCACATTAGACCTTAAACTTACTGACCTGGTTAACTCATCTAAGGTTAACCTTGAACTGTCAGATAGGTATAGGGCTCCTGCTGACAAGACAGGTATAGGTGCTGAGTCACCCAGCTCGTCTACTCAAGTTCCTAAGAACCCTACTATTTTCATCTCAAGCTCTTTGACTAATGATAAAGGAAAATAACCATTGATATACGATATTGACACTCCATCAAAAGGTACTGTACCAAAACAAGCTCAAGTTAACATTCCAATTACCAAAGGTGGTAAAAAGAAAGTTAACAACAAGCCTGTTCTGTTTAAGACAAGCCAACAAAGGACTAGGAATCGTGGACGACCAAATCAGGTCAGATACGAGGACTGGTATCCTGAGGAGACTAGTACTAGACAAGTACAGACTAGACGACAAGAGTCTAGACCTCCTTTCATAAGGCAGTCTCAACTCTACTCGTCTAGACCTAGACAGGAAGGTCCAAAATATCGTACACAAGCTGTTCTATATCCTCCACCTTTGTCATATGATATCAAAGGAGAAGAAAGACCTAAACATGTCTATAAACCGTATGGACCTAATGCATATAAACCTTACTCTGACTATCATAGACAAGTGCCTGCTCAAGTAGAGATTAAGTCAAAAGGCTATCTCCAAAGAGTAGACCCGAACTCGACTGATAGGCCAGATAAGGACAACAAGGTCTTATTTTGCAACAAATATGGTCGAAAGCTTAGAAGGTCAAACTTGTTCAGGACTCCAATGTACATTTGGATTCCATTGAACTCGACTAACCCCCAAGGACCCCAATAAACAAGGAGGGTACCTAAATTATGTATTATCATCTATTGCAGGGTCGACTCGATCTATACAAGAAAGGTGGCTCAACAGGAGAAACTTGGTACATAGACAGTGGCTGTTCGCACCACATGACTGGTACCAAGACTCTCTTATCAAGCTACCATGAGCAAGAAGGACCAAAAGTGATATTTGGTGATAGCTCCATTGCTGTTACTAAAGGATTTGGTTACGCTCGTAATGGAGACATAGAGATTCAAGATGTTTCTTATGTTGAAGGCTTGAAATACAATTTACTCTCTGTTTCACAATTTTGTGATCGTGGATACAAGGTGCAGTTCAAGAGTCAGAAATGTGAAATCATTGACAAAAGAACTCACACAGTTTTACTGGTCGGCATTAGACAAGGAAGTGTGTACATAGTAAACTGGAACAGTTGTCCGAGGGACACCTGTCTACTTACTAAGAGTCCTAAAGAACTTGGCTGGCTCTGGCATAGACGCCTTTGTCATCTAAACTTTAAGGTTCTTAATAAGATAGCCAGAGACTACCTTGTGGAAGGTATTCCCAATGAAGTCTACTATAAGTCACATGTATGCACGTCCTGTCAAAAAGGTAAACAGGTAAAGGGTTCTTTTAAATCTATTCCATCCCTCTCAACCAGTAGAGTTCTTGAACTTCTACATATGGACTTACATGGCCCAATAACTCCTCCAACTTTGAACGGTAGAAGGTACACACTTGTTGTGGTAGACGACTATTCTAAGTTCACTTGGGTAGTCTTCTTACACAAGAAGAGTGATACACAAACACTTTTGCCTGATCTGTTGAAGAAGTTACAGGTTGAGAAGAATCAGTCAATTGTCAAGATCCGTAGTGACAAGGGTACTGAATTCATTAACTGCTATATTAAAGAATTTTGTTCTAAGCGTGGCATCCAGCACCTTACTAGTGCAGCTAGGACACCACAGCAAAATGGAGTAGCAGAACGAAGGAACAGAACTCTTAAGGAGGCCTGCAGGACCATGCTGACAGAGTATAATACGCCTCAGAAATTTTGGGCAGAAGCTATCAATACTGCATGCCACTCACAAAATAGAAGTACTATCAATAAAGCACTAGGTAAGACGCCCTATGAGGTATGGAAAGGTAGAAAACCCAGAGTTTCATATTTTCATATATTTGGATGCAAGTGTTTCATCCATAACAATGGGAAAAGCAAGTTGAATGCATTCGATGCTAAAGCAGACGAGGGGATATTCTTAGGATACTCCTCGACTAGCAAAGCATTTAGAGTATTCAACTACTCAACCCTTTGTGTGGAAGAAACACCACATGTGGTTTTCGAAGAATCTCAACAGGACCCGTCTGCCAACAAGATCAGTGAGAAAGCTACTGAGCTAACTGTCGAATCTGACAAAGACTCAGAGGTATATGAATCCGTTCAAGCATACAATCCATTCATGAAAGCTCTCGAGTCAGATGACCAGAAGAAGGTGAGTGCTCAAGGTAACTCTACTAGACCAGTTGACATACCTAAACTAGTCGACTCGTCTACTCCCATTAAATCTTCTGATGATAATGATGTTGATATGCATGATGCAGTACATGATATAGATGATAGTATTATTGTTAAGAATAGAAATACATGGAAATCAGCGCATAATACTGAAAATATTATTGGTGACTCTACTGTTGGTGTTAAGACTAGACGACAACTCTTTGAGTCGCAAGAACAATCTAGTCCATCTCTGTTTTGCTGGTGTTGTTTCCTCTCATCTATCGAGCCTAAAACCATTAATGAGGCATTGGCTGATAGTAATTGGATCATTGCTATGCAAGACGAGTTGAATCAGTTTGTTCGAAACGACGTCTGGGAACTTGTCGATAGACCGAAACATCATAATGTAGTTGGAACTCGATGGATTTTCAAGAATAAGAAAGATGAGAATGATGTAGTTGTCCGCAATAAGGCTAGACTAGTCGCCCAAGGCTATTCACAAGCTGAAGGCATAGATTATGATGAAACATATGCTCCTGTTGCTAGACTAGAAGCCATTCGATTGTTTCTTGCATATGTTGCTTACATGAAATTTACTGTATATCAAATGGATGTTAAAAGTGCATTTCTTAACGGTATTCTTGCGGAAGAAGTATATGTAGAACAACCTCCAGGTTTCGAAGTCAAAGGTAATCAGGTATACAAATTAAAGAAGGCCTTATATGGACTAAAGCAAGCTCCAAGAGCCTGGTACGATACTCTTTCTCAATTTCTATTAGGAAATGGTTTTACTAAAGGCAAGGTAGACAGAACCTTGTTTAGAAGACAAGAAGGGAAAGACATTTTACTCGTCCAAATTTACGTAGATGACATCATTTTTGGTTCACCTAACAAAGAGCTGAGTGAAAGTTTCTCAACACTCATGCAAAGTAAATTTGAGATGTCTATGATGGGTGAAATGAATTACTTTCTTGGACTTCAAGTAAAACAGACCCCTGAAGGGATTTTCATAAATCAAGCAAAGTATACTAGAAATCTTCTAGACAAGTATGGTATTAAGACATGCAAGTCTGCTGGAGTACCTATGCTACCTACATACAGAATGGACCCAGACGAACAAGGTAAGTGTACTGATCAAACTCATTACCGTGGTCTAATTGGTTCATTACTGTACTTGACTGCTAGTAGACCTGATATTGCATTTTCTGTTGGTGTATGTGCTCGTTTTCAAGCTAATCCAAAAGAGAGTCATATGGAAACCACTAAAAGGATTCTGAAATATTTGAAAGGAACCATCAATCGTGGTATATGGTATCCTTCAAATGATGATTTATCTCTAAGTGGCTACTCTGATTCTGATTTTGGTGGTTGTAGAATAGATAGGAAATCTACATCTGGTTCTTGTCAATTCTTAGGCACAAAACTCATTTCATGGTTTTCGAAAAAGCAGACAAGTGTTGCTACCTCTACTACTGAAGCCGAGTACATGGCTGCAGGTAGTTGTTGTAGTCAATTATTATGGCTTATTCAACAGCTTAGAGATTATAATATTTGTGAATCAAATGTTCCTATATTCTGTGATAGTAATAGTGCCATTGCCATTACACAAAATCCTGTTCTGCACACACGTTGTAAGCATGTTGATGTGAAACACCATTTCATACGTGATCATGTAGAAAAGAAGGATATTCGCATGGAAAAGATTCATACTAATTTTCAAAGAGCTGATATTTTCACAAAACCATTAGCTGAGGCTCGATTTCATGAATTATGCATTAGTCTAGGACTTATTGATCTTAATCCTACTAGTATATAGCAATGCACTAACCAGACAGGTACAATCCTAAGAAGAAAGGAGAAATAGACAAGTTACCACAAAAGAGCAGAGCACTCGTCCACTCACTCAACAGACAGGTAAACAAGGTCAGACAAGTTGACCATTCAACCCGATGAGGAAGCTGGTAAAGCTGAGGGTAATACTAAGGGAATACACATTTAAGGGGGAATCCTTGATTTCTTAAAGATCCTTATGTTGACTCTGTAGTTTGGTAACAGTCATCTTGTTTGAACCTTGATCATTGACTTAGATTGATATTCATTATTATTTATCCTACTCGACTACCTGTAATACATCTAATCTGTATTGCAAGAATAGACAGGTACATATAGTCACTTGATGTTTAAAGTAGACAAGCACAATCGAAGGGGGAACTCGTCTTGTGCATACCAGTCTACTCGTCTGTTCTGAATAGACACGAACAGACAAGATAAGTGTTCCTTTAATGCAAATATTCTAAGTGTTTAATCAATTTGAATCAAGGATATATATGTAGTTTGAAGTATTGAAAGTTTGAAAAACCTAGATTTGGATGTATACACTCCATTTAATGAGGTGTATATAACCAGTTCGCGCCAAACACTCTACTTTGCTAGGTTAGAGGAATACACTCCTCTATTCTACCAATAGATGAGGCGGATTTCAAATTTCACAATACTAAATCACGTAATTTTCTCGATTCCGCCAAACTGAATTTCTAAAGCCTTTCATATCTGACCATTGGATTAATACTTCCAATCTCAACCATTGAACTCAAAGGTTTAAAACCCATTTTACTTGTTCTTAACTGCTCACGATTTCAGTTTCTCTTGATCTCATAACTTCTCAAGCACTCAAACATCTTCGAAATTTCTCGATTTTCATAAACCATTTTACTATGTCTATCGTTTCAATGTTCGATGCTCGTACTAACATGCAAGCTAGGTTTGATCTTGGTAAGTACATTACCGAAGGAAGAGTGCATACAGAAGGATCGGTATTTTTCAAAGGGAATCACACTGAAGACAACAAGGAAATCTTGATAAAATGCTTCAGATGCGGTTTGAGACCCTATTTGGAGGCATTCCCTGAGGTTGTTCTTGAAGAAGAAGTGTTGGAGTTTTATGCTACTGCAACTCGACAGGGCGACTCGATTGAAGCTTTTATTGGAAGGAGGCGAGTGGAGATTACTCGAGAATTTCTGACCGAATCGCTGAAACTACCATCCGGATTGATAGATATCGAGAGATATGCTGAAGGCCGAGAGTTGAGGTACTTAAGCATTTTCTGTGGAAGAAGGCTGAAGTTGAAAAGTGATGGAAAGGTTCCTGTGGTGAAAAAGAAGGAGCTTCTTGAAAAATACAAGACTCTTCTTGATATTGCATCTAAAATGTTGCTAGGAGTCACTGGGAGTTTTGACTCTGTGACACCCCAGAAAGCAAGGATTATGGCTGTGATTTATGATGGAATCACGGAAGGAAACTGGACTAAACTCTTCTTGGATAGATTGATGTACTACAAGAAGTTTGTACAAGTTGATACCAGTTCAGCCAACTGGGTTGTTTCTGCAAATGTTAGTTTTGGAAACAAGTTAAGTATCATCCTACCCATTCTATTGCCAAACAAGACAAGTTGGAGTAAAGGCAAGCCGTTTCATCCTCTAAAGCATTACTTGAAGAAGGAAGCTCTGGCTAAGCAAGCTGCTGCTAGGCCATCTGCTCCTAGGCAAATTGAGGTAAATCCTATGGATGTGATGCCGTATGGTGGGTCATCTAGTTCCTCAGAAGACAAGTCTAATGATGAAGAATCGGAAGAGGTTGAAAAAGGAGAGTCCGGTGAAGATGACTCAGAAAAGACTCAGTCAGATAGAGAGTCGCAACAAGAGAAAGAGTCGAGTGAACAAATTCCTGAAATGTACACTCTTGTAAGAGTCGGATCGCCTACTCGTCCAGACGAGTTGAGTACACAGGTTGGTACTTCTACTCAATCTGTTTCATTTCCTCTCTCTCTCCCGTCTACTTCTGTTCGAACCAAGGCTAGATCACACCGATCTAGGCCTAGACCTATACCCTCAACCTCACAAGTGCTGACAGCATATCCGCTGAGAGCCAGCCTACCCGAAAACACTCCCAAATCAGATACAACTGATACTCCTACAGTTGTCATACCAAACCAAGCCAAATCAAAGCCCATTGAAACCATTGCTTTCACACCCTCTCCCTCACCAGAATATGGTGAACCCCCCAACCCATCTACTGCAGACAAGACGCCAGTTGCCACTGCAACAACTGAGTTAGAGACCCCATCTACTCAGGACCCGTCTCCTGTTAGATTTAATTCCCTGGTTTACTATCCTATGTGTTTGAGAGAGAAGCGTATTCGATCTCGAATGACCAAGAATCTGAAGAGGACGCTCTCAACTATCGAAGTCGACTATGAGTCAGAACAGTTTGAAATTCTTGTAAGGATATGCACCTGGTTTGCTCTTAAGAAGTCTTCAACTGATGATCTTTTCGAGGTTATTCAAGGCATGGGAGGAATCTCCAATTTTATGGATTGGGAGATGGAACAAAAGGAGAATAGTGGTGTAAAGGATCATTCCGAATTATTTCCGCCAAGAGCCTTGGTTGATCTTGTAAAGAGGCTATTGAAAATTCCTGATGGAATTCTGGTTGAAGAGTTCTCATCTGATATTGGAACTCAGACTGATATACTGGAAGAGGAGTTAAGAGCTGTAACTGTTGAAGCTGGAATTCAAACTTTAGATCAGTCAGAAGTTGAGTCTGAAAACTCTGATGCTGATACTTTCAATTTTGGAGTAGAGGATGATGAGTTCATGGATGCCGAAATGTTTACAGAAGATGAACTTATTGAGAAGGTTCAAGAAAAGGGTGTTGTTGAAGCTCAGTCATCTACTCAAGGTTTTTCTGAAGGATATCTTACAGAATTGAAGTCTGATTTAAGAGATGCTGTTCACTCTGCTGTTGATAAAGTCTTAAGTTCAAAGGTGAAAGATGTGCTGGTTGAGCAAAATCAGTTGCTTGTTGATTCCTCTAGAGAATTAATTGTTGGAGAGGTCAACAAGATGGACTCAACTTTCAGAGCGGAGTTGTCTGCAGAAGTTGAAAGCTTTTTGCAAAAGCAAGTTGATGAATCTGAGAAACGATCAATTTCATTTGCTAGATCATTGGCTGCAGAATCCAGCAAGATGGAACGTTTATATCGTGTGAAGATTGAGATAGCGGATGAGCAGAGGAGAGAAGCACAAGATCAGTTGGTGCGTTCTCAAGCTGTTCTCACCGAGCTAACAAAGCAGAACACTCTACTACGTCAGACAGCTATTCATTTCAAAGATGAGTTGGCTATTAATTCGAAGAAATTGGAGTCTACTGTTGATCGACTGGACAAGATGAGTCGTGACCAGACGCATCAAAAATAGATAGAGCTCACTGCTGAAGCTATGAAGGAAGCACTAAAGGAAGAAATGACTCGATTCACTAGTCTATTCACTCTTAAGGCTAATGATGAAGCCAAAAAGGGGGAAGGGAAGACAAGTAGAGTTGAAGAGAAGTCAAGTGCTGAACCAGAAGAAAAGGATGCTGCTACTACTATGCAAGAGCTAAGAAGGCCTAAAAGGAGGCTAGTTAAAACTGCAGAGTTAGAGCAAGCTGAAGCTGATGAACTAAAAAGACTGGAGAAAGGAAAGAATGTTGCATCTCCAGAAACTGAAATTCAGACTAGAAGATCTAAAAGGAAGATAATGTTTGAAGAAACAGAAGGAGTTGCTGCAGTTGAAAAGAAGCAAAAGATTGTTGATCCTAATGATGAAAGTCGTTATGCAAGCAAGAAGAAAATAGAAAAACATATTGAAAGACTGCAAAAGCTAAAGGTGAATGAAGAAGAGATGGAAGATCAGTTCATTGACTACTTCATTGACAAAGAGCATAGACAAGAATGGCTCAAAGTGAAGAGGCAATGGGAACTTGATCATTGGATTATTCGAAAATATGGTGAGTCTGAAAGTCCAGATGAGTTGTATGTCATGTTTGACAAATTCATGGAAGGACAGAATAAATTGCTTTGGAATTTGGTCATGAGGATATCAGCTGCTGCAAATTTCAACATCTTGATACCGACCTTTCCAAGATGGAAGACTCCTATGACAAGTTCAGGAAAAAGAGTTGATATTAATCAAATCAAGAAGTTTGAAGAAGAACTGCTAGACAAAGAGAAGATTGAAGATGAAGATCAGGTCAGTCTAATTCACAAGAGACTCCTAGATGCATTCTGTGTTCCAAACCCGGAAGGAGGTACTCTTTCAGATTAAGTTTTTGATTGATTAGTTTTTTGTTATTCAAGTATGTGTAATCTACTGATCTATTTTGAATGAATAAAAGATAAGTACTATTTGATGTTTAAGACAAGGTAACTACTTAACTAGTCTACTTATGAGAAAAGATTCAAGTAGTTTTGGCTTCATCAAAAAGGGGGAAATTGTTGGGATATGAATCCTAGAACAAGTCCTAAATGATGAATAAAAGATAAAGAAGATAAAGTTTTGATAAGCCAAAAGAAGACTTGAATATTTTCTAAGTGTTGATTGATCTAGTCTAGTTGAGTTGAAGTTATCTTATACAGATCAGTAGAGTTCACAAGACAAGTAATAGTTTCAAAAGATAAGTATGAAAGAAAAAGACAAGTACAGTGTATAAGTACTTTGTATACGTAATAGGTTTTATATTGAGCTATTCGAGATGTATAGAAGCTCATGTTTTTTCTATGTAATAGATTAGATTCATTGTATAGTTTATAAGTTGACTAAGCTTGTGTTATAAAAGCTTAATGTAATGTAATAGTCTTGTTAGGTTAGATGATAGGACTAGATTAGTTCTATTGGAAGCATACTGCACAAGTCAAGTAGAAGACGCAGACTACTACTACTGGACAAGACAGGTGCGCTACTACACAAAGACAAGTCAAACTTGGAGTTAGTTACAGAAACGCGTATTGAAGATGAAATTGAAGAATTAGTTTTGGAATAACTAATTAACTGAAGAAACGCGTGGAAGAATAAAAGAATCAGTTACAAGTTAGTTTTCAAGAAAGGTTGATTGCAACTACCTAAGGTCTTGGATTTGAAGTCTATAAATACCCCAAGGTATTCATTGGTTAAAAAAAAAAACTGACTACTGAAATATTGAGAATTACTACTTACAAACGTTATTAAAGATTCAAGTGAAGTTTACTCTCAGAGTTGATTGAAGTTCAGAAAGATAGCCAGAAGACAAGTGAAGAATCAAGAAGGCTACTACTGAAAATCAGAGAAGTTTTTAGTTTTTGTTTGATATTTTCAAGGTGCTAGATACTTGTAAAATTTCTAGTAAGATCGTAGACATATCTGGAGGTATAGTCTGTTGAAGATCTAAGTCTTCTTCTTGGGACTTTAAAGACAGGAACAATACACTTGTACTCGATTGGAAGAGTTTAGTGGAAACATCACAACTGGGTTTGTGAGAGTGGATGTAGACAAGTTGTCGAACCACTATAAATCTTGTGTTTGATTTACTTTACAGTTTTGATTGTTTAAATTGCTTAATTGTTTTAACTACTTAACTGAACTAGACTAGTTGAGTATAGAACAGAGTTCTCGAATAAGTTGAGTATAATCTAGAATTGGGCTCATTAATAATTTCGTATTCCGCATATTGTACTTTGATATTTCGAAAGATTTTTGAAAAGTCTATTCACCCCCCTCTAGACATTTTCACTAGCTTACTCGTTATTAACTCAACTTGGGACCAACAGAACTCACTGCCCCAAAGCAAATCATATATATGCCCCCAAAGCTGGATGGATGGATTGATCAAAACAAGATTCTTCAAGAGTTCTTTGAAATCTTGAAATTGAACAGAATGGTGCTTGGACCAAAGGGCACTAACCAAGAGGCCATGGAGTTGAAGAAAAGGGTGTGGGCACAATATGGGATGGTGCCACCTCCTGAAGATGATCTCTAAACTGGCTAAGTCCTCTTGACTCCTATTTGCTGTTCTGAATGCTTTTGACTGTTAATTTACTGAAAATGGTCATCTATGCTGAAATTGATCAAGACTGCTGATGACTATTTGCTCTGATACTCAAGAGGCAATGCTCTGATAGACTATCTCACTCAATATTGCTCAAATCAATAGATAGTTTATTACTCTGAATTTGTAATTTAGAAGTTTTATGCTCTGATGTAATGTTCATGCTCTGATATGTTTGTTCAACTATCAACATGTTTGTAATGATCTCTTATCTGAATGATAGTTGAACACATTTTGAATCAAACATTACCAAACTACAACTTGTCTAACTTATAAACCTATATGCAAATGAAAACAGAAAATACACTAACACATTTTTTCTTTCAGGGAACTTGAACTCAGTCATCTTCACTGTAGTAGAATGTAATAAGTGTAATCAAGTCACCTTTGCATAGATTGTATAGGTTTTGGCATCATCAAAAAGGGGGAAATTATTGGGAATAAAATGAGTTTTGATGAATATACCAAAACCCCCTTAAGACATGCCAAGTAGATAAGTCAAAATTGAATGAACATGTTTCAGGACTGTTGGAACATGTAGACTAGACAAGTAGAGAAGCTGATGTGTTAGGCAACTCTTAGAAGAATAGATGCAATAGTTGAGGGGGAACACATGCTTACAAGATAATTGAGATCAAGTCCCCTCAAGGCTCAAGTTCTGGAATGACCTCAAGTCTGCTGAAAGGACAAGTATGTTGATCATGTGTATACAGTCAAAAGACAACTTAGTAAATGCCAACATGAGTTAAGATGCATCATCAAAAACACCAATCTACTGCATCACAAAGCTCAGGAGAATTGTCCAAAGTAAATGGTTCAGAAGAGTTGTCTTAGTACACTTGAACTAGAATCTGTCTCCAAGACAACTATGCTGAAGATGACAAAGTCACCTTTCCAAGACATATGCATTCAAAGAACTATGCTTAGAAGTCATGGAAGGAGAAAAAGCCAAATCATCTGAAAGAACTAAAAGAGCCAACACTGCTGATGAGTGAACTCTGCTGAATCTGATAAGCAGAGTTGTCTAAGTGATAAGGAAAGTTGTCCTTATCTCATGAATGTTGATAAGAAGAGATGTCAATGTTTGACCAAGTGAATCTTGAAGTCAGACATTGGAAAAAGGGCTCAGAATGAAGACAAAGTTGTCACAACCGTTTATTTCCCAAAGCAAGGACATATCACTATCAAAATCTGTCTTCCAGTTTTGAAGAACCCAAGGAAGACATTTATAGCAATTTGGGACTGCCTCTCCAACGGGCAAATCCTCCAAATTGTCTATAAATACAGAAGTGTGAAGACCATTTGAAGCACCTCTTGAGAATCCAATCTACATCCAACTGAAAAACTATTCTGAAGCTTCAAAGTATTTCAAAGAGACTATCTTAGTCTTCATACACTTCATTCTAAGCTGTACCCCATTGTATAATTCATACAAAGTTTAGAGAGATATCCTATCCTTATACACTGACCTTCATTGTAAAGGATATCTCATTAGTTGGAACCTTACTCCAATCCTTACCCCTTTCAAGTGAGAAAGTGAGAAGGTTGTAGTAGTAGAAGTGGAAGGAACTAACTGTTGAGAGAAGAACAGTTCAGTTCTGAGTTGAGAAGAGGGTACTAGGACTATAGACATCCTAGGGATCAATTCACCAAGGAGTGGTGTTCTTGATCAAGTGCACCTTGGCACTATAAAACAAGTTAATTCCAAGAGTGAAGGAATTATCCTGTTAAATCAGGGAAAGTGGATGTAGGAGCTTGAGTCTCTGAACCACTATAAACCACTGTGTTGATTTACTTTCAAAGTACTTTACATACATTCAACACTGCACACAAAACTGGACTTTCAAAGATACATTTCACAAAGTGTGCAAAACCTGTTTTGGACAAGTTCCCTGATAGACTGTGATAAACTGCTTAAGTGATTTCAGAATATAAAAGGAGTTTAAACTAAAGGGCCAACCACTAATTCTGCACATATAACTCCCCTAGATAGTTATTCAACTAAGTACTCAATAGTACTTAGTAGTTTGATTATCTTAGAAGAGTTAATCATATCAGCAGAGTTGTCTAGGACAACCTTGCTAAACTCTGGTTTGATCAAGTTTGAAAAGAAATTGCATACAAGTGTATTCCCCCCCATAAACTTGTTATATACTCCTTTCAGGACCAACAATATTGTCTTGAGCCTCTCAAGAATGAAGGTATGGCCATGTCTGTTAAAGTTGATTCAGAATTATGGCATAAGAGACTCGGACACACTTCAGATGAAAAGTTGAAAAAGATTTCAATTTTGAAAAGTTTTGTTAGCAGAAAGTTTTGTGATTCATGTTTTAGAGCAAAACAAACTAGACTTCCAATTTCTAGTAGTTTAATAAAAACCAAACGACGTTTTGAATTAATCCATTGCGATATTTGGGGATAATATAAAATTGCTTCATTTTTCGGAGCTCATTATTTTTTATCTATTGTTGATGACTTCAGTCGTGGGGTTTGGGCTTTTCTCGTTAAAAATAAATCTGATGTGGGTGAATGTTTGATCAATTTTTGTAAAGTGGTTGAAAGACAATTCGAGAAGTCGGTAAAACGTATCAGAACAGACAATGGGACTGAGTTTCAATCTAATCGCATGTTGCAATTTTATAATGAACACGGTATTTTGCTCGAGACTTCATGCACTGATACTCCCCAACAAAATGGGGTAGTTGAACGAAAGCACAGGCACATTTTAGAGGTGGCTAGATCACTTCGATTTGAATCGGGTTTACCAATTGAATTTTGGGGTGAATGTGTTCTCACCGCTGTATACATCATCAATAGGTTGCCCTCACCAGTTATTGACAACAAAACTCCGCATGAGATATTGTTGGGAAAACCACCTTTATATAGCCAATTGCGCACTTTTGGTTGTCTAGCTTATGCACGAGATAATCATAAGGGAGGAGATAAATTTGGTGAGAGGGGGAGGCCTTGCATTTTTGTCGGATATCCTAGTGGGCAGAAAGCTTATCGAGTCTATGATTTAAATTCACAAAAAATTTATTCTTCACGTGATGTTGTTTTTTGTGAACATGTATTTCCATTCAAGAACCAAGACTTTGATTATTTGAAGAAAATTAGAGATAAGCCACAACAAGTTGAATTTGATGAAGCTGTGAGCACAACAATGGATTTTGCACTAACTAGGCAACATGAGAATCCTATCACAACACTGCCTGAGCCGAGACCTATTGATATCACCCCAACACAGCAATAGGATGTGAATGAACATGAGGAGTCTGTTACTGAGATTAATGTACCGTTTGTGCCCCAGAATGCTGAAATAAGTGTTATTGATAATGGTGTATATGTGACTGAGTTTGGGCGAGGACAGCGCACTCACAAACAACCTAAACATCTAGAAGATTTTGAAGTCGAATTGCCATTCTCAATAGACCATTCACGACCCACTTCCGATCCAGGGAACTCGACGGTATATCCTTTATCTCACTTTGTTAGTTATGATAAATTTTCTCGTTTTCACAAAGTTTTTCTAGCGGCCATCACGTCTCGAGATGAGCCTAAATATTTTTCACAGGCCATTAAAGACCAGAATTGGCGAGATGCGATGCAAAAATAAATAAGTGCATTGGAAGCAAACGAGACTTGGACATTGGTTCATTTGCCACCGGGAAAAAGGGTTGTAGGTTCCAAATGGGTGTACAAAATTAAGTACAAGCCAAATGGTACTATTGAGCGTTATAAAGCACGATTGGTGGCAAAAGGGTTCACTCAAGTAGAAGGAATTGACTTTCGTGAGACATTCGCTCCTGTCGTTAAATTAGTTACGGTTCGTTGTATGCTTACCACATCAACACAACGTGGCTGGATTGTGCACCAATTGGATGTTAATAATGCATTCTTGCATGGAGATTTAGTGGAAGATGTTTACATGCGTGTTCCTCAAGGTTTCGTTAAGGAAGGCGATACGCGAGTTTGCAAATTACGCAAATCCTTGTATGGATTGCGACAGGCGTCAAGAAATTGGTATCACAAATTCACAAATGCGCTAACCTCTATTGGCTTAAGGCAATCCAAAGCAGATCATTCGTTGTTCATATTTCAAGAAGGTACGACTTTTGTTTCTGCTCTAATATATGTCGATGATGTTTTACTGGCTGGAAATGATGGCAATCGTATTCAAAAGGTTAAAGATTTTTTGGATGCACAATTTAGTATCAAGGATTTGGGACCCTTGAAATATTTTTTGGGCATTGAGGTCGCACGCTCATCCGCTGGGTTTGTCCTAAGTCAACGAAAATACACTCTTGATATCTTAGAAGAAAGTGGACTTCAAGCTTGCCGCCCTAGCACTTTTCCGATGGAACATAATCTGAAGTTAAATAAGGAAGATGGTAGTCCTTTCGTTGATGCCACCAAATACCACAGATTGGTTGGGCGTCTTATGTATCTTACGGTCACTCGCCCGGACATCGTTTTCTCGGTGAATCAGCTTAGCCAATTCTTATAGAACCCACGTGAAATGCATTGGAATGCTGTTGTGCGCATATTGCGCTATTTGAAGTCGACTCCAGGTCAAGGAATTTTTATTTCAGCCACTGGTCATTTGAGTTTGGAGGCATTCTGTGATGCAGATTGGGCCGGATGTGTGTTTGCTCGACGATCAAACAATGGTTATTTCATAACACTTGGTGGATCACCCGTTTGTTGGAGGACTAAGAAGCCATATGTGGTTTCGCGCTCATCTGCGGAGGCTGAATATCGAGCAATGGCGACTAGCGTTAGTGAAATATTATGGCTTCGGTGGCTGTTGCAGGATTTTGATGTGCACTTAAAAGGTCCCACACAACTCTTTTGTGATAATCAGGCCGCTCGACACATCGCGATGAATCCCGTTTTTCATGAGCGCACAAAACACGTGGAGATGGATTGCCATTTTGTGCACGAACATGTGGCAAGTGGTGAAGTAATTCCTTGCAAGATATCTTCTCATTTGCAAGTCGCTAATATATTCACTAAGGCGCTTGGACGGAACGTTTTCGATTTTTACGAGGCAAGTTGGGCGTTCGAGACTTAAACGCTCCAACTTGAGGGGGAGTATTACGTATTCAGTGGAGCCAGTCTCAGCAATCTGTCAATGAAGATGAGCAAATCTTGACAATCAGATATCTTTATTTCCTAATTCATGTATATACCTTTTCTGATGTAATTTCCTTAGACTAGTTTTTCTAGAATTCTATACTGAGGTGTATAAATACTACTGCTGTGTAATACAAAAAATCAAGCGCATTAAACTTTTATTATTAAATTTATTCACAGTGAATCGATTCATTGTGTTTCACACCGCAAAAATAAAGAAATGCAGAGACGAAGAGATACTCGAATCGACTTCATGGCTGAAACATGGTCTTGAGTTTGAAATTAGAGCAAAATAATTTTCATCGTGTATTTTGAATTTATATACACAAGGATAAATTTTTCACTATAGGCTTCCTTCCGTGCTAGTGTTCAAACACAATTTCTCGACTTTACCTTTTGGGGGGATAAATCCCTTGGAGCTCAACAATGTTTAATGGCAGGCCAATAGATGAACACAGGCCATGAAAAAGCCCATGACCAAACACCCGATTTTGAAGATAACTTGTCTAAGGCGCTTTTAACAAGCCTACTAAACATGTCCTAAGTCCTTAAACCCCAAAATATTAAAAAGAAAACAAGAACAAGGGATGTCAAGAAGATAATGTTGTGAATGAATGGAATCGTACATTTTGTATAGCACTGTATTTTGTATAGCTTTAAAATTCCTGTTTAATTGAACTTATTTGATAATTAATCAAGTCGAGCTCAAACAAAATTTAATTGAATCGAGCTCGAGTATTTTGACATCTTTACACTTATTTGATCAATTTTTTACTTATCGAGCTCAAGCCGAACTTTAGATTGTATCAATTTAAATGTATGTTCAAGCTTTTTTGATATCAATGTCAAACCAACAAGCTTTTGTCAAATGATCTTGAATAAAGTATCAAACAATTTGGTTTGATTTTCAACCTTAACCCTTGCAGTGCAAGCTTTGTTTGAAATGTTATTGAGTTTTGAAATTTATGTTCGAGCTTATTTGATAATTAATCGAATCGAACACGAGTCAAACTCGAATAATTTGACATTTTTACACTTATTTTTTTTTTTAAAATTATTAAGCTTGAGTCGAACTTTAAATGGTATTGAACATAAACGAATGTTCAAACTAGTTTGATATTCCTAACAAACTAAAAATAAATATGGAAAAGCATAAAACATTTGTAAGCTAACACACATTTTCCAAACACTAGATCATTCATTGAAGAAGCTTGTATCAAATCAGAAACAAACTTTCTATCAACTTTAACAATCACAAACTCCAAACCAACTCCTTTAACCCATGTTATAAAACTTATAATTTTATAAGTATTGCATGGAGGTAGGTGAATGAAACCATGCTACTTTGTGCAAAATTGATAAGAATTGGTGAAATCTCTTGTGATCTCATAATTTTATAATAAGAGTAATTTTATTTTATTTTGCGTATTAGGTTAATAGGTTGAAATGATTTTTTTTTTCATAAGTATGTGAATTCTGTTTTACGATATAATACATTTTAGGATAGGAAATATCACATTTTAATTTAAAAATAGTAATTTTATGAGTTATTTTTTAAAATAATTGAAACGAGATATTTGTATCATTGTATGCTTAAATTTTGGTTCACATTGTACTCTACTTTGGGGGCTACATACTCGATTTCTTTGGGGAACTCTTTCGGGTGCTTTCCGACGACTCTTTGGACACAAATTGTTTCAACGACACTGCTAGAGAGACCGAACTTCATTGGAGATCACACCTCTGATTTATATTCATTGGAGGACGATTTTGGGGCATTGACTGATGAGACATTGGATCACACCGCTGAACATTATGACGATACTGCTGATCACAAATTAGCGTTGGTTATAGCTACATCTGTTTCATTGGAAACACTTTTAGAGCATTGGTTGAGAACACACTGGATCACATCGTTGAGCATTATGCTCCTCTTCGATTTCCCATCAGGGAAAGGTGTGAACAGACTTATGAATCACTCAGAGAAATAACCAATGAACCCTTTGTCGTTGGTTCAGTCGGTTCTGGTTCTTCAGAGATCAGGAATGTAGTTCATCACATCAAATGTTGGTCGGATGCGTTGGGTGACTCAAAATGATTATGTTATCATGGAACATTTGTAGTTTGCTTACATTTTGCTTTATCATTAATTTACTGTTTACTTTAGACGTTGATTATTAGAGGAGTGTACCTTCTTCCTTGACCTCTGATTTTGTCCCTAAGGAAGGTTTTCTCAAGCAAGGTTTTAAGGGCATTCCAACCTCTAATTCGGTCTGTGAGCTTATGATTTCAAGTTTTCTTTTTCTTTTATACATCATACCTTTTATTGTCTTATATAACAATTTATCATAGAATTTTGAAGGATTAACTTTTAATAAATGATTGATTTTGGAGTTCCGTCTTAGAAAATATCATTTCTAGTGGTTAGAGCACCACTACCTAGGAATTAGATCTTGGGTTCGAGTCATGGGGAGGGGAAAAGGGAGGGTATATATTGTAATTAAAAAAAAAAAATGATCTTACATTTAAATGGTCTTTTATTAGATACTAGTGAAAATACCAAAATGAATTCACATCTCCTCTCAACAAGCCAATGCCCCCACCTTCCTTGTGAAGTTTTACAACTTTTTGATTTCTTACAAATGATACCCTTTTTTTTTATACTAAATCACTCACTCAATGTAACGATTATGAGAAACTCTCTAGATTTCGCAATAATTTTTCCAATATATCTTAATTTGTTTTGTTAGTAGAAACAGATCTATTATTAAAAGCAGGGTAAGATGATTACCCTAAGAAGTACATAAAATGTTCTCACTTTACAAATTTCATTGAGATATGATAAAAAAAAAATAGCTAACCATCTGTTCCAAGGAACTTTAAGGCCGTGTTTGATAGCAAATACTAATTAGACTATAATGATGATATTTAAATTTTTCAGATTTTAAAACATAATCTACCCTTAATCAAAGTTATTAAACAAATTATGAAGTTGAGATGAAATTAATCTAGATTTAATCTAAACTATCAAATATGGTCTAAGAGTTTTGATAATCCAATCTGTATAGTTGCACCCGTGATTTTTGAGTCATTTTTCTCTGCGCCCAACTCTATATTCATGGTTTCCGTTATGTATTAAAAATCTCTAAACACACATATTTTTTAAAAAGAATGTGTAATCGAAGAAAAAAAATGTGTATCGAATTGCAACACAATGAAAGGTTGAGTTTTTTTTTACAATAATCGTGAAAGTCGTGATTAAATTGATAGTGAGACGACTAAATGTGGTGTATTTATTTAGAATTAACTGAAAATAAATAAGTGAATAAAAAAAAATATTAAAATTGAAAATTAATAGAAACAATTTTTTTTTAAAAAATCTATTAGCAATTTTAATGAAGATTAACAAAATAAATAAGACAATAATAAAAAATTAAAATTAAAATAATATTAAATGGTCAACCTATAGTTACCTATCATTACATTAAATAGAGAATTAGGGATAAACAAAGTGAAGGAGAAAAAAAAATTATATATGTGAGAGGCGCCTCAAGCGCTTTTGCTCAATTTTGGTATGCGGTAATAGGCTTGGAATAGAATGAGCATTCATGGGCTCATTCCTAATCTCACGATTGATATTTTTTTTTTTTTACGTGGAATCTCAATTCCTTAAAGAATGGTGATTCCCAAAAATAAAGAATTTTGATTCCTCTCTAGGGGTGTAAGTGAGTCGAGCCTACTCGCGAGCTACTCGTGCTCGACTCGAATAAAGATCGAAATCGACTCGAAGTTAATCGAGTCGAGTTTCGAGCTACTCGAGTACCTACCGAGTTCGAGCTCATAAATACTCGGCTCGAAAGGCTCACGAGCCTAATCGAGCTTCAAAAATATTTACTATTTTGCCATTAATATATAATTTATATTTATATACAAGTAATCGAGTCGAGTCGAGCTCGAGTTTATTTTAGAAAAAACATGTTTTAAAATTAGTTTTGAAAATTATATAGGTAATCGAGTCGAGTCGAGCTGAGCTCGAGTTTATCGAATTTCTTATCGAGTTGAGCTCGGTCTTTGAAATTTTAGGCTCGACCGAGTCGAGTCGAGTTTCGAGCTTCGAGTATAACAATCGAGTCGAGTTTCGAGCTCAGCACTACTCGGCTCGACTCGGCTCGTTTACACCCCTATTCCTCTCCATGCCCCTGTCTTTCCCCATTCCATTCTGTGTGGAATTGAATTTTATTTTTTAAAATAATCACTCAAATTTTATTTTTACATAATTATCATTTTAAACAATTAACCCACTTCTCCAACCCTAATTCACAATTAAATACATAATTTATTATTCAACATTCTTCAACCCTAATTCAAGAGAGAAGACGCTGAGAAAATAAAATCTGTATTGTTTTTCTCTCTCTCTCTATATATGCAAAGAGAAGACGTAGTCACTCTTGTTCATGTTTGTTAAATTAATTGAACAATTGATGTCCTCTATAGATATAAATTGGGGTAGTTAGTATATAGGACATTTCACCTATAGAAACTCAAAATAAAGACAAAAATTTTAAAAGTTAGGAAAAAGGACAATTTGGTGTACAAATGTCCAATTATACCCTTCCTTTATATTTAAAATCGAAAGGTGCATATTCAATTAATATATAATATTAAATTCAAATTAGGAGCTGATAAATCAAGAAATTATAGGAAATCTCGGTCATTAATGCGTTCGAAAATTCAAACCTTCCTAAAACAGAGCTGGAGTATTGGAGAAGCTACTTTCAGAATTTTCGGAAGAGAGGAACTTGGGTTTTCTACACATTTTCGTCTCGGTTTGTTGAATAAGCGTTTGATTTCGTCGGCCTGAGCAAGGTATGTATATTATGAAGAGAAATTTGTGGTTTTTTGCACATCCGCGACAACATTTGCAGTTCTGTGATGATCGTTTTTTTGGTTTTTGGGTAATAAATTTTTAAACTTCGACATGCACTCTGTTTTTCTATTTGAAAAAGTTTGGGGTTTTCTGCACAACTTTTGTGTATAACTTGTTAGTGTATTTTTGCAGTTCTTTGAGACAATTTGTGCAGTTCTTTGATGATGGTTTTAAATTTGTGCATAACTCGTGAGTCTATTTTTATGAGTTCTTTGATGATGGTTTTTATGGGTTTTGGGTATAAAGTTTTAAACATGCAGTTGCACTATGTTTTCAAATTTGTAAAATTTACAGTAAAATTGCACTCTGTTAGTGGCTTTGAAAATTTTGAAGTTTATTTGCATGTGTTATTGATGATTATTTATGAGCCCTAACAAGTTTATACTCATTACTAAGATCAACAAAGTAGATTCCAATTTATTCTTAATATACTTATATTTTCCAGAAATAGTATATATTCTGCTTTAGGAAGTTTAATTTGTGTTGGTAATAGAACTGTATTTATTGACAATCAAATTTGTGTCAAGTTCTTGAGAAAAAATATAAATTGAATTAGAGATTAATTGAGTTTTAATGTAATGCAGATGCCAAGGGTGAAGAGAAGTGGAATTCACATCAATGACGATGGTGAGAGTGGAGGTAGCAGAAAAAGGATTAAGAAAGATGAAAAAAGAAAGGGCAGAAAGACAAAGATAGGTAGACATATTTCGTGTGCTAGTTATGCATTTATATAAATTAGACATAATACAAATGCACTATATTCAACACATTATACTAATAGCATTCAACATTGTTATATTATGTAAAGCATTGACCAACATTATTCTATAAGCATTACACAATTGTTACCTAGTTATAATATAATAATGTCACTACTGTATTATAAAAACTAACAAGTGTTCTTGTTTTTTGTGTGTGAAGCATTTACCGATGCAAAAAAAGCTAAAGATGCAAAGCGTAAAAGTTTGGTTGTTATTTTTTTTAAGTTTATAATAGAATTTTAGTTAGTTGTGTAACATTACTTAGCATAAATGGAATGCCTCTTATAGTATAATTATCAATGCAGGAAAAAGAGTTATTGGTTACGTAATAATGTCCTCTGACTCAGGTGATTTTGCGATTACATTAACTGTATGTAACCGATTATAGAACCACCTATGTATATAAATTTGTTTACTTATATTGGCAGATTTCGAAAGTGATGAGGAGGTTGTTGCTGATAGCGATGAGGAGGTTGTTGCTGCTAATGATGATGAATCGAAGTCTGAATCAGAAGGTATAAGTTAGATATGCTGTGGCTTACATTCTGTTGATGTCTCTGTATAGTGATTAAAAGTTTATGCAGAGTTTCATTGTGTTAATGAGTTTTAAATTGTTTCTGAAGATTCCGACAGTGAGGAGGAGATGCGAATCAAGAAACAGGTAAAAGAAAGATATAAACGTTCGCAAAGTAAAAAATCTGGTATGATATTTTATAGTTTAACTTTGTTTATGATATTGAAGTTTTAGTTGAAATAAGAGTTACAGGTCATTCTAACTATATTTTTTATTTTCTTTGTTAGATGATGGGATGTTAAAAATAGTCAGAACTACTGTAGATCCAATATGCTTACTTGTTTCAAGGACTTAAGTGTGATGCAGTTGAATGATAGGCATTATAATGAACTGAAGAAGATGCCATTTTGGTTCATCTTAAATTCAATATTGGTGAATGGGAATGATGAGATAATTGAAAATTTCAAGAAGGTTGAGAGAGATATTCAGGAGATTGTAATGAGGTTCGATGACAAGTCTGGCAGCTTGTTACTTGGTTCTAATGAGTTGAATATAAGAAAGAAAGATGTGGAACTAATATTTGGTATTACATCTGGTAGTGAGAAGGTTCCGTTGCGGAATGAAAATTATGCTCATCCAGATTGGATTCGAAGGTGCTTCAGAGAGGAACTAGTTAACAGGCCACCGAACCTTTCACTGAATAAACAATTGTTAAAGTCTAAGATAAAAGAGATAGCTGAGTTGAATGATCCTGAATTTGTTCAAGATGTAGCTAGACTACTTTGCTGCTATGTGATGTGTGGTATATTCTGTCCAGTTAGAAGTGGCGCATTACCATGGTACTTGACTGCATATTTAGAGAATTTGTCTGAAGTTTGCACGTATGATTGGAGTGGATTCATAGTGGATAATTTGAAAAATCATATCAAGAGAAGTAAAGACATGAAACCAGGTGGTTGTACTATGATTTTACTGATACGTATTCTTACGTTTACTGAAAACTAACAGCTTTAAATTTTTTTTTTTAAATTTATATTATATGTATTTGAATATTGTCAATTTATGCAGTTCTTAATTTGCGAGCATACATCGTTAGTTAAACCAATCAATAGGAATGCCTTTCCAAGGTTTCTAAAATGGGATTTGAGAAAGCTAACGAATGCCTTAAACAAGAAGAAGTGGTACAGACGTATAAAGGTAACAGATTTTAAAAACAATCTGAACTACCCTATTTTGTATAACTAATTTTATTATTTATATATATATAATGATAATGATTGCAGGTACATACTGGAAGTTTAAAAACTGAGCTTTGGGAGGAAGAACAGTTTCACGCTATATACCATTTCAGAGAATCGGTCCAAACGGTCCAAACAGAGAGATCAACTAGAGCAACTGCTGTTGAAAGTAATGGAGCTAATGTGACAACTGGACCTGGTGAATCTAGTGCAACTGCTATTGTTGGTCCTGAAAGGAGTATATAACAAGTGTATGGGGGGGGGGGGGAATACACTTGTATGCAAATCTTTTTCAAACTAAGCCAAAAATGGCTTCAGCAAGACTGTCCTGGACAACTCTGCTGAGATGGATAACTTCTTAAAGATAATCAAACTACTAAGTACTATTGAGTACTTAGTTGAATAACTATCTAATAGAGTTATATGTGCGGAATTAGTGGTTGGCCCTTTAGTTTAAACTCCTTTTAAATTCTGAAATCACCTTAACAGTTTATCCAGTTTCAGGGAACTTGTCCAAATCTGTTTTGCATAGTCTAAGGTATATGTCTTTGAAAGGTTAATTTGTGTGTTGTGCTGAATGAATGTAAATGCTTGAAAGTAAATCAACACAAGAGTTTATAGTGGTTCAGAGACTCAAGCTCCTACATCCACTTTCCCTGATTTAACAGGATAATTCCTTCACTCTTGGAATTACTTGTTTTATAGTGCCAAGGTGCACTTGATCAACCACACCACTTCTTGGTGCCTTGATCCCTAGGATATCAGAGTCCTAGTACCCTCTTCACAACTCAGAATTGTACTGTTCTTCTCTCAATAGTCAATTCCTACCACTTTTACTACAACAACCTTCTATCTCTCTTTTGGAAAGGTATAAGGGTTGATGTTGGGTTCCAACTAGGGTGAGATATCCTTTACAATGAGCTCAGTGTAATAGGATAGGATATCTCTCTAAGCTTGTATGGATATACAATGAAGAGTAGCTTAGATGAAGTGTTTCTGGAAACTGTGAATGTTCTAAGAAAGCTTGAAGGCTTTTAGTTTCTTCAGCAATGTAGGTGCTAGTTGGATGCCTTCAAATGGTCTCCACACTTCTGTATTTATAGACAAAATTGAGGATTTGCCCGTTGGAGAGGCATCCTCAATTATCTATAAATGTCTTCCTTGAACTCTGCAACTGGAAGACAGTTTCTTGATAGTGACATGTCCTTTGATTGGGAAATAAACGGCTGTAACTACTTTGTCTTGACTTTGCAGCACTTTTCCCAATGTCTGACTTCAAGATTCACTTGATCAAACATGGACATTCCTTGTGATGATTGGCCTTTGAATAAGGACAACATTCCTTATCACTTGGACAATTCTGCTTATCAGAATCAGCAGATTCTGCTTATCAGCAGTGTTGGCTCTAGCTCTTCAGATGACTTGGCTCTTTCCCTTTAACTCCTCATGTATGAGTCTTAAGTATACGTTACTTTGATTCAGTGGACTTGATCTTATCAGCACAGTTGGGATAACCTTGTCACAATTTTGGTACAAGGTTGCTGAGACAAACTTGCTGGACAAACCTTCTGATCTTGTATGCTTCAGTAAACTAGGTCTTGATGATGCATTCAAGTCACTTGTATTTCAGATAGGTTGATTTAACTTTGATCAGCATAGTTGTCCTTCAGCAGACTTAAGACAAATTTGATTCTGAGCCTTGAGGGGACATGTACTTGAATACTTCTAAGCATGAGTTCCCCCTCAACTTGTTCATCTATCATTCTAAAGAGCTGCCTAACATTACAGCTTCTTAACTGACCTTATGCTGTATGTTCCAACAAACTTAGAACATGATCATTCTAATCTAGACTTAGTCATTTGGCATGTCTTAGGGTGTTTTGGTATCTAAATCAAAACTCATTTTATTTCCAACAATTTCCCCCTTTTTGTTGATGCCAAAACCTACACAATCTATGCAAATGTGACTTGACTACACTTATTACATTTATCTTTCAGTAGATGAGACTTAGGCCAAATTTCCTGAAAAGAAATGTGTTAGTGTAATCACTGTTCTGATTGCTCATAGGTTTAAATCAGTCAAATTGAGATTAAGATATGCTGTAACTTGATTCAAGAATATGTTCAACAATCATTCATTCATAGATCATTACAGGCATGTTGATAGTTAAATGAACATATCAGAGCATGAATTATCAACATTACATATGAAATATCAGAGCATAAACTGAGTTAACAAAAATTACATAATCAGATAGTCATCAGAGCAAAAAGCATATTCATCAGACTTGAATTCTTTCAGCAGATATGACCACATCAGCAAGACAGCAACCAAGATCAAGTATTCATCCATTTCAGGAGGTGGCACCATCCCATACTGTGCCCACACTCTTTTCTTCAACTCCATGGCCTCTTGATTAGTTCCCTTGGGTCCTAGCACCATCCTGTTCAGTTTCAGGATTTCAAAGAACTCTTGGAAGATTCTTGACTGGTCTATGAAGCCTTCTTCCTTGGGAGGAATGTATATGATTGGCTTTGGGGCTGTGAGTTCAAATCTTGCAATATCAGCAGCTGCAAGGAGTTGCTGGTACAGCTCCCTGTGGTAGTCAATCATGAATTGTGTGAAGGTGGAGTTAGCATCTTCATCATTCCACCTGCCAATGACATAATAGTCATAGACAAACTCTCTTTTAGCCTCTTCCCAAGTGTCATTCAATTGAATTGGAACCCATTTATCCAAGTGAGGATATTTGGTGTCCATTGGGATCAGCAGCTATGGCTTCATCTTGCTGTAGGTAGCCCTTTTTATTCTGGGCTTCTGAAAGTCTGCCCTTCTTTTATCTCTGGCCCTATTTGCTTCTTCAATCAAATCTATCTTCTCTTGGGCTCTCATCATAGCCAGCTTCTGTTGAGTTTCAGGATCCTTGCAATATCCTTTTACAAACAGCTTGGATGGATCTAGCACTGTTGTCTTCTTCTTTGGTTCAGGTCCAAAGCCTTCTTCAAATAGCACTTCAACATTTTCTTTGATTTCAGCAGCTTTGGGACCTTCAGCAGATTTGCTCCTTTCAGAAGACTTGGCAGTTTCAGCATTCTTGACTTCTTTAGCAATCTTAATCTTTTCAGCAGTCTTGTCTTTTTCAGCAGTCTTGGCTTTCTTGGAGGTGGGCTCTTCTTCAATTCTGAATTCAAGAGGTAGACCAAGGCTGTTAGGAAAATCTGTAAAAGTTTCAGTTTTCCTCTTGCTTCCTTTAACCTTTTTGATTTGGCCTCTTGTCTGGACTCCTTCAGTGGACTTGTCCAATCCTGACACTTCTCCTCCAGGCCTCTGCTGAAGTCTTGCTCTCTCCTCTTAAGCAGATGCCATTGAATTTTTCATGGCCATGGCCAATTGCTCTTCTTCATCAAGCTCTTCCAAGTTGAAAACTGCTTCTTATTTGCCTTTAGATTCTGATACTTTCTCCTTGCCTTTGCCCTCTCCAATGGTCAAGGCACCTTTTGCCCTTGCTCTTTTCCTTTCCCCCTTTTTGACAGCATCAAAACATTGGGGCTTCAGCTCACTCATTGTAGTTGCCATCAGGGATTGGGCTTGATTTAAGGACTTCATCTCCTCAAGTAGGTAGACATTTTCATCATGGATGTTCTGCATCCTGTCACTGCTCAAACTTAGAAAAGCTAGAACAGGCTTCATTTTCTATTCAACTACAGCTTCCATTGTGGACTTGAGTGATGCATCAAGGTTGGCCTTAAGAAGATCAGTGAGGTTGGCCACTGCACTCTCAACAATTTTGGCCATCACATCTTGAGAAAACTTTTCTGAAGCTGCTTTCACCATAGCCAGCCTAATTTCCTCAGCTCTCTTCCTCTGAATAGCAGTCTTCTTGCCAAGTGCTTGTTTGACAACCAATTTCAGGGCTTTTACATTGTTGTTGTGGTTGTCTCTAAGCAGTTTTTGCTCTTTCTTGACCTCTTTGGAGATAGATTCCATACTGGCTTTTGCTTTCTGGACTTCTGTGGAGATGGTTTGCAAACCAGACTCCACTCCACTAATCCTTGCTTCAATTGTGGGTAACACCACATCTTTAGAGACAGTGAGCCTCATCTCAACAGATGCCAAGGTTCTCCCTTGCTCATCCAAAGCTCCTGATGTTTCAGCATAAGCAGTCTGAACTTGATGAGCCAAAGAATCTAACTTAGCTGACTGCTCTCCAAGTATGGCTTGAGCTGAACTGGAATCTACTTGAATATGTGTATTAGTAAGAAGATCATATGCAAAGATTTGATCAAAAGAAATACCTGCAATATCAGACAAATCAAAAGGGTTAGAAAATAAACACTCATCACCCTCAATATTTTTTGCATAAGACTCTGATACATCAGCAGTCTTCTTCTCATTTTCAACTTTTTCTTTTCTCCCTTCAATATTAATTTCCTCACACAAAGGGACAGGCTTCCTCTCCTCAAGGGTTTCCTGAAGTTCAGACTTGACTTCAAGAATAACCTGCCCTTCCTCACTTATTCCACCCTCATTTGGTGGTACACTCACTATCTTAGTGATTATAACATCTCCCTCATCTACTGCTCCCTCTGGTTTTTCCACTAGATTCTCCTTTTCAACACCATCACCTAGACCTGCAACTTCTCCACCCTCAACAGGGTTCAAAGAAGGCAGTTGTTGGGAGATCACAGTGCTTATTTCAGCAGCCACTGAGTCATCCTGAATGATTAAGGGCTGGTCAGTGTCCAACTCTCCTGACACTGATGAGGCCTTAATCAAACCAGCTTCTAAGATAGGAGCCTCAACATCTGTAAGCTGTGCCTTGGGTTCAGAAGAACCTTCATTGGCAGATGCATCTTTGGCTGTGTCACCAGCTTTGGTCAACACTTCTGAAGAAACATAACCTTTTCTATGATAGGTCAAAAGAGGGGTTGAAGGTAGATTGGTTTTAGAAGGGTGGGGATGTGAGGGGTTTGAGGGATCATCCTTGCTATCATCATCATTGGAGCTGCTATCAGGGTGCTTGATTCCCTTAGCAAGTCTCTCATTCTCTTCAGCAATATTGTCAGCTACCAACTTTGCAAACACATCCTCATCAGTGAGGAATCTTGTCTTGTTTACCCCAACAAAGTGTAGTAGTCTGCTTTCCTCTATCTGCCACCAATTTGCACCCTTATCTTGGATGACTTGAGCAATTTCCATGATTGTCTTGTCCTTAACATCCACCAATGTTCTCAGATCATGGAACATTCCTTGAATTCTATGGAATTCTGCAAGTTGTGGGTACAAACTGTCCATAGTAGCTCGTGCTCCACCTCTGAGCATACTTTCATAAGTATACTCCTCCTCATCTCCACTGGAATGGAGACTTTGGGTTATAGGGGAGTTGGCTCTAGGTTCAGGGGAATTGGCTTGAAGAATGGCTTCAGGAAGGTTGAGTTCATAAGGGTTGGCTTCAGAAGGGTTAGGTGCTATAATGGTTGCTTCAGTTGCTTTTGAGAGCAATGGATCTGAAGTGGCTTTGTTCAGGGGAGTTGGCTCTAAGAGTGCAGCTTCTAGGAATCTGGAATAATTGAGCATGGATGAGTCTAGGGGAGATTGGAGTCTAGACTCATCTACTACTAGATCAGCTAGCACATCAATTGGCCCTCTTTGTGTGGACCCTTCTGGAGAATATCTCTTGGTAAGATTGAGAGGGGTAATGGGTTAGTTTATGGGGGTTATGTGAGTTTCAGGGAGTTTGGACTCAGGAGTTCCAGAATCAGAAGAGTTGGTTCTGGACTTGGATTTGGTTCTACTTTCAGCTCTGCTCTCCCTTAGAGCAACTTGTAGAGTCTTTTCCTCCTGAAGTTCCAACAGTTTTTCAGTAGGCTTGGCCCTTCTCTTGCTAGCCCTACTGCTCCCACTTCCTTCCTTATCAGGGACATCTTCCCTGATCCTCTTCTCACCCTTCTTCTTCTTTACCACCATAGGGAACTTGTCCCTGATTTCTCATGAATCACAAGGCACTTGAACACCTTCTTCTGCAACTTCATCAATCTCAGTTGATGCTCCTGATGTCTCTTCTGAAGGGATTTGAGACAATTTCTTTGTCTTTACAGCTCTGGCCTTAGTTCTCTTCTTCAACTTTGGCTTCTTTTCAACCTCTTCTTCAACAGGTTTGGCCAGTAGCAATCTTCTCTGTTTAGTTTTCTTGCTCAGCTTTCTGAACATGATTTTCTGGGCTGGGAGAGGTTTTGCAAAGGTTTGCATCTCAGGGTAGTGGGAAAACCTCTCAATCAATAGGCTTGCCCTTGTGCAGTATTTGAGCTTTCCCTCCAATACCACCTTGTTGTGGGTTTTCACCTTGAACTTAGCTTTCTCCTTCATCATTTCACTCAAGATGAAATCCCTCCAATTGAATTGGATGCCCTTGTCACTTGCATCAATTACTGCAGCCATAATTCTTATTCTGGGAGCACTCACTTGCTCTAAACTCTCAGTGTTGCTTAACAAGCTTTTTGTTATTACCTCAAACAGATTGAGGAACTTTGGCTTGAGGGTTCTCTTGTGTTGAATTGAGGAGATGGGACCTGGAACAAGTAACCATTCCTGAGCAATTTCTTGTTCATGGTTATTTCCATAGAATTATGGATTCCTTCCCTCTGAAGGCAATCCAAAAGCTCATTCCAAATCATCTTCATTGAATTTTACCCTATGGAATCTCTCCTCCTCTTCACCTTCAGCAATGAATGACAACCTTGTTGCCACCTCACCATCTGCTGGTTTGCCTCTCCATTTGAGAAAGGCAAAGAATTTTGCCATGTAATTTTCAAGACAGAAACTAGGCCTTTCTTCCATGAACTTTTGAAGGCCAGCTCTTCTCAGCCATCTTAGAGTGGGAGTGACCTCAGGATCCTCACTCTCAAAGGAAATTATGGGTTAAAAAATGAGGTTGTTTTTGTTACTGAGATACTCAAAATCAAGGTCAAGAGCCTTGTTTGTGAAATCAACAACCATTTATGGTTTTGCTTTGGGAGCCATGGATAGAACAGTAAAGATTTTTGAGAGTGTTTGAAGAATTGAAGGTTAGGGTTTCAAGAGAGTTTGAGTGCGTGGGGAAGAAATGAATTGTGTGGCTTCTTAAGACTTGGGTACATTCCAAAAGGAATGTATGTCAATGAGTAGGTGAGTCTTAAGACAATTCAAGGGTTTACAAATGAGGAAATCAAGTTTGAACGGCCAAGATTGATTTCAGTAGAGTTGGCCAGACTTGATCCAACAGTTATTATCCAATGAAACAGTAGAAAACTGTTTTTATTCAAACGTGGGAAGGAGTTAATATTAGTTAAAGGCTAGGGGGGTTTCCAAGATAGATCATGACTCGAAATGTTTAATGCAAACAAGAGTTAAATCTTGACATTTAATGCATTGAAAGCGACTTTTTGGGTAGGGGACAAATTGAATCTCTATAAAGGTGGTGGCTAAAAGAGGAATTAGGACAGTCATTATCCTAGCCAATGAGTACCCAAAATAGGTGCTTATCAGACCAAGATTTGATTTGATAGCCAAGACAACTTATCTGACCCCACATGGACAAGTGTCCTTAAATGTTATGGACAAGTGTCCTGAATTTCAATGGACAAGTGTCCTGTTCAATTGAGGTCATCTTTTCTGAATCTCAGTAGACTTGTCTAAGTCTGCCGAACATCACTTTCAGTTCCCCCTTGATTAGTTAAATCCTTTGGGCTTACTTGTCCAACTTCCCTGGATCAAGAAGTCCAAATTCTGCTGATAGTTCCAAGAATCTTGCTTCAGCAAGTGGCTTTGTCAAAATATCAGCTTTTTGGTGATCTGTGTGGATTTTCACCAATTTAATATCCTTCTTCTCCACATGGTCTCTGATGAAATGATGCTTGATGTCCACATGCTTGCATCTTGTGTGCAATACTGGATTTTGAGAGATTGCAATTGCACTGTTGTTATCACAGAAGATAGGTACTTCAGAGGAGTTGACATTGTAATCTCTTAGTTGTTGTCTCAACCAAAGAATCTGAGCACAACAACTCCCAGCTGCAACATACTCAGCTTCAGTGGTGGAAGTAGCCACTGTATTTTGTTTCTTAGAGAACCAAGATATGAGCTTGTTCCCCAAGAATTGACATGTCCTTAAAGTGGACTTTCTGTCAATTCTACATCCTCCATAATCAGCATCTGAGTAGCCAGTTAACTCAATATTGTCATCAGCACGGTACCAAAGGCCTAGATTTTCAGTGCCTTTGAGATACCTCAAGATCCTCTTAGCAACCTCTAGATGGCTTTTCTTAGGATTGGCTTGAAACCTTGCACAAACACCTACTGCAAAGGTGATGTCAGGTCTGCTGGCAGTGAGATAAAGAAGTGAACCAATGATTCCTCTATACTCAGTAGAGTTGGTTGGAACACCACTCTCATCTGGATCCATCTTCCAGTTAGTGTTCATATGGATCCTTACTGGCTTGCTGGTTGCACACCCAAATTTCTTGATCATTTCTCTGATGTACTTTGCTTGGTTGATGAAGATTCCTTCCCTTGATTGCTTGACTTGAAGGCCCAAGAAGAAGTTCATCATCCCCATCATTGACATCTCAAACTTACTTTGCATGAGCTTTGAGAATTTTTCACAAAACTTCTCATTGGGGGATCCAAATATGATGTCATCAACATATATTTGGCCAAGCAAGATGTCCTCTCCTTCACAAATTCTGAAGAGAGTTCTATCCACAGTTCCTTTGACAAATCCATGATCCAAGAGGAATTGTGACAGTGTATCATACCAAGCTCTTGGGGGCTTGCTTGAGTCCATATAAAGCTTTCTTCAGTCTCTAGACTTGGTTTCCAATCTCAAAACCAGGTGGTTGCTCTACATAAACTTCTTCCTTCAAAACTCCATTCAAGAAGGCACTTTTGACATCCATTTGGTATACTTTGAACCTCTTGTGGGCTACATAGGCTAGGAAGAGCCTTATTGCTTCTAGCCTTGCCACAGGTGCAAATGTTTCATCATAGTCAATGCCTTCTGATTGACAGTAGCCCTTGGCCACTAATCTGGCCTTGTTTCTGACTATCACATCATTCTCATTCTTTTTGTTCTTGAACACCCACTTAGTTCCAATTACATCTTGATGTGAAGGTCTATCCACCAATTCCCATACATCATTTCTGGTGAATTGGTTCAGCTCTTCCTGCATTGCTGTGATCCAATTTGCATCTTGAAGTGCTTCCTCAATGTCACTTGGTTCCTGTTCTGATAGGAAACAACAAAACAAAGCACTTTCACCATGAAACCTTCTAGTCTTGACTCCTACACTTGGATCACCAAGTATCAGATCAGTAGGATGGTCAGATAACCATGTCCTTCTTTTTCTGATCCCTTCAGTAGAGTTGTCCTCTACTAAGGTTGAGTCACTAGCATCATAAAATTCAGGAAAATTTAATGCAGGATCTAATTCAGGATCATATTCAGGGGTGTTGTCCTCAATGTCAGGGACATTGACATTTTCAACATTATTGTTTCCGGATCCATTTACTACCTCAGCAGGGCCTACTTCTTCATTGGTAGTTGTTACCTGAGTGTGAACTGGGATTGGGTAATTCAGTTCACCATTTCCTTCAGTGGGGTTTGCCTCAGGTAGATTGCCTTCAGGATTGTTGTCCAGTCTTGTGAATTCAGGAGGATTAGCTTAGACAACATCTATGAAAGTGGTATCTTTGTCTTTTAAGCTCAGTCTGGTTGTCCTTTGTGTGATTTCCTCAGTATCCAAGTTCTTGTTTCTGTTCTCAAGAATAGATTCATCAAACACAACATGGGGTGTTTCTTCCACAATTGTAGACCCTGAAAGCTCTACTGGTTTGAGAATATCCAAGAAATATCCCCTCATCAGCTTTGTTGTCAAAGGCTTTCAATTGTTCTTTCCCATTGTTGTGAATGAAACACTTACAGCCAAATATGTGAAAATAAGATACTTTGGGCAATCTTCCTTTCCAGAGTTCATAAGGGGTTTTACCTTGTCCCTTAGTGATCAAGCATCTATTCTGAGTATAGCAAGCAGTGATTATGGCTTCAGCCCAAAACCTCTTAGGTAAGTTTGAGTCTGCAATTAAGGTTCTAGCAGCTTCTTTTAGAGTTCTATTTCTTCTTTCAGCAACCCCATTCTGCTGAGGGGTTCTAGCTGCTGAAGTTTCATGGGCTATTCCATTTTGTGAGCAATACTCATTGATGTATGAATTGATGAACTCAGTGCCTTTATCAGATCTTATTTTGATTATATTACGGCTTTTCTCATTTGACAGTTTCTTTAACAGTTCAGGAAGTTTGACTTGTGTTTCCTTCTTATTAAGGAGAAATACTACCCATGTGAACCTAGAGAAGTCATCTACTACAACCAATGTGTATTTTCTACCATTTATGCTTGCAGGGGTAATTGGTCCAAATAGGTCCATATGCAATAGTTCAAGTACCCTTTCAGTAGAGATGATTGGTTTTCCTCTGAATGAGGCTTTAATCTGTTTTCCTTCTTGGCATGGTTTACAAACATGCTCTTTAATGAAAACCTCATTAGGTAGTCCTTTTACTAATGCATTTCTAGCAAGCTTGTTCATTGATTTAAAGTTTAGGTGGTTTAGCCTTTTATGCCATAACCAACTCTGTTCATTACAGCTCTTGGCAATGAAACATGCAGCATCAGTAAACTTGTCCCAGTCAGCGAAATACACATTTCCTTTTCTAGTTCCAGTCAGTAGAGTTTGTTGAGTTCTATCTTTGATTAAGCATTTTCAACTTGAAAACTCAACATTAAATCCTTTATCACATAACTGACTTATGCTTAGGAGAATATATTTGAGACCAGCCACATAAGATACATTGGATACCTTGATATTACCAATTATCAAGGTACCATAACCTTTTGTAGTTGCTTGTGAGCTGTCTCCAAATGTGACATTTGGGCCTTCTTTTTCAGTGAAATCAGTGAGGAGATCTTTGTTTCCAGTCATGTGCCTTGAGCATCCACTGTCAAGGTACCATGCTGACCTTTTGCTCATACTCCTCATCTTCTTGTGGCCCACAGGTACCTCATCATCCTCTATGACCATGTTGCACACATCATCATCATCACTGTTTGAGAACAGTCCATCATCAGAAGAATTGAAGCTTTCAGCAGAGTCAGATTCATCACCAGCCATCATAGCTTTCCTGTTGGTGAATTTTCTGTCTCTTTTTGCTTGCCTCTCCTTTCTTTCTTTTGAGCTGAGTTCAGGGCAGTCATATTGGAAGTGCCCCTTCTTTTTGCAGTTGTAGCACAAGTCCTCATCATCATCCTTCTTTTGGTCATCTCTCCTTCTGGATGATGAGGGTTCAGCTCTGCTGGACTTTCTCCTATCAGAGTACTTGTCCTCTGATCTTCTTTCTTCAGGCCTTTTGTCCTCAGCCTGGGCCTCAGGAGAGTTGAATCTTCTCCTGACCTTGTTGTCTTGGTAGAATTTCTTGTATCTACCAAACCTTGAGTTTAGCTTGTCAAATCTTCTAGCCATGAGAGCTAGTTCTTCCTTCATTTCAGCCTTGGAGACTGACTTTGATGATCTAGGAGTGGACTGCATTTTTGGTTCAGCAGCTTTGGCTTTGAATGCCACTCCTTTGGTTGGTAATGAAGGTTCCTCAACAAGCTTTCTTCTGTTAAGATCAAACTCATAAGCTTTGAGTTCTGAGAAGATTTGTTGCATGGGCATGGTGGAGAGATCTTTTGTGTTCTGCATCATTACTGAATATACATCCCACTTTTGAGTGAGACTTCTTAGGATCTTAAGAGCAACTTCTCTCCTAGAGTACACCTTGCCCAATGAGTTGATTTCATTCATGATATCTGTAAATCTACCAACAAACTTGTCAATGGACTCCTCAGGCTCCATTGTGAATTGCTCAAACTTCGGCACAACAACTTGGAGCTTATTCTCCTTGATTTTGGCAGTACCCTCACACATTTCAGCAAGGGTGTCCCAAATTTCTTTGGCTGTTGTGCAGTGGTAGACTCTTCCCATTACTGCATTTGGAATAGTTTGGTAAAGGGTGTTCATTGCTAGATAATTCAGATTATCTTTCCTTTTCTCTCTCTCTATATATGCAAAGAGAAGACGTAGTCACTCTTGTTCATGTTTGTTAAATTAATTGAACAATTGATGTCCTCTATAGATATAAATTGGGGTAGTTAGTATATAGGACATTTCACCTATAGAAACTCAAAATAAAGACAAAAATTTTAAAAGTTAGGAAAAAGGACAGTTTGGTTTACAAATGTCCAATTGAATAAGCGTTTGATTTCGTCGGCCTGAGCAAGGTATGTATATTATGAAGAGAAATTTGTGGTTTTTTGCACATCCGCGACAGCGTTTGTAGTTCTGTGATGATCGTTTTTTTGGTTTTTGGGTAATAAATTTTTAAACTTCGACATGCACTCTGTTTTTTTATTTGAAAAAGTTTGGGGTTTTCTGCACAACTTTTGTGTATAACTTGTTAGTGTATTTTTGCAGTTCTTTGAGACAATTTGTGCAGTTCTTTGATGATGGTTTTAAATTTGTGCATAACTCGTGAGTCTATTTTTATGAGTTCTTTGATGATGGTTTTTATGGGTTTTGGGTATAATGTTTTAAACATGCAGTTGCACTATGTTTTCAAATTTGTAAAATTTACAGTAAAATTGCACTCTGTTAGTGGCTTTGAAAATTTTGAAGTTTATTTGCATGTGTTATTGATGATTATTTATGAGCCCTAACAAGTTTATACTCATTACTAAGATCAACAAAGTAGATTCCAATTTATTCTTAATATACTTATATTTTCCAGAAATAGTATACATTCTGCTTTAGGAAGTTTAATTTGTGTTGGTAATAGAACTGTATTTATTGACAATCAAATTTGTGTCAAGTTCTTGAGAAAAAATATAAATTGAATTAGGGATTAATTGAGTTTTAATGTAATGCTGATGCCAAGGGTGAAGAGAAGTGGAATTCACATCAATGACGATGGTGAGAGTGGAGGTAGCAGAAAAAGGATTAAGAAAGATGAAAAAAGAAAGGGCAGAAAGACAAAGATAGGTAGACATATTTCGTGTGCTAGTTATGCATTTATATAAATTAGACATAATACAAATGCACTATATTCAACACATTATACTAATAGCATTCAACATTGTTATATTATGTAAAGCATTGACCAACATTATTCTATAAGCATTACACAATTGTTACCTAGTTATAATATAATAATGTCACTACTGTATTATAAAAACTAACAAGTGTTCTTGTTTTTTGTGTGTGAAGCATTTACCGATGCAAAAAAAGCTAAAGATGCAAAGCGTAAAAGTTTGGTTGTTATTTTTTTTTAAGTTTATAATAGAATTTTAGTTAGTTGTGTAACATTACTTAGCATAAATGGAATGCCTCTTATAGTATAATTATTAATGCAGGAAAAAGAGTTATTGGTTACGTAATAATGTCCTCTGACTCAGGTGATTTTGCGATTACATTAACTGTATGTAACAGATTATAGAACCACCTATGTATATAAATTTGTTTACTTATATTGGCAGATTTCGAAAGTGATGAGGAGGTTGTTGCTGATAGCGATGAGGAGGTTGTTGCTGATAATGATGATGAATCGAAGTCTGAATCAGAAGGTATAAGTTAGATATGCTGTGGCTTACATTCTGTTGATGTCTCTGTATAGTGATTAAAAGTTTATGCAGAGTTTCATTGTGTTAATGAGTTTTAAATTGTTTCTGAAGATTTCGACAGTGAGGAGGAGATGCGAATCAAGAAACATGTAAAAGAAAGATATAAACGTTCGCAAAGTAAAAAATCTGGTATGATATTTTATAGTTTAACTTTGTTTATGATATTGAAGTTTTAGTTGAAATAAGAGTTACAGGTCATTCTAACTATATTTTTTATTTTCTTTGTTAGATGATGGGATGTTAAAAATAGTCAGAACTACTGTAGATCCAATATGCTTACTTGTTTCAAGGACTTAAGTGTGATGCAGTTGAATGATAGGCATTATAATGAACTGAAGAAGATGCCATTTTGGTTCATCTTAAATTCAATATTGGTGAATGGGAATGATGAGATAATTGAAAATTTCAAGAAGGTTGAGAGAGATATTCAGGAGATTGTAATGAGGTTCGATGACAAGTCTGGCAGCTTGTTACTTGGTTCTAATGAGTTGAATATAAGAAAGAAAGATGTGGAACTAATATTTGGTATTACATCTAGTAGTGAGAAGGTTCCGTTGCGGAATGAAAATTATGCTCATCCAGATTGGATTCGAAGGTGCTTCAGAGAGGAACTAGTTAACAGGCCACCGAACCTTTCACTGAATAAACCATTGTTAAAGTCTAAGATAAAAGAGATAGCTGAGTTGAATGATCCTGAATTTGTTCAAGATGTAGCTAGACTACTTTGCTGCTATGTGATGTGTGGTATATTCTGTCCAGTTAGAAGTGGCGCATTACCATGGTACTTGACTGCATATTTAGAGAATTTGTCTGAAGTTTGCACGTATGATTGGAGTGGATTCATAGTGGATAATTTGAAAAATCATATCAAGAGAAGTAAAGACATGAAACCAGGTGGTTGTACTATGATTTTACTGATACGTATTCTTACGTTTACTGAAAACTAACAACTTTAATTTTTGTTTTAAATTTATATTATATGTATTTGAATATTGTCAATTTATGCAGTTCTTAATTTGCGAGCATACATCGTTAGTTAAACCAATCAATAGGAATGCCTTTCCAAGGTTTCTAAAATGGGATTTGAGAAAGCTAACGAATGCCTTAAACAAGAAGAAGTGGTACAGACGTACAAAGGTAACAGATTTTAAAAACAATCTGAACTACCCTATGTTGTATAACTAATTTTATTATTTATATATATATAATGATAATGATTGCAAGTACATACTGGAAGTTTAAAAACTGAGCTTTGGGAGGAAGAACAGTTTCACGCTATATACCATTTCAGAGAATCGGTCCAAACGGTCCAAACAGAGAGATCAACTAGAGCAACTGCTATTGAGAGTAATGGAGCTAATGTGACAACTGGACCTGGTGAATCTAGTGCAACTGCTATTGTTGGTCCTGAAAGGAGTATATAACATGTGTATGGGGGGGGGGGGAATACACTTGTATGCAAATCTTTTTCAAACTAAGCCAAAAATGGCTTCAGCAAGACTGTCCTGGACAACTCTGCTGAGATGAATAACTTCTTAAAGATAATCAAACTACTAAGTACTATTGAGTACTTAGTTGAATAACTATCTAATAGAGTTATATGTGCAGAATTAGTGGTTGGACCTTTAGTTTAAACTCCTTTTAAATTCTGAAATCACCTTAACAGTTTATCCAGTTTCAGGGAACTTGTCCAAATCTGTTTTGCATAGTCTAAGGTATATGTCTTTGAAAGGTTAATTTGTGTGTTGTGCTGAATGAATGTAAATGCTTGAAAGTAAATCAACACAAGAGTTTATAGTGGTTTAGAGACTCAAGCTCCTACATCCACTTTCCCTGATTTAACAGGATAATTCCTTCACTCTTGGAATTACTTGTTTTATAGTGCCAAGGTGCACTTGATCAACCACACCACTCCTTGGTGCCTTGATCCCTAGGATATCAGAGTCCTAGTACCCTCTTCTCAACTCAGAATTGTACTGTTCTTCTCTCAACAGTCAATTCCTACCACTTCTACTACAACAACCTTCTATCTCTCTTTTGGAAAGGTATAAGGGTTGATGTTGGGTTCCAACTAGGGTGAGATATCCTTTACAATGAGCTCAGTGTAATAGGATAGGATATCTCTCTAAGCTTGTATGGATATACAATGAAGAGTAGCTTAGATGAAGTGTTTCTGGAAACTGTGAATGTTCTAAGAAAGCTTGAAGGCTTTTAGTTTCTTCAGCAATGTAGGTGCTAGTTGGATGCCTTCAAATGGTCTCCACACTTCTGTATTTATAGACAAAATTGAGGATTTGCCCGTTGGAGAGGCAACCTCAATTATCTATAAATGTCTTCCTTGAACTCTACAACTGGAAGACAATTTCTTGATAGTGACATGTCCTTTGATTGGGAAATAAACGGCTGTAACTACTTTGTCTTGACTTTGCAGCACTTTTCCCAATGTCTAACTTCAAGATTCACTTGATCAAACATGGAAATTCCTTGTGATGATTGGCCTTTGAATAAGGACAACATTCCTTATCACTTGGACAGTTCTGCTTATCAGAATCAGCAGATTCTGCTTATCAGCAGTGTTGGCTCTAGCTCTTCAGATGACTTGGCTCTTTCCCTTTAACTCCTCATGTATGAGTCTTAAGCATACATTACTTTGATTCAGTGGACTTGATCTTATCAGCACAGTTGGGATAGCCTTGTCACAATTTTGGTACAAGGTTGTTGAGACAAACTTGCTGGACAAACCTTCTGATCTTGTATGCTTCAGTAAACTAGGTCTTGATGATGCATTCAACTCACTTGTATTTTAGATAGGTTGATTTAACTTTGATCAGCATAGTTTTCCTTCAGTAGACTTAAGACAAATTTGATTCTGAGCCTTGAGGGGACATGTACTTGAATACTTCTAAGCATGAGTTCCCCCTCAACTTGTTCATCTATCATTCTAAAGAGTTGTCTAACATTACAGCTTCTTAACTGACCTTACGATGTATGTTCCAACAAACTTAGAACATGATCATTCTAATCTAGACTTAGTCATTTGGCATGTCTCAGGGGGTTTTGGTATCTAAATCAAAACTCATTTTATTTCCAACAGCTATACATGATCAAGTTGTTGATTCTGCTGATAAGGATCAATGTGTCTTTCAACAATCATCATCTAGACCATTTGAGGTTGGTTCTACATCAAGGATGAAAGAAGTTAGCTTGGATAATGGACCGTCGTTTGATCTTGGAGAGGATTGCAACATTGGAAATACTCCAAGGGAAATGGATATTGACAACACTGTGATGATAGTATGCAACGATGTGAACCGTAATTTTGCAGATGTAGATAATAACGACTTTACGGGTATGTTGTTTGGACAGGATGCAAATACTGAGGATGTGAACTGTGGGTTGGATAATATGAGATCTTGAAATGATGATGTTGAAGAAAAGTGGAAGAACTACTTACTGAAATTAGACAGCTTAAAGAGGATGCTGAAGCGAAGAGGATTAGTAATGAGGTTGAAATAAATAGGCTTAAAGAGGATGCAAAATCGAAACGGGTTACTTTTGAGAATGAACTTAAACGACTTACAGAGGACTTTAATAGAGAAATGGATTTTTTTATAATGGAAAAGGGAGTCAAGAATCAAATGATAAGGGATCTCGAAACTGAAAATGAGTTGTTGACGAGAGAGCTGGACATGAAGCGTCTGTCATCCCCATCCCGTATATTGGAAGAAGAGCAATTTGTTGCAGAAGTAGAACAAATTGAGAAGGATTTGAATCTTGAATCGTCCGGTAACAAAGGTCATGCATCATGTGCTGAGCAGGACGTAGAAGTACAAAATGTAGTTGAGAAGACGCCGTGTCCAGTTGTTAAAGGGAAAAAGAAGAGTAAGGAATGCGTAGATCCTAGTTCCATGATAATACGTGTGAAAACAAGAACTGAGGAACAAGGAAGAAAACCAGTGCAGCTATCACCTCAGCTTCTGACCCAAGAGTTGAATTCGGTTCACGAGATTAGTGATGAAGAACCTGAGCAAGTTTTGGGTGGCAAAAGTCAAGTCAAAGAGAGGAAAGTTGTTAAGAATCCATTTGACAACACTTTGGATACAGTTAAGAATGCCCCCGTTCAGTTGAAAGATCAAATCTACAAAGAACTCGTAGAATATGGTTCGAAGTAAGTAACACCTTAAAGCATATTTATCACACCTTCTACACATAGTCAACACAGAAATCGCATCTTCCACCTTATCTTCATTATACATTATTTTGTATAAAGATGCATTATATTTGTTCATTGAATAATATTTGTGTCTTGATTGTTTAATGATGCAGTCATTCTATATACGTTGGGAATCGGCCCCTGACTGACGTCACGGTTCGAATGCTTATTAATTTGTTAAACAACAAAACCGTGGATGATCAGGTAATTATTAGTTGAATTATTTATAAGTTTGTATGTTTATTAATAATGTAAATTTTTGAATCTAATAGTACGAAATACAATATTATTTAGGTCATTGATGCATGGTCGGACATGGTACAATCGGCGCTTAGCCAATAGTGTCCTATAGCTAAACGTGTCACGATATTCACTTCTTCTTGTTGGGTAATGTACATTGATATTGTAATATAATGAGTTTAATCATTATGGAGTACAATCCTATATACTAATTTTTATATAGATTTGTTGTATCATTGAATGCAATTTTTTTGTTAACAGAGTATGATAAAGAAACGTGATATATCAAAGCAAAAAATCTTTGAATCCCTCATTGAGAAAGTTGTAGAAGAAAGTATCGGTCAAGATATGCTGCTATTCCCAATTATTATCACTGAGGCTGGGTACCGTACGAGATCGAACATTAAAGGGCATTGGACCCTATTGACGCTTGATCTTAAGAAGAAGGAGTGGATGTTTTTCAACTCAATGCAGCCGAGAACAAGTGGGAACGTTGACCATCATCTAAAAGAATGCGTATATGTGGTATACTCTTTCACTAAAATCAATAGTTGATTAAATTTATATCTGTTTCTTTTCACTACTAGACAAATGAAATAAGTACTGACTATATCCCATTGTTGAATTTATTATATATTATTCTAGCAGGTCTATGTGGTATACTCTTTCATTAAACTTATTAGATGGTTAAATTTATATATGTTTGTTTTGACTATATCACATATGAATTAGCTACTGAGATTGTTGTATTTATTAACTATACTTCCGATGTAATAAATTATAGGTTAACTATGTGGAGGCAAAGTTGAGGTACGTGTTCAAAATGTCATCTCCGAATCACCCATTCTTGAAGGGACCGTGCAAGAAACCTACTACATCAAGCATTATGTAGCAAGGCCATGGCACGCTGGACTGTGGGATAGTTGTGTGCAGGCTAATTGAGTGTTTCTTAAGAGGTGAAGACCCTCAGACTGTTAATTTTGATGTGGAAGATGCAAGTAAGATGCGTGTGAGGATCGTTGGGACGTTCGTCAACCCTTTTAGATATGAAGTTTGATGCTTTTGGATGTTGTATTTTGCTGAAGACTTATTTAACTTTTTGTGAACATATTTATCAGTATTACCTCTGATGGTTTAAGTTATTTAGGTTAATCATTCATATGTTATGAATGTAAGGCCTATGAACATGTTTGCATATTTGTGTTTAAATTCTATTTTGGATGATTATTTCTTAGTTTTTTTGAGTGACTTCTTTTAATACTTTACAATATTTCTTCAAAGTGGATATTAATATTATTATATTTAATATTAAGTAAAATATTGTTGTAATAGAATATTGATTAAGTTACCTTATATAGTGTAAAAGAGATGATGATAATTTATTGAATATTAGTTATTTATGTTTCAATATAATATCATATAGATTCTGTTAAAATTTACAACAATTTTAGTTTTGTATATGATTCGTTATTGTTAGTTTGAATTTTGTACGTAATTGCAATATATATGTCATTTATTGTATCTCAAGATATTTATGGGAAATACTTAATATAAATGGAATATAGTATCAATATAGATGTAAATAGTTAGTAAACAAAAAATTAATAAACTAAATTAAATGATATGCTTAAATATATGGCAAATATAACTAGGGTTTACAGTCGAATATGCATATATATATATAAGGACGACGAACTTTCATCAGACATTCGAAAAGTTTTACATCAAAAAAACAGTGTGATTTCATTTTTTAAAAAAATGTCTCGATACAACTAGAGTGAGAGGGAACTGGTTATATGCTATTGCAATCAGAGAGCAAACATAGTTACATCTTGGAAGAATCGGAACGTTGGAAGAAGATTCTATGGTTGTGCATCGTACCCGGTAAGATTTTCGGTGTAGTATTATTATTTTTTTAAGAAGGCCTGGTTATATTCATATAATTTCTGATCTTTATACCTAAATAGATATGATTATAATTTCTGATATTTATACCTAAATAGATATGATTATAATTTCTCATATTTTTTATGTTTGATTGTGTAGAACACTGGTTTTTGTCAATATTTTGAGTGGATCGATGAGCCTTTATGTGATAGAGCAATAAATATTATTCATGGGCTGTTGAACAAATTAAACAAAGAAAGACCAAAGGTTATTGATTTGCAGATGACTACTTTGAAGCTGCACGATGAGATCACTGCATTCAAACTTGAGAAAAAGAAAATGACTGCTGAATTGATGACATTGAAGAAAAAGTTGGAGGTGAAGAGTGAGACAAGTAAAATATGTTTAAATGGTTTTCAGTGTGTCAAATTATTTGTGTTATTGTATATTTGTTGGTGTTTAGCAAAACTGTGATGAAGAAAATAAGACAACGGAAACGGTAGTGATTGATTTGAATATATTTGAACGATTTGGATATATTTGATTGAGTGGTCTAGTATGAATTCGTATTTTTATTCATATATATTCAAAGAAGATAATGGTATTTACTAACCTGTTGACGTGTTTATAGTATTCATATGCGTAATTCATGTATATAATGTTGAATATTTTTTTATAGAAAAAATAGAAAAAAGTCGTAGTTTCATCAATAATAATTTAAATGAGAAAAAACGTAATTAGAATATATGCTAACAAATAAAAAAACAAATTGTATATATGCTAAAAAATAGAAAAATAAAATGGACATATGCTAAAATATATGAAAAAAGTATGTACATATGCTAAAAAAAAACCTACTTTTCCATCTAAAAGGAGTACATTCATATCATATCACTTCATATTTTGGCCATGGCGAAACAAGACTTTCAACATACTTGTATGTGTGCTGAACACCATAAACCCTGTCAACATCATTCAAATCAATAAATACATTCTTTCGAACATCGTATGAACAAAAAGTACCATTGGGATCAATTCTGAACATCAATTTTGTACATTCACTGTTTAAGAACTGAATTGGAACAAGATCGTAATACTGGGGCAAAAGCTCTTCCTTTATAATGTTGAACTTGGACCATGAATGACCAGAATTTGTGTAAGAAAGTATATGCATCTCAAAAAAGTAATGACCTGGGCCTTACTTTGCAATACATAGACGACTTCCGTAAAGAGCCAAGTTGTTATCATACAAAGTTTCGAGAGTCAAACACCAAGTGTCGCATAGAGATTGAGGAACTTCAATAACACCATAACTGTTGTGGCTATAGTCGAAAGTTATAATTGAATAAACACCGTGGCCATGGTTTACATTCCAATGAAAGAGGCTGCCTACGAAACAAGCATTCGAAATTGGAGGATATTCACCTGGAAAAGGATTTATCGTAGACCAAGTGTTCGAATTTCTAGAAAATAACTTAACCTGAAGTTGATTGTCATGAAGAGACCGTAAATGTGCAACTCGCATTATTATGTAGTTATCATTGGTCTTATCATAACCTAATCCAAAGTAAACCCATGCTACACTAAAATTATTGTGAAAAGTTATAGGGTCATTAGGAATGAATAAAGTCCTTTTGGTAGTGGGGTTAGACAAAGAATAGACATCATGTATATCACAGTACAATACCAAGCCGTTTAATGTTCCTAAAACTTCTTCGTCGTCATCACTATCTGAATTGTCTCTATAAGTCGATGGGTTTCTCTTAGGAAAGTACTCGTATGTTATAGGCGGATCTGCAACACGTTGCTTATGGATATATGAAAAGAAAAAACCCTCTTTCATTTTCATTAGATTTGCTTCAATAAACAAACGTGAAGATATTAGGGCATACAAAGATTTAGACAAACCTATCAAATATTTAAGGACAGATCCCGTCAACCTCTCCAAAATATGAGATGTGATGTCATCTGGAATGGTGGATTTCAACATGGATGCCCGTTTTTCTATGAATTTGAGTATGTATGTAATTATTCAAATATATTTAAGTATAGGATAGATATGCAATATATATAGAGAAAAATTAATAGAATAAATTTCTTTTAATTATATATAAAAACCCTTAGAATTCGCCACCACGTGGGATATAAATAAAGTGTTTATGGAGAGGTGCACAACGTGTTATCCAAATATTAATTACGACTTTTTCAACTTCTTCGTCGTCGTCATCACTATCTGAATTGTCTCTATAAGTCGATGGGTTTCTCTTAGGAAAGTACTCGTATGTTATAGGCGGATCTGCAACACGTTGCTTATGAATATATGAAAAGAAAAAACCCTCTTTCATTTTCATTAGATTTGCTTCAATAAACAAACGTGAAGATATTAGGGCATACAAAGATTTAGACAAACCTATCAAATGTTTAAGGACAGATCCCGTCAACCTCTCCAAAATATGAGATGTGATGTCATCTGGAATGGTCGATTTCAACATGGATGCCCGTTTTTCTATGAATTTGAGTATGTATGTAATTATTCAAATATATTTAAGTATAGGATAGATATGCAATATATATAGAGAAAAATTAATAGAATAAATTTCTTTTAATTATATATAAAAACCCTTAGAATTCGCCACCACGTGGGATATAAATAAAGTGTTTATGGAGAGGTGCACAACGTGTTATCCAAATATTAATTAAGACTTTTTCAACTCTGTATATCTTTAAAAATTATTATTCAATAATAAATATATGCAATGCTTTATAGAAAAATATATGCGTTCAAATATTACATATAATAATTTATAATTATATAGAATAAATATTAATGATTGTCATATTAATTATAATTGTAACTTCTCCATTAAATTAAAATGCCTTAATGTTGTATTTAGGGAAACTAAAAAAACGGTTTATGCACCCGAATAGACAATATTAAACAATCTGGATGGAAACCCGTAGCAACAAAAAAAATAAAAAAAATAAATACATACGATGTAATTACTTCAGTAACGTGCATGTAACGGATCATAGTGGAATATATGCGCACATATATGCCAAAAAAATATGCACATTGTGATATATGCAATATGAATGCAAAATACACCAATTTTTATCTATATTTATGATTACTACGATAATCATAGTATTATTACGTGAATCATTTGTTTATAGATGTTATATATAAAAATGGTTATTATAATATTGACGTGTACATATTATGCAAACGTGAATATCAAAATAAACTATTCATTTTAGAAATTGTAATTATAATATTATTTATTGAAAAAAATTACCATTGAATATCACTATGTTTGAAAATGTCAAATATATATTGTTGGTTTGGATTACGTGAAATAATTGTGGGAGTAGTGGATATATTTAAAATTAATAATATTATATTAATGATGATTGAATTAAAACTTGTGGATTGTAACTTTCCATGAAATGTAACGGGTAATAACTGCCCATAATTATGATTGATAAATTATAATCTTTTAACATTAATTTTATATTTGTATGCATTGTTTTAATATGCGATTCATTATTATGATATTCCATGATTTTATTCGATGGCATAGAGAACATTATATTATGGCTGGAATTAACTATATCTGCCCCTAAAATAACTAATTAATGAATACATATCTAATTACTGCATATATTAATATATATGATAAGGATTTAGTGAATATGTGTTGCATATAAGCTAAGTATGGAAATCATATTAAAAAATATATATATACTCTAAACAAAAAAAAAAAAAAAAAACAATATGGAAAATATAACAAAATATATTTGAAAAATATGTTGCTAAAATAGTATATATTGTTTAACCAGTATTTGTTATTACAAATTGTCCACAATATTACTTAACCACTATTAAAAATGTATGAACTTATATTTAGTACTCCATAATACATAATAAAATTTCTTTAATATATGAACAAAATATTATATATTAATAAAAATGCAGTCTGCAAAATAATATAAATATTGATATTTAATTCAGATAAAAATCTGATTCATAACAAGACTACTGAATATATAATAATGTGATTGATGAATACAAACTACATGAGCAGTCCACCTTAATCAATATAATTAACCAAAAATCACATTACAAAAATTAAATATAGAAGGACAATGAGAAAATGTATACCTCAGTATATTAAATTGATATTTATTAAGAAATTTGAATGTCACAAAACCATAAAAGTGGTAAAACACCAGTACACCAGAATCATAGTGCATCAAATAATTAAAAATTATAAACAAGTTACTGCAACTGAACTACTCTGCAATATTGGTTTTATCAGTTCCAAAAACTCAGCACATGTCAAAGAATCGTGCCTGCCCCTTTTACCGCACCTCTTACAAATAGTAGATTTTACTTTCGGAAATTCACCGTAGGACGTGATCCTCTTCTGCTTAGGTCTACCTGGGGGCTTCGGAAGGATTGGAGGAAGTATTTTTTCAGATTCTGTAGCAGATTCAGTCTCAAATCTTTCTGTTTGGGGAACAGGGAACAAGTCCACCTCATAACATTGTTTGTATTTAGATGTAAAAAAACACTCTTCAACAACAATATGAATGGATGTGCAGTGCTTCTTAATCACAGCCACTGCATGGGCACATGGAAACCCTTTGATTTGCCATTCAAAACATGTACATATATTATATTGAAGATCAACAGTGACAAATGTTTTTGAAGATACCTCAAACTGACCGGTCGGATACAACGAGACAGCCCATGAGGCACTGATATTTCCCAATTCATGCCAAAGAGCCTCTTTACTAGGAACCAATAGACATGTCCACTTATTGCTGGATTCTCGCCTCTCTACGAACATCCCAGAAATCTTTTTCCTTATCGAGTCAATCATATGAGTTATAGGAAGAGATCTAGCTTCACGTGTCCAAGAGTTAAATGACTCAGCTGCATTAGATGTCATTTCCCCGTACCTTTTAACATGCGGAGAGTGTGAGACTGCCCATCTTGCATAAGGTAAATCTTCAAGCCATATGCACACTCTTTGAACAAACCAGCCATATTTTCACGATGTTGAGTATTCCATCCACCACCGTACCTACCCTTAAGGTTTGACAGCAAATGATACAAGCAATAAAAGTGGGCAGGATCATTCCATACATCGTAAAAGACTGACATCAATCCTACATTTCTGTCAGAAATGTAAATTACCCTTTTTGGGTGAGTGATAAGATCACGAAGTTTAGTTAAGAACCAAGCCCAATTGTTACGACTCTCGGAAGATACAATAGCAAATGCAACAGGAAACAATCCTAAAAACATATAAAAAATATAATAAGAACACATTCAGTGGATGCAAAATATTAAACCATACAAATTCACTAATAATATACATTCAAGGTATATATAAATATAAAAATAGCATATCTGGAACAAATATTACACAAGCAATTTATAGAATTATTACCGTTGTTCCCGTCCTTTGCGGTTGCAGCAAGCAATACCCCTTTTGACCTTCCCTTCATAAATGTACCGTCTATGAAAAACATTGGCCTACAACTTTTAAAGCCTTCCTTGCAAGCATTGAATGATATGAAAATTCTTTCAAAGTGGTTGGTGATATTGTTGGTCTCTATGTCCACTATACTTCCAGGATTGGTACGTTTAATTGCATCACCATACCATCGTAATTGATCGTACGACTCGTCATAACTTCCAAATATGTCGTTTCTTGCAGCCTCAACTCCGTGCCACACCTTCCAATAAGGGACTTCAAATCCATAATCAACATTAATATGTTCGAGTACCTTTTTTCCAGTAATTGTAGGATTGGACTTCACATTTTGTGCCGAACCTGTTTTTTTTCTCGTTTAGAAGGTTGCCGACACAATTATGTACTAGATTGGCTTTGGATACAATAAACCCTGAATTCATAGGTAAATGTTTTCCTTTTATAAACCACTCACAACCAGATGACACCTTCTGGTTGCACTCAACATATATGTACCTAGGGCAGTTCTATAACATATCTAAACTTGAAATTGAGCTTGGTCGAGTACTTAATCAACTCGATCCTAAACTCAGGTGCACCACCACCAAAGACTGCACCCACTTTCATTATATTACCCCAATTATCAGACAAATAAGCTTTAATCTTCTCCTTAGGGCATATATCAAAATTTGGTAAACTACCCAATCTAGTAAATTATGTTGAACAAGCATTTGGCGGGCTATGGTTGAAAGCAATGTCAACACGATTATCAGGTATATTTGACAATTGAGTTTGGAATGCAGAAGCATCGACACGATCATCACTGATTGCCAAACTAAAGCCCAAACTTTGTGAATTATGAGTATCAAGTACTAAATTGTTGGACTGTGTAGAACAAACAGAAACTTGAACTAATTTTTCCGATGAAATCTGGCAAAATTCAACTAAACTAACCAAATCAGAATCAGATGATAAAGAACAATTCTTTATGCAACCAACAAAATAACACATGCCTATCTTAGAAGAAGACAATATGGGCCACATACCGATTATTTCATTAACAATGTCTTCGAACTTTTAAGATTGTTGAACACGGATCAACTTGGTTTTCTCCTCGAATTCGAACTTTAAAATCACAGCATATTCCATCTCTGATTCTGTAAATTAGCTTCTCCAATTAACTCGTTCAATAGAACCCTAAATCGCATAATATAAAATAGGGACGAATTAGAAAAGATCGAAGATCGGACAGGGTATAAATTGGAAGAACCATGAACTAATCGAATTATTGATTATTGAATTAAAACAACACCAAATAAAATTGCATACCTTGATAATGGAATGGTTCTCGGATGAGATATCGCAGATCGGAATTAATGTATTTTGGGCAGTTCAGTGATGATCGCATATCGCAGATGGGATTTGCGTATCGAATTATTGATTATCGCAGATGGAATTATTGCAGCAACACCGAATACATACCTTCAAAATGGAATGATTCTGGTATCGAAGATAGCACAGTTGACCATGAAATGATTCTGATATATTATGATTTAAAATTTAAAATCTAATTTTAATTTACATTGATTTAAAATTTAAAATCTAATTTTAATTTGCATTATTAGTGTGATAAAAGAATAAGGGCATAATTGGTTATTTGGTTATGAATTTGACCTTAATTATAATACTATAATTTGTTGTCTCTATTTTTAATTGGGTCTATAGGAATGTCCCTTATACTAATTAAACTCATATAAATTTCTGAATTAAATATGGGAGTGAGGGACGGCATGAAGGTCGGGCGGCAGAAAGGTGGGAGACGACGTGCATTGGGAGAGAAGAAGAACCGTGTTTTTTTTTTAATTTAATTTACTTAATTTTTAATTATTTTTACTTTTAGATAATTGAATGACTAATTCAAATAAAAAAAAAGGATATACATGAGATAAAAATGACACTTTCTCTATATTTTAATTATTTTATAGTATTTATTCATTTATATTATTAGTAGAGATGAGCAGTGCGATTATTTCATACGTTGATCAATGATTCAATGAATGAATAACGAGTTTAAATAAACAATTATTTATGTAAATTTTTTTATTAAAATAATAGCATATTCATTAATTTAATATATTTTATAAAATATATGTTGAAGGGTATTTTAGTCATTTAAAATAAAATATATACATTATTTTGTATTTCAGTTTAGTATACCAATCATGAGAATGGAATCAATCAAGGAATTGTTATTCCATTCTTAATCAATACCAATCATGGAAATGGTCATTCAAACCTCATTCCATTCAAACCTTCATTCCATTCTTGAGTTCATTCCATTCTTGAGTTCATTCCATTCAGCCTTAAATTCATTCCATCATACCAATCATAAATTTCTATTACATTTTAGATATTTCATTTAAAAATGTAAATATTTATATAAATTTGGTCTTATTTTATCTTCTTTACCTATTTTAATTTTTTTAAAAGATGTGTCCAATCCAATAAGAAGTGAGAACATCAATGAAGGAGTTAATTTTTTTTTTTTTGTAATCATAGCTAATTGATATTGCTCGGCTATGATATTGATCATTACAAACAAATCGAACCTTTAATTAATTTAAGATAATTTGTGTAGTTTACATAAACTAATTAAAAATTAGCTGCGTCTCGTGCATAAATTAATTTTCTCTATGTAAATCTTCACTAAACATTTTAGTCTACAAATCAATACATTTTAAACAAACATAGAAAAAGTTGACGAACAACAGTAGAGAACAATGAGAAAGGAATTACAGTGAACAAATTATGCAAGAAGAGGACGGTGACTTTGAAAAGACAGGACGTACAAAAGTTAGAGAGTGGACGCGCAAACGTTGCCCAACTCCTCGATGTTGGACCACATGACGACGACAAAGTGGGGGACGTACGTACGGACGGTAATGAAGAATTATAACTTGCACTCCAATGTCTGGTATATGTTGGACGGTGGACGGAGGTTGCTAGAAAAAGAGACAAATTGATGGTGGAAAGGAAAACCGGGCTTATGATATTTTGGAAAACCAGGCTTATGCTATTTCGTTTTGATTTCATATAAGAATTTCGTCTAATATAAAAGTCTAAACATGTAAAGAGATAAATAATTAATTTATTTATATTAACTCTCTAATACAGTATAGAATAGATTTCCTCGTTCCTTATTCTATATCCCTTCATTTAATTACCACACATTCAACAAAGCATGCACGTCTCAGACACTCACTTTTTATGTATGTGAGTTCTCTTAAGTGTTTAACATTTTATCTCATATAATAAGCAATAGGAAATAATAATGTAAAAAGTAAAAATAATAGTAGTTGTTGGTCCTTGATGGAGTATGACACAAGTGTATTGGGGGGGGGGGGGAATGCACTTGTGTATGCTAATTCTTTCTTTCTTTTAAAAACAATAGTTTGATTTGATCAGGAAGGTTGTCTGACAACTAGCCTGAGTGAACTTCTATAGATACCTGTCCTACTGAAAACTAGAAAGTGATCAGTTGGATAAATATCTAAATGAATTGCTAAGTGCGGAATGTGGTTGGCCCTTTCTTTGAAAGAATACTCCAAGTTAATTTCTGAAAATAAACAGTTGATCAGGGACTTTGTCCAAAACAGTTTTTCTTAACTTGCTGAATTTAACCTTTTTGAAATGAATGATTGCAAGTAATATAAGCAATAGGATGAGTGCAGTAAGTAAATGACACAACAATTTATAGTGGTTCAGAGTCTCAATACTCCTACATCCACTTTCCCTGATTGAACAGGATAATTCCTTAACAATGGAATTAGCTTGTTTTATAGTGCCAAGGTGCACTGATCAACAACACTTCCTTAGTGTTTTGATCCCTAGGATAATCTGAGTCCTAGTGCTCAAACTCTCTGAGTTAAGACTGTGTTTCTCAATAACAGTCCTTAACTCCTCACTTCTACAACAAACACTACTTCACTCAATGAGGTAAGGGTTTGAGGTTTGGTTCCAACTAATAGAGATATCCTTTACAATAAGAACAGTGTAAAGGCTTAGGATATCTCAATGCTAAGCTTGGGATTTTACAAGAAATGGCTTAGCTTTTGAAGTGATCAGGAAACTTGGGATTCTTGAGAATTGTTTTGGTTTCCTTTGATTGCTTGATGATAGTTTGATAGCAGATAGTTGGATACTTGAATCCTTGGATCACTTCTGAATTTATAGAGCAATTTGAGCAACTATCCGTTGGAGAGATAGCATTTCAAATTGTCTATTTGCAGCTTCCTTGAAACGGCTATGGAGGACAACCTTCTATTATCCAGTGAGTAAAAGGCTCTTTGTTGGTTGCTTGTTGAATGTGTTGACTTCTGAAAAATGCGGCTATAAAGACTTGTGTCAGTTTCCATATTTGCACATTTACCAATGTTGATTGTGGCAGACTTGTACTCCACCAACGGTCAGATGGGACAAGTTCCCTGAACATTCCTGCTGCAATTTGAAATGTTCCAACATTCATTCACTCCTGTAGATTTTGTTACTCTTAAAGTTCTTAACATTCACAACAACATCTTAATTCGACCTTTCTTATTTTTCCTAAGTCCAAATTCTGTTTTCTAGCTAATGCTGCTTTGGATGTTGTAACATCGCAGGTTGAAGATCTAGAACATTCTACATGGTTCCAGACTGGAAGGATCTGGAAGCTTGCAGAAGTATGTAGATCATGCGGTTGCCTTGGAAAAACGTCCAGAACTGGCTGGAAGAACCTAGAAGGCGGTTGGGAGAAAGAGAAGGAATGAGATCCTACATTTTAGGAGATCATGGATGAAGGTTCTAGGCTACATTTACACGCCTATAAATAGGCCAGAACGTCTTCATTATTCAGCATGGAGATTTAAGAGTAATCACATAATGTCTATGTGAAGTGTTCGTCCTACTTAGACATTATCGTGATTATTAATTCTTCTTCATCAGATTCTCGTACATCATGAAGAAATACAAATCAGTTCCGAGAGTCACATATTTTAGGAAGTGCTATTCTTTAATTTCTAAACTAGTGTTCATCCTGTTAGGAATTAATTGTCATTAGCATGTTCATGTCGTTGTGCCGAAGTGTTCCAACTTCCTGTACAACATAGTCTTTTCTATACTTCTTTGATAGATAGATCATAGAGTTAGATTAGTTTTTGGTAGTGCAATTTTTACACTTAAGCCGTCTTTAGACTCGATAGGTTATCAAGTCTTATTTCCGTTGTGAATATTTGTTCACACACCATTTGTATTCACATAATTATTAGTGAAAGTTTCGCCATGAGGCTCGCATAGATTTTAAATTAAAATCTATGTTAAAAAGTTAATTATGTGTCTTTGTGTTTTCATACTTTCAAGTCTTCCGCTATTCGTATTCTGATATTCTGTAATCGAGTCAGTGTTACATTGAGTGTTCTAACATTGAGTGTAACATTGTTCTGTTTTTCACTTAAACACTAGTAGATACCCCACACACACTTTCAACTCCTTCAGTCTTTATTGCTTCTATGTCTTTAATGCTTGTTTAGGCTTGTTGATAATAAATGCTTCAATAAATATGTCTTCTGAGTAAGCAGCATTCAATGTTGTGATCTTCAATCTTTCATAAGCTTATCTGATATAGCTCTTATCAGTATAGTGCAGCTTGACTTCATATCTTTGATCACTCAGCCATGTTGTCCTCTTCAGCCTATTTGTCAATGTTGTATCCTTCAGCAGACTTATCCTAAAGTACTAATGCTCAACAAGCTGCCTAACATTCCAACTTTGGACAACTATCCTGAACTATAAATCTCACAACATTTATGAGATTTAGACTTAAGCATTCTTACTATCTCAACTACCCTGAGACAACTAGACTGATCTAGACTTGATTGTATCTCAACTAATCTGATTATCATCAATCAGGGGTTTTGGTATCTGTATCAAAATCATTTTATTTCCCAACAATTTCTCCCTTTTTGATGATGTCAAAACCTATTACAAAGGGAACTTGACTTATACTAAGCTTTGTCTTCAGGATGAATGATCTGGTCAGCTTTCCTGAAACAAACTGTTAGCATAATAATAAATCAAGTATAGGTTATGTCAGGTTAGTTGAGATAATGAGTTGTTATCTCTGATAAAAAGTAGTGGTCCTTTAATATATATCATAAGGCATTACAATGCAGAAAATCAAAAGGACTCACTAAACTGATACAAGGCAAAATAACAACAAGAGAAAACATAGATAGAAGGGAAAGAGGTGACTTATGCTTCAGAGAGTGCCATCATCTTGGGGAGCAATTCCATACTGGGCCCAGACCCTCTTCTTCAACTCCCAAATGTCCTGATTGGTTCCTTTGGGGCCAGGCTTCATCTTCTCCATCTTCATGATGGAGATAAACTCCTCCAAAATCTTCCCTTCATCAATCAGATTCCCATTGAACTTGGGAGGCATGTACAGAATGGGACCAGGGGCTTTGAACTCTATCATTGCCATGTCAGCTGCTGCAAACAGCTTCTGATACAAGTCCCTGTGATTCTCAAACATGAACTGAACAAATACTTCTTCAACATTTTCACCCAGCCATTTGCCTATGACATAAAAGTCATACACAAAACTCCTATTGGCCTCCTCCCATGCATCATTCAGTTGAATTGGCACCCACTTGTCATGGTGAGGGTATTGGGTGTCCCATCTTTGAAGCATTTGAGGCTTCAACCTTGTGTAAGAAGCTCTTCTTCTCCTTGGAGCTTTGAAGTTAGCCCTCCTTTCATCTCTTGCTTTGTTGGCCTCAACCAACTGATCCATCTTTTCTTTAGCTCTCTGAAGAGCCAGCCTTTCCTGTGTTTCAGGATCCTTTCCAAATCCCTCCTCAAACAGCTTTGAGGGATCATCAGCAAGCTTGGGCATTCTAACTTCAGGTTCCTTGTCCTGTTCAGCTTCTTCAGTTTCTTCTTCTTCCTGGATTTCAGGTAAGTTAGCTGTTCTCCTCAGCCTCTTTGACTTTCTCAGTGGGGTTGTCTCAACAGCTTGAAATTCAGATGGTAGAGTCAGGCTGGTTGGGAAGTCGGTGAATGTTTGCTCCTTCCTCTTCCTATCAGTGGCTTTGGCAACTTTCCCCCTCACTTCAATCACCTTCTCTTTGGGGTTAAGGCCTGTAGATTCACCTCCAGGTCTCTGTTGCCATCTGGCCTGATCTTCAACCACAGAAGCCATGGACTCCTTCACTGCTATCTGAATTTGCTCCTCTTCAGTAAGATCTTCAATATTCATAGGGCCTTTGCCTTTCCCAATGTCTACTTCTTCCTCTGTCGATTTAGGCACCTTGTCCTTTCCCTTGGATTCTCCAATCTTCAAGGTTCCCTTTGCCCTGGCTCTCTCTCTTTCCCCCTTTTTGGCATTATCAAAACACTGGGGCTTTAACTTACTCATTGTGACAGAGAGATGGGAATGAGCATGAGTAAGGGACTTCAATTCTTGCAGTAGATAGACATTTTCATCGTGGATGTTTTGCATCCTATCATCTGCCATGCTGAGAAAGACATGGACTGGTTTCATCTTCTAAGCAACAATTTCATCAGGTGTAGCTTTCAAGGATTGGTCAAGCTTGGCCTGCAACTGGTCAGTGAGGTTGGCCACAACTTGATCAGACACTTTGGCCATTAGTTCCACAGTGAACTTTTCAGCAGCTTCTTTCACCATTGCAGCTTTAAGCTCTTAAGCTTTCTTTCTCTGAGTTGCTGTTCTTTGCCTCAAGGAATCCTTGATTGTTCTTTTCAGGGCCAAAACATTATGCTTGTAACTGTCCCTAAGGCTTTTCTGCTCTTGCTTCACAGCCTTTGTAAATGTTGCCATTGCATCCTTAGCTTTTGTGGCATCCAAGGTGGGCAAGATTACTTCTTCAGATCCTGTGAGCCCCATTTCAACAGAGGCTAATGTCTTTCCTTGGTCATCAAGGTTGTCAGCAGTTTCTGCATGGGCTTTCCCAACTTCCCTGACCAAAATGTCCAGCTTCTCTGACTGCTCTTCAATGGAAGTTGCAGTCTGTGTAGCAATTTGCAAACCAGCCTCTGTTGCATTTTCTTGTTCAAAATAAATCTTGTTTAAGGTGGACACATTTGCTGAGATTGCTTCTAGGTCAACATCAGTGTCAACTGGAATGTCAGTTAGGGAAGTATCTACAAAAATTTGTTTAATTGTGACAGCTACAGAATCTGCAAAACTCAAAGGGTTAGGTAAATTTCCCTCAACACCCTCTTTCTTTTTATCTCCCAAAAGGTCTGATACATCAACACCTTCTCTCTCATTTTCAACTACATTCTTTTCTTCATTCAAATTTGATGAACTCACATACACTGGAGAATCAGGCCTCCTTTCACCAAGGGATTCATCAAGTTCAGATTTGACTTGAAGAATAACCTGACTCTCATATTGAGCTTCACCCAATATTTCAACTTCATCACCCTCTCTTTGTGGTGCACTCATACCACCAACTATCTCACACTCACCACCTTCTCCCTCTGATTTTTCAAGGCTACTTTCCTTTTCAACTCCTTCAGGTCCTAAACCTGACACCTCCATATCCTCAATAGGATCCACAGAGGGCAGTTGATGGGAGATCACAGTGCTTGGGCATCCCAAGTCCACTGAGTCATCCTGAATAACTAAAGGCTGGTCAATGTCCAACTTCTCTGACATTGATGAGGCTTTAGTCAAACCAGCTTCTCCTATGGAAGTCTCAACATTGTCAAGCTTTGCCTCAGGTTCAGAAGAACCATCCTTGGCCAATGCATCTTGGACTGAGTCACCACTCTTGGTCAACTCCTTTGATTTATCAGAGTCCTTAATTGAAGAGTAAGTCAAGTAATGTACCTGAGCAGAGTTTAATCCAGGAGGGTTGGGGTTGGTGTTGTCTTCATCATCATCATCAACATCATCTGAGGTGCTGTCAGGGTGTCTGATCCCCTTTGCTATTCTTTCTCTTTCAGCCAGCACTTTCTCAGACACAATTGTGCAGAATAGGGCCTCAGTAGTCAGCACACTGGTTTTCTTTACATTTGCAAAATGTAATAGCCTGTTCTCCTCCACCTGCCACCAGCTTGCACCCTTATCCTTGATAGCTTGAGCTATCTCCACTATTGTTCTATCTTTGATCTCAACAAGAGCTCTGAGATCATAGAACTGTTGCTGTAGCCTTGGATAATCCTTCAATCCTGGATATAGCTGATCAACATTGGCTTTGGCAATCTGCCTTAGCATCCCCTCATAAGTGTGCTCTTCTCCACTTTCATCTTCATCAGAAGAGTTGGCCTGTGATTTAGAGGGGTTGGATTGGGATTCAGGAAGGTTGGACTGGGGTTCAGATGGGTTGGGTACAGAGGAACTTAGAATGATTTGGGTCTCAAGTGCTGTAGAGAGCAATGTTCCTGAGTGGGTTATTGGAATGGCTTGAATGGGTGGTAGAGTAATTTGATCACCTTCTTGAAGAGCAGTTTCAAGAAGTTTGGTATATGAAAGAAGTCTAGGATCAAGGGGGGAGAATGGCCTATCTTCTATATCAGCCAAATCAGCCAATACATCAATACCTGTCCTGTCAGGGGCACCTTCAGGAGAATAGGTCTTTTTGGCCACAATGGGAGCATCTTCAGGAGTCTTGCACTCCTCTTCTTCAGGCTTTGGCTCATCATGAGTTGGTGATATTCTCTGAGATTGAATATCAGGGGAATTGGCTCCAGGGCTTTTGGATTTGGACCTTGACTTGGAGTTAGACCTACTGGCTTGTCTAATCTCCCTGAAGAACTCTTTTCTTTGTTTCTCCTCCTCCATCAACTTCTGCTTCTCAGAAGTTTTGATTATCCTTCTTCTTCTGTCAGACCTTGTTGGCTTCTCAAGATCCCTGTACTCAGTTACGGTCTCAGGTTGAAGAGGGACAATCTTCCTGAACTCTTCTCCCTCTTCAGGAGGGTTGACTCCTTCTTCCTCAACTCTATCAATCTCCTCAAAAGTGACACCTCCACTTCTAGACTGGCTTTCTGGTGAGGATTCACTGAGAATCTGCTTCATTTTCTTCATTTTGGGTTGAGATTCCACTGTCTGAGCCTTCCTTTTCTTTGGAGAAGATCTGGTAACACGTGCAACTATGAGGGCTTGCTTTGCTGTTGCCCCTTGCTTCCTCTTTTCTGTCTTAGAGGACAGCTTTCTGTACATAATTTTCAGGGCTGGAAATGGCTTTGGTTTGGCTTGAAGGTGGGTATAATGAGCAAATCTTTCCAAGAGCAAGCTAGCTCTTGTGCAGTATTGAAGCTTTCCATCCACCACAACTTTATGGTGCTTCACCTCCTTGAATTTGTACTTTTCATTCATCATCTTCCCTAGAATGAAAGTCTTCCAATCAAATTTGACTCCTCTCTCAGCAGAGTCAATCACAGCAGCCATCACTCTCAATTTGGGCAAGCTAATTTGCTCAACACTTCCAGAATGGCTTAGCAAACTCTTTACCACAACATCAAATAAGTGCTCATATAATGGTTTCAAAGTCTTCTTGTTTTGAGCACCTACAAGCTTCTTGGGAACTTTCATCCATGGATTTGAAAACTCCTGCTCCTCTCCTTCTCTGTATAATTCAGGATTAAGGCCTTCTGAGGGTAGCCCAAAGCTAGCATCCAGGTCTTCTGAAGTGAAGATGATGGTGTGTTGGGTTTCTTCCTCTTCATTCTCATCTGCATATGTAAGCTTGGTGCATACATCACCTTTCTTACCCTTCCACCTTAGATAGGCAAAGAATTCAGCCATGAATGGATTCAGGCATGAGTTAGGCTTGGTGCCTAGGAATTGTTCGAGCCCTGCATCCTTCAGCCATTGAAGAACAGGATGGACTTCCTTATCTTGGTTGTCAAAAGCAACTAGCTTTTCGAACCATAGAGAGTTTATGTTACTCAGATAATTAAAATCAATGTCCAGAGATGGATCATTGAAGTTTACTAATTCTTCTCTCTTAAGTTTAGGAGCCATGGATGTTTTCTGAGATGAAAAAGAATGGAGAGTTGGAAGGTTTTTCAGAATTTTGCTTAAGGGTTTGAAAATATGTGTGCGTGAGAAATGAGGGCAAAAACTGAATGTTTTTATATGCAAGATTTTTGTTAACCGCTGGACAAAAGCTATTGAGGGTGGACAAATCATAAAACCAAATGGATAAAGTGGGGTAGTGGGCTGTGAAACGGTTAGATGAAGGTTTAAGGTTAATCAATGGCTTTGATGATAGCACAATAATTAATGCAATCTAAAAAGAGATTTTGCATTAAATGCAGATTTGCCATTTGGGGGCTAAAACTTTAAAAGCACACGTCATCCTAAAAATAGACTACTCTTAGCCCAAGAATTTTTTTAAATGTCCAATCAATGCTAAAAATAGCAATTATCACTTTATCAACTTGGACAAACGTCCTGATAAGTGTTTTGACCTCTATTTTGACCAAAACAGCTGACCAATATTCCTGAGTGGGTCCCAATGATGCTAACTGGGTCCCACATGGTCAATCATCCTGATCAACATTGCTGAAGGTGATAAGGACAATTCTACTGAGTTTTTCTTATAGCCAGAAGACTTCAGTGAGATTGGTCAACTTTGCTGAAGTTCAACTTAATGAACTTCCCCCTTTATTTGAGCATCCTTCTTCATTTCTCCATCTTCCCTGGTTCAAGTAAGCCCAATTCAGCTGAAAGTTCCAGAAATCTTGCTTCAGCTAAAGGCTTTGTCAAGATATCAGCCTTTTGCTTATCAGTGTGAATTTTGACAAGCTTGATATCTTTCTTCTCCACATGATCCCTTATGAAATGATGCTTGATATCAACATGTTTGCATCTGGTGTGGAGCACTGGATTCTGTGAAATAGCAATTGCACTATTGTTGTCACAGAAAATGGGAACTTCATTTGTGATGACTTTGTAATCTCTGAGTTGTTGTCTGAGCCAAAGTATCTGAGCATAGCAACTTCCAGCTGCTACATATTCTGCTTCACTTGTTGATGTTGCAACTGTATTCTGCTTCTTTGAAAACCATGAGATCAGCTTGCTGCCCAAAAATTGACATGTTCCTGAGGTGGATTTTCTGTCAATTCTACATCCTCCATAATCTGCATCTGAGTATCCAGTGAGCTCAATGTTATCATCAGCTGGATACCATAGCCCAAGATTCTCAGTTCCCTTGAGATATCTTAGAATCCTCTTGGCAGCTTCAAGGTGACTCTTCTTTGGATTTGCTTGAAATCTGGCACATACTCCAACTGCAAATGTGATGTCAGGCCTGCTTGTAGTGAGATATAGTAGGGATCCAATGATGCCTCTATATTTAGTGGAATTGGTGGAAACTCCACCTTCATTAGGATCCATCTTCCAGTTTGTATTCATGGGAATTCTAACTGGTTTGCTTGAAGCACAACCAAACTTTTTGATCATATCCCTGGTGTATTTGGCCTGATTGATGAATATCCCTTTCTTTGATTGAGTGACTTGAAGTCCTAAAAAGAAATTCATCAATCCCATCATTGACATCTCAAATTTGCTTTGCATGAGTTTAGAGAATTTCTCACACAATTTCTCATTTGGAGATCCAAATATAATGTCATCCACATAAATTTGGACTAACAAGATATCATCTCCTTCACAGATTCTGAACAAGGTTCTGTCATAGGGATGGCAATTTCAACCCGGCCCGCCCCGCCCCGACCCGACCCGTGCTATTTGGGTTGCCCCGCCCCGGACCCGTATTGAAATGGAGCGGGTCCGGGTATCACCCTCGACCCGTGGGTCGGACCCGTGACCCGTTTTTATATTAACTTTTTATATATATTATACATATAAATATAATATATCTTCAATATTTGGATGTTTATTAATATATATAACAATAATTCACCTTCATAAATGTGAAAATAAATTTATAAACATGCTTCTAACACTATTTTATTTATTTTTCAATACAAATCTAAATTTTATGTTATATGTTTTTAAAAATAATAATTATTTTTCAATTTTTTTTTATAAAAAAAAATTATAATGGGTCGCCCCGATTTGTCCCAGCCCGCCCCGTGGCCCAAACGGGTCGGCCCGACCCGGACCCGAATTGAAACGGGTCAGGTCCAGGTATCTAGGTACCCGGCCCGACCCGGCCCATTGCTATCCCTATTCTGTCAACAGTGTCTTTGACAAAACCATGATCTAGAAGAAACTGTGATAAGGTGTCATACCAAGCTCTTGGAGCTTGCTTTAAGCCATAGAGGGCTTTCTTCAATCTGTACACCTTATCTCCTTCTTCAAAGCCTGGGGGCTGTTCAATATACACCTCTTCTTTCAGTACCCCATTGAGAAATGCACTCTTCACATCCATTTGATACACCTTGAATCTCATGTGAGCTGCATATGCTAGGAAGAGTCTGATTGCTTCAAGTCTGGCCACTGGTGCGAATGTCTCATCATAATCAATCCCTTCAGATTGACAGTATCCTTTGGCCACCAGTCTTGCTTTGTTTCTCACAATGATGTCATTTTCATTCTTCTTATTTTTGAATACCCATTTGGTTCCGGTGACATCTTGATGAGTTGGCCTATCCACCAGTTCCCACACTTCATTCCTGGTGAACTGGTTCAGCTCTTCTTACATGGCAATAATCCAGTTGGTGTCTTGAAGTGCTTCCTCAATGTCTTTTGGTTCCTGTTCTGAAAGAAAAAAACAAAACAAAGCACTTTCTCCATGAAATCTTCTAGTTTTGATCCCTTCACTTGGATTACCAATTATCAGGCTAGTTGGGTGGTCATACAACCAAGTCCTTCTAGACCTGATCCCTTCAGGAGGATTGTCCTCTTCTGAGGTTGGATCACTAAATTCATTAAATTAAGGAAAGTTAATTGAAGGATCAAGTTCAGGATCATATTCAGGGGTGTTTTCCTCATTGTCAGATAGATTGACATTTTCATTGGTTCCCCCTTGAATGTTGGATCCATTGACTACCTCAGCAGAGCCTGCTTCTTCATTACTAGTTGTTACCTGGTTTTGAACTGGGATGGGGTCAGTCAGTTCAATTTCTCCTTCAGGTTGGTTGTCCTCTGGTTGATTGCCATCAGGTAGGTTGTCTAGTTTTTGATTTTCATGGAGTTCAGGCTAGGCAACATCTACAAACACTGTTTCCTTGCTTTGAAGCCTTAATCTGGTTGTTCTTTGTGTTATCTCATCAATATTCAGGGTTCTATCCCTGAACTCATTAATAGATTCATCAAACACAACACGAGGTGTTTCTTCCACAATAAGAGTTTTGCAATTGTAGACTCTGTAAGCTTTACTGACTTGTGAATATCCAACAAATATTCCCTCATCAGCTTTGCTGTCAAAAGCTTTCAATTGCTCTTTCCCATTATTGTGAATGAAACACTTACAACCAAATATATGAAAATAAGCAACAGTGGGCAATCTACCTTTCCATAGTGCATATGGAGTTTTACCTTGTCCTTTAGTGATTAAGGACCTGTTTTGAGTGTGGCATGCAGTGTTGATGACTTCAGCCCAGAACCTTTTAGGCAATTTTGATTCAGCAATTAGTGTTCTTGCTGCTTCTTTCAAGGTTCTGTTCCTTCTTTCTGCAACACCATTTTGCTGAGGGGTTCTTGCTGCAGAAGTCTCATGAGAGATGCCATTTTTACTGCAATACTCATTGATGTATGAGTTTATGAATTCAGTGCCTTTGTCTGATCTGATCTTGATAATACTTAGGCCCTTTTCATTGCTCAGTTTCATCAGCAGTTCAGGTAGCTTAACTTGGGTTTCCTTTTTATTCAGAAGAAATACCACCCAAGTGTACCTGGAAAAATCATCAACAACTACTAAAGCATATTTCCTTCCATTTATGCTTACTGGGATGATTGGACCAAACAAGTCCATATGCAGTAGTTTTAGAACTCTTTCAGTAGAAATGACAGGTTTTCCTTTGAATGAAGCTTTGACTTGCTTTCCTTCCTGACATGGCTGGCATACATGTTCCTTAGTGAACACTTGATTTGACAGCCCTTTCACTAGAGAGTTCCTTGCCAGTTTGTTGATGGTTTCGAAGTTCAGGTGATTCAGTCTTTTGTGCCACAGCCAGCTCTGCTCATTTGTGCTTTTGGCAACAAGACAGACTGCTTCAGGGGTTTTGCTCCAATCTGCAAAATAGACATTTCCCTTTCTCACCCCTGTTAGTAGCACTTGTTGTGTTGATTTGTCTTTGATAATGCATTCATTAGGTACAAATTCAATACTGTATCCTCTATCACAAATTTGACTTATAGATATCAAGTTGTATTTTAGGCCTAGGACATATGAAACATCAGTAATTTTTACACTACCAATATTTAATGTACCATAACCTCTTATGATTCCTTGAGAGCTATCTCCAAATGTTACTGAGGGACCATCTTTTTCAATGAATTCTGAGAGAAGCTCCTTGTTTCCAGTCATATGTCTTGAACATCCACTGTCCAAGTACCATGTTGTTCTCTTGTTTATGCTTCTCTTCTTCTTGTGGTCCTTGCAGCCCTGCAAAGTCAAACTTTAGGTACCCTTTGAATGTTGGGTCCTAGGGGGTTAGCTGTACCTTTTGGAACCCAAATCTGCCTAATAACTCTGATTGACTCAAAGTGACTGACTTGGTTTCCATTTACATCTACATACACAGTCCTACCCTTAAATGCATTGGGTAATTTCTGTGCATCAGTGTTAGTCTTGTAAGGTTCAGAGTGTTAGTGAACTTCTTTGGGGCATGTCTCCTGAAATTACTAGACTTAGGCGCAGCTTGGTAAGACCTTTGAGGATAGGAGCTAGGATGGCCTTTTCCCTTTGGCATGAAGGGTCTAGGCTTCCTAAAGCTGTTATACCTGTCAGTGGGATTGGGCCTCAATCTGTCTAGTTGAGGTTGCCTTATTTGAGTTGGCCTCTTCTGAACAGTTCTTGGACAATTCCACTGATGAGTGTTCAGTTGGGTTGGCCTTCCATTGGTTCTCCCCTTCTGAACCTCATTCCTCTTGTATACAATGTTCTTAACCTTTTCCTTAGGTTTGGGTTTAGAAGCATTGTTTACTTGAGTAGGTATAAGAGTTTCTTTACCCTTACCCTTGATCAGTGGCTGGTTCACTTCCATTTCATTTTCTTTTTGCTGAGCCACTGACCTTACAAAGGTCATCTTAGTATTGCTTGTTGAAGCAATGCTAAGACCAGGTGAGGGTTCAGATGGATTGTAGCCTAATCCACTTCTTTGAGCCATTGGTCTTTGAAACCCTTGAATTTCCTCTATTGCCTTAGAGGATTTGTTCAAGGAAGACATCTTCAGTTTTAGGCTCCCCTCACTTAATTTAAGAGTATCAAATTCATTTGAGAGATTATCAAATTTAGCTTGAAGAGTTTTAAGATCAAAATCCTTTTTCTTCAGAACCAGATTTTGTTCATCAATCAACTTTTGTTGTTAAGAGACTTTGAGAGACATTTCAATATGTTCTCTCACAACCTGCTAATGCAACTCAGTTGATCTAATGTTAACCTCAGATTCAGGAAGGTTGGAGATTTTGACTTTAGACCTTAATTGTTCATTTTCTCTCAATGCCATATTGCATACTTCTTGCATTCTGGTGAAATCTTCTAATAACTTTCCAAAGTTAAAGTGGATTTCACTAGATTCATGTGTGTTATTAGAAGAGTTGGAAGATGAACATACCTCTTCATTTTCAAAGGTCATTTGACAGTCTTCTTAACTGTCACTGTTGGAGAACAACCCATCATCAGATGAGTACACACTCTCTTCACTTGCTGATTCTCCAGCTACCATAGCATTCCTGTTGTTCAGCCTCTTGTCTCTTTTGTTCTGCCTCTCTTTCCTTTCTTTTGAACTTAAGTCAGGACAGTCATACTGAAAATGACCCTTTTTCTTGCAGTTGTAACACACATCTTCATCATCATTTCTCTTGCTTGAGGACTCCTTCCTCCTGGATGATGATGGTTCACCTTTGCTGTACTTCTTTTTGTCAGCATATTTGTCTATCTTCTTTTCATCAGAGAGTTTGTCCTCTGATTTGTTGTCAGGAGAACTGAATCTTCTCTTGGTCCTGTTGTCTTGGTAGAACTTTTTGTATCTACCAAATCTGGAGTTGAGCTTTTCAAATCTTCTGGCCATGAGTGCCAGCTCCTCATTCATCTCAGTTTTGGAGACAGTTTGAGATGATTTTTGTGCATTCTTCTTTTCTGACTCAGCAGCTTTGAATGCAATACCCTTGCTTGAGGAAGATGGCTCTTCATGTACCTTCTTCCTGTTTAGATCAAACTAATATGCTTTGAGTTCAGAGAACACTTGCTGCATGGGCATGTTGTCAAGATTGCTGGTGTTCTGCATCATGACTGAATATATGTCCCATTTGGATGTGAGACTTCTTAGAATTTTCAGTGCAACTTCTCTTTTGGCATAGAACTTGCCAAAAGAGTTTATCTCATTCATGATGTCAGTGAATCTGCCATCAAGATGATCAATAGTTTCATTGGGCTCCATAGTGAATTGTTCATACTTTTGGATGGCCACTTGAAGCTTGTTTTCTTTGATCTTTTGGGTACCTTCACACATAAGTGCTAGGGTATCCCAGATCTCTTTTGCTGTGGTGCAATGATACACTCTTCCCATCACTGCATCTAGAATAGTCTGGTACAAGGTGTTCATGGCAATGTAGTTCAGATTGTGCCTTTTTCTTTCTTCAGATGTCAGTTCATCCTCATCCTTTGGCAGTAGTTCCCTTGGGTCTGCTTTCTGAGCATATGTGACCTTGGGATTTAGCTTGGTGAAGGTGAATGGTCCTCTGGTGATGACTTTGAGCATCTCATCATGCTGGCATGCAAGATGTGCTCTCATCCTGATCTTCCAGAAATCATAGTTCTCTATTGAGAACATTGGCAATTTATGGTGAGAAATGTGATTCACTTGATTTGGACCCATGTTGTTAATGGTGTTGACAGCATCTCCTGGAACTGCATTGTTTGCCATGTCTAGAAAAAATAGGTTAGATAAACACATATAAGTTTTTCAGAAGTTTGGATCAGTTCAGTGACCACAGAAAATTGTGATTTGAAAAACCAGATGGATTTTCAGAGCCAGTGGTCTTTGAACCCCTGCTCTGATACCACTTGTTGGTCCTTGATGGAGTATGACACAAGTGTATGGGGGGGGAATGCACTTGTGTATGCTAATTCTTTCTTTCTTTTAAAAACAACAGCTTGATTTGATCAGGAAGGTTGTCTGACAACTAGCCTGAGTGAACTTCTATAGATACCTGTCCTACTGAAAACTAGAAAGTGATCAGTTGGATAAATATCTAAATGAATTGCTAAGTGCGGAATGTGGTTGGCCTTTTCTTTGAAAGAATACTCCAAGTTAATTTCTGAAAATAAACAGTTGGTCAGGGACTTTGTCCAAAACAGTTTTTCTTAACTTGTTGAATTTAACCTTTTTGAAATGAATGATTGCAAGGAATATAAGCAATAGGATGAGTGCAGTAAGTAAATGACACAGCAATTTATAGTGGTTCAGAGTCTCAATACTCCTACATCCACTTTCCCTGATTGAACAGGATAATTCCTTAACAATGGAATTAGCTTGTTTTATAGTGCCAAGGTGCACTGATCAACAACACTTCCTTAGTGCTTTGATCCCTAGGATAATCTGAGTCCTAGTGCTCAAACTCTCTGAGTTAAGACTGTGTTTCTCAATAACAGTCCTTAACTCCTCACTTCTACAACAAACACTACTTCACTCAATGAGGTAAGGGTTTGAGGTTTGGTTCCAACTAATAGAGATATCCTTTACAATAAGAACAGTGTAAAGGCTTAGGATATCTCAATGCTAAGCTTGGGATTTTACAAGAAATGGCTTAGCTTTTGAAGTGATCAGGAAACTTGGGATTCTTGAGAATAGTTTTGGTTTCCTTTGATTGCTTGATGATAGTTTGATAGCAGATAGTTGGATACTTGAATCCTTGGATCACTTCTGAATTTATAGAGCAATTTGAGCAACTATCCGTTGGAGAGATAGCATTTCAAATTGTCTATTTGCAGCTTCCTTGAAACGGCTATGTAAGGCAACCTTCTATTATCCAGTGAGTAAAAGGCTCTTTGTTGGTTGCTTGTTGAATGTGTTGACTTCTGAAAAATGCGGCTATAAAGACTTGTGTCAGTTTCCATATTTGCACATTTACCAATGTTGATTGTGGCAGACTTGTACTCCACCAACGGTCAGATGGGACAAGTTCCCTGAACATTCCTGCTGCAATTTGGAATGTTCCAACATTCATTCACTCCTTTAGTCTTTATTGCTTCTATGTCTTTAATGCTTGTTCAGGCTTGTTGATAATAAGTGCTTCAATAAATATGTCTTCTGAGTAAGCAGCATTCAATGTTGTGATCTTCAATCTTTCATAAGCTTATCTGATATAGCTCTTATCAGTATAGTGCAGCTTGACTTCATATCTTTGATCACTCAGCCATGTTATCCTCTTCAGCCTATTTGTCAATGTTGTATCCTTCAGCAGACTTGTCCTAAAGTACTAATGCTCAACAAGCTGCCTATCATTCCAGCTTTGGACAACTATCCTGAACTATAAATCTCACAACATTTCTGAGATTTAGACTTAAGCATTCTTACTATCTCAACTACCCTGAGACAACTAGACTGATCTAGACTTGATTATATCTCAACTAATCTGATTATCATCAATCAGGGGTTTTGGTATCTGTATCAAAATCATTTTATTTCCCAATAGTAGTATATTCTAATTTTAGTCTTTATCTTTGTATATATTCTCAAAGACATATTTGTTGTATTTACTTTAATTATCTCTTTTATAAATGCTTATAAATAGTGAATTATTTTTATCACGGATCATATATCTATTCTCACAATAAGATTGATCTTATGATAGTTCGATATAAATTTCTTTTATTTTATGATGAAGTGAAATGATGACAGAGCATTAGGGTATATTTGTTTTGGGGTGAAAATTCAGATTTTTTATTTTAAAATCTAACCCTCGTTCTACTTTGAGATTTTAGAAGTATAATTTAACTTTATATTATAGAATTTATAGGTATTTATATATATAGTGTTGATGTTGATATAATTGTTTCGTTTAATGATCCAACACTAACAACTGAGTGTTGTGTTTAATGTTCCCAACACTTATGACAACAGCAGAATTTGCCCTTCCTTTTCTCAGTAACTCTTATCTTACGCTTGTTGTCTAATGATGTCCCCAGAGCAGGTAGAAGACGTGGGCAATACCCAAGTCATGCCATTGCGTGGGAGTGAGAAGTTATTAGACATGGTATAACAAGTCCCTAAATTCTAGGAGTGGTGGAGAGAAGTTTGTAACCGCATGATCTCACGGCTATGATGATCATGGGAGTTGATGGCAGTTCGTGCATAATGCCTATAAATACAGAAGCTGCCCTCAACACAAGATACACAAGAAGGAAAGCTGAAAAGGACTACTACACTATTGAACGTTATATACGCTTCTAGTTAGGAATATCTTTATTTCTTCTTGTAGATCTTCATACTATTGTAAACCCGAATAGTAGTGTGTTAGATCATAGTCTTATTTACTAGGTTGTATGATTAGATCTATGAGGGAGATAGTTTCATAGAACTTAGTAAATCATTATACACTTTCGTAGTGTTTTTATACACCTCAAAGAGGTTGTACTCGTTTCACATATTTTTATATAGTGAACAGCGTAGATTATTTTATAATCTACGCAAATTTTGAATACTTCTATTTTCAGTACGTGCATTTTAATTTCCGCTGCACAGTGTTGTCTGGCCAGTGCCAACACGACAGACAACATCTCTGATTTCGCACGCACACACACTTTCAGTTGGTATCAGAGCCAACTACTTGATACACTAAGTAGAGATTCTGCTTAGAGTGTGTAAATCTGAAATGGAGTATCCACTTTCACCCGCACTAAAACCTCCGATTCTAGATGGCACAAACTATGCCTTCTGGAAACCAAAGATGAGAATGTACATCAAATCCATTGATGAACGAGCCTGGAGGAGTGTTCTTGCTAGTTGGACTCAACCAAGAACCGCTGCGAATGAAGACAATGAAGCTCAGATCAAGAGAGAGCTCGACTGGACGGCTGAAGAAATCACAACCGCAAGTTACAATTCAAAGGCGTTGAATGCAATCTTCACCTCAACTGATGCCTCAATGTTCAAAATCATATCAAACTGCATTTCATCGAAAGATGCATGGGATCGATTGTAAGAACATTGTGAAGGATCGGATAGTGTACGAAGGACCAGACTACGTATGCTTGGAACCAAGTTCGAGAATCTGAGGATGAAAGAAGATGAAACCATTTCATCTTACAACGAAAAGCTAACTGAGATTTCAAATGAAGCTCATTCTCTTGGAGATCCAATTTCAAACCAAAGGTTAGTACATAAAATTCTTAGATCAGTTCCTAAACGTTTTGAACCTAAGATATGTGTTATAGAAGAAGCTAAGGATACTGATGTGTTAAGTCAAAATGAATTGATTGGTATTTTGAAAACTTATGAGATGAACATTTCTGAAAAGACTGATAATGAAAAGAAAGTGCTTGTTTTCAAAGGTGATGCCTCATCATCTGCATCATTAGGTTCTGGAAAGTCTCCTTATGTTACTGAAATTGATTCTGATGAAGATGATATTGAGGAATACTTGAATAATCCTGATTACATGGCATTTATTACAAAACAGTTTAAAACTCTCATGAAGAATAAGAGATTCAAAGACAACATTCAACCTAAGGTTCAGATTATTAATACTCAACAATTGCCCATTAGGAAGAATACTTTTAATCCATCTAGATAATTAGAAAGAGGAAGCAGGTTTAGATCTGACCAGGATTATAGGAAGAATGTTAATGTGATGCATTTTCTGGATATGGTCCTTATGCTAATGAATGTGCCAACACCATTCTAAAAAAGAAACTTAATTTCAGTGCTACCTTAAGTGATGAGTCTGATGTTGAACATGATCATGAAAAAGACATTGAAAAAGCTTTCTCTGCCAGAATTCTATAGGATGATACTCTTGATGATGATCTGGATGATTATTACGATGTGAGGACAAATGAGCCATCATTTGGGAAATCACTGAATAATATTAATCCAGAATTTAACTGTTTCACAAGTTCTGTTTTTGAGACAGGTACATCAAGTAAAACAGGTTTATCCAGAAAAGAAGCTGACATTCAAGATTTGTCTAATACTGTTTTCAAACTAGAAAGTCTTTTGACAAAGAAGGATAAGGAAATTTCGAAACTTAAAGAAAGATTAGAAGTGTCAATTCTTGATTTTAAGAAATATTCTTATGAAAAACCTTTAACAAATGAAAAAGTTTTCAAGATATCTTCTGAAACTGAGAAACTTAATCATGTAATTAAGTCTCTGAATTTTGAAAATTCTGATTTAAGAGAATCAATTACCAAGCTTGAAGGTATTCTAACAAGGAAATATATTGAGATATCTAAACTTGAAGAGAGATTGAAGGAAGCCTCATTAAGCTTCAAAAGATTTTCTGAAGGAAAGAACAAACTGGAAGACTCTCTTATGACCAACAACTCAAGAAGAACATGTATTGGCTACCAAGGTAAAAACTCTAAAAATTCTAAAACCAAGAAACCTACTGTGTTTGTAAAAGCTGAAGTAAATTACAATTCTAGTGTTTCTGCTAAGACTCAGATCAATGCAAAAGATGTGATATGCCATTACTGTTTCAAAAAGGGTCATAAAAGTCCTCAATGCTTAAAGAAGAAAAATCATCTGAAAAATTTTGTATTGCCTGGAATGACTCAACATTCAAGATCACACAGTGGTAAATCTACATGGGTTTCAAAAGAAAATACATCTTGTAATGTTGTTCACATGTCTTTAAAAGCATGTATTCCTGGATTATGGTACTTTGATAGTGGTTGTTCTAAACACATGACAGGCCAAATTGATTATCTTACTGATTATACTGTTTATAATGGTGGTAATGTCACATATGGTGGTGGATCTAAAGGAAAAATCATTGGTAAAGGGACATTAAATGTTCCTGGTTTTCCTAAGTTATCCAATGATCTGCATGTTGATGGATTACTGGCCAATCTTATAAGTATTAGTCAATTATGTGATGATGATTTGCATGTAAAATTTGACAAGAATTCATGTTATGTGTTAGACAAAGATTCTGAATGTATCATGATGGGAAACAGGTCTGCTGATAATTGCTATCTTATTGAATCAAAACTTATTTGTAACAAGGCTAAAGTTGATGATAGTACATTGTGGCATCACAAACTTGGACATGCTAACTATAGACAACTTGATAAACTTGTTAGATTAAAAGCAGTTACAGGTTTACCAGATCTGAAATTTTCAGATAAAAAGGTTTGTGGACCTTGTCAAAAAGGCAACGTTCGAAGCAAGTTTAAATTGGCAGGTTTTGTTGGAAAGAGTCAACTACAACATTGATGACATTGTTGATTGATAATCAGTATTATCAAAGCAACATATATTGTCTAGTGTCAAATACTATTCGAGATGTATTCTTTGCACACCCCACAGGCCTTCAGTTGTACCGTGCATTTCCGAGTGTGTTGATAATGGATTGCACGTACAAGACAAACAAATATAAGTTTCCCTATTTGGAGATGGTGGGATTTACATCCACAGGCATGACCTTCTCGGTAGCTTCTGTATTTCTCGATTGTGAGAAGGAGGAGAACTATACGTGGGCATTAAGTGTCCTTCGTGAGTTATTAGAGGATGTGAGTTTTCCGAGAGTTGTTGTTACTGATCGGGAGTTAGCCCTCGTGAATGTTGTTTCTTCCATATTTTCAGAGGCTAAACATTTCCTATGTAGATGGCACATAGATAGGAATGTTTTGGCCAAATGCAAGGGCAAGTTTGAGACCAAGGAGGATTGGGAAAGATTCTTCTTTTCATGGAAAAATGTGATGAACGCATCATCCGAACAAGAATTGACTATCCTTCTTCAGATTTTTCAAAGTGAGTATGCAAATGTTCACAAGGAAAGTGAAGCATACTCGTACTGCATGACACAGTGGGTAAATCCTTTCAAGGAGAGATTCATAGCCGTGTGGACGGATGAATACATGCATTATGAGAATACAACAACGAACATGTATGTTTTAATATTATATATATAATTGTTGATTATTCGTTGATAATTCATAGTTTCTAGTTGTTGGACTTTTTCTATTTTATTGTGTAGTTAAAATGATAATTACTATAACTACAATTTCAGGGTCGAGAGTCATCATGCAACACTGAAGAGGTCGCTAGGTAATAGTGTGGACAATTTTGAGATCTGTTGGTCAAAGACGGACACACTTTATCAAGCGAGCCACAATGCAATTAAAGCCTCGTTTGAGAAGAGTGTGAATGTTGCTTTACACAAGTTCAAGTCTGTGATATATCATGAGCTTGTAGGAGTGGTGTCAATTTATGTGTTGGAAAAGATTTACAAAGAAATGACGTGTATCGAACACGGCGAGTCCAATCCTGACATATGCAATCACTATCTAAGGAAGGTATGCCGGTTGCCATGCACTCACGAACTCGACGAATATCACCGGCTTGGCAAATCGATACCTTTAGAAGTTATTGATAAGTTTTGGAGAAAACTTGACATGGAGCCAAATTTGAGAAATGAGGAAGATGTGAAAGAGGATGTGGCTGAAGATCTTGACATTCGATATGAGGAGGTTATTAAAGGTTTGATGATTGCTTACAAGGAGCAGGAGGAGCCGACGCAGAAGAGGGTAATGTTGAGGAAAGCCATAGAACTTCGAAATCCAAAGACCACTTCTCTTATCGAACCGGAGCCGAAAGTCAAGACCCGTGGTCTACCCAAAACAAATAAGAAAAAACCTAAAGCTTCTTTGAGTACATAGAATCAATGCCTTTCCGAACTCCGGTTATTGAGTTGGCGGAGCCTTCAAAGACTTCGAATACAAAAAAACAAGAGGCGAAGGTGTCTGCTTCGAATAAAAAGAAACAGGAGGCGAAGGTATTTGTCATGTCTATATGTTTTGTGGCTCATTGCTTATTAATATGTTTCTTATTTTGAATTATTTTATGGTGCATAGGTGGTTCCTCGCAAGTGTACGCGCTCATCTACCTCACAAGTAGGACTTATATCTCAATTGCCCGTTCATTTTCAACCGTTCGTGGTGGAATGTGTTAATGTTGTATCAGACGGTCATTGTGGTTTTCGAGCGGTAGCTGAGGCAATGGGGTTTGGGGAGGATAACTGGGCAAAAGTTCGACAAGACATGATGACGGAGTTGAGTCACCATGTCCACTTATACACGGGTGTCTTTAGAGAGGATAAGATGTTCAGTGAGACATTGACTGCCCTAAACTGTTTTGCTGATTTTGCACGGTCAAAGTTTTGGTTTCATCTGCCCTATATGGGGTACTTGGTGGCATCGGCCTACAATGTAGCCTTGATAACTTTGAGTAATAAGATATCGTTGACATTTCTTCCTCTACGAACTTCGCCACCTGAAAACCCCAAAAGAATTTATGTTGGTCACGTCAATGATAATCACTTTGTGAAGGTATTGTACAAACTTTTTAATATTTACGAAAAAAGTCAAATATATAGCTGTCCAAATAATGTCATTATTGGTTGCTACAGGTAGTGTTATCTGACAATGTCCCATTCCCTCCCGTTGCAAGTTCGTGGGATCTATACAAAAAATCAGTTGCAAGTGGGTGATTGGATGCGTATAAGGAAAATCGTATTAGATAGGGGGATTGTCATTCTTTTGTCAAACGTTTTGGTAAATGACTTGGAATAGTCATTCTTTTTGTCAAACATGTTGGTAAATGACTTGGAATAGTCATTATTTTGTACATTTGTTGGCCAGAAATACTCATATATTTTGTAACTTGGCCATAAATTGTACATTTGAACTCATTTTGTTTTGAATAGAATGGTTTGTGATCACTTAGTTACAAATTTGGCTTGTCAAAATTAACTTGGTCATCACTTAGTTACAAATTTAGTTTGTCAAAATTAACTTTGTTGACCGAATAACTCATCGTCGACAACGAGACATCGACCGAACTACTCTACGTCGACAGCGTATGGTCGACCGAACAAGTCTTTGTCGACTACTTAATTATGAACAGAGGCACTTTGGTCGACAACATTATATCGACCGACTACGTATTGTCGACCGTATGTCTGCTGGTCGATAACCCATAGTTGACTAACTCTATTTCGGTCGACATTCAATTGTCGACCGACATTACAATGTTGAATATTTTGCTAAATGCACCCCCCATCTCGTCGACAACACATAGTCGACCAAACGCATTTTTATCGACAACATAATTATAAACAAAGGCATTTTGGTCGACATGCAGTTGTCGACCGACATGTGTTTGTCAAGATTCTCAGGTTAGGTCGACTACAGGTAGTCGACCACACCCATTTTCGTCGACAAGGTAATTATAAATAGAGGTGTTTTGGTTGACTTTCAGGGGTCGACGGACATCAGTTGGTCTTGCTTACGAGGTTTGGTCGACATTTTGATCAAATTATCTAAAATAATTTTATACATATAAATAAAATAATTAAACATCTGAAAAAAAAATCATCGTATAAAATAGATCGTTTAAAATAGATAAAGTTTGACAATGGTCGACATTTTGATCAAATTATCCAAAATAATTAAACACATCTACATAAATATGGTTTGTCAAAATAATCATCAAATTATCCAAATAAACATCAAATTATCCAAAATAAACATCAAATCATCCACATTAAACATCAAATTATCCAAATAAAGTAAACATCTAAATTATCCATAAAACACCATGACACACAAATTATCTATTTATTGCTTGGCCCGTTTCCTTCCGCTTCCTCCCCTGCCCCTGCCTCATGTTGGCCTTGATGATGATGCCGACGGAATAGGTGGCGATTGTAGTGTTCTACAAGCCGATTCCATAACCTGCATTGCCTCATCCGCTGTCGGTGTGTCTCCGTCCTTCCACCTTTGAACCAATGGAGCCATCATGTTTTGAGCGAGGCTGATCATAAGCCATGCATCATCTGTAATGGGTACTCGATTAGACGATGCTGTCACACGTGTGGTTGAGTTCGACAAAAACATTTGCGTGTTCTGCGTGAACCATGTTCTATAGTCCGGAGCATTCTCCCACGGTAGTCTGGCCTTCTCTCCGAGTCTTTCAGGCGAAAGCAGGTGCATGTCCCACGTCTCAAAATAATCAGCCAAATAGCCCCACACAAGCTTAGTCTTCTTTGAAGTTTTAGCACTTCGTTCAGCACGTGCAACAAGAGGCCTCTCTGGAATCGTTTGGACAAATCCAAACTGTCGAAGGACTCGATCTGGCATGTACGGCTCCACGATATCACCACATACCAAACAACCATGAAAGTACGCGACTTCATACAAAGGATAATCTTGTCTCATTTTTGCATATGGATTCCACGTAACCTGCATTACAAGTAAATTATTGATTAAATACTATGTATTCACACCAAAGAAAGGATAAGGCAAGTTCTCACCTCATATGGTTCTAGTGCGTCCATACGCTCTCGAAATGCTTGCACACGAGCCATCTATGGGCCGACATATTCTTCAGGGGCCCACCTCGTTGATAGTGGATCACTAGTCTTAAAGTCCATGTTATGAGGAGGTTTGACCAATACAGGCTAGTGTTCATAAATCCAAGCCTACAAACAAACAACAACGGTTAAAATTATTGATTAAAACGCAAAATAAAGACCAATACAGGAAAGTATGAATTTTATCTCTAATAGAGTCAAATAGCCTGATATCTGTGCGATCTTATGTCTGGATGCCAAACCGAGTTGTCTGTATAAATAAGCCAATGTGGCCTCTACCCATGCATACTCATGCAAACCTTGCATATCCTCCAAATACTGAAGCCAGGACGTGGACACACGAGTTCCAGTCTTATCCGCAAATAAAGAGCAACCAAATGTATACCACATGTACGCCCGTGAAGCACTCAACACCTGAACACGGTCATCAGAATACTGTTTCCCCATGAAGTTCTCTCGCAACCATTCTAACTTGACCGAAGACCCCCGTGAACCACTTACTAAACCCCTCGCAACATCGGGTTTTACGCCAACAACTTACTAACATCAGAATATGCAGAGATGTGATCAACACGAGTAGACCGTACTGGTAATGTAGAAAACATCATCTAGTGTAATGGTAATTTCACCAAATGGAAAGTGAAAAGAGTTGGTCTCAGGGTGCCATCGCTCAACAAAAGCGGTGATGAGGTTCTTGTTAGTGGCTCTATAGGAGAAATTCCTAATCTGAAGCAGTCCGGACTTTTTAAAATACTAAACCCATCGTCGATGTTTTGGGATGTCTTCGTTCTCAGCAAATTCCCATGCCAAAAGCTTACTAATGTGGCTATGGCACTTGAACACGACGCGCTCTTCCCCCTTCCAAATGTACTTGGCCACGTGAGTTTGGAAAGTGGTCAACAGTGGAGGATTGGCCACATCATCATTTGCTTCCTCTTCTTCATTTTCTACCTCATGTCTATCATCGAACTCATCATCATCAATGTCAAATATATCTTCAGATTCTACCTCATCCTCATTCGCGTCTTCAAATTCTTCACCTATAGATGGGGTGTTGGGATATGAATCCTAATATAAAGTACTAATTGATGTTGAAGTAGTTTTGATAAGCTAAAAGTGGACTTGAATATATTTCTAAGTATTGACTGATCTAGTTATGGAAGTCGTCTTATGAACAAGATCAGTAGAGTACAAAGAAAGGAAGAAAAGAAAAGTTTAAGTATAAAAGAAAGAAAAGACAAGTACGTTTTATAAGTACTATGTTGTGTTAACTATAGGTTTTATGATGAGCATTTAATTGATGTATAGAAGCTCATATGTTTTTATGTTGATGTATAGATTTAAGTTGACTAAGCTGATTTATAAAACTTAATGTAATGTAAAATTCTTGTTAGAATTAGATTAATAGGACTAGTTTAGTTCTATATGTAATAGATTAGATCTACTGAAGAAGTCTATTGTTGGAAGACAAGAAGACTTGAAGACAAGACAAGTGAAGAGAAGAATGAAAAATTGTCTAAGTATGGAAGACTAGACAAGTCAAGTATGCAAAAGGAGAAGGAAGTTTTCATAAGTAAAAAACGCGTATGAAGATAAGTTCGGTTAGTGAAGAAGTTAGTTATAACTGAAGACGCGTGAAAGGATAAAAGAAGAAACCGTTTAAGTTGGTTATCAAGAAAAGTTAGTTGGATAACAAACTGTTCTTGAAGATTCAGAAGTCTATAAATACATGAAGACTTTGAAGCGTTGAAGACTACTGATTAACTACTGAAGCATTGAGATTTACTACGCAATTACTGAAAGATATTCAAAGCAGAAGAAACCCACAGAGTTCAAGTTCAGAAAGTTCAAGCCACAAGACAAGTCAAAATCAGAAGGCTACTACTGGACTAGAGAAGTTTTTCATTATTGTTTGTATTGATTCAAGTTGCTAGTTGCTTGTAAAAATAACTAGTTGTTAGATCGAAGATATACCTGGTGGTATAATCGAAAAGATCGAAGTCTTATTTCTTGGGACTTAAAGCCACAAGAACACACTACTCGAAGAGAAGAGTTAATGAGAATTTCACGACTGGAGTTGTGAGAGTGGATGTAGACAAGTTGTCGAACCACTATAAATCTCGTGTTTGATTTACTTTACTGTTTTATTTGTTGTTTAGTTGATTACTTGTTTAATTGATTAATTTGCATATAGAATAGACAAGATCAGTGTTCATACAGAAGTTCATATTCGATATTAGTTGAGTATAAATTTTAGGGCTCATTGTTAATCTGATATTCCGCATTGTGTACTTTGATATTTTGAAAGATTTTGAAAAGTCTATTCACCCCCCTCTAGACATTTTCTTAGCTTACTCAATCTTATCTACTAAACTAGGGACCTACAAGTGGTATCAGAGCAGTAGTTCTTTGGACTGCTGTTTCTTGATCACCCCTACAGACTTTGAGGGAAGTCTTGGTTCTTGATTGTACTTGATTATATCACTGTTCTTGAAATTTCTTGTATCTTTGATTTTCTTGCTATATTCTGATTTAACCTTCTTGAAATCATGTCTATGGAAATAAGTGCTAACAAACTACCTAAGTTCTCTGTTCAGGACTATGATTACTGGAAACTCAGGATGGAAGCCATTTTCAGCTCAACTCATGATCTGATGGTGTTTGTCGTAAAAGAAGGATCAGTCGTTACTATGATTCCAAACACTGCTACCTTGGACCCATCAAAAGCTGTTGGCGTACTCGTCCCAAAACCAAGGTCAGAACTCACTTCGGAAGAAATGAGACAGAACAATCTGGACAGTTTAGCAAAGAATTACATTTTACATACCCTTCCCAACGAGTATTTGGGAAAAGTATTAAAATGTAAGACTGCTAAAGACATGTGGGATCGACTTGCTGTCATTTGTGAAGGGACTACCCTAATCAAGGAAAGCAAGTTGTCCACTGCTGTTCAGCGGTTCGAATCATTTAAGATGAAGGCTGGTGAAAATATTGACCAGTTAGATACTCGTTTCACACGTGTTATGAATGATTTGGAAGTGTTAGGCAAAACATATACTAATCGTGAAATTAACTTGAGAATTTTTAAGAGTCTAGATGCTAGATGGAAGATGGTCAAGATGATCATCAAGAACACTCAGGACATTGATGAATGGACTGCTGAGACAATGTTCCAAACTCTTAAGGCACATGAGTTCGATCTAGATGAGGATGATCCTATAGTCAGTAGTGATAGAGAGAATGTTGTGTCGAAGAATGTTGCTTTTAAGTCTACTTCGTCTAAAAGCTCAAGAATAGACAGGTCTAAGTCTAAGACTAAGTCTACTAGTGTAAAGGACGAATTAGATAGGTCTGATTTAAGTTTGAAAGATCAGATGAACCATATGGTTAGGAAGTTCGACAAGCTGAACAAACGATATGGTAGATATAAGCGCTTTTACAAAGACTTTAGAGGTTCTGCTAACAAGGACTCGTCTGAGACCAGACGAGATCAAAACTCATCCGAAAGGAGAGCTGAGGTCTCAAAAGAAAACAGACGAGATAGGAACTCTGAGGATAGGAAGATTATACGTTCTGGTAGACGAGATAAGAAAATGGATAATTCTCCTGTGAAAAAGTCTACTAACGATCTACTTTGCTATAACTGTGAGAAATCAGGTCATTACATTTATGAATGTCCGGACCTGAGTACTGATGATCGAGAAGAACGTAAAGCAAGGCATGAACGAAGATACAACAGGGGTAAGAAGGCAATGATGGCTAATGATGACTCTGAGACGGACTCAGATGAGTTGCCCTCGTCTTCATCTAGTTACCCATCTAATCATGAAGAAGAAGCGTTCATAGTAGATGATGGCCTAAGCTTTATGGCGAAAATTGAACAAGAGGTATCATCTGCAACTTTTTTTCAATCTTGTGATGAATCGGATTCTGATGAAAGTGATACTGCCGACATTGGAGTAGGGAGTAGTCTTCACCACTCTACTGGTGTGACTGAAGAAGACCTCCTACTTGCTAATAAGGCATTCATTGAAGTCAGCGACGAGAACATCGCTTTAAAACAAGAAATCATTAATCTTAAGGAAGCTCAGTCTAAAGTAGATCCTAATATAACTATCCTAAACGAACGCTTGACAGAAGAGTTGAGACAACTTAAAAACAAGTGGGCGTTGACAGATAAGTTATATCAAGACCTACTTAAAGCACATGCTACTGAGACGAATGAATTCAATGTTTTAAAGAATAAGTGCAAAAAGCTTGAAGAACGCAATAAGTTCTTAGAGACTGAGGTCGTAAATCTAGATCTTAAACTTACTAACTTGGTTAATTCTTCAGTGATTAATCAAAAACTGTCAGATAGGTATAGGGCTCCAGATGACAAGACAGGGTTGGGTGCAGATACACCTAACTCGCCTACTCATGTCATTAAGAACCCTACTGATGTTGGTTCAAGCTCTTTGACACACGATAAAGGCAAAAGACCAATGGAATACGATATTAGAACGACATCCAAAGGTGTTGTACACAAACAGACTAGAGTTAACACTCCGATTACCAAAGGTGGTAAAAAGAATGTTAACAACAGACTTGTTCCGTTTAGAACCAGTCAAAAGAGGACCACTAATCGTGGAGGACCAAACTAGGTCAGATATGAGGATTGGTATCCTGAGGAGACGAGTTTTAGACGAGTACAAACTAGTTGGAAAGAGCCTAGACCTCCTTTCATAAGGCAGTCTCAGCTCTACTCGACTAGACCTAGGAAGGTTGCTCCAAAATATCGTACTCAACCTGTCTTATATCCTCCACCTCTATCATATGATATCATTGGAGAGGAAAGACATAAACATGTCTATAAACCGTATGGCTCCAATGCTTACAAGCACTATTCTGTCTATCAAAGGCCCATGCCTACTCAAGTAGAGGTTAAGTCGAAAGGCTATCTCAAACGAGTAGGCCCAAGGTCTGAAGATAGACCAGATAAGGACAACATGGTCTTATTTTGCAACTCCCATGTACATTTGGATTCCTCTCCCATGTACATTTGGATTCCTCTGAACTCTACTAACCCCCAGGACCCCAATAGACAAGGAGGGTACCTAAGTTATTAAATATCATCATTGCAGGGTCGACTCGGCTTGTACAAGAAGGGTGGCTCAGTAGGAGAAACTTGGTACATTGATAGTGGTTGTTCACACCACATAACAGGTACTAAGGATCTTCTATCAAGCTACTGCGAGCAAGAAGGACCCAGGGTTATATTTGGTGATAGCTCTATGTCCATTACAAAAGGCTTTGGCTACATCAGAAATGGAGATGTAGAGATATAAGACGTATCCTACGTAGAAGGTTTGAAATACAATTTATTATTTGTTTCTCAATTCTGTGATCGAGGTTACAAGGTACAGTATAAAAGTCGAAAATGCGAGATCATAGACAAGAGGACTCATACTGTACTGCTCGTCGGCATAAGACAAGGCAGCGTATATATTGTGAATTGGAATAGCTGTCTGAGGGATACTTGTCTTCTTAGTAAGAACCCTAAAGAGATCAGTTGGCTTTGGCATAGACGCCTTTGTCACATAAACTTTAAGGTGATTAATAAGATTGCAAGAGATTACCTTGTTGAAGGTATACCCAACAAAATCTATTACAAGTCACATGTATGCGATGCTTGTCAGAAAGGTAAGCAGGTAAAAGGTTCTTTTAAATCTATTCCTACTCTCTCAACAAGTAGAGTCCTAGAACTACTACACATGGATCTTCATGGTCCAATTACTCCTCCAACCTTGAACGGTAGAAGGTACACACTTGTTGTGGTAGACGACTATTCTAAGTTCACTTGGGTAGTCTTCTTACACAAGAAGAGTGATACACAAACTCTTCTACCTGATCTGTTGAAGAAGATACAAGTTGAGAAGAATCAGTCCATTGTTAAGATCCGTAGTGACAAGGGTACTGAATTCATTAATAGCTATATCAAAGATTTTTGTTCTAAACGTGGTATCCAGCACCTTACTAGTGCAGCAAGGACACCTCAACAAAACGGTGTAGCGGAGCGACGGAATAGGACTCTCAAGGAGGCCTGCAGGACCATGCTGACCGAGTATAAAACTCTTCAAAAGTTTTAGGCAGAGGCGATCAATATTGAATGCCACTCCCAAAACAGAAGTGCTATCAATAAAGCACTAGGTAAGACACCCTACGAGGTATGGAAAGGTCGAAAACCCAGAATTTCATATTTCCATATATTTGGTTGTAAGTGTTTCATCCATAACAATGGGAAAAGTAAGTTGAATGCGTTTGATGTTAAAGCTGACGAGGGGATATTTTTAGGATAGTCCTCGACTAGCAAAGCATTCAGAGTATTCAACTACTCTACTCTATGTGTGGAAGAAACATCACATGTTGTTTTCGATGAATCTCGACAGGACTCGTCTACCGACCAGATCAGTAAGAAAGTAACTGATATATCAATCCAAACTGACAAAGAATCAGATGTGTACGAATCTGTTCAAGCCTACAATCCATTAATGAAAGCCCTCGAGTCAGGTGACAAGGAGAATGTAAGTGCTCAAGGTAAGTCTACTAGACCAGTTGACATGCCTACTCTAGTCGACTCGTCTACTCCTATTAAATCTGCTGATACAAATGATGTTGAAATGCATGATGCCGTAGCTGATTTAGATGATGATAGTATGCATGTTAAGACTAGAAAAACGTGGAAATCTGCTCATGATACTGAAAATATCATTGGTGACTCTACTATTGGTGTAAAGACTAGACGACAACTCTTTGAGTCGCAAGAACAGCTGAGTCCATCTATGTTTTGCTGGTGTTGTTTCCTCTCATCTATCAAGCCTAAGACCGTTAATGAGGCATTGGCTTATAGTAATTGGATCATCGCTATGCAAGACGAGTTGAACCAGTTTGTTCGAAACGACGTCTGGGAACTTGTCGATGGGCCAGAACACCATAATGTAGTTGGCACACGATGGATTTTCAAGAATAAGAAAGATGAGAATGATGTAGTCGTAAGAAATAAGGCTAGACTAGTAGCCCAAGGCTATTCACAAGCTGAAGGCATAGACTATGATGAAACTTATGCACCTGTTGCTAGACTAGAAGCTATTCGATTGTTTCTTGCCTATGCTGCTTATATGAAGTTTATTGTATATCAAATGGATGTTAAAAGTGCATTTCTTAACGGTATTCTTGTGGAAGAAGTGTATGTAGAACAACCACCAGGTTTTAAGGTGAAAGGCAATCAAGTGTACAAATTAAAGAAAACCTTATACGGATTGAAGCAACCTCCAAGAGCATGGTACGGTACTATATCTCTATTTCTATTAGAAAACGGTTTTACCAAGGGCAAGGTCGATAGAACCTTGTTCAGAAGACAAGAAGGTAAGGATATCCTACTTGTTCAAATTTACGTGGATGATATCATTTTCAGATCACCCAACAAAAAGCAGAGTGAAAGTTTTTCAACACTAATGCAAAGTAAGTTTGAAATGTCAATGATGGGAGAAATGACTTATTTTCTTGGACTTCAAGTAAAACAAACTCCCGGTGGGATTTTCATAAATCAAGCCAAGTATACTAGAAACCTTCTAGACAAGTATGGTATTAAAACTTGCAAATATACTGGAGTACCAATGCTACCCACCTACAAGATGGATCCAGACGAGAACGGTAAGTGTGCTGATCAATCATATTATCGTGGTCTTATTGGCTCATTACTGTACTTAAATGCTAGTAGACCTGATATTGCATTCTCTGTTGGCGTATGTGCTCGATTTCAAGCTAATCCAAAAGAGAGTCATATGGAAACCACTAAACGGATACTGAAATATTTGAAAGGAACCATCAATCGTGGTATATGGTATCCTTCGAATGATGATTTATCTCTAAGTGGCTACTCTGATTCTGATTTTGGTGGATGTAGAATAGATAGGAAATCTACTTCTGGTTCTTGTCAATTCCTAGGCACAAAGCTTATTTCATGGTTTTCGAAAAAGCAGACCAGTGTGGCTACTTCCACAAGAAGCCGAATACATGGCTGCTGGTAGCTGTTGTAGTCAACTACTTTGGCTCATTCAACAGCTTATAGATTATAATATCATTGAATCAAATGTTCCTATATTTTGTGACAGTAACAGTGTTATTGCTATTACACAAAATTATGTTTTGCACACATGTTGTAAGCATGTTGATGTGAAACATCATTTCATACGTGATCATGTTGAAAAGAAAAATATTCGCATGGAAAAGATTCACACTGATATTCAAAGAGTTGATATATTTACAAAACAATTGCCTGAAGCTCGTTTTAGAGAATTATGCATTAGTCTAGGACTGATTGATCTAGACCCTACCTGTATATAGTTGTGTACTAACCAGACAGGTACATCATGAAAAAAATAAAAAAAAAATAAAGAGAACAGACAAGTTACTTCAGAAACAGAGCACTCGTCTACTCGTCAACAAGTCAGGTATACAAGGTCAGACAAGATGACCAAACAACCTGATGAGGAAGCTGGTAAAGCTGAGGGTAATAATAAGGGAATATACATTTAAGGGGGAATCTATGATTTCTTAAATATCCTTATGTTGACTCTTAAGTTTGTTAAAAGTCATCTTGATCGAAACCTTGAAATTCTGTAAATGATTGATATTCATGTTAATTATATCACTCTACTACTCGTATTTACTCTCATACATCGCACAGATGAGACATGTACTTGATGACGTTCGAAAATCAAACAGACAAGCACAGTCGAAGGGGGAACTCGTCTAGTGCAAAAGTAGTCTACTAATCTGTTCTGATGAACTCGAACAGACCAGATAAGCTCCCTTGTGATTTAGATTCACTAAGTGTTTAAACGAAAAATAAGGGTATTAGTGTAATTTAATATTGCGAAATTTGGAAACCCTAAAACTGGATCTATACACTCCATTTAAATGAGGTGTATACACTCAGTTCCCGCCTAAAGTTACTGGACTAGGTCAGATGAGTACACCTCTCTCTTCTAACCAATAGCAAAGGTGGATTCCAAAGTTTCCAATATCAATACACATAATAGTCTCGATTACGTAACTGAATTCCAAAGGTTTATTACCGTTAGATCAATCAAACTAATCTTGATCGTTCATTCAAAAAGAGAAATTTGCATCAAAACCACTCTTTCCTAAAATTACTCCCCACGATTCACTCTACTTTCCTAACTTCAAGCAATCAATCTTTCCTAAATTTTTGCTTGATATCCTTGAGTTAAATACTTATTCAATCTTAAAAATGTCGATCGTCTCTATGTTCGATATCAAAACTAACATGCAAGCAAGATTTGATTTAGGTAAGTATGCCTCGGAAGGCAAGGTGCATGTGGAGAGCTCAGTGTTCTTCAAGGGTATGCATTCTGAAGACAACAAGGAGATTCTCATCAAGTGCTTCAGATGTGGTCTGAAACCCTACTTGGAAGCCGTTCCAGAGGTTGTCTTTGAAGAAGAAATTTTGGAATTTTATGCCACTGCTACTCTTCTAGGAGATTCTATTGAAACCTATGTTGGTGGTAGCCGAGTAGAGATCACTCGAGAAGTTCTATTCAACACATTAAGCTTGCCTTCGGGTTCGATTAATGTAGAACTTTATGGGTCAGGGCAAGAGCTGAGGTATCTCAGTATATTTTGTGGAAGAAAGCTGAAGCTAGGGCGTGATGGCAAGATTCCGTCCGTGAAGAAGAAGCAGTTGTTGCCAAAGTACAAAACTCTTGTTGACATAGCAAGCAAGATGTTGCTTGGTGTCACTGGAAGTTATGATTCTGTAACTCTCCAGAAGGCTAGAGTGATGGCTGCTATATATAATGGCATCACTGATGGAAATTGGTACAGGTTGTTCTTGGATCGAGTAATGTATTTTGCTAAAAATGTTAAAGTGGATACCGACTCGAGAGAATGGGGGTGGTGTCTGCTGCTGTAAGCTTTGGAAACAAGCTTAGTATTTTGCTACCTGTCTTGCTGCCGAATAAGAAGGACTGGAGCAAAGGAAAACCCTTTCATGTTCTCAAGTATTACTTGAAGAAGGATGCAGTTGATAGACAAACCAAGGAAAGGAAGCTTGAGCGAGAGCAAATCAAGATTAATCCAAGAGACGCAATGATTGAGGCTGGGCCGTCTAGTGCTGAAGAAGACGAGGCTGAAGCTGGAACTAGTGGAGCACTATTAAACTATGTGTCTGATGAGGCTATGATTGAGCCGGTCGATGATTCTGAGGAAACAGAATCAGATGGGTCTTCGGAAGAAGAAGCTGAGGCTAAGGAACAGTATAGATTGATGATGGTCGAGTCGAGTACTCTACCAGAGGAGAGGACTAAAATGGTTAGTACCTCTTCTATTGCTACTTCCAGTTTATCTCCTCTTTCTGTTCCTGTTAAAACCAAGGCAAGATCACTCCGATCTCGTGCCAAGCCTATTCCCAAAACCACTCCGAAGTTTGTTCAACCTCTGAGTTCGAACCTTCGCCAAGATACAACTATATATGCCCCAACTGATACTTCGACAACTGCAATACCAAACCAAACCACATGAAATCCCCAAGAATCCACCATCCAAATAATTCCTACACCCACAACAGAAAATGTTGACCCATTAAACCCATCTATTTCGGGAACTCCAATAGCTGACTCTTCAGCAACTGAGTTAAGGACCCCACTTACTCAGACCCTTCCCAAAAACAGATTCGAAGCCCTGGTTGATTATCCAATGTGTCTACGTGAAAAGAGATTGTGTGCACAAATGACCAGAAATCTGAAGAAGATATTGCCATCAGTCGAGATCGACACGTCTTCGAAAGTGTATGAGAAGTTGATCAGAATATGCACTTGGGATGTATGAAGAAAGGTCCAACTGAAGACATATTTGAAGTAATTCAAGGAATGGGTGGAATTGCTAACTTTTAAGACTGGGAGATGGAACAACAAGAAAATAGCGGAGTCAAGAGTTACTCTGATCTTCTCTCCTCCCACGCCTTGACTGCTCTTGTAAAGAAAATGCTCAACATTCCTGATGATGTGCTGTCTTCGGAAGAAAATTCGAGTGTTGGTGTACAAGTCTCGGAAACTGATCTTGCTGCTGAATGGTTGACGCAAGAAGTTGAGCCAGTAGAAGAGTTGATGTCTACTGATCCGATTATTAATCTTGAAAATGTATCTGATCAACTGAGAGGAATGATCTTTGGATTCCAAGTTGAGCATGCACATGGACCTAGGTGCAATGTTGGTCAGATCACAAGGCAAGTCGAGAAGTACTTTCATACTGAGACTTGTGCTTATGTTGCAAAGTTGGTTGAAAGTGTTCGAAGAGACTGTATAGCTGCTGAGAAAAGAGCACAGTAAGCAAGGTTAGCCATTATACCTTACTATCCTCTTATTAACTTGAAAGCAATAGCTGGAAGTATCGTTCCAGAAGATGCAGTAGAAGACGATGTCTTGTCTATTGAGCTGGAAGACAAGTTGGTGGAAGTTCAAGTTCTTGATGAAGATCAAATCATGGAAGAAGCTGTTGCTGATGAAGTTGTTCACACAACGCAATATGTTTCGTCCGCATCTATTGATGAATTGAAGAACGACTTGAAGCAATTGATTAAGTCTTCAATAGATGAGTTTTTAAAGTCGGATGTGAAGAAAGCTTTAATAGATCAGAATAATTCTCTTATGGAAAGTTCGAAGGCTTTGATTGTTGATGAAGTTAATCAAATGGATGCTACCTTCAGACAAGAGATGTTTACTCAATTGGAAGATTTTCTACATAGACAGATTGATTATTTTGAGAAGTGTTCTATTGATTTTGCGAGAGTTTTGGCTGAAGAATCGAAGAAAATGGAACGAATTTATCGAGTAAAGATTGAAATTGTAGATGAGCAACGAAGAGAATCTCATGAACAGTTGGTGCAAGCGAGATCATTGTTGGATACAATGACTGAAGAGAATAGGTTGCTACGCTTGACTGCTACTCATTTCAAGACTGAGTTAAATCTTTCTACTCGGAAACTTGAACTTGTTGCTACTCAACTGGATAAGCTGAGTCAAGATAGGAGTCATCAAAAGCAGATTGATAGAGCTGCTGAGTTGATTAAGCAAGCAGTACAAGAAGAAATGACTCGTTTCACTTCTATGTTCACTCTTAAGGCAAGTGATGAAGCCAAAAAGGGGGAAGAGATAGAAGAGGTGAAAGATGCTGTGAAAGATGTTGTTACTGAAAATGTTCAAGAGCAAGAGACTAGTAGACCTAGAAGAAGAGGCAGACTAGTAAAGAAAGCTGATTTGGAACAGGTCAGTACAGAAGAACAGTTGAGGTTGGCAAAAGGCAAGTCGATAGTTGAAGATGTTCAAATTCAAACCAGGCAAGTAAAGAGAAAACTAGAAACAAAGAAGGAAGTTCTAGGAGAAATTATTGCTGGATTTGATGAACAAGCCATTGAAGAGATACACAAGAAGCAAAAGATTGAAGATGATCGATATGCAAATAAAAAGTTGCTTGGAAAGCATATCAAGAAGCTTCAAGAGTTGAAAGAAGATCCAGACGTGATTGAAGATGCCCATATTGATAGGTTCATTGACAATGAGCACAGAGAGGCTTGGAAGGTTGTCAAGTTGAAATGGGAAGTAGATCACTGGATAATTCATAAGTATGGAGATGCTGAAAGCAAAGACGAGTTGTATGCTGTCTTTGATAAATTCATGGAAGCTGAAGATAACAAGTTATGGAATCTGATAATGAGGATTGCCACTGCTGTTGGATACAACATTCTTGTTCCAGATTTTCCTAAGTGGGAAACTCCTCTGCTGGGTTCAGGAAAAAGAATCGACTTCAACAAAGTGAAGAAGTTTGAAGAAGAGTTGCTCGAGAAGGAGAAGATTGATAATGAAGATCATATCTCAGATATTCACAGAAGGATTCTCGATGCGTTTTGTGTTCCTAATCCAGATATCGGAAACATAAGTGAGTAAAACTGTAAGTACTTTACTTATTTCTGTTATTTCATTTTGCTAAGTATTTGTAATCTACTTATCTACTGAAATGAATGAAAAGATAACATATTTTGAGAAGATAACTACTTAACTGATCTATTGACTTAAAATATTTCAAGTAGTTTTGGCTTCATCAAAAAGGGGGAAATTGTTGGGATATGAATCCTATTATAAAGTACTAATTGATGTTGAAGTAGTTTTGATAAGCCAAAAGTGGACTTGAATATATTTCTAAGTATTGACTAATCTAGTTATGAAAGTCGTCTTATGAATAAGATCAGTAGAGTACAGAGAAAGGAAGAAAAGAAAGTTTAAGTATAAAAGAAAGAAAAGACAAGTACGTTTTATAAGTACTATGTTGTGTTCACTATAGGTTTTATGATGAGCATTTAATTGATGTATAGGTTATATGTTTTTATGTTGATGTATAGATTTAAGTTGACTAAGCTGATTTATAAAACTTAATGTAATGTAAAAGTCTTGTTAGAATTAGATTAATAGGACTAGTTTAGTTTTATATGTAATAGATTAGATCTACTGAAGAAGTCTACTGTTGGAAGACAAGAAGACTTGAAGACAAGACAAGTGAAGAGAAGAATGAAAAATTGTTTAAGTATGGAAGACTAGACAAGTCAAGTATGCAAAAGGAGAAGGAAGTTTTCATAAGTAAAAAACGCGTATGAAGATAAGTTCGGTTAGTGAAGAAGTTAGTTATAACTGAAGACGCGTGAAAGGATAAAAGAAGAAACCGTTTAAGTTGGTTATCAAGAAAAGTTAGTTGGATAACAAACTGTTCTTGAAGATTCAGAAGTCTATAAATACATGAAGACTTTGAAGCGTTGAAGACTACTGATTAACTACTGAAGCATTGAGATTTACTACGCAATTACTGAAAGATATTCAAAGCAGAAGAAACTCACAGAGTTCAAGTTCAGAAAGTTCAAGCCACAAGACAAGTCAAAATCAGAAGGCTACTACTGGACTAGAGAAGTTTTTCATTACTGTTTGTATTGATTCAAGTTGCTAGTTGCTTGTAAAAATAGCTAGTTGTTATATCGAAGATATACCTGGTGGTATAATCGAAAAGATCGAAGTCTTATTTCTTGGGACTTAAAGCCACAAGAACACACTACTCGAAGAGAAGAGTTAATGAGAATTTCACGATTGGAGTTGTGAGAGTGGATGTAGACAAGTTGTCGAACCACTATAAATCTCGTGTTTGATTTACTTTACTGTTTTATTTGTTGTTTAGTTGATTACTTGTTTAATTGATTAATTTGCATATAGAATAGACAAGATCAGTGTTCATACAGAAGTTCATATTCGATATTAGTTGAGTATAAATTTTAGGGCTCATTGTTAATCTGATATTCCGCATTGTGTACTTTGATATTTTGAAAGATTTTGAAAAGTCTATTCACCCCCCTCTAGACATTTTCTTAGCTTACTCAATCTTATCTACTCAACTAGGGACCTACAAGTGGTATCAGAGTAGTAGTTCTTTGGACTGCTGTTTCTTGATCACCCCTACAGACTTTGAGGGAAGTCTTGGTTCTTGATTGTACTTGATTATATCACTGTTCTTGAAATTTCTTGTATCTTTGATTTTCTTGCTATATTCTAATTTAACCTTCTTGAAATCATGTCTATGGAAATAAGTGCTAACAAACTACCTAAGTTCTCTGTTCAGGACTATGATTACTGGAAACTCAGGATGGAAGTCATTTTCAGCTCAACTCATGATCTGATGGTGTCTGTCGTAAAAGAAGGACCAGTCGTTACTATGATTCCAAACACTGCTACCTTGGACCCATCAAAAGTTGTTGGTGTACTCGTCCCAAAACCAAGGTCAGAACTCACTTCGGAAGAAATGAGACAGAACAATCTGGACAGTTTAGCAAAGAATTAAATTTTACATACCCTTCCCAACGAGTATCTGGGAAAAGTATTAAAATGTAAGACTGCTAAAGACATGTAGGATCGACTTGCTGTCATTTGTGAAGGGACTACCCTGATCAAGGAAAGCAAGTTGTCCACTGCTTTTCAGAGGTTCGAATCATTTAAGATGAAGGCTAGTGAAAATACTGATTAATTTGCATATAGAATAAACAAGATCAGTGTTCATACAGAAGTTCATATTCGATATTAGTTGAGTATAAATTTTAGGGCTCATTGTTACTCTGATATTCCGCATTGTGTACTTTGATATTTTGAAAGATTTTGAAAAGTCTATTCACCCCCTCTAGATATTTTCTTAGCTTACTCAATCTTATTTACTCAACTAGGGACCTACATGGGGCAACTAGTTATGCTTGCGGTTAGGGTGCAACTTGTTGTTGTTCTAGCGCGGGGGAAATTTGTTGTTCTTAAGGTTCAGGTGCACTTTGTTCTTGCGGGGGTGAGGAGGCACTTTGTACTTGAGGTGGATGTGCACTTTCTTCTTGAGGTGGAGGTGCAATTTCTTCTTGGGGTGGAGGTGCACTTTGTTCTTGAGGGGGCTTAACCATTTGCTCTTTTTTTTTTTTTTTTTCTGTTATAAGCGGTTGGCCTCACTCTCTTGTACACTACAAACAAAATTTGAAGAATCAAAGAAATGGTCGATTAGTAGGTGTCGACCTAAATTTGTACCGTCGACAAGAGATGATCGACGATATTCTGTACCGTCGACAAGAGAAGACCGACGACATTAGGCATCGTCGATAGTCGACACGAGGTGATCGACCAAAAATAGGTGTGGTCGATCAGACATTGTCGACCACAAACCTCATCGCCGATGAACCCGAGTCGACGGTGTGAATTTCTGTCGACACTGGTTTAGCGATTACCAACTAAACCAACCAAAAAAAAACGACAACCAACAACCGCGTACCAAATCACCATACATACATAGCCTTACAAACAATCGCGTACCAAATCGCCCTAAACCCTAAACCCTAAATCGCACCCTTAATAGCGCATACAAAGCCTTACAAAATGAACTATTACATTCCTAAAATAATAGCGCCTAAAAATAACCATACATACACCATAAAAACTAAACAAATGCACCATAAAAAAAACTAAACAAATGCATCATCACCCTAAACCCATTAAAACTCAAGAACATTAATCTTTAAACTACATACCTGCGTCTTTTCGTTTGTCCACGAGTCTACTAGAGAGGGAGCGCGAATGGGTGTCGTCGGTGGTTGTGGTTGGTGAAATCGGTCGAAGGGGGAGAGTTAATTGTTTTTTGCGTTCAAACGAAAAGTGAAGAAAGGGGGGGGAGAAAGTCCTTCAAAACAGGGGGGGTGCATGAAACGGAGGGGGTATTGTTAGTATAAAGACATTAAAGGATAGAAAGGGCATTTATAACAATTTGAGGGGGTGCATCTATCTTGACGAAATTATGGGGGGTGCATCAATCGGGGGAGTGTTCTAAACCGAAATGGAGGTGTAAATAGTCAGACCCCTTAAAAAATTCTAATGCAATGGGCCGCATCTCTTCTTTATGGGCCATGAGTTGGACTGAAATTAATGGGCTCGTTTTCATTTCTGGTTCAACCCATCCAGTTCTTGGTCCCTTCTCTCAAGGGTCTGACTATTTACACCTCCATTTCGGTTTAGAACACTTCCCCGATTGATGCACCCCCCCTAAAATGGGCTTGAGATAGATGCACACCCCCTTAATTGTTTTAAATGCCCTTCTCTCATAAAATTTCAATTACTACTCACACCCCTCTACTAAACCCTAGTTTCTCCTCCATTTTCATCTTCTTCTTCCTTCTCTCCCCCTCCCCAAACCACTCCACCCACCAGCCCCCGCCGCCGCTCCGGCGACACCCGCCCTCGCTCCCACCATCGCCGCCGGCGACACCCGCCCCCGCCCCACAGTCGCCGCCCTTGCCCCACCCTTCCAGCGGCCGATCAGTAAAAAAAAAAATACTCCCTCCGTCCGCCTATAAGCTTCCCATTTTACCATTTTGGTATGTCCATCTATAAGCTTCTCATACCTTTTTTGGTAAGTACTTTTTCTTACACTTCACTTTATATCTTACTTTTTCTCTCTATCTCTCTCTTCTCTCAATCACATCACTTGTACTATATCTATTATTTAATCACTTTTCTTAATCTCTGTGTCAAAAAGTAACGTGAAACTTATAGGCGGACGGAGGGAGTAAAAATCTTTCAAGCGGCCGCGCGACCGCCCCCGTCCATCGACCGCTGCAACCGCCCCCTCCTGGTGCCCCACACATCCTTCCGCTGCTCTCCCCATCCCTCTCCCTTCTCGATCTGTTAAAAAAATAAAAAAATCAGCAATCGCGCGGCGGCCGCCGCCCCTCCCTGGTGCCCCCGCCCAACGGCCTCCAGGTTTGTTTTTTTTTTTCTTCTTTTTCTTAATTTCGACCACACTAGGTCGATCCAAAAACACCCCGTCGACAACAGGGTGTCGACGAGTGTATTTTTGGTCGACCTAGAGTTGTCGACGAGTGTTTAAAATTTTTTTTCCCGATCAACAAATGTCGACCATATACAATCTCGTCGACAAACTAGTGTCGACGAGAGTGAATATGGTCGACACTGGTTTGTCGAAATTTAAAAATAAAATTTGAAAATTTTCTAAGCGGTGGCGGCGGCGGCAGCAGCAGCAGCAGTGTGGCTAGATAAAACTTAGGTTTAGAGTTTAAAAAGTGAAGGAGGGGTGCATTTAGTAGTGTAATATGACTTAAAGGGTATTTTTTATTTTTTTTCATCATTATTTTATTATTAAACTCATAGGGGGGTGTTATAAACCAAAATGGAGGTGTAAATAGTCCCACCCTTCTCTCAATTCAATCCTTTAATAAAGTAAGTACTATTGTTTTAAAAATATTTACATCTTTAATTGGGAGAAGAATCAATTAAAAGGTAATCAATTTATAATTTTCTATTAAATATGTATTTCTTAATTAGAGCCACAAATTTAATTAAGGGAACAATATTAAGGTAAACCTATTTTTTTCAAGTATAAATGAATAAATATTAGTAATATAATTTTACACCATTTTCTAATTAAATAAATATTTAAAACAATTAATAAAAAAAAAATCATTTCTCAGGTTCAAGAGCTAGTATATTAATGTTGAATTGACAAAGAAGGTAAAAACGACTATGAACTTGGTTGAAGAAAGTTTTATCGTGAACTCAATATTATTCTTGATATACAAATGTCACTATTTAATAAGGGTCTGACTATATGCACCTCCATTTCGGTTTGATGCACTCCCCCTTTCAGTTTTATTAATAAAATAATAGGTAAAAAACCTAAAATACCCTTTCATTAAATATACACCATACTAGATGCACCCCACCTCATTTCTTTCACCTTCCCCTAACACCCAACTTCCGGTCGCCGGCGACACCATTTCCGGCGACCATCAACTCAAAAAAAAAAAAAAAACAGAAATGGTCGACCATATACTCCAAAAAATCACAATTTTTTTTCAACTTTCGACCAACCAGTGTCGAACATATACACTCTCGTCAACAAATCGTTGTCGACGGGAATGTATATGGTCGAAACGGTTGGTCGAAAATTAAAAAAAAAACAATTTTTTTTAAATTCGATTATGTAAGGTCGATCAAATACACTCTCGTCGACAACAATTTGTCGACGAAGGAGTATGTAATCGACCTTATAGGGTCGAAAATTGAAAAAAAAAAAAAGAAAAAAAATTAGGGTTTTCTGCAAAAATGCAGAAAACCCTAACATTGGGAAAGGGGGAAAACCTGGTGGGGGTGGGGTGTGGCGGCGTCGGAGGGAGGAGGGGGCGGTCGCGATCTGCTCATTTTTTTTTTTTTACAGTTGGGGGTACGGGGCGACGGGCTCGACGAGGGAGAGAGGAGGAGGGGACGAGGGGGGAGGGAGGGGACGGCCGCGCGCGGCAAAGATCTGTTCTTTTTTTTTTTTTTTACAGGCGGTGGGGGTTGGGGGGGGGGCAACGGGCTTGGCGAGCGAGGGAGGGAGGGGGGGCGACGGGCTCGGCGAGGGAGGGAGGGGACGGCCGCGGCGGCCGCGCGCGGCCAAGATCTCTTCTTTTTTTTTTTTTTTTTTTTTACAGGCGGTGGGGGTTGGGGGGGGCGACGGGCTTGGCGAGGGAGGGAGGGGGGGCGACGGGCTCGGCGAGGGAGGGAGGGGCTGGCGTCGCCGGCGACGGGTGGTGGAGGGGCAGGTCGCCGGCGGTGGTGGTGAGGGGTGGGGGAGAAGATGAAAGAAGAAATGGAGGAGGAAGAAAGATGGAGGATTTGGGGGGTGTGGTTAGTAAAAGGATTTTAATGAAGGAGGGGTATTTATGACATTTGAGGGGAGGTGTGACCTAAAATTCGGAGAGTGATTTGGGGAGTGATGGGGGAGTGCATCAAACTGAAATGGAGGTGCATATAGTCAGACCCATTTAATAATTTTGAAATAAACCACACACAAAATCAAGTAGTTTTAAACAGTAACACATGCCCGTCTGACTGATAAGTCAATTGACTCAGGCTGGATTATTAAGGGCCCAAAATTATATATATACCCCTCCAGACTTATTAAATCTACCCCCACTCCCCTCAAAATAAATTATGTTAGATGTATTCCCCCTAAAATACTTAATATGTCATTTTATATTAAAAGTATACATTCTTCTTCATCTTTTCTTCCTCTAAACGTCGGCACCGCACACAGTCGCCCGCCGTCCAGCGTAGCGTGTTGTCCTCTGCCTCGAGCCGTCCACCGCCAGTCACCGCCCACCAACTTCTTCATCTTTTTCTTCCCCCAACCAAAGCCGTTGCTGCCCTAACCCGCCCACTAGTCGGTGTCGGTCGTGGTCAGCCTCCCCCTCCCCCATTCACGCGGTCAGCCTCTCCCTCCCTCTCGCCGCCTCCCCGTCTTTTTCTTTTCTTCTCTGTGCGCACGGCCCCCTACCTTACGGCTGTCGGCCTCCCCCTCCCTCATTCACGCGATCAACCTCCCCCTCCCTCTCGTCGCCTCTCCGTCTTTTTTTTCTATTCTCAGCGCACCACTACCATGGCCCCAACCCGAAGCCCAGTATGGGCTGGGCTCCAAAATCACAGGCCCATATAGAACTGGGCCTATTTGGCCCGACCCGATGGGCCGATGGGCCTAATGGGCTAGGCTGAATTTGTCCCATCGGCCCATGGGCGGCCCGTTTGGCCCGATCAAATTTTTTTCTTTAAGCAAATAAATAATTAAAATAAGTAAAATACCTTATATTTAAATATTATTGTGTTTTTTATTTTATTTTGAATTTGAAATTTGAACTTATGAATTATTTATAATTATATTTAAGCTTGTTATATAGTGTAATGTTATATCGTTAATGAATTATGTATAGTTAATACATAGTAATGTATATTATTAATTATAATTATTTATATAAATACAAATTATATGTGATCAATACATAACAAAGTTTATATATATTATTTTTGCTAGAAATATTAAAATTAAAAAAAATCTCATGGGCTGGCCCGCTAGCCCGCTAGGCCCAGATGGGCTAGGCTGGGCTCCATTTTAATAGGCCCGACTAATTAATGGACCGGCCCGACCCAGCCCACGAACATCACTTGGCCCGATGGGCTGGGCTGGGCCGGGCGGCCCAATTTGCCAGCTCTACTCACGGCTGTCGGCCTCCCCCTCTCCCTCCCACATTCAGGCGGTCGACCTCCCCCTTCTTCCTCTTTCCAACTTTCTTCAAAAGGTACATATACTTTTTCTTTTCTTTTTTTTTTTCGACAAGAAATTGTCGACCACAAACATTATTGTCGTCGATAATCCATAGTAAAAAATATACCCTATGGTCGACAAACTAGTGTCGATCAAAATTATATTTTTTTTGTTTAGATTTCTAAGTTTTTTTTTTTTAATTTCTAAATTTGTTTTGACATTCGGTGGCAGCCGAAGTTGGGGAGGCGGCGGCCGGAGGTGGGATGAAGGATGCTGCAGGCGGCGGCTACCCCTACAATTAGGGTTAGGTTTAGGGTTAAATTTGAGGAGTGTATCTATTCTGTCATATATATTATACTAAAAGGGTAAATTTGACATTTTATATAAATATTAAATTAATAAATGTGGAAGGGAGTATATTTAACAAAGTTGGAGGGGTATATAGATATATAATTTTTCAAGATCACGTACACCCAATACATTCATGAGCTAGGTGGATGAAGGTCATTTTGTTTTGAACGACAACTTATATTTTACCTTTTCTTTACCCAATTCAAGTGAAGTAGATTAAATTTTTTTGCATCATAATATTTATTGATTAATAATGAGATTAAATTGAAAATTGTAATTTGAATTTGACATATTTATCTATATATGTGTAATTTTTTTTTGTTGATCAATATATAGGAACTTATGATTTGTCTATTTAATTTTTTATTTTAAATTACACAAAAACTTGTATAAAATATTGCATACATGCAATATTGTCCTATTAAGGTAAATTTATGTCAAAATTCGTGAGTTAAATGCAGATGAACGCGGGTCATTAATCTTAATTAAAATATTTTTTTTCGCTCCCAAATATTATCTTACTACATGACTAAAACTATGTTACTACAATACAAAAATTTTATTACAACAAGACCAAAAGTGTGTATTACTACAAATCCAAAAATATTCTGGACACTTGTTTTTTTGGGCGAAATTATTAGAATATTTTTTACTTAAAAAAATATTCTACTACTACATAACTAAAATTATATTACTACAAGACCTAAATTTTATCACTACAAGATCAAAAGTAATAATACATGTCCAAAAATATTATGGACAATTAGTTTTTTGGGTGAATTTGCCCGAATATTTTTAGACATACAATATAGTAAACTTTTGGTCTTGTAGTGGTAATACTTTGACCTTATAGTAACAATATTATGGTCATGTAGTAAATCACCTGTTTGTGACCCGCAATTTTTTGGACAATACGTATCCGAGCTTATGACCCGCAAATTTTTGTGAAGTTTATTAACAAAAACACGAGATTTAGTTTTGACTTTTATACTAAATAACCTTGTGATTTTAATTTCAGCCTAATTAAACCGAAATGCATACATGAAATATTGCACAAAAGACCGCTTCATTAAAATATCTCTTTAGTATCATGCCACGTATGTATGTTTGAATATCCACATAGGAAAAATACAATGATTGAAGATTTAATTCGAAGTCAAGTGATATCATTAAATATTTTTAATTCTAATAACTATACAAATGCAATTAGTTCAAACCCTCTTCCTATTCATTTTTTTTATTGAAAAAAAAAAAAAAACCTAACACAATAAAAAAAGATCCGGAATGTATAGGTAGTTAGGTACACTCGAGTGTATTTATAGAACACCTACTTCACACTTTGGATTCAAGTTAATCAAACTTACCAATAATTACTAAAAATATCTGCATGCACTTTGGAATTTCGATTGTTAGTTTAGTAGGTAAAATAATTGAATGAAGCATATCATAAAACTCTAAAATAGAAAAAAAAAAAAAAAACAGCATAATCATGATTCTTAGCCTTATTCTTATTGGAGTATACAGTTTTACGAAAAAACGGCACATTCATCGCAATTTGTAGATTGTTGTTGGCTTTATTCGATTTTAATGGATTTTTATTTTCTTAATTCAAAATGTATAACAAATAATGAAATATTTCATACCTAAAATATAGGTAATTAAGATAAATTTAGAGTAAAAATTCCCGGTTTAAATTCAACTTAAATATATATTTTCGCTTTATGTACATGATCAAAATTATGTTACTTTATAATTAAAATATTGTCACTACAAGACCAAAAGTGTATTATTACAAATTCAAAAATATTATGAACACTTAATTTTTTAGTTGAATTTGTCAAAATATTTTTGAACTTTTTATAGTAACATATTTTTGTCATTAGTAGTAATATATTTTATGCTATTACAAAGTCAAAATATGTTACTAAAAAGTTTAAAAATATTTTGCTGTTACAAGATCAAAACAGTGACCCACAATTTTTGAACTACCCAAATTCAGATTTATGGTTCACGAATTTTTAAAATTACGTTAATTAGACATATATTTGACCGAGTTATTTTCTCTGAACTCATATTTAATTTGAATAAAAGTTGGTAAATGTACTATTAATGCTCTATGTAGAGGATAGGGCTCAAAAAAGAAAAAAGTAAAATAGTTAGTACCCATGTACTAATATGGCACCCTGCTAGGTTCTAATCACAATAATTAAATAGATAGAGTTCAATGAAGAATCCAAAAGCATTTCACTTTGATAAGGATGAACCAGGCCAAATTACAGATTAATCATTCCACGTCAGAATCCAATTAATAAATTTACTGGAGAATCACACTCCTGGGTAATATTAAAACATTTAACATCAAACTCAAAGATCAACTTGATCTCAAAACAAAAAAAAATGGTATAAAGACAAGTACAAAATATGCTTCTAAATTTGTACTATAACGATAAATATATACTCCCTTAGTAGGGATGGCAATGGGCCGGGTCGGGTATCTAGATACTCAGACCCGACCCGTTTCAATTTAGGTCCGGATCGGACCGACTCGTTCAGTTTACGGGGCGGGTCGGGACAAATCGGGGCGACCCATTATAAATATATTTTTTTAGAAAAAATTGAAAAATAATATTTTTTTTAAAAACATATAACATAAATTTTAGATTTGTATTGAAAAATAAATAAAATAGTCTTAGAATCATGTTTATAAATTTATTTTCACATTTATGAAGGTGAATTATTTTTGTATATATTAATAAACATAAAAATATTGAACATATATTATATTTATTTGTATAATATATATAGAAATAAATATAAAACGGGTCACGGGTCCGGGTCGAGGGTGATACCCTAACCCACCCCATTTTAATACGAGTTCGGGGTGAGATGACCCAAATAGCACAGGTCGGGACGGGTCGGATTGAAATTGTCATCCCTATCCCTTAGTAATACTTTAAGAGAGTATGTATTACAAGCAAAAGTAAACAGAAAACACGCTAAATGATAAATATGTGTTAAATTACTATAAAAATAAATATGTATTATTGTAAACAAATGTAACACGTGAAAGATATTAAAAAATGTATTTTTTTGTAACCACAAATGTGTTATGTATGAATATGAAGAATACTCCATTATCAAAATCAATAAAAAAATGTATTTGTGGAGAAAAGGGATTTACGTGAAGAAGAAGAAAAGAACATACAGTAGAAACTCTATAAATTGATAAAGTGGGATAGTGGTTAGATCACCACTACCTAGACCTTAGATCCTGAGTTCGAGTCATGGGTAGGAAAAAAGGGATGGGTATTTAATGTAATTCAAAAAAAAAAAAAAAAACTCTATAAATTAACCACCCAAATTTTTAATTAAAAGAGTTATTAATTTATCTATAAATTAATAATTATTAATTTATACATTAATTAATATTTTATTAATTTATGGAGTAATGAAATACTCAATTTATAAACACTCTTTCAAACTTCCCCATGTAATTAATTATTGTATATCAAATGAAGGGACTAATTTGAAAGAATCCTTCAATCTTCCACATTATTATGCTTCTTGTGTTCATTGTATCACTTTATGAACATTAAAAAATATTTTCTATATAAATATATAAGATCAAAATATGCTAACACAAACAAAATCATACACTTATGAGGATATTAAATCAACAATCACGTTGAATAGTTTTTTGTGAAAAATCTTCTGTTGTTCTGGTCGCCATTTCCTCCGTGTGCAGTCCCTGCTTCATCATCTTATAAACGAGACTAGTGGAATAGATACCGTGTGGGGCCAACTCCCAATTCCACCTGTCCTCCTCTTCACTTTTGAGTTTTAATCTGTCAATGTAAGATACAAACTCAACAAACTCGTTAGCCTCCTGTTCATTAAAAATCTGCGACCACCCCCACACCCATTCCCATCCATTAACCCCCCATCTACCCATTTCTCTTTTTTTTTTTTATGGTTACTGCACCTATACATATTTGGGAATTTTTCCATAAGAGTTATCCCCTCTTCTATCCACCTTTCCTTCCAAAAAAGAGTTTGATTTCCGTTTCCTACTAACTTTTTTATTCCTGCTCTAAGACCTCCACCTATCCCCTGCTCCCTTTCATAAATTTTAACAAGTTCTTTCCACCATACTGACTCACTTAATCCCCTGCCTCTCCTCCCTCTTCTACCACCCCCTCTAAATCTCCATATTTCGATTTCAACACCTTCACCCATAAGCTCTCCCCCTCGTTCAGAAATATCCAAACCCATTTTCCTAGTAAAGCTCTATTAAAAGTGTACAAATCCCTAATTCCCAGCCCCCCTTTATTTTTTTCCTCACAAATTTCTGCCCATTTTATCCAAGGAGTTTTCTTTTTGTTCTCACCTTCCCCCCCACCCCAAAGGAACTCTCTCTAGAGCTTGGTAATATTATTCAACACTCCTTTTGGTAATAAGAAAACTGATAAGTAGTAGGTTGGCATAGCAGCGAGGACCGCTTGAACTAAAGTTATTCTTCCACCCATCAAGATATGACAACTTCCTAATTTTTCCAATTTGCTCCTGATTCGCTGTAGTAGGCTGTCCCAAGAAACTTTCCTGCGATGATTGATACCCACTTTTAATCCCAGAAATTCCAATGGAAGTTTTCCCAGTTTACATCCCAGATAATTGGCCATTTCTGATGTAACTTCATCCCGCATGTGAATCCCGGTAAGACAACATTTATCAAAATTAACTCTTAAACCAGACACCAATTCGAACAATCGAAGCGTATGTTTAATCGAGATAATATCCTCCCATCTACCATTACATAAGAAGAGTGTGTCATTAGCATATTGTAAAAGAGGTACCTTGATTTTTTTTTCTGGCCTATGCACGCTGGTTCTAATGCTCCTGTTTCAATCACTTTCTGTATCATGGTGTTTAAACCTTCTGCAGCAATTAGAATTAGAAATGGTGACAATGGATCGCCTTGTCTCAACCCTTTTTCTAATTTGAATTCTCCCGTGAGACTCCCGTTTACCAAAACCGATGCACTTGCAGTAGAAATGCACTCCATAATCCATTTTCTCCATTTGTGTGAGAAATTCATTGCCGTAGAAATGCACTCCATAATCCATTTTCTCCATTTGTGTGAGAAATTCATTGCCATCATCATCTTGTTTAGGAACGACCAATCCACCGAGTCATAGGCTTTAGCGAAATCTACTCTGAATAACACTCTCACCATTTTTTTCTTCTTTGCTTCATCAATCGCCTCATGTGCCACCAATATTCCATTTAAAATTTGCCTTCCACTAATAAAAGCTGATTGATTTTCAGATATCACTCTTTCCAGTATCTTGGCTAGCCGTTTAGCCATCAATTTTGAAATCATTTTGTATAGACTTCCGATGAGAGAGATGAGCCTGAACTTCTCTAATCTGACTGCCCCTTCCTTTTTTGGTAATAAAATGATGAATGTTGGGTTTATGCCCTTCACCAGTCTCCCGTGGGTGTGGAAGTCTTCCACCATCTTTACAATTTCTCCTCTTAGGGTCTCCCAGTTGTTCTTAAAAAATCCAAAAGTGAATCCGTCCGGGCCGGGCGTCTACGTCGATTCACAATCCCGTACTGCTGCTTTGATTTCTTCCTCGGTGAACCTGGCTGTAAGAAATTTGTTGTCACACTGGTCAAGTTGTTTGATATTCATGTTCTAGCCAAGAGATGGGTGAGTAAATCCCTTAGATTTGAAATGGTTTGCAAAATATTGATTTATCCCCTCTTTTATCTCCTGCATCTTTTCACACCATTTACCATCAATGAACAACCCATTTATTTCATTCCTTTTACGTCTGCTATTTACAGCCATGTGAAACAACTTAGAGTTTATGTCTCCCTCCTTGATCCATTTTAGGGATAAAACAAACGGTGAAAGGAAAAAGTACACCCCTTTAGAACAAATCAAATGAAAGCATATCAAAAAACTCACCAAATGTGGTCAAAGTGGAACAACATGCTCGACGAACAACATCAATTAGATTTATTAGTACAAATAAAAACAAAATTGCAAGTAGATTCAAGGAAAATATTTTCCCACAAAAAAAAATACATCTCGGCTAGTACTCACGAAACGACGAGATAATTTCAATGGTAAAATGACTTCGTGTTTGTACGAGCAATATTGTAACGTACAAAGCACTACCGAATTGAAACTACTTATAGACTGAACTGGACTTTCTAAAAGGACGCATAATGTAGTATGTTATGAATAGGATGCTCTGGAAACCACAACGTACAAAGTACCAATTAATTGAAAAGACGTTTGGAATGAACTACACTTTCTAAGTGGAGTGCAAAATGTAGTATGCTCTAGAAACCACAATGTACAAAGTCCCAACGAGCTGAAACGACGTTTGGACTGAGTTGCACTTACTTAATGGATGTAGAATGCAATGTGCTATGAACATTATGCTCTGGACGTTCAGAATGTCCAGGTTTGTGTAATTTAAACAACCACTATACTTTGGACTGGACTGAATATACCCATTGGTCCAAATTCAATTAGGCTTCTATTTGTTGGACTGGATTAATGGTAAATGGGCCGAGCCCATTTTTCGATGTCTATGTATCTGGACATCTCAGACATCAAGGTTCGTGTAATTCAAACAACCACTCCACTTTTGACATGGACTAACTATACCCGTTGGGCCAATCCAATTCTATTGGGCTTCTAGTTATTGGATTGGAGTAATGGTAAATAGGTCGAGCCAATTTTTTGACGTCTATGTATCTGGACATCCCAGATGTTCAGGTTTGTGTAGTTTAAAAAATCACTCAACTTTTGACTGGACTGACTATACATGTTGAGCCAATTTGACCCGATTGGACTTCCATCTATTGGACTAAAATAATGGTAAATGGGTCGACTCCATTTTCCGTGCTCCAAAAAGATAGATGTGGGCTCCCAGACCCATGTCCGAAAACCCTAATTTCCAAGACTCACAGGCGTGGCTCGGCATGAGCGCGTGTGTGTGGTTTATAAGATTGCTCCTTAGCCACCATAATTTGAACTACTTCAACTAACTCATATTAATAAGGTGTAGATTAACAATACACCTATTAACCAATGTAAGATATATATAATCACTACACTAATATCATATTAACGCCCCCTCCCCCCGCGCACGCGCAAGTGGACAGTGGGATTGGTCCCATAAATTAGTCGTTCCTTGGACCAGATACCGATGCATAAAAAACTAATATCAAATTAACACTTTAATCCATATAGTTTCAGATTTTAAATACACCATGATCTTCTACTTCAAAATTAGAACGACAATAAAAGATATGATGTATTAAAGAAAAAGAAAAATAGAATTTGAAACCATAAGCTCACAATTCGAGCTAGAGGCCGGAGTGCCGTTAAAACCTTGCGTGTGAAAATCCTACTTAGGGACAAAACCCGAGGTCAAGGTAAAGAGGTGCTCTCCTCTAAACATCAATGTCTAAAATAAATGATGACCAATAAAGCAAGTTGTAAGCAAGTTAAAAATGTTCTATGACAACACATCATTCGGTGTCATCCAACATATCCGACCAACGTTTGTGAAGGACCACTCTCACGACCTCTAAAGAGCCAGAGTCGGCTGAACCAGGCCTACTTGAACCAATGACAAAGGGTTCGTTGGTTGTTTCTCTAAGTGATCCATTATCCAGTTACACCTCCCCTTGATGGGAGATCGAAGGGGAGCATAATGTTCAATGATGTGATTCGGGGTGTCCTCGGCCAATGCCCCAAAAGTGTTCCTCAAAGGAACAAATGTGACAGTAACCAAAGCCGACTTAGAACGTTCTTATGTCGCTTTAATTTTTTAAAAATTATATTTAAAGCTATCAAAAAATTCAAATTATGTGCATAATGAAAAAACATTTTTTTTTTATTCTAGGCGAATACGATATTGATTTTTTTCGTAGAACATGATTGGTTACTATCACTCCAATTTATAGGCCTTTTATTCGTTAGTTCTGGTATAGCCCAGAAATTGTGATGTTGGGGTCTTGGGTAGAGACTAACGATATTTTAATACTCCCCCGTCTAAAAAAGATAGTCCACAATTTCTTTTTTGTTTGTCTCATATTATAGTCCACTTTCTTTTTATTTCAACATTTTTGTCTAAAACACCCCTATATAATGATGGTTAGGATTAGCCATTCTCCAACATTTTTAATATAGTCAATTTAGTTTTTTGTGAAGAATGCAAGACTCGATATATCCAATGCACATAGAGAATATAATCATTCCTTGTACTCCATTAATAAAGGGGTTTTATCTGGACAATACTCTACCTTTTCATGAATTGAAAAGGTGTAAATCACCATACAATAGCAATTCCACATTATTCAATTCATTGGAGTACCAATTAACCATACACATCGCATTAGACATGAAATTTAAACAAATAAAGATATCCCAACAAATAATTCACGGTAAGTTTCTTAAAGCCTCTCTTCCTTCGTTGAAAACACTAAAATCACACCCAATGTTCTCCGGTAATTCTCCTCTCTTCATTAACTTTTGTTTTCCCATGCGTGGAATCTTGTAATTATTACCCCCAAAAAAAATCATTACTTCAACCATGCACGATTGAAATGTTATAAAAACATTGTTTAAATCTTCAGTCGGGAATGTATCATACGCAGTTTTGTACAACAAAAATAAATTCATCAATATGAATACGATCATGCATGTTAATAAACATAGGTTGAGATGTAATTGTACCTTCACTGATCATTGACAAGCAAAATTGGAGTCGTGCTTTCTTATTCGCATCGGTCAAATATGGTTTAAGAGCAGTTGAATGTTGTCGAATACTTCCTTCCTTGATCCTTCTATGAAGAGTTAATTTATTTGCTTCCAACTTTTTTGCCAAAGATCTTTTGTTGGTTCGAAATCGAAGGAGAATATTTTTAATCTATTCCAAATCTATTTGGACCTTCATGCGACCAACCCTCTACATCGATATATAGGGCATGTTTGCTTCATGGGTCGGGATAAGATGAGTTTAGATGTGGTGGGTTGACTAAATAAACTCAGGGGAGGTTAGATAAAACTCAAAGGGAGACTAGGTTATCTAAACCCATGGTATCTAGTTTATAAAAATCGGATCAAATTATAAACTCGGGTCAAGATGTTTAAAGTTATGAGAAACCAAACATGAGAGAAAATGAGTTTACATATCAAACCAATCACTAAACCCTCTAAACCCATGAAGCAAACATACCCATAATGTTGAAAGAATCCTAGTATGCTTCCAAGATAAATTGCTACGAACTATACTCAACATTATTGAATCAAAGTGACATATATTTTAAAATATATACTAATTTTGCCTACAGTATATAAAAAAATGTCCACACAAAATAGTAAAAATAAAATCTTTCAAAAACATTTTAATTATGTCTATGAATAAAATTATTCCCAACAATCATTATGGTTGGATTTTTTCAGTGTAGGTGGTAAATTTAAAACTGTCGACTCCTATAACCTTGTTGGGTCTATATAAAATAATAAAGATATGCCATCGATAATACATTAATGCTGATTTCTTATTCCACTTTAGTGTTTTAATTTATATCGTATATATTTCACTAGTTTTAATATATAAATTAATGACGTTAAAATTATTATTAATGACGCACCATGATCTTGACGGTGCTACAGACCACAAGCTCCACCAAAAGTATGATTGAAAGCATTATTGAAAACGATGTCTCTATATATATGATCACACATATGAAATTAGAAATAATACTATTGTTAAAATTTATTATATTATTATATATTTATATTATTGAAATCTATTATATAATTATTTTTATTTTTGAGATTTTTATATTAATATTTATTATTTATACTAAAATTATTATTAATGACGCACCATCATCTTGACTGTGCTATAGACCACAAGCTCCACCAAAAGCACGATTGAAAGCATTATTAGAAACAATGTGTCTAGGGATTTTCTTAGGATAGTTTTTGTGTCGCCTGGACTATTAATAGTTCGGATGTCAAATTGTATTGCTCTGTGTCGCTCTAACTTGATACCTGTTGTCTTTTTTTAATATTTTAAAATAATTATTTAAATTTTATTTTATTATTTACTATTTTATCCTTCATTAAAATTAATAATAATAATATTTAAATTAAAAGAACGTAATATTAAATTTTTTTAACGGAATTAGATTATTATTTTATTTATATTTTATCTGCTGCTCATTTAATTAGTTCACCCTCAAATAATTTTGTACTACGGTTATTTGCACCCGCTCATTTTATGAGTTCACCCCAAATCATTTTTTAACCATGGTTATCTGCAATCATAAGTTCACCCCAAAATTATTTTTTTACCACGTTTATCTGTACCGGCTCATTTTATAAGTTCACCCAAAAAGATTTTTTTTTTAAATAATTACATTTTAAGGACTATATTATCCTTTTATTAAATGAGTTCACCCAACAATCATTTTTCTTACTACAGTTATCTGCACCGCTCATTTTCTGAGTTCACCCCCAAATCATTTTTCTATCACGGTGCACCCACTCATTTTATGAGTTCACTCCTAAATTATTTTTTACCACGTTTATCTGCACCCCTCATTTTATGAGTTCACCCAAAAATATTTTTTAAAATATAATTACATTTAAAAGAATATATTATCCTTTCATTAATTTACACAAAATATAATAAAATCAATCTTAATTTGTATATTTACAATCTGAAGTCGAGTCATTACCAAGTTACCGTCGATTCACCATCAAGTCACCCATATTTTTAGAAAAAAATCGTAAAACATAATTAAAAAAAAAACTATCGAAATTAGCCACAAATCTTGATTTTTTTTTCGTTTTAATTTTTCTTCCCATTTCTCTTTTTCTCCCATTTTCAGTTTTTATTTCAAAATTTCAATTTCTTCGGTTTTTTCCTTTTACTTTTTTTTCCTGCCTTTATTTTCCTTTTTTTTCCCATTGTTTTTGGTATTATTGAATACAATTAGATGTGTGAAATTATTTGTTATTGTATAAAATATTACTAACTAATATGCATGTTATTATTGATTATTATTCGTGGTATTACTAATAATTATTTTTTGTATTATTGAATATAATTAAATGTTTGAAATTATTTATTATTAAATAAGATATTACTAATTACTGTTAATGGTATTTATTCTTTATTGTGTTACCGACTATAATAAAATTATACATATAATATTATTTTGTATTAAAATTAAAATAAATACACATAAAAATAGAAAATAAAGGCAGGAAAATTAAAAAAAAATGTAAAATGAAAAAAAAACGAAGAAATTAGAAGTTTGGAATAAAAACTTAAAATGGGAAGAAAGGAAAAGAGGAGAAGGGAAGAAAAATAAAAAAGAAAAAAAATCGAGATTTGTATATAATTTCGATAGTTTTTTTTTTTTTTTTTAAATTATGTTTTACGATTTTTTTTTCTAAAAATATGGATGACTTGGTGGTAGACATGCGCAAAATCGAACCGCCAAACCGCCGGTTACGGTTTACAAACCGAACCGTAACCGAAAAATGGTAGTTCGGTTACTGTTTGACATTTTGACAAACCGCAAACCGTCGGTTTTGGTGGTTAACCAGCGATTTGGCGGTTTCTATAAAAAAACATTTTTTTTTTTTAATACACAATTCTTCTATTTTTAATGTATAAATTTAAGTTATGTAATTTTTTATTCAATTCTGGTAATGTATTTTCTAAAAAATGAGTTAAAACGAACGGAAACAGAGTGAAAACGAGCGAAAACGGAGATAATATTAAAAAAATAAAAATTAAAACCGCCAAATCGGCGGTTTGATTACGATTCGCCATTTTCGAAAACCGTAACCGCTAGTTTCTAACCGAAATCGGTGGTTTTCAACCGACGAACATGTCTACTTGGTGGTGAATCGACGGTAACTCGGCAATGACTCGACTACCGATTGTAAATTTACAAATTAAGGTTGGTTTTATTATATTTTGTGTAAATTAATAAAAGGATAATATAGTCTTTTAAATGTAATTATTTTTTAAATTTTTTTTTGGGGTGAACTCATAAAATGAGGGGTGTAGATAACTGTGGTAAAAAAATAATTTGGGGTGAACTCGTAAAATGAGCAGGTGCAGATAACGACGATAAAAAATTATTTGGGGTGAACTCATAAAATGAGTGGGTGCAAATAACTGTGGTAAAAAAATAATTTGGGTATGAACTCGTAAAATGAGCGGGTGTAGATAATCGCGATAAAATAAATTATTCGAAAGTGAAATCATAAAATGAGTGGGTGCGTATAACCGTAATAAAAAATGATTTTTGGGTGAACTCATTAAATGATCGGGTGCAAATAAAATATAAATAAATAATTAAAATTGGTGTGTATCGGTCAATTATCACCTTAAATATATATAATAAATTTAAAATTAGATTATTATTTCTTAAAACTCAAAAATATAATTTTGGAACGATATATGAAAATTAAAATAAAGATTATATATTATTATTAAGTTTTTTATTAATTATGTGAGGATAAATTTGTAATTTTATAATTATGTATTTAAAATTTTAAAATTAATTTAAAAGTGCGATAGGGCGACAAAAAATGATAATAAGTACAATGCAAGGCGATGGATTCTGCGACGCCAAGTGCAACAGGTAGCAGGTCATCAAATATAAGTCATTAGATTTCAGATCTGATGGCTCAAATTAATGTACTGTTGATAGTTTTGGCGACACTGGACTATCCTTAGAAGACCCCATGTGTCTATATATATGATCACACATATGAAATTAGAAATAATACTATTTTTAAAATTTATTATATTATTATATATTAATATTGTTGAAATTTATTATATTATTAATTAATTTTATTTTTGAGATTTTTATATTACGGAGTAATATTTATTATTTATAGTAAAATTATTTATAATTTTTTTTAAAAGAAATGAGAATTAAATTGAAATCAGTGAATGAAATCATGATTCAATTTAATTAATTAAGAGTTATGGAAAAAAGAGAACTTATGTGCAATATTTTATATGTAATATTCTTCTATTTAAGGAAGGGGAAGAAAGATTTGTTGGTTGCGTTCGGATCGAATGAATTTTCTCACAAAATTTGAACAAGATAAACTTAAAATTTGCTTTCAGGCGTGTGTTACTATAAGAAAAAATGTCTGTTACAGTAAAGATAAATATGTGTTATTTATTCTAAAAATACATGTATTTACCCTTATGGTAATACACACCTAAAACGAGTTTTTATATTTGTGTTGCATGATTTTTTTTTTTAACACAATTTTTTTTCTATCACTTCCCTTATTTGACTCGCGACTTTTTCTATTATTTTCTTAAAACAGAGTCTAAAGATTTTTTTAATGCACGACTCATGAGTTTAAATTACATTTATTTTACACATTAATTCTTTTATTTACCCACTAACCATTGCTCATTTTTCTTTACTAATTAATAAATTTGATGGGATGATGTTACAAGAAAGTTTCTCAATACAACATTCTGAATCACGGTATATTTGAAATTTAGAAATATGATTCTCTCAAAGTATCGTGCGATTCGTGCCGATTCAAAAAAATTTAAGTGTAAACAGTTTTTTTATACAGAGCTTTCTCTAAATTCAATTGAAGCCTCGCGGGTAAATTATATGATTAGTCTATCTAATTAGTTGTTCTTTAAATTGAATACTCGAGACATAATACCAGCATATTTTCTACCAAATATGAAGTTCATTTGTAACCAAAATTGACCTGATCGATTTTCATTCTACTAAATTTTTAACATGTGTCGGTGTCGTCTTTATTTTTATACATCGTTGATAATTTTTGGACATAACACACATGTTAATAATTAAACTAAATAGTGAAACATAAAGTAAAACACTAAAACTAACACAGGTAATCCCATGTCGTAAGTTAAAATGTACTACTCCACTGTCCCATGAAAAATTTGCACACTTTCAAAAATCAAAATATACACATATTTATCCATATATCATTACTTTCATACACTTAATCTACATTTTTCTTTACTTTATTTATAAAATATTACAAAATTACCTTTAAAAACTCTACTTATTACACTTTTTTATTAAAAGGTGTGCAATTCCAAGTTGTAAATTCTCTTGGAACAAAGGAGTATATATTATACTCCCTCCGTTCCACAAAGATAGCTACATATTCCTTTTTTGGATGTTCCAAATTATAGCTACATTTCCTCTTTTACTTTAGTATTAAATGATTTATTGTCAATTTTACCCCTAATTAATAAGAGTAATTAATGCTTAACAGACTTTGGATTATGAGATTTCAAGGACAAAATTGGTATATTAGCTAAACTTGACTACATTTATTGATTTTTCTTAATCTTTGTGTAAAGTCAAATGTAGCTATCTTAGAGTTGAAGGACTAATATTAGGAAGTCGCATTCATGTGAGTGCGACTACTGTATTAAAACTGACCCTCCAAACTGTGTTCGATCAGTTTTGACGGTGGAATCTTTGTAGACATGTCGTGTTTTAGAACAGATCACAATATGTGCGTCATTTTTCAAGGGAAAGGGATCGAGGCTATGGGAAAAGAATTCAAAAAGTAAAGAAATTTAAAAAACAGAATATATATAGCTTGCTTGATATAGACTCTCACGATTTCTATTCATTTGACACCCATTAATTTGAGTGGTCCTATATATATTTATGATATTAATTAATTACACGAATGATATATTTTGAGTATGTATCTGAGGTGGTATCATTCACATTTCAAACTACCCTACCTACCTTTAATTATTCCTTCCAACCGACATTTAAAACGTGAGATTCTCACTAGATGGAGAATTGCGACGATCTCGAACTTATAGGGAGATGGAAAAATAATTCATCTATATATAAATTTTCTAACATAGAACTTCGAAAGTCCTCGCCATTTAGGTTTAGCGAGAATTTAAACCGTCACCATTTTGCTTCTCGTCATTGTTCGGCGAGTATCTGCTTGTCACTTGAGTCAACACTATATTCATTTATGTACGAAATTCCTCGTATTTATTCAATATTCAAGTAATTTCTATTTTTGGAGGAGGAGAGAGTCAACCTAGTAGTGCAAGGCTTTACGAACGCGTGCCCATGTCGATTTGTCTACACAAGTCAACATTTATGATTTTTTTTCCTTAATATATGTATCATATATGTCATGTTTTTTTACACATTTAGAAATTCATTTAATTTAAATACTAACAATAAAACTAAGATAACACAAACACAGTACATATATATTCTAAAATTAAGCACAAGATTCGAACTCTAGGGCGCGCACCCATGCCGTTTATGCAAGGCGGTTCATTCGTTTATCAATGCTTTTTTCAATATATAAAATAAAATTTGACATAGTACTCTCATGGATGGAGGGAGTATAAAATCTGGACGAATGAAAGTAATCTATAAATTACAAAAGAGAGAGATATCTTAAAAAGTTGTATTTTTTTAGAACTTAAGCAAAAGTTTTGCATGAAAGTGAAATTTCAAATAAACTTTAATAATTTGATGTTCATATATTCCACCAACTTAGATATTTTGATGTCCATATTAAAAGTTAGAACGGTTCCTTCATCTAGTCATGATGTAACGAGCATTTACATTAGTTACAATCAAGTCATTTTAGCCTTCGACCCGTACCCATCATATATTCCCTCCATTTCTTCCAAATGTTTATAATTTTTTTTTTTATTAATTTGATAAAATTTACTATATCTTCATTTTTTCATTCTCATCTCTTTTTATATTATCTTTTTTTTACACTCCCTATATTTTTTTATAACTCTTTAAATACCTCAACTAATCATTGCACATAATATTTATACTATTTTTTAATTTTTGTGCAAAAATAACGAGAGTAAACTTATCTAAGAGACAAAAGAGTATGACTGTATATATGAGTTCTTATAAAATCCAATGCTAGTAATAGTAGAAACTCTATAAATTAATAATGTTGGGACCATCAAAATTTATTAATTAAAAGAGTTATTAATTTATCTATAAATTAATAATTATTAATTTATATATTAATTAATATTTTATTAATTTATAAAATCACTCTTTCAAACTTTCACTTGTAATTATTTATTGTATATCAAATGAAGGGCCTAACATAAAAGAATTCTTCAATCTTCCACATTATTATACTTCGTGTGTTCATTGTATCACTTTATGAACATTAAAAAATATTTTCAATATAAATATATAAGATCAAAATATGTTAACACAAACAAATCATACACACAACATGACTTTTCATCTTACAGGTGTAAAAAAAAAATAACAATGACCGACGAAATTCGTAAAGCATAGTGCAAGCACAACAAGGATAATCCAAGTCTCACTAAAAAACAATTGCAAGAATGGATTTTTAGTAAATATTGTTGAGTTATGAGAAAATGACACCAGAAGTTCTTACAGTGATAAGGAAAATTAGAGATGAGATTTAAGGTGAAATTGATTTCAACAATAAACAAAAGACAATTGAGTCATTTTTTAAGAAACATTCATAAATCATTCATGTAATAAGTAGTATATAAGGAATTATTAATTTATATTTTATTTGGGGTCTATAGAAATTACAAAAAATGTATTATCTTATAATTTTAGTGAGTTTATTAATTTAGAACGCTATCCCCGAGTTGGGACCAACCAAAAATATTATCTTAGAGAGTTTATTAATTTATCGAGTATTAATTTATATAAAGAGTTTCTACTGTACTTAGGTTTCTTTATTTGGGGTGCCTTTACCTTAGTGTGTATCGATTGTGTAGCTCACACTTATTCCTCGCCACAAATCAGATTTACACTTTTTTTTTTTTTTTACATTAATTTATTTTTATAACAACTCTTACCTATAAAATTCTCACTTTTTTACACAAATACTTTTATTTTATCACTTTAATAAAATTAAAAGGACATCAATAATTAATCTTACTTCTATCACATTTTCTTAATTTTTGTGAAGATAGATTTGGGATGGGGAGTATAATTAATTTATGATATTCAAAGTTATGAGGTTTACCTTAAATGTTAAAAGTGATATTCCTACTTTATAATTGAAAGTGATAGTTTTTTTCACCATAAAACATATGCATTTCGTGAAACAGTATAAATCTAAAAGAATAGTACTATTAATAATTTTCAAGTCTTGAGCATTGCCCTTGTGTGTTGCCATTAATGTATGTCAACATAATGTTGAAATTGATATAAAGATGTTCATAGCTTTCAAGGAGGGACATAGAGAGACATAACATGCATGTACATTAATTGGGGGAGGGGCTCACCTCACTCACGCACGCACAGGAGTCCTATGTAAAGGGAGCTCGATCTTGAATTATAGTATATAAGAAACACATATACTTGTGTGTAATTCAAAGCTAGACCTACTCGATCTCACTTTTACACATGATCCTTCTATATTGGAATACGGGAGGGGATCTTAATCTCATTAATTGTGCTACACAATTTTGAAAGTTGTTATTTTTTTGGCATTTTTTATATGCAATTGACTGATTGAGTGCATATACACCATTGAATTCTAAATGATTCAATTGAATTTTTAATCCACATACACATTTTTAGTCCATAAAATTGAGTGCATACAAAAATGACTTTTTTTTCTTCTCTTCTTTGTAATCTTAATTGCACGTTTCATATTATATCTTACTAACCCGGCCACATGGAGAATATAAAAATAATCAGTGGAGCCATTTAATTAAAATAAAATCTTACTAACCCACATGGAGTATATTATAGAGAAAATAAACATAACAATTAAAATTCATTAGTTGAAATATCTCAGGCTTTTCAAACAATTAAGTTCACCATACAAGTTTATTTCTCTCTTGATTTTCTAACTATTACACGTACGAGTTGGAAGTTTATTCAATGTACACAGTAAGTAACATTGGATTCTAGCTCTTATAAAGAAATGCATGAAAGCATCTAGAAATTAAAATAAAAAAGCAAAGGGAAACATAGTTTTTGCCACATTAGGAAAGTCTACAAAGTCAACACTGAGATCCCAAGATCTTGACAATCCTAGTAAGAATCAAAAACCATATTATGGTGAAAATTTCTCAAAAAGTGCCAATCTATTATCACCCAATCTTGAATTGTATGCTGATTTCTTGTATTCAGACCAAGTGAATTCCCTGTAAAAACTCTCTTCTTCCATTAATGAAACAATCTTTTGACTCAAAGGTGGCCCTCCAAAATAAATCATTGACACTCTTGATTGCAAGCCATCAACCAACACTCTATGCTTCACACTCCTTAACCTTCCATTCGTCATCACCTACAACAAACGTAACGTACGTCGACCATCATTTATTCCAATTCCGTACCATTACGACAAACTTTCATTCGATTTCTTAAGTCTCTCATTATAATAACTTTTCTAATTAAAATTTTTTAATGACAGAAATCTGACCTTTTAATTGACAGGTCTCATAACTAATTCTTATTTTTCGTCAATTTTCTTGCAATGATTCATTTAAAAATATAAAAGTTTAAAGGGTAAAATGGGAAGATAGCACGAAAAAAATGTCTTCGAAAATTTGTTCAAATCTATTTTTGTGACATACTCCCTCTATCAATATAAAATGTGTCTGTTTTCTTTTTTGAATTGTTCAGATAAAGTGTGTTTATTTCATTTAAAAAAAAATATACCCAACAATCATCACCCCATTTACTTTATCTTCCCTCTATTTTACTTTATTCATAAATAACAATACTTCCTCCGTTTCAAGATTACTTTTGTTAAGAAACCTGTAATGATATAAGTAGAGTTTTGAGAGAGTAATTTTGTAAATTTTTATGTATAAAGTTTCAAGATTACTTTTGTTAAGAAACCTGTAATGATATAAGTAGAGTTTTGAGAGAGTAATTTTGTAAATTTTTATGTATAAAGTAAAGAAATGATCAGTTGATTTATGTGTATGTCTGGCTGACAAATTTTGTAAAATTAAAAATATTATGAGGGTAAAGTTTATAAAGAGTTTTCCATTTCAAGGGGTGTGAAAATAATTGTGGTTGACGGAAAGAGCAATATATAATTAGAATTACCTCCAAAGAATCTCCAACGTTGAAGTAGAAGGAGGTGGGATCAGGTGGAACGGACATCCATTTACCATTTTTAAGACAAATTTGAAGGCCCGCGATGTTGTTGGATCTTGCAACCGATATAATCTGCGGGTCCGTATGTTCTCCGAATCCGATCAAATTTCCACCGGTACTCAATGCATGAAGATCCGGGCATGGCGGATAGTGATTTACCCTAAAACACGAATCGCTTTTCTCCTCATCTTTAATCATTTTACTTACAACTTCTTTTGGCCTGATTTTCAGCTCATCACAAATCATTTCCAGGACTTTACATGTCATGTTTCTTACGATACATACATACTCATTCACCAAACACCTGTAAAACAAATGATGAAATTCGAAATAATTTAATTGTTTTCATGGGATTTTGAAATTCTAATGACTTTTATATATAATTTATAGGTGTTTATATAGGGTTATAGGTATTTATTATAAGATTTATAAATTTTAAAGTAAAACTTGGGTTTAATTTCAAAATCTCAAAATTCCAATTTTACATTTCAAAACCAACATCCCCTTAGTTTAGGACTGTGATACCATGTTAAACGATCCGGGGTCTCACTATTCACACTTTTTGAATAAAAATTAGCAAAAGTAATACTCTAAAAAGTTTCACTACAAGAAAGAAATCCTCTCATTAATTATAATTTCTTTTATTAATGTTAAAAGCTGTGGTTAACTTTTTAGCAAGAAAAGTTATAATGATAGGATATGTGTTTTACCGGAGAGTTTGTGAAATTCCGGGGAAATTTGAATTTGAATTGGAATTGGTGGAGAAGAGGAGATATTCGAGCCAGCCCTTATCGCCGTTGGACCCGATTTTCCTGTTGCCATAACCAAACGGGCTAGGAGGGCCCGAATTTTGCTTTTCTTGATTGGGCGATTTGAAGAAGTTTAAAGCTTCGGATTCCAACAAGGTAATGAACTCCATTGAAACTCCATGGTTCACGAGCTTGAAGAATCCAAACTCTTTGCACGCTTCTACCATGAGCTTTTGAGCATCACCGCCGCCGGAAAAATCTACCACCGGAATTCCGGTGAAAATGTCGGCGGTGGATTTGCATGTTTGGAAGTGGGATAGATCATCAACAATTGGTTGAGATAAAACCACCATTTTAGAGAGAGAGAGAGAGAGAATTAAGGTGTGGATGATTTTGTGAGGAGGCTTGGGAATTTATACCATGAGGTAGTGAAAAAAAGCAAACGAACTTATACATTAGAAGATACTAGTATTTGAATCATACCTCCTTTAGAATATACTCTCTTTCAAGACAAGTTTTGGCCACGAAAACTATAAAAAAGAAAAAGAAAGAAAGAGGGTTGGAGAGTCCTTTCAAAAGCTTTTACTCGGGTCTACCGTCTATTTAACGATTTTTTACTAAATGTCTTTTATTTATTTTTTTACTTTCTTAGGTACCCGTCGAAATCCGACCGATCACACTTTTTCAAGTAAAATCGACACTCTGAGTAAAACACATGTCTTTGCCACAATGTAAAACATTTTTTGGTAAAATTCTCATTTAAAAGCTTGAAAATGCATTTTTATATTTTTCAGAATTATTTTTGCAAGTTGTAATTTTTTCAGGGACCTCTTTACAATTTTTAATTTTGTTAAATTAGAGTTTCATATTTATTGTTAGATAAAATATTTCCACTGGGCGACGTCAATTACTCCAACTATTGATTTTCGATTTCTACAATTTTGTTAAAAGTATTATGATAAAAATTTGTATGAGATAATTTTATACGTTAAACTTAATCATCACATATATATTATTGTGTAATGTGAATTTTATAATATATTTGAATATTATTTTAAATAAAAAATTAAATATTAATATTAAACTTTTCGTCCACTGTTTCAAACTTCGGCGACCATTGTATTTTACAAAAGAAGACAGGGACTGAACAGTGACGTTACGAGCAAAGTTGAAAGCTTCTTGAAACTCACAAAATTCTGCCATCACCGCAAAAATAATGTGATGAATGAAAGAATTTAACATACACAATTGCTTTAAAAAGAAAGAGCAATAATTAATATTCTTTCACCTCCGCCTCCATTTATAAAATTTCTTTCCTCCGCCTATATAATTTAATTTCTTTTTTTAACCATAGTAGTCCACAAAAATTAGTCTCATAACTATCACCCTTCAACCATCCCTTAATTACTCAAATTGTCATCAATTTTATTTACAATGACCCCCACAATATCCTACAATACCCTTACTTTATGTACTCTATCTACCATTTTCTTAGAACACGTGTCCCACTCCAATGGACTACATTGGACGGAGAGAGGGAGTAGTATAAGTTTCTCATATCCTTTAATTTTAACAAGTATTGTACTGTTTTTTTTTTCTTGTTACACTTTATTTATTTATTCGGAAAATATCATTTTGTTATTTTTTTTTTCTCGTTACACTTTATTTATTTATTCGGAAAATATCATTTTGTCACTTAACTTTACCACTTTTCAGATTTGTTGTTAGTAAAGAAAAAGTTTTTAGCGCTACACAATCCAGAAAAGAGTAGTAGTGGGTTCATCCTAAAGAAAAGCAAGTGAGTATTTATAATTATTGTATTTACTGTAGTTGAAAATTATTCAGATTTTTCAAACTTTTTCAACAATATTTCAATGGTTTTCATATTAAATTTGTATAATGATTGAGAATATAAACTTATTTCAATGTAGTTAATTATTAGTAGAATTTATTTCCCCATTTATAATTATTCGTACATGATCATCTACTAACATTCGTGGTGAATATTAATGGTAAAGATCTCTCTAAAATTATCGATTCATATTAAGAATATTTCAGAAACTTTCTTTTTCTTATTTCTTTTCTTTTTTATTCTAGATATTTTATTTTATTATTATTCCAAATTCCTCATACATGCTCAACAAGAATTTTGTATTTCTTAGCCACACACCAATACTATTAATTGAAAATAAATTCAGTAAAAAATTGAAAAAAAATTGAGGGGTTAGGGTTTAGGGTTTAAAATGGGAGAAATGATGTCAAAAAAGAATTAGCGCTCAAAACCTTAATAATAACTGACGGATCAATTTATTTTGATAGTGATTACCAAATCTGAAAAATGATAAAGTTCAGTGATAAAAGTGATATTTTCTCTATTTTTTTATATCTTTCTCTCTCTTAATCACATTATTTGTATTATATTAATTATTTCCTCCGTTTCAATTTAGATTGTGCATGGTTAAAAATTGATGTCCCAATTTAGATTGTGCATTTCCTTATCACTATAAATTACACCCTTCAAACATTTCAAAATTGCAAAATCCCCTTATATACTAATAGGAAGTTTAAATTGATGATGTGTCATTTTGTGGTTAATTTGACTTATGTGTCATTTTGTGGTTGATTTGGCTTATGTGTCAAAATTTAATGAAGTTGTTAATTTTAAAAAAAGGTAATTGCAAATTAAATCACGACATTTCGCTCATTTGCAATCTAATCTAAACCTTAAAAGAATTGCAAATAAATCACAAACTTTAAATATTATTGCAAATTAGACTTCTTACAAGTTTACTTTGTCCCTAAATCATAACTTTTGATATTTGGTTTGATTGAAAAACAATATTGTTTTATTAAGGTATTGTTATGTCATTAAGAAGTCTAAATTATGTTAGATTCGAACACAATTAAAATCGTCAAAAAGACTAAATTGCAACTATATTTAAAGTTTGTGATTTATTTGCAATTACCTTAAAGTTTAGATTAGATTGCAAATGAGGAAAAGGTTATGATTTAATTTGCAATTAACTAAAATATTTATTTATTTAATTGTGTAATGGTTGATATGGAATGTTTACTTACAATTTATTAAAAGTTATTTTAATATTATTTAAATTATTTGTTTCCGAACTTTTATAATTTTTTTAAAAGTTATTTTCATATTTATTAAATGTAAGGTGTTGTGATTGATATTGAAGGTTGACTTACAATTTATTAAGAAATATTTTATATTACTTAAATTGTTTGTTTCCGAAATTTTATAATTTTTTTTAAAAGTTGTTTTCATATTTATTAAATTTCAATGTCACATTTCGTTTGATTCTCACAAATTTTCAATTTTTTTTTTTATATAATTAACTAACATAACATAAGTGTAATTATTTTGTATAATTCAAAATATTATGTTCATTAAACTTTTATATTATAATACAACGTTATAATAAATATAATTAAAAAAAATGTTAAATTTTTTTAACAAAATAATTATAATTCTGCGAAATCATTTTTTAAAAAATATGAAAAATTAAATTAAGTAAATAAATAAAAATTTATTATTAAATATTTAAAAATATATTTAAAATTCGTGTAATACACGGGTTCTACACTAGTTCTTGTATGTTTTCGAGTACACCATGTACTCTAATCCATTTTATATTTCAGCCCAGCCCAATTTGCTTACCCAGCCCATTTCCCCCAAATTCCAAAACCCTATCTATTCATCTTGCTTCATTTTATACGACATTAATTTCCTGGAGAAACGAATTCTCCCCGCCCTCGACAAATTAGGCAAAACCTTCTTCCTCCACAACCTCCTCTCCTCCCATGGCGTCCACTCCATCGTGCTCAGTTCAACGTCCCTTCCCTCTTCCACGACTACCGCATCTCCAGCCAGAACGACAACAAAATCGCCTTCTCAATCGATAAATTTATATTCTTCTGTGCTTCTTATTTTCCTTTCCCCTTTTCATCATCACTAAAAACCTTAGAACACAGCGTAAGGAATTAGGACAAAAAAAAAAAAAGAATTTGATTATCATACACACAGAGATATCTGAGTTAGGGGGACACCTTGGAATTTCCTGGAAAAGGTCGAGCTCTGCATCGTGAGGCCCAAACTGATCGCCGTCCGCCGAGGCCTCGATCACTTGTCCGAATTCTTGGAAGCTCTCCGGAGTTGCTTCAATTGCCTTCAGCACTATGTTTGATCACTATGTTTGAACACGTCAACTGTGATATTGGACCCTGCAATATCTAAAACAAAAGGAAAGGGAAAGAGAATAAAGGGTGCACTTGAGAAAGGATAGAGAAAAAATAACAATTCTTGTTGGTTTAAATGAATTTGGCTCAATTACTCCCAATTTACGTTTGTTTTAGATTATACTTGTTACTGATAATTTTTGTTTTCAGCAAAAATGCAACATTGTATTACTAAGTGCTGGTAATTTTTTTTTATTAGTTCAACTTGCACTTTTTGGACTATAATGATACACCTTTTGGTTATTAGTTCTTGCACTTTTATAATCTAGATAAACTGTTGCCATTTTTTTTATATAGTTATTAATTTTACACAATTTATTATTTAAAATCTTGCACTTTTATGTCTATTATCATATACGTTTTGCTTATTAGTGTTTGTACTTTTATAATCTAGATAAATTGATGCTAAATTTTTAATGATATTAATTTCACACATTTAATTATTTAAGCTTGCACTTTTATGACTATTAAAGGTATACGTTTTGGTTATTAGTACTTACACTTTTATAATCTAAATAAACTGTTCCTAATTTTTTTTAAATGTTATTAATTTCACACATTTTTTTATTTATTCTTGCACTTTTATGACAATTAAAATACACCTTTTGGTTATTAATAATTGCACTTTTATAATCTACATAAATTGTTCCTAATTTTTTTGAAAAACATTGTTATTAATTTGACACATTTTATTATTTAAACTTGCACTTTTATGACTATCAATGATATACATTTTGGTTATTAGTCTTGCACTTTTATAATCTGGATAAACTGTTCCTAATTTTTTTAAAAAATTGTTATTAATTTCACACATTTCATTATTTAATCTTGCACTTTTATGACTGGTACACATTTTGGTTATTAGTCTTGCACTTTTATAATCTATATAAACGAGTGTTAAAATATTTATTAGGTGCGAAAATAAAAAAAACAGGTGATAAAATAAAATTCAAAATTTGATGTAAGTGGGAATCGAACATTTTGGTTATTAGTCTTGCACTTTTATAATCTATATAAACGAGTGCTAAAATATTCATTAGGTGCGAAAATAAAAAAAACAGGTGATAAAATAAAATTCAAAATTTGATGTAAGTGGGAATCGAACGCGTGACCTTATGGTAAAAAACTCAAGTAGCGACCACTAGGCTATAACAACTAGTTAGAATATGAGCGTGCAATATATTATTTATTGTTGGGATATGAATCCTAGAACAAGTCCTAAATGATGAATAAAAGATAAAAGATAAAGTTTTGATAAGCCAAAAGAAGACTTGAATATTTTCTAAGTATTGACTGATCTAGTCTAGTTAAAGTTGAAGTCGTCTTGTACAAGATCAGTAGAATTCAAAAGACAAGTACTAGATTTAAAAGACAAGTACTAGATTTAAAAGACAAGTATTATTGAAAGATAAGTACGATTTATAAGTACTTCATATTTGTTATTTGTATATGATAGATTGTTATTGAGCTATGAATAATTGTTGTATAGAGCTCATGATTTTGAATGTAATAGATAGATTCTTTTGTATAGTTTTCTAAGTTGACTAAGCTTTGTAAACAAGAAGCTTAATGTAATGTAATAGTCTTGTTAGGATTAGTTGATAGGACTAGATTAGTTCTATGTTGTAATCTGAAGAAGTCTACTGCACAAGACAAGTAGAAGACACAGTTTACTACTACTACACAAGACAGGAACGACTCAACAAGACAGGTCAACTTGAAGTTAGTTACAAAATTGTGTTGAAGATAAAGATTGAAGAATTAGTTAAGGAATAACTAATTAACTGGAGAAACGCGTGAAAGGAATGAAGAATCAGTTACAAGTTAGTTTTCAAGAAAAGTTGGTTACACAACTTAAAGTTCTTGGAAATAGAAGTCTATAAATACCTCATGGTATTGATTCATTAAAGACTACTGACTACTAAAAAGACTACTGAAATATTGATACTGCAAGCATTATTGAAGATTCAAGTGAAGAAATTACTCTCAGAGATAGAAGTTCAGAAAGTGAAGCTACGCAAGACAAGTGAAGATCGAAGAAGGCTACTACTGAACGAAGAGAAGTTTTATTTTCGTTTACTGTTTCAAGTTGCTAGTTACTTGTAAAATAGCTAGTAAGGTCGAAGATATATCTGGAGATATAATCGAGAAGATCTAAGTCTTATTTCTTGGGACTTAAAGCTACAAGAACATATTACTCCATTGGACGAGTTAATAAGAATTTCACAACTGGGTTTGTGAGAGTGGATGTAGACAAGTTGTCGAACCACTATAAATCTCGTGTTTGATTTACTTTACTGTTTTGTTTGTTGTTTAATTGATTAACTGTTTACTTGTTAAACATACATAACTGAACAAGACTAGTTGAGTAAACACTGAAACAGAGTTCTCGAAATAAGTTGAGTATAATCTTTAATTGGGCTCATTGTTAATTTCGTATTCCGCATATTGTAATTCTGATATATCGAAAGATTTTAGAAAAGTCTATTCACCCCCCTCTAGACATTTTCTTTAGCTTCCCTCGATATTAACTCAACTTAGGGACCTACAAGTGGTATCAGAGCAGTAGTTTACGAACTGCTGTTTCTTGATAACCAACACAAGACTTGGGTGAAAGTCTTGGTCCAAGATCATATTTGCTTACGTGTTCTTGATCAATATTCTTGATATATTTGTTTCTTGTTCCCTGTTCCTGAACGGACTGCTTCTTGATCATAAACCTGCTTAATACATATCTTCTTGAATCATGTCACTTGAAATAAGTGCTAACAAGTTACCTAAGTTCCAGGTTCAAGATTATGACTATTGGAAGCTAAGGATGGAAGCCATCTTCAGCTCCACTCACGACTTAATGATCTCCGTCATCACTGAAGGTCCAATTGTGACCATGATCCCCAATACTGCTGCCCTTGACACAAATCAACCCGTGGGTACACTCGTCAAGAAACCAAGGTCAGAACTAACCTCAGAAGAAATGAGACAGAATAATTTGGATAGCTTGGCCAAGAATTACATCTTACACACTCTTCCTAACGAGTATCTGGGAAAAGTGTTAAAATGTAAAACTGCCAAAGAAATGTGGGATCGCTTAGCTATCATTTGTGAAGGAACATCCCTAATCAAAGAAAGCAAGCTTTCTACAGCAGTCCAAAGATTCGAATCATTTCATATGAAAGCTGGTGAAACAATAGACCAGTTGGATACTCGCTTTACCAAAATCATGAATGACTTGGAAGTCCTTGGTAAATCTTATACTCCACGTGAAATCAATCTTAGGATTCTCAAAAGCCTTGATAGTCGATGGAAAATGGTAAAAATGCTTGTTAAGAATACCCAAGATATAGATGTATGGACAGCAGAAACCATGTTTCAAACTCTAAAGGCTCATGAGTTTGATTTAGACGAAGATGAACCTATAGTAAGTAGTGACAGAGAACATGCTGTATCTAAGAACGTTGCTTTTAAGGCTAGTTCGTCTAAGGTAGACAGGTCGAAGTCTAAGACTAGGTCTACTTCTGTGAAAGACGAGTTAGATACTGATCTTAGTCTAAAGGATCAGGTAAGCCTCATGGTTAGAAAGTTTGATAGGCTGAATAAACGTTTCGGAAGATATAAGAAGTTCTATAGAGAGCATAGAGGGCCTGCTTCTAAGAACTCGTCTGAAACCAGACGAGACCGAAACTCGTCCGAAAGGAGAGACGAAGTCTCGAAAGGTAACAGACAAGATAGAGAGTCTGATGGTAGGAAGATTACTCGTTCTGATAGACGTGATAAACGAAGGAACAACTCTCCTATTAAAAAGGCTACTAATGATCTCTTGTGCTATAACTGTGAAAAGCCAGGTCACTACATATATGAATGTCCAGACCTGAGTACTGATGATCGAGAAGAACGTAAAGCACGAAGGGAAAGAAGATACAACCGTAGCAAAAAGGCAATGATGGCCAATGATGACTCTGAGTCTGACTCAGACGAGTTGCCATCATCCTCATCTAGCTACCCGTCTGAACCAGATCACGATGAAGCCTTCATAGTAGATGATGGTCTATGCTGCATGGCTAAAATCGACCAAGAGGTATCATCTGCTACTTCTTTTCAATCTTGTGATGAATCAGAATCTGATGAAAGTGACACTGCCAGTAGCAAAGTAGGGAGTAGCCTTCAGCACTCTACTAGTGCAGTTGAAGACGACCTCCTACTTGCCAACAAGGCAATCATTGAAGTCAGTGACGAAAACATCATCTTAAGACAAGAAATCATTGATCTTAAGGAAGCTCAGTCTAAAGTAGATACTAATATAACAGTCCTAAATGAACGCTTGCAAGAAGAGTTGAGTCAACTCAAAGACAAGTGTGCATTGACAGACAAGTTGTATCAAGACCTACTTAAGACACATGCTACTGAGAAACATGAATTCAATGTTTTAAAAAGCAAGAGCAAAAAGCTTGAAGAACGTAATAAGTTCTTAGAAACTGAGGTTGTCACTCTAGACCTTAAACTTACTGACCTGGTTAAATCTTCAAAGGTTAACCTTGAATTGTCAGATAGGTATAGGGCTCCTGCTGACAAGACAGACATAGGTGCTGAGACATCAAGCTCGTCTACTCTAGTTCCTAAGAACCCTACTATTTTCATCTCAAGCTCTTTGACTAATGATAAAGGAAAAGAACCAATGATATACGATATTGATACTCCAACTAAAGGTACTGTACCAAAACAAGCTCGAGTTAACATTCCAATTACCAAAGGAGGTAAAAAGAATGGTAACAACAAGCCTGTTCAACCTAGAACTAATCTTCTAAGGACCACTAATCGTAGACGATCCAACCAGGTCACATACGAGGATTGGTATCCCGAGGAGACTAGTACTAGACAAGTACAGACTAGACAACAAGAGTCTAGACCTCCTTTTATAAGGCAGTCTCAACTCTACTCGTCTAGACCTAGACAGGAAGGTCCAAAATATCGTACACAAGCTGTTCTATATCCTCCACCTTTGTCATATGATATCAAATGAGAAGAAAGACCTAAACATGTCTATAAACCGTATGGACCTAATGCATATAAACCCTACTCTGACTATCATAGACAAGTGCCTGCTCAAGTAGAGATCAAGTCGAAAGGCTATCTCCAAAGAGTAGACCCGAACTCGACTGATAGGCCAGATAAGGACAACAAGGTCTTATTTTGCAACAAATATGGTCGAAAGCTTAGAAGATCAAACTTGTTCAGGACTCCAATGTACATTTGGATTCCATTGAACTCGACTAACCCCCCAGGACCCCAATAAACAAGGAGGGTACCTAAATTATGAAATATCATCTAATGCAGGGTCGACTTGATCTATACAAGAAGGGTGGTTCAATAGGAGAAACTTGGTACATAGACAGTGGTTGTTCGCACCACATGACTGGTACTAAGACACTTCTATCAAGCTATCATGAGCAAGAAGGACCAAAAGTAATATTTGGTGATAGCTCCACTGCTGTTACCAAAGGATTCGGCTACATTCGGAATGGAGACATAGAGATCCAAGATGTCTCATATGTTGAAGGCTTGAAATACAATTTACTCTATGTTTCACAATTTTGTGATCGTGGATACAAGGTGCAGTTCAAGAGTCAGAAATGTGAAATCATTGACAAGAGAATACACACAGTCTTACTGGTCGGCATAAGACAAGGAAGTGTGTACATAGTGAACTGGAACAGTTGTCCGAGGGACACCTATCTACTTACTAAGAATCCTAAAGAACTTGGCTGGCTCTGGCATAGACGCCTCTGTCATCTAAACTTTAAGGTTCTTAATAAGATAGCCAGAGACTACCTTGTGGAAGGTATTCCCAATGAAGTCTACTACAAGTCACATGTATGCACGTCCTGTCAGAAAGGTAAACAGGTAAAGGGCTCTTTTAAATCTATTCCAACCCTCTCAACAAGTAGAGTTCTTGAACTTCTACATATGGACTTACATGGCCCAATAACTCCTCCAACTTTGAACGGTAGAAGGTACACACTTGTTGTGGTAGATGACTATTCTAAGTTCACTTGGGTAGTCTTCTTACATAAGAAGAGTGATACACAAACACTTTTGCCTGATCTGTTGAAGAAGTTACAGGTTGAGAAGAATCAGTCAATTGTCAAGATCCGTAGTGACAAGGGTACTGAATTCATTAACTGCTATATTAAAGAATTTTGTTCTAAGCGTGGCATCCAGCACCTTACTAGTGCAGCAAGGACACCACAATAAAATGGAGTAGCAGAACGAAGGAACAGAACTCTTAAGGAGGCCTGCAGGACCATGCTGACAGAGTATAATACGCCTCAGAAGTTTTGGGCAGAAGCCATCAATACTGCATGCCACTCACAAAATAGAAGTGCTATCAATAAAGCACTAGGTAAGACGCCCTATGAGGTATGGAAAGGTAGAAAACCCAGAGTCTCATATTTTCATATATTTGGTTGTAAATGTTTCATCCATAACAATGGGAAAAGCAAGTTGAATGCATTCGATGCTAAAGCAGACGAGGGGATATTCTTAGGATACTCCTCGACTAGCAAAGCATTTAGAGTATTCAACTACTCAACCCTTTGTGTGGAAGAAACACCACATGTGGTTTTCGAAGAATCTCAACAGGACTCGTCTGCCAACAAGATCAGTGAGAAAGTTACTGAGCTAACTATCGAATCTGACAAAGATTCAGAGGTATATGAATCCGTCCAAGCATACAATCCATTCATGAAAGCACTTGAAACTGATGACAAGGAAAGGGTAAGTGCTCAAGGTAAGTCTACTAAACTAGTAGATATGCCTGCTCTAGTTGACTCATCTACTCCAGGTAAATCTGTTGATGATATAAATGATGTTGACATGCACGATGCTATAACCGATCTAGATGATGATACTATGCTTACAAAGACTAGAAAAACATGGAAATCTGCTCATGATACTGAAAATATCATTGGTGACTCTACTATTGGTGTAAAGACTAGACGACAACTCTTTGAGTCACAAGAACAACCTAGTCCATCTCTGTTTTGCTGGTGTTGTTTCCTCTCATCTATCGAGCCTAAAACCATCAAAGAGGTTTTAGCTGATAGTAATTGGATCATCGCTATGCAAGACGAGTTGAATCAGTTTGTTCGAAATGACGTCTGGGAACTTGTTGATAGACCTAAACATCAAAATGTAGTTGGCACTCGATGGATTTTCAAGAATAAGAAAGATGAGAATGATGTAGTTGTTCGTAACAAGGCTAGACTAGTCGCCCAAGGCTATTCACAAGCTGAAGGCATAGATTATGATGAAACATATGCTCCTGTTGCTAGACTAGAAGCCATTCGATTGTTCCTTGCATATGCTGCTTACATGAAATTTACTGTATATCAAATGGATGTTAAAAGTGCATTTCTTAACGGTATTCTTGCGGAAGAAGTATATGTTGAACAACCCCCAGGTTTCGAAGTCAAAGGTAATCAGGTATACAGATTAAAGAAGGCCTTATATGGACTAAAGCAAGCTCCAAGAGCCTGGTACGATACTCTTTCTCAATTTCTATTAGAAAATGGTTTTACTAAGGGCAAGGTAGATAGAACCTTGTTCAGAAGACAAGAAGGGAAAGACATTTTACTCGTCCAAATTTACGTAGATGACATCATTTTTGGATCACCTAACAAAAAACTGAGTGAAAGTTTTCAACACTCATGCAAAGTAAATTTGAGATGTCTATGATGGGTGAAATGAATTACTTTCTTGGACTTCAAGTAAAACAGACCCCAGAAGGGATTTTCATAAATCAAGCAAAATATACTCGTAATCTACTAGACAAGTATGGTATTAAGACATGTAAATCTTCTGGAGTACCTATGCAACCTACTTACAGGATGGATCCAGACGAGAATGGTAAATGTACTGATCAAACTCATTACCGTGGTCTTATTGGTTCATTACTCTACTTGACTGCTAGTAGACCTGATATTGCATTTTCTGTTGGTGTATGTGCTCGTTTTCAAGCTAATCCAAAAGAGAGTCATATGGAAACCACTAAAAGGATATTGAAATATTTGAAAGGAACTATCAATCGTGGTATATGGTATCCTTCAAATGATGATTTATCTCTAAGTGGCTACTCTGATTCTGATTTTGGTGGTTGTAGAATAGATAGGAAATCTACATCTGGTTCTTGTCAATTCTTAGGCACAAAACTCATTTCATGGTTTTCGAAAAAGCAGACAAGTGTTGCTACCTCTACTACTGAAGCCGAGTACATGGCTGCTGGTAGTTGTTGTAGTCAATTATTATGGCTTATTCAACAACTTAGAGATTATAATATTTGCGAATCGAATGTTCCTATTTTCTGTGATAGTAATAGTGCTATTGCCATTACACAAAATCCTGTGTTGCACACACGCTGTAAGCATGTCGATGTGAAACACCATTTCATACGTGATCATGTAGAAAAGAAGGATATTCGCATGGAAAAGATTCATACTGATTTTCAAAGAGCTGATATTTTCACAAAACCATTAGCTGAGGCCCGATTTCGTGAATTATGCATTAGTCTAGGACTAATTGATCTTGATCCTACTAGTATGTAGAAATGTACTAACCAGACAGGTACAGTCCTAAGAAGAAAGGAGAAATAGACTAGTTACCACGAACGGCACAGAGCACTCATCTACTCACCCAACAGACAGGTATACAAGGTCAGACAAGTTGACCAAACAACCCGATGAGGAAGCTGGTAAAGCTGAGGGTAATACTAAGGGAATATACATTTAAGGGGGAATCCTTGATTTCTTAAAGATCCTTATGTTGACTCTTTAGTTTGGCAACAGTCATCTTGTTTGAACCTTGATCATTGACTTAAATTGATATTCATTCTAATTATTCTACTCAACTATCTGTCGCACAAAATAAGACAGGTACATAAAGTTGTTCGACGTGCAGAATAGACATGCACAGTTGAAGGGGGAACTCGACTAGTACTCATAAGACTACTCATCTTGTGAAATTAAGTCTACTCGCCTTATGAAGATTAGACCTACTCATCTGTTCTGGATGGACTCGAACAGACAAGCTAAGTTTTCTTTGATTTAAATGTGTTAAGTGTTTATTCGAAACAAATTAAGGGTATTAAAGTGATTTGATAGTGTTAAAGTTTGAATATCCTAGAATTGGATTTATACACCCCTATTTAATGAGGTGTACACATTCATTTCGCGCCAAAATATGAATATGTTAGGTCAGATGAGTACACTCCTCATTCTACCAATAAGAGAGGTGGATTTCAATCTTTTCAAAAGCAAATCACATTTTCATCTCGGTTCCGTAACCGAATACCAAAAGGCATGACTGTTGGATCTAATCCTTCAATCTTGTCCGTTGGATCAAAAAAATTCAGTTTTTAAACAAAACCCAACACTTGCACACATTTTATCCCACGTTTTCATAACTCTACTACTCGCGCACACAGTGATTTCTTACGTATTCGATTATATTGTTCATACCAAATCCTTCATCATGTCGATTCATTCTATTTTCGATGTCAGTTCCAACATACAGGCACCATTCGATCTAGGGAGATACATAAATGACAACAAGGTGCATGTTGAACCGTCTCTATTCTTCAAAGGAAATCACAAGGAAGGAAATATGGAAATCTTGACCAAATGCATCAGATGCGGTCTAAAACCCTACCTAGAGGCGTTTCCTCAAGTTGTTTTGGAGGAAGAGGTTCTGGAATTTTATGCCAACACCAATAGACAGGGAGATGTGATTGAATCTTTTATTGATGGAAATCGAGTGGAAATCACTCGGGAAGTTTTGTTCGAAAAATTAAGGCTACCCATCGGAACGATTGATGTGGAGAAGTATGCTGAAGGACAGGAGATGAAGTATTTGAGCATCTTCTGTGGTAAGAAAATGAAGCTGAAACCGGATGGTAAAGCTCCTACAGCCAAGAAGGGTGAACTCTTGGAAAAATATCGCACTCTACTGGACATAGCAAGCAAGATGCTTCTATGTGCCACTGGGTCTCATGACTCAGTTACCCAAGCCAAAACAAGGATAATGGCAGCTATTTATGATGGAATTACTGAGGGTAACTGGTTTAAGCTGATAGCTGACAGGATGATGTACTTCGAAAGAAGTGTTAGAGTGGATGTTGATACTCGAAATTGGGTAGTATCACAGGCTGTTGGATATGGTAACAAGCTGAGCAGCTTACTCCCACTATTGATGCCCAACAAGAGTGATTGGAGCAAAGGAAAGCCATTTCATCCTCTTAAGTTCTACTTGAAAATAGAAGCGATGAGGAAACAGGCTGCTGTAAGGCCAGCTTCCCCAAGGCAAGTTCATTTTGATGATTCAGAGGTGTTGCCGTATGCGGATTCGGAGAGTTCTTCACAAGCTGGATCTGAGGAAGCAGAGTCCAGTGCAGACGACTCGGAGAAGACTCAGTCAGATGAAGAGTCAAATCAAGAGAAGGAGTCGAGTGAACAAATTCCTGAAATGTACACTCTAGTGAGAGTTGAATCGCCTTCTCGTCCAGTCGAGTTGAGCTCACAGGTTGGTACTTCTACTCAATCTGTTTCAATTCCTCTCTCTCTCTCCCATCTTCTTCTATTCGAACCAAGGCTAGATCACATCGATCTAGGCCTCGCCCTGTACCCCCAACCTCACAAGTACTGGCAGCACGACCGCTGAGAGCCAGTCATCCCATACACACTCCCAAAATTGACACAACTGATACTCCGACAGTTGTCACACCAAACCAAGACACATCAAAGCCCCAAGAAACCACCATCCATATTCCTTCTACCCCAACAGAAAATGTTGAAACCCCTCACCCATCTACGTCAGACAAGATGCCAGTTGCCACTGCAACAACTGAGACAGGGACCCCACCTGTTCAGACCCCGTCTGATGTTAGATTTAATTCCCTGGTTTACTATCCTATGTGTTTGAGGGAGAAGCGTATTCGATCTCGAATGACCAGAAATTTGAAGAGGACGCTCTCAACTCTCGAAGTGGACTATGAGTCAGAGCAGTTTGAGATTCTTCTTAGGATATGCACCTGGTTTGCACTGAAGAAATCCTCAACCGACGATCTTTTCGAAGTAATTCAAGGCATGGGTGGAATCTCCAATTTTATGGATTGGGAGATGGAACAGAAAGAAAATAGTAGTGTAAAAGATCATTCTGAATTATTCCCGCCAAAAGCCTTAGTTGATCTTGTAAAGAGGCTATTGAATATTCCTGATGGAATTCTGGTTGAAGAGTTCTCGTCTGACATTGGAACTCAGACTGAGCTAGTGGAAGAAGAGAAGGCAGAACTTGTTCATATTGCTGTTCAAACCTCGGAACCTTCTGAAGATGAGGCTGACAGTTCAGAAGAGGTTGATTCTTTTGACTTTGGAAAAGAGGATGATGAATTCATGGATGCAGTTATGTTTGATGAAGAGGAACTTGTGGAAAAAGTTCAAGACAATGTGGTTGGTGAAGCTCAGTCGTCTCAAGGTTTTCCTATAGGCTATCTTGCAGAGCTAAAGACAGACTTGAAAGAAGTTGTTCATTCTGCGATAGAAGAGTTCTTGCACTCGAAAGTGAAAGATGTTTTGGTAGAACAGAATAAATTACTTGTAGACAGCTCAAGAGAATTGATTGTTGGAGAAGTCAACAAGATGGACTCAACTTTCAGAGCAGAGTTGTATGCGGAAGTTGAAAGGTTTATCCAGAATCAAGTGGATACTTCTGAGAAGAGATCTATCTCTTTTGCTAGATCGTTAGCTGAAGAGTCAGGTAAAATGGAAAGACTCTACAGGGTGAAAATTGAGATTGCTGATGAGCAAAGGCGAGAAGCACAAGAACAGTTGGTGCGTTCTCAAGCTGTTCTATCTGATTTGACAAAGCAAAACACTCTTCTCCGACAGACTGCTACTCATTTCAAAGACGAGTTGGCCATTAACTCAAAGAAGCTTAAGTCTACTGCTGATCGTCTAGATAAGATAAGTCGGGATCAAACTCATCAAAAGCAGATAGAGCTGGCTGCTGAAGCAATGAAGGAAGCCGTAAAGGAAGAAATGACTCGCTTTACAAGCTTTTTCACTCTTAAGGCTCATGATGAAGCCAAAAAGGGGGAAGAGGTAAGTAAAGAAAGGCAAGTCAGCTTAGATAAGCTGAGTGTTGAACCCGAAGAGAAGGACGCTGCTACTGCTATGCAAGAGCTAAGGAGGCCTAAAAGGAGGCTAGTTAAAACTGCAGAGCTGGAGCAAGCTGAAGCTGATGAACTCAAAAGATTGGAGAAGGGCAAGAATGTTGCATCTCCAGAAGCTGAGATTCAGACCAGACGGTCTAAAAGGAAGATAGTTTTTAAAGAAACTGAAGAAGTTGCTGCAGTTGAGAAGAAGCAAAAGGTTGCTGATCCTAATGATGAAAGTCATTATGCTAGCAAGAAGAAAATTGAGAAACATATTGAAAGATTGCAGAAGCTGAAGACTGATGAAGAAGAAGTGGAAGACCAGTTCATTGATTATTTCATTGACAAAGAGCATCGTCAAGAATGGCTCAAAGTAAAGAGGCAATGGGAACTGGATCACTGGATTATTCGAAAGTATGGTGAGACTGAAAGTCCAGACGAGTTGTATGCCATGTTTGACAAATTCATGGAAGGACAAAACAAATTGCTTTGGTATTTGATTATGAGAATATCTGCTGCTGCAAACTTCAACATCTTAGTACCGACATTTCCAAGATGGAAGACTCCTATGACAAGCTCAGGAAAAAGAGTTGATCTTAACCAGATCAAGAAATTTGAAGAAGAGCTACTGGATAAAGAGAAGATTGAAGATGAAGACCATATCAGTATTATTCACAGGAGACTCCTAGATGCATTCTGTGTTCCTAACTCAGGAGGAGGTAATCTTTCAGATTAGTTTTTTTTCTGATTACTTAGTTTTATTTTGATTAAGTATTTGTAATCTCTACTGATCTTATTTCGAAATGAATGAAAAGATAAAGTACTATTTGATGTTTAAAGACAAGATAACTACTTAACTAGTCTACTATTATGAAAAGATTCAAGTAGTTTTGGCTTCATCAAAAAGGGGGAAATTGTTGGGATATGAATCCTAGAACAAGTCCTAAATGATGAATAAAAGATAAAAGATAAAGTTTTGATAAGCCAAAAGAAGACTTGAATATTTTCTAAGTATTGACTGATCTAGTCTAGTTAAAGTTGAAGTCGTCTTGTACAAGATCAGTAGAATTCAAAAGACAAGTACTAGATTTAAAAGACAAGTACTAGATTTAAAAGACAAGTATTATTGAAAGATAAGTACGATTTATAAGTACTTCATATTTGTTATTTGTATATGATAGATTGTTATTGAGCTATGAATAATTGTTGTATAGAGCTCATGATTTTGAATGTAATAGATAAATTCTTTTGTATAGTTTTCTAAGTTGACTAAGCTTTGTAAACAAGAAGCTTAATGTAATGTAATAGTCTTGTTAGGATTAGTTGATAGGACTAGATTAGTTCTATGTTGTAATCTGAAGAAGTCTACTGCACAAGACAAGTAGAAGACACAGTTTACTACTACTACACAAGACAGGAACGACTCAACAAGACAGGTCAACTTGAAGTTAGTTACAAAATTGTGTTGAAGATAAAGATTGAAGAATTAGTTAAGGAATAACTAATTAACTGGAGAAACGCGTGAAAGGAATGAAGAATCAGTTACAAGTTAGTTTTCAAGAAAAGTTGGTTACACAACTTAAAGTTCTTGGAAATAGAAGTCTATAAATACCTCATGGTATTGATTCATTAAAGACTACTGACTACTAAAAAGACTACTGAAATATTGATACTGCAAGCATTATTGAAGATTCAAGTGAAGAAATTACTCTCAGAGATAGAAGTTCAGAAAGTGAAGCTACGCAAGACAAGTGAAGATCGAAGAAGGCTACTACTGAACGAAGAGAAGTTTTATTTTCGTTTACTGTCTCAAGTTGCTAGTTACTTGTAAAATAGCTAGTAAGGTCGAAGATATATCTGGAGATATAATCGAGAAGATCTAAGTCTTATTTCTTGGGACTTAAAGCTACAAGAACATATTACTCCATTGGACGAGTTAATAAGAATTTCACAACTGGGTTTGTGAGAGTGGATGTAGACAAGTTGTCGAACCACTATAAATCTCGTGTTTGATTTACTTTACTGTTTTGTTTGTTGTTTAATTGATTAACTGTTTACTTGTTAAACATACATAACTGAACAAGACTAGTTGAGTAAACACTGAAACAGAGTTCTCGAAATAAGTTGAGTATAATCTTTAATTGAGCTCATTGTTAATTTCGTATTCCGCATATTGTAATTCTGATATATCGAAAGATTTTAGAAAAGTCTATTCACCCCCCTCTAGACATTTTCTTTAGCTTCCCTCGATATTAACTCAACTTAGGGACCTACATTTATCCACATGTGAAGGGTTGCAAGTGGACTCAAGTACACCGTGTACTTGAGTACACAGCAGCCCTACCCTTCAAAATTACATCACATGTCATTGCTTTATCACTCTATTTTTTTACTCACAACATTTTATTATTTACTTTATTACTCAAAAGACTTTTATATCCTCTACTTTATCCCTTTAATACTAATAAACAACTTTCACATTAAACAATGCGTAAACAGTAAATATCCAATCAAAATTGGGATGTAGGGAGTATTTAATAACTTTTCTTAATTCATGTACCAAAAAGTAATGAAAAATTTATAGGCAGGCGGAAAGAGTAATAATGAATATAACTTTGAGGGATAATTTTATAAATCTTTTATATATAATTTCAACGAGAGTGATATAGTGTCCATCGGTGAACATACACAAAATTGCCTTGGAAAAAGAACAATATCAACAACAAGATCAGTGAGGAGTGATTTGTTTCAAGTCATATGTCTTGAACATCCACTGTCCAAGTACCATGTTGTCTTTTTGTTCAGATTTCTCTTCTTATTGTGGTTCTTTGGTACCTGCAAAGATTAAGCTTTAGTTACCCTTTGAATTTTGAGTCCTGAGAGGTTAGCTGTACTTTAGGAGCTCAAACTTGCCTAATGACCCTGACTGATTTAAGGTGGTTAAGTTGTTTTCCTCTTTCATCAACATACACAATTTTTCCCTTAAATGTCTTTGGGAAAGAATGTGTGAATATGTTAACCCTATAAGTATCAGGAGAGTGGACATTTCTCCTGACCTTATTAGGTCTCTATGCAGCTTGATGAAATCTTTGAGGATGGGCATTGAGATGACCTTTACCCTTTGGCATGAAGGGTTTTGGTTGTCTCATTTTATTGTACCCTTCAGAAGAGTTGATCCTTGGCCTGTTCAGCTGAGGTTGCCTCATGAGAGTTGGCCTTGGCTGACATGCTTTGGATAACCTCTCTAAATGTTGTTTAGGGGAGTTGCCCTTCCATTGAGTCTACTCTGTTGAACAACATTTCTCTTGTAATCAGAGACTTTGGACATTTCCTTAGGCCGCCTTAGTCTGTTGACTACTTGAGTGGGCATTTCATTCATGTTGCCCTCACCTTTGTTCAGTGGCTGAATTAATTCATTTTCAGCTTGTTGTGCCACTGACTTAACAAATATTTTCTTAGAGTTACTTGTTGGAGCAACACTAAGACAAGGTGAAGATTCGAATGGATCAAACCCAAGTCCACTCTTTTGAGTCATATGTATTTGGAAGCTTTGAATTTCCTCTATTGCTCTAGAGGATTTATTCATAGCAGACATCTTAATTTTCAGGCTCTCTTCACTCAATTTAAGAACATTATATTCATGAGAGAGATTTTCAAATTTAGCTTGTAAGATCTTAAGCTCAAAATCTTTTCTCTTCTGAATAAACAGTTGCTCATCAATCTGCTTTTGTTGGTCAACTATACTGAGAGAAACTTCATCATGTTCTCTCACGATTTGTTGATACAACTCAATAGACTTGATGTCAACTACAGATTCAGCTTGAGAGAGTTTCGCAACTTCAGAATACAGAACATCGATCATTCTCTCACAGTGTTATCATGAAGTTCTTGCAGTCTAGTGAAGTCTTCCTTAACTTTCCAAAGGATTGTTTCAGGTTGACATCACTAGCTTCTAGTGATTGAATTGATGATGACCTAGATGAAGAACATATCTCATCATCTTCTATAACCATGTTGCACACATCATCATCATTACTGTTAGAGAACAGTCCATCATCAGAGGAGTTGAAGCTTTCATCACTTTGAGACTCATCACCAGCCACCATTGCTTTTCTGTTGTTGAGTCTTCTATTCTCTTTTTGCTTGCCTTTCTTTCCTCTCTTTTGAGCTGAGTTCAGGGTAATCATACTGAAAGTGCCCCTTTTTTGGTAGTTGTAGCATAGGTTTTCATCATCATCATCTTTCTTGATTTCTTCTTTCCTTCTAGATGATGAAAGTCCAGCTCTGCTGGACTTTCTCCTATCAGAGTACTTGTCCTATGATATCCTTTCTTCAGGCCTTTTTTCCTCGGCCTTAGCTTCAGGAGAGTTGTACCTTCTCCTGCCCTTGTTGTCTTGGTAGAATTTTTTGTAACTATCAAATCTGGAGTTGAGTTTTTCAAATCTTCTAGCCATGAGGGCTAGCTCTTCCTTCATTTCAGTTTTGGAAACTGACTTTGATGATCTTGGAGTAGTCTGCACCCCAGGTTCAACAGATTTGGCTTTGAAAGTCACTCCCTTGGTCGGCATTGAAGGTTCCTCACATGGCTTTCTTATATTGAGATCAAACTCATACGCTTTGAGTTCTGAGAAGACTTTTGCCTGGGCATGGTAGAGAGATCTTTGGTGTTTTGCATCATCACAAAGTATACATTCCACTTTGGAGTGAGACTTCTTAGAATCTTGAGTGCCACCTCTCTCTTGGAGTAAACCTTGCCCAATGAGTTTATCTCATTCATTATGTCTGTGAATCTACCAACAAGTTTACCAATGGACTCATTTGATTCCATTGTGAATTGTTCATATTTTTGCACAGCAACTTGGAGCTTGTTCTCCTTGATTTTGTCAGTACCCTCACACATAATTGCAAGAGTATCCCAAATTTCTTTAGCTATTGTGTAGTGGTAGACTCTTACCATTACAACATCAGGAATTGTCTGATACAGAGTGTTAATGGCAAAATAATTGAGGTTGTGCCTCTTTCTCTCTTCAACAGTGAAGTCATCTTCATCTTTAGGCAGTAGCTCTCTGGGATCAGCTTTCTGTGCAGCTGTGAGCTTTGGATTTGCCTTATTGAAGGTGAATGGTCCCTTAGTAATGACTCTTAGCATCTCATCATGAAGACAAGTAAGATGAGCTCTCATCATTATCTTCCAGAAGACATAATTCTCTATTGAGAACATTGGTAGCTTGTGATGAGATATATGGTTGACTGGATTAGGACCCATGTTGTTGATGGTCTCTATAGCATGTCCAACAACTACATTGTTAGGCATACTTGCAAATGTGTATTATTAAGCACAAAGTATGAATGGATGAGTTTTTCAGAAAGATCAGTTCAGTGACCACACTAAAATCTGGTTTTGAAAATCAAGATGGATTTTCAGTCTTTGAACCCCTGCTCCGATATCACTTCTTGGTCCTGAAAGGAGTATGACACAAGTGTAGGGGAGGGGGGAATGCACTTGTGTATGTAAATTCTTTTCTTTTTAAACAAACAAGCTATTAGGAGAGTTGTCTAGTCAACTTCTTTGAGTATGTATAACTTTGATTAGATAATCAAGCTACTGAGAACTATGAAGTAATCAGTTGAATAACTATCTAAGTAAGTTATATGTGCGGAATTGTGGTTGTCCCTTTATATGTAAACTCCTTTAAGTTCTGAAAAAACTTCTTAACACTTAACAAATTTTCAGGGGACTTGTTCCAAATCAGTTTTGCACAGTTTGTAAATTATAACTTTTGAAGATCAACTTTGTGTGCAGTGTATGAATGTGTTACTTGAATGAAATAGCAGTAAGTAAATAACACAGTGGTTTATAGTGGTTCAGAGATTCAAGCTCCTACATCCACTTCCCTGATTGAACAGGATAATTCCTTCACTTGGAATTAACTTGTTTTATAGTGCCAAGGTGCACTGATCAACAACACTACTCCTTAGTGCCTTGATACCTAGGAATTCTGAGTCCTAGTACTCACTCAACTCGAACTAAATTGTTCTTCACTTGACAATTCTAGTTCTCACACTTCTACAACAATACTTCTAACTTTCCTTGAAAGGTTTAAGGGTTGAGGTTGATTCCAACTAGGGTGAGATATCCTTTACAATGAAGAACTGTATAAGGATAACATATCTCTTTAAGCTTTGATTGATATGCAATAGGTTCATCTTAGATGAGTACTGAAGTGTTTTGGAAACTAAGAATGATGCATTCTTGTAAAGCTTGAAAGCTTGTATGCTAAAGAGCGTGTAGTTTCCTTGAATAGTTGGATGCTTTCATTGGTTTCCAAACTCCAGTATTTATAGAGCAAAGTGAGGTTATGTACGTTGGAGAGACAACCTCAAATTTTCTAATTCCATCTTCTTTGGACTGTGCATTTTGAGGACAGGATCTATGATAGTGACATGTCTTTAACTTGGGAAGTAAACGACTAAGGATCTTTGTCTTGACTTGTTTGCACTCTTCCCAATGTTTGAGTTGAAACTTCAGCAGTTAACTCAGAAGACATCCTTCCTGAAGGTTGAATCTTTATTAAGGACAACATTCCTTATCATCAGGACAGATCTGTACTCACACTTATCTTTTCAGCTGACTTGGCTTATTAGCAGTGTTGGCTAGCTTCTTCAGTTGAGTTGACACCTCATCTTCACTGATTCAGTCTTAAGTCAAGCTTTAATGAATACCCTTCTTATCAGTGAAGTTTGACTCTATCAACATAATTGTCAACTTGACTTGAACTGTATTTGAACTCTTCTGATCTAGTGTGCTGATATACTTTGCTGGTCTTCACTTCTTATCTTCATATCTTGATTGAGTTCATGTCAATAGAATTGGTCCAATAGAAGTGACCTTCTGAATCTTTAAACTATCAAAGGGATTGACTCTTCTAATCTACTCTTCTGATCTGGTCAATCAGCAGGGTTGAACTCATCTGATCTTCTTCTATCAACAGGGTTGAATTCTTCTGATTTTGAGCCTAAGGGAACTTGATTAAAAATTCTTCTTATGTATTGTAACATCTATAAGCTTCCTAACACATCAGTTGTTCAACTAACTTGATCTATATGTTTCAACAGTCCTAAAACATATTTAATCAATTTGACTTATATAACTTGGCATATCATCACGGGTTTTGGTATCTTAATCAAAATCTGATTTTATTCCCAAAAGATAACTACTCCAGAAAGGTATGGATCATTATCCTGAAATCCAAGCCAGACACATTGAAAAGTTTGAAGAATGGCTCACTGAGGTTGAGAATGTCTCTAGAAAGAAACTCAAGCATTTGAGGACTGATAATGGGCTGGAGTTCATATCAGAAGAGTTCAATGTTTTCTGCAAGAAGAAGGGTATAGTGAGGCACAGAACAGTACCAGGTACACCTCAGCAGAATGGACTAGTTGAGAGAATGAACTAGACCTTGCTTGAGAGAGTCAGATGTATGTTGAGCAGCTCTGGATTGCCTAAAGTATTTTGGGGAGAAGAAGTGTCAACAACAGCCTATTTGATAAACAGAAGCCCTTCCTCAGCTATGCAGTTTAAAACCCCAGAAGAGTTATGATCTGGTCATTCAACTGAGTACAAGAATTTGAAGGTTTGTGGTTGTTTAACATATGCCCATATCAAGCAAGAAAAGCTTGAGCCTCGAGCCTTGAGATGTGTATTCGTAGGGTATCCTTCATAAGTGAAAGGATATAGTTTGTTGTCCTTGAAGCTGGGATGCAGAAGTGTATTATCAGCAGAGATGTAACCTTTGATGAAAGTAGAATGCCACTGAAAGAAGAGGCAAGTTCACGTGCAGCAGACAACAGACTAGATGAGACACAGGTTGAGGTGGAGCATGTTGACACCAGAAGACCAACTTAAGACCATATTGTTCCAGTTGAGGAGGAAACAACTCATAGTGATAATGAGCTTCATGACTATCAGTTGAGTAGGGACATAACCAATAGAGAAGTCCACCCACCTCAGAGGTATGGTCAAGCTGACATAATATCATTTGCTTTATGTGCAACTCTTGAGATAGAGTCTCTGGAGCCTAAAACCTATACAGAAGCCATCAGCTGCCATGACAAAGAAAAGTGGTTAGTTGCTATGGAGGAAGAATTGTTATCTCTTAACAAGAATAGGACTTCGGACATTGTTGAGAGACCAAAGAACACGAAACTCGTAGGGTGCAAATGGATCTACAAGAAGAAGGTGGAGGCTCAGAGAGGTGGCAATATTAGGTACAAGGCAAGACTTGTAGCTAAAAGGTTTACACAGAAAGAGGGTATTGACTTTGATGAAATCTTCTCACCTGTTGTAAAGCATTGTAGCATTAGAATCTTATTGGTTATGGTTGCTCAGCATGAACTGGAGCTGCATCATATGGATGTGACCACAACATTTCTTCATGGAAATTTAGATGAGAAGATCTACATGAAAATACCAGAAGGGTTGGACATAGAAGATGGGGAAAACAAGGTGTGTTTACTCAGGAAGTCTCTCTATGGCCTTAAACAAAGCCTTAAGGTTTGATGAGTACATTTTCTCCACTGGCTTTGCAAGAAGCTTGTATGACAACTGTGTTTACTTCAGACGAGTTGGGAGTTCAATTACCTATCTTCTGTTGTATGTAGATGATATGTTAATAACAGGGGAGTCTATTAACAATATCAATCGGGTGAAAGAGATTCTCAAAAGGGAGTTTGAGATGAAAGATCTTGGTGAAGCTAAAGTGATTCTTGGGATGGAGATCAGCAGAGTTGAGGGAACAATTCAGCTGAGTCAACCTACTTATCTGAAGAAGGTGTTAGAGAGATTCATGATGAATCAATCTAAGTCAGTTTATACACCAATTGGTCAGCATCAGAAGCTATCTAATCAGATGTGTTCCAAGAACAACCAAGAAAGTGCTCAAATGAGCAAGGTTCCTTATGCCAGTGTAGTAGGGAGTTTAATGTACGCTATGGTGTATTGTAGATCATATTTAAGTCATGCAATGAGTGTAATCATCAGATACATGAGTGTTCCAGGCTTAAGTCACTGGGAGACAGTTAAGTGGGTCATGAGATATGTACTGGGATCAGCTGAGAAGGGTCTAATATTTCAGAAGATATCAGATGAGGCAACATCACTTGTGGGATATGTTGATGCCGGCTATGCGACCAATGTAGACACAAGAAAGTCCTTGATAGGTTATGTGTTCACGTTATTTGGTACATCTATATCGTGGAGGTCAATACTTTAGTCCGTAGTTGCATTATCTACTAAAAAATCAAAATACGTAGCCTTAACTGAGGCAGTTAAGGAGAGCATGTAGCTTAGGGGAATCTTAAAAGAGTTTGGTGTGATGTTGTGAATTCTTAAATGTATCAACATTCTCAACAACATCTTAATTTGACCTTCCGAGATTTTTTCTAAGTCTTTTCTGAAATGCTACATTAAATTTTGATCTAAATGTTTGTTGGGAATAAAATGAGCTATGTTTTGATTGAATACCAAAAACCCCCTGAGACATGCCTAATTTATAAATGAATATGTTCTAAGAAATGTTAAGTCAAATAAATTATAGGCTAGATGAGAAGCTGAAATGTTAGGCAGCTCTTAGACAATTAGATGCACAAATTGAGGGGGAACCTATGCTTTGAAGATGATCAAGATCAAGTCCCCTCAAGGCTCAAATTCTGGAACAATCTCTTAAGAGCAAGGACACCCTATGAAATCTAGGATACTCTTATCAGGAGAGTTGTCCAGAGAAGATGCTCTTATGTAAAAGCAAGATTGTAAAGCTCAAAAGGACAAATCCAATGAAGATGCTCTGATCAGGAGAATTGTCCAGAGAAAGTACTCATAAAGCTCTGATCAGGAGAGTTGTCCAAAGAAGCTAACCATATGCAAGAACAAACCTACCTAGCTCAAAAAGACAAGACTACTCAAAGGTTTTGGTCAGGAGAGTTGTCCAGATAAGCCAACTCTAAAGTATAAAGTGCTCTGATACAAAAAGACCAACCATGCTGATCAGAAGAGTTGTCCAGAGGAGTTGTCTCAGCCAAATTGACCAAGATCAAGTGCTCTGAAAGCCTGAGATCAACTATGCTGAAGAGATTGAGACAACCAATCCCTAAAGGTCCTCAAAGGAATAAGCTAAGACCATACACAAGAGAAACAAAGGGAAAGAGCCAAGTCATCTGAAAAAGAGCAAGCCAACCATGCTGAAAGGCAAAACTGCTGATAGTGATAAGGAGAGTTGTCCAGATGATAAGGAATATTGTCCTATCATTGGATCAACCTTCAGAAGCCATGTCCAAGTCCTAACAAGAAGTCAAACATTGGGAAAAGTGCTGCAGAATGAAGACAAAACTGTTACAGCCGTTTATTACCCAAATGAGGACATGTCACTATCAAGAATCTGTCTTCCAAGTTTGAAGAACTCAAGGAAGACATTTATAGCAATTTGGGGCTGCCTCTCCAACGGGCAAATCCTCCATTTTGTCTATAAATACAGAAGTGTGAAGACCATTTGAAGGCACCTCAACCTTGACAAGAAAATCCAACAATCCTACAAAGTGCTTTCAAAGCCTTCAAAGACTATCTTAGTCTTCAAACACTTCATCTAAGCTGAACCAAATTGTATATCCTTACACAAGCTTAGAGAGATATCCTATCCTTATACACTGATCTCCATTGTAAAGGATATCTCATTAGTTGGAACCTTACTTCAATCCTCATATCTTTCAAAAGTGAAAGTGAGAAGGTTGTAGTAGTAGAAGTGGTAGGAACTGACTGTTGAGAGAAGAACAGTTCAGTTCTGAGTTGAGAAGAGGGTACTAGGACTCTAGACATCCTAGGGATCAATTCACCAAGGAGTGGTGTTCTTGATCAAGTGCACCTTGGCACTATAAAACAAGTTAATTCCAAGAGTGAAGGAATTATCCTGTTAAATCAGGGAAAGTGGATGTAGGAGCTTGAGTCTCTGAACCACTATAAACTCTTGTGTTGATTTACTTTACAAGTACTTACATTCATTCAACACTGCACACAAAACTGATCTTTCAAAGATACATATTCAAAGACTGTGCAAAACTGATTTGGACAAGTTCCCTGAAGCTAAACTGGACTGTGTTGCATTGACTAAGTGATTTCAGAAATTAAAGGAGTCTAAACTTAAAGGGCCAACCACCATTCCGCACATATAACTCCCCTAGATAGTTATTCAACTAAGTACTCAATAGTACTTAGTAGTCTGATTATCTTAGAAGAGTTAATCTTCTTCAGCAGAGTTGTCCAAGACAACCTTGCTGAACTCTGGTTTGATCAAAGTTGAAAAAGAATTGCATACAAGTGTATTCCCCCCCCATACACTTGTTATATACTCCTTTCAGGACCAACAAGTGGTATCAGAGCAGGGGTTCAAAGACCACTGCTTCTGAAAATCCATCTTGATTTTCAAAACTCTCATATTTGTGTGGTCACTGAACTGATCTCTTTCTGAAATCCATCATTTGGTAACTAACTGATTATTTGTGAGATATGGCCAACAACAATGCTGTTCCTCCACCTGCTGTTCAAGGATTAGACAACATGGCCACAAATCCAGTCAATCACATTTCTCATCACAAACTGCCCATGTTTTCAATAGACAATTATGAATTCTGGAAAATTAGAATGAGGGCTCATCTTGCATCTCTTCATACTGACATGTTAAGAGTAATCACAAGAGGACCTTTTGTGTTTACTCAAACTAACCCCAGGGTAACAGATGCACAAAAAGCAGATGTAAGGGAACTGATTCCCAAAGATGAGGATGACTTCACTGCTGATGAAAAGAGGAAAGATAATCTGAAGTATCTTGCCATGAATACTCTTTATCAAACAATTCCTGATGCAATCATGGGAAGAGTCTACCACTGCACAACAGCTAAAGAAATTTGGGATACCCTTGCTGAAATGTGTGAGGGCACTGAAAAAATCAAGGAGAACAAGCTCCAAGTTGCTGTGCAGAAGTTTGAACAATTCTCAATGGAGTCTGAAGAGTCCATTGACAAATTTGCTGGTAGATTCACTGATGTGATGAATGAAATCAACTCATTGGGCAAGGTCTACACCAAGAGAGAGGTTGGATTAAAGATTTTGAGAAGTCTCACTCAAAAGTGGGATGTCTATGCTGTGATGATGCAGAATACCAAAGATCTCTCCACTATGCCCATGCAACAAATATTCTCAGAACTTAAAGCCTATGAGTTTGACCTCAATAGAAGAAAGCCTGTTGAGGAATCTTCAAATCCTACCAAGGGAGTGGCATTCAAAGCCAAAGTTGCTGAACCAGAAATGCAACCCACTCCCAGATCATCAAAGTCAGTCTCTAAGACTGAAATGAAGGAAGAACTAGCCTTGATGGCTAGAAGGTTTGACAAGCTCAACACAAGGTTTGGTAGATACAAGAAATTCTACCAAGACAACAAATTCAGGAGAAGATACAACTCCCCTGAAGATCAGGCTGAGGACAAAAAGCCTGAAGAGAAAAGATCAGAGGACAAGTCCTCTGATAGGAGAAGATCCAGTAGAGCTGAACCCTCATCATCTAAGAGAAGAGATGAATCCAAGAAGGATGATGATGAAGATCTGTGTTACAACTGCAAAAAGAAAGGGCACTTCCAATATGACTGCCCTGAATTGAGCTCTAAAGAAAGAAGAGAGAGACAAGCTAAAAGAGACAGAAAGTTCACCAATAGAAAGGCCATGATGGCTGGTGAAGAATCTGATAGTGCTGAAAGCTTCAACTCTTCTGATGGACTATTCTCCAACAGTGATGATGAAGATGATGTTTGCAACATGGCTCTTGAGGATGATGAGGTATCCTCTACTTCTAGTTCACCATCATTCATCTCACAAAACACTAGTGAGGTTAACCTGAAACTTTCCTTGGGAAAGTTGATGGAAGATTTCACTAGATTACAAGAATTTCATGATAATTGTGTGAAAGAAAATGAAAGATTGGCTATTGCACTTTCTAAAAACTCTGAGGTAGCTGTTGATGTTAAGTCTACTGAGTTGTATCAACAAGCCTTGAGAAAGCTTGAGGAAGCAAATCTCAGGATAGTTGACCAACAAAAGGAGATTGATGATCAACTTCTCTCTCAGAAGAGAAAAGAATTTGAACTTAAAATCCTAAATGCCAAATTTGAAAATCTCTCACATGAGTATGATATTCTTAAATCAAGTGAAGAGAGCCTGAAATTAAAGATGTCTGCTTTGAACAAATCCTCTAGAGCAATAGAGGAAATTCAAAGTTATCAAAGACCTATGGCTCAAAGAAGTGGATTAGGTTTTGATCCATTTGAATCTTCACCTTGTCTTAGTGTTGCATCCACAAGTAACACTAAGAGAATCTTTGTTAAGTCAGTGGCACAACAAGCTGAAGATGAAGTAATTCAGCCACTGAACAAAGGAAAGGGCAAATTGAATGAAATGCCTACTCAAGTGATTCAGGAGAATAGGCCAAAACCTAAGGAAATGGCCAAAGCTCCTGAACACAAGAGGAATATTGGTCAGCAGGGTAGACCCAATGGCAGGGCAACTCTCCTGAACAATGTTCAGAGGAATTATCCAAGGTATAATCAGCCTAGGCCAACTCATCTGAGAAGGCCTCAGCTGAATAGACCTAAGGAAAACTATCCTATAAGGCAGAATAAAATGAGAAAACCAAAACCCTTCATGCCAAAGGATAATGGTCATAAGAAAACCTTTCCTCAAAGATTTCAACAAGCTGCACAAAGAACTCTTAAATTCAGAAGAGTGGACAACTCCTCTGAAATTTACAGAGTTAACACTTTCACACATACTTTCCCAAAGGCATTTAAGGGAAGGACAGTGTATGTTGATGCACTAGGAAATCAACTTAGCCACCTTGAATCAATCAGGGTTATTAGGCAAGTTTGGGTTCCCAAAGGTACAGCTAACCTCTCAGGACCCAAAACTCAAAGGGTACCTAAACCTATCTAATTGCAGGTACCAATGGGCCACAAGAAGAGGAGCATGAACAAAAAGACAGCATGGTACCTTGACAGTGGATGCTCAAGGCACATGACTGGAAACAAGGAACTCCTCTCTGATTTTATTGAAAAAGAAGGCCCAAATGTCACCTTTGGAGACAACTCACAAGCAACAACAAAAGGTTATGGTACTTTGATGATTGGTAACATCAAAGTAACCAATGTATCTTATGTAGCTGGTCTCAAATATAACCTCCTGAGTATCAGTCAATTCTGTGATAAAGATTTTAATGTTGAGTTCTCAAGTGGAAAGTGTCTAATTAAAGATAAAACTCAACAAACTCTATTGACTGGAACTAGGAAGGGAAATGTGTATTTAGCAGACTGGGACAAGTCTACTGATGCTGCATGTTTTATTGCTAAAAGTTCTAGTGAACAAAGCTGGTTATGGCACAAGAGGCTAAATCACCTGAACTTCTAATCTATGAACAAACTTGCTAGAAATGCATTAGTTAAAGGACTACCTAATGAGGTTTTCATTAAAGAACATGTATGTAAGCCATGTCAAGAAGGAAAACAGATTAAAGCCTCATTTAAGGGAAAACCAGTCATCTCCACTGAAAGGGTACTTGAACTTCTACATATGGATCTGTTTGGACCAATTACCCCTTCAAGCATAAATGGTAGAAAATACACATTAGTGGTAGTAGATGACTTCTCTAGGTTCACATGGGTAGTATTTCTCCTTAATAAGAAGGAAACACAAGTCAAACTACCTGAACTTCTCAAGAGACTGTCAAATGAGAAAAGCCTTAGCATTATCAAGATAAGATCTGATAAAGGCACTGAGTTCATTAATTCATACATCAATGAGTACTGCACATCAAATGGAATAGCTCATGAAACTTCAGCAGCTAGAACTCCCCAACAAAATGGAGTTGCAGAAAGAAGGAATAGAACTTTAAAAGAAGCTGCTAGAACTCTAATTGCTGACTCAAATTTACCTAAGAGGTTTTGGGCTGAAGCTATAAACATTGCATGCCATACTCAAAATAGATGTTTGATCACTAAGGGGCAAGGCAAAACCCCCTATGAACTCTGGAAAGGGAGAATGCCTAAAGTGTCATATTTTCATATATTTGGCTGTAAATGTTTCATTCACAATAATGGGAAAGAACAATTGAAAGCTTTTGATAGCAAAGCTGATGAGGGAGTATTTCTTGGATACTCTCAAATCAGTAGAGCTTTCAGAGTCTACAACAAGAAATCCCTTATAGTGGAAGAAACACCTCATGTTGTGTTTGATGAATCTATCTTTGAGATCAGGAATGATCATCTAGAACCTGAAGAAATCACACAGAGGACAACCAGATTAAGCCTAAAAGACAAAGACACTGAATTCATAGAAGTTGTCCAATCCAATCTACCTGAACATACAATACTGGACAACCATCCTGAAGACAACCTTCCTGAAACAAATCCCACAGATGGAAATGGTGAACTGAATGAACCAATCCCAGTTCACATCCAGGTAACAACTACCAATGAAGAAGCAGTTCCTGCTGAGGTAGTTAATGGGTCAAATAATCAAGGGGAAACTCAAAATGTTGAAAATGCCAATGTCCCTGACATTGAGGACAACATCCCTGATTATGATCCTGAATTAGATCCTGCATTAAATTATCCTGAATTCTATGATCAAAATGACTCAACTTCAGTAGAGGACAACTCTACTGAAGAGATCAGAAAAAGAAGGACTTGGTTATCTGACCATCCTACTGATCTAATACTTGGTGACCCAAGTATTGGAGTCAAAACAAGAAGATTCCATGGTGAAAGTGCTCTTTTCTGTTGTTTCTTGTCAGAACAAGAACCAAGTGATGTTGAGGAAGCACTTCAAGATGCCAATTGGATCACAGCCATGCAGGAAGAACTAAACCAATTCACCAGAAATGAAGTATGAGAACTGGTGGATAGACCTTCACATCAAGATGTTATTGGAACAAAGTGGGTGTTCAAGAACAAGAAGAATGAAAATGATGTGATTGTTAGAAACAAAGCAAGACTAGTGGCAAAAGGGTACTGCCAACATGAAGGCATTGACTATGATGAGACATTTGCACCTGTGGCAAGGCTAGAAGCAATAAGGCTCTTTCTAGCCTATGCAGCTCACAAGAGGTTCAAAGTATACCAAATGGATGTCAAGAGTGCCTTTCTGAATGGAGTCTTGAAAGAAGAAGTCTATGTGGAGCAACCACCAGGTTTTGAAGTTGGAAACCAAGTTTATAGGCTCAAGAAAGCTCTATATGGACTCAAACAAGCCCCTAGGGCTTGGTATGATACACTGTCACAATTCCTCTTGGATCATGGATTCACCAAGGGAACTGTGGACAGAACTCTCTTCAGAATATCTGAAGGAGAAGACATCTTACTTGTCCAAATTTATGTGGATGACATAATTTTTGGATCCCCAAATGAGAAGCTGTGTGAGAAATTCTCCAAGCTCATGCAAAGCAAGTTTGAGATGTCAATGATGGGGTTGATGAACTTCTTTTTGGGTCTACAAGTCAAGCAATCTGAAGAAGGAATCTTCATCAACCAAGCTAAGTACACCAGAGAAATGATCAAAAAGTTTGGGTGTACAACTAGCAAGCCAGTAAGGATCCCAATGAACACAAATTGGAAGATGGATCCTGATGAGAGTGGTATTCCAACTAACTCTACTGAGTATAGAGGAATCATTGGTTCACTCCTCTATCTCACTGCCAGCAGACCTGATATCACCTTTGCAGTGGGTGTTTGTGCAAGATTTCAAGCAAATCCTAAGAAAAGCCACCTTGAGGCTGCAAAGAGGATCTTAAGGTACCTCAAAGGCACTGAGAATCTAGGCCTTTGGTACCCTGCTGATGACAATATTGAGCTAACTGGCTACTCAGATGCTGATTTTGGAGGATGTAGGATTGACAGAAAGTCCACTTCAGGGACTTGTCAATTCTTGGGCAACAAGCTTATTTCATGGTTCTCCAAGAAGCAGAACACAGTGGCCACTTCCACCACTGAAGCTGAATATGTTGCTGCTGGAAGTTGTTGTGCTCAAATCCTATGGTTAAGACAACAACTAAAAGACTACAAGGTCAACTCTACTGAAGTGCCAATATTTTGTGACAACAATAGTGCCATTGCTATATCACAAAACCCTGTGTTGCACACAAGATGCAAGCATGTGGACATCAAGCACCACTTCATTAGAGACCATGTGGAGAAGAAGGATATCAAGCTAGTGAAGATTCACACAGACCATCAAAAAGCTGATATATTAACCAAGCCACTTGCAGAGGCAAGATTTCTGGAGCTATCAGCAGAGTTGGGATTACTTGATCCAGGGAAGTTGGACAAATAAGTCCAAAGAAGCTCATTGATTAAGGGGGAAACAAAATCAAACTTCAGTAGACTTGGTCAAGTCTACTGAAACTCAGAAACATGACCTTACCTCTTCAGGACACTTGTCCATTAACTTTCAGGACCTTTGTCCACCTTTCTTCAGGACACTTGTCCATGTAGGGTCAGATAAGTTGTCCTAGCTATCAAACCAAATCTTGGTATGATAAGCACCTATTTTTGGTGATCAATACCTATTTCGAAATCTGTCCCTTTGAAATACAGTTTTCACCTTTTTGGGATTTAATTTGTCTCCCACCCAAAAGGTCACTTTCCATGCATTAAATGCCAAGATTTAACTCTTGTTTGCATTAAACTTTTTGGGACATGATCTATCTCGAAAAATCCCCAGCCTTAAACAAACATTTAAAACCTCCCACGTTTTGAATAAAACAGTTATTTCACTGTTACATTGCTTTTTCACCACTGGATCAAAAATGGACAACTCCCCTGAAATCAATCCTAGCCGTCCATTTTGGATTTCCATTTTTGTTCACCTTTGAATTGTATCAAGACCTTACCAACTCATTGACAAACATTCTTTTTAGAATATTCACAAGTCTTAAGATACCCACAAACACTTCTTCCCCAAGTATTCGAAACCCTAACTCAAAAATTCTTCAAACTCTCTCATTCTTCATCAAACTTTCTCTGCAATTTCAATGGCCCCCAAGGTTAGACCTGAGATGCTTGTTGATTTCTCCAACAAGGATCTAGACCTAGATTTTGCTTATCTAAGCAACAAAAACAATCTTCACTTTGAGCCCATTATCTCTTTTGAAAGTGAAGATCCTGAGATTATTCCAACCATAAGATGGTTGAGAAGGGCTGGTCTCCAAAAGTTCTTGGAAGAAAGACCAAAAGTGGAGAAGCAAGCCTGAAGATGGTGAAGTATCAACCAGGCTATCCTACACAGCTGAAGGAGAGGAAGAGGAGAGATTCCATAGAGTTAGATTCTCCTCAGAAGATCTGGAAGGAGCCTTTGGATTGCCTTATGAGGGAAGGAATCCAGAAGTATATGGCACTGGACATGAAGAGGAAATAGCCCAAGAGTGGTTATTAGTTCCAGGCCCTCTCTCCTCAACTCAAAACAAGAAAACTCTCAAGCCAGAGTTTCTCAATCTGTTTGAGGTAGTTGCTAAAAGTCTCTTAAGCAACACTGGAAGCTTAGAGCAAGTCAGCCAGCCAAGGATCAGAATCATGGCTGCCATTATTGATGCCAGTGATAAGGGCATCAAGTTTGATTGGAGGACCTTCATCATGTCTGAGATGATGAAGGAGAAGGCTAAATTTAAGGTGAAAGCCCACAACAAGGTGGTGCTAGAAGGGAAAATCAAGTATTGCACCAGGGCAAGCTTGTTGATTGAGAGGTTTTCCCACTATTCCCAGATGCAGACATTTGCAAAGCCCCTCCCAGCCCAAAAGATCCTGTTCAGAAAGCTCAGTAAGAAAACTGAGAAAAGAAGGATGCTACTGGCCAAACCTGCTGAAGAACAGGAGGAAGAGAAGCCTAAGATGAAAAAGAGAACAAAAGCCAGGGCTGTAAAGACAAGGAAAATGTCTCAGAGAATCTCAGAAGAAAATTCAGATGCTTCAGCTGAGATTGAAGAAGTTTCTAGAGAAGGTGTACAAGTACCATCTGATCATTCAGAAGAACTCAGGCAAAAGTACAATGAGACTAGACAAAAGTCTAAGGGTGATAAGAGAGTCAGGGAAGTTGTCCCTGAGAAGGAAGGAAGTGGAAGTAGCAGGGCCAGCAAGAGAAGGGCCAAACCTACTGAAAAGGTGTTGGAGCTGCAAGAAGAGAAGTCTCTTCAATTGGCTCTAAGGGAGAGCAGAGCTGAAAGCAGGGCCAAATCCATGTCTAGGACTAATTCCTCTGGTTCTAGAACTCCAGAATCCAAAGTCCCTGAAGATCAACCCATAGAGGCCAACCTCCCTGAAATTCAGTATCTTGGGCCCAACTCCCCTGAAACCCATGTTACCCCTTCCAACCAACCCATTACCCCTGTAAATCTCACTAAGAGATATTCTCCTGAAGGGAATGAACAAAGAAGTGGCATAGATGTGCTTGCTGATTTAGCAGTAGATGAGACAAGACTCCTGTCTCCCCTTGACTCATCCATGCTTAATTATTCAAAGCTCTTAGAGCATGCCCTTCATGAGCCAACCCCCCTGAGTAAAGCCCCTTCAGATTCATTGCTCTCTAAAGCAACTGAAGTACCTTCACTTAAGCCCAACCCTTCTGAAGCCAACATCTCTGAACTTAATTTCCCTGAACCCATAATAGGAGTACCCAGAGCCAACTCCCCTATAACCCAAAGTCCCCAGTCAAGTGGAGATGAGGAGGAGTATACTTTTGAGAGTATGCTCAGAGGAGGAGCCAAGGCTACTGTGGACAGTTTGTATCCACAACTTGCTGAATTTCCAAGAATTCAGAAGACCTTTCATGATTTGAGGATGCTTGTTGATGTAAAAGATAAATCTATGATGGAGATATCACAAGTCATCCAAGATAAAGGTGCAAACTGGTGGCAAATAGAGGAGAACAGATTGCTACACTTTGCTGGAGTCTCAAAGACAAGATTCCTCATTGATGAGGAGATTTTTGCAAAGTTGGTAGCCAAGAAGATTGAAGAGGAGAAAGAAAGAAAAACCAAGGGAATCAAACACCCTGACAGTGGCTCTAATGATGATTCCCCTGATGATCCCTCAAACCCTTCAAATCCCAACCCTCCTGAAACCCCTCAAGCCAACCTCCCTGAACCCTTTCAACCCAAGTCTTCTGTAGCAGATAGACTTTCCAATCCTCCCAAAACCTATCATAGGAAAGGCTCTGTAACTTCAGAGGTGTTGACCAAGGGTGGTAACACAGCCAAAGACACATCTGCCAATGAAGGTTCTTCTGAACCCAAGGCACAGCCTACAGATGTTGAGGTTCCTATACTAGAGGCTAGTTTGATTAAGGCCTATTCAGTGTCAGAGGAGTTGGACATTGATCAGCCCTTAATCATTCAGGATGACTCAGTGGCTGTTGATATAAGCACTGTGATCTCCCCACAACTGCCATCTTTGAACCTTGTTGAAGGTGGAGATGCTGCAGGATTAGAAGAAGGAGTTGAAAAGGAGATATTAGCTGAAAAATCAGAGGGAGTTGTGGATGAAAGAGAGGTAATCATCACTAAGATAGTGAGTGTACCACCAAATGAGGGTGGAATAAGTGAGGAAGGACAGGTTATTCTTGAAGTCAAATCTGAACTTCAAGAATCCCTTGATGAAAGGAGGCCTGATTCCTTGAGTGAGATCATTCTTACAGAAGGGAGAAAAGAAAAAGTTGAAAATGAGAAGAAGACTGCTGATGTATCAGAGTCTTATGTAAAAGAAATTGAGGGTGATGAGTGCTTATTTCCTAACCTGTTTGACTTGTCTGATGTTGCAGGTATTTCTTTTGACCAAATTTTTGCAGATGAGTTCCTCACAGATGCACCTATCCAAGTTGACACAGGCTCAGCTCAAGCCTTACTTGGAATGCAATCAGAGAAGTTGGACTCCTTGGCTCATCAAGTTCAATCTGCTCATGCTGAAACTTCAGGAGCATTGAATGAGCAAGGAAGGACTCTAGCATCTGTTGAAATGAGGCTCACTGGCTCTGAAGATGTTGTGCTCCCAACTCTTGAGGCAAGAATCAGTGGTGTGGAATCTGGTCTTCAAACCATCTCCACTGAAGTTCAAAGTGCCAAATCAACCATGGAAGCCATCTCAGAGGAGATCAAGACAGAGCAAAAGCTGCTGAGAGACAATCACAATGCTAATGTCAAAGCTCTCAGGCTAACTGTCAAGCAAGCTCTTGGAAAGAAGACAGCACTACAAAAGAGAAGAGCTGAAGAGCAAAGGCTAGCTATGGTCAAAGCTGCCTCAGAAAAATTTTCCCAAGAAGTGCTGGCCAACATTGTTGAAGGTGCAGTGGCCAACCTGACTGAGCTCTTAAAAGCCCAACTGGATGCATCTCTGAAAACAGCCATGGAAGAGGTTGTCCAACAAAAGATGAAGCCTGTTCTAGCTTTCCTTAGCTTGAGCAGTGATAGAATGCAGAATATACATGATGAGAATGTATATTTGTTGGAGGAGATGAAGTCCCTAAACCAGGCCCAATCCCTGATGGCCTCAACAATGAGTGACCTCAAGCCCCAGTGCTTTGATGCTGCCAAAAAGGGGGAAAGGGAAAGAGCTAGAGCAAAAGGTGCCTTGGTGATTGGGAGTCCAGTGAAAGGGAAGGACAAAGTCCCTGAAGGAAAAGGAAAAGAGCCAGAAATACTGAACTTGGAAGATTTGGATGAAGAGGAGCAGTTAGCACTGGCATTGAAGAACTCAATGGCCTCAGCTCAAGAGGAAAGAGTAAGGCTACAGCAAAGACCAGGTGGTGAAGTGTCAGGTTTGGACAAAGATGCTGAAGGTGTCCAAACCAGAGGAAAGATCAAGAAGGCCCAAGGGAAGAAGAGACAAATTGAGAAATTCACTGACTTTCCTAGCAGCCTTGATCTTCCACCTGAATTCAGAATTGATGAGGATGAGCCTACATCAAAGAAAACCAAAACTGCTGAAAAGCCCAAATCTACTGAAGAAGACAAATCTTCTAAAACTGGAAAAACTGCTGAAGGTACCAAGTCCCCTGAAGACATTGAAGAGTTATTTGCTGAAGGATTTGGACCTGAACCTAAGAAGAAGACAACAGTCCTAGCTCTTGATCCATCAAAACTGTTTCATGAAGGGTATGGCAAAGACCCTGAAACACAACAGAAACTGGCCATGATGAGGGCCCAAGAGAAAATGGACTTGATGGAAGAAGCCAACAGAGCAAGAGATGAAAGAAGAGCAAACTTTCAGAAACCAAGAAGGAGAAGAGCAACATACAGCAAGATGAAGCCTCAGCTTCTAATCCCAATGGACACCAAATATCCACACTTGGATAAATGGGTGCCAATTCAACTGAATGACACATGGGAAGAAGCCAAAAGGGAGTTTGTCTATGACTATTATGTCATTGACAGATGGAATGGAGGAGATGCAAACTCTGCCTTCACTGAGTTCATGCTAGAATACTACAGAGAGTTGTATCAACAACTACTTGCTGCTGCTGACATTGCAAGATTTGAACTCACAGCTCCCAAGCCAATCATATACATGCCTCCAAAGCTTGAAGGATGGATTGACCAAGCAAGAATTCTGAGGGAATTTACTGAGATCCTCAAGCTGAACAAGATGGTTCTTGGACCTAAGGGAACCAACCAAGAAGCCATGGCACTAAAAAGAAGAGTGTGGGCACAGTATGGAATGCTGCCACCTCCTGAGGATGATCTTTGAAATGGCTAAGTCTTCTGACCTTACTTGAATGATCAACTATGCTGAAATATGGTCAAGTTTGCTGATGTGTTAATCTGGTTGCTCTGATCTGATTATGGATTGCTCTGATACAAGATTGGTGTTCTGATTTTTGTGTTTATGCTCTGATATGCTTAGAATATAATGCTCTATTGTATTTAGTGTTGATGATTCATGCTCTGATATGTTAAATTCAACTATCAACATGCCTGTAATGATCTCTTATATGAATGATAGTTGAACTACTTTTGAATCAAGATACACTTATACAGAAAATCTCTCTATGCCTATCCTTGAAATCTACTTGCAACAAAAACAGTGAATACACTAACACATTATTTTTTCAGGAATATTGACCTCAGTCATGTCTTCTGAAGATACATGTAATAGGTGTAGACAAGTCACTTTTGCTTAAGTTGTATAGGTTTTGGCATCATCAAAAAGGGGGAAATTGTTGGGAATAAAATGAGCTATGTTTTGATTGAATACCAAAAACCCCCTGAGACATGCCTAATTTATAAATGAATATGTTCTAAGAAATGTTAAGTCAAATAAATTATAGGCTAGATGAGAAGCTGAAATGTTAGGCAGCTCTTAGACAATTAGATGCACAAATTGAGGGGGAACCTATGCTTTGAAGATGATCAAGATCAAGTCCCCTCAAGGCTCAAATTCTGGAACAATCTCTTAAGAGCAAGGACACCCTATGAAATCTAGGATACTCTTATCAGGAGAGTTGTCCAGAGAAGATGCTCTTATGTAAAAGCAAGATTGTAAAGCTCAAAAGGACAAATCCAATGAAGATGCTCTGATCAGGAGAATTGTCCAGAGAAAGTACTCATAAAGCTCTGATCAGGAGAGTTGTCCAAAGAAGCTAACCATATGCAAGAACAAACCTACCTAGCTCAAAAAGACAAGACTACTCAAAGGTTTTGGTCAGGAGAGTTGTCCAGATAAGCCAACTCTAAAGTATAAAGTGCTCTGATACAAAAAGACCAACCATGCTGATCAGAAGAGTTGTCCAGAGGAGTTGTCTCAGCCAAATTGACCAAGATCAAGTGCTCTGAAAGCCTGAGATCAACTATGCTGAAGAGATTGAGACAACCAATCCCTAAAGGTCCTCAAAGGAATAAGCTAAGACCATACACAAGAGAAACAAAGGGAAAGAGCCAAGTCATCTGAAAAAGAGCAAGCCAACCATGCTGAAAGGCAAAACTGCTGATAGTGATAAGGAGAGTTGTCCAGATGATAAGGAATATTGTCCTATCATTGGATCAACCTTCAGAAGCCATGTCCAAGTCCTAACAAGAAGTCAAACATTGGGAAAAGTGCTGCAGAATGAAGACAAAACTGTTACAGCCGTTTATTACCCAAATGAGGACATGTCACTATCAAGAATCTGTCTTCCAAGTTTGAAGAACTCAAGGAAGACATTTATAGCAATTTGGGGCTGCCTCTCCAACGGGCAAATCCTCCATTTTGTCTATAAATACAGAAGTGTGAAGACCATTTGAAGGCACCTCAACCTTGACAAGAAAATCCAACAATCCTACAAAGTGCTTTCAAAGCCTTCAAAGACTATCTTAGTCTTCAAACACTTCATCTAAGCTGAACCAAATTGTATATCCTTACACAAGCTTAGAGAGATATCCTATCCTTATACACTGATCTCCATTGTAAAGGATATCTCATTAGTTGGAACCTTACTTCAATCCTCATATCTTTCAAAAGTGAAAGTGAGAAGGTTGTAGTAGTAGAAGTGGTAGGAACTGACTGTTGAGAGAAGAACAGTTCAGTTCTGAGTTGAGAAGAGGGTACTAGGACTCTAGACATCCTAGGGATCAATTCACCAAGGAGTGGTGTTCTTGATCAAGTGCACCTTGGCACTATAAAACAAGTTAATTCCAAGAGTGAAGGAATTATCCTGTTAAATCAGGGAAAGTGGATGTAGGAGCTTGAGTCTCTGAACCACTATAAACTCTTGTGTTGATTTACTTTACAAGTACTTACATTCATTCAACACTGCACACAAAACTGATCTTTCAAAGATACATATTCAAAGACTGTGCAAAACTGATTTGGACAAGTTCCCTGAAGCTAAACTGGACTGTGTTGCATTGACTAAGTGATTTCAGAAATTAAAGGAGTCTAAACTTAAAGGGCCAACCACCATTCCGCACATATAACTCCCCTAGATAGTTATTCAACTAAGTACTCAATAGTACTTAGTAGTCTGATTATCTTAGAAGAGTTAATCTTCTTCAGCAGAGTTGTCCAAGACAACCTTGCTGAACTCTGGTTTGATCAAAGTTGAAAAAGAATTGCATACAAGTGTATTCCCCCCCCCATACACTTGTTATATACTCCTTTCAGGACCAACAATGTTGTTGCATTTCTGGCAGGATCTAGAAGCTTCTACAAGGATCTGGAATCTGGAAGATTCCAGAACATTGTAGAACGTGCTAGACCAGTTTGGAACCTTATAGGTCGACTTGGAACATGCAAGAAGGATCTAGAAAGATCATGGAAGTTGAGTTCCTAAAAAATAGGATCTCAAAGATGAAAGCCTCTAGAATTCGTACCCCACTCTATAAATACCGAAGGAAGGCTCCATAATTCAGTGTATTCTATTCGATCAATATCCTAGACTAGTGTTCATCCTGTTAGGATTTGTGGCCAGTAGTTATACGTTTTAGTTCATACGAAGTATCCCACCCGTATGACTGTGTGCTTTTCTTTATCTATTGAGAGTGTAATCATAGATAGACTAGCATTTCGACAGTGTATATTTTGTACACTTAGTTCATTTTCAAAATAGGGCACCTACCTCGTTTATAGTTTTAGTTGTGAAGGTTATTGTTGTGACATTTCACACAACATTTGTACTTGAAGATAAGTATTGATATTTCGCCATAATGCCAACATAGATTTTTATTTATAAAATCTATGTTAAAAATATTTCCATTGTGTCTCATTTATTTTTAGTGTTTCAAGTCTTCCGTTGTGTGTCATTATTTCTGATATTCTGTTGGAATCAGTGTTGCACTACTTGTCTCAACATTTTGTGCAACATTAAACTATTTTTTACTTAAACACTATACCTGCACACTTTCAGTTGGTATCAGAGCCGATACCTGACGACACTAGGTTTAGATCCTTTCTATAAGTGTGTTTTTAGTTTATGTTAGCAATGGAAACCCATCACATATCCACGGCACTTAGGCCACCAGTTTTAGATGGTTCAAATTATGCTTATTGGAAGCCTAAGATGCGTATGTACATCAAGTCGATTGATGAACGTGCTTGGAGGACTGTACTTACAGGCTGGGAAGCTCCAAAGAGACCAGCAGATGCAGATGGAGAAGTTCAATTCAAAAGAGAAGTTGACTGGACGGTTGATAAGATAACAACAGCAGGATACAATTCTAAAGCCTTAAATGCTATTTTTACCTCTGTTGATGTTTCAATGTTTAAAATTATATCTAACTGTTCTACTTCTAAAGATGCATGGGACAGGTTGCAAGAGCATTGTGAGGGTTCAGACAGTGTTCGAAGGACTAAGCTTCGAATGTTGGGGACAAAATTTGAGAATCTCAGAATGAAGGAAGATGAAATTGTTTCATCCTATAATGAAATGTTAAGTGAGATAATCAATGAATCACATTCTCTTGGTGACCCTATTTCTAATGTTAGAGTAGTTCATAAGATATTAAGATATGTTCCTAAAAGATTTGATGCTAAAATTTGTGCTATTGAAGAGGCAAAAAGATACGGATAAGTTAAGTCAAAATGAATTAGTGAGTATTCTTAGAACCTATGAAATAAACACTAATCAAGTTGATGAAACTAATAATGATGATAAGAAAGATGTTGTTTTTAAAGGGAAAACATCAAACAAATCTGAGTATCAACCTATCATAACTGAAGTTGATTCGGATGAAGAATTGATTGATGAATGTCTCAACAATCCTAACAGCATTGCCTTGCTCACTAAGCATTTTAATAAATTTTTTAAGAAATCTATGCATAAATCTAAGGGAAACATTCAACCTAAGATTCAAGTCAACACATCAACACCTCAATTAGAAAGGAGGAAAAGTCAATTCACACTAAGAACATTAAAGAGTGAAGGTAAACAAAGGTATGATCCTGAATTTAGAAAATCAGTTCAATGCAATGCACGTTCTGTATATGACCATTATGCAAATGAATGTGCCAATACCAGACTTAAGAAAAAACTAAATTTTAGTGCTACCTTGAGTGATGAATCTGATGATGATGATCTTGATGAGTTAAATGATAATGAATATTCTCATTTTACCAGAATTGATTATAATGATTTCTCAGATGATGATCTGGATGAAACAGATTCTGATGTTGTACCAGATGCTTCAACATCTACAGTAACATCAGAACAGAGTCACCCAGATTTGAACCGTTTTAATGGTTTAGTTGATGATGCAGGAAAAAGGATTGATGACAATGCATACCAAAAGCTATTAGATGATTGGAATAATCAGAAACTCACTATTGATTCCTTGAATAAAGAGAATGAGGATCTGAAAGACACAATCACCAAGCTAGAAGTTATACTTACCAAAAGAGATCTTGAAATTTGTAACTTAAAGGAGAAACTGATAAATTCCACTTTATGTTTCAAGAAATATTCCAAGAGTGCTTCTGAGGTAAATAATGTTATAGCTACTGGTAAGTCTAATAATCATGGTTTAGGTTATGATGGTGCAACTGCTTCTATTTCTGAAAATTTTAGAAAACCTGTGAAATTTGTGAAGGCGAATGTTAACACATTTGATGTAACACCTGCACAATCAGATCCTCACAAGGTTAAAAGGAAGTATATCTGTCATTACTGTTTCAAGGTTGGTCATATTCGTCCTTACTATATAAAATGGTTTGAAGAACTGAAAAATTTGAAAATGCTGCATAGAAAACTGTCACCTCCTGGTAAACAGTTTCTGAAATCTGCATGGAAACCAAAAGCTACCTGTAATGTTTTTCATACCTCCTTAAAAGCATGTCTACCTGATCTATGATATTTTGATAGTGGTTGTTCTAGACATATGACAGGACAAATAAACTTCTTATCTGATTATGTGACCTTAAATGGTGGTAGTGTTACATATGGTGGTGGTTCTAAAGGACAGATTATTGGTAAAGGAACTTTGAATGTTAAAGTTTTTCCTAAGATTAAAAATGTCTTACATGTGATGTGTTTCCATTGCTAAACTAAACTAAAAACACACTTGACCAAAGATCTAACCTAGTGTCGTCAGGTATCAGCTCTGATACCAACTGAAAGTGTGTATGTGGGGTTGTATAGAAGTGTTTAAGTATAAGTAGATAAATGTTGCACAGAATGTTGAGACAAATAGTGCAACACTGACTCTAACAGAATATCAGAAATTAAGATTCACAGCGGAAGACTTGAAACACTAAAAACAAACGAGACACAATGGAAATACTTTTAACATAGATTTTATAAATAAAAATCTATGTCTGCCTTATGGCGTAAAATCAATACTTATCTTCAAGTACAAATGTTTTGTGAAATGTTACAACAATAACTTTCACAACGAAACTATTAACGAGGCAGGTGCCAAGTCTAGAAAACGAACTAAGTGTATAAATTATACACTGTCGAAATGCCTAGTCTATCTAATGATTACACTCTCAATAGATAAGAAGACACACAGTCATACGGGTGGTATACAACGTATGAACTAAAATGTAGAACTATTGGCCACAATTTCCTAACAGGGATGAACGCTCGGTCTAGGATATTGATCGAATAGAGCACACTGAATTATGAAGCCTTCAATGGGTATTTATAGTGTGGGATACGAAATTCTAGAGGCTTCCACATTGAGGTCCTATTTTTTAGGAAACTCAACTTCCACTACTTCCATGATCTTTCTAGATCCTTCTAGGCTGCTCCAGGTCGTGCCAAATGTATCTAGGCTGTTCTAGCATGTTCTCCAATGTTCTGGAATCTTCCAGGTTCCAGATCCTTGTAGAAGCTTCTAGATCCTGCCAGAAATGCGACAACATTTAGGTCAACATTTAATGTAGCATTTCAGAAAAGACTTAGAAAAAATCTCGGAAGGTCAAATTAAGATGTTGTTGATAATGTTAAGGCATTTAAGAATTAACAACATCTACAAAGGGTATTTTACAAGAATATTCATCTCCTAAAACTCCACAACAAAATGGAATTGTTGAAAGAAATAATAGAACTTTACAAGAAATGGCAAGAGTCATGCTTACATCCAAATGTCTTGCTAAGAAATTTTGGGGAGAAGCATTGAATACTGCATGTCATATTATTAACAGAGTTTATATTCGTTCTGGCACAAATCAAACACCTTATGAGATTTTGAACAAAAAAAAACCCAATGTGAAATATTTTCATGTATTTGGTAGTATGTGTTATATTCTGAATGATAGGGATCAACTTCATAAGTTTGATTCCAAAAGTGATAAAGGTTTCTTTTTAGGGTATTCTAGAAATAGTAAAACTTATAGAGTTTATAACCTTAGAACTAACACTGTTCAAGAATCTGTTAATGTTGTGTTTGATGATGATAAAGGTCTTGCAGATGACAAAGATGAAGAAGATGTATCACAAGTCCCTGACAATTTTGAGAATACACTGAAGTCTGAAAATGTTGTACCGAATGCTAACACATCTGGGTCAACATCTACAGAACAATCAGTTGTGTTGGTCCCAAGTTAAGTTTATAATATTAAGTAAGCTAGTAAAAGTCTAGAGGGGAGGGGTGAATAGACTTTTAAAAATCTTTCAATATATCAGAATACGTAATGCGGAATTTATCAAAGTAACAATGAGCCCAATCTAGTTTATACTCAACTTATATTCGAAATTCGAACTTCTTGATGAACACTCTACTTGTCTTGTTTAGATAGGCAATTAATCAATTAAGCAATTAAACAAACAGTAAAGTAAATCAAACACGAGATTTATAGTGGTTCGACAACTTGTCTACATCCACTCTCACAAACCCAGTTGTGATATTCTTATTAACTCGTCCAATGGAGTAATGTGTTCTTGTGGCGTTAAGTCCCAAGAAATAAGACTTAGATCTTCTAGAAAACACTGCCAAGTGCCTCTTCGATCTAACTAGCTATTTTACAAGTAACTAGCAGCTTGAAAACAAAAACATAAAAGTAAACTTCTCTGTCTTCAGTAGTAGCCTTCTTGTTCTTCACTTGTCTTCTGGCTTCTTTCTGAATTTCAACCTCTGAGAGTATTTTCTTCACTTGAATGTAGAATATCAATGCTTCAGTAGTTTTTCAGTAGTCTCTAATGAATGAATACCTTGCGGTATTTATAAGCTTCCAATTCAAGAACTTTCAGTTGTGTAACCAACTTTCCTTGAAAACTAACTTATAACTGATTCTTCTTATCCATCCACGCGTTTCTTCAGTTAATTAGTTATTCCTTAACTAACTCTTTAGTCTTTATCTTCATACGCGCTTTTGTAACTAACTCATTAGTTCTTCTCGTCTTGTCTTGTAGTCTCGCGCACCTGTCTTGTTCTCCAGTAGTAGACTTCGTCTTCTACTTGTCTTGTGCAGTAGACTTCTTCTTCAGATTTCATCATAGAACTAATCTAGTCCTATTATCTAATCCTAACAAGACTATTACATTACATTAAGCTTTATAACATAGCTTAGTCAACTTAAGAATCTATACATCAAATATAAACTATAAAACATGAGCTTCTATACATCTTTAAATAGCTCAGTATAAAACCTAACAATTATATATAGTACTTATAAAATGTACTTGTCTTTACATTTCATACTTATCATTTGAAACTTAGTACTTGAGACCTAATACTTGTCTTGTGAACTAGTACTTGTCTTGTGAACTCTACTGATCTGCTCAAGATGACTTCATAACTAGAGTAGATCAGTCAACACTTAGAAAATATTCAAGTCTACTTTTGGCTTATCAAAACTGAAAGTGTGCGGGGTGGTGTGTAAAAGTGTTTAAGTATAAGTAGATAAATGTTGCACAGAATGTTGAGACAAATAGTGCAACACTGACTCTAACAAAAACCACAACTTTCTTATCAGCATCATTTTCATCAACTTGATTAGTGTTTATTTCATATGTTCTAAGAATACTCACTAACTCATTTTGACTTAATGTATCTGTATTTTTTGCCTCTTCAATAGCACAAATTTTAGCATCAAATCTTTTAGGAACATATCTTAATATCTTATGAACTACTCTAACATTAGAAATAGGGTCACCAAGAGAATGTGATTCATTAATTATCTCACTTAACCTTTCATTGTAGGATGAAATGGTTTCATCTTCCTCCATTCGGAGATTCTCAAATTTTGTCCCCAACATTCGAAGCTTAGTCCTTCGAACACTGTCTGAACCCTCACAATGCTCTTGCAACCTGTCCCATGCATCTTTAGAAGTAGAACAGTTAGATATAGTTTTAAACATTGAAACATCAACAGAAGTGAAAATAGCATTTAAAGCTTTAGAATTGTAGCTTGCTGTTGTTATTTCATCAACCGTCCAATCAACTTCTCTTTTGAGTTGAACTTCACCATCTGCGTCTGCTGGTCTTTTTGGAGTTTCCCAACCTGTAAGTACAGTCCTCCAAGCACGTTCATCAATTGACTTGATGTACATACGCATCTTAGGCTTCCAATAAGAATAATTCGAACCATCTAAAACGGGTGGCCTAAGTGCAGTGGATATGTGATGTGTTTCCATTGCTAAACTAAACTAAAAACACACTTGACCAAAGATCTAACCTAGTGTCGTCAGGTATCAGCTCTGATACCAACTGAAAGTGTGCGGGGTGGTGTGTAAAAGTGTTTAAGTATAAGTAGATAAATGTTGCACAGAATGTTGAGACAAATAGTGCAACACCGACTCTAACAGAATGTCAGAAATTAAGATACACAGCGGAAGACTTGAAACACTAAAAACAAACGAGACACAATGGAAATACTTTTAACATAGATTTTATAAATAAAAATCTATGTCTGCCTTATGGCGTAAAATCAATACTTATCTTCAAGTACAAATGTTGTGTGAAATGTTACAACAATAACTTTCACAACGAAACTATAAACGAGGCAGGTGCCAAGTCTAGAAAACGAACTAAGTGTATAAATTATACACTGTCGAAATGCCTAGTCTATCTAATGATTACACTCTCAATAGATAAGAAGACACACAGTCATACGGGTGGTATACAACGTATGAACTAAAATGTAGAACTATTGGCCACAATTTCCTAACATGGATGAATGCTCGGTCTAGGATATTGATCGAATAGAGCACACTGAATTATGAAGCCTTCAATGGGTATTTATGGTGTGGGATACGAAATTCTAGAGGCTTCCACATTGAGGTCCTATTTTTTAGAAAACTCAACTTCCACTACTTCCATGATCTTTCTAGATCCTTCTAGCATGCTCCAGGTCGTGCCAAATATATCTAGGCTGTTCTAGCATGTTCTCCAATGTTCTGGAATCTTCCAGGTTCCAGATCCTTGTAGAAGCTTCTAGATCCTGCCAGAAATGCGACAACATTTAGGTCAACATTTAATGTAGCATTTCAGAAAAGACTTAGAAAAAATCTCGGAAGGTCAAATTTAGATGTTGTTGATAATGTTAAGACATTTAAGAATTAACAACATCTACAATCTCCCCCAATTTGACCTTTCGACTACAACACACCTGATGCACATATATTTCTATACATACTCAGTTTTATGTACTTAGTTGAGGTTGACATCATTGCTAAGCACTAGTCAAGACAATACCTGTTGTAATCGTTGGATCAAATCAACTGAAGATCAAAGATAATTTCATAATGATCCGTGCCAAAGGATCAAAATTATTTTATCCAAAATAGAATAAGTATAAACTATACACTTACTCACAACATAAGTAACTATACTAAGATAATAAGTTGAACTGAAAGAATTAACTTAGAATCAAAGTATGACACTAACAAAAAAAAAATCATAGCAAAATATAATGTAAAACAAAAAACAGACACTAATACTATCCACAACCTGCAATATTAGACACATGATAATCTGCAAATAAATTAAGCAAGGCAGTAAACAAATATCAAGTGGAACCATTAAGCAAGTTGCAGTAATAAACATCCTAACATCTAAGAAAAATAAATAACAAGTGTATCAGAAATTCAGAATACTTAAACATTAATTACAAAGGTAGAACTGAATAAATGGCTTATATTGCTGTGGTAACAGCTGCAGCATCAACTTCTTGCACCATAGTCATTGTGGGTTTCAGATCTCCCCCTGTCTAGCAGCTTGTCCCTGTTCATCAATGTTCCTGTTCATCAACTTCATCCACAAAGTAAATAGCAGCAAGATGTGCAACTACATCAGTCACAGCAGCATCTCCTCCAGCATCAGGTACAGCACCAGCATCAGCAGCAGCTGGAACTCCATCTTCATTTATCTCCTCAATGACCACATTGGAGTTGGATGGTGGTGGTACTCCCCCTGTTGTAGGTGAAAGGAGGTTGGTCCACCTGTCCTTCAGGAACTGGAGTTCATCTATTGTTTCCTGCAAGTGTTGGAGTTGGAGTTTGATGAATTCCTGTGAAAGATACACATTACCAGAAATGTTGACACGAATGTTCTCAACATTCGGGGGTGCATTTCTCTGATGTGTTCTGGAAGGGCCTGGTTGAGCAGAAGTAGAGGGTCTGGAAGATCTCTGTGGACTATCAGTACCAGGAGCAACTATGGGCAGATCAATGATTCTGTCCCCAATCAATAAGGCAGGAGCAATAGCAAGCAGTGGCACTCTCCCCCTCAAAACATCAGTCTTCTTAGCAGTGAAGCCATGGTGCTTCAGATAGTTTGAAATCAAGACTGGATAGGGCAGATTTCCTTTCCCAGTTGTTTTCCCAGTAAATTTTCTCATATGATGAAAGATAGTATTTCCCAGATTGAACTTCTTAAGTATAGAAATCCTATACATAAGAATGGCTTGGTCTCTTGTAATCTTAGTGGTGTTGGTAGTGGGAATCCAATTGTATATGATCAGCTTATACAAAACAGAATGTAAGGAGGTTAAGTGTCTAGCTAGCATCTTCCTAGTCCACTTAGTCTTTCTACCCCATGTGATTGCAGTAATCACAACATCCATATCTGGATCATCATCCTCATCAACATTAGGAGTGTGCAAGAACTCATTAATAAGTTCTGGAGTGAAAGGCACATCCCTCCCCCTAAAATTAACAGTACCATAAGACCTAGAACTTCTTTTTCCATAACTTTTCTTCATACAGGCATAGAATTCATAAGACCAGTTTGTAAGAAAAGCTTCACCAAATGTAACAACATTCAACAGATTTCTATCCTCTAAAAACTTAATCATCCCCTTACTATCAAAATCAGGCACATTAATTCTTTTCTCAATCAACAGCTTCGTCTTAGAGTAAATTTCTAACCTTTTCTCAACATAGTTAGAGTGATCAGAGATACCTTCACTTTCTTCCTCAGAAGGCAGTTCCTCATCAGGATCAGTGTCTCCATCATGTGCAGAGGAGCTTTTGGATGAGCTCTTTGCTTCAGCAGATGAGCTCTTTGCCTCAGAAGATGAGTTGTCTCCACTTCCACCATCATCAGGTTCTGGTGTGGACTCTTTTGCAGCAGCAAATGACTCAGCATTCTTCTTAAGAGATTCTTGCATGTCTCTTAGGCAAACATTGAAATCAGAATCAGAGTCTGATTCAGCAGGTTCTTCTTCAGGGATCATCTTGGCCTTCCCTTTGCCTTTGGGATCAGTAGCAGCTTTCTTCCTTCGTTCAACAACAGCAACTTTCTTTGGTTTCTTTGCAGCAACAGTGGCAACTTCGGTTTCTTCATCAGATTCAGTGAACACTTGAATGGGTTCACCAGCATCAGCTCCAGCTTTCTTCTTCTTCCTCATGGATTCAGAGTAATCCACACGAGTGAATACACGGTACGATCTCCTTCTTTGTACAGGGCTTCTCTGTCTTTTTCCTTTCTGTGCATTTTTCTTGAAGGGAATAGGAGCAGACTCTTCAGAAAGTGAGAGAGATGAGTTTGTACCAGAATCAGAAGCTTGGGCGTCCTCCATTTCTTCATCCTCAGAATCGGATGCAGCAGCAGCTTCTCCTTCAACAACGGTATCGACATGTTCCTCCGTTGAAACTGGAACAGTAGGATTAGGGCTTTTTGTTGCAGCAGTCATTTGAGCAGTTTGATCGGCCAAATAACTTGAGATATCCACAGTGATATCTCCGAATTGCATCACCGGTAGATGCCCGGTAGTTCGAAGAGTTGCAGACACTTCTTCGACAGCTTTTGTAAACTGTTCAACGGTCGAATCTTGTGGGATTTGGGTAGGTGTTGGAACAGGAGCGGTTGTTGATAGGGTTGCAGAGACATTGGAGTCGGCATTTGAGGAGTTGGATTGTTGCGAAGCCATTGAAGCAAGAATTTCAAGAGAGTTTTGGGCAGTTTGTTTGGAAGTTTCAGAAACAGAGTGTGAGTGAGAGTGAGATTGAGGTTGGTTTCCAGCCATTAAAGGGACGGTTTGAGTTTCGAGGCACGAGGTGGGAGAGTGTATACAACAATTTTGGGAAATACACGGCCAAACACAATTTCTGCAAGAAGTGTACTTAACAAAGCTCGACAATCAACAAATTAGCAACATAAATCACAATTAATTGAGTTTTATGGAGAGAATGTATGTGTAGTTGGAGGTTAAAACGAATTATTCCAGAAATAATTTGATAGTGCTCCACATTTTTAGCCACAACCTAGATCATGGTTAATTAGTGGGAAAAATCAATTTTATTAATTAATTAAATAATTAAGAAGTTTCTAGAATTCTTTACTTAGTCCAAGCATAATCTGAAAATTAAAAACGTGGGTTAGTTATATAATTGAATAAATAAAATAAATCTCAATAAATAATTAAATAATTACTACTAATAAAAATAAATTCGAATCAGGCAATGTTGTGCTCAAAACTGTTACAAACACCTCAACACGGTTTTTACATGAATTTGCTTCATTTGTGTTGCACCATAATTTTTCTTTTTTTGTTATAGCATCTAATTTGTATTGATCCATTGTTCCTGTAGAGTACATCGTAGTAGCGAACTCCGTGCCCCATACTTACTTAATGGATTACAAATATATTGATGTTTTTACCAAAGAATCACCTTTTGAAAAGAAGGCATCGTAGTAGTGAACTCCGTGCTCCATAGTTACTCAGTGATTTGGTACATCTTTTAGTATGCTAATAACATTCTCATTTTTATGCATTTGAGAGGTGTGAGACATGTTTATTTTTGCACTACAAGGTTCTTAGATTCGTAGATATTTTACAAAGGAATTATTTAACTAAGTAAGAAATAAATTCAACTTATAAAATTTTTACAACCCATGATGTTGTCCCAAATGCTGACGCATTTGTGACAACATCCATCCGAATTTTTCAGATAGTGCTCATCCCAAGAGATTTCCTCAAGATTGAGAATCTCTCATGGTCTAATGCCTTAGTAAAAATGTCAGCATTTTGTTTCTCAGTAGGTATATACTCCAACTTAACAATATTCTTCTCTACTAAATCTCTCGTAAAGTGATGTCTTATGCTAATGTGCTTTGTGAGTGAGTGTTGTACAGGATTCTTAGAAATGTTAATAGCACTAGTATTATCACAAAAGATTGTAAGTATACCATTCTCAATACCATAGTCATGGAACATCTTGCTCAGCCACAAGAGTTGTGTACAGCAGCTTCCAGCAGCTATATACTCAGATTCTGCAGTAGATTGTGAAACACAATTCTGCTTCTTGCTGTGCCATGAAACAAGATTGTTTCTCATGTAGAAACATCCTCCACTCGTACTCTTTCTATCATCTATATCTCCAGCCCAATCAGCATCACTGTAACCAATCAAAATGTTGTTGGTGTCCTTAGTATACCAGATTCCAAGGTCACTTGTACCTGCAACATACTTGATAATCCTTTTCACAGCATTCAGGTGAGATTCCTTTGGATTAGCTTGGTACCTAGCACAAACACACACACTGTACATAATATCTGGTATACTAGAGGTTAAGTACAGTAAACTACCTATCATGGATCTGTAAAGTGTTGGATCAACATCTGTTCCAGCACTGTCTTTGCAAAGTTTCAAAGAAGATCCCATAGGAGTTTTCATTGGTTTTGAATTCTCAAGACCAAATCTTTTAACCAAGTTCTTAGCATACTTACTCTGGGAGAAGAAAATACCATTGCTGCATTGTTTGATTTGAAGACCTAGAAGATAGTTCAAGTCTCCAACCATACTCATTTCAAATGTTGCAGTCATTGCCTCAACAAATTTACTCAACATTTTATCACAAGTAGAACCAAACACAATGTCATCAACATATATTTGAGCAATTAGTATATCATTTTCAGTGTGCTTAATGAACAAAGTTCTATCTGCCTCTCCTCTAATAAATCCATATTCCAAAAGAAAGTCAGTAAGCCTACCATACCATGCTCTAGGAGCTTGTTTAAGGCCATATAATGCTTTCTTAAGTTTATATACATGATCAGGATACTGTGGATCTTCGAATCCTATAGGTTGTTCAACATATGCTTCTTCATTTAATATGCCATTTAGAAATGCAGCCTTTACATCCATTTGATGAAGTTTAATATCAATAAAACATGCAATAGCTAGCAATAATCTAATAGATTCTATCCTAGCAACAGGTGCAAAAGTTTCATCAAAATCAACTCCTTCAACTTGGGTGTAACCTTGTGCTACTAACCTAGCCTTGTTCCTAACAATATTACCAGATTCATCAGTTTTATTCTTGAATATCCACTTTGTTCCAATGACATTAGTATGACTAGGTCTAGGAACAAGTGTCCAAACTTCATTTCTTTCAAACTGACCAAGTTCTTCATGCATAGCATTAATCCAGTTTTCATCAGTTAAGGCTTCTTTAGCACTCTTAGGTTCAATTTCAGATAAATAGCATTCAGCATTTACAACATTACACATAGAAGACATGCATATTGTTCTTACCACATCTACCTTGTTTGATCTTACTCTTCCTCTTGTTTGCACTCCAACTGTAGCATCGCCTATGATCTGGCCAGAAGGGTGACTTTTGCCTATTCTTGAAGAAGGATTTGTTTTGGGGATGTACTGATCATTCTGTGAATTTACAGCTGACTGTTCTGTAGATGTTGACCCAGATGTGTTAACATTTGGTGCAACTTTTTCAGACTTCAGTGTATTCTCAGAAGTGTCAGTAACCTGTGATACATCTTCTTCATCTTTGTCATCTGTAAGACCTTTATCATCATCAAACACAACATTAACAGATTCTTGAACAGTGTTAGTTCTAAGGTTATAAACTCTATAAGCTTTACTATTTCTAGAATAGCCTAAAAAGAAACCTTTATCACTTTTAGAATCAAACTTATGAAGTTGATCCCTATCATTCAAAATATAACACACACAACCAAATACATGAAAATATTTCACATTAGGTTTTCTGTTGTTCAAAATCTCATATGGTGTTTGATTAGTACCAGAATGAATAAAAACCCTATTAATAATATGGCATGCAGTATTCAATGCTTCTCCCTAGAATTTCTTAGCAAGACATTTGGATGTAAGCATAACTCTAGCCATTTCTTGTAAAGTCCTATTCTTTCTTTCAACAATTCCATTTTGTTGTGGAGTTTTAGGAGATGAATATTCTTGCAAGATACCCTTTTTATCACAAAAATCATTAAACATGCTGTTTTCAAATTCCCTACCATGATCAGTTCTAATACGGCCAACTTTCAAGTTAAACACATTTTTGAACCTCTTATAAAGAATTTTAAATGCAGCAAATGCTTCAGATTTGTCTCTCAAAGACTCTACCCAGGTATATCTAGAAAAATCATCTACCACAACTAAGGAATACCTCTTTCCTCCAATGCTTTCAGTTTCCATAGGACCCATCAAATCCATGTGCAGTAATTCAAAGCATCGATGTGTAGTACAATGTGACAGCATTTTGTGTGACATTCTTACCTGCTTACCTTTTTGGCATGGTCCACATACAGTGGTGTTGTGAAACTTCAGTTCTGGAATTCCTTTTACTGCATCTGCTTTGATTAGCTTTTTCATTGCTCTGTAATTTGCATGACCCAATCTTTGATGCCATAGAACATTTTCATCATGTTTTGACAGGTTACACATATTTGTTCCAATAAGATAGCAATTATCAGCTGACCTAGTACCAGTCATGACACAAACTTCATCTTTATTAAGAACATAACATGAATCTTTATCAAATTTCACATGCAAATTATCATCACAAAGTTGACTAATGCTAATCAGATTTGCAAGTAAGCCATCAACATGTAATACATTTTTAAGCTTAGGAAAACCTTCAACATTCAAAGTTCCTTTACCAACAATCTTTCCTTTAGAACCTCCACCATATGTAACACTACCACTATTCAAGGTCACATAATCAGATAAGAAATCAATACGACCTGTCATATGTCTAGAACAACCACTATCAAAGTACCATAATTCAGGTAGACATGCTTTTAAGGAGGTATGAACAACATTACAGGTAGCTTTTGGTTTCCATGCAGATTTCAAAAACTGTTTACCAGGATGTGACAGTTTCTTATGCAGCATTTTCAAGTTTTTCTGTTCTTCAAACAACTTTATATAGTAAGGACGAATATGACCAATTTTGAAACAGTGATGACAGATATACTTCCTTTTAACCTTGTGAGACTCTGTTTCTGCAGATGTTGACCCAGATGTGTCAACATTTGCCTTAACAAATTTCACAGGTTTTCTAAATTTATCAGAAATAGAAGCAGTAGTACCATCATAACCTAAACCATGATTATTAGACTTACCAGTAGCTATAGCATTATTTACCTCAGAAGCACTCTTGGAATATTTCTTGAAACATAAAGTAGAATTTATCAGTTTCTCCTTTAAGTTACAGATTTCCAGATCTCTTTTGGTAAGAATAACTTCTAACTTGGTGATTGTGTCTGTCAGATCCTCATTCCTTTTATTCAGAGAATCAAGGGTGAGTTTCTGATTCTTCCAATCATCTAACAGCTTTTGGTATTCATTGTCATCAGTCCTTTTTCCTGCATCATCAACTAAACCATTAAAACAGTTCAAATCTGGGTGACTCTGTTCTGATGTTGCTGTAGATGTTGAAGCATCAGGTACAGCATCAGAATCTGTTTCATCCAGATCATCATCTGAGGAATCATTATAATCAATTCTGGTAAAATTAGAATATTCATTCTGATTTAATTCATCAAGATCATCATCAGAATCATCACTCAAGGTAGCACTAAAATTCAGTTTTTGCTTAAGTCTAGTATTGGCACATTCATTTGCATAATGGCCATAACCAGAACAAGCATTGCATTGAACTGATTTTCGAAATTCAGGATCATACCTTGGTTTACCTTCACTCTTTGCCAGTCTTGGTGTGAATTGACCTTTCCTCCTTTCTGGTTGAGGTGTTGATGTGTTGATTTGAATCTTAGGCTGAATGTTACTAGATTTGTTCACAGATTTCTTAAGAAACTTATTAAAGTGCTTAGTAAGTAAGGCAATGTTGTTAGGATTGTTGAGACATTCATCAAGCAATTCTTCATCAGAATCAACTTCTGTAATGATAGGTTGAGACCCAGAAATGTTTGATGTTTCTCCTTTAAAAACCACAACTTTCTTATCAGCATCATTTTCATCAACTTGATTAGTGTTTATTTCATATGTTCTAAGAATACTCACAAACTCATTTTGACTTAATGTATCTGTATTTTTTGCCTCTTCAATAGCACAAATTTTAGCATCAAATCTTTTAGGAACATATCTTAATATCTTATGAACTACTCTAACATTAGAAATAGGGTCACCAAGAGAATGTGATTCATTAATTATCTCACTTAACCTTTCATTGTAGGATGAAATGGTTTCATCTTCCTCCATTCGGAGATTCTCAAATTTTGTCCCCAACATTCGAAGCTTAGTCCTTCGAACACTGTCTGAACCCTCACAATGCTCTTGCAACCTGTCCCATGCATCTTTAGAAGTAGAACAGTTAGATATAGTTTTAAACATTGAAACATCAACAGAAGTGAAAATAGCATTTAAAGCTTTAGAATTGTAGCTTGCTGTTGTTATTTCATCAACCGTCCAATCAACTTCTCTTTTGAGTTGAACTTCACCATCTGCGTCTGCTGGTCTTTTTGGAGCTTCCCAACCTGTAAGTACAGTCCTCCAAGCACGTTCATCAATTGACTTGATGTACATACGCATCTTAGGCTTCCAATAAGAATAATTCGAACCATCTAAAACGGGTGGCCTAAGTGCAGTGGATATGTGATGTGTTTCCATTGCTAAACTAAACTAAAAACACACTTGACCAAAGATCTAACCTAGTGTCGTCAGGTATCAGCTCTGATACCAACTGAAAGTGTGCGGGGTGGTGTGTAAAAGTGTTTAAGTATAAGTAGATAAATGTTGCACAGAATGTTGAGACAAATAGTGCAACACCGACTCTAACAGAATGTCAGAAATTAAGATACACAGCGGAAGACTTGAAACACTAAAAACAAACGAGACACAATGGAAATACTTTTAACATAGATTTTATAAATAAAAATCTATGTCTGCCTTATGGCGTAAAATCAATACTTATCTTCAAGTACAAATGTTGTGTGAAATGTTACAACAATAACTTTCACAACGAAACTATAAACGACGCAGGTGCCAAGTCTAGAAAACGAACTAAGTGTATAAATTATACACTGTCGAAATGCCTAGTCTATCTAATGATTACACTCTCAATAGATAAGAAGACACACAGTCATACGGGTGGTATACAACGTATGAACTAAAATGTAGAACTATTGGCCACAATTTCCTAACAGGGATGAACGCTCGGTCTAGGATATTGATCGAATAGAGCACACTGAATTATGAAGCCTTCAATGGGTATTTATAGTGTGGGATACGAAATTCTAGAGGCTTCCACATTGAGGTCCTATTTTTTAGGAAACTCAACTTCCACTACTTCCATGATCTTTCTAGATCCTTCTAGCATGCTCCAGGTCGTGCCAAATGTATCTAGGCTGTTCTAGCATGTTCTCCAATGTTCTGGAATCTTCCAGGTTCCAGATCCTTGTAGAAGCTTCTAGATCCTGCCAGAAATGCGACAACATTTAGGTCAACATTTAATGTAGCATTTCAGAAAAGACTTAGAAAAAATCTCGGAAGGTCAAATTTAGATGTTGTTGATAATGTTAAGACATTTAAGAATTAACAACATCTACAAAAACTTATCTTATATTTTCATCATTTAGGACTTGTCTTTAGGATTCATATCCCAACAATTTCCCCCTTTTTGATGAAGCCAAAACTACTTGAATCTTTTCACAATAGTAGACTAGTTAAGTAGTTATCTTGTCTTACACATCAAAAGTTGTTATCTTTTCATTCATTCAAATAAGATCAGTAGATATTACACATACTTAAAAAAAAACTAAGTAACATTCTAATCAGATAAAGTACCTCCTTCTGGATTTGGAACACTAAAAGCATCGAGTAGTCTTTTGTGAATTACTGTCATATGCTCTTCAGTCTCGATCTTCTCTTTCTCCAGTAGGTCTTCTTCAAAATTCTTAATCTTGATATGCTTTCCTAACAATTTCTTTTTAGCATAATGATCATCCTCCAGCTTTTGCTTCTTATGAAGAGCTTCAACCTCTTCATCACCAATATCAGCTAGGATGTCACCTAATTCTTCTTTCTTTTTCTCTAGAACAAGCTTTCTCTTGACTTGTCTGGTCTGAACCTCAGGAGAAGCAACACCTTTGCCTTTCACCTGTCTTGTCTGCTCATCAGCCTTAGCTTGCTCAAGGTCAGCTGTCTTGACCAACCTTCCTCTCTTGGGCCTTCTTAACTCTTCTATCGCAGACGCAGCAGCCTTGACTTCAGGTTCAGCACTAGACTTTTCAGCAGCAATAATAACTCTACTCGTCTCTTCCCCCTTTTTGGCTTCATCACTTGCCTTAAGAGTGAATAGACAAGTAAATCGAGTCATTTCTTCTTTCATAGCTTCCATCATTGCCTCTGAAGCTATCTCAATCTGTCTTTGATGTGTCTTGTCCTGACTCATCTTGTCTAGTTTAGTAGCAACTAACTCTAGCTTTTGAGTAGACAGATCTAATTCAGTCTTGAAATGAGTAGCAGTCAACCTAAGCATTCTGTTTTCCTCAGACATATCTCTTAGAAGCTTCTTGGCTTGCACTAGCTGATCTTGTGCTTCACGCCTTTGCTCATCTGCTATCTCAATTTTAACTCTGTAGCGCCTTTCCATTTTGCTTGACTCTTCAGCTAATGATCTAGCAAAGTTAACTGACCTTTTCTCCAAGTAGTCAACTTGTCTCTTCAAGAAATCTTCGATTTGAGTATACATTTCTTGTCGAAAAGTAGAATCCATTTTATTGACTTCTCCAACTATCAACTCTCTGGAGCTGTCAACGAGTGACTGATTTTGTTCCACCAAGACTCCTTTCAGCTTTGATTCCAAGAACACTTCGATAGACGACTTCACCACTTCCTTCAAGTCCGTCTTCAACTCATCTATAAAGCCTTCTGGAAATACATGAGTAGTAGAATGAGTCTCAGCAACAACAGCCTCTTGATCTATCTTAGTTAACTCATCTTCATTAAACATGATGGCTTCAACAAACTCATCATCTTCTTCACCAAGTTCGATCAAGTTGTTGTCTTCGTCTTCACCACTTTCAGCATCATCTTCCGATTGATCTGAAGTTTGAATACCAGCTTCAACAGTTTCAGCTTTCAGCTCTTCTTCCAGTAGATCAGTTTGAATACCAATATCAAAAAAGTGTTGAGAAGACAGAACGTCATCTGAAATATTCAGCATCCTCTTCACAAGAGCTGTTAGGACATGGTCTGGAAATAATTCGGAGTGGTCTTGAACTCCACTGTTCTCCTTCTGCTCCATCTCCCAATCTTGAAAATTGGAGATTCCACCCATTCCTACGATGACTTCAAACAGATCTTCAGTTGGGGCCTTCTTCAATGCAACCCATGTGCATATCCTTAGAAGTTTCTCAAATTGCTCAGAAGCAGTGTCTATCTCAATAGACGAGAGCCTCTTCCTTAGATTGTTGCTTACTCTCGAACGAATCCTCTTCTCTCTTAGACACATCGGGTAATAGACGAGGGATTCGAAACTAATTTCAGAAGGGGTCTGAGCAGGTAAGGTCCCTGTCTCAGTTGTTGCAGTGACAACTAGTGGGGTTTCTGAAATAGACGGGTTGAGAGGTTCAACATTTTCTGTTGAGGTAAAGGGAATTTGGATGGTGGTTTCTGAGGGCTTTGATGTGGCTAGGTTTGGTTCGACAGTTGTAGAAGTATCAACTGTATCGAATATAGTAGTGTGTGGGGTTATGTTGGCTCTTAGTGGTTGCACTGCCAACACTGATGAGGTTTTGGGTGCAGGTTTGGCACGAGATCGAAGTGATCTGGCCTTGGTTTTGATGGGGAGAGAGAGAGGAATTGACAAAGTTCGGGAAGAAGTACCAACCTTTTCCGCACTCGACTTGTCTGATGATGGGCTCGACTCGACTCGCACCAGTCGATAGACTTGCAACTCTTCCTCTTTATTCTCAGGCTCCTTGTCTGAGTGAGTTTCTTCCGAATCTCCTTCTGGCTCAAACATAGCCTCCTCTTGCACATACTGAACTAGTCTACCACTAGTTCCAGTTTCAGCCTTCTCAGAACTTTCACTGCCCAACTCGTCTTCCTCAGAACTAGACGAGGCAGCTTCAATCATGGCGTCTTCTGGATTGATTTGAACTTGTCTGGGAGCAGCAGTTCTTCCAGCAGCTTGCTTTGCTAGCGCCTCCTTCTTCAGATAATGTTTGAGAGGATGAAATGGCTTGCCCTTACTCCAACTAGTCTTGTTCGACAATAAGATGGGTAGGATGATACTCAACTTGTTTCCGAAGCTCACAGCCGCAGACACAACCCAGTTGACTGTACTGGTGTCGACTTGCACCTTCTTCTTGAAATGCATCAATCTATCCAAGAAAAGCTTAGTCCAGTTCCCTTCAGTGATGCCATCATGGATTACGGCCATCACTCTTGCTTTTTGAAGTGTCACAGAGTCAAAACTCCCAGTGACTCCAAGAAACATCTTTGAGGAAATATCCAACAAAGTTTTGAATTTGCCGAGCAATTGGTTCTTCTTGACAGCTGGAATCTTTCCATCTCGATTCAACTTGAGTTTCTTTCCACAAAAGATACTCAAATACTTCAGCTCTTGACCTTCAACATATCTTTCGATATCTATCGATCCGGATGGTAGCTTCAAGGATTCAGTCAAGAACGCACGAGTAATTTCTACTCGCCTTCTACCAACAAAGGCTTCAATCGAGTCGCCTTGTCGAGTGGCTGTGGCATAAAATTCTAACACCTCCTCTTCTAGCACGACTTCAGGAAATGCCTCCAAATAAGGTCTTAAACCGCATCTCCAACATTTCATGAGGATTTCTTTGTTGTCATCGGTGTGATTTCCTTTGAAAAACACCGATCCTTCCACATGCACCTTGCCTTCGGTAGCATACTTCCCTAAATCAAACCTTGCCTGCATGTTAGTGCGAGCATCGAACATCGAAACGATCGACATAATAGGAGAGAAATGTTCAGACGGTTTAGAGAGTACAAGGAGTTTTAATTGCTTGAAAGTAGGAGTTATGGAATCGTGAGTGAGAATAATGAACCAGTTGGGGTTTTGATAAACCTTGTGTTTTGAATCAATGGTTGAGATTGAAAGGTTTAATCCAACGGTCTTGTATAAAAGCCTTTTGGAATCTAGTTACGGAATCGAGAATATTGCGTGATTTGTTATTGTAAAGTTTTGAAATCCGCCTCTTCTATTGGTAGGATTGAGGAGTGTACTCATCTGACCTAGCATAGTAGAGTTTTGGCGTGAACTGGGTATATACACCTCATTAAATGGAGTGTATAAATCCAATTCTAGGGTTTTCAAAATTTCCATTAACAAATTACATTTATATCCTTAATTCGTATTGTTTAAACACTTAGAGTATTTAAATCATAAGAACACTTATCTTGTCTGTTCGAGTCTATTCAGAACAGGCGAGTAGACTCAAGCACACAAGACAAGTTCCCCCTTCGACTGTGCTTGTCTATTTTGAACATCGAACGACTATTTGAACCTGTCTTATCTTGTGCGACAGATTAGATGAGATACCGGTAGTCGAGTAGAATAAATAAGATGAATATCAATCTAAATCAATGGTCAAGGTTCAAACAAGATGACTGTTACCAGACTTAAGAGTCAACATAAGGATCTTTAAGAAATCAAAGATTCCCCCTTAAATGTTTATTCCCTTAGTATTACCCTCAGCTTTACCAGCTTCCTCATCGGGTTGTTTGGTCAACTTGTCTGACCTTGTATACCTGTCTGTTGAGTGAGTAGACGAGTGCTCTGCTCTTTTGTGGTAACTTGTCTGTTTCTCCTTTCTTCTTAGGAATGTACCTGTCTGGTTAGTACATTGCTACATACTAGTAGGGTCAAGATCAATTAGTCCTAGACTAATGCATAATTCACGAAATCGATCCTCAGGTAATGGTTTTGTGAAAATATCAGCTCTTTGAAAATCAGTGTGAATCTTTTCCATGCGAATATCCTTCTTTTCTACATGATCACGTATGAAATGGTGTTTCACATCGACATGCTTACAACGTGTGTGCAGAACAGGATTTTGTGTAATGGCAATAGCACTGTTACTATCACAGAATATGGGAACATTTGATTCACAGATATTATAATCTCTAAGCTGTTGAATAAGCCACAATAATTGACTACAACAACTACCAGCAGCCATGTACTCGGCTTCAGTAGTAGAGGTAGCAACACTTGTCTGCTTTTTCGAAAACCATGAAATGAGTTTTGTGCCTAAGAATTGACAAGAACCAGGTGTAGATTTCCTATCTATTCTACAACCACCAAAATCAGAATCAGAGTAGCCACTTAGAGATAAATCATCATTTGAAGGGTACCATATACCACGATTGATGGTTCCTTTCAAATATTTCAGAATCCTTTTAGTGGTTTCCATATGACTCTCTTTTGGATTAGCTTGAAATCGAGCACATACGCCAACAGAAAATGCAATGTCTGGTCTACTAGCAGTCAAGTACAATAATGAACCAATAAGACCACGGTAATGAGTTTGATCAACACACTTACCATTCTCGTCTGGATCCATCCTGTAAGTAGGTTGCATAGGAACTCCAGAAGATTTACAAGTCTTAATACCATACTTGTCTAGTAGGTTACGAGTATACTTTGCTTGATTTATGAAAATCCCTTCTGGGGTCTGTTTTACTTGAAGACCAAGAAAGTAATTCATTTCACCCATCATAGACATCTCAAATTTACTTTGCATGAGTGTTGAGAAACTTTCACTCAGCTTTTTGTTAGGTGATCCAAAGATGATGTCATCTACGTAAATTTGGACGAGTAAAATATCTTTCCCTTCTTGTCTTCTGAACAAGGTTTGATCGACCTTGCCCTTGGTAAAACCATTTTCTAAAAGAAATTGAGAGAGAGTATCATACCAGGCTCTTGGAGCTTGTTTTAGTCCATATAAGGCTTTATTTAACTTGTACACTTGGTTGCCTTTCACCTCGAAACCTGGGGGTTGTTCTACATACACTTCTTCCGCAAGAATACCATTAAGAAATGCACTTTTAACATCCATTTGATAAACAGTGAATTTCATATAGGCAGCATATGCAAGAAACAATCGAATGGCTTCTAATCTAGCAACAGGTGCATAAGTTTCATCATAATCAATGCCTTCAGCTTGAGAATAGCCTTGAGCGACTAGTCTAACCTTGTTTCTAACGACAACATCATTCTCATCCTTCTTATTCTTGAAAATCCATCGTGTGCCAACTACATTATGATGTTTTGGTCTATCGACAAGTTCCCAGACGTCGTTTCGAACAAACTGATTCAACTCGTCTTGCATAGCAATGATCCAATTACTATCAGCCAATGCCTCATTAATGGTTTTAGGCTCGATAGATGAGAGGAAACAACACCAGCAAAACAAAGATGGACTAGGTTGTTCTTGCGACTCAAAGAGTTGTCGTCTAGTCTTCACACCAACAGTAGAGTCACCAATGATATTTTCAGTATCATGAGCAGATTTCCATGTTTTTCTAGTCTTAGTATGCATACAATCATCATCTAGATCAACTATAGCATCATGCATTTCAATATCATTTACATCAGAAGATTTAATAGGAGTAGACGAGTAGACTAGTTCGGGCATGTCAACTGGTCTAACAGATTTACCTTGAGCACTTACTTTCTCCTGATCATCAGACTCGAGAGCTTTCATGAACGGGTTATAGGCTTGCACGGATTCATAAAATTCTGATTCTTGGTCAGTTTGGATCGATAGATCAGTTACCTTCTTACTGATCTGGTCGGCAGACGAGTCCTGTAGTGATTCATCGAAAACTACATGTGGTGTTTCTTCCACACATAAGGTAGAGTAGTTGAATACTCTGAATGCTTTGCTAGTCGAGGAGTATCCTAAGAATATCCCCTCGTCTGCCTTAGCATCTAATGCATTCAACTTGCTTTTCCCATTGTTATGGATAAAACACTTACAGCCAAATATATGAAAATATGAAACTCTGGGTTTTTGACCTTTCCATACCTCATAGGGCGTCTTACCTAGTGCTTTATTGATAGCACTTCTGTTTTGGGAATGGCATGCAGTATTGATTGCTTCTGCCCAAAACTTCTGAGGAGTATTATACTCTGTCAGCATGGTCCTGCAGGCCTCCTTAAGAGTTCTGTTCCTTCGTTCTGCTACTCCATTTTGTTGTGGTGTCCTTGTTGCACTAGTAAGGTGCTGGATGCCACGCTTAGAACAAAATTCTTTAATATAGCAGTTAATGAATTCAGTACCCTTGTCACTACGGATCTTGACAATGGACTGATTCTTCTCAACTTGTATCTTCTTCAACAGACCAGGTAGGAGTGTTTGTGTATCACTCTTCTTGTGTAAGAAGACTACCCAAGTGAACTTAGAATAGTCGTCTACCACAACAAGTGTGTACCTTCTACCGTTCAAAGTTGGAGGAGTAATTGGGCCATGTAAGTCCATATGTAGAAGTTCAAGAACTCTACTTGTTGAGAGGGTTGGAATAGATTTAAAGGAACCCTTTACCTGTTTACCTTTCTGACAGGCATCGCATACATGTGATTTGAAATAGATTTCGTTGGGTATACCTTCAACAAGGTAATCTCTTGTGATCTTATTAATCACCTTAAAGTTCATGTGACAAAGGCGTCTATGCCAAAGCCAACTGATCTCTTTGGGTGTCTTAGTAAGAAGACAAGTGTCCCGCGGACAACTATTCCAATTCACAATGTACACACTGCCTTGTCTTATGCCGACAAGTAGTACGGTATGAGTCCTCTTGTCTATGATTTCGCATTTTTGGCTTTTGAACTGCACTTTGTAACCTCGATCACAGAATTGTGAAACAGATAGTAGATTATATTTCAAACCTTCTACGTAAGATACGTCTTGTATCTCTACGTCGCTATTTCGGATATAACCAAAGCCTTTTGTGATGGCTGTAGAGCTATCACCGAATATAACCTTTGGTCCTTCTTGCTCATAGTAGCTTGATAGAAGTGCCTTGGTACCAGTCATGTGGTGCGAACAACCACTGTCTATGTACCAAGTTTCTCCTACTGAGCCACCCTTCTTGTATAGATCGAGTCGACCCTGCATTAGATGATATTCCATAATTTAGGTACCCTCCTTGTCTATTGGGGTCCTGGGGGGTTAGTCGAGTTCAATGGAATCCAAATATACATTGGAGTCTTGAACAAGTTTGATCTTCTAAGCTTTCGACCATATTTGTTGCAAAATAAGACCCTATTGTCCTTGTCTGGCCTATCAGCAGTTCTTGGGTCTACTCGTCTGAGGTAGCCTTTTGACTTAACCTCTACTTGAGTAGGCACCGGCCTGTGATAGTCAGAGTAGGGCTTGTATGCATTGGGGCCATACGGTTTATAGACATGTTTAGGTCTTTCTTCTCCTTCGATATCATATGATTCAGGCGGAGGATATAAGACGGGTTGAATACGATATTTTGAAGCCACATTCCTGGGCCTAGACAAGTAGAGCTGAGACTGCCTTATGAAAGGAGGTCTAGGCTCTTTCCATCTAGTTTGTACTTGTCTAGTACTTGTCTCCTCAGGATACCAGTCCTCGTATCTGACCTGATTAGGTCGTCCACGATTTCTAGTCCTTTGTTGACTCGTTTTAAACGGAACAACCTTGTTGTTAACATTCTTTTTACCTCCCTTGTTAATTGGAATGTTAACTTGAGTCTGTTTGGGTACAGTGCCTTCAGATGGAGTTCCAATATCGTATAACATTGGTCTTTTTCCTTTATCATTAATCAAAGAGCTTGAGATGAAAATAGTAGGGTTCTTAGGGACTTGAGTAGACGAGCTAGGTGTCTCAGCACCTATGCCTGTCTTGTCAGCAGGAGCCCTATACCTATCTGACAATTCAAGGTTAACCTTAGAGGAGTTAACCAGGTCAGTAAGTTTAAGGTCTAGAGTGACAACCTTAGTTTCTAAGAACTTATTACGTTCTTCAAGCTTTTTGCACTTGCTTTTTAAAACATTGAATTCATGTTTCTCAGTAGCATGTGTCTTAAGTAGGTCTTGATACAACTTATCTGTCAATGCACACTTGTCTTTGAGTTGACTCAACTCTTCTTGCAAGCGTTCATTTAGGACTCTTATATTAGGATCTACTTTAGACTGAGCTTCCTTAAGATCAATGATTTCTTGTTTTTAAATGATGTTTTCATCACTAACTTCCATGAACGCCTTATTAGCGAGTAGGAGGTCTTCTTCAGTCACACTAGTAGAGTGATGAAGACTACTCCCTACACCACTATCGGATGTATCACTTTCATCAGAGTCTGATTCATCACATGATTGAAATGAAGTTGCAGATGATACCTCTTGCTCAATTTTAGCCATGCAGCAGAGTCCATCATCAGCTATGAATGCTTCGTCATGATCAGACGGGTAGCTAGACGAAGACGATGGTAACTCGTCTGAGTCCGTTTCAGAGTCATTATTAGCCATCATTGCCTTCTTACCCCTGTTGTATCTTCTTTCCCTTCTTGCCTTGCGCTCTTCACGATCATCAGTGCTCAGGTCTGGACATTCGTAAATGTAGTGACCCGGTTTCTCACAGTTGTAGCATAAAGGATCGTTAGTAGACTTTTTAATGGGTGATTTATCCGTGCGCTTATCTCGTCTATCAGAACGCTGAATCTTCCTATCATCGGACTCTCTATCTCGTCTGTTACTTTTCGAGACTTTGTCTCTCCTTTCGGACGAGTTTCGGTCTCGTCTGGTCTCAGACGAGTTCTTAGAAGTCGAACCTCTATAGTCTCTATAGAACTTTTTATATCTACCATAGCGTTTGTTTAATCTGTCGAACTTCCTAACCATAAGGTTCATCTGATCTTTCAGACTTAGATCAGACTTGTCTAACTCGTCTCTTATGCTAGCAGGCTTGGACCTGTCTACTCTAGATCTCTTAGACGAAGTAGACTTAAAAGCAACATTCTTCGACACGACTTTCTCCCTATCACTACTGGCAATTGGTTCTTCCTCATCTAATTCGAACTCATGCGCCTTAAGGGTCTGGAACATGGTTTCTGAGGGCCACGAATCAATATCTTGTGTGGATTTAATGATCATCTTAACCATTTTCCATCTTTCATCCAAAGCCTTCAAGATTCTCAGGTTAATCTCACTTTCCGTATAAGTCTTTCCTAGTACTTCAAGATCATTCATGATTTTAGTAAATCGAGTATCCAATTCATCAATGGATTCACCTGGATTCATCTTAAATGTTTCAAACCTTTGGACAGCTGTGGACAGTTTACTTTCTTTGATCAGCGTAGTGCCTTCACAAAGAACAGCTAGTTTGTCCCACATTTGCTTGGCAGTTTTACATTTTAACACTTTACCAAGATACTCGTTTGGCAAGGTGTGTAAAATATAATTCTTAGCAAGACTATCCAAATTGTTTTGACGCATTTCTTCAGAAGTCAATTCTGACCTTGGTTTAACAATCAGCTCTCCAACTTCTTTGGTTGGGTCCAGTGTAGCAGTATTTCTGATCATGGTAATGACTGGTCCTTCTTTGATCACAGATACCATCAAATCATGAGTTGAGCTGAAAATGGCTTCCATCCTTAACTTCCAGTAGTCGTAGTCCTGAACAGAGAACTTGGGAAGTTTGTTAGCACTTATCTCAAGAGACATGTTTTAGTAGTTTGATCAGATAGGATAATAGCAAGAAATCAAGATACAGATATATCAAGAAAGTGTGGTATGAATCAGAACAGAAACGAACCAAGACTTCACCCAAAGTCTTTAAATGTTATCAAGAACCAGCAGTTCGAAAACTACTGCTCTGATACCACTTGTTGGTCCCAAGTTGAGTTTATAATATTGAGTAAGCTAGTAAAAGTCTAGAGGGGAGGGGTGAATAGACTTTTAAAAATCTTTCAATATATCAGAATACGTAATGCGGAATTTATCAAAGTAACAATGAGCCCAATCTAGTTTATACTCAACTTATATTCGAAATTCGAACTTCTTGATGAACACTCTACTTGTCTTGTTTAGATAGGCAATTAATCAATTAAGCAATTAAACAAACAGTAAAGTAAATCAAACACGAGATTTATAGTGGTTCGACAACTTGTCTACATCCACTCTCACAAACCCAGTTGTGATATTCTTATTAACTCGTCCAATGGAGTAATGTGTTCTTGTGGCTTTAAGTCCCAAGAAATAAGACTTAGATCTTCTCGAAAACACTGCCAAGTGCCTCTTCGATCTAACTAGCCATTTTACAAGTAACTAGCAGCTTGAAAACAAAAACATAAAAGTAAACTTCTCTGTCTTCAGTAGTAGCCTTCTTGTTCTTCACTTGTCTTCTGGCTTCTTTCTGAATTTCAACCTCTGAGAGTATTTGCTTCACTTGAATGTAGAATATCAATGCTTCAGTAGTTTTTCAGTAGTCTCTAATGAATGAATACCTTGCGGTATTTATAAGCTTCCAATTCAAGAACTTTCAGTTGTGTAACCAACTTTCCTTGAAAACTAACTTATAACTGATTCTTCTTATCCATCCACGCGTTTCTTCAGTTAATTAGTTATTCCTTAACTAACTCTTTAGTCTTTATCTTCATACGCGCTTTTGTAACTAACTCATTAGTTCTTCTCGTCTTGTCTTGTAGTCTCGCGCACCTGTCTTGTTCTCCAGTAGTAGACTTCGTCTTCTACTTGTCTTGTGCAGTAGACTTCTTCTTCAGATTTCATCATAGAACTAATCTAGTCCTATTATCTAATCCTAACAAGACTATTACATTACATTAAGCTTTATAACATAGCTTAGTCAACTTAAGAATCTATACATCAAATATAAACCATAAAACATGAGCTTCTATACATCTTTAAATAGCTCAGTATAAAACCTAACAATTATATATAGTACTTATAAAATGTACTTGTCTTTACATTTCATACTTATCATTTGAAACTTAGTACTTGAGACCTAGTACTTGTCTTGTGAACTCTACTGATCTGCTCAAGATGACTTCATAACTAGACTAGATCAGTCAACACTTAGAAAATATTCAAGTCTACTTTTGGCTTATCAAAACTTATCTTATCTTTTCATCATTTAGGACTTGTCTTTAGGATTCATATCCCAACAAGTTGTAATCTCACAGAATGATCAGTATGTTCCCAAGACGAATCCTTCTTCAAGAATAGGTAAAAGTCATCATTTTGACAAGATCATAGGTGATGCTACAGTTGGAGTGCAGACAAGAGGAAGAGTAAGATCAAATAAGGTAGATGTGGTAAGAACAATATGCATGTCTTCTACGTGTAATGTTGTAAATGTTGAATGCTATTTATCTGAAATTGAACCTAAGAGTGCTAAAGAAGCCTTAACTGATGAAAATTGGATTAATGCTATGCATGAAGAACTTGGTCAGTTTGAAAGAAATGAAGTATGGAAACTTGTTCCAAGACCTAGCCATACTAATGTCATTGGAACAAAGTGGATATTCAAAAATAAAACTGATAAATCTGGTAACATTGTTAGGAACAAGGCTAGGTTAGTAGCACAAGGTTACACCCAAGTTGAAGGGGTTGATTTTGATGAAACTTTTGCACTTGTTGCTAGGATAGAATCTATTAGATTATTGCTAGCAATTGCATGTTTTATTGATATTAAACTTCATCAAATGGATGTAAAAGCTGCATTTCTAAATGGCATATTGAATGAAGAAATATATGTTGAACAACCTAAGGGATTTGAAGATCTACAATATCCTGATCATGTATATAAACTTAATAAAGCTTTGTATGGTCTAAAACAAGCTCCTAGAGCATGGTATGGTAGGCTTACTGACTTTCTTTTGGAATATGGTTTTATTAGAGGAGAGGCTGATAGAACTTTGTTCATTAAGCACACTGAAGGAGATTTACTTATTGCTCAAATATATGTTGATGACATTGTGTTTAGTTCTACTTGTGATAAAATGTTAAGCAAATTTGTTGAGGCAATGACTGCAACATTTGAAATGAGTATGGTTGGAGACTTGAATTATTTTCTAGGTCTTCAAATCAAACAATGCAATGATGGTATTTTCTTCTCCCAGAGTAAGTATGCTAAGAACTTGGTTAAAAGATTTGGACTTGAGAATTCAAAACCGATGAAAACTCCTATGGGATCTACTTTGAAACTTTGCAAAGATTGTGCTAGAACAGATGTTGATCGAACACTTTACAGATCCATGATAGGTAGTTTACTGTATTTAACCTCTAGTAGACCAGATATTATGTACATTGTGTGTGTTTGTGCTAGGTACCAAACTAATCCAAAGGAATCTCACCTGAATGCTGTGAAAAGGATTATCAAGTATGTTTCAGGAACAAGTGAACTTGGAATCTGGTACAGTAAGGACACCAACAACATTTTGATAGGCTACAGTGATGCTGATTGGGCTGGAGATATATATGATAGAAAGAGTACGAGTGGAGGATGTTTCTACATGGGAAACAATCTTGTATCATGGAACAGCAAGAAACAGAACTGTGTTTCACAATCCACTGCAGAGTCTGAGTACATAGCTGGTGGAAGCTGTTGCACACAACTCTTATGGCTGAGTAAGATGTTCCATGACTATGGCATTGAGAATGGTATATTTACAATCTTTTGTGACAGTACTAGTGCCATAAACATTTCTAAGAATCCTGTACAACAATCACTCACTAAGCACATTAGCATAAGACATCACTGTATGAGAGATTTAGTAGAGAATAATATTGTAAAGTTGGAGTATATACCTACTGAAAAACAGAATGCTGACATTTTCACTAAGGCTTTAGACCATGAGAGATTCTCAACTTTGAGGAAATCTCTTGGCATGAGCACTACCTGAAAAATCCTAAATGGATGTTGTCACAAATGAAGAAAATTCATGTAAAAACCGTGTTGAGGTGTTTGTAACAGTTTTGAGCACAACATTGCCTGATTCGAATTTATTTTTATAAGTTGTAATTATTTAATTACTTATTGAGATTTATTTCATTTATTTAAATTAAATACTGACCCACGTTTTTATTTTTCAGATTATGCTTTGAATTATTAAAATTCTGGAAACTTCTTAATTACTCAATTAATTAATTAAATTGAATTTACCCACTAACCCAAGTTCAAGGTTGTGGCTAAAAATGTGGTGCACTATCGAATTATTTCTGGAATAATCTTTTCAACCTCCAACTACATACATTTCTCTCTATAAAATCGATTAACTGTGATTTATTTGTGCTAAGTGTTTTGTCGAGTTTTGTTTAAGTACTTCATTTGCAGAACTGTTTTGGCCGTGTATCTCTCAAAGTTTGTGTATACACTCCTCAAACCTACCTCGAAATCCAAACTGTTTCTTAAATGGCTGGAAACCACCCTCAATTTTACTCTTACTCTGCTTCTGATTCCACCGCACAAACAGCCCAAAACTCTCTCGAACTTCTTGCTTCCATGGCTTCGCAACAATCAAACTCCTCAAATGCCGACTCTGTCTCTACAACACCATCAACAACTCAAACCACTACACAAACTACCCACATTCCACAAGATTCAACCGTTGAACAGTTTACTAGGGCTGAAGAGGTGTCTGATACTCTTCGAGCCACTTGTCATCTGCCCGTGATGACATTTGGAGATATCACTATGGATATCTCAAGCTACCTAGCTGAACAAACTGCTCAAATGGCTGCTGCAACAAAAAGCCCCAAATCACTGAACCCTATTGATCCTGTTTCAACGGAAGGGAATGTTGAGACCGTTGTTGAAGGAGAAGCTGCTGCCACTGCATCCGACTCTAAGGATGTAGAAATGGAGGACGCACAAGCTTCTGAAAGTGGTACAAACTCCTCTCTCTCACCTTCTGATGAGTCTGCCCCTGTTCCTCTTAAGAAACTGGTGCAGAAAGGAAAAAGAAGAAGAAGCCCCGTCCAACGAAGGAGGTCAAACCGTGTGTTTACCTGAGTGGATTACTCTGAATCCATGAGGAAGAAGAAGAAAGCTGGAAACGATGCTGATGAACCCATCCAGGTGTTTACTGAATCCGAGGAAGAACCTGAAGATGTTTTTTGCTGCACAAGCAAAGAAAAAGAAGGTTGTTGTTGAACCTAAAGGAAAAGGAAAGGCCAAGATGATCCCTGAGGAAGAACCTACTGAATCAGATTCTGGTTTTGATGTTTGCCTAAGAGACATTCAACAGTCTCTTAAGAAGAATGCTGAGACTTTTGCTGTTGCAAAAGAGTCCACACCCGAACCTGATGATGATGGAAGTGGAGACATCTCATCTTCTAAGGCAAAGAGCTCATCCAAAAGCTCTGAAAATGATGGAGGTTCTGACCCTGCTGAGGAATTACCTTCTGAGGAAGATGAAGGTATATCTGATCCCTCTGACTATTTAGAGAAAAGGCTAGAAATTTACTCAAAGAGGAAGTTATTAATTGAGAAGAGAATTAATGTGCCTAACTTTGAGAGTAAGGGGATGGTCAAGTTTTTAGAGGATAGAAACTTGTTAGATGCTGTTACATTTGGTGAAGTTTTTCTTACAAACGGGTCTTATGAGTTTTATGCATGTATGAAGAAAAACACTGGTAGGAGAAATTCTAGATGTTATGGTACTGTGAATTTTAGGGGGAGGGATGTGCCATTCACTCCAGAACTGATTAATGAGTTCTTGCACACCCCTAATGTTGATGAAGATGATGATCCAGATATGGATGTTGTGATTACTGCAATCATAGGGGGTAGAAAAACTAGGTGGACTAGGAAAATGCTTGCTAGACACTTAACCTCTCTACATTCTGTTCTTTATAAGCTTATCATTTATAACTGGATTCCCACTACCAACACCACTAAAATTACCAGACATCAAGCCATTCTTATGTATAGGATTTCTATACTTAAGAAGTTCAATCTAGGTCACACCATTTTTCACCACATGAGAAAGTTTACTGGGAAAACTTCTGGGAAAGGTAATCTGCCCTATCCAGTCTTGATTTCAAATTATCTGAAGCATCATGGCTTCACTGCAAGGAAGACTGATGTTTTGAGGGGGAGAGTTCCCTGCTGGCTATTGCTCATGCTTTATTGATTGGGGACAGAGTGATAGACTTACCCCTAAGTGCTCCTGGTACAGATAATCCACAAATATCTTCCAGACTCTCTACCTCTGCACATCCAGGCCCTTCCAGACCAAGACAGAGGAATGCACCCCCAAATGTTGAGAACATCCGTATCAACATTTCAGGTAATGTTTGAGTTTCACAGGAATTCATCAAACTTCAGCTACAACACTTGCAGGAGTCTATTGAAGAGCTCCAGTTCCTGAAGGACAAGTGGACCAATATGCTTTCCACTACAACACGGGGAGTACCACCACCATCTAACTCCAATGTGGTAATTGAAGAAATGACTGAGGGAGTTACAGCTGCTGCTGATGTAGCTGGTGGAGGACCTGATGCTGGAGATGCTGCAGTGACTGATGTAGTTGCACATTTTGCATCTACTTTCTTTGTTGAAGAAACTGAGGATGATGATGATGCTGCTGAGATGGAGACCTTATATGGTGATCTCCACTGATGAACAGGAAGAAGCTACAATACAGGGGGAGATTTGAATTCAAAATGGCAACTGTGCAGGAATCTGATACAATTGTTTTTCAGTTTATGCCATTTTTCAGTTTCAATCTCTATAATTTATGTTTAAGTTAAAAATTCTATTAATTCTGATACAATTGTTTTTATTCCTAGATGATATGATGTTTGTTTTTGCTTATGCATGATATACAACTTGCTTAATTATGTTTGCACTCGATAATATCTGTTTACTGCCCTTGCTTAATGTGCTTACAGGTTATTGATTGTTTACTGCTGGTTGTAAATCATGTTTAGGTTTGTCTAGATTGTTAGTAGTTCGTTTTCTTTCTGTTTTGCTCTGATTTATATTTATTTTTGTGTCTTACTCAAACCTTAAGTTAATTCTTCCAGTTCAACTTATGATTTTAGTAAATTACTTATGTTGTGAATAAGTGTATTGTTTATACTTGTTCTGTTTTGTATAAAATTATCTTGATCTTATGGCACAGATCATTGTAAGATTATCCTTGATCTTCATTCGATTTGATCATATGATTACAACAGGTATTGTCTTGACTAGTGCTTAGCAATGATGTCAACCTCAACTAAGTACATAAAACTGAGTATGTATAGAAATATATGTGCATCAGGTGTGTTGTAGTCGAAAGGTCAAATTGGGGGAGATTGTAGATGTTGTGAATTCTTAAATGTATCAACATTCTCAACAACATCTTAATTTGACCTTCCAAGATTTTTTCTAAGTCTTTTCTGAAATGCTACATTAAATGTTGATCTAAATGTTGTTGCATTTCTGGCAGGATCTAGAAGCTTCTACAAGGATCTGGAACCTGGAAGATTCCAGAACATTGCAGAACGTGCTAGACCAGCTTGGAACCTTATAGATCGACCTGGAACATGCAAGAAGGATCTAGAAAGATCATGGAAGTTGAGTTCCTAAAAAATAGGATCTCAAAGATGGAAGCCTCTAGAATTCGTACCCCGCTCTATAAATACCGAAGGAAGACTCCATAATTCAGTGTATTCTATTCGATCAATATCCTAGACTAGTGTTCATCCTGTTAGGATTTGTGGCTAGTAGTTATACGTTTTAGTTCATACGAAGTATCCCACCCGTATGACTGTGTGATTTTCTTTATCTATCGAGGGTGTAATCATAGATAGACTAGCATTTCGAAAGTGTATAATTTGTACACTTAGTTCGTTTTCAAACAGGGCACCTGCCTCGTTTATAGTTTTAGTTGTGAAGGTTATTGTTGTAACATTTCACACAACATTTGTACTTGAAGATAAGTATTGATATTTCGCCATAAGGCTAACATAGATTTTTATTTATAAAATCTATGTTAAAAATATTTTCATTGTGTCTCATTTATTTTTAGTGTTTCAAGTCTTCCGCTGTGTGTCATTATTTCTGATATTCTGTTAGAGTCAGTGTTGCACTACTTGTCTCAACATTTTGTGCAACATTAAACTATTTTTTACTTAAACACTATACCAGATGAGTTAGGCCAAATCAGATGAGTTGAAGGTTTCAATCAGCTGAGGAGGTGATGTTTAGAGTTCAGCATAGTTGGTCAGATCAGCAGAGTAGTTCAGTAGAATAAAGATCAGCACAGTATTGAGTCTATCAGCAAAGTCAAATTTTGATCACAGAACAGAAGAGTTGGGTATCAAATGAGTAGTAGTCATCTGATCTTTATGGACAAGTCTTCTGATACGGAAGTTAGTTAGTTTGACTAACTATATTACAGTTACAACTACTTGAAGGCATAACTACCATTTCAGTTGGGCAGTAACAGAGCACATAGGTTGTTAGTTCACGAGCGAAGTGAGGAAATATCCTATTTTGAGGGAATGAGTGTGTAAACATTCTTTATCAATCGAAGAAGTACTCGTCTGGTCCAGTGGATGTAGATCACATTGGTCGAACCACTTAAATCCTTTGTGTGTTGTTTGTCTCGTTGCTTACTTTTCGAATTACTATATTAGCTGAGTTATTTCTTATATCTTCAAGTCTTCTATTTGGTTGGAGACGTCTAATCGACTAGGAAACTTGACACTTTTATATCGCCTACATATGTTTACATGCATTTTCTCTTTGTGACATGCGTCATCCAGCTCCCCTTGACCAGAAGTCAATATGTTGCATATTTAATTACTGCTGATGCCACCTGTTTAGTAATGATGAGTTTGTTGAATGAACTTTTTACTGTTATGCATGCATTTCTTTCGAAGGACTGGTTACTCGATGGGTTCGACCCGATTCTGAGATGGCTTGTATCTCTCTTTGATGGTTTGAATTCTAATTGCTTTATGTGTCTTTCATCCTTACAACCAGATCATGGAATTGTCTTCTATGAGGAGGTCGCTTGACCCAGAGACCTAAATGAGGATGGTTACTTTAATAGGCGATCTGGGTATTCTTCAAATATCCTCACCATTAATTGTTATTCGCGGATCGACCTTTAATTTGGTGGTGATTAAGGAAAACTTTATCGATGTGTAGATCGATGTGTAGACTGCTACATGGTCTTCTTCTTCTTTATTGCTCGACATACTTGTACGAGCTAACCCTAATTCTTATTTTACATGACCTCACATTGATTAACTAGTTCGGGTGCATCTTTGATTGTCCTAATCTCAATTCCCCAGATCTATTCTTGGTGGGTGATGATTCTCTAATTTTATGGTGTAACACTTACATAAACTTAAAATTCAAGTAACAATGTACACAAAATAGTCAAAATAAATAAAATGTACATAAACGAAAGCAAATCAGCAAGCAAATTCCAAATTCTATTACACAAGGCTAATAATAATGTGCAATTAAATAAAATTAAAATATTAAATATGAAAATTTCAATCAAAACAGTCTCTTTGTTTTCCCTAATAATCAAGATTCTGCAATGCCATTCTCAAATGAGGTCACGGGTTTAAAACCTGTGACCTTTAGAGCACCACTACCTAGGCTTTAGATCCTGGGTTCGAGTCATGGGGAGGAGAAAAGGGTTAGGTATTTAATGTAAAACTATCATCTGCAATGCCATTCTCAAACAAATTCCCCAGAAAATCAAGATAGCTTTCAAATTCGGCAATCAATATGAATTTGCGGAAAATAAAGAAATTCAGCGTCCAAAATTCAATCAAAATTCATTATGTACCAATTCTTATATCTCACTGACCTGGGAAAACACCGGTTTAGGTTTTGGATTTTAGACTTTTCTAATTTTTTCGTTTAGTATGCATAAAATTCTTTAAAAAAAAATAAAAAATTAAAGAGCCCACGGGCCAAACCGCCCCGCCCGCGGCCCGCACGGTCCAGCCCCATATAGGCCCGCTCCTAAACGGGGCTTCCAAATACTCAACCCAACCCACTATGTTAGTAGGCAGGGGCGGGCTGACCGAACGGGTCCAACCCATTTTTGACAGCTCTATTTGCTATTTGTGAATTTTTAAAATTACTTTAATTAGACACGTTTCATGTGTAAAATATTTTTTAAAAGTACCTTAATTAGACACATTTTATGTATAAAATATTTTTTAAAAGTACCTTAATTAGACACATTTTTCAGGCGAGCTTATGATCTTATGTTCCTTTTATTTTATATGATCTACTTTTTATTGTCATCCGTTCCAAAAACGACGTTGGTGATATGCTTTTATATTATATGACAATTTTTGTAGTGTGAAACGAGTCTAAAGATAGATATACAGTTAATCACTTTTTTTTTTTTTTTTTTTGATTGAAAGTTAATCACATATTCATTTAATCACGATTTGCTTTACACTATTAGCAGTCCAATTATTATATCAATAATATTCTTGAATTGCAGATGATGCAAGAATTAATTATTCAAAATCCAGAAACACATTAATTCGAATCCAAAATCGTTTTATACCTAAGCATAAAAAAAATTGATATGTCCTAAAAACCTCTTGTTCTAGGGACAAAGCTTGTGGTATATGCCTAAGCATTGTTGCCAACCTGTCGGCAAGGAAGTAGGAACTAATTGGTGTAATAGTTAGCTGTAATTTATGTTATTTTATTGTTCAATTTATTAGAATTGTCTGCATTACTTACATTAAAAATAATTCATTACATCTGAAATTAGAAAAGTAGAGTTTTTTTTTTATGTTCTAATGATATTTATATAATTCTATATGATTTTTAACACGTGTCGTTCTCAATATTATAAGATGTTGGTTATTTTTTTAGTACAACACATGTTAATTATTCATATAATGAAATAAGATGTGAAACAATATTAAAATTGAAACACACCCCAAGGAGTTGGCATAGTGGTATAGGCTTGGGACTTAGAGGGGTATGCTCCTCTCTAGGTCTCAAGTTTGAATCCACTAAGGTGTCTATAGGGTCATGTCCATACAGAACGCAAAACTCTGACATTAAACGGTTTGCTTTATACGGGACTAGCATTTTTTTGGGAGGGGGTTATATACCCACCAGCTTTGTTAAATATACTCCCCTATACATGTAACCCTTAAAACACATCTAAAATAGATGTTCTTTTCTAAACTACAATTTTCTCTTAAAATTTATATATGATAAATGCACATGATGCACCTCTTAAATCCTAATTTTCTTCTTTCCCCACCTACTTCTTCCCCCAAGAGTCCAATCCTTCTTCTTCCTTCCACCATCAAACCCGCCGTCGCCACCCCCCACCTCCCGCCTCGCCCAGCGACGCCCGTCCTCAAGCTCCCTTGCCTAAGCTGCCCGCCGCCTCCCCCTTTTTTATTCCTGCAACTTTCGCCCCCACCCCACTGTGCCCCTCCACACTGCTACAACCCCATCTATCCATCCTTCACAACCTCACTCCCCACTGCTGTGTTGTAGCAGTAGAAGAATATAAAAAAGAAAATCTGCTCCACGCTCCATTTTGCGCAATAGGCGAGTATAATATTTGGTCGAAAAAAATACTTTTCTCGACAACAATTTGTCGACAATAGTATATACATCTATTGTCGAATTTTTTTCGACAATAGTGTATTTTTTCGACAAACTATTGTTGAAAATTCTGAGTTTTTTTAAAATTTATTTCGATAAATTGTTATCGACAAATGTGTTTTTCGTCGATAAACTATAGTCGAAAATATACTCTATGATCGATAAATCAGTATTGATCGACACTTATTTATTGAAAAACGTATTTTTTTTTTTTTTTTTGATTTCTAAGATTTTTTTTAGTTACTAAAATATTTGTTTGGACAGTGACGGCTGAGTGGGTGTGGGTATGTGGGGAGGGAGGATAAATTCTAAAAAATTGAAGTCTTCTTGGAATTAAAAAAAATAATTCTGCCAAAAGTACGTAATGGATTAAAAAAAAAACTCATTAAAAAAATATACTTTATAAATTATAAAATTGAAAAAAAAATTCTAAAATGAGTAAATTCAAAATTTTAAAAAAAAATCTAAAAATGTACAAATAAAAAATTCTAAAAATTTAAAAAAAAATTGAAAATTTCTCTAAAAAATAAAAAGATCTATTTCTGCCTAGACTAACATATACATGCACATTAAAAAAATAAATTACTCACACTACTTTATATCCACCTCCAATCATCACTTTATTCATGCGGGCATGCAAATTGTCCTCCTTCCGGCTGTCCCACGACAAATGTCACCCTCCAAACTGAGGTTGGCAATGGGGCGGGTAAAAACCCGAACCCGCATAAAACCGGCCCGTACGGGGCGGGTAAATGCCCGGTCAAACGGGTTCCGGGGCGGGTAAATACCCGGTCAACGAATACCCGCCGGGTATGGGACGGGTAATGGGATTGCATATACCCGACCCGACCCCGACCCGTATATATATATATATATATATATTAATTCTTCCCTCTCCATTGGTAAGACATCTAACAATTCTAACTAATTAGATTATTTAGAGTGGTTGTAGGATTTAGTGATTTACTGTACTTTATTTCTGCCGATTTAGGATGGCTTCTAAAATTGCAGTCGATTTACTCTATTTTCAAAAAATACTTAGATCATTAGATTATTTATTTATTTTGTGATTAGTTGTTTATGAGTTATAACTTTATGTTATATTTAAAATTTATGTTGGAATTGATGTTTTATTGTAGTTTAAAGAGTTGATTTTAATGTGCTATTTTATTTAAATAAATAGATTTAAAAAAAAAAAGTGATGGCGGGGCGGGGCGGGTTTACCCGCCGGGTTCACGGGGAAAAACGGGGCGGGTTTTGGCGTGTATTGAGGCGGGGCGGGGCGGGTAACGGGTCTAAAAAAATTTGACGGGGCGGGTCCTGGGAAAGGCCAAACCCGTCCCATACCCGCCCCGTTGCCAACCCTAGTCCAAACCGCGAACCAAGTTGTATTACTTTCAGCCCTGCAATTTATTGCGGAATTACCTTATGCCCCCTTTTTACTCTTGATTACTTTTCATGATATTTCTAATGGACTTCCTGTATCGGCTGAATTCTCTTCAATTTTGCAGGAATTCAAGAATGTCTTTCCGAAGGAGTTGTCGTCGGGCCTCCCGCCCTTAAGAGACATACAACACAGAATCGATCTTGTGTCGGGCGCAATACCAACTACCAAACAGAATTTTTGGAGTCTCTTCAGCAGGTTCATGCAGCAACAAGAGCTAATTTGGAGGTCGCGACGACCAGGTACAAGGCAGTAGTTGATTTACATCGAGGCCAACGGTTATTCGAGGTCAGCGACTTGGTGTGGGCTGTCCTTACTAAGGACCGCATACCAGCCCATGAGTACAATAAATTGGCAGCCCGAAAGGTGGGTCCATTGGAGATCATAGTATAGAGAAAACAATGAATATGAAATTATAATTTCATTGAGTGATTGTGAAGAGTACATGAAGGAAGTATTTATAGATACAAAACATATCTATCATAAATCTATAATTAAGGAAAATAAAGATTTAGAAGATATATAAAATATATTATACAAGATATATATAATATCTCTTAATATATTTATATATGCCTAATACATAGAACTTATCAATCTTAATGCGTATCGTCTTCAGTTGCCTTCACATTTACGATGTTCAAACGTTTTCAACGTAAAGCATTTAGTGCCATTTGTTCTGTACGATACGGCGGCTGGATTCGAGGCTGAATCCTTTTTACCCTGGTGGAAATGATGCAGGGAAAGATGATAATAATTGATAGTTGTGGGTTAGTTTCGTATTTTATCTTTATATAGTGCATTGGTTCTTGTAAGAAGGCTTGGTTGGGTTAGTTATTAGCTGTTGGACTTAGCCAAGTAGGTAGTTGAGGGAGTTGTGTATATATATCCTCTCACATAAACATTGTAAGGTTGGTTGTTTTTAAATTTACAAGAAGTTGGTTGCCGATTATCGTTCTTTGTTCGTTGAAGGTTATTGTTCTTCGTGTTCTTGAAACACATATAAGCTTCCACTACGTTACATGCCCAAACTACTACTCACTGGGGCGCTATCAAGCACCTCTTTCGTTACTTAAATGGTACTCAAGATGTAGGAATCACCTTGAGAAATGACAATTCATGTTCCCTACATTGTTTCACTAATGCTGATTGGGCAGGCAATAGTGATGATCGTACTTCTACAAGTGCTTATATTGTCTTTCTTGGGGCTAATCCCATTTCATTGTCCTCCAAGAAAAAAAAATCAATTGCTCGTTTCTCTACAGAAGTCGAGTATCGTGCCATTGCCTCCGCAGCCTCTGATGTTCAATGGTTAAAGTCATTGTTTAGTGAGTTGTGTTTCTCAGTTCCACCTCTTCCCGTGATAATATTGGGGCCACTTATCTATGTTCCAATCCTGTCTTTCACTCTCGAATGAAGCATATTGCAATTGATTTCCATTTTGTTCGAGATCTGATCAAGACATCTCAACTTCGAGTCTCACATGTTTTGTCTTTGGACCAACTTACTGATGCTCTTACCAAGGCACTTTCTCGTTCTCGGCTACAACTACTTATGACCAAGATTTGACTCTCCGACGATACTCCATCTTGAGGGGGTATATTAGGAATGTAATATTATAAAAATTTGTATCTTTTAATATTATGGTTTATCCTTATCTCTTAAAATATTTGATGTAAATATTTATCCCTACCTATTAAATATAGATACACTATGTATCTATAAATACCTCTCTTGTAAAAACTTTACATTTATTCAATGAAATTATAATTTCATGGTCTCTATATATGTAAAAGTAGTGAATTATTTATTGTTGGTCCCCGAAAAATAAGATGAGTCGAGTATAGATCAGCTGACTTGATGTCTGCTGATGGTGTGGAAAATAAACTAACTCTTCAAAGTAACTAGTCTGCTGATTTCACTAGGGACCTAGGACTAGTTAGTCGGCTGATTAATTACCTATTAGAGTTAAGTGCGGAATTTTGTAGTATGCCCATAAAGATTATACTCGTCTACTGCTTAAATAAAGTTTGTAAAACAGTTTATGCACAAATATGTATGAAATGACTTGAAAATAAAGTGCAGGTAATGTAAATAACACAGTAATTTATAGTGGTTCGGATATACGATCCTACGTCCACTCTCACGATTCCAATCGTGATCTTAATCCCTTTAATCCTCCAAATTAACAGAGGCTTGTCCTTTATAGTCCCAAGAGAAGGACTTTTAGCTCTGAGCAGTTCCAAACTGCTACGGTCTCCACAAGTGAGTTGAGAGCACTTGCACTCTTTATAGTGATGAACACTCAACTTGACTTCTAGGGTTTTATGGTAGAATGTGGGTTTCGTGTATATGAACTAGATGAGAATTTCCCTTACAATCTGTTTTAGTCTCATGCTAGGATTGGGAAATTCTCTCTAAGCTATGGATATATTTGAGTGGCTAAACTGACTTAGATGTTATGAGTTCACTCACTGTGGATGAGGTGAGGCGTGTTGAATCTTCATGAATGATCTTCTTGAGCTCTTCTTATTTCTGGACTTTAAGAACTTTGCTCGACCACTGCATCTCACTCTCTTCACCTTCCCCCGTGATGTATGAACGGAACTCATTTATATAGTGTTGATGTTTGAATGTTACCGTTGGATGATAGCAATCAAATCTCCACTAATTCAGGAATTGGCAATCTCTTGATATGATATGATTGAATATTACCATTTTCATATAATTTCAATCATATCTTTGACTTTCCTTTTTTGTGCACGTATCTTGTCAAATCCTTGACTTCAACTCTGATTGGTCTTCCCTTAATTGTGTAAGATGACTTCTACTCAGCTGATTTAAGATGACTTCTACTCAACTTGTGTAAGATGACTTCTACTCAGTTGATGTAAGATGACTTCTACTCAGCTTGTGTAAGATGACTTCTACTCAACTGATGTAAGATGACTTCTACTCAACTTGTGTAAGATGACTTCTACTCAGCTGATGTAAGATGACTTCTACTCAGCTGATGTATACTCATCTTACTCTTACTCTTCTTATCCTATAAGATGAGTTCAACTCATCTTATCAGGAGACTTCTGGTCTTGGTCTTCTCTTCTCTTCTTGAGCATTGGCATGTCTTCTCTTCTTACCAGAGTCCTATCTATTACAAGATGTATAATAAAGTTATCTATACAATACAACTTATCATATTACATGTTTCACTTTGTTTATCAAAACTAAACTAGGGATATACATATCCCAACATTTATCCCTATCTGAATTGTAATGCTCAATCATATATGAAAAGGATAACTCTTTTATCAGAGATAACAACTCATTATCTCAACTAACCTGACCTAACCTATGATACTTGATTTATTATTGTGCTAACAGTTTATTTCAGGGAAGTTGATTGAATCATCATCTCTGAAGACAAGTTTTAGTATAAATCAAGTCACCTCTGTAAATAGGTTTTGGCATCATCAAAAAGGGGGAAATTGTTGGGAAATGAATTGATTTTGATTTAGATACCAAAACCCCTGAATGATGATAGTCAGATTAGTTGAGAAATATAGTCAGTCTACTTGTCTCAGGATAGTTGAGAAAGTTCAAATTATGTCTAAGTCTAGAATCTCAGGAATGTTGAGATCTTAGTGTTCAGGATAGTTGTCCAAGCTAGTATGTTAGGCAGCTTATTAGTTTTGGTTTTAAAGCTCAAGTTTGCTGAACACATGAAGACAAAGTTACTGAAGAAGACAACTTGGCATGAATGCACAAAGCTTAAACAAATTATTTGATCTGCTACTAAACCTATTGTGATAAGAGCTATATCAGATCATGTTGGTGTATTGAAGAGCAAGTGCATTAAAAGCTTCTACCTTAAGAGACAACATTAATGAAGTAATAAAGCCATCAAACCTAACCAAGCATTAAAGACTGAAGAACTTGAATGAATTGAAGAGTAAATACCTGCATCAAAAGGTGTTCAGAGAACTTGTCCAATCCAACAGTTGGAAAGTACAAGGTCTGACACAATCATTCTTGGAAAATGTGCAAGCTTAGAAACTGACACAAGTCTACTCAGCCGCATTTTCAGAAGTCAACACCATTCATTCAAGCAGCCATTGATGATTTCTCCGGTTCAAACACCGTATTTGAGGGTTCGGTTGTTCTTACTGGGCTTGCTCTTTGGGCCGCTCTCGCCATATTTTATTAATATCATAAGGGTAAATATGTAATTTTAACATTACATATTTTAATTACATTAATAAATATAATAAATTATTTTATTTTATAAGGATAAAAATGTAATTTTACAATAATATATTTTAATTAATCTAATTTAATTTAATAAAAAATACAAATTTATGACACATTACGACAATACATATCGTAAAATTTACAAAAGATAACAGATCATCAAATTTAAGCCTTTAGATTAGATTTTTAATGACTTAGATTAACTGACTATGATAATCATTACGACACCCTGACTACATGTAGGAGGTCCCTATTAAATAATCTCATTCTTTACTATTAGATATCCATAGCAAGATGTCATCAACCCTACCCCATCCCACCGCACTTACTTCTGTATATACATTATAAATTTAATTTTTTTGTATTTTTTTAATTTAAGTAAAATTATAATATAATTAATTTAATAAATATGTTAGTACTGAGTTTATTGTAAAAGTCGTCTTAAAATAATTTTGTTATTCCAATTTTGATATTTATAGATATAAAAATGATTATTTTGTAAGTATTTTAATTGTAAAATTTATCTAAGAAAAAATATATTTTACATATTTAAGACTATTATTGATAAAAACAAGATAATTTTGGTAGTACTTAATTTATTATTTTTGAAACACATTTACAATCCCTTAAAAAAATAATTAATGAAGAAAATATAATTCATAACTTATTTAAACAATTTCATTAATTTTACATCACATTTAACAAAATAAATAAATAAAAGTGTTCCAATTTTTTATTATCAATACTAGACAATATAATGCAACATCAATAAATTGATAATATTAATGTATTTAAATGTAAATATAGTATAAATAAATATTAGTATTGGATCATTAAAACATTTTTGGCCCCATAACCTTGAATTCTGAATCCGCCACTTGCACGCACAAAGGGGAAAAAATAAGTTGGGAGTTTCTCCACTCCTTTTTTAACTGCATATATAGTGTGCCCTATCAATTATCTCATCATCTTATTACTGTATTGATTTAATTGTTCAAAACATTTTTTTTATTTTTTTTATTTAATTATAATTTAATTATTTTCACCATACACACAAAATAAAATAAAAATATATTTTACTTCAGGTATAAGAAGATTGATTTTATAAAATATTTTAGTATAAAATTATTATGATTAATTGTTAAAAAAAAATCAATAGTATAAATTATAGACATAAGAATAAGGATATTTAAATTATAAAATTTTATAAATTAAAATTTAAAAATGGTTAAAATAAAAACAAAAAATTCTACATGAATTTTAAAAATCTCACTAAAATGATATTGAGACGATTCCACAATCGATCAAGACGCAAAAATTCCGCTCAACCTCGTGGGACCCAAAAAATTTAGGAGCTCGAGCAAAACTTTAATGGCGGACAAGTCCGAATCAAGTTTGATTTTTAATGAAATATTAATACTTTTTATTATTCTCATGATATTTAGAACGTGTAATTTTTCATCTATACATTTTTTAAAAATTAATGAGATTTTTTAAAGAATTAATTAGATTTTTAGAGGTTTTTTAGAAATTTTAATGACATTTTTGAATTTATTAATTTTTAAATTACACATTTTCCGATTTTTTGAATTGTGGAATTTTTTTTTTTTAGTATTTTCAAAATTTTTTATTTTTTTATTTTGATTTTACACATTTTATAATTTTTAATGAGATATTTTAAATTTTATTTACACATTTTATATTTTTTTAATTTTAATGAGATTTTCAAATTTTTACTAATATTTTAAGATTTTTGAGAATTTTTGATGGGATTTTTAAAAAATTAATTATTAAATTATATTTTTTTAAATTTAAATGACGTAAATTGAAATATTTGACCGAAATTCCAATTTATTTCTCACATTTCAGTGAGTTTGAAAAAAATTCGGCAACAAAAAAAAAACGTAAATTGAACTAAAAAGGAAAGTAAATTGAAAAAAAAAAAAAACTTAAAGAAATATAAATTGGATTAGACCAAGTTATAGGACATAAAATGAAATTTTCTCGAATTAAATATGACTGCAAAGATTTTGAGAGGATACCATTCATCAATTGCATAATCCCAACTCTAGGTTCCCAATTATAACAAAGTTGTTCGTTGTCCTGCAAGATTATATATGGCCAAATATCGGAGAGAGAGGGACGATTTTTATTGGACAAAGTAGGTACCTTTGCAACCAGTGACGGAGCCAGGAAATCTCGGTAGGAGGGCCCGATTAACATTACTTTAAAGATAAAATAATACTCCGTATGTACTTATTATACTCATTGAAATTTTACATGATAAAATTGTCAATACATTTCATTAAATTAAATTGAACAAGCTGTCTTTCATTTTATTTTGAAGTTTTGATAGTTCGATTCAAAATGAAGTGAAACAATTTAAAAATTGCTAAAATATTTTGCAATTCTTAGTAAAAACTTAGACAATAATTCTCAAATACACCATCAATCTATATTATTGACTCTATTGAAGAAATAATTTATTTTTGGAGTATTAAGAAATAAATTTAAGTAAAAAACACATGATCATTACTCCTTTCAAACTTTGTATGCAAGCAATTATTTTTTATTCGTTTATACTTAATATGTATGTGTCAAAAAATAAAAATAATATTTTTGTTTTCATATATCAAACGTTTCATTTAAATTTTAATATTCAAAAGATAAAAGATAAGATTAAAAAATAGACACGGTTACAATTAATGATTAATAAAAAATTAATAAAGGTGAAATTAATAAGAAAAAAGAGATTTTGAACTAAAATGATTTGAGAAAAAATAGATTAGACCAATCATTTTGTGACATGTACACCTAGAATGTTTGTAAATATATGATAATTAAGATAAGATTAAGATATATACGATGAGAATAACTATTATCACATAATATACGGAGTATATAATTATTATAAAATATTTATTATATATATATATATATAAAAATTGGTGGATATATATATATAAAAAAAAATGGTGGGGGGCCTAGTGACCCCCCTGGCCCCAACGTGGCACCGTCCCTGTTTGCAACGTTGTCTCGATGAAAGAGAGGTTTCACATCATTGGAACTACTTTACAATGTTGTTCTTGATGAAGAACCCGAAGAGCTTCTACAGAGGCACGAATGACTTATGTGAAGAAACTTCGACCGAAGGGACGGAACACCTTAATCTCGAATCAAGATGAAGAACTAAAAAAACTCCCATGAAGAACTCAAGGAATAACATAAGTCACTAGACTCGTGTTGGGAATAAAATGAGATATGTTTTGATCTAATACCAAAACCCCCTGAGACATGCCTAAGTCAAGATAAACATGTTCTAGAAATGTTAGAACATATAGAATATAGGCTAGATGAGAAGCTGAAGTGTTAGGCAGCTCTTAGACAATTAGATGCATAATTTGAGGGGGAACCTACTTTTAAGATGATCAAGATCAAGTCCCCTCAAGGCTCAAAATTCTGGAACAATCACTTAAGAACAAGGACACTCTATGGAAAACCAAAAGCTCTGATCAGGAGAGTTGTCCAAAGAAGCTGTCCATATGCAAGAACAAGCTTACCTAGCTCAAAAGGACAAGGCTACTCAAAGGCTTTGGATCAGGAGAGTTGTCCATAGAAGCCAACTCTATGAGTAAAATGATCTGATGATAAAAGACCAAATATGCTGATCAGAAGAGTTGTCCAGAAGAGTTGTCTCAGCAAGATTAAATCAGAACAGATACTCTAAAGGTTGAAGGTCAACTATGCTGAAAAATTAAGGACAACCATACCCTAAAGAAATGTAATATGCCAAGATCATCTTGGAGTGAAATAAAGGGAAAGAGCCAAGTCATCTGAAGAAGAGCAAGCCAACCTTGCTGAAAAGCAAAACTGCTGATAGTGATAAGGAGAGTTGTCCAGATGATAAGGAATGTTGTCCTATCATTGGATCAACCTTCAGAAGCCATGTCCAAGTCCTAACAAGAAGTCAAACATTGGGAAAAGTGCTGCAGAATGAAGACAAAGTCTTACAAGCCGTTTATTACCCAAATGAGGACATGTCACTATCAAGAATCTGTCTTCCAGTTTGAAGAACTCAAGGAAGACATTTATAGCAACTTGGGAGCTGCCTCTCCAACGGGAAAATCCTCCATTTTGTCTATAAATACAGAAGTGTGAAGACCATTTGAAAGCACCTCAACCTTGACAAGAATATCCAACTATCCTACAAGTTGACAAGTGCTCTCAAGCTTTCAAAGAGACTATCTTAGTCTTTATACACTTCTTCTAAGCTGAACCCAATTGTATATTCATACACAAGCTTAGAGAGATATTCTATCCTTATACCTTGATCTTCATTGTAAAGGATATCTCATTAGTTGGAACCTTACTTCAACCCTTAACCCTTTCAAGTGAGAAAGTGAGAAGGTTGTAATAGTAGAAGTGGTAGGAGCTGACTGTTGAGAGAAGAACAGTTCAGTTCTGAGTTGAGAAGAGGGTACTAGGACTCTAGACATCCTAGGGATCAATTCACCAAGGAGTGGTGTTTTTGATCAAGTGCACCTTGGCACTATAAAACAAGTTAATTCCAAGAGTGAAGGAATTATCCTGTTAAATCAGGGAAAGTGGATGTAGGAGCTTGAGTCTCTGAACCACTATAAACTCTTGTGTTGATTTACTTTACAAGTACTTACATTCATTCAACACTGCAAACAAAACCGATCTTTCAAGATACATATTCAAAGACTGTGCAAAACTAATTTGGACAACTTCCCTGAAGCTTAACTGGATTGTTTTGGATTGGGAAAGTGATTTCAGAAATTAAAGGAGTCTAAACTTAAAGGGCCAACCACTATTCCGCACATATAACTCCCCTAGATAGTCATTCAACTAAGTACTCAATAGTACTTAGTAGTCTGATTATCTTAAAAGAGTTAATCTTCTTCAGCAGAGTTGTCCAAGACAACCTTGCTGAACTCTGGTTTGATCAAATTAGCAAAAGAATTGCATACAAGTGTATTCCCCCCCCCCATACACTTGTTATATACTCCTTTCTGGACCAACAAGTGGTATCAGAGCAGGGGTTCAAAGACCACTGCTTCTAAAAATCCATCTTGATTTTCAAAACTCTCATATTTGTGTGGTCACTGAACTGATCTTTATCTGAAATCTATTACTTGTGACTAACTGATTATTCTTGAGAAATGGCCAACAACAATGCTGTTCCTCCACCTGCTGTTCAAGGATTAGACAACATGGCCACAAATCCAGTCAACCATATTTCTCATCACAAACTGCCCATGTTTTCAATAGACAATTATGATTTCTGGAAAATTAGAATGAGGGCTCATCTTGCATCTCTTCACACTGATATGCTCAGAGTAATCACAAGAGGACCTTTTGTGTTTACTCAAACTAACCCCAGATTAACAGATGAGCAAAGAGCAGATATAAGGGAACTGATTCCCAAAGATGAAGATGACTTCACTGCTGATGAAAAGAGGAAAGATAATCTGAATTATCTTGCCATGAACACCCTCTATCAAACAATTCCAGATGCAGTTATGGGTAGAGTCTACCACTGCACCACAGCCAAAGAAATTTGGGATACTCTTGCCGAAATGTGTGAGGGCACTGAAAAGATCAAGGAGAACAAGCTCCAAGTTGCTGTGCAGAAGTTTGAACAATTTTCAATGGAAACTGATGAGTCCATTGATAAGTTTGCTGGTAGATTCACTGATGTGATGAATGAAATCAACTCATTGGGCAAGGTCTACACCAAGAGAGAAGTGGGATTGAAGATCTTGAGAAGTCTCACTCAAAAGTGGGATGTCTATGCTGTAATGATGCAAAACACCAAAGATCTTTCCACCATGCCCATGCAACAAATCTTCTCTGAACTCAAAGCTTATGAGTTCGACCTCAATAGAAGAAAGCCTATTGAGGAACCTTCAAATCCTACTAAGGGAGTGGCATTCAAAGCCAAAACAACTGAACCAGAGATGCAGCCCACTCCAAGACCATCAAAGTCAGTCTCAAAGACTGAAATGAAGGAAGAACTAGCCTTGATGGCTAGAAGGTTTGAAAAGTTGAACTCAAGGTTTGGTAGATACAAGAAATTCTACCAGGACAACAAATTCAGGAGATACAACTCTCCTGAAGCACAGGCTGAAGTCAAAAAGCCTGAAGAGAAAAGATCAGAGGACAAGTACTCTGATAGGAGAAGGTCCAGTAGAGCTGAACCTTCATCATCAAAAAGAAGAGAAGAATCAAAGAAAGAAGATGATGAAGATCTGTGCTATAACTGTAAAAAGAAAGGGCACTTCCAGTATGACTGCCCTGAATTGAGCTCTAAAGAAAGAAGAGAAAGACAAGCTAAAAGAGACAGAAAGTTCACCAATAGAAAAGCCATGATGGCTGGTGAAGAATCTGATAGTGCTGAAAGCTTCAACTCCTCTGATGGATTATTCTCCAACAGTGATGATGATGATGATGTTTGCAACATGGCTCTTGAGGATGATGAGGTATCCTCTACTTCTAGTTCACCATCATTCATCTCACAAAACACTAGTGAGGTTAACCTAAAACTTTCCTTGGGAAAGTTGATGGAAGATTTCACTAGATTACAAGAATTTCATGATAACTGTGTGAGAGAAAATGAAAGATTGGCTATTGAACTTTCCAAAAACTCTGAGGTAGCTGTTGATGTCAAAACCACTGAATTGTATCAACAAATCTTGAGAGAGCTTGAGGAAGCAAATCTCAGGATAGTTGACCAACAAAAGGAGATTGATGATCAACTTCTCTCTCAGAAGAGAAAAGATTTTGAACTTAAAATTCTCAATGCCAAATTTGAAAATCTCTCACGTGAATATGATATTCTTAAATTAAGTGAAGAAAGCCTGAAATTAAAAATGTCTGCTTTGAACAAATCCTCTAGAGCAATAGAGGAAATTCAAAGTTATCAAAGACCTATGGCTCAAAGAAGTGGATTAGGTTTTGATCCATTTGAATCTTCACCTTGTCTTAGTGTTGCTTCTGTAAGTAACACTAAGAGAATCTTTGTTAAGTCAGTGGCACAAACTGAAAATGAAGTGATTCAACCACTGAACAAAGGAAAGGGCAAAATGGATGATCTGCCTACTCAAGTGATTCAGGAGAATAGGCCAAAACCTAAGGAAATGGCCAAAGCTCCTGAACAAAAGAGGAATGTTGGTCAGCAGAGTAGACCCAATGGAAGGGCAACTCTACTGAACAATGTTCAGAGGAGTTATCCAAAGTATAATCAGCCTAGGCTAACTCTTCTAAGAAAGCCTCAGCTGAATAGACCCAAGGATAACTTTCCTCAAAGGCAAAATAAAATGAGACAACCAAAACCCTTCATGCCAAAGGGTAATGGTCAAAAGAAAGCCTTTCCTCAAAGATTCCCTCAAGTAGCACAAAGAACTCAAAAGTTCAGGAGATTTGACAACTCTCCTGAAACTTATAGAGTTAACACTTTCACACACACTTTCCCAAAGGCATTTAAGGGGAAGACAGTGTATATAGATGCTAGAGGAAGACAACTTAGCCACCTTGAATCAATCAAGGTTATTAGGCAAGTTTGGGTTCCCAAAGGTACAGCTAACCTCTCAGGACCCAAAACTCAAAGGGTACCTGAACCTATCTAATTGCAGGTACCATTGGGCCACAAGAAGAGGAGCATGAACAAAAAGACAGCATGGTACCTTGACAGTGGATGTTCAAGGCACATGACTGGAAACAAGGAACTCCTCACTGACTTCATTGAAAAAGAAGGCCCAAATGTTATCTTTGGAGACAGCTCACAGGCAACTACAAAAGGTTATGGTACTTTGATGATTGGTAACATCAAAGTAACCAATGTGTCTTATGTAGCTGGTCTCAAATATAACCTCCTAAGTATCAGTCAATTCTGTGACAAAGATTTTAATGTTGAGTTCTCAAGTGGAAAGTGTCTAATTAAGGATAAAACTCAACAAACCCTATTGACTGGAACTAGGAAGGGAAATGTGTATTTTGCAGACTGGGACAAGTCTACTGATGCTGCATGTTTTATTGCTAAAAGTTCTAGTGTACAAAGTTGGTTATGGCATAAAAGGCTAAACCACCTAAATTTCAAATCTATGAATAAACTTGCTAGAAATGCATTAGTTAAAGGACTGCCTAATGAGGTTTTCATTAAAGAACATGTGTGTAAGCCATGTCAAGAAGGAAAACAGATTAAAGCCTCATTTAAAGGGAAACCAGTCATCTCCACTGAAAGGGTACTTGAACTTCTACATATGGATCTGTTTGGACCAATTACCCCTACAAGCATAAATGGTAGAAAATACACATTGGTGGTAGTAGATGACTTCTCTAGGTTCACATGGGTAGTATTTCTCCTTAATAAGAAGGAAACACAAGTCAAACTACCTGAACTTCTAAAAAGACTGTCAAATGAGAAAAGCCTTAGCATTATCAAGATAAGATCTGATAAAGGCACTGAGTTCATTAACTCATACATCAATGAGTATTGCACATCTAATGGAATAGCTCATGAAACCTCAGCAGCTAGAACTCCCCAACAAAATGGAGTTGCAGAAAGAAGGAATAGAACTTTAAAAGAAGCTGCTAGAACTTTAATTGCTGATTCAAATTTACCTAAGAGGTTTTGGGCTGAAGCTATAAACATTGCATGCCATACTCAAAATAGATGTTTGATCACTAAGGGGCAAGGCAAAACCCCCTATGAACTCTGGAAAGGAAGAATGCCTAAAGTGTCATATTTTCATATATTTGGTTGTAAATGTTTCATTCACAATAATGGGAAAGAACAGTTGAAAGCTTTTGACAGCAAAGCTGATGAGGGAGTATTCCTTGGATACTCTCAAATCAGTAGAGCTTTCAGAGTCTACAACAAGAAAACCCTTATAGTGGAAGAAACACCTCATGTTGTGTTTGATGAGTCTATCTTTGAGATCAGGAATGATCATTTGGAACCTGAAGAAATCACACAGAGGACAACCAGACTAAGCCTTAAAGACAAAGACACTGAATTCATAGATGTTGTCCAGGCCAATCTGCCTGAAGAACCTACATTGGACAACAATCCTGAAGGCAACCTTCCTGAGACAAACCCTACAGGTGGAAATGGTGAACTGAATGAACCAATCCCAGTTCACATCCAGGTAATAACTACCAATGAAGAAGCAGTTCCTGCTGAGGTAGTTAATGGGTCAAATAATCAAGGGGGAACTCAAAATGTTGAAAATGCCAATGTCCCTGACATTGAGGACAACACCCCTGATTATGATCCTGAATTAGATCCTGCATTAAATTATCCTGAATTCTATGATCAAAATGACTCACCTTCAGTAGAGGACAACTCTACTGAAGAGATCAGGAAAAGAAGGACTTGGTTGTCTGACCACCCTACTGATCTGATACTTGGTGATCCAAGTATAGGAGTCAGAACCAGAAAGTTTCATGGTGAAAGTGCTATGTTCTGTTGTTTCTTGTCAGAGCAAGAACCAAGTGATATTGAGGAAGCACTTCAAGATGCCAATTGGATCACAGCCATGCAGGAAGAACTGAACCAATTCACCAGAAATGAAGTATGGGAGCTGGTGGATAGGCCTTCACATCAAGATGTTATTGGAACAAAGTGGGTGTTCAAGAACAAGAAAAATGAAAATGATGTGATTGTCAGAAACAAAGCAAGACTAGTGGCAAAAGGGTATTGCCAACATGAAGGCATTGACTATGATGAGACATTTGCACCTGTGGCAAGGCTAGAAGCAATAAGGCTCTTTCTAGCCTATGCAGCCCACAAGAGGTTCAAAGTATACCAAATGGATGTCAAGAGTGCCTTTCTGAATGGAGTCTTGAAAGAAGAAGTCTATGTGGAGCAACCCCCAGGTTTTGAAATTGGAAATCAAGTTTACAGACTCAAGAAAGCTCTATATGGACTCAAACAAGCCCCTAGGGCTTGGTATGACACACTGTCACAATTCCTCTTGGATCATGGATTCACCAAGGGAACTGTGGACAAAACTCTCTTCAGAATCTCTGAAGGAGAGGACATCTTGCTTGTCCAAATTTATGTGGATGACATAATTTTTGGATCCCCTAATGAGAAGTTATGTGAGAAATTCTCCAAGCTCATGCAAAGCAAGTTTGAGATGTCCATGATGGGGTTGATGAATTTCTTTTTGGGTCTACAAGTCAAGCAATCTAAAGAAGGAATCTTCATCAACCAAGCTAAGTACACCAGAGAAATGATCAAGAAGTTTGGGTGTACAACTAGCAAGCCAGTGAGGATCCCTATGAACACAAATTGGAAGATGGATCCTGATGAGAGTGGTATTCCAACCAACTCTACTGAGTATAGAGGAATAATTGGTTCACTCCTCTATCTCACTGCCAGCAGACCTGATATCACCTTTGCAGTAGGTGTCTGTTGGTCCTGAAAGGAGTATATGACAAGTGTATGGGGGGGGGGGAATACACTTGTATGCAATTCTTTTGCTAATTTTATCAAACCAGAGTTTCAGCAAGGTTGTCTTGGACAATTCTGCTGAAGAAGATTAACTCTTCTAAGATAATCAAACTACTAAGTACTATTGAGTACTTAGTTGAACAACTATCTAGGGGAGTTATATGTGCGGAATAGTGGTTGGCCCTTTAAGTTTAGACTCCTTTAATTTCTGAAATCACTTAGTCAATGTAACACAGTCCAGTTAAGCTTCAGGGAAGTTGTCCAAAACAGTTTTGCACAGTCTTTGAATGTTTATCCTTGAAAGATCAGTTTTGTGTGCAGTGTTGAGTGAATGTAAGTATTTGTAAAGTAAATCAACACAAGAGTTTATAGTGGTTCAGAGACTCAAGCTCCTACATCCACTTTCCCTGATTTAACAGGATAATTCCTTCACTCTTGGAATTAACTTGTTTTATAGTGCCAAGGTGCACTTGATCAAGAACACCACTCCTTGGTGAATTGATCCCTAGGATGTCTAGAGTCCTAGTACCCTCTTCTCAACTCAGAACTGAACTGTTCTTCTCTCAACAGTCAGCTCCTACCACTTCTACTACTATAACCTTCTCACTTTCACTCTTGAAAGGTGTAAGGGTTGAAGTAAGGTTCCAACTAATGAGATATCCTTTACAGTGAAGATCAGTGTATGAGGATAGGATATCTCTCTAAGCTTGTGTATGGATATACAATTGGGTTCAGCTTAGAAGAAGTGTATAAAGACTAAGATAGTCTCTTTGAAAGCTTGAGAGCACTTGTCAACTTGTAGGATAGTTGGATATTCTTGTCAAGGTTGAGGTGCTTTCAAATGGTCTTCACACTTCTGTATTTATAGACAAAATGGAGGATTTGCCCGTTGGAGAGGCAGCCCCAAATTGCTATAAATGTCTTCCTTGAGTTCTTCAAACTGGAAGACAGATTCTTGATAGTGACAGGTCCTCATTTGGGTAATAAACGGCTGTAACAGTTTTGTCTTCATTCTGCAACACTTTTCCCAATGTTTGACTTCTTGTTAGGACTTGGACATGGCTTCTGAAGGTTGATCCAATGATAGGACAACATTCCTTATCATCTGGACAACTCTCCTTATCACTATCAGCAGTTTTGCTTTTCAGCATGGTTGGCTTGCTCTTCTTCAGATGACTTGGCTCTTTCCCTTTATTTCTCTTGAGTATGGTCTTAGCTTATTTCTTTGAGGACCTTTAGGGACTGGTTGTCTCAAACTCTTCAGCATAGTTGATCTCAGGCTTTCAGAGCACTTGATCTTGATCAATTTAGCTGAGACAACTCCTCTGGACAACTCTCCTGATCAGTATATTTAATCTTTTTGCATCAGAGCATTTTATGCATAGAGTTGACTTCTTTGGACAACTCTCCTGATAAAAACCTTTGAGTAGTCTTGTCCTTTTGAGCTAGGTAAGCTTGTTCTTGCATATGGCTAGCTTCTTTGGACAACTCTCCTGATCAGAGCATATGAATATTTTCTCTGGACAACTCTCCTGATCAGAGCATCTTCATTGGACTTGTCCTTTTGAGCTTTACAATCTTGTTCTTGCATAAGAGCATCTTCTCTGGACAACTCTCCTGATAAGAGCATCTTAGATTTCATAGAGTGTCCTTGCTCTTAAGTGATTGTTCCAGAATTTGAGCCTTGAGGGGACTTGATCTTGATCATCTTCAAAGCATAGGTTCCCCCTCAAATTGTGCATCTAATTGTCTAAGAGCTACCTAACATTTCAGCTTCTCATCTAGCCTATAATCTATATGTTCTAACATTCTTAGAACATATTTATATTGACTTAGGCATGTCTCAGGGGGTTTTGGTATTAGATCAAAACATATCTCATTTTATTCCCAACAATTTCCCCATTTTTTGATGATGCCAAAACCTACACAATTTAAGCAAAAGTGACTTGTCTACATCTATTACATATATCTTCAGAAGACATGACTAAGGTCAATATTCCTGAAAAGATAATGTGTTAGTGTATTCACTGTTTTTGTTGCAAGTAGGTTTCAAGGATAGTCATAGAGAGATTTGTGTTTCTTGATTCAAAATAAGTTCAACTATCATTCATTCAAAAATCATTACAGGCATGTTGATAGTTGAAATTAACATATCAGAGCATGAATCAATACATCAGAGCAATTCATTACAATAATTCAAAATAATATTTTCAGCATCAGAGCACAGAACTTGTATCAGAGCAATTCATAACAAACCAGAGCAAACAGATTAACACATCAGCAATCTTGACCATATTTCAGCATAGTTGATCATTCAAGTAAGGTCAGAAGACTTAGCCATTTCAAAGATCATCCTCAGGAGGTGGCAGCATTCCATACTGTGCCCACACTCTTCTTTTCAGTGCCATGGCTTCTTGGTTGGTTCCCTTAGGTCCAAGAACCATCTTGTTCAGCTTAAGGATCTCAGTGAATTCCCTCAGAATTCTTGCTTGGTCAATCCATCCTTCAAGCTTTGGAGGCATGTATATGATTGGCTTGGGAGCTGTGAGTTCAAATCTTGCAATGTCAGCAGCTGCAAGTAGTTGTTGATACAACTCTCTGTAGTATTCTAGCATGAACTCAGTGAAGGCAGAGTTTGCATCTCCTCCATTCCATCTGTCAATGACATAATAGTCATAGACAAACTCCCTTTTGGCTTCTTCCCATGTGTCATTCAGTTGAATTGGCACCCATTTATCCAGGTGTGGATATTTGGTGTCCATTGGGATTAGAAGCTGAGGCTTCATCTTGCTGTAAGTTGCTCTTCTCCTTCTTGGTTTCTGAAAGTTTGCTCTCCTTTCATCTCTTGCTCTGTTGGCTTCTTCCATCAGATCAATTTTCTCATGGGCCCTCATCATGGCCAGTTTCTGTTGTGTTTTAGGGTCTTTGCCATACCCTTCATGAAACAGCTTTGATGGATCATGGGCTAGAACAGTTGTCTTCTTCTTGGGTTCAGGTCCAAATCCTTCAGCATATATTTCTTCAATGTCTTCAGTGGACTTGGTACCTTCAGCTGTTTTGCCAGATTCAGAAGATTTGTCCTTTTCAGCAGCTTTGGCTTTCTTTGATGTAGGCTCATCTTCATCAATTCTGAATTCAGGTGGAAGATCAAGGCTGCTAGGAAAGTCAGTGAATTTCTCAATTTGTCTCTTCTTTCCTTGGGCCTTCTTGATCTTTCCTCTGGTTTGGACACCTTCAGCATCTTTGTCCAAACCTGACACTTCACCACCTGGTCTTTGTTGTAGCCTTACTCTTTCCTCTTGAGCTGAGGCCATTGAGTTTTTCAATGCCAATGCTAACTGCTCCTCTTCATCCAATTCTTCCAAATTCAGCATTTCTGGCTCTTTTCCCTTTCCTTCAGGGACTTTGTCCTTCCCTTTCACTGGACTCCCAATTACTAAGGCACCTTTTGCCCTTGCTCTTTCCCTTTCCCCCTTTTTGGCAGCATCAAAACACTGGGGCTTGAGGTCACTCATTGTTGAGGCCATCAGGGATTGGGCCTGGTTTAGGGACTTCATCTCCTCCAACAAATATACATTCTCATCATGTATATTCTGCATTCTATCACTGCTCAAGCTAAGGAAAGCTAGAACAGGCTTCATCTTTTGTTGGACAACCTCTTCCATGGCTGTTTTCAGAGATGCATCCAGTTGGGCTTTTAAGAGCTCAGTGAGGTTGGCCACTGCACCTTCAGCAATGTTGGCCAACACTTCTTGGGAAAATTTTTCTGAGGCAGCTTTGACCATAGCTAGCCTTTGCTCTTCAGCTCTTCTCTTTTGCAGTGCAGTCTTCTTTCCAATAGCTTGTTTGACAGTTAGCCTGAGAGCTTTGACATTAGCATTGTGATTGTCTCTCAGCAGCTTTTGTTCTTTCTTGACCTCCTCTGAGATGGCTTCCATGGTTGATTTGGCACTTTGAACTTCAGTGGAGATGGTTTGGAGACCAGATTCCACACCACTGATTCTTGCCTCAAGGGTTGGTAGCACAACATCTTCAGAGCCAGTGAGCCTCATTTCTACAGATGCTAGAGTCCTTCCTTGCTCATTCAATGCTCCTGAAGTTTCAGCATGAGCAGATTGGACTTGATGAGCCAAGGAGTCCAACTTCTCTGATTGCATTCCAAGTAGGGCCTGAGCTGAGCCTGTATCAACTTGGATAGGTGCATCTGTGAGGAACTCATCCGCAAAAATTTGGTCAAGAGAAATACCTGCAACATCAGATAAATCAAACAAGTTAGGAAATAAGCACTCATCACCCTCAATTTCTTTTGCATAAGACTCTGATACATCAGCAGTCTTCTTCTCATTTTCAACTTGTTCTTTTCTCCCTTCATAATTGATGTTCTCACTCAAGGAATCAGGCCTCCTCTCATCAAGGGATTCTTGAAGTTCAGATTTGACTTCAAGAATAACCTGTCCTTCCTCACTTATTTCACCCTCATATGTTGGTACACTCACTATCTTAGTGATGACTACCTCTCTTTCATCCACAACTCCCTCTGATTTTTCAACTAATCTCTCCTTTTCAACTCCTTCTCCTAACCTGCAGCATCTCCACCTTCAACAAGGTTCAAAGATGGCAGTTGTGGGGAGATCACAGTGCTTATATCAGCAGCCACTGAGTCATCCTGAGTGATTAAGGGCTGATCAATGTCCAACACCTCTGACACTGAATAGGCCTTAATCAAACTAGCCTCTAGTACAGGAACCTCAACATCTTTAGGCTGTGCCTTGGGTTCAGAAGAACCTTCATTGGCAGATGTGTCTTTGGTTGTGTTACCACCCTTGGTCAACACCTCTGAAGTTACAGAGCCTTTCCTATGATAGGTTTTAGGAGGATTGGAAAGTCTATCTGCTACAGAAGACTTGGGTTGAAGGGGTTCAGGGAGGTTGGCTTGAGGGGTTTCAGGAGGGTTGGGATTTGAAGGGTTTGAGGGATCATCAGGGGAATCATCATCATTAGAGCCACTGTCAGGGTGTTTGATTCCCTTGGCTTTTCTCTCTTTCTCCTCCTTAATCTTATCAGCCACCAGCTTTGCAAAAATCTCCTCATCAATGAGGAATCTTGTCTTTGAAACTCCAGCAAAGTGTAGCAATCTGTCCTCCTCTATTTGCCACCAGTTTGCACCCTTATCTTGGATGACTTGTGATATCTCCATCATAGATTTGTCTTTCACATCAACAAGCATCCTTAGATCATGAAAGGCCTTCTGAATTCTTGGAAATTCAGCAAGTTGTGGATACAAACTGTCCACAGTAGCCTTGGCTCCTCCTCTGAGCATACTTTCATATGTATACTCCTCCTCATCTCCGCTTAAATGGGGACTTTGGGTTATAGGAGAGTTGGCTCTGGGTTCTCCTAATAGGGCTTCAGGCAAATTAAGTTCAGGGATCTTGGCTTCAGATGGGTTGGGTACAGTAGAAGGATCTTCAGTTGCTTTAGAGAGCAATGAATCTGAAGGGGCTTTACTCAGGGGGGTTGGCTCATGAAGTGCATGCTCTAAGAGCTTTGAATAGTTGAGCATGGATGAGTCAAGGGGAGACAGGAGTCTTGTCTCATCTACAGCTAAATCTGCAAGCACATCTATGCCACTTCTTTGCACATTCCCTTCTGGAGAATATCTCTTAGTGAGATTTACAGGGGTAATGGGTTGGTTGGAAGGGGTGACATGGGTTTCAGGGGAGTTGGGCTCAAGATACTGAATTTCAGGGAGGTTGGCCTCTATGAGTTGACCTTCAGGGACTTTGGATTCTGGAGTTCCAGAACCAGATGAATTAGTCCTTGACATGGATTTGGCCCTGCTTTCAGCTCTGCTCTCCCTTAGAGCCAATTGAAGAGACCTTTCTTCTTGAAACTCCAACACCTTCTCAGTAGGTTTGACCCTTCTCTTGTTGGCCCTACTGCTTCCACTTCCTTCCTTCTCAGGGACAATTTCCCTGATTCTCTTATCACCCTTCTTCTTTTGCCTAGTCTCATTATACTTCCTCCTCAACTCTTCTGAGTGGTCAGAAGGCACACTCACTCCCTCTTCTGCCACTGCATCAACTTCAGCTGATGCTCCTGAGGCTTCTTTTGAAGACAATTGAGACATCTTTCTTGTTTTGACAGCCCTGGCCTTTGTTCTCTTTTTCATTTTAGGCTTCTCTTCCTCCTGTTCTTCAGCAGGCTTGGCCAGTAACATCCTTCTTTTCTCAGTTTTCTTGCTGAGCTTTCTGAATAGGATCTTTTGGGCTGGGAGGGGTTTTGCAAAGGTTTGCATTTGGGAATAGTGGGAAAACCTCTCAATCAACAAGCTTGCCCTGGTGCAATACTTGATTTTCCCTTCTAGCACCACTTTATTGTGGGCTTTCACCTTAAATTTAGCCTTCTCCTTCATCATTTCAGACATAATGAAGGTCCTCCAATCAAACTTGATGCCCTTATCACTGGCATCAATAATGGCAGCCATGATTCTGATCCTAGGATGGCTGACCTGCTCTAAGCTTCCAGTGTTGCTTAAGAGGCTCTTAGCAACTACCTCAAAAAGATTGAGAAACTCTGGCTTGAGAGTTTTCTTGTTTTGAGTTGAGGAGAGAGGGCCTGGAACTAATAGCCATTCTTGGGCTATTTCCTCTTCATGTCCAGTACCATAGACTTCTGGATTCCTTCCCTCATAAGGCAATCCAAAGGCTCCTTCCAGATCCTCTGAGGAGAATTTCACTCTGTGGAATCTCTCCTCCTCCTCTCCTTCTGCAGTGTAAGCTAACCTGGTTAATACTTCTCCATCTTCAGGTTTGCCTCTCCACTTTAGGAAGGCAAAGAATTCTGCCATGTAACTCTCCAAGCAAGAGCTTGGTCTTTCTTCCAAGAACTTTTGGAGACCAGCCCTTCTCAACCACCTTAGGGTTGGAGTAATCTCAGGATCTTCACTTTCAAAGGAAATTATGGGCTCAAAGTGAAGATTGTTTTTGTTGCTAAGATAGGCAAAATCTAGGTCTAGATCCTTGTTGGAGAAATCAACAAGCATCTCAGGTCTAAACTTGGGGGCCATTGAAAGTTGCAGAGAAAAGTTTGATGAAGAATGAGAGAGTTTGAAGAACTTTTGAGTTAGGGTTTCGAATACTTGGGGAAGAAGTGTTTGTGGGTATCTTAAGACTTGTGAATATTCTAAAAATAATGTTTGTCAATGAGTTGGTAAGGTCTTGAGACAATTCAAAGGTGAACAAAAATGGAAATCCAAAATGGACGGCTAGGATTGATTTCAGGGGAGTTGTCCATTTTTGATCCAATGGTCAAAAACCAATGTAACAGTGAAATAACTGTTTTATTCAAAACGTGGGTGGTTTTTAATGTTTGTTTAAGGCTGGGAATTTTTCGAGATAGATCATGTCCCAAAAAGTTTAATGCAAACAAGAGTTAAATCTTGGCTTTTAATGCATGGAAAGTGACCTTTTGGGTGGGAGACAAATTAAATCCCAGAAAGGTGAAAACTGTATTTCAAGGGACAGATTTCGAGATAGGTATTGATCACCAAAAATAGGTGCTTATCATACCAAGATTTGGTTTGATAGCTAGGACAACTTATCTGACCCTACATGGACAAGTGTCCTGAAGAACTGTGGACAAGTGTCCTGAATTTCAAGAGACAAGTGTCCTGAAGAGGTAAGATCATGTTTCTTAATTTCAGTAGACTTGACCAAGTCTGCTGAAGTTTGAGTTTGTTTCCCCCTTAATCAATGAACTTCTTTGGGTTCATTTGTCCAACTTCCCTGGATCAAGTAATCCCAACTCTGCTGATAGCTCCAGAAATCTTGCCTCTGCAAGTGGCTTGGTTAATATATCAGCTTTTTGATGGTCTGTGTGAATTTCCACTAGCTTGATATCCTTCTTCTCCACATGATCTCTAATGAAGTGGTGCTTGATGTCCACATGCTTGCATCTTGTGTGCAAGACAGGATTTTGTGATATAGCAATGGCACTATTGTTATCACAGAAAATTGGCACTTCAGTAGAGTTGACTTTGTAGTCTCTTAGTTGTTGTCTTAGCCAAAGAATTTGAGCACAACAACTTCCAGCAGCAACATATTCAGCTTCAGTGGTGGAAGTGGCCACTGTGTTCTGCTTCTTGGAGAACCATGAAATAAGCTTGTTGCCCAAGAATTGACAAGTCCCTGAAGTGGACTTTCTGTCAATCCTACATCCTCCATAATCAGCATCTGAGTAGCCAGTTAGCTCAATATTGTCATCAGCAGGGTACCAAAGGCCTAGATTCTCAGTGCCTTTGAGGTACCTCAAAATCCTCTTTGCAGCCTCAAGGTGGCTTTTCTTAGGATTTGCCTGAAATCTTGCACAAACACCTACTGCAAAGGTGATATCAGGTCTGCTGGCAGTGAGATAGAGGAGTGAGCCAATTATTCCCCTGTACTCAGTAGAGTTGGTTGGAATACCACTCTCATCAGGATCCATCTTCCAATTTGTGTTCATTGGGATCCTTACTGGCTAGCTAGTTGTACACCCAAACTTTTTGATCATTTCTCTGGTGTACTTAGCTTAGTTGATGAAGATTCCTTCTTTAGATTGCTTGACTTGTAGACCCAAAAAGAAGTTCATCAACCCCATCATGGACATTTCAAACTTGCTTTGCATGAGCTTGGAGAATTTTTCACACAGCTTCTCATTTGGGGATCCAAAGATTATGTCATCTACATAAATTTGGACAAGCAAGATGTCCTCTCCTTCAGAGATTCTGAAGAGAGTTCTGTCCACAGTTCCCTTGGTGAATGGATTCACCAAGAGGAATTGTGACAGTGTATCATACCAAGCCCTAGGGGCTTGTTTGAGTCCATATAGAGCTTTCTTGAGTCTGTAAACTTGGTTTCCAACTTCAAAACCTGGTGGTTGCTCCACATAGACTTCTTCTTTCAAGACTCCATTCAGAAAGGCACTCTTGACATCCATTTGGTATACTTTGAACCTCTTGTGGGCTGCATAGGCTAGAAAGAGCCTTATTGCTTCTAGTCTTGCCACAGGTGCAAATGTCTCATCATAGTCAATGCCTTCATGTTGGCAATACCCTTTTGCCACAAGTCTTGCTTTGTTTCTGACAATCACATCATTTTCATTTTTCTTGTTCTTGAACACCCACTTTGTTCCAATAACATCTTGATGTGAAGGCCTATCCACCAGCTCCCATACTTCATTTCTGGTGAATTGATTCAGTTCTTCCTGCATGGCTGTGATCCAATTGGCATCTTGAAGCGCTTCCTCAACATTACTTGGTTCTTGCTCTGACAAGAAACAGCAGAAAAGAGCACTTTCACCATGGAATCTTCTTGTTTTGACTCCAATACTTGGATCACCAAGTATTAGATCAGTAGGATGGTCAGACAACCAATTCCTTCTTTTTCTGATCTCTTCAGTAGAGTTGTCCTCTACTGAAGATGAGTCATTTTGATCATAGAATTCAGGATAATTTAATGCAGGATCTAATTCAGGATCATAATCAGGGATGTTGTCCTCAATGTCAGGGACATTGGCATTTTCAACATTTTGAGTTCCCCCATGATTATTTGACCCATTAACTACCTCAGCAGGAACTGCTTCTTCATTGGTAGTTGTTACCTGGATGTGAACTGGGATTGGATCATTCAGTTCATCATTTCCATCAGTGGGATTTGTCTCAGGAAGGTTGCCTTCAGGATTGTTGTCCAATGTGGATTTTTCAGGCAGATTGGCTTGAACAACATCTATGAATTCAGTGTCTTTGTCTTTTAGGCTTAATCTGGTTGTCCTTTGTGTGATTTCTTCAGGTTCTAAATGATCATTCCTGATCTCAAAGATAGATTCATCAAACACAACATGAGGTGTTTCTTCCACTATAAGGGTTTTCTTGTTGTAGACTCTGAAAGCTCTACTGATTTGAGAGTATCCAAGAAATACTCCCTCATCAGCTTTGCTGTCAAAAGCTTTCAACTGTTCTTTCCCATTATTGTGAATGAAACATTTACAACCAAATATATGAAAGTATGACACTTTAGGCATTCTTCCTTTCCAGAGTTCATAGGGGGTTTTGCCTTGCCCCTTAGTGATCAAACATCTATTTTGAGTATGGCATGCAGTGTTTATAGCTTCAGCCCAAAACCTCTTAGGTAAATTTGAGTCAGCAATTAGAGTTCTAGCAGCTTCTTTTAAAGTTCTATTCCTTCTTTCTGCAACTCTATTTTGTTGGGGAGTTCTAGCTGCTGAGGTTTCATGAGCTATTCCAATTGATGTGCAGTACTCATTGATGTATGAATTAATGAACTCAGTGCCTTTATCAGATCTTATCTTAATAATGCTAAGGCTTTTCTCATTTGACAATCTCTTGAGAAGTTCAGGTAGTTTGACTTGTGTTTCCTTCTTATTAAGGAGAAATACTACCCATGTGAACCTAGAGAAGTCATCTACTACCACTAATGTGTATTTTCTACCATTTATGCTTGAAGGGGTAATTGGTCCAAACAGATCCATATGTAGAAGTTCAAGTACCCTTTCAGTGGAGATGACTGGTTTCCCCTTAAATGAGGCTTTGATCTGTTTTCCTTCTTGACATGGCTTACACACATGTTCTTTAATGAAAACCTCATTAGGTAGTCCTTTAACTAATGCATTTCTAGCAAGTTTATTCATAGATTTGAAGTTCAGGTGGTTTAGCCTCTTGTGCCATAGCCAACTTTGTTCACTAGAACTTTTAGCAATAAAACATGCAGCATCAGTAGACTTGTCCCAGTCTGCAAAATACACATTTCCCTTCCTAGTTCCAGTCAATAGGGTTTGTTGAGTTTTATCTTTAATTAGACACTTTCCACTTGAGAACTCAACATTAAAATCTTTATCACTGAATTGACTGATACTCAGGAGGTTATATTTGAGACCAGCTACATAAGATACATTGGTTACTTTGATGTTACCAATCATCAAAGTACCATAACCTTTTGTTGTTGCTTGTGAGCTGTCTCCAAAGGTGACATTTGGGCCTTCTTTTTCAATAAAATCAGAGAGGAGTTCCTTGTTTCCAGTCATGTGCCTTGAGCATCCACTGTCAAGGTACCATGCTGTCTTTTTGTTCATGCTCTTCTTCTTGTGGCCCAATGGTACCTGCAATTAGATAGGTTTAGGTACCCTTTGAGTTTTGGGTCCTGAGAGGTTAGCTGTACCTTTGGGAACCCAAACTTGCCTAATAACCCTGATTGATTCAAGGTGGCTAAGTTGATTTCCTAGTGCATCAACATACACTGTCTTTCCCTTAAATGCCTTTGGGAAAGTATGTGTGAATGTGTTAACTCTGTAAGTTTCAGGGGAGTTGACCACTTTCCTGAACTTATGAGTTCTTTGTGCAGCTTGATGAAGTCTTTGAGGAAAGGCATTTTTATGACCATTACCCTTTGGCATGAAGGGTTTTGGTTGTCTCATTTTATTCTGCCTTTGAGGATAGTTGTCCTTAGGTCTATTCAGCTGAGGCTTTCTCAGATGAGTTGGTCTAGGCTGATTATACCTTGGATAGTTCCTCTGAACATTGTTCAGGAGATTTGCCCTTCCATTGGGTCTACTCTGCTGACCAATATTCCTCTTGTGCTCAGGAGCTTTGGCCATTTCCTTAGGTTTTGGCCTATTCTCCTGAATCACTTGAGTAGGCATTTCATTCAATTTGCCCTTTCCTTTGTTCAGTGGCTGAATTACTTCATTTTCAGCTTGTTGTGCCACTGACTTAACAAAGATTCTCTTGGTGTTACTTGTGGATGCAACACTAAGACAAGGTGAAGATTCAAATGGATCAAAACCCAATCCACTTCTTTGAGCCATAGGTCTTTGATAACTTTGAATTTCCTCTATTGCTCTAGAGGATTTGTTCAAAGCAGACATCTTTAATTTCAGGCTCTCTTCACTTGATTTAAGAATATCATACTCATGTGAGAGATTTTCAAATTTGGCATTTAGAATTTTAAGTTCAAATTCTTTTCTCTTCTGAGAGAGAAGTTGATCATCAATCTCCTTTTGTTGGTCAACTATCCTGAAATTTGCTTCCTCAAGCTTTCTCAAGATTTGTTGATACAACTCAGTAGACTTGACATCAACAGCTACCTCAGAGTTCTTGGTGAGTTCAGTAGCCAATCTTTCATTTTCTCTCACACAATTGTCATGAAATTCTTGTAATCTAGTGAAATCTTCCATCAACTTTCCCAAGGAAAGTTTCAGGTTAACCTCACTAGTGTTTTGTGAGATGAATGATGGTGAACTAGAAGTAGAGGATACCTCATCATCCTCAAGAGCCATGTTTCAAACATCATCATCATCATCACTGTTGGAGAATAGTCCATCAGAAGAGTTGAAGCTTTCAGCACTATCAGATTCTTCACCAGCCATCATGGCCTTTCTATTGGTGAACTTTCTGTCTCTTTTAGCTTGTCTCTCTCTTCTTTCTTTAGAGCTCAATTCAGGGCAGTCATACTGGAAGTGCCCTTTCTTTTTGCAATTATAGCACAGGTCTTCATCATCATCCTTCTTGGATTCTTCTCTTCTCTTAGATGAGGAAGGATCAGCTCTACTGGATCTTCTCCTATCAGAGGACTTGTCCTCTGATCTTTTCTCTTCAGGCTTTTTGTCCTCAGCCTGATCTTCAGGGGAATTGTATCTTCTCCTGAATTTGTTGTCTTGGTAGAATTTCTCTTGGTGTAGACCTTGCCCAATGAGTTAATCTCATTCATCACATCAGTGAATCTACCAGCAAATTTGTCAATGGACTCATCAGACTCCATTGAGAATTGTTCAAACTTCTGCACAGCAACTTGGAGCTTGTTCTCCTTGATTTTTTTCAGTGCCCTCACACATTTCAGCAAGGGTATCCCAAATTTCTTTAGTTGTGGTGCAGTGGTAGACTCTACCCATAACTGCATCTGGAATTGTTTGATAGAGGGTGTTCATGGCAAGATAATTCAAATTATCTTTCCTCTTTTCATCAGCAGTGAAGTCATCCTCATCTTTGGGAATCAGTTCCCTTATATCTGCTCTTTGCTCATCTGTCAATCTAGGGTTAGTTTGAGTAAACACAAAAGGTCCTCTTGTGATTACTCTAAGCATATCAGTATGAAGGGATGCAAGATGAGCCCTCATTCTAATTTTCCAGAAATCATAATTGTCTATAGAAAACATGGGCAGTTTGTGATGAGAAATGTGATTGACTGGATTTGTGGCCATGTTGTCTAATCCTTGAACAGCAGGTGGAGGAACAGCATTGTTGTTGGCCATATCTCACAAATAATCAGTTAGTCAACAAATGATGGATTTCAGAAAGAGATCAGTTCAGTGACCACACAAATATGAGAGTTTTGAAAATCAAGATGGATTTTCAGAAGCAGTGGTCTATGAACCCCCGCTCTGATACCACTTGTTGGTCCTGAAAGGAGTATATGACAAGTGTATGGGGGGGGAATACACTTGTATGCAATTCTTTTGCTAATTTGATCAAACCAGAGTTTCAGCAAGGTTGTCTTGGACAATTCTGCTGAAGAAGATTAACTCTTCTAAGATAATCAAACTACTAAGTACTATTGAGTACTTAGTTGAACAACTATCTAGGGGAGTTATATGTGCGGAATAGTGGTTGGCCCTTTAAGTTTAGACTCCTTTAATTTCTGAAATCACTTAGTCAATGTAACACAGTCCAGTTAAGCTTCAGGGAAGTTGTCCAAAACAGTTTTGCACAGTCTTTGAATGTTTATCCTTGAAAGATCAGTTTTGTGTGCAGTGTTGAGTGAATGTAAGTATTTGTAAAGTAAATCAACACAAGAGTTTATAGTGGTTCAGAGACTCAAGCTCCTACATCCACTTTCCCTGATTTAACAGGATAATTCCTTCACTCTTGGAATTAACTTGTTTTATAGTACCAAGGTGCACTTGATCAAGAACACCACTCCTTGGTGAATTGATCCCTAGGATGTCTAGAGTCCTAGTACCCTCTTCTCAACTCAGAACTGAACTGTTCTTCTCTCAACAGTCAGCTCCTACCACTTCTACTACTATAACCTTCTCACTTTCACTCTTGAAAGGTGTAAGGGTTGAAGTAAGGTTCCAACTAATGAGATATCCTTTACAGTGAAGATCAGTGTATGAGGATAGGATATCTCTCTAAGCTTGTGTATGGATATACAATTGGGTTCAGCTTAGAAGAAGTGTATAAAGACTAAGATAGTCTCTTTGAAAGCTTGAGAGCACTTGTCAACTTGTAGGATAGTTGGATATTCTTGTCAAGGTTGAGGTGCTTTCAAATGGTCTTCACACTTCTGTATTTATAGACAAAATGGAGGATTTGCCCGTTGGAGAGGCAGCCCCAAATTGCTATAAATGTCTTCCTTGAGTTCTTCAAACTGGAAGACAGATTCTTGATAGTGACAGGTCCTCATTTGGGTAATAAACGGCTGTAACAGTTTTGTCTTCATTCTGCAACACTTTTCCCAATGTTTGACTTCTTGTTAGGACTTGGACATGGCTTCTGAAGGTTGATCCAATGATAGGACAACATTCCTTATCATCTGGATAACTCTCCTTATCACTATCAGCAGTTTTGCTTTTCAGCATGGTTGGCTTGCTCTTCTTCAGATGACTTGGCTCTTTCCCTTTATTTCTCTTGAGTATGGTCTTAGCTTATTTCTTTGAGGACCTTTAGGGACTGGTTGTCTCAAACTCTTCAGCATAGTTGATCTCAGGCTTTCAGAGCACTTGATCTTGATCAATTTAGCTGAGACAACTCCTCTGGACAACTCTCCTGATCAGTATATTTAATCTTTTTGCATCAGAGCATTTTATGCATAGAGTTGACTTCTTTGGACAACTCTCCTGATAAAAACCTTTGAGTAGTCTTGTCCTTTTGAGCTAGGTAAGCTTGTTCTTGCATATGGCTAGCTTCTTTGGACAACTCTCCTGATCAGAGCATATGAATATTTTCTCTGGACAACTCTCCTGATCAGAGCATCTTCATTGGACTTGTCCTTTTGAGCTTTACAATCTTGTTCTTGCATAAGAGCATCTTCTCTGGACAACTCTCCTGATAAGAGCATCTTAGATTTCATAGAGTGTCCTTGCTCTTAAGTGATTGTTCCAGAATTTGAGCCTTGAGGGGACTTGATCTTGATCATCTTCAAAGCATAGGTTCCCCCTCAAATTGTGCATCTAATTGTCTAAGAGCTACCTAACATTTCAGCTTCTCATCTAGCCTATAATCTATATGTTCTAACATTCTTAGAACATATTTATATTGACTTAGGCATGTCTCAGGGGGTTTTGGTATTAGATCAAAACATATCTCATTTTATTCCCAACAGTGTCTGTGCAAGGTTTCAAGCAAATCCTAAGAAAAGCCACCTTGAGGCTGCAAAGAGGATTTTGAGGTATCTCAAAGGCACTGAAAATCTAGGCCTTTGGTACCCTGCTGATGACAATATTGAGCTAACTGGCTACTCAGATGCTGATTATGGAGGATGTAGGATTGACAGAAAGTCCACCTCAGGGACTTGTCAATTCTTGGGCAACAAACTCATATCTTGGTTCTCCAAGAAACAAAATACAGTGGCCACCTCCACCACTGAAGCTGAATATGTTGCTGCTGGAAGTTGTTGTGCTCAAATACTTTGTCTAAGACAACAACTCAGAGACTACAAAGTCAACTCTACTGAAGTGCCAATTTTCTGTGATAGCAATAGTGCCATTGCTATATCACAAAATCCTGTCTTGCACACAAGATGCAAACATGTGGACATCAAGCATCACTTCATTAGAGATCATGTGGAGAAGAAGGATATCAAGTTGGTGAAAATTCACACAGACAATCAAAAAGTTGATATACTAACTAAGCCACTTGCAGAGGCAAGATTCCTGGAATTATCAGCAGAGTTGGGACTTCTTGATCCAGGGAAGCTGGAAAAATGAGTCCAAAGAAATTCATTGATTGAAGGGGAAATAAACCCAAACTTCAGCAGACTTGGTCAAGTCTACTGAAAATCAGAAATATGACCTTACTTCTTCAGGACACTTGTCCATTAACATTCAGGACCCTTGTCCACTTTTCAACCCAAGTCTTCTATAGCAGACAGACTTTCAAACCCTCCTAAAACCTATCATAGGAAAGGCTCTGTATCTTCAGAGGTGTTAACCAAGGGTGGTAACACAACCAAAGACACATCTGCCAATGAAGGTTCTTCTGAACCCAAGGCACAGCCTAAAGATGTTGAGGTTCCTGTACTAGAGGCTAGTTTGATTAAGGCCTATTCAGTGTCAGAAGAGTTGGACACTGATCAGCCCTTAATCATTCAGGATGACTCAGTGGCTGCTGAAATAAGCACTGTGATCTCCTCACAACTGCCATCTTTGAACCCTGTTGAGGGTGAAGATGCTGCAGGTTTAGGAGAAGGAGTTGAAAAGGAAAGAATAGTTGAAAAATCAGAGGGAGTTGAGGATGAAAGAGAGGTAGTCATCACTAAGATAGTGAGTGTACCACCATATGAGGGTGGAATAAGTGAGGAAGGACAGGTTATTCTTGAAGTCAAATCTGAACTTCAAGAATCCCTTGATGAGAGGAGGCCTGATTCCTTGAGTGAGAACATTATTAAAGAAGGGAGAAAAGAACAAGTTGAAAATGAGAAGAAGACTGCTGATGTATCAGAGTCTTATACAAAAGAAATTGAGGGTGATGAGTGCTTATTTCCTAACTTGTTTGACTTGTCTGATGTTGCAGGTATTTCTCTTGATCAAATTTTTGCAGATGAACTCTTAACAGATGCACCTATCCAAGTAGATTCAGGCTCAGCTCAGGCCTTACTTGGAATGCAATCAGAGAAGTTGGACTCCTTGGCTCATCAAGTCCAATCTGCTCATGCTGAAACTTCAGGAACCTTGAATGAGCAAGGAAGGACTCTAGCATCTGTAGAAATGAGGCTCACTGGCTCTGAAGATGTTGTGCTACCAACCCTTGAGGCAAGGATCAGTGGTGTGGAATCTGGTCTCCAAACCATCTCCACTGAAGTTCAAAATGCCAAATCAACCATGGAAGCCATCTCAGAGGAGGTCAAGAAAGAGCAAAAGCTGCTGAGAGACAATCACAATGCCAATGTCAAAGCTCTCAGGCTAACTGTCAAACAAGCTATTGGAAAGAAGACTGCACTGCAAAAGAGAAGAGCTGAAGAGCAAAGGCTAGCTATGGTCAAAGCTGCCTCAGAAAAGTTTTCCCAAGAAGTGTTGGCCAACCTCACTGAGCTTCTGAAGACCCAATTGGATGCATCTCTCAAGGCAACCATGGAGGAGGTTGTTCAACAGAAAATGAAGCCTGTTCTTGCTTTTCTTAGCTTGAGCAATGACAAGATGCAAAATATACATGATGAGAATGTATATTTGTTGGAAGAAATGAAATCTCTAAACCAGGCCCAATCCCTGATGGCCTCAACAATGAGTGACCTCAAGCCCCAGTGTTTTGATGCTGCCAAAAAGGGGGAAAGGGAAAGAGCTAGAGCAAAAGGTGCCTTGGTGATTGGGAGCCCAGTCAAAGGGAAAGACAACATTGCTGAAGGAAAAGGCAAAGAGCCTGAAGTACGGAATTTGGAAGAATTGAATGAAGAAGAGCAATTGGCACTTGCTTTGAAGAATTCTATGGCCTCAGATCAAGAAGAAAGGATGAGGTTACAACAAAGACCAGGTGGTGAAGTATCAGGTTTGGACAAGAGTGCTGAAGGTGTCCAAACTAGAGGAAAGATCAAGAAGGCCCAAGGAAAGAAGAGACAAGTTGAGAAATTCACTGACTTTCCCAACAGCCTTGATCTTCCACCTGAATTCAGAATTGATGAAAATGAGCCTACATCAAAGAAAGCCAAAACTGCTGAAGAGCCCAAAGCTGCTGAAAAGGACAAATCTTCTGAATCTGGCAAAACTGCTGAAGGTACCAAGTCCTCTGAAGACATTGAAGAGTTATTTGCTGAAGGATTTGGACCTGAACCTAAGAAGAAGACAATTGTTCTAGCCCATGATCCATCAAAGCTGTTTCATGAAGGGTATGGCAAAGACCCTGAAACACAACAGAAATTGGCCATGATGAGGGCCCAAGAGAAAATGGATCTGATGGAAGAAGCCAACAGAGCAAGAGATGAGAGAAGAGCAAACTTTCAGAAACCAAGAAGGAGGAGAGCAACTTATAGCAAGATGAAGCCTCAGCTTCTAATCCCAATGGACACCAAATATCCACACTTGGATAAATGGGTGCCAATTCAGCTGAATGATACATGGGAAGAGGCCAAAAGGGAGTTTGTCTATGACTATTATGTCATTGACAGATGGAATGGAGGAGATGCAAACTCTGCCTTCACTGAGTTCATGCTAGAATACTACAGAGAGTTGTATCAACAACTACTTGCAGCTGCTGACATTGCAAGAATTGAACTCACAGCTCCCAAGCCAATCATATACATGCCTCCAAAGCTTGAAGGATGGATTGACCAAGCAAGAATTCTGAGAGAATTCACTGAGATCCTTAAGCTAAACAAGATGGTTCTTGGACCTAAGGGAACTAACCAAGAAGTCATGGCATTGAAAAGAAGAGTGTGGGCACAGTATGGAATGCTGCCACCCCCTGAGGATGATCTTTGAAATGGCTAAGTCTTCTGACCTTTCTTGATTAATCAACTATGCTGAAATATGGTCAAGATTGCTGATGTGGTGTGCTAATCTGCCTGCTCTGATTTATTATGGATTGCTCTGATACAAGCTCTGTACTCTGATGCTGAAAATCTTATTTATGTCTTGAATTGTTAGAATGAAATGCTCTGATGTATTTAAGTGTTATTGATTCATGCTCTGATATGTTAATTTCAACTATCAACATGCTTGTAATGATCTTTGAATGAATGATAGTTGAACTTATTTTGAATCAAGAACCATTAATCTCTCTATGCCTATCTTGAAACCTACTTGCAACAAAAACAGTGAAAACACTAACACATTATCTTTTCAGGAATATTGACCTTAGTCATGTCTTCTGAAGATACATGTAATAGGTGTAGACAAGTCACTTTTGCTTAGATAATGTAGGTTTTGGCATCATCAAAAAGGGGGAAATTGTTGGGAATAAAATGAGATATGTTTTGATCTAATACCAAAACCCCCTGAGACATGCCTAAGTCAAGATAAACATGTTCTAGAAATGTTAGAACATATAGAATATAGGCTAGATGAGAAGCTGGAGTGTTAGGCAGCTCTTAGACAATTAGATGCATAATTTGAGGGGGAACCTACTTTTAAGATGATCAAGATCAAGTCCCCTCAAGGCTCAAAATTCTGGAACAATCACTTAAGAACAAGGACACTCTATGGAAAACCAAAAGCTCTGATCAGGAGAGTTGTCCAAAGAAGCTGTCCATATGCAAGAACAAGCTTACCTAGCTCAAAAGGACAAGGCTACTCAAAGGCTTTGGATCAGGAGAGTTGTCCATAGAAGCCAACTCTATGAGTAAAATGATCTGATGATAAAAGACCAAATATGCTGATCAGAAGAGTTGTCCAGAAGAGTTGTCTCAGCAAGATTAAATCAGAACAGATACTCTAAAGGTTGAAGGTCAACTATGCTGAAAAATTAAGGACAACCATACCCTAAAGAAATGTAATATGCCAAGATCATCTTGGAGTGAAATAAAGGGAAAGAGCCAAGTCATCTGAAGAAGAGCAAGCCAACCTTGCTGAAAAGCAAAACTGCTGATAGTGATAAGGAGAGTTGTCCAGATGATAAGGAATGTTGTCCTATCATTGGATCAACCTTCAGAAGCCATGTCCAAGTCCTAACAAGAAGTCAAACATTGGGAAAAGTGCTGCAGAATGAAGACAAAGTCTTACAAGCCGTTTATTACCCAAATGAGGACATGTCACTATCAAGAATCTGTCTTCCAGTTTGAAGAACTCAAGGAAGACATTTATAGCAACTTGGGAGCTGCCTCTCCAACGGGCAAATCCTCCATTTTGTCTATAAATACAGAAGTGTGAAGACCATTTGAAAGCACCTCAACCTTGACAAGAATATCCAACTATCCTACAAGTTGACAAGTGCTCTCAAGCTTTCAAAGAGACTATCTTAGTCTTTATACACTTCTTCTAAGCTGAACCCAATTGTATATTCATACACAAGCTTAGAGAGATATTCTATCCTTATACCTTGATCTTCATTGTAAAGGATATCTCATTAGTTGGAACCTTACTTCAACCCTTAACCCTTTCAAGTGAGAAAGTGAGAAGGTTGTAGTAGTAGAAGTGGTAGGAGCTGACTGTTGAGAGAAGAACAGTTCAGTTCTGAGTTGAGAAGAGGGTACTAGGACTCTAGACATCCTAGGGATCAATTCACCAAGGAGTGGTGTTTTTGATCAAGTGCACCTTGGCACTATAAAACAAGTTAATTCCAAGAGTGAAGGAATTATCCTGTTAAATCAGGGAAAGTGGATGTAGGAGCTTGAGTCTCTGAACCACTATAAACTCTTGTGTTGATTTACTTTACAAGTACTTACATTCATTCAACACTGCACACAAAACCGATCTTTCAAGATACATATTCAAAGACTGTGCAAAACTAATTTGGACAACTTCCCTGAAGCTTAACTGGATTGTTTAGGATTGGGAAAGTGATTTCAGAAATTAAAGGAGTCTAAACTTAAAGGGCCAACCACTATTCCGCACATATAACTCCCCTAGATAGTCATTCAACTAAGTACTCAATAGTACTTAGTAGTCTGATTATCTTAGAAGAGTTAATCTTCTTCAGCAGAGTTGTCCAAGACAACCTTGTTGAACTCTGGTTTGATCAAATTAGCAAAAGAATTGCATACAAGTGTATTCCCCCCCCATACACTTGATTAAGGTTGGTTTTTTGTGTTATAACCATATTTATGTGTACAATGTATCAATATTTGATGTGTTAGGATGAAAATAAACCAATGGGCATCTAATTGGCATGGTTTAGGAAGAAATGAAACGGTTTAGGAAAAATTGAACGAATTTTGACTGATTTTTCGAACATGGAGGAGATGTCCGGGACAAATTTTTGAACATGGCTTATTTGTTCGGAACTAATTAATTTTCGAACATTGGGGTCATGTTGGGAACTAATTTTCGAACATTGGTGTCATGTTGGGAACTAATTTTCGAACATTGGGCATATGTTCGAAAATTTATTCCCAACAGAGGGTTTTGGGTTTTAAATTCAACCAAGTAAAACTCGCGGAACTAAATTTCGAACATTGGCCCAATGTTGGGAACTTTTTTTCGAACATAAGTCCAATGTTCGAATAAGAGATATGTTCGAAAAAAAGTTCAAAACAAAAGAGATTTGTCCCAGTCTTTTTTTCGGACAATACATCAATGTCCGAAAAAAAAACACGAACATAGTCGCGAAAAGGGGTTTTTTTGGAAAACGACCAAATGCAATACATAATGTCAAAATGTATGTCCTAAATGCATATTATTTCAACTACATACCACTATAGAGTCATAAGATGCAAAATAAACAAGCATAAACACCAACACAAACACACAAAAACCCTAAATATAAAAACTCTTTCACTTTAAAAAAAAAACTTTCAAAATCAAAACATGATAAATAACTTACAAATGAGTCTTTGGCACCACCACTAGTAGTTATTACATCATAATCGACCATTTTCGACTCCATCCTCGCTCTCAAAATCGAATTTGCAGAATTTGAAAGTTTTGGAATTGGGAAGAAATGATGACCGTCTGTATTTCCGCGTTAGATAGGAGGTGAGTGTACTCATCCGACGTTTTTTTTTAAAGTACAGGAGGGGTAAATACGACATTTCGCATCACCCTTGTGACAAAAAAAATTCTGGTGGGTGTCCTCATAGTATCTTTGGGTGCCTTTAGCCGCGCCATGTTTAAATTTAGTTTGTTGGGCTTTAAAGGCTGGACTTAGTTTGTTGGGGGTGTAGATGCCACGATTGATAATTAATTTATGCCTAATTAATTTTGATTTTGGCCTAATTAATTTGGTGGGTAAATTAAATCATCAATTATTATTTATCTATTTATTTTAGAAATTGAATTTATTTAAATTCCTAATAAATAAATAATAAAGTTGATATTTAACGCATAATTTTCACATGCAAATATGCAATAGCTATTTAAATTCTTAAGTTAGATGATCTCACACTTGACCCATGCAAACCCATCTTATAGAGTACTACAATACTCTTAATTTACTTCTATCCTAGACGTAGAAAAATAAACGTGAGAAGATACTCCACTGCATATCAATTGATACTCCACTGCATATTTTATCATTTCCAAGACACACAAAGAAAGACGAAAATTGAGAGCTCGATTGTTTTTCCGTCTTGCAATATTACGACATCTTAGTGATTACATGTTTTGTTTTGTTCGCAAGAAAATCAATGATTTAGCTCATCGTTTTGCTATAGCGTATGTGTGATGTGTCTTTTTCAAATTCTCATTATGAAGAATAATCATCTCGATAACGATTGTTATTGCATTTTTTAAATTATATAGAGTAAAAGTTATTTTTAGTTTTAAAAAATAAAAATAAAACATACACCAACACTTAATTGAGTCCAATTTTTACTCACTCTATATGAGGCTCATACATTTTAATTTAAATTAAAGTAGTACTGTTAGAAAAATACGCATCGATCCATCAATTTGTGAATTCTTGTATTCATCGAAATATATGTAATACACTCACCCCAAAATTCCAACAACTATCACGAGGGACAAATTCAAAGTTATAAATGTTAAATTTTGCCATGGATTAGTTTGGAGTGTGTGAAAACGATACTAAATCAGTCCAAACATTTCACCAAGTTTCAAACATAAGACAAATTATTAATTATTGCATAACTTCATATGCAACTGGACAAATGTGTTAGTTGGTGGTTTTATAATACTACATTTTTACTTATTACTCCCTCCGCCCAGTAGATTTTTAGCGTACAAATTAAAAAAATATGATAATATATTAATAGATATAGTACATCATAAAAAGAAACAAAATAATAAATAAATAAAATGTTTGTTAAAAGTATAATGAATAGCAAAATAATATTTTAATTATTCCCACAAAACATCACAATATTACATCAAATGTCATTACTTGATTACATTAAAAAAATAATTTTATTATCTACTTATAAAGGTAAAAAAATTTTACTACTCTCACTTTATCTCTTATAATATTAATAAATAATTTTTACATTAAAACTCGTGTTAAAAAAATATGAATTCTTAAATAAGGGATGAATGGAGTAATATATAGTGGGACCTAGGGCAAAATCATATTAAAACAGACTATAAACAAATTCAATACACCATTTGTGATGTACTCTCTCTGTTTAAAAAAAATGGTGTTACATTGTTTTGTATAAAATTAAACACATTCTATTTTTTATATATATAAATTTACCCTCCATTATCATTAAATATGTAAAGAAAAATGAGAAAAAATAAAAATAAAATGGAAAATAATAAAATGAAGTTAACATGCTTTATTATGAAAAAAGAGAAATAAACAAATAAATTAAATGAGAAATCATAGAGATTTACATATGATTGGAAGAAGTGGGGTAAAAATAATTAAAAGGACAATTTTTTTAAAACTAAAATTACAAACTTTTTAAAACGGAGAGGGTATGAGACCTGAATATGTAAATCTTAATGGCAGGGGTAGGGGTGTGCACCGGACTGAAATCGGACCGGATCGGAATTGAAATCTACACTAATGGGTTGACCGGTACGAGTTTGGACCATTTTCAGATCGGTTTTTTATTTTATTTTTCAAGTATTTTTTTTCAAGTTAATGGAACCAGGAACAAGTATGATTAATTTGTGTATGAAAATTATAGTGTTGGTTTTTCATTGGAGATCAATCTCGGCCAATGTGAATTTTATTTACAATATTATTTATAGTCTTTTGACACTAAGGTTGTGTTTGGTTGGAGGGATTTGGACTTATGGATTTCAAATCCACAACTCAAATTCATTCTACATGTTTGGATTATTAGATCTCAACATTTTTACCTCACATTCTCACCAATTATTTAATTCAAAGCATAATGTATTTTTATTCTTTTTTCAAAGTTTTAATGGAAGAAATATTTTAGAAGTTTTCTAGGCAGAATACTGTGTAAATATTGTTCTGTTTCTCCCTTTGTCTATCATGAAACATCGATAATTCCGAACATACTTATTAAGCAAGAATTCCATAATGACGTTGAAAAAGTATTAAATACTAATAAATCCAAACGAAATGGGAATGGGAATGGGAATGGAGAAGGCAACACTCCTCTGTTTCTCTCTCATCTACCTTCTCTCCGCCGTCATTTTCTCTCTCTCCTCCACCAAATGCATTTCCGACGATCTCTTCTCTTATCCTTCATCCTACGGACACCACAAGTACGCCATCCCCACTACTCGTTCCTCCTGCAATTCCCCTGTTTTTTTCTCAGGTATTATTATTATTACTACATACATAAACAACCATTCTTAATTGATTAAATTTTGGGTTTTCATGATTTATCAGATTATTCCATGGTTTTGAAGAAAATGCAAAAAATTATGAAGAATTCGACGACATCGGTAGGGCCTCTGAGGTATATGCAGGGGAATGCTCAAATTTTTGGTGGAAATTTCAGTTTTCAGAAGAGAATGTCTTATTTTCATCAAACTGAAAAAGAAATGGGAGGAATTCCATGTGGTTTCATGCAACCATTTCCTATCAGTTATTCAGGTTAGATTTCTTATTTAAAATTGACCAGTAATGACATAAAATTTGTCTTTATAGCATTCATTAGTTAAAATATTCATGAAACACTACAAGAAAATTAATACCTAATTACAGAAAGTTCGTCGTTATAGTTTCTCAAGCTAAAATTATGTCATTGACAAATTTTCTACTGTCATTATAGCTCTTCTAACTCAAATATTGGTTAGATTTCTTATCCTATTATACTAATTCTGTCGTTATAGCTTCTTTAGCTAAAATTCTGTTATTGTCAAATTTTATTCGGTGGTAGAAATTCTTTCATTTTAGTTTCTCTAGCTAAAATTTATAATGGTAAGTCATTTAACTTACAGGTCAATTTTCTTGTAAGGAACACTGTTCATTTAAAAAAAAAAAAAAAATCAATGTTATCTTTTATCTTGAATTTTCAGATGAGGTTTCTATGAAAAAATGTGAAGGATTGGTAGTAGTTTCAGCCATCTTCAACGACCACGATAAAATCCGACAACCAAAGGGCTTAGGATCAAGAACATTGGATCATGTATCTTTCTTCATGTTCATAGATGATGCAACACTCAAATCACTTCACTCCCACAATCTGATTTCAAAAGAATTAGATGAAACCAAGATTGGTGCATGGAGAATTGTTAAGGTTTCGAGTGAGAGTTTGTACGAAAATGCTGCGATGAACGGAGTGATACCTAAACACCTCGTTCATCGCCTTTTTCCCAATGCGAAATACAGCATTTGGGTGGACGCAAAGCTACAGCTAGTGATCGATCCACTTCTCTTGATCGACTCTCTTGTTGTGAAGGAAAACGTCGATATGGCCTTGTCGAAGCACCCGTATTTCGTGCATACGATGGAAGAGGCAATGGCAACAGCTAGATGGAAGAAATGGTGGGATGTTAATGGATTGAAGGTGCAAATGGAGACATATTGTGAGCATGGCTTGGAGCCTTGGAATCCAAACAAGCCTTATCCCACTGGTAAAGTTTAGTTTATATGTTTAATTGCCGTATAAATCACGACCTTTGCTCATTACAAAAAAAAAAAAACGAGATTTAAAGATCATTTTTACGGTCTCTAAACCAGTTAAAGACGGTTTTTTAAACGAATTTCTATCTGTGTCTATTTTTCCAAAATTTCTTACACAATCAAAACCTTGTTCTTATTCATGATGTGGTTGGTTTAATCTAGAGAATATTGTTATTACAATTAACTTTCAAGAACCGCCTTTTGAGTTGTGTGTAGGTACTATGATAAGATTATGCATGAGCAGTACTTACCTAATTATGTCAATAATTGCTACTCCATTAGTAAAGAAAAAAGAACACCTATAATAGCTTGCTTATTGAGCTTGCTTATAATGTAAGTTTAATTTAAACTCATAATGTTTTAGGTTTAATACTTTTTTAATCTATGTATCCAAAATTAATGAAAAACTTATAGACTTATGGAGGGAGGGGTATAACTTAAGTATTCTTAATTTCAATCCCAAAACAAGTTTTTTATATGAAAATTTCACCGAGTTTAAGGTGTATTAATATAAATGTGATGTAATACAAATAATGTGACTGAAAATAATTAATGGAAAAATGGTTTAGTACAAGTGATTTGATTATTATTTGAATATTTTAATTTATAATAGAATGACAATTAATGTAAATAAATTGAAAGGTGAAGTCAACAAATTTCTCAAAATTATATGGAAAACTTGTATTAAAATGCCCAAAATAAGAAGATGAGAATTGTTTTGGGACGAGTGAGTTTATTAATATATACGCAACAAATTTATATGAAATATTTCATGCATAAAATATACTTCATACGTTCTACTTTATCTATCACTTTTAAAACTAAAAAAGTTACAAAATATATGTCACTTTCAAGGCTAAAAAAAGTGGGATAGCTCAAGTGGTTTGAGCACCACTACCTACGCCTGAGTTCGAGTCAAAAAAAAAAGTCTAAAAAAAGGTACAAAATATGTCACTTTTAATTTTTTTAGTTTTAGTAGCATATTTTGCCATTTTGGCCTTTGTATGAGTATATATATTTTTTTTATCTTGGAGTAGCATAATATTTATGTTACCCCAAACGTAGAATATGCTATAACTCACGAATATTTTAAAACTACTTAATTAAATATATTTTATTTGTAAAATATTTTATATAAGTCTCATAACAGTCAAATGGAACACCTCATCTAAATAGTGAATTTCTCAAGCCGTGAAACCGACCAATCATTTTTTTGAAATATGCATATTAGAGTATGTACGAAGAAAAGTTTTCATTCCTGGAACCCATATTACTCAAGAGTTTGTTTTTCTTCTTTTAGAATCTTCTTTTAATAAATCCTCTTTTATAAACTCTTTCTTTTAGAATCTTCTTTTATAAACTCTTCTTGAAAAGCCTTGAGAATATTCAAAAACAATTTTTTTTTTTTTTTTATTTTGATCGTAAACAATACACCCTTCTATTTACTCTCTTTGTCAACAAAAATTATGTTCACTTTCTTTATTCGTATAGCCACAAAAAATGTGTTCATTTATTTTGTAGAAACAGTCACTTTATTTTTAACTCACAACAATTCTGACGTAACCTAATGTTTTATTACAGATGTACCAGATAGTGCTCTAATCTTGAGGAAACATAGTGCATCCACAAATCTCTTCTCGTGTCTTTTATTCAATGAATTGGAAGCATTCAACCCAAGGGATCAACTTCCTTTTGCATTTGTGAGGGACAAAATTAATCATAACTTAAAAATTAACATGTTTGAGGTTGAAGTTTTTGAACAAGTTGCAGTTGAGTATAGGCACAATCTTAAGCAAGGTGGGGCCAAAGTGAGGCCCAAACTCAAGTGGGATAACTATGATTTGTTTGGAAATGAAAAAAACTCTAGTAAATGTGAAGGTTATTTTTCGAAGATGTGGGGGAAATTCCATAATTGAATTTTTCATTGTATGAAAATCGCTAAGTAGAAAAATTGGAACCGTCTAATTTCCACACGCTTTATAGGCGGTGTGATTTTTTTAAACTATTGTTTCACTGCAATTTCTCATCTGTTTCTTTTCTAATTTTACATTCTTAAATCTAACCCTAAGTACTTATTACTAAATCAAGCCAACATTTTGAATCAAATAAACAACGTAACTCACTCACATATATAATTAAATATTACACTCTCTAATTTTTTAAATTTTCATAACAGTCGTATATTCATATTATAACCAAAAACTCAAATATATATAGGAATAGAAGAAAACAAATTTTTATAAAGTAGTAAGTACATGTGTAGTGATGGAAACGATGAGGACGGCGTGGCCTTCTCACTTTTAATTTTTAAATAACAAGAATTGTTCGACTCAATTTACTACTTTTTGTGGGATTTACTCTTACATTTTAGTGAACAAGCGATGATATTAATTTATTTTTTGAATGTTGATGATAACACACCAAATACTAAAGTATTAAAAGAGGCGAGAACATTCATCAACAACTAGAAGGGCCAAATTTTTTATGTGGTTTTCTTGAAATCTCCCACTCCAACATAGTTTATAATGAAAAAAATCATTTAGTATTGACAGAATGTGAATAACACATAAAGAAAGAATTGAGAGAAGAATTGAGAGAAGATCCCTACTCTCTGGTGAGCGTGTATATTCATATATATATACTGAGATTACAAACAAACTCCCATAATTGTGGGAAGATTTGGTCAATATAAGATAAATCTAAATAAGAGAAAATATCTAAACAAACAATTTATGATTCTAAATTATCCCTATTACCCCCCGTCAAGCGCTGCGTGGGATGAAGACACACGCAAAGCTTGGAACGTAGAAACTCAAAAGCGGGACGTGGAAGGCTCTTTGTGAAGATATCGGCAAGCTGTAGATGAGAGGGAACAAAACCAGTAGAAATACGACCAGATGATACCAGTTCACGAACAAAATGGTAATCCAAGTCAATGTGTTTGGCTCGCTTGTGTGCAACAGGATTTTGACTTAAAAATATTGCACTTTTGTTGTCACACAACAAAGTAGGTCGATCAGGAGGAAGGGCTCGAAGTTCCTTAAGAAGATTAATAACCCATACAAGTTCTGCAGCAGTATTCGCCATAGCACGGTACTCAGACTCACAGCTAGAGCGAGAAACGGTTGGTTGTTTCTTAGCACTCCAGGAAACAAGATTGCCCCCAAGAAAAATCGAGTACCCATATGTCGAACGACGAGTCTCAACACAACGAGCCCAGTCTGCATCAGAATAACCCAGAACAGAAGAGTCTGAGCGCTTAGTGAAGGAGAGGCCAAAATGAATTGTTCCTTTCACATAGCGAAGAATACGCTTAACTGCCAAAAAATGATCTTCAGTAGGTGACTGAAGAAACTGACTCACAGAACTAACAGCATAAGACAGATCTGGTCTAGTGATGGTCAAATACTGCAATGCACCAACTAGAGATCTGTACAAAGTAGGATCCTTGAAAATAGGGCCAGTGCTGACAAGTGACTCACCCGTTGCCAAAGGAGTTGAGACAGGTTTTGCATCCATCAATTCCGCACGCTGAAGAATGTTAAGCGCGTATTTAGCTTGCCCAACAAACAAGCCAGTATCAGTGGAGGAAACTTCAAGGCCAAGAAAATAGCTCAAGGAACCAAGATCCTTGATAGCAAATTCATCACCAGTGCGATGAATAAAGGACGAAGAGCGGCCTGATCATTGCCTGTAACAATAATATCATCAACATATAAGAGGAGGTAAATAACAGAGGTACCCTGATGAAGATAAAAAAGAGATGAATCAGAACGACTCTGAGAGAATCCCAAGCCGAAGAGAAACGAACTGAAACGCTGGTACCAGGCAAGAGGAGCCTGACGAAGACCATACAAAGCCTTCTTCAGACGACAAACATGATCTGGATAACGAGGATCAACAAAGCCAGGGGGCTGAGCCATGAAGACAGGTTTCTGAAGAACCCCATTGAGGAAGGCATTCTTGACATCAAGCTGATGAAGAGGCCAACCCTGCCGAACAGAGAGAGCCAAAACAATCTGAACCGTAGCCGCCTTCACAACAGGACTAAAATTATGGTGAAAATCAGTACCAGGAACCTGAGTAAACCCCTGTGCCACTAAGCGAGCTTTGTGACGATCGATCGACCCATCAGCAAGAAACTTCGTACGAAACACCCACTTTGAACCAACAATGTTAGTACCAGAGGGACGAGGCACCAAATCCCAAGTGGAGTTTGAACGAAGGGCGTCAATCTCTTCTTGCATAGCAGCAAGCCAATGAGGATGTTTAACGACAGACTTGAAACCACGGGGCTCAAAGGTAGCGACGAGAGCCGATAGAAGAGCAGAAGAAGCCAAATCAACTGGATAACGGGGCTTGAATATACCTGCACGGGCTCGAGTAGTCATAGGGTGAACAGACAACGTCGAAGCCGGAGGATGAACAACGGGATCAGGGGACGGAGGTGGAGTATGTGTGCCGTCAATGGGAATAACAGGATCAACGGGATCGGACGGAGGTGTCTGTATAATAGGTTCATCAGGAAGCAACGATGATGAACGAGTATCGGGATCAACATAGAAGCGGTGTGGAGGACGGATAGGTGCCGATGCAGGAGCTAGAGAAGAATCAGACGCGATATCAAGAAATGTGGAGATATCCAAGTCAGTAACCTTCGTGAGAGATGTGGCCCGTGAGAAGGGAAAGTAGAGCTCATCAAACTGAGCATGTCGAGTGATAAAGACTCGAGAAGACTCCGGATCAAAACAACGAAAACCCTTCTGAACACTGCTATACCCAAGGAAAATACATGGTCGACTACGAGGTTCCAACTTATGTGCAGCATAATCCCGAAGATAAGGATACACACGACAGCCAAAAGGCTTGAAAGTATCGTAACTGGGGGGATATCCAAATAATACCTGAAATGGAGAAGAGTTAACGAGAACGACAGACGGAAGCCTATTTATGACATACACGGCAGTGGCAAAGGCATCAAACCATAGAGAGGCGGGAGCATGAGCATGGAAAAGCATGGATAGGCCAGTCTCAGAGATATGACGATGTTTACGTTCAACTCTGCCATTTTGCTGTGGGGTATAAGGACACGAAGTTCGATGATGAATACCATGTAAGTGCATAAAATCACGAATCTTCCCATTCAAAAACTCAGTTCCACCATCAGATTGAAATATCTTTATAGTTCGAGAAAATTGATTGCAGACAAAGGCATGAAAACGAACAAAGACATCATAGAAATCCGATTTAGCACGCAACGGGTATATCCAAGAGAAGCGAGAAAAGTCATCAACAAAGGCAACATAGTACCTAAAACCATCAGAAGTAGAAACAGGCGCAGGACCCCATAAATCACAATGGATTAAATCAAGAACAGCAGTAGAACGCTTTTCATTCAACGAAAAAGGTAAACGTTTACTCTTTGCCAATTGGCAAGATCCACAAAGACTAGGGTTTGGTAAAACTGAAGTAACAGTTAAACAACCCTGCTTATTTAATAATGAAATAACTGAAAACGGGACATGCCCCAAACGTAAATGCCATAAATCAAAACTCGCTTTCAACCTCTTGACCTGAATCGCTGCAACCAAAGCTGGAATACCCCGATCAAGCAGATAAAGCCCCTGATTACACCTTCCCTGAGCCAGGATTTTCTTTGTGACCCGATTCTGAATCGCAAAGAACTTATCAGAAAATATGACATCGACAGGATAATCCGCAGTTAATTTGCTGATAGACAGTAAATTCTTGGTAATATGGGGTACGACAAGCACATCTAACAGCTTAACATCCTCAGATAAATTAGTGTTACCAATATGTGAAATATTCAAAACATTACCATTACCAACTATAACAGAACCGTTACCAGAATAGGACTCATGAGTGTCAAGAGCGGATAACTGGTTCGTCATATGTGCTGAGGCGCCTGAATCGAGATACCAGTCGGGTGTGGGATCCGAGACATTGCATGTTGAAGTAAATGCCTGAGCAAGGTGGGCAGCGGAGTTGGAATTAAGAGCATTCAAATATTTGGAGCATTTATCGGCGTAGTGTTCCCCGCGACACAACTGACACCTAGGAGGTCGACGAAATCCACCACCAGTAGAGTTGCCATCCCTCCTGCCAGAATTTCCATTACCACCAGAATGTCCATTACCTCCAGAAAAACCAGAAGAGCGAGAGGAGTGTTGGGGCTGCTGTTGGCTGCGGTTTTGCGAACGAAGAGGTTGTCGGGGATTACTCGAGTGTGAAGGCCCATCGCGAACAGCAGAGAAAGCAGCAGGCGTAGGAGAGGGACCCTCCATGGATCGTAACATCGTGTCAAATTGCACCGCCTGATGCAAGAGATCCCGAAACGCCGGGATCGGAGAGATGGCCATACGGGTATCGGCGAAACCCGCAAACTGAATTCCCAATCCACGAAGGAACCAATGGCTTTTATCAGAGGAGTCAATCGGGCGACCAATAGCATGTAACTGATCACAAAGGTGTTTGAATTTTCGCCCATAATCTTCCACGGATAAGTCGCCGCGTCTAAGAGATAATAACTCCTCACGTAGTTGATGTGAGCGAGAAGTAGAGGCATACACAGATTCAAGTGCCTCCCACGCTTGATGTGCAGATGTGCAATCAATAACTTCAGACGCTGCATCGGGAGAGAGGGAGGTAAACAGAACACTGAGCAAGCGTTTGTCCTTCAAACGCCATGTCTGATATTCCGGATTCGGAGTCGGTTCGGCAGTAGCAGCAGTAGCGGGCGCACCAGCAGGCGTAACAGGTGGAATGGTGGAGGGAGGAGATGGAGATGTACCGTCAAGATGGCCAAGAATATCGAAGCATTCGGCCATGTGAATCGTTTGACGACGCCACATAAGATACGTGGACGAGTCAAGTTTTATTTGCATCATATTGATCATAGTGGTCACCGGAAGGGGATCGGTGGCAGAAGAAGTGGACATCTTGTCGATCGAGAGAAGAAAGGAAATAGATTAAGTTGCGGAAAAAAGAATTAGGGTTTGGATCGGTTATAGCTCTGATACCATGACAGAATGTGAATAACACATAAAGAAAGAATTGAGAGAAGAATTGAGAGAAGATCACTGCTCTCTGGTGAGCGTGTATATTCATATATATATACTGAGATTACAAACAAACTCCCATAATTGTGGGAAGATTTGGTCAATATAAGATAAATCTAAATAAGAGAAAATATCTAAACAAACAATTTATGATTCTAAATTATCCCTATTAAGTATCTTGTTTTGTTTTTTAATTTATTATCTACCTCGTTGAAGATTGAATACATGCATGGCTATTTTTTTTTTTAATATTGTGCTTTGGAAATGGAGTATCTGATCCGTCTGACCCATTTTTTTTAGCGAGCCCAATTAGTAAACTGGGATGATAGTTTCGGTTGTAAGTTAATAAAAATAAAAAAATTATGTGATATATATATATATATATGGGGCCTTTAATTTCTAACCTATATTATTTTAAATTATACTATGTTTGGACTTTATGAGCCTTGTTTTTAATTAAATTGGGCCGAGGCCATTGTTCGTTTATGGGACTGTCACGTGGATGTAGCTCGTTGACCTGGACGAACAGGATAGCGAATTAGAGATTGGTCTTTGACGTTGGCGAACAGAGCTGTCGGTGTGGCATTGATGAGCAGTCTTCAAATTGGCGACAGTTGATCAATTTTCATTGACACTGGGGCGTCGCCTCACTATTTGTTGGTCGTGCGTATGACTAGGACGAGAAAAACTTAGCCTTTATGTATGAAATTTGGGTATAATGATTGCCCCAGATCGGGCTTTGAGATTTGGCTCAAAGCCTGAGCTAGTGATTGCTCAAAGGTTTTCTCGTAATTTCCAAAATGACCCGCATCCTCTCTATAAATATGGCGCATAATTTTCTTTTCGAACTTTCACAACCTTGTTTCCCTTTGCTGTTGTGTTTTCGAGGTACGAACATCATGCTCGTAGCAGCCAGATTCCTGATATGACTGTATAACAATAATAACATAATTGAAGGATAATTAAAGCGTTAAATAATCTTTTGATGCACAACGAAAGCCATCAAACAATATCCGCGAACAAGCAAACGAACGTTGATAATAAATTATGCCGTTCAAATGCTAAGAGAAACAAATCTCATTAATTTTTATAATTTCTTTCAAAAACTGCTACACAACAACCCTGTGCAGTGGGATTAAATAATAATTTGAATTCCTTGATAAGTGGGGAATTCTATAATGCATGCAAAAATAAAAGGAAATAAACAAAATAAGGGAAATAGGAAATAAAGTGCTTAAGGAAATAAATCATTAATATAGAGAAAAATCTCCAATCACGTTTTTGGGTAAAAACTTCCAAGTAAAGGCTAATCAATCTGCATCATCTCTCCCAGAGTTAGAGAGATTCGTCCTCGAATCTGGTGGGCCATCATCAAAAGAAGGGTCATACTCAAAAGACGTATGAGTTAACACGGTGACGGGTAGGGACGTTGAGTGTGGAATTTTATCCCTCAAAATGATTTTTGATTTATCATGGCAAAGATGCAGCCCCTTTAACTGCTGCCACCATATTTTAGTGCAACCCCTCATGCGAGGCATGATAAGGGGGCCATGAGAAGCATGGGATACATTATTAAAATCCACGATCTCAATGGGGGAAAGCCAATCAATAAGTTCTTGCATTTGTATCTCACCAGGAGATTCGGGTAGATCCAAATGCAAACCTGATTCCCAACGCCTGTTGACATTGCGAGGAAGATGATCGAGGACGCTGAAGGGCTGGACCGTGTCGCCGATAAAGTCACCAGTGTCAATTGTGGGTTTTGGTGGTAGAGCATTCAACGCCTCAATTTGGGCCGTAAGTAGCTCTACTTGACGACGCAACTGAGCCACTTCATCACGACGCCAAATATCCTCCATGGGTGCTTCACGTTGATTGTATTGATAACGGTGAAGCATATCTGTTGATCGTCCTGAATCTGATACCAGATGATGCACAACGAAAGCCATCAAACAATATCCGCGAACAAGCAAACGAACGTTGATAATAAATTATGCCGTTCAAATGCTAAGAGAAACAAATCTCATTAATTTTTATAATTTCTTTCAAAAACTGCTACACAACAACCCTGTGCAGTGGGATTAAATAATAATTTGAATCCCTTGATAAGTGGGGAATTCTATAATGCATGCAAAAATAAAAGGAAATAACTAAAATAAGGGAAATAGAAAATAAAGTGTTTAAGGAAATAAATCATTAATATAGAGAAAAATCTCCAATCACGTTTTTGGGTCAAAACTTCCAAGTAAAGGCTAATCAATCTGCATCATCCTTACAGTGATTCGTATGCGAGATCATCTACTACGGTATCCACGTAATCCTCGTCTACGACCTTGTGATCCAAATTGGAATTCTCTAAAAGAACTCGCTAGGAGAATTCTATAGAGAGAACCGAAGAAATATTATGAGTGATAAATTGTTACTCAGAACCTCTAACCCTATATAGGTCTTTATATAGTAAAACAGAAAACCTATCTGTGGACATGGACTTGAGCCCACGTGTATATTTTATTTTATTGGCAAATTCAATATATAATAAAATATCTTTTACCATATTTATGATATACCTAATATATCATATTATTAATTAAATCTAATTTAATTAAATAAATTATAAATCTATATTTCTCCATAAATTAAATATCGTGATCAAATCAAATAATTAATTCATCTAACTTTAATTCGTAAATTAAGATTACTTGTTGTGTGACCCATAGGCCCTCACATATCAAGCGATTAGTCAAACTAACGGTCTTAGCAGAACCCTAGACAATGAACTAGACAATCTCAATATGTGAGGTACGTTGCGAGGAAATATCAACAACCTTTAACGTGAAGCTCACAATGATATGATCCTTTCATTCACGAATACTCCGATTAAATCTAGAATATGATGATGTGCCTATTCCAATAATTTAATCATGTTATCTCATTCTACTAATTGATCACAGTGTCGCATTTAAACACCATTCCAAATGTGACGTGCATTGGCCAATGACTAACGATCCAATTAGTTATGAGAAGACGAGTATTCTCTCTAAATCTATTTGAGGAATGAATCCTATTCTTGACTCAACTAACGCGCACATGTACTTTATGGTGTGCCCAACACATGCCTAATCTACCTCGTTAGGAGTGCAAGTGTCGGTCATGGTCAAAGCCCATCACGCCATACATGTCGCGTGTATTGACCTCAAGTCGAAGGACATTACATTGCTCCACAAATCGATATTACCGTAGACACGTAAATATAATACACCAAACAGTTTCTCGATTGGGCAAGTCAATACTCTCAAAGTATCCGTGCATCCATCATGAGATACCTAGTATCTCGTAGTTGTGAGAACCACTACATCCTCTAAGGATATGATGCAGATCGCACACCAATCTCAATCGCATCATCGATATCCCAATCTCGATGATCCTTGATTGGGGCTACTTTAAGAAACATGATATAGTCAATCGAGATCTCACATCTCAACGACATCATGGTTCATGGGAACACATATAAGAATAAATGCAAACAATCAAACATAACATTCTATAAATGTATTAACGAATATTATTACTAACGTCAATAATACTTAAATAACTGAATATGATCAAGTACAATGTCCTTAAAATGATTGTCTCTAGGACATCTATACTAACATTTGCATTCTCTGAATTTTTTTGTTTCTTATAACTTCAAACTTTTCGGCTATCATTGGCGTTTCTTCGGCATTTGCGACTCATTTCCAGCCATCTTTTTCGTCAACAAGGTAATTTATTGAAACTTTTATTTCCCTTCGATAAATTCCTTTTTTTTTTTTTTTCTTGTTCTACTTATGTAATTTATCGAGTTACAAGAACTTTGTTCTACTTTTAGTCTAAGTTGTTAAGTACATTTCAAATTTACATTACTACATTATGTTAATTTAGCAAATTTTACGAGAAAAATAAGTGTGTATGTGTGTTAACATACGGTAATTAATTACTACCCCCAGTATAATTTACCAGAGTTGTCATTGATTACTTATCAATAAACCATTGCTCCATTTTGCATTTTTCAGACTTCAAGCAGAGAATAAATCTTCTTCACACACTTAATTGGTAGAAGAAAGAAACAAATGATCGCCATCGCGTACAACACTTAGGTCGTCTACTTGTGCGTTCTCTGCATTCACGACTCTTGCAACGCTCTCGTCTCCAAATTTTTCGCCTGCAGTATAACCAATGATTGTATGATCACACAATGATTGGCTTTCACGAATTGAAAACAGACACATAACTTTCAATTGTTCCAAATTTTAGTTCGATGACCAGTTGTAGGAGGTGGATTATTCAATTGACTATGTCGCGTCAGCGTCAATCAAATGTTTCACCTTCTACAACTGATCATCGAACTAAAAGATCAAACAACTAAAAATTACAAGACTATTTTCAATCCATGAAAATCAACAGGACTGAAAACGAAGTAACATGACTAAAAAAAAGTAGTATTTTTTTTACTGACACTCCCTAAATCTATCTACTGATCAAGAAAGCATGTACGCATACCTGCTATTTTGAATAGCTCTTCTAGTGAATCAGGTAGAATTATTAGCTTGGGGGGGCGATTTTCGGAACCTTTAAACGTGCGAAAATTCATGTGAATGGTGACTCTCTTCTCTGTTTTTCGAGGGCTGCTCGAGCCAACTTGCTCATCCTTGATCCTACGACGATTGTTGCAAGAATTGATGGCTCTGTCGTTTTCATAACTCACCATGAGATCGTACAACCCTTTGTTTGCACGATCTTCCCCTGATTTTTTGTCGTTCGCAAGCAAAATCTTGACCATTTCGAGGTGGTCTTGCTGAGCAGCAACGTGAAGAGATATTATTTGATCATCATCATCAGATTGGTGCAATTGCATGAATCTTGACTCTTGAGTACTCGAATTTTCGAGGATAAGATTAGGATTGTGTAGGCCCTCAACGTCGAAAACTTTCCATTCTTTCAATACCTTCATCAGAAAATAATGTAGTAGTTCAGATTAATTATACTGTGTCATTGATATCACTTATTACACGTGTCATGTATTAAAAGCACTGAAACACGAATGAAACATCAAATGGAATAGGAAATACGTGTTAGATTAATTAATTTGCTTAGGAAAAATATGATATTTGATGACACAAAACAGATTACTAGTTCACCTGGAAGAGATTGTTCATGACACAGCGTTCGTCTTCCGAATTTGATCGAAGAATGCTGAGAAACGTCGTCTTGTTTAGGTGTAGTATTTGCGAAATTCCTGTCGTTCGGACACCAAATGGTTGAGGCTTTCCACATAAAACACCAATTTCTCCAAACATTTCCCCTGTTGTAGCCTTTCCCATGATCTGTATGCATATTTAGAGACAAAAGGACAAAAGGTCAAACATTTCTCCAAACATTTCCCCTGTTGTAGCCTTTCCACATATACTAGTATTTAAATGAAAAATGTATCTATGTGAAAATATGTAGAACCGCTTACTTGATCATGTCCATTAATCTTTGCAATAAAATCCTGCCATATTTTAAGACAAAAGGTCAAAATCATGAAACATTTTGGCAAAATGTTTTTATTGGTTCGGTAAGTGTGCCATTTTTGCTTTCAAACCACCCCACTCTCCCGATTTGAATTTCGTCTTGTTCATTTTCAAAACTCGACATATTATTCAATTGAACCGCTATAGTTGGTTAACAACCGGTTTTGAGCTGACGTGATTTTTTTTTTTTTGTTCATCGTGTCAACTTTCATAATCGGTTACTAATCTGGTCAAATGACTAAAATGTTGAATTTAGTACGACGAAATTCAATTCGGAAAATTGGGGTGCTCTAAATGCAAAAATAGACTAACCTTACAAGACAAAATGATGGTTCTTATTACCACTGATCCAGAGACCAATATATAGGCATCTGTTGAAACCTCATTTTGGAGAATCACATCTTCTTTATGAGGGTAATACTTAACTTCCATTTCTGCAACCTTCAAACAAAACATGAAAATAAAATTAACAATCCATGATTTTTTTTCCTTTCTAGTCCTATTTCTTTTTAAAGACTAAGAAATATGTTAATGAGAAGTACCAGTTGTAGAAGGAAATCTTGGGAAACGCCGCGAAAAAGACGAACGTTTTGGAGGATAGGAAAGAAGAGGTAATGTGAGATGCTGCAACGAATGGGTTTAGGCAACTCCTGAAGCATTATTTGCTGTTTCAGTCCTTGTGTCTTGAATTTAAGACATATGTGTGACAAAATCTGATCTTTAATGTCTGAGGGCAATTGGTTTCTCTTTGCAAATTCTGAAGCAGCTGCTACATTGTCCCTCTGCGCCACCAAAAGATTGATTTATTTGTGTTTTTAGGTAGTTATGTTCTTGGGAAAAAAAAAAAAAAAAAAACAGATTTTAACAATAAAGTTGTACTTATTTACTAAAAAAAGAAGTGTTTTTAAGTGCTCTTCTTAGCACTCTCTCGTTCGTTTTCAGTGCACTAAGTTCACGAACTAAAAACACAGTATACAAAGTTCGTGAACTTATTGCACCAGAGACGAACAAGTTACACTAAAATATGGTACTCAACTTACAAAGTTTGCAGTGGAAGAGCTCCAGTGAACTACAAGGTTAGTCATATTTCCTATGAGATAAGATGTCAATCCAAGGTTAAACAGCATGTAAACAATGTCGAACACCATCTCCCTCGAATTCTCCGCGTGCAAATCGCCATAACCCGTCGTTGTTAAAGTCACTATAGACCAATACAGAGCAGCTACATATTTGTCCAACACCCTCATTTCTTTGAAATTAGGATAAGCAGCCCCGATCCATGTTCTTCGCGGATCTGAATAGTGATCCGCAATCAAATAGTTGAAGCAACCGGCGCAGTGCACAGCGAACAAAGTCACCTGAGAGTCAGAAATTAGTATTCTCGAAACTTGTAGTCTATTAATAAAACATGTCCAAATTAGCTTTGATAAAAGTCTGGACCGTTTTTCTCATAATATTTGAAAAAATATCAATATTGTCTATATATATATGACCATATTTCATTATCTAGGTGTTTTATCTTCATCGTTTTGTCATGTGAAATCATATGACAACAAAATTTTGAAGATATGATAGATTCTATTTTCACAAATTATGGAGTTTCCACAAATCATTGAATTGTTGTGGCCAAGAAGCTTAGTTACACAATATGCGGGTGAGAAATCTGGATCTTTTCTGAAAATTACGTCTCTACCCTTGTTAGGCACAAGGCGAAAAATTGAGAAGCAAAGTAGTGATTGGGTGTTTCGTCTTATTCGTAGAGAAGTTAATGATGATTTATCGTTTTTTAGGGCGTTTGGGATTTTTCCAACTCTCATTATTAAGTCGAGACTTAAATTATTGTGGACAACCTTCTCGATAGCTCTTATTCTTGCCTTTTTTATTAAGTTATAATTTTTATTTTATTTTTGAGTTAATTATAATAATAGCATTGCAACATGTAAGCTTACCCTACTTTAAAAAAATAACTAAAATTACCCTAAAAAGTTATTAAATAATTAGTAAAAATACAAAAAGTTTATAATTATTTAATTTGGTCCCCCCACCCCCACCCCAATACTATGCAACTTAATTTACTGATACAGAGACTTACAGACACCAGTTTAGCACAACGAGTCCAGAAATAGTTGAATCGGATGTCTTTTTCTAGCCTGCAAAAAATGGAAGAAAGAAAGTATGTTTTAAAATCTTGTAATGTTAACAACGACAACATAGAAACAACAACGGTATTTATTAAAAAAAACTGTTGTCGTTTTGCTGAAAATCAAGAATGGTTTTTTACCTTGCAAACAAGGAGCTTACTCTTCTGAGTCGCCATAATCGAAGCATGCTCAAGAACTTAAATCCTAATCCGCCGTTGTGACGATCGGTGAAGAGGACACTCAGAGACTGAAATGGCAGAGTTGAGCAGAGATCAAATATGAACCATGATGACAAATACCTAATTAAGCAAAAATACACAGAGTTTAGATTCAAGAATCTTGAAGAAAATATTGGGAGATGATTATTTGTTATTACTACCTTGTGGCTATTCTTTTGGGATCATCAAAAAGAATGTAAGAATGGCTATCAAGATAAGCCACGAAGAATGTGAGAACAATGTCGATGGCAAACAAGGTGTTGACTACGTTGTCGATTACAAAGAGAGTGTCTTGCTTGTAAGTTAGAAAGGCAAACTGAAACGGAGAAATCCATGCCGAATAGATGACCAAAATAATTAAGAAAGTCTCCCATGCCCTGTAGTATGGATCATAGGGTGAGATTATGTGTTTACGAAGCTTCGTTGCTCGATTCATTTGAGCGCCTAGAGATGGAAGAACATCACTAGAGAAGAAGCTGCTCTGTTTTGCTCTGCAAAGATGACTTAACACGTTTTTCGCACGTGAAAGAGACATCTCTCGACTCTGTGGTGGTTATAAGAGAGTCGTCGAGCTTATTTATATTGCGAGGGGGGAGGTTTCTCTACTCATTTTCGCGCTTTCCATTTAAGGAAGAAGGCCTTTTTGTGCGTGCTTTGGTTGTTTTGGGAAGGGTTGTGCAGCTCACATGTTGTTACAAAAGATGTAATAACTTGAAATGGGAACTTGTTTTGACTCAACACGAAAGTTGAAGTGGGGGACAAATTGAGTTATATCATAGTGATTGTGGTGGTTGAAGAATATTGTTTCGATTTAGTGTTGCATTTTGTATTGTATGTTGTAGGAGACGAGGTATCCATCATGGTATTGATTGGATTGAAGATAGAACCTTTTTTTTTTTTTTTTTTAAATCTCGACGAGCATATGAAAACGCCACGTGGATTACCTATAATCGAGGCGATTATACGTATGTTGACGTCGCTAAGCTCGAGATTGTGTGAGGCTCATTCACCATGTATGTTTTCAAGCTTAACTAATATAAAGTTTGAAAACCTCTCTTTGTCTCTCAATGCTAAATTGTTGTTGATGTTCATGTGCAAACCGACCAATTTTGGATTGAGTTCTTGCAAAAATGTGAAGTTGTTATATTTTCCCACAACCTTATGGCACTGAATTTTGTCTTTCGTATTCTTTTTTTGTTTCGTTTTAATTGTGTACCCCACTATTTGTGACCTCTATCCTGAAAATTGATGGAGGATGTAGATTTACGAGATGCAAAATTGATTCCTCTGTTTCATTGGTGTTTCACCCTATTGGATTTTTAACACGTGTCGCCCTAGAATGTTGATTTTTTTTAATGTGACACGTGTTAATCATACATGTAGTGAAATAAGATATGGAACATAAAAATTTGAAGATGTGATTTCATTCCGTAAAATTGAGAGCTTGTCGTTTGACAGGACTTGCAAGTCATCGAATTGGTTACAATGTTGAGAGTGAAATGAATTAGTCAAAATAATGTATGAGACGAGTTTCTATCACATGTACTCTCTCTGTCCCACAATTGTTTGCACTATTTCATTATTTGTTCGTTCCACAATTGTTTGCACATTCTAAAATGATTTTTTTTTCATAAACTCCACCCTCATAATATTTACATATTTACACAAAATGTCATTATTTTTACCTTCAATTAAATCATTCAATTTATTTTATTCATAAAAGTTCATAAAATTACCCTTTTAACACTTCACTCATTACACTTTTTTCTTAGTTTATGTGTCCATAAACTCATAAAGTGGTGCAAACAATTTCGGAACGGAGGGAGTATATAGTATGATTTGTGGACGTATAAGTTATGACTCTATCTGAATTATGTTTTGCTCTAACGATGTAATTGGTGTCCAGAATTTACTGATTATTGAGCTAGATACTCAAATAAAATATGAAAAAAATTAGAATTGCATATAGAAAGGGGAAGATTGTGAACTTAGTCCCAATCAAACAGTCTGGAAAAAATAGATAGTTTATTTCATTTTTCACGTTCTATTATATTGGAGTATTTGATATTTTGATGAGAGGAAAATAGTCCTTTCAGTATTCCAAAGTACAATCAAATTGCGTAATTATTACTTCCACCGTCCCGTATTAACTTTCATAGGTAGGTAGACACGTAAATTAAGAAAGTGTAATAATGAGTGGAGTTTTGAGGGATAATTTTGTAAAACTTTATGTATAAAGTAAATAATGAGTTGACTTTTGTATATGTGTTGAGAAAAAATAATGACATTTGTGTAAAATTGAGAATATTTTAAGGGTGAAGTTTATAAAGGGTTTTCCATTTTAAAGGTGCGAAAGTTATTGTGGGACGGAGGGAGTATTAAGTTATTACAATTTACAAATGAAGGTCGACAAATTTTGCCAAAATTAGATGATTTGGTTAAAAGGAAATCGCGTACACTCCACCTAACAATCACGAGTTTGAATAAATTTGCTGTTTTTGTTTAATTTTTTACATCGATCCTACATCATTTTGCTCATTTTATTGAAATTAACTTAATTGTATTTTTAATCAAACGTTTAGATAATTAAAATAAATTACGAATTTAACACTCAAGTGTAGGTCAATATTGTGTCACATAACCCCGTCAAAAAAAAAAAAATTGTGTCACATAAATGACAAATTCACCAAAAATTAGAATACATCATTTTCATAAAAGAATTTTGTGGCCATATTTTGTGGTATGCATGGATCATGAGACATATCTAATTTAATTGTGTTAATTTTATTCACTTATTTACTGCTATATCATGAGTACGACGTTTTCGCAAAACCGCTTTTACAACATAATGTGCGACATATGCATACGTATATTTATTTGTATATTGTTAATCTTAATTTTATCATATATCTCTCTTCTCAATTTATTCTATTTCAAAATCTATTTTTCCTTATAATTTTACCTTTATTATTTTTTTTTATTTTAACCGTACATTTTTATCTCATTTTCTAAGCACTTTTGAATATTAATTTGAATATTAAAATTTAAATGAAATAATGCTAAGGATTTAAAAAAAATATATTTTAATCTTATCTTCTAATTAATTTTGAATATTATCAAATCAGAGTCCAATGAAGACGATAAAATTTTGGAAGGTAAAACCACTGGAGTCATTATGATTATGAAATTAACAAACTAACTTTATGTTTCATATTTCGTATTTTATACTGTCTTTTCGAACTAATGTTCATTTTTTATTTGAAGAATATTATAGCATTCTTTGTGGAGACATTCGACCTGTCACGTCCAGAATAAAAAATAGTACTCCCTCCACTTTTAAATAAGTGTCATTTTAACAATTTTCAACATATTAAGATATATAATTATGGACCATTTTACCCTTCATTAATGATAACTAATTTTAATATTAAATTTATGTTTAGTAATGAATGGGGTTGGTCTGCTATGGACTCGAGTGCATGCTGTGCACCCTAGTCCATGTGCATTTTTCAGTTTACTGACTTACACTTTTTGATAAATGAGTAATAATTGAAAAGTGCAACACCATTACCAAAAAGTGTAAGTCAGTAAACTGAAAAGTGCACATAGACTAGGGTGCACAGCATGCACTCGAGTGCATACTAGACTTTACCTAATGAATGTGGTCAATATTGTAGATGATATTCATGTATACAATAATTAAGGTTTATGCATGATTTATGTTATAGTACTATATTCCAAAGGGAAAAAAACTTAAATCAAAGTAAAGAAAATGGAGGGAGAGGGTAAAATTGTCAAACTTGAAGAAAAAAGTGTAGAATGACACTTATTTAAAAAATATTGAAAAAGGCAAAGTGACATTTAATAAAAAACGGAGGGAGTAAAAAATATGTACTCAATTTTATAATATTTTTTTCAAATAACAATTTATTTACATAAAATATTATATTTTTACATTTATTTGGTATCATCATCTTAATTCTTTTGTTATTCATACGAAGATGAAATACCTCCTTCACTACTTCTCAATCCATTATAATTACTGAAACAATCACCCATGCATTTATTGTACATGCCTAATATTGAAAATACTTGCCATTGATGTTGAAAATAATCCATACATTACATTTATTGTATATGCCTAATATTAAAAATATTTCCCTTGATGTTGAAAACAACCTAATGTTTTACTATGAAGTTTTTATGAATTTATAATGTATAGTACTACTTCTGCTTATTCACTGTAAATTCTAATATATTATGTAGATATACCACATATAACAATAAATTAATAATTCATGAAGCAAACAATTTTTTAATTAAGATTTACATAATAATTCATGTATGTTGCAAATATAGTTATTCAACTATCAATTATGAATTTTGAATTCAATGTTGTATATATATGTACAATAAAATTGTACATTTTTATTGTACAAAACATGATTCAAATTCAAAATTATTGAGCCATTTTACAATTTCAAATATTATTAAATAATGGAGTACTTCTCAACATAATTTTTTTTACAATAGTTATATTATAATATAAACGTTCTATTCAAATAATATGTATGCATAAACTATATAATATATTTTTTAATTTGTATATTTTAAAATTTATCTTTTAAATAAATTAAATTTATTAAGTATTTAAATACTATCATACAATAATTTATAGCCATCGATAAATTTTATGCAGTAAAAAATTGGTTGAGTGAGACAAAGAATGTTTGAAAAAAAAAATCAATAAATTATATGGAGATTTTTTTCGGTAGATAATGTTTAAATAGAAACATTTATTTCCATTAAAATTTTACTTGAAATGTTAGAGTAAACATTTTAAAATTATTAATACCCTAAACTCAATATATATATATATGTGCCACACAATCGCACATAAATATTAACCTTCAAAGAAAGACGACTTGTCACCTAATTTAATCTCACTTACACATGCATCAATAAAATTAACTCCCTATACATTTTAATCCTAAAAAAAAAAACTCAACGATATGACAATTCCCAGAGGCGTACACGACATGATAGCACAATACGAAAATTGTAAATTAGTGTTTTATCATGTCGCCACGATAACGATTGATCAAAAAATTGCATGTCGTTTTCGTGCCACGTTCGGTAGGTGAGACAGTGTTTACATTTTAGACAAGAGTGCCTCTTCAAATAAGAAAAATTGCCGGAACGATGCATTCATGATTAAGTGTGAACAACATTGCCTGCTCTGAATCTGCTGTGTAATATCAAATTAAACATAGTCATGCATTATTTAGATAAAGTGTGCACTTGTTGATGAATTCATATATACCAATGGAGCCCTCTTTAACTTTTAAACCTAAACTAATTATTGAATCCTCCCAACTCCAATTAATATACCTACCATAATTATATACCATTTCCTATTCAATCGTGTTCTCTATCTCATTACGTACTTCTAAAAGGCTACTCGATCGACGTTTATAGTTTTACTATTGTCTTATTATTGTTTTTTTAAAAATTGTATTAGTTTTTACGATTAGGTCAAAATGTATTGTAAAATGAACTAAATTGAATTTATATAGATCAACTATATATTATAGGACATAATCCTAGACAAACAGTTGATGGAGAACTCAACGGTTCAGTTGAGCGCGCAAGCCAACCGAGACTGGACAAACAGGTGTATGCTCAAAATAAAAATCGATGAAGATCAAATCAATATACAAAAGATCTGAAGTAGAGAAGACAAAAGACAAGTAGTCAAAGAGAAGGTTATTGAGTATCGGACAACTAGAAATCTGGCTGAGACTCAGCTGATAGCAAATAGTAATTAATATTTTAACTATTTTTACAATGGCAGCTAAGCTAGCCGGTTCATAATGAATAAGTCTAAAAAGACTAGTTGCTCATCCAATAAAGACAAATGAAATATGTTTAGTTGAAGTGTAAGCATCAAAGCCTAGTAAGACAAAATCTCTAAATGTCATTTTATATCTATTGCAACTATCTATGTGAATCAATGAGAAGATAACAATTGATACTGATTTAACATAAATATAAACTAATCAGAGTAACGGTATAAAAGTATATGGATTATGGGATAGTCAAACGTCTTACCTAATATGAATAGATATACTGCTCACAAGAAAGATTTGCACTACCTTTAATAGATTTTTGAATTAGTTCTACAACGATTAGTTTTTTTTTTTTTTTAAGTATATATAAATACAAAGTTTTATCTTTCGGAGTAAGGTAACAAAAATACCAAATTAAAGAGAATGAACTAACATGCAATTGTTCATAATATTTAAGTACTTCCCAAAAAAAGCACTCTTGCAAACCAAATCCTTCAAGTGTTCACCTTGTAATCTAACCATAAATTTCTAAATCCTCAAGTTGAGAAGAAATCTCCCCAACCCAGCTTGTAAAAGGGATTTAGTATAGTTGGAACCCCTCTTTCAAACATATCATCTCTCTTTGAGAGTTAGATTTTTATTTGTTGTATCAACTTTGTAAGAAAACTTAAACTAGCTCGTGAAGAGTGATAAGTCCAACAATGTCATCCATTAATTTTTAAAATTCAAGCATTTCGTTAAAAAAATTAACACACAATCTAGTATATGGAGTGGATGTAGAAGACGAGTTTTTGAACCACAATAAATCTATATATATATATATATATCTGATACACGTGTTATGCAACACTAAATAAACAACCGCAAGTAGCCTTTGTGGTCGATTTCCCCCATTCTCATTCGGTTCCTCAAATCCATCAACCCCTTGATTCTCAACTTCCTCCTCGACCTCTTCAACAATCGGATTTTCCCTTCGATTCATTCTTTCCAACTCAATCCTTCTCCTTTCTGCGTTCCTTCTTCGACAATTGGCTTCGATCTCCGGATCTAAAGGTAATACTTCTAGTTGGTTCCTCTTAGATCGTGTGATCATAAACCATGTCTATCAAAAAAGCAAACGAGAGTGAGAATTGCAAGTAAGCTCAAAGTAACAAACACAAATATTTTTGGAATTTTGCAAATAAAGAAAGCAAGTAAATGTCTAAACTAAAACTCTCCTAGCCTACACTCTAGAGCTTATAAAACCTCCCCGGCAACGGCGCCATAAACTTGATACACGTGTTATGCAACACTAAATAAACAACCGCAAGTATACGGCGTCTATTGTAGCGTGATAAGCACGAGGTCGATCCCACGAGAAGGTTAAGCGTAAAAGGGTAGTTTGCTAGTCGAGTTCTAAATAGACGTGATCGATAAATTGAGTGGTGTGAATTACTCTAAGATTACCTACCAAAGTGTCACAAATAAGTAATGAAGAGTAAATACGAAATCGATCAAATAACATGCAAATCAAGAAAACGAAGGTAAAATGGATAAAAACGCAAAGAAGGAAAGGTGGGTTCCAAGGCAATTGTAATACATAGATATCCGTTTATGATCTCGTTTAAATGGCCATTAAGGTTATCTCATATAGGGTGATCACACAAGAATAATTAATTAATCTCTCGATCTAATTAACCAAAGACGCAATGTAACATAGGCTCGTATTTCTACCTCACAAATGTTATACCGCCTAAAATAGCTCATAGGATCATTCAAGTCCCTCTCCGATAATTAATCCTCTTTCGAGATTATAATAATACCGGGTTGCATGCTTGCATACGATTAAACGGAATAAATCTCTCGATCTTACCCCAATTAACAATGAATTAAGCAAATCATCATGGCCAATAACAACATGTTTTGCAATAAGGAATTAAGCACACAAATAAGAGACAAACACCAATTAAAGCAAGAAATTACTCATAAACATCAATTCAAATCTCTACAATGCCTTAGAACCACAAATTGTTTAGCTAATCAAATACATACTCAAATTACAAAATCCAAATGAAATAACTAAATAAAAAGAAAAAAAAAAAGAGAAAACTTAGTCTAGAATGTGGTAGGGAATGGAATTTGCAAGCTATTGCATCCTCTCTTGCTTGATTTGATGAAGAGATGAAGAAGATATGGCCAAAACACCTCCAAATATGTGTAACTATGTGTGGATTGGGGGAAAAGTGTCTTGGGTTTCAAGAATGAGGCCTTATATAGTGTTGGGGAAGGGTTTGGATGCCAAAATTGCAAGTTGGTCCCTCAAAAATGGAGAAAATGGCCAAAAACCCCCGAAAATGTTGTCACCCGGCCGGGTGGCTCCCACCCGGGCATGCCACCCGGCCAAAATACGAAGCAACTAATAATTCAGCCTTGCCCGGGTCGAAACCACCCGGCCGGGTGGGTTTCACCCGGGCCAAATACGAACATCCTCAAAATCTGCCCTTGCCCGGGTCGAAATGTCCCGCCCGGGTCGTTTTTGACCCGCCCGTGTCGTTTTTGACCCGCCCGGGTCGATTCTACCCGGGCATGTTTTTTTCGTCTCTTCGTATCTCGAGCTTTCGACCTCCGATTGACTCGATTCCTTTTTTCAATCCACTCCATTTTTTCGAGACGAATCCAACGGTGCACTCCTCTTCCTGATCCAGTAAAGTATGGTTGGTGTTTTGCTCCAAATTCCATCGTATTTCCTATAAAATTGACAAAAACACAACCTTTCTCTCATTTTGGCTCAAACAATCATAATCAATGCATAAATCAATGAAATCCACATCAAAATACGCTTCACATGTGTCTCTAAAACGTGTAAATTCCACCCGAATCAAACTCCCCCAAACTTAAAATGTTGTTTGTCCTCAAACAACTAAGCACTTAAAGCAATGAGGGTGGAATGATCACAATGGAATATTCAATGTAATTCACACATGCAAAGTAAGATGTAATGATATCTCTTTCTCAAAGTGCATTTCTCAATGAAGGTTATAGGCTCACTATTGCGATCCACATTCATAAATCAAAGAATGCACAAGTACACAACACATTGTGATGAGAAACATAATCCAAATGCTCAAGCCCTCTACTCACATGATGAAGTGTTTCTCTCAAACACACAAACAAATTGAGGATTAATGCACTCATCAACCAAGTTATGTTATGCAATCACCATATGCTTGCCCAACTTCTACTTTTCACAACACTCAATTGCTCAACAATGTGATCAATAGGACTTAATCAAGGATGTAACATTGGCTCTTTGGACAAGGTAGGATGAATTTGGGAATTGTGACTCTTCTAGTGGAGGACAAAGCTTGTTGTTTTACAATGTGTGCTTTCACTTTCAAAGCTTACAAACTTCACCCTCACTTTTCTTTTTCCATTCTTTTTCAAGCATTCATCACCTCATCTTTTGAACCATTTTTTTTTCTTTTCAAGCTTTTGGGGCTCTTTGTCCCTCTTTTCTTTTTCCTTGATTTTCTTTTCATCTTTCTCTTTTTCTTTCAACTTTTCCACTTTTTCCTTTCACCAAAGATATTCATTCAAGCACATGTTTTCCACTTTGTCTTTTATCCCCCACTAGATATAGGAATCAAAAGGCTCAAAAAGGCTAAGTGGTTAACATTGTAGTTTGCCAAGAAAATGAGGAATTAAGCTCAAGGGGCTAACTACGGAAAATTACTTCGGTTTTGGGAAATTTTGGCTAAGTGACTCTTTTTAGAACAAGATGGCCTATATCACATCACATCATCTCACACAATCATGCTTTCAAACAAGAATTTGGGCAAGTTCTAGGATCACTAGCAATAACATAGTCCACTCTCAAATGAACTAAACCGGATTACATGCTCGATTCAAGGCTCAATTCTCACCGGTTTATTCAATAGGACTCTCACATTCATCAAATGTTCCCAAACAACAACACATCATGCATTAATGCTATCAAAGCTCACAAATATGAACACAACATGATACTACACTCCAACACCAATCATGCATACATTCAAAGCAAATAGACATCATCACAACTACTCAACAATGGATTCCAATGACTATTCATGATCACATTTCACCAAATGTCCACTACCCAACATGTGATCAAAACCAACTTAAACAATATAAGCATGTGAAAGCAAAGTGTGTGCCGGTGCAAAATGTGACACAAGTAGAATGACGAACCGGTGCAAGGGTAACAACTAGTAGAAAAATAAAAGAAAAATAACTCCCCCAAACTTAGAATTTTACTATGTATAAATTCTAAGTTTGGGGCTACAAGTTGTTACCTCCCTCCTTGCACATCCAATGCCTCTTCAAAGATTACCATTGCAACACTTGCTTCCTCCATTCCAAAGTTGGCTTTGCTTCTTCTTCATTCTCCAAGATGTGCTATCCATAGTACTCTTCATCCATACCTACAAAATAAACCAAGCTATCAACACTATCAAAGCAATAAAATCAAGAAAGCAATAAAACCTTGGGTTGCCTCCCAAGAAGCGCTATTTTTAACGTCCTATGCCGGACGGTTCCTCTTTGAGGGGAATTTCAAGTCACCCCATCATCCTCCTTGTTCTTAACCTTCTTGGCCCATGCTACCTTCTTGAAACCATTAAAGCATCCAAAAGCCACTCCATCCGGCTCTTCAATTATGTCATAGGAGGTTGATGCCTCATCCATCCCCAAGCTTGCACAAGTGGCTTTTCTTGATTTGGGGGAGTTTTTGAAGAAAACTCCCCCAAACTTGGCCTTCTTGTCTATCTTCAAATCTTGCTCTTCTACTTGGGGGTCCTCTTTCACAACATTGATCTTGGGTTCTTCTTCCATCTTATCTTCCATGAGCTTCGAATAAGGATCTCTCTTGGAATACACATACTCTTCCTCCTCATCTTCATCATCACGAAATCTAACGGCCTTGTAGATGTTGAATGAGACTTTCTCCTCACCAACATGTAGTTCAAGCTCTCCGTTGCGTACGTTGATGATGGCTCCACCCTTTGCTAGGAACGTTCTTCCCAAGATCAAGGGGATTGCCCTATCTTCCTCCATATCAAGTACCACAAAATCAACCGGAAATATGAATTTCCCAACTTTGACAAGTACATCCTCAACCGTTCCCAAAGGATAAACTATGGAGCGATCCGCCAATTGAAGATTCATGGTAGTAGGCGTCAATTCTCCCAAGCCAAGTGATTTGAAGAGTGATAATGGCATGAGGTTTATGCTTGCTCCAAGATCACACAAAGCACGATAGGTTCCCTCCTTGCCAATCACACAAGGCAATGTAAATGAACCGGGATCCCTAAGCTTTGGAGGTAGCTTAGCTTGGATGATGGCACTACACTCTTCGGTGAGGTTCACGGTTTCAAATTCTACCATCCTTCTCTTGTTGGACATAATCTCCTTCAAAAACTTGGCATAGTGAGGCATTTGCTCAAGGGCCTCCGCAAATGGGATGTTGATGTGTATCTTTTTGAACATCTCCAAGAATTTGACGAACTTTGCATCCAAACTCGTCTTCTTGAGTCGTTGAGGGTATGGTAGTGGAGGCTTGTGTGGAGATGGAGGCTTTTATGTGTTATTCTCATTTGTTTTCTCCTTCTCAACATCTTTCTCTTCAACGTTCCTTCCTTGTTGCTCCTCTTCACCATCTTCCTTTGGCATCATAGGGCCTTCATAGCTTGTGCCACTCCTCAACTTAATTGAATTGCATTGCTCCTTGGGGCTCAATTCTGTGGTTGAGGGGAATCGACCCGGCTTGTGTTGATTTCCAACCATATTAGCAATTTGGCCCACTTGAATCTCAATGGCTTTCACATCGTTCTTGATTCCCATCACTTCGTTTGCCAATTGACCAATTTTCTCATCTTGACTCTCAAACTTTTGCCAAGTCTTTGTCATAAAACTCTTCGTCTCTCCCATGAACTTCTTAGTTTCTCCCATGAATGTTATAAACATTTCTTCCATAGTGAGCTTTGACGAAGACTCTTCTCTCACACTATCTCGTACTTTGAAGTTCGACGGTGGTTGAATGGCATTGTGTGGGTTAGCATATGAGAAATTTTCATGGTTTCTCAAGCCGGGATGGTATTGGTTTGGATTAGAGGGGTGATAGTTCCCATGAGCTTGTCTTTCTCTCCAACCTCTTTCTCTAAAATTTCGATCTCTTTGGTTGTTCATATAGTGGGCCTCCTCGTATTGTGCATCACTTGGCTCCACTAGTGCTTTGACCGTCATCAAAGAGATTAGCTTATCCACTTTGTTGGACAAGTTGGCACTTTCTTCCGAATTTTGAGTGGATGCTACCCTTCGATTTTGCCTTCGTTCGGATGGCCATTGATTGCCATTCTTAGCCATCTCCTCCAATAGCACATAGCCTTCTTCCGTTGTCTTTCCCAACAAAGAACCTCCACCCGCCGAAGCATCCACCATTCCTCTTGTTCGGTGGTCCATTCCATTGTAGAAGTAACAAATGAGTTGGTCTCGTGAGAAACCATGTTGTGGGCAACTTCTAATCAAATCTTTGAAGCGCTCCCATGCTTCGGCTAGGGACTCATCATCATCTTGCATAAATGATGATATTTCTCCTCGGATTTTGATAGTCTTGCTTGGAGGGAAATACTTCATCAAGAATGCATCAATAAAATCATTCCAATCTTCAATGGTCCTCAAATCAAGGGAGAGGTACCATTGCTTTGCTCGATCTCGGAGGGAGAATGGGAATAGTTGCAAACGGATGTAGTCTTGTGGAACTCGATTGATCTTAACCGTTCCACTTATCTCAAGGAATTGAGACAAGTGGAGGTTAGGATCCTCCTTAGAAAGCCCACCAAATTGGTTGTTTTGGACCATGACTATCAATGCCGGCTTGAGCTCAAAGTTGTGAGCATCTACGGGTTCCCGACCCGCTCCTCCATATGGCCTCGGAATTGGGCGGAAATGATCTCTTAGTACCCTTTGTGGTCGATTTCCCCCATTCTCATTCGGTTCCTCAAATCCATCAACCCCTTGATTCTCAACTTCCTCCTCGACCTCTTCAACAATCGGATTTTCCCTTCGATTCATTCTTTCCAACTCAATCCTTCTCCTTTCGGCGTTCCTTCTTCGACAATTGGCTTCGATCTCTGGATCTAAAGGTAATACTTATTGTTGGTTCCTCTTAGATCGTGTGATCATAAACCATGTCTATCAAAAAAGCAAACGAGAGTGAGAATTGCAAGTAAGCTCAAAGTAACAAACACAAATATTTTTGGAATTTTGCAAATAAAGAAAGCAAGTAAATGTCTAAACTAAAACTCTCCTAGCCTACACTCTAGAGCTTATAAAACCTCCCCGGCAACGGCGCCATAAACTTGATACACGTGTTATGCAACACTAAATAAACAACCGCAAGTATACGTCGTCTATTGTAGCGTGATAAGCACGAGGTCGATCCCACGAGAAGGTTAAGCGTAAAAGGGTAGTTTGCTAGTCGAGTTCTAAATAGACGTGATCGATAAATTGAGTGGTGTGAATTACTCTAAGATTACCTACCAAAGTGTCACAAATAAGTAATGAAGAGTAAATACGAAATCGATCAAATAACATGCAAATCAAGAAAACGAAGGTAAAATGGATAAAAACGCAAAGAAGGAAAGGTGGGTTCCAAGGCAATTGTAATACATAGATATCCGTTTATGATCTCGTTTAAATGGCCATTAAGGTTATCTCATATAGGGTGATCACACAAGAATAATTAATTAATCTCTCGATCTAATTAACCAAAGACGCAATGTAACATAGGCTCGTATTTCTACCTCACAAATGTTATACCGCCTAAAATAGCTCATAGGATCATTCAAGTCCCTCTCCGATAATTAATCCTCTTTCGAGATTATAATAATACCGGGTTGCATGCTTGCATACGATTAAACGGAATAAATCTCTCGATCTTACCCCAATTAACAATGAATTAAGCAAATCATCATGGCCAATAACAACATGTTTTGCAATAAGGAATTAAGCACACAAATAAGAGACAAACACCAATTAAAGCAAGAAATTACTCATAAACATCAATCCAAATCTCTACAATGCCTTAGAACCACAAATTGTTTAGCTAATCAAATACATACTCAAATTACAAAATCCAAATGAAATAACTAAATAAAAAGAAAAAAAAAGAGAAAACTTAGTCTAGAATGTGGTAGGGAATGGAATTTGCAAGCTATTGCATCCTCTCTTGCTTGATTTGATGAAGAAGATATGGCCAAAACACCTCCAAATATGTGTAACTGTGTGTGGATTGGGGGAAAAGTGTCTTGGGTTTCAAGAATGAGGCCTTATATAGTGTTTGGGAAGGGTTTGGATGCCAAAATTGCAAGTTGGTCCCTCAAAAATGGAGAAAATGGCCAAAAACCCCCGAAAATGTTGTCACCCGGCCGGATGGCTCCCACCCGGGCATGCCACCCGACCAAAATACGAAGCAACTAATAATTCAGCCTTGCCCGGGTCGAAACCACCCGGCCGGGTGGGTTTCATCCGGGCCAAATACGAACATCCTCAAAATCTGCCCTTGCCCGGGTCGAAATGACCCGCCCGGGTCGATTCTACCCGGGCATGTTTTTTTCGTCTCTTCGTATCTCGAGCTTCCGACCTCCGATTGACTCGATTCTTTTTTTCATTCCACTCCATTTTTCGAGACGAATCCAACGGTGCACTCCTCTTCCTGATCCAGTAAAGTATGGTTGGTGTTTTGCTCCAAATTCCATCGTATTTCCTATAAAATTGACAAAAACACAACCTTTCTCTCATTTTGGCTCAAACAATCATAATCAATGCATAAATCAATGAAATCCACATCAAAATACGCTTCACATGTGTCTCTAAAACGTGTAAATTCCACCCGAATCAATATCTTTATAGCTTTGACATATTTTGTTTATTCATTCATTTACTAATTCGTTTATCAAAACTACATAACACATAATTAGTTGAGCATTCATACACAACTGATATGTCATAAATTGTTTGATCATGTTCTCTATTTTATCTCAATACATGCAATAGTTATACATCAAGGTCATGTCCTATTTGATAGGAAAGAGTAATTAAACTAGATTAAAATGATATCTAAACTTTTGTGGTATACTCATTTAGATCACTTTTGTGGTATACTCATTTAGATCACGTGCGAGGCAGACTAACCCTCATCAATGGAGGAGAGGCGACTGGCCAGTTAGGTCCCTCAGTTATAGGGCCCCACAATATCTATCAGTATATATGTGTATGTGTATATTGCTTAAATATATTATTGTATAATGTTTTTTTTTTATTGCAAAATTTTGCATTTGTAATATCAACCACATATGCAAGTGGTTCTACGCCTTCTATATATCGACCCCCATGACGATTGGTTAGGTTTATTATTGTGTGTGTTGGCTGGCTAGTATGATAGAGAAATGAAAGTGACTTTTGGTGGTGGGCTAATCGGAGTTCACTTTAGTGTTTTTCAGTTAACTTTTCACTATCCTTCCCGTAAGGTGTGTAAACAATTATGTGGTACGTTCCTACAGAGTTTAACTCTAACTTTACATTGGATCTCTGTTGATGATGAATTGTAGAATTGATCCCCAATCAAATCTTAATATTAATATTTTCATGTTTTTAAATTAATAATTTTCTTAATATATATTATTTTAAAATGACATATACTTCGAATAGAAAAATATATAAATTTGGTGCACATTAATTTAGAGGGAAAGGGTCCCACAATTGTAGAACCCCCACTGACCATGGATTGCTTTTGAGACCTGGGGCACCGTGGTCCAAAGAATCGTGGTCCTAGCCACACACTTGCTTGAATCATTAAGTTGCTTTTAATTTTTGGTCCTAAAATTCAAATTGCAAAAAAGGAAAAACTTATACGACATACACACACAAAAAAAAAAAAAAAATTTGCACCTTTTAATTTTTAAGGTACCCACAATGCGCCCAAATTTATTTTTAAATGTCAAAAGTACACCTCAACCGATTTTATATCTTCCAAAATGTTCTTATATATACTTTTAAAATGTTATAAGTTAGATAGTGTTGTACTTGAGAGCCTTCAATATTTGTGAATTGATTTATCAATTCTATTTGTTTCGAATGCAAAAAATGAAAGTGTATTTTTTACTTTAAAAAAATGTTATACCTTTATATTTAAAAAAATGTCTTTTTTTCCAGTTCAAATAATTAGCTAGTGTGGATATAATAATTGGTGATTTGTACCACAAAATACCGAGAGCACCAAATTTGTGTTGCGGCCCCCCTTGAGTTGAGTAGTACTGCACAAATCACCTGCTTCCGCACCAATCATCTTCACTAATTCTATTTCTACCAATCGGATTAATATCACCCTTTTTTTTTTTTTTGATTTGAAAATTATACAAAATTTTAATATAATTTATTAAATAAAGCAAATATTCTCGTTTCTTACAAAAAATGAGTTTACAGTGTTCGTATTATGACTACTTAGGCCATGTTTATCGCTGGGAGTATGCCGTCGTGAGGTAGAAGACAAAAAAAAATGGAAAATAGATAATTTGAGTATGACCGTGGTTGTCGAACAACCAAAAACAACCAAGCGTGTGTGGGACTGTGGGGTAATATTTTATTCCAAAAAAATCCAAATATGCCACTTGTCAAATTTGTACTCGTCGGTTATATTTTATTTAGATAATTTATGATTTTCACTTATCTACTTAATAAATAAAAGAATAAAAACTAAAATTCATAAAATTAAATTCTCTATAAATAGAGACCAATCTTGATATATTTTGGATCATAATTTCATACACTCCCTTTTCTCATCTAAATTGTTTTAATTATCTTTTTTCTCTTCTAAATTGTTTTAATTATCTTTTTTCTCTTCTAACATGGATCCAAATGATCCCAATTATCATCATAACTTTCAAAACCAATCAAGTTCACAAAATTTTCAATAGTTTTTTAATATTGATAATTCCCAATTTTCTCAATCGTTTTTTAATATTGATAATTCTCAATTGTTGGCACTGATAATTAAATATGTAATTTGCATATTTTACTTTGTTGTAATTAGGCATTTATTTGTAGTTCGATTTATTTATTTTCAGTTGTATTTCAATTTTTGTAATTTTAATTTTATTATTGAATGTTGTAATTTTTTTTTAAGTCTATAGTAATTTTTTATTATAGTTATGAATTTTTTAATATTAAATAACGTTATATATTTTTTAAATATTGTGAAAATATTATAAAGAATTAATAATAGATATAATTATTATATTATAAAAGAAATAATTTATTAAATGTTGGTTGTGGTTGTGGTGGTTATGGATAAAATGTGAAAAAAGATGAAATTGGGTTGTGGTGTAAAATGTGTAGGTGGAGGAGTGAGAAATGAATTTTATATTTGATGACCCTGTCATAATCGGCATGGATAAACATGGTCTTAGGGCATCTCCAACGCTTCATCAATTACTCTATGTGCCTTCAAATCTAATCTCCAACACTGTTGTGAGGTTGGTGGCAATTTACCGCAATTCCCTTTTTTGTGGCAAATTTACCACCAATTCAAATGTTTACTCAAACTTTTTTTTATCTACTTAATTTACTTTTTGTTGTCAATTTATCCTCTTGTTTATATTTTTTCATGAAATAATTTTAAATTTTATGATTAATAATTATGAAATATTTAAAAATTGAAAGCATATAATTTAATTGTAAGACAACCTTAATAATTTAAATTATAAAATACAATAGAAAATAAAAATACATATTATAAATTGAAATTACAAAATACAATAGGATAAAAACATAAAATACATTAGAAAATTAACTAAATTTAATACAACATACGTAAATAAAAATAAGCAAATGATATACAACTTAAACATAAATACTACGAATTTTAATAGTAATATTGAGATGGACTACTTCCAGACCCTTAAATATTACCAAAATATTTTTCAAAGAAAGTGGAGGAATTTTCATATTGTGATTGATGAAAACTTACAACATATTGCTTGCGTAATAATGCATAATATGATTATTGAGGATGAACGTGATCTCAGGGCTCCGATTATAGAAGCGGGAGAAGTGTCAACTCTAAATGTAGAAATGTCAAGTAATGAAACTTCAAGATTTCAAGATTTTCTTCGTCGACATAAAAAAATCAGAGATGCAGATGCTCATTTCGAACTTCGAAATGCATTGATTGAACATTTTTAGAAGAATTTTCTAATTTTGAAAGTTTATGGCTAAAAATATGTAATTTATATTTTTAAGTATTACATTTTGTTGTAATTATGATGTAATTTATATTTTATGCAATTGAATTTGGTGTTTTGTTTCATTAATTTTTTTTATATTTTTATATTAAATATATCACTTTTTTTGTTTAATTAATTTAATTTAAATATAAATATGAAATTATATATCTAATGATAAACAAATATTTAATAAAATATAAATAAAAAAGATAACATTAAAAATATTCTTATTGAGGTCAAATTTGAGCTTGATGATTGGAGATGATTTTACTGTTTGACTCAAATTTAGTGTCAAATTGATGATTTTGATGACAATTTGAGTCCGAGAATTGGAGATGAGCAGATGGCCTTAGTCTGGCAAATAATGATTTTACTAAAGGTAAAAAAAAAAAAAAAAAAAAAAAACAAATCTAGAATTATAAGTTTACAAGTCGAATAAGAGGTCGGGGTGCTAAAAACTTAGACGGGTTAAGAAAAAAGATATACCCCTTTTAGAGTGCAAATAAGTAAATCTAAAATATTTTTTGTTCATATCACTAAAAATGAAAAGAGCAATGAATTCTGGGTATTGGCCCGACCATACAGTTGGAGTTCTGAACTTGACAAGTGCATTTGTTGCCTAATTCGCCTCTTTATAGATGTGTGTGCATGTATCGAATGAACATCGTGTTGATCATCGGTCGGGTAGTGCTCCACAATCCCTATAGTCGCCACAAAATGAGGGAAGTTTGGCCTCCCAAAGAACGCACTGTTAATGAAGAACCAGACTATATCCAAATATTATACTAGCCTCGAGAGTGGGCAAACTTAATCGTCAAAAGACCAACTTCAATCTCAGCCTCCAATGGATATCCCCAACCTGACTCACTAGTGAATGTTTGTCACAAAAAAGTCTCTAAAATTCCAAAAGATTGACCCACTAAGTGGGTGTTTGCAAACAAAACTATGTGCTTAAAAGCACTTCTTTTTTAAATAGAATCACTTTTGAAGTGTTTGTAAACACAAGTAAGTGATTAAATTAATTACTTAAAAGCATTTTTGGTCAAGCACCCCTCCCCATGCTTCTAACAACTTCTAAGTGCTTCTAATCATTACACTCACTAATTTTACAATTTTGCCCTCACAATTTAAACAATATTTTATTTTTACCCATTATTTATTCAAATGTAATAAGGGTGTTTTTTATAAAATTATAAAAAAGTGATTTGTATGACATACACCACAACATTTAAAAAATTGATTAGAAGTGCTTATTTTTAAAACACTATCTACTTTTAATTTTACTACAAAAATCAATTCTAATCACTTTAAATCAACTACTATTGTTTAAAAACACACCCTAAATAAGCTACTTGGAGAGACCCTGCAACTACCATCAATATTATAACTTTGTACCAACCCGAAACCTCACCATGAATATATGTTGAGAATATCTATGACAATATTTGTATACTCCATCACAAAAGATATATCAAAGTGTAAGCAATCATCAAAGTAATAATCAGTGATGACTGTCCCAACAAGAGTAGCCGCCCAATGGATCGGGATGTCAATCAATAAAAGAAAATTGACATTTAATGATAGAAATCATGTCATTATAGCTTCTCTAGAGAAATTGACTTTTAGCTAGTGAGAGATCCTATCATTAATTAACAAGTTCTTGTTGCTAAAGACTTTTAGCGAGAGAATTAATAATGAGAGTATTTTGTCAATAAAAAACAGGGTAAATTCTTAATAAGGTCGTTTCACTAAGACTTTTATCTAATAGGGAATATGTTTTTAATTTTTATCCAATAGAGTCAAATTGGCACTTAAGAAGACAAAGTTGCTCTTTTCCCATTTAAATAATTTCAAATTAATTAATATTAGACAAATTAACATCAAATCAATTTTATAAATGCATAGTCTTGAAAAACGCGAAAACCTCTCACCTTCCTTAATTCAAATATTCCTAAAAATAAGGCAATTCGAATTAATTAGCTGACTTTTATGATCTTAATAATTCTGCATTTTATGATCCAGAATTAAATTACACAAGACTCATAACACAATTAAATCACAAAAAGACTAAATAAGTGTGTCATAGTGGATGCAGTTCCCGATTATTTGAATATGCATACATATATGAAAATAGATTATAAAGTTTAATATGAACAGTGAAATGAATTTTGGTATGTAGAAATGGGTCATAATAAAATTATGAGTTTATGAGCTTAGAAAAAGGTTCATACATGGATATACATATTAATATGCACGGAAAACGGGGTACATACATTTTACATATGTGCATATGTGAAATGCACTATACGATAATCATGTATACATGCATACGGTAATGTGCATATCTAATGTTCACCTCCATGTCAAGCTGTTGTATCCATGAAACTTCTCATTTTTTCGCCTAATCCTCTAGTACTAAGTTTCACCCTAAAGACGTAATAATTAGGGCGATTCTTGCTCAGAAAAATACTAACCGGTAATTCCAGCAGATCTGAATTCTTCCAAGCGAAGATTAACAATTCCAACAGTGAACGTTCACCAATGGACTCTAGAAACTCCAGTTTTAATAGCGTGAACAGTGGCCGATTTCGCACCAATCGCATCAACAATGACAGATTTCGATCAAAACTCATCAACAATGGCAGATTTCGAAAAAGCTCATCAACAATGGCAGAAATTAGGACTAACCGTTTGTGATTTTTCCCAAATCGCATCAATGGCAACATAGATTGAATCGTAATGGTGAATTCTTCTTCGTTCCTCCCAAAAATGTATCGATGTGTTCTTCCCAATTGCAGCAATTTTGAGAAAATCAAGTTTTTTTTGAATATGCGCTACAATTGGGGAATTGATGTGCTGCAATTATGATTTGAATTTAAAATTCGAATTAATGGGCAAAATATATTAAGTAAGGAGTTATATGAATATTAAGGGCATTTAAGGTTTTTTGACATTAATTTGACCCTATTAATGAATTTTAAGGGTGTGTTTTGAAACACAACTAACTGCTTCTAGAATCAATTATTTTTAAAGCTGTCTCTCACAGCTTTTGAAAAAAATGTGATTCTGGAAGCAGTTTGTAGAGTTTCCAAATACCCCCTAAAAGTTGTAGGTTTTACTTGCTTAAGACTCTATAGAAATGACTCTATTAGGGAATAATCTCTACAAAACAATTTTCTTGTTCTGAATCTTATCAGAAATTTTACAGTCCAGTCAATTGTCATTTCAAAAGCTCATCCTGGAGTAACGACTCACGACCCAGTAGGACCCCTCATCAAAGCACAAAAGATGTCTTCGGATACTAGGACAGATCGAAGTGACTAGTGTTAAATAAAACTAAACTAAAAAAAAAGTGATATATTAAATAAAAAAAATTATTGATTATAATGATATAAAATATAAAAATTCAATTACATATTAATATTACATAAATTTCATATTAATACAACACAATGCAATACTATAAAATTTATAAAGTGAATTAAATTAAAAAAGTAACCTGGCGGGCCAACCGGGCTTAGGCCGGACTTTGTCCGGTTTTTAGGGTCGGTCCGACTTTTTTTTCAGCTCGAAAAAAATGTTTGGTCCGGTGGGCCGGTACCGCGATGGCCCTGCCCATTTGACAGTCATAAAGACTGGAGAGAATTTAGAAGAACCCTAATTTCAATTATTATTTTTATTTTTAATTTGAATAATGTATTATTATTTAATTTATTTATGTTGGAATGGTATGTATTTAATTTTAAAATAATATTTAATGAAATTTGTATGAAATGGTAGGATAGTAATTTTTTATAAATTAAAAATTAAAAAAATTATTTTTATTAAAGAATGGTAATATATATAGTAATAAAATACAATTTAAAAAATGATTTAATTAATTTAAATTTCTGTATAACAAGCAGTAAATTCATACGAGCCACGTAACGCAATTTGACATACTGACTACAATAGTCAATTTGTATAATTTGACTATAGTAAAGAAAATCCACAAAACAAATATTATAAATTTATATATACCATTATATGCCCGCAAAGGCCTTGATGTGGAAAAAAGAATTGAGCTCAATAAAGACAAATGATTTATAATTAAATAGTCTAAATAATTAGGGTTTAATAAATGTTTAGTGTCTTAAAATGTATATTTTCAACTTCTTTCTTCTCCAGTAGAAATTGCCTCTGGCTTAATGCGGCAAAGCACCCTAAGAAAGATAAAAGTTTGTATTTAGCCCTTTTCAAGACAAAATATATAGGTGGGGATTTTATCTTTAAAAAAATTAATTAATTATAATCAAAATCTTATCTGATGAATTAAGCGAGCGGTACGTATTAATCGTAGTGGTTACAAAGTTAATTTCAAGTTGAAGTGATATGTTGGAATTAATTCGTGGCTCACAAAAAAAATATATAGTGAACACTCCTCAACTTAATCACATGACCTGATCGATTTGAAGTTCATGGTTTTTCACAAATTACAAAAAGACTGATTCAAAACAATCAAGATTGTCTTAAAAACTGATGCAGGAGTATTGATCGAGTCATGCATGTAATCTAAGGGAGGATGACTCTTTAGTGGTTGGTAAGTGATGTAGGTTGCGGAAGCGTATAAGTGATGATAACACGAAAACACACACTAGTTCGTTGATTCTAAGAATACCCGAAAAAGTGACAAGAATTCAAATACGTTAATTCAAAAAAATTACCTTAAATGCAATTCAAAATAACTCTATTCTTTATTATTCAAAAAGTTCTTCTCCTTCTACATGTCAAAACCCCATATATATATATATATATAGGAGCTGACTACATAGACAAATTGTAACATAAATTGATTCTCTCGACAATCTACCAAAATAAAGAAAACGTGCAATAGGAAAAATTGGAGGAAAAAAGGAAAATACAATTAAGTCTTCAATCACGAACTACATAGACAAATTGTAACATAAATTGATTCTCTCGACAATCTACCAAAATAAAGAAAACGTGCAATAGGGAAAATTGGAGCAGAAAAGGAAAATACAATTAAGTCTTCAATCACCAACTTTCTTCTTAATTTCATCCTATCAGTAAGCATCACCAAACATTACACGTGCCAATGTCATACCCAAAATTTTGTTATTAAAAAAATTGATATCGCTAATGCACCAAAAAATTTGTTTGAAAAATTGCATATTGTACGTATATCGTAACAAAATTATTGAACCTACTTCATACTGATATATATACCGATTCATACATTAAATATTGAAGCATTTTGTTTCATACCGAAATACTAAAAATTATTATTTAAATTTTATTTTATTTAAGATTTTAAGCTTTCAAGTTATTTTAATTTAAAAAATCGTATATATTAAATTATAAAATATATTATAAAATAATTATTTTATTAAGGTCTTGGTATATGGGTACACTGTTTTTATATGGAATACCAAAAAAATCGGTAAATACTGCGATATAACTATTTTTTACGATATGATGAGAGAATTTTGTCTCAATTTAATGTCCGAATTTGTAAAGAGGTGGATAATTAATTCTTGTATTAATTTTTATTACTCTTCCACACTCGTGGATCGAATTATCACCTCTTACCCTTTGGAGAGGAGGTCCATCAAGTGGACAATTTAATTTAAATGGATGAAGTTGTTTTCAGCAGGAATCAAATTGCCTTTAGACTCTGATATCATGAAAAAAAATTGTCTCATCTAAAAGTTCGAACTTGTAGAGAGGTGGGAAATTAATTCATATATATATATATATTAATTCCTATTATATGGTTTTGAAATTTTTAATAATTTTGATATTTTTTGGGTATGAAAATATTGATATACGGAAATTTTCATATTTTTATCCACCTCTAGTGCCACATACGGTTATGATGCAGGGTTGTTTCTGAATAAAGGTGTTAATGCAAACCTTCTCTCTTGACTACGGTTTAAAGGCAGGGTTATGGACTTATGGTTGATCAGCCAGCATCACAAACGAGTCCTCCTAGCAAATGGACTGCCGAGTTTTATCTTGAGAAGTTTAACATGTAATTTTCGTTTATTAAAATTTGTATGAGACCGTTTCACGAATAAAGATCCGTGAGACGGGTTCCTTTTAACTCATATTTTAAAATTTTGGATAGGATAATATTTTCTTTTTTTTTTTCAGATTTTTTAATTGTAAAAAAAGTGATAGCGTTTAATTAAAAAATGATAATATTTTTAATAAATGTGACTATCACTTTTTACTTAAGATAAAGTCTAGTATGCACTCGAGTGCATGTTGTGCACCCTAGTCCATGTTGCACTTTTTAGTTAAACTTTTTGGTAAATGATGTTAAACTTTTCAATTATTACTAAAAAGTGTAATAATTGAAAAGTGCAACACCATTTACCAAAAAGTGTAAGTCAGTAAAACTGAAAAGTGCAACATGGACTAGGGTGCACAACATGCACTCAAGTCCATAGCAGACCAACCCTTTACTTAAACATTATCACTTTTTACTCAAACATTATCACTTTACATGAGAGTCAAGGGAGACCCGTCTCGCAGATCTCATTCCGTGAGACGGTCTCACCCAAAACTAGCCCTATATAATATATACTTTCATAAGTTTTTTAAGAAATCGAGTTTACGAGAAATGTAGGTTGTTCTCTTTTATCTTAGAGTAACACTTGTGTGAACTCGAGTTCCTATTAACTCTCTTTTTTTCGTGTCATTTTTATGTATATGAATTATCATTGTTATGCATATAAAGTATCACAGTTTAAAAATCAAGTTTGTATGCATAACGATGATACTTAAAACAAAGAGGAAGATTTATGTGAAATATTCCACATGAAATATTAGTATATTTAAGGAATGATCAAAAATTTTAAGATCTTATGCGGGCCATACTAGGTCAAATGAATTTTTTAAAAAAATCATGCAAAAGTCGCACAAAAGGCTAACAGAAAAACGGGTTCCAAATCCGTGATACTATGAATGTTACTCTAAAGGCATATATGTGTTACTGTAAGTACAAATAACACATAAATTGATTTTTCAAATGAAATATTAGTTCAATTAATTTAAGGAAGGGTCAAATACTCGCAAATCTTTTGCGAGTTATACCAAATCAAACAAATCTTTAAAAAAAAATCACGTAAAAATAAAAATAAAAAAAATGAAAATTTGTTTCTGATCTGTGCTACTATAAATACAATTATATGTTACTGTAAATGGATTTCGGTATAGTGTCAACTCATCATACGTAAATGAATCAAAGTATAAATCTAGTTGAAGACAAAAATGGAGTTCAGGTTAAAAGTTATTAAGACAAGGAAGAACTTCACCTCGACTATGTATATGTTGAACCACTATACCTAACTAGCTGACGTGGATCAATAAAAAGTTGACAACTATTGTAAAATGACACAATGATTGATAAGATCAGAGCAACGATGCAATAGTACATGAGATCAGTGGGACGTTTACCTAATCTAGAAATATCAAATTTGAGGTACAAGTCTCAAAGAATATTCTCATCATTGTTAGTACGTTTTTAAATTAGCTCTATCGGCAGTTTTTAAGACACATTATAAATACAAGGTCAACCTTCATAGTAAAGTTATATAAATACTACCAGAGAAACCAAGCTTACACATATTCAAGCAATAAATCTTCTATATTTTCAAGAACATTAAACTGTCATATTTTCAAGTGTTCAACCTTACAACCAAGTTTAGAAGAAATCGTTAGCTCAGGCTAAGCTTGTATAAGAGACTTCACTTAGTTAAAAAAAATAAATTGACAAATCCCCCTACCTTTTGAGAGATCGAGTGATATAGTTTATGTTTGTTTAGTATCAATTTTGTAATAAGAGGTTTGAACTCGTACAAATTTTAGGAGATAAAATCCACAGGTACGGTGATAAGTCTATAAGTGCCCCTAGCTTGCCATTTCTAACCAAGAATTTTTTGGAAGAAATTAACTCACAAACCGAGTTTGTGGTGTGAATGTAGAAATTGAGTCTTCAATCCACTATAAGCTTTTGTGTCATCTATTGCTTTTATTATCTTAACAGTCGTATCATCTAATTCTATAAAGCATGATACACACTCATCAACTGAGCACCTAGCTAGCTGAACTTGTTATTAAAATGCATAAAATTAGCTAAGTGTTTTCATTTTAAAGATTGTGTAATGCTTACTTTAAAACTAATTTTCATTTAAACTGCAGTGATATTTTTTATTTTTCTTTATCATGAATTTATATCTAATGATCCCAAAAGATCCTAGACATGAAAATACTGGGAGCTTTAATTTCCTTAGTTTTGATTAATTTAAAAAATCCTAAATTTTTATCTATTCTACATTAATAAGAAGCCTTTTGGCGTGAGCCCAAAAAAAAAAAAAAAAAAACTCGTATAAGAGCTAGCCAAACCAAAAAAATGGTAATTCATGCAGTGGTCTTTGTCAAGGAAGCATGCTTGTTGCATGGTGGAATGTCCACAATCCAAAAAAATAAAGGCAAATCCAATATGCAATCATTGTACGATAAAATGTCACTCTCCTGCGATATTATACTCCCTCCATCTCAAGGGTACAATTTTAAAAAAAAAAATGTTATAATGAGTAGAATTTTGAAGAGAAACTTTGTAAACTTTTATAAATAAAGTAAATAAGTATACTAGGCCCAAAAGTAATGACATTTTATATAAAATTGTGGATATTGTAAGTGTGAAGTTCATAAAATGCTTTTTCATTTGAAGAGTATGAAAGGTATTGTGAAACATCAAAGTGTGAAAGATACTGTGAAATATACTAAATACCGCCTTTTGCGGGCTTTTGCAATTTTGGTCTGCCCCGTCCCACCAAGACGCCAACCCGTTTTGACAGCTCTACACATATATATATATATATATATATATACATATATATATATATATTTAAGTGATTATTTTGTACCTATTTTAATTGCAAAAAAAAATCTCAATATAATTATATTTTACATATTTGAAACTATTATTGATAAAAATGTGATCATTTTTTAATTACTTTAGTATTTTTTAAACAGTTTGCAATCCCCTAAAAAAAAGATTGATAAAGAAACTATAATTGATAGTTTGATATGATATTTTCTTTAATTTTACATTGCATTAAACAAAATAAATAAATAAAATATTCATTGTTTAATAATTTAAATGTTCATTTTATGAATTAGCAATACTAGACATTGACAATACAATATAAGAACAATATATTTTTCTTGCAACCATTATTTCTAATATATATATAATCACTTAGCTAATATACTCTAATAGATAAAAAACATATACTCCTTTTTTTTTTTAACTTAATATTATTGTATTTTGATGCAAATTTAATATATATAAATATTAGTGTTTTGAATCATTAATTTATTTTTTAACCCTTCAAACTTAGAGTTTCGGGTCCACCCCTCTGTATATATGTATTTTTGTGTGCTCTGCAGTATCAGTGGAATTTATTCATTATATATCCTTTGAATTGATCTTCTACATTTTGGTGGTGGAACACGTGATGATTAATACTCTCAACAAGAAAAAGGATGAACGAATTTTTGTCTGATTTGCAATTAAAATTAAATTGTGAATGGGTCGAATAAATATTCATTAGACAAAAGAAAGTCCTTAAATCTCGTTGAGTGTCGAGTAATGTTTTTTTTTTTTTTTAAAAAAAAAAATTGATTTGTTTGTTAACAGAGTTAAACTAATTAAATGAGCACCAGCGTAGTATAAATAAAAAAAAATTAATATTATGGAGAATTATATATTTGAATTTTTTATAATTTCATGTATTACGTGTCATGATCCTATATATATATATATATAATTTTTTTTATTATGTAAAGTAATACTCTATAATTTTATTTAAATAATTTATGTGTGAAATTATAAAATATACTTCCTATTATCCAATTTTCAATAAGTATTTGTTAACTTAAATACATTAATTATTAAATAATTTAAATAAAATATTCTATAATAAAAAATACACTTACTATAAAAATTAACTATAAAAGTTCATTTTTATAATAAATAAAAATGTAATAAAAGATTGGTCAAACTGACCTTTTCAATAAATATTCATCACTCAAATAACATGTCACTTATTAATTTAACAAAATGACATGTGTACTTCAATTATTTTTAAAATGACCATCAACTAAATTAATGTGAGATTGAAAAATTATCAAATAAAATTCTCTATTAATATAATAGGAAATTTAATATAAGTTTGACATGTGGACAAAAAAAACTTACAAAATTTCGACAAATAGGCAAAATCAACTAAAAACAACACCTCAGCAATCTCAACTCCATATTAGTATAATATATTAGTATAATAGGAGATTTGAAAGAACTCATATGAGTACGATTAATTTGGTATTAAATATAGGCATCTTAGATGCCAACATGTCGTTGGCCCGCTAAACTATTGAAGATTTTACGAATGAATATGAGGATTTATTGTATATCTAGATTATCACTGTTAAGTAAAACATTAATTTTTTAAATAGTAATATTAATAATTTTCAGTAAATAATAGTCTTTCCGTTTAATTTTATTAAGCTCATTATTTTTTTTTTTTTAATTATCCAATTTTATTAGATATGCTCATTTCTTTTTTTATAAATAACTCTCCGTTCAATTTCATTATTCTCACTTTCCTTTTTTGGTTGTCCATTTTTATTACGCCTATACCCTTTGAAAACAATAATATTCATACTACTTTATCTTCACCCTCCTACTATCACTTATTTATCACTTTGTCATTCACTTTATTCATAAACAATCATTTATTTACAAATGGACCCCACAATACCCCCATCATACCCTCAACTTATCTACTTTATAAATAAACTAATCAATATTCATTAAAACCCGTGTCGTGAGAAGTGGGCATATTAAAATTGGATAGAGGGAGTAATATTTACACTATTTTATCTTTATTCTCCCATCATCATCACTTATTTATCCACATTGTTATTCACTTTATTCATAAATGGACCCCATAATACCAAATCATACCTCAAATTTATGTATTTTAATTTATATATAAACTAATTAATATTTATAAGAACTTGTACCAAGAGAAATTAGCATGTATTTTGAATTTGGATGGAGGGAGCTAGTACTAACAATTTTCAATAAATATTACTAGCTAGCATTGTTTTAGTAAAGATAATATCGAGTTGGATACTTGACTTTCAGAAAAGTGTTATGTTTTCTTCTAGATTACTTCCATACTCGATATAGAATGACTAAATTAATCGCTATAATTTATAATATTACTCATCTTTCGATCTAAAATTATTTTCCTTAGAAAGTTATTTAAATAAGAATTAATTTTATTTATGCTACATAGAAGACATTGTTTTGCATGGCATTAATTTGTTGTGCCATAGGTTAAACAAAATAAAAATAGTCATGTTTGTAAACTCATATCAGATAACACGGAGGATTCAATCTAGTCGAGTATTGATTTCAACCCATGATTGACACAAAAAGTCTCATCAATCATCAATGTCTAAAGATATCAAGCATGCTACCCTAATTAAAGTTATAGCCACTACGAGCAGAGAATATGATCATCTCCTTTATGAAATTGTCACAACATTTGTGCATGTCACTACAAGAAAACAGTGAAATTCCATAGGAAAAATTCCAACAGAAAAATAAATCGTTGGAATTTTAAAAATTCCAACAGTTTTTCCAACAACATAAGCCACCGTTGGAAAAATCCAACGGAGATTCCAACATCTTGTGGTAACCGTTGGAATTTACTGTTGGAAAAGGCATTGGAATTTTAAAAAAATAAATTCCTACAAACATTCCAACGGCACCAGACAGTTGGAATGATTATCCTAAATTAAATTATATGTTTATGTCTAATTCCAACAAAATTTCCAACGACATGAATATCATTGGATTTTTTTTTAAATTATTCCAATGAAAATTCCATTGACATTAGATCGTTGGAATGATTTTTCTAAATAAAATTATACTTTATATCTAATTCCAACGGAATTTCCAACGCCAAGCCATATTACTGTTGGATTTTTCTTTAATTATTCCAACGAAAATTCCATTAACACTTACCCGTTGGAATTCTTCATTAAATCAAAGAATATTTTTATATATAATTCCAACAAAAATTTTAATAGACTAAAATCGTTGAATTTTGTTGTTAATTATTCCAATATAATTTACAACAATCTCATAATTTTGTTAAAAAAATCTCTTACTGTGATAAATATAAAAATCTGAAAGATTAAAAAAATATAAAAATTTGTTAATTACGGATTCTCAAAATTTTCTAGATTTTTGAATTTGAAAAATTTTAAAATTAAAAAAATTATGGAAATTTATATTACAATCAAATTTATATATAGTATAAATAAATCCAAAAAATTCTAAAGATTTAGTTGGAGGCTAAAGGGAAGGGCGGGATTCTCAAAATTTTAATTAGGAAAATTTCAAAGATTTGATTTATTCAATTTTCTAGAAAGATATACTCTAACTTCTTCCTTTTTTTTTCTTCATATATCCAAATCACTTTTAATCCTTCTAGTTTTCTACTCCTTCAGTCTATTGGTGCCTCTGTGTGTGTTCTTTTCCTTTACCTAATTCCTCCTTGCACATTAGGTGAGTTTTCTTTTCTCTTTTTTTTTTGTTTTTTTCACTGTGAAAGTAAATATTAATTATTATTATCATTATTTTCGTTTTTTTGTAAACTGCAATTTGTGTGTGAGTATATATATCTCTATATGAGTGTGCTATGTGTGAGTATATATATACGTGCGTTGTGTGTGTGTGTGAGTGTATATATGATATATCGATATGTGTATGAGGTGTGTGAGTGTATATATGATATAACTATATGTGTGTGATGTGTGAATAGTATATATATATATGCGTTGTGTGTATAATTAGTGTATTTACATATTGTTTGTGATGTTTGATGTATATCTATATATATGTATATCTATATATATGTGCCCTATATGTACGACGGTTTGTGCTATATGAGTACATGTCGATATGTCATATGGGTAATGTGTATATAAATATAATAAAATAAGTCGGTGATAATATAGAGCTGTTAATCTCTTGAGCTTGTAATTTTGATAGATAAGACTTTTAGTATTTTTAGAAAATGAGAAAATTGTGTTTTTAATCATATTTCTTAGCGAAAAAATGTCTAATGTTAAAATTCTTGATATTTTGTTATTATCTAAGTTTCAAGCAGTCACATTTGTTTGCTAACCATTATGCATCTTCTCCAGGTCTTCTCGTGATGCAGGGAATATAGATAATGGTGATAATGAAATTGAGAATGAAGAGGATGATCATGCCCTTGGTATTAATGATGGTGATTATGATGATGAAGATGATGCCGAATAATTTGTTTAATTTATTTTTGTTGGTGATGTGAAATATTGGAAGGGTGATCAACACTCTTAGACATTTATGATTGTAATGTTTAGAATTTATTATTTTTGTTATGACACCGGATATTTTAAATTGGAGTATTTGATTTTGACGTTATTATATATTTTTTGAACTTGATTATATATTTGAATTATGGTATGTTGTGTAATTAATTTCGATTGATTTTGGTATGGATTTTTAATATAGCAAAAATTTGACTTGAATAAAATTCCAATGGAAAAAATCATTGGAATTGACAATGAAATTTGTGATGGAAATTTTCCAATAGTTGAATATTCCAACAGTACATATCTGTTGGAATAAAAATTCCTACGATTTTTTGTTGTTGGAATTTGTGTAGGAATTTACATTTATAATTTCCAACAATTAAAATTCCAATGGTTAAAATTCGTTGGAAAAAATTCCAACGACAAATTACCGTTGGACTTGTCGATGGAATTTACGGTGGAAAAAATTTCAACAGGTGAAAATTCCAACGATCAAGATCTGTTGGAATGTACCGTCGGAATTTTTTTCCGCTGGAAATTTCATTGGAATTTTATGATTCCAACACCCACTTTTCCAACGGTCGTATTTTCGTTGGATTCTCCGTTGGAATCATTGATTCCAACGGAAAAAATGCAAAAAACCGTTGGAATTTTTCTGTTGGAATTTCGTTATTTTCTTGTAGTGTGTGTATATAACTCTAATCACAAAATATTTTAATTTTATTCATACGGCTGCAATATAATCCTTCAGTCCCGTCATAAGATTTTTTTTCTGTTTTCTTTTTCTTTTTTTTGCACGGAAAGTAAGAAATATAAGTATAAAATGTGTAGTGGATAGTTGATGTACATGTATAAAAGAAAAAAAAAATGTGGAGGGAGGGTAAAAAAAAAAAATGTTAAAAGAGAAAAAGGAATGAAAATAGGTAGAAAGATACTCAATTTTATCATTTAAAAATAAATTACGACGAGATGGGGTGTATATATATATATAATTATTTTCCACCAAATGTACCATTTCTAGTTGGGAATTTACTGGTGGCCCTGTATATTAATCCCACCAACTATGAATTGAATATGCACGACTGGGAAACTTGTGTCTAGGGTTGTTTTAGTACGAATTAAGCTCATCATTCAAAAGGCTCATTGAGTTTAATAGAGAAATTTTTATTGTGGTGGGATTGGTGTCCACTAGGAATGCAGAAATTTCATTTTAGCTATAACAATTTACTAGTGACATGTGATAAATATTGATGCCTTAATAACCATTATTGGTGTCAGGCTGCTAGCAATTGCGTCTTGCATCAGGTTAATATATATTAGACATGCAACAAAACAAAAAAAAAAAAAGCGGTTAAACGGATGGTTTGGCAGTTCGAACCGAAACTGGCTTGGCCGGCTTAGGTTAGAAACCATAACCCAAACCTAGTTTCATTTGGTTCGTTTATGGTTATGAATTCATAAAATCAAAATCGACAGTTAATCAGAAATAAGTGGATATGCGCGCAGTTAAATCGGTGGTTCGATCTTTTTTAATCTTTGATAAAAAAAAAAAATATTAAAATCCACTAAAAAGAAAATTGATTTTTAGTGACATAATCCTCTTATTACTGTTTTTCTAGTTTAAAGTCGTTAGTGTAAGAAAATTGAGAATTAATGATAGAATATGTCATTAAAATTTAGTTTTTGTCATTAAAGACTTTCTAGATAAGCTATAATGACATGATTTTTGTCATCGAAAGTCAATATTTCCGTAGTGATCAATAATTGAGATTATAAAAAAAAAACAATAAATATATATATATATATATATATATATATATATATATCGGTTGACTCATGCTCGTGAAAAAACTATTAAATTCAATGACATATAATTTTACAAGTTTGTTTGTACGTAAGAAGTTAGGGTCTGTAATTAATTAAGGATCGAAAGATTCCATCGCTGTCGTCTGGTTGGGGCACGGAGCAGCAGTCGTTGACGGCGGCCAAGTGAAGGGCGGCCGTCGGCGCTGGCAATGGGTGAGAGGGCATCAGGTTACCGACCGGACAGCATGGCTGCCGGCGGTGATACAGTGTTTACGCAGAGAAATGAGATATATTAGGAAAAAATGAAAAATGCAGCCACTCTGTTCCTGTTGCGAGCTTGCGCTAGAGTTTTACACTTTTACTTTAGATATTCGATATTTTTTATATTTTTAATTAATTATAATATAAAAAAAAGACGGGCCAATCCGCCCCGCCCGCCCCACCAAAGCCCATGTTCCAAACGAGCCGGCTCATCTAGATCCGTCTTCTGGCGGGTTTAGAAAATCTTGGCCCAACCCACTATTTTTAATGATTAGGTCTGCCATTTTAACGGCTCTATTAAAAATGCATTATTAACAATTGAAATATTAAAAAAAAAAAAATTGAATTTGCGCACAATTTTCTACCTATCATTGATGATGATGCATGTGGCCAAGAAAATCAAGCCGGAATTTAAAAGTTAATTTACACCAAATTGCAAAAAAATTAAGAGTTGGTGAATTTACAAAAAGGAAAAAAAAAAAATGGTCGTGCTATATTTGAGATTAAGTCAATAGGTCGGGTATGTTTTTAAACTTAATTAACCCTTGAAAAATATAGCGCCAATAAGTATGATTTTTTTTCTTCATTGAGTGCGTTTGTGGAGTGACTGTGTCTTCAGGAGAGTGGTTTAAATTGATGTTTATAGTAACATAAAAGGCATGTGGTACTTGAAAATAAAATATTTTTTTAGCTTCCTTGAGAGTTGAGAAGGGCTCAAGGGCATGGAAAAAAAAAAATACACCCTCCATCCCCGAATAAATTTTATAGTTGGAGCTTGGAGGGCACACTTTTTAAAAAAATTGAGTAATGAGTCGAATATTTGGGAGTAAGTTAGTACTTTTTTATGTATAAATTAAAAAACGAGTTGTATTGTGTGTAAGTGAGAGTTCATTCAAAAGTAATGATATTTTGTGTAAAATTATAAATATGATAAAATTGAAACTTATAATGGTTGAAGTTGGGGAATGGATGGAGTTTTATAAAAATCAATTTTGAAGTGATTAAATTAAGCAATCACTTTGTAGATTTTGCAAAACTTCATAAGTATTATTATTATTTTTTAAAAAGGTAAGTGGGTTACAAATTTGTTTGAAGTGTTAGAAGCCCAATTGTTTGGTCCGTAAGTTATTGGACCCAAGCGACTAACTAAGCCCAATTGACGTTATTTTTTTCATAGGGTCTGACTATATGCACCTCCATTTCAGTTTGATGCACTCCCCCTTTCAGTTTTTTAATAAAATAATAGGGTAAAAAACCCAAAATACCCTTCATTAAATATACATTACTATCCCCTACTGAATGCACCCCCCTTCATTTCTTTCACATTTTTCTAACCCACAACTTCCGGTCGCCGGCGACACCATTTCCGGCGACCATCAAGCTCAAAAAAAAATACAGAAATCAACCATACACTAAAAAAAATCACAATTTTTTTTAATAATTTTCGACCAACCAGTGTCGACCACATACACTCCCGTCGACAACGAGGTATCGACGGGAGTGTATGTGGTCGACACTGGTTGGTCGAAAATTATTAAAAATAAAAAATAAATTCATTTTCGACTACGTAATGTCGATCAAATACACCCTCGTCGACAACAATTTGCCGATGAGAGTGTATTTAATCCACATTATATAGTCGAAAATGAAAAAAAAAATAAAAAAAAATTAGGGTTTTCTGCATTTTTGCAGAAAACCCTAACATTGGAATTGGGAGTTGGGCAAATCTGGGCTGGGTGTGGGTCGGCGTCGGAGAGGGGGTGGGGAGGGGGCGGCCGCAATCTTTTTTTTTTTTTTTTTTTACAGATGGGAGGAGGGGGAGGGAGGAAGGGGGCAAACCTGGGGGTCGCGTCGGCGTTGGACGGGAGGGGGATGGGGCAAAGGAAAAAAGAAAAAAAAAATTACCTGTGATGGGGACGGTGGCGGAGGCCGCGGTAGATGGGGGCGATGGCGGAGATCGCGGCGGATGTGGCGGTGGCGGGGGAGGGGGGCACGATGATGGGAGAGAAAACGAAAAAAAAAAGGTGGGGGGAGGGGGGCGATGGGCTGCGGCGGCTCGGGCGAGGGCTACGGCCGGCGTCGGATGGACGGAGAGGGGGAGGTCGTCGCGGCCTAGGGACGGGGAGCCCGGCCGGCGGCCGCGACGGAGAGCGAGGAGGGGTGCATGGCCGCGACGAGAGGGAGAGGGAGGAGGAAAAATACAGAAAAAAAAAAGAAGGGGAGAGGGTGGGTGGGGGTGGGCGGCGGCGACGGGGGGTGGGGTGGGCGGCGGCGACGGGGGTGGGGTGGGCGGCGGCGACGGGGGGTGGGGTGGGTGGGGGTGGGCGACTGTTGAGGAAATGGGGAGGAGGAGGTGGGTTGGGGAAATGGGGAGGAAGAAGAGGAAGGGTGGGGTGTGTGTAGTAATATATATGTTATGAGAGGAGGGGTATTTATGACATTTGAAGGGGGTATGACCTAAATTTGGGGAGTGTATAAATCGGGGGATTGATGGGGGAGTGCATCAAACTGAAATGGAGGTGCATATAGTCAGACCCTTTTTCATATATATTGAGAGATTTTTCTTTAGGGTGCCATGAGTGAATAATACTCCGTACATTACTTACACACGAACAAGGCAGGGAGTACTTGAATTGATAAAAATATCATATTATGAATTTTAGCAGGTATAGATGAATATTGATGATAAAGAGTCAATTCTCGTTACATTGTGTAATTATATCATGAAATATTAATTTTAATTGAAATTTGATACTAAATTTTAACTAAAATGTGTAAGTTACAAAACGGAATAATATTATTTTATATAAATAATCACAAATAAATAAAATGTGCACTAACATTGACTAAAATAATTTGTCTTCTACAAAACACAAATTCAAGTTTTAACATGCATAAATCATAAGCATATAGTATTCAAATACTTCAAACAAAGTTTCTTAAATTTAGTTAATGTGGACGGCATGCACATGCGGTGGTCCTTAGAGTAGCAGAAGAGTGTGACTCTTGTGTACCATCCATATATATTAAAATATGGAAATTAAGATATTACCTAACAATCTATATTATGGAAGAATTGTTAGGCGAGTGGTAAAAAGTTAGTAATTGCTAGCTGTTGAGGTACCCAGTCGAATTCTCATGCCATTTTGTTTTGCAGTTTTATTTTATTATATTTTGGATTTAATTTTTATTTGCAGTTTTATTTTATTATATTTTGGATTTAATTTTTTATTGTTTTATTTTATTTTTTATTTGTAGTTTTATTATTAATTTTACAACTTTAATTTTTGGATTTAATCTTTATTTGCAGTTTTATTTTAGTTTGGATTTAATTTTTCGGGTCCACTCAAAATTTTGTTTCATTTAATTATTTTTTTCATCTAAACATTCAATTTTTTTTAATCATTAAAATCTATTTTAGTTGCTATGAACATTGCCCTTTGGTTTATATGTGTTGATATTTGTTGATATGTATTATGATAGTATTAGTTTAAAAGGACAATAATTTATTTATTTGTAAACTAATATTATACTATATATGAATTAATACTATATCGTATATGAAATAATACTATATTGTACAAAAACTAAAACACTATTGTATGTGAATTAACAAACTAGACAAAGTAAAACTATATAGTATATGAACTAATACTATACAATATATGAACCAATACTATACTATATTTAAACTAATACTATACTAGAAATTGAAGAAACGTATGATAAACTCAAAGTTGTTCACTCATGCAGTCATATGAAAAGCTTGATTTGATAAAATAAAGTCAATTATATTAAATAAATTATCATAAAATATTAAACATAACATCAATGTATATTTACTCATAACAAACATGTACTAAAAAAATACATAACAGAAAGTTCACCACCAAATTGAACATATTCTTTACAATATTGATTTTGTTTTCAACAAACAAATATTGAAATTCAATTACAAAATGTCTAAATACAAATGTTATACTGGGGAGCTCCTCACAATCAGATCAATACATTATATCAATATTTCATACTTTTATCAACGTTCTTCTAAAAAAAATTGAAAAAAAAAACTAATTTAATTTAATATTTTTTGTATTTTTTTCCTGAAATTTTGGTCATTTTAAAAAAAAAAACTTAATTTTTTTTTTATTTTTAAGATTATTTTTTGTAGTAGTAATTTTTACCGATAATTTAAAAATAGTATAATATGTGTGATTTATTGGTGACTCAGTTGTGATTTATTGGTGACTCAAGGGTGGGTATACAATTATAATTTTAGTGAGTTATAATTTAATTGATAAAAGAGAAATATATTTTTTACATGTAATTTCATTTAAAATATTTGAGGGTGAACTCATAAATAAAGAGGGGGCAAATAACTGGGGCTTATCTGAAAATTTAGCCCATAGCCCATGGTCCATGATTATTATCCAACCTATTTAAAAAATTGGATCAAGTTACATGTATGTAACTAGTATACACAAGTATTTGCATATTCGAAAAATTGAAAAATGCGGCTATTATGTTCCTGTTGCGAGCTTGCGCTACGGTTTTACACTTTTATATTAATTATAATATTAAAAAAATGACGGGCCAGTCCGCCCTACCGAAGCCCACGACCCAAATAGCCTTCTGGCGGGCTTGAAAATCTTGATCCAGTCAACTATTTTTAGGGGTGGGTTGGCCCAACGGGCCTAACCCATTTTGGCGGCTCTAGACTCAAGTCTTCATTAATTCTTGTGAATGGGCTGATATTGAGTTACTCCCTCCATCTCAATTAGACATGCTTGTTTCCTTTTTATGGATATCTCATTTAAATAGACATGTTTCTATATAGAGTAATATTTTTTAAATTTATTTATTAATATAATCCTATACATTAATTACAATAAAAAATATATCATTCATATTAAATAGGATTATAATAAATATTTTACTTGTCTAATGTTTTTTTCTAATTTTTTTTTTTAATTTTTGTAACGAGTCTATTTTTAATTGGGATGAGGAAGTAATATTATTACACTAGCTGCACTACTGCCGGCCCAATCTTCAATTAAAAGCCCAACTGAATTTTCTCCACACATCTAAACATTGGTACAATACCATTTTTGTTGCAAAAACACCTAAAATAAACAATAAATTCCAGAAGTGAAGAATTTTGCATTCAAAACATATATATGTAGAAAAATAACCAATGGCTAAATGCATGCATTAAAAATAAGACCTGTCAAGCCGGCTGTCAAAATTTCAATCCAACTCAAAAATGGAACTCGACGGATCAAAAAAAAATTTTTTAACAAAAATATTTATTAAATTCATTTAAAAAAATTAAAGATTTTTTTATATTTATTAAAATTATATATATTAGTTAAAATACTAAATAATATTTTAAAATGTCTGAAAATAAATTATGAATAATATTTAATATACTAATTTTTTTAAATCTAAAAAATTATAATATGAAAATAATAATAATCTAAATAAATTTATTCATAATTAGAAAAATTAATTTACTTACGTAATTAATTATTATTTTTGGTCCCTACAAACCCTGCTATATTTAGTTAACGACCACGTGACCCACACAATTAGGGGTGATCACGGTGCGGTTTGGCGATTTTTTTGACAAAAATCAAATTGCCTTGCTACTTGCGGTTCGGTTTAGTATACAATTCTAAACCGCGGTTTATTTCGTAAAAATGAACAAGCGGTTTTAAACGGTTACGGTCGGTTTCGGACGGTTTGGCGGTTTATATAATAGTATATCATACAATTACAAACGAAAAATTGAAATTATACAAACTTAATATTAATGTCAAATGACCATTAAAATTCTCAAGATTTAACTAAAACTAAAAAATGTTAAATGCATTACAAAATAAATGTCTTAATATTATAAAAAATATATTACTCCAATATTAGTATGCGTGTCGTAGTGAAATTAGAATACATTATATATGATCAATTAATTTTTATTTATTTTTTTGGAACAACCAAATTTTTTATTATTAATAGGGTATAATTATAAGATATACCCCCACAAAAGTTATAATCTCTCACAGAAAAGCAAAGAAACAGAGAATGCAATTGAAAATGGAATATGGCCTCTATTTGATACAAAGTACTGGTTCCCTTCCGTATCAATTAACTTTTATATATTAAAAAAAATATAATTATTAATATTAATGGTCTAATATATAATACTAATTTTTTTTATATATAATTATTTATTAAATTAACGGTGCGGTCGGTGCGGTTAATCACCTAACATTTAAATTGCACCGTTATAGCGGTGCGGTTTCATATAATTATTTTAACCGCGGTTTAAAGCGGTTTTTTAAACTAACGGTGCGGTGCGGTGCAGTTCGGTCGGTTTTGGCGGTTTTTAAAATTTTATGATCACCCCTACACACAATGCAAACCCTTCTACATTTAGTTGAGAATTTTTGAAAATTTAAAATATTTGTAATTTTTTTTTTAGTTTATTTAAAATATTAATATATAAATAAGGTTTTATTGAGAGTTTTTGGTAGCTTTAATATTTTTTTTTTTTCATTTGAGAGTTTCAATATTTTAAAGATAAATTTGTTTTTTTTTAATTACCTTAAAATAAATAACTATTTTTTTAAAATACTTATTTTGTTAATATAGGTTTTTTTTTTCCTAGGGTAAGTTACAAATTTTTCTAATAATTAATTAGGTAAGTTAATAGATTTTTTTCTAATTATGAATGAATTTATTTAGTTTATTATTTTTTTTCATATTATAATTTTTCAGATTAAAAAAAATAGTATTTTAAATATTATTCATAACTTATTTTCAGGAATTTTATATCATTTATTATTTTAAATAATATTTATAATTTACAGCAGTTGAATAACAGCGGTTATTTTTAAAATCGCTGTTAAAACTTCAAAAACAGCTGTCATATGCATCTTTTTCAGAACCGCTGTACCGCTGTCATAGGTTCCATTTGTGCGCTGATAGACAGCGATTTTTCGTAACTGCTGTGATATGTTTTTGTTATGCGCTGTAATTGCTTCTCTTATGGAATATAATCAAATTAATCTTTAAAAATAATTAAATAAAAAAAAATATGATAATTTTTTTTAATTACTGATTTTTTTTATTAAATACAATTAAATTCTAAAAAATAAATATATTAAAAAAATCAATTAAAAAAATCTTGTAATTAATCTTCAAAATTGTATTTGATTATTTCATATTTTTAAGATTTTATTGATTTATAAAGAATTTTATTTTTAATTTAATTATTTTTTAAGTTTTATCAATTAAGAAATATATAATGATTAACAAAATATACGATTTTGATTAAACAACGATATAAGTTTAAAAATATTTGTTCCTATATATTACTATATTATTAATAAAAAAATCAAGAAAATCTATAAAATATGAGGTCCTATATATTATATTATTATTAAACAAATTAAGAAAATCTAATATTTCTTCTTGTCTCCCCCAAGCGCCCCTCATTCTGTGAGAGGGGTCGCCGTCTAAGACACATTTTTCGCCTGCATTGCACCAACCGTTGTCCGTCGTCGCACGGTAAGGAGAAATAAATTGATCATTCATTGCTTCTTTTTTTTTTGTTGGTGTGGAAATTGATTGTTAGATTTCATGAAATCAATGAGTAGTTCTAAAATGTTAGACAAATTAAAGAATCATGGCAGTTCATAAACAAATAAAAAGGAAGATGTAGAAAGATATATATTTGCTCCATTTAATGGTATCTTAGAAAAAAAAAAGGTTGACTCCATTGGTAAGTACAAGACTTTCAACCTATATCCTTAATTTACCATACCATAAAAAGAAAAAGAAATTATTTTGATTAAATTAATAAAAAAAATTATTTGAGATAAATATTTAGAAAAAAGAGAAAAACATATAACGGTAAATATTTATCCCATATATAGCAGTTAAAATTAATATATATGATCCATTAATAAAAATAAAATAATGAATTTTATTTAAGATAAATATTTATAAATCAATAAAAAATATCAATCATTTTTTTTTTATTGATTTTGCTATAAAAGATTGAAACATAGAATTATAATCTGAATAAGTTTTAAAATAATTCATATTTAATTATTATATGCTTATAAAATAAATTTGATATTTTAATTATTATATGGTTATAAAATAAATTTGATATTTATTTAAAATAATTTCTAGGTTTTATTATTCTCATATAAATATAAAATTTTATTGGTGTTTTGAATTACAATTATATATATTATATTATATATATCATAAATTTAATTAGTTATTTAATCAATGTTATCAAGTAGATATTACTCGCTTCGTCCACGAAAAGTAGTCCCATTTGCCCTATATTTCCACAAAATGTAGTCACATGCCCTTTTTTAAAACTATCACCTTTCAACCATCACTTAATTACTCAAATTGTCATCAACTTTATTCACAAACAATCACTTTATTCAAAATGGACCCCACAATACCCTACAATACCCTTACTTTATCTACCTTCCTCTTAAAACATGTGCCCCATCCCCATGTCCCTACTTTTCATGGATGTAGGGAGTATATTATATATAACCGTCCCACCACCCTGTATATGTTAAGTGAAAGTGTGCAGTTAATTAAAATCTAAATTTTAGCGTCGTACATTTTGACCATGGAACAAGAATGCCTTGTGCACGTAATCTCTCGCGTCTCTGCCTCACTCGCGTGCGCACATTCCATATACTCCGACCAAGAAGAATGTCAATGCCTCTTGTACATGCCCGCGCACATTCCATATACTCCGACCAAGAAGAATGCCAATGCCTCTTGTACATGCCCGCGTGTGCACATCGCATATTTCATATACTCTAGCCGCACAGTTGTTCCCTTCTTCATTCCACATACTTCAGCCGCTCACAACGGCCCCGCATTGTTCCCTTCTTCACCTCGTCGCAATATGTTGTACAGTCCGTCGTAGCCCTCGCCCTCATTATCTTCTTCTCCACCCGAAAGTTCTTTCACTACTCTCCAGGTCTCTCTCTCACTCCTTTTTTTTTTTTTTTTTGTTATAGATTTTAAGAATAACAGCTTGTTTCAATATCATGTTGATTTTTTTGCTTATGTTACATCTAACAATATTAGTTATAATGCTTTAGGGGGTGTAATCAATTGAGATTCTGTTGGATTTTTTTGGACTTTTAAAATCTGGGGGTATTCAATCCGAATTTTTAAAAGTCTTTCAAAATTTTGAGGTATTCAATACGGATTTTAAAAAGTCTTTAGAAATCTTCAGGTATTCAACAATCTATGGATTTTAATACTCTATGGATTTCGTTGGATTCTCTTTCAAAAATATAAATAAATTTCACTATTCAAAATCTCTTCTTAAAAGTAGAGATTTCAACGGACTGGGAAGAAAAAAAAAACTTTGTTAATTATGTTTTTCGATAAGCATCACAGCTCCACCATTATTATCGTGAAAAAGATTACATCTCTATATTTTAAAATTATGTTCTTTCTTTAAAAGTTATAGTATATCAGACACCATTAGGTTAGCAATAATATTTAATCGACGACAATTCCCCATTACGTTGTGTTCGATATCATCTAAAAGATTTTGGTGGTGGTCAAGGTCGTCACTTCATAAATGATTTTGGTGGTCAAGGTCGTCATCCCGGCAATTATTCAATTGAATTTTTGGTATTTTCAAATTGCAATTCACAAGTTCCCATTTCAAACACAAGTGTGCTGGATTACATAACTTTTTTCGGAAAGAAGGTATGAATTTCTAGTCGAATATAAAGAAGATCAAGATTTCACCCTGAAAAATGAAGCCGAGTATAACATGATGAAAATGAAGATGAGAATAATAATGATGAATAATAATTTTTTTTAACTAGGTTTTAGGGGCGTAGTTTATGAAAATCCATGTAAATCAATAAAAAAAATGTGTATTTCAGAATCCTGTCAAATCTATAAAAATACATTTAAATCAATAAAAAATCTATAAAAATACATTTAAATCAATAAAAAAGTCAGTCAAACTCTACATAGAGTCTATGGATTTTTTCTAAATCCACTGACTTTTTAAAGTAAAAAAAAATCCTACATAATCTCAATTGAATACATCCCCTTATTATATATATATATATATATATATATATTTTGTTGGATGAAATGGAATTACATTTTTTTTATATGAAATCTGTTATATGTCTCATTCATATAGAATCATATGTTGAAATCACAATTCAAGATTGAATTGGTCATAGTGGACAATAAATCCAATTAAAGAAAATATATGTTCTGGAATTAAAATTATTCTGTTATAATTTGTTCTAATTATTTATGTCATAGTACCCAGATGAATATTTATATGAATTTTCATTAATGGAAATAACTTTAAAGAAATTAATAAATCCTATATGTTATCTAAAAGTTCTATTTTTTAATTATTCAATCAATGCCTAAAAAAGTCATGGGCTTGTGCTTATCCATATATTATATTCTTTGTGATGAATAGGTTTGTGACACCTCGTAAAAAGGTAAAAAGATCCATATATTATATTCTTTGTGATGAATAGGTTTGTGACACCTCGTAAAAAGGTAAAAAGATTAAGGTATATCATTAGGGTTGGTCTGCTATGGACTCGAGTGCATGTTGTGCACCCTAGTTCATGTTGCACTTTTCAATTTACTGACTTACACTTTTTGGTAAATGGTGTTGCACTTTTTAATTATTAAACTGTATAATAATATTTTTAATAATAATTAAAAAATGCAACACCATTTATCAAAAAGTGTAAGTCAGTAAAACTGAAAAGTGCACATGGACTAGGGTACACAGCATGCACTTGAGTGCATACTAGACTTTACCATATCATTATGACTATAAGAATGGGCAGCCTGTAGAGAATAATGGTGAGATTACATATCCAACTTGACACCTTCTTCCAAAGGAAGACAAGATTAATATATGGATAAGAGAATAATGGTGAGATTACATATCCAACTTGGCACCTTCTTCCAAAGGAAGACAAGATTAATATATGGAACGTTGTGCTTGTAAGTACATTAACATCCTCTTATGAACTTTATTTACTTTTTTTTTTGTTGGTCTGCTATGCACTCGAGTGCATGTTGTGCACTTTAGCCCATGTTTCACTTTTCAGTTGTACTGACTTGCACTTTTTCATGACTTACACTTTTTAGTAAAATGGTGTTGCACTTTTCCATTATTAAATTGTATAATAATATTTTTATTTATAGTGACTTACACTTTTTAGTAATATTATGTTGCACTTTTCAGTTTAATAACTTGCACTTTTTAATAATATTGTGTTGCACTTTTCAGTAAAAAAATTTGTTGCACTTTTCAGTTATATTGACTTACACTTTTCATTAATATTGTGATGCTCTTTTCAGTAATACCAGACTTGCACATTTCAGAAATATTGTATTTCACTTTTAGTTATACTAACTTATACTTTTAGGGCTTGTTTGGTTTGCTAGATATGATACATATATTATGATAGGATAGATATATTAAGATAGGATTTAGTGGGACAATTTGAAAAATTGATTTAAAATTCATGTTTGGATTGATGGATTAAAGTTTAAAGTTTATATGATAATTTATAATCAAGTTGTTTGGATTGTGGGATAAAATTGAAAAATATTATTATACAGTTTAATAATTGAAAAATGCAATATCATTTTACCAAAAAGAGTAAATTATGAAAAATTGTAAGTCAATACAACTGAAAAGTGCAACATCGACTAGAGTGCACATGCACTCAAGTGTATACTAGACTAAACCTTTTTTTTAGTATCTTATATATGCTTATTATATATACTTTTAGTTGGCATTTAATGTTGACCATAAAAAGAAGAAAGGGTGTTTGATGTCAGCGGGATCCAAGTGGAGGAACTTCAAAAATTATCTCACGAGAGAGTTTGTCTACAAAAGAGTCGAGGGTGTTTGATGTCAGCGGGATCAAGTGGAGGAACTTCAAAAATTATCTCACGAGAGAGTTTGTTTACAAAAGAGTCGAGTTGACATACGAATTAATGATCTTGATTGGAGAGACATTTTCATAATTCGACTGTCAACTAAATTCAAGGTAAGATTCTTGTATTGTACATAAGAATAATATTTATAATTAACATCACTCATATATCTACTTTCATTTTTTTTACTTTAGGAGCTGAGCAGCAAAGCGTTATACTGCGGAGAATGTAAGTAATTACAACCATCATTTTCATTTTTATTATATGCTAATTACACTCATCATTTTTAATGATTGATGATCTCTTCATTAAGGAATCATTAATGACCGGAGATAACGACATTGATAGAGCCACTATTTAACTTGAAATTGGGTTGAAGAACATAACAATAAAGATGGAGAGTTTAACGGGGTTGATCTGAAAGCTCAAATTGACGAAGAAGTACAGTATGCGTGCAACCATACATGCTTTGGGAGGGATTGCTAATTAATGAATTTATTGTAATAGTCTAGTTGAATTTATATATATACATAAATGTTTTTAGATTTTGTATTTTATTTTTATTAATTTAGCAAATGAAAATTTCATTACTTTTTTTTAAAATATTGGATATATACAACAACGGCTAATAATCGTTGTTATAGCTAATACAACTGTTGTTATAGAGCAAGTACAACAACGGTTGTTAATAAATAACAGAGGTTAGGTTGTGTTTATCGGTGCAGTGATGCCCTGGGCGTCAACAAGCAGAAAAAAAAAAAAGGAAAATTGATTTTATTTTGATGACCATGGTTGTTCAACAACCAGGAACAACCGAGTGTGTGTGAGTGTGTGGGGCCATGTGGGGGTAATGTTTTATCCCCAAAAAATTCAAATATGCCACTTGTCAAAATTTTACTCGTCGGTTATATTTTATTTAGATAATTTTTTATTTTCACTTATCTACTTAATTAAAAAAAAAAACTAAAATTCATAAAATTAAATTCTCTATAAATATAGACCAATCTTAATATATTTTGGATCACAATTTCATACACTCCCTTTTCTCTTCTAAATTGTTTTAATTATCTTTTTTCTCTTTTAGATTGTTTTAATTATCTTTTTTGTCTTCTAACATGGATCCAAATGATCCCAATTATCATCATGACTTTCAAAACCAGTCAAGTTCACAAAATTTTCAATCGTTTTTTAATATTGATAATTCCCAATTTTCTCAATATTATCGAAATTCTCAATTTTCTCCGAATTTGAACCAAGTTCCTATCTATGGTAATTTTTTATTATAGTTATGAATTTTTTAATATTAAATAACGGTATATATTTTTTAAATATTGTGAAAATATTATAAAGAATTAATAATAGATATAATTATTATATTATAAAAGAAATAATTTATTAAATGTTGGTTGTGGTGGTTATGGATAAAGTGTGAAAAAAGATAAATTTGGGTTGTGGTGTAAAATGGGTAGGTGGAGGAGTGAGAAATGAATTTTATATTTGATGACTTGGTCATGACCGGGCATGGATAATCATGGTCTTAAAAACCACTGTAGAAATTCAAAACATAAGCGTTTAAAAACCGTTGTAGTAATATCAAACAACAGCGGTTAAAAACCGTTGTAGTAAATTCAAACAACAGCGGTTCATAACCGCTGTCATAACTAATAAAACCTCTGTCGTAAATATTGTAAGGGGTTCAAACCGAGCACATACCACATCGGTTTTGATGGAATAACAACGGTTAATAACCGTTGTCTATCAGCGCCCCCTTTTTACAGCCCTTATTACCACAGCGGTTACTGATTCCAATTTACAACGATTTTTAACCGCTGTCTATCAGCTTATTTGGCATAGTGATACTTTCTCCGTGCATTTATATAATTTCCATTTGGTGTTGAACACAAATTTAGCAATATTGATTGTTTATGTAAAAAGGAAAGTGAGAATTATAAAATTATACACAGAGAGTATATATATACATATAATAATGTACTCCCTCCTTCAGAAACTTTCACACCTATTTTTTCGGTCCTTTAGAAACTCCACCCATACAATATCTAAAATATTAGATTTAATGTCATTATTTTTATGGTACATACATACACACAAGTCAACTCACTTATTTATTTTTTTATAAAATTATATCTCAAAATTCTATTTATTATAATATTTTTTAAAAAGGGGGTGAACCAGTAAGTATGAAAGTTAATTCGGGACGGAGGGAGTAATATATTATCAAAAAAAAAAAAAGTAAAATCCTAATTAGGTAAGTTAATTGATTTTTTCAATTATGAATGAATTTATGTAGATTATTATTATTTTCATATTATAATTTTTTTTTTAATATTATGAACTAATATTTATAATACAAAAAAAAGTAAAAAAAAATTTGTGGGACCAAGTGTGCACGCGTTAAACCCTTCGTTAACTTTTAACAGAAGTTGGGATCAGGTTTGCAATAAATTTTTGTATAGGACCAAATATGCATAAAAAATATCTAGTGGAACCAACTCTAAAACGCAGTGGTCAAATCCCAACCAACCCATGGTTGGTGGGACCAAATATGCAATTAACTCAATACATTACTTATACACGAACAAGGCAGGGAGTAGTTGAATTGATAAAAATATCATATTATGAATTTCAGTAGGTATAGATGAATATTGATGATAAAGAGTCAATTCTCTTTACATTGTGTAATTATATCATGAAATATTAACTTTAATTGAAATTTAATACTAAATTTTAACTAAAATGTGTAAGTTACAAAACGGAACAATATTATTTTATATATTATTTTATATAAACAATCACAAATAAATAAAACGTGCACTAACATTGACTAAAATGTAACACTAAAAGAGTGTTTGATAATGAAAATAAACCCTAAAGAAGGGCCAAATATAGACAAATGTCGGGTTTGATATGTGGAAGTGTGTTAAAGTTCGGCCTTGAATAGAGCAAATGAGTCTAAATAAGAAACAACCATTATTCAAGGCTTTCAATGTAGCGCTTTGAATAAATAATTTAGCCCCTCCCCCCCAAAAGAGTTGTACAAGGGAAATTTGTGTTTTTGACTGATTACTATATTGCCTCTCCACCTACTTCTCTTACTCCATCTTCCAGCCCTAATTTCATTCTCATACTCCATTTTCGTCTTCCTCTGGCGATTTTCACACTGCGTCTCACTCGACCTTCATCGCAAGCTTCTCACGTTCGTCTATTTTCAGACTAACATTTGACGAACTCATAGCCGTCTTTCTTTTCATTTTTTGCTACATTTTTTAGTATTTGAAAGTTTGTTCTGGCCTACCAACATCGCATTGTTTTTTTCTTGAATATAGCGAGATGTTGGGACGAGACAAATTAAAGAGAAGAATAACATCAACATTTTGGGTGGGCATAGTTTGGAAAATCTGGAATTCAAGAATGTTGGGATATGAATCCTAAGACAAGTCCTAAATGATGAAAAGATAAGATGAAGTTTTGATAAGTCAAAAAGTAGACTTGAATATTTTCTAAGTGTTGACTGATCTAGTCTAGTTATGAAGTCGTCTTAAACAAGATCAGTAGAGTTCACAAGACAAGTACTAGTTCACAAGACAAGTACTAGTTCAAAAGACAAGTACTAGTTCATAAGATAAGTATTGTTTTGAAAGAAAAATTTAAGTTGTTTAAAAGACAAGTACATATTATAAGTACTTTGTATAATTGTTAGGTTTTATATTGAGCTATTCGAGTTGTATAGAAGCTCATGTTTCGTTTATATTCATTGTATAGTTTCTAAGGTGACTAAGCTGAATTATGAAGCTTAATATAATGTAATAGTCTTGTTAAGATTAGATTATAGGACTAGATAGGTTAGTGTTCTATGTTTCGAAATCTACGAAAGAAGACCTGCGCAAGACAAGTCAAGTTGGAGATAAGACAGGTGTGCAACAAGACAAGACAAGAAGACAGAAGTTAGTTACAAAAACGCGTATTGAAGATAAGGATTGAAGAGTTAGTTAAGGAATAACTAATTAACTGAAGAAACGCGTGGATGGATAAGAAGAAACAATTATAAGTTAGTTTTCAAGAAAAGGTAGTTACATAACATAAAGTTCTTGAAGTTGGAAGCTTATAAATACCCCATGGTATTTAACGATTCAAGACTACTGAGAAACTACTGTTACCAAGAGAATTGAAGCATTCATAAGAGATATTCGAAGGAAAACACTCTCAGAGTTGATATTCAGAAAGAAGCCAGAAGACAAGTGAAGAAACCAGAAGGCTACTACTGAATAGAGAAGTTTACTTTTACGTTTTTTGTTTCAAGTCGCTAGTTACTTGTATTTAGCTAGTTTTAGATCGAAGAAGCACTTGGAAGTGTTATCGATAAGATCGAAGTCTTATTTCTTGGGACTTAAAACCACAAGACTACTCGATTGGAAGAGTAATAAGAATTTCACGACTGGAGTTGTGAGAGTGGATGTAGACAAGTTGTCGAACCACTATAAAATCGTTGTGTGTTGATTTACTTTACTGTTTGTTTAATTGCTTAATTGGTTAATTGCTTATCTAAACAAGACAAGTAGAGTATTCATACAGAAGTTCGAATTACGAATATAAGTTGAGTATAAATTTGATTGGGCTCATTGTTACTTTGATTATTTCCGCATTACGTATTCTGATATATTGAAAGATTTTTAAAAGTCTATTCACCCCTCCCCTCTAGACTTTTACTAGCTTACTCAATATTATTAACTCAACTTGGGACCAACAAGTGGTATCAGAGCAGTAGTTTTCGAACTGCTGTTTCTTGATAACATTTAAAGACTTTGGGTGAAGTCTTGGTTCGTATTTGTTCTTATTCATATCACACTTTCTTGATATAATATATCTTGTTTTCTTGCTATTATCCTATCTGATCAAACTGCTAAATCATGTCTCTTGAGATAAGTGCTAACAAACTTCCCAAGTTCTCTGTTCAGGACTACGACTACTGGAAGTTGAGGATGGAAGCCATTATCAGTTCAACTCATGATCTGATGGTCTCCGTGATCAAAGAAGGACCAGTCGTTACCATGATCAAAAACACTGCTACACTGGACCCAACTAAAGCCGTTGGCGAGCTGATTGTTAAACCAAGGTCATAATTGACTTCTGAAGAAATGCGTCAAAACAATTTGGATAGTCTTGCTAAGAATTATATTTTACACACCTTGCCAAACGAGTATCTTGGCAAAGTGTTAAAATGTAAGACTGCCAAGCAAATGTGGGACAAATTAGCTGTTCTTTGTGAAGGCACTACGCTGATCAAAGAAAGCAAACTGTCCACAACTGTCCAAAGGTTTGAGACATTTAAGATGAAGTCAGGTGAATCAATTGATGAACTGGATACTCGATTTACTAAAATCATGAATGATCTTGAAGTACTAGGAAAGACTTATACTGAAAGAGAGATTAACCTGGGAATCTTGAAGGCTTTGGATGAAAGGTGGAAAATGGTCAAGATGATCATTAAATCCACACAAGATATTGATTCGTGGCCCTCAGAAACCATGTTCCAGACACTCAAGGCGCATGAGTTCGAATTAGATGAAGAAGAACCAATTGCCAGTAGTGATAGGGAGAAAGCCGTGTCGAAGAATGTTGTTTTTAAGTCTACTACGTCTAAGAGCTCTAGAGTAGACAGGTCCAAGCCTGCTAGCATAAGAGACGAGTTAGATAAGTCTGATCTAAGTCTGAAAGATCAGATGAACCTTATGGTTAGGAAGTTCGACAGGCTAAACAAGCGTTATGGTAGATATAAGAAGTTCTATAAAGACTATAGAGATTCTACTTCTAAGAACTCGTCTGAGACCAGACGAGACCGAAACTCGTCCGAAAGGAGAGACGAAGTCTCGAAAATTAACAGACGAGATAGAGAGTCTGACGATAGGAAGATTAAGCGTTCTGATAGACGAGATAAGAGAAGGGATAAGTCTCCTGATAAAAAGTCTACTAACGATCCTTTATGCTATAATTGTGAGAAACCAGGTCACTACATTTACGAATGTCCGGACCTGAGCACTGATGATACAACAGGGGTAAGAAGGCATTGATGGCTAATAATGACTCTGAAACGGATTCAGACGAGTTACCATCGTCTTCGTCTAGTTACCCGTCTGATCATGATGAAGCATTCATAGCTGATGATGGACTCTGCTGCATGGTTGTTGGGAATAAAATGAGATATGTTTTGATCAATACCAAAACCCCCTGAGACATGCCTAAGTCAAGATGATTATGTTCTAAGATTGTTAGAACATATAGAATAAGGCTAGATGAGGAGCAGATATGTTAGGCAGCTCTTAGTTGTATAGATGCACAATTTGAGGGGGAACTCATGCATTCAAGTCTATCAAGATCAAGTTCCCTCAAGGCTCAAATGTTCTGGAAACTTAAAGGCCAAGTATATTCAAATGCTCTGATCAGGAAAGTTGTCCAGAGGAGTTGTCTCTGCACAATCAAAACAAGAACAAATGTTCTGAAGCTTAAAGGCCAAGTATGCTGATCAGGAGAGTTGTCCAGAAGAGTTGTCTCAGCACAATTAAACCAGAACAAGAGTTCTGAAGCTTGAAAGCCAACTGTGCTGAAGAGATAAAGACAACTACACCCTAAAAGACTTCAATGAATCATGTTGAGATCACATCTAAATGAAGCAAAGGGAAAAGAGCCAAGTCATCTGAAGAGAGCAAGCCAACTATGCTGATAAGCAAGTATGCTGATAGTGATAAGCAGAGTTGTCCATTTGATAAGGAATGTTGTCCTATCATTGGATCAACCTTCAGAAGCCATGTCCAAGTCAAACATTGGGAAGAGTGCTGCAGAATGAAGACAAAGTCTTAACAGCCGTTTATTACCCAAATGAGGACATGTCACTATCAAGAATCTGTCTTCCAGGTTGAAGAACTCAAGGAAGACATTTATAGCAATTTGGGACTGCCTCTCCAACGGGCAAATCCTCAAATTTGTCTATAAATACAGAAGTGTGAAGGCCATTGATTCGGGTGGAATTTACACACTTTATAAGCACATGTGAAGCATATTTTGATGTGGATTTCATTGATTTATGCATGGAATATGATTGTTTACGCCGAAATGAGAGAAAGGTTGTGTTTTGTCGGTTTTGTAGGTAAAACGATGGAATTTAGAGCAAAACACATACCACAAGTGATCGGACCGAAAAGAGGAGCGCACCATTGGATCCGGCTCGAAAAATGGAGTGGAATAGGCGAAAGAATCGAGTCGATCGGAGGTCGGAAGCTCAAGATACAGAGGGACGAAGTTTGAGGACGAAAACGAAGGACGGAGCCAAAGTCAAAACTTTGGCCCGGCCGGGCCACATCACCCGCCCGGACGGGCGGTCGCGTGCAAAATCTGGGGCCAAAGACGAAGTTATGGCCCGGCCGGGCGGCATCACTCGCCCGACCGGGCGACCGAATGCCCAACTCACTTCCCCAACTTACGAAACTTTGGCCCGGCCGGGCGAACCGTCCCCTGTTTTTGTGTTGCTCGACCAAGACCTCTGCCCGGCCGGGCCACCCTATTTTCGGTGCCAAACGCGAAATTTCTCCAATTTTGAGGGACCAACTCGCAATTTTTCCATCAAAACCCTACGCCAACACTATAAATACCTCACTTCTTAAATTCAAAAGGATCTAACCCCTCTCTCAAGAATTCTTTCACATACTATCACACACTTGGAGGTTTTGGGCCATATCTTCTTCAATTCACCACCAATTCATGCAAGGAAGGAGCCATTAGCTTGGGAATTCAATTCCCCACCTCACCACAGTCTAAGCTTTCTCTTATTTTCAGTTTTTATTGCTTTGATCTTTGTTTTGATTGTAATTCAAACATGTGGGTGATTGGCTAGAACACTTTTGGTTCTAGGGCCTTGTACATACTTTTGATGATATCTATGGATTAATATTTGTTTAATTGGTGTTTGTGTGGCTTAATTATATTTGGATGCTTGGTGTTTGTTGCAAAACATGTCATTATGTGTACAATGGTGATGTGTTGATCATAGTTAGTTGAATTAGGTTGAGAAATCTAGTTTGATTAATTGATTGCAAGCATTTGACCTAATTTTATTGTGAGATTGAAAGATGATCAATGATTAGGAAGATGTGTGATGATCTTAGGGGCTTGATTGGGTCTTATTATGCAACTTAGGTAGAGATACTAGGTTGTGTAGTATTGCCTTTGAATTACTTGGATCGAAAGGACTTTTAATTCATTATATTGTGATCAATCTTATAGACAAAGCATGAACACCATTTGAATAGACATTTACCCATAGATGAATTCACTAGTAGTGCATGTGCTCTAGGACCTACCTTCTCTTAATTGAGTTACATCCATTTTTACTTCCGTCTCTTGATTCGTATGCTTTTTGATCGATTTTATCTTTGCTCTTTGTTGCTTATTCGTGACACTTGGTAGGTAATTTTAGAGTAAACCATCGCATTCAAACGATCGATCACGTCTATTTAGAATTCGACTAGCAAACTACCCTTTTACGCTTAGCCTTCTCGTGGGATCGACCTCGTGCTTATCACGCTACAATAGACGTCGTACACTTGCGGTTGTTTATTTAGTGTTGTATATCACGTGTATCAAGTTTATGGCGCCGTTGCCGGGGAGGTTTTATAAGCTCTAGAGTGTAGGCTAGGAGAGTTTTAGTTTAGACAATTTATTTGTTTTCTTTATTTGCAAAAATCCAAAAATATTCGTGTTTGTTATTTTGATCTTAATTGCAATTCTCACTCTCGTTTGCTCTTTTGATAGACATGGTTTATGATCACACGATCTAGGAGGAACCACCAAGAAGTGCTACCTTTAGATCCGGAGATTGAGGCCAATTGTCGAAGAAGGAACGCCGAAAGGAGAAGACTAGAGTTGGAAAGAATGAACCGAAGAGAGAATCCGGTTGAAGAAGAAGAGGAATTTGAGAATCATGGGGTCGAAGGAGTTGAGGAACCCAACGGGAATGGAGGTAACCGACCTCAAGGGGTACTAAGGGACAATTTTCGTCGGAGAGGTGAAGAGAATATTGGTATGGAGAGAAATAGAGAGCAAAGGGAGGAAAATGGGAATCAACGAGTATTGAGAGACCATTTCCGCCCTATCCCAAGGCCCTATGGAGGAGCGGGTCGGGAACCCGTTGATGCTCATAACTTTGAGCTCAAGCCGGCCCTAATCATGATGGTTCAAAACAACCAATTTGGAGGGTTGTCAAAGGAGGATCCTAACCTCCATTTATCTCAATTCCTAGAGATAAGTGGAACGGTTAAGATCAATCGTGTCCCTCAAGATTACATCCGTCTCCAATTGTTCCCATTCTCCCTCTGTGATCGTGCAAAGCAATGGTACATGTCCCTTGATCTAAGGACAATCGAAAATTGGGCCGATCTTGTAGACGCTTTCCTCATGAAGTACTTTCCTCCAAGAAAGACCATCAAGATAAGAGGAGAAATTTCTTCTTTCATGCAAGACGATGATGAGTCTTTAGCCGAGGCTTGGGAGCGTTTCAAGGATCTCATACGGAGTTGTCCTCAACATGGGTTCTCAAGAGACCAATTGATTTGCTATTTCTACAACGGGATGGACCATCGAACGAGAGGGATGGTGGATGCCTCGGCCGGTGGAGGTTCTTTGCTAGGAAAGACGACGGATGAAGGCTATGTGCTTCTAGAGGAGATGGCAAAGAACGGAAACCAATGGCCATCCGAGAGAAGGCAAGCCCGGAAAGTTGCTTCCACTAAGGAGTCGGATGATTTTGCTACTTTATCCAACAAAGTGGACAAGTTGACTTCGATGATGGCGGCTAAGTCATTAATGGGACCTAGTGATGATCAATATGAAGAGGCCCATTATATGAACAATCAAAGGGATCGTCATTTTCGAGAAAGAGGTTGGAATGAGAGGCAAAATCCTCCTAATCCGAATCAATATCATCCCGGATTGAGGCAACATGAGAACTTTTCCTATGCCAACACAAGGAATGCCATCATCCCACCTCCAAATTTCAATGTTAGAGATGGAGCTATTGTGGAGTCTTCGTCAAAACCATCATTGGAGGATATGTTTGGTGCATTCATGGGGGAAACCAAAAACTTCATGAGAGAGACTAGGGACAATGCAAACAAGACTTGGCAAAGACTTGAGGAACAAGGGGAAATGATAAAAAATGTGGCAAATAATGTGAAAGCCATAGAGAAGCAAGTGAGTCAACTTTCTAATGTCATCGGTAGTCAACACACTCCGGGGCAATTTCCTTCAAACACGGAGCTCAACCCCAAGGAACATTGCAAGGCTATAAAGCTAAGAAGTGGGACGAGCTACGATGGGCCAAAGATGCTACAAGAGGAGGAAATGGTAACGGCACCCGAGGATGTCGACAAAGAAGATGAACAAGAGAAAGAAAGGCAAGAGGAGATAGTGAGGGAAGAAGAGAAAGTAGAGGAGAAGAAGAGTGAGGAGGCAATACCTCCTCAAGACAAAGGCAAGAATGTGGTACCTCTTCCATATCCTCAAAGGTTGAAGAAAAAGGGCTTAGATAACAAATTTGCCAAGTTTGTGGAGATGTTCAAGAAGATCCACATCAACATCCCCTTTGCCGAAGCTTTAGAACAAATGCCCCATTATTCCAAGTTCTTGAAAGAAATCATGTCAAATAAGAGGAAAATGGTGGAGTATGAAACAGTTCACTTGACCGAGGAGTGTAGCTCAATCATTCAAGCAAAGCTACCTCAAAAGCTTAGAGACCCCGGATCCTTCACTTTACCATGTGTTATTGGAGATGGAGGTACATTTAAAGCTTTGTGTGATTTGGGAGCTAGTATCAATCTTATGCCTTTGTCCATATTCAAGTCACTTGGTTTGGGGAAACTTACACCAACCACGATGAGCCTTCAATTGGCGGATAGATCCATGACATATCCCTTGGGTATAGTAGAGGATGTGTTGGTTAAGATCGATAAGTTCATATTCCCGGTGGATTTTGTGGTGTTGGATATGGAAGAGGATAAGTATATTCCACTCATCTTGGTAAGGCCATTTTTGGCAACCGGTGGAGCTATCATTAATGTGAGGATAGGGGAATTGGAGCTTCAAGTGAACAACGAGAAAGTGTTGTTCAATATCTACAAGGCCATCAAGTTTAGAGATGACGAGGATGAGGTCTTTGAGTGCAACATGATCAATAATGTGCAAGCTTGTGTGGATATGCACATGGAAAAGAGCAACTCAAAGGATCCACTTGATTTTTGCATAAGAGAATCTCTTAACTCACTCTCTTCTATTCCTTTTGATTTCAATTTTGAAGAGCTTAATGATATAGAATTGTTTGAATATATGTCTTCTCTTGATGTTTTGAAGGAGCTTCCAATCAAAAAGGAGGAGAAATTCATGGAGATACAACAAGAAGCCAAGTTTGGGGGGTTTTTACTTGAAGAGTGTCAAAGATTTCCTCACAAAAATCTTGACACTTGGCCCTCATGTTACTCATTGGAAGCACCAAAGGAGGAAGCTAAGGAGAAACCAAAAGCTCAAGAGAAGGGGAGGAAGCTCGACTTGAAACCACTTCCGGAGCACTTGAGATATGCTTATCTTGAACAAGGTGACCTTTTTCCGGTTATTGTTTCTTCACACTTGCATGAGCTTGAGTTAGAAAAATTGCTTAGGGTGCTTAGAACTTATAAATCGGCCATTTGTAAGGATGGAACAACTTTTGTGGTGAACGGACAAAGAGTGAAGCATTACTTTGGAAACGAGCAACTTCGAATGGTGGAGTCACTTCGTTTGGATGAGGCTTGAAAGAAGAAGCAACCGTCCGCAATAGGACGTTAAAAATAGCGCTTCTTGGGAGGCAACCCAAGGTTTTATTGTTTTGTGTTTTTATTGCTTTAGTAGTGTTGATAGCTTAGTTTCTTTGTAGGTATGGATGAGGAGAATTGTGGATACCTTGTCTTGGAGAATGAAGAAGAAGCAAGGCCAACTTTGGAAAGAGAAAGCAAGTGATGCAATGGTGCTCTTTGAAGAGCATTAGATGTGCAAGGAGGGAGGTAACAACTTGTAGCCCCAAACTTAGAATTTTTACATAGTAAAATTCTAAGTTTGGGGGAGTTATTATTATTTTATTTTTTATTAGTTGTTACCCTTGCACCGGTTTGTCATTCTACTTGTGTCACATTTTGCACCGACGCACACTTGGCTTTCACATGCTTAGATTGTTTAAGTTGGTTTTGATCATATATTGGGTAGTGGACATTTGGTGAAATGTGAGCATGAATAGTCATTGGAATCCATTGTTGAGTAGTTGTGGTGATGTTTATTTGCTTTGAATGTAAACATGATTGATGTTGGATATAGTATCATGATTGTGTTCATATTTGTGATCTTTGATAGCATGGATGCATGATGTGTTGTTGTTTGGGTACATTTGATGAATGTGAAAGTCCTATTGAATAAATCGGTGAGAATTGATCCTTAAATCGAGCATGTAATCCGGTTTAGTTCATTTGAGAGTGGACTAGGTTATTGCTAGTGATCCTAGAACTTGCCCAAGTTCTTGTTTGAAAGCATGATTGTGTGAAATAATGTGATGTGATATAGGCCATCTTGTTCTAAAAAGAGTCACTTAGCCAAAATTTCCCAAAAACCGAAGTAATTTTCCGTAGTTAACCCCTTGAGCCTAATTCCTTATTTTCTTGGCAAACTACAATGTTAACCACTTGGCCTTTTTGAGCCTTTTGATTCCTATATCTAGTGGGGGATAAAAGACAAAGTGGAAAACATGTGCTTGAATGAATATCTTTGGTGAAAAGAAAAGTTGGAGAAGTTGAAAGAAGAAAAAGAGAAAGATGGAAAGAAAATCAAGGAAAGGAAAAGAGGGACAAAGAGCCCCAAAAGCTTGAAAAGAAAAATGGTTCAAAAGATGAGGTGATGAATGCTTGAAAAAGAAAGGAAAAAGAAAAGTGAGGATAGAGTTTGTAAAATTTGAAAGTGAAAGCACAAATTGTACAAAAGCAAGCTTTGTCCTCCACTAGAAGAGTCACAATTCCCAAATTCATCCTACCTTGTCCAAAGAGCAAATGTTACATCCTTGATTAAGTCCTATTGATCACATTGTTGAGCATTTGAGTGTGTGTAGAAAGTAGAAGTTGGGCAAGCATATGGTGATTGCATAGCACGACTTGGTTGATGAGTGCATTAATATCCTTAATTTGTTTGTGTGTTTGAGAGAAACACTCCATCATGTGAGTAGAGGACTTGAGCATTTGAATTATGTTTCCCATCACAATGTGTTGTGTAATTGTGCACTCTTTGATTTATAAATGTGGAGTGCAATAGTGAGCCTATGACCTTCATTGAGAAATGCACTTTGAGAAAGAGACATCATTACATCTTACTTTACATGTGTGATTTGCATTGAGTATTCCATTGTGATCATTCTACCCTCATTGCTTTAAGTGCTTAGTTGTTTGAGGACAAACAACATTTTAAGTTTGGGGGGGTTTGATTCGGGTGGAATTTACACACTTTATAAGCACATGTGAAACATATTTTGATGTGGATTTCATTGATTTATGCATGGAATATGATTGTTTACGCCGAAATGAGAGAAAGGTTGTATTTTGTCGGTTTTGTAGGTAAAACGATGGAATTTAGAGCAAAACACATACCACAAGTGATCGGACCGAAAAGAGGAGCGCACCATTGGATCCGGCTCGAAAAATGGAGTGGAATAGGCGAAAGAATCGAGTCGATCGGAGATCGGAAGCTCAAGATACGGAGGGACGAAGTTTGAGGACGAAAACGAAGGACGGAGCCAAAGTGGAAACTTTGGCCCAGCCGGGCCACATCACCCGCCCGGCCGGGCGGCCGAGCATGAATTTATTGGCCGAATACGAAGTTTTGGCCCGGCCGGGTGGCATCACTGGCCCGGCCGGGCGGTCGCGTGCAAAATCTGGGGCCAAAGACGAAGTTATGGCCCGGCCGGGCGGCATCACTCGCCCGACTTGGCGGCCGAATGCCCAACTCACTTCCCCAACTTACGAAACTTTGCCCGGCCGGGCCACATCACCCGCCCGGCCGGGCGAACCGTCCCCTGTTTTTGTGTTGCTCGACCAAGACCTCCGCCCGGCCGGGCCACCCTATTTTCGGTGCCAAACGAGAAATTTCTCCAATTTTGAGGGACCAACTCGCAATTTTTCCATCCAAACCCTACCCCAACACTATAAATACCTCACTTCTTAAATTCAAAAGGATCTAACCCCTCTCTCAAGAATTCTTTCACATACTATCACACACTTGGAGGTTTTGGGCCATATCTTCTTCAATTCACCACCAATTCATGCAAGGAAGGAGCCATTAGCTTGGGAATTCAATTCCCCACCTCACCACAGTCTAAGCTTTCTCTTATTTTCAGTTTTTATTGCTTTGATCTTTGTTTTGATTGTAATTCAAACATGTGGGTGATTGGCTAGAACACTTTTGGTTCTAGGGCCTTGTACATACTTTTGATGATATCTATGGATTAATATTTGTTTAATTGGTGTTTGTGTGGCTTAATTATATTTGGATGCTTGGTGTTTGTTGCAAAACATGTCATTATGTGTACAATGGTGATGTGTTGATCATAGTTAGTTGAATTAGGTTGAGAAATCTAGTTTGATTAATTGATTGCAAGCATTTGACCTAATTTTATTGTGAGATTGAAAGATGATCAATGATTAGGAAGATGTGTGATGATCTTAGGGGCTTGATTGGGTCTTATTATGCAACTTAGGTAGAGATACTAGGTTGTGTAGTATTGCCTTTGAATTACTTGGATCGAAAGGACTTTTAATTCATTATGTTGTGATCAATCTTATAGACAAAGCATGAACACCATTTGAATAGACATTTACCCATAGATGAATTCACTAGTAGTGCATGTGCTCTAGGACCTACCTTCTCTTAATTGAGTTACATCCATTTTTACTTCCGTCTCTTGATTCGTATGCTTTTTGATCGACTTTATCTTTGCTCTTTGTTGCTTATTCGTGACACTTGGTAGGTAATTTTAGAGTAAACCATCGCATTCAAACGATCGATCACGTCTATTTAGAATTCGACTAGCAAACTACCCTTTTAAGCTTAGCCTTCTCGTGGGATCGACCTCGTGCTTATCACGCTACAATAGACGCCGTACACTTGCGGTTGTTTATTTAGTGTTGTATATCACGTGTATCAGCCATTTTGAAGCATCCATTCTACATCCAACTGAACAACTACTCTGAAGCTTCAAAGTTCTCAAAAGACATTTTTAGTCTTGAAACACTTCTTCTAAGCTGAACTTCATTGTATATCCATACAAAGCTTAGAGAGATATCCTATCCTTATACACTGATCTTCATTATAAAGGATATCTCATTAGTTGGAACCTTACTTCAACCCTTACCCCTTTCAAGTGAGAAAGTGAGAAGGTTGTAGTAGTAGAAGTGGTAGGAGCTGACTGTTGAGAGAAGAACAGTTCAGTTCTGAGTTGAGAAGAGGGTACTAGGACTCTAGACATCCTAGGGATCAATTCACCAAGGAGTGGTGTTCTTGATCAAGTGCACCTTGGCACTATAAAACAAGTTAATTCCAAGAGTGAAGGAATTATCCTGTTAAATCAGGGAAAGTGGATGTAGGAGCTTGAGTCTCTGAACCACTATAAACTCTTGTGTTGATTTACTTTCAAAAGTACTTTCATACATTCAAAACTGCACACAAACTTATCTTTCAAAGAACATATATTCAAAGACTGTGCAAAACTGTATTGGACAAGTTCCTTGAAAACTGGACTGTATTGCTTAAAGTGATTTCAGAACTTAAAGGAGTTTAAACTAAAGGGCCAACCACTATTCCGCACTTATAACCAAATTAGATAGTCACTCAACTAAGTACTCAGTAGTACTTAGTAGCTTGGTTATCTTTGAAAAGGTTATACATCTTCAGCAGAGTTGTCCAAGACAACATTGCTGATCTCTGGTTTGATCAAAGTTGAAAAGAAATTGCATACAAGTGTATTCCCCCCCCCCATACACTTGCTATATACTCCTTTCAGGACCAACAATGGCCTAAATTGAGCAAGAGGTATCATCTGCAACTTCATTTCAATCATGTGATGAATCGGATTTTGATGAAAGTGTTACAGCCGATAGTGGTGTAGGGAGTAGTCTTCATCACTCTACTGGTGTGACTGAAGAAGACCTCCTACTCGCTAATAAGGCATTCATGGAATTCAGCGACAAAAACATCATATTAAAACAAGAAATCATTGATCTTAAGGAAGCTCAGTCTAAAGTAGATCCTAATATAACAGTCCTAAATGAACGCTTGCAAGAAGAGTTGAGACAACTCAAAGACAAGTGTGCATTGACAGACAAGTTGTATCAAGACCTACTTAAGACACATGTTACTGAGACACATGAATTCAATGTTTTAAAAAGCAAGTGCAATAAGCTTGAAGAACGCAATAAGTTCTTAGAGACTGAGGTCGTAAATTTGGACCTTAAACTTACTGACTTGATTAAATCTTCAATGACTAATCAAAAATTGTCAGATAGGTATAGGGCTCCAAATGATAAGACAGGGTTGGGTGCAGAAACACATAACTCGCCTACTCGAGACATTGAGAACCCTATTGATGTTGGTTCAAGCTCTTTGACACATGATAAAGGCAAAAGACCAATGGAATACGATACTAGAACTACATCCCAAGGCACTGTACACAAGCAGACTGATGTTAGCTATCCGATTACCAATGAAGGTAAAAAGAATGTGTTGGTCCTGAAAGGAGTATATAACAAGTGTATGGGGGGGGGAATACACTTGTATGCAATTTCTTTTCAACTTTGATCAAACCAGAGTTCAGCAATGTTGTCTTGGACAACTCCACTGAAGATGTATAACATTTTCAAAGATAACCAAGCTACTAAGTACTACTGAGTACTTAGTTGAATGACTATATGAGTTGGTTGTAAGTGCGGAATTAGTGGTTGGCCCTTTAGTTTAAACTCCTTTAAGTTCTGAAATCACTTTAAGCAATACAGTCCAGTTTTCAAGGAACTTGTCCAATACAGTTTTGCACAGTCTTTGAATATATGTTCTTTGAAAGATCAGTTTTGTGTGCAGTGTTGAATGTATGAAAGTACTTTGGAAGTAAATCAACACAAGAATTTATAGTGGTTCAGAGACTCAAGCTCCTACATCCACTCTCCCTGATTTAACAGGATAATTCCTTCACTCTTGGAATTAACTTGTTTTATAGTGCCAAGCTGCACTTGATCAAGAACACCACTCCTTGGTGAATTGATCCCTAGGATGTCTAGAGTCCTAGTACCCTCTTCTCAACTCAGAACTGAATTGTTCTTCTCTCAACAGTCAGCTCCTACCACTTCTACTACTACAACCTTCTCACTTTCTCACTTGAAAGGGGTAAGGGTTGAAGTAAGGTTCCAACTAATGAGATATCCTTTACAATGAAGGTCAGTGTATAAGGATTAGGATATCTCTCTAAGCTTTGTATGGATATACAATAAGTTCAGCTTAGAAGAAGTGTTTCAAGACTAAGAATGTCTTTTGAGGACTTTGAAGCTTCAGAGTAGTTGTTCAGTTGGATGTAGAATGGATGCTTCAAATGGTCTTCACACTTCTTGTATTTATAGACAAATTTGAGGATTTGCCCGTTGGAGAGGCAGTCTCAAATTGCTATAAATGTCTTCCTTGAGTCCTTCAAACTGGAAGACAGATTCTTGATAGTGACATGTCCTCATTTGGGTAATAAACGGCTTGTAAGACTTTGTCTTCATTCTGCAGCACTCTTCCCAATGTCAGACTTTAAGATTCTCTTGTTAGGACTTGGATATGGCTTCTGAAGGTTGATCCAATGATAGGACAACATTCCTTATCAAATGGAAAACTCTGCTTATCACTATCAGTAGACTTTGCTTATCAACATAGTTGGCTTGCTCTTCTTCAGATGACTTGGCTCTTTCCCTTTGCTTCATTTAGATGTGATCTCAGTATGATTCATTGAAGTCTTTTAGGGTGTAGTTGTCTTTATTTCTTCAGCATAGTTGGCTTTCAAGCTTCAGAACACTTGTTCAGGTTTAATTGTACTGAGACAACTTTTCTGGACAACTCTCCTGATCAGCATACTTGACCTTTAGGCTTCAGGTCATTTGTTCTTGTTCTAATTGTGCAGAAGCAACTCCTCTGGACAATTCTCCTGATCAGAGCATTTGAATATACTTGGCCTTTAAGCTTCAGAACATTTGTTCTTGTTTTAATTGTGCAGAAGCAACTCCTCTGGACAATTCTTCTAATCAGCATACTTGGCCTTCAATAGACTTAATGATTGTTCCAGAATTTGAGCCTTGAGGGGACTTGAACTTTGATGGACTTTAAAGCATATGTTCCCCCTCAAATTGTGAATCTATACAACTAAGAGCTGCCTAACATTTCAGCTTCTCATCTAGCCTTATGCTATGTGTTCTAACATTTTTAGAACACAATCAATTATGACTAGGCATGTCTCAGGGGGTTTTGGTATTCAATCAAAACATTTATCATTTTATTCCCAACAATTTCCCCCTTTTTGATGATGCCAAAACCTATACAGTTCTATGCAAAAGGTGACTTAATAAATTTATCTTCAGTAAGGTTGACTGAGGTCAATTTCCCTGAAAAAGAATGTGTTAGTGTACTCACCATTCATGTTGCAAATAGGTTTCAAGGATAGGCATAGAGAGATTTTTGTAACTGTGTTTCTTGATTCACAGTGTGTTCAACTATCATTAAAATGAAGATAATTACAGCATGTTGATAGTTTGAACACAACATATCAGAGCATGAGAAACATTACATATAAGCACAAATTGACTACAAAAGTAAAAACTCAATCAAGATATGCTATCAGGTCATTAAGCATTCAGGTATCAGAGCAAAAACATATCAGCAACTTGAGCATCTTCAGCATAGTTGACCAAATCAACAAGTTAGCAACCAACTTAAGTTTTCATCCATTTCAGCATATAAGAGTCAAGAAAAATTAGCCATTTCAGAGGTCATCTTCTTTAGGTGGCACCATCCCGTATTGTGCCCACACTCTCTTCTTGAGTTCCATGGCTTCCTGGTTGGTTCCTTTGGGTCCAAGGGTCATCTTGTTCAACTTGAGGATCTCTAGAAACTCTCTCAAGATCCTTGACTGGTCAATCCATTCATCCAGCTTTGGAGGCATGTAGATGATTGGCTTGGGAGCATTGAGTTCGATTCTTGCAATATCAGCAACTGCAAGCAATTGTTGATATAGTTCTCTGTAGTATTCTATCATGAACTCAGCAAAAGAAGAGTTGGCATCTCCTCCATTCCATCTGTCAATGACATAATAATCATAGAAAAACTCCCTTTTAGCCTCTTCCCATGTGTCATTCAGCTGAATGGGCACCCATTTATCCAAGTGTGGATATTTGGTGTCCATTGGGACCAGTAGCTGAGGCTTCATCTTGCTGTAAGTAGCTCTCCTTCTTCTTGGCTTTTGGAAGTCAGCTCTTCTCTTATCTCTTGCTCTGTTGGCCTCTTCCATCAAGTCCATTTTCTCTTGGGCCCTCATCATGGCCAGTTTCTGTTGAGTTTCAGGGTCTTTACCATACCCTTCATGAAACAACTTTGATGGATCAAGGGCTAAGACAGTTGTCTTCTTTTTGGGCTCAGGTCCAAATCCTTCAGCAAACAACTCTTCAATATTTTCAGTGGACTTGGGACCTTCAGCACTCTTGTCAGTTTCAGAAGATTTATCCTTTTCAGCACTCTTTGCCTTTTTGGAAGTAGGCTCATCATCATCAATTCTGAACTCAGGGGGCAGATCAAGGCTATTGGGAAAATTAGTGAATGTTTCAGCTTTTCTTTTCTTTCCTTTGGCCTTCTTAATCTTTCCTCTAGTTTGGACACCTTCAGCATCTTTGTCCAAACCAGATACCTCTCCTCCTGGTCTTTGCTGTAGCCTAACTCTTTCCTCTTGTGCTGAAGCCATTGAGTTCTTCAAGGCAATTGCTAACTGTTCTTCTTCATCCAAGTCTTCTAAGTTCAGTACTGCTGGCTCTTTTCCTTTTCCTTCAGCAACTTTGTCCTTTCTCTTAACTGGGCTTCCAATGACCAAGGCACCTTTTGCTCTTGCTCTTTCCCTTTCCCCCTTTTTGGCAGCATCAAAGCACTGGGGTTTGAGCTCACTCATTGTTGTAGCCATTAGCGATTGGGCTAGGTTCAGAGACTTTATCTCCTCCAACAAATATACATTCTCATCATGTATATTTTGCATTCTGTCACTGCTCAAGCTAAGGAAAGCTAGAACAGGCTTCACTCCTTGGGCTAGGTTCAGAGATGCATCAAGTTGGGCTTTAAGAAGCTCAGTGAGGTTGGCCACTGCACCTTCAGCAATGTTGGCCATTACCTCTTGGGAAAACTTTTCTGAAGCAGCTTTCACCATTGCCAGCCTTTGTTCTTCAACTCTTTTCTTCTGCAGTGCAGTCTTCTTTCCAAGAGCTTGCTTGACAGTTAGTCTGAGAGCTTTGACATTGGCATTGTGGTTATCCCTCAGCAACTTTTGTTCCTGCTTGACCTCTTCTGAGATGGATTCCATGGTGGATTTGGCGTTTTGAACTTCAGATGAAATGGTTTGGAGACCAGTTTCCACACCACTTATCCTAGCTTCCAATGTGGGTAGCACCACATCCTCAGACCTGTTAATCTCATCTCCATAGATGCTAGAGTTCTTCCTTGCTCATTCAATGCTCCTGATGTTTCAGCATGAGCAGATTGGACCTGATGAGCCAAGGAGTCCAACTTTTCTGACTGCATTCCAAGCAAGGCTTGTGTTGAGCCTGTATCTACTTGGATGGGAGAATCTGTCAAGAACTCATCTGCAAATATTTGGTCAAGAGAAATCCCTACAATATTAGACAGATCAAAAATGTTAGGGAATAAACACTCATCACCCTCAATTTCTTTTGTATAAGACTCTGATACATCAGCAGCCTTCTTCTCATTTTCAACTCTTTCTTTTCTTCCTTCATTAATAATGTTCTCACCCAAGGAATCAGGCTTCCTTTCATCAAGGGATTCTTGAAGTTCAGATTTGACTTCAAGAATAACCTGTCCTTCCTCACTTATACCACCCTCTATTTGTGGTACACTCACTATCTTAGTAATCACAACCTCTCTTTCATCCTCTACTCCCTCTGATCTTTTCACTAAGCTCTCCTTTTCAACACCTTCACCTAGACCTGCAACATCTCCACCTTCAACAAGGTTCAAAGATGGCAATTGTGGGGAGATCACAGTGCTTATTTCAGCAGCCACTGAGTCATCCTGAATGATTAAGGGTTGATCAATGTCCAACTCTTCTGACACTGAATAGGCCTTAACCAAACCAACCTCTAAAATAGGAACCTCAACATCTTTAGGCTGTGCCTTGGGTTCAGATGAACCTTCATTGACAGATGTGTCCTTGGTTGTGTTACCACCCTTGGTCAACACCTCTGATGATACAGAGCCTTTTCTAACATAGGTAACAAAAGGTTCTGAAAACCTACTTGCTTCAGAAGGTTTGGATTGGGAATGTTCAGGGAGATCGGCTTGAGAGGGTTCAGAAGGGTTGTCTTGAGGAGGGTTGGAAGGGTTTGAGGGGTCATCATTCCCATCATCACTTGAACTGCTATCAGGGTGCCTTATTCCCTTAGCAATTCTCTCCTTTTCTTCTTCAATCTTTACTGCTACTAAGTTGGCAAAAGTATCCTCATCAGTGAGGAATCTTGTCTTGAGTACACCAGCAAAGTGTAGCAGTCTACTCTCCTCCACTTGCCACCAATTAACACCCTTATCTTGGATGACTTGAGAGATCTCCATCAATGTTTTGTCCTTGACATCCACTAGCATTCTCAAGTCATGGAACATTTTCTGAATTCTTGGAAATTCAGCAAGCTGTGGGTACAGATTATCCACAGGCTTTAGCTCCTCCTCTGAGCATACTCTCATAAGTATACTCCTCCTCATTCTCACTAGATGGAGAACTTTGGGCTATAGGGGAGTTGGTTGTGGTTTCATTCAAAGCAGCTTCAGGCAAGTTGAGTTCAGGAGGGTTGGTTTCAGAAGGGTTGAGCTCAATTGAAGGTACCTCAGTTGCTTTTAAGAGCAATGATTCTAAGGGGGCTTTGCTCAATGGGGTTGGCTCATGAAGTGCATGCTCTAGGAGTTTGGAATAATTCAACATGGATGAGTCAAGAGGAGACAGGAGCCTTGTCTCATCTACTGCTAGATCTGCAAGCACATCAATGCCACTTCTTTGTACACTCCCTTCTGGAGAATATCTCTTAGTAAGATTGACAGGGGTGATAGGCTGGTTGGAAGGGGTAACATGGGTTTCAGGGGAGTTGGGGTCAGGATTTTGGGTTTCAGGGATGTTGGCTTCTAAGGGTTGGCCTTCAGGGATTTTGGACTCTGGGGTTCCAGAACCAGAAGAGATGGTCCTGGACTTAGATTTTGTCCTGCTTTCAGCCCTGCTTTCCCTTAAAGAAATTTGGAGAGTTCTATCCTCCTGAAGCTCCAATATCTTCTCAGTAGGCTTGGCCCTTCTCTTGCTTGCCCTACTGCTTCCACTACTTTCCACTTCTTTCTCAGGGACAACTTCCCTGGGCCTCTTATCACCTTTCTTCTTCTGCCTTGTCTCATTATACTTCAACCTCAATTCTTCTGAGTGGTCAGAAGGCACATTCACTCCCTCTTCTGCCACTTCATCAACTTCAGCTAATGCTCCTGAGGCTTCTCCTGATGATATTTGAGACACCCTCTTGGTTTTGACAGCCCTGACCTTAGTTCTTTTCTTCATTTTGGGCTTCTCTTCAATCTTTTCAGCAGGTTTGGCCATCAGCATTCTTCTCTGCTTAGTTTTCTTGCTTAACTTCTTGAACATCACTTTTTGAGCAGGGAGGGGTTTTGCAAAAGTTTGCATTTGAGAGTAAAGGGAAAACTTCTCAATCAACAAGTTTGCCCTGGTGCAATACTTGAGTTTTCCTTCTAGAACCACTTTCTGGCTGTTCACTTTGAACTTAGCTTTCTCCTTCATCATCTCAGAGAGGATGAAGGTCCTCCAATCAAAATTGATGCCCTTGTCACTGGCATCAATTACTGCAGCCATGATTCTAATTCTTGGAGCACTCACTTGCTCCAGACTGCCAGTATTGCTCAAAATGCTCTTTGCAACAACTTCAGACAGATTGAGGAACTTAGGCTTGAGGGTCCTCTTATGTTGAGTGGATGAGATTGGTCCTGGAACAAGGAGCCAATCTTGTGCAATTTCTGCCTCATGGCCATTGCCATAGAACTCAGGGTTCCTCCCTTCAGAAGGCAATCCAAAGGCAGCATCTACATCCTCCTCAGAGAATTTCACCCTGTGAAATCTCTCTTCTTCTCCTTCTGCCCTGTAGGAGAGTCTTGTGGTGACCTCACCACCTTCTGGCTTTCCTCTCCACTTCAAGAAGGCAAAGAACTCAGCCATATAGGTTTCCAAGCAAGAATCAGGCTTCTCTTGCATAAACTTATGTAGGCCTGCCCTTCTCAACCATCTCAAGGTTGGTGGGTTCAAAGATTAGATTGTTTTTGTGGCTAAGGTAGCCAAAGTCAAGGTCCAAGTCCTTGTTGGTGAAATCAACAATCATCTCAGTTCTTACTTTGGGAGCCATTGAAGAATAATAAAGGATTTTTTAGAGTGTTTGAGAGAGTAAGAAAACTAGGGTTTCAAAGAGTTTGAATGCGTGGGGGAGAAGTGATGTGAATATGGCTTCTTAAGACTTGTGAATATTCCAAAAGGAATGTATGTCAATGAGTAGGTGAAGTCTTAAGGCTATTCAACGGTTAACAAAAATAGAAATCAAAGATGAACGGCCAAGATCAAGTTCAGGGGGTTTGGCCAGTTTTGATCCAATGGTCACAAGCAAATGAAACAGTGAAAAACTGTTTTATTCAAAACGTGGGAGGAGTTTTAATGTTTGTTTAAAGCTGGGGGGTTATCAAGGTAGATCATGTCCCAAATCTCTTAATGCAAACAAGCGTTAAATCTTGACATTTAATGCATTGAAAACGACTTTTTGGGTAGGGGACAAATTGAATCCTTGAAAAGGAATGAGACAGATTTTGAAATAGGCAATGATTACCCAAAATAGGTGCTTATCAAACAAGGAGTTTGTTTGATAGCCAAAACAACTTATCTGACCCTACTTGGACAAGTGTCCTGAAAAGGTGTGGACAAGTGTCCTGAATGATTGAGATCATCTCTCCTGAGTTTCAGTAGACTTGACCAAGTCTGCTGAACTTTGATGTTAGTTCCCCCTCAATGAATAAACTCCTTTGGACTCATTTGTCCAACTTTCCTGGATCAAGAAGACCCAACTCTGCCGATAATTCCAGAAATCTTGCCTCTGCAAGTGGTTTTGTCAATATATCAGTTTTTTGATGATCTGTGTGGATCTTCACCAACTTCATATCCTTCTTCTCCACATGATCTCTAATGAAGTGATGTTTGATATCCACATGTTTGCATCTAGTGTGCAATACTGGGTTCTGTGATATTGCAATGGCACTGTTATTGTCACAGAAGATAGGCACTTCAGTGGAGTTGACATTGTAGTCTCTTAGTTGTTGTCTCAACCAAAGAATCTGAGCACAACAACTTCCAGCTGCAACATATTCAGCTTCAGTGGTGGAAGTAGCCACTGTGTTTTGTTTCTTGGAAAACCAAGATATGAGTTTGTTGCCCAAGAACTGACAAGTCCCTGAAGTGGACTTTCTGTCAATTCTACATCCTTCATAATCAGCATCTGAGTAGCCAGTTAACTCAATGTTGTCATCAGCAGGGTACCAAAGGCCTAGATTTTCAGTGCCTTTGAGATACCTCAAAATCCTTTTTGCAGCCTCAAGATGGCTTTTCTTAGGATTTGCTTGAAACCTTGCACAAACACCTACTGCAAAGGTGATGTCAGGTCTGCTGGCAGTGAGGTAGAGGAGTGAACCAATGATTCCTCTATACTCAGTAGAGTTGGTTGAGATACCACTCTCATCAGGATCCATCTTCCAATTAGTGTTCATTGGGATCCTTACTGGCTTGCTTGTTGTACACCCAAACTTCTTGATCATTTCTCTAGTGTATTTAGCTTGATTTGATGAAGATTCCTTCCTTTGATTGCTTGACTTGTAAGCCCAAGAAGAAATTCATCAGACCCATCATGGACATCTCAAACTTGCTTTGCATGAGCTTTGAGAACTTCTCACACAGCTTCTCATTAGGGGATCCAAATATGATGTCATCCACATATATTTGGACAAGCAAGATATCCTCTCCTTCAGTGATTCTGAAGAGAGTTATGTCCACAGTTCCTTTGATGAAACCATGATCCAAGAGGAACTGTGACAGTGTGTCATACCAGGCTCTTGGAGCTTGCTTGAGTCCATATAGAGCTTTCTTCAGTCTATAGACTTGGTTTCCAACGTCAAAACCAGGTGGTTGCTCCACATAGACTTCTTCTTTCAAGACTCCATTCAGAAAGACACTCTTGACATCCATTTGGTACACTTTGAACCTCTTGTGGGCTGCATAGGCTAAGAAGAGTCTTATTGCCTCTAGCCTTGCCACAGGTGCAAAGGTCTCATCATAGTCAATGCCTTCAGATTGACAGTAGCCTTTTGCCACTAATCTAGCCTTGTTTCTGACAATCACATCATTTTCATTCTTCTTGTTCTTGAACACCCACTTGGTTCCAATAACATCTTGATGTGAAGGTCTATCCACCAGCTCCCAAACATCATTCCTGGTGAATTGGTTAAGCTCTTCCTACATTGCTGTGATCCAGTTTGCATCTTGAAGTGCTTCATCAATGTCTTTTGGTTCCTGTTCTGATAGGAAACAACAAAAAAAGCACTTTCAAATCTTCTGGTTTTGACTCCTATACTTGGATCACCAAGTATCAGATCAGTAGGATGGTCAGGCAACCAAGTCCTTCTCTTCCTGATTCCTTCAGTAGAGTTGTCCTCTACTAAAGTTGTGTCACCAGTGTTATAGAATTCAGGATAATTGAATGCATGATCTAATTCAGGATCATATTCAGGGAGGTTGTCCTCAATGTCAGGGACATTGGCATTTTCAACATTTATGTTTCCCCCTTGAATATTGAATTCATTAACTACCTCAGCAGAGCCTGCTTCTTCATTGGTAGTTGTTACCTGGATGTGAACTGGGATTGGATCATTCAGTTCACCATTTCCTTCAATGGGGTTTGTTTCAGGAATATTGCCTTCAGGATTGTTGTCCAGTGAGGTATTTTCAGGGAGATTGGCTTGGACAACATCTATGAACACAGTGTCCTTGTCTTTTAAGCTCAGTCTGGTTGTTCTTTATGTGATTTCTTCAGTGTCCAGGTTTTTGTTCCTGATCTCAAAGATGGATTCATCAAACACAACATGAGGTGTTTCCTTCACAACTAGGGTTTTCTTGTTGTAGACTCCGAAAGCTCTACTGATTTGAGAGTATCCAAGAAATACTCCCTCATCAGCTTTGCTATCAAAAGCTTTCAACGGTTCTTTCCCATTATTGTGAATGAAACACATACAACCAAATATGTGAAAATATGACACTTTAGGCATTCTTCCTTTCCAGAGTTCATAAGGGGTCTTACCTTGCCCCTTAGTAATTAAACATCTATTTTGAGTATAGCATGCAGTGTTTATGGCTTCAGCCAAAACCTCTGAGGTAGATTAGAATCAACAATCAAGGTTCTAGCAGCTTCTTTTAGTGTTCTATTCCTTCTTTCTGCAAGTCCATTTTGCTGAGGAGTTCTTGCTGCTGAGGTTTCATGAGCTATTCCATTTAATGAGCAATACTCATTGATGTATGAATTTATGAACTCAGTGCCTTTATCAGATCTTATCTTGATAATGTTAAGGCTTTTTTCATTTGACAATCTCTTTAAAAGTTCGGGCAGTTTGACTTGTGTTTCCTTCTTGTTAAGGAGAAATACTACCCATGTGAACCTAGAGAAGTCATCTACTACTACCAATGTGTATTTCCTTCCATTTATGCTTAAAGGGGTAATTGGTCCAAAAAGATCCATATGTAAAAGTTCAAGTACCCTTTCAGTAGAGATGACTGGTTTTCCTTTGAATGAGGCTTTAATCTGTTTTCCTTCTTGGCATGGTTTGCAAACATGCTCTTTAATGAAAACCTCATTGGGTAGTCCTTTAACTAATGCATTTCTAGCAAGTTTGTTCATTGATTTGAAATTCAGATGGTTTAGCCTCTTATGCCATAACCAGTTTTGTTCATTAGTGTTTTTAGCAATGAAACATGAAGCATCAGTAGACTTGTCCCAGTCTACAAAATACACATTTCCTTTTCTAGTTCCACTCAATAGAGTTTGTTGAGTCTTATCTTTGATTAAGCATTTTCCACTTGAGAACTCAACATTGAAATCTTTATCACAGAATTGACTGATACTTAGGAGATTATATTTGAGACCAGCTACATAAGATACATTGGACACTTTGATGTTACCAATCATCAAAGTACCATAACCTTTAGTTGTTGCTTGTGAGTTGTCTCCAAATGTGACATTTGGGCCTTCTTTTTCAATAAAATCAGTGAGGAGTTCCTTATTTCCAGTCATGTGCCTTGAACATCCACTGTCCAGATACCATGCTGACTTTCTGCTTATACTCCTCTTCTTGTGGCCCATATGTACCTGCAATTAGATAGGTTTAGGTACCCTTTGAGTTTTGGGTCCTGAGAGGTTAGCAGTACCTTTAGGAACCCAAACTTGCCTAATCACCCTGATTGATTCAAGATGGCTAAGTTGTTTTCCTTGTGCATCAACATACACAGTCTTTCCCTTAAATGCCTTTGGGAAAGTGTGTGTGAAAGTATTAACTCTGTAAGTTTCAGGAGAGTTGTCAAATCTCCTGAACTTATGAGTTCTTTGTGCAACTTGATGAAATCTTTGAGGAAAGGCCTTTTTATGACCATTACCCTTTGGCATGAAGGGTTTTGGCTGTTTCATTTAATTCTGCCTTTGAGGATAGTTGTCCTTAGGTCTATTCAGCTGAGGCTTTCTCAGAAGAGTTGGCCTTGGCCTCCCATTGGGTCTACTCTGCTGACCAACATTCCTCTTGTGTTCAGGGACTTTGGCCATTTCCTTAGGTTTAGGCCTAGTCTCCTGAAGCACTTGAGTAGGCACTTCATTCAATTTGCCCTTTCCTTTGTTCAGTGGCTGGATTATTTCATTTTCAGCTTGTTGTGCCACTGACTTAACAAAGATTTTCTTAGTGTTACTAGTTGAAGCAACACTAAGACAATGTGAAGATTCAAATGGATCAAAACCTAATCCACTTCTTTGAGCCATAGGTCTTTGATAACTTTGAATTTCCTCTATTGCTCTAGAGGATTTGTTCAAAGCAGACAACTTTAATTTCAGGCTCTCTTCACTTGATTTTAGAATGTCATATTCATGTGAGAGGTTTTCAAACTTTGCTTGTAAAATTTTTAGTTCAAAATCTTTTCTCTTCTGAGAAAGCAGTTGATCATCAATCTGTCTTTGTTGGTCAACTATCCTGAGATTTGCTTCCTCAAGCTCTCTCAAGACTTGTTGATACAACTCAGTAGATTTAATGTCAACTACTGTCTCAGCAGGTTTTGAAAGCTCAATAGAAAGTCTTTCATTTTCTCTCACACAGTTGTCATGAATTTCTTGCAGCCTAGTGAAATCTTCCATCAACTTCCCAAAGGAAAGTTTCAAGTTGACTTCACTAGTGTTCTGTGATAGAAATGATGGTGAGCTAGAAGTGGAGGATACCTCATCATCCTCAATAGCCATGTTGCATACATCATCATCATCATCACTGTTTGAGAACAGTCCATCAGAAGAGTTGAAGCTTTCAGCACTATCAGATTCATCACCAGCCATCATGGCTTTTCTGTTGGTGAACTTCTTATCTCTTTTGGCTTGCCTCTCTCTTCTTTCCTTAGAGCTGAGTTCAGGGCAGTCATACTGGAAGTGCCCTTTCTTCTTGCAATTATAGCACAGGTCTTCATCATCATCCTTCTTGGATTCATCTCTTCCTTTTGATGATGAAGGGTTAGCTCTACTGGACCTTCTCCTATCAGAGTACTTGTCCTCTGATCTCTTCTCTTCAGGCTTTTTGTCCTTGGCCTGATCTTCAGGGGAGTTGTACCTTCTCCTGAATTTGTTGTCTTTGTAGAATTTCTTGTATCTACCAAACCTTGAGTTGAGTTTGTCAAACCTCCTAGCCATGAGGGCCATCTCTTCCTTCATTTCAGTCTTAGAGACTGACTTTGATGATCTTGGAGTGGGCTGCATTTCTGGTTCAGCAGTTTTGGCTTTAAATGCCACTCCCTTGGTTGGTAAAGAAGGTTCCTCTGCTGGCTTTCTTCTGTTGAGGTCAAACTCATATGCTTTGAGTTCTGAGAAGATTTGTTGCATGGGCATGGAGGAGAGATCCTTGGTATTCTGCATCATTACAGCATATACATCCCACTTTTGAGTGAGACTTCTCAGGATTTTTAATCCAACTTCTCTCCTGGAGTACACCTTGCCCAAGGAGTTGATTTCATTCATCACATCAGTGAATCTACCAGCAAATTTGTCAATGGACTCATCAGCTTCCATTGAGAATTGCTCAAACTTTTGCACAGCAACTTGGAGCTTGTTCTCCTTTATCTTTTCAGTACCCTCACACATTTCAGCAAGAGTATCCCAAATTTCTTTGGTTGTTGTGCAGTGGTAAACTCTTCCCATGATTGCATCTGGAATTGTTTGATAGAGAGTATTCATTGCAAGATAATTTAAATTATCTTTTCTTTTCTCTTCAGTAGTGAAGTCATCTTCATCTTTAGGGATTTCTTCCTTTATGTCAGCTCTTTGATCTTCAGTCATTCTGGGGTTGATTTGAGTGAATACATAGGGTCCTCTTGTAATCACTCTCAGCATGTCAGTATGAAGAGATGCAAGATGAGCTCTCATTCTGATCTTCCAAAAGTCATAGTTCTCAATTGAGAACATGGGCAATTTGTGATGTGATATGTGGTTGACTGGATTGGTGGCCATATTGTTGATTCCTTGAACAGAATCATGAGGAACAACATTGTTGTTGGCCATATCTTAAGAACAAACAGTTAGTCAACAAATAATAGGATTTCAGATAGATCAGTTCAGTGACCACACTAAATATGTGATTTTGAAAATCAAGATGGATTTTCAGAAGCAGTGGTCCTTGAACCCCTGCTCTGATAACACTTGTTGGTCCTTAAAGGAGTATATAACAAGTGTATATGGGGGGGGGAATACACTTGTATGCAATTTCTTTTCAACTTTGATCAAACCAGAGTTCAGCAATGTTGTCTTGGACAACTCCACTGAAGATGTATAACCTTTTCAAAGATAACCAAGCTACTAAGTACTACTGAGTACTTAGTTGAATGACTATCTGAGTTGGTTGTAAGTGCGGAATTAGTGGTTGGCCCTTTAGTTTAAACTCCTTTAAGTTCTGAAATCACTTTAAGCAATACAGTCCAGTTTTCAGGGAACTTGTCCAATACAGTTTTGCACAGTCTTTGAATATATGTTCTTTGAAAGATCAGTTTTGTGTGCAGTGTTGAATGTATGAAAGTACTTTGGAAGTAAATCAACACAAGAATTTATAGTGGTTCAGAGACTCAAGCTCCTACATCCATTCTCCCTGATTTAATAGGATAATTCCTTCACTCTTGGAATTAACTTGTTTTATAGTGCCAAGGTGCACTTGATCAAGAACACCACTACTTGGTGAATTGATCCCTAGGATGTCTAGAGTCCTAGTACCCTCTTCTCAACTCAGAACTGAACTGTTCTTCTCTCAACAGTCAGCTCCTACCACTTCTACTACTACAACCTTCTCACTTTCTCACTTGAAAGGGGTAAGGGTTGAAGTAAGGTTCCAACTAATGAGATATCATTTACAATGAAGGCCAGTGTATAAGGATTAGGATATCTCTCTAAGCTTTGTATGGAGATACAATAAGTTCAGCTTAGAAGAAGTGTTTCAAGACTAAGAATGTCTTTTGAGGACTTTGAAGCTTCAGAGTAGTTGTTCAGTTGGATGTAGAATGGATGCTTCAAATGGTCTTCACACTTCTTGTATTTATAGACAAATTTGAGGATTTGCCCGTTGGAGAGGCAGTCTCAAATTGCTATAAATGTCTTCCTTGAGTCCTTCAAACTGGAAGACAGATTCTTGATAGTGACATGTCCTCATTTGGGTAATAAACGGCTTGTAAGACTTTGTCTTCATTCTGCAGCACTCTTCCCAATGTCTGACTTTAAGATTCTCTTGTTAGGACTTGGACATGGCTTCTGACGGTTGATCCAATGATAGGACAACATTCCTTATCAAATGGACAACTCTGCTTATCACTATCAGTAGACTTTGCTTATCAGCATAGTTGGCTTGCTCTTCTTCAGATGACTTGGCTCTTTCCCTTTGCTTCATTTAGATGTGATCTCAGTATGATTCATTGAAGTCTTTTAGGGTGTAGTTGTCTTTATTTCTTCAGCATAGTTGGCTTTCAAGCTTCAGAACACTTGTTCAGGTTTAATTGTACTGAGACAACTTTTCTGGACAACTCTCCTGATCAGCATACTTGACCTTTAGGCTTCAGGTCATTTGTTCTTGTTCTAATTGTGCAGAAGCAACTCCTCTGGACAATTCTCCTGATCAGAGCATTTGAGTATACTTGGCCTTTAAGCTTCAGAACATTTGTTCTTGTTTTAATTGTGCAGAAGCAACTCCTCTGGACAATTCTCCTGATCAGCATACTTGGCCTTCAATAGACTTAGTGATTGTTCCAGAATTTGAGCCTTGAGGGGACTTGAACTTTGATGGACTTTAAAGCATATGTTCCCCCTCAAATTGTGCATCTATACAACTAAGAGCTGCCTAACATTTCAGCTTCTCATCTAGCCTTATGCTATGTGTTCTAACATTTTTAGAACACAATCAATTATGACTAGGCATGTCTCAGGGGGTTTTGGTATTCAATCAAAACATTTATCATTTTATTCCCAACAGAATGTTAACAACAGACCTGCTCAGTCTAAGACAAGTCGAAAGAGGACCACTAATCGTGGACGACCAAACCAGGTCAGATACGAGGATTGGTATCCTGAGGAGACGAGTACTAGACAAGTACAGACTAGATGGAAAGAGCCTAGACCTCCTTTCATAAGGCAGTCTGAGCTCCACTCGTCTAGACCTAGGAATGTGGCTCCCAAATATCGTACTCAACCAGTCTTATATCCTCCGCCTGAATCGTATGATATCGAAGGAGAAGAAAGACCTAAACATGTCTATAAACTGTATGGCCCCAATGCATACAAGCCCTACTCTGACTATCATAGGCCTATGCCTACTCAAGTAGAGGTTAAGTCGAAAGGCTACCTCAGACGAGTAGACCCAAGGACTGATGATAGGCCAGACAAGGACAACAGGGTCTTATTTTGCAACAAATATGGTCGAAAGGTTAAAAGATCAAACTTGTTCAGGACTCCAATGTATATTTGGATTCCACTGAACTCGACTAACCCCCCAGGACCCCAATAGACAAGGAGGGTACCTAAATTATGAAATATCATCTAATGCATGGTCGACTCGATCTATACAAGAAGGGTGGCTCAGTAGGAGAAACCTGGTACATCGACAGTGGTTGTTCGCACCACATGACTGGTACCAAGGCACTTCTATCAAGCTACTATGAGCAAGAAGGACCAAAGGTTATATTCGGTGATAGCTCTACAACCATTACAAAAGGCTTTGGCTATATCCGAAATGGCGACGTAGAGATACAAGACGTATCTTACGTAGAAGGTTTGAAATATAATCTATTATCTGTTTCACAGTTTTGTGATCGAGGTTACAAAGTGCAGTTTAAAAGTCAAAAGTGCGAAATCATAGACAAGAGGACTCATACCGTACTGCTCGTCGGCATAAGACAAGGCAGTGTATATATCGTGAATTGGAATAGTTGTCCACGGGACACTTGTCTTCTTACTAAGACACCCAAAGAGATCAGTTGGCTTTGGCATAGACGCCTTTGACACCCAAAGGTATACCCAACGAAATCTATTTCAAATCACATGTATGCGATGCCTGTCAGAAAGGTAAACAGGTAAAGGGTTCCTTTAAATCTATTCCAACCCTCTCAACAAGTAGAGTTCTTGAACTACTACATATGGACTTACATGGCCCAATTACTCCTCCAACATTGAACGGTAGAAGGTACACACTTGTTGTGGTAGACGACTATTCTAAGTTCACTTGGGTAGTCTTCTTACACAAGAAGAGTGATACACAAAGACTCCTACCTGATCTGTTGAAGAAGATACAAGTTGAGAAGAATCAGTCCATTGTCAAGATCCGTAGTGACAAGGGTATTGAATTCATTAACTGCTATATTAAAGAATTTTATTCTAAGCGTGGCATCCAGCACCTTACTAGTGCAGCAAGGACACCACAACAAAATGGAGTAGCAGAACGAAGGAACAGAACCCTTAAGGAGGCCTGCAGGACCATGCTGACAGAGTATAATACTCCTCAGAAGTTTTGGGCAGAAGCGATCAATACTACATGCCATTCCCAAAACAGAAGTGCTATCAATAAAGCACTAGGTAAGACGCCCTATGAGGTATGGAAAGGTCAAAAACCCAGAGTTTCATATTTCCATATATTTGGCTGTAAGTGTTTTATCCATAACAATGGGAAAAGCAAGTTGAATGCATTCGATGCTAAAGAAGACGAGGGGATATTCTTAGGATACTCCTCGACTAGCAAAGCATTTAGAGTATTCAACTACTCTACCGTATGTATGGAAGAAACACCACATGTAGTTTTCGATGAATCCCTACAAGACTCGTCTGCCGACCAGATCAGTAAGAAGGTAACTGATCTATCGATTCAAACTGACCAAGAATCAGAAGTTTATGAATCTGTTCAAGCCTATAACCCGTTCATGAAAGCTTTCGAGTCTGATGATAAGGAGAAGGTAAGTGCTCAAGGTAAATCTACTAGACCAGTTGACATGCCTGAGCTAGTCGACTCGTCTACTCCTATTAAATCTTCTGATGCAAATGATATTGAAATGCATGATGATATAGTTGATCTAGATGATGATAGTATGCATGCTAAGACTAGAAAAACATGGAAATCTGCTCATAATACTGAAAATATCATTGGTGACTCGATTGTTGGTGTGAAGACTAGACGACAACTCTTTGAGTCGCAAGAACAGCCTAGTCCATCTTTGTTTTGCTGGTGTTATTTCCTCTCATCTATCGAGCCTAAGACCGTTAATGAGGCATTGACTGATAGTAATTGGATCATTGCTATGCAAGACGAGTTGAACCAGTTTGTTCGAAACGACGTCTGGGAACTTGTTGATAGACCTAAACATCATAATGTAGTAGGCACATGATGGATTTTCAAGAACAAGAAAGATGAGAATGATGTAGTCGTTCGAAATAAGGCTAGACTAGTTGCCCAAGGCTATTCTCAAGCTGAAGGCATAGATTATGATGAAACTTATGCACCTGTTGCTAGACTAGAAGCCATAAGATTGTTTCTTGCATATGCTGCTTATATGAAGTTTACTGTATATCAAATGGATGTTAAAAGTGCATTTCTTAACGGTATTCTTGTGGAAGAAGTGTATGTTGAACAACCTCCAGGTTTCGAAGTGCAAGGCAACCAAGTGTACAAGTTAAAGAAAGCCTTATATGGATTAAAGCAAGCTCCCAGAGCATGGTACGATACTCTTTCTCAATTTCTATTAGAGAATGGTTTTACTAAGGGCAAGGTCGATAGAACCTTGTTCAGAAGACAAGAAGGTAAGGACATCCTACTTGTTCAAATTTACGTGGATGATATCATTTTCGGATCACCCAACAAAAAGCTGAGTGAAAGTTTTTCAACACTCATGCAAAGTAAGTTTGAAATGTCAATGATGGGTGAAATGACTTATTTTCTTGGACTTCAAGTAAAACAAACTCCCAATGGGATTTTCATAAATCAAGCAAAGTATACTCGTAATCTACTAGACAAGTATGGTATTAAGACTTGTAAATCTTCTGGAGTACCTATGCTACCCACCTACAGGATGGATCCAGACGAGAATGGTAAGTGTGCTGATCAAACTCATTACCGTGGTCTTATTGGTTCTTAACTGTACTTGACTGCTAGTAGACCTGACATTGCATTTTCTGTTGGTGTATGTGCTCGATTTCAAGCTAATCCAAAAGAGAGTCATATGGAAACCACTAAAAGGATTCTGAAATATTTGAAAGGAACCATCAATCGTGGTATATGGTATCCTTCAAATGATGATTTATCCCTAAGTGGCTACTCTGATTCTGATTTTGGTGGTTGTAGAATATATAGGAAATCTACATCTGGTTCTTGTCAATTCTTAGGCACAAAACTCATTTCATAGTTTTCGAAAAAGCAGACAAGTGTTGCTACCTCTACTACTGAAGCCGAGTACATGGTTGCTGGTAGTTATTGTAGTCAATTATTGTGGCTTATTCAACAGCTTAGAGATTATAATATCTGTGAATCAAATGTTCCTATTTTCTGTGACAGTAACAGTGCTATTGCCATTACACAAAATCCTGTTTTACACACACGATGTAAGCATGTTGATGTGAAACATCATTTCATACGTGATCATGTAAAAAAGAAGGATATTCGCATGGAAAAGATTCACACTGATTTTCAAAGAGCTGATATTTTCACAAAACCATTACTTGTGGCTCGATTTCGTGAATTATGCATTAGTCTAGGATTAATTGATCTAGACCCTACTAGTATGTAGCAATGTACTAACCAGACAGGTACATCCCTAAAAGAAGAAATGAGCAACATACAAGTTACCATAAAAGGCAGAGCACTCATCTACTTATCCAACAGACAGGTAAACAAGGTCACACAAGTTGACCAAACAACCCGATGAGGAAGCTGGTAAAGCTGAGGGTAATACTAAGGGAATAAACATTTAAGGGGGAATCTATGATTTCTTAAATATCCTTATGTTGACTCTTAAGTTTGTTAAAAGTCATCTTGTTCGAAACCTTGGTCACTATGCTAGATTGATATTCATCTTAATTATTATACTCCACTTGTACCTACACTCATATGTCGCACAAGATAAGACAGGTACAAAAAGTCGTTCGACATTCAGAATAGACAAGCACAGTCGAAGGGGGAACTCGTCTGGTGCGCATTAGTCTACTCGTCTGTTCTGGATAGACTCGAACATACAAGATAAGTGTTCTTATGATTTAAATACTCTAAGTGTTTAAACAGTTCGAATTAAGGATGAGTGTAATTTGATGATGCAAAATTTTGAAAAACCTAGAATTGGATTTATACACTCCCTTTAGTGAGGTGTATACACCCAGTTTGCGCCTAATTTCTACTTCGCTAGGTCAGATGAGTACACTCCTCTGTCTTAACCAATAGGAAGGACGGATTTCAAATTTTACAATATCAAATCACGTAATATTCTCGATTCCGTAACTGAATTTCAAAAGACTTTCATACCAAACCGTTGGATCAAACCTCTCGATCTTGGCCATTGATTCAAAACTCAAGTTTATCAAAACCCAAAAGTTTCACTCTTCTCTTCTCACGTTTTCATAACCTCCTACTTTCAAGCAATCCCAACTCTTTGCAATTCTTAACTGTTTGATTATTACTCTCCTACTATGTCGATCGTTTCGATGTTCGATGCTCGCACTAACATGCAGGCAAGATTCGACTTAGGGAAGTATACCACGGAAGGCAAAGTGCATGTGGAAGGATCGGTGTTTTTCAAAGGAAATCACACAGATGACAACAAAGAGATCCTAACGAAGTGTTGGAGATGTGGTTTGAGACCCTACTTGGAGGCATTCCCAGAGGTGGTTCTAGAGGAAGAAGTGCTAGAGTTTTATGCTACAGCTACTCGACTAGAAGATGCCATTGAAGCCTTTGTTGGTGGAAGGCGAGTTGAAATCTCTCGAGAATTTTTGACCGAATCTTTGAAGCTATCGTCCGGATCGATTGACATTGAAAGGTATGCTGAAGGTCAAGAGCTGAAGTATCTGAGTATCTTTTGTGGAAAGAAGCTTAAGTTGAATCGAGATGGAAAGATTCTTGTTGTCAAGAAGAATCAGTTGCTTGACAAATTCAAGACTTTGTTGGATATTTCCTCAAAAATGCTGCTCGGAGTCACTGGGAGTTATGACTATGTGACCCTTCAAAAAGCAAGAGTGATGGATGTGATTCATGATGGCAACACAAAAGGAAATTGGACCAAACTCTTCTTGGATAGAGTGATGTATTTCAAGAAGAATGTGCAAGTTGACACCAGTACAGTCAACTGGGTTGTGTCTGCGGCTGTAAGTTTTGGGAACAAGCTTAGTATTTTGCTACCCATCTTACTACCAAACAAGACTAGTTGGAGTAAAGGCAAGCCGTTCCATTCCTTGAAACACTATCTAAAGAAGGAGGCTCTTGCGAAGCAAGCTGCTGGAAGATCTGCTGCCCCCAGACAAATTCAGATAGATCCTCAAGATGCCATGTTCGAAGCCGCATCGTCTAGTGATGAGGAAGACGAGTTGGATGAGGATGAAAAATCTGAAGAAGTGGCTGAAGCTGGAACTAGTGGGAGACTAGTTCAGTATGTGCCAGAGGAGGCTATGTTCGAGGCTGCTGAAGACTCTAAAGAGACTCAATCAGACAAGGAGTCTAAGGAAGGAGAGAAGGATCTGCAAGTCTATCGACTAGTGAGAGTCGAGTCGAGTCCCTCACCAGACAAGTCGACTGCGGAAAAGGTTGGTACATCTTCTCGTACTCTTTCAATTCCTCTCTCTCTACCTGTCAAAACCAAGGCAAGATCACTACGATCTCGTGCCAAGCATGTACCCAAATCCTCGACAGTGTTGGCAGTGCAAGCACTGAGAGCCAACATAACCCAAGATACTACTATATTCGATACAACTGATACTCCTACAGTTGTCACACCAAACCTAGCCACATCAAAGCCCACAGAAACCACAATCCAAATTCCCTCAACCTCAACAGAATATGTTGAACCCATTAACCCATCTATTTCAGAAACTCCACTAGTTGCCACTGCAACAACTGAGACAAGGACCCCACTTGCTCAGACCCCTTCTGAAATAAGATTCGAATCCCTCGTTTATTATCCGATATGTCTAAGGGAGAAGAGATTGCGTTCGAAGGTGTCGAACAATTTGAGAAAGATGCTACCGTCAGTAGAGATCGACTCATCTTCTGAGCAATATGAGAAACTTCTAAGGATATGCACATGGGTTGCATTGAAGAAAGCCCCGAACAGAAGATATGTTTGAAGTTATCAATGGAATGGGTGGAATCTCCAATTTTCAAGATTGGGAGATGGAGCAAAAGGAGAACAGTGGAGTCAGAGACCACTCGGATTTGTTCCCAGCCCATGCATTGACTGCTCTTGTGAAGAGGATGTTGAACGTTTTTGATGATGTATTGTCTTCTCAAGACAAGTTTGAAGTTGGAGTTCAAACTGATCTTGTAGAAGAAGTATTGAAAGCTGAATGTGTTGATGCTGCTATTCAGACTGATCATCTTGAAGAATCTGCTGAAAGTGCTGAAGCAGAAGACGACTTAGTCATACTTGGTGAAGAAGATGATGAGTTCGTTGAAGCTTTCATTTTTTATGAAGATGAGATAGTTATGAAAGATCAAGATGATGTTATTATTGGAACTCAGTCTACTCAAGTATTTCCTGATGGTTATCTAGATGAGCTGAAGACGGACTTGAAGGAAGTAGTTCAGTCATCTATTGAAGAGTTCTTAAATTCAAAGCTGAAAGAAGTTTTTGTGGAACAGAATCAGTCTCTTGTAGACAGCTCCAGAGAATTGATAGTTGGAGAAGTCAACAAGATGGACTCAACTTTTCGACAAGAGATGTATGTTCAAATCGAAGAGTTCTTGAAAAGGCAAATTGACTACTCTGAAAAGCGTTCGATCAATTTTGCTAGATCGCTAGCTGAAGAGTCAAGCAAAATGGAAAGACTCTATCGCGTAAAGATTGAGATAGCTGATGAGCAGAGGCGTGAAGCACAGGACCAGTTGGTGCGTTCAAGAGCTGTTCTTAATGAATTGACTGAACAGAACAGGTTGCTCAGACAGACTGCTACTCATTTCAAGGATGAATTGATCATAAATTCAAAGAAATTAGAATCTACTGTTGATCGTCTTGACAAGATGAGTCGCGACAAGACGCATCAGAGGCAGATTGAGTTAGCTGCAGAAGCTATGAAGGATGCTCTCAAGGAAGAAATGACTCGTTTTACTAGTCTATTCACTCTTAAGGCAAGTGATGAAGCCAAAAAGGGGGAAGAGACAAGTAGAGTTATTGTTGAAGAAATGTCTAGTGCTGAACCTGAAGTTAAGGCTGCTGCGCCTGCAATAGAAGAGTTGAGAAGGCCCAAGAGAGGAAGGCTAGTCAAGAAAGCTGATCTTGAGCAAGCAAAGGCAGAAGAGCAGATGAGACAGGTGAAAGGCAAAGGTGTTGCTTCTCCTGAGGTTTAGACCAGACAAGTCAAAAGAAAACTTATGATTGAAGATTCTAAAGATGATGAAACTGCAATCGTGAAGAAGCAAAAGATAGTTGAGAAAATTGATGATGAATCTCACTATGCTAGTAAGAAGAAAGTTGGCAAGCATATTAGAAGGTTGCAAAAGTTGAAGGCGAATCCAGATCTAGATGAAGACGCATACATTGACAACTTCATTGACAATGAACATCGTGAATATTGGTTCAAAGTCAAGTTGCAATGGGAGTTAGATCACTGGATTGTTCGGAAATTTGGAGATGCAGACAACAATGAAGAGTTATATGCTATTTTTGACAAGTTCATGGAGGTGCAAGACCAGATGCTTTGGAACATGATTATGAGGATAGCTGCTGCTGTGAACTTTAACATTCTGGTGCCTATCTTTTCGAAATGGACTACTCCGATGCTGGGTTCGGGAAAAAGGATCGACTTCAATCATATAAAGAAATTTGAAGAAGAACTGCTGGATAAAGAGAAGATCGAGACTGAAGATCATATTTCAGTGATTCACAGAAGAGTGCTCGATGCTTTTTGTGTTCCAAATCCAGAAGGAGGTAACATGTCTGACTAAGTGTAATTTCTTTACTTAGTTTTTTTTTGTTTTGATTTAGTATGTGTAATCTACTGATCTTACGTGAATTGGAGGGTGTTTGATGTCTAAAAATTATCTCACGAGAGAGTTTGTCTACAAAAGAGTCGAGGGTGTTTGATGTCAGCGGGATCAAGTGGAGGAACTTTAAAAATTATCTCACGAGAGAGTTTGTCTACAAAAGAGTCGAGTTGGCATACGAATTAATGATCTTCATTGGAGAGACTTTGTCATAATTCGACTGTCAACTAAATTCAAGGTAAGATTCTTGTATTGTACATAAGAATAATATTTATAATTAACATCACTCATGTATCTACTCTCATTTTTTTGACTTTAGGAGCTGAGTAGCAAAGCGTTATGCTGCGGAGAATATAAGTAATTACAACCATCATTTTTATTATATGCTAATTACACTCATCATTTTTAATGATTGATGATCTCTTCATTAAGGAATCATTAATGACCGGAGATAACGACATTGATAGAGCCACTATTTAACTTGAAATTGGGTTGAAGAACATAACAATAAAGATGGAGAGTTTAACGGGGTTGATCTGAAAGCTCAAATTGACGAAGAAGTACAGTATGCGTGCAACCATACATGCTTTGGGAGGGATTGCTAATTAATGAATTTATTGTAATAGTCTAGTTGAATTTATATATATACATAAATATTTTTAGATTTTGTATTTAATTTTTATTAATTTAGCAAATGAAAATTTCATTATTTTTTTTTTAAAATATTGGATATATACAACAACGGCTAATAACCGTTGTTATAGCTAATACAACTGTTGTTATAGAGCAAGTACAACAACGGTTGTTAATAAATAACAGCGGTTCGACTGTGTTTATCGGTGCAGTGACGCCCTGGGCGTCAACAAGCAGGAAAAAAAAAAAAAAAAGGAAAATTGATTTTATTTTGATGACCATGGTTGTTCAACAACCAGGAACAACCGAGTGTGTGTGAGTGTGTGTGGGGCCATGTGGGGGTAATGTTTTATCCCCAAAAAATCCAAATATGCCACTTGTCAAAATTTTACTCGTCGGTTATATTTTATTTAGATAATTTTTTATTTTCACTTATCTACTTAATTAAAAAAAAACTAAAATAAATAAAATTAAATTCTCTATAAATATAGACCAATCTTAATATATTTTGGATCACAATTTCATACACTCCCTTTTCTCTTCTAAATTGTTTTAATTATCTTTTTTCTCTTTTAGATTGTTTTAATTATCTTTTTTATCTTCTAACATGGATCCAAATGATCCCAATTATCATCATGACTTTCAAAACCAGTCAAGTTCACAAAATTTTCAATCGTTTTTTAATATTGATAATTCCCAATTTTCTCAATATTATCGAAATTCTCAATTTTCTCCGAATTTGAACCAAGTTCCTATCTATGGTAATTTTTTATTATAGTTATGAATTTTTTAATATTAAATAACGGTATATATTTTTTAAATATTGTGAAAATATTATAAAGAATTAATAATAGATATAATTATTATATTATAAAAGAAATAATTTATTAAATGTTGGTTGTGGTTGTGGTGGTTATGGATAAAGTGTGAAAAAAGATAAATTTGGGTTGTGGTGTAAAATGGGTAGGTGGAGGAGTGAGAAATGAATTTTATATTTGATGACTCGGTCATGACCGGGCATGGATAATCATGGTCTCAAAAATCGCTGTAGAAATTCAAAACATAAGCGTTTAAAAACCGTTGTAGTAATACCAAACAACAGCGGTTAAAAACCGTTGTAGTAAATTCAAACAACAGCGGTTCATAACCGCTGTCATAACTAATAAAACCTCTGTCGTAAATATTGTAAGGGGTTCAAACCGAGCACATACCACATCGGTTTTGATGGAATAACAGCGGTTAATAACCGCTGTCTATCAGCGCCCCCTTTTTACAGCCCTTATTACCACAGCGGTTACTGATTCCAATTTACAACGATTTTTAACCGCTGTCTATCAGCTTATTTGGCATAGTGATACTTTCTCCGTGCATTTATATAATTTTCATTTGGTGTTGAACACAAATTTAGCAATATTGATTGTTTATGTAAAAAGGAAAGTGAGAATTATAAAATTGAACACGTAGAGTATATATATACATATAATAATGTACTCCCCCCGTCAGAAACTTTCACACCTATTTTTTCGGTCCTGTAGAAACTCCACCCATACAATATCTAAAATATTAGATTTAATGTCATTATTTTTATGGTACATACATACACACAAGTCAACTCACTTATTTATTTTTTTATAAAATTATATCTCAAAATTCTATTTATTATAATATTTTTTAAAAAGGGGGTGAACAGTAAGTATGAAAGTTAATTCGGGACGGAGGAAGTAATATATTATCAAAAAAAAAAAAATTAAAATCCTAATTTGGTAAGTTACAGATGTTTCTAATTAATTAATTAGGTAAGTTAATTTATTTTTTCAATTATGAATGAATTTATTTAGATTATTATTATTTTCATATTATAATTTTTTTTTTTAATATTATGAACTAATATTTATAATACAAAAAAAAGTAAAAAAAAATTTGTGGGACCAAGTGTGCACGCGTTAAACCCTTCGTTAACTTTTAACAGAAGTTGGGATCAGGTTTGCAATAAATTTTTGTATAGGACCAAATATGCATAAAAAATATCTAGTGGAACCAACTCTAAAACGCAGTGGTCAAATCCCAACCAACCCATGGTTGGTGGGACCAAATATGCAATTAACTCAATACATTACTTATACACGAACAAGGCAGGGAGTAGTTGAATTGATAAAAATATCATATTATGAATTTCAGTAGGTATAGATGAATATTGATGATAAAGAGTCGATTCTCTTTACATTGTGTAATTATATCATGAAATATTAATTTTAATTGAAATTTAATACTAAATTTTAACTAAAATGTGTAAGTTACAAAACGGAACAATATTATTTTATATATTATTTTATATAAACAATCACAAATAAATAAAACGTGCACTAAAATTGACTAAAATGTAACACTAAAAGAGTGTTTGATAATGAAAATAAACCCTAAAGAAGGGCCAAATATAGACAAATGTCGGGTTTGATATGTGGAAGTGTGTTAAAGTTCGGCCTTGAATAGAGCAAATGAGTCTAAATAAGAAACAACCATTATTCAAGGCTTTCAATATAGCGCTTTGAATAAATAATTTAGCCCCTCCCCCCCCCCCCCCCAAAAGAGTTGTACAAGGGAAATTGGTGTTTTTGACTGATTACTATATTGCCTCTCCACCTACTTCTCTTACTCCATCTTCCAGCCCTAATTTCATTCTCATACTCCATTTTCGTCTTCCTCTGGCGATTTTCACACTGCGTCTCACTCGACCTTCATCGCAAGCTTCTCACGTTCGTCTATTTTCAGACTAACATTTGACGAACTCATAGCCGTCTTTCTTTTCATTTTTTGCTACATTTTTTAGTATTTGAAAGTTTTTTTTGGCCTACCAACATCGCATTGTTTTTTTCTTGAATATAGCGAGATGTTGGGACGAGACAAATTAAAGAGAAGAATAACATCAACATTTTGGGTGGGCATTGTCTGGAAAATCTGGAATTCAAGAATGTTGGGATATGAATCCTAAGACAAGTTCTAAATGATGAAAAGATAAGATGAAGTTTTGATAAGCCAAAAAGTAGACTTGAATATTTAATTTTCTAAGTGTTGACTGGTCTAGTCTAGTTATGAAGTCGTCTTAAACAAGATCAGTAGAGTTCACAAGACAAGTACTAGTTCACAAGACAAGTACTAGTTCAAAAGACAAGTACTAGTTCATAAGACAAGTATTGTTTTGAAAGAAAAATTTAAGTTGTTTAAAAGACAAGTACATATTATAAGTACTTTGTATAATTGTTAGGTTTTATATTGAGCTATTCGAGTTGTTTAGAAGCTCATGTTTCGTTTATATTCATTGTATAGTTTCTCAGGTGACTAAGCTGAATTATGAAGCTTAATGTAATGTAATAGTCTTGTTAAGATTAGATTATAGGACTAGATAGGTTAGTGTTCTATGTTTCGAAATCTACGAAAGAAGACCTGCGCAAGACAAGTCAAGTTGGAGACAAGACAGGTGTGCAACAAGACAAGACAAGAAGACAAAAGTTAGTTACAAAAACGCGTATTGAAGATAAGGATTGAAGAGTTAGTTAAGGAATAACTAATTAATTGAAGAAACGCGTGGATGGATAAGAAGAAACAGTTATAAGTTGGTTTTCAAGAAAAGGTAGTTACATAACAGAAAGTTCTTGAAGTTGGAAGCTTATAAATACCCCATGGTATTTAACGATTCAAGACTACTGAGAAACTACTGTTACCAAGAGAATTGAAGCATTCATAAGAGATATTAGAAGGAAAACACTCTCAGAGTTGATATTCAGAAAGAAGCCAGAAGACAAGTGAAGAAACTAGAAGGCTACTACTGAATAGAGAAGTTTACTTTTACGTTTTTTGTTTCAAGTCGCTAGTTACTTGTATTTAGCTAGTTTTAGATCGAAGAAGCACTTGGAAGTGTTATCGATAAGATCGAAGTCTTATTTCTTGGGACTTAAAACCACAAGACTACTCGATTGGAAGAGTAATAAGAATTTCACGACTGGAGTTGTGAGAGTGGATGTAGACAAGTTGTCGAACCACTATAAAATCGTTGTGTGTTGATTTACTTTACTGTTTGTTTAATTGCTTAATTGGTTAATTGCTTATCTAAACAACACAAGTAGAGTATTCATACAGAAGTTCGAATTACGAATATAAGTTGAGTATAAATTTGATTGTGCTCATTGTTACTTTGATTAATTCCGCATTACATATTCTGATATATTGAAAGATTTTTAAAAGTCTATTCACCCCTCCCCTCTAGACTTTTACTAGCTTACTCAATATTATTAACTCAACTTGGGACCAACAAAGAAACACGGCCGTTTTCGGACACGAAATCTATGAAAAAAAGAAAGTGGTAGAGAGGATCAAAATGAATTTGTGGTCTTGGCTAGGGGGAAGGATCTCTTTCAACCTAATTCTTCAATTGTGGCCTGGTGTTGCGACTCCTCTCTTTGCTTATAAGAGTACGGTTGAGGTTCTGGTCTTATGACAAACGATGTAAAATGTAATATGTAAAGATCTGGGTACTTCTGGTACTCAACATTAATACAAGCTCTGATGTTTTTACGGTTAAAAAAAAAAAGTTTTCTTATATATACTTATCAGGTTAGTATATATATTCTGCATAATCGATTGAAACCACAACTTGAATTATTATCATCAAATCATCAATAATATCAGCATATATTTGTTTATTTAAAATTAATTACTTAATTTGACTATTATGCTTGTTTTAATAACAATTAATTTTAATAATTAATTTTTTTTATTTTTCAGATGGAATCTGAATCTTCTCACACGCTTCAAAGTCCATCTGAAACATCAAATACAACAAATATTGAACCACGTGATCGTGAAGATTGTTCAAGTAGAAAACGAGCAAGGCACGAATCGATGAAGCCTCCAGTAGTTACTAAACAACAAAGGAGCCCATATTAGACGCATATTACGAAGGGAACTCGAACAATGGATGATGGAAGCATAAAATCAATAATGCCAGGATATGCAATTACTGTAAAATTGAGATTTTCGTGTCTCAATGAAGTACTTGTGGTTTAAAAAATCACTTTGAAAAAATGTGTATGTTAAGCCCATTGTAAGAGAAGAGTAACAGTGAGAGAAGTCAAACGGTATAGACAAATAAGGTTATGGGGTAAGAAAGTGCTTTGGTTTCTCACAGTTTTATTAAAAAACGATGAGAAATTAAGCTTACGGAGTACGTAATTATGGATGAGGTCTCTTTTCGAGCTGTCGAAGGGAATGGGTTCGTAAGCTTTGTTCATGAATTACAACCAAGATTCAAAATCTCCGATCGAAAGAAAGTTGCAGGTATGATTTACGATTTATTCTTAATAGAGAAATTTAAGATAAAATTTGTGATTGGCAGTCAAAGAGTGAGTAGTACCACTGATACTTGGACATCCATTAAAAACATAAATTACATGGTCATCACATCTCATTTCTTAGATAGTGAATGAAAATTGCATAAAAGGATTATTAATTTCACAAAAATCAATAATCACGTTGGGGAAAAAATTGGAAATATGGTTGAGGGTTGTTTGAGAGAGTGGGGATTGATAAAGTTTTTTCAATTGTAGTTGATAATGCATCTTCTAATCATACTGCTATTGATTATTTTGAAGAAGATAATGAAAAATGAAAATACATTGTTGTTTGAAGGGAAATACTTGCATTTGAGGTGTGCATGTCATATTCTTAACTTAATTGTTAAGGATGATTTGAAAGAGCTTAGTACATCGATTAAAAACATAAGGAATGCAATTAGTTTCATGCATTCTTCCCTTGCAAGATTGAATAAATTTAGGGAGTTTGTTGTTGTGCTTGTCGAGTTTAATAATACGTCAACTGTGCATATGGATGCCAAAACTAGGTGCAATGCATCTTGTAAAATGATTGATGTTGCATTAAAGTTTAAGAGGGTGTTTGATAGGATGTCTAAAGAATCAGTACCTTTTATGAATTATTTTCGTGAAAAGAATGAAAAGGGTAGGACCTCCAATTGAAGATGAATGGGAGAATGCAAAAGCTTTTGTACATTTTCTGAAAAAGTTATATGATGCCACTTTAGAGCTAAGTGCATAAAAAACTCCTACTTCTCAATTGATTTATAAATCCATGGTTGCATTACAAATTGAGAAAAGGAGTAATGATGACTCGAATCCAACTCTTAAAAGGGTTGCTAGTGCAATGAAGCTTAAATTTGATAAGTATTGGAGGGATTGGGATAATGTGAATCCTTTGATTTTTATTGCCAATGTTTTGGATTCGAGATACAAGCTTCAAATGATCAAGGTTAGTGTAAAAAAATTAGGAGATACTCATTGGAAAATTCAAGAAGTCGTTGATACAATGAAAACGAATTCGGTATATTTGTGGATGAAGTATAAAGAAATGAATGATGTCATGGATGTTAAGAAACAAAATGTGCAAATTGAGGATGCTAGTGGAGATGGTACTAGCATTGGTGGTGGTGTTGGTGTTTATGATGAATTGGTTGGTGATGTGGATGGACAAAATGAAGAACAACTTCCAGAGATATCCAACGAAGTGGATAAGTACCTAACCGATGAGATTGAAAAGATCTAATCAATCTTTTGGAGTGGTGGAAAAGGAGTGAATCTAGGTACCCAATTCTTTCAATTATTGCAAAGGATATTTTTGCAATTCCAAGTTCAAACGTTGCTAGTGAGTCGGCTTTTAGTTTGGGCAAAAGGTTTGTAGATCCTTTTAGGAGCAGTTTAAGTCCTAAAATTGTAAAAGCATTGATGTGCACTAGTGATTGACTAAGAGCTGAGGAGATGAACTTTTATAAGGATCCAACCGATGATGACCTTGAATTATACAAGAAAATTGAAGTAATTGAAAGGGGTAAGAGTTTATATTATAAATTTTATTAGTAATAGTTTTTAAATTCCCGTTTTATGATATTTTGTGTTCACTCTTTTTAATTCCTCTTTTGCAGCTACCATTACCAATCAAGATTGTTCTCTAACTAACATCCAATTCTGAGCTTGAAAAGGTTAAAAGTAATAATATTTTTATTTTTTACACTTTAATATCTATAATTTGAAATTGATTAAGTTTTATCTTTTGTAAGTCTTTTGAGATTATTGAAGTTGAACGAGAATTGTATTTTGTATTGTTGAATTTGAACGAGGATTGTATTCTCTTTTAATTTGTGTTTGACATATTCTATTCATGATTTTTAATTTTTAATAATTAATTTAGGTATGAACGGTATATCAATATTTCGATATAATTTGGTATATCGACATTTCAGTATACCGACATTTCGATATGAAGCATACCGATATTTCGGTATGTACCGAAAATTTAGTATGATACGTCATACCAAATTTTCGGTACGACATTCGGTATGAGAGTTTTCATACCGAATTTTCGGTATGATAACGATATCAAAATTTTCTGTATGATATCGGTATGGCACGGTGGTATACCGAACCACCCCTAGACATGATCTCCTCAAGTGATGAAGGTGTAGAGCTAGAGTCAGTAATCACAACAGTCTGAGCGATTTGGAAAGAACGATGCGCATTTATACATGACGATAAAGGCAAGAGAGCATAGGCACATGAGTTCCAACTTCATGTTATGGATTGGGCGCACACATTCTTAGTTGATTATCAATCGACGTTCTTCATCCACCAAGACTCAGTAGACCAAAACACCCAAGAGGAACAAGCCATAGACAATGGCAAACAAATGTTGTATGTTGATGCGATCTTCAACGACGAGGATAGAAAATACATGGTTGGCTTCGTAGTTCGGAATCGAGACAAGAATCCAATTTTTACAGGGTATTCCAAAATTAGACCAACATGGACGATCCTGTGGGTGGAACTGGCATCAATTCTGAAAGGAATAAGAGCGTGCGTGCAAAGGAACATCCTCGTCGAAGATGTCCGCTCGAACTCACACGAGGCAATCTCTCTTATCCGCAAAGAACACCCGATACCAGGGCCGGAAGGACCCACACTGAAATTGATCTAGAGGGAGGTAAGTAAAAATTTAGTGTGGAAATTTCAACATATCTCTCGAGGACGGAACATGACGGCACATGAGCTGGCCGGTACGGCTAACCCGAAACTCTCCCACTCATGGATCGGACCCGATGGATTGTAAATATGTTCTGAAATGTCATCTTTTCAATTTGAATATAATATATATATATATATATATATATCATTTCCAAACAATAATACAAAAAAAGTCATGCAAAGGATGTGTACATGTACTAGATGACACGGTAGCAATATCGAGGAATTACTTTTACTTTTTCCCCCTCTTTGCCTCAAAATTCAACACTTTTTGACTACCAATTCACACATTCATCGTCGATCGTGTAATCCCCCGCCTGACTAATTATATTCTTCACTTTAATCAATTTTTGTAAAGTCATATTTGCCTTTTAATTTCTTTAATTTGTACACACCCAAAATACCCATGCGCCGTAGGACCCCTCCACCAAACTACTATGCAATATAATCGCCCAAAAAATATCAATCTTTATTTATTGCCCGGTAATTTTAAAAGAATCACATACTTTATGACAGAAAAAAAACATGATTTTAATTTTTTTTATTACAATTATACTTTGTTTTATCTTAATATAATAAAAAAAAAAATAGAAATATAACAAAGTGTAAAGCTAACAATAACGTATTAGTTGGTTTAATCAACCTTTAATTTCATTAATATTAATGGTTTATATGCAATTAGTGCACAAAAAATATTAATCCCTCCATTTCACAATTACTTTCATATTTTTCTTTTCGAGACGTCCCATCGTAGCTTTCACACCCTTAAAATAGAAAATCATTTATAAGTTCTACTCTCACAATATTTTCAATTTTACATAAATGTTAGTATTATTATTTTTCCCCGTCAACTCATTTCTTCTTACTTTATACATAAAATTTTATAAAATTATCCCCAAATCTCATTTAACTATGAAAGTAATCTTGGATGGAGAAAGTATATTATAGGTATGCAGTAAATATATTGTGTAGTAGTAAAATAAAATATAATATGAAATAACTAAAATATAATCTTGAAAATTTGTGCGTTTTTAAGTGCAATTCGAAGTGAATAAATAGGGGTGAAAACGGATCGGATACGGATGGATAGTGCTTATACCGTATCCTAAACTATATTTTTTTCTCGAATTCGGAGTCGGATACGGAAAAGCCGGATTCGGATACGAATTCGGAATATTCGGTATACGGATACGGAACAAATATCGGACGAATCCAGGTCGGATTCGAATAACTATAATCGGATAATATATTTCAAATGAAAATCATCAAAATGTGATTGAAACACATAAAAAATCAACAAACATGAAATCATCAAAATATATCCTTCGTAAACATCACCACTCCAGCACAACATGACGCCTAAGAAGACATATATAATATTATACCCAAGCATGAATAAAGCATATTAAAAGGGAAGGGGAAGGAGGAGTGGGCGGTCGAGGCTGGGGGTGCAGCCGTGAAGGGGTCAAAAAGGGAAGGGAAGGAGGAGTGGGCGGCGGACGCTGGGGTGAGGGTTTAGGCTTTTTAGTTTTTAATAAGGCCCAATAATGTTATTATAATAGAACTTTAATAAAATTAATATAAAATATAAAATAAAATATATTAAAAAATTCGGGTATCCGGATTTATTATCCGGATAATATCCGATAAAATATGGGAAAACTCGAATACGGTCGGATATTATGTATTCCGAATCCGAATCCGAAGTCAACTATCCGAATCCGTATTCGTCCAGATACTAAATTTTTATACCGAATTCATATCCGATCGGATACGGTTCCGGATCGGTCGGGAAATATCCGATCCGTTTTCACCCCTATGAATAAATGCACTTTGGATTCCAAAATTATAGCCATTTCTTAAAGTGGCATAGCATTAACAATACTACAATTTAGAAATACTTTTTTAGTCAATAATTCATCGTGGTGTAGGGCAAAGGACAATATAATAATTCAATTTAAACACTACTGCCTTTAGTACTCAAATAATTTTGTGTAATTATCCCCCTTAATACCATTTGAATTTCTAATTACATAAGAATGTAGGTTTTTTTTTTTTTTTTTAATATGGAAAACACGCAATTTTGGAAGATGAAAAAAAGAAAAGACTAGACTATGAAATTAGTTTGTTGTTAAAAAGAGAGTTTCTTAATTTTTCGTTAAAACATTTGCTATGCAATTAGGTATACCTTAGACCCCTTTCTTCAAATAAAATTTTGATTTACTGATTTATAAAAATTATGTGACTCATAAATTACCTAATGAACCCTGATTTTTTATCCATTCATGATGTTCATTTACAAATTCGAAAAAAACATCTCAGAGTTCCTCGGATAAATTTTGAGATTAATTTGATAATATACTCAAGCTTTGAGCCAGGTTATTATCATAACTTCACCCAACATTTAATAAAGTGAGAAGTGGGTAAAATACCACTTTATTTTTATTTAATTTAAAAAATAAATTGCTCATTTTTATAGAAAAAATATACCCATAGAGTCACACTGAGATAATATAACATCGAACGAAAATATGAAAAAAAAATCGTTAGAAAACATGTTGTCGAAGAAACAACTGACATTCCAAGTAGTTTTCGGTTGAAATTAGAAAGTAGGAAGATGAGTAAATTAAAGATTTGGGAAGTTGGGTAGGTTTGAAATTTAAAAGTGTATTTCTCATTTAAGTTTCAGATTAAAAAATTTTAAGGTGCAAGAGATCAGTTTATACATAGTTTTACTTTAACTCCGCAAAAAGTTAAATTGATATATATATTGATATATATATATATATATATATATATTTTTAAGTAGCAAGATGAGTAATTTGAAACTAATATTTTGTTAAGTGTATTAAACCGAAATAAAATAAGTTTTTGGAAGAAAAGAAGCATGCCTTATTTTGTAACAAAATATTTTTTATTTATTTTGCCGTTCAGATCTGGTCATTTCAAAACCCAAAATAAATGAGAAGTGGGGTATGAAATGTGGTGTAAAGACATAAAAAAAATAAAAAAATCCATCAATCCCGTAATTACTTTTTGGGACCAACAATAACTTTCACATTTTTAAAATGAAAAATCTTTATAAATTTCACTTCATAATATTCTCAATTTTAAATGAATGCTAACTTTTTCTCTACATATAAATAAAAGTCACTCATTTTTTTACTTTACATATAAAATTTTATAAAATTATCTCTCAAAATTCCACTTTTTTAATACGTATATATTGTAATATTGATCATTTGACTATTACTCCATATTTAGTTGGAAGTGGTATTCCTCTTTCACAATGAGTTGTTCAACTTTTTTTTCGCTTGACCCGATAACAATTTTTATTTTTTTTTCATAATAACATCATTTTCTAATACATGTATTTATTCTATTACTATTTTTTAATAAGTGGTAGGAGTAATTTTCAATTTAAAAAAAAAAAAAAGTCGGTTGTTTCCTTTATTCTGAATTTAATAAAAGATGATAAATAATTCCATAATTGGAATGTGAAATACTAATATTAGTGGTTGAGGAACAGTAATAGTAAATGATTATTAAGGCACTAAAAGAACAAACAGCCCGAATCTTGGATAAAAGGACAATTCTGCTCTCCCAAAACGCGGTACACACTACACACTACAACAACAGCTGTAGTAGTGTACTCCCCCCTTTCCCTCTCCCTCTGCTAATATAAAAACCACACACTCAGAACTAGAATTTGTGTAATAAATTAAACATGATTTGGAGCTCAACAATGTGCATTTGGACTTGGATCTTTCTCTTTCTCTCTGCTCTCTCTGCAGCTGCCCTTGTTGAAGACGGTACGCCTCTCTCTCTCTCTCTCTCTCTCTCTCTCGGTTTTTAGGGCTTAATTAAATCAATTGAAAGATCTGTAACAAAATGTGTTGAATCTGAATCAAAAACGTTGTTATTTGGTAAGAGAATGTTTGAATTTGGCAACCTTGAAGGGTGTGTAAGTGTAATGAGTCTCATCATTTCCACGCCTTCAATCTTGCTGTTGGGTCCCAATTTTTGCATTCATTGTGTTTGTTTGTGCTCCTAGAAATATTAATATTTTAATTTTAAGAGAATTATTAGTTTATTTATAAGGAATTTAATTAAAGTCGTTAATAGAGTAGGAATCAAGTTAATCAAAGATTATGCCAGCTAGTACAATGTTTAGTTACAGTATATTCAATCTCTTTTACTGCGATGTTACTTAATTCTTGTTTGCACGGCCGTATTTTTAAATATTACTCCTATTTATTAATTTCACTACATATTGGTGGTAGTTATCTAAGATTAGTATATGATATCTAAACTAGTAAATTTTAAAGCATATTTAAGTTTTATCTAAGCCATCAAACATGAATTCTATACTCTAATAAGTTGTTAGAAAAGATAGAAAAAATAATTAAAAAAAAAATAGAGATATATAGTGGGTAATTCTGGAAAATGGACAAATAAGAAATTTAAGATAAGACATAAGGAATGTTAATTATTTTATGAATATTATTATGATATAAGTTGGTATTTGATCACACTAGTACACGAGTGTCGGCATGTTTTGTAACACTCTATAATGCACACTATTTCACCACAAAAGTTTCAATGCCTCTAAAACCTCCATATTTTTTCATCGCATTTATAAATAAATAATTTAAATTAAAGTCAGATCCCGTAAATAATTCAATAACGAGTTTCTCATCCTACTCAACAATATAATACTTCCCCACCTCTAGATATTTTGTACACACCTCAAAAAAAAAAAAAAAAAAAAAAATCCATAAGCTTCACTTTTAAAATATTCATATACCTAGTATATGTTGTTTTTAGAATCTCAACATATACTCAATAATTTATTTTTTAATTTTATATATGTACAAAATTGCTTCAACTTTTACCTTTTTTTCTTAAATAGTGTGCACCAAAAGTTGTGCAAAGTGTTAGGGGTAAGAGTTAATTTTTGCCTTGTCAAATTAATTATTATTATTATTTAAATAAGGATGTTGTATAATTATATTCCTTCACCGTAAATGGACAGTACTTGCATGATGGGCTAACACCATGGGCTGAATTATTGGGCCAGACAGGGTTAAAAATCAATAACGCTTTCTATTTTACGTTCTTATGCCTGTAATTGCATTTTTCTTTATATTCAATTTTTTTTATTTTTTCTTTCAATTATATTACTCCATATCATTTGTACTACAAGCCTGGTAATAGTAGTATTTTTTAACGCGGCTTCTTTAATGTTGCCTAAAGTCGCAAGATGTCAGAAAAGTGTGGCGCCTTTTGTCTTATTACAGGAGTTAGGTCTTCGCTACATTACCATCAACATCCCATGTGTATTTTCACCCATTACAGTCTTTTGGGCCCTATCCCATTTGGATTTAAGCCAGTACTTATTAGTTCACCATTTTTTTTATTTAATTTTTTTACATTATTATCTTCAATATGATTTGATAAAAATTTACATGAGACTTGTTTTTATCTATGAATCATAATTCTGAAACCATTTAAATTGCTACTATAAATTTGAAATACATGCTGTAATTTTAAACATATTTAAATAATTTTGGTGATTTAAAGATTCACTGTACTTTGAAATTTCTTTAAGTTCGTTTTATTTAAATGTTTAACATTCACATTCTTCGATCAGGATCAATTCTTTCAAGGTTTAATTGCCCTGCCCTCACAAGATATATATATTGATTTGACATGATAATATACATTTAATTATATTGATAGCATATAATAAAATTATCAATTTTAGTATTTAAAGATTTGTCAGTTTGATTTAAGACCCCAAAAATAAGAAATTATTAAAAATGGTAATTAGACCTGCCCCTTGACATTCCTAAAAATTATTAATCTACCTTATAAAATAATAGATATAGGAGAAAAAATTAATACTTTAGTATTAGATAAAGTATAATACATAAATATATACAAGTAATTGATTGTGAGAGAGAAAATATTTTTGAAAAATTAAAATGCCATATGAAATTTAGCACCTAATTTGAAATTACTTACAGGCGCACTCGAGAACGGCGACTTCGAGTCGCCACCGACGGGCGGTTTCTCCTCCGATGGCAGTCTCTCCGACGGTCCGGCGTCGATCCCGAGCTGGAAAACGAACGGCACAGTGGAGATAGTGGAATCGGGTCAGAAACAGGGCGGAATGATCCTGATCGTGCCGGAGGGGGCCCACGCCGTCCGCCTGGGCAACGACGCCGAGATCAGCCAGGAAGTGAAGGTGGAGAAGGGGGCGCTCTACTCCGTCACCTTCAGCGCCGCCCGCACCTGCGCACAGCTGGAGTCACTGAACGTGTCGGTGCCGCCGGCCTCACAGAACATAGATCTGCAGACGCTGTACAGCGTGCAGGGATGGGATTCGTACGCGTGGGCTTTTCAGGCGGAGGAGGAGGTGGCGCGTGTCGTCTTTAGAAATCCCGGCATGGAGGATGACCCCACTTGTGGCCCCATTATTGATGATATTGCTATTAAGAAGCTCTTTGTGCCGGTGAAGCCCAAAGGTCAGTTATTATTCCAACATTTTCATCTTTTTTTTTTTTAGATTGGGAAAATAAGTTGTTCATATATGGACGTTATGTATAAGAGAGGTTAGTTTGTAAAAAAAAAAAAAAAGGAAGAGCAGCTTAAAAAAGATGTTGAGTAGCTTTCACTAAAACGAACAAATTACAGTAGGTGCCCCTAAAGTTCATAATTAGTTAGGTATAGTATATGGATACATAGTTATTGTTTCTATTGAAATTATATACTCCAGTATGCTTATATCATAGTCATTGGATTCTTAATAATTTGGTTCGGTTATTTTTATTCAGATTGGATTCGGTTATTGATTATAAAATGTTTATATGCAGATAATGCAGTACTTAATGGAGATTTCGAAGAAGGGCCGTGGATGTACCGAAACGAGTCCCTCGGCGTACTCCTCCCAACCAACCTCGACACAGAGACGTCGTCTCTCCCTGGCTGGATTGTTGAATCAAACCGAGCGGTCCGTTACATCGACTCCTATCATTTCTCTGTCCCGGGTGGCAAACGAGCCATCGAGTTGCTATCGGGGAAGGAGGGCATAATCTCTCAAATGGTTGAAACCAAGCCAAACAAGGTGTATAGATTGACATTCTCCTTAGGCCATGCAGCCGATGCTTGCAAACAACCATTGGCCGTGATGGCCTTTGCCGGTGATCAGGCTCAGGCCATACACTACACTCCTGATTCGAATTCCACATTCCATATGGCGAATATTAACTTCACTGCGAAAGCGGAGAGGAGTCGGGTGGCATTCTATAGTGTGTATTATAACACGAGAACGGATGATATGACTTCATTGTGTGGGCCTGTGGTGGACGACGTGAGAGTCGAGGTTTCGAGCTCGATTGGGTTGAGCTTTAGTGGGGTTGGATTGGTCTTGTTGATGGTTATGGTTTTAGAATCGGTCTTTTGATCCTCCTCCTCCTCGAATGAATCTCCGGAGGCTTTAGATTTATGAAGGAGTGTTGTAGTATGTGGGAATGGGGGGTGTAGGTAAAACCAAGCTCCCATGTATGTTGAATTTAAGGTTTTTTTTTCCTTTTTTTTCTCCGGTGATGGAAATGGAATGCTTGTGACCTTGGGTTGATTGCTATTTGCAATTTGGTAATATATTAAAAGCAAGTGGAGTATATTAGAAGATTAATTTTCTTAGAGTTGGGACTCAACCACCGTGAGTCAACTGACTCAGATCTCGCCGATTCTTTTTCTAGGCTCTTCAATTTTATTTTTAGCCCCATAAGTTTGATACATTTCAAAATAAATCATTTAAGTTTCAACTTTACAAAATACGTTATTTACCTTTCAATTTTTGTCCAATTTTTATCCTTTAGATTTTGTAGGAATTAAAATTGATAAAGTTGGTGACACATATATTTAAAAAAGTCACATCATCATGTTACATCACATTATATTAAAAAAAATAAAGCTAATAACACCCCATAATTTTAAATACAAAAATAAATGTATATACTCCATATAAAATAATTAAGTAACTCTTACGTAAATAAAGAGTAAAATAATTTTTAAAAATAACATAAAAAATCTGTAAAAAAATGTAATTAAAATTTAAAAGTATTTAAAAAAAACTAACAAAATCTTTAAAAGTAATTAATTTACATTAATTAATTAATTTTTTTGAAAAAAAAACTTTAGAAATTAAATAGAATTTGAAATTAAAAAATAAATCATCAAAAAATAAAATTAAATTTTTTGAAAAATTCAATAAAACATTAAAAAAATAATTAAAAAATTAATAAAAAAGTAAGATTTTATTTTTTTATTTAATTTTCTTAATATTTATTTTTGATTTAGTTTATTTTTATTTCATTTTTTATTTTATTTAGTTTTTTTAAAAATTGAGTCATTAAATGGTATTTTTAATTTAATTATTTTATAAATTTTATTTGATTTATTTAATATTTTTAGATTTTATTTGGATTTAATTAATTTTTTCATTCAAATATTTTTTAATATGTAGTTGATTTTTTAAAATATTTTAAAATTTTATTTAGTTTCTCGTATTATTGAATATTTTTTTAATTAATTTTTAAAATTTATATTTTTAATCATTTAATTGAATTTTAAATTATATTTTTATTTTTTATTCAATTTGTATTTATTTTGAGGGATAAAAGGGTAAATTGGAAATAATTAGGGTGGGTTTATTAATAAAAATTGATTTTTTAAATTTTAGTAGCGTGTGTATAACATTTGAAGTTTGTATAACATTGTATTGGGTGTTAGTAGCCTCACTCAAAAAAATTATTTGCATCTAGCTATACGTTTCAATTAATAGAGTAAAATAAGATTCACATAATTAACATATGTAACACCACGTGGTTTTGCTTCTAAAATTGTTTCATATTTTTTCAAGTTATTTTTTAAAATTATTTTAGTTTTTATTTATGTAAGAGTTACTTAGTTATTTTATACGGAGTATACATTTATTTTTGTATTTAAAATTATGGGGTGTGTATAGAATATTTTGGGGTGTTATTAGCTCTATTTTTTTAATATAATGTGATGTGGCATGATGATGTGGCTTTTTTAAATATATGTGGCACCAACTTTACCAATTTTAATTCTTACAAAACATAAAGAATAAAAATTAATGTAAAAAAGGACAAAAATTGAAAGGTAAAGGACGTATTTTGTAAAGTTGAAACTTAAATGATTTATTTTAGAATGTATCAAACTTATAGGACTAAAAATAAAATTTTCTCCTCGTGAAATAAAGAAAAATTCCTCACTTCTAACAAGGGCATTGTCGAGGTCGAGAACGACTCCCCAATATCAACTTCATCAAGGGGATGTTTACTATTTGTTTTAAAAACCAGGTTTTGGATTTCAAGATCCAAAACCCGTTTTACTTCGTGATTTAAAAACCGATTTTCAAAATCCATTCAAAACCATTCCTATCAAATATATTGATTTGACATAAAGTTAAATCTTCCATTATTCCAAAACCCAAAAGAAACACTCATATTACTATTTATCGGAATTTCAAAAACCAGAATTTCAAAAATCCAATTTTTAAAACCACCCAAAGCCCAAAGTAAAGACTCCCAAATATTTTGTTGAAGGTTTTTTTTTTTGGCCTCGAAATTAGCAAGGGCTTTTTCTTCCTAACTAATTGCCGGCAAAACAGCCTTGTTAACGACGAGAACAAAAACAAAAATTCTTTAAATCAACTTAGGGTTGGTGTGAAATATTGCATACCTACATTCCATCTCAATTAGACCAAGTCAAAATTTTATATTCATTTAGTCCAAAAGTCATAAGTTCAAATTCGGGTTGTCCAGAAAATTCGCGGATCGCAAATATGTGGTTTATTACTATATGACTAAAATAGTGTTACTATCACTACAGGGCCAACAATTTAATACTACATGTCAAAACATTATGATAAATTCACTCAACAAATTAAGTGTCCATAATATTTTTGGACATGTAGTTATATACTTTTGACCTTGTAGTGATAAAATTTTGGTCTTGTAGTAACATTGTTTTAGTCATGTAGTATCCGAATAAGTCAGAATTATTTTAGTAATTTTGCTAAAAAAATAAGTGTCCAGAATATTTTTGGACTTGTAGTAATACACTTTTGGTCTTACAGTGACAAAATTTAGATCTTGTAGTAACATAGTTTTGGTCATATAGTAAGATAATATTTTAGAACGAAAATATATATTTTAATTAAGATTGACCCGCGTTTAACTCACGAATTTTGATCTAACTTACCTTAATTGATCTAAGTTTTTGTGATCAACTTATTTAAAAAATCGCAAAAACTTTTGTGCAAATAGTTTATGTGAAATTATGTGTAAATTGTATGTTTATTTTTCTTATTTGCTTGATTTGCACATAATTACACATAAACTATTTTCACATAAGTCATTCCCCGTGCAAATTGGCACAATTTGCATACCTAAGGAATTAAGTGTAAAATGCCCAATTAAGATTTTTTGGGTTACATATTTGCTCCATATTATTTATTGGGTACCCACTTCAATTAATATATAATATATAGTATTTCGCAAAACCTCATTTACAAATTACAATTATCCGAGTTTAATTCTATCTTTTCAGTTTTTCCCAACCCAACCACTCTCGCCGAATGAAATCCAATTCAGCGCAATTTTTCGATCGGATGGACTGCTACCACTGGTACGAGACAGATCGGTCACCATCTTCGTGTGTTCTGTTGCCGCTACTTGTGCAAGGCCGCCATTCATGCCGCCCTCTGTTTGCAGCGCCTCTTCGGAAGCAGTCGCGTTCGTCGCTTGCCACCGCTTGAGAATGGATCCTGCACAACCGCTGCTACTTTGTGCAGTGTCGTCGTTCTCTGCCGGCCTTTGTGTGCGGAATGCGCCATCTCCGTCCACCTGTAGCAGCGCTACCACCGCCTACAGCAGTGCCCCGCTAGTGTATTGTCCACTACCATCCGTCGTTGGTAAGAAAACCTAATTTAGAAAGGTAAGTTTCTCTCTTTGTAGCATATTGAACTCATGGAGTATAGCTCTACCTTTCTTTACTTTTTTTGTTTTCTGTTGTGAGGTTGTGAGTTGTTGTAGCCTTGTAGGTAGGTGATGTTGGTAGGTGAAGATGTAAACACATTAATTACGATTCCTCTCTTTTAAATTAGTGCACAAAAGAAAACTGCATATTAATTACGATTTTCTTTTTGTTTAGATGAGTGTTTGGCTTTGCACTAAAAATATATGCTCCTGTTGAAACATTGTTCTGGTTTTAACTTGTGGGTACTGCTTGTACCTAAAGTGTTCTGAACAAAAATATCATTTTTCTGATCAAAAAAAAAAAAAAAAATACGGTTTTCTTTTGGGTTGTTGCAGATAATAAGAAACGTAATTAATGGAAGTTTATTCATTAGTTGGCTTCGAGATCCCTCTCTTCTGAATTAGTGGATGTTGTATGCTTTATGTACTATGACTTCAGTTTCTATTGTATGCTTTAAGCACTGCATTTCGTTTTCTCCAGTACAAGTGTTTGGGCATTTTTTATGCCAGTTATTCTAATGAAATTTTGCTTTTTAAAAAAATTCAATTTGTGTGTTTCTTGATTTTTTTGTATGGTATTGTCAAGTTTAATAACATAATATTGTTAAGTGTGATAGTGTAGTACTATCTCATATGAATTGTTATACTATTATATATTTAATAGAGGTAGAGAGAAGAATTTAAGAGCTTCTATTTTTTTTTTTTTTTTTGGAACTTCTAATTTGCATAAGAATTACAGTTAGGGCTTTTGATATACTCCCTCCGTCCAATTTTATTATGCCACTTCTCCGGGCACGGATTTTAATGAATATTGATTAGTTTATGTATAAAGTAGATAAGTTGGGAGATATGATGGGATGTTGTGGGGTCCATTTATAGGTAAAGTGGTTGTTTATGAATAAAGTAAGTGGCAAAGTGGGTAAATAAGTGATGATAGGAGGGTGTAGATAAAGTAGTATGAATAGTATTATTTCCAAAAAGGGTATAAGCATAATAAAATTGGACAACCAAAAAAGGAAAGTGAGAATAATGAAATTGAACGGAGGGAGTACATTAATGTGTGATACTGTATTGTTTTTTTGTATGATACTGTCTTGTTTTGTTGTATGCTATTGTCATTAATATATTGTTATGTTTTAATATGTGTTAATGTTTTTGATATTTTGTTTGTTATTTGTTCAAATTGTCATGTGTAATTGCATGTTCAAATTGTCATGTGTAATTGCATGGTATTGTTAAGTGTAATTGCATGGTATTGTTAAGTGTAATTGCGTAATACTGTTAAGTAATGTTGTTATATTGTATGCTTTTCAGGTGTGATACTAATAAAAGAAGGTTCAACCGTGATGGAAAAAAATGTGAAAGAGGAATAAGATGATGACAAAGTAGAATGTGGTTAGAGAAGAAGATAATAAAATTTAGTTTTTCACTTTGTATTACTAGCAAGTGCAATAATGTAATACTGTCAAGTGTAATTGTGTAACGTTGTATACATAAAAATTGTGATAATGTGTGGTATTTTGTATGTTAAATTATGTGAATTTTAAATTAAAAAAATGATGAAATGTTCGTTAGAGTTTTTTTTTTTTTGATGGAAAGTTAAATACCCATCCCATTTTTCCCCTCCCCATGACTCAAACCCAGGACCTAAGGCCTAGGTAGTGGTGCTCTAACCACTTGAGCTATCCCACTTTGTCAAATGTTCGTTAGAGTTACACTTAAATAATTTGTAATTAAATTATGTGAATTTTAAATGAAAAAAAAAAATAGAAATGTAATGGTGGGGGATGTATTTTGAGTAAAAGAAATAATATTTTCCACTTGACAAATTACACATAATTTAAGAATAATTGATATTTGTACTATATATTCATGTTTCCAGGGACCCACCCAAACCGGGTTGACCCGCGAATTTATTGAATTGGAGTATGTTTTAGAATGTTTTACACCTAACCTATTTTCAAACAAGTCATCCCTTTTTTGTGCAAATAGCTTATGTGTAATTATGTGTGTAGACACCTAAATTTTAAATTCCTTTGGACCTCTAAAGTCCAGTAAATCAAGACGGGCCTCTGAAGTCCAATAAATCAAAACGGGCCTCTAAAGTCCAACAAATTCAAATCGGACCCCTAAAGCCCAACAAATCCAGTCGGGCCTCTAAAGTCCAGTAAATCAAAACGGGCCTCTAAAGTCCAACAAATTCAATTTGGGCCTCCAAAACCCAACAAATCAAGACAGACCTCTAAAGTCCAATAAATCAAATCGGGCCCAAATCTGGTATTTTGAGCCCATCAGGTCAAGTAATTCAAAATTTGAATTAAGCCCTAACCACTTGCACAAATATCTCCAACCTTGGCCCATAAAAACCCTAGGTTCTACACCTATAAATAGGGGCCTCATTCTATTCATTTCACATAAAGAAATCAGAAGCATTCAACGCTCTAAAATTCTCTGCAGAGATTTTAGAGTGTTCTTCAGCAGTTGGAGGAGCTTCAAAGGCGTTCTTCGTGCAAAGCAGCAAGAAGCAGTGTTCGAGTGGAGATCAAGGTGCTAAGCCTCTTCGATTCGGCGTTTCTTCAAGGCGTTCTTCCTCTTCGATTCGGCGTTTTTTCAAGGCGTTCTTCGTGCAAAGCAGCAAGAAGCAGTGTTCGAGTGGAGATCAAGGTGCTAAGCCTCTTCGATTCGGCGTTTCTTCAAGGCGTTCTTCCTCTTCGATTCGGCGTTTTTTCAAGGCGTTCTTCGTGCAAAGCAGCAAGAAGCAGTGTTCGAGTGGAGATTAAGGTGTTAAGCCTCTTCGATTCGGCGTTTCTTCAAGGTTCTTCGTGGATCTTCAACAGAAAAGTCCCGACAAGTCCCGAAAAAGTCCCAAAAAAGTCCTGAAAATTAACGTTTAATCCAAAATACGGCGCCAAGCCCTTGGATTAACGTTACAAAGTCCCAAATTAAGAACGATCTTCAACGACTTTCATCCAAAAGTCCCTAAATTTGACGTTTAATCCAAAATACGGTGCTAAGCCTTTGGATTAACGGTATTAAGCCCCAAATACAAGATCGGATAGAATTCGGCTGCAGATCCAACTCCAAAAGTTCCAAAAGAGTTCAAGAAATTCAAGAAGTTCAAGAAGAGAGAATTAGAGAAGAAATTAGAGATTGTAACCCACAAATATTCATCGGTTTAATCCGAAATTAAATACATCGTTTACCATTTTTGCGTTTTTATATTTAATTCACAAATTTGTGTTTACAATGTGTAAATTGTATATTTATTTTCTTTATTTACTTGATTTGCACATAATTACACCTAAACTATTTTCACATAAGTCATTTTCTTAAAAAAAAAAAAAAAATAGTGATTCAACAAGATAACTTTTGAACACTCAAGTCCGGATAAGAGAATTGAATTATTAGGGGGTCGTGTTATTTCTATTCTTCAAATTTTAATTTTTAAAGTGTCGGACTTTTCATTGGGTGGGACCGTGGTATTTATTTTAGTTATTCGGTTTTTCATTGGTGAATCAATAACTCAATTTATAAGTTAAAAAATATCTACAATTAGGGATACAAATTTGAAGAGGGAAAGAAAGAGGGTTAAGGAAATGCGTGGGTTATATACCCTCCAACTATGTTAGATACACTCCCCTCTTAATTTATAAATATAATAATATTGTAAATACCTATACTACCCTTTTAGTAAAATGTCGTTAGTAGATACACTCCTCCATAACATTCACCCTAATTTCTAATTGCAATCGACGCTGCCACCCACCACCTCCGCGCCAACAACTTCACTCAAACAGTGCCGAAATTTGCTATGAAAAATCAGAAAAAAAAAAAAAAAAACTTAGAAATCTTAGAATATATTTTTTTGACATATTTCAACAATTCAATGTTGAAATATACACTTTTTTTGGATAAACCTTTGTTGAAAAATAGTGTACATTTCGACAATGATTTGTCCAAAAAATTTTAATTTTTTTATATCAAAATTTACAAATTTCGACAACAGTTTATCGAAAATTACAAAATTTGTCGACAAGAATTGATCGAACAGGGGTCAAGGAGGGGTGGGCTGCGTGGGGTTGCAGGGACGGGTGGGGGTGTACTTATTGATGAGAGTTTTAAATTAAGAGAAGAGATAGTACATGTATAGAGAGGGTGTATCTAACATTGGAGGGGTATGTAACCCACGCCTCAGGGAAATGAACTTTCAAAGAGTGTGTGTTAATTGGGCCAAAAACCCAAGCACCCAACATACTTAGGAGTTGAAAATAAACAGGCGTGGGTAAAATATTCACAGATAGATATGTACCCCAACAGGTTTATTAAATATACCCCTATATTTATTAATTTAAAATATACATGTAAAATACTCAATTTATCATTTTTAGTAAAATATTCATAGATGGATACACTTCTTTTTTTAAATTAAAACCCTAATCCTTGTCGCCATTGTCGTCGGCAGCCGCCACCCCACCTCCAAATTTAGAAAAAAAAATACATTTTTCGACAAATCTATTTCGACAATAGAGTATATCGCCGACCATAATTTGTCGACGTAAAACACCCCCGTCGACAACATTTTTTTTAATTAAAATATATATATATATATATATATATATATATCCAAATTTTCGATAAAAAATTGTCGAAAATAAACATATTGGTGCTTGGTGGATATCTTTATCCTTTAATTTATCTTTGTTTTTTTTTATATGAGAACACCTTAGTCATGTGATATGAGGTTTTCTCAATCTAAATGTAATCGTAGGTAAATGGTACACTCAATTATTCATTTCCTCACAATTGAAGGGGTATGAAATACCGTTGTGATCCATTGAAGATCTTGAGCTTACAATTATACTAATATTTTGTAATGATCTTTAAAAAAGAAGAAATTGAGAAAGATCGATGGAGAATATATAAAGCATATGCAAGTTGAAATGATTTTGTTTATTTAATTGACCCTTGGTAATTGGTTAGTTATCAACGTCAGTAGAACATCATGTTTGTTAATGACTAGCTAATTTAGATAAGTAGTCAAACAGAATGATTAATTATGATATCTATTAATAATTTTACCAATCAAACAATATAAGTATTCATACATATCAATCTTCACTATTATAATATCACTCATATTCCCATCTATCATCATCTAATATGTCACAACATGTATGTATACTGTACATCTGTACGTACACACTTCAAAAAAAAGAATCTAGAAGTTTTGGAAGTTAAGAAATCGCCTTCAACACATATAATAATTAAATCAGGCCTTTGTTTTCACAATGGTCAATGACAAAAAATAAACCTCAATGGCCCCAAAAAAGATTCGATTTGATTCTACAATCTTTTAATAATGTCTTAATTTATTTATATATGTACTAGTATAACCAATTCTAACTGTCAACACTCTAAATACCATCTCAACTGATTACTGCATGTTCTCTTAAGATTCACCTCTCTTTTTTTTTCTTTTCTTTTCTTTTCTTTTCTTTCTTTTTTTTTACATTTTCAATGCATCAATTGATAAAAAATAAAAATAAAAACGGATGAGTTTGGTAATATTGTTAGGAACAAAACTAAATTAGTTGCACAAAGCTACACTCAAGTTGAATGTATTGATTTTGATGAAACTTTTGCATTTGTTGCTAGGATAGAATCTATTAGATTATTGTTAGCAATTGCATATTTTATTGAAATTGAACTTCATCAAATAGACGTAAAAGCTGCATTTCTAAATGACACTTTAAATGAAAATCCACAATACCTGGCCTGATCATTTTGTTAGAGGAGAAGTCGATAGAACTTTGTTCATAAAGCAATCTGTAGAAGATTTATTTATTGCTCAAACATATGTTGATGACATTGTTTTTGGTTCAACATGTTATAATATGTTAAACCAATTAAATATAGCAATGATTGCAACATTTGATATAAGTATGGTTGGAGACTTGAATTACTTTCTAGGTCTTCAAATTAAGCAATGCAAAGATGATATATTATTCTCACAAAGTATGTATGCTAAGAACTTAATTAAAAAGTTTGATCTTGAAAGTTCAAAAGTAATGAAAACTTTTAAGGCATTGTTTGTTTTGGGAGTAGTCAATTCGAATTTGGATTGACTCAATCCCAATCCAATCTCTCTCAATCCAAATACAAATCCAAATATCAATTCACATCTATAATACACCTATACACCTATTATAATATCACTCTTGATGTGACATAAAGTTACATCTACCCCTACTTCTCAATCCTTAACCAAACACAACTTATACACACAATTATTATTCATGTATTACCTCAATCTAATCTCAATCCCAATCTAATCCACCACAATCTCAAACCAAACATCACCTTATAGGATTTACTTTGATACTTCGCAAAGACAATGCTGGAAATGATGTTTATCCAACATTGTATAGATCCATGATAGGTAGTTTACTTTATTTAACCTCTAGTAGACCAAATATTATGCATAGTGTTTTGTGTTTGTGCTAGGTACCAAGCAAATCCAAAGAAATCTCACCTGAATGCAGTGAAAAGAATGATCAAGTATGTTTCAGGTATAAGTGAACTTATGATATGGTATACTAAAGACACCAACAACACTTTGATTAGATACGGTGATGCGGATTAGGCAAGAGATATAGATGTCAGAAAGAGTAAGAGTGGAACATGTTTCTACATGGGAAACAATATTGTGTCATGGCATAGCAAGAAATAAATTGTGTTTCACAATCTACTACTGAGTCAGAAACAAGATGTTTCATGACTATGGAATTGATAACGATATCCTTATAAATTTCAGTGAAAATACGAGTGCCATAAACATTTCTACAAATTCAGTACAACACTCACTCACTAAACACATTTGCATTAGGCATTATTTTAGGAGACATTTAGTGGGAAAGAACATAGTAAAGTTGGAATACGTACCTACTGAAAATCATAATGCTGATATATTTACTAAGGCTATTGACCTTGAGATATTCTCATCTTTGAGGAAATCTCTTGGTAAGTGCAGTATCTGAATAATCCTAGATGGATGGTGTCACAATGTGGTAGCATTTGGGAAAACATCATAAGGTTGTATAGTTGTTATAAATTTAATTTATTTCATTTAATAATTCCTTTGAGAAAGGTAGTGTTTTGTTAATGTGTATAGAAAAAAATGAGGATTTTGGGAGCAAAACACATTCATATATCTCACTTAACCAAAACTAGGATTGCACCATTAGATTCATCTCGAAAAATGGAGTGGAAAGAAAAAAAGAATCGAGTCAATCGGAGGTTGAAAGCTCGAGATATGAAGAGACGAAAAAAATGGTCGAAACATGGGCGACTCGACCGGGACACCCCACCCGACCAGGGTCATTTCCCACGGCTTTTGGCCAGGTGAGTTGACCCGGCCTCGACCAGAACATCATTTAGCTACGACTTTTGGCCGGGTGACCCTACCCGACCGGGTGGAATGCATTTTCGGGGGGTTTTTGCATAATTTCACCAAATTCGAGGGGTCAACTTACAAATTTCGACCTAAAGACTTATTGCAACATATATAAAGATCTTTTAGCAGATTTTGAAGGGAACCCCACTTTGCAAGCTTCTTTCACATCCTTACAAATAGTTTAAGAGTTTTTTGTCAATTAAATTCCATAGAATAGCTTAAATAGTTGTTTTTACTACATTACAAGTGAAGATTACCATTGGGCTTTGTTTATTTCATCAAGTTGTAGCTACATTTCCATTATTAAGGTGATATTTCTTTATTTTGCAAGTCAATTTGGTAATTTCATCATTTCTCCAATTTTCTTGTTATTTACTATGAGTTTGATGATTAACTTTGTTGTAGCCATGAGATTCTTGTTTAGAACCATGGACTAAGTCTTAATCGTCTTGGGTGTTTGATGTTTTGATGGGTGTTTAGTGTAATTATATATTAATTGCATAATTAGCTTAGGTTTTGAGTGTGTATATTTCTATTATTATGTTTTGAAAATTATTCATTTAGTTAATCAACCCTATTAGCTAGCATGATTGATTATATTAATTGCAACGAGAGTTGGATTGCATGATTTGGGTGTATGTGTGAGATTTGATTAATTAAATTGAAGTTAATTAGTAATTAGCTTAATCGATAAAAGGTTAATTGCTAGATCGACAACTTTAGATATCAATTGAAGTTATTAGTGTTTTAGTCTTTCGTTGTGTCTGTTTTTTCTGATATTATGTTTAAGACTGTGTTACACTATTTATCTCAACATTCAGTATAACATCGTTCTATTTTCCCTTAAAGACTAGTCAACACACTTTCAATATGAATTCTTGTTCTAAAAAATAAACAAGTGTCCGATTAAATAAGTAAATATAGTTAGAGAAGGAACAACAAATAACTTTGATATGCACTTTGGACGGCTGGTGTCACTATCCTGCCTGCCAAATATACATTTTTGGTATATATTTTCAGATAACAAGGTTTCATTTTATTTTTTTATATATTTTTAGATAAGAAGGTTTTATTTTATTTTTTTAAATATAATCTCCATTAGAAAGTAGAATGAAACCGCAGAATCTTTGGGTGGAAAGTGCAAAAAAGAGTGAATGCGTAAATATTAAATTCAAATATGGAATATTCTCTGCAATTTAATTGGATTGGAAAACTTATGGAGGAATATTTAAAATATTATTATATTTTTATTCTCAATATAATATAAACATTTTAATTTGTAGAGTATTAAATATTGTCATAATCTAAATACAGTATTACTATTTCTATTAAATATTATTCTAATATAAATATTATTATCACACTAGTATAATATTAATATTTGTAATCTATTTTTTTCCGATAATATTATTAATATGAATATTAATGTAATAATATTAAAGGGAAAACATGTTATAATATATTTTTACAATATATTATTCATATTAAATATTATTATAATATAAAAATGCAATATTAAACATATGTATTTTAATAGAAATTTTTTTAAAACACAAACTTGTGAATGTCATTATATTACTACTAAACAAAAATCATATTCAGTCACACTCTTATTTTTCGTAAAAACATAGCATTAATTATAATACATTACATTCTTTTTCATATTCAACCATGCACGCTCCCATTTTTTTTTTTTTTCAATTATTCATCCAAAATAAATATTTTTTCTCAATAGAATTGAAAATGTGCACGTTTTTCGTAATTTAAAAAAAAATAAAAAAAATTGCAAAGCAGAAGACGACATTATAGATATGTAGAGAAGATAAACCTCAGCATGTGGGTGTCCTGTACAAACAGCACCACATCATTTCAATTTCTTCGTCACATGCCCAGCTCGATTTCTATCCCCACCTCATCGCTTTTATGTTTGATTCATCTGTGCCACTTTTTTATGTTTATTTTATGATTCATTTTTTGAACAAGTTTGAAAATACTTTATTAGTTCGTTTTTAAGTTTTTCATTATTTTTTTACTAATAAATTAAGAAAAGTGATTAAATAATAGATATAGATAAGCGATGTGATTGAAAAAGAGAGATGTATAAAAAAAAATAAGATATAAAGTGAAAAGTTTATAGATGGACAGACTAAAATAGAAAACTTATAGACGCGATGGAGGGAGTATCAATATCGCTGAAATATCGAGACTTTAAAATTTTTAAAATATATATCAATGTATATATCGATATCGGTAAATTTAAAAAAAACGTAAAAATTGATAACAAACTTTTAAAATTTTAATACATAAATTTAACAAAATAATTTGAACAATTTTCACATATGTGATAAATTTATATAAAATATACTCCCTCCGTCCCGGTATAAGTTTCCCACTTCTTTTGGGTGTTTTGATTAAGGAATATGATAAAATAATAGATGTAGTACAAATGATGTGATGGTGAGAGAGAAAATAATAGATTAGTATGAGATGAAGTATAATAAAATAATAGATAAAGGGTAAGTGATGTGATTGGGAGAGAGAAAATAATTTACCAAAAATGGAATGAGAAACTTATAGTGGGACATCCAAAAAAGGAAAGTGGGAAACTTATAGTGGGACGGAGGGAGTACTATCTTTGTCCATGAAAAGTGTGCTTACTTTTTAGAAACATGTTTTAAGAAAGATTAGATAAAGTTGATTACGTAAGAATGTTGTAGGATAAAAATAAAGTAATTGTGTTAATAAAAAGTAATTACATTTTCTCAATGTCATCTCGATATTAGCATAAGGTTTGTTATTGTACGTACTAGGATAAAAATAAAGTAATTGTGTTAATAAAAAGTAATTACATTTTCTCAATGTCATCTCGATATTAGCATAAGGTTTGTTATTGTACGTACTAGGATATTCATTGATATTTTTAAACTTTTTATAAATGTTGTGATTCAATTGCCTGATTTCAATCCTCCCTTTGTCAAACCCCGTATAATTTCAATAACTTAGACAATATGGAGTACTATTGTACAAGTCATCTCTATGGATTATTTTATATAAAATCCACCTGTAAACTGGCCTACAATTCATATTACGTTTGTTTCGTGTCTAACGCATCCTTCTAATTATTTACTAAATCGTCTTGACATTCTCTCGAAGGTCATTGGCTGCTTCAGAATAAATTAATTCACATTTTTTCATTATATTTGTTTAATGATGGACCGTAAGATAAAATTACTTAAAACAATGATAAAGAGTATTGTTAATTAAACAAACTATCTTATGTATAATTTTTTTTAGAAAATTCCTATATTAGAATTGAAGCCCTTAATTAATTCTTGAGCACGTAACTAGATGTAGATAAGTAATCAAACTAAAAAAATAGATATTCAATTACATACAAAATAAATTTTCTAAAAATACATAACACACTATTTATAATTCAATTTTAATTATAAACATTTCAACATATTTACCAAAATGAGGCATAAATATGACTTCACGTTGCATTTTTTAAAAGGAATTTTTTGTTACACTAAATGATATATCATCTTTTGTTGCACTACCAAAATAAATTATATATATGCATTGTATTTAATCATATTCATCATCTAAGGTTCTTGTTAAACTACATTGTCTATGTGTCATTAATCTAGCTAAATGATATAACGTGAATGCATTTTTTACGTTTCCAATATTATTTTTAATTACATAGGAGTGTCTCATTTTTATTTCATTAATATGATGTCGCATATGGACATTGCATTTTTCGGAAGAATTTTTTTGTTATACAATGATAATATTTCTGACATAAACGAATAAAGTGTATATAATATTTAAATGATGTAAAAGAGATTTACACGACTTTATAACAATAAAATCTTGTGTGCGTCTTTTTTAAGATTTTGATTATATCTCATATTTTATTTTATCAATGGTAATTAATTAAAGCAGCTTTATTTTTAATCTCATTTATTCGAACCCTATCTCAATTATGATAAATTAAAATACATTTAATTTAATCCGTTGTAATTCTAGAAACTCAATATCTGACTGACTATTCGATCGATTGACTTCAAACTTTACATCCTTTTTGGTTTTTGAACACTCTAAAAAGACGCACACAAATTCAAATTTGGTCTCTCAACCCAATTCCTCTATAACTATTGCAGCCTCCTACCCTATACCTTCAAAACTCCATAGCCAAACCAACTCAAGCTTTTTTTCAAATTCAAAATGGAGCTAACATGGAGCATAATTACACCCTACATTCCCTACTTCATCGCCATAATCGCTCTTCTCCTCCTCCTCGAACAGATCTCCTATCTCAAGAAGAAACGCTTCTTACCGGGCCCTACCTTCGTTCTCCCCTTCATCGGAAGCGCCATTTCCATGGTCAAAAATCCCACCAATTTTTGGGACCTCCAATCCTCCTATGCTAAATCCACCTCTCTAGGAATCTCCGCCAATTACATTATCGGACGCTACATACTCTACATTTACTCCTCCGATCTCTCCAACAGAATCTTCGCCAACGTTCGCCCCGACGCCTTCCACCTCGTCGGTCACCCCTTCGGGAAAAAGCTCTTCGGAGAACACAATTTAATCTACATGTTTGGGCAGAATCATAAGGACTTACGCCGCCAGATTGCCCCCAATTTCACCCCCAAAGCGCTGCAAACCTACACCGATATCCAACAGAGGATTATTCTCAAACACCTGGCGGCCTGGTGTGACAAATCGGGAAAAGGATCCTTTCCGTTGCGGATTCTCTGCCGCGATATGAATTTGGAGACCTCGCAGACGGTTTTCGTCGGTCCCTACTTGGATGAGGAGGCGCGTAAGAGGTTTGAAGTCGATTATAATTACTTCAACGTTGGGTTAATGAAACTTCCGATTGATTTGCCTGGATTCGCTTTCCGAGACGCGAGATTAGCGGTTGAGCGCCTCGTTCAGACGCTCGCCGGATGCGCGGAGGCGAGTGAGAAGAGAATGAAATCCGGTGAAGAGCCGTGTTGCTTGATTGATTTCTGGATGCAGGAGAATCTTCGACAGAATTCGGAGAAACCGTTTGCGTATAGTTACAGAGAAATCGGGGGCCATTTATTCGATTTTCTGTTCGCTGCGCAGGACGCTTCCACTTCTTCTCTTCTATGGGCGGTTTCGCTGCTCGATTCTCATCCTCATGTTTTGGAGAGAGTGAGAAAAGAGGTGGCTAATTACTGGCTGCCGGAGAGCGGCGCCGCCATATCCGGGGAGAAACTGAGGGAGATGAAGTACACGGAGGCGGTGGTTCGTGAGGTTGTGAGAATTAGAGCTCCGGCGACAATGGTCCCACACATCGCCGGAGTGGATTTCCCGTTGACTGAAAATTACGTGATACCGAAGGGCACAATTGTCTTTCCATCCGTTTTTGACTCGTCGTTTCAAGGGTTTACCGAACCGGAGAAGTTCGACCCGGACCGGTTCATGGAGGAAAGGCAGGAGGACCGGGTTTACAAAAAGAACTTTCTGGCATTCGGGGCCGGGGCCCACCAGTGTGTTGGGCAGAGGTACGCTATAAATCATCTGATGCTATTCATTGCAATGTTCGCTAGTTTAGTTGATTTCAAGAGGGATATAACGGACGGCTGCGATGAAATCGCCTATGTTCCGACCATTGTTCCCAAGGACGATTGCAGGGTTTTTGTTTCTCAGAGATGTACAGGATTTCCGTCTCTGTATTGACGAAAATACCCTTGATTCTTTTGTTGGTAGTGTGTGTTTGTTGGAAAAAAGGGTAAATAAATTGTGTTATTTATTGGGAAATATTTTGATGATTGGGTGGCAAAGATTTAGGGGATTTGGTTTGTAATTTAATTTACTTCTTTTCTTCATTATTATCCAAAGGAATGAAATAAAAAAGTTTATTGTTCGTGGGCTTATATATTTAGAGTAATTATTTAGTTATTGAATTTATGTTGAGTTGGAATGGTTGGCATTGATCTGGCAATTTGTGTAGATATTGCTGCCATTTGTTTGGACTTGACAAATGACAATGACCTTATTGGTCATTTTGTCTATTGTTTTATTGATTTCTCCTAGGATTACACTAATGCATCGACGTATTTTATTGTTCTTACATATGTTTCGAGACGTCAAAATTGAATAATTATTAATTGGAGTATAATAGATAATAAAATTCAAATAAAGATTTTGAAAAAAACATACAACCTCCATCTTACAATACTTTTGCAAATTTTTTTTTCTAAGCATTTTCGCTCACCCTTAAAATATAAATTCTTTTTATAAATTTTACCCTTACAATATTCATAATTTTACATAAAATGTCAATATTTTTGGACTCATACATACATACAAGTCAACTTATTTATTTACTTTATACATAAATATTTATAAAAATACCTTTTAAAATTCTATTCATTATTACACATTTTTTAAAAAAGTAGGTCAACTTATGTGTGAAAGGTATTTCAAGATGGATGGAGTATCAAATTTAAAGTCTCATGCATTTACAACTTTTAAAAAAAATTACTATAAGAGATGAATTTCATATATATTGGAACAAGTAAATGGTCTCGGGTTAAACTGTCTCATGAATCTCAATTCTTTGATCTAATGTAAAAAGTGATAATGTTTAGTTTATTATCACTTTTTCCTTAAATATTGTCACATAAAATTTGGAAAAAAAAAAAGATTATCCAACTTAAAAATTTAAAATACGAGTATCAGTCAAAATGAATTCGTCTCATATAAAAATGGAATGATCAAAAGGTTCGTCTCATACAAAAATGGAATGGTCAAAAGGGATCCATCACACAAAAAGATCCACGAAATGATTTCACACAATTATTTGTTAAAAAAAAAAAGAAAAGATAAAATACAACCATTATATATAAATATTGTTGATCCTTTAAATTGATGTTATTATTTGTAAAATGAGTTATTTTATGCATTGATTCATTTGATTGTAGCATCTGATTCTAAAATTCTATCACTATATATCCCTAATCATCAACAAGATACTTTTAAATTTACCACTAGAGTGAAGTTGTAGAATTTTTAAAAATTTACTCCTTTTGTCCGTTAATAATTTTCACTGTTTTTCAAAAGTTTAAAAATAACTTTGTACACTAAAAAACAATAAAGTCCTCAATAAATTTTAACTTCACAATATTTAAAATTTAATACAAAATATTATTACTTTTAAGTTTAAATATATACATAATTCAATTAATTTCATTACTTTTGAAATTATATAAATATTTACAAAATTACCCCTTAAAAATTCTTCAACGTGCCGAACTCCTATAAAAGATTTCATAGTACGGAAGAAGTATCTATCGTGGAAAAAAAAATAACACACGATTAATATGAGTTAATTGTATTGAAGTAGGACCAGGACCATGCTTGATGTAACCATGGAAGAGACACTAATTAAAAATCAAATCCTTGTCAATTGCCATCATATGTCAATTAAATCATAATATTATACTGATAATTTCAATTTAGGAATATTTTTTTTCTTCGTTTTGTTCTTATCATCTATTAGGTGGATTGAATGGATTTAAATTCGGATATCATTATTTTAACATAGCTCTGTTGCTTAGTACTCCATTCCACCTCACTTAAATTGATGTTTCTTAAATCAGTTTATCTCTTACTTAATTTAACATTTTTTTAAATAAAATAAATTAACTTTTTTTTCATTTTAATTATTTTATTTTTTATACATAAAATCTTTTATTTTTATTCACTTTTTATTTTATAATTTGTGCGAACAATAAATGTGAAACTAAGCGAGAGAGTAATAGTTTGTCCATGTTGGTTCTTTAGTGCATGTCGATAGGTGCTCGGTTTATTGTGTTTGTTTTTTTCTTATTTTTGTTGGTGTGCTTGAATTTTTTTTTTCTTCTTGTTTCTTTATAAAGTTTTTAAACTCCACTTAGTAGAGTTTTATGTTTTTTTCTTGATGCCTGTTTCAGTTTGGTCTCTTATATTTTTTGGTAGTTCAGAAAGTACCGCTAGCTAGCTAGTTAGATATGTAAAAATTTGTTGAGTTTTGAAAAGGAAAAGAAAATAGTTATTTTGTTCTATATTATGAAATTATGTTTGGAACTTAATAAGTTTAATTTTTTTTATTCGTTTAAATTTAATATACACACATTTAAAGAAAATATTTAATTCCTCAATATCTTTGTTGTGAAAGTCAGCTTCTAGATCAGTCTAGGCGTTAGTTCATAGTTTACTGCCCATCTTGCGATTTTCGACTAGACTTCTTATTATTTTTTTAAATTTCTGACGTTGAAGTTGTTTAGAGCGATCTAGCATACCTTTCTAAGGGTAATCGATGCTCCGTGAAAAATACATGGCTTTGCCATGATGTAATTTTTTTTTTTGATAAAATTCTATCGTTAAAGGATGAGAATGGGTGAACATTGCATTTTTATATTTTTCAACACTATCTTTGTAGATTTTAATTTCTTCAGGAACTTTTTTGCAAATTTCTGATATTGTTAAATTATGATTTCATACTATTGCTTGAGAATTTTATATGATAAAATATTAAAAATAATATTATAAGCATCTGACGACTAGGTGTTAGGCGGTGTCAATCCGTTTAACTACATATTTTTTATTTCTGCAACCTTGCTCAAATTTACTAATACTCCTACAGTATTTACGTTACACATAAAATAATTACGGAGTAATATTTTTTATAATTTGTGTTAAATAAATTATACGGAGTACTACGTATTTATTAACTTTGAAGGAAGGAATAGTATTTTTAAATTTAAATTGCTAAGTAGAAAAAATATTGCTAATGGATTTTGACTCAATTAATTGGTTAAAATTCGTTCAGTTTCTTTGGGGGTTCCAGTTTCTTCTGACAAAAATCTCACATTGAGAATCCGAGTAGTACATTTTTTTAATATAAAATTATAAGAGTTAATATTTGTAATTAAAAATGAATACTAAATAAAGAGTTTTGGAATCAGCCAATTGGTTGAAAATAGAAGTGCATGTTGGACACGTGGTTGCTATATTTTGAAACTAGTACACATTTCTATTTAATGAAATACAGTAGAAAGTAGTTTACAGCTATTTTCTCTCCTTCCCGATAACCAACTCTTAATTTTGCCCATTGCTGGACTAATGGTGGACCGACTATAATCGAGGACCTTTGATTTGAGACTACCTCAAAAATCAGGAAATTTTGGATTAATATATTATAGTCAATTCCATCGTGAGTGTAATTGATCTCTTAGAATTGTTTGCGCATTAAAAATTTTGAAATTAAAATGCACACTATAAAGTCTCAATTTTGAGTAGGACAAAATGTAATAAAATAAAACATTACTCTTTTCATACACTATAACTTTTTCACTTTAATTATTATATTCTTGAATTCTTTTTTGAAAATTTTCAACTCTTAAAGGTTTAGGTGACGGTGTTCTAACCCCTTAAACTATTTCACTTTTATTATTATATTATTTAATTAAAAGTTAAAAACACGTAATAAAAGAAAAGGAAAATATATTGTGAGATGGATTATTTGAAAGGGACAAAAGTTAATGGTTAGAGGTAATAAAAATAAAGGCCAAAAAAAGACATGAGGAAGAGGGCCCAGTTTCATGTACGTAAAGGCTGAACAATAAATGACAGTGTAAAATCAGATTTTTGTCGGCTGTAACTGTCGTCTGAATTTAATAAGTGGCCAATAACAACTTGTAAGAAAAATAGGGGAAATTTTATTTTTGGTCCTGTAAGTTTAGGACATTCCAAAATAAATCCTTTAAGTTTCAACTTTACAAAATATGTCCTTTATGTTTTAATTTAGTCCTTTTTTTATCCAAAGTTAGTCCTTTATCTTTTAAAACAATTAATGTAAATTAAAATAATTAAAAAAGCTTCATGGATTAAACACTTAATTAAATTTATTCAAATAAAATTAGTCATGCAATCCTTTTTGAATTGACAACGTATTTATGTAATAAAACTTCATTTCAATATATTTTTTTTTTACTCATCAAATTCTACTTTTAAAATTAATTAATTAATTATAAAATTATGTATAAAATTCAAATATAATTAAAAAAAATAAATATTCAATCAAATAATAATACAGTGTAAAATTTGAAATTTTAAAAATATATATATTTAATCTGTATATAATTTTAAAAAATGAAAAAAAAAAACACACACATCAAAAAATAAACTTACACAACAAATATAATCTGTATTATTATTTGATTGCACATCTAATTAAAAAACACACAACAAAATAAACGTAATTAATTTTAACAATAGAATTTGATGTTATCAAAAAAAATATATTGAAATGAAGTTTTATTTCATAGATACGTTGTCAATTAAAAATGGATTGCACATTTAATTTCAAATTTTACACTGTTTATGGATCATACTTAATTAAATTTATTCAAATAAAATTAGATGTGCAATCCATTTTTAATTGACAACGTATTTATGAAATAAAACTTCATTTCAATATATTTTTTTGACAACATCAAATTCTATTGTTAAAATTAATTAATTATAAAATTATGTATAGAATTTAAATATAATTAAAAAATACAAAAATTAAATTTTCAACCAAATAATAGTACCGTGTAAAATTTAAAATTTTAAAAAATATATATTTAATTTATATATAATTTTTTAAAAACGAAAAAAAAAAACACACATCAAAAAATAAACTTACACAACAAATATAATCTAGAAAAATAACAAAAATTATATATTTACCTATCACTACATCACTCTCTCACACACATTTATATATGTTGTACCCTAAAATAAAATAAAATAAAAATATTGAAATTACGTTTCGTACCTTAAAATAAAATAAAAATATTGAAATTAAGTTTTGCTCCATAAATACGTTGTCAATTAAAAATGAACTACGGGCCTAATGTTATTTGAATAAATACTTATTTATGGAACAAAATTTCATTTCAATATTTTTATTTTATTTTACGGTACAAAACTTTTATATATATATATATATATATACATATATATTTGTTATTTTTTCAGATTATATTTGTTGTGTAAGTTTATTTTTTGATGTGTGTTTTTTTTTTATTTTTTAAAATTATATACAGATTAAATATATATATTTTTAAAATTTCAAATTTTACACTGTATTATTATTTGATTGAATATTTATTTTTTTTAATTATATTTGAATTTTATACATAATTTTATAATTAATTAATTAATTTTAAAAGTAGAATTTGATGCAGTAAAAAAAAAATATTGAAATGAAGTTTTATTACATAAATACGTTGTCAATTCAAAAAGGATTGCATGGCTAATTTTATTTGAATAAATTTAATTAAGTGTTTAATCCATGAAGCTTTTTTAATTATTTTAATTAACATTAATTGTTTTAAAAGATAAAAGACTAAATTTGCATAAAAAAGGACTAAATTAAAACATAAAGGACATATTTTGTAAAGTTGAAACTTAAAGGATTTATTTTGAAATGTCCTAAACTTACAGGACCAAAAATAAAATTTTCCCAGAAAAATACTTCATATGTCATGCTATAAGTTTTTTTTTTTATTTTTGGATGTTTTGATGAATAATAATAATAAAATAATAGTTATAATACATAATGTAAAGAAAAAATAATAAATTAATATGAAATAAAGTATGATAAAATAATAAATGTAGTGCAAATGATTTGATAGTGAAAAGGAAAATAATAGAAGAATATTAGATGAAATACGATAAAATAAAAAATAAAGTATAAGTGATGTGACTGAAAGAAAAAATAATACGGAGTATATCAAAAAACTTGTCATAGACTCATAGCTAGGGTGTGCCCAAAAAATCGAAAAAATCGAATCGAACCGATGATTGTTCGGTTCAGTTCAGTTAAGTTGAAATATTTTTTTAAAAAATTTGATTTTCAGTTCATTTGGGTTTATATTTTACACAATCGAACTAAATTTCTTTATATAAATTAAAAAATAGTTATTTAATTAATAAATTATATGTAACTATACATTAACAAAAAGAAAATTACTTGAAGTATGCCTTTATTAATTTTCAATTCGACACTTCTCATCTTCTTACCCCGCTAAAAAATAATTATCTCCGTTGAAGATGGATTTCATTTTGAGAAATGCAACAAAATCATTAGGTTGTGTATGGATGAGGGGATTGAGTTTGAGAAGACATTTCAAATGAAAGGAGTTAAAAATACATGGATTTCAAATAACATTGTTTTAGTGAGTATTTGAAATCCTCTCAATTTTAACTAAAAAAAAAAGGCTAAATCTTAAGTATTTAAAATTCATTCATATAAATCGCCGATCGCCGTGATTCTCTGAATCACCTGTTGATTTCCTTGATTCGATTTCCACGGATTAGATTCCATCTAATTGATTCTCTAGATTTGATCTGGTATTTTCTCATATTTATTCCACGAGTGCTCCCTCATCATCGGTACAATGGAATCATTGAATATACCAAGAGGCGGGGATGATCTCTGATTCGGGTGGAATTTACAAGTTTTTTATGCACATGTGAAGCTCATTTTGATGTTGATTTCATTGATTTATGGGTTGAATATGATGATTTTAGTCAAAATAAGAGAAATGTGGTGTTTTGTCGATTTTGTAGGAAGAACAATGGAATTTGGGAGCAAAACACCTACCACAATTCACTGGACCAGAGAGAGGAGTGCACCATTGGATCCGGCTCGAAAAATGGAGTGGAATAGCAAAACAAATCGAGTCGATTGGAGGTCGGAAGCAAAAGTTATGCACGAAACAAGTTCGAAGTGCAACTCGGCCAAGTGGATAGAATCGACCGAGTAAGAAGCAAGGCCCGAGACCTCAATGAGTAGTAGCTCGGCCGAGTTGGAGGGAAAAAAATTGAAAAATGCCTCAGCCGGATTGCCAGAATCGCCGAGCTAGAGCAATGGACTGAGACTGCCTTAGCCAGCAACTCGGCCGAGCAAGACGAAAAATGAAAATCGGCCGAACTGCCAGAATCGGCCGAGCTCGAGCCATGGCCTGCGACCTTGAAGAGCCACAACTCGGTCGAGCTACCCTACTCGGCCGAGCTAGGGAGTTAGCTTCGAAAAAACAAGTTTGCAATCCATTCCAACTCCACTCGGCCGAGTTACCACTGTTCTCGGCGGTTTTTGTGCATTTTCACCATTTTCAAGGGCCAAAGTGCAATTTTCAACCCCAAGCCCTACTCCAACACTATAAATACTTCCATTCTTGAATTCAAACACACCTTGCCCATTTCACAAGAATTCTTCACCTATAAACACACACTTGGAGGTATTTATCATCTATTTCTTCATTTCTCCACCAAATCAAGCAAGGAAGGAGTCAAAAGCTTTGGAATTCCATTCCACACCATTCATTAGACAAAGATTTCTTTTTCTCTCTCTTTTTATTTAGTTATTTCATTAGTTTGTGTTAATTTGATTATGTTGGTTGTTGGCTAGAACACTTTTGGTTTTAGGGCCTTGTAAATACTTTTGGTGAAGTTTATGAATTAGTACTTTGCTTAATTGGTGTTTGTGTGACTTAATTCTATTTGAATGCTTGATTTTTACTTCCAAACATGTCATTAGTGTACAATAGTGATGTGTTAATCTTAGTTAATTGAAATTGGATTGAGAAATCTCTTTTAATTGATCGATTGCAAGCATTTGACCTAATTTTATTGAGAGATCGAAAGATGATCAATGATTAGGAGGATGTGTGATGATCTTAGGGGCTTAATTGGATTTTATGATGCAATTTAGGTAGAGCTACTAGATTGGATTGTATTATTGTTAGGTTAATTGGATTGAAAAGACTTTTAACTCATTATTTTGTGATCAATCTTATAGAAAGAGCACAACATCATTTGAGTGTCACTCGTTTATTTGATTTGCATGATACTTGATCGATTCATTATTACTCTCTATTGTCGATTTGTGACACTTTGGTAGATAATTTAGGGTAATTACTTCACTTCAAACATATCGATCACCGTATATTTAGAACTCAATCGACAAACTATACTTTTACAAATGTTGTTAATCCTTAAATGCCTTAACATTATCAACAACATCTTAATTTGACCTTCAGAGATTTTTTCTAAGTCTTTTCTGAAATGCTACATTAAATGTTGATCTAAATGTTGTCGCATTTTTGGCAGGATCTAGAAGCTTCTACAAGGATCTGGAACCTGGAAGATTCCAGAACATTGGAGAACATGCTAGAACAGCCTGGGACCATTTAGAACGACCTGGAGCATACAAGAAGGATCTAGAAAGATCATGGAAGTTGAGCGCCTAAAAAATAGGACCTCAATGTGGAAGCCTCTAAAATTCGCACCTCACATCTATAAATACCGATTGAAGGCTTCATAATTCAGTGTATTCTATTCGAGCAATATCCTAGACCGAGCGTTCATCCCTGTTAGGATTTGTAGCCAATAGTTTTACATTTTAGATCATACGAAGTATCCCACCTGTATGGCTGTGTGTCTTGTTATCTATTGAGAGTGTAATCATAGATAGACTAGGCATTTCGATAGTGTGTAATCTTATACACTTAGATCATTTTCTAAACTTGGCACCTGCCTCGTTTATAGTTTCAGTTGTGAAGGTTATTGTTGTAACATTTCACACAACATTTGTACTTGAAGATAAGTATTGATTTACACCATAAGGCAGACATAGATTTTTATTTATAAAATCTATGTTAAAAATATTTCCATTGTGTCACGTTTGTTTTTAATGTTTCAAGTCTTCCGCTGTGTATCTAAATTTCTGATATTCTGTTAGAGTCAGTGTTGTGCAATTTGTCTCAACATTTAGTACAACATATTTCTACTTAAACTTAAACACTTCATACACCGCACACTTTCAGTTGGTAGCAGAGCTGATACCTGACGACACTAGGTTAGATCTTTGGTCAAGTGTGTTTTTAGTGTAGATTAGCAATGGAAACACATCACATATCCACTGCACTTAGGCCACACGTTTTAGATGGTTCGAATTATGCCTATTGGAAGCCTAAGATGCGTATATACATCAAGTCGATTGATGAACGTGCTTGGAGGACTGTACTTACAGGCTGGGAAGCTCCAAAGAGACCAGCAGATGCAGATGGTGAAGTTTAACTCAAGAGAGAAGTTGATTGGACGGCTGATGAAATAACAACAACATGCTACAACTCTAAAGCTTTAAATGCTATCTTTACTTCTGTTGATGTTTCAATGTTTAAAATTATATCTAACTGCTCTACTTGTAAAGATGCATGGGACAGGTTGCAAGAGCATTGTGAGGGTTCAGACAGTGTTCGAAGGACTAAGCTTCGAATGTTGGGGACAAAATTTGAGAATCTCCGAATGAAGGAAGATTAAACAATTTCATCCTACAATGAAAGGTTAAGTAAGATAATCAATGAATCACATTCTCTTGGTGACCCTATTTCTAATGTTAGAGTAGTTCATAATATATTAAGATCTGTTCCTAAAAGATTTGATGTTAAAATTTGTGCTATTGAAGAGGCAAAAGATACGGATAAGTTAAGTCAAAATGAGTTAGTGAGTATTCTTAGAACATATGAAATAAACACTAATCAAGTTGATGAAACTAATGCTGATAAGAAAGTTGTGGTTTTTAAAGGGGAAACATCAAACATTTCTGAGTCTCAACCTTTCATTACTGAAGTTGATTCGGATGAAGAATTGCTTGATAAATGTCTCAAGGATCCTAACAACATTGCCTTACTTACTAAGCACTTTAATAAGTTTCTTAAGAAATCTGTGAACAAATCTAGTAACATTCAGCCTAAGATTCAAATCAACACATTAACACCTCAACCAGAAAGGAGGAAAGGTCAAATCACACCAAGACTATCAAAAAGTGAAGGTAAACCAAGGTATGATCCCGAATTTTGAAAATCAGTTCTATGCAATGCTTGTTCTGGTTATGGCCATTATGCAAATGAATGTGCCAATACTAGACTTAAGCAAAAACTGAACTTTAGTGCTACCTTGAGTGATGATTCTGATGATGATCTTGATGAGTTAAATGAGAATGAATATTCTAATTTTACCAGAATTGATTATAATGATTCCTCAGATGATGATCTGGATGAAACAGATTCTGATGCTGTACCTGATGCGTCAACATCTGCAACAACATCAGAACAGAGTCACCCAGATTTGAACTGTTTTAATGGTTTAGTTGATGATGTAGGAAAAAGGACTGATGACAATGAATACCAAAAGTTGTTAGATGATTGGAAGAATCAGAAACTTACTCTTAATTCTTTGAATAAAAAGAATGAAGATCTGATAGACACAATCACCAAGCTAGAAGTTATTCTTACCAAAAGAGATCTGGAAATCTGTAACTTAAAGGAAAAATTGATAAATTCTACTTTATGTTTCAAGAAATATTTCAAGAGTGCTTCTGAGGTAAATAATGTTATATCTACTGGTAAGTCTAATAATCATGGTTTAGGTTATAATGGTACTACTGCATCTATTTCTGATAAATTTAGAAAACCTGTGAAATTTGTGAAGGCAAATGTTGACACATCTGGTATAACATCTGCACAAACAGATCCTCACAAGGTTAAAAGGAAGTATATCTATCATTACTGTTTCAAAGTTGGTCACATTCGTCCTTACTGTATAAAGTGGTTTGAAGAACAGAAAAACTTGAAAATGCTGCATAAGAAACTGTCACCTCCTGGTAAACATTTTCTGAAATCTGCATGGAAACCAAAAGCTACTTGTAATGTTGTTCATACCTCCTTAAAAGCATGTCTACCTGATTTATGGTACTTTGATAGTGGTTGTTCTAGACATATGACAGGTCGTATTGATTTCTTATCTGATTATGTGACCTTGAATAGTGGTAGTGTTACATATGGTGGTGGTTCTAAAGGAAAGATTGTTGGTAAAGGAACTTTGAATGTTGAAGGTTTTCCTAAGCTTAAAAATGTCTTACATGTTGATGGCTTACTTGCAAATCTGATTAGCATTAGTCAACTTTGTGATGATAATTTGCATGTGAAATTTGATAAAGATTCATGTTATGTTCTTAAAAAAGATGAAGTTTGTGTCATGACTGGTACTAGGTCAGCTGATAATTGCTATCTTATTGGAACAAATATGTGTAACTTGTCAAAACATGATGAAAATATTCTATGGCATCAAAGATTGGGTCATGCAAATTACAGAGCAATGAAAAAGCTAATCAAAGCAGATGCAGTAAAAGGAATTCCAGAACTGAGGTTTCACAATACCACTGTATGTGGACCATGCCAAAAAGGTAAGCAGGTAAGAATGTCACACAAAATGCTGTCACATTGTACTACACATCGATGCTTTGAATTACTGCACATGGATTTGATGGGTCCTATGGAAACTGAAAGCATTGGAGGAAAGAAGTATTCCTTAGTTGTGGTAGATGATTTTTCTAGATATACCTAGGTAGAGTCTTTGAGAGACAAATTTGAAGCATTTGCTGCATTTAAAATTCTCTATAAGAGGTTCAAAAATGCGTTTAACTTGAAAATTGGCCGTATTAGAACTGATCATGGTAGGGAATTTGAAAACAACATGTTTAATGATTTTTGTGATAAAAAGGGTATCTTGCAAGAATATTCATCTCCTAAAACTCCACAACAAAATGGAATTGTTGAAAGAAAGAATATAACTTTACAAGAAATGGCAAGAGTTATGCTTACATCCAAATGTCTTGCTAAGAAATTTTGGGGAGAAGCAATGAATACTGCATGCCATATTATTAATAGGGTTTTTATTCGTTCTGGCACTAATCAAACACCTTATGAGATTTTGAACAACAGAAAACCTAACGTGAAATATTTTCATGTATTTGGTTGTGTGTGTTAGGGATCAACTTCATAAGTTTGATTCTAAAAGTGATAAAGGTTTCTTTTTAGGCTACTCTAGAAATAGTAAAGCTTATAGAGTTTATAACCTTAGAACTAACACTGTTCAAGAATCTGTTAATGTTGTGTTTGATGATGATAAAGGTCTTACAAATGACAAAGATGAAGAAGATGTATCACAAGTTACTGACGCTTCTGAGAATACACTGAAGTCTGAAAATGTTGCACCAAATGTTAACACATCTGGGTCAACATCTACAGAACAATCAGCTGTAACTTCACAGAATGATCAGTACGTTCCCAAAACGAATCCTTCTTCACAAATAGGTAAAAGTCATCCTTCTGACCAGATCATAGGCGATGCTACATGTTGGTCCTTGGTGGAGTATAACACAAGTGTATGGGGGAGGGGGGAATGCACTTGTGTATGCAAATTCTTTTCTTTTTGACAAACTGGTCTTATCAGGCAAGTTGTCTCACAACTGGCCTGAGTGTGAACTTTGATAGATACTTGTCCTACTGATTACTATTGAGTGATCAGTTGGCTAAATATCTAAAAGAGTTGCTAAGTGCGGAATGTGGTTGGCCTTTGACTTAAAGAAATACTCCAAGTTAATTTCTGAAAAGATACAGGTTATCAGGGACTTTGTCCAAAACAGATTTTCTCACTTACTGAGTTTTGCTTCTTTAAAATATGTTTGAATGTAAGTGCAATAAAGAATGCAGTAAGTAAATGGCACACAAGTTTATAATGGTTCAGAGACTCAAGCTCCTACATCCACTTTCCCTGATTGAACAGGATAATTCCTTCACAATGGAATTAGCTTGTTTTATAGTGCCAAGGTGCACTGATCAACAACACTCTCTTAGTGTTTTGATCCCTAGGATAACCTGAGTCCTAGTGCTCAATCTCTCTGAGTTAAGACTGTGTTTCACAATAACAGTCCTTAACTCCTCACTTCTACAACAAACTCTCTCTTCACTAAATGAGATAAGGGTTTGAGGTTTGGTTCCAACTAATAGAGATATCCTTTACAATAAGAACAGTGTAAAGGCTTAGGATATCTCAATGCTAAGCTTTGGATGTTTACAAAGATTGGCTTAGCTAAAAGAAGTGATTCAGGAAACTTGGAATTCTAGAGAACAGCTTGGTTTCCTTTGAAAGCTTGATGATAGTTTGATAGCTTGTAGTTGGATTATTGAATCCCTTGATCACTTCTGTATTTATAGGCAAATTTGAGCAGCTAACTGTTGGAGGGATAGCAATTCAAACTTATCTATTTGCAGCACCATTGAAACGGCTATGAAGCTTGGCATTCTTTTATCCACTGTGTAAAAGGGGTCTTCAATGGTTGCTTGAATGAATGTGTTGACTTCTGAGAAATGCGGCTGAGATGACTTGTGTCAGATTCCAAATATGCACATTTCCCAAGGTTGATTTGTGGCAGAAGCTACACTCAACCAACGGTTAGATGGGACAAGCTCCTTGAACATTCCTGCTGCAATTTAGAATGTTCCAACATTCATTCAATGCTTCACTCTTTAATGCTCTAAGTCTTTAATGCTTGGTTCAGGCATGATTGATAATAAATGCTTCATTGAATGTGTCTTCTAGGCTTTGACATTCAATGCTCTTGATCATTTGTACTTCAACTGTCTTGATCATTTGCATTTATGAGCATTGCTTTACTGCTCTTGATCTCTTCAGCTAAGTTGTCCACTTGGTTAGTCTGTCTTGAAGGTTCAGCAACTTTGGCCTATAGACTTATCAAGCTGCCTAACATTCCAGCTTTGGACAACTATCCTGAGTACTAAAATCTCACAACATTCCTAAGATTTTTCACTTAAGCAATCTACAAATTCAAGTGTACTGAGACAACTTGCCTGAACTAGACTTGAGCTTATCTCAACTAATCTGAACATCATCAATCAGGGGTTTTGGTATCTAAATCAAAATCATTTTATTACCAACAATTTCCCCCTTTTTGATGATGCCAAAACCTATTACAAAGGGAACTTGACTTATTCTATACTTTACTTTCAGGAAGAGTGAACTGGTCAACTTGCCTGAAAGAAACTGTTAGCACAATAAATCAAGTATATATGTAATGTCAGGTTAGCTGAGATAATGAGTTGTTATCTCTTGATAGAAAATCAGTGGTCCTTTTATATATCATTGAGCATTACAGATCAGAAAATCAAAGGACAACAAGACTGATACAAAGAAAGTAGAATAACAACATCATAAGCAATCATAAAAAAACAGATAGGGAAGAAGTGAACTTATCCATCAGAGAGTTCCATCATCTTGAGGAGCAATGCCATACTGAGCCCATACTCTTTTCTTCAGTTCCCAGATCTCTTTGTTGGTTCCTTTAGGGCCAGGCTTCAACTTCTCCATCCTCATGATGTTGATGAATTCTTCCAGTATCTTTCCCTCATCAAATAAGTTCCCATTGAACTTAGGAGGCATGTATAGAATAGGACCAGGGGCCTTGAATTCAACTCTGGCCATCTCAGCTACTGCAAACAGCTTTTGGTAGAGGTCCCTATGGTTCTCAAACATAAACTGCACAAAGACTTCATCTACACTCTCTTCAAGCCACTTTCCAATGACATAGAAGTCATATACAAAACTTCTCTTGGCCTCCTCCCATGCATCATTCAGTGAGATTGGAACCCACTTATCATGGTGAGGGTACTGAGTGTCCCATCTTTGCAGCATTTGTGGTTTGAGCTTTCTGTAAGAAGCCCTCCTTCTTGGAGCTTTGAAGTTTGCCCTCCTTCCATCTCTTGCCTTGTTGGCCTCAACCAACTGATCCATTCTCTCTTTAGCTCTTAGAAGAGCTAGCTTCTCCTGTGTCTCTGGATCCTTTCCAAATCCTTCTTCAAACAACTTAGAAGGATCATCAGCAAGCTTGGGCACAACAACTTCAGGCTCTCTGTCCTGTACAACTTCTTCTTCTTCAATGGCAGGCATCTTGGCTGCTTTCTTCATCCTCTTGGATTTCCTCACTGGAGTTGATTCTTCAGACTAAAATTCTGATGGCAAAGTCAGGCTGGTTGGGAATTCATTGAAGGCTTGCAATTCCTTCCTTTTTGTTGGGATATGAATCCTAGAACAAGTCCTAAATGATGATAAAAGATAAAAGATGAAGTTTTGATAAGCCAAAGGAAGACTTGAATATTTTCTAAGTGTTGACTGATCTAGTCTAGTTAAGTTGAAGTCATCTTGTACAGATCAGTAGAATTCAAAAGACAAGTACTAGTTTTTAAAAGATAAGTATTATTGAAAGATAAGTACGATTTATAAGTACTTCATATTTTGTATATGTTAAGATTGTTATTGAGCTATGAATAATTGTTGTATAGAGCTCATGATTTTAAATGTAATAGATAGATTCTGTGTATAGTTTTATAAGTTGACTAAGCTTTATAACAAGAAGCTTAAAGTAATGTAATAGTCTTGTTAGGATTAGTTGATAGGACTAGATTAGTTCTATGTTGTAATCTGGAGAAGTCTACTACTACTACACAAGACAGGTACGACTCAACAAGACAAGACAAGAAGATTGAAGAAACGCGTGTTGAAGATAAAATTGAAGGAGTTAGTTAAGGAATAACTAATTAACTGGAGAAACGCGTGAAAGGATAAGAAGTTTCAGTTAGAAGTTAGTTTTCAAGAAAAGTTGGTTACAACTTACTAAGTTCTTGAAATTAGAAGTCTATAAATACCTCAAGGTATTTAGCATTCAAAGACAACTAGAAATACATATACTGAAGCTACATACTGAAGAATTGTTCGAAGTTTATCTCAGAGATTGAAGTTCAGAAAGTGAAGATATACAAATCAAGTGAAGAAATCAGAAGGCTACTACTGAACGAAGAGAAGTTTTATTTTCGTTTACTGTTTCAAGTTGCTAGTTACTTGTAAAATAGCTAGTAAGATCGAAGATATATCTGGAGATATAATCGAGAAGATCTAAGTCTTATTTCTTGGGACTTAAAGCTACAAGAACATATTGCTCGATTGGAAGAGTTAATAAGAATTTCACAACTGGGTTTGTGAGAGTGGATGTAGACAAGTTGTCGAACCACTATAAATCTCGTGTTTGATTTACTTTACTGTTTTGTTTGTTTGAATTGATTAATTGTTTACTTGTTAAACATATGTAACTGAACAAGACTAGTTGAGTAAACTACTGAAATAGAGTTCTCGAAATAAGTTGAGTATAATCTTTAATTGGGCTCATTGTTAATATTGTATTCCGCACATTGTAATTCTGATATATCGAAAGATTTTAGAAAAGTCTATTCACCCCCCTCTAGACATTTTCTTTAGCTTCCCTTGATATTAACTCAACTTAGGGACCTACACTTTTTCTTTCAGATGACCTTGTCACCTTCCCCCTTACTTCAGCAACCTTCTCTTTGGGTTCAAGTCCTGCTGACTCACCACCAGGCCTTTGTTGCTTCCTTGCCTGACTCTCCATTGCAGACATCATGGACTCTTTAACAGCAATTTGAATCTGCTCTTCCTCAGTCAAGTTCTCAATGTTCATTGGGCCTTTGCCTTTCCCAATGTCTTCTACTGCCTCCTCCTCAACATCAGGGACCTTCTCCTTTCCTTTGGATTCACCAATAACCAAGGTTCCCTTTGCCCTAGCTCTTTCTCTTTCCCCCTTTTTGGCATTATCAAAACATTGGGGCTTCAAGTCACTTATAGTGACAGAGAGATGTGAGTGAGCATGAGTGAGGGACTTCAACTCCTGCAGTAGGTAAACATTCTCATCATGAATGTTTTGCATTTTGTTATCTGCCATGCTCAAGAATGTGTGAACAAGTTTCATCTTTTGAGCAACAATGGCATCTAAAGTGGCTTTCAGTGATTGATCAAGTTTGGCCTGAAGTTGATCAGTGAGGTTGGCCACAACTTGATCAGACACTTTGGCCATAAGTTCAACAGTGAACTTCTCTACAGCCTCTTTCACCATTGCAGCTTTCAATTCTTCAGCTTTCTTTCTTTGTGCAGCAGTTCTTTGCCTTAATGCATCTTTGATTGTCCTTCTCAAGGCTCTCACATTATGCTTGTACAAATCTTTAAGGCCTTTCTGCTCTTTCTGCACAGATTTTGTGAACTTGACCATCTCCTCCTTTGCCTTTGTTACCTCTGTTGAAACTGTTTGCAGTCCAGTTTCAACACCACAAATTCTTGCATCCAGTGTTGGCAAGATTACTTCCTCTGAACCAGTTAGCCTCATCTCCACAGAGGCTAGAGTCTTTCCTTGGCCATCTAGGGTATCAATTGTTGCTGCATGTGCCTTACCAACTTCCCTTACCAAAGTATCCAACTTCTCTGATTGTTCTTCAATACTAGTTGCAGTTTGAGTAGCAATCTGAAAGCCTGCTTCAGTGGTGTTGGCTTGCTCAAAGTACATCTTGTTCAATGTGGATACATTGGCTGAAACTGCTTCAAGATCAATATCAGCATTGACTGGTATATCTGTAAGGGAGGCATCTGCAAAAATTTGCTCAATTGTAACAGCAACAGAATCTGCAAAACTAAGAGTGTTAGTAAAAACTCCCTCAACACCCTCATTCTTTTTCTCTCCCAATAGGCCTGATTCATCAGCACCTATACTCTCATTTTCAACTTCTTTCTTTTCTTCATTTTCAATAGATAAGCTCACATTCACTGGAGAATCAGGCCTCCTTTCACCAAGGGATTCATCAACTTCAGATTTGACTTGAAGAATAGCCTGACTCTCATATTGGGCTGCACCCAATATTTCTACTTCATCTCCCTCTTTTTGTGGTGCACTCAGGGAACCTGTAATCACACAATCCTCACCATCATCTCCCTCTGAGTTTTCACCACTATTTGCCTTTTCAACTCCTTCTTTTCCTAAACCTGACACCTCCATATCCTCAACAGGATCCACAGAGGGCAGTTGTTGGGAGATCACAGTGCTTGGGCATCCCAAGGCCACTGAGTCATCCTGAATGACTAAAGGCTGGTCAATGTCCAACTTTCCTGACATTGATGAGGCTTTAGCCAAACTAGCTTCTCCCATGGAAGTCTCAACATTGTCAAGCTGTGCCTTAGGTTCAAGAGAACCATCTTTGGCCAATGCATCTTGGACTGAGTCACCATCTTTGGTCAACTCCTCTGAATGATCAGAGTCCTTTTCAGAGTGATAGGTCAAGTAATGTACCTGAGCAGAGTTGAGGCCTGGAGGGTTGGGATTGGTGTTATCATCATCATCATTATCATCATCAGATGGACTATCAGGGTGCCCGAGTCCCTGTGCAATTCTTTCTCTCTCAGCAAGCACCTTCTCATGAACAATGGTGCAGAACAAGGCCTCAGTGGTCAACACACTGGATTTCTTCACATTTGCAAAATGCAGGAGCTTGTTCTCTTCAGCCTGCCACCAGCTTGCTCCTTTATCCTGAATAGCCTGAGCTATTTCTACCATAGTTCTATCCTTGATCTCAACAAGAGCTCTAAGATCATAGAACTGTTGTTGCAGCCTAGGATAATCCTTCAACCCTGGATATAGTTCATCCACATTAGCCTTGGCAATCTGCCTTAGCATCCCCTCATAAGTGTATTCTTCACCACTTTCATCTCCAGAGGAGTTGGCTTGGGATTCAGGAGGGTTGGATTGGGATTCAGGTGGGTTGGATTGGGATTCAGGTAGGCTTGACTGGATTTCAGGTAGGTTGGGTTCAGAAGGGTTAGAGCTTAAAACAAGTTGGGATTCAGGTGCTTTTGAGAGCAGTGTGCCTGAAGAGGTAAGTGGAATGGCTGGAATGGCTGGAATGGATGGGAGAACAACTTGATCCCCTTCTTGAAGAACAGTTTCAAGAAGTTTGGTATATGAGAGAAGTCTTGGATCAAGTGGGGAAAAAGGTCTATCCTCAAGATTGACCAAGTCTGCCAGCACATCAATACCTGCTCTATCTGGGGCACCTTCAGGGGAGTAAACCTTCTTGGCAATGATTGGGGCATCTTTAGGAGTCTTGCACTCCTCTTCTTCATGCCTTGATGGGGATAATTCTTTCTGATTGAATATCAGGAGAGTTGGATTCAGGGCTGTTGGGCTTTGATTTGGACTTGGAGTTAGACCTACTAGCTTGCCTAATCTCCTTGAAAAACCCTTTCTTCTTCTTCTCCTCTTCTATCAATCTCTGCTTCTCAGAGGTTTTGATTATTCTTTTCCTCCTTTTAGATCTTGTTGGCTGGTCAAGATCCCTGAATTCTGTTACACTTTCAGGCTGTAAGGGGACAACTTCTCTGAATTCTTCACCCTCTTCAGGGGGGTTGACTCCTTCATCAGCAACCTTCTCAATCTCCTCAGAAGTGGCTCCTCCACTTCTTGACAGGCTTTCTGGGGAAGATTCACTCAGAATCTTCTTCACCTTCTTCATCTTTGGCTGAACTTTTGGTGGTTGGGCTTTTCTCTTTCTTGGAGAGGTTCTGGTTGCTGCAACAGCTGCAACAGCTTTCTTGGAGGCAGCCTCCTGCTTCCTCTTTTCTGTCTTAGAAGACAGCTTTCTGAACATCACTTTTTGAGCAGGAAAAGGCTTTGGTTTTGCTTGTAGATGGGTGTAATGAGCAAATCTTTCCAAGAGCAGGCTGGCTCTTGTGCAGAACTGGAGTCTTCCATCAACCACCACCTTGTGGTGTTTCACCTCCTTAAATTTAAATTTCTCATTCATCATCTTGTCCAAGATAAAGCTTTTCCAGTCAAACTTGATTCTCTTCTCAGCAGAATCAATCACAGCAGCCATTACTCTCAACTTAGGCATACTGATTTGTTCAACACTCCCAGAGTGACTTAACAAACTCTTCACCACACAATCAAACAAGTGTCTAAAAACTGGCTTTAGAGTGTTCTTGTTTTGAGCACTTACTAGCTTTTTGGGTGTAAGTAGCCATGGAAGGTAGAACTCCTGATCTTCTCCTTCCTTGTAAGTTTCTGGATTTAGGCCTTCTGATGGTAGCCCAAAGCTAGCATCCAAATCTTCTACAGTGAAGATGATGGTGTGTTGGCTTTCTTCTTCTTCATCTTCCTCTGCATATGTGAGCTTAGTGCACACATCTCCCTTTTTGCCCTTCCATCTGAGATGGGCAAAGAATTCAGCAATGAAGGAGTTCAGGTAGGAATCTGGCTTAGTGCCTAAGAATTTTTTTAGCCCAGCCTCCCTTAGCCATTGGAGGACTTGATGAACTTCAGTGTCTGGACTATCAAAGGCATCTAGTTTCTCAAACCAAAGAGAACTTGTGTTGCTGAGATATGCAAAATCAATGTCCAAAGATGAATCATTGAAGTCTACAAGTTCTTCCCTCTTGATTTTGGGTGCCATGGATAATATGAGAGTTGGGTAGGTTTTTGGAGAGGAGTTGCAGGTTTGAGAGGTTTTGAAAATCTTAAGAGTTTTGAAATATGAGTGCGTGAGGAAGAAAGTAAAAATCGAGGAGTTTATATATGAATGGGATTTATTAACCATTGGTTAATAGAAAATAACAGTGTGTAATCATGAAAAATCAATTGGATATAGTGGGGTAGTGGGCTTTCGGCGGTTTGATGGAGTTTTAATGCAAATCAATGGCCTTGATGATGGCTCAAGAATTCATGAAATCTTAATTAAGATTTTGCATTTAATGCTGATTTGCCATTTTGGGGGCAAAGATCTTCATAGTACACTCCATCCAAAAATGGCCTACTCTTAGACCAATAAATCTTTTAAATGTCTAATCAATGCTAAAAATAGCAATGATTATCTAATTAACTCGGACAAACATCCTGAGATGTGCTTTGATTTCTGTGAAGGTCAAACTGCCTGATTAGCTTGCCTGAGTGGGTCCCAAAGTTGCTGACTGGGTCCCACTTGGACAAAGCTCCTGACCAACATTGCTGAACACCATAGGGACAACTTTGCTGAGTTTCCCTCTTTGGCTGACTGCTTCAGTGAGGTTGGTCAACTTTGCTGAAGTTCAACTTAATGAACTTCCCCCTTCTTATGAGCTTCCTTCCTTCCTTCATTCCTCCATTTTACCTGGATCAAGTAAGCCTAATTCAGCTGATAGTTCCAAGAACCTTGCTTCAGCTAGTGGTTTGGTCAAGATATCAGCTTTTTGCTTATCAGTGTGGATCTTGACAAGCTTGATATCTTTCTTTTCCACATGATCCCTTATGAAGTGATGCTTTATATCCACATGCTTGCATCTGGTGTGGAGCACTGGATTCTGTGAGATAGCAATTGCACTATTGTTGTCACAGAATATTGGCACTTCATTTGAGATTACTTTGTAATCTCTCAATTGTTGCCTGAGCCAAAGTATCTGAGCACAACAACTTCCAGCTGCTACATACTCTGCTTCAGTTGTTGAAGTTGCAACTGTATTTTGCTTCTTGGAGAACCATGAGATAAGCTTGCTGCCCAAGAATTGACAAGTTCCAGAGGTGGACTTTCTGTCAATTCTACATCCTCCATAGTCTGCATCTGAATATCCAGTGAGCTCAATGTTGTCATCAGCTGGATACCATAATCCAAGATTCTCAGATCCCTTGAGATATCTTAGGATTCTCTTGGCAACATCAAGATGGCTCTTCTTTGGATTAGCTTGAAATCTTGCACATACTCCAACTGCAAATGTGATATCAGGCCTGCTTGCAGTGAGATATAGCAAGGATCCTATGATTCCTCTGTAGTTAGTGGAGTTTGTTGATTCTCCACTTTCATCAGGATCCATTTTTCAGTTAGTATTCATAGGAATTCTGACTGGCTTGCTTGTAGCACATCCAAATTTCTTGATCATGTCCCTTGTATACTTGGCCTGATTGATGAATATTCCCTTCTTTGATTGAGTGACTTGAAGTCCTAAGAAGAAATTCATCAATCCCATCATGGACATCTCAAATTTGCTTTGCATGAGTTTGGAGAACTTCTCACACAACTTCTCATTTGGAGATCCAAATATAATGTCATCCACATAGATTTGGACTAACAAAATATCATCTCCTTCACATATTCTGAACAAGGTTCTGTCAACAATGCCTTTGACAAAACCATGATCTAGAAGAAACTGTGATAAGGTGTCATACCAAGCTCTTGGAGCTTGCTTTAAGCCATAGAGGGCTTTCTTCAATCTGTACACCTTGTCTCCTTCTTCAAATCCTGGGGGCTGTTCAACATATACTTCTTCTTTGAGCACCCCATTGAGAAATGCACTCTTCACATCCATTTGATACACCTTGAATCTCATGTGAGCTGCATATGCTAAGAAGAGTCTGATTGCCTCAAGTCTGGCCACTGGAGCAAAAGTCTAATCATAATCTATCCCTTCAGATTGACAATATCGTTTGGCCACCAGTGTTGCTTTGTTTCTCACAATGATGTCATTTTCATTTTTCTTATTCTTGAACACCCATTTAGTTCCAATGACATCTTGATGAGTTGGCCTATCTACCAGCTCCCAAACTTCATTTCTGGTAAATTGGTTCAGCTCCTCTTGCATGGCTATGATCCAGTTGGTATCTTGTAGTGCTTCCTCAATGTCTTTTGGTTCCTGTTCTGAAAGAAAACAACAAAACAGTGTACTTTCTCCATGAAATCTTCTAGTTTTAATCCCTTCACTTGGATTACCAAGTATCAGGCTAGTTGGGTGGTCATGCAACCAAGTCCTTCTAGACCTGATCCTTTCAGGAGGATTGTCCTCATCTGAAGTTGGATCACTAGATTCATTAAATTCAGGAAAGTTAATCGAAGGATCAAGTTCAGGATCATATTCAGGGGTATTGTCCTCATTGTCAGATAAGTTGACATTTTCATTGGTTCCCCCTTGAATATTGGATCCATTAACTACCTCAGCATTGCCTGCTTCTTCATTGGTAGTTGTTACCTGGTTTTGAACTGGGATGGGGTCAGTCAGTTCAATTTCTCCTTCAGGTTGGTTGTCTTCTGGTTGATTGCTATCAGGTAGGTTGTCCAGTTTTTGATTTTCATGAAGTTCAGGCTGGGCAACATCTACAAGCACTGTTTCCTTGCTTTGAAGCCTTAGTCTGGTTGTTCTTTGTGTTATCTCATCAATATTCAGGTTTCTATCCCTGAACTCATTAGCAGATTCATCAAACACAACATGAGGTGTTTCTTCCACAATAAGGGTTTTGCAATTGTAGACTCTGTAAGCGTTGCTGATTTGTGAATATCCAACAAATATTCCTTCATCAGCTTTGCTATCAAAAGCTTTCAATTGCTCTTTCCCATTATTATGGATGAAACACTTACAACCAAATATGTGAAAATAAGCAACAGTGGGCAATCTACCTTTCCATATTTGATATGGGGTTTTACCTTGTCCTTTGGTGATTAAGGACCTGTTTTGAGTGTGACATGCAGCTAATGGCTTCAGCCCAGAACCTTTTAAGCAATTTGGATTCAGCAATCAATGTTCTTGCTGCCTCTTTCAAGGTTCTGTTTCTTCTTTTAGCAACCCCATTTTGTTGAGGGGTTCTTGCTGCTGAAGTTTCATGAGTGATGCCATTCTTGCTGCAGTACTCATTAATGTATGAGTTTATGAATTATGTGCCTTTGTCAGATCTGATCTTGACAATACTTAGGCCCTTTTCATTGCTCAATCTCATCATCAATTCAGGTAGCTTGACTTGGGTCTCCTTTTTGTTCAACAAAAATACTACCCAAGTGTACCTGGAAAAATCATCAACAACAACTAATGCATATTTTCTTCCATTTAAACTTACTGGGATAATTGGACCAAATAAATCCATATGCAGTAGTTGAAGAACTCTCTCAGTTGAGATGACAGGTTTTCCTTTGAATGAAGCTTTGATCTGCTTTCCTTCCTGACATGGCTGGCATATGTGTTCTTTGGTGAACACCTGATTAGGCAGCCCTTTGACTAGAGAGTTTCTTGCAATCTTGTTGATGGTTTTGAAGTTCAGGTGGTTTAGTCTTTTGTGCCACAGCCAGCTTTGCTCACTTTGCTTTTGGCAACAAGACAAACTGCTTCAGGGGTTTTGCTCCAATCTGCAAAATAAACATTTCCCTTTCTCACCCCTGTTAGTAGCACCTGTTGTGTTGAATTATTTTTGATAATACATTCATTTGGTGCAAATTCAACACAATATCCTTTATCACAAATTTGACTTATAGACAGCAAGTTGTATTTTAGGCCTAGGACATATGAGACATCAGTAATTTTAACATTACCAATGTTTAATGTACCATAACCTCTTGTGATTCCTTGAGAGTTGTCTCCAAAGGTTACTGAAGGACCATTCTTTTCTATGAATTCTGAGAGAAGCTCTTTCTTTCCAGTCATGTGTCTTGAACATCCACTGTCCAAGTACCATGCTGTTTTCTTGTTGATGCTTCTCTTCTTCTTGTGGTCCTTGCAGCCCTGCAAAGTCAAAATTTAGGTACCCTTTGAGTGTTGGGTCCTAGAGGGTTAGCTGTACCTTTTGGAACCCAAATCTGCCTGATTACTCTGATTGACTCAAAGTGACTGACTTGGTTTCCATTTACATCTACATACACAGTTTGACCCTTAAATGCCTTGGGTGCGTTCTGTGTATAAGTGTTGGTCTTGTAAGGTTCAGGATGGTTGGTGAATTTCCTTGGGACATTTCTCCTGAAGTTACTAGACTTAGGTGCAGCTTGGAAAGACTTTTGAGGATAGGATTTTGGACGGCCTTTACCTTTTGTCAAGTAAGGTTCAGGCTTCCTGAATGTTTTATACCTATCAGAGGGGATTGGCCTTAATCCATTCAGTTGAGGTTGCCTCATTTGAGTTGGCCTTTTCTGAACAGATTTTGGACAACTTCTCTGATGAGGATTCAGATAGGTTGGCCTTCCATTGGTTCTACCTTTCTGACCCTCATTTCTCCTGTAAACAATGTCTTTAACCTTTTCCTTAGGTATGGGTTTAGGGACATTGTTCACTTGAGTTGGTATAAAAATTCCTTTTCCCTTATTCTTGATCAGTGGTTGATTTACTTCTATTTCATTTTGTTGTGCCACTGATCTTACAAAAGTCATCTTAGAATTGCTGGATGAGGCAATACTAAGATCAGGTGAGGGTTCAAATGGATTATAGCCTAATCCACCCTTTTGAGCAAATGGTCTTTGAAACCCTTGAATTTCCTCTATTGCCTTAGCAGATTTGTTCAAGGCAGACATCTTCATTCTTAAGCTCCCCTCACTTATTTTTAGAGTATAAAATTCACTTGAGAGATTGTCAAATTTAGCCTGAAGAGTTCTAAAGTCAAAATCCTTTTTCTTTAGAGTCAGAGTTTGTTCATCAACTAACTTTTGTTGTTCAGAGACTCTGAGAGACATTTCTCCATGTTCTCTCACAATCTGCTGATACAACTCAGTTGATTTAATGTCAACCTCAGATTCAGGAAGATTGGAGATTTTGCCTTTAGACCTCAACTGTTCATTTTCTCTCAGTGCCATATTGCATACTTTTTGCATTCTGGTGAAATCTTCTAACAACTTTTCAAAGTCAATGTGGATTTCACTAGATTCATGTGTGTTAATTGAAAGATTGGAAGATGAACATACCTCTTCATTTTCAAATGCCATTTGGCAGTCATCATCACTTTCACTGTTGGAGAACAGTCCATCATCAGAAGAGTAGACACTCTCTTCACTTGCTGATTCTCCAGCTACCATGGCCTTCCTGTTGTTCATCCTCTTGTCTCTTTTGTTTTGCCTTTCTTTTCTTTCTTTGGCACTTAGGTCTGGACAATCATACTGAAAGTGACCCTTTTTCTGGCAGTTGTAACACACATCTTCATCATTATTTTTCTTGCTTGAGGACTCCTTCCTCTTTGATGATGATGGTTCACCTTTGCTGTACTTCTTTTTATCAGCATATCTGTCTTCTTTCTTCTCATCAGAGACTTTGTCCTCTGATTTGTTATCAGGAGAGCTGAATCTCCTTCTGGTTCTGTTGTCTTGGTAGAACTTCTTGTATCTACCAAATCTGGAGTTGAGCTTCTCAAATCTCCTTGCCATGAGTGCCAGCTCCTCCTTCATTTCTGATTTTGAAACAGATTGAGAAGATCTTTGAGTATTTTTCTTCTCTGTTTCAGTGGCTTTGAAAGAAATACCTTTGCTTGAGGAAGATGGCTCATCATGCACCTTCTTTCTGTTGAGATCAAACTCATATGCTTTGAGTTCAGAGAATACTTGTTGCATTGGCATGTTGTCAAGATTGCTGGTATTTTGCATCATGACAGAATATATGTCCCACTTTGATGTGAGACTTTTCAGAATCTTCAAAGCAACTTCTCTTTTGGCATAGAATTTGCCCAAAGAATTCATCTCATTCATGATGTCAGTGAATCTGCCATCAAGATGATCAATAGTTTCATTTGGCTCCATAGTGAATTGCTCATACTTTTGGATAGCCACTTGAAGCTTGTTTTCCTTTATCTTTTGGGTACCTTCACACATAAGTGCTAGGGTATCCCAGATCTCCTTTGCTGTGGTGCAGTGATACACTCTTCCCATCACTGCATCTGGAATTGTCTGGTACAAGGTGTTCATGGCAATGTAGTTCAGATTGTGCCTTTTTTCTCTCTTCTGCTGTCAGCTCATCCTCATCTTTTGGCAACAACTCCCTTGGGTCTGCTTTTTGAGCATCAATTACCTTGGGATCGAGCTTGGTGAAGGTGAATGGTCCTCTGGTGATGACTTTGAGCATTTCATCATGCTGACAAGCAAGATGAGCTCTCATCCTGATCTTCCAGAAATCATAATTCTCAATTGAGAACATTGGCAATTTGTGATGAGAAATATGATTGACTTGGTTTGGACCCATGTTGTTGGTGGTGTTGGCAGCATCTCCTGGAACTGCATTGTTAGCCATTCTTATACAGATAGACAAAGGAAAATACAAGTAGATTTTTCAGAAATTTGGATCAGTTCAGTGACCACAGAAATAATGTGAGTTCTTGAAATTCAATTTGAATGATCAGCAGCAGTGGTCTTTGAACCCCTGCTCTGATACCACTTGTTGGTCCTTGGTGGAGTATAACACAAGTGTATGGGGGGGGGGGGGAGAATGCACTTGTGTATGCAAATTCTTTTCTTTTTGACAAACTGGTCTTATCAGGCAAGTTGTCTCACAACTGGCCTGAGTGTGAACTTTGATAGATACTTGTCCTACTGATTACTATTGAGTGATCAGTTGGCTAAATATCTAAAAGAGTTGCTAAGTGCGGAATGTGGTTGGCCTTTGACTTAAAGAAATACTCCAAGTTAATTTCTGAAAAGATACAGGTTATCAGGGACTTTGTCCAAAACAAATTTTCTCACTTACTGAGTTTTGCTTCTTTAAAATATGTTTGAATGTAAGTGCAATAAAGAATGCAGTAAGTAACTGGCACACAAGTTTATAGTGGTTCAGAGACTCAAGCTCCTACATCCACTTTCCCTGATTGAACAGGATAATTCCTTCACAATGGAATTAGCTTGTTTTATAGTGCCAAGGTGCACTGATCAACAACACTCTCTTAGTGTTTTGATCCCTAGGATAACCTGAGTCCTAGTGCTCAATCTCTCTGAGTTAAGAATGTGTTTCACAATAACAGTCCTTAACTCCTCACTTCTACAACAAACTCTCTCTTCACTAAATGAAATAAGGGTTTGAGGTTTGGTTCCAACTAATAGAGATATCCTTTACAATAAGAACAGTGTAAAGGCTTAGGATATCTCAATGCTAAGCTTTGGATGTTTACAAAGATTGGCTTAGCTAAAAGAAGTGATTCAGGAAACTTGGAATTCTAGAGAACAGCTTGGTTTCCTTTGAAAACTTGATGATAGTTTGATAACATGTAGTTGGATTATTGAATCCCTTGATCACTTCTGTATTTATACGCAAATTTGAGCAGCTAACCGTTGGAGGGATAACAATTCAAAGTTGTCTATTTGCAGCACCATTGAAACGGCTATGAAGCTTGGCATTCTTTTATCCACTGTGTAAAAGGGGTCTTCAATGGTTGCTTGAATGAATGTGTTGACTTCTGAAAAATGCGGCTGAGATGACTTGTGTCAGATTCCAAATATGCACATTTCCCAAGGTTGATTTGTGGCAGAAGCTACACTCAACCAACGGTCAGATGGGACAAGCTCCCTGAACATTCCTGCTGCAATTTAGAATGTTCCAACATTCATTCAATGCTTCACTCTTTAATGCTCTAAGTCTTTAATGCTTGGTTCAGGCATGATTGGCAATAAATGCTTCATTGAATGTGTCTTCTAGGCTTTGACATTCAATGCTCTTGATCATTTGTACTTCAACTGTCTTGATCATTTGCATTTATGAGCATTGCTTTACTGCTCTTGATCTCTTCAGCTAAGTTGTCCACTTGGTTAGTCTGTCTTGAAGGTTCAGCAACTTTGGCCTATAGACTTATCAAGCTGCCTAACATTCCAGCTTTGGACAACTATCCTGAGTACTAAAATCTCACAACATTCCTGAGATTTTTCACTTAAGCAATCTACGAATTCAAATGTACTGAGACAACTTGCCTGAACTAGACTTGAGCTTATCTCAACTAATCTGAACATCATCAATCAGGTGTTTTGGTATCTAAATCAAAATCATTTTATTCCCAACACTACAGTTGGAGTGCAAACAAGAGGAAGAGTAAGATCAAACAAGGTACATGTGGTAAGAACAATATGCATGTCTTCTATGTGTAATGTTGTAAATGCTGAATGCTATTTATCTAAAATTGAACCTAAGAGTGCTAAAGAAGCCTTAAGTGATGAAAACTGGATTAAGGCTATGCATGAAGAACTTGGTCAGTTTGAAAGAAATGAAGTGTGGACACTTGTTCCTAGACCTAGTCATACTAATGTCATTGGAACAAAGTGGATATTCAAGAATAAAACTGATGAATCTGGTAATATTGTTAGGAACAAGGCTAGGTTAGTAGCACAAGGTTACACCCAAGTTGAAGGAGTTGATTTTGATTAAACTTTTGCACCTGTTGCTAGGATAAAATCTATTAGATTACTGCTAGCTATTGCATGTTTTATTGATATTAAACTTTATCAAATGGATGTAAAGGCTGCATTTCTAAATGACATATTGAATAAAGAAGCATATGTTGAACAACCTAAGGGATTTGAAGATCCACAGTATCCTGATCATGTATATAAACTTAAGAAAGCATTGTATGGTCTTAAACAAGCTCCTAGAGCATGGTATGGTAGGCTTACTGACTTTCTTTTGGAATATGGATTTATTAGAGGAGAGGCAGATAGAACTTTGTTCATTAAGCACACTGAAGATGATATACTTATTGCTCAAATATATGTTGATGACATTGTGTTTGGTTCTACTTGTGATAAAATGTTGAGTAAATTTGTTGAGGCAATGACTGCAACATTTGAAATGAGTATGGTTGGAGACTTGAATTATTTTTTAGGTCTTCGAATCAAACAATGCAGTGATGGTATTTTCTTCTCCCAAAGTAAGTATGCTAAGAACTTAGTTAAAAGATTTGGTCTTGAGAATTCAAAACCAATGAAAACTCCTATGGGATCTTCTTTGAAACTTTGCAAAGATAGTGCTGGAACAGATGTTGATCCAACACTCTACAGATCCATGATAAGTAGTTTATTATATCTAACCTCTAGTAGACCAGATATTATGTACAGTGTGTGTGTTTGTGCTAGGTACCAAGCTAATCCAAAGGAATCTCACCTGAATGCTGTGAAGAGGATTATCAAGTATGTTGCAGGTACAAGTGACCTTGGAATCTGGTATACTAAGGACACCAACAACATTTTGATAGGCTACAGTGATGTTGATTGGGCTGGAGATATAGATGATAGAAAGAGTACAAGTGTAGGATGTTTCTAAATGGGAAACAATCTTGTATCATGGCACAACAAGAAGCAGAATTGTGTTTCACAATCTACTACATAATCTGAGTATATAGCTGCTGGAAGCTGCTGTACACAACTCTTGTGGCTGAGCAAGATGTTCCATGATTATGGTATTGAGAATGGTATACTTACAATCTTTTGTGATAATACTAGTGCCATTAACATTTCTAAGAATCCTGTACAACACTCACTCACTAAGCACATTAGCATAAGACATCATTTTATGAGAGATTTAGTAGAGAAAAATATTGTTAAGTTGGAGTATATACCTACTGAGAAACAAAATGTTGACATTTTTACTAAGGCATTAGACCATGAGAGATTCTCATTCTTGAGGAAATCTCTTGGCATGAGCACTATCTGAAAAATTCGGATGGATGTTGTCACAAATGCGTCAGCATTTGGGACAACATCATGGGTTGTATAAATTCTATAAGCTGAATCTATCTCTTACTTAGTTAAATAATTACTATGTAAAATATCTACGAATCTAAGAACCTTGAAGTGCAAAAATAAACATGTCTCACACCTCTCAAATGCATAAAAATGAGAATGTTATTAGCATACTAAAAGATGTACCAAATCACTGAGTAATTATGGAGCACGGAGTTCACTACTACGATGCCTTCTTTTCAAAAGGTGATATTTGGTAAAAACATCAATATATTTGTAATCCATTAAGTAAGTATGGGGCACGGAGTTCGCTACTATGATGTACTCTACAGGAACAATGGATCAATACAAATTAGATGCTATAACACAGAAAGAAAAAAATATGGTGCAACACAAATGAAGCAAATTCATGTAAAAACCGTGTTGAGGTGTTTGTAACAGTTTTGAGCACAACATTGCCTGATTCGAATTTGGCTTTTTGTTGCAGCAGCCATTTGAGCAGTTTGTTCGGCCAAATAGCTCGAGATATCCACAATGATATCTTCGAATGTCATCACAGGTAGATGACCGGTAGTTCGAAGAGTATCAGACACCTCTTTGACAGCCCTCGTAAACTGTTCAACGGTCGAATCTTGTGGGATGTGGGTAGTTGGTGGAGTAGTTGATGGAACATGAGCGGTTGTTGATGGGTTTGCAGAGACATTGGAGTCGGCATTTGAGGAGCTGGATTGTTGCGAGGTCATTGAAGCAAGAATTTTGAGAGAGTTTTGGGCAGTTCGTTCGGAAGTTTCAGAAGCAGGGTGTGAGTGAGAGTGAGATTGAGGTTGGTTTCCAGCCATTTAAGGGACGGTTGGATTTTCAAGGCAAGCTGAGAGAGTGTATACAACAATTTGGAAATACACGGCCAACAAAACAATTCTGCAAAACTTAGTACTCAACAAAATCAAAAATTCACGATTAGCATTAGAATTTAATCTTATGAGTGATATTTATAGAGAGAACTATGTAGTTGGAGGTTAAATAACAAAAACTGATAGAGTATTCTAGAAATTTTCGATAATGCTCCACATAATTAGCCACAATCAAGACCATGGGTAATTAGTGGGGAAAATCCATTTAATTAATTTAATTAACTAATTAAGAAGCTTCCAGAATTAAAAATTCGCATAATCTGAAAAATAAAAAAAATGTGGGTCAGTAATTAAATAAAATGAAATAAATCCCAATTAATAATTAAATAATTACAACTAATAAAAACTTTTACAATTTTTTAAATTATTTTTTAGTTCTCTCTTTCTCTCTCTTTTTTTTCACTATTCTTTTACAATTTTTATATTTTTCTTAAATTATTTTTTTGTTCTATCTCCACTCTCTCTCTCTCCCTTTTTTTCTCGTTTTTTAATCTTCTTTATCTTACGTTGAGAATCTCTCTCTCCCTTTTTTCTCGTTTTTTAATCTTATCTTACGTTGCTTCTCAGTTTTTTTCTTTTTAATTTTCTAATTTTTTTAAAATTCACTCTCTCTCTCTCTCTCCCTTTTTTTTTGATTTTTTAATCTTCTCTATCTTAAGTCCTACTGTTCATGTTTCAACGAAAGAAAATATCGAAACCGTTGCTGAAGGAGACGCTGCTGATGCATCCGATTCTGAGGATGAAGAAATGGAGGACGCCCAGGCTTCTGATTCTGGTACAAATTCCTCTCTCTCACCTTTTGACGAGTCTTCACCTATTCCTTTCAAGAAGAATGTGCAGAAAGGGAAAAGATAGAGAAGCCATGTACAACGAAGGAGATCGTACCGTGTGTTCACTCATGTGGATTACTCTGAATCCATGAGGAAGAAGAAGAAAGCTGGAGCTGATGTTGGTGAACCCATTCAAGTGTTCACTGATTCTGATGAAGAAACTGAAGTTGCTACTATTGCTGCAAAGAAACCAAAGAAAGTTGTTGTTGAGAAACCAATAGAGAAGAAAACTGCTGCTGATCCTAAAGGGAAAGGGAAGGCCAAAATGATCCCTGAAGAAGAACCTGCTGAATCAGACTCTGATTCTGATTTCAATGTTTTCCTAAAAGATATGCAAGAATCTCTTAAGAAGAATGCTCAGTCATTTGTTGCTGCAAAGGAGTCCACACCAGAACCTGATGATGGTGGAAGTGGAGACAACTCATCTTCTGAGGCAAAGAGATCATCTGCTGAAGCAAAGAGCTCATCCAAAAGCTCCTCTGCACATGATGGAGACACTGATCCTGATGAGGAACTACCTTCTGAGGAAGAAAGCGAAGGTATCTCTGATCACTCTAATTATGTTGAGAAGAGGTTAGAAATTTACTCTAAGAGGAAGCTGCTGATTGAGAAAAGAATTAATGTGCCTGATTTTGATAGTAAGGGGATGATTAAGTTTTTAGAGGATAGAAATTTGTTGAATGTTGTTACATTTGGTAAAGCTTTTCTTACAAACTGGTCTTATGAGTTCTATGCATGTATGAAGAAAAGCTCTGGTAGAAGAAGTTCTAGGTCCTATGGTACTGTTAATTTTAGGGAGAGGGATGTGCCATTCACTCCAGAACTTATTAATGAGTTCTTGCACACTCCTAATGTTGATGAGGATGATGATCCGGATATGGATGTTGTGATTACTGCAATCACAGGGGGTAGAAAGACTAAGTGGACTAGGAAGATGCTAGCTAGACACTTAACCTCCTTACATTATGTGCTGTATAAGTTGATCATATACGATTGGATACCCACTACCAACACCACTAAGATTACCAGAGATCAAGCCATTCTTATGTATAGGATTTCTATACTTATAAAGTTCAATCTAGGACACACTATCTTTCACCATATGAGGAAGTTTACTGGGAAAACTACTGGGAAAGGAAATCTGCCCTATCCAGTCTTGATTTCAAATTATCTGAAGCACCATGGCTTCACTGCTAAGAAGACTGATGTTTTGAGGGGGAGAGTGTCACTGCTTGCTATTGCTCCTGCCTTATTGATTGGGGGCAGAGTAATTGATTTGCCCATAGTTGCTCCTGGTACTGATAGTCTACAGAGATCTTCCAGACCCTCTACTTCTGCTCAACCAGGCCCTTCCAGACCACATCAGAGAAATGCACCCCCAAATGTTGAGAACATCCATATCAACATTTCTGGTAATGTGTATCTTACACAGGAATTCATCAAACTACAGCTCAACCACTTGCAGGAAACAATTGATGAGCTCCAGTTCCTGAAGGACAGGTGGACCAATCTGCTTTCACCTACAACAAGGAGAGTACCACCACCATCAAACTCCAATGTGGTGATTGAAGAGTTGAACGATGATGGAGTTCCAGCTGCTGCTGGTGATGGACCTGATGCTGCTGATGCTCAAGTGACTGATGTAGTTGCACACCTTGCATCTACCTACTTTGTGGATGAAGCTGATGATGATGCTGCTGAGATGGAGACCTTGTATGGTGATCTCCACTGATGAACAGGGACAAGCTACAAGACAGGGGGAGATCTGATATTTATTTAGTTTCAATCTCTGTAATTGATGTTTAAGTTTAATTTCTGAAATTCTGATACACTTGTTATTTACTTTTTAGATGACAGGCTGTTTATTGTTTACAACTTGCTTAATTATGGTTACATTTGGTGATATTTGTTTACTGCCCTTGCTTAATTTGTTTACAGGTTACCATGTGTATACTGCAGGTTGTATAGTATTAGTTTATGTCCATTTGTTTTGTTTATTGTTTTTGCTCTGATGTTTGTTATTTTGTGTTTGTTAGTGTCTTACTTAGATTCTAAGTTAATTCTTCCAGTTCAACTTATGATCTTAGTAAAGTTACTTATGTTGTGAATAAGTGTACTGTTTATAATTATTCTATTTTGGATAAAATTGTTTTGATCCTTTGGCACAGATCATTATGAAATTATCCTTGATCTTCATTTGATTTGATCCAACGGTTACAACAGGTATTGTCTTGACTAGTGCTTAGCAATGATGTCAACCTCAACTAAGTACATAAAACCGAGTATGTATAGAAATATATGTGCATCAGGTGTGTTGTAGTCGAAAGGTCAAATTGGGGGAGATTGTAGATGTTGTTATTCCTTAAATGCCTTAACATTATCAACAACATCTTAATTTGACCTTCCGAGATTTTTTCTAAGTCTTTTCTGAAATGCTACATTAAATGTTGATCTAAATGTTGTCGCATTTTTGGCAGGATCTAGAAGCTTCTACAAGGATCTGGAACCTGGAAGATTCCAGAACATTGGAGAACATGCTAGAACAGCCTGGAACCATTTAGAACGACATGGAGCATACAAGAAGGATCTAGAAAGATCTTGGAAGTTGAGCTCCTAAAAAATAGGACCTCAATGTGGAAGCCTCTAGAATTCGCACCTCACATCTATAAATACTGATTGAAGGCTTCATAATTCAATGTATTCTATTCGAGCAATATCCTAGACCGAGCGTTCATCCCTGTTAGGATTTGTGGCCAATAGTTTTACATTTTAGATCATACGAAGTATCCCACCAGTATGGCTGTGTGTCTTGTTATCTATTGAGAGTGTAATCATAGATAGACTAGGCATTTCGACAGTGTGTAATCTTATACACTTAGATCGTTTTCTAAACTTGGCACCTGCCTCGTTTATAGTTTCAGTTGTGAAGGTTATTGTTGTAACATTTCACACAACATTTGTACTTGAAGATAAGTATTGATTTACGCCATAAGGCAAACATAGATTTTTATTTATAAAATCTATGTTAAAAATATTTCCATTGTGTCACGTTTGTTTTTAGTGTTTCAAGTCTTCCGCTGTGTATCTAAATTTCTGATATTCTGTTAGAGTCAGTGTTGTGCAATTTGTCTCAACATTTAGTACAACATATTTCTACTTAAACTTAAACACTTCATACACCGCACACTTTCAACTTTTACACTACACCTCCATGTGGGATCGACCTTGTACTTATCACACTACAATATATGTCGTATACTTGCGGTTGTGTAATTTGGTGTTGTTAAATACATGAATCAATCTCTTTCTTAGAGAGGTTGATCATGGGGACCCCGGAGGCAGGGTAGAACTGAGCATTATCGAGAGATTTCTTACTAATCCCAATCTCTCATTTAATCTTATGAGGAGTAGAATTGCAGGCCTATAGAGACCAGTCAGTGGGTTCTTCATCAAAGACATAAGTGAAGGACGATTCTTGTCACAGTTCAACCACATGATGGAACTCAGACGAGTGATGGACGTGAGCCCATGTCATGTGGGTACGTAATCATATACTTATTTTACACAGACTTAGTATGGGGGAGATTCCACACCAAATCTCTCTCACACTGGTACAATTCTGGGTGCAAGTCTACAATATTCCAGTTGGGTACTTATCTGAACCGGTGGGGAAGGCCATTGGAAACTATATCAGCACATTCATGGAGTACGATGACACTATTAAGGCGGCGGCTTGGATGCAATTCATGCGGATCCGGGCTAATGTTGATACCTCGACCGCCACACGAAACATCCAAGAATATCCGTCTAAGTTTTAGCGCTGCCTCGGAAGTCAAATTCAATATGAGAGGCTCAAAGTATTCTGTTTTTTTCTGAGGGAGGATGGATCATTCAATCAGTTACTGCGTTGATTATTTTGGATCTAACACGCCAAAGGAGGAGTTGCAATGGGGCACGTTCCTGGTGGCCCCAGACCGCCGGAAACTGACCCATGCCGGAGACAGGTGGCTAAGGAATGAGATGGGGAACATAAGCAAACAATCGGGAGGAAATCACGCGGGTGGGAATTCAATTCCGACCCCGAACGTTACCAAAAATCAAGGCGGTCAACAAGCGTAGAGTAATGAAGAAGTTATTGCCCCCGAGTAAATTGAATTTTTTTAAACAACCCAAGTTGGCAAATGATGACATGGAATACAAAAAAAATCTTATTGAATTCGGGAAAACAAGACGTCATACCCCTTCGCATGAGAATGACACCTCACATGCAGAATGCTCAGACGTGCATTTTTTATCAGTTGGCCCCGACTCAGACGTCAGTCGAGAGTCATGAAAATCCTCAGCTGGAATTGTAGGGGGTCAGGTCAACCGAATACAGTTCTGTCACTTCGTGAACTCGCCAGTGTTCGTCGAACCGATGTCATTTATTATGTGAGACCTTATCTTTTGGTGTTATATTAGAAGTTGTGCGTGTACCCCTTAATTATGATTCTTGTACTGTTTGAATTATTCTACAAATCATATTAATTTGAATATTTGTGATTCAGATGGGGGATTGGATGCTTATTAGCTTCTACGACTTCCCGGAGAGGAGTCGCCGCAGACTCTCCTAAAACTTACTTTGTACTCTGTGAAACACTAATGGACTCTTGGGTTTGTATAGGTGATTTCAACGATTTACAACAGATAAAAGGGGTAGGGTCCCGTGTAGATGTTGTGAATTCTTAAATGTATCAACATTCTCAACAACATTTTAATTTGACCTTCCGAGATTTTTTCTAAGTCTTTTCTGAAATGCTACATTAAATGTTGATCTAAATGTTGTCGCATTTCTGGCAGGATCTAGAAGCTTCTACAAGGATCTGGAACATTGAAGATTCCTGAACATTGCAGAATGTGCTAGACCAGCTTGGAACCTTATAGATCGACCTGGAACATGCAAGAAGGATCTAGAAAGTTCATGGAAGTTGAGTTCCTAAAAAATAGGATCTCAAGAAGGAAGCCTCTAGAATTCGTACCTCACTCTATAAATACCGAAGGAAGGCTTCATAATTCAGTGTATTTTATTCGAACAATTTCCTAGACTAGTGTTCATCCATTTAGGAATTGTGGCCAGTAGCTATACGCTTTAGTTCATACGAAGTATCCCACCCGTATGACTGTGCGCTTTTCTTTATCTATCGAGAGTGTAATCATAGATAGGACTAGCATTTCGGCAGTGTATAATTTATACACTTAGTTCGTTTTTAGATCAAGGCACCTGCCTCGATTGTAGTTTCAGTTGTGAAGGTTATTGCTGTAACATTTCACACAACATTTGTACTTGAAGATAAGTATTGAATTTACGCTATAAGGCTAACATAGATTTTTATTTATAAAATCTATGTTAAAAATATTTCCATTATGTCTTATTTATTTTTAATGTTTTAAGTCTTCCGCTGTGTGTAGGGGTGTGCATCAGTCGGTTCGGTGACCGAACCGAACTAGCAAAACTGAATTAAAACCGAATTTCATTATTCGTAACCGAAACCGAACCGAAATGATTCAAAACCGAAACTAAACGAACCGAAATAATTCGATTCGGCTTCGGTTAAAACCGAAAAAAAATATCTGAAAAAAAAATATATATATATATATATATGCAGCACGTGTACCAGCAGCAGGTTATCAAATTGGAACCACCATTGCAATTCACCATTTACAATTACTACTCAAAATTTTAAACATTAATATCTGAACAAAACAGGGATGGTGAGAAAAGGGAATTGTGGGAAAGATTGAACTTGGTAGCTGAACAAAACAGGGATAGAGCAGTATGTTTGATAGGGGATTTTAACGCAATCACGGAAAGGGGAGAAAGAGCAGGGAGGAATACGAATTATAGCCAAGGAGAGACACAACGGTTCAGAAATTTTATAGCAGGGACACAACTACTCGACCTCCCGTTACACGGGAGGAGATTTACGTGGTATAAACCCGACGAATCATGCAAGAGCAAAATAGACAGAGCCCTGATCAACGACTTATGGCTGCAAAGCATGTCGAACATGAACCTTAGAGGTTTGACATTAATATCTCAATTTCACAAGAATATTCGATCTGTGTCGCAGGGCTGTGTTGTGCGAGTGGAATGGGGCTCACAGGTAGCAAGGTCGTCCTTGCGTCTCTCCTTTGAAGTGTGAATCGTCCGGTGCCAGTGGGTGGACGGAGAGGAAGTCAGGATGGCGCTGCACTGTGCGCAGGGGGTTGGGGATTTGTGAATTAGATTTTGGGATATATATATATATATATATAATATTAGGGATATTTAATATTTTTAATAATTCGGTTCGGTTACGGTTAACCAAATTATTTTTTTACAAAACCGAAACCGAATACCAATTTTCTAAAAAACACAAACCGAAAACCGAACCGAAATTTACGGTAACCGAACCGAACTCATATTTCGGTTCGGTTCGGTTTTCGGTTAAAATCCGAATTATGCTCACCCCTAGCTGTGTGTCTGCATATTTATGATATTCTGTTAGAGTCATTGTTGCACTACTTACTCAACATATTGTGCAACATTTATGTCTTTACTTTACATTTATGTGTGTCTGCATATTTATGATATTCGGTTAAAACACTAGATACCACATGCACACTTTCATCCCGCATCCACAACACCTAATCTGTGGGTTTCAGGATGTTGTGACTGATTGCAGTCTCTTTGACGTCCACTTGTAGGTCACAGTTTTACTTGGAGTAGGGGGAGAGACCCAATCACCGTGATTGAGGGGAGATTAGATCGTGCCATAGGTAATCTCGAGTGGCACAATCAATTTTTTGAAGTGAAACTTCTGAATTTGATTGCTCTTGTTTCAGACCATAATCCTATTTTTCTTGACACCATGTCAGCTGCTATCAGGATGAGACAACGTGCTTTTCGATTTGAAAATCGTTGGCTCGAGGAACCAGACTTAAAAGGGGTGGTAAGAAGATGTTGGGATGGATTCAAGGACATGGGAATAATTAATCGCCTTTCAGCAACTAGAGACACTCTCGCTAAATGGGGGAGCAAAGCCGATTCGAAATTTCGATTAGCCAAAAGGAGCTTGGAGAATGAGATTGCCGCATAACATGGAGACTCGCGCAGTACCATAAGAACGGCCATGTGCAAAGCGAGAGAGGAACTGGGTCGTCTCCTCTGATAGGAAGAAATGTATTGGCGCCAGCGCGCAAAGCTCTTTTGGTTACGGGACGGAGACCTTAATACCCGCTTCTTTCACCAGATGGCTACAAACCGCAAGAAAAAGAACAAGATTAAAATATTACAGAATGATGCAGGAGATTGGGTGGAAACAAATGAGGGCTTGTGTGGAATTGTGAAGCAATACTTTGAGACGTTATTCACGACAGATCAGATTTCGAATTCAATTAACACCTTCCTGGCATCGGTTCAGTAGATGTTTATAGAGGACCATAATACTTTCCTCACTGTAGACTTCACGAGAGAAGAATTTACTAGGGTTGTCCGCCAGATGCATGGGGACAAAGCCCCGGGTCCTGATGTGTACAACTTTTCATTTTCCACCACAATTGGGATACCATTGGGAATGATATTTTTATGGAGAGTGTGGCGTGGTTACAGAGTGAGAGCTTCCCGAATGGCCTTAACGACACCAATGTGGTGCTAATCCCCAAGATTAACTCGCCCCAGTCGGTTAGAGACCTCAAATCGATCTCGTTGTGCAACGTGATCTACAAAATAATTTCGAAAGTTCTGTGCAACAGGTTGAAAAACATTCTACCGGTCTTATTGATAGAGCACAATCGACTTTCATTTCAGGGAGGGCGATTCAAGATAATATCCTCATAGCCTTTGAGGCGATACATGCTATGAAGATTAAACGAGTGGGTGAGAAATGAGATGTTTCCCTGAAAACTGACATCAGTAAGGCCTACAATAGAGTTGATTGAGAGTTCATGGAGGTTATCCTCAAAAAATTAGGGTTTTCTGATAAGTAGGTGCGTTGGATGGATTTATGCGTGAGGACGGTCAAATACACGGTGCTGGTATTTGAAGATAGAATGGGACCTATTTCACCGGGTCGGGGACTTCGACAAGGTGATACTTTATCCCCGTACTTATTTATTCTATGCCCGGAGGGCCTTTTAGCCGCACTTAATAATGCAAGATCAGAGGGTCTCTTACTCGAGCATCGTGTGTGTCGCCAAGCACTAGAAATTACTCACCTCCTCTTTGCGGATGATAACCTCTTATTTTGTAGAGCAACAAGTGAGGAATGTAGCAGATTGAAGGGGATCCTCAATGAGTATGAGAAAAATTTGGGCCAGGTAATTAATTATGCAAAATCGGGGGTCTTCTTTCGCAGGAACGTTTCGGAAGAGATGCGTGCTCTAATACGTACGATATTGGGAGTCCAAAATCCAATTAATACTGGCAAGTACCTCGGGCTGTCCTCCATCATTGGGAGTCGTAAGAAGGAGATTTTTAGGTATATTAAGGAACATCTGTGGGCGAAATTTCAAGGATGGAGAAATCAAAAATTATCAAAAGTCAGAAATGAGGTACTAATAAAAGAGGCGACCCAAGCAATCCCGACGTACTACATGACTACCTTCTTGATGCCATCTACCCTCTTAGACGAGCTCCAAGTTATGATTAACAAAATTTGGTGGGGGAATTTGACGGATGTTACGAAGGGGATAAACTGGATGAAGTGGGAGCACATTTGTGTGGATAAGGAGAGACGGGGTCGAGGGTTCAGGAACCTGCACCGATTCAATATTGTCTTACTAGGGAAAATGGGATGGAGATTTCTCACTGATCCTACCGCTCTTGTGTGTCAAGTCCTGAAGGCCCGCTATTTCCCACGAGGGGACTTTCTCACGACTAAATATGTCTGGTCTCCTAGTTATACCGGGACTAGCATTTTCGCATCACAAGAATTAATTCGAGCAGGTTTTCGGTGGAAAATGGGGACGGGGGAATGGATAAGAATCTGGGACATGCCATGGATCAGTAACCAAGCAGATGGATTTGTACAATCTGAATGTGTGGATGGCCTTGAAGATTTATGGGTTTCCGCGCTCTTTGATCTTGCAACTAGGGAGTGGGACATTCCATTGATTGAAGAGACACTCCCATTGGACAGTACTGACAGAATTATAAACACGTCATTACCACCGGCTGGAGCTATAGAAAAAGTGATCTGGAAACCGGCTAGACGTGGTAAGTACACGGTTAAATCGGCCTTTAAAGAACTAATGATTGAGGTCACTAACCCGAACATTCGTGTCGAAGGAGACCGAGCGGCTATTTAGCGTTTACGTATCCCCTCAAAGGGCAAGGACTTCTTATGGCGCGTAACGCGAAATCGCTTGCCGACAAAATTTAATCTCCACTAAAAAAGGGTTGTGCATGATACAAATTTCTTGTTATGTGATGAAGGGATCGAGGATGGCTGGCACATCTTGACATCGTGGAACTGTGATGAAGCCTGCTGGTCGGCGGCAAGAATGTTGTCCAAACTGGATGATTGTATCAATCGAGTGGCAGACCTTTCTGATCTTATCTTGTGCATGGCGAAGAGCCCGAACACAGGAATTGCAACAAGTTTTGGTATGATAACGTGGTAAATCTGGAAGGAAATAAACTCGAAAGTATGGGGAAACCATTGCAACACCCCTATAGTAGTTATTCATCTATCAACTGGGGCCTGATTTGGATGGACAAAGGCTGGGAGAAGGGGTTACACGCATAACGAGGAGGGCATCGATGCAGACAGGTGTGGAGCTTGGTATGCCCCACCAATAGGGCTCCAAAAATTGAATGTTGATGTCGCGTTCTTTCAAGATTTGCAACAGACTGGCATGGGAATGGTTATAAGGAACACAAACGGAGTCATTCATAGAGGTAAATTTATGGTTTTTCATGGGTACTATAAGGTGGAAGTCGGCGAGGCTATGGGTTTCTTTGAAGCTCTGTCATGGCTGAAGGAGTTGCATATGGATAACTGTATTATTGAGGGAGATGCGAAAATAGTAGTGGACGCCATCAACTCAACGGATGCAATAGATTCATGCTTTGGAGATGATGTAATTGCTTGTAGGGCCTTATTGACCCAATTCACGAACGTCACGGTTACCTTTGCTAGACAAAATGCTAATACAATCGCACACGTGGTGGCAAGGGAGTCCCGTCATTTCGATTCTAATCATTGTTGGATAGACCCACCAAATTATGTGGTAGGGCTATCAACCTCTACATGCGTGTGCAATAATAGAAGCTAATCTCGCTTGGCTTTAAAAAAAAATCATTCATATATTTTTTAATTTTTTATGTGAGATTTGTATGGTTTGTAATTTTAAACATTGAGGATCTTGTTAGTTTGGATTGTGAACTCTTCAACTTATAATTTAAATTTGATTTTTAGTGTAAAAAATTCATGAAAAAATGTTTACTTGATGAAAAATAATATTTTATGCAAGAATTTCGGTGTAAACCGACCGAAATTTTATTCAGTTCGGTTTGATTTGGTTTGGTTCGGTTCAATTCGGGTCTGAAAAAATTCAATTCAATTTTAATTTTATTCCTTAAAATTTCGATTCGGTTGAAAAAAGCTCAAAACCGAACCGAAACAACCGAATGTCCACACCTAGCCTACTCATAGCTCACTTGGACATACGTCTTGATGTGTGCCTCATGTGTTATGAGTCTATGACACATCTTGAAGCTCAGGTAACCAACTTGACTGGTATGTTCAGCTTTTTGGCAGACCGTCTTATAAGATCAACTCGTTCAATAGGTGATGAATAAATATTGATGATTTAAATGAGAATTTTTATAAAAAAGGCCATTCATAGCCTCACCTTTTTAATAAAAGACCTAAAATATAATCTTTTTAAAAAAGGCCAAAAACCCATGTTAATAACCTTTTATGCCCTTATATTTAATTATTGTTGGGAATAAAATGAGATATGTTTTGATCTAATACCAAAACCCCCTGAGACATGCCTAAGTCAATATAAATATGTTCTAAGAATGTTAGAACATATAGATTATAGGCTAGATGAGAAGCTGAAATGTTAGGTAGCTCTTAGACAATTAGATGCACAATTTGAGGGGGAACCTATGCTTTGAAGATGATCAAGATCAAGTCCCCCCCAAGGCTCAAATTCTGGAACAATCACTGAAAAGTAAGGACACTCTATGAAATCTAAGATGCTCTTATCAGGAGAGTTGTCCAGAGAAGATGCTCTTATATAAGAACAAGATTGTGAAGCTCAAAAGGACAAGTCCAATGAAGATGCTCTTATCAGGAGAGTTGTCCAGAGAAAGTACTCATAAAACTCTGATCAGGAGAGTTGTCCAAAGAAGCTAACCATATGCAAGAACAAGTTTACATAGCTCAAAAGGACAAGACTACTCAAAGGTTTTCATCAGGAGAGTTGTCCAGAGAAGTCAACTCTAGGCATAAAGTGCTCTGATGCAAAAAGATTAAATATACTGATCAGGAGAGTTGTCCAGAGGAGTTGTCTCAGCTAAATTGACCAATATCAAGTGCTCTGAAAGCCTAAGATCAACTATGCTGAAGAGATTGAGACAACCAGTCCCTAAAGGTCCTCAAAGGAATGAACTAAGACCATACACAAGAGAAACAAAGGGAAAGAGCCAAGTCATCTGAAGAAGAGCAAGCCAACCATGCTGAAAAGCAAAACTGCTGATAGTGATAAGGAGAGTTGTCCAGATGATAAGGAATGTTGTCCTATCATTGGATCAACCTTCAGAAGCCATGTCCAAGTCCTAACAAGAAGTCAAACATTGGGAAAAGTGCTGCAGAATGAAGACAAAACTGTTATAGCCGTTTATTACCCAAATGAGGACATGTCACTATCAAGAATCTGTCTTCCAGTTTGAAGAACTCAAGGAAGACATTTATAGCAATTTGGGGCTGCCTCTCCAACGGGCAAATCCTCCATTTTGTCTATAAATACAGAAGTGTGAAGACCATTTGAAAGCACCTCAACCTTGACAAGAATATCCAACTATCCAACTGACCTCAACATAATCCAACCTAGCTCAAAGTTCTTACAAGCTAGAGTGCTTTCAAAGCTTTCAAAGACTATCTTAGTCTTCAAACACTTCTTCTAAGCTGAACCAAATTGTATATCCATACACAAGCTTAGAGAGATATCCTATCCTTATACACTGATCTTCATTGTAAAGGATATCTCATGAGGCAAGAATCAGTGGTGTGGAATCTGGTCTCCAAACCATCTCCACTGAAGTTCAAAGTGTCAAATCCACCATGGAAGCCATCTCAGAGGAGGTCAAGAAAGAGCACAAGCTGCTGAGAGACAATCACAATGATAATGTCAAAGCTCTCAGGCTAACTGTCAAGCAAGCTCTTGGAAAGAAAACAGCACTACAAAAGAGAAGAGTTGAAGAGCAAAGGCTAGCTATGGTCAAAGCTGCCTCAGAAAAATTTTCCCAAGAGGTGTTGGCCAACATTGCTGAAGGTGCAGTGGCCAACCTCACTGAGCTCTTACAAGCCCAACTGGATGCATCTCTGAAAACGGCCATGGAAGAGGTTGTCCAACAAAAGATGAAGCCTGTTCTAGCTTTCCTTAGCTTGAGCAGTGATCGAATGCAGAATATACATGATGAGAATGTATATTTGTTGGAGGAGATGAAGTCCCTAAACCAGGCCCAATCCCTGATGGCCTCAACAATGAGTGACCTCAAGCCCCAGTGTTTTGATGCTGCCAAAAAGGGGGAAAGGGAAAGAGCAAGGGCAAAAGGTGCCTTAGTAATTGGGAGTCCAGTGAAAGGGAAGGACAAAGTCCCTGAAGAAAAGGGAAAAGAGCCAGAAATGCTGAACTTGGAAGATTTGGATGAAGAGGAGCAGTTAGCATTGGCATTGAAGAACTCAATGGCCTCAGCTCAAGAGGAAAGAGCAAGGAAACAACAAAGACCAGGTGGTGAAGTGTCAGGTTTGGACAAAGATGCTGAAGGTGTCCAAACCAGAGGAAAGATCAAGAAGGCCCAAGGAAAGAAGAGACAAACTGAGAAATTCACTGACTTTCCTAGCAGCCTTGATCTTCCACCTGAATTCAGAATTGATGAGGATGAGCCTACATCAAAGAAAGCCAAAACTGCTGAAGAGCCCAAATCTACTGAAAAGGACAAATCTTCTGAATCTGGAAAAACTGCTGAAGGTACCAAGTCCTCTGAAGACATTGAAGAGATATTTGCTGAAGGATTTGGATCTGAACCTAAGAAGAAGACAACAGTCTTAGCTCTTGATCCATCAAAACTGTTTCATGAAGGGTATGGCAAAGACCCTGAAACACAACAAAAACTGGCCATGATGAGGGCCCAAGAGAAAATGGACTTAATGGAAGAAGCCAACAGAGCAAGAGACGAAAGAAGAGCAAATTTTCAGAAACCAAGAAGGAGAAAAGCAACTTACAGCAAGATGAAGCCTCAGCTTCTAATCCCAATGGACACCAAATATCCACACTTGGATAAATGGGTGCCAATTCAACTGAATGACACATGGGAAGAAGCCAAAAGGGAGTTTGTCTATGACTTTTATGTCATTGACAGATGGAATGGAGGAGATGCAAACTCTGCCTTCACTGAGTTCATGCTAGAATACTACAGAGAGTTGTATCAACAACTACTTGCAGCTGCTGACATTGCAAGATCTGAACTCACAGCTCCCAAGCCAATCATATACATGCCTCCAAAGCTTGAAGGATGGATTGACCAAGCAAGAATTCTGAGGGAATTCACTGAGATCCTTAAGCTGAACAAGATGGTTCTTGGACCTAAAGGAACCAACCAAGAAGCCATGGCACTGAAAAGAAGAGTGTGGGCACAGTATGGAATGCTGCCACCTCCTGAGGATGATCTTTGAAATGGCTAAGTCTTCTGACCTTACTTGAATGATCAACTATGCTGAAATATGGTCAAGTTTGCTGATGTGTTAATCTGGTTGCTCTGATCTATTAAAGATTGCTCTGATACAAGCTCTGTGCTCTGATGCTGAAAATACTATTTTTGTCTTGAATTATTAGAATGAAATGCTCTGATGTATTTAAGTGCTATTGATTCATGCTCTGATATGTTAACTTCAACTATCAACATGCCTGTAATGATTTTTTTTTAATGAATGATAGTTGAACTTATTTTGAATCAAGAAACACAAATCTCTCTATGCCTATCTTAAAACCTACTTGCAACAAAAACAGTGAATACACTAACACATTATTTTTCAGGAATATTGACCTCAGTCATGTCTTCTGAAGATACATGTAATAGGTGTAGACAAGTCACTTTTGCTTAATTTGTATAGGTTTTGGCATCATCAAAAAGGGGGAAATTGTTGGGAATAAAATGAGATATGTTTTGATCTAATACCAAAACCCCCTGAGACATGCCTAAGTCAATATAAATATGTTCTAAGAATGTTAGAACATATAGATTATAGGCTAGATGAGAAGCTGAAATGTTAGGTAGCTCTTAGACAATTAGATGCACAATTTGAGGGGGAACCTATGCTTTGAAGATGATCAAGATCAAGTCCCCCCCAAGGCTCAAATTCTGGAACAATCACTGAAAAGTAAGGACACTCTATGAAATCTAAGATGCTCTTATCAGGAGAGTTGTCCAGAGAAGATGCTCTTATATAAGAACAAGATTGTGAAGCTCAAAAGGACAAGTCCAATGAAGATGCTCTTATCAGGAGAGTTGTCCAGAGAAAGTACTCATAAAACTCTGATCAGGAGAGTTGTCCAAAGAAGCTAACCATATGCAAGAACAAGTTTACATAGCTCAAAAGGACAAGACTACTCAAAGGTTTTCATCAGGAGAGTTGTCCAGAGAAGTCAACTCTAGGCATAAAGTGCTCTGATGCAAAAAGATTAAATATACTGATCAGGAGAGTTGTCCAGAGGAGTTGTCTCAGCTAAATTGACCAAGATCAAGTGCTCTGAAAGCCTAAGATCAACTATGCTGAAGAGATTGAGACAACCAGTCCCTAAAGGTCCTCAAAGGAATGAACTAAGACCATACACAAGAGAAACAAAGGGAAAGAGCCAAGTCATCTGAAGAAGAGCAAGCCAACCATGCTGAAAAGCAAAACTGCTGATAGTGATAAGGAGAGTTGTCCAGATGATAAGGAATGTTGTCCTATCATTGGATCAACCTTCAGAAGCCATGTCCAAGTCCTAACAAGAAGTCAAACATTGGGAAAAGTGCTGCAGAATGAAGACAAAACTGTTATAGCCGTTTATTACCCAAATGAGGACATGTCACTATCAAGAATCTGTCTTCCAGTTTGAAGAACTCAAGGAAGACATTTATAGCAATTTGGGGCTGCCTCTCCAACGGGCAAATCCTCCATTTTGTCTATAAATACAGAAGTGTGAAGACCATTTGAAAGCACCTCAACCTTGACAAGAATATCCAACTATCCAACTGACCTCAACATAATCCAACCTAGCTCAAAGTTCTTACAAGCTAGAGTGCTTTCAAAGCTTTCAAAGACTATCTTAGTCTTCAAACACTTCTTCTAAGCTGAACCAAATTGTATATCCATACACAAGCTTAGAGAGATATCCTATCCTTATACACTGATCTTCATTGTAAAGGATATCTCATTAGTTGGAACTTTACTTCAACCCTTACACCTTTCAAGAGTGAAAGTGAGAAGGTTGTAGTAGTAGAAGTGGTAGGAGCTGACTGTTGAGAGAAGAACAGTTCAGTTATGAGTTGAGAAGAGGGTACTAGGACTCTAGACATCCTAGGGATCAATTCACCAAGGAGTGGTGTTCTTGATCAAGTGCACCTTGGCACTATAAAACAAGTTAATTCCAAGAGTGAAGGAATTATCCTGTTAAATCAGGGAAAGTGGATGTAGGAGCTTGAGTCTCTGAACCACTATAAACTCTTGTGTTGATTTACTTTACAAGTACTTACATTCATTCAACACTGCACACAAATCTGATCTTTCAAAGATACATATTCAAAAACTGTGCAAAACTGTTTTGGACAACTTCCCTGAAGCTTAACTGGACTGTGTTACATTGACTAAGTGATTTCAGAAATTAAAGGAGTCTAAACTTAAAGGTCCAACCACTATTCCGCACATATAACTCCCCTAGATAGTTATTCAACTAAGTACTCAATAGTACTTAGTAGATTGATTATCTTAGAAGAGTTAATCATCTTCAGCAGAGTTGTCCAAAGACAACTTTGCTAAGTTCTGGTTTGATCTAGTTGAAAAGAATTTGCATACAAGTGTATTCCCCCCCCCCCATACACTTGTTATCTACTCCTTTCAGGACCAACAAGTGGTATCAGAGCAGGGGTTCAAAGACCACTGCTTCTGAAAATCCATCTTGATTTTCAAAACTCACATATTTGGTGTGGTCACTGAACTGATCTCTATCTGAAATCCATTACTTGTTGATTGATTGATTCTTATTGAGATATGGCCAACAACAATGCTGTTCCTCCACCTGCTGTTCAAGGATTAGACAACATGGCCACAAATCCAGTCAATCATATTTATCATCACAAACTGCCCATGTTTTCTATAGACAATTATGATTTCTGGAAAATTAGAATGAGGGCTCATCTTGCATCTCTTCATACTGATATGCTTAGAGTAATCACAAGAGGACCTTTTGTGTTTACTCAAACTAACCCCAGATTGACAGATGAGCAAAGAGCAGATATAAGGGAACTGATTCCCAAAGATGAGGATGACTTCACTGCTGATGAAAAGAGGAAAGATAATTTGAATTATCTTGCCATGAACACCCTCTATCAAACAATTCCAGATGCAGTTATGGGTAGAGTCTACCACTGCACCACAGCTAAAGAAATTTGGGATACCCTTGCTGAAATGTGTGAGGGCACTGAAAAAATCAAGGAGAACAAGCTCCAAGTTGCTGTGCAGAAGTTTGAACAATTCTCAATGGAGTCTGATGAGTCCATTGACAAATTTGCTGGTAGATTCACTGATGTGATGAATGAGATTAACTCATTGGGCAAGGTCTACACCAAGAGAGAGGTTGGACTGAAAATCCTAAGGAGTCTCACTCAAAAGTGGGATGTCTATGCTGTGATGATGCAGAATACCAAAGATCTCTCCACCATGCCCATGCAACAAATATTCTCAGAACTTAAAGCATATGAGTTTGACCTCAATAGAAGAAAGCCTGTTGAGGAACCCTCAAATCCTACTAAGGGAGTGGCATTCAAAGCCAAAATTGCTGAACCAGAAATGCAACCCACTCCCAGATCATCAAAGTCAGTCTCTAAGACTGAAATGAAGGAAGAACTAGCCTTGATGGCTAGAAGGTTTGACAAGCTCAACACAAGGTTTGGTAGATACAAGAAATTCTACCAAGACAACAAATTCAGGAGAAGATACAATTCTCCTGAAGATCAGGCTGAGGACAAAAAGCCTGAAGAGAAAAGATCAGAGGACAAGTCCTCTGATAGGAGAAGATCCAGTAGAGCTGAACCTTCATCATCTAAGAGAAGAGATGAATCCAAGAAGGATGATGATGAAGATCTGTGTTACAACTGCAAAAAGAAAGGGCACTTCCAATATGACTGCCCTGAACTAAGCTCTAAAGAAAGAAGAGAAAGACAAGCAAAAAGAGACAGAAAATTCACCAATAGAAAAGCCATGATGGTTGGTGAAGAATCTGACAGTGCTGAAAGTTTCAACTCTTCTGATGGATTGTTCTCCAACAGTGATGATGATGATGATGTCTGCAACATGGCTCTTGAGGATGATGAGGTATCCTCTACTTCTAGTTCACCATCATTTATCTCACAAAACACTAGTGAGGTTAACCTGAAACTTTCCTTGGGAAAGTTGATGGAAGATTTCACTAGATTACAAGAATTTCATGACAATTGTGTGAGAGAAAATGAAAGACTAGCTACTGAACTCACCAAGAACTCTGAGGTAGCTGTTGATGTCAAGTCTACTGAGTTGTATCAACAAGTCTTGAGAAAGCTTGAGGAAGCAAATCTCAGGATAGTTGACCAACAAAAGGAGATTGATGATCAACTTCTCTCTCAGAAAAGAAAAGAATTTGAACTTAAAATTCTAAATGCCAAATTTGAAAATCTCTCACATGAGTATGATATTCTTAAATCAAGTGAAGAGAGCCTGAAATTAAAGATGTCTGCTTTGAACAAATCCTCTAGAGCAATAGAGGAAATTAAAAGTTATCAAAGACCTATGGCTCAAAGAAGTGGATTGGGTTTTGATCCATTTGAATCTTCACCTTGTCTTAGTGTTGCATCCACAAGTAACACTAAGAGAATCTTTGTTAAGTCAGTGGCACAACAAGCTGAAAATGAAGTAATTCAGCCACTGAACAAAGGAAAGGGCAAATTGAATGAAATGCCTACTCAAGTGATTCAGGAAAATAGGCCAAAACCTAAGGAAATGGCCAAAGCTCCTGAACACAAGAGGAATATTGGTCAGCAGAGTAGACCCAATGGAAGGGCAACCCTCCTGAACAATGTTCAGAGGAATTATCCAAGGTATAATCAGCCTAGGCCAACTCATCTGAGAAAGCCTCAGCTGAATAGACCTAAGGAAAACCATCCTTTAAGGCAGAATAAAATGAGACAACCAAAACCCTTCATGCCAAAGGGTAATGGTCATAAAAAGGCCTTTCCTCAAAGATTTCCTCAAGATGCACAAAGAACTCATAAGTTCAGAAAAGTGGTCAACTCCTCTGAAACTTACAGAGTTAACACATTCACACATACTTTCCCAAAGGCATTTAAGGGAAAGACAGTGTATATTGATGCACTAGGAAATCAACTTAGCCACCTTGAATCAATCAGGGTTATTAGGCAAGTTTGGGTTCCCAAAGGTACAGCTAACCTCTCAGGACCCAAAACTCAAAGGGTACCTAAACCTATATAATTGCAGGTACCAGTGGGCCACAAGAAGAGGAGCATGAACAAAAAGACAGCATGGTACCTTGACAGTGGATGCTCAAGGCACATGACTGGAAACAAGGAACTCCTCTCTGATTTTATTGAAAAAGAAGGCCCAAATGTCACCTTTGGAGACAGCTCACAAGCAACAACAAAAGGTTATGGTACTTTGATGATTGGTAACATCAAAGTAACCAATGTATCTTATGTAGCTGGTCTCAAATATAACCTCCTGAGTATCAGTCAATTCTGTGATAAAGATTTCAATGTTGAGTTCTCAAGTGGAAAGTGTCTAATTAAGGATAAAACTCAACAAACCCTATTGACTGGAACTAGGAAGGGAAATGTGTATTTTGCAGACTGGGACAAGTCTACTGATGCTGCATGTTTTATTGCTAAAAGTTCTTGTGAACAAAGTTGGCTATGGCACAAGAGGCTAAACCACCTGAACTTCAAATCTATGAATAAACTTGCTAGAAATGCATTAGTTAAAGGACTACCTAATGAGGTTTTCATTAAAGAACATATGTGTAAGCCATGTCAAGAAGGAAAACAGATTAAAGCCTCATTTAAGGGGAAACCAGTCATCTCCACTGAAAGGGTACTTGAACTTCTACATATGGATCTGTTTGGACCAATTACCCCTTCAAGCATAAATGGTAGAAAATACACATTAGTGGTAGTAGATGACTTCTCTAGGTTCACATGGGTAGTATTTCTCCTTAATAAGAAGGAAACACAAGTCAAACTACCTGAACTTCTCAAGAGATTGTCAAATGAGAAAAGCCTTAGCATTATCAAGATAAGATCTGATAAAGGTACTGAGTTCATTAATTCATACATCAATGAGTACTGCACATCAAATGGAATAGCTCATGAAACCTCAGCAGCTAGAACTCCCCAACAAAATGGAGTTGCAGAAAGAAGGAATAGAACTTTAAAAGAAGCTGCTAGAACTTTAATTGCTGACTCAAATTTACCTAAGAAGTTTTGGGCTGAAGCTATAAACATTGCATGCCATACTCAAAATAGATGTTTGATCACTAAGGGGCAAGGCAAAACCCCCTATGAACTCTGGAAAGGGAGAATGCCTAAAGTGTCATATTTTCATATATTTGGCTGTAAATGTTTCATTCACAATAATGGGAAAGAACAGTTGAAAGCTTTTGATAGCAAAGCTGATGAGGGAGTATTTCTTGGATACTCTCAAATCAGTAGAGCTTTCAGAGTCTACAACAAGAAATCCCTTATAGTGGAAGAAACACCTCATGTTGTGTTTGATGAATCTATCTTTGAGATCAGGAATGATCATTTGGAACCTGAAGAAATCATACAGAGGACAACCAGATTAAGCCTAAAAGACAAAGACACTGAATTCATAGATGTTGTTCAAGCCAATCTGCCTGAAAAATCCACATTGGACAACAATCCTGAAGGCAACCTTCCTGAGACAAATCCCACTGATGGAAATGGTGAACTGAATGATCCAATCCCAGTTCACATCCAGGTAACAACTACCAATGAAGAAGCAGTTCCTGCTGAGGTAGTTAATGGGTCAAATAATCAAGGGGGAACTCAAAATGTTGAAAATACCAATGTCCCTGACATTGAGGACAACACCCCTGATTATGATCCTGAATTAGATCCTGCATTAAATTATCCTGAATTCTATGATCAAAATGACTCACCTTCAGTAGAGGACAACTCTACTGAAGAGATCAGGAAAAGAAGGACCTGGTTATCTGACCATCCTACTGATCTGATACTTGGTGATCCAAGTATAGGAGTCAGAACCAGAAAGTTTCATGGTGAAAGTGCTATGTTCTGTTGTTTCTTGTCAGAGCAAGAACCAAGTGATATTGAGGAAGCACTTCAAGATGCCAATTGGATCACAGCCATGCAGGAAGAACTAAACCAATTCACCAGAAATGAAGTATGGGAGCTGGTGGACAGACCTTCACATCAAGATGTTATTGGAACAAAGTGGGTGTTCAAGAACAAGAAGAATGAAAATGATGTGATTGTCAGAAACAAAGCAAGACTTGTGGCAAAAGGGTATTGCCAACATGAAGGCATTGACTATGATGAGACATTTGCACCTGTGGCAAGGCTAGAAGCAATAAGACTCTTTCTAGCCTATGCAGCCCACAAGAGGTTCAAAGTGTACCAAATGGATGTCAAGAGTGCCTTCCTGAATGGAGTCTTGAAAGAAGAAGTCTATGTGGAGCAACCACCAGGGTTTGAAATTGGAAACCAAGTTTACAGACTCAAGAAAGCTCTATATGGACTCAAACAAGCCCCTAGGGCTTGGTATGATACACTGTCACAATTCCTCTTGGATCATGGATTCACCAAGGGAACTGTGGACAGAACTCTCTTCAGAATCTCTGAAGGAGAGGACATCTTGCTTGTCCAAATTTATGTGGATGACATAATTTTTGGATCCCCAAATGAGAAGCTGTGTGAGAAATTCTCCAAGCTCATGCAAAGCAAGTTTGAGATGTCAATGATGGGGTTGATGAACTTCTTTTTGGGTCTACAAGTCAAGCAATCTAAAGAAGGAATCTTCATCAACCAAGCTAAGTACACCAGAGAAATGATCAAAAAGTTTGGGTGTACAACTAGCAAGCCAGTAAGGATCCCAATGAACACAAATTGGAAGATGGATCCTGATGAGAGTGGTATTCCAACCAACTCTACTGAGTATAGAGGAATAATTGGTTCACTCCTCTATCTCACTGCCAGCAGACCTGATATCACCTTTGCAGTAGGTGTTTGTGCAAGATTTCAAGCAAATCCTAAGAAAAGCCACCTTGAGGCTGCAAAAAGGATTTTGAGGTATCTCAAAGGCACTGAGAATCTAGGCCTTTGGTACCCTGCTGATGACAATATTGAGCTAACTGGCTACTCAGATGCTGATTATGGAGGATGTAGGATTGACAGAAAGTCCACTTCAGGGACTTGTCAATTCTTGGGCAACAAGATAATTTCATGGTTCTCCAAGAAGCAGAACACAGTGGCCACTTCCACCACTGAAGCTGAATATGTTGCTGCTGGAAGTTGTTGTGCTCAAATTCTTTGGCTAAGACAACAACTCAGAGACTACAAAGTCAACTCTACTGAAGTGCCAATTTTCTGTGATAACAATAGTGCCATTGCTATATCACAAAATCCTGTCTTGCACACAAGATGCAAGCATGTGGACATCAAGCACCACTTCATTAGAGATCATGTGGAGAAGAAGGATATCAAGCTAGTGAAAATGCACACAGACCATCAAAAAGCTGATATATTAACCAAGCCACTTGCAGAGGCAAGATTTCTGGAGCTATCAGCAGAGTTGGGATTACTTGATCCAGGGAAGTTGGACAAATAAGTCCAAAGAAGCTCATTGATTAAGGGGGAAACAAACTCAAACTTCAGCAGACTTGGTCAAGTCTACTGAAATTCAGAAACATGACCTTACCTCTTCAGGACACTTGTCTCTTGAAATTCAGGACACTTGTCCACAGTTCTTCAGGACACTTGTCCATGTAGGGTCAGATAAGTTGTCCTAGCTATCAAACCAAATCTTGTTATGATAAGCACCTATTTTTGGTGATCAATACCTATCTCGAAATCTGTCCCTTGAAATACAGTTTTCACCTTTCTAGGATTTAACTTGTCTCCCACCCAAAAGGTCACTTTCCATGCATTAAATGCCAAGATTTAACTCTTGTTTGCATTAAACTTTTTAGGACATGATCTATCTCGAAAAATCCCCAGCCTTAAACAAACATTTAAAACCACCCACGTTTTGAATAAAACAGTTATTTCACTGTTACATTGGTTTTTGACCATTGGATCAACAATGGACAACTCCCCTGAAATCAATCCTAGCCGTCCATTTTGGATTTCCATTTTTGTTCACCTTTGAATTATCTCAAGACCTTACCAACTCATTGACAAACATTCTTTTTAGAATATTCACAAGTCTTAAGATACCCACAAACACTTCTTCCCCAAGTATTCGAAACCCTAACTCAAAAGTTCTTCAAACTTTCTCATTCTTCATCAAACTTTCTCTGCAAACTTCAAATGGCCCCCAAGGTTAGACCTGAGATGCTTGTTGATTTCTCCAACAAGGATCTAGACCTAGATTTTGCCTATCTTAGCAACAAGAACAATCTTCACTTTGAGCCAATTATTTCTTTTGAAAGTGAAGATCCTGAGATTACTCCAACCCTGAGATGGTTGAGAAGGGCTGGTCTCCAAAAGTTCTTGGAAGAAAGACCAAGCTCTTGCTTGGAGAGTTATATGGCAGAATTCTTTGCCTTCCTCAAGTGGAGAGGCAAGCCTGAAGATGGTGAAGTATCAACCAGGCTATCCTACACAGCTGAAGGAGAGGAAGAGGAGAGATTCCATAGAGTTAGATTCTCCTCAGAGGATCTGGAAGGAGCTTTTGGATTGCCTTATGAGGGAAGGAATCCAGAAGTGTATGGCACTGGACATGAAGAGGAAATAGCCCAAGAGTGGTTATTAGTTCCAGGCCCTCTCTCCTCAACTCAAAACAAGAAAACTCTCAAGCCAGAGTTTCTTAATCTCTTTGAGGTAGTTGCTAAGAGCCTCTTAAGCAACACTGGAAGCTTAGAGCAAGTCAGCCATCCAAGGATCAGAATCATGGCTGCCATTATTGATGCCAGTGATAAGGGCATCAAGTTTGATTGGAGGACATTCATCATGTCTGAGATGATGAAGGAGAAGGTTAAATTTAAGGTGAAAGCCCACAACAAGGTGGTGCTAGAAGGGAAAATCAAGTATTGCACCAGGGCAAGCTTGTTGATTGAGAGGTTTTCCCACTATTCCCAGATGCAGACCTTTGCAAAGCCCCTCCCAGCCCAAAAGATCCTGTTCAGAAAGCTCAGTAAGAAAACTGAGAAAAGAAGGATGCTACTGGCCAAGCCTGCTGAAGAACAGGAGGAAGAGAAGCCTAAGATGAAAAAGAGAACAAAGGCCAGGGCTGTAAAGACAAGAAAAATGTCTCAGAGAATCTCAGAAGAGAATTCAGATGCTTCAGCTGAGATTGAAGAAGTTGCTAGAGAAGGTGTACAAGTGCCATCTGATCATTCAGAAGAACTAAGGCAAAAGTACAATGAGACTAGACAAAAGTCTAAGGGTGATAAGAGATTCAGGGAAGTTGTCCCTGAGAAGGAAGGAAGTGGAAGTAGCAGGGCCAGCAAGAGAAGGGCCAAACCTACTGAAAAGGTGTTGGAGCTGCAAGAAGAGAGGTCTCTTCAATTGGCTCTAAGGGAGAGCAGAGCTGAAAGCAGGGCAAAATCCATGTCAAGGACCAATTCATCTGGTTCTGGAACTCCAGAATCCAAAGTCCCTGAAGGTCAATCCATAGAGGCCAACCTCCCTGAAATTCAGTATCTTGAGCCCAACTCCCCTGAAACCCATGTTACCCCTTCCAACCAACCCATTTCCCCTGTAAATCTCACTAAGAGATATTCTCCTGAAGGGAATGAGCAAAGAAGTGGCATAGATGTGCTTGCTGATTTAGCAGTAGATGAGACAAGACTCCTGTCTCCCCTTGACTCATCCATGCTCAACTATTCAAAGCTCCTAGAGCATGCACTTCATGAGCCAACCCCCCTGAGTAAAGCCCCTTCAGAATCATTGCTCTCTAAAGCAGCTGAAGATCCTTCTGCTGTACCCAACCCATCTGAAGCCAAGATCCCTGAACTTAATCTACCTAAAGCCACATTAGGAGAACCCAGAGCCAACTCCCCTATAACCCAAAGTCCCCATTCAAGTGGAGATGAGGAGGAGTATACTTTTGACAGTATGCTCAGAGGAGGAGCCAAGGCTACTGTGGACAGTTTGTATCCACAACTTGCTGAATTTCCAAGAATTCAGAAGGCCTTTCATGATTTGAGGATGCTTGTTGATGTAAAAGATAAATCTATGATGGAGATATCACAAGTCATTCAAGATAAAGGTGCAAACTGGTGGCAAATAGAGGAGAACAGATTGCTACACTTTGCTGGAGTTTCAAAGACAAGATTCCTCATTGATGAGGAGATTTTTGCAAAGCTGGTGGCTGATAAGATTAAGGAGGAGAAAGAAAGAAAAGCCAAGGGAATCAAACACCCTGACAGTGGCTCTAATGATGATGATTCCCCTGATGATCCCTCAAACCCTTCAAATCCCAACCCTCCTGAAACCCCTCAAGCCAACCTCCCTGAACCCTTTCAACCCAAGTCTTCTGTAGCAGATAGACTTTCCAATCCTCCTAAAACCTATCATAGGAAAGGCTCTGTAACTTCAGAGGTGTTGACCAAGGGTGGTAACACAACCAAAGACACATCTGCCAATGAAGGTTCTTCTGAACCCAAGGCACAGCCTAAAGATGTTGAGGTTCCTGTATTAGAGGCTAGTTTGATTAAGGCCTATTCAGTGTCAGAGGAGTTGGACATTGATCAGCCCTTAATCATTCAGGATGACTCAGTGGCTGTTGATATAAGCACTGTGATCTCCCCACAACTGCCATCTTTGAACCTTGATGAAGGTGGAGATGTTGCAGGTTTAGGAGAAGGAGTTGAAAAGGAAAGATTAGTTAAAAAATCTGAGGGAGTTGAGGATGAAAGAGAGGTAGTCATCACTAAGATAGTGAGTGTACCACCATATGAGGGTGGAATAAGTGAGGAAGGACAGGTTATTCTTGAAGTCAAATCTGAACTTCAGGAATCCCTTGGTGAAAGGAGGCCTGATTCCTTGAGTAAGAACATTATTCATGAAGGGAGAAAAGAACAAGTTGAAAATGAGAAGAAGACTGCTGATGTATCAGAGTCTTATGCAAAAGAAATTGAGGGTGATGAGTGCTTATTTCCTAACTTGTTTGATTTATCTGATGTTGCAGGTATTTCTCTTGACCAAATTTTTGCAGATGAGTTCCTCACAGATGCACCTATTCAAGTTGATACAGGCTCAGCTCAAGCCTTACTTGGTATGCAATCAGAGAAGTTGGACTCCTTGGCTCATCAAGTCCAATCTGCTCATGCTGAAACTTCAGGAGCATTGAATGAGCAAGGAAGGACTCTAGCATCTGTAGAAATGAGGCTCACTGGCTCTGAAGATGTTGTGCTACCAACTCTTGAGGCAAGAATCAGTGGTGTGGAATCTGGTCTCCAAACCATCTCCACTGAAGTTCAAAGTGTCAAATCCACCATGGAAGCCATCTCAGAGGAGGTCAAGAAAGAGCACAAGCTGCTGAGAGACAATCACAATGATAATGTCAAAGCTCTCAGGCTAACTGTCAAGCAAGCTCTTGGAAAGAAAACAGCACTACAAAAGAGAAGAGTTGAAGAGCAAAGGCTAGCTATGGTCAAAGCTGCCTCAGAAAAATTTTCCCAAGAGGTGTTGGCCAACATTGCTGAAGGTGCAGTGGCCAACCTCACTGAGCTCTTACAAGCCCAACTGGATGCATCTCTGAAAACAGCCATGGAAGAGGTTGTCCAACAAAAGATGAAGCCTGTTCTAGCTTTCCTTAGCTTGAGCAGTGATCGAATGCAGAATATACATGATGAGAATGTATATTTGTTGGAGGAGATGAAGTCCCTAAACCAGGCCCAATCCCTGATGGCCTCAACAATGAGTGACCTCAAGCCCCAGTGTTTTGATGCTGCCAAAAAGGGGGAAAGGGAAAGAGCAAGGGCAAAAGGTGCCTTAGTAATTGGGAGTCCAGTGAAAGGGAAGGACAAAGTCCCTGAAGAAAAGGGAAAAGAGCCAGAAATGCTGAACTTGGAAGATTTGGATGAAGAGGAGCAGTTAGCATTGGCATTGAAGAACTCAATGGCCTCAGCTCAAGAGGAAAGAGCAAGGAAACAACAAAGACCAGGTGGTGAAGTGTCAGGTTTGGACAAAGATGCTGAAGGTGTCCAAACCAGAGGAAAGATCAAGAAGGCCCAAGGAAAGAAGAGACAAACTGAGAAATTCACTGACTTTCCTAGCAGCCTTGATCTTCCACCTGAATTCAGAATTGATGAGGATGAGCCTACATCAAAGAAAGCCAAAACTGCTGAAGAGCCCAAATCTACTGAAAAGGACAAATCTTCTGAATCTGGAAAAACTGCTGAAGGTACCAAGTCCTCTGAAGACATTGAAGAGATATTTGCTGAAGGATTTGGATCTGAACCTAAGAAGAAGACAACAGTCTTAGCTCTTGATCCATCAAAACTGTTTCATGAAGGGTATGGCAAAGACCCTGAAACACAACAAAAACTGGCCATGATGAGGGCCCAAGAGAAAATGGACTTAATGGAAGAAGCCAACAGAGCAAGAGACGAAAGAAGAGCAAATTTTCAGAAACCAAGAAGGAGAAAAGCAACTTACAGCAAGATGAAGCCTCAGCTTCTAATCCCAATGGACACCAAATATCCACACTTGGATAAATGGGTGCCAATTCAACTGAATGACACATGGGAAGAAGCCAAAAGGGAGTTTGTCTATGACTTTTATGTCATTGACAGATGGAATGGAGGAGATGCAAACTCTGCCTTCACTGAGTTCATGCTAGAATACTACAGAGAGTTGTATCAACAACTACTTGCAGCTGCTGACATTGCAAGATTTGAACTCACAGCTCCCAAGCCAATCATATACATGCCTCCAAAGCTTGAAGGATGGATTGACCAAGCAAGAATTCTGAGGGAATTCACTGAGATCCTTAAGCTGAACAAGATGGTTCTTGGACCTAAAGGAACCAACCAAGAAGCCATGGCACTGAAAAGAAGAGTGTGGGCACAGTATGGAATGCTGCCACCTCCTGAGGATGATCTTTGAAATGGCTAAGTCTTCTGACCTTACTTGAATGATCAACTATGCTGAAATATGGTCAAGTTTGTTGATGTGTTAATCTGGTTGCTCTGATCTATTAAAGATTGCTCTGATACAAGCTCTGTGCTCTGATGCTGAAAATACTATTTTTGTCTTGAATTATTAGAATGAAATGCTCTGATGTATTTAAGTGCTATTGATTCATGCTCTGATATGTTAACTTCAACTATCAACATGCCTGTAATGATTTTTTTTTAATGAATGATAGTTGAACTTATTTTGAATCAAGAAACACAAATCTCTCTATGCCTATCTTAAAACCTACTTGCAACAAAAACAGTGAATACACTAACACATTATTTTTCAGGAATATTGACCTCAGTCATGTCTTCTGAAGATACATGTAATAGGTGTAGACAAGTCACTTTTGCTTAATTTGTATAGGTTTTGGCATCATCAAAAAGGGGGAAATTGTTGGGAATAAAATGAGATATGTTTTGATCTAATACCAAAACCCCCTGAGACATGCCTAAGTCAATATAAATATGTTCTAAGAATGTTAGAACATATAGATTATAGGCTAGATGAGAAGCTGAAATGTTAGGTAGCTCTTAGACAATTAGATGCACAATTTGAGGGGGAACCTATGCTTTGAAGATGATCAAGATCAAGTCCCCCCCAAGGCTCAAATTCTGGAACAATCACTGAAAAGTAAGGACACTCTATGAAATCTAAGATGCTCTTATCAGGAGAGTTGTCCAGAGAAGATGCTCTTATATAAGAACAAGATTGTGAAGCTCAAAAGGACAAGTCCAATGAAGATGCTCTTATCAGGAGAGTTGTCCAGAGAAAGTACTCATAAAACTCTGATCAGGAGAGTTGTCCAAAGAAGCTAACCATATGCAAGAACAAGTTTACATAGCTCAAAAGGACAAGACTACTCAAAGGTTTTCATCAGGAGAGTTGTCCAGAGAAGTCAACTCTAGGCATAAAGTGCTCTGATGCAAAAAGATTAAATATACTGATCAGGAGAGTTGTCCAGAGGAGTTGTCTCAGCTAAATTGACCAAGATCAAGTGCTCTGAAAGCCTAAGATCAACTATGCTGAAGAGATTGAGACAACCAGTCCCTAAAGGTCCTCAAAGGAATGAACTAAGACCATACACAAGAGAAACAAAGGGAAAGAGCCAAGTCATCTGAAGAAGAGCAAGCCAACCATGCTGAAAAGCAAAACTGCTGATAGTGATAAGGAGAGTTGTCCAGATGATAAGGAATGTTGTCCTATCATTGGATCAACCTTCAGAAGCCATGTCCAAGTCCTAACAAGAAGTCAAACATTGGGAAAAGTGCTGCAGAATGAAGACAAAACTGTTATAGCCGTTTATTACCCAAATGAGGACATGTCACTATCAAGAATCTGTCTTCCAGTTTGAAGAACTCAAGGAAGACATTTATAGCAATTTGGGGCTGCCTCTCCAACGGGCAAATCCTCCATTTTGTCTATAAATACAGAAGTGTGAAGACCATTTGAAAGCACCTCAACCTTGACAAGAATATCCAACTATCCAACTGACCTCAACATAATCCAACCTAGCTCAAAGTTCTTACAAGCTAGAGTGCTTTCAAAGCTTTCAAAGACTATCTTAGTCTTCAAACACTTCTTCTAAGCTGAACCAAATTGTATATCCATACACAAGCTTAGAGAGATATCCTATCCTTATACACTGATCTTCATTGTAAAGGATATCTCATTAGTTGGAACTTTACTTCAACCCTTACACCTTTCAAGAGTGAAAGTGAGAAGGTTGTAGTAGTAGAAGTGGTAGGAGCTGACTGTTGAGAGAAGAACAGTTCAGTTATGAGTTGAGAAGAGGGTACTAGGACTCTAGACATCCTAGGGATCAATTCACCAAGGAGTGGTGTTCTTGATCAAGTGCACCTTGGCACTATAAAACAAGTTAATTCCAAGAGTGAAGGAATTATCCTGTTAAATCAGGGAAAGTGGATGTAGGAGCTTGAGTCTCTGAACCACTATAAACTCTTGTGTTGATTTACTTTACAAGTACTTACATTCATTCAACACTGCACACAGATCTGATCTTTCAAAGATACATATTCAAAGACTGTGCAAAACTGTTTTGGACAACTTCCCTGAAGCTTAACTGGACTGTGTTACATTGACTAAGTGATTTCAGAAATTAAAGGAGTCTAAACTTAAAGGTCCAACCACTATTCCGCACATATAACTCCCCTAGATAGTTATTCAACTAAGTACTCAATAGTACTTAGTAGATTGATTATCTTAGAAGAGTTAATCATCTTCAGCAGAGTTGTCCAAAGACAACTTTGCTAAGTTCTGGTTTGATCTAGTTGAAAAGAATTTGCATACAAGTGTATTCCCCCCCCCCCCCATACACTTGTTATCTACTCCTTTCAGGACCAACAATTATGGTAATTAATTTATTAAATAAAAAATAAGTCTTCATATTCTTACTTTATAGCTATATAATCAACCACATTCCACCCAATAAATTTCCTTCCGTTTAATTAGATAGCTGTGGAATTCTCAAATCATAATATGACTTTCCTTATTCATATGCAATATGCAAGATTGATTTTAATTTTGAATTAAACCAATCTTACTTTCCAAATAAGAACCCTAATCTAGAATTCATCGTCATTCGAATAATACAGAATCAATGTTAATTTTGATCAATTTGAGAAGACTAATGTTAATGGTGAATAGGATAATTCAATGGAATATAAGGAACAATGTGATTTTTTAGGGTGAAGAGTTTATTGCGGAGAAGGTGGTTGATAGCCAAAGCATCCATCGGCGGTGCGTCTCCCAAGGATTCGATCTGGAATTTTCTTAAAGAAGGAGGCGATGAAGCTTCGTCGGAGAGATGGAAGCTTCTCCCAAGGTCGCCCACTTCTGTAAGAAGACGAACAGGAGCCCTTAGCCGTCGCCGCCGATCTGCAGCACTCCGGTGAAGAAGCCCTTAGCCGTCGCCGCCGATCTGCAGCACTCCGGTGAAGAAGCCCTTAGCCGTCGCCGCCGATCTGCAGCACTCCGGTGAAGAAGCCATGGCCGCCGCCGCCCCAAATCTGAAATATGCTATTTTTTAGATCTGTTACATTTCTCATTTTTTTAGATCGCCGCCAAGCCACGACGACTTCCCCGGCCATGGCGGCGGCCACAAAGCTTCATCTTCGCCACAAAGAAATAGGTGGATTTAAAGGTGGATTTGAAGAAATCAGAATCAGATATGGTGCCTCAAGATCAATCTCACTCTGCGCACGCATTGTCAATTGGCCTTGTATAATTATGTATTACGCCCTTTACTCGTGTTTTTTCTCTTCTTTACTCGAGAAGACTGGTGTTAATAGCTGGTGTTAATGGTGAAGCGGATGATTCAAGATAAGATCTAATTTGCATTAAATTCATTTTTCTGCATAATGATATTTATATATGCACATAATTTACCGCACACTTCTGCATTATTTATTTCTTGATGCAACTTTAATTTTGCATTATTTATATGCTCATGTAACTTTAGTACTTTTTTTTTCTGCATTAAATTCATAGATTTTTCTGCAGATCTTTCTGCATAATCAAGTCAGAGATTTATCTGAAAAACATATCTAATTTGATTTGACGATTTTTCTGCAGATCTTCAAGTCTGAAAATTAAATTTAATATCAGAGCTTTAGGGAAAATGCAATTGAATATCAGAAATTTGGGGAAGACTTGAATATCAAAGATTTGAGGAAGATTTGAATATCAAATATTTGGGAAATACTTGAATATCAGAGCTTTGAGAAATTCCTAAAATTGAGGCGGTGATTTGGGGAAGACTTGAATATCAAAGATTTGAGGAAGATTTGAATATCAAATATTTGGGAAATACTTGAATATCAGAGCTCTGGGAAAATTCCTAAAATTGAGGCGGTGATTTGGGGAAGATTTGAATATCAGAGATTTGGAAAAGTCCTAAAATTGGGGATCACTTAGTAATTAATGGCGATTTGTATTCAAAATTTAAAATTAGTTGACTTAATATTATATTAAAACGTAATTTTGAATATTGAGGGTAAAATAGTACATTTAAGTTGGATTTTGACCTTAATTTGAAACTATTTTAAATCAGTTTCTTATTTAAAAAAACACTGGATGGAAAGACCTAATATGTGAAATCCCCGATTTGAATATGTTTACCAAACATTAACTTACCAGCTCGTTAAGTTAGTCCAATGAGAGTTACTTATGTAGCCCAAAACTTTCGCTTAATTGGTTTAAATGTTAACTTTTCATCGTAATCAATCACCAACATGTATGCCATCTTCTGAAGAAATTGTACGTATCCCGTACAAAATTAAAAATTATATCCAATATTTTTAATAAAGTAGTATTTTGAAAGTTGATAGTAAAAAAAAAAAAGGGTAAAATAATAATTTTATATTATTTTAAAATTATCACGTCAATTTTTAAATATTAGTAGTAATTTAATACTCTCTATGTCCCACAATAACTTTCACACTTTTCTTTTCAAGACGTCTCAAAATAACTTTCACACCTTTAAAATGGAAAATCCTTTATAAACTTCACTCTCACAATACCCTCAATTTTACACAAATTTCATTACTTTTCTCCACACATACACAAAAGTCAACTCATTTTTTTACTTTATACATAAAGTTTTACAATTAGGGTGGTGCTAAACATCCAGATTATGGATATCCTTTTTTTTAAGTGGTGCTAAAATGACTAATGTACTCTTAATTCAAATATATTGCTGAAGTATTATTTTTTAATTAAATATTAGAATTTGACACTCCTTTTCTCTCTCTTCTTATTTGTTCAAGGTAAATATAATTATACAAAATAAGTTCAAGTTTCAATATTTATATTTAAATCAAAGTATTCTCCTCTTATTTGTTACCGTTTAATTTCAACTCTTTCTTGTTCTTATTCTTCTTCTTTCTTTCTACCATAATGTCATAAATTACAAATAAATTAAAAAAAATATAAATTAAAAAGAAAAAATCTTCATCTTCTTCAATCTTCACCCACCTCCAGCGATCGTGATCTTGCTAGCCTCCGTTGCACCCCTCCCACACATCACACTCACCTCCACCCTTTCGCTGTCACCCCACCCTTCCTCATTATCAGTTCCTCACTAATCTCTTCCCTGAACTAACTAAATCCTGAATTGAAAGAAAATAAAGGATTCCCGATCTAATCTATGCAAACTCACAACTGCTACTAAATTCTACAAATTAATTTCTACAGGACAAAAAAATAAAAAATACCACCATTTCTGATTTGGAAAGAAATTCATTAAATTACCTGAAATATCTCAAAAAACTATCTAAAAACACAAATTCAAAACTTGAATCTACGTCCTATAACAAGAAAATTGTGATTTTAAGATCCATAAAAATTTGTTGCAAAGCTCTGCTTCAACCACGAGAAGATGATGGGGTGGGGACGGTAGTGGAGGGGGCGCTACAATTATTTTAATCTTTATATTTATGTTGTTTTGTTTGTAATATTAATTTTACAAATATATTCAGTAAAGAAATTATATATATATATATATATAATATTAATTTAGTTTCAAATTTTTTATTTTTTAAAATATATTATGAGGTGGACATTATTTTTTATGTGTCGTACAACTTGGCTAGAGACACAAGTTTCAGCAAAACACGTCATTATTGGCCACCCAAATTTTAAAAATGTGTATTACATTGCAACAACATCAAATGTTGAGATTTTTTATTATAATCACAAAAGTGATTAAATTGATACTAAAGTAAAAGTTGTGAATTAAAATAGAATTAACCATTTTATTTAAATCAATTTAATTAATTTTAGTTAATCTGGTTAATTTTAGTTAATCTTAATTTTATTAAATATAATGTAAATTTAATTTCGGTTAACTCAAAAGTCAATCTTAATTTTAGTAAAAATAATGTAATTATTATTATTCTATATTTAAAAATGTTTGAAAAGTTTATGAAATTATATATATAATAACTTAGGTAAAAATTATTATTCTAGTAGAATATTAAAGTTTTTAGAAAATTTAAATTATTTAAGTTAATTATTTAAATTATTTAATTTATTTTAAATAATGTCCATTGATGAAATAAAGGGTTCAGGGTTTAGGGTAAATGGTTCAGGGTATATTGTAAAAAGTTCAGAGTTTAGGGTAAAGGACCCGACTACTCATTTCAACGTGTACACTTAGACTTCTTTAATAAATAAATTTCAAATGTGTATTATGAATTTATATTCAATATGGTACACTTTATCTTCGACTACTCATTTTTCAGTATATAGTGTTTACGGTTTAGGGTAAAGTGTTCGACTACTCATTTCAACGTGTACACTTAGGCTTCATTAATAAATACATTTCAAATGTGTATTATGAATTTATATTCAATATGGTACACTTATCTTCGACTACTCCTTTCTCAGCATATAGTGTTTACTGTTCAAGATTTAGAGTAAAGTGTCTGACTCCTCCTTTCAACGTGTACATGCACTTAGGTTTCATTAAATTAATTTTCGATAGTGTGTACACTTATACTTAAGGATGATTAAATTAATTTTCAATGTGTTGATTAAATTAATTTCCAATAGTGTACACTTATACTTAGGGAAGATTAAATTAATTTTCATTGTATTTGATTAAATTGATTTCTAATAGTGTACACTTATACTTAGGGAACATTAAATTAATTTTTAATGTGTTGATTAAATTAATTTTCAATAGTGTATACTTATACTTAGAAAATATTAAATTAATTTTTCAATGTGTTGATTAAATTAATTTCCAATAGTGTACACTTATACTTAGGGAATATTAAATTAATTTTCAATATGTTGATTAAAATAATTTTCAATAGTGTATATACACTTATACTTAGAGAAGATTAAATTAATTTTCAATGTGTTGATTAAATTAATTTCCAATAGTGTACCCTATTGTAAATTAATTTAATTGGGATTCACCAATAAAGTCTTTTCACGTAGAGTTTTTTCAAATAAGAACAAGGTTCAAATTAATTTCAAATTAAGGTCAAAATCCAATTTAAATGTACTATCTTACCCTTAATATTTAAAACTGAGTTTTAATATATTAATTAGTCAACGATTTTAAAATTTGAAATGCAAATCTTTCTCTCTTTCTCAAACCCACTGATTATTCTACATTCCCAATTTTAGGACTTTCCCAAAGCTCTGATATTCAAGTCTTCCTCAAATCTATGATATTCAATTGCATTTTCCCAAAGCTCTGATATTCAATTTCATTGTCAGACTTGAAGATCTGCACAAAAATCGTCAAATCAAATTAGATATTTTCTTCAGAAAAATCTCAGACTTGATTATGCAGAAAGATCTGCACAAAAACCTCTGAATGCAGAAAAAAAAATACTAAAGTTGCATCAGCATATAAATAATGCAGAATTGAAGTTGCATCAGCATTTAAATAATGCATAAGTGTGCAGTAAATTATGTGCATATACAAATATCATTATGCAGAAAAATGAATTTAATACAAATTAGATCTTTTCTTGAATCATTCGCTTCACCATTAACATCAGTCTTCTCGACTGTGACACTGCGTAAAGTGTTCCCACCAAGGAAAGCCCACAAGCAAAATCCCGTGTGGTCAAGACATAGGCTGGAATAAGTCCATCTCTGAATTGCAAATCTTTCTCTCTTTCTCAAACCCGCTGAATAAGTCCATCTCTGAATTGCATTGAACAAATGATGAGTGTACGAGTAAAGAAGAGAAAAAGCACGAGTAAAGAGCGTAATACATAATTATACAAGGTCAATTGACAATGCGTGCGCAATTATGCTTCTGGTTTTGCATATACTTCAAATTAAGGAATTACCCGGAGGGCTGTGAAGGAGAAGGGGATCGGTGAGATTGAGCTTGAGGCGCCATAGCTGATTCTGATTTCTTCAAATCCACCTTTAAATACACCTATTAATAATGCAAATTAGATCTTTTCTTGAATCATCCTTTTCACCATTAACATCAGTCTTCTCAAATTGACCAAAATTAACACTGATTCTGTATTATTCGAATTGTGAATTGAAAAAGGAAAGTCAAGCGAATTAAATCAATTCCCACGATCTTTGCATAAATTGAAAACAGACGATATATTAAATAGGAGTGTGTTAAGGAATGTATTATATTTTAAATTAATTAAATAATTATATTAAAAGACGAGATATAAGGAATTATATGAAGAATTAATAATTATATTTTAAATTAGTCTTGATATTTAAAGATAAGGACATAATGGTTATTTACATTCAATTTTGTCCTTATTTTAAATGATTAGATTTGTGTTCTTAATTGGACAAGTATCTCTAGGAATTACCCTTTTTATAAAAATTCTCTTAAATTAATTTTTAATGTGTTGATTAAATTAATTTTTGTGTACACTTATACTTAGGGATGATTAAATTAATTTTCAATGTGTTGAGAGATTAGTAGGAGAAATTAAAAAAAAGGTTGGAAAAATTAGTGAGAGTAATTAAAAAAACTTAACGTAATTGATAATGGTGGGAGAAATTAATGATTTTTTTTTACAGTTTAAAATTATTAATGATGACATGGAGTAATAATGTGTATTGGGAGATTAAAGATTCGTCATCAGTATATTTTGATCCACGAGAAATCTGACCACTAAAATGCATACGCATGCTTTAATTAATCGGAAATGATCTTCATCCAGAATTTGGATATCCAGAAACTTTTTTTAATTAATTAATGTTTTATTAATTACTTAATTATTGTTATACCCTTTATTATATATAATGACAATTAATTAATCTTAATTAATTAATTTGATGTGCATGCTCACACTCTCCCAACTTTCTCATCTATCAACAAGTTGACTTAATCTCCCCATAAATATAATCATTGCTTGAAACGGTAATATGTGCACCACCCTTTATCCCACCATTAAATATAACATTTTTCCACCAGTAACACCATTAACGTGAGCTTCAATATTTTTTACATTCTCAGTTTTGTCCTTCTCCATCAAACACAAAATCTTCACATTACATTATCAACAATGGTTGGTCGTGAATTACTTCGATCACTTTTTAGAGATGATTCCGACGCCGAAAAAAATATTCAAGGTCACTCGATTCACTCACCATGTCCGACAGTTAATAGTGAGCAACAAATTAATAACGACGAAGTTGTTGTAGAATCTGAAATGATTTATGGGACCATTGATGAGTTGTTTAGAGCTTATCAGGAACATGCATGAAGAAAGGGTTTTAGCATTGTTAAACGGACATTGGTAAAAAAAGATGAATCACGATACAAATATGAGTTGATGATTTTTTATAAGGCTGGAATTTCTAAGGTAGATAAGTTGTCGAAAAAAATTAATTGCAACGCTCGTTTGATTGCGAAGAAACTCGAGGATGAAACTTGGGTTATTAGTAAAATGGTGCATGACCACAACCATGAAATTGATCTAGTTTTTTCTTTGTTAATGCCAGCTCATAGGCATTTGAGTGTCCACATGAAGAGGCAATTAAAAGCTAATGATATTGCAGGAATAAGGACATGCAAAAATGTAAAATTGTGTGAAGTTCAATCAGGTGGACCGAAAAATATTGGGTGTCTCCCTAAGAATTGTAGGAATTTCATTGACGAAAGAAGAAGGCTGAGATTCGGTGATGGAGACGCTGAAGCAATCCGTAAGATGTTTGCTAAACTTCAATTGAGAGATAACAACTTTTTTTCACTTGATGGATATTGATGATGATAATAAACTATGTAACGTTTTATGGTTCCGTTTTAGAAGTAAAGCTGCGTACGAAGAGTTTCACGATGTCGTGAGCTTAGATTAGACACAACGTACCTCGTCAATAGGTACAAATTTATTTTGGATTTTTAATTTGTTGTTCTTCATTTCTGTTACAAAATGTGAAATATTGCTTACATTAATATTTTGGTTGTTAGTCATTTAGGGTTTTTTGGGTACAAACTTGTGTACGAATATTGCTTACAAACTTCAATTGAGGGTTTTTTTGGTTGTTAGTCATTTATGTTTTAAGTGTGGAATGCTTACATTATTTAGCTAGGGTTTTTTTGGGTTGTATGTTGTTAATCAATATTTAGGGTTTAATATCTAGTTGTGCACTGTTTAGATTATTTAGGGTTCATCAATATATAATGCATTGTTTTATTTTGGAAAATAGGTACAGAATGTCATTTGCATCAATTGTTGGCGTTAATCATCATGGCCATTCGATCTTGCTAGTATGCGCGTTGGTGAGAAAAAAAGGCATCTACGTATAAATTATTTTTTTCCAATTGGTTAGAAGCAATGGGTGGCATTCACCCTACTGCTATAATTACGGACCCTGCTGAAACCATTAAGATAGCCATAAGGGAGTTGATGTCGAACACTATCCATCGGTATTGCATATGGCATATTCCATCAAAAGTTGAAGAAAAATTTAAAAGGGTTCGTGATATTAAATCATGCACCATTGAATTTAAAGGCCTCGTGTACGACAGCTTAACCATCCAGATATTTGAGAGGAAATGGGCCGAGTTCTTGGTTAAATACCGGTTGGAAAATAATGAATGGTTAATCAGTTTGTACAATGAAAGGGAGAAATGAGTTCCAGTTTACTTGCACCACGTGTTTTGTGCCGGAATGATTTCGACACAACGAAGTGAGGGAATGCATGCTTATTTTGATGATTTTGTTCACTCAAGAAGCACGCTCAAACAGTTCGTGGAACAATACGTTATTGCTATTGGTAATAAGTTTCTGAAGAAGTTTCAAGCTGACTTTCAATCGAAGAACAAGGCCATGAAGTGCATTTCTCATTTTCAATGGGAGAAGCAATTTCAACGGGCATTCACGAATTCAATTTTCAATCGTGTTCAAGATGAACTAAAAAGAACGATTTATTGTCATGTTATTCAACCAACTGATGAGGAGGTAGCTCAAGATTTGAATGATGTTGGAGTTGAAAGATTTAGGGTTCTTGAAAGAAGCATCGTGAACAATTTCTTTGTCAAGGAATTTACATATACGGTTGAGTGGAGGCCAACGGGAGAATACATCAATTGCAATTGCAGGAAGTTTGAGTTCAAGGGGATATTTTGCTCTCATATAATGAAGGTGTTAGCACAAAAGGACATCCAAATTGTGAACGAAAGTGTTGGGATATGAATCCTAAAACAAGTCCTAAATGATGATTGAAATATAAAAGATAAAGTTTTGATAAGCCAAAAGAAGTTTGAATTTTTCTAAGTGTTGACTAATCTAGTCTAGTTAAGTTGAAGTCATCTTGAACAAGATCAGTAGAGTTCACATGAGTTAACATATGAAAAGACAAGTACTTATAATTGATATCGTATTATTACTTCATATGTGTTTATATTAACTGTTTAGATTGTTATTGAGCTATGAATAATCATTGTATAGAGCTCATAATTTTAAATGTAATAGATAGATTGTTTGTATAGTTTTAAGTTGACTAAGCTATAAGCTTAATGTAATGTAATAGTCTTGTTAAGATAGAAGAGTCTACTGTTGAAGATTGCAAGAAAAGGCTAGACAAGAAGAGTTGAGGTCTACTACACAAGACAGGTGGACTACAAGACAAGTGCTTGCATGACTTCACAAGACGAGTTATCTAGAAATCAACTTGGAGATACTTAAAGGAAAAGCGCGTATGAAGATAAGATTACAGAGTTAGTTAAGGAATAACTAATTAACTGAAGAAACGCGTGAAAGGATAAAAAAAATCAGTTTCAAGTTAGTTTTCAAGAAAAGGTTGTTACACAACTGAAAGTTCTTGGAATTGAAAGTCTATAAATACCTCATGGTATTGATTCATTAGAGACTACTGATACTACTGCATACAAAAGCATTATTGAAGAAAATACTCTCAGAGATTGAAGTTCAGAAAGTGAAGCTACGCAAGACAAGTGAAGATCGAAGAAGGCTACTACTGAACGAAGAGAAGTTTTATTTTTGTTTTATTGTTTCAAGTTGCTAGTTACTTGTAAAATAGCTAGTTAGATCGAAGAGGCACTTGGTAGTGTTGTCGAGAAGATCTAAGTCTTATTTCTTAGGACTTAAAGCTACAAGAACATATTACTCCATTGGACGAGTTAATAAGAATATCACAACTGGGTTGTGAGAGTGGATGTAGACAAGTTGTCGAACCACTATAAATCGTTTGTGTTGTTTACTTTACTGTTTTGTTGGTTTTAATTGCTTAATTGTTTAATTGTCTAAATACACGTCTACACTAGATTAGTTGATTATAGAACTGAGTTCTTGGATTTTTTAAAGGATTGAGTATAAACTTTAATTGGTCTCATTGTTAATTTCGTATTCCGCACATTGTAATTCTGATATATCGAAAGATTTTAGAAAAGTCTATTCACCCCCCTCTAGACATTTTCTTTAGCTTCCCTCGATATTAACTCAACCTTTGGGACCTACAAAAAGGTATGTGTTACATCGATGGAGAAAAAATGTGTACCGACGACATTGCTATATTTTTGCCGGAGGTGGTTATCCTCACATGACCGATGAGTACAAGGAATTGAAAAATTGTTTTAGCAGGCAGCAGATTTGGCAATGGGGAACAATGTGAAGTTGGAGTTTATTAAAAAAAGTTGTCATGAGATGAAAAATGCACTGCTTAATTGGAACCCCCCAACAACCACAACTGATGATGAAAATGATAGTCCCTCAAGGAGATCACAAAGTCCTGAAATAGCAGGGAATCCACTACTAGACCCCATGTTGCAAAAATAGTAGGAAGGCCTAAAACTAATAGTTATATGTCAGCTTCGGAAACACGTGGAAGAGGTGGACATGCACGTGCACGTCCATCTGGAAGGGGGAGAGAAAGGGGTGAACCCGCTACAAGGGGACGTGGAAGGGCTACAACAATGCAACAAGACAAAGATGCGTTCCTTTTCGACTTAAATGAGGATCTTAATCCACCATATGGGAGTTTTAGGGTTTTAATGTGTAGATTCATAGTTGTAATATTAACTTAATCGATTTTATGCTAATTTATGTAATATAGTAATGTTATGAATTGATTCATACATGCTAATTTATATAATAAAATAAATTAATAATCAATTAGTCATACACCATAATTCATAATATTAAATCCAAAAACCAAAATACATAATATTAAGTTCAACACCAAAACAAGTCCAAACACCTAAATTAAAAAAACATTGAAATCCAGAAACCAATACATAGTAAACGTAAACATTGACATCCAACCTTTAACCTTAAATCCAACCCTCGTCCTCAACCTTAATTACTTTGTCATGTTTAACGACCGACACATAGAATTTGGAGGGAATCTGGACATCACGCTCAAAGTGAAGAGTATCTCATTGGCTAATTCTCAAAGTGACCGCAACTGAGGTCCAACAACTCGTCAATCGACTAATCCCCCTAATTCCTATTTCGTTAACCCGAAGAAATATGTACCTGCACTTTAACTGAAGTCCCGAGTACCCTGCACAAACTATGACCATCTTCTTCCTATACCCAAAAAGCTCATGAGCATTCGTCGGTATGTTCTGCAAAAAAAAAAAAAAGATGGCAAATCTATGTTAAAAAAACCGTCAAAATTAAATAGTACTCCATAGTAGAATTATATGGGAAACAAAATATCAAACGATTGTGACATTTGGTTGTCTTGCATTTTATTGTAAAAAAAACTTTGTGTATTCCGCCGAATTTCATTATTCATCTCTTCAGGGTTGTTTCCAACTGTGAATCGTATTTTTCTTGCAGCTGATCTTGTGGTAGGCATGTTTAGGGTTTTCGGATCGAAAGACACGGGTTTGAAAGGAAAATGAAGGGTGGCTATAAAATTGATAAAATTGATTATGAATGAAATTATGAATTAAACCTTAGTCATTAGAATTTGAATTTAGATTTGGATTTGAATTTGAATTTGGATTTGAATTTGGATTAAACCCTATGTTTGACTTTTTAATTTTAACTTTATGAATATATGGTGATGGCTATAATTAGGGCTTTCAATTACTTCGAAATCGCCGATTGGTTGAGAGAAGCGTGTCAAGTGCTTGAAAGATGCATGTATACGCTTGATCTTCCTTGATAATCCCCAATTGATCACAATCGTTGATTTAAAATCAAAGGAATTCATCTTGGTCGTTGATCACAAAAACAGCCTACGGTGAATGGTTTTAGGGGGTTTTCACTATAATGATTACTCCATTGAAACTCGCATGTAATTATTCTGCATTGGGTTATGAGAGAACCACGTTCATTAATGACGTCGATACACGTATAGGAGAAGATAATGTCGTGGAGGTGATTGGGTGTGAGATTGCTCGTATTTGTGCTCATTATTGCTATATTATTGTAGCCTTTTGATGTGATTTTGGTCGTAATTGATAGAAATGGTGCTACTAACCTTGTTTTCAAGAAATGTGTTCAAAGTGTAGGAAACAAGGTGAAATAGTCCATTTTTTAGGGAAAACGAGCATGGGCGCATGGTAATTGAAGTTCGATTGAAGGACGAGCAAGGAAAGCCAAGAAAAATAGAAGAAAAAGTCCAAGGAGCAGAAACCACACAGACGGTCAAGTGAGACCACACTGGCAGCCGAGTGAAGTCGAGTTACAGAAACATTCAAGGATTTTCAGCTCACACTGGCGGCCGAATGAGCCCACATTGGCAGCCGAGTGGAGTTGAGTTCACACTGGCGGCCGAGTGAGCCCACACTGGCACCCGTTTGGGATCTGGAACCCAGTTTTGTACTGTAATCCATTTTCACTCGGGCGGTCGAGTGAACCCACTCGGTTGACCGTTTGAACTTACATTTTTTTGGGAATTTCGCGAATTTTGAAGAACTTCAAGGACCCAAATGTTAATTTCGTCTCACACACTCTTGGAAGCTTTAAATAGCTTCAAACTCAATTTGTAAAACATCTTTGGCCTCATTTATTGCAAAACTCAAACCCTAGTTCATCTCTTAGCATAGTTTAGCATTTATTGCACATTTAATTCATAGATTAGCTTCCAAGTTAAGTATTTAGCTTGGGTTTTTTAAGATTAAGGTGAAACTCTTTTGTAATAGCTTGGGTATTAGAAGAAACATCAAGGTGACTTCAAACCATACTCTCTTTTGCTATGTAATCACAAGTTTCATGTTTATTTCATTCTTTTGTGTTGTTTTGTCCATGGGTGTTTCTCAAAACACCATGGGCTAAGTTCATTTATGATTTGTGTGTTCTAAAACCATGTGAATATTAAGTTTGGAATTGTTTGGGTTTTGTTATTGTTGATATTAGGTTTATTGCTTCTTTTATTGGGAAATATTGGTACTTTGTGTGTTAACTTCTATTAATCCATATTTAGATGCATGTTTAGTGTAGACGAGAGTTACATGGACATGTTTATATTTATGGTGTGAGTTGTTGGTATGCAAATGTGTTAGTTATACTTTTAATTCGTCGAGAGAGAGTTAATCGTATTAGAACTCCATTAAAGGACATTAATTACTTGAATGGTTGTTTGAGTGGTTGGTGAGGATTAGGAAGAAAACCTTATTACCGGGTTTGGGAACACCTTAGATTTAAGTGCTCTTAGCAAAACTTCATTGAAGCATTAACAAAGTAAAAACAATTCCTTTTTAATTTCACTAGGTAGAGAACACCCGAAGCATTCTCTCACCCTTGCACTTCTTCGAATTATATTCGTAGTTGTTCTTTATTTTATTTGTCAATTTCTTGCTTTGATAGTAATTTCCCTTCACAAGTAGTGGTAATTTCTCTTATTTGTCATTTGCTCACTTTTAGTAGTTCAAATTATTTGTTAGTTTTTAGGTTGGTGTTTGATTTAATCTTTTGAAGTTTGGTAGTACTTAGCTTTATTTTAGAAATTATTTTAGAAATCCAAAAAACCCGAGCCCGTAGTTACATTAGTATGCCGACACAAAACTCTAGGGATCCATTGCACAAACCCACCTCCTAGGTCGATACTACTTGGTTGAATACTTCCATTACTACTATGAACCCTTATGCTTGAGGGGAAGTAGTTAGTCAAAAATACATTGATCTAAAATTCGTTCAAGTCAATGGCGCCGTTGCCGGGGAGGTGACGTAGTGCTATAAGTGGGACTTAGAATTAGTTGAATACTAGTGCTAGCTACAATTACTTGCTTTATTTTATTTTTATCTTTGTTTCAAAAAATTTGATACTTGAGATTTTTCACAGGTGCATGATAACAAGAGCACGTGGTGGACAAATTGAACCTATTAACCTTGAGATTGAGGCCGCTGCAAGAAGGAATCGAGCAAGAAATCAAAGGATGGCGGAGAATAGACAACCGCCGATTCCCGTGGTTGATGATGAAAGTGATGGTGTAAATACTCAAGAAAATCTCCAAGTGGAACATCAAGAAGATGTTCAATTGCAAGGAGGAGGAGGAAATGGCATGCAACACCCACCTAATGCTCAAATGGGTGGTGTGTTCAATCAAGGCCACTATGGAGGTCAACCTCAAGGATATCCTCCTAATGCTCAACAAGGAGGGTATCCTCAAGGCTATCCACCATATCCTTATCCACATTATCCTCAAGGATATTATCCTCCACCTCAAGGGTATTATCCTCACTCTTATCCATACCATCCACCTCAAGGTGCATATCCTCAAGAAGTACCCGTTCCACCTCCACCGGAAAGACAAGAACCTCGTCCAATACAACATGGGAGGCCCATGAGAGAGTACTTTGAGCCTCAACAAAGGGAGCATTATGATGGGATAGCAAGACCAAATGTGGAGGCAAATAATTTTGAAATAAATGCTTCTTTGTTGAGAAAGCTTAGAGAGAAGCAATTTGAAGGGAGGACCGAGGAAGGCTTTGAAGAAGATCCAAATGAGCACTTGGCTCAATTTTTAGAGATAGCCGATACACTCAAACAAAACGGTGTGTCCGAAGATGCAAATAAATTGAGGCTATTTCCTTTCACACTTTCCGGAAAGGTAAAAGCATGGTTGCAAACAAGCATTCCGGCGGGAGAGGTGAGAACTTGGGAAGAATTGAAGAAGAGATTTTTATTGAAGTACTACCCTCCTTCCAAAACAATGGAAGCAAAGCAAAATATCTCTCAATTTAAACAAGGAGCTAATGAGAGCCTCAAAGAAGCATGGGAAAGGTTTACCAACCTACTCATAACTTGCCCTCAACATGGTTTTCCATTGGAGCAAACGACTTGTTGGTTCTTTTGTAGCTTGAGAGAAGAAGACCAACAACTTTAGATGCTTGTGCCGGAGGGTCGATATGGTTGAAGTCCGCGGAAGAAATCAAGGAAATAATGGAGGGGATAGCAAACAATGCTTTTAAAATGAGGATTGATAAAGGAGGAAGGCATCGAGTTGCTCAAGTTAATGAGGTGGACGCTATGCAAACAATGATCACCACTTTAATTGAGAAGGTGAATGCTCTTTCATCTAATCAACCAAGTGAAAGCCCATTACCAATGGTTCAAGGAGAGCTTCCGATTAATCAAGTGGAAGATGTGAACTACATGGGTCGGCCCCAATATCAAGGAAACCATCAACAAAACTTTCAAGGTGGTCGCCCATATCAAGCTCCTCAACAAAACCGTTTTCAAGGTGGTCAATCCTCAACATTCCAACCCAATCAAGGGCAACAAATGCAAGGAGGATCATCCACCCCATTTCAAGGAAACCAAAATTTTCGAAGGCATGATAACTTGGCTTATTCTAACCCAAAAGGTGCAATGCAATATCCACCCGGATTTGATCCTGGTGCAAAGTCTCCTAATGGAGAAGGAAAATCCTCAACCGATGAGCTTCTTGCACTCATCATGAAAAAGATAGATGCAAGTGACAAGAGGATGGAAGCAATTGAATTTCAACTTGGGCAATTAGTGTAACATTATGAATTAAATTAGTGTATTTAATCAACACGATACAATTAATTAATTAATAACATTAGTGTAACATTATGAATTTTTAATCCCTAAGTATAAAATAATTCATTTTAACAACATTAGTGTAACATTATGAATTTTTAATCCCTAAGTATAAAATAATTCATTTTAACAACATTAGTGTAACATTACGAATTTTTTTAATCCCTAAGTGTAAAATAATTTATTTTAACAACATTAATGTAACATTATGAATTTTTTTAAACCCTAAGTGTAAAATAATTCATTTTAACAACATTAGTGTAACATTATGAATTTTTTTAAACCCTAAGTGTAAAATAATTCATTTTAACAATATTAGTGTAACATTATATTTATTAATGAAGTATAAGTGTAGTGTAAACATTGAAACGAGTAGTCGGACCCTTAACCCTAAACTGTAAACATTATATACTGAGAAACTAGTATTCGGGGATAAGTGTGACATATTGAATATAAATTCATAATACACATTTGAATTATATTTTTTAATGAAGCATAAGTGTAATGTACACATTGAAACGAGTAGTCGGACCCTTAACCCTAAACCCTAAACCGTAAACATTATATACTGAGAAACTAGTATTCGGAGATAAGTGTGTCATATTGAATATAAATTCATAATACACATTTGAATTTTATTTATTAATGAAGCATAAATGTGGTGTACACATTGAAACGAGTAGTCGGACCCTTTACCCTAAACCCTAAACATTATATACTGAGAAACTAGTATTCAGAGATAAGTGTGTCATGTTGAATATAAATTCATAATACACATTTGAATTTTATTTATTAATGAAGCATAAGTGTAGTGTACACATTGAAACGAGTAGTCGGACCCTTTACCCTAAACATTATATACTGAGAAACTAGTATTCAAAGATAAGTGTGCCATATTGAATATAAATTCATAATACACATTTGAATTTTGTTTATTAATGAAGCATAAGTGTAATGTACACATTGGGATAAATCGGTAAATTAACATAAGAATGTATACTAACTTAATAAATAGTTATATTAAGTTATTAACATAAATTTTTGTAATAGTTATTAAATATGGTAAATTAGTAAATAATAAATTATTACATTATATTTACTAAAATTAAAATGACTCTTCAGTAAATTAATTTAAAGTAACTAAATAGTTTACGACCCTTAATTATGTATAGTAACTTAATTACGTTTATTCACTTAAATTATGACCCTTCGCATCAACATCATTCCTTTTGAATATAAATAGCCCTAATTAAACCATTCAAAACATACTTTCACTATCATCCATCATTCCTCATCTCTCTCGCATATCATCCACCATGTCTGCTAAGGGAAAGGTAGTGTTTGTCTTCGATTTTATCCTGTTTTCCATTTACTATATAACATATTGTTTAATATGATTTTTTATTTTTTTTTGCACTATAGGATTTCTTCGAGGGACTTCTGGAGATTGTTCAAAGAAACCGACGGGAGTTGGACCTACTGCGACAAAGGCACCAGGCCGAACGGCGTTTTCTCAATATGCATTGGGACAAGCTTCATTCCTTACTCGACAAACGCCAGGCTCTAGAGCGTAGGGGCATGTTTCTAGAGGACGAGGTGTACGAAGGAGACGATGTGGATAGAAAACACGTTGAAGAACTACTTGCCGAGGCGAAAGTGAAACTGGAAGTTGTTGCTGATGCGTACGATGATCACAACAAGTTATGCTTTGGTTATTGATGGGGGTTATCTGTGGGTGGGTGCTGATTTTTAGGGTTTTAAGTGTTTGTAGGTGGAAGAACTATTTTAATTTCTGGTTTATAAGTATGTTATTTTAAGTTTTTAGGTATTTTATTTTCTGTTTTTAAGTAGATCGTGGGCGTACTGGTTAGCCCTTTTATCGGTTGTAATATCTTCTTTTGGCCTCTTTTTGCTACTATGATCAATCAACCTATTTTTTGCTACTATGGGTGTAATTTTATTTATTTAATTGAAAAATAAAATGAAAGAATAATTGAAAAAAAAGTTACGAAAATAATTAGAAAACGCTAATGAAAGAATCTGGAAAGAGAAAAATAGTCAATCAAATTATATCTTATCAAATTATATCACATATCACGCAATCTTAATTCCAATATTCTAAATTGTTACTATGAGTTATGCCTAACTTTTTATATAATTACAAAAAGAACAGAAGAAATTGGTACCAATGAGATATTTTATTACCATAAGATGAATGAATTTAACCATGAGTTATGCTAATTTAGACCAATCTTATGGTACCAAAATATTATTAACGAATATTCATTCTTTTATATTAGTTATTTTTTAGACCAATTTTAGGGTACAAAAATATTACTCCCTCCGTCCCACAACTGTTTGCACACTTACCTTATTTGTCCGTCCCACAATTGTTTGCACACCCATAAAAGGAAACTTATTCATAAACCTCACCCTCACAATATTCATATATTTACACAAAATGCCATTACTTTTACTCTCTTTCCAATCACCTTTTTACTTTATTCATATAACTTTACAAAATTACCCCTCAACACTCCACTCATTACACTTTTTTTTTAAAAAGTGTGCCCACTTTGTGGTGCAAACACTTCCGGGACGGAGGGAGTACTATTAATCATTAATAGTTAATAATTTTAGACCAATTTTAGAAAAATATTAATTAGAACAATGTTAGAAAAATATTAATTAGATTTAAAAAATGAAAATGAAAATTATTGTTATTTTTATTAAATAATATTGTTTTTTTAATTAAATAAACCCTAAATAATTTTGAATATTTGAATCGGTTGAATTTAATGTGGGCAATAATAACTTTTTTTGGAGATGCAACGCGTGGCCAACTTGGCGATTGTTGCGTACACAAGATGAACATAATGATGAAGACTTGGGATGTCAAGGTTGCAAATATAAATTCATTCATCCTAAACCCTTAAGGGTGCTGCTAAGATGTCAATATAAATACAGACCTAGCCATGTAAATTTACTCATCCTTATCCCTTGAATCCAATAAAAATCTTGAATGGCAAGAACACCTTTGAAATTGGGCGAATTTCAAGATTTTGTGCCTTCCTCCCCAAAAGGCATACTATCAATGTATGAATATACAAAGAAGCAAAGCGAAGAATTGAAGGACGAAGTGAGGATCTTCATGAAAAATTTGTTGGTTCACTGCACACCACACTTTTTGAGCGATGTGATCTTAGAAGATGATCATTTACATAAGATTTATGATTTCTTTGTTGAAGCACAAGGTCAGTGAAATTCCAGTCATTGTGCTTTCTGATTCAACCGTTCGAGACCAAGAACATTCGACAAGCGTTGGTGGTGGCGGTGACGACGATGGTGATATGGAAGAAAGTGTTGAAGGAGGTGGTGATGAGAACGATGCTTAGGGTTTGCAATTTAAGTTTATCTTATCCTTTTATTTTTTCAATGTTTTTAATTTAGGGATGTAATCTTCCCCCCCATTTTCCAATCGAAGTATATTGAAATTTTAGTTATTATCTTATATTTTGTACAATAAACAACTCAATTACCACCACTAACGGTAAGTAAACAACACAAATATACATTAATGAAACTAAATCACGTAAATTATCCCTTGATTAATCAAAATTTGTAGACTTGTAAAAATTAAATTCAAATTCAAACGAATTCACCCAATTAATCCTAATTTGTGAACGGTTTAATTCGATTAATGATTTTAGACCATTATTTGTCAAATTTTGGAGGATGAATTATAATTCCAATTTCCAAATCTTAATACTAATTTATATCAATTTTAATTGAACTCTACTTGTAAAAATACAAATTCAAAAGATGCACTTGTAAAAAAAACAAAATTTATGGACTTGTGAAAATTTCAATTCGAAAAGTGAGAAATCCAAATCCTAATAATCTAAATTAAAAGGGAAACACAATTAATGGAGTTGTCAAAATTAATACAAATTGGATGTGAAATCAAATTAAACCCTAAACCAATTCGAATGGAAATCCAAATCCTAACAAGAAGCCGAAATTGACGTATTCTTCACAAACCTTCCACATTTTCTCAATCTAAATCATCCCTACCCCTAATAAATCTCACACACAAAAATCATTCATACCCTATTAAAGGAAACTCAAATAAATTTTTAATAAATCTGTAGAAAACTCGAATTGAACATAAAGTCGAATACATCGATAAGGTAAAATGTTATTAGTTGTTACATTTGTGGAATATGAACACCAAAAAAATAAACTTGCAAAAACACCTACAATTCCAGAAACAAAACAAAAAAAAAAAAACAAAAGTAGAGGGAGAAGAAACAAAAAAGACCGATAATATTGTGAAACTTCATTTCCAATTCGTTTCGGATGATAACAACTTGAGGCCTCATTCGTATCATCTTCTTTCACATTTAGTCCAAGATTGGAATTTGAATCATCTCCATACGACTTATGCTGGAAATACGTCATGTATGCATTGATAGCCTCTTCTTCAATCCGAAAAGATCTGTACATGGATCATTTGAATACGAGGACATGTAGTTCACTCCAACTATCATAAATCCCTACCCGTACGCCTTTGAAGACTATGTAATATTTTTCAGCATTTTTTCTGGTTGTGCTAAACATTCTCGTATAAGATGATTTTTTTTTTCAAGGCAGAAGATGAAGTTCTTTTACGGCATGTTTGTTTTGAGATTTTGAGGATTTTGAAATTCGGATTTCAAAATCTAGTGGATTTCAAAATCCTAATGTTTTTTGTGTTTTGTGTTTGTTTTGTGATTTATGTAGGGTAGGATTTAACTTTATAATATAGGATTATAGGTTTTATAGGTGGTTTGTAGGTATTTATAGGGTTGACTTTTATAGGGTTTATAGGTATTTATAGGGTGGGATTTTGAAATCCTGAATCAAAATCCCAAAAGTGTAACGGGGGTGGAGTTTTGAAATTCCAAATCCGGATTTCCCATCCCAAAACAAACATGCCCTTAGTGTAGAAAGAAAGAAGAAGTAGAAGAACGAGTTGAGTTAAACGGTAACAAAGAAGAGATGACTTCGAATTTAATTAATATTGAAATTTGTTTCTTCTGTAATTATTGTTTATCTTGAAAAAATAAGAAGAGAGAGAGAAAGGTGTGTCAGATTTTAATTTTTTATTCGAAAATAATATTTCATCACTTTATTTACATTAAGGGGTTGTTTACTTTTGGTTTTAAAAACCAGGTTTTGGATTTCAAGATCCAAAACCCGTTTTACTTCGGGATTTAAAAACCAGTTTTCAAAATCCACTCAAAATCACCCTTATCAAACATATTGATTTGACATAAAGTTATATCTATATAATATTACTCCAATCATTATATTCTTTTTCAACAATAATATAATAATACTATAATAATACAATAATATAATACATTTAATCAACTAATCATTATAATCTCACCAAACAATAATATAATAATACAAACTCATTCAATCTTACAACTTGATTTGACATAAAGTTAAATCCTTCACTATTCCAAAACCCAAAAGAAACACCCATATTACTATTCATCGGGATTTCAAAAACCAAGATTTTAAAAATCTGGTTTTTAAAACCACCCAAAGCCCAAAAGAAACATCCCCTAAGGATATTTTAGTCATTTCAGCACAACTTAAAACAGAAATTGACTAAAATACCCTTTTCTGGATATCCAGAATCTGGATGTTTATCAGCACCCTTAATTAATTGTTATTATCTATAATTAAGGGCATAACATTATAACAGTAATTACGTAATTAATAAAACATTAATTAATTTTAAAAAAAAGATATCGATTTTGGATATTCCATAGCATTAAAAATCCATCTATTATTACACTATTTTAATTAATATGCGTGTCCATCTACCGGTGAAAATCATTATGAAACAGATGGAGTTCTAATTTAATTTATTTGCTCACGTGCATAATGTATTTGTCGCTTAAAATTTGCGTTGAAGTCAATTTTCAACTTTTGAACTTTCAAGTCATTTTTCTTTACTCAGTATTTTCTCGATTGTGATGCTTGACTGCATGAATATTCATTAATAGTGGACAAAAACGTTATACAAAATTCAACCAACAAATTTCCATATACCAATATAACTTTTCCACCCTCATTTTTTCATGGAACATACTGCATGTTTCTTCACCAAAAAAAAAAAAAAGGTTGGGAAAATTTGACAATTTCATGGTTCATGTGGCTGCCTGTGATATTTTAATATAGGAAAGCTTAAATAGATAAATGAAGGATTGAAGGGTATAATAGATTATTATTGAGTGCATTAATGTGAATAAAAATATTGTTTATGAGTAAAATTGAATGATATATTAAGTAATTAAGTGATGGTTGAAAAATAAAGATAAAATAACATTTTTTATAAAATAAAAAATATGGTAGACGGAATAATAATACAAATGAAAATAAAATTAATTGTTGAACGGAAAGAATATTAATTATTTTATACTAGGTAGGTTAATATGTTCATATACTATACTCCGAGAAATTACAAGGAGACAGTTCAATAATCTCAACTCTTAATTCGTATATAAAAAATTGAAAGAAAAAAAAAGTGAGACAAATCTAATTAGTTTATGCAGTTTCACTCCAACAATGATTTAAAATTAAAGCAATTCAAATATTAAAATATAGCCAAGTGTTAGTATACACCCACTCAATTACTATACACACTCCATTCATAATATAAAATTCTTAAAATATTAAATACATCCCAATTTTAAATCATTATACTATTGAGAAGAAAAAAATCAAAATCTACAAACTAAAAACAATCTCATGCACTCATGCTATTTTGGCGCCGTTTTAGACCATTTCCAGGATCAAACTTTAAAATGAAGATTTAAATTCTAAAATACACTTTTACAAATTCTATTTGAAAAGCTTCAACCATAAAACTCTATATCTTACTTTATTTGTTATTTTATTCATTTCCAATATACAGTATTACAATCATTTAATAATATATTTATCTTCATATTTAAATTAATTTATACAATTAAATATTCAATTAGTAAATTAAATTATAAATTAAATATTACAACAATAAAACTTCTCCATCTAGATTCAACATTTCACCATACTAGTTGTCCGTTTTAATATGTAATGTATTTCATATTTAATATATAATGTATATTTGTATTTTACGTTTTTTTTGTTGGTAATAACAATACACACAAAAATTATATTATAAATTAGTATAACAATATAATTGTAATTATATTAACAACTTATTAATATAGAATTGTAAATATTAATAAAATAATAGATATAAAATATAGAATTTTGAATAGTAAAATAATACTCTAGTCATTAACAAATTCAAAACTCTATTTCAAAAATTTAAAAGTGTTATGTTATTTTATAGAATCACACGATTCCGTTTCATGTAAAATAGAAATTTAAAGTTTCAATTTAAAATCTCACACTGAATTCATATATAAAATTACATATTAATCGAGTTTTATTTTTTTCAATACAATTTATTTTTATATATTTTAAAATAACTCACACACTAATTGCCTAACATAAAATAAAAAAACCCACCTGCTATTTTACCCGCAAATTTTCGCATAAGTGTTGCTCTATAAAATAACCCAATGACATAAAAAAAAAAAAAATCAAAATTTCACAAATTAAACCCCATAACCAAAATTGCCGAAAAAGAACGAATCAAAAATACATAAGGAGAATGAATCAAAAAACGTGAAGGCAGAACGATAATTGAGAGAAAAATATCAAAGAACACAAATAACAATTAGAGAACACATAATTGTTCAATAATCAATATCAATATTAGTTAAGCTGAGAGGACACGTATAATTTACAATGTTTATGTAATTAAAAATAAATTTAAATCCGAAAATTCTGAAATGGATTGTACTGTACATTTTAAATATCTAGAATACCAGTCAAAATAGACTCATATCAAAGATTGAGACGGGCTGCACACAAATTTTTATCATAATCAATAATAATAATAATAAAGAGTGATACAGAATGTGCCCCTAAACTCTCAATATAATTATATATGAGGCTACATACACAAAGGCCATGGGCCTATGGGCCATAATCCAAACAAGGATCTAATAAATATGGAATTAGTTTAATTAAGGAATTAACGAAACATAAATTAAACAACTAGAAAAATAATTTATTTTTGCATGTCGATCATATAGTTCCGAAGAAAAGTATTCATTAAAAAAATGTTATAAGTATAATTGTAAAAATAAATACAAGTCACAAAAAAATTGTTATAAATATAATTGCAAAACATATATGGAGGCACACTATCTGAAATAAGCCCAAACAAGAAACCGGGCCTATGCAAAACAAATAAGCCCAATGAAACGTAGCCCATAAAAACTAGGGTTTCTGTCTCTCTTACTAATCTCAAATCACAAAACCCAACCTACGCCTCTGATTCCACAAGAGAAGAACTCACTCCGTCAAAAATGGCGACATTCAAGGTATGGCCCTGTGATCTCTCTCTAATCGGCGTTGGAGGTTTGTATATTGGATTTGAAATGCAGATAATTGATCGATTTTTGTGTGTGGTTGTGTTTTCAGTTTCACCAGTACCAGGTGGTCGGAAGAGCTTTGCCGACGGAGACCGATGAGCACCCCAAGATCTACCGCATGAAGCTGTGGGCGACTAATGAGGTCCGCGCCAAGTCCAAGTTCTGGTAATAAACTCTCTTTCGTAGCTATTAATATGTTTAATTGGGTTTTCTGAGCAAGTTGTGTATATATATGTGAATGATAATTGGATTCATTGGTTGATGTTGAATACGTTATGGTGATTAGTTTTTAGATGTTTCAATACTTCAATTTCTGACTGGGAATTTAATATGTATTTGCAGTTCGTTTAAAAACATTTTGATGGCATTTTTTTATTGGAATGGCTTCTTGTGTGTATTTGATTCTATATAAATTAAAGCGTATGAAGATTGGGATTTAATGTGTGTATATTTTTTTTGTGTGAAGGTATTTTCTGAGGAAGCTTAAAAAAGTGAAGAAGAGCAATGGTCAGGTCCTTGCTATCAATGAGGTATATGATTAATTCCATACATTCTTCCATATCATCTCTTTTGTTGGAATAAATATCTACATTAATTTATTTAACATGTCCATCTTGTTTAATGCATTTAGATTTTAGAGTATTATAGGAGTATATGTTATACATATTCATTGTGAATTTCATTTGTTAAATTTTCATTTCGGACTTTGCTGCACTAATATGTTTTCTTGATGTATATGGCTGGTGTTATGTGATTCTTGTTTTCTAGTGATGTTGCTGTTTAGTATGTTCTTAGAAACCAAGTATGGACATCTACCTCAACGGGTTGATGGTTTTTAGTTTGCATAAATCTCCATCTACTTAATTAATCATTTGTTTCTTTACCAGTTTCAGTGTTATACTGGTCTGCATTTTGTTTGTAATTTTAAACAACATTGGTTGTTTCATTAGAACGCAATAGTTTGATTGTATTGTTTGTTTCATGAGAGACTATTAGTTGTTTTACTACGAAGTTATAGTTGAGAATTAGTTGCACGTTAAAACTGTTTTACGTAAGAGTTGCTTGGTTTCTTTTTTTAATGATGAATTTTTGTGAGGTCATCTTTATCATCCAGCTGATGCCAAATCATTGGACTCTCATTTTTTAAAATCTATTTTGCTTTGTTATGTATATTTCTTAAAACTGAGCCTTTTTTATTACGAGACTAGCAATCTGAGCCTTTCTTTTGATAATAGATTTTTGAGAAGAACCCCACAACAATTAAGAATTACGGAATCTGGTTGAGATACCAGAGTAGAACTGGATACCATAACATGTACAAGGAGTACCGTGACACCACCTTAAACGGCGGTGTTGAGCAAATGTACACTGAAATGGCCTCTCGTCACAGGGTCCGTCCCCATTGCATCCAGATTATCAAGACAGCCACTATCCCAGCTAAGCTTTGCAAGAGAGAGAGTACGAAGCAATTCCATGACTCTAAAATCAAGTTCCCCCTAGTCTTCAGAAAGGTAAGGCCCCCTACGAGGAAGCTCAAGACCACATACAAGGCATCAAGGCCCAACCTTTTCATGTAAGATGTTTTATCGTTTTTTGGAGGGCAGAAAAGAATTAGCAAGAAGTATCATCAGTTTTGCCGGACTCATACCATGCTCTGTTTGTTTACCTGGTGTATTAGACTTTTATTTTGGAGATTATTTTGACAATTATTTGAGGATTTTCATGGTATCTTGTTTTAATGATAATAGTTCTTTACCTTATTACTTATGCTCCTCGTCTCATTTGTTTTCGGGTCTTTCTCATGGTTGAGCTCTGATTGAGTTTGAAATCTTCTTAGTTGGCCCTTGGTGTTTTTTTGGGAGGGCTCGACTGACTTACACCTTTAGAATTGCTTCATGAAGTTGAGGTTTAGTTTGGAATATCAGATAATTACACCTTTAGAATTGCTCCATGAAGTTGAGGTTTAGTTTGGAATATCAGATATTTGAAAATTTTTATTTGGTAGTTGCAACTTTTTCAAATGATTTTGTATGAATGTTGGGAGTGAATAAAATCTAAAAGTAATTTCACATCCTTGCTAATTCAATCATTCATGTAACTGATGTAAGTAAAAAATATTAATACAAATTTAATAAATATCAAATTAGATGAAAAACATAAATCTAATTTAGAATTCAATCGTGTTACATTATAAACGATATTATTCTTAAATGGATTAATATCCAAGGTCCTGTTTTGCATGGGATGCGACTAATAATAATATTGAATTACACTTCAATTTCGATCGATTTCTAGTTTTTTCATTGAAATAACATTTCTATAATCCTAATCCTGTATAAAAATATATGAAGGAATAGATCATACTTTTTAATATTGCGGGTATTTTCAAATTCTAATTATTGCTCAGAAGTCAGAATCATGTTTTTAGTTGATAAATTCAAAACTGTTTAAAATTATTTTGAGCAAATATTTCCAATCTTTGAAATATTGGTCAAAAACACTTTATCAAAAGCTATTCATTTTAAGCAATTTAATAATTTTCTTGTAAAATAAAATCACAGGCAAACATCTTGAATCATGATTTATCAACACTTATTATTGCAAAGCAAATGACAGGAAGAGAAACATTGTAATAATTTATGAGCATGTTTGAGGAAGAAAGATGACATATTTAACTATTTTTCCCTAAATATGTATAGCTTCAAATTAAAGCAATGCCCATTGCAGTTGCATCATTATGCCACTGCAGTACAGTACAGTGGAATGAAAACCAAAACTGAAAATATGTAATCACATTTTTCAACAACTTATATTTTATGACTTGATACACTATTCTATTTCTATTAATATGCAGTTATATACTAATAGACCGCACAATTTTTGTAAAACTTTATTCTAACAACATTACACATACGTTCATCATCTAAAATAATATAATTATATTTATATAATATACTAAATTTATTCAAATATATATAAGTATGTATAAAATTATTTCACATTTTTCTTTTTCTTTTTCGCATTAGCATTTTTTAAACTGAAAAGTACTAATATGGTCCACGTACAAATTAATGTCTTTATTTATATGATACATTCTATTTTTTGGGTAATATTCGGCCATTAAAATGAGTCAAAATTGACACGGAGTACAAAAGTGCAAGAGTTTTTGTTTAATTTTTTTTAAAGTATATAAAAAATATTGAATAGAAAAGTTAAAACAAATGCACTAATTAAGATAATCCAAATCCCTCAGTCTAATCAAGAGTAATAGAGGCTATAATTATTAAGTAGCATGTAGATTAATCATATTCAACAAATTAATTATATATTTCACATGCAAAAAGGAAATTAAGACAATCAAAAGACACCTTCCATCATTGCAAGCTTAGAAAAATTAATACTAACATATACAGCAAAAAAGAGTATGTATGAATTGATCTATTCTAGACTCATCTTTCCTCACCAAAACACACAACATTTAAATTCACCTAAACCCTAAAACTCAAACTCATACTTCTTGATAGTATAATTATATAAGATGCCCCATTTTTGCATTTTATTTTTGGTACTAATTTCCCTTGTATTTCTTGTACATTTTTCAGAATCTTCATCCTATCAACAGCGAAACGCCATCGAAATCGAGCATCAAGTAAACTGCATTCTGATCATCGATCTCTAATAGCTAGTTTGTGAAATCTATTTTATGTTAATAATTAATTCACTGGTTTTTTATTTTATTTTTGCAGGAAAGAATATCTGATCAGAAGGTATTTGATATTGTTGTTCATGGAATTGTGTTATGGGCTTCAATGGGGTTGTTGATTCCTGTAGGAATTTTGACAATAAGAATGACGTCAAGTTGCAGAAATGATCATTTTCATCCTTCCAAACTCAAAATCTTGGTCTATCTTCATGCAGTTTTTCCGGTAATTTAATAAGGGATAAATTACTAATTTTTATTTTCCACTTTTAACTTTACCAAATTTTGAATTCAGTAATCACAACTTTTTCCGTATAATTTTAATCCCTTAATTTTGTACTCTTTTTTAAAATTTTGTCTCTCGACCGGCTGGTGCAAGTAATTCAACTAATCAAGAGTCTGAAATAATAATAAAATAAAATAAAGTTAAGGGACTAAAATCAAATAAAAAACTGTACTAGTTGATCGAGCAATGCAAAAAAAAAATAGTTAAGGATCAAAATCAAATCGAGAAGGTTTTGGTGATTAAATTCCAAATTTGGGTAAAGTTAGGGGGAAATCTATTAATCCCTTAAATTAATTAACTAGTAGTACTATATGATTGTGTTTCTTTATAATATATATTAATTATAAGACATTATGATGATGCCTGCCCCTTTTGATAGATAGTGGCATGGGATGAAGTCTAGCTATAATTTTTTTAGTACCATGAAAAAGGTGTAAGCACATGACTAGTATTGAATAATTTAAACTTATTTAAATATTTAAAACATTATGTTTAAGCTTATTTGAAAATCAAACTAGTTGAATATGAGTCAAGAATCAAGATTGAATAATTTAGTATTTCAACACTTGTTGTACTATATATTTGCTACTCCATGCATGGTCTCAATTTACTACAGTATTTGTTATAAAATGCTTCACACAAATTAGAAAACTTATATGCTATATTAAAAAATACTTTCTCCGTCCCAACGAAAGTTACTCCATTTTCCTTTCTCATTCATTCTAATAAAAGCTACACATTTTTTTTAAGAAAATACTCACTCTCACATTTCATTATATTCTTCTCTCTCAATCACATCACCTCTAATACATCTTATTTATTATATCATATTTCTTAACCTCCATGCTCAAAGCTACCGGGACAGAGGGAGTATATGAATAATTAATGTGAAATCTTTATCCTTTTATTTTACTTATATGATTAAATCATTACAAGGCAAAATTGAAATATAATAACATATAATTCCTCTAAATGTCAATTATTTTGATACTCAAATTCATCTTTAATATGACAAACAAAATGAGACAATGAAGTAACTAATTTGGGCACTAAAAATTATTATGAATTGTATATTCAATGTTTAGCATGCAGAGAGACCAAACTTCATCAACTAACAAGCAAACAAACCAAACATTTAATTCCAAATAACTGAGTACGTTACATATATGAACAATATTAGAATCATGTTTACGAATTAACCATCTCCACGTGCTTCTCCTTTAGGTAGATCTTCGTTAAGTCTCTTAATCTCCAATTTTTTACACGTAATACATGATTAATATTTTGGTTTTCAGGTTTTATTTCCAGTTTAATTATCAATTATTGTATATGTATGTATGGAATTATAATACACTATCTTGGTTATTTCGCATATTTATATTTAAATTAGAAATTTATTTTGTATGCATAAAAGGTGGTGTCTGTGGTACTTGTTACGATTGGAGCAGTTCAATCCATGAGAAAATTCGAGAATGCATTCAACAACACTCATCAAAGAATAGGGCTTGCACTCTATGGAGCCACATATATACAACTTCTCATTGGATTTAAAAGACCTAACAGGTATTATAATCATAAACAATTCTCATTTTAAATTAATCATGTTTATGCAAAAAAAACAATATTACATTTTAAAATTTTATGGAATGACACATGTTTTAAAAATTACACAATATTTTATGTAAAGTTGTTGGTAGAAAGTGTAAGAAATAGACAGAGAAACGAAATGTGAGTGACAACTTATAATGTATGTAAATGCAAGTATATGTTAATAAGTGTGGTTCACACATTGTTAAAAAAATGTAAATTTTTTAAAGAAACACCTTAAATGGTAAAATGTAAAACTTAGAAGGGACCGATGAAGTATATATATATATGGTACATGGGAAAAAAAAAAGAAAAAAAAAGGGTTTATTTGTTTCCCAGTAATAAAAAATGAACTATAATTTAAGTTATTCTTATCATATGTATGTAAAAAACATAATAGCTCTTAAACGTCCATCCTTAAAGAACTCTTGAATAATTATTTTTTGTATCACAACACCCTATTTCAATAAGATGCATCATTTTAAGATAAAATTTTAAAAATTAATATACATATGAAATGATATCAGTTACACAATGAGATAGTGTCATATAAATTTTTGTCTTTTATTCATTTTTTAATGTAAAATGACATTTTGCGATTATTGACATGCAGGGGATGTAGAGGAAGAAGTATATGGTATTTCATACATTGGATATTAGGTACAATTATATCCTTGGTGGGGATATTGAATATTTACATAGGAATACAAGCTTACCACAAAAGAAGTAAAAGAAACACAACCCTTTGGACCATAGTTTACACAGCTCAATTGTGTTTTATGGTTATTTTCTATCTTTTTCAAGAAAAATGGGATTACATGATAAGACAAGCTGGTATTACACCTAATTGTAATGATGATATTATTCCAAACCATTCCTTACCAATACCAATAGTTGAAGTGGAAAATGAGAAGAAGAAGAATGAGGAGGCATGTAGGAAGAGCAATGCACTTGGGACTTATTTTTTAACAACCAATGCTCTCAATAAACTATTCCAACTTACTTGAGAATTAATACTAGCTTCATTTAATTAATTGGCTACTTTTACTACTTTTTTCTTTTTATTTGGTATAATTTTATATTTTGTACTTTATATGGTGTTATATGTACCTGCACGTGTAAGATCTTAAAATTCAAAATCCGATTTTAAATTTAAAAATGAAAGTAATATAGGTGAATTTGAATTAATTGCAGACGCAACAATTTTGAAATCTTAAGAATTCAAAGCTAGTATATCACTTATCATCACTCTCTTTTTTTTTTAACTTCCAATAATATAATAATATAACAACAATTAATTTTTCTACTGATATGAGCTAACTCAAGCATGACTCATACCACTCTTGAATAGTCCCAAAATATGTATGAGAACCAGAACCAAACGATTCTGAGCATTCGAAATATGGCAGAATCACGAAACATATTTTTACTTCTTGGTCAATCTTTGGATACTCTAAAAAGACATCATAGCATCCTCTTGAAAAAATGGTTCATCCGTTTATAAGCGGAACCTGCAAAATAATGTAAAAAAGACTCAAAATTAAGAAGAAAACAATGTAAGGTAAATCTTTTGGTTCTTGCAATGGATGCATACCAATTTTTACCTTTATACGTACCGATATTCGAGTAGTGGGACTCAAACAACGCGTAACCTTTAACTCTCTCTAACAAAGCATATAAATGTTGAAGAGAAACATTATTTAAACTCAACACAATGCATAAGCAACTCGATGGAGATACTCACTGCTATTGAGTCTCGCTACATTTCCTGTTTGCAATGCACCAAAAATTGTTCAACCCAAAGCTTATAAAAAATATTGAATCACAGTTTAATCACTTTATTCTCCTCAACTTATATTGTCTATCATTCTCTAAATCAAAATCACCAAACTAAAGATGTTAAAACCAATACCAACTGAAAATCCATTCATACAACTTCATTTTATAATTTTACTAAAAAAAATAGAACTTCTATCATATAATTTTATTAAAAACATATATTTATAAGGAGGGCAAATTTTATGAGCCGGGGAGGACAAAATGACAACATTTTATAAAATTAGTAGAGAAAGACAAAAGCAACAGTCTTTGTAATGTAGACATATACAACCATTCAACATGTGTATATATAAAAAAGATGATATCCATGTAACAATTGCTTTTCCACTGCTCTCAACTATATGCAACTTACTGTTTACCTGGCCAATCCTGCAAACTCTCAAAAGACACTACAAAAAACCATCCATATGGAGAGGGTTTTGGCGAGGGTAAAGCCCTCGCTAAGCAATTTGGCGACAGCATAGGCGAGGGGCAGTCGCCGTCGCCTAATTGCTCCTCGCTAATTTATTGGCGAGGGTGCCCTCGCCAAATCCCGAGGGCAAATTGGCGAGGGCCAAACACACTCGCGAATTGGCGAGGGCCATACCCACTCGCGAATTGGCGAGGGCGCGTGCCGTCGCCAAATAGCGAGAGTGAATCCCGTCGCCCAGTCGCGAGAGTCATAACCCTCGCCAATTCCCGAGGGCAAATCCCGTCGCCTTTTTCCGAGCGCGACGCCCCTCGCCAATACGCTGGATTTTAAAAAAAAACAGACCTGGGTTTCGAACCCAGGTCTCTAAGGCCACTACACTTACCCCTCACCACCATGCCACCCTTTATTCAATTTTTTCGCACCTGGGCGCGCGCATGGGGTTCGAACTCGCGACCTCCGGGATTCTGAAGAGTTTATGCGCCCCCGTGTGCCAATTAGGCTAGGAGCTTTAGTCGTAATATTTCAAATGCATTATATATTTATCCCTTTTAATTTCTGTTTTTATTCTTTAACTCAATTAATTTAATAAATTACCAACTATATGTTATTCTTTTACAAACCCCTCGTTACTAAATTTAATAACTTACACTTATATATATATATATATATATATATATATATATTAATTAACTCAATTTATTTAACAAATCACTTCATTAATACTAAATTTAATAATTTATACTTATGTATATATTAACTCAAATTTATTCTTTTATTATTAATTAAGTCAATTAATTGAATAGATTACTAACTCAATTAATTTATATATTAGCTCAATACTTAATTAATTTAACAAAAGCCCTTCATTACTAAATTTAATTTAACAACTATATGCTGTTAACTCAATTCATTTATATATTAGATCAATACTTAATTATTAATCACACACAAGCAATATATATGAATTAAAACCATATAAAATAAAACATTGTCTCGTACGTTCACTTCAATTCAAGTACACAACATAACAAAAAAAAATCCCAAACAACTTCATCAATTTTTTAAAATCCAACAAGACAACATAACTTAAAATGTATCAATCATCGACCATCCTCAGCAGCGTCATCATCACCATCATCATCATCATCCCCGTTCCCGTTACCCGACCCCCTTCTGAACTGTCTCATCATTGATGCCATCTGTGATGCCATCTGAGCAGCAAACTCTTGACGTAAGCGCTCCTCCGTCTGAGTGACTGATTGCTGCAGTTCTTCATGTATGAGACGCTCTCTCTCTTCACTAGCCCTCCGCTCTTCCAAAAGAGCATTGTCGATGTCGGCCTGACTAAATCGTCCAAACGTCGTACCGGAAGATGTCTCACCAGGACCAGAAGTGACACGTCTGTTCTTTCCTAGTTGCCCAAGACCCTTCACGCGACCGTGAGATCTTCCAACTTTCTTCACGTACAACTCAGACATTTCCGGCAAGGGTGGGGTCTGGCTACTGGAACCATCATCTGAAGGATCATGATCAGATGACGGCTGGGTGAGATGTGACAATTCCTCTTGCACCTGATCCTATTTGTGCATTGATTAGTGTGAAAATTGCTTGAAATTCATGTGTTTATTTTACATAATTTTGAGGGTTTTGTTGCATTATTCACACTAAATTGACTAATTGCACTTGAAATGAGAAAGGTATGTGTTTTGCTATTTTTTAGGTAAATTGAACTTATTTGGAAGCAAAATACGTGCCTGGGAATTCATGAAGTCAAGAGGACAACTGCACCATTGGATGCGTCTCGAAAAACTGAGTGGAATGAAAAAAAGAATCAAGTCAATCGGAGGTCGGAAGCTCAAGATATGATCAAAACGATAAAGTGCGGAATTGTAGCAGAATCCACTCGGGCAGCCGAGTCAACCCACTCGGTTGACCGAGTGAAATCTGCTTCCAGGTCAGTTTCTGGACTTCCAACTCACTCGGTTGGCCGAGTCAAACCACTCGGTTGACCGAGTCAACTTGCTGATGCGCGAAAAATCGAGAATTTTAAAGGATTTCAAGGGCCTAAGTGCAAATCTCGTCTCAAGAATTCTTCCAAGCTATAAATAGCTCCCCAAATCAGATTATTTGGAGGCTTGGCCTCACTTTTTCACACACTCAAGCCCTAGTTTCACTCTTAGGTAGATTCCTAACATATTTTGCAAGTTTAATTCCATAGATTAGCTTCAAATTTAGTATTTAGGTTGGATTCTTGAAGATTTTGGCTACATTCACTTGTAATATTCTAGATTGTTGAAGAATCATCAAGGTGACTTCCACCCAAACTCTATTTTGTTATATTATTGATATTTTTATGTCTATTTCTAGTTCTCTTGTTATTTTAGCCATGGGTGTTTCATCAAACACCATGGGCTAAGCTTTTTATGCTTTGGGTGTTTGAAACCATGTGAATATTTAGTGTTTAAATTGTTTATGCTTTGATTATTGTTGATATTTGGATTGTTGCTTCTCTTATTGGGTTTTATTGGCGCTTTGAGTATTAGCTTCTATTAATCCATATTTTGAGACATGTTTAGCGTAGACGAGAGTTACATGAACATGTTTAAATTTATGGTGTGAGTTGTTGGTATACAAATGCGTTTATTATACTTTTAATTCGTCGAGAGAGAGTTAATTGTATTAGAACCCCATTAGGAGACATTAATTACTTGAATGGTTATTTTGGTAGTTGGTGAAGATTAGGAAGATGTCTTATTACCGGGTTTGGGAACACCTTAGACGTAAGGCTATAGTACCCGAAGGGAAACGATTTTCATCCTAGCATCTTGATGCTCTTAGCAAATCCAAATTGAAGCATAAAAACGGTATAAGCAATCCCACTCGATTTCACTAGGTAGAGAATACCCGAAGCATTCCCAACCATTGCACTTCTCCGAATTTAGATTCGTAGTTGTTTTTTACTTTAATTGTCATTTTCTCATTTTTCTTAGTTTAGTAGTTAATTTTACTTATTAGGATTGTGTTTAGTTTAATTTATTATCTTTAGATTATTTTTTAGCTTTAATTTTGCATTCAACTCCCTAAACCGTAGCTACATTAGTTATGACGACGTACAACTCTAGGGATCCATTGCACTAGCCCACCTCCCATGGTTCGATACTACTTGGTCGAAATACTTACATGTATATTACTACGATCCCTTATGCTTGAGGGGAAGTAGTTAGTCAAAAACATATAGTGACTAAAATTTCGTTCAAGTCAATGGCGCCGTTGCCGGGGAGGTGACATAGTGCTATTAGTGGGACTTAGAGTTAGTTGAGTACTAGTGTTAGCTACATTACTTGCTTTATTTTATTTTCTTTTTATTTTGAGAAATTTGATACTTTGGTTCTTTGTAGGTGTGCACTTCATTGAGATGGATGGATATAATCAATACCCATTGAATCATTGCTATGATCAACATGGTATGATTTATCCTCCACAACACCCATATCACCCATATCCATATCCTCTCCCACCACCTCAAGAGGTGTATCGTCCACCTCCTCCTCCACTTATGGAAGAGCTTCATCAAGTACATTATCAAGAGTGGGAAAGCAATGAGTTTTGGCCACAGGGTAGGACTACTATCGAAAAGCTCTTCATTGCACACATGAAGGAGAGAATGGATGCAAAAATATATCCACTTGAAGACATGAGCATGGGAATGAGCTTAATGGTGATTGAAGATGATAAAGAGGAATGTCCTTTGATGGACACGAGCAACAAAGAACAAGAAGATCAAAAAGCATCTCAAGATGAGTTGGAGAGCGAAATGAGCATTTCTAAACCTTTAAACTCTTCAATTTACACTTTACTTGATATTGATGCTTCTATTGATTTCATTTTACCTCTCGATCACTTTGATCCAAAGAAAGAAATTGAGAAGTGCTTGGGCATTCTTGAGAAAAATGGAGAGCAATGGAAAAAGAGGATGGAGGAAGAGCAAGAAGAACGGTCATTGAGAGAAATATGCAAGAAAGATGCAAGGGATTGGTCTTCCATTCATGAGAGCCTCCATGATTTTGAAGCTCAAAAGTTGAAATACAATGGGAAGGAGGATCGATATCCATGGCCTTTTCGATGAGCCCATTAATTTCCGTCCGGCTTGAAGACGTTAAACTTAGCGCTAAATGGGAGGCAACCCATTCTTTATTGCTTTCTTTTATTTTTAGATTTGTAGCTTGTTTGATCTTTTGTTTAGTTTTTGTTTTGTAGGTTGAGTGTTGTGTTGGTGGTCAAGGATGAGAGATATGCATGGTGGAGCTCAAGGGTAGTGGTACTTTGGTGCTAAAGGTTCAAGGGACAAATTCTAAGGTAACACACTCATTCCCAAACTTTGCATTCAACTAGAGTTTCATTTAAGTTTGGGGGGGTTTCATGTGTTTCCTTCATTTATATTGCACCGTTGTTCCTAGTTTTGGTGATTGATTATCTTGTGGATTGTTGGTATTTGAGGCGTAATTGATGGTGATTGTTAGTTTTTGAGATTTGGTTGAGCTTGTTGGTATTGATTGATGCTTGCTTGTTCACTTGATTTTGTGAAAATTTGTGCTTGGTTTGGTGCTTTTGATTCATGATTAGACAAGCCCGTGAGCTTTAGAGCCTTAGACTTTCATATATTATGGTCTATTTTCCTTCATGTGAGTATCATTCATGCTTGTGTGCTCTAGAACTTGCCAATTGTCTTGTTTGAGGCTACTATTTGTGTGAAATCTTTGGAAGTGATATAAGGTCATCTTTGTTTTGAATAGTCACTTGACCAAATTTTTCCATACCAAATGAAATGTTTCCGTAGTTAGCCACTTTGAGCCTATTGACCTATATTTTTTGGCAACCTACAAATTTAGCCTATTTGTCTATCTTTTGTGAGCCTAAATTTTCCTATAAACTAGTGGAGCTTGAATATTGACAAATGTGGTTGAATTGAGGTGAAATGTGAATTTGGTGGATTTGTTTGGTTGAAAAGTGAAAAGAAAAAAAAAAAGAGAAAAAAGATGAATTGTGAGTTGTGCAAAAAAAAAAAAAAAGGATTGAGTTGATGAGAAAAGAAAAATTGAAAAAGAAAACTCTCTTGTGCACAAAAATTTGGTAGAGCTTCAAGTCAAAAGTGTTGGTTGGTTGGTGGTGAAGAATGTGCTTAAAAAGAAAAGAAGTAAGTAAATTATGTGAGATAGAGAACTTTGAGTTGCAACTTGATCAATTGCAACTTTCCTTCTTGCTCCATTAGTTTATGAGTCACTTTATCCAAATCTTCCCTACCTTAACCAAAGAGCCTACATTACAACCAAATGTGAAGTCCTTATTGATTCATTGATTGAACACTTTCATGTGGTGGAGAACTTAGACATTTGGCAAGCATATGGTGGTGCACTTGTGTGATTTGATTTTGAGAGCATACATTTCCTTAATATACACTTTGAGTGATGAGAGATACACTTACTTGTGAGGAAATTGTGAATTGAGCACTTAATCTTGCATTGATTTGAGCATAACTTGTGAACTTGTTTGTGGATTTTTGTACCTCTTGGCTTGACTAGATTGAGGAAAGTTGACAATCACTCATTCAATTTTGATTGAATTTCTTCGCAATCCTCCCACTTGTTCTATATTTCTTTCGTTGCTCGGGGACGAGCAACACTTTAAGTTTGGGGGGGTTGATTAGTGTGAAAATTGCTTGAAATTCATGTGTTTATTTTACATAATTTTGAGGGTTTTGTTGCATTATTCACACTAAATTGACTAATTGCACTTGAAATGAGAAAGGTATGTGTTTTGCTATTTTTTAGGTAAATTGAACTTATTTGGAAGCAAAATACGTGTCTGGGAATTCATGAAGTCAAGAGGACAACTGCACCATTGGATGCGTCTCGAAAAACTGAGTGGAATGAAAAAAAGAATCAAGTCAATCGGAGGTCGGAAGCTCAAGATATGATCAAAACGATAAAGTGCGGAATTGTAGCAGAATCCACTCGGGCAGCCGAGTCAACCCACTCGGTTGACCGAGTGAAATCTGCTTCCAGGTCAGTTTCTGGACTTCCAACTCACTCGGTTGGCCGAGTCAAACCACTCGGTTGACCGAGTCAACTTGCTGATGCGCGAAAAATCGAGAATTTTAAAGGATTTCAAGGGCCTAAGTGCAAATCTCGTCTCAAGAATTCTTCCAAGCTATAAATAGCTCCCCAAATCAGATTATTTGGAGGCTTGGCCTCACTTTTTCACACACTCAAGCCCTAGTTTCACTCTTAGGTAGATTCCTAACATATTTTGCAAGTTTAATTCCATAGATTAGCTTCAAATTTAGTATTTAGGTTGGATTCTTGAAGATTTTGGCTACATTCACTTGTAATATTCTAGATTGTTGAAGAATCATCAAGGTGACTTCCACCCAAACTCTATTTTGTTATATTATTGATATTTTTATGTCTATTTCTAGTTCTCTTGTTATTTTAGCCATGGGTGTTTCATCAAACACCATGGGCTAAGCTTTTTATGCTTTGGGTGTTTGAAACCATGTGAATATTTAGTGTTTAAATTGTTTATGCTTTGATTATTGTTGATATTTGGATTGTTGCTTCTCTTATTGGGTTTTATTGGCGCTTTGAGTATTAGCTTCTATTAATCCATATTTTGAGACATGTTTAGCGTAGACGAGAGTTACATGAACATGTTTAAATTTATGGTGTGAGTTGTTGGTATACAAATGCGTTTATTATACTTTTAATTCGTCGAGAGAGAGTTAATTGTATTAGAACCCCATTAGGAGACATTAATTACTTGAATGGTTATTTTGGTAGTTGGTGAAGATTAAGAAGATTTCTTATTACCGGGTTTGGGAACACCTTAGACGTAAGGCTATAGTACCCGAAGGGAAACGATTTTCATCCTAGCATCTTGATGCTCTTAGCAAATCCAAATTGAAGCATAAAAACGGTATAAGCAATCCCACTCGATTTCACTAGGTAGAGAATACCCGAAGCATTCCCAACCATTGCACTTCTCCGAATTTAGATTCGTAGTTGTTTTTTACTTTAATTGTCATTTTCTCATTTTTCTTAGTTTAGTAGTTAATTTTACTTATTAGGATTGTGTTTAGTTTAATTTATTATCTTTAGATTATTTTTTAGCTTTAATTTTGCATTCAACTCCCTAAACCGTAGCTACATTAGTTATGACGACGTACAACTCTAGGGATCCATTGCACTAGCCCACCTCCCATGGTTCGATACTACTTGGTCGAAATACTTACATGTATATTACTACGATCCCTTATGCTTGAGGGGAAGTAGTTAGTCAAAAACATATAGTGACTAAAATTTCGTTCAAGTCATGCATCTGTAAAATTTGGTTAATATACATGTCAATACAATTAAATATTATATTTAATATAATATATGTATACACTTACCAGAATATCACCTATATGCCCGTATGTGTACGTTCCGTTATTGTAACGGTGGTAATATTCGATAATCTCCCAGTCGTAAGCTGGTCGTCCCGTCCTCTCCTCCTATATTTTGAAGAACATAAAATTAAATTAATTAAAATGAACTCAAATTAATTACTTATATAATTGAACATAAATACTTACAATCCGTCTGGCCACCTCGGCTGCCCCACGAGATCCCCCTTTATGTCTAGCAAAACCGGTACCCGGGCCTCCAGGCTCTGATAGACGGTTCTTCCGACACTACTCACTCTTCTTAATTGTGTCCGGATCATTCCAGTGGCGAACCAAGTGCTCCCAGACATCGTTGTCCCAATTCGGCTTCTTCTTCTCATGCTCCCACAATCCCTTGTAGTGGTTCAACATGTCACTGTATCGATTTGTTGCTCTCTCAAGAAAGAGCTTGTACACTAATGCAGTGTCAGTAGTCTCTGGATCCCACGTAACCTCATTCTGCCAAAAAAAATTTATTAATTATAACAAGATGTGAATGAATAGATATGTTACACATCATTAAATTATACCTGGAATGTATCCCACCACCGTTGAAGTACACCTGGGGATACCAAGCCGAATGTGTGTGCGCCAACCTCCATATTCCGGTACATGATATGTCTGATGGTGGTCGAGATTAAACCCGAAGGCATCAACCTGTTGTTACACATAATTAATTTGAAAATGAATAATTATGTATTTCATTATAATGAAAATTATAAGATATGTAATACTTACGATTTACGATAGATCGTAAGACGAATACGACTATCGTGTGCGTCTGTCGACTGGCTGGCCGCTGTCTCGACAGACGCACGTCCGACTGGGTCGGGTATCGGTGGATCCTCCTGCGCTGGATACATGTGGGGCATTTGGGGGACCTGTGTGTAGTACGGATAGGGGGTCGATCCCTGCATCTGGGGCATCTGGACGATCCCAGTCATATCTGGCAAATAGAAACCCGGATGATGTGGTATATGTACAGGCGGCGTCTCACCTCTACCTCTACCTCTACCTCTACCACCCGAATCCTGCTCAGTACCAGAACCCTGACCACCAGAACCCTGACTACCAGAACCATGTCCACCAGAACGCTGTCCATGACCCCCATATCCACTCATCTGTAAAAATAAATATTAAAATACAACAATTAATAAATTAACATTCTTGATATAATAACATCTATGAACACTCAAACTGAATCATAAACATGCATTAAGAACACTGAAACCGAGTCATAATCAACATTCTTTATATAATATAACATATACATGAACACTCTAGTAATATTCTTCTTCATCATCTTCTTCATCTTCATCCTCATCTTCTTGTTCTTGTTCTTCTTCTTCTTCTTCTTCTGGTTCTTCGTCTCCGGCTACGTCCATCAATGTACCGGTGGTATCAGTTAATATAACAGGATCATCATCTACTTGCACAATCATTTGATGTTCTATGCTTTCCTCTTGGAACGCGGGAACATCTGCTTCATCGTCAGTAGTGGATGACTGTTGTGCGTCCAAGAAGGATCTCGGCTTGATTTTGCATACAGTTATCCAATCAGTACGGGGCCCAGGGTACGAACAATAGTAGACTTGGGTGGCTTGACTTGCTAGTACGAATGGATCGTACCGACCGTATCGTCGCCTTTGATGAATATCCACAAGCTTGTAGTTAGGATCAATTTTTGTACCACTGGCTGAGTTATCAAACCACTGACACTTGAACAAAACCACTTTCTTCTCGTGGTACCCCTGGTAGTCCAATTCGACTACTTCCTCGAGATTCCCGTAGAAATCCTCTTCATCTGCATCATAGTTTTTTCCCTTGATACAAACCCCACTGTTTGATGTTGCTCTAGATGCACCATAAGCCATAGTGTGAAATTTGTACCCGTTCACGTAATACCCTGAGTACGTAAGAACGTGACCAGACGGACCTGCAGAAAGATCGGAAATAAACTTGTTCTCCACGGGATTTATCTTCACCTATATAAGTCGACTCTATGTGAGATTTACGTTATTGCTATTAAATATATATATTTGTATAAAATATGACTTACAATTTCTTCAAACCACGAAGCAAATTCATTTTGTAGCCTATTGTCCGATGCAGCAGCCGAGAGATTTGGTTCAACAACTTGAAGTTGATGCATGAATAGCCTACATACGTATTTTGATTAATAAGACATCTCAAAACTAACCAATATATATTTATACTCTGGCCAGTGTCACTTACTGAACATACGGCTGCACCTCATCACAATTCAACAACACGTACGTATGAGCAACTTTTTTCTCCTCATCCAAAATCCATCTCTTCTTTGGTTTCCCAAATCGCTTGCCAGGCGCCTTAAATATGGAAAATGTACCATCCACATACTGTTGTACATCTCCACTACCATCGTAATTACGAGGTAAATTGTGTATCCTCGTCGTAACATGATCCTCAAAGTAATGAGAACAAAACATTGACGCCTCTCTAGTTAAATATGCATTTGCAATCGAAGCTTCAACATGTGCTTTGTTACCCACACTCAGTTTCAAGGTGCGAAGATACCTATAATTAGAATTCAAGGATCGTGATTAAGATAATATAAAAAACATTGAATATGACCATTATATCTTAAAATTCCTTAAAATACCTCTCGAATGGATACATCCATCTGTATTGAACTGGACCAGTAACTTTTGCTTCATATGCAAGGTGCACAGGTAGATGTTCCATGGAGTTGAAGAAGCTGGGTGGAAAGATACGTTCCAACTTGCACAATATTACTGGGATATCCGTTTCCAACCGAGTCATGTTGTCAACTGTTATGGTCGTAGAAGTTAAGTCCTTAAAAAAGAGACTAAGCTCAATGATTGCTTTCCACACATCAGTCTGCAGAATATTACGAAAAGCAATCGGTAGTAGTCTCTGCATAAACACGTGACAATCATGACTCTTCATTCCATACAATTTCAACTTCGTCCAGTCAATACATCGAGACATGTTAGACACATAATCATCGGGAAACTTCAACCCATTTATCCACTTACAGATAACATCTTTTTCTTTCTTATCAAGCGCATAACAAGCCTTGGGATACTTATTTGTACGTGGACATTTCTTGAGAGAGGGACGACGACAATATTCATTCAACTCATCTCTTGATTTTGATGTGTCCTTTGTTTTCCCCTCCACATTCATCACTGTGTTGAACACGTTATCGAACACATTTTTCTCAATGTGCATCACGTCCAAATTGTGTCGAACTAACAAAGTACTCCAATAAGGCAAATCCCAAAAAATGCTTTTTTTCTTCCACCCTCCGTCAATTTTTTTGTTGTGTGCCTCAGCACCTTCCTCTGTAACCTTTCTAAGTCCCAAATGATCAATTTCGTATAGGAGACTCGCACCTGTTCGGATAGGCGGCGGATCATCTGTGACTGCTACTCCAGCCCTGAATGTCGTCTTGTTCTTTCGCCATGTATGATTAGGTGGTAAGAACTTTCGGTGGTTATCGAACCACGATTGCTTTCGACTGAGCCTCAAAGTGAATGCATCGGTGTACTCCCCACAATATGGACAAGCAAGCTTTCCAGCTGTACTCCAACCAGACAACATTGAGTACGCTGGAAAGTCGCTAATGGTCCAAATCAGTGCAGCTCTCATAATAAAGTTTTGCTTCCTAGAGACGTCGTACGTTTGCACCCCATTTTCCCATAAAAATTTCAAATCAGCTATCAGAGGTTGTAAAAATACATCAAGCTTGTCCTTCAGACTTTTTGGCCCGGGCACAAGAATCGAAAGAAACATGAATTGATCTTTCATGCATAACCACGGGGGTAGATTGTACGGAGTAAGAATAACTGGCCATGACGAATATTGCTTCCCCGTCATTCCAAACGGTGCAAAACCGTCTGTGCTCAAGCCCAACCTAACATTCCTAATTTCAGCTGCAAAATCAGGATACGAACGGTCCAAATGCTTCCAAGCCAACGAGTCTGCAGGGTGACGCATAACACCAGAGTCATCAGAACTGCACGAGGCATGACATGTCATATCCTTCGCAGTGGCCTTGGACATGTACAATCTTTGCAAACGAGGAATTATGGGAAAGTAGAACATTTCCTTAACCGGACGTTTCTTTTTCAACCGACCATCTGCATCAACCCTACTCGGCTTATACCGTGGTCCACCACAAATCTTACAGAACTCTAGTTCGCTGTCTGCACCCCAAAATAACATGCAGTTCTGTGCACAACAATGAATCCTTTCTACCGGAAGACCCATCCCACTCATCAAGTGTTTGGTATCGTTAAATTTCTTGGGAACCTTATTTTCTGAAGGACAAATCTCACGAATCAACTCAACGACTTGATTGTATCCCCTTTCAGACAATCTGTTTTCGGTTTTAATATTCAACAATCTGGAATTGAACGACAACTGCGAATGAGATTCACAACCGGGATACAAGTCTTGGTCCGCTGCACGAAGCATGTCGTAGAACTGTGACACATTCTCATTAGGGGGTTCTTCATTATGTGCCTCCTCTTCCGCGTTGATTCCAAAATCAATGTTTGGGTTACCCATTAATTCTTCTACCATAGTGTGGTACAAGCTAGGTCCCATAGGGTCAACTTCATTTGAAGTTGACGCAAATTCACTAGTGTTTTGAAATGGACGTGGACCCCAACTCTCTTCACCGTGATAAATCCAATTATAATAATTTCGTGTAAACCCATTTCGATATAAATGAGACTTCACTTCATTAGGATCTATATAAGTATCATTTCGACATCTAGCTTTCGAGCAAGGACACCTAATTTTCCCTTCCCAAATCGAATTCGGATTACTAGTGGCAGCTTCAATAAATCCATTTACACCACTAATAAATTCGGGGCTCATAATCCCATTGACCAATCTTGGCCTATACATCCAACTACGACTTGAATAATTCATGTTAATCGATCTGTTTCAAATGTAAATATATATAGTTTATATATATATTTTTAAAAATTTCGGCAGAGTTTCATCTAAATCTATCGTATCACCAAATATTTAGGTTCCTAGTGCATCCATTTCCGACTCGAGTAAAATTACTCAAGTCGGAACGCACAATCTACAACAAACAAACAACTCATCCCGGCCTCCAACATCGATTTAATTTCACTTATTTCCAACAATTAATTATAAAATTAATTCTCCCAATTAATACATTCATGCATAACAATTAACACACCGTACCAATTAATAATTAACACATATATATACATGCATATATAAAACATATATAACAATAATTATATTAACACATTAATTCATAACAATTAACAATTTTTATAACTTTCATCAATTAACAATATTCTTAATTAATCCTAATAAACATTATACATATTTTTCTAACATAATTACAATCCTAACATTACACAACAAAACTATATACATGCATATATATATATATACATATATAATATAATACAAACATATATATATATACAACTTTTAATTTAATCAATAAAAACGCATAAATTTACCGTAGAAATGAACCCCTCGAAGTGTAGAACAGAAATATCCAAAAATTAGTCTCGATCGGTAGCTCCGGCAGCGGCGGTGGCGCGGTGGAAGGAAGCTCCGCGACTGTTTTCTTTTTTTGGGGGTGAAGGAGGTTGTACGAATTTGGGGAAGAAGGAGAGGGTTTTAATTGGGAAATAGGCGAGGGCAATTACGAGGGCCCCACCCCCCTCGCCAATTAGCGAGTGGGGAACCGTCGCCATTTTCCGAGGGCCACAATGCACTCGCCAATGAGCGAGTGCACAACACGCCGTCGCCAAATCCCTCGCCAATTGGCGAGGGCATATTTTTCCACTCGCTAAATAGCGAGTGTGATTCCGCCCCTCGCCAAATCCCTCGTTATTTATTCCCCTCTTTAAATCCCTCGCCAAATAGCAAGGGTGAAATACCCCTCGCCAATTCCCCTCGTTATTTGAGCAATATTTTGTAGTGAGACATCTTTGCATCCTCTCGAAAAAAATGACTCCTATTTTATAAGCAACCTTCATCAGCTTTCTCACGTGATAGTCAACCATTTATTTAACCTTAGGCATGACCACCTCTTCTGTATTGGCTTTCTTCACAATCACGACCTATCGTTGAAGCCCGAAGGCTCACATTATATGTCGTATTCTCTAGCCGCAACTCCTGTTAAAATCCATTATGTGTTTATGTGAGATACATTTAAATATGATTATTGTTTATCAAAATCTGTAACTCACAAATCTAGTCAAACATTAACTAAAAATAGTACAATACCAAGAAATAGAAATTTATATAATTCTACAATAATCAAAATTAAAATTGAAGCCACAAATCTGCCATTGAAATTGATAACAAAATATGCGTGACAATGGAGTTGGTTCACGGTTAAATTTCAGATACGGTGTAATTTTTTTATAAGGACTGGTGTATGAATCCTGCTGCATGTTTTGGCTTTTAGCATTTCCACATAAAGGTAGGTAGGCACCTCCTTTGTATTCCGGCAAGTGTACTGTCCCATTACTTGTACCCAAAACATTAATAAAGTTCATTTTGACCGGGAAAAAAAAAATACTACAAACAATTTTAAGGTTCAGATTACTTCTATTGTAAACATTTCAGTCTCAAGTACACATTCATTTTAATTTTAAGGTTCAGATTACTTACAAATTCCACAAATACACATTCATTTTATTACTTGTATATATTTGTATATCTAATGAGGTTTATGTATATGTTTCTATATTCAAGAACATACATGTCATTCTTTTGATCAACTTGAACTCGGTTTGAAAGAGAAAGTTTACCCAGCCTACAGTCCTACGCCTAGCTAGAAAAAATGTCAGAAATGAGAAGATAGAAGATGGCACATTTATTAGGAGCATTTTAAAAACTTACATGATGATAATATAATACCTTCTGTGTTAATTTTTCAGAAATGAAGATTTTACAGCTTAAATCGGCAATGATCATGGAGGTTATTTTATATTATTCACAAACAGAACCACTTAACCTATTCTAAAACTCCCTAAATTAAAGACCATCCTCCTTGAATCTAATTCTAATATGCCCATCAGAGAGTGAAAACAATTTTTTAAAAAAAGCATCTTGTTAGTTGGAAATACTACCTCAGGATGATATTGCAATCCATAAAACCTCTTGTGTGGATAACTCTAACTCGGGTTCAAGTCGGTGATCGATTTTAAGAAGCAGATGATTACCCTCGAATTCATATCAAATCTGTTGAAAATACCATCAAAATCACAGATCTTAATAGATAACCAACCCATCAACATTAATTTAAACAACTAAACATAAATATGATTCACCTTCATCTACTACTACAACATTTTAAACTATACGTCTGCAATTTGCATTCGAATTGCTGAGAAATTAACATGAAAAGTCCTTCAACAATCACCGCGACAAACTCCTAGGAATTCCAAAAGCAAGCATTATCTGCAGGACAAATCAATTTAATATTAGAAATCTAGGCAACGGTTTGTGAACAACTCTGCCTCTGTCAATTTCGATAATAAATAGAAAAATTGTGGTCGGAATAAAAACCGTTCGAAATTGAAAACAACAGCCGAGATTGGTGCTCAATGGAAAATTAGGGGATCCGAAACAATGCAATCAACAATTTTGTAAGACACTTCACTGAATTTTAAATTTATTTTAGATCCTTGACAATCAATCAATAAAAAAAAGCTTGAAACTCAGAGGATTTAAGAGTTTTAATAAATTTACCTTCATTCTCCAAAGTTTTAGAGCACTGGGATGCAAGGGAGAGCGATGAGGGACTACTGCATTACAGCGGTGAGGAGACCGGGTTCAAAGTGAGAAGCAGATGATATGCTAATGCACCAAAATCGACCATTTCAGTACAAAAACGTATCTTTTTTCTCTATTTATAAACTGGGAGAGTGATGAAGGACAACACGCTGATCTCCCGGAGAAGCTATACATACATATATACATGACTAACGAAATCAAAGAATTTGTGCGTATACATTAATTATTATACATTATATCTTTCGACTAATCTATTACACTAGTATTAAACAATTGCTTTTGATTCTGCAAGTGGGTATCTCATTGAATCAAACAATAAACATGCATGGGAGGTGTCATTTGCCGGACCACATTGATTATTTGTAGTATATAGTTATTAGTATCTGATTTGGTGATAAAACGATGAATTATGCTCTGGGAGATCCATTGATAATATTTCCTCCACTCTTTTATAGTATAAAATTCATTTTCACAATTTTTTAAAAATATTAATTTGTTTATAAATAAAATAGATGTGAAAAATAAAAAATGAATGATATATTAGTGTATTAGAAGAATAAATATTTGTATTTATAATAATATGCATATTAAATTTGAACATACAAAAAATAAATACTTACCTACAAAATTTAAACGAAAGTTTTATACACAAAATAATAATTCAGGATTTCAAATTGTATATTTCTTAGTCTCGAACTTACACTCAAAATTGACAAACATGCAAAATAAAAAAAATTATAGGAGTAATAATTGAGCCAAATATAGACTATATATAAGAATAAAAAGGAAAAAAAAAATACTTAGAGCCTTGTTCACAAGTCGAACTAGAGGCCGGAGCGACATTAAAATCTTGCTCGGGAAAATTCTCATTAGAAATAAAACCTGGGTCAAGGGAAAAAGATACACCTCTCTAGACCAAATAAAAAAAGTACGATAATAAACCGTAAACAAAGCCAGAGATTGAACCGCCACAAAAATCATGGCGAATCAAAGGCTTCACCCCATCGTCCTGCATACGAGTCAACAAGGCACATTTTATTGGCAAAGGGCGACGAAGAATCAACTCTGTACGCCTCCAAAGCGATAACGTTAAACTCGTCGATGACATCTTCTAGTATTTGCCCAGACGAACGGGTGGTTCCGTTCAAGATAGAGCAGGGCGGTGTGTCAGTATCCGGTGATTGACGTTGTGATACACCCACACCAGTCAAACAAGGGCATCGGGTTTCGTCGTAGAGCAGGGGATAATCGCAAGATCTAGGGCATCTTTGATAGGCAGCAACCACAAGTTTCTGGGCATTGTTTGAGGACTCATCCATGCAGTGTTGAGAGGTAATTTCATAATCTTTTATGTATATAAAAGGAAGAACAACACTGATAAATATTTTACATAAGAAATGTGTGTAAGTAAAGCAATATTTAAAAATTCGCGGGTCGAACGCCCAAATTCGTGCGTCACAAGCAGGTGTTTCCTAATATGCTTTACTACAAGTAAAAAATAAGTTACTATAATGCCAAAATTTGTTACTATAAGGGCAAATTATGCTACTGTAAAGACAATAACACAATCTTAATTATTAGGCGAATTCGTAGGCAGCAAGACCAAAATATTCTGTTTTTAAAATATGTAAATTCGTTCGACATTTCTAAAAAAAAAAAATTGTGCAAATTAATATAGAAGAAATACTCCCTTCATTCAAATTTATTATGTCCATTTTTTAGTACAGATTTCAATGCATATTGATTAATTTATGTATAAAATAGATAGTTTGAGGTATGATGAATATTGTGAGGTCTACTAATAAATAAGGTGATGTTGAATGGAGAAGATAAAACACAATGACAAAATAAAATTAGACAATAGAAAAAATGGGGAATAATAAAATTGTACGACTGGTCCGTAATAAGAGTTCTTGTAGAAACCTAAGGGCATGTTTGTTTTGGAACTCACACGTTCGGACGTGGATGTAAGTCCCCCGTCTTATTTTAGTTCGAGATTTAACATTCGAATTTCACAATCTAACTACATACATTCCTAAAAATATATACATATCCTACTATTATAATAATACAATATCACTCACTATTACATCATTGATTTAACACATTTTACATTGTTCAAAATTTCAAAAAAAAACACAAACTATCACTATTTGTCAAAAAAATTCATCCATAATTTCCCTATCCAAATTTTCGGCTATCCTATCTGATCCCAAAACAAACATGCCCTTGCCCTAGATGATTTAATTTAAAAAGCTTATCACTTAAAATAGTTAGTGTGGGTCCCCTTCCTTCCACAAATCAACCATGGCGTTTATGCCTTTCATTGCAATTTCAAACCGCACTCTCTACTTGACCTTTCGCTGACTCTACACTACAATGGCGTCCGACGGAGACCACCACCACCATGGCCACGACGACCACCACCATCACTCCCATGAGTATGATCTATGCGTACATCAATTTATTTTTTTTAAAAAATCCTCAATTTCTTGCGCTTCAGTTCGATCCTTTTGCGGCTAGAACATGATGTTAATTTCTGGAAACGCAACAGGGAATCGTGGACTGGTCCAGATGGGAAGGTGTACCATAGCCACGATGGACTGGCGCCGCACTCACACGAGCCCATTGAATCCCCTGGCTACTTCACCAGAAGAGCGCCGCCGCTTGTAAATCGCGATTTCAATGAAAGAGCATTTACCGTCGGTATCGGCGGCCCCGTCGGCACTGGGTACTTTTCTCAATTCATCCTTTTACATTAATTTGTTTAAATCTTTGTTAATTCTTTGTAATTGTGTAGAAAAACGGCATTGATGTTAGCTTTGTGTGAATTTCTGAGGGACCACTACAGTCTTGCAGCTGTATGTATCTACTTCTTATACTTTATTCCTCCATTTTTCCTTATTAATTAGTATGTGGTTTGTTTTGAGTTTTGCATCTCTGTTTTTTGTTATTGTGTAAATTACAAGCAGAATTTTTTATGATTTATAATTAAGTTAGCAAAATTACTTTTGTCAAGAGATGTTGGTGTGATATATTTTCACAATTTCCACAACTTGCTTTTCCAAATGAAGAGAGGGATTATTCACCTTAATCTTTCATCTGATTCTTATTTTATGGAATAATGTGAATAAGAGTCTGTTTAAGTAGCTTATAAGTTGTTAAAGTGTTTGATAAATAAAACTTATAAGTTCTTTGATAATTTGAGAGAAATATATTTTTATTCTTTAAGTTGAGGTGGGGGTGGAGGTAAAAATAAATTACTCCTATTTAAGTATAGCTTGACAGATTTCAGAAAGATAAGTTGAGATATTGGTACTTACTCCCTCCGTCCCACAACTGTTTGCACACTTACCTTATTTGTCCGTCCCACAATTGTTTGCACACCCATAAAAGGAAACTCTCTCATAAACTCCACCCTCACAATATTCACATATTTACACAAAATGCCATTACTTTTACTCTCTTTCCAATCACCTCTTTACTTTATCCATATAACTTTACAAAATTACCCCTCAACACTCCACTCATTACACTTTTTTCTTAAAAAGTGTGTCCATCTTGTGGTGCAAACACTTGTGGGACGGAGGGAGTATTTGTTTGGAGCTTATAAGCTGTGAAGAGGAGCTTATTTTATGATCTTATAAGCTTCTTTTTTTTTACCCAACACTTTTTAAGTTGTTTTAAGGAGCTTATAACCTCAGCCAAACGGGCTGACCTTTTCCAATCAGTACTGTTTACAGCCTGAACATTACCTACACACTATTGCACTTATTGATGTCATTACAAGTATACAACAGATAGTTTTGATAAGGATTTTTTGTACTTAAATTATTGTTTTAGGTGACAAATGATATATTCACAAAAGAGGATGGTGAGTTCTTGATAAAGCATGGAGCTCTTCCAGAGGAAAGAATTCGTGCTGTAGAAACGGGTGGATGTCCACACGCAGCTATTAGAGAAGATATCAGCATTAATCTGGGGCCTCTTGAGGAGCTCTCTAATTTGTATAAAGCAGATATACTCCTTATTGAATCTGGGGGAGGTAATTCTTGATTCAATATGTGAAATATTGTCAAATAGTTAGTTATTTTAATTCAATATAGATTCTTAAGATTTGTTTTGATTTTTTCTCTCTGGGGTGCAGATAATCTGGCTGCAAATTTCAGCAGAGAATTAGCAGATTATATAATATATATAATCGATGTGTCTGGAGGTGACAAAATTCCTCGTAAAGGAGGTCCTGGAATTACGCAAGCTGACCTCCTTGTAGGTGTTTTGTTGTGTGACTAGTTTGCTACTTTGTTTAATTTCTAATTACTGAATCATATAACTGGTTTAATTCGATTATTGTTTGCAGGTCATAAACAAAACCGACATTGCAGCTGCTATTGGAGCGGATTTATCAGTTATGGAACGTGATTCACTTCGAATGAGGGATGGTGGTCCGCTTGTTTTTGCTCAGGTTTTCTCCCGATTCTGTCTCGTTTTTCACATGCTTGGCCGAGTGATGCTACTTTGAATTTCATTTATATGATCATCCCTTTTCATATTCGTCCATAAGTGCATGATCTCTAGCATCAAGAGAGAGAGAGAGAGAGAGAGGAATGAAATGTCAACATACACAATACAGTGGTATCATTATAGAAATTTTGTACTGTGAATCATACGACTATCATTACAGGACCAACATTGATAAATTAAAAACTTACAGGACTATTTATGGATACGGACAAAGTTACAGGAGTATTTGAGTTTTTTTTTTCTCAGCTTAAACCAATACAAGTTTTGTTAAACATTTTAACAGATGAAGCTAATGTATTCAAATATTTGGTGTATTTCTGCTGAAGAATGCACAGGTGAATCTCATTGCAAGTTTTTTGAATATGCAGGTAAAGCATGGTGTGGGCATAAAGCAAATCGTAGACCATATTTTAGGAGGCTGGGAAGCAGCAACGGGGAAGAAACGCCGTTGATTTGATCCATCAATGTTTCTCTGCATTATGTTATGTATGCTATATTCTCTCTTTTGCTGCTTGTGTTGCCTTGCTAACATTCAAATTTTTTAACGGTGAAATCCCAGTTAAGAATTTGTACATTCGAATAAATGGTGAACAAGGAACTATTTAATATTGGTCTATGATGATGCTGACACCCTGTTCTTGCCCTATTTTTTTTCATGTTTTTGGGATCTAATTGTATGGGATGTTCTTAACTTTGTAGGAATTGATGTTGATAGAACTCCATCACATCAAGCAATTCAATAAAATTCATTGTTTATGTAAGAGAAATTGCAAATTAAATCACCATTTTTACATGTTGCAAATTAGTCTTGATGGCAGTTCTCTTTCTGCTTGAGTGATGTGGCACTTCACAACTTAAAAAATGACGTCGTTTGATTAGGGGAGGTGTCATGTTGGCAAGCCACGTGACAAACGGGCAGAAGGGAGCTCAACGAACCAATTCCAAGCTGGTTATAATGGAGTGATAATCATAAAAAGAATACATGCATTAGGTGGAAGATTCCTATTTTCCTCACTGCAAATTCCCTATAAATTCCATCATTCCCTGAGAACACATACACTTTAGTTGTCTAAGAGAGAAAAATGGCTGTGTTTTTGTTTGTCTACGTTACAGCGCTTGTCTCGTTTGCTGGGGCAGCCGGTTTTGAAGATGTCGGAGCGCCTGCGCCTGGACCGAGCAGTTCTGGAGTAGCATTATGTGTCCCTGCAGCTGTAATGGCTCTTGTTGCTTCTGCAGCTATTCTTGTTTTATTTTAATTCATCTTTTTTGTATTAAAGATTCAAGAATGCGAGTCTAAAACGGGAGTGTCTTTCATGAAAAAATAATTATTTCGAGATTCCTGCCGGAGTAATTGTTTATGTTTCTATTTCGTGTGCTTAACTATGAATCAACTTATTTGAAATAATAAATGAGGTGGACTTAGTTGGATATTTTAAATTAATGTGTAAAAACTGAAATTTTCTTGTTTTATATATATATCTTATCTTAATATCATATATTTGCAAACATTTCAACAGCCACCTGTCGCAAAATGATTGGTCTATAGCAATCTTTCTCCTCTCAAATCACTTCATTTCAAAATCTCTTTTTTCTCATTAATTTTATTTTTTATTAATTAATTTATCCAATAATTTTAAACGCATTTATTAACAAATCCCACTATATACGTAATTTTTTTAAAATTCTATTAACAAATCCCACCATTTTGAATATTCAAATTTAAAATTAACATTCATTTCAACTATAAAAATAGACCTATTATCATTTGTTAACCTCACTTTAATTTTTGGGTTATTCAATCAAGCCTTTAGTTTAGAATTTTTGGAGTGAATCAACATCTTCCTTCTTTAGATTTTGATGTTACCATTTATACAATGTTTTGTAGTGCAATTATATTAATTATTTATTTCTTTCTTTGTTGGTTAATGAATTCCGTATCTTTCTTTCTTTTTTGTTTCATTTTGGTTTTATTTTTTTGCTGAATCTTTTTATTTTATTTTATAGATTCATATTTTTTTTCACTATTTTATTTTTATTTTATTTTATATATTCTTTTCTTTTATTTTATTTTGGAAGGTTCACAAATTTTTCAATATTTATATTTTTGTTTTATTTTGCATATTCTTTATTTTGTTTGGCAAGGTTCACAAATTTTTCAATATTGGTTTAATTTCTATTTTCGTTTTTTTTTTAATTTTGTTTTTTTTACTGAATCTTTTTATTTTATTTTGCAGATTCATAATTTTTTTTCAATATTTTATTTTGTTTTACATATTCTTTTTTTTTTTTTTTTTTTTTTTGGAAGGTTTACAAATTCTTTAATATTTATATTTTTGTTTTGCATATTCTTTTATTTTGTTTGTTCACAAATTTTTCAATATTGGTTTAATCTCTATATTTTTTTTTTTTAATCTTTTTATTTTATTTTGCAGATTCACAATTTTTTTCCAATATATATATATTTTTTGTTTTGTATATATATATTTTTTTGGAAGGTTCACAAATTCTTAAATTAGGTCAATTGTATCAATTATATTTATTTCTTTTATTCATTTTAAAGACTTTAAATATAAATACTCCGTATATTTCAAAATAAGTCTGCCTTATCGCTATTATTATTTATTTTTATTTTTTTTAGGGTAGAACCTAGGATAGAAATTACAAATACAACTACAAAGCTCTTTCATCTATCCAACGAGGAACTGAAGTTCTACCAAAGAGAAGATCTCCAAACTCAATCGTAAGAGTTAGGAGCTAAAGCCGCCTCCCTAGCCAAATTATGGGCCCGTCGGTTTTGTAATCTCGGAAGATGACTGATGCCGCACACTACGACTCTTGTCAAACTTTCTCTAATTTTTTCCAGCCAAATACCCTCTGGCGACGAAACCCTACCTTGATACTCACACAAATTCACTGCTTCTAGACAATCGGATTTAATACAGCAACGTTCAAGATTAAGATCAACAGCCACATTTATCCCCTCCCATATAGCTCTCAGTTCAGCTCCTAAAACCGATCCAGGTTCCCCTATTTTACGAGCTATATGCTTCAGCTCTCGACCCTCCTTATTTCGAACACAGATCCCCACTCCATACTGTCTTGAAGCTTCATTGTAAGCTGCGTCAACTTCCACAATCGAGCATTCACTTCTCAGGTTTCTGTTGTGCCTACTAATGGGCTTGCGTGCTTTTGTATTCTGAAATTCTTTAAGATAATCAAGAACCCATTGGACTTCACTTGTGAACTCCTTAATCCGAATTTGCCCAGCCGGCCCATGGATCCTCTTGCAGTGCTCATTCCACACTCCCCACAAGAGCATAATGATCTTTTCAATCTCTAGCGGATCATTTTTTAGCCAAATCTCCTCCAACAATTGTCTTGAATTAGTATACTCCTTGAATTCCAGATTTGTACCGATCCCCAATCTGTTCCACATTTTCTTAACAGGTTTGCATAGGCATAAAGTGTGTATCGTCGTGGCCTCTGCGGACAAACATATATTGCAATAATCATGCGTACTCATACCTCTTTTGTTGAGGTTGTAACCAATTGGGATATAATCGTTGGCCAATCTCCAGCAAAAAACCTTCACCTTTGGAGGTAAATTAAGTTTCCAAATTCTCTTCCAGAATTTCTGCCCTTCTCCCCTGTTAGATGGTGAAGCCCTATGCCTGTCATTGGAATGCTCCATTAGTGCCAACTTATAGCCCGATTTAACAGTATACTCCCCCTTAGCATTCGGACCCCAGTATCTCGAATCCAAAACTCCTTCCCCTGCAATTTGAGTCCTGCAAATAGCCTCCGCTTCATATGGAAGGAAGGCTTCAAAAATAAGTGGCTCATTCCATGCTCCATCACTCTGAATGAATCGACTCACGGTGGATCCTGATGCAATTCTTCATTTAATTCGACCTTCCTCCAGATGTTGTACCCAAGCATGCTTAAAGATATGAATCGATCTTCCATCACCAATTCTCCACCTAGCCCCTTTATCAATGATATCCATGCTCCAACACAAAGATCGCCAAACAAATGATGGATTTGACCCAACACCTGCTTCCATAATATATGTATTCTTGAAATATCTGGCTTTGAAGACCCTTGCCACCAATGTGTCTGGATTAACACACATTCGCCAAATTTGCTTTGCAAGGAGAGCTTTGTTAAAAATCGTCATTTTCCTAAAACCGAACCCTCCCTCATCTTTCGGCTTGCACAGCTTATCCCATGACTTCCAATGTATCTTCCTATTCTCCCCCTTAGATCCCCACCAAAACCTGCAAAACAATTTTTCCATCTCATCACATAGTGTCGTGGGTAGTCTGAAACATTGCATAGCATACGTCGGAATGGCCTGTAGAATAGCTTTGATCAAGACTTCCCTTCCCCCTATAGAAAATTCTTTGTTTCTCCACCCCTGTATCCACTTTTGTACCTTATCTATGATGAAGCCAAATTGGATTTTCTTGGCACGCACAGAGATAGTGGGTAGGCCTAGATAGACCTTGTGGTGTTGTTCAATTCTGACTCCCAGAAGAGTTTTGATCATCCCCTGCGTATTTTTACTAGTATTTGGGCTAAAGACAATAGCTGATTTCTGGAAGTTAACCATTTGACCCGATGCCACCTCATAATCCTTCAGCGCCTCTTTCAATTTTTGACATTCTTCAAATTTTGCTTTGACAAAGATCAAGCAATCATCTGCAAAGAGTAGATGCAAAATTTGTGGAGCCTCCCTTGCTATTTGGATACCCGACACCCTCCCACTTAGCATCAGATTATCAAACATGGTTGAGAGTGCTTGTGAACAAATTACAAAGAGGAAAGGGGATAGGGGATCCCCTTGTCTCAACCCCCTTGTCGGAATTACACTTCCAACAATCCTACCATTAAGTTTAAAAGTGTACCTCACAGTTTCCACACATCTCATGATGAGGTTCACCCATTTATTGCTGAAGTTCATCTTTATCAAGACTTGTCGAAGAAAAGTCCATTCCATCCTGTCATACGCCTTACTCATATCAAGCTTCAATGCTGCATATCCCGTTTTGCTCTTATTGTGCCTCAACCAGTGCATACACTCATAGCTGATAAGGATGTTATCCGAAATTAACCTGCCCGGGGTGAAAGCACTCTGTGACTCATCGATCAAATCTCCCATAACAGTTTTCAAACGATTAGCAATGGTTTTAGCCACCAGTCTATAGCAGACGTTGCTTAAACTTATTGGCCTAAAATCAGAAACGCTCTCCGGATCCCTCACCTTTGGGATCAAGGTGATGATAGTATCATTCCAATCTTGCAAGGTTCCTTCCTGATTTAGAATTTGTAACACCCCTGCTACTACCTCCTTTCCAACTCTTTGCCAGTTTTGTTGATAGAACATAGCTGGAAGGCCATCAGGACCAGGAGCTTTTCCTCCCTTGAGATCCGCCATAGCTTTGAGGACCTCCTTCTCTATGAATGATTCCTCCAAAGTATTTTGCATTTGATGTGTAAGGGCTGATGTAATTTGGGAAGTCACCTTGTGCACATTCTCTAAAGATGGGTCTTGTGAGGTAAAGAGATTTTTGTAGTAATCTTGCACCACATTTAAGATTTCTCCTTCCCTCTCTTGCCATACTCCATTTTCATCCTTAATTCCCCTAATAGAGTTGACCCGTTTTCTCTCCGAAGCCTGCCTATGGAAGTAAGCTGTGTTTCTGTCTCCCTCCTCCAACCAAGCTAGTCTTGCCCTTTGATGCCATTTAATTTCCTCCTGTTGTTGAAGTTTTTGCAATTGCCCATTGATTTCCCTAAATTTTTGGTCATCAATTACATCTCCATTCGATTCCAAGATGTCTGAAATTTTTCCTTCCAGTTCCTGAATCTCCCTATTGTAATTATGCCCTCTTTTCACAGCCTACCTGTGTAGTTTCTCCCCACATGACTCCAGTTTTTTAATCACAGGCTCATTGTTGTTTCCAGTCTCCCATGCCCTCTCCATAGCCTCATCAAAATCGTCTTCAAGAAGCCAAGCTTTTTCAAAGTATCTCGGCATCTTTCCCATTTGTGTTTCATAAGTAGCCTCTCTTTCCAGTTTCAGAATAACCACCCTATGGTCAGATTCGTAGAAACTCCCATTTCTAGCCTCCGCCTGCGGCCAAAGCTCCAACCATTCTGAATTTGCCACAAACCTGTCAAGTCTCTCATGAATGAAATCAGTTCCTCTTCTTCTGTTCCACCAAGTGAAGAGGGGTCCCTTACTTTTGATATCTTTTAAGAAGAGCTCATTTAATATGTCATTAAATGCCTGTATCTGGGAATGGGGTTTATCCCTAGTGAATCTCCCCCCTTCTTCTCCTTTTGACAGATGATTTCATTAAAGTCTCCTCCCACAATCCAAAGGACACTTTAAGTCTGAGTTATGGCTCATTCTAATTGATTTCAACAGTTTCCATGATATATGCCTTAGATGTGTAACAGGTTCCCCATAAAAGCCTGTAAACCTCCAATTTTTTTTGTTGAAACTAACAGTACAATCAATATGAGACTGCGAATAAGAACACAAGTTAACTTTCACTTCATTAGTTGCAAATAACAGAAATCCACCTCTAGTTCCCACAGCATCAACACCCATACAAAAGTCAAAGTTAAGTAGATGCTTCCTAGAACTAGCAAAGTTAACATAAATTTTTGATTCAGAGATAAACAAAAGGTGGGGTTTGAGATCGGCTACAAGTCGCCGTAACCCTTGGAATGCACGCTTACTCCCCAAACCACGTGCATTCCACACAACACAACTCATGTGGCTGGGCGGGGCTGCTCATCTTCAGCCTCCGCCCTAGGGTTTGATCCCGAATCAGCTTCCTCACTTTTAGACTTTTTCTTGCCTTTCCCAACTGGACTCGCTCCTCCATCAATACAGATCACCCCACTTGCTTCGCCTGCTTTACCCTTACCATTATCCTGTCTGTTTCTCTTCTTAGAGTCCACAAAATTCTTCTGGGAGTTCTGGATGAAGGTTTGGGGGAAGAGCTTTTGTGCCATAGTTGTTGACTGAGTAATGGCTCTCTTGATCTTCCGTACCTCTCTGTTGAGGGCTGCCTCCTCTTTTGTAGCTGGTCGTGGTTGTTCACTTGCTCCCTGGGTGACTTTGTGGAGATTTCCAAGCATCGCAGAATGCACCATTTCTGTGGGAAAGAACTGGATTTTGTTTTGGCTTCCCATTTTTTGAGCATACATGGCCTCCAGAAAAGAATCATCTCCAAAAGTTTGGACATCATGGAAAACTGTGTTGGTAACGTTTGGGCTCACTCTTGTCTCCTTCCAGATTCCCAAGTTTGTATTTTGAGTTTCCACCTGTTGGGCTTTTTTGCATGCCGGTGGATTTGAGCTTGAACTTGGAAAGGCCACAACATCCCTCTGAGTGACCACATGTTGGGGCTCTGGGTTCATCTGCATGTGCTCAAGAACCGGCCATTCCTCCTTGGGGACTGGTTTCTGTCCTTCCGCTTTCAGCCATTTTGGGTATTTCGATGCAGGGGCATGCACAACTCCTCCATATTTAAGGGGACAATCCTTTTCAACGTGGGTTAGCACACCACATTTAACACAGAAGTCGAGCAGTTTTTCATAACGGAACATAACGATAAGGGTTTTACCTTGAACCTCCATGGTAGTAGTGTACATAAGAGGGTTACTGATATCCAGTAGGACCCTCACTCTCAGACATCGGCCAATAGCATAGCCTCCCTCCGGCGCATCTACTTCCAGTACCTCTCCTAGCAGGCCACCCATCGTCCACCCCACCGGCGCCGTCATAGACTGAAGTTGTAAACCATGGATCTGAACCCAGGTGGGAACCTTGCTAATGACAAGCTCGTCCTGCGTTTCCATTCCATTGAGTATCGCAAGGATGAACCAAGATTGGTTCACAGTCCACGGCTGTCTGTGATAGACTTTGTTGCGTTCCACAACATCCTCAAATTCAAAAACGAACAGCCCATCGCCCACCTGGTAGGCCGACACATTCTTCTCCGTACGCCAGCCAGACCCTCTTCATGGTGGAGCAAATGTCAGAGACCGAGAATCTCCTGGGAATGGTAAATGTGCCCAGCAATAAGAACTTTTCTGGAGCAAGAGCAGCATCAGGAATAGGGACCTTTCGGTTGTCCTTTTCCTCCAGAGTAACCTTCTGCATGAGGGGACTAAGATGTTCCGCCATTGAAAGAAAAGAGCTCAAACAGTAGAGCAAAGAAGAGAGTATCACAAATCCTAAGAGAGAGATGTGATTGTGTGAGATCAAGGAACCCAGGCAATGGGTTGAAATAGCCATTCTGGCCGGTAGTATTGGCCAATCCATGAAGATTAGGCTCAAGCAGGTATTTAGGCAATCATTACCCTAGGTAAATCATACCCAAAGATGAATAAATCGGATGGTTAAGATTGATTTACAAAGATTAAGCTAGATTTTCGAGGGATTTTGTGTAATGATTTATCTTTTTTTGGGGGATTGTTCACGCAAGGATGCAAATTGGCGTTACATTTCCCCGAGAGAGAATTTAATTAGAGAGAGAATTTCCTCGCTTGAATCAACTATGGAATACTAGTATTATGAAAACAGAGTGCCTTATCGCTATTATAAAGTTAACTGTTATTGTTCGGAAAAAATACTAGGAAAAAAAGTTTGTAGCAATTAAATAAAAATTACATATTTTCATAATTATGCTAACTAATAATTCCTAAATAATAGGAAATAATATGCAACAAAAGTTGCGTAAAATATATCATAATTAAATTATTGGGCAAATTTTAAATTTAACGATCATAATTCTATTATTGTTAATACTAAATTTTAATTTTTGATCGATTGATTTTGAATTTTTTTAAATTAAAAATCCTATTTTTTCTCTTAGTTTACTAATTTTAAAACTTGCAGAATTCCTTGATTAATATTTTGGCCATCATTATTTTTATCCATTAATTATTCAAAATATATTACACTTAAATTATAAATTTAACAAATAAATATAGTTAGACATTATTAGATATTTAGATACCCTATAAGATAAACATGGCTATACACACGCTACAATTTATGAATAATTTATCTCTATATTTTCTTTAATTTTTTAATATTCAAATAATCTTAAAAATGTGTATAAGTCATTTGTTCACTTCCATTTAATTTTGAGATTTTTCAAATTTAAGGAAAATAAAGTAGAGTGAATTATGGAAAATTAAATATTTTTGATATACTCCCCTTCACTCAAAAGTTTTTATATTTTCCTTTTTAATTTATCTCTCAAAAGTTTACATATTCATAAATAAAAACAATATGATATATGGAGTATTATATACTTTTTTCAAATCTTGATTTATTTGTTATTATTAGTTTTTTTTTTCTTATTTATCAGATTCAAAAATATAAAAAATATAATTTGTTTGTGTTTCACCTAAAATCTCGATTGAAATCTTGACAAAAAAATTGAATAATTAATCCATATACTTAATTTTTCTTTGACACACCACACAAAATATATTTGACTATAATATGTAGTTAATTTTTAATTATGCGGAGTACTTTATTTTCAATAATAAATTAAAGATTTGGTTATATTCAACTAAATTTCACAAATAATGAGATAAATTTACGGATTATTTATATTTAACTAAATCCCATATTGTTGGCTATTACATACTCCTAGTTGCCAAATACTTCTATACACCCGCTGGCACGGTGCCCCCTCCTTTTTCAAGTGATTTTTAAATTTTAATCCTAACCCGACTATTCGACCCGCTTTCATTTGGGTCATTTGCAAGAAATGTTTTTCTCACAAAAAAATTGCTCCCACTCGTGCGATTTCAACAGCGACGCAATTTCAAGAGGGAGAGCTTTCTTCTACGGCGGACCACTGACGGCGCTGAGGCAGACGACAACCCGCGTTGAGATTTGGGCGTTTGTTCGATTTAAAATTTGAATTTTAGGGCTGCGATTTCATCTTCTACTGTGGGTTGGAGGCGGCGACTTCATCTTCTACGGCTACGATTGACGGAGTAAATGCTTAAGAAAGCTTGCCACGAGAACCCTATGATTCCGGCACAAGCCGTTGAGGAGAGAACCAGTAAGTACCATTTCTTTTTTTGGAAATGTTTGGCCAATAAGATGCCTCTCACTGTTAGGGAAATTACTAGGGCAGAAATTAGGGCCAAGTGTGTATAGAAAATGAAACAGAAGAGCTTGTTGATGAAGTTTCTTTCCCTCCTCATCTCCATCTGTGTGCCATGTATCTGCATTTTCAATGTCATCATGCTAATTTTTTATTAATTGATCAAATAGAAATAAGAAAGATTATGAAGAAAGAGGAATGTGACCTTGATTCATCATCCCCAAATTATAAGTGTCCAGAAAACCTTAATAATCATCTGGATGCACATTACACCATGTTTCAGATAGTTCTATTATTAAGTATTGCAATGATCATACTGCTAAATATAACTATATTTCTCATGATTACATTTTCTATGTTCGTGTTAATATGTTCTCGCCCTTTTTTCGAGGTTGTATAATTAAATTATATGTTGTGTGTTTTGAAGACAATACTTTATGTTCACAAGACTTGAGTTTGCCAATTTTGATCAATCTCCATGGAATTTAGTTGTTAAAACATATAAAAGACACAAGTAATTTAAAGTTTAGTTATTATGCACAAGTAATTGGAATAATTTAAACTGATTCGTGTTTTGAAATTTTTTATTAGGTCTCATCAAGGGTTTGTGGCTTGGTTTAATTTTTCAATGCGATTCTTGTAAAGTTAAATGTTCAAAGATTAATGGCGTGGTTTGAGCTTATAGTTATCTGTCTCAGCCTATAAGTGTTTTGTTATTGTGTTAATGCTGAGAAATGAGAAGCCCTGCCTTAATCAATGTTTTTCTCTTGTTATTTGTTGTTGTTGATGTATGTATGTTTATCTGTTGATGTATGCTTGAAGAATCAACAAATCGTTTCTCATATAACACTTGAAAATGTTTACTGGGTATTAATCTATTTCTCTTGAAACAAATCTCATTATTACTTTATTATTGTCTAGAGCATGCATAACTTAAATCTTTTTTTATTTCATAAACCTGAATGTGTTAGTATATTCAACGCCAAAGATTAGTTGGATATATATGTATGTCTTTGCTCTTAAAAAGATTAGTTGGATATATATGTCCGTCTTTTGTTCTAATTCTTTCGAATATGAATGAACGAAGGGGCCATATAATCCAAGAGACTTACAAATTTTATACGAGGAAGCCGACCATAGTTCAAAGAATTGTTGAAGAGAAGATACCAAATGCTTTTAAAGCTCAAGAGAAGAAGAAGAAAGATGTAGATGAGAATTTGAAGAAAATGGGTGGTGATTTGGGAAGAATTAAAAGGAAACTTTGATCATGTTATTTTGTTGTAAAGAATTGATGTTTTTTGTTTAACATTGTTGTTTAGTGATTAATGCTACCAAAATCGATATAAAGTAACATCATATGTCTAATGCAGTTTTTTATGTCAAATTATGATGCTAATTACATTATTTAATATTTGTGTTAATAAAGAAACGAGCAAATATAAATATCAATATTTAGTAATACCACACAGTGTATTCACTAATACCACGTGTAATAACTAGTAATACGAGGTGTCGAATATGATTTTAAAACTTTAAATTACAATGTTTAATGTTTAATGTTTTCGCTACTAAAATCAATATCCAGTAACATCACATGTCTAATGCAATTTTTAATGTCAAATTATGGTTTTAATTACAATATTTAGTATTTGTGTTAATAAAGAAACAAGTAATACAAATATAAATATTCAAATACCACATAGTGTATTCACTAATACCACATGTAATAACCAGTAATATTGGGTGTCTATATGATGTTTCAAACTTTAAATTACGGTATTTAATGTTTTCGCTACCAAATCAATATCTAGTAAAATCAAAATTACGGTGTGAATGAATAAATAAGTAATTCAAATATCGATGTCCAGTAATACCACGTGTAATAACCAGTAATACCAGATATCTGATATGATGTTTTCATGTTTTTGCTACAAAAAAATAATATCCAATAATACCATATGCAATACGCAAAACAATCATCAACTAAATTAATTAGGGATTCGGTGTTTTAGAACCAAACTCGTTCATTTGTGATGATTTTGATGTATTTGCCTTCTTTTTTTTCATCAACTAAATTAATTAGGGATTCGGTGTTTTAGAACCAAACTCGTTCATTTGTGATGATTTTGATGTATTTGCCTTCTTTTTTTTTGTTTTTGTGGAGACTACTCTTGATCCCTTGTACTTCTTTCTTTTGTTACTGGGCGCATTGGATCCAAAACCATGTTGAATGATCCAAAACCCCAATGAACAAGCATGGTAACAATACAAATCATACATTTCCTCCAATGTTCCTTTCTCCACACCAATAGAGAACCACTAATACTATTATCATCATCGTTTTCTGATTTATATGTAAAAAAAATATATCAATACAATAATAATATGTTATTATATTGTAAGTATGATTTACATTTTAGAGTTTTTGTTCCTGTGTTTGATATCACAACATTTTCTTCCACGTTTTGTTCTTGTATCTCACTGCATTGTTCATTACGATCATATGCTTATTCATCTTGAAGATAAACATCTTGAATTTTATATATCTTCTCACCTGTAAATAAAACTGAATTCAGTAATACCACAAAAAATATTCAGCAATACCCATAGCTTATACCCAGTAATACCACATATCTAATAATACAAAAAACATAACAATTCTAATAACTTCAAACACTGTCAAATTGTGAAAAATCACATTCTTCTTCGATGTGAGTATTTTTCCTATTGAAATTATCACAATCTTCACTGTTATACATATTTCAATGATATTTCTCTAACACCAATACAATAATTTCATAAAAATTAAAGCAAGAAGAAGAAACTAATTGAAATTAGGGATTAAAACACAGATTGTGTATATTTGTTCTTAACTGTGTATTGCGAAATTAGGAATTTAAACACACAACCACCGATGCAATAGCAGGACCGGCGGCGGCGGCGGCGAGAAACCGTCGGCAATGGGGACAGAAATCAGCGACGATGGGGCGACAGAAAGCAGCGGCGATGGTGGACTTCACTTCTTTCACGCTCTGTTTTTTTTTTTTTTTTTTTTAATTTTTTGACCCGATTTTGACTCACCCTTGACCCATATTCCATTTCTGTGATGTAGGCACGGTACACCCGCGTGCACCTAAGTGTGACCCTACATAGTTTATTTACTTCAAAATATCTAAACAAAATTCAAATTTACAATTATGTATTCAATTAAATCCCATAATTACATGCGACAATTAAAATTTGAATTTAGAATTTACAGATTATGTATTTTTAAAAAGATTTAAATTTCGAAACCTTTTATTTATTGTTTAATCTTATCCATTAATAATCTTTAATCCTAAATCTCATCTCCTGTACATTTCGAAATTTTCTTTCTACCTTATCTCCTTTCACATTTTCTATTTTTACATTATTTTCTAATAATTTTATTTTCTCTTTCCTCTCTTCTTATTTATTTTCTTTAACTATATTTTTTTAATTCTATTCTATATGAATTATAAATTTTAACTAATTCTAAATTTCGATGATTAGACAAATATAGAGCTTAAATTATACTTCACCCATATTCCTGTGATGTCTTGCTTGATCGACTCAATTTTTTAAGAAAAAATGAATTTAGCTGAGTGTGAGGTCTCATATAAATAAGGAATATTTTGGTTGATTTAGTGAGACGTAAAATAGAATTTAGTGATGTGTAGAGAAAAAAATGTAGGTTCAAAATAAGTGACAATTTTAATTAAAAATAAAATGATGTAATGAAGATATTAATTTGGCAAAAACTCGTGTGAGACGTTTCACAGATCTTTTTCTGTGAGACGGATCCTTTTAATCCATATTTCAAAATTTTGGGTAGGATAATCCATATTTTTTTTTCAGATTTTGGTTTGTAAAAAAAGTGATAATGTTTAAATAAAAAGTGATAATATTTTTAACAAAAGTGACTATCACTTTTTACTCAAACATTATCACTTTTTATATATAAAAGTCGTCTCACGGATCTCATTCTGTGAGACGTTCTCACCCAAGACTAGCCCTATTAATTTTATGAATGATTTCCATATTAGCTAGGAGAGTGTCAATGATCTTGTAATGTCTGAATTAAAAAAAGTTAGTGTATAAATAATTACGAAATATATAAAAAAATATATTTTGAGAGTATACACTTCCTTGATATACACTTCCAATACAGGGGAACTCGAACTTATGATTTAAGGTTTTGGGTATTAATTTATAGTGGGATACTGCTGGACAAGAACGTTTTAGGACAATTACTAGCAGCTATTACCGTGGGGCTCATGGAATCATTGTAAGTGGTGCTGCTTATTTCTACTACAATTAATGTGATATATATATATATATCCATGTACGAATGAATGAATGAATGAATGAACGAGCACTATTTTGGTGACGACATGTAGTTTATGATGTGACTGATCAAGAAAGCTTCAACAACGTGAAGCAATGGTTGAATGAAATTGACCGATATGCAAGTGACAGTGTTAATAAGCTTCTTGTCGGAAACAAGTGTGATCTCACCGCGCAGAAAGTCGTCTCCACTGAGACAGCCAAGGTAAACTGCATAATTTTGTACATGATTACAACTTCTTATAAGCCTTGGATGTATAGATTTCATCGATTAAATTTTAATCACCCCCCAAACTTAAAGTGTTGCTCGTCCCCGAGCAACGAAAGAAAAATAGTCAAGTGAGTGTATCAACTCATCACTGTGAATTCCCAAGATATGCTCAAATCGATACACTCATCACTGTGAATTCCCAAGATATGCTCAAATCAATGCAAGATTAGGTGCTCAAATCACAATTCCTCTCAAGTGAGTGTATCAACTCATCACTCAAAAGTGTGGAAGTGTATACTCTCAACATCAAAGTTAGTGTATATCCCGAAGGCTGTTCCCATCCCTGTCGGGGGAGATGCCAACCATCTCTCCTTTCTACGAACACACCAACAAACACAGACTTCACTACTATATAACAATTTCAAACTTTTCTCAAACAACCGATGTGGGACAAAGGCTTTACACTGAAAAGCAACTTTGCTCAAACACAAATCAGCACTATCTTTTTCTTGCAAAATACTACTAGTAAGCAAGCAATTTTCAAATACCAAATTGTGTAACGAGTTAAAATAGTTTTACATTGGAAGTTGGAAACTAAAATATAATTCAGCTAGCCTAGCTACAATAGGTGTTAATTTACCCCTTGTTTCAATTCCAATTTCTTGATAAATGGTGGAGTAACACACATGTTAAGAAACATAGATTAATAATACGAAACAACCGTTGTTTGTTGGAAGCTCTCAGAAGAAGTGGATGACATTCGAGTCCCTAACAATCATCAAACGTAAATTCACTTGCATTTTCTGCATATAAAAATTCATTCACCATTAGATCGATTTTTTTAAAAATTTCATATGATAAACCAAAATTATTCAACACATATATCGAGCCAAGAAACATTACCTCCAAAAAAGCATTGATCTCTGCTTCAGTGTAAGGGACAGCTGCGCCACTGTTAACAACACCTCTAACAGCATCAATCGGCATTTGCTCGATGTGTTGTGCATGTCGATACTTCCCAAGTGCAGCACTGAATGCATTAAATCTGCTTCCAAGGAGAGAGAGGGAATCAGTGTAAATAAGGGGAAAAAATGCTGTAGATTGATTGAGGTGGTTTCAAGTAGTGACCTTGATTCGTTGTCTTGTTCACTTGCAGGAGGTGCGTCTACGTCCATTGGCTCCGTATCATCACTACATAAGAAATATCAATGAAATGATATTTGATTTAACACTGACTAGAAAAGAGATCAACCGAATGGATTATAAAAAGCCTATAAAAGACACACCACTTCTTAAAACGATACACAGGGTACAGCACATAAAATAGCAACTGGTGTGTATTTTTATTACTTCACTAAACAGTAGTATTAATTAGTTTATTAAAAAGTATTAGTTGTGCACAGTTTATAATTTGAACTTACGCTGTTGTGGCCTTAGAGCCACCAGTGTTGGTCTTGTTTTTTCCACCCTTACGAGGTCCTTCATTATTACCACCTTCAGTGTCCATTCTGCTTTCTCTCTCTGCTTCTCTTTGCTTTTCGTGCTCCCGCTCTTCCATATCACTCAGCTCTTGATGATAAATCGCAAAGTTAAGAACTTGAAGAGCCGCTTCAACATCAGATCTCAGTACCTGTTCAAGCATCAAACCTTATTAAAAAATTGCATGACCATTATAAGGCAAAGGAAGGATTAAATTGTAAAACTTGTCCCGCATATATTGGGTGTTGGCGATTTTAGTCCCATATGAATCAATTTTCTCAATCAAGTCTCATAACTTTTCTCAATTAAGACCCATAATATTATTAGCACGAGTTCATTTGCATGCATGAAATCATTCGACCATTAACAGGTTAAGGACACACCAATATTTCTTCCAGGTTTTCCTGTTTTGCAAATAATTACATACAAAAGTAGTTAATCTTTAAGAATCATGATAGAAAGGGAATTCAAAGGATACCTGTCTTCGCAACCTCATTTTGGCATGGGCAGTTGAAAGACGAATCATTGTCTCTAAGGTTCTTGCAGTGATTGGAAGTGTCCCTCCCGTCTAAGACACGCAAAAATAGTTCATTTCAGAGGATTACAGCCACTTAAATTCCAAATGATTAATCACTTTAGGGTAGTAAATTGCCAACCTTAACATTTGAACTTGCATTTCTAAGCTCCGCATATGCAGTTGCTATGTGTTCAGATGCCTGGACAGATTATTTTTCAAACACAACATCAGAATGATAAAGGGCTTGGGTGCTATATAAATCAATTAATTCTCAAGGAATTAAACATCACCTCATCAGTGAGCTCAGGCTGAATTCTGTTTTTAGCATAATGAATGTACTTCTTAAGGAAATTGATGGTGAGAGTATCGCGCTTACGACTCTTATCAGACCTTCTACCATGTAGCATTCGGTTATATTTGACGAAAACAGAAGAACCGTTCTCTGGATCCTCCTCACCATCATGTCTTAAGCCATCATCTGATCTTGTGCCTAGCAGATCAAGGTGTTCAATCTATGTTTTAATCTCTATGTAGGTATGTAACATTAGGAAAATAGTCTTTTTAGTCCTGTAAGTTACTCTTTCTTTAGTCATGTTGACTTTCATGAACTGAAATTAGTCTTATAACATTTAATTTTCGACATATTGGTCCAATGACTGGATGTAAGAGGTGTGACATCCGGTTGACCAATGATACTTTGCCATGTGGACAAATCAAACTGTCTCATGTCAGCGTGAATCGGATGTTTGACCTCCTACTGCCAATTAGCGAACCAAAATGTTGAAAAGTGGAAGTTACGGGACTATATTTAATTCGTAAAAGTTGACAGGACTAAAACAAAATAGAAATATCTTACCAGACTAAAAACTATTCCCCATATTTAACTTCAGAATAAAAACATCACGAATTTTGTAGAGATATAGACTTTTCATACCTCCATCAACCACTGAACGATACCGATGCATTCGCAAAACATGTTCAGAAATATGGCGATCAATCCCAGCATCCATTTGATCCAAAACGATAAAAAGCAGATCAAAACGAGAAAGCAGAGAATCCGGGAGCCCAATATTCTTTGTTGGAGTTAACGAACGGTCATACTGCCCATAATCAATATGGCATTAAATTAATAATAAAGGTAAAATGGACCCTTAAAGCATTCAAATCATTTGAAACTTACAGTTCCATATATTGGATTTGCAGCTGCCACTACGCTGCATCGAGCATTTAATGATGCATGAATACCAGCTTTTGCAATTGTTACAGTCTGCTGCTCCATCACTTCATGTATGGCAACACGATCTTGATCGTTCATTTTGTCAAACTCATCAATACAAACAATTCCTCTATCAGCAAGAACCATAGCACCAGCTTCTAGTCTTCGCTCCCCTGCGTAACATCAATTGCCAAATAAGTGCTCAAAATCCAATTTCTTAAACCACCAGGAAGAGCATATATTACCTGTTTCTTGATCTTGAGTAACTGCAGCTGTCAACCCAACACCAGAAGAACCCCGACCAGTGGTTGAAATGGCTAGGGGAGCAATATTCATGATGGCTCTCAATAACTGAGACTTGGCAACAGAAGGATCCCCAACCATCATCATGTTTATATCACTAGAAATTAGAAAGCATCATATAAGTTAAGACAAAAACTAGAGATCAAGACACATATGCTCAATGAATTAGGGGGACACTTGGTTCAAAATTCTTCAATGGGAATGAGGATGAATATAGGATAATTGTGGTGTTTAATGAGAATAAAAGATGATCAATTCGCCTTCATCTGAGGTAGTGATACTCAAAATAAGTTAATCATTAGCTCATTTTGATTAACTGCCTCCCCTCCTATTCTCATTTCTCCTCAATCACTCCACTATTCCTCAAACAATCATTTTCTATCTCCACTCATTTCTTATATTAGAGCAAAACACTAATAGTTTAACCATCGTTACATTCCGATTGAAGAATTACGAACCAATAGCCAAATATGTGTATCCAAAAAAGAAAAGAAAAAAAATCAAGCAAGCAAAACTAGGAGATAACATTACTTACCCCCTCAAGTGGGTACCATTTTTCAAGTTTTTCTCATTTCCTCCAAGCATCAACAAAATGACTGCTTTCTTTATCCACAGATGCCCAAATATAGAAGGTGCAAGAGAATTACCAAGCAGATCAAATGCATCATCTCTTTCAGATATCTTTCTAATATTTTTCATGTCATCACTTGAATATTGTAAGCTGTGCGACATTTTGTTGAGAAGAGAGACATTGTTGGCTACGAGGACAGTCCTACAATAGTAGTAATATGAAATGTTAAAATATATATTGATAGCAAAAGGTGACTTGTAACTGTTTTGCTGTTAACATAATAACCTGAATACTCCATTCACACTGCCTTTGCTTTGTCCAGGGAGGGCTTTGTAGATCCCAACAATTGCTACACGGTCCCCAGGCTTGCATGCATCCACCAAATCGTCTTCTACAATAATATCAACAGTTCTAGGAAGTTGACCAGGGGCTGAGTTTTCTGGAACTTCTTGCATTGATAGTGTCTGGTGGTCCTTATAAGTGCACAGCCCAAATTCAGTTACTAACAAGTTGCCACTATCATCCTGACATAAGTTAACACTTGTTAGATTCCCCTTTTGGACAAAGAATGTGAAAAAAGTGGGAAAACTTGAGAAATCTTACACGTGTTGGGTATACTGAACCAGTAGGCAAGCCAATATTGGAGGTAATGTCTCTGTATTCCCTAACTGTGAATTTCTCAGTGACAGGACAGAAGTGAACACTCTTGACAACCTTTGGCCTAACTAGAGAACCTATAATATAGAATAAGGAGACATTAATAAATTTCCTACTGCAATGATAAATTAGGAGAAGCAAACAAGAATGCAGAACTTTAGGGCATACTCTTCAAGCGAACTTTTCTTTTGCCTGAGGATTTAGAAAATAAAACCAGTTCTACAGCACAGTTCAATCACAGAAGTGTCAGGCTGCATAACTGAGAAAAAAAAAGGCTACAAATTTCTCTCTACAATGAAATCGAATCCAAATTTCTGAAATCCTAATCCTACATGACTTAAAGACATCTTAAGGCATGTGTTTTAAGCACGCATATGAAGGAGAAAGGAATATTAGTAGGTAATGCCTTCTAAGAGTTGAGAAGATATCACCTACGCATTTCTGTGTTCTTCAAATATGTCATCCAGTATATCACCTTAAATATGAAATGTATAAAGCATAATTACATCCTCAATCATGATTTTACCCTTTCTTTCACACACACAGACACAAACTAAGGGGTATAAACAATACAAACGAGGGTTTTAATTATGCAAGAGTCAACATTTTTCTACCTTTGCCCCTAGTTCTCAATCTTCATTTTATGTTTTCCAGTAAATATCTAAGTAGCCAATTCAGATGTAGCTTTAAGTACGACCGTTCCTATATCAAATTTCAATGGAGTGGTATCAATACCCTTAACATTAAGAAAGAGCGACTCTGGCATCAAGAATCCGCACACACATTCCCACTTCAAATAAACAAAACTTTAACACACTGGGAGAAAATTTCAAATAAGCACAATTACTGGGAGAGAGAAAGAGAGATCACATTTGGTAATAATGCCCTCCACACAGACTATGGAACCGATAAACCCAGACAAAAGCTCTCTTGGGGTCACCCTTCGCGAAACAAAAGGACCCTCAAGCCCAACCAGAATTTGCTCTCCTTCCTTCAGATATTTGCCATTCATACTCTTGACCATGTCCGTCACAGCATCACAGAGCGGCTGCATATACTCGCTTGGAGTTTGTAAAAGCCTACAATTCCAAAAAAAAACAACAAAATATCATCAAGAGTTTAATGAGTTCATTCCGAAACATATTACAAAATATAATTTGGGCGAACCTTCGAGCCAAATCGGTGCCTTCTCTGTGGTGGTAGAAATGGGCAAGGTTAACTATGCAACGGCGGCGATTTTGAGTGAACATTAAGTCAAGAGATTTCTTCAACTCAACATTATACTCCTGTGATTAAACATGTAAAAAAACCAGAATGCTCAATCTCAGTTACAAAAACTAGGCCTCTCAACAAAACCAATCAGCTTCCTTGACTGTTTCCTCTTGTAATTACAGATTTGAGTTTAATAAAATTCAGTTTAAATTTCGTCTTACCGTAGTGTTTGGTGATAAAAAACATCATAATAAATTTATGAGAATTGAAGCTAGATCTAAAATGTGGAGATGGGAGTTCCTATTCAATTCAACAATTGAACATAGAGACATAGACGTTGTTTATTTAATTGAAAAGGAAAACTTACAGTTTGTTCGAAGAATTTAAGAAAAGTGCGCTTGTGCGCGGTTCTGACATCGTCGCTCAGATCCATCGATGTCTACTTCGTCCTGCTCTGAATCGTAACGCTCGCTCAAGAGAGAGAGATATGAAGATTTCAGTTTTTTTTTAACTTTGTTTTAGGGGGAGGGTGTAGTGTATAGTGTAGGGATACAGAAATTGGCGGGAAAACACGTAGAAGGGGGACGCAATTTGGCGGGCAAAAAATACTGAAGTGTAAATCAGTAAATGGGCTTGGGCTGGGCCGACTAATTCTATGGGCCGACAAAAAAATCGGAGAGAGAGGGGCAACAAATTTTTAAAAGGCGTTGGCTATATACCCCTCCAGCTCTGTTAAGTATACTCCCCCTCTACATTTATTAATTTAATATTAATGTAAAATACCAAATTTACCCTTTTAGTAATTATATAAAAGATAAGTACACTCCCTAACCCTAACAAAACAAGTCTCGGCCACCCCTCCGGTCACCGTCGCCGTCGGCCGCCGCCCTTCAAATAAATTTAGAAATTAAAAAAACCTTTAAAATAAAAAAAAAATCGACAAACCAGAGTCGACCAAAAGCACTTCCGTCGACACTGGTTTGTCGACCAAATAAACTTTCGTTTTGTAAGATCTAGTCGAAAGAAAATAAAAAAAAATTGAAATTTTCGACAAAGATGGATCGACCAAAAACACTCTGTCGACGCTCATTTGTCGACCAAACACACTTTCGTTGGTAAGATCTAGTCGAAAGAAAATAAAAAAAAAAAGGAAAAAAATATGAAATTTTCGACAAGGATGGATCGACCAAAAAGACTTCCGTCGACACTAGTTTATAGACGAGAGTGTTTGGGTGGGGCTAATAACACCCCATAAAATGTTATACACACCCCAAATGTTAAACACACCCCATTAAAATTTAAAATTCAATTTTTATTACTATACACACCCTAAGTATTTCCTATTTACCCTTCAACCCTCCTAACTAATAAAAATTAACTAAATCTTAAAAAACATATAAAATTTAAATTTTAATTAACAGAAAAAAATCAATAATACAATAAAATTAGTGTTAACGTTGAAAAAAATTAGCTAAATTTTAAAAATCATTTAAAAATGGAACAATCAATTAAAAAAATCTAGAAAATAAAAAAATTAATAATTAAATCTAAACAAAATCTGAAAAATAAATCAAATAAAAAAAATTAAGAATTAACGATTTTTTTTAAATTCAATAAAATAATAAAGAAAAATTAACTCAACATTAAATTAAAAAATAAAATCTTTAAAAATTAAATTAAGCTAAATAAAATTTAAAAATTTCAACTAAATTTAAAAAAATAATTAAATCAATTGTATTTTTAATATTTATAATTAATTTAATTAATTCTTAAGATTTAGATGATTTTTAATTTTTTAGATTTTATTTATCATTATTCGAATTCTTAATTTTAGTTGATTTTTTAATTAATTATTTTTTACGATTTATTAAAAATTTTACGAATTTATTTAGTTTTAACTGATTTTTAAATTTTTTATTTGAATAATTTATTTTTTTTCTTTTTAAAAAATATTTAATTTTTCAGATTATTTTTAAAAATATTTGATTTATTTAAATTAATATTTTTTTTAAGATTTTACTAATATTTTAAAATACTTTTCATATTTTAATTACATTTTTTAAGATTTTTTCAATTTTTTTTTTAAATTATCTTTAATTTGAATAAGGGTTACTTAGTCATTTTACAATTATCTATTTTTATTTTTAAAATGATGGGGTGTGTATAACATGTTTTGGGGTGTTAGTAGCAGTACCCGAGTGTTTTTGGTCAATTGATTATCACCGAATTTAAAAAAAAAAAAAAAAAAAAACCTACCTATGTTGCAGACGGCGGCGGCTGGGCACGGTTGTCGGGGCGGGGGCCGCGCACAGGGACGACGACGTTCTGGGGGTCGGCGGCCGACGCGAGGGCGGCTCTACGATTGGTGGAGGCACGACGGCCGACGCGAGGGGCGGCGCTACGATTGGTGGAGGCACGACGGCCTGGGAACGGCCGTGAGGTGTGGCCGACCTCCGTGGCCTATTTCCATGTCAGAAATAAAAAAAAACGCAGAAGGGCGGCGGAGCAATTTTTCATGTATTGCGGTGGGGAGGAGGAGCGTCGACGTCGGCGGTGTTGGGCGAGGGAGAGCCGCCGCCACCGGCGATTGTTGCAGGAATTTAAAAAAAAAAAAAAGAAAGACGATTGCGCACAGAGGTGGGGGGCGTCGGCTGGGGCCGCGCGCAGCGGTGGGGACGGCGGTTAGGGTGTCGACGACGACTGCGTGAGGCTGGCGGCGGCGCCGGAACTGGGCAGGGGGCGGCTGTTTTGGATTTGGGGAAGAGAAAGTTAGTTTTTAGGGTTTTTGAAAAATTGGAGAAGAAGAATGAAGAAATATGGAAAAAATGGAATGAGGGTATTTTTGATAATTCAAGGGGGAGTATATCCAACATTTGACAAATTGAGGGGAGTACATAAATAGGGGGGAGTAGACTTAACCGAGCTGGAGGGGTATATAGCCAGGGCATTTTTAAAAAAATGGAGACTAATTCAGATCGGAAGACATACGGCAGCGAACGGGCGGCCTTGAAAAAAAAAATACCTTCGCTTGGAAAACGGGGCAGCGGCTTGGAGAGAAGAATGAACGGAGATAGAGGTTTTTATAGAATTATAAATGAAAAGAGGGGGTGTACTAATCGAACAGGGTGTGTGTGTTAAGTGAGTGGGTGTCTTCATCAAAGCCGTGTGTACGGTTAAATAAGATTATGGGTACGGTTATTTGCAGAGATACACTTCCTTTATTTTATTTTTTCAAAATTATTACTTATAAAGTATACACTTATACCAGTAGATATTTTATTGTGACACTCACATATATAATATCTCAAAAAATTCATATATTCATAAAATAAAAATATTAGTAAGAAAAATTAATAATGATCCAAAAATTTAATGGGTTGATGGCCAAAGTCAATTTAATGTACTCTTGTCACAATTTTACTCCCCAAAAATACTGGTTATCATAGATACAAAAATCATATGGTGTTTTCTTTTTTCATTGCATGCTTACAATTATTTAGCTTCATACTTGTACCGAAAAATGTAACTGGTGCAATTTTTCATAAATTAGTACCACAATATTCCCTCTTATGTTGATCCATGATATTTTCTGACTTCCATGCAACTTTTCCTACAAGAATTTATCAATTATTTTACTAAATTTTACAGTTTTAAATGAAAATTTAGTATCTATATATATATATTTTTAATGGTTACTCCCTTGTATAAGTTTTTTTTTTTTTTTTAGATATAGTGTAATGAGAGAAGAAAAAATAATTGATAAGTGTCAGGATGAAAGATAAAATAATAGATAAAAATTTATAATGAAATGGAGGGAGTATACTTTTTTAAACTATCTTTTTATTTTTATACATTAGTAGTATTATGGTGCAAACAATACTTTATCAACTTTTCATATATTACGTATTCATGCACTCAATTAAAAAAAAAAAAAAACCACAACACCGCGTAAATTTCAAGACCTTGCAAATTTATAATAACCTACCAAACATTTGATCGCTCTGGCGAAATTATTTAAAATTTCGATATTAAAAATGGTCATACCACAATATTTCAATATGAAACGATCGTTCAATTTTTACAATATGAATCAGTATACTAATATGAAACATTTGTTCAATGTTTTCGATCTGAATCGGTATGGTGCGATATACCGGAATTTTCGGTTTCATACCAAAAATATTTGGTACAATATACCGAATTTTTCGGCATGTATCCGAACAACCCCTACACGTAACATCACGAATATATTATCAATATCATTTTTTATTTATACATTAAAACTGGAGATGATATATCACCTAAGTAAAATTAAAGTGAAGAAGGTACACATAAATACAGATATTAGAAGGCCAAAATTATCAGACTCAAAAGGTGATTAACCGTTGCAAGCTTAAATAAGAGATATTAGTCCTCGAAAAAACAAAGAGCCTAATTCAAAAGAGCAACCAATACAATGAGAGCAAAAGACAGCAATGGAGGTTCAGTCTTCATAAGCAAGATTGCTCTTTGAGTCTGAACATGATCACGCCTTGAATGCTGAGAACGCCACGACAGAGTTGTGTCCACCGAATCCAAAAGAGTTTGAAATCGCTGCATATGAATTATAATGCATGTAATTAGTAGCAAATTCAAGAACAGGAGAGAGATAGAGAGAGAGAGAAATCTTACCAACATTGACTTCGTGCTGCTGTTTTTTGTTTGCAACGGTGTCGAAGTCTACACAAGGCTCTGGATTCTGCATCAGCAAGAATCAGAGTCATTTTAAACTCTGAAATTGCATAAATGGTTCAGTTATATAGTACGGAGTATTTCTTTTTAACTTACAAATTGATTTATTGAAGGATGAAGCCACCCAGTTGTGATTGCTTTCACTGCTGCAATAGCTTCTAAACCACCAGCAGCACCAAGACAGTGACCAATCATTGACTGTAAGAAGAAAGAGAGTGAGAAACGGGGAATGGAAGAGAGAGAGAGAGTAGGGGCAGAAGTGTCACCTTTGTTGCGTTTATTTTGATCCCGGCTGTATTCTTGAATACCTTCTTAATAGCATTTATCTCTGCTACATCACCTACTAGTGTGGAAGTTGCATGGGCATTTATGTAATTCACCTGAAAAGGAATATGGCTTGGGCCGGTTAAGTTAATGTCTCTGAGAATTGCTAAACATCTAATTACATTCAATAACGACTCGAGCTGGTTATAAAGATTAAGGTGTTGTCTGCAAATGAGATTGCAAACCCAGAAAAAAAAAAAGGTGATTCTGGGGTATTCTATTGCGTTTTAAAGCAGGCCCTAACTAAGTCCAGTTTTTTTCCAAAATGAAGTCTGAGTACCGGAATGAAAAGTTATAAACATAACCCGAGATATTTGTATCTCTATTAACCAGAAAAAAGACAAGCATACGGTATAGTAAAACTAAATTCCGCATACTTCTCACTTAAATCGATCAACGCAATTTTCCCCTTTGAACTCATGGTATTTACAGATGCAGAGTCTCTTTCCAGCTCAAGGAAATAAAAAAGATACTACACAGAGACTATAAGAAAGGTTTGTCATCTTGGAAAATTAAAGATTAATTAGGAAACGACGGATGATCATTGAAATGTAAAGGAGCTTTACAGTTTAAAAAATTGCAATATAATAAGATGAAAGTTGTACGCGTTGTACTTTGATTGGTGACTAAGAGAGTGGTTTGATGAGCTTATAAGCAGTTCAAAACATCTTATAAGATGTTTGAGATCACATAAGATCCTTAAAAGTGTAATGGAATTTATATGTAAAAAAAAAAAAAGTCGTATTTCACCCCTAAATAAGATCTTCAGAGCTAAGAAGATTTTCCTTAAAGAGTAAGGAATTGCATGAATGTCATTACTACCATCTTATAAGCTCTATCATCTTATTGTATCTAAATAACTCAGGCTAATTTGTAGAATACGATAAAAAAAACATGGTATAAGCTCTAAGAACTTCTACAAAATCAAATAAATAAGCCCCTAAGATCCATTACGAATCTAAGGATGAAGAAAATACCTCCTCGGGCGAAACACCAGCATCTTTAATGGCACTCTGGATACACGATGAGACACCAAGTCCATCAGCTCTAGGATCTGTCATATGATGAGCATCACAATTTACTGCACCTCCCAAGTATTCAGCAATAATTGGGGCCCCTCGTTTCATTGCATGTTCCAGACTTTCCATCACCTGTAAACAATATCGAAGAAATTCAGTTTAAAGTATGGAACAATAAATGTATATACAAAAGAGTAATGACTAGCCCCACGGCCACACCCCACATTTTTATATCAAATCCATATTCTCATTTGTTTTTTTGGATTTTGGCATAGAATTTCAAATCCTACAAAATTCTACCCTATAATACACCTATTTTACTTTTTTCCAACACAATTTCAATACATTATCAATCATCTATCTCTTACTTTTTGATTTCTACCCATCTCAACACTCTCTCTCCTCTTGTTTACTTTACACACGCTCTCCCCTACTTTACACACAATTTCCAATACACAATCAATCATGAATCAGTTATCACCTACTTTTTCAAAATTCTACCCTATAAAATCTGAACTCCCAAGCACATACAAAATTCAAATGCATCTTTTACTATACATCAAATCCACCTACTGGATTTGAAATCCACTTTAATCCAAACACCCCTATGATGAATACTAGATCCATAACATGATTCTTCTATTGTGAACCATGTTCCATCTCCTATTCCAGCACTTTTAGTACACATCAGTCTGTGGGAATAGGAGAGGAAAAACTATTTCGAATAGAGAATCTCGTGTGGAAGAAACATTTCTAGTAGAAAATGAAAAATCACCTAACATCTCAATTTGAAAACCATTCAGAAACTCCATAAGTTACAACTGTCAATAAGCTAATGCACAAGATAGCATATACCTCGAGATATCACTTGTAGCAAACAACTGAATAATGCTACCACATGTTAAATAATCCTTTTTTACATTATCCCACCTCATCACACACACAATAGCAAACGAGCTAAGGATACTAATAGAGCCAAAGCTTTCAAAAGAAACAAAATAACCAAATCAAATGAGTTGAATAAAAGACCAACTATGACAAACTTACCAAGATTCCAGCACCTTCACCCATAACAAAACCATCTCGATCCTTATCCCAAGGCCTGGAAGCAGTTTGTGGATCATCATTTCTTTGAGACAAAGCTCTACATGCAACAAAACCACCCAATCCAATAGGAATCATGGCAGCTTCAGTGCCACCAGCAACCATCAAATCAGCTTCACCCCTACGAATGTGATTAGCAGCAGCATAGAAGCAATAATTTGAGGTAGCACAAGCAGTTGAAATCGAGTAATTTGGGCCCATCAAGCCAAGATCAATCGCAAGCAAAGCAGAGCCCATGTTTGTTATAGCGTAAGGTATGAAAAATGGAGTTATTTTCCTGTGACCTTTCTCTATTAGAGCCTGAACACCATCGGAGAAAACTTGAAGACCACCCATTCCTGTACCAACCAGAACACCAGCTCGGATCTTATCAATCTGCAATAATACCAATCAATTAGAATCTAACAGATGGAGCCACATAAGAATCTCGCATAAAAATCAATGCCAGATTGGCAATCGAGAAGTTTTCAAGAGAGTAAACACTTAAACTAACATTTCAAAAGTCCATATATCGGCACGAAATGCATATGATCAACGAAAACAAAATCAATCAAATATATGGAAGTTAAATACACCACGAGCCCTGATTAAAACAACTATGTAAAAGTCGTAAAACTTTCCACACAGATCAGTGATGTTTCAACAACCAATTCAACAAGACCAACCCGTGATCAATGCAAATGAAACAAAAAAACAGATACTCTAAAAGTTCATATAATCTGGTACTAGGCCCCAAAGATCTTTCCCAATCAACAAAAGCTACTCAACAGCATAACAATATCTTCATTACATCCAGTATGATTCCTCTATTGCGTATAGAATGTTTCATATACTATTCCAAAACTCTAAATACATTCGATGTGTGTTATTTATAGATGTGGCATTCCAAATTACATCATCAACCTGTATGATTAACAGATAAATTGAAACACATACCAAAACTACCGAAACAAAATCCAATAAATAAAACTCCAAGCTGTTCAATCAAGCTAAAAAAAAGAAAAGAAAAAATACCTTATTAAGCTTCTCACCCCCAAGATCTGCATCCTCGAGAGCTTTTTTCCCTGCAACAATGCAGTACCTCAAGCAATCATCCAATCTCCGGTCATTCTTCCCATCAATGTATCCCTCCGAATTGAAGCCCCGAATCTGGCCTCCAAAGCGAGTGGGAAATTTGGAGGCATCGAATCTATCAATGAGACTGACGCCACTCTCGCCACTCAAGAGCTTCTCATAGTACGTATCCACATCGTTTCCGAACACCGACACTAAGCCCATTCCTGTGATTACGATGCGTTTCTTAGGGTCCGTTTCGCGCTTGGGCGCCGCCGTGGCGGAGACTTTAAATGGGAGCTTTTTGGGTCTAGCATTGTTTCCGGGCAAAGCGGGGGAGCGATGCGGTTTGCGGAGTGGATCAAGAGGAGAGGGGCGGAAGGCGGCGGAGTGAAGGGATTGCATGGCGGAGTTTGAGAGGTAGGAATTGGGTCGATGAGAACGATGCGGGGGAAAATGGAAATGCTGGCTGGCGTTGGGAGTTTAAGGTAGTTTGAGTTGGGGGGAGGGATGTTCCATTCATAAATAAATACTCCTAAACTTTCAACATTTTCGATAATATCAATGTATATGTGCACATTCATACTTTAATTTAAAAAATATATATATATATGGAAAATGCTATTTGAATAAATAATGAAACTCAATTTTACATTGTTACCTTAACAAAATAAAATGTAAAATTAAAGTGTCACCTACGGTTACTTATACACAAGTACGAAACTCGTGTATTACGCGACACTGAAGCGATTTTTTTAAGTTGTTTTGCTTTGTTATTAATACTTGCATATCTTATTTTATTTTGTACTCCCTCCACTTTTAAATAGGTGTCACTTTGCCATTTTAATTATTTTTATAATAAGTGTCATTCTATGTTTTTTTCTTCAATTTTGACAATTTTACCCTTATAAAATAATTTACCTTCAATTTCAATTAATGTAGTAGCATAAATCATGGAAAAATCATAAATATTGTACATATGAATACCACATACATTCTTGACCACATTCTTTATTAAACAAAAAATTAATATCAAAATTATTTATCATTAATGAAGGGTAATATTGACCACAATTTAATATCTTAATTTGTTGAAAAATGTTAAAGTGACACTTATTCAAACATGGAGGGAGTAATAAACAAGACACAAATTTTTTTAGTTACTTTGTTGGGACCTTCTATATGTAGTCAGGGTGTCGTAACGTGTCGTAATGACTATCGTAGTCAGTTAATCTAAAACATTAAAAATTTAATCTAAAAATTTAGATTTGATGACCTGTTACCTTTTGTAAATTTTACGATATGTATTGTCGTAATGTGTGATAAATTTTTATTTTCTATTAAATTAAATTAATTAAAATATATTATTGTAAATTTACATTTTTATCCTTATACAATAAAATAATTTATTATATTTTTATTAATGTAATTAAAATATGTAATATTAAAATTACATATTTACCCTTATGATATTAATAAAATTAATAACAAAAAATAAATCAAATCAATTTATTAACAATAAAACAAACCAAATCAGTGAGAAAAACTCATTCTTGCTTATTAAAACCTCCTAATGGCGATTGAGAGCTTCAAATTAAATCAATTTGGAGAGAAATAAGTCATTCTCAAACATTTTAAGAATTGTGCCGACTAATTGAAATTGGGGAAGAAAAAAGGGTGATACTTGGTGTAGGTCCCAAGTTGAGTTTAATAACGAGTAAGCTAGTGAAAATGTCTAGAGGGGGGTGAATAGACTTTTCAAAAATCTTTCGATATATCAAAGTACAATATGCGGAATAACGAAATTAATCAATGAGCCCAATTTTATTTTATACTCAACTCTTTAATTCGAGAACTCTGTTTTAGTGTTTACTCAACTAATCTTGTTCAGTTATGGAGATAAACAGTTAATCAATCAAACAACAAACAAAACAGTAAAGTAAATCAAACACGAGATTTATAGTGGTTCGACAACTTGTCTACATCCACTCTCACAAACCCAGTTGTGATATTCTTATTAACTCGTCCAATGGAGTAATGTGTTCTTGTAGCTTTAAGTCCCAAGAAATAAGACTTAGATCTTCTCGAAAACACTTCCAAGTGCCTCTTCGATCTAACTAGCTATTTTACAAGTAACTAGCAGCTTGAAAACAAAAATATAAAAGTAAACTTCTCTGTCTTCAGTAGTAGCCTTCTTGTTCTTCACTTGTCTTCTGGCTTCTTTCTGAACTTTAACTCTGAGAGTAATTTGCTTCTTTGAATCTTCAACAATACTTCAATATGTAGTAGTATCAGTAGTCTCCAATCAATCAATACCTTGTGGTATTTATAGACTTTTATTCCAAGAACTTTCAGTTGTGTAACAACCTTTTTCTTGAAAACTAACTTGTAACTGATTCTTTTTATCCATCCACGCGTTTCTTCAGTTAATTAGTTATTCCTTAACTAACTCTTCAATCCTTATCTTCAACACGCGTTTTTGTAACTAACTTCAAGTCGACCTGTCTTGTTGTCTTGCGTACTTGTCTTGTCTTCAAGTAGTAGACTTCGTCTTCTACTTGTCTTGCGCAGTAGATTTCTTCAGATTTCATCATAGAACTAATCTAGTCCTATTATCTAATCCTAACAAGACTATTACATTACATTAAGCTTTTGTTATAAAGCTTAGTCAACTTAAGAATCTATACATCAAATATAAATCGTAAAACATGAACTTCTATACAACTTTTAATATAGCTCAGTATAAATCCTAACACTTATAAGTATCAACATATTAAAAGTACTGACAAAGTGGGATAGCTCAAGTGGTTAGAGCACCACTACCTAGGCCTTAGGTCCTGGGTTCGAGTCATGGGGAGGGAAAAAAAGGGATGGGTATTTAACTTCCATAAAAAAAAAAAACATATTAAAAGTACTTGTCTCTTCTTTTATACTTGTAAAACTTTAACTAGACTAGATCAGTCAACACTTAGAAAATATTCAAGTCTTCTTTTTGGCTTATCAAAACTTATCTTATCTTTTCATCATTTAGGACTTGTCTTTAGAATTCATATCCCAACAATTTCCCCCTTTTTGATGAAGCCAAAACTACTTGAATCTTTTCTCAATAGTAGACTAGTTAAGTAGTTATCTCGTCTTAAACATCAAATAGTACTTATCTTTTCATTCATTCCAAAATAGATCAGTAGATATTACACATACTTAATCAATAATCAAAATAAAACTAAGTACCAGAGCAAACAAAGCACTAATCTGAAAGAGTACCTCCTTCTGGATTTGGAACACAAAATGCATCTAGGAGTCTCTTATGTATCACGGACATATGATCTTCAGTCTCGATCTTCTCTCTATCCAGCAGGTCTTCTTCAAATTTCTTAATATGGTTGAAGTCGATCCTTTTTCCAGAACCTAACATCGGAGTGATCCATTTTGGAAAAATAGGAACTAGAATGTTGAAATTCAGCAGCTATCCTCATGATCAGATTCCACAGCTTCCGATCTTGAACTTCCATGAATTTATCAAACATAACATACAGTTCTTCAGAACTATCCGCTTCACCAAATTTACGAACAATCCAGTGATCTAACTCCCATTGCAACTTGACTTTGAACCAATCTTTACGATGTTCATCATCAATGAAGTTGTCAATAAACGCATATTCAACTTGATCTGGATTAGCTTTCAGCTTCTGCAGTCTTCTAATATGCTTACCCAGCTTCTTCTTGCAAGCATAATTAGATTCCTCATCATCAACAATCTTCTGCTTCTTCACAATCTCAGCAGTTATATCATCTTGTTGATCTTCAATCACAAGCTTTCTCTTGACTTGTCTGGTTTGAACTTCAGCTTCAGGAGACACAATTGCATCATTTTTGCCTTTTTGTAATCTTTTCAACTCATCTGCTATAGCCTCTTCAAGATCTGCCTTGTTCACTAACTTGCCTCTCTTAGGCCTTTTGAGATCTTGCATAGCAGTAGCAGCTTCCTTCATTTCAGGTTCAGCACTTGACTTTCCTTCAACTCTACTTGTCTCTTCCCCCTTTTTGGCTTCATCACTTGCCTTAAGAGTGAAAAGACTAGTAAATCGAGTCATTTCTTCCTTAACTGCCTCCTTCATAGCTTCAGCAGCTAGCTCTATCTGCCTTTGATGTGTCTGATCACGACTCATCTTGTCTAGTCGATCAGCAGTAGACTCCAACCTCTTTGAGTTAATGACTAATTCGTCCTTGAAATGAGTAGCTGTCTGTCTGAGCAGCCTGTTCTGATTTGTTAACTTGGTGAGAATAGTTCTAGCACGCATCAACCGATCTTGTGCTTCACGACGCTGTTCATCTGCAATTTCAATCTTAACCCTGTAGAGCCTTTCCATTTTACTTGACTCTTCAGCTAACGAACGAGCAAATGAGATAGATCTCTTCTCAGAGAAATCAACTTGTTTCTCAAGGAAACTTTGAACTTCAGCATACATCTCTGCTCGAAAAGTTGAGTCCATCTTGTTGACCTCTCCAACAATCAAATCTCTTGAGCTGTCAACAAGTGATTGGTTCTGTTCTACTAACATATCTTTCACTTTGGAGTGTAAGAACTCATCAATAGCAGAATGGACAACCTCTTTCAAATCTGACCTCAGCTCATCAAGATAGCCTTCGGGAAAGACTTGAGTAGACGACTGAGCTTCAACGACCACTTCTTCTTGAACTTTCTCCACAAGTTCATCTTCTTCAAACATGACCGCATCCATGAACTCATCGTCTTCTTCACCAAGTTCAAAAGAGTCAACTTCTTCAGAACTTTCAGTCTCTTCCAGATGATCAGTCTGGACAGCAACATCAACTAACTCTGCTTTCAACTCTTCTTCCAGCAGATCAGTTTGAGTTCCGATATCAAACATGTGTGATGAAGATAAAACATCATCAGAAACATTCAGCATTCGCTTCACCAAGGCTGTAAGAACATGTGGTGGAAGAAGTTCTGAATAGTCTTGAACTCCACTATTCTCCCTTTGCTCCATCTCCCAATCCATAAAGTTTGAGATTCCTCCCATGCCTTGGATAACTTCAAAGAGATCATCCGTTGAGGACTTTTTTTAATGCAACCCACGTGCAAATCCTAAGAAGTTTCTCATACTGCTCTGATGAGGTGTCTATCTCAATAGACGAGAGCCTCTTTTTCAAATTATTGCTGACCTTAGCACGAACCCTCTTCTTCCTTAAACACATCGGATAATAAACAAGGGATTCAAATCTAGTTTCGGAAGGGGTCTGAACAAGTGGAGTCCTTGTCTCAGTTGTTGCAGTGGCAACTAGTGGAGTTTCCGAAATAGATGGGTTGATGGGTTCAACATATTCTGTTGTGGTAGGAATATTTGGGTTGGTGGTTTCTTGGGGCTTTGATGTGGCTAGGTTTGGTTCGACAGTTGTAGGAGTATCAACTGTATCAAATATAGTAGTGTCTTGAGTTATGTTGGCTCTTAGTGGTTGCACCGCCAACACCGATGAAGATTTGGGAATAGGTTTGGCACGAGATCGGAGTGATCTTGCCTTGGTTTTAACGGGGAGAGAGAGAGGAATTGACAAAGCTCGGGAAGAAGTACCAACCTTTTCCGCACTCAACTTGTCTGGAGACGGACTTGACTCGACTCTCACCAGTCGATATACTTGCAACTCTTCCCCTTTCTTCTCAGGCTCCTTGTCTGAGTGAGTTTCTTCCGAATCTCCTGCAGCCTCAAACATGGCCTCCTCTTCCACATACTGAACTAGTCTACCACTAGTTCCAGCCTCAGCTTTCTCCGAACTTCCACTACCCGACTCGTCTTCCTCAGAACTAGACGGGGCAGCTTCAAGCATGGCGTCATCTGGATTGATTTGAACTTATCTAGGAGCAGCAGTTCTTCCAGCAGCTTGCTTTGCTAGCGCCTCCTTCTTCAGATAATGTTTGAGAGGGTGGAACGGCTTTCCCTTACTCCAACTAGTCTTGTTTGGCAACAAGATGGGTAGGATGAGACTTAACTTGTTTCCAAAGCTCACATTTGCAGTCACAACCCAGTTGACTGTACTGGTGTCAACTTCCACCTTCTGCTTAAAATGCATCAACCTATCCAAGAAGAGTTTAGTCCAGTTCCCTTCAGTGATGCCATCATGAATTACGGCCATCACTCTTGCTTTTTGCAGTGTCACAGAGTCAAAACTCCCAGTGACTCCAAGCAACATCTTTGAAGCAATATCCAACAGAGTTTTAAATTTATCGAGCAATTGATTTTTCTTGACAGCTGAAATCTTTCCTTCGCGATTCAGCTTGAGTTTCTTTCCACAAAAGATACTCAGATACTTCAGCTCTTGACCTTCAGCATATCTTTCAATGTCAATTGATCCGGACGGTAGCTTCAATGCTGTCAAGTAGATTCCGATCGGTTAGACGTCTCCAACTAATTAGAACACTTGAATATAGAAGAAATAACTGCTCTAGGATAGTAATTCAGAAAAGTAATCAACGAGACAAACAACACACAAGGATTTAAGTGGTTCGATCAATGTGATCTACATCAACTGGACCAGACTAGTACTTCTTCGATTGATAAAGAATGTTTACACACTCATTCACTCGGAATAGGATATTTCCTCACTTCACTCGTGAACTCACACAACTCAAAGAATACAATAACGTACTAAATCTCTCTATCCAACCTTTACAATGTACAAAACAAGAGTATATAAAGACCAAAGGTAGTTGTTGCTGTTAGGAACTATTTTGAGTAGTTATCAACCGTTTGCAACCGCTTGTAACAACCCATGTGCTCTGTTATTGCCCAACTGAAAATGGTAGTTATGCCCTCAAGTTGTTGTAACTGTAAAACTGTTAGTTAAACTAACTAACTTTGAACCAGAAGACTTGTCCATAAAGATCAGATCACTACTTAGTGTTCTGATACCCAACTCTTCTGCTCTGATGATCAAAAGCTAACTCTGCTGATAGACTTCATATTGTGCTGATCTTAATTGAACTGACCAAGTACTGTACTAACCCAAGTACTGTGCTGACCTGGTACTGTGCTGACCCAAGTACTGTGCTGATCTGGTACTGAGCTGATCTACTCTGCTGAAGTACTGATCTTGGTACACTCTGCTGAAGTACTGATCTTAGTCCAGTCTGCTGAAGTACTGATCCTAGTCCAGGACTGTGCTGATCCCAACTGTGCTGAACTCTAAGCATCACCTTCTCATCTGATTGAAACCCTTCAACTCATCTGATAAGGCCTAAGTCATCTTATCTGATCCTATCAGCTCAGTAGTTTACTGTGCTGATTTTGAGATTATGAGATAACACTCACAATTCTCCACCTTTAGCTCATAATCGAACTAATCTCCACCAAAACAAAAACACCAACACTATTCTCCTCAAAGAATAGCCTCCACTACTGATCTTCTGCCACAAGAACAGTAGCCTTCTCCTCAGAGGAATTAATGCAGTCCAATAAGTCTAAGACACAAGCCAAACTTCTCTTTTGGCAATGCCTTAGTGAACACATCAGCAGGGTTCTCCTCTGTAGCAATCTTCACTACCTGGACCACCCCCTTCTCTACAATATCTCTTACAAAGTACAGCTTTACATCTATATGCTTAGTTCTCTCATGATACCCCTGATCCTTTGCAAGATGTATTGCACTTTGGTTATCACAGAAGACAGTCACACTTCTTTGTGATATACCAAACTCCTTCAAGATCCCCCTAAGCCACATGCTCTCCTTTACTGCTTCAGTCAAGGCTACATATTCTGATTCTGTAGTAGATAATGCAACTACGGACTGATGTATTGACCTCCATGATATAGCTGTACCAAATAAGGTGAATACATACCCTGTCAAGGACTTTCTTGTGTCTACATTGGCTGCATAGTCGGCATCAACATATCCCACAAGTGCTTCTCCCTCATCTGATATCTTCTGAAATTTCAGACCTTTCTCAGCTGATCCCAGAACATATCTCATGACCCACTTAACTGTCTCCCAATGATTTAAGCCTGGATCACTCATGTATCTGCTGATTACACTCATTGCATGAGTTAAATCTGGTCTACAGCACACCATAGCATACATTAAACTCCCTACTGCACTGGCATAAGGAACCTTACTCATCTGAGCTCTTTCTTGGCTGTTCTTGGGACACATCTGATTGGATAGCTTCTGATGCTGGCCAATTGGTGTAGAAACTGACTTAGCTTGATTCATCCTGAATCTCTCTAACACCTTCCTCAGATAGGTAGGCTAACTAAGCTGAATTGCTCCCTCAACTCTACTGATCTCCATCCCAAGAATCACTTTAGCTTCACCAAGATCTTTCATCTCAAACTCCCTTTTGAGAATCTCCTTAACCTGATTGATACTGTTAATAGACTCTCCTGCTATTAACATATCATCTACATACAGCAGAAGATAGGTAATTGAACTCCCAACCCTCCAGAAGTAAACACAGCTGTCATACAAGCTTCTTGCAAAACCAACTGAGCAAATGTACTCATCAAACCTTAAGTACCATTGTCTAGGGCTTTGTTTGAGTCCATAGAGTGATTTTCTGAGTAAGCACACTTTGTCTTCTCCATCTTCTATGTCCAACCCTTCTGGTATTTTCATGTAGATCTTCTCATCTAAAGTCCCATGAAGAAATGTTGTGGTCACATCCATCTGATGCAGCTCCAATTCATATTGAGCAACCATAGCCAACAAGATTCTGATGCTACAATGCTTTACAACAGGTGAGAAGATTTCATTAAAGTCAATACCTTCTTTCTGTGTAAATCCTTTAGCTACAAGTCTTGCCTTGTACCTAATCTTGCCACCTCTTTGAGCCTCCACCTTTTTCTTGTAGATCCACTTACACCCAACAAGCTTCTTGTTCTTAGGCCTCTCAACAATCTCCCAAGTCTGGTTCTTGTTCAGAGATAACAGTTCTTCCTCCATAGCAACTAACCATTTCTCTTTGTCATGGCAGTCTATGGCTTCTGTGTAAGTTTTAGGCTCCAAAGACTCCACCTCAAGAGCTGCACATAATGCAAATGATACTATGTCAGCTTGACCATACCTCTGAGGTGGGTGGACTTCTCTTCTGGTTCTGTCCCTAGTGAGCTGATAGTCATGAAGATCAGTATCACTATGAGTAGTATCCTCCTCATCTGGATCAATCTGCTCTTCAGTTAGTGTTCTGATGTCACCATGCTCCACCTCCACCTGTGTCTCATCTGGTTTGTTGTGTGCTGTACTGGAGCTTGCCTCCTCTTTCAATGGCATTCTATTCTCATCAAAAGTTACATCTCTGCTGATAATACACTTCTGCATTCCAGCTTCTAGGCACCACAATCTGTATCCTTTCACACCTGAAGGATATCCTATGAACACACATTTCAAGGCTCGAGGCTCAAGCTTATCTTGCTTGACATGGGCATATGCTGAACAACCATACAACTTCAAATTACTGTACTCAGCTGCATGGCCAGACCATAACTCTTCTGGGGTTTTAAATTGCACAGCTGAGGAAGGGCTTCTGTTTATCAAATAGGCTGCTGTTGACACTGCTTCTCCCCAAAATACTTTAGGCAATCCAGAGCTGCTCAACATGCATCTAACTCTCTCAAGTAAAGTCTGGTTCATTCTCTCAGCTACTCCATTCTGCCGAGGTGTACCTGGTACTGTTCTATGCCTCACTATACCCTTCTTCTTGCAGAAAACATTGAACTCTTCTGATGTGAACTCCAGCCCATTATCAGTTCTCAAATGCTTGAGATTCTTTCCAGAAATATTCTCCACCTCAGTGAGCCAATCCTTAAATTTTTCAAATGCTTCTGACTTGGATTTCAGGATAGTGATCCATACCTTTCTTGAGTAGTCATCTATGATAGACATGAAGTATCTCCCACCACTTCTGGTCTGATTCCTATCTGGCCCCCATAAATCTGAATGGACATAGTCCAAAATTCCTTTGGTAGAGTGTGAACTCTTCCCAAACTTCAATCTCTTGGATTTCCCAAGAATTCAGTGCTCACACAAATCAAGCTTTGTGATCTTGTCACCACATAACAATCCTTGCTTACTTAGCTCAAGTAGGCCCTTCTCTCCTACATGACCTAATCTTATGTGCCACAACATTGAGTTGTCTTGCACCCTTGCCACATCTGATCTGCCAATAACTGTTCCCCCCTTAAGAAAGTAGAGATCATTTCTTCTCTCACCTTTAAGAACAGTAAGCTTCCCCTTTGAAACTCTGAGCTCTCCATCTTCTGACTGGAATTTATAGCCCAATGAATCCAGCATACCAAGAGATATAAAATTTCTCTTGAGTTCAGGAACATACCTGACCCTATTGAGAATCCTCACTACTCCATCATACATCTTCAAGTGTACTGTACCTTCACCTCTGACTTTGCAAGTGTGATCATTCCCTAACAACACAGAACCTCCATTCTTATGCTTAAAATCATGAAACCACTCTCTTCTTGGAGTCATGTGGAAAGAACACCCTGAATCAAAAATCCAATCTTGCTGCTCTTTAGTGGAAGTGATGGATAGGGACTGAGCTGACTCATAGCCTTTCTGCTCCTTATCATCTTGGGTTTGATTTGCTTGATTCTTATCAACAGGGTTCTTAGGACCAGATTTTCTCATAAGCTGTTTGTACTTGTAACAAGTACTCTTAAAGTGCCCAGGTTTGTTGCAGTGGTGGCACACTACTTCCCCTTGATTTGACACAGCTGATTTACCCTTATCAGCTCCCTTGGGTTGACTAGACCCCTTCTTGGAGACAGACTGTAGATGTTGTTAACTCTTAAATGCTTTAACATTATCAACAACATCTTAATTTGACCTTCCTTGATTTATTCTAAGTCTTTTCTGAAATGTTACATTAAATGTTGTACTAAATGCTCTCACATTCAGGAACGATTCCAGAAGGTTCTACAAGAGTTTGGAACATGGAAGAGTCCAGAATGTTGCAGAACGTGATAGAAGAGTTTATAGCATTGTAGAACGACCTGGAAGATGGAAGAAGGATCTAGAAAGATCATGGAGGTTGAGGTCCTAAAAAATAGGATCTCATAATGGAAGGATCTAGAAGCTGTGTATTTCTCTATAAATACCGCTGAAATCTTTCATTTCAAAGCATGCACTATTCGAGTAACACCTTCTTGAGAGTTCAACCCTAGTTCGGAGTTATGGCCAGTAGTTGTATCATTTAACGTACGCCGAGGGATACCACACCTTCCAGTGTACTTAGTTCTAGTCTTGTATCGAGTGAGAGTGAATCATAGATCAGATTAGTTCTTTAGACAGTGTCTTTACACTTAAGTCTATTTACAGATTCAGGCACCTGCCTCGATTGTAGTTTCTGTTTGTGGAATGTTGAAGTAATTGCTGAGACATTTCACACGACATTTTTGTGTATAACTTAGGAACTAAGTTATTGTTTCGCCATAAGGCTTAGCATAGGTTTTGTTATTAATAAAATCTATGTTAAAAATTATTCCATTGTATTCGTATTGTGTTTTAGTGTTTTAGACTTCCACTGTGTACTGTGTTTACTTTTTCACATTCTGTTAGAGTTAATGCTACACTAATTGTCACAACATTCAGTGTAACATTGTTCTGTTTTTTACTTAAACACTAGATACCATCCCCCCACACACTTTCAGTTGGTATCAGAGCCGATACCTGACGACACTAGGTTTAGATCCTTGCTTAAAGTGTGTTTTAGTTTATGTTAGCAATGGAAACACATCACATATCCACAACACTTAGGCCACCCATTTTAGATGGTTCAAATTATGCTTATTGGAAGCCTAAGATGCGAATGTACATCAAGTCAATTGATGAACGTGCTTGGAGGACTGTTCTTACAGGTTGGGACGTACCAAAGAATCCAGCAGATGCCGATGGTGAAATTCAACTCAAGAAAGAGGTTGATTGGACAACCGATGAGATAACAACAGTAGGATACAATTCTAAAGCTTTAAATGCTATTTTTACTTCTGTTGATACCTCTATGTTTAAAATTATATCTAACTGTTCTACTTCTAAGGATGCATGGGACAGGTTACAAGAGCATTGTGAAGGTTCCGATAGTGTTCGAAGGACAAAGCTTCGGATGTTGGGGACAAAGTTTGAGAATCTCCGAATGAGGGAAGATGAAACAATTTCATCCTACAACGAAAGGTTAAGTGAGATTATTAACGAATCACATTCTCTTGGTGACCCTATTTCTAATGTTAGAGTAGTACATAAGATATTAAGGTCTGTTCCTAAAAGATTCGATGATATTGAAGAGGCAAAAGATACTGATAAGATAAGTCAAAATGAATTAGTGAGTATTCTTAGAACTTATGAAATAAACACTAATCAAATTGATGAAACTAAAGATGATAAGAAAGTTGTTGTTTTTAAAGGAGAGACATCAAACAAATCTGAGATTCAGCCTATCATTACTGAGGTTGATTCGGATGAAGAATTGATTGATGAATGCCTTAACAATCCTGACAACATTGCCCTTCTTACAAAGCATTTTAATAAATTTCTTAAGAAGTCTATGCATAAATCTAAAGGAAATATACAGCCTAAGATCCAAATCAACACATCAACACCACAACCAGAAAGGAGGAAGAGTCAATTCACACCAAGACCATCAAAGAGTGAAGGTAAACCAAGGTATGATCCTGAATTTAGAAAATCAGTTCAATGCAATGCATGTTCTGGATATGGTCACTATGCAAATGAGTGTGCCAATACCAGACTAAAGCAAAAACTGAATTTTAGTGCTACCTTGAGTGATGAATCTGATAATGATGATTTTGATGAGTTTAATGAAAGAGAAAGTGCTCATTTTACTAGAATTGATTATAATGATTCCTCAGATGATGATCTGGATGATACAGATTCTGATGTTGCACTAGATGTCTTCACATCTACAGTAACATCAAAACAGAGTCACCCAGATCTGAACTGTTTTAATGGTTTTGTTGATAATGCAGGAAAAAGGATTGATGATGAGACATATCAGAAATTGTTAGATGATTGGAACTCTCAGAAACTCACTCTGAATTCTTTGAATAAAGAGAATGAGAATCTGAAAGACACAATCACTAAGCTAGAAGTCTTACTTACCAGAAGAGATCTTGAAGTTTGTAAACTGAAGGAGAAATTGATCAACTCTACCTTAAGTTTCAAAAAGTTTTCCAAGAGTGCTTCTAAAGTGAATGATGCTATAGCTACTGGTAAATCTAATAATTATGGTTTAGGTTATGATGGTGAAACTGCTTCTATTTCTGAAAATTTTAGAAAACCTGTGAAATTTGTGAAGGCAAATGCTAGCACATCTGGTGTAACATCTGCACAAACAGATTCTCACAAGGTTGAAAGGAAGTATATTTGTCATTATTGCTTTAAATATGGTCATATTCGTCCCTTCTGCTTGAAACTGTTTAAAGATTTGAGAGCTGAGTTTATGCCATCCAGAATGTCTTCACATCCTAGGAAACATTCTGTGAAATCTGCATGGAAACCAAAAGTTACCTGTAATGTTGTTCACACATCCTTGAAAGCATGTTTACCTGGTCTATGGTATTTTGATAGTGGTTGTTCTAGACATATGACAGGACAAATAGACTACTTATCTGATTATGTGACCTTGAATGGTGGTAATGTTACATATGGTGGTGGATCAAAAGGAAAGATAATAGGAAAATGAACTTTGAATGTTAAAGGTTTTCCTAATCTTAAAAATGTTTTGCATGTTGATGGCTTACTTGCTAATCTGATTAGTATTAGTCAACTTCGTGATGATAATTTGCATGTAAAATTTGACAAAGAGTCTTGCTATGTTCTTAATGAAGATGATGATTGTGTAATGACTGGTACTAGGTTTGCAGATAACTGTTATCTTATTGGAACTAATGTATGCAATTTGTCAAAACATGATGAGAATGTCTTATGGCACCAAAGATTAGGACATGTAAATTACAGGGCAATGAAGAAACTAATCATATCAGATGCAATCAAAGGAATACCTAAACTGAACTTCCTGAATACCACTGTATGTGGATCATGCCAGAAAGGTAAACACGTAAGAGTGCCGCATAGAATGCTGTCACATTGTTCTACACATCGATGTTTTGAATTGTTGCACATGGATTTGATGGGTCCTATGGAAACTGAAAGCATTGGAGGTAAGAGATATTCCTTAGTTGTGGTAGATGATTTTTCTAGATATACTTGGATTGAGTTTTTAAAAGATAAATCTGAAACATTTGCTGCTTTTAAAGTTCTTTATAAAAGGTTCAAAAATGTGTTTAACTTGAAAGTTGGCCGTATTAGAACTGATCATGGTAGGGAATTTGAGAATAGCATGTTTAATGATTTCTGTGATAAGAAAGGTATCTTGCAAGAATTCATCTCCTAAAACTCCACAACAAAATGGAATTGTTGAAAGAAAGAATAGAACTTTACAAGAAATGGCAAGAGTCATGCTTTTATCTAAAAATCTTTCTAAAAGATTTTGGGCTGAAGCATTGAATACAACATGTCATATTATTAATAGAGTTTATATTCGATCAGGTACTAATCAAACACCTTATGAGATTCTGAATGTTAGAAAACCAAGTGTGAAATATTTTCATGTATTTGGTTGTGTGTGTTATATTTTGAATGATAGGGATCAACTTCACAAGTTTGATTCTAAAAGTGATAAAGGTTTCTTTTTAGGCTATTCTAGAAATAGTAAAGCTTATAGAGTTTATAACCTTAGGACTAACACTGTTCAAGAATCTGTTAATGTTGTGTTTGATGATGATAAAGGTCTTACAGATGATAAAGATGAAGAAGATATATCACAAGTCACTGACAAGTCTGAAAATACACTGAAGTCTGATAATGCTGCACCAAATGCTAACACATCTGGAGCAACATCTATAGAACAGTCAGTTGTAATTCCACAGAATGATCAGTATGTTCCCAAAACGAATCCTTCTTCAAGAATGGGGAAAAGTCATCCTACTGACCAGATCATAGGAGATGCTACAGTTGGAGTGCAAACAAGAGGAAGAATAAGATCGAATAAGGTAGATGTGGTAAGAACAATATGCATGTCTTCTATTTGCAATGTTGTGAATGCTGAGTGTTACTATTCTGAAATTGAACCTAAAAGTGTGAATGAAGCATTAACTGATGAATATTGGATAAATGCTATGCATGAGGAACTTAATCAGTTTGAAAGAAATGAAGTTTGGACACTTGTTCCAAGACCTAGTCATACTAATGTCATTGGAACAAAGTGGATTTATAAGAATAAAACTGATGAGTCTGGAAACATTGTTAGGAACAAAGCTAGGTTAGTTGCACAAGGTTACACCCAAGTTGAAGGAGTTGATTTTGATTTAACTTTTGCACCCGTTGCTAGGATAGAATCTATTAGATTATTGCTAGCAATTGCATGTTTTATTGATATTAAACTAAATCAAATGGATGTAAAAGCTGCATTCTTAAATGGCATATTAAATGAAGAAGCATATGTAGAACAACCTAAAGGTTTTGAAGATCCACAATACCCGGATCATGTGTACAAACTAAAGAAAGCATTGTATGGTCTAAAACAAGCTCCTAGAGCATGGTATGGTAGGCTTACGGACTTTCTTTTAGAGTATGGATTTATTAGAGGAGAAGCCGATAGGACTTTGTTTATTAAGCACACTGGAGAAGGTTTACTAATTGCTCAAATATATGTTGATGACATTGTGTTTGGTTCAACCTGTGATAAAATGCTGAACAGATTTGTTGAAGCAATGACATCCACATTTGAGATGAGTATGGTTAGAGACTTGAATTATTTTTTAGGTCTTCAAATCAAGCAATGTAAGGATGGTATTTTCTTCTCTCAAGGTAAGTATGCTAAAAACTTAGTCAAACGGTTTGGTCTTGAAAACTCAAAAGTAATGAAAACACCTATGGGTTCTACTTTGAAACTTTGCAAAGACAATGGTGGAAAGGATGTTGATCCAACATTGTATAGATCCATGATAGGTAGTTTACTTTATCTAACCTCTAGTAGACCTGACATTATGTATAGTGTGTGTGTTTGTGCTAGGTACCAAGCTAATCCAAAGGAGTCTCACCTGAATGCAGTGAAAAGGATTATCGGATATGTTTCAGGTACAAGTGAACTAGGGATATGGTACACTAAGGACACCAACAACACATTGATTGGATACAGTGATGCGGATTGAGCTGGAGATATTGATGACAGAAAGAGCACTAGTGGAGGATGTTTCTACATGGGAAACAATCTTGTGTCTTGGCATAGCAAGAAACAAAATTGTGTTTCTCAATCCACTGCCGAGTCTGAATACATAGCTGCAGGGAGTTGTTGCACACAACTATTGTGGTTAAGTAAGATGTTTCATGACTATGGAATTGAAAACAATATCCTCACAATTTTCTGTGATAACACAAGTGCTATTAACATATCTAAGAATCCGGTACAACACTCACTCACTAAGCACATTAGCATTAGACATCATTTTATGAGAGATTTAGTGGAGAAGGACATAGTTAAGTTGGAATATGTGCCTACTGAAAATCAAAATGCTGATATATTTACGAAGGCTCTTGACCATGAGAGATTCTCATTTCTGAGGAAATCTCTTGGTATGTGTAATATCTGAATAATTCTTGAGAGGATGTTGTCACAAATGCGGTAGCATTTGGGACAACAGCCTAAGGTGGTATAGTTATTATAGATTTGATTTATTTCTTATTTTCGTTGAATAATTCCTTTGTAAAATATTCTTGAATCTGAAATTTGTTTGTGCAAAAATAGACATTTACTACACATCTCAAAAGCTTGAAAAAATTGAGAATGTTACAGCATACTAAAAGATGTACCAATTCACTGAGTAACTATGGAGCACGGAGTTCGCTACTACGATGCCTTCTTTTCAAAAGGTGAATTTGGTAAAAACATCAAGAGGTTCGTAATCCATTAAGTAAGTATGGGGCACGGAGTTCGCTGCTACGATGTACTCTACAGGAACAATGGATCAATACGAATTAGATGCTGTAGCACAAAAAGAAGAAATGCAATGAAAAGAAAAATGCTGAAAAATTGGCTACATTGGATAGGTAAAACCTGTGAAAAACCAATGTTGAGGTGTATGTCAAATCCTTGAGCACAACATTACATGATTCAATTATATTTTTATAAGTTGTAATTATTTAATTAATTGTGGGAATTTATTTTATTTATTTATAATTATACTAACCACGTTCTTTTATTATTTCAGATTATACACATTTTTATTCTTTTTATTTATTCTAGAATACTCTTAATTTAATTAATTAATTTATTGATTTAATTTATTAATTAAGATTTTACCCCACTAACTCACCCATGATTTTACTTGTGGCTGAATTTGTGGAGCATTATCCATTTAATCTAGAATTTTCTTTAAGTCAAGCCTTAATCACACGTACATTATTCCAACTACTAAGCTCTCTCTACATAAATACTCCCATTTCATGTTTGTCTAAGCTTTGTAATTAATTGAGTAAGTTGAGTATTAATTTTACAGATTTGTTATAAGCTAATTGTGTGTCTCGATTCTTGTGTTGATTCTTTTCGAATTCTTGAGTTTAAATGGCAGGAAATAAGAAATCCCACTCACAGAAACCAAACTCTCCCAACTCACAACCGTCATCTTCATCCCTCTCGAATCTTCACACTCTAGCTTCCATGGCTGCTTCACACGAAAACTCACCCCCAACTGCCGCAACCGTCGCACCCACTCCAGCTACTCCGACAACCATCCACATCCCAAACCAAGCTACACTCTCGGAGCTGAGCCAGGCGGTTGAGAATTTTTCTCAATCGATGAGATCATCTAATCCACCCATCCTCACGATTGGTGATTTATCCATTGACATCTCTCACTACTTGCGCACCCAAGAAGTGATCACTACTGCACCTTCTTCATCCACAGCCGAAAAGCCCCAAATTCCGAGCCCTAACGCTGAAACAGAGGCCCCGTCTGCTGCCTCTATGGGGGATACTGAAAAGGAGATTGAAGAATCCCCTATTGCTGAGTCAAAGGAGCCGTCGAATGCGGAGACATCCGACAATGAGGACGCTCAAATGGAGGATGCTGAAGAATCCGACAAAACCGACTCTAACATCTCAAAATCGGACTCTGAACTGATTCCTTTCAAGAGGAATGCTGAAGAGAAGAAGAGAAAGAGGAGCCCAGTTCCAAGAAGACGATCAGGTCGAGTTTTTACTCGAGTTGATTACTCAGACTCTTTGAGGAAGAAGAAGAAGCTAGGTGGTGATGTTGCTGAACCAATTCAGGTATTCTCTGAATCTGAAGAAGAAGTGGTGATTGAGAAGCCAACTAAGAAGAAAGCTGATCCAAAAGGAAAGGCAAAGGTTGATGCTGTTCGAACAATGCCTGAAGAACCAGAACATGATTTTGATTCTGAAATGGAGGTTTGTCTCAGGGATATGCAGCAAGCCCTGAAGAAGAATGCTGCCTCACATGCTGAATCAAGTGCTCCAGCACCAAAACCTGATGATGGAGGTGATTCAAGCAGTGCAGCTTTTGACAAAAGCTCTGAAAAAGAAGCTGATTCCAGTTCTGAGGAGGAGAAAGAACCAAGCTCAAAGGAAAGTACTTTTGAGGAAGGTAATTCTGAAACTGAAGTAGATTCTGATATTGATGGATTGGTTGATAAGATAACTAGGTTGTCTAGGAGAAAACTGTTGATGGAAAGGAGAATTCATACTTCTGATTTTGAGAGTAAGAACTTAATTCAATTCTTAGAGGATAGAAGGTTGTTGAAAGCTCTGAACTTGTGTGATACATTTGTTTCTGATTGGGTGTATGATTTTTATGCATGTCTGAGGAAGAGTAATGGTAGGAGGAGTTCCCGTTGGTATGGAAATATACAGTTTAGGGGGAGTATAGTTCCATTTACACCAGAATTGATTAATGACTTCTTAGGCATAGAACCAGTACTTGATGATGATGAACCTGATTTGGATGTTGTTACTGCTTCTATGACTGGTGGTTTGTTAACTAGATGGAGAAATGGAATGTTGGCCAAGGACCTTACTTCTCTTTATTCTGTGTTGCATAAATTGATAGTTTATAATTGGATACCTTCCACCAACTCAACCAAAGTGACAAAGGATCAAGCAATCTTGCTCTATAGGATAGTGGTTTTGAAGAAGTTTAATTTGGGATTGACTATTTTCCACCACATGATGAAGTTTAGTGGTGACATTTCTGATAAAGGTAACCTTCCATACCCTGTGCTTATTTGTTCATACTTGAAGATGCATGGTTTTAGCCCTAAGAAGACTGAAGTTCTTAGAGGTAAGGTTCCTTTATACACCATTTCACCTGCTTTACTCATTGGTGAAAGAGTGAAAGATCTGCCCTTGCACAATCCTGGAAGTTCTTCTCAAAGACCAGCTCCTGCTCAACCTCAACCTCAACCTCAACCCTCATCAGCACAGAGACCTGAACAGAACACAGCTGCACCTAATGCTGCACCAGATGCTGAGAACTTTGGTGGTAATTTTGATACCATGTTCTCTGTTCCCAGATCTTTTATATTATTGCAGTTACAACACTTACAGGACCAGATTGATGAACTCCAATTCATCAAAGACAAGTGGACCAGGCTACTTCCCACTACAACAGGGGGAGTACCACCTTCCACTTCAGCTAGAACTTCTGGAGTTGTTATTGAAGAGTTGGATCCTGAAGTTGGAGGTGTACCTGATGCTGCTACAGAGAATGGAGGAACTGCTGCTGCTAACAATGTTGTTGCACTCTTTGCTTCAACTTGTTTTATTGAGGAACCAGAGGAGGCTGATGAAGACAAGTTTGCAGATGCTGAAGATGATGAGGATATGGAAATCCTCTATGCTGATATCTAGAACAGATGCTACAAGACAGGGGGAGTACTGAAGTACAAATGGCACATGTGCAGGACCTTGATGCTGCTGCTATTGTTATAGCAATTCATGCCATTTTCAGTCCTACTTTTTATTTTTGTTATTCTGTTATGTTTAAGTTAAATTCTGTTTATTCTGATACAATATTTACTATTTCTAGTTGATAGGATGTCTATATTTATCTTGCTTAAATTAGTTTGCACTAATGATATTTGATTACTGCTTATTGCTTAATTTGTTTTCCTATCATTAATTGCTTACTGCATGATGAATATGCCTTGTTTAGTTTATTTATTTTTCATAATTTTTTTTGTTTTTTGCTCTGATTATTTTGTTTAGTCCTTGTTTGTTTTTGTTTGTCTGTTTTTGAGTCTTACATAAGTCTTAGAACTAATCTAGTATATACCCTTATATGCTCTGATTTAATCATTGATTTTTTGTAAAAGTTATATGTTTTGTAAACAAGTGTACTATTTATACTTATTTTGGTTTTGAATAAGATTACTTTGATCTTATGGCACGGATCTTAGTAAAATTATTCTTGATCTCTTTTTGATTTGATCCAACGGTTACAACAGGTATTGTCTTGACTAGTATTTAGACTTGATGTTCAACTCACCTAAATACATAATACTGAGTATGTATAGAAATATATGTGCATCAGGTGTGTTGTAGTCGAAAGGTCAAATTGGGGGAGATTGTAGATGTTGTTAACTCTTAAATGCTTTAACATTATCAACAACATCTTAATTTGACCTTCCTTGATTTATTCTAAGTCTTTTCTGAAATGTTACATTAAATGTTGTACTAAATGCTCTCACATTCAGGAACGATTCCAGAAGGTTCTACAAGAGTTTGGAACATGGAAAAGTCCAGAATGTTGCAGAACGTGATAGAAGAGTTTAGAGCATTGTAGAACGACCTGGAAGATGGCAGAAGGGTCTAGAAAGATCATGGAGGTTGAGGTCCTAAAAAATAGGATCTCATAATGGAAGGATCTAGAAGCTGTGTATTTCTCTATAAATACCGCTGAAATCTTTCATTTCAAAGCATGCACTATTCGAGTAACACCTTCTTGAGAGTTCAACCCTAGTTCGGAGTTATGGCCAGTAGTTGTATCATTTAACGTACGCCGAGGGATACCACACCTTCCAGTGTACTTAGTTCTAGTCTTGTATCGAGTGAGAGTGAATCATAGATCAGATTAGTTCTTTAGACAGTGTCTTTACACTTAAGTCTATTTACAGATTCAGGCACCTGCCTCGATTGTAGTTTCTGTTTGTGGAATGTTGAAGTAATTGCTGAGACATTTCACACGACATTTTTGTGTATAACTTAGGAACTAAGTTATTGTTTCGCCGTAAGGCTTAGCATAGGTTTTGTTATTAATAAAATCTATGTTAAAAATTATTCCATTGTGTTCGTATTGTGTTTTAGTGTTTTAGACTTCCGATGTGTACTGTGTTAACTTTTTCACATTCTGTTAGAGTTAATGCTACACTAATTGTCACAACATTCAGTGTAACATTGTTTTGTTTTTTACTTAACGACTAGATACCATCCCCCCACACACTTTCACAGACTTCTTCTGTCCTCCCTTGATTGCCAATCCTTCCCCACTACTACTTTTATCTCCTTGAGATGTTTTGTTATGTAACGGCTTGGACTTGACAGCCAAGATCACATCCTCCAATGTGATTGCTTCCTTTCTACCATACAAGATGGTGTCCTTTAGGATTTCAAAGGACTTAGGCAGAGCACTCAACAAGATCAGAGCCTTATCCTCTTCCTCTAACTTGACATCCAAATTCTCCAGATCATCAAGAATCTTGTTGAACTCATCTAGTTGCTCCGTAATGGGTTTGTCATCTCCCATTCTAAAGGCATACAGCTTCTGCTTCGAATAGAGTCGGTTAGCAAGAGTTTTCACCATATATAGCTTCTCAAGCTTATCCCAAACCTCCTTCGATGACTTCTCTTTAGCAACCTCCCTCAAGACCTTATCTCCAAGGCAGAGTAGGATCGTGCTTCGAGCTTTCCTGAGCAACTTGCTCCTTTCAGCCGCAGCTGTTGCAGATTCTTCTGCAATCTCTTCGGATTCTTCGAGAGCCTCGAATAATCCTTGCTGTTCAAGGAGGGCCTGCATCTTGACCTTCCACAGCCCAAAATCTCTAGTGCCTGTAAACTTCTCTATGTTGTACTTGGTAGAATTCCCCATCTTTAGATCTGCAGCTACTTCGATTTCCCACAGACGGCGCCAATTGTCAAGTAGATTCCGATCGGTTAGACGTCTCCAACTAATTAGAACACTTGAATATAGAAGAAATAACTGCTCTAGGATAGTAATTCAGAAAAGTAATCAACGAGACAAACAACACACAAGGATTTAAGTGGTTCGATCAATGTGATCTACATCCACTGGACCAGACTAGTACTTCTTCGATTGATAAAGAATGTTTACACACTCATTCACTCGGAATAGGATATTTCCTCACTTCACTCGTGAACTCACACAACTCAAATAATACAATAACGTATTAAATCTCTCTATCCAACCTTTACAATGTACAAAACAAGAGTATATAAAGACCAAAGGTAGTTGCTGCTGTTAGGAACTGTTTTGAGTAGTTATCAACCGTTTGCAACCGCTTGTAACAGCCCATGTGCTCTGTTATTGCCCAACTGAAAATGGTAGTTATGCCCTCAAGTTGTTGTAACTATAAAACTGTTAGTTAAACTAACTAACTTTGAACCAGAAGACTTGTCCATAAAGATCAGATCACTACTTAGTGTTCTGATACCCAACTCTTCTGCTCTGATGATCAAAAGCTAACTCTGCTGATAGACTTCATACTGTGCTGATCTTAATTGCACTGACCAAGTACTGTGCTGACCCAAGTACTGTGCTGAGCTGGTACTATGCTGACCCAAGTACTGTGCTGATCTGGTACTGAGCTGATCTACTCTGCTGAAGTACTGATCTTGGTACACTCTGCTGAAGTACTGATCTTAGTCCAGTCTGCTGAAGTACTGATCCTAGTCCAGGACTGTGCTGATCCCAACTGTGCTGAACTCTGAGCATCACCTTCTCATCTGATTGAAACCCTTCAACTCATCTGATAAGGCCTAAGTCATCTTATCTGATCCTATCAGCTCAGTAGTTTACTGTGCTGATTTTGAGATTATGAGATAACACTCACAAATGCCTTAGTTACAATCTCTCGAGTAATCTCTACTCGTCTTCTTCCAACAAAGGCTTCAATAGAATCACCTTGTCTAGTACCTGTGGCATAAAATTAAAGAACTTCCTCTTCTAGAACCACTTCAGGAAATGCTTCCAAATACGGCCTTAAACCACATCTCCAACACTTCATGAGAATTTCTTTATTGTCCTCAGTGTGGTTTCCTTTGAAGAATACATATCCTTCCACATGCACCTTACCCTCTGTGATGTACTTCCCTAAATCAAACCTTGCATGCATGTTAGTGCGAGCATCGAATATAGAGACGATTGACATAATGAAGAGGTTATGAAAATTGACCAGTTTAAAGAGAGTTGAATACTTGAGAGGTTATGAAAATCGAGAAGTTATGAAATTGTGAGAGATTGAAGAAAGAATAGTTTGGGTTTTGTTAAACCTTGAGTTTTGAATCAATGGTTGAGATCGAAAGTTTTGATCCAATGGACAGATATGAAAGTCCTTTGAAATTCAGTTTACGGAATCGAGAATATTACGCGATTTGATATTGTAAAATTTTGAAATCCGCCTCTTCTATTGGTAGGATTGAGGAGTGTACTCATCTGACCTAGCATAGTAGAGTTTTGGCGCGAACTGGGTATATACACCTCATTAAATGGAGTGTATAAATCCAATTCTAGGGTTTTCAAAATTTCCATTTAACAAATTACATTTATATCCTTAATTCGTATTGTTTAAACACTTAGAGTATTTAAATCATAAGAACACTTATCTTGTCTGTTCGAGTCTATTCAGAACAGACGAGTAGACTTAAGCACACAAGACGAGTTCCCCCTTCGACTGTGCTTGTCTATTTTAAACATCGAACGACTATTTAAACCTGTCTTATCTTGTGCGACAGATTAGATGAGATACAGGTAGTAGAGTAGAATAATTATGATGAATATCAATCTAAAGCAATGATCAAGATTTCGAACAAGATGACTTTTAACAAACTTAAGAGTCAACATAAGGCTCTTTAAGAAATCATAGATTCCCCCTTAAATGTTTATTCTCTTAGTATTACCCTCAGCTTTACCAGCTTCCTCATCGGGTTGTTTGGTCATCTTGTCTGACCTTGTATATACCTGTCTGTTGGGCGAGTAGACGAGTGCTCTGTTCCAGTGATCTTGTCTCTTTATTTCTTTGATGTACCTGTCTGGTTAGTACATAGCTATGGGCAAGTAGGGTCTAGATCAATTAGTCCTAGACTAATGCATAACTCACGAAAACGAGCTTCAGCCAATGGTTTTGTGAAAATATCAGCTCTTTGAAAATCAGTATGAATCTTTTCCATGCGAATATCCTTCTTTTCTATATGATCACGAATGAAATGATGCTTCACATCAACATGCTTACAACGTGTGTGCAAAACAGGATTTTGTGTAATGTCAATTGCACTATTACTATCATAGAAAATAGGAACATTTGATTCATATATGTTGCAATCTCTAAGTTGTTGCATGAGCCAAAGTAGTTGACTACAGTAGCTACCAGCAGCCATGTACTCGGCTTCGGTAGTAGAGGTAGCCACACTAGTTTGCTTTTTCGAAAACCATGAAATGAGTTTTGTGCCTAAGAATTGACAAGAACCAGATGTAGATTTCCTATCTATTCTACAGCCACCAAAATCAGAATCTGAGTAGCCACTTAGAGATAAATCATCATTTGAAGGATACCATATACCACGATTGATGGTTCCTTTCAAATATTTCAATATCCTTTTAGTGGTTTCCATATGACTCTTTTTTGGGTTAGCTTGAAAACGAGCACATACGCCAACAGAGAATGCAATATCAGGTCTACTGGCAGTTAAGTAAAGTAATGAACCAATAAGACCACGATAATATGTTTGATCAACACATTTACCTTGTTCGTCTGGATCCATCCTGTATGTAGGTAGCATAGGTACACTAGTAGACTTGCATGTCTTAATACCATACTTGTCTAATAGATTTCTAGTATATTTTGCTTGATTTATGAAAATCCCTTCTGGGGTCTGTTTTACTTGAAGACCAAGAAAGTAATTCATTTCACCCATCATAGACATCTCAAATTTACTTTGCATGAGTGTTGAGAAACTTTCACTCAGCTTTTTGTTAGGTGAACCAAAAATGATGTCATCTACGTAAATTTGGACGAGTAAAATGACTTTCCCTTCTTGTCTTCTGAACAAGGTTCTATCGACCTTGCCCTTAGTAAAGCCATTTTCCAATAGAAAGAGAGAGAGAGTATCATACCATGCTCTTGGAGCTTGCTTTAGTCCATATAAGGCTTTCTTTAATCTGTATACCTGGTCACCTTTGACTTCGAAACCTGGGGGTTGTTCAACATACACTTCTTCCGCAAGAATACCGTTAAGAAATGCACTTTTAACATCCATTTTATATACGGTAAATTTCATGTAAGCAGCATATGCAAGGAACAATCGAATGGCTTCTAGTCTAGCAACATGAGCATATGTTTCATCATAATCTATGCCTTCAGCTTGTGAATAGTCTTGGGCTACTAGTCTAGCCTTATTCCTAACGACTACATCATTCTCATCTTTCTTATTTTTGAAAATCCATCGAGTGCCAACTACATTATGATGTTTAGGCCTATCGACAAGTTCCCAGACGTCATTTCGAACAAACTGGTTCAACTCGTCTTGCATAGCGATGATCCAATTACTATCAGCCAATGCCTCTTTGATGGTTTTAGGCTCGATAGATGAGAGGAAACAACACCAGCAAAACAAAGATGGACTAGGTTGTTTTTGTGACTCAAAGAGTTGTCGTCTAGTCTTTACACCAACAGTAGAGTCACCAATGATATTTTCAGTATCATGAGCAGATTTTAATGTTTTTCTAGTCTTAGCATGCATACTATCATCATCTAGATCAACTATACCATCATGCATTTCAATATCATTTACATCAGGAGATTTAATAGGAGTAGACGAGTCGACCAGCTCAGGCATGTCAACTGGTCTAGCAGATTTACCTTGAGCCCTTACCTTCTCCTGATCATCAGACTCGAGAGCTTTCATGAACGGGTTATAGGCTTGAACAGATTCATAAACCTCTGATTCTTGGTCAGTTTGGATTGATAGATCAGTTACCTTCTTACTGATCTGGTCGGTAGACGAGTCCTGTAGTGATTCATCGAAAACTACATGTGGTGTTTCTTCCACACATAAGGTAGAGTAGTTGAATACTCTGAATGCTTTGCTAGTCGAGGAGTATCCCAAGAATATCCCCTTGTCTGCTTTAGCATCGAATGCATTCAACTTGCTTTTCCCATTGTTATGGATAAAACACTTACAACCAAATATATGGAAATATGAAACTCTGGGTTTTCAACCTTTCCATACCTCATAGGGCGTCTTACCTAGTGCTTTATTGATAACACTTCTGTTTTGGGAATGGCATGCAGTATTGATTGCTTCTGCCCAAAACTTCTGAGGAGTATTATACTCTGTCAGCATGGTCCTACAGGCCTCCTTAAGAGTTCTGTTCCTTCGTTCTGCTACTCCATTTTGTTGTGGTGTCCTTGCTGCACTAGTAAGGTGCTGGATGCCACGCTTAGAACAAAATTCTTTAATATAGCAGTTAATGAATTCAGTACCCTTGTCACTACGGATCTTGACAATGGACTGATTCTTCTCAACTTGTATCTTCTTCAACAGATCAGGTAGGAGTGTTTGTGTATCACTCTTCTTGTGTAAGAAGACTACCCAAGTGAACTTAGAATAGTCGTCTACCACAACAAGTGTGTACCTTCTACCGTTCAAAGTTGGAGGAGTAATTGGGCCATGTAAGTCCATATGTAGAAGTTCAAGAAATCTACTTGTTGAGAGGGTTGAAATAGATTTAAAGGAACCCTTTACCTGTTTACCTTTTTGACAGGCATCGCATACATGTGATTTGAAATATATTTCGTTGGGTATACCTTCAACAAGGTAATCTCTTGCAATCTTATTAATCACCTTAAAGTTCATGTGGCAAAGGCGTCTATGCCAAAGCCAACTGGTCTCTTTGGGTGTCTTAGTAAGAAGACAAGTGTCCCGCGGACAGCTATTCCAATTCACAATGTACACACTACCTTGTCTTATGCCGACGAGTAGTACGGTATGAGTCCTCTTGTCTATGATTTCGCACTTTTGACTTTTGAACTGCACTTTGTAACCTCGATCACAAAACTGTGAAACAGATAATAGATTATATTTCAAACCTTCTACGTATGATACATCTTGTATCTCTACGTCGCCATTTCGGATATAGCCAAAGCCTTTTGTGATGGCTGTAGAGCTGTCACCGAATATAACCTTTGGTCCTTCTTGCTCATAGTAGCTTGATAGAAGTGCCTTGGTACCAGTCATGTGGTGCGAACAACCACTGTCTATGTACCAAGTTTCTCCTACTGAGCCACCCTTCTTGTATAGATCGAGTCGACCCTGCATCAGATGATATTTCATAATTTAGGTACCCTCCTTGTCTATTGGGGTCCTGGGGGGTTAGTCGAGTTCAATGGAATCCAAATGTACATTGGAGTCCTGAACAAGTTTGATCTTCTAAGCTTTCGACCATATTTGTTGCAAAATAAGACCCTGTTGTCCTTGTCTGGCCTATCCTCAGTCCTGGGGTCTACTCGTCTGAGGTAGCCTTTTGACTTAACCTCTACTTGAGTAGGCACCGGTCTGTGATAGTCAGAGTAGGGCTTGTATGCATTGGGGCCATACGGTTTATATACATGTTTAGGTCTTTCTTCTCCTTCGATATCATACGATTCAGGCGGAGGATATAAGACTGGTTGAATACGATATTTTGGAGCCATATTCCTAGGCCTAGACGAGTAGAGCTGAGACTGCCTTATGAAAGGAGGTTGTTGGTCCCAAAGTTGAGTTAATAATATTGAGTAAGCTAGTGAAAATGTCTAGAGGGGAGGGGTGAATAGACTTTTCAAAAATCTTTCAATATATCAGAATACACAATGCGGAATAATCAGATTATTAATGAGCCCAATCAAGTTTATACTCAACTTTTATCTAGATCTTTATCTTTGTTAATTCTTAATGTTCTTGATTAAACAATTCAACAAATAACAAACAGTAAATGTAAAGAACACAGAATTTTATAGTGGTTCGACAAATGTCTACATCCACTCTCACAACTCCAGTTGTGAAGTTTTATTACTCTTCTTGAGCTTCTTGTGGCTTAAAGTCCCAAGATTAAGACTTTGATCTTATCGATTATACCTCCAGGTATATCTTCGATCTACTAGTAATTCTACAAGTAACTAGCACACTTGTTTTACAAAATACAAACTTAAACTTGAAAAGTAAAACTTCTCTTTGAATAGCCTTTGATTCTTCTCTTCAATTCAGTGGCTTCTTCTTGCTTTTATTTCCTTCAACTCTGTGAGTTCTTGCTTGTAGACTTGCTCTTGAATTCTTTAAGATCAGTAATTGCTTCAGTAGTCTTCAGCAGTAGGAGATCACACAGTATTTATAGAATTTAGTATGACAGTTAGCAGTTTGTGAACTAACTTTCAACTAACTCTAAAACTGTTTTTGTAACTTCTTCTTGTAACCGACTTTGTAACTTCCTTCAACTTCCAAGTCAGCATATCTTCAATAAATCTTCAGTTACACTTTAAATAAGCTTTCCAAACTTATTCTTCAATTTTACTAAATCAGCACAGTAACTTACTGTTCTGATTTTTACTCTTCGGATTTTACTCTGCTGATTTTTACTCTTCTGATTCAATCAGCACAGTAACCAAAAACTGTTCAAAACTTCTCCAGATTTCTTCTAAGCTCTTCTTCAACTCTTCTTGAAGTCTTCTTAGTCTGAAGTAGTCCTCTGAGTCTTCTTTAGTCTTCTGATCTTCTTCTAATCTATTCCTATTCTAGTGTTCTGATTTTACTGTTCTGAGCTTTACAATGCTGAATACAACAAAATACAACTTTACATATATAAAACCTATCTATACATCAACTGAACTATATACAGATGAGTACATCTAAGTCCTATACTATAAGCTGTCTATACAATAAAACATCAGCTTAGTTCCTAACAGTTCATATATCAGATCAGTAAATAATAAGATCAGTAACTCATAAGATCAGTAACTCATGTAAGTTCAATAACTTCCATATAAGATCAGTAAATATCTAAGATCAGTAAACACTTAAGATCAGTAACTTACATAAGATCAGTAAACATCTAAGATCAGTAAGTACATAAGATCAGTAAGTACATCAGATCAGTAACTCAGATTTCAAATATATCATATAAGATCACTAAAATATTCTCAGTTTCCATACTCAGATCAGTAATCTTATTTCAAATGACTCAGTTAAGATCAGTAATTTTATTCTTAATATTACTTCATAAGATCAGTAAACTTACTTTAGTTAGCATTAAGATCAGTAATCTCAATTTTAAGTTTCTCATCAGATTAGTAAGCTTAGATTCAGATGACTTAGTTAAGATGACTTAGAACCACATATATCACTAACTTTAAGTTGCTTTTGGCCATCAAAACATACTTTCATCAACTAGAACATTGTTTATAGGATTCATATCCCAACAATTTCCCCCTTTTTGATGAAGCCAAAACTACTTAAATGTTAATAAATCAGTAGTTAAGTATGTAGTCTATCATAACAGTTCATCAATTCAGAATTTCAGATTCATATTCAACTAAGATCAGATATTACAAATAATCACAGAATATGAAACACAAAAATATAGAAATAAAGATTAAGGATAGAAATGTTATCTTCTGAGCTTGTCCTTCATCTTCATTCTGCATCTTCAGATTCTGAATGCCACATACATTCTTGCCTTGATATCCATCATGTGTTGATGATCAGTAATTCCTTCTTCTTTAATGATCTCAGCAATAATGTTGTTGATCTCTTTGTAATCAGGTTCTCCATTCTCCAGTCTTGGAGGTTCCCAATTAGGTTCTTCAGGGCACAAAATCTTTGTTCCAGCACGATTAGCAACCTGTGCTATGTCTTCCCAGAACTCTTGATCAATATTCAACATGAATTCTTCAAAGTCAATAAATTTTGCTTCCTTGCTAGAATGATCACCAAACTTCTTCACAATGAAGTTTGCAATCTGCCATTTCTTCTTTAAATTCTTCCAGTATTCCATATGTTCAGTTAAAACAATGAAATCCACAAAGTTTTCATCTTGAAAATCTTTGTCAAACTGTTTTCCTTCAGCTTTCTTTTGAGCATTCATCTTTTTCTTTAAAGCTGTGACTCGATTATCAAATCTTGTCTTCAAGAACTTGACATCCTTTTCTTTCTTCTTTTTCAAGCTTTCTTCTTCACTTGTCAAAACAGCTTTCATTTTGCTCTTTGATCTAGTCATTCTTTCAGCTTCTTCCTCTTGTTGTTCTTCATCAGATAGGACTAACTTCCTCTTCTTCTGACTTGAACTTCCAGCAATTTCAGGTTTTTTCTCCACAACATCTTGACCTTGTTGCTTCTGTTGCTTTCTTTGCTTCAGTTTTTCAACATCTTGACCTTGTTGCTTCTGTTGCTTTCTTTGCTTCAGTTTTTCATTTAACATATGAATTTCAGCTCTTAATTCATCTTGACTTACAACCAGCTGAGCTTGTTGTGACTGTGTTTGTTCCATTACTTGTCTTGTCCTATCTTCCCCCTTTTTGGCTTCATCATGCCACTCTTTCAGGGAAGATATGTGTTGCTCCAGCTTCTTATGCAACACCTGAGACAAATTCTTCTCTTGTACTCTATGAAGGTCAAAAATTTTGGACATTGTATACTCCATGACCTTCTCATAAGAGTGTTCAGAAAGCATCTTGTTCATCCTTTCAGTAGCTTCCTGAAACATTTGAACAACAGCTTCCAATTTGCCTTGAAGTTCAGCATTCTGCTTTTTCAAAATTTCAAATTCAGAAACATCAGATTCCTTCTCAACATGATCCGTTATGATCTGTTCTTGCACATCCTCAATAGGATCAGTAGGGTGAATAGGAATGCTTTCCATCTCTTCAGCATTGACATCCTGAATTTCAACCACTTCAGTTTCTTCAATCACAACAGTGTTCTCAAACACTTCTGTTGCATTGACAATATCTTCATCAATTTCCATAAACTCTTCTTCAGCAGCTTCAGTTTCATCAACACCCTTCTCTTCACTAAACAAATCTTCATCAGAGACAGGAGTTGCAATCTTCTCAACAGTGTACTTGATCCCTGTTAATCTCTCAACAAGAAGTACAACAGAATCCGGAGTGACTAACTCAAGAAAAGAGTTAACACCAGCTGCTTGCATTTGTTCTGCTTCCCAATCATCAAAGATTGAAGCACCTCCCATACCTTCCATTATGGCTAAACTTTCCTTCAGAGTACTCCTCTTAAGATATACCCAAGTGCCTATCCTAAGGAGTTTCTCAAACTCAACAGAGCTTTCATCCAATCCAGGAAATTGTTTTAACAGTGCTATCCTTAAATCAATTCTGATTCTATCCTCTTTGTCACAGATAGTGTACTCCATCAAATCAGCAGGCTTAGGAGCAATAAATTCAGGTTCAGGAGAAGATGAAATATCAATTGGTTCAGTAGAAGGTTCAAATTCATGTTCAGTAGAGTGAGCATGAACCTGTATTGGGGATTGATATGGTGAAGGTTGATGTGAAGTTTGTTGTTGAGGGGTAGGAATTGAAGTAGGCTCAAAGGTAGTGAGCTGAGGTGATGCATGGGGAGTGTTCTGAGTCTCAGAAAAGTAGTGATCTGATCCTCCAGAACATGAAGGTTGAGGATTTTGGGGTTCAGGTTGGCTTGGTTCAGAGTCAGAAGGGGTAGGGGAGACAACAACCAACTTCCTCCTAACACTCCTTGACTTAGTCCTCTTATGAATAGCAACAGGACTAGGAACACTAACCTCTGGCTCATCTGAGCTTGTTTGCACCACAGTTTCCACAAAACGAACTGTTGGTTCCGAGGCAGCTGTAGCAGACCTTCCTCTTCTTAAAGTAGTACTGCTCGGATCATGCCTTGATTTTGATCTAACCTCAGTTTGATCGTCCTCCGATTGGTACATTGAAGCTCCAGACTCCTCTGCTTCAATTTCTTGAGAGTGTTCCAATGGGTTCTCTTGTTCAAATTGAACAGACTACTTCTTCATCAAGAACTTCCCATGATGGAATTTCTTGGGATTACTCCAATATGGCTTTTTCACCAGCTGAGGCAGCAAGAAACTCAGCTTGTTTCCAAACCCTAACTTTGATTTCAGTGAGAATTCCAATGTGTCCTCATCAAATAAAACCTTTTCCTTTTCAGTCATTAGCCTTTCCAGGAAGAATCCTTGCCAATCACCTTGCACTCTGTCGATGATTGCAGCCATAATTCTAATCTTGAAACTCGATAAGGCATCCTGGCTATGATGTTGCCCTAACAAGCACTTTCCAGCTATATCCATCAAAAACTGCAACCCAGTAGGAAGTACATCCTTCTTCAAATTCGTCAAGGTCTCTGTCTCAACACCTGACCATTTTCCCACGCACTCCTTTTCTTCTCCAGCTTTGTAGGTCATAATATCTACTGGCCCTTGTGGTAAGTCCAACATTACTTCGAGAATGTCCCTTGTAATGGTGACTTTGTGTCCAGCAAGCATGGAGTGAACACCATTTTTGTCTCCTTGGAGTTGTAAATAGAATTCCACAGCTTCCGGTTCGTAGACATTCACAGGAAATGACTCCAGAAACTTTCGTAGTCCGCATTCTTCACACATAGTTAAAATTGCTTGGTTTTCTGCACTGTGTCTGCCATTGAAATACACAGCGTTCTCCACGAAAATTCCCTTCTTGCGCATCCATAAATTCGAATCAAAAGTTCCTGCTACTTGGTTAGCTTCATTGATAATATTGATAGTTGCCATTTGAGAATTTTGTAGAAATCAGATTTTCAGAAGTTAAGAAATTTTCAGAAACGAACTCGTAAGAACGAAGAAGATGAAGTGTGATAGTTTTTGTTAAATTCAAAACCAATCTAGGGCTAGGATTGAATTAGATTATTACAAAGAATGGTTGGGATTAAATCTCGAAATTCGAGTTAAACAATAACTGTTCACATTCTAGTAACATTCTTAATTTTTGGAGCCAACTAGTGTTTGATAAATACACCACAATTTTTAGGTTAGAAATAGAAGAGTGTATTAATCTTCTCTATTAGTAATCTAAAAATTTGAACAATATTTGACTTAGAGTAATCTAAACCAAAAGACTGTTCTGATGCAAATCAACACAGTAGTTTCCAAAGCTATTTCACTTCATTTTCTTACTTATATTTAAAGAAAATTTCACTTATCTGGATCAGCTGAGTACTGTGATCAGCTGAGTAACCTTTTTAGAAATCAGATCAGTAGATGAATCAGCACAGTAGATTTCAGATCAGTAGATGGGTCAGCACAGTAATCCTCAGATCAGTACCCAAATTCCCTGATTTCATCTTTTTGATATCAGCACAGTAATCCTCAGATCAGTACTGTGTCAGATCAGTAGATTTCTTGTAGACAGATTAGTAGTAAACAAGTCTTTCTGTAGACAGATTAGTCAGTAATCAGATTAGTTCTGTAGAATAACTGAATTGTAATCAGATCAGTACTGTAGACAAAGAAACTTTGTAATCAGCACAGTTCTGTAGACAAGTCAATGTATTAATCAGAATATATCTGTAGACTGCTATAGTCTGTAATCAGATCAGTTTAGTAGACTTCTTCAATTTTGTAATCAGATCAGTTCAGTAGACTTCCTCTTCTGTGCCTGTTTCACCTTGGTAGAAGTGTTAGTTCATGAAATATAAGTGTAAAACAGTACAGATTAGTAACAATATGTTTAATTTAATGATCACATCAAGATTTATGCTAAAGTGACTTTAGTGATCTGAGTCAACAAAAGGATCTTTAAGAAATCACAGATTCCCCCTTAATGTATGTTCTCAGTGTCCCTCAGCTTTACCAGCTTCCTCATTGGGATTAAGGTCACTTTAGTAACCTTGTTACCTGTTTTAGTGATCTGACATAGGATTGTCTCTTCTGACTGTTGAAATTTGATGTACTGCTCTTACTTTCTGCTTTATCTGCCTCTTGGTATAAGATCAGTACCTGAAATGTTAGCACAGTTCTATATACACACAGAATCCATATCTATCAATCCTAAACTAATGCACAATTCTCTGAATCTCACTTCAGCCAATGGTTTTGTAAAAATGTCAGCTCTTTGAATATCAGTATGAATCTTTTCCATTCTAACATTCTTCTTTTCAACATGATCCCTAATAAAATGATGCCTAATATCAACATGTTTGCATCTAGTATGTAAAACAGGATTTTGAGTGATGGCAATGGCACTATTACTGTCACAATATATAGGTACATTAGATTCTACAACATTGTAGTCTCTGAGTTGTTGTATTAGCCAAAGAAGCTGACTACAACAACTACCTGCAGCCATATATTCTGCTTCAGTAGTAGAAGTTGCCACACTTGTTTGTTTCTTTGAAAACCATGAAATGAGCTTAGTTCCTAAGAATTGACATGAACCTGAAGTAGATTTTCTATCTATTTTGCAACCTCCAAAGTCCGAGTCTGAATAACCACTTAAAGATATATCATCATCTGCAGGATACCATAATCCTCGATTAATGGTCCCCTTTAGATATTTCAATATCCTTTTAGCAGATTCCAGATGACTTTCCTTGGGGTTTGCTTGAAATCTTGCACATACTCCAACAAAAAAAGCAATATCAGGTCTGCTGGCAGTTAGATAGAGTAGAGAGCCAATTAAAGCACGATAGTGAGGTTGGTCAGAAGACTTACCTCCTTCATCAGGATCCATTCTGTATGTAGGTTGCATGGGCACACCAACTGTCTTACAGGTTTTAATACCAAATTTATCTAGCAAATTCTTAGTGTATTTTGCTTGATTTATAAAGATACCTTCTGAAGTTTGTTTTACTTGAAGACCAAGAAAATATGTCATTTCTCCCATCATAGACATTTCAAATTTACTTTGCATGAGTGTAGAAAAGCTTTCACTCAAGTTTTTGTTGGGTGATCCAAAGATAATATCATCCACATAAATTTGAACAAGTAATATATCATTACCTTCTTGTCTTCTAAACAAAGTTCTATCAACTTTGCCTTTTGTAAAACCATTTTCAAGTAAGAATAGAGAAAGAGTATCATACCATGCTCTTGGAGCTTGTTTCAATCCATAGAGTGCTTTCTTTAACCTGTATACTTGGTGACTATTCACTTCAAAACCAGGTGGTTGTTCTACATAAACTTCTTCAGCAAGTATACCATTCAAAAATGCACTTTTCACATCCATTTGATACACAGTAAATTTCATATGTGCAGCATAAGCAAGGAACAATCTTATAGCTTCTATTCTAGCTACAGGAGCAAAAGTTTCATCATAATCAATACCCTCAGCTTGAGAGTAGCCCTGAGCAACTAATCTAGCTTTGTTTCTAACTACAAGATCATTTTCATCCCTTTTGTTCTTGAAAATCCACTTAGTGCCTACAACATTATGATTACTAGGTCTATCAACAAGTTCCCAGACTTCATTTCTAGTGAACTGATTAAGTTCTTCCTGCATGGCTACAATCCAGTTACTATCACTTAAAGCTTCAATCACAGTTTTAGGCTCAATAGATGATAGAAAACAACACCAGCAAAATAAAGACTTACTAGGTTCTTCCTTTGAATCAAACAATTGCTTTCTAGTTTTAACACCTATACTAGAATCACCTAGAATCAGATCAGTAGAATGAGCAGACTTCCATGTCCTTCTATTCTTAACCGTATCATCATTTACATCATGCAATATATCATGCAGATCAGTATCATTTATATCAGCAGTTTTGTTCATAGGGGAGCAGTCATTCAATTCTTTTATTTCAGAAGTTTTGGATGACTCACCTTTGTCTTTTACCTTTTCTTTATCAGAATCTTGATCTAGAACTTTCAGGAAAGGATTATATGCTTGTACAGATTCATATATTCCTGTATCATCATCTTCATTGTTGATCTGAAGCTGTAGTTTGTCAACTTTCTTACTGAGCTGATGATCAGCAGAGTCCTGTACATTCTCATCAAAGACAACATGGGGTGCTTCTTCTACACATAGGGTAGAGTAATTAAACACTCTAAATGCTTTGCTTACAGAAGAGTATCCTAAGAATATCCCTTCATCAGCTTTTGCATCAAAAGCATTTAATTTACTTTTGCCATTGTTATGTATGAAACACTTACAACCAAAAATATGAAAATAAGAAACTCTTGGTTTTCTACCTTTCCATACCTCATAAGGTGTTTTACCATGCACCTTATTAAGAGCACTTCGATTTTGAGAGTGGCAAGCTGTGTTAATAGCTTCTGCCCAAAATTTCTGAGGTGTGTTGAATTCTGCAATCATGGCTCTGCAAGCTTCTTTTAGTGTTCTGTTTCTCCTTTCTGCAACACCATTTTGTTGAGGGGTTCTGGCTGCACTTGTCAAATGCTGTATGCCAGACTTAGAACAGTAGTCAGAAATGTAACAATTAATAAATTCAGTCCCCTTGTCACTCCTAATCTTGACAATGGGATGACCTTTTTCAACCTGCAATTTCTTCAATAGATCTGGAAGTAGTGTTTGTGTATCACTCTTTTTGTGTAGAAAGACTACCCAAGTAAACTTAGAATAATCATCTACAACAACTAGAGTATACCTTCTTCCATTCAATGTAGGAGGATTGATAGGACCATGAAGATCCATATGTAAGAGTTCTAAAACTCTGCTTGTTGAAAGAGTAGGAATGGACTTAAATGAAACCTTTACCTGTTTACCTTTTTGACAGGAATCACATACTTGTGACTTGGAATAGATTTCATTAGGAATGCCCTCAACAAGATGTTCTCTAGCAATCTTGTTGATTATCTTAAAGTTTAGATGGCAGAGGCGTTTATGCCAGAGCCAACTGTTTTCTTTAGGACTCTTAGTAATAAGACAGGCATTCTTAGGACAACTATTCCAGTTCACAATGTATATACTTCCTTGTCTTGTGCCAACAAGTAGAACATTGTGAGTCCTTTTATCAATTATTTCACATCTTCTGGTCTTGAACTGAACCTTGTATCCCCTGTCACAAAATTGAGATACAGATAACAAATTATACTTCAAACCTTCAACATAGGATACATCTTGGATTTCAACATCTCCATTTTTGATGAATCCAAATCCTTTTGTGATTGCTATTGAGCTATCACCAAAGATGACTTTTGGTCCTTCCTTCTCATGATAATCAGTAAGTAAGGCCTTGGTACCAGTCATGTGGTGTGAGCACCCACTGTCTATGTACCAGGTCTCACCAACTGAACCACCTTTCTTGTATAAGTCCAGTCGATCCTGCAAAGTAGTGATCTTAATAACTTAGGTACCCTTGTTTATTGGGGTCCTTGGGGGTTAGTAGTGAGAGGTACCCAAATGAACATTGAGGATTTGAATAAGTGGGACCTCTTCAGTTTCCTTCCAAATTTATCACAGAACAGTACTTTATTAACCAGTTCAGAATTATCAGCAGACTTAGGATCTATTTTTCTGAGATAGCCTTTCCTTGGTTCTATCCCTTTTTCAGTAAGATCAGTATGTCTGTAATAGTTTGAATATGGTCTAAAAGCATGTGGACCATAAGGCTTATAAATTTGCTTTGGTCTTTTCTCTCCATAGACATCATAAGATAAAGGAGGAGGATAAAGAACAGGTTTGTTATGATAATGAGGCACAAATCTCCTAGGTTTAGTTGAATACAGCTGAGACTGCCTTATGAAAGGAGGTCTAGGCTGTTCCCAACTTGCCTGTGCTTGTCTTGGCCTACTGTTCTGAGTTTGTCTCTTCTGATTCCAGGACTGATCTGATCTGGTCAGAGGAGTATAACTCTTCTGGTATGGTCTTGACTGTACTGGTCTTAATACATTCTTCATTTTACCATTCTTGGTAGTAGGAGGGATGTATTTAGACTGTACTTTGAGTTTTGGATCATCATCATAAGTCATAGGTTCTTTTCCTTTATCTAGTTGCAAAGAACTTGTACTAGCTCCATTAGTGTTCTTAAATTCTGAAGTAGATGGACTAGGCAGATCAGTACCTATTCCTCTTTTATCATTTGGAGCTCTATATCTGTCTGAGATTGTTTGATTAATCTTAGTAGAGTTAATCATCCCAGATAGCTTTCGATCTAGGCTCACTACTTCAGATTCTAAGAATCTATTGCGCTCTTCAAGTTTTTCACATTTAATCTTTAAATCATTGAATTCATTAGTCTCTTTGGCTTGAGTTTTAAGCATACCCTGATATAGTTTGTCAATGGATGCATATTTTTCTTGGAGTTGAGACAACTCTTCTGATAGCCTTGCATTTATGACAGCTATATTAGGATCTACTTTTGACTGAGCTTCTTTTAGCCTAATGATTTCTTGCTTTAAAGATATATTCTCATCACTAATTTCAATGAATGCTTTGTTAGCTTGTAGAAGGTCCTCTTCAGTCACTCCTTGGGAATGATGAAGACTACTTCCTACACTGCTAACAGCAGCATCACTTTCATCAGTGTCAGAATTGTCACAAGATTGAAATGAGTTAACAGATGATACCTCATCATTTATTTTGGCCATCATTGCCAGTCCATCATCTGCTATGAAAGCTTCATCTTCAATGCTAGAGGGGTAGTCAGATGAAGTCGATGGTAACTCTTCTGATTCCGAATCAGAGTCATTGTAAGCCATCATTGCCTTCTTACCCTTTGCATATTTTCGATCTCTTCTGGCTTTCCTTTCTTCTCGATCTTCAGAACTCAGATCAGGACATTCATAAGCATAGTGACCTGGCTTATCACAATTATAGCAAACAGGATTGTTAGAAGTTCTTTTAGGAGGAGAATGCTTTCTGTTCCTGTCATGCTTGTCAATTGAGTTCCTGTCTTTCTTATCAGAATACTTTCTGTCTTTCTTTTCAGATGAGTTCCTGTCTCTCCTGTTTTCATTAGAGATCTCATCCCTTCTTTCAGAAGAGTTTTGATCCCTTCTGTTCACAGAAGAGTCCCTGTTATTAGAACCCTTAGTTTCCTTATAGAATCTCTTGTACCTGCCATATCTCTTGTTCAGTTTATCAAATCTTTTGATCATAAGGCTCATCTGATCTTTCAGACTTAGATCAGAACCATCTAGTTCATCTTTTATGCTTGAAGCCCTAGTCTTAGATGATCTAGACCCCTTTGAGGTAGAGGCTTTGAAAGCTATGTCCTTAGAGACATCCTTATCCTTATGGATCACAGAAATAGGATCTTCTTCATCTAACTCAAACTCATGTGCCTTAAGTGTTTGGAACATAGTTTCTGCTGGCCAAGAATCAATGTCTTGTGTGGTTTTAATGATCATCTTGACCATTTTCCACCTTTCATCCAAGGCTTTTAAGATTCTCAAGTTAACTTCTCTGTCAGTATATGTCTTTCCTAATACATCAAGATCATTCATAATTTTGGTAAATCGAGTATCTAACTCATCAATTGATTCTCCTGGCTTCATTTTAAATGATTCAAACTTTTGGACAGCAGTGGATAACTTGCTTTCTTTGATCAGTGTAGTACCTTCACAAAGAATAGCCAGTTTGTCCCACATCTGTTTTGCAGTCTTACATTTTAATACTTTACCAAGATACTCATTTGGTAAGGTATGTAAAATGTAGTTCTTGGCAAGACTATCCAAATTGTTTTGTTTCATTTCTTCTGAAGTCAGTTCTGACCTGGGTTTGGGGACCAGTGCTCCTACTGGTTTTGATGGATCCAGAACAGCAGTGTTTTCCACCATGATGACAATTGGTCCTTCAGTCACCACAGACACCATTAGATCATGGGTTGAGCTAAAGATGGCCTCCATCCTCAGCTTCCAGTAGTCATAATCTGCAATCTTGAACTTAGGCAGCTTGTTCACATTAGTGTCATCCATGTTTGATTAGACAAATAGGATCAGTAGTATAGCAGATAGATTTCAAGTATTCAGATAGTAACAAGTATCAAGAAATAACAGTAAGATCAGTAAAGAATCCCTCAAGATCTATAAGGTTATCAAGAAACAGCAGTCCAATGAACTACTGCTCTGATACCACTTGTTGGTCCCAAAGTTGAGTTAATAATATTGAGTAAGCTAGTGAAAATGTCTAGAGGGGAGGGGTGAATAGACTTTTCAAAAATCTTTCAATATATCAGAATACACAATGCGGAATAATCAGATTATTAATGAGCCCAATCAAGTTTATACTCAACTTTTATCTAGATCTTTATCTTTGTTAATTCTTAATGTTCTTGATTAAACAATTCAACAAATAACAAACAGTAAATGTAAAGAACACAGAATTTTATAGTGGTTCGACAAATGTCTACATCCACTCTCACAACTCCAGTTGTGAAGTTTTATTACTCTTCTTGAGCTTCTTGTGGCTTAAAGTCCCAAGATTAAGACTTTGATCTTATCGATTATACCTCCAGGTATATCTTCGATCTACTAGTAATTCTACAAGTAACTAGCACACTTGTTTTACAAAATACAAACTTAAACTTGAAAAGTAAAACTTCTCTTTGAATAGCCTTTGATTCTTCTCTTCAATTCAGTGGCTTCTTCTTGCTTTTATTTCCTTCAACTCTGTGAGTTCTTGCTTGTAGACTTGCTCTTGAATTCTTTAAGATCAGTAATTGCTTCAGTAGTCTTCAGCAGTAGGAGATCACACAGTATTTATAGAATTTAGTATGACAGTTAGCAGTTTGTGAACTAACTTTCAACTAACTCTAAAACTGTTTTTGTAACTTCTTCTTGTAACCGACTTTGTAACTTCCTTCAACTTCCAAGTCAGCATATCTTCAATAAATCTTCAGTTACACTTTAAATAAGCTTTCCAAACTTATTCTTCAATTTTACTAAATCAGCACAGTAACTTACTGTTCTGATTTTTACTCTTCGGATTTTACTCTGCTGATTTTTACTCTTCTGATTCAATCAGCACAGTAACCAAAAACTGTTCAAAACTTCTCCAGATTTCTTCTAAGCTCTTCTTCAACTCTTCTTGAAGTCTTCTTAGTCTGAAGTAGTCCTCTGAGTCTTCTTTAGTCTTCTGATCTTCTTCTAATCTATTCCTATTCTAGTGTTCTGATTTTACTGTTCTGAGCTTTACAATGCTGAATACAACAAAATACAACTTTACATATATAAAACCTATCTATACATCAACTGAACTATATACAGATGAGTACATCTAAGTCCTATACTATAAGCTGTCTATACAATAAAACATCAGCTTAGTTCCTAACAGTTCATATATCAGATCAGTAAATAATAAGATCAGTAACTCATAAGATCAGTAACTCATGTAAGTTCAATAACTTCCATATAAGATCAGTAAATATCTAAGATCAGTAAACACTTAAGATCAGTAACTTACATAAGATCAGTAAACATCTAAGATCAGTAAGTACATAAGATCAGTAAGTACATCAGATCAGTAACTCAGATTTCAAATATATCATATAAGATCACTAAAATATTCTCAGTTTCCATACTCAGATCAGTAATCTTATTTCAAATGACTCAGTTAAGATCAGTAATTTTATTCTTAATATTACTTCATAAGATCAGTAAACTTACTTTAGTTAGCATTAAGATCAGTAATCTCAATTTTAAGTTTCTCATCAGATTAGTAAGCTTAGATTCAGATGACTTAGTTAAGATGACTTAGAACCACATATATCACTAACTTTAAGTTGCTTTTGGCCATCAAAACATACTTTCATCAACTAGAACATTGTTTATAGGATTCATATCCCAACAGAGGTCTAGGCTCTTTCCATCTAGTTTGTACTTGTCTAGTACTTGTCTCCTCAGGATACCAGTCCTCGTATCTGACCTGATTAGGTCGTCCACGATTTCTAGTCCTTTGTTGACTTGTCTTAAACGGAACAGCCTTGTTGTTAACATTCTTTTTACCTCCCTTGGTAATTGGCATGTTAACTTGAGTCTGTTTGGGTACAGTGCCTTCAGATGGAGTTCCAATATCGTATATCATTGGTCCTTTTCCTTTATCATTAGTCAAAGAGCTTGAGATGAAAATAGTAGGGTTCTTAGGGACTTGAGTAGACGAGCTAGGTGTTTCAGCACCTATGCCTGTCTTGTCAGCAGGAGCCCTATACCTATCTGACAATTCAAGGTTAGCCTTAGAGGAGTTAACCAGGTCAGTAAGTTTAAGGTCTAGAGTGACAACCTCGGTTTCTAAGAACTTATTACGTTCTTCAAGCTTTTTGTACTTACTTTTTAGAACATTGAATTCATTTTTCTTAGTTGCATGTGTCTTAAGTAGGTCTTGATATAACCTGTCTGTCAATGCACACTTTTCTTTGAGTTGCCTTAACTCTTCAGTCAAGCGTTCATTTAGGACTGTTATATTAGGATCTACTTTAGACTGAGCTTCCTTAAGATCAATGATTTCCTTTTTAATGCAATGTTCTCGTCGCTGACTTCAATGAATGCCTGGTTAGCAAGTAGGAGGTCGTCTTCAACTGCACTAGTAGAGTGGTGAAGACTACTCCCTACTTTGCTACTGGCAGTATCACTTTCATCAGAGTCCGATTCATCACAAGATTGAAAGGAAGTAGCAGATGATACCTCTTGGTCGATTTTAGCCATGCAGCATAGACCATCATCTACTATGAAGGCTTCATCGTGATCTGGATCAGACGGGTAGCTAGATGAGGACGATGGCAACTCGTCTGAATCAGAATCAGATTCATCATTGGCCATCATTGTCTTCTTGCCACGGTTGTATCTTCTTTCCCTTCGTGCTTTGCGTTCTTCTCGATCATCAGTGCTCAGGTCTGGACACTCATATATGTAGTGACCTGGTTTCTCACAGTTATAGCACAAGAGATCATTAGTAGCCTTTTTAATAGGAGAATTATTTCTTCGTTTATCACGTCTATCATAACGAGTAATCTTCCTACCATCAGACTCTCTATCTTGTCTGTTACCTTTCGAGACTTCGTCTCTCCTTTCGGACGAGTTTCGGTCTCGTCTGGTCTCAGACGAGTTCTTAGAAGCAGACCCTCTATGATCTCTATAGAACTTCTTATATCTTCCGAAACGTTTATTCAGCCTATCAAACTTTCTAACCATGAGGCTTACCTGATCCTTCAGACTAAGATCAGTATCTAACTCGTCAGAGGCAGACCTAGTCTTAGACTTTGACCTGTCTACTTTAAATGAACTAGACTTAAAAGCAACGTTCTTAGATACAACATGTTCTCTGTCACTACTTGCTATGGGTTCATCTTCGTCTAAATCAAACTCATGGGCCTTTAGAGTTTGAAACATGGTCTCTGCTGTCCACACGTCTATATCTTGGGTATTCTTAACAAGCATTTTTACCATTTTCCATCGACTATCAAGGCTTTTGAGAATCCTAAGGTTGATTTCACGCGGAGTATATGATTTACCAAGGACTTCCAAGTCATTCATGATTTTGGTAAAACGAGTATCCAACTGGTCTATTGTTTCACCAGCTTTCATATGAAATGATTCAAATCTTTGGACCACTGTGGAAAGCTTGCTTTCTTTGATTAGGGTTGTCCCTTCACAAATAATAGCTAATCTGTCCCACATTTCTTTGGCAGTTTTACATTTTAACACTTTTCCTAGATACTCGTTAGGAAGAGTGTGTAAGATGTAATTCTTGGCCAAGCTATCCAAATTATTCTGCCTCATTTCTTCTGAGGTTAGTTCTGACCTTGGTTTCTTGACGAGAGTACCCACGGGTTTGTCCTTGTCGAGGGCAGCAGTATTGGGGATCATGGTCACGATTGGACCTTCAGTGATGACGGAGATCATTAAGTCGTGAGTGGAACTGAAGATGGCCACCATCCTCAGCTTCCAATAGTCATAGTCCTGAACCTGGAACTTAGGTAACTTATTAGCACTAATTTCGAGCGACATGATTCAAGAAGATACGTATAACACAGTATAGTATCAAGAAACAGATATTTCCAAGTACAACGATAAATGACACGTAAGAGCACGTACAATCACGGACCAAGACTTTCACCCAAATCTTGAGTTGGTTATCAAGAAACAGCAGTTCGTAAACTACTGCTCTGATACCACTTGTAGGTCCCAAGTTGAGTTTAATAACGAGTAAGCTAGTGAAAATGTCTAGAGGGGGGTGAATAGACTTTTCAAAAATCTTTCGATATATCAAAGTACAATATGCGGAATAACGAAATTAATCAATGAGCCCAATTTTATTTTATACTCAACTCTTTAATTCGAGAACTCTGTTTTAGTGTTTACTCAACTAATCTTGTTCAGTTATGGAGATAAACAGTTAATCAATCAAACAACAAACAAAACAGTAAAGTAAATCAAACACGAGATTTATAGTGGTTCGACAACTTGTCTACATCCACTCTCACAAACCCAGTTGTGATATTCTTATTAACTCGTCCAATGGAGTAATGTGTTCTTGTAGCTTTAAGTCCCAAGAAATAAGACTTAGATCTTCTCGAAAACACTTCCAAGTGCCTCTTCGATCTAACTAGCTATTTTACAAGTAACTAGCAGCTTGAAAACAAAAATATAAAAGTAAACTTCTCTGTCTTCAGTAGTAGCCTTCTTGTTCTTCACTTGTCTTCTGGCTTCTTTCTGAACTTTAACTCTGAGAGTAATTTGCTTCTTTGAATCTTCAATAATACTTCAATATGTAGTAGTATCAGTAGTCTCTAATCAATCAATACCTTGTGGTATTTATAGACTTTTATTCCAAGAACTTTCAGTTGTGTAACAACTTTTTTCTTGAAAACTAACTTGTAACTGATTCTTCTTATCCATCCACGCGTTTCTTCAGTTAATTAGTTATTCCTTAACTAACTCTTCAATCCTTATCTTCAACACGCGTTTTTGTAACTAACTTCAAGTCGACCTGTCTTGTTGTCTTGCGTACTTGTCTTGTCTTCAAGTAGTAGACTTCGTCTTCTACTTGTCTTGCGCAGTAGATTTCTTCAGATTTCATCATAGAACTAATCTAGTCCTATTATCTAATCCTAACAAGACTATTACATTACATTAAGCTTTTGTTATAAAGCTTAGTCAACTTAAGAATCTATACATCAAATATAAATCGTAAAACATGAGCTTCTATACAACTTTTAATATAGCTCAGTATAAATCCTAACACTTATAAGTATCAACATATTAAAAGTACTTGTCTCTTCTTTTATACTTGTAAAACTCAGTACTTGTCTAGTGAACTAGTACTTGTCTTGTGAACTCTACTGATCTGTACAAGATGACTTCTTCTTAACTAGACTAGATCAGTCAACACTTAGAAAACATTCAAGTCTTCTTTTTGGCTTATCAAAACTTATCTTATCTTTTCATCATTTAGGACTTGTCTTTAGGATTCATATCCCAACACTTGGGTACACTCGCATGAACCGTACCCCTTATTTTAATTTTAATTATTTATTTATATTTTATCTGCACCCATTAATTTAATGAGTTCACCCCCAAATTATATTTTTACAACAGTTATCTACACACTCATTTTATGAGTTCAACCCCACGTCATTTTTTTTACAACAATTATCTACACCCGCTAATTTTATGAGTTCACCCCAAATCATTTTTTACCATAGCTATCTGCACCCATTCATTTTATGAGTTCACCCCCAAATCATTTCTTTTTTACAACGATTATCTACACCCGCTCATTTTATGAGTTCACCCCAAAATTATTTTTTTACCAAAGTTATCTGCACCCGCTCATTTTATGAGTTCACCCCCAAATTATTTTTATACCACAGTTATCTGCACCCGCTCATTTTATGAGTTCACCCCAAAATATTTTTAAAAAAATAATTACATTTAAAAGACTATATTATTTTTTTATTAATTAACACAAAATATAATAAAATCAACCTTAATTTATACATTTACAATCTACAGCCGAGTCATTGCCGAGTTACCGTCGATTCACCACCAAATCACTCATATTTTTAGAAAAAAAATCGTAAAAACATAATTAAAAAAAACTGTTGAGATTAGGCACAAATTCCGATTTTTTTTTCTTTTTAATTTTTCTTTCCATTTTCAATTCGTAAAATGTGACTGCCGTAAGAATTACCCTAGTTTGTTTGTTATTACTTATTAATACTTGTATACTTTTTAAAAAAAGTCAGGTAAATTATTTTATTTTATTGATTCGAACCATATCTCAATATATGCGTGTAAATTCGGTGACATACTTTACATAGCTTTTCTTGTAAACGTGTTATAAAATTGAAGGTGAAATATGTTTATTCAAGAATATGAAACGTAAATGATAAATTTAAGTTAAAAAAAAAAAACAAATATGCCTCTTTTGACTTTACCATGATTCTAATGTTAGATATTCATTTTTCCTACACATCATGAAGTTTAGTTTCAGGTTTTTAGTTAGGTAATATTTTGTGTATGTCGCAATATTATATTATGTGTATTAAATTTGTTGATTTCCGTAGTAGATTTGTTCTAATTTTCATTTACACTATGAAAAATAATTTAAAATTCAAATTAATGAAAAAAATAGAATTTTGAATGAAAGAGACATGATGATGCTAAGTAAGGACAAAAAGATTCGCAAGTAGATGTAAGAATATATATAGCTAGGGTGCAAATTTTTTGTATGCACAGGTTACGCCTCATATATATATATATATAGGTAGGGTGCAAATTTATTGTCTACACAGGTTACGCCTCATTTAATTGATGTACATAGTTTATATAACATCACTTATTAAATAATATCATTAAGTTTATAAAATTGCACCACAACATCTTTTTACATATTTTAGCGTGTTTGTGAGTGTAAAATGTTGTAATATTATTTTAATAAGCACTTGATAAGTAACGTGATACTATAAATAGAAAGAAATTTCACGGTAAATGGTGCGTGCAAATGTGACGTTATATATACATTAACCCCAACTAAAGAAAGTCACATGTAGAAGGGACGCAACTTGACCGAGGAACCCATTTTGTCACCAGCCACCGGCCACCACCCTCTCTTTTCCACAAAATTTTAGTAGTTTTTTTTGTTGGTATAGGTGCTTAGATCAATGACTTGATCTTTTGAACTACGCTACTTATGTGCATGGTAACTGATTGGTAGATTAATTTATATTTAATTGTATATTAGACTTAACATGTGTATACATTTTTTAATAAATATATTTTTTTGATAACAATAACATTGATGATTAATTAATTGATATTAAAATTTCATATCTATATAATTATAATATATAACTCAATATCAAGTAAATATTAAAATTAGTCAACAATTAAGTAAGATTTAATTGCAAGTTTACCTATAAATTTTAAATAATTTCAGTACATGTTTAATTCTAGTAGTTAGTATTGTAATTAATATGACTAGATTTTCACCCGTGAGATGCAGAGGCTTGTTTCAATATTTTTTATAGTTCATAAATTAATGAGTATATATAGATACATAAAAATATCTTAAAATTGTCTCACCTAAAGAGTTTAAAGTCTTACTATTCTTATCTTTATAGTTTGCTTGTTTACATATAATATTTATCTTGAACCAAATGTTTCTTTTTCTATCCTCTTTCATTTCTTGTAATCTATAAAACTACAATGAATTTAATTGGAGTTCTCATAATCATATTGATCATCTTCTACATGTACCCTCACCTTTTGAATACAATTTTCAATAAAAAAAAAACTAAAAAAAAAAAAAACAATCATCTATAAATCTAGCTTAGAAAAGCTTTTATTACACCAAACTTAATAGTTTTTGTTTGAACAAGCCAACCTTCAGATCTAACAACAAAAAAAAATAGACAAGTCTAAACTTGTTTATGCCATTAAATGAATTAATCTTATTAACAATAGACTTAAAGTATCAAATAATCATTTATTGAAAAAAATAACCAATACATTTATTATGTCAAGCTATTCTTATTCAACCATAGGTAATAATCGGTATTTTAGAAAGAATAGAGAACTCGCTATTACAGTGATGAATGCAATAACTCTTGTCTAAAAGCACCAAGATACAGAAGTTGCGCATGTCCATCACATATAGAAATGAGTGTCCTCTTTCGTTGCTTATATATAGTCAATCTTTTGCTCGTATGATGCATTACCAAATTCCACACGTACAGCCAAAATCTCAAAAGTTTCGTATTTCTCAAAGTATTCTTGAAATATTGCCCTGTAAAAACAAAATAAACACAATCAGTATTCCCAGTTCATACAAAACTTCCAAGAATGAGGTACATAAATTTCAAAACATACTCACATCAATAAAGGGAACAAATTGTATCCTTACTGACTATGACTTCACCAAACATATTAAAGGCCTTCACTATCTCATTATTTCTTAACTTGTGTGGCAAATTCCCAATAAATTAATATAGTCTAATTAATTAACAACTTTTCTTCATTAAAAATCTCATTCTCACAATCATTAGAATAGAAAATGACCCTTCTTCCGGTAGATTTGCTTTCATCAAGTAAAGTCTCTCCAGTTAGCTCCATCAAGGGTGTGATTATGAGATTACTAATCTGTTTATGCGCTGATGCTTTGAAAGTTATTAGTACTGTACTGGGAACATATCATCAATGGAATAAAAGGTTCATTTTTTACTTAAAAAACAATGTATTGAAGTTGGTTAATTAATTATGATTGCTCAAAAGATAGAGGATAAACAGGTTTTTGGGTTGAATAAAAATGAATAAAAGACATTCAGGTTGTCAAAAACATGCAGAAAATGTACTCTCAAAGAATAATACAAACTTTTCCATTCTACATTTTTTATATCTATCACATCAAGTAAGACATATCTACATTGTTAGAGATAGACGCAAGTTTAAAATTAAAATTTATGAAATCTTTCTTCACAATGGGATGAACTTCTTTAATTATAATTCTCACTCTTGTTGCTATATATATATTATGGCTCTATTCAATTATGAAACTTAAAATGTAGATAAAACACCAAATCACACATAATGGTAGAAAGGAGAAGTAATGTGAAAAACACATTCACAGCCATCAACTACAGAATCAAATTAAGGACGCTCACCCTTTATGCAAATATGTTGAAAGGTGCTGCTAAATTGCTTTGGTTGCAGCATCTGCACATCATAATTTACAGAAGATCATAAAACACTCATATTAGTCTGACCTTTGCCAACAGGCCAGGCTACCCATTGAATCGATGAATCTAGCTAATTACAATTTGCCCTTCAATTATTTAACTTTAACCTATGAACAATATATGAATATCAAATCGGAATACCTTACACCCTAGCTATATAGCGAAGAACTGCTGCTCTGCCCTTTGAAGTGAGAATATTTAGAGACACATATATTGTCTTGTGGATTTTGGTATGGGGTTGATTCTTTTCCTCATTCTTATTTTCTGGAATATTCAAAGCACAAAAAGACAATGAGGATTGTCTTCCCTTGCTGCCTAGATTAGATTTTTTTGAAATATGAAAATCAAATTAAGAATGTACACTCACTTTTTGAGTACAAACGTACTATAAAAAAATATAGACATAGTATATTATAGAGGTATATAGTGAAAATCAGGAAAATCAATAATGAGAGAAAGAATAATTATAATGCTGAAAAATCAGAAAGTATACAAAATGGAGACAAAAATTAAACCCATGCATATTCTAGAAGAGCACAATCAAAGAAGAAAAGTCACCTTCTATTCCTCAGTGTTTAAAATTGCATCGTGAAATCATGCAAGATTTCAATTGAGTCTCAACATAGGGCCCGGAGAAGATCAATAGACACTCATTAAAAACTTATTTTCAGTTTCAAGTTAATCGGACTTTCGGTTTCAAATTGAGAAATGTAGAAAGCCTTTCCTTACTCAAATTGCCACGTGGCGGAGAGGCCTCAAATGCACACGTGGAGAAAACAAAACAGGAGAGACCTCTTTCTCCTTTTATTATATATATATATATAAGATTGTAATTATCTAGTTAAGAACTAGATACAAAAGTTGTTTAATACCTATAAATTATACAAATAATTTCAGCACATGTTTAATATGTTTAATGGAATTATATATTAGGTGAGTATGTATTTACTTGAAGTTAATATGATCATAATAATTATCATATTAGAATTAGTTAGGAATTAGATACAACGGTTGTTTAATTTATATTAATTACAAATAATTTTAGCACATGTTTAATATGTTTAAATTATACTATACAATAAAAATAAAATGTGTAGATCGATTTATGTATTAGGAAAGTTTGTATTGAATCGAAGTTAATATGATTATAATTATCATATTAGAATTAGTCAACAATTAGATAATAAAGTTGTTGACAATCAAAAAAAATTAAAACAGTAAGCCTATAAATTTAACAACCAGTAAAAATGAGACATTAAGCTATAAACTTGACAACCAATAAAAATGTAGTATTAAATTAATAACATAACATAATATTCAAAATATAACAATATCATTTTTTAAATAAGAATTCAACATTACTTACTCTGATTTAGAAGTCAACTACAACGATAGAAATATAAAATGTAAATAAAATTAATAAATTAAATGGCACTATTAGATACAATATTTATATTGAAATTTTCCTTAAATTAATAAATAACATCATTTTTTTTTTTTTGGATTGAGATAAAATGTTATTAATCTGAAAAACATAGTTGAAAAATATATTACATACAAATGAGAACAAATATACATCGAGTACTCGAATTTTATGAACAAATGATAAAAAAATCTCTGTGTAATTAAAAAGGATTAGTTTGTTTCAATTCAAATTTAATACTATAGAATAAAAAATAAATGAATTTATTAAAAATTATAAAATAAATTCCTTCCAACAGTTAAATTGATTTTAACACTTTCGTACAAAGCAATATATATGTCGAGTTTTGGGCAAATAATAGGTGGATTAGAGTTTTCTAAATTAAGGTGTGCCGTGTGAATAAGAATATTCATCTTCTTATAAGAATTTCCATTTTTTTTGGAAGGGCAAAAATATATTAAAGGTATCGTAAATACCCCCAAGATAATTACATCAAGAATCAATATTAAAGGTATCGTAAATACCCCAAGATAATTACATCAAGAATCAGGACCTTTTCCCTTTTTAGTTGAAATAAATTTATATGATATATTTAATTTATTAACCAAAAAAATCTTTGAATTTTTTTATAAATTTGTTATTCTATTAAAAAATAAAAAATAAAAAAGGAAATGTTGTATATAATATATATATATAAATATAATATCACACTTTCTAATACAATCACTCATTTTATTATCCTTTTATATATGTAAATCATAATTCATTTCATTCAATTTTTACAATTATACTTAACAACAATATAAAATTATAACTTAATTTGTCTTTTACACATTAATTTAACATAAAATTAAATCTCAATATACCTTTAATTAAAAGTTACAAAATTCTCTAAATTTAAAAAATCATTATAACCCGTATTTATTAGCCTTTTCTTCGAGAGAGAAAAGAACATACTGAAATGAAATGTGAGAGATTTTTTTAGCTATTAAGAGAATTAGAATATTCGACGAAGTTGATAGCTTAGAGCACCAAAAAAAATATATATAGAGAATTAAATTAGTATAATTGTATAAATAAGAGAAGTGAAAAGAAAATTTTCACCTTTTTTTTTGGATTAGTATAAAGAAAAAAACTGTATTGTATAAATAATAAATAAAATGTAATTAAAAATTTTATATTAAAAAGATAAGGAACAAATATAAAATAAAACTAAAAAAAAATCAAATTTAAATAACATGTAATTAAAAAAATTAAGAAACAATTATATGAATTCTTGTGTTTTTTTTCGAAGCAAGATTTCGAGTCCTACCACACTAGTTCCAAATTAATTTTCGAATTACGCTCGAGAATCAAGTCTTACATTCAAGAACAAATGGTCATTTAAATATTCCAGGCAGAGCCATTCCACTCTAAAAAAAATGGGCACGTAAAATGTTTGTAAATACAATATATGATAAAAATAAATATTTCTTTAATTATTTTTTAATTCAACTATTTCCATGTTCTTAATATATTAATCTTTCGTTTGGGGTATTAAAAACAGCCAAATTCTTGTATGTACTCAAGTACACCATGTACTTGAGTAGACTTTTATTAGTCAAATGTTGACCGTTGACCACTGTTGACCAGTCAACGGTCAAACTTTGACTTTTTTTTTTCTAAAAAAATCGACTTTTTTTTTTCGATTTTTATTTTTCGATTTTTTTTTTTTTTGAAAAAGTGTATGTTATTATGACTAAAAAGTGTATCTTTGTTTTTTTAATGAAAAATGTATGTTACTATATTGAAAAGTGTAACATTGTTTTTAATGAAAAGTGTATGTTATTATAACTGAAAAGTGTATGATATTATAACTGAAAAGTGTATGATATTATAACTGAAAAGTGTAAGTTATATATTAATAAAAAGTGTATGTTATTATAACTGCAAAGTGTATGATCTATTAATGAAAAGTGTATGTTTATTTAATGAAAAGTGTATGTTATTATAACTGCAAAGTGTATGATCTATTTAATGAAAAGTGTATGTTATTATAACTAAAAAGTGTATGTTCTATTAATGAAAAATGTAAGTTATATATTAATGAAAAGTGTATGTTATTATAATTGAAAAGTGTATGTATGCTAATGATACACCTTTTGGTTATTTGTACTCGTACTTTCATAATTTAAAAAAATTGGTGCTAATTTTTTTTAAAAATATTATTAATTTTACTAATTTTATTATTTTCTATAAATGTACGAAATAATTGGTGCTAATTTTTTTAATTATTATTAATTATTAATATAGAAAAACTGTTCGAAAATATTTATTATTTCATTTACAAAAATTGTTGAGAGTGGATTTAGAATAAATTCTGTTAAATATTTTGTTATTTATTATATATATATTTAATATTTTCTAGCTGGACTCAAGTACACCGTGTACTTGAGTACACAGCAGCCCTACCCTTAAAAACATTAGATCGATCTCTTCAAGATAGTTACAGAATCTTCTAAATCTTTAAATGGAGAATAAAAAATGGAAAAATGGAGGAAAGAGAATAATTACTCCAATTTCCTGTCACATTTATTTTTTAATATATTTAAAGTAATTAAAAAATTTATAGGAATATGTAAATTTAAACTTTTGACAAATACGAAAAATATAAGAAACTTACCTGATTTAATGAAAATAAATTAAAATTTTAAATTGTTGACTAATACACAAAATATTATATTTCACAACCCACTTGAAATATTATTTTACACCTCAACAAAAGGCTTAAATATAGGCAACTAAATCAAAAAAAATTGGGAGATAAGAAAATTTAACGGATTGGTGTGAGAGCTGGTTGTTGCCTTTTTATTGGCAATATAATTTGAGATATATTATCAAATCTTTTCTTGAGTATTTTAAACAATTAATTACTATACCCATATATATTAGGCAATTGCTTATGTGTACCAGTTACATACATGTAACTGGCTATTTATCCTCATTTTTTAATAAATCCACACTCCCTTTTTTTGTTTTAGGCACTCCCTTCTTTTAGGCACTTATGTGTACAAGTTATGTAACTAAATCCAATTTTTTACATGGATTATTAGTTTTTTACCTTCTTTTTTATTAATTTCACCCCCAAATTTTTTAAAAGAAAAATACATGTAAGGTATTGACTTTAATGAAATCTTCTCACATGTTGTAAAGCATTGTAGCATCAGAATCTTGTTGGCTATGGTTGCTCAATATGAATTGGAGCTGCATCAGATGGATGTGACCACAACATTTCTTCATGGGACTTTAGATGAGAAGATCTACATGAAAATACCAGAAGGGTTGGACATAGAAGATGGAGAAGACAAAGTGTGCTTACTCAGAAAATCACTCTATGGCCTCAAACAAAGCCCTAGACAATGGTACGTAAGGTTTGATGAGTACATTTGCTCAGTTGGTTTTGCAAGAAGCTTGTATGACAGCTGTGTTTACTTCAGGAGAGTTGGGAGTTCAGTTACCTATCTTCTGCTGTATGTAGATGATATGTTAATAGCTGGAGAGTCTATTAACAGTATCAATCAAGTTAAGGAGATTCTCAAAAGGGAGTTTGAGATGAAAGATCTTGGTGAAGCTAAAGTGATTCTTGGGATGGAGATCAGTAGAGTTGAGGGAGCAATTCAGCTTAGTCAGCCTACCTATCTGAGGAAGGTGTTAGAGAGATTCAGGATGAATCAAGTTAAGTCAGTTTCTACACCAATTGGCCAGCATCAGAAGCTATCCAATCAGATGTGTCCCAAGAACAGCCAAGAAAGAGCTCAGATGAGTAAGGTTCCTTATGCCAGTGCAGTAGGGAGTTTAATGTATGCTATGGTGTGTTGTAGACCAGATTTAACTCATACAATGAGTGTAATCAGCAGATACATGAGTGATCCAGGTTTAAGTCATTGGGAGACAGTTAAGTGGGTCATGAGATATGTTCTAGGATCAGCTGAGAAATGTCTGAAATTTCAGAAGATATCAGATGAGGGAGAAACACTTGTGGGATATGTTGATGCCGATTATGCAGCCAATGTAGACACAAGAAAGTCCTTAACAGGGTATGTATTCACCTTATTTGGTACATCTATATCATGGAGGTCAATACATCAGTCCGTAGTTGCATTATCTACTACAGAATCAGAATATGTAGCTTTGACTGAAGCAGTTAAGGAGAGCATGTGGCTTAGGGGGATCTTGAAGGAGTTTGGTATATCACAAAGAAGTGTGATTGTCTTCTGTGATAACCAAAGTGCAATACATCTTGCAAAGCATCAGGGGTATCATGAGAGAACTAAACATATAGATGTAAAGCTGTACTTTGTAAGAGATATTGTAGAGAAGGGGTCAGTCCAGGTAGTGAAGATTGCTACAGAGGAGAACCCGGCTGATGCGTTCACTAAGGCATTGCCAAAAGAGAAGTTTGGCTTGTGTCTTAGACTTATTGGACTGCATTAATTCCTCTGAGGAGAAGGTTAGTGTTCTTGTGGCAGAAGATCAGTAGTGGAGGCTATTCTTTGAGGAGAATAGTGTTGGTATTTTTGTTTTGGTGGAGATTAGTTCGATTATGAGCTAAAGGTGGAGAATTGTGAGTGTTATCTCATAATCTCAAAATCAGCACAGTAAAGTACTGAGCTGATAGGATCAGATAAGATGACTTTGGTCTTTTATATACTCTTGATTGTGTACATTGTTTTAAAGGTAATTAATTATATATGAAACACGTACAAAATTAAATACTAAATTGTACGTAAATTGTAAGTTCAAATACGAACACGATAAATGTACGTACCTTATCAAGCTCGTCACTCGAAAGATTGGCGTGCTCGAGCGCTTTCTTCCCTGCAACAATACAGTATCTAATATAGTCATCCATTCTCCGATCATGCTTCCCATCGACGTACCCGTCCGTCTTGAACCCCCGAATCTGGGCCGCGATTCGAGTAGGCAGCATGGACGCATCGAATTTATCGATCGGAGTAACGCCACTCCGATCGCCACTCAAAAGCCTCTCATAGTACACATCCACGTCATCTCCCAACACCGACACTAACCCCATGCCCGTGATAACCACGCGCTTCTTTGGGTCCGTCTCCCGTTTTGGCACCGTTGCGCTCAAGACTTTGAATTGGACCTTTTTGGCCCGACTATTCAGGGTGGGGCGGGGCGGTTTAAGAAGCGGCGCAAGTGGAGAAGGGCGGAAGGCGGTGGCTTGCATGGTGCACGGGTCGAGTCGCGCGGGGTTAATTTATGGAATAATAATATTAGTTGTAAGTTGTAACTAATTAATTATTTGTTCGTTAATTGCATTTCTTATAGAAATATTACGTACGGCAATATGTTCAGATTAGGCCTTCTTGTGATGTTTGTAATTGGTTGCATGGGATAAGTGGATCGATATATAACTATTGATTTCCATGTTCAACTGATATTTCACTCTGCCAAAATTAATTTTATCATGGGTCACCTTCAAATATTATAAGACCTTGATTATTTTTTTAATATGACAAGTGTCAATAATCCATATATACAGTGTTGGAATAAGATGTAGAATACCAAAATTAAAACAGGTGATCTCATTCGTCATTTGTAACTAGTGCACAAAATTCTCACGGTACCTTTCAAAGGTTTACACTTGTTTTTTACATAAAAAGTAAAAAGATATAGTATTAAATGCTCAGTGAATAGTTAAAATAGAGACAAGTGTGAAGAAGAAAAAAATGTAGAAAGGTGTGAAAAAGAGAAAACGTAAAGAGATGTAATAAATTTTGTCAAATAAGAAAATATAAACTCGAGTAAAAAATGTAAACCTTAAATTGCAGGTGACAAAGGGAGTATTATTCAATAAAAAATTATTATCGGATTTCAAGCATTATTATTGAATTTCATAATTTATGTTTCATCTTTTTTTTTAAAAATAATTAATCGAGTTGAGTTGATCATAATTAAATTAAACTCGAGTAATTTGATATTTTGTTACTAGCTTATTGATCGAGCTTCAAACTTTTTAATCATGCAAAACATAGAATGCATATTTTGTTATTCCAGTAAGTCTAGTATGAGATGATTTATTACATATTTACATGAAACGAGCTCCAATAAAATATGAAATTGATGATCGCCTCATATAAATTTTTATTTTTATCGTATGACCTCTCATCTAATTAAAGTGTTGATTAGTTTTGTTTTGTTTTTAATTCTAATTATATAATTAAGAATCTTTTATTAATTTAACCAGTATACATTTTTTAAGTGTATAACGTCTCCCTTATTAGGCGAAAAAAAAAATTAATAGATGAATCAGAATATGAGATCATTAATTTATACCTTTTCAACTTTGGGCAACTTACGTGCATAGTAGGTTGGACTTCATTACTGTAATAAATTGTAATTAAGAGAAACCTAACTTTTATCTATATAGAGATTATGTAAGAGGTTCGCTAATAAAGTATTGATTTTTATAAAAAGAAAGTGATATTATTCGTTTCATGTATAAGATGGGAGTATTGCGTGAGTGTCTTGTGCACTCAAGTACACGGTGTACTTGAGTGGACTTTTAATGGTCAATTGTTGACCGTTGACCAATTCTTTTTTCGATTTTTTTTTCTCCAAAAAATTTATATTTTTCAATAATATTTTCAGCTATTTTAACATACACTTTTTAATTATAATAACATACACTTTTCATTAATAGATCGATCATACAATTTCAGTTATAATAACATAAATTTTTCATTAATATATAACTTACACTTTTCATTAATAGATCATACACTTATCACTTATAATATCATACACTTTTCAGTTATATATAATAACATACATCTTTCAGTTATAAGAACATACATTTTTTATTAAATACAATGTTGCACTTTTCAATATAGTAACATACACTTTTCATTAAAAAAAAAAAATACACTTTTCAATGTACTAACATACACTTTTTCAAAAAAAAAAAAAAATAGAAAAAAAAATCGAAAAGAAAAAAGAAGTCAAAGTTTGACCATTGACTGATCAACAATCAACAGTTGACAGTCAAAGTCCATCCAAGTACACCGTGTACTTGAGTGCATATAAGACTTTGACGGGAGTATTATATTTTGAATCCCTTAAAAAAAAGTTATTATATTTTGAAATACGACTTGGATAGAATTATATATATATAAAAGAGTTCAAGATTCACATGAGTATATACTATGAAAGTTATCACATATGTATAAAAATAAAATTAAGCATTATTACTCTTCAATATTCATATAAAGAAGAGAAATAAAAGAAAATCAAGACTGTATTTAATTATAATTTAGAGAAAGAATTGATCATATAAAACAATTTTTGTTATAGACTCTTAATTACCTTTTGATCTATTACATATAGGTACATTTAATTATCATCAATAGTGGTTTTGGTACATATAGTTGTACAGGAGTTTGGCAGCTAACTGTGCATATATAAATAAACAAACCTTTAATTGCCTTTGATCTATAATTACTTTAAAAGGTTATTTTTTTTCTTTTTCAACAAATCTATTGAAAAACACATTGTACTCAAATATAATTAATTAAAGTTTTAGTCGCTATTGTTGCATGAATATTAAATAGTGAAAGACTTGCATTGATTTTAACTATAAACAATTTGACTATTTAAGATACAAAGGTATTGAATCTAAAAGTACTTCCAATAAATTAAAATCTCAAAATTGTCCAAAAATTCAATATTTATTTCATTAAAAGCTTGTTAAAAATCACTTGAATAATCAATTTCCCTTTTTAAAAGAAAAACCCCAATTTTCTCCATCAGCTGTGAATTATTTTACATATAAAATTGTCTAATTAAGATAGTTTAAAAAAATTATTATATTTTATTTTGCATTTTCACCTCAATTTACTTTAATTAACTATATTTATATTTAATTTCATCTATGAAAAAACCTATAAATTCTTGTGTTCTCCATTATAATAGACTTGATTTAAAAAGACACTACAAAATAATGTGAAAATGGCATCGGGGAAGGCATCGGATCTGCCGTCCCCAAAGATGAAGGCAACGACAAAGGGGACGGCAGTGTGCCGATGCCATTTAAAATGGCATCGGATTTGGGGAAAACCGTTGCCTTTTGGCATCGGCAGGTCGCCGTTACCAAATGGCATCGGGGCCCACTGCCGATGCCATTTTGCATCGGGACAGCCGATGCCTTTTTATTAAAATTTAAAAAAGACGAATTTGGGTTTCGAACCCAGGTCGATAGGCCACCAACACCCACCCCCACCGTTGGGCCACCCCATTTTTCGGAAATCTGGCCATTTTCGCGAATTGTGGGGTTCGAACTCGGGACCTCGCGGTCTCGAAGGCTTTTGAGCGCCCCCTGTGTGCCGTTTAGGCTAGGAGCTTTTAGTCGACATGTTGTGAATGCAATTAATATATATTCAATTTAATTTGAGTTTTTAATTCTTTAATTAATTCAATCCATTCTAACTTTAATTGTTGCTTATTAAATTATTTATCAAAGCATATCATAATTATTTCTAAATTATGTTTTTCAAATTAACTAAATTATGTTTTTCAAATTAAATAGTTTATTTACGGTATCAATTCACACTATTTAAATTTATTCTAATCCTCAATTTACAACATTTAAATTCATTCTAATTTTTTATTTCACAACATTATAATTACATACAACATTGAATATAATTATTTTCACTTATACATTTAAATTTATTCTAATCACATCATTTAAATTCATTCTAGTTTTCAATTCACAACATTAAATATATATAATTATTTTCACTTATCCATTTAAAAATATGAATTCACTTATCCATATAATTAAAAATATTTTCATCTATTATAAAATTATTCTCTAGTTCATTTTCAATTATAATAACATCATATCACAAACAACATTAATTATAATCATAATTAGCATGTTCACGTCAATTAAAATAAAAATTAATCATCAACGTCAATGTAATATAATAACATCACACGTAACAAAGTAATATAAAAATGTATCACTCCTCATCACCACCACCACCATCCTCAGTATCATCCCGATCCTAAACGTTGTGCGACGCCATCCCACTCATCAAATGTTTGGTGTCGTTAAATTTCTTGGGAACCTTATTTTCGGGAGGACAAATCTCACGAATCAACTCAACAACCTGATTGTATCCCCTTTCAGACAATCTGTTTTCCGTTTTAATGTTCAACAATCTGGAATTGAATGACAACTGCGAATGAGATTCACAACCAGGATACAAGTCTTGGCCCGCTGCACGAAGCATGCCGTAAAATTGTGTCGCATTCTCGTTAGGGGGTTCTTCATTAAGTGCCTCCTCTTCCACGTCGATTCCAAAATCAATGTTTGGGCCACCCATTAACTCTTCTACCATAGTGTGGTACGAACTAGGTCCCGCTGGGTCAACGTCATTTGAAGTTGACGCATATTCATTAGTGTTTTGATACGGACGTGGACCCCAACTCTCTTCCCCGTGATAAATCCAATTATAATAATTCAGTGTAAAACCATTTCGATATAAATGAGATTTCACTTCATTAGGATCTCCATAAGTTTGATTTCGACATCTAGCTTTCGAACAAGGACACCTAATTTTTCCTTCCCAAATCGAATTCGGATTACTAGTAGCAAATTCAATAAATCCATTTATTCCACTAACAAATCCGGGGTTCATAATCCCATTCACTAATCTTGGACTATACATCCAACTACGAATTGAATAATCCATGTCAATCGACATCTACAAACACACAAACAACCAACGTCTCATTTCCCAACTCTATTAAAATCAATTAATATAATTCTAATAATTATTCTAACACCCTAATTAACAAATAAATTCATATATAGACATATAACACAAATATAATTCTAATTAACACCCTAATTAACAAATAAATTCATATAACTTAATTATTAAAACATACATATAAATACATGCCTAACACAACATAATTAATTAACAATTAACACATGCATAAATAAAAATTAACAATTCTTCTAACAATTTTATATATACATACAACATATATGCATATATATACTAAAACTATATATACACATATAACTTCAAATTTAACCAATGAAAACGAAAAAAATTACCGTAAAAATGCTCCCGTCGAAGTGTAGAACACAAATGGCCAAAAATCGAGTTCGATCCGCAAACGAAGGTGATTTTTGAGGGTGGAGGTGTAAAACTCGCTTCAATGGAGGTGGGGGGAGGGGCGCGGCTGTAACATTCTGGAAGAGAGGTGTTTGGCCGATTTATACTCATTTAGGGCGACGGGGAAGGCATCGGGTCCACTGCCGATGTCATTTTGCATCGGGGGGGCCGTTACCAAATGGCATCGGGGCCCACTGCCGATACCATTTTGCATCAGCCATTAAATGCCGATGCCATTTCGCATCGGGGCCCACTGCCGATGCCATTTTGCATCGGCCATTAAATGTCGATGCCAATTCGCATCGGTCCGCCTGCCGTTGCCAATTGCCGATGCCTTTTGGGCAATATTTTGTAGTGAGAGGGGATGCGTGGTGGATAGGTTTACTTTTAATACTTAACAAGGAGTAATAATTAGGTGCCCATTAATTAGTTATTTTATGCAATAAATAAAATATTGATACTTGGTTGTAGAGCTGACAAATCGGGCCGCCCGGCCCGGCCCAGCCCATCGGGCCAAGTGATGTTTGTGGGCTAGGTCGGGCCGGCCCATGAACTGATCGGGCCTATAAAATTGAAGCCTAGTCCATCTGGGCTATTGGGCTAGCGGGCCAGCCCAGTCCATTACATAATTTTTTTAAAAAAAATATTTCTTGCAAAAATTATATATTAACTAGTAACTACACATAATTTATAAACGACCATAACCGTTATTGCATTAATGTACATTGCAAGTCCCACCCCATTAGATAAAAAAAATATTTCTAGCAAAAAGTATACTCTGTATATATACTCCCTCCGTCCCAACTTAACTTTTATACCTACTTTTTCGGTCCTTTAGAAACTCTACCCATACAATATCTAAAATATTATATTTAATGTTATTATTTTTATGGTACATACACACACAAGTCAACTCACTTATTTATTTTTTTATAAAATTATATCTCAAAATTTTATTTATTATAATATTTTTTAAAAAGGGGGTGAATAGTAAGTGTGAAAGTTAAGGTGGGACGGAGGGAGTATAAACTTATTAGGTAATGGTCACATTCTCATATATATTTTTTATTTATACAAATAATTATAATTAAAAATATACATTACTAATATATTAATTATACATAATTTATAAACAGACATAATTAGTACGGAGTATAACATTACACTATCTATCAAGTTGAAATAGAATTATAAATAATTCATAAGTTCAAATTTTAAAATCAAAATAAAATTAAAAAACATAATACTAATATTTAAGTATATATAGTATTGTAATAATTTTAATTGTTTATTTACCTTAAAAAAAATTGATCGGGTCAAATGGGCTGCCCATGGCCGTCGGGCCAAAATCAGTCTAGCCCATTAGATCGATCGGGCCTATCGGATCGGGCTAAATAGGCCCAGATTTTTATGGGCCTATAATTTTAGAGCCCAGTCCATACTAGGCTTCGGGTTGGCTGAGCCGGCCCATCGGGTCGGGCCCAAATTGCCGGCTCTACTTGATTGATGATTGGAATAAAAATGAGATGTTTAGTTGAGACTTGAGTAGCAATAATAAATAATACTCCATATTATTAAAAAAAAAAACCAAAAAAATAAAAAAAATATAAACTTAATTGATATAAAGCTTAATTTAGAAATTATTTCTTCATTGCTAACCAAATACAAATTTACTATTTACTGAATTATCTACATCCACATCTCCATCTCTAACAAAAAAGAGTCTTATTGTTTTAATTGATATAACTAATCAAACCAACAACATTCTTTTTTTTGGTTGAAACTCTAGAAAAGTTAGTTCTTATTTGATGCAAGAACAAAGAATTATAGATATTTCAATCACAAAGTTTGATGGGTTTCCCTAAACATTCGCAAATCGAAATCGAAATCAAACAAACTGGACGAATCGACAGGTTTGGAACAAACGGTTTCAGTTCGAAACTTAAAATGACGATTCGATTTCGATTCCTAATTTTTCGAACAGGCAGTTTTTACCGTTTTCATTTTTTTATATACAATTCTTGTATTTTTTTAAATTGTTGTAATATTTTTATTTTAAGTTGTATAATTTGTATTAAATTCTAGCAAATGTATTTTTTTTTAAAAGAGTTAAAACGAAAAGGAAAAAAAATCAAAACCAGCCCAATCGACGGTTCGCTTACGGTTTGGGATTTTCCATAATCGAAACCGACGGTTTTAACCGTTTACCCAGGTCTAGGTGCCAAACAAAAATGACTCTCATAAAAACGAGATGCCCTAACAAATTCGTGTGTCATTATATTAACACTCAAGCGTGCAAAATTTGACAACAAAGTAACTCCACAAGAATACCCAGACAAAGACTAATATAATCACCAAATGACGAACAGTAGCCATGATTCAATTGTATAACATCAAAAGCCATTGCTTCAAATTTTAGAACATATTATACTCCCTCCGTTCCAGAGGAACTTGCACCCTTTGACCGGCACACATTTTAAGAAATATGTAAGAAAAAGTGTAATGATTGATGTTTTGAGGGGTAATTTTGTAAACTTTTATGAATAAAGTAAAAGTAAAAAGTAGATTGAGTGTGAAAAAGTAATGACATATGGGTAAATATGAATATATTTCAAGGGTGAGGGTTGTGAAGATATTTTATTTTATGGAGTGTGCAAATTGGTATGGGACATCCATATATGCAGTGACGGACCTAGAAATTTTCGGTAGGAGGGCCCGATTAACATTATTATAAAAAAAAATGTACTCATTATTTTCATCAAAATTTCACATTATAAAATTGTCAATACATCACATTTCATTAAATTAAATTGATCGGATAAGTTGACTTTTGCTATGTTTTGGTACAAGTTAATATTCCCTCCGTCCCGTGATAACTTGCACATCTTAACCGATTCACTTTAAAAAACAATTGAATTTAGTGGTATAAAGTCAAATAAGAAAACGTATTTTGAGTGATTTGATAAGGTGTAAGGAGGATTTAGTAAAATGTAAAATAGATTTAGTGAAATTTAGGATAAAATGTAGACCCAAAATGAGTGACGATTTTAAAATAAAATAATGTTCGAATATATATTAATTTTATGGATTAGTTTTATATCAGAAGTGTGCAAATAATTATAAAACAAAATATTAATTTTAATATGTGTGAAATTACCAAAATACCCTTAACAAATTTACAAAATTAGTGGGAGGCCCACAGGCCCCCTTGGGCATCATGTAGGTCCGTTACTGCATATATGGAAAGTATGCAAATTCCTGTGGGACGGAGGGAGTAGTAAGTTTGTAACATTAACCAGCCAATACACAATAACAAGTTTGATTTTAATCACCTGCATATATGGAAAGTATGCAAATTCCTGTGGGACGGAGGGAGTAGTAAGTTTGTAACATTAACCAGCCAATACACAATAACAAGTTTGATTTTAATCACCGTTAAAATTAGTATTTAAAAATAATTGTTTATGAATAAAATGAATAATAGTTTAAATAAATAAGTGATAGTTGAAGAATGGAGATAAAAGTAATATAAACAGTGTCATGTATGAGAGAATAATGAACAATCGCATGCATGAATAGGATACTCTACTTGTTTTTGTAATACTAAAATATTTAAATTATCACAAAAGCATACAAGATTTAGATATCATGTATAAAACAGGATACTTTTGCTTATTTTTGTGATACATACACCGGTTTAGGCTTCCCTCTGATTATAACCTTAAATTCGTCTCACGGAATAGATTTCGTTCACTCGTTGATAAATCCAACGACTCGGCTATACTTTTCACTTGTGCAATCATAGCCACAACATCATTGAGCTTGTTGATTGCCGATCCCACACCCTGCATCACATTGTATTACACATCAATACAATGATAAACTCCATTACATGCATCTTACCCACTTTAGTTCAAGTAAAGTTTAATACTTTTTCATCTGCTTAAAAAATGTTTGATTTTATGTGTTATTTTCTCAAAATCACTTAACAGTGATACTTTGTATGCTAAAAAATATTACTACTCCGTACTTACCGCTTTTATTTTTGAGAAAAAACCTCTCTATAAAATTCGAGAACCCAAAATAGTAAACCAACTTTCTTGAAATTTTATTGTAATGAAACTTTTAATTTCTGAATCCGCCCCTGACTGTATGATGAGAGTATATATGGAGTAAGTACCACGCCAGAAGCTCCGGCTGTAATCGCCATCGGTGCAGTCACAGCACTTAGTCCGGACGAACACATTACTGGTATTCGGACTGCTCGTGAGATCGAATACGCTGCAGCAAGCGTTGGCGTTGCCTGCAAACATGCACGATGATTAAATGATTTTCTCTTTGATTAAGTTTGAGGTTGTCATAATTCACTTGATGATACCTTTTCAATTAAACCAAGAACACCAGACTTTGAAGGAGCAGAGCATTTTCCTCCTTCAGTTTGGATGATATCAACGCCTTCTTCTTCCAATTGTTCGGCTAGCTTCACCTGAATCGACCACAAAAACAACATCAACTCGTATAATGCAAAGACTCGATAAACTACTAGGACTAAAAAAACATTTACTCATTATCATATACTTGACAGGCAAAAGTAGATTGGAACCTGGTCAGGAAGGGATAGTGTATGAGGTACGGTGACTGAAAGTACAACAGACGGAAGAATCCTCTTCGTCTCCTTTGTCAAACTAAGGATCTGCACACACCATAGGAATGAGTAAAAATTTCCACTATAGGTACCTAAGTTAGTTATAAAAAAACACAGATTTTGAAACAAAATGTGCAAATATGAGGTACCTGATCTGCTGAGAAAGTCAATCCCATTTCATAGAACGAGTCATAGTTTCCAATCTCGACCTTAAGAAAAAGAAGAAAAGATTTACATTCAGAACACTATGAATAAGGTTTTTTTTCGTAACTTTACCACGTTTTTTTGGTTTTGATCATTTTAACTTTCAATATTTTGACTTTTTGGTCACCAGATTTTGTCACGTGGACAAATCTGAAGGTGCCACATCATTTTTACCAGCTAGGCTACCTAGCATAGTAGGTCATAGAACCAAAAAAGGCAAAAGTGTGTAAATTACAAGACCATTTTCAAATTTGAAACAGGACGAAAACCAAAATGTGGTAAAGTTATGGGACGAAAAAACTTTGTTCCCTAATCATGTTTCATCTAATATGGTATAGACTCTTGGACGAATGAACAAGGACAGTAGTAGATGATGCAAGTTTAGTAAACCAACCATTAAGGCTCCGGCTTCAACGGCAGCTGGAAATGCTGCCGGATCAACAGAAGAAACACACACCTATAAATAAACGAATAAGTACCAAAACGAAATATAAAATTCCTAAAAATCTTGATTGTACATTTAAATGAAATACGATAATATATACTCCAGACAACATACAATACCAAATAATCAATACTTACCGGAAGGGTAGTCAAGCTAGTAGCAAGTCTCACCAAGTCAGCGTCACAGGCAATATCTACATGAGTTGCCCCACCCTGTAAAAATGATCAAAACATGGTTGGTAAACTTTCTAAATTTATAAATAGCTCATCAAATTCATTGTAACTCTATCTCTAGAAATTTAGTGAATATTCTTGCTTGGTAATGCCCCTAGACGTAGTCAATTCTTGATGAACTGGGTAAACATTTTGTGACTTTTATAGTTGTTTTTCGTTTTTCTACTAAATGACAAAAAGAAAGCAGATATATCAGGACAGGAAATTGCAATGGAGATTGAATTTTGATAGGAACTAATTGCTCTATCTTCTATTGTTCTTGCAGCCTACGAGGCTTGCTCGTTTCTTTTGTTCGACTAAGCAAGCAAAGAGGTTTTCGGTGTTCAATTCACACATTGAGTACTAGATACATACAGCTGCTTTTAAATCTGTAACCAATACAAGTTTCACATATCATAGCTTCAAATTGGCTTTTAAAGATATTACAACATTTTCACCAATAAACCACTTATTCTTGCATCAAAATGTACTCAAGATCTCAGTAGTCACATAAATATTGTTAGGGAAAAACCTTTTTTTAAGCAAGGCAACTTAAGGGATTGTGATTTAAGGACTACGGAGTATAATTTTACTGGCTGTAAATGTAGGACAATTAGCCCAAATCCAGCTCAAATCGGGCGTAAGTTACACGATTTTTTCCTAAATTTACAGATTTTAACATACATTTACATGCACGCTACTATGCACAAAAATGATGAAGAAACCAGAATTTTAAAAAAAAAGTGAACCTTATCAGCAGCAGTAACAACAGCAGCTACATTATCCCTGTCAAAATTTTGCAAGCCAGAAATGATCTGCAAGAATGTGAAAGTCCCATAAATGAGTTAATTCTTGTTGAGTGAGAAAAATATTTGAAGAATTGGATATTAACTTTGAGGGCTCTTCTTTGATGAAATTCCTTCAAGATAGTTTCTTTTGTGGCTGAAAGTAAAGCCCTTGTTGTATTTGTTCTTCTACGACATGAAACTCCAAGAAATGGGGAATTTTGTAAAAGAGGGTTTTGATTAGGTTTCAAGATAACAGGGCTGCAGAATGAAGAACTCATCTCTCTCTACTGAAAATGAAAAGATAAGGGAGATATTTTTTGGTTTTATGAGACAAAAATCAATCCTTCAAATTAAATTCACCTCACTAATTTTCACAGTTTTACGAAATTACCTTCTTCAATTCCGATACATATTACTATATCCAGAGCATACTTCATATATACTGGCGATTCAATTTATGATTGGGTTTTGGGTGGTTTTTGAAATTCTAGTTTTTAATTATATGAGTGTTTCTTTTGAGTTTTGGAATAGTGAAAGATTTAACTTCAAGTTGTAAGATTGAATGAGTTTGTATTATTATATTATTGTTTGATAAGATTATAATGATTAGTTAATTGTGTAATGATTAAATGTATTATATTATTCTATTATTATATTATTATAGTATTATTATATTATGGAGTATTGTTGAGAAATAATATAATGATTGAAATAATATTATATACATATAACTTTATGTCAAATCAATATGTTTGATAGGAATGGTTTTGACTGGATTTTGAAAACCAATTTTTAAATCTCGAAGTAAAACGGGTTTTGGATCTTCAAATCCAAAACCTGGTTTTTAAAACCAAAAGTAAACATACCCTTAATGAACTCGGAAAAACAAAAACTAACAATAAGGTAATTGTTGATCTCGTGGTTACAACAACCTAAGATAGTAATGAAGTTTTAATAAAAATTACACTTTTCAGTTAATAATAAAAATTACACTTTTCAGTTAAAATATCTACACTTTTCAATAATAAAATTTACACTTTTCAGTTAAAATATATATCACTTTTTAATAATAAAAATTACACTTTTCAGTAACAAATATCTACTACTTTTCAATAATAAAAACTACCACTTTTCAATAATAAAAACTACCACTTTTCAATAACAAATATATACCACTTTTCAATAATAAAAATTACACTTTTCAATTAAAATATCTACCACTTTTCAATAATAAAAATTACACTTTTCAATAATAAACTGAGCAATCAATCAAATATCAATATTTATAGCATGTCAAATAGCTATCAAACAAGGCACAAATCATAAATAAATTTTCTCTGTATCTATTCTAGTGAAGCTAATTTGATCTCAAATGGTTGTCACAATCAAAAGGACACAAAGGGTACCTCCATCATAGGATTTCCAAACCCTAATTCTTCTTTTGTATATAAACTTGGGACTGAGCTTTACTCGGGTCATCAAGACAAGATTCAAGAATCTCAGCAAATTTAAGGTCTCTATCATAATCCTTCTCGACCCCCAAAGCCACCTCCAGCCCAAAAAACATCGCTCTCATCCTTGATTTCTTTGTCACCTCCAACATCAAAACTGTTGATTTCCAGCTAAGAATGTAAAACCACTATCCTCTGTTGCATCACATGTGAGTAAATTCCAGTGCGAACATATAATCGTGAAGCTCGTCGCCGATGTCCTCTCTCAGTGAGGACGGAGGCGAATTGCAACCGCGCTTGGAACCGGAATCTAGAGATTGCGAAATAAATAAGGAAGGGAAAGAGGAGAAAAAAGAGAAGAATAATTTGTAGAAAAAAAAACGGTTAAAAAATTAGTGTGTACCTGAACCATGTGCATTTGAGAATTTCTCATGATAATATTATCACCATAACCAAAAAAGCATGCATATATATTAATTGAACTAATTATAAGTTAAAATAACTAGACTATTAGAGCATCACTATATAGAGTCTTGAAGAGGGAGGAATTGAGAATTTTCAAAATATATATTGGCCTAATGGAAGAAATTGTATACGATATTTAGTTACAACACTTCAAAATAAAAAAAATACCAATATTCCCCCACAAAATGCTATACCCCCTTCGTTGTAAATCTATTTTGATGTTCTTTTTTACTAAATTAAAGTGATAAAGTTTGAGGTTAAAAGTTATTAGATTTTTTTAGGTTGTGAAAATTAATGTGAAACAAATAAAATAATAAAAGTGTGAAAATTGATTTGAGACAAAGGAAGTATATAACACTATTCACACCCCAATAGTGCTCTAAACACATCTCATAATTTTTTAAACTTACAAAATGTATAATGTACGTCGTATCTAGTGGCTCTTCTATACAATATTTCGTACATGAAATATAATTAATTAAGGTAAATCGTGACAAAAAATTGTTAATTAAACTCGGAGTGAACGCGGATCAAATTTAATTAAAACATAATTTTTTCGGTTCTACGCATTGTCTTATTACAAAACCATATACTATACGACTAAAATATGATACTATAAAGTCAAAGTATACTATGATGATAGTAAAAAAAAATGTTTTTTTTAGTGAATTCACGGGAGGAAATTTACGCTAACACAAATTGTTATTATAGTAACAAATTTTTTATCTTGTGATAATATACTACTAATATTTTTGGTCGTCAAGAATTCACCAAAAAATTTAAATGCGTATTAATGTTCTTACAATATATTTTGGTATTGTAGTATATTATATTCCATTTTTAGTAAAAATACTTTAAATCACAAAAAAATCACATTTTAGATTTGAAATTAATTTTTAATTAACAATATGGTGTGATATTAAAGATTAAAAGTGAAATTTAGGATGAATTCTTTTTTTGAAAGAGGACTTTTATTAAAAAAATATGCACAATCATTTCAAGAGTAATACTAGCTTGGATGCAACTTGGTGCACTTATACAAGTGAAATTCAACTTCAATAAATTTGATTAAATGTTTGATCAAATATTAAATTGAGTAAATTGAACATTAAAATACAAATATATATATACACTCAATTGCATGAATCAAAAAAGGGATTCCATTCTCACCCAAACAAAACAAAACAAAACAAAACAAAACAAAACAAAACAAAACAAAAGGGATATTTTGATTCAATTTATGACACACAAAAAAAAAAAAACAAAAAAAACACCATCTATAAAAAAAAAAATTGAGGGCAGAACACGAATGAAAACATAGTACAATATCTTCTTTTCTTCTCACCATCCACAATTTGCTCAGTGTCCTACCAATAAAATATGGCATCCAAACTTGTTGGGATATGAATCTGTGAAACAATGTTCTAGTTGATGATTGTATGTTTTGATGGCCAAAAACAACTTGAAGTTAATAATATATGTGATTATATGTTGATATAATTGTGTTATATGAAATATATGTTTACTGATCTTAATGAGATATTGAAAACTGAGTTACTGATCTTATGTATGTTTACTGATCTGATATAAGAACTGTTAGGAACTAAGCTGATGTTTGTATTGTATAGACAGCTTATAGTATAGGACTTAGATGTACTCATTTGTATGTAGTTCAGATGATGTATAGATAGGTTTTATATTTGTAAAGTTGTATTTTATTGTAATCAGCATTGTAATAGTTTAGAACAGTAGATTAGAACTAGATTAGAAGAAGATAAGAAGACTTATGAAGACTCAGAAGACTACTTCAGAATAAGAAGACCTTCAAGAAGAGTTGAAGAGAAGCTTAGAAGAATTCTAGAGAAGAGCAGAACAGTTTTGGAGAACTGTGCTTACTGGCTAAGAACATTAAAACTAAGAAGAATAGTTTACTGTGCTGAGTTAGTAAGTTTGAAGAATAAGTTTGGAAAACTTATTTAAGGCGTAACTGAATATATTTGAAGATATGCTGACTTGGAATGAGTTGAAGGAAGTTACAAAGTCGGTTACAAAAAGGATAAGTTACAACAAGAGACAGTTTTAGAGTTAGTTGAGAGTTAGTTCACAAACTGCTAACTGTCATACTAAGTTCTATAAATACTGTATGATCTTCTACTTGAAAGTGCGACTGCTACTGAACAATTACTGATCTTAAAGCATTCAAGAGCAAGTCTACAAAGCATTTGAAGAACTCACAGAGTTAAAGAGATCAAGAAATCTGAGAAGAGCCACATATTTGAAGAGAAGAATCAAAGGCTATTCAAGAGAAGTTTTACTTTTCATTTTAAAGTTTGTATTGTTGTAAACAAGTGTGCTAGTTACTTGTGAAATTACTAGTCGATCGAAGATACACTTGGAAGTGTAATCGAAAAGATTACAGTCTTAATCTTGGGACTTTAAGCCACAAGAAACTCAAGAAGGAGTTAATAAAACATCACAACTGGGATTGTGAGAGTGGATGTAGACTTTTTGGTCGAACCACTATAAAATTCCGTATTCTTTACTTTTCTGTTTGGTATTTATTTGATATTTGTTTAACTAAGAACAGTAGAATTTACTAAGTAAAGATCTGAATAAAAGTTGAGTATAAAACTGAAACTGGAAGTACTGATCTGACCCAGTAAGAACAGTACTGTTCAGAACACATTTCCGCATTATAAACTCTGATATTTTGAAAGATTTTGAAAAGTCTATTCACCCCTCCCCTCTAGACTTTTCCTAGCTTAATCAATCTTAACTCAACTTGGGACCAACAAAACTCAATCATGAGAGTGTGGAGCTAACGCTACCTCCTTGGCCAACTGATGGGCTCGTCAATTGTGTAATCGAGGGTGATGACGAATATCGCACACAACGACTCGTCTTCTTCTTCCCCTAATTTTGTCCAACCAAACTCCTTCCGGCGAAGAAACCCTTCATTTGAAAGCACACAACTTAACAACATCCATACAATCAGACCATATACAAGCTCTATCCAATTTAAGATCAATGGCCTCATCAATTCTTTCTAAGATTGCAATTAATTTCGCTCCCAATATTGAACCTGGTCTTGTGATCTTCTTACGAAATTCACGAATCATCTTTCCTTCCACATTTTTGATACAGCCCCCCACTCCATAACACTGTGATGAATCGTGACAGGCAGTGTCTACCTCCACTTCCGCCCATTTCCCACTTCTTCTTCGTCTTTGGATGAGAGTTGTAGTCTTTTGTCCACGTCGTGCCTGTTCAAAGGGAAGAAAGGCTGCTCTGATCAAAGTTTCGTTCCACGTCCCATCGTCAAGTAAATATTTATTCACCATGGACCTAGACGCGATTCTTGATCCTATCCGGCCCTCAGCAACGTGTTGAACCCAGGCATCTTTAAAAATGTGGATTGAATTTCCACTTCCAATTCTCCACCTTGCCCCCTATCTATTATGCCGATGCCCCAACAGAGAGAACGCCACACGAATGAAGGATTCGTGCCCACACCTGCTTCCATGATATCAAAACTTTTGAAGTACCTAGCTTTGAAAACTTTTGCCACTAGTGAATCTGGTTGGTCGATCATTCTCCAAATTTGCTTTGCGAGCAGTACTCTATTGAAAGTCATTAGCTTTCTGAATCCCATTCCGCCCTCATCATTCAGAATACACAATTTATCACATAAGCTCCAATGAATCATTTTTCTTTCTTCTTTTGATCCCTACCAAAACCTGCAAAAAACTCTCTCCAGCTCATCACACAAAGTTGTAGGTATCCGAAAACATTGCATCGTGTATGTAGGAATGGCTTGCAATATTGCTTTAATCAGAACTTCTCGTCCCCCCATCGAAAAATCCCTATTCTTCCACCCTTGTACCCACTTTTGTACTTTGTCAACAAGAAAACCAAATTGAACCCTCTTTGACTTGGCTGAAAAGGTTGGCAATCCCAGATACACCTTGTGATTTTGAGCAATTCTGACCCCCAATATAGTCTTGATCAACCCCTGCGTATTTCGATTTGTGTTAGGGCTAAACACGATTGCAGATTTTTAATAGTTAATCACTTGACCTGAAGCCTTTTCGTATGTTTCAAAAGCTTCCTTCAAATTCTCACATCCCCGTTGTTTTGCTTTGAAGAAAATCAAACAATCATCCGCAAAGAGTAGGTGTAGAATCGATGGAGCCCCTCGAGCAATTTTAATCCCCTCAATTTCACTTATGTGTAGCAGATTGCTCAAGATTGCAGATAAGCCTTGAGAACATAGTACAAAAAGGAAAGGTGAAAGAGGATCATCTTGTCTCAGCCCCCTTATAGGTATCACATCTCCAAAGATCCTATCATTGATTTTGATGGAATACTTCATTGTTTCAACATAATACATAATCAAATTTATCCATTTCAGACTGAAATTCATCTTTTTCAACACTTCCTTAAGATATGACCATTCAATACGGTCATACGCTTTGCTCATGTCAAGTTGAAGCGCTACGTATGCCGTATTGCTCTTGTTGTGCCTCATCCAGTGCATGCACTCATAACTAATAAGGATATTATCTAAAATAATTCTCCCCGGAATAAAAGCACTTTGTGATTCATCAACCAGATTTCCCATGACTCCCTTGAGTCTGTTAGAGATAGCTTTTACTACCAATCTATAGCAAACGTTGATAAGGCTGCTTGGCCTAAAATCTGAAACTTTCTCCGGGTCCCTCGACTTTGGGATTAGGGTAATCATAGTAGAATTCCAGTCTCTAATACTTTCTTGCTGATTGAGAATTTTTAAGGCCCATTTTGTCACTTTTTTACCAATCTTTTGCCAATTTTGGTGAGAGAAGAAGGTTGGTAGGTCGTCTGGTCCTGGAGCTTTATCCTCTTTAAGGTCCGAAAGAGCTTGATGGATTTTCATAAAAAGGGGTTTCCAAGTTCTCTTGCATTGCTTCAGTGAGGGATGTTGTGATGTCCGAAGTAATATTTGAAATCTCTCCTTGATTTGGGTTGTTTGATGTGAATAGAGCCTGGAAAGACTTTTGCACCACACCTGCTACTTCCATGGCCCCCGAATGCCATCTTCCCTCATCATCCATAATGCCCTTGATGTTATTAATTCTTCTCCGTTTTGAAGCATGTCTATGAAAGTAATTTGTATTGTGATCCCCTGCCTCCATCCACGTAACCTTTGCCCTTTGGTGCCATTCCATTTCTTGTTGTTGTTGTAATTTCTGAAGCTGGCTATTGTACTGATCAAACTCATCCTCATCAATATCATCTACAACCGATTCAAGCATGTTAGACAGTTTCTTCTCCAGATTTGTGATTTTTTTGCTATAGCCTTGACCCTTCGTTCTTGCCCACTGATTCAACTCCTGTGCACACGAATTTAATCTCTAAATTAGGGGCTTATCTTCCATATCCGAACCTCATGCCTCTTGCATATCCAATTCATAATTGTTATACCTAGTCAAAGAGGTCAATCTTTGACAAGTCAATCCTAGTCACCATCTTACGTGGCGAGGACCAGTCAACAAAGTCGTGCGACGACTAGTCAACAAGACCAAGAAAATGTAATAGATTTAATGTATTTAATATATTTAAGTGCTCGTCCAAAGATGTTGGCGAGCACTCTCTTAGTTAGCTGCTCGCCCAAATGTGTGGCGAGCACGTGCTTATTCTTAGTTAAGATGTTTTAAGTATTGAAGTCTTGGGAGACAACATGGAGCGTGGCGATCACTCTCCTCGACGGCCCTCCGGCGACCACCATGGCCCAGCTCCTCGGCATCTCGGCGAGGACGAGCACCGAAGGCGGTTTAGCATTAAATGCGCCATCAAATCACCTTTTCGGGCAGAATGAAGGCCCAATCTGGAGGCTCCACGTGTAAAGGGCGGGCAGCCCTCGAAAAGCAGTATATAATGCCCATTTGGGCTCATTTGTAACACAAGTTGAACATTCCACCAAATCTCCCTACCCAAAGCAATAAACTCTCCCAAGCTTCTAAAGCTTTAGCTTCTCTAAGAAGTTATATCTTGTGTTCTTGTGTGTTCTTCATCAAGTTCATCACAAATCATCACTTTAATCCATATAAACACGTAATAACCCCCGTTTAATTATATATGTTTGTATCGTGCTAAGCACAGTCCACATCCAAAGTCAATCCGTTTATAGTGCATACAACATTTGGCGCTAGAAGGAGGGGACCCTTTACGTGTTCTATCATCAAAGTTTCGTCCGATCAACGAGCGATCGGTTAGCAAACTCCCTGTTTCAAGCTTTAATCGGTATATCTACCGTTTAGAGCATCATCTACGATCTTTACTGTTCTTCGTGTTCTTGAACATTTTCAGTTTTTCGTAGCATATTTTGGAGTTTGATCTCTTTGTATTTGTGTTTTCAAGCTTCTTTTGTTATTGCTTTACTAAGACTAGTAGTTGTAATAGCACGTTCTTCTGCGTAAGAACTTTAATCTTTCATTTTTTAGATCTTTACTCTGTAATCTAGAAAGACACTCTTTAAACGATGTCTAAACATACTCCACAAGATAGGATCTCGCCATCCGGAGGGAACGAGCACCCTCCGGCTCCGGCAAATCCTTTTGCGAACCTAAACATGGGGGATATTATGAATGACCCCCAACACTTGAAAGACTTTTCAGACTTCCTCCTGGAGAAGAGGAGGCTGAACGAAAAAGAAGAGCTCGAAAAGGCCAAGGATAGGGCTTTCGTCGAGGCCCGCAAAAACAGAGGGAACGAGGATAACCATTCCTATCACTCACATCCCGATCACCCCCAAGATAAGGGCAAGAACAAAGTCGGCGAGCACTCCCACAATAGCCAGACGGGAGACTCACACAGAAATTCGGTGTTCAACCGAATGAAAGACAATGACGGAAGGGCTCCTCGCCGAGTACCTTTCAACGTAGATGGCCGACCACATAAGGCCGACCACCACCATCGCACTGATCGAAGAGAGCAGGGCGACAGGGTCTCAGCTCTAGATCGAGTGGGACCAGGAAAGGGTTCGCGAACTCCGGCCAAGAGTTATCGCAGCCACCATTCCGACAGGCACTCACCCAGGCGATCACACCATGATGATCGCCCAATCATTTCCCATGGGAGTCGACGTGACGAGAACGTCGTCCCACGAGCTCAAACTGCCGAGGAGGGGCAAATCGCCCAGTTCCTCGAAACTCAAAAATTAATGAAACAAGAGATGGACGCTCTGCGAGCAGAGGTGGTCGCCTCGAAGCAAGGGACCACACTGCCGATCAGTCTGCCCGCACCTCCACTGAGTGTTGCAATCCTCACTGCCCCCATTCAAAGGAAAATCCAAATGCCCTCCATGGCGGCATATGATGGGATGTCCGACCCCAGAGTACACTTGTCCAAGTACTCCAACTACATGGCCTCAATCGGGGCAACGGACGCAACACAATACAGAAACTTCTCCCTAACATTGGGAGACCGGGCTCATCGATGGTACACAACTTTGAGTCCCGGATCTATCACTTCTTTCCTTGAGCTGGGACACCACTTTCTGACCTACTATGGGTCTATTGCTGCTCGCCCAGCCTCAAAGCAACGTTTGGCGAACGTCCGCCAATCCCTAACTGAATCAGGCAAAGACTTCATCGAGCGCTTCGATAGGCTGGTGATCGATGGGGAGGCCGTGAATGATGAGACGAAGCTGATCTCAGCGGTTTCCGGTCTCCGGATAGGTACCAAGCTGTGGGAATCTATCCATCTTACTTTCCCCAGTTCTTATGCGGATTTCCGCACGAGGGCTGGAAACTTCATTCAGATGGAGGAGATAATGGACGCTGCCAAGGCTAACGAGCAGCCTGACACGTCCAAGAGAGTGTGGCCTAAGAAAAACACTAACACTGGGGAATCTTCCCAGCCCAAGAAGGCGACCACTCAAGCTGGCAGTGCTCGCCCAGCGAACTTCAGGCCATTCGAGGAGGCACCTGAGATCATCCAATTCAGGGAGGCCCTCACCGTGGATCCTAGGGGCATCTACGACGCAATAAGGGGGAAAAATCTGCTCCCCCAAGCAAAGCCCATGCATACGAGCGATGCAAATCTTGATGGTGGTAAATTTTGCAACTACCACAACTCCGTCGGCCACCACACCAATGGGTGCCGAGACTTGGTGAGAAATCTCTTCAAACTTTACAATGAGGGTAAGCTCACCCAATTCATCAAGTCCGGAGGTGGCAACGGCGACAACAGGGGCAAGAAACGTCGCGACGACAGCGGCGGCGACCTGCGCCAACAATTGAACCGTCCCAAGCTAACTCCTCCCATGCCAACACATACTGGTGGCGACATCGATAATGTGGGAGGAGAATGCCATGTGATAGAAGGCCCTTTGGGGGGGACCCAATCCGGGGTCGCTCTGTCTGTTCGCCGGGCTCAAGGCGAACAGCGAGCACTCAACAACGTGCACCAGGTGTGCGTCGCTCCTACTGCCGAGAAGCCTCCTTCTCATCAAATCCGTTTCACGGACGACGACCTGAACGGCGTGGTGCAGCCAAACAATGATGCTTTGGTCATCACGGGAAAGATAATGGGAACCGTCGTCCATCGCATGATGGTCGACACTGGATCATACACCAACATCCTTTTCAAGCATACTTTGGATGCTCTTGGTGGATATGCGGATTACATCGAGCCTTGCGACGATATAATCGTAGGGTTCGGGGACACGCGCAACCTTCCCATGGGGAAAATCAGACTAACTTTGGACTTGGCATCGTCAAAAGAGCCTGAAATGCACCATGCTAGGCAGCTCGACTTCTTGATCATCGACATGCCATCATCCTACAACGCGTTCCTAGGCCGACCTTTCTTCAGCGAATTCAAGGCGGTCGCTTCAACTTATTATTACTGTATTAAATTTCCAACCCCGGCGGGAGCTATAACCGTTAAGGGCGATCAGACACGGGCGAGGGAGTGTTTCGTCCGTTTTGCCAAACGTCATTCTAAGGAAAGCGCCATGGTTGGAAAGTATATTATGTGTCAAACTCAAACAGAACAAATGAACTACTTGGAGGGTCTTCCTAGCAAGTACAGAAAAATTGAAGTTGGGGAGTGCAGTCATCGTTCCGACGACCACCAAGTGGAGGCGAACGAGCACGCCTCCATGGAAGTGGACGACCACACCCCAATGGAAATTGACGAGCAGTCAGATCCGGGCGACCAGATCCCCGGCGACCAGTCTCCAGAAAACTTCCCAGATTTGGAGCCTAGGTTAGGCTTTGAGCCAAAATGCGGAATTGAGGACCCTCGTTGGAAGGAGCCTAAAGAGCGGGCGACTTCAGCGGAGGACCTTGAAACCATCCAATTAAACGAAGCTCGTCCCGAACTCGAAGTATTCATAGGTTCAAATTTACCAGGACATCTGCGATCGGACATGATCGTATTTTTGAAAGAAAACATCGGTGCATTCGCCTGGTCGCACGAAGATATGGTGGGCATTCCCACAAATCATGCCTGCCACAGACTAAATATTGATCCAACAAAAAGACCCATCACCCAAAAGCGAAGAAAATTTGGGCCTGATAAAAGTGCGGCTTTGGCAGTCGAAATCAAGAAATTGATCGACAACAAGTTAATAGAGAAAACTGGAACCGATCCTGAGTGGTTGGCAAATCCAGTGCTCGTCAAGAAAATGACCGGGTCGTGGAGATTGTGCATAGACTTCACAGATTTAAACGACGCCTGTCCAAAAGATCATTTTCCGATGCCCCACATTGATCACCTAGTGGATAATACAGCGGGGCACGAGATTTTAACCTTCATGGATGCCTTCGCAGGGTACCATCAGATTGCAATGCATCCCGACGACCAGCGACATACGGCCTTCATGACGGCGCGTGATATGTATAGCTGGAAAAGAATGCCTTTCGGTTTGAAAAACGCGGGGGCAACGTACCAAAGACTGGTAAATAAGATGTTTGAAAAGCACATCGGTGAGATGGTAGAGGTCTATATCGACGACATCGTTGTCAAAAGCTTACGAAAAGAAGATCACCTACACCACCTTGCCATGACATTCGATATCCTAAGAGAGTACAACATGAAGTTAAATCCAAAGAAATGCAGTTTTGGAGTTAGCTCAGGAAAATTTCTGGGGCACTTGGTTAGCCAGCGGGGCATCGAGGCGAATCCAAGTAAAATTCAAGCAGTAATCAATATGCAAAGCCCAAGGAACGTGAAAGAAGTTCAGAGGTTGACAGGATGCCTTGCATCGCTGAATAGATTTATTGCACGAACGGGCGACCGTTGCAAACCTTTTTTCGACGCTCTGAAGAAAGGAAAGTTCGAGTGGACCGACGAGTGCGAGAAAGCTTTCGAGAAATTGAAGGAATATTTATCGGATCCGAAGGTCCTATCCAAGCCAGTCCCCGGCGAAATTTTATATATGTACTTGGCGGCCACTGACTGTGCGATCAGTTCAGTGCTCGTCCGAGCTGAGGGGAGCACACATCTGCCTATCTACTACGTAAGTCAAACACTACGAGATGCGGAGTTGAGATACACTCCAATGGAAAAATTGGCGTACGCATTAGTCATGAGCGTCAGGAAGTTAAGGCAATACCTGTTCGACCACGAGGTGGTCGTCCTCACCACTTTTCCTCTCCGACGAGCACTGCATCGTCCGGATACCGCGGGAAGACTTCTAAAATGGTCAGTAGAGATCGGACAATTCGGTCTCACCTACGCACCCAGAACGGCAATCAAGGGACAAGTGCTGGCAGAATTTATCGTAGAGCTCACTTTCCCGGAGAAATTGGCCGAGGGAATCGAGCTCCCTTGGTCACTGTTCGTCGATGGCTCATCGACGAGCACCAAAGCAGGGGCAGGAGTTGTCCTCATCAGCCCAACCGGACAGGCGTTTGCTTCGGCGATCGAGTTCGGATATCGGGCGACCAACAACGAAGCAGAGTACGAGGCTCTGGTTGCAGGAATCAAGATGGCTATGGCCGTGGGCGCTAGAAAACTGAAATTTTTTTCTAACTCTCACCTGGTTGTATGTCAAATCACGGGCGAATACGAGGCTCGCGGCGATCAAATGATAAAGTATCAAGACCTTGTGAAAGGATTACTCGAGCAATTTGATCAATTCCACATCGAGCAAATCCCTAGGGAGGAAAATACGCAAGCAGATGCGTTGGCTCGGCTGGCCACTTCAGAAGGGGAGGCAATATTTTCAGAAGCAACCATCACCAAAATTTCTTCCCCATCGGTGAACAGGTGTCAAATCTTGCAGATTGAAGCGACCAGCGACGAGGACTGGAGAACGCCGATCACCAAGTACATCAAGACCGGCGAGCTCCCGGACGACAAGGTGAAGGCGACCAGGTTGCAGCTCAGGTCCGCAAGGTACACTATTATTGGCGACCAGCTGTACAAACGGGGTTTTTCAATGCCTTTGTTGAAATGCCTCGGAGAAGACGAAGCGAAGATCGTCATGCATGAAATCCACGACGGAGTGTGTGGAAATCATACAGGGGGGCAAGCGCTCGCTCTAAAGATCATAAGGCAAGGCTATTTTTGGCTAACACTGAAGAAAGACGCAATCCATTACGCGCAGACGTGCAAGAGATGTCAAGCCTTCGCTCCCGCCATTCACTCACCACCAGACGAGCTCATCTCGGTGTATAGTTCGTGGCCTTTCGCGAAGTGGGGGATCGACATCATCGGACCTTTCCCACCAGCTGCTGGGGGGGTAACTTTCGTCGTCGTAGCAGTCGATTACTTCACCAAGTGGACAGAGGCAAAGGCATTGAAGACCATCACAACGGGCCAAATGACAAGCTTCATTTGGAAGAATATAATTTGCAGGTTCGGCCTACCACGAGCGATAGTGACCGACAACGGACGTCAATTTACAAGTCAAGACATGATGGATTTCTGCTCAAGATGGAACATCAAGAAAATTTTTTCAACACCCTACCATCCACAATCAAACAGTCAGGTAGAGGCGATCAACAAAATCATCAAGCACACCTTGAAAGCTAAGCTGGATGGATTGAAGGGCAAATGGGCCGAAGAGCTGCACATGGTTCTGTGGGCATATCGGACGACCACAAGAAATTCTACTGGTGAAACTCCGTTCGCGCTCGCGTTCGGAACCGAAGCTGTCATACCAGCAGAGGGGAAAGTCCAAACTTTTCGAGTAGCAAATTATGACGAGCAGCTGAATAACGATGCACAGCTCTCCGATTTAGACTTCCTAGAAGAACGAAGGCTAACAGCGGACGAGAAGAATGTGGTCTACAAACAAAGGTCAGAACGCTACTACAACACCAAAGTACGTGCTCGCCAGTTCACTGTCGGCCAGCTCGTACTTCGGAGGGCGACGGAGCAGTCCATTGGCATACTTGGCCCGACCTGGGAGGGTCCGTACCGAATAACGCGCACACTCCTAAACGGATCATACGAGCTTGAAGATCTCGAGGGCAAGCCAAGCAAGTACCCGTGGAACGCGGTCAAGCTGAAGAAGTATTACCAGTAAGTTTTTAAATTATTTCATATTTGTATAGTTTGTATTTAATCGTCATTTCAAGTCAAGCAAAGTTTTAAATTTCCAGTAAGTGTTAGATAATTTTGAAAGTTTAAGACAAGGCTCTGCGTAGCCATCTAGGATACAAAAGACGAGCACTCTTTCTTAAAAGATGCTCGCAAGGTAGTGGCAAAGACGATCACTACCTGTCAAACAAGGAGTTCAACCGACGAATGGTTAACTCTAAAAAGACGAGCACTCTTTCTTAGAGTCTCGCAAAGGAAAGACGAGCACTCTTTCTTAGAGTCTCGCAAAGGAAAGACGAGCACTCTTTCTTAGAGTCTCGCAAAGGAAAGACGAGCACTCTGTCTTAGATGCTCGCAAAGGAAAGACGAGCACTCTTTCTTAGAGTCTCGCAAAGGAAAGACGAGCACTCTTTCTTAGAGTCTCGCAAAGGAAAGACGAGCACTCTTTCTTAGATGCTCGCAATGGAAGACGAGCACTCTTTTTTAAAGATGCTCGCAAGATAGCAACGACGATCACTATCTAAAGCATACGAACGAAAACAAATAAAAGGCAATTTAAAAAGACAAGTATCATAACATAAATCGAGAAGCAGTGACGAGGACGATCACTCAATATAAAGAAAATAAGCAAACACATCATAAGCAAAAGATTCCCATTCATTAAAAAGCCTTAGAAGGCTGAAATTACAAAAAAAGGCCTTAATGGCCGAACAGTCCTAAGAAAAACAAAATAAAACAAAGTACAAGAAAACTAAACTACAGGAGCATTCTCCTCGGCAGGAGCATCTTGCTCGCCAGCTACCTCCTCGTCCACGACCTCCACTACAGCAGGGGCACTCTGCTCGTCCTGTGGGGTTGGGGAGTCTTCGGGAGGATTCACGAACTCCACCGGAACTCCCAAGAGTCGAGGGAACTGGAGTCCCATTTGCACCAACGGAAGCAAGGGGAGCTCGTTTCCCGGCTGAGGATTCTCCTTCATAAGGAGGTCGTCCAAAAATCCGCCGAGCGGAATCACATCCACTTCCGGATGGGCATCCAACAGTTTGTAAATAAGCCCGTGGGCAGTGAGCGCCACCGATAACATGGCCACGCCCCCAGCGAGCTCAGTAGTCTCATCTCGCTCATCTATTGCATCGACCAGCTGTTGCCGAAGAGTGGCCAACTCCTCCTCATCATTTGCGGACTTACTTGTAAGAGTCCTTACCTCGTCCTCGGCAATCTTGAGGCGAGCACGGAGACGTTCGATCTCTTGAAGATCTTCTTGATCCTTTTTTCGAACAATCTCCAGTTGGGTCTCAAAATCGGACAAATTTGCCTCAGCATTGGCCAGCTTGGTCTCGAGATCGACCACTTTTGCCTCGGAGGCGAGCAGTTGCCCTTCGACAACTGTTTTTGCTTTAGCCATTTGAGCAATTTTTGCAGCCCTGTCCTCGCTAAGTTTGCGGCCTTCAGCAATCTGGCTGGCGAGCTTCTCCATAGTATAGGAAGCTCGGCTCAAGTCAATAGCGACCACGCGCGCATTTTCCATAGCATTGTGGTTGTCGACCTCTTCGATCAGTGAGGTCGTCAACGAGCGAGGTAGATGCTTCATCGCCCTCTGTGCAAACAGGTTCAGAGGCTCCTTATCGACCGGGTCTCGCGACCGGTAGAAGCCGAGGAGATTCTCGCTGAAGGGTTGGGCGACCGGATAGTCGGCAACTCTGTTGAAAAATAAAAGAGTTAGAAGAAAAATACTTGAAAATTTTCTATTTTTAGACAATCTTGAAAAAACTTACTTGGCAACCCTTGCGGCTTCCCAGCCGAGGAGGGTATTATCTCCCGGAGCCCTCTGTCCGACCGACGAGCTCGTCGCAGTCTCTCGCGACCGAGTACTTCGGGGAGGAGGGGAAGCAACAGTTTTGGGGGGAGGCGAGTCACCCCTCGGCGGAGGGGATCTCCTCGGCGACATCCTCCTCTCTCTAGCCGGCACGGCCCTCTGCTCGGCAGCAGGTGGGCGAGAAGTGCCCCCTCTGGCCGGTCTAGCGACCTTCTTTGGTGGAGCCCCCGAGCTCTCCGCCCCTTTCCTTTTCTTGCCGGCGCCATCGACAATCTTGCGCTCGCGGATTAATTGTGCTTGTCGAAGCATACTGGTCGCTTTTAGGCGCTCGACTTCGACAGTAGGAGGTAGATAGGCGACAACCCGTTGAGGAACCACTACTAGATAAAGAAGCGAGAAGTCAGTATCTTCGAAGAATGAATTTTAAAAAAACAAATTTGAAATATTTTACCTGGAGGGAACTCTCGAGTGAAGTGATGAGGAGGTACTCTGAGACCTGCTCGCTCACGCATGCACTCCCTGTTCAGAAATCGGCAAGACCTCTCCAGGTAGCGACGATTGAGAACACAGCAAACGTGGTACTGAAAGAGAGGAGTAAGACGGTCGTCGGCAGTCCTCTTGCGAACAGTTTCACCTACAAAAAGCGAGGAGTTAGTCAGTATAGAAAGAGCGAGCAGAAATAAAAATAACTTACCACGAATTCTTCGATATTCGGTCTCAATAGGAATGCGATCAGAAGATCCATCAGGCCTCACTGAACTCATCCAGTCCCCGGCTACCCACCACCAGTTGGTTTTCCAATCCCTAATCTTGTTGGGAACCCCTTCAACCAACTTGAAATTATCTCGGCCTCGTACATAATGGTACCCATGGCCTACTTTCCCTCCGGCCTCGGCCGCCTGAAGAAGATAGTTAATCTCTTTCGGGCTAAGCCACGTATTCCGACATCCGTTCTCGGCCGCCACCAGGCCGAACAGTGTGAGAATGCCGATCAGGTTCGACCAACCGTTCGGTAAAATTTGCGAAGGGGCAACATTCAAGAAGTGTAAAAAGTTTGTGATACTGGGGTGTAGGGGGAACCTAAGTCCTGCCTCCATCATACCAATATTAACGGCGACCATGCCCTCTGGCGGCTGGTCGGCCCTCTCATCCTCGCGAGGTACAAAAAAGCAAACGTCGGCCGGCAACTGATACCTTTTGCGAGAATTCTCGAGCTGCGCCAAGGAGACTTTACTCGCATACTTGCTCGCTTCGTAAATCGTTTGGAAAGCTCCTCGATGCGGACGAGGAACCTCTCGAGGAGGGTTTTCGCTGTAATATTTATAGTAGGCCTCCCTCGAGACCTCGTCGCCATCCAAGTCCTCCCTACCACTCAAGATATCTTTTATGCTCTCCGCATATCGAACAACTTCTTCATAGTCCTCGCGGAGACTCCTCGACAAGGTCTCCTCGACTTGGGCGATTTCTAACTGGTCGCCCACTTCTCGATCCAAATCCTGATCGTGCAAGTCAGAGTCCGTCTCACTGCCACCCTCCTCGGCATCATTGCCGGCATCATCCCTGTCAGAGTCGGAGAGATCGTCGACATCGACGACCACTGCCTTTCCTAAATTACGGACACTAGCATTTATAGGTTCAGGGGATTGGATCCTAGAGTCCGACGAAGACGCCCTCTCCGTCAAAACCATGGCTAGACGATCAGCCTCGCCGGAACTAGCGGCACCACCATCTAACGGCGGCGAACCACCACCGGAACCGCCACCAAAATCCATTTTTTCTTAAAGAAATGGGGGAGAAAAGAGATTTAAAGAAGAAAATGAGATTTAAATACCTTTTTAACAATCGTAAACCACCACAAACTCGCCGGAAAACTTGAGTAGAAAGGCTGAAGTAGAAAGCTCGAGAGGATTCAAAGTTTTGCAAAAGTGAAAAGTGTTTTGAGAGGGAGGAAAGCCATATTTATAGGCAAAATCGACTAGGGGCCTAATTGCAAAAAACGGGGTAAAATCCGTAATTTTCCCAAAATTTAGGGCCATTTCCGAATTCAAATTCGGAGAGTGACTCTCACGCGCGACCTTTGAGGTCGGCACGCGCCCCACGCGCATTTTTCAAAATTCGAGCGCCGCCCACGCGCCTGACACCAATCACATCATACGTCATCAAAAGTGCCTCAAAAGGCGAGCTCGGCGTAGGAAACGAGGCGACCACTTCCACCTCACGTCATCAAGATCTCGAAATTGATTGTATTGTCGAAAACCATTTTCACCAACAGAAAAGACGATCACACTGCTCGCCTTTCCATTCTACGAATACGAAGAAAGGCGACCAGGGGGCAAATGTTATACCTAGTCAAAGAGGTCAATCTTTGACAAGTCAATCCTAGTCACCATCTTACGTGGCGAGGACCAGTCAACAAAGTCGTGCGACGACTAGTCAACAAGACCAAGAAAATGTAATAGATTTAATGTATTTAATATATTTAAGTGCTCGTCCAAAGATGTTGGCGAGCACTCTCTTAGTTAGCTGCTCGCCCAAATGTGTGGCGAGCACGTGCTTATTCTTAGTTAAGATGTTTTAAGTATTGAAGTCTTGGGAGACAACATGGAGCGTGGCGATCACTCTCCTCGACGGCCCTCCGGCGACCACCATGGCCCAGCTCCTCGGCATCTCGGCGAGGACGAGCACCGAAGGCGGTTTAGCATTAAATGCGCCATCAAATCACCTTTTCGGGCAGAATGAAGGCCCAATCTGGAGGCTCCACGTGTAAAGGGCGGGCAGCCCTCGAAAAGCAGTATATAATGCCCATTTGGGCTCATTTGTAACACAAGTTGAACATTCCACCAAATCTCCCTACCCAAAGCAATAAACTCTCCCAAGCTTCTAAAGCTTTAGCTTCTCTAAGAAGCTATATCTTGTGTTCTTGTGTGTTCTTCATCAAGTTCATCACAAATCATCACTTTAATCCATATAAACACGTAATAACCCCCGTTTAATTATATATGTTTGTATCGTGCTAAGCACAGTCCACATCCAAAGTCAATCCGTTTATAGTGCATACAACAATAATCATATTCCATAGCCCAAGCCTTTTCAAAGTACCTTGGTTTATGACCGTATTCCTTTGGGGAAGTATCATATTTTTCAAGGGCCAAAATGACTACCCTGTGATCTGAGTCATAGAAGCCTTCGTTTGTAGCTTCATTATCTGCCCACAAACTCAACCATTCTAAATTACCCACAAATTTGTCCAATCTCTCGTGAATAAAACCAATACCCTTCCTTTTATTCCACCAAGTGAAGAGAGGTCCTTTACTCTTAATATCCTGAAGACATAAATTATCCAAAACTTCATTAAAGGCTCTAATATGAGAATAAAGCCTTTCTCTACTGTACAAACCCCCTTTCTTCTCATTTTGACTTAGGATTTCATTGAAATCTCCCCCTACCAGCCAGGGGTAATTAGTCTCCGAATTGTGACTCATTTTAATGGATTTCAAAAGCTTCCAAGATATATGTCGAAGATGTGTAATCGGTTCACCATAGAAACCCGTAAACCTCCATTTTTTTGCTTAAAATTAATGATGCAATCTATGTGGGACTTAGAGTAAGAACACAAAGTTACTTTCATTTCATTAGAAGCAAATAACAACAAGCCTCCCCTAGATCCGGCCACATCAACACCAATACAGAAATCAAATTTTAAAGTAGACTTCTTAGAACTAGCAAACTTAACATGAATTTTTGATTCAGAAACAAACAAAAGATGGGGTTGAGTTCATCAACAAGCCTCCTCAGTTCTTGGAACAGACACTTACTCCCCAAACCACACGCATTCCACACAACGCAACTCATGTGTTTGGGCGGGGCTGACTATCATCAGCCTCCGCCATCAAGTTTGACCCTGATTCAACCTCCTCACTCTTGGATTTTTTCTTTTCTTTTTCCGGCGGACTCTGTGCTTCCTCCAAGTTAATAACGCCACTTGGTTCAGACATCTTTCCTTTCTCATTTCCCTGTTTACTTCTCTTTTTTTATTCCAAAAAGTTTTTCTGCGAATTCTGGATGAATGTTTGAGGATAAAGCCTTTGCACAAGAGCAGTGGACTGAGTAATCACCCTCTTCATCTTTCGAACATCTCTATTAAACACTGCCTCTTCTTTTTTAGTCGGCTGCCCCATCTCACCAAACCCCTGATTAACTTTTCTGTCAGAAAGACCCTGGGTAACCTTGTGGAGATCCCCAAGCATTGCCGAGTGCACCGCCTCAGTAGGGTAGAACTGGATTTTATGTTGAGGACTTCCCATCTTTGTTTCAAACATAGCTGAGTATAAAAAATCATCTACAAAAGAGGGTACCTCATGGAAAACCGGATTAGTAACATTCGGGCATACATGTGTATCTTTCCATATGCCAAGAAGTTGTTGTTGAGTTTCAGTCACTCGATCCTTTGTTGGGGGCGCCTGCTTTGAACTAGATCCAGGCCACTTGTTTTGGGAGTCAATAAGGAGACCCTGATTGGTTTGTCCCTGGGTAATCGGCGTCGGATTAGAGCCATGCACCGGCACAAAAACCACCTCAGTGTTGGTGGGGATTGTTGGAGCCTCTTGAGTTGCCTACATGTTGGCTTGCATGTCTTCAAGAATGAGTCATTCCTCCTTAGGAACTTGTTTCTGTCCTTCTCCACATGGGTCAAAACTCCACACTTGAAACGGAAATCCAGAAGTTTTTCATATTTAAACATGATAAGAAGAGTTTTACCTTGCATTGTCATAGTGGTTGCGTACATTAGTGGAGTATTGATATCGAACATTACCCTCACCCTTAAACATCGACCAATCGCACACCCTCCTTCCGGCGCATATACCTCCAGAACTTCCCCCAAAAGACCCCTCATAGTAAGACCCACTGGCACCATCATGGATTGGAGTTGCAACCCATGAATTTGGACCCAAGTCGGGACTTTGGTAATGACTAGTTCGTCTTGAGTCTCCGTGCTAGTCAGAGCTGCCAGAATGAACCAGGACTGATTTAGTGTCCATGACTATCGGTAATAGGCCTTATTGCATTCTACCACGTCATCAAACTCGAATACGAACAAACCTTCACCCACTTGATAGGCCGACACAATTTTCTCCGTACGTAAAATCCTTTTTATCGTGGTGCAGATGTCGAGTGCCGAATCTCCTTGGAGTAGTGAACCTTCCCTAAAGCAGGTGTTTTGCCTGCGCAAGAGCCGCCTCCGGGATTGGGACTCTTTGATTGTCTTTTTAAGCCAAAATGACTTTTTGCATGAGTGGGCTTAACTGATCTTCCATTTGGAAAAGAGAATCGAGGGTGAGAAGGGAAAATGTTTAGAACAGAAACCTCGGGATGAAGGTTCGATGGAATGAAGGAGAAGAACCCAAGGGGCTGGGTAAAATAGCCATCCTGGGCGGTGGAATTGGCCAATCCGACGGGATTAGGCTCAAGCCTGAATCGAGGTAATCATTGCCCTAAGCAAATCCTACCCAGAGAAACAACAATCGAAGGGTTAAAATTGGGGGGGGGGGGGGATGGGGGGGGGGAATTAGGGAGGTTATCGAGGGATTTTGCGTGCAAATATGTTCTTGGGCACTGTTCACGCAAAGAACAACTTGAATATTTACATGTTCCCGAGAGAGAGAAAGTTCCACACCATCTACAATTAAATTGTAAAAATGAGAGGTACTCCCTCCGTCCTACAAAAATAGTCGTGTTTTCTTTTTCGAATGTTCCAAATTATACCCCTAATTAAACTTACTTCATAATTATTCACTAACATTGAATTAAAAGTAAGACCCAATTTTGCTTCAGAATTTACACCAAATTTATGAAATATCAAGAGTAAAATAGGCATATTAGTTAACTTGATCACATTTATTAATTTTCTTAATCTATATGTAAAGTTAAAGGGTGAGTCTTGTGTAGACTCAAGTTCAAGTTCATATAAGAACTTGAGTTGATCGTTGACTTTTTTTTTTTTTGGTATATAATGTTGGATTTTTCAATTGTAGTGACTTACACTTTCCAATAATGTTTTCAGTTATATTGACTTACACTTTTTGATAATGTTATATTGCACATTTTAGTTATATGTGTTGCACTTTTCAATTGTAGTGTCTTACACTTTCCAATAATATTTTTATTTATAGTGACTTACATTTTTTTATTAATATTGTGTTGCACTTTTTAGTTATGATAACTTACACTTTTCATTAAAAATTGTGATACCGACCTGTACTTTTTAGTAATATTGTGTTGCACTTTTTAATTATAATAACTTACACTTTTCATTAATATTGTGTTGTACTTTACATTTATACTGACTTGCACTTTTTAATAATATTTTATTTTTAGTCCTATAAGTTTGAGACATTCCAAAATAAATCTTTGTTTCAACTTTAGAAAATACGTCCTTTACCTTTTAATTTTAATCCATTTTTACATCAATTTTAATCCTTTAAATTTTAATCCATTATAAAATGCCACATATCATGCCAAATCACTCTCTCCTTTATATATATTTTAAAAAAAAAGTATAACTAATAACAACCCAAAATATTTTATAGACACCTCATAATTTAAAATATAAAAATAGATGTATATAAAATTACTAAGCAACCCTTATATAAATAGAGATTAAAATAATTAAAAATAAATAATTTACATAAATTAATTAATTATTTTTGAAAAATAATCTTAGAAAATTAAATAGAATATGAAATTAAAAAAATAAATCATCAAAACAAATTTAAAAAATATTGAAAAAAATCAATAAAATGTAAAAAAAAGTAAATTAAAAAAATCAATAAAAAAGTAAGATTTCATTTTTTATTTAATTTTCTTAATATTAATTTTTGATTGAGTTGATTTTTCTTTTATTTTTTATTTTATTTAGTTTTTTTTTTAAATTGAATCATTAATTGGTATTTTTAATTTAATTATTTTATAAATTTTATTTGATTTATTTAATATTTTTAGATTTTATTTGGATTTAATTGATTTTTCCATTCAAATATTTTTTAATATTTAGTTGATTTTTTTAAATATTTTCAAATTTTATTTAATTTCTCGTATTATTGAATTTTTTTAATTAATTTTTAAATTTATATATAGTTTTAATGATTTGGTTGAATTTTAAATTATATTTTTAGTATTTATTCAATTTGTATTTGTTTTGAGGGATAAAGGGTAAATATGAAAGAATTGGTGTGTGTTTAGTAATAAAAAATTATTTTTAAATTTTAGTGGGGTGTGTATAACATTTGAGGTTTGTATAACATTTTATGGATTGTTAGTAGCCTCACCCAAAAAAATGCATCTACTTCAAACTAATTAATCGCTCATCTATATATACGAAAAAAATAAAATAAAACATTATGCATATATCTAATCCAAACTAATTAATCAATTTATTTAAAATATATTTGTTTATTATGACTATTTGATAAAATGATGATATTATCATTAAATTTAGTTATACGTTTCAATTAATAGAGGAAAATAAGATTTACATAATTAACATCGATCATTCATAACTGCAACACCCTTTGGTTTGGTTTGTGAAATTTATTTTGTTTCATATTTTTTCAAGTTATTTTTTTTAAAATTATTTTACTCTTTATTTATGTAAGGGTTACTTGTAAAAAAGGATTAAAATTGAAAGATAAATGGCGTATTTTGTAAAGTTGAAACTTAAATGATTTATTTTGGAATGTCTCAAACTTATAGGACTAAAAATAAAATTTCCCCCACTTTTTAATAATATTGTGTTGCACATTTCAGTAATATTGTGTTGCACTTTTTAGTTATAATGACTTACATTTTTCATTAATATCGATTTACACTTTTTCATTATAATGAATTACATTTTTAATAAAATATTGTGTTGCATTTTTTAATTATAATGACTAATACTTTTCATTACAGTGACTTATATATTTTAAAAAAATGTAAATTAGAAAAAGTTAAATGGTCAACTTAAATCTATTTGAGATCAACCTAAAGTTAAATGTGAGACGAAGGAGTACTAATTTGAGATGATATGATTTGACCGGATCAGTAGAACGCGTGTTAGTTGTTGCAACTTGCAACTATCCAATATGTAATTTTCCTTATTTCATAGGAGTATTATTCAAGTCAATGTGACCATTTCTTGACGCTTTCAAGCGTCGGCTTCTTTCTGGCCTGGTTGGCTACAACTAAGCCGAGTCAGCTCAATGCAGATGTGGCTCACCTACCCAAATTAGTCATAAATTGCAATTTAATCTATGTTTTTTTTTTTTTTTTTAATACATAAAACCACAATTTGAAACAAACAAGAAATTCGCAATTGTTCGAAAATGACGATTAGTTATCCATTATCTTCTTATTATGACTAATTATTTGTTGATAGGTATTATAGTTTGAATTGCCAAAAAAAAAAAATTACTAAATTCAAAATTTTAGATTAAATTACAATTTGACATGGGTAAATACATTTTTCCTTTTGTACTGTACTTTTTCTATTTTTATCCTCAAAGTTTTTCGATTTTGAAGTTAATTTTCTCGGTATTTTAGTTAATTTACAGGTATATATAAGTTATTTTTTGTTTAAATTAAATATTGGACATTGTCGTTATTTAAGTCATTCGCATTATTAAAATTATCACTGTTTAACATATCATCATTAATATACAGATTGGGTGGGTTACATCTATTTACCTATAAAATGACTAAACCATGAAGTTTTGTAAACATATATGACTAATTTTAAAGTCGAAAAATTTAGAGGACAAAAATCACAACAGATAGTACAACTTAGAGAAAAATGTATTTTCTCAAATTTTATATGCAATCAAACCATTTTTTTATGGCATCTTACATTTTTATGATTAAATGTATTATCTTTGAATTTTGAGACAGTTATTTTAGTTTGTAACAAAATGATAGGGATTGTAATTTTCTTCTCTTTATTATTGAACACTAGAATGCTTGAGATTTCGTGCTCTTCAGTCTTCATCTATTTTTCGTTCTATAAATTTTAATTTATTATTCCCCCCTCTTCTTGTCTTACTGGGTCTAGATTTTGCAATTTTTTTTTAAAAAATTATGTCAACTCTTTTTTTTTTTTAGGGAAAAAATATGGGCCAACTCTGTGTAATGACATAATGCATCTAAATGTATTTAAAGAAAAAAAATTGTATCTAATAATTTTATAAATGAGTCAGGTTTTTATGATCACATTCATATTATATGATCCGTGGACTTTAAATTCTACCCAAATCGTAATTTTCATCACATGCATGTCTTAGTACGTTTTAAAATTCACATTTATTTTGTAAAATGTTGTAAGGAATCATAATTTTATTTAGAAAATACTCAATTCCTCCATCATAAAATTTTGTTTGTACTCGAATTACTAACATACAAATTAAAAATTGATCTTCCACTGTAATGTTTACATATCACTCAACAAACCAAAACACCCATTGAATCTTTATTTATTATGATACCTTAAATATTATACACACAAAGCATAGAATAAATGTGACATTTACATATTTATATTTCAAGTGATTTTAACAGTTATTCCTGCAGGAAACTTCTTCCCCACAACATTATTATTTCCAGAAGCTTTCAAACCATTAATAAAACAGTTGACTCAGAACAAAATGGAATGCTCTGCTTAGTTTGTTCACCAAACATGACTACTATGGCAATTACATCCCAATTCTTCAAATGAAATCGCCTCTCATCTTTTGTCATTTCTATTCTGAATGCATGATAAACGGATATACCACACTAACCTGTGTTAAAGTAGAATTCATCTGATTATTCCACATTCAAAGACAAAATATTACAGAGCATGTTAAATTAATTTTGTAATACTCCCCTCACTCACTCGAGTCGGATTACTGTATCTATTCTTTAAAATTGAGACTCATTAAGTAGATAATTTAATATGAGTGAAATAGATATGACCATGAGTCAAATGCTTTGATACGATGAAAAAAATATGTTTCACCTAAAAGTTTCCGTTAAAATTTATTTACTTATATTACTTCACCAACAATTTACTTAGTATATTTTGTTACCTTATTTAAAATATTTATTTGATATTATTTTCCACATTGTTATTGTATGTTAGAAGAGTTGTACAAAATACTTCAGTGAAGTAAAATTATACTAGTATTTCCCAAATGAAAACTAATTACTAGTACTACAAAAGTAAATTGAACTAAAGAATATTAATAATAAAAAATTTACACATTTGAGCTGGTTTTCTTTTGTTTGTCGTCGTTCATAATTCAAGTGAAAAGGGGATCACGCTTTACAACACCTTTCAACCGAAAAATTCATAAACGGCATCCGCAGCAGAAGAAGAAGAAACAGAGCTTCGACACGAGAACAATGGCTTCGAAAATCGAAACAATTTTGAAAAACAAAGTATCAACGATCCAATACCGGAAATTGAACTTCCTCTTCCACCGGAATCCGGTGGAGCTCTTCGATTTCGACCGCCATATACGGTCGCCGCTGGCCTTCTTGTTCAGCCTCTTGAAGAAGAACGAAAAGCTAGATGCCTTCTTTTCCATTGTATTATTCATTACTTTCTCTCAAATTCTGCGATGTGATGAAGAGTTTATTGTTTTGGGTGTTTTGAAATGGGGGTTATAAGGAGGGTTTATTTGGAAGGTTTCGTGGAAGGAATCTGAGATTGGAGGAGTGAAGGGGAATTATGGGAGTTAATAGGGGTAGTTTTGGGATATTCAACGGTCCCGCGTTTTCGTAAGTCTTGAGTCAAGGAGCTGTGGGCAGTATTGGAATTTTAAATTATTTCTCCCATAATTGAACACTATGTGTATTTCATACGGAAATGTATGAAAAAAGTTGGTTGAAAGGGACGGTTTTAAAAAAAAAAATCTTGGTTGAATTTGATATGAGGGTGAAACTTGAGTAATGTTGAGGCTCGAGGTCGATTGATACACTCGAAGTTAAAAATTTGACTCAAATTTGGTAGAGCCTAAATTTGTTTAAACTTTAACTCAGTTCGACACAGTTATATATAAAATTTTATAAAATTAAATGTAAAACATATTTGTACTAATATAATTAACGACAAAATAAAGTGACTCGATTATTTCTATATAAACAATAAATTATATAATTAATGATAAAATTGTAAATATTGTACAAGCTTGATTAGACTATCGAGTATCGAGTTTTTGAACCGAGTATTTATGAATTCGAATTCGTTAGCTGAAAACTCGACTCGATTAAATTTGAGTTAATTTTAATTTTTTTTTTTGAGTCGAGCATGAGTAGCTCGTGAGTTGACTCGACTCACTTACGCACAAGGGCGGACCCAGGATTGACGCGGGGGAGGAGATAATTTTATATGTTTGATTGTTCGTTAATAAAATTTAAATAGTTCATAAAATTTAAATATTGTATATTTATATTTTTTTTCACGGTTAAATATATCAAAATCTATAAACATCTCAAACTCGTTAATCTTTTTTCATTATCAATAAAACACAAAAACTTATATGCAATATTGCATACATACAATATTGACTAATTAAATCAATTGGACTGAAAATATTGACTTATTAAGTCAATGGGCTGAAAATATATATTATTGGGCCACCATTAATTCATTTAGGTTAATTCTAAATTTATTTGTCAACTGGCCCGCTTGTGCTCTAATTTTGACAAAAAAAATTAACCCGTTTATTTTGTCAATTTCTGTGATTTTTTTATCTTTTATTTTATTGCCGAACGCGGGATATTAAATGTAGTAATTCAAATCGTAATATGTAGTAACACACATTATTTTATGTAGTAATAACACAAACTATTTTATATAATAATACAAATTCTTTTATTTAGTAACCCGTTTTTTTCTAGTGTTTTTGTTAATGTAGTAACTCACATTATAATACGTAGTAACATATACTATCGCATGTAGTAAACACAATAACCATGTTGTAATGCAAATCATTTGATAAAGTTACATATAGTAACAAACACATATTCAATGTAGTAATTCAAACTGAAGTATGTAGTAACATATACTTTTTTATATAGTAATACCGATTCTTTTATGTAGTATTTTTTTCTAAATTTTTATTGATTAAGTAACTCACATTATAACATATAGTAACATATATTATTGCATGTAATAATATAAAATAACCTCGATCCATAATAATAATTAAAGAATATTTAAAGAAATAGAAAATATTTAAAGATTAAGGCCGTCGTAAATTGCAGCGTTCGGTCGCGGCCTCGGGTGGTCGAAAATTGCTCGGAGAAGACGACTAAGTACAATTTCTGCTAGTGGGTGTATTTATAAAAAAACATGGGTGTGAATTGAACTGTCAGTGAGTGTATTTATAAAAAATGTGGGTTGAACTGTCACTAGGTGTATTTATAAAGAATGTGAGTGTGAATGACTGAAATGCATATTTCACAAAAGACTAGCCCTCAATAAAAATATATATTAATATTTGATAGTGATCTTTTAAAAAATTATTAACTTGTATAATTAAAATATAAAAAATTAAAGTATATTTTAATAATAATATTTGAATAAGAGTCCGTGACTTAAACACAAAAATTTATATGCAATATTGCATACATGCAATATGACTAATTAAGTTAAAATTCGTGGGAAAATCGGGTCAACGCGGGTCAACCTTAGTTAGAATGTTTATTTTCACTCTAAAATATCATCTTACTAAATGACAAAAACTATGTTACTACAAGACCTATATTTTGTCGCTATAAGACCAAAAGTGTATTACTACAAGTTCAAAAATATTATGGACACTTATTTTTTTTTAGGCAAAATTACTAAAATAATTTTGACTTATTCGGCTAATACATAACTAAAACAATGTTACTATAAGGTCAATAGTGTATTACTACATGTTCAAAAATATTATGGAGACTTAATTTTTTGGTGGATTTGTCAAAATGTTTTGACATGTAGTATTAAATTTTTGGCCTTGTAGTGGTAATATTTTGGCCTTGTAGTAACAATATTTTGGTCATGTAGTAAACCACTTGTTTGCAACCCGTGAATTTTCTGGGCAACCCGGATCAAGACTTATGACCCGCGAATTTTTTTAAATTGACTTATTTTAACTTTTGAGCTTAGGGTTTTGATTTGCCTAATTAAGATGGAATGCATGTATGCAATATTTCACACAAGATCAGCCCTGATTTAAAAAGTGGAGAACAATCTAATTAATAGTCCAACTCTTAATTAAGATATACGTTTATTTATAATAAAATCAATTAATTTATTAATACTACATATAATATATTAAAAAAAAAAGTTGAGGGGGCCAAGGCTACCCAAGGGGTGTGCCTCGGTCCGCCCCTGCTTACGCACGATATCAGTTTTGATCGACTGAAATATGCAAGCTAATATAACTGGACACTATTAATTTTATACTCTCTTCATCCCCTTTAAAGTTTTATTTAAACTTTTGACACACATAGATTATGAAATATAGTAGTATTAAATATGTAGTGAATAGTTAAATTATAGAGAGATATATAGTTAATTTTGTCAAATAAAAAAATCTAAACTTTAGATTGAGACGGACAAAAATAGAATTGAGGGGTAATAAAACAATCATAAATAAATGATATGGAGTACGTGCACAAGTTTTGACTAAATCATATTTATAACTTTAATTGAAACACAATGAATACAATATTTAGATCGAATTTGTGCATCAAATGTATATAGCTATAAATAGAATTGAAATGAATGTGGGATACTGGGATAAATGTAATCAAAATGTTCACAAAGTTCAATCACCATGCATGCATGTATTATTGGACAACGTTTTATGTGCATGAACTTTGTTAATAACGTACGTTACTATTATCACTACAAAAAATTGATCAAATAAAGAGGGGGTTAAAGAGGGAGATTAAATCCTTGCTATTTGGTGAGGAATTTAAAGAGGGGTACAAATAAAGAGGGAATTGGCGAGGGACGAAATTACACTTACGAAATAGCAAGTGCATTTAATCGTACTCGCCAATTTAAGAGGGCGTTGGCGAGGGTACCAAAATCCCTCGCGAATGGCAAATTGGCGAGGGAAACCAATTAATTACTTCACTTCAGTTTTTTGTTTTGTTTTGAAGAATTGCTTATATTAATTAAGAATTCCATGGGCACTTATTATTTAATTGTTAAAAAAAATCATATATGTCGGTTTAATTAATCAATATTTAAGTATATTTTATTATAATAGCAAACTAAAAAAATTATATGTGTTTGTTTAATTAGATTAATTATACGGAGTATATTATATAATTTAATTGTTAGATTAGTTTATTTTATGTGCTATAAAATTAATTGTTAAAATTTTAAATTAATTATAGAATAAAATTATAAATTTTATTTAATTATGTTATACTAAATATTGTTGAAATTATGATTTTATTTTTAGAATTGATATAATTAAGTTAGATTAATTATATATATATAGAGAGAGAGAGAAAGAGATTTTGACTAACAATAATTTAATTATAAATTTGAATATTTAGATGTACGGTGGATTATTATAAAATAAACAATTAAAATTAAGTAAATTAAATAAGGCAAAACGGAAAAATCTAGGATATATATTAATTGTATTTGATATTTAACAATAATCGTTCCTAGTCCAAATGGCAAGAAAGCTTCACATAAGTATTGGGAAGCAGGGATTTACTGCTCGCCATTTACCGAGCGTGTTCTGCACTCGCGAATTAATTAAAATCGCGAGGGAGTGCAATAATTCCGTCGCCAAAAAAATAGTGAGGAAGGTTTTGGCGAGGGGCCATTCCACTCACTAATTCCCTAGTCATTTCATTTAAAGAGGGCAATTCCCTCGCAATTCCCCTCTTTATATTGATGATTTTTTGTAGTGTATTTTGTAAGATCGAATTAATATTTTAACGTACTTGTTCATATACGCGCGTACAAATTAATTAAAGCAATGATATTAATTGTATATAATAATCAATGTTCACTTAATACATGTTAATCTATACTAATATAATACACCTACAACTTTCCATTTTTATTTTCGGCGGGAAACAATTCTGGCCATTGATCGTTTTCTTCATTTTAATCTTGGTCGTTAATTTGGTCTTCTGCATAAATATGGTAACCCCCATTTATTATTTTTATTTAATAATTGTCATTTATTACTCTTCATCTTAACCGTTGATATTTCTAGATTGAATTGTGTCCTTCGGATCAATTCCATAAAATTTGTAACGTCTTTCTCATCTTCTCTATAAATTCGTCATTTTTGTTGTCATTCTCATCAAATCTATTTTCTCTCTTTGTACGGTTCATATGTAGTTTTTTTTTTTGAAAGGGGTTCATATGTAGTTATATACTATTGTTGTTGTTCTTTTATATATGATGTATTGTTTTTGAATAGAATTTTTTAAATATTGTATTTTTGTGTTTTCATCTAGATATGTAGTTTAGTTATTTTATTTTTGTTTGTCAAGACTTGAAGATTTATCACAGTTTTGAAGTTTTTGGTGTTATTTTGTTCGGATTTGAAGATCAATTACTCTCTTCCACATGGTTTGGTGTTATTCTCCAGATCGGTAATGGAACATTCACATATCTGTGAATCAAGTGAAATTATGTAAATCAAAATATAATTCATGCCCATCTATATACATTATCGATCATTTGTAATGTAATATTCAAATTAATTTATTCTTGATGTAAATATTCAGTTTAACATGATATACCTATAATTCTAAATTAATATTACAGTTTTGCATATTCGGATATGATCTTCTCAGTGGAGGCCGAGAGATCGAGATTGATGAGATCTGAAAACAACGATATTGTCCAACAATTATCAATCAAATTTCTCCTCTCTTCTCTTTTTGTTAGAAGTATGTATGTATGCAGAGTTGCAACTATTCTTGTAATTCACGCAAAAGACTTGCGACTATTCTTTCTTAGGAAAAAAAACCCAAAACAAAAAGACAAACAATTTTCACAAACGAGATTTAAAAAAAGAAAAAAAGAAAAAAAAAGGACAAACGAGATTACCAGATAATTCTTCCGGAACGACGGCGTATTGTCCATCATCCGAGCAACTCTTCTTCTTTGAAACATGGCTGAATTCAAGAATTCAATATTCCTATAAATCAAGCTAAATTATATCCCGAAAATCAAATACATATATTTAAAAAAAAAAATTACCATTTGTTGTATAATCTGAGTGAAATTCATGGGCTCCACTCTTTATATTCAGCCATTTTTTCACCACTACTTTCGGCCATGAAGACTAAAACACAAATGTGAAAATTAAATTTGTTGAATCTTCTTCTAAATTTGATTCAAAGAAAATCAAACTTACGTACCTTGAGATACTTCCTTCTCTCATTTCAAAATAATCAATTTCTGTTCATTCATATAAATGTGAATTGGAATGAGAATTTCTTCAGTTTGTATATAATATATTTTTACTTCTCATTATAATTATAATTATAATTGTCTGTATATTTATTGTAGATTCTTTTAAATTGTAATTCAAATTAATAGAATTGAATCAAATTACTATAAATTTATTCAGATGAAAAAGATGTAAAAAAAATGAAAATTGTAAATCCTCAAATGGTAATAAAAAAAAGTTAAATGTTATTCATAATTCTAATAAATGTTTCACTTTTTTTTATGCAAGTTTATACATAAATTAATTCAATATGTATATTGAAACAAATTTTAAATTCGAAATTGTATGGAAACCATCATTAAATTGTTGACCTAAAATTATATGGAAATTAATCTTAAATTCTAATTAAACTTTTGATCTAATTATATGGAAATTAATGAATACAATAAATTATAATGAAACGGTTGAATCACTCTTTGGTAACTACTTTTTTTAAATCTGTGAATATGTGTAATTGAATATACAAGTAATTAATGTTAATGAAGAATTGAAGACATATCATTAATAATTAATCATTAATGTGCATACAAAAAGTAGTCTGAAAATTTTACATATGCTTAACTAAAATACTCATCAAAATTTTAATTATTAAAAAAATTGATATTAATTACTTTATGTAATACTTATTTTAGTAATGGTTTCTTTAAATTCCTTAAATTATGTTAATTGATTAAACAAATCAGTAATTAATATTAGTAAAGACTTATCATATTGAATCAATAAATAATTAAATTTTGTTTCTGACAATGTATTTGCAAATATATTTGCGCTTTAATGTATATTTAAATGAAAACTTATTATTTTATACTCATATTTCTCCCTTTTGTCGAGTAATTTTCACAAATTAGTATCGAAGCTATATTCATCATTTACTTCACAAAATTACATAAGAAACGTTTTAATTTTAATTTTAGGAATACCATTTAATTGATTAGCTTAATCCAAGTAATTATTTTTGTAAAAAGTCAAATTAATTCTTCAGTATTAGCAATCTTATTTTTAGGAGCACGTCATTTACTTCACAAATTAACAATCTACATATACATACATACACTTCAATCTTTAACTGTACGTCAAAATATATCCAAAAATATATTTGTATAGAATGGTACGATAATGAACTAGTTTTATATATATATATATATATATATATGGAGTCCATAATGGACTACTTATGTAACCAAATAATGATTTGACATTATTCAAGTCATTGTATTAAAATATGGATAATATATGATTTCATCCATATATCAATCTCTATCCATATCCATAAAATTAGAAAAATAAAATATTATAAGATTTTTAAACCAATTTTTTTTCTTATGGCTTATGATAATATTTTTTTTCCATATATATATATATATATATATATATTTTCTGAAAAAATAAATATTAATTTTAAAAAAAATAATATTGTCTGAATAAACAATCACTCTCTTAATTCATGCCACAATTATACAACAATAATCGTGAATCAATGCATATTTTGCACCTTTTTATGTTTGTATAAAAATTTAAGTAAATGCATTTTTTTACTCTTTATAGATAAAAAAAATAGTTTAAAATCAATTTAAAATCCAATTTAAATTTCATTAAATTAAGAAAATTAAATTTTAGTCATAATTAAATAATTTTAAAACAATCCATAAATTTCTGCATAAATTGATAACATAGATAACTAATTGGATAAGCAAAATGTGATCCGATTTTTATTTAAACAAACAATCTAATTTTATGGCATTAACTCATTTAAAGTTACCATTCAAATTTAATACACACTATATATTAACTTAAGGTTGTGTTCGAATGAGGGAATTTGATTTAAGAAAGTATTTCAAATGAAATAATTTAAAAATATATAGATGGATTTCAAATGATATAATTTTAGTGAGAATTTAAAATCATCTCAATTTTAATTAAAAAATGTGTGATAAAAAATCTAAGTATTTGAAATCCATTCATAATCCAAACAAGTGAAAGTGGATTTGGATGGTGGATTTAAAATTCATATATCAAATTCCTCCATCCAGATGGAGACTTAGTTAACATATAATTTATACATTTTAATGTGAAATTTCATATTTTTGTTCCATAGAATTAGTTAGTTGTACATATTTATAGCCTTAAATGTTGATTATTTAATTTCTTTGATTATATATGAGTTCAAAGTTGACTTTTTTATATTGCATAAAAACCATGTTCTAAGAATATATATATATTAGTACACCACCCGGTTTTCATTTTTAGTTTTCCGTTCTTTTTTCTTAGTCGTACACGTGTATGTATTATGTAACTTACATTGACCAATTCTTTTAATATCAATTATATCATTATTAATATTGACCGCTGATTTCTTAGACTTTTATATATATAAAGCGTTAGATATTGAGCATATATTGTGTCTGGTTTTTTCAATCATAATTATCATATGTTAAGATTTCTTCTATTTAAGTGTATTTTTGTTTGCAAATAATCTAAAAAATATGTTCATTCGTAACATATTGGTTGATCTCAGTTTGTTTGATCTTAATATGTGTAGTATTCATATTAATTCAATTTCTTCAAGCCATCAAATTAAGTAACTTTGTTCATGATTTTTTCACAATTTTTTTAAATAGATCTACCCGTTCTTCAGTTTCTAATCTTAATATTTATGTTTGATCTCACCCATTGTAAAAGATAGTGGTTTTATATTGTTACTTCATTAAGAATAGATTGTACATATGTTTAAAAGTTGATTCCAAATTATTTTATTCATTTTTTTCGATTTATAATGCGACCTCTATATCTGTTGTTATTTTTCAATATGTTAACAATTTAAATATTCTCTATTTTAGTTATATATGATTAGCAGTATTATTTATTTGGGTCTTTCTATGGTCGCTTCGCCCTTCCTGACAGGAAACTATTTAAATATCATTGGATCATTGATTCAATGTATGAGATTGTTATTTATATAATTGGCTAGCTCGGCAGTAATGCATTTGCTTTATGCAATATGCAATCACACTCATTGCACTATTAATAAATTAAACATATAAATTTAAAATGACATATATATCATCATTAATATTTCATTTTTAAATTAAAACACTTTTAACAAAATTAATATTATAAATGAAAATTATCAATTTCGCAATAAATTTTTTTCATAAATTTAATTAGTTTTAAGTTTGATTATTAAATAATAAAAAATAGTGAAAATATCATTTTTATAATTGAAGTTTATCTATTTTCAAATTTGATCACTCACTTTAATTCAATATCAAAATCATCAATTTTTATTTTAATCGGCCGTCAATTGACCCGACATTGACTAAATGAATAAACTTTTAGAGGGTTGAAAATGTAATTATAAAATATTACGAATCTATATTAAATTATTAATTTACCTCCACCTTTTACACAAATTAATTAAAAGTTAAAATTAAATAAATTAAAATAAAAGAAACATTGTTCTTCTTCTCCGTCCTGAAATAAACCGCCGTCTCCCACACCTTCCTGTCGAGGCCGATCTTCCCCCACCTTCCTGCCGTCCCCACTCCCATATTAATCAAGTTCTTCCACACATATCCACTACCTCCAATTTTCTAATGACGGTTCTACCAAGAGTCGTCGCCTCGATCCCTTTCTCTCCACCATTCCCGTTATCATAAATTGGTTGTATTTATTAGTGTAGGATGAGGGATTTGGGGAAGAAATAAAAAATGTAGTGTCATTGTTCCGCCTCCCTGAACAAGATGATGGGTTGTCGAATTTTTGAGGAAATTACTGCAGTGGGGTGGGGAAAATTCACAGAGAGAGAGGTAGTTATTTCATGTATTGGAGGGTTTGTGCTTCTTACCCCTATTCTTTCATGGAAGCGTAGTGGGAAAATGGTCAATTTAGTTCCGTAACTTTTTACCATTTGAATACATGAATGGTTGTGAGAATTTGATTTAGGGTTTATGCGATTTGGGGAAAATAACGTTGTTATAGTTTTTATGTTTAAGGAATAATTGATTTTAGTTTAATAATATAATAATTTTATTTTTATAAAATAATGACATGAATTTTATTTTATAATATTGGACTTTCAAATAATTTAAAATTATTTTTTTATTTATACACTCAACACTTTCCGTGTGAATACAACTGTCCAGTCATCTTTCCAGCGAAAATGGGACCAAAACAAAACAATTTTAAAAAAATTGAGACTAAATTGGTATATTTAACTTTTTTGGGACCATTTCAGAAAATGTAAAAAGTTACGGGTCTAAATTGACTTTTTTGCCGAAGTGTAGTGGACAACTATTTTCTGGTGTGCGGTGGAAGTGATTAGATTATGTTAGATTTAGGAATTAAATAAAATTTATTTTGGTAATAATATATATTTTGTTTTAAAAATAATTATTTCATCACATGGCGAAACTAGATTGCTCTATGGTGAAGATAGATGACGTGTTAATGTTTAATTGGTTTTCTGTTGTCAGGAAGGACGAACATCCTTCCTGGCCATAGAAAATTCATAGTATTTAGTTTATGTTATTTTTCTCTAATTTTCTTTTATCTCTCATCTTTCTTATAGTTTCTTCTGTCATATCAAAACTTATCGGACCAAAAAAATTCGGTATTAACCTTAGAATATTTATCTTACCTAATGAAAGTTTGCACATAAGTATCATTACTAATTCATTCCATAAATTTTATTATTATAATATAATTCATATGCAATACTATTAAATTAACTTTTTTTTTTGTTTATTTGTTTCCGATATCATATAATTTCAATGATGATATGGCTACCAAGATACATATAATTTTTTAGCTATCAAAAGTTTTCAGTTGTATGTGAATCTGATTTAATTATGAGTTTCAGAATAAATTAGTTTATAATATTTAATATGATCGAATTTGTATCTTGCGGGTGGTAATGATTATCAAATATATCTATATATTGTTCTTATAGTTAATAAAAATATATAATCTTATATATATATGATGTTTTATTTTGCTCATTTGTTTGATGACACGCTTCCTTCATTATTTACAAATTATTATTCATATTTATTACTCCTACTACACAAACATTATAAAAGGCATAGTTTATTGTTATTCTTAATTTTAAATTATATTTTGTATAACATTTTCTAATTTTAATTTTGAGTCCGTTTTAAAAACAACAAAAAAATTTATGGTTTTTTTTTTCTTGGTCACCGTTGTCTGGAAATTGAGGAATCATTATTGGTATTTGAGAGCTTGAAGTTACATCTATTTACTCAGTTCTTCACAATTCAAAGATTATTTTTGTAATTGATCGAATTTGGATTAATTGCAAAAAAAAAAAAAAAATCACCACCTATAAGTATTTAGCAAAAGATTATTTTTTTCTTTTTTTATCAATCACCATCTGTGTGATTTTGATTTTTTTTTTTTTTTTGTAAAAACATGTTAATGCTAGAAGAATAAATATGATTATAGGAATTGTTTTGTTTAGCCAAACTTCTGGATTGATTTTTTTTAATAAAATTATTTATATATTTTCTTTTTGTAGGATAAGAGAGTTTTGAAATGAAAAACACCAAATCAATACTCGAAATATCAAAGTATAAAGAAGAAGAATTTCACCGGAAATCAAAGAACTTATTGATGGATATAATGTACAATTTAATTATGTAAAAATGTTTTTTAAACAACGTATGTCTTTCATTAAAAAAAAAATTTAGTTGATAAATCTACATTTCGACAACATGGTGAGTTCACCGTTTTCGACTCCAAGTTAAATTAAAATTGACCAAAAATATTAATATATCAACGCATCAAATTGAAAAAAATAAAAAGGTGATGTATCAAATTGCAATGAAAAAAATGATGTGTTGTAGTTGATAAATACACTAAAGGTGGTGATTTTTTTTTTTTTTTTTGCAATTAACTTATTGAATTTTAATTTATTTATTATCTACAAATGAATTAATAATTTCAATTAAAAATATTACTCTTCTAATTTTATTTAATGTTCAATATTTAGGTTGGTATGTATTGGATCTGTGCAAAAATTGTTGACCTTATGTCATATAATAATTGGTAGTACTATTTAAGTTTGAAATGCTTTCGAAAGTTAATAAGGATGATAATTAATTTTATTGTACAAATTGCGGGAAGGATAATATTTCATGCATGGTTATTAAGTAAAAAAAAAATATATATATTTAAATTGAATATATATAAAAATTTATTGATGTATTTATATTTAATATATTATTTATAAGTATTCTCTCAATTATTTTATTTATTTTTATGTATAGAAGGAAGATTATCGTACTCGATGGTACTAATAATGTTACCTTAAATCTCTGTGATAATATATACAATAATTTGGTTAATAAATAAACTTTTAAATTACTGCAAAATGATGAGAATGTATGTTAAATCGTTCTTATATTTAAAAATAAAATATTACTCCTACTCTGATTATTTTTATTATTATGAAATTCATTAAAAAAATGTGTTATTAGTGTTATGTAATTTATTTATTTTTATATTATTATGCCATCATTTTATTATCATGTTTTTAAATAAGTTTAATTTTGTATATTGATTAAGTTGAATTATAATTAATTCTAACGTTTACTTAACAAAAAAAAAATTCATTTATACAAGATTTTAACATTTTTGTTATCAATTTTTTTTTAACAATAAAGTTATTTTTAACTATACTTTTTATGATATATAATTATATTTTATATTCATCTTTCATTCGTTATGTTTACTTATAAGATTTTTGAGAACATTTTAATAGATTAGTGATGACACATAATTATCATTTATATAATGTAGATATGGGTTGTTCCATTTTAAATTCAAGATTTACTTAAGTGTGTCATGTTGTTTAAGATTCAAGTTAAACCCGATGATATTGTACATCGGAATGACACTTTTAATGTTGTCAAGGTTAATACAAATTCATATATATGCATGATAGATAAATGTTCAAATTTTTTGGATGAACAACAACTATTTATTTTTCTTTGAGTGTTTTTTCTATATGAGTTTTATCATCTTTTTATTATTTCTATCCATTATAATGATTGATTACTTATTTTATTGTTTTCTTTTGTTAGGGTTAATTTTTTTTCCGTTTAATATTTTCATTTTATTTTCGAATAATCATATGACCGATGCAACACTTTCTAGCAAGTTGATACCTTATTACATGATTTTTTTTTTATGTTGATCAACTTTTTTCTGGTGTTAAGTGATTATTTTTCGATAATTTTTCTTCCAGCAAATATTTTAAGAAGACAAAATTTGTTAAAGAGGATATTGATAAAGAATGAGTGAGATGGACATTGAATGACCGGTATACTGTGTGTTAGTTACACCACATTTTTAAGTTTTGCAATTTAATGTATTTGTCTATTTTCTTACAATAATTAAATCATGCATGATGTGGTTGTCAGGGCTATCGAGGTGTCACATAGATGTCACGACTGATGAATAATTTTATTTTTAATTGTAAAACGTTTTTAACTAAAAATATTATATACAAAAAAAAAAAAATAGTTTTTAACGAAAAAAAAATCTTAAAAAAAAATCATAAATCGATTTAATTGTTATCATTTTTCCCCAAAACTAAAAAGAAGAGGATTGTGTCCTCAAAATCATCGTCCACAAAAAATAATCTGAAATTTACATATTATTTTTACTTTAAAACGTTTGAAAAAAAAAACATTTTATTTACCAGACATGACATTTACGTGGGCATTTGTGTAGCACTTTAATGTGGCTTCGACATCCACTTTATTTATATATTGCCGAAAAATAGACAGATGCATCGAATTGTAAAACTTAGAAAAGTGGTGTATCGAATTGCAAAGAAAAATAAGAATATGTTGTAATTGTTGATAAACACCTTTTTTTTTTTCAATTAATCCTTGAATTAATTACATATTTTTAATCTTTTCATAGTAATTTTATTTTTTGATATTATAATAATGAACTTATTGTTTATGTTTTAATTATGCGTAGTATCTTTGTTTTATGTTTTATTTTATTTATTTTTAATTAATAATTATATGATTTGAAATAATAATTTTGCGTTCCATTTAATAATCAATTTATTTTTTATTAAATAATTATTTTCAAATTTTAATTTTTCAAAAGATATAGGAGTATATTTTAAATTCATTTAATATTTTTATTTCTGATTATTTTTCGATAATTGTTCTTCCAACAAATATTTGAAGAAGATAATTTTTATTAAAGAGTATATTGATAAATTAAAGAATGAGTGAGATGGACATTGAATGATGGTATATTGTGTGTTTTAATTTGTTTTTTGTTTTATAATAATGAATTTATTGTTTATGTTTTAATTTAGTGTAGTACCTTTATTTTGTGTTTTCACAGTAATTCAATAACTTTTTTATATTGCATAATTTTTAATTTTTTTATATTTAAAATAATCTTTTGATCCTATATTTTGGTTATTGTATTATTTTATTATATATTTTTTACATTATTGTTATATAAATTTAAGTATTATTTTTATATATACAACATTATAAATATTATTGATCGAAACCAATTTAATTTCAATTGAACATGAATCAAATATGACAATTTATTATTTATATTTAGTTATATCAATATTTACTTATTATTAATATTGTATGTAATATTATAATTAATTTTAAATTTGTTTTGAAACAAATTGCTAATGAGTATGCACGGTTAATTAAAGAAAAAGGAAAATGTGGAGTTGTTGATTACTTTTATTAATCAAAGTTGATACAAACGGAAAATTAAAACTAAAGTGATTAGATGTTGTTGGTATTTATGTGATGGTTTGTTAGATTTTAAAAAGTATAATAGTTTATCTTTTGGTGATATAATTAAATTTTCTGAATATAAATATTCAAATATGTATGTTAAGGTATATCCCACTAATATTTTTTTTAAAGATACAGACAATTCGATTTTTCTTCAAGGCTCTGTTACTTTTGTCTAATCATTTATTATAATTTTTTATTTTATTTTTTATATAAGTATATTTTTTTTTAATATACTAATACATTTTTTCAGGAGAAATTAGAAAAAATTATTTTATCAATGATTTTTTTTTCAATTTGTTGGTGAGGATATGGTATGTGTTGTCTACATTTGTTCTTTACATTGTTATATTATTTTAATATATTGACGATTATTTTACTTCACTATTATATATATATATATATATTAATGTTTGTTGATGTTTTTTCACAATCAATATTTATTAAGAGACCTGATGGAAAACAATGATTTGTGGAGTTGAATTTTCAAAATTCAATTTACATGTTTGGTTAAATGATGAAATTCTTTTATTCAGGATAACAAAATTATTTAATATAGTTATACGACATTTTATTATGATGGATTGTTTACTTTTTATGTAAAAGTTTATTACAAGTATGAATGTTTGATTCCTTCATTTTTGAACAAAACTCAATATGTTTAGCAAGATATGACATTTTTTTGTATGTTTGTATATATATATATATTTAATTTGATTCATTTTTTAAGGTCGTTCAATTTTTAAATGTTTTAAAACTGTTCATGGTTTAATTCCACTGAATTTTGATTCTTCTTCATTCACATATGTCATAATACGTTCATCTATTCGTAAATGTCGATTAGTAATAAATTTATGATTTTAACCGTTTAAGAGTTCATTTTAAATAAGTTTATTTTTAATTGTTTTTTATTCATTTTATTTTTTATATTTATAATGCAGTTTGTTCCGTATCTATGTTGGAATACATATTCAAATGAATTATTTTTTCGTTCAAATTTTGCGATGATCGTATTTGGTGATGAAGAATGGAAGGTTAAGTTGAAGCAGAAAAGAAGTACAATTTTTCTTCCATCTAGATTTGTAAAATTTATCAAGGGATAATTCTTTGAATGTGGGTTGCAAATGTACTTTTCATAATCTTGAAGATCCAAAATTATAATTTAGGGTTTTAGTTAAATAATAATAATGTTATTTATCAATATTTTTTTAACAAATAATGATCTTTCCGCTTAATTATTTTGTATAGATAATAAATTTTTGAATTCCAATTAATTTATATAATTTTTTTAAATTTATTGTTGTCATGTTTTTGGTAATGTAAGTATAATTTATTTAACACTTCATAATGTATTTGAGTGTAACTGATCATGAACTAGATCTAAAAATTGGAACACTGGTAATGTTATTGAGAAATATTAATCACTCTGTTTTCAAAAAAAAAAAATTAATCACTCAAGGGGTTTGTGCAATGGAACCAAGTTTGTGTCATTTTTTAAAATATTTTCCCTGATTGATAAGAGTTAGGGGCAATCGTTTTGTTATGTAGGTATATTTAGGCATAATCCTGTATTTAGTTATAATCAATTATATGTAGTTGTGTCTACAATAAGTTATGGTTTGAAAATCTTATCATGTCATGACAATAACTGTTATTGCAATATCACAAAAAATGTAGTGTTTCATAATTTTTTAGTATAATTTTATAATAATTTAATATTTAAGTTTCACAATTTTTTTCAAAATTTTATTTTCGATTAAATTATTGTTGATATTAGATAATTGCATTATTAATATTTAATTGGATGTGATTTACATGTTATTGAATTACTACGATATTGTGCAATATTTTATAGCGATTTAATTATTTTACCATATCATAAACATACTTATATTTTAATATTAGACATTAATTTTATATACTTATACGTTAACTTATTGTGAATATAAATATTATAACTATATTTATTTATATATAAGGTATTGATTTAATTGGATTTAAATAATTAAATCTTTCTTTTTTTTGCAAATTTTATTATTTTTAAAATTTATTTAGTATAATAAATATGAGTTAATAATAATAATTAATGTTATAATTATGATAATAAATAATATATATATATATTAATATAATTTAGTGATATTATAAAATGACACTATAAAAAATTAAAATATTGTAACATTTTTTAACATATCAGACCGTGCGCCAGCACGGGTGCCCTACTAGTATATATAATATGATACTTTGCTGAATTTGTTATTACACTTCAAAACAACAATTTGGAGATAATATAAATATCTAGCATGACAGCCTAGCTATATGTAATATGTGCCAATAATTAACAAACTCATCTATCTAAATTCCATATATATATATATTGTTCTACTCATTTCAAAAGCAAAACATAAATTAATTTTTAAATAAAATATATATAACTAAGGTAATCTTAATAGATCACATAATGTCACAATAATTCAAAAAAACATTATATTGTTGTGAAACTAACAAAAATATAGAGTATAAAGAAATTACGCAAAACAGACAGAGTATGAAGAATGAGTTATTCAACTCCTTGATCTTATAAAATGAAAAGGAGACACATTACACATATCACATATTTATTAAAAACTTCATAGGTTGAAAATTAATACAATTACATGAATGAGTTCTTCTAAAAAAAATAATCTAAAGTTAATATTTCGATCATAACACATTATAATCTTTTGCTTTTGTGTAATATGTGAAGTTACACATTCATTGCCAACCTGATATGTGGGTTTTCACTCATTATATGACCTGTAGGAATCTATATGGTTGTCCTATCTTAAAATTTACATAATTCTTTATTTTATTTTCTATACATTACCTTATCTTTTTAAAACTTTTATTATGTAACTTCTAAAGTAATTCATTTTACTATTTCGAGTGTCTTATCGATTTTATTTTTATTTTTCTATTATTCTATCTCAATACATTTACTATTGCAACATTGATCTACTATTACTCCATATGTAGAGATGTAAACACACACTCATCTTATAATTATAAATAAGAAAATACAAAACAAAATGTATTTCATATATGTAGTGTTACAATGTTTACAATGCTAAAATGCATAAAGTGCATAAGGAATACAAAAGACCCTAATCTATATTTATAGACTAAGTAACAACTAGTAGTTACTAACTAACCACTAACTATTCAAACTAACTAACAAAAGGAAGTTACAAAAGGAAACAATACATGTTTATTGTGCTTAGTATAAGCACACTACTTTATATTACCCTTTACACCCCCCCTCAAAATGAGAGTGGATGTCAATCAACCTCATTTTGACAATGTGAGTGATGATCAATCTCCAAACGTCGAGAATCGACCGAAAACAACACAAAAATCCACCAGCCACATATGCTTCATTCTTGAGCATTTGTTGATGAAGGTACTTTGCACATAATTTGGCAACTACCTTACCTCCATGTCCATCATAGACACCAATAATCGAATTCATCCAATCCGTGGTGAGAATTCCACAAATATTCCAAAAAAAAATGGAATCGTGATATACACGAAAAATCGATTTCGAATCAACATGAAATCGAATATAAAACTCACGAGCATAAAACTCGCAAAGAAATGAGTATAAAACTCAAGAAACTCAAAGAAGAATTCGAATCAAGATAAAATTGAATCCAAAAATTCACGAGCATAAAACCCGTAAAGAACAATCTCAAAAAGAGAAAGAAGAAAAAAAATGATAGAAATCCAAATCCATCAAAGATTTGGCAGAAATGAGTATAAAGACTCAAGAAATTCGGAAATCCATGCATACCGAATTGTGGAAACATATCTAGATCGACAAACTTGTTTAATCGATCATAAATAAATCAATACATAGCTCCGATACCATGTAGAGATGTAAACACACACTCATCTTATAATTATAAAGAAGGAAATACAAAACAAAATGTATTTCATATATGTAGTGTTACAATGTTTACAATGCTAAAATGCATAAAGTGCATAAGGAATACAAAAGACCCTAATCTATATTTATAGACTAAGTAACAACTAGTAGTTACTAACTAACCACTAACTATTCAAACTAACTAACAAAAGGAAGTTACAAAAGGAAACAATACATGTTTATTGTGCTTAGTATAAGCACACTACTTTATATTACCCTTTACACCATACATTTTATTTTTCTATTATTCTAGATATCTCAATAATCTATTATACATAAAGGTAAAAATTTGTGTGAGACCGTTTTATAGATCTTTTTTTGTGAGACAAATTTCTTTTAACCCATATTTTAAAATTTTTGTAGGATCATTTTTTGTTCAAACATTATCACTTTTTATATATGAGGACCGTCTCACGGATCTCATTCTGTGAGACGATTTCACCCCATACTAGCCCATACATAAAATACATAAAATATTGGAGTACATCTTTTTAATGAATGTCCAAAGATAGCTTTGGGACAGTCTGAGAAAGTATTACTTAAACAACAATAATTTCATAGCATAATGTTGATGAATGTTGTTATAATTAAGAAACCTTATCCAGATTCCTTATTGTCCATTTCCTATAATATTTTGTTAGAAAATGAGTACGGTAGAAGGCTAAATCCAATTTTAAGAAAATTAACGAGGAATCGAGACTTCTGTAGATACGATTTCTTTAAAATAATATTCGTCCTTTACTCTCGGTGCTAGTGAAAATTAGGTCGCCAATTTCTCAGGATACAACGATTAAATAGCAATAATATTAGTACAACTATTTTACTTACAACGAATCGAGAAGTTGTCCGAATGCAAAATAGCGTAGCAATTGTCGGAATATGTTTGTATCTTTTTCAATATTTCATGTTCATATTTTTTCGTATATTTTGGGACCGATGGGTTCCAGCTACTTATATAGTCAACCCAAATTTGAAATGGTTGTCGCAATAAGATGACAATAAAAATTGGACCAAAAATGAAACTGGACCAAAATCAAAACTGTCATTCTAAATTCGAATTTTAAATGATAATTCAATTTCGTGTGTAACTGTTGTAACCCTCATTTGTAACATTTAGTCATTTAGTGTAGGTCTTAATTTTTCAAATAAATTTTAATGCTTGAATTTCAAAATTGGACTGAAATTGTCACATCCCTAATAATGACACAATTTTTTTTTTATCAGACAAAATGGAATTTCATTAGATAGCTCAGGTACCAGAAGTAACTTTAAACCAATTAAATTCAATGTTTCATTTTTTGAAAATAACCTCCAATAATTTATAATTCAATTCATTTTTGAAACTGCTGTAATTATTTCAATAGTTACGGAAAATTTTCAGGCAAAAAGTAGCTTGTCCGTCTACTATCAAATTGATGCGACATTCGTGTAATATTTAAAAGCTACTAATGAGGGTTTTATTAGATTATTGTATATTAAATAAATAATTTTAAAATTACGGTAATAATAATAAAAAATTTAATTGTAAAACGTTGTGGGGCGACGCGTTTTTGTATAAAAACGCTAGACCCCCACGCGTTTCTATACAAATTCCATCTGACATTTTTTTTTTCACTTTCACCCCAAAACGCTTTGGGGTCGGGTGTTTTAAGGTGTCATTGTAATTCTAATGAAGTTGGGGTAGTACAAACAGAATATAAAAAGGAGAAACGCTCAGCCCCATTAAAATTAATACTATGTGTATTATATGCCTACATATACACATTAAAATTAATAAAGAAATTGCCTTACAATACCAAAAGGGGAAACCCTTAAGCTATAAAATACATTATGAACACATTAAAATTAATAAAGAAAAAGAAAAAAAAAGAGGTAAACGCTTGGGGCCAAGCGTTATCCATATGATATATATATATATATATATTATGTTGTTATAAAATAATATATAAAATGGATGTCCTTTCAAATACTTTTAGATGATTCTAGTATAAGCACTTATGATGATCACTTATGATGATCTTTATGTTAGAATTCTAGGAGCCTCTCTTGATGATCACTTATGATGATCTTTATGTTAGAATTCTAGGAGCCTCTCTTGCTCCCTATAAAAGGGTGGTATGCCACCCCATTTTGTATACTCGATGAAAGGAATAAAAGTATTAGTTTTACAACACGTTATCAGCACGAGTCTCTACGTTGAGCCAAAATAATATTTTCAAGTATTATATACTTGAACCTCTTCAAGGTAGATTAAGGTAGTGTTTTTTTTTCTCCTTTCTCATTTCATTCTTCATTATGGCTACTTTCACAAAACTTGAATTTGCACCACTTGATATCACCGGAAAAAATTATTTGTCATGGATTTTAGATGTTGAAATTCATCTTGAGGCTATGGGTCTTGGTGATGCTATTGTTGAAAATAATAGTGCATCAAATCAAGACCGTGCCAAAACAATGATTTTCCTTCGTCATCATTTGGATGAAGGATTGAAAACTGAATATTTAACAGTGAAAGATCCACTAGTTTTGTGGAGAAATTTAAAAGAAAGATACGACCACCTGAAGATGGTCGTCCTTCCAAAAGCCCGGTATGATTGGCTTCATCTACGTCTGCAAGATTTCAAAACTGTCAATGAATATAATTCGGCTATGTTCAGAATTACTTCACAATTAAAATTATGTGGTGAAACCATAACTGATGATGATATGCTTGAGAATACATTCTCTACTTTTCATGTCTCGAATATGCTCCTGCAGCAACAATATCGAGAAAAAGGTTTTAAGAAATATTCTGAACTCATTGCATGCCTTCTCTTAGCCGAGCAAAATAATGAATTATTGTTGAAAAATCATGAGTCCCGACCCACCGGTTCTAGTCCATTCCCTGAAGCGAATGCGACTCAATCTCAAAATTCTGGTCGTGGTCGTGGACGTGGACGTGGTGGTAGCCGAGGACGTGGTAATAATCGTGGTCGCGGTCGTGGTAGATTTACTCCATATAATAACAACAACCATGATCGTGACAAGAAACAAGCTGTCTCCCAGAAGAGAGACAATGGAGAAAAGAATGGAGAAAAGAAGAAATATGAGGAACATTGTTACCGGTGTGGAATGGAAGGTCATTGGTCCCGCGTGTGTCGAACAGCGGATCATCTTGTTGAGCTTTATCAAGCTTCTTTGAAAAATAAGGCAAAAAATGTTGAGACAAATTTTATTGATAACAATATTGCTCTTGATGGTGATGATGTGGTTATGACCCATCTTGACGTAGCCGATTTCTTTAACGATGTTAACTAAGCATATGATGAATACCCTATAAGTATTTCATGATGAATAAAATATTTATATATTTTGCATCTTTTATTAATATTAATTTCTAATTTATGTTTTATTTTTTTATGAAGTAGCAATGGATGCCAAACATTTGGGAATGAATAGTGATGGTGATATTTGTCTAATTGATAGTGCTACTACACACACTATACTTAAAAATGAAAAATATTTTTCTCATTTGCAAAAGGGGGAGACAAATGTTAACACTATAAGTGGTAGTGCAAATTTGATTGATGGCTCCGGAAGAGCCACAATATTTCTCCCTGAAGGAACTAAACTAGTTATAAATAATGCACTACTGTCTCCCAAGTCTCAAAGAAATTTGTTAAGTTTTAAAGATATCCGCAAAAATGGGTATCATATCGAGACTCTAAATGAGAAAAATAGTGAATGTCTATTGATTACACAAGTTGTTTCTGGAAAGAAACGTGTGTTAGAAAAGCTGTATTCACTCTCTTCTGGCCTATATTACACGAATATAAATACAGCTGAAACATATCACCTAATAGACCAGAAGTCTATTACTCCCAATGATTTTATGGTTTGGCATGATCGACTTGGACATCCTGGTTCCACCATGATGAGGCGCATAATTGAACATTCACATGGCCATTCATTAGAAAATAAAAAGGTGTTAAATTCTAATGAATTCTCATGTGTTGCATGCTCTCAAGGGAAGTTAATTGTTAGACCTTCACCAACTAAAGTGGGGATTGAATCCCCTGCATTTCTAGAACGAATTCATGGTGATATTTGTGGGCCTGTAGATCCACCATGTGGACCATTTCGATATTTTATGGTGCTAGTTGATGCATCAACGAGATGGTCACATGTATGTCTCTTATCCTCTCGCAACTTGGCATTCGCAAGATTACTTGCCCAAATAATAAAGTTGCGAGCACAATTTCCAGATCACCCAATAAAGAAAATTCGTTTAGATAATGCTGGTGAATATTCATCACATGCTTTTTATGATTATTGCATGTCGATTGGAATAAGTGTTGAACATCCTGTAGCTCATGTTCACACACAAAATGGTCTAGCCGAATCATTTATCAAACGATTGCAGTTAATTGCTAGACCATTGTTAATGAAATCAAAACTCCCTTTATCTGGTTGGGGACATGCTATACTACATGCAGCAACACTTGTGAGAATTCGGCCGACAAGTTATAATAACCTTTCTCCCCTTCAATTAACATTTGGTTATGAGCCCAATATCTCCCATTTAAGAATTTTCGGGTGTGCGGTTTATGTTCCAATTGCACCGCCTCACCGAACTAAATTGGGCCCCCAACGAAGGTTGGGAATATATGTCGGGTATGAATCACCTTCTATAATTAAATATATTGAACCATTAACAGGTGATTTATTTACTGCTAGATTTGCAGATTGTCATTTTGATGAATCTCATTTCCCGACATTAGGGGGAGGTAAGGATCAACCGAAAAAAGAAATCAATTGGAAAATTGCATTAGATTTCCTTGATCCTCGTACAAAAGAATGTGAACTAGAAGTTCAAAGGATCATACATTTGCAACAAATTGCAAATCAATTACCGGATGCATTTAGTGACTCCAGAAGAGTTACTAAATCACATATTCCTGCAGAAAATGTTCCGGTTAAGATTGATGTCCCTGAAGGACAAATAACAAGTGCTAATGAATCTAAAGCACGCCTGAAGCGTGGTAGACCTCTTGGTTCCAAAGATAAAAACCCTCGAAAGAAAAGAGGAATAATTAAGATTGACGAGTCAAATGAGGATGAACAACTCGCACGTAGTGAGAAAATTCAGCTTCCTGAAGAAGTTGTCTCAGAAGATGTTGCTCCTGAAGAGCATGAGGTTGTAGAAACTTCAATAAATTATATCACTACGGGAAAAAGTTGGAACCGAAGAGAAACAGTCATTGACAATGTTTTTGCATATAATGTAGCACTTGATTTTTTGGAAGAATTTGAGGATCATGAACCCAGATCGGTTAATGAATGTCGGCGTAGAAATGACTGGCCAAAATGGAGATGCAATTCAATCCGAGTTGGATTCACTGGCAAAACGAAAAGTATTTGGACCTGTAGTCCAAACACCTGAAGGTGTAAAGCCAGTGGGATACAAATGGGTATTCGTGCGAAAAAGAAATGAGAAAAATGAAGTTGTGAGATATAAAGCACGATTGGTAGCCCAAGGTTTTTCACAAAGACCTGGATTTGACTATGATGAAACATACTCTCCTGTGATGGATGCAATTACATTTAGATATCTTGTAAGTTTTACCGTGCATGAAAAACTTGAAATGCGTCTAATGGACGTAGTCACTGCATACTTATACGGTAATCTTGAAAAAGATATCTACATGAAAGTCCCTGAAGGATTCAACATGCCTGAAGCATGTAAATCAAATCCAAGAGAAATTTATTCTATTAAATTGCAAAGGTCTTTGTATGGGCTCAAACAATCCGGACGTATGTGGTATAATCGTCTTACCGAATGTCTAGTCAAGGAAGGTTATACCAATGATCCAATATGTCCATGCGTTTTTATAAAGAAAAATGGATCACGTTTTGTGATAATTGCAGTGTATGTTGATGATCTCAATTTAATCGGGACTCCAGAAGAGCTCGAAGAGGCAGTTGCATATTTAAAGAAAGAATTTGAGATCAAGGATTTTGGAAAGACAAAATTTTGCCTTGGTTTGCAAATTGAACACCTCGAAGGTGGAATTTTTGTCCACCAAACTGCTTACACCCAAAAGGTTTTAAAGAGGTTCTATATGGAAAAGGCACATCCACTAAGTACCCCAATGGTCGTCCGGTCACTCGATCCTAATAAAGACCCTTTCAGACCGCGAGATGAAAATGAAGAGATACTTGGTCCTGAAGTACCATATCTCAGTGCAATTGGTGCACTTATGTACCTTGCTAACTGCACAAGGCCAGATATATCATTTGCAGTTAATTTACTAGCAAGATTTAGTTCATCTCCCACAAGGCGACATTGGAATGGTATAAAACACATTTTTCGCTATCTCCAAGGAACAGTTGATCTTGGCCTATTTTATTCAAATAAATCTCGACCTGAATTGCTTGGTTATGCTGATGCTGGGTATTTATCTGACCCACATAAAGCAAGGTCTCAAACTGGATATGTATTCACATGTGGTGGTACAGCCATTTCATGGCGATCTACAAAACAGTCACTTGCTGCCACTTCTTCAAATCATGCTGAAATTATAGCAATTCATGAGGCCAGTCGGGAATGTGTTTGGTTAAGGTCAATTATTAATTATATTCGAAAGAATTGTGGATTGTCTCATGACAATAAAAATCCTCCAACTCTATTATATGAAGATAATGCAGCTTGTATAGCTCAACTAAAAGGAGGATACATTAAAGGAGATAGAACTAAACATATTTCACCAAAATTCTTCTTTACTCATGAGTTGCAAAAGAATGGTGAGATCGATGTGCAACAAATCCGCTCAAGTGACAATTTAGCAGATTTATTTACCAAGGCACTACCTACTGCAACATTTGAGAAGTTGGTGAAGCGTATCGGAATGCGTCGATTAAAGGATTCCGCATGATGCTTGGATCAGGGGGAGATTGAATACACTAAGTAATATGTACTCTTTTTCCCTTGCTAGGTTTTTGTCCCACTGGGTTTTTCCCTAGTAAGGTTTTTAACGAGGCATATTCTTTGTGTAATGACGGACATCCAAGGGGGAGTGTTATAAAATAATATATAAAATGGATGTCCTTTCAAATACTTTTAGATGATTCTAGTATAAGCACTTATGATGATCACTTATGATGATCTTTATGTTAGAATTCTAGGAGCCTCTCTTGCTCCCTATAAAAGGGTGGTATGCCACCCCATTTTGTATACTCGATGAAAGGAATAAAAGTATTAGTTTTACAACAGTATTATATGCCTACATATACATGCATATGTTTTATTGGCATGCATGCATTCTAATATAAAAAAAAATAAAGAAATGATCTACCTTGATGCAATATGCATATTAGTTAAAAAAATAAATTTGATATTAATTACAAGTGTTAAATAAAAACGTAAAAGGTAAGTAACTTTTATTTTTATTTTTAAAGTAATGTAATAAAATTTAAATTGTTATTTTCAAGTTTTGTAAATTGCAACAATATATAAAAATATCATATTTAATGAATAATTATAAAATTCACATGATAATTAATAAAGGTACAAAAATCAAATTTATATATGACTTTCCGTTTCACAATTCTTGGTTCTACACGCGGAATTTACAAATTTCGTCGAACATCCATACATAGTTCAATTGATCGTGGCAAGAGTACACAAATTCTTTAAATAACTTAAATGATTTACTACTATAATAGTAATATAGTTTTTTTTTTTTTTTTTTTTAATATTAAGCATATACATGTAGCAATTGAATCGGTCAAAAACAAAAAGTGTTTCACCATAAAGAAAAAGCTAGGTTGCAGGATGGGATGTCGTTCGTAAATTTGACGTTTCGATGAAGTAACATACATAAAATATCTGGTTTGATAAATAAATTTAAAATTTAACATGATAATCGATAAATTTAATGCAAAAGACCTCCCGCCCCGCAACCTGTAGGTATTCTTTTCCTTTGTGGTGGTTTATTCTTATTTTGTGGTGGTCTAGCAACCTCTTCTTCTTCATCATCATCATCATCTTGTTGATCTCTGTACAATGAATTGTTGTTGTATTGAAAAGGAATAGGTGTTGTACTTATGTTCGGATGTTGAGATGAACTTCCCCCAACAGCCTCAAAGTTCCCAAACAAAAAAAGAATCAAACATTTGTGAAGTACCAAATGGTTGTGAAGTGTAGGCTGCAGAAGTATTGAATTCGGGTGTCATCATTGCGGGCCTATACACCTCATCTTCATCAACTTGAGGTGATTGATGAGAGCTTGATGCGTAGTTAGGATTTGGAGGAATTTGACGTGAACGATGATGACCCCTCATATATGTTTGGTTCAAAGTCATTTGAGACTCATACATCTGTTGGTGCGCAGGTTGGGTGTATGAAGCATGTGGTATTTGATATATATTTTTCATAATTCACATGCTACATACATATATATAGGAAACGCCTATTTTCCTTAATTCATTCACATTCTACATAAATACATCTCATATACATACAACATATAACACATATATACATTCATCTCATATATATATATATATATATGAAACGCTTAGGAGCTACGCGTTTTCCTCTTTTTTTTTTTAATAATTCACATAGTGATACATGATAGTTTATTTGAATTATGCAAATTATGATAAAAATCTAAAATTTAAATGTAAATATCTAGCCATATCAATATATCCTTATACTTAAATTTAAACTAACATGTGTGGAGTATAATATACATGCAATTATGGAGTGTAAAAGTTATAACATAACTTATGGATGATATTTGGATGACGAACACAGACACGCAACAACTTGAACACAGACTTGTAGCAATTTTTGAAATTTGATCACTTTTAATAAAAAAAGTTCCTAAAATAAACAAAAAATAATAATTTATCAAAATTAATATTTCATTAAATTAAAAAAATACACTTATATAAATGAACTTAATTACAAACTTCTCTAGGATACACATGAATTGTTGAATCTGTAGTGATGATGAAAATGAAGAGAGAAAAAAAATGAATAAGGAAAGAAATAAGAGAGGGATTAAGAGAATGAGTGAAGAAATAGAAGTATGAAATTTGTTGTGAATGTAATTTTTTTTTTCACACAAGAGGTGAATTATATAAGATGAATGCGTAATGATTTGAGGTAAAAAACTTTCACGTGAAACAAATTGACAAATAATATTCACATGTGAAGTTGTGAGAGGTGTGTAAGGTGTGTAATGTGTAAGACAAGTAAAGTGCATAAGGACAAATTAGGGTTGATTTGACAAATCAAACTTTTAACTTTTATAAAAATATAAATTACATGTTATGTATGTGTAATTTTTGATTTGGCGTATGTGTTTGTTCGTAGATGGCTTGTAGTGTAGTATAGAATATTATATATGATTGATGGAAGGAATATATATGCATGAGTAATAGTAATGGAAGGAAAGATATAGCATGTGTGTGATAAATTGTCTGATGTGAAGTGACATATTCATATTCTTCACATGATTTTTTTACTTTGAGAAGGAAGAATGTAGCATGCGTGATAAATTGGGTTGGCGTGAAGTGAGAAAGTGTGGTAAAGTGATATTGCATACTTTTACTGTATGTGTGTGTGTGGGGCATACGAACAAAAATTTATACTTTTTTTTAATTATATAAATACAAATGTTAGGTCTTCATTTTTTAAGATCATATATTCATATTTGATTATCAACAAAAAAATATGACAACTCGGAGAATGACATATAGGGAAGATAAATCTCCTTTTGTGCCAGATTGGAAGCCAGTTAATTACCTGGAAAACAAGTTAAACTCTCCAATCTGGACACTAGAGGCCGATAAAATTCTCGCAGATACACTCGTCGGCGAGTGGCCGACTGGACGTCATATGCTCGATAAACAAAGAGAGTGGACAACTATTGACCAACTGAATGGTGCATTTTAGGAGCACACATATACCATGGAGGAGGTGGATGAACGCATAACGACTTTCAAACGCATGCATGATATGTAGGCGTTAATGATCTCTACTGATGGAGCAACATGAGACAAAGAAAATATGTGCAACAACGCTAATTCGAAAATATGGTCTCGGTGGCTCAAGGTATGCTCTCTCAATTTAATATAAATCAAATTTATTTATAGAGGTGAAAAAATATTATTATAAAAAACTAAGTTTCACATGAACTATTTATATTCGTATAGGTAGATTCTATTTCTGAAGCATACTTTGTGTAAGAAGAACCATTATGGGACCAGTTATCAAAATTATTCAATAATCCTGCATCAACTGAGACTCTTTCTAGTGAAGTGCCTCAATGTAGTCATCCAATTCGTCCAGTTGGTTCGAGCAAAACAACAATTCATAGATAATTAAGCGTGTACGTCGTCCAAATTTAAAATAAAAACATGTTATTAAGGGTTGTTTTTTTTCAATAGTCTCATTTATAAAGGTTATGAAACTGTACCAAATATCTAATTTGAATTAATCAAGTATTTTTATTTCTTCATTCAACCTTAAATTTAAATTTCACTTCTTAATTTTTTAATTATATAAAGATTTTTATATTTAATACAAACTAAAACAAACAACATATATAAGCATATATTTGAGTATATACATATTATATAAACATCGTAAACATATTAATATACTATATATATAATTACATATGTTGACATGCATGTTATATAAGTTGACATATATGTATATGATATGTATGTATATATAAACAAAAGAAACGCTCTTGGGGCAGACATTTTCTTATTTATTATTTTTTTTAATTAAGAAAATAAATTGATGCAGTAAATATATATAAAAAAAAAAAGGAAACGCGTGGGGGCGGAGCGTTTCCCTTTTTTTATATTCACTTTGTACCCAACTTCATTAAGGAATTACAATGACACCCCAAAACACTCGACCCCAACACGTTTTGGGGTGAAAATGAAAAAAAAAATGTTAGATGAAATTTGTACAGAAACGCGTGGGGGCCTAGCGTTTTTATACATAAATGCGTCGTTCCAGAGCATTTTACAATAAATAAATAAAACTTTCTATTATTACCATAATTTTAAAATTATTTATTTAATATACAATAATCTAATAAAAACCCCACTACTAATGGGTTCATACTTTTATACCCACTTTCTCATTTGATATTTTTCAATATAGGACAAAAATCACTTTGTTTTTTTCTACTCAAATTTTGGTTACAATATTTTTTGAAAAATCATTCCGCATTCATTCCAACTCCAAAATGGGTGAATAAGATATCGAGTCGAAGCTCACTTCGAAACACATTTTCCAACAGTCCTCCGCATGAATGATAATTGATACAAACATTAAAATATTTTGGTGATATAAATCAACATTAGAAACTTGCATGGGATAGGTAGGTGTCACCCTTTGAACCTTCTCTTGTGAAATCACACTTACTTTACTAGTTGGGCAGTAGACGCGGTGTCTTTGAACTGTTAACTGTTTTGTGTAAAAGATAATGCACCCCACTCAAGTTTTTTCTAACAACTCTCAGTTCTCATAGTTATGTTCGTTTTGGCCATGAACATCCGCCTGGTACTGTAAGAGTACTGTTTAAGAATATGCCTTACAATATTTCCTTCGAAGCGGCCCCACTTCTCTCTTACATATGTGATTCTTACAAGAGTAACTTTCATAACTCTTCTTAAATCGTTAATATTCATTTGTTAATCCTCACAATATATCATTGTAGCATCTTTTGACAATTGACTTTTAGGGTTTTGATTATTTTCCACATGATAGTGATTTATGAGTTAGACAATTAGGTTGTCCTTTTGAACATAGTTCTTAGGATTTTCAGTCATTTAGGTAAGGTTTTCCTTCCTCTCAACTCATCTTCTTTAAAACTTTTAGTCTCATTCCTTTTGATGATGTCAAAACTAACTCTCAATTTTAACTCTTTGGTTAATGGATCTGTTGTATATGTTATTCTTAGGACCTCATGTAGTCTATTGTGATAAGTCCGATTGAGAGTAATTGTCTAATGGTATTATGTCTACGACGAATATGTCTAGACTTACCATTGTACAAATTTTTGTGTGCCCTCCCAATTTGAGGTTCATACACAAGAAAACAATAAGCACTATATATATTGTTATGTGCATTACCAATGAATACACAATTAACAGTTTATGACCTATTTTCACTTTCTTAAAGGTTGGAATACACACATTTTTTAGACACCCTCACACGTTTCTTAAGGGGTGGAATACACACATTATATATATAAACATAGTTTCTAGGTGGCGCCTAGGCGGTCTAGGCGCTTGGCGGATGAATTCGCTCGACTATCAAATTCTTATTTCTGCAACATTGATTATGGCATACTCGAGCATATATAATAATAATAATAATAATAATAATAATAATAATAATAATTATGGGCTTATGGCCTAGAAATTATATAAAATGCTGACTCGAGCCTTAGTCCATAAATTAGAAATTTCAACCGAAGTAATATATTAGTTAAATTATGGCTTTCTGCATTTCTTGTTTTGAAAGCAGCACAAGAGTGGCAGTAGCACTACAAGAGCGGACAGTAAGCGACATGTCAACGCCGTCAACGCAACGGCCAGAGACGACATGTCGACCTTGTCGGTGGCAAACATGGCGACGACTTTGTAGTGTTGGCAAAATTCAATTGACGACATCATTGATCGTATGTATCCCAAAATCGGGAATAATCTTTTTTTCGGCGGTTGATAGAGTAGTAATATTGAGAGGAGGTATTCATAGGTAGGATTTTCGTAAAGATGAGTAGAGATTTGCGGGCGGATTTTTATTTTAATAGATGTGAATAATTTCGGCCGCCTATGCGGCGACTCGACTGTCTAGACGCCATCCCAGTTCAAAGGCAAATTTTACTTCCAATTTGCCAAAATCGTGGCGGACAGTGGGCGCCCGCCTAGACCAATTTTTGCAACCCTGGCCATAATTCATATGGACTTTTGCCTATTTTCTTTTGTGGCACCTTATTTAAAAGGTAATTTGCAATCAATATTGCTTCTCCCCACAAATTCTGAGGTAACCCAGAATCTAACAACATTGTTTCATCATTTTCATCAAAAGCGCCATTTTTTTAATAAGATGCACAAAATAAAATTTTGTGTTATCATCTACAAACGTGGTAAAATATTTATTTCCACCACGAGTTTGCACGATTTTTAAATCACACACATCTGTATGAATTAAATCAAGTGGTTTGCTATTTCTTTCAATAGTTCGAAAAACTGATCTTGACATTTTTGCATCCACACAAATCTCACATTTGTGATTAATTTGTATCAATAAGGAGTTTCGATATGCTATTTAAATCCATCAATATCCTTAATAAATTAACATTGACATGTCCCAAACAACCATCTCTCGAATTTTGGTTCAAAACTATTTTTGAGTCAACCACTAAGAAGTTTAAGGAACCGTAAATTCTTCATTTCGACACCCTCTATTTTATACTTCTTGTTTAGAATGCTCCACAATTCTCTTGCGGGCGATACTCCAATACACACATCGTATGATGCGTCAGCAGTATTATTTATCAAATAAATTCATGATTTCTTGAATCATCGATTGAAACTATTAATCTTCTTGACTTAATTCTTGTCAAGGAAGAATACGTATCAAATCTAGTAATTCTTTCGGATTAAATTTAAAATGCAATTTGTCTCTTCAAGCATAAATATACCTCATCCTTGAGCTTTAAATTAAACATCAAATCATCATTTGATCCTAATTATCAAGTGATATGATCGGCTCACATCTTTCATATCATTAAAATAATTTAATTCACAAGGTGCCCATAAATTCTATCATAAGGCCTGATGGAGATATTGATGAGAATCAATATTAATATTTGATTAGATATTTATGCTTATATTTAGGAGATTTGTTTTGATTTTATTATATTTAGTATTTATATATTTCTTGTTCTCCAAGTATTTCATATTATAAATAGATAAGTTTTAGATTGTTATGAGGGAGTTGAAATTGATAAATAAAATATGAGAGTTTATCTCGATATCTCTTTTACGGTATTTTTCGTGAATCAACGTGTATGAGTTTTGCCACTTTTCCGGGTATTCATAAAATCAACGGATTTGTGTGTTTTTATGTGTTCTTCGTATATCTTCTTTATTATACGCTTCGCTGCTGCATCAAGGCCTAAATAAATTATTTTCAAATAGCTCAAACCCATGATGATTTGGTCATTTCAATCTACTAGACCAACTAAATGGTCTAATCCTTTAATTCAAGGATCCATTTAAATCTAATCAATTAATTATTTCCAGACCACAAATCTGAAAATTATACATTAGGCTAGGTCTCCAAAAGCAATAACCATTTTTAATTAAATTTGACATATTATGTGTCAACATAAAAATCAAGCACAAAAATGACATCCCCACATTTGATTCATAAATCCACTTAATCAACATAAACACATTATTTTGAATAAAAAATGGTTTCACGCCATTAATCAGTTCTACGCCAAAAAAATAATTATTAACACAAAAGAGGAACAAATATAATTATGAGTCTCTGTAAATCATCATCTCAATCGTATTAGTCGTCTCGAAGATAAAAAAATATTATTTTAAGATTGTTAGAAAATGAGCACCGTAGATGGCTAAAAAAGAATTTTAAGGAAACGAGAAATTGAGGCTCGTGTAGACACGATTTTCTTAAAACAATATCCGTCCTTCATTCTCGGTGCTAGTGAAAATTTGGATGTCAATTTCTCAGGATACAACAATTAAATAGAAACAATACTAGCACAAGTATTTTTCTTACGACGAACCGAGAAATTTTCCAAATATATATCACCGAAGTGCCAAAAAAACGAGATCAAAACCGAATGCAAAATAGCGTACCAATTACCGAAATATGTTTGTATCTTTTCCAATATTTCATGTTTGTGTTTTCGTATGTTTTGGGACTACAAGACCAAAACATATGCAGATCATTTCACTATTATAAGGTTATTCAATTAAATTTGGCATTTATAATATAGTTTAAAATTTATTTTCTAACAAAATAAAACTCATGAGATGATTTTTACTCAAATATTTATTAATATCTGGTCTCATATGCACTATAATACACCGTGTAATTATAATTTTTTTCCCCATAAAGTAACTAGGTTTTTTTTAAAAAGATACACACTTATATCTACGTACTTGTAATATAATAAGACAATCACTTTGTAAGCACATTAAAATTGTGATAAATCAAATCAAATTAATATCCAATCAAAATATAAGAAAATAAGTATAATCAATCAATTAAATCAGATTGATATTTCGCAAAGGTAGAAAAGAATGAAATAAGATCAAAATCAAATTAATTTTCAAATTCAGTCAATCAAATTAGCATCAACCAATCAGAACATGTCATGGAGAATTATATTTATTATTTTCACTATAAATAGATGTCTCCTTTCATTTATTTTCAACCACCAACAAAAAGAACAGTTTAGATTCCAGAAGAGAAGCAAAAGGGAAAATAAAGATTGTATTGAAAAATTCTTATTTCAACTAGTAGAAATTATAAATTGGATTGTATTTTCATGTTATCATTTATTCCACGAAATTTATTATTACGCACTTCTATAAAATATTGCACAAATAAGATATGTGCAATACACATCTTGCCTACATGCTTCCGCATTATTCTTTTGCCTAAACAACTCTATTTTACCCTACTATCATGATTGTTTCTTCTTCATGTTTTCATATTTTTCTTCTTCCCACGTTTTTTGTTCTCTTTTAATCACTTTCACGACATGTTCTATGTGAATTTATCCACGATGATTTTTCAGACCCTTCATTCTCTACTTTGTTCTTTGAACGTTTTTTTCATTGCTAAAAATATTTTTTTGTTATAAATCTAGTTTTTTTTCTTCGTATAGTAACATGTTTTTCTTCATAGAATAACACAAAAGTGTTCATATATTAACATTTTTCAGTACCTTATGAACCTATATGCGTTATAACTTATAACACTCTACATGAACAAATATGCATTACTAAATAATTATAGTAATATATATTTGTTCGTGTAGTAACACATGGTTGTTCATATAGTATCAAATGGTTGTGATTATCTGTTAATTTTTTGGATTATCCATATTATGTGTTTTTTTTGTTGAATTTGTATAGAGAGAATTCAATACTTTGTCCTGAATATGGGTGGTAAAATATATCAAAATTTCGGTATACCGAACTTTTCATACCAATTTTTTTTTTTTTTGAAATTATTGAAATTATCGGTATACCGAATTTTTGGGTATGGTATGATATCGTATCGAAATTTTCGATACGATAACAATATGAAAAATGTGAAGGTCCTTATACCCGGGGGTATATATTAGACGAGTGTTTGATAAGTGTAAGAAAACAACTAACTCAGCCAGATGACTTAGTCAGCTGATTCACTAGGGGCCTAGGACAAGTTAGTCTGTTGATTAGTATTCTGATAGAGTAGTGTGCAAAATTTGTAGTGTGCCCATATCGATTATACTCGTCTACTGCTTAAGAAAAACCTTTAGAAATAATTCCATGGTTGATCAGTTGACTTGATGTCAGCTGATACAGATGAATTGTTAAAACAGATCGAACTCGGTGTCAGATTTTTCTCCATAATATGTTTTCGGACTCAGAACGACGAGCCCGTCAAAAGTCATAGATTTGTTGTGATTAGCGAGTAAATAAGATGGTATCAACTAATTTGATATCAGCTGATACAAAACGTTCTTTAAAACAATGTTATGTAATATGTAAACATGCATGCTAAAGCAGTAAATAAAACAATCATTTATATTGGTTCGGACATCATTGTCCTACATCCACTTTCACAGCCTGGCTGTGATATTAATCCCTTCCAAGGGCTTGTAATATTTAACATGTCAAGAGTAACACGTCTTGCTACTTTATAGTCCCAAAAGAAGACTTTGGATCCTTTGCCACTTCCAAGTGTACTCGATCCTACTAGCACTCTAATAGTGATTTCAGTCAATTTAACTTCTAAGGGTTTAGGATAGAAGGTGGGTTTCGTGTATATGAACTAGATGAGAATTTCCCCTACAATCCCAAGGGATTGAGAAATTCTCTCTAAATTTAGGATGTAGATGATTGACAATACAGGCTTAGATATGATGAGCTCACTCTCACTGTTTCGAAGATGATGCGTGTTGAATCTTCATTGAAGTTCTTCTTGAGTCGGTTGATTGATGAACACTTGAGAATATTTGTTCGACCTTTGCATCCCTTCACTCATGTGTGAGATATGATAATGATCTCATATATATAGTGTAAGATTTGAATGTTACCGTTGGAACACAATCAAATCTTCCACTATTTTAGGAATCACAATCTCCTTAATTGAATCTATTGATTATTACCGCTGGCTAGCAATAATCAATGCATCATTGACTTTCCTTTCTTGTGACTTGTGATGTGTTAGCTTTTAGGTTGTCTATCGTAGTCTTCCTATTAGTCCACGTCAGTTCCGATTAGACTCTTTAATGCTTGATACAAATGACCTTTTGACTCAGCTGAATGACTCAATTGATCTTGGGTTCTGCTCTTGACACTTAGGTTTCTGATCGTTTCCCCAACTGTTATGAACCTTGGTTGTCTAGTAATGCAGACTTGGTTCTCAGCTGTGTTTGGTCCTCAGCTGATAGAGATACTCAGCTGATAGGACCTCAGTTGATCATACTCAGATGATCATTAGTCGAGTTCCCCCTCGACTGATTCTCCTCTTTTGGTCTTGGTCTTCTTCTCTTCTCTTCTCTTCTTGAGCATTGTCCGTTTCTCCACTACATCAGCTGGATTCCCCCTCGGTTGATGTTGACCAAAACCTATATATTACAAGATGTATAATCAAGTTGTCTATACAATACAAATTATCCTATTACAAGTTGATTTGGTTTATCAATACAAAGCATAAGGGTTTATCAATATAAATGATCATACTGCAATATTTCGGTATACTAAAAAAAATTCGGTATTCAGTATGAAACGGTATACCGAAATACCGAAACATAAATAAAATATAATTTATAATATAATACTCCCTCCGTCGCGCTGAAATCTACCCGAGAGCTTTGGGTACGGAGGATAAGAAATATAATAAAATAAGTAAATATATTGGAAGTGATGTGATTGCGAGAGATAAGAATATAATTAAATGTGAGAGGAGTAGTTTGCTTAAAAAAGAATGGGTAGCTTTCTTTGGGACGGAAAAAATAGAAAAGTTTGGTAGCTTTCATTGGGACGGAGGGAGTATTATTTTTTAAATTAAAATAACTTAAAACTTTAAAATATAAATAAAATAACCTTAAACAACTAATTTTGGTATAAAATGATGCTTCAATATTTTCGATATGAATTGGTATATTGGTATGAATTTTTTCATACCAAAATTTTGGTATACCGAAATTAGAGTATATCAAAATTTTCGGTACGATATCTGTATGAACTTTTTCAATATCTAAATTTTTGGTATGATTTGATATGGTTGTTATACCGTACCGACCCACCCCTGACTCTTTTCCAAGTGTTTTATAAGTGTCGAAGTTTGAATTTTATTGTCTTCAATACTTATGTACACACAGTTGCAGTGTTTTTTTCTTTTTGCTATTTTCTTGTTTGCATTGTTTTACTTTTCATGATCGTGAATTTTATATGGCGAAAACAACATTTAATGCCCTACGATATAGATACCCACTATCTTTAGGAGGATCCATAAATTATGAGTTTTTTTACTAAAATGTGCATATATTGCATATTTGCATGTCAACGTGTGCAATATTGTACAACTGATAATTTATGGATCCTACTAAAATGCCCCCGATTCTAAAATATTGGATTCGGAACCGAACCGTGTAAATGTTTTAGCCGCTTTCTATTTGGACAAATACGGTTCTGAAATCGTCGGTGGTTTCATTTTTTTTATTTTTGACTCTTTGTTTTTAGAAAATTAAATATCTGATCTGGTTTGTTGTGAAATATCCATAAATGTGAATGAATTGAAAATATTGAGTTGGATGTACTTGAATTTCCAATGAAGTTAGTGGGTGGGGTTCAAGGTAGCAAGCTTAGCAGTTGGAAATACACACTACAAAATAATGGCCAATTGGCAACGGCAGGCTACCGTTGCCAATTGGCAACGGCATTGATAACGGGAAGGAAAAAGGCGACGGGGGCGGGTGCCGTTGCCTTAAGGCAACGAATAAGGCAACGAGAGTGGGCCCCGTTGCAAAAAGGCGACGGCATATAAAGTCCGTTGCCAAAAGGCGATGGCAGTGGGCCCCGTTGCCATTTGGTAACGGGCCCCCACTCGCTAAAAGGCAACGGCAGTGGGCCCGTTGCCTTTGCCGTCGCCCTAATTCAATTAAACTTATGTCCAGAAGCTCATTCTTCTTCATTCAGCGGCGCACACACACCTCCATTACACAAACCTCCAAACTCAACATCCACGTTCGTTTGCAGATCGGACTCGGTTCTTGGCCATTTGTGTTCTACACTTCGACGGGAGCATTTCTACGGTAATTTTTTTCGTTTTAATCGGTTAAATTTGAAGTTATATGTATATATATAGTTTAGTATATATATGTATATATATGCATATATGTTGTATGTATATATAAAATTGTTAGAATTGTTAATTTTTATGCATGCATGTGGTAATTGTTAGAATTTAATTGTTAGAATTATATTGTGTTAGGCATGTATTTTATATGTATGTATGTTTTAATTAATTAATTAAGTTATATGAATTTATTTGTTAATTAGGGTGTTAGAATTATATATATAATTGTGTTATGTCTATATATGAATTTATTTGTTAATTAGGATGTTAGAATAATTATTAGAATATATTTGGAATTATATTAATTAATTTTAATTAATAGAGTTGGAGGAATGAGACGTTGGTTGTTAATTTGTGTGTTGTAGACGTACGTCGATTGACATGATGAATTATTCAAGTCGTAGTTGGATGTATAGTCCAAGATTAGTGAATGGGATTATGAACCCCGAATTTATTAGTGGAGTAAATGGATTTATTGAAGCTGCCACTAGTAATCCGAATTCGATTTGGGAAGGAAAAATTAGGTGTCCTTGTTCGAAAGCTAGATGTCGAAATCAAACTTATAGAGATCCTAATGAAGTGAAATCTCATTTATATCGAAATGGTTTTACACTGAATTATTATAATTGGATTTATCACGGGGAAGAGAGTTGGGGTCCACGTCCATTTCAAAACACTAATGAATTTGCGTCAACTTCAAACGACGTTGACCCAGCAGGACCTAGTTCGTACCACACTATGGTAGAAGAGTTAATGGGTGGCCCAAACATTGATTTTGGAATAGACGTGGAAGATGAGGCACTTAATGAAGAACCCCCTAACGAGAATGCGACACAGTTTTACGGCATGCTTCGTGCAGCGGACCAAGACTTGTATCCTGGTTGTGAATCTCATTCGCAGTTATCATTCAATTCCAGATTGTTGAACATTAAAACGGAAAACAGATTGTCTGAAAGGGGATACAATCAGGTCATTGAGTTGATTCGTGAGATTTGTCCTCCCGAAAATAAGATTCCCAAGAAATTTAACGACACCAAACATTTGATGAGTAGGATGGGTCTTCCGGTAGAAAGGATTGATTGTTGTGCACAGAATTGCATGTTATTCTGGGGTGCAGACAGCGAACTAGATTTTTGTAAGATTTGTGGTCGATCACGGTATAAGCCGAGTAGGGTTGATGCAGATGGTCGGTTGAAAAAGAAACGCCCGGTTAAGGAGATGTTCTACTTTCCGATAATTCCTCGTTTGCAAAGATTGTACATGTCCAAGGCCACTACGAAGGATATGACATGGCATGCCTCGTGCGCTTCTGATGACTCTGGTGTTATGCGTCACCCGGCAGACTCGTTGGCTTGGAAGCATTTGGACCGTTCGTATCCTGATTTTGCATCTGAAATTAGGAATGTTAGGTTGGGCTTGAGCACAGACGGTTTTGCACCGTTTGGAATGACGGGAAAACAATATTCGTCATGGCCAGTTATACTTACTCCGTACAATCTACCCCCGTGGTTATACATGAAGGATCAATTCATGTTTCTTTCGATTCTCGTGCCCGGGCCTAAAAGTCCGAAGGACAAACTTGATGTGTTTTTGCAACCAGTGATAGCAGATTTGAGATTTTTATGGGAAAATGGTATGCAAACTTACGATGTTGCTAGAAAGCAAAACTTTTTGATGCGAGCTGCACTTATCTGGACCATTAGTGACTTCCCAGCATACTCGATGTTGTCTGGTTGGAGTACAGCCGGAAGGCTTGCTTGTCCATATTGTGGAGAGTACACCGATGCATTCTATTTGAATAAAAGTAGAAAGCAGTCGTGGTTCGACAACCACCGAAAGTTTTTACCACTGAATCACACGTGGCGAACGAATAAAACTGCATTCATGGCCGGAGTAGTAGTCACAGATGATCCACCGCCTATTCGAACGGGTGCAAGTCTCCTATACGAAATTGATCATTTGGGATATAGAAAGGTTATAGAGGAGGGTGATGAGGCCCACAATAAAAAACTTTCTGGAGGGTGGAAGTGGAAAAGCATTTTCTGGGAGTTCCCTATTGGAGTACCTTGTTGATACGACACAATTTAGACGTGATGCATATTGAGAAAAATGTGTTTGATAACGTATTCAACACGGTGATGAATGTGGAGGGGGAAACAAAGGACACGTCTAAATCAAGAGATGAGCTGAATGATTATTGTCGTCGTCCCTCTCTCAAGAAATGTCCACGTACATCAAAGTATCGTAAGGCTTCTTTTTCGTTTGATAAGAAGCAAAAGGATGTTATTTGTAAGTGGATAAGTGAGTTGAAGTTTCCAGATGGATATGTGTCTAACATGTCCCGTTGCATTGACTGGTCGAAATTGAAATTGTATGGGATGAAGAGTCATGATTGTCACGTGTTTATGCAGAGACTACTACCGATTGCTTTTTACAAAATTCTGCCGCTCAATGTGTGGAAAGCAATCACTGAGCTTAGTCTATTTTTTAAGGAGTTGACTTCTACAACCATCACAGTTGACAACATGGCTCGACTGGAAACAGATATCCCAGTGATCTTGTGCAAGTTGGAACGTATCTTTCCACCCAGCTTCTTCAACTCTATGGAACATCTACCTGTGCACCTTGCATATGAAGCAAAAGCGTGTGGTCCAGTTCAATACAGATGGATGTATCCATACGAGAGGTAATTGTCATTCAATTTCTCATACGATTCTTCAAATTATATGAACTTACGATTCTTATAATTTAATCAGGTATCTTCGCACCTTGAAATTAAGCGTGGGTAACAAAGCATGTGTTGAAGCTTCGATTGCCAATGCATATTTAACTAAAGAGGTGTCAATGTTTTGTTCTCACTATTTCGAGGACTATGTTACGACAAGGATACACAATGTACCTCGTAATTACGATGGTCGGGACGAAGTACACGAGTATGTCGATGGCACTTTTTCAATATTTAAGGCGTCTGGTAAACGATTAGGAAAGCTTAAGAAAAGATGGATTTTAGACGAGGAGAAAAAAGTTGTTCATACGTACGTGTTGTTGAATTGTGATGAGGTGCAGCCATATGTTCAGTAAGTCAATCTGACCAAAATGTTTGTCAATCAAATACTTAGTGTTGACATGTCTTATTAATCTTATATCGATCGTACGTAGGTTATTCATGCAACAACTTCAAGTTCGTCAACCAAATCTCTCGGCCGCTGAATCAGATTTAAGGCTACAAGATGGATTTGCGTCGTGGTTTGAAGAAATTGTAAGTTATCTTAAAATAACGATCTGTGTAAAGTGTTAAGTTATAGAAATTCTCACATCGTCGTGGCTTATAAATATATAGGTGAAGATAAATCGCATCGAGAACAGGTTTTTATACGATCTCTCGGCCGGTCCGTCTGGTCAAGTTCTTACGTACGCAGGGTATTACGTGAACGGGTACAAATTCCACACTATGGCTTATGGTGCATCTAGAGCAACATCAAACAGTGGGGTTTGTATCAAGGGAAAAAACTACGATGCGAATGAGGAAGATTTCTATGGGAAACTCGAGGAAGTAGTCGAATTGGACTATCAGGGGTACCACGAGAAGAAAGTGGTTTTGTTCAAGTGTCAGTGGTTTGATCCCTCAAACAATGGGACAAAAGTTCATCCTAACTACAAGCTCGTGGAGCTTAATCAGAGGCGATCTTACGGTCGGTATGATCAATTCGTACTAGCAAGTCAAGCCATACAAGTCTATTATTGTCTAAACCCTGGACCCCGTATTGATTGGATATTTGTCTGCAAAGTCAAACCGAGATACTTGGTGGATGCAAAAGATACTACTGAAGATGAAGTTCCCGCGTGGCAAGAGGATAACTTAGAGACTCAAATGATTGTGCAAGTAGATGATGATCCTGTTATGTTAACTGATGACACCGGTACAATGATGGAAGTGGCAGAATATGAAGAAGAAGAAGAAGATGAAGAAGAAGATGGAGAAGAATACGGAGAAGAAGATGGAGAAGAAGACGGAGAAGACGACAAAGATGAAGCTGAAGATGAAGATGAATGATGAATGATGTTGTTAATTAATTGCTAAACAATGTTATCTAAATATTAATTCCTTATTTATATTCTAGTGTTAATCCTTACAGTGATGTTCATATATAATGTTTTTTAATTGTTACAATGTTAAACGTTAATAATGTTTTAATGTACGTTCATTTTGACAGATGAGTGGTCGTAGACATGGTTCTGGACAGGGCTCTGGTCAGGGTTCTACTGGTCAGGGTTCTACTGGACATGGGCGAGGTAGAGGTAGAAGTACTAGAGGTAGAGGAAAGCCGGTGGATGAGACACCGATTGTGCACACACCACAGGGTTTATATATGCCCGATATGACCCAGCTACAGTTGCCCGGAATGAACCTAGATTCTTATTACACTCAGGTGCCTCATATGGTTCCACAGCAACCATCCCCTCCACAGCAACCATCCCCACCACAGCAACCATCCACTCAGGCCAGCATGTCTTATGATGCACCCGAGAGTCGCATTTTACTGTGGATCTACCTTGATACGTAAGTATATTCCTTATTTAATTTTCATTAGACGTATGTATAATGTGTTTATTAATAATTTTTTTTATTATTATAAAATACGTGTAACAGGTTGATGCCTTCAAATTTGATTTCGAGGACGATCAGGTCGATTATGTATAGGAATATGGAGCTTGGTGCACACTCCTTTGCCAAGGTATCACCCGGCACGATACAGCGGTTGTGGGAGACATTCCAGGTATAAAATCACTTTACATTAACATTTTGTTATTTTTTTATGTTAATTCATTAATTCATTTTTTTTTTGCAGACCGAGGTCAGGTGGGACCCTCGAATCACATCTACTGAAGAGGTGTACAGGCTCTTTCTTCAAAGAGCAACAGGTCGGTACACTGGCATGTTATCAAACGTCAAGAAAGCGTGGGTGAGGGAAAAGAAGAGGCCGAGGTGGGATGTCAATGTTTGGAATGACTTAGTTCGTCACTGGAGCGATCCTGAAACAATTAAGAAGAGCGAGCAGGCTCGTAAGAACCGCTTATCCGAGCCTGAAGGTCCGGGTACTGGCTGTGGTACTCATAAAGGCGGAGCTCGTGGAGCAGCAGAGGTCGCACGGCGCATTGTAAGTATTTGTGGTCAATTATAATTCATTTTAATTAGTTAATTATTTAGTTAATTATATGTATATGTCTTCAATTCAAAATACAGGAGGAGAAGATGGGACGCCCTGCCCACGACTGGGAGATAGCTGAATATTACCACCGTTACGAAAACGACACATACAGCTATGGTTATATGGGTGATATACTTGTAAGTGTGTACATATATATATACATTACATTATATAAAAAATATATATTTAATTTTACTTGAAAATGTATTAACCCACTTTTAAATGTGCACGTATAGGACCAGGTACATGAGGAGTTGACCAATCAATCAGGAGATCCGTCAGATGAACCTACTTCAGAGGATGGTTCCCAGGGCCCAACTATACCCGACATGTCTGATTTGTTCGTGAAGAAGGTCGGTAGGTCTCATGGACGTGTTAGGGGCCTTGGACAAGTAGGCAAGAACAGACGGGTCTCCTCCGGTCCTGGCGAGACGTCACGTGGTACGGCTTATGGACGATTCTCCCAGGAAGACATGGACAATGCTCTTGCCGAAGAACGGAGAATCAATGAGGAGAGAGAGCAGCGCTTACTCCTACAAATGCAGAAGACGGAGGAGTGCATAGTCAAGAAATTTCAGGATCAGTTGGCAGCGATGATGGGTCAGATGACAGGTCAGACGATGGGTGGGATGGGTGTGATGGGTCAGATGGGTGGGGCGCCGAGGCCGTCGTGGGCGTCGCACGACGTTCATGATCGTAGCCAGGTTGATCAGGATGATACTGAGGATGATGGTGGTGATGAGGAGTGATACATTTTTATATTACTTTATTACATTGACGTTGAGGATTAATTTTTATTTTAATGTTGTGTGTGATGTTATATTATTTTAATTAAATGGATATGTGAATTGAAAATTAGAATGAATTTAAATGATGTGATTAGAATAAATTTACATGTATAATCGAAAATAATTATACTCAATGTTGTATGTAATTATAATGTTGTGAATTGAAAATTAGAATGGATTTAAATGATGTGATTAGAATAAATTTACATGTATAATCGAAAATAATTATACTCAATGTTGTATGTAATTATAATGTTGTGAATTGAAAATTAGAATGAATTTAAATGATGTGATTAGAATAAATTTACATGTATAATCGAAAATAATTATACTCAATGTTGTATGTAATTATAATGTTGTGAATTGAAAATTAGAATGAATTTAAATGATGTGATTAGAATAAATTTACATGTATAATCGAAAATAATTATACTCAATGTTGTATGTAATTATAATGTTGTGAATTGAAAATTAGAATGAATTTAAATGTTGTATATTGAAGATTAGAATAAATTTAAATAGTGTAAATTAATTAATGATACCGTAATTAAATTATTTAATTTGAAACACATTATAATTTAGTTAATTCTCATTTAGAAATAAATATGATATGCTTTGACAATTTAATAATTAAGCAACAATTAAACTTAAAATGGATTGAAATAAAGAATTGAAACTAAAATTAAATTGAATATATATTAATTGTGTTCACAACATGACGACTAAAGCTCCTAGCCTAAACGGCACACAGGGGGCGCCCAAAACTCTACAGGACCGAGAGGTCCCGTGCTCGAAACCCAGCTGGAGCGAAAAATCGCGAATATTGGTGATCTAGTGGTGGGGGGTGTGTTGGTTGTCTTAGAGACCTGGGTTCGAAACCCAGGTTCTCATTTTTTTAAAGGTAACAAAAAGGCGACGGCCTTGGCAACGGCAGTGGGCCCATTGCGAAAAGGCGACGACCTCCATGCCCTTGCCAAAAGGCGACGGCCATATACCGTTGCCAAAATGCAACTGTTTTCCCAAAGTCCGTTGCCTATAAAATAGCAATGCCCATATTGGCAACGGCAGCAATGCCCATATTGGCAACGGCGGAGTGCCGTTGCATTCCCCCTCGCCATTTTCACATTTTTTTGGGGTGACAATTGCCTCTTTTTTTCTGATTTTTTTATACACATATTCATACACATAATCCATAATAGACACACATATATATACATACATGATATATCTCTCACTCCTCTATGCAAAACATATAGATAAATGAAGAAGATGAGGATGAAAAAGTAGTTATTTTAAAATTTAATTAAAAATAATAATAGGAATTGTCGGTTCTGATTTTTCGTATGATGGAATTGAAATCGAACCGTTAACGATTATACGTCGATCTCGGTTCAAAACTAAAAATCGTCGGTTCAGAATCAGATAGGCAACTCTATACAATAGTGTATCTCATACAACAATAATATTTGAGTTTATCGACTGCACAATACAATTGATGTTCACTTAATAATATTTAATGAAAAAAATAAATACTAATCAATTAACAAACATTAATAAATCAAATAATGCCATTTAAAAATACATTTATATTGCATAGTGTTGCATACAAATATTTTATGGGCCAAGTTTAGAAAGAAAGTCAAGCGGGCGGACCCAGGATTAATTATTGAGGGGTGCCAATTAAAAAAAGGTTAGAAAATTAAAGAGAATATCAAATTCAAGTAAAAGTTGATACTGTAGAATAAAAAAATAGATATTATATATATGTGTGTGTGTGTGTTTTATGTCTCAATATTCGTTTAAAAAATTGATTAATTTGGAGGATCAAATTCACCGTCCACTCATGAAACTCTTAATTAAAGTTAGAACAAAACTTTGAGTGAATTGACCTTTTAAATTTTCTTTTATTAAATATATATAATAATTATATGATATATTTAAATGAGAGATATCATATATATATATATATATTTCTTACATGAAATTGGATGGTCTTCAATTATAGATTTTAAACTTGCTACTACTAATACATTGTTTTATTTTTTATAAGAAATGATACACATATGGAGTATTAAAAGGGAATTGGTAAAATATTGAGGGGGGGGCCAAGGCCACCCCACACTTAGCGTAGGTTCGCCCCTGGGCGCGTAGTATACACCTGATTCACGAATTATAAATTTGTGCACTAGTTGCACTAGTCACGCTACAATTAAAGTTAGTATTATGTTTAATTTACTTGCTATGGTTAATAAGTATTTATAAATTAATATTGTTTAATTATATTATTTTACACATTTCAGTTAAAGATAATGTCGCGTTTTAATCAAAGTTGATGTCACTTTTTACTAGGAGTAGGCATTCGGTTGGTTTGGTTCGATTTTGTGCTTTTTTCAACCGAATCGAAATAATTGGAATTTTAAAAAGTAGATTTAAAACTCAACCGAATTTTGTTAGAACCGAATTGAACCGAACCGAATAAAATTTCAGTTGGTTTGGTTTAAACTGAAATTCTTATATAAAATATTAGTATTTTTCAACAATTAAACATTTTTCAAGAAAATTTTTAGATTAAAAATCAAATTCAAATTATAAATTCAAAAGTTCACAATTCAAACTAACAAGTTCCTCAAAGTTTAAAATTACAAACCATAAAAATATCACACAAAAAATTAATGGTTTTATTGCATTTTCTACAATAAAATCCATCTTTAAGGGAGACAATTATATTTAATTAGTGGGGGCAAGAAGACGACAAATATCAAATTTAAAAATTGAGATTGAAAATTAATAAAGTAGCATACTTCAAATAGATTTTCTTTTTGTTAATGTATTGTTCCATATAATTTATTAATAAAATAAATATTTTTGTAATTTATATAAAGAAATTTGGTTTGGTTCGATTTATTCGGTTTTGTAAAATATAAACCGAACTGAATCGAAAACCAAAATTAAAAAAAATATTTCAATTTAATAAACGAACCAAATAAACACCTAAATCATCGGTTCAATTCGAAAATTCAATTTTTTCGATTTCGTGTCCACCCCTACGTTTTACCCATGTCTCTAATTGTATAGTAAAATCGGTGGAATTTAAAAGGAAATTAATATAATCTTTCTTATATACTAATTTTGAACTCTTCTATACTTTTTTTTTTGGTCAGTAAAGAGGCTTTTATTGCATGGTTTGGTTATAATCTCTTCTATACTAATTCCGAACTCTTCTTTCTTATGTGGCTTCTTTAAAATCCTTCTTTTCTAAAACTCTTAGTTTCTGTAATTTTAATTTTTTAAAAAATATTTTTCTCTTCCGTTTTTTCTCTCTCATTCTTATTCATTATCTCTCCTCTTAATTTCTTTATCCATTTAAATTTCCTAAATAACTATAATTATATATATATTCAAACATAAACATACATATTACAGAGAACTAAGATTACAGAATGGAAATAGTTATAGCAACTCAATTAAGATCATAGAAAATGAACATATTCCTTCAACATAATCTATCTACAGCAGCTATGTTACTTTGGTTTTCCCAACTTGAGCTCAAGGTTGATCTGGAAATAACATTTGTTTAGCTCTCTGATGTATTGAACATTAGCGTTCATCAAACTAAGTAGTTTCTGGGAAATTTTGAGGGCGGTCCCTTCTTGAGTTATCCAATGATTTTCTACGTCAAACATGTCTTCGATAAGAGAACTAGGCAGCCCCTTCCCTGGGTGAGCCATTCTGAACCAGACCAATCATCACAAACAAAGAAACAATTATATTCAGAGTTCAAATTGTGTAACTAAGAGGATATATTATGACCATAAATGACTCGCTAATAGCATATGAGAGGGTATATTAATCAATCCATACAATTAATTGTTAGTAATAACTGACTTTCTTAATTCGAGTGAAAACCAAAAGCAATAGTTAAAGTGGAACAGAGGGAGTATTTGTTATACTATAAAGTGACAGTTGAGAATCAGTTGTACGGTAAAATTGTTTTACATAAGGTCAACTCATATGTAGACAGTTTACAAAAGTTGAGAAATCAATGTAAACAGTTTTATATTACCTGAACTCAAGATTAACATACTCGTTTCCATCTCGTATGAGCTTCAATCCAGGGGATACCTTAATTTCGACCCAACCATCTGGAGAAGGTGCGTAGTCTACTGTTGAAACCAAGAAATCAGACAAAGCTAACTGAAGTTTGTTTTGGTCTCCATATACTCGCAGAGTTTTGATCTCTTCAGGGATGTCATGGATCAAATGCAAACTCTTATCTCTTAACAAAATCATAACTTGACTAACAACTGCATCCACAAGATTGCCCAAAACAAACTCTTCCATTTTCAATTCTGTGTTGCTGCAAGACCAACAAAAATATCATATACAAAAATATTTCTTGAAAGTGGAAATGAATTTTTTTGAAAAGTTTTATAGTGGATTTCAAATAAATAATCTTTCAATCAAACCAAGGCTTTCGGGAAATCAGTTTTAGCAAGTTGCCTAAGTGCCATAAATAAATACTAGTATTTCAATAAACTACGCGGCTAATATGCATATTTGGTTCTATAAAATGGAAGGCTTGGTTTTGAAGACAAGGAGGTTAGGGAAAATAATGATAACTTATGAGACTAAAAAATTATCTTCCCTAAAAAATTTAAATGTAACCCTTTCACATAAAATACAACAAGACGAAAACTATGTGTGTATAGAACAAAATGACGAGAAAGACTTACTCCTCTTCTAAGTTTCCAAAATGGCCATCGTCAATAATAGATAATATTTGTCTTTCACAAGCATCACTAGTCTCAAGAAATCTTTTTTGATCATCTGAAAGGACTGAGCTTAGCAAAAGTTGATGATTGAATCGAATTCCACTCAAAGGATTCTTCATCTCGTGCATAATACAAGTCAACTCTTTCGAAAGATTTTCTGTTTCCTCCTTTTTATCAACTATCGACTCATTTTCATTAATCCCAACTGTTTGTAAGAAGCATAAACACCCGATTACGTTCCCTTTCTCATCTACTCTCTTACTTGCTGTCAAATTTACCTCAACAAACTCTCCTTTTCGATTGAAAAAACCAAACGCAAGGTTTTCAGTATCATTGCCACATATAGCACGATACAAATGAATCATAAACTTGGCGAGTACATCGGGGCCTTTTAGTTGGCATAAACTTCCAAATATTTCTCCAGGCAGCATTTTCCCGATTATCTCGTGTCTCATCCAACCTGTCAGATTTTCCATGACTGTGTTCCATTCAGAACATCGCACATTCTCATCAGAAGCAAATATGGGTGGAATCATAGAGTTATAATCCCTTTCCAATCGAATGAATCTATTCATTACTATTTTCTCAGCAGTGATATCTTGACCCACAAAGCGTACGCCTACAACGTCATTTTTATAGTCTCTACTGGTGCATGCATTAGCACGAATGTGTACAACCGAGTCTGGTGCGTTTATCCCAAATTTCAACAGCTTTATTTCCACATTTTTATCCTCCTTACCTACGAGAACAAAAAGAAGTCATATAACTGATAGATTTGTGAATTATACCATCAAGAGATAATTGCATGACTTCTCTTCCGCGGTTATGCATGTCATTTTAAGTGTTAAATAACAAATGACAATAATTTGTAGCAGATTGCAAGATGTCGTAGATTACATTATCATTATTTTAGAAGAAAATGACTAAATTATAGAAACAACATGAAAGTAGATAAATATTACTACCTTGAAGAGCTGTGGCAAGAAGGAGTTCAACAACTTCTCGTGAATCTTCATGAACACAACTAATTAACGACTTCCCAAGAGCTTCAGCCATTTCTAATCCCGTTAATTCACATATTTTAGTATTCCACCCATTTATCAAACCTTGTGAATCAACCCCAAAAATTGGAGCAGCGGCTGTATCGATCAATCGCACCATTTTAACTGCCATTGAAGTAAGTTGTTCATCAAGTTGTGCATCATCACACGCACTTGTTTGAGAAAGTACACCAGCTTTAGAACTAGAACCACTCTCTTCAATCATTTGCAGAGAATCTCTCATAATAAGTTGTAGAGAGTGAATAGCATTAATATCCATAGCCTCCCATGGTTGACTTCGACTTTTAACTAGTTCAAGAAACGTATTAAACGATGTCCTGGGATTCATTTGACCGTCATCTGGGTGATGTTTAGCACCTCCCCATCTGCATTCGTTACCTGTTTGAGATCTAAACCAAAAGAGAAAGTTGGACGATGATGCGATTCTTGCAGTAGTCATACCACAAACTGCAGCATCACCACCGAGCTGGAGAGCTGGATAGCCCGCATTAGCAAGAGAATCTGTATGTAACCCCATGGAGTCTCCAAGGATTGTTAGCAGCCATTCTACGATATTTTGTAATTGCTCATGAGTTGGAGTGACACCAAGAAGCCAACACTTTCCACCGTAATACAAGGCAGCTCCGTCACAGCTCACAAGATCCATGATATTAGGGGAGTGGGTCACTATTCCAAGAGGAGCATCACGGAGAAACATGTCAGTCAACAAGGCTTGCACATGGAACATCTTTTTCTCTCTCAACTGTGATTCTTTTTGAAGCTCCATTTGAAGCTGCAAACTAAATGCCTCCATCAAGAACTCACATGCGTGCCTTAGAGGGAAAGGAACGTAATGAGGAGACGTATGGTGGCACACAACCAACCCCCATAGCTCGTCATTAACAAGAATTGCCATCACCAACGAGGCAATCGAGCCCATGTTTCTCATGTATTGACTATGACATCCATGAGGAGAACGAAGCGTAGACTGCCCCAAATAGATAGGCTTTTCCAATTCTTCAGTTTGGATTATCCTAACGGGTTGAGCTCTACAGTCATATATCATCCTAACACGGTTTAGCTTGAACAAGAAACGAGCTGCGTGTGGGATATCTGTGGCAGGATAATGCACCCCAAGGTAAGGCTCTAAATCAGTGCGTGTAATTTCAGAGATAACCTCACCGTGATTATCATCATGGAATTTATACACCATGACCCTATCAAACCCAGTAAGCTTTTGAACATCCTCAACTATAGTATCACAAAGAACGCCTATATCACCCCTAATAGGAAGAGATTGCAGCCTAGATATCCCCCTCACCGCAAGTGTCTGTGACTGCAACGCGTCAGCGTGTAGAGCAGGAGGATCACTAGAACGAATAGGCTCTAAATCAATCACAACACCCACATCAATTTTATGTAGTATAGCATAAAACGGCCTGTGATTAGTACTAGAAAGAACACAAATTGGATTCATTAACGACATTTCGCTCAATCGAAATGCTCTCACAAATGAATCCACAGAAGAAGGGGTAAAAAGTGTTCTGGCATCAATTCCAATCAAACCATTTCTCAAGCCCAACATATCCAAATCCAAGCAATTCTCACTAAACCCAATGATTTTAAAACTAGATTCCTCAACTATGAGCACACAGCCGAATGATTGAACAAACCCACCCCTCTGGATTTTTTCCATATAAGCAACAATTCGTTCGTCACTACTCTTCATTTCCGATGCAGAAAAAACTTCCTTAGAGTAGTCGAATAACTTGCCGGACGTTCCAGCTGATTCGTCGTATTCGTCAATCAATCTTGCGTCGGCGTGGTACTGAGCAATTGTTTGTTCGTCGGCCGGGATGTTAGTGGATGCCATGGCAGCGCAACTCTATGTGAGTAGATTTTGTTGTTTACTAATTTTAGGATTTCAAACAAAGAAATCTAATCGAGTAGTATGATGAAGAAGAAAGAAAGGTGGTGATAGTGATAAATTGAATACCAGTTTCTTCAGGTGCCCATATATGATGTATATACCACTCTGATGTTGTTAATTAAGCTTTATCCATATGTTTAAATTACTAACTTATTTCTCTTTGAAATTATTTCAATTTTGAATGTAATTTACTAAAGCGCTCAAAGTTAAACAAATTGAAGATAAGTGTGTAATTAAACAAAAGTTATAAGTGTGTAAAAATAATTTTGAATGTCAATAATGATTCACAACCTTTTGTTTTTTGTGGTGGCTAAAAACAATTTTCACAATTTAAATGTCTCGTGCTAAATCTTCACACAGTTAGTTAATTAAGTGGTCTCGTGCAATGTCATACCACAATTTTCAACGGATGGATCTTATTCTTTATCACAAGTGAAATAATTATCTTCTTAATTTGTATATAATCTCAAGAAGAAAGTGAGAAAAAGTGAGAAGGTTTGTGAAGGCTAAAAACAATCTTCACAATTAAATTAAGTTAAGTGATCTTGTGGCGGTGCACAATCTTCACAAAAATGTTACTATAACACAATTTCCAACGGAGTGCGACTCTCATGCAATTTTGTATAACACAATTTCCGGCTCGGGTGCACCTGCTATAGTTATCTCCTTAAAAGAAACAACATTAGTTTTTGTTTTGGACAACCTCCGAAAGTGAGAAGGTTTCCAGCATGGCGACAACCTCGGAAATGAGAAAGTTTCAGTGCATGGGCGGTAAACCTGATGGACACCCCAAAATGAAATTGGTCTCGTGCATTGTCATAACACAATTTTCAACGGTGAAACAATTATCTTTTTCTATCACAGGTGGGTGTACACTGATTTTACGCTTAAACAAAATCAAAATAAATGTATAATTAAATCTAAAATAAAATTTATAATTATAATATTGTGTCAACATTAATTCTTATAACATCATATTTATGTTTATATTTAGTGGACTCAACTAAACATTTACACGTGAACTAAAATCACTTAAGAAGTTTTTGTTTTGAAGAGGATTCATACAACTCAGAGAGTGAGAAGGTTTCCAATTTACTCCCATAGTTATCTTCTTAAAAGAAAAAACATAGCTTTTGTTTTGGACAACCTCGGAAAGTGAGAAGGTTTCCAGTGCATGGCGACAACCTCGGAAATGAGAAAGTTTCAATGCATGGGCGGTGAACCTGATGGACATTCGTCTCCAAAATGAATAGTCTCCAAAATGAAATTGGTCTCGTGCATTGTCATAACACAATTTCCAACGGTGAAGCAATTATCTTTTTCTATCACGGGGTGGGTGTACACTAATTTTACGCTTAACAGATATTATCATTGCATATTATTTAATATATATATATACATATAATTTAAAAAATTTATATTTTAATATTTATTTTTAAAAAATATATTTATTTTAGTCAAATTAATTTTATCATTGAATTTTATTAAAATATATAATGAATAATATTAATTTTATCATTGAATTTTATTAAAATTAATTTAATATATGCCTGCATCATATTTTATTTTAAAAATTAAAAATTGTGAAATAATTTATTACCTAATTTCACCAGTTTGAAAAAAAAAAAATCGAAAAACAAGTTTGAAAAAATTTGAACCTGTGACCTCAAGCTTAAAAAGGATATTTATAACCACTAGAACATTCATTACTTAATTATTTATATTTATATTTATAAATAGATATATTTATCTTCAATTATTTATTTGTATTCATTTCCTATTTATAACTATTCAGATCATCTATGGTGAAGATTAATTGTAAAGAATTCTCTAAAATTATCATTTGATATTAAGAATATTTCACAAACTTATTTTCCTTATTTCTTTTCTATTCTACATATTTTTAAGGAGTAGATTTATGCTTAGTTCAAATTTATCAAAGGAGTAGATTTATGCTTAGAAAATCTCTTTTATAATAGGACATATAGAAACATGAAGTACATTTTGGAGAAGGGCGAAGGTGGATTTTGGGGAATGCTTATAAGGCTAAATGAATTTCGTGTTATAAAAACGTTGTCTTTGTTAGTCATGATGGATTGATTAACAACCGGATCAATTTTTATAGAAAATAATAACTAAGTGACCAATTTTGATAGTGTCAGATGATCGATCAAATCTGAAAAGAGGTAAACTTCGATTACCAAAAGTGATATTTTATCCACACACCCGGTTCGAGGCCTTGCGGTAAACTTCGATTACCAAAAGTGATATTTTATCCACACACCCGGGTTCGAGTCCCAGCAAGGCCGAAATTAAATTGGCCTTCTAGATGTTCATTCTCTTTATTCAAAAAATTCAGAGTGGTGATTGTGTCTTTCAGATCCAATTTCTGATATGTCTAGATGTTAAGACATCGCATAATGGTCATATCCAGAACATGCATTGCATTGAACTGGTTTTCTAAATTTAGGGTCATACCTTGGTTTACCTTCACTCTACCTTCACTCTTTGATGGTCTTGGTGTGAATTGATTTTTCCTCCTTTCTGGTTGTGGTGTTGATGTGTTGATTTTGATTTTAGGTTGAATGTTTCCTTTAGATTTGTTTATAGATTTCTTAAGAAATTTATTAAAGTGTTTGCCTCTTCAATAGCACAAATTTTAGCATTAAATATTTTAGGAACGGACCTTAATATCTTATGAACTACTCTAACATTAGAAATAGGGTCACCAAGAGAATGTGATTCATTGATTATCTCACTTAACCTTTCATTATAGAATGAAATAGTTTCATCTTCCTTCATTCGGAGATTCTCAAACTTTGTCCCCAACATTCGAAGTTTTATCCTTCGAACACTGTCTGAACCTTCACAATGCTCTTGCAACATGTCTCATGCATCTTTAGAAGTATAACAGTTAGATATAATTTTAAACATTGAAACATCAACAGAGGTAAAAATATAATTTAAAGCTTTAGAATTGAATCATGTTGTTGTTATCTCATCAGTCGTCCAATCAACTTCTTTCTTGAGTTGAACTTCACCATCTGCGTCTGCTGGTCTCTTTGAAGCATCCCAACCTGTAAGTACAGTCCTCCAAGCACGTTCATCAATTGAATTAATGTACATTTGCATCTTAGACTTCCAATAAGCATAATTTGAACCATCTAAACGGGTGGCCTAAGTGCAATGGATATGTGATGTGTTTCCATTACTAACATATACTAAAACACACTTAAACAAGGATCTAGACCTAGTGTCGTCAGGTGTTGGCTCTGATACCAACTGAAAGTGTGCGTATGGTATCTAGTGTTTAAGTAAAGACAGAAATGTTGCACACAATGTTGAGACAAATAGTGCAACACTGACTCTAACAAAATATAAAGAAGTAAACACACAGTGGAAGACTAAAACAATAAAAACAGTAAGAACACAATGGAATACTTTTTAACATATATTTTATTAATAACAAAACCTATGTTATGCCTTATGGAGAAAAAGACTTAGCTTGTAAGTACAAAATTGTCGTGTAAATGTCTCAGCAATTACTTCACCATTCCACAAATCGAAACTACAATCAAGGCAGGTGCCTGAATCTGTAAATAGACTTAAGTGTTTGATCATTGTCTAAAGAACTAATCTGATCTATGATTCACTCTCAATCGATACAAGACTAGAACTAAGTACACTAGAAGGTGTTGTAACTCTCGGTGTACGTTAAATGATACAACTACTGACCATAACTCCTAATAGGGTTGAACTCTCAAAAAGGTGTTACTCGAATAGTGCATGCTTGAAAGTGAAAGCCTCTAGCGGTATTTGTAGAGAGAAATCTAAATTCTAGAGTCTTCCATGTAACATCCTACTTTTTAGGATCTTGACTCTCATGATCTCTCTAGATCATTTTTCAAGGTTCCAGGTCGTTCTAAACTGCTTTCAGGCTCTTTTTGCACTTTTAGCACGTTCTCCTAAGTTCTGGAATTGTATTGGAAACATAGGTCTCGGGTTTTATGGTTTAAGGAAGGTGACCGGAATACAAAATTTTTCCATAAAAGAGCAAGTGTGCGGAGGCAAATCAATTTCATTAGAGGCCTTTATTCTACGAGTTTCATGGTTGAGTTCCCAAGATGATATTCAGAATATTATATCGGGTTATTTCTCTGAACTCTTCGCCTCTTCAAATCCAGATACAGAAACCATTGTGAGGGCTACGGGTGCTTTGAATTAAGTGGTCATTGCGGATATGAATTCTCTTCTGACTGCTCTGTTTACTAAGGAAGAGATTACCCAAGCCCTTAAAGATGTCAGTCCGCTAAAAGCTCCGGGTCCTGATGGTTATTCGATTGCCTTCTTTCAAACCTCGTGCAGTATTACTGGGGAGTCGGTGACTAATCAAATGCTGCAAATTATTAATAATTGTAACTCTTTAGAAGATTGGAATCAAACGATGATTACTCTGATTCCTAAGATTAAGAATCCAACTTTAGTGGCTCATTTTCGACCTATAAGCTTATGTAATGTCACTTATCGTATCTTGGCCCGGACAATTATGAATAGAATGAAGTTGGTTTTGGATGTTGTTATTGATCAAAGCCAGAGTGCGTTTATTCCTGGGAGACTGATCTCTGATAATATTCTTATTGCTTTTGAGTGTTTGCATTGGATTCAGACGAAAAAAACTAAGCAGGAAGTTGAGGCTCTCAAGTTGGATATGAGTAAGGCATATGATAGGGTGGAATGGTGATTTTTTAGTGTTGTTATGGCTAAGATGGGTTTCACTGAGTCCTGGATTAATCTTATTATGAGGTGTGTGACGTTTGTTCAATACTCGTTTAAGATTAATGGAGAGATTTCAGACAAGGTCACTCCATCTAGGTGTCTTCGGCAATGTGATCCTCTTTCCCCTTATTTGTTTGTTATATGTGCCCAGGCTCTATCATCATTTATTATTAAGGGGATTGCTGATAAAAAATTCTCGGGGATGACAATTGCGAGAGGTGCACCAGTCATCTCTCACCTTTTCTTTGCGAATGATAGCCTTCTTTTTTTCAAAACCACGGATAGGGAGTGCAGAAATATTAAATAAACTCGGTGTCGCTACCCGCTCCAATCGTGAGAAGTGGGAAAGCGAGTGTACATTTTGTCCACGAGAAACGCACAATCCTCTATTTTAACAACGAGACAAACTCCACACTAAGGTAGTCTAGTGTTATGAGAAATAGAGAAAATAAAAGGACAAAAGCCACCAAGCACCAAAATCCAAAACTTTCAAGCTAGTAACCACAAAATACCATCACCGCAGCAGGGACATAAGCAAATTCCACAAAGGGACGGGCTTCACAAAGGGACAATAGACTCCCAAAGGAACAGTAAAAACGCATAATGCGCCCAGAACAACAGAAAGATAAGCGAAAAGTAAAGCAACGAAAGCCAAAAATAAAAACTAAACAATCTAAACTACGAAAGCAGAAATAAACGTACTAAACTAGAAAAATAAAAAAATAAACGGGATCAACGGATCACTCACTCAAATGGCCACCATAGCGTCATTAGGGAGGGAAGACTCGTTGATCCCATTAAAACCGAAACAATAAACTTCTAGATCCAATTGTTTCGAGTGACAGAAAACACTAGTTTATGCACCAGAAAAATGATCGCGTGGTTCCGACAACGCCACGAACTAGCGATAGGTGGACAACGGTAGTAAGCGTGTGGGAAAATCAACGAATGAACAGAACTGAGAGAACAACGGTAGATCTACAAAAATTTTGAATAGGAGAGCGAGTGGAGGAGAAGGGAGAAGCAGACCTTCAACGGTGGGGTGGACGATGGAATTTGGTGGTGTACGGTGAACTTGGTGGACTTGATGCTTATTTTCTAATCTATCAAGAGAGAGTACTTTTTTTAGTTAATTAATACTAATTGTTTTTTTCTAAACAATACGCCGAATTAATTATTCTCATTAACTAGTATTAGGTGTGGTTTCATTCCATTCATTTGTTTCATTTTTTTTTTTGTTTTTACGTGAATTTTAAACTCATTTTGTATGTTTCATTATATATAGTTCACTAAGTGAATTTTTAACACGTATCACCATGATTATTATTGAACTTTCATTATTTTTTTACTTTACACGTGTCAATAATTTAAATAGTAAAATATAAAGTGAAATGCAAAAAATGATACACGTGATTTCATTCCTATTAATTGTACATCAAAACAGTTTTATTAGTGCACCCAACTACCCAAGTGTTCTTCGTTGAAAAATGGAGGTACGATTACTATTTAATAGAAAAAAATTACACATAATTAAATAGTGACGGATAGAATTTCATCTTACATTAATATTGTTGCGATATAGTTTATAGTTTTGTGGCTTAAATTTCTGTAATCTGTATTGTTGGTCTACTTTATAACCTAGGGATTATTTCTTGTGCTCCTTTGAGTAATAAAAGTTTTTTGCTGGGCGAAAAAAATAAAAATCGTCAACACATACAATTAACGAAAAAAAAAAGGATGAACAAAATCAAATCAATCCAATAATTAAATAAAATAGCTAATAAACACAAATTAAATTACTACTGCTAATTAATTATTACAGATATCAAAGAGAAGTAAATGATGAGTGAGGCTGTGAAAACGTTAAGGCCTATGCTCTTTTTATGATATAAAACGGGGCTGAACATTTTTTTAAAGCATATACAGTAGGTGGGTTTTTCTTTTCTTTCTTTCTTTTTTTTTTTATTTTTTTATTTTGGGGGCACAATTGTTATACACAAGGTCAATTGTTATACACAAGGTCACCCGCGGGTGAAGGTTATTATTCCGACAGGATTTTGTCTATGCTACCTTACAAGACACTACGCCACTGCCCCGCAGCCGCAGGGTAGCATAGACAAAACCGACTGTTCGAGACTATTTACATTAGTTTTTTCTAAGCATGTGGTACGGATAAAATTAAATTTATTAGGCCTGACACAATGTTTAATGCATTAATTAAAAAAAAAACTTGTTCTCCAAAAGCTTAGGCATCTTCGCTTTAATTGTATATTTTGGATCCAGAGGGAAAGCTTCTCTCAGATGAGCTTACCGTGAACCACATATATTTTATCAGAGGGAATTTAGGGGTATTTGTTGTTGCTGTTACTTTAAACTTTAGAGATAGTGAGAAAATTACTATTAATAAATAAAATAAACATGGTGCTCTGAGATGTAACAGCTCTAAGTTTTGATCTAGCAAAGCAAAGCTGCCATAATTGATAAATCTCCACAGGGTAAAACCATAACACTATTATTGCTTTAGTATGTACCTGTTGCCACTCACTTTGGTTGGAGAATTCCGCAAAAGTACCATTTAGAATCAAGATCCATCAGCAGCACTATGAAACTATTGCAAGACTTGTGGTGATTGAACACTAAGATGTGGAGATTCTGAAGATTTGGCTGCACCCTCATAATCTGGCGTGCCTGTTTTTGAACTCTGCAATGCATACACAAATAAACCCATACATTATGTGGTGTTGGAATGCAAAATTTTCCAAAAGTGATTAATATTGAGTTATAAGTGGTGTTGGAATGCAAAATTGCTTGTTTGAACACATACATTATGTACTACTAAGGGGGCACTTGGTTCAACATTCTTCAACATTATCACTTCACTTTCACTATACTTCGTAAGTGGTAATGAAACTCAAAATAAGTAAATTATTACTCCGTTTTGATTAACTACCTCCCCTCTTTCTCAATCATTCCATTATTCATCAACCAACAATAATTTTTAATCCCCACTTATTCCAAGATTAGAGCAAAACACTATTCTCATTGTAATTCATTATTTGAACCGTGCACCCCCCTAAGGTCTTCACAAGTCGCAATGTATTTCACCCATTCCCAACACATTATTTTCCAACATTTATGGAATTATAGACAATCAATCAACAATTGGCATTATGCCACTTTTCTCAATATATCTGCTCTATTACCTCTGAAGAAAGTACCTTTAGATTTTGGGCCATATTTTGAATTAAATGCTGCTGTGAATTGACTTGTTGCGCAGGTTCATCTTGTTGCTTCTGGGATGGATTCTGATAGCCTTGATATTGATGGTACTGCTGCTGATATGCCATTTGGTACGCTTGGTAATTAGCAAGATCCTGAGATTGCTGATACTGTGTCTGCCCTTGCATCTGCTGGCTTTGTTGGTGTGACTGGTCAAACGAGCTTGTCTGCTGATAAGTCGATGATTGTTGGTGATGGTAGTGTTGCTGGTACTGTTGATACGGTTGTTGATTCATATACTGCTGCTGCGTTTCAAAGTAGGTATTCTGCATATGCAGCTGCTGCTGCTGATACTGCTGTTGCAATAGTTGCTGCTGTTGATGGTAATGATACTGTAACATCTGGTTCATCGCCTGTGCTTCCCATGGATGCTGCTCATCACTCACTGGAGCAATCGGTTGGGAGGAAACGGGTGGTTGCCCTGCAGACTTACTGTTCAAAGGTGTCATTTTGTCTGAATTCTGCTGATCTATATCAATTGCGTCCACATCAGCTCGAGGATATGTAGGTACTCTTTTTGGTGTATTATGTGGAGACTCAACAGAGTGGATATCCTGGGATTTCTTTTCATGAGAATTTAAGGAATCATTATTGAACTCTGGCTGAACAGCTTTAATTGTTTCTGCTGATTTTCCAACCTCATAACCATTATCTTTGGACTGTAGCTGTTCTTGTTTAGGTTGGCATGAGATTTCACAATCCATTTCATTACCATGAGATTCATCAATTACAACTTTGGTCGACTTCTGAGGTGATAGCTTTCCTGCAATCTGGTGAGTGTGCACTTCATTATTGACTGGAAATTCAACTAGTTGGCTAAAACTTCTCGATGGCTCACTACGCATATGGATTCCTTTCTTATCACGGGCCAAATCCATCGAGTAATTGCCTTGCGTGGAGTACATAAACGGGGCTTTGATCCTCATTGACTGCGGAAATAACTTAACATGACGGTTCCAAGCCTTCCTTATATCATATGTCGTCCCACAAAAATCCACAAACTGAAACCATTATACAGATAATGAGCATCAATGCAGAATCCCGAGCATAAAAATCATGTCAGATAACGAAATATAGAATTTTTTGGCTGATCAAACTTGGGTAAAAAGCATAAAATCCCCCTGTGATAAAATATGCACACCCTTACATTAAATGCATAAATCTCCCCTGTGTTCAATAAAAGTAAGCATACTCTCCCCACCATCCACTCCCGTTCAAAGAACATTAACGGCATTAAATTAAAGCGTGAACTTACATAATTGCACAACACTCGGACGGAAACACATAGAGATGCAAAACATGTACAAATCATGAAGGAAGACAACAAATCTAGTGTTTTAAGTAATTATTTTGGGGTATTTTGGGTAATTCATGCAGGTTTAAAAAATTTAAAAATACGCTATCTCACTAACTGTAAGTGACACACACATTCAGTTAAAAAATGATAGAAGGGGATTTCATGCATACTTCTATTAATCTGATAGAGTGTAAGATATTGAGAGAAGTAACGGTGATAATAGAGTGAAGACGATTGATAATGGAATAATATGGAATTAATAGATAATCCTCAAAACGAGGCCACAGGTAATAATCTCTGCCACAAGCCAAAGCTGCAACTCTCAATGATCCAAAGATAATCCTAGCTCTAGTGAAAACATTATTTAAATAGGCTCAAACTTAAGTTGTAACTTAAGCTCTAAGTATCAAAGCCCATAGGCTATTTATTCTAAATTTATTAAACAAACACAACTTAAATTAAAAGCCAAAGATAAACATAAATATAGAGGCGTATCACAAACGCTGTGGGGTTTTATGCATTTTATATAACACTGGGGAGGTGCATATTTTATCAAACACATGGTTTTTATGCTTTTTACCCGATCAAACTCAGATATGCCACCCAGATAAATACATCAGACAAGAACTAATACATGTTCCAGGTCCTGATTAGGAATAATCCCACGATATGATCCACCCTACTTATTTACAATGCATGATGACTAATCAACTCGTAGATTTTCACAGGAGAAGAATGAGAATCTGTAAACACGGGGACAGAAAACATGAACTCAAAGAAAGAAGCAAAATGAGGCAGAATTTTTGTAATTTCTTTTGTTTTATTATTATTAATATGACCAGTTGATTCTCATGTTATTATGATGGTACAGTTTAATGATAGAAAATCCAACCTCTAAAAACAAGTGTGATATGTTCTCTCGATCTTTGGCATTCAAACCTTCATAATCATCTAATCCCGGAGAAATGGCATCGCTAATGATCGAATCAATGATATTCACATGGGCTGCTCCTTCATGAGTCATTGCAAATTTTATCAATTCCTGCACGGGTAGGAATTATCAATGATTGACAACAGATATATAAAACCTAGAATCATTAAAAAGAAGATAAAATAGTTTGTCTCTCTGTACAGAAAATATTAATTAAAATAGGCTTGCTTGCAGCTAAAATCACGATCTTTGTGTTAATTGCAATTTAATATAGACATTCCGATAATTGCTATAATCCATGATATAACAATTAATCATGATATAGATAAAACTGAAATTAAACCATGATATAACAATTAATCATGAAAACCACACAGCAATCTTGCCAAAGTTGTGCATTGAACAACATCATATTTTTCTGTTCGATTATTGGAGTGGAAAAGGTGCTTCAAAATGTCACAATGATCTTCTATTGCCCCTATTTGGAGACGAAATAAAAGAAAAAAGTACCTCCAAAAGGACTCTGCAATGGGGCACCTCTCGTATCCCTTTTAGCAGTATATCTATAGCAGCACGTGCACTACCTGCCATCTACCAGCCAGTTAGGTGTAGTTAGAGAAACTATCCTAAGGAATTAAAAAAGCAATATTTTATATGCATAGAAAAACTAATTGGAAAATAGTTTTTTTATTCCTGTAAGTTATCCCTATTTTGGTTTTAGTACTGTAGACTTTCACGAATTGAAAATAGTCTTGCAACTTCCACTTTTCAACATTTTGGTCCAGTAACCGGCTGTAGGAGGTCCAACATCAGGTTGACACTGGCATGGCAAAGTCTGAGCTGTTCACATGGCAGGCTCTGATTTGTTCACATGATGCCTCACCGCTTACAGCCGGTCACCGGACCAGAATGTCAAAAAATTGAATGTTACAGGACTATTTCAATTAATGAAAGTCGACAGGACAAAAATAAAATAAAAAATGATAACTTACAGGACTAAAAAAGTTATTTTCCCAAAATTTAATGTTCAACCATTCAGTTCATAACAACAAAATCACTCAGAATTTTGAACTCAAGTGTCAGAAATCATCACAAACCCCAGAGGGGACTACAATGTTTAAGTCTTCTCCAAATGAGATATTCTGGATGCAAAGTTATGGAGCAGTGAAAACAATGCAAATTGATCAACTCCCCAAAAAAACATAAACTAATATTTACAAGTACAGAAATATACAGGGTTCTAACAAAGCAGAGTTGGATTTGTCAAGTATTATACCAAGAAAGTAAGGTGGGCAAAGTGAGAATACAGGCTAGGAACAAGATGCAGTTTTTGTCTTTCCCTCGACTCTTTAAGTGCTTTCTCATACGTAGCAGAAGCTGCTGCAAAATTTCCCTGAAATTTCAAAGAATCACTTAAAATTTTCCAAAATTAAGATGCTGAAATATATAGAAGCAAGCAAAGCATACCAAACGTCTTTCCAGGTTAGCTTGTATTGCAACGTTTTTAATGAAGCTGGAATCAGTTTTTGTATCACATAGAACCAATGCAGCACAAGCACCATTGACATCTCCCATATGCTCCTTAAACCTTGCATCAAATAAATGAATTCCTGACACATTCTGCACCATGTAACAAAATTAAACGTTAGATTCTCCGAATAATTTGTTTTAGGAAAATGGCTTTCTGGTGTACTCTTTTTAAAATAAAAATATCACACTCAAAATAGAATAAATGAAGGTAGAACGAATCCAGAATTGGTAAGTGTTATATTTTGATTTCACACAACAATATAAATCCTCAGTTACCCAGACAAAACACAATTAAAAAAGAAAGCCAGTAAAAATGCATCGCTGTAAACTGTATTAATAACATAGAACTCAGAAATCAATTAACTTTAACACGAATAAGGCAGAACTGCACCTTTAAAAATATCTGAGTTGCACGGGCAAGGGCCGAAATAGTCAACTCACGTCCTCCTTTAGATTCCAGGAACTCCACATAACGCATCCAGAATTCAGGGTAAGTGGCACAAGGAATCAAGCATCTCTCGTACAGTTTCACTGCCTGTGAATAAATATATTAGTGGTGACATACTATGACAAAAATCCAGATGGAAGCATGATAACTGGCCAAAATAAAAAAGGAAGCACAAAGATCCATACCCAGTCAATATTGTCTTCCTTCTCAATCAAATCGAGATAGAGATGCCAATTATTTAATTGATCATTATCAAGAGGAGTTGCATCAAAATATCGCCTTTGAATTTTTGCCTCAAAGCGTTTCACTTTCTCATCCATCTTGCATGCTTCCTGATAGAATTTTTCACCAATACATCTATATTTACCCAGTGCTTTGGACTTGAAGGATCTATCAGAAGATTCTAGCATATCTTTCACCACGAGGAAGATTTCATCCTTACAAAGAACAGATGCATGCTCTTCAATGCCGTTATTCTTGTCATATTTCATCTCGTCTTCAAGATTGGCAACAAACTGCTTGAAGCTGGAGTTAATAGATCCAAAACATGATTGCAGGGTCAAAATGAATTTGAAAAAGAATCTGAGAAATGGGCATAAAAAGTTGGAGCACAGCATACTTATCATAATAAAAGTGCAGCTTCTTCGTAGGAAACCTCAGCATTTGGATATAACTTTGGGCCAGAAAGCTCCATCCCTCCTGATTGAATTCATATTTCATGTATTTGTCCCATAAGATGTGACAAAGGTAATCTTTTCCAACAAATGATATGGCTCTTCCAAATAATCTGCTCATGAACAAAATAATGAACATTATAAGTAGACAAAGACTCTACGTTTCAATACCAGTATCTCAATCATCTGCAGAAGAGCTTCATTATCTCAAAAGTTAAACTTCAAGTCTTGGTTAAAAACATTAAAAACTTGAAGCAGTATTTCAGTCACGGAGATATAATTACATGACTTAAAAAATTAAGCAAATAAATTCATCGGATTAGTAACTTTATGATGCGTAATTTTAATGACTGATAGTTAATTCATATTGCTAGAAAACTCAAATAACATCTGAGATCGAACACATAACTTCTTCAGCTTTTATATTACTGACATGAATTTCATATGAGATCGAACACATGCAGATATATATTTGAAATATTTTAATATGATTTTAACATGTTCTTTAAGTAATTCCCAGCAAAGAATTCTTAATTCATGCAAGGCTTTGAACATGAATAGAGGAATATGTTCAGGAGACAACATATAACGAACATTGAATGAAGGAAAAAAATGGATTCTTGAAGTTTTCTACCACATACCAGTACACATATATGTCACTTCGTGTTCTCACATAAACCTGGTTATCTAAAAGTTTTTCTTCTAATAAATAGTTGCAGCTCATCAAGCTCCAAAGCCTCCAAGAAGAAGCTCAATTCATCAACCAATGGGGTTGATAAACAAAAAACTTCATACAATAGAGCTCATGTAAAATTCTCAAGGCAAAAAGTTTTTTGTCCAATGAAAATGACTATAGAACGAATAACTTAATTAATAGTACCGGCGAACATCCTCGGGGTCTCCAAAACTGGCAGCAGCAAATGTGAAATAGTCAATCCAAAAACCAACAGAGAACATTGCAACTTCTGCTACTCGTTCATATATATTAACAGCTTCTTGATAGCTGCACAACTTCGCCTTCTTATATGCGTATTTCTCCAAATGCCAATTACACAATGGGAATTTTGACAAAAAGGAGTCATATGCTAAGGAAAGCATATTTATATCATCCTGCAATACAAAAGCATATGTAAATTGAAGCACATTGATGATACTAAGGAGATAATATCCGTACATTCCTGCAATTCAAGATCATATGTTATTGGAGCTCATGGATAAATCACCAACCAATACAAGTGTGTGCATGTATATCCTAACTGCATCATTTATGTCGAAATTTAGCAATATAAATGTTAGCAAACTTTTAGCAACACATATTTGTGAACTTCTTAGTAGCATATTGCAAAATTTTCATTGTGCACCAACCAACAAACTCAGAAGGACCTGAATATTATGGACTTAAATGGCTGGTCAACAGTGAGAACAGATTATAAAGGAAGCGTACAGCTGTTTTTTTATCTTAAAATGGTTTAGCATCTCCTGGTTTTATATTACATTGACCATATGACAAAACCATGATATTTTTCAGAAGAACATTGACAATTTTTTCTAAGAGACATCATACTCTTAATCACAGACTTGTTTGGCTGGAACTCCCAAAACATACTTACACTTCCTTCATTGCAGTTTTAAAGGGATTTAAAATTTAATGATAATGTCTGGAATTTTATAACAAATGAAGAAACAAGCACATTTCGTGAAAATCATTACAGCACAAAATAGTTGTATGCATAAATAAATATATACATACTAGATGAGTCTTTTCAATCTCTGAAATCAATGATCTCCAGGAATTGTAGTCTAGCGAGCCACCTGCTATCATTCGACTAAGCCTCTGCGAAAGACTGGCAGCTACAGAAATTCAGGAGTAGTTATATGTTAGAATCTTCATCACTTGATTGAATGCAACTGAAGATATACGTACAGGTATATTTAACTAGGTTAGTTCCACATTTTAACTTCTTTTTTGAAAGCAATCAATAGCTCAATATTCTAATATTTTGTACTTCTCTAGATGTTTTATATGCTTCCATTCTATCAGCTCAAAAATATAGTAAACTCAACTCCTGTAATACCACAAGAAGTGAACTTGCTAACTTAAACTATTACACAAATCAGTGTTTTTTATAGCATACGAGTTTATCAGAGTAGGAATAAGGAAGGAGGGCCACGCAACAAGTGAAGATCATTATGTCTTATTTTATTTCTTACTTTATTTTAGTTGCAATAAGTGACCCGTGGGTTTTTTCCACGTGGGGATCTTTAGGTTAGGGAGTCATATTTAGATGTTTTGATTGTCCTTTTGTAGAGTATCGTGGGTTCACTTATTGCTATTAAAATAAAGTAATACATAAATAAGACAATGATCTTCAGCTGTTGTGCGGCCCCTTCTTTATTCATACCCGCATAATATCAGTTTTCGTCTATTAACTTATTGAAGCTTTCTGACTAAGCATCCAAACATTTTCTACAATTCCAGAATCTAAACACATTCACCCCATTCGCAAGTCATTTTTAGCATAAAAGCACGAACCTCAAGCTCTACAACTCCATTTAATACTACAAAAATACATTTAGTCAGGCAATTCCACATTTGAACTTCTTTTCAGAAGCAATCAACTACTCAATAGTTCTAAAACATTACTTCCCTTCCTAATACTGTAATAAGGATCAGGATACCTAAAATTCAATCCTTCTCATTATATAGTTATCCCAAATACAAACCAACATTTTCACAGCTACGCCCAATTATACACCACCAAGTGATCAAACGACACAACAAAACCACTCTTTAGCACAATGAATTCCAACTACAAGCATGTACTACCGCATAATCTACAATAAGCACATAACATAAAATCGTGCGACTAACATATATAACAAGGAATCAACTTATCAATTCAAGGGAGTTGAATGATTACATGCATTTGCGGAATTGGAATTCTGCGCCGCCATTGATAGAATTTGCAGTCCTCCACCACCACCCCTCAGACTAGGGTTCAGTATTATGATTTGTTATGCAATATTTACGCATTCACCATTGATTTTTCTTCCATTTCACAACTTCACTTGAACGCAGCTAACATACTAGTGAGATTGTACTGAAATTTCTTCAGAGTTGTAAAACCGTGCAAAATTATTTGTGGTGTAAGCGTAAAAAAGCGAGAATTAGAAATGAACTGAAATCGTCACTATCGAGAATCTTAAAAACCGCTTTCTCTATCATTTGGAAAAAAAAAAAAAAGTAGGCGTTTTTTATTGTCATTATTATTACTATTAGCCATATTACTGAGAAAATCTATTAAAAATTAACCTCTCACATATTTATTTATTTAATTTATTAGCATGGCAAATGTACTAATGTAGAGTTCAATTATATTAAAAAAATATATATACATACGTTGAATTATTAATCCAAATATATTTTTAAAAAAAATTATCTGAAAGGGCAAACAGTAGAAAATTCAATGTGACTATTTAGAGAAATGTAGAGTAAGTTTGTTCTCTTATTAATTTATATAATAAACTTAAAAAAAATACACTCTTAATCTATAATTTTGTGCATAATAAGCAAAAACTTATGTGAGACACTGATCTTATTCTGTGAAACGGATCTTTTCAGACCCATTTTTAAATGTTCAGTTTAATTAGGCCCAAAACAACTGACCCATTCTTTTTTCCGTAGCCCATTTGTCCAGAATTAATCCTATACCCAGATCCATTAGTTTTGAGGCCATATAATCAATTAAGAAATAAATTCTATAGCCCATTTTTTATTAGTTTTCGTGGACATATATAATTTTTTCTGTTTTACTCTATTAAGAAAATGAATATGTTTTAAGAAAAAAATATTATATAAAAAAAAATCAATTAAACAATCTATAAATTTAATGAGCAGTGTTTCTTGTTCAATAAATTCCATAAATTTTAGTTTATTGATTAATGAGATTATCTGTTAGTAAACATAATTATTTTTATTAATTGCATCAAATTTATGAATTTATTGTCATTTTTTACTTAAAAAATATTATTATTTAAAAAGTGATAGAGTTTAATTAAAAAGTGATAATACTTTATTAAAAGTGACTATCACTTTTTACATAAAAAGTCACTTTTTACATTTGAATTAATGAATGAGATTATATGTTACTGGCATAATTACTAATTAGTTTTAAGAGTTAATTGTTATCTTTTTTTTGGGATCACCCTAAGGCTCATAGTTGGCCTTCCTATAGCAGCTAACAACATAGAAATTAAAATGTTGCAACAACACACAAAGTGGGAGAGAAAAAGACAAAGGTACCCCTTCTTCTTTAATGAGGGAATCAATGCACTTTTTGTGTGTTCCCAATGCGTATGTATTCTCCCTATAAGAAAGTCACATCCCCCTCCACCTACTACTTCTTCTTCCTATCTTCTCCCCACCTATTGCTACTTCTTCATATCTCACCTACGTTATATCCCCACCTAATAATTTCATATTTAATCTGAAGAATATAGATGATGAACTCGCGTGAATAATAAACAACGACGGTTAGTTTTTTGAAATCTCGGCGAACAATGTTGCCGGCGAAGGAAGACGGACGATTTTTTTGTTAAAAAATGAAGAACACGTTCGCCCAATTTTTGAATATCATTGCATATACTCCCTCCAACCAGTTCGGTGAAGAGGCATCTAAAAAATTTGAAGAAATTCCGTGTTCGGCGATTGGAATGAATCTTTTTAGGTATTTTGTTATGAATCTTTTTAGGTATATCATTATGAATCTAATCTTAATTGATTTAATGCTTTTGATGAAGATGAATTCCAAATCACTTTTTTTTTTTTAAATCTGAATTGACTTTTTAGAGAATCCCCAATATTAGGTTTGAGAAAAAACAGAGCATTTGTTTTTTAATGGCAGAATTGTGCTTATTGAGATGATTGTATCTTCATGAAGAGAAATTATATTTCGTAAAAATAGAAGAGCCCCATCTAATTGAAGAAAGATGTCCTGAAATTCAGACCATTACAAATAGCACTCCAACCTAATGCAATATGAAAGCAATATATACTGACACTAATAGAACAATGAATATCATCAACAAATTTGCCCAAAGTAGATTGTTGAGAGTAATCTTATCCAACTTCTTTTCAGTTTTAGGTTGAGCAATGATTTTATCTGTGAAATTTAGGTTCTCTTGAGAACCCATTCTGAACCATGGGTCTTGGAAGGACCTGGAATCTTCAATTTCATTAGTTGGAATAGTCCAATGCGAAAATACATGTTTTTCGCACCTATGGTAGAGCCTCCCACGATATGCAGGAGTTGAGGCCATGCTTATAGCCGTTGTGGAGCCACATTTTCTGCATCAGGATGTTGAGTACCTCAAATAAGGAACTTTGGAACTTGAAGAACTATTTTGAGACATTAATTTGCAGTGTTTGAGTTGTTGTTGATAGAAGGTATATATAGAGATTTTCTAACGGTCAAGAGTTGAAAAAAATGCAAATTTTCAATGGTCATTTTTTTCTGGTGTTGCAGTAGTGGGAAAGCCTGGTCACATACTGTTTAGCACAGTTCAAAATGTAAAGGGTACTGTTAAGAAAAATATGTGTACTGTTCAATAGTTGTTGATATATGTTCAAATTGAATTTATGTCTCGTTAAAATGATAATTACCGATGAATATGAAGTATGAAATGGTGGAATGGCATTAAACATAGTTGACACACTAAAAGGTGTGTCTAAAAATTACAAAAAATATGTTAAATAAGTAGCAGTGGACTTGATATGTCTAATTGTCATTGGAATAGTAAAAATAAAACTTCATGGGCTTAGACATGTTTGACAAAATACAAAATGGTTGTAATCTTGGATAGTCAACCGAAGTCTTCATGGGACGACTAAGCTCGCACGCACATTATAGAACCTACAATTTCCATTAATTATGCTGCCGGGTTGGGCATCGATATCTTCCCATATGTTTAAGGCGATATCATATGTACCATATGTACCAATTGGGTCTTTCCTAAACAATATCTTTTTGTTAGCAGGTTTGATTAATAGCAAAGGTTGTAGTATGAATGGATGCGGAAGAACATCAAGAACGTTGAAATCAATATTGAGTCTAGTCCACCTAGCATTGAGCCCATAACCTTGAAAAATCCAAATCTTAAATGTGCATGAAATTCTTCTTGAATGATGGACTGGAAACACAACGAGTGTGTCGTCGTTCAATTCAGATATTTCCCATAATCTTGACAAAGTTTCCACGGAAGGGGGTAGTTTAACAAGACCCCATAACTCGTCTTTAGGGTTATATGTGCGAATCTCCGTACTTAGAGAACCACACATATACACATGAAAATGAATTATTCCCCTCACCCAAACTCCAAACTTTCCAGATGGAACACCAAGTGGAAACGGATTAAGCCTTTTCCACTCATTTGTTTTGTTTGAATATACATCAATTTGTGTGTTAGAGTATGGGGTTTGAAATGTTATCAATCTCAAAAACATGTATGAGTTTGATGAGGAAACGTACTCCATTCCGAAGCAAGCATCTGCGAGTTCGGCTTTTTCTACCCACTCTATGAGAATCGACGGGATGTCTCTACGCTCGAAAGTAATTGGGTTGAATATGAAGAAATTATCAAATCGATCAGCGGAACATACCAGCCCCCTACAGTGTGCAACGACCTCGGTCTCCGCATCGTCTTCAAGTAGCGTCCTTGTGTATGAAGATGGACCTGTTACTTCATACGCTACGTGTGAAGATAAAACTCCTTCGTCAAGTATTAACAACGACCTGTTTTGATTCATCATATGATCAAAGTTAGAGTTGACAAATTTGGTAGATTGTATCATTTCATTCCAAAACACGTTAACCATTTGTAAACGGATAACATTTAGGGGTGATAATCTGGAGGCTATTTCTTGAGTTATATCAATGGGGATGGAATGGTTGGACATTGTTTTGAAACCAAGCTAATGCTTGTAATCATACACTGTGTTTGAAGATTTTATAAAGGGCAACTTCCCTAATATCAAGTACACAGCATTCAATTAAGACAATGACATTTTGGGACTTATACTTGTTGAGCAAAAAAGTCAACTTCAAAAAATATATTCATTATGGCATGAATCAAATGTGGGAGAATAGTTTAGATTCTGAACATGACAATCAATTTTTTTAATTTTTGCAAAAATTCGTCAGTCTATTAATTGATTTCTCTCTTAATTTGTTTTATATGTGGACAAATTTAAAGTTTACTTTAATTCTTAATAATCCGAGTTGCATTTCTTCTTGTAAGGAAAAAAATGAATTTAAATGCATCAACCTACTCCTGACACATCTATTCAATTTTCCATCAATCTATTTTGTATATTCTTTTTTTTTTATGATACCTTACAGCACCAAATTGGGCATTAATTTGATTGCATGTGTAACCAACCTCCTCAAATCACCTCCTCAAATCAAATTAATGTTGTTGAACCCCTAAATATTAAAGAGTGGCAGTCATAAAGCCTATTTCATCATTGCTAGAATGTCATCAACCTGTTGATATCTTCCTTCCCTATAACCAATTTTTTGTATTTTCTTGATTCAAAACAAAAAATTCATCAACTCATTGTTCTCGTCTGTACCCTCTAACCAATTTTCTATTTTTTTTGTTTGTTTATTGAAAAAGGAAGATGACATTGGTCAACGACAATTTAAGAAAAATGTCTAGGCACATTGAGTTTAAATGATATAGATATTTTGAACTACACAACAAAATAGTTGAATTCACACCATATATAATTGAACATGACATGAGATATCTGAACAAAAGGTGAATGTCATCCACAGCCAACCTTACCAACCCAGCAAATGGACATTACTTCCTACAGTCAACTCCAACAAATAGTAGATAAGATTATCAGTCCCAAATGTGCAAAAACAAAAAAGACACATGGAGTGTACATGATCTAGAGGTTGTCTTGTCATGTTTCAAAAGGATAATCTAGGGATGTCTTGTTCAGATACAAAAAGATTAAAACTATTAGATTTTGTTCCGGTCGGATCCATAAATAATTCTGCCATCCTCTTGCGAAAATTACTAGCACATGTTACTGAGTATTCTCCCTTTTTGCTTGACCTGCCAATCATAGTGTTCTCGATATGGTAACAGACAATTACGCCGCAGTCGAGTGTGGCCGGAGTTTGCTATAAGCAAACTTCTGGTTGTGGGTGCCGTAGCGGCTTCTTCAAATAAGCATGATTGGGGTTCAGCCTCTTAAATGCATCACGTAATTTGCGGTCAATGTATTTAACCTTGAAAAGATAATTAGAAGCAAGTCAGGTACAAAATCAGTCATATTGCAGAATTGAGATAACTAGAGAATTAAGGCTCTCTTACCACTACTAATGCATCTTTGAAATGGGGATCACGAGTAGCCCTAGTTCTTGGAGACATAGAGTTTAAAAAATGTCACTCGTCTTTCTTCATGTTCAGTTTAAGAAGCGTCCAGTGATCTGATCCGCCCCCACGTCCAAGTATCGGAAAGAGCACCCAGTCTGCCTGTAAAGCCTCATCAATTCGGTTGTCAATCAAAGTCTTTGTAGTCTTGTCTTATGTGCCCCCATAATCGTTTATTAAAGTCTGAGGAGAAGGAGATAGACAAGTAAGTATTAAGAATGATATATTTCATACACAAACAATTAGTAATTATAATTACCCAACAACACGCAGTGAAAGTGACTGTGAATTTAACCCCGGGTTTATGCTTAAAATGCATAGACTGACATATATCGGCCCAAGAAAAACTGTTTGAAACGAAAAAAAATTAGGAAATCGTGCTAGCTTACCTCAAATGGAAGCCTTCTATCTTCAAGGACATCGATGATATTTAGAACTGAAACCTCCGTCGTAGGCTGTATTCCCTTCCAGACGATGTAACTGTGTTCAGAAATTGGATAGTAAAACATACGGGTTTCAGATCAATTTTCTTGAAAAAATGATACATTATAAAAGAGTGTTCTATATTGAAATGAAATCGGAACATAAAAAGAGAAATATATATTACTGTTCGCCTTTGAACTCCCAGTCATCCAAAAGCTTTTCCTTAATGTGTGTCTTCAAATTCTTAACCGCTGGGATTTTTTCGTTCAAGACAAATGTCTTTTCACTGTTAACCTTTTGATTGTTTTTCAACATTCCTTGATCATTTTCCCCAATTTTGATCAATTCTATTGTGGTGGGCTGTGGTGTGATCTGCTTGCTTCTTCTCTCATCCTTAACAGTTCTCCGTTTCACTGCTCTTGTTATAGTACTTGGATCGGGGCGATTTCCAGCTCTCTTGCCTTTTTCTACTGGAGTGACATCAGATAGGTTGCCCTTACAATCATTTAGAGAAGTGACACCGGAGACAGCCGCTTTGTTTCTCTCCCGGAGACTGGACATTTCTTCCTTCAAAAGAGCATTCTCCTTTAGTAACTCAGCCATCTTGGAGTTCGCGATTAATAGGTTTGCAGCAGCATCTATTTGAGCAATACAATCAGGATTGGAAAATATATGGGTGTGAGTTGGTTCAACATACGCAGTGTGTTGATCCCCCAAATGTTCTTTTTCCAACAATAACTGCTGAATGAACTCATCCTTTTGAACAAGAGTGGTGAACAAGGCAGTATTTATGGTTTCCAGTTCCACCAACCTACTGTATATCGAAGGGCTGTCTTGCTCTGATTGGACATTTACATCTACAAAATCATCATTATCAGCATTGTTGTCTAACTCTGGTAGAAGAGTTCGAGCAATCACACACGAACTCGGAACTACGCCACCAACAATCGTATGACCACCAAAAGCTAGATCTGTAATCACTCGGTTAATTCTTTGAGTGGCCAATTTTTTAGGTAGGCATTCTTGAGTCATTCCCAGACTCCATGAGGGAGTATCAGCATCCAGTCTGTCAACCACCACTTTTGTACAGACATCATCTGAAGTTGGGTGTAAAGTAGTACCGGGACTTTTGCATATCCTATCCAATGTAAAATTCTCATTTTTTTCCATTACTTCTTCGACCTCACAGCCCATCAAATCGCGCGTTTCCCCTTCGTCGACATCATTATTTTCATTCACCGGATAACCTCTTCCAAAAGACTGAAGGGGGATATTGGGCAGGGGTATAGGAATGATAGCTCTACACAAATTTTTTGAACTATTCTCCACGTTTACTATCACTTCTTACCTTTGACAAGCATTATTTTCACCACTTTCATTTACACTACGAGAGTTGTCAAAAACAGGGCTAATGTGTTCATGCTCGTTTCCCATCCCCCCGCTCTGCGTACTTTCATTTGAATTTTGAAGTGCTCTAAATTCAATCAATTCCCTCAGCTTAATCTTTTCATCCGAGGTTGCTCTCAATGTCACCTTTCGGATCTGGAAATTGGAATAACAATCGTACTCACTATGAGATTCAATGTTAGTCACATATGGGAAATATGTAATTTGCATATCAATATGAATGCAATAAATTATATTAACTCTTAAGCTGATTCTAATGAGAATTCGTTTGAAAATGAGCATACAAATAATTCTGAACAGATGAATATAGTTTTTGAACATTTCTATTTGAAGATCAGTTAAGAGTTTGCAATGAACATACCATAATTAGATTTTTTGTTCACTATGGGTCAAAGTATTTAACATTTTGTAATACTTACTTGGGCGTGCTTCGAGATCTTGATCCTGTGAATCTCCTTACTCAACTTGTGCAAGTCCCATTTCAAGCAGCGTGGGATTGCAAATTTGTCCGTTGGACTAACAATGAATGCATGTTCGCATAACCAAAACTGTTTCATACAGAAAACATAAGAATTAGTTGGTAACTCTAAAAAATGTGTAAATGGTACAAAAAATGAATTGATTTGCTATATGTTACAGACACTTACAGGTAACAACACAGCACAGCCGCCGACTTTCATATTCTTGCTACTCTTTAGTTGTGTCGTCAACATTTCCACTATCAGAGTTGACCAGTCATAAGTGCAAACTTCGGACAGAGATTCAAAATAACAACTTAGGTGCAGAGAAACTGAACAATTTTGATTCGTGCATAGGAAAATCGATAACATATAGCAATTAAAAAGGCGGGCAATGTCCTGAATGCTATCTGAATCAGTCCTCGATGAAGCTTCCTTTAGCTTAGATAGTAGAAGTTTTTTGTAGAGGACTAACTGAGTATCAGGAAGCTTCCCAATCTGTTCAGGAAAACACCTTGTAATCCATTGGGGCAGTTTGTAGTCTGGACTCTTCAAGGATATGAGTTTCTTTCTACAGCTTATACCAAGAATAAGTTGGGCATCTCTCCTCTTCAACTTCAGCATCTTTTTCCCTATGAAAAAACAACCTGTTTCTTCATCGAAACACCGGATGATCTGCCTAATATCGTCCTCAACTTTGCTCATCCTTTTTAGTAACCCCTTATCACTATTTCCATACGTGCTCTCGAAAAGTAACCAAAATGGGGTTCTCTTGATCCAATGAATATGAGCATCGTTGAATTTGACGCTATTTATTTCCTTTATTAACGTCCTAAGATTAGAACGATAATAAGTTTCCCCAGGGATAACCTGAACAGAACCTGGAAAACACATATAATCAATTGTAGACCAATGTCATTCAAACCAACATTAATAGTATTTTATTGTTTTTTTGAAAACTAACCGAATATATTTTTGGGTTTTGATAGATTGATCCTCCTTCTATAACTTTGAGTGTCAACACCATCACTACTGTAATCGGATGTATTGTCCTCAAGAGCATCACTTCTGATTTCTTCAGAATCTTGTTTTTTAAAAACAACATGTTCAAAAAACGGTTGATGTGCTTGATGATAAAACGAATTTTACGACACAGTGAGTTAAAAAAGGTAAGTATAAGATGTCATACCTTCAATTTCTGCATACTCACTTTCTGACGATTCGGAAGATGTTGAGTACTCAATATGTCTTCGTTTCTTACGTCTTCCCTTTACTTCTTCTAAGTACTCACTATCTGCGTCAACATTATATGTTAATCATACTTCATTTATGTTTACTCAAAAAGTAAGTATTAAAGATCATTAACTATTTAACTTGAAGTAAGTTTAAACCTGATTTGGATTCACTAGACTATGTAAAGCACTTGGCAGGTCTCTTCCCTAATATGGTAGATCATTATTCAATTTCCAAAATGGTGTTTTGCACACAAAAAATAACTTATCAGAGCTCATTATGACTACGGGTTCTACAATTACCTTTCCTTCTAGCAGTGAAAACTTCGTCTTCCACATTTTCTTTTCTCGTTTCTACGTGTAAAAAGTAAATCAAACAACTTTTAAAAATAACACCAATTGATAAATCATCAAGTAAGATTTTTCATAAAATTTACAAACGGGGAAGCAGTAGGTCGTAAGATTAGCGAAAACAAGTTTCATCTAGCTGGAAATGTACAACAAAATAAAACATTCCTCTTTCCCAATTCATTTTTTCTAAAACCCTATATGCAAGTTTTGGGATGAGCTCTAAAATTACTAAAAATGATGAAAATCATCCATTCATACACTAATGTTTGGGGTCAAAAAAATATTTCCTAAAAATGAAGCCCTAAAAATGGATTCCCTCATAAATTTTTCAAATTGAATCAAATACGACCACTACCTACATAAAACAATTCACACACAATGAGAGGTATGGGTATCAGACAATAAAAGAGTGTTTAGATAATAAACACAGATCATCTTCTCTGCTTCTTTCATAATGAAGCAAAATACGACAAAAAATTCAGGAATAAAAGAGTGTTCAGATAATAAACACAGAACATCTTCTCTGCTTCTTTCAAAATGAAGCAAAATACGATAAAAAATTCAGGAATAAATGGAAATTGGCTAATGGAAACAACAAATAGTGGACGATTGTTGAGAATAAAATGATTTTGATTTAGATACCAAAACCCCTGATTGATGATGTTCAGATTAGTTGAGATAAGCTCAAGTCTAGTTCAGGCAAGTTGTCTCAGTACACTTGAATTTGTAGATTGCTTAAGTGAAAAATCTCAGAAATGTTGTGAGATTTTAGTGTTCAGGATAGTTGTCCAAAGCTGGAATGTTAGGCAGCTTGATAAGTCTTTAGGACAAAGTTGCTGAACCTTCAAGACAGACTGACCAAGTGGACAACTTAGCTGAAGAGATCAAGAGCAGTAAAGCAATGCTCATAAATGCAAATGATCAAGACAGTTGAAGTACAAATGATCAAGAGCATTGAATGTCAAAGCCCAAAAGACACATTCAATGAAGCATTTATTGCCAATCATGCATGAACCAAGCATTAAAGACTTAAAGCATTAAAGAGTGAAGCATTGAATGAATGTTGGAACATTCTAAACTGCTGCAGGAATGTTCAGGGAGCTTGTCCCATCTGACCGTTGGTTGAGTGTAGCTTCTGCCACAAATCAACCTTGGGAAATGTGCATATTTGGAAACTGACACAAGTCATCTCAGCCGCATTTTTCAGAAGTCAACACATTCATTGAAGCAACCATTGAAGAGGCCTTTTACACAGTGGATAAAAGGATGCCAAGCTTCATAGCCGTTTCAATGGTGTTGCAAATAGACAAGTTTGAATTGCTATCCCTCCAACGGTTAGCTGCTCAAATTTGCCTATAAATACAGAAGTGATCAAGGGATTCAAACATCCAACTACAAGCTATCAAACTATCATCAAGCTTTCAAAGGAAACCAAGTTGTTCTCTAGAATCCCAAGTTTCCTGATTCACTTCATCTAGCTAAGCCAATCTTTGTAAAATATCCAAAGCTTAGCATTGAGATATCCTAAGCCTTTACACTGTTCTTATTGTAAAGGATATCTCTACTAGTTGGAACCAAACCTCAAACCCTTATCTCATTTAGTGAAGAGCGAGTTTGTTGTAGAAGTGAGGAGTTAAGGACTGTTAGTGTGAAACACAGTCTTAACTCAGAGAGATTGAGCACTAGGACTCAGGTTATCCTAGGGATCAAAACACTAAGAGAGTGTTGTTGATCAGTGCACCTTGGCACTATAAAACAAGCTAATTCCATTGTGAAGGAATTATCCTGTTCAATCAGGGAAAGTGGATGTAGGAGCTTGAGTCTCTGAACCACTATAAACTTGTGTGCCATCTACTTACTGCATTCTTTATTTCACTTACATTCAAACATATTTTAAAGAAACAAAACTCAGTAAGTAAGAAAATCTGATTTGGACAAAGTCCCTGATAACCTGTATCTTTTCAGAAATTAACTTGGAGTATTTCTTTAGTCAAAGGCCAACCACATTCCGCACTTAGCAACTCTTTTAGATATTTAGCCAACTGATCACTCAATAGTAATCAGTAGGACAAGTATCTATCAAAGTTCACACTCAGGCCAGTTGTGAGACAACTTGCCTGATAAGACCAGTTTGTCAAAAAGAAAAAGAATTTGCATACACAAGTGCATTCCCCCCCCCCCCATACACTTGTGTTATACTCCACCAAGGACCAACAAGTGGTATCAGAGCAGGGGTTCAAAGACCACTGCTGCTGAACATTCAAATTGAATTTCAAAAACTCACATTATTTCTGTGGTCACTGAACTGATCCAAATTTCTGAAAAATCTACTTGTATTTTCCTTTGTCTATCTGTATAAGAATGGCTAACAATGCAGTTCCAGGAGATGCTGCCAACACCACCAACAACATGGGTCCAAACCAAGTCAATCATATTTCTCATCACAAACTGCCAATGTTCTCAATTGAGAATTATGATTTCTGGAAAATCAGGATGAGAGCACATCTTGCCTGCCAGCATGATGAAATGCTCAAAGTCATCACTAGAGGACCATTCACCTTCACCAAGCTCAATCCCAAGGTCACTGATGCTCAAAAAGCAGACCCAAGGGAGCTGTTGCCAAAAGATGAGGATGAGTTAACAGCAGAAGAGAGAAAAAGGCACAATCTGAACTACATTGCCATGAACACCTTGTACCAGACTATTCCAGATGCAGTGATGGGAAGAGTGTATCACTGCACCACAGCAAAGGAGATCTGGGATACCCTAGCACTTATGTGTGAAGGTACTCAAAAGATAAAGGAAAACAAGCTTCAAGTGGCTATCCAAAAGTATGAGCAATTCACTATGGAGCCAAATGAAACTATTGATCATCTTGATGGCAGATTCACTGACATCATGAATGAGATGAATTATTTGGGCAAGTTCTATGCCAAAAGAGAAGTTGCTTTGAAGATTCTGAGAAGTCTCACATCAAAGTGGGATATATATTCTGTCATGATGCAAAATACCAGCAATCTTGACAACATGCCAATGCAGCAAGTATTCTCTGAACTCAAAGCATATGAGTTTGATCTCAACAGAAAGAAGGTGCATGATGAGCCATCATCCTCAGGCAAAGGTGTTGCCTTCAAAGCTACTGAAACAGAGAAGAAAAATACCCAAAGATCTTCTCAATCTGTATCAAAAACAGAAATGAAGGAGGAGCTGGCACTCATGGCTAGAAGATTTGAGAAGCTGAACTCCAGATTTGGTAGATACAAGAAGTTCTACCAAGATAACAGAACCAGAAGGAGATTCAGCTCTCCTGATAACAAATCAGAGGACAAAGTCTCTGATGAGAAGAAAGAAGACAGATATACTGATAAAAAGAAATATATCAAAGGTGAACCATCATCATCAAGGAGGAAGGAGTCCTTAAGCAAGAAAAATGATGATGAAGATGTGTGTTACAACTGCCAGAAAAAGGGTCACTTTCAGTATGATTGTCCTGACCTAAGTGTCAAAGAAAGAAAAGAAAGGCAAAATAAGAGAGACAAGAGGATGAACAACAAGAAGGCCATGGTAGCTGGAGAATCAGCAAGTGAAGAAAGTGTCTACTCTTCTGATGATGGACTGTTCTCCAACAGTGACAGTGATGAGGACTGCCAAATGGCATTTGAAAATGAAGAGGTATGTTCATCTTCCAATATTTCAATTAACACACATGAATCTAGTGAAATCCAACTTGACTTTGAAAAGTTATTAGAAGATTTCACCAGAATGCAAGAAGTATGCAATATGGCACTGAGAGAAAATGAACAGTTGAGGTCTAAAATTAAAATGCCCAATCTTTCTGAATCTGAGGTTGACATTAAATCATCTGAGTTGTATCAGCAGATTGTGAGAGAACATGGAGAAATGTCTCTCAGAATCTCTGAACAACAAAAGCTGATTGATGAACAAACTCTGACTCTAAAGAAAAAGGATTTTGAATTTAGAACTCTTCAAGCTAAATTTAACAATCTCTCAAGTGAATTTGATACTCTGAAATTAAGTGAGGGGAGTTTGAGAATGAAAATGTCTGCCTTGAACAAATCTGCTAAGGCAATAGAGGAAATTCAAGGGTTTCAAAGACCATTTGCTCAAAAGGATGGATTAGGCTATAATCCATTTGAACCCTCACCTGGTCTTAGTATTGCCTCATCTAGCAATTCTAAGATGACTTTTGTAAGATCAGTGGCACAACAAAATGAAATGGAAGTAAATCAACCACTGATCAAGGATAAGGGAAAATGAATTTTTATACCAACTCAAGTGAACAATGTCCCTAAACCCATACCTAAGGAAAAGGTTAAAGACATTATTTACAGAAGAAATGAGGGTCAGAAAGGTAGAACCAATGGAAGGCCAACCTATCTGAATCCTTATCAGAGAAGTTGTCCAAAACTGTTCAGAAAAGGCCAACTCAAAAGAGGCAACCCCAACTGAATGGATTAAGGCCAATCCCCTCTGATAGGTATAAAACATTCAGGAAGCCTGAACCTTTCTTGACAAAAGGAAAAGGCTGTCCAAAATCCTTTCCTCAAAGGTCTTTCCAAGCTGCACCTAAGTCTAGTAACTTCAGGAGAAATGTCCCAAGGAAATTCACCAACCCTCCTGAACCTTACAAGACCAACACTTATACACAGAAGGCACCCAAGGCATTTAAGGGTCAAACTGTGTATGTAGATGTAAATGGAAACCAAGTCAGTCACTTTGAGTCAATCAGAGTAATCAGGCAGATTTGGATTCCAAAAGGTACAGCTAACCCTCTAGGACCCAACACTCAAAGGGTACCTAAATTTTGACTTTGCAGGGCTGCAAGGACCACAAGAAGAAGAAAAGCATCAAAAAGAAAACAACATGGTACTTGGACAGTGAATGTTCAAGACACATGACTGGAAACAAAGAGCTTCTCTCAGAATTCATAGAAAATAATGGTCCTTCAGTAACCTTTGGAGACAGCTCTCAAGGAATCACAAGAGGTTATGGTACATTAAACATTGGTAATGTTAAAATTACTGATGTCTCATATGTCCTAGGCCTAAAATACAATTTGCTGTCTATAAGTCAAATTTTTGATAAAGGATATTGTGTTGAATTTGCACCAAATGAATGTACCATCAAAGACAAGTCAACACAACAGGTACTACTAACAGGGGTGAGAAAGGGAAATGTCTATTTTGCAGATTGGAGCAAAACCCCTGAAGCAGTTTGCCTTGTTGCCAAAAGCACAATTGAGCAAAACTGGCTATGGCACAAGAGAATCATCTGAATTTCAAAACCATCAACAAGATTGCAAGAAACTCTCTAGTCAAAGGGCTACCTAATCAAGTGTTCACCAAAGAACACATATGCCAGCCATGTCAGGAAGGAAAGCAGATCAAAGCTTCATTCAAAGGAAAACCTGTCATCTCAACTGAGAGAGTTCTTCAACTGTTGCGTATGGATTTATTTGGTCCAATTATCCCAGTAAGTTTAAATGGAAGAAAATATGCATTAGTTGTTGTTGATGATTTTTCCAGGTACACTTGGGTAGTATTCTTGTTAAACAAAAAGGAGACCCAAGTCAAGCTACCTGAATTGATGATGAGATTGAGCAATGAAAAAGGCCTAAGCATTGTCAAGATCAGATCTGACAAAGGCACAGAATTCATAAACTCATACATCAATGAGTACTGCAGCAAGAATGGCATCACTCATGAAACTTCAGCAGCAAGAACACCTCAACAAAATGGGGTTGCTGAAAGAAGAAACAGAACCTTGAAAGAGGCAGCAAGAACTTTGATTGCTGAATCCAAATTGCCTAAAAGGTTCTGGGCTGAAGCCATTAGCACTGCATGTCACACTCAAAACAGGTCCTTAATCACCAAAGGACAAGGTAAAACCCCATATCAAATATGGAAAGGTAGATTGCCCACTGTTGCTTATTTTCACATATTTGGTTGTAAGTGTTTCATCCATAATAATGGGAAAGAGCAATTGAAAGCTTTTGATAGCAAAGCTGATGAAGGAATATTTGTTGGATATTCACAAATCAGCAAGGCTTACAGAGTTTACAATTGCAAAACTCTTATTGTGGAAGAAACACCTCATGTTGTGTTTGATGAATTTGTTAAAGAGTTCAGGGATAGAAACCTGAATATTGATGAGATAACACAAAGAACAACCAGATTAAGGCTTCAAAGCAAGGAAACAGTATTTGTAGATGTTGCTCAGCCTGAACTTCATGAAAATCAAAAACTGGACAACCTACCTGATGACAACCAACCAGAAGACAACCAACCTGAAGGAGAAATTGAACTGACTGACCCTATCCCAGTTCAAAACCAGGTAACAACTACCAATGAAGAAGCAGGCAATGCTGAGGTAGTTAATGGATCCAATATTCAAGGGGGAACCAATGAAAATGTCAACTTATCTAACAATGAGGACAACACCCTGAATATGATCCTGAGCTTGATCCTTCAATTAACTTCCCTGAATTTAATGAATCTAGTGATCCAACTTCAGATGAGGACAATCCTCCTGAAAGGATCAGGTCTAGAAGGACTTGGTTGCAAGACCACCCATCTAGCCTGATACTTGGTAATCCAAGTGAAGGGATCAAAACTAGAAGATTTCATGGAGAAAGTGCTCTGTTTTGTTGTTTCCTTTCAGAACAGGAACCAAAAGACATTGAGGAAGCACTACAAGATACCAACTGGATCATAGCCATGCAAGAGGAGCTGAACCAGTTTACCAGAAATGAAGTTTGGGAGCTGGTAGACAGGCCAACTCATCAAGATGTCATTGGAACTAAATGGGTGTTCAAAAATAAGAAGAATGAAAATGACATCATTGTGAGAAACAAAGCAAGACTGGTGGCCAAAGGATATTGTCAATCTGAAGGGATTGATTATGATGAGACTTTTGCTCCAGTGGCCAGACTTGAGGCAATCAGACTCTTCCTAGCATATGCAGCTCACATGAGATTCAAGGTGTATCAAATGGATGTGAAGAGTGCATTTCTCAATGGGGTGCTCAAAGAAGAAGTATATGTTGAACAGCCCCCAGGATTTGAAGAAGGAGACAAGGTGTACAGATTGAAGAAAGCCCTCTATGGCTTAAAGCAAGCTCCAAGAGCTTGGTATGACACCTTATCACAGTTTCTTCTAGATCATGGTTTTATCAAAGGCACTGTTGACAGAACCTTGTTCAGAATCTGTGAAGGAGATGATATTTTGTTAGTCCAAATCTATGTGGATGACATTATATTTGGATCTCCAAATGAGAAGTTGTGTGAGAAGTTCTCTAAACTCATGCAAAGCAAATTTGAGATGTCCATGATGGGATTGATGAATTTCTTCTTAGGACTTCAAGTCACTCAATCAAAGAAAGGAATATTCATCAATCAGGCCAAGTATACAAGGGACATGATCAAGAAATTTGGATGTGCTACAAGCAAACCAGTCAGAATTCCTATGAATACTAACTGGAAAATGGATCCTGATGAAAGTGGAGAGTCAACAAACTCCACTAACTACAGGGGAATCATAGGATCTTTGCTATATCTCACTGCAAGCAGGCCTGATATCACATTTGCAGTTGGAGTATGTGCAAGATTTCAAGCTAATCCAAAGAAGAGCCATCTTGATGCTGCCAAGAGAATTCTAAGATATCTCAAGGGATCTGAGAATCTTGGATTATGGTATCCAGCTGATGACAACATTGAGCTCACTGGATATTCAGATGCAGACTATGGAGGATGTAGAATTGACAGAAAATCCACCTCTGGAACTTGTCAATTCTTGGGCAGCAAACTTATCTCATGGTTCTCCAAGAAGCAAAATACAGTTGCAACTTCAACAACTGAAGCAGAGTATGTAGCAGCTGGAAGTTGCTGTGCTCAGATACTTTGGCTCAGACAACAATTGAGAGATTACAAAGTAATCTCAAATGAAGTGCCAATATTTTGTGACAACAATAGTGCAATTGCTATCTTACAGAATCCAGTGCTCCACACCAGATGCAAGCATGTGGATATAAAGCATCACTTCATAAGGGGTCATGTGGAAAAAAAAGATATCAAGCTTGTCAAAATCCACACTGATAAGCAAAAAGCTGATATCTTGACTAAACCATTGGCTGAAACAAGGTTCTTGGAACTTTCAGCTGAATTAGGCTTACTTGATCCAGGGAAGATGGAGGAATGAAGGAAGGAAGCTCATAAGAAGGGGGAAATTCATTAAAATTGAACTTCAGCAAAGTTGACCAACCTCACTGAAGCAGTCAGTCAAAAAGGGAAACTCAGCAAAGTTGTCCTTATGATGTTCAGCAATGTTGGTCAGGAGCTTTGTCCAAGTGGGACCCAGTCAGCAATTTTGGGACCCACTCAGGCAAGCTAATCAGGCAGTTTTGACCAAGAGAGAAGTCAAAACACATCTCAGGATGTTTGTCCGAATTAATTGGATAATTTTTGCTATTTTTAGCATTAATTAGACATTTAAAAGATTTCTTGGTCTAAGAGTAGGTCATTTTAGGATGGCGTGTACTATGAAGATCTTTGCCCCCAAAATGGCAAATCAGCATTAAATGCAAAATCCTAATTAAGATTTCATGAATACTTGAGCCATCATCAAGACCATTGATTTGCATTCAAAACTCCATCAAACCGCTGAAAGCCCACTACCCCACTATATTCAATTGGCTCTTCAAAATTACCCTCTGTTACATTCTATTAACCAACGGTTAATGAATCCCATTCATATATAAACTCCTCAATTTTTACTTTCCTCCTCACGCACTCATATTTTCTCAAACTCTTAAGTTTTTCAAAATCTCTCAAACCTGCAACTTCTTTCCAAAAACCTATCCATTTCTCATTATCCATGGCACCCAAAATTAAGACGGAAGAACTTGTAGACTTCAATGATCCATCCTTGGACATTGATTTCTCCTATCTCAGCAATCCAAACTCACTGTGGTTTGAAAAACTAGTTGCCTTTGATAGTCCAGACACTGAGGTTCATCAAGTCCTCCAATGGCTAAGGGAGGCTGGGCTAGAAAAGTTCTTAGGCACTAAACCAGATTCCTGCCTGAACTCCTTCATGGCTGAATTCTTTGCCCATCTCAGATGGAAGGGCAAGAAGGGAGATGTGTGCACTAAGCTCACATATGCAGAGGAAGATGAAGAAGAAGAAGAAAGCCAACACACCATCATCTTCACTGCAGAGGATTTGGATGCTAGCTTTGGGCTACCTTCAGAAGGCCTAAATCCAGAAACTTACAAGGAAGGAGAAGATCAGGAGTTCTACCTTCCATGGCTGCTTACACCCAAGAAACTAGTAAGTGCTCAAAACAAGAACACTCTAAAGCCAGTTTTTAGACACTTGTTTGATTGTGTGGTGAAGAGCTTGTTAAGTCATTCTGGGAGTGTTGAACAAATCAGTATGCCTAAGTTAAGAGTAATGGCTGCTGTGGTTGACTCTGCTGAGAAGAGAGTCAAGTTTGATTGGAAAAGCTTCATATTGGACAAGATGATGAATGAGAAATTCAAATTTAAGGAGGTGAAACACCACAAGGTGGTAGTTGATGGTAGACTCCAGTTTTGCACAAGAGCCAGCCTACTCTTGGAAAGATTTGCCCATTACACACACCTACAAGCAAAACCAAAGCCTTTTCCTGCTCAAAAAGTGATGTTCAGAAAGCTGTCTTCTAAGACAGAAAAGAGGAAGCAGGAGGCTGCCTCCAAGAAAGTTGTTGCAATTGTTCCTACAACCAGAACCTCTCCAAGAAAAAGGAAAGCCCAACCACCAAAAGTTCAGCCAAAGGTGAAGAAGATGAAGAAGATTATGAGAGAATCTTCCCCAGAAAGTCAGTCAAGAAGTGGAGGAGCCACTTCTGAGGAAATTGAGAAGGTTGCTGATGAAGGAGTCAACCCCCCTGAAGAAGGTGAAGAACTCAGAGAGGTTGTCCCCTTACAGCCTGAAAGTGTAACAGAATTCAGAGATCCTGACCAGCCAACAAGATCTGAAAGGAGGAAAAGAATAATCAAAACCTCTGAGAAGCAGAGACTGATGGAAGAGGAGAAAAAGAAGAAAGAATTTTTCAAGGAGATTAGGCAAGCTAGTAGGTCTAACTCCAAGTCCAAATCAAAGCCCAACAGCCCTGAAGCCAACTCTCCTGATATTCAATCAGAAAGAATATCCCCATCAAGGCATGAAGAAGAGGAGTGCAAGACTCCTGAAGATGCCCCAATCATTGCCAAGAAAGATTACTCTCCTGAAGGTGCCCCAGATAGAGCAGGTATTGATGTGCTGGCAGACTTGGTCAATCTTGAGGATAGACCTTTTTCCCCACTTGATCCAAGACTTCTCTCTTATACAAAACTTCTTGAAACTGTCCTTCAAGAAGGGGATCAAGTTTCTCTCCCACCCACTCCAGCCATTCCAATTACCTCTTCAGGAACTTTGCTCTCAAAAGCACCTGAATCCCAACTTGTTCTAAGCTCTAACCCTTCTGAACCCAACCTACCTGAAATCCAGTCAAGCCTACCTGAATCCCAATCCAACCCTCCTGAATCTCAAGCCAACTCCTCTGAAGATGAAAGTGGTGAAGATTACACTTATGAGGGGATGCTAAGGCAGATTGCCAAGGCTAATGTGGATGAACTATATCCAGGGTTGAAGGACTATCCTAGGCTGCAACAACAGTTCTATGATCTCAGAGCTCTTGTTGAGATCAAGGATAGAACTATGGTAGAAATAGCTCAAGCTATTCAGGATAAAGGAGCAAGCTGGTGGCAGGTTGAAGAGAACAGGCTCTTGAACTTTGCAAATGTGAAGAAATCCAGTGTGTTGACCACTGAGGCCTTGTTCTGCACCATTGTTCATGAGAAGGTGCTAGCTGAGAGAGAAAGAATTGCACAAGGACTCAGGCACCCTGATAGTCCATCTGATGATGATAATGATGATGATGATGATGATAACACCAATCCCAACCCTCCAGGCCTCAACTCTGCTCAGGTACATTACTTGACTTATCATTCTGAAAAGGACTCTGATCATTCAGAGGAGTTGACCAAAGATGGTAACTCAGTCCAAGATGCATTGGCCAAGGATGGTTCTCTTGAACCTGAGGCACAGCTTGACAATGTTGAGACTTCCATGGGAGAAGCTAGTTTGGCTAAAGCCTCATCAATGTCAGGAAAGTTGGACATTGACCAGCCTTTAGTCATTCAGGATGACTCAGTGGCCTTGGGATGCCCAAGCACTGTGATCTCCCAACAACTGCCCTCTGTGGATCCTGTTGAGGATATGGAGGTGTCAGGATTAGGAAAAGAAGGAATTGAAAAGGCAAATAGTGGTGAAAACTCAGAGGGAGATGATGGTGAGGATTGTGTGATTACAGGTTCCTTGAGTGCACCACAAAAAGAGGGAGATGAAGTAGAAATACTCGGTGCAGCCCAATATAAGAGTCAGGCTATTCTTCAAGTCAAATCTGAACTTGATGAATCCCTTGGTGAAAGGAGGCCTGATTCTCCAGAGAATGTGAGCATATCTACTGAAAATGAAGAAAAGAATTTAGTTGAAAAAGAGAGAGAAGGTGCTGATGTATCAGGCCTTATGGGAGATAAAAAGAATGAGGGTGTTGAGGGAGTTTTTACTAACACTCTTAGTTTTGCAGATTCTGTAGCTGTTACCATTGAACAAATTTTTGCAGATGCCTCCCTTACTGATATACCAGTCAATACTGATATTGACCTTGAAGCAGTTTCAGCCAATGTATCCACATTGAACAATATGTATTTTGAGCAAGCCAACACCACTGAAGCAGGCTTTCAGATAACTAATCAAACTGCAACTATCATTGAAGAACAGTCAGAGAAGTTGGATACTTTGGTAAGGCACATGCAGCAACAATTGATACTCTAGATGGCCAAGGAAAGACTCTAGCCTCTGTGGAGATGAGGCTAACTGGCTCAGAGGAAATAATCTTGCCAACACTGGATGCAAGAATTTGTGGTGTTGAAACTGGACTGCAAACAGTTTCAACAGAGGTAACAAAGGCAAAGGAAGAGATGGTCAAGTTCACAAAATCTGTGCAGAAGGAGCGGCAAGGTCTCAAAGTTCTATACAAGCATAATGTGAGAGCCTTGAGAAGGACAATCAAAGATGCCTTAAGGCAAAGGACTGCTGCACAAAGAAAGAAAGCTGAAGAGTTGAAAGCTGCAATGGTGAAAGAAGCTGCAGAAAAGTTCACTGTTGAACTGATGGCCAAAGTGTCTGATCAAGTTGTGGCCAACCTCACTGATCAACTTCAGGCCAAACTTGATCAATCACTGAAAGCCACTTTAGATGCCATTGTTGCTCAAAAGATGAAACCTGTCCACACATTCTTGAGCATGGCAGATGACAAAATGCAGAACATTCATGATGAGAATTTTTACCTACTGCAGGAGTTGAAGTCCCTCACTCATGCTCACTCACATCTCTCTGTCACTATAAGTGACTTGAAGCCCCAGTGTTTTGATAATGCCAAAAAGGGGGAAAGAGAGAGAGCTAGGGCAAAGGGAACCTTGGTTATTGGTGAATCCAAAGGAAAGGAGAAGGTCCCTGAGATTGAGGAAGAGGTAGTAGAAGACATTGGGAAAGGCAAAGGCCCAATGAACATTGAAGACTTGACTGAGGAAGAGCAGATTCAAATTGCTGTTAAAGAGTCCATGATGTCTGCAATGGAGAGTCAGGCAAGGAAGCAACAAAGGTCTGGTGGTGAATCAGCAGGACTTAAACCCAAAGAGAAGGTTGTTGAAGTAAGGGGGAAGGTGACAAGTTCATCTGAAAGAAAAAGGAAGGAATTGCAAGCCTTCAATGAATTCCCAACCAGCCTGACTTTGCCTTCAGAATTTCAGTCTGAGGAATCTACTCCAGTAAGGCAATCAAAGAGATTGAAGAAAGCAGCCAAGTTGCCTTCCATTGAAGAAGAAGTTGAAGAGGAAGTACAGGACAGAGAGCCTGAAGTGGTTGTGCCCAAGCTTGCTGATGATCCTTCTAAGCTGTTTGAAGAAGGATTTGGAAAGGATCCAGAAACACAGGAGAAGCTAGCTCTTCTAAGAGCTAAAGAAAGAATGGATCAGTTGGTTGAGGCCAACAAGGCAAGAGATGGAAGGAGGGCAAACTTCAAAGCTCCAAGAAGGAGGGCCTCTTACAAAAAACTTAAACCTCAAATGCTGCAAAGATGGGGCACTCAGTACCCTCACCATGATAAGTGGGTTCCAATCTCACTAAATGATGCATGGGAGGAGGCCAAGAGAAGTTTTGTATATGACTTTTATGTCATTGGAAAGTGGCTTGAAGAGAGTGTAGATGAAGTCTTTGTGCAGTTTATGTTTGAGAACCATAGGGACCTCTACCAGAAGCTGTTTGCAGCAGCTGAGATGGCCAGAATTGAATTCAAGGCCCCTGCTCCCATTCTGTACATGCCTCCTAAGTTCAATGGGAACTTAATTGATGAGGGAAAGATACTTGAAGAATTCATCAACATCATGAGGATGGAGAAGCTGAAGCCTGGCCCTAAAGGAACCAACAAAGAGATCTGGGAACTGAAGAAAAGAGTATGGGCTCAGTATGGCATTGCTCCTCAAGATGATGGAACTCTGTGATGGATAAGTTCACTTTTTCCCTATTTACTGTTATGATTTTTATGTTTGTTGTTATTTTGCATCTCTAGACTAGTGAGTCCTTTTTAATTTTCAGCTCTGTAATGCTCTATCACTTATATAAAAGGATCACTATGTTTCTATCAAGAGATAACAACTCATTATCTCAACTAACCTATCATGACATATCCTACTTGATTTATTGTGCTAACAGTCTCTTTCAGGCAAGTTGACCAGTTCACTCTCCCTGAAGGTAAAGTATAGTATAAGTCAAGTTCCCTTTGTAATAGGTTTTGGCATCATCAAAAAGGGGGAAATTGTTGAGAATAAAATGATTTTGATTTAGATACCAAAACCCCTGATTGATGATGTTCAGATTAGTTGAGATAAGCTCAAGTCTAGTTCAGGCAAGTTGTCTCAGTACACTTGAATTTGTAGATTGCTTAAGTGAAAAATCTCAGAAATGTTGTGAGATTTTAGTGTTCAGGATAGTTGTCCAAAGCTGGAATGTTTGGCAGCTTGATAAGTCTTTAGGACAAAGTTGCTGAACCTTCAAGACAGACTGACCAAGTGGACAACTTAGCTGAAGAGATCAAGAGCAGTAAAGCAATGCTCATAAATGCAAATGATCAAGACAGTTGAAGTACAAATGATCAAGAGCATTGAATGTCAAAGCCCAAAAGACACATTCAATGAAGCATTTATTGTCAATCATTCCTGAACCAAGCATTAAAGACTTAGAGCATTAAAGAGTGAAGCATTGAATGAATGTTGAAACATTCTAAACTGCTGCAGGAATGTTCAGGGAGCTTGTCCCATCTGACCGTTGGTTGAGTGTAGCTTCTGCCACAAATCAACCTTGGGAAATGTGCATATTTGGAAACTGACACAAGTCATCTCAGCCGCATTTTTCAGAAGTCAACACATTCATTCAAGCAACCATTGAAGAGGCCTTTTACACAGTGGATAAAAGGATGCCAAGCTTCATAGCCGTTTCAATGGTGCTGCAAATAGACAAGTTTGAATTGTTATCCCTCCAACGGTTAGCTGCTCAAATTTACCTATAAATACAGAAGTGATCAAGGGATTCAAACATCCAACTACAAGCTATCAAACTATCATCAAGCTTTCAAAGGAAACCAAGCTGTTCTCTAGAATCCCAAGTTTCCTGATTCACTTCATCTAGCTAAGCCAATCTTTGCAAAATATCCAAAGCTTAGCATTGAGATATCCTAAGCCTTTACACTGTTCTTATTGTAAAGGATATCTCTACTAGTTGGAACCAAACCTCAAACCCTTATCTCATTTAGTGAAGAGAGAGTTTGTTGTAGAAGTGAGGAGTTAAGGACTGTTAGTGTGAAACACAGTCTTAACTCAGAGAGATTGAGCACTAGGACTCAGGTTATCCTAGGGATCAAAACACTAAGAGAGTGTTGTTGATCAGTGCACCTTGGCACTATAAAACAAGCTAATTCCATTGTGAAGGAATTATCCTGTTCAATCAGGGAAAGTGGATGTAGGAGCTTGAGTCTCTGAACCACTATAAACTTGTGTGCCATCTACTTACTGCATTCTTTATTTCACTTACATTCAAACATATTTTAAAGAAACAAAACTCAGTAAGTAAGAAAATCTGATTTGGACAAAGTCCCTGATAACCTGTATCTTTTCAGAAATTAACTTGGAGTATTTCTTTAGTCAAAGGCCAACCACATTCCGCACTTAGCAACTCTTTTAGATATTTAGCCAACTGATCACTCAATAGTAATCAGTAGGACAAGTATCTATCAAAGTTCACACTCAGGCCAGTTGTGAGACAACTTGCCTGATAAGACCAGTTTGTCAAAAAGAAAAAGAATTTGCATACACAAGTGCATTCCCCCCCCCCCATACACTTGTGTTATACTCCACCAAGGACCAACAACGATAGTTTACCATTTTTCTTCTTTTTTCGAGGATCCCTCGCATTTTCGGCCTGTCTTGTAGGATACTTCTTTAACCTCTTGTTTGGAGCCATTGTTGTGTCTGAAGACAGAGCTAAGACTGTAAGCCCTTGGAGTTGGAAATACATTCATCAAAATCACATGCATAAACCCCAAAAAATGATGTCGGTGGTTGCTATAAAAAAAAACGTTGATACCTTTGGATTTTGAAAATGGCGTTTGGGTGTTTGGGGGAATGCTTGTTGAAGTTGAAATGGGAGTATGACCTTTGATATGTCCAAGATGGTTTGTAAAAGTAGAGATGAATGTCTAATCACCACTTTCTCGAAAAAATGGCTGACACAAAATTGTTTCTACAACAATTGATCGATATCTTCCCTCTAAAAAGTGGCCTTGTAGTTTAATATGCATTTATTGAGATTTGTTTGAGATTTTTGTATTTATTTATTGATGTAAAAATACAGTTGTTGGAAATTTGACATTTAAGTTGTTTATTAGTGTTAAATTCCAATACTACAAAACGTTTCCCCTAGTTAGACATGTCCTTTATTACACTTTTTATGTTATCAGAAATTCAGTTTTATATTTTTCAAAATATATTTATTTTGAACAATGTCTTGCTTTAAAATATTTAGCAACCACTTCCCATACTATTTCTCAATTTTTTTTATTTTCATGTATTGTTAATATTAGTATGGGTATGCAAATTATGGTTCAGACCGACCAAATCGACCGAATCAAACCGACCAAACCCCTAATTTAGTTTCTATAAGTATTTGTCTAGAGGTTAAATTCTCAATTTTATCGTTAATTGTTTCCACACTAGTTAAATGTATAAAAGGGTTAAATTACTGACCTATTTGCCATTTTATGAATGTATAGGATCTCTCAAAATCTAAGCGTACAATTGATCAGATTGTGCATTGCCAATCATAAATCCAATATATTTATTTTGAACAATGTCTTGCTTTAAAATATTTAGTAACCACTTCCCATCCTATTTCTCAATTTTTTTTTTCATGTATTGTTAATATTAGTATGGGTATGAAAATTATGGTTCAGACCGACCAAATCGATTGAATCAAACCGACCAAACCCCTAATTTCGTTTTTACAAGTATTTGTCTAGAAATCAAATCTCAATTTTGTCGTTAATTGTTTCCACACTAGTTAAATGTATAAAAGGATTAAATTACTGACCTATTTGCCATTTTATGAATGTATAGGATCTCTCAAAATCTAAGGGTACAATTGATCAGATTGTGCATTGCCAATCATGTTTTGTTAATATTATTTAAGGTTCCCTAAACCGAACCCTGCACACCCCTACACTGACCTTAGGCACCCTCCTCAAATACTACAAAATTATCAACTTCAAAGTTTTTTCAACCTATTCAATGGCAGGTATTATTTTGAGGTGTGCTTATAAAAAATATAAAGATTAAATTATTTACCTATTATCCAATTTATGAATGTTGATAAAGAAGAAAAATCTACGTGCCTGTACGTGCATGACGCTCTCACCAAAACTGATAGTGTCACTTAATCTGATCAATCTTCCATACGAAAAAATGAAAAACGATATATACACATTTATGAATGTATATAAAGAATCAAAATCTAATGGTACAGTTTGCGAGTTGTGCATTACTTTTCATAAGTCGTTAATATTCCTGAAATTTAAAATAGGATCTCCCAATATATGCATATTTAAAAATACCAAATCCAAGAGTTCACTGAAATTCAATATCTGAACATAAAAGCTGAAAAACTGAACATGATACTTCGAATTTGAACTTGGTTGAAAAATCTTGAATTTTAAAATTTGAATTACTTATTTTGGTTTTTAGAATTGGGAGATCGTATTTGCCCACTGGTACATAAACAAAAAAAGTTTCGTGTACCATAAACAATCAAACAAAAAGTGTGGAAAACAGGAACCAAAATAGGAAAACACCCTCGTTTTACCACATGATGCTCAAAATATGAAAACAACCTCCTACTTATGAATGTATATAAAGAAAACTACTTTAAGGGTACAGTTTGCGATTTGTTCATTGCTACATCATATTATGTTAATATTATTGAAATTTCAAAGTATCTAATTGTTAAATTTTAACTTTTGCAGTATTTTGAGGTGTTGCCATGTCATTACCTCCACGGATGGAGCCTATCTACCAACTATGAACTTGATGGTTTAATACCATTCCACACTTGTGCATTGCTTTTCATTAATTGTTAAATATTACCTCCTTTATCAATTTTTGTTAGTTATTCAGATCCACACCGTTTAATTGAATACCTGAAAATACTAAATAGTACCCAGTTCTAAGTAATTCAATAACTGAACTCTTAGCTGGAAAACTGAACATGACAGTCAAGAATTTGAACTTGGTTGAACAATCTTGAATTTCAAAAGGCATGGATTGTTGCCATGTGATTTTTAAAACTGGAAGATCCTATTTCCACACTGGTACATAAACAAAAAAGGGTCCCTGTACCATAAACCATCCCACAAAAACTGTGGAAAACAGGAAACAAAATAGTAAAACACCCTGATTCTACCACATGATACACAAAATATGAAAACACCCTCCTACTGGTTGTGCAAAATAATATTTTGAACTTTCAACTGCTACACTGTTGTGAAATGTTGCCAGTGTTGTGGAAGATTATGTCCCAACTGGTAATTAACAAAAAAAAGTCACTAAAACAATCAACCTGTTGGTCCTGAAAGGAGTATATAACAAGTGTATGGGGGGGGGGGGAATACACTTGTTTGCAAATTCTTTGAAACTTTGATCAAACCAGAGTTCAGCAAGTTTGTCTTGGACAACTCTACTGAAGATGTATAACCTTTTCTAAGATAACCAAGCTACTAAGTACCACTGAGTACTTAGTTGAATGACTATCTAAGTTGGTTATAAGTGCGGAATGAGTGGTTGGCCCTTTAGTTTAAAACTCCTTTAAGTTCTGAAATCACGTAAGCAATATAGTCCAGTTTTTCAGGGAACTTGTCCAATACAGTTTTGCACAGTTTTTGAATAAATGTTCTTTTGAAGATTAGTTTTGTGTGCAGTGTTGAATTATGAAAGTCCTTGAAAGCAAATCAACTCAAGAGTTTATAGTGGTTCAGAGACTCAAGCTCCTACATCCACTTTCCCTGATTTAACAGGATAATTCCTTCACTCTTGGAATTAACTTGTTTTATAGTGCCAAGGTGCACTTGATCAAGAACACCACTCCTTGGTGAATTGATCCCTAGGATGTCTAGAGTCCTAGTACCCTCTATCAACTCAGAACTGAACTGTTCTTCTCTCAACAGTCAGCTCCTACCACTTCTACTACTACAACCTTCTCACTTTCTCACTTGAAAGGGGTAAGGGTTGAAGTAAGGTTCCAACTAATGAGATGTCCTTTACAATGAAGATCAGTGTATAAGGATAGGATATCTCTCTAAGAATGTCTTTTGAGGACTTTGAAGCTTCAGAATAATTGTTCAGTTGGATGTAGAATGGATGCTTCAAAATGGTCTTCACACTTCTGTATTTATAGACAAATTTGAGGATTTGCCCGTTGGAGAGGCAGTCCCAAATTGCTATAAATGTCTTCCTTGAGTTCTTCAAACTGGAAGACAGTTTCTTGATAGTGACATGTCCTCATTTGGGTAATAAACGGCTTGTAAGACTTTTGTCTTCATTCTGTAGCACTCTTCCTAATGTCTGACTTTAAGATTCACTTGTTAGGACTTGGACATGGCTTCTGAAGGTTGATCCAATGATGGGACAACATTCCTTATCAAATGGACAACTCTGCTTATCACTATCAGCATAGTTGGCTTGCTCTTCTTCAGATGACTTGACTCTTTCCCTTTTGCTTCATGTAGATGTGATCTCAGCATGATTCAATGAAGTCTTTTAGGGTGTAGTTGTCTTTATATCTTCAGCATAGTTGACTTTCAAGCTTCAGAACATTTTGTTCTGGTTTAATTGTGCTGAGACAACTTCTCTGGACAACTCTCCTGATCAGAGTATTTTGAATATACTTGGCCTTTTGAGCTTCAGAACCTTTGTTCTTACTTTAATTGTGCAGAGACAACTTCTCTGGACAACTCTCCTGATCAGAGCATTAGAGTATACTTGGCCTTTAATAGACTTAGTGATTGTTCCAGAATTTGAGCCTTGAGGGGACTTGATCTTGATGGTCTTCAAAGCATATGTTCCCCCTCAAATTGTGCATCTAATCATCTAAGAGCTGCCTAACATTTCAGCTTCTCATCTAGCCTTATGCTATGTGTTCTAACATTTTTAGAACACAATCAATTATGACTAGGCATGTCTCAGGGGGTTTTGGTATTCAATCAAAACATTTATCATTTTATTTCCAACACAACCATCCACCAAAAAATGTGGGAAACAAAAAACAACAGTGTAGAAATTCCCCATGACACACAAAATAGGAAAACAGCATCAATCTTCAATCCAATCAGTGTCGAGCTGCATACTATCTACAACGGAATCTTCATTCCAATCAGAGTGGAGCTGAGTACTATCTACCACTGAATCATCAGATAGTAAACAAGAAAAAGAGTCGTGCCTCCCAACTTTAAAACATCGGGGACATGTGGTTGGTTTCCTCTTACCTTGTTCACCGTACGAGGGCAACCTTTTCTTTTTGGGGCGGCCTGGCGGTCGCTTCAGTTTTGGTGGAAGAATTTTTGTATCATTGACTAAAACCTGACATTCAAATTTTTCAGTTTCAGGTATTGGATGAAGGACATGGTTGTAACACTCTCTGTACTTAGTTGTGAAAAAGCACTGTTCAACATAAGAGCAAACGCTGGGGCTGTTCTTTCGGATTACAGCCACGGCATGAGAGCATGGGAACCCTCTAACTCTCCATTGACAGCATGAACAAGACTTTGTTCTAAGGTCAACGCGAACAGATGGGGTAGATCGAACCTCAAAATCACCACCTGGGCATTCCAGAACTTTCCAAGTACGTCCTTTGTTGGTTAGGTGGTTCCACCACTGTTCTTTAGAAGGACACAACGCACCAGTCCATGTCGCACTTTTTTACCTCCGTTCCAGGTGCCAGCGGCTGATCCCTGAGTTAAAAACGAAATGATCGATAAAACACAGTTTCTTCGGTGAATGCAAAATGCACGCTCTAAAAATTATAAAATAATACCTGCACGAATTGAGTCTATCATATAGGTGATTGGGAGGCTCCTAGAATTCGATATCCATGAATTAAACGATTCTGCAGCATTTGAAGTCATCTCCCCATATCTTGTTATGTGGGGAGAGTATGCAACAGCCCACTTGTCGTATGGAAGAGATTCTAACCACCTTTGAGCAATGAGGCCTCCAGCATTTATAAAAATTGTCATTTTCTCCTCAAAAATACGAACAGTGGGAGCATATGCACAGTCGCGAAAATAATCTCCCATTTTTTATCTGTGTTTATTGCTCCATCCCTTTGAAAATTTCCCTTTCAAATTTGTTAACAAGTGGAATAAACAGAAGAAATGAATAAGTTCTTGAAACACAATTGGGAAGACAGACATTAAACCACAGTGTCTGTCGGATAGGTAAAAAACCTGCTTGGAATGTTTAATGAAATCCCTACATTTCTCTAGAAACCAGATCCAATTTTTTGTATTCTCGGAGGATACTATAGCAAATGCGACAGGGAACAAACCTGAAAAAATATACTACAAGTTCATAATCCAAAAATATATTCATAGTCTACATGTTTAGGTAGATCCAAAACATTATAAACAAATCCAATAAAAATCATTGCAGAATTCTGATTTAATTGTGGTAAAGAGACAACAAGATATAATGTAGCATGTTCTTGACAAGTTCAAGCAAAATTAGTATGCAGCTCTACACTTTCATTTTATGTATCATGGGATCATTTATGACAAGGAAAGAGGAAAAAAAGGTTAAACAAGAAATGCATTGATCTGAAAATACAAGCTGGAAAACTGAACATGATATTCAACAAATTTGAACTTGACAGAAAAATCTTGAACATCAGACTTTGAACTGTTACCAGACCATTACCAGAACTGTGGACGCCTATTTCCCAACTGTAAATTAACAAAAAAAAAGTCCCTATACCATAAACCATCCAACAAAAAATGGGGAAAACAAGAATCAACACTGTTGAATTCCTTATGATACATAAAATATGAAAACACCCTCAATCTACCACACATGATACACCAAAAAGGATAAACACTGCTGACAGAAAAATCTTGAACATTAGACTTTGAACTGTTACCAGACCATTACAAGAACTGTGGACGCCTATTTCCCAACTGTAAATTAACAAAAAAAGTCCCTATACCATAAACCATCCAACAAAAAATGGGGAAAACAAGAATCAACACTGTTGAACTCCTCATGATACATAAAATATGAAAACACCCTCAATCTACCACACATGATACACCAAAAAGGAAAAACATTGTTGGGCAAATATTTTTTTTTTCCCCTGAACAATTAACTGCTACACTGTCTTCTAATGTTACCAGAAAACCATCCACTAAAAAATTATAGAGATAACAAAACAGTGTAGTCTACAAAACATAACAAATAAAAAGTAGAATGTTATGTTACCATTGTCACCGTCTTTGGCAGTTGCAGATAATAATGTACCCTTAGCACGGCCCTTCATGAATGTACCGTCGATAAATAACATTGGCCTGCAACTCTGAAATCCATCAATGCATGCCTTGAAAGCAATGAACACACGTTCAAAGCGTTTTGTTTTAGGGTTCTGCTCAAGAAGAACGACACTTCCTGGATTTGTACGTTAGATTGCAGAGCAATACCAACGTAATTGATCGTAGGAATCCTCGTAAGTACCAAAGATGTGATCCCTCGCTGCCTCGACTGTACGCCATGCTTTCCAATAGGGTATTGTCAACCCATAGTGAACATCCAACAAATCAGTGATCTTTTTCCCCCTTGTAGTTGGTTTTATCCTAATGGTCTGAATCACAAATTCAGACATAATCTTGGGACTCATTCTACTAGTATCACCATTTACCAGCTTTCCAACGCATTTATGAATGAAGTTAGCTTTGCAGACTATAAAATATTCAGTGACAGGCTGATACTTGACTTTGATAAACCAATCACAGTCACAATTGTTCAACTCTTTGCAGACAACATGTATGTAATATCGATCATTTCTCAAGTATGTAAACTTAAATTCCATTTGAGTAGAATACTTTATGAGTTCACGTCTAAATTCAACACCTCCCCCCCTAAACTCCTGCCCTATACCACCGTTCAGTATATGTGACCAAGCATCTGAAAGCAGTGGTTTTGTTGGAATGGTAGGACACAAGTCATACGATGGGATATTGGATTTTCCCTCAAACTCGAGAGGTTGGGAAGTAGGCTGAAAATCCCATGCACTGGAAATAGAAATAGCCTGACATGGTGGTGAATCAAAATCACATGGGCTGGTCATATATTCAGACACATTTGGTTGGGGGATATTTTGGAAATCACATGGTTGGGACATAGGTCTCCTTTTCTTAACACTCTTAAATGGAATCCTATTTGGCTGTTGACTCCGGAGGACTATTGTGTGCTAAATTAGAAGAATGCATTAAAGGCTGAGGAGGAGTAAATGCACCTGAAGTCCTATCCTCTGAATGACATAAATGATGTGTTGGGAATAAAATGAGATATGTTTTGATTCAATACCAAAACCCCCTGAGACATGCCTAAGTTTAAAATGATTATGTTCTAAGCATGTTAGAACATATAGAATAAGGCTAGATGAGGAGCTGATATGTTAGGCAGCTCTTAGTTGTTTAGATGCACAATTTGAGGGGGAACATATGCTTTGAAGACTATCAAGAACAAAGTCCCCTTAAAGCTCAAATTCTGGAACAATCACTAAGTCTATTGAAGGCCAAGTATGCTGATCAGGAGAGTTGTCCAGAAGAGTTGTCTCAGCACAATTAAACAAGAACAAATGTTCTGAAGCTTAAAGGTCAACTATGCTGAAGAAATGAAGACAACTATACCCTAAAAGACTTCAAAGAATGATGTTAAGATCAATTCCAAGTGAAGCAAATGGAAAATAGCCAAGTCATCTAAAAATGGCAAGCCAACTATGCTGATAAGCATGTATGCTGATAGTGATAAGCAGAGTTGTCCATTTGATAAGGAATGCTGTCCTATCATTGGAGCAACCTTCAGAAGCCATGTCTGAATCTTAACAAGTGAATCTTAAAGTCAGACATTGGGAAGAGTGCTGAAGAATGAAGACAAAGTCTAAACAACCGTTTATTACCCAAATGAGGACATGTCACTATCAAGAATCTGTCTTCCAGTTTGAAGAACTCAAGGAAGACATTTATAGCAATTTGGGACTGCCTCTCCAATGGGCAAATCCTCAAATTTGTCTATAAATACAGAAGTGTGAAGACCATTTGAAGGCATCCAACCAACTACCAAGCCAACTATCCTACAAGTTAACAAGTGATTTCAAGCTTTCAAAGAGACTATCTTAGTCTTCATACACTTCATCTAAGCTGAAATTTATTGTATATCCATAAAAAGCTTAGAGAGATATCCTATCCTTATACACTGACCTTCATTGTAAAGGATATTTATCATTAGTTGGAACCTTACTTCAACCCTTACCCCTTTCAAGTGAGAAGGTTGTAGTAGTAGAAGTAGTAGGAGCTGACTGTTGAGAGAAGAACAGTTCAGTTCTGAGTTGAGAAGAGGGTACTAGGACTCTAGACATCCTAGGGATCAATTCAACAAGGAGTGGTGTTCTTGATCAAGTGCACCTTGGCACTATAAAACAAGTTAATTCCAAGAGTGAAGGAATTATCCTGTTAAATCAGGGCCTTTCAGGACCAAAAAGTGGTATCAGAGCAGGGGTTCAAGGACCACTGCTTCTGAAAATCCATCTTGATTTTCAAAATCACATATTTGGTGTGGTCACTGAACTAATCTATCTGAAATCCTATTATTTGACTAACATCTTATTCTTGAGCTATGGCCAACAACAATGATGTTCCTAATGATGTTGTTCAAGGAATCAACAATATGGCCACCAATCCAGTCAACCATATATCACATCACAAGCTACCCATGTTCTCAATTGAGAACTATGACTTCTGGAAGATCAGAATGAGAGCACATCTTGCATCTCTTCACATTGACATGTTGAGAGTGATAACAAGAGGACCCTATATGTTCACTCAAATCAACCCCAGATTAACTGAAGATCAAAGAGCTGACATAAGGGAAGAAATCCCTAAAGATGAAGATGATTTCACTGCTGAAGAGAAAAGAAAAGATACCTTGAATTATCTTGCAATGAATACTCTCTATCAAACAATTCCAGATGTAATCATGGGAAGAGTTTACCACTGCACAACAGCCAAAGAAATTTGGGATACTCTTGCTGAAATGTGTGAGGGTACTGAAAAGATAAAGGAGAACAAGCTTCAAGTGGCTGTGCAGAAGTTTGAACAGTTCTCAATGGAGCCAGATGAGTCCATTGATAAGTTTGCTGGTAGATTCACTAATGTGATGAATGAAATCAACTCCTTGGGCAAGGTGTACTCCAGGAGAGAAGTTGGATTGAAAATCCTGAGAAGTCTCACTCAAAAGTGGGATGTATATGATGTAATGATGCAGAACACCAAAGATCTCTCCTCCATGCCCATGCAACAAATCTTCTCAGAACTCAAATCATATGAGTTTGACCTCAACGGAAGAAAGCCAGCAGAGGAATCTTCTCTACCAACCAAGGGAGTGGCATTTAAAGCCAAAACTGTTGAACCAGAAATGCAGTCCACTCCAAGATCATCAAAGTCAGTCTCTAAGGCTGAAATGAAGGAAGAGATGGCCCTCATGGCTGGAAGGTTTGACAAACTCAATTCAAGGTTTGGTAGATACAAGAAATTCTACCAAGACAACAAATTCAGGAGAAGGTACAACTATCCTGAAGATCAGGCTGAGGACAAAAAGCCTAAAGAGAAAAGATCAGAGGACAACTACTCTGATAGGAGAAGGTCTAGTAGAGCTGACCCTTCATCATCTAAAAGAAGAGATGAATCCAAGAAGGATGATGATGAAGACTTGTGCTATAATTGCAAGAAGAAAGGGCACTTCCAGTATGACTGCCCTAAATTGAGCTCTAAAGAAAGAAGAGAAAGGCAAGCAAAAAGAGACAGAAAGTTCACCAATAGGAAGGCCATGATGGCTGGTGAAGAATCTGATAATGCTGAAAGCTTCAACTCTTCTGATGGACTGTTCTCAAACAATGATGATGATGATGATGTGTGCAATATGGCCATTGAGGATGATGAGGTACCTTTGGGCCACAAGAAGAGGAGTATGAGCAAAAAGTCAGCATGGTATCTTGACAGTGGATGTTCAAGGCGCATGACTGGAAACAAGGAACTCCTCATTGATTTTATTGAAAAAGAAGGCCCAAATGTCACATTTGGAGACAGCTCACAAGCAACAACAAAAGGTTATGTTACTTTGATTATTGGTAGTAGTAGATGACTTCTCTAGGTACACATGGGTAGTATTTCTCCTTAATAAGAAGGAAACACAAGTCAAACTGCCTGAACTTTTAAAGAGACTGTCAAATGAGAAAATCCTTAGCATTATCAAGATAAGATCTGATAAAGGCACTGAGTTCATTAACTCTTACATCAATGAGTATTGCACATTAAATGGAATAGCTCATGAAACCTTAGCAGCTAGAACTCCTCAACAAAATGGAGTTGCAGAAAGAAGGAATAGAACTCTAAAAGAAGTTGCAGAACTTTAATTGATGATTCTAATCTACCTAAGAGGTTTTCGGCTGAAGCTATAAATACTGCATGCCATACTCAAAATAGGTGTTTGATTACTAAGGGGCAAGGCAAAACCCCCTATGACCTCTGCAAGGAAGAATGCCTAAAGTGTCATACTTTCACATATTTTATTCTAAGTGCTTCATTCACAATAATGGGAAAGAACAGTTGAAAGCCTTTGATAGCAAAGCTGATGAGGGAGTATTTCTTGGATACTCTCAAATCAGTAGATCCTTCAGAGTCTACAACAAGAAAACCCTTGTAGTGGAAGAAACACCTCATGTTGTGTTTGATGAATCCATCTTTGAGATCAGGAACAAAAACCTGGACACTGAAGAGATCACACAAAGAACAACCAGATTAAGCCTAAAAGACAAGGACACTGAATTCATAGATGTTGTCCAAGCCAATCTCCCTGAAAATGCTTCACTGGACAACAATCCTGAAGGCAACCTTCCTGAAGCAAACCCCACTGAAGGAAATGGTGAACTGAATGATCCAATCCCAGTTCATCCTCAGGTAACAACTACCAATGAAGAAGCAGGCTCTGCTGAGGTAGTTAATGGATCCAATATTCCAGGGGGAACCATAAATGTTGAAAATGCCAATGTTCCTAACATTGAGGACAACATCCCTGAATATGATCCTGAATTAGATCCTGCATTCAATTATCCTGAATTCTATAACACTGGTGACTCAACTTTAGTAGAGGACAACTCTACTGAAGGGATCAGAAAAAGGAGGACTTGGTTATCTGACCATCCTACTAATCTGATACTTGGTGATCCAAGTATAGGAGTCAAAACCAGAAGTTTTCATGGTGAAAGTGCTTTGTTTTGCTGTTTCTTATCAGAACAGGAACCAAAAGACATTGATGAAGCACTTCAAGATGCAAACTGGATCACAGCAATGCAGGAAGAGCTAAACCAATTCACCAGAAATGATGTTTGGGAGTTGGTGGATAGACCTTCACATCAAGATGTTATTGGAACCAAGTGGGTGTTCAAGAACAAGAAGAATGAAAATGATGTGATTGTCAGAAACAAGGCCAGATTAGTGGCAAAAGGCTATTGTCAATCAGAAGGCATTGACTATGATGAGACCTTTGCACCTGTGGCAAGGCTAGAGGCAATCAGACTTTTCTTAGCCTATGCAGCCCACAAGAGGTTCAAAGTATACCAAATGGATGTCAAGAGTGCCTTCTTGAATGGAGTTTTAAAAGAAGAAGTCTATGTGGAGCAACCACCTGGCTTTGAGATTGGAAATCAAGTCTACTGATTGAAGAAAGCTCTATATGGACTCAAGCAAGCTCCAAGAGCCTGGTATGACACCCTGTCACAGTTCCTCTTGGATCATGGTTTCATCAAAGGAATTGTGGACAGAACTCTCTTCAGAATCACTGAAGGAGAAGACATCTTACTTGTCCAAATATATGTGGATGACATCATATTTGGATCCCCAAATGAGAAGCTGTGTGAGGAGTTCTCCAAGCTCATGCAAAGCAAGTTTGAGATGTCCATGATGGGTCTGATGAATTTCTTTTTGGGACTCCAAGTCAAGCAATCTAAAGAAGGAATCTTCATCAATCAAGCTAAGTACACCAGAGAAATGATCAAGAAGTTTGGGTGTACAACTAGCAAACCAGTAAGGATCCCAATGAACACAAATTGGAAGATGGATCCTGATGAGAGTGGTATCCCAACCAACTCTACTGAGTATAGAGGAATCATTGGTTCACTCCTCTACCTCACTACCAGAAGACCTGACATCACCTTTGAAGTAGGTGTTTGTGCAAGGTTTCAAGCAAATCCTAAGAAAAGCCATCTTGAGGCTGCAAAAAGGATCTTGAGGTATCTCAAAGGCACTGAAAATCTAGGCCTTTGGTACCCTGCTGATGACAACATTGAGTTAACTGGCTACTCAGATGCTGATTTTGGAGGATGTAGAATTGACAGAAAGTCCACTTCAGGGACTTGTCAATTCTTGGGCAACAAACTCATATCTTGGTTCTCCAAGAAGCAAAACACAGTGGCTACCTCCACCACTGAAGCTGAATATGTTGCAGCTGGAAGTTGTTGTGCTCAGATTCTTTGGTTGAGACAACAACTAAGAGACTACAATGTCAATTCTGTTGAAGTGCCTATCTTCTGTGACAACAATAGTGCCATTGCAATATCACAGAATCCAGTTTTGCACACTAGATGCAAACATGTGGACATCAAGCATCACTTCATCAGAGACCATGTGGAGAAGAAGGACATAAAGTTGGTAAAAATCCACACAGATCATCAAAAAGCTGATATATTGACTAAGCCACTTGCAGAGGCAAGATTTCTAGAGCTATCAGAAGAATTGGGATTACTTTATCCAGGGAAGTTGGACAAGTAAATTCTATTGAAGTTAATGGGAGTAAAGGGAACTGAAATGGTGTTCAGCAGACTTGGTCAAGTCTACTGAAATTCATAAGAGATGACCTCAATCATTCAGGACACTTGTCCATTGAAATTCAGGACACTTGTCCACATCTTTTCAGGACACTTGTCCAAGTGGGGTCAGATAAGTTGTTCTGGCTATCAAACCAAATATAGGTTTGATAAGCACCTATTTTGGGTAATCATTGCCTATTTTGAAATCTGTCCCATTCCATATACAAATATCATCTTTTTAGGATTTAATTTGTCTCTCACCCAAAAGGTCACTTTCCATGCATTAAATGTCAAGATTTAACTCTTGTTTGCATTACACTTTTTCAAGCCATGATCTACCTTGAAAACTCCCCAACCATTAACTAATATTAAATAACTTCCACGTTTTGAATAAAACCAATTACTCACTGTTACATTGGTTTTTGACCATTGGATCAAAATTGGCCAACTCCCCTGAAATCAATCCTAGCCGTCCAATTTTGTTTTCCATTTTTGTTAACCGTTGAATTTTCTCAAGACTCCACCAACTCATTGACAAACATTCTTTTTAGAATAATTCACAAGTCTTAAGAACCCCCACAAACACTTCTTCCCCAAGTATTCGAAACCCTAGCTTTCATCTTCTTCAAACACTCTCAAACTCACTCAAATTCATTTTTGTAACCTTCAATGGCTCCCAAAATCAGACCAGAAATGATCATTGATTTCTCCAACAAGGCTCTAGACCTTGATTTTGGCTATATAAGCAACAAGAACAGCCTTCACTTTGAGCCCATTGTATCTTTTGAAAGTGAAGACCTTGAAGTTACTCCAACTCTTAGATGGCTGAGAAGAGCTGGACTCAAGAAATTCATGGAAGAAAGGCCAAGCTCCTGTCTGGAGAGCTATATGGCAGAGTTCTTTGCTTTCCTCAAGTGGAGAGGTAAGCCTGAAGATGGTGAAGTTGCTACAAGACTCTCATATGTAGCAGAAGGAGAAGAGGAAGAGAGATTTCACAGGGTGAAATTCTCTGAAGAGGACCTTGAAGGAGATTTTGAATTGCCTTATAAGGGAAGGAATCCAGAATTTTATGGTGCTGACCATGAAGAGGAGATAGCACAAGAATGGCCATTGGTCCCAGGTCCCCTCTCTACAACACAACACAAGAAGACTCTTAAGCCAAAATTTCTCAATCTGTTTGAGGTAATCACCAAGAGTCTCTTGAGCAACACTGGAAGCCTGGAGCAGGTCAGCCATCCAAGAATCAGGATTATGGCTGCAGTTATTGATGTTAGTGACAAGGGCATCAAGTTTGATTGGAGGACCTTCATCTTGTCTGAGATGATGAAGGAAAAGGCCAAATCCAAAGTGAAAGCTCACAATAAGGTTGTATTGGAAGGAAAACTCAAGTATTGCACCAGGGCAAGCTTGTTGATTGAAAGGTTTTCACACTATTCACAAATGCAAACCTTTGCAAAGCCTCTCCTTGCCCAGAAAATAATGTTCAGAAAGCTTAGTAAGAAAACTGAGCAAAGAAGGTTGCAACTGGCCAAACCTACTGAAGAGAAAGCTGAAGAAAAGCCAAAGTTGAAGAAAAGGACTAAGGCCAGAGTTGTGAAGACAAGAAAGGTGTCTCAAATTCCTTCAGAAGAGAATTCAGGAGCCTCAACTGAAATTGGAGAAATTGTTGAAGAAGGTGTGCAAGTGCCTTCTGATCACTCAGAAGAGCTGAGGCAAAAATACAATGAGACTAGACAAAAGTCTAAGGGTGATAAGAGGCCCAGGGAAGTTGTCCCTGAAAAGGATGGAGAAGGTAGTGGGAGCAGTAGGGCTAGCAAGAGAGGGGCCAAGCCTACTGAAAAGGTGTTAGAGCTTCAGGATGAAAAGTCTCTACAACTTGCTCTAAGAGAGAGCAGAGCTGAAAGCAGGACCAAGTCTAAATCAAGGACCAACTCTTCTGGTTCTGAAACTCCAGAATCCAAGGTCCCTGAAGGTCAACCAATAGAGGCCAATCTTCCTGAAACTCAGAATCCTGATCCCAACTCCCCTGAAACTCATGTTACTCCCACAAACCAACCAATCACCCCTGTCAATTTTATAAAGAGATATTCTCCATAAGGGAGTGTGCAAAGAAGTGGAATAGATGTGCTTGCAGACTTAGCTGTAGATGAGACAAGATTGCAATCACCCCTTGACTCATCTATGCTCAATTATTCAAAGCTTTTAGAAGCTGCACTTCATGAGCCAACCCCCCTGAGCAAAGCCCCTTCAGATCCATTGCTCTCAAAAGCAACTGAAGTACCTTCAACTGCACCCAACCCTTCTGAAGCCAACATTCTTGAACTTAACCTCCCTGAAGCCACTCTAGGAGAAGACAGAGCCAACTACCCTATAACCCAAAGTCCCCATTCAAGTGGAGATGAGGAGGAGTATACTTATGAGAGTATGCTCAGAGGTGGAGCCAAGGCTATTGTGGACAGTTTGTATCCACAACTTGCTGAATTTCCAAGAATTCAGAAGATATTTCATGATTTGAGGATGCTTGTGGATGTGAAAGACAAAACTATAATGGAGATATCACAAGTCATCCAAGATAAGGGTGCAAACTGGTGGCAAGTGGAGGAAAGCAGACTGCTACACTTTGTTGGTGTGCTAAAAACAAGATTCCTCATTGATGAGGATGTGTTTGCAAAGTTAGTAGATAAGAAGATCATTGGGGAGAAGGAAAGAAAAGCTAAGGGCATCAGACACCCTGATAGTAGCTCAAATGATGATGATTCCCCTGATGATCCCACAAACCCCTCAAACCCCAATCCTCCTGAAACCAATCCCAACCCTTCTGAATCCAACCTGCCTTCAACCCCTCTTTTAACCTATCATAGGAAAGGCTCTGCTTCATCAGAGGTGTTGACCAAGGGTGGTAACACAACCAAAGATACATCTGCCAATGAAGGTTCTTCTGAACCCAAGGCACAGCCTAAAGATGTTGAGGTTCCTACTTTAGAGGCTGGTTTGATTAAGGCCTACTCAATGTTAGGAGAGTTGGACATTGATCAGCCCTTAATCATTTAGGATGACTCAGTGGCTGCTGAAATAAGCACTGTGATCTCCCCACAACTGCCATCTTTGAACCTTGTTGAAGGTGGAGATGTTGCAGGTATAGGTGAAGGTGTTGAAAAGGAGAGCTTAGTTGAAAAATCAGAGGGAGTAGAGGATGAAAGAGAGGTTATCATCACTAAGATAGTGAGTGTACCACAAATAGAGGGTGGTATAAGTGAGGAAGGACAGGCTATTCTTGAAGTCAAATATGAACTTCAAGAATCCCTTGATGAAAGGAGACCTGATTCCATGAGTGAGGGCATTATCCATGAAGGAAGAAAAGAAAAAGTTGAAAATGAGAAGAAGACTGCTGATGTATCAGAGTCTTATGAAAAAGAAACTGAGGGTGATGAGTGTGTTTTTGATTTGACTGATCTTGCAGGTATAACATTTGATCAAATTTTTGCAGATGACTTCTTAATAGATACTCCCATCCAAGTTGATTCTGAATCTGCACAAGCTTTGCTTGGGATGCAATCAGCAAAGTTGGACTCCTTGACTCATCAAGTCCAATCAGCTCATGCAGAAACCACTGGAGCTTTGGATCAACATGGAAGAGCTTTAGCATCTGTGGAAATTAGGCTAACAGGCTCTAAAGATGTGGTGCTACCCACATTGGAAGCAAGGATAGGAGGAGTGGAATCTGGTCTTCAAACCATTTCCATTGAAGTCCAAAAAGCCAAAGCCACTATGGAGAAAATTTTAGAAGAAGTCAAGAAAGGTCAGAAGCTACTCAGAAATAATCACAATGCCAATGTTCAAGCTATTAGGCTAACCATCAAGCAAGCACTTGGCAAGAAGACTGCATTGCAGAAGAAAAGAGCAGAGGCACAAAGGCTTGCTATGGTGAAAGCAGCTTCAGAGAAATTTTCCCAAGAAGTGATGGCCAACATTGTTGAAGGTGCAGTGGCCAACCTCACTGAGCTCTTAAAAGCCCAATTGGATGCATCTCTGAAAGCAACCTTGGAGGAGGTTGTTGAGCAAAAAATGAAACCTGTTCTAGCTTTCCTTAGCTTGAGCAGTGATAGGATGCAGAATATACATGATGAGAATGTATATCTGCTGGAAGAGATGAAATCTCTGAACCTAGCCCAATCCCTGATGGCTACAACCATGAGTGAGCTCAAACCTCAGTGTTTTGATGCTGCCAAAAAGGGGGAAAGGGAAAGAGCAAGGGCCAAAGGTGCCTTGATTATTGGAGGTTCAGACAAGAGCAAGGAAAAAGTTTCTGAAGTTAAAGGAAAAGAGCCAGCAGTGCTGAACTTGGAAGATTTGGATGAAGAGGAGCAGTTAGCAATTGCCTTGAAGAACTCAATGGCTTCAGCACAGGAAGAAAGAGTGAGGCTACAACAAAGACCAGGAGGAGAGGTATCTGGTTTGGACAAAGATGCTGAAGGTGTCCAAACTAGAGGAAAAATCAAGAAGGCCAAAGGAAAGAAAAGAAAAGCTGAGACATTTACTGACTTTCCCAACAGCCTTGATCTGCCCCCTGAGTTTAGAATTGATGATGAAGTGCCTACCTCCAAAAAGGCCAAAAATGCTGAAAAGGACAAAGCTGCTGAAGTGTCCAAGATTTCTGAAAAAGACAAATCCTCTGAGAAAGAAAAGTCTACTGAGACTAAGTCCCCTGATGGTGCCAAAGCTGCTGAAGATATAGATGAATTGTATAAAGAAGGCTTTGGACCAGGACCAAAGAAGAAGAAAGTTGTGTTGATGAATGATCCATCAAAGTTGTTTCATGAAGGGTATGGCAAAGACCCTAAAACTCAACAGAAGCTGGCCATGATGAGGGCCCAAGAAAAGATAGACTTGATGGATGAAGCACAAAGAGCAAGAGACAAAAGAAGAGCAGATTTTCAAAAGCCCAGAAGGAAGAGAGCAACTTACAACAAGTTGAAACCACAGCTCTTGATCCCCATGGACACCAAATATCCTCACTTGGATAAATGGGTACCAATTCAACAAAATGACTCATGGGAGGAAGCCAAAAGGGAGTTTGTCTATGACTATTATGTCATTGATAGGTGGAATGGAAGGGAAGTTAACACCACATTTGCTGAATTCATGATTGAATACTTCAGAGACCTATATCAGCAACTACTTGCAGCTGCTGATCTTGCAAGGATTGAATTCACTGCTCCCAAGCCAATCATCTATATGCCTCCCAAGTTGGAAGGATGGATTGATCAATCTAGGATTCTCCAAGAGTTCCTAGAAATTTTGAAGCTAAACAAGATGGTACTTGGACCCAAGGGAACTAATCAAGAGTCCATGGAGCTTAAGAAGAGGGTGTGAGCACAATATGGGATGGTGCCACCTCCTGAAGATGATCTCTGAAATTGGCTAAGTTCTCTTGATCCCTTTCTGCTAATCTGACTGTCTTGAATACTGATTTCCTGAAATTGGTCATCTATGCTGAAGTTTGGTCAAGAATGCTGATGTGGTGTGCTCTGGAAATATGTTTGCTTTGATATGCTTTTATGCTCTGATACTTGAAGATCTAGATGCTATTAAGTATTTAGTATATGCTCTGATATCTTGTAAAGAAATGCTCTAATGTAATAGTGTTTTAGATTCATGCTCTGATATGTTAGTTTCAACTATCAACATGCTTGTAATGTATTTTGAATGAATGATAGTTGAACACCTTTTGAATCAAGAAACATTGTTACAGAAATCTCTATATGCCTATCTTTGAAACCTATTTGCAACATGAATGGTGAGTACACTAACACATTCTTTTTTCAGGAAAATTGACTCTAGTCATGTCTTCTGAAGATAAATGTAATAGGTGTAGTCAATTCACTTTTGCATAGAATGTATAGGTTTTGGCATCATCAAAAAGGGGGAAATTGTTGGGAATAAAATGAGATATGTTTTGATTCAATACCAAAACCCCCTGAGACATGCCTAAGTTTAAAATGATTATGTTCTAAGCATGTTAGAACATATAGAATAAGGTTAGATGAGGAACTGATATGTTAGGCAGCTCTTAGTTGTTTAGATGCACAATTTGAGGGGGAACATATGCTTTGAAGACTATCAAGAACAAAGTCCCCTTAAAGCTCAAATTCTGGAACAATCACTAAGTCTATTGAAGGCCAAGTATGCTGATCAGGAGAGTTGTCCAGAAGAGTTGTCTCAGCACAATTAAACAAGAACAAATGTTCTGAAGCTTAAAGGTCAACTATGCTGAAGAAATGAAGACAACTATACCCTAAAAGACTTCAAAGAATGATGCTAAGATCAATTCCAAGTGAAGCAAAGGGAAAAGAGCCAAGTCATCTGAAAAGAGCAAGTCAACTATGTTGATAAGCATGTATGCTGATAGTGATAAGCAGAGTTGTCCATTTGATAAGGAATGTTGTCCTATCATTGGAGCAACCTTCAGAAGCCATGTCTGAATCTTAACAAGTGAATCTTAAAGTCAGACATTGGGAAGAGTGCTGAAGAATGAAAACAAAGTCTAAACAGTCGTTTATTACCCAAATGAGGACATGTCACTATCAAGAATCTGTCTTCCAGTTTGAAGAACTCAAGGAAGACATTTATAGCAATTTGGGACTGCCTCTCCAACGGGCAAATCCTCAAATTTGTCTATAAATACAGAAGTGTGAAGACCATTTGAAGGCATCCAACCAACTACCAAGCCAACTATCCTACAAGTTAACAAGTGCTTTCAAGCTTTCAAATAGACTATTTTAGTATTCATACACTTCATCTAAGCTGAAATTCATTGTATATCCATACAAAGCTTAGAGAGATATCCTATCCTTATACACTGACCTTCATTGTAAAGGATATCTCATTAGTTGGAACCTTACTTCAACCCTTACCCATTTCAAGTGAGAAAGTGAGAAGGTTGTAGTAGTAGAAGTGGTAGGAGCTGACTGTTGAGAGAAGAACAGTTCAGTTCTGAGTTGAGAAGAGGGTACTAGGACTCTAGACATCCTAGGGATCAATTCACCAAGGAGTGGTGTTCTTGATCAAGTGCACCTTGGCACTATAAAACAAGTTAATTCCAAGAGTGAAGGAATTATCCTGTTAAATCAGGGAAAGTGGATGTAGGAGCTTGAGTCTCTGAACCACTATAAACTCTTGTGTTGATTTACTTTCAAAGTACTTTCATACATTCAACACTGCACACAAAACTGATCTTTCAAAGGGCATATATTCAAAGACTGTGCAAAAACTGAATTGGACAAGTTCCCTGAAAACTGGATTGTATTGCTTAAAGTGATTTCAGAACTTAAAGGAGTTTAAACTAAAGGGCCAACCACTAATTCCGCACTTATAACCAACTTAGATAGCCATTCAACTGAGTATTCAATAGTACTTAGTAGCTTGGTTATCTTTGAAAAGGTTATACATCTTCAGCAGAGTTGTCCAAGACAATCTTGCTGAACTCTGGTTTGATCAAGTTTGAAAAGAATTTGTATACAAGTGTATCCCCCCCCCCTCCCCATACACTTGTTATGTACTCCTTTCAGGACCAACATGATGATTCTGGGAGGTTTGGGACAAAGCAACATAAACGAGTTTCTGAGATGTAATTTGGCACACTTCAATCAAGTTTTTCAAATCATCATTGCCCAACAACTTACAATTGGATATGCTACCCACAGACCAAGAAAGGGAAATATTTTCAACATTAGATTTCAATTCAGGCCACGAATCAAGAACATGCGACAATACATCGGTGTATGAGGAATGACTATTAACGGAAACCATCTTGGATGTAGAATTATGGGATACATTGAGAAATACTACATGATCCATTACGAAAATTCAGACTCAATTTCAGATTATCTGTACCAGGAGTAAAATCAACTAAACTGGATAAACCCACATTTCGCAATGAGTGGCCAAGCCTTCAACTCGCGTACCTTAATTTCGCAAAGAATCGCCAAGCCTCCAACTAACGAACGCTAATTACCCAACGAATCGCCAAACTATAGCAACTCACGAACCCTAATTTCGCTAGGAATCGCCAATTCTTCAACTCACGAACCTTAATTTCGAAAACAATTGCCAATTCCACTTTGCCTGAAATCGAAGCCGCCTCACTTTCTTGGTGTGGCAGTTGTATACTCAAAATTTGAATTTTGAATTCCTGAATGCACTTTTGATCGATTATTTCAGTCATTTCTCTCTCCCAGATGTGCAGATGGGACATTTTGGTGGCTGGGTAGGTTGAGAGCTGACAATGAGTACGGCTTCTAGGATGAGGGCTCAAAACTACTCTTTTAGTTCCTTTTGCATATGAGGGCAGGATGGATATTTTGCTTGAGATTTTGTGTGGGGCTGCTATAGCAAAAAAGATAATGTGTGTAGTTGCTATATATTGGAAAACCATGTGCCTAATGGTAAATTATCTCCTCTTTTTTTACTTGATATAATTACTCATATTAAAGAAGTGATTAAAGTTTATAATAAAAGTGATAATGATTTTACCAGAAGTGATTATCACTTTTTATATAAACATTATCATTTTTTTTAATAAACATTATCACTTTTTAGTTATGAGTTAATGAATGAGATTATAAGGTAGTTATGTACACATTTTCATAAACATTGTCACTTTTTTTTATATAAACATTATCACTTTCATAAATCGTGAGTAGAATATAAATCTAGAGTCAGTGACGGGCCCAGAAATTTTCGGTAGGGAGGCCCGATTAACATTATTATAAAAATAAAAAATATGTACTCATTATTTCATCAAAAATTCATATTATAAAATTGTCAATACGTCACATTTCATTAAATTAAATTGATCGGATAAGTTGACTTTTGCTATGTTTTGGTACTAGTTAATACTCCCTTCGTCCCGTGATAACTTGTAGATTTTAACCGATTCACTTTAAAACAACAATTGAATTTAGTAGTATAGAGTCAAATAAGAAAATGTATTTTGAGTGATTTAATAAGGTGTAAGGAGGATTTAGTAGGATGTAAAATAGATTCAGTGAAATTTAGGATAAAATGTAGACACAAAATGAGTGACGATTTTAAAATAAAATGATGTTCGGATATATATTAATTTTGTGGATTATTTTTATATCAGAAGTGTGCAAATAATTATAGAACAGAGTATTAATTTAAATATATGTAAAATTACTAAAATACCCCTACTAAATTTACAAAATTAGTGGGGGACCCGCGGGCCCCCCTGGGCATTAAGTAGGTCCGCCACTGTCTAGAGTTACTAAGTGTTTTAGTTTTTATAGTTAATTGTTGTCACTTTTTACTTGATTGAATTATTAATATTTTAAAAAAGTAACAATGTACAAAGTTAAAAGTGATAAATATATGTAAAATAGGATATTTAATTGATAAGATGTCATTTCTATTTTGGGCTAGTCTTGGGTGAGACCGTCTCACAGAAAGAGATCCGTGAGACGGGCCTCATACATAAAAAGTGATAATGTTTGATCAAAAAGTGATAGTGTTTAAGTAAAAAGTGACAGTCACTTTTGTTAAAAATATTATCACTTTTTATTTAAACATTATCATTTTTTTTACAAATCAAAATCTGGAAAAAAAAAATATGGATTATCCAGTTATTCTACTCAAAATTTTGAAATATGAGTTAAAAGGAATCCGTCTCACAGAAAAAGATATGTGAGACGGTCTCATACAAGTTTTTGCCTAATATAATTACATTGAATCAAGTACAAGAATTAATTGTCTATACATATTTATCTCTTTAAGTAGATTTTTTGTTAATTCTCTTCATTTTTAAATCTACGTCTTTTTTTAATAACGTCTTTTTTTGTTGTCTTCGTGCTCTTCTAAAAATACGATATCTCGAGACGAGATAAATTAATGTTTTATCTATAAAAAGACTATTTATTTTATTTTTGTTGGTTAGTGATGGGGAGAAAAGTGTAGGATAGTTGGTACAAGAATTTGGGAGCATAGATCAATTTTTTATTTTATTTTTAATTTTAAAAAAGATGTTCAAGTTATTAAGATAGTGAACTAAGGCTCCGTTTGGATGATGGAGGGATTTGATCTATGGATTTTAAATCCATCATTCGAATCCACTCCCCTTATTTGGATTAAAAATGAAATGAATGAATTTAAAATTCTAAGCATATTTTTTTTAGTTAAAATTGAGAGGATTTTAAATCCTACCTAAAATCATGTCATTTGAAATTGGGTAGGGCTGTTGTGTACTCAAGTACACGGTGTACTTGAGTTCACTTTTAAACCAGGTTAAAATGCGGATATATAGGACACTCCACGAAAAATTGTACTGAAGCCATTAAAGCCTAGTGGTCACCCTTTAAATTTTTTACCACAAGGTCACGAGTTCGAATTCCACTCACAACAAATTTGGAACTGTTTTTTTTATTTTTGCACCTAATTCGAATTCCACTCACAACAAATTTGGAACTGTTTTTTTTATTTTTGCACCTAATTTTATTTTAGCACTCGTTTATATAGATTATAAAAGTGCAAGTACTAATAACAAAAGGTATATCTTTAATAGTCATAAAGTGCAAGTTTTAAATAATAAATTGTGTAAAATTAATAACAATTTTTTTAAAAAATTTGACACCAGTTTATCTAGATTATAAAATTGCAAGTATTAATAACCAAAAGGTGTATCTTTAATAGTCATAAAAGTACAAGTTTTAAATAATAAAATGTATAAAATTAATAACAATTTTTTAAATAAAAATTGACATTAGTTTATCTAGATTATAAAAGTGCAAGTACTAATAACCAAAAGTTGTATCATTATAGTCATAAAAGTGCAAGTTTTAAATAATAAAATGTGTAAAATTAATAACAATTTAAAAAAAAAAATTGACACCGATTTTTATAGGTTATAAAAAGTGCAAGAATTAATAACCAAAATGTGTATCTTTATAGTCATAAAAGTGAATAATAAAATGTGTAAAATTAATAACAATTTAAAAAAAAAAATTGACACCAGTTTTTATAGATTATAAAAAGTGCAAGAACTAATAACCAAAATGTGTATCTTTATAGTCATAAAAGTGCAAGTAGAAATACAATGTTGCACTTTTGTTGAAAACAAAAATTATCAAAAGAGTTATTAAAAGTATTATATAAAAACAAGTAGGGGCCTTCTAAGGACAGTCCAATGTCGCCTGGACTATCAACAGTCCAGTAATCTGAGCCATCAGATCTGAAATCTAATGGCTTATATTTGATGACCTGCTACCTGTTGCATTTGGCGTCGCAGAATCCATCGCCTTGCATTGCACTTATTATCGTTTTTTGTCGCCCTGTTACACTTTTAAATTAAATTTAATAATTTTAAATATATAATTATAAAATTACAAATTTATCCTCACATGATTAATAAAAAAATTAATTGATAATATATAATCTTTATTTTAAATTCTCATATCATTAATAATTAAAATAAACAATAAATTATCTTTTTTTAATTGAATGAATTGGATTTTAGGTTAAATTATTAATTTAGTTGAATTTTTTATACAAATTTCTGTTTCGAGATCACAAAATTGGGCGCGGCTAGTGCTATTGGTCGGTCGTCTATTCAGAATTCAGAAAACCAGTTGTTACAATTTATGATCATGGAGTAATTGATATGTTTATGATCAGAAAATTAGCGAAGATACTTCATATAATCTAACACAAAGAGATTCGTTTGGGTTTTTTAAAATCAGGAGAAAACCTACAAAATTCCATTCCGATCCCAAACACGTTCAAAAAAAACTCTCTGCACATCCGCTGCTCGATTCAGTTAACATTATGTAATTTATATTTATATTTTTTATTTTTTTTGTTCATTTTTAGTCGAATCATGAGTATTATTAGTATGCCTAAAAAGAAAAAGAAGTATTCTCAAATTGTTGATAATTACTCCTAGTTTTTTTATGTGATATTGAGCATTCCTCTGATTGAACTTTTGATTTTTTTTCTGTGTTAATACTTTGTTTTTTCTGCACAATCACATTAACGCAGTATTCTCATTGAGATTGTTATTCATATAAAATTTGTATGATTTCTATATGGTTATTGATTTGTTATTCATATAAAATTTGTATGATTTCTATATGGTTATTGATTTATGAGATTTATTTGAAATTTATGAATTTTATTTATGAATATAATAAGATTCTGACATTTATTAATTTTATTTTTAATGTTTGCAGATATGTCTTCTCAACATGAGAATGATGACACAACTTCATCTAATAATACCTAAGATAATGATTTTGTCATTAAAAATAAAAGACAAAAGACATCAACTGTGTGGATTAATTTTGAGGAATTTTTTGTTCATTCATTATAAAATTTCAGCATGTTTTATAATATTTTAGGGGCTCAACATGAAGATGAGATTATTTTGAAAAACTGATGTATTTTTTCGTTGTAATTGTTAAAAGAACATTCTGTTATATATTTTTTTTTAACATTTGTTATTACTCACGCACAATTCAAGAAATTGGCTGTTCAATTTGGTTATTTTATTTGATAAAACAATTGGGCTGCCCACTTTTAATTAAATGCTAGCCGAAAACATTCTCCACTTTTAATTAAATGGGCTAACATTGTTGGCCCAAAAAGTATCCACTTACTCGGTTTGCTCTCGATCACAATTTTTATTTTTTTTTACGTAAAGGAGGGAGAATGTCACAATGGGCAACTTAGGACTGTTAGTGCCCGTAAAGAATTCAAATAAATTTATAATATATTTTAAGTTTAATTTGTCAATTAAAAAAAATATTTGAAACATGTACTCCATAGTATAAATTTGTAAATTTGTTATTCATTTGAATCTAGGTAAATATTTTTCAATACACTCTTAACTCTAGAGGGCTGCAACATATAATTGTCTATGCATGAACATGTTTCAGAAGGTACACATTACACACCTACCATGAAAAGAGACTGACCTTGAACTTTTATTTATCGTCATTGCAAAAGACAATAGAATAAGAAATTATCTTATTCGAAACTTTATGGGAGCCGTGTCATCGAAACACTCAATATTATTCTCAAAATAAAAACTTTACTATCAACATTACTTCCAAAAAAAAAATGTGTCCTCAATAATGTAATTTTCAAGTCTGGTAACAATCAATCTAGTTACATTATACAAATCGGACATTAGGTCAATGTTCGTAAGCAACATTATATGGACACATAATTTTTAGAACTAATCGATGGTCTGATCATGACGTTTTTCTATAGTCCCATTCACATTTTCTAAAGTTTTTTTATTCTGATTTCACCAAAATTCTGCTTTTCAAAACATAGTTTGAGAATGACGTTTTAACACTTTGGAAAAAATAAAGTGTTTATTTCTACTAATTTATGAACAGTGTCGCCATGAGACCATCTCACTTTCAATAAGATAAGTGTTTATTCGTACTAATTACTGTTAATGGTATTACTGATTACAATTTATGGTATTACTCGTTATTACTTATTGTATTAATGACTATAATAAAATCATACATATAATATTATTTTGTATTAAAATTTAAAAAAAAATACACATGAAAAAATGGAAAAAAAAAAGTAAAAGAAAAAAAAAACGAAGAAATTAAAAGTTTGGAATAAAAATTGAAAATGAGAGAAAAAGAGGAAAGGGAAGAAAACTTAGAAAGAAAAAAAATCAAGATTTTTGCCTAATTTCGATAGTTTTTTTTTTAAATTATGTTTTACGATTTTTTTCTAAAAATATGGATGACTTGATGGTGAATCGACGGTAACTCGGTAATGACTTGACTACAGATTGTAAATATACAAATTAAGGTTGATTTTATTATATTTTGTGTAAATTAATAAAAGGATAATATAGTATTTTTAATGTAATTTCTTTTTTAAAAATATTTTTGGGGTGAACTCATAAAATGAGGGGTGTAGATAAACGTGGTAAAAAATACTAATAATTTAGGGGTGAACTCATGAAATGAGCGGGTGCACATAACCGTGATAAAAAATGATTTGGGGGTGAACTCCTAAAATGAACGGGTGCAGGTAACCGTAGTAAAAAAAGATTTGGGGTGAACTCATAAAATGAGGTGAATTCATAAAATGAGCGGGTGCACATAACCGTGATAAAAAAAATGATTTGGGGGTGAACTCATAAAATGAACTGGTGCAGATAACCGTAGTAAAAAAAATATTTTTTGGGTGAACTCATTAAATGAGTGGGTGTAGATAAAATATAAATATAAAATTAAAATTGGTGTGTACCGGTATCTTGCTCGAGTATCACCCTACAAATTAGGGTTGATTTTATTATATTTTGTGTAAATTAATAAAAGGATAATATAGTCCTTTAAATGTAATTACTCCATTTTAAAAAAAAATCTTCTGAGGTGAACTTATAAAATGAGCAGGTACAGATAACCGTGGTAAAATATAATTTTGGGTGAACTTATAAAATGAGCGATTGCAGATAACCATGGTTAAAAAATGATTTGGGGTGAACTCATAAAATGAGCGGGTGCAGATAACCGTAGTAAAAAAATAATTTGAGGGTGAAGGGCGACACAGAGGGCGACACAGAGCGATGAAATTTGACATCCGAACTATTAATAGTCCAGGCGATACAAAAACTATCCTAAGAAAATCCCAAACAAGTATAATCTAAAACAAACGTGAATTTGGAGTAATTGAGGCAAATTCATTTAAATCAAATTGTTATTCTTTCTCTATCCTTCTTCTTATTCTTCTTAAATGGACCTTTTATTCTCTTTCCCCTTCCTTTTATTTTAAAAATTGCAGGTCCAATATCACAATTAACATGTATAAATTTGCACTCCTCTTTTATTTTACAATTTACAGTATCTAGTTCCTTTCCCCGCGCCGATACGGCGATACTTCACAACTTTAGCATAAGCTTTCGCCGCAAGAAATGGAAGAAGAGTTCTCCTTCAATCAATCTCAGCTACTCGAAGCTGCTTCCGATTTCGCTTATGAATTAGGCTTATGAATTAGATCCAAGTATCGACACTCCTAAACATGAAAATTAGGATTTATAACAAATATAAACAAGAAATCGAAAAACACAAATATGTAGAGTTACAAAATAAAAAAAAACTTGAGACGATAACAACACGAACAAGACGAAAATACACTCGAACAAGATGAACCGCCGTAAAATACGAGATGGATGGAAGTAATCACTGTGTGAAATCGAGAGAAACGATCGTGGGAAGTTATCGTACAGGAGAAGGAAGAAATTCAAGAGGAAATCGGAGAAAAAAAATATCACGCTTGAAAAATAAAAAAATAAAAACTGAAAAAAATAAATTAATAAATTAAATATAATGGGCTAATGGGTCAAGCTAGAAAGCGGACTGGGTATGCAAAATGGACTAGAGTACACGGTGTACTCGAAAACTTACAAGACTTTGGCTTTGAAATTCATATATTTTCAAAATCTTTCTTTTGAAATACCTCCTCAAATCAAATCTCTTCATCCAAACACAACCTAAGAGCATGTTTGTTTTGGGATGGGAAATCCGAATTTGGGATTTCGAAACTCCACCCCCGTTACAGTTTGGGATTTTGATTTAGGATTTCAAAATCCCACCCTATAACACTATAAAAGTCAACTCTATAAATACCTATAAACCCTATATAAATACCTATAAAACCTATAATCATATACTATAAAGTTAAATCCTACCCTACATAAATCTCAAAACAACACAAAACATAAAATGAATTAGAATTTTGAAATCCACTAGATTTTAAAATCCGAATTTCAAAATCCTCAAAATCTCAAAACAAACATGCCCTAAATGTTATTCATCAATCATTTTCTTTGCACGGTTAATTACATGCACACCCCTAGTTAGGGTCTGTTTGTTATCTCTTGATTGAGTATTATTACCATGGGGTTTAATTCTCCAGAGATTATGTTAATAACTATTAATATAAGGGTTAATTTTAAATAAATACACCACATTTAGTCTAAGTATCAATTTAATCACGATCTTTACTATTATTGTAAAAAATTCCAACCTTTCATCGTGTAGCAAATTAGATACACATTTTTTTCTCCGACCAACAATTGGTGATGTATTGATGTGGCTTGTCGGAGCCGTCAGATTACACATATTCTTTTTTATTTTTTTTATTTTTCATATATCATATTACACTTTATAAATAAATAAATAAAACTTTATAAAAAGAAAAACTCCCGCTTTTTCTTCGTATTCTCCTCTTCTCAAACTCAATAGAGAGTTCTTCTTCTCAAACTTAATCAACTCCATTTTATGTTTTTTTTTTCAATACATGTTGAAGCGGAAGTTTTATTTTTATTTTTATAAACTTTTTTTTTTTTTTATAAAGTGTAATCTAATGTGGAAAATAAAAAAAATAAAAAAGAATATGTGTAATCTGACGTGGCAAGCTCCGTCAAACCACGTCATCAATTGTAGGTCGGAGAAAAAAAATGTGTATCTAATTGCAACATAATGAAATATTGGGATTTTTTACCATAATCGTAAAAGTCGTGATTAAATTGATACTGAAATTAAAGGTGATATATTTATTTAGAATTAACCCTCAATATAAATTAATTAATTTTTCATCAGAACTTGGTAAATATTTGAAATAGTAACAATTACTAGCACCTTTAGGTGGATAATACTAACTATATTTAAAAATTCTCAAAATAGATATAGTACTAACACTTTTCACTAAATAGTGGAGTACTACTAATACTTTTTAATAAGTATTGAAATAGTACTAACATTTTCGGGTTTTTCTATTACTAATAATTAAATTAATAAAAAAAATTGTGAAGACAAATACTTATGTGTATGAGTTACATGTATGTAACTGGCTATTTACCTCTTTTTTATAATAAGTCCACACTCCCTTCTTTTAGACACTTATGTGTACAAATTACATACATGTAACTAAATCCAATTTTTTACATGGCTATTAGTTATTTACCTTCTTTTTTTATTAATTTCACCCCCAATTTTTTTTGAAAAAAAATACATGTAAAATACTATATTACCATTTTAACAATTAAATTAAAATACAACTCATTAAAATTATAATTATACACCGACTATCGAGTCACCAATTAATCACCACGAAGTCAAATATTATTCTATTTTTATAACTTTCAAAAAATAAATATAAAAACATAACGAATATAAAAAAATATATATTAAAAAAAATATAAAACTCAAAAATAAAAATTTGAGTTTTTTTTTTTCAAAAAATGACCAAAATTTAGGAAAAAAATACAAAAAAAAAATCGGAAAAAAAAACTAAACAAAAAAATTTCAATTTTTTTTCTAATTTGGGATAAATAATGTATGAGTATGACATGCTCACTTTCTAGCTTTAATCTGATTTATAATAACTAAGATTATTTTGTTATGTCTTCATTATTTCTATAGTGATATCTTGATTTGTTACAAAAATTTTTAAGTTATAAATTGTTTTTTAAGACTAATTAATAACATAATCTAATTGAAAAATAAAATTTATGTTTAGAAACTTAAATGAGTGGAGAATTGGGGAAGAAACCACCATAATATTGCATCAGCTTTATTATTTTCTTTGTGGTCATCGCTGTGTTGATGCATTCATATGTTTATTGAGTGTGATTGTATCTATTAATTGAATTTTGTGTTCAGTGTGATTCATTCTCACTTTTGTTCTTTTTACTAGTTAGTTAACATCAATATTTTAATATATATTGATGTATTAATTTGCATGGTATGCCTGAAATTATAAATATGTTAAGTTATGTATTTTTTGTTAAATATAACATTAGTTTAAATACGATATAATATTAATACGTCTATGGTATAGTACTAGTTAATATATTGTATAGTAATAGAGATTAATGTGGGTATAAAAATATTATTTAATATATGAACTAATACTATACAATATGTGAATTAATACTATACTATATTTGAACTAGTACCATAGAGTATGTTAACTAATATTATATAATATGTGAACTAATAATATACTATATTTGAACTAGTACAATAAAGTATGTGAACTCGAAACTCGAAAACATTAGAACGTGTACCAATATAAACTAATATTATATTGTATATAAACTAATACGTACAGTACTGCATATTAACTAATAATATACCATAATACTTATCAACTGTTATCATAACACTTATAAACTAAAAATTATATTTATAAAAAATTAAAATAAAGTGATTAAAAAATGAAAGTTTGAATGAAAATAATAATTAATCAATGTAAAACGAAGTGAAATTTATAAGGAATTGAGTAAAAATTTGAAAGGATAAGGTGAAAATTATACACCAATTAATTAAAGTAAAATAGTACCAATAGAATTGAACACTTCCCGCTAAGAGAGATGAGAGTTTTATTTTTTAAAACAAATTATTATACTATTTAATACTTAAAAAAAAACAATTAATACTATTATTTAAAAAAAAAATTATTAGACTTTAAAATTTTAGAATAATTATTTGTGGCATAAAAAGAAAGTACATGGAAAAAATTATCATTTGAAACACAAATGGTGAATAAGAAAAAAAAAATATTAAAAAGAGAAATATAAATATCAATTGGAGTAAAATAAAATTTAAAAAATTTAATGGAGTACTATTTTTTTATAATAAAATTTAAAAAAAAAATTGAAGTAAAATAAAGGTCCATAAAAAAATTTATGTGCTAAATTGATATAGTAAATGGGTCATGCGTTATTGGATTTGATATAGTAAATGAGTCATGTGCTATTTGTAATGGGTTATTGGATTGGATATAGTAAATGAGTCGTGTGTTATTTGTAATTAGTTATTGGATTCAGTTACATACATGTAATTGGTACACAAGAGTGCAACACAATTGTGAATATCTCATTTTCATTTAAAACAAATAAAAACATTTAATTATAAATAATACAGAGTATATATTTGGGGTATGTTTACTTTTGGTTTTAAAAATCAGGTTTTGGATTTCAAGATCCAAAACCCATTTTACTTCGGGATTTAAAAACCGGTTCTCAAAACCACCCATATCAAAAATATTGATTTGACATAAAGTTATATCTATATAATATTACTCAAATCATTATATTTTTTCTCAACAATAATATAATAATAATATAATAATACAATAATATAATACATTTAATCATTACACACTTAACTAATCATTATAATCCCATCAAACAATAATATAATAATACAAATCCATTCAATCTTACAATTTGATTTGACATAAAGTTAAATCTTCCACTATTTCAAAACCCAAAAGAAACACTCATATTACTATATATCGGGATTTGAAAAATTAGGATTTAAAAAACCCGATTTTTAAAACTACCCAAAGCCCAAAGTAAACACCCCCTTAGAGTTGTTAAAAATCTCAGATCATGTTGGATAGGGCCCGTCGAACTGGCTCAACCCATGACCTGTTGGGGGTACGAGTTTCTCTCAGACTTGAGCCAGGCCCATTGGGCTTCCTCTCAGGTCTAATTTGATTGTTATCGGGCCTAGAAATATGTGACCCAACCTCGGGAGGGAGTTCTTGGATATTTTTCAATATTTTTTAAAAATTTGTTATAAGGACATTTTGATAAGAAAAAAAAATCACAAAGATTATGTTGGAAAATGTGTTTCGAAGGGAGATTCAACCCCATATCTCATTCACACATTTTGAAGTTTGAATGAATGCAAAATAATTTTCAAACAATTGTTGTAACCAAAATTTGAGTGAGGAAAAAATAAAGTGATTTTTGTTCTATATTGAAAATATCAAATGAGGAAGTGGGTATAAAAGTATGAACTCATTAGCAGCTTGTAATATTACACGAATGTCACATCAATTTGGTAGTGGACAAACAAACTACTTTTTACCTTAAAATTTTCCGTAACTGCTGAAATAATTAGAGTAGTTTCAAAATCGAATTATTGGAGGTTATTTTCGAAAATTAAACATTGAATTTAATTGGTTGAATGTCTGTTGCAGTCTCAGTCCAATTTTAAAATTCAAGTTTTAAATTTATTCGGAAAATTAAGACCTACAAAAATGGCTTAAGGTTACAAATTTAGGCTACAACATTTACAGCCAAAAATTGAATTGTTTAAAATTCGAATTTAGAAAGTCAATTTCATTTTTGGTCCAATTTCAATTTTTGTCCAAATTTCTATTGTCATCTTTATTACGACACAACGGTTTCAAATTTGGGTTGGCTACATAAATAATTGAAACCCATCAGTCCCAACTCCCAAGACATGAAAATATTGGAAATTATATAGACACATTCCGGCAATTGCTACGTTATTTTGCATTCGATTTTGATCTCGTTTCTTTGACATTTCGATGATATAGTGATATATATTCAGACAACTTCTCGGTTCGTCGTAAGTAAAATACTTGTGCTAGTATTGTTGCTATTTAATAGTTGTATCCTGGGATACTGACATCCTAATTTTCAATAGCACCGAGAGTGAAGGATAAATATTGTTTTAAGGAAATTATGTTTACACAAGTCTCGGTTCCTCATTTTCTTAACATTATTTTAGCCATCTACGGTGCTCAAATTCTAACATATTAAACATTTTAGCTAATGGCAAAATGATATCATCAATGATAAAGCTAGATGACATGTTAACTTTTAATTGGATGTTTATATGGTGAATCCTTTGATTCACGGAAGAAAAATCCAACATTTTCAAGTAATACTAACACTTTCTCAATAAGAATTACCATTACTTTTCACTAAGTAATAAGGGTAATTCTTATGGTAGTCGAATTTTACAAAGTGACTACATAGTCACTTTGTCGAATCGTGCCACGTGGCGTCGTAAACGTCGTAACGACCTACTATCTGTTATACATGTTTAAGTTATTTATATCATTTTTTAAATTGTATTTTGTTATTTACTATATCGCCCTTCTTTTATTTAAATTATTTTTCATATATATAAGTAAAATTACTTTTCTACCCTTTCTTTATACAAATATTACCTATTTTCAAATTTAGTGATTCCTTATATTTCTAATTCACCCCACCCCTTTTCATAAATTAATTAAAAGTTACAATTATAAAAATTAAATGAAAAAAAAAAAACTATTCTTCATCCTCATGCCTGGAAATGCAGCCCACCACAATCGCCGTCGTACTTCCATTGGCGAAGTGTTTTCGTTCACTTTTCCAAACTTAATCAGTACCAATAGTTTTCATCTTGATCCTGAGATCATTTCCCTCATATTTATTTTTCACTTTGTTGTCTCCATGTTCTTCAATTTAACTATTAAAATCGTGATCTTCGCGATAATGAATAATCATCACCGTGACTGTTCCCAGCCCTCACTCTATTTACCATTCTAATCGTTTTAGTTGTCCCGTCATTTTTCATACTCCATCGTCAAGTTCATCAACCATTGCACCAAATTAAAAAAAAACCAGTTTCAAAATTTTTACGCTTATTTGATGCTTCTCAACATTGCTCCATATTCTTCGCGTTGATGGAAGGGAGGAGAGGCGTTGACCCTGAATGTTTAAGTTTTACGATTTTTTATTATGGACTTTTTTTCTAGGCCGTGTTGCAGAGTTTAGGGAAGAAGATGATTAGAGATGGGAGATGGGCGGTTTAAGTTTGGATGGGATTAGGTTTTGTAAAATGATTTAATTTTAAATCATTTTAATTTAATGTGACCAAACAATTTGGAAAATAGATGTCATTTTATAATTTAGAATTGAAGGAGAAGATTAATTTAGAATTTTAAGGATATAGATGTCATTTTATAATTAAATGTTTATATTATTTTAAATTATAAAAGAATATTCTTGTCATTTTATATTTATTAATACTCCCTCCGTCCAATTTTATTATGTCCACTTCTCCGGATACGGGTTTTAATGAATATTGATTAGTTTATTCATAAAATAGATAAGTTTAGGGTATAATAGGGTATTGTGGGGTCCATTTGTAAATAAATGATTGTTTATGAATAAAGTGAATGGCAAAGTGGGTAAATAAGTGATGGTAGGAGGGTGTAGATAAAGTAGTATGAATAGTATTGTTTCCATAAAGAGTATGGACATAATAAAATTGGACAACCAAAAAAGGAAAGTGAGAGTAATGAAATTGGACGGAGGGAGTATAATTTATTAGTAGGGTGATGCAGTGCGATTGCATATTGCAAAGAGCAACTGCACCAATGCGAAGTGCAATCATATAAAAGAAAATTCATACGTTGGATTAACGATTCAATGACATTTAATTAATTGATTTGATTTATTCTTTGTTATTAATTTTATTAATAACATAAGGTTAAATATGTAATTTTAACATTACATATTTTAATTAGATTAATAAATATAATAAATTATTTTATTGTATAAGGATAAAAATGTAATTTTACAATAATATATTTTAATTAATTTAATTTAATAGAAAATACAAATTTATGACACATTACGACAATACATACCCGTAAAATTTACAAAAGGTAACAGGTCATCAAATTTAAGCCTTTAGATTAGATTTTTAATGGCTTAGATTAAATGACTACGGTAGTTATTACGACACCCTGACTACATGTAGAAGGTCCCAAGTAATAAAGAGTACTAGCATTGCTTAGTATTAATATCCTCATTCATGACACTCCTCCAACCCAACCATTTATAGTATATTAATTTATCTCTCATTCACATATATAATTTACAGTCCAATCCAAATTTAATTTTATTATACTTTATCGGTGACACTAATCCAATTCAACCCAAAAATAATTATTATTTTTTAAATACATATTATATTATTAATGTTTACTATATTTTAATGTGTAAATTGATATATAAAAATTACTTGATATTCTAAATTTGTAATTATAATATGAATTTTTTTATCACACACTTAAAATAAACAATGAACTCAATAACAAAATTAAAACACAAAATCTTATATGCAATATTGCATACATGCATTTCAGTCATTTACACACACATGTTCTTTATAAATACACCCACAAGCTTAATTCACACACATTTTTTATAAATACACCCACAAGCTTAATTCACACACATTTTTTGTAAATACACCCACTGACAGTTCAATTCACACCCACATTTTTTATAAATGCACCCACTGACATAAATTGAACATGGTCGTCTTTTTCGAGCAGTTTTCGATCACCTCAGGCCGCGGTCGGACGCTGCAATTGACGATGACCTTAATCCTTAAATATTTTATATTTCTTTAAATATTCTTTAATACTAATTATTATGGGTCAATGTTATTTTATATTACGTTCAATAATATATCTTACTACATGCAATAATATATGTTACTATATATTATAATGTGGGTTACTTAATCAATAAAAAAAATATAAAAATATAAAAGAACCAGTATTGCTATATAAAATTGTGTTATTACTACATGTAATAATTTGTTTTACTACATAAAAAATTATACAGTATGTTACTACATACTACAGTTTGAATTACTACATTGAATATACGTTTGTTACTATATGTAACTTTATCAAATGATCTAATATTTTTCGCATCATCCTACAATAAAACATTTTGTATTACAACATGATTATTGTGTTTACTACATTCGATAATATATGTTACTACATATTATAATGTGAGTTACTACATCAATAAAAATACTAGAAAAAACGTGTTATTAAATAAAAGAATTTGTATTATTATATAAATAGTTTGTGTTATTACTACATAAAATAATGTGTATTACTACATATTACAATTTGAATTATTACATTTAATATCCCACGTTCGACAATAAAATAAAAGATAAAAAATCACAGAAACGAGTAAAATAAACAGATTAAAAATTTCGAATTAAGCTGTCAGTGGGTGTATTTATAAAAAATGTGTGTAAATTAAGTTTGTTGGTGTATTTATAAAAAATGTGTGTGTGAATTAAGCGTGTGGATGTATTTATAAAAAACATGTGTGTGAATGACTGAAATGCATATATGCAATATTTCATACAAGACTGGCCCAAATTAAAATTACAAGATTTGAAAATACGAAATTGAAAAGTAATAATAAACAAGCTACAAATTTAGAATACGATCTTGATTAAGATTCGGAGAAAATTGAGAATTTTGACAGTGTTGTGCGTTTGAAAATTCCTCAGAATTTGAAAGAGAAAGATTAAAATAAGATCCAAAATTTGGATATTCTTGAGATTTGGAAAATTTGGATAATGTTGGGAGTTTGGAAAATTTGGATAATCTTGAGAGTTTCGAAAATTTTGAGAGTTTGAAAAAAAAAAAATTGGGATAATTGGGATCCATAATAATAGTAAATGCTAGAAATATTAAAAGATAAAAGAGAGAATTTTAGTTTGTATTTCAAAATAGGTCGATATTGGACTCTATTTATAGAGAGAAAAAAATTACGAATTTTTGATATATATATATATATATATATATATATATATTTATTTATTACATATTATCTTCAATATCTACAAATCTAATTATATCACACAAAAAAATTATAGTAACCAATAGAATAGTGACATGTATCACATTATCCAAACTTAAATTATTAAGTGACACTAGGTTGTGTCCGATCCAATGTTATGAAATCTTGACATTCTACCATTATTTTAATATTATATTGGTGACATTTTGCTATAACATTATACAAAATGTCCAATGAACATAGTCTAACTAAAGATCCGAGATTCTCCATCAAGATTTGGCCGGCCCACGCACACGAATCCTAGATCCGTTCTGACATTACTTTCAATTTTATACACATCAAACTAGTCGAACAAACTTTTGATGAACAATTAAGCTTGATTTTTATTTTTTCCTAGACAAGCCTCGATCCTACCCCAGTGATTAGCATATCCAATAAACAAGGATGAATTTCAATTGCAGTATTAATTTATACAATTATGCATGGTATTATAATATAACGAATTTCTTCCCTTGAAATTAAATCTTAGATATGTCCATGATGATTGATCACAATTTCTTCATAAAAATACTTATAAATATACATCTCATCAGGTATGTTCTTACCTACATATGTCTATTAACTTTATACATAAATCTATGAATTTAATGGAACCACTAAGACTTGGTTCTTGACTACTCTGTTTCTTTCTACTTGATCCGAAAGAATAAGACGATGTTCATACATTTAAGGCCTCAACATTCCTCTGCCTCAAAATTTTGCGTATTTGGGATCTGTCAAGGCATTGCTACCGCAATTTGAAGGTAGCGACCAAGTCTTGTTCTCAGCTTCTCTAGACAAGACGGGTCATGACAAGTGGCACCAGCAGCCAACTTGTCGTGATCAACAGTACAAGATCGCTCGATACTATCTGTGCTGAGCTAGGCGAGCCTGTTGGTTCAGCACCATAATCGTTGTCCGTTGGGTCCGTCCCATCGCCGCTTCCTCCTATAGGTGTATCTGGATTGGTAGGCATAGTTGGGCTGCATTGAAAAAAATCTCAAAATGTTTCACTTTATTTGTAGTTTTTTATATTAGCATGCATAGCTAAGAACTTGGGGGTAAATTTTAGGGTAAATTACAAACAAAAAAATAATCCCTCGAGGTTTGTCCAAATTACCAATAGTACAGTGTGGTTTTGAATAATTATCAAATACTCCCTAAAAATACCAAAAATTGTGTTTGATTGATCTGAGAAATTCAAAATTATTTCACTTATATATACTGTGATTTTCTCATATCTGCATCGATAAATTGTTTCATGATTTTGCAATATTCATTAGCTAAACAAAAATTTGATACTATAGCATGCATTGAAAATTCTCAAAATATTTCACCTTTCCTGTTTATGTAGTTTTTTGTATTAGCATTCATAGCTAAGAACTTACACGAATTTGCACGGGGTAAATTATGAAAAAAATCCTTCGAGGTTTATCCAAATTACCTAAAGGATCACATGGTTTTGAATAATTATCAAATACTAAAAGGCCAAAATATTTGTTTGATTGATTGAAGAATGCAAAATTATACTCCCTCCTATTCAAAATGTATGTTACGGAGTACTACTTTTTATGCACACATATTAAGAAAATTAATGACTTCTTACTATACCCTTAATTGCTCTAGAATTCTACATTATACATTAAATATTATTACTATCTAAGTTATTATTAATTAGTTTGAGGGTAATTTAGGAAAAAATGTAATAAACTTACATTGAAAAGTGTAAAACGTCATTATGAATAGGAGGGAGTATCACTTATTGTGATTTTCTCAAATTTGCATGGATAGATTGTTTCGTGATTTTGCATTATTCAAACCTCAAGGGAAGTTTTTGCAATTTACCTAATTTTTAAAAGACACTAGTTCTCTCTCCCTCTCCATGCACCCCGAGACATGCAAAGACTTGTGACAAAGACATTGTGAATTCTCGAGCTTCTCTTGGGATACTTGAACAAACAAAACTTGGTCTTTTTATATGTCAAAATGACCTTATTCTATTTTGTCATACTTTAACGGCTAATAATTTCATGTTTCTCCAAGAACTTACCTTGGAGGTGGAAGCATTGGAATCGTAGGCGTAGGAGGAGGCATTGTGGGGGTGGTCATAGGTGTTGGAGGTGGCATAGCAGGAGTGCTCGTAGGCGATGCAAAGTGACAGTTGCCATGGCCTGAACAAATGAAGCAAATCAAATCAGATCATATCACAGATGATCATAAGCAAAAGATGATCATACTTGGATCTGTGTACGAAAGCTGTGCTGCTCCTCCAAAAACACAGCTCGTGGGAACGGGATTCTTCTGATAGTAATCATTGAAAGCATATGAGGCGTGATCAGCTACCGTGTTTGGTTCGAAGCAAGGTGCGTTTGGCTGAAGCGCTGAACAATCGGTACCTCCATAGCCACAAGCATAGTCCAGAGCAACTTGTAGAGCAGTTGGTGAGGCTGTAGGATTAGCAATGCACCATGCTCCACCTGATGATCCAGGATTCGTTGTGGTGCTCGTTGGATTCGTTATGGTGTCTTTCTGGACAATTGTTGTTCGAGATGGAAACGCCATTTGGGTATGCTGGTAGTCCAGTTTTTTGCTACCTTTGATTGATTCTGAATATGCTTTTTCTGAAATGAGCAGAAATGTTGAGTTGTTTGATGAATAATCAAGAATTTAAAAGATGAAGAAATGGAAAATGGATGCATTTGATGCTAAGATTTTGTTTCAATCAGACCATAAACACATCAACTATGTTATTTTTTTACAACAATGGATGTAATCCAGCTTGTAACTCCACTCAATATCATATTATAACTCGATTAAAAAATAGGCACCCTCCTATATAATATTGCACATGTAATATACATTTAAGGAAGAGGGCAGAAAACTCGCGAATCCTTCGCCCTCAAACGTATCTCCCATAAAAAAATCACGCAAAGTTCACATGTGTTCCACTATGTGATTTATTGACATGTATCATATCAATAAATAATCAAAGTCTCATAAGGTCATGTTTGATAGCTAAAATTAAGGGTAGATTGTGCTTTAAAATACGTAAAGTTCTAGATATCATCCTAATCTTAGGTTAATTCATACCCATTAATTAAAGATTAGTAGGATTGAACACCATGTGGAACAGATAAATTGATCTAGATATAAATGGGTAACTACTGCATATCAAAGATAAAATAGTACAATTCATTGGTTCGACAAGGATGTATAACACTCGTGAGATTATTAAGTTACCAATTGGGACAAAATTAAGGAGATATGAAGATGAAAAATTAAGAGTTTCACCTGGGATCAAGAGAAGGCACGAGAAAAACAAGAGAGCCAAATGAAGTATTCCACCCTCCATAGCTCAATCTTCGAGAGCAGAAATTTGGTGTTTAGCTGAAACTAAGGACAAAATGATGAGATTATATTGAACAAGAGAAGCACGAATTATGGTGTTTGAATCCTCCATTGGCTTCGATAAGTTTAAATAGAATAAAGTGTGAAGAATCATAAGTTTCTTGCATCGAAGAGAGAAAACTCTGTTACGTGGAATATGAGAAAACCTAAGGAAGGAGGCATTTGTTTGTAGGAAACTTGAAGCAAGAGCAAATACCTTGAGAATAGCGTAGATCTCCGCCTCGGGGCAATTAACTATCTCCTTCAAGCTTTGCGCCGCGCCGCCCCCATTACCGGCGCCGATTGCACTCATCCTTGCCGGAACAGATATAATCTGCAAATTAAGTCCGCTCCCGTTCCTCAATCACTTTCGCCCCAATTTATATACAGTATATTGCAACACACACGCGCGCATAGAGATTGAGAGGCACAAACTGTGTTCAATCGACTGCAGTTATTCGATTTTATTCTTACGTTGAAGAATCCGCTGCGAAGATGAGTTTTATCTCGACATTTTAAAGTTTCGGAAACCTCTCGCACCCCTCTATCCCTAAGTTCAAAGTCACTCTCCTTTTAGTTGAATCTTGTTTACTGTTAAATCAAGCAAAAAATAGAATGGAAAAAAAAAAAAGAATATTGACTCACATTAGACGATTTTAAAGGTGAAACCGTTTAATAAACTAGCACAAATTAACTCATTTTTTGTAAGTGTTAAAAAGTGTCGTACATAAATTATACTTTAAGTTACAAAGTTCAAGTTAATGGTTTCATCCAATTATATAGTTGATGAATGAATTGAATGATAACAACTCATAATTAAAGATGACCAATTAAGAGGTCTGAAGGTGTTCGTTAGTGCCACGTTAGAGGTCGTTCTCAACTCACTTCGTCCACATCGGAGGTCAACCCTCTAGTTGAACATGCTGACGTACAATTTGGATATACACATTTATCTTTGACAAAGAGTCACCTCGATCAGACTGAATTTTGACATAGTCTATGCTATCTAACATGTAGTTAGAATGATAGAAGTAGTAACTTAGCCACCTCGTCTAGTCAACATTAAGTTAGTGAGTCATCAAGTCTTATTAGATAAAGTGACACTTAGTGGAACACATAACTTTAGTTAAAATTGCATTTAATGTAATTGTAATCCTGAACAAACCCAAAATTTCGAGTTAGGGGGTCGATAAATACAATTTAATACTATGGTTTTTTTTACCCATCCCACGCCACCATGCAGTGTCGTCCCTTTTGCATTTCCCCTCCCAAACAAATCCAATTCAATCAAATCTTGTAAAGAAAATGTAAGATTTTAATTTTATATTTTAGGCGCAGAAAATACTTTTTTTTTTCTTCAACAAGTCAGGGTTGAAAACGATGGAGCATTTCAATCCATTCTTGTCGAAAAACCTTGCAATTTTCGATTACTTGTTGTCGAAATTTATCTTTTTACGAAAAAAAATCGATTAAACAGTGTTGAAAAAAGAGTGTAGATTTCGACAATAATTTATCCAAAAAAAAATGTAGATTTGGACATTGATTTGTTATGCTAATTTTTTCCTTTTTTTCTAAGATTTCTATTTTTTATTTATTTAAGTAATTTCTATATTTTTTTATTTTTTATTTTTAGATTTTGAATAGGGGAGGTGTATCTACTAAATATAGTTTGAACTAGTACAGTACTACGCGGGATAAAAAAAATAAACACTTTATTTAAATGATTAATTCAAATTAATTATAGTAATTTTTTAATTGATTTTATGATTTATATGTATAATATGATTTAAACAGTTTATCGGCGGCGGCTGCGGGAATGCAGTCCCGCCGGGAGTTATGAGTTGCTTGAGCTGGAACTGTCGGGGGCTTGGGAACCCCCGAAAAGTTCCGATTTTGAGGAAAGAGATTCTTTCCAAAGATCCCATGGTGGTGTTTTTGTGTGAAACTAAATTACTTGTGTCTGAGCTTCAAGGGGTGTCACGTAAATTGGGTTTTGAGTGTTGCTTAGGAGTCGATTGTGACAGAAGCGGAAATGGGAGAAGGGGTGGCCTGGGCCTGTTGTGGAGACCCGACATTGCAGTGTCTATCAGATCATACTCGATGAATTACATAGACGCACTCATTGGGGAGGGGCATCAGTGGAGATTCACGGGGGTGTATGGTTTCCCGGAGGATAGTAATCGTTGGAAAACATGGAGAATGATGGATAGGTTGGCACGAGAGGTAGATACCCCCTGGCTGTGTGTGGGTGATTTTAATGAGGTGTTATATGGGGTGGAAAAGAGGGGTGGAAACCCGAGAAGCGAGGCTCGGATGCTAGCATTCAGGGATTGCTTAGACAAATGTGGCCTGACTGATATGGGCTTTGAGGGGCATCCTTTTACGTGGTCAAATATGCAGGCGGGGGATAGTAACATCCAAGAGAGACTGGATAGAGTGTTAGCTACTGAGGGCTGGCTACACAGATTTCCGCGATCACGGGTGCTGCACCTGACTCGGATCATGTCTGATCACTGTCCGCTTCTGGTGCAGTGGGAGGGTAGGCCACGAGGACTGTCCGATGGCCGTACGGCACATATGTTCCGATTTGAGGCATCCTGGCTTCAGGAGGAACGTTGTTCTGAACTCATCCTCTCAACTTGGGCGTCTTTAGGAAGGGGGATGTCAATGGAACATCTAGCTGCTACTATTGACTCTTGCGGGAAGAGGCTATCGGACTGGGATGCCCAACATTTTGGCAATATCCCTCGGGAAATTGGGAAAAGTAAGGCGGAGTTGGCGAAGCTCCAGAGGGCTAGGCAAACGATGGAAAACGTACAGGCAGCGAGGGCCGTGGAGAATAAAATTAAGGCCTTAGTGAGAAAGGAGGAGTTGTTTTGGCTTCAGAGATCGAGAGTATCCTGGATGAGGGAGGGGGATAAAAATACAGGGTTCTTCCATAGGATTGCTAGTGGTAGGAAGAAGCGAAATTATATTCACGAGATTGTTGGGACGGATGGGGGGAGGATTACGGAGATTAAGGAAGTTAAACAGGTGTTTTTGGCCTACTACGAGAGGCTATTTACCGCAGCGGATACCCTGGACATGGAGGAGGCTATGGAGGCTGTGGATCGTAGAGTTACTGGGGAAATGCATGAGTCGTTATCTCGACCGTTCACGGAAGGGGAAATCACTAAAGCCCTATCCCAGATGCACCCGACTAAGGCCCCGGGCCCTGATGGTATGTCTGCTATCTTTTATCATAGATTTTGGGATGTTATTAAGTCTTTGGTTGTACCTTCTGTCCTTGGAGTCTTGAATCATGGACATTCTCCTGAGTGTGTTAACAATACCTTGATTGCTTTAATTCCCAAGAAAAAGAACCCTTTGCTTCCGTCTGACTTTCGGCCTATAAGTCTCTGTAATGTGGTATATAAACTAATCACTAAAACCATATCTAATCGTTTAAAGCCTTTCTTGAATGATATTATTGACCCATGTCAGTCAGCCTTTGTACCCGGTCGTCTAATTACGGACAATGCTTTATTAGCCTTTGAAATTTTCCACCATATGAGACATAATAAGGCGATGACGCGGGGGTCATATGCTTTCAAACTTGATATGAGTAAGGCGTATGATAGAGTTGAGTGGGGTTTTTTAGAAGGGGTGATGAGAAAATTGGGCATTAATGACACTCTTGTCTATACCATTATGCGTTGTGTTACTTCAGTTTCTTTTGCAGTTTTGGTGAATGGCTCTCCTACCCAGACCTTCCGGCCTTCCCGTGGGATTCGGCAGGGGGATCCCCTGTCCCCGTTTTTATTTTTATTTTGTGCAGAGGCATTGTCTGCCCTAATTCGACGCCATATGGAAAAGGGAGCACTACATGGTATTAGAATCTGCAGACAGGCGCCCCCAGTGGCCTCCCTGTTCTTTGCAGATGACACAGTAATATTTGGAAGAGCGACACGGACAGAACTTGCAGCGATCAGACGGATACTAACGGTGTATGAGGGGGCATCAGGCTAATCAATCAACCTAGAAAAATCAGAGATAATGTTCAGTGGTGGAATTTCGGAGGAGAAGGGAGAAGCGTTGGCGGATTTTGTAGGAGTTAGGCGAGTTCAGGAGCACTCTGTCTACCTGGGAATACCGACAAGAGTGGGGAGGTCTCGCTCAAAGATCTTTCGTTCAGTGGTTGAGAGAGTCCAGAAAAAAATCAAGGATTGGAAAAGTAAAATGCTATCGATGGCGGGGAAGATTACGCTGGTCAAATCGGTTATTCAATCGATTCCCACTTATCTAATGACCTGTTTTAAAATTCCCTCCAATGTGATTCATAAAATCGAATCGGCTGTTGCGAGATTTCTGTGGGGACAGAAGGGTGAGGAGAGGAGAGTACATTGGCTACGATGGGAGTTATTGTGTAAGCCGAAGGAGGAGGGTGGCTTGGGGTTGAGGAGATTGACGGATTTTAATCTAGCTCTATTGGCTAAGCAGGGATGGAGACTGTTGCAAGATGAGGAGTCAGTCTTGGCCCGAACTTTGAAGGCGAGGTACTTTCCACGGGGTACGTTTCGTACGGCAGGGGTGGGGTATAATTCCAGCTTCACTTGGCGAAGCATTCTGGCTGGGAGGCAGGTGTTGGAACAAGGGCTGGTGTGGGTGGTCGGAGATGGTAGGTCGATTGATGTAAGAAGGGAACCGTGGTTGTTTGACGGTAATGAACCTCGTCTTCAGGCTAAGCAGGTGACGGGAGGAGGGGAATACATGGTGAGTGATTTTATTGAACCAAGTGTGCAGGAATGGAATGAACAACGAATGGGCGAGGTGTTCGCGGAGGAGGCAATTCAGCGGATACGTACACTGCCTCTGCCTAGGACGGTTCGTCGGGATAAACTAACTTGGCGGTTCACCAAAAATGGATTTTACACAACGCGGTCAGGTTATATGGACGGAAGAGTGGTGGTGCCTGATCAGACGGAGGACCTAGGGAGGAGGAAATGGTGGAGATGGTTGTGGTCGATGGATATAGCACCAAAAATACGTGTGTTTCTATGGCGAGTCCTTCATGACATCTTGCCCACGAGCGTTAACTTGGTGGCAAGGTTTATTGACGTCGATCCGATGTGTGGTGCGTGTGGGGAGGATATTGAAACTGGAGAGCATATGGGGAGGGACTGTGCATGGGCGCGAAGATTCTGGAACGGTGCTGGCATCACTGATTTCGGCTCGGCAGAGCAGTCGTTGGGGACATGGGTCACGAAGTCCTTAGAGACGATGGAGGAGGGCGCTCGGATTCGATTTGCAGTGCTGCTGTGGTATTTATGGTATGCTCGCAATTCTCGGATATTCCGGGAGACTACCTTGGTGCATCAGACAGTCGTACAGATGGCAGACACCTTCATTGCGGAGTTTCGGAAGGCCAATATTAGGATGCAGCGCCCGCGCGCGAGACAGGAGACGATAGGATGGGTGCCGCCTATTGGAGAGGTGTTGAAACTGAACACAGACGCATCTGTGAGATCGAATGTGGGCATTGGTTTAGGAGGGGTACTGAGAGATGCCCATGGGGTTGTTCAGGGGTGTTTTGCACAATATTATGGAGGGGCATGTGAGGTGGACTGTGCTGAGGCGGCTGCGATTAGAAATGGGATGCAATGGGCGCTGGACAGAGGCCTTGGGTCCCTGGTGGTAGAGTCGGATTCCCAAACTGTGGTGAATGCTTTGATTGATCCAAAGCCCAATTTATCTTACTTGGGTGGTGTACTTCAGGATATTCTGCACTTGAGTGAACGTTTTCACTCAGTTACATTTACTTGGACCCGTAGAACGGGTAATAGAGTAGCGCATCGTTTAGCTCTTTTTGGGTTTTCATGCATTGATAGTTTTTCTTCGAATGATGTACCCGCTCATATTGAGCCGGATGTTTTGGCCGATTTGGTCGATATCTAATTGATTTAATTCCCTGTCAAAAAAAAAAAAAAAAAAAAAAACAATAACTTTATCAACATTAATTATAACTTATTTAAAATAATAATTCAAAAGAAAAATTAAGAAGGTAATTAATAAAAAATTAACATTCGGAGTAATTTGTAATTTGTGATATTTAGATTAATTAAATTAATTTGAGCAATGTACTTTTAAATAATATTTTATTAAAATACTCTTCAATTTTCTTTAATTTTTTATGAACTTATTACAATGCAAATATTTTAGTTTTCTGATCCATTATCATACGTTGATAAATTGAATTTTAGAAAATTTTCATAATAAATTTAGGGTTATAGGAATTGTGAATCTCAACAATCATGAAAATTCAATAGGACAACTAATGTCTTTTCTTCTCCATGTTGATAATTCGATACTCTTGATTTCATTAGTCAGTATGTGGAAGCTACGAATAATAACAATTAAATCAGGAAAAAAAAAGTTATTGTTAGTAAATAAATGTAAAACTACAAATGAGCAAAAATTTTAATTTACACCATAAAGAAAATTGAAACTGAAAAGAAAAATAAGATTGGAATTTATGTACTTATAAAAAAAATCATATATATTGAATTACTAACAAAAATCATCACATACCAACCTCATAAAACAGAAACCCAGTAAAACATAAAAATCACCTACTTGGCATCACCTGCATATAATGAAAAAAAAAATGCTCAGATAATAAAATAGAAAGTTGCCAAAACATTAATACATTGCGTGGCGGCGTAGTAAGGACTGACAGAGAGAGAATGTATAGAAAAAGTGAGAGAAGAGAGAATATACCGAAGAAGATGCCCTGAATGTAGAGAGGAACTTAGAAAATATACTATCTCCGTTCGCCTATAAGCTTTCCGTTACTTTTTGGCACGTAGATTAAGAAAAGTGATTAAATAATAGATATAGTACGATGTGATTGTGAGAAGGAGGGAGATAGAGAGAAAAGGTAAAATATAAAGTAAAGTGTAAGAAAAAGTATTACCAAAAAAGATATGGGACGGACAGACAAAAATGGTAAAATGGAAAATTTATTAGGTGATTAAACATCATGGAAGTCATAAAATACAAAATAATAGAAATGCAGAATTTCAAAAAAAAAAATGTCAAAATGCATTTAAATAAAAAACTGCAAAAAAAAAAAAAACAGAAAACTCATTCAAATTCAGAATTTCAAAATAAAAAGATTAGAGAAAATATAGAGAAAAACTGTGAAAAAAAAATTAAGAAGGTAATTAATAATTAATTTGAACTATAGAAAATTTTTATAATAAATTTAGGGGGGTGTATTCAATTGAGATTCAGTTGGATTTTTTTGGACTTTTAAAATTTGGGGGTATTCAATCCGGATTTTTAAAAGTCTTTCAAAATTTTGAGGTATTCAATACGGATTTTGACGTCAATATCATCTAAAAGATTTTGGTGGTCAAGGTCGTCACTCCAGAAATGATTTTGGTGGTCAAGGTCGTCATTCCAGAAATGCAATTATTCAATTGAATTTTTGGTATTTTCAAATTGTAATTCACAAGTTCTCATTTCAAACACAAGTGTGCTGGATTACATAACTTTTTTCGGAAAGAAGGTATGAATTTCCAGTTGAATATAAAGAAGATCAAGATTCACCACATCGTGAAAAATGAAAAAAATGAGGCCGAGTATAACCGTGATGAAAATGAAGACGAGAATAATAATGATGAATAATAATTTTTTTTTAACTAGGTTTTAGGGGCATAGTTTATGAAAATTCATGTAAATCAATAAAAAAAGCATAGAGTTTATGGATTTTCTAAATCCACTGACTTTTTAAAGTTTAAAAAAATCCAACAAAATCTCAATTGAATACATCCCCTTATAGTCATATGAATTGCAAAAAATCTCAACAATCATAAAAATTCAATAGGACAACTAATGTTTTTTCTTCTTCTTATTGATAATTCCATACCCTCTTATATGAGTCAGTAAAACTTTACTTTTTCCATCTAAAGATGTAAAAAAATGTGCTACTAATAATAATAATTAAACCCAGAAAAAATAATATTATTATTCTTAAAGAAATGTATAAAACTAAAAATAATAATAATTTTAAACCAATAATAAGAAAATCGAAACTAAAAAAAGAAAAATAAGATTTTGGAATTATGTACTTATAAAAAAAATCATATATTGAATTACTTAAAAAAAAATCACAAATAATGTACATACCAACATTATAAAACATAAACCCTATAGAAGAGCAAAATATTAATAAATACGTCAGATTTAACACAATTTATATTGAGAAATTGAATAATAAAAAAATATATAAATTAAAAGAGAACCAAACTCAACGTTATCCCAAAAAAAAACCATCCCCTAGCATTACCTCTAATACTGAAACCAAAACATATTAATACATACCTCCGATTTTAGTCCAATTTATATCTAGTAAGAACTGAGAGAATATACCGAAAAAGAAGAGGCTGAATGTAGAGAGGAACTGAGAGAGAGAATATACAACAGAAAAAGCATAGAAGAAGAAGAAGAGGGCGGATCATAAAACAGGAAGTCGGCAACAACAGAGAAAATAGAGATGAGCAAAAACAGACACCATTTATATCGAAGAAAAAGAGAAACTGAAAGAGAATGTAGGTAGGAGACAGAATAAAAATGAGGAATATTAAGAATGAAAAAACCAACTCACAGAAATGCAGAATTTCAGACAAAGTGGGATAGCTCAAGTGGTTAGAGCACCACTACCTAGGCCTTAGGTCCTGGGTTCGAGTCATGGGGAGGGAAAAAAAAAGGGATGGGTATTTAACTTTCCATCAAAAAAAGAAATGCAGAATTTCAAAATAAAATGAGGAGAGAGAGCCACGTAGGATAAAATAAGGGGAAATAGTCTTTTTTGTCTTGAAAGTGTATCTAACATTCATGGAGGTGCAAATAAACGTACCTTTTTTTTTTTTTCCAGCCCGTAAAAATAGTGTTCGAGTATTTTTTTTGTCTTGAAACAGCTAATATGAAAAAAAGAAACTCTGATATCAAAAGCGAGAGAGGCGGAGATATATGCTACTCAAGGTATTGTTATGGAGCATAACGAGGCCGTAAATCGTCTACTATCTCAAGGTATTTGCTCAGTAGCCCTAATTTTTTTATGTTTGGTTTTCTTTTATTATTCTTGATTTCAGTTTTTAAGTATGGTTGGTTTTGTAATGAGTGGTTCTAATTTGATTTAGTTTCTGAAAGTTTAGATTTAAATTAAAATGGAAAGAGAATTTGAGTTGATGGATGTGAGAAGCAAGGGAATTGCGGTGTGTTTATGGATATCTCTAAGTTTTCTAGACTTCTCCTCATTTGTACACTGACTAGTGAGTAGTGACTAAGCTTGATGATACATTAACATAACCCACTTTCTATTTTTTGATATTTCTGCTTTGTATGAGTAGATAGTTGCTGGTAGGTTTTAGAATTCTCTCAATATGCTCTGGTAATTTTGTAATATTGAATACAGAGAAGAAATTGAAAGAAATAATTTCGAGAAACCTCTTCCTTATCCTTTTGGGTGTAAAGGAAATATATAAATGCTTGCCTTAACAAGATGGTGAGGTTAATTTGTTTTTCCCCCCTTAATTGTTTTACAATGATCATGAAGTTTCTTTTCTGAATTTGAGTTTAGCACTCTCCTTCTATTTGGAGTATTGGAGTATACTTAATCAGTTTCTTGTAACATTATCTTGAGTTGGTGTATAAAGGCAAAATATTTTTTGATGTGGGGGAAGGGGTTTTGAGTGAATGTTTTTTCTTAAGGTATAGTATGTTGTTTCTTCACTTTGTAGCCATTATATGAGCAGATCAGATGGCTTCACTCGTTTTCTTGGTTCTTTATCAGATCTGATTATTGGCTTTGAAGCTGGCCTTCTTATATTGAGTTAGCTACAGCCTACTATTTGCTACTTCAATGGCTAGATGTAGCGTTAATCTACAGTATGCAATTGCATATGGATCGCTTAAAGCTGAAATCATTATGTTATTTTATTTTTTAACATTTCTCTGACATATCTTTTATGATTGTTTAGATCATTTCCATGAGGTGAAGAGCAAACAAGAAAAGAAAAACGAGGTTCTTGATTTTATGTGCGATGTTCAGTTCTGGAGAATGGGACTGCTCTGGACTATTTCTCTCATATTTTCCTATTTGAAATTGTTGTACCAAAGCTTCTTCTCCCCAAAATCCAAATGTTACCCTAGATGTTCACCGAAGGACTCGATTTTTGCCTCTGCCCCTGTGTCGAAGCCCGTGTGCGTAATAACTGGGGTATGTTAGTTGTTACTGCTTTTAATTGATAGAAATTGATTTTAAACCCATGTTAGTGATAATTATTGACATTTGTTTTTCAGGCCACATCTGGTTTGGGTGCTGCTGCAGCATATGATCTTTCAAAGGAGGGGTATTATGTTGTTCTTGGTACTATGTCTATCACTTGCTTTGCAAGAAAGTATAATTAGATGAATATTGGAAAATTACAACTTATATATCAGTGTTTAGATATGTCTGCATGATATGTTGTTTATTTTAAATCAATTTATGCAAGCATGTGAGCTTTACTAGGCATATGATCATTTCATTGTATTTGTGGTTGATTCGGTGGAAGTCGTTGAACTCACTTTAGTTAGTTATTTCAGAATATGCTGTCTAGATTTTTACCTATGGGATTTTTTTAATCAATTTATACATCATGTGTTAAATAGATGATACGAATTATCTTCATTAGTGTAATAATTCAATTGAACTCAGTTTGGAGGGTGTTTGGCTGAGCTTATAAGATGTTTAGGAGCTTATAAGCTCTCAAAAAGTGCTTGAAACAACTTATAAGATGATTAAAATAAGTTTAGCCAAACGAGCCCTTAGTTAGTTGCTCCTGTGATGCCTAATAGTCACAATTCATTGATCGTATAAGTCGATTTTTCTGGTTAGCTCTGAGTTAAATGTCCTATATTCTCATACTTGCAGTTGGAAGATCACCTGAGCTTTTAATGGAGGTGTGATACCTGTGTTTTCCATCATTCATAAACTGGCCAATTTGTGATGTTGATTTTTCTACCAATCTGTGCTTCAGGCCATGTCTAATATCAAGAGTCGAAACCGTGATGCCTGTTTGAAAGCTTTTGAGGTTAATTTATGTTCCTTCAACTCAATCCTCGAGTTCAAACGCTCACTTCTGCAATGGCTATGTGATTCAAACATGCATTCTTCTATTCAACTCTTGATAAATAATGCTGGGATTTTGGCAACATCATCTAGATTCACTTCCGAAGGATATGATCAGTTAGTTTTCGTGACATAATTCCCTTTTATTTTACTGTCGTTTATGTAATTTTCGTGACATAATTCCTTTATACTCCACTTTATAAAACACTAAAATGTAGAAAGAACTGAATGAAACTGTCTAAACTGTACTTTGGTCAGGTTGGTTTGATATTTTGTCCTCTCACATAATTTATAGTCAGGAATTTTATTGCTTGATTTTTTATTTTATTTTTTGACTAATAGTTGCTGCTTGGCAGCTTCACTGAGACACTGACTAATTACCATACCTGTGACCTATCTCTTTTTCTTTTTTAGCACTGATTTGTTTTATGCTTTAACTCAATGATGTAGGTCATAATTAGAGCCTGTTTGAGTAAGCTTATTTTAAACATCTTATAAGTTGTTTCAAGAGCTTAGAAGATGTAACTTTTAAGTAGCTTATAAGTTGATGTTTTTGTCTAATAAAATTTATAAGTTATTTGATAATTTGGGAGATTTTTTTTTTTAATATAAAAATTACTCCGCATTACTATTTATTTATGTATAGCCTAAAAGATTTTAGAAAAATAAATTGGGGGTGTTGGTTCTTTTTTTTGGAGCTTATAAGCTGTAAATAGCTTATTTTGAGATCTTATAAGCTGTTTTTTTTACTGAACACTCTTTAAGAGCTTGCAAGCTCCTAAACATGGCTCTAAATCTTATCCAATTTAGACTATAATAAGCTTGATTTCGAACTATGACCATACTTTATAATTTGAACTATGGTTCTGAAGAAACGTGAAGGACTAACTTGTATTTCTCGGTTTTCCAGGATGCTTGCTACAAATTATATCGGTGCATTTTGTCTTACAAAAGATTTGATGCCCCTTCTCGAAAATAGCCCTGTTCCATCTCGTGTCGTCAATGTCACATCATTTACTCATTGGAGCGGTAAGATTTGGCTTGTTCTGACCTCTATTATGATGCAAATTTCACGCATTCATATTTCCTACTGAATAGTATTCTGTATTCCATGTCATTTTTTACTTAAAATCCACTTTGGTCTCATTAACTTTTGCCTTTCTGCAAATGGTCCCAAAAGTTTGAGTTTTTCGATTTAATCCCATAACTCCTTAATTGATCCAATTTTGGTCCCAAAGTCGCCGGAATTTGCACGTTAGTGACATGTGAGGCTTAAAATTTGTCTCATAACTTTTACCTTTTCTGCGAGAGGTCCCAAAAAGTGCCCCATAACAACGTCGTATTTCAAATTTTGGCGACTTTGGAACCATAACCGGACCAATTAAGGAGTGTTACATTAAATTGAAAAAGTAAATTTTTTTGGGACCTTTTGCAGAAAAGGCAAAATTATGGGACCAAAATGGATTTTAGCTCCATTTTTTTTCTCTTCTCAGTTTTGATTTTTTGTTTTTCGTTTCAGTTTGTTGCACACAGGTTGACAGAGAAACGGTCTCTGGAAAGCGTTTTATGAAAACAAAAGGCTACCCATATGCACATATCTATGAGTATTCTAAATGTAAGCATGATATCGCAGAGAATTAAGAAGTTTATTTTTCTTTTATTCCAATTCTTAAGATGTGTTTCCATTGATTTACAGTATGTATGCTACTCTTCTCGTATGAGCTTCACCGACAAGTGAGCCAAATGGAGAAATCTCAACACCTTTCTGTTGTGTAAGTGCATATAACATTATTCTATTTGTCGAACGTACTAATATTTAACCCAAAGTTGTTTCTGGATATAAACTTCAAGTTTCTTGATCACGTTATGTAAATCTTCTCTTAATTATGGTAATTGAGCTAAAAAAAACTGCATCTTTACTATAACAAATGCAATTTTGCTTATAAAGGCTGCTCAACTTTAATTTTTTATCCTCTGTTAATTTATGCTTTGTAATATCATACTTTTGACCTAAAAATTTGCGATGGATCTTATCAATACTTCAAAATTTTACAAGATTTAGAGTAAATTGTTTTGACCTAAAGCCTCGATCTCAGCATTTTTAGCTCGTTATGAGCTTATTTCCTAGTTCAGAAATGGTACATTATCCTCTGGTATGTGGGTTTTGACATTTTTCTGATTTATTTCATTAGTGCTGTGGATCCTGGAGCGGTGAAAACTAATATCATGCGAGAAATTCCGTCATCTATTTCCCAGATAGCCTTCGTTTCGCTGAAACTCTGTCGTCTTCTTCAATCTTCTGCAACTGGTGCATGCTCGATTGTTGATGCAGCACTTGCCCCACCAGTAAGTACTCAAACTCCTTAAAATTACCTGCTTACAACTTCATTTGGACTTCCCCGGGATTGTGTTGTGAGTTGTGACATTATCTGTCGTCTTTGTGCGTCACAAAAATGGTGTTTTACCTGTAGTTTTAAGGGAAAAGGTACATCTAGATCCTGAAGTATTATCTCTGGTCCAAGTATGCCCTTATAAGTTTTTTTGACTAATCTAAACCCCTCGAGTATTTTTCCAGGTTCAAGTATACCCTTAAAGTATTTTTTTGTACAAATACACCCTTTTATCTTTTGAAAATTGAACATTAACACAAAATAAATGTATGTTTTTTTTAACTAATGTGGTTAATTGAGAAATTCCCTAATTTTAAGAAGCAAAAAATATAATAAAATTTTATTTCAAAATAAATAATACAAATTTCATATTTTTCTATAAGAGACATTCAATAAATTCGAGAAATTAATTCAATAATGAATAAGAAACGCGTAATTAAAAACATAAAAAAGCTGGAGTACCAGATTTGGTGGTATACAAATAAGAAAATGTATCTTTACTTTGGTGGTAGAAGTGCATTTTTATCTAACTTTAAAGAGGAAAAATGGTTTATTTGTACATTCTTACTTGAACCTAGGGTAATAGTTAGGGGGCCATGGTGAATTTGCAACAATAAAAAAAGGCTACATGGTGAATTTTTGTTTCATCAAGCAAATCAATGGTACTCATAACTACAAATTGCAAAAACAGGACTTATATCTTTGTCATTAATTGCACTTTGAGGATCGAAAGTTCAAATTGGTGCAAAAAAAAAAAAAAAAAAACCTCGGACAAATTTGCAGGTAAAAACAAAACAAAATAACAAAATTGACGAATTTGCCCAAGCTCCTCCTTTTTGCAACGATTTGAAAGTTCGGTACCTACCCCGCAAAAGTCGAAAGTTCAGTCCTCAAAGTGCAATTAGTGGAAAAAATAAGTCATCTTTTGCAATTTGTCCTACTATCGAGTAGAGAGACACAGAATCTGCTGATTTCAATAGATTTTGAGTGACTGAGATGCTTTCTGACGGCTTAGCATTGCCGTCTTGGCATCACACTTATGCTGCTGAATTTAAAGAGTTTACAAAATCAAGCTTAATGTATTGTTTGTTTTCCTTCAGGAAGTATCAGGAGTTTACTTTTTCGGAGGAAAAGGTCGAACTTTAAACTCTTCTCCTATTTCTTATGATATCGAGCTGGCTAAGAGTCTTTGGGATACTTCTTGCCATCTGTTTCAAGAATTGCAGCTGGCTTCCCGACTAGACGGGTAAAAACAGTTGTTTAAAGTTAACCAGATTTTGTAATACTGATACAAGTTTAGCACACCATACATTGCTTTGACAGAAAAGAAATACACAGATATTTTGGTTTCATAATTTGTCTTTCCTTTGATGTTCATTTGTTATAAAAAAGAAAAAAAAACCAATTCATAATATATTTAGTTCTTCTGTTCTTGTATACCATATATATATCCTTTTGCAGTAATTAAAAACCTTTTAACTTGGGATAAGATCTCTTTTGTGTATCCCTTCTTTGGCTTTTTTCTACCAGGTACTGTGAAAAAGAAGATCAACAGCATAGTGTAAATTGCTATTCCCTCAGTTTCAAGTGTCGTTTTAGTTTTTCCTAAAAACCTTCAGACTAAGGAGGGTGTATTCAATTGAGATTCTGTTGGATTTTTTTGGACTTTAAAAAGTCAGTGGATTTAGAAAATTCATAGACTCTATGTAGAGTTTGACTGACTTTTTTATTGATTTATATGGATTTTCATATATTTGACAGGATTCTGAAATACACATTTTTTTATTTATTTACATGGATTTCCATAAATTATGCCCCTAAAACTATTGATGCAAACGTATATCGAACACACTTTTATATAAAAAAAATTATCTAAATTATTTAGAAAAAATATCAAAAATATATTAGTTCAAAAAAAAAATTATTATTCATCATTATTATTCTTACCTCTACTCATTTTCCACATAGCATTAACAATACTAGTTCTCAATGCATTAATTTCAATTCTTTGTTATGGTTGGCTTTGAGAAAACAATTCTTCTTCATATTCGACTGAAATTCATCCGACATTCTTTCCGAAGAAAGTTATGTAATCCATTCTTTCCACTGGATTATGTAATCCAGTCCAAGCTAGTACTAACTCTTGCTTAGGTTTGAAATGGGAACTTGTGAATAACGATTTGAAAATACAAAAAATTATCAAAATACAAAAAATTATCTCGATCACATTTCTTAATGATGCATGGCGAAGATTGAATAATTGAATTTCTGGAGTGACGACCTTGACCACCAAAATCTTTTAGTCGATTAATGGAGTGACGACCTTGATATTGCTAACATAACTGTGTTCTTCGATATACTATAATTTTTAAAGAAAAAATATAATTTTAAAATACAGTTTTCACGATAATAGATAATAATTGTGGTGAAGAATCTGTGATTCTTATCGGTAAACATAGTTAGATTTTATTTCGTTTGAAGAAGAGAGGGTTTGAAGAAGAGAGGCTGTGTAGGATTTTGTGGTTCGAAATACAGCAAGAATGTCTGTTTTTTCTCTACTTTCTTCTCTTTCAGAGTTTCTGAGAGAATCCGTTGAAATCTCTGCTTTTTATAAGAGATTTTGAATAGTGAAATTTATTTATATTTTTTAAGGAGAATCCAACGAAATCCATAGAGTATTAAAATCCATAGATTGTTGAATACCTAAAGATTTCTAAAGACTTTTTAAAATTCGTATTGAATACCTCAAAATTTTGAAAGACTTTTAAAAATCCGGATTGAATACCCCCAGATTTTAAAAGTCTAATAAAATCCAATAGAATCTCAATTGAATACACCCTCCTAAATAGACACCATCACTAACCCATTAGGATTATTCAACTATATACTGTATGTGATAAGACTCTCGGTTGAACGATGACAAATCAGGTCTAACATTTTCTTGTTAGATGGATCGTCCCCATGGCCACGTACCATCACCCTTGTAGCATCTCTATCTTTATCATATTTTATTAATGAGTTAATTGCATATTTGGTCTCACTAATGAAGGGTTAGTTGGTTTTTTTTATCTCAATGGTCTCATACGATACATATCTTGCAGACTTGATCCCGCCGTTAATTGCACTTGCAGACTTGATCCTCAACTTTTTATGTTAACTACCCATGCAAAAATGGTCTCAAAGATCTATAATCTTATGGGACCAAAAGTGAAAAAACAAAAACTCATTAATTAATTATTAATTTTTAAATTAATATAATAATTAACTATTAATTTATATTTTCTTCGAGGCTCTGTTCTTTATTAATTTACGAATTCTATCATTTTTTTGTGTCCCTTGTTAAGTAATCGATTTTCAATTTAAAATCTATAAAAATTAATTGTTATATTTGATTTTGTAATAATTGACATTAAATGAGCATCTAAGTAAATAAAAGATTAAAAATGACAAATATATATATATATATATTGCTAATAAATATAAATTTAGATGGATGTAGGAGTATAATTTTTTAATATTGCTAATAAAAAATGACAAACAAAATGAGATGGATGTAGGAGTATAATTTTTTAAAATCATCTAGTATCTAAATAAATTATAGAGTTACAATTTTTTTAGGTTACAAAACAATAATTATATAAACATTAATTAACTATCAATTCCTAAAGTTAAAAAAAAGCGGGAAAATTTTAATTTTAGTCCTATAAGTTTGATACATTCTAAAATAAATCCTTTAAGTTTCAACTTTACAAAATACGTCCTTTACCTTTCAATTTAATCCTTTTTTACATCAATTTTAATCCTTTATCTTTCTAATGAATTAAATGCTGCCGGATTCTGGTGGGATGGGATTACTTTGTACCACATTTATTTAATTTAAAAAATGTCATGTCATCTGCCATATAATTATCTCTCATTTATATATACTTAAAAATCTACGTAATTAATTGAATATTTATCAAATTTTCCTGTAAACTCTCAAGTTCAATTAAAAACAAAATTGAATTATTCTCCCAAGTTCAATTAAAAATAAAATTGAAATATGCACCATTGATAAAACAATTCTATAATTAAAAATAATTTTATTTTTTTTGACAGGATAATTAAAAATAAAATTTACAACTAAATTAAAACATAACAATTTAAAATATATGAAGTTGTTCATATCAATTGATTGATGCTTACAATATAATAAAGCTGTATTTCAATCTTTCCAAAAGCCAAAGTTATCCGCTAAAACAACCAAATTACATTGAACAAGTAAAATAAACGACAAAAGACAAAAACCATCCATGTTTAAAAGGCAAAAACCAAAGTTCACAATTTTTTCGTTTCTCTTCTTCGAAAAATGGTAATTAAACTCGAATATTGCTCAGAACTGTATTATATATACGCATTCTTAAAATAAAATTATATGTAAATTTTATTGAGAACTTTTTAAAATATTGAAAACTTGAACTTTTTAAAATATTGAAAACTTTTTAGAACTTCTTAAAATATACCTCTAGTCAATTGATTTAAATACACGTGTAAAAATATATATCATAACAAAACTAGACAGTAGCCATATTATTAACAAAAGAAAATTTTAAATAGACATGAGAAAAAATTAAAGATAGGATGATGGGTTTTTTAAATAAATGTCGTAACAAGTCGTCAGCACATTCCACCGGAATCCCAAATAATTTAACCACATAAATCAAGAGGAGAATATTCAGGCAGCTTTAATTCATTAGAAAGATAAAGGATTAAAATTGATGTAAAAAAGGATTAAATTGAAAGGTAAAGGACGTATTTTGTAAAGTTGAAACTTAAAGGATTTATTTTGGAATGTATCAAACTTATAGGACTAAAACTAAAATTTTCCCAAAAAAAGCCACTAATAATTACATAAAATACAGAATATAAATAAATAATTATGAAAATAAAATAAATTTTGTATTTATTTTTTATATGGAAATAAATATTTTTTTCATGTATTTTGATATAAACTGAAATATATATATATATATATTTAAATTGTTATCAAATGTCTTTTTAAATCGAAAAATATTGGTATGACTAGTCGGCGCCTAGGTGCTAGACAATCTAAATTTACTCGTTTATTGATTTTTGACTTCTGTACCCATATTTTCAGTATTTTAGTATAGGTCGGTTTTTTTATAATAAATACAAATCTTATTTTCATTTTATAAGGACAATTATCATATAAATTTTAGAATTGTAAAGTCTATTTAAATTTTATATATTTATTAATATAAATTTTACTATATATTAATTAATAATTAATTATTATATTAATTTTAATAATAATTAATGAATGAATTTTAATAATAATGCATCTAATTGGGGATGGAATTAAGTTTGCAAAATTTGAGACAATTTAAATTATTATATAAATTAACAAAGAATGTATAAATACTCTTTATACCTCAAGAAAGAATGTACGTAATAGAATTGGACATTCGTTTGTCATGTTTGTCATTTAAGTTGTACAATCGGAAATTTCAAATTTATTTTGAACTCTTGTTGTTTCTTTTCTATGACTCCAAAATACTTAGCTAGTTAGCTCAAATTACAAAGTCAGGAGAACAATATAAGTAAAAAATTTATATGGGATAGTGTTATATATGGGATGGATCTCAATCACACATATAATGTACTACGAATATCAGTTCTCAACTTGTATTTTATCAACTTGATACATGTACCAATTTTTTATCGGATTGCAAACTAAATTAAGTGAGATTTATCCATTGCAAACATAAATTATACTCCCTCCATCTCATATTTTTGAAGACACATTTTACCATTTTTGGTGTCCCATACTTGAAGACACTTACCTAAAATAGCAAAAACACTTTTAAACAATCTTCTTAAAACATCATAATATTACAACAAATGTCACTACTTTATTACACTAAAAAGTAACTTTATTACTATTTATAAAGTTGAAAAGTCTTTATTACCCCCACTTTATCTTACACAATACTAATAAACAATTCATTCATTAAAATCAGTACCCAATTTGTTTGGGTCTTCAAGTATGGAACGGAGGGAGTATTTTTGAGGTATTTTTTTGTTACACATGTCTTGTAAGTTTTGACAAAAGTTATATCACATCTTTATTGAAAGAGTCTAGTCAATCTAAAATTTAATTTAAAAGGTCTCACTTCTTAATTTTTATTTAAATGATCCTTTTTTAAAAAAATGAAATTTTATGCGATGTCTTATGAATGAAATTTAGGGAGCTTTATGTGTGACTCAAGTCCATTGTCATTTAGATAGTGCATATTGTTGGGATTATTTGAATTTAGTTAATCACAATGTCGTTTTATTTCACACAATTTTAGAACTTAAACGCCTATTAAAAACAATTAGTCAATTGAATGAAAAAAAAAATAACATTGGTCATAGATGCATCCTTAAACGCCTATTAAAAAATAATTAGTTAATTGAATGAAAAAATATAACATTGATCATAGACGTGTAGAATATATGTGGTTGGAAATTTTGATAAAAGTATAATTTAACTTGCAATTGATCCCCATCAAAAAAAAAAACTTGCAATTGATCAATTTAGCATAGTATAAACTGAATCAAATAAAAAATTGTACATATACATAAAAGAACTATAGTACAAATTACAAATGGATATTAATACTACACTTGAACTTGTGATTCAACCCAAATCATGTTTAAAATAAAGTAAAACCCAAATATTCAATTGGAACACTGTCCATATATTACTGTTTTCACAAAAGACTCACTCAAAATAAAATTAATTTTAAAGTAAAAAAATAATTTTATCACTATTTTTTCCTCAGACGAAATAAATCCTATGATCTCGATCATACATATTTTTATGATTTTCTTATTTTGTTAGATTTCTTCCCTTCCCTTCCCTTCTCTTTTTTTTTTTTTTTGGTTTTCCATACCAATACTAATTCATTAAGGGCTGATTGGTATGCGGTAATAGACTTGGAATGTAATGAACATTCATGGGCTCATTCCTAATCTCACGATTGGTATATTTTTTTACGTGTAATCTCAATTCCTTAAGGAATGGTGATTCCCAAAAATAAAGAATTCTGATTCCTCTCCATCCCCCTGTCTTTCCCATTCCATATTCTGTATAGAATCGAATTATATTTTATTTTATTTTTTAAAATAATCACTCAAATTTTATTTTTACATAATTATCATTTTCAACAATTAACCCACTCCTCCAACCCTAATTCACAATTAAATACGCTATTTATTATTCCCTATTCTTCAACCCTAATTCAAGAGACAAGATGCTGCGAAAATAAAATTTGTATTGTTTTTTCTCTATATATATGTGCAAAGAGAAAATGTCGTCACTCCTGTTCATGTTTGTTAAATTAATTGAACAATCGATGTCCTCTGTAGATATAAACTGGTTTTCATTAAAAAAAAAATCCTCAAATCTGAATTAAATATGGGAGTGGGGGACGGCATGAAGGTCGGCAGAAAGGTGGGAGACGACGGCGCAGTTACAGTTGTGAGAGAAGAATAACCGTGTTTTTTTAAAATTTAATTTACTTAATTTTTAATTATTTTTACTTTTAGATAATTGAGTGACTAATTCAAATCAGAAAAGGGATATACATGAGATAAAAATGATGCTTTCTCTATATTTTAATTATTTTATATTTATTAATTTATATTATTAAAATAATACATATTCATTAATTTAATATGTTTTATAAAATATATATTGAAGGGTATTTTAGTCATTTAAAATAAAATATATACATTATTTTGCCTTTCATTTTAGTATACCAATCATGAAAACGGAATCAATCAAGAAATTGTTTTTCCATTCTTAATCAATACCATCATAGGAATGATCATTCAGACCTCATTCCATTCATACCTTCATTCCATTCAACCTTAAATTCATTCCATCATACCAATCATGCCTTAAGAACATATATATTTCCTTTTTATGCTAGATTTATTTCCTTATAAACAATATCAATATTTCCATATATACTCAAATTCATAAACTTTCCATAACTTCATGGATCCTGCACTTTAAAAATAAAATAAAAGGTAAACAAAAATAAATTTAGTTAATATTTATAAAAAAAGCTTCATTCTTTAAATATCAACATCTTATATACAATACTTAATAAAAAAAGAATTCACATAAAAATAAATTTGTCATTTAATTATATGCCAAAACGGGAACTTTAATACTCACACGGTAACAATTTAAATACTTAAAAAAATAAATCAATTTTGTCAAAACTAATTCACTTTTAATCGTATTTCACTTAATAATTTAAAAAAACAAAGGAATTTGTAATATTAATTTATTAGGGCTCCAAACTCCAAATTAAATTTCAAAGAGAAAAAGCAAAAAAGCCATTTCCGTGTCTACAGTTATTTCCAAAAATACTCAAATTCATAAACATTCCATAACTTCATGGATCCTGCACTTAAAAAAAATAAAAGGTAAACAAAAATAATTTTAGTTAATATTTATAAAAAAATGCTTCATTCTTTAAATACCAATTTACACTTTTAAATAAATAATAATAATCAATTTTGTCAAAATTAAATCACTTTTAATCGTATTCCACTTAATAATAATAAAAAAAAAAATTGTAATAAATTAATTTATTAGGGCTCCAAAGTAAAATTTCAAAGAGAAAAAGAAAAAAAAAAAAAAGAAAAGCCATTTCCGTGTCTACAGTTATTTCCAACCCACTCCCCACGCACACAGATAAAAGAAAAACTGAAATCAAAACTTCGAACTTGAGAGATAAAAAGGGGGAAGGGTTTCGGAAACTTCAGATAAATCTCCTTTTCGCCGCGGATTCTTCAGCACAAACTTATTTAATCGGATAGCTGCACTCGATTGAACTCAGTTTCTGTGTTTTCCTTCGCGGCCTGTTTTTGTTCCAATTATTGAGGCGAAGGTGTTTGAGGAAGGGGGGGGGGGGGGATAACGCAACAAGTGTGGTTTGCTACATTAGATCTGTTTAAGGATGAGTGGAAGCAGGGGAGGCGGCGCACAACCCATTCCGGCGGGGTCGCGGAAGGTGGTGCAAAGCTTGAAAGAGATAGTTAACTGTCCCGAGGCGGAGATCTATGCTACTCTTAAGGATTGCAATATGGACCCTAACGAGGCCGTTAATCGTCTACTATCCCAAGGTATTTGCTCAACAGCCCTAATTTTTTTTTTTTTGGTTTTCTTTCATGAGTTGATTTCTTGAGAAGAATTATTGTTATATGTGTTGGTGAGGATGTGCATGCCTTCGTTTGCCAAAAAGTTGTGTTGCGTTTTAGTCACTGAGGATAGCGTGGGACACAAATCAGAAATTGGAATGTTGTTTTCTATGGACTTGGTAGTATTGGTAAACAGAGAAGAATGTGAAAGAAATAAAATCAAGAAACCGTTTGTTTTTCTTTTTGTTTCCCGGGGATGTTAAGAAAATATAACTGCTTCCTATCTGAAGTTTGGATTTTTCAAAGAAGACACTAAACAAGACGGTGAGGTTAATTAAACAATATCTCGAGCTGCTGTATAAAGGTAAAATCTTTTTTGATATGTGGGAAGTGGTTTTGATGGAATGTCTTTCCTGAGATAAAGTATGATGTTTCATCGCTTTGTAGCCATTATATGAGGAGATGGCTTCACAGGTTTTTGTATTGTCTGGTTGTGGAATGTAGTTCAGCAGTCTTGACATTTTGAGATTGAGATACTGTTATTGTAGTGCCATGGTTGCCGCATCTTTCTTGTTACTGTACCCCATTATTAGTTGAATCGTTTTCCATAAATTACAAACCATAACATATTTTCTTGGTTCTTTATCAAATCTGATTATTGGTGTTGAAACTGACTTTCTTATATTGAGTTTGTTACAACCTACCAGCTCCTATAAGCTACCTGGCTATCTGTTTGTTCAATGGCTAGTTGTAGCGTTTATTTACAGTATGCCTGCATATGGAAAGCTTAAAGCTGAAATCATTTTGTTATTTTATTTTAATTGAACTTTTTTCTGACATATCTTTTATGATTTCTTAGATCCTTTCCATGAGGTGAAGAGCAAACGAGAAAAGAAAAAAGAGGTTTGTGATTTACATTAATCGATATTCCACTATAGGTTCTGTTATTGTAGATTCTCATTTCATAAACTATCTTCATAAGATAATGCATTATTTCTGACCTCATTTAAATGGTTGGCCAAATTGTGTGCCAATTATTCTGGCTAGTCGTCTCTTATTAAGACTAATTGGTCCTTTTCTTGCTTCTAATGAAATGCATAATGCTTCAGCTTATTATGAGGACATGCACATAGTAATATTATTACATGTTTTGTTGTTTGCTTTAAAATGCTAATGTGAAAGGCAAAATCATCAAGAATAGTGTGATCTCATTTATGAAACTAGAAATATATCTCCATAACATATTTGTTACTTCCAACTTATACATTTCAGGGTAAAGATAGCTCTGACTCTAGGCCTCGTGGTACTAATAATAGCTCAACTCGACGCAGCAAGAACGGCACGGATCGACAGGTTGGACGTGGTGCTTCAGCACCATTTAATGCTTCCGGTATGTCAGATTTAATTTTATTATTAACTGCCTTGTCACAAAAAATAACTCTAATTTTAATTTTATTTTATATTTAACCATGTTTACTCATTATCAGAGTCTCCATTGTATGGGAAGTCGACATATAAGAAAGAAAATGGATCAGCTTCTTATACAAGTCACTTTTCTTCTGGCCCTGGTCTTTCTGGAAATAACAGAAGCAGAGGACCTTCAGGCCCCAGGTTTGTTTTGTTTGCTTTGAAGTAGATACAGTGAATTGAAAATCTTTACTTCTTGTATCAATTTGAAAATTCATGCAACTATTGCTTAGTATAATGGAATCCTTGGTTTTGTTAGCCTTTTTTCAAGTTTTTTGATGGGAAACATTTTTATGTATTTTTTCTTGGGTTTTTGATTACTTGAAATTCATTGCATAATCTGTTTATCTGTTGTATGTGCACCCTTTGCCTGAAAAGTACAAGAATATATTTAAAGGCACTTGCAGTTCACTGTGCATTATGGGGATCATGCGTCTTATATTTTTCAACCAGGAATAATGGTTCTTGTTTATTACCTTACATTAATTTAAAGTCAAGTTGGGCCTGGAATATTTTGCCAATGGGCTTAATAAGCAATTCATAGTAATTTTTATATCTTCTATGAATTATAAACACTTTCAGGTATGTTATCTTTTTTTGGGGACCAAACACATTTTGTTTTATAATTTTGAGCTGACATTAATGAGCATTAATTTTTTGCTTCTTCCACATTGAACCATGCTTTTTTGTTCTTTTCTGTGAATATTTAGTGGGCCAAGAGTGAAAATCACAAGGTATGTAAATCAAATTGCTTTTTGACCGATTAGTTGAGCCCAGCCCTGAGCTTTAGAAGTATAATTTGTTGATAGACCCTCTTGCTTCGTATTGATTCCTGAAACTAAGTATTGCAATGAGTCATGAACTTCCAACTGAACATGAAGTTACGGACTTACCCCTAGCTGGATCTTTACTTCTCTTGATGATCTTATGTTGCAGTGATTTTGCCTCTGCTGAAAGTAAAGGATCCTTCGCGGATGGAACTCCGTCTTTTGTGCAGCCAGTTTCTGCCTGGGTGGGTGTTCCTGGTCAGGTGTCCATGGCTGACATTGTGAGGATGGGTAGACCCCACAATAAAGCATCAAATGCTCCAAATGCATCTCATCACAATGTTCAAGATCCTGATCATGTTCCCAAAGTTCATCAGTCAGAAGCCGATGAGTGGCCATCCATAGAGAAACCAGCTCCTGCTAATGTGATTTCTGTCCCAGAGTATGCTGTTGATTCTGAGCTGCATCAAGAGGCATCTGGTGTAGACAGTAATAATCACCATTATGAGGCAGAAGAGGTTCCAGAAGGAGAAGATGATGATAACATTGAGAGCTCTGGAGGAAATGATTTTGGATCTATTTCTAGGATAGAAAATGATTCAAGAGGTGCTTTGCTATATGAGAACGAATTGTATAAAAACATGGACTCTTACCACTCTGAGGTTCCTGAGTTTGAGCATCATGAAGGTGACTGTCTTTAGATTTTTTTTCTTTTTTTAGTTTTGGGTGTTTATCGGAGGGTAATTGATTTCCAAATCTGTTGCAATGATGCAGATGAAGAAGTTGGTGCTCAAGTATCATCAGTCACCAGAGACTTGCAACAATTAAATGTCGAAGATGATGATAGAGAGTTTCCATCTGAGGGCAGTGCACCTTCTGTTGTAATTCCAGACCATTTGCAAGTTCAAACTGCAGATTGCTCACACTTGAGCTTTGGTAGTTTTGGAGCTGCTATGAATGCTCCATATTCCTCTGCAACTATGGCAAATGCTCCTGTAAAAACTAACTTGGAAGAGATACATAGCGAGGCTGCTAATTCTTCAACTGCCCATGTGGACACTAGGTATAAAAACAAGTAATTCTTCTGAATTTTCCTTGCAGTCTTGAATTTGTAAAGCCTAAGGATATCTTGTTCCTCCTTTGTTGCAGAAACTCCGAGTATTATATCGAGGATTCCATTAGGAATTCACCTGATAGCAGCTTGTTCCATAGAAACGGACCGAATGGTGCAAGTGTGGGGAGCTATGATGCATCTTCTGCTCCACAGCAAGAAGAGTTGAAACCCGAGAGTGCTGAAGTGGCTCATGGGAATCAATATTCTTTTCCTTCTTCAAACCCGGGTTATACCCTAGAAGATGCCCAGCGTCTGAATGCTGCTTTCAATGAGACAAGTTCCCAGATGCAGAATCTTGCTCCATTTTCAAATGTAATGGTAAGATATATCCTCCCTTGGTTAAGGATTGCACTTAAGTTGGGAATAAAAGTGTTTCATGTAGAGGATTGGTCTGTTCTTTTCAATGATAGGGATATTTGAGTTTCCTCGGGGTGGTCAATTATCTGTTTGAATCTGAAAATAATGGATTTTCTGGTGCATTACTGAACTTGTTTTAACATTATCTGTTACGATACATGGATAAGGTCCTATTATATAATTTTTTTTTGAGAGGTCCTATTATATATTTTCTTGATTCATGCTTTCCTTTATGAGTAATGGCTGACATTTCCTTGTATTTTTTTGTTAGCAGCAGTCGTACACGAGTTCTCTACCAAACACTCTATTGACTGGAAATGCTCACTCTATTCGGGAGTCTGATCTTCAATACTCACAATTTCCGCATTCTATGGCTGCTAAATATGGAAACTCCGTCTCTTCTGGCGGTGTTTCAGCAATTTCTATGTCCGAGGTAACTTAATTATTACTAATATTGAGTAATATCTGTTGCGAAGTAAACCGGTTCTAAATATTTACTCGTTTCTTTTATTTTGTAACTTTATATAAATATTAGTTTATAATGTGATTAATATACAACACAATCACAAAATTCATCTCTGGATTCATAAGAGACCACAAATATTTGCATCACAAGAATTCTTATGACATTCATTGACCAGTACCAACCTCTACATTCATAATCACCACCCTACCATATGCTGGATAATTTTTTCATTTATATATTTGCTAATGATTTTTCAATTTTAACATCAAAATCATATGTTGTATTTCTTGATGCATCAGGCTATGAAAAGTGGTGCTCTCTCATCGACCCAGCCCGGCCCACAATCACTTTCTGGAACAAGCATGGCCACCGGGCCTCCTCTACCTCAGCACATTGCCGTACACCCGTATTCTCAGCCCGCACTTCCTCTGGGCCCGTTTGCCAACATGATGGGTTACCCTTTCTTGCCACAGAGTTATACATACATGCCTTCTGCTTTCCAGCAGTCTTTTGCAGGAAGCAGTGCATACCATCAATCGCTGGCGGCTGTACTCCCTCAGTATAAAAGTAGTGTTGCAGTGAGCAGTTTGCCTCCTCAGTCTGCTGCTGTGCCGTCTGGATATGGCGCTTTTGGAAATACCACAACTGTCCCTGGAAATTATACGATGAATCCTTCCGCCACTCCATCTGGATCAGCGTTGAACTATGAGGATGTTTTGAGTTCCCAGTACAAAGAAAACAGTCAGTTGCTCTCGCTACAGGCCCAGCAGGTGCGCACCTCTGTTTTTGGCCCCTTAAATTGATTCTTGAATATGTTGCCTCCACCCCACCCACATAAAGACTACTCCCTCTGTTCCAATTCTTTTGGTTTTGGTTTTCCAAGAGAAATTAAATTCTCATCCGTCCCAACTTTATAGGCTGATTGGATTCTTCACAAAAGATTAAAAAACTTTTTGAAAAAGCAAATTAGACAGGTCAAATTCCTATTATAACCCCCTATTTAATAAATGTATACTTTTCAAAATATTTTATGCACCAGCCTATATAATCGAGATCCATAAAAAGAAAACCAGTCAATATAATTGGGACAGGGAGTTTTTTTTTTTCAACTTTGCCCTTTTCTAAATTTTTGTGATAAATGACCATAAATGATTCATTAATAATTTTCAAAGGGTATACTAGTCATTTGTACAAATAATTTCAGGTATTACGACTTTCTTAATCTATAAACATCAAAAACCGACATTTAAATTGGAACTGTGGGAGTAGTTTGAATTGGTTTGTGTTGTGTCAATATCCTGCATCCCTATTCATAGAATTGATTTAGGTTTTGTGAGTTGTGTTTTGAGGAGACTTTTAATCTTACTTTGGTATTTTCCCAGAACGAGAATGCAGCAATGTGGTTACATGGGCACAGTTCAAGAACTGCACAAGCTGTTCCCTCAAGTGCGTACTACAACTATCAGGGACAAAACCAGCAACCGGGTGGGTTTAGGCAAGGTCAGCAGCAATCCCAGAACTACGGGGGGGCCCCAGGATATGCTAATTTCTACCATTCTCAGACAGGAATCTCCCTCGATCATCAGCAGCAACAAAACCCTAGAGACGGGTCGCTTGTTGGGGCTCAAGGACAGCCTAAGCAGTCCCAAATGTGGCCCAATGGCTACTGATCAATCACCATCTGGTTTCTCAACGGGCCCGTGATGAGTGTGAAAGAGATCGTTCAGCACAGTACGATTCATCTTTGATGATCAGCATCTTCACTTTGGCCTTTGCCTCAAGGCTATATTTCATGCTTATCATAATCTTGAGTTGATGTAACTTTAGGAATATGGTTGCTAATTCTGTGTCGGTGGAGACGTGTTTTTCCCTTCCACTTGCACTTGGTAATTTAGATAATCTCCACTTAGAAAGCTAGCTTGTTTTCTTCACAGTTAAAAGGTTCATTATCGTTGTTTAGTCGAGTTTTCTCTTCCTGCTTTCAGTTGAATCACTGTATCATCTCTTCCGTGTACAATAGGGTTTTTTTTTAATTTCATTTTCTTTTTTGTTTATTTATTGTGTTTTTTCAATGCAGCCACATGAATCTTCACCAGTTAGTGTTTTGGTTTATTTACTTCTGTTGAGGCTTCAATGTGATGTGTTAAAAAAAAAGAGAGCTTGACCAGGCTAGGCTCGAACTTGGCTTGTTTGAATTGATAAACGAGTTGAGCTTGAGCTCATGCGATATTCGATTTATTACTGTGCTTGTTTAAGCTTGCTTCGTTGGACTTGAATGCTCAGTTTAAACTTGCTTCGTTGGACTTGATATTTAAGGATATTTTTTATAATTCTATTAGGCTTGATTTGTTGGTTGAACTTTGTTTTCAGCTTGTTATTGCAAAATGCTCGAGCTTGGCTTGATAAATGTTCAGAGTCTAGGCTGAACTTAATGTTCTTGGTTCAATTCAAATAACAATCTTCTTTTCTCAAAGAATATTAATTGTTTATGTATAAAGTTTGGACGGTTGAAAAAGAAATTAGCTTAAGTTTGAACAAAGGGAGTAACACGTACTCTTTCCGTCCCTCATTCGATGTCCACCGTCCCTCATTTGATGGTCTATTTAACTTTGATATGAGATTTAATGTAAAAAATGTTTATTTGTATTATAAAGGATAAAATAACTTTTGTTGAGAGTGCATTTAGACAATTGAGGAGAATAATATTAAAAAAAAAATTTGTGTAAAAAAAATTAATGACATTTGATATAATTTTAAGATATTTGAATAAGATAATTGAAATATATATATATATATATATATATATTATCATTTTAGAAGGAACAATTTCACAATTGACAAAATGAAATGAAAATGGACAATCTGATCTAATTAGGATGGATGGGGTATCTTTATAATAAGATTAACATTGAACTCGAAAGTGAGACTCTCTCTCTCTCTAAAACATTTCTCTCTCTAAAACAATCTAATTTAATTAGGAAATAAGCACCGTTGAAAAACTCCACCGCACACACCGTTCATCTTCTTCCTTCTTCATCGGCAGTTCACTTGTTCTTCTCCCTCTCCTTCTCCTCGACTCTAGAAGCTATTTTTAATCGATCGTCGCCGTCCAACGTTTGAGTAGATTCGTCGCCAGACCGTCGCCCACCACCGTTGGAAAACCGCCGGCCTGTAGAAGAGTCGTCTCCCTGTTGGGATCAATGTGTAGATCCTCTCCGACGGAGCCACGGTGACCGTATGTTTGAGTTTCTTCCGTTGATCCCGTTTTACATTTGTGTTTTTTTACTGTTGTTTTCTTTAATGCTTTTTTTCCTATTTTATTTACGGTTGTTTTTAGTTTTTATCTTCCCTTTTATTGGTCCTCCTCCCCTGTTGTGGATCATCTTCCCTGTTGTGGGTTCTTGTTGTTTGGGAGTTGCGTTTGGTTTATGCTGGTTCTCCTTTGACACTGGATGTCCATGGGTCATCTTTTATGATTTGAGAAGTTTGTAGCGCGAGTCGTAGTGGGCGACAATTTGTTTCTTTTTAGAAACAAATTTGCTATCTTTCTTAATCGAAGAATCCGATGGATTGCTTGTGTGACTCTCCGCTCTCTCAAGATTGAGTTTGAAATATGAGTTTTTGGTAGAGTTTATCTGTTATAGATAGATGAGCGTGATGCAATTTCAATATTCCTATCTTGTAATTCTACTTTAAAAAAAAAAAAAAGATTTCTTGTGATCCTCCAACTAAGAAGGGACCTTCTATATGTAGTCAGGGTGTCGTAACGTGTCATAATGACTACAGTAGTCACTTAATCTAAGCCATTAAAAATCTAATCTAAAGGTTTAGATTTGATGACCTGTTACCTTTTGTAAATTTTACGATATGTATTGTCGTAATGTGTCGTAAAATGTCATAAATTTGTATTTTCTATTAAATTAAATTAATTAAAATATATTATTGTAAATTTACATTTTTATCCTTATACAATAAAATAATTTATTACAACAATTATCTACACCCGCTAATTTTATGAGTTCACCCCAAATCATTTTTTACCATAGTTATCTGCACCCATTCATTTTATGAGTTCACCTCCAAATCATTTCTTTTTTACAACGGTTATCTACACCCGCTCATTTTATGAGTTCACCCCCAAATTATATTTTTACCGAAATTATCTGCACCCGCTCATTTTATGAGTTCACCCCCAAATTATTTTTATACCACAATTATCTGCACCGCTCATTTTATGAGTTCACCCCAAAATATTTTTTTAAAAATAATTACATTTAAAAGACTATATTATTTTTTTATTAATTAACAAAAAATATAATAAAATCAACTCTAATTTATACATTTACAATCTACAACCGAGTCATTGCCGAGTTACCGTCGATTCACCACCAAATCACTCATATTTTTAGAAAAAAAATCGTAAAAACATAATTAAAAAAAAAACTATCGAGATTAGGCACAAATTTTAATTTTTCTTCCCATTTTCAATTTTTATTCCAAACTTTTTATTTCTTCGTTTTTTTTGTTTCCTACTTTTTTTTCATTAGTATATTTTTTAGTTTTAATACAAAATAATATTATATGTATGATTTTATTATAATCCCTCCGTCCCAGTGAAAGCTCCTCATGAGCTTCGGACACAGAGGTTAAAAAATATGATATAATAAGTGGATGTATTAGAGGTGATGTGATTGAGAGAGAGAAGAATATAATGAAATGTGAGAGAGAATAGTTTGCCAAAAAAGGAATGAGTAACTTTCATTGGGACAAACGAATAAGGAAAGTTGGGTAGTTTTCAATAGGAAGGAGGGAGTAGTCGGTAATACAACAAGTAATAACCAGTAATACCATAAACAGTAATCAGTAATACCATTAACAATAATTAGTAATACCACGAACATTAATCAGTAATACCATTAATATTAATCAGTAAAATTTTATACAATAACAAATAATTTCACACATCTAATTATATTCAATAATACAAAAAATAATTATCAGTAATACCATGAACAGTAAGTAGTAATACCATGAACATTGAATAGTAATATCTCATACAATAACAAATAATTCCACAAATCTAATTATATTCAATAATACAAAAAACAATTATCAGTAATACCATAAACAATAATATGTAATACCTTAAAAATAATAATAATCAGTAATAAATAATTTCACATAATCAGTAATACCACAATTAATAATCAATAATCATTAATATTAATTCAATAGTGTATTAATAGTAATACCACAATCAATAACTAGTAATACCAGTATCAATAATACCAATAACAATAATACCATAAAAAAAGTGGAGAGAGTGCAGATCGGGGTGTACTAAAGAAAATAGAGGGTGCACATTACCAAGCCCAATTGAAGGAAACTCTAGCCCAATGGGAGGGCACCCTAGGTCAGTAGTCGTCGCTTAGGATTTCATTAGTAAGGTCACCGACTCCGAGTGTCGTCCGGTCAGAGATCCATCAGCAACATACTCACCGTCCTCCGTCGGGCCGTCGTCAGCCGGAGGAAGAGGCTGCGCAGGAGCAGGGTGAAGAAGACGGATGAAGCAATGTAGCTTCGATTTGGACATAGATGAAAGACGAGAGAGAGGCAGCATCGATCCGAGTGTTGCAGGCGAGAGCCGTTGATGTAGGAGAAGCTCCTGGATCGCGAACGCAAGGGAGATTGATCGAAGCAGTCGCGTCGGTGGTCGAAATGAGGAGAGGATTTCGGCCACCATGGATCGTGGCCGAGATGGAAGATTATGTCGATTGTTATGGAAGTGAAGAATCGCGATTGCGATTCGAGGAGGGGTCTCGGGCTTCAGCGGCCGAGACCGAAGCGCCGCCTTCGCCGTCGAGGGGGTGGTCGGGCATGGTGGTGGCTGGGTCACCCGCCGACATGCATGGATTTCCGGCATGTCCTTTACTCATCAAATTAAAATTAAAATTTAGGTGCACCGTCGATCGACTTTAATAAAATTATACATATAATATTATTTTGTATTAAAATTTAAAAAATACACATGCAAAAAATGGAAAAGAAAGACAGGAAAATTTAAAAAGGAAAAGAAAAAAAAAACAAGGAAATAAAAAATTTGAAAAAAAAAATTGAAAATGGGAAGAAAAAAGAAAAAGAGGAGGGGGAAGAAAAATTAAAAAGAAAAAAATTGAGATTTGTGGCTAATTTCGATAGTTTTTTATTAATTATATTTTTACGCTTTTTTTTTTAAATATGAATGATTTGGTGGTGAATTGATTTTTTAGAGTTTATTTTATTATATTTTGTGTAAAATAATAAAAGGATAATATAGTCTTTTAAATGTGATTATTTTTTAAAAAATATTTTGGGGTGCACTCATAAAATGTGCGAGTGCAGATAACCGTGGTAAAACAATAATTTGGGGGTGAACTCATAAATTAAGCGAGTGCAGATAATTGTGGTAAAAAATAATTTGGGGGTGAACTCATAGAATGAGCGGGTGTAAATAATTGTTGTAAAAAAGAAATGATTTAGGGGTGAACTCATTAAATGAGCGGGTGCAGATAATTGTTGTAAAAATATGTTTAGGGTGTGAATTCATTAAATTAGCGGGTGCAAATAATTGTAGTAAAAATATGATTAGGGGGTGCACTCATTAAATTAGTGGGTGCAGGTAAAATATAAATAAAATTTAAAAAAAAGGGTAATATAGTAAATAACAAAATATAATTTAAATAATGCTAAAAATAACTGAAACCTGTATGATAGGTAGCAGGTCGTTTTTACGGTTACGACGCCAAATGACGCGATTCGACAAAGTGACTATGTAGTCACTTTGTAAAATGTGACTACCGTAAGAATTGTCCAACTAAGAAGGCTTTTTTTGCCCTTTCTTTTATCTTTGGATTTACATGAAAAATTGAAAAATGGGATAAGAGATATCAATTATTTATGCTAAAAGTTTAATGATTCGTGGTTACTAATACTATTTGGATTTTTGTATCATTTGACTATACATTATTTTGCAATAATATATTTTTTAATCTGTGTATTTATTATTATTTTCTCTACTCATACTACTTTGTTTTTGGCTTTGTTTATTTTGTCTTCCCGATATTTTGTTCATTGCAGTTTCTTCTGAAAACATTTTAGAAAAATTACAGAGTATTAATACTATGTAAATAATCTAGGGTAACATCACCGTACCCCCTAATTTCAATTTTAATTTTTTATTTATATTATACATGCACCTGTTAATTTAATGAGTTCACCCCCAAATTATATTTTTACTATAGTTTTCTGCACCCGCTCATTTTTGAGTTCACCCCAAATCATTTTTTATTACAGTTTTCTACACCCGTTCATTTTATGAGTTCACGCCAAATCATTTTTTTACAACGGTTATCTACAAACGTTCATTTTATGAGTTCACCCCCAAATTGTTTTTTTACTACAGTTATTTGCACCCGCTCATTTTATGAGTTCACCCAAAATCATATTTATACTACAGTTATCTACACCTGCTCATTTTATGAGTTCACCTCCAAAACATTTCTTTTTTACAACGGTTATTGATTAGTGTGAAAATTGCTCGAAATTCATTTGTTTAATTTGCATGATTTTATAGGATTTCGTGCATTATTTACATTAAATTGACTCAATGCACTTGATTTGGAGGAAAGTGTTGTTTTATTTATTTTGTAGAAAAAATGGATTTTTCGGGTAAAAGATGTCTCAAATATATTGGAATTGACTTATTTATCTCAGCACTTTTGGTCTAACTTAAGCGACCCATTTCAGCAAACAAAGGCCCAATTGAAGAGAACACATTCCTTAATTAATTGAGGGGTTGGGGTATATACCCCTCCAGCTTTGTTTAATACACTCCCCCTTCACTTTTATTAATTAAATAATCATGTAAAATACCTGTTTTACCCCTTATTAAAATACACAAAGATAGATACACTCCCCTTCAATTTAAATTTAAACTAATCCTAATTCTATCACTAATCCTAAGCCCAACAAACGACGGCCGCCGGCGCACCTCCGGCGGCCACAAAATAAATTTAGAAATTTTAAAAATAAGACTTTGAAAATAAAAAAGTAAACTTTATTTTGGTCGACAAATCAGAGTCGACCAAAAACACTCCGGTCGACACTGGTTTGTCGACCAAAAGTAATCCGATCAACTCTGGTTTGTCGACCAAAAGTACTCCGGTCGACTATGTGTTTCGAATGATTTTTTTTTTTTTTTTTTTTTTAAGAAAACTGAAATTTTCGGTCATTTTGGGTCGGCCAAAAACACTCTCATCGACGAACTATTGTCGACGAGAGGGTTTTCAGGCGACCCAAAACAGTCGAAAATAAAAAAAAAACAAAAAAACAAACCTGCGATTTGGGGGAGGGTTTCAACTTTCACGGCGGTGGAGGCCGAGAGAAGGGGCGGAAGCGGCGACGCTGGGGGAGGGGACGGAGGCGGCAACGCTTGGGGAGGGGGCGGCGCCGCCGCGCCGCTAATTAGTTGCAGAAAAAAAAAATCGAAAAAATGGGGGAGGGAGGGGGAGGGGGAGTGCGACAGCGAGAGGAGGAGGGGAGGGGGAGTTCGACAGCGAGAGGGAGGGGGTGAAGTGGGCGGTGGGGAGGAGGCGGCGGCGCCGCTTGCAGAAATAATAAAAAAAAAAAACCTACCTACCTGTTTCTTCAGGGCGACGACGCTGGAGCGGGCGGCGCCGGAGGAGGTGGCTTGGGGCGGCGGTGGCTTGGAGAAACGAAGGGGAAGGAGGGAATGAGGGGGAAAGGAGGATTGGGGAAAGAAATGACGAAATTAGGGTTTTATGAGGGTGTGCATTTATCACACTGAATTTTAGGATAAAGGGTATAATAGGTAATTTGGGGGGAGTGCATCTATCGCAGATGTGTTTTGAGGGGAGTAGTTGTATCGGGGGAGTGTATCTAACAAAGCTGGAGGGGTATATACCCCATCCCTTAATTGAGGCCCATTGGTGAGGTTTGGCTCACTCACGTGAGAATTAAAACATGAAGAGAATGCATGGACCCCACCTTAGGAAATTGATGTTGGTTGCAAAGAAAAATGTAAAGAGAGAGAATAAAGTAGTTCTCTCGAGCCCTGTGCCATTTGTCCCATTGACTCAGCAAGAAAGAGAAATAGCATGTCAGATTTGTATCTCATCAGACGGGCCCCACACATAGGAGTTGTTAAATTATGGTCTGCGTTTTTTATATTGAGGACGCGTTTTTGTTGTTGTTGCATGACAAGAAGACCAGTGTTGGAAACTGGTCTACGCCGTGTAAACTGCAATATCAAGAATGTCAGAATAACAAGTAAATTCCACAAATAAGTCGAGTCAAGGGAAACCCTTTTCCCGCAGAACAGAATACGCCCAGGATAGTGCTTGACTGTTACGGCGTTCCGTTCCCAAAGGTAAAACGACTTTCACTTAATACACAGTAGCACCACTGTATAAGAAGTATCGACGAACGTACGTAGTACGAATTGAACACTCTCGGAAATAAATCCGGCACAAGAAAGAACAGTGTAAGGCTTTCGGTAGCTCAATACACTGCGTAGGGACGAGAGGAGAGAGAAAGGTAGAGGGGCGAATTTCAGCGTAAATTTGGAATGAGGGAAGAGTCTGTATTTATAGGCACAAGAAACCCTAGGAGGTTGTTGAGAAAATCGTGGGAATATATTGCAAAAATATTGCAGCGGTTGAGATAATATCTCACTCGTGGATAAGTCTAAGACCGAATCTTGAAGACTAAGTTTGAGACTGAAGTAGTTCGAATTGGGCCGAGCCCATTCCTGAGTTGGGCTTTCGGAGTTTTTGGGTCTGCAAAAAGATAGGTGGGCCCCAAAGACCACCAATTGCCAAATCCGAAGCCGAAGCCGAGCCGGCCGGACGGGCGGGCGCGCGCGCGTGTGGCTCTTAGAGGAGTGTCCCTCTTTTAGATAGTTGAACTACCAAGTTACTTCAATACCTTTATACATCATAAATGTTTTGTAGGTTTCCTATGTGGGACAAATTCCCACTTTCTCAAACTTTCCAAGTTGAACCTCTTCAACTTCAACAATTAATTTCTCACTCACCTTAACTCGGTTTTGAGATATTAAATATACCACGTTCATCTACTTCGCGAGTAGAACGACCATGTCACGTTCAATTATTTCTTAATTAACGTTTAGTCCGTCTAATTAATTAAATTAGATCAGGGTGTCAAAACCCAATTAATTCCCATTAATTCCAACAATCCCCCACATGAGTGAAAATCGTATCTATACAACATCAGACTCAGTGTTCAGTTCGAGTGAGATCTCCGTGCTTCCGGATAAGTGGTTTTTGGCCTTGAACTTTCCGTAGCCAAACACTATCGGATATACCGGCGGCTTAGTGGACGCGATGCCTTGAACTATTCCTCCAAAGTGTATACCTAGACAACAGTGTCAGCACACTTCAATCTCGTCTTTGTAACGTTCTCACGTTTTTGTCCGTTTTGGCCATGGACGTCCTTTGTGTTCATAAATGTTTGGTCGAAGCGGCCCTCACTTCTCATTTATATAGGTGACTTCCTTTCGAGTATCCCGTTATACTCTAGGAATCATTAAGAGTCGAAGACTCAGCCTTTACCACATCTTACGGGTCTTTAACACTTGAGATAGTGTTGTCCGGAATAGTCGTAATTTTCAAGTGTTTTATCACTAACCTCCACAGCTTCGTTTTCCCATTGAACCAAGTTCTTGGGATCTCCAGTCATCATGGTTGGGTTACCACTGCTTTGGTTTTTATTGTGGGTTTTAGACCCATTCCTTCTACCAGCTTGTTCAATTGATCTCGGTTTATGCTCTTCGTGAGCGGATCCGCTATATTGTCCTTCGTATTGACATAATCAATGGACATTACTCCAGTGGAGATCAATTCTCTAACGGAGTTGTGTCGACGACGTATGTGTCTCGACTTTCCGTTGTACATGACATTCGTAGCTCTCCCAATGGCAGCTTGACTGTCACTGTGTACCGTCACCGCAGGTACAGGCTTTCTCCAACAAGGAATGTCTTCCAGAAAATTACGCAACTATTCAGCCTCTGCAGCGGCTAGGTCTAGCGCTATAAATTCTGATTCCATTGTGGAACGAGCAATACATGTTTGTTTCTTGGACCTCCACGACACTGCTGCTCCTCCAATAGTGAATACATATCCACTAGTGGACAATGAGTCTTTGGTGTCTGATATCCAATTTGCATCACTGTATCCTTCGACTACAGCTGGATGTCTTGTGTAGTGAAGCCCATAATCAATGGTGTACTTCAAGTATCTTAATACCCTTTTCGTGTATTGACTCAACTTGTTGGAAACTGGTCTACGCCGTGTAAACTGCAATATCAAGAATGTCAGAATAACAAGTAAATTCCACAAATAAGTCGAGTCAAGGGAAACCCTTTTCCCGCAGAACAGAATACGCCCAGGATAGTGCTTGACTGTTACGGCGTTCCGTTCCCAAAGGTAAAACGACTTTCACTTAATACACAGTAGCACCACTGTATAAGAAGTATCGACGAACGTACGTAGTACGAACTGAACACTCTCGGAAATAAATCCGGCACAAGAAAGAACAGTGTAAGGCTTTCGGTAGCTCAATACACTGCGTAGGGACGAGAGGAGAGAGAAAGGTAGAGGGGCGAATTTCAGCGTAAATTTGGAATGAGGGAAGAGTCTGTATTTATAGGCACAAGAAACCCTAGGAGGTTGTTGAGAAAATCGTGGGAATATATTGCAAAAATATTGCAGCGGTTGAGATAACATTGACCAAAACTAAATTCAGGAACACGATCGAGCTCAACCTGGGACGAAAATGGAGCCAGCTCGGCCGAGCCCTGCTGCACGGCCGAGCCCCTGAAGATCGAAGTCGTGTTCACGTTTTTCTTAAAGGAAGCTCGACCGAGCCCCCTTGCACGGCCGAGTCATGACGATTTTTTGGGCCTTCTTCCCCATTTGACCTAGGGACAGTGCAAGACCATTTTTGGAGGAGTATATAAGCTCACATTTTCGTTTTTTAAAAAGGAGGCAGCCATTAGAAGAGGATAGAAGCTCCCTAACATCCAAACTTCACCATCTTAGCTCATTTTCCTTCATTTAGCCATAGAATTTAGTTGATTTCATAGTTTAGTTGTCAATTTAAATTGTAATTTCATTTTCAAGCAAGGATTGAAGACTCCATTGAAGCATTTTAAGGTTTTGTCTACATTTTCAATCAAAGAGGTGATATCTTACTTTAATTTGAGTATTTTGTTGATTATTTAGCATGGGTTTGTTGATTATCCCTATTTTCTCTCTTAATTTCATTAAATTAGCCATGGGCTAAGCATTTTGGTGTTTGGGTGTTGTACAATTGTGATGGAATTAATGTTATAGCTTGATTTCAATTGTGGAATTCATTGGTGGGGTTTATTGGTTAGGTTTATGGGTTTTGAGAGATCATTTTACAAGAACTCAATTATTAGGTTGTATTAGAAGCATGATTAGTGCAACGAGAGTTGGTTAATCTTGACGATAGTATAATCGAGGGTTGGGAGTCGAGTGAATTGAGTTAATATTGGTTTATCGCAACGAGAGTTGGGTAAATTTCATTAGAACCCCATTTATCTACATTAATTGCTTTAATTGACATTTAAGTGATTAGTGAGAAGACCATAGGAGCTTGGTTGTTAGTATTCAAGTGAAAAAGCATAACTAGGGATTAGTTTAGTTTAATTAGGTAGAGTCGAACCCCCTAGCCGTGTGATTACCCGGGTAAGAAAACTTCTATTCATCCTCTCGATCCTAGGTGCTTGCTCGATTTATGCCTTAGAGATTGCTTCTACCAAATTCCATCCAATGAAGTACACATAGACTTCGAATTTTAACATCGATTCCACACAAGGACGAACACCCGAACACTACCTCTCTCACTTGATTTCTATCGTATTTTTCTTAGTCATTTGCTTGTCATTAGTTGTCATTGGTGAGTTTCATTTACATTTCATTGCACAAAACATGAGTTTTCATTATATTCAAAGAACAACATACACACTAAGGCTACTTTCACATACTAGTCCCACGGATCGATAATTTAACCGGGCCTTGCTTTTATTACACGCGAACCTCTTATACTTGAGGGGAACGTGTTGGTAAAAACACGTGTCAGTTATCTACACTCACTCATTTTATGAGTTCACCCCTAAATTAATTTTTTACCATAATTATCTGCACCAGCTCATTTTATGAGTTCACCCCCAAATATTTTTTTAAAAATAATTACATTAAAAATATTATATTATCTTTTTATTAATTTACACAAAATATAATAATAAAACCAACCCTAATTTATACAATTACAATCTTGCAGTCGAGTCATTGTCGAATTACCGTCGATTCACCACTAAATCACCCATATTTTTAGAAAAAAAAATCGTAAAAACATAATTAAAAAAAACTATCGAAATTAGGCACAAATCTCGATTTTTTTTCTTCTCATTTTTCAATTTTTATTCCATACTTTTTATTTCTTCATTTTTTTCATTAGTATTTTTTAAAATTTTAATACAAAATAATATTATATGTATTATTTTATTATAGTCAGTAATACAATAAGTAATAACTAGTAATACCATAAACAATAATCAGTATTATCATTAACAATAATTAGTAATATCTTTACAATAACAAATAATTACAGTAAAATTTTATACAATAACAAATAATTTCACACATCTAATTATATTTAATAATACAAAAAATAATTATCGATAATACCATGAACAATAATTAGTAATACCATGAACATTGATCAGTAATATCTTACACAATAACAAATAATTCCACAAATCTAATTATATTTAGTAATACCATAAACAATAATATGTAATACCATAAACAATAATAATAATCAGTAATGCCTTAAGCAATAATAAATAATTACACACAATCAGTAATACCACACACAATAACCAATAATACCACAATTAATAATCAATAATACCGTAATTAATAATCATTAATATTAATTCAATAGTGTATTAATAGTAATACCACCATCAATAACTAGTAATACCAGTACCACTAACAATAATACCATAAAAAAGTGGAGGAAGTACAGATCGAGGTGTACTGAAGAAAATAGGGGGTGCACATTACCAAGCCCAATTGGACAGAACCTTAGACCAATGGGAAGGCACCCTAGGTCAGCAGTCGTCGCCTGAGATTTCATCGGCAAGGTCACCGGCTCCGAGTGCCGGCCGATCAGAGATCCATCAGCAACATACTCACAGTCCTCCGTCGGGTCGCCGTCAGCTAGACACGGGCGGTTTATAACCGGAAAACCGCCGAACCGTGAAAACCGGCGGTTTTCCGAACCGGCGGTTTCGGTTATAAAACCGAACCGCAACCGTGTTTTCACGGTTCGGTTTCGGTTGTCGAAATTGAAAACCGGCGGTTTTCCGGTTAACCGTACAAACCGCCGGTTTTCGGTTTATTTTTTTTTTTTATTTTTTTTTATTTTTTGTAATTTTAATTTATAGTTAGATTATTTTGTCTTTTTACTCATCATTTTTCGTTTTAAATTGTTGTAAGTTGTAATTATATATGAACTATACTAAGTCACTAACCACTTACTCACTTAAATTGTTGTAAGTTGTAACTTGTAATTATATAAGCATTTAACTTAAACATTTGAATAAAAATTACTAAACATAAGCATTAGAAATTTAGAATTTAGAAATAGAAGTAAACATAAGCATTTAAAATTTTAAATAAACTAAAATTACTAAACATTTTAATAAAAACATAAACACACAAACTAAAAATTAAAATTACTAAACAATAAAAACACATAAACTAAAAAATAAAATTACTAAACATTTGACTTCAAATCTTCAATAGTTCAATGTAGGCATTATATTTTGTCCGGATGCTTAGTTTGCATGTGATTCACGTATGTTCCGCATCCTCCCCCGCGCTTATATTTATATTGCTTACCACAATAGTTGCAACAAAGTTGATATGATCCATCAATTGGATTTTGACTGAGTACACGAAAGTGATTTTCAAGGGATCTTCGAAAACGAAAATTGGGGGGGGAAATGAGGCGGTTGAATGGGTTGATCGACTTCCTCTTCGTTTGTAGGATTGACATTCAAATTTGTTACAATTGAATGATTTGATGATCCTTCATTTGCCATTTGAATTGAAATTTGAAGTTGGGGAAATGAGAAGCAAGTTTGTAAGACTATAAGAGAATAAGAGATTGAGTTTGGTGTGAAAAATGAGTTGGAAAAGGGGGTATTTATAGGACAAATTGACAAAATTCGAAAAAAAAAAAAAATTAAATTTTCCGGCAACCGGCGGTTAACCAGAAATCGGCGGTTGCAATTTCAAATTTTCTGACCGTTGGAAATTCAACGGTCCAGATCTGTTGACCGTTTGAAATCCAACGGCCGAGATTAATGCGGAATAAAAAAAAAAATTCAACGGTCAAAACCGGCGGTTTAACCGCCGGTCCGGTTAACCGCCGGTTTGAACCGGTTCACTTTAATTCAAATTCTGACCGTTAGAAATCCAACGGTCCAGATCTGTTGACCGTTGGATTTCGACGGCCCAGATTGAAACGCGTGGCGGTTAACCGCCGGTTTGCCGGAATTTTTTTTTTATTAATTTTCAAATTTTGCTCTATAAATACCCCCTTTTCCAACCCATTTTTCACACCAAACTCAATCTATTCTCTCTCATTCTCAAATTTCTCAACATTCATTCTCAAATTACTTCTAGTTTTAACTTTTACTTACTTTACTTTACTAAATTCTCAAATTACTTCTAGTTTTACTTACTTTACTTTACTAAATTCTCAAATTACTTTCTTACTATACTAAAAATTTCAATCTCTTAAAAATTATAATTTTATTTACTTAATTACTTTACTAAATTCTATTTCACTTCTTCTTACTTTCTTAATTCTTAATTTCTTACTAATTAAGTAATTATACTAATATGTCTTCTTCAAGAGGAAAGGCTATTGGAACTTCTTCATCTTCTCGAAGACGCATTCCATTATTCAACGAAGAGGATGATCAAAATATGCGTAGAATTCTTGGTGACAACATCGTTGATGAGGTACTTGGCTCGGATGATGATGTCGATGAAGAAGAAGGTGGCCGCCCAACTCAAGAAAGTGCAACCGAAAATCCAAATCCAATGGAGGAAGGAGTTGGAGTTCCTTCACAACAAAACCCCATTTTGAGGTCCGAAATTTTTGCACGTCACTTTCGAAAAAGTGCCAACCGCCGAAACAGATAAGTTTATTGTTTTTTGTAATTATTGTACAAAGCAATATAAGTTTAAAAAGGGAGGAGGATATGGAACATTTAGACTCCATTTGAGTTCCACACATCCGGATAGAGTGGGAATTGAAACGAGTCAAACACAACTACGAGGATTTACCGGGTCCTCCGGAGGTGGAGTTCAAGGTGAGGTAAGTAATTCGACTTCTATTTTTAAATATGATCAAGCATATTTTAGAAAAATGTTAGCTAAAATGATAAGTGTTCAACATCTTCCTTATAGTTTTGTGGAAAATTTTGCTTTCAATGATTTGGTTCAACTTTCCCTACAACCATGCATGAAAAAAGTTTCTCGTTCTACGATTACTCGTGATATTGCTAATGTTGTTGGTGAATATAAATATGCTTTGATCAACACATTTAGATCACTAACAAGTAAAGTTTCTATTTGCGCCGATATTTGGAGTGATAATTTTCAAAAACATTCTTATATAGGAATTACTTGTCATTGGATTGATGATTCTTGGACTTTAAACAAAAGATTAATTGCTTATAAGGATTTTGATGATATTCATAATGCCGCTAATATTAAAACAAAAATTGTTGATATTTTAAATGATTACGGTTTGAATTATAAAATTTTTTCTATTGGTTTTGATAATGCTAGTGCTAATAACGCTAGTATCGAAGAACTTCAAATTGAGTGTCAACCGTATGTTGGTGGAAATTTTTTTCATATTAGATGCATGTGTCATATTTTAAATTTATGTGTTCAAGATGGTTTAAATGCTTTGAAAGTATATGTCGCTCCTATTAAAGATGCTATTACTTACTTGACGAGGCATAGTAGTTTGATGAAAAAATTGAAAAAATTTTGTAGAACTAAAAATGTGCATCCAAAAAAAAATTCTCTTGATGTGTCAACACGGTGGAATTCTACTTATAAATTGTTAAGAGAGTCGGTTGAGTATAAAAAAACTTTATGTGGTTTTTTCGCAAAAGAAAATTAATTGTGGTTTTCGTTTACATCCTCAAGATTGGGATCACTGCATAAAAATTATTGAGATTTTGGAAACTTTTAATGATGCTACTTTTGCTATGTCTAAAGTTTACGAACCTACTTCTCATTTGGCAATAGAACATTGTCTTAAAATTGTTGGAGTATTAACACGTTATAAATATGATCCATTATTACATGATGCTATTGAACCTATGTTGCAAAAATGGAAGAAATATTTTAATCAAATTCCTCCTATATTTTTAGTTGCTAAAGTGTTTGATCCTAGATATAAGTTAGATGGTGTATATGACATGTTAGAGTTGTATTATGAAAATTTATATCCTAGTGACGAAATTAGTTCTTCTGATCGACCGGATACCGAAGAAATCGTAAGTAGTGTTAAACAACTTATATTAGCATTAATTAGGGAGCATATGGATGCAAATGGTTCTTCCACTTCTTCTTCTTCTTCTTCTTCTTCACATAGTGCTACTAACGTTCCAAACTTGGCCAATATGGATGCTATAAATAGACTTATTTATCAACGTAATCATAAAAGATCACGATCATCATATACTCAAGAATATGAAAATTATATCATGAATTCGACAATGGAAAATATGGAAGGAGATTTTGACATACTAAAGTGTTGGTCGACGGTGAAACTTGTATTTCCGACAATGTCAATGCTCGCAAGAGAAATTTTATCGGCTCCCGCCTCAACCGTTGCCGTTGAGCAAGCTTTTAGTGTAGGAGGTTATACCTTGGATGCAACGAGATCAAATATGACCGTTGAAAACGTAGAGAACCAATGCTTGCTTGATGATTGGGTAAGAGCCGAAAAAAGAGCCCAATCGTTAGAAGAGGATAATGAAGAAGACGAGGAATGGACCTCTACGGGCGGAAGTGAAGAATGAAGAATCGAGCCATGATCATTCAACAACAACGTCAACGGGTAAGTTGAGGTAAGAGAACTACGTGGACTTTGATTCCAACATGTTGGATACGTAGGCAACTTAGTTTTAAAATTTTGAACTTAGAATTTCTAAGTTTAATTCTTAAAATTAAGCTCAAGTCCAATTCCCCCCCCCCCCCCCCCCAATTTGTTGTAATAAATTTATTTTGTAAGTTACTAAGTTTTTAAATTTGTAAGTTGTAATTTTAAGTTGTAATTTGTAAGTTGTAATTTTAAGTTGTAATTTTAAGTTGTAATTTGTAAGTTGTAATTTGTAAGTTGTAATTTTAAGTTGTAATTTGTAAGTTGTAATTTATACTTTTGTAATTTTAACTTAAAACTTAAAAAAGTAATTTATTTATTCTTTCAAATTTTTATAATATTAATTTCATCAATAATAATTAATAAGTTATATAAACTAATAAACTATAAAGTATAAACTATAAACTATAAAGTACTATAAGTTAAAACGAACAAAAAATAAGAGTCGAAAACGCGCAAAAAATCCAAAAAACGAGCCAAAAAATAAAAAAATAAAAATAAAATAACCGCCGAACCGGCGGTTACAAACCGTAACCGTAACCGGCGGTTTGCCGGTTCGGTTTCGGTTGGGAAAAACCTAAAACCGAAACCGCCGGTTTTTAACCGTAACCGGCGGTTTCTGGCGGTTGGGCATGTCTACCGTCAGCCGGAGGAAGAGGTTGTGTAGGAGCAGGGTGAAGAAGACGAAGCAATGTAGCCAGGGGCGGACCCAGGATTCATGGTTAGGGGGGGCCGAATTTTTTTTAGTGATTAGGTTTCTCAAATATGTATATCATTATGCATGTCTTTAATTTATTACACTAACTAATTGAATATATATATTAGAAATAGTGATGTTAAATTGCAAGAAAATAATATATTGAAAAAAAAAATGAACACTCAAATTATGGAACAATGAATATATTATATTATTTTCAAAAAATGAACACTCAAATTATTGGAACAATGAATATATTATTTATATATTTTGTTAAATGTTATTTAAAATTAAAAAAATTAACAAATTAAACTATTAATATAGCAAACATGTTTTAAAAATACAAAAGTCATTTTTTTATCAATAATAGTTTCAAAAATGAAAAATATAATTATTTTGAAACGTAATTAAAATACATATAAAATAAATAAGTATAAAATAATTATTTTTATATATAAGTACCAAAAGTAAATACTGTGAGAATTTTTTTAGCAGACTTTTATAATAAATTAATTACTAAAATAACTTATTAAATTAATTTATTAATAATTATATTAATAATTTTATTTAATTTTTTTTTTAAAATTAAAAAACAATTAATATATATAGGGTGGGTGGATAGGTGTTGGGGGGGCCAGGGCCCCCTGGGGTTATGCGTGGGTTCGCCCCTGAATGTAGCTTCGATTTGGACAGAGATGAACGACGAGAGCGAGGCGGCGTCGATCCGAGTGTTGTAGGCGAGCGCCATTGATGCCGGAGAAGATCCTGGATCGCGAACACAAGGGAGATTGATGGAAGCAGTCGCGTCGGTGGTCGAAATGAGTAGAGGTTTTCGGCCGAGATGAAAGATGATGTCAATTGTCATGGAAGTGAAGAATCGTCATTGCAATTCGAGGAGGGGTCTCGGGCTTCAATGGCCGGGACGGAAGTGCCACCGTCGCCATCGAGGGGGTGGTCGGGCATAGTGGTGGCAGTGTCACCCGCCGAACGACATGGATTTCCGACAGATCCTTTACTCATCAAATTAAAATTGAAATTCAGGTGCACCGCCGATCGACTATAATAAAATCATACCTATAATATTATTTTGTATTAAAATTAAAAAAATACACATAAAAATGGAAAAGAAAGGCATCAAAATAAAATAAAAAAAGTAAAAGGAAAATAATGAATAATGAATAAATAAAAAAATTGAAAAATAAACTGAAAATGGGAAGAAATAAAGAAAAAGAGAAGGGGGAAGAAAAATTAAAAAGAAAAAAATCGAGATTTTCGATAGTTTTTTATTAATTATATTTTTACGATTTTTTTTTAAAATATGGGTGAGTTGGTTACTTGGTGGTGAATCGACGATAACTCGGCTGCATATTGTAAATATATAAATTAGAGTTTATTTTATTATATTTTGTGTAAATTAATAAAATGATAATATAGTTTTTTAAATGTGATTATTTTTTAAAAAATATTTTGGGGTGAACTCATAAAATGAGCGGGTGCATATACTCGTGGTAAACAATAATCTGGGGGTGAACTCATAAAATAAGCAGGTGTAGATAACCGTGGTAAAAAATGATTTGGGGGTGAACTCATAAAATGAGCGAGTGCAGATAACCGTAATAAAAAATGATTTGGGGTGAACTCATTAAATGAGAGAGTGCAAATAATAATAGTAAAAAATAATTTGGGAAAGGGGGTGAACTCATTAAATGAACAAGTGTATACAAGTATTTGGCAATAATCTAAACTTAAACTGGAATGACACCAAATACATACATTTCGATTTTGATGTGTGCACATTTTTTAACGATCCATATTTTTAATAATAGATTTATGGAATAAGAACTAAAAGGAACAGGTTAAAAAGTAAAAAATGAAATAGAGAAATGATGAATAGTTCAATTTTTTTTCTCAAAACCCCATTGTAGATAGTTTTATGAATTCTTTTATGACGGTTAAATAGCAATTTCTTTCATGATTTACTTTATGATACTTTATTTTTGGCTAGTTACACATTAGTTTTCCCACTTTCTAAAAATAATGTTTCTTACAAGTTAGTAGTTACAACTCTTACTCTTAAAATTCACATTACGTTTTTTTTTACTCAATATTCTTATTTATCACTTTAATAAAGTTAAAATTACTTCAATATTCTTACTTTAGTATTTTTTTTTCTTAATTTTCTTGCCTAGATTGATGTGAAAACTCTGGTCTGGAAGACTGGAACGGAATAGACATGCGCAACGGTTAGAAATCGCCGGTTACGGTTTTCAAAAATCGGTAACCGTAACCGAACCGCCGGTTTGCCGGTTACAATTTTTAACTGCCGGTTACGATTAAAAACCGCCGGTTTGCCGGTTTGCTTTTTTTTTTTTTAATTTTTTAAATATTATCTCCGTTTTCGCTCGTTTTCACTCCGTTTTTGTTCATTTTTTATTCATTTTAACTCATTTTTTAGAAAATACATTACTAGAATTGAATAAAAATTATATAAATTAAATTTATACATTAAAAATAGAAGAATTGTGTATTAAAATTTTTTTTTTTTTTTTTAAACCGGCAAACCGGCGGTTAACCGTCAAAACCAGCGATTTGCGTTTTGTCAAAATGTCAAACCGTAACCGAACCGCCATTTTACGGTTACGGTTCGGTTTTTAAACCGTAACCGGCAGTTTGCCAAACCGGCGGTTTTACCGGTTGGCCGGTTTCCCGGTTACGGTTTGAACATGTCTAGAACAGAAGGAGTGCTAATTAGTATGAGAATGCACTGATAAGCAACTTGTCATTTTTGCTTCTTTTTACCCGTTCAACATCTCTAATAAAGGACGAGCAATATATATCTGAACTGACTAGTGTAAATTGAAATTTTGTTTCTATCTTAATCCATAATGTCCAAAATAAAAGTGATAAATACAACTTTCATGGATTTATAGTTATAGACCACAAATCCGTCCTTCTGTATCAGTTTTAGCTAGGTGTGATTTACCCTTGTGTTTGGGAATGAGAACAAAGTTTATTCAATATATACCTTTCTTCCTTCGTAATCCAACATCTTATTTCGTTCACGTGGATAATTTTTTTACCATATTATGTACAACTTGAACAATAATACTATTAGTTCTTACAAGCTAGTATTAATTTATTACTAGTTCTCTTAAGCAACAACAATACCAATTCATATTAGTGGTGTACGATGCACATAGTACGTTGCCATATATATAGTTGGCATCATAATCTCGAATTGAGTAAATACAAAAAGAAGAATAGTGAGTCTCAATTGATCAAAATCTGGATCCACAACATTTTCTAAAAAATTTGTTACTAGAAAATCGAAGAAACTAAAAATCAGCTAAAGATCCAAACAAAGATGAAGTTCCTGAATAACCAATACTCAAGACTCGGCTCAACAACAGTACAATGAGAAGATATTCATTACCTTTATCTTTCCCTCAGTGTTTCCATCACAGGTTAATACACAATATCCTCACTTGAGAAGAGACCTAGTAAGATGTTCTCGTGCAGTCGCCAGTGCTTGACTAATCGTCTGCACAAGGAAAATCCAGAATTGTGACTAATTTGTTCAGAAGATACTCCCTCCATTTCATATTAATTGTCATTTTAGAATTTTATTTCAAATTAATTGTTGTTTTAGCTATTTCTCCACATTTCTTTCTAATTTATTCCCATATGTATCCCTAAAGATCTCTTATTTTTATTTAACGAAGAATGTCTTTTTCCCTCACACCTTTAACTGGAGCGGGAAAGACTAATTGAGGATTATGTCAAAATATTATGTTCCATAATTTGATACAAATTCTCTAAACGACAATTAATATGAAATGGAGGGAGTATTATTTATTTCTAGCAACAGAATGTAAGCCAATAAATTTCGCACCTGCTCGGAAAGAGGTGCTCCAGAATCGATAGTGTGACTTGCAACTTTACCAGCAATACTATTTGCATCGGTCTCCAAAATAATTCTGTTTACCATTAAAAGTGAAAGGGGGGTTCGTTAAATAGCTGAGTAACTCTCTTGTACAACAATTGTAAGGTGCAACTATACACAACTAAGGGCGCTGAGTTCAAATTCTTCAGTGGAAATGCAAATCTCTTTTCCCTCTATGCCTCTGCATATGTTGGGCGAAGGGTTGTAAATGGTGGTTACGCTCTTAGGGCTCGTTGCTTAGTGGATTTAGAGGGTGGGTTAGGTATGTAAACCCACCACAACCCATGGTCTTACATACCTAACCCACCCTCTAAACCCATTAAGCAAACAAGCCCTTAGTGTTGAACTCTAATTTGGGAATAATATGATAGTTGGTTGAGAAATAGGGGAATGATCGAGGAGAAATAATTATAGAAGGAGAGCTAGTTAATCAAAATGGGGTAATGATTAACTTATTTAGGAGGGGAATTGATCATTTTTGTTCTCCTTAACCACCATATTTACCCCATATTCATTCGCATTCCCATTCTTATTGAAGAATTTCTAACCAAGTGCCCCCTAATACTTTTCAGTGAAAATAATTAATATTTTTAAGTGAAATAAACTACTCCCTCCGTCCCACAAAGATAGCCACATTTGACTTTACACACAGATTAAGAAAAATCAATAAATGTAGTCAAATTTAGCTAAAGTGTCAATTTTGCCCTTAAAATCTCATACTCCAGAAAAAGGAATACGTGGCTATCTTTGTGGGACGGAGGGAGTAATTACTAACAAATACTGCTACTTTAGTAAAACAACTTACCATTTAAAAATAACCTTGAGTTGCACAGTGCACTTAGTATATACAAGATTTTGTCTAAATAAGTAATAAATAGTCAGACCGTCAAACAGGTCTAAAATTGACTCCAATATAAGTCTTATACCATGATCCAATTCTAGTATAATGCATATAAGCAACGCTATGCACATTGTACAGATACAGATACAAATAGAGCATAGAACACTAATGACAATGCAGATTTTGCAAATATAATGCACTGATAAAAATACAAATCAAACACTTAATGCATTATTTTTTTTGACATAATATTCATTATTTTTTATCTAGTTTTTATATGTATATATTTTTTAAAATACTAATATATTAAAGCCTATTATTCACTTTTATAAATTAATAAGTATATATGGTTTGTAATTATAACTTCGAGAACTGATAAAATAAGAATAAGAAATGAGAAAATTAGGAATACAGTAATTTGGAAATATTCCTATGTGTGTAAGTGCAAATTTGATGCAAACCACCAATTTTAAAATCAGTTTCCTTGTTTATCTTGTAACTTCGTAGACTATGAATATCAATGATGACGTTAGGATATCAATAGTTTTCACAAACTGGTGTGTGTATACATTAGTTGATATTTGTAAGTTTGAATGGTATAAATTTTGAGTATGGCTTGATAATTGAGGAGCTGCTCAAAATAGTCACAGTAGGATTTTCAGAATTAACTTGTGCAAAGATGAATGTTTTATCTAAGGTTAAAAAAACTCGACATTTAAAATTCAATCTCAAACTAGTTGGATTCAAATAGAAAATAAGCAGATGCTTACCCGCCATCAGAAATTTCATCAAGGCATAAAAGAATGAGATCCAGATTTTCAAGTGCCTCCCTTTTTTCCACATTGCCCCTGAAACAAACAGTCACAAAAATGAAACAAAGCATCTTTAAAGAACAGACGAAGAACATCACCAGAGGCAAATAACAACATATTCTTCATGGTGTACCTAAGTAGAATATCAACAGCATCAAAGAACCCTTGAAGAACAGTTGCTAATATGAGTTCGTTTTCATCTTCACCCCCAGTAACATAGAAATGCAGATCTTGAACAAACTTGTAGACAATAATGTTGTTCTCAAACATAGTTATCTCCGCTGTAATTAGGTAACAAGATGTTAGCAAGGGAAAGTGTTAACAGAGAGAACCACCGTCTGAATACAAGTAATCATTTCACAAAGAAAATGAAAGGAAAAAAAAACTTTTACACTTTCAGAAATAGTATGAGGGTCAAGATTAATTCAACATTGATGTATATTGAGACAAAACTGTAAATTCTAATCAATTTTCACTTACGAGGCAATTATTTTAACATTCACGACATGCAGTTCCTCTACAAAATCACCAAAAAAAGGGAAAAGGCCGAACTGGATGGAGTAAAATGAATTAAAATCAAGCTTGATATAATTTGAACATAATTATTACTGATGTCAAATCTAATACAACACTAACATACTAAGGCTTTTTCGATAACAAACTGATACCAATTCTAACACTTCAATATGCAAAAGAATTAAAAGTCATAGAGCACCTTCACTCCGGGCATTTGTCTTTTGAGTTTTGGTAAATACAGACTTCTCAAAAGATTCCCTTGCACTGTTGCTAGTCCAGTCATCTGAATAGTACTTGGCTGCAACACGTTTCCCTTCTGAATCAAGAAGGAGAATGTTCTTCACTGAAGGGCATAAATCCTGGTAAAAGAAAACACATCAATGTAACAATAAACTACATAGAACTAAGATTATGAATTGTTTTCAATCATATTCGAAACTTGCAATTAACATACACTATGAAACTTGATAAACCCCGAAATGACCTTTCTCATTTCACATCTTTTAGCATAGCAAAATTTCAATGAAATTGAAACAGTAATTATAAATTCCAGAATATAGCGCATCATCTAATGGATTTCTGAAAACTCTGCAATCTGCATCTCAAAATAGCAAATGATCCTAACTTTTAAGCAAATGATATATTTATTGAATTTCAATTAATCGAAGAACAATACTTAAGATGTAGATATGAGATCTATTAGAAACTTTAAAAATAAGCAAACGCATAACTGAATCCAGCTATGATTGATCAGAAAATGGCAATGCCTGGAATATTTTTTGGATAGATCAGCAGCTAAAGCTGCAGTTACTGAAATAACAGCATCACCGATGCTGCAATCACAGTAGCACTAGAAGCAAATTACCACAGCAAATGAACGTTTCTGAGAGAGAGAGAGAGAGAGAGAGAGAGTACCATGTTCGACGGAGGAAATTTAGAGAAGCCCGGAGATCGCGATTGGCACGCCCTTCGGACACGGAATGGGAGAGAGAGAAATAGAGAAGACCGCTTGCCTTTTGCAATTCTCTCCAATGGAATTATTTCATGTTAATTTCTTTTTCTCATTTTTTATTTTTAAAACGTAATCAATAATTTAGTCACTTTTTTTTTTTAATTACAGTAAATAAAAAGAAAGTCGGTAGACTGTGTCACTGTAGTTCCAAAAAATGCCTTCATCAGTATAATTTTATTGAATCTGGTTGATAACCGACTGATTCAAATCATAATTATTTTGAAATTCTGTAAATAAATATTTAAATGCCACAAACATTTCATCAAGTAATAAAAACAAAATCTTACCTAGTCAACTGTCTAGACAATTATTATTATTATTTTTTATACCTAAAAATCATAATCCATCGCCTAATTCGTTTTTTTGCATTAATAATTTTTTTTCCACTTAAAAAAATTGTACGCTCGAAATGGACTTCAACGTCATGAAGTCAATAAAAAAGAACGCTTATTAAGAAATCGTTAAGCGAGCAGTAGACCGACGGCTAGCGTCTAAGCGTCGACTTTTGCAACAAAGCATTTTATAGGTTAGTGGAGGTGCATTGAAGAGTCGTTCGGTGCATATCATTCGAGAAATTTTATCATGTTATTTTATGTCATTAATTGCATTTTGAGTTGAAACTACTTTCATCTTGGGTGATAATAAAAAGGTTTTTTGATTAAAAAAGAAGGAAAAGATAAAAGCCATAAGTTCACAAGCCGAAACCAGAGGCCGGGGTGCCATCGCTAAATGGTACACCCCTAAAAACGACCTAGCAATAAGAGCGATAATAAATTCCGAGAAAATCGATCAAAAATCTATGAATCTGAAATTGGGTGAAGGACTATGGAGGGTCAAATGCATCGCCCCTACTACCCTTGAACTAGGAGACGCGAGTGAAATCATTATCAAGCCCTGTTGAATGGCTGATAGTGTAGCTCGTGCAAGCTCTAGCCTCGAATTCATTGATAGCCTTGCCCCGGATTTGATGATGGATCACCCCAGGCATCCCGAGGCTACTACGTTTCTTCGTTGAACGAGTCGGGCCTGCCCGAGTAGGGTAAGGAACGTCGTTAGCAGTGGCCTCCAAGTTCGAACTATTGTTGGCCGCTATAGCCACATGATCCTCTGAGGGTAGGGGTGGGCATTCAGTCGATTCGGTTCGGTTTTGACCTTTTTTCAATCGAACCGAAATAATCGGAGTTTAAAAAAAAATGAACCGAACCGAATTACAATTCGGTTGGTTCAGTTCGGTTCGGTTGGAACCTAATTTTTCCGGCCTAAAATTAAAAAAAAAAATTATTTAAATATCCTCAATACTTTCTTCAACCTCAACTGGAAAAAACCTTTTTTTGCGAAGCCAGATTCTGAAGCTACCATTGAGATGGAACAACAAAAATATTCCGAGCAATTTTTTAGAGAACATAATCTAAAATTTATATTCAATGAAATCAAATATTTAAAAACATAATCTAAAAATTCTAAAACAAAACTAACATATATAACTTAAATAAAATGGCATTCAAGCAAAGAAGAAACATACTACGGTTGTGGAAGAGTCAAAGACGTCGAAGAGAGTAGTGTTGTTATTCGAACCGAGCCTTAACGAGATTCGGCTCGGCTCGACTCGTTAAGGCTCGACTCGTTTAGCTTAACGAGCCGAGCTCGAGCTCGTTAAATACTCGATTTACTAACGAGCCGGCTCGAGCTCGACTTGTTAGGCTCGATAACAAATTTTTTGTAAAAAATTCCATAAGGCTCGGCTCGACTCGATAGGCTCGTTAACGAGTCGAGCCGAGCTCAATTTTTAACTCGGTAATGTTATCGAGCCGAGCTCGGCTCGGCTCGATAAGAGCTCGAGTCGAGCTCGAACCTCAAATACTCGACTCGGCTCGAATAACAGCCCTAGAAGAGAGGCAGACGTCGAAGACGACGTTGGTGGCACTGGTGGAAGTAGGGGAATCGGCAAAGAAACAGCATAAATGAATGTTTAATTATTTACTGTTAGATTAGATCTTGGATTTTATTTATATATATATATATTTATTTATTAATTAATTTTATTTATTTTTATTTATAGTTTGGTCGGTTCGATTTATTCGGTTTTTAAAAAATTTAAACCGAACCGAACCGAAAAAACCGAAATTTAAAAAAAATCAATCGAACCGAACAACCGAATAAACCGAACCAAATAAACCGAAAAACGTCGGTTCGGTTCAGTTTTTCGTTTTTATGCCCACCCCTATCTGAGGGCTCATCCGTGCTGAGACTGGAGAAGGAGTTAGGAATAAATTTGGGTTCTTATTCGTTGGAGTTTAATTTTATTAAGAATTTATTAATTATCTTTTGATTTTATGGGTTTTATTCTTAAGGATAATTTTTTCTTACAATGTTTTTAATGGGTTCCGACATAAGGTATTTTTTTTTTCAAAAAATATACTTATTGTGACCGACACATTCTTAGCATCCGGCCTTTGTGAGACGTCAATGATTGGCCATCCATGACCTCTGGGGTTATTATCTCAAAATATGTTTATGACTGCTTATAACATTCTTTTCACGAGACTCTTGATCTAATTGGATTTGGACACTGTTTATTCCACAATGCATGATCTACCATTTGGGGGGTGGTGGTAACTCCCCACTTTGGAGGAGTTGATGATAGTAGGGTTTCATGTGTCTTTGGCCTGTCAGCTGTGCTATGTGCGGGCCAAATACACTGCTATGTTATGGTGCAGTGCCACTTCGCAACATAAGTTCTTGGTTTCATTGCAAATATATTTTATGTTATGGACGATATTTTTTTAATATTTTCTTGTGGGCATATATACAAGATGAAATTCATTCAACAACTGTTAAATGTTAGAACATTGAGTTTTGCGACAGTTATTTGGTGTAACAAAAGAATTTTTGAGGATGTGGTGCCCTCGGTGAAGAATTGTGTTTTTCCTGTCCTGATTGATGTTCGCGAGTCTAATATTTTTTATACGACGGGTGCTCTTAAGAGTTGTACGTGTTGCGCAAATTGTGCATTCCAGACAGTTTACGACCTCATGTTAATTCCTTCAATGAAGTGTGTCCTCCTCTACTGGACTGGTACAAGATTAATATGGATGGTATCACATTGACGTTGTGGTATATTTTTGCAGGTGGTATTGTGTGTAATAGCAAAATTGTGTTTTTTGTGACAACTTAATACATCGATTGACAACGATTTACCTCTTAAGGCGGAGTTAACAACATGTATGTTGAAAAATGAGTTTACATTTGAATGAGGGTGGAGACCGATTTGGCTGGAATCAAACTCAATTTATGCAATATATAGTTTTCATGGAACTCTGGCACAACCTATTATACCATGTCAACTCCAGATCCCATGGAGCATTATTCAATCGTTATTTTAGCTCAGGTAGATACGTGTGCCCTATATTTCTAGGAAAGCTAATCAAGCAACAAATTTAATTACAAGGATACATGCAAAACATATTTGAATGGGCAGTTGCCTTGTATTTTATTATTTCATTACTTTCAAGACATGGTGAAGAAGTATTTTAGAGTTTCGCGTTGAGTTTGTTTGAGCTCGTGTAAAGGTGGGACACTATTTTTTCCCATGCTTCTCGATTTTTTCCTCCGATGTTTACAAGAGGGAGTTTTTTAAGGAGCCACCTAGTCTTTTTTTGTTAGCACTTTCGTGTTTGTTTTGTAACTTACATTTTTCTATTCCTTTAATAATAATATTGTATTTACGAGCTACACAATTTATACAAATATATGCATGATTTGGTTAAATTGAGAAAAAAAAGGCATAAAGTTAAATTGTCAATTTAAAATTGCTTAAAAAACCTTTGTAAAATTGGAATTTAACATTGAGTTGAAGAATTTTCAAGTGAAGGCTGATTATAGAACCGACCCGTGCGGCCGCATAAACATGTCATTATAGGAAGCAAGCACAGCTTCAAAAATGGTGCTTCTGTCGCGTCTTTCCGCTTTCTCTCCCAAACCCCGAGTACGTGACTATCTCTCTTCTCCCCCCCCTCTCTCTCATCGTAGCGCGCGCGAATAATCGGAGATTTCTGTATTTGTCTTTAGGTTATATTGACATCGCTGTCGCAGAGATTCGGGACTGGCTATGGATGGTACTCTTCTCTAATCTCCATCTGAATTTCGAGATTTATTGACTGTTCGTTTCTCGTAGCAATTTATTTCACTTATTTCATGTGAATTTCGAGTAATTTGTTTATTGATGCTGTGTATGATGATGGAACCCTATAAACAATGATGGCAATATGAAAATAGAAATGAACTCTGAGGGTCAATTGAGTGTGGAGATTGGGAGTGTGTATTAGTGGAGTAGATTTTGGTTTTATGTGAAGAAATCAATCGTGTTAATGTAATTGCGTCAATGCTAGAAGTATGTATCTGATTTTCTCTGGTTTCCCATACTCATTTCTTAGTTTCTGTAGCATGTTACTGAGATTTGCGTCTGAAAATTTTAGTTAAATGAGAAAGACTGGATATCCTCATGGCAGCTGTACCGTGAACTTTAGATGCCTTGAATCGAGGTTCTTATGAATTATGACTACATTTTCTGGAAAATTTGTATCTTCAACAGCTCGAGTATTCATGTACCTGATAGACCTCAAGGCCATGAAGGATGCCTGTCAAATATTAGCAGTCCTAATGTGATTAGGGCTTTCAGTACTGACCAAGGTTAGTGGTCAAGTTGGAGCTGCAGCTACTGTTTATAGGTGTCAGTTTTCTTAATGCTGGAATCATGGCACTCGTGATGCATTCATTTATTCGATCTATATATAGATATAAACTCATAATAATCTATATGGTTTTGATATGTTTTTTTTGTATCTCGCTATTTTCAAGGTGTCTAGAGATATTTCCATGGGAGGATGATAAATTAGAAGGTTAAATGAAAATATTGGGAGAAGAAGTTGATTAGTTAGGAGACTAGAGGTGAAACCACTGCTGATATAGGGGGCTTACTGATGTAGTTACCATGGGAGGATGATAAATTAGAAGGTTAAATGAAAATATTGGGATAAGAAGTTGATTAGTTAGGAGACTAGAGGTGAAACCACCGCTGATATAGGGGGCTTACTGATGTAGTTACCGAAGTGTGTGGAAATGGTATATGAACTTGATGGTTTCATGCTATGTTTTCTTTCTGGAGGCAACTCTTAGATCTTACTTTGAATTCTTGATATGTTTTTGCTTGAATTAACCCATCTACTACAATTGATGACTGTATGAAACGACACTATGTTTTCTGGTGTTTCTTTTGGTTTTTGAGAGTATTTAATACTTCTTGCCAGGATGTAATTTGAGAAAACTCTTATGTTATGGAGGTTTGATAATCATATCAATACCTGAATTGGTTATACTCGTTTTGTATGCCAGATTTGTCGATGAAGAAGTGTGTGCCATGCAATTCAAAGGATCTGCGGGCTATGACTGATGATACAGCCAACATCTTGATCCAACGGGCATGGATATTATTATTTTCAAGTTTCTTTTCTCATCTATGACTATTTGAAATGGATTATAAGACTGGTATTTTATGATTCAGGTTCCTGGATGGAATTTAGTGAATGAGAGTGGAGTCTTGAAGCTGCATCAGTCGTGGAAAGTTAAGACTTTTGTTAAAGGAATGGAGTTTCTTCGACTTGTGGCTGATGTTGCAGAAGCAGAAGGTACAGCCCATCAACTTATCTTGTTTATGTTAGATATATTCTGGATTGAAGGAGGAGTTGTATCTCCATATTCTTGTTTATGTTATTCATCCTTGTATTTTTGTCAGTCTTAGGAGGTATATACAACTTTGTTATTTTTTTTGGTTAGCTTTAAGTTTGTATGGTTCTCTTTAGTCCTCCCACCCCCCCTCTCCCACATCCATTAGAGGTGGCAAAAAGCTTTCCATTGTTAAAGTCAAACTTCTTTTATTGGTATCTGATGAGTTGAGTACTCTGCTGATACTCCCTGTTCCATAATTTGGTATATATCTACTAGGAAACAAGAGCATTTATGGGAGCACTTTCTGAAGCGATAGTCAAATCAAAAAGTGCTTATAAGTAGTGTCAGGTGTATGGTTGTAATGCATTCAGTATTCGTTCGTTGGAAGTAGGAAAAGATAATTAGCACAAATTTGTATTTTGCAAATAGGCTTTTAGAGAAGTCACTTGTTCTAGTGTATTAAAATAACTATCAAGCACATAACACTTTTGAAGATGGGCTTTCGCAGTGATGTTCAGCACATTCAAACAATTTTAATGATCTTGTGTTTCATGTATGTCCTGATCTATCTCTACAATTAGAAAATAGCATTAAGTATTGATAAAAAGGTCATTTTGGTGGTTGAGAAGTCTTGCATTGGGTTTAATTCTTTACCCCACCTTGACATAACATTATTCTGATTGTGTAACAAATTATGCTTTCCTGCCCTTTTCAAATCTTTTGAGTGGATAAACAAACAAACCGAGCCTTTAATCCCGATAATTGGGGTAGGCTATATGAACCAATTATAGAACCACATTAGGTCACGTGCAGGAATGCCCCAACGAAATTTGATAATTGGCTTGGTGATGTGACAAAGCTTTACGTTAGCTGTCACAAGTCTACCACAACCCTCCTCCTTTTTGCTGGCTTGGGACAGGCAGGGATAACTCCCTGGCGGAGATAATGAGAGGAAATTTGATAATTGGCTTGGTGATGTGACAAAGCTTTACGTTAGCTGTCACAAGTCTACCACAACCCTCCTCCTTTTTGCTGTCTTGGGACAGGCAGGGGTAACTCCCTGGCGGCGATAATGAGAGATATCATCTAATAACTGGTGCAAAAATTCAGTTTAATGTGCCCTCTTTCCATGTGTTTTATCATTGTTGACTATTATATTTAGGTACTCTAAAGTTATCATCTGCGTTTGGGGTTTGCTTGTCTTTCAACCCTGAGTTTTAATGTGCGACAAATTTTGTTAAATAGTTTTATCATTATCCAACTTATTGTCTCTGCTGTATACCTGCCTAATAGGTCATCACCCAGATCTTCATCTTGTTGGATGGAACAATGTGAAGATTGATATATGGACTCATGCAGTGGGTAAGTTTGCCTGGCATAAACTATTTTATGTTCTTGATTTTGGTTGGTGGAAGTACGAACTGCAACTTATTGCAACCAACAGCTACAGATTCTTAAAAGTTAAAACTGATGAGTGAGTAGTATCTTTTAAACTTCTTTTATATGTATCAAAGAGCAACAAGTTGACTATGTTATCAAAGTTACCTCCATTACGGTTTTATCTTTCAGACATTGAATCACACTCTGATCATTTGATAATTGGAGTTGCATTAAAATAAAAAACGCCCATTTCTAGAAATTAGTTCAGTTTTGCTAGTTTATACCAAGATGATTGAATCATCGTCTCCAAGATGTTGTAGTCTATATATTTGGAATTTATCGCTCTTGATCTGCTTCTAATAAGCATCAGGTTTCTCGACCTTGAAATTGTTCGTGTGTTTCAGTTGAGGTTTATTCTTGAAATTAATTCGCATAAATTATCCTAATTTTGTTAATGGTGAAGGTGGGCTCACTGAAAATGATTTCATACTTGCTGCCAAGATCAATGGACTTAATCTGCACCACCTTCTGAGGATAACACCTACTAACAAGTGACGTTCAACATTTATTATAGTCTTTTTACAATCACACAATGTTTGCAATAATTTGCAATATTAATTTTCTTTTTTTTTGCAATCAGTTAAAGCTTGTGTAATAGGTGCAATACTTTATAATGGATCATGAATTAATGTTTTGTCATTCATTTATAGTATGTGTGATTTGGTGTTGTGATACTGTATTCTCTCATTTTATTTGTGCAAATGAAAAAATTGGAAATATTTGCAAAATAAAATGAGGAAACAAGGCATATATTTTTGTGGATCATGTGTTTTATGTATAATATTTGCTGTTAGCGAATCGAGTTGCTTATCAGCTCGGCTCATTAAGGCTTGAACTCGGTCACTCGTATAAATAAGCATGTCAATCTCGAGCTTGTTAGATACTCAATTTTCACTCGTCAATGTAATAAGCTGAACTCGAACTTGAAAGTACTTGATTCGGTTTGAATAACAACTCTATTCAGACTCGATTGCTTATGCTAAATGTAATTGGAGTTTGATTTTAACAGATGTTATAAATAAATTTAAATATATTTGATGAAATTTAAAGTTCAAATTAAATTTGAAATAAAAAATCGAAAAAAGGAAATGAAGAGTAAATTTAAGGGTTATTCTTGCAAGTAATATTTCTCCTTTTTTTTTTTTTTTTTTTTTTGAGGGTGAGTAACATACTCATTTCGATAGAACATGCCTTCTGTATAATTCCATTAGGCAGCTATTTCTTTTTTGGACCATTTTATCATTTTCCGTGAGTTTTATGGAGTAATTTTTTGAAGCTCTACAAACGTCTAAACAATGCATTTACAGTATATGAACAAATGCAAGAAAATTATCTATACTAATCACACCATCATCATAAAATCACCCCATAGAAATGTATATTAAAAACATATTTGCCAAGTGATTGAATTACAGAAGTTAGGAGGAGAAATTACAAGTTCTACTTGTGCAGTCTAGATTCCGGCTAGTTGGATTGAATTGGTGAAAATGGCCGTCGCTGCACATTCTTCATGTTCTTCTCTTTCTTTCGGGAACTAGTGTCTCCATCAATATGCTTTTCCCTATAGCATTGCCTCAACAACCTCTTATTCTCCTCATTTAGCATCTTGTTTTCTTCAAACAAAGCATTCACCTCCTCTTCAGCTTTAGAAAGATTAGTGATTACATGATCCTTATCTTTCTCCAATCTTTTGATCTCTGCTGCTAACGCCACGACCTTGTGCGTTGAAGGACTCAAGCATCTCCACATTGTCAGTAATTTTTGGCAAATTTCAAATCCAGTGTTTGCCTCCAAAAAGGTAAGCGCAATTGACGGAACTTCATCCTCGTCAATCAACGTATTCACCAGTGAATCGAGTAAAATCTGTTCATCCGACAGAGTAACCGTCGACCTAAGCTTCAGTTGTTCAATGAATTCCCTCTTCTCCTCCTCCAAATAAGAGTTCCGGATCTCAGCTTCCTTGGCCCGCTCATCTGCCTCGTTAGCGAAGTCCATCAAAGCCTCGCGATCGTGGTCGTAGAGGGAACATTCCTTCTCCCACTTGTTGTACAGATTTGAACACTCCATAGCTAATTTCTGGTTTTCCTCCACAAACTTCCTCAATGCCACCGCGTTCATGTTCGCCTCCGCCCTAGATCGCTCGATGATGTCGTCTTTTTCTTTGAGCTTGGAGAGCAGAGAGAGATATTGGTTGCGGAGGTCCACATTTGACGCTTCAACCGCGCGAAGTTTATGAAGAAGAGTTTCCATCGATACCGGCAGGCCCACGCTGTGATCGATTGATTCTCGAATATAATCTTCGGTTTCTTGAGGGAGTTCCATGGGAGGGAACGGAAGCACTAGAGAATTTTCAAAAATTAGATCTAGGGTTTCGGAGGGGGGTTTCCCTCTTCTAATTAATAAATGAAATATGTACTAGTATTATTTATTTATTAAAAACACTATACTTATAAGTTACCGTTGAAATTGAAGGGAATTGTAGAAAAGAGTACAGCAGAGGGCTGGCCCATTGAACCGGGTTAGAATAAAGTTAGCCCGAGATCCTATTGCGTTATTCGGACGCTAAAGCGGGTGTGGGCCAGCCGCTACTTCAGAACAAACACAAAAATTTACTCTTTCCCGAATCAGTTTTCCCCATCTTCTGAAAATTCAAATCTGCAAAAAAAGATGGTAGGCAAATTTTATGTTTCTTCTATCTGTTTATTGTTTCGAGGATTTGTCTCTTTTGATTTATATCGAATGAATTATGGTTATTCAGTGACACTTGATTCAGTCGCTTTTAAATTTCTGTAGCAGCTGATTTTGGTGTTTTTCGTCATGATTCTGTAGCAGCTTTCCACCCCTCTCCTCTCTCTCTTTCAATTCGCTAAATGCTTTGTTTTGAATTTTTTTAAATTTCAGAGTAGAATATAGTAATATACTTCGGTTATAGAAATTAGGGCTGTTGAAAGATCAGAGGATAATTAAGTCCTTGTTTCTGGCTTAAAACATGTTGCTATGCTTCAAGGTTTCAATAGGGTGCATTAGTTATTTGACCTCAGTGATCTGGACAAAGATGTATGCTAAAAGGTGAAACAGAATTTGTGGCCATCCGAAATTTCTTGTTTGTGCCTTGTGTTATGTTGAAGGCATATGCATAATTTAGGCAATTGTGTGATTATGTGTTGAGGTGTAAATCATGAATCTTTTTTCTTTTCTTTCAGTTTGTATTTTTATAATTGCAGAAATTTGATCATGTAATGAACTAGTTAGCTGTGAACTATTTTTACTTGTGTTAGCAGCTTTGAGGATCACTTTATATTGTTTCCAAACATCCCCTCAAAAGCTGAAAATTGCTTTTAAAAAGTTTTTGCAAACACCTCCATAATATGATTGACAGTAAAGATGCCAATCAAAGTCAGCACAAATTCATGCTGCACTTCCAAGATTTTTTATTTATAGTGTCTTTGAAGACAATACGAAACAACCTTGTCGGAATTCAAACATCTGGAGTTTTTGTTACTGATAAAAAATGTCAACAACTGGTTTGATTGGTTGGATTATACCTTAGCCCTGTGCCTGTGGTAATGAAAAGACAGCCTACATGTATGCTTGGAAATGTAAACTAGATGAGGAAATGTGATGAATGGTTGCAAACTGTGAAAGAAAATTAACCGAAGGGAATGGAAAAAGATAACAGTTTGCTACTTGTCATTTTCTCTAGGAGCACTTGAATGCTTTGTTTTAACTAATTAGCTTTATTATAGGCTGACCCAGAATTGGAAGCAATCAGGCAGAGGAGAATGCAGGAGCTAATGGGTCAACATGGCACGGTATTAATTTCATTCCCCTGAGTAGGTGCATAGCTTTGCTTCTCATCCTGTCATACTAACATATTGTCCTGACTGGATTGTTTAATTGCAGGGTAGTCGTCAAAATCCTGAACAGCAGAAAGCCCAGGACGAAGCTAAAAGGTAAACTGATCTCTTCTCTCATATAGGTAAATTGTCTTGGAAGTTTCTCTGTAATGATACTCTTGATCTGAACTTGGGGAATTATTTCAGGGAAGCGGAGGAACAAAGACAAGTGCTGCTTACACAGATTTTGACATCTGAAGCACGAGCAAGACGTAAGTGGAATTATTGAGCTTACATTGTGTGACATTGCCATAGTTGTGCACTGATCTTTGTATTAGTTTTTACTTTTTAAGTTGTATTATCAAGCTGGCACAACTGTGTTTTTAGTTAATAATGTATGATGATATACTACTATAATATTTTGTTAAGATCAACTTTTGGAGATAAAGAATTGCCTGGAGAATGGAGAAACTGGCTATAGAATGCCTGTTATGGTTGGATACAAATTACTATTAAACTCGTAGGGGCAATCATTTATGTCATACTGCCTTGACTTAAATTCATTTATATGTATAGTTGCTCGAATTGCACTGGTGAAACCTGACAAGGCCAGAGGAGTCGAGGATGTAATACTGAGAGCTGCTAAAATGGGTCAGATTGCTGAAAAGGTATCTTCTTGCTGTATATTTTAATGTTTTTACGCTTCATTATATAGTTCTATTTACGTTTATCCCATACTATGATTCTGAGGGAGAAAACACTAAGGTCGACAAGTAGTGATTTTTTCTTTTTATATTTTTTCAACATAGGTATCTGAGGAGAGGCTTATATCGCTACTTGAACAAATCAACACTCAAACAACTAAAGAAACCAAAGTAACGGTAAGTAGCATATGCAGAGTTGTCTCTTTGTGGTTTTTCCTTCTTTATGAACTTAGTCATACTATTTCTCTTCTAGTTGTTGATTCAAATGCTATTGTTTCTCAGATTAAAAGACGTCCAAGTGTTCTTGATGACGAGTAGCTTAATTTACACATCTGTTTGACTATCACCCATTGACTCATATCTATTCGTACGTGGCGTTATTACACATTGTAATGTCCATCCTGTGGATCTATCATTTTTGGTTTTTTTGTGAATCACTCGCCCAAATCCTCGTGTGGATTTTGGGGTTGGATTTTCTCATTCTGTATTTTTCCAAATTGAGCTTTGAGACTTTTAAACCCTGCCGTTCTGTACTGTGTTTAGAATCTTTAGATTGGAGGATGAATTTAAAATCCAAAATCAGAAATCCTTTGGATGGAAGAAAGTTTATTTTCTAAATAAATGGTTTGGGGTGGGGGTACACTTTTTTTTAACATTAGATATTAGAAAGATCTTCAATTTGGGGTATTTATTTAGTACTAGCTGCTTACTGTAATGACACACCATCATATTATATTTAAATCATAATTCACGCCATTTAATTCAAATTATGCTCAACAATAATATAATAATGAGTGAGTTTTGTGTGAGTCTACATTCACGAATGCAAATCTAGATATATTGAGGGGTATTTTCAAACAAACAACTTTCAAAATCACTTTTTTTTAAAACTATTCTTTCACAGCTTTTACTTTTCAGAAGTACTTTTAAGCTATTTATAGAATTTACAAATACCCTCTGCAATTGATGTGCTTTTTGGTCATTTGTGATATCTTGAATTAGAAATCATCTGATTTAGCAAAGTATCATGTCCACCTTTATATCACTAATACTCGTTTCTCAAAAGTAATCATATTTATAAAATTATGCATACCAATAAAATACTCTATTCGTCCATCCAAAACTTATCAGTTTTATCGTTTTTTTTTTTGTGTCATATCGAAAATTATCAATTTCCCCCAGTCTCTTTCCTATATCTCTATCCCAATAACTAAGTTGACGGAGGAAGTATTATTTATTGTACTTGAAATTCATAATTTTACCCACAGACCTACTAAGGGTCCAGCGGGGCAGTGGACCCCCACTTTATTTATATAATATATATATATATATATATATATATATTTGTGATTATTTATATTTTTTTATTGAGATGTTTTAACATTACTTGTACACTCCTATATTACGGAAATAATTTACAAAATTAATACCCTTATCACTATATTATTTTATTTTCAAAATTGATACTACAATTTTTTACCCACATTTTTCTCTACACCTCATTAAATTATATTTTACACCTCACTAAATCACTTAAAATATTCCACCTTTATTTGATCTCACACCCCTACTAAATTAATTTACAAAAAGCGAGTGATTCACGAGATGAGAGAGTATAATTTAAGTTCTACGTTTATCTAATATTAGTAACTAATGTCTCGGGCCGTTTCACTTAGTAAGAGACGGAACAATTAAAATTAATTTCTTTCAAAATATAAAAAAATATATTAAAAATTTTATAATGAAATATTTTTATAGTACAAAATTATTTTGTCTTTATAGATAATGTAAATCGGGCTCCCCAATCTAAAATTTCTGGGTCCGTCACTAATTTTACCCATAAAGTTATAAATTTGTCTTTATTTTTCTCTCACATATAACAATAAGGACTTTATTTATTATACTCCTCCATCTAGTTCCATTGAAGGGACACACGTTTTAAGAAAAATGTAGATAAAATAGATAAAGTAAAAATATTGTAGGGTATTGTGGGGTTCATTGTGAATAAAATGATTGTTTGTAAATAAAATGAATGACAATTTAAGTAATTAAGAGATGGTTGAAGGGTGATGGTTTTCTTAAAGTGTATGAAATTATATTTTGTGGACAGAGAATATAAGATAAATGAATACTAAATATGTCTATTTCCAAATACATTAAATAGGCGCATTTTAAACATTTTACTCACTTTATGTAAGCAAAACAAATAGTGAAAAAAAAAAAAAAAATTGGGTCACACAAAAAATGAATATATGACATGGGGTGACTTGTAGGGGTGAGAATGAGCCAAACTTTGCTGGACTTTAAGAAAAAAAGTGTGACATGATATATATATTTTTAGACCCAAGCCTAACTCATGGTCTAGCATAGATTTTGTTTAAAAGTTTGGATCTGACCTTTTTAATAAATAAGCCTGATTCGAAAGCCTTTTAAATACTTTTTAAATTCTATTGGTGCATTTAAAAAAAATCTCACAACATAGTATTATTATCAAATCATAAAAATTGACTTTTTAAATCTCAAAATGAAGAAATAAAAATAATTTTTTTTTTTATCAAATGTTCCAAAAAAATATTCAATTATTTTTTTCAACCATTAAATAGAAAAATATAACTACAAAATAGTTAGTATTACTAACTTCCTTACATTTTTATTTATTTAAAAATCACATATATTATATTTTTATATAATATTTATCAGCCCATAAGTTGAGTAGTTGAGCCCTAAATTAAGTTCAATATGATAAGAATGAAGGATTTAGGCCGAATGTGGGTAAGAATTGGCTTAGAAAGGATGGTATTGGACTCATACATGATTGTAGGAGGATTGTTGGGCTCTAAGTCTAATTATGATAGACTAGGAGCTAAATGGGCTTGATCCCCATCAGCCCTATGAGGTTCAAATCTCGATATTTGCGTAAGAGATTAAGTTGAATAGAAGACCACGAAGAATGAGGGCTGATCCCCGAATTATCAGAGCTGAAAGCAAAGGAACGAAGGTGGGAAAGTTTGTGGACTTGGTCAAAGGCTGAAACAGTTGAGAAAAAAAGGGAATGGATAAACTTTCCCCCCAAGGTACGATTTTATGGTTAAATAACATTATCACATCATATCTAATTATATAAACACATACACATGAATACTGAAATACATCTTAGTAGGATTTTGGTTCCTAACTTGTAAAATAAAAGATGTGTTAATAACCAACTCAGTGTGAAAGAATCACACTGTTTTTCTAAACTCTAAAGATAGGATTCTTAAGGCTGACTTAGATTCAAAAACTTAAAGCTAAGGATTAGAAATCTTTTCTGGCTCTAAAGAACTCGATTGACTTTTCAGAATGCTTGGTGTTCTTGAGTAATGCAGAATTTGAGAGTTCTTGCTAATGGAGTTTCCGTAAGTTGTTCCAAAGAACAAGTCTTGTATTTATAGAGGATTCAAACTTCAAACTAGCCGTTACATGCAATCTTCTATATTTGGGTAGAGATCTTCACGATTAGATGTATTCCTTGAATTCTGGTACGATATTTCCTTAAATGGAAATGTGCATTAAATGTTCATTTAATGTCTTGTACAAATCTGCAAAGTTCTCTAAATCCCTAGTCCAAATCAACTTCATAGCCGTGTTGTCATCTTTTCATTGGTCCACATCAATCGAGTTGTTAGACTAAATGCCTTGTCTTCTGTTTGAGTAATTCAGATGTAATCTGACATTCTCTTTGTCTTCTATTATCTTTTGCCTTTAATGCATCTTCAATGAATGCTCCTTCTTCAAGGTTTTATCATCTTAAATGCTAACTGTCATCTGATCAATCAAATGAACTAGACTTTAATGCTCTTTAAGGCTTCTTCTAGACAAGATCAGGGGAAACTCATATCTGCTGAAAACGTCTTCTGATTTGTAGCAAATTATCATATAGCTTCTTTTAGTTGATAAGGTATACAAGAACCTTTCAATCTGATTTGACTAATGAGCTTCGAGGTCTTCTAGTCTCATTTTTCATACATTGTGCCCAACCCCTACCGAGCAGGGGAATTTCTAAGCTAAGCTCAAAAGCCAAAATAAAATAAATGAAGGAAAATTCTGCTTTATATCGAGACTTCAACTTTATTAGGTACAAAGACCTACGACGGTCTCCCGACGAGCCTTTTTTCTTAGTCAACTTTGCTTCTCCTTGCCCTTTCGCCTGGCCAAGCCTCCATCGTCCCACGAGCAACACTCTCATTCCTGTTCTAGTTAGCTCTAAGTTAAAGACTACCGGTGCCATATTCAATGCCAACTATCAGTCGCTCGGTAAGAAGGGGCGGACAAAGACTTAGTCTTCTACTCTTTAAGTCTTGAGTAAGTGCGCATTTAACCAGATGTGGTATCAGCTAATATGCATACAACTGATCTCACAGACTAAGACTTAGACTCTATTCAACACTTCTAAGCTTTATAAAACAACTTAGGTAACCTATACTAGATTAGAAATTATTACACTAACACTTGGTCTACTTATCTAGTTTTGGCCATCAAAACTAAATTTAAGAATTATAATTAGATCTAGGGGTGGATGAATATCCTAACAATACAGTGAAGTCAGCATACGACCTATTACTTCAATCATCGGTTCACTCAATTAAACCTGGTGGTGGAAGATGATTTGGTGTCTCCGTGTGCCGCCAAAAGTTCAAGATTTCTTATGGCGCGCAGAGAGGGGTTCTCTTCCGACTAAGATTAATGAACTACAAAAAATGCATCGATTGACAACCGATTAGAGACCGTAAAAACGCTCTCAAAACACGTTAGAGACCGATTTTTTTTTTCGGTCTTTATAAACACAATACTTAATATTTAGAGACCATATTCACGAAACAATCTCACATTAGAGACTGCTTTTTTGTCGGTCTCTAAATTATATACCGGAAAAGCGATCTAAAAACGGTCCCAAATTGTGAGCCGACCCGACTTTTTTTTGGGCCCTAAAACGGTGTCAAATCGGTATGAAATTTAGAGACTGCATTTTACTGTCACTAAACAAACTCAAATTATATTTCAACTCGATTATTAATTGGGTAAAAAATGGTCTACAAATTAGAGACTACATTATACGATCTCAAAACAGTCTATACTTGTGGGTCGACCTATGTGTATCCAGTTTACAAACCGGTCTCGAACACGAACCCACACCCATCCAAACCCCCAACCGCAACCACCCGAACCCGACTGCAACCACCCCAACCCGACCAAACCCTACAAATTTGAGAGTTTTATTATTTTAAAGATAAATTTTATATTTATTTGAGTAGTTAATTTATTTTGTAATTATTATTTTTTTCAATTAGATAAATTAATTGAGTTTTCTAATAATTAATTAGGTACATTAATTGATTTAGGAATGAATTTATTTGGTTTTTAATTTTTTTCGTATTATAATTTTTCAGATTTTATGAAAAATTATTTCCTAATTTAAATATTATTTTCAATTTATTTTCAGACTTTTTAAAATATTATTTTGTATTTGAATTAATATTTATATTTTTTTTGAATTAATGACTATAAATAAGTGTTTAGTAGATATAAAAAGGAAAACAAAAAGTCATATATTAAAAAAAAGGAAAATAAAAGTAAAAATTAAAATCACATGTGTGTTGACCTGTTAATTTGGTGATCTGCTGTTGCAGGTAAAATGACAATTTCAAAATTTGAGCATACTTTATTGGACCGAAATCAAAATGTGTAATCCGTCTGAACCAAATTCAAAATCAATCAAACCTATTGGATTAAAAATCTTTTAATTAATGTTTGCACATAATAATCACAATATTCTATAAATTAATATGAGAAAACATTAATTTAAACAAAGGAAGAATGTGGAAGCTTACGTTGAATTGAAAACGAGATATTTAAACTGATATTGGAGTGAAAAATCAAGGAATGAGCTATTTAGAAGTTGATTTGTGGGTTAAAATTGCGAGAAAGGCGTGTTAGGGGTTATTTATTTGCAAGAATGGGGCGTGGGCTGGATGCATGTTCGGAGTGTTTAGAGACAGCTAGCTAAAATCGACCTCTAAACAAAAACCGTCGCATGCTTTGAGACTGTTTTGAGACCGAAAAATGTGGTCTCTAATATGTAATTTTTTATATATATAATAACAACACACAATTTTCATTAAATCCCGAGTTTAGTACGTACCAAAACTATATAAAAAAAACAAATACCACAAGTAATTGTTTGCACGATTCTTTCAAGAAAATTTACCCACAGGCCTGAACGTTCTATATTCTAGGTTTTAGAGACCGTATTTTCAAAACGAGCGGTGAAACAAAAAAATTGGGAATTGAAATTATTGATATCAATTAAAAACCGCCAATGCAGTCTCTAAACAAAATTTAAAATCAGAAATTTAATTTCGGGTTAGAGACCGTCAATCCGGTCTCTAAACAGTCTGAATCCATAAGTTAAAGATCGGATTGAAAACGGTCTCAAAATTCGTAATTTTTTCAAATCAGTTACAAATTAGTCTTTATTTGAGACCGTTTTATGGTGGTTTCAAAAATCCAGTCTCTAACCAACCAAGTTATAACTCTGACCAGACTCGTGCTTTTAATGAAGAGAATTTTCCCTATTAGAGTCATTTCTATAACACCTTAAAACAAATAGAAACTACAAGTTTAAAAATTTTCTATTAGGTTCAAATTAGAGTTAAAAAACCAAAAATACCCTTAATATATATATATATCTTACATTGTTTTTGAAAATTAAAAATTAAATCAAATTTCAAATTCCATAATTTTTGCAGCTCATCATTTCCTTAATTTTAGGGCATATTTTCGAAAATTCTCTGACTTTCCCAAATTCGATTTCGAAGAATTAATTTCTCAGATTCGATCATAATTGAAATCAAAATAGAAAATTCAATATCGAGATTCAACCCATATTTCACTCTAGAGGTAGTTTTTACCAGTTTTCATTTTGCATCACTGGCCGGAGTCCGGAGGCGGTGGTGTCCCTCAATTGACGGCGCTAGATGCCTCTCCTCTAACGACGAAGATTGGTGTGTCGGTTGAGGATTTGGCGGCGCTGACATCGTTTGACGTGGCGACAGAGAGTAAGATTGAGCGTATGACCATGAAGGCCGGGGAGAATTTGTTCAATTTTATGCAGTCCTTTTGTGGGATTAAGGACGAAATCTCGGTACTGGAGAATCAGAATTTTATGCAGTCATTTTGTGGGATTCGAGGAAGAAAGTTATGGAGACGACTTTGGGCAATTTAATGGCGTGGAATTGGAATCCCATTACTTAATTTCCAGATTTGCGGCGGAGAAAGAGGCGGTAAGCGACAAAGGCGTGAGAAGGAGCGGATTTCATACTCAGTTGGTAGTCTCAATAACTTCTGTATAGAATCCCATTCATATGCACTTCAATATACATATTATCAGATTGCACTTCAATATACATATACATATTCATACACAAATGCATGAAACATTGTCTATATGCCCTATAATACACATAGATTCTATAATATGCACTATAATGCGCATTATCATATTCACTTATTGTTGCATAACCGTATGTTTTTTTCATTTATGTTGTGTTAATCTTCCATATGCTTTATTATTTTTATTATTATTGATTATTATTTTAAATTATCAATTAATTAGGTCGAATAGATATGTGAGTTTGAAATTTTGCAGCCAATTATTGATTATTATTTTAAATTATTAACAAATGCATCAAATTATATGTGAAGACCTTCTTTTTATGAAGGATTTGAAATTTTGGAAGGTGAGAAAATTACACAAATTTTGAGAACCTGCATTTAAAAGATGATTAGATTTTAAAGTTGACTTAATTATATGAATAAATGAATTCAAAAATTTTCAAATTAAGAAAAATGGCAGATTTGTCTTATTAAGTCCAATTTGAACCTATTAGAAACAAAATAATAAGCTAGGCTCTATTTGAAAAAAGTAGGAGTGAAATGAACCTAATAGTTTAAAACCCTTTAATGAATTGTCACGAATATAAGACATACAGTTCTCCCTTTATTCAATATAGTTGATGCCAAAACGACAAAAGATAGACACCAAAAGAATTTCCGAGTTCAGGTTCCAAAACTATCAAAAAAATAAATACCACAATAATTTTAGGTGGTGGCGTCGTCGTGAAAGAGGGCTGCATGAGCAGAGGACGACGTGATGTTTTTTTAGAATGAAAAATAATCGGCTGTTTTCGAGAATGTGCCATGAATAGAGGGTGGTGTCATTGTCGTCAACGTTAGGTGGGGAAAGCGGCGTTGTTACTGTCAGCGACGACTTCGAACAAAGTGCCAATTAATAGAGAAGAGAGATTGGACCGAGAGAGAAGGCGTGTGTGAGAGAGTGATATGAAATACAAAACGGTCTGAACGTACTATATTATAGGGTTTAGAGACCGTATTCTCAAAACGGTCTATAAACGAGCGGTCAAAATGAACGGTCAAACTGAAAATTTGGGAATTTGAATTTTTTATACCAATTAAAGACCGCCGATGCGGTCTCTAAACAAAATTCAAAATCAGAATTTTAATTTCGGGTTAGAGACCGCCAATCCGGTCTCTAAACGGTCTGAATCCATAAAATTAAAGATCGGATTGAAAACGGTCTCAAAATTTGTAAATTTTCAAATCGGTCTCAAATCAGTCTTTATTTGAGACCTTTTTATGGCGGTCTTAAAACTCTGATCTCTAATTAAGTCACTTTTTGTAGTGATTTATTGACGAAACGAGTGGTGTTTGATTCGACTTGTATCATGTGTGATGGGGGTATGGAGAACGATCAGCATCTTTTTACTTCTTGTCCGTATGGTCGTGAATGTTGGACTTCGGCATGCCTCCTTTCTAAGATTGATGAGTGCAGTGATCGAGCTACTGATGTTAAGGAACTGATATTGGCTATGGTGAGCAGCCCAATATCGACGGTGGCGACAAGTTTTGGAATGGTTATGTGACATATTTGAAAAGAACGAAACTCAAAACTATAGGGTGATTCGTGCTGACTACCCTTTACTGTTGTCCATGCTTCTACCAGCGCATGGGTAGAGTCAAGGACGGAGCCACACTGGGCCCAGTGGCCCCCCACCAATTTTTTTTAATATATGTATATGATAATTTGTTTTAATAATTATATGTATTATTTTATTAATAATTATTTTCATTTATATATATAATAAAACTATTATTTTCATTTTAAGTAATACATATTAAGTTTAGACGGAACATTTTTCTTTTTTTCATATATTTCTTATTAAATTTGTTTTATAATTCTTTAATTTTTTAAAAATAAGGTCAACAGATTGGTGGTGTATTTGAGATTATTGTCTAAATTTTTACTAAAACTCACAAAAATGTCTTTGAAATTGAACAATATTATTGATGTTTTTAAAAAATTATTAGTGTAGTGATTTAAATTTTTTGTACATTTATATTTAAAAATGTTGGGATATGAATCCTATAAACAATGTTCTAGTTGATGATCATAAGTTTTGATGGCCAAAAAACAACTTAAAGTTAATAAGATATGTAGAAGAAGTCATCTTAACTAAGTCATCTTGAGAAGTTGTTGGGATATGAATCCTAGAAACAAGTCCTAATTGATGATATTAAGTTTTGATGGCCAAAAAGCAACTTAAAGTTAATAATATATGTGGATAAAAGTCATCCTAACTAAGTCATCTTGATAAGTCATATAATCTGAGTTATTGATCTTATATGTGTTATATGTGAAATATATTCAACTCCCTCCGTCCCAGGATTGTTTGCACCATTTTATGAGCACGCAAACTAAGAAAAAAGTGTAATGAGTGGAGTGTTGATGGGTAATTTTGTAAGTTTTATGAATAAAGTAAAGTGAATATTGATTGAATTGAGGGTAAAAGTAATGACATTTTGTGTAAATATGTGGATATTGTGAGGGTGGGGTTTATGAAAAAGTTTCCTTTTTGGGTAGTGCAAACAATTGTGGGACAGACTAATAAGGAAAGAGTGAAACAATTGTGGGACAGACGGAGTAACTGTTAGGAACTAAGCTGATGTTCATATTGTATAGACATCTTATAGAATATGACTTAGATATACTCTTCTGTATGTAATTCAGTTGAAGTATATATAGGTTTTATATTTGTAAGTTTGTATTTTATTGTAATCAGCATAGTTAGTTCAGAACAGAAGACTGAATTAGAGATCAGAAGACTAGAAGTCAGAACAGAAGACTCAGAAGACTTGAAGAAGTATATTGAAGACCTAAAGATATATTCTGAAGAAGTTAAGAACAGAAGTCAGAAGTGTTCTTAAGAAGAGTAAGAACAGTAAAATCTAAGAAGGATATTTTACTGTGCTGAGGAATAATAAGTTTGGAAAACTTATTAGTTAAGGCGTAAGTGAATATCTGTTGGAAGATATGAAGGCTAACTAAAAGAGATATGAAGTTAGTTGGAGAAAGAAGTTATAAAGAGCGGTTAAGAGTTAGTTGGAGTTAGTTTCAAAAACTACTAACTGTCCTACTAAGTTCTATAAATACCGAAGGATCTTCTATTGGAAAAGACTACTGCTACTACAGATATTTTGAATTCGAGAGAGCAAAGCAAAGTCTTAGAAGCATTCAAGAAACTCACAGAGTTTGAAGAAGATTGAATCAAGAAGCCCATATTTGAAGAGACATATTCAAAGGCTACAAACGGAGAAGTTTTACTTTTTAGTTTGTGATTAGTTGTAAACAAGTGTGCTAGTAAACTTGTGTGAATTACTAGTTGATCGAAGATACACTTGGAAGTGTAATCGACAAGATCACAGTCTTAGTCTTGGGACTTTAAGCCACAAGAAACTCAATGAGTTAATAAAACATCACGACTGGAGTTGTGAGAGTGGATGTAGACATTTGTCGAACCACTATAAATCTTGTGTTCATTTACTTACTGTTTGATATTTGTTTAGTTGTTCACTAAGTAAAAGTTCAATATTAAAAGTTGAGTATAAACTGTAAAGGCTCACATTAATATTGAAAGTACTGAGCTGGATAAGCACAGTACTGTACAAGAACACTAATTCTGCACATAAACTCTGATATTTTAGAAAAAGTTTTAAAAGTCTATTCACCCCTCCCCTCTAGACTTTTAGACTCGTTCTAATCTTAACTCAACTTTGGGACCAACAAGTGGTATCAGAGCAGTAGTTCTTCTGGACTGCTGTTTCTAGATTACCAAGAAGACTTTGAGGGAAGTCTTCTGTCATCATACGAACTGATCCTTGAACTTTACTTTCTAATCAGTTTCTTTACTATCTTGATCTACTTTCTTTATCTGATCTAATCTGCTATCAACCATGGAAACTAATGCTACCAAGTTACCCAAGTTTTCAGTTTCAGACTATGATTATTGGAAGCTACGAATGGAGGCTATCTTTAGCTCCACCCATGATCTGATGGTGCCCGTAGTAACTGATGGCCCTATTGTCACAATGACACCAAACACTGCTACCCTGGATCCATAAAAAGCTGTTGGAGTAATGGTGCCTAAACCCAGGTTAGATTTAAGTACTGATGAAATGAGGCAAAACAATTTGGACAACATAGCCAAGAACTTTATTTTACATACATTGCCTAACAAGTATCTAGGCAATGTATTAAAATGTAAGACGGCTAAGGAAATGTGGGACAAACTAGATGTTCTTTGTGAAGGCACAAGCCTAATTAAAGAAAGCAAGGTGTCCACTGCGGTTCAAAAGTTTGAATCATTCAAAATGAAAACTGGAGAATCTATAGACTAGTTGGATACTCGATTTACTCGCATTACTAATGATCTTGAAGTACTTGGCAAGAAATATACTGCTAGAGAGATCAATCTTAGAATCCTTAAGTTTTTAGATGAAAGGTGGAAGGTGATCAAAATGATTATAAAGACCACTCAAGATATAGATAAGTGGCCTGCAGAAACTCTTTTTGAAACCTTAAAGGCATATGAATTCGAACTCAATGAGGAAGATCCAGTAGTGGGGAGTGATAAAGATCAGCCAGCCTCTAAGAACATAGCTTTCAAAGCCTCTACATCTAGAAAATCTAGAACTAGTAAGTCTAAGTCTTCTAGCATAAAAGATGAGTTAGATAGTTCTGATCTTAGTGTTTAGGATCAGGTGAGCTTGACAAACTGAACAAGAGGTATGGTAGATACAAACGTTTCTATAAGGATTATAAGGGTTCCAACAACAAGGAGTATTCTGAGAACAAAAGAGACAAAAACTCTTCTGAAAGAAGGGATGAAGTCTCTAATGAGAACAAAAGAGGTAGGAATTCAGGTGATAGAAAGGATAGACCCTCCTCTGATAGAAGAGATAGAAAAAATGATAACTCACCTATTAAAAAGTCTACTAATGATCCTGTGTGTTATAATTGTGAGAAACCAGGTCATTAATCTATGAGTGTCCTGACTTAAGCTCGGAGGACAGGGAAGAAAGAAAAGCCAGAAGAGATCGTAGATATGCAAAGGGTAAGAAGGCAATGTTGGCAAACAATGATTCTGATTCAGAATCAGATGACTTACCTTCATCCTCCTCTGAATACCCCTCAAGCAATGAAAGAGAAGTTCTGATTGCAGATGATGGACTAGCAATGATGGCTACAATCGAATCTGAGGTATCTTCTATTACTTCTTTTTGTTCTTGTGATAGTTCTGATTCTGATCTAAGTGATACTGCTGATAGTGGAGTAGGAAGTAGTCTTCATCATTCCAATGGAGTGACTGAAGAAGACCTTCTACTTGCTAATAAAGCATTCATGGAGGTCAGTGATGAGAACATTTATTTAAAACAAGAAATCATTAGTCTTCGAGAAGCGCAATCTAAAGTACGTAAATCCTAATCTAGCTTCTTTGAATGAGAACTTATCAGAAGAGTTGTCTCAACTCAAAGATAAGTACGCATCCATTGATAAGCTATATCAGGATATGCTCAAGACTCAGGCTATAGAGACAAATGAGTTCAATGATTTAAAGATCAAGTGTGAAAAACTTGAAGAGCGCAATAGATTTTTAGAATCTGAAGTACTGAGCTTGGATCTGAAGCTAGATGATATGATTAAATCTTCTCAGATTAATCAATAATTATCAGACAGATATTGAGCTCCTAATGATAAAAGTGGAATAAGTGCTGATGTGCCTAGTTCATCTACTTCAGGGGCTAAGAACACTAATAGTGCTAGCTTAAGTTCTTTACCATTAGATAAAGGTAAAGAACCTATGATTTATGATAATGGTACAAAACCTAAAGTACAGTCTAACTACATTCCTCCTACTACCAAGAATGGTAAAAAGAAAAATGTAGTAAGACCAGTACAGTCTAGAACATATCGGTAGAGATATACCCAGCTGACCAGAGCAGAACAGTCCTGGCATCAAAAGAGGTATACTCAGCCTATACATCATTTTATAAGGCAGTCTCAGCTGTACTCCACTAAACCTAGGAAATTTGTTCCACATTATCATAACCAACCTATTCTTTATCCTTTATCTTATGATATTATTGGAGAGGATAGACCTAAACGCATCTATAAGCCGTATGGTCCACATGCTTTTAGGCCATATTCAAACTATTACAGACATACTGATCTTACTGAAAAAAGGGGTTGAACCAAGGAAATGCTACCTCAGAAAAATAGATCCTAAGTCTGCTGATAGTTCTAATAAGGTCAACAAAGTACCGTTCTGTGATAAATTTGGTAGAAAATTGAAGAGGTCTCAATTATTCAAAACATCAATGTATATTTGGGTTCCTCTTACTACTACTAACACCCAAGGACCCCAATAACTAAAGGGTAGCTAAATTATTAAAATCACTAATTGCAGGGTCGACTAGACTTATACAAGAAAGGTGGTTCAGTTGGTGAGACTTGGTATATAGACAGTGGTTGTTCACACCACGTGACTGGTACCAAGACCTTACTATCTAACTACCATGAGCAAGAAGGACCCAAAGTGATTTTTGGTGATAGCTCCATGGCTACTACTAAAGGATTTGGATACATAAGAAATGGAGATGTGGAGATTCAGGATGTCTCCTATGTTGATGGTTTGAAATATAATCATTTATCTGTCTCTCAATTATGTGACATGGGATATAAAGTCAATTTTAAGAGCACTAAATGTGAAATTTGGGATAAAAGAACACATACAGTCCTACTTGTTGGTGTAAGACAAGGCAGTGTCTACATTGTGTAATGGAATAGTTTTCCAAGGGATGCTTGTCTTCTTAGTAAAAGTCCTAAAGAAATCAGTTGGTTATGGCACAGACGCCTATGCCACATGAACTTTAAGATTATTAATAAGATAGCAAGAGATTACCTTGTAGAAGGTATTCCCAATGAAATCTATTACAAATCACAAGTGTGTGATGCTTGCCAAAAAGGTAAACATGTAAAAGTTTCCTTTAAGTCAATTCCCACTCTCTCAACTGGCAGAGTCTTAGAGCTCTTACATATGGATCTTCATGGTCCTATTAAACCTCCAACTCTGAACGGTAGGAGATACACTCTAGTTGTGGTAGATGATTATTCAAAATTTACTTGGGTAATCTTCTTACACAAAAAGAGTGATACTCAAACTCAACTACCAGTTTTGTTAAAGAGGTTGCAAGTTGAGAAAGGCCAGCCTATTGTCAAAATAAGAAGTGACAAAGGGACTGAATTTATAAATTCTTACATTAAAGAATACTGTTCTAAAACTGGAATTCAGCATTTGACTAGTGCAGCAAGGACTCCCCAGCAAAATGGTGTTGCTGAGAGAAGGAACAAAACACTAAAGGAAGCTTTCGGAGCTATGCTAGCAGAGTACAACACACCACAAAAGTTTTGGGCTGAGGTAATCAACACTGCTTGCCATACCCAGAACAAAAGTGCTCTTAATAAGGTACATGGTAAGACACCTTATGAGGTATGGAAAGGTAGAAAACCTAGAGTTTCATATTTTCATATCTTTGGATGTAAGTGTTTTATTCATAACAATGGGAAGAGCAAATTAAATGCTTTTGATGCCAAAGCAGATGAAGGGATATTCTTAGGATACTCTTCTACAAGAAAGGCATTTAGAGTATTTAATTACTCTACTCTTTGTGTGGAAGAAACACCCCATGTTGTTTTTGATGAAGTTGTATAGGACTCTGCTAACCATTAGCTCAGTAAAAAGCTAGATCAATTAAAACTTCAAACTAATGACAAATCTGAGGTGTATGAATCTATACAAGCCTATAATCCATTCTTAAACATCCTACATCAAGATGATGATGGAGAAAAGGTAAAAGAGAAAGGTAAGTCTTCTAGACCTACTGATATGCCTGAACTGGTTGACTGTTCTCCTAATGTGAATAAATCTACTGATATTGATGATACTTACATGCATGATGTTGTTGATGACTTAGATGATGAGAGTGTGCATGTTAAGAATAGAAAAACATGGAAATATGCTCACTCTACTGATCTTATTATAGGAGAGGCTAATAAAGGTGTTAAAACCAGAAGACAATTGTTTGAAACTAAAGAAGGAACTAGTTCATCTTTATTTTGTTGGTGCTGTTTCCTTTCTTCTATTGAGCCTAAGACTGTAAAAGAAGCTTTGGCTGATAGTAATTGGATAATAGCCATGCAAGAAGAGTTGAATCAGTTCACTAGAAATGATGTATGGGAACTTGTTGATAGACCTGCTGGACACAATGTGGTAGGCACTAAGTGGATCTTTAAGAATAAGAAGGATAAAAATGATCTTATTGTTAGAAACAAAGCTAGGCTAGTAGCTCAGGGTTACTCTCAAGAAGAGGGTATAAACTATGATGAAACTTTTGCTCCTGTAGCAAGACTAGAAGCTATAAGATTATTCCTTGCTTATGCTGCACACATGAAATTTACTGTCTATCAAATGGATGTCAAAAGTGCATTTCTTAATGGTATACTTGCTGAAGTAGTATATGTAGAACAACCTCCTGGCTTTGAGGTAAATGGAAATCAAATGTAGGTTGAAGAAAACACTCTATGGATTAAAACAAGCCCAAAGAGCCTGGTATGACACTCTTTCTCTCTTCTTACTTGAAAATGGTTTTATTAAGGGAAAAGTAGATCGTACTTTGTTCAGAAGACAAGAAGGGAAAGACATTTTACTTGTCCTAATTTACGTGGATGATATCATTTTTTGTTCACCCAACAAAAGCTTGAGTGAAAGTTTTTCAAAACTCTTGCAAAGTAAATTTGAGATGTCAATGATGAGTGAAATGACTTACTTTCTTGGTCTTCAAGTAAAACAAACACCTGATGGCATTTTCATTAATCAAGCAAAGTACACTAGAAATCTGTTAGACAAATTTGATATTAAAACATGTAAATCTATTGGAGTACCAATGCTTCCTACATACAGAATGGATCCAGATGAACGAGGTAAGTGTGCTGATTAATCCTATTACCGTGCTTTAATTGGCTCTTTACTCTATCTTACTGCTAGTAGGCCGGATATTGCATTTTTCAGTTGGTGTATGTGCTAGATTTCAGGCCAACCCCAAAGAAAGTCATGTGGAAACTGATAAAAGGATATTGAAATATCTAAAGGGGACCATTAATCATGGATTATGGTATCCTTTAGATGATGATTTATCCCTAAGTGGTTATTCAAATTCAGACTTTGGTGGTTGCAGGATAGATAGAAAATCAACTTCTGGTTCTTGTCAATTCTTAGGCACTAATCTCATATCATGGTTTTCAAAGAAACAAACAAGTGTAGCAACATCTACCACTGAAGCAGAGTATATGGCCGCAAGAAGTTGTTGTAGTCAGCTTCTTTGGCTAATGCAACAACTTAGAGACTACAACATTGTAGAATCTAATGTACCTATATTATGTGACAACAATAGTGCCATTGCTATTACTCAAAATCCCGTTTTACATACTAGATGCAAGCATGTAGATGTTAGACATCACTTTATTAGGGATCATGTTGAAAAGAAAAACATTCGTATGGAAAAGATTCATACTGATATTCAAAGAGCTGACATTTTTACAAAACCTTTGGCAGAAACAAGATTCAGAGAACTATGCATTAGGATTGATAGACATGGATCCCACCTTTATATAGAACTGTACTAACATTTCAGGTACTCTACTGATATCAAGAGCAGATCAGTAAAACATCAGAACAGTTCTCAAAAGGATAATCCAGAAGGATAGACTATACCAGATCAGTTACATTTCATCACAATCAGGTAAAAAGGTTACTAAGGTGACTAATCCCGATGAGGAAGCTGGTAAATTTGAGGGAAAATGAGAATATACATTTAAGGGGGAATCTATGATTTCTTAAATATCCTTTGTGTTGACTCAGAACACTAGTCATCTTAGAACAGACCTTGTTAAAATCCCTGAATTAATTATGCTCAGTTGAAGGGGGAACTCAACTAAAGATACATAACTAATATGAAGTTACTGTGCTGATATGAAGAAGTGATCTGGTCTTCAAGAAAATCATACTCAACTGATCACAGTACTCAGCTGAATCCAGATAAGTAATTTTATTTATGGTAAAAGTGATAAAAATGATGTAAAAGTGTTTTGGAAACAACTGTGCTGATATACATTAGAACAATATTTTGCCTTAGAAAATTTTCTAAGCCAAAATTTGTTCAAATTGGATTACTAATAGAGAAGATTTATACACTCCTCTATTCTTAACCTAATTTGGTGGTGTATCTATCAAAAGCACATTGGCTCCAAATTAAAAAAGGGATTTTGAATACGAAAGGTATCTTGAATTCCACGATAAAAAATCATAATCTACACCACACATCCTGCGAAATTAAGTCAATCTAAGCCCTAGATTTTTCTTGAATTCAATAACCATGATCACATTACTTCATCTTCTTCACTTTCCAATTCTGAGAATACTTTCGCGATAAAACCAGAAATCTCAAAACCCTTATCTCAAGTTTCTACATTTTTTCTACTTTTCTAATGGCAATCATCAAGCTTTTTAACGACCTTGATGAAGTGATATGTACATTTGATCCTATCAGATGGGTTAAAGAGAAGGGCGTATTTGTCGAAAATGCTGTTTATTTCGTCGGAAAGCAGAAAGCCGAAAACCAAGCTATTTTAACGATGTGCGAAGAAGCTGGCCTGCGAAAATACCTAGAATCCTATCCCAAAAAGGTTTTTGAACCTGAGGTGATGGAGTTTTTCTTGCAGTTAGATGGTGACAACGACACCTTGAAGACGTTTCTTTCGGGAAACAGATTGACTTTGGCTAGAGATCATTTGGCCATTGCATTTGACCTACTTGAAGGCCCGGTTCATATTTCGTCATATATGGAAGGAAAAGAGAAGTTGTGCGTAGAAAGATGAGTTAGAGGTGAAGATGTGAATTTGAACAACCTGAAGAAATCCATTCTCCCAGAACCATTAAGATTTTTGATGGACATAGCTGGAAAAATTCTCCTAGGTCAACATCATAGTCAGGATGCCCTTACAAATTTGAAGATTAGGGTGATGGCAACGATTATTGATATGGTTGATGGAGATTGGAAAGGGTTTTTCCTTGAGAGGCTATTGCTTGAGAAGGAGAAAATGCAGTTGGATGAAGAGTCGAAGGAGTATGTTGTCAAAGCTATGATTGGCTTTGGTAACAAGTTGAGCATTCTATTGCCAACTATTGCTAGTGAGAATGGTGAATGGAGCAAGCCCAAGAAATTTCATCAAGGAAAGTTTCTTTTCAAAAAGGAAGCTTTGGTCAGTGATGATGAAGTATCTGGAGGTTCAATGTTCAGATCAGATGATGAAGCTGAAGAAAGAACCAAGGCAAGGCATGACCCACACTATGTTCGGTCAAAGAAGATTATTACGGGGAAGCTGACTCCAGAGCAGTCAGAAGAGTCAGTTGAGGTGAAGGAGAAGGAGGAGGAGAAGAAGGAAGACTCTTCTGAGAAATCTGTAAGTTCTCCTAGTGTTATTATTGTTCATAAGCGCACTAAGGGTAGAGGTTTGGTTAAACCTAAGAGAAAACCCCAGAACACTACACCTACCTTATCCAATACTGATCATATCCCAGCCAAGCCCCTTGATTAATGTCCCTTAGATAAATCTGTGTCTAAATCTTCAATTTCTTCCACATCTTCTGAAGATTCAATTCATAACTCTCCAATTCATCAATCCAGTCCCATTTCCACACCCAAGATCACTACTCCCCAACCAATACCTAAAACAAACCCACAACCAAAACAACCCACTCCAAAACACTCTTCTGAACCAATTCCTGAACCATTTTATGAACCTATTCTTCAAACCCAACCATCTCCTGAACCAGAACATATTGAAACCCAGCCTCAACCTTCTTAATTCAGTATCCTATTTGTTTCAAAGAGGATGAAATTAGGATGAATTTGAGAAGTGTCATTCTAAGAGATTTCAATGGAATTGATGAGCATTCAGTTGCTTTTGAGCAAATTCTTAGAATTGGTACTTGGGTATATCTAAGAAGGGTGGATGAGAATGACCTTTTAGAGGTTATGGAAGGCATGGGTGGTCCTGCAGTTTTTAAAGACTGGGAGAGAGAACAGATGGTTGCAGCTGGTGTTAATTCTTTTACAAAATTATTGACTCCAGAACCTGTTGTTAGTATGGTGTAGAGAGTCCCAGGATTTTCATTTTTTGTTGCTGATAATGTTGAGACAGAGGTCAACAATGATTTGAATGAAGAAGAGATTTTTATGGATATGGAAGCTGATCCTACTATTGTCATTGAGAAAACAGAGGAATTAGAGGATCATGATGCAGTTGCTGAAGAAGTGCAGAGCACAACTGTTCCTGTTCAAGAGATCATCAAAGAGAAGGTAGATGATTCTCAACCTACTACTGTTCCTCTTCAAGAGGAAATAAGAATTAAAGCTGTTGAGCTACCTGGTGAAAGCTCAAGCTATGATCAGTTGAAAAAACATAATGAGATGTTGCAAGCTCAGTTAAAGTATACTTTGAAGCAGTTACAAGAGGTAATTGACAGACTGACTAAGCTCACAACAAAATCCACTTATGGGCATATCATGGAGCACACAATGTCCAAAATATATGATCTGCATAAGATGCATGCTCACAACCTAACCCAGGCTATGGATGGAAAATTTGTGCAACATATTAAAGAATTTATGGAGTTGCACGATGAAGCCAAAAAGGGGGAAGGGAAGGTTATAGGTGTGATGGAGCAAACTCAGACTCAACAAGCTCAGTTAGTTGTGAGTCAGAATGAGTTGGCACAAGAGATTGCAGACTTGAACAAAAAGATTAAGATCAGGAAGCAATTAGGTGCTGAGAAGCAAACTGATGTTGTTGAGAAGTCTGCTGAAAAGAATGTTACAGAGACTGATATTGCTGAGAAGTCTACTGGAAAAAGGAAAAGGAAAGTCATCTTAAGTGATGAAGAACAAGAACATGAACAAGCTGAAGGAGCTGGTAGGATGACTAGATCGAGATCAAAGTCAAAGCATGTTGTTCAGAGTTCACAGCCAAGTGAAGAGAAAATGGCTGAAGCTGCTAAAACTTGCAAGGAGTTATTGGCTAAGAAGAAAGCTGATGCAGAGCTCAAGAAGCAAATGATGAAAGATGCTGAGGCAGCTAGAAAGAAATTTGAGAGAAGAGTTACTGCTCTCAAGAAGAAAAAGAAGAGTAATGAAATCTGTGATGACACATATATTGATTTCATAGTACATCCAGATAATGCAGTTTATTGGAGTGATATCAAGAAAAGATGGTAGATAGCAAACTTTATAATCAGAAAGTTTGGTGTTCACTCGAGCAAAGAAGATGAGTTTGTTGATTTTCAAGACTTCATGGAGAATGTTGCTAGAGAATTTTGGGAAGACATTTTGTTAACAACTAGTGCAGTTGGAATTAACATTTTGTGTCCTGAAGAGCCAGTATGGGAACCTCCTATGTTGGAATCTGGAAAGCCAGATTATGAAGAGATATCAAGAATCATTGAGAAGATTATTCAGGATGAAGGCATCACTGATCTTCAACACAAGAAGGATATCAAGACCAGAATGTATTTGGCTTTCAGACTTTGAAGGAGTTCAAGACTGAAGAATTGAAGATGAAGGACAAGCTTGAAAGATAAATTTTCTTTACTCATCTCATTTCTTACTTATCAAATTTTGATTATGTGTAATATCTGTCTTATCTGAAAATATGAATCTGATATTTTGACATGATGAACTGTTATGATTGACTATTGATTAACTACTGATTTATTAACATTTAAGTAGTTTTGGCTTCATAAAAAAAGAGGAAATTGTTGGGATATGAATCCTAGAAACAAGTCCTAGTTGATGAGATTAAGTTTTGATGGCCAAAAAGCAACTTAAAGTTAATAATATATGTGGATAAAAGTCATCCTAACTAAGTCATATTGATAAGTCATATAATCTGAGTTACTGATTATATGTGTTATATGTGAAATATATTCTAACTGTTAGGAACTAAGCTGATGTTCATATTGTATATACATCTTATATAATATGACTTAGATATACTCTTCTGTATGTAGTTTAGTTGAAGTATAGATAGGTTTTATATTTGTAAGTTTGTATTTTATTGTAATCAGCATAGTTAGTTCAGAACAGAAGACTGGAGCAGAGATCAGAAGACTAGAAGTCAAAACAGAAGACTCAGAAGACTTGAAGAAGTATATTGAAGACCTAAAGATATATTCTGAAGAAGTTAAGAACAGAAATCAGAAGTGTTCTTAAGTAGAGTAAGAACAATAAAATCTAAGATGGATATTTTACTGTGCTGAGAAATAATAAGTTTGGAAAACTTATTAGTTAAGGCGTAACTGAATATCTGTTGGAAGATATGAAGGCTAACTAAAAGAGATATGAAGTTAGTTGAAGAAAGAAGTTATAAAGAGCGCTTAAGAGTTAGTTGGAGTTAGTTTCACAAACTACTAACTGTCCTACTAAGTTCTATAAATACCGAAGGATCTTCTACTAGAAAAGACTACTGCTATTACAGATATTCTGAATTCGAGAGAGCAAAGCAAAGTCTTAGAAGCATTCAAGAAACTCATAGAGTTTGAAGAAGATCGAATCAAGAAGCCCATATTTGAAGAGACATATTCAAAGGCTACAAACAGAGAAGTTTTTCTTTTTAGTTTGTGATTAGTTGTAAACAAGTGTGCTAGTAAGCTTGTGTGAATTACTAGTTGATCGAAGATACACTTGGAAGTGTAATCGACAAGATCACAGTCTTAGTCTTGGGACTTTAAGCCACAAGAAATTCAAGGAGTTAATAAAACATCACAACTGGAGTTGTGAGAGTGGATGTAGACATTTGTCGAACCACTATAAATCTTGTGTTCATTTATTTACTATTTGATATTTGTTTAGTTGTTTACTAAGTAAAAGTTCAAAATCAAAAGTTGAGTATAAACTGTAAAGGCTCACATTAATATTGAAAGTACTGAGCTGGGCTGAATAAGCACAGTACTGTACAAGAACAAAATTCCGCACATAAACTCTGATATTTTAGAAAAAGTTTTAAAAGTCTATTCACCCCTCCCCTATAGACTTTTAGAATAGTTCTAATCTTAACTCAACTTTGGGACCAATAGAAGTCATAAATAACTAAGTTTTACTGATCTGGTATATTATATGAAGTGAAGTATTCTAACTGTTAGGAACTAAGTTGAATAATAAATTGTATAGAGCGCTTATAGTATAGACTTAGAAATACTCTACTGTATGTAGTTCAGTTGAAGCATTGATAGGTTTTATATTTGTAAGTTTGTATTGTATTGTAAACAACAAAGTTAGATATTAGAAGACTAGTCAAGATCAGAAGACTAGTTGAGATCAGAAGACTACAGACTCAGAAGACTACTCATAAGCTGAAGACTACAAGCTAAGAAGTATTCTGAAGTCATACTCCGAAGAAGCTAAGTACAGAAAATAAGAAGAGTACTTGAGCAGAATACATGAGAAGAGTAAATACTTGAGAAGAGTATTTTACTATGCTGAAGATAAGTTTGGAAAACTTACCTGAAGGACGTAACTGAATAACTGATTGGAAGTTATGAAGACCGACTTAAGGAGTTAAGAAGTTAGTTATTTGGAAGTTACAAGAATCGGTTACAAAAGAGAAGTTAAAGAAACGATTAAGAGTTAGTTCTGAGTTAGTTTTCACAAATGACTAACTGTATTACTAAAGTCTATAAATACCTGATGATCTTCTACTGGAAAAGACTACTGAAAGTAAGAGCACTAAAAGAGCAATTCAAGTCTTAGAAGCGATCAAGAAACTCATAGAGTTCAAGAAGAGAAGATCACAAGAAGCCAAGATTTCAAGAAGCATATTCGCAAGGCTACACGGAGAAGTTTTATTTTTAGTTTGTGATATTAATTTTGTAAACAAGTGTGCTAGTAACTTGTGTGAATTACTAGTAGATCGAAGATATACCTGGTGGTATAATCGATAAGATCAAAGTCTTATATCTTGTGACTTAAAGCCACAAGAGCAGATTAATAAAAACTTCACATCTGGGTTTGTGAGAGTGGATGTAGACAAGTTATCGAACCACTATAAATCTCGTGTTCATTTACTTACTGTTTTATATTGTTATAAGTTCTTAAAGAATTCGTATAAACAACTTAGTTGAGAAATCTTGTTGAGTAGACGAATTACTTGATACTGACAAAATCAAAGAGTTGAGTATAAACTTGTTAAAGGGTCACATTAAGATTTGTACTAAGTTGATCTGATATCAGAAGAGTACTGTATAAGAACACTATTTCCGCATTATAACTCTGATATTTTAGAAATTTTTGAAAAGTCTATTCACCCCCCCTCTAGACTTTTAGACTCTTTCTAATCTTAACTCAACTACTTGGTACCAACAAGTGGTATTAGAGCAGTAGTTCCAAAAGGACTGCTGTTTCTAGATTACCAAGAAGACTTCGAGGGAAAGTCTCATTGTCCTCTACGAACTGATCCGTGAATTTTACTTCTATTCAGTTTCAGTACTATCTTTGATCTCTTTACTACAACTGATCTTATCTGTCTTTAAGCATGGACACTAACGCTACAAAACTGCCAATGTTTTCAGTTTCAGACTATGATTACTGGAAATTGCGAATAGAGGCAGTTCCACTCACGACCTAATAGTTTCGGTTGTAAAGGATGGTCCAATTGTCAATATGATGCCAAACACAACTACCTTGGATCCTACTAAAGCTGTTGGGGTAATGGTAACCAAACCCAGGTCAGAACTTTCAACTGATGAAATGAAACATAATAATTTGGATAGCATAGCTAAAAACTTCATTTTACATACGTTGCCTAATGAGTATCTAAGCAAAGTATTAAAATGTAAGTCATCTAAGAAAATATGGGATAGATTAGCAGTTCTTTGTGAAGACACCCGCCTAATCAAAGAAAGTAAACTATCTATTGCCGTCCAAAAATTCGAATCATTCAAAATGAAATCTGGTGAATCTATAGACCAGTTAGATACTGGCTTTACGTGCATTATGAATGATATGGAAGCTCTTGGTAAGAAGTACACCCCTAGAGAGATAAATCTTAGGATCCTTAAATCGCTAGATGAGAGGTGGAAGATGATCAAAATGATTATCAAAACCACTCAAGACATAAATACTTGGCCCGTAGAAACTCTCTTTCAAACAATAAAAGCACATGAGTTTGAACTTAATGAAGAAGATTCATTAGCTGGTAGTGATTAGGACAAGACAACCTCCAAGAATGTTGTTTTTAAGGCTTCTTCCTCTAGAAACACTAAAAATTCTAAGTCTAAACCTTCTAGTATTAGAGATGAGTTAGAGAAGTCTTATCTTAGCCTTAAGGAACAGATGAGTCTGATGATTAAGCGTTTTGACAAGCTGAATAAGAGGTATGGCAGGTATAAGCGTTTCTATAAGGATTTTAAGGGTTCTGGGACCAAAAGAGGTCGCACCTCTTCTAAAAGAAGGGATGAGGTCTCCAATGAGAACAAAAGAGATAGGAACTCTTCTGATAAGAAGGGTAAGAACTCTTCTGATAGGAGGGACAGGAATCGAGAACGTTCCCCTATTAAAAAGTCTACTAATGATCATTTGTGCTATAATTGTGATAAACCAGGTCACTACACTTATGAGTGCCCTGATCTAAGCTCTGAGGACAGAGAAGAAATAAAGGTAAGACGTGATCGAAGGTACGCAAGAGGCAAGAAGGCATTGTTGGTACACAATGACTCTGATTCGGATTCAGATGAGTTGCCATCGTCTTCTTCTGATTACCTCTCTAGCAACGAAAAATAAGCAATTCTCATTGATGATCTAGCCATGATGGCAAAGATAGAGCTTGAGGTATCTTCTATTACTTTTTTTCGTTGAGATAATTCTGATTCTGATTTAAGTGACACTGTTGATAGTGGTGTAGGGAGTAGTCTTCATCATTCCAATGGAGTGACTGAAGAAGACCTCCTACTCGCTAACAAAGTATTCATGGAAGTCAGCGATGAGAACATTTCTTTAAAACAAGAAATCATTAGTCTACGTGAAGCACAGTCTAAAGCAGATCCTAATCTAGCCATCTTGAATGAGCGCTTATTAGAAGAGTTGTCACAACTCAAAGATAAGTACACATCCATTGATAATCTATATTAGGGTATGCTTAAAACTCAAGCCATAGAGACAAATGAATTTCATGCTTTAAAGAGTAAGTGTGAAAAACTTGAAGAACGCAATAGATTCTTAGAAACTGAAGTACTGAGCTTGGATCTAAAACTACCTGATATGATTAAGTCTTCAAAGATTAATCAACAATTTTAAATAGGTATAGATCACAAGCTAATAAGAGTGGGGTGGGTGCTGATGTACCTAGCTCATCTACTTCAGTAGATAAGAACACTAATGGTGTTAGTTCAAGTTCTTTACCTATAGATAAAGGAAAGAAACCAATGGAATATGATAATGGTACAAAACCTAATATCACTACTAAAATTCAGTCTAACTATGTACCTCCTACTACTAAGAATGGTAAAAAGAAACTTGTAGTAAGACTAGTACAGTCTAGACCATATCAGCAGAGATATACCCAGTTGGTCAGATCAGAACAGGTAAAGTATCAACAAAGGTATACTCAGCAGGGTAGGCCAAGACAAGTACAGTCAGGTTGGAACCATCCAAGACCTCCTTTCATAAGGCAGTCTCAGCTGTATTCAACCAAACCTAGAAAGTATGTACCTCATTATCATAATTAATATGTTCTTTATCCTCCACCTTTATCTTGTGACATCATTAGTGAGGATAGACCCAAAACGCATCTATAAACCATATGGTCCACAGGCTTTTAGACCATATACGAATTATCACATACCTACTGTTCTTACTAAAAAAGATGTTGAAACAAGGAGAGGTTACCTCAGAAGAGTATATATAAAGTCTGCTGATAGATCTGATAAGGTAAATAAAGCACTGTTCTGTGACCGAAAGGGTAAGAAACTAAAGAGGTGTCAATTATTCAAAACTCCAATGTATATTTAGGTTCCTCTTAATGCTACTAACACTCAAGGACCCCAATGATCAAATGGGTACCTAAATCATTACTTGACTTGGATCCTACTTGCATATAGAATTGTACTAACATGACATGTACTCTACTGATACCAAGAAAAGCAGAACATTAACATATATGAGAACAATACATCATAAGAGTAATCCAGAAGAGTAGACTATGTCAGATCAATTACATTTTCTCACATCAAGTAACAAGGTCACTAAGGTGACTACCCGATGAGGAAGCTGATAAAGCTGAGGAAAAAAGAGAATATACATTTAAGGGGGAATCCTTGATTCCTTAAATATCTTTATGTTGACTCAAAATAATAGTCATCCTAGAATGAACCTTTTTGACCCTTGATTTAATTATTCTTATACTCTTCTATGCTGTGTTTCACCAATATTGCTCAAACTGACACTTCTACTAAGGTGAAACAGGCACAAAACACGTTCTCAGCTGAAGTTACTCTACTAATCTTATAAAAGGACCAAACTCCAAGATTGATACACCTAGCTGATCACAGTACTCAACTGAATCCAGATAAATGGTTCTTATGTTGAAAAAGTGATAAAAATGATGTAAAAGTGTGTTTGAAACAATTGTGCTGATAACATCAATAGAGTACTTTTGCCTTGGAAAAATTTTCTAAGTCGAAAATCTCTCAAATTGGATTACTAATAGAGAGGATTAATACACCCCTCTATTTTTAACCTAATTTGGTGCTGTATCTATTAAACGCACATTTGGCTCCAAATTGGAAAAGGTGTTTTGAATTCGAACGATTTCTTGAAACCCACGATCAAAACTTTTAATCTAAACCACACAACTTAAAAATCAAATTCAATCTAAGCCCTAGATTTACATTGGATTTGATAATTAAGATCAAAATTGCATCATCTTCCTTACTTTACGAATTCTGAAACTCACGATTCGATTGAAATTCCAAAAACCCTTCTCTCTCAAATCTTCCACATTTCTTCTCCTACGATGGAGATTATTGAACTTCTGAACAAGAAAAACGAAGTTGTAGGTACTTTCAATCCTCAGAAATGGGTGGCGGAACGCAAGATATATGTGGAGAACGCGGTGTATTTCTCCGGCAAGCAAACCCCTGAGAATCAAGCGGTTTTGGATATGTGTGAGCAAGCTGGGCTTCGCACATATCTTGAGGCGTATCCAAAGCCGGTGTTCGAGCCTGAAGTGGTGGAGTTTTACTTGCAGCTGACAGGAGACGATGGCACTATTAAGACCTTTCTCGCAGAAAAGAGGATCACGCTTACTCGAGACCGTATTGCACATGCATTTCAACTTCCGGAAGGAAAAGTTCATATTGCGACCTACAAAGAGGGCCTGGAGAAAGAATGTGTGGAGAAGTAGATTTGTGGCAACATCAAAGCAAAGAATCTGACGAACCTGAAGAAATCCATTTTGCTTGAGCCTTTGAGGTACCTAATAGATATTGCTGGAAAAATTTTGCTGGGTCAACATAGTAGTCAGGACGGTCTTTCAAGTCTCAAGATTCGGGTCATGACTGCTTTAATCGATCGAGTAGATGGCGACTGGCAGGGCTTTTTCCTTGAAAGATTGCTGCTCGAGAAGGAGAAGATTCAATTGAATGAATCTACCAAGGAATACACAGTGAAAGGGATGCTCAGTTTTGGTAATAAATTGAGTATTTTGTTGCCAACAATTGTGAAAGATGAGATAAAATGGAGTAAGCCCAACGGGTTTCATCAGGGTAATTTTATGTTCAAGAGGGAAGCACTGGATAATGAGTCCTTTGGCGGATCGATGTACAGATCTGATGAGGAGATTGAAGAGAGGACCAAGGGAAAGAATGGTCCTCATTATGTTAGGTCGAAGAAAACCAGGTCTGGGAAGGTGACTCCTCAACAATCTGATGAGTTAGAGGAAGAAGAAGAAGGATCACCTCAAAAATCAGTAAGTCCTCCTGAATCCATTGCTATTACATTCAAGAAGCGTTTGAAAGCTAAGGGCAAGCTGAAACCCAAACCCAAAGCCAAAAAGATCAAACCTACCCCTTCTAACACTTCGCCCATTGTTGCTAAACCCCTTGATCAAGTGCCTCTGGATAAATCTTTATCCAATTCACCAGTAACATCCACTTCTGCTGATGAATCAGACCATCATTCACCAATTCATCATTCAAGCCATTTTCCCTCACCTAAACAAACAACTCCTCACTCTGAACCTCACCAATCTTCACCAAAACTCACTCCTGAACCAAATCCCGAAGCTCAAGACCCTATTCTTGAAAACCAACCCCAATCCCAACCTGAACCAGAAGTTCAAACCCAAAACTAACCACAATCATCGACCTCTATGATCAAATTTCATATATGCATTCGGGAACAGATGATTAGGATGGATTTGCGTGAGGTGATTCTGAGAGAATTTAGTGGTTTGGATGTGAATTCCGATGCCTTTGAGAAAATTATAAGAGTTGGCACATGGGAGCATCTTAGAAGGATAATAGTAAATGATTTGATGGATGTAATAGAAGGTATGGGTGGACCTAAAGTGTTTCAAGACTGGGAGATGGAGTAAAGTCTTTTACTAAATTACTTTCACCAGAGTTTGTTGCTAAGATAGTGGAAAGGATTTCTGGTATTCATTTTTATGTTGATGAAAATGAAGAGGCTGTTGTTCATGAAAATATTCAGATGGATAAGAATATTGTTTTGGAAAAAGAAGCTGAGATGGAGATGGAAGTTGATCCTGCTGTTGAGATTAAGAAAACAGAGGAAGTTGAAAATGTTGATCTTTATGCTGAGGAAATTCAAAGCAAACTATCAATGATTGCTGAACAATTATTTGAAGAGATTTTGAAGGAAAGACTGGATGAGAATGATAATTTTCAACATACTGTTGATGTTATCAATGAGATTTTTGAAACAGATTATAAGGTGGAACTTAGAACTGAAGATGTAGTAAATTCTGAAGAAATTTCAATTATTGAGCAATTGAGAGTCTCTAAGCAAGAAAATGCAGAGCTGAAGAGACAGCTTGAAAGCACTTTGACTCAGTTGAAGGAAGTGACTGAGAAGCTGACTAAGCTCACTGCTGAATCAAATTATGATCGGGTGTTGGATCATACAGTAGCCAAGTTGGATGAATTGACCAAGAAACATACTCATGACTTTTTCCAAACTCTGAAGGGTGAAAACATACAACAACATAAATCTATTAAGGAGTTGTATGATGAAGCCAAAATGGGGGAAGGAAAAGTGATAAATGTGATGGAGAAGACTCAAGAACAACAAGCAGTTCTAGTTGTAAGTCATGATGATTTGGCAAAGGAAATTGCAAATCTGGCAGCTAGAATCAAGTTAAGGAGTCAACAAGCTGCAGAGAAAAGTACCAATGCTCAAGAAGTTCAAGTTCAACATATGCAAGAAGAAGAGCAGATGGGTACTGGAGAAAAAGCCGTGGTTGTTGAAGAGGCTGAAAAATCATCAAGAAAGCTTAAGAGGAAGCTAGTCTTAAGTGATGAAGAGCCAAAAAAAGCTGTTGAAGAAACTGGTAGAATTACCAGGTCCGAATCTAAACATGTGGTGCAAAGTTCTTTACCAACTGATGAGCAGTGGGATGAAGCTGTTAAGATTAGTAAAGAAATGTTGACTAAGAAGAAAGAAGAGGTTGAGCTTAAGAAGCTGAAACTTAAGGATGCTGAAACAGCTAGAAAGAAATTTGAAAGGAGAGTTGCAGGTTTGAAGAAAAAGAAAGTGAATGTTGATGTATTGGAAGATACATTTCTGGATATGATTGTTCATCCAGATAATATGGATTATTGGTTTGACATCAAGAAGAAATGCCAGATTGCACACCATATAGTAAGGAAGTTTGGTGTTCCTACAAGCAGAGATGAAGAATTTGATGTTTTCCAACAATTCATGGAGAACAATGCTAGAGAATTGTGGGAAGATGCTCTATTGACTGCTAGTGCAGTACGTTACAACATTTTATGTCCATAAGAACCGACATGGGATCCTCCTCAAACAAATTCTGGAAGGACTGGTTATGAAGTTGTCAAGAAGATGATTGAAAAGATAATCATGGATGAAGGTATAACTGATCTGCAACACATGAAGGACATTCATGCCAGAATGTATGTTGCATTCAGGATCTGAAGATGAAGAAAGGCTGAAGAAAGAAGATGAAGGACAACCTTGAAGATAATATTCCTTACTCATCTTTATTTCTTAATTTTCATATTTTGTGTTTGATTATGTGTAATCATTATCTTATCTGGAAATGAATGAATATGATATTTTGACTTGATGAAATGTTATGATTGACTGATTGATTAACTACTGATTTATTAACTTGAAATAGTTTTGGTGATTATGTATCCGCTTGTCGAGCACTTTTGACTCAGTTAGTTAATGTGACTAATAGTGTTTGCTAGGAGGGATGTGAATGTATAGCCACATACTTTGACTAGACAATCTTCTTGGTGGGGAGACTCCCAAACTTTGTGGGTGGACTACCTCATTCTCCTTTATTTTATCTCATACATCCCTTTTTTTTTTTAAATGTGCCATTTAAACTGTGCAAGTAACCTGGATATAAGAAAGTACTCCCTCTATTGTCTATAAGCTTCTCATACATTTTTTTATAAATACTTTTAATTTTTTATTCTTACACTTCACTTTATATCTTAATTTTTCTCTATATCTCTTTTCTTCTATCAATCACATCTAGGGGTGTAAGTGAGTCGAGCCTACTCGCGAGCTACTCGTGCTCGACTCGAAAAAAGATCAAAATCAACTCGAAGTTAGTCGAGTCGAGTTTCGAGCTACTCGAGTAGCTACTGAGTTCGAGCTCATAAATACCCTCCTCGAAAGGCTCGCGAGCCTAATCGAGCTTGAACAATATTTACTATTTTGCCATTAATATATAATTTATATTTATATACGAGTAATCAAGTCGAGTCGAGCTCGAGTTTATTTTAGAAAAATATATGTTTTAAAATTATTTTGAAAATTATATAGGTAATCGAGTCGAGCTCGAGTTTATCGAGTTTCTTATCGAGTCGAGCTCGATCTTCAAAATTTTAGGCTCGACCGAGTCGAGTCGAGTTTCGAGTTCAGCACTACTCGGCTCGACTCGGCTCGTTTACACCCCTAATCATATCATTTGCACTATATCTATTATTTAATCACTTTTCTTAATTTTTGTACTAAAAAGTAGCTAAAAATTTATAGACGAATGGAGGAGGAGGGAGAATAATTTTTTTCAAAAGTAGGCGAGTCTTACAGCTAATAAAGTATAGTGACAAATGATAAATAAAAAATGGTAAGGAGACTATTATACTCCCTTCTATTTAAAATATAAGTCGTTTTGACCTTTCGTTTTCTTTACAAAATATAAGTCGTTTAGCACTTTTCAATGCAAATTAATTGCATTTATTTCATATTTATCCTTAAGATCAATGACTATTTACATAGATGTATTTTTTTTAAAATAAGAATTACAAGCATTGATTAAGGGTAAAATGAGAAGTTAATTATTTTCTTAATATGTGTACATGAGATTAGGATGACATATATTTTGAATACGAGGAAGTATTAGGCTTTGATTATGTAAATATCCTCGTACAAAAACGTCAGCTCCCCTTTTCAAGATTCTGTATTCATTACCCCCTATGGCCATGTCATGCTGCCAACCCAACTCTGCCTGCATGCACTTCAAAATATATTACTAATAAAAACCTTCAATCTCAACAATCACATCCACCGCCGCCGGTAAACTTGACATGGAAAAAGAGCCACTTCTCTCTTACACTAGTCCCAGAAAACTACGACCACCGCCCTTACTCTGCCCTCTACCGGAACACAATGAAATTACCATTCCGCCCTCTTCAAAAGAACTCAAACATATACTTATTTTCGGCTCTCCTTCTCCTTCTTCATCTACCTTAACCCTAAATCAAACTACTGATTTCCAACACAAAACCCCTAATTTCGAACCTGAAAACCCTAATTCCGTTGATCCCAAATTTCAAGCTTCTAAATCGAATCTTCACAGGTCCAAAACCGCACCCGCTATGGCAAACATAAATGAAATCGTCAATTTTCCAGAAACCAAGCCGCCCCAATTCGGAAATTCATCGATTGTCAAACAGGGGTTTCTGCTTTTGATTATGTATTTAATTCTTGGCGTGATTATATACTCTCTAAATAGGGATAAATTTAGGGCAAAAAAAACCCACCCTGTTGTTGATGCTCTGTATTTCTGCATTGTGACTATGTGTACTATAGGCTATGGTGATATAACCCCTGATTCCACTTCAACTAAGTTGTTTTCCATCACTTTTGTGCTTGTGGGCTTCGGTTTTATTGACATATTATTGACTGGGATGGTTAGTTACATGCTAGACTTGCAAGAAAATTATCTGTTGAGGAATATTAAGGGTAGGGGAGCTGATCAAGAACCCAAGTCTTTTATAATCAATGTCAAGAAGGGGCGGCTGAGGATTCGTATGAAGGTTGCTTTAGCGTTAGGGATTGTGGTTCTTTGTATTGGAATTGGGGTTACTGTTATGCATTTCGTCGAGAGGCTAGATTGGTTGGATTCGGTGTACCTGTCTGTTATGTCTGTTACTACGGTTGGGTATGGTGATAGGGCGTTTAGTTCTTTAGGTGGGAGGGCGTTTGCGTCGATTTGGTTGCTTGTGTCGACTCTTGCTGTCGCTAGAGCGTTTCTGTATCTAGCGGAGGCGAGAATGGACAAGAGGCAGAGGAGGATGGCGAAGTGGGTGCTTGATCAACATATGACTGTTGCTCAGTTTCTTGCTGCTGATATTGATAACAATGGATTCGTGAGGTAAATAGATAGACCTAGTTATCATTCCTCTAAAGCTTTTGAATAATGTTTGTGAGTGTAATTGTGTTTGAATGATTTGCTTGATGGTTGTAGTTCATGATATTTAAAAGATCGATCTTTGTTGAATTTCGTATTAACTAGCCTCATTTCTTGTGCTTCACTGAGTTAAATTGTTAGGCATAAGGATATATTGTAGTTTGTGATGCATTGATCCAGCAATTTTGGAAAAGTCCTTGAACTTGGAAGAGTTTTAAACATGATCTTAGATTTCTATCTCGATTATTGGATGTTGTGATGCTGATTTGTTGCTTGATCTGAACAGTAAGTCGGAGTACGTGATATACAAGCTAAAGGAGATGAACAAGGTTTCAGACAAAGACATTTTGGCTATCTGTAAACAGTTTGAAAGGCTCGACGCTGGCAACTGTGGCAAGATCAGCCTTGCCCATCTTATGGAAAATCGTTAGAGATTAACAACGCGGTCTTCATGGGGTAAACCATAAATTATCGTCTTCTAAGCGTGTTTTTTTGCTGTCCAATGGGATAGATAGATGCTACACTATCTTTTTACTGTCCAAACTAAGCTTGTTTTTACCCTCTTTTTGTTACACTTCACCCCCCTTGAGACTGTCAGTTTTGGCTTGCGTAGTTTGGATGGTAGAAAGTAAATTTCCAACAGTAAAAGCCCTTTAGCTGTGTTGCTATCCCTTCTGTTCTGAAGGCCAATATATGTAAATTAGTTTATTTGTTAAAGGTTTAGGTGAGTTCAGTTCTTTCTATTTCATAATACCTTCTAATCATTTATTTAATTTTATGATTTTGTATATAATATATTTTCACTATAAATAAAGGTTAAACAATAAAAAAGAAACATTGGAAGAAAAAATCATAAAGTATAACAAAAAATAAACAGTAAAAGAAAATATAAACACCAAGTGGGGAAAAAAGAACTGGTCTGGGCCGTACGAGCCCATTGGACTGTTACAATTTGGACCTATTCATGTGAAAGTTGTACTATGTAATTTAAAAAAAAAAAAGGACTTTCAGGGTTTTTTTAGGCCACGGATAAATTCCCCCCATTTATTATGTGTTCACCCTCCACCCCAATTTAGTTTTTGAATTGAGGGGTATAATGACCATTCTACCCCATAGGTGTTGAGTTCACCACTTTAAACAAAAAGGCTTTGCAATCCTCCCTTTCCACATAATGTACCAAATGTCGTAACAAATTTCCACATAATGTCTCAAATTTCGAAAAACACTTCCACATAATATCTAAATTGTCGAAAAAAACTTTCACATTATGTGTCAATTTTTGAACAATAGTTCCACATTATGTCTCAATTTTCGGAAAATAGTTCCACATTATGTATCACTTTTCTGAATTTTTTTCAAACAGTAGCAAATTAAGATTTTTGTTTTGTGACAAGGAATATTACATAGAGGAAGAATATGAAGAAGATGAGCATGGCAAATCTACGAATGAGGGAGTTTGTCACCGAGTTTTGTGCAAAAATGTGGAAGTTTGTCACCGAGTTTTGTGTGAAAATGTGGAAGTTAGTCACCGAGTTTTGTGTGAAAAAGTGGAAGTTTGTCACCGAGTTTTGTGTGAAAATTTGGAAGTTTGTCACCGAGTTTTGCGCAAAAATGTGGAAGTTTGTCACCGAGTTTTGCGCAACAATGTGGAAGTTTGTCACCGAGTTTTATGCAAAAATGTGGAAGTCTTGGCCGAGTTTTGTCACCTAACTCGACGAACCAGACTCGAGAAGGAATAGAAAAATTCATTTTCGACGTTTCATCTCCTAATGCCCCATTTTGTGCAAAAACCAAGTTTTTTCAACAACTAAAAGTCTAAATCATTTCCAATAACAATGGGAATTACACGATTCCCCTCTAAGAGGGGTTTTTTTTAAGGGTTAATTCTAAATAAATACACCACCTTTCATCTCAATATCAATTTAATCACGACCTTTAAGATTTTTTTTTAAAACCCCAACCTTTCATCGTGTTGCAATTAGATACTGCAATTAGATACATATTTTTTTTCTCCGGTCAACAATTGATGATGTGGCTTACCGGAGCTTGCCACTGTCATATTACACTTTATAGAAATAAAAATATAAAATTTTATAAAAATAAAAATAAAATTATAGCGTCTCCTACGCTTCTCAAATTAAATAAGTTTTCTTCTACCATTCTCAAACTAAATCAAGTTTTCTTCTACCATTCTCAAACTTAAATCAAGTTATTCTCTCCTAACCATAAAAATTAAATAAAAATAAAAATAAAACTCTCCACATCTTCCGCGTTAGCTTCAATAAAGTTCTTGTTATGCACGTCTCTCTCACTTCTCAAACTCAATGAATCAAGTTCTTGTCTTCAAATCCTAAAAATCAAAATCATAAGGGATAGAACATTTTTGTTGCAATAATCATTAATTCCTAAAATATTTTCCTCTCTCATAATAATCATCGATTAGATGCGTGAATTTTTTTTTTCTTTTTTATGATTTTTATGGTTAGAAGAGAATAACTTGATTTTGTTTGAGAATGGTAGAGAAAACTTGATTTAGTTTGAGAAGCAGAGAAGTCGCACTTAATTTTATTTTTATAAAATTTTATAGTTAGGAGAGAATAACTTGATTTAGTTTGAGAATGGTAGAAGAAAACTAGTTTGAGAAGCAGAGAAGACGCATGAAATTTTATTTTTATAAAATTTTATGGTTAGGAGAGAATAACTTGATTTAGTTTGAGAATGGTAGAAGAAAACTAGTTTGAGAAGCGGAGGAGACGCATGCAATTTTATTTTTATAAAATTTTATATTTTTATAAAGTGTAATCTTTATAGGGAAAATAAAAAAAATATGTGTAATATGACGTGGCGAGCTCCGGCAAGCCAATTCATCAATGGTTGACCGGAGAAAAAAAAATGTGTATCTAATTGCAACACGATGAAAGGTTGGGATTTTAAAAAATAATCGTAAAGGTCGTGATTAAATTGATATTGAGACTAAAGGTGGTGTATTTATTTAGAATTAACCCTTTTTTTAATTGTAGGTGAACTCAAAATATTTTGTATTGTATATAAATTGTGGAGAAGGGGAAAAGGTTATATGTGGTATTTTATGGGGTGAACTTATATTTTGGGGAGTGAAGTCGGAGGGTGAACACATAATAAATAGGGGCATTTATCGTGGCCGTTTTTTTATCATAAGAAAATTAATTGTGTACACATGAATCATGATAGGGTATACACCTTTAGGCTTCCCTTGAAATATCGAGATTACTGATACACTCCTTCTGAATTGTACAAACTTTTTCCCAAAAATCCTCTTAGTAGATACACTCCACGAATTTTTTTTTATAATTTCTCTATTTCGTTATTCTTCCCTTTGCAATTTGTCTCCTCCAGTCCTGCTGATGCCGGTGCCGCTCACCCCGCTGCCCACGCACCCTCTCCTCTTCCTCCCTTCCTCAATCTTTTCGGTGGTGGTGGTGATGGGCGACGACTGCAATCCATTGAAATTAGAAATTAGAGTGTAAATATTAAGTGAGAGTATATCTAACTAATTTCATTTTTTATTAAAAAGGCATTGTCAATATTATACAATATTATTAAAATAATAAATAAATGGAGCAAGTGTATCCCTAGAGTGTATATAACCGTACCCATCATGAATAAGTTCATATTAATGAGTCTAAAGTTAATAATCACTTAAATTGAGTACTATACTTTGCCTCAAATGTATCAAAAATGTTTTCTTGCAACAAATTAAACATATAGTGTCAAATTTCTTGTATGTGGTGGATAATTATATTTAAAATGAAATATAACATTTTACAATGAATTTATAAAAAGAAATTGTGAGGAACCAACCATGTCCTAAAAGTACAAATTGTGAAGACGTTGCTTTTAAAAAAAAAAAAAAAGTGGTTGGGCTTTCCAATTGAATTTCAGCGACTTTATTACACTGAAAATAATAAGATAATTATATTGAAAGACCCTTTCAATAATATTAATATTTTTAATTGGAATTATTGAAACATAATTATATGTGTATAAAATATCTTGTACATTATGCATTGCTATCTTTTTAAATATCATTTTATGCTATTTTGAGTTTGCATAAAATAAAAAATGGGGAGAATAAGGATTCTATTTTAAAGTTTGATTCAATTATTAAGCAATTAATTTTCTTAGTGATTGCTTTTGGAGATTCAAATGTGAAAATATGAATGATCGGATCAGATAATAATTCTTTATTATGGGATAGACCAGGTCAAGTCTTGTTATTCTTTTCATGCAATAATTATTATTAATTATTATATGGACTATACATACACAATTTCTATTACTCGTTCCATAAAGATAGTCACATATTCTTTTTTTTTTTTTGATGTCCCAAATTATAGTCACATTTCCTCTTTTACTTTAGTATTAAATGTTTTATTGTTAATTTTACCCCTAATTAGTAAGTGTAATTAATGCTTAACCGATTTTGGAGTATGAGACTCTAAGGGTAAAATTGACACATTAGCTAAATTTGACTACGTTTATTGATTTTTTTTAATCTGTGTGCAAAGTCAAATGTGGCTATCTTTGTGGGACGGAGGTAGTAATAAATAAGATGTAAATAGATGTGCCAGTGCCACTGTGACTGTTGTATTGCTGTGTTATGTAAGACCATCTCCAAGGTGGTAATTTGGCCACTAAAATACTCATTTACCATCAAATTTAAATTAAACAGTAAAATCATTTTCAACCATTCAACACAAATTTTAACTTAATAGAAATTTTTTCTCTTAGAATATTCTTAATTTTATAATAAAAAATGTTGTGAATTTGAGAAATAATTATCGTCAGAGAGTCAACAATAATACGACATTGTCACAATCAGATGCATCAATGCCGGATTCTCCCGTTTTTTCTTCTCCAGAAATATCTCAATTCAATATCAACTTAAGTGACGAAAATGATGGTGGTTCATCATCCCGGAAGCGACCAGAAGGAGTGAAAAAAGTTAAGTTGAAAAGAAAAAAAAGAAGATTTGTCTCGTACTGCAAAATCAAATGAAGATGCAAATAAAAAAATTGGAGAAGAAATGACGATATCAAACGTTCTACAACAAAAAGGCATAGAATAATTTGAGAAAAGAAGAATGATTAAAGAACAAGATATGATTGAAAGAATTATGTCATCAACCTGGGGAAATAATTTTTTTACATCCCATAATTTTTCAACTTTTTCAAAAACGTCCCAAAAAAGTTAAAGGTTTCCAATTACGTCCCAAATTTTAGCTAACTTTTTCAATTACGTCCCAAAGTCGCCGGAAACATCAAAACGACGTCGTATTACGTCATGGTTACGACGTCGTTTTGATGTTTTCGGCGACTTTGGAACGTAAATGGAAAAGTTAACTAAAATTTGGGAAGTAATTGGAAAACTTAACTTTTTTGTGGGATTTTTTTTGAAAAAATTAAAAAAAAATGAAACTAATAAATTTTTAACATTAATAAACATGACAATAGTATATACTATTTCATTGAATTATTATGGGTTGGTCAGCTATGCACTCGAGTGCATGTTGTGCACTCTAGTCCATGTTGCACTTTTTAATTGTACTGACTTACATTTTTTCATGACTTACACTTTTTAGTAAAATGGTGTTGCACTTTTCAATTATTAAACTGGATAATAATATTTTTATTTATAGTGACTTACACTTTTTAGTAATATTCCGTTGCACTTTTCAGTTTAATAACTTACACTTTTCATTAAAAATTGTGATATTGATTTGCACTTTTTAAAAATATTGTGTTGCACTTTTCAGTAAAAAAATTTGTTGCACTTTTCAGTTATAGACTCTTACCCTTTCAGTTATATTGACTTACACTTTAATTTCATTAATATTGTGATGCTCTTTTCAGTAATACCGACTTGCACATTTCAGAAATATCGTATTTCACTTTTAGTTATACTAACTTATACTTTTAGGGCTTGTTTGGTTTGTTAGATATGATAGATATATTAGGATAGGATTTAGTGGGACAATTTGAAAAATTGATTGATTAAATTTTAAAGTTTATATGATAATTTATAATCAAGTTGTTTGAATTGTGGATAAAATTGAAAAATATTATTATACAGTTTAATAATTGAAAAATGCAATACCATTTTACCAAAAAGTGTAAATCATGAAAAAGTGCAAGTCAATACAAATGAAAAGTGCAACATGGACTAGAGTGCACAACATGCACTCAAACTCTCAAGTGTATACTAGACCAATTATTATATACACATATAATATATTAAAATGTACACTAATATTAAAATTATTTACTTTAAAAATAATGAGTAATAATAAATAGATAATAAAATTTCATATACTCCTATTAATTAAAAATTATGAATCAATTTAACTTTAAAAAATTTAAAAAATAAATATAAAAAATAATAATTACCAGAATTATACTAATATTAATATTAATGATCATAAATATAATATGTTGACAAAATATCATATAATTATATTCAGTATAATTTTATGTTCTAAAATTGAATGAAATAAAGACTAAAATTATTATAAAATAAATAAATATGATAAAGTACTAGTATTTAATATTATCCAAAAACTATATTTACTAATTTATTCATACAAATAATATATATTCTTTATGGAGCTTAATGGTGATTTTGCATTATCCACCCCATCATATTTACTTAATTAACTTATATTAATTTTAGATAATTAATAAGAGAAGATTTAGTAATATTTTCAATTTTGGTAGATTTGTTTAAATTAATTTTTATTTATTTATAATGTATATCTCAACATAAATATAATTATTTATAAAATTTTAACGGAATTTTAGACAATTTTTTTATAAATTAATTTTTTTTAATTACATCTTAGTTATAAAAAATAAAAATTTAATCAATATAAATCAAGTTACCGTGCTTATGATTATAAATTAAATATTTGTGAATTTTCGTGCATGTGATATTTGTCTTTGACATTCAATTATATAAAAATTAAATAAGTTCTTTTTGTTAACTATGAAAATATTTAAAATAATTATTAAATTATGTTCATGCACAAAAATCCAATTTATAATCAATTTAAATATAATCACATGTATGAAAATTTCACTTTCAATAAAAAAAATTTTTAGGTCCCATATTTATTCTATTTTTTAAAAAACGTCCCAAAAAGTTAAGTTTTTCAATTACGTCCCAAATTTTAGCTAACTTTTCTATTTACGTCCCAAAGTCGTCGGAAACATCAAAACGACGTCGTAACCATGACGTAATACGACGTCGTTTTGATGTTTCCGGTGACTTTGGGACGTAATTGGAAAAGTTAGCTAAAATTTGGGACATAATTGGAAAACTTAACTTTTTTAGGACGTTTTTGAAAAAGTTGAAAAGTTATGGGCCGTAAAAAATTTATTTTCCCTACAACCTGGCAGACCATTGATGATCCGATTCGACGTGAATGGTATCGGAATGAACAATTCAAAATTGCACGACAAAGTTCTCATCAATCTCAACCTGAAAATTGCTCCACCACTTTTGAACAATATTTTGGTAATATTGGAGGGTCTGGAAGTGGTCTACCAGAATATTGAAATTCGTAGTATTTATGTTTAATTTGTATTTCCTTTGTTTAGTTATATTTATGCTCGTTGCTTTAAATTTAGCGTGGTTGTTGTGTTTTCGTTAATTTTCTATTGCATTTTGTAAATTAAATTCATAGTATGTATATTTTATTTTGTATTGTAATTTAAATTTATAGTATATTCGTTTTATTTTCTATTGTAATTTAAATTTGTAGTATTTATGTTTTATTTCGTATTGTATTTTTGTAATTTAAATTATTAATGTTGTCTTAAAATTAAATTGTATATTTTTAATTTTAAAATCTTAATAATTATTAATTAAAATTAAAATTAAAATAATAAATTAAATAAAAAAAAATGTTACCACCTCATTTGTGGCAATTTGCCTCCCAATTAGCCTCTCCCTTAAAGATGATTTGCCATAAAAAGCTGCCATTAGCCTCTCCCTCGGAGATGGCCTAACAATTTCATTTTAGAGTTGTTCAATTTTTTTTTTCGTATTAATAAAAGTTATCAATTTTTTTATTTAATATATATATTTTATAATCACATCACTTCTAATACATTTAATTATTTTATTATATTTCCAAAACTCATGAGTATTCGACTCCCCATAATTTCTATTTCATTGCCATGTTAGAATTTTTTTTCATGAAGCTTCTTCTTCTATTGTCTTAGATTTCACACTGTTTTCTGTTGTACTATTATAACATACTACCGAGTATTCGACTCCCCATAATTTCTTTTGTTTATTTTATTTTTATAAGAGTTATATGCTCCCCCTTTACTTCAAATATTACATACCTTAATTATTTTGCTATTCAAAGTTACTCATTTTCTATTCTAGTAACACTTAATATCTTTTTCTATCATTTTTATTTTCTATCTTTCTCTTATTATTTTTTTTGAGCCCATCTTGGCATCTTTCTCTTTGTACCTTTTGTTTTTCTATTTCTTCCTACATTAAAAATTCACTACACACAAATAAAAAATAATTCACTACACAAATAATACTATATTTTTTTAATAAAAGTGTAAAAAAATAGATAAACAACTTTCGTAAAGATGGAGGTAGTATTTAATTTAATTTATGAATTTTATAAAATAAGGTCACCATTGCCTAGACAAAATTCAGAATGCATACTTTTTATTTTTGAGTTATTTAATTCTTTCTCTAAAAAGTCGCTGAATTGAATTCAGGAGACACTTACACAGTTACATTTGAAAAAAAAAAGAATACAATAATAGTATAATACAAGTTGTAAATTGATATTATAACTCAATATATGTGGAAAATCATATAGTAATTAAACAATATCTAGATAGTCGTTTGTGAGAATGATCAGGGGTGTGCATGGTTCGGTTTGGTTAACTAAACCGCCCATAAATCGTAAACCAAACTATAAACCGTTTTTTTTTTTTTAAAATCGTAAACCAAACCGTATTTATAAAAATCGTTCGGTTTGAAACCATAATATTTCGAGCGGTTCGGTTGGTTTTGACCAAACTGTAGTTTTGCTCATTGTTTTTCCCTATACACAATAATTAATTAAATAACTAAATAACCACAAAAATAAATAACAAACTTCTGCCTTAGCTTCTTCGAGATTTCAGATTGATCAGATTGAGTGAGACTGTGAGAGGCTAAGAGCGTCATGCACGTAGAGGCGCTAAATACTAAATAGAAGAGAATGAGTAGGGTTTCTAGCTTTGGGCAATTGGGCTTGACGGCTTGAAAAATGTCTTGTGTTTACTAGTTTAGGGATTATACTAGTTTAGGGATTATATAATATCGATACTATAAATCTATAATATATATAATATTTATTTAGATAATATTATATAATATATATTTTATATATATATAAAACAAGTTCGGTTTGGTTCGATTTTTTGCGGTTTTTCATTAGTGAAAACCGTAAACCAAATCATACTAAAAAAAAAAACAATTCTAAAAACAAAAAATCGAACCGTAAACCAAAAATCGAACCATATTTAATGGTTTGGTTTGGTTCGATCGGTTTGGTCGTCTGAACCATACTTTGCACACCCCTAAGAATGATTATGAGATCACCCTTAATTGGTGATTAGAGAATTCCACTAATATATACTTGGAGATTACTTGAGGAACAAGACCTTGGGGATTACTTGGGGAACAAGATCTTGGGGATTACTTGGGGATTACACCAAGATTTCCACAATTATGGGAAATCAAATCAAAGAGAATAAATCAACGAGTCTAATCTAAAAATACAACAATATTGACTTTATACAATTTTTCCCTTAATACCCCCCGTCAAGCATTGCGTGGGATGAAGACAAACGCAAAGCTTGGAGCGTAAAAATTCAAAAGATGGACGTGGAAGACTCTTGGTAAAAATGTCAGCTAACTGAAGATGTGTTGGAACATATTGAGTGTGCAACCGACCAGTAGATACAAGCTCACGAACGAAATGGTTGTCGATGTCAATATGCTTGGCACGTTTATGAGCAACAGGATTTTGGCTGAGGAAGAGAGCACTGCGGTTGTCACACAGAAGGACTGGCCGATCGGGAGGAAGTTGATGAAGTTCACGAAGCAAGTTGGTGAGCCAAACAACTTCAGAGGCGGAATTAGCCAAAGCCCGATACTCAGACTCACAACTAGAGCGGGCAACAGTGGGTTGTTTCTTTGCACTCCAAGAAACAAGATTTCCACCCAAAAAAATGGAATAACCATAAGTGGAACGACGCGTCTCAACACAACGGGCCCAGTCTACATCCGAATAACCAACAATAGACCTGTCCGGGCGATGAGTGAAAGATAGTCCATAATGAACAGTACCTTTCACGTAACGAAGAATCCTCTTAACTGCAAAGAAATGATCATCAGTAGGAGAATGGAGAAACTGACTCACAGAATTAACAGCATAGGAGAGGTCCGGACGAGTGATAGTAAGATATTGTAAAGCTCCCACCAAAGAGCGGTACAATGTTGGATCCGAAAAAGGATCACCTGTGCTAACCAAGGATTCACCAGCTTGCAAAGGAGTGGCAATGGGTTTACAATCAAGCATGTCAGCACGGGATAAAATGTCATAGGCATATTTTGCTTGACCCACAAAAATGCCATCAGAAGTGTATGAAATTTCAAGGCCCACAAAATAATTTAATTTCCCCAAATCCTTAATTGAAAATTCCGCATGAGTACGAGCGATGAAACGACGAAGTAAGCCAGGATCATTGCTAGTGATCACAATATCATCGACATATAGAAGAAGAAAAATAATAGACGTACCCCGAAATAGGTAAAACAAGGAGGAGTCAGAGCGAGTCTGATAGAAACCCAACTTCAGTAAGTAGGTACTGAAACGCTGGTACCAGGCCAATGGAGCCTGTCGAAGACCATACATGGCATTTTTCAAGCGACAAACATGATCAGGGAACTGAGCATTCACGAACCCTGGAGGTTGAGATATGAAGACAGGCTTTGGAAGAACCCCGTTCAAGAAAGCATTCTTCACATCCAGCTGATGAAGAGGCCACTTGTGATGAACAGTTAGAGCAAGAATGACACGAACTGTTGCAGCCTTGACCACTGGACTGAAAGTATGATGAAAATCCGAACCCGGAACCTGAGTGAAACCTTGAGCTACAAGGCGAGCTTTATGACGCTCAACATAACCATCTGAGTGAAATTTGGTTCGAAAAACCCATTTTGAACCGACAATGTTGGTATTTGGCACTAACCCAATGAGGGGATTTAGATGCAGATTTAAATCCCTTGGGCACGGAGGAACCGACAAGAGCTGAAATGAGGGCGGTGGATGCTATGTCAACCGGATAACACATCTTAAAAATGCCAGATTTCGCCCTAGTCGTCATGGGATGAGTGGACGGAAGAGGTGCTGGAGCAGGAATAGGATCGGGCTCGTGAATAGGATCGGGCTCGGGAATAGGCGGGTTGGCGGCACGCGGCTCAGTATCAGGTGGCGTGACCGGCTGTTGAGCGAGCAAAGGCGTGGAATCCGATTCGGGGCAGAATTGGCAAGGTGGAGCCAACCGTGGTGGTGTCGGAGGCGGCGAGACAGAGGCTGCCGGAGGGGAAGGCGAGCTGCTGTCAATAAAGCTCGAAATGGCGAGATCAGTAGCCTGTGAAGAAGAATTGCCTGAAAATGGAAATAAAAGTTCGTCAAACTGAGCATGACGAGATATAAAGACCTTGGCGGAAGCAGGATCGAAACACCTAAACCCTTTATGTGAACTGCTGTATCCCAAAAAAATGCAAGGACGACTGCGAGGTGAAAGCTTGTTGTCTGCATAATTCCGAAGATAAGGATAAACCCTACAACCAAAGGGTTTAAAAACGGCATAATTGGGAGAAGTATGAAAAAGTAACTCATACGGTGACTTATTATCCAGCACAGAGGAAGGCAGGTGATTAATAACAAAAACGGCTGTAGCAAAAGCATCAAACCATAGTGAAGCTTGAGCAAAGGCGTGAAAGAGCATAGAGAGGCCCGTCTCAGTGATGTGTCTATGCTTCCGTTCAACCCGATCATTTTGTTGGGGAGTATGGGGGCAAGAAATACGATGCAAAATGCCATGTTGAGTCATAAAAGAAGACATGCGATTATTGACAAATTCAGTTCCACCATCAGACTGAAAAACTTTCATGGTTGTCGAAAATTGATTACAGACAAAAGCATGAAAGCGCAAGAATACATCACAAAACTCAGACTTGGCACGCATAGGATACACCCAAGAAAAACGGTAAAAATCATCAATAAACACCGCATAATAACGATACCCCTCAGAAGTTTTAATTGGAGCAGGTCCCCATAAGACACAATGCACCAAATTTAGAACACCAATAGCACGCTTATCATTTAAAGAAAACGGTAATTTCTTGCTCTTAGTCAATTGGCAAGGCGAACAAATATTCGGCTTGGGTAAAGCTGAAGTAACAGACAACTGCCCCAATTTATTGAGTAAAGAAATAACAGAAAAAGCAGCAACCAAAGCCGAGCTACCACTCTCCAGAATATAAAGGCCATTGTCACACCTGCCCTGAGCCAGTACTGCCTTGGTCAACCGATTCTGAATTTCAAAAGATTTATCAGAAAACACGACATCCACATTAAAATCCGATGTGAGTTTGCTAATAGATAAGAGGTTCTTTGTAATATGCGGTACCACCAAGACATCCAATAATTTAATAGCAGGGTTAATATGAGCAGAACCAATGTGGGAAATTGAAAGAGAATTTTCATTACCGACTATGACAGAACCATTACCAGAGTATGGAGCATAGGAGTCGAGAGTAGACGACTGAGACGTCATGTGGGCAGATGCACCGGAATCGACATACCAATCAGGGTTTTGATTCGAATCAGAGATGTTGCAAGTGGCACGGAAAGCTTGGGCTAGATTAGCCGAAGGATCCGATTGGCGAGGCTGGCTGGATGTGGCACGATTTTGCAGACTGATAAATTGAGGGCATTTATTTGCATAATGCTCCCCACGACACAATTGACAACGTGGAGGCCAGCGATTGCCACGACCGCCACCGTTCTGATTCAGACGATTGCTGCCAGGATTTGAGCGAGGCTGAGGGTTGGTGTTCTGCTGCCGAAAGTGTCCAGAACCACCAGACCCATTTCCGCTGGAATTTGAAGCAACAAAGGTCGCGGGAGAGGGTTGAGAATCCTCCATAGCCTTATTCATGAGATCAAACTGAATGGCCAGATGTATGATGTCACGAAACGGAGGAACAGGTGATATGGCCATCCGAGTATCTGCAAAGTTAGCAAAGAGCGAGCCAAGGCCACGAAGAAACCAGTGACTCTTGTCGCCCTCGTCGACGGGTTTCCCAATTGCAGATAATTGATCACACAATAATTTAAATTGTTTACCATAATCAGAGACAGAAAGAGACTCACGACGCAAGGAGAGTAGTTGCTCGCGAAGGTGGTTGGCACGGGCTGTGGAGGCGTTGGCAAAGACGGACTCCAGCGCAAGCCAGGCGGTACGAGAGGAGGTGCAATCGAGAACCTCAGCCATAGCCTCTGGTTCGAGTGTGGCGAAGAGAACCACAAGGAGTTTCTGATCGCGAAGGACCCACGCATCATATGCGGGATTGGGAGCATCAACGCCGGATTCATTGGCGATGGTCTTGGACGGCGCGGTGGATGTGCCGTTGATGATGGCAAGAAGATCGTGAGTGGCAGCCATAGAAAGAAACTGACACTTCCACATGAGATATGTGGTGGAGGAGAGTTTGATCGGTACTAGGTGGATCATGGCCGTGGTGGATGCAACGGCTGGTGTGGTAGTAGACATGGTGGGAATTGCGACGTGAAGCGCAAGAAAAGAATGGAGAGAGATCGAGGAAGAAGAAAGACGGCAGAAGGATAATTAGGGTTTAATTGGTGAGACTTGATACCATGTGAGAATGATTATGAGATCACCCTTAATTGGTGATTAGAAAATTCCACTAATATATACTTGGAGATTACTTGGAGAACAAGATCTTGAGGATTACTTGGGGATTACACCAAGATTTCCACAATTATGGGAAATCAAATCAAAGAGAATAAATCAATAAGTCTAATCTAAAAATATAACAATATTAACTTTATACAATTTTCCCCTTAATATCGTTACACTTACACAACTTACACTTTAAGTTTGTGCCAACTACTAATCTACGACGGATATATAATTAATACTCTATAAACATATCATATTTGGATTATATATATATATATATATAATTTAGATGTGTTATATCTTGTGTATCTATTATAATCTATAATTAGAGTCTTTAGAGCGTGTGTTTATTTTTTTAGGTCATATGGTCAAGATGGGGAATGATGATGGAATCTAACAAGAAGAGGTTTCACATTTGAGGCATATTTAAGCTGCAATTAATGAGATTTTTATTAAAATAGTGTTTAAAAAAAAAAGAGAGTTTTTGATTAAAATAGAATATTGACTGATTCAAACTATTTTACAAGTGGAGGAGTAGATAGGCATATAATCATTGGAACAATTGACTCCATGTCATTTCAAACTTTTTATTTTTTATTTTCGCATACACTTTCTATTAATTTATGATATCATGATCTTTTTTATCTTATCGAAATAAAATACGATATAAAAAAAATACAAATTGTTTATTTTTAAAGGGTTTCACAAATTGATTTGATAACTGTTTAACTATTTACTTTTTCAATTGCAACTTATACTATTTGAAATTAATCAATTACAATATGTATTTTTTTTAATCAGCAATCCATCATGAATGTTTGTACTTTTAAATTTCATGGTTGTAGAAATCGATCTAGGCGGCGCCTAAGCGCTAGGCGACCTCGACCGCCTACAATTATAGTAAATCGGTACAAAAAAATTGGCCAAATTGTAATCTAGGCGGACCTGGACAATGTCTGAGAGTCGATTAAAAAAATGCATAATTTTTTTCGTTGACATTTTTCAATGGATGGAGAACAAAACAAGAGTTATTTTTACTTTCTCCCGATCACATGACATTGAATGTTTGTACTGCGTAAATTGACCGATTCATTTACCTGCAATAACATGTAATTGAACTGAATTCAAAATTTGAGCTAATTTATGAGATCAAAATCAAAATGTGTATTTCATGATCAAATTTAAAATTAGTTGCAAATCTTTTTATCCAAGTATTAATTTGCAGTCCATCATACATATAATACTAGTATACGATACAACTGGAAAAAAAAATTGAACTATGTTCTAGTTTTAAGAAAAGGTTACAAGACAAGTGATTAACCATAAAGTTAAGTAATAGGCAAAGAAAAAAATTCGTGTGAGATAGTTTTATAGTCTCACGTGAAAATTTTATCATTTAAATCATTAAATGTGGTGGGATAATGTCACAATTAAGAGACCTATCCAATAATAAAATAAAAAAATCAATTACCACAAATAAATATAGAAATTAAGATTTATTTATTTATTTGAAAAATGAAATTATTAACTTGATTTGCTACCATTATGTGTGACAAATGGTTATTGCAAGTCCCAATCAGTGGTATGAGGGCAGGTTATTTATTAGGTGTGTTTACCAAATACTAAAAGAATCTTTTGACATTGACGTATCTGCCTAAAATCCCAATTCTTGATTAGAAAATAACGGGTCACTTTTCAAAAAATTTAGAAGATTAGTAGAGGTTTATAATCATAATTTGTTGAACAAAGTAACACCCACTAACTCAGTTCAAGACCAATTCAAATGTCCAAATTTGCTACCAAATACCAATAACAACAAGATATTCTAGTAATCAATCATCTCGATCTACTTATATATAAATTAAAAAAATGGTATGAAATGATTTCATATACTAGAAGGATCTCATTTACATATAACTCATGAGTTTACCAGCTTTTTTAAAGAAAAATATGAGTCAAATAGAGCATCGTGTCATCTCTTGTATAGGACCGTTTTCCACGCAAAAGTCCAACTTCTTTTATATATGAATTTATTAGTGAATGATATGGAAATTGAATTACTATATCGAATATAATATAATATATCTTTCATTTTATATTTTATTGAAAAAAACTTATATAACTCACAATACCATTCTATTTAAGGAAATGACATACACATTTGTGAATTGAAACCGAGTTAAACCGAATCACCACAAAAATTGTGCAAATACACACACCAAGGTCATGTGGTGTACTCACTATTTTAATTTTTTTTAATTGCTTTTTTTTTTCTGCTCTTTTTTTTATTATTATTCTTTATTTGAGAGAATATGTAAACTCTAAAAAAATATTCACACCTTTCAGTATATTTGTCTTCACACCGTAGTTGTCGCCTTCATCAGTTCCGACCACCTGCTTCCACTCCAGGTTCCTCTCCCGACCGTCTATGGACTCAAATACTGAAAAGTGGTAACTATTATTAGTGAAAAGTGGTAAACATTATTAGTGAAAAGTGGTAATCTCTAATCATGAAAAGTGGTAACTATTATTAGTGAAAAGTGGTAAACATTATTAGTGAAAAGTGGTAATATCTAATACTGAAAAGTGACAATCTCTAATACTGAAAAGTGGTAACTCTTATTAGTGAAAAATGGTAAACATTATTAGTGAAAAGTAGTAACTATTATTAGTGAAAAGTAGTAATCTATTATACTGAAAAGTGATAACTATTATTAGTGAAAAGTAGTAATCTATTATACTGAAAAGTGGTAACTATTATTAGTGAAAAGTGGGAATCTCTAATACTGAAAAATGGGAATCTCTAATACTGAAAAATGGTACATATTATTAGTGAAAAGTGGTACATTCAAACCAGTTTGAGATATAGTAACCGTTTTACCAATGACTACTTTGTATAAACTTTCTGTCTTTCTAAATAATAAGGGCTGACTAGTGGCATAGTGTGCACGGTGCACACTACGCACAAGAGACCAACTCAAATAGAAAAATTCACTCCCAAATTTATAAGGGGATGTTTGTTTTGGGGGTGAAAATCCGGATTTGAGATTTTGAAATTCCACCCTGTTCTAATTTGAGATTTAGATTTAAGATTTTAAACCCTACTCTATAAATACCTATAAACTCTCCAAAAGTCAACTCTATAAATGCCTACAAATCCTATATACATATAAACACCTATAATCTCACACTATATAGTTAAATCTTACATTACTTAATCTCAAAACAAGTGAAAATATCACTTTTGGTCACTGAACTTTAACACTTTTCAGATTTGATCACCCACAAAATTGGTCACTCAATTATTATTTTCTATCAATTTTGATGCTGCTGTTTAATTTCTAACGGATTGACTAACGGAGAAAAAGATTTTGAGTAATTTTCCCTCTTTTTCAAGTGATATCTTGACCAATAACATGTGTGAGAGCTTTAACTCACTCATTCTTCTTTCAAGAAACAAACCAATCATCACCATGCTTGAAACAATCAGAAACATTATTATGGTGCCCTAAAATAAATCAAGTTGACACTCTAAAAAAATATGAAGGAAGCAGCTGAATGCATTCCTATGAAATCAGATGTTTGACATTTTCAAATTATGGGACCATTTGACCAACACACTGTAGACATATCACAAAAATCATACTGTTGTAAAAGATGAGATTTAATCGGATACCATTTTAGAGTGCAGAGGCATTTAAGGAAGCATATGCACATTCTATTTTATGGATTATGAGTTCAGAATTTTGGCCAAAGTGTGATTTGATAGCACCTTTGCCTTCTAAGTATGAAAAGGGTAGACAGACCTAAAAAATTGAGAAGAATGGGTCATAATGAACCCCCACCTCCTACACAACCAACTTATCCACACAGGGTAAAAAGAAATTAAAGACCTTCAAAATATGGTAAATGTGGTGTGTTAATGTAAGAACTTGTCTTGAAAAAAAGAAAAAAAAAACAAGCGTAGAAGCAATAATGAAGCATGTGGAACTTGTAGTCTACCCACCGAAGAAATATCCATTGGAGAATCTCAGCCAATCAGTGTGGAAAATACTCCAGCAAGCAATGAAGTACCAGTATGTACAATATGTATTTGTTATTTCAATTTAATATTTAAGTTTTTTGTATCACTAAATTATGTTATTATATTTATATGTTGTAATAAGTCAGAAGAAATTCTCATGCATCTTAGAACATTTGGTCAACCAACCATTTCGACCAGAGTAACCAAGAATTATCAGTAAGTTGTTAATAATTATATAACTAAATTATGATTTGATTTATTATTGTTGGTTTACTTTTCATTTCACAGGGTAACAAGAAAATGGAAAATTAAGGAGGTAGTAGGAGAAGAAAAAATCACAATGGAGCAAATGTGAGTATGTCTTTGCTTACAATGTCATTTTATAATTATGTTACATGACTAATTTCTTATTTTATAGGTTGTGCAATCATCAAGAGTACACAATCCAATTATTGTGAAAGGAGGAGTGAATTACATCACTATTTCAAATCTGGGAAATGGCGACGGGGAAGGCAACGGATTCCCCCTCACTAATCAAGAAGGCAACGACACTCCGCCGTTGCCAATATGGTTGTTGCTATTTTATAGGCAACAGATTTGGGGAAAACCGTTGCCTTTTGGTAACGGTAGGTGGCCGTCGCCTTTTGGCAAGGGCGTGGAGGCCGTTGCCTTTTCGCAACGGGGCCCACTGCCGTCGCCTTTTTATTAACTTTCAGGTGGCCGTCGCCTTTTGGCAAGGGCGTGGAGGCCGTTGCCTTTTCGCAACGGGGCCCACTGTCGTCGCCTTTTTATTAACTTTAAAAAAATGAGAACCTAGGTCTCTAAGGCAACCAACACACCCCCCACCACTGGGCCACCCAATATTCGCGAGGTCTCTAAGGCAACCAACACACCCCCCACCACTGGGCCACCCAATATTCGCGAATTTTCGCGAATTTCGCTGCAGCTGGGTTTCGAGCACAGGACCTCTCGGTCCTGTAGAGTTTTGGGCGCCCCCTGTGTGCCGTTTAGGCTAGGAGCTTTAGTCGTCATGTTGTGAACACAATTAATATATATTCAATTTAATTTTAGTTTCAATTCTTTATTTCAATCCATTTTAATTTTAATTGTTGCTTATTAAATTGTCAAAGCATATCATATTTATTTCCAAATGAGAATTAACTAAATTATAATGTGTTTCAAATTAAATAATTTAATTACAGTATCAATTTACACTATTTAAATTTATTCTAATTTTCAATTTACAACATTTAAATTCATTCTAATTTTCAATTCACAACATTATAATTACATACAACATTGAGTATAATTATTTTCACTTATCCATTTAAATTTATTCTAATCACATCATTTAAATTCATTCTAATTTTCAATTCACAACATTATAATTACATACAACATTGAGTATAATTATTTTCGCTTATACATGTAAATTTATTCTAATCACATCATTTAAATTCATTCTAATTTTCAATTCACAACATTATAATTACATACAACATTGAGTATAATTATTTTCGCTTATAGATGTAAATTTATTCTAATCACATCATTTAAATTCATTCTAATTTTCAATTCACAACATTAAATATAATTATTCTCAATTCACTTATCCATTTAAAAATATCAATTCACTTATCCATTTAATTAAAATAACATCACACACAACATTAAAATAAAAATTAATCCTCAACGTCAATGTAATATACTCCCTCCGTCCGCTTATAAGCTTCCCATTTTACCATTTTTGTCCGTCCGCCTATAAGCTTCCCATACCTTTTTAGGTAATTACTTTTTCTTACACTTCACTTTATATCTTACTTTTTCTCTCTATCTCTCTCCTCTCTCAATCACATCACTTGTACTATATCTATTATTTAATCACTTTTCTTAATCTTTGTGCCAAAAAGTAACGTAACACTTATAGGCGGACGGAGGGAGTAATAACATCACACATAACAAAGTAATATAAAAATGTATCACTCCTCATCACCACCATCATCCTCAGTATCATCCTGATCCTGATCAACCTGGCTACGATCATGAACGTTGTGCGACACCCCCGACGGCCTCGGCGCCCCACCCATCTGACCTGCCATCTGACCCATCATCGCTGCCAACTGATCCTGAAAAGTCTTGACTAAGCGCTCCTCCGTCTTCTGCATTTGTAGGAGTAAGCGCTGCTCTCTCTCCTCATTGATTCTCCGTTCTTCGGCAAGAGCAAGGTCAATGTCGTCCTGGGTGAATCGTCCATAAGCCGTACCACGTGACGTCTCACTAGGACCGGAGGAGACCCGTCTGTTCTTGCCTACTTGTCCAAGGCCCCTAACACGTCCATGAGACCTAACAAATCAGACATATCGGGTATAGGTGGGCCCTGGAAACCATCCTCTGAAGTAGGTTCATCTGACGGTTCTCCTGATTGATTGATCAACTCCTCCTGTACCTGGTCCTATACGTGCACATTTAAAAGTGGGTTAATACATTTTCAAGTACAATTAAATATATATTTGTTATATAATGTAATGTATATATATATGTACACACTTACAAGTATATCACCCATATAACCATAGCTGTATGTGCCGTTTTCGTAACGGTGGTAATATTCAGCTATCTCCCAGTCGTGGGCAGGGCGTCCCATCTTCTCCTCCTGTATTTTGAATTGAAGACATATACGTATAAATAAACTAAATAATTAACTAAAATTAATTATAATTGACCACAAATACTTACAATGCGTCGTGCGACCTCTGCTACTCCACGAGCTCCGCCTTTATGAGTACCATAGCCAGTAACCGGACCTCCAGGCTCGGATAAGCGGTTCTTACGAGCCCGCTCGCTCTTCTTAATTGTTTCAGGATCGCTCCAGTGACGAACTAAGTCGTTCCAAACATTGACATCCTACCTCGGCCTCTTCTTTTCCTTCACCCACGCTTTCTTGGCGTTTGATAACATGCCAGTGTACCGACTTGCTGCTCTTTGAAGAAAGAGCCTGTACACCTCTTCAGTAGATGTGATTAGAGGGTCCCACCTGACCTCGGTCTACAAAAAAAATTAATTAATGAATTAATTAATATAAAAAAATAACAAAATGTTAATGTAAAGTGATTTTATACCTGGAATGTCTCCCACCACCGCTGTATCGTGCCGAGTGATACATTGGCAAAGGCGTGTGCACCAAGCTCCATATTCCTGTACATAATCGATCTGATCGTCGTCGAAATCAAATTTGAAGGCATCAACCTGTTACACGTATTTTATAATAATAAAAAAAATTATTAATAAACATGTTATACATACGTCTAATGAAAATTAAATATAATATACTTACGTATCAAGGTAGATCCACAGTAAAATGCGACTCTCGGGTGCATCATAAGACATGTTGGCCTGTGTCCCGACAGACGGAGGTCTAACTGGCGAATGTATCGGTGGAGGGGATGGTTCCTGTGCATGTGGAACCATATGAGGCACCTGAGTGTAATAGGAATTTGGGTTCATTCCGGGCTACTGTAGCTAGGTCATATCGGGCATATATAAACCCTGTGGTATGTGCACAGTCGATGTCTCATCCACCGACTCTCCTCTACCTCTACTTCTACCTCTACCTCGCCCCTATCCAGTAGAACCCTGACCAGAGCCATGTCCAGAACCATGTCTACGACCACTCATCTGTCAAAATGAACATTAAAACATTATTAACGTTGAACATTGTAACAATTAAAAAATATTATATATGAACATCACTGTAAGGATTAACACTAGAATATAAATAAGGAATATAATTAAGGAATTAATATTTAGTTAACATTGTTTAACAATTAATTAACAATATCATTCATCATTCATCTTCATCTTCATCTTCAGCTTCATCTTCGTCGTCTTCTCCGTCTTCTTCTCCATCTTCTTCTCCGTCTTCTTCTCCATCTTCTTCTTCATCTTCTTCATACTCTGCCACTTCCATCATTGTACCGGTGTCATCAGTTAACATGACAGGATCATCATCTACTTGCACAATCATTTGAGTCTCTAAGTTATCCTCTTGCCACGCGGGAACTTCATCTTCAGTAGTATCTTTTGCATCCACCAAGTATCTCGGTTTGACTTTGCAGACAAATATCCAATCAGTACGGGGTCCAGGGTTTGGACAATAGTAGACTTGTGTTGCTTGACTTGCTAGTACGAATGGATCGTACCGGCCGTAAGATCGCCTCTGATTAAACTCCACGAGCTTGTAGTCAAAGTTCATTCCCATTGTTTGAGGGATCAAACCACTGACACTTGAACAAAACCACTTTCTTCTCGTGGTACCCCTGATAGTCCAATTCAACTACTTCCTCGAGTTTCCCATAGAAATCTTCCTCATTCGCATAATAATTTTTTCCCTTGATACAAACCCCACTGTTTGATGTTGCTCTAGATGCACCATAAGCCATAGTGTGGAATTTGTACCCGTTCACGTAATACCCTGCGTACGTAAGAACTTGACCAGACAGACCGGCCGAAAGATCGTATAAAATCCTGTTCTCGATGCGATTTATCTTCACCTATATATTTATAAGCCACGACGATGTGATAATTTCTATAACTTAACACTTTACACAGATCATTATTTTAAGATAACTTACAATTTCTTCAAACCACGACGCAAATCCATCTTGTAGCCATAAATATGATTCAGCGACCGAGAGATTTGGTTGACGAACTTGAAGTTGTTGCATGAATAGCCTACGTACGATTGATATAAGATTAATAAGACATGTCAACATTAAGTATTTGATTGACAAACATTTTGGTCAGATTGACTTACTGAACATATGGCTGCACCTCATCACAATTCAACAACACGTACGTATGAGCCACATTTTTCTCCTCGTCTAAAATCCATCTTTTCTTAGGCTTTCCTAATCGTTTGCCAGACGCCTTAAATATTGAAAAAGTGCCATCGACATACTCGTGTACTTTGTCCCGACCATCGTAATTACGAGGTACATTGTGTATCCTTGTCGTAACATGGTCCTCGAAATAGTGAGAACAAAACATTGACGCCTCTTTAGTTAAATATGCATTTGCAATCGAAGCTTCAACACATGCTTTGTTACCCACGCTTAATTTCAAGGTGTGAAGATACCTGATTAAATTATAAGAATCGTAAGTTCATATAATTTGAAGAACCGTATGAGAAATTGAATGACAATTACCTCTCATATGGATACATCCATCTGTATTGAACTGGACCACACACTTTTGCTTCATATGCAAGGTGCACAGGTAGATGTTCCATAGAGTTGAAGAAGCTGGGTGGAAAGATACGTTCCAACTTGCACAAGATTACTGGGATATCTGTTTCCAGTCGAGTCATGTTGTCAACTGTGATGGTTGTAGAAGTCAACTCCTTAAAAAATAGACTAAGCTCAGTGATTGCTTTCCACACATTGAGCGGCAGAATTTTGTAAAAAGCAATCGGTAGTAGTCTCTGCATAAACACGTGACAATCATGACTCTTCATCCCATACAATTTCAATTTCGACCAGTCAATGCAACGGGACATGTTAGACACATATCCATCTAGAAACTTCAACTCACTTATCCACTTACAAATAACATCCTTTTGCTTCTTATCAAGCGAAAAAGAAGTCTTAGGATACTTTGATGTACGTGGACATTTCTTGAGAGAGGGACGACGACAATAATCATTCAGCTCATCTTTTGATTTAGACGTGTCCTTTGTTTTCCCCTCCACATTCATCACCGTGTTGAATACGTTATCAAACACATTTTTCTCAATATGCATCACGTCTAAATTGTATCGTATCAACAAGGTACTCCAATAGGGCAACTCCCAGAAAATGCTTTTCCACTTCCACCCTCTAGAAAGTTTTTTGTTGTGGGCCTCAGCACCCTCCTCTGTAACCTTTCTATATCCCAAATGATCAATTTCGTATAGGAGACTTGCACCCGTTCGAATAGACGGTGGATCATTTGTGACTACTACTCCGGCCATGAATGCAGTTTTATCCGTTCGCCACGTGTGATTCAGTGGTAAAAACTTTCGGTGGTTATCGAACCACGACTGCTTTCTACTTTTATTCAAATAGAATGCCTCGGTGTACTCTCCACAATATGGACAAGCAAGCCTTCCGGCTGTACTCCAACCAGACAACATCGAGTATGCTGGGAAGTCACTAATGGTCCAGATAAGTGCATCTCGCATAAAAAAGTTTTGCTTTCTAGCAACATCGTAAGTTTGCACACCATTTTCCCATAAAAATCTCAAATCCGCTCTCAGTGGTGGCAAAAACACATCAAGTTTGTCCTTCGGACTTTTAGGCCCGGGCACGAGAATCGAAAGAAACATGAATTGATCCTTCATGCATAACCACGGGGGTAGATTGTACGGAGTAAGTATAACTGGCCATGACGAATATTGTTTTCCCGTCATTCCAAACGGTGCAAAACCGTCTGTGCTCAAGCCCAACCTAACATTCCTAATTTCAGATGCAAAATCAGGATACGAACGGTCCAAATGCTTCCAAGCCAACGAGTCTGCCGGGTGACGCATAACACCAGAGTCATCAAAAGCGCACGAGGCATGCCATGTCATATCCTTCGCAGTGGCCTTGGACATGTACAATCTTTGTAAACGAGGAATTATCGAAAAGTAGAACATCTCCTTAACCGGGCGTTTCTTTTTCAACCGACCATCTGCATCAACCCTACTCGGCTTATACCGTGATCGACCATAAATCTTACAAAAATCTAGTTCGCTGTCTGCACCCCAGAATAACATGCAATTATGTGCACAAAAATCAATCCTTTCTACCGGAAGACCCATCCCACTCATAAAATGTTTGGTGTCGTTAAATTTCTTGGGAACCTTATTTTCGGGAGGACAAATCTCACGAATCAACTCAACGACCTGATTGTATCCCCTTTCAGACAATCTGTTTTCTGTTTTAATGTTCAACAATCTGGAATTGAATGACAACTGCGAATGAGATTCACAACCAGGATACAAGTCTTGGTCCGTTGCACGAAGCATGTCGTAAAACTGTGTCGCATTCTCGTTAGGGGGTTCTTCATTAAGTGCCTCCTCTTCCACGTCTATTCCAAAATCAATGTTTGGGCCACCCATTAACTCTTCTACCATAGTGTGGTACGAACTAGGTTCCGCTGGGTCAACGTCGTTTGAAGTTGACGCAAATTCATTAGTGTTTTGAAATGGACGTGGACCCCAACTCTCTTCCCCGTGATAAATCCAATTATAATAATTCAGATTAAAACCATTTCGATATAAATGAGATTTCACTTCATTAGGATCTCTATAAGTTTGATTTCGACATCTAGCTTTCGAACAAGGACACCTAATTTTTTCTTCCCAAATCGAATTCGGATTACTAGTGGCAGCTTCAATAAATCCATTTACTCCACTAATAAATCCGGGGTTCATAATCTCATTCACTAGTCTTGGACTATACATCCAACTACGACTTGAATAATTCATGTCAATCGACGTCTACAACACACAAATTAACAATCAACGTCTCATTCCTCCAACTCTATTAAAATTAATTAATATAATTTCAAATATATTCTAATAATTATTCTAACACCCTAATTAACAAATAAATTCATATATAAACATAATTAATACAATTATATAATTCTAACACCCTAATTAACAAATAAATTCATATAACTTAATTAATTAAAACATACATATAAATACATGCATAACACAATATAATTAACAATTAATTAAATTCTAACAATTAACACATGCATGCATAAAAATTAACAATTCTAACAATTTTATATATACATACAACATATATGCATATATATACATATATATACTAAAACTATATATATACATATATATAACTTCAAATTTAATCGATTAAAACGAAAAAAATTACCGTAGAAATGCTCCCATCGAAGTGTAGAACACAAATGGCCAAGAACCGAGTCCGATCTGCAAACGAACGTGGATGTTGAGTTTGGAGGTGGAAATAAATTTTAATGGAGGAGGTATGTGTGTGCGCCGCTTCTGTCTGTAATTCTGGAAAAGGGCTTAATTTTAACTCAATTAGGGCGACGACAAAGGCAACGGGCCCACTGCCGTTGCCTTTTAGCGAGTGGGGGCCTGTTACCAAATGGCAACGGGGCCCACTACCGTCGCCTTTTGGCAACGGGGGTTATAAACCGTCGCCTTTTTGCATCGGGGCCCACTCCCGTTGCCTTAAGGCAACGACACCCGTCCCCGTCGCCTTTTTTCTGCCCGTTACCAATGTCGTTGCCAATTGCCGTTGCCTTTTGGCCAATATTTTGTAGTGAAGTGAGAGTAATAAGGGTGGCAAGCCAAATTAGTCATGGTGGCCATGTACTAGTTATGTACTCTGTTTTTATAATTATGATATGTAGTTCGATGGTTTATAATTATTGTCTAGTGATAACCTTGATATGTGGAACTTTGGTGAATGAGTGTCGATGAACAATTTATTTTTGATTTCTGTTGAACAATTTTATTTTTATGTCTCGTAGAACTATTTACCTTTATGCTTTTTTTTTTATATATTTGCATTATTGTTGAACTATTTACTTTTTGATGTTTAAGTAGTAGTTGTTTAATGTTTTTATTTATTGTTTGTTTTTATGTTAAGTAGTTTAATTTTATTTATGTTAATTAATACTCCCTCCGTCCAATTTTATTATGCCCACTTCTTCAAGCACGAATTTTAATGAATATTGATTAGTTTATTCATAAAATAGATAAGTTGAGGGTATGATAGGGTATTGTGGGGTCCATTTGTAAATAAATGATTGTTTATGAATAAAATGAATGACAAAGTGGGTAAATAAGTGATGGTAGGAGGGTGGAGATAAAATAGTATGAATAGTATTGTTTCCAAAAAGGGTATGAGCATAATAAAATTGGACAACCAAAAAAGAAAAGTAGGAATAATGAAATTGGACGGAGGGAGTATAATTTTTTTTTGGTGTTAAGAATCTTTAAATTATTTGTGTTAAGTAGGGTTTGATTTTTTTTTTTAGTACGCGTCCTTTACCGACGGAATGACTATCCGTCGGTAGAGTAATTTTTCAATTATCCGTCGGCAACGAACACTGCCGACTGAATTTTATGCGTGTGATTCTGTGACTGAACTGACTGATTTGACATGAATTTGAAGTGAGAGTTACCGACGGAAAATTTCCGTAGTTTAGTGTTTAAGTTCTATGAAGTATATATATATATATTTTTTTTAGGGTTTAATTTCTATGAAGTATATATATATATATATTAGGGTTTAATTTCTATGAAATGTATATAGTTTAGTGTTTAATATTTTGTCAAATTGTTTAACAGATGGAATTGCCAGATCGTCGGTGGATGTATTCTACTCCTGGACTCGTTCTAGGAAATGTGGATGGATAATTTTATGATGAACTCGTGTCATTTGTTGAATTTGCAAAGCTCCACCCACATTGCATGTCTGGGGATTGTATTAGGTGTCCGTGTAATGCTAAGAAATGTCAGAATAGAGTATTTAAAAGCATTCATGAAGTCTTATGCCATGTTGTGATGAATGGTTTCGTTGATAATTACTATAATTAGATAAGTCATGGTGAAGAACGGTGACCTTATAATTTTGATCAAGTCTTATATTATTACACTACTGCAATTTATGAACGACCAGTACACGTTGAGCATGCCGGCACCAGTAACGATCAAGAGTTTGGAATGGAAGAACCCGATATTTATCAAACAATGGTGATGGAAGCCGGTATGTCAAATATAGAGGAGGAACCAACGGATGAAGCAAATTCAGTTTTATGAGATGCTCAAATTAGTCGATCAAGATTTGTATCCGGGGTGTGATTCTCATTCTCAGTTGTCATTTAATGCTCGACATATGGCTATCAAGACAGAGAACAAGCTATCTAGCAGGGCATATGAGCAAATGACACAATTATGCATTGAGATTTGTCCTGTCGATAATAAAGTGCCTACGAAGTTTCATCAGAGCAAACAACTGATGAAGAATATGAGTTTTTCGGTTGAGAAGATTGATTGTTGAACGGTTGCATGGTATACTGGGGTGATGACGATTGCGCTCTTCTTATGTGTAGAATGTGTGGCCATCCCCTGTACATGTACAAAGAGCCACGTCGTAAGGGACCCGGTGGTCAATCGAGCAAGACGAAGAAGAAAGTGCCACATAAGAGGATGTATTATCTTCCTATCATTCCTCGTTTAATGAGATTGTATCAATCTCGTGCCACAATACATAGTGTTGTTATTCGAATTGAGCCTTAAAGAGACTCGTCTCGGCTCGACTCGTTAAGGCTCGATAAGGCTTGACTCGTTTAGCTTAATGAGCCGAGATCGAGCTCGTTAAATACTCAATTTACTAACGAGCCGGCTCGAGCTCGAGTTGTTAGGCTCGATAACTAATTTTTTATAAAAATTTCCATTAGGCTCGTTAGGCTCGGCTCGACTCGATAGGCTCGTTAAACTCGTTAGACTCATTAACGAGTCGAGCCGAGCTCAATTTTTAACTCGGTAATGTTATCGAGTCAAACTCGGCTCGACTCGATAAGAGCTCGAGTCGAGCTCGAACCTCAAATACTCGGCTCGTCTCGACTCGAATAACAGCTCTAAGTCAATACATGGCATGCAACAAATTCTGAAGCTACTGAGTTTGGGGATATGAGACATCTAGCAGACTCTGAAGCCTGGAAACACATTGATAACGTGTTTCCACAATTTGCTTGTGAACCGAGGAATGTGAAATTAGGTTTGAGTGCTGGTGGTTTTGCACCGTTTGGGAGTTATGGAAAGAAGTATTTTTTGTTGCCGGTGATACTGACTCCGTATAACACTACTAGATAAATTCAAGAGATGCACTTGAATTTTTAGGATACCTCGTAAGAGGTTTACTCGTTGTGAAATTTCATAATAAGGAGAGATTGGATAGAGTGCATATTGAGAGAATTTAGGAATATAGAAGAATTACATTGGAATTACATGATCAAAATGATTATCATCCCTCCTCTTATATAGAGGGAAATTTACAATATGAAAGTTACAACTACTAAAATAGAAGTTATAACTAAAACAACTACTCTAACTAATACTATCATTTGTTGTATTTGGTGTTATTCTTCACACCCTCCCACAAGATGGAAATGGGTGGTAAGAAATTCCATCTTGAACTTGTTCTTCAAAAAAAAAAGGGTTAATTGCAAATAAAATCACAACCTTTCATTCATTTGCAATCTAATCTAAACCTTTCAATAATTGCAAATAAATCACCAACTTTACCAATTGTTGCAAATTAGACTTTTTGACAAACTTATTTGTGCCCGAATCTAATGTAATTTAAACTTATTGTTGACATGACACATTCATAATGAAACAACATTATTGTTTAAATCTAATCTAATTTCAAAACGTCTTATTCGAGCACAAATGAATTTGCCAAGAAGTCTAATTTGCAAAAATATGTAAAGTTGATGATTTATTTGCAATTATTGAAAGGTTTAGATTAGATTGCAAATGAATGAAAGGTTGTGATTTTATTTGTAATTAACCCAAAAAAAAAAACTTCAAACCATTACAAGTAGCACGATGTGGGTGCAATGCTATCAACTATGAAGAGGTAGCCTTCGAGAATAGAATTCAACACCAAATTGAACATTTGAACGTTGATGTAGAGAGTAGACAAATGATGCAACCCATTCATCTAATCAATGGTGAGATTTCCACCAATATTTCAAAAAAAAAATGTAAAGATAGAATCGTGATAAACACGAAGAGAAAAGAAATATTGAGTATAGGAACTCACGAGCATAGAACCCACAAAAAAAAAGAGTATAAAACTCAAAGATATGAGGATAGAACTCTAAAAATTCGAATCAAGATGAAATCGAATTTAAAATTCACGAGCATAGAACCCGCAAAGAAATGAGTATAAAACTCAAGAAACTCAAAAACATGAGTATAGAACTCTAAGAATTCGAATCAATATGAAATCGAATCCAAAATTCACGAGCATAGAACCCATAAATAAGAAATTTCGAAAAGAAAAAAAAAAATAGGATAGAAATCCAAATTTATCAAAGATTTGACAGAAATGAGTATAAAACTCAAGAAAAATTAAGAAATGAGTATATAACTCGAGAAAATTCAAGATTTGATAGAAATGAGTATAGAACTCAAAAGATTCATTTAAATCGAATTGAGGAAACGTACCTAGATCGACAAACTTGTTTAATCGATCATAAATTAATCGATATACAACTCTAATACCATGTGAAATTTCATAATAAGGAGAGATTGGATAGAGTGCATATTGAGAGAATTTAGGAATATAGAAGAATTGCATTGGAATTACATGATCAAAATGATTATCAACAAATGGAAGTTACAATTACTAAAATAGAAGTTATAACTAAAACAACTACTCTAACTAATACTATCATTTGTTGTATTTGGTGTTATTCTTCACACTCGTCTTTTATATTTTAAGAGAAAAAGTAAATAAATCTAATACCTGTGGCCGAGCTAAAAAAAATATATATATAAAAAGTTATTATTATTATTTTTTTGAATGGCGCCTAGACCCACTTACCCACCTAAGTCCATTTCTGCCGGAACGAAGAATTTGCAAGAAATTTGATTGATCAGTGTCTTCCTAGCGCTTAAGTGGCCGTTTACACCCATTTTTGCAACAGAGACAATATGTGATTGCTTTTATTTCGAATAATCTGATGCTTTATTTGTTACATAAAAAAAAAGTTTATTAAAACTATTTCATCCAATCATATGAATTCTAAAAAAAATCCACCAGAACCTTTTCATAAAAATTGGTCGGTAAAACTGTTTATTTAGTTTTTAGGCATGAATTTCTTCTGGGACAAATTGGCCCGGCCCGACATAATGTCAACATAAACAAGAGAGAACAAATATAATTTGCAATTGTGAAAATCGATCATGATAAATAATTTGTATATCACTTAAGTAGTTTGGATTTTCAATCGTAATTTTGTTATTCATTTCATTCCTTGCATGTTACACGTTCAATATAATTAGTGAGATCATCATACATATGTTTTAATCTAATATTTATTTATTTTAATTAATCATTAATTTCCCAGTGTTTATTTTAATTTTATTTGGATTATATTCTACGAATATATCATGTTTCAAAATGGTTATAATATAGTTTGAAAAGACATATATTAATAAAATAAATACAAAATTATTAATAATTTAATAAGAGGATTGGTAGACATGAGAACCGTTGAGTTAAATAAACTACAAATTATATAAGTAAAAAATTACATTTAACTATTATTGTATATTTAACAAATTAATCATTTTAGTCCCAATTAGCTAGTCCAAACATTTTTTATTGATAGGACTAAAGTCATTTGCCTAACTCTAGCTACACAATTTGTCTTCTTTCATATTATAGTCAAAGTTTCATACTCGATCCCTCATCCCTCTTCACTAATCACTATGGTCCATGATAAAGAGTCTTGAATTTAAAAAAACACGATGTTATTCTCTGTATAGTGAATTTATTTTAATTTCTACTTATGGTACATAAATTTCTAAATTGCAAAAACAACAAATAACTAATAATTTTGAGCAACGATTTTTGAAATATTTTACACATAAAATATGTCTAGTTAAAGACAATTTTTAAAAATTCGTGAATCATAAGTTCGGATCCGGATCCCCAAAAAAAAAAATTATGTGCCGCAAACAGATAATTTATTACCAGACCAAAGTATTGTTACCTAAAGACCAAAATATTGTCACTAATTAGTAATTAAAGACCAAAGTGTAGAACTACAAGTTAAAAATATTTTGACGAATTTACCCAAAAGACTAGTATATAGTAATACAAATATATTTCAGTTAAGTTTAATCCCGATTTAACCCATGTAGACCCAAATTAATTTGACTCGTTGATTTTTATTCTAAATTTACCTTTATTAACTATATTTCATGTATAAAATATTTTAATTTATAAGTTTTTTTTTAGGAATTTATATATACCGTACGATTACAAGGGAAGATACTAGGATGTGCGGAAAGTTGAAGAGTTCTTATTCTATTTTATTTTCTGTAAAATACCTAATAAAAGAAAAAAAGGAAACTAGTAATTTTACAAAAAATTCCAGAAAAAACACTAGATATTGTCTCATGTTTGCAAACACTTTTGTTTATAGTCAAAGAAGGACAAGAATATTACTCCAATTACTAATTTTATTGATCATGCACTTACGGCTTTAGAATCTATAGTGACAAGAATATTAATATTTTCATGTGAAGTTTTGTTTTAATTATATATAAATAATAGTTTTAATTTATTCAAGTACGTTATATATTATTGCATAAATGTGGGAAGTATATGAATATAAATATATATATAATTAACATATTTGATTTCACCACAGAGCAGCTCCCACGTGCCAGTAATGGTCAAATGGCGGTGCACCAGTTGGGACACGTGTTTAGACCACACACACATCCGATGATAGGCCCTAGGTAGCTAGTTTCAAACATTGACCAATCAATTGCTACCCCATACCGCCACAAAAATATATAGTCATACTTAGACTTTTTTTTTTTTGGTTATACCTAAGACAATTGTTCTAAATCCTAATAGGTGTCACATGTAATTGAAGCATTAAATGAGTTTATGTCACTATATATTTTTTAACTCCATATAAATTTTGCGCTAGATATGAACTGACTCCATATAAATTTTGCATCTTAGAAAGTTCGAACCTGAAATCTAAAGAGGAGCACATTCTTAAGTTTTAACTTTGCACCACTAGGACAACTCCTTTGGTTTAGTTTATGTCACTTTGTTCTTCTTGAGTAATCGTCACCTCAGCTGAGTGCCTTGAGCGTATTCTAGTGGCCGACCTGGTTGCTCAACCTTCGTGGTTCTTGTTCGCCACCTGGACGATTATGGACAGTCGGTCAGGTGTGGTCATATGGTCGAAAATGTGTTCGGTACAACCGACGACTATTGACTAATTTTCATTGACTCAGAGGTATCCTCATCGTATTCGTTGGTGTTTGGACGATTTAACAAAGTCATACACTTAACCTTATAAAATTCGATAGATTGACATCAAGTGAAATATGTAAAGTAACATAATAAAATCAAACTGCAATTGGTCCGTATTATATTTCACGTCTGATGGGGTTGGGTAAGAGGGATGGTGAGACAAATATAACATTAGCAAACAGAAAAAAATAAAAATTTATTATATATATGAATTAACAAAGAATGTTGACAACATGAAAATGTGTATATAAATAAAAGTGGCATGGCATGTTTGATGTTTCTGAGTTTCTCATCTCATTTTAAGCAACTAAAAGTTCATGACCGACTAAATTGTACTCGAGGTGTTTATCAAATTTATGCAGTATATATATAAATGACTCGAGTTCCATTGAACACAATAAACATAAAAATACTTTCCTGTAAATTAAGGAGAGTTTTAGGAGTGAATTAAAGAGAAATGTGAAAAATTATTAAAACAAAACGACAATTAATTTGAAAAAAAAAAAAAAATGCTCCCAAAAAAGTAGAATTATTTTCCTCCCCGTAACTTTTCACTTTTTTTAAAATAGTTTAAAATTAAAAAAGATTAACGCACGAATTGATCAGTCTCAATTATTTTTTATATGTATCAATTTCGTTCAAAGTTGTCGAAATTTTCGAACTTCGCCGGAATTCAATGTTGACAAATATCTTTTAATTTCTTATTTTTACATTTCACTTTATATTTTATTTTTTTCTTATTATCTTATTCTCTCTCAATCACATTATTTGTACTAATGGACTATATTTATAATTTAATCACTTTTCTTAATTTATATACAAAAAATAATGAAAATTTTATAAACGAATGGAGGGAGAATCATAAATATAAACAAGTGTACAAACTCATGAATTGATATAGTGATGCATGTCATGCTATTATATTATGCCTAAATTAGAACAATAATGTTGTTTTCAATTTTAATTCATCATCTATATCCGTCGTTTGTTTTTGTATAAAAAATAATGTAAAAAAAACATTATAAATGTGTGACTCGAAAAGGTGTGTATTGATATTTAGCAGCAGCAAAAGTGGAACGATTCCTTGTCAAGAAAAAACGTATAGTGGTGAATGACACCATTTTTGATCAACTAATTACTTTTGTCAAACTACCTTTTTAAAGTGGGGTCGCCACCTCTATTTTCAAATAATCTCGATTTCTTCAACGTCCCATCTTGTATATACCACATCTTCTATTTATCATTCTACTTTGATTTTTCTAATCTACATCATGCACATATACACTGCAGTTATTCCGCTCGTTCCACACTTATTTGAACATTTATAAAAAATATACGTTTCATACTTAATTGAATATTTTTTTAATTGGAAAAAATAATATACTTTTTTCCACATTAAGAAAAGATTTTCACTCCCGTCAATAAAAAAAAAAAAAAAGATTTTCACTCCAAAAATAAAAACAGCTAGTCTAGACCAAAATAAAAATTCGATAAATGAAGTTACTAACCTAGAAACAATATCTATACTTAATTTACTGTAGGTAAGACATAAACGGTGTATTTTGGTGCACCAATAATAATTATTATGCACAATTAATTTTGTTGATGAGCCTGCCTATATATACATGAAGACATGAAGTTTTTTGTCCGGATAGTAACAAATCAAATCGTATAAGAAAATAAATATAAAATACAATCTTGATGTAGATAAATATGTCGCTCTCGGAGGAGTCGACACGTGGAAACGGGATAAGTTATGATAGTTGTAATTAGGTTAATATATTGAAGAAACAGGATTAATACACCCCCTGGGTTCGAGTAGAGGAATCAGAGAAATCAGAGAAATTGGGCCTTTGGCCCATATGTGAAGAAATTAATAGGTCTTGGGCTGGGGAAGATTTGGCCCAAGAAGGGAATTATAGCCTGTCTTCCTTGGCTAAGTCCTGGGAATTGTTCAAACCCACGAAAAGAGGACTGGATAAGCTGAAGAGCCGAGTCTTCAGGGGGATCAGCCGAGTCCTTGGAGATTTGAGGCCGAATTCCTAGATATACGCCGAGAATTCAGGGAGAATAGGTCTCTCCCTCTCCGCAGAGAGGGGCCAGGTATATAAAGAAGGTTATTTCCATATTCTGAATTAAGTTATTATTACGATACATACATTTTACTGATTATACACACTGCTATACAAAATATACGCTAATAGTGAAGAAAGACTTCACGATATTCGCCGGAATTCCCCTAGATATACAGGGGAATTTCTCTTTGATTTCGCCTACGATAAGTTCTGACTTGAGCGTCGGAGCTTCTACGCCGGAGGCCCCCTCCGGTGTACTTTTGCAGGTTATCTTTGGATTTACGAGAAGATTGTCGAGGACAAATTGACGATTTACATTCTTGATCAACAGTGCTCGCAAAGGAACGGCTGATATCCGAGTGCGTTCTTTTTCGACGCATCAACTGGCGCCGTCTGTGGGAACATTTCAAGCTAAGGCGTGAGAAAAGTTCCGTACTGATATGGGCGGAGGACAAGATCCAACAAAGCAGACGAAGGAGAAAGGAGATTCCACTCCTCCGCCTCCTTTTCCTCCGCCCCCTCCAGGATTTCCCTTAAATCGGAATTAAGGGAAACGTCCCATGGATCACACATCAGAAGATATCCCTCCTCCAGGTTTTCCCTCAAACTGAAATCTAGGGAATCAACCAGTAGACCACGTACCGGAGGATATCCCTCCCACTCAGGATGGAGACACACCAGGTATCTCAGGAGCATCAGGGAGTGGGATCAATAAGGATAACCCTAACACTCAACCAGAACTCTTGACCGTCTCTCGAGATCAGTTGGATGAGATGATAGCGCAATCAGTGGAAAGGATAATTGCTGCTCGAGGACTTCGCCCTCCTGAACCTGTTCATAAGGGCACACGACCAAATCCACCCGAACATGTCATCGATTCGGTCCCAGTCCCTTCCAGGAACGAAGATCTCCCTCGAAACCCAGAAGAGAAAGTACCTTCCCAGGCTGAGAGAAGCGTCCTGGAAAGACCCCTTCGGAGGGATGCAGAGAGAGTCCTTGGGGATATCACCCTGGATACGGGGATAGGAGAAAGCACGGACGACACATATCAAGGGGCCGTCAGTGATCAGATACAAGCCCTGCGTAAAGAGATGAGGGATATGCAGAGACATATTACTGACAACGTAAGTAAACCCTCTTACACCACTGGATATCAATTTTCACCTACTATTTTACAAGACGAACTGCCCTCTAACTTCAAATCTTTAAATTTTGAATACGATGGCACTTCGGATCCCTATGAGCACTTGATGAGATTTGAGAACGCGGCCTTACTGCACCGGTATGGAGAAGGTGTCAAATGTCGAGTATTTCTGACTACCTTGTCCAAGGCTGCACAGCAGTGGTTTACGCAGTTAGGACCAGATACTATCCACTCATGGTCCGAATTCAGCGAATTGTTCCTGCACCAATTCGCCAGCGCTAGGAGACAGCCTAGAGCTACCCTTACTTTGTTCAACATGCGTCAGGGAGAGAATGAGAGCTTACGGGCTTTCTTGAAAAGATTCAACCAAGCGGCCTTAGAAGTACCTACAGCCTTCTCGGAGGTTAAAATCAATGCCCTCACCAACGGGTTGCGTGACGGAGATTTATTCACCTCTTTAGCTAAGAAGCCGGTTCGGACTTTCGATGAATTGTTGAGGAGAGCAGAGAAATACCTCACCCTGGAGGAGGTAAGGAAAGCTAAACGATCGGAGACCCGGGCTATAGTGGGTAATGGAGAAAGGAGGAAAGAAATTCCACTTAGAAGGCCAAGTCCAGAGAGACATCGGAGCTCCAGGAGACTGGAAAACGTGAGAAGAGAGGAAGTTGCGCCCTGGAATCCCAGGAGAGGGGCGAAGAGATATACCCCTCTGAAGATAGAGCCAGCCGAAGTCCTAGAGGTGGCAGGGGACCATCCAGATATGAAATTCCCCTACTCAAGAAGCAGAGGCCCCCAAAACCCAAAGTCAAACAAGTTTTGTAGGTTCCATAACGATTATGGCCACGATACCAACCAATGTTGGCATCTGAAGGATGAGATAGAGAGGATGATTCAGGCAGGCCACCTCAAAGAGTTTATTTTCAGAGATCGACAAGGCCCCAGGGGTCAAAAGAGAAAGGACCCCGAGGGGAAGCAGGAAGACGACAGGAGAGATCAGAGGAAGGGCAATGAGGAGCCACCACCCCCTCCTCAGAAGAGGGGAACTATTCATATGATTATGGGAGGCCCTGCTGATGGGGATTCCTTCAGGCAGAGAAAACAGAGCGTTCGCTCGCTGAAGAAGGAGAGAAATATAGAGCACCATGAAGTGGGAAAGATGGCAGAGGGCCCAGATATCCATTTTGGGCCAGAGGACGCTGGGGAGCCTAGAGAAATTCATAATGACGCACTGGTCATTACCACGGATATAGCAGGATACGACGTAGCAAGAATTTTTGTAGACACTGGAAGCTCTGCCGATATCATGCTCTTCGAGTGCTTCAAGAAGATGGACTTGAATATAAAGCTTAGACCGGTGGAAACAGCTCTGTATGGATTCTCAGGGGGAGCCATTCAACCCCTTGGTTCAGCGTTACTACAAGTAGGGTTAGGAGTTGCCCCTAACCGTCGAGTACAAGTCATAGAGTTCTTGATTGTAGATGTCCCATCTTCCTATAACGTAGTAATGGGACGGCCAAGCCTGAATATTTTTCAGGCAGTGATCTCCACCTTCCACATGAAGATGAAGTTCCCTACCTCGGGGGGTGTGGGAGAGATATGTGGCGATCAATACCAGGCGAGGAAGTGTTACATAGAATCGGTCAGGATAGCAGACAAGGCTGTGTTCCGAGGAATAGAGAGGTTTAAGGGTGGAGACCCTGAGCTGAAGAGACAGAAAGTGGGGGAACTAATGCAAGAGCAAGCCAAAGTTAAAGCGGATGAGGAGTTAATGAGCATCGAGCTCTACCCAGGACAGGAGGGATTTACAACCAGGATAGGTACGAACATGAATCCTGAACTCCAGAGAAAGATGGTACTCACCCTCCAGGAGAATGCAGACATCTTTGCGTTCACAGCGACGGATATGACAGGTATCCCTCCAGAAATAGCAGTGCACCACCTGAATGTGGATCCCAAAGCCAGGCCCGTGAAACAGAAGTTGAGGAACTTCGGTAAGGAGAAGAACCTCATAGTAAAAGAGGAAATCGATAAATTGTTGAATGCAGGGCACGTGAAGAGAGTCCAGTTCCCTGAATGGCTCTCGAATGCAGTGTTGGTGTCCAAGGGAGCTGGCAAGTGGAGGATGTGCATTGACTTTAGGGACTTGAACAAAGCCTGCCCTAAAGACCACTACCCTTTGCCCAGGATCGACCAACTGGTGGATGCCACATCTGGGTTCGAATTACTCAGCATGATGGACGCATATCAGGGGTACCATCAGATCCAGCTGAACCCCCTCGATATACCGAAGGTATGCTTTATAGCGACATGTGGTACTTTCGGTTATGTACGTATGCCTTTTGGACTGATAAATGCAGGAGCCACCTATCAAAGAATGGTAGACTCGGTGTTCCGAGGGCAAATAGGCAGGAACATGGAGGTCTGCGTGGATGATATGCTAGCTAAAAGTGTCAAGGCAGAGGGACATATTGACGACTTGAAGGAGATATTTCAGGTAATTCGAGAGAATGGTATTAAATTAAACCCTGTTAAGTGTTCTTTTGGAGTAGGGTCAGGGAAATTTCTGGGATATATGGTGACTCAGAGAGGGATAGAAGTGAACCCTGTTAAGGTAAAGGCGGTGCTCGACATGCAACCCCCTCGGAATTTGAAGGAATTGCAAACCCTGAATGGCAGGATCGCAGCTCTCAGTAGGTTTATATCAAGGTCAGCAGAAAAGAGTCATCACTTCTTCAGAACCTTAAGGAAGGGGTCGAAGTTCGAATGGGACGACCAGTGTCAGAAGGCTTTTGAGGAACTCAAGCTTCACCTCGAACAGCTTCCGAAGCTGACAAAGCCCTCTCAGGGAGATGTATTGCTCTTATATCTTTCGGTAGGGGAACACTCTCTGAGCACCGCCCTGATGAAAGAAGAAGGTTCTGCACAGCAACCCATATATTACGTGAGCAAGGTCATCCAAGGAGCGGAAATGAGGTACTCAGAGGTAGAGAAGGCCGCCTTGGCGGTGGTGGTAACGGCTAGGCGATTACGCCCCTACTTCCTCTCCTATAAAGTTATGGTGCGAACTAATTTCCCTTTGAAGCAGACATTAGGGAGAGCAGATTTATCAGGGAGAATGGTCAGATGGGCAGTGGAATTACAGGAGTATGATATAGATTATGAACCCAGGAGAGCCATCAAGGCTCAAGCTCTAGCAGATTTTATTCAAGAGTCTACCAGAGTGGAAGAAGAACAAGGATGGAAGGTATATGTGGATGGCTCAGCATCCGCCTTGGGATGTGGAGCAGGGATATTACTGATTGACCCTGAAGGTCAGGAAGTGCAGGTGGCTGTCAAATTCCGATTTTCCACCTCAAACAATGGAGCAGAATATGAGGCCCTGATCAGAGGAGCTAGCATGGCTGCAGAGTTAGGGGCACAGAAGGTCACCTTGTACTCCGATTCACAGCTGATAGTACAGCAGGTCATGGGGGAGTACCTCGCCAAGGATGAAAGAATGATCACTTATCTAGAAGAGGTAAAGAAACTAAAAAATAAATTCCATACTTTTGAAGTGGTACAGGTACCAAGAGAAGAAAATACGAAAGCGGATGGACTGTCAAAACTGGCTAGTTCCACTGAATTCGAGGGAGACGGAAAGGTAACCCTGTTGGTGGCAGATCAAGTAGCTACAGAAACCCTGATTGGGGAGATAACAGCAGGGGATGATTGGAGGAAAGAAATATGGGAAGAACTGAATAGGGGCCCAGTAACCCCAATGTCCAGAGAGGCAAAGGCTTGGAGAAGGAAGTATTGCATCCTGGGAGGCCAATTGTACAAGAGGTCCTTCACTCAACCTTATTTGAAATGTCTTTCAAAAAGAGAAGCAGAGCTAGTGATCAAGGACATCCATGAAGGTTGCGCATCCAGCCATGAAGGGTACCAGACCATGGTGAAGAAAGTATTTAGGGCAGGTTTCTACTGGCCTAATATAATCAGAGACGCTAGAGAATATGTGAAGAGATGTGAGAAGTGTCAGAAGAATGGACCCTTGATACGGGTACCTGCAGAAGAAATGGGGGCTATGTACTCGCCCTGTCCCTTCGCTAAATGGGGAATCGATCTGGTGGGACCCTTCCCCTTGGCACCAGGAGGGAGAAAATTTCTAATCGTAGCCGTGGATTATTTCAGTAAATGGGTAGAGGCTGTGCCCTTGGCTAAAATCGAAGAGGACAATGTAATTATTTTTCTTGCTAGACATATTTGTTGCAGGTTTGGAGTACCTAGAATCTTGGTTTCCGATAACGGAACGCAATTCAATGGAGAGAAAGTAAGAAGATGGTGCGAGAGATGGAACATCACGCAGAGGTTCACTTCAGTAGCCCATCCCCAAGCTAATGGGCAGGTAGAGGTTACAAACAGGATCCTGGTCGATGGTATTCGAACACGATTGGCAGAGGTAGGAGGAAAATGGGTGCAGGAGTTGGACAACGTCCTCTGGTCCTACCGAACCAGCCCTAAGACAGCTACCGGCGAATCTCCCTTCTACTTGGTCTATGGAGCAGCAGCAGTGATACCTCCTGAAGCCAGACTCAAATCACACCGGATCACTTATTTCGAAGAAAAGAGAAATGAAGAATTGATGAGGGAAGCGCTGGACCTAGTAGACGAAGAGAGGGAGATGGCGAGATTAAAGGCAGAAAGGTACAAGAGTCGGATCAAAGCAGCATATGACCGCAGGGTAATCCCTCGCTCCTTTAAAGTTGGGGATTTAGTCCTTCGGAGGGCAGATGCTTTGAAGAACACTGGGAAGATGGAACCCAATTGGGAAGGTCCGTACAGGGTCATACAGGTACTCAAGGGTGGAGCATACAAGCTCCAAGACATGACAGGGAAAGAGATACTAAGGCCATGGAACGTATGCCACTTGAAGAGATTTTATGTTTGAGGAAGGGGTAATTCCCCTGCTTCCTTTTTCTTTATGAACAATTTTGAATATTTACTTCTCGTTCGAATAATTGCTTCACCGGCACTCTTTTTCCCTCTACGTGGGTTTCCCCTTGGGGTTTTACCACGGAGAGGTTTTTAATGAGGCCGGCATAGGTTCCCCTTATTTGCCTATGTTGATAAACATTTTCGATCAATGGAGCATCGGTTTTGATAAAATCTCAGCAATTTCCCTAAATGCATGTTAATATTGTGATGAGATGACTCTTATGCGCTAATTTTATGATGAAATGTTTCTCATATGTTAATATCGTGTTAAGATAATTGTTGAAGGCCTGCATGATGAGTGCTGAAATAACGAATATGTTCTGGGAACTGAAATATAGCATGTTAGAGATACTGCAAAGATAGAGAAATTTACACCGACTCATAAACGCTCGAATGGAGAATACCTAAGAATATTTCCTAAAGTTCCTACTCACGATAGCCTCTAAAGCTAGGGGGAGTAGGGGATACAGCGGAAGATATAATGAACTTGTCGATAAACCCTATCCCAGAAGATTCTCAAAACCCTCACGAGGGGGTACAGTGGAAGACATAACTCTCACGAGTATAAACGAACTCTTACGAGTATAAACGAACTCTTACGAGTATAAACGAACTCTTACGAGTATAAACTAACTCTCACGAGTATAAACGAACTCTTACGAGTATAAACTAACTCTTACGAGTATAAACACTTTAACTTCAGGGAGAGTATAATCCCTAGGAACTCTTACGAGTATAAACTAACTCTCACGAGTATAAACGAACTCTTACGAGTATAAACTAACTCTCACGAGTATAAATACTTTAACTTCAGGGAGAGTATAATCCCTAAGAACTCTTACGAGTATAAACTAACTCTCACGAGTATAAACGAACTCTTACGAGTATAAACTAACTCTTACGAGTATAAACACTTTAACTTCAGGGAGAGTATAATCCCTAAGAACTCTTACGAGTATAAACTAACTCTCACGAGTATAAACGAACTCTTACGAGTATAAACTAACTCTTACGAGTATAAACACTTTAACTTCAGGGAGAGTATAATCCCTAGGAACTCTTACGAGTATAAACTAACTCTCACGAGTATAAACGAACTCTTACGAGTATAAACTAACTCTTACGAGTATAAACACTTTAACTTCAGGGAGAGTATAATCCCTAGGAACTCTTACGAGTATAAACTAACTCTCACGAGTATAAACGAACTCTTACGAGTATAAACTAACTCTCACGAGTATAAACGAACTCTTACGAGTATAAACTAACTCTTACGAGTATAAACGGACTCTTATGAGTATAAACTAACTCTTACGAGTATAAACAGCCTAAGGGAAAAGATGATCCCTGAGATCCTAACCTCTGGGGGATGTAATCTTTAAAAACCCTAGTACTAAGGGAGAGACTAGAAGCCCTACCAAAATCGCCAAGTAAGTACAGGGATATCAACCCTATCTCCTCATTAAGGTTCCTCTAGGAGCTTTAGAGCCTTTACGTGTTAATAAAATGCTGAAAACATGCTAGATGCATAAGCAGGATGAATATTATGTTACACATCTAATCAACAGAATTAGAGATATATGTATGCATGCCAAACAGTAATTGTGCAGGTATGATATCAAAAGAAAAGCAGAAATATCCAAAGACCTAAGGCACCATGCCTAGGCCCTCCACAAGAAAACCCCGGAGTGTGGAGTCTCCGGAAAATACCAAAAGAGGCCTTAGAGGCCTTAGCAAAATAAAAAGTGTCTTAAAGTATCGAACTGTTGTCAGAGAAATTATCAAGAGAGGGGAATGGTATCCTTCCCCTCAGAACCTGCTCCTGTCTCCTCAGCTTGCCCGCTAGAATCACCCCCCTCTGCCTTCTCCACCAGAGCGTGTGCTGCCACAGTAGTCACCGGAGTTGGATTATCTACGTGAACAGGAAAAGTCATATCCTTCGCCGGTGCCAAATCATCTAAACTCCGAGCAGCACCCTTCAGCTCCAAGATCGCCTTCCTCATCCCCGGCAACCACCAAGGAGTGTTGATATCTTCCTTCGCATCTCCGGGGAACTTAGGGGGAGTATCCAGCTCATCCAGTCGAAGAGCACGGGTATACTGACCATTAAAACCAGGGGCAGAATGTTCAGCCACAGCATTAGAGAACCCATGATCAATGAAATGAGGGATATATGCACCCATGGCCCCTAGGAAACTGCTGCTCTGAAGAAAGGCCTCCAACCACTCCTGATGCAAGGTACCTAGAAATTGTTGACCTATGGCAGAGGTAAACAAGGACTCTATGCATAATTTCATACCAGTCAGGGGAAGAGTAACCTCCAGCTGTTTAACCTGTTTACCGAACTCTTCCTTCAACGAAGAAATCTCCCCAGAGAGTGTCGCTCGGAGTGTTTTACATCTCTGATTAGCGTCCCGTAATTCTGCATCGAGTATCTCCTTCTTCACCTTCTCCAGCTCTACCTGACTTTGGAGGTCATCTACCTGCTGGAGGGACTGGAGGGCTCTTTCAGACATGTTGGAAAACAGAAGACCAAACTACATAAGAAACAACATCAAGAAGTAAGGTATCTATATTCTCTTCTATGAGTCATTCAAAGCAATATCCATATTGAAAACCTACCTGTGTGAAATTGTGGGCGGCGTGCACAATTCGCTCTTCTGAAGAAAGAGCACTGAGGGCCTCGGCGGCAGAGGTCGGAGTATAACGTTCTACGAAAGCCAATAGATGGTCGACGTTGATTTCATCGGGAGCATCAGAAGCAATATTAGACGGAGAGGATTTGACTTTGGATTTTTTCTTCTTAGAAGCATCGGAAACAGGGGGCAAAACAGAGACCATGGCTTTCTCGGTGGAGGAACGAGTGCGCTTGGCAACAGACCCAGTGGCAGGTTTCGCTGGGGAAGGGATAACAGGGGCCTTTGAAGAGCTTTCAGGGGCTGGAGACTTTGCAACCATCGAAAGAGGAGCAGCATCGCGAGAAATTTGGGTTAACCAACTCATAGCTGCATAAAGGAATACAAACGACATTAATAAACACTGCAGTTCAAATTGTGAGGACAATACTAAGGAAAAAGAGATGGTATTACCATCGTCGGGACCTAGGGGGTAATCGGGGCGACCGAAACTGAAATGAGAAAGGGCTCTAGGATTTTTGCAAATGCTCATTACATCAAAAAAGCCATGAGCGGAAACATTGTCATTTAGATGGTTCATCACATCCAAATTCAGAGAAGAACAAACAGAGAGAGGAGGACGAGGCACCCCAGGGTTCTCATAAATCCACCCTTCATGAGGAAAATCCCAAGGAACGGGGTTTGTAACAAAGAAGTAATAGTCCTTCCAGTCTTGGACTCCTTCATGGAGCTTCTCCATGAATTTTCCAGCCCTGGAAGGACGGCCAGAAGTATAGAAAAACCCATCTGCATACTTACACATGTACTGAGTTAGAAAAAGCTGGGCTGAGGGTTCGCCACCATTCCCCTTCATCAAAATGTAAAAACCTAGCATTGCTCGAATAGCATTGGAGGTGAATTGGTTGAGGGGTATGCGCAGGTAAGTAGAGATCTCAGAAAAATAAGGGTGAATCGGGAAGCGGAGGCCTGCCTTTAACTGAGCCTCCCAGAAGGCCAAGGTGTTAGTACCAGGAAAATTCGGGCGTTCCCTCCTATGGGCGGCCCTAACGGCGTAATCGGTGGGAAAGATTCCCGACCGGAGAAAAGCGGCAACGCGCTCAGAAGAAAGCAAGGAAGAACCAGCGATGGTGTTTTTTAAAGCAGGGTCGATTACGGGAAAGATAGAAAGAGGATGGGAAGTTGAACTTTCCATTGAAACGGAATCTGAAGAAGATGACATGGTGTAAATGAGAGTAAAAGGGAAGGAATAGGTACCTGAAGAAAGGTCGGTTTTAAGGAGTGACGACGAAACGGCCGCTGGACGTGCACGAAGAAGTTAGATCGCAGAGGTGAAAACGAAGATAGAGAATAGATAAACTTGAAATGAAAGGAAAATAGGGTTTTGGTGGAAAAGATGAATTTTGAATGACTACGCTGAAAAGAGAAGAGGGAGAATCGAGGAGAATTAAATGATCCTCCCAATTAAGAGACGCGTGAAAGACAAACGGCGGCTTGATGTTGGATATAGGCGCGTGATTACGAGATTCAAGGGCACAGTTGCGTGTGGAAGTGTAAAAGACCCAACGCTTTTTGAGAAGTAATTATTACTAGAGGGAATCAAATCAATAAGAATATTTCGAGAGGTATTTTGAGTTTTAAGAAAGGAAATGAAATATTTATGTGGCATTTATCCCAGGGTTATTATTTTCCTACTCTCCTAAAAATTATTCATTTTATGAGAGTAGGGGGGAGTGGTTGATGTAGATAAATATGTCGCTCTCGGAGGAGTCGACACGTGGAAACGGGATAAGTTATGATAGTTGTAATTAGGTTAATATATTGAAGAAACAGGATTAATACACCCCCTGGGTTCGAGTAGAGGAATCAGAGAAATCAGAGAAATTGGGCCTTTGGCCCATATGTGAAGAAATTAATAGGTCTTGGGCTGGGGAAGATTTGGCCCAAGAAGGGAATTATAGCCTGTCTTCCTTGGCTAAGTCCTGGGAATTGTTCAAACCCACGAAAAGAGGACTGGATAAGCTGAAGAGCCGAGTCTTCAGGGGGATCAGCCGAGTCCTTGGAGATTTGAGGCCGAATTCCTAGATATACGCCGAGAATTCAGGGAAAATAGGTCTCTCCCTCTCCGCAGAGAGGGGCCAGGTATATAAAGAAGGTTATTTCCATATTCTGAATTAAGTTATTATTACGATACATACATTTTACTGATTATACACACTGCCATACAAAATATACGCTAATAGTGAAGAAAGACTTCACGATATTCGCCGGAATTCCCCTAGATATACAGGGGAATTTCTCTTTGATTTCGCCTACGATAAGTTCTGACTTGAGCGTCGGAGCTTCTACGCCGGAGGCCCCCTCCGGTGTACTTTTGCAGGTTATCTTTGGATTTACGAGAAGATTGTCGAGGACAAATTGACGATTTACATTCTTGATCAACAGTGCTCGCAAAGGAACGGCTGATATCCGAGTGCGTTCTTTTTCGACGCATCAAATCTAAAAAAAATAATTCAGAAGCTGCACGTAATAGAAAGATTCCTGATTTGAAAAGCTAGAAGAAATAGTCGTAATCTTTCCTTCTGTAATTTTTCTTTTGTTATTATTCCGTAACTTGTAAGCCATTTTTTGGTAATATAATCCAACAGAAAATAAATATAAAATACAATCTGAAAATAATTTACGTACTAATCTTCTCAATTAATTTATTAATCATCACAATTTGAATAGATACAATATATGTCACTAACATATACCTCTTTTAACATTTACCTATACTCCATCGTTACATAAAGTTTATCGCATTTCTCATTTTTTACAGAATTAAGGAACATATTTTTTTGACACATTTACCCCTCATTAATTTTTTCCTTTTTCTTCTCTTTTTTCTTTTCTTTTTCCCACCTTCCTTTTTCACCATTCCTTGACCTTTCTAAAAAAAAGTCCATTAATATATTTAAAAAAAAAATAGGGGTAATTTAGGGAGATCATTGATAAAATTAGGAAAAACGACAAACTTTTTGAAACCAAATTTAAGATTAAATGCGACAAACTTTATGAAAGGGAGGAAGTATAATTTATAATAATAATAATAATAAAACGAAGAAATACAAGAATAAAATAGGCGTACCATACTAATTGCCAAACCGGCCACCACCACATGAATAAATTAATTTTTAATTAATAAAAAGAAATATCACTACAAGTCTACAACTACTAATCTCATAAACCAAAATCTTGTTCTAGTCAAAGATAAAATAAAGACAACATATATACCAAACTTAGCTCTTGTCAAACTTCATTTTTTCTCCCCATTTTCACTTCCATCATGTCTGATGGATTCAGAGATCAATTCTACTACTACAACGATGATCAACGGCGGAACCCTACCGCCGCCGCCACCTTTCCTTACTCCGGGAGCGCCTATACTCCGGCAGATTCATCATCACTTCAACAAATGTTTGATCCTTCTTATAATAACTTAAGCAGCTTCACCGAATTCTTGCATGGATCCGCGGCAAATTATGATCACTTGGCGCCGAAACCCTTTGCCGTTGAGGAGGAGAAACGACCGGCTGTGGGAGGCGACGAAACCCCAGCTACACCGAACTCTTCCGTCTCCGAATCCTCCACCGAGGCGGCGGGGGAAGACGAGTCTAACAAGGGTAAGAAAGATCGTCGTGTGAAGGAAACCCTTGTTGAAGATGGAGATCAAGATACTTCCAAAAAAGAGTAATTAAACTATATATTACTTTATGTATTTCATTTCGTGTTTCAATATTTGGATGCATTACGTACACTTGTATATGTATAATAATTCAGATGGTGGAACATAAAAAATGGAACCCAAAATTAATCAAATTGTTTATTCTTACCGAATTTTTCTATGCTACCTTTGTTGGGTACTATCCAGCTGCAGCGTTTTAATGTGTTGTGAAAATAAATTTTCACCCTTTTAATGTCTAAGCATAAAATAATTAACCATTTTCATTTTTGTAGATTAAATTAAATTTGAAATTAATATTTATATAGGGGTAAAGGGAAGAAGAAAGGAGATGAGAAGAAGGAGAGGCAACCAAGATTTGCATTCATGACAAAGAGTGAAGTTGATCAATTAGAAGATGGATATAGATGGAGGAAATATGGACAGAAAGCAGTCAAGAACAGCGCCTATCCAAGGTTAATTTAATTTCTTCATTAATTATTTCATAATTACACTTTGTGTTAATTTGGATTGAGAGATTTGATTTGAATAGTTATTTTAAATGAAATGATTTAAAAATAGTTGAATTTCAAATAACATGGTTTTAGTGAAAATTCACTTAATTTTAAATAAAAAAAAAGCTAAGTAATATTTAAAATTCATTTACTTTTTAATCCAAACAAATAGAGTAAATTTAAATTATATATTTAAAATTCATTCCTAAATTCCTCCATCTAAACCCAACCTTTGAGTTTTTTTTAACTATGTGTGCAGTATGAACACATGCAAATGGTCAAACTTTAAGGTTGTTGTATATGTTAGTTATGTAATTTTAGTATTCCGAATCCGTACAGTACCAATTAATTAATTAATTATGTTAGTTATAATGTGTTATTTTAGTATTCTGATTCGTACACCACTTTCATAATTAATTAGAAACCCTAGAACTAGTGTACGTAGTAACAATTTCAAACCTCAAAATCATATGCTAGTAATTCAAATCCTCCTTTTGATTTTGGCTATGACATGCTTTCATTTTGGAGCAAAGGCACAACAATTGCACCTTGCAACTGATTAAATTTTTTTTTTTTTTTTAATATTTCAGCAAATCAAATAAAAATATACTGTAGTTGAAAAGTATTAGTTGATCATGTGATGACTAATACATTCTTTTGTTAGAACTAATACTTTCTTTCTTATGAACTTATAACACATGCATCTAATTAGTACATTTCACTTTTTACATATATAATTAGTCTTTTGCCTTGGTTTTATTAACATTTCAAATAATTTTGTTTCTCGTGTTGCAATTTTAAATTATTATAGACGACTCCATGTATATATGAGACGAAGTCCCTCATTAGTATTCACATTAACTCACTAAACATGATTCGAGTAGAGTAATAAACCCATGAATTTATATATAATGAAAATTCGTGTCATACATTGCAGAAGCTACTATAGGTGCACAACACAAAAATGTCCGGTGAAGAAACGCGTAGAGCGATCATTCCAAGACCCGTCAATCGTGATCACCACCTACGAAGGCCAGCACAACCACGACGTTCCGTCCACTCTCCGCGGAAACATGGCCGGAATATTCGGGCCTCCGATGTTAGCTCCGCCGTTCATGTCTTTGGAAGGGCAAACCAGCAGCTTCCCACAAGAACTCTTGTTTCAGATGCCAGCAGCTCACCTCTACAGTTATAATGCCAGCAGCAGTTCCAGCAATTTGTACCATCAACAACAACAATTCCAACAGTTTCCTCCTGACTATGGACTGTTGCAGGATATAATTCCTCCTCTTTTTCCCAAAAAGGAGCCCTGATCGAGAATCTCCAAATCTCTAACCACTGATTCCCCTACTTCGAATTTTCTATTACTATATATATATTGTCTCGATTTCGTGTTTTATTTATTAGTGGACGTCATGACCCAATCGTGTTATGTATTATATTTTGTTTTATTAAATCAATAAAATACGAGGTTGAAATATTAGAAAATCTAGCTAGTTTGTTTGATTAGTAGTACTATATACTCTTATATATGTATATATCCATTTAGTTTATTATTACATGTTATGAAACAACTCTATTTTTTATATAAATATTTTCGACTAATCGATCTTCTTGAGATTAATTACTTACTTCATCATGTTACAAGTTTTTTTTTTTTAATGCATACATACGAGTTTGATATTAAATAAATAAAATTAATCGAGAATCACACACACATATTCAAATTGTGAAATACAAATGACTACTATATAATAGGGATATATAATTAGGAAATATTATCACATATTCAGCTGTAACAATTGTAACAAAATTTATTATTCTTGTATATATAGACTAGTGTAAGACCCGCGGGTTGAAACAAATTAATTTATGATATATTTAATTTATTAACTAACAAAAAAATCTTTAAAAAAATTAATAAATTTGTTATTCTATTAAAAATTTTAAAAGGAAAAATTATATATATATATAATAAAAATAATAGAATAAAAAATTAAATCAATATATATGAAATTACAAATATGGTCTCAATTATAAAAGAAGGTAGTAATTCACAAATAATAAACTTGTATTTGCACCACAAAAAATTGCTCAAATAATGAGGGGAATTGGCGAGGGGTATTTCACCCTTACTATTTGGCGAGGGATTTAAAGAGGGGCACAAATAAAGAGGGGATTGGCGAGGGGCAGAATCACACTCGCTATTTAGCGAGTGAAAAAAGATGCACTCGCCAATTGGCGAGGGATTTGGCGACGGCGTGTGTTGCACTCGCTCATTGGCGAGTGCATTGTGGCCCTCGGAAATTGGCGACGGTCCCCCACTCGCTAATTGGCGAGGGGGGTGGGGCCCTCGTTATTGCCCTCGCCTATTTCCCAATTAAAACCCTCTCCTTCTTCCCCAAATTCGTACAACAGCTTCTTCACCCCCAAAATTAGACACAGCCGCTGCTGTCGTCCACCGCGCCACCGCCGCTGCCGGAGCTACCGATCGAGACTAATTTTTGGATATTTCTGTTCTACACTTCGAGGGGTTCATTTCTACAGTAAATTTATGTGTTTTTATTGATTAAATTAAAATTTTTATATATATATTTATATTATATATATATATATATATATGCATGTATATACAAGTTTTGTTGTGTAATGTTAGGATTGTAATTATGTTAGAAAAATATGTATATTGTTAATTAGGATTAATTGATGAAAGTTATAAAAATTGTTAATTGTTATGAATGTGTTAATATAATTATTGTTATGTTTTATATATGCATGTATATATATGTGTTAATTATTAATTGGTGTGTTAATTGTTATGCATGAATGTGTTAATTGGGAGAATTAATTTTATAATGTATTGTTGGAAATAAGTGAAATTAAATCGATGTTGGAGGCCGGGATGAGTTGTTTGTTTGTTGTAGATTGTGCGTTCCGACTTGAGTAATTTTACTCGAGTCGGAAATGGATGCACTAGGAACCTAAATATTTGGTAATACGATAGATTTAGATGAAACTCTGCCGAAATTTTTAAAAAAATATATATAAACTATATATATTTATATTAATTAGAACAATATAGCTAGTAATCAATGTTTAATTTCCAAAATACATTTGAAACAGATCGATTAACATGAATTATTCAAGTCGTAGTTGGATGTATAAGCCAAGATTGATCAATGGGATTATGAGCCCCGAATTTATTAGTGGTGTAAATGGATTTATTGAAGCTGCCACTAGTAATCCGAATTCGTTTTGGGAAGGAAAAATTAGGTGTCCTTGCTCGAAAGCTAGATGTCGAAATGAGAGTTATAGAGATCCTAATGACGTGAAGTCTCATTTATATTGAAATGGGTTTACACGAAATTATTATAATTGGATTTATCACGGTGAAGAGAGTTGGGGTCCACGTCAGTGACGGGGCCAGGAAATATGGGTAGGGGGCCCGATTAACATTACTTTAAAGATAAAATAATATGTACTTATTATACACATAGACAATAATTCTCAAATACACCATCAATCTATATTATTGACTCTATTGAAGAAATAATTTATTTTTTGAGTATTAAGAACAAATTTAAGTAAAAAACACATGAAAAAATATATTACTCCTTTCAAATTTTGTATGCAAGCATTTATTTTTTATTCGTCTATATTTAATATGTATATGTCAAAAAATAAAAATAATATTTTTATTTTCAAATATCAAAAAGTTTCATTTAAATGTTAATATTCAAAAGATGAGATTAAAAAATAGACACGGTTAAGATTAATGATTAATAAAAAATTAATAAAGATGAAATTAATAAAAAAAAAAAGATTTTGAAATAGAGTGATTTGAGAAGAAATAGAACTGGCACCTAAAATATTTGTAAATATATGATAATTAAGATATATATGATGAGAATAACTATTATTTCATAATATATATAATAATTATAAAATATTTATCATATATATATATAAAATAAAAAATTGGTGGGGGCCCAGTGGCCCCCATAGCCCCAACGTGGCATCGTCCCTGGTCCACGTCCATTTCAAAACACTAGTGAATTTGCGTCAACTTCAAATGAAGTTGACCCTATGGGACCTAGCTCGTACCACACTATGGTAGAAGAATTAATGGGTGACCCAAACTTTGATTTTGGAATCAACGCGGAAGAGGAGGCACATAATGAAGAACCCCCTAACGAGAATGCGTCACAATTCTACGACATGCTTCGTGCAGCGGACGCAGACTTGTATCCCGGTTGTGAATCTCATTCGCAGTTGTCGTTCAATTCCAGATTGTTGAATATTAAAACCGAAAACAGATTGTCTGAAAGGGGATACAATCAAGTCGTTGAGTTGATTCGTGAGATTTGTCCTTCAGAAAATAAGGTTCCCAAGAAATTTAACGACACCAAACACTTGATGAGTGGGATGGGTCTTCCGGTAGAAAGGATTCATTGTTGTGCACAGAACTGCATGTTATTTTGGGTGCAGACAGCGAACTAGAGTTCTGTAAGATTTGTGGTGGATCACGGTATAAGCCGAGTAGGGTTGATGCAGATGGTCGGTTGAAAAAGAAACGCCCGGTTAAGGAGATGTTCTACTTTCCCATAATTTCTCGTTTGCAAAGATTGTACATGTCCAAGGCCACTGTGAAGGATATGACATGGCATGCCTCATGCAGTTCTGATGACTCTGGTGTTATGCGTCACCCTGCAAACTCGTTGTCTTGGAAGCATTTGGACCGTTCGTATCCTGATTTTGCAGCTGAAATTAGGAATGTTAGGTTGGGCTTGAGCACAGACGGTTTTGCACCGTTTGGAATGACGGGGAAGCAATATTCGTCATGGCCAGTTATTCTTACTCCGTACAATCTACCCCCGTGGTTATGCATGAAAGATCAATTCATGTTTCTTTCGATTCTTGTGCCCGGGCCAAAAAGTCCGAAGGACAAGCTTGATGTGTTTTTACAACCTCTGATAGCTGATTTGAAATTTTTATGGGAAAATGGGGTGCAAACGTACGACGTCTCTAGGAAGCAAAACTTTTTGATGAGAGCTGCACTGATTTGGACCATTAGCGACTTTCCAGCGTACTCAATGTTGTCTGGTTGGAGTACAGCTGGAAAGCTTGCTTGTCCGTATTGTGGGGAGTACACCGATGCATTCACTTTGAGGCTCAGTCGAAAGCAATCGTGGTTCGATAACCACCGAAAGTTCTTACCACTTAATCATACATGGCGAAAGAACAAGACGGCATTCAGGGCTGGAGTAGCAGTCACAGATGATCCGCCGCCTATCCGAACAGGTGCGAGTCTCCTATACGAAATTGATCATTTGGGACTTAGAAAGGTTACAGAGGAAGGTGCTGAGGCACACAACAAAAAAATTGACGGAGGGTGGAAGAAAAAAAGCATTTTTTGGGATTTGCCTTATTGGAGTACTTTGTTAGTTCGACACAATTTGGACGTGATGCACATTGAGAAAAATGTGTTCGATAACGTGTTCAACACAGTGATGAATGTGGAGGGGAAAACAAAGGACACATCAAAATCAAGAGATGAGTTGAATGAATATTGTCGTCGTCCCTCTCTCAAGAAATGTCCACGTACAAATAAGTATCCCAATGCTTGTTATGCGCTTGATAAGAAAGAAAAAGATGTTATCTGTAAGTGGATAAGTGGGTTGAAGTTTCCCGATGATTATGTGTCTAACATGTCTCGATGTATTGACTGGACGAAGTTGAAATTGTATGGAATGAAGAGTCATGATTGTCACGTGTTTATGCAGAGACTACTACCGATTGCTTTTCGTAATATTCTGCAGACTGATGTGTGGAAAGCAATCACTGAGCTTAGTCTTTTTTTTAAGGACTTAACTTCTACGACCATAACAGTTGACAACATGACTCGGTTGGAAACGGATATCCCAGTAATATTGTGCAAGTTGGAACGTATCTTTCCACCCAGCTTCTTCAACTCCATGGAACATCTACATGTGCACCTTGCATATGAAGCAAAAGTTACTGGTCTAGTTCAATACTGATGGATGTATCCATTCGAGAGGTATTTTAAGGAATTTTAAGATATAATTATCATATTCAATGTTTTTATTATCTTAATCACGATCCTTGAATTCTAATTTTAGGTATCTTCGCACCTTGAAACTGGGTGTGGGTAACAAAGCCCGTGTTGAAGCTTTGATTTCAAATGCATATTTAACTAGAGAGGCGTCAATGTTTTGTTCTCATTACTTTGAGGATCATGTTATGACGAGGATACACAATTTACCTCGTAATTACGATGGTAGTGGAGATGTACAACAGTATGTGGATGGTACATTTTCCATATTTAAGGCGCCTGGCAAGCGATTTGGGAAACCAAAGAAGAGATGGATTTTGGATGAGGAGAAAAAAGTTGCTCATACGTATGTGTTGTTGAATTGTGATGAGGTGCAGCCGTATTTTCAGTAAGTGAATCTGGCCAGAGTATAAATATATATTGGTTAGTTTTGAGATGTCTTATTAATCAAAATACGTATGTAGGCTATTCATGCATCAACTTCAAGTTGTTGAACCAAATCTCTCGGCTGTTGCATCGGACAATAGGCTACAAAATGAATTTGCTTCGTGGTTTGAAGAAATTGTAAGTCATATTTTATACAAATATATATATTTAATAGCAATAACGTAAATCTCACATAGAGTCGACTTATATAGGTGAAGATAAATCCCGTGGAGAACAAGTTTATTTTCGATCTTTCTGCAGGTCCGTCTGGTCACGTTCTTACGTACTCAGGATATTACGTGAACGGGTACAAATTTCACACTATGGCTTATGGTGCATCTAGAGCAACATCAAACAGTGGGGTTTGTATCAAGGGAAAAAACTATGATGCAGATGAAGAGGATTTCTACGGGAATCTCGAGGAAGTAGTCGAATTGGACTACCAGGGGTACCACGAGAAGAAAGTGGTTTTGTTCAAGTGTCAGTGGTTTGATAACTCAGCCAGTGGTACAAAAATTGATCCTAACTACAAGCTTGTGGATATTCATCAGAGGCGACGATACGGTCGGTACGATCCATTCGTACTAGCAAGTCAAGCCACCCAAGTCTACTATTGTTCGTACCCTGGACCCCGTACTGATTGGATAACTGTATGCAAAATCAAGCCGAGATCCTTCTTGGACGCACAACAGTCATCCACTACTGACGATGAAGCAGATGTTCCCGCGTTCCAAGAGGAAAGCATAGAACATCAAATGATTGTGCAAGTAGATGATGATCCTGTTATATTAACTGATACCACCGGTACATTGATGGACGTAGCCGGAGACGAAGAACCAGAAGAAGAAGAACAACAAGAAGATGAGGATGAAGATGAAGAAGATGATGAATAAGAATATTACTAGAGTGTTCATGTATATGTTATATTATATAAAGAATGTTGATTATGACTCGGTTTCAGTGTTCTTAATGCATGTTTATGATTCAGTTTTAGTGTTCATAGATGTTATTATATCAAGAATGTTAATTTATTAATTGTTATATTTTAATATTTATTTTTACAGATGAGTGGATATGGGGGTCATGGACAGCGTTCTGGTAGACATGGTTCTGGTAGTCAGGGTTCTGGTACTGGGCAGGATTCAAGTGGTAGAGGTAGAGGTCGAGGTAGAGGTGAGACACCGCCTGCACCTATACCACATCATCCGGGTTTCTATTTGCCAGATATGACTGGGATCATCCAGATGCCCCAGATGCAGGGATCGACCCCCTATCCGTACTACACACAGGTTCCCCAGATGTATCCAGCGCAGGAGGATCCACCGATACCGGACCCAGTCGGACGTGCGTCTGTCGAGACAGCGGCCAGCCAGGCGACAGACGCACACGAGAGTCGTATTCGTCTTACGATCTATCGTGGAGCGTAAGTATTACATATCTTATAATTTTCATTATAATGAATTACATGATTATTCATTTTCAAATTAATTATGTGTAACAACAGGATGATGCCTTCGGGTCTAATCTCGACCACCATCAGACATATCATGTACCGGAATATGGAGGTTGACGCACACACATTCGGCTTGGTATCCCCAGGTGTACTTCAACGGTGGTGGGATACATTCCAGGTATAATTTAATGATGTGTAACATATCTATTCATTCACATTTTGTTATAATTAATCAATTTTTTTTGGCAGAATGAGGTTACGTGGGATCCAGAGACTGTTGACACTGCATTAGTGTACATGCTCTTTCTTGAGAGAGCAGCAAATCGATACAGTGACATGTTGAACCACTACAAGGGATTGTGGGAGCATGAGAAGAAGAAGGCGAATTGGGACAACGATGTCTGGGAGCACTTGGTTCGTCACTGGAATCATCCGGACACAATTAAGAAGAGCGAGCAGTGTCGGAAGAACCGACTATCAGAGCCTGGAGGCCCGGGTACCGGTTTTGCTAGACATAAAGGGGGATCTCGTGGGGCAGCCGAGGTGGCCAGACGGATTGTAAGTATTTATGTTCAATTATATAAGTAATTTGAGTTCATTTTAATTAATTTAATTTTATGTTCTTCAAAATATAGGAGGAGAGGACGGGACGACCAGCTTACGACTGGGAGATTATCGAATATTACCACCGTTACACTAACGGAACGTACACATACGGGCATATGGGTGATATTCTGGTAAGTGTATACATATATTATATTAAATATAATATTTAATTGTATTGACATGTATATTAACCAAATTTTACATATGCACATATAGGATCAGGTGCAAGAGGAATTGTCACATCTCACCCAGCAGCCGTCATCTGATCATGATCCTTCAGATGATGGTTCCAGCAGCCAGACCCCACCCTTGCCGGAAATGTCTGAGTTGTACGTGAAGAAAGTTGGAAGATCTCACGGTCGCGTGAAGGGTCTTGAGCAACTAGGAAAGAACAGACGTGTCACTTCTGGTCCTGGTGAGACATCTTCCGGTACGGCGTTTGGACGATTTAGCCAGGCCGACATCGACAATGCTCTTTTGGAAGAGCGGAGGGCTAGTGAAGAGAGAGAGCGTCTCATGCGTGAAGAACTGCAGCAATCAGTCACTCAGACGGAGGAGTGCTTACGTCAAGAGTTTGCGAGTCAGATGGCAGAACAGATGGCATCAATGATGAGATGGTTCAGAAGGGGGTCGGGTAACGGGAACGGGGATGATGATGATGGTGATGATGACGCTGCTGAGGATGGTCGATGATTGATACATTTTAAGTTATGTTGTCTTGTTGGATTTTAAAAAATGGATGAAATTGTTTGGGATTTTTTTTTATGTTGTGTACTTGAATTGAAGTGAACGTACGAGACAATGTTTTATTTTAATGGTTTTAATTCATATTGCTTGTGTATGATTAATTAAGTATTGATCTAATATATAAATGAATTGAGTTAATAGCATATAGTTGGTAATTTATTAAATAAATTGAGTTAATAACATATAGTTGGTAATTGAGTTAATAAGTTATTAAATTTAGTAATGAAGGGCTTTTGTTAAATTAATTAAGTATTGAGCTAATATATAAATTAATTGAGTTAGTAATCTATTCAATTAATTGACTTAATTAATAATAAAAGAATAAAATTGAGTTAATACATGCATACATAAACATAAGTATAAATTATTAAATTTAGTATTAATGAAGGGATTTGTTAAATAAATTGAGTTAATTAATACATATATAAGTATAAGTTATTAAATTTAGTAATGAGGGGCTTGTTAAATTAATTAAGTATTGAGTTAATATAATTAATTCACTTAATAACGTATAGTTGGTAATTTATTAAATTAATTGAGTTAAAGAATAAAAACAGAAATTAAAAGGGATAAATATATAATGCATTTAAAATATGACGACTAAAGCTCCTAGCCTAATTGGCACACGGGGGGCGCATAAACTCTTCACAATCCGTGGTGTGCTGTCGCCGGCACCCAAAAATAATTCCTTAACTACCCACTAATATAGTAGGGCAAGTAAGAGTCGATCCACAGGGAATGGTGTAATTTAATCGAATTATTTTGTGTACGAAAGCAACAAAAGGGGGGGTTTTGGATTGGTGAACTAAAATCTATTAAATAGCAAAGAAATAATAATAAAGAGCAGGTAAAATAATATGTATTCAAATAAAGAACGATCTAGCCCTCGGATAGTGTCCCCTCAATTAATTATATCAAGTTAATCAACAAACCCAATTGTCTCAATTTATTCTCGAATCTTATCCCTAAACCAGTGGTACGACCAAACTAGTTCGGATTGCTTCTTACGTTTAATTAATCAGCAGGTACGACCTCCAATTAATCTATCCCTACGAATAACCCCAAAATATGTATCTAAGGTTCAATTCGAGGGACGCATTCAACAATTAAAACAATAGGATAAATTAGACCATGAACACGAGATGCTCGTTTCATGCAACCCAATTTTATTCCTATTTCAATTCTAGCTATCCCATAAATTGTAATCCGTAATTGTTATAATATTTTGGGAATTGTAGCAACTAAGGCAGAACACCTTAGGGAGTAGTAACATTTAGGTTGCATGAAACGAGCGTCTCGTGTTCATGGTCTAATTTATCCTATTGTTTTAATTCTTGAATGCGTCCCTCGAGTTGAACCTTAGATACATATTTTGGGGTTATTCGTATGGATAGATTAATTGGGGGTCGTACTTGCTGATTAATTAAACGTAAGAAGCAATTCGAACTAGTTTGGTCGTACCACTGGTTTAGGGATAAGATTCGAGAATAAATTGAGACAATTGGGTTTGTTGATTAACTTGATATAATTAATTGAGGGGACACTATCCGAGGGCTAGATCGTTCTTATTATTTGAATACATATTATTTTACGTGCTCTTTATTATTATTTATTTGCTATTTAGTAGATTTTAGTTCACCAATCCAAAACCCCCCCTTTTGTTGCTTTCGTACACAAATTAATTCGATTAAATTACACCATTCCCTGTGGATCGACTTTTACTTGCCCTACTATATTAGTGGGTAGTTAAGGAATTATTTTTGGGTGCCGGCGACATCACACCAAATTTTGGCGCCGCTGCCGGGGAACGAACCCGGGTCACCCGCGTGACAGGCGGGAATACTTACCACTATACTACAACGACGAGCAGATTTCAGCCGCACCACTATCTGAGCGCCGAGCCACCACTCGCCAGCGACTACGAGGCCAAGTTTCTGTTCGGCTCCACGCCCCATTTCCGATGCCTCCCCGCCCGAAAAGGGTCGATAAGGGCTCATCCTCTAAAGCCCTAATTCGAACAGAATCAGCGGAGCCCGAACCACCTCCGGTTGATGACGGGCCGCCACAAACTGAACCAGAATCAGACGCTGCCCCATCTGCACCTGCGGCTCAGAATCAAGCTCCATCCGGTAACCCTACATATTGCTTTCCAAATCCTCATTCGATTAAATTTGATAGTATAAGGCAGGTTGATGAATATCGTCGTATTCGTAAAAGAAAAATTAAGTCTCCTACGTATATTGATTTGTCACTGCTTTATTCTTTGGGTTTACTTGATGATGTTATGAGGTTGTTAGATGTTGGGTGTTTGCGTTTTATTGCTACTGGAAATTGGCAGGCTTATGCCGATTTAACTTATGAGTTTTTGAGCTCTTTTGAAAGATGCAGTGAAGGTGTTAGGTTTCGGTTGTGTGGAACTACATACACGTGGCCTATTTGTCGATTTCTGGAAGCTTTAGGGCTTCCCTATGTTACTATAGACATTCTAGAAATTCACCCAGCTGTTATGTGGAACTGCATTACGGATGAGAGTGTGTTGTACAAACCGAGCAGTGCAAAGGCCAGCGCCATCCGAAATCCTGTATTTCGATATGTTCAGCGTCTCCTAGCTGATACAATTTTTGGTCGAGAGACGAACAAAGGAGTGGCAGAATCCAAGGAAATGGTTGTCATGTACTCTATGTATCATCGGATGGCCATTCGTTGGCATGATTATGTGTTGGATCACTTTGAGCATGTTTGTAGAAGCAATGGAGGCATTGCTATATGTGGGTTGATCACAGCCATTGCCATCAGTGTGGGTGTCTCTTTGGATGAACGAATACCTGTTGGTGAGACACAGTTACTGGGAATCGATTTACTACGTCAGATGGATGCCCTTGAGGAGGTTCATGGCACTTACCGGTGGATCGTATCGCTGCAACATAGGCTGCCACTACCAAATCCCGAGTTCACCACTATTGAGAACATGCTAAATGTTCAGATGATGTTCAACTCATGGCCCGACACTCCTGCACCATCTCCAGTACCCACGATTGGATTCGGATTCGGTGACACGGAGATTCACCGTCGCTTGGATAGGATCAAGGCAAGACAGGAGGTTCAAGGCAGCCACGTGAAGGAGATTCTCCGGCTGCTGAGAGCCCGACAACCGCCACCACCTTAGAATCTGGTACCCCCCGTTCCACTCTACTTTTCATTCCTCCAAGGTCACAGCTAACACTTTGCCAAAAGCCAAAAACCAGCGTTGACTTCCTGCCCCTTGTCCTCCGAGATGCGGCTATATTCCCCCCTCCTTCCAAAAAGGGAATCAAAACCCCCAAAAATTTAATAATGGTCCTAGGCTCTTAGAATTAATCTTCTCTTTTAATTTAATAAAGCCCAATAGAATTAGGCCCACTTCCTCTAGTATCCTTTCATTTTCTTTTACTTCAGCAACCAACACAGCCCACTTGCATAATTACTTGTCCTTCATTCACATCAAAATTCTCCAATTTTTACCTGAAATCAATAAGAAGATAAAAATATCAGGGTAATTAAAGGCACAAAATAATGAGTTGAATGGTGCACCAAAATACCAATTTAATTCACAAGGAATATTCATTTAAGGCACAAAAATATGCACTAAATCCGACTCATCAAATCCCCCCACACTTGAACCATTGCTTGTCCTCAAGCAACAATTACAATCAAGAGACCAAAGTATCACATCAACAAAACAACCAACACCAATTACTTGAATGTTCAACCAAGATTAACAAGAATACTCACACATTTCTAGCACTTGAAATTTCCCTTTCTGAGCCACAAACAAAAGTAACTTACCCCTCTTGTACAACTAAGACCTTCTATACACACCTAAGCATGAGAATCTCATCGATTAATGGTTACTCCAGGTGCATCCACAATTACCTAAAAAACTTGATTTTTGGTTCTTCGATTCAACTCTCCATCAAAGTAAAAAAAACGAGTGGTGGCGGTCACCTTTTTTTTTTTTTTTTCGGAGTTGGAATTTTTTTCAACTTTCAAACGAGGTCCGCAGCTCCTCTCTACTTTTCGGGTTTTAGTTCTTTTGGTGTTATTGATTTTTTCGTTTAAACACATGAGCCCTCTCAAGTAGGTAGTTGTTTCAGCCCCTCGTTATTTTTTTTTCAATTCAATTGCTTTTCAACTCAACTCCTTTTTCTTTTCCTCCAACCACTCTTATTTCAAATTTTTTTTTTTTCAACTCCGCCAACCAACTCAGATTTTTCCTTCTAAGGAGCAATAAAACAGAATCACCAAAACACATGAAATTCAGGATTACTTCAGCACCCAAAATAACCAAAAATTAACTCGATTCCTATGCTTAAATATGAATATCAAATCCAGTCACCAATTAGGATAAAATACCCAAGGTCATAGCATATTTAACAAAAAGAACAAAAATTACAGCCACTAGACTCATGCAAATACTTATGCCATCAAGTTTCAACACTCAAGCAAACGATATAATTCACCAATATATACAAGAAGCAGGAAGACATGAACCACTTGATACAAATCATCTCCCCCCCCCCCCCCACACTTAAATAGGTCCTAGTCCCTTAGCACTAAAGCAAGAGATACAAAAAAAAAACACCATATAAGAATGAAAAGTAGAGTGGAACGGGGGTACCAGATTCTAAGGTGGTGGCGGTTGTCGGGCTCTCAGCAGCCGGAGAATCTCCTTCACGTGGCTGCCTTGAACCTCCTGTCTTGCCTCGATCCTATCCAAGCGACGGTGAATCTCCGTGTCACCGAATCCGAATCCAATCGTGGGTAGTGGAGATGGTGCAGGAGTGTCGGGCCATGAGTTGAACATCATCTGAACATTTAGCATGTTCTCAATAGTGGTGAACTCGGGATTTGGTAGTGGCAGCCTATGTTGCAGCGATACGATCCACCGGTAAGTGCCATGAACCTCCTCAAGGGCATCCATCTGACGTAATAAATCGATTCCCAGTAACTGTGTCTCACCAATAGGTATTCGTTCATCCAAAGAGACACCCACACTAATGGCAATGGCTGTGATCAACCCACATATAGCAATGCCTCCATTGCTTCTACAAACATGCTCAAAGTGATCCAACACATAATCATGCCAACGAATGGCCATCCGATGATACATAGAGTACATGACAACCATTTCCTTGGATTCTGCCACTCCTTTGTTCGTCTCTCGACCAAAAATTGTATCAGCTAGGAGACGTTGAACATATCGAAATACAGGATTTCGGATGGCGCTGGCATTTGCACTGCTCGGTTTGTACAACACACTCTCATCCGTAATGCAGTTCCACATAACAGCTGGGTGAATTTCTGGAATGTCTATAGTAACATAGCGAAGCCCTAAAGCTTTCAGAAATCGACAAATAGGCCACGTGTATGTAGTTCCATACAACCGAAACCTAACACCTTCACTGCATCTTTCAAAAGAGCTCAAAAACTCATAAGTTAAATCGGCATAAGCCTGCCAATTTTCAGTAGCAATAAAACGCAAACACCCAACATCCAACAACCTCATAACATCATCAAGTAAACCCAAAGAATAAAGCAGTGACAAATCAATATACGTAGGAGACTTAATTTTTCTTTTACGAATACGACGATATTCATCAACCTGCCTTATACTATCAAATTTAATCGAATGAGGATTTGGAAAGCAATATGTAGGGTTACCGGATGGAGCTTGATTCTGAGCTGCAGGTGCAGATGGGGCAGCGTCTGATTCTGGTTCAGTTTGTGGCGGCCCGTCATCAACCGGAGGTGGTTCGGGCTCCGCTGATTCTGTTCGAATTAGGGCTTTAGAGGATGAGCCCTTACCGAACCTTTTCGGGCGGGGAGGCATAAAAAATGGGGCGTGGAGCCGAACAGAAACTTGGCCTCGTAGTCGCTGGCGAGTGGTGGCTCGGCGCTCAGATAGTGGTGCGGCTGAAATCTGCTCGTCGTACGGTGGTGGTTGAGTTCGCAGGTAGCGTGAGCGTGGCAGTGTTGGTCGCGGCGACTTAGGTGGGCCGCTGCGATTCCGGATGCAGAAATATAGAGGAGGTCGCGGCGCTGCAACAATGGTGAAGGCGGCGGGTGGTGATGGTTGTGCGCAGCCGCGGCGGAAGATGGTGGGAGGCGGGAGTGGGACAGGTGGGGTAGGGTTTCTGTGCACAACTACAATTAGTGTAGTGGGCTTCTATACTGGGCCGAGTGTGTCTTTTATACCTTGAGGGCCTGAACAACAAAACTGATCAATTAAATTAATTATGTAGGCTCAAATTTAATTTCACTACAAAGCCCAACTATATATTTCTCTACAAATGACTCAGCCCCAAAATTTTCACCTGCTGTATACATGTGAGAAAATCAATCAGAGGAAAAAAAGAAAAGAAAAAAAAATAAAATAAAAAATATAGAAGATGCACGAAAAAAATAAATAAATGAACAAACAATAAAATTAAACATTGGGTTGCCTCCCAACAAGCGCCTTTGTTTATTGTCGATGGCTCGACTTAGGATTGTGACTCCCTCTAGTATTGTGGATTATCTAAATCCACACATTCCACGAGCTCCTTCTGAAAACCTTCTCGATACTCCTTCAATTAGTGACCATTCACCTTGAAAAATTTATCCGTCCTAAGGCTTTGAATTTCAACTGCACCATGAGAAAAGATTTTAGTAATAACAAAGGGGCCTATCCAACGAGAACGTAACTTACCTGGAAATAATTTCAGCTTGGAGTGATAAAGTAGTACTTTTTGCCCAATTGTGAAATTTTTTCGTGAAATCCGTGCATCATGAAATGCCTTTGTTTTCATCTTATAAACCACAGAATTCTCATATGCTTCATTCCTCAACTCCTCAATCTCTTGCAATTGCAACTTTCTACCAACACCAGCCTCGTCAAAACTCATGTTGCACTTCTTAACCGCCCAATACGCCTTATGTTCTAGTTCAACGGGCAAATGACATGGCTTACCGTAGACGAGCCTATAAGGAGACATCCCTATAGGTGTCTTATAGGCTATACGATATGCCCATAGTGCGTCATCCAATCTCAAGCTCCAATCCGTGCGGTTAGGTTGCACCGTCTTCTCCAAAATTGCCTTGATCTCTCGATTCGATACCTCGTCCTGACCATTCGTTTGAGGGTGGTAGGATGTGGACATCTTATGTATAACCGAATATTTTCGCAATAAGGCTTCAATAGTTCGATTGCAAAAATGTGTCCCCCTATCACTTATGATCGCCCTTGGAATTCCGAACCTAGCAAAAATGTTAGACCTCAAAAATCCTGCAACCACTTTAGAATCGTTAGTTCGAGTGGCTTTTGCTTCCACCCATTTCGAGACATAATCAACAAGAAGTAGAATATATAAATTGCCAAAAGACGAAGGAAACGGCCCCATGAAATCCATACCCCACACATCAAAATTTTCACACACAATTATTGGGTTTTGGGGCATTTCATTCCTTTGAGAAATACTTCCTGTTCTTTGACAATTATCACACGACTTGCAAAAATCATATGCATCTCGAAACAACGATGGCCAATAAAATCCACACTCTAGAACCTTAAAAGCAGTACGTTTGGATCCAAAATGTCCTCCACAAGTATAATTATGACAAAAGGTGAGAATGGAATAGAATTCAAAATCGGGTATGCACCTTCATATTACCTGATCAGCACAATGCTTCCATAAATATGGATCATCCCAAACGTAGTATTTAGCATCACTACGTAGCTTATCTCTTTGAGCCTTGTTCATATCCTCCGGATAAACTCCACCAACAAGAAAATTCACCAAATAAGCAAACCATGGGGCAGACTGCACTGACACTGAGGGGGTCAGTGTTGCTGAATTCTAAATTTTTTTCGCCACAACTAGTAGCTGCTCGTCTGGGAATTTTTCCAGCAGTGGTTCAGCGTCCTCAGCTCTCTCCAAGCGACTAAGATGGTCAGCCACCACGTTCTCTGCACCTCTCTTATCTTTAATTTCAAGATCAAACTCTTGGAGCAATAAAATCCACCGAATAAGTCTCGGTTTAGCTTCTTTCTTCGCCATCAAATACCTTAAGGCTGCATGATTAGAAAATACAATCACTTTAGTCCCAAGTAAATATGAACGAAATTTTTCTAAAGTAAAAACCACAGCAAGAAGTTCTTTTTCTGTGGTAGAATAGTTAGCTTGAGCTTGATCCAAAGTTCGTGATGCATAATATATCACATGAGATTTCTTGTCCACACGCTGCCCAAGGACAACCCCTAAAGCATAATCACTTGCATCGCACATGATCTCGAATGGTAGGCTCCAATTTGGGGGTTGGATAATGGGTGGTGTGGTTAACAATCTCTTCAATGTGTCAAAAACTTCCTTACACGCCTCATCAAGCTCGAACTCCACATCCTTTTGCAAAAGTCTACAAAGAGGTGATGCTATCTTGGAAAAATCCTTGATAAACCTCCTATAAAAACCTGCATGGCCAAGAAAAGAACGAACTTCCCACACAGTGGTGGGGTAAGGCAAAGCATAAATAAGTTCAACCTTAGACTTGTCCACTTCTATGCCTTTTTCAGAAACAATATGCCCTAACACAATCCCTTTCTCCACCATAAAATGACATTTCTCCCAAATTAAAACCAAATTAGTTTCAATGCATCGTTTAAGAATTAAACTAAGGTTTTCTAGACATGTTTCAAATGATCCATCATAGACACTAAAATCATCCATGAAAACCTCAATTATATTCCCAACGAATTCGGAAAAAATGCTTACCATGCACCTTTGGAATGTGGCAGGGGCATTACAAAGCCCAAATGGCATCCGACGGTATGCGAATGTGCCAAACGGACAAGTGAAAGTCGTCTTCTCTTGGTCCTCTAGGGCTATAGCAATCTGAAAATAACCAGAAAATCCATCAAGAAAACAATAATAAGAATGACCTGCAAGCCTTTCCAACATCTGATCGATGAAGGGTAAAGGAAAATGGTCCTTTCTTGTCATGGCATTTAGCTTGCGGTAATCTATGCATACTCTCCATCCCGTTTGCACACGAGTTGGAATAGATTCACCCTTATCATTCTCTATCACTGTCACTCCAGATTTCTTTGGTACCACCTGTGTTGGAGAAATCCACTTGCTATCCGATATGGGAAAAATTATCCCAACTTGTAGTAGCTTCAAGATCTCCTTCTTCACCACTTCCATCATTGGTGGGTTCAATCGACGTTGGGCTTCTCGAGTGGGACGTGAATCCTCCTCGAGTAGGATTCGATGCATGCACAATGATGGACTGATCCCCTTGAGGTCTGCCACTGTCCAGCCTATAGCCTGTTGGTGTTCTTTCAACACCGAAACCAACATCGTCTCTTGGGTCTCCGTCAACTTTGCTGAAATGATGACGGGAAGTGTATCCTTCGGGCCCAAATAAGTGTACTTCAGATGTTCAGGTAATGGCTTCAATTCAAGCTCTGGTGCCTGCAAAGAAGATGGAAGAATTTTTGGGTAAGTATCAGGTAATTTTACAAATGCAACATCATACCTAGAATTTTTTTCTTGCTCATCTCCTTCTTCCATCTCTTGCAAACTTTCTAATTCATTCTGCAATCAAGCTCAAAAATTTCCTGCACAATTGGATCTATGACACTCACAGCAAAAAGAGAGTCATAGGCATTAGGAAATTTCATAGCATCAAATATATTAAAATGAATGATTTGTCCGTCAAATTCCATAGTGAGGGTGCCCCCATGAACATCTATTTTTGTTTGGGAAGTGTCCATAAATGGTCTTCCTAACAAAATAGGTATGGAATGTCCCGGATTATCATTCATATTTAACACATAAAAATCAGCAGGAAAAATTAACTTATCTACCTGTACGAGAACATCCTCAACTACACCAACTGGATGTGTGACACTTCTATCAGCTAGTTGGATAGTCACTCCCGTCTCCCTCAATGGTCCAATGCCTAACTTCTCATATATAGATCGAGGCATGACATTAATAGAGGCTCCAAGATCATGCATAGCTTGCTCAATCTTGTGATCCCCTATCGTACAAAGAATAACGAACATACCCGGATCCTTCCTTTTTGGAGACAGCTTCTTTTGGAAGACGGCTGAGACGTGCTCTCCCATGAAAATCTTTTCGTTCCCAATCAACTTCCGCCTATTAGTGCACAATTCTTTCAAGAACTTGGCATACCTTGGAATTTGCTTAACGGCATCTATCAATGGAATGTTGATCTCAACCTTTCGGAACACGTCAAGTATTTGCTGGTCCTTGACACCTTTTTCTTCCTTTTTAAATCTGGATGGGATAGGTAAAGGGTTAGTAATAATAGGAATTGAATTACGAGCATTTACCTCATTTTTTTTTTCTGGGACACTGACACTGAGGGGGTCAGTGTTACTGAAATCTGCATCCTAATTTCTTCGGACAGCTTTCTCGGGTCCAACCAGCTCGTCCCGAGCATCAATCTGACCATTAGGGACCTGGGACTGCCCCTCATCACCTGCTCCAACCTGCCCTCCATCTTCCTCACTTCGTTCGGGTGCCGAAACTTCTTCTAACTTCTTGCCACTTCGTAAAGTGATGGCACTTACATTTCGAGGGTTAATTTCGGGCTGAGATGGTAGTTTACCACTGTTTTGGGCTTGCATTTGGTTGAGTGTTGTAGCTATCTGACTCATTTGGGCCTCCAAATTCTTTTGTCCGGCATCCAAACTCTTTTGCCCGGATTGCAAAGTTTGCACGACTACTTGATTCTCTTGTTGAGCTTTCAACGTCGTGGATGCCAATGACTTCAACATATCCTCGAAAGACATATCTGATCTTCCACCACCACTATTCTGCCCCATAGGTTCAGCATTATGATCATTCCCTCTAAAAAATTGGAACTTACGATCTTGGTGTTGAGGCCTTTGATTTTCCCCATGCTGATAGGTTTGTTGGTTCCCATATCGTAGATTAGGATGGTCCCTCCACCCCGGATTATAAGTGTTGGAGTGTGGGTCATACCTTCGACCTTGAGAATTTCCAAAACCAATTGCATTAGCATGCTGCTCTATTTCCTCATTCAAAATCTGACAATCATCAGTGGCATGATCTGTGGTGGAGCAAATTCGACATGGTCGGATTTCTGAAGTTTTTCCCTTCATTATCATCTGCATCATGCTAGCAATTTTCTCCAAGGCATCATCCTTTGACTCAAGAACCGGCCTAAGCATGGAATCTCGTGCACCAAACTGTTGATTATTCGCTGCCATATTAGATATCAGCTCACGTGCAGCCGTTTGTGTTTTATCCATCAAAGCTCCTCCACTAGCTGCATCAATCATGTTACGATCCGTGAGGGCGAGTCCCTCATAAAAATACTGTATGAGCAGCTGATCACCAATCTGGTGTTGTGGGCATGAAGCTATAAGGCGCTTAAAACGCTCTCAATATTCATACAACGACTCCCCTGACCCTTGTCTGGCACCTGCAATCTCCTTTCGTAAATTTGCCACTCGAGTGGCTGGAAAGTAGTGTTGGAGAAAGGCCCTCTCCATGTCATTCCACGCGTTCACTGAATTTGGTAGCAAGAAATACAACCAGTCTTTTGCAGTACTTTTGAGTGCAAACGGGAATGCACTCAACTTGACATGATCTGCAGTGACTCCGGTTGGTTTCATGCTCGAGCATACCACATGAAACTCCTTGAGGAAAGTGTGTGGGTTTTCTCCTGCAAGACCATGAAAAGAAGGCAACAAATGGATTAGTCCTGATTTTAATTCAAAATTTACATTAGCAGCAAGAGTAGGAATTGTAATGCAAAGGGGTTGACGAGTGATGGTTGGGTTTGCCAACTCATTCATCGTTCTCTCTTCAGCTTCTTCAGCCATATTCTCAAAATTTTGCTCGAAAATTGTCTCTTCACGAGTATCACTTTCTTCACCACTACTCGTCTCTCTTGTCGGTGCAAAATTAATTTGTCGACGTGTACGAGTCTCCTTCCTAAGCCTCCTTGTTGTTCTCTCTACTTCTGGATTGAATTCAAGTCGTTCACTCCGATTTGATCGAGTGATCATTCACTGAAAACAAAACAAAGAAAAACAGAACTAACACTGAGGGTTCAGTGTTAGTTCAAATCAGCAACTCACAGCAACAGAAAGCCACGGGAATAGTTTTTTTTTTTTCTGTTCAGAATTTTTTTGACAAAAATTAAAAACACAAAATATTCAATTGAATTGACAACCGATTCCCCGGCAGCGGCGCCAAAATTTGGTGTGCTGTCGCCGGCACCCAAAAATAATTCTTTAACTACCCACTAATATAGTAGGGCAAGTAAGAGTCGATCCACAGGGAATGGTGTAATTTAATCGAATTAATTTGTGTACGAAAGCAATAAAAGGGGGGGGGGGTTGGATTGGTGAACTAAAATCTACTAAATAGCAAAGAAATAATAATAAAGAGCAGGTAAAATAATATGTATTCAAATAATAAGAACGATCTAGCCCTCGGATAGTGTCCCCTCAATTAATTATATCAAGTTAATCAACAAACCCAATTGTCTCAATTTATTCTCGAATCTTATCCCTAAACCAGTGGTACGACCAAACTAGTTCGAATTGCTTCTTACGTTTAATTAATCAGCAAGTACGACCCCCAATTAATCTATCCCTACGAATAACCCCAAAATATGTATCTAAGGTTCAACTCGAGGGACGCATTCAAGAATTAAAACAATAGGATAAATTAGACCATGAACACGAGACGCTCGTTTCATGCAACCTAAATGTTACTACTCCCTAAGGTGTTCTGCCTTAGTTGCTACAATTCCCAAAATATTATAGCAATTACGGATTACAATTTATGGGATAGCTAGATTTGAAATAGGAATAAAATTGGGTGATCAAGCCTATTAAACTCCTAATTCAAACACGCATAGCATCTACTCAAGTAATAACAAAATCGAGAAATAAATCAAAATCAATCAGGAATTATTTAATTAAACAGGCATAATCAATATGAGGTTTTACGTCCTCGGGCTAGAATAAGAAATTAGCTAAACATAATCAACGAAACAATACAAATAATTTGTTGATCCATAATCTCAAAAATCAAAATGAAAGAAAAAGGTAACAGAAGTTTATCAAACCAAACTCAAGGCACATGAGCATCAATATTAATGTCTTTTTCTCTCCTCCAAGGTCACGGCTAACACTTTGCCAAAAGCCAAAAACCAGCGTTGACTTCCTGCCCCTTGTCCTCCGAGATGCGGCTGTATTCCCCCCACCTTCCAAAAAGGGAATCAAAACCCCCAAAAATTTAATAATGGGCCTAGGCTCTTAGAATTAATCTTCTCTTTTAATTTAATAAAGCCCAATAGAATTAGGTCCACTTCCTCTAGTATCCTTTCATTTTCTTTTACTTCACCAACCAACACAGCCCACTTGCATAATTACTTGTCCTTCATTCACATCAAAATTCTCCAATTTTTACCTGAAATCAATAAGAAGATAAAAATATCAGGGTAATTAAAGGCACAAAATAATGAGTCGAATGGTGCACCAAAATACCAATTTAATTCACAAGGAATATTCATTTAAGGCACAAAAATATGCACTAAATCTGACTCATCAATCCGGGAGGTCGCGAGTTCGACCCCCCATGCGCGCGCCCAGGTGAGATTAAAAAGCATTAATGGTGGCCTGGTGGTGAGGGGTAAGGAAAGTGGCCTTAGAGACCTGGGTTCGAAACCCAGGTCTGTTTTTTTTTTAAATACCTCGTATTGGCGAGGGGCCTCGCTCTCGGGAAAAGGCGACGGTCTTTGCCCTCGGGAATTGGTGAGGGTTATGACTATCGCTACTGGGCGACGGGACACACTCTCGCTAATGGGCGACGGCACGCGCCCTCGCCAATTCGCGAGTGGGTATGCCCTCGCTAATACGCGAGTGTGTTTGGCCCTCGCCAATACGCGAGTGCGATTCTGCCCTCGGGAATTGGCGAGGGTGCCCTCGCCAATAAATTAGCGAGGAGCACTTAGGCGACGACGACTGCCCCTCGCCTCTGTTGTCGCCAAATCGCTTAAAGAGGGCAATTCCCTCGCCTTTGCCCTCTTTAAATGGGCTGTTTTTTTGTAGTGTTGTATTAAAAAGATTTTTTGAAATTTTGAAAATGAAATATAGGAGAGAATTATTATGGTGTTGACCCGAGACTATTAACTAATTTTTATTAACTAATTTTTATTTATTATATAGGAAATTATTTATTTATTTTTTCTCTTGTTGTAAAATCAATTGATTATTTATTGTGAAATTATTTATGTATAATTTAGCCAACAATCTAGGATTATATTTGTTGTCTCAGCAAAAAAAAAAATTACTAAAAAGTAATAAATTGTGATAATCCAATCATTTTGTGTATTATTTATGTATAATTTAGCAAACAGTCTAGAATTATATTTGTTGTCTCAGCAAAATAAAAATTTACTCAAAAGTTTATATTTAAAAATCATTTTCATATAGCTAAAAAAAATTCATTTTTATATACTTTCTAATTTGAAATTTAAGAGCATATAAATAAATGTAGATAGATTGATGAAATTTAATTTCCTTAATTAAATGAAATTAAAATTTAAGTACCCGTTGATATTATTATATGAAATTAGATTTAAAATATTTAAGAAAACAAACCTTAACAATCATATATATTAAATAAATTTATATGAAATAGTACACAAAGAATATAAGAAATTTACGGAAGTTTAGAAAATCAAATTTTATCAATTCATAAATCAAATTTTATCAATTCATACATTTATTGACATGATCTTAAATTGATTTAATGGAAATAAATTGAAAAATTAAATTGTTGATTAATACACAAAATATTATATTCCATGATCTGCTTTAAATATTATTTTACACCTAACAAAAAACTTAAATATAGACCACTAATTTAAAATAAAATAAAAAATTACCCAACCCTTAGCTATACAAAATGTGACTAAGAAGAAGAATTATTTTCACTTGTAAATCAATTTAAATATGATAATCTTTTAACGTTTTCTAAATTTTATGCAATTTATTATTTATTTATTATTATTTTTTAAAATACGCAATTAAAAAAAATTGTCATATTCTTTATATATATATATATATGTATGTATATATATATATATATTATCTTTTCGGATAATATTAGATAAGTTAGATCCCTTAAAAGTAGATTAAAAGATATTTGATCCCTTTATATAATACATGATTTTTAAGCTTTCTTTCCTTTATATAATACATGATTTTTAAGCTTTCTTTCGAATTGAATTTGACTGGGTTATAGAATTCACTTCAAATTAAGTCAAACTGAAGTAGAATTAAAATGCACAAATTAAGAAAATAATTAGTTATATTCTAATTCAACAATTTTATCCATAAACAAATATTTTCTAATAAGAATTTATTTGATTTCTTTAATTTGAGATGATTTAAATATCTTTAACTCTATCACGTTCAATGTCATAGAGATTTTCCTTTGATAGTATAGATTTTTCTTTCGTAAGAATATAAATTTAGAAACGATACATGAATATTCTCCCATAAAATTTTGAAGTTTATATTTACTAAGCTAATAAGCTAATAAAAGAAATTAGATATAATTAAATTTATTTTATTTATTAGATCATTAATTAAGTTACCAATAAAATTCGAAAATGATGTATTAAAATGCAAAAACAATATATATGAAATGAAATAACCAAATCATAAGAGATAGATACATGATATTAAAATATTTGTAAAATTAAAAGATAAAAAAAAAGTTTGAATGTTTAGAAATTGCTTCCACAATTTTCGATTCTTATTTATGAAAATAAAACTCGAATTCAGTAAGTTTGGAAAATTCAAAAAAATATACTTACTCCCATAATTTTCGAGTCTTTGCAAATAAAAAATGAAGAACATTACAAATAAATTTAAAATTTACATAAAAAACTTTTGTAAATTAATCATCTTCGGACCCTGATATGGCGAAAAAATGAAGAACATTACAAATAAATTTAAAATTTACATAAAAAACTTTTGTAAATTAATCATCTTCATTCACGCACCCTGATATGGCGCGGATCGTTGTTGTTGAGATCGAGTGATTAATGAAAATCATATGAAAAAATAATATATACGAAATTGAAGTCGTCTATAAAAAAAATTAAAAAAAATACTAAATAAATTATTGATTAGACAAAGTGTGAAAGATCGAGTGATTAATAAAAATCATATGAAAAAATAATATATACAAAATCTCAAAGATTTGATGAGTAATTAATGAAAATCATATGAAAAAATAATATATACGAAATTGAAGTTGAATGCATCTATAAAAAAAAAAAATACATACATGAAGATAATAATATTTAAAAAAAAAATAGGTTAAATGGTTGAAATGAAAAAAAAGAATACAGAAAGTTATACAAGAGGGAGATGAGATTAAAAATTAATGGTTAATAAATGTTGAATTCAATAAAATAAAAGATAATTAAAAAAATAAATTAAAAAACAGTCAAAGTGAAAGATCGAGTGATTAATGAAAATCATATGAAAAAATAATATATACGAAATTGAAGGCGTCTATAAAAAAAAATTAAAAAACATACTAAATAAATTATTGATTAGACAAAATGGGAAAGCTAGAGTGATTAATAAAAATCATATGACAAAATAATATATACAAAATCTCAAAGATTTGATGAGTGAAAAAATAATATATACGAAATTGAAGTTGAAGGCATCTACAAAAAAAATATATATATTAAAAAATAGGCGAGCAATCTAACGAAAAAAAGATTTGATTAATTGAAATTAAAAGAAATGAGTTGATATTTATAGAGTACAAATAATGACAGTTGAGATATTTTGAAATAGAGAGATTTTAAAAAACTATCGTAGGATTTGTTGATAGAAATTTTAAAAAACTATGGCGTAGGGATCTGTTAATATTAAAGTTGAGATGTTTGCCAGAGAGATATTTTGAAATAGAGAGATTTTAAAAAACTATCTAGGATTTGTTGATATAAATTAATTAATAAAATGTGAAATTAATGAGAAAAAAGAGATTTTGAAATGGAGAAATTTGAGAAAAAATAGATGAGTTTATTAACAAAGTAGGACAATCATAAGTGATTTAAACAGAGTAAGACAAAAATTTCTAGTAAAATAATTAAGACAAAAATAGCCTACAAAATTCCACTTTTGCCCTTATTTTGATATTATTTGAACTGTCAGACTTCTTCAAGAATATATCCCCCAATTTCGGTTTACATTCCATGTTTGAATTCAATCTAAAATTCAAATCGTATAATGTCTTCTCGCCTGCAGTCAAACATTTTCCAAAAAATTGATGAATTTTCATTGATGAATTACTAACATACCAACATTACAACAAAAATTTCTTTGCGACTAGAATTTCATGAATCTCTTTGAGTAACTGGAATTTCATGAATCTGCATCGCCGCCGATCTTGGATACTCCGTCGCGCCGACGAGTAGGAGGGATGTCCGATGCTATCTCCATCGCCGCCGATCTCGGATACACCGTCGCGCCTCCTCCTTTTCAGGTCTGTTAAACAACCAACTCACGCAATCGCGCACTGAAGGTGTTTGCGAATATGCTCGATCTCGTGTTGATGCAATTAGTGACTTGAAATGCAGCCAGATTTTTATATTGTGTCTTGGATATATGCTTTCTAAAAGAATTTATAGCACCATTGTTAGATGTCTTTGAGAAAACAACTTTTGATTTCTTATTCCTACTATTTGTGGGCAATATGTTTACTTTAATTTGTATGTACAACCCTCTAATTTGTGTACATGCTTTCTAGGATCGGATTACCGCCTTCTAATTTGTGTTACAAATTCCGACTATTCTTTTGATTGAGAGAGTCCATTCTTTTGAGCATGAAAAGTAATACTCCCTCCGTCCAATTTTATTATGCCCACTTCTTCGGGCACGGGTTTTAATGAATATTGATTAGTTTATGTATAAAGTAGATAAGTTGGGGGTATGATAGGATGTTGTGGGGTCCATTTATAGATAAAGTGATTGTTTATGAAAAAAGTAAGTGGCAAAGTGGGTAAATAAATGATGGTTGAAGGGTGGAAATAAAGTAGTATGAATAGTATTATTTCCAAAAAGGGTATGGGCATAATAAAATTGGACAACCAAAAAAGGAAAGTGAGAATAATGAAATTGGACGGAGGGAGTATGTTTTTCTTTTTCTTTCAAATTTGTAACACTACTCATATACAGAGTTAATTACTGAGTACTAAACAATTATGGATATTGTAGAGTTTGTCCTGATGAATTGATTGAAGTTGTATCAAGTTTGATCTACGCAGCGACGAGGTGTGGAGAGTTTCCAGAACTTCAAGAGCTTCGTGGGATTTTCACTTCACGATTCGGGAAGGAATTTGCAGCCAGAGCTATTGAATTGCGCAATAATTGAGGAGTCAATCCGAAGGTATACTATGTTTTCAATATGTTAGGAGTTTATTAATTTAAATTTGTTGTTGTAAGTGGATCTAATTGTTGTGCAGGTTATTCATTTTAAAATTGTCGACTAGGATGCCAAGTTGTAAATATGCAACTTAACTAATACTACAATACTATATTTATTTGTCACATAATCTTTGTATAATATGTACTGATTTGCACAATTTTGGATTGATTCCAGGAGGATTCAAGTAGTCGAAAAGGAAATGAATCAGCAGCAGCAGTATACTATTCTGCAGATGATGCACTCAATTTCAAGACGTGCTTACTTACTTTTGAATGCAATTTGGATTCTTATTTTATTATTTGAACTATTGTGTAATGTCATTTCAGTTTGTAAGTCATGTTATGGGTTATTGCAAGTTGCACTCTTGCCTATTTGAAATGAAAACATAGTGAAATGGAGGATAAAGTGTTATATTATTCTTATGCAATGCACATATTATATATATGCATCTTCTATTAATAAGCAATGCACATATTATATATATGCACCAAACTATGAATATATGCACATTAGTTGCGCATTACGTATCAGACTACAGGCCAATCCGACATTTGTGTTAAAAATTCCAATGAAATTCGAAATAATTTATGTTTATTCTAATTTTTCAGTACATCATATCAAAGATTTAAACTAACATGCAGAAAACACACCTTGAGAATCGAACGAGTAATTGAATGTGTGAAACGAATGTGCACAGAATTAATGGTCTGCATATTTGAAAGTATATGTAATTATCGATTGCATATATAAAAAAACGCATGCATATTTGAAAGTATATGCACTTGTCGGTTGCATATAAATAAAAATATGCATTTGTGCATCTTGCAAAAATACTAGACTTATTCAACAAATATTTGTTAATACAAGTTGTTCAAAAAATTATTTAAACACTTTTAGAGGTGTATCGAGTAAAATAATTTTTTTGAATTTATTAATTTTATTAATTATTTCATAATATAATTTATATTTTAATAAAGATGTGGTATGCAAAATAATAATAAATATTTGATTAATTAAAGTATATTTTCGATTAAAAATTATTGAATATATAAAAATATGAATATGGATAAATAGAAAGTATGATCTCGAATTTTAGGCAAATAATTTGAATTGGAAATTGCGCTATAATCAAGGGATAATTAAATAATTTGAAAATTCGAAATTAAATTCAGGGCGAGATTCTAGGAGAAATATCTCCCAGTTTAATTTAAAATTCAAATGTTGACTTTCTTAAATTTAGACTAACATAATTAATTGAATTTGAAATTCTTACTTAATTCGAAAATAGGGGCATAATCGACTATATAGGTTTGATTTTGTCCTTAATTGTTTTACTAAATAAAATTGACTTGAATCTTAAAGTCTTACATTGAATTGTCCTATTCTGTTTTTTCCCCCAAAATAAATTGGGATAGACCAACAAATGCACTGTTGAAATGTTTGCAAAATATATGATATTAAGATTTTAAGATTACAGTTTTTAATACTATTTAAACATGAGACTATTTTGTAAAAAAGAAACTATTTAGCCGTGGCCTTATTTTAACTGTACATATTTATCTATCATTAAATAATATTAAAAATTAAAATTATTCTCAATAACATAGAAATTTATTGGACAGAAGAAATAGAAAAAAGCAAAAATAAAATTAAAAAAAATACTAAAAAACAGGCGAGAGAAAAGAAAAAAGAAAAAAAAGGAAAAGAAAAATGGGCAATTCTTACCGTAGTCACATTTTACAAAGTGACTACGCAGTCACTTTGTCGAATCGCGCCATGTGGCGTCGTAACCGTAAAAACGACCTGCTACCTGTCATACAGGTTTCAGTTATTTTTAGCATTATTTAAATTATATTTTGTTATTTACTATATTACCCTTCTTTTTAAATTTTATTTATATTTTACCTGCACCCACTAATTTAATAAGTGCACCCCCTAATCATATTTTTACTCCAATTATTTGCACTCGCTAATTTAATGAATTCACACCCTAAACATATTTTTACAACAATTATCTGCACCCGCTCATTTAATGAGTTCACCCCCAAATCATTTCTTTTTTACAACAGTTATTTACACCCGCTCATTCTATGAGTTCACCCCCAAATTATTTTTTACCACAATTATCTACACTCGCTTATTTTATGAGTTCACCCCCAAATTATTGTTTTACCACGGTTATCTGCACTCGCACATTTTATGAGTGCACCCCAAAATATTTTTTAAAAAATAATCACATTTAAAAGACTATATTATCATTTTATTATTTTACACAAAATATAATAAAATAAACTCTAAAAAATCAATTCACCACCAAATCACCCATATTTAAAAAAAAAAAGCGTAAAAATATAATTAATAAAAAACTATCGAAATTAGCCACAAATCTCAATTTTTTTCTTTTTAATTTTTCTTCCCCCTCCTCTTTTTCTTTTTTCTTCCCATTTTCAATTTTTTTTTCAAATTTATTATTTCCTTGTTTTTTTTTTTCTTTTCCTTTTTAAATTTTCCTGTCTTTCTTTTCCATTTTTTGCATGTGTATTTTTTAAATTTTAATACAAAATAATATTATAGGTATAATTTTATTAAAGTCGATCGGCGGTGCACCTAAATTTTAATTTTAATTTGATGAGTAAAGGACATGCCGGAAATCCATGCATGTCGGCGGGTGACCCAGCCACCACCATGCCCGACCACCCCCTCGACGGCGAAGGCGGCGCTTCGGTCTCGGCCGCTGAAGCCCGAGACCCCTCCTCGAATCGCAATCGCGATTCTTCACTTCCATAACAATCGACATAATCTTCCATCTCGGCCACGATCCATGGTTGCCGAAATCCTCTCCTCATTTCGACCACCGACGCGACTGCTTCGATCAATCTCCCTTGCGTTCGCGATCCAGGAGCTTCTCCTACATCAACGACGCTCGCCTGCAACACTCGGATCGACGCTGCCTCTCTCTCGTCGTTCATCTATGTCCAAATCGAAGCTACATTGCTTCATCCGTCTTCTTCACCCTGCTCCTGCGCAGCCTCTTCCTCCGACTGACGACGGCCCGACGGAGGACTGTGAGTATGTTGCTGATGGATCTCTAACCGGACGACACTCGGAGCCGGTGACCTTACTGATGAAATCTCAAGCGACGACTACTGACCTAGGGTGCCCTCCCATTGGGCTAGAGTTTCCTTCAATTGGGCTTGGTAATGTGCACCCTCTATTTTCTTTAGTACACCCCAATCTGCACTCTCTCCACTTTTTTATGGTATTATTGTTATTGGTATTATTGATACTGGTATTACTAGTTATTGATTGCGGTATTACTATGAATACACTATTGAATTAATATTAATGATTATTGATTATTAATTGTGGTATTACTGATTATGTGAAATTATTTATTACTGATTATTATTATTTTTAAGGTATTACATATTATTGTTTATGGTATTACTAATAATTGTTTTTTGTATTATTGAATATAATTAGATTTGTGGAATTATTTGTTATTGTATAAAATTTTACTGATTAATATTAATGGTATTACTGATTAATGTTCGTGGTATTACTAATTATTGTTAATGGTATTACTGATTACTGTTTATGGTATTACTGGTTATTACTTGTTGTATTACCGACTACTCCCTCCTTCCTATTGAAAACTACCCAACTTTCCTTATTCGTTTGTCCCAATGAAAGTTACTCATTCCTTTTTTGCCAAACTATTCCCTCTCACATTTCATTATATTCTTCTCTCTCTCAATCACATCACCTCTCATACATCCACTTATTATATCATATTTTTTAACCTCTGTGTCCGAAGCTCATGAGGAGCTTTCACTGGGACAGAGGAATTATAATAAAATCATACATATAATATTATTTTGTATTAAAACTAAAAAATATACTAATGAAAAAAAAGTAGGAAACAAAAAAAATGAAGAAATAAAAAGTTTGGAATAAAAATTGAAAATGGGAAGAAAAATTAAAAAGAAAAAAAAATTAAAATTTGTGCCTAATCTCGATAGTTTTTTTTAATTATGTTTTTACGATTTTTTTTCTAAAAATATGAGTGATTTGGTGGTGAATCGACGGTAACTCGGCAATGACTCGGTTGTAGATTGTAAATGTATAAATTAGGGTTGATTTTATTATATTTTGTGTTAATTAATAAAAAAATAATATAGTCTTTTAAATGTAATCATTTTTAAAAAAATATTTTGGGGTGAACTCATAAAATGAGCGGGTGCAGATAATTGTGGTATAAAAATAATTTGGGGGTGAACTCATAAAATGAGCGGGTGCAGATAATTTTGGTAAAAATATAATTTGGGGGTGAACTCATAAAATGAGCGGGTGTAGATAACCGTTGTAAAAAAGAAATGATTTGGGGGTGAACTCATAAAATGAATGGGTGCAGATAACTATGGTAAAAAATGATTTGGGGTGAACTCATAAAATTAGCGGGTGTAGATAATTGTTGTAATAAATTATTTTATTGTATAAGGATAAAAATGTAAATTTACAATAATATATTTTAATTAATTTAATTTAATAGAAAATACAAATTTATGACATTTTACGACACATTACGACAATACATATCGTAAAATTTACAAAAGGTAACAGGTCATCAAATCTAAACCTTTAGATTAGATTTTTAATGGCTTAGATTAACTGACTGCGGTAGTCATTACGACACGTTACGACACCCTAACTACATATAGAATGTCCCAAGAAAAATAGCAGAGAAAAAAAAGAAGGAAACACGATTGCAAAATATTATAAACACATAAATAATTCGAAGTTTTGGTTAAAAAAGATGTTATTTGAATCAATTAGTATTAAACTATAATACAATGTTTTTATTCAATAGAAGTTCAATAAACAATGATACAATAGTCAAGAATAAAATAAAAACGTTACATCTACAAATTTATAGATTTATAATAAAAAAAATAAATACTATGCCAATAATTTAATTTAAATTCTCAAAACAGAGAAAAGGAAAAAGAAAAAAAGAAGACTGGAAAAAAGGAAAAAAAAAACAGATTTAATTAACTGTACATAATTCAATATCATTAACTAATATTAAAAATTAAGATTATTGTCATACTTAATCTCAATAACATAGAGATTTATAAGACGGCAGAAATAGAAAGAAGTAAAAATTAAAATGAAGAATGAGTGTTTCTTAAAAAAATTAAAAAAAGATGAACATTTTCTAATTAACAAAAGAAAAAGGAAAACAAAATACTAAAAAACTGGCAAGAGAAAAAATTAAAGTGAAGAATGAGTGCTTCTTCAAAATAATTAAAAGATGAACATTTTCTAATTAACAAAAAAAAGAAAATAAAAAATACTAAAAAACAGGCAAAAGAAAAAGAAAAAGACAAAACAAAAAATAGCAGCAAAAAAAAAGAAGCAAAAAAATATAATAATTTAATATAAATTCTCAAAACAGAGAAAAGGAAAAAGAAAAAAAAAAAACGCAAGAAAAAAACCGTAAAAATTAAAAATGTCCTAATCTACCCTTATATACTAATTCTGAATCTTCTCTCTGCTACGTGTCACTTCAAATTCTTTCCATTTGCATTTTCTCTTTTTTTTTCACATTATTTTTTCTTTTTTTTTTTCTCTCTCTCATCTCTCTTTTAACTAACTGCATTATATTATCTACTTATCCTTTTTATTTTCTCTTTCTTATTTTCTTTTTTCGACCATCAAAATTTCTCATATTTATTTTGTCCTCTTATTCTTCATTTTTCTCAGATTCTAATTTTCTAATTTTCTCCGAATTTACAATTATTTTGTTTTACAGTTTTTTTCAGTATTTTCTTTTACTTTTTTTTTTTGTAAGTTTTTTTCAATTTTTCTCTCTCACCTATTTTCCTTTTCTCTTAATCTCCTAAATTTTTTTATACAAATTTCTCTCCCTCTTTTTTTTTCTTGATTCTTTTTATCATTTTCTTTTATAATTTTTTTACAATCCCCACGAAATTCGTGGGTTTTGCACTAGTCTTCCTTATATATTAATTTTAAATCTTTTTAGCATGACGTGGCTTCACCAAAATTCTCACTTTGTAAAACTCTTATTTTCTGTAATTTTGATTTTTTTAAATAATTTTCTCTTTCCTCTTCTTTCTCTCTCTTTTTCAACTGTCATTTCATTTTTTAAATTATTTTTTCTTTCTTATCATTCTCTCTCATTCTTTCACTTCTCCGGTTTAAATTTTTTAATTATAATTATAATTAATATAATATTTATTTTACCATCCCGCGAATTTCGCGGGTCTTGCACTAGTTCCTACAATAAACTGCAGCAAACAAAATGTACTAAACTATAAACTACATACGAAATGAAATATTTGATTGAAATAGAAGATCTTAAAAATTGTACTGAACTACAAACAAACGAAATGAACGATTTGATTGATTTAAATGAGAAGAAATGTGTTGATATTTATAGAGTACGAATAATGGATCGTTGAGATATTTGCGTAGGAAGAAATTTTGTTTCATTTAAATTTTAATATTCAAAATTAATATTCAAAAGTGTGAAGATAAGATTAAAAAAAATGTACGGTTAAGATTAATGCTTATTATTAATAAAAAAATTAATTAAAAGTGAAATTAATGAGAAAAAATAGATTTTGAAATTGAGTGATTTGAGAAGAAATAGATTGTGATAAACCAATCATTTTGCTACATGTTTCTCTTTAAATGTTTGCAAATATATGATATTAAGATATGGAATTATGTTTCATTTAAATTTTAATATTCAAATTAATATTTAAATTTTAATATTCAAAACTGCATTTAAAATATGAGATTAAAAAATGCACGGTTAAAATTAATGATTTAGAGACAAAGTAGGATAGCTCAAGTGGTTAGAACACCACTACCTAGGCCTTAGGTCCTGGGTTCGAGTCATGGGGAGGGGAAAAAAAGGGATGGGTATTTAACTTCCATAAAAAAAAAAATTAATGATTTAGATTAATAAAAAAATTAATAAAAAGTGAAATTAATGAGAAAAAACAGATTTTGAAATGGATAAACCAATCATTTTACAACACGTGGCTGCAAATATATGATATTAAGATATGCATCTTTTTCATATTCCTTTAATTTATTTTCTTGGAAAAACTGTTGTAAATCTTCAATTTTATAGTTATATATAAAACCCAATAAATTTACGGGGAACAAATTTATTTCTTGTATTGTATATCCGCTTAACTCATCGAAATCTAAATTTTTTCCTCTCTTACCCATTGCCCTACCACCCTCGTGACACATTAAGCTTTCAGAGGGACTCGTCCCCTTTGTCGACTGCTTCAGAACAGAAAGCTGACCCATGGGCCAGTCCTGTGGATCTTGAAACTTGGTTTGGGGCCATCTATATTTTTTTAAACTTAAAAAAATTGGGTTTGACCCATACTAATCAAGGTTCCAAAAGAAATTGAAGTCCAATTTAGAATTGAATTGACCTAAATGAATTAATTTGAATTTGAATTATGACAAATCTGGATGCATGTGGCCTGTGGATCTTGGACTTTGGGCTTGGATTTGGAGTCCATCTATATTTTCTGGATCCTGAGAGAATTTGGGCTTGATCCATACTAAACAAGGGTTCAAAAACAATTGAAACTCAATTTGGGATTGAGTTGGTCCAAACGAATTAAGTTGAATTTGAATTATGATGAATCCGAACCTCAGGGATGTCGACTAGCCACATTGACATTTTGAATTTGGTATTTAAAATGTGGCGGACAACTGATATTTAAAATGTGGCGGACGTTGTCTAGGAGTTACAATTGATTTGATTGACATAATTGAAATGCAATTAAATTCCATGAATAACAATAATTTTAATAAATTGCTTCAATTTATTTGGAAGGCTCCCCATGTATCCTATAAATAGGACCACTTACATGCTTGTTCAGAATAGGAAATTTAATTTGTATGTTTTGGAAAGAAAATTATGTGGTCCAACATTTGAGTTTTATTGGAACCCACCCGAGATTTTCTAGAAATTTAAGCACTAAATCTATATCATTCTGCATATAGGAGTGCAATCCAATTTCTCACGTTTATTCCATTCCTTGGAACTCTTGATATTGCAGTGCTGCTTGTCAACGAGACGAAATGTTTTATTTGAAAACGTTAGGTCAAACCGTGAGCACTAGTTGAAACATATTCATTTTGCTGGTAAAGGTCTAATCTTGACTCAACTTTGCCTACTATTGTTGATGTTCGTGTTCGTATCGTTGTTGCTGCTGATTGCAACAACCTACTTGTTTTGGAAAGCCGCTAAAGGAGGAAAACTACTGAAGGAGAAAAGATTTTGTATAAATATTAATTTTGTTTATTTAATATTCAATTATGTAAATATTCTAATTTGACAAATATTATTTTGACCTATATTATTTGTGTCCTATATGTTGTTCGACAGGGATGTATATAACATATATATTGAGCTAAAGACGTAGCCTTCCTTCTTTCCATGTAAAACAATTTACAAGTCCCATTTTAGAAAGTCCTGCTGGCAGACTATATATGAAATTTATAAGCTTTTCACATTATTAAGCATTATGTGTGTGGAATGAGCCTTTTTTTGGTCACTTAATTACAACTTCGATCTTTCACATGGCGATCCAAAAAAACAAAAACATAATATTTCACATGTGAGCTAAATATGTAAAAAGCCTTGTCTTTTTGCAAGAACTTAAAATTAAAAATATATATATGTACTAGGTGTAATCCTCTTACGTTTTGAATTCATATTCCAACCTGATGTTGGAAACTATACGACAGATAGTGTATACTGCAATATCGAAGAGTCAGATAATAAACAAGTCGAGTCAAGGGAAAAACCCTTTTCCCGCAGAACAGAATACGCCCAGGTAGTGCTCGACTGGTATGGCGTTCCGTTCCCAAAGGTAAAACGACTTCTACTTCGTACACAGTAGCACCACTGTATACGAAACCTCGGCGAACGTACTAAGTACGAACTGAACACTCTCGAAAATAAATCCGGCACAAGAAAGAACATTGTAAGGCTTTTGGGAGCTCAACACACTGCAGAGGGACGAGAGGAGAATAGAGGGAGCAGAGGGGCGAATTTCAGCGTAAGAAATAATGAGGGAAGAGACTGATATTTATATGCAGAAGAAACCCTAGGTGGTTGCTGGAATCACGCGTGGGCCCAGGCCCAAATCGTGGGATGATATCGCGAAAATATCGCGCACGTGGATAAGTCTTGAAGACCAAGTTTGAGACTTCCAGATAATTCTGGAACATTCCTGAGTTGGGCCTTCAGAGTTTTTGGGTCTGCAAAAAGATAGGCGGGCCCTAAAGACCACCAAAGACCAATTGCCGAAGCCGAGCCGGCCGGACGGGCGCGTGCGCGTGTGGCTCTTAGGGGAGTGTACCCCTTATACATAGTTGAACTCCAATCCTACTTCAATGCTTTTAAACCTCTTAAATGTTTTGTAGGTTTTCTATGTGGGACAAACTTCAAGTTGAAACACTCAACTTCAACAATTAATTTCTCACTCACCTTTACTCGGTTTTGAGATATTAAATATACCACGTTCATCTACTCCGCGAGTAGATCGACTATGTCACGTTCAATTATTTTATAATTAACGTTTAGTCCATCTAATTAATTAATTAGATAAGGGTGTCAAAACCCAATTAATCCCACATTAATTCCAACAATCCCCCACATGAGTGAAAATCGTGTCTATACAACATCAGACTCAGTGTTCAGTTCGATTGAGATCTCCGTGCGTCCGGAAAAGTAGTTTTTGGCTTTGAACTTTCCGTAGCCAAACACTATCGGGTACACCGGCGGCTTAGTGGACGCAGTGCCTTGAACTACTCCTCCATAGTGTATACCTAATCAACAGTGTCAGCACACTTCAATCTCGTCTTCGTAACGTTCTCACGTTTTTGTCCGTTTTGGCCATGGACTTCCTTTGTGTTCATAAATGTTTGGTCGAAGCGGCCCCCACTTCTCATTTATATAGGTAACCTCCTTTCGAGTATCCCGTTATACTCTAGGAATTATTAAGAGTCAAAGACTCAACCTCTACCACATTTTACGGGTTGCTAACACTTGAGGTTGTGCTGTCAGGAATAGTCGTGATTTTTCAAGTGTTTTATCACTAACTTCCACAGTTTCGTTTTCCCATTGAACCAAGTTCTTGGGATCTCCAGTCATCATGGTTGGGTTTCCACTGCTTTAGTTTTTCTTGTGGGTTTTAAACCCATTCCTTCTACCAGCTTGTTCAATTGATCTCGGTTTATGCTCTTCGTGAGCGGATCCGCTATATTATCCTTTGTGTTGACATAATCAATGGACATTACTCCAGTGGAGATCAATTTTCTAACGGAGTTGTGTCGACGACGTATGTGTCTCGACTTTCCGTTGTACATGACATTCGTAGCTCTCCCAATGGCAGCTTGACTGTCACAGTGTACCGTCACCGAAGGTACTGGTTTATTCCAACATTGAATGTCTTCTAGAAAATTACGCAACCATTCAGCCTCTGCAGCGGCTAGGTCTAAAGCGATAAATTCTGATTCCATTGTGGAACGGGCAATACACGTTTGTTTCTTGGACCTCCACGACACTGCTCCTCCTTCAATAGTGAATACATATCCACTAGTGGATAACGAGTCTTTAGTGTCTGATATCCAATTTGCATCACTGTATCCTTCGACTACAGCTGGATGTCTTGTGTAGTGAAGCCCATAATCAAGGGTGTACTTCAAGTATCTTAATACCCTTTGCAGTGCTTTCCAGTGCTCATGATTTGGATTGTTCGTGTATTGACTCAACTTGTTTACTGAACATGCAAGATCAGGGCGTGTACAGTTCGTGATGTACATCACACTTCCAATGATCCTTGCGTATTCCAGTTGAGCCACCGGTTCTCCTCTATTCTTTCTCAAGTGAACATTGAGTTCCAAAGGTGTCTTAGCAGGTGGATCGTTAAAGGCATTAAATTGCTTTAGTACATTCTCCACATAGTGAGATTGTGTCAAGGAAATTCCATCAGAAGTTCTCTCTATCTTGATTCCAAGAATCACATCTGCTAAGCCCATGTCTTTCATGTCAAAGTTTCTACTTAACATGTTCTTCGTATTAACTATGATATTGTGATTGTTACTCATGATTAACATGTCATCGACATATAAGCACACGATAACAAATCCATTTGGTGTATCTTTCACATATACACACTTATCACATTCGTTAATTCGAAACCCATTTGACAACATTGTATTGTCAAATTTCAAATGCCACTGTTTTGGAGCTTGCTTAAGTCCATACAGTGATCGAACGAGTTTGCATACCTTTTTCTCGTTTCCAGGAGCAACATATCCTTCAGGTTGATCCATGTATATCTCAGCATCCATCTCACCATTAAGAAACGCCGTCTTAACGTCCATTTGGTGTATTTCGAGATTGTGCAAAGAAGCAATAGCGACTAACACCCGAATGGAGGTGATTCTTGTCACTGGTGAGTATGTATCGAAGAAATCATACCCTTCCTTTTGTTTAAAACCTTTTGCAACTAGACGAGCTTTGTACTTGTCAACATATCCATCTGCTTTGTACTTTCTTCTAAGGATCCACTTGCATCCTAAGGGCTTACAACCTTTAGGGAGGTCGACCAACTCCCATGTGTGATTTAACAGAATAGACTCGTATTCACTTTTTATGGCCTCCTTCCAGAGTTGTGCATCAGGTCTTGCCATAGCTTCCTTGATAGTTTTGGGTTCATCTTCCTCCAGAACATAAGTAATGAAGTCTGAACCAAAATCTTTATCAATTCTAGCTCTCTTACTGCGTCTCGGTTCTTCACTCTCTTGAGTGGAGGGACTAACAGTGTCGTTTGTTGCTTCAAGAGTTCTCTTATTCGAACTCTCTTCCTCTTTTTCCTTAAGAGGAAAAATGTTTTCAAAGAATACTGTGTTCCTTGACTCAATTGTGGTGCCTTCTGTCATATCCGGTATTTCAGATTTGTAAATCAGAAATCGATAGGCACTGCTGTTTGAAGCATATCCTATAAAGATACAATCAACTGTTTTAGGGCCGATTTTAATTTGTTTAGGAAGTGATACTTCAACCTTAGCCAAACACCCCCACACTTTGAGGTATTTGTATGAAGGTTTTCGTTTCCTCCATATTTCATAATGAGTTTGATCCTTAGTTTTATGAGGGATTTTATTCAGAATGTGGTTAGCCGACATAATGGCTTTCCCCCAAAAGTTCTGAGGTAGACCTGAGCTGATTAACATTGCGTTCATCATCTCCTTTAGTGTTCGGTTTTTCCTTTCCGCAACACCATTGGACTGAGGTGAGTAAGGGGCTGTAGTTTGATGTACAATCCCTGATTCTATACATAATTGTTCAAACGGAGCTACGTACTCTCCACCTCTATCACTACGAATTGATTTAATTCGAGTGTCCAATTGATTCTCTACTTCATTTTTGTAACGTTTAAAAGCTTCTATAGCTTCGTCTTTACTTCTCAAAAGATAAACGTAGCAGAATCGTGTACAATCATCTATAAAAGTAATAAAATACTTTTTCCCTCCTCTAGTTTGTACAAACTTTAAATCACATACATCCGTGTGAATTAAGTCTAGAGGGGTGACTTGAACGAAATTTTTGGTCACTATATTTTGACTCACTACTTCCCCTCAAGCATAAGGGTTCGTAGTAGTAATGGAAGTATTCGACCAAGTAGTATCGACCTAGGAGGTGGGTTTGTGCAATGGATCCCTAGAGTTTTATGTTGTAATAGCTAATGTAACTACGGTTTCGGGTTTTTGGATTTCTAAAATTAAAGCTAACTTACTACTAAGATGCTAGAAATTAGATCAACTACCAACCTAGAAACTAACAAATGATTTATACTACTAAAAGTGAGAAAAGTACCAATAAGAGAAATTACCACAACTTAGCAAAGAAAATCGCTAATAAAGCAAGAGATCAACAATTAAAACAAAGAACAACTACGAATATAATTCGAAGAAGTGCAAGGGTGAGAGAATGCTTCGGGTGTTCCCTACCTAGTGAAATCGAGAAGAATTGCTTTTACTTTGTTAATGCTTCAATTAAGTTTTGTTAAGAGCACCTAAATGCTAGGATGACAACCATTTCCCTTCGGGTAATATAGCCTTAAATCTAAGGTGTTCCCAAACCCGGTAATAAGGTTTTCGTCCCAATCCTCACCAACTACTCAAACAACCATTCAAGTAATTAATGTCCTTCAATGGGGTTCTAATACGATTAACTCTCTCTCGACGAATTAAAAGTATAACTAACACATTTGCATACCAACAACTCACACCATAAATATAATCATGTTCATGTAACTCTCGTCTACGCTAAACATGCATCTAAATATGGATTAATAGAAGTTAACATACAAAGTACCCATAATACCCATTAAAAGAAGCAATAAATCTAATATTAGCAATAACAAAGCTCAAACAATTCCAAACTTAATATTCACATGGTTTTAGAACACCCAAAGCATAAATAAACTTAGCCCATGGTGTTTTGAGAAACACCCATGGCTAAAACATCACAAAAGAATGAAATAAACATGAAACTTGTGATTAAATAGCAAAAGAGAGTATGGTTTGAAGTCACCTTGATGTTTCTTCTAATACCCAAGCTATTACAAAAGAGTTTCACCTTAATCTTCAAAAACCCAAGCTAAATACTTAACTTGGAAGCTAATCTATGGATTAAATGTGCAATAAATGCTAAACTATGCTAAGAGATGAACTAGGGTTTGAGTTTTGCAATAAATGAGGCTCAAGATATCTCTTATAAACTGAGTTTGAAGCTATTTAAAGCTTCCAAAAGTGTGTGAGATGAAATTAGCATTTGGGTCCTTGAAGTTCTTCAAAATTCGCGAAAAACCCCGAAACTGTAAGTTCACTCGACCGCCAGTGTGGGGTGAAACGGTCGGCCGAGTGAGAAAAAGTTCCAGAACCAAAAGTGGTTCCAGAACTCACTCGACCGCCCGTTTGGGGTCACTCGACCGGTCGAGTGAAATGAGCTCACTCGACCGCCCGTTTGGGCTCAAACGGTCGCCCGTTTGGAAATTAATTCCAGAAACTCTCTCACGACCAGAACTCACTCGACCGCCCGTTTGGGCTCACTCGGCCGGTCGAGTGAGATGAGAAACTTTGAAAGTTTCTGTAACTCGACTTCACTCGACCGCCAGTGTGGGACTACTCGACCGGCCGTTTGGATCCTGCACTCTTGGACGTTTTCTTCGATTTTTCTTGACTTTCCTTGCTCGTCCTTCCACCGAACTTCTCTTCCAATGCGCCAATGCTCGTTTTCCCTTTAAATGGACTATTTCACCTCGTTTCCTACACTTTGAACACATTTCTTGACAACAAGGTTAGTAGCACCATTTCTAACAATTATGACCAAAATCACATCAAAATGCTACGATAACATAGCAATAGTGAGCACAAAAACGAGCAATCTCACACCCAATCAACCCCCCCAAACTTAGAGATTTGCTTGTCCCCAAGCAAAGAAAAAGAAAAACAAAAGGAGGGAGATTGTGAAAGATTTGCGAATGGATACAATGCATAGTAGGCATGATCAAACAATATCTCCAATGAATGGTTCATCAACACATGCAATTTCTCTACCATTTTCAAGACAAAATGTGATCCAAGCTAAGACAAATTCAACACACTTGATTCACCACTCTCTCAAGAAGTGTTTCTCTCAACACACAAGTGTATATTGGGCATGTAAGCTCTCAACTGTCAATCCACGAAAAACTCAAAGACCATAAGCTTGCTTTTCAACTCAATTCTCTACCAAATATTTAGGCATCGATTGTCAATCAAATAGGTCTTTCAAGGGTTGTAATGTAGGCTTTTTGGAAGGGGTGGGATGAATTTAGAATTAGTGACTCATTCAACTTGTAGAGCAACAAATGTTGTATTTCTCTCATTTTTCATTCAACTCTCACACAACACTTGCTTTCTTTCTTTTCTTTTCACTCAAAATGAACTTCACCCCCTTTTTCCTTCTTTTCCCAACATTTTGGAGCCATTTCTCTTCACTTTTGTGATTTGAGCTTTTGGGACTTTTTGTTTCCCTTTTATTTTTCACATTAAGCACAAGCTCATTGACTCCTCTTTTTCTTTTTCTTTTCAACCCTTTTCCTTCTTTTGAATTCACTTTGATCAATACAAATCCACTCACTTCAATTCCCTCACCATGTCAACCAACATTGAAGCTCTACAAATGATAAGGGCAATTAGGCTCAAAAGATGTGGTTTCATGGTGACATTTTGTAGCTTGCCAAAGAAAATTGGTTTTACGGCTCAACGGGGCTAACTACGAAAATGTATCATTTGGTGGGATTTATTTGGCCAAGTGACTCAAATTCAAAGAAATGCCTCCTATCATTTTTGACAATTTCCTCCTAAATCAAGTTTCAAACAAGTCAAAGAGCAAGTTCTAGCAATGCATAATTCGTGGACGACTCACTCAAGAAGAATTGAACCGAAATGATATTTCGATTCAAGAAGGCTCTAGTCTCTCCGGCTTAATGTGGTAAACTCAAGTGTTTTCCTAAGCCTAACCCTTCACACAAAATGCAATCAATTGATAGAGTCATACATGCATTAATTTCCCAATCACCAACAAACATCACAAGATCAATTATAGTAAACTTATGCATCCATCCACAAATTCTCCAAAAATCCACCATCACATAAAATAAAATTCCCTAACATCCATCCAAACAAAATATCAAAAGAAAAACATCCCCATCAACAAAAATCCACAAAAATATCCAAAATACATGAACCCAAAATAAAGATCCAAAGGTACAAATAACAAAATGCTACGGACATAAACATGAACACCGAAAATGAGAGAAAATTAGGACACTTATACCACACCATCTTCGGGGTTTTGAGGCATCATTGAGGTGGTTGAGGTGGGTTGTAGTAGCCTTGTTGGGCGAGCCACTCAAAATGGGGGCGGAACATGTTGTTCATCTCGAGAAGTTGTGCATCAATGCTCGCGTAGTGAGTTTCCATGTTGGCTAGACGAGTGTCCACGTTGGCTAGACGAGTGTCCACATTTTCTCGCCACGCTCTATCTTCACGACTTGCTAGACCCAACTGCTCGATACTAGCCCTAAGTGACTCAAGCTCCCTGTCTCTTCTTTCGTAAATACGGGTAGCATTCCCTCTTTGATCCGGAGCTGCCCGCCATGGACTACCTCTTCCTTGCTCTTGGGGCCCTTGATGCTCCTCAGGCACAGGCTCGGGCTCGTCTAGAGGCATGGGAACCGCTTCATCGACTGGCATTCCGGCTGCGAAGTTATCTATCCAAGCGCGATGAGCACCAGATGTTAAATCCCAACTTCCATATCTCCGTCGGCTCACCCTTGTCAGTGGCTTGTTGGGTAAGGGGAAAACTTCCTCATCATCAAGTCTCAGGCAATAAGTTCCCCTGACCATCTTGAGCACTTTCATCTGGATCAATACCCCAACGTCAAGCCTTGAGTCCCCCGCTAGTGGCTCATCCTCCTCTCTTGGCACCCACCCAAAGTGTTCCGCTATGTGAGTGATGAATCCCCCCATTTGCGATTTCCTAACTGGTTTTCGGGCTTGGCGTACCAATTGTGCCATGAGATATGAGGCCATGTTGACCGGTCTGCGATCGACCATGCACTTCATTACATATAACTCCTCTCTTCTCACCGCTCCAATCTCGGATCTAGCAAAAACTGAGTTTGCTAACACCCTCTGGACATATCGAAATACTGGACTACGGATGAGAGATGACTTCGACGTGCTCGGATTATAGACTGGAATGTCGTTCCTATCCTTTCGGGCTATTTTCACCCAAAAGTCTTGATCATCGAAGTCTTGGATACCCAAATGGACCTCGTTATCACCAATGTTGGGCACCCGAAAGATGTCATTCAACTCGCTCCCAGTCAAACTACGGTCCACATTCCCCAAGCGGAATGTGATCATCCGAGGCACGCGTTGTCGATCGCATTGCAGTTCAACTGTGGTCAAGAACTCCACCATCAACTCTTTGTAGGATGGCTTTTGGATTTGCAAAAAATCAGTCCATCCTATGTTTGCAAAGAGTTGATCAACGTCTTCCTTGATCCCCATGTGCCTCATGCAGTCATCATCAATGTATTTCGTGGGGAAAAAACTCATTCGGCTCACGTTTACGAAGTTGTCGGCAAATGACGCCCCTCTCTCTCCCAAATCAATTCCGAAATAAGAGGGGTAAGTGCCACACACTTCATACAAATTCCACTCGAGCCATTGGTTCATCTCTTGTACATTTGGTCCGTCGTTATTCGCCATTTTCTACAACTCAAAAGAATAGAAACTCATTAGAATGTGCATAAAGTCTCAACTAAAATTCACCATTCATTAGAGTTCTAAGAGTTTAAGTTCATATGCATCCCAAATGTTTAAATTCACATTCTACCTCTCACTACTCAATTCTTCAACAACTATCATGCTCACAAGGTGTTTATCCAATTTTTACAAGAATTTCAAAATATCAAGACACCTTGCTTTCACCAATGTTAACTCTATCCTAGCATGTATTCTTCAAATCAAACACATTCACAAAATTACAACATCACATGCTCAAGAATTAAACAAAAGTTCAAAAATATCCCCAAAGTTCACCATTCTTGCAAAATTTCCTCAAATGTCTAGCCTAAATTCTCCCAAAGTACACCATGATAGCACAAAATAGGCATAGGTATGAGTTACCCATCATCAATAATCACCAATAAGCACAACTCATGGAAGAAATTTGCAAGAAATCAAGAAATCCACCAAAAATTTGAAATTTTCGTCACCTCCCTTATGTCATGCAAAAACTAGTATAAAACTTACACTATCATGCTTGTTCTTGCAAAATAAAAGAGGGGAAGGAGATTACATACCTTGGGGAGTGATTTCTTGAAGGTGTTGCAAGAAAATGAAGAGAAAAATTTAGAGAGAGAGAGTGAGTTTGTGAAAATGGGGGTAGGAATGTGTGTAGTGTGTGAAAAATTGAGGAAGAGTAGGGTTTTATGTGCACAAAATTCGCGTGGGTCGGGCTTCGGGTCGGGTCGACCCAAATTTTTTTTTGAAAATTCTTACCTGTCGCGCTCCCAGATCCCAATCGACCGCCCGTTTGGGCTCAAACGGTTGGTCGAGTGACAATGAGTTCCAGAAACTTTCCCACGACCAGAACTCACTCGACCGCCCGTTTGGGCTCAAACGGTCGGTCGAGTGAAAATGCATTCCAGAAACTTTTTGAATTTTTATCCCACTCGGCCGCCCGTTTGGGCTCACTCGCCTGGTCGAGTGGGTTCTGCTTCCAACCCAATTTCCCCTTTTTCAGCGTTTTCCTCCAAAATTCCTACAACAAATCAATATACACTACACCATAGCAATACTCAAACACCACACAACCTCAATTCACAAAAGTTTTGCCCCAAAATTCAGTGTAACGGTGCAAATGAAATTGTAAAAACGACCACACCCCCCCAAACTTAGACTTTGCTAAGCAAATCTAAGTTTGGAAATGAGTGTTTACCTTTGAGTTTGCACCATACATCATTCCATCTTCTTCTTGTATCCTTTCTCCTCAATAAAGAGTTCATGTCCAAGCTCCATTAAGCATCAACATCATACCTCAACCTACTAAACAAAACTAAACCAAAAAGATCAAAAAGCACTAAAACTAACTAAAACAAACAAAAACGAAAAGAAAGCAATAAACGAATGGGTTGCCTCCCATTTAGCGCTAGGTTTAACGTCCTATGCCGGACGGAACTCTTTCGAGTTCAAGTCTCTTCAAGAGACTTTGTACCTCCACCATCTTTTTGACTCGGGTTGAAGTAGAGTTTCACACGATGACCGTTCACGGTGAAGCGACTCCCATCTTTGCTTTGTAATTCGAGAAATCCACTAGGAAACACCTTTTTCACCACAAACGGACCACTCCACTTCGACTTCAACTTTCCGGCAAACAACTTCAAACGGGAGTTGAACACGAGCACCTCATCCCCTTCTTCGAACTCCTTCTTCTTGAGACGAGCATCATGCCATTTCTTGGTCTTTTCCTTGAAAATCTTAGAGTTCTCATAGGCATGTTCTCGAAACTCCTCGAGCTCACTTAATTGGAGCAACCTCTTCTCTCCAACCAAGTCACAATCGAAGTTCAACTTCTTGATTGCCCAATAAGCACGGTGCTCTAGTTCCACGGGTAAGTGACAAGCCTTCCCAAAGACAATTTGGTATGGGGACATATCCAATGGAGTTTTATATGCCGTTCGATATGCCCACAAAGCATCATCCAACTTCAATGCCCAATCCTTTCTAGTGGTGTTGACCGTCTTCTCGAGAATTTGCTTGATTTGACGATTAGACACCTCCGCTAAACCATTAGTTTGAGGGTGATAGGCGGTTGACACCTTGTGCTTCACATTATATTTGGCTAGAAGGTTAGCCATCACTTTGTTCACAAAATGACTCCCCCCATCACTTATCAAAGCTCTTGGAACTCCAAATCGAGTGAAGATATTCTTCTTCAAGAATTGAATCACCACTCTTGCATCACTCATCTTGGTTGGAATAGCCTCGATCCACTTAGAAACATAGTCAACACCAACAAGAATGTAGGTGTACCCACATGATGGAGGAAATGGCCCCATGAAATCAATGCCCCAAACATCAAATAGCTCAACTTCAATGAACATGTTTAAAGGCATCTCATCCCTCTTTGTTATTCCCCCCATTCTTTGGCAACGATCACATCCTCGGATGAATGTTTGACAATCTTTGAAAATTGTTGGCCAATAAAACCCGGCTTGGAGAATTTTCATTCCCGTCTTTGAAGTACCAAAATGTCCCCCACAAGGAAGAGAGTGACAATGCTTGATTATGTCCTCCCATTCTTCTTGAGGCACACATCTCCGAAGCACCGAATCTACCCCTCTCTTGAAAAGAAACGGCTCATCCCATATGTAGCTTTTCACTTCCTTGTTAAACTTCTTTCTTTCATAGGGACCCAAATCTTCGGGGATCATTCCACTTGCCAAAAAGTTGGCAAAGTCGGCATACCATGGGATTTCTCCTTTCACTCCCATCACCGGTATAGTGTCGATCATCAACAAGCTTTCATCGGGAAAGCTTTCCTTAACCTCAACCACATCTTGCTTTTGCTCTTCATCTTGCTCCAACCTTGAGAGGTGATCGGCTATGACGTTCTCACTTCCTTTCTTGTCTCTCACCTCTATGTCAAATTCTTGAAGTAAAAGGACCCACCGAATGAGCCTCGGTTTTGCATCCTTTTTGTTCATCAAGTAGCGGATAGCCGCATGATCGGTGTAGACAACGGTTCTAGCTCCCACAAGGTAAGGACGGAACTTGTCAAAAGCATACACAACCGCTAAGAGCTCTTTCTCGGTTGTAGTGTAATTGGCTTGTACGGTGTTGAATGTCTTTGAGGCATAGTATATGGCATGAAATATCTTTTCCCTCATTTGCCCCAAAACAACCCCCATTGCATAGTCACTCGCATCACACATCAACACGAACGGCTCCTCCCAATTTGGTGTCACAAGTATGGGTGAACTCACCAAGGCCTCCTTGAGTTTCCTAAAAGCTTCAACACACTCATTAGTAAAATCAAAAGGAGCATCCTTTTCCAACAAATGAGATAAGGGTTTAGAGAGCTTAGAAAAATCTTTGATAAATCGGCGGTAGAAACCCGCATGGCCAAGAAATGACCGAATGCCCTTCTCATTCGATGGTGGAGGCAACTTTTCAATTGCTACCACCTTCGCTCTATCAACTTGGAGCCCCTTGGATGACACATGATGGCCCAACACAATTCCTTCATTCACCATAAAGTGACATTTTTCCCAATTCAACACTAAGTTAGTGTCCTCACACCTTTGCAAAACAATATCAAGGTTAGTCAAACAAGATTCGAATGACTCTCCAAAGACGGAGAAATCATCCATAAAAACCTCCATGATACGTTCAATAAGACCATGAAAAATTGACATCATGCAACGTTGAAAAGTGGCGGGTGCATTACACAACCCAAAAGGCATACGCCTCCATGCAAATGTACCATACGTGCATGTGAAAGTGGTCTTTTCTTGGTCTTCCGGTGCAATCATGATTTGATTGTAACCCGAATAACCATCAAGAAAACAATAGTGTGAAAAACCTCCTAACCTATCAAGCATTTGGTCCATGAAAGGTAAGGGAAAATGATCTTTGCAAGTAGCCTTATTCAATTCCCGATAATCAACACACACGCGCCACCCCGTGGCGACTCTCATGGCTATTAGCTCATCTCCCTCACCTTGTACAACCGTCATTCCCCCTTTTTTAGATACAACATGCAAAGGTGACACCCATGGACTATCCGAAATAGGAAATATCATACCCGAATCTAGAAATTTTATGACTTCTTTCCTAATAACCTCTTGGATAATAGGGTTCACTCTCCTTTGGGGTTGGACTATAGGCTTCCTATCTTTTTCTAGACGGATCCTATGCATGCAAATTGATGGATTAATGCCCTTCAAATCTTCAATCGACCAACCGATGGCCGATTTGTGCTTACGTAGCACTTCAAGTAGCCTATCTAATTCATGTGATGAAAGAGAAGATGATACAATTACTGGATTCTTCTCGTTTTCTCCTAGGTAGGCATACTTTAAGTGCTCGGGAAGTGGTTTGAGCCCTTCTTTCTTCTCCTCTATTTTATGCTCTCCTTCCTCCGACTTCAACAAGGGTGGTAGAGTGAAATTCCCATGTTTGATCTCTAAAGTTTCCTCAATCTCCATTTGTTCCCTATCATCAAAGTCAAAATTGAAACTTTCATAAGTAGAGGAAAAATATGAATGAGAATCAATATCATTTAAATCATCAAAGAAAAGAGAGTAAGAAGGGTCTTCCAAAGATTCTTGGACACATAAGTCGACAATATCGACGAAGTTCAATTGTTCAACGTCCATGGGATGCTTCATCGCATCGTACATCGATATCTTCACTTCTTCTTTCCCAACTTTCAATGTGATCTCTCCTTTCCCAACATCAAGCTCTACTCCCGCCGTTGCTAGAAATGGCCTTCCAAGAATTATAGGCACTTGTTCATCTTCCTCCATTTCTAGCACCACAAAGTCGGCGGGAAACACAAACTTGTCCACTCTCACAAGAATATCCTCCACTATGCCCTTGGCAATTGTGATTGATCGATCGGCAAGTTGAAGTGCAATCGAAGTAGGCTTCAACTCCCCCCTTTCAAGCTTTTCAAACAAAGATAGGGGCATCAAGTTGATGCTAGCCCCCAAATCACAAAGAGCATTCCTCTTGATCCCATTTCCAATATCACACATGATGACAAAGCTACCCGGATCCTTCATCTTTTGTGGCATGTTCTTTTGGAGCATAGCACTACATGCCTTGTTGAACTTGACAAGCTCGGGTTCATCAATCCGTCTCTTCTTGGAGATCAAGTCTTTGAGAAATTTGGCATAGTTGGGCATTTGCTCTAAAGCATCGGAGAATGGAATGTTGATGTGGAGTTGCTTGAAGACCTCAAGAAATTTAGCAAATTTCTCATCCAATTTCTTCTTCATGAATCTTTGAGGGAATGGTACCATTGTCTTTGGTACCCCCCACTCATCACATGGTATGCTCTTTTCTTCATTAATCTTCTTCTCCTTCATCTTCTTCCACTTTGGTATTCTTTCTTCACCATCAACTTTCTTTTTCTCTTTTGACTCCATCCCATTTCCTTCCTCCTCTTCGGCTTTTCCCATCTCTACCTCTTCACACTCTTCTTCAATTTCACAATTTGTCTTGACATCATCATCTCCCGGTTGAGAGGGCATGGATGGACCCTCATATTTGGTGCCACTTCTAAGCTCTATTGCCTTGCAATGCTCTTTGGGATTTATCTCGGTTGTTGAGGGAAATTTTCCCTTGTTTAGCATTTGATTAACCGCCGTGCTCAACTCTCCAACGGACGTTGCAAGTTGCCCCACCGTATGCTCGAGATTTTTAATCCCCCTAGAGTGTTGTTCATTGATCTTTGCTTGTTCCAAATTCGTTTTAACTTGTTGCTCTTGAGCTTTCTTGAACAACTCTTCCATCCGTAAAAGTGTATCTTCCGTAGTAGCTTTTCCTTCCCCATTAGGAAGCCTTGCCCCGGGATCAAATCCGGGTGGATATTGCATTGCTCCTTTTGGGTTAGAATACGCCAAGTTGTCATGCCTTCGGAAGTTTTGATTTTGATTCCCTTGAAATGAGGTGGATGGCCCCCCTTGCATCGGGTGACTTTGATTGGGTTGGAGTGTTGAGGATTGACCACCTTGAAAACGATGTTGTTGAGGAAATGGTTGATATGGATGACCACCTTGAAAGTTTTGTTGATGGTTTCCTTGATATTGTGGCCTACCCATGTAGTTCACATCTTCCATTGGATTCATCGAAAGCTCTCCTTGAACCATTGGTAATGGGCTTTCACTTGGTTGATTAGACGAAAGAGCATTCACCTTCTCAATTAACGTGGTGATCATTGTTTTCATGGCGTCCACCTCATTAACTTGAGCAACTCGATGCCTTCCTCCTCTATCAATCCTCATTTTAAAAGAATTGTTCGATATCCCCTCCATTATTTGCTTGATCTCTTCCGCCGACTTGAGCCATATCGAACCTTCGGCACAAGCATCCAAATGATGTTGGTCTTCTTCTCTCAAGCCACAAAAGAACCAACAAGTTGTTTGCTCCAATGGAAAACCATGTTGAGGGCAAGTTATGAGTAGGTTGGTAAACCTTTCCCATGCTTCTTTGAGGTTCTCATTAGCTCCTTGTTTAAATTGAGAGATATTTTGCTTTGCTTCCATTGTTTTGGAAGGAGGGTAGTACTTCAATAAAAACCTCTTCTTCAAGTCTTCCCAAGTTCTCACCTCTCCCAACGGAATGCTTGTTTGCAACCATGCTTTTGCCTTTCCGGAAAGTGTGAAAGGAAATAGCCTCAATTTCTTTGCATCTTCGGACACACCGTTTTGTTTGAGTGTATCGGATATCTCTAAAAATTGGGCCAAGTGCTCATTTGGGTCTTCTTCAAAGCCTTCCTCGGTCCTCCCTTCAAATTGCTTCTCTCTAAGCATTCTCAACAAAGAAGCACTAATCTCAAAATTATTGGCCTCCACATTTGGCCTTGCTATGCCATCATAATGCTCCCTTTGTTGAGGCTCAAAGTACTCTCTCATTGGCCTCCCATGTTGTATTGGAGGACGAGGTTCTTGTCTTTCCGGTTGAGGTGGAACGGGTACCTCTTGAGGGTATGCACCTTGGGGTAGATGGTATGGATAAGGGTGGGGGTAATACCCTTGCGGTGGAGGTTGATAATACCCTTGAGGATAATGTGGGTATGGATATGGTGGATAGCCTTGGGGATACCCTCCTTGTTGGACATTAGGGGGATACCCTTGAGGTTGTCCACCATAGTGGCCTTGATTGAACCCACCACCTATTTGAATATTAGGTGGGTGTTGCATGCCATTTCCTCCTCCTCCTTGCAATTGAACATCTCCTTGATGTTCCACTTGGAGATTTTCTTGAGTATTTACTCCTTCACTTTCATCATCTACCACGGCACCCGGCGGTTGATTTTGTCTAATCTCCGCCATTCTTCGATTTATAGCTCGATTCCTTCTTGCGGTTGCTTCAATCTCAAGATTGATAGGTTCAATTTGTCCACCACGTGCTCTTGTTATCATGCACCTATGGAAAATTGCAAATATCAACTCTTGAAACAAAAATAAAAACAAAATAAAAGCAAGTAATTGTAGCTATCACTAGTATTCAACTAACTCTAAGTCCCACTTATAGCACTACGTCGCCTCCCCGGCAGCGGCGCCATTGACTTGAACGAAATTTTTGGTCACTATATTTTGACTCACTACTTCCCCTCAAGCATAAGGGTTCGTAGTAGTAATGGAAGTATTCGACCAAGTAGTATCGACCTAGGAGGTGGGTTTGTGCAATGGATCCCTAGAGTTTTATGTTGTAATAGCTAATGTAACTACAGTTTCGGGTTTTTGGATTTCTAAAATTAAAGCTAACTTACTACTAAGATGCTAGAAATTAGATCAACTACCAACCTAGAAACTAACAAATGATTTATACTACTAAAAGTGAGAAAAGTACCAATAAGAGAAATTACCACAACTTAGCAAAGAAAATCGCTAATAAAGCAAGAGATCAACAATTAAAACAAAGAACAACTACGAATATAATTCGAAGAAGTGCAAGGGTGAGAGAATGCTTCGGGTGTTCCCTACCTAGTGAAATCGAGAAGAATTGCTTTTACTTTGTTAATGCTTCAATTAAGTTTTGTTAAGAGCACCTAAATGCTAGGATGACAACCATTTCCCTTCGGGTAATATAGCCTTAAATCTAAGGTGTTCCCAAACCCGGTAATAAGGTTTTCGTCCCAATCCTCACCAACTACTCAAACAACCATTCAAGTAATTAATGTCCTTCAATGGGGTTCTAATACGATTAACTCTCTCTCGACGAATTAAAAGTATAACTAACACATTTGCATACCAACAACTCACACCATAAATATAATCATGTTCATGTAACTCTCGTCTACGCTAAACATGCATCTAAATATGGATTAATAGAAGTTAACATACAAAGTACCCATAATACCCATTAAAAGAAGCAATAAATCTAATATTAGCAATAACAAAGCTCAAACAATTCCAAACTTAATATTCACATGGTTTTAGAACACCCAAAGCATAAATAAACTTAGCCCATGGTGTTTTGAGAAACACCCATGGCTAAAACATCACAAAAGAATGAAATAAACATGAAACTTGTGATTAAATTGAAAAAGAGAGTATGGTTTGAAGTCACCTTGATGTTTCTTCTAATACCCAAGCTATTACAAAAGAGTTTCACCTTAATCTTCAAAAACCCAAGCTAAATACTTAACTTGGAAGCTAATCTATGGATTAAATGTGCAATAAATGCTAAACTATGCTAAGAGATGAACTAGGGTTTGAGTTTTGCAATAAATGAGGCTCAAGATATCTCTTATAAACTGAGTTTGAAGCTATTTAAAGCTTCCAAAAGTGTGTGAGATGAAATTAGAATTTGGGTCCTTGAAGTTCTTCAAAATTCGCGAAAAACCCCGAAACTGTAAGTTCACTCGACCGCCAGTGTGGGGTGAAACGGTCGGCCGAGTGAGAAAAAGTTCCAGAACCAAAAGTGGTTCCAGAACTCACTCGACCGCCCGTTTGGGGTCACTCGACCGGTCGAGTGAAATGAGCTCACTCGACCGCCCGTTTGGGCTCAAACGGTCGCCCGTTTGGAAATTAATTCCAGAAACTCTCCCACGACCAGAACTCACTCGACCGCCCGTTTGGGCTCACTCGGCCGGTCGAGTGAGATGAGAAACTTTGAAAGTTTCTGTAACTCGACTTCACTCGACCGCCAGTGTGGGACTACTCGACCGGCCGTTTGGATCCTGCACTCTTGGACGTTTTCTTCGATTTTTCTTGACTTTCCTTGCTCGTCCTTCCACCGAACTTCTCTTCCAATGCGCTAATGCTCGTTTTCCCTTTAAATGGACTATTTCACCTCGTTTCCTACACTTTGAACACATTTCTTGACAACAAGGTTAGTAGCACCATTTCTAACAATTATGACCAAAATCACATCAAAATGCTACGATAACATAGCAATAGTGAGCACAAAAACGAGCAATCTCACACCCAATCAAGGGGCAGTGTTCCTTTCAAAAGTTTTAAACGGTAGTTTGGTCATCTTTGCTTCCGTGCATATTTCACATCGTTTGGATGTATCAACATTGCCAATTTTAAGTAAATCGAGATTTACTAATCGTTTTATGGATTTTAAATTCACATGTCCTAATCTAAAATGCCATAAAGAGGAACACTCAACGATAAAAGCAGAAGTAGAAGCAATTTCATTAACAATTTGTTTGCCCTTTGGGGCTTACAACCATTGTGCTTAATTTAAATAGACCATTCTCGAGATAACCCTTCCCGAGAAAGTGACCAAACTTACTTAGAACTATCTTATCAGACTCAAAGACTAGTCTAAATTGATTGCTAACTAGAAGAGACCCCGAAATCAGATTCTTCCGGATGTCTGGGACATGCAGCACGTTCTTCAAGGTTAGCTCTTTTCCAGATGTCAGCTTTAACACCACTGACCCAATTTCAGCCACTTCAGATGAGGCTTGATTTCCCATGAAAAGCTTTCTCCCATCAGAAGGAGAATAGTTTGAGAATGCAGATCTCTCTGAGCAGACGTGGCAGGTGGCACCAGTGTCCACAAACCACTCTTTCTTATTGTCCACCATGTTGTCTTCCGTCACCACTGCGGACATGTCCAAATCAGTAAGGGTCACAGAATCTTGTGCTTTCTGCTTGCCTTTTCCTTTGTCGTCACGACGGGGTTGACGACACTCACTGGATCTGTGGTTTGGTTTCCCACAATTATAGCAATTTCCAGTGAACTTCTGCTTTGTGGCAGGACCCTTCGCCTTCACACCCTTCGTTGTGTTGGCAGCAGACTCATTGGGACGTTTTATTTTCCTTAATGGACCATCTTGTTCCATCAAGTTAGCCTTGGCTTCAATCCGGAGGGCAGGTCCCTTGCCTTCTCTCTTTCGATTGTCCTCCTCAATCCTGAGACGGATAATCAGATCCTCCAAGCTCATAAGCTTTCTCTTATGCTTTAGATATGACTTGAAATCCTTCCATGATGAAGGCAGTTTCTCAACCACAGTTGCTACTTGAAATGCATCAGGTAACACCATATCTTCAACAGCTATCTTATGGAAAATAATCTACAGTTTCTGGACTTGATCCACTACAGATTTGTTATCCTCCATCTTAAAATCGTACAGTTGTGCAACAACGAATTTCTTTAGTCCAGCACCTTCAGTTCTGTACTTTTTCTCCAAAGACTCCCACAGTTCCTTTGCAGATTGTATGTCACAGTAGACACCGTAGAGGGCATCAGAAAGTCCTCCAATTATGTGATTTCTGCACAGATAATCACCACTAGACCACTGATCATAATAGATCCTTTCCTGTTGGCTAGCACTTGCCTCAGGCTGTGTAGGTTTAGTTTCGGTCAAAAACCTATCCATTCCAAGCATGGTTAGGTAAAATCGCATCTTACTTTGCCATCTTTTGAATTCAGTCCCTGAGAATTTCTCAGGTTTTTCTCCTTGTACGACCATTGGCCTCGGCCCAGGTGCGGAGAAAGTAAACATCCGATCCCTCATGGGATTGTGGAAAGGAGGAAAAGGTGCAAACGGATCGCTTATGTTCCTAACCCTTTCAGCATGGTCATTCTGTTTTACTATATCAGAACTGTGTGAAACTGATCGATCAGGAGACGTTTCCTTACTGGCATCGTTGCCAATATTCTCAGTACCATGCACGACCTCAGTATTAGTGGGGTCAACATCCATGTTATCATTCGACTTCGACATTGCAGTAAATTAATTAAGTCCGAAATAATTTTAATTAATTAAGTTCGAAATTAAATTATATTCTGTTCTGCGATTGTTGGAAACTATACGTCTGATAGTGTATACTGCAATATCGAAGAGTCAGATAATAAACAAGTCGAGTCAAGGGAAAACCCTTTTCCCGCAGAACAGAATACGCCCAGGTAGTGCTCGACTGGTATGGCGTTCCGTTCCCAAAGGTAAAACGACTTCTACTTCGTACACAGTAGCACCACTGTATACGAAGCCTAGGTGGTTGCTGGAATCACGCGTGGGCCCAGGCCCGAATGAATCGTGGGATGATATCGCGAAAATATCGCGAGTTGGGCCTTCGGAGTTTTTGGGTCTGCAAAAAGATAGGCGGGCCCCAAAGACCACCAATTGCCAAAATCCAAAGCTGAGCTGGCCGGACGAGCGAGCGTGCGTGTGGCTTTTAGGGAAGTGTACCCCTTATACATAATTGAACTCCAATCCTACTTCAATGCTTTTAAACCTCTTAAATGTTTTGTAGGTTTTCTATGTGGGACAAGTTCCCACACCTCAAACTTCAAGTTGAAACACTCAACTTCAACAATTAATTTCTCACTCACCTTTACTCGATTTTGAGATATTAAATATACCACGTTCATCTACTCCGCGAGTAAATTGACTATGTCACGTTCAATTGTTTTATAATTAACGTTTAATCCATCTAATTAATTAATTAGATAAGAGTGTCAAAATTCAATTAATCCCATATTAATTCTAACACATGAATCATAAGTTTGGACGTCGACGACAGCTAAATATTACAGAATTTATTAAGAACAATAAAAGAGTAGATCATAGGAATAATTTTACATAGGTTTGCGTCTGTACGTATGAGAATGATTTTATTTATTTAGTAATTTAAGTTATGACAATCTTGGTGCAGCATGCGCGCGTGAGAAAGAATCAACTATAGTATATAGTTAAAACTCGTTTATCACAGAATATATCTGAATTTCAATAGAATGAAAGAACACTTCTTCTTCCTAAAAAAAGAACTCTTCTTCAGTTTTATTAAATCTGCAAAAACACCTTTGAAAATGTTTAAATACGAAATCCTAATTTTACAAAAGCATTGAATTACATAAAAAAAAATACAAATACAAAACAAAAAATTGAAATTTTAACCTCTCGAACGCACTACAAAAAAAATTGCTTTTAAAGACATTTAAAAATATTATAATAAAATATCTATAATCACATTTTCTCTATAATCACATTTTCTCTATTATCACATTAATTTTATTTGTGGTCTAAAGTCGTGTGAGATAGACTAATAAGATATTATCACACTTTAGAGTGTGAAGATAAATTAGATGATATCACACACTAAAATATAAATTTGTATAAAAATTCACACACACCCGCCTCAGTTGGGACTCTCGATCACTGTACCCCCAAGATTTAAGGTAATGGACTTTGCTATTAGGCTATAACTTATTTAGTAATATAAAAGTACGCGAATATATATTTATATAAAATGAAATGCGGTACAAATAATTTTTTTTAAAGTACCTAAAAAAAAGAGAACTCTTTATATATTTTTTTAATAGGGAGAAACGAAAAAAAAAAAAAATACTATATTGATTTGCATGTATTCATGAATGACATTTTTTTTTTTTTAAGGGAACCAATTTAAATTAATTTATTTATTCTTAAAATTTTAGTTTATGAAAAATAAATTATCTAGGCAAAAAAAAATTATATTTTTTTATCAGCCAAAATATAGATGAAAATAAAAAAATTAATATTAATTTTGAATTTTTATAATTCTAACACAATAGTGTGGCATTAGAGTTAATATTAACACAACTTTTTTTTATTAGTGTGTAAATAACATACTTATTAACTCACTTAAAATATAATGTATTTAAAAGGTACTTATAAACACATCTATTATTAATGTGTTAAAAGGGGTGTGACTATAGATAGTGTTTATTATCGCGTGTGGTAATTGAGTATATATTCACACACTTATTATTAAATGTCGTTATAAAAACACATATTACCACACTAAAATTTTTAATGTGACTACATAATACTTTTTACAACATTTATTTTATAGTGTGATAAAAAACGTGTGACAAAAGACCTTTTTTCTTGTAGTGATGATGGAATTTGAAAAAAAAAAAAAAAAAAAGGTCACATTGCACGTCATGGCGAAACCGCAAGTTTTATTCAGAACATTGACCCCACTTGAAAAAGTGTTTTGATTGCTTGAATCAGATTTCGGCCCTAAAAAATTGCAGTGCTACTCGTGCTACATCATTCTTTCCCGGTTAGACGAGATTCGCCCTCGTGCTACATCACTAGACGAAGAGTCATCAACAAAAAGTGTTTTGACATTATATCTGACATACAAACATGGCTCGTTAATTGCATTAGCATGAGAAGGGACCTTGGGCAAGGGAAGTAAATCAAGCGGACCACAGGGCACAACATCATAAACAATCTGAAAAGGCTAAAAACCAAGTAGTGTGATTGACAACATATGTTTATGAGTACGCTCTGCTTGATAGATCTTCGAATCCCAAGACCTGGTATTATCACAAACTAAGTTGCGAAGTAAATTATCCAACAATCGATTAATTGTCTAGCCATTACTCTGGGGTAGTATGCGCTGGTAAAATTAAGAGACATATATTCACCGAACGGCACAAGGTACGCCAAAATTGGCTAACAAATCGAGTGTCCCAATCAGAGACAATGGATGAAGGGAGCCCATGAAGACGATACACCTCATAGAAGTATAAACTGTGCCACATTAACAACATCAACCGTCTACTTGAAATGAATGAAATGTGCCATCTTGAAAAATCGACCAACTACCACAAAATTAATTGAATCATTTTCCATTGTGTTTCTTGAATTGTTTTGAGTAGAATAGAGGATCGATCGGTTGTTAAAAGTTTATTCTAGCATGTTCTTGTGTTGCACGTGATTAGTAGGTTATGTGTGAAATGTGAACATTGACATAATTGTTTTAAATTTTTTTATTTTAGAATGGCAAAACTATCTTTTTTGAGTTTATGCATATATATGGGGATCTGAAGGGTTAAGAGAAAATTTTATTTTACGTCCTGTAACTTAGGCCTAATCCAGTTTATATCCTTTAAGTTTTCACTTTTTCAATTTACGTTCTAGGGTGTCCAATTTATGTCCTTTTAGGTCCAATTTATGTCCTTTTCATCGGAAAATTTGAATTCCGGTCAAATAGTCCAATTTATGTCCTTTAAGTTTGAAAATTAGAAATTAATAATTAAAAAATTCTGAAAATAATTAAAAATATCATTAAAATTTATAAACGGTGTAAAATAAAAATAAAAAATTCTTAAAAAAAATTAAAAAATCCACAATTCTAAAAATTTGAAAAATTTGTAAATTAAAAATAAAAAATTTCTAAAAATCTCATAAAAACATAAAATTCTAAATAAAAAAATCTATAAATTAAAATTTTTAAAATAAAATTAAAAATTATACAATTTTAAAAACCTCATTAAAATGAATTTGACACGGTTCTACAATAAATAAACACGTGGAATCCAAAAAAAATTAGAAGTTCGAGAAAAACTTTAATGGCGCATGAGTTCGAATCAAGTCTGATTTTTATTATTTTTATTGGGTTTTTAGAATTTTTAATATTTAATCTACACATTTTTTAAAAATTAAAGAGATTTTTAGAATTTATAATGAAATTTTTAGAATTTTTAATGAGATTTTTGAATTTCTTAATTTTAAGTTAAACATTTTTTATTTTTTCAATTGTAAAATTTTTTGTTTTTATTTTACACATTTTATAATTTTTAATGAGATTTTTTAAAAATTAAATAAGATATTTTGAATTTTATTTTACACATTTTATATTTTTTTATTTTAATGATGTTTTCGGATTTTTAATAATATTTTAAAAATTTTAAAGATATTTTTAGAAAAATTATTTATTAAAATTTAAAAAATTTCAAACTTAAAGGATGTAAATTGGACTATTTGGCCGGAATCCCAATTTATTCCTCACATTCCGGTGAGTTTGAAAATTTTCCGGCGAAAATGATGTAAATTGGACCAAAAAGGACGTAAATCGAAAAAGTGAAAACTTAAAGAATATAAATTGGATTAGGCCTAAGTTACAGGACGTAAAATGAATTTTTCTCGAAGGGCGAAGAGTACATATATATCACGATTTTAGTTACTTCGATATGAAATATGATTATAACAGAACATAATTTTCTTTTTTCTGCTGCTCTTATCTCTTAGTTAAACTTGTGTTCAATAATAATCATGTTTGTGAAATGTAAGCATAAATTTTATCGTTTGATTTGGTTAAGTAGTGGCTTAATCCTACAGTTAAAAGTATAATTCTTAATCTGGAATTATGGCAAAGTCAAGTTTCACTACTTTACAACATGTGAACTTATAATATTTTTCATGCTCTTTGTTGTACATATATATTGTTTAGAGATTGTTTGTATATATATATGTGCATAAAGATGATTAATGACTAGAATGAGCAAAAAATGTTGATTAATTAATCTAATTATGCGTGTGCACCACGAGAGGTATATATGCTAATGCTGGCAACCTGGCCGGTGGTGTGATGTGCCTCACACCATGTAATAATGCAAATGATTTCAGAAAAGAGGGGTAGATACATGTTCCGATCGAGTAGACATTGGATCTTTATTCTAGCTATATATATCTACTTAGGGTTTATTTGTTTTTGCATCTAACTGAAATACAAATATATATGACATACTCTATCCATCTGTCCCGTCATGTTCTAAACTTCATGTTTATTTTTGTATACATGAATTAAAGAATATAATAATAGTATCATATAAAGATAGATAGAGATTAAAAAAAATAGAAAAAAATATAAAGGGAAAGCTTACTTAGAATGAAGTTAAGTGATTGTCAATTTTTGATGGTGAAGAGTTCAACAAAGGGACTCGAGAAGCTGGTGCATATGGCTCAAACATGAACTTGACAAGTGATCTTCAAAACCTAAAAAATATATACGTATACTTATTCATGAGTCACGACACTAATTATTTGAATTCTGATTCTGATTCGAGTGAAAATTGGATGATTTTCTTGAGCATTTTAATTTTAATTTAATAGAATTTCATGTTATTTTTACTAATTATACTTGATTATGAGAAATACAGTGATTTGTTATTTTTGTAGGTAAATTGTGCATTTTTAAAAGTAAAATATGTGCCTAAGTTTTAGTGAAGTCAACTATGGAATAAATCGAGATGGAGGGTGAAACAAGCCAATTTAATTCACAAAAAGCACATGGGGTCTTTCCAGCCAATTTCAGAAATTAAATGTGGGCCGGATTATTGAGCCCCCTTGTGCCATTTTAGTCAGCCAATATCACATTTTTCAACCTTCAATTTCATCTCAACTCAGGTGGGCCATGTCAGCAAGTGGAGGCCCAATATTTTGAGGCCTATTTCAATTAATAAAGGGGCCAGGCTATATACCCCTCCATACTTGTTAAATATACCCCCTATTCATACACTATCAATTATGTTACCTATACTCCCTCTAAAATATCTAATATACCCTTTTATACATTTGAATTAAATTATATATACATTATACATACACTCCCCAATTAAAATAGCTCATAGCACACGTCGAGTCACGAGGCATAATCTTGTAATTAATTTGTCAATTCATTAGTGATCCCACATAAGAAAGACACTCGAAATAATCCTTCACTTGCACTTTCATCTTGAGAGTTAGTTTTCGTTGTTTACTTAGTGTTTATTTTTCTTATTGGTATTTGCTTAATTTTCCCGTTTAGCCTCTATAACACCACGTCGACGTATAATTTTGGGGCTCCACACTCTCCTAGGTCGATACTACTCGGTCGTATACTTGCTATACCATAAAGAACCCATACGCTTTTGGGTAAGTTATTTTAGTGCTTATAAATTTGCAAAAATACGAAAAAGTCACCCGCCTGAACGTGTCCTCCCCCACTGTCCCTCGTCCAGCGGCGCCTCCTCCCTCCCACGGCCACCGTCGGTGTCCCCTCCCCCTACCCATTTTTTCCCTTTTCTCTCCCACAAATACTGATTCTTCCTCTCTTTTTTTTCTTCTTTTTTTTTTTTATTTTTTATTTTGGACAACTCTTGATCGAAAATATACACTACCGTCGACAACGATCGAAAATAATTGTCGATGGTAGTGTATATTTTCGACCAAGAGTTGTCGAATTTTTTTTAAAATTTTCTTTCGACCAAGAGTTGTCGACAATAGTGTTTTTCGTCGACAAACCATTGTCGACAAGAGTGTTTTTCATCGACAAATCAGTGTCGAAAAATGTATTTTTAAACCTTTACATGATTATCAATTCACTTGGTCTAGAAGCAAATGTACTCCTCATAGGGTGGAAGAAATACTCTACATGGCCATGGTCACTCCGAATTGGTTGGGATTTTTTCGAATGCAACGTTGTTGAATCCAGTTGCCCCGGTCTTGGATCATAACCCAATTCTAGTTGACACAGTTGAATTTGGTGGAGGAGGGCGGTTGAGAGAGCTTTCTCTTTTCAAATTTTTGCCTAATGCATTTTCTTTCTTTTTTTTTTTTTTTTCCTCAAAGAGGTGATCCTCAAGTAATTAAATTAAAATAAGCATAGATCTAGTTGAAGCAATATAATTAAAAGTAAGAACAAAGATACAAGATTACATACATTTTTTCAGAGAGTACATGAGTCTATATATAATATATATATAGGTGAAGTATTTGGGTACTTAAATATATTATGATTATGTCGACTTGTTTTTGTTTAATTTTTTTAAATCATGTTGACTTGTTCTCGTTGAAATGCATCTTTCAAAGAATAAAAATAAAAATAGTAAAAGAAATACACAACTGAATTATTAGTAATTAAAAAAAAATTATTAGGATCATGCATGATTTCACATGAGAATTTGGTTCCACACTTTTAAAGCTTATTCTGATCATAATATGTGTTTAGCATTTAAATTGGTGTAGTAATTAATTACCAATATATTTACTCCACGCAAATACCGTAAACAAATTTAGACCTTTCAATTAAAGTGTCCCTATTAGAATCATTTCGGCAAGGGGCATCTTCGATCATTGACATTGCATCACGGTAGCATGGAATTGTAATATTAGTAAGTAGATTAAAACAACAATCAGGTGCCAATTGGGATTTAAATCCCTCCCAATTTGCATCATTGCATAAGGCATTCAAAAGACTGTTACTGCATTCCGTCCAGAGGACGGTCTTGTAACAGTTGTCCGAATTATTCCTTGGCGATGTTGATGTCGACGACTACGAACCTTCCAAATTCGATTTCTCAATTTCTTTAGATTCGTCTAGAATTGCTCCCGTGATTAAGAGGAGGGTTAGTATCTCGATTGTGATTGCAAATTTGGAAATCATGTTGAATATTGAGTACTACTTCTAATTTCTAAATGTGTGTATCTTGATATGGTTCTTATAGTAATGCTTCGATGACTTTGTAACAACTCAATTTAATGATCTCAATATATTTATTTAAGTCTAGTCAGTTATGCCTATGCAATATTGTACTTTGTTTGGCTTTTGAATTTTCGCAAAGCATAATTTAATCAAATGAGATGTGTTGCAAGTATAAATGAATTGATTCAACACATCTATAAGGTGCAATTTTTTTATGTTATCCAAGTTTAAACTCACTCACGTCCTAAGATCTTAACTTAGTGGGAGGGAGTTATACGTTGAAATGACCGATGCAAAAGGGAAAAAGTGTGACTAATTCGTCGAATTGGTAAAAGGCGTTAGGCAGTGGGGTGGGCGTTGAACCCTAAATTGAGTTGGGGCTATTTTAGTAACTTTAATTAGGTGTCTTTTTGTACTTAGTTCTAATTAAGGATTTTTCATGTAATACAGAGTTAACTAGAGTCTCATCTTTAATCCCTAAAAGTTTCACTAATATTGGTCATGACACAATAATTAATTAATGCCCAAATCTCTTTCTTTATCTATATATGATCATATCATTATGTATGTGGTGAGAGCATATATGAAAGAAATTCACTAATATTGATCATAAATGGATATGGATGTTCAATGTTAATTAGCACGACAGAGAGTAGTAAATCTTAACATGATTTTATTTTTAATTTTAGTGTAGCCAATCTATCAAATAACCACAAAGTTCTAACTAGCTATATATATACACATTTTTCTTATTTAGACGTAAACATATTACTTGCATACTTTTAATATAGAAATATCCCACAAAATCAATAATATATATCACAATATTATTTTATTTTTAAATTTTTTTACAAAACTATACCTTAAAACTTTACCAATTACACATTTTTTTTCTTTGAACTTTTTCTTCATATGTGTGACTACTCAGCCTTAAGATACACGATGAAGTATTATATATAATGCAAAAACAAATGGCGGAAAGATCACATTTCATTAACAAATTCAAGTAATTTACATAACACATGTACACCCCACCAAACTAAATCTCAATAAACCAAATCGACCCGACTTCACTTTCCGGGTACAAAGTTTGTAGCATAAGCCCAAGCATTGTTTGCAACCGGGTCAGCAAGATGATCCGCGAGATTCTCAATCGGGCCTTTTCCGGTGACGATGGCCTGAACAAAGAACCCGAACATCGAAAACATCGCAAGTCTACCGTTCTTGAGCTCCTTCACCTTCAGCTCCGCAAAAGCTTCCGGGTCTTCAGCAAGCCCCAACGGGTCGAAGCTCCCGCCCGGGTACAACGGGTCGACAACTTCGCCCAGGGGCCCACCACCAATGCGGTAACCCTCAACCGCTCCCATGAGGACCACTTGGGTAGCCCATATTGCCAAAATGCTCTGTGCGTGGACCAAACCCGGGTTACCCAAATAATCCAGCCCTCCCTCGCTGAATATTTGGGACCCGGCTTTGAACCACACAGCTTCCCCGAACTTCACCCCGTTTCGGGCCAGGAGTTCGGGGAACACGCAGCCAAGAGCCCCGAGCATGGCCCACCTCGAGTGGATAACCTCCAGCTCGCGGTTCTTGGCGAAGGTTTCCGGGTCGGCTGAGAGACCGGCGGTGTCCCAGCCGTAGTCACCGGGGAATTCCCCGGTGAGGTAGCTCGGGGGATCGCCGGAGAGTGGGCCCAAGTAGAGGACACGGTCCTTGCCGTACCACGGGCTGCTGGAGGAGGTGGGCTTGGCTTTAGAAGCGGTTTTCCTCATGGAGACTCTTCCGTTTGCGGTGATCTCCGGGGAGAGCTTCAAGGCCGTTCCGGCGAAGGAGGACTGGGAAGAAAGAGACATTGTGGAGGCTGCCATGTTTGTATGAGGGAGGTGTTTGATAGAGGATTGCCCGGTTAGCTAGGTATTTATATGGGGTTTTAGAATCCGATCCATTATCTATGGGGATAAGTTTATTAATTTTGATTGGTTGCTCACATTTTATGGGTATGACGTGTCATGTATATAATTAATGGCGTTGGATTTTATGTACAAACAAAATATCTGTTTGAGTATTTTGTGGTAGCCACTAAGTGTTTGACAAATGTCCGGCTTCTTAAAATATTATAGGCTGACAACTTTATTAGAACTATGTTTCATATATACTCCACTACTCTTTCCCAACCAAAATATGCTCATATCTTCAAATTTTAAAAAAAAAAATTAAGTGAGGGTAGAAGATAAAATTAAATGATGTTTATATAAAAGGAAAAACATATTTTAGTGGATGGACGGATGGTAAGTAAACATATATATATATATATGAAGAGAGAATCATTCTACACACATTTATATAGTGTATACAATTGATTATGACTTACAATTTTAATTGTATTATAATGTGGAGATTAAAAATTCAATTGTATGTATACATCTAACTATATACAAGAATTTGTCATAAATATATTCGGCCTCCCTCTATTCATTCGAAAAATTTTCGTTTACTTTTGTCACATGTATTAAGAAATATAATATTAAATGTATAGTTGATCGTTGAGGTATGAAGAGATGGAAAAAATAAGGGGAAATTACTTTCTAGAGTATAATGTTAAAAAGTGATTGTACTAGAGAGTAATTGAGAGTGGGGATTTGTATTTGATCGAGAGTAAATAATCTCAAAACAAAAAATAAAAAGTAGAGAGAGTAGGAAAGAGAAAATATTGAGAAAAATTGTGGGCATTGACAAACAAATGAAATAAGTAATTTTCGGTGCATGGGTCGCCTAAAATGACAAATGAGTAATTGTCGAACGGAGGAAAGATACTAGCTTTAAAAAAAAAAAAACCTAAGTAAATATAACATAAACGATCAGATGTGGCGACAAAGTGGGATAGCTCAAGTGGTTAGAGCACCACTACCTAGGCCTTAGGTCCTGGGTTCGAGTCATGGGGAGGGGAAAAAAGGGATGAGTATTTAACTTTCTATCAGTCATTAATTAAGTAAGAACAATTAAGCATATACGGTGGTTTAAAACATTGATTTGATAGTGTACCTCTAACAGTACTTGATCCTCAACAATTAGGCCTAAAAATATGTATGATTAGAGATGTTTTATTTGACGGGCTCTAGCCATGTAGGGTTATGGGCTAGGGCTTTATTCAGTTCATACTTCACAGTCCGATATAAGTTTGGATCAAACCTAACCGTAGAGGCATAAGCTAACCGGGCACTAAGAGGCTACAAAGAAAATAATTTAAAAAATTGATCAATTCTCAAATTTTATATTTTTCAAGATAATAAGTTTGACGTAGATGGTCCGGTAAACTGGCGAGCTAGCTCTTTAATCCGCGGGCTAATCGTCTTGGCTAAAAGATCCGGGTTTAAACGGATCTACCATATACCGAACCTAGCCATACATTTATCAGGCTAAACGATTTTAATCCGATCTGAATAAACAACTCTAGGTATGCTAACATTTCCGGTATCATTCAACTTAATTTATCAAATAGAAATTAATTAGATAAAGACTTTGTAATACTTTAGATAGGTGATGATAATCAAGGTTTGAGCATAGCATTTCAAGTGTATCGTAATTAGGAGAATTTGACTATTTTATTCCATTTTAGTTTACATGAATTTCAGACACTATTAGAGCATACGAAATTATATTGATGCATGCTAGTTACTACTCGCTGCAAAAACCACCAATACTGTTAGCCCTTGAAGTTAGAATACTGAAACTATAAGAAGTTTGGCAAGGGGCATTTTGGATCAATTCATGTAAGTAGCAATAAATTGTAATATTAAAGAATAGGCCTTCACAACAATCAGGTGACAAATTTGGGAATTCAATTTTGTGCTCCTCACGCTCATTGCATAAGGGCTATATAAGGCATTATAAAAATTGTCCCTACAATCTCTTGTGAGGTTATTCTTGTAGCATTCGTCGTCCACGTTCAAGCTCGAATTTTCAACCGCTTGAAATTCGTCTACGATTACTCCACTAATTACAACGAAGAGAGTTACTATCTCGATTATGGTCCTAGATTTGGAAATCATGTTGAATTATTCTTGAAACCTTGGAATTCTCTTTTCACTTTCACTAGTATACAATAAATATATTTTGCTGCTATTGATCGATTTTTATATATAATAAAAAAGCTTTACTAACATCTCCATTTAATGTTCTTCATTATTTAAGTCTAGGAGAATGGAGATGAATATGTTGGACTTGTGCTAAAATAAAAGGAGTTTAAGGTTTGACGATGCCAGGCGGATACGGGAGGAGAATCAAGAAGATATGATTACATGGAGGATTCAGTCTCAAGTGGGAGATTGTTGGAGTGTGGAGCCTGAATTAACCTAATAGGCTTGGAGTGGGAAGCAAGTTTGTTCCTTATGGGCTTGGAGTAGGGAGCAAGTTTGTTCCTAATAGGCTTAGGATTAATTATGACAAGTTTGTTCCTAATGGGCTTGGAGTAGGGAACAAGTTTGTTCCTAATGAGCTTAGGGTTAATTAGGACAAATTTTCTATTATAGATGTTCTTTCATTGTAATCATTGCGCACCTGAAAAGCATAGTGAAATACCTGCTTGGCATCGCCCCCAGACGTAGTCGAAAGACGAACTGGGTAAACAAATCTTATGTTGGTGATTGTGTTATTTCTTCATTTTATTTCTTGTTTATTTTTCGTCTGCCCCTTGGGGGAATTAATTTCCCAACAGAATAAACATGTCTCTTACGAATGCCTTTAAATTACTTTTGAAACAATCATAAATTATATATTGCATTAATACTCCATTCGTTTCAATTTCATAAATGGGAGCTAAATGAGCATGACAGAGTTAGATCATTTATTTTGTTTCAATTTTCGTGTTTCACCTTATTGAATTTTTAACTCGTGTCATCCCAATTATTGTGAGAAGTTGATTATTTTTTAAAGCATACCAATTATTTAGATAGTAAACACTAAAACTAACACATGTGATCTCATGATACCTATGACAGGCTAGAGTAGAGTAGTAATAGAAATTAACTGCTCAAAAAAGTAATGAAAATTAACACCATCTTTTTGGTGTAGCCTAGGCGGTCGAGTTGGATCTAGGTGACCATTTTTGTAGAATACGTTCATTAATTAAAAAAACAAAACAAAATTAAATTAAATTCCAAATAATACGAAATTGCATCGCCCACATCTTTTTAGGGATTATTTTAATTTTTCATCCAAATTCTCAACATCGCGTGCATTTTCTTCTTTATTCAAATGGTTTACCATGATTATTGTTTTTTTTTTATTTTAATTTTTCATCCAAATTCTCAACATCGCGTGCATTTTCTTCTTTATTCAAATGGTTTACCATGATTATTGTTTTTTTTTTTTAATATTAATTGTGCCTTATTTCATAATATTATTATGATTTTTAGATTACTATGATTTTAAAGGTATAATATTAAAGAAAATAAAATTTGAGCACCTAGACAACGACAAAATCACTTATTTTACTAATTCAATCAACCGTTCTCTGTTTTTTTTTTAAATGATAGTATCACACATTTATATTAAATATATATTTCACAATATTCAAAAGATAAAAAGCATGTCATTATATTGAGATCCATTTCATTTAATACTAAGTTACATAAAAATTAATGGTGATGTAGCATTTCCAAGGTTTGTTGGTGGCGTATTGTAAGATATAAGATGAGATTGAAAATGAAAGTTTAATTAATTGATGCCACTCGTTCACTTGTGGTGGCACAAAATAGCTCCAAGAATTGACCATGTCTAATTTCAGATTCTCATTTGTTGCAGCCAATCACAAATTTGAATAATAGATAGAACTGGGTGGATAATATCTTTGCTAAAAAGTCCGACATGAATCCTCTCCATTTTTTTTTAAAATATTTTTTTATAAATTTTAGAGAGAGATAAACAAATTTTTTATAGATTTTTTTTATAATTTCACACTTTTGTATTTTCAATTATTATGCAATAAATTTACCAATTTTTTTTTTTAAGAAGATTCAAATCTGTGTGAAGCGGATCGATGATGATACATAATGTGAATAACATTTGAAGAAACATTATTTTATCATATGCTCTCCACGTTCCATGATTACTTGTACACTTTTTTTTTATTATTATTGGGATGTCACAATATGGAAATAACCCACAAAATTAATACTCTACAACAACATTTTATGTTTATTATTGGGGAGGGCAATCGTTGGGAACTGGGCCTCAAATTCGATCTCCCGGATTTGCGGGAGGCATGGACCCGGACGCCTTCCTTGATTGGTTGGTCACTCGTTGATATTCTCGACTATATAAAAGTCCATGTTGAAATTCGTCGAGTTGCTTTGGTAAGTACCCGCTTACGTGCGGCTGCTTGGTGGGCACAAATGAAGATTGTTCGTCACCGCCTTGGTAAATCCAACATATCCTTGTGGAAGAAGTTTGAGAAACATCTTCGCGTAGAATTTTTTCTGTTTAACTACGCGCGTACCTTATATCAGATTTTTTTTGTAGTTTGAGAAGTTTTATTAATTACTCGCGTGTGGATCTCTTGGAAACCCCGAATCAATTGGTTGCACGCTACATTGGGGGTATGCGTCTCCCGTTCCAGGACATGTTAAATATGTTGTCTTCCGTTTTTCGTGTTTGACACCTATCAGTGAGCGGTTTTGTTTGAGCAACAGTTAGCGCGTTGCTCTCCCCGTCCTTTTATTTCATCAACCTCTTGTATACCACCCACACACTTAAAAAATCTGCTTATTTGGAGAGGGGAAAGGCGACAGAATCCCCCTCTTTAAATAAAATGGCAACCGCATAGGCAAGGGAAGGTCCCAGTTGCCAATATGCTCCTCGATAATTTAAAGGCGACAAAATTAATTATTGTATTTGTCGGGTTTTTGCGAGTGCACGCGGCCCTTGGCAATTCGCGAGCGCGTGTCACCGTCGCCATTTGGCGAGTGCCCTTTTCCGTCGCCTTTTCATTATTTCAAAAAAACTGAGACATGGGTTTCGAATTCGAACTTAGGTCTCCAAACCTACAATCAACACCCCTCACCAATAGGCACATTAATTGGCCATTTATTCTGGTCTTTTTGCGCGTGATGGGAACTGAACGCGCGACCTCTCGGTCGAGAGGCGTTTGGGCGCCCCTTGTGTGCCGTTTAGGCTAGGAGCTTTAGTCGCCATATTGTAAATGCAATTAATATATATATATATATATATATCTTTTAATTTATGTTTTTCTTCTTTAATTCAACTATGTTGATATAAGTGTTTTGTAAAATGATCCAACACTAACAACCGAGTGTTGTAACTAATGTTCCCAACACTTATGACAACATTAGAATTCGTCCTTCCTTTTCTCACTAACTTCAATCTTATACTTGTTTATTAGTAATGTCCCTAGTGCAGTTAGAAGACGTGGGCAACACCAGGTCACGCAGTTGTATGGGAGTGAGAAGTTACTAGACATGATATAACAAGTTCCTACATTCAAGGAGATGTGAAGAGAAGTTTCTTAACTACTTGATCTCACGACTGTGATGATCATAGGAGTTGAAGGCAATTCGTCCATGAAGCCTATAAATATCGTAGTTGCCTCAAGACAAGATACACAAGAAGAAAATTTATCTTTGATTACTAGTTTATAGAAAGCTTTATACGCTTGACACCATTTACTATGATTTTTTAGTCTCGTAGTAACCATATTTAGCATTTGTAGTATCATAATTATTGGCCTTGTAATAACACAATATATTTTATGCTACTATAAAGTCAAAATATATTAATCTGGTGTTAAGTAATTTGAAATAAATTAGACAAAGACTTTGTAATACTTTAAATAGGTAATATTGAAGCTGCTTTGAGCATAGCAATTCAAGTGACTACTTCATTCCATTAATTTTAGTTTACAATTTAAACACACTATTAAAGCTTATTAATCCGATTTTACATTGATGTAGTAACGGTCCATTTACTAGTTACTAATCGATACAAATATTAATTTTACAGCACGTATGACGTCGAATTTTATGCCATTGTTCACGCAATTCGACATTGGAGGCACTACTTATTTCCCAAGGAATTTGTACTATTTACAGACCATGAAGCATTAAAGCATTTACAAGGCCAAGATGCTCTCACTGCTCGACATGCTACATGGATATTCTATTTACAACAATTCACATTTGTGGTTAAACACAAAGTTGGCACATTGAACAAAGCAGCAGATGCACTAAGCCGACGTCGTCTTCTTCTATTAGAAATGAGGGTAGTAGTGGCAGGATTTGGTGATTTTCGTGACCTGTACCAAATCGATCCATACTTTGGACCAATTCTACGACATCTGGAGACTGAACCTCACTCGCCATACATCATTCACGAGGGTTTTTTGTTTCATGGAGTTCGCCTATGCATCCCACAATTCAGCTTACGCCACCACTTGATCTCAGAGCTCCACGGCGTTGGCCATGTCGGCCGAGATCGTACCTTGATGATGGTCCATCGCATATATTTTTGGCCACTTATGACTCGAGAAGTTTCAAAATTTATGGTACGTTGCAGAGTTTGTCAAGTTTCGAAGGGAACAACTACTAATGCCAGATTATATCACCCTTTGCCTGTCCCCACACGCCCTTGGGGGGCGATTGTATGGATTTTTTTCTAGGCTTATCAAGAACACAAAGAGGTGCTGACTCCATTTTTGTGATTGTTGACAAGTTTTAAAAAATGGTGCACTTTGTCCCTTGCCAGAAGACTACGGATGTTGTTAATGTCGTCAAACTCTTTTTCAGGGAAGTATACCGCCTCCACGGCCTACCATCATAGATAGTCTCGGATAGAGACACCAGGTTCTTAAGTTACTTTTGGCGAACACTTTGGTGCATGGCTCAGACACAATTGAACTTTAGCAGTGCTTACCACCCCCAAACCGAAGTCGTCAACCGTTCATTGGGTAACTTACTTCGATGTTTGGTGGGCGACAAGCCAATAATGTGGTGTTGGATTTTCGAGGTACGAACACCATGCTCGTAGCAGCGGAAGTTGAAAATTTTGTTCATCAACACAGATTCTTGATATGACTGTATAACATAATTGAAGGATAATTAAAGTGTTTAAATAATCCTTACAGTAATTCGTATGTGAGATCCTCTACTACGGTATCCACGTAATCCTCATCTACGAACTTGTGATCCAGATTGGAATTCTCTAAAAGAACTCGCTAGGAGAATTCTATATAGAGAATCAGAGAAATATTATGAGTGATAAAATTCTTCTAACAAAGAACCTCTAACCCTAGAGGTATATAGTAAAACAGAAACCCTATCTGTGCACATGGGCTTGAGCCCAAGTATATATTTTACCATATTTATGATATATCTAATATATCATCTTATTAATTAAATGTAATTTAATTAAATAAGTTATAATTCTATCAAATAGAAGTATTCTATATTTCTCCATAAATTAAATATATTGATCAAATCAAATAATTAATTCATACAACTTTAATTCGTAAATTAAGACTACTTGTTGTGTGACCCATAGGCCCTCACATGTCAAGCGATTAGTCAAACTAACGGTCTTAGCAGAACCCTAGATAATGAACCAGACAATCTCAATATGTGAGGTACGTTGCGAGGAAATAACAACAACCTGTAATGTGAAGCTCACAATGATATGATCATTTCATTCACGAATACTCCGATTAAATCTAGAACATGATGATGTGTCTATTCCAATAATTTAATCACGTTATCTCATTCTATTAATTGATCACATTGTCGCATTTGAAAACCATTCTAAATGTGACGTGCATTGGCCAATGACTAACGATCCAATTAGTTATGAGAAGACGAGTATTCTCTCTAAATCCATTTGAGGAATGAATCCTATTCTTGGCTCAACTACCGCGCACATGTACTTTATGGTGTGCCCAACACATGCCTAATCTACCCCGTTAGGAGTGCAAGCGTCGGTCATGGTCAAAGCCCATCAAGCTATACATGTCGCGTGTATTGACCTCAAGTCAAAGGACATTACATTGCTCCACAAATCGATATTCCCGTAGACACGTAAATAGAATACACCAAACGGTTTCTCGATTGGACAAGTCAATACTCTCAAAGTATCCGTGCATCCATCATGGGATACCTAGTATCTCGTAGTTGTGAGAACCACTACATCCTCTAAGGATATGCTGCGGATCGCACTCCAATCTCAATCGCATCATCGATATCCCAATCTCGATGATCCTTGATTGGGGCTACTTTAAGAACCATGATATAGTCAATCGAGATCTCACATCTCAATGACATCATTGGTTCATGGGAACACATATAGGAATAAATGCAAACAATCAAACATAACATTCTATAAGTGTATCACCGAATATTATTACTAAAGTTAATAATACTCTTAAATAACCGAATATGATCAAGTACAATGTCCTTATAATGATTGTCTTTAGGAAATCTATACTAACAATCTCCCACTTGGACTAAAGTCAATCACCCACATGTCTAACATCTAAGACTGTTAAAGCCTTTCGTGTTTACATGAACACCAAGTGTTTCGTGAAACATCTTCCAATCTATTCTCGGTGGGAATTCGTTCAAATTCTATTTCTCATATTGTCATGATCTCTTAGATCAAATACTAGCGCCTAGGTACATGCTTGTTTCTGTTATTGGATCTTGGTTCCTTTGCCTGTGCAACCGCACCAGTCTTGTCACAATACAACCTTATTGGATAACCGACACTCTGAACTACCCCTAGTTCTTTCAAGAACTCTAAAATCCATACAACCTATTTCGTGGCTTCCGATACAACAATGTACTCAGCTTCAGTTGTTGAATATGCAGAGGTTTCTTGCTTGGAACTATTCCAACTCATTGTTCTGCTATTTAGTGTAAATGCATTACTTGACTGTGATCTGTAGTCATCGCAATCAGACTGGAAACTAGCGTCAGTGAATCCAGTCACTACTAGTTGTGGTTGTCCACCATAGACTAGGAAACATTCCTTAGTTCGTCTAAGATGCTTAAGGATGTTCTTAACAGCAATCTAGTAAGTTCACCTGAATTCTGCTGGTATCTACCAGTAATGCTAATAACGTAGGCCACATCGAGCCTCGTGCAAGTCATGACATACATGATTGACCCATTAGCCGATGCATATGAGACATTCTCATAAGGACAATCCTTTCTTGAAAGTTTAATCCCATGAATCGCAAGCAGAGAACCTCTCTTATAGTTCTCCATAGAAAAATGCATTAGCACCTCATCTATATAGGTGGATTTTGAGAGCCCCAACATCTTGCTAGATTTATCTTTATAAATTCGTATGCCAAGGATGTAGCAGGCTTCACCCAGATCCTTCAAAATGAAAATCTCGGAGAACCAATTATTTACGGATTGCATTAGCAGGATCTTCCTTATTTCTGACAAAGTCAAACGATTTGACAACTTCATCAAAATGGATATTCCAACTCATAGAGGTTTGCTTCAGTCCGCCTCTCTGAATTGATATCTAATATCACTTCAGAATAAGTCGTAGGATCATCTTCGTCCGAGATTTCCACATCGTCATGCTCCTCTAAGAGGAAGCTGAATTTAACGGGTGGACGACGATTCCTAGTAGACTTACAGAGTTGCGTTTGTGCAGGCTGCACATTCTGATCGTGAGGAGGTTCTTCAACAATGATCTAATCAACGCTTGGAGAATTCTCAGGAGCTACGCTTTCTAGCGTCTCCTGAGCAGGAGATTGAACGATGTCTAAATCGTTCTCATTGAGCCTATCCGAGATTTCTTGCGTATGCGAGATATCTCTAATTACGCTTCCACTAGCTGGAAGACGATCACCTAGTGATAGGATCCCACCACGAGAGTCACAAAAATGCTCCCACTGATTCATTGTCGTGGTTCTCCGACAGGTACTCAGCCTCAGTATTATTTTGTGGTTCTTGAATTTCTTCAAGTTCTATCTTTTTACGACCTTATTCCTTAAAGACATAGTCACTTTCAAGAAACGTCGCCTGTCTAGAAATAATAACCTTCTGTTTCTCAGGGAGATAGATATAATATCCTCTCGTTTCTTTAGGATATCCCACAAATAACACTTTTCACCTTTTGATTCCAATTTATCAGTGATCATCTTCCTCACATACGCAGGGCAACCCCACGTCTTGATAGGTGAGAATGATTAGTTCCTGCCATACCACAACTCGTATGTTGTCTGATCAACCGACTTAGATTGAATCCTATTCAGAATGTAGATTGAAGTTTAGAGTGCATGACTCCAAAGAAATGTTGGAAGAGATGAGAAACTTATCATGGACCTCACCATGTCTAACAGGGTTCGGTTCCTCCTTTCAGACACACCAATCATTTGTGGTGTTCCGAGAATAGTCCAAATTAATTGGACTCCATGTAACTTTAAATAATCCAGGAACTAATGGCTAAGGTATTCACCTCCTCGATCTAATCGAAGAGTTTTAATACTCTTACCAAGTTGTTTCTCTACTTTCACTTTATACTCCTTAAACTTTTCAAAGGCCTTAGATTTGTGTTTCATGAGATACACATGTCCATACCTAGAAAAGTCGTCAGTAAAAGTTATGAAGTATCCGAAACCACCCCTTGCTAGAGTCGTTAGCGGTCCACATGCATCACTGTGAATCAACTCTAACATTTCTTTGGCTCGTATCCGTTTCCCAGAAAAAAGTTTATTGGTCATCTTTCCTTTGAGACAAGATTCGCAATTACCGTATGACTCCAAGTCATACGGGGTTAAGTAGTCCAACTTTCTTAACCTTGAATTTTATTCTCATTTGCAAGACCAAGTCTACAATGCCACAAGAAAGTAGTGTTTTCCTGATTAGTAAGTTTAAGTCTCTTATTTTGTATATTAAAAATATCATGTCCACAATTCAACAAATATAAACCATTCAAAAGAGAAGCATTTCCACAAGTAACACCATTTAACGTAAGATAGCAACTATTATTAGAAAAATGGAATGAAAAACCTTCAATGTCTAACATCGGAATGGAAATAATGTTTCTAGTAATAGACGGAACGAAATAAAAATTATTAAGTTCTAGTCTAAAACCACTAGGTAAGTCTATACTATATATCCCTACGCGCTCAGTAACAACTCGTGCTCCATTTCCCACGCATAGGACGACTTTACCCGGTCGAACCGCTCTACTTTCCTTAAGACCCTACACATTCGTACAAATGTGTGAGCCACATCCGGTATCTAATACCCATCAGTTAGAATTGTTAGTGGACATGTTTATTTCAATAACAAACATACTTGTTCCACTGCCAGAAGCACCTTGTGCATTCTTCTCGGCAGCCAGAACCTTGCAATCCTTCTTCCAATGCCCCTTCTCCTAACAGTAGAGGCACACATCCTTATCTACCCCTTTCTCTTTCTTTTGAACACCACCTTTAGGTTTCAAGGAATTGGACTTGATATTTTTCTTTGCCTTGTTCAATTGCTTCTTCTTCCCCTTAGGGCCAGATCTAGCAGATGAGCTCACCATGAGCACATTCCTTTCCTTAGAAGTAGTTACTTCAAAAGTCTTGAGCATGTTGTGCAACTCAGGCATCGTTGCTTCCGTCTGATTCATATTATAGTTCACTATGAAGCTAGAAAAAGAATCCAGAAGTGATTGAAGAATGGCATAAGTGGAGACATCGTCCCCTAGACTAATGCCTAGGGTTCCTATAGTTTCTCAATTAGCCTTACCATCTTCAAAACATAAGGTGAGACCTTCCCTCCATCGGACATTCTACAGCTGAACAGATCTCTCATGACCTCATATTTCTCAGAACGAGATTCAGAGTCAAATAGATCTTTCAGATGTTTGAGCATCTCAAAGGGACTCATGTTCTCATGTTGCCTCTGAAGTTCAGGGGTCATGCCTAGCAACATCACACACTGCGCCTGTCCTGCATCATCTTGATGCTTCTTCTGAGCAGCAACGTCAAACGTAACAAGCTCAGCAGAGCCAGGTTCTGGGGTTTTTGGGATTGGCGTGTCCAACACGTATTCAATATTTTCTTGCCTTAGCACCAAACGCATATTTCGGTGCCAATCCAGAAAATTTGGCCCAGCCAATTTTTTAGATTCCAGTATGAATCTCAACGACAAGTTATTCATTTCAACCAACCTAGAGAAATAATAGAACGAGAATTAAAACACATAATTCCTATGATCAATATTCAGCAATCAAAATAAACACGGCTTTTATATTTATTTAGTCTCCATTATTTACACATACTCGAAGACCTCATCGGAAGAGTACAAATTTATATCAAATATAAATCATAATGGACGGGAAAATTGCACTTTTGGTCCTGTAAGATTGAAGCCAAATCACTTTTGGTCCTGTAATTCAAAAACGGTCCTTTTTATTGCAAGAATGGTCCTGTCCGTTAAAAATATAACAGAGTCCGTTAATGCTGAAATTGGAGGGAAATCACTTCCAAGGCATAATATTTGGAGGGAAATGACTCCTCCATTCTATAAATATGCCTACATACATCCAAAACCTAATAAACAGCCTCATTTGCAACAAAAAAAAAAAAAAAAAAACACTCACATGACTTCATCTTCTTCATCATCATCTAACATTCGATCCAATGTTAGATGTAGATGTGGCATACCGGTTGTTCAACGCACCTCTTTTTTAGATGCTAATCCCGGAAGAAGATTTATCAATTGTGAGTTCTCAATGACAAGTAAGGGTTGTAAATTTTTTCAATGGATTGACAAACCTATATGTCAAAGATCCATGGAAATAATTCCAGATTTACTCCACAATATGAATGCAAAGAAAAATGATATAAAGGATGCAGAAATGAAAGTCAAGCAGCTAGATGATGAAAACAACAAACTACTTGCATGCATTATGAATTTGGAGGATGAAATCAAAGAGTTCCAAGTGAAGGAAAAGTTGCTGCAGAAAGAATTGCAATTGAAAGAAAAGCAGATGCAAAAACAAGAAGAAGAAAATGCAAAGATTAGGAAGAGGAAAAATATGTATATTTTTTTGCTTATAATATCTTGGCTACTTGTAATATTATCATGGCTATTTTAAAAAAGCTATCAGAATATTGAATAAAAAGTAACTTTCCCATCGCACAAAAACCACCTAATAAATTCACCATTACACAAAAACCACCTAATAATCGATTAAACACAAAAACCAACTAAGAAATTCACCATTACACAAAAATCACCTAATAAGTTCACCATTACACAAAATCCACCTAAAAATGCATTGTTTCACCAAAGACAGCACTAGGATGAACAAAATAGGCATTATTTCATCAAAGACAGCACAAAAACCAACTATATAGGCATTATTTCATCAAAGACAGCACAAAAACCACCTTAATTGGCATTGTTTCATCAAAGACAGCACAAAACCAACTAAATAGGCATTGTTTCATCAAAGACAGCACAAAAACCACCTAAATAGGCATTGTTTCATCAAAGACAACACAAAAACCAACTAAATAGGCATTATTTCATCAAAGACAGCACAAAAACCACCTAAATAGGCATTGTTTCATCAAAGACAACACAAAAATAAAAAATGTCTACTGTCTTGATACAAAACAAAACCAACATTAATCCCAAAAAGACATAATTTAATGGAATACTTTACTGTTTTCATGATCACTTCTTCATTTTGGACCCTTGAACCATTGCAGCTTGCAAATTTGACATGGTAACGTATTTTTTGCCTCCAATCTTTATCACTGGAACAGATGGCAATGGCATCTCACTCCCTAGCTCTTTCAATAAACATATTTTCTCTAGGGTGGAAAGCCATTGGAGCTGGTTCTCTGATGTTCACCCTTGCTTGTGTTGGTGGTCTAAAAGAGGTACAGTAGTTGCATTGGTTGCTATAAAATGAGAAATCAACGTTTCTCCGGCTCTATTTTCCTACAATTAAAAAATTAAAAACCTATAAAAATTTGCTATTTTTTTCATAAACATTTCAAAATTAAGGAAGTAGAAAAAATGCATCAACATAATTGAATTTAGATAAGGTCTACTCACTGCAAGTTCAAGTTGTGACTCTTGAGTGAATGGAGGAATGTCATCAGTTTGTGTCATTTCATCAACTTGTGCATTCCCCTAAAAAAAAATAGAAATTAATTAAAAAAAATCTAAATTTTAAATTAAAGTTACTTACATTGGCTGATTGCTCATCAATAAAATCTAAACTCCTAAAAATTTGCAATTCACCAGCTTGTTGATTCTCCTAAAAAATGAGAAATTTCAGTGTTAGAAACTAATTTAAAAAACTTGAATTTAAAATTAAAGTTACTTACATTGGCTGCTTGCTCATGAATAAAATCTAAACTCCCAAGAATTTGCACTTCATCAGCTTGTAGATTCTCCTAAAAAATGAGAAATTTTAAAGTTAGAACATGATAAAAAAAGATAATACAATATGAATTTTAAAAATATTACTCACATTGGCTGCTTGCACTTTCTTTTTACAACCTCTTTCATTGTGGCCTTTCTTTTTGCACCATTGATTCGGGTGGAATTTACACGTTTTAAGGGCACATGTGAAGTGTATTTTGATGTGGATTTCATTGAATTATGCATTGAATATGATTGTTTGAGCCAAAATGAGAGAAAGGTTGTGTTTTGTTGATTTTGTAGGAAATACGGTGAAATTTGGAGCAAAACACCAACCATACTTTACTGGATCAGGAATAGGAGTGCACGGTTGGATTCGTCTCGAAAAATGGAGTGGATTAGCCAAAGGAATCGAGTCAATCCGACACCCGAGGTGGAAGATATGTACGAAACAAGAAAAGGCCGAAATCGAAGAACAAGGCAACTCGGCCGAGTGAGTCAACTCGGCCGAATCTGAGATTTTCAACATTTCTGCACACTCGGCCGAGTGACCCAACTCGGCCGAGTCAAGCCAAAGTCGTAGCCACTGGAATTTCAAGACCACTCGGCCGAGTGACCTAACTCGGCCGAGTCTCGGCTAGACAAAAGCGTGGCACGTTTTTTTAAGTGCTCCACTCGGCCGAGTGACCCCAATCTCGGTGCCAAACTTGTATTTTCTCCATTTTTTAGGGATCAACTTGCAATTATGCCATCCAAACCCTACACAAACACTATATAAGCCCCCTTTCTTGAAATCCAAGACATTCTCCCCCAATCCACACATAGTTACACATACTTGGAGGTGTTTTGGCCATTTCTCTCTCAATTCTTCATCAAATCAAGGAAGAAAGGATGCAATAGCTCCCAAATTCCATTCCCTACCACATTCTAGACTAAGCTTTCTCTTTCTTTTCCTTTTTATTTAGTTATTTCATTTGGATTTTGTAATTTCATTATGCTAGTTAGTAGCTAAACAATTGTGGTTCTAAGGCATTGTAAATACTTGGATTGAAGTTTATGATTAATTTCTTGCTTTAATTGGTGTTTGTCTCTTATTTGTATGTTTAATTATCCATTTCAAAACATGTTGTTATTGGTCATGATGATTTGCTTAATTCATTGTTAATTGGGTTAAGATCGAGAGATTTACTCCATTTAATCGTATGCAAGCATGCAACCCGGTATTATTATGAGCTCGAGAGAGGATTAATTATCGGAGAGGGAATCGAATGATCTTTGGGGCTAGTTTAGGTAATACAATATTTGTGAGGTAGAGATACAAACTTATATTGTGTTTTCCTTTAGGTTAATTAGATCGAGAGATTAATTAATTATTCTTGTGTGATCACCCTATATGAGATAACCTTAATGACCATTTAAACGAGATAACATTCATAAACGGATATGTAGGTGTTACAATTGCCTTGGAACCCACCTTCTCTTAATTGATTTTCATTCGTTGTTACTTTCTTTTATTGATTCGCATGCTAGTAGATCGATTTCCATTACTCTTTATTACTTATTTGTGACACTTTGGTAGGTAATCTTAGAGTAATTCACACCATTCAAATTATCGATCGCGTCTAAATAGAACTTAGTTAACAAACTACACTTTTACGCTTAACCTCCTTGTGGGATCGACCTCGTGCTTATCACGCTACAATAGACGCCGTACACTTGCGGTTGTTTATTTAGTGTTGCATAACACGTGAATCAAGTTTATGGCGCCGTTGTCGGGGAGGTTTTATAGCTCTAGAGTGTACGTTAATAGAGTTTTAGTTTAGACATTTTCTTTGCTTTCCTTATTTGCAAAAATCCAAAAATATTTGTGTTTGTTATCTTGATCTTATTTGCAATTCTCACTCTCGTTTGATCTTTTGATAGACATGGTTTATGATCACACGATCTAGAAGGAACCAACAAGAAGTGTTACCATTAGACCCGGAGATCGAAGCCAATTGTCGAAGAAGGAACGCCGAAAGGAGAAGAAGTGAGTTAGAAAGTATGAATCAAAGGGAAAATCCGATTGTTGAAGAGGTCGAGGAGGAAGTTGAGAATCAAGGGATTGATGGATTTGAGGAACCAAATGGGAATGGGGGAAATCGACCACAAAGGGTACTAAGAGATCATTTTCGCCCAATTCCGAGGCCATATGGAGGAGCGGGTCGAGAACCCGTAGATGCTCACAATTTCGAGCTCAAGCCGGCCTTGATTGTTATGGTGCAAAACAATCAATTTGGAGGACTTTCCAAGGAGGATCCTAACCTCCACTTGTCTCAATTTCTTGAGATAAGTGGAACGGTTAAGATCAATCGAGTTCCACAAGACTACATCCGTTTGCAACTATTCCCCTTCTCCCTCCGAGATCGAGCAAAGCAATGGTACCTCTCCCTTGATTTGAGTACCATTGAAGATTGGAATGATCTTGTTGATGCATTCTTGATGAAGTATTTCCCTCCAAGCAAGACTATCAAAATCCGAGGAGAAATATCTTCATTTATGCAAGATGATGATGAGTCCCTAGCCGAAGCATGGGAGCGCTTCAAAGATTTGATTAGAAGTTGCCCACAACATGGTTTCTCACGAGACCAACTCATTTGCTACTTCTACAATGGAATGGACCACCGAACAAGAGGAATGGTGGATGCTTCGGTGGGTGGAGGTTCTTTGTTGGGAAAGACAACGGAAGAGGGCTATGTGCTATTAGAGGAGATGGCTAAGAATGGCAATCAATGGCCATCCGAACGAAGGCAAAATCGAAGGGTAGCCTCCACTCAAAATTCGGAAGAAAGTGCCAACTTATCCAACAAAGTGGATAAGTTGATCTCTTTGATGACGACCAAAGCACTAGTGGAGCCAAGTGATGCACAATACGGGGAGGCCCACTATATGAACAACCAAAGAGATCGAAATTTTAGAGAAAGAGGTTGGGGAGAAAGACAAGCTCATGGGAACTATCACCCCTCTAATCCGAACAAATACCATCCCGGGTTGAGAAACCATGAAAATTTCTCATATGCTAACCCACACAATACCATTCAACCACCGTCGAACTTCAATGTACGAGATGGTGTGAGAGAAGAATCTTCGTCAAAACTCACTATGGAAGAAATGTTCATAACATTCATGGGAGAAACTAAGAAGTTCATGGGAGAGACGAAGAGTTTTATGACAAAGACTTGGCAAAAGTTTGAGAGTCAAGATGAGAAAATTGGTCAATTGGCAAATGAAGTGATGGGAATCAAGAATGATGTGAAAGCCATTGAGATTCAAGTGGGCCAAATTGCTAACATGGTTGGAAACCAACACAAGCCGGGTCGATTCCCCTCAACCACGGAATTGAACCCCAAGGAGCAATGCAAGTCAATTAAGTTGAGGAGTGGCACAAGCTATGAAGGCCCTATGATGCCAAAGGAAGATGGTGAAGAGGAGCAACAAGGAAGGAAAGTTGTAGAGAAAGATGTTGAGAAAGAGAAAACAAGTGAGAAAGAGAATGAGGCATACAAGCCTCCATCTCCACACAAGCCTCCAATACCATACCCTCAACGACTCAAGAAGACGAGTTTGGATGCAAAGTTCATCAAATTCTTGGAGATGTTCAAAAAGATACACATCAACATCCCATTTGCGGAAGCCCTTGAGCAAATGCCTCACTATGCCAAGTTTTTTAAGGAGATTATGTCCAACAAGAGAAAGATGGTAGAATTTGAAACCGTGAACCTCACCGAAGAGTGTAGTGCCATCATCCAAGCTAAGATACCTCCAAAGCTTAGGGATCCCGGTTCATTTACATTGCCTTGTGTGATTGGCAATGAGGGAACCTATCGTGCTTTGTGTGATCTTGGAGCAAGCATAAACCTCATGCCACTATCACTCTTCAAATCACTTGGCTTGGGAGAATTGACGCCTACTACCATGAATCTTCAATTGGCGGATCGTTCCATAGTTTATCCTTTGGGAACGGTTGATGATGTGCTTGTCAAAGTTGGGAAATTCATATTCCCGGTTGATTTTGTGGTATTTGATATGGAGGAAGATAGGGCAATCCCCTTGATCTTGGGAAGATCGTTCCTAGCAACGGGTGGAGCCATCATCAATGTACGAAACGGAGAGCTTGAACTACATGTTGGTGAGGAGAAAGTCTCATTCAACATCTACAAGGCCGTTAAATTCCGTGATGATGAGGATGAGGAGGAAGAGTATGTGTATTCCAAGAGAAACCACTATCCAATTCACATGGAAGAGAAGGTGGAAGAAGAGCCTAATATCAATTTTGTGAAAGAGGACCCCCAAGTGGAAGAGAATGAGTTGAAGATGGGCAAGAAGGCCAAGTTTGGGGGAGTTTTCTTCAAAAACTCCCCCAAATCAAGAAAAGCTACATATGCAAGCTTGGGAGTGAATGAAGCATCAACTTCTTATGACATGATTGAAGAGCCGGATGGAGTAGCTAGTGGGTGTTTTGGTGGATTTACGAAGGTTGCATGGGCAAAGAAGTTTAAGAGCAAGGATGACAAGGGGGTGACTTGATATTCCCCTCAAGAAAGAACCGTCCGGCATAGGACGTTAAAAATAGCGCTTGTTGGGAGGCAACCCAAGGTTTTATTGCTTTCATGTTTTTATTGCTTTGATAGTTTTGATGGCTTAGTTTGTTTTTTAGGTATGGATGAAGAGTACTATGGATAGCACATCTTGAAGAATGGAGAAGGAAGCAAAACCAACTTTGGAGAAGGGAAAGCAAGTGTTGCAATGGTGATCTTTGAAGAAGCTTTGGATGTGCAAGGAGGGAGGTAACAACTTGTAGCCCCAAACTTAGAATTTATACATAGTAAAATTCTAAGTTTGGGGGAGTTATTTGTTGGTCCTGAAAGGAGTATATGACAAGTGCATGGGGGGGGGAATACACTTGTATGCAATTCTTTTGCTAATTTGATCAAACCAGAGTTTCAGCAAGGTTGTCTTGGACAACTCTGCTGAAGAAGATTAACTCTTCTAAGATAATCAAACTACTAAGTACTATTGAGTACTTAGTTGAATAACTATCTAGGGGAGTTATATGTGCGGAATAGTGGTTGGCCCTTTAAGTTTAGACTCCTTTAATTTCTGAAATCACTTAGTCAATGCAACACAGTCCAGTTTAGCTTCAGGGAACTTGTCCAAATCAGTTTGGCACAGTCTTTGAATGTGTATCTTAGAAAGATCAGTTTTGTGTGCAGTGTTGAATGAATGTAAGTACTTGTAAAGCAAATCAACACAAGAGTTTATAGTGGTTCAGAGACTCAAGCTCCTACATCCACTTTCCCTGGTTTAACAGGATAATTCCTTCACTCTTGGAATTAACTTGTTTTATAGTGCCAAGGTGCACTTGATCAAGAACACCACTCCTTGGTGAATTGATCCCTAGGATGTCTAGAGTCCTAGTACCCTCTTCTCAACTCAGAACTGAACTGTTCTTCTCTCAACAGTCAGCTCCTACCACTTCTACTACTACAACCTTCTCACTTTCACTCTTGAAAGGGGTAAGAATTGAAGTAAGGTTCCAACTAACGAGATATCCTTTACAATGAAGATCAGTGTATAAGGATAGGATATCTCTCTAAGCTTGTGTATGGATATACAATTGGGTTCAGCTTAGATGAAGTGTTTGAAGACTAAGATAGTCTTTGAAAGCTTTGAAAGCACTCTAGCTTGTAAGAACTTTGAGCTTAGTTGGATTGTGTTGAGGTGCTTTCAAATGGTCTTCACACTTCTGTATTTATAGACAAAATGGAGGATTTGCCCGTTGGAGAGGCAGCCCCAAATTGCTATAAATGTCTTCCTTGAGTTCTTCAAACTGGAAGACAGATTCTTGATAGTGACATGTCCTCACTTGGGTAATAAACGGCTGTAACAGTTTTGTCTTCATTCTGCAGCACTTTTCCCAATGTTTGACTTCTTGTTAGGATTTGGACATGGCTTCTGAAGGTTGATCCAATGATAGGACAACATTCCTTATCATCTGGACAACTCTCCTTATCACTATCAGCAGTTTTGCTTTTCAGCATGGTTGGCTTGCTCTTCTTCAGATGACTTGGCTCTTTCCCTTTATTTCTCTTGAGTATGGTCTTAGCTTATTTCTTTGAGGACCTTTAGGGACTGGTTGTCTCAAACTCTTCAGCATAGTTGATCTCAGGCTTTCAGAGCACTTGATCTTGATCAATTTAGCTGAGACAACTCCTCTGGACAACTCTCCTGATCAGTATATTTAATCTTTTTGCATCAGAGCATTTTATGCATAGAGTTGACTTCTCTGGACAACTCTCCTGATAAAAACCTTTGAGTAGTCTTGTCCTTTTGAGCTAGGTAAGCTTGTTCTTGCATATGGCTAGCTTCTTTGGACAATTCTCCTGATCAGAGCATATGAATATTTTCTCTGGACAACTCTTCTGACCAGAGCATCTTCATTGGACTTGTCCTTTTGAGCTTTACAATCTTGTTCTTGCATAAGAGCATCTTCTCTGGACAACTCTCCTGATAAGAGCATCTTAGATTTCATAGAGTGTCCTTGCTCTTAAGTGATTGTTCCAGAATTTGAGCCTTGAGGGGACTTGATCTTGATCATTTTCAAAGCATAGGTTCCCCCTCAAATTGTGCATCTAATTGTCTAAGAGCTACCTAACATTTCAGCTTCTCATCTAGCCTGTAATCTATATGTTCTAACAATCTTAGAACATATCTATATTGACTTAGGCATGTCTCAGGGGGTTTTGGTATTAGATCAAAACATATCTTTATTTTATTCCCAACATTATTTTTCTTTTATTTTTCTACTAGTTGTTACCCTTGCACCGGTTCGTCATTTTACTTGTGTCACATTTTGCACCGGCGCACACTTGGCTTTCACATGCTTATATGGTTTAAGTTGGTTTTGATCATATGTTGGGTAGTGGATTTTTTGGTGAAATGTGAGCATGAATAGTCATTGGGATCCATTGTTGAGTAGTTGTGGTGATGTCTATTTGCTTTGAATGTAGGCATGATTGGTGTTGGAGTGTAGTATCATGTTGTGTTCATATTTGTGAATCTTTGATAGCATGGATGCATGATGTGTTGTTGCTTGGGAACATTTGATGAATGTGAGAGTTCTATTGAATAAACCGGTGAGAATTGAGCCATAAATCGAGCATATAATCCGGTTTAGTTCATTTGAGAGTGGACTAGGTTATTGCTAGTGATTCTAGAACTTGCCCAAGTTCTTGTTTGAAAGCATGATTGTGTGAAACTTTGTGATGTGATATAGGTCATCTTGTTCTAAAAGAGTCACTTAGCCAAAATTTCCCAAAACCGAAGTAATATTCCGTGGTTAGCCCCTTGAGCTTAATTCCTCATTTTCTTGGCAAACTACAATGTTAACCACTTAGCCTTTTTTAGCCTTTGATACCTACATCTAGTGGGGGATAAAAGACAAAGTGGAAAGCATGTGCTTGAATGAATATCTTTGGTGAAAGGAGAAAGTGGAAAAGTTGAAAGAAAAAGAGAAAGATGAAAAGAAAATCAAGGGAAAAGAAAAGAGGGACAAAGAGCCCCAAAAGCTTGAAAAGAAAAAAAAGTGTTCAATGGTCTTGTGGTGTAGAATGTTCTTAAAAGAGAACAAATAAATTGTGGAAGTTAGAGTTTTTGAGTTGCAATCCGCGCAATTGTAACTTTATCTTGAGAAGTTTTTGAGATGTGTCTATGCGTCTTTATCTCTCGCTCCCCACTAGTTTATGAGTTACTTCGTCCAAATTTACCCTACCTTGACCAAAGAGCCAATGTTACATCCTTGATTAAGTCCTATTGATCACATTGTTGAGCATTTGAGTGTTGTGAAAAGTAGAAGTTGGGCAAGCATATGGTGATTGCATAGCATAACTTGGTTGATGAGTGCATTAATATCCTCAATTTGTTTGTGTGTTTGAGAGAAACACTTTGTCATGTGAGTAGAGGACTTGAGCATTTGGATTATGTTTCCCATTCGCAATGTGTTGTGTGTTTATGCATTCTTTGATCCATGAGTGTGAATTACAATAATGAGCCTATGACCTTCATTGAGAGATGCACTTTGAGAAAGAGATATCATTACATCTCACTTTGCATGTGTGAATTACATTGAATATTCCATGGTGATCATTCCACCCTCATTGCCTTAAGTGCTTAGTTGTTTGAGGACAAACAACAGTTTAAGTTTGGGGGAGTTTGATTCGGGTGGAATTTACACGTTTTAAGGGCACATGTGAAGTGTATTTTGATGTGGATTTCATTGAATTATGCATTGAATATGATTGTTTGAGCCAAAATGAGAGAAATGTTGTGTTTTGTTGATTTTGTAGGAAATACGGTGAAATTTGGAGCAAAACACCAACCATACTTTACTGGATCAGGAAGAGGAGTGCACGGTTGGATTCGTCTCGAAAAATGGAGTGGATTAGCCAAAGGAATCGAGTCAATCCGACACCCGAGGTGGAAGATATGTACGAAACAAGAAAAGGCCGAAATCGAAGAACAAGGAAACTCGGCCGAGTGAGTCAACTCGGCCGAATCTGAGATTTTCAACATTTCTGCACACTCGGCCGAGTGACCCAACTCGGCCGAATCTGCGAATTTCAACATTTCTGCACACTCGGCCGAGTGAGCCAACTCGGCCGAGTCAAGCCAAAGTCGTAGCCACTGGAATTTCAAGACCACTCGGCCGAGTCTCGGCTAGACAAAGGCGTGGCACGTTTTTTTAAGTGCTCCACTCGGCTGAGTGACCCTAACTCGGCCGAGTGACCCTAATCTCGGTGCCAAACTTGTATTTTCTCCATTTTTTAGGGATCAACTTGCAATTATGCCATCCAAACCCTACCCAAACACTATATAAGCCCCCTTTCTTGAAATCCAAGACATTCTCCCCCAATCCACACATAGTTACACATACTTGGAGGTGTTTTGGCCATTTCTCTCTCAGTTCTTCATCAAATCAAGGAAGAAAGGATGCAATAGCTCCCAAATTCCATTCCCTACCACATTCTAGACTAAGCTTTCTCTTTCTTTTCCTTTTTATTTAGTTATTTCATTTGGATTTTGTAATTTCATTATGCTAGTTAGTAGCTAAACAATTGTGGTTCTAAGGCATTGTAAATACTTGGATTGAAGTTTATGATTAATTTCTTGCTTTAATTGGTGTTTGTCTCTTATTTGTATGTTTAATTATCCATTGAAAAGCATGTTGTTATTGGCCATGATGATTTGCTTAATTCATTGTTAATTGGGTTAAGATCGAGAGATTTACTCCATTTAATCGTATGCAAGCATGCAACCCGGTATTATTATGAGCTCGAGAGAGGATTAATTATCGGAGAGGGAATCGAATGATCTTTGGGGCTAGTTTAGGTAATACAATATTTGTGAGGTAGAGATACGAACTTATATTGTGTTTTCCTTTGGGTTAATTAGATCGAGAGATTAATTAATTCTTCTTGTGTGATCACCCTATATGAGATAACCTTAATGACCATTTAAACGAGATAACATTCATAAACGGATATGTAGGTGTTACAATTGCCTTGGAACCCACCTTCTCTTAATTGATTTTCATTCGTTGTTACTTTCTTTTATTGATTCGCATGCTAGTAGATCGATTTCCATTACTCTTTATTACTTATTTGTGACACTTTGGTAGGTAATCTTAGAGTAATTCACACCATTCAAATTATCGATCGCGTCTAAATAGAACTTAGTTAACAAACTACACTTTTACGCTTAACCTCCTTGTGGGATCGACCTCGTGCTTATCACGCTACAATAGACGCCGTACACTTGCGGTTGTTTATTTAGTGTTGCATAACACGTGAATCAACCATTTGCATGTCACTTGATATTTTTCTTAGGCATGATCTCTGTTTTTGTTTTCTTCTTCCTCTTGCTTCTACCCGATGGCTCTTCATCCACCCCGTGCTCTTGATGGCCTGCCTCTTATTTTTGTCCCAAAGTTTGGGGGAAAAGGTGGTATGTATCCTGTCCTCTCCCACATGTCAACTCCAACCATTGGTTGTAAAGTTGACATATAAACTCGTTTATACGTGTCAATTGAATAACTAGGGTGAACAAAATCCTCTACATTCAGTTTTTCAGCACCAATTGCACTCATTCCATGCCTACATGGAACACCAGTCAAATCCCACAACCTACAAGAACAACTTTTAACCCTCAAGGCAACTGAAAACCTCCCTCCATCAAAAGTCTCTACTTCATACAACTCAGATGTTGACTTCAATGCAATGCACTCAGAGGCCTTTGCCATCCTCCTATTCAGTTTTTTTCTCACTGATGGACAGATTAGTTTACCTTTCCACAACCTCTCACACTTATCCCTATTCACTTGCAACCTCTTCATCAAACTCATTCTTATCCACTCCAACATGGTTATAATTGGCTTTTGTCTAGCTTCTACAAGGACTCCATTCCATGACTCACATATATTGTTCAACACTATGTCACATTTGGGAAATGTAGAAAAGTGTGACTTGGACCACTTTGAGGGGGGTATTTATTGTAACCAAGATAAACACTTTTTATCAACTTCGCCAATATTCCTCATTTCTTAGTCAAATTGAGGCACTGTAAGAGACCTGACAGCCCTCCACAACCCAATTTTCAATGCATTTCCCCTGAACCCAGCTTTCTTCATATTGCTATGTAAGTGCTTCACACAAAATCTGTTTTCAGAACCTGGTAAAACAAACTCAAAAGTAGCTAAAAGACCTTTCTGTGTATCAGACATGAAGGTATATAATTCCTCTCTTTGAATTTGGAGGTCTTCTTTCAATAGACCAAGAAACCATGTCCAATTCTCGGTGTTTTCAGTATTCACAACTACATATGCTATGGGAAATATTTAGTTATTAGGATCAACATAAACAACAGTTAATAACACACCACTAGTAGGACCTTTAAGGAAAGTCCCATCAACACCTATAAACGTTCTACACCCAGCAAGAAACCCAATCTTCAAGGCTTGAAAACACACATACAATTTACTAAATCTGTTTCTACCATCTGGTCCTTCATCTACACAAATTTTTACCGTTGACCCTGGATTCTTATCCCTTAGAGCCATTGCATAGTCCCAAACCAAGGAAAATTGATCCTCGTTGCTCCCTTGAATTAACTTTTTAGCTTTAACTTTAGCTCTATATGCCTGGTTCTTAGACATATGAACCTAGTGTCTCTTACTACAATAGTCCTCCACCCATTTAAGTCTTTTTTAGGATCTGCCCTCCAATCTTCCACATATCTCTTAGAAAGCCAAGTTGATGTCATTGTTCTCACATGGTAGTTAGGTGCACACGTATGTTGATTGTTCAATTTTCTAATCTGGAAACACTCTTCATTTGCTACCTTCAAACAATTTATAAACCACCCACAATCACAACACCTTGCATAAATCCTAATCTTATCATTTTTTTCAATTTTGACATTTCTTTTTGCAACTACCCCATGAGACTTAACAACATCTTTAAACAATTGTTTAGAGTTAAAATTTTGCCCAATCATGAAAGAAGGATTAAAGACAGATGAAGAACTGAAGTTATTATTGGACCCTTCAACGATATTTTCATCCACAGAACTCAAATCTCTATTAAAATTCTCATCTTCACTGCCCTCCAAATGATCCGAAGAAGAATCATCTTCACTACCACTACTCTCAATTTCAGCTTCACCTAAACCACCCCACTCAACCTCCTTATCAATAACATCCTCAAATAAGGCATCATCCATCTCACTTGCACCACTATCACTATCCATCTTAAAATCAGTATCATTCTCACTCTCATCAAACTCATAGTTTTCATAATTTTCATAAGTATCACTAACTTTCTATTTCCCCTTCCCACTAACAATTCGTTTTTCCTTCCCTTTATCACTAAAACCCCCAGTTTTTTCCTTTTCAACTTCACTAATAGACTCTATTTCACCCTTCCCACCTACAAAAGAACATGTTTGTATTAAAAGGGGACCACCTGAATTGATAGCACTAAACCAAATATATAGAAATATACAATATTTTTTATAAATCTGGAGAGGCCTCATGTGTTTCCTATTACACTAACACACAAATATAATATATTTGTATACAACCAAAAACCCTTTGTCACCGAATATTTTTTCAAAACCCAATAAAAAGTGTAAGCTTGACAAAAATTTCAATTACTTTATAATACACATTCACAACAACATCCCATTTTCAATTACATAAAATACATATTCACAGCAACTTATATTCATCATAATCCTCATTTTCCATTTGACCATAAAAGCACAGAAAAGAAAATAAAACAGGGGTTAATTAATATCAACGCACAACAGAGAAAAAAAGGGCTTGCTCAAACTTACTAGTATTCTCTATTCGCAGCATTTCACCGATTGCAATTTATAGAGTTTCAGTCACGGTTGCTGGAATCCATTTCTAGGTTTCGCGATTTGTGGGTTGCAGTTTTAGGGTTCGTGATTTGTGGGTTACGATTCGTGGGTTCGCGATTTGTGGTTTGATTTCTGTGGAAATGAGAGTCGCGATGTGTGAGTGATTTTTGGGGATGGAATTAGGTTAACTTTTTTTCTTTTTGAGAGAGAGTACTCTGATTTTAGGAGATGGTTTAAGTTTTCACGGAGCGTGACTCTCACGCGATTTATATCTGTTAAATTTGATATAAAATAATTGCGAGACTAAAAGTGTAGTAAAAAAGACCAAAAGTGCATTTTCCCCCATAATGGACTAGGATCCACATTCCTATTATCACAACAATTGATTGGGCTGAATACTGTAATGGCAGAACTGGTAGGTCTCAATACCACTTGCACTTTCTGTAATTCCTAGTTGATTGAACCTAGTTCAATTGATGTCCCCTCGTTGTTCCCTTGCTTGGGCTAGTGAAACAACTTAGGTGGTTTACAACCATCACACGGCGACATCACATGTCCCTATAAAAGTTCTGTTAGACGTAACTCCGAGCAAAATACTTGGGTCTTAAATACTCATTGGAATGAAATCTCCGGTCTCCTTTTAATTATGATGGAAGACATCTTTCATTCTAAATGAAAACCATATTTTGTTGAGGAACATTTTAAAGCGGGGTATATAATTGTTTAAACAAGATCCAATTATACATGCTCAAACAGATAAGAGCAAATATTGGGCGCCGCCTACCCAAACATAAGATACACGGTCCGACAAGTATTGGGCGCCACCTACCCAGACAATAAATGCGGTCCGACAAATACTGGGCGCTGCCTACCCAGACAATAAACGCGGACTCTAACTAATAATGTAAATTCAATTTACATAAACAGTTAGACAAATAAGAACAACTAATCAAGTTCTCATGCTTCATTATAAAATTCAAAATATTATAGATAAAACACATAATAGGATTTAACACATAAATCAAATAAACGTGCAAGTAATTAATATTCGTAGGTAAAATATTGCTAAATTTAGAAATACAAACAAGCTCCAAGCCTTTATTTAATTCTAAAATTATCCTCAAAATTATTTTTCCCAAAATTTATTTTATAAAAAATTTAGGATTTTGGTCCAACCAAACATCCCCTTAAAATTCAATTTCAGATTTCCAAAATTCATTCTAGCCAAACAGGCCCTAATGGATTTCAGAAAATTAAAATATAACCCAAGGACTCATTTGCAATTTTCTTAAATTCAGAAATTACAGAAAAATCACATGGACTAAACTGCATATTTCAGGAAAGTTATCTAATTGCACACAAGACCCTAAAGAGAATCAAATTCTCAAAAGCATGCCCCTAGGGCCTTAACTGCTGCTGCAACGTGAAATTAAAATCTACCCATCAATATTCAATCTACCACCACCGGCGGCTAGCCCATGGTGGTGCAACTTCAACGGCAGCCTCAAAGACCCCGGTGGAGACGCGATTTCGCTGCCTATCTCCAAAAACTGATGCTCAGAGATGTTTTTTGTAGGAGGGGAGGCGCTCGCCTAGCGAGGCCCTCAGTTCCGTCGACAACTCGAGTGGTAAAACAAAAGGCAACACTTGCCTAGCAAGCATCCCTCCGACGGCAGGTTTGATAAACATGAGAAAGATCATTAACTAATGTGTTGCTGGGTTTGTAATAATTATTTTATTATATATAATTAATTAAATAATAACTTAATTGATCAAAGAACAATTTACTGAAGAAAGTAAAACAGTTTCAATTAATTAAAACAATTTGATTTCGAAAACCAAATTTCAGGTAAAACAGATTCAAGAATTGCATAATTTTACCGACAATAATACATAAAATTTATGTATACAGTCGTTGATCAGCTTGAAGCTTTGATACCACTGTTGGGTTTTCGAGGCACGAACACCATGCTCGAAGCAGCGGAAGTTGAAAATTTTGTTCACCAACACAGATTCTTAATATAACTGTATAACATAATTGAAGGATAATTAAAGCGTTTAAATAATCCTTACAGTAATTCGTATGCGAGATCCTCTACTACGGTATCCACGTAATCCTCGTCTACGAACTTGTGATCCAGATTGGAATTCTCTAAAAGAACTCGGTAAGAGAATTCTACATAGAGAATCGGAGAAATATTATAAGTGATAAAATTCTTCTAACAAAAAACCTCTAACCCTAGAGGTATTTATATAATATAACATAAACCATATCTGTGCACATGGGCTTGAGCCCAAGTATATATATTTTACCATATTTATGATATATCTAATATATCATCTTATTAATTAAATCTAATTTAATTAAATAAGTTATAATTCTATCAAATAAAATTATTTCTATATTTCTCCATAAATTAAATATCTTGATCAAATCAAATAATTAATTCATACAACTTTAATTCGTAAATTAAGACTACTTGTTGTGTGACCCATAGGCCCTCACATGTCAAGCGATTAGTCAAACTAACGGTCTTAGTAGAACCCTAGACAATGAACCAGACAATCTCAATATGTGAGGTACGTTGCGAGGAAATAGCAACAACCTGTAATGTGAAGCTCACAATGATATGATCATTTCATTCACGAATACTCCGATTAAATCTAGAACATGATGATGTGTCTATTCCAATAATTTAATCATGTTATCTCATTCTACTAATTGATCACATTGTCGCATTTGAACACCATTCCAAATGTGACATGCATTGGCCAATGACTAACGATCCAATTAGTTATGAGAAGACGAGTATTCTCTCTAAATCTATTTGAGGAATGAATCCTATTCTTGGCTCAACTACCGCGCACATGTACTTTATGGTGTGCCCAACACATGCCTAATCTACCCCGTTAGGAGTGCAAGCGTCGGTCATGGTCAAAGCCCATCACGCCATACATGTCGCGTGTATTGACCTCAAGTCAAAGGACATTACATTGCTCCACAAATCGATATTCCCGTAGACACGTAAATAGAATACACCAAACGGTTTCTCGATTGGACAAGTCAATACTCTCAAAGTATCCGTGCATCTATCATGAGATACCTAGTGTCTGGTAGTTGTGTGAACCATTACATCCTCTAAGGATATGATACAGATCGCACACCAATCTCAATCGCATCATCGATATCCCAATCTCGATGATCCTTGATTGGGCTACTTTAAGAACCATGATATAGTCAATCGAGATCTCACATCTCAATAAAATCATTGGTTCATGGGAACACATATAGGAATAAATGCAAACAATCAAACATAACATTCTATTAGTGTATCACCGAATATTATTACTAAAGTCAATAATACTCTTAAATAATTGAATATGATCAAGTACAATGTCCTTATAATGATTGTCTCTAGGACATCTATACTAACACGTGGGATATTTGTCTAGGCCAGGCCGAATTTGCCCACAACTTGGCACATAATAGGAGCATGGGTTACAGCCCTTTCATAGTGGTATACGACCTCACCCCTCGGGCACCAGTCGACCTCCTCGCCCTCCCTGCTGGATTTCGAGGCGACAAACGAGCTATTGATATGATCGGAGATATACATGCAATCCATGCATCAACGGAAGCACACATACATGATGCCAACACTCGCTACAAAAATGTTGTTGACACCCACCATCGTGCTGTCGACTTAAATGTCGGTGACTATGTGTGGGCAGTACTCACGAAGGACAGGTACCCATCCCACGAATACAACAAACTGTCGGCAAGAAAAATTGGCCCCATTGAAATTATAGAGAAGATCAATCATAACGCCTACCACCTTAACCTTCCATCCCACATGAACACATCCGACGTTTTTAACGTCAAACACCCCATCCCATACCACGGAGATACGACCGCCTTCGATTCGAGGTCGAATCATTTCGACACTCGGGAGAATGATGGAGATACGGTCGCCTTGGCCTTCCTAGACATATTTGACAGAATCAAGGGGAAAAGTCAAATGATTGAGGAATTAATGTGGCAAAATCAAAGGGGAGAATCATGGCAAATGAACTGATTGAAGAATTGATAAAGTATTTTCTTTTATGCTCTATTTTTCCATTAATACTTTTAGTATGATTACAATCCACCTCATTATAAAGGGAGGAAGAATAAAGTACGTTGTAAGCAGGGGCGGACCGAGGCACAGTTCTGGGTGGCCATGGCCCCCCTCAATTTTTTTTAAATGTATATATATTATAGTTATTAAATTAATTATTTTTGTTATAGATAAATATATTTCTTAGTTATTAGTTGGGCTATTAATTAGACTGTTCTCCACTTTTAAAGTAACCGACTCTTACATATTAAAATATACTTTAATTTATTATATTTTAATTATACAAGTTAATAATTTTTTAAAAGGCCACTATCAAAAAAATAATATATATTTTTATTGACAAATTCTTATATACCATATAATGTAAATGTGTTAATTCCTTCTTTTTTTTATTTAAATTAGGGATTATTATTTATTTTTTACTAGTTAAGTTTCTTTTCTCGTTTTAATAAGTTCACAACACAAGTAGAAAAAACATATTATAGGGTTTAAAATATTTATGTATTTTAATATATTTAAGAAAAAAATATAAATATAAAATATTTAAATTTTATTAACGAACATATAAAATTGGCCCCCCTTCGTGTCAATCCTGGGTCCACCCCTAGTTGTAAGGCATGATGTTTTTGAATAAACAAATAAAGAGCAGATATAATTTGCGGCATTCATTTAATCAACGTAACCTGTGCAAGTTCGAATCTTCCATTAACTTAATTAAGGCTGCGCCTACATCACTTTGTAGTATCATATATAATTGTTGATCTTGTAATAACACAATATATTTTATGTTACTATAAAGTCAAAATATGTTAATCTGACGTTAAGTAATTTATTGATCAAATGTAGAATTAAATTAGACAAAGATTTTGTAATACTTTAAATAGGTGATACTGAAGCTGCTTTGAGCATAGTTTATTCCGTTTTGGTTTACAATTTCGGACACACTATTAGAGCTTATTAATCCGATTTTACGTACATTGATGTAGTAAATGTCCACTTACTAGTTACTAGTCGATACAAATAATGTTAGCCCTTGAAATTAGAATATCGAAACTATAAGAAGTTCGGCAGGGGGCATTTTGGACCAATCCATTTGTGTAGCAATCTTCTGTAATATTAAATATGCCTTGACAACATTCATGTGGAAAATTTGGGAAATAAGTTTTTTGCTCCTCAGGCTCATCGCATAAGTCATTATAAAAATTTGGAAATCATGTTGAATTATTCTTGAAATTCTCTTTTTACTTCACTAGTATATACACAATATATTTTGCTGATATTCATCGATTCTTATATATGGAGTACTAGTAATAAATAAAGCTTTACTAACATCTCCATTTAATGTTCTCCATTATTTAAGTCTAGGAGAATGGAGATGAATAAACATGTCTGTTACGAATGCCTTTAAATTACTTTTGAAACAATCAAAAATTATATATTGCATTAATACTCCATCCGTTTCAATTTCATAAATGTGTGCTAAATGAGCATGACTGAGTTATTTATTTTGTTTCACTTTTCGTATTTCACCTTACAGAATTTATAACACGTGTCATCCCAATTATTGTGACAAGTTGATTAATTTTTTTTTTTTTTTTGAATACAGCAGCAACATAGCCTATCAAATACATATTTCAACCACTTTAAAACGAAGCTATGCTATTAAACTGTAAAGGTATATTATCAGCTCTCCAATCTTGAGAAGAATGATATTCCGCAGCCCATTTTGCTAACGCATCCGCCGCTTTGTTCTTTGTCCTAGATATATGTTCAATCTCGCACACAACGAAACTATCTTTTAGTTGACGAATCCTATCTAGGATATATCCTTCCGCACCCCACAAATGTTGTTCTTTTATAACCGCCCCAACCGCCTCCATCGAATCCGAAAAAATTCTCACCTCCCTGCCCCCATGCTCCCAGCACCATTTAAGCCCTTCTTCTATTGCACGAAGCTCTGCCCCAACTACTGGCCCCGGGAAGTGAATTGGCTTGCACATCGCGCCTTGCACGCTTTTGTCTTTAAAACCAAGAATAGCTCCTACGCCGTACCTGTCCGTTTCAGTCTTAAACGCTGCATCTACCTTCAAAAGATAGTTCTCCTCCCATTCCTCCTTGTTTTCCTCGTTCTCATTCCTTTCCTTCCTGTCCACTGCCTTCTTGCACTCATGATAGTCTCGAAGCCAAGTTAAAGCCCATTCCATACTCGTTAGTGATATCCTTGGTCCCATTGCACCCACTTCTGGCTTATGTATAAGATCACACCTCTCTTTCCATATTCCCCAAGCAAGTGCCACAAACTCCTCCTCTTTCCTCCCTCCCCTACTGTCCTCTAACCCCATCATCAGATCTCGAGTCTGCATCCCTTTGTATCTCTTAATTTCCTTCCACCAACCATGTATCTTCCAAACATTTTTTACCAATGGACAGAAAAGCAGAGCATGTACAGTTAGCTTCATGCGCACCACACAATTTACATGTACCTGGCATTGGCACATGGTGGCGCCTAAGATTTTCCTCTGTTGCTAAGATATTCCACCTGACCTTCCACCAAAAAATCCTACGCTTAGGCGGAACTGCCAGGCCCCAGATGTGTTTCCAGCGCCGATGTTCCTCTTCATTGGTCGAACCTGATGCTTCACTTGTGTTCAATGCATTGGCATGAGTACTTTGCCAGTACCCGGACCGCACTGAGTATTTTCCTCGTTTATCATACTTCCAGAACTGGGAGTCTTCTACCAATGGCCCCCCTATCGGTGTGCATCGAATAGCTTGTTCTTCAATCGGTAGAAAGGCCTGCTTCACTAACTCCGTGTTCCACGTCCCATCGTTATTTATGTACCGACTTACTTGAGAGCTGCTAGCTATTCTTGAGAAAATCAGCCCCTCATTCAATCCTGCCACCCACCTGTCCTTGAATAGTTTGATAGATTGTCCATTTCCAACCCTCCATCTTAAGCCCTCTTCTATCAAGTCTTTACTCCAATATAATGACCGCCATATAAATGATGGATTGCTCCCAATTTCAGCATCCAAAACTCCACCATGCTTGAAGTATCTTGCTTTAAGAACCCTACTGAGCAGTGAATTGGGGAACTCAATTACCCTCCATAATTGCTTGGCTAGTAGGGCCTTGTTGAAGTGCACCATGTCTCTAAAAGCCATTCCTCCCTTCTCCTTCTCTTGACATAATACTTCCCATTTTTTCCAATGAATCTTCTTTCCTCCTTTCTTCAAACCCCACCAAAAATCTGCCACTATCCTCTCTATTTCTCTGCAAATGGATGTCGGCACCCTAAAACACGCCATTGTGTAAGTTGGCACTGCTTGCACGATTGCTTTGATTAGTACTTCTCTCCCCCCTTTTGAGAAGTCATTTGTTTTCCAAGCCTCTATTTTCTTAATCACTTTGTCCCTCAAAAAACCAAACTGTACCCTCTTTGCTTTCATGGAGAAAGTTGGAAGGCCCAGGTACAATTCATGGCCGTTTGTCATCCTAATTTGTAGCGCATCCCGAACCACCCGAATGTTAGCCTTTCGAGTGTTTGGGCTGAAAGACATTGCTGATTTTTCATAGTTGACCTTTTGGCCCGATACTTGTTCATACCACTGCAGCAATTGTTTTACTTTTGCACTTTCCTTTGCCGATGCTTTGAAGAAAAGCAAGCTGTCGTCGGCGAAGAAAAGATGCGTAATTGTCGGCGCCCCTCGAGCAATCCTAATGCCTGATATTCCTTGGTCCAGTACTTCTTTCCGAAGGATCGCCGAGAGCCCTTGTGCACACATTACAAACAGGAAGGGAGATAGAGGATCCCCCTGTCGCAGTCCTCTTGTTGGTTGAAGATCACCAAGGATTGAATCATTGACCTTAAAAGCATATCGAACTGTTATAATGCACTGCATAATTAGCGTTATGAACTTACTATTAAAACCCAACTTCCTAAGTATATGTTCCAAGTACCCCCATTCAATTCGATCATACGCTTTGCTCATGTCTAGCTTCAAAGCCGCATACCCCTCCTTGCTTTTATTGTTCCTTAACCAGTGCATACACTCATACCCCAAAATAATATTATCAGAGATCAATCTTCCCGGTATAAATGCACTCTGATTATCATCAACTATCTTACCCATTACCTGCTTTAATCTGTTCGTGATGGTCCTTGCTAAAATTCTGTACGCCACATTGCTTAAACTTATGGGGCGAAAGTCCATCACCTTTCTCGGCTCCTTTTTCTTCGGGATGAGTGTAATCCAGGTTTCATTCAATTCTCCTATACTCCCACCATTATTCAACTTGTCCAGGAGTGCCTTCGTCATATCTTGCCCCGTATGCTCCCATGTCTGCTGATAGAAGCCAGTCGAAAGGCCGTCGGGGCCTGGAGCTTTCAAAGGATTCAATTGAAATGCTGCCTTTCTCACCTCCCCAGCCGTGTACGGCCTATCCAAAAATTCATTCATTTGTCTTGTTACCACACATTCTGTCGAGCTCAACATCCTTTCAATCTCTCCTTCGTGCGGTTTCTGGGAAGTGAATATATTTTCAAAATACTCTTGCACTGTTCCCGCTATATCCTCTGCCGAGCTACACCACTCTCCATTTTCCTTTTCCAAACCTTTGATCGTATTCACCCATCTTCGTTGTGAAGCTCTTCTGTGAAACACTTTCGTGTTCCTATCTCCATCCCGTAGCCACGACACTCTAGCCCTCTGTTGCCATTTCATATTCTCCTGTGTTTGAAGTTTTTCCAGTTGGCTCTCCAATTGTCTAACCTCTTCTATATTCATCTCCCCGTTCTCATCATTAAGATTTCGATCCAGTCTTGCTCTACACCCTTTAATCTTTTCTTTTGTGTCCCCAAGTTTTCTGGAGGCCCATCTATCTAACTCTCTACCACAATCTCGAAGTCTTTCCATGATCCCCCTCTGCACCGTAGACTCCTTCCCCCAACCTTGTCGTACCACCTGCTGAAAGTCAGCCTCTAATGTCCATGCTCTTTCAAAACGAAAGACATGTCTCCTTTGTCTAACCTCCTGCCGATTCTCATTTATACTTAAGAGCACTGGCCGATGATCTGACCCATAAAAGTTCAGGTTTCTCACTTCCCAATTCTCAAATTTATCAAGCCATTGTGTAGTGGCTAGATACCTATCCAGCTTCTCCCTTATTAAATGAGTGCCTTTCCTTCTATTAAGCCATGTATAAAATGGCCCCTTAGCATCCAATTCTTTCAAGCCCAATTCGTCTACTACCTCTTGAAAAGCCTTAATTTGTCTTAAGGGTCTTATCTTTGTAGCATCACCCCCTTTCTTCTCATGTAAGTATAACAGTTCATTGAAATCACCCCCAACAACCCAAGCTTCATTCGCCCTCCCATGAGACTCTCGAATTTTTCTAAGCAAATCCCATGAGTGTTGTCTAAGATGTGTAACTGGCGAGCCATAAAAACCAGTAAATCTCCAAAGCAAATTGTCATTCTCAATCAAACAATCTATGTGGCCATTTGAATACGAAAACAGAGAAACTTTCACATTTTCATTTCCAAAAAGAACCAAACCCCCACTAGTACCCCTAGCATCACAACCAATACAGAAATTAAAATTGAAACACTGCTTCCACCTATTACAGGATCTAACAGACATTTTAGTTTCAATCAAAAACAAAAGATCAGGGCGGTTATCAGCAACTAATTGCTGTAGATTCTGGAATGCACGCTTACCCCCTACTCCCCGTGCATTCCATACTATGGTGATCATGGACGATGGCGGGGCTGAGCCGTGTCAGCCGCCGCCTGTCTAAACCACTCCTCCTGTTCTTCCTCGCTCTTGGTCTTTTTTGCCTTACCTCCTTCTCCCCCTCCAATTTGTCCTCCCATTTTTCGTTCCCCCTCCTCTTTGGCTACATTGCTTGTTGCTCGCACCCTTTTCTTCACTGGTTGGTTTGTCCCTTGCTTGAACTCCAACTGCTTTCCGAGTCCCACCATGTCTCCTTGGCCATCTCCCCTTGTCCCCCCTATATTTTGCTTCAGTTTTAACATTTCACTCTTTCCAAAACTGCCACTGCCCTCTCCCAACTGGCTTCCCTTCATAGCTATACGCATACCTGTTTGTCCTAACCCATCTTGGCCTTTTCCGATCCCAGGTGCCCCATTGTTGGAATACGAGTTCAAGAAAGCATAGTACCTCATTGTGTTTGATAGGTTGAACATATTCTCCTCCCCATAGTTCTCCGGCTCCGATAATATCTGATTCATATTGAAATTCTGTAGTGGAGCCTCCTTTGTCATAGGCTCTGTCTCCAGATTGGTGCCTCTGTGTACTAGCTGCTTTTGGTTTGCTGCTGTGTTGGCCATCTCCGGAATCACTGTCTTGCCTCGATCTCGTCCTCCCCCCTCAGCTGTTGGCTGCTGCCTCTTCCTTCCAATGCCCCTCAGTCTTGCCCATTCGAAGTCTTCTAGGTTTGGGCTCTTTTGTCCCTCTGCTTTAAGCCATATTGGATACTCTTTCTCCCTATCCGTTATCTGCCCCTCCTCCACAAAAGTTGTGGGGCATTCTCTGTCCCAGTGTGTAATCCTTCCACATATCCCACAAAATTCCACAAGTTTTTCATACCTGAACAGCACCATCTGATTTCCTCCTCGGGCTCTCAGCGACGTCCCTCTGGCTAGGGACTTAGATATATCCAACAGGATACGAACCCTTAGGCATCTCCCCCACGTGGCATCCCCCGTCGGTTTTGCAACCTCAAGCACTTCCCCCAAACGGCCCCCCATCCTCTGTCCGATTACCGGATTCATGGAATTGAGTGGCAACCCATGAAACTGCACCCAAAAAGGTGCGTGAGTGAAAGCCATTGTAGCTGGGCATTCCATCCCCGTAAGCCTTGTCAGAATGAGTGTTGTTCCGGTGAGATTCCACGGCTGGCGGTATTGAGCTTTGTTACACTCTACCGCCTCTCCGAATTCGAAGACGAAGAGTCCTTCGCCCACTTGTGATACTTTTAGGGTTCCTTCCAAACGCCATATCTTTTTGACCGCACCCCCTAAATCCACCGGCCCCATGTTCTTTCGCACTGTGTAGCGCCCTAGCAAAATGTTAACAGGGCTGGAGAGTTCGTCTTGCTCCGCTTCAAACTCCTCCTCGTCCACCTGAGCAATCGACACTTTGCTCATTCTCACGTTCAGATTATCCGCCATTGTACTCGCCTTTTCAAGATCTAATACTTCTAAGAAAGAAAACCAAAGATACTTAGCTTCACAATGAAGTGAATATCGGGGCCCCAAACGCTGGGTTCTTATATCCATTTTGCCGCTCCACCTCACCAATCAAACTGAAGTTTGATCTCCAATGCAGATCATACTCGATGAGGATTTTTGAAACTCTCCACAATCCTGCCACAGCCTCCCTCGACTACTGCAATTCGGCGTAGTAATGATGATTAATGATGTTTAATTTTGGGCGTGGAAACCCTAATTTCTCTCTTCCTTACGATATTGAATCGCACCTACTAAAACGTGAATTCGCCCCTAGTCAGGCGCGTGAAGAGCGTGTACCATTCTACAAGTTGATTATTTTTTAAAACATATCAATAAATTAGATAGTGAACACTAAAACTGACACATATGAATATGTGATCTTATGATACTTATGACACAGAGTAGTGTAGTAATGGAAATTAACATTATTTTTTTGGTGTAGCCTAGACGGTCGAGTTGGATCTAGGTGGCCGTTTTTTAGAGTACGTTCATTAATTAAAAAGAAAAACAAAATTTAAAATTTGAATAATAGAAAATCGCATTGTCCACATCTTTTTCCACATCTTTTTAGAGATTATTTTAAATTTTCACCAAAATTCTCAACATAGCATGCATTATCTTTTTTCATTTTCTTCTTTATTCAAATGGTTTACTATGATTATTGTTTTTTTATTATTATTAATTGTGTCTTATTTCATACTTTTATTATAATATTATTATGATTTTTAGAGATTACTATGATTTTTTATGTATAAAATTAAAAAAAAAAAAAAAAAATTGACAAAGCGGTCCAAAATTGTTCGATTATGCACTCTACTTTTTCTTAAAACACTTATTTTACTAATTCAATCGATCGTTCTCTATTTTTTTTTTTTAAATGATAGTATCACACACTTATATTTAATATATATTTCACAATATTCAAAAGATAAAAGGCATGTCATTATATTGAGATCCTTTTCATTTAATACTAAGTTACATAAAAATTAATGGTGATGCACCATTTCCAAGGTTTGTTGTTGGCGTATTATAAGATAAGATAAGATATACACATATATTTATGAGATAAAAAATGAAGCCTTTTTTTTTTTTTTCTATTTCTTGACATGAAACACTTTAGTGTGGGGTTGTCTCGTTTAAAGATTAGAGACTTGAACATCTGTTAAGATAAGGCAAAGGGAAACTCGTCTTTTCTCTTCTCATGATAGAAGTGAACGGCGATATCCGCATTGGTTTGAAGATTAAGATCTTAGTTCGTGATTGATAATTGTATTTGATGATCTTGTAAACCCCTCCTCAAAAAAAAAAAAAAAATATGAAGCCACTCGTTCACATGTGGTGGCATATAATATAATCTATTACTCCCTCCGTCTACGAAATGTAATCTCATTTGTCCTATATTCTTTGTCCACCAAAAGTAGTCTTATACACTTTATGGAAACCATAATCCTTCAACCGTCATATAATTACTTAATATGTCATTAACTTTATTCACAAACAATCATTTTATTCACAATGAAATTTTTTTATCTATTTTATCTACCTTTTCATTAAAACTTGTGCCTCATTCCAATGGATGGATGGAGGGAGTATATATTTTTAGAACATACCAATCCACAAAGACAAACAATCGGTATATTATATACTCCATACAATAATAATCTATTACAAAAGAAAAAAAATCACACAAATTCATTAGCTAGCTACTATTACTATATATTCTTTGTTACAAACACATTTTTCATGCAATATTACATAACTTTGAAAGAGAAGACAACACTGCATCCATATCGGGTCGGTTTACAGGATCCGGGTTGGAGCAGGACAATGCCAGGCGAAGAAGCCCTTCAACAACTTCTTCATTCTTGGAATCATATACCTCAGGATCCACAATGCAATGCAACCCGTCTTGAAGCCCTCTGTACACGTGCTGTGATAACGTAATAGGCGATCCATCTTTGTCCGCTAGGCCCGTTGGCCTTCGTCTCGTCATCATCTCCATCACTATAATTCCAAAGCTGAACACGTCCACTTTCGTCGTCACTTTCCTCTTGTATGCCAGCTCTGTTACAAAAAGCAAGCGATTAAAAAAATATTGAATTATATAAGGGTTAATATCAATTCTTTTTTTACTTGCAACATGTACGTTATTTTGTCAATTTCACATAGTACAAATTGTAATATAATTGATACTTTTCGTCATATGAGCTAATACTTTTCAATCGATATAAAAAAAAAAAACAGCATGATTGATTTTTTTTTATCACAAATTGGTCAAAATTGCATCAGTTGCACAGAATTGTTACTCAAAAACGTTACCTGGAGCCAAGTAGCCAATGGTGCCTTCGAACGCAGATGCAGTAGAGATGCTCGTTTCGTCGTCCACATGAATCCCGAGTATCCTTGCAGTCCCGAAATCACTCACATGAGCAGTCATATCCCCATCTAGAAGAACATTAGAAGGCTTCAAATCACAATGCACGATAGGGAAATCATAGCATGTGTGCAAGTACACCAATCCATTGGCAACGGCAATCATTGCATCAATCCTGTCCGTCAATTTCCATCTCCGATCATGATCATCCGTGTTGTGTATCATCTCATCCAAGTTACCATTCTCCATGAATTCAAGTACTAATGCTTTGAGGCTTCCGCTCTGCCACGAATAACCGAGGATCTTAACAAGATTCCTGTGGCGTAACTGTCCTAATGTATTGACTTCTCTGTAGAAGCATTTGTCTGCATACTCATGTAGATTCAGTTTCTTGACTGCCACGCATTGTCCGTCGTGCAACGTCCCCTTGTACACGCTGCTTAACGAGCTCGACCCTATCATGTTCGCCTTGCTGAATCCATTAGTAGCAGCTGCCATTTCCCCTGCTTCATATCTCTTGAGGTTGATTTCTGAAGGGCAGTAATCAATCTTCTTATCTCTCGCATTCCTCTTCTTCGTCATCATTAATCGAGCAGCGTAGAACGCAAACGCCATCAGAATGAGCAGAAGAACACACCCTATGGCAAAAATGATCAAAAAATGGTTTTTTTTCTTCTTGCTTGTGTTGCAAGTTTTCAAGAAATCCTTGCCGCAGAGAGATGGGTTGCCACGTAAGCTCGACGAGGGCATTCGTGTAAATACACCAGCGTCAGGGACGCGACCTTCAAGCTTGTTGAATGAAAGATTTAGGTACTTCAAGGTTGGTATGTAGGAGTAGCTCTCTGGAATTGTGCCGTTGAAGTTGTTCTGCGAAAGATCAACCGTCGAAATGTGCCTCAAGAGAGACAATGATTCGGGTAGCTCGCCTGATAACTGATTCGTCGAAAGATTCAAGCTTTCTAGTTGAACGAGTTGAGGAAAAGTTTCATCAAGAAGTTGTCCAGACAATCTGTTTGATGAAAGATCAAGAGATACGAGATTCCTGCAGCCTTTGATCGTACGAGGAATGCTTCCCAATAGGAAATTGTTCGATAAGTCGATGACTTGAACCATTTCCATCTTTCCAATCTCGTCAGGGATTGATCCATGTAACAGATTGTGTGAAAGGTTGAAATATATCTGCATGTTCTTCAAGCCTGCAATCACTGATCTTGGAATAGGGCCTGTGAAGCTGTTGTGTGAAAGATCAAGAGTGGTTAATTGGGAAAGATTTGCTAATCTTTCTGGAATTGTGCCGTTGAGCTTGTTTCCAGAAAGATCCAAGTAAGAAAGAAACTCGAGGATGGGGATTTCTCCGAATAATGCATTGTTCTTCATTCGAAGATCGGTTAAGTTCTTGAGTTTAGAAAGCTCTTCAGGAATTAATCCTTCAAGATAGTTGTCATTCAGCAAAAGGCCTTGAAGGGAGGTAAGTTTCGAAATCTCAGAAGGGATGAAGCCCGAAAAATTGTTTCCAGGAAGATCTAAGTATATCAGATCACTCAGATTGCCAATTTCTTTAGGTATTGAACCAAACAGGGCGTTATCTGTTAATCTCAGAGTTTTAAGGCTCATCAGCTTGCCAATGTCGGGTTTAAGCGTGGATTTCAGCGCGTTGTGGGATAAATCGAGCACTTGAAGCTGCAAACAGTCGAAGAGATCGTCTGGAATTTCGCCAGAGATGGTGTTGTTCCCTAAAGATAAGTATGTGAGATTTGATAATCTGGCAAATCCTTTTGGTATTTCCCCTGTAATTCTGTTGTTGGTGAGGGTTATAACAAGAAGGCTCGTGCAGTTGACGATGCTAGGAGGAATCGAGCCCTCAAAGCGATTGTCACTCGCAGTTAGGTTCATCAGATTGGATAGCAATCCAATTTGAGTTGGGAGTGATCCTATGAAAGAATTGGAGCTTATCGACAAGTATGTCAAGTTGGTCAGTTGTGTAATAGTAGACGGGATTTCGCCACTGAAATTGTTCGAATGGAGAGTCAAGATTTGCAACGATTTCATAGATGCTACATCGGGTGAAATACTCCCGGACAGCTCGTTCCCCGATAGGCCTAAGTAGATAAGGGACTTAAGCTTGAATAAAGAGTTTGGTATTGAGGAATTTAGCTTGTTTTGGTATAGCCTTAATGCTTGTAAGTTGATCAAGTTTCCAATCTCGAAAGGAATGGGGCCCATCAGTTCGTTTTCGTATAAATTCAAACGAACGAGCTTCGTGCATCTACAGAGCTCGATAGGGATTTCTCCTGATAGAGAGTTCACGTGAGCCTGAAAGATTTGTAAGCTCGACAAGTTTCCGATTTCCGGAGGGATTTTTCCGGATAACCGATTTTCGCTTAGGTCAAGGACTTGCATTTGTTTGAGTTTCCCAATTGAAGAAGGTATAGAGCCCTCTAAATCATTAAGAAAAGCTACAAACATTTCAAGATTGACTAAGTTACCAATTTCAGATGGGATTTGTCCTGTTAGAGTGTTGTTGATCAACCCTAATTGTATCAATGATGTGCAGTTGCATAGACTAATAGGGATGCTTCCATTGAGTAGATTATCTCCTAAATCTAACAACTGCAGATTCTTTAAGTTTCCAAGCTCATTAGGGATGTTTCCAGAGAGGGAATTCTCATAAAGGACTAACTGTGTGAGAAGTGAACAAGATCCTAATTGTGGAGGTATTTTGCCAGTGAATGAGTTTAGAGAAAGATCTAGAACCTGGAGATGGGAGAGGTTTCCGAGAAACGGGGAGACCTCGCCTTCAAGCTGCTCTTCGAGTAGAGCGATGGAGACAACATTGCCTAATGGATCACAGGCAATACCGGACCAATTGCAGTGGTGGTTGGTGTGGTTCCAGTCGAGAAGAGCGCCATTCGGGTCGTTGGTGATCGAGTTTTTGAATGCGTTTAAGGCCTCGATTTGGGATTTCAAGATTGGCTGTGGTGAAATGAGAAGGAGAGTGGAGAGTATTATGGTGATTGGGAATGCAAGTCTTTGAAACATGGTGGCTTAGTTTGGCTTAGAATGTCGAACTTGTTTCAAGAATTTATACTAGTTTGCTTTAGCAGCAATGTGCTAGTGTTGACTAATGATAAAGTCAATGTTTTGCAATAGTCAACTTCATGGGAATGAAGAAGAAGATTTTCAAGTGATTGAGCTAACATGGAAAAGAGTACAAGGTTGGGAATGATAGTTCAGCAATGTGAAAAGAAGAAGGCTTTTTTGGTGTATATTATAAAATAATGTCAAGTGTTGTTTTTTTGTGGAGTATTATTTTAGTGCAGTTTGGCAGAAATGATAAGGTGGCCAAGTTGGGATCATTCCAATCTCTAAATAAATGGTCGGCTGTTATATACTATATGGTTGTTGGAGAGTCAAATAATATTCAACGGATAAACACGATGGATCGAATAAGTATTTTTATTGGTATAAGATATTTTGGGAAGCTCAAAAATAAATGTGTGCGGATTTAAATCAAAGCTGACAGTATCATATCAATGAATGAAAGTTCTTTTTCGGTGTTTGTATATAGTGGGCTATGGGCTATAATGTCAATCAAGTCAACACTTTATTCATTAAAATGTGCAAAGTTTACTTCCCAAACGTTGAACTAATGTGGGAATTCAGCTCACCTTGGACTATAATGTACCCAAGACAAAAAAATATTTGTTTCAACTCCATCTTTTCGAGGGGCTTGTATTTTGAGTTTCGATCAAAGTTTACATTTTTGGAAAGTTGTATTTTGGATGATAGACCATGAATGTAATTAGTTGGTGAAGGGAATTAAACTCAACGATAAATATAATTCATGGTTATATGAATCGATGTTACTTACGGTGATTTGATTCATTTTGAATTAACGAATTCAAAATAAATGGATTCATTTTCTTTCTTTCTTTCAAACGTATGAGATGAATTTATTCCATTGGCCCGATAAGAAAAAGGTGTTGAATGAATTAATAGTGATCGATTTGTTTGTGAACAAGCAAACAAGGAGGATGCAAGTTGCAAGAAAAAAAGTAGGCAATGTGAAAGGGGGACTATTGTTGAATAATATTTATAATGTGCGCCAAACAAGGAATACAACTTTGTCCAAAATGTATTATTGTTGATTTGAATTTCGAAATGCAAGTGGGCAGAAAGTGGTAAAAATGATGGGTTGCAATTGCAAAGACAAGGAATACTAAATGATATAACACGCGATTGCGATTGAATAATGTTCCCCCACTTTAAATTTATTATCCTAATTTTTTCCAACACGGGTTTTATAAATATTTATTAATTTATATATAAAGGAAATAGATTGGAGTATGATAAAGTATTATATGTCCACTTATAATCATTTGAATGTGTTACAAAACTTTTTTAATTTATTATATTCATTTTTTCAAACACTCTGTTTTATAAATATTAATTAATTTATATAAAAAATAGATATATTGGGGCGCATGGGGTATTATAGGTCCACTTATAATTATTTGAATGTGTTACAAAACTCACTTCAAAAATTCCCAAAACAAAAAAATTGAAATGAAAAAAACATATAGGGTATTATAGGTCCACTTATAATTATTTGAATGTGTTACAAAACTCACTTCAAAAATTCCCAAAACAAAAAATTGAAATGAAAAAAACAAATATTTGACAGCTGTGGGATTTGAACCCACGCCCTTTCGGACCAGAGCCTAAATCTGGCGCCTTAGACCACTCGGCCAAACTGTCTTTGATGTTACAATTTCCACATCATTTTATAATACAATAGGGTTAAAATCATACAAAAAATAAAAACTGTGTTACAATTTCCACATCATTTTATAATACAATAGGGTTAAAATCATACAAAAAATATGACAGCTGTGGGATTTGAACCCACGCCCTTTCGGACCAGAGCCTAAATCTGGCGCCTTAGACCACTCGGCCAAACTGTCCTTGATGTTAAATTTTGAATAACTTTAAATTGTACACTCAATGAGTCTTCTCTTTTAAAAGTAAGAGGTGATAATTCGACCCACCAATGAAGAATAGTATTAGGAATTAATATGTAAAAATTAATTTTCTACTCTTTATAAATTCGAATTTTTAGATGTGACGAAATTCTTTCAATTTTTATAAAGGCTTTCACATTTTAAGCTAAAGTGTATCACATAAAAAAATGTATGTTATATGTACCTAAATTTTTAGTTAAAATTTTGAAAAATTATCTTAAGAAGTGGTGGAAAAAATATGATTTTTACGGTGGGTTTGTAAACTCTATTAAATATATTCTAGAATCACATTATTTCAAAAGTTGTGAATGTTTCTTTTTGTTTTTAATGTTAAACTGTACATTCAATTAATTTGGTCGATTTTGACTCTTCCATAGTCCGAATTGAATTAATCAAGTTAATATATACAAAATGGCCAAATTCTGAGAAATCGTGAAAATCATATGTCTTCAATATCCATATTATTTACCCAATATAAGATGGAGCAAACATCCCTCACCGTGTTTTTGTTGTGTGAATGCACTCTTTTTTATTATTGTATTACTCTTAATGAAATAAATTTAGTATTTAATTGTGGGTAATTACGTATGGTTATTGGTGGTTTTGTATGTAATTGAAGGTAGTCGTGTATATTATTGGTGGTCTTGTATGTCATTGCAAGTAATCGTTGATGACTTTAAATGTAATCGCAGACGATCACATGAAAAATAATATTTCGCATTCATTGTATGCATGATGAGGGTGGTAAAAGGAAAAATTAAAGCATTCTCACAAAACAAAATGTGGATATAAAAAGGGTATTATTAGTACCAATTTTCCACATAAGATGAATCTACCAAACTCATCTAATGTGTGGTTACAAAGAGTTTGGCCTCTTTTTTGTACCACATAAACATGTGGGGACTATATTATGGAGTACAATTTATACTTAAACTTAATTAATAATATTAAGATATTTAAATATTTGGCACTATCATCATGATATGTAGTATAGTCTGAACTTAATTCTGACATTAATCAGAAGAGACTTAGAGGATGTTTGCAAACTCTATAAACAGTTTAAAAACACTTTTAAAAAGTAAAAGTTGTGAGATGGCAGCTTTAAAAAAAGTGATAATGTTTAAAAACACCCCTTCAATTAGTAAAATTGACCCTCCTTTTGCAGAAGCTATTTAAAGGAGGAGGGGAAGAATTGCGCCGCTATTGACGACTTTATAAAGTGCTCATAATTAACTTCTCAGATGATGATTGGCTAACTGTGTCCCACCCCTACGCGTTGGGTGCCTGTGATTTTAAATAATTTTTGCATTTAATTACTATATAGATTTAAGATTTATTTTAAATAATTTTGTTTAGTAAACATCCATTAGTTTTTAAATCGTCACACCAATGACCTCTACATCATTTCTGCATTGAGTTATTCAAATTAATAAGGCATCCACCATTTATAATTACAGTATCCACCTACAAAGATTTATTAAAATACCCACTTTCTTTTTTCTTTTTCTGTTTGAAGGAATTAAAATACCCACTTTCAAGAGTAACAAACCGGATTATGAAATCTAATTTAAAATTTATTTAACGTTTAAAAGTACTTTATAAACTCCTAAACCCTTCGTCCCACATAAATTTGTATCAATTTACATACTCCATAAAACGAAATATCTTTATGACTTAAAACATACCCATATTTATCCATATGTTATTACTTTTCCACACTCAATCTACCTTTTACTTTACTTTATTCATAAAAGTTTATAAAACTACCCCTTAAAACATCACTCAAATGTGTGTCATCCCAAACCCCACGGAGGGAGTAATATATTATGCCATTAACAAGACAGATACACTAAATATATAAGTTACAAATTGTAGATTATTAAGCAGCAGAAAGTTTCACAAACAGCAATTGTAGTTTGTAGTTGTACAGATAACCCACATACATACATATAAGTAATTAAACATCATTAAACCTATTACACATCAACCATTACCTAAATTATGTCAATAGAAATACTACATTAATAGATACCTGCAGAGCATTAAGACATCAAAAGAAGCAATCTTGAAGCAGATACAAATTGAACCAAATCTCGAGCCTATTATGTCGATTTCCCTCACCATCTTCCTCATTCTCCCTCGTTTCTTATCTTTCCCACAATTCACAGAAGATTTCCTGTAAAGTGCCTATCTCTTTCTCGATCCTGTCTCATAATTGGAGCAAGAGCTCAGGCGAGCTGCATTCGTAGATTGCATTTGTTCGTGCTGTGCTCATCCCATCTTCGTATTCTGTACTTAAATGGGCATCAATGTCATTTTGGTGCCTATAATTCAAACTTCCAATATAACAACAAAATACCAGTTAACAAACGTAGAATAATCCCAATCTTCTCTGGGGTCGAGCTTCTTAGCCTGTATATACAACACAATCATACATACATCATCCATAATCTAACAGCAAATTACCAATAAACCCATGTGACAATAATAGGAAAAGATAGAACCACTGTCATAGCTAACAAGAAACGATTTATCATCACACGCATGGTTAGTTTCGACATAAGATTTAGATACCATATCCAACGAAAACGAAATAAAGCAATTATGATAGGGAAGGAATTTTAAGGCTAGTGTGTCACATATCAAGCATGTAACCAACAGATGTATTTAAATTCAGAACCTTTAACATATACTATATATTTATAAACCAAAACCAATACATACAAAATAATCTCACTAACTTAGAGAAATCTCACATCTAATCTAGCAACACCAACAAGCACAAAAAAAAAAAAAAAAGACAACCTGGTTCTACGAAAATAGAATGTGTGCACTTGACGGGGTTAAGTCAAAGAGTGTTCCAGGCGCATCCACTGTTTCCCATTTAACTGAAAACCTAGGTTTCTTTTCACTGTCTAGCTTCATGATATGGCCAACAGCCACGTGAAGATTCCGACCAACCACATAAATCTTACATCCCCAAGAATTGACACGAAACGGCTTGCATATCTTCTCTGGCAACGGGGGCCCGTCCACAACATCCCACGAATCGTCCCCTGAGTCGTAAACCTTCACTTTTGTTCTTTCATGCTCTGTAACCACAAATAAACGGCCATATATCACAACGCTCGATCCCGTCCATCCTTCTCGTAATCCCGAAGCCATGTTCTCCCAATTATCGGTTAAGGGGTCGTAAATTTGTCCTCTCGGTACGACGTAGAACGGCCAAAACCACCCTTCAGTCACTAAAAGCTTCCCGTCGAGAACTGCTGTGTCGTACGAAGCCATGCTCGTTCCCATGCTAGCAACGGGTCGCCACGTCCCATTTTTTGGATCCAAGACTTCTGCCGAATTAAGCTCGAATAGATCGGAGCTATTACCTCCGGCAACATATATCTTCCCGTCGACTACCCCACTCGCAAAAAATGACCTTGGTGTGATCATCTTTTTCATCGCGGTCCAACGGTTTTTACGAGCTTCGTACTTCAATACTAAGTTGAGCGGACAATCGACATCGGAAATTAAGCCCCCGCAAACGAAGAGCATCCCCTCATGTGGAATGGAAACGGAACGAAAACCCTGAGGGCACACTTTTTCCTTACACGGCATAGTGGGAATCGAGTGCCAGGATAGGTGAGTCAAATCTAGAACCTTCCATTCGATTTTTCCAGTACATTTGTGATAAGCAAAGACGAATAGCCATGGATCGTGAAAGCCAAGATCCTTTCTTAGGGTAAAGAAATGCTCTTTGCTTCCAAATAATGAAAACCAACGCTTCGAGACGGCCTTGCAAGCCGAGTGTTTATCAACGGGAACACGTAGGAGGCAATGCAGAGCAACATCATCAGGCAGCCCGGGAATCAACGGCTCTCCATTAAACGATAGCTTGAATTCTAGGGCAGGATCTAGTAAGGTGGAGCTCATTGCAGCTAATCTGAACTTTGGGGAAAGGGCCATTTGGGAATCCCCTAATTTATGGACCGGAGCTTGGTGAGACGAAGCTCGAACCCTTTGCATCTTTCTAGACTTACTATACCGAATTTACAACCATACCCTTCTTCCAACTACTGTTTATCTTCAAACCAATTTTACCAGGGAATAACATCAACAATGACATTAAAGTGCCCAAACTCGGAAAATATTTCCTAAATAGTGAAAATCAAGCTCCTCTAATTCCTTATAAGTAAGCTCTCTAAGGTCTCACACACTTCAATTTTGGAAATTGAATACAACCAATGGACCAGTTTGCAATTCATTCAATTTCTTCCTGTAAGTTTCAGCCACTCCTTTGTATCCACTTTGAAGTCTTGAAAGTACAACTTTCAGCATTCAAGAGTCGTGAAAGTCTTGCTCAAAACTGAAAAGAAAAGAAAAGCAAGAAACATCATATCATAACACAAGTCTCACAGAAAGCTCAACTGATTATTCAAGATTCACAATAACAACCTCAAAATCCTCAACAATCTGAAAACCCCACTTATTTTAATTATCAAGAACTGAACATTAGTATAAAATCTCAACATTCAAGAAAACCCATGTCGCAAAAGATTCAAGATTCCAATAATTCAGATGTCAAAACCTGATAGCAGAAAGTAAGGGCAAGGACAAAGCAAAAGGGGACTTTTTTAGGGCAAAGAAAATAATTAGAATTTAATACACCAAAAAAATAAATTCAAACTCACAGATTGAAAGCAGTTTGATTAAAATACGGGAGCTTCCAGAACCAAAGATTTGGCAGGATTTTTTTTATTTTATTTTATTTTTGTTTTTAAACTTTCTCGTGGGTGTTATTTAGCTGGAAAATTGTATGGTTTTTATCATAGTTGAGTGTATTCAAAGCAATGGTATATCTTCATATCATTCGTGGAAAATCAAAGGGTCCAGCTTCAGAAAATTGTAGTATGTGCCAACCATAGCTTTATATTCACAATCCGACGCGATGTTTAAGAGCGCGATTTCTACTTTTTCTACTAGATTTTTGGACTTTACCATCCATCCCACTCAATCTGGCTGCAATTCTACACACGTCTAAATGGGAAAATTTTAGAATATATTCGTGTAGTTTCAGCCAAATCATCAAAACAGCAAAACGCAGAACAACCAAACCGTGAAACTTTCCAGTGAGATGCAAATATGAATGTTGAGTATTAACACGAAAAATCATTCAATAAAAGCGTGTATACAGTATTCTTAAAAACACAGCACTCACCTGTCAAACTTGCATCAAATGGTAGAAGCAATGCTCCCGATGCTCATATTAATTCCTCCCAATTCTTTCGATTTCTGATATCCACCAACTCCTATGTGTATTCTCACTCCACACACCAACCAATGTAAATCAACCGAAATACGGCAGCTCACTATATCTAACCTGCAAGGCTGCAAACAGAAATAAACACAACAATTTGCTCAAAATCCATTAGTATGAAATGTTTTCTTCAAATGTACAAAGTCATCATACACTTGCATAATTGACTCAACACAGAATACAGTTCTTTGAGAAGTCCTAAGTTAGAAATACATTGATATAAACCAAATGGATGCAACACAAGAACGTATAATATATGCAGAATTAAATTGAATAACTTTCAATAGGGGAATCCCAGCATGTTGATGAACTTGTTCAGCACAATTATATAGAAATATGACACCATCTATTTGCTGTTACACAAACCACAATGGTAGAAATATCAATACCAATCAGTAATTAACAAAAACAAAAGAAATTAATTGTGTATGAGAACTCTCTGGATCTTAGCCATAGAAACTAAGAAATCAAGAATTGGAGAGTAAAAATTCCATGTAATTTCATAAAAAGGTACACTTCGTATAGGGAAAAAATACCGATCAAAATATCAAATCTGTACTTAATAATTAACACAATTCATCTAAAACCAACAATCTCCCTGCAATACCTAAAAATCTGAGCAACAAGAATACTAATTCCTTGTACGGACAAAAACGATCGCATGAAAACTAACAATTAGCGACAACTAAAGATCGTCAATAAAAATAAACCCAAACAACCCAATAAGCTATATGAACAAATTACAGTAAAAATGCTATAAGAAAGTGCCTTTTAAAGAAAATCTTACAGAACAAACGAATTTTTAAGTCAAAAACATCCCTCAAGCTACTCTGAAATCACAAGATCAAGTTTCGAAGATTACCCGAGATTTTAAAAGAAACAAAAACCCAACAAAATTTCTTGATTTGAGGAAATGATGGAAGGTCCAGGGATGAAGTGAGAGATTTTCTGGAGAGAGTATGCGGTGGGCGTCGGATGAGAGAGCACGCGTGAAGTCCAAATTAATTAATCCCATTTATCTGAAAACGAGTATTAATGAATATTTATCTGAAAACGAGTATACATGAATATTTATCTGAAATTGGATAAATGGAACATTATAATGAAAGTGTATTAATACACTCAATTATATAGAATAATTTGTCATCGAAATTTGACTTCAATTAATTGGATTAAATTTTTAGTTCAAAAATTAAATTGAGTAAATTGAACGTTAAAATTCAAGTGTTCAACTATGAGTAAATTGCATTTTTGGTCTCACCAACCATGGGTTGGTTGGAATTTGACCACTGGATTTTGGAGTTGGCCCCACTAGATTTTTTTATGCATTTTTTATCCCGTCGTTAACTTAGCCGTCTAAACTAACACTCGTTACACTTTTTGTCCCACACGATATAAACCTGTTGTTTTGAATTTGCTAGTTAACTTTGGCAAATTTTAGCGATTTTGGTCTCACACGATTTAAAACTATTATATCACATTTGTTTTTTCCAAGGTTGAAAATATATATATGTATCATTAAAAATATTGAGACCATAAATTTTTGAAAATATTAATATGAATTGACAAACAAATTATGAAAATTTCATAATAAAATTTTATTACATAAATTTAACAAATCAATTTGAACAAATTTACATTTGTGATCAATTTACGTAAAATATAGAATAATATACAATGTTATCTTATGTAATATTTATTGACATTTTTTCAAGATTTTTTTTTTTCAATATTCTCTCAATACTTTATCGATGTTAGGCTCGATATTATTATTGGATATTGATATTTATTGATTTTTTTTAAAAATATTGTGGAATATCATTTTTATCAATATCGATATGCAATAACAATCGATTTTATTTGTTTGAAAAAGTGTTGATAAATATCATATGAAATAACATTGTATATTAGTCTATATTTTATGTAAATTTATCACAAATGTAAAATTTGTTCAAATTATTTTGTTGAATTTTATGTATTAAACCTTTGTTATCAAATTTTCATGATTTTTAAAATTTACGATTATCGATATTTGATCGATATATCCATTGATATTTTCAAAATTTTGAAGTATCGATATTTCTACAAATACTGATATTTTCAACCTTGATTATCATTACTATTATTAATTATTACTTTTTATTTTGGAAAATGATCGTTGGCCTACGTCATTTATTTTTGTTAAATTTTTTCTAACGTATCCAATTTTGGTGGTCACCGATATCGATATTGGAAATAATGATATTCCACGATATTTTTTAAAAAATTGAAAATATTATGTAATAATAACATCGAGTCTAATATCAATAAAGTATCGAGAGAATATTAAAAAAATGTTGAAAAATTTTATATAAGCTCGATAACATTGTATATGATATTTTATGTAAATTTATCACTAATGTAAAATATGTTTAATTTTTTTTGTTAATTTATGTGTTAAAAGTAATTTAATCATGAATGTAAATTATGTTCAAATTGTTTTGTTAAATTTGTGTATTAAAAATTTGTTATTAAATTTTCATAAATTTTAAAATTTATCGATATTAATATTCGATACCGAAATATTAAAAGATATCTCCACAAAGTTGAGGTCTTGATATTTTCAACGTTATGGATAGGATTTATGGTTAATTTTGCATTTTTCATAACGTTTTGGACCAAGTCTGCAAAAAATACACTTAACGGCTACATGAATCGCACGTGGCACACCCTCCGTTAAATTTTGACGGATTTTGGGACTAAGTTTGCAATAAAATTTCGTATGAGACCAAATCTGCATAAAAAAATCGAGCGGGACCAAATCCAAAACCCAGTGGCCAAATCCCAACGAGCCCATGGTTGATGGGACCAAAAACGCAATTTACTCGTTCAACTATTCATACCCTCGATTGTATAGAATAATTTGACATTGAAATTTAACTTCATTTAATTGGGTCAAATATTAAATTGAGTAAATTGAACATTAAAATTAAAGTGTGTCTATATATACATTCAATTGTAGAGGATAATTTGTCGATTAGTTTATGTATAAAGTAGATATGTTGACGTGGATCACTTATAAATAAAGGGTGATATTTTTGTGTAATTGGGTGTACATATACAATTGAAATTGGACTCCAATAAATTGGGTCAAATGTTGGGTTAAAGATTAAATTGAGTAAATTGAACATTAAAATTCTAGTGTATCTATGTACTCAATTGTATAGGAGAATTTGTCATAAATAAAAGATTGTTTATAAATAAATTGAATGTCAAATTAACAAAATAAGTAACGGTGAAGTACAAAAAGATAAAGTATTATGAATAATATTATTTTTAAAATAATATAAATAATAAAATTAAACAACCAAAAAATAATGAAATTTGATAGAAGGGTATCTTTTAATAATTTAAGTGATATTTTTAGCATTACTATTTATATATTTTAAGAAGGACAAATTGTAAAAACATGGCTTATTTGTGTCACTAATTACACTTTAAGGATTGAACTTTTAACTTTTACACTTTTAACTTTTACACTTTTCTGATCGAACTTTTAACTTTTAAATGATAGGTATCGAACTTTTAAATTGTTTTACTTCCCACAAATTTAAGGGTAAAACATGAATATTTCCGTCCCATCGTGCAACCTTAAATGATTACACTTACAACTCCAAATTATACGTATCCAATTAAACTTGACTTATTAAAATATTTTCCTACTCTTGCAAATAATGTTATCGATTGTCAAGATAAAAAAAGGTGTACTATCAAATTGAAACAACATAAAAGGTTGGGATTTTTTTATAATAATTTCAAAGATCAGGATTTCAATTAATATTAAGATTAAAGGTTGTAAATTTATTTAGAATTAGTCCTTAAATTAAATTTATACAAATTTATTTTGTTTTATACTAATGTAATTATATTTTTTTAGATAGTTTTAAAAATAATATCTGTATAAAAACACAAAAAATTACAGAACAACGTTAAATTAAGTTTTATGATACAATCGTACACATATATTAAATTTAATTTATAATACAACGATACAAGAAATTTCATAACAACAAGCAATAGACATACATTTATTATAATTTATGCATTTTAATGTGTGTTGTGTGATTAAATTATAATTGGCATATTGTAATTTATTATACGATTTTATTGACATTTTAAAATTTTATTATGTGTTGGTTATACAATTATACACAATTTCCTCTGTAAATTTTATCAACTCTTCAACAAACTATAATGAATTAATTGAATTTTTAAAAATACTAACGTCGTGCAAATGTCTAGTGTTTGCTTGAATAATACTCCTACTAAGTATGAAAATATTAAAGTGCTTGCAAACTCTATTGAACAAATTCTATAAAATGAGATATTTTTTTCCAAAAAGTTATTTCTCATCATTTTTTAAAGACCTGAAATTACTAGGGTATGTTTGTAAATTCTAAACATTTTTTTTTTCAGTTCGACTAGAATTAAAAATATTCGAATTAACTGAAATACTATTTATATTTATTTTTTGGTATGAATATATATATATATATATTTTTTGAATATTTTGTGTTGATATTTTAAATTAATTATATTTATTCATTCTTTATTATTGATTTTTTGTTTGTACTCTAGTGCCGGATATAGTATGATTTTAAGATTTTACTTTCAAATGTTGCAACACTATTGTATTAATTAAATGATGTGGAAATTGTAACATCAAAGACAGTTTGGCCGAGTGGTCTAAGGCGCCAGATTTAGGCTCTGGTCCGAAAGGGCGTGGGTTCAAATCCCACAGCTGTCATTTTTGGTATTTTTCAACTATTTTTCAACTTTTTTCGATATTTAAGTTTTTTTTTTAATGTATAATTTTTGGTATTTTTCAACTTTTTTCGATATTTAAGTTTTTTTTTTTTTAATGTATAAAATAGAAAATTTTATTCATGTAAAAGTAGATGATGAGTTTGAGAGAATTGTGTCAAATTTTGTATTTATTTCAACTTTTTCAATAATTTTTGTATTTTTTAACTTTTTCAATATTTTTTTTGGATTCTTTCACGGATTTTTATTCATGTATAAGTAATTGAGTTTGAGAGTGTTGTTAGAGTTTACTTATAAATAAAGTGGTTGACAATTTATATAAATAAGAGTATTGTGTCAAATTTTGTATTTATTTCAACTTTTTCAATAATTTTTGTATTTTTTTTAACTTTTTCAATATTTTTTTTGGATTCTTTCACGGATTTTTATTTATGTATAAGTAATTGAGTTTGAGAGTGTTGTTAGAGTTTACTTATAAATAAAGTGATTGACAATTTATATAAATAAGTGATGTTTAAAAATTAATAATAAAAATATTATTTTCATTTTGAAACTTACCTATTAAGTTTGGGAAAAAAAATGGTTTTGGACAAAGGGAATATTATAATTTATAATCTATTTTGGTATTCCTTGTCTTTGCAAATGGCAATACATCGCTTTCTGCCTACTTGCATCTCCTTGTGGAAACTCTTAGGACAAAGCTCTATTCCCTTTTTCTCGCACATTATATGGAGTATTCAACAATAATTCCTCTTTTCACATTGCCTAATTAATACTTTTTCTTCCAACTTGCAACTTTTTTGTTTGCATCCTCATCTCTCTTCACAAAAAATTCTCTATTCATTCATATATTGTAAAAGTCGGCTCAGTCCTGTACTGGTCTATCGTCCGTTTAACGATTTTTAATTAAATTTTTTTTTTTGGAATTTTCTATGTTGAAGTCTGATTTAAACAATCGAGCATACTTTTTCAAATGAAATCGACGCTCTGAACAAAATACGTGGCTTTTTCATGATGTATAACTTTTTTTAAGTAAAATTCTACTACTCCCTCCGTTCGTCTATAAGTTTCCCATTTTATCATTTTAGTCCGTCCGTCTATAAGTTTTCCATACCCTTTATGGTAAGTACTTTTTCTTACACTTCACTTTATATTTTACTTTTTTTGCCGAAAAGTAGCGGGAAGCTTATAGGCGGACGGAGGGAGTATCATTTAAGGGGTGAAAATGATATTTTTATATTTTTCAGCATTATTTTTACAAGTTACTCCCTCTGTCCCATACTTTTTTTTCCCCTGCCCATGACTCGACCCATACTTTTTTTTTCCCCTGCCCATGACTCGAACCCAGGACCTAAGACCTAGGTAGTGGTGCTCTAAACCACTTGAGCTATCCCACTTTGTCAAATTTAAATACTTGAAAAAAAAAAGTAGTGGCATTTTAGTGTAATAAAGTAACTTTAAAAGTTAAAACATCACAATATTACAATAAATACCACTATTTTATTACACTAAAAAGAAAAGTAGTGGCATTTTAGTGTAATAAAGTAACTTTAAAAGTTAAAACATCACAATATTACAATAAATACCACTACTTTATTACACTAAAAAGTAACTTTATTAGTACTATTTATAAAGTTGAAAAATCTTTACTACCCCCACTTTATCTTACACAATATTAATAAACAATTAATTCATTAAAACCCGTGTCCAATTGATTTGTGTCTTCAAGTATGGGACGGAGGGAGTATAATTTTTCAGGGGCCCTTTACAATTTTTTTACTTTTGTTAAATTAGAATTTTATATATATTGTTTGAGAATTATATAGATAAATATTAATAAAATTTTAGGTGCCCAACTAGACGGCGTCAAGGCGCTAGGTTATACCAATCCGCCCGACTATCGATTTTCGACTTCTACAACCTAAATCCATTCAACACCTCTAATATATACCTTCTCCCTTATCCCTTCGAAATATTTACACTTATTTTTATCCGTCCCAACACAAAGTCTAAATTTTTTTATTTCTCAGAATTCACTATTTTTTTTATACTTTTTTTTCTTTTTTCTACATCAATTATCAACTACACATTTAATACTATACCAATATTATTTAATCTATGTGCTAAAAACAAACGTAAACTTTTCTAAGGAACGAAAGGACTATATTATTTAATTACATATTATCCAAAAAATAAAAACATGAAATTACCTAAATAAAATCCAATATCCAATAGCGGCCACTTGTGAACCCATGAGGATAATTGTATGGTGTATGCGATTGCGACGAGGGGTCAGATATGAGATAACTAGATAAGCCACCTAGTCTTCGAATCAAATTGCTTTATTACATATCTGAAATTCTTTTTTTTGTTCATAGAATGATAATGTGAAAGTTGAAAAAATAAAATTAATGAACCGTAAATAATACACCCACGTGTGTAATGATCTAGTAAAATGAAATACCAAATAAAACACTAAATTTATGCAATCTAAACAGGGGTGGGGGCACTGGTGTTAAAAAGAAATATAATTAAATTATGATTAAAAATATAATGAAATTATTTAATTTCTAATTTCTAATATTCTATATGTGCAAATACAAAAAAAAAATGTTACCTATATTATACTTCTTCCGTCCCTTGATGTGATGGTGAGAGAGTAGTATGAGATGAAGTATGATAAAATAATAGATAAAGTATAAGTAATGTAATTGACAGAGAAAAAATAATTTGTCAAAAATGGAATGAGAAACTTATATGGGACATTCAAAAAAAGAAAATGGAAAACTTATAATGGAACGGAAAAAGTACTATTTAAATTATAATTCGTAAGAAAATCTAAATTAATGCATCAAAATATTTACATATATCAGTACAATATTCTAATTAGCAAAATTTACATATGTATAATTGTTTGATTAGTCTGCAATGAGATTTCATGTAGATTTAGTAAATTTACAAGTTTGAAGATAAATGTTAGAATTATTTTCTCAAAATTATAACATAAGGTGCCTAGTCTTGCATTAAAAATATACTCCATTATTGAGTTACAAAAATGTTGATTTTAACATAAACATTTTATAATTAAAATGTCAACATAAGATTCGTTAAAACACTCAAACCAGATTATGAAATCTTTAAAAAATTATTTAATATTTAAAAGCAGCTAGCTTATAAACTAGTAAAACATAAGATACTGTGCCACAAATTAAAAATATATAAGCTACAAGTTGAAGATTATTAAGCAGCAGAAAGTTTCACAAACAGCAATTTTAGTTTTACAGAAAACATACATGCACATAACATAAGCAATTCAACCTATTAAATAAATTATCTGAACAGAAATACTACATTCATAGTGTCAACCCAAAAAACAGATTCTTTGATTGGAATATTCATGCGGCAGATAGATACCTGCATAGCATTGCGAACCAAATCTCGAGCCTATTTTGTCGATTTTCCAACTCCCAGTTTCTTCACTTCCACCCTAAGCGACTTAAGGTAACGAACAGCTTCGTCAAGGACAGCAACGGTGCTCATTTGATTAGCACCAGGTACGATTCCACGCAACGCCTTCACCATCTTCCTCATTCTCTCTTGTTTCTTATCATTCCCTCGATTCATGTAAATTGCCCGTCTCTTTCTCGATCCCGTCTCGTAATTGGAGCAAGAATCGGGGGAGCTGCATTCGTAGATTGCATTTGTCCATGCTGTGCTCACCTCATCGTCAGACTCTTCATCATCATCTTCGTATTCTGTACTCAAAAGGGCATCAATGTCATTTGAATCTTCTTTCAATTGGGATTCTTCGATTTTTCCCTCGTCATATGTGTCCTTCAGAACGAGGTTGTCTTGGAGGAGAGATGTCTCGACTCCAAAACCGGGATTGAACATTTTGGAACTGATTTCAGGATGGTACATGATCTGCCTTCGGTTATCAGTTTGGTCAAAGATTATAAAGTTTCTAGGGCAGGCATCAGAAGGGTGGATATCGACATTACGATAAGGCATTGGAGGCTTTATGCCAGGTGGAACAGTGTAATAGCCCATTTGATCACCAAGTGGAAGCATTGGTTTGTTGGAATGGAACGGATGATCGCTATGCATGAGGGCTCGTTTGGTAGGTATACAAATATGTAGCTTCGGAAAGAGCAACTGTTGAATTTAAAATTTGGTGCAAGACTGATTTAGGTGAAAACAGAATAGGAAAAGGAAAAGGAAACCAGGGAGGGATCTATGTTGTATCCATCACCACAACCCAATCAAGAGTTTGTGCGCATGAATAATCAACAAGAGGAGAAGAAGATCAATCTTAATGTTCTAATACAATTCGTGAGCAAGAACAAGACTACGTAACAGGTTTAAGCAACTGTCGGAAATACTCAGCCTGCAAACATAAGAAATCCACCAACTAGCTTAAAATACAAGCATACAAAGTTTCTTTTGGCTTAAAAAATAAAGAAATCAGAACTCAATCAAGAAATGCATAAATAATAGGCAAATACGTGCATCCACCCGTTGCACTGATGTGCATTTTTAAAAGATATTAGTTGTTTCACATGAATGTATAACTTGCTTTATTAAGATACAGAAATAAATTAGTTGCATGACACAGAAACAACAACAAAACCATGAAACTTCACAAAGATACACAAATAAGAATGTCGATTACTAACACCGAAAATCATTCAATAATTATCTCACCTGTCGAACTTGCATCAATTGGTAAAAAGCAATGCTCCCGACGCTCATATTAATTCTTCTCAATTCTTTCGATTTCTGATATCCAGCAACTCCTATGTGCATCCTCACTCTACCCACCAACCAGAGTATAACCAGAATATAAATCAACCGAAACAGAACAGCTCACTATATCTAATCTGCAAGGCTGCAAACAGAAATAAACACAGCAATTTGCTCAAAACCCATTAGTATTTAAAAAGTTTTCTTCAAATGTACAGAGTCATCATAAACTTGCATAATTGAAAAATTACAAGTTAGAAACTCATTGGTGTAATATAATAAAGATTGTAGTCTCTCATTCCACTTAAGTAATGTTTTTTTGCAAATGTCATCATAAATTAGCATAATTGAATGAAGACAGAAAACTACTCCATTATTTGAAAAACCCCAGGTTAGAAATACATTGGTATAAAGAAAACAAACAATAGAGAAGGATGATATACGCACCAAATCGAAGGCGATTTACAGGATAACGAGGAAGAAGACAACCAATCTCACACGCATCCCAAAGAAATTAGGAGATGACCAAGGCATGTTGATGAACTTGTTCAGCACAATTATATAGAAATATGACACCCCACCCCTTTGCTGTTACAAAAACCACAACAACAAAAGAAATTAAGAAATGTGCTTGATGGATTCAAAAACAGGATCTCTATTTCCTTCATAGTATATTAACTAAATGAGTTATTCAGGATTTTAAGCCATATTCAAATAACTCATTAAACATATGTGTGTATGACCAATAGTCTAGATCTTAGCCTTGAAGTAAAACAAACAGTAAAACATCCATGTAATTTCTCAAAAAAAAAGGTACACTTGAGAGAGGGGAATACAGATCAACAGTCTGAAGCTGTACTAACTAAATTAACAGAAAGCAGATGCAAAACCTACAAATCTGTGCAACAATTAGCATGAACTAAAGATCGTTTATAAATCCAAAAACCAAACAACCCACTAAGGTTTAGGAACAAATTACAGCAAAAATGGTCTAAAAAGGGCATTTTTAATAAAATCTTACCAAACAAACCAATTCTTGAGATGGGTATTCGAAAAATCGTCAGAAATCACAAGATCGAGTTTTGAAGACAACCCAAGATTCAAATTTCAAAGATTTCTTGATTTGAGGAGGGATGAAGTGAGAGATTTTTTTGATGAGCTGAGAGAGAAAGTGGAGTGAATTTGATTTAATGGAGTTAGTGAGTCAAAGTAGGTGAATGAGAGCCGTTGGATGGAGGAGGTTTCCGTGCAAAGCGGAAGGGTTGGTGACCGTGGGATGAGAGCACGCGTGAAGAAAAATAAAAAAGGGTCGGGCTCCACGAGGTTTGACAAAATGCGTATCTAAATCTAATATTGGAATTCGTAAAAACTAATCATCCTTTTCACATTAACTAATTTCTTTCCTTTTTTCACTTTTTACCATCACTACTCTTCTCACACTCACACATTGCCCTTTCCTTTTCATCTAATAACTACGACTAATTTTTATTTTGCATTGTATTTGTGTCATTGAGTTATTAATCAAATGTGGAAATTTTAAAAAGTGGTTTGTGTGATATTCTTGGTACATGACACAGGTGTAAACTATTCAAATAATATTGAGCTATAAACTCAACTCGACTATTATACTCAAAGCTCTAAGCTCGAAATTCGACTCAATTCGTTTAATCTAAAATTTTAAAGATCAAACTCAACTTGATTACATATATGATTTTTAAAATTAATTGTAATATATATATTTATATATATATACATTCTAAAATAAACTAGAGTTCGACTCGATTACTTGTATATAAATATAAATTAATATATTAATGACAAAATAATAAATATTGTTCAAGCTCGATTAGACTCGCGAATCTTTCGAGTCGAGTATTTATGAGCTCAAACTCAGTAGCTACTCGAGTGGCTCGACACTCAACTCGATTAACTTCGAGTCGATTTCGATCTTTCTCTGAGTCAAGCACGAGTAGCTCGCGAGTTGACTCAACTCACTTACACCCCTACGTGACACCATAAGTTTTTCACTTATTTATTTTAAATATTTCGTCGTTATGAATTTTCACTTAGGGCATGTTTGTTATCGAATTTCAAAATTTAGGTTGTGTTTGGATGGAGGAATTTGATTTGAGGAGGTATTTCAAATGAAAGGTTTTGAAAATAGATGGATTTCAAATGATATGGTTTTAGAGAGGATTTAAAATCCTCTCAGTTTTAACTAAAAAAACATGCTTATAATTTTAAATCCATTCATTTCATTTTTAATCCAAACAAGGGGAGTGGATTTGAATGATGGATTTGAAATCCATATATCAAATCCCTCCATCCAAACGGAGCCTTAGTGAATTTTGAAATTTTAATGACTTGTATGTTTTGTGTTTGTTTTTGGGATTTAAGTAGGGTATGATTTAACTTTATAGTATAAGATTATAGATAGGTGTTTATATAAATTTTATATGTATCTATATAGGGTTTGTAGGTATTTATAAGGTAACTTTTGTAGGATTTATAGGTATTTCTAGGATATGATTTTAAAATGCTAAATCTAAATCTCAAACTATAACATGGGTGGAATTTCAAAATCTCAAATCCGGCTTTCCCATCTCAAAACAAACATCCCCTTACTTATTTAAGACGTTTCATCATAAGTTTTTATTTCCTTAAATGATAAAATCAATTATCTATCTATGCTTTTACATTTTCATCTCTCTTTATCTCAACTGTGAACCTGGATTCATGTAAGGTCTTATGTGAACTTTTATTTTCAATTGTCATTCTTGTACGTATGAAGGGTCACTTTTGTATGCACGATATTGGTACCTGAAAAAAAAATATTAACGTGGACTCGAGTTCACTAATTCTTTTATCTTATAATGTTAAATTCAAGGTTGCTTTGCTGTTGAGAGAGGTGGGATCATGGGTTTCTTTGAGGCTCTATCATGGCTTAAAAAAGTAGGAGTTTGATAATTGCATTATTGAGGAGCGATGCTAAGGTAGTTGTGGATGTGATTAATGGTTCGGAGGCTATGAAATCGGTGTTTGGTAATTGTATCATGTCTTGTCGAAACTTGTTATTGAATTTTTTAAATGTCTCGATTAGTTATGTTAAAAGAGCGACCAATGTAATGACTCATACCTTTGCTAAGAAATCTCATCAGTTTACTTATTCTTGCATTTGGCTAGACTCATAGGATTTTATAGTAGGCTACTAAATTCGTTGTGTTCTTGCAATAATAGAAACTAAGTCTTTTTTACTTTAAAAAAAATAGTTAAATTCAAAATAATGATTTATAAAGGTATGGAGAACGTAAAATTATAACAAAAAATTACCAAGATTAGACAAAAAAAAAAAAACGTGTATGCATTGTAAATGTTATACCCTGAGCCTCAATCTAAAAAAGAAAGGTCTATATTTATAGTTCGAACATTCAATTCTTTGTTTTTTTCGTTTTAGTCTTTTATGTCTACTTATTTGATATTTCCTAAGGCAAATACTACTACGTATTTTTATTTAAAATAAAACAAGATACATTAAATAGGGACAATAGATGGGTTGTTCTTATGGTCATCAAGTATGCACATATTCAGGGCTGACACTTTCTTTGAATTGAATCGGACTCAGTCCTTACAATTGACACTTTTAAGAGTTTCAAGTCTTCCATTGCTTTGCGTCTGCAGGGTCTTCGGAGCCAGATTCACACTCTTACGCAAGACATGCACATCAGATACTCACATGTTTTCAAAGAGACAATCAGGCGGCGGACGCTATGGCCAAGACTAGCATTGACTGTGTGTGGAGGGGTTACCCTAGGGACTTTTTACTCTCATTCATGCACAATGATTTGTACTCTATTTTTTATAGACATTGATCCTTAGAGGAGCGTACCTTTTTCTTTGACCTGAATTTTGTCCCTAAAGTGAATTTTTCTAGACAAAGTTTTATTAGTACTCTGGCCTCTAACTCGACATGTGAGCTTATGATCCTAATTATTATTTTTTTATATTATCTACTCCCTATTGTCATACAATTTATCTTTACAAGTAAATACCTCTGAACAAAATTCATTAATAAATTAAAAATAAATACTCCAGAATAAATCAGCAGCAAAAATACTTTTTTATATTATTTTGTCGGTGGAAAGTACTAATTTCTTGATACAATTGCGAAACAATTTATGTTAAATGGTTAAAATTCATGAGTTAGTAAAAAAAGGTAAAAGTGTTAAGTTTAATTAAAAATAGACAAGTCAATGAGTAAAAATACATTAAATTTAGAGTGCACGCGATTTTGTCATAAATAAACTAAACAGTATTGGCGTGCTAAAATTTGAAACAAAAAATGGTGCCCTAAAAGGTAGAGGCACTGACCCTGGTTTTATAAGGACCACTTATTTTAATTAGGTCAAAATGTCAGCACACTATTCTTTAAGATTCTGTACCATCCAATCCTTTCTAGATTCCACTTTAATTTAGTAAGTACCATCACAATATGCATGCCATGGATAATGTTTTTTAAGTTTCGATAGTTCAAACATCGGATGATCAATTTTTTTTTTTAATTTCGATATTTAGTTTAAAAATCGATTAATTCAAAGAATCGATCCTATTGTTCATTAACTGAAGATTCAATTGGTCAAAATTCTACATGAACGACTGATCCATCTCAAAAATTATTTTCACCTTAAATATTTCGAATCAGATTCAGCATTTGAAGTCTGAAATAGAGGAAATTTTATTTTTAGTCCTATAAGTTTGAGACATTTTAAAATAAATCCTTTAAGTTTCAACTTTACAAAATACGTCCTTTACCTTTCAATTTTAATCCTTTTTTACATCAATTTTAATCTTTTATGTTTTAACCCATTATAAATGACATATATCATGCCACATCACTCTCTCCTATATATATATATTAAAAAAATGTAAAACTAATAAACCCCAAAATATTTTATAGGTATATAAAATAACTAAGCAACCGGCCCTTATACAAATAGAGATTAAAACAATTTTTAAAAAAATAACTTGAAAAAATCTTTTAAAAAATGTAATTAAAATTTAAAAGTATTTTAAAAAATTAACTAAATCTTTAAAAATAAATAATTTACATGAATTAATTAATTTTTTTTAAAGAATCTTAAAAAATTAAATAGAATCTGAAATTAAAAAATAAATCATCAAAACAAAATTAAAAATAATGAAAAAATTCAATAAAACGTAAAAAAAAAAGTAAATTAAAAAAAATCAATAAAAAAGTAAGATTTCATTTTTTATTTAAATTTCTTAATATTTATTTTTGATTGGGTTGATTTTTCTTTCATTTTTTATTTTATTTAGTTATTTAAAAAATTGAATCATTAGTATATTTAATTTTTCTTAAAGCAAAAAATAAGTACTAGTAGTATTAAAAAAACATGCGAGTCACAACTGAATGATAGGCGATATTAATATTATTTGTTTATTTTTATAGTCGTAGTATTTATTTGAGTGTTACGCTATAATGTAATTTTACATGTCTTATACTTAAAAAAAAAAATTAAATCAAATGTTTTATATTGTATTAATTCTTACATAATGTATATATATTGTCAAACACATAACTGGTAATATAAACAGGTAATATTGTCGTTCTGAGTCGATTATATCTCATTTTGATCCCGAATAATATTGTTGAGTGATGTTTAGAAGCAATTTATTGCACCTGTATATACAATTGAAATTGAACTCTAATGAATTGCGTCAAATATTAATCAAAGATAAAATTATGTAAATTAATTTTTTTAATTAAAATATGTCCATACATCCAATTGCAAAGAAAAAATTGTCAATATTGTAATTTTTCGTTTAGGCCTTTTTTTTTTAAAAAAAAAGGAAAAATTAACAATTTGCTATGTTTCAATTTTTTAATTAATTTTAAAATTATTATATATAGTTTTAATGATTTGGTTGAATTTTAAATTATATTTTTATTTTTTATTCAATTAATAGAGAAAAATAAGATTCACATTGATCATTTATAACTGCAACCATTTTTTAAAAATTATTTTACTATTTATTTATATTTATTTATGTAAGAGTTTCTTAGTCATTTAAATGAATCTATTTTTGTATTTAAAATTATGAGGTGTGTATAGAGTATTTTGGGGGTATTATTATCTTTTTTTTTTTTAATATACTATATAGAGAAGAGAGTGATGTGGCATGAGAAGAGAGTGATGTGGCATGATATGTGGCATTTTGTAAAGGATTAAAACATAAAGGATTAAAAATGATGTAAAAAAGGATTAAAATTGAAAGGTAAATGACGTATTTTGTAAAGTTGAAACTTAAAGGATTTATTTTGGAATATCTCAAACTTATAGGACTAAAAATAAAATTTCCTCTCTGAAATACACATGCGTGGATATTTAAAAGTTGAAGTTAGTAGTACTGGATAACATTGAATTAACAAGAATCACATTTATTTTAATCGGCAACTATTTTTTGAACAAACAGAAGTCAAATAATATATGTCACGAACCGACCATGAATATTCTGTGATTTTTTGCACCACTTCCACTTGAGTTAAAAAATTAAAATCTGTAATGTATCCAAATCTAAAGTATTAAAAAAATGTAATAATCATAACCACGATTGCCATTTTTAAGTTTACTTATTATCATGCTAGGCAAAGACTAAAGAGTATTGCATCACTATAATATTAAGGAATATTTATTCCTCGTAAGTTTGTTGATTTCCTGAATTGAATATGTCATGTTAATTTTAAAATTCAACCTTTTAATCATATTTTGTTTTTTCATTGGTTACAAAGCTTACAACTGGTGAGCAACCAGTATAAGTTGATGTGATTTATTTATTTATTTTTCAAAATTTAAATTTCGTTCTGGTAAATTTAAATTATCATATCATAACGATTTTTTTCAATATACTAAAAAGGATTGGTATTTTTCAACATGGTAAAAAATAGTCCCTCCGTCCACATAAACTATTCCTATTTATTTTAGTTGTTCACATAAGTTTTTTTTTTTTTTTTAAAGTATATACATATTTGTGCCAAAAAAAGGACAATTAGTAAATGGATATATAATTAGAGAAGTGAGAGGGAGATAGGCACGCTTTAAACTGAAGTGTGAATGATGTCTTGAGTGCTGATTTGTTGAAATTGTTAAAAAAATGGGTCACGCGGCTCCAACATTCTACCAAGTTATTATTTATGTCTTGTAAAAAAGTCAATGATCAATCAACCTACCTAGTCACTGTCCAATCCAGTAAAATCAAATAAATAAATAAATATAGTCTTGGATAAATAAACCAAGCATAGTGACAAAATCTCCCTCAAAATGTGGGAAAAAGTGGGGAGAGTAATAAAAAAAGTTAGGGTGAATATCGATTATATTACTCCATCCGTCCCACAAAGATAGCTCCATTTGATTTTACACACAGATTAAGAAAAATCAATAAATGTAGTCAAATTTAGCTAATGTGTCAATTTTATCCTTGAAATCACATTTTTCAAAATCTGCTAAGCCTTAATTACTCTTATTAATTAGGGGTAAAATTGACAATAAAACATTTAATACTAAAGTAAAAGAGGAAATGGAGCTATAATTTGGAACATCCAAAAAAGGAATATGAAGCTATCTTTGTGGGACGGAGGGAGTAATTTAGTAAAAACTCATAGTTCACACTAACATTTCGTATGCAATATATAATAGTAATTTTTTATTTTTTTGAAATCACATGAATTCAGTTCATATAAATTTTTATCTTAATTTACCTTCAAATTGTTAACTCACAAGTGAATAATTTAGATATTAAGTAAAAAGTTGTAAAATAAATTATTATACCATCCTTCACTTAAAATGCATCTGTTTTTCTTTATGAACTATGCATGCTTCATTTTTTGCAAAATTCTGCATTGCAACTACTTTTTTTTTTTTTATCTATTTTTATTTGTAAACACAATATTACTTAAAATGTGTGAAAATAAATAAATAAAACTATACTAAACGGAGGGAGGATAATCTTTCATATAATTATTTGGCACCATTTTATAAGTTATGTATACGTAGCATACTTGTCCTTATTTCATTCATCTATAATTTTAAAAAATACTCCTAATAGGGTTAGACATGAAACACCAGTTTTTGATAATGACAATCCACATTGTTTGACCCATTAAAAAGGTTTAAATGGGGACCAAATGTTTGAAAATTAAGACATTAATAAATTATTAATCCTAATTAAATTAAATTAAAAAATAAGAAAAAAACGTAGTTATCGAAACAGGGCGCATGCTTTGAGCACGCGTCTGGTATTGACAGCGGCAGGCCAAGTGAAATTCCCAACCATATAAATCATCCTCTTTCTTTGTTTTTATTCCTTCACGTGTGACACTTCATTTTTATTATTATTATTTTTTTACTTTTTCAACCAATAATTACTTCATCTTACCTTTAATAATTTCATTATATTACTTTTAACTAATTTGGATATTCTTATAATATGATTTTTTTTACATTTCAAGACCCATTTGTGAAGCCTCCTTAGGTCAAACATTTGTATTTTGTATCATGTTTCAGGCTGATATAAAAAAATAAACACAACACGAAAAGAATGTACAATAATTTTGATATGTACACAAATAGTTTGTATCTAGACAACTGATAAGAAAAAAAAAAATTAAAATTAAAATAGATTTTTTTTTTTTGAGAGGTAAAATAGAATTTATATTATAACTGTAAAATTTACTATAAAATATCAAGTTACGTGCATAATCAATTTTTTTTATAAGTTTAACAGATTGAGACAAACATGACACAAAAATTTATTGTCTTTATCGTGTTGACACGATACAAACACAATAAATCTAAACATTGTATCACAAATTTCATATCGATTTTGTGTCGTTCTTATTGTGTTGTATTTGGAATTATATAAACCCTAGAACTTCCTTTCTTCATATGTTTTGTTTGTTTTGAGGCGTGGATAAGGGGTGCTTGGTTGAAGGAGGAGGAATATGTAAAGAAATTTAACAACAAAAATGTGAAAACCATTCTTCACAACTTTGGATGGTGTGAGAATTCGTCAAAATCACTAATTTCATACACCATATTCAGAAAGTTGGATAATCAAGTAGAATTTTGAAGGATAATTTTATAAACTTTTATATGTACATAAAAAATAATTACTTATTTTATGTAAAAGTGAAAACATCTTAAATGTAGAGTTTATAAGGAATTTTCAATTTTTTTTAAAGGTGTGAAAATTATTATGAAACATTCCAAAAAAAAATGTGTAAAAGTTATGAAACGGACATGATAATATATTTTTAAATATATAACATAAAATCAAGATTTCATTTAAAATAAATAATATTAGAAACATGTTTATAAATTTATTTTCACATTTTTAAAAGATGTTGTTATCGACATGAATTTTTAATTTTTTTTTTTGATCGATAAAAAATATATTATTATTATTATTGGGTACAAGGGATACCCGAGAGAATCATTGTACAGGATATAACAGAAAAAGGAGAAACAGAAAGGCCGTCACACTACACTGCTCTCATGTCATACACTGAATTGGGTCTAACACCCATGCCCTAAATGATAGGTTGTTCCGACTGGGGTATTTGACCGTAAATCAGCTCCATATTCTTGCTCTCATCTCCTCCTTGACTTTTGTGATCGAGAAGGTTTCATTCTTGAAGAGGACTGTGTTTCTCCATTTCCAAATCAGCCAAACCACACAAAGCCATATACAGGTCGCAATCTTTTTCCCATTTCTACATCTCAATATACCCCCAAATCCTATGAAGTTGTCCAGGATGTTTGATGGTAGTGCTGACGGGTATTTGAGCCACGACAGACATTCCATCCAGACTTGGTATGATTGGGGGCATTCCAGAAAAATGTGTCTTTCAGTTTCCTCACTTTCTCCACAAAGTACGCACCTTAAATCGTCGTTCTGGTTAAGGATATTTCTTCTTCTTAGGTTGGACCGAGTCGGTAGTCTTCCCCACAACAGTCTCCATGCGTGAGCCTTGACTTTCGATGGCGCAAAATTCTTCCATATGGTCCTGAAACCTTGCAGCAACTTGTCTTCTGATTGAGTATCTTGGTTTTGGTTGAATAAGGTTGAGTACGTCTCCTTTGTAGAGAAATCTCCTGTCTTTGATGCTTTCCATTTCCATGAGTCTTCAGTTCCTGCTTTTAGTTTGAACCTGTCCATCACAGATAAGAGATCGTTAAGAAGTATTTGTTCCCTATCAAAAAGTGGTCTTCTCCATCCCCAAGTCCATCTCCATATATCCCCTTCCCACACACCCATTTCCCCTACAGTTTCCCCCTTGTCTAGGCTAATTAAGTATAATCTCTTGAAACTATCCTTAAGCTTACCCTCCCCTGTCCAGTTTTCCTCCCAAAAGAATGAACTTTTTCCATCCCCTAAGACCCTAGTCAGATTTCCATGGAACCAACCCCCGTTACTCCCACCTAACACTTTTAGCACATCCCTCCACCAAAGAGACACCCTCCCCACCCTTCCTGTTGGGAAGATACCGAAGCCATCTCCCCAGACTACCCCATATCTAGATCGTAGAACCCTCACCCACAGACTTTTCCTCTCATTTAAGAATTTCCATCCCCATTTCCCCAATAATGTCTCATTGAATACCCTGATATCTCTTACCCCAAGCCCTCCTAGGTGTTTCATGTTGCATATTCTTTTTCAGTCGATCCATGCCATTCTCTTCCCACTGCTCCCACCTCCCCCAGAGAAAGTTACGTTGTAGGCTCACAATCTCACTCAAGGTTTTTTTTGGTATACGGTAAAAAGACAGGTAGTACGTCGGAAGAGAAGAGATAACCGAGTTCAAAAGCGTGATCCTGCCCCCCATCGACATGAATTTTTAATTAAGATGTCATATATTTTATAGTATGTTTTATTAATATAAATTGATATAAAAAATATTTATGAATTTAAATTGTTACTTTGTATTATTTATATGTTAAATACGTACTTAGTAATAAATATGAAAACTACAGAAATATATTATACTCCGTAGGTATAAAATATCATAATAATTAGTAGTAGTACTATATTAGGGTTAATTATATGTATAAAATATCATTCTGGTAGTAGTATATTAGGGTTAATTATAGGTGTTTTCAAACTCTATAAAATGCTTAAAAGCACTTTTTAAAAGTAAAAGCTGTGAGAGGACATCTTTGAAAAAAATGATTCTAGAATCAATTTGTAGAGTTTGCAAACATCCCCTCAATATCTGGAATTGAAAATAAAATATAAAGTGATTAAATATTTACATCACCATTTTACTGCAAAAACATTAACTAAGTAGTAAATTAATCTGAGACTAAAATACCCAAAATGGTTCAATACTTACAACTTTCAAGAACTTATTCTACCATGTACATTTGCAATGTTCTAATAAAAAAAGAGGTATATTTTGCTTATATACAACAGCTTACGCTGTCAACCATGGGTGCAAGCTTTACCCCCAACGCCCTGTCAGAGCTTCTTCTCGTTTCCGTCCATTGATTTTAGCCAGCCAGTCGAGTTAATTTATGGCACCATCGTTCCGTATTTGTTGCAGCAGAGACGTGCTATGGATTGAGAGATCGTGTGCAACGTATGCTCATATGGGGCTTGCTCTCGAAACCTGCATTTGTTAAAGATCAAACCATTTGAGGGCGATTTTTTCTTTTTATCCAAAAAGGTAAATATATTAAAAGAAATGGAATCAGCCGACACTGAGGGCAATTTTCTTGATCATATAATGTGATCAAAATCTGAAAGGTTTCTCCATTTTTGGTCCCAGGACACTCCACTTTCCTGGAATTGAATTTCGCCATGTTAACTTGTAAAATTCAACATTTTAGTCATTTAACGGGGTGTGTGACCAACTGGTTTTGAGTTGACGTGACATAATTATTTTTAATCTAGAATTTCGTCTGGTTAACTTTCAAAATCGATTACTCCTTAACCGGACAAATTTATTTATGTTAATTGAGGTTGCCAAAATAATTGAATTGGATTCTAAAAGTTAACATGACGAAATTCAATTCAGAAAAGTGAAGTGTCCTGCGTGTATAAGTAACTAGACAAACTTACTGGACGGAAAAAAAATCCCTTTATATTAAGAATAATAGGTGCAATATAGTCATATAATCAAGTCAAGGAATGCAAGATTAGGACCTGATTCTGCACGCTTGTTTCATTCGTCCAACGCTGCGTCTGGGAGGCTGCCGAACGGCCACTAATAAAGGCTATTCTTGTCGATTCTCGTCTTGTAACCAGAAGTGGAGGCGGTAATTCTCGCATCACGAATAGAACAAAGGTTGATGGTACTGATGAACCTGGAATAATCAATTTATTGCAAAACATATCCAAGTGAGTGCATTTGAAGGCATTTTTCGAGCGTAAAATTGAGTGGTTTCGAATCACAACTCTGAGAAGGTCCTATAGATGCTACAACCAGTGAAATATATCAGGTACAATATCCACCGTCCAATTAAACATATACACTTGGGTGTACATGTGTAGATAACGGACCATTAAAACTGTATTACTAGAGATGTTAAACAGATTAACCCTAATGGCTAAACGAGCTAGCGGTAATAAGTTCACTTTAAATGGTCCACTAATAGTGGGAACCTAACCTTAACTCAAGTGGGCTTCAGGCTAAACGGGGCTATACAATAAAAAATTATATATATATCAAATTTAGAATTCAAAATAACTCGTGTATAACACGATGAAGTTTAAATTCACCACGTAAAATTAAGAAATACTCCGTAAATTATAACATAACGTGTTTGTTGTTACATTTAATGATCCCTATTTAAATAAAGACAAAAACTTGTATGAGTATTGAGAAGGTCTCTCATACATGAAATGGTTGTTCATCACTTATAAATTCTATGATCCATGAACTTATGATTCTACCCGATTCGTGAGCAAAGTAAGGTGTAAATACTAAATTAAGTGGAGCCCTAGCTAATATACATGAGACCGTCTCACACAAGACCCCTCTTAAATAAAATGTTTTCAGTTTTCTACCAACTCATTTCATCTAAAATTGTAAAAAAAAAAAACCAGTAGAAGAGACGGAAGTTCAAACGAGTACCTATGAAGTAGTACAAAAACAGTAGAAGAGATGCGTAGGTGCCATCAATCTGTTGTTCATGCCAGTAGAAGAAAAGCTGCCACAAAGAGATAATTTGCATTAAAAAAAAACTTTACAGGAAATCAAAATTGAAGAAAATGTGTAATAAGAAGGGGAAGGAGAAGTTACGGGTATATTTGTGGCTATAGCTACAGATGCACTTGACGTAAAACATACGACAGATACAATCGCCAGTCCAGCAACCTGCACAATAAAGATAGTTTCAATGTGAAGGAAATAAAGTAACTGACATTAATAATCATCACGAAATAAAGAATGTAGGTCAGTATAAATTGGTTATGGACAAAGAGGAATTAGTTCAAGACGAGACATGTAAATTCATTACTTTCTCTATATCTTTCAATGTGTCATAAAAAATAGGGAAATTAGTGTTTTTAGTACCGTAAGTTACCCCTATTTCGATTTTAGTCTTGTCGACTTTCATGAATTATTTACGCAAAAAATAATTTTGTAACATAATACGTAAGAGCTGAGCAGTTACCTTCCACATTTCTGTCGAGACCCTCTCAGATCTCACTGGTTTCATTTTCAAGAATAACATAAGTCCTGAAAACAAAGATGTTTGTAAAAGAGAAGATAATAGCTTGAAGTGGCCACGATATGCAAAGTTCAATTAATGTACTAAAAGAAGATGAATTAATAACTGGTACAAATCTATGAATTTGAAAGTATAGAATGGGAGATTCAAATATTTAGGTGGAAATTTTTATCCGATTTTTATACAAGAGATCCTGCAACTAATATTCCCGAGTCTAAGGGAATGGATGCAACATTGTGAACTTCTTTCTACTGTTGTCCAACAATTTGGAATTTATACGTCAAATTTACTAAACGGACCCTAACGAGGTAACTCGTGATTACATGATCAAAAATTAGGAGAACAGGTAACACATTTTTAATAATTTACCTTAGTGATAAAAAATTACAGAGAAATTTAAAAAAAAAAAAATTATAGGTTGGACCAGTAGGTGCTTACCGTAGCATGCCAAGGCTACTCCCAGCAAAAGGACTGCTATGGCCATCAGATCTACGTATATCTGTGCATTGATAACACATCGTTATTTGCTTAGTTAAATTATTATTTTTTTAAAAAAATTGATAACAGTCTTATTGGCAGTAATATCAGTCAGAAGCTTAACTAAAATACTCATAAAAATCCTAAAGAGCACGCCATAAACGGCCAGAAAAACATTTACATGCCTGAGCAACAACTGCTGAGTCAATAGGATTCTTTCCCATCCCAATCCATATAAGCACAGAAGACGCTATCATTATTGCAAAGATTAAGATAGAAACCTGGTAAAAAAATTATATTTTTATTATATAAGAGGAAAGATGAATAATATAAAATTTGGGATACTATCATTTTTGGTACCTAAAGTTTACTTTATTCCAGTTTTGGTGACCCCCTTATTTCACTCACTATGAAACTTGGTCCTGGAAGTACACTTCACTCCCACAGTTAGTTGACCGTCCATGGGACCAAATGTGGGAGTAAAGTGTACTTCCAGGACCAAGTTTAATAGTGAGTGAAATAGGGGGAGCAAAACTGGAATAAGGTGAACTTTAGGGACTCATAGAAACTGGTTGTTTCTAAAGGACTAATAATTTATTTCATACCAGAATCACAACTTTTTGACGGCTTCCAACATGAATCATCCTAAAGGAGAAACATTTTCGACGATTATTGGTGTTAGAATCAGTTGTGTTAGTTTTTTCCAGCAGAGCTTCTTGGGTAGTGCATCCTTCTTCTTCATCATCATCGTCATTCCACTGATGGCAAAGATCAACCCTGCAATCCATCGTTCAAGTTGGGACCTTGAGATGCCATATAATAATAAATAAATGACTGGCTGCAGGTTATTAATCGGAATTGAAAGTTAACAGCACAAAATTACAAACAAACAAAAAAATTGAAAAAAAATGTTGCGCCAGCTCAGAACCGGTTGTATCTTATCAAATGACAATTAAATTTTGAAAGTTAACCAAACAAAATTCTTTTCGGGAAAGTCAAGTGGCCTGAAGGTAAAAATGGGCAAACTATTGCCATAAATAAAACCTTTTAGCCTTAGCATCAAATTACAAATTGGACAATCACAACCGTTTTATTACTGAGTTTTTCAGAGCCGAATTGATAATTATGGGCACAGGCCATTTAACAACAGCTGTATAATTCAAATATTTGATGAGAAATGCTAGATTGCAAGTATCGTGGATGTTATCAGGCAAGTTTCAGAAATGGTGACCTTAAATATTAAAAGTCCATAAAAAGACTACTTACCAGAATGACAGAAGCAAAAGAAATGCTGCAACAAAGAGAATTTTTGGGACAGCTGAGGACAAAATAAATCTCTGGGGTAAGTATTTCTCGCACTATAATTATGAAGATGGAATATTTAAGGGATTATTAATCTTTTTCTCCCCTAATCATAGTCTACTTTGATTTTAGTCACCATAACTCTTGCATTTTGACTTTAGTCATCTAACCTTATATTTTTCAACTTTTCCGTCCCTTGACCGGCTGGTGCAATACTCAATGTTTTTCATATGATTTTATTCCTTTAACTTTATATTTTTCAACTTTTCATCCTTTGACCGCCTGGGTTTACCTACACTAGCCGGTCAAGGGACGAAAAAGTTGAAAAATATTGTATAATGGTGGACTGAAATCAAAATGCAAAAGTTACGGTGACTAAAATCATAATAGACTATAATTAGGGGACCAAAAAATTAATGAAGCCAATATTTAATAATGAGAGAATATGCATACCCATGGCAACGAAACCACAGGAATGTGACCAACAAGTCCAACCCTTACAACCAGCAACAAGAGTTAACACAAAATAAAGGAAATAACCTGCCAATGAAACCTTTAGATCCATCAATCAAAGGGCAAAACAGTAACTCATAATTTATAAGCCGTAATCAGAAGTAGGAGAAAAAATTGGTTTATTGTAATAATATATGTACATGGGTTGCACTTGTGGAATTCTTACTATCACGATTGAAATGAGCTGCAGGACAAAGGAATATACTATTATAAGGGGAAATAGTTTTTTTTAGTCTGGTAAGTTATCCCTGTCCTGATTTCAGTCTTGTCGACTTTCACGGATTGAAAATAGTCATGTAAATTTTTTTTTTCATTTTAGTCTGTCAACTAGTTGTAGGATGTGAAACATCATGTTGCGGCGACTTGGCACGGTTTGATTGTCCACGTAGCAGAGTATGATTGGTAAACCAAATATTTCACCTCCAACAGCTGATTACCGAACTTAAATATCAAAAAATAGAAGTTACGGGATAATTTTCAATTCGTGAAAGTCGACAGGACAGAAACTGAAATAGGGGTAAATTACAGGACTAAAAAAACTATTTTCCCCTATATTATTCCAGAAAGCTTTGAGGCTAAGAGCCGAAGAGAACAAATAGCAAGCAAATCTTTATTGAATAAGTAACACTGGTGTGAACTTGGTTCACGTGAACTTGGTTCACGTGAACTTCATCACATTTTTGGCCCATTTACGAAACAGTCAAACAGGTCTAACACAACCGTGTACATAAGATCCATTTAGGATTTGTTGGATAGAATCAATGGAATTGATGCATATTAGATCTGTGAACCAAGTTCATACAAGATTCGGCCTTATAAACTCTTTCGTTTATAGGAGCCAGTCAATTTGGCACACACAAACTTTTATACGAAAAAGTATACTTTAACAATAATAAAAGCATGCACACATGCTATGCAAATTGCACAAAATCAAGGAATTTGTAAAATGACAATACTCAAAAACTATCAAGTTACCCAGATTAGAAGATCCAATCAGTAGATGAAAGACCTGAAATTAAGAACACAAGTATATCAGACTATAATTTGTATAAGCGATAGCACCGGTCAAGATAATGTTTACACTTGACCAATGCCTAACATCTTAACCATAAAAATTACTCCGTATCATTTTGAGCACTCCTATCATTTATATGGCAAAATTTGTACTTAAAATGATTTTAGAAAAGGGTACACAAATGAGATAAAAGCGCTCACCTTTTGACGGTTCCATCCAAGCAGTGTATTCCTTGAATGAATCCGTATTAACTGAAAAAATGGATGGAAACTATGTCATCATACAAAACAAATCAAGATCTATATGTCACCCCCAATATTTCGATGTTTCACTACACAATCAAACTTCAATCACAGCATCAAGGTCGTGGCAGCATGATCGATTCTTAGACCAATCTTTCAATTTGGGATTTATGGGAACTTCAATAACCGAATGGTTTACAATTCTATGCGGTGATGTTTGTTTTGGATTCTAAAATTTAAAATCGATTCTAGTTGAAATTTTGAAAACCAGTTTATAAAACCATCACTACAACACCTATAAACCTACTACCACACTTTCCAATACAATCATGATTTTTCCTTACACTTTAATATATTTAAATCATAATACATATCATTCAATCACACTCAACAATGATACTCCTGTAAAAATACAACTTCTTTCACTCTTAAACATTGATTTGATATAAAATTAAATCTCACCGTACTCAAAATTTCAAAACAAAAGCATATCATACTATTCGAAATCCCCTACATTTTAAAAATGGATTATAAAAAGTCATTTAAAACCCAAAACAAACATCAACTACTGTTTTGACCCAATCAAATTTTCATTATAAAAAATGGCAAAATTTTCTCTCTTCATCTCATCAACATTGTTCATATGCCTCTTGGTGCAATTTCCCATCCTTATAACCAAACACCCAACTTCTCTCTAAAGAAGAAAATCAGTAAAACAAGAAAAAGAGGGACTGTAATTTGTAACATAACATTCACTCTATGAAACCCTCTCGAAGATTACTAATGAACAAGAAACAAAATCCACCAATTTTAATAACAAAAATGCTTTAATCAACAACGGAAATGGAATTAGAAAGTACCTGATAAAAAGCAATAAAGGCAATGAGGGCATCAGCAAAAGCCAAACCCACATTCACTCCCACCACCGCCTCTGGATAGCAACTCCCATCTCTCAATTCCAACATTGTTATTAATTTTTCTTAGTAAAAAAAAAAAAAAAAAGGAAAAAAACTCAGAAGATTTTTGGGGATGCTTAAATATATAGACACATGGTGTATGTATATGTGGAAATGTGGAGTAATAATGGTAGTAGGGCAAGTATAGAAGAGGATATCCTCCTTTGTTTAGAATATTTGGGTGGAATCTCGTCTACAGATCTGATTCAGAATATCCCCCTACAAACCCCCACCACCAAATTTAATTTCAATAAATATACGTATCTCTCTCAAAATGAATAAAGAGAGATTCATGTGGACATAGAAATCAATCTATGAAAGTCTTTCATCATCCCTATGGCTATGGCTATGGCTATGGCTATGGCGTTGACATTAATTTATGATTTTGTGGGAAATTGTTGTAGTCTAGTCAGTTGGTCTTCATTTGAGGCGTCTCATTATTATTATAAATTTAAACTTAATTTAAAGGAATTTGCAATAATAAAAATATTTAAAATAGAAAAAAAATAAGGAAAAAAAATTTGTGAAATATTCTTAATATTAATTAATAATTTTAGAAAATTCTTTATAATTAATCTTCATCACAGTAGATGATCATAATGCTCATAATCAATAATTATAAATAGGAAAATAAGTTTATACAAATTCAATATGAAAACCAGTGTAAATTGAAGAGATATTACTCTTCTTCTTTAGTCAATGACTAAAATGTAGTAGAAATGGAAGAGATGTCCCCCTATTCGTTATGAAAATTGTTTTTAGCTGGACCTTCTCATCTTTCGAGGTTGTCGATCATTCTCTTGAAAACAAACTTATTAAAATGAATGTTTAGTTTTGTTTCACATTTTAAATTTTAAAATTCTACATTAATTTTATTTTTAAAATAATTTTCAAAAATCACGTTCAATTATTCTTTATTAAAAAATCTAAAAAAAACATTATTAAAATTATTTTTACATGTTAATTATAATTTTTGTTTTATATTTAATTAATTACCCACTTGAATTTGTTTAACCTCGTATTTTGTATTTTGAGCTCAAGTAAATAACACCCAAAATTTAAATTGTTGCCATATAACCACTGAAAATTGTGCTATAACATTGTGGAGATTGTTCACCGTAACGGAAAAGACATATCGGTAATTATCCATCCACTCTTGATAACTAGATGCACGATTCTCACCGCGTTGGAAATTGTGCTATAACATTACAAGAGCCTCACCAGTTGGAAATTGTGCTATACCATTGCATGAGTTGCACTCCGTTGGAAATTGTGTTATAGTACTCCCTCCGTTTCACAGGAATTTGCACACTTTCTATAAATGGATGTCCCATACCAATTTGCACATTTCATAAATATCTTCATAATCTCCACCCTCAAAATATACTCTTATTTACCAATATGTCATTACTTTTCCACATTCAATTTACTTTTTATTTTACTTTATTCATAAAACTTTACAAAACTACCCCTCAACACATCACTCATTACACATTTTCTTACACATTTCTTAAATTGTGTACCCACCCAAATGTGCAAGTTTCTATGGACTGAGGGAGTAACATTTTTCCGTTGGAAATTGTGCTATACCATTACATGAGACTCCTTGAAAATGTGTTATAGTAATATTTTTGTGAAGATTGTGAACCACCACGAGATCACTTAACTTAATTGTGAAGATTGTTTTTATTAGCACAAACCTTCTCACTTCGTGAGGTTATATACAAGAAGATAATTATTTCACTTGTGATAAAGAATAAGATTCACCAGTTGGTAATACAACAGTTCCACGTGTTGAAAATACATCACACTAAACCACTTAAATTGTGAAAATTGTTTTTAGCCACCACAGACCTTCTCAAGTTTCCGAATTTTTGTTTTATATTTATTTAATTGCACACTTAATTATCTTCAATTTGTTTTAACTTTGAGCGCTTAGATAGTTACTAATTTAATTTAAGTATATGGATAAAGCTTTAAGTATATGGATAAAGCTTTACAACAGCCTAGAAGAAACTAGTATTCAATTTATCACTATCACCATTTTCTTCTTCATACTACTCCATTATTCTTTATTTTAAAATTTTTAATTAAAAAATCTAAAAAAAACATTATTAAAATTATTTTTACATGTTAATGGAAATTGTGCTATAACATTGTGACCGCCCCACCCGTTGGAAAGACATCGATAATTATCCATCTCGGTAACTAAGGCAGGTGCACCGTCCCGCCCAGTTGGAAATTGTGCATGAGAGCCGTTGGAAATTGTGTTATAGTAACATTTTTGTGAAGATTGTGCACCGCCACCACAGACCTTCTCAAGTTTCCGAACTTTTGTTTTATATTTATTTAATTGCACACTTAATTATCTTCAATTTGTTTTAAGCGCTTAAAAAAAACATTATTAAAATTATTTTTACATGTTAATGCTCAAGTAAATTACATCCAAAATTTAAATGGTTGCAATAGAAATAAATTACTAATTTATGGATAAAATTTAACTATATACAGACACCGCTTCGTTGGAAATTGTATTATAACATTGTGACCGCCTCACCCCTTGGAAAGACATATCGGTATCGGTAATTATCCATCTCGGTAACTATGGTGGGCACCGTCCCACCCAGTTGGAAATTGTGCATGAAAGCAGTTGGAAATTGTGCTATACAAAATTGCAAGAGAGTCGCACTCCGTTGGAAATTGTGTTATAGTAACATTTTTGTGAAGATTGTGCACCGCCACGAGATCACTTAACTTAATTTAATTGTGAGGATTGTTTTTAGCCTTCACAAACCTTCTCACTTTTTCTCACTTTCTTCTTGAGATTATATACAAATTAAGAAGATAATTATTTCACTTGTGATAAAGAATAAGATCCATCCGTTGAAAATTGTGGTATGACATTGCACGAGACCACTTAATTAACTAACTGTGTGAAGATTTAGCACGAGACATTTAAATTGTGAAAATTGTTTTTAGCCACCACAAAAAACAAAAGGTTGTGAATCATTATTGACATTCAAAATTATTTTTACACACTTATAACTTTTGTTTAATTACACACTTATCTTCAATTTGTTTAACTTTGAGCGCTTTAGTAAATTACATTCAAAATTGAAATAATTTCAAAGAGAAATAAGTTAGTAATTTAAACATATGGATAAAGCTTAATTAACAACATCAGAGTGGTATATACATCATATATGGGCACCTGAAGAAACTGGTATTCAATTTATCACTATCACCACCTTTCTTTCTTCTTCATCATACTACTCGATTAGATTTCTTTGTTTGAAATCCTAAAATTAGTAAACAACAAAATCTACTCACATAGAGTTGCGCTGCCATGGCATCCACTAACATCCCGGCCGACGAACAAACAATTGCTCAGTACCACGCCGACGCAAGATTGATTGACGAATACGACGAATCAGCTGGAACGTCCGGCAAGTTATTCGACTACTCTAAGGAAGTTTTTTCTGCATCGGAAATGAAGAGTAGTGACGAACGAATTGTTGCTTATATGGAAAAAATCCAGAGGGGTGGGTTTGTTCAATCATTCGGCTGTGTGCTCATAGTTGAGGAATCTAGTTTTAAAATCATTGGGTTTAGTGAGAATTGCTTGGATTTGGATATGTTGGGCTTGAGAAATGGTTTGATTGGAATTGATGCCAGAACACTTTTTACCCCTTCTTCTGTGGATTCATTTGTGAGAGCATTTCGATTGAGCGAAATGTCGTTAATGAATCCAATTTGTGTTCTTTCTAGTACTAATCACAGGCCGTTTTATGCTATACTACATAAAATTGATGTGGGTGTTGTGATTGATTTAGAGCCTATTCGTTCTAGTGATCCTCCTGCTCTACACGCTGACGCGTTGCAGTCACAGACACTTGCGGTGAGGGGGATATCTAGGCTGCAATCTCTTCCTATTAGGGGTGATATAGGCGTTCTTTGTGATACTATAGTTGAGGATGTTCAAAAGCTTACTGGGTTTGATAGGGTCATGGTGTATAAATTCCATGATGATAATCACGGTGAGGTTATCTCTGAAATTACACGCACTGATTTAGAGCCTTACCTTGGGGTGCATTATCCTGCCACAGATATCCCACACGCAGCTCGTTTCTTGTTCAAGCTAAACCGTGTTAGGATGATATATGACTGTAGAGCTCAACCCGTTAGGATAATCCAAACTGAAGAATTGGAAAAGCCTATCTATTTGGGGCAGTCTACGCTTCGTTCTCCTCATGGATGTCATAGTCAATACATGAGAAACATGGGCTCGATTGCCTCGTTGGTGATGGCAATTCTTGTTAATGACGAGCTATGGGGGTTGGTTGTGTGCCACCATACGTCTCCTCATTACGTTCCTTTCCCTCTAAGGCACGCATGTGAGTTCTTGATGGAGGCATTTAGTTTGCAGCTTCAAATGGAGCTTCAAAAAGAATCACAGTTGAGAGAGAAAAAGATGTTCCATGTGCAAGCCTTGTTGACTGACATGTTTCTCCGTGATGCTCCTCTTGGAATAGTGACCCACTCCCCTAATATCATGGATCTTGTGAGCTGTGACGGAGCTGCCTTGTATTACGGTGGAAAGTGTTGGCTTCTTGGTGTCACTCCAACTCATGAGCAATTACAAAATATCGTAGAATGGCTGCTAACAATCCTTGGAGACTCCATGGGGTTACATACAGATTCTCTTGCTAATGCGGGCTATCCAGCTCTCCAGCTCGGTGGTGATGCTGCAGTTTGTGGTATGACTACTGCAAGAATCGCATCATCGTCCAACTTTCTCTTTTGGTTTAGATCTCAAACAGGTAACGAATGCAGATGGGGAGGTGCTAAACATCACCCAGATGACGGTCAAATGAATCCCAGGACATCGTTTAATACGTTTCTTGAACTAGTTAAAAGTCGAAGTCAACCATGGGAGGCTATGGATATTAATGCTATTCACTCTCTACAACTTATTATGAGAGATTCTCTGCAAATGATTGAAGAGAGTGGTTCTAGTTCTAAAGCTGGTGTACTTTCTCAAACAAGTGCGTGTGATGATGCACAACTTGATGAACAACTTACTTCAATGGCAGTTAAAATGGTGCGATTGATCGATACAGCCGCTGCTCCAATTTTTGGGGTTGATTCACAAGGTTTGATAAATGGGTGGAATACTAAAATATGTGAATTAACGGGATTAGAAATGGCTGAAGCTCTTGGGAAGTCGTTAATTAGTTGTGTTCATGAAGATTCACGAGAAGTTGTTGAACTCCTTCTTGCCACAGCTCTTCAAGGTAGTAATATTTATCTACTTTCATGTTGTTTCTATAATTTAGTCATTTTCTTCTAAAATAATGATAATGTAATCTACGACATCTTGCAATCTGCTACAAATTATTGTCATTTGTTATTTAACACTTAAAATGACATGCATAACCGCGGAAGAGAAGTCATGCAATTATCTCTTGATGGTATAATTCACAAATCTATCAGTTATATGACTTCTTTTTGTTCTCGTAGGTAAGGAGGATAAAAATGTGGAAATAAAGCTGTTGAAATTTGGGATAAACGCACCAGACTCGGTTGTACACATTCGTGCTAATGCATGCACCAGTAGAGACTATAAAAATGACGTTGTAGGCGTACGCTTTGTGGGTCAAGATATCACTGCTGAGAAAATAGTAATGAATAGATTCATTCGATTGGAAAGGGATTATAACTCTATGATTCCACCCATATTTGCTTCTGATGAGAATGTGCGATGTTCTGAATGGAACACAGTCATGGAAAATCTGACAGGTTGGATGAGACACGAGATAATCGGGAAAATGCTGCCTGGAGAAATATTTGGAAGTTTATGCCAACTAAAAGGCCCCGATGTACTCGCCAAGTTTATGATTCATTTGTATCGTGCTATATGTGGCAATGATACTGAAAACCTTGCGTTTGGTTTTTTCAATCGAAAAGGAGAGTTTGTTGAGGTAAATTTGACAGCAAGTAAGAGAGTAGATGAGAAAGGGAACGTAATCGGGTGTTTATGCTTCTTACAAAGGATTAATGAAAATGAGTCGATAGTTGACAAAAAGAAGGAAAGAGAAAAACTTTCAAAAGAGTTGACTTATATTATGCACGAGATGAAGAATCCTTTGAGTGGAATTCGATTCAATCATCAACTTTTGCTACACTCAGTCGTTTCAGATGATCAAAAAAGATTTCTTGAGACTAGTGATGCTTGTGAAAGACAAATACTATCTCTTATTGATGATGACCATTTTGGAAACTTAGAAGAGGGGTAAGTATTTCTCGTCATTTTGTTCAATACACACGCAGTTTTCATCTTGTTGTATTCTATGTGAAAGGGTTATTTATAAATTTTTTAGGGAAGATAATTTTTTAGTCTCATAAGTTATCATTATTTTCCCTAACCTCCTTGTCTTCAAAACCAAGCCTTCCATTTTATAGAACCAAATGTGCATATTAGCTGTTTATTTATGCCATTTAAGCAACTTGCTAAAAGTGATTTCACAAAAGCCTTGGTTTGATTGAAAGATCTTGATTATTTATTTGAAATTCACTGTAAAACTTTTCAAAAAAATTCATTTCCACTTTCAAGAAATATTTTTGTATATGATATTTTTGTTGGTCTTGCAGCAAAACAGAATTGAAAGTGGAAGAGTTTGTTTTGGGCAATCTTGTGGATGCAGTTGTTAGTCAAGTTATGATTTTGTTAAGACATAAGAGTTTGCATTTGATCAATGACATCCCCGAAGAGATCAAAACTCTGCGCGTATATGGAGACCAAAAGAAACTTCAATTAGCTTTGTCTGATTTCTTGGTTTCAGTAGCAGACTACACACCTTCTCCAGACGGTTGGGTCGAAATTAAGGTATCCCCTGGATTGAAGCTCATACAAGATGGAAACGAGTATGTTAATCTTGAGTTCAGGTAACATAAAACTGTTTACATTGATTTCTCGACTTTTGTAAATTGTCTAACTGATTCTCAACTGTCACTTTATGTAAAACAATTTTACCGTATAACTGATTCTCAACTGTCACTTTATAGTATAACAAATACTCCCTCTGTTCCACTTTAACTATTGCTTTTGGTTTTCACTCAAATTAAGAAAGTCAGTTATTACTAACAATTAATTGTATGGATTGATTAATATACCCTCTCATATGCTATTAGCAAGTCATTTATGGTCATAATATATCCTCTTAGTTGCACGATTTGAACTCTGAATATAATTGTTTCCTTGTTTGTGATGATTGGTCTTGTTCAGAATGGCTCACCCAGGGAAGGGGCTGCCTAGTTCTCTTATCGAAGACATGTTTGACGTAGAAAATCATTGGATAACTCAAGAAGGGACCGCCCTCAAAATTTCCCAGAAACTACTTAGTTTGATGAACGCTAATGTTCAATACATCAGAGAGCTAAACAAATGTTATTTTCAGATCAACCTTGAGCTCAAGTTGGGAAAATCAAAGTAACATAGTTGCAGATTATGTTGAAGAAATATGTTCATTTTGTTACAAGGATACGTATGATCTTAATTGAGTTGTTATAAGTATTTCCTTTCTGAATATAAGTATTTCCTTTCTGAATATGAATGTTGCAGTTTCTGTAATCTTAGTTCTCTGTAATATGTATGTTTGTGTTTGAATATATATTATATATATTATTTTTTTCTTTAATACTATTTAAATAAATTATAATTATTTTATCTTTCCAGTCTCATGTCCATTAGTGTTTTCTAATTTTATTTTATATTAATTTCTATTTTACTTTTTTTAAAATTAATAATTCTCTCATTTTCTTCTTTAATAAAATAAATAAAATTATATATATCTACAATTTTTTTAATATTAAATCTTAATAAATACTCGTAATAGTTTTTTTAGAATCCCACAAAATTGGGCGAATCTTACACTAATATATGTCTAGTAGAAATGTAACTGGGCTTGACATTATTTTTATGGGCTGGGCTTGACATTTTCTTTAGGAGCAGGATATATACCCCTCCAGCTTTGTTAAGTATACCCCCATTTATTAATTTAATATGTAAAATATCTAAACTACTCTTACACTAAAATATACTAAAATGATCCTGATAAATACACTCTCCCTTTCACTTTTAAACCCTAATAGGAGCTGTCACCATTGCCGCCCCCACATCCGGCGACAAACACCACCACATTTTCAATAAAAAAAATTACAAATTTAGAAATTAAACACAAAAACTTAGAAATCTTAAAAAAGAAAAATATACATTTTTTCGATAAAACAGTGTCGACGAAAAATACTCTTGTCGACACTGCTTTGTTGATGAAACACATACTTGTCGGAAAATTTTTCGAAAGATTTCTATTTAAAAAAAAAAAATCAAAATTTTCGACAACTAATGGTCAACGAATTACACTAATGTCAACAAGTATTTGTCGACAATAATGTATACTGAAAACGTTAAAGTGTAACACCACATGCATAAAGAACCAAAATCCTTGATGTTATAACAATAGAAGCTAAAATAGACAACAAGCCTCGAATGATTTAATTTTTTCTTTTTTTTTAGCGGCTCCCGTAGATTGTGGGTTTCATTAATTATTTAACAGAAAACACATATAAGGGTAATTTTCAGCTCCTATCGCCCATCGGAGAGAAGAAAGACAAAGGGTGGATCTGTTAGTTATTTCTCTCTCTTTTTTTTTTTGGGTAATTTTTTTTAAAAAACATCTAATTTGTTGCTTAAAAATAGGGAAGAAGTTGATATATATTAACTCACTCCATCCACTAAACATTAAATCAAATATATAAATTTAACAAAAATAATATTTTTTTTTTTGCGGCTAATTTAGTGAGGCCATAAATTATATGACAAAAATATTAAATCCTTTATTAAAAGGTACACCTGTGTATATTATTTTAATTTTTTTTTTTGAGGATTTTGACATTAAATTAATTATAGTTTACTTAAATCCTAAAATAAATATAAACTATTATGAATATTAAAATTTAAAATTCACTTGATTTTAGGTATCTAGATATTTATAGAATTAATTTTATAGATTTTATAAGTATTTATATAATATATTTTTAAAATTAGGATTCTAAAATTTTAAAGTAGAATCCATATTAAATTTTAAAATTTAAACTTGAAATTTTAAATCGGAAAATAAACATAATCTTAAGATTTAGAAATAAAATGTAAGCATTTTTTTTGTTCAGCCCATAAAGACAATGATTTTTTTTATTTTTTTTTTTGTATGAAATGAAATTGAATTTCCCTTTAGTTAGTCTTGGGCAAGACCGTCTCACGAAATGAGACCCGTAAGATGCTTATCCCTTAACCCTCATATACAAAAATGTGATAGTGTTTAATTAAAAAGTAATACTGTAATATGTTTTTAACAAAAGTGACTATCACTTCTTACTTAAAGATTATCAATTTTTACTTAAACACTATCACCTTTTTTACAAACAAAAAATCGAGAAAAAACAAAAGAATTATTAAAAGAGATTCGTCCGTGAAATGCTCTCACACAAATTTTTGCCATCCCCTTTTCTTGACAGCCGAATGGGAATAGTGACTTAGGTCTTTCTACGGACAGACAGGCTTCGCCCTGTCTTACAAAAGACAACACTTGAAATACCGTTAGATCGTTGATCTGACGTATGTAATTTATTTTATATGATTGCACTTCGCATTAGTGCGTTTGCTCTATGCATTATGCAATCGCACTGCATCGCCCTACTATTAAATTAGATTAATATATATAAAATGACAAATATATCCTTTTATTTTAAAATATATAAATTATTTAATTATAAAATTACATAAATATCCTTATATCATTTTTATTAAAATAATTATCATCTAAATCAATATTACAAAACTAAACAAATTAAAACATTTTAAATCAAATTCAGCTTTAAAAAAAAAAAAAAAAAACTAACAATTCATATTGCTCTCCCGACAAAAGAACTCACCCCCTTCCCTCTAAATCCTCTCTCACCGTTACAGTTCTTTACAAGAGAGGAGTACCGTGAATCCCGATTGAAACAGTACAAGAATTACGAAAGTCTCCCTCGCTCTTGTGGAGATCTCGACAAGGTATCGAATCTTCTGTTGTACTTTATATTTCTATTTGCGTTTTAGTTTATGTTAGGGGTTTAGGGTTCTAAGTTGTCTTGCCTTTGAACTTTGGGCGATTTTGTACGACTGGATTGGGTTTTATGTTGTTGGTCATAATAAGGCTAAAGTTAATCTGTGCAATTTCTTGGGGCTATGTCCTAAAGGAATCATGGGTTTCATTATGGTCTAATGTCATTAGGGGTATCTGGAAATCAAGAAACAGGGCAATCTTTTCTAATGTCATTTCTAACACAATTGATGCTTTTTGAAGAATGTCGTGTTAATTGATTGGAGGTCTAATCCTAGGACATGTTTGCTGAATTTATAATTGTGATGTTAGCTCGTACTAGTGGTTCTGTTATCACGATTTAGAGTAGGTCGGTTTGATGTTGAGGTTCCCGTAATATATGGCAGCGCTTGCATGACTTTGTAATTGGGTTGGAGTACCCCTTGTATTCCTAATTATATGTAATTATTGTTGTTTAAAAAAAAAAACCAAGCATAAATTTATTTATCCTTTGTGGAAATCTGGTGTTTCTTTAATAGTATGTGTCGAGTCACTTGAGTATGCTTTTGATTGTTTATACACAATTTAATAGAAGAAAGATCCCTGATGTATTTCATGTTTTAAAAGATTAAATTTGACTTGCTATACTGTTTGCACCACCTTGCATTTGCCATCATTATTTTAACATGGTTAAAGATGTAGGGTGATACTTAGCATAACTTGAAGGGAAAGAATGGGAGGCGAATCGCTATGGGAGTATGTAGTGTGGATTATTGGAAGGCCAGGAACAAGATTATATTTAACAAAGAGAAGGAATGACTGAAATCGCTCATGGAAGAACTAAAAGCGCGTTTGTGGAGTTGGGGGTGGATAAGGGGTTCATCCAATCGAGAGATTTCACAAATTTGGTCTATTGTCCTAGGCAATTGTTAGATGTTTAGAGTGAGAGTCTAATGCAAACTCTAGTTTCTGAGCATATAATTATACTATGTATGTTGTGTGTACTGTGCTTAGTGATAAATCTTTCAAAGGAGTTGTTGTCCAATAACTAGAATCATGTTTAGAGTGATAGTCTAATGCAAACTCTAGTTTCTGATCGACAACAGTGAATTTATTCCAGCTGGTAAGAGGAATAAAAGGACTGAATCTGATGGTGGCAAAAAACCTGCTGCTATGCAGCAAGAAAAGAAGATTGTTGGGGTTGAAATTTATAACAGGTTTGACGCTCTTCAGGCTGATACAAAAGATGTGGCGGAAGACATGGACGTGGATAAACATAAAAGAACAGCTGGTACTGTGAAGGGGCAGTCCATAAATGTTGTGAAATATAATGAGAAGTTGATGGATGATAATCGAGGGAAGACCAAGGAATGTGATAAACTTTGTGAGCAGGCTTGTAGTGCAGGAAATGAGCAGCAGAATGTGGATGTCGTGGATACACAAAAGCTGCCTTTGAGGGAGGGAAGCAAGAAAAAGGTAAAGGAAAAAAGATAGGCTACGGCTGGAAATTTGATGGTCTTAAATGGTCAATTTTTGGACATTTTGTGTGCTGTCCATAATTGTTTAGGGCAGATATTGGAATAATTGCTACTGATTTCAGTAGTTTTTCTTGATTTTGCCTACATGTTTTGCCAATTTTGAAATTGTTTTGATGCATAGAATGATGAGTGTCTTGGTCAATGATGTAACTTTGATCGGCGTCTGTCCTTTTGGACTGTGCGGTACTTTTGAATAATATTTACCCTTTAGACCATGTTTATCCACGCCCAATCATAACCGTGTCATCAAATATAAAATTCATTTCTCACACCTCCATCTACACATTTTACTCCATAACCCAAACTCATATTTTTTCACACTTTAACCATAACCACCACAACCAACATTAATAAATTATTTCTTTTATAATATAATAGTTGTATCTATTACTCCCTCCGTCCAATTTTATTATGCCCACTTCTACGGACACGAGTTTTAATGAATATTGATTAGTTTATTCATAAAGTAGATAAGTTGAGGGTATGATGGGGTATTGTGGGGTCCATTTGTAAGTAAATGATTTTTTATAAATAAAGTGAATGACAAAGTGGGTATTTTTTATAAATAAAGTGAATGACAAAGTGGGTAAATAATCGATGGTAGGAGGGTGGAGATAAAGTAGTATGAATAGTATTGTTTCCAAAAATGGTATGTGTATAATAAAATTGGACCACCAGAAAAGGAAAGTGGGAATAATGAAATTGGACGGATGGAGTATTAATTTTTTATAATATTTTCACAATATTTAGAAAATATATACAATTATTTAATAGAAAAAATTTAAAATATAAAAAGAATAATTAACACAATTTAGAAGAGAAAAAAATTAAGAGAAGAGAAAAGGGAGTGTATGAAATTATAATCCAAAACATATCAAGATTGATCTCTATTTATTGAGAATTTAATTTTATAAATTTTGGTATTTTTTATTTTTATTTTTTTAAAGTAGATAAGTGAAAATTAGAAATTATCTAAATAAAATATAACCGGCGAATAAAAAATGGACACGTGTCATGTTTAGATATTTTGGGAATAAAAATACCCCACAAAAAAGTTGATCGTTCTTGGTCGTCGGACGAACCTGGTCATCCAAAAATGTGTAATTTTCCTTTTTTTTTTTTTTTGTCTTATGTGGACAACCCGGTTGTCCTCATACCGATAAACATGGTCTTATGTTCAAAAAAACTTACACCCTGCATTTTTGAAGTAATAATAGACTATTTACTAATAATAATAAAAAAAAAAGACTTATATGTTATTTTGCATTATGTACTGAAGTTTTTGTTCGCCGTAATGCCAATATGGTAGTGTCCCCATACACGTGTCACACTCCTTTTGGGACCAACAGGTAGCGTTGTCTATTGCTAGGGCTTTGAAATCTTTTTTGAGTTCTCATTGTACACATCATATTCACCCCCTTTTTACATATGCCATCGTGTGTGTATGTATCTAATAGAACCATCCACCTCAACAGACTAAAATGTAAAAGAATGAAGTCTTAACACTAAATAATGAAAGTAATTTTATTGTGATTTTAACACTCTAATTATTTTGTGTCGATATTAGTGAGGATTGCAAAATAACATGATTGAATTGAGTTTATTTCTATTATTTCTAATGAAGAATCTGAAGCTCAGTTGTTCCCTTTCGATCGTGAGCTTATTATTTCTAAATTGTTGTTGTATAATGAATATACAACCCTTTCTCAGTGATGTTGCCAGATGCAACACGACACTTAGCTCCACCCAAAGGGTCATCTCTTGGTAGTCCGGATTTATGAAACCCAAGCCCGTAGACCTGTCGGAGAAAATGGTGGCGCCAAAATTGATTTTGATTTTTTTTATTGGGAATTAAAGTTAAATGTTTTTCTTAGCCTAAGAAGTAAATGCATAACCATCCCACAAAATAATCCAATAGCAAATGCACAACCATCCCAAAAGTAATGCAAGAAGCTATCTACAAAACAGTGGATTTCAAGACATAGAGATTGGCCCCAAGTCAGATGCTGAGAAATTAAAATAGAAGCTCAAAGGCACATGTATATTGCCTTTTCTTTCTTCTGATATGTTGCAGTACCTAATAAACTCACCATATATCATCACCATGTATATTGAACTTGACTTGACAAAGGCATCCTTCTTAGAATTCATGTTGTTGTATGCACTTTGATCGGGGTGATTCGGATGTGGACTATTTGTTCGTACGATACAAACATATATGATTTAACGGGGGTTTATTACGTGTTTATACGGATTAATATGATCTCGATGATCTTAATGAAGAACAAATAAGAACACAAGAAAGTAGCTTCTTGGAGAAGCTAAAGCTTTAGAAGCTTGGGAGAGTTTATTGCTTAGGTTTGAGGGTTTTGGTATGAATGATCACTTGGATCTTACAAATGAGCCCATTTGGGCATTATATAGTGGTTTCTAGGGGCAGCCCGCCCTTTACACGTGGCGCCCTGATAGTGGACCCTTCTCTCTGCCCGAAAAGGTGATGAGATGGCGCATTTAATGCTAAACCGCCTCTGGTGGTCGTCCTCGGCGAGATGCCGAGGAGTTTGAAAACCTGCTCGTCCGGAAAGACCTGCCCGTCGACTAAACCTGCTCGCTGGGATGACGTCGCGGTGGTCGCCGGAGAACCTGGTCGCCATGTCTCATGCTGTCTCCCAAAGCTTCAATACTTATCTTTCTCTAGTTAAATATATGTCTGCTCGCCAACATCTTTGGGCGAGCAGTAACTAACATGTGCTCGCCGACATATCTGGGCGAGCACTCTATTATATTAAATACAATATTTATATTACATTTTCTTCTTGTTGACTGGTCGTCGTAAGACTTTGTTGACTGGTCCTCGCCACGTAAGCTGGTGACTAGGATTTACTTGTCAAAGATTGACTTCTTTGACTGGGTATAACATTTGCCCCCTGGTCGCCTTTCTTTGCATTCGTAGAATGGTAAGACGAGCAGTGTGGTCGTCTTCTTAGATTTGTCTTCGACAAGCAAATCAATTTTGGAATCTTGATGACGTAAATTGGAGGTGATCGCCTCGTTTCCTACGCCGAGCACGCTTTTCGAAGCGCCTTTAATGATGACTGATGTGACTTGTGTCAGACGCGTGATCGGCGCCCGAAATTTGAATTGCACGCGTTGGGCGCGTGCCGACCTCAACGGTCGCGCGTGAGCCCACTTTCCTACCTCAATTTTGGAAAAAGGGCCCAGATTTTTGGGAAAATTACAAATTTGACCCCGTTTTCTTGCACATTGGCCCCTGCAAATACTTGCCTATAAATACGGCCTTAAACCTTCACAAAACCCTTTTCACTTTCTGCAAATTTTCGAAGTTCCTTGAGCTCCTTCCAAGTCTTCTTCTTCAAGCTTTTCCGGCAACTTTGGGTGGTTTTCGATCGGCAAAAAGGTAAACAAAGTACATTTTCTTCTTAAAAAACTTTTCTTTCTCCCATTTCTTAAGAAAAATGGATACTAGTGGTGGCTCCGGTGGTGGTCCGCCGCCGTTGGACGGTGGTGCCGTAAATTCCGGCGAGGTTGGTCGATTGGCCTTAGTTTTAACGGAGAGGACAGCCTCTTCGGACTCTAGGATCCATTCTCCTGAACCCATCAATGTGGGAGTTCGCAATGTTGGAATGGCGGCGGTCGTCGATCTAGAGGAGACCGACGAATACGATAGGGAAGATGCCGGCAATGGTGCCGAGGAGGATGGTGATGAGACCGACTCTGATCTGCGCGACCAGAGTTTGGATAGAGGGGTGGGCGAACAGATCGACCCTGCTCGAGTCGAGGAGACTTTGTCGAGTAGCCTCCGCGAGGACTATGAGGAAGTTGTTCGCTATGCGGCGAGCATAAAGGATGTTTTGAGTGGTCGAGAAGAGTTGGATGGCGATGAACTCTCAAGGGAGACATTTTACAAGTATTACAGCGATTACCTACCTAGAGAGGTTCCTCGCCCGTACCGAGAAGCTTCTGAATCGAGGTATGAGGCCTGTAAGTATGCGAGCAGCGTTTCCTCGGCCCAACTGGAGAACTCTCGGAAGAAGTACCAATTGCCGGCCGACGTCTGCTTCTTCGTTCCTCGCGCCGACGAGAGGGCCGACCAGCCTCCGGAAGGGATGGTCGCCGTCAACATCGGCATGATGGAGGCAGGGATGAGGTTCCCCCTGCACCCCGGAGTTACAAATTTCTTACGCTTTCTGGGGGTGGCCCCTTCTCAAATATTGCCGAACGGTTGGTCGAATCTGATCGGGCTCCTCACGCTGTTCGGCCTGGTCGCGGCCAAGAACGGTTGTCGGAACACTTGGCTCAGTCCGAAAGAGATCAACTACCTCCTTCAAGCGGCCGAGGCTGGCAAAAAGGTGGGCTACGGTTTTTACTACGTAAAAAGCCGCGACTACATCAAGCTGGTCGAAGGGGTCCCCAACAAAATCCGTGATTGGAAGACCAATTGGTGGTGGGTAGCCGGGGACTGGAAAAGTGCGGTGAGGTCGGATGGATCACCTGATCGCATCCTCATCGCGACCGAATACTAGAGAATTCGTGGTAAGTCTTTTTATTTCTGCTCGTTCTTGTCTATACTGAATAACTCCTCGCTCTTGCAGGTGAAACTGCTCGCACGAAGACCGCCGAGCACCGTCTCTCGTCCCTCTTCCAATATCATATTTGCTGCGTGCTTAACCGTCGCTACTTGGAGAGGTCCTGCCGCTTTCTGAACAGGGAGTGTATGCGCGAGCGAGCAGGTCTTAGAGTACCTCCTCACCATATTACTCGAGAGTTTCCCCCAGGTATTTGAAATATTTCCAAGTCTTTTTGTAAAAAATTCTCCTCTTCGCCAAACTGACTCTTTGTTTTTAGTAGTGGTTCCTGAAAAAGTTATCACTTACCTTCCTCCAACCCTCGACTACGATCGAATCATGTCGAGCAGAATGATCCGAGCAGCAAAAGCTCTCCGCGAGCGACAGATCGTCGACGGCTCGGGCAAAAGGAAAAAACTAGAGACCGCGGCGGCGCCTCCGAAAAAGGCTGCAAAACAACCCCGAGGGGGCTCTTCTCGCCCAAATGCTGCCGAGCAGTGGCTTGGGCAGAGTGTGGAGGAGAGGGTCTCGCCGAGGAGATCCCCGCTGTGGGGTAACTCACCTCCCCCACATACCGTATCCCCAACGAGGCAACAGTCCCCTCCTCGCAGAAGCAAACGGACGCGAGAGGTCGCTGCGAGCTCGTCGGCCGGGCAAAGGGCCCCTGGCGATAAAACACTTCTCGGTATTTTGGGATAGGGGAGTACTCTACTAGGCCTTGTTTGGTGTCTTAGATAAGGTTAGAGTAGGCAAGATTAGGCCTCCAATCTGTGCTAATCTTTTGTTTGGTTTGTAAGAGTTTGGCCCGTGTGTTGGGGCCAAGCCCGCGTGTTCTACCCCCAAGCCCGCGTGTGCTAATCTATTCAAAACACCTAAGATTAGACAATCTGGGCAAAAATACGGAGGTCATACTTTGGCCTTAGACAAAAATACCCCCGGGGTATTTAAAACAACAATTCACTCATTTCACACAAAAAAATTTCTTGGTGTTAAAATTGTATATTTTCAACTCAATTTGCAATGTGTAGTATGTACAATATATATAGAAGGAGACTCACATTCTAGATTCTTCCATCAACTAACTAACAACTATTAGTTAGTAAAGAACTACTCTTCTTCTAGAAACTACATTAGTAAGGCATGTGTATTGTATGTGTGTGTATTAGTAGGGCATGCAGTATTTAGAGTTAGATGTTTGCATGCACAGTAGATGTTTGCATGCGTTCTGCATGCTTGCTACATTATACTTCAATACGTCCCAGAATGAGATGGACTATCCCGAGAGTGGAGATTGAACCAAGCTCCTAAGCGGGCAAAACGAGCCGAAGAAAGTGGCTTGGTGAGCAAATCTGCAGGTTGATCCTCGAAGGGAGTGTATCGAACATCAAGAATCTTGGCTTGAACTTTTTCTCTCAAAAAATGGACGTCGACCTCAATGTGTTTGGTTTTTGAATGAAACGTCGGACTAAAGGCAAGGGATAATGGCTCCCTGATTGTCACACCAGAGAATAGCAGGTGTGGAGATGGGGAGAAGAAGCTCTTTGCATAGACTTGTGATCCACAAGATGTCAGTGGTGGCCAATGCAAGAGCCCTATACTCAGCTTCAGTACTGCTTCGTGCCACAACACTTTATTTTCTAGAGCTCCATGAGATGAGATTGCCACATAGTGTTATGCAGAAACTAGAAGTGCTCCGTCGATCATCAATGCTTGAGGCATAATCTGCATCAACATATCCTTGCAACCTGAAATCAGAGACTTTAGAAAAAGATAAACCATGAGAAATAGAGCCTTTAAGATAACGAAGGACTCGTTTACAAGCTTTCCAATGATTTAGTGTGAAATTTTGCAGAAATTGAGAGAGTTTGTTGACACTGAAAGAAATATCAGGACGTGTGAGGGTTAGGTATTGAAGAGCACCAATGATGCTGCGATATAGAGTGGGGTTATCAAACAAGGGGCTGTCAGAGAGAGATAAGGGAGATGAAGGGCAGAGTGGAGTGGAATAAGGTTTAGAGGATTCAATATTGGCTTTGGAAATGAGTTTAGAAGTGTATTTGGATTGTGTAAGCTTGATGGAATTGGGAGTGACATGATTGCTGGAACGCGCCGGCGAAGGCGGTCCATCACCGGGATCGTTGTCGGATGCCAAACGTATAAATAATTAATTAAAACCTAAACATGCATCTAAAGCAGAATTTAGATTCGTTGCCCTTGAAGATCGAGACGTTGATTCCAATCTACGGATCTTCTAGCCTGTCTCCCAACCTCGCTCGAACACCGGGTGGACGGCGCACTATCAAACGTGGAGAAGGTGCCTTAGTTTCGTCTCCTTGAAACCCTAGCCGTTTTTCTCAATTTCGTGTGTGCTAGTGTTTCAAAACTATTTTGAGGCTCCTATTTATAATCTCCATAAGTTCATGGGCCAGACTAGGGATCCATTAGAAGGTATAGGGCTTGGGCTTCTTACAGACCCAAATACTCTTATGTTCAGCCCAGAACATATAATTTGGCCCGAGAACATTAATTCATTCCACTAGAGAATTAATGTTGCACTCTCGTCCTATCCCGAACTGAATCAAGGCTTCTATTAGACTTTATAATTCCCCGTGTTTAAGATATCGCACGTCCATTAATTATTAAAGCTTCTGACTTATTTAAATAATTAATTTCTATAATTCCTTGAGTAGTACCACTCAACCTTGTTGTCGTACGGATTAAATCCACCTGCAGGGTTTAATACGACAATCCTTTATGAGTTTCCTCAAGGGGACATCATCAGCCTGGAAGTACAGGACACGGTGCCCTAATGCCAATAAGTAGACATCATGCGAGCGATGCCACTACCCAAAATACGGAGCGTGAAGAATCTACCAAGATTCTCACCTATGGTACATCAAAGTAGTGAACAAGCACCCCACACATCTAAATATCACACTTAGGGTTAAGAATCATAAAAGTCACCAAGACCTCTAGTTCTTCATAACAGTCAGAACAGAAGAACATGTCTTATCTGTGATCTATTCAATACGCCACAGCGCACTAGTATAAACTAATGGCCAAGACAAACCACTAACAAGTTTACACTACAACTTAAACCAATAGTTTTGTCCATAACTATCTCAGTTGTGAATACTGTTTATATCTTACAAGGAACTGACAATGTGATATTTTGTGTGACTACAAACCCACCACATCGTCTACAATGCAAGATAAGCAGACATACAAGTAATCACAAAGAATGCAATAATGCGAAAAACCATTTATTTCAGATAAAAGGAAATCGAATATACGTCACAAAAGCCCACTAAAAGTTTGCTTTACAATATACACCAACAATCTCCCACTTATACTAAAGCTTAAATTTAGTATACACATAAAGATATCAACATTTCTCCCACTTATACTCAAAGTCTAGCTTGTAATACATCGTAAACCAAGACCCTCTACATGTTTCTCAAAGACTTTTATTGCCAGTGTCTTTGTTAAAGGATCAGCCAAGTTATCCAACGATGCAATCTTAGCTACAGCCACGTCTCCTCGATTTACGATATCTCGTATAATGTGGTACTTTCGCTCTATGTGTTTACTTGCTCTGTGGGCTCTAGGTTCTTTCGAGTTTGCCACTGCACCCGCGTTATCACAATAAACAGTGATACACATCGACATACTCTGAGATACCCCTAATTCCAGAAAGAAATTACGCAGCCAGACATCCTCCTTTGCGGCCTCTGAGGCAGCTACGTACTCGGCTTCCATAATGGAGTCCGCGATGCATTTCTGCTTCACACTTCTCCAAGATATGGTTGCGCCTCCCAGCATAAACACATAACCCGAGGTTGACTTCCGTTCATCTCGATCAGCTTGGAAATCTGAATCGGTATAACCCAAAGGAATCAAACTATTTGACTGGTATACTAGCATATAATCTCGAGTCTTTTTCAAGTACTTGAGAATATGCTTAACAGCAGTCCAGTGTCCTTGACCAGGGTTAGACTGATATCTTGCTACCATGTCGACTGCATAGTAAATATCAGGCCTCGTACACAGCATCGCATACATAAGGCTTCCTACAGCCGAAGCATAAGGAACCTTAGCCATCTCCTATATCCTTCTGTGTCTTAGGACACATATCTTGACACGTGTCTAAGCCCGTTCGTGTGACCCGAGTATGAGTGGCGATCGGCGACACCGAAACCCAACAGTATGGGATAGGGGAAAAACACACAGTGCTCCCCCTCACTTGGAGCAATCACAAAGAGAAACACAAAGGCACAAAGATATGATATCATAAAGTATACATAACTCACAAAGACGAAATCACTCCACCTTACTAGGAATAATCTCTAAACACAAAGAAATAATCAATCATTCATAATCACACAAAGAGAAGAATGCATTGAAGAAACACACAAGATCAAGACACAAAACTTAATAAACATGCAATTAGATGAATATAGGATAGGGAAAAAAGCATGAAACCACAATGTATGAAGACATGCATAACACACATACATATGAACATATACTCATAATTCCCACGGAACCCAAAGTATAATCATGCAACTATTCCCCCACTTTTCCACTAGCCCATCATCTACTCATGCATCACAAAGAAATCACAGAGAAATACGAAGACACAAAGAACAAATAGCACAAAGGGACATAATCATCAAGGAAAAATAACCACAAAGACACTAAGAAAGCAAACTTCATGCATCAAGAGATTAACCACAAAGCGAATAATAAAAATTGCATAAATAAACCTCACAAAGACAAATACACAAAGACACTAAGCACAAAAGAAAACTAACCACAAAGAACATATCACAGAAAACAAGCGGAAGCAATAACATTTACGATGCACAAAGACGTAAATAAAATCACAAAGAGATAGGACTCACAAAGATATTTAAAGGGGTAAAATAATTTAAGCAACTCAATTAACTTAAACTAAACCACCATAGAATAATTAGTAGATACATAACCAACAGTCCAAATTAATTTGATCTGATTATCAACTAGTAAAAGAGATTAACAAAACACAAAGCTACCAGCCCATAATCTAATTAAGTTATAGCTACATCACCAAAGCAAAGGGATAAACAACTACACCCACAACTTAATTATATTAAAAGCAACTAGTCCTACTGCATAACCAGGACATAATTAATTCACCTTCTTCAGTAAAAATAAATGGCCGCGATAAACAGGAAAAAGAAGAACCAAGTAAAAAAGCTTACCTTTACCTTACCTTTTCACCTACATGCTGCAACAATGGACGGCGACATCACAAAGATAGCAAAAAAGAAGCTCCTCACGGCGGCGGACGACATCGAGCGTGAGCAGAGGAGGGCGGAATACTCCGAACAACGACGGCAGGCCCACGAAGATAGCGGCCACGCGATGATCTGAAGGAGACGACGAACGGTGGACGGAAATAAATTTCGGCGAGGGATACGGTGGTAAGGCGGCCGACGACGGAACCGGGCTCTGATACCACTATTGGGTTTCGGTGCCGCCGGCCGCCACTCGTACTCCTCCGTAGTATTCTTCAGATCACCGCGTGGCTGCCATCTTCGTGGGCCTGTCGTTGTCGTTCGGAGCATTCCGCCCTCCTCTGCTCATCATCGCCTTGTAATCTCTCAAAATAAAATAATAAACTTAGAAAATAATTTAAATGGAACTAACCTATTTTTACAGCCCGAGTATAATAGAATTTTATATTCTAGATTTTACTGCAATTTAATATTGGAATTTTGAGATTCTTCACTAAGATCTCGCTCTGGTATAAAAGCTCATCCCTAAATCTTTTACTGCTTTCATAGCGTAATCCATTGTTAGAGATTATTTGATTGGGTTTATCTACTATAACTTTTATAGGCTGTCTTCGTGTTTTCTATTTCTTTGTGTTTATTTTCTGTGTGATTTTATTTACGTCTTTATGCATCGTAAATGTTATTGCTTCCGCTTGTTCTCTGTGATATGTTCTTTGTGCCTTTGTGTTTCTCTTTGTGGTTGCTCCAAGTGAGGTGGAGCACTGTGTGATTTTCTTTGTGGACTAACTTCTACGTATGTGGACAAATTTGGTGTGTTTCTTTGTGTGTTGTCTTTTGCAGGTACGTGGAAGTGGGTTGGGCGATGATGATAAAATTGTTTGTGGATTGTGGATTGTAGTTGGGGATGGCAAAAAAGGTGGAGAATGTTGTGATTTAGCTCAAGTGTGGTTTTGGCCATTTGGCCTTCACACAAGGGTCCAACTTGTTGTTGCCCTAATTCTTGGCAGCCTTCCTCATTTATACTGAGTCACCCTCTCCATTGTGAATGAGATGAGACGCGTGATGTAAACGTGAGATTGGAGAGTGGGAGAACAATAAGGGTGAAGTGCTACCCATCTTTGTGTTTGGTTATCTCCACTATATCCCGATACAATCCTGACACGTGTCTAAGCCCGTTCGTGTGGCCCGAGTACGAGTGGCGGCCGGCGGCACCGAAACCCAACAAAGCTGTTAGGTTTTGGGGCTGCCTTCTCCACCGTTGATTGGGTTGTATACGGGCTCAAGTCTCCTTTCCGGGCGACGGTGCGAGCATACAAACCAAACCTCTTCTCTCTCTATCACTAGACTCACAAAGACGTGATTCTCACAAAGATTACGCACACAAAGGAATTCACACAAAGATAACTCACACAAAGATGTTTTGAACCCACACTAAATAAAGATACCCAACAACTTAATTTATAATCATGAAACGGGAATCACAATCATAAATTAAGGGAAAGAATGCACAGGAAAGTCAAAGATTGAGATAGCCATCAAAACTTGGGCAACACTCAATCATGATTTTGAGAGAGAAGAGAATAGAGATTTGGGCTTTGAGAGAGAAGAGAATAGAGATTTGGGCCTATGGATTTTAGCTGAGCCAAATACCCATATGTACCAATCCTTGGTCCATTACAACCTAACAAACACACTAAAAAATCATTTAAAAAACATCACAAACCAAACACAAATCAAAACAGACCAAAACAAGGAAAATGAAATGGTAGCTTTCTTCGGCTGATAACAATCATAATATAACCACATCATTCCAACTTAAACCCCGGGCACCATCAAAAATGAAAAGAAACGACTTTTCGTTTCTGGTGCAATTTTATTCTAATTAATATGATTTTAATTTTTAAAAGAAAATAAACTAACCTTGCAAATGTGACTTTGCCATGGGAATTCACTTCAAATTCAACCTGGATATTATTTGGTTGATGTTGCGGTCGCTGCTTTGTGTGATGATCTATGTTATCGCGGTATTAATCCCTGTCGAACGAGCCGACGATGGCTTAAGCCGGAAAGTTCGAAGTCGAACCAACAGCGGCGGCCGTCCATACGCTCAACTCGGTGGTTGTATCTAAGTCGCAGGCTTTCAGTATTTGTAGAATTGTGTCTTCAATCTTACGCCGTTGCAAACAATATGCACAGAGAAAAAAAAAACTCGGAAGAGCCCTTGGGAGAGAGAAGAAGAAAATGGCGAATTTTAGGTTTTCATATTATATGTTGGCAGTTCTGTAATTTCTCATATGAATAAGGGTGTTTTAGTAATTATATTACAATATGTAAGGACAAACTTGGTATTTCAGTACATAACTGTTTTTTGGGGGCAAATGCAGATAAATTAACTTACCCCCTCAGCCCTGATAATTAGTCATGCATATGCGTGATTATTCTAAAAATTAACTCGGGCCCATTGTCTTTCTCGGGCTCAAAACTAGCAAACCAAACTACCTACTAAATCTGATAAAATAATCAAACTAGCCTAATCTAGGAAATCAAACATACCCTTAAAAGAAAGAGAAAATTTATAGCAAGACTAAGGTAGTATTTCCTAGTCTTTTTTTTTTCGTTTGTCCCTTTAACACGACTTTAACTGTGAGAATTATTTATTAGTATTATGATACGTAACATAACTTTTTATTAGACAATGGAGGAGAATATATAAAACAAAATGAAGATAATTATGTAGAAAAAATAATGACATTTTATGTAATTTTGAAATGTTTGGTACATGGGAATAGTTGAAAAGAATAAATTAACATTATTTCCATTTCGAGAAGAAGCATATAATAAAAGACGGACCAAAATGAAAAATGAACAATCTAATAGAGAAAATTTCATTTTACGTCCTGTAACTTATGCCTATATATTCTTTACGTTTTCACTTGTTAATTTACGTTGTAGGTGTCCAATTTACGTCTTTTTCGATTCAATTTACATCCTTTCCATCGGAAAATTGGAATTTCGGTCAAATAGTTCAATTTACATCCTTTATGTTTGTAAATTATAAATTAATAATTAAAAAATTCTGAAAATATCATTAAAAATCTCATTAAATTTTACTATAAATTGTGTAAAATAAATATAAAAAATCTAAAATTCAAAAAAAATTATAAATTCTACAATTCTAAAAATTTGAAAATCCGAAAATGTGCAAATTAATATTTTTTCTAGAAACTCGTGAAAAAAAAATTCTATAAATTAAAATTTTAAAAATGTTTAAAATAAAAAATTCCACAATTTTAAAAATCTCGTGAAAATGAATTTGGGACGGTTCCACAATCGATCAAAGTGTGGAACTTCCACTCAACCTCGACGATGAGTTGGGAAACCTCGTGTGACCCAAAATTTTCGAGCAAAACTTTAATGGTAGATGAGTCCGAATCAAGTCTGATATTTAATGAAATATTAATTATTTTAATTATTCTTATTAGATTTTTAGAATAATTATTAGATTTTTAGAATTAATAATTTTTAATCTACACATTTTTTTAAAATTAATGAGATTTTTAGAGTTTTTATATATTTTAATAAGATTTTGAATTTATTAATTTTTAAATTACACATTTTCCATTTTTTGAATTGTAGAATTTTTTAAATTTATATAAATTGTAGAATTTTTCTCACATTCCGGCGAGTTTTAAAATTTTCCGGTAAAAAGGACGTAAATTAACCAAAAAGGACGTACATCGAAAAAGTGAAAACTTAAAGGATATAAATTGAATTAGACTTAATTTACCGTACGTAAATTAAAAATTATCTAATAAAAGACGTAAAGAGTATATTATTATACTTAATAATTTGTATTTCCAAAAATATGAGTAATATATAGCGAAACAAATGACTAACTTAAATACTTGAATGATATGATGGATTAATAATAGAAAAAAAATTAAATAATTACATTTAATAAAAATATTAATGTAATAAACTCAAGAATAAAAATAATAATATAATAAATTTCAACAATATAAATAATAATATAATAATTTTAACAATAATATAATTGCTATTAATATTAAATTTTAAAAAATATAAATAATAGTATTGATGCGTAAAAAAAAAACGCACAACGATTGGTAATCTCGCACCTGGGATTCGTCGATCACTGGCTGGATTATAGTTGAGCTCTTCGTCTCCGGTGCAGGTCCTCCGACGCTTAAGTCAGAACCGGCGATATCAAGGAAAAAGTATACAGATAAAGCCCTTCAATAATATCAATATAGGATTCATGTTTCTCAGGAGTAATTTAGGTGAATTTCATCTTATATCAGTGCGCCGGAAAGTATGTGTTGGGATATGAATCCTTGAAACAATGTTCTAATTGATGATTGTATGTTTTGATGGCCAAAAGCAACTTAAAGTTAGTAATATATATGGTTCTAAGTCATCTTAACTGAGTCATGTGATGAGAAACTTAAATTGAGATTACTGATCTTAATGATATCTGAAATAAGTTTACTGATCTTATTTAGTAATGTTAAGAATAAGATTACTGATCTTAACTGAGTCATATGGAATAAGATTACTGATCTGAGTATGGAAACTGAGAATAATTTTAGTGATCTTATATGAGATATTTGAATCTGAGTTTACTGATCTTATATGTAAGTTTATTGATCTTACATGAGTTACTGATCTTATTGTTTACTGATCTGATATATGAAATGTTAGGGACTAAGCTGATGTTTGTATTGTATAGACAGCTTATAGTATAGGACTGAGATATACTCATCTGTATATAGTTCAGTTGATGTATAGATAGGTTTTATATTTGTAAAGTTGTATTCGATTGTAATCAGCATTGTAAAGTTCAGAACAGTAGATTAGAACTAGATTAGAAGAAGATCAGAAGACTATGAAGACTCAGAAGACTACTTCAGAATAAGAAGACTTCAAGAAGAGTTGAAGAAGAGCTTAGAAGAAATCTGGAGAAGTTTTGAACAGTTTTGTGTTACTGTGCTGACTGGCTCAGCAGAGTAAAAATCCGAAGAGTAAAAACCAGAACAGTAAGTTACTGTGCTGATTTGGTAAAATTGAAGAATAAGTTTGGATAACTTATTTAAGGTGTAACTGAAGATTTATTGAAGAAAGGCTGACTTGGAAGTTGAAGGAAGTTACAAAGTCGGTTACAAGAAGAAGTTACAAAAACAGTTTTAGAGTTAGTTGAGAGTTAGTTCACAAACTGCTAACTGTCATACTAAGTTCTATAAATACTGTGTGATCTCCTACTGCTAAGACTACTGATCATAAAGCAATCACAAGCAATCTAAGTCTACAGAGCACAAGAAGAACTCACAGAGTTGAAGGAGATTAAAGAAGAGAAGAGCCACTGAATTGAAGAGAAGAATCAAAGGCTATTCAAAGAGAAGTTTTATTTTTCAGTTTTAAGTTTGTATTTTGTAAAACAAGTGTGCTAGTTACTTGTAGAATTACTAGTAGATCGAAGATACACTTGAGAGTGTAATCTATAAGATCACAGTCTTAATCTTGGGACTTTAAGCCACAAGAAACTCAAAGAAGAGTAATAAAACATCACAACTGGGATTGTGAGAGTGGATGTAGACTTATTGGTCGAACCACTATAAAATCTTGTGTTCTTTACTTTTCTGTTTGATATTTGTTTCATAATTGTTTAACTAAGAACATTAAGATTTACTAAGTAAAGATCTAAAGAAAAGTTGAGTATAAACTAGTAAGGCCCATATTGTTTGAAAGTACTGATCTGAGCTAAGTAAGCACAGTACAGTACATAAGAAGACTAAATTCCGCATTGCATATTCTGATATTTTGAAAGATTTTTGAAAGTCTATTCACCCCTCCCCTCTAGACTTTCTTAGCTTACTCAATCTTAACTCAACTTTGGGACCAACAGTATGTCAGAGAACTCTCCGGTGGATAAGTATATCAGAATATTAGGATTTTGTTGATGTAGTTAGATATCATAAATGGCCCGCGAAAGGGCGTATAAATAGTATATTTGGGGAAGGGTTATCCACTTCTCTTTCTTTCTATTGTGGGCTTAAGTCCAAGGTCAAATCTGCCTCCACTAGCTCGTCCGAGCTCCGAGAAAAGCGGGATACATGTGATGTCTTCACACGTCCCTTACCCACGAAGTGGGGTCCATGCTTGATGCGCATGTTCGGCGATTTGGATCTCCAAGACCTAGAGGTCCTCGAGAACCTCCAGGTTTGAACTCCGAAAATATGGGTCCAGGCCCAACAATTCCACTAAAAATGTGGAAAGCTTATGACCTGTTCGTCTCATGGCCGATTCTCGTCTTCATCTAGCCCATTGGCCTCAATCTCTGTGGGTTTGGGTCTGAACTAGGCCCAATCCATATCTCAAATGTCCATTATCAATATATCAATAATTGTCATCATAATAATTGATATAAGTGAATGAATAATTACGTAATCATATACAAACCTCATCGGATATAATAACTCATCTGGACGCCACGTGTCATTTTCTCCTAGGACGACACATTTTGTCCACATCAAGTATAAATATGCTAAATTATAAAAAAATCAATTTCAATAATAATATTTTTTTAAATAATATAAATAGTGGTATAATAATTCTCAATGATAATTATAATATTATTTAATAATATTTAATATTAAAATTAATATTCTTATTTTAAAATGAAAAATATTATTCTCATTTAAAATATACATTTATATAAAAATAATAAAATTAATAATAGTACAAATATATATTAATAATAATAACTTTTTATCTATGATAATAATTTTAAAATATAAAAAAAACAATCCGTCCAAAAAAATATCAATTAACAAAAATATAATATTATGTATTAAATAATAAATTCAACACTCAAAAATAATAATTTAAAATAGATTTACACAATATTAAATTTTATTCCTGATTTATGTCAATCATACTATATCATTCCTTTTAAACTTTTAATTTAATTCCTTTTAAACTTTTAATTTAATTTATGAGTTCATTCTATTATGTTATAATTAATTTCATTCCTAGTTTATACCAATGGTAGAAAATTAGAAATGATTATTCTTATATTACTCCATTCAAAATTTTCATTTCATTTATAAGTACATTGTATTCCAACATAATTTAACAATCGTACAAATATTTTATGTTTTTTCATCAGAGTTTTTTTTTTCAAAAATTTTAATGGATTTATTTAAATCAATTATTTTTAAAGATTTTATTGATTTTTTAAAAATACTTTTCAAATTTTAATTACATATTTTTTAATTATTTTATTCTATATTTATACAAAGGTTGCCTATTCATTTTATATGAATCTATTATTTTTTTAATTATGTGATGGATACAGGTAGAGATGTCTATCGGGCTGGCCCTAGCTCTATAGGGCCAGCCCTACAGGGCTACGGGCTAAACGGGTTAGGGCCTTAACCGGTTCATATTTAACGGGCCTACAATTGTTGGGACCTAACCCTAACCCTAGCGGGCCACGGGCTAAACGGGCCACTAACGGGCTACAATAATTTTTTTTTCTTTTAAAATTAAAGATACATAATTAGTTAATGATCCGTAAATGAAAAAAAAAAAGTATAATTTAAACACAAAACAAATATCATAATCTAATAAAAAATAGTAATAATGACTAATGGATGGTAATGGGCTTCTTATTGCTTATAGTTATGGTTATTGATCAAATGACCTAAAATTTGTTCTTAGGTTATTTATTTAAAAAAAAGAAAAAAAGGTAATAACTCGGGCTGGCCCTATAGCCCTGCGGGCTGGCCCGGTTTAGCCCACGGACTAACCGATCCGGGTCAAAAAAGCCCGGTTTTAAACGGGCCTATAATTCATCAACCCTAACCCTATATTTTTCAGGGTTAAACGGGCCAGCCCGGTTAGCCCAGCCCGGATAAACATCTCTAGATACAGGGAGTATTTTGGTTGGGGGGGTTGGTAGAGGTATTTTTTCAAAAACCCTCTCTACTCAAATTCGAAACCCTAATTTAAAACCCATTCCAATTTTCTATATAAACCCTCAGCATAACCCTTCTAAAATACTGAGCAGCCGCAAAAGCAGATCCGAAAACCGTATGAAGAGCGCAATTTGAGCTGAATTCTCCCTCTCCATCTCTCTATCTTCCTAGTTTCAATTTCTCCGACTATCTTCCTAGTTTCGATTTCTTCGCAGAAATTGAATGCTAACCTTTCACTTCTTCTATTCTCTTTTGATGCTTTGTTGCACAATTCGTTTTTTTTATGGAGTAATATGATGAGATTATTTCTGTCGCCCCAGTCTTAATTTGCATTTAATCATTAGATGTAATGTGGTGATTGACAACTTTTCTGATTCTCTAGATCTATGTTTGTTTGTATTGTTTATGGATTTTGTCTTGAGATAATGAAGAAGAGGCGTGATGATACTTACCCACCTTTTGTCTGTAATTGAATGATGATATTTATCATGCACTACCATCTGATCTCTCTTCTTTATCTCAACCTTCTTATTAGATTCTTTTTTAATTTTATAAAACTGTGGTAATGCAATCCATGATGAAGTTATGTTTCTAGATGATCTACCCGTGATTATCTCAAATAAGATCACCATCTTTCGGCTGAGATTGCATCTATTTCATGCTACTTTTAAATTTCAAATTCAATAAGTATCTGCCCATGGTATCTAATGCTCAGAATAATTTTGTTTCTGGATGTTCCGTTTTACTACCATAAGCTTTCTGTTACTTTAATACTGTCTACATTCCTCTTCCCTTATTTCACAATCTATATTTCTAATTTAATTTTTCTTCTTGTTTAAGTTCATTAATACAGTGTAAAAGACATGATATTTGTACATGAATTCTTGTATTTTGATATCTGATGTTTTCTGGTCTGCAGTTTTGCTCTGATTTCTTTTTTGCAGACCTGCAGAGTAGTGTTGTTATTGTCAATTGGTATCTAATCTTATGTTGAAGTTAGACGCTCGGTTCGTGGTGAAAATTTGATGGACAATGTTTGCAAAGAAATGTACCAAGTAGCCCTTATATGCCCACTCGGGATGGCTGATTGTTGATAAATGTCAATCGTGCACCATAAGAAGGTCCATGTTTTTGTTGCAAAGTCTATGGAGAATGGTTTTGATCAAATAATCCAGGACTTTGTTCACCTTTAATTCTTGTAGTGGCCAATTACGTGAGACAGCAATACTGAAACTATACAAGCTATGTTTAGTTTGGCAATATGACTGAAGCCCTGAGCATTTCATTTTTGGAAGATGTGTCTTGAACTTGTCATTAGTACCATTAGTCTATTTGCAACCAACAAAATTAATCATAGAGGGTTTGATGTACAAGATCCCATTCATTCTGACCATTCTTGAGCAGACAGTGGATTAGAGGACGTAGTCATAGTAGTGAAAACAGAGGAGGTAAGAGCAGTCTCTGATTCAAAGGCCATCCTGATGCTGCGGTGGTAGTCATTTGGATAGGAACAATCGGATTCAATTAATTAAATTTAGTACATGGAAGTGGCTTAAATCACACAAATTTGGTGTCTTGGGATGCTCTTATCATGATTGGGAATAAGCCCCTTGGGCATGTATAGATGACAAAACGTGTATGCTGATCTCATGGGTGTTGAGTACCCCCATAAAAAAGGAAATCTTCCATTAATAATGATATGTGAAAGTGAATAAAAGATGTAATAAGCATAAGTAAAAAGATCTACTATTGATTAACATAAGTAAAAAGATCTATGATTTATTAAAAATATTGTTTAATTGTCTCGTATACTTGATGGCAAACTTCATCTCTTACTCATTGATAATGGTTTTTCTATATGCATCAACCACTAGCAAATGAGTGTTGTTTGAGGACCTATCCAAGTGGCTGTTTGTGAGGACCAAGAATGCGTTGCTCATTGGGGCCGAAGTGAAAATAATAGATGATGTAGGTATTAGAGAAAACACGTGAGGCTGTGTTGGGTGGGGGTTAGCCTGTCTTATATGATGGGAAGAACACCTTCCACAATTGCCTGAGTCATGAGGCGGTTGAACTTTATCCATGTTGCCGACTGTCGTCATGTGACCAACAATCGCGTAATGATTGCAGTACTTCGGAAGCCTCTCATACTGCACTTCCACAGTCATAACCTAATTATCATATTCCATCACCAAACGCTTCTGAAGCGGTTATTTCATGTCCACCTCAATCAAGATTTTGGTGTACAATGCCATTGTTTTTGCCGAGGTGTGGTTGTCTGTCTTCAATAAATGTCGATATAATTGTGGGCTGCCAAAGTTCAATTGGGAGACCCACTAGACGGACCAAAATTTGAGCCTTCGAGGTTTGAACTTGATTCAGATTGAAATCGGGACTACAATTTAGCAACCGGATAGGGCCCATGGTCAACTGGCAAATTCTCAACTTGAAAATCTTATCACGCTTCATTAGAGACTGAAATTTGAGAACCACAAATCCCTATTCAATCGGAATAACTGATAGGTCTCCTTGGAGGGTCCAAATGTCCATGAGTCTCTTTGTCAGGACAACATAGGGAACCAGAGATTTGCCACTAGGAGTGAGCAATAGACCAATAAGTGCATCTTTAAAGTTATGCACCCCGGCCTGGTATGTGTCTTCATCAATCGAGATAGTGAAAAAATTGCATTTTTTACACAGACGCATATGATCCGAAAAAACAACAAGAGATCTCTAATCGATGAGAGGGTTGCATTTAAGGTGCGAGGGGACACACTAGCAAGATATACGTACAATCCTTCACTTAAAAATCAAAAACTTAAAACATAAAAATGGGCAAATTTATTTAAATATTACATTTTTGAGAGCCCCTCTTGAAAATGTAACAAAAATGGATTTGTTTATAAAAATAGTCACAAGCGTGATCACCACTCACGCCTGTCTTTAAAGGCGTAAATACCACCTCCGCTTCTGTTTTTTACTTTTTATTTTGTATTAAATTAATGAAAGATTTAAAAAAAAAAAGAAAAGTGTTACTGTCAAACACGCCTCTGACATCCAAGACATAATTTTTTTTTTTTGCGTAACATGTACTAAGCTGGTGAAGCTATTTTAATGTGCTATATTGCTCTTTGGGTTCTTAAATGAAGCACACTTTTCAGGCTGCTTTGGGAGATTTACACAAAAACATGTGTACACTATATGGGAATTTACAACTTTCTATGTGTGTCACAACTCCATCTTATTTTACTAATAAAAAAAAAAGTTTATATAAGGGGCTGACTTATTTATTTAATTAATTTTGACAATTAAATTTGGATGTATGTAATGTATATAAATTAACAGCAACAAGTTTTTTTTTCATTATCAGAACATAGAAAATACAGTAAATTTATCTATACTAACAATTAAATGTTTTTATCTCTACTAACAATTAAATTTATGTAGAATATGTACTAAATTATAGAAAAGAAAAATAATATATTTGCAAAAAAAAACTACTCCCTCCTATTCTTTTTATATGTCGTTCTATATTTTTTATTTTTTTTATTTTAATTGTCGTTCTGCCTTTTAATACCAGAGATACCCCTATTTACTCACATTTTTTTTTTTTATAAATTTTAGTGTCTAATCAAATTCTTTAATTCTCTCATTCTTCTCTCTTTTTAGTTTTTATACGCCATCAATTCCAAACTGTGGAGATAAGAATCAAAACTCCATATTCTTGATATCAAAAGAAATAATCTTCGAAGAAGTTTTACAATTGAAGAATCAATATCCAAAAACTCAATTAACCACTTAGCCCTAATTTAGATTATATAGGCTAAGTAAGTTTAACTGTTTAAAACCAACTAACTAATAACAAACTAACTACCTAAATATAAGAGGGAAGGGTATCTATCAAAAACATGAGAAAAGGGTGTAAGTTAGGAAGTGTATTTCCTAAACAGGAGGTTTATTGCATAAACCCTTATACCCCCCCTCAAAATGGGAGTGGATATCCAAAAGTCCCATTTTGGACTTCTGATCTAGGAAAGCAGCTGGAGGCAGTGGCTTGGTCAGGATATCAGCCAAATTCTCTTGAGTTGGAATGTGAATGAGTGTGATGAGGCCCTCCTTGATCTTTTCTCTGGTGAAATGAAAATCCAGAGCAATGTGTTTGGTTCTTTGATGTAGGCAGGGATTGTGAGCAATGGCATATGCACTCTTGCTGTCTGTGTACATTGTTGATGGAGTGGTGTGCTGGATGTTCAAGTCTTTGAGAATGTAGTGCACCCATTGAAGTTCACAAGTGGTGGAGGCCAATGCTCTATACTCAGCTTCAGCAGAGGACCTGCTAACAGTGGATTGCTTCTTGGATTTCCAAGATATTAGAGAGTTACCAAAGTATATGCTGTAACCAGTAATGCTTCTTCTTGTGAGGAGACATCTCCCCCAATCCGAATCAGAAAATGCATGCAATTTAAAAGTATTATCTTTAGGATAAAAGAAGCCAGTACCAGGATTACCTTTGATATACCTTAAGATTCTGTGCACAGCAATGAGATGAGATTCAGTGGGAGCTTGCATGTATTGACTTACAGTTTGAACAGCATATGAAATGTCAGGCCTAGTAACAGTGAGGTAAAGAAGTTTACCTACTAACTTTCTATATTGTTCAGGATTTTTGAGTGTGGGGGAATGATCATCAAAGGTGACCTTGGGATCCATGGGAGTAGAGCAAGGTTTGCAACCCAAATAACCAGAATCATGAAGCAAATCAAGTGTGTATTTTCTTTGGGATAGAGTCATGCCAGTGGAATTTCTAGCAACCTCTATGCCCAGAATATATCTTAAAGTGCCTAAATCTTTGATGGTGAATTTGGTGTGTAGATGATCTTTGATAGATTGAATGATGTCAAGATTAGTGCCAGTAACAATCAGATCATCCACATAACATAAGATAACAGTAAAATGATGCCCTTGGTGCTTGGTAAATAGAGAGGTGTCAGCTTTAGATTGAGTGAAACCAAGAGATAGTAAGGATGTAGTTAATTTGGTGAACCACTGCTTAGAGGCTTGTTTAAGGCCATAAAGACTTTTGTGTAGTCTACAAACTCTGGTATCATTAGGGGAACAGTAGCCAGGGGGAGGTGTCATATAAATTTCCTCATCTAAATCACCATGTAGGAAGGCATTATTAATGTCTAATTGGTGAATGTGCCAATTTTTAGAAACATCAATAGCAAGCAAGATTCTGACAGTGGTGATTTTAGCAACTGGTGAAAAGGTATCAAAGTAGTCAATTCCCTCTTGTTGGGTGAAACCCTTAGCTACTAATCTAGCTTTGTATCTGTCTAAGGATCCATCAGAGTTGTATTTTATTTTATAAATCCATCTACATCCAATGCAATGTTTACCCTTGGGTAGAGTGACAAGAGTCCAAGTTTTGTTCTTAGTTAAAGCATTTAACTCCTGTGTCATAGCATCTACCCAATGTTTATCTTGAGAAGCTAGTTTATAAGACTTAGGCTCCTGTTTTTGAGAAATGGAGGAGGAAGTGAAAAGTTTATAAGGAGGAGACAGCCTATGAGTGGATAAGTAGTTATGTATGGGATATAATTGTCTAGTGGAATAACAATGAAGATTGGCATGATCCACAGAAGCAGGCAAGGATGTTTCATAAAGTTTCAAGTAGGCAGGTTGAGTTTTAACTCTATTAGGTCTAGAGCTAGTTTCAGTGAGAGGAGCAGTGTTATCAGTGTGAGAATGATCAGGAAAAGTATGTTCAGGAATGGAAGGAGGAGAGTCAGAGGTGTGATGAGGATACATGTCCTCATCATCACTAAAAACATCACAATCAGTGGCAACATGTTTGTTAGACAGAAAAGGAGGTTTGTCAGCAAATGGAAAAATATCCTCAAATAATTTGACATTCCTAGATATAAAAATAGTACCAGTTTCAATATTGAGAAGCTTGTACCCTTTTGTTCCAAAAGGGTAACCAACAAAAACACATTTAGAAGCTCTTGGTGCAAATTTGTGTCTGTGAGCAAGCAAAGTATTGGCAAAGCAAAGACAACCAAAAGTTCTAAGAAAGGAGTAGTCAGGCTTCTTATGAAACAATAACTCAAAAGGAGATTTATGGTGTAACATATAAGAAGGGATTCTATTTATTATATATGCAGCAGTTTTGATGCACTCACTCCAATATTTAAGGGGTAAAGAGGACTGAAACATGAGGGCTCTAGCAACTTGGAGTAAGTGTTGATGCTTTCTTTCAACTATGCCATTTTGCTGTGGTGTCTCCACACATGAAGTTTGATGAATTATACCCAAGTTATGATAAAAGTCAGTAAGAAGAAATTCAGTTCCATTATCACTCCTTAAAGTCTGAATTTTGGCATTAAATTGTGTTAAGACCATGTTATAGAAATTCTGCAATGAAAGTTTGACATCACTTTTGGCAGTTAGAAGATATATCCAAGTGCATCTACTAAAGTCATCCACAATGGTTAAGAAAAATCTATGTCCAGAGGCAGAAATAGTAGAAAATGGTCCCCAAACATCACAATGAATTAATTGAAAAGCATGTGAAGACATAGAAGTGTTTAAAGGAAAAGATTTCTTCTTTTGTTTAGCTAAGGGACAAATGAAGCACTTATCATGAGTAGCACTAACTTTTACATTGAGTTCAGGAATATGTAACATGCATTTCTTAGAAGTATGCCCCAGTCTCTTATGCCACAAACTAAAAGTACAATCAGTTTTAACAGAGGAAACAAAAGGAGCAGAAGTAACAGGGGTGTTATAGGGGAAAGCAGTTTGAAGGATGTAAAGGCCCCTAACTTGATCAGCAGTACCAATCACCATCTTGGAGGTGTTGTCCTGTAAAATACAATGTGAGGAAAGAAAACACACAGAACAATTTGAATACCTAGTTAAGTGGCTGATGGATAAAAGATTAAATGTGAAATCAGGGATATAAAGAACATTGTAAAGAGTTAAATGTTCATTGATCACTATATTACCCATGTGAGTGGCAGTAGACACAGCATTATTAGGTAGAGATATGTTAACATTGGCTATGGATGGGGGAGAGGTAAATAGTGAAAGATCAAAGATCATATGGTCAGTAGCCCCAGTATCCAAAATCCAAGAGGTCAGATTGGTATTAATAGAACATAAACTAGAAGACATACCTGAAGCAGTGGAGTGTTTGTGCTCTTCAACATGGGAGGTGGATGCTCCTGCTACAGAATGAGAAATATCTTTGTTTTCCCCAGTGTGCTGCATCTTAGAGAAACTCAAGAATTTATCATATAAGGCCTGATCAAACAGAGGATTGGTATCCATTGGGGTATCCATGAGGGACATATTTACAGATTTAGGAGGTTCTTTGGGTGGTAAACTTCTAGGACCCCTCCAACCAGGAGGGAATCCTATAATATGGAAACACCTATCCATGGTGTGACCAATGCCATCACAATGGGAACACTTAAGAGGTTTTCTCTTATCTCTATAGAACCTAGTGTTTCTTGCTGCCATAGCAATAGAGTCAGGATGAGTGGGGTCAGAGGCAGTGTTTAAGGTTCTTTGGGACTCTTCTTGAAGTAAGAGGCCATATATTTTGGAAAGAGGAGGAAAGGGGGATTGCAGCAGGAATTGGCTCCTAAGTGTGCTATAGGAATCATGTAGGCCAATCAAGAATTTCATAACAGCATCTTGTTCTTGAGTGGTGGTCATAAGTTTTGGTAAATCACATGTACAGCCATCCATAGCACCACAAGAACACTTAAGAACAGGCCTAAAACTAACATACTCATCCCATAAAGATTTAAATTGGTTATAGTAGGCTACTAAGGATTGAGAGCCTTGGTTTATGGCACTAAGGGATTTTTCTAAGTGGTAAACCCTAGTTCCATCAGATAAAGCATATCGAATTTTCAATTCTTCCCAAACATCCTTAGCTAGACAAAAATATTCTAGGGTCCTTTTAATATCAGGGACAATAGAATTCAATATCCACATCAAAACTAAATCATTAGCTCTTACCCAGGCAGCATATATAGCTGAATCTTCGTCTTCAACAGGGACAGGCAAAGAACCATCAATCAGCCGGAGTTTGTTCTTGACAGAGAGGCCACGCTTGATCGCATGGCTCCAGGACACGAAATTTGTGCCGTCCAGTGGTTCAAGAACTATGGCGACGGCGGGATTGTCGTTCTGATGAAGGGCGAGGGGAGAGAATGGATTGAGCGCAGGGTTCAACGAATCCGGATCGGTGACAGTTGGTGCCATTTGGGGAAACGGAAGGAATCGCGATTAGAAACTCAAGATGAATATGGCCAGAAATTGAGGAACGAAAGACCTGGCCTAGATTGGAAAAACTGATATCATGTGGAGATAAGAATCAAAACTCCATATTCTTGATATCAAAAGAAATAATCTTCGAAGAAGTTTTACAATTGAAGAATCAATATCCAAAAACTCAATTAACCACTTAGCCCTAATTTAGATTATATAGGCTAAGTAAGTTTAACTGTTTAAAACCAACTAACTAATAACAAACTAACTACCTAAATATAAGAGGGAAGGGTATCTATCAAAAACATGAGAAAAGGGTGTAAGTTAGAAAGTGTATTTCCTAAACAGGAGGTTTATTGCATAAACCCTTATACAAACATCTCCAAAAATTCTTGGAGATCAAATAAAATTGAAATTTGTGAGTTTTCTCTAGTAATTTAATTAATAATTATTTTCTCTAATTTATTTTTTTTCTCAGATTAAATCTACTTTTTGTGTTATGATGACTTTATTTTTTAATTTTAATTTTATGGTAAAGTTTATTTTTATCATGAGGGGTTTGTTAGAGTAAAATAAGGGATTTGTTAGAGTAAAATGAGGCTGAAATTAAATCTCACAGCAAAAAAAAATTGAGGAAGACGAAGAGTATTTTTTCTCTTTCTCAATTAGATTTGCTTAGTTAAATTTTTTGATAATAATCATTTAATAAGGTTAATTTAGGTATAATTTTTTTTATTAAAATTTGTGTAAATGCACATATAAAAAAAATAGGAGGGAGTAATTCTCTAAGACACAACATCTATATATTTAAATAAATATAACAAAAAAAATAAAATACTTGAATATGTTCAATTCTTCAAATACACGGTCCTTTTGTTGATTCCACGTTCGAAATTTCTAAACAAATTAAATAAACCAAGAAGAGTAAAAAAAAAATTAAACAAATATAATAAATAAAATTTTTTTTTTTGCATATATATACCTACCGCTAAGATGGAGAAATTAAGATTTTTTTTAAAAAAAAATTGTCTTCACACACGCAGCACAGTAGTAATGAAGGGGGTAGTTTTTTTTAGGGATAATGAAAGGGTGAAAAACAAGTGGGGTGTCAGAGGCGCGTTTGACAGTAACGCCTTTAAATCTTTCATTAATTTAATACAAAATAAAAAATAAAAAACAGAAGCGGAGGTGGTGTTTACGCCTTTAAGACAGGCGTGAGTGGTGATCACGCTTGTGACTATTTTCATAAACAAATCCATTTTTGTTACATTTTCAAGAGGGGTTCTAAAAAATGTAATATTTAAATAAATTTGCCCATAAAAATGACATTATTTTTTCGACATAATTGAGAAGCTGATACGAGTAATAAATTTTTGGACATGGACAAAACAAGAAGGGTATTCAAAATATTAAGTGAATTTAAATCAAAAAATGCCAAAGCCCCAATATGAGTAATAAGCAATTTGCGAAGCACTAGAGTAAACAGATATAACTTGGGGGTGTGGAACACTAAGCCTGTTTGGTGGCCCAGTTAACTCCATGTTAGTTGGGTTAACCTTCTTATTTGATGTTTGGTTCATTTCTAGTCGGCCCACGTTAGATAGACGGCCCGCTGTTAAATACTGTTCAGCTTCAGGGGAATTAACGTCCCAAAATGGTATGTTGGGCTGTCTCGTTTGCACAGTGTCTCGGATGGTTGGAAGCATTTACTAATTTACCCCTTCAGGGTATATAAAGCAAAAAACATCATTTTTCCCTAATTTCACTCTGAGATATTTGTGCGGACTAAGAAGGCGATTTGAGGTTCGTATACTTTTCTCGACCCATCTCTTTATCTTCTTCCTTGTTCCAAATCTACACCCCGAGTATGAAGAATATAAAAAAGGAGCTCTCAAATCTTCTTCACTCACTGCTTCAAAACTTATCTGTTAAACACAGTTGAGGAAATTGAGTTTTCTTCTTTTTCTTGCTGAATTCTTCTTTTTCTTGCTGAATTTTTTTAGATCTGCTTTTAAAATTACTATAAGGCATTTAAAGTAAAACTCTAGCAGGTCTGCTTTTTTAAATTCTACGAGTTCTACTAAATCATTTTTTTATTTTTCTGAACTGGGCGACAGTATCACAGATCTGTATTGATTGACGGCGACGGTCACCGATCAGATCGATGAATGTGAAGATCTTATTTTGGATGAAACTCGCGTAACACATTCAACTAATTATGAACTTCAGAATTCAGAAGAAGATTGGAGAGTCTCTCTCTTGCGAGGAGGTGTAATAGCACATTTGTGTTAGGGCAAGAAATGGAAGAGAAATTGATGGGAAATTGAAAAGGGCATAAATGGGATATAATTTAAATACCAAGGATAATTTGGTCATTTAATTGGTGAACAGTATAGGTGTGGGTCATATGCAGTTCGAAATCGTGGGCGGAAAATTACTCAACCAAACAAAAATTAGTTAAATTAACATAGGATAACATTGTGAGATAACCTAAATGGGCTTAACCCATGTTAACTCATCTGGGCCTACCAAACATAAGACTACATTTATAGTGGATCGTGAACTCCTCTAAAGAACAAAAAGACAAAAAAATGGAAATTGAAACTACGCACCAAGACGTCCAATGACTTGGAGGGCGTGGTCCAACCCCCTGCCATACATTGACTTATAATATTCTTAATAATATATATATATATATATATATATATCAGAAATCATAAAAAAAAATAGAGACTACCATACATTGACTTATAATATTCTTAATAATATATATATTAAAATTGGAATTCATAAAAAAAAAAAAAATAGAGACCAATACTTATATATTTTGTATCACAATTTCATATTATCTTCCAATTTCTTTTTTCCAAAATTTTACTCTATCATGAATTCAAGTCATCCAAATTATTTTCCAAACTCTTCATATTATCAAAACTCCCAAAATTATCCTAATTTTTAATCTTGTCTGAATACTGAAGATTATCCAAACTCTCAAAATTATCAAAATTCTCATTTTTCTCCAAATATGAACCAAGTTCCTACCTATGAACAAGTTCAACCATCACAAAATGTCATTCGCAATTTGTTTTGAAATACAAACCAAAGGTGCAAAAAAACTGTTTGGTGTGTGAAAGAAGATGTAGCCTTAATGCCAGCTTGGATTTTCGTTAGTTAAGATAAAACATGTGGCAAAAATCAAATGGTTGGCTACATATGGACGCGAGTGCATAAATTGTATGAAGAAGCTTGAATCGATAATTCTGGGGAGATAAATGAAAGAAATATAGAGATGATGAAAAGTCGTTTTAAACGACTTGATGTAAATGTCAACAAGTGGGTTGTTGCTTACAAGGAAGCATATGGTCGAAAAAGAAGTGGAATGAGCCAACAAGATGTTGAGACCGAAGCTCATACAATTTATGCAGCGGGTGGTTCCAAATTTCAGGACTTGCATGTATTTAATTAATGAAGTTATGAGTAAACATTCGAAGTGGGAAATAAATTTAGATCGTGAGTCCACACGTTTTCGTGCTGAAGATAATGACGATAATGAAGAAAGTGGTGGAAGCTCAATGAGATCAAGGACTTGTGAAGATGAGTCGTACTCCAAGCAACGATGCACTACAAAAAACCATCCATATGGAGAGGGTTTTGGCGAGGGTAAAGCCCTCGCTAAACAATTTGGCGACAGCATAGGCGAGGGGCAGTCGCCGTCGCCTAATTGCTCCTCGCTAATTTATTGGCGAGGGTGCCCTCGCCAAATCCCGAGGCCAAATTGGCGAGGGCCAAACACACTCGCTAATTGGCGAGGGCCAAACACACTCGCGAATTGGCGAGGGCCATACCCACTCGCGAATTGGCGAGGGCGCGTGCCGTCGCCAAATAGCGAGAGTGAATCCCGTCGCCCAGTCGCGAGAGTCATAACCCTCGCCAATTCCCGAGGGCAAATCCCGTCGCCTTTTTCCGAGCGCGACACCCCCTCGCCAATTCGCGAGATTTAAAAAAAAAAACAGACCTGGGTTTCGAACCCAGGTCCTCTAAGGCCACTACCCTTACCCCTCACCACCAGGCCACCCTTTATTCCCAATTTTCGCACCTGGGCGCGCGCATGGGGGGTCGAACTCGCGACCTCCCGGAGGCTGAAGAGTTTATGCGCCCCCGTGTGCCAATTAGGCTAGGAGCTTTAGTCGTAATATTTCAAATGCATTATATATTTATCCCTTTTAATTTCTGTTTTTATTCTTTAACTCAATTAATTTAATAAATTACCAACTATATGTTATTCTTTTACAAACCCCTCATTACTAAATTTAATAACTTACACTTATATATATATATTAATTAACTCAATTTATTTAACAAATCCCTTCGTTAATACTAAATTTAATAATTTATACTTATATATGTATGTATTAACTCAAATTTATTCTTTTATTATTAATTAAGTCAATTAATTGAATAGATTACTAACTCAATTAATTTATATATTAACTCAATACTTAATTAATTTAACAAAAGCCCTTCATTACTAAATTTAATTTAACAACTATATGCTATTAACTCAATTCATTTATATATTAGATCAATACTTAATTATTAATCACACACAATCAATATATATGAATTAAAACCATATAAAATAAAACATTGTCTCGTACGTTCACTTCAATTCAAGTACACAACATAACAAAAAAAAATTCCAAACAACTTCATCAATTTTTTAAAATCCAACAAGACAACATAACTTAAAATGTATCAATCATCGACCATCCTCATCAGCGTCATCATCACCATCATCATCATCATCCCCGTTCCCGTTACCCGACCCCCTTCTGAACTGTCTCATCATTGATGCCATCTGTGATGCCATCTGAGCAGCAAACTCTTGACGTAAGCGCTCCTCCGTCTGAGTGACTGATTGCTGCAGTTCTTCACGTATGAGACGCTCTCTCTCTTCACTAGCCCTCCGCTCTTCCAAAAGAGCATTGTCGATGTCGGCCTGACTAAATCGTCCAAACGACGTACCAGAAGATGTCTCACCAGGACCAGAAGTGACACGTCTGTTCTTTCCTAGTTGCCCAAGACCCTTCACGCGACCGTGAGATCTTCCAACTTTCTTCACGTACAACTCAGACATTTCCGGTAAGGGTGGGGTCTGGCTACTGGAACCATCATCTGAAGGATCATGATCAGATGACGGCTGGGTGAGATGCGACAATTCCTCTTGCACCTGATCCTATTTGTGCATACAAAAAATTTGGTTAATATACATGTCAACACAATTAAATATTATATTTAATATAATATATGTATACACTTACCAGAATATCACCTATATGCCCGTATGTGTACGTTCCGTTATTGTAACGGTGGTAATATTCGATAATCTCCCAGTCGTACGCTGGTCGTCCCGTCCTCTCCTCCTATATTTTGAAGAACATAAAATTAAATTAATTAAAATGAACTCAAATTAATTACTTATATAATTGAACATAAATACTTACAATCCGTCTGGCCACCTCGGCTGCCCCACGAGATCCCCCTTTATGTCTAGCAAAACCGGTACCCGGGCCTCCAGGCTCTGATAGACGGTTCTTCCGACACTGCTCACTCTTCTTAATTGTGTCCGGATCATTCCAGTGGCGAACCAAGTGCTCCCAGACACCGTTGTCCCATTGCGGCTTCTTATTCTCATGCTCCCACAATCCCTTGTAGTGGTTCAACATGTCACTGTATCGATTTGCTGCTCTCTCAAGAAAGAGCTTGTACACTAATGCAGTGTCAGTAATCTCTGGATCCCACGTAACCTCATTCTGCCAAAAAATTTTTATTAATTATAACAAGATGTGAATGAATAGATATGTTACACATCATTAAATTATACCTGGAATGTATCCCACCACCGTTGAAGTACACCTGGGGATACCAAGCCGAATGTGTGTGCGCCAGCCTCCATATTCCGGTACATGATGTGTCTGATGGTGGTCGAGATTGGACCCGAAGGCATCAACCTGTTGTTACACATAATTAATTTGAAAATGAATAATTATGTATTTCATTATAATGAAAATTATAAGATATGTAATACTTACGATCCACGATAGATCGTAAGACGAATACGACCATCGTGTGCGTCTGTCGACTGGCTGGCCGCTGTCTCGACGGACGCACGTTCGACTGGGTCGGGTATCGGTGGATCCTCCTGCGCTGGATACATGTGGGGCATCTGGGGGACCTGTGTGTAGTACGGATAGGGGGTCGATCCCTGCATCTGGGGCATCTGGACGATCCCAGTCATATCTGGCAAATAGAAACCCGGATGATGTGGTATAGGTACAGGCGGCGTCTCACCTCTACCTCTACCTATACCTCTACCTCTACCTCTACCTCTACCACCCGAATCACCAGAACCCTGACTACCAGAACCATGTCCACCAGAACGCTGTCCATGACCCCCATATCCACTCATCTGTAAAAATAAATATTAAAATATAACAATTAATAAATTAACATTCTTGATATAATATCATCTATGAACACTCAAACTGGATCATAAACATGCATTAAGAACACTAAAACCGAGTCATAATCAACATTCTTTATATAATATAACATATACATGAACACTCTAGTAATATTCTTCTTCATCATCTTCTTCATCTTCATCCTCATCTTCTTGTTCTTGTTCTTCTTCCTCTTCTTCTTCTGGTTCTTCATCTCCGGCTACGTCCATCAATGTACCGGTGGTATCAGTTAATATAACAGGATCATCATCTACTTGCACAATCATTTGATGTTCTATGCTTTCCTCTTGGAACGCGGGAACATCTGCTTCATCGTCAGTAGTGGATGACTGTTGTGCGTCCAAGAAGGATCTCGGCTTGATTTTGCATACAGTTATCCAATCAGTACGGGGCCCAGGGTACGAACAATAGTAGACTTGGGTGGCTTGACTTGCTAGTACGAATGGATCGTACTGACCGTATCGTCGCCTTTGATGAATATCCACAAGCTTGTAGTTAGGATCAATTTTTGTACCACTGGCTGAGTTATCAAACCACTGACACTTGAACAAAACCACTTTCTTCTCGTGGTACCCCTGGTAGTCCAATTCGACTACTTCCTCGAGATTCCCATAGAAATCCTCTTCATCTGCATCATAGTTTTTTCCCTTGATACAAACCCCACTGTTTGATGTTGCTCTAGATGCACCATAAGCCATAGTGTGAAATTTGTACCCGTTCACGTAATACCCTGAGTACGTAAGAACGTGACCAGACGGACCTGCAGAAAGATCGGAAATAAACTTGTTCTCCACGGGATTTATCTTCACCTATATAAATCGACTCTATGTGAGATTTACGTTATTGCTATTAAATATATATATTTGTATAAAATATGACTTACAATTTCTTCAAACCACGAAGCAAATTCATTTTGTAGCCTATTGTCCGATGCAGCAGCCGAGAGATTTGGTTCAACAACTTGAAGTTGATGCATGAATAGCCTACATACGTATTTTGATTAATAAGACATCTCAAAACTAACCAATATATATTTATACTCTGGCCAGTGTCACTTACTGAACATACGGCTGCACCTCATCACAATTCAACAACACGTACGTATGAGCAACTTTTTTCTCCTCATCCAAAATCCATCTCTTCTTTGGTTTCCCAAATCGCTTGCCAGGCGCCTTAAATATGGAAAATGTACCATCCACATACTGTTGTACATCTCCACTACCATCGTAATTACGAGGTAAATTGTGTATCCTCGTCGTAACATGATCCTCAAAGTAATGAGAACAAAACATTGACGCCTCTCTAGTTAAATATGCATTTGCAATCGAAGCTTCAACACGTGCTTTGTTACCCACACTCAGTTTCAAGGTGCGAAGATACCTATAATTAGAATTCAAGGATCGTGATTAAGATAATATAAAAAATATTGAATATGACCATTATATCTTAAAATTCCTTAAAATACCTCTCGAATGGATACATCCATCTATATTGAACTGGACCAGTAACTTTTGCTTCATATGCAAGGTGCACAGGTAGATGTTCCATGGAGTTGAAGAAGCTGGGTGGAAAGATACGTTCCAACTTGCACAATATTACTGGGATATCCGTTTCCAACCGAGTCATGTTGTCAACTGTTATGGTCGTAGAAGACAAGTCCTTAAAAAAGAGACTAAGCTCAGTGATTGCTTTCCACACATCAGTCTGCAGAATATTACGAAAAGCAATCGGTAGTAGTCTCTGCATAAACACGTGACAATCATGACTCTTCATTCCATACAATTTCAACTTCGTCCAGTCAATACATCGAGACATGTTAGACACATAATCATCGGGAAACTTCAACCCACTTATCCACTTACAGATAACATCTTTTTCTTTCTTATCAAGCGCATAACAAGCCTTGGGATACTTATTTGTACGTGGACATTTCTTGAGAGAGGGACGACGACAATATTCATTCAACTCATCTCTTGATTTTGACGTGTCCTTTGTTTTCCCCTCCACATTCATCACTGTGTTGAACACGTTATCGAACACATTTTTCTCAATGTGCATCACGTCCAAATTGTGTCGAACTAACAAAGTACTCCAATAAGGCAAATCCCAAAAAATGCTTTTTTTCTTCCACCCTCCGTCAATTTTTTTGTTGTGTGCCTCAGCACCTTCCTCTGTAACCTTTCTAAGTCCCAAATGATCAATTTCGTATAGGAGACTCGCACCTGTTCGGATAGGCGGCGGATCATCTGTGACTGCTACTCCAGCCCTGAATGTCGTCTTGTTCTTTCGCCATGTATGATTAGGTGGTAAGAACTTTCGGTGGTTATCGAACCAAGATTGCTTTCGACTGAGCCTCAAAGTGAATGCATCGGTGTACTCCCCACAATATGGACAAGCAAGCTTTCCAGCTGTACTCCAACCAGACAACATTGAGTACGCTGGAAAGTCGCTAATGGTCCAAATCAGTGCAGCTCTCATAATAAAGTTTTGCTTCCTAGAGACGTCGTACGTTTGCACCCCATTTTCCCATAAAAATTTCAAATCAGCTATCAGAGGTTGTAAAAACACATCAAGCTTGTCCTTCGGACTTTTTGGCCCGGGCACAAGAATCGAAAGAAACATGAATTGATCTTTCATGCATAACCACGGGGGTAGATTGTACGGAGTAAGAATAACTGGCCATGACGAATATTGCTTCCTCGTCATTCCAAACGGTGCAAAACCGTCTGTGCTCAAGCCCAACCTAACATTCCTAATTTCAGCTGCAAAATCAGGATACGAACGGTCCAAATGCTTCCAAGCCAACGAGTCTGAAGGGTGACGCATAACACCAGAGTCATCAGAACTGCACGAGGCATGCCATGTCATATCCTTCGCAGTGGCCTTGGACATGTACAATCTTTGCAAACGAGGAATTATGGGAAAGTAGAACATTTTCTTAACCGGACGTTTCTTTTTCAACCGACCATCTGCATCAACCCTACTCGGCTTATACCGTGGTCCACCACAAATCTTACAGAACTCTAGTTCGCTGTCTGCACCCCAAAATAACATGCAGTTCTGTGCACAACAATCAATCATTTCTACCGGAAGACCCATCCCACTCATCAAGTGTTTGGTATCGTTAAATTTCTTGGGAACCTTATTTTCTAAAGGACAAATCTCACGAATCAACTCAACGACTTGATTGTATCCCCTTTCAAACAATCTGTTTTCGGTTTTAATATTCAACAATCTGGAATTGAACGACAACTGCGAATGAGATTCACAACCGGGATACAAGTCTTGGTCCGCTGCACGAAGCATGTCGTAGAACTGTGACGCATTCTCATTAGGGGGTTCTTCATTATGTGCCTCCTCTTCCGCGTTGATTCCAAAATCAATGTTTGGGTTACCCACTAATTCTTCTACCATAGTGTGGTACGAGCTAGGTCCCATAGGGTCAACTTCATTTGAAGTTGACGCAAATTCACTAGTGTTTTGAAATGGACGTGGACCCCAACTCTCTTCACCGTGATAAATCCAATTATAATAATTTCGTGTAAACCCATTTCGATATAAATGAGACTTTACTTCATTAGGATCTCTATAAGTCTCATTTCGACATCTAGCTTTCGAGCAAGGACACCTAATTTTCCCTTCCCAAATCGAATTCGGATTACTAGTGGCAGCTTCAATAAATCCATTTACACCACTAATAAATTCGGGGCTCATAATCCCATTGACCAATCTTGGCCTATACATCCAACTACGACTTGAATAATTCATGTTATTCGATCTGTTTCAAATGTAAATATATATAGTTTATATATATATTTTTAAAAATTTCGGCAGAGTTTCATCTAAATCTATCGTATCACCAAATATTTAGGTTCCTAGTGCATCCATTTCCGACTCGAGTAAAATTACTCAAGTCGGAACGCACAATCTACAACAAACAAACAACTCATCCCGGCCTCCAACATCGATTTAATTTCACTTATTTCCAACAATTAATTATAAAATTAATTCTCCCAATTAATTAACACATTCATGCATAACAATTAACACACCGTACCAATTAATAATTAACACATATATATACATGCATATATAAAACATATATATATAACAATAATTATATTAACACATTAATTCATAACAATTAACAATTTTTATAACTTTCATCAATTAACAATTAATATTCTTAATTAATCCTAATAAACATTATACATATTTTTCTAACATAATTACAATCCTAACATTACACAACAAAACTATATATATACATTCATATATATATATATATATATATATATATATATATATATATATATATATACATATATAATATACATATATAATATAATACAAACATATATATATATACAACTTTTAATTTAATCAATAAAAACGCATAAATTTACCGTAGAAATGAACCCCTCGAAGTGTAGAACAGAAATATCCAAAAATTTGTCTCGATCGGTAGCTCCGGCAGCGGCGTTGGCGCGGTGGAACGAAACTCGCGGCTGCTTTCTTTTTTTGGGGGTGAAGGAGGCTGTACGAAGTTGGGGAAGAAGGAGAGGGTTTTAATTGGGAAATAGGCGAGGGCAATTACGAGGGCCCCACCCCCCTCGCCAATTAGCGAGTGGGGAACCGTCGCCATTTTCCGAGGGCCACAATGCACTCGCCAATGAGCGAGTGCACAACACGCCGTCGCCAAATCCCTCGCCAATTGGCGAGGGCATCTTTTTCCACTCGCTAAATAGCGAGTGTGATTCCGCCCCTCGCCAAATCCCTCGTTATTTATTCCCCTCTTTAAATCCCTCGCCAAATAGCAAGGGTGAAATACCCCTCGCCAATTCCCCTCGTTATTTGAGCATTATTTTGTAGTGATGGTTTGACTATTTCACGTCCTACGAGTAGAGATAAGGTGAAAAAAATAAGAAAAAATGTAAGGCATCACAATCTTCTTGTACTACTAAAGCTATTGCGGAAATTCATGCATTGAAATTCACTAGACATAATGAAATTGAGGTAGTTAGAGAGAAATTTGAAATTGAGACTTTCAAGATGAAACATTCTATTTTGATGTCATTGTTGGCGAAAAATCACTTATTCCCAACAGTTTGCCTCATCTTCCTCTTCTGAAATTGTCGTCTCCTCTTTCTCTTTTCGTGTATATAAATTAAACATTTTTACTACTTTGATTAAATATTTTAAAAGCATACTCTTGAAGTGTTGAAGAAAACTGAATATAAATTAATCATTTTCAATAATTTGGTTAAATTAAAAAAAAAAAAAAAAGGCATGGCGGGGCCGATTTTACCCGCTGGGTTCGCGGGTGGAACAGGACAGATTTATGCGGGTTTCGAGACGGGGCGGGTCCTGGGTTAGATCATACCCGCCCCATTGCCATCTATATTTTGTGTGCTAGTTAATCTCATGTAATCTTAAGTATTTTTTTAGTTATTGTCTTGTATTGTAACTTTTTTAATTTATGTGCTAGTTAATATCATGTAATCACATGCTCTTGTCCATTATTTTTTGTCTAATCATTCACATGCTCTTGTCCACTCTTCATACACTCAATCTTCATCTTTATCTAATAGGCATACACTCAATAATGCCTACTATATTTAATACTCATTCACATGCTCACTATCTCTATACACTAAATAATGCCTGGTGTGCTTAATAATGCTCATTATACACTCAATAATTCGCACTATATTCATGATTCATTCACATGCTCACTATCTTTATATAGTCAATAATGTCCACTATCTTTATTCACTTGCAAAGTAGTCATTAGTCATTCAAGCTCCATTATTTATGAGTCACATGCTCTTGTTCACTATTTTTTGTCTACTCATTCACATTCTTTTGTCTACTCGTAATACACTCCGTCCTCATCTTTATCTAATAGTAATCCAAATTATTTTCCAAACTTCTTAAATTATCCAATCTCCCATATTTATCCTAATTTTCAATCTTTTCTGAATACTGAAGATTATTTAAACTCTCAAGATTTTTTAAACTCTTCAATTATCCAAACTCCAAAGATTTTCTACCATGTAAATTTTTTTTTTTTTTTTTGCATTGCTGTGTTTTATACATCTATTTGTAGCTTAATTTGTTTATTTACATTTTACAATATTGTATTCCAAAATTTTCAACTCTTATAATTTAATTTTATTATTCAAATTATAATTTATTTTAATTGTATGATAAAATATTTTTTTATTATAATTTATAAATTATTAATTCTAAATAATTTAATAGATTTCTTACATTTGTATTTATAATAAAAATTAATTATAAATAATACTAATATAATAAATAATAAAAAATAATATATTTGTTTTTTTTAATGATAAAAATAATATATTTGTAAGTTGTGTTGGGTCGTTGAAAAACAGAAATTATATGTAGGAGTATAAAAAAAAATATCGTGTATATAGAGAAAGAGAAATCAATGTATTTATGTATGAATAAACATGATCTGAATACACCCCGTCAAGAAAAAAAATCTGAATACACCACACGTTTTGACCATTGATCTCTAGAACCCTCTTTACCCAAATCGAAAACCCTAATTTAAAATCCATTCCAATTTCTATATAAACCCCTCAGCATAAGCCCATTTACAACACTGCGCAGCCGCAAAAGCAAATCGTAAAAACCCTATGAGGGCCATTTGAGCTTGATTCTGCTTCTCCATCTCTCTATGTTCCTGATTTCGATTTCTTCGCAGATAGTGAATGATAACTTTCCATTTCAATCTGATTTGATGCTTTGTCGCACCAATTATTTTTTGAGAGTAATATGATGAGATTATTTCTGTCGCCCCAGTCTTAATTTGCATTTAATCATTAGATGTAATGTGGTGATTGACAACTTTTCTGATTCCTCCATACTCTACATCTATGTTTGTTTGTATTATTTATAAAATTTGTTTTGCGATAACCAACAACAAGAGGCGTGATGATACTTACCCACCTTTGTCTGTATTTGAATGATGATATTTATCATGCACTACCATCTGATCTCTCTTGTTTATCTCAAAATACTTTTAACTAATTTATTTGATTCTTTTTAAAATTTTATAAAACTGTGGTAATGCAATCGGTGATGAAGTTATGTTTGTAGATGATTTACCCGTGATTATCTCAAACTAATTCACCATCTTTCGGCTGAGATTGCATCTCTTTCAATGGATTATTAAATTTCAATAATTGTGTTTTAGAATGATTTTGAAAAGTATTTGCCCATGGTATCTAATGCTCAGAATAGATCTGTTTTTGGGTGTTCCGTTTTGTTGGGCAAAAAATAATTAGGGAACAGACTTGCGACACAGATAGTTTTACTTCCATAAGCTTTCTGTTACTTTAATACTGTCTACATTCCTCTTCCTTTTTTCTCAATTTGTATTTCTTGTTAAGTTTTTTCGATTTTAAATTCATCAATACCGTTTGCTACATTTCTGATATTGAAGTATTAATTCTGGTATTTTGATTTCTTGTTTTTGGTAGGCTGTACGATATATGAGGTGAGGTTATAGGAATGACCGAATGAAGAACATTTTAGTAATTGTATTTTCAGCATAGGCTTTTTAATTGATGACTTATCATGTTGAAGTTCGAAGTTCTGTTGACCGAGTGTTATGAAGAGATATATTGTAACTATATGAACTGTGTTCAGTTTGACAGCAGGATTGAGGGTCTAAGTATTGCCATGTGTGGAGGACGAGTCTTTGTCTATAGTACCATTAGTCTTCCACTTGGATTGCGGTGTTACTGGTTAGTGAACTGTTAATTTTGATAAATGAAGGTTGGTTGAGTCAATTTTCATACTGAGAGACCATGTTGACATCAGCATTGGGTAGACTGTTTATGAGATAGGTGTTTGTAAGTAACTCGTTTTCTGGTGTTAGATGGTTGCTGGTGTTAATATCAGCCATAGTACTTGTAGGACGTCGTGGAGTTGGTCAAATTGTCTCGGTCTTGGATGTCATTTCCCAACTCCTTGTACGGAGTACTAATTATTAAAACCATTAAAAACCTTAACCTTGAGCATGAGATGCTATGTATATAGTTGACAACATTTGGAAGGGAGAGCTCGTCAATCAAAATGTATCAAATATTGTTTGATAAAATATCAGTGAAATATTGAAATTTAATTTATAGAAAATATATACTCCCTCCGTTCATTATACTCATATCCTTTTTTGAAACAATACTATTCATACTACTTTATCTTCCCCTCCTACACTTATCTCCCCCCTCCCTTCGTCTATTCACTTTATTTATAAACAATCATTTATTTACAAATGAACCCCACAATATCCTATCATACCCTCAACTCATCTATTTATGAATAAACTAATCAATATTCATTAAAGTGGGCATAATAAAATTGAACAGAGGGAGTATTATATATAGGATAAATAATAAAATTGAACAGAGGGAGTATTATATATAGGATAAATAATAAAATATTTAATAAAATCCATTGTAGCCGTTGTCTTTGGATTGCCTAAGCATCATGTGTCTTTTGATTGCCTAAGCATAAGTCCCAGGTTCAATTCCCACTGCGAAGTAAGGGTATCGTGGGGTCCATGACAATTTGAGTAAAGTTTTTTTTATACATGAAATTTGTAAAATTAATAATAATATAAAAAAAAATAGCAACAGTTTTTTTTATACATTAAAAGTGTTAATACAATTTTCGATATTTTATTCTAGCAACAGTTTTTTCATAAAATTTGTAAAATAAATAGCAATAGTTTTTTTTATACATAAAATTTGTAATATTAATAATAATTTTAAAAAAAATAGCAACAGTTTTTTTTATACATAAAATTTGTAAAATTAATAATAATTTAAAAAAAAATAGCAACAGTTTTTTTTATACATTAAAAGTGTTTATACAATTTTCAATACTTTATTCTAGCAACAGTTTTTTCATAAAATTTGTAAAATAAATAGCAACAGTTTTTTTTATACATAAAATTTGTAAAATTTATAATAATTTTTAAAAAAATAGCAACAGTTTTTTTTATACATTAAAAGTGCAATTAATAAATAATAAAATTTGTAAAATTAATAATAATTAAAAAAAAAATTAGCAACAGTTTAATATTAATAAAAGTGCAATTAATAAATAGTAAAATTTGTAAAATAAATAGCAACAGTTTTTTTTATACATAAACATTTTTTTTATGCATTAAAAGTGCAATTAATAAATAATAAAATTTGTAAAATTAATAATAATTAAAAAAAAATTAGCAACAGATTTTTTATAATTGCACTTACTAATAATATAATTAATAGTAATAAAAGTGCAAGTAAAAAAATAATAAAACCTGTAAAATTAATTATAATTTTAAAAAAAAAAATTAGTACTAGTTTTTCTAGATTATGAAAGTGCAAATACAAATAAACAAAAGGTGTATCATTAGCATACACTTTTCAGTTATAATATCATACACTTTTCAATTATAATACCATACACTTTTCATTAATATATAATTTACACTTTTCATTAATATAACATACACTTTTTAGTTATAATAACATATACTTTTCATTAAATAGATCATACACTTTACAGTTATAATAACAATAAAACGTGTAAAATTAATAATAATTTTTTTAAAAAAATTTAGCACCAGTTTTTCTAAATTATGAAAGTCCAAATACAAATAAACAAAAGGTGTATCATTATACACTTTTAAATTATAATACCATACATTTTTCATTAATATATAACTTACACTTTTCATTAATATAAACATACATTTTTTAGTTATAATAACATACACTTTTCATTAAATAGATCATACACTTTGCAGTTATAATAACAGACAATTTTAATTAAATAAACATACACTTTTCATTAATACATCATACACTTTGTAGTTATAATATCATACACTTTTCATTAATATATAACTTACACTTTTCAATTATAATATCATAAACTTTTCAGTTATAATAACATACACTTTTCATTAAAAATAATGTTGCACTTTTCAATATAATAACATACACTTTTCATTAAAAAAACAAAGATACACTTTTTAGTCATAATAACATACAATTTTTCAAAAAAAAAAATTGGAAAAAAAATAAAATAAAAAAAAGTCAAAATTTGATCGTTGATCGGTCAACGATGGTCAACGGTCAACATTTAACTAGTAAAAATCTACTCAAGTACATGGTGTACTTGAGTACATACAAGAATTTGGCTTTTGAAATTATGAAAAGTGTAGTATAAAATATCAGTAGGTGCAAAAGAAAAAGAGTACATTGTAGAAAAAAAAAGTGTAGTATGAAATATCAGTAGATGCAAAAGAACTATACAAACTAAAAAAATTTATAAATAAATCATTTTATCATAATTAATTACTACAAAATTTCAATTAAACAAAAGAAAATAAATTTGATAAATATAATTACGCTCTTATTTTTTATTTTTTTACTCACGCTATTTTTTTTTTTTTAATTTAAGAAAAATAGTACTTTGTAGAAAAAAAATGACATTATTAAGATATTTTATGTACAAATAATTTTTGACCATTTAAAAATATGTGCTATTATTAATTATTATTTGCCTCAAAATTCAAATAATTACAGTATCTCATACTCCTTTCCGTTCAAATTAAATGATGTTATGATTATTCACTTATTTGCCTAATTTAGAATTCTATAATTTATTAAGGTTGTGTTTGGATGAGGGGATTTGATTTGAGGAGGTATAATTTATTAAGGTTGTGTTTGAATGAAAGGATTTGATTTGAGAAGTTATTTTCAAATGATAGATGGATTTCAATGACATGATTTTAGTGAGAATTTAGAGAATTTTTATCAATAGAGTCATTATCACATCCCATTAAATAAATAGGAACTACCACTTAAAAATTTATCTAATCAGTTCAAATTGATCCAAAAAAATCAAAATTACCCTTAGTATTCCAATTCTTCTAAATTTTTGAAATTAAAAATTAAATCAGATATTTAATTTCCATAATCTTCGCAAATCATGGAATTCCTGAATATTAGGTCATAGATTCGGTAAGTCTTAGACCTTCGAATTTCCAAATTTTTATTGAATCGATCAATGTAGTAATCAAAATAGGAAATTCATATCATCATATCATTAAAAATCATCAAAACAAAATCGAAGAAACCCACCATCGACATGACAGATCTTTTTTTTTCTTACTCCATTGTCGAAAATTCGAACCAGTGGTGATGGGTCAGCGGCAGCGTGCCCGGGAGGACGGGACCCTTCGTCTTCACACAAGGCGCGACGAGTAGGAGGCCAGAAGAGGAGGATTTGCAGATCGGCCGAGGGATTTGCAGATCGCAGCCGACGGATTAACAGATCGCGACCGAGGGAGTTACATGCGGGAGTTGCAGATCGCTGCGCGCGACGCTCAATATTGGTTTTTTTTTATTTTTTTTTATTTTCTGGTTGGAATATACAAATTTCAAAATGCCCCATTCTCTCTTCTCTTGTTAATCTGCCTAATTCTGTTTATGGTAGATTTTTGTGATTTGCGAGACCTAGTTTGCTTGCTCATGGAATCTGGACCAGTTCCCAAAATGTGATATGCAAAAATAGTGCATAACGTTATGCATAAAATAGTGCAAAAATTGGAGTATGTGATTAATGTGATATGCAAAATAGTCATTATACTTCAATCGAATGCATTATGTATAACGTGATATTCAACATAATAATCATATTTTGAATTATGCATAACGTTATATGCAATTTAATCTGCACTCTCGACAGGAATAATTAAGATTAAAGGAAGCAGTCGACCGTCCTATTCGTCGCCGTAAAATGCAGAGTCTGTCTTCAAAATCGTTAGAATGAAATGCAGAAATTGTGGAAAGAAAACTTTCAGCAAAACAAATTCAGCTAATTAATTGCTTTGGCCTTTTTTTTAGGAAATATTTGATTTATGGAAGGTGATAAACATACTTAATCTTCGAGAAAATGCATTTAAAAGCTAATTTGATGTCAAATTCAAAACTATTTAAATTGAAAAGGGCATATATGTCTTCTTAGGTCCCAATTTGAATCTATTAGATAAAATTCAAAAAGCTAATCCCTATTAGAAAAAAGTAATAGTGAAATGACTCTAATAACAAATTACCCGAGGATTTAAAATTCTCTCAATTTTAACTAAAAAAAATGTTAAGTATTTGAAATCCATTCATAATTCAAACAAGTTAAGTGGATCTAGATGGTGGATTTAAAATTCATAGATCAAATTCCTCCATCCAAATGGAGGTTATGCTAAGAAATATTCACTTCGTTCAATTTCATTATTCCCACTTTCCTTTTTTGGTTGTCGATCCAATTTTATTATGTCATTCTCTTTTTGGAAATAATACTATTCACATTACTTTATCTCCACCCTCCAACCATCACTTATTTACTCAAATTGCCACTAATTTTATTCATAAACAATCACTTTACCTATAAATGGACCCCACAACATCCCATCATACCCCCAACTTATCTACTTTTTTTTTTTTTTGATGGAAGTTAAATACCCATCCCTTTTTTTCCCCTCCCCATGACTCGAACCCAGGACCTAAGGCCTAGATAGTGGTGCTCTAACCACTTGAGCTATCCCATCATACCCCCAACTTATCTACTTTATACATACATAAACTAATCAATATTCATTAAAACACGTGTCCGGAGAAGTGGACATAATAAAATTGGATGGGGGGAGTAATATTTTTCATAATATGTGTGCATTAATTTAAAGTGACGTGTATATTACATAGGGGTGTGCACGGTTCGGTTTGGTTAACCAAACCGCCCGTAAATCGTAAACCAAACTATAAACCGTTATTTTTTTGTTAAAACCGTAAATCAAACCGTATTTATTAAAACCGTTCGATTTGAAACCATAATATTTCAGGCGGTTTTAACCGAACCGTAGTTTTGCTCATTTTTTTCCCTATACACAATAATTAATAAAAATGTAAAACAGAATCTCAATAGAATAGACAAAATTAATAAAAATGTAAAACAGAATCTCAATAGAATAGACAAAATGAAATCCCAATAATCCAAAATATAATTCGAATAGACGAAATACTATTACAACGTTCATAAACTAGTTGTTAAAAAATAACTAAATAACTACAAAAAGAAACAACAAACTTATGTCTTCTTCAAGATTTCAGATTAAGTGAGATAATGAGAGGCTGAGAGCGGGGACTATGTAAATAAAAGAGAATAGGTAGTGTTTCTGGCTTTCGGCAAAAAAAAAAAGAGAATGAGTAGGGCTTGAGTTTACTAGATTAGGGATTATATAATATAGAGACTATAAACCTATAATATATATATATATATTTATATATAAAATAAGTCGATTTGGTTCGGTTTTCATTAGTGAAAACCGTAAACCAAACCATACTAAAAAAAAATCAATTTTAAAAACTGTAAATCGAACCGTAAACCAAAGACCGAACTGTATATTTTTTTTTATCACGAAAAAGTAATTTTATTACTCCCTCCGTCCCGCAATTACTTTCACACTTTCCTTTTCGGGACGTCCCATAATAACTTTCACACCCTTAAAATGGAAAGCCCTTTATAAACTTCACCCTCAAAATATTTTCAATTTTACACAAATGCCATTACTTTTTCTCCACACATACCCAAAAGTCAACTCATTTCTTTACTTTATACATAAAAGTTTACAAAATTACCCCTCAAAATCCTCACTAAATTCACTTTTCTTATTTTGTGTGCCTCTTCACACGTGAAAGAAATCACGGGACGGAGGGAGTATAAAAATGAGACCCACCATTTGAACCACAAGATGTGGCAAAAAACAGAGGATCCAAAAAAAACATACAAACAACAGCATATTTACATGAGAACTAAGAAAGATTACAGCTATAGGTGTTTCTCGTTTCTGTCCTTTCCATACATATAACACGTTTGGGATTGCTTCGCCATTCCACAAATGAAAAATTCAGTTTCCTTGGATCTTTGATTGCTAGCCAACTCCATACTCTTGCTACGATTTCGTCGACTAATATCTCACTCGACGACTCCTCTTTCCTAAACAACATTGCATTCCTCCTTTTCCAAATAGTCCAAGAGACACATTCCCATATGCTCACAACAACCATTTGCCCACTAGCACCCCTTAACATTCTACTGAAATGCAGTAAATTAATTAAAGGATCTGAGGATAGTACAGTAGATACTCTAAGCCAGTTGTGTATGCCCATCCACACTTGATGCGCTTTTGGGCACTCGGATGTGTCTAACTGTCTCCGGCTCATTGTTACAAAAGATGCATCCGGTGTCTGTGTTCGGTGGAAGTGCTCCTCTTCGACTTAAGTTCCAAATAGTCAAAGACCGAACTGTATTTAATGGTCTGGTTTGATTCGATCGGTTTGGTCGGTCTGAACCATACTTTGCACGCCCCTAATATTACATATATAATCTTATACATTAATTTCATGTAAAATTTTCATGATTTTTTTAATTTTTACCGATATCGATATTTCTCTGGATATATCCATAAATTTAAAGTACCGATATTTTTATTCTTACCTGCAATCAACAATATTCATAGAGGGCGTGTGATGTACAAAGTTCAAAGGACATAGTCTGAGTCATAGTAGTGAAAACAGAGGAGATAAGAGCAGGTTGGGATTCATAGGCAGTGCTGCTGGTGAGAGGTGGGTGGTAGTCATTGGGATAGAACTTCGGAGAGGGAAATATCATGAGGTATTGTGCATTGGCGTGATTGTGAGATTGATGCAACAAGTGGGAGCGTATAATAAGGGCCAGACTATATACCCCTCCATACTTGTTAAATTTACCCCCGATTCATACTCTTCCTCAAAATCGATTATGTTAGATGTACTCCTCCTAAAATACCTAATATGTCATTTTCTCTAATTTTTACATAATAAATGTACCCCCACTTAAACCCTAATTTTTTCATCATTCTTCTTCCTCCCCTCCCATCCCTTCTTCCCAACGCCTCCCGCCGCATCTAGTCACCGCCCATCGACCACCCGCATCGAATCGCCCTCCTCCTTTCATCGCCCATTGTCGCCCCTGTTTTTTTTCTGTAACAACACGACGGCAGCGGCCCTCCTTCCTCGCGCCGCCGCCGTCGTACCTTCCCCCAACCGAGCTCGCCCCTACGACGTTCAGCCAACAACCACCTTCTCTTTTTTTTTTCGTTTTTTTAAAATCCCTTCTGCAACCCCCTCGCCCGACTCCCACCCCCGCCCAACACTGCCCAAGCCGCCCCTCCTCCCTCCCCACCGCCGCCGCATATTTTTTTTTTCCTTATCTCTCTTTTCTCTCACCTGTGTTTGCGGTTTCTTTCCTATTTCTTTTTTTTTTCGACAAATCTTGGCTGAAAATACACTATCGTCGACAAATAATTGTCGATGATAGTGTATATTTTCGACCAAGAGTTGTAGAAAATTTTAAATTTTTTTATAAAAAATAATCTTTCGACTAAGAGTTGTCGACAAAAGTGTTTTTCGTCGACAAATTAGTGTCGATAAGAATGTTTTTCGTCGATAAACCAGTGTCGAAAAATGTTTTTTTTTTTTAATTTATGGGGCGTCGGCGGCTTTTTCATCAATTAGGGTTACAATTTTAATTTTAGAGGGGGTGTATCTATCTATGAATATTTTATTAAAAGGGTAAATTAGGTTTTTAACATGTATATTTAATAAATAAATATTGAGGGGAGTATATTTAACAAGTATGGAGGGGTATATAGCCTGACCCGTATAATAAAGATGTATATATGCGCAGTGACAAACCCACTAAGGGCCCATCGGGTATAGTGGGCCCCCACTATTTTTTTATATATTTTTTATTCCGTGATTATTTATGTATTTTTTTATTGATACGTTTCAAGATTATTTGGACATATACAAAAATAATTCACAATACCCTGATCACTATATTATTTTATTTTCAAAATTGATGCTCATTTTTACCCACATTTTTCTCTACACCTCACTAAATCACTCAACATATTCCACATTTATTTGACCTCACACCCCACTAAATTCATTTCCTTAAAAAGTGAGCCGGTCAAGCAAGACACCACGAGACGGGGGAGTATAATTTAAGTTCTACATTTATCTAATACTAGTAACTAATGTCTTTGTAGAGTTGCAAGTTAAATTTTAACATTGTTTTACTTAGTACGAGGCGGAACAATAAAAATTAATTTCCTTCAAAATATAAAAAAAAATCGTTAAATTTAAATTTAATGAAATATATTAAAATTTTTATAATAAAATATTTTTGTAAGTACAATATTATTTTATCTTTATAGGTAAGGTAAATCAGGCCCTCTAATCTAAAATTTATGGGTCCGTCACAGTATATACGCAAAACATAAAAGAACATACTAATTCTGTTAATTCTACAAATATTCGAAAAAATAGTAAAACTCAAATATGTTGATTTAACGAGGAACACACTAATTGCGTTGTTCTACTTGTTGGGATATTCATCCTACCGCTAATCAGATTAGCGTATTATGCATTTAGTTTTGATGGCCAAAACTAGATCAGTGATCAAAGTCTTAGGTTATAATTTGTAATCTAGTGATAGGTTACCTAAATTGTTTTATAAAGTTTAGTAGATAGTGTAGAAGTTTAAGTCTTAGTCTTGTGAGATCAGTTGTATGTATATCAAGTGATATCACACTTGGTTAAACACGCGTTCACTCAAAACTTAAATATTAGAAGACTAAAGATCGAAGACATCTGAAGTTCATTAGTGAAATCTGTTTGAAAGGTTCTTGTATGCGTTATCAGCTGATATTAGTTACATGAGATCAACCGATTAGAATACCTCACCTAATATGAACTTCACCAAATCTTAGCAAGTCTTAAAAAAACATTAAAGATTGTTGATCTGATTGATCAGATAACAGAACGCATTAAAGACAATGATCACCAGAAGACAAAGAGAATGTCGGATAACATCTAATAGTCTCAATCAGAAGACAAGACTGCAAGTCTAACAACTCAGTTGACGTGGACCAATAAAAAGATGATAACGCACCTATTTAATTGACTTGAACTAGGGTTTCAGAGATCTTCTCAAAGTCATACAAGTGCAATTCTTTTTTTTTTTTAATGGTTGATCTTCTATTAATAACATTTTACTATTTTATTTATTATGTAATTAAAATAAATCTAGAATCAATAAAACTAGTAAAAATACAGCACGGGCCCATTTAACTTTTTTTTTTTTAAATAATGGACACGGCCGTTTTAATGACCGGCATCAGCCCATGCTGGTTTGGGCGCCCAGGGGATCCATTCCCAAATCGGAAACCCTAATATAAAATCCATTACAGTTTTGTATATAAGCCCCTCAGCATAACCCTTATTCAACACTCCGCAGCAGCAAAAGCAGAGAGAAAAACCATGAGGGCCATTTGAGCTGAATTCTGCCTCTCCATCTCTCCATTTCTTCGCAGAAAGTGAATTCTAACCTTTCACTTCTTCCATTCTTTTTTAATTATTTGTTGCACAATTGGTTTTGTTGGAGTAATATGATGAGATTATTTCTGTCGCCCCAGTCTTAATTTGCATCTATGATTAGATGTAATGTGGTGATTGACAACTTTTCTGATTCTCTAGATCTATGTTTGTTCGTATTGTTTATGGAATTTTGTTTTGAGATAATGAAGAAGAGGCGTGATGATACTTACCCACCTTTGTCTGTATTTTGAATGATGATATTTATCATGCACTACCATCTGATCTCTCTTCTTTATCTCAAAAAACTTTTAACGAATTTGTTTGATTTTTAAAAATATTTTTGGTAATGCAATCCGTGATGAAGTTATTTTTCTAGATGATTTACCCGTGATTATCTCAAACAAGATCACCATCTTTCGGCTGAGATTGCATCTATTTAATGGTATTTTTAAATTTCAAATTCAATAATTTTGTGTTTTAGATTGATTATGAAAAGTATCTGCCCATGGTATCTAATGCTCAGAATAGATCTGTTTTTGGGTGTTCCGTTTTGTTGGGCAAAAAATAATTATGGAACAGACTTGCGACACAGATAGCTTTTACTACCTTAAGCTTTCTGTTACTTTAATACTGTCTACATTCCTCTTCCTTTTTTTTCTGAATTTGTATTCCTTGTTAAGTTTTTTCGTTTTTAAATCCATCAATACAGTTTGCTACATTTCTGTTATTGAATGAATTCATGTATTTTTATTTCTGGTTTTTTGGTTGGCTGTTTGTTATGTATCAGTGAAGAGCTGTTTAGTAATTGTATTTTCAACATTGACTTTTTTGAAGTTCGAAGTTGTGTTGTTTGTCTATAGTTGGTAGAAAGTATTTGCAATAAACTAATATTCTGTACAAGTATCCCTGTTATGGCCTTGAGAGTGTTTACGGAGGTAATCTTTTCAGATGGTTGTGCCATCTAATTCTCATCAGATCCAAGTGTCATTTAGTTAGATATTGTACTTGTTTGACAATAGGGCTGAAGGTTAAAGTATTACTGTGTGATGGACGAGTCTGTCTATAGTGTGCCATTATTCTCCACTTGGATTGGAGTGTTACTGGATAGTGAATTGGAAAATTCCATTTACATTAAACATGTCTTATTTGAACTTATCAATACACACTCAACAAAGTGAGTGTAAGTTTATGAGAGGATTATGGATGCAGCCATGGACAACCCAGTTGCCCTTAACTTTGACTAGTGTTGATATCAGATTTTGGTAGACTATTTATGAGATAGGTGGTCGTAAGTGACTTGGCTGCTGTGAAGTTTAGCCAGAGGAGGTTGCTGGCAGGCTTGTGAGAGAGTGACGATGAAGAGCAGTTTGTTGTGCCTTTGTTATCGAATTGTCTCGGGCTTGGATGGCAGTGCCCCAACTTCTTGCAGGGTCCTGTATTGTGTTGACAACAAGTCGTCGATCACCCTTTAATCTTGAGTATGAAATCAACACTTGAACAATTTCTCTTTTGGAGTAATGTGGATTCGGTTTTTGAGAGCAAGAATTTGGCTCGGTTTTTGAGATGCAAGAGTGGACTAGATAGCATTGATCTTGATGCCTCTTATTGTGAATAATATTTAAAATACTAAATAATTTTTTTCAGAAAATCTGAAATATTATAATATGTAAAAAGTAATAAATTAAATAAAATATTTTCTAAATTCATTAATTAATAAAGATTTGTCTTTAAAATTTTAAACTCCTAAATGAAAAATAATATTTAACTATTCAAAAATCTTCAATGAAAATTTACTTATATAAATATTTTAAATAAATTCAAAAAACCTCAAATATTTAAATTATTAAATTAATTTATTAAATACAAGCATATTTATCTAATGTGTTTACAAAAAATTGGTCCACATATTTTTGTGTTACTCTAAAAATTTATATAATAAAAATGAAAAAAAATAAAATTAATAAATGATTAAAAAAATGTTGGTCATCATCAAATTTTTATTACGAAAAGGATTGAGAATTTTGGATTTATTTGGAGTAATTTTGACTTTGTAATTAATTATAGATTTTTAATAATTAATTAGGTAAACTAGTTTTTAATAATTAGCTAAGTTAATTAATTTTTCTAGTAATTAATTTGTTTATGAATAAATTTATTTGGTGTTTTGTTTTATCCAGATTTTCAAATTAATTGAGTTTTTAATAATTAATTAGGTAAGTTATTTAATATTTCTAGTCATTTGTGAAAAAAAAAAACTAATTTATAAATCCTATTCACAATTTATTATTAGATTTTTAAAAATATAATTTATATTTTTTCTTATTCATAATTTATTTGAATTAATAAATATAAACAAGTCTTAATTGATATAAAAAAAAAAATGCTTCATATTACAAAAAAAAAAAAAAAAAAAACACATGAAAAATTAAATTATATAATCCATCAAATTCAAAATCAATTCAACTTATTGCAATGAAAAATCTTTAATCTCTTTAATTTGTTTATGAGTTTGAAATAAGTACATACACATTTATTTTTTAGAGATCATAAATACACCTACATTGAATGTAAAACACTTGGTATTCTTGGTATCAGTGTAAAAACCAAGAACTTAAATTTGTAAAAATATAATTGTATATATCTGTCGTCTATTCGTTTTTTTTTTTTTTTTGAACGGTAAAAAGGTGTTTCATTAACCACGAGTAGAAGGGTACTCAACCCATATATTTACACGTAAAGACTAGAATCTATATAATCATGTTTGGCTTCCGATACTATTACTCGATGATACACAAATGAGGATTACAACACCATGCCGATATCGACGAATTGGGGGCCAAGACATTTTTCCCACCAAACCAATTCCACACACTGATCTTTATTTTCTCCACCACTTTCTTAATTTCTTGCCTCGTACCTTTGAACCTTAATTCATTTCTAGTATTCCAAATCTCCCAAATGACGCACGTCCAAATGCTAGACATTAAGATCTTTTTCTCCTTACTAAATCCCAAAGCATCTGTATGCTGCAGTGCATGAATCTTAATATTATTATTAGGCACAATACAAATGTTAATCCACTGATATATTTCCCCCCAGATTTTCGAAGCATGTGAGCATTCAACCAGCAAATGAGAATTGCTCTCTGCAGCATCCTTGCAGATTTGGCATTTCATCTCTTCTGCTAAAATTGTGACTCCTCTCTTAGTTAGATTATCAGTCGTAGCCAACCTTCCTTTGAGTGCCTTCCACACTATTGTTTTTACTCTTTGAGGTGCATAGTTTCTCCATAAGCTTTCAAACTCAGTTTTTACGCCAGTCTCTTCCATGTCAACCTCCCTTATTATTTCCGCGTACGCCTTGCTCGTTGAGTAAGCTCCCGTTGGAGCTAATTCCCAGCTCCAAGTATCCTCCTGTACCTGAGATAGTTTGCACCTGTCTACAAGATTCATCAAATTAGTTAGCGACTCACACACGTCTCCCCTCGGCTCTCTCACCCATGCCAAATTCCATTTCCACTCTCCTCCCACCCAGTTGCCCATAGCACTTATTTTAGAAGTTTGCTGTCTACTTAAGGCGTACACATCTGGAAATCTGATTTTCAACACCTCCTCATCATCTACCCACAGATCATTCCAAAATGAGGTATGTTCCCCATTACCTACGATCCTTCTTATCTTCTGCCTCGCCCCCCTTCCCCCTAACTTCTCATAAATTTTTTTGAGTTCATTCCACCAACTCGAACCACACACTCTCCTCCCTCTCCTGTTTGACCTGCCCCCCTCCTCCCCCTCTAAGGATCCATATTTCGAGTATATCACTCTAGCCCATAAACTATTCTCCTCCGTTAGAAGCCTCCACACCCATTTTCCTAGCAAAGCCGTATTAAAACTATTTAAATCTCTAATGCCTAACCCTCCTTCCTTTTTGTCTTTGCACACATCTTCCCACCCAACCCATGGAATTTTCCGTATAGACCCATCACCCCCTCCCCACAAGAAATTTCTTTGTAGTTTGTTTATCTCCAATAAAACAGAGGCAGGTATTTTAAAGAAAGACAAATAGTAGGTTGGTACCGCGGAAAGGGCAGCCTGCACGAGAGTCGCTCTACCTCCCAACGAAATTTTTTTGTCTTTCCAAACTACGAGCTTTCCCTGTATCTTTTTAATCATACCTGCCCATGACGTTGATTTATGATGATTTAAACCCACATTCATGCCGAGAAACTCCATAGGGAGCCCGCCTGTATTGCACCCAAGGTACCTTGCCATTTCCTTTTTTTCATCTTCCCTCATATGGATCCCGACCAGATTGCACTTATCATAATTTACTCCCAGCCCCGAAATTAACTCGAACAAGCCAAGAATTTTCTTTATTGTTGTGATATCTTTCCATTTTCCATTACAAAGAAATACTGTGTCATCGGCGTATTGAAGCAAGTGAACCTTCTCCTTATTCTTCCCCATGCTGATCGGCTCCAAATCCCCCACCTCCACAGCCCTATTTACTAGAGAATGTAACCCTTCGGCTGCAATTAGAAATAGAAACGGAGATAGGGGGTCGCCTTGTCGTAGGCCTCTCTCGAGCTTAAATTCACCCGAAGAACTCCCATTAACAAGCACGGCCGCGCTAGCAGATGTGACACACTCCATCATCCAAGTCCTCCATAAAGGTGCAAAATTCATACCTTCCATCATCTTATCCAAGAACCCCCAATCCACCGAGTCATATGCTTTGGCAAAATCTACCTTAAAAAATGCCCTTGATTTTTTCTTTCTTTTGGCTTCGTCTATGGCTTCATGTGCAATAAGAATTCCGTCCAAGATTTGTCGTCCTCCAATAAAAGCTGATTGGCAATCCGAAATTACCGACTCCAGAACCTTGGCAAGCCTTCGTGCCAATGTCTTTGCTATAATTTTGTATAGACTTCCGATTAAAGAGATTGGTCTAAATTCATCCAACATTTGTGCGCCTGATTTTTTCGGTATCAGGACAATGAAGGATGGATTCAAACCTTTCACTAGCCTCCCATGACTGTGAAATTCAGACATCATCTTAAGGATTTCTAATTTCAACATCTCCTAGTTGTTCTTGAAAAATCCTAACGAGAACCCGTCCGGCCCGGGGCTTTTTGAGGATTCGCAGTCCCAAAGTGCATCTTTTACTTCGGCTTCAGAAAAATCCGCGATAAGGAAGGCGTTGTCGCAGGCATCTAATTTTTTCCGTATCAGCTCCTTCGGGATATGCGGCCTGCTGAACCCATCCGATTTGAAGTGAGTGCTAAAATGTTTGAAAACCTCCTGCTTGACCTCTGGGACAGATTCCGACCAACGCCCATTAATGTATAATCCGTCAAAATTGTTTCTCTTCATTCTGCTATTAATAACCTGGTGAAATAGTTTTGAATTCTGATCTCCTTCTTTGAGCCATTTCACTTTAGCCATTTGACTCAGTTGTTCTTCTTTCGATCTAAGATCATTTTGTAGGGCTGCTATCGTTTCTCTCCTTTTTTCCTCCTCTTCATCTTCGAGTCCGAATGTCTCGTCTAACAAATCGAGTCTTTCTATTTCTTTTCTGTTGTCCTCGATCCTAGATTCCAGTTTCCCGTAAACTTTTTTGTTCCACTCCCTTAGATCGACTTTGAGGAGCTTCAGTTTTTCTTTTAGAACATAAGCGCTCCACCCCCTTACCTCATATGTCTTCCATTTTTCTGAGACAAAATCTTTGAAATTTGGGTGCCTCATCCAAGTATTGAAGAACCGAAAAGGTTTGGGGCCCCAGTCCTTGCGTTGTGACGAGATATAGATCGGGCAATGGTCCGAAACTGATCGACCCATCCCTTTCAGCTTGGCGTCCGGCCAAGTATCCGTCCAAGCCTCGTTTACTAACACCCTGTCCAGTCGGCTTTTGCATGACCCGTCAGGTCGGTACCAAGTGAATTTCCTCCCCAGAAGAGGCATATCAAAAAGGTTCGACTGAACAATGAACCCGTCAAATGCATCCATCTCCCTTCTATCCTCTCGTTCCCCTCTCCCGCTCCTCTCCTCTGCATGCCTAATAGCGTTGAAGTCCCCAGCGATGCAGACGTACCCTTCACTATTCTGTTCAACTACCCCCTTCAACCGGTCCCATAAAGTTCTTTTTTCGTTCCAATTGCACGGAGCATACACATTTATCAGTACGCAACTCCTACCATCTTGTTTCCAAATTCCGTTTACCACTAGCATCCCTCTCTCGTGCCATGAGCTTGTTTGTACGAACACCGCCTCGTCCCATATGGTGAGCATACCCCCTGATCTACCTTCAGCTGCTCGTGATTCCCAACCAAAATTTGTATTACCCCACACTGATTTGCAAATGAACTCATCCATCTTTTCCACCTTCGTTTCCTGCAAAAAACACAATTCAATGTTTAGATTTCTCACCAAATTTTTTACCTCCTTACGTTTGTCCTTTCCACCCATTCCTCTTAAATTGAAGCTTAGAATCTTCATGGGTTCACAATTGCGTTTCCTCCTTTCAACATCTATGCTACTTTTACTGCTTTTTTCTTTGCCTTCCTCCCTAAGTCTTCAAGTCGTTTAACAGTGCACTCATCCGTTTCCGCGCCCTGTAACCCCATCTTCTTTCCCAATTTCCAAGCGAGCTCTGCCTCTTCATGATTCACGCTATCTTCCTTCTTTTGATTCCACCGTATGACTTCGCTGCTATCATCAGCACACGCGCTTTGCTTGGGTTTTGTTTTCCTTTTCTTTGATTTTTCCTTTTGTTGTGCGTCGTTCCCCATCAATTCGTGATCGGTGGAAATAATCTCACCGTCTGAAACTCCGCAGATACCATCTGACCCCACTGACTCTTCTTCGTCCATCCTGCTCAGGGTTGCTTGGGCCCCTTGGCTAATCACACTTAGGTCCGCTCCGTCCAGCCTTTGGGCTTCTACCTCTCCCTCTTTGCAGGGCCCACAATCCTGGAATAAAGCATTTAGGTCCAACTGACCAGGGCCTAAGAAAACGTCAATGTCTTGGTCCAGACATGGGTTTCTAATAAGTCTGTCCAGAATTGGGCTTTTCCAAATTTTATTGTCCGGCCCATTAGCTGTTTTAAGGTATCTTGGGCCCAAATAGCCGCAATCCATTTGGGGTGGGTCCATAGCCGTTATTCTATCTCGGGGACTCAAACGCCTAACAGAGTGAATATCGTCGGAAACCGACACCTGCGCATTGATTGAGCCGTTGCATACCGAGGTAGAAGGCGGCATGTTTGTATTCGAGGTCTTAACTGGTTTCTTGGGGTCCGTGTCTGACGTTATTACATTAAATGCGTTTGTCGTAACTTCTGCGTCGCCGTCCGCTCGCTCGGAGCTACCCCCTACCTCGACCCTCTCAGCATGTTTTCCTGAATCCGGCCTGGTTTCCATAATATCCGGTAAAGTCCAGTCGTCCTCTTCCAAAGTTACGATATCCCCTGATTCCGTCTCCCAGTCATCCGAGTCGAAGTCTTCGTCCTCCTCTTTAATTCGAATATGATGAACGCGGCCATCTATCAAGATACTGAGGGGTGTCCTAGGGATCTCCGGAAGCGATGTCCTAACCAGGATTCTGGCGAACTGAAGATTACATCTATTAATGGTGTCCTCATCAATTGAAACCAGGTTTGCGAAACTGGAGGAAACCAACCTAAAAAATTTTGGGTTCCAAATTTGTCCTCCTCTGGGATAGAAAAAAAATACTTACTCCCACAAATATAGTTACATTTGACTTTACACACAAATTAAAAAAAATCAATAAATGTTGTCAGATTTAACTAATATGTCTATTTACCCTTGATATTCTATAAATTCGGTGTAAATTTACACACAAATTAAGAAAAATCAATAAATGTAGTTAGATTTAACTAATATGTCTGTTTTACCCATGATATTCCATAAATTTGGTGTAAATTTCAAAGCAGTTGGGTCTTAAGAGTAATTATGAGGTAAGTTTTATTAAGGGTCAAATTGTCAATAAAGCATTTAATGCTTAAGTAAAAGATGAAATGTAGCTACTCCCTCCGTCCCGGAGGAATTTACACCCTTTGACCGGCACACATTTTAAGAAATGTGTAAGAAAAAGTGTAATGATTGATGTTTTGAGGGGTAGTTTTGTAAACTTTTATGAATAAAGTAAAGTAAAAAGTAGATTGAGTGTGGAAAAGTAATGGCATATGGGTAAATATGAGTATATTTCAAGGGTGAGGGTTGTGAAGATATTTCCTTTTATGGAGTGTGCAAATTGGTATGGGACATCCATATATGGAAAGTGTGTAAATTCCTGTGGAACGGAGGGAGTATAATTTAAGACATCCAAAAAAGGAAAACGTAGCTATCTTTATGGGACGGAGGGAGTATGTAAAAATCAAGACCGTAAAAATATTCATAATAGAAAAAAAAAATTCAAGTAAATATATGTGTTGTATTTAAACTATTCTTGGGGCTAGTCTTTTGTGAAATATTGCATATATATACATTTCAGTCATTATATTCACATTCTTTATAAATACACTCAGTGACAGTTCAACCCACATTTTTTATAAATACACCCACTGACAGTTCAATTCACACCCATGTTTTTTATAAATACACCCACTAGCAGAATTATTTTTTATAAATACACCCACTAGCAGAAATTGTACTTAGTCGTCTTCTCCGAGAAGTTTTCGGCCACCCGAGGCCGCGACCGAACGCAGCAATTTACAATGGTCTTAATCTTTAAATATTTTCTATTTCTTTAAATATTCTTTAATTATTATTATGGATCGAGGTTATTTTATATTAGTACATGTAATAATATATGTTACTATATGTTATAATGTGAGTTACTTAATTAATAAAAATTCTAGAAAAAAAAACTACATAAAAGAATCGGTATTACTATATAAAAAATTATATGTTAATACATACTTCAGTTTGAATTACTATATTGAATATGCGTTTGTTACTATATGTAACTTTATCAAATTATTTGCATTACAACATGGTTATTGTGTTTACTACATGCGATAGTATATGTTACTACGTATTATAATGTGAGTTACTACATTAACAAAAACATTAGAAAAAAATGGGTTACTAAATAAAAGAATTTGTATTATTATATAAAATAGTTTGTGTTATTTCTACATAAAATAATGTGTGTTACTACATATTACAATTTGAATTACTACATTTAATATCCCGCGTTTGACAATAAAATAAAAGATAAAAAAATCACATAAATTGACAAAATAAACGGGTTAAATTTTTTTGTCAAAATTAGAATACAAGAGGGCCAATTGACAAATAAATTAAGAATTAACCCAAATGAATTAATGGTGGCCCAATAATATATATTTTCAACCCATTGACTTAATAAGTTAATATTTTCAGCCCAATTGACTTAATTAGTCAATATTGCATGTATGCAATATTGCATATAATTTTTTGTGCTATTCTTGAGACCTATTAATAATTCATTTCACCTATTGACATCATAATTTGTAAGTCTCCCTAAACGAGTAGTGTGGGGTTTAAAATGTAGAGGGGATAGGTGAATATACTTTAAAAGTTTTCGCCAAAATTCCATTTTCTAACTCAGTTGTATGTAATGATTTGAATAAATAACGAGTCCTTTGCGAATAAGGAAAATAGCTGGTAGACCGCGAGCGTGAAACACAATCATATAATATCCCATCATAATTCATTTCAAACCAATGAATTAATTCATTTTATCTGTACATCTCAAAATTGTTTTGCAACGACTTTGAGATCTTGTCACATAGCTACCTCTTGAGTAATTCAAAGATGGTGTCATCTAAATAATTCGGGAATTTTTTTATTTTAGTCTTATATGTTTGATACATTTCAAAATAAATCATTTAAATTTCAACTTTACAAAATACGACGTTTCAATTTTAATCATTTTTTATATTAATTTTAATCATTTATCTTTCTAATGAATTAAAGCTACATGAATATTCTCCTTTTGATTTATGCGGTTAAATTATTTGGGATTCAGTGACCACATTTATTTAAAAAAATGTCATGTCACCTGGCCACATAATTATCTCTCATTTATATATACTTAAAGACAATTGCTTATGTGTACCGCTATTTACCCTCATTTTTTAATAAATTCACACTCCCTTTTTTTAGGCACTTATGTGTACAAGTAACAAGTTACATACATGTAACTAAATCCAATTTTTTACATGAGTTATTAGTTATTTACCTTCTTTTTTATTAATTTCACCCCCAAATTTTTTAAAAGAAAAATACATGTAAAATACTATATTACCATTTTATCAATTAAATTTAAATACAACTCATTATAATTATACACCGACTATTGATTCACCAATGAATCACCACGAAGTCAAATATTATTCTATTTTTTTAACTTTTAAAAATAAATATAAAAACATAACGAATATTAAAAAAATATGAAACTCAAAAATAAAATTATGAAATACAGTTTTTTTTTTCAAAAAATGACCAAAATTTAGGAAAATAATACAAAAAATATGAAACTCAAAAAATAACCAATGAATCACCACGAAGTCAAATATTATTCTATTTTTTTAACTTTTAAAAATAAATATAAAAACATAACGAATATTAAAAAAATATGAAACTCAAAAATAAAATTATGAAATAAAATTTCCAGTTTTTTTTTTTCAAAAAATGACCAAAATTTAGGAAAATAATACAAAAAAAAATTGAAAAAAAAACTAAACTAAAAAAAATCATTTTTTTTTCTAATTTGGGTATAATTGTATGAATATGACATGCTCACTTTCTAGCTTTAATCTGATTTATAATAACTAAGATTATTTTGTTATGTCTTCATTATTTCTAAAATGATATCTGGTTTGTTACAAGTTTTTTAAGGTTGTAGATTATTTTTTAAAACTAATTAATAATATAATCTAATTGAAAAATAAAATTTATATTTAGAAACTTAAATGAGTTGAGAATTGGAGAAGAAATCAGCATAATATTGCATCAGCTTTATTATTTTCTTTGGGGTCATCTTTATGTTGATGCATTCATATGTTTATTGAGTGTGATCGTATCTATTAATTGAATTGTGTGTTCAGTGTGATTCATTCTCACTTTTGTTCTTCTTACTAGTTAGTTAATATCATTTTTTTAATATTGATGTATTAATTTGCATGGTATGCCGGGAATTATAAATGTGTTAAGTTATGTATTTTTTGTTAAATATAAATATTAGTTTAAATACGATATAGTATTAGTACGCCTATGGTATATTACTAGTTAATATATTGTATAGTACTAGAGATTAATGTGGGTATAAAAATATTACGGAGTATTTAATATATGAACTAATACTATACAATATTTGAATTTATACTATACTATATTTGAACTAGTACCATAGAGTATGTGAACTAATACTATACAATATCTGAACTAATACTATACTCTATTTGAACTATTACCATAAAGTATGTGAACTCGAAACTCGAAAAAATTAAAACATGTACCAATATAAACTAATATTATACTGTATATGAACTAATATATACAGTACTGAATATTAACTAATAATATATCATAATACTTATCAACGGTTATTATAACACTTATAAACTAAAAATTATATTCATAAAAAATTAAAATAAAGTGATTAAAAAATGAAAGTTCAAATGAAAAAAATAATTAAAAAATGTAAAACGAACTGAAATTTGTAAGGAATGAAGTAAAATTTTGAAAGGATAAGGTGAAAATTATACACCAATTAATTAAAGTAAAGTAAAATAATTTTTTAATGATAAAATTAAAAAAAAATTAATTGAAGTAAAATAAAGCCCATGAAAAAATGAATGTGTTAAATTGAGACAGTAAATGGGTCATGTGTTATTGGATTGGATATAGTAAATGAGTCATGTGTTATTTGTAATGGGTTATTGGATTGGATATAGTAGTTACATATATTGAATTGGATATAGTAGTTACATACATGTAACTGAAACACAAGAGTATCATGTCACATCATTAATTGACTATCAATCAATTAAAAAATAAAATATTTGCATCTACGTAATTAATTGACTATCAATCAATTTGTCAACTCTCAAGTTCAATTAAAAACAAAATTGAAATATGCACCATTGATAACACAATTCTATAATTAAAAATAATTTTAATTTTTTGACAAGATAATTAAAAATAAAATTGACAACAACTAAACTAAAACATAACAATTTAAAATATATGAACCTGTGGGTTGGTCTGTTATGGACTCGAGTGCATGCTGTGCACCCTAGTCCATGTGCACTTTTCAGTTTACTAACTTACACTTTTTAGTAAATGAGTAATAATTGAAACGTGCAACACCATTACCAAAAAGTGTAAGTCAGTAAACTGAAAAGTGCACATTGACTAGGGTGCACAGCATGCACTCGAGTGCATACTAGACCTTACCAATAATAAAATATAATAAAGTTGTATTCCAATCTTTTCAAAAACTAACATTCCACCTAAAAGATTGAGAATACAACTTCTATTTTTGCAAAAAAAAAAAAAAAACACCAAGTTCATCTAGCCAAAGTTATCCATCAAAACAACTAAAGTACCTTGAAAAAGTAAAATATACGACAAAAGGCAAATACCACTCATGTTTAAAAGCAAAAACCAAAGTTCACAATTTTTTAGTTTCTCTTCTTCGTGATATTACTCTTTCATAAGTCCATGAAATTATTTCCTCCATCAACCAATATTCTCTCATACTGCTTTCCAACCTGCACAAACGGTGGTGGAGGGGCTTGGTCCGGGAGCTGTATAATCTTCTTGTAGAAGTTGTTGATGTGGAGTAGGTCCAACCATACAAGGAACAATAGGCATTCCCAAAGTTTGAAATTGACTTTCACAGCTAGCTTGATTGAATAAAAGTTTGGTTGAGAGCAGCCTCAAAAACTTCATTGTCTTCATCCACCTGCAAGAATCAAATTGTTCATTGGCTGAGAGCAGCCTCTCTGAACATCAACCTGCAAGAATCATATTGTTCATTGTCTTCATCCACCCTGAACATCAACCTGCAAGAATCATATTGTTCATTGTCTTCATCCACCTGCAAGAAACAAATTTCACTTAAACTAGTAAAATAAACTTCTATTGCAAATAGATATATATAACACTTACATTATGAGAAATCTCAGTAATTATTTTACTTTTGGGAGGTCTCCCTCTTTTTTTCCCTATGGTGGGTGGTTCACTCACCTAAAAAAAACCATAACAATTTGTCAAAATATATTCAAAACATAATAGTTGCTAACACAAAAAAAAAAAGTAATTAAACTCGAATATTGCTCTGTATTATTTATACACATTCTTAAAATAAAATTATATGTAAATTTTATTGAGAACTTTTTAGAACTTCTTGAAAAAATATATATCACAACAAAACTATATATATTCTCCCATGTAGTAGACAGTGGCAATATTATTAACAAAAGAAAAAAATTAAATAGACATGAGAAAGTATATATACATGAAAAAAAGTTCATGGTCAAATAAAATAGACATCAAATAGACAAAGTATACCTGACTTACATTAAAGTCTATTTGAGCTACTTGCTGGAATTGAGAGCATGATCTTGCATTGTGTGGCCAGCCAATTTTCTACATTTATTGACACTTTGTCTCCTTTTCAGTTTCACTTGCTTAATTTCCTAGGTCTTCCTATTTTTTTACCAAAATTGGGGTGGCATGGAATGAAAAGGTTGGTGCCCATTCATTTTGAAATAAGCAGAATTGCTGGAGCATACACTCTTTTATATGTATCAAGTAAGCATTCATCCACAAAGTCATCAGGGGCCAATCTTTGGTGTTTGACTTCATGGGAATACCATCACCAATCATCTCCAAGTTTTTATCAAGTATTTCTTTAATCTTAGGATGATTACCCTTCCATTTTTTCATGTGCTCTGTCTCTAGAATCTGAAATCTAGTCATCATCCACTGTCTAATCCACTTTAGCATTGTAATGATAGATTTATCTCGAGTCTTTAAAATGCTATAATTAAAACTCTCACAAACATTATTCAAAAGCATATCACATTTTGATTTTTCACTGAAATGTGACTTAGACCATTCGTGTTTGTTAGAAAACCAATCAGCTGCATTTGGATTCAAATCTCTCATCTCTTGCATTCTCTGATTAAAAACACCAATAGTAGTTGTCGTAGTCCCTAGCACACTTCCAAATATATTCTTATATGCTAATCCTTTGAACCCTGCCCTCTGAAAGTTGTCTGAAAGTTGTTGTGCAGGTGTCTTACACAAAATCTATGTTATGCAACGATTAATCCCTTCTGCTTATCACTCATAAATGTATAATCAGTACCCTCTCCTATTCTCATCCACTAAATCCCTTCTTATCCATGTTTCCTTGTTCTCAGTAGACACAATACCATATGCAATAGGATTGCTTGGATCTAACCCAACCACAGATAATAATATTCCACCATATTTCCCCCATAAAGCCAACATCCATCTACCCAATGAATGGTCTACACCCACTCTTAAAGCCTCTTTTTACAGCTTCAAAACATACATACATTCTCTTGAATCTACCTTCATCATCACTATCTATCACAATTGTGGAATTGAAGTTGGAGGTTCTCAATCAATAAATTCTTTAGCCTTCTCCTTTGCCCTATAAGCCTGCTGCATAGTCATGTCGACACCCAAATCTTTAATTTTCTCCTTCCTCCAAAACTTCAACTTTCTAATTTTGCCAATCACAAATAAATTTTTGCCCGAACCATTTACTTTTTAAGTTGCATACAGTGAATGTTGGTGAACAATTGTGAACAGACTTATATAGCCTAATCTGAAGATTCGTCTATCATTTTTACTAGGTTTATACCACAATCACAACTTGCAGCCTTACATCTAGCATACACCCTGATTTTGTCATTTTTTGGAAAAAATATTGACCTTTTAGTTAATATAACATGAGATTGCACAGCCTTCTTAAAATCATGTTTATTCCCAAAAATCATACCTACCTCAAATGATGGATTATAGATTACGTCAGTATTGAATATGAGGTATTTCTCACATCCCTCATTATCTGAAATTCTAGCCTCATCAAAACCATCTCCATCACAAACAACATCTTCATCACCACTTTCATTTTCACTCCAATCACTACCCCGCTTAAATTTGTTCCCTTCAACACCTCAAATATGTGATCTTCATCATCCGTGCTTTCAAGCTCAAATTCATAATCACTATCAACTAATGGACTTAAAGGATCATCTTCAAGCTTACCATAACAATCCTCCTCACAACTTTGTTCTCCATCCACCCATTCACGAGATTGGTAACTGATAAAAGAAAATATTAAAGGTTTAAAGTTAATCTCAACCACTAAAACTACTGTAGGAAACACAAATACAATAAATATATTAGTGGACACATATGACAATAAATTAATAATAGTGCACATGGTAGACCACACACATGAAAAAAACAAATAAAAAAGAATAGGCATATGTAATTTTATGAATATAAAAACAGAGTAGTATCCACCTCTAACACTAACATCAAAATATTTTTTCAGATATAAAATAGAGTAGAACCAACCTTAATACTAACATTTAACCAATGGAGAAAAAACTTAAACCCTACCACAGGAGAAGTCGTGTACTTACCATGTGGAGGTGGTGGAAGGAGCTTAAAGCCCTTCTCTCGAAGACATTCATCCATCTACTTTGTGTTCTTCAACAGATGAATTGTAACGGTAGTTATAGTTTTTTTTTTCTTTCTTTTAGAATGTGGAATGTATCAAACTTATAGAACTAAAATAAAAAATTTCTCAAATAAATCTAAACCTATATATTATTTCCATCTTTAGTTTAGAAAAATGTTATGTTCACATTTCCTTTGGCACCGTCAAGTACCACAAAAAATCATATTTTATATGACAATTTTTTGTGTGTTGACACAAAATTAATCTCAATTTGTTATTTAAAGGTGATGAATTTAATTTTCATCGCTTATTAAGTCATGATAAAAATTTTATCTTATCACAAATAAGATCATGTCTGATAGCTAAGATAAATGGTAGATCAACTTCATATCAATCATTATAAGTTGTTTGATAGCTAAGATTAAGTGTACATTATGCTTTAAAATATATAAAGTTTAGCTATTGTCTCAATCTCAGCTTAATTCGTCTTAACTGTCATGGTCTAATAATTATATTTGTCATGAAATTTGGTTTTATCACTAATTCAACTTTTTTTCCTCACAAAATTGAAAATATTATGACGATAGTATGAATGTCACAAAAAGATTTTGTGATGCTACGTTTTGTCATTATATATTCGAAATAACTATATTTGATCATAATATTCACTAATACATATTTGGCCTTGGAGAGCTTTGAAAAAGGGCCTTGGAGAGCTTTTAAAAGAACTCTCTAAGTGGCAGCTCTCTAAGAGCGGTTGTGAACCGCTCTCCAAGTAAAAGCACTTGGAGAGCGGTTCATAACCGCTCTCTATGTCAATTTTTTTTTATTAATTTCACATGGCCCAGGCCCACCACTGGGAGAGAAATCCGCCGTCGTTCTCAAGATCTGGAAAAGAAACTACGAATTCTTAAAATGATTGCTCATTAAACAATAAACATGTTAGGATTAGATATTTTTGGCCATTCTGAATCAATCACATAAAATATTAGAAATTAATAATATTATTTTTCCATGAACAAAAATAATAAATGAGATACAGAAACAAATTTGAGTTGGCATGGCATAAATATCATAATAGTCGTATCATAAAATAACCGTTTAATTCCATTAATAGGTAAATTAAATTCAAGAAAACAAGAAATATAATGTAAAGTAAATCAAAAGCATTATCATCATTAGAAGAGTGGCGAGAAAGAGATTATATACCAATATTCTCCGACTGCAAGTTAACCTCCCGTGCAAAAGCCTCTGCAATTGTGGGCAAATTTTTACTCAAGAGAGGGAGGGAGGGAGGGAGGGAGGGAGGGAGGGAGGGAGAGAGAGAGAGAGAGAGAGGGAGGGAGAGAGAGGGAGGGAGAGAGAGAGAGAGAGAGAGAGAGAGAGAGAGGGAGGGAGGGAGGGAGGGAGGGAGGGAGGGAGGGAGAGAGAGAGAGAGAGAGGGAGAGAGAGGGAGAGAGAGCGGGAGAGAGAGGGAGAGAGAGAGAGAGGGAGAGAGAGAGAGAGAGAGAGAGAGAGAGAGCGGGAGAGAGAGGGAGAGAGAGAGAGAGGGAGAGAGAGAGAGAGAGAGAGAGAGAGAGAGAGAGAGAGGAGAGAGAGAGAGAGAGAGAGAGAGAGAGAGAGAGAGAGAGAGAGAGAGAGAGAGAGAGAGAGAGAGAGAGAGAGAGGGGGGCTTAAATTTCAATAAGGCATCTTGTGTACTAAAACTGGGGGTTTGTTTAGTCGTGACCTTTTTTCTATCTCTTCTACCATTCTTTCTTTTCTACATCTATCAATCTTTTCTTTTTCATATCTCTATCTGCCTCAACAATTCACTACACTTTTAATATTTTATTTATACTACCCATGTCAAAAGCAAATGAACAACTTTCAAAAAAACGAAAGGAGTATTTTTTAGTGTCAAATTTTATCATCATTATATTTACAAATCAATAAAAACAAAAAAGCATTTTATCGCGAATGAACAAATTTGCGTGACAAAATATGATAAAATATTTAATCTAATTATGACAAAAAATGAATGACATCACTAAAATTTAATAAAGTAAGTAATATATGGACAATCGTCACAAAAATGTAATTTTTTTAATGACAAAAAATCAAATCGTCGTATAAAGTTTAATCTTTAGTGACAAAAAATAATATTAAATGATGAAATTTTGATGTCAAATATGATTATTTATATGTCACTATAGATGATTTTTGGCGAAAAATGTTTCGTCATCGAACACACATACAATGATGTTTCGTCATCGAACACCTTTTGTGGCGAAAAATGATCTTTTTATGAAGAAAATAATTCGTCACAATCTCTCAAATTTCTTGTAATGTAGAAATTGAAATAGTGTATTATATTAAGCACGAAGGTTTGTTTCAGTCCGTCCTTTTCAAATACTCATTCAAATACATATATACCCCAATAATACATCGACACACTTATTATTATAAAATCATATTATCATTTTTCATTTCAATTACTTATTCCCTCTCCTTCTTCACAAACTAATTATCTCTCAATTAACTAGTTGAAAAAATAATACAAGATCACTCTTTATTTGGCATAAAATTTTCAACCACCATACTTATCAATCTCTATCCAAACACAATTATTATTCACGGATTACTTTCATTCACATTTTTTCATTTCCATCCTCACTCATTCACCACCATACCTAACCAAGCTGGGCCTTTGTGTATTCTTGATAGACTGATTTATTTTTATTAGACTTTGGTTTGTATAAGATTTAATTAATGCTAGTACTATTTTGGATGAACTTTTATTTGGGCTGTATGAGTTAAAGTATTTTGGATGAACTTTGTTGGGACCTTCTACGTGTAGTCAGAGTGTCGTATGGTGTCGTATGACTACCGTAGTCAATTTAATCTGAACCATTAAAAATCAAATCTAAAGGCTTAAATCTGATGACCTGTTACATTTTGTACTTTGTGTTGAAAATATTCAATGTATGTGTTGAAAATATTCAACGTATGTGTCGTATGGTGTCATATGGTGTCATATTTATAATTAATTTAATTAATTAAATATATAATTTTGAATTTACAGTTTAATCCTTAATTTAATAAAAATATTTATTATATTAATTAATTAAATTAAATTTATAATGGTAAAACTACTTATTTACCCTTATATTATTATTAAAATTAATAAAAAATAAATAAATTAAATAAAAGAAGTTATAATTTAGAACATAATACGTAGGTTTTAACACGCACTCCACTTCAGCCCAAAACCACTGCCCTTCCGTCGTCGACGAGCAACTGCCCTTTTGCCGCCGACGATCATCTCCTCCCCCCTTAGTTTTCTTAATTTATAAGTTTAATATTATTGTGGGGTAGGTGAATTAACACCACCGAACGTTGCTTATGTATATCTTCATATTTTTTCTTACTTCCGTCATTTGTTATGAGTATTTGAATTAACATTGTGAAATTGTTAAAATTGTGGTTGAGTTGTTGAGTAGTACGATTGTTTTTGAAATTGCCTCAAATCAAATAGAAACATAACTGCCCAACAAGTGTTTGACAAAATGCTTCAAAGAAAATTTGAAACAGAATTTAGCAAAGGAAGTGGCTATTGAATGCACTATGGTGTAGGTGATCCGACAAAGAGTAAGCCTCGAGGAGCACCTCGAAATAAAAAGCAGAAATGTGGATCTTGTGGGTATGTCATTTTAATTATTTTTGCATGTTTAATAATCGTTTATGAAGTTATGTTTTTTTTAACACTCAATAACTTAATAATTTTTCTTTACTAGACATCCAGGACATAAAATTGGGCGATGTCCAAATAAGAAGAGCAACATTGATCGAGAGAATGATGAAAATCTCAACAAAGACAATGATTCTAAAAACGTTAATTAATGTTGATCCTACCTAAACAATTAGTGTTAGATTTTTTTTATGAATATTGATCATATGTATTTCAGGAATTTTATTGAATTGCTGGTTTTTTATTTAAATATTAATTTAATATTTCTTGTGTTGTTTAATCCACGTCATAAGATACGTTTAAGCTAAAATTAAGTGTGAACAATAATCATATTGAATTGAGATGAAATATGCATTTTATACGAATATGAGAAAGATGTTTGTGTGTCTGCATTACTACTCTATTTGAGGCTTGAGCACATGAACAAGAAAAAAGTCTTTTTTTTTTGTTTTCAAGGTTTACTTAACATCGATATCGACCGTGCAAGTGAGCACCTACAACACATTTTTTGAATTGCACGGTTTACTGAGTATCGACCGTGCAACTGTGCACGGTTGTTGGACCGTGCAACTGAGAATTCTTCCAGGACATGTTTCTATTTACCCGGGTGACTGAGTATCGATCGTTCAACTGTGCACGGTTGTTGGACCGTGCAACTGAGAATTCTTTCAGGACATGTTTCTATTTACCCGGGTGACTGAGTATCGACCATGCAACTGTGCACGGTTGTTGGACCGTGCAACTGAGAATTCTTCCAGGACATGTTTCTATTTACCCGGGTGACTGAGTATCGACCGTGCAATTGTGCACGGTTGTAGGACCGTGCAACTGAGAACCCTAACACGTCTTCGATGGAATTGGGGAAGAAAAACATACTACTGAGTACTTCTAATTTAATTACTTTATTATTTAATTATTTTTGTATTAGTTAATTTAATTTATATATATATAATTGTGCTTAATATATATATATATATATATTAAAAATTATATTTATAAAAGAAGGGTATTATAGTAAATAACAAAATACAATTTAAAAAATGATTTAATTAATTAAAATCTGTATAACAGGTAGCAGGTTCATACGACGCATACGACGCCATGTGGCGCATTTCGACGCGCTGACTATATAGTCACTTTGTACTATTTGACTACACTAAGAAAAACCCAACTTTGTTACTATTAAGTTTATAAGAATTACCCCTTTGTATAAGTCCTATTCATCACATCATAATGCAATAGTGTAATATCTTGGTCAAGACAAACTAATCTGAACCTTACACCTCAACTTTTATCAATGAATTGTTCAATTCCATCTAAGTTGTGAATTAATTGTACTTTTATACAAGGAATTGAATCTTATATGATCTTCTACACACTACATTGTCTACAATGATAAAAAATTATTCTCATTAATAAATGTAAAAACCAGTTTGTATACATAAGTATAATTAAAAGTATACTTGTCAGTATAACCCTAACAATTGGGTGCATACTATGTAAGTCAAAATTGATATATTCTCAATAGTCCAATTAAAATATGATTTTAAGTGATTTTGATATAATTCCAATAGTTCAATTAAAAGGAATAAATACATTTAGAGTCACTCTATAAGACCCTTAAACAATTTAAAACAAAAATTATAGTTAAAACAATTAAGGTCACTATTTGATTTGGATACCCTATAATGCCCTTTCCATATAGAAAAATAGAATTAATTCAATAGCTCCATAAATCCATCAATTTTAGTAATTGCGAATGGAAATGTTTGACATTCCTTTTATAATCAGTTACCATAAATTTAATAAATCCATCAATAAAGTTTTAATAAATTTTATTAAATATTCCATCAATGCACCATAATTTAATCATACATTAATTAAGGATAAATTTGTATATTTTTCTGAATACACTATTTATTATACACTAATAATCACAAAAACATCATATACAAACACATAAATGTTTATAAATTACGTGTAGTATATTTTTTTGTTCGGCATATAGTATTATTAGAGTAGAATGTCAATGTTCATTAAATATTATATTAAACCGTAATTTAACCAATATTCAGTAAGAAACTTACAAAAAATTTATCAATTCATCTATTAAATTCATCATTTCAGTAAGAAACCATTGTGTATTTAAGACACAAGTTCAATAATAAACAATCAGGTGCGTAAAGTTACCACTGGAGATAAAAGGCTTTGAATATACTTATAGGTATGAGTTGCACAATATGATGTCAAATCTACAACAATGCAGATTACATTTCATATGTATGATCAATACAAATCACTGAATTCACTTATTCCATTCTGCACTCTTCACTTGTTGTAAAATCGTATGAGTAGAACGAACCGGATGGATCATTCCTGAACATAATCTTTTCCGAGTATTGTTAATGAAGTGTATATGCACGAGTTTATAATTAATGGGTAGAATTTCCACTTTCGAAATAGTAAACTTCTTCCAAGTTAATCCCGTAATTGAATATGAGAGTACCTGCATTTCAAAATAATATTTTCTCGTACCACAATTATCAACACTATTTCGATCTCCATATACGACTAGATTATTGTCATCTAACGCCTCGACAACTAACGACCATACTTCACATTCATATGCAGATAATTTTATCAATCCATAACTCTTATCACTATAGTCGAAAGTTGGAATTGCATAAACCCCATAACCTTCATAAATTTTCCAATGAAAAATCCCGCCAACGAAATGTGCATTGCATGATGGCGGGTGTTTGCATGGAAATGGATGTAGTGAAATCCAAGTGTTTGAATTCCTAGAGTACAAATTCACTACACTTTGAAAAGCACCATACGACCAAAATCGTGTGAAATTTTATATTCGTAGTAGGTATTATTGTTGTTTATTCTAGCAAACTTAGTCCCGAAGTAAATGGAGTCGGTAAGTATTTTCTTCAGATGCATATATTAACTTATCACAGTGATGGGAGTACCTGGTCAAGCCTCACAATATTCAAGGAGGAAGGATTACCGTTTATATTCAGTATCTACCCGATTTACTTTTTGAACTGCTTGAAGACGAATATCATGTTTAAGGAGGAGCCAAGTGGAAAATTTTGCTCTTTTGACATCCCAAAAAGAGAATTTCATGACTTGAATTGGTTGGATGAAGCCCCGGATGTCGACCGTACGTACAACATTTTGCCTAGTTTAGTTTCTCCATTCCCAAAAATAGATAGTAATATGTAGTAGTAATATATTTTGTAACATACTTTTTGGTACATATACCATCAAATGGTTGTTATTATCTATAATTTTGTAATCCATATGTAAATCAAATATATAAACCGATCCATGTTGTTATCTTACATATAGACCTTAATGCAATTACTAATGCATAATGCACTGTCAACTGCATACCAATTGATCATATGCTTATCTTGCTACATTATTTTAATTACACTTGTATCTAATGTTATATAGTCCACTATATGTACTACATAAGTCACATGTGCAGAAATGACTACATATACCAACTAATAACCAATACTATCCAACTAATAACCAATACTATTGCCAATTTCAGAAGATGCGTAATTATAATTTGAACTTTATCTTGTGCACCATTCTTCAAATTGTCTTCTTTAAACGACCTATTTTCTTCCTCGAGTTGTATACTCGTCTAACGAAAACACTCCAGTTTTTCTTCCGGTTCTCTTATCTTTGTACGCTCTTCGTTTAATTTATTTAACAGTCCAGGGATAATATTCCTTCCACTGCATCTTCTCTCCTAATTGGTATTTCTTTAGATCCCACAATGAAGCTTTCAGACTCCTCATCAAACAATCTTACAATGTCTCTTATATCATCCTCCATTTTTATGCAGTTCCGTATCATATGGTCATTACCATTACATAGAATTGAACTGAGCAGCAACCAGAATGACGTTTTCCTCAACTCCTTATAATGCATATCCGTAAACCTAAGAAGCCTTCACTCCTTAAATGTAGTACAAACGTTAGATCTGTAATAGCTCTGGTGTCAATGTGCAGTCCTTCGCTTTTAGACAACAAACACATTAATTCATATAGTTTTTATTAATAATGGTTACATACTGAAAATTTAAACAACATATGGATGTTGTATAATTTAAACAAGTGCATATACCAAATTTGTCCATATTCTTCATTATCATTTGCTGTATAGAACATTTAACAGATATTGAAGTAACATTTCATGTAAATAAAGCAGTATAAGGAAAAATCAGTGATGTATGCAGTAATTTTATTAAATTTAAATGCACATCTACCTTCAGTCTGAGATGTTGAATAACTACTGCTTCTTTTACTTGTTTCGAGATCACTTTCAAAATTTATAAATTAAAATTAAAACATATCAGATGTATGTTCAATATTTAATTACAAGTACATGATCTTCTAAAAAAATTACCCGAATCAGACCGCACAACAACGTATCCCATAACTCGTTTCCCTGCATATAATTTAAGATTAAGTAGAAGTTGAAACCTTATCACGAGCAATACAAACCTTAATACAAAACATAACAAACCTTTATACTTTCCTCCTCTCTTATCCAAACACACTTTTTTGTCTGTTGAACCTATCAAAGACAATAAAAAAGTCAACAGTTTAAATAGATTCAATCTTTACTAATATACACAATTTCCATTTTATAGCTATTCAGAATCTTCTACACAAGATACACAAATATGCCAAAGTATGCTACAATTAACTACAATAGTAGACCTGTCAAAACGGGCCGGCGGGGCGGGGCGGGCCAAAACCGCAAAAGCCCGCCATTTGGCGGGGCGGGGCGGGCCAACCCGTTTGCAAGGCGGGCTACCAAAACCCCAACCCAACCCAAAAATAGGCGGGCCGCGGGTTTTGGCGGGCCAACTTTTTTTTTTTACAAAATATTTATTATATTTATCTTATATATATTTATTTGTATAATATATTATAAATACAGTAATAATATACCTATATATTAAAGTAATATACTTATATTTTATATACCCTATTATGAGTACATGAAGAAAGAAGAAAAAAAATGAAACTGCTTATATAATCTGTTATGCGCTAGAGTTTTTAATATTAGTTAGGTTTATTATATATTGTTATTAAATAAAGTTGGATAGCTTAAGTGGTTAGAGCACTATTAGTCAAACAGTAAGGTCTTGAGTTCGATTCCTAGAAAGGGCATTATTTTTTAATTAAACATAATATTTTTTTAAAAAATCAAAAAATGGCGGGCCAGCCCGCCAAAGACCGCACCAACCCGCCAAAAACCGCAGCCCAAACGGGCCGGCCCGTCTGGGCCCGCCTCCTGGCGGGCTTGGAAAATCCTGGCCCAACCCACTATCTTTAGTGGCGGGGCGGTCTGGCCCAACGGGCCCAGCCCGTTTTGACGGCTCTATACAATAGTAATTGCATAGCATACCAACATATTAGAACTACATGCAACCACTTACATACTTCCAATGTCCATGTTTTACACATTTCACACAACAAATACTACAACTATGCAGTTGATATGGCATACAATAGATTCGTATGAAACGTACTCGTACAGATGCAATCTAAGTGCACCTTTTACTGCATGTACTCATCCAGCTTACATATTTTACACAATCACTTAGCTCATTTGTCTAACATATAGATAGTATATCGGACTTTGTCAAGCTTGCTGAGGTTAGCTTGTATCACCCAACATTTATTGTATGACATATAATATAATATTACCCAACAATCTAATGTCAGATACGTTTCATTAACAAGTAACGATAGTTAACCAAATCTCATATACTTATGCTGGCAAAAATATTATACTTTGTGTTTTTTGTAATAAACACAAACGATCATAGCATTACCTCTTTTTGTCCTCATTGATACTCGGACTTCCGTAGTTCTATTTATTTTGTCAATATTGGGTCGATCTTCTTCCTCAATATGGATCCCTCGTCTCTTGTCTCTAGCCATTCCTGTATAAAACTGTTTTATACACAAATTAGAAATTAAAACAACATGTCGGATTTTATACAAAATACCCATGAAAGAGTCTAAAATAAAACAAAGTTTTAACAACAAAAAATCCAATACAAGCATAATACTAGGAATCGAAAAACAACATAACAGATAAAAAACCAAACAAATCACCAAATCTTGTATCATGCAACTCGAAATCCGTACAAATCAACATACATAATAAAATATACCTATATATTAAGTAATAAACTAGTTCAGAAATAACCTCTCTAGAACTTTCAGGTATCTAAACATTATATACAAAATAGATGAAACTGATATAGGATTTTAGGGCTTCACCAATAAAATAAAATAAAGAATCTTCTGCACTCGAATAAAACTATATGCGCAACACATACCTTTAGTGCAAAGAAAAACTGATCGATTGAGTACGGAATATCGTCGCCGGCGAAAAAAAACTCACAACAGAATGCAGATTGGAAAAGAAAGTGGCTCGAATTTACTCTATTTGTGTTTTGGTAACTTCAAGAATGGAAATGTGTGAAAGATGGTATGTTTTTACCAATTATAGCAAGATTCATGGTGATTGTGATAAATTTAAAAAATTGAGTTGACTATTGTATTATTAACATTAATTAAATTATGAGGTTAGAAATGTACTTTTGCATCTATAATTGATCTTTTTTGTAACTAGAATAAATAATGTTTTTTTTGTTAAAATACTAGGTGAAATGACTTTAAAAATGGGGTAAATGGGGCTGCTAGATAGGTCGTTTTTTTGCTAAATGTGCCTTCGTTAATTATTACTACTCGTACTATTTTTATCTTGATTAATTTGTTTCATGCTTTTATTTTTTTTAGTTTTCTCAAATAAACACAACTATTCTTCTATATATACTTAATATAATAAAATATCAATAACAAATTACGTAATAACTAAAATTGTAAAATATTATTAATAGTAGATCAACAATAATTAAAAAAAAAATGAAATTAATTACACATAAGTGATGCTACGCACCTGTTGGCATTCTTGGAATATCGGTAATACTACTATTTAGGTAAATTATTGTATGTTGGATATATACTTACAATTGAATTTTGAGTGATTCAATTCAATTTTTAATTCATTAATTTAAAATTAAATTAAAATTATGACTCAAATGTATCATGCAATTGAGTGCACACAAGTGTGACTCTACTATTTATTTAAGAAAATATAGTTTTATTTCCTTTTTTTTTTTTTGGTCAATTCTTATTTAATTTTGTAATTATTATAGGATTCAAGGATGTTCTCAAACAATTAGAAAATTTCATCGAATTCTTAATGGTATGATTTAAAATTATATTTTAAAATAAGCATGACTAAATAAATTGATATATGATTCATAATTTATGTATTTTTTAAATTGTAGGTGCTACTTGACATTCTTGGTATTCTTTTGAAAACATTCACTTCCCACGGAGATACATTCAATACATTTTCTTAATTATTAGTTTTCATTTTTATGATTTAAATGTAATTTTTTGAGATGCTTAGTATACTGTCAATTTCAACAATTTCTATTTTCTATTTTTTTCAATTTTTTATGGTTGATCTTCTATTGATAATATTTTACCATTTTAATTATTATGTGATTTTTTATTGATCTTTTATTAAATTAAGTATATACACAAGAATAATTGTGTTTATTTCATGAAATAAATTAATCAAAGATAAAAATAGTAGTAATAATTAATGAATTGAAAACCTAAAAACATCAGTATTTTAGTTATTAATGAATTTAAGCAAAAAGCGGCCCATCCCAGCCCATTTAATCCATTTAAAAAAAAATCATGGTGAAATACGACACCGTTTTAATGACTAGGCCGCAGCCCTCGGGCGCCCAGCCGGGGACCCGTTCCCAAATCCGAAACCCTAATTAAAATCATTCCAATTTTCTATATAAACCCCTCACCATAAGTCTTTAAGCAATACGCAGCCGCAGATCGAAAAACCTTAAGAGGCCCATTTGAGCTGATTTCTCCTCCCCCATCTCTCTATGTTCCTTGTTTCGATTTCTTCGTAGAAGGCGAATGTTTACCTTTCACTTCTTCAATTCATTTTATATGCTTGTTGCACAATTGTTTTTTTTGAGTAATATGATGAGATTATTTCTGTCGCCCCAGTCTTAATTTGCATCTATGATTAGATTCAATGTGGTGATTGACAACTTTTCTGATTCCTCTATGCTCTAGATCTATGTTTGTTCGTTTTGTTTATAGATTTTTGTTTTGAGATAATGAAGAAGAGGCGTGATGATACTTACCCACCTTTGTCTGTATTTTGAATGATGATATTTATCATGCACTACCATCTGATCTCTCTTCTTTATCTCAAAAAACTTTTAACGAATTTGTTTGATTTTTAAAAATATTTTTGGTAATGCAATCCGTGATGAAGTTATTTTTCTAGATGATTTACCCGTGATTATCTCAAACAAGATCACCATCTTTCGGCTGAGATTGCATTTATTTAATGGTATTTTTAAATTTCAAATTCAATAATTTTGTTTTTAGATTGATTATGAAAAGTATCTGCCCATGGTATCTAATGCTCAGAATAATTCTGTTTTGGGTGTTCCGTTTTGTTGGGCAAAAAATAATTAGGGAACAGACTTGCGACACAGATTGCTTTTTCTACTATAGGCTTTCTGTTACTTTAATACTGTCTACATTTTTTTTCTCAATTTATCGTTCTTATTTAGTTATTCTTCGTGTTTAAGTTAATTATTGTTTTGATATCTGATGTTTTGACGTGCAGTGAAGATCTGTATTTCTTTAATTCCGTTTTCAGCATCTACTTTGTATGCTATAATAGCTGCGAAGACCGGCAATGCATATATTGAGAGATTTAAATATTGAAGGTTCTATACTGTCCTCCTATCGATGGATACGATTGTAATTCGCAGTAATAGCGTAGTTTCTATGCGTTTGGAGATCAGTATCCCAATATATATTGTGTTTTGAGATTAATAGTGCTATGCATATATTGAGAGATTTAAATAATGGTTTATTGTAATTAAAAGCTTATTTGTAGTACTCTAGAGGCCCTGAATTTTAACTTAATTCTGTTTTGAAATATTCCATCCTCGAGTGTAATTATGCACTGCTATCAGCTGCCCAACTTTTTATTTCACGTTTTTTGTTGTAATTATACTCAATTAACGTTCTTTGTTTCATTTCATTTACTGTGTTGTCAAATTAAAAACTTAGTTCCAGCAAGTTGCCCAGATGGCATAGTAAATTACTAATATATCAACAAATTAATAAACTGGAAAACTTGGTTTTGAATACAATAAAAAGTTTGTACAACCGTTTTTTAGTCTTGTGTTAAGTCCTTATTTTTATTTAAATCCTGTTGGCTTTTACAAATTGGTCAAGCTATATGACGTATGAGGTCAAAGTACTAAACTGTGAAAAAATTAAAATACTTTTTTTAATTCGAAAGTTAAGATCAACTAAGTGTAACTTATGCAACATGAAGAAAATGAATAGAATGACTGGAGTAACTTATGCAACATGAAGAAAAGGAATAGAATGACTGGAAAGAATTACCCCTCTTCTAAGCTTCCATAATGACCATCATTTAATGATAGTATGTCTTTCACATCACTCGACTCAAGAAATCTATTTTTTTTGATCGGTCAAAAATTCCATATATTAAATATTAGGCACAAGAAATGCCCATTGGAAATAAAAGTTTACAGATATGCAGGAATGCTCAGCAGAACATGTTGCTGTGCTTCCTCAAATAGTCAAACTTGCAGTAGGATTGTTCACCCATTCCTTGTATAAAAAGTTGCATTTAAATCGGGTATTTCGTTACGAACCAACTCCAAAGTCGCGCTTTCAATTCATCCATGAACTTTGTGACTGAGAGCTCTCCATTGTTGAAAACAATTTCATTCCTCCACTTCCAAATTAGCCACACCACCCCTAGCTAATATGCACACCGCCTTAATCTTGCCTCATTTCCCTTCTATTATGCTGCTAAAGCTCAGAAGGTTTTGTAGAGTACTTGAGTGTGTAACCGTTTGCTTCCTTAGCCATCGAACGCATCCAGATTTTGTGTGACTTTGTGCATTCGAAAAAGATGTGCTTCTCTGTCTCGTCGTTCAACCCACAGAAAACGCACCTTATTTCATCGGATTGTTTGAGAATTCCTCTTCTGAGTAGATTGCACCTTGTTGGAAGTCGACCCCATAATAATCTCCATGCATGCGCGACAACCTTAGGCGGCGCAAAATTTCTCCATATCAACTTGAAGCAGAGAAGGGCGTTGCTGTCCAGATCTGTGTTTCGTTCCTGTTGCAGTAGCAGCAAGTAGGTGTCTTTGGTAGAGAACTTGTCTGATGAAGAATGCCTCCATTTCCACGAGTCCGCAGCGTCTGTCTTTGGTTTGAACCTATCAATCAGTAAGCCAAGATCATTCAAAATAGTTAATTCACGATCAAATAATGGCCTTCTCCAATTCCAATCCCAAACCCACTCCTGATCTACCCATTTACCCATATCCCCCAAATTTTTGTCCGTATTAATGTTATAAAGCATGCTGAATTTTTCTTTAAGTATCCCCTCACCCGTCCAATTCCCTTCCTAGAACAGCGTGCTCCTGCCATTCCCAACAACTTTTGCCAGTGACCTCTCAAACCAGCCCCCCTCCCCTTCTACTGTATTTTTTATGATATCCTTCCACCAAGTTGACACACTCCCTCTCCTCCCTATTGGTAACCTCCTAAGACCCGGCCCCCTATTTTTCCCATATTTAGACTCCAAGACCCTTACCCAAAGACTATTTTTCTCGTTGAGAAATATCCATCCCCATTTCCCTAGTAAAGTTCTATTCAAAACCCCCAAATCCCGAATGCCTAGACCTCCCAAATGTTTAGAGTTACATATTTTTTGTTTCCATTCGAATCCACGCCACTTTTTTGTAAGACTCCCCACCCCCCCCCCCCCAAAGAAAATTTATTTGAATACTCTTAATCTCTCTCACCACTTTTTTTGGGATAAGGTAGAAAGAAAGGTAGTATGTCGGTAGTGAGGAAAGAACCGAGTTAATCAACTTGATCCTGCCCCCCATTGAGATCTTCTTGTCGTCCCATCTTCTTAGCCTATTTTCTGATTTTATCCGTGATAGATGCCCATTCCGCGGCCCTCTTGTGGTTCGACCCAATTCTCATTCCCAAGTAAGAGAAAGGAGTAGCGCCCACTTTACAATTGAGTATACCTGCCATCTCACTGAGAAGTCCAGCTTCCGCATTAACCCCTATCAATGAGCACTTATCAAAATTTATTTTCAAAACTAACATCATCTCCATATTTCGTAACACCCTTTTCATGGCCGTAGCATTTTCCTTGTACGATGCCCCATTAAGATTGTATCGTCGTCGTATTGAAGGTGAGAGATCTGAATTTTTTGCCGTCCTATTTCTGCAGCTTTGAAGTGTCTTGCATTCGTCGCTCTCTCCATTAGGATATTTAATCCTTCAGTTGCGATCAAAAAGAGGAATGGGGGAAAGGGGGTCACCCTGATGAAGCCCTCTTTCCAACTTGAACTTCCCCGAGGGGCTTCCATTCACCAGGACAGTGGCTGTTGCAGGTGTGACTCATTCCATAATCCATTTTCTCCAAGTGGGATGAAAGTTGAATCATTCCATCATTATGTCCAAATATCTCCAATCGATCGAGTCATAAGCCTTTGCAAAATTGATTTTGAAGAACATTCTCTTTAGTCGGTTCCGCTTCGCCTCGTCTATTGCTTCATTTAGGACTGCAACACTATCCAGTATAAATCTGCCCCCGATGAACGCGCTTTGTGCGTCCGAGATGATCGTAGTGAGAACCGAGCTTAATCTTTTCGCTAGAACTTTGGATATGATTTTGAACATCCCACCCACCAAAGAAATAGGCCTGTAGTCATTCAGCTCGCTGCTATTCTCCTTCTTCGGTATCAAAACAATGTATGTAGGATTGAAGCCCCTCACGAAGCGGCCATTTTTGTGGAAGTCTTCCATACATCGCATAACGTCCGAGTCGATCGATTCCCAGTTTTCCTTCAAGAAGCCGAAATTAAAGCCGTCCGGACCAGGGCTTTTTGAATTTTCACAAGATTTGATGGCTTCTAACACTTCAGCTTTAGTAAATGGAGAAATGAGCCTCTCATTTTCCTCCTGTGAGAGGCTTTTGATTGCAAATCCTTCTGCTGGAATTGGCCTTTGGTTACCTGTTCTTCTAAAATGGGCTTGGAAATGGTTAAATACAACCGCTTTTACCTCAACCACTTCCTCTCTCTACATTCCATCTATATTGAGCCCCAACAGTTCGTTCCTCTTGCGCCTTTTATTAATAATGTTATGGAAGAAACGAGAATTACAGTCACCTTCTTTGATCCAAGTGCACCTCGACTTTTGGTATTCGATACTGTTTTTTCTCTTCATGTCTCGGAACAGCAGTGCCCTCCTTCTGTTTCTCTCAATTATTTCCGGCTCGTCTAACCCGAAGACATCATCTAACAAGTCCAGTTTTTTTTTTATCCCTTCTTTATGCTCCTCTATGCTCCCTTCGATCTGGTCAAACACCTCTCTATTCCAGACTTTTAAGTCATTCTTCAGAAGTTTCAATTTTTCCTTTATCACATAGCTCCCCCATCCTTGTATATCATAGTTCTTCCACTTTTTCAACACGAAATATCTGAGCCTCGGGTGTGTGAGCCAGGCATTGAGGCACCTAAAGGGTTTCGGGCCCCAATCTCTCACTTTGATCTCCATGACAATGGGGCAGTGGTTTGAGAGTGTTCGTCACAGCCCTTTAAGGTATGCATTGGGCCACTGATTTACCCAATTCTGATTCACCAAGGCTCTATCCAGCCTACTTTTGCACTTGCCATCGGCCTTATACCATGTAAATTTTCGACCATGCAGTGGGAGGTCAATCAAATTGGCTCCCTCAATGAAGTTCCTAAATGTTGCGATATCCCTGCGAGTCGAATTAATTCTGATTCCATCCCTTTCTAATTCGCTACACACTGAGTTGAAGTCTCCAATTACACATACACAAGCTCCTAAGTTCTGTTCAACCACCAAGTTAATCATGTCCCACAAATCAGACTTTTCTGCTAATGTACATGGTGCATAGGTGTTTATGATAACACACTGTGTCCTATCCCTCCCCCAAAGCCATTCAGAATTACTGCCCCAGACATGTACCAAGAGCTAGAAATAGAGAATACCTCAGAGTTCCATAATGTGGTTATGCCTCCCGACCTCCCCTCCGCCGGTTTTGCCGCCTATCCTAGGCTCCTGCTTCCCCATAAGATTCGGCATGTCGCGTCATCTATGCTTTCTAACTTCGATTCTTGAATGCAGCAAATTTCGACGTCGTGTTGCTTAATTAGGTTTCTGACTTCATCCTTCTTGATTCTATTCCCCAAGCCTCGTATATTAAGGGAGAGCACTTTGATTGATCACTGGTGTGTGTAGCTCCTTCACTTCTTGAAACTAATTCCTGTGTTTATTTCTCGAGTTCTGAGAATTTTTCAACCATCTCCCCATCTGGAATCGTAGATGTAAGACCCATTTCCTTACCCAGCTTCCAAGTTTGGTTTGCTTCTTCCATGATTTTCGGTCTCGAAGCTTGTTTAGGGTGAGTAGGTTTAGTTGTTGGTTTAGGCTTCTTGGCATTTGCTCTTCTGTCCTCCTCCGATTCTATTCCACTAGCAAAAATTGTCCAATTTTTCGACTCAATTCGCCGGAGTTCCTATTTGTTTTAGTTCCGGAATGGTGGGTTATGTTGTGTGTTCGGGGCAGGTCGGTTTGGGGCTGGGTGGGCAGGGTTTACAGTGTTGGGCTCGTGTGGGGGGTAGATGGGCTTACTCCAAGAACTAGATTCAGAGCAAGGGAGGGAGTTGGGCTTAGGGGCCATCTCTGGCGGCCCACTGCAAATAATTGTATTATTTTGAATCTGACAGGGGGCTGGCCCGTTAGGCGTGGGGCCTAGGGAAGGGTTATCCACCTGTAGCGAGATTTCGTGGGCCACGAAGTCATCAATGCCATTAGTCTGCTGCAGAGAATGTTCCCTAGTCGATTGCGGCGACACGATTTCCGAGAAATTTGTTACCACTTTTCTGTCTTGGGAGTACGCGTGATTTCCTACCTCATCATCAATGTCACCGTTTTCAAGATGACTATTTGCCTTCTAAAGAACGGATTCTGATTCCGATCGAACGACGGTAACATCCCGATTGAAATCCCCTGCAAGTGCCGACCTATTTGAAATTCCGTCTTCCCGGTCGTTTGACCAGAAGGACCCATCCTCTTCGTCGGAATCGACGTCATTTTCCTCCAAAGGGTTTCCAGGGCATCCCTCCATCCCCTCAAAGACCCTGCATTGGAAATCATCACCCTCCACCTGTATTTGAAAAGTTTGTTTAACTTCTCTCATATATGATACCGAGAGAAGAATCCTGGCGTAGTCCAGGAGGGTTTTTAGTAGGGTTGTCGTGTCCATTTTGACAAAGGAGCCAAGCCTAATGCTAATTGACTCGAAGAATCTTTCGTTCCAAATATGTATAGGGATGCTTATCCACTGGGTCCACACCAGCCGTTTCTAGCTTACATCCTTCGGCTTCCAGTCTCTATGCCACACGAACCAGTGTTGGAACCAATCTTCCATTTTCCCAGTGAGTTCCTCCTTCGTTATCCCCGACAAATTTTGTATGAGGACTGCATCATTACCCATTGTTCTCAGCTTCAACAGGTCTCCACATTTTTGTTGTATTTCTTCCCCGTGGTCTTCCCACGAGAACTCCGGCTTGAGGATGCCCGCTAGACAGTTCTTGAGCCATTCGGTCTCCTCCGGTTTAGGATTGAACTGGAATGATTCAGTCTTGTCCTCACCTCTGTCGAACCCTGCATCGTCGTCCGGGGGCCGAGGCGCACGCACAACTTCGCTGGTGGTGGCAGCGTGTTGGTCCTGAAAGGAGTATATAACAAGTGTATGGGGGGGGGGGGAATACACTTGTATTCAAATTCTTTTCAAACTTGATCAAACCAGAGTTCAGCAAGGTTGTCTTGGACAACTCTGCTGATGTGATTAACTCTTCTTAGATAATCAAACTACTAAGCACTATTGAGTACTTAGTTGAATAACTATCTAGGGGAGTTATATGTGCGGAATTAGTGGTTGACCCTTTAGTTTAAACTCCTTTTATATTCTGAAATCACCTTAACAGTTTTGTCACAGTCTATCAGGGAACTTATCCAAATCAGGTTTTGCATAGTTTGTGTTGTGTATCTTGAAAGTTCAGTTTGTGTGCAGTGTTGAATGTATGTAAAGTACTTTGAATGTAAATCAACATAGTGGTTTATAGTGGTTCAGAGACTCAAGCTCCTACATCCACTTTCCCTGATTTAACAGGATAATTCCTTCACTTTTGGAATTAACTTGTTTTATAGTGCCAAGGTGCATTTGATCAACCACACCACTCCTTGGTGCCTTGATCCCTAGGATGTCTAGAGTTCTAGTACCCTTTCTCAACTCAGAACTAAACTGTTATTCTCTCAACAGTTAGTTCCTTCCACTTCTACTACTACAACCTTCTCACTTTCACTCTTGAAAGGTATAAGGGTTGAAGTAAGGTTCCAACTAATGAGATATCCTTTACAATGAAGATCAGTGTATAAGGATAGGATATCTCTCTAAGATTTGTATGAATATACAATGGGGTTCAGCTTAGATGAAGTGTATGAAGACTAAGATAGTCTCTTGAGGACGTTTGAAGCTTCAGAGTAGATGTTCAGTTGGATGTAGATTGGATTGGATTGGATGCTTCAAATGGTCTTCACACTTCTGTATTTATAGACAAATTTGAGGATTTTCCCGTTGGAGAGGCAGTCTCAAATTGCTATAATTGTCTTCCTTGAGTTCTTCAAACTGGAAGACAGATTCTGATAGTGACATGTCCTTGTTTTGGGAAATAAACGGCTGTAACAACTTTGTCTTCATTCTGAGCACTTTTTCCAAGGTATGACTTCAAGATTCACTTGGTCAAACATGAACATCTCTTCTTATCAATAGTCCTAAGATAAGGACAACATTCCTTATCACTTGGACAACTCTACTTATCAGATTTCAACAAAGTTAATTCACTCATCAGCAGTGTTGGTTCTTAAGCTCTTCAGATGACTTGGCTCTTTCTCCTTCCATGACTTCTTAGGATAGTCATTTGGATGTATATGTCTTGGAAAGGTGAACTTGACTTCTTCAACATAGTTGTCTTGAAAGACAGATTCTGGTTCAAGTGTGCTGGGACAACTCTTCTGAACCATTTTGATGGACAACTCTTCTGTACCACCTGTTGCACAATTCTTCTGAGCTTTGTGTGGTGCAGTAGATTGATGCTTTGATGTTGCATCTTAACTTATGTTGGCATTCACTAAGTTGTCTTTTGACTGATTCCTCTTGATCAGCATACTTGTCTTTCAGCAGACTTGAGATCAGTTTATAACTGAGCCTTGAGGGGACTGAATATATGTTTAAGCTATTAAGCAAGTGTTCCCCCTCAACTAGTGCATCTATTCTTCTAAGACCTGCCTAACACATCAGCTTCTCTACTTGTCTTAGACTACATGTTCCAACATTCCTGAAACATGTTCATTTCAAATGACTTATCTACTTGGCATTTCTCAAGGGGGTTTTGGTATATTCATCAAAACTCATTTTATTCCCAACAATTTCCCCCTTTTTGATGATGCCAAAACCTATACAATCTATGCAAAGTTGACTTGATTACACTTATTTACATTTTACTTCAGTGAAGATGATAGGAGTCAAGTTCCCTGAAAGAAAATGTGCTAGTGTATTTTCTGTTTTTCAAAGCATAGAGGTTGATAAGTCAAACAAGTTGTAATTTGGTAATGTTTGATTCAAAATGTGTTCAACTATCATTCAAATAAGAGATCATTACAAGCATGTTGATAGTTGAACAAACATATCAGAGCATGAACATTACATCAGAGCATACATTTTCTAAAATTTCATATTCAGAGTAGTAAACTATCAATTGACCAGATCAATATTGGATAAGACATTCTATCAAGGCATTGATCCTTAAGCATCAGAGCATTCAGTCATCAGGTCAAAACACATCAGCAGACTTGATCAATTTCAGCATAGATGACCAATTTCAGCACATCAGTAATCAAAATAATCAGATCAGCATAAAGAGGGGTCAAGAGGACTTAGCCAATTCAGAGATTGTCTTCAGGAGGTGGCACCATCCCATATTGTGCACACACCCTTCTCTTCAACTCCATGGCCTCTTGGTTTGTGCCCTTTGGTCCAAGCACCATTCTGTTCAGTTTCAGGATTTCAAAGAACTCCTGAAGGATCTTGTTCTGATCAATCCATCCTTCCAGCTTTGAAGGCATGTATATGATTTGCTTTGGGGCAGTGAGTTCAACTCTTGCAATGTCAGCAGCTGCAAGCAATTGTTGATATAATTCTCTGTGATATTCTATCATGAACTCAGCAAAAGTGGAGTTGGCATCTCTTCCATTCCATCTGTCAATGACATAGTAGTCATAGACAAACTCCCTTTTGGCCTCTTCCCATGTGTCATTCAGCTGAATGGGCACCCATTTATCCAAGTGAGGATATTTGGTGTCCATGGGGATAAGTAGCTGTGGCTTTAGTTTGCTGTAGGTTGCTCTCCTTCTTCTTGGCTTTTGGAAGTCAGCTCTTCTCTTATCTCTTGCTCTGTTGGCTTCTTCCATCAAATCCATTCTTTCTTGGGCCCTCATCATGGCCAGCTTATGTTGTGTTTCAAGGTCTTTCCCATACCCTTCTTGAAACAGCTTTGATGGATCATTTGTTGGCACAATTGTCTTCTTCTTTGGTTGGGGTCCAAAGCCTTCTTCATATAGCTCTTCTATGTTTTCAGCATCTTTGGCACCTTCAGTGGACTTAGTCTCAACAGACTTTTCAGTTTCAGAAGACTTGACCTTTTCAGCAGTCTTGGTCATTTCAGCAGATTTGACCTTTTCAGCAGCTTTAGACTTCTCAGCAGTCTTGCTCTTCTTGGAGATAGGTTCTTCTACAATTCTGAACTCAAGAGGAAGTTCTAGGCTGTTGGGAAAGTCAGTGAATGTCTCAGCCTTTCTTTTGTTTCCCTTGGCCTTCTTGATTTGGCCTCTGGTTTGGACACCTTCAGCACCTTTGTCCAAGCCAGAAACTTCTCCTCCTGGTCTCTGCTGAAGTCTAGCTCTTTCTTCTTGTGCTGATGCCATAGAAGCCTTCATTGCTATGGCTAATTGCTCTTCTTCTCCAAGGTCTTCCAAGTTCAGTACTGCCTGTTTATTGCCTTTGTCTTCAACAACCTTTTCCTTGCCCTTCTCTGAACCACCAATTATCAAGGCACCTTTGGCCCTTGCTCTTTCTCTTTCCGCCTTTTTGGCAGCATCAAAGCACCGAGGCTTGAGCTCACTCATGGTTGTTGCCATCAGTGACTGGGCTAGGTTCAGAGATTTCATCTCTTCCAACAGATATACATTTTCATCATGTATATTCTGCATTCTATCACTGCTCAAGCTAAGGAAAGCTAGAACAGGCTTCATCTTTTGCTCAACAACCTCTTCTAAGGTTGCTTTAAGAGATGCATCCAGCTGGGCTTTTAGGAACTCAGTAAGATTGGTTACAGCACTTTCAGCAATGTTGGCCATTACTTCCTGGGAAAACTTCTCTGAAGCAGCTTTCACCATGGCCAGCCTTAACTCTTCTGCTCTTTTCTTTTGTAGTGCTGTTTTCTTCCCAAGGGCTTGTTTGACAGTCAGTTTGAGAGCTTTGACATTGGCATTGTGATTGTCTCTGAGCAGCTTCTGTTCTTTCTTGACCTCTTCTGAGATAGACTCCATGGAGGTTTTAGCCTTTTGAACCTCAGTGGAAATGGTTTGGAGACCAGTTTCCACTCCACTTATCCTTGCTTCCAATGTAGGGAGCACTACATCTTCAGAGCCAGTTAATCTCATCTCCACAGATGCCAGAGTTCTACCTTGCTCATCCAATGCTCCAGAAGTTTCAGCATGAGCAGATTGGACCTGATGAGCCAAGGAGTCCAACTTTGCTGATTGCATCCCAAGCAATGCTTGTGCTGATCCAGAATCTACTTGGATGGGTGCATCTGTTAAGAACTCATCTGGAAAGATTTGGTCAAGAGAAATACCTGCAATATTAGACAAATCAAAGAGGTTAGGGAATAAACACTCATCACCCTCAGAATTTTTTGGATAAGACTCTGATACATCAGCAGTCTTCTTCTCATTTTCAACTTCTTTTTGTCTCCCTTCATAGATAATTTCCTCACACAAAGGAACAGACCTCCTTTCACCAAGGGATTCTTGAAGTTCAGATTTGACTTCAAGAATAACCTGTCCTTCCTCACTTATTCCACCCTCATATGGTGGTACACTCACAATCTTAGTGATGACTGCCTCTCTTTCATCCAAAACTCCCTCTGTTTTTTCAATTCTATTCTCCTTTTCAACCCCATCTCCTAAACCTGCATCTCCTTCACCCTCAACAGGGTTCAAAGGAGGCAGTTGTTGTGAGATCACAGTGCTTTTCTCAGAAGCCACTGTGTCATCCTAAATGATCAAGGTGTCCAACTCTTCTGACACTGAACATGCCTTAACCAAACCAGCTTCTAAAATAGAAGCCTCCACATCTGTAAGCTGTGCCTTGGGTTCAGAAGAACCTTCATTGGCAGATGTGTCCTTGGCTGTGTCACCAACTCTGGTCAACACCTCTGAAGAGACAAAGCCTTTCCTAACATAGGTGACAAGAGGATTTGAGAATCTGCTGGATTCAGAAGGGTTGGGTTGGGAAGGTTTAGGGAGGTTGGTCTGGGAGGGTTCAGGAGGGTTGTCTTGAGGAGGGTTTGAAGGGTCATCATTGCCATCATCACTTGAGCTGCTATCAGGGTGTTTGGTCCCTTTAGCCAGTCTCTCTCTTTCTTCAGCAATTTTGACAGCAACTAGATTGGCAAACACTTCCTCATCAGTGAGGAACCTTGTTTTGTTTACTCCAGCAAAATGGAGTAATCTGCCCTCTTCTATCTGCCACCAGTTAGCACCTTTGTCATGAATGACCTATGCAATCTCCATTATGGACTTATCTTTTACTTCTACCAGCATCCTCAGATCATGGAATGTAGCTTGAAGTTTTGGAAACTCTGCAAGCTGAGGATATAAGTTGTCCACAGTAGCCTTTGCTCCTCCTCTGAGCATACTTTCATAAGTATACTCCTCCTCATTCTCATTTGATTGAGAACTTTGGGCTATAGGGGAGTTGGCTCTGGTTTCATCTATTGCAGCTTCAGGCAGATTGAGTTCAGGGGGGTTGGCTTCAGAAGGGTTGAGCTCAGTTGAAGGTACTTCAGTTGCTTTTAAGAGCAATGTTTCTGAAGGGGCTTTGCTAAGGGGAGTTGGCTCATTAAATGCAGCTTCTAAGAGTTTAGAGTAGTTGAGCATAGAAGAATCCAATGGAGATTGTAGCCTTGTCTCATCTACTACTAGATCAGCTAACACATCTATTCCACTTCTTTGTGCACTCCCTTCTGGAGAATATCTGTTAGTCAAATTGACAGGGGTGATAGGTTGGTTAACATGGGTAACATGGGTTTCAGGGGAGTTGGGTTCAGGATTTTGGGTTTCGGGGAGGTTGGCTTCTAAGGGTTGACCTTCAGGGACTTTGGACTCTGGGGTTCCAGAACCAGAAGAGTTGGTTCTAGACTTGGATTTGGTCCTGCTCTCAGCCCTGCTCTCCCTTAGAGCAACTTGTAGAGATCTTTCCTCCTGAAGTTCCAGCACCTTCTCAGTGGGCTTGGCTCTCCTCTTGCTTGCCCTACTGCTTCCACTTCCCTCTACTTCCTTCTCAGGGACAACTTCCCTGGGCCTTTTATCACCCTTCTTTTTCTGCCTTGTCTCAATGTATTTCAGCCTCAACTCTTCTGAGTGGTCAGAAGGCACATTCACTCCCTCTTCTGCCACTTCATTAACTTCAGTTGATGCTCCTGAGGCTTCTTCTGATGGAATTTGAGACATCTTCTTGGTCTTTACAACTCTGGCCTTAGTTCTCTTCTTCAACTTGGGCTTCTCTTCCTGCTTAGCTTCAGCAGGTTTGGCCAGAAGCATCTTCCTTTGTTCAGTTTTCTTGCTCAGCTTCCTGAACAAGATTTTCTGGGCTGGGAGGGGTTTGGCAAAGGTTTGCATCTCAGAGTAGTGAGCAAACTTCTCAATCAACAAGCTTGCCCTAGTGCAATACTTGAGCTTTTCCTCTAAAACCACCTTTTGGTGAGTTTTCACCTTGAACTTTGCCTTTTCCTTCATCATCTCAGACAAGATGAAGGTCCTCCAATCAAACTTGATGCCTTTGTCACTAGCATCTATCACTGCAGCCATGATTCTGATTCTTGGAGCACTTACTTGCTCTAAGCTGCCAGTGTTGCTCATGAGACTCTTGGTGATTACCTCAAACAAGTTGAGAAATTTGGCTTTCAGAGTCCTCTTGTGTTGTGTAGATGAGATTGGTCCTGGAACAAGGAGCCAATCTTGAGCAATTTCTGCCTCATGGCCATTGCCATAGAATTCTGGATTCCTCCCTTCAGAGGGCAATCCAAAAGCAGCATCTACATCTTCCTCAGAGAATTTCACTCTGTGAAATCTCTCTTCTTCTTCTCCTTCTGCCCTGTAAGATAGCCTTGTGGTGACCTCACCATCTTCTGGCTTTCCTCTCCACTTCAAGAAGGCAAATAATTCTGCCATGTATGATTCCAGGAAAGAGTCTGGCTTTTCTTGCATAAACTTCTGAAGTCCTGCTCTTCTCAACCATCTCAAGGTTGGAATGACTTCAGGATCTTCATTCTCAAAAGAGAGGATGTGCTAAAAAAATGAGATTGTTCTTATGGCTAAGATAGCCAAAATTAAGGTCCAAGTCCTTGTTTGAGAAATCAACAATCATTTATGTTCTAATTTTAGGAGCCATTGAAGAACAATGAAGGATTTGGAGAGAGTGTTTGAGAGAGTAAGAAACTAGGATTTCAAGAGAATTTGATTGCGTGGGGAGGAATGAAGTGAGTATGGCTTCTTAAGACTTGTGAATATTCCAAAAGGAATGTATGTCAATGAGTAGGTGAATCTTAAGGCAATTCAACGGTTTACAAATGAGGAAATCTGAAATGAACGGCCAAGATCAATTTCAGGGGAGTTGGCCAGTTTTGATCCAATGGTCAATAACCAATGAAACAGTGAAAAACTGTTTTTATTCAAAACGTGGGAGGAGTTTTAATGTTAGTTTAAAGCTGGGGGGTTATCAAGGTAGATCATGCCTTGAAATGTTTAATGCAAACAAGAGTTAAATCTTGGCATTTAATGCATTGAAAGCGACTTTTTGGGTAAGGGACAAATTGAATCCTTGAAAAGGTGATATCTTTAAAAGGAATGGGACAATTATTGAAATAGGCAATGATTACCCAAAATAGGTGCTTATCAAACAAAAGATTGTTTGATAGCTAAGACAACTTATCTGACCCTACATGGACAAGTGTCCTGAGATGATGTGGACAAGTGTCCTGAATTTCAATGGACAAGTGTCCTGAAGAATTGAGGTCATCTCTCCTAAATTTCAGTAGACTTGACCAAGTCTGCTGAAGTTTGATTTTAGTTCCCCCTTGATTAAATCACTCCTTTGGACTCATTTGTCCAACTTCCCTGGATCAAGTAGACCCAACTTTGCTGATAATTCCAGAAACCTTGCCTCTGCAAGTGGTTTTGTTAATATATCAGCTTTTTGATGATCTGTGTGGATCTTCTCTAATTTGATATCTTTCTTCTCCACATGGTCTCTAATGAAGTGATGCTTGATGTCCACATGTTTGCATCTTGTGTGCAATACAGGGTTCTGTGATATTGCAATAGCACTATTGTTGTCACAGAATATTGGCACTTCAGTAGAGTTGACATTGTAATCTCTTAATTGTTGTCTTAACCAAAGAATCTGAGCACAACAACTTCCAGCTGCAACATATTCAGCTTCAGTAGTGGAGGTTGCCACTGTGTTCTGCTTCTTAGAGAACCAAGAAATGAGCTTGTTCCCTAGGAATTGACATGTCCCTGAGGTGGACTTTCTGTCAATTCTACAGCCTCCATAATCAGCATCTGAATATCCAGTGAGCTCAATGTTTTCATCAGCAGGGTACCAAAGGCCTAGATTTTCAGTGCCTTTGAGATACCTCAAGATCCTCTTAACAGCCTCTAGATGGCTTTTCTTAGGATTTTCTTGGAACCTTGCACAAACACCTACTGCAAAGGTGATGTCAGGTCTGCTGGCTGTGAGGTAGAGGAGTGAGCCAATGATTCCTCTATATTCAGTAGAGTTGGTTGGAACACCACTCTCATCAGGATCCATCTTCCAATTTGTGTTCATTGGGATCCTTACTGGCTTGCTGGTTGTACACCCAAATTTCTTGATCATTTCTCTGGTGTACTTGGCTTGGTTGATGAAAATTCCTTCCTTTGATTGCTTGACTTGTAAGCCCAAAAAGAAATTCATCATCCCCATCATGGACATCTCAAACTTGCTTTGCATGAGTTTGGAGAACTTCTCACACAGCTTCTCATTTGGGGATCCAAATATGATGTCATCAACATATATTTGGACTAGCAAGATGTCCTCTCCTTCAGTGATTCTGAAGAGTGTTCTGTCCACAGTTCCTTTGATGAAGCTATGATCCAAGAGGAATTGTGACAGTGTGTCATACCAAGCTCTTGGAGCTTGCTTGAGTCCATATAGAGCTTTCTTCAATCTGTAGAGTTGGTTTCCAGCTTCAAAACCAGGTGGTTGCTCCACATAGACTTCTTCTTTTAAGACTCCATTCAAGAAGGCACTCTTGACATCCATTTGGTATACTTTGAACCTCTTGTGGGCTGCATAGGCTAGGAATAGCCTTATTGCTTTTAGCCTTGCCACAGGTGCAAAGGTCTCATCATAGTCAATGCCTTCTGATTGGCAATATCCTTTTGCCACTAATCTGGCTTTGTTTCTGACAATCACATCATTTTCATTTTTCTTGTTCTTGAACACCCACTTGGTTCCAATAACATCTTGATGTGAAGGTCTATCCACCAGCTCCCATACATCATTTCTGGTGAATTGGTTAAGCTCTTCCTGCATTGCTGTAATCCAGTTTGCATCTTGAAGTGCTTCATCAATGTCTTTTGGTTCCTGTTCTGATAGGAAGCAACAAAACAAAACACTTTCACCATGAAACCTTCTGGTTTTGACTCCTATACTTGGATCACCAAGTATCAGATCAGTAGGATGGTCAGACAACCAAGTCCTTCTTTTTCTGATCCCTTCAGTAGAGTTGTCCTCTACTAAGGTTGAGTCACCAGTGTTATAGAATTCAGGATAATTGAATGCAGGATCTAATTCAGGATCATATTCAGGGATGTTGTCCTCAATGTCAGGGACATTGGCATTTTCAACATTTATGGTTCCCCCTTGAATATTGGATCCATTAACTACCTCAGCAGAGCCTGCTTCTTCATTGGTAGTTGTTACCCGAGTGTGAACTGGGATTGGGTCATTCAGTTCACCATTTCCTTCAGTGGGGTTTGCTTCAGGAATGTTGCCTTCAGGATTGTTGTCCAGTGAAACAATTTCAGGGAGGTTGGCTTGGACAACATCTATGAATTCAGTGTCCTTGTCTTTTAGGCTCAATCTGGTTGTTCTTTGTGTGATCTCTTCTGTGTCCAGGTTTTTGTTCCTGTTCTCAAAAATAGATTCATCAAACACAACATGGAGTGTTTCTTCCACAATTAGGGTTTTGCAGTTGTACACCCTGAAAGCTCTACTGATTTGGGAATATCCAAGAAATATCCCCTCATCAGCTTTGCTGTCAAAAGCTTTCAACTGCTCTTTCCCATTGTTGTGAATGAAACACTTACAACCAAATATGTGGAAATATGACACTTTAGGCAATCTTCCTTTCCAGAGTTCATAGGGGGTTTTGCCTTGACCCTTAGTGATCAAACATCTGTTCTTAGTATAGCATGCAGTGTTTATAGCTTCAGCCCAAAACCTCTTAGGTAGATTAGAATCAACAATTAAGGTTCTAGCAACTTCTTTTGGAGTTATATTCCTTCTTTCTGCAACTCCATTCTGCTGAGGAGTTCTAACTGCTGAGGTTTCATGAGCTATTCCATTTAGTGTGCAATACTCATTGATGTATGAATTAATGAACTCAGTGCCTTTATCAGATCTTATCTTGATTATATTAAAGCTCTTTTCATTTGACAATCTCTTTAACAGTTCAGGGAGTTTGACTTGAGTTTCCTTCTTATTAAGGAGAAATACTACCCATGTGAACCTAGAGAAGTCATCTACTACAACCAATGTGTATTTTCTGCCATTTATGCTTGCTGGGGTAATTGGTCCAAATAGGTCCATGTGTAAAAGTTCAAGTACCCTTTCAGTGGAGATGACTGGTTTTCCTTTGAATGAGGCTTTAATCTGTTTTCCTTCTTGACATGGTTTACACACATGTTCTTTAATGAAGACCTCATTAGGTAGTCCTTTTACTAATGCATTTCTAGCAAGTTTGTTCATTGATTTAAAGTTCAGGTGGTTTAGCCTTTTATGCCATAACCAACTTTGTTCATTAGAGCTCTTAGCAATGAAGCATGCAACATCAGTAGACTTGTCCCAGTCAGCAAAATACACATTCCCTTTTCTGGTTCCAATCAGTAGAGTTTGTTGAGTTTTATCTTTGATTAGGCATTTTCCACTAGAAAACTCAACATTGAAGCCTTTATCACAAAACTGACTTATGCTTAACAAATTGTATTTGAGACCAGCCACATAAGATACATTGGATACCTTGATATTACCAATTATCAAGGTACCATAACCTTTTGTTGTTGCTTGTGAGCTGTCTCCAAAGGTGACATTTAGGCCTTCTTTTTCAGTGAAGTCAGTGAGGAGTTCTTTGTTTCCAGTCATGTGCCTTAAACATCCACTGTCAAGGTACCATGTTGACTTTTTGCTCATGCTCCTCATCTTCTTGTGGCCCTTAGGTACCTGCATTTAGCAAGTTTTAGGTACCCTTTGAATTTTGGGTCCTGAGATGTTAGTTGTACCTTTTGGAACCCAAACTTGCCTAATTACCCTGATTGATTCAAGGTGGCTAAGTTGTTTTCCTTGTGCATCAACATACACTGTCTTTCCCTTAAATGCCTTTGGAAAAGTATGTGTGAAAATGTTGACTCTGTAAGTTTCAGGAGGGTTGTCAAATCTCCTGAACTTATGAGTTCTTTGTGCAGCTTGAGGAAATCTTTGAGGGAAGGCATATTTATGACCATTACCCTTTGGCATGAAGGGTTTTGGTTGTCTCATTTTATTTTGCCTTTGAGGATAGTTATCCTTAGGTATGTTCAGCTGAGGCTTTCTCAGTAGAGTTGGCCTAGGCTGATCATACCTTGGATAACTCCTCTGAACATTGTTCAGGAGAGTTGCCCTTCCATTGGGTCTACTCTGCTGTCCAACATTCCTCTTATGTTCAGGAGCCTTGACCTTTTCCAAAGGTTTGGGCCTAGTCTCCTGAAGCACTTGAGTGGGCATTTCATTCATTTTGCCCTTCCCTTTGTTCAGTGGCTGAATTACTTCCATTTCAGCTTGTTGTGCTACTGATTTAACAAAGATTTTCTTAGTGTTACTTGGAGAAGCAACACTAAGACAAGGTGAAGATTCAAATGGATCAAATCCTAATCCACTCCTTTGAGCCATAGGTCTTTGGTAACTTTGAATTTCCTCTATTGCTCTAGAGGATTTCTTCAAAGCAGACAACTTTAATTTCAGGCTCTCTTCACTTGATTTTAGAATGTCATACTCATGTGAGAGGTTTTCAAATTTTGCTTGAAGGATTTTTAGTTCAAAATCTTTTTTCTTCTGAGAGAGCAGTTGATCATCAATCTGTCTTTGTTGGTCAACTATCCTGAGATTTGCTTCCTCAAGCTCTCTCAAGACTTGTTGGTACAACTCAGTAGATTTAATGTCAACTACTGTCTCAACAGGTTTTGAAAGCTCGATTGAAAGCCTTTCATTTTCTCTCACACAATTATCATGAAATTCTTGTAGTCTAGTGAAATCTTCCATTAACTTCCCAAAGGAAAGTTTCAAGTTGACTTCACTAGTGTTCTGTGATAAAAATGATGGTGAGCTAGAAGTGGAGGATACATCATCATCCTCAATAGCCATGTTGCACACATCATCGTCATCATCACTGTTTGAGAACAGTCCATCAGAATAGTTGAAGCTTTCAGCACTCTCAGATTCATCACCAGCCATCATAGCTTTTCTGTTGGTGAACTTTCTATCTCTTTTGGCTTGCCTCTCTCTTCTTTCCTTAGAGCTGAGTTCAGGGCAGTCATACTGGAAGTGCCCTTTCTTCTTGCAGTTGTAGCACAAATCCTCATCATCATCTTTCTTAGGATCATCTCTCCTTCTAGATGAGGAGGGTTCAGCTCTGCTGGACTTTTCTCTTCAAGCTTCTTGTCCTCGGCCTGTGCTTCAGGAGAGTTGTACCTTCTCCTAAACTTGTTGTCTTGGTAGAATTTCTTGTATCTACCAAACCTTGAGTTGAGTTTATCAAACCTCCTTGCCATAAGAGTCATTTCTTCCTTCATTTCAGCCTTAGAGACTGACTTTGATGATCTTGGAGTGGGCTGCATTTCAGGTTCAGCAACTTTGGCTTTGAATGCCACTCCTTTGACTGGTAGGGAAGGCTCTTCTGCTGGCTTCCTTCTGTTGAGGTCAAACTCATAAGCTTTGAGTTCTGAGAAGATTTGTTGCATGGGCATGGTGGAGAGATCCTTGGTGTTTTGCATCATTACAGCATAAACATCCCACTTTTGAGTGAGACTTCTCAAGATCTTTAGTCCAACTTCTCTCTTGGAGTACACCTTGCCCAAGGAGTTGATTTCATTCATCACATCAGTGAATCTACCAACAAACTTTTCAATGGACTCATCTGACTCCATTGAGAATTGTTCAAACTTCTGCACAGCCACTTGGAGCTTGTTCTCCTTTATCTTTTCTGTACCCTCACACATTTCAGCAAGAGTATCCCAAATTTCTTTGGCTGTTGTGCAGTGGTAAACTCTTCCCATGATTGCATCTGGAATTGTTTGATAGAGGGTATTCATGGCTAGATAATTCAGATTATCTTTCCTTTTCTCCTCTGAGGTGAAGTCATCTTCATCCTTAGGAATTACATCCCTTGTGTCTGCTCTTTGCTCATCAGTCAATCTGGGGTTGAGCTGAGTGAACACATAGGGTCCTCTTGTAATCACCCTCAACATTTCAGTATGAAGAGATGCAAGATGAGCTCTCATTCTGATTTTCCAGAAATCATAATTGTCAATTGAGAACATGGGCAATTTGTGATGTGATATATGGTTGACTGGATTGGTTACCATATTGTTGAGTCCTTGAACAACAGGAGGTGGAACAACATTGTTGTTGTCCATATCTCAAAAACAAGATGGCTTAGATATAGGTAGATTTCAGATAAAGATCAGTTCAGTGACCACACCAATTATGTGATTTTGAAAATCAAGATGGATTTTCAGAAGCAGTGGTCTTGGAACCCCTGCTCTAATACCACTTGTTGGTCCTGAAAGGAGTATATAACAAGTGTATGGGGGAGGGGGGGGGGGGAATACACTTGTATGCAAATTCTTTTCAAACTTGATCAAACCAGAGTTCAGCAAGGTTGTCCTGGACAACTCTGCTGATGTGATTAACTCTTCTAAGATAATCAAACTACTAAGCACTATTGAGTACTTAGTTGAATAACTATCTAGGGGAGTTATATGTGCGGAATTAGTGGTTGGCCCTTTAGTTTAAACTCCTTTTATATTCTGAAATCACCTTAACAGTTTTGTCACAGTCTATCAGGGAACTTGTCCAAATCAGGTTTTGCACAGTTTGTGTTGTGTATCTTGAAAGTTCAGTTTGTGTGCAGTGTTGAATGTATGTAAAGTACTTTGAATGTAAATCAACACAGTGGTTTATAGTGGTTCAGAGACTCAAGCTCCTACATCCACTTTCCCTGATTTAACATGATAATTCCTTCACTCTTGGAATTAACTTGTTTTATAGTGCCAAGGTGCACTTGATCAACCACACCACTCCTTGGTGCCTTGATCCCTAGGATGTATAGAGTCCTAGTACCCTTTCTCAACTCAGAACTAAACTGTTCTTCTCTCAACAGTTAGTTCCTTCCACTTCTACTACTACAACCTTCTCACTTTCACTCTTGAAAGGTATAAGGGTTGAAGTAAGGTTCCAACTAATGAGATATCATTTACAATGAAGATCAGTGTATAAGGATAGAATATCTCTCTAACCTTTGTATGGATATACAATGGGGTTCAGCTTAGATGAAGTGTATGAAGACTAAGATAGTCTCTTGAGGACTTTTGAAGCTTCAGAGTAGATGTTCAGTTGGATGTAGATTGGATTGGATTGGATGCTTCAAATGGTCTTCACACTTCTGTATTTATAGACAAATTTGAGGATTTGCCCGTTGGAGAGGCAGTCTCAAATTGCTATAATTGTCTTCCTTGAGTTCTTCAAACTGGAAGACAAATTCTGATAGTGACATGTCCTTGTTTTGGGAAATAAACGGCTGTAACAACTTTGTCTTCATTCTGAGCACTTTTCCCAAGGTCTGACTTCAAGATTCACTTGGTCAAACATGGACATCTCTTCTTATCAATAGTCCTGAGATAAGGACAACATTCCTTATCACTTGGACAACTCTACTTATCAGATTTCAGCAGAGTTCACTCATCAGCAGTGTTGGCTCTTAAGCTCTTCAGATGACTTGGCTCTTTCTCCTTCCATGACTTCTTAGGATAGTCCTTTGGATGTATATGTCTTGGAAAGGTGAACTTGACTTCTTCAGCGTAGTTGTCTTTAAAGACAGATTCTGGTTCAAGTGTGTTGGGACAACTCTTCTGAACCATTTTGATGGACAACTCTTCTGTACCACTTGTTGCACAATTCTTCTGAGCTTTGTGTGGTGCAGTAGATTGATGCTTTGATGTTGCATCTTAACTTATGTTGGCATTCACTAAGTTATCTTTTGACTGATTCCTCTTGATCAGCATACTTGTCCTTCAACAGACTTGAGATCAGTTCATAACTGAGCCTTGAGGGGACTGAATATATGTTTAAGCTATTAAGCAAGTGTTCCCCCTCAACTAGTGCATCTATTCTTCTAAGAGTTGCCTAACACATCAGCTTCTCTACTTGTCTTAGACTTCATGTTCCAACATTCCTGAAACATGTTCATTTCAAATGACTTATCTACTTGACATGTCTCAAGGGGGTTTTGGTATATTCATCAAAACTCATTTTATTCCCAACACAGCGTAATATGATCTGTGAGGGTTTCTGAGACCCATATTTGCATTGAACTGGTACGATTGAGGGGGACATCCAATGGTTTCACTTACCTTTGTCGTTCTTCCGTACCTTGGGATAAAGGCTCTAATTTTGTAGTTGTCTATCCAAACATTGTTGAGGTCTGCAAGAGTTTTTTCCACGTTCATACTCCCTTCAAACCTCACGAAGCCGAATGCTTTTCCTTCCCTGTCTTTCTTTCTTGGCATGAAGATGTCCACCACTCTCCCTATAGTGTTAAAACAACCCCTCAGTCTTTCCATGGTGCATTTCTCCGAAAAATTTCTTAAAAGGAAAGAGATGGTATTTCTATTTCTGATGTCAACAATCTTATCTCTCGAAGGGGTATTCCCACGAAGAGTCCTCCGGTTCCTGACCTCACTGACCTGGTTCCTACCTCTTCTACCTAACAGGCTGGGGCTATGGGTGAAACTACGGTTTGGAAAGTTTGATTGTCTTACCGGAGTTCTCTCGGAAAAGGGACGGGGTTCCTACGGGTAACTCTCACCCACTCACCTTCCTGGACCTCTCTCTCTACCTCTCTCTCTAGACATTTTTTGTTTTACTTTTCCACCAGAGTGCTTTGATGAGTCAAATCTTTTATGCGTTGCTCATTAGATTAGTTTTGATTGTAAATAATACTACTACAGTATATCTATATACACACGCATCCAATATATATTTTGTGCGCCAATATATATTTTGTGCAAGTAAGATTTATAAAACGTGTTGTTGTATATATTTAAGGTTAAATAAAATTAACATGCAGTACTTTATTTTTTAAAAAAAAATTGTCTCACAATTTTCTAACAATTAAGACAGCTCAATTTTCTAACAATTTAGTGGGTGTTTTGAAGCACGAGAAGTTGTTTAAAAGCACTTTTTTTTCAAATAGAATCACTTTTGGAGTGTTTGGAAACACAACAAAGTGATTAAGTTAATTTGTTAAAAGTGATTTTGGTGAACCACCCCTCCACCTACTTCTAATAGCTTCTATGTGCTTCTCATCATTACAACAATCAATTTTACAATTTTACCCTCGCAATTTAAATAATATTTCATCTTTACACATTACCTATCCAAATGTAATAAGGGTGTTTTTTGTAAATTTATAAAAAAATGTGATTTTTTTTTGTAAATACCACAACATATACACAATTGATTTAAAGTGTTTAATTTTAAAACACTATCAATTTTCTATTTTAGTGTAAAAATCAATTTTAATCACTTTAAAGCAATCACTATGTTTTGCACACCCTTAGTCTGCAACATAGCTCAATTTCCAACTCATCTTTTTCTATCCATATCAAATCGACGTTTTGATTAAAATTTGGGGAAAAATAAGAAGTGATAAAAGTGATTACATGTTTTAATAGAGTTTTTTTCTTCTACTAAACAAAAGTTTCAGTCATCAAATTGAATATATTTTGTACAGACTTAATTTGCAATTTAATATACAAATTTAAATAATTGTAAACTAAATATTTTGTACAGACTTAATTTTGTACCGACTTTAAATATTGTTGTAAACTAATTTTCTCGACAATTATTTTTCTTCCCGTGTGTAACGTGGCTTGTTGATGTAACACCCCGCTACTCAAATGTCATAGTTTTTATGTTGTGTGGGTGCCACATCACACAACATAAGTGAATTTGGGTGATAAAAGTGAATTTAGTGGTTGGTGATGTAAGATAAATGAAGGATATTTTAGGTGATTTGATCATTGAGATGTAAAGTGAATTTGGTGAGTTGTAAAGTAAAATGAATGTAAAAAAGGAGTGACAATTTTTTTAAAATAAAATAATGTTGAGAGGGTATTGATTTTGTTGGGTAATTCCATATTAAAAGTGCAAATAATCTTGGGACGTTCTAATAAGGTAAGTGTGCAGATAATCACGGGACGGAGGGACTACTAATTTGCATCCTTGTGTAATGAGCAGAGTTTTAAAGGGTAGTTTTGTAAACGAAGTAAAATAAAAAATAGATTGAACGTAGAAAAATAATGACAAAAAAATTTGTGTATATTTTGATAAGGAAGATTATAAAAATGTTTCTTTTTTGGATGGAGTATGCAAATTTATGTGAAACATCTCAATATAGCACGTGCGCAAATTTATATGGTGTGCAAAAATATACTCATGTGGAACAAAGAAAATAATACTTAATATTTTCCAATTATATATGTTTGAGTGTGATATGTTTATTGGAGTTGTATTGTTATTTTTTTTTTAAACACTAGATTTCAAAAACTCAAAATTTCTAACCCAAAAATCCAACTTTTAAAAGTAAAAAACCAAAACAAACATCACCCAATAGTCTTTCCTTTTGCTCAACTTTTTGCCCAACCAATCGAGCTTCTCGTGTATCTCATCACTCTAGATTTTCAACTTTAGCATTTCACTACTTTTAATACATGACATGAGTAATAAGCTAATAACTACAAATTATCAATGATACATGTCATGTTTTAAATATAATGAAACATAAGATGAAACACCAAAGTGAAATAGATTATCTTAGGTGCAGCTTCGAGCAGGTTGTTTTACGGTCCCTATCGATCTCATATTCGTTCTGATCCTTGCAGCATCAGTCCACCTACCAGAAAACGCATATATGTTAGACAAAAGAACGTAGGCTGCACTACAATGTGGATCGATTTTGAAGACAATTTTGGCAGCTCGTTCAGCCACTTCTACGTTCAATTCCGCCCTACATCCACTGAGCAACGCAAGCCAAATCGACAGATTTGCTTCCATAGGCATCTTTTTAACTAAATCCTCTGCTTCATTCAACTTCCCACTTCTACACAAGATGTCCACCATGCAAGCATAATGCTCAAGCTTCACTTTGATGGCTGAATATTTAAGTAGACTCTTAAAGAAACGTTGTCCCTTCTGAAGCATACCGGAATGACTGCAAGAATTAAGCAGCCCGGTGAATGTGATCTCGTCTGGATTGACTCCAGCTTTCGCCATTTGGCTAAAGAACGCTAATGCCCACTCACCACAACCGTGTTGAGCACACCCCACGATTATAGAGTTCCAAGAAACGATGTTCTTGTTCGTGATTTCCCTAAATGAGAGAACCCCATCTCGGATATTTCCACACTTTGTATATAAAACAACGAGAGAGTTCCCAACAAAGACGTCGGTTACCAACCCTAGCTTAACAGCTGCTCCATGAATCCCTTTCCCCCAATCAAGGGCTTCCATCTCACGCGTTGAGTTCAAAACACTAGTAAACGATGATTGATTGGGAGTAATTCCGAATCTAATCATATCACCAAAAACTCTCAGTGCAACATCATGCTTATTGTTGGAACCGTATCCTGTCAAAAGAGACGTCCACACGACCACATTACGATGCAACTTCTGATAAAAAACCTTTACACATTCCTCCATTTCTTTGCAATTTGCATAAAATGTGATTACTGAAGCAGTAACATAGGTGTCGTAAACATAACCGAGCTTCATAACTTGCCCGTGAACTTGATTCCCAAGGCGTAGATTACCAGCGTTAGCACAGCTCGATATAGCAGAGCATAAAGTACTTGAAGTAGGCTTTAATCCGACCCTCACCATCTTTGCAAAAATCAACAAAGCTTCATCGCTCTTCCCGTGCTGATCGAGCCCACTGATCATCGTCGTCCACGAAATGACATTCCTGTCAGGCATTCCGTCAAACAGCTTGATTGCCTCTTCGATTCTTCCATTCGTAAAGAAACCATGAACCATCGCATTCCATGCTGCTATGTCCCTCACTGGCATCTTAGAGAAGAGTTGTTTAGCTTCTTCAATCTTCCCATGCTTGAAAAGGGCATTGATCACGGTTGTCCAAGAAACGACATTCTTTTCAGGCATTTCATCGAACACCTTCAAGCCCATCTCTAGATTCCCACAATTGACGCAGCCTTTGATCATCGAATTCCACATGACTGTGTCTTTCAGAGGCGTTTTATCAAACAGTTCCAGTGCATCATCCAATCTGAAGTTGTCGACATGGGAAGAAATCATCTTTGTGGTTAAATATACATCGCGAGAAGGCATTCCGTGAGAAATAACTAGATCTTCATCGAGTTTTTGGTTCTTGAAAGGTTTAAAAATGGCTGAAAAGTAGGTATCAGAGGACAGTGTACTAATCTTGGTTGCTTGTGGAGCGATTTTCAAAGATTTTGAAGGGTTTATGCTTGAACTGGTGAAATTCTTTCGTGAAGACACGAAATTTTGGAATCTGGCGCGAAACTTTGGCATTTCTGATCATAATAGAAATTGAAAATGTATTTATATGAGAATTGAGACGCTCCTTCAAGAACGAACGAGAATTATTGAAATTTTTTAATTAAATTTATTACGTCCACTTAAACATGAATTTTTTATTCTTATTAAATTAGAGTTTCATTATATACAGTATATACAAGAATCTGGAAAATATTTCTTACATTAAATATGCCTAATTAAGATAATTTTTAAAAATTAGTGAATCATAGGCCTGAATTCTTTGTTTAAAAAATTTGTGAATCCCAAGCATGTGTTTTACACTTTACCATATGGCCAGTTTTTTTTTTTTTTTTTTTAAGGCAGTAGAATTACAGATAGGGGTTAAATTACATATCACATGCCCTCACCTATCCAAACAGCAAATTCTACCAAAATATCACAAATTCCAGACTCAATCTTGAGAGGGTGGAAGGATCAACGAGCATACCTTGAGACTCCGCGATCTAAGAAGATAGCAACGGCCGTGCTATAAACCTCCCAAACCACATAAGGACGGACCCAAGGCCTAACAGCTCCAACAAGCACAATAAAATGCCATCATGAGAAAACCCGAAAACGGGAAGAAAACCCATCCTAACAGGGAAGAAAACAAACCATCGGGGAAAGGGGAAAAGGGAAAATAACGAAAGCAGAAAATAACGGCATAGGAAGAAGAAAAGAAAAAACGATGCTAAAAACATCAGATCTAAACTAAAAAGCAGACTAAAATAAAAAAAACAAAAATAAAATGGGATCAAACGGATGACTCACCCAATCGGTCACCGTGGCTCCGACCGGGAGATTCACCCATTGATCCCAACTAAATCCCTAAAAAAGACCCCTTTCTCCCAATAGAAAAGCGGTGCAGCGGCTCTACAGGCGGCGCGGCAGGCGACGACTCTGCAGGCGGTGCGTTGAGCGACGGTGTTGCAGGCGGCGCGGCGGCGGTGTTGCAAGCGGCGCGGCGGCAGACGGCGGTTGTTTGGGGTTGAAGATGGAGGGGTTATACGCAGGCTTGGGGTTGAAGATGGAGGGGTTATACGCAGGAGTGGGCGGTGGTGGTTTTGGGATTTTAGAGGTGGAGGGCAAGCTTATTTTGTAAGCAATGTAGAGAAGGGGGAGAGTTTTAGAGAGAGGATGATTAAAATCGCTTCCTTTAGTTGTGTACCATATGGCCAGTTTATTGTTAATATAAAACCGAAATATTATCACTATAAGATCAAAAAAGTACTGAAAATTTGAAAAATTCGTCCTAAAAATTAAGTGTTCAGAATATTTTTAAACTTGTAGTAATATACTGTAAAAATATTATAGTTATATAGTAAAATAATATTTAAAAACAAAAATATACGGAGTATATTTTAATGGGTAAATAACTAATAGAGTCATTTCACCCCATCTTTTCTCTAATAAAACCTACCATAATTTTTTTAATCTAATAGAGTCAAAATTTAAATTTTTTATCAATTATGCCCTTCCAACTATTTTGAAATTTCGAATTTATAAAATACACAATTATTAGTCAACTAAACATCCACCTGAAAATCTATCACCTTCTAAAATTTAAAAACTTTCCTAAAAGGTAGGTCTTTTCATTTATTTCGTTTAATTTTGTTAAGTTACGGGATTCTGGAAATCTGCATTTCAACCCACATATATGCAGTGTCGAATGCATATTCATATGAACGTGTAACCTTTTAACTATAGAACCACGTAAACTATCAACAACTAAGACATTGCATATCCGTATAACATATATCATGTGCATACATAATAATATGAATGAGTAGGTGCATATCATTTAAACACTTAAATATCGGTAGAATATGTTTGTGCACAGGAGTTGACATGTTTGTACATTTTTCAAATGCAGAAGTTAATGTACATGTAGGATATGTGTCAATGCAGTATTTAGTGCATGTGCATACTATCAATTTCAAATGCAGAAGTTAATGTACATGTAGGATATGTGTCAATGCAGTATTTAGTGCATGTGCATACTATCAATAATTGATTTGATGATATGAACAATAATCGAACGATAAAAAACAATAGAAAAGTATTGAATACCTCTTATCATCTCTCACACACTCACTGCGTGAATATACACACACTCACATCCTTCAATGGCAGAAGTGACTGAATCCGTGACTGAGTTGCCAGTGAAGAGACAGCGGGATGAGGAACAGAACGGCGCCACTTCGGTCGATATGGAACAGAATAACGGTACTACGACGGCGCTACCCGACTCTATCTCCTCCGTTATTCCTGGATGGTTTTCCGAGATTGAAAATTCAATTTGGGACATTTCAGTGCATATACGAAACTCGGAAATCGATTTTGAAAATGGAAGTTGGGAAATTTTACAGAAACGATTTCAGGGAATAACAAAGAATCTGATAATTTAATTTTCAAATTTGGAAAGCTAGTGACTTTCTGTTATTATCATAACCTAAATTCTAGGAATTAACTAGTTGCCCATTTTATGGAATTTCAAAAATTCGATTTAGTTTTAAATCAAGTAATTAATTTAAATAATGAGATTAAGGGCATTATGGGTTTTTTGGCTTTAATTTGAAAGTTGGTGTTTCTATTTGATTAATGGGTGGTAATAGTAAATCTATTTTAATTAAGTTTGACATTGACCGAGTTTAAACCACGATGCTTCAAATTTACCTTAATTAATTATATTTCATATAAATTTTTGTATAAAACATTACTCCATTAATTATCTTTCCACAATTTCTTAGAAAGAACCCAATTTGACCCACCAAAATTTCCCTATTTTTCGGTCACTTCTTTTAAATGCATTAATATTACATTTGCAATATTGTTCATAAACCCCCTCTACGTGTATATATTTATTAAATGTTTTGACTTCAACGACTTGAAACATGAAAATACTAAGTCCAATTAAATTTGAAATTAACACTATCATCAAATGTGTATACCCTATCTAATTAAACTTAGTTCAACATCAATTCAATGCACAATCACATAAGATTCAAACACCATTTATTAAGCTTTAATATTATTGAAAACAATCTAAAGAATGCATGATGTATTCGATTTTTCGGCTTACTTTAAAGCAAAGATGATTCAGACTTTTTAATTAATCTTTCAAGAGTGTTAATTCAGAGAAAAAAATTTGTCACTAAATTAAGAAAGTTGAAGTAAAACGTAAAAAGATTAAAACAAAGCTAGCTAGAAACTGCAAATGTAAGTAGGCAAGTAAGAATCTGGTTCCATTTTCTTACAAAGCATTACCTTTAAAGCCACTGTAGAAAACCTATTAAGATTATCGTACAATCTTGCAAGAAAAGAACCAAAATTAAAGATTAATTTTTTCCACCTAATATTTGTACACTTATAAAAACCCTTTCAATCTCCACAAAAATTCCACATGTAAAAATCTTGATCAATCTTTCCTCCTATCAATCTCAACCACATTCGTTGATCGTTGCTCGTTTTTTCAATTTCGTAGACGATGAAATCCGTTGCTCGATTTCTTCTCTTCCTCAACTTGTGCATGTACGCTATAGTTCTAGGCATCGGTGCATGGGCGACGAACAAGGCTATCGATCAGGGTTTCATTATCGGTACGTGCATAGACGGAGGGAGGGGGCAAATAATTTTAAAATTTACGCTTTTTTAATAATTATTTAGTAATTTATAAGTGTGTATTTTAAAAAATCAATGCGGTTACTATGCAACCATTAAAATTATGAAAGCTAGCTAATTTTTTGTTACATTTTTATCAATAGATTATATTTTTAAAAATTACATAATTTATTTAAATTTATTATGTAACAGGACCAGAATTAAGGCTGCCAGCACATTTCTCAGCATTGGCCTTTCCAATGGGGAATGCTGCCACCGGATTCTTTGTCATGTTTGCTTTGATCGCCGGAGTGGCCGGAATAGCGTCGGCTATCTCCGGCTTAAACCATCTCCGATACTGGGACTCCAGCGATGGCTTAGCTGCCGCGACCTCTACTGCCACCATTGCCTGGACTTTTACACTTCTTGCCATGGGGTATGTGTGAGGCCAAGAGAAACATTTTTAGAGGCTAAAATAGCAAATCTGGACTTTTGAGGGGTCTAAATGAAATTCATTTTTTTTGTTTTCCAGGTTTGGGTGCAAAGAGATTGAACAACAAGTCAGGAATTCTCGTTTGGTAAGTTGAAAGAATACTAGCTAGTTTTCTGTGGAAACAGAGATTATAAACTAATTAAATTTGTGTTATTTAACAGATAACAATGGAGGCTTTCGTGATCATACTTTCTGCAACTCAGCTATTTTATATAGTTGCTATTCATGGATGAAGTAGAACTTAACATCTACCAGTCTCTGTTTCATCTGATATGTGTTTATGATTTTATTTTTCTTCATGTATTTTGTTTTATTGTACAAGGAACGAAGAACTCATGCATTTAGTCAGGTTTAACAATCATTCGAGTGAAGCAAGATTTTACGAGTCATGTTAAGTCGATACATACGCGTACTAGGTTTTAAACTCAAGCTCAAGTCGAATTAGCTTTAATTTTTAGAGCTCGTGCTCGACTAAAAGACGAACTCAATAACTTAAGATCGATTTGTTACTTGTATAATTAGGTGTTGGTAACAATCATCATATTAAACTCAGAGAAGATTCAAACTTGTTGATCATGTAAGAATTACTTGGAGAAAATATGTTACAAATAAGATCTTATAAGTTATATCCGTGTGTAATGTTACATACTATGTAATTAGATCTATTAGAAAATATGTGTCAGATTAGTAGTATAAATGTTACTGGATCACGAGTTTGGATAATTAATGTTAAATACAAATTAAGTAATATATACACAGAGACCCACTCATTCAGTAAATAATTAAAATGACAAAGTGGGATAGCTCAAACAGGTCCAGAGTTCGAGTCATGGAATGGGGAAAAAAGGGATGGATATTTAACTTTCCATAAAAAAAAAAGTAAATAATTAAAATTGAATTACAGCCTAAACAAATACAGTACTATTAGTTAAAACAAGAGAATATGGTGATACAAATACAAATTATACTATTCTATCCAATAAAGCAATTATTTGTGAATAAAGTTAATTAAGTGAGGTTGAAAAGTGTCATAAAATGATAATTTTCAAAAAAAAAATATAAGAATAAATTTGATAGATGAACAAAATTCATCAAGTAAGAACAAATTTAATGGAAGGAGATTACGTGTTTTACGCACTATCCTGATTTAAAATATTAGTTTTATAAATAGAGTAAACGAAACTTTGGTCCATGAGTATCTTTTAAAACAGTAGTCAAAACAAAGAGAAACCTGTAGTAGATTGTTAAAAGATAAGAATATCCCACTGCCTATTCGTGCCATAAGGAGACATAAACACAGTAAATAGCATCCTAACAAGAAAAGGATCAGAAACTAGATTAATAGATAAAAATGGGCAAAGAGACAAGTGTCCATTTGCCTACACAAGCAAACTAGGTCTTTTAGTATTTTAGTGCTAAGAAAATTAAAAACGAATAAAAGGCAAATATTCACCAAAAACCCAAAAAAACTAACGAGAACAGATCTCAAGAAGAGAGAAAAACCAAACCGCACCAGACGTGAAATTTCTCACCAAGGAAAGGGTGCAAAAGACATGAAAACATAAACACCAAAAGGGTACTAAAAAATAAAAGACCTAAAAACAAATTAAAATAAGAAGACTAATGACAACTAGAACCTAAAAAACATGATAGAAAAAAGGATCAATGGATCGATCTACAAATTGGTCACCGTAAAAACGGCGTCTTTTGGAAAGATCAAACCGTTAGGCGGCGGTGATAGCAGTCGGTGGTGGTATTGTTTGTTAGAGGAAGATTTTCTTTAAAAAAAAAAAAAAGAGCTAGAGAGAAGTGGAAGATGATAGTTTTTAAGGTAATCTAAAAAATATCTAGAGAGGGAGAGTAGAGAGACAAGTGATAGCAGACCCTTTCCACATAAGATGTTAAGCCCTTATAAATCCCAATGTATTCTGTAATAAAATCACTGAGAAATCCCTTTCCCTTGCATAAACACAACCACATATATTCATAGTTAGTTCCCTTTGTCAAATCTTGTATACAATGTCTGAGCAGCTAGAATCTGTTGTTTTCGGACAAACTCAATAACCCGATTCCATCATAAGCAATCTTACTCTAAAGCATATTCTAGAAGATGGAGCTGAACTCGACCCCTGGCTCTAAGGAAAAAAGCTACGTAGTACGTACAAAAACAAATTCATATAAAGCACGGGATCATTTATTAACGATAAGGAATCAAGGACTTAAAGATGATAGCAGCAACATATAACAACAAAACACAGAAAATTGTAGTTTTCATCAAGAAATATCAAACCTCAAGACACCATCATATCACACTCACTGACTCAAGTAGAAAGCAAATCTAATCACTGAAAAATGAACAAAAATAGGATTCGTAATTTATATGTACTAGCTTGTAGGTGCTTTCCATATAATACTACTGCTAGTGAAACTATAAGTCGTTAACCTTGCCTTCGCGCATATTATTCTTTGATCGTTAAAGAAGAATGATCAACGACGACTGAATGGAGTTCTTCCGAGTATTCCATAAGCAAAAAGACACTCATGATCTGTTTCTGCACGAATAAGATATTAGGATTTAGCATTCTACAATGTAAAAGTATAAAACTTCTACAGTGCAACTGGTGCAATTTTGACAAAAGTTTGACTCATTCACAAAAAATAAAAAATAAACTGAATTATATAGTGAGAAGTTTTTAGTTTATATGAAGGAAAGTATAAAAAAATAAAAAAATAAATGTATTATTTTGTAGGCGGAACATTATTAGTTCTTTTTCAATATACAACTAATACTTTTCAACACATGAACTCATATATTTCAATCGTTTTTTTTTATGATTTGCGAAAAAAAATATAAAAAAGCAGCTTGGTTGATAATTTTAAGTCAAAATTCGGTCAAAATTGCATCAGTTGAACTGTGCAACTAATGTGTCGGAAGTGTTACTCAAAATATAAAGCAATCAATCAAAATATACAAGAAATGGAAAGTGCTAGTTATATTAAGATCAAGTTCTCAACAGTGGAGAACACTATATGATGCTTGGTTCCCATTTCAAAATTTTGGCATTGAAGGGAACTTATTCTCGTTTCGCCACCTCTCCCCTACTGGCTCTCTCTCTCTCATGAGAGTTTACACGATTGGCATTTTTCATCCCACCGGTTATTTTCAGAGGACACGTGTAAAGAGAGGATAACAAGAGTCTTTCCATTGTAAACTAGAATCAGCTCCCATTAAGATTCATATGAGTCGAATTTTTACTACTTCTTGGCTACCCTTGGGAGAAGCCACCAAACCTGCCTAGATAATTATTTTATTCTAATACAAAAATCCTAATCATATCGAGTGTTTTAGACAATAAATATGCACATGACATAAGATCTGATCAAGTTTAATCTGAATTTTGCAACTTCAAGCAAACTATACATCTACCAATTGAAGTAGTAAAAACTCAAGTTCATAAGTAAATAAATACACCTCAAGTTCATCACTCGGCAAAACTCATCTATCCAGTATTGCAAGCAGAGCTCGGTGAACGACAATCCCAAATCAAAGCATTAGATATCAAAATCAAAAGCAAAAACTAGCATGCTTTAGCACCATTTACACAAATATAATTGTAAACATATTGCTGTATGGGGAATTCCAACATACAATAGATGAACAGAACCATACTACTCCCTCCAATTCATAATATGTGTCGTTTAAGAGGTTAATTAATTGTCGTCTTAGCTACTTCTGCACATTTCTTCCAAATTTACCCTCTTATCAATCCCTAAAAAATCTCTTATTTTTTAATTAAGAATATCTTTTATGATTTATATAAGGTTGGGGGTAAATATGTAAGAAAAATTATGTTCCTTAATTTGATACAAATTTTAAACAACATTTATTATGAAACGGGGGGAACTATGATTCAAACTCTTCATGAGCGAGCAAGAGTAGAGATAAATAGTTCATTTATACTGACCTGATTTATCTGCCAGACCCCGTAAACAGTTCAAATAGCCCACAACAACTCTTCCAGGACGTTGTTTGCTCTGCATGTGGAGCAGGAGCTAGCAATGGCTGCAAAAACAGATTCAGAAAAAGATTAAGATGGAATCAAATTTGGTAGTAAATAAGCATGTTCTAAATAAAACGAGACTTCACCTCAGTAACTCCTGAATCCTTCTCAGCATCTCTTTCATTATCAGCAACAGCTGCAGGTGCATTGTATGACACATTTAATTGATCATCGTTTTCTTGTGCCACGTTCTCAACAAATGGAACAAATAGGCCCTCATTGTTTGAAGCTTCTGGAACACCCACTTGTTCTTCAACAGAACTCTGTTTCTTCTCCTCATTTGCATTGAACACAAATTCGGTTTTCTCCGAGACAACAGGTGTGACATTCTCCACAATCGAACTACTTGCCCCTTCAATATGAGTGCTATCAATGGCCTCAATATGTTCTCCCGAGAAAGAGTCGGCTACCTTAACTGAATCAGCAATGGGAGTGATATTGACTTCAGCTTGACTACTCTTGACGTCATGAGACTCGTCGTCTGAACTGCTGCTGCTGCTGCTACTGCCTGAGCTCCCCGACGAACCTCCATCTTCAGACTTCCTCGATGTCTCATCATGCTCAAACCTTCCGTTTTTTTCACCGGATTCATCCCCAATCTTAATTTCCCTTCCAACTGAAATAGCAGCCTCATCAATTTTGGTTCCTTCCAGATTCAAATCTTGAGATGCAGGAGAGCTAACCTCCCCAACGTCACTCTCGTGTTTCGCATCATTACCGCCTGCCATATTCAAATTCGTTCACACAACTCAATTCAAATCGATAACAGAATAGTCAAACACAAACAATTGGGACTATCACCAACAGAAATCGAAGTTTGAAATAAAAAACCTAAAAAGTAATGCCCAAATACACCGATATATAACTGGCGGAAAAGCAAATTGACAGCAATTTATAATAAAATACAGCGCACAGAAGCGAAAATGATACTAAAGCGATCCAACAAACACGAATTAAAAACAGGACCGAATTGATGGAAATACAAACTGTAAAGTTCCCAAAGATGGAATGAATTATTGAGTAGCACATGGAGGGTGGGTTAGGTCCAATTAAATAAAGCGATGAATCATGTTTTTCCAAATAAAGTACTACCATGAGCGAGTGTAGAAGCGGATGAGGAGGGATTGGAGTTGTTGGTGGGTTGATTTCCCTTCTTTTTCTTGGCAGCTTTTCGCTTCCTCGCACCGGAAGGCATGATTGGAGTTTGATACAAGGATTCGAGAATTGAATCGTGGTGATTCTCTCACTAGTTCAACAGATTCACCATCCAAACCAAAGCTTCGCTGGTTTTGTTTGCTACTGCTACTGTGCTACTAGAGAGAGAGAGTGTGTGTGAATGTGTGTGTGAAATTCAAAATAATAAAAACAGCGAAGGAGAGGCTGACAGATTGGTGGTGGGGGTTGGTTGTATGTGAGGTGTGAAATCCGGGGTGTCATGGACTAAAAAGGAATCTCTGAGAGGTAGATGAACTGTTTTTCTAAATTTACCCATACCATCCTTTTTACCACTCAATATGCATTTATATTTCTCAACTCCAATTTCTATATTGCCAAATTAAGGGGGGTGTGGAGGACAAAATTAAAAATAAATATTTTGAGTGATTTAGTAAGGTGTTAATTTTGTGGTATATTTTCATATTAGTAATGTTCAAATAATTTTATTACAACTTCATAAAAAGAGGGTGTAAGTAATTACATACAGAGAAAGTATGATAGAGAGTATTATTTTGATTATTTATAAATTTAATTACGTTGCAAGATTGTTGTACAATTATAAATTTGTTGTCCAAATTAGTAAAAAATATGATTCAATAGTATTATGTGATGAGTTACATGATTAATGTCCCACGCAATATATTTTAGAGTGTGTATAAACTATAAACATAATTTTTTTTAAAGCTGTTTAAGTTTTATAAATTTTTAATATTCATTACATATTAATATATTTAAATAGAAAATTTTAATATTTTTAAAAACTTTAAATTATTTTTAGTCAAAAAATCAATTTATCATTATTTTTTTTTAAAATATAATTTTATTTTAATTAATGAAAAAATGTGTAAATGTGAATAACATATATAAATAATGTGTTATTAATTTTTTCTATATATGCATCATATCTGTTTCAAAGAATAAAAAAAGAAATAAAAAATTGTGATTTTTTTTTATATTCAATGATTTTATACATAATTAAAAATTTCTTTTAACTTATGGTATGTTCGATGATTTTAGAAATTAGTCAATTAATTAAAAATCAAAGTTAATAAGACTTTTCATTATTTAAGAAATTTCAATCAATAATTTAATAATTATAAATGTCATATTTTAGAAATCAAACAATTTTACTATACTGTGACACATAAACAAAATTAACCCGAAGACACCCATCATCAATTTTAACTCTATGCTAGTATATAGGGAATTTTATATTGCTATGCTATTAAAATACGCTTATTTAAATTCAACTTACTCAATAATCTTTTATATAAATGCATACTAATTGATACAAAAAAAACTATTAAACTCTTAAAAACTTTTATTATTATAATAAAAATATTTAGTTTAATATTAATATATGTGTACACACCAAACACAGATAACTCAACAATTCAAGTAATAAGAATATACAGTTTTAAAATGTGATTTAATGTATTGTTTTTTAAAATATTTTAAAAAAGATTATAATGTGAGTGGTGAAGGTTTTTTATTTATTAGTATTATTTAGATATTACTAGATTTTTAATTTGTTTTTATATTTATGCTTCGGTTTTTAGCATACAAAATTTAGTTACTACCTTTACACACACACACACACACATATATATATATATATATCAAAATTAATGTCTTTTACAAATCATTTAAATTCAACTCACTCGATCATCTTTTTCATTAATGCAAATCAATTAAAACAAAAATATATATTTTAAATTCTAAAAATATATATTTATAATGAAAATATTTACTTTAATATCAAATTCACACACATATGTGTATATACTAAACACAAATAATCCAAAAATTCTAACATTAAGAACAAGTAATTTTTACAACGTGTTTTAATGTATTTTTCTTAAATAGAAAAAGTTAATAGTTGGAATGGTAAAGATTTTGCAAATATTTTAATTGGGATGCTAAATGATTTTTATTTATATTAATATTTGGGGAAGTTGAAAGTTTCACTAATTAATTATTATAGAGTTTTATTTAATTTAAGAAGGGTGTATTCCAATTGAGCAATTCTATTACAAATAATGTAGTAAAAAAAAAAACCACCAACATTTTGTCATTAAATTAGTAAGTATAGGTCTATAGAGACTATTTCGCTTAGCTGATGTAAATGTAATGAATAATGATGCATTTTAGGCAACTACATTGTAATTCCATAATACGTGGTTGGACGATAAAATTTAAAAAACAAGCCACTCAAAATGCCCCACGACAAAATGATCCGTGCCACATATTTCCCTATGTCGAATTATTTGATTTTTTTTTAATATTTAGAAAAAAGTCAAATAAATGCTATATATTAAGAATTAAAAAAAAAAAATTAGAGTCATAAGTTCACAAATATCTGAAAATCAAAGATGCGTCATTAAAACATTACTGTATCTGAAAAAAATTATTTTTAAAAACAAAACCTGAATCAAGGGAAAAAGTTACACCCCCTCTCCAGCCCATATCAAAAAGAGCACGAAACAAACCAAATGTAAACAGTCAAAAAATGAGAACCGCACAAAAATCATGGCGAATCAAAGACATCACCTCATCCACGGACGGACCCAAAAACTAGGGGTAAGGGGGAATTCATGATCCAAAACACTAACATATGTATTATTGCATTGTGTCGTCTAATAATGATAACTGAAAAAATGAAGACTCAAATTATTGAACAACTAACACTTTATTTATTTGTTTTGTTTAATGTGATGTTGATCATCTTTTTATCAATAATAGTTTTAAACATGTAAAATATACTATTCTTTTGAAATCAATTTTACAATTAGAATGCTTACATTATAATCACTTTTACATATATAGTACCAAAAGTGCAATAATAAAATTCTTTTGAGACAACTTTTACAATAAACTCACAACTAAAAAAAATTATAAAAAAATATTAAATTGTAATATACTATATATTAGGTAGGGTGGGACAACTTTGCACAATACTTAGGTCCGTCCCTGATCCCACCGTCCCGTATAAAAGGCGACAAAACGTATTTCATTGATAAAGATGACGAAGAATTAACCGTAAAGACCTCCAAAATGATATCGTTAAATTCGTCGAGAACAACTTCATGTATTTAGAAAAGATGATGATTGATCGATAGTATATCGTTCGAAATGATAATAATAGACCAAATAATAATATTAAGCACGTTCGTGCCTAATTTTATCAATTTTACCACAATATTTTTAGCAACACTATTATGCAAGTGAAATATATATTTAATTAAAGTACTAATATTTAAAAAATTACCCATTGTAAGCTCAAACTCAAAGTTGTTTAAAAAATCATTAGTTCACAAATTCACAAGTGGTGTTTTAGGATAAGTTTTACTATCAGATCAAAATATATAAGCTACTACACGAATAATTTGTGTCACTATAAAGACTAAATATAGTAACACAAACTTAATTTTGTGTGTGAATTCATGGCCGTAAGACTAGAATTTGTACTAATTACAATACCAAAATCTTTTGGAGCCCCTGCTTCCGAATTTTTGGGGTTATAGTCTTTCACAGTTTTGGGGTTATAGTCTTTCACAATAGTACAAATTATCCTTGTAATAACATATCATGTTTGTATATAAAAAAATTAATATTTTTTCCGTTCAATTTCATTATTTCCACTTTCATTTTTTACTTGTTAAATTTCGTTAATCTCATTTTTTTAAAAATAATATTATTAATATTACTTTATCTTCACCCACCAATCATTAATTATTTAAATTTATATTTTGGGTTGGTCTGCTATGAACTCGAGTGCATGTTGTGCACCCTAGTCCATATTGCACTTTTCAATTTATTGACTTACACTTTTTGTTAAATAGTGTTACACTTTTCAATTATTAAACTGTATAATAATATTTTTAATAATAATTGAAAAGTGCAACACCATTGTGTAAGTCAGTAAACTGAAAAATGCACATAGACTAGGGTGCACAGCATGCACTCGAGTGCATACTAGACTTTACCTTATATTTTTAACTTTTTTTTTGAAGTCTTGGTATCCAACTAAATGATAGACTAATTTGGATGATCAATTCCATAGACGCCCCCATGGAAAATATTTGTTTTTTAACTAATTAATAAATTTCAATTCATACTGTATAAGACGATGTTATAGAAAATTGTATCTTTAAAAAAAATGACTGTTAGTTTTTAATCTCTGAGTAACCCGCCATTGATGCTTGAATTTGAATACAGTATGTCGCAAAAAGAAGCATTCATAATGATGTGGTATGGTAATGGACTTTTTGTGGCACGTAAATGATTTTTTTATTTTCAGAAAATGATGTCAATTTTCATTAAAAAAAATATGTCGGTAATCATGTGTAGCTATATCCATTAACTTCCAATCATATTAAAATAGAATTTACAAGATATATTCGCAACCCCACACACAGCACACTTTATTTAATCAGTGGAAATATTAAACAGTAACCATTAGAAAAATGCATAAACAAGAAATGCAATCTAAGAAGTCTTCGAACTCTTTACCTTTACATAATAATACAATTATGTAAGGTCACGCGTGACACGCGCCTAGTGGGGGCGATTTCACCTCGGTAAGGTGCGAAAATCCTTTTCCCAGCGTGCGATTTTATTTCTGCAAAAAAGAGATTTTAGGGTTCTTAGGCAAAATGAATTTTGGGGGGACTTTGCCCAATCACTGGAGATTAGGACCTTCGATTCTGATTACTTTGGCGTAGAAGAGTTATTGTGTCGGAATAATCATGATTCCCGCCCAATCCTGATGGTATTAGCGTGATGATGTAGCCGACTTCGTCGGTTTTTGTAGATTTCCAATGCGGCGATTCCAATTCTTTGGGGGTTTCTTTTGGTTGAGTGCACGGTGTGCTCAGACCTTCACATTTATCGATTTGTTGGTATTGGCCATTAGAACGGTGGCTACCACTATAATTTGGAGGGGAAGATGTATGCTGAGTGCATTCCTCATCACTTTGATTTCTTGGTTAAAGTTAGGATACCCTTTTCACCACAATATGGCAGAAAATTTGCAGGAACCCTTCAGAAAGGTCAGTTTGGCCGAAAATGTGAATGTTTCTCTTGATGTTGAGGAAGGAGATCCCATTCTTCCCAAAAATGCTCTTCTTGGAAGATTTACTATTAGAAGACAGGGAACCATCAAGGATACACTCCAACTGCTGAAGAAAATATGTCGTGTAGATGGTGAAGTAAAGGCTACTCAAATGGCGGAAGGATACTATATGTTCGTGTTCGAGAAAGATTTGGATTGCAGCAAGGTTTTCTAATCGCCAACCATGGATAGTGAACGGGCCGATGCTGATCCTCTCAAAAATCAGAGGAGACGAAGAACCTGCTGACTTGGTCATCTCAACTATTCCACTGTGGATTCAGATTCATGGTTTGCCTATCTACTCAATGACGAAGCCGATTGCTTTCAAAATGGGGGAAAGGCTGGGCCACATCATTGCAATTGATTGCCCTGAAGGGGAGGCAGCCTATGGGAGATGTTTACGTGTTAGGGTTTTGTTTGATATGAACCAACCTCTTCATAGGAACACCTATATCACGATCAAGATGAAGAAAATCCTTCTTCCATTAAGGTACGAAAAGCTAGGCTCTTTCTGCTCTATTTGTGGTCTCTTGTCTCATATCGAAGTAGACTGTCCATCTGAATTCAATGAGAATGGGCAAAAATCGAATGATTAGAAGGAATTTCCGATCTGGTTGAGGGCGGATGGACAAAAAGGGCCGACTGAAGCTCAGTATGAATTTATAAGGAGGAAATCCCAGAATACTGAACCTTCTTTTGTCCATGTGGATGAGGAGAATGAAACGAATCACATGGAGGCTGGACCTGCAGGGGCAATTGACCGATTATTCAATAATGAAGGCTTTGCATGAGCAATTGAACAATGGAATGATAACTCTAACCTTAATGATCAGGAGGTTAATTTCTTTGTGGAAGAGGGTCTGACTGGGGTGGAGATGCCAGTGACACATCAGAATAGGCTCATCACTTATGATACTGATCGAGTGGTGGCTGAGATTGAACATGGAATTGAGCATGAAGTCCCAATTCAACATATTTCAGAGACAAGTCTGTATGGTCCACAAAGAAGTTTGCAAATCAGAGAAGGGCTGGGGGCAGGAAAGGGGCCTATATTTCAGGCTAAGATGCAAGGAAAAGGCAAAGATAAGATGATTCCGGATCTGGTAAGTGCAGAATACTACATTCCAAAACAAATGATGCAAAACCAGTACAACAAAAGCCAAAAGAAGAGGGGTAGACCGAGCAAAGCACAGCTTCAAATTGCAGCAACTCTTAGAGAGAATATTGGCAGTGGAGAGGACTCAAGAACCAGTGGTACGAAAAGGTATAAGAGCGATGAGGATACCTTGAGCTCTAGAAGGGTGGAGTCTGGTGAATACCAGCTCCGCCAACGCAAATGATCGTCGAGTGTTGGAATGCACGCGGACTCAGGGGGCCAAATGCATTCATTAGACTTAGGCAGATTAATGCTTTATATAACCCTTGTATTTTGTTTATTATGGAATCTAGAGTGCCTTCTAGGATAGCCAAGATTTGACAAAGTTTGTTACATTTTGATTTTTGTTTCGCTATTGATCCGGTCGGCACAAGTGGAGGCTTGATTCTCTATGCTAAATATGAAGTGAATGCTATTTTAAGCTCTTATTCCAGTGGACACATTGATATTTCTGTTAGAAGTCATAACTTGGATTGGCAATTTACTGGGTTTTTGGGTAATCCTAACCCTCAACTCAGACAATCATCTCTACAACTTCTCAATAGAATCAGACAATCACACCCCCCCCCCCCAATAAACCATGGGTGGTGTGGGGAGATTTTAATCTCATTCTTAATTCTTCGGAGAAGCAAGAGGGCATATTACAAGGCCTGGTTAAAAGTAATATGGAGAATTTTAGAGAAACTATCAATTCATTAGGATTACACGATCTGGGATTCAGTGGCCCTATCCACACTTGGACAAATAAAAGAAAGGCTAATCATCTTATTAAGGAGAGGTTGGATAGATTCCTTGTAACATCACATTGGATTGATACTTGCCACAGGTACAAAGTGGAACATCTCCAATGGTTTGGTTCTGATCACCGGGTCATAAAACTTCATATCTTTCAGCAGAATTTGAAATGGAGGGCAGTGAAAGGTAAGCCTTTTAAGTTTGAGAATGCTTGGCTCCAACAGGATAATCTTAAAACCTTGGTTTCTGGTTTTTGGAAGAGAGATATAAGACATGAGCAACTACCACTTCTACTCCAGAATTGTGGAGTTGAAATGGCTAAGTGGGCTACAAGTGAATTTGGATGCTTGGAAAAAAGAATTAAAACTCTTCTTTCAGAAATTTAGAAGATTGATACTGGAGAGAGGAGTGAAGAGTGTTATAAATTGGAAATTAAGCTGGAAAAATTACAATCTCAATAGGAAGTATTGTGGTATCAACGAGCTAGAACGAACTGGATGAGGAATGGGGATAGAAACACCACATACTTTCATAGAAGAGCTACTGAGAGGAGAAATATCAATACCATTCACAGGCTCAAAAATCAACAGGGAAATTGGGTAGAAACAAAGGAAGGCATTATTGATCTTTTGCAGGATTTTTATGAGGAGTTGTAAAAAAACAACTAGTCCATCTGTGGAGTCCATTGATGGAATTACTAGACTCACAAAGAAATGGGTGTCACTACAAATGAATGCCTTTCTTGATCAAGCCTTTAGCTCTTTAGAGGTGGAAAATGCTGTTTTTGAGCTCCATCCAAACAAAGCTCCGGGTCCAGATGGATTCAATGCAAAATTCTTTCAAGAATTCTGGGGCTCAGTGGGATCCAAGGTCACTCATGAAATTCTGAGAGTTCTTAATTCCAATGATGACATTGAGGACTGGAATACGACAACCATTACTTTGATTCCTAAGGTTAATAATCCGACTACTCTTACTGATTTTTGACCAATTAGTTTGAGTAATGTTTGCTACAGAATTGCTACTAAAGTTATAGCAAATCTCCTGAAAACAATCATGCCAAAAATTGTGAATGAGCAGTAAAGTGCATTCATTCAAAAAAGGCAGATTACTGATAATGTGCTTATTAGCTTTGAATGTATGCATTGGATTAGGAACAATAAGAGTAATAAAGGATATGCAGCTCTTAAGCTTGACATGAGTAAAACTTATGACATAATAGAATGGAGCTTCCTCAAAGATCAAATGGAGAAAATGGGTTTTTCAAGAAAGATGATTGAATTGATTATGAAATGTGTATCATCTGTTTCATACACTTTCAAGTTGAATAATGAGATGGTTGGAAGCATCAAACCTTCGAGAGGACTAAGGCAGGGAGATCCTCTCTCTCAATTTTTATTTGTATTATGTGCTGAAGGTCTGTCTAACTACATAAATCATAAGGCAGTTGATAGGAAAATTGGAGGAGTTAAAATTGCTAGAGGAGCCCCGACCATCACTCACCTTCTTTTTGCAGATGATAGCATCATTTTCTGTCAAGCTACTCAGGAGAACGCAAAGGAAATTTGTTGCATTTTGGATGATTATGAAAAGGCTACTGGACAAAGAGTGAATTTTGATAAGTCTTCGATCTGCTTCAGCCCCAATACGTCGGATGGCAACAAGAACTTCTTTAAAAACACTCTAGAAATCAGGGTGACTCAAGGGCATCAGATTTATCTTGGTCTTCCAACTTTTTCCTTGAGAGGAAAGAGAATGCAATTCTCATATTTGATTGATAGGATTAAGCAGAAGATTGACAACTGGAAGAATAAAAATTTTTCGGAGGGAGGTAAGGAGGTATTGATTAAGTCAGTACCACAAGCGATCCCACGTATGTTATGTCATGCTTTCGGATTCCAATTCAAGTTTGCTCTCAAATTGATTCTCTGATAGCAAATTTCTGGTGGGGGGGATAAAGAGGGTGCTAGGAAAATACACTGTAAAAATTGGAACAGTGTGTGTAAACAAAAGAAGGAAAGAGGATTGGGTTTTAAACAGATGCATAATTTTAACCAAGCTCTTTTGGCAAAACAGGTATGGAGATTGATTGATAATCCAAATTCTCTTATTGCAAAAGTTTTTAAAGCAAGATATTTCAAGCATGATGATATTATGGATGCACAAATTGGAAGCAATTCTTCTTTTGTTTGAAGATCCTTGTGTGGAAGCAGAGAAATAGTAAACAAGGGAGTCCGTTGGTTGATTGGGAATGGAAAAATGGTTACTTTAAGGAAACATGCTTGGGTGCAAGGGCTAACTGATGGAGTAATCCGATCGAACATTGCCGCTGGAATCTCAGTCTCAAGTCTTCTATCACATGATAGACAATGGAGATAAGAGGTTATCAGATTAGGGTTTCTTCCCTTTGAAGTGGAAGCAATCCTTAGGACGGAAGTTGGGGATGTGGAGGAAGAGGATAGAAGATTATGGGTTCACAAACCAAGTGGGCAATACTCAGTCAAGTCTGGATATAAAATTGCTAGAGTTATATCCCGACAATACAATGATGAACCAACTTCTTCGGACAATTCAGAAATGCATATTTGGTGGGATAAGATTTGAACTTTGAACGTACCACCAAAGATTAAAATCTTTGGATGGAAACTTTGTCAAGATTTAATTACATCGGAAGGAAATCTCGCTATGAGACACATTCAAGTTTTTCCAGTTTGTGGTTTATGTGGAGCGTATATGCCAAACACAAATCATGCTATATTTTAATGTCATAAGGTTCGACGTGTTTGGAGAGAAATGAATATGGATAAGGTGATTAAGAAGGGAGCTCATTTGACATCTTTGCATCTTTTGTCATACCTTTTTTATCACATAACATTTCACTCACGTGAAGATATCATCATGGTTGCTTGGGGAGTTTGGCGAGAGAGATACAGAGTTCTGCATAAACCCAAGACTATGCATGGGCACCTTGACGTTAGGATTGTGGATAGGGTACTTGGTTACCTTCGAAGCTTCCAAAAAACTGAGGTACATGAGTGCAATAAGAAGATGGATGTTGTTGAATTTTGCGCAGATGAAGGTGATGGAAATGATTGGATTTATATTGAAACGGACGCAGCATTCAACGCGGAAGCTAGAAAATTTGGAATTGGGGGGATTATCTATCATGCTTCCAGAAATGTTTCTCATTCTTTTTCTAAAATTATCCCTCCTCATCGGAGCCCCTTGGGAGCCGAACTTGAAGCAATAAGGTTTGGGCTTATGGAAGCACATACGAGGGGCTACACAAAGGTCATTGTAAGATCTGACTCGATGCAAGCCTTACAACTTATTGAGGGAGGCAAGTGGGGAGCAGGGCCTGAATTTAGGAAGGCATCAAAGATCAGGCAATTCTCGCTGGAGTTTGTTGTGTGCAAATTCTGCCACTTCCCACGGGCGAAAAATGAAAGAGCGCACAGGTTGGCGCAAAGTGCGGTTTACTCTACCACCTCACATGACTAAGATGGAGTAGTTTGCTTGAAATTTTGGGGTGAACTGAAACCTGGGTCCTTGAGGCTTCTTGGTTTCTTTCTCATTTCCCTGTCTTTCCACTAAAAAAAAAAAATGTCATTTCCACTGGACCAATGTTTTCACTATTTTTTTTACGGTTGTGCTAACGGTTTAAATTATAATATTTTTATTTAAAATATTTTTAAAAATAAATAAATGTTAAAATTCATTAAAAAATTAAATAGTCATTACACAATATTCGAAATATTCAAAATCTAGACAATCATCTTTTTTTTTTTTAATGCCTGACCCTTCCAATATTAATTGCCCTCTTTTAATATTTTTAGTGTTTTAATTGTTAGTGTGAGTGTTATCTCATAATCTCATAGTCAGCACACTAAGAAAGTAGTGAGTTGATAGGATCAGATAAGATGACTTAGGCCGAAATCAAATGAGTCGAAGGTTTTTCAATCAGCTGAGGAGGTGATGCTTAGAGTTTAGCACAGTTGGTCAGATCAGCACAATACTTCAGCAGAGTATACCAAGCACAGTACTTCAACAGAGTATATCAGCACAGTACTATCAGCACAATAAAAGATCAGCACAGTATGGAGTCTATCAGCAAAGTTAGCTTTTGATCACGAGAACAGAAGAGTTGAGTATCAAAACACTAATGATCTTTATGGACAAGTCTTCTGATATGAAAGTTAGTTAGTTTAACTAACTGTATTACAGTTACAACCACTTGAGGGCATAATTACCATTTCAGTTGGGCAATAATAGAGCACATGGGTTGTTACAAGCGGTTGCAAACGGTTGCTAACTACTCAAGCAGTTCCTAACAGCAGCAACTACTTTTGGTCTTTATATACTCTTGTATGTGTACATTGTAAAGGTTAGAAAATCAAAGAGTTAGATTTTGGATGCAAGTACGATTGTAATCTTTGAGTTGTGTGAGTTCACGAGTGAAGTGAGGAAAAATCCTATTCCGAGTGAATAAGTGTGTAAACATTCTTAATCAATCAAAGAAGTACTCGTCTGGTCCAGTGGATGTAGATCACTTTGATCGAACCACTTAAATTCTTTGTGTGCTGTTTGTCTCGTTGCTTACTTTTTGAATTACTATCTTAGCTGGTTATTTCTTTTATCTTCAATCTTTCTACTTGGTTGGAGACGTCTAATCGACTGGAATCCTTGACAGTTAGAAATTTGTATTAATTCTAATAATTATGTGAAAACATGTTGTAATAAGACTTGGATAAGTTGTCTAATATAGTACCTAGTCTTAGATAATTGTTGAGGAGAGACTCAGTTGGTCAGTTAAGCCTGAGATTTGACCAACACGCTTAGGTGTAAGATGATCGACTGACAGAAGACCTAGAGAAAGAGAAGACCAACGTGTATTAGACATTTTACAATAGACTGAGATTTATTTGAGAACCAATTGTCTTTTCACTTGTTTCTCTAATAACATCTGAGCTTAACGATTGTTCAAGATGGTTAAGTTTGAAAAGATTTGTGCTCAATCCAAAGAAGTTAATATTGAATACCAGTTTTCAAGTGTCAATGCTAGCAGAAAATAAAATTTAGTCAGTGTTTTAAAGTCAATAAGACAAAGTAAACTTAAAATGTCATCTTTATATCCGTTGGAAATCATCTGATGTGGACTAATGAGAGGATGACAATTGACATTGACATTGACTTAACATAAAGTTTAGTTGAACAGAGCAATGATATAAAAGTACATGTAACTGTCAAACACCTTACCTAAAGTACCTAGAGAAAATTCGAGGTACAACCCGATCCTAGGAAAATCGTCACCAAATATAGTAAGTTCTCAAATAAGCTCTCCAACGGTTAATTTTTGTGACTCTCTATAAATACAAGGGCTTAACTTTTCAGTAAGATTATAGAAATACCAAAAATAAATAATCTAACACGAAGCTGTCAAAATTCAAGTATTTTCAAGAACACTCAAGCTAGTTAAAGCTTTAAACTAAGATTGAGAGAGAGTCCTACCCTCTTTTAAATTAGAGTGTTCATCTTGTAAACTAAGCTAAACATTTCCATATCTGTAAGCTTAGATCGACATATCTCAAGTCCAGCTTGTAAGAGAGAGCCCTACCCTTTTTAAAATTGAGAGTAAACATGATTATTGTAAATAACTTTTAAGAGCACCCGAACTAATAAAATTCTAGTAGGACAAAACTCGCCTAGAGTGGCAAGTGCAAAAATGTCCCTTGACACTTGAAATCCAAGCATTTTGTTGAAATAATTAACTTACAAATGAGTTTGTGGAGTGGATGTAGGAGTCGAGATTCCGAACAACTATAAATCTTTGTGTCTTTACAACTTCAATATATATTATTCATTCATCATATTTGACATTTTATCAAACTACATAATTCACAACCAGCTGAGCATTAAGCCCATCTGAAGAGTGATGACTAATATGTTGGGAAATAAATTGATTTTGATTAAAATACTAAAACCCCTGATTGATGATAATTAGATTAGTTGAGATACAATTAAGTATGTATCAGTCTAGCTGTCTCAGGATAGTTGAGACAATAGAAATGCTTAAGTCTAAATCTCTGAGATGTTGTGAGATTTATAGTTCAGGATAGCTGTCCAAAGCTGAATATGTTAGGCAGCTTTAAGTGGTTAAGTCCCTTAGGACAAGTTTGCTGATTTCTCAGTGACAAGCATGCTGAAGAGGACAACATGGCTGAATGATCAAAGATAAGAAGTCAAGCTGCAATATACTGATAAGAGCTATATCAGATCAGCTTGAGTACTTATAGAATTAAAGGCATTGAATGATGCATGCACAGAAGACAAACTTAATGAAGCATTTATTGCCATCAAGCCTGAACAAGCATTGAAGACTTAGAAGCATTAAACACTGAAGAATTGAATGAATGTTGGAACATTCCACTTGCAGCAGGAAGGTTCAGGGCACTTGTCCCATCTGACCGTTGGTAGAGTGTAAAGTCTGCCACAATCAACCTTGGAAAATGTGCAAATTTGGAAACTGACACAAGTCATATCAGCCGCATTTTTCAGAAGTCAACACAACCATTCAAGCAACCATTGAAGGACCTTCTTACCCACTGGATAATAGAAGGATGACCTTCATAGCCGTTTCAATGAAGCTGCAAATAGACAATTTGAATTGCTATCTCTCCAACGGATAATTGATCAAATTGGTCTATAAATTCAGAAGTGATCCAAGGATTCAAGTATCCAACTATCTGCTATCAAACTATCATCAAGCAATCAAAGGAAACCAAAGATATTCTACATAAATCCCAAGTTTCCTGATAACTTCAAAAGCTAAGCCATTTGTTGTAATATCCCAAGCTTAGCATTGAGATATCCTAAGCCTTTACACTGTTATTATTGTAAAGGATATCTCTATTAGTTGGAACCAAAAACCTCAAACCCTTACCTCCTTGAGTGAAGTAGAGTTTGTTGTAGAAGTGAGGAGTTAAGGACTGTTATTTGAAAACACAGTCTTAACTCAGAGAGATTGAGCACTAGGACTCAGATTATCCTAGGGATCAAAGCACTAAGATAGTGTTGTTCATCAGTGCACCTTGGCACTATAAAACAATCTAATTCCAGGTGTTAAGGAATTATCCTGTTCAATCAGGGAAAGTGGATGTAGGAGCTTGAGACTCTGAACCACTATAAATTGCTGTGTCATTTACTTACTTCACTTTTCTAACTCACATCACTTGCAATTGATCATTCTTAAAGAGTTAATTTCAGTAAGTTAAGAAAAACTGTTTTGGACAAAGTCCCTGATCAACTGTTTGTTTTCAGAAATTAACTTGGAGTATTCTTTCAAAGAAAAGGCCAACCACATTCCGCACATAGCAACTCTTTTAGATATTTATCCAACTGACCACTTCATAGTTTTCAGTAGGACAAGTATCTATTGAAGAACACACTCAGGCTAGTTGTCAGACAACCTACCTGATAAGACTAAACTGTTTTGAAAAAGAAAGAATTTGCATACACAAGTGCATTCCCCCCCATAAACTTGTGTTATACTCCACCAAGGACCAACAAGTGGTATCAGAGCAGGGGTTCAAAGACCAATGCTTCTGAAAATCCAACTGGTTTTTCAAATCACAATTTTCTGTGGTCACTGAACTGATCCAATTTCTGAAAAACTTATTTATGCTTATCTAACCAAATTCTCTAGAAATGGCAAATAATTCAGTTCCAGGAGATGTTGTCAACACCATCAACAACATGGGTCCAAATCAAGTGAACCACATTTCTCATCACAAACTGCCAATGTTCTCAATAGAGAGCTATGACTTCTGGAAGATCAGAATGAGAGCACATCTTGCCTGCCAGCATGATGAAATGCTCAAAGTCATCACCAGAGGGCCCTTCACTTTCACCAAATTAAATCCCAAAGTCACTGATGCTCAGAAAGCAGGCCCAAGGGAACTACTGCCAAAGGATGAGGATGAATTGACAACTGAAGAAAGAAAAAGGCACAACCTGAACTACATTGCCATGAACACTTTGTACTAGACTATTCCAGATGCAGTGATGGGAAGAGTGTACGACTGCACCACAGCAAAAGAGATCTGGGACACCTTAGCACTTATGTGTGAAGGTACCCAAAAGATAAAAGAAAACAAGCTTCAAGTGGCCATCCAAAAATATGAAAAATTCACTATGGAGCCCAATGAGACTATTGATCATCTTGATGGCAGATTCACTGACATCATGAATGAGATAAACTCTCTTGGCAAATTCTATGCCAAAAGAGAAGTTGCACTGAAAATCCTGAGAAGTCTCACATCCAAGTGGGACATATACTCAGTCATGATGTAGAACACCAGCAACCTTGACAACATGCCCATGCAGCAAGTTTTCTCTGAACTAAAAGCATATGAGTTTGATCTGAACAGAAAGAAGGTGCATGAAGAGCCATCATCCTCCAGCAAAGGAGTTGCATTCAAAGCTTCTGAGACTGAAAAGAAGAGTGCTTAGAGATCTTCTCAAACTGTCTCCAAAACTGAGATGAAGGAGGAGCTGTCACTCATGGCTAGGAGATTTGAGAAGCTCAACTCCAGATTTGGTAGATACAAAAAGTTCTACCAAGACAACAGGACAAGGAGAAGATTCAATTATACTGATAACAAATCAGAGGACAAACTCTCTGATGAAAAGAAAGAAGACAAATATGCTGACAAAAAGAAGTACAGCAAAGTTGAACCATCATCATCCAGGAGGAAGGAGTCCTCAAGCAAGAGAAATGATGATGAAGATGTGTGTTATAACTGCCAGAAAAAGGGACATTTCCAGTATGACTGTCCTGACCTAAGTTCAAAGGAAAGAAAAGAGAGGCAGAATAAAAGAGACAAGAGATTGAACAACAGGAAGGCCATGGTAGCTGGAGAGTCAGCAAGTGAAGAAAGTGTGTACTCATCTGATGATGGGCTATTCTCCAACAGTGACAGTGATGATGACTGTCAAATGACCTTTGAAAATGAAGAGGTATGTTCATCTTCCAACTCTTCAAATAACACACATGAGTCCAGTGAAGTCCACTTGAAACTTAACTTTGGAAAGTTACTTGAGGATTTCACCAGACTTCAAGAAGTATGCAATATGGCATTGAGAGAAAATGAACTGTTGAATTCTAAAGTCAAAATTCCCAACCTTCCTGAACCTGAGTTTGACATTAGATCAACTGAGTTGTGTCAGCAGATTGTGAGAGAACATGATGAAATGTCTCTCAAAGTCTCTGAACAACAAAAATTGATTGATGAGCAAAATCTGGTTCTGAAGAAAAAGGACTTTAATCTTAAAATCCTTCAAGCTAAATTTGATAATCTCTCACATGAATTTGATGCTCTAAAATTAAGTGAAGGGAGCCTAAAATTAAAGATGTCTGCCTTGAACAAATCCTCTAAAGCAATAGAGGAAATTCAAGGGTTTCAAAGACCAATGGCTCAAAGAAGTGGATAAGGCTATAATCCATGTGAACCCTCACCTGGTCTTAGTATTGCCTCAACAAGCAATTCTAAGATGATTTTTGTAAGGTCAGTGGCTCAAGTAAAGCAAAATGAAATGGAAGTAAATCAGCCACTGATCAGGAATAAGGGCAAAGAAATTATTATACCAACTCAAGTAAACAATATTCCTAAACCCATACCTAAGGAAAAGGTTAAGGATATTGGATACAAGAGAAATGAGTTTCAGAAGAGTAGAACTGTTGGAAGGCCAACCCAACTGAACATTCATCAGTGGAGTTGTCCAAGATCTGTTCAGAAGAGGCCAACTCAAATGAGGCAACCTCAACTAAATAGGTCAATGCCCAATCCCCCTGATAGGTATAACAGTTTCAGGAAGCCTAGACCCTCCATGCCAAAGGGAAAAGGCCATTCAAGCTCTTACCAAGCTGCACCTAAGTTTAGTAACTTCAAGAGATATATCCCAAAGCAATTCACCAAATCTCCTGAACCTTACAAGACTAACACTTATGCACAGAAACCACCTAAGGCGTTTAAGGGCAGGACTGTGTATGTAGATGTAAATGGAAACCGAACCAGTCACTTTGAGTCAATCAGAGTAATCAGGCAGGTTTGGGTTCCAAAAGGTACAACTAACCCCCTAGGACCCAACATGCAAAGGGTACCTAAAATTTGACTTTGCAGGTATGCAAGGGCCACAAGAAGAAGAGAAGCATAAACAAAAGAACAACATGGTACTTGGACAGTGGATGTTCAAGACACATGAATGGAAACAAGGAACTTCTCTCTGACTTTGTTGAAAAAAATGGTCCTTCAGTAACCTTTGGAGATAGCTCTCAAGGGATCACAAGAGGTTATGGTAAATTAAATATTGGTAGTGTAAAAATTACTGATGTTTCATATGTCCTAGTCCTAAAATACAATTTCCTATCTATAAGTCAAATCTGTGATAAAGGATACAGTGTTGAATTTGTACCAAATGAATGCATTATAAAAAACAAATCAACACAACAGATGCTACTAACAGGGGTGAGAAAGGGAAATGTTTATTTTGCAGATTGGAGAAAAACCCCTGAAGCAGTCTGTCTTGTTGCCAAAAGCACAAGTGAGAAGAGCTGGCTATGGCACAAGAGATTGAACCACCTGAACTTCAAAACCATCAACAAGGTTGCAAGAAACTCTCTAGTAAAAGGGCTGCCAAACCAAGTGTTCTCCAAAGAACATGTATGCCAGCCATGTCAGGAAGGAAAGCAAATCAAAGCTTCATTTAAAAGAAAGCCTGTCATTTCTACTGAGAGAGTTCTCCAACTACTCCACATGGACTTATTTGGTCCAATTATTCCAGTAAGCATAAATGGAAGGAAATATGATTTAGTTGTTGTTGATGATTTTTCCAGGTACACTTGGGTGGTATTCTTACTGAACAAGAAAGAGACTCAAGTCAAACTTCATGAATTGATGAAAAAGTTGAGTAATGAAAAAGGCCTAAGTATTGTCAAGATCAGATCAGACAAAGGCACATAATTCATTAACTCATACATCAATGAGTACTGCAGTAATAATGGGATCACTCATGAGACTTCTGCAGCAAGAACCCCTCAGCAAAATGGTGTTGCTGAAAGAAGAAACAGAACCTTAAAAGAGGCAGCAAGAACACTAATTGCTGAATCCAAATTGCCAAAAAGGTTTTGGGCAGAAGCCATTAACACTGCATGCCACACTCAAAACAGATCCTTAATCACTAAAGGCCAAGGTAAAACTCCATATGAACTATGGAAAGGTAGATTGCCCACTGTTGCCTATTTTCATATACTTGGTTGCAAGTGTTTCATTCACAATAATGGGAAAGAGCAATTGAAAGCTTTTGACAGCAAAGCTAATGAGGGAATATTTGTTGGATATTCCCAAATCAGCAAAGCTTACAAAGTCTACAATTGCAAAACCCTTGTTGTGGAAGAAACACCTCATGTTGTGTTTGATGAAACTATTAATGAGTTCAGGGATGGAAACCTGAATATTGAGGAAATAACACAAAGAACAACCAGATTAAGGCTTCAAAGCAAGGAAACAGTGTTTGTAGATGTTGCCCAGCCTGAACTCAATGAATATCAGAAACTGGACAACCTACCTGATGGTAATCAACCAGAGGACAACCAACCTGAAGGAGAAACTGAACTGACTGACCCCATCCCAGTTCAAAACCAGGTAACAACTACCAATGAAGAAGCAGGCTCTGCTGAGGTAGTTAATGGATCCAATATTCAAGGGGGAACCAATGAAAATGTCAATCTTCTTGACATTGAGGACAATAACCCTGAATATGATCCTGAACTTGATCCTTCAATCAACTTTCCTGAATTTAATGAATCTAGTGATCCAACTTAAGATGAGGATAATCCTCCTGAAGGGATCAGGTCTAGCAGGACTTGGTTGCATGACCACCCAACTAGCCTGATACTTGGTAATCCAAATGAGGGGATCAAAACTAGAAGATTTCATGGAGAAAGTGCTTTGTTTTGTTGTTTTCTTTCAGAACAGGAACCAAAAGATATTGAGGAAGCACTTCAAGACACCAACTGGATTATTGCCATGCAAGAAGAGCTGAACCAGTTTACCAGAAATGAAGTATGGGAACTGGTGGATAGACCAACTCATCAAGATGTCATTGGAACCAAATGGGTGTTCAAAAACAAGAAAAATGAAAATTACATCATTGTGAGAAACAAAGCAAGACTGGTGGCCAAAGGATACTATCAATCTGAAGGGATTGATTATGATGAGACATTTGCACCAGTAGCCAGACTTGAAGCAATCAGACTCTTCCTAGCATATGCAGCTCACATGAGATTCAAGGTGTATCAAATGGATGTGAAGAGTGCATTTCTCAATGGAGTACTGAAGGAGGAAGTGTATGTTGAACAGCCCCAGGCTTTGAAGAAGGAGACAAGGCGTACAGATTAAAGAAAGCCCTATATGGTCTGAAGCAAGCTCCAAGAGCTTGGTATGACACCTTATCACAGTTTCTTCTGGATCATGGTTTTGTCAATGGCACTGTTGACAGAACCCTGTTCAGAATCTGTGAAGGAGATGATATTTTGTTAGTCCAAATCTATGTGGATGACATTATATTTGGATCTCCAAATGAGAAATTGTGTGAGAAATTATCAAAACTCATGCAAAGTAAATTTGAGATGTCCATGATGGGATTGATGAATTTCTTTCTTGGACTTCAAGTCAGTCAATCAAAGAAAGGGATATTCATCAATCAGGCCAAATATACAAGAGATATGATCAAGAAATTTGGATGTGCAACAAGCAAACCAGTCAGGATTCACATGAACACCAACTGGAAAATGGATCCTGATGAAATTGGAGTACCCACCAACTCCACTGAATATAGAGGCATCATTGGATCCCTACTATATCTCACTGCAAGTAGGCCTGACATCACATTTGCAGTTGGAGTATGTGCCAAATTTCAAGCAAATCCAAAGAAGAGCCACCTTGAAGCTGCCAAGAGGATTCTAAGATATCTCAAGGGAACTGAGAATCTTGGATTGTGGTATCCAGCTGATGATAATATTGAAATCACTGGATACTCAGATGCAGATTATGGAGGATGTAGGATTGACAGAAAATCCACCTCTGGAACATGTCAATTCTTGGGCAGCAAGCTGGTCTCATGGTTTTCAAAGAAGCAGAATACAATTGCAACATCAACAACTGAAGCAGAATATGTAGCAGCTGGGAGTTGCTGTGCTCAGATACTTTGGCTCAGACAACAACTAAGAGACTACAAAGTGATCACAAATGAAGTTCCCATATTCTGTGGTAATAATAGTGCAATTGCTATCTCACAAAATCTAGTGCTTCACATCAGATGCAAACATGTTGATATCAAGCATCATTTCATAAGGGATCATGTGGAGAAGAAAGATATCAAGCTTGTCAAAATTCACACTGATAAGCAAAAGGCAGATATCTTGACAAAGCCATTTGCTGAAGCAAGATTTCTAGAGCTTTCAACTGAGTTGGGCTTACTTGATCCAGAGAAGATGGAGAAATGATAAAGGAAGCACAAATGAAGGGGGAAGTTAATTAAACTAAACTTCAGCAAAGTTGACCAACCTCACTGAAACTGTCTGCCTTAAAGAAGAACTCAGTAGAGTTGTCCATATGGCTTTCAGCAATGTTAGTCAGCAACATTGGGACCTACTCAGGCATGTTGGTCGAAAATTTTGACCAAAATAAATGTCAAATCACTTATCAGGACACTTGTCCAAACTGATAAGGTGATAAGTGCTATTTTTAGCATTGATTGGACATTTAAGGGAATTCTTGGGCTAAGAGTAGTCTATTTTTAGGATGGCGTGTGCTATTAAGATTTTAGCCCCCAAATGGCAAATCTACATTAAATGCAAAATCTTCTTAAAGATTGCATTAATTACTGTGCATTTAATCAAAGCCATTGATTATTCTTAAACCTACATCTAACCGTTTTCAAACCACTACCCCACTTTATCCATATTGTTTTATGATTTGTCAACCCTCAATTGTCATTATCCAACGGTTAATAAAACCACTGAATATAAAAACCTTCGGTTTTAACTTCATTTCTCACGCACACATATTTTCAAAAGCCCTTAAGCATTATTCTGAAAACCTTTGCACTTTCAAATCTTTCTTACCCATCTCCAATCCTTTCTCTTCCTCCAAACATCCATGGCCCCCAAAATCAAAAGAGAGGAACTGGTAAACTTCAATGATCCATCCTTGGATATTGACTTCACCTATCTAAGCAACATCAACTCACTATGGTTCGAGAAGATAGTGGCTTTTGACAGCCCTGATGAGGAAGTTCTTCCTGTGTTACAATGGTTGAAAGATGCAGGGCTTGAGCAGTTCTTAGGCACTAAACCTGATTCCTGTCTCAACCCCTACATGGCTGAATTCTTTGCATATCTAAGGTGGAAAGGCAAGAAGGGTGATGTCTGCACTAAACTCACTTATGAAGAAGAAGGAGAAGAAGAGGAATCCCAACACACCATCATCTTCTCTTCAGAAGACTTGGATGCAAACTTTGGGTTACCTTCTAAAGGACTCAATCCTGAAGTTTATAGAGAAGGAGAGGAGCAGGAGTTCTCAAATCCATGGATGAAAGTCCCCCAGAAACTGGTAAGTGCTCAAAACAAAAAGACCTTGAAGCTAAAGTATGAGCACTTATTTGATATTGTGGTGAAAAGTTTGCTGAGTCATTCTGGGAGTGTTGAACAAATAAGTTTACCAAAGTTGAGAGTAATGGCAGCTGTGATTGACTCTGCTGAAAGAGGAGTCAAGTTTGATTGGAAAACATTCATTCTGGGAAAGATGATGAATGAGAAGTATAAGTTCAAGGAGGTAAAGCATCATAAAGTTGTGGTGGATGGGAAGTTGTTATATTGCACAAGAGCAAGCTTGCTCTTGGAAAGATTTGCCCACTACACTCACCTTCAAGCCAAACCAAAACCTTTTCCAGCCTAAAAGGTGATGTATAGGAAACTGTCTTCTAAGACAGAAAAGATGAAGTAGGGAGGAGCAGCAAAACAGGCTCTAACAATTGCACGTGTTACCAGATCTTCTCCAAGGAAAAGAAAAGCTCAGACAGTCAAAACCCAGCCCAAAATGAAAAGGATGAAGCAGATTCTTAGTGAATCTTCACCAGAAAGCCAGTCCAAGAGTGGAGGTGCCACTTCTGAAGAAATTGATAAGATTGAACAAGAAAGGGTCAACCCTCCTGAAACTGGTGAAGAGTTCAGGGAGATTGTCCCTCTGCAACCTGAAGCAGTCACTGAGTTCAGGGATCTTGAGAAGCCTACAAGGGCTGAAAGAAGAAGGAGGATTATCAAAACTTCTGAGAAGTAGAGGTTAATTGAGGAGGAAAAACAGAAAAATGAGTTTTTCAAGGAAATTAGACAAGTAAGTAGGTCTAATTCCAAAACAAGGTCCAAGTCTAAGAGCCCTGGAGCCAACTCTCCTGATATTCAGTCCCAGAGAATATCACCAGCACATGAGGACCCAAAGCCTGAAGAGGAGGAGTGCAAAACTCCTGAAGATGCCCCAATTCTTGCTAAAAAGACCTACTCTCCTGAAGGTGCTCCTGACAGAGGAGGTATTGATGTTTTGGCTGACCTAGCTGATGAGGAAGATAGACATTTCTCTCCTCTTGATCCAAGAATGATCTCCTACACCAAGTTTCTTGAAAGTGCCATTCTTGCTGATGATCAACCCCAAATTCCAGCCTTCCAACCTATCCCCATTAACCTTCCTTCCAACCCCTCAGATACATTGCTCTCTACAGAAATTGAGACAAACCTGATTCCCAGTTCTTCTGAACCCAACCCTTCTGATACCCAAGCCAACTCCTCTGATGACAATAATGATGAAGATACATAGGAGTACACATATGAAGGCATGCTGAGGCAGATTGCCAGAGCAAATGTTGATCAACTTTATCCAGGGTTGAAGGATTACCCCAGGCTACAACAACAGTTCTATGATCTCAGAGCACTTGTGGAGATCAAAGATAGAACAATTGTGGAAATAGCTCAGGCTATCAAGGATAAAGGTGCTAGCTGGTGGCAGGTTGAAGAGAACAGGCTATTGCACTTTGCAAATGTTAAGAAATCCAGAGTGTTGACCATTGAGGCACTTTTCTGCACAATTGTTCATGAGAAGGTGCTGGCTGAAAGAGAAAGGATAGCTAAGGGAATCAAGCATCCTGACAGCACTTCAGATGATGCAGATGATGATGATGACACCACCAATCCCAACCCTCCTGGACCCAATTCTGCTCAGGTACATTATTTGACTTATCATTCAATTCAGGACTCTGATAAATCAGAGGAGTTGACCAAAAATGGCGACTCAGTCAAAGATACATTGGCCAAGGATGGTTCTTCTGAGCCTAAGGCAAAGCTTGGCAATGTTGAGACTTCCATAGGAGAAGCTGGTTTGACTAAAGTCCCATCACTGTCAGAGAAGTTGGACATTGGCCAGCCTTTAGTCATTCAGGATGACTTATTGGACTTGGGAAGCCCAAGCACTGTGATCTCACATCAACTGCCCTCTGTGCATCCTGCTGAGGATATAGAGGTGTCAGGTTTAGGAACTGAAGGAGTTGAAAAGGAATGTAGTGATAAAAATCCAGAGGGAGATGAAGGTGATTGTGTAATTATAGGTAGCATGAGTGCACCACAAATAGAGGGAGATGAAAGTGAAATGTTGGGTGAAGCCCAACATGAGAGTCAGGCTATTCTTCAAGTCAAATCTGAACTTGATGAATCCCTTGGTGAAAGGAGGCCTGATTCTCCAGTGAATGTGAGTCCATCTATTATAAATGAAGAAAAGAAAGAAGTTGAAAATGAGAGCAAAGGTGCTGATGTATCAGACCTTTTGGGAGATAAAAAGAAAGAGGGTGTTGAGGGTAATTTACCTAACCCTTTGTGTTTTGAAGATTCAATAACTTTCACCCTAGAACAAATCTTTGCAGATGCTTCCCTCACTGATATCCCTGTCAACATTGATGTTGATCTTGAGGCCATCTCAGCCAACATGTCCACATTGTCCAAGATATATTTTGAACATGCCAATGCCACTGAAGCAGGACTGCAACTTGCTTCCCAGACTGCAACATCCATTGAAGAACAGTCAGGCAAGTTGGGCACTTTGGTCAGAGAAGTTGAGAAAGCTCATGTAGAAACCACAGATGCTCTTGATGGTCAAGGAAGAACTCTAGCCTCTGTTGAGATGAGGCTCACAGGTTCTGAGGAGGTGGTGTTGCCAACCTTGGATGCCAGAATCAGTGGTGTTGAGACTGGTCTGCAAACAATCTCAACTGGAGTAACAAAGGCCAAGAATGCTATGACCAAATTCACAAAAACTGTGAAGAAAGAGCAAACCAGCCTGAGGAAAAGCTACAAAGACAATGTCCTAGCCTTGAAGAGGACTATCAAAGATGCTCTAAGGCAGAGGACAACAACTCAAATGAAGAAAGCTAAGGAACTTAAAGCTGCATTGGTGAAAGAGGCTCCTGAGAAGTTCACTGTGGAACTGATGGCCAAGGTCTCTAATCAGGTTGTGGCCAATCTCACTGAACAGTTGCAGGCCAAGCTTGATCAACCTCTAAAGGCCACACTAGATGAAATTGTTGCCCAGAAAATGAAGCCAGTTCATGTCTTTCTCAGCATTGCAGATGACAGGATGTAAAAAATCCATGATGAGAATGTCTATCTGCTGCAAGAACTGAAGTCACTCACTCATGCTCATTCCCACCTCTCTGTCACAATGAGTGAGTTAAAACCCCAGTGTTTTGATAATGCCAAAAAAGGGGGAAAGAGAGAGAGCAAGGGCAAAGGGAACCTTGAAGATTGGAGAGCCTAAGAGAAAGGACAAGCAGCCTGAGATTGAGGAGGAAGAGGAGGAGGAAGACATTGGAAAAGGCAAGGGGCCTATGAATGTTGAAGACCTAACTGAAGAGGAGCAGATCCAGATTGCAGTAAAGAAATCTATGGCTTCTGTCATTGAGGATCAAGCTAGATGGCAACAGAGGCCTGGAGGGGAATCTGCAGGCCTAGACCCCAAAGAGAAGGTGATTGAAGTAAGGGGGAAGGTCACAAGAGCCTCTTAAAGAAAAAGGAAGGAACAAACATTCACTGACTTCCCAACAAGCCTGACACTGCCATCTGAATTCCAAGCTGAAGAGGCAACTCAAGTAAGAATGTCAAAGAGGCTGAAGAAAGCAGCCAAGTTACCTGAAATTCAGGAAGAGGAAACTGAAGAAGTGGAAGAGGACAAGGAGCCTGAAGTAAGACAACCCAAGCTTGCTGATGATCCCTCAAAGCTGTTTGAGGAGGGATTTGGAAAAGATCCAGAAACACAAGAGAAGTTGGCTCTTCAGATAGCTAAGGAAAGAATGGATCAGTTGGTAGAGGCCAACAAAGCAAGGGATGAAAGAAGGGCAAATTTCAGAGCTCCAAGGAGAAGGGCCTCTTACAAAAGATTGAAGCCTCAATTGCTTCATAGATGAGACACTCAATACCCTCACCATGACAAATGGGTGCCAATTCAATTGAATGATGCATGTGAGGAAGCTAAGAGGAGTTTTGTTTATGATTTCTATGTCATAGGCAAATGGCTTGGAGAGGATGTTGAGGAAATCTTTGGCCAATTCATGTTTGACAACTACAGAGAGTTGTACCAGAAGCTGTTTGCAGCAGCTGATATGGCTAGAGTTGAGTTCAAAGCACCAGGTCCCATCCTGTTTATGCCTCCCAAGTTCAATGTGAATATGATTGATGAAGGGAAGATCTTGGAGGAGTTCATTTCCATCATGAAGATGGAAAAGATGAAGCTGGGTCCCAAAGGCACAAATCAGGAGATTTGGGAGCTGAAGAAGAGAGTCTGGGCTCAGTATGGGATTGCTCCTCAAGATGATGCTTCTTTCTGAAGAATAAGTCCTCTTTCCCTTTTATCTATGATTTTAATATGTTGTTATCTCTATCTGCTTGTCATGTTTTAGCATAGTGAGTCCTTTTGATTTTCCAGCATTGTAATGCCCTATGATATATTAAAGGATCACTATTTTCATCTGAGATAACAACTCATTATCTCAACTAACCTGACATAACCTATATACTTGATTTATTATTGTACTAACAGTTTGTTTCAGGAAAATTGACCAGATCATCAATCCTGAAGACAAAATCAAGTATAAGTCAAGTTCCCTTTGTAATAGGTTTTGGCATCATCAAAAAGGGGGAAATTGTTGGGAAATAAATTGATTTTGATTAAGATACCAAAACCCCTGATTGATGACAATTAGATTAGTTGAGATACAATTAAGTATGTATCAGTCTAGCTGTCTCAGGATAGTTGAGACAATAGAAATGCTTAAGTCTGAATCTCTGAGATGTTGTGAGATTTATAGTTCAGGATAGTTGTCCAAAGCTGAATATGTTAGACAACTTTAAGTGGTTAAGTCCCTTAGGACAAGTCTGCTGATTTCTCAGTGACAAGCATGCTGAAGAGGACAACATGGCTGAATGATCAAAGATAAGAAGTCAAGCTGCAATATACTGATAAGAGCTATATCAGATCAGCTTGAGTACTTGTAGAATTAAAGGCATTGAATGATGCATGCACAGAAGACAAACTTAATAAAGCATTTATTGCCATCAAGCCTGAACAAGCATTGAAGACTTAGAAGCATTAAAGACTGAAGAATTGAATGAATGTTGGAACATTCCACTTGCAGCAGGAATGTTCAGGGCACTTGTCCCATCTGACCGTTGGTAGAGTGTAAAGTCTGCCACAATCAACCTTGGAAAATGTGCAAATTTGGAAACTGCCACAAGTCATATCAGTCGCATTTTTCAGAAGTCAACACAACCATTCAAGCAACCATTGAAGGTCCTTCTTACCCACTGGATAATAGAAGGATGACCTTCATAGCCGTTTCAATGAAGCTGAAAATAGACAATTTGAATTGCTATCTCTCCAACGGATAGTTGATCAAATTGGTCTATAAATTCAGAAGTGATCCAAGGATTCAAGTATCCAACTATCTGCTATCAAACTATCATCAAGCAATCAAAGGAAACCAAAGATATTCTACATAAATCCCAAGTTTCCTAATCACTTCAAAAGCTAAGACATTTGTTGTAATATCCCAAGCTTAGCATTGAGATATCCTAAGCCTTTACACTGTTATTATTGTAAAGGATATCTCTATTAGTTGGAACCAAAAACCTCAAACCCTTACCTCCTTGAGTGAAGTAGAGTTTGTTGTAGAAGTGAGGAGTTAAGGACTGTTATTTAAAAACACAGTCTTAACTCAGAGAGATTGAGCATTAGGACTCAGATTATCCTAGGGATCAAAGCACTAAGATAGTGTTGTTGATCAGTGCACCTTGGCACTATAAAACAAGCTAATTCCAGGTGTTAAGGAATTATCCTGTTCAATCAGGGAAAGTGGATGTAGGAGCTTGAGACTCTGAACCACTATAAATTGCTGTGTCATTTACTTACTGCACTTCTCTAACTCACATCATTTGTAATTGATCATTCTTAAAGAGTTAATTTCAGTAAGTTAAGAAAAACTGTTTTGGACAAAGTCCTTGATCAACTGTTTGTTTTCAGAAATTAACTTGGAGTATTCTTTCAAAGAAAAGGCCAACCACATTCCGCACTTAACAACTCTTTTAGATATTTATCCAACTGATCACTTCATAGTTTTCAGTAGGACAAGTATCTATTGAAGAACACACTCAGGCTAGTTGTCAGACAACCTACCTGATAAGACCAAACTGTTTTGAAAAAGAAAGAATTTGCATACACAAGTGCATTCCCCCCCCCCCCCCTATACACTTGTGTTATACTCCACCAAGGACCAACATAATACCTGTTTCTTTTGCATAAAATTAACAAGAGTTTTCTTAAACTTAAAAGACGAGTTTTATAATCAGTCAAGTTTAATTTAAAAGGGCCTACACTTTTTCCGCACTCAACTTAGTTTGATAGTTATTCAATTGACCAGCTCTCGAACTATCAATATGTTAGTTATCAGTCCTATCGGATGCCCTCTACACCAAATAACTCTTATCTGCTAACCGACTTAATTATTTAAGTTCAACTACCCAGTTGTTCACACAAAACATTTTTGATTAAAAACTTATTTACCATGCATCCTTCTCTAAACTTTTGACCTCACTTTTTTTTTTTTTTGAGAGTTTACAAGATCAATACATCATACAATACACTTTCAAGCTCGCACTCATGATCTTCAAACTAAATGGAAACTCTATGGTATCGCTGCCACCTCCAATCGTGAGGAAGAGGAAAACGAGTGTACTTTTGTCTCACTGTGACGTCCAGGTCTTCAATTTCAATACGAGACAACCCCACACTAAGGTGTTCTCCTATTACAAAGTTAAAAACAAAAAGATACGAGACAAAAATCCACCAAGTACCACGATCATACAGGCCTTAAGCCACTCAAAAAAACTCCACAAGGGACACGAGGCTCCACAAAGGGATACGAGGTTCCACAAAGGGATACGAGGCTCCACATAGGACACTAGCAAAAACTCAACAGAGAATAAAACTACCGAATTAAAACTCAACAGAGAATAAAACTACAGAAATAAAACACAGAAAATAAAAACAACAGGAAAGTAAATACGGGATCAACAAGTCGCTTACCCAAACGGTCACCGTGGCTCCGTTTGAAAAAATCGACCCATTGATCCCAACAAGACTCTAACAAAAAACTACATAAAACGAACACAAATAAAAAAATAGAAAAAAACCCGAAGGACAGCGGCTGCAGCGACGGATCTGGGCGACTATCGACGGCGGCGGATCTATGCGTCCTTCAGTGATGTCGGAGAGGGAATCCGGCTAGAGCACCACACACGTGAAGGCTACTGAGATCTACATTTGGAGGAGGGGGATAGGCTGGTCGGAGAAAAAAAATAAGGTGAAATGAAGGAGGAGATGGGGGCAGATCTAGGTGGGCGGCGGTGTTAGAGGTTTAAGGTTTTTTTTTTTTTTAGAGAGCGAATTTTAGAGAGCAAATTTGGAGGATTAGTTGTTGGGGTACATGGAACATTTCACATACCCTTTTACTTTTGACCTCACTTAACTTATTCGAAATCTATGTTCATGTTAAACCTATACCCAAAGCCATAATTTACAGCACTACATTAATTATTTATTAACTTTCCCATTTTATTCAAAACATTGTTCTAATTTATCTAATGCTTTGCTAATAAAATTCAATTTACTCATTTTTCTTCAATAATACTCCTAATAAATACTAAACATCATCCTTTCATAAAAAATAATAATAGGATAAATATAAATTGTGGTCCATATGATATAAATAAGGGTATATGAATGTTTGATACCTAAATGATGAGGAAATTAGTTTGTGAGAATGAATAAAACGAGTCCCATAATAAGCAATAAAGATAGTAGCATTAAATCATCATGCATGTAAATTTTCTAGAATTTAGAGCAATATATTGAATTCCTAAGTTTTTTGAGATAGATTTCATATTGTCATTTTAAATTACTTGGAGGCATTTTAATACTAGTGTGATTATAATACTCGTCAATATAATGTTGTTTTTGTTTATTCATGGAGTATTAATAATATTACGAGCTTAAAAGTGGAAACATCTAAAATTACTCAATATAATTACAAATCATTATCATGATACACAATTAAAGATAGCAGAGCTTTTGCATTTTTTAGTTACTAGTTTGTAATAAGGTTGATTGGCATAAAATTAAAAGCTAATTATGTTATTCCTTTTCTGTTTTTATTATTTTAAAAACATTAACTACCTTGCGATATATGGGAATGGAGGCAATCAGGTCATAGTTGGTGCAGAAAATGAGAATAATTTCAACAAATGTCCATTTCGTCATAATTATAATTAGACCATTTTTAAGTTTTTGCATTAATTAATAACAATAATATAAATTAATTATTGATAATAATAATGTGGTTTTTCTTGATTTGGCAATAATATATCATCAGTTCAACTGATGGAACCAAACGCCAATGGTCCAATCACATGATAGTTAGTAGACACGCGCAAAATCGAACCGCCAAACCGGCCAACCGGCCAAACCGTCGGTTTTTAACCGCCGGTTTGACAAACCGCCGGTTACGGTTTGAAAACCGAACCGTAACCGAAAAATGGCGGTTCGGTTACGGTTCGTCATTTTGACAAACCGCAAACCGCCGGTTTGGCCGGTTTTGGCGGTTAACCGCCGGTTTGCCGGTTAACCGGCGGTTTGCCGGTTTTTATTAAAAAAAAAAAAAAAAATTATTTTTTTTAATACACAATTCTTCTATTTTTAATGTATAAATTTAAGTTATATACTTTTTATTCAATTCTAGTAATGTATTTTCTAAAAAATGAGTTAAAACGAATAAAATACGAACGAAAACGGAGTGAAAACGAGCGAAAACGGAGATAATATTTAAAAAAAAAAAAAAAAAAATGAACAAACCGCCAAACCGGCGGTTTTCAAACCGAACCGCCGGTTTGAAAACCGTAACCGTAACCGGCGGTTCGCGGTTCGGTTACGGTTACCGAAAAACCAAAACCGTAACCGCCGGTTTCAAACCGAAACCGGCGGTTTGGAACCGTTGCACATGCCTAATAGTTAGTTGAATACTTGGATTAATCTATTTCACTTTTCAAATATTTATTCATAGTAATTTTCACGCTTTTTTTTTTCGACACGGTTCCATAATAACTTTTACACTTAATTCTTTTCTTTATACATAAAGAAAGTTGGACAATTCTTACGGTAGTTACATTTTACAAAGTGACTACGCAGTCACTTTATCGAATCGCGCCATGTGGCGTCGTAACCGTAAAAACGACCTGCTACCTGTCATACAGGTTTCAGTTATTTTTAGCATTATTTAAATTATATTTTGTTATTTACTATATTACCCTTCTTTTTAAATTTTATTTATATTTTACCTGCATCCACTAATTTAATAAGTGCACCCCCTAATCATATTTTTACTACAATTATCTGCACCCGCTAATTTAATGAATTCACCCCCTAATCATATTTTTACAACAATTATCTGCACCCGCTCATTTAATGAGTTCACCCCCAAATCATTTCTTTTTTACAACAGTTATCTACACCCGCCCATTCTATGAGTTCACCCTCAAATTATTTTTTACCACAATTATATGCACTCGCTCATTTTATGAGTTCACCCCCAAATTATTGTTTTACCACGGTTATCTGCATTCGCACATTTTATGAGTGCACCCCAAAATATTTTTTAAAAAATAATCACATTTAAAAGACTATATTATCCTTTTATAATTTTACACAAAATATAATAAAATAAACTCTAAAAAATCAATTCACCACCAAATCACCCATATTTAAAAAAATAACCGTAAAAATATAATTAATAAAAAACTATCGAAATTAGCCACAAATCTCAATTTTTTTCTTTTTAATTTTTCTTCCCCCTCCTCTTTTTCTTTTTTCTTCCCATTTTCAATTTTTTTTTTCAAATTTTTTATTTCCTTGTTTTGTTTTCTTTTCCTTTTTAAATTTTCCTGTCTTTCTTTTCCATTTTTTGCATGTGTATTTTTTAAATTTTAATACAAAATAATATTATAGGTATAATTTTATTAAAGTCGATCGGCGGTGCACCTAAATTTTAATTTTAATTTGATGAGTAAAGGACCTGCCAGAAATCCATGCATGTCGGCGGGTGACCCAGCCACCACCATGCCCGACCACCCCCTCGACGGCGACGACGGCGCTTCGGTCTCGACCGCTGAAGCCCGAGACCCCTCCTCGAATCGCAATCGCGATTCTTCACTTCCATAACAATCGACATAATCTTCCATCTCGGCCACGATCCATGGCGGTCGAAATCCTCTCCTCATTTCGACCACCGACGCGACTGCTTCGATCAATCTCCCTTGCGTTCGCGATCCAGGAGCTTCTCCTACATCAATGGCGCTCGCCTGCAACACTCGGATCGACGCTGCCTCTCTCTCGTCGTTCATCTCTGTCCAAATTGAAGCTACATTGCTTCATCCATCTTCTTCACCCTGCTCCTGCACAGCCTCTTCCTCCGGCTGACGACGGCGGCCGACGGAGGACTGTGAGTATGTTGCTGATGGATCTCTGACCGGACGACACTCGGAGCCGGTGACCTTGCTGATGAAATCCCAAGCGACGACTACTGACCTAGGGTGTCCTCCCATTGGGCTAGGGTTTCCTTCAATTGGGCTTGGTAATGTGCACCCTCTATTTTCTTTAGTACACCCCGATCTGCACTCTCTCCACTTTTATGGTATTATTGTTATTGGTATTATTGATACTGGTATTACTAGTTATTGATTGCGGTATTACTATTAATACACTATTGAATTAATATTAGTGTTTATTGATTATTAACTGTGGTATTACTGATTATGTGAAATTATTTATTACTGATTATTATTATTATTTTTGTGGTATTACATATTATTGTTTATGGTATTACTGATAATTGTTTTTGGTATTATTGAATATAATTAGATTTGTGGAATTATTTGTTATTGTATGAGATATTACTATTCAATGTTCATGGTATTACTACTTACTGTTCATGGTATTACTGATAATTATTTTTTGTATTATTGAATATAATTAGATGTTTGAAATTATTTGTTATTGTATAAAATTTTACTGATTAATATTAATGATATTACTGATTAATGTTCGTGGTATTACTAATTATTGTTAATGGTATTACTGATTACTGTTTATGGTATTACTGGTTATTACTGGTTGTATTACCGACTACTCCCTCCTTCCTATTGAAAGCTACCCAACTTTCCTTATTCGTTTGTCCCAATGAAAGTTACTCATTCCTTTTTTGCCAAACTATTTCCTCTCACATTTCATTATATTCTTCTCTCTCTCAATCACATCACCTCTCATACATCCACTTATTATATCATATTTTTTAACCTCTGTGTCCGAAGCTCATGAGGAGCTTGCACTGGGATGGAGGGATTATAATAAAATCATACATATAATATTATTTTGTATTAAAACTAAAAAATATACTAATGAAAAAAAAGTAGGAAACAAAAAAAACGAAGAAATAAAAAGTTTGGAATAAAAATTTAAAATGGGAAAAAAATTAAAAAGAAAAAAAATTGAAATTTGTGCCTAATCTCGATAGTTTTTTTTAATTATGTTTTTACGATTTTTTTTCTAAAAATATGAGTGATTTGGTGGTGAATCGACGGTAACTCGACAATGACTCGGTTGTAGATTGTAAATGTATAAATTAGGGTTGATTTTATTATATTTTGTGTTAATTAATAAAAAAATAATATAGTCTTTTAAATGTAATTATTTAAAAAAAATATTTTGGGGTGAACTCATAAAATGAGCGGGTGTAGATAATTGTACGTGGTATACAAATAATTTGGGGGTGAACTCATAAAATGAGCGGGTGCAGATAACTTTGGTAAAAATATAATTTGGGGGTGAACTTATAAAATGAATGGGTGCAGATAACTATGGTAAAAAATGATTTGGGTGAACTCATAAAATGAATGGGTGCAGTAAAAAATGATTTGGGGTGAACTCATAAAATTAGCGGGTGTAGATAATTGTTGTAATAAATTATTTTATTGTATAAGGATAAAATTGTAAATTTACAATAATATATTTTAATTAATTTAATTTAATAGAAAATACAAATTTATGACACATTACGACGCATTACGACAATACATATCGTAAAATTTACAAAAGGTAACAGGTCATCAAATCTAAACCTTTAGATTAGATTTTTAATGGCTTAGATTAACTGACTATGGTAGTCATTACGACACGTTACGACACCCTGACTACATATAGAAGTGTTGGGAATAAAATGAGATATGTTTTGATTCAATACCAAAACCCCGTGAGACATGCCTAAGTCTTAGATGATTATGTTCTAAGCATGTTAGAACATATAAAATAAGGCTAGATGAGAAGGTGATATGTTAGGCAGCTCTTAGATGATTAGATGCACAATTTGAGGGGGAACATATGCTTTGAAGACTATCAAGAACAAGTCCCCTTAAAGCTCAAATTCTGGAACAATTACCAAAGCTATTGAAAGCCAAGTATGCTGATCAGGAGAGTTGTCCAGAGAAGTTGTCTCTGCACAATTAAGACAAGAACAAATGTTCTGAAGCTTAAAGGCCAAGTATGCTGATCAGGAAAGTTGTCAAGAAGAGTTGTCTCAGTACAATTAAACCAGAACAAATGTTCTGAAGCTTGAAAGTCAACTATGCTAAAGAGATGAAGACAACTACACCCTAAAAGACTTCAATGAATCATGCTGAGATCACATCTAGATGAAGCAAAGGGAAAGAGCCAAGTCATCTGAAGAGAGCAAGCCAACTATGCTGATAAGCATGTATGCTGATAGTGATAAGCAGAGTTGTCCATTTGATAAGGAATGTTGTCCTATCATTGGATCAACCTTCAGAAGCCACGTCCAAGTCCTAACAAGTGAATCTTAAAGTCAGACATTGGGAAGAGTGCTGCAGAATGAAGACAAAGTCTTAACAGCCGTTTATTACCCAAATGAGGACATGTCACTATCAAGAATCTGTCTTCCAGGTTGAAGAACTCAAGGAAGACATTTATAGCAATTTGGGACTGCCTCTCCAACGGGCAAATACTCAAATTTGTCTATAAATACAGAAGTGTGAAGACCATTTGAAAGCACCTCAACTGACCTCAACCTTGACAAGAATATCCAACTATCCTACAAGTCAAAGTGCTTTCAAAGCTTTCAAAGAGACTATCTTAGTCTTCAAACACTTCATCTAAGCTGAACTTCACTGTATATCCATACAAAGCTTAGAGAGATATCCTAATCCTTATACACTGATCTTCATTGTAAAGGATATCTCATTAGTTGGAACCTTACTTCAACCCTTACCCCTTTCAAGTGAGAAAGTGAGAAGGTTGTAGTAGTAGAAGTGGTAGGAGCTGACTGTTGAGAGAAGAACAATTCAGTTCTGAGTTGAGAAGAGGGTACTAGGACTCTAGACATCCTAGGGATCAATTCACCAAGGAGTGGTGTTCTTGATCAAGTGCACCTTGGCACTATAAAACAAGTTAATTCCAAGAGTGAAGGAATTATCCTGTTAAATTAGGGAAAGTGGATGTAGGAGCTTGAGTCTCCGAACCACTATAAACTTTTGTGTTGATTTACTTTCAAGCACTGTCATACATTCAACACTGCACACAAAATAGATCTTTCAAAGAACATATATTCAAAGACTGTGCAAAAACTGTATTGGACAAGTTCCCTGAAAACTGGACTGTATTGAATTGACAAAGTGATTTCAGAAACTAAAGGAGTCTAAACTTCAAGGGCCAACTACTATTCCGCACATATAACTCCCCTAGATAGTTATTCAACTAAGCACTCAATAGTACTTAGTAGTTTGATTATCTTAGAAGAGTTAATCATCTTCAGCAGAGTTGTCCAAGACAACATTGCTGAGCTCTGGTTTGATCAAAAGTTGAAAAGAATTGCATACAAGTGTATTCCCCCCCCATACACTTGTTATATACTCCTTTCAGGACCAACAAGTGGTATCAGAGCAGGGGTTCAAAGACCACTGCTTCTGAAAATCCATCTTGATTTTCAAAAATCACATATTTGTGTGGTCACTGAACTGATCTCTATCTGAAATCTATTACCTGTTGACTAACTGTTTATTCTTGAGATATGGCCAACAACAATGCTGTTCCTCCACCTGTTGTTCAAGGATTGGACAACATGGCCACAAATCCAGTCAACCACATTTCACATCATAAACTGCCCATGTTCTCCATAGACAATTATGATTTCTGGAAAATCAGAATGAGAGCTCATCTTGCTTCTCTTCATACTGACACCTTGAGAGTAATCACAAGAGGTCCTTTTGTGTTTACTCAAACTATTACCAGGGTGACAGATGAGCAAAGAGCTGATATAAGAGAACTGATTCCCAAAGATGAAGATGACTTCACTGCTGATGAAAAGAGGAAAGATAATCTGAATTATCTTGCCATAAACACTCTCTACCAAACAATTCCAGATGCAATCATGGGTAGAGTCTACCACTGCACCACAGCCAAAGAAATTTGGGATACTCTTGCTGAGATGTGTGAGGGTACAGAAAAGATCAAGGAGAATAAGCTCCAAGTTGTTGTGCAGAAGTTTGAACAATTCACAATGGAGTCTGAAGAATCCATTGACAAATTTGCTGGTAGATTCACTGATGTGATGAATGAAATCAACTCATTGGGCAAGGTGTACTCCAGGAGAGAAGTTGGATTAAAAATCTTGAGAAGTCTCACTCAAAAGTGGGATGTATATGCTGTAATGATGCAGAATACCAAGGATCTCTCCTCCATGCCCATGCAACAAATCTTCTCAGAACTCAAAGCCTATGAGTTTGACCTCAATAGAAGAAAGCCAGTAGAGGAATCCTCTTTACCAACCAAGGGAGTGGCATTCAAAGCCAAAATTGCTGAACCAGAAATACAGCCCACTCCAAGATTATCAAAGTCAGTCTCTAAGACTGAAATGAAAGAAGAGATGGCCCTCATGGCTAGGAGGTTTGACAAGCTCAACTCGAGGTTTGGTAGATACAAGAAATTCTACCAAGACAACAAATTAAGGAGAAGGTACAACTCCCCTGAAGATCAGGACAAGGACAAAAAGCCTGAAGAGAAAAGATCAGAGGACAAGTACTCTGATAGGAAAAGGTCCAGTAGAGCTGACCCTTCATCATCAAAAGGAAGAGATGAATCTAAAAAGGATGATGATGAAGACCTGTGCTATAATTGCAAGAAGAAAGGGCACTTCCAGTATGACTGCCCTGAATTGAGCTCTAAAGAAAGAAGAGAGAGGCAAGCCAAAAGAGACATGAAGTTCACCAACAGAAAAACTATGATGGCTGGTGATGAATCTGATAGTGCTGAAAGTCTCAACTCTTCTGATGGACTGTTCTCTAACAGTGATGATGATGATGATGTGTGCAACATGGCTATTGAGGATGATGAGGTATCCTCCACTTCTAGCTCACCATCATTTCTATCACAAAACACTAGTGAAGTCAACTTGAAACTTTCCTTTGGGAAGTTGATGGAAGATTTCACTAGATTACAAGAATTTCATGATAATTGTGTGAGAGAAAATGAAAGACTTTCAATTGAGCTTTCAAAACCGGCTGAGACAGTAATTGACATTAAATCTACTGAGTTGTATCAACAAGTCTTGAGAGAGCTTGAGGAAGCAAATCTCAGGGTAGTTGACCAACAAGGACAGATTGATGCTCAATTACTTAATCAGAAGAGGAAAGATTTTGAACTAAAAATTCTTCAAGCTAAGTTTGAAAACCTCTCACATGAATACGACATTCTTAAATCAAGTGAAGAGAGCCTGAAACAAAAGATGTCTGCTTTGAACAAACCCTCTAGAGCAATAGAGGAAATTCAGAGTTATCAAAGACCTATGGCTCAAAGAAGTGGATTAGGCTTTGATCCATTTGAATCTTCACCTTGTCTTAGTGTTGCTTCTACAAGTAACACTAAGAGAATCTTTGTTAAGTCGGTGGCACCAACTGAAAATGAAAACAAACAGCCACTGAACAAAGGAAAGGGCAAAATGGATGATTTGCCTACTCAAGTGCCTCAGGAGACTAGGCCAAAACCTAAGGAAATGGCCAAAGCTCCTGATCACAAGAGCAGTGATAGGATGCAAAATATACATGATGAGAATGTATATTTGTTGGAGGAAATGAAGTCTCTAAACCAAGCCCAATCCCTAATGGCTACAACAATGAGTGAGCTCAAGCCCCAGTGTTTTGATGCTGCCAAAAAGGGGGAAAGGGAAAGAGCTAGAGCAAAAGGTGCCTTGGTGATTGGGAGCCCAGACAAGGGAAAAGACAAAGCTGCTGAAGAAAAAGGAAAAGAACCAGCTGTGCTGAATTTAGAAGAATTGGATGAAGAAGAGCAATTAGCAATTGCCCTGAAGAACTCAATGGCCTGAGCACAAGAAGATAGAGTTAGGTTACAGCAAAGACCAGGAGGAGAGGTATCTGGTTTGGACAAGGATGCTGAAGGTGTCCAAACTAGAGGAAAAATCAAGAAGGCCAAAGGAATCAAAAGAAAAGCAGAAACATTCACTGACTTAGCCAAAGGGTAATGGTCATAAAAATGCCTTTCCTCAAAGATTTCATCAAGCTGCACAAAGAACTCATAAGTTCAGGAGAGTTGACAACTCCCCTGAAACTTACAGAGTTAATACTTTCACACACACTTTCCCAAAGGCATTTAAGGGAAAGACAGTGTATGTTAATGCACAAGGAAAACAACTTAGCCACCTTGAATCAATCAAGGTAATCAGGCAAGTTTGGGTTCCTAAAGGTACTGCTAACCTCTCACGACCCAAAACTCAAAGGGTACCTAAACCTATCTAATTGCAGGTACCTATGGGCCACAAGAAGAGGAGTATGAGCAAAAAGACAACATGGTACCTTGGCAGTGGATGCTCAAGGCACATGACTGGATACAAGGAACTCCTCACTGATTTTATTGAAAAAGAAGGCCCAAATGTCACCTTTGGAGACAGCTCACAAGCAACAACAAAAGGTTATGGTACTTTGATGATTGGTAACATCAAAGTATCCAATGTGTCTTATGTAGCTGGACTCAAATATAATCTCCTAAGTATCAGTCAATTCTGTGATAAAGAGTTCAATGTTGAGTTTTCTAGTGGAAAATGCCTAATTAAAGATAAGACTCAACAAATTCTATTGACTGGAACTAGGAAAGGAAATGTGTATTTTGCAGACTGGGACAAGTCTACTGATGCTGCATGTTTCATTGCTAAGAGCACTAGTGAACAAAGCTGGTTATGGCATAAGAGGCTAAACCATCTAAACTTCAAATCAATGAACAAACTTGCTAGAAATGCATTAGTAAAAGGACTACCTAATGAGGTTTTCATTAAAGAACATGTGTGCAAACCATGTCAAGAAGGAAAACAGATTAAAGCCTCATTCAAAGGAAAACCAGTCATCTCTACTAAAAGGGTACTTGAACTCCTACACATGGACCTATTTGGACCAATTACCCCTGCAAGCATAAATGGTAGAAAATACATATTAGTAGTAGTAGATGACTTCTCTAGGTTCACATGGGTAGTATTTCTCCTTAATAAGAAGGAAACACAAGTCAAACTACCTGAACTTCTTAAGAGACTGTCAAATGAGAAAAGCCTTAGCATTATCAAGATAAGATCTGATAAAGGCACTGAGTTCATAAATTCATACATCAATGAGTATTGCACATCTAATGGAATAGCTCATGAAACCTCAGCAGCTAGAACTCCCCAACAAAATGGAGTTGCAGAAAGAAGGAATAGAACCTTAAAAGAAGCTGCTAGAACCTTAATTGCTGATTCAAATTTACCTAAGAGGTTTTGGGCTGAAGCTATAAACATTGCATGCCATACTCAAAATAGATGCTTGATTACTAAGGGGCAAGGCAAAACCCCCTATGAACTCTGGAAAGGAAGATTACCTAAAGTATCATACTTTCACATATTTGGTTGTAAGTGTTTCATTCACAATAATGGGAAAGAACAGTTGAAAGCCTTTGACAGCAAAGCTGATGAGGGAGTATTTCTTGGATACTCTCAAATCAGTAGAGCTTTTAGAGTCTATAACAAGAAAACCCTTATAGTGGAAGAAACACCTCATGTTGTGTTTGATGAATCCATCCTTGAGTTCAGGAACAAAAACTTGGACCCTGAAGAAATCACACAAAGAACAATCAGATTGAGCCTAAAAGACAAGAACATTGAATTCATAGATGTTGTCCAAGCCAATCTCCCTGAAAATATTACACTGGACAACTATCCTGAAGGCCAAATTCCTGAAGCAAATCCCACTAATGAAAATGGTGAACTGAATGATCCAATCCCAGTTCACATCCAGGTAACAACTACCAATGAAGAAGCAGGCTCTGCTGAGGTAGTTAATGGATCCAATATTCAAGGGGGAACTCAAAATGTTGAAAATGCCAATGTCCCTGACATTGAGGACAACACCCCTGAATATGATCCTGAATTAGATCCTGCATTCAATTATCCTGAATTCTATAACACTGGTGACTCAACCTTAGTAGAGGACAACTCTACTGAAGGGATCAGAAAAAGAAGGACCTGGTTGTCTGACCATCCTACTGATCTGATACTTGGTGACCCAAGTATAGGAGTCAAAACCAGAAGTTTTCAAAGTGAAAGCTCACAACAAGGTTGTGATGGAAGGAAAATTGAGATATTGCACCAGGGCAAGTTTGCTAATTGAGAAGTTTGCTCACTACTCTGAGATGCAAACCTTTGCCAAACCCCTCCCAGCTCAGAAAATATTGTTTAGAAAGCCCAGCAAGAAAACTGAGCAAAGAAGGATGCTTCTGGCCAACCCTGCTGAAAAGGTTGAAGAGAAGCCTAAGATGAAGAAAAGAACTAAGGCCAGGGCTGTCAAAACAAAGAAAGTGTCTCAGATATCTTCAGGAGAAGCCTCAGGAGCATCAGCTGAAGTTGATGAAGTGGCAAAAGAAGGAGTAAATGTGCCTTCTGACCACTCAGAAGAGTTGAGGCTGAAGTATAATGAGACAAGGCAAAAGTAGAAAGGTGATAAGAGGTCTAGGGAGGTTGTCCCTGAGAAGGAAGTGGAAGGCAGTGGGAGCAGTAGGGCCAGCAAGAGAAGAGCCAAGCCCACTGAGAAGGTGCTGGAGCTTCAGGAAGAAAGGTCTCTCCAACTTGCTCTAAGAGAGAGCAGAGCTGAAAGCAGGACCAAATCCAAGTCAAGGACCAACTCATCTGGTTCTGGAACTCCAGAATCCAAGGTCCCTGAAGGTCAACCAATAGAGGCCAACATCCCTGAAATTCAGAATCCTGAACCCAACTCCCCTGAAACCCATGTTACCCCTCCCAACCAACCCATCCCCCCTGTAAATCTCACTAAGAGATACTCTCAAGAAGGAAGTGTGCAGAGAAGTGGCATTGATGTGCTAGCAGACTTAGCAGTGGATGAAACAAGGCTTCTGTCACCCCTTGATTCATATATGCTAAATTACTCCAAACTTTTAGAACATGCACTCAATGAGCCAACTCCCCTGAGCAAAGCCCCTTCAGATCCATTGCTCTCTAAAGCAACTGAAGTACCTTCATTTGAGTCTAATCCTTCTGAAGCCAACCCTCCTGAACTTAACTTGCCTGAAGCTGCAATTAATGAAACCACAGCCCACTCCCCTATAGCCCAAAGTTCTCCATCAAATGAGAATCAGGAGGAGTATACTTATGAAAGTATGCTCTGAGGTGGAGCCAAGGCCACTGTGGACAGTTTGTATCCACAACTTGCTGAATTTCCAAGAATTCAGAAGACATTTCATGATTTGAGGATGCTTGTGGATGTAAAAGACAAAACCATAATGGAGATATCACAAGTCATCCAAGATAAGGGTGCTAATTGGTGGCAAGTGGAGGAGAGCAGATTGCTACACTTTGCTGGTGTGATGAAAACAAGATTCCTCACTGATGAGGAAGTTTTTGCAAAGTTAGTAGATGAGAAGATCATTGAGGAGAAAGAAAGAAAAGATAAGGGCATCAAACACCCTGATAGCAGCTCAGATGATGATGATTCCCCTGATGATCCCTCAAACCCTTCAAACCCCAACCCTCCTGAAACCACTCAAGCCAACCTCCCTGAACCCTCTCAACCCAAGTCTTCTGTAGCAAACAGACTTTCAAACCCTCCTAGAACCTATCATCGGAAAGGCTCTGTATCATCAGAGGTGTTGACCAAGGGTGGTAACACAACCAAAGACACATCTGCCAATGAAGGTTCTTCTGAACCCAAGGCACAGCCTAAAGATGTTGAGGTTCCTATGCTAGAGGCTGGTTTGATTAAGGCCTATTCAGTGTCAGAAGAGTTGGACACTGATCAGCCCTTAATCATTCAGGATGACTCAGTGGCTGCTGAAATAAGCACTGTGATCTCCTCACAACTGCCATATTTGAACCTTGTTGAAGGTGAAGATGTTGCAGGTCTAGGTGAAGGTGTTGAAAAGGAGAGTTTAGTCAAAAAAATCAGAGGGAGTAATGGATGATAGAGTGGTAGTAATCACTAAGATAGTGAGTGTACCACAAATAGAGGGTGGTATAAGTGAGGAAGGACAGGTTATTCTTGAAGTCAAATCTGAACTTCAAGAATCCCTTGATGAAAGGAGGCCTGATTCCTTGGGTGAGAACATTTTAAATGATGGAAGAAAAGAAAGAGTTGAAAATGAGAAGAAGGCTGCTGATGTATTAGAGTCTTATACAAAAGAAATTGAGGGTGATGAGTGTTTATTCCCTAACTTGTTTGATTTGTCTAACATTGCAGGTATTTCCCTTGACCAAATATTTGCAGATGAGTTCTTGATAGATGCCCCTATCCAAGTAGATACAGGCTCAGCACAAGCCTTGCTTGGAATGCAATCAGAGAAATTGGACTCTTTGGCTCATCAGGTCCAATCTGCTCATGCTGAAACTTCAGGAGCATTAAATGAGCAAGGAAGAACTCTAGCATCTGTAGAAATGAGGTTAACAGGCTCTGAGGATGTGGTGCTACCCACATTGGAAGCAAGGATTAGTGGTGTGGAATCTGGTCTCCAAACCATTTCCACTGAAGTTCAACAAGCCAAATCCACCATGGAATCCATCTCAGAGGAGGTCAAGAAGGAACAAAAGCTGCTGAGAGACAATCATAATACCAATGTCAAAGCTCTCAGGCTAACTGTCAAACAAGCACTTGGCAAGAAGACTGCTTTGCAGAAGAAAAGAGCAGAAGAACAAAGACTTGCCATGGTGAAAGCAGCCTCTGAAAAGTTTTCCCAAGAAGTGCTGGCCAACATTGCTGAAAGTGCAGTGGCCAACCTCACTGAGCTCCTTAAGGCCCAACTTGATGCATCCCTGAAAGCAACCTTGGAGGAGGTTGTCCAACAAAAGATGAAGCTTGTTCTAGCCTCTCTTAGCTTGAGCAGTGATAGGATGCAAAATATACATGATGAGAATGTATATTTGTTGGAGGAAATGAAGTCTCTAAACCAAGCCCAATCCCTAATGGCTACAACAATGAGTGAGCTCAAGCCCCAGTGTTTTGATGCTGCCAAAAAGGGGGAAAGGGAAAGAGCTAGAGTAAAAGGTGCCTTGGTGATTGGGAGCCCAGACAAGGGAAAAGACAAAGCTGCTGAAGAAAAAAGGAAAAGAACCAGCTGTGCTGAATTTAGAAGAATTGGATGAAGAAGAGCAATTAGCAATTGCCCTGAAGAACTCAATGGCCTCAACACAAGAAGATAGAGTTAGGTTACAGCAAAGACCAGGAGGAGAGGTATCTGGTTTGGACAAGGATGCTGAAGGTGTCCAAACTAGAGGAAAAATCAAGAAGGCCAAAGGAATCAAAAGAAAAGCAGAAACATTCACTGACTTTCCTAACAGCCTTGATCTGCCTCCTGAGTTCAGAATTGATGATGATGAGCCCATCTCCAAAAAGACAAGGAGTGCTAAAAAGGACAAATCTGCTGAAGTGTCCAAGCCTGCTGAACAAGACAAGTCTTCTGAAATGGTCAACATTGCTGAAGGTGCCAAAGTTACTGAAGATGTGGAAGCATTATATGAAGAGGGCTTTGGACCTGGACCAAAGAAGACAAAGGTTGTGGTACTCAATGATCCATCAAAGTTGTTTCATGAAGGGTATGGCAAAGATCCTGAAACACAACAGAAACTGGCCATGATGAGGGCCCAAGAGAAAATGGATTTGATGGAAGAAGCCAACAGAGCAAGAGATAAGAGAAGAGCTGACTTCCAAAAGCCAAGAAGAAGGAGAGCAACTTACAGCAAGATGAAGCCTCAGCTACTAGTCCCAATGGACACCAAATATCCACACTTGGATAAATGGGTGCCAATTCAGCTGAATGATACATGGGAAGAGGCCAAAAGGGAGTTTGTATATGACTATTATGTCATTGACAGATGGAATGGTGGAGATGCCAACTCTTCCTTTGTTGAGTTCATGATAGAGTATTACAGAGAGCTGTATCAACAATTGCTTGCAGCTGCTGATATTGCAAGAATTGAACTCAATGCCCCCAAGCCTATCATTTACATGCCTCAAAAGCTTGATGGATGGATTGACCAAGCAAGGATCCTGAGGGAGTTTACAGAGATTTTTAAACTGGACAAAATGACCCTTGGACCCAAAGGAACCAACCAGGAAGCCATGGAACTCAAGAAGAGAGTGTGGGCACAATATGGGATGGTGCCACCTAAAGAAGATGATCTATGAAATGGCTAAGTCTTCCTGACTCTTATATGCTGAAATGGATGAAAACTTAAGTTGGTTACTAACTTGTGTTTTGGTCAACTATTCTGAAGATGCTCAAGCTGCTGATATGATTTGCTCTGATACCTAAATGTCTAATGATTTAAGAGTATATCATACTTTTGTAGTAAATGTGTGCTTATTTGTAATGTTTCTCATGCTCTGATATGTTTTTTGTTCAAACTATCAACATGCTGTAATGATATTCATCTTAATGATAGTTGAACACTTTTTAAATCAAGAAACACAAGTCTCTCTATGCCTATTCTTGAAACCTATTTGCAACATGAATGGTAGGTACACTAACACATTCGCTTTCAGGGAAATTGACCTCAGTCATGTCTTCTGAAGATAAATATAATAGGTGTAGTCAAGTCACTTTTGCATAAAATGTATAGGCTTTGGCATCATCAAAAAGGGGGAAATTATTGGGAATAAAATGACATATGTTTTGATTAAATACCAAAACCCCCTGAGACATGCCAAGTCAAATTGATTGTGCTCTAAAACTGTTAGAACACATAGCATAAGGCTAGATGAGAAGCTGTAATGTTTAGGCAGCTCTTAGATGATTAGATGCACATTGTGAGGGAGAACATATGCTTTGAAGATTATCAAGATCAAGTCTCCTCAAGGCTCAAATTCTGGAACAATCACTAAGGCCAAGCATACTCTATTGAAAACCAAATGTTCTGATCAGGAGAGTTGTCCAGAGAGGTTGTCTCTGTGCAAGAACAAAGGTTCTAAAGCTCAAAGGCCAAGTATGCTAATCAGGATAGTTGTCCAGAAGAGTTGTCTCAGCAAAATTGAACCAAAACATATGGTCTGAAGCTTGAAAACCAACCTGCTGAAGAAATAAAGACAACTACACCCTAAAGCCTTCAAAGAATGATGCTAACATTAATTCCAAGTGAAGCAAAGGGAAAGAGCCAAGTCATCTGAAGAAGAGCAAGCCAACTATGCTGATATGCAAAGTCTACTGATAATGATAAGCAGAGTTGTCCATTTGATAAGGAATGTTGTCCTATCATTGGATCAAACCTCAGAAGCCATGTCCAAGTCTTAACAAGTGAATCTTAAAGTCAGACATTGGGAAGAGTGCTGCAGAATGAAGACAAAGTCTTACAAGCCGTTTATTACCCAAATGAGGACATGTCACTATCAAGAAACTGTCTTCTAGTTTGAAGAACTCAAGGAAGACATTTATAGCAATTTGGGACTGCCTCTCCAACGGGCAAATCCTCAAATTTGTCTATAAATACAGAAGTGTGAAGACCATTTGAGGCACCAACTAACAAGCCAACTATCCTACAAGTAAAAGTGCTCTCAAAGCTTTCAAAGAGACTATCTTAGTCTTCAAACACTTCTTCTAAGCTAATCTTCATTGTATATCCATAAAAAGCTTAGAGAGATATCATATCCTTATACACTGACCTTCATTGTAAAGGATATCTCATTAGTTGGAACCTTACTTCAACCCTTACCCCTTTCAAGTGAGAAAGTGAGAAGGTTGTAGTAGTAGAAGTGGTAGGAGCTGACTGTTGAGAGAAGAACAGTTTAGTTCTGAGTTGAGAAGAGGGTACTAGGACTCTAGACATCCTAGGGATCAATTCACCAAGGAGAGGTGTTATTGATCAAGTGCACCTTGGCACTATAAAACAAGTTAATTCCAAGAGTGAAGAAATTATCCTGTTAAATCAGGGAAAGTGGATGTAGGAGCTTGAGTCTTAGAACCACTATAAACTCTTGTGTTGATTTACTTTCAAGCACTGTCATACATTCAACACTGCACACAAAACTGATCTATAAAAGAACTTATTTTCAAAGACTGTGCAAAAATGTATTAGACAAGTTCCCTGAAAACTGGACTGTATTGAATTGACAAAGTGATTTCAGAAACTAAAGGAGTTTAAACTTCAAGGGCCAACTACTATTCCGCACATATAACTCCCCTAGATAGTTATTCAACTAAGCACTCAATAGTACTTAGTAGTTTGATTATCTTAGAAGAGTTAATCATCTTCAGCAGAGCTGTCCAAGACAACATTGCTGAGCTCTGGTTTGATCAAAAGTTGAAAAGAATTGCATACAACCCCCCCCCATACACTTGTTATATACTCCTTTCAGGACCAACAGTGGACATCAAGCATCACTTCATTAGAGATCATGTGAAGAAGAAGGACATAAAGTTGGTAAAAATCCATACAGATCATCAAAAAGCTAATATATTGACTAAGCCACTTGCAGAGGCAAGGTTTCTGGAGCTATCAGCAGAATTGGGATTACTTGATCCAGGGAAGATGGACAAGTAAATCCTATTGAAGTTAATGGAAATAAAGGGAACTGAAAAAGTGTTCAGCAGACTTGGTCAAGTCTACTGAAATTCAGAAGAGGTGACCTAAATCATTCAGGACACTTGTCCACATCTTTTCAGGACACTTGTCCAAGTGGGGTCAGATAAGTTGTCCTAGCTATCAAACCAAATCTTGGTCTGATAAGCACTTATTTTGGGTAATCATTGCCTATTTTGAAATCTGTCCCATTCCATATACAAATATCATCTTTTTGGGATTTAATTTGTCTCCCAACCAAAAGGTCACTTTCCATGCATTAAATGCCAAGATTTAATTCTTGTTTGCATTACACCTTTTCAAGCCATGATCTACCTTGAAAACTCCCCAACCATTAACTAATATTAAATAACTTCCACGTTTTGAATAAAACCAATTACTCACTGTTACATTGGTTTTTGACCATTGGATCAAAATTGGACAACTCCCCTGAAATCAATCCTGGCCGTCCAAATTTTGATTTCCATTTTTGTTAACCGTTGAATTGCCTCAAGACTCCACCAACTCATTGACAAACATTCTTTTTAGAATATTCACAAGTCTTTAGAACCCCCACAAACACTTCTCCCCCAAGTATTCGAAACCCTAGCTTTCATCTTCTTCAAACACTCTCAAACTCACTCAAATTCATTTCTGTAACCTTCAATGGCTCCCAAAGTCAGACCAGAAATGATCATTGATTTCTCCAACAAGGCTCTAGACCTTGATTTTGGCTATCTAAGCAACAAGAACAACCTTCACTTTGAGCCTATTGCATCCTTTGAAAGTGAAGACCCTGAGGTAACTCCAACTCTTAGATGGCTGAGAAGAGCTGGACTCAAGAAGTTCATGGAAGAAAGGCCAAGCTCTTGTCTGGAGAGTTACATGGCTGAGTTCTTTGCATTCCTCAAGTGGAGAGGCAAGCTTGAAGATGGTGAAGTTGCTACAAGACTCTCTTATGTAGCTGAGGGAGAAGAGGAAGAGAGATTTCACAGGGTGAAATTCTCTGAGGAAGACCTTGAAGGACCTTTTGGATTGCCTTCAGAGGGAAGGAATCCAGAATTTTATGGTGCTGACCATGAAGAGGAGATAGCACAAGAATGACTATTGGTTCCGGGTCCCATCTCTTCAACACAACACAAGAGAACTCTTAAGCCAAGATTTCTAAATCTTTTTGAGGTAATCACCAAGAGTCTCTTGAGCAACACTGGAAGCTTGGAGCAGGTCAGCCATCCAAGAATCAGAATTATGGCTGCAGTTATTGATGCTAGTGACAAGGGCATCAAGTTTGATTGGAGGACCTTCATCTTGTCTGAGATGATGAAGGAAAAGGCCAAATTCAAAGTGAAAGCTCACAATAAGGTTGTATTGGAGGGAAAACTCAAGTATTACACCAGGGCAAGCTTGTTGATTGAAAGGTTTTCACACTATTCCCAAATGCAAACCTTTGCAAAGCCCCTCTCTGCCCAGAAAACCATGTTCAGAAAGCTTAGTAAGAAAACTGAGCAAAGAAGGTTGCAACTGGCCAAACCTGCTGAAGAAAAAGCTGAAGAGAAGACAAAGTTGAAGAAAAGGCCTAAGGCCAGAGCTGTAAAGACAAGAAAGGTGTCTCAAATCCCTTCAGAAGAAAATTCAGAAGCCTCAACTGAAATTGAGGAAGTTGCTGAAGAAGGAGTGCATGTACCTTCTGATCACTCAGAAGAGTTGAGACAGAGATACAATGAGACTAGACAAAAGTCTAAGGGAGAAAAGAGGATCAGGGAAGTTGTCCCTGAGAAAAATGAAGAAGGAAGTGGGAGCAGTAGGGCTAGCAAGAGAAGGGTCAAGCCTACTGAAAAAGTGTTAGAGCTTCAAGAGGAAAAGTCTCTACAACTTGCTCTAAGAGAGAGCAGAGCTGAAAGCAGAACCAAGTCTAAGTCAAGGACCAACTCTTCTGGTTCTGGAACTCCAGAATCCAAGGTCCCTGAAGGTCAACCAATAGAGGCCAACCTTCCTGAATCTCAGAATCCTGAACCCAACTCCCCTGAAACCCATGAAACTCCCACAAACCAACCAATCACCCCTGTCAATCTTACAAAGAGATATTCTCCAGAAGGGAGTGTGCAAAGATGTGGGATAGATGTGCTTGCAGGTTTAGCTGTAGATGAGACAAGATTGATGTCACCCCTTGACTCATCCATGCTCAATTATTCAAAGCTTTTAGAATCTGCACTTAATGAGCCAACCCCCCTGAGCAAAGCCCCTTTAGATCCATTGCTCTCAAAAGCAACTGAAGTACCTTCAACTGCACCTAACCCTTCTGTAGCCAACATTCCTGAACTTAGCCTTCCTGAAGCCACACTAGGAGAAGACAGAGCCAACTCCCCTATAACTCAAAGACCCCATTTAAGTGGAGATGAGGAGGAGTATACTTATGAGAGTATGCTCAGAGGTGGAGCCAAGGCTACTGTGGACAGTTTGTATCCACAACTTGCTGAATTTCCAAGAATTAAGAAGATATTTCATGATTTGAGGATGCTTGTGGATGTTAAAGACAAAACTATAATGGAGATATCACAAGTCATCCAAGATAAAGGTGCAAACTGGTGGCAAGTGGAAGAAAGCAGACTACTACACTTTGCTGGTGTGCTAAAAACAAGATTTCTCATTGATGAGAATGTGTTTGCAAAGTTAGTAGATGAGAAGATCATTGAGGAGAAGGAAAGAAAAGCTAAGGGCATCAAACACCCTGATAGTAGCTCAAATGATGATGATCCCTCAAACCCCTCAAAACCCAACCCTCCTGAAACCAATCCCAACCCTTCTGAATCCAATCTGCCTTCAACCCCTCTCCTAACCTATCATATAAAAGGCTATGTTTCTTCAGAGGTGTAGACCAAGGGTGGTAACACAACCAAAGATACATCTGCCAATGAAGGTTCTCTTAAACCCAAGGCACAGCCTAAAGATGTTGAGGTTCCTACTTTAGAGGCTGGTTTGATTAAGGCCTATTTAGTGTCAGGAGAGTTGGACACTGATCAACCCTTACTCATTCAGGATGACTCAGTGGCTGCTGAAATAAGCACTGTGATCTTCCCACAACTGCCATCTTTGAACCTTGTTGAAGGTGGAGATGCTGCAGGTCTAGGTGAAGGTGTTGAAAAGGAGAGCTTAGTTAAAAAATCAGAGGGAGTAGAGGATGAAAGAGAGGTTGTGATTACTAAGATAGTGAGTGTACCACAAGTAGAGGGTGGTATAAGTGAGGAAGGACAGGTTATTCTTGAAGTCAAATCTGAACTTCAAGAATCCCTTGATGAAAGGAGGCCTGATTCCTTGGGTGAGGACATTATTAATGAAGGAAGAAAAGAAAGAGTTGAAAATGAGAAGAAGGCTTCTGATGTATCAGAGTCTTATGAAAAAGAAATAGAGGGTGATGAGTGTTTATTCCCTAACATTTTTGATTTGTCTAACATTGCAGGTATTTCTCTTGACCAAATATTTGCAGATGAGTTCTTAACAGATGCACCCATCCAAGTAGACACTGGATCAGCACAAGCCCTGCTTGGGATGCAATCAGAAAAGTTGGACTCCTTAGCTCATCAAGTCCAATCTGCTCATGCTGAAACATCTGGAGCATTGAATGAGCAAGGAAGAACTCTAGCATCTGTGGAGATGAGATTAACTGGCTCTGAAGATGTAGTGCTCCCTACATTGGAAGCAAGGATTAGTGGAGTGGAATCTGGTCTTCAAACCATTTCCACTGAAGTTCAGAAAGCCAAAACCACCATGGAATCCATCTCAGAAGAGGTCAAGAAGGAACAGAAGCTGCTGAGAGATAATCACAATGCAAATGTCAAAGCTCTCAGACTAACTGTCAAGCAAGCCCTTGGAAAGAAGACAGCATTGCAAAGAAAAAGAGTTGAGGAACAAAGGCTAGCAATGGTGAAAGCAGCCTCAGAAAAGTTTTCCCAAGAGGTAATGGCCAATATTGCTGAAAGTGCAGTGGCCAACCTCACTGAGCTTCTTAAAGCCCAACTTGATGCATCTCTGAAAGCAACCTTGGAGGAGGTTGTTGAGCAAAAGATGAAGCCTGTTCTAGCTTTCCTGAGCTTGAGCAGTGACAAAATGCAAAATATACATGATGAGAATGTATACTTGTTGGAGGAGATGAAATCTCTGAACCTAGCCCAATCCCTGATGGCTACAACCATGAGCGAGCTCAAACCTCAATGTTTTGATGCTGCCAAAAAGGGGGAAAGGGAAAGAGCAAGAGCAAGAGCAAAAGGTGCCTTGGTCATTGGAAGCCCAGTCAAGGGAAAGGAAAAAGTTTCTGAAGTTAAAGGAAAAGACCCAGCAGTGCTGAACTTAGAAGATTTGGATGAAGAAGAGCAGTTAGCAATTGCCTTGAAGAACTCAATGGCTTCAGCACAGGAAGAAAGAGTTAGGCTACAACAAAGACCAGGAGGAGAGGTATCTGGTTTGGACAAAGATATTGAAGGTGTCCAAACTAGAGGTAAGATCAAGAAGGCCAAAGGAAAGAAAAGAAAAGCTGAAACATTCACTGATTTTCCCAACAGCCATGATCTGCCTCCTGAGTTCAGAATTGATGATGATGAACCTATCTCCAAAAAGGCAAAGAGTGCTGAAAAGGACAAAACTGCTGAAGTGTCCAAAATTGCTGAAAAGGATAAGTCTTCTGAAACTGACAAGAGTGCTGAAGGTCCCAAGCCCACTGAAGATGTGGAAGAATTGTTTGCTGAAGGATTTGGACCTGAGCCCAAAAAGAAGACAACTGCCCTAGCTCTTGATCCATCAAAGTTGTTTCATGAAGGGTATGGCAAAGACCCTGAAACTCAACAGAAACTGGCCATGATTAGGGCCCAAGAGAAAATGGACTTGATGGATGAGGCTAACAGAGCAAGATATAAGAGAATAGCTGACTTCCAAAAGCCCAGAAGGAAGAGAGCAACTTACAGCAAGATGAAGCCACAACTCTTGATCCCCATGGACACCAAATATCCTCACTTGGATAAATGGGTGCCAATTCAACTGAATGACACATGGGAAGAAGCCAAAAGGGAGTTTGTCTATGACTACTATGTCATTGATAGGTGGAATGGAAGGGAAGTCAACACCACCTTTGTTGAGTTCATGATTGAATACTTCAGAGACCTTTATCAGCAACTACTTGCAGCTGCTGATCTTGCAAGGATTGAACTCATTGCTCCCAAGCCAATCATCTACATACCTCCCAAGCTGGAAGGATGGATTGATCAATCTAGGATTCTTCAAGAATTCGTGGAAATTGTGAAGCTTAATAAGATGGTTCTTGGACCCAAGGGAACCAACCAAGAAGCCATGGAGCTGAAAAGAAGAGTGCGGGCACAATATGGGATGTTGCCACCTCCTGAGGATGACCTCTAAAACGGCTAAGTTTTCTGACCTTTTTGGTGGTTGAAAACTTAACTTATCTGAAGATATGGTTAATTGGTCATCTATGCTAAAGTTTGGTCAAAAATGCTGATGTGCTCTGATAATCTGTTTGCTCTGATATAATATGATTGCTCTAATATAAGTTTTTGCTCTGATACTTGAAGATCTAGATATTATTAAGTATTTAGTATATGCTCTGATATCTTATAATGAATTGCTCTATTGTAATAGTGTTTTGGATTCATGCTCTGATATGTTAACTTCAACTATCAACATGCTTGTAATGTACTATTGAATGAATGATAGTTGAACATCTTTTGAATCAAGAAACATTGTTACAGAAATCTCTCTATGCCTATCTTTGAAACCTATTTGCAACATGAATGGTGATTACACTAACACGTTCTTTTTCAGGAAAACTGACCTAGTCATGTCTTCTAAAGATAAATGTAATAGGTGTAGTTAAGTCACTTTTTGCATAAATGTACAGGTTTTGGCATCATCAAAAAGGGGGAAATTGTTGGGAATAAAATGAGATATGTTTTGATTCAATACCAAATCCCCCTGAGACATGCCTAAGTCTTAGATGATTATGTTTTAGGCATGTTAGAACATATATAATAAGGCTAGATGAGAAGCTGATATGTTAGGTGACTTGGATGTATTTTTGCACACTTTTTACAACTATACGATCCCCACAAGCGTATGGGTTCGTTAGTAGTACGATAAGTATACCAAGTAAAATTTCGTTCCAAGGACTTAATTGAGTGCTAGTGAATCCCTAAAGTTACAAGTAGGCATGCTATTGTAGTAACTAAATGATGTGTTTTGGATTTTCGGGAATAAGCACAAAAATAGTTACCAAATGCTTATTAAACGCCCTCTCACCAAACTTCTAGACGACCTCTATTCGTTTAGTGTCTAAGGTTGTCGGTCTAGCCATTAACACCCCTCTCGGGTGAGCTAATTATTAATTAACTTCTATTCAATTGATCAAAGCTCACACTCACACTCCCAATCATGCTACCCAACTCTCGTTGCAATAAACATAATCGAACATGCTTGCTAATAGGGTTGATCAACCAAATGAATCAATCAAAGTACAACTCTAGAAACATAAACACAAAAATTATAAGCTAATCATGCAATTAATCCACAATTACACTAAATTCTCATCAAAACATCCACACCCAAGGCAATTGAGGATTAGCCCATGGTTCTAGAAGAGAATTCCATGGCTTCAACAACAAATAACATCAAACTCATAATAAAATAACAAGAGATTGAAGAAATTAAGAAAATACCAAATTGAATTGCACAATAGAGTAATATCACCTTGATCATACGAATTTAGCTACAAAACGATGTAATAGACGATGCCCGATGATAATCGTAGCTTGATTTGAAGTAAACACCACCATTCTATCTAATCTATTGAAGAAATTAAACTAAAAATGAAGAACACCTACAACTATGTGAATGTGTGTGTGGAAAATGCTTGTAAAAGGAGTTCCCCTCTGGATTTTAAGAAAGGGAGTTTATATAGTGTTTGGGAAGGGTTTGAATGGCATAATTGCAAGTTGATCCCTCAAAAATGGAGAAAATACGAGTTTGGCACCGAAATTGGGGTGACTCGACCGAGTTGGGGTCACTCGGCCGAGTGGAACACTTAAGAAGCGTGTAGCAACTCTTTCCAGCCGAGACTCGGCCGAGTGAGGGTCACTCGGCCGAGTGGTCTTCAATTCCAGGAGCTACGACATTCAACCTTACTCGGCCGAGTGGGCTCACTCGGCCGAGTGCGCAGTAAAATGCAAAATTGCAGATTCGGCCGAGTAACCTTACTCGGTCGAGTGATGTCCGATTCCAGGAGCTACGACATTCAACCTTACTCGGCCGAGTTGGCTCACTCGGCCGAGTGCGCAGTAAAATGCAAAATTGCAGATTCGGCCGAGTAACCTTACTCGGTCGAGTGCCTCTTCCCCTTCTCGTTCCATGCATAACTTTCGCCTCGGATGTCGGATTGACTCGATTCCTTTGGCTAATCCACTCCATTTTTCGAGACGAATCCAACCGTGCACTCCTCTTTCCGGTCCGATTACTTGTGGTATATGTTTTGCTCCGATTTCCATCGTATTTCCTACACAATCGACAAAACACAACCTTTCTCTCATTTCGGCTTAAACAATCATATTCACTGTATAATTCAATGAAATCAACATCAAATGAGCTTCAAATATGCATCTAAATCGTGTAAATTCCACCCGAATCATTAGGCAGCTCTTAGATGATTAGATGCACAATTTGAGGTGGAACATATGCTTTGAAGACTATCAAGAACAAGTCCCCTTAAGGCTCAAATTCTGGAACAATTACCAAAGCTATTGAAAGCCAAGTATGCTGATCAGGAGAGTTGTCCAGAGAAGTTGTCTCTGCACAATTAAGACAAGAACAAATGTTCTGATGCTTAAAGGCCAAGTATGCTGATCAGGAAAGTTATCAAGAAGAGTTGTCTCAGTACAATTAAACCAGAACAAATGTTCTGAAGCTTGAAAGTCAACTATGCTGAAGAGATGAAGACAACTACACCCTAAAAGACTTCAATGAATCATGTTGAGATCACATCTAGATGAAGCAAAAGGAAAGAGCCAAGTCATCTGAAGAGAGCAAGCCAACTATGCTGATAAGCATGTATGCTGATAGTGATAAGCAGAGTTGTCCATTTGATAAGGAATGTTGTCCTATCATTGGATCAACCTTCAGAAGCCATGTCCAAGTCCTAACAAGTGAATCTTAAAGTCAGACATTGGGAAGAGTGCTGCAGAATGAAGACAAAGTCTTAACAACCGTTTATTACCCAAATGAGGACATGTCACTATCAAGAATCTGTCTTCCAGGTTGAAGAACTCAAGGAAGACATTTATAGAAATTTGGGACTGCCTCTCCAACGGGCAAATACTCAAATTTGTCTATAAATACAGAAGTGTGAAGACCATTTGAAAGCACCTCAACTGACCTCAACCTTGACAAGAATATCCAACTATCCTACAAGTCAAAGTGCTTTCAAAGCTTTCAAAGAGACTATCTTAGTCTTCAAACACTTCATCTAAGCTGGACTTCACTGTATATCCATACAAAGCTTAGAGAGATATCCTAATCCTTATACACTGATCTTCATTGTAAAGGATATCTCATTAGTTGGAACCTTACTTCAACCCTTACCCCTTTCAAGTGAGAAAGTGAGAAGGTTGTAGTAGTAGAAGTGGTAGGAGCTGACTGTTGAGAGAAGAACAGTTCAGTTCTGAGTTGAGAAGAGGGTACTAGGACTCTAGACATCCTAGAGATCAATTCACCAAGGAGTGGTGTTCTTGATCAAGTGCACCTTGGCACTATAAAACAAGTTAATTCCAAGAGTGAAGGAATTATCCTGTTAAATCAGGGAAAGTGGATGTAGGAGCTTGAGTCTCCGAACCACTATAAACTCTTGTGTTGATTTACTTTTAAAGTTCTTTCATACATTCAACACTGCACACAAAATAGATCTTTCAAAGAACATATATTCAAAGACTGTGCAAAACCTGTATTGGACAAGTTCCCTGAAAACTAGACTTTATTGCTTAAGTGATTTCAGAACTCAAAGGAGTTTAAACTAAAGGGCCAACCACTAATTCCGCACATACAACTCCCCTAGATAGTTATTCAACTAAGTACTCAATAGTACTTAGTAGTTTGATTATCTTAGAAGAGTTAAACTCATCAGCAGAGTTGTCTAGGACAACCTTGCTGAAGTACTTTTGGTTTAGTTTGAAAAAGAATTTGCATACTAGTGTATTCCCCCCCCCCCCATACACTTGTTATATACTCCTTTCAGGACCAACAAGAAGGTCTCAAGAAAGTTGGGACCTTCTACATGTAGTTAGGGTGTCGTAAGGTGTTGTAATGACTATCGTAGTCATTTAATATAAGCCATTAAAAATCTAATCTGAAGGTTTAAATTTGATGACCTGCTACCTTTTGTAAATTTTACGGTATGCATTGTCGTAATGTGTCATAAATTTGTATTTTCTATTAAATTAAATTAATTAAAATATATTATTGTAAAATTACATTTTTATCCTTATACAATAAAATAATTGATTATATTTTTGTTAATGTAATTAGAATATGTAATGTTAAAATTACATATTTACCCTTATATCATTAATAAAATTAATAATAAAAGAATAAATCAAATAAATTAATTAATAAAAAACAAATCAAATTATAACTTAAAAGGAATTAAGACCTAGTAGCATGCATTTTCAATTCTGCTTTAGTGACCTAGTGACCCATTGTCTGCTATCATCCGCCTCCGCCGCCTGCTCGCCACCGCCGCCTGCCAGCCGCCGCCGTCGGCGAATATCTCCGTCCTGCTTCTTGGTGTGAGCGGCCGTCGGCGAATATCTCTGTCCGCCTTCTTGGAGTCAGCGACCGTCGTAAAAAATCGGGAATTGAGCGAGAAATAAACGTTGTAACTTAGGATAATCGAATTCACTTTGCAACTTAGGAACGTTGGAATTGGGGGAGAAATAAACGATTTCAATTCATTCGCAATTTATGAACAATGGAGTTGGGAGAAAGGAACCCTAATTTCAATTTCAAGTATTAGAAACATAACATCGTTGTGGAGAAGAAAGGGAGTCGGAAAGGAACCCTAATGCATTATTCTGGAATTTGTTTATTTGATTTTTTAAATTTAAAATTATAATATTTGTATTAAAAGGGTAGGATAGTAATTTTATTAATATTTGTATTAAAAGGGTAGGATAGTAATTTTAATATTTTTTATAAATTAAACTTTCTTATAAATAATTTAAATAAAAGAAGGGTAATATAGTAAATAACAAAATAAAATTTAAATAATGCTATAAATAATTTAAACCTTGTTAACAGGTAGCAGGTCGTTACGACGTTTACGACGCCACATGGCGCGATTCGACAAAGTGACTGTGTAGTCACTTTGTAAAATGTGACTACCGTAAGAATTGCCCAAGAAAGTTTACAAAATTACCACTTAAAACTCTACTCATTATTACAATTTCTTAATACGTGTGTCCATCTACATGTAAAAGTTATTGTGAGACGAAAAAAGTATTAAATTTTAATAGTACATGCTTCATGCATTTCAATAATACTCCACTTATCCCTCTATAAACTATCTATTTATTTTTTTACATTGATTAAGAAATATTACATAGAAAAAAAAAATGTAGAGAGAGGGATAAAATAGAGAAGAGGTAGAGAGAGATGGTGGATGTTGACAAAAATAAAAGTAACTTTTGATGGGACGTTTAAAATGATAAAATAAACCACTTTAAAAAAGAACGAATGAGATAGAATACAAAATAAAATACACAAAAAAAGGTAAAATACTTTTATGAAAATATTCAAGAAATCAAGATTCATGAAAATCACTTATGTATGACTCATCCCAAATATGTACCACGTATTATCCCTAAACTGAATCACTGAAATGCCTGCACACTATGACACTATTACTTAAAATGTCTACACAATATTATTTAAAATGTGTTGTACGAATTTTTGTCGGAGTGTATATATTAATTAAACGGTAACAATCAATATCATTTATATGTGAGTGGTTTTTTACTGATTGAAAGATGATCTAAGATGTTCTTGATGAATTCTTGATATTAGGATTTTGTTCTTCGTGAAGAACTTGAAGAAACTTGAGAGAGAAGCTGAAATTAGGATTGTGTATTTTAGAAAATGAATTCGGATCTATTTATTAGCTTTCAATGGACTTTTATACTAGGTTACAATTTGCATGCCTTAATTGCTGGCAACTCAGCATTAAAACACCTATTAATGCGAATATGCTTGTTATTTAATGAAAATACAATTGTTATTATTGTGATCATTCCTTGCATTTAATGCATCTACTTTGCATTAAATGCCTCTGCAATCAGCTATTTTAAGTCCCATCTGTCGTCATACTCGGCGTCGATCATACCACTTGCACCGCCTCTGATTTGTCAATGCTCGAGTGATAATTTTCATAGTTGTTTGGTCGCTATTACTCTAAACTGGACTTGGGGCGAGCATTTGTACTTGGATCTTCTCATATGTCTACATTCTTACTGTCTTCAAGATATCTTCTTCGCCAATGACGTTGCTCGTCATTCTTCACTATGCCGACCACTTTTACTTGCGAACATCCATATACCATTTTGCTACTATTCCCAATTACTCTTGTTCGCCGAACATGATGACTCTTGCTCGCTACCACGTGGACATGTTTGATTGTTGACCATTAAATGTGAGGTACCTTACTCGCCTTTTATTGGTTACTCGTCTTTGACCCTACTGACTAGGCTTGATGACTTTGACTATTTTTCGTTGAATTGTTGACTGGTCAATAAACCAAATGTTGACTGAACATTAGACATATAACAAAATGCCTACAAAGTATTACTACTTTATGCTTAAAAACTAAAAATATGAGTGACAAAAAAAAAATATGGGAACTTAGTTTTTATTATTGTAAACACAAATTGAATTTGGTAGCCTAATCATATTAATTGGAGGGTCTATCCAACATAACTGATTTTCGAACAGACAAATTTCTCTAGCTATCAAATGTGCCATAGAGTTAGCACTACGCTTAGAATTAGCAAAAGCAACCTAGGTATTTGTGAATTGGGATAATAAATTCCTAAAAGTAAGAATATAATTACCAGCGAAGAGTTCAAGGTATCTCCCGAATTAATAGCATTGACCACTATTTTTGCGTTCCCCTCAAGTATTCAATTATCCACCGATTGAGCTTGTAACTAAGACAATGCCTCAAAAAAAACTCATAACTTCCCTAGTACCACTTCCATGCAACCCGGAATCACCCTCGACCGGTTTGATTTGTATCTGCGAAGAATGATGCATGCATGTGTTCATCTTTAGCAGCCCAGGTGGGGGGCATGCCAAGCTGAACAGATTCACCTAATAGCAGCAGGACGCGGAGAAACCCTGTTGCTCCTCTTTGAAGCTTTTCATTCAATACAAAATTTGGCCGATCAGTCTGCGACCCGTCTTACCAAACATTGCCACATGAGTGTGATAATTCATAATTATTTAAAAAATTAATTATATAGCATGTTATCACTAAATCGCATTACTTGAAATGTCTACACAATATATTTTAGGAAGTGATTGCATGTGTAGGCTACAAATCGTTCATAATCATAGCTATATAAGAAAATCTTTTTTTCTTTTTTTTTTAGGAGAGAAAATCATTTCTTCGTCATATCAAATTTTTATATCCAAATGGGCTTATAATTAGCACAATTGGGGTCAAATGGGCTTAAAACTTTAGCGGGATTATCTCACTAATCAACAAGTGGGCTTTGCAAACAGGGCCGATTAAATATAGAATCAACAAATGGTACCTGAATGGGCCAGGCAGGCTATATGCCCCTCCATACTTGTTAAATATACTCCCCCTCTACATTTATTAATTAAAGGGTTTGACTATATGCACCTCCATTTCGGAGAGATGCACTCCCCGAATTTTAAGTCACACCTCCCCTCAAATGTCATAAATATCCCTCCTTCATAAAAATCCTATTACTACCCAACTCCCAATCCTCCATCTTCTTCCTCCTCCATTTCTTCTTTCATCTTCTCCCCCACCCCTCACCACCACCGCCGACGACCTGCCCCTCCACCAACTGTCGTCGGCGACGCCACCCTCTCCCTCCCTCGCCGAGCCCGTCGCGCCCACCCCTCCACCGCCTGTAAAAAAAAAAAAGCACAGATCGCGGCCGCGCGCGGCTGTCCCCTCCCTCCCTCGCCGAGCCCGTCGCCCCACCCCCCAACTGTAAAAAAAAAAAAAAGAACAGATTGCGGCCGTCCCCTCCCTCTCCCCTCCTCCTCTCTCCCTCGCCGAGCCCGTCGCCCCACCCCCCAACTGTAAAAAAAAAAAAAAAAAAAGAGCATATCGCTGCCGCCCCCTCCCTCCCCCTCCCCCTCCCCCTCCTCCTCCTCCCTCCGACGCCAACACACCCCACCCCACCAGGTTTCCCCCCTTTCCCAATGTTAGGGTTTTCTGCATCTAGTTTTTTTCTTTTTTGTCAATTTTCGACCGCATAAGGTCGATTAAATACACCTTCGTTGACAAATTATTGTCGACGAGAGTGTATTTGATCGACCTTACATAGTCGAATTTAAAAAAAAATGTTTTTTTTAATTTTCGACCAACCGTTTCGACCATATACATTCCCGTCGACAACGATTTGTCGACGAGAGTGTATATGGTCGACATTGGTTGGTCGAAAATTGAAAAAATATTGTGTTTTTTTTTGAGTATATGGTCGACCATTTCTGTTTTTTGATTTTTTGACTTGATGGTCGCCGGCGACCGGAAGTTGTGTGTTAGGGGAAGGTGAAAGAAATGAAGGTGGGGTGCATTCAGTAGGGAGGGTGCATCTAGTATAGTGTATATTTAATGAAGGGTATTTTAGGTTTTTTATATATTATTTTATTAATAAAACTAAAAGGGGGAGTGCATCTCTCCGAAATGGAGGTGCATATAGTCAGACGCTTAATTAAATATTCATGTAAAACTATAATTTACCCTTCTACTAAAATATTCATAGATAGATACACCCCCTTCTAAAATTAAAACTCTAACCCTAATTGAAGGAGCCGCCGCCCTAGAAATTTAATAAAAAATTAAAAAAAAAATACATTTTTTGGCACTGGCCTGTCGACGAAAAACACTCTCGTCAACACTGATTTTTCGATGAAAAACACTCTTGTCGACAACTTTTATCGACTATTTTTTAAAATTTTCGACCAAGAGTTGTCGAAAAAAGAAGAAGGAAGAATACGCGCGCAACACATCGGGAGAGAAAAGAAAAAAAAAACAAACTTGCAATAGAGGAGGCGGCGGAGGCTGGGCGAGGGAGGAGGGGCGGCATTAGGCGGGGTGGGCGTTGGGCGGGCGAGGGAGTTGCATAGATTAAAAAAAAAAAGGAGGGGGGGGGGGGAGACAACGACGGCGGGGTGGAACATTGTAGGGACGTGCTTGGTTGGGGGAAGGCATGGCGGTGGCGGCGGCGCGAAGGAGGAGGGGTGGCGCCGCCGCGTTATTGCAAAACAAAAAAAAAAGGGGGAGGGGGGGCAGCGATAGGCGATGGAAGGAGGAGGGCATCGGCTGTGGGCGGTTGGTGGTGTCTGCGGGCGATGGGCGGCAGCTGACGGCGATAGGCGACAACGGGACGAAGGGGATAAGAGAAAGGGGTGGGAGGGGAGGGGAGGGGAGGGGTGGAAGAATGAGGAAGAAAATTAGGGTTTAAGTGGAGGTATATTTATCATGTACAAATTTGAGAGAAAATGACAAATTAGATATTTAGTGGGAAGTACATCTACCATAATCAATTTTGAAGGAGTGTATGTATTGGAGGAGTATATTTAACAAGTATGGAGGGCGTATATAGCCCGGCCTACCTGAATGGCTGAATGGACACGGTTATATGCCCATTTTTTGTTGAGTTCACCGGAGGCTTGAGTTCACACCACTCTCATTTACCTATTATACCCTCCTAAAAATGAAGCCCCAAAACTCTAATTATATGTAGATTAACTGTTTCAAATTTAATTTCAACATGCTTTGTTGTTTAAAATTTCAATAAAATATGATTTTAAAATTATAAAACTGTGTTTGCACGAATTGAACACAAAAATCGTGAGAAATGAATTAAATATGAACTCGACATTGGTAAGCAATTTTGAAAACATCTCGTTTTTTATTATTTTTTTATTTTAGTATTATGTAAAAAAAACTTGGTAAAAACTACCGGATTTTTTTTTAGAATTTTTGAAATATTGTTCGCAAAAAATTAAAATAATAAATATCGGGAACCATATTAAATTAACATATATTCGTTTGAACTACACATATATAAAATAATATGAACAAATAAACAATAATAACATGAAAAAATAATCAAATGCAAATAAATTAAAAATTATTTAAATATTAATCCATGATTAGAAAAATAAAGAACATTTACATATGTATACTGAAAACCATAAGTCTACTATTGTAAGTCAAAACAAAGTCATTTTTCTGCAGATTTGTAAAGAGAAGTATTTCAAACAATCGGTACTTGTGTGTTTGGTACTTGTGGAGGAGGAGAATCCTGAACATTTTCACATTTTCAGTAATTTTAGGAAAATGGGGTGAACTCAACAATAAATGAAGTCTTTTTACACAAAAATATACACTATCCATTGAAGGTATAAAATGAATATAATTTTAGTTTTTGTTATAGTTGTATACAATTGAAAAAATGTGTCTTTTTTTGTCAGATGAAGTAAAATAGTTATTTTATCTATAATTTTTTAAAAATTTCCTTTTACACTCTGTGTATTATTAATTTTATGTTTTTTAAAATATGTGTATATAAGATATAACTATATATACTATGATCATTATTTTTATTCTTTTAATTAAATGTCCAATGTGTTAATATTTCTTTACTTTTCAAATTACACACAAAAATTATTTTGCGCTCAAAATGTGAAAAACATTTATAATATTGTTTAGTAAGTACGCTCGAACTCATGCCGACATTACACTTCGTCACATGAATTGAAATTAAAAGAGTTAATAAATTTAATTTTGTAATATATATCTAATGTCGTGCTCGCATTTGAGACAATCATACATGAATTATTAATTAATTGAAAAAATATGTAGGATTAGTGAGTAAAAGTGATAAAAATGCACTTAATTTAGAAGGTACTGATTTTTAATTAATTATTTCAATAGTCATATACTCCCTTCAATTTAAAAAAAAAAATGTATAATTTTGAAGCCACGTACCCATATTAAAAAAATTACTCCATATTAACTTTCTATTATATTCTTAATTAATTGCTTTAAAATTTTAAGACTTTTAAGACTATTACTATATAAATTATTTTTAATATATTTAGGACAAATTAGAAAGAAGCGTAATTAATTAAAATTGAAAAATGTAATAGATCATTTAAATTAAAAATTAAGAGTTAAAACTAAATTTATATTGTACTGGAGGGAGTAATAAATAGTGTGCAGATATATTAAATCGGTTGTTGACGCATTAAAATCAATGGTCATTTACTTGCTTAGTAGTCTTGTTTTTTTCTTTTTATTTTTGATGTATATAACAGAAAAAAAAAATGTTGGGAAATTTGTATTAAATTTTTTAGGTTTAGATCAAAATACCTTGTAATAGAAGTTAAACCGAAGTTGTATAGACCAGTTATTTAGTATAAGACTTAATCTTTGAATAAATAATTGAGGGGAAACTCATCCGATCGAGACTGGACAAATACACGTATACTCGAGGTGAAAATCGATGAAGATCAACCCAACTGATAAAAGACTTGAAGACTACAAGATTTAAAAACTTGAATATAGAACACGTAAGAGTTAGAAGAGAAGATCATCCAATATTAGACATTTGTGCAGCTGGCTAAGACAACTCATATGACATGTACATGTCTTCTCAGTTGTCATGCTAAATAAAATTTGAGCTTGACGATTGTTCAAGATCGTTAAGTCTAAAAAGAATTATGTTGAATTCAAAAGAATACAATTTGATTTCCAGTTCGAGTGTCAACGCTAACAAAAGATAAAAATAAGTTCAAAACATAAAGCTAACAAGATAAGAGCAAATTACAAATGTCATCTTTAAATTTGCTGGAACTCGTCTGATGTGGACTGATGAAAAGATGATATAGTTGATGCTAATTTGACATAAAGTTGAACTGATTAGAGGAATGGTACATAAGTAATCAACACTATTAAATATCTTACCTAGAATAGCTAGATTAAAATCTGAGGCACAACTCCTAAGGAGGATTTGCATCACATATAATAGATTTTCAAATTAACTCTCCAACGACTTGTTTTATAAAATTATTATAAATACAAGGTCTTAAATTTCGAGTAAGGTCATAAATATCAAGAAAAAAACTAATTAACACGCATCTGCACGAAAATTCAAGTATCTTAAAGAACACTCTTACAAGCCAAATCATTTGAGTGTTCATCCTTGTATTCTAAGCTTACAAAGTTTCAAATCCTTAAGCTAGGAAGAAATTTCTCAAGTCTAACTTGTATGAAATATTTCACTAATTTGGAAGTTGCATCAAACATACCTTACCCTTTGAAAGATCGAATGCTAGAATCTTGTTTGTTATACTTGTTGTAAGAGTATGATGAGAACCACAATATGGAAACACGATTTCTACGAATCTCTGGCTCAGGCCGACAAGAACGACGGTTGCAAATTGATTTTGTGTATGAACTTCTATTTTCAAGCTTTTCTTTTCTGGTGTCTTTTGCCATTTTTTTACAACCCTTTATATGGGTATACACCTACCCCTCCAAGAATATGCCCTAATCTAAGTAATAGTAATGGGCCAAGTAATAGGAAGACCAAAATAAAAATAAAAATATAGAAGCCCAAAAGAATTAATAACAACAAGACTAAAAATAAGACCCAGCTTGATAATAGCTTCTGCAAACTTGATTCACGCATTGTAGTCTTTCTTTTGGCATCATAAGCCCATTTGCCCTTCAACCCGACTCTCTTTGGTACGTAATTTTGAGCTCACAACCCTCATTCACATCATTTTCATCTCCTTCACGAGCATCCTTGTCCTCAAGGATAAATTCAGGATTATGGAAATTCGATCCATCGGGGTCGATCAAGAAAACTTGTTTAACTTTGCATTTGTGTTCGGGTGTAAATTTTTCGTCGCAATTAAAACATAACCTTTTTTCTCTCCATTTCTACATCTCTTCCCAACTTAAACGCAGGACTCCCGAAGGAATGGATTTAGCGTCACTTGTGGATGAGTTTCTTGTTGTTGCTTCCTCACTCTTCCTTGTTTCTTGATTGTTGAATTTTACCATTCTTGGTTCGACCTTGCCTTGTTTCATAACTGTTAGGTGGTCGTCTCGCAAGCGCGCAATTCCAACGACATCGGAATACGTTGTTAGTCGATACACACGAACTTCTAAAGCTAAATCTGCCTTCAGCCCTTCTACAAACGCCCCAACAAGTGCACTCTTTTTTATATTCACGGAGTGCCCTCATTTGTTTAATATGCGACAATGCCTCATCGTAATCAGTGTACTTGGATGGCCCGAAACGAATCATCAATTCTTTCTTGAAATCTTTCCACTTAATTTTCGTCCCTTTTTTCGATACACTAGACTCAACCATTGCCACCACATATTGGCCTCTCTCTCTAGATAATATGTAGCGTACCTGACTTTGTCTTCTTTTTCGATTCCGTTCAGATCTCAATATTGGTTAACCCGACTGATCCATGAAATCGGATCTGCATCATCGAATGTTGGGTAGAATAATTTTGATTTTGCCTTATGACGATCGTCTCCGCCCCAATTTTATAACTTTTGATTGTCATTTCTTCCTCCACTGTGCGTGGGATTCTCCTCGCCTGATTCGGAATTCGACCCAGATGTGTCGCTTTCCGCTGTTGAGGAACTTGACGACGATTTCTTGGAGTGTTTCAGTACGAATTTAGCTATTGTGCAACCATTGTATTCATGGCGTGATCAATCATATCCACCCGATTTCCTATTCCAGTCAGGCCGGCTTCCAACTGCTCGAATCTGGTCTTTAACAACTCGATCCGCTCGCGATGCGTTCCCACCATGTTAATCGTGATTCTCAAATACTCTCAATGAAATCACCAATTTGATGAGAACCACAATATGAAAACACGATTCCAACGAATCTCTGGCCCAGGCCGGCAAGAACGACAGTTGCAAATTGATTTTGCATATGAACTTCTATTTTTAAGCTTTTCTTTTCTAATGTATTTTACCATTTTTTACAACCCTTTATATGGGTATACAACTAACCCTCCAAGAATATGCCATAATCTAACTAATAGTAGTCGGCTAAGTAATAGGAAGGCCCAAAACAATTGGCAAGTAAAATATAGAAGCCAAAAGAATTAAAAATAAACCCATCCTGATAATAGTTTCTACAAGCTTGATTTACGCATTACAGACTTTCTTTTGGCCCTTCAACCCGGCTTTCAATGGTACGTAATTTTGAGCCCACGACCCTCATTCGCATCATAGTACTAGAACTTGTAAAATTCTAGTAGAATGAAACTCGTGGAAAGTGATAAGTTCAAAGTGTCCCTTAGTACCTAAAATTCAAGCATTTCTTGGAATGAATTAATACAAAGACAAGTCTGTAGAGTAGATGATATTATAAAATAACTCATAATTTGGCATTAATTTAAATTCCACTAATTTAGGAATTAGGAGATTTGGTCTTCCTTGTATCCCACTAAATTAGGGATCACCATTCCAGTATAGAATTCGTGCTATGTAAATTGTATATATTACCCTGTACAATTTATTTTTAAATCAATGAAAAACATATAATTTTACTCTAATATGGTATCAGCCTAACAATTAAAATAAGAAACCCTAATTCTACTTACGCGATTTTCTTTCACCTCTATCTGTTCTTCTATCTCTTCTCTCTATTCTTCTGCCTCTTCCGCCCCTTACCGTTCTTTTCCTCCCTTTCTGCCATGGCACCTACAGTTAAAACAGAGAAAATCGATGACACTCTTCCCTTCAACACCCTCATACACATGCTCACAATTAAACTCACCTCATTCAACTACCTTTTATGGAGAAGTCAGGTTTCTCCGCTTCTGATCGGTCAAGGCATGATCAATCTTGTTGATGGCTCTCGCCCAACGCCCCCACGTGAAATAACTAAAGATGGTCGCTCCTCTCCAAACCCCGATTACGCTGCTTGGCGTGTTGCCGATCAACGCCTTGTCAGTCTTTTATTTTCCTCTCTCACTGAGGAATCCATGTTCGTTGTTATTGGATGCGCCACCGCTCGTGAAGTTTGGGTTTATCTTGAAAACTCGTTTAGTCATTAATCTAAAGCTCGCGAGTTTTGTTTAAAAGGGCAGTTGCAATCTCTCACCAAGGGTATAAAATCTATCGCTGATTACGGCTGCGAGTTTAAACTTGTTTGCGATCAACTCTCGACGATTGGATGCACTGTTGATGACACCGACAAAATTCACCTCTTTCTCAAAGGATTAGGGTCATCATTCTCTAATTTTTCAGCTACCCGGATGGCGTTATCACCCCTTCCCTCCTTCGCCGATCTTCAAAACAACGCGAAGGCGTGGGATATGTTCCAACATGCCCTCGATCCCCCCCTCCTCAGGCTGCCTTCACCGCACGCCAATCTGCCCCTCCTCGATGTCCTTTTTCCCAACCTGATCGTGGTCTCAACTCTGGTCGGCGTCGTCCTCCTCTTTGTCAGATATGTCGTCTGGATGGGCATTTTGCAAACATTTGCCCTGAGCGATTTAATCATGCTCTTGTTCCCAATGTTGTTCAACCTCGTCCACATGTCCCTGCTCCTCGTCCACCGCTTCTTCCGTCCCCCTCCGATCCACATGTTGAGGCCCCAACAGCCCACCTTGCCGAGGCTTTCCAAGCCGCCTGCTCCCTCTCCGAGGCCTCCTCTTCGGACTGGTTTCTGGACACATGAGCCTCAACCCATATGACTTCATCTCCGACTCTTCTCGACTCTTCCTCCGCTTACACAAATTTGGATTCGTTTGTTGTGGGTAATGGTGTTGTTTTACGTATTTCTCATGTTGGTTCAATTATTTTTCCAAACTCTATTTCTTTATCGAATGTATTGGTTGTTTCAGGTCTCACCAAAAATCTTATTTCTGTGAGTCAATTAACCTCAGATTTGCCTGTTATTGTTAAATTTACTAATGACTCTTTTTTTATTCAGCATCGAGACACTCTAAAAACTCTGGCCCAAGGAACCCGTAGGCATGGCCTTTATGTTTTGCAGTCTTCTTCTATGGCCTTACTTGCAAATAAATTACCTAAAGCCTTGTTTGAGTTGTGGCACTCGAGATTTGAACACATTCCCTTTGATGTTATTTCTATGTTGCATAAGCTTGGATCTATTTCTGTTACTGCTTTGTTACCAAAACCTATACTTTGTGGCTCATGTGAAAAAGCAAAGAGTAAATGACTGCCTTTTGTTTTAGATAATAAGGGTGCATCCTCTTTTTGGGACATTATTCACTGTGACTTATGGGGCCCGACCCCAACTGACTCTATTTCTGGTTATCGTTACTATGTGATTTTTGTCGATGACTTTTCTCGATTTATCTAGTTCTACCCTTTGCGCTATAAGTCGGATTTTATGATGTTTTGCTTCAGTTTAGTGCTTTTTTCCGAAATCAATTTTCATGTTATATTAAAACGTTTCATAGTGATGGTGGTACGAAGTTTACCAATAATAAAGTGCAATTATTTTTTCGTGAACAAGACATTCGTCATATTCTTTCATGTCCACACACTCCGGCCCAAAATGGTCGTGTAGAGCGTAAGCACCGGCATGCAGGGACGGAGGGACAATGGGGCCAGGGGGGCCACTGGGCCCCCCACCAAATATATTAATTATATACTATATATTTCATGTTATGTTATACTATGTAGTGTTGGCAAAGTGGTTGTGTAGAGTTTTATAAATTTTTGTAACTCCACAAACCCAGGTTAGATTCCTCCTCCATGCAAGAATCCTTCTTGTTTTCTTTTTCATTTTAAATTTGTTTTTAGGGTTAATATTGTTGTTTTTTTTTCATTTAAACTTTTTTAGTGTTAAATATTATAAGCAAACATAGTTTTTGTTTTCTTTTTCTTTTTAAATTTGTTTTTAGTGTTAAATATTGTTTTTTTTTTCATTTTAATTTTTTTTAGTGTTAAATATTATAAGCTAATATAGTTCAACAATTTTATTAATTTTAGACGAATTTGTATCTGATTTTTATACATATTTTTATTTCATAGATATATATTACTACATGATTAGTGATGATTGGAAACACATTTTTTAATGAGAACTTGAATGTTATTCTTGGAAAGGAAAAATGATTATTAATTTTTTTTTTATGATAGTAATATTTTAACAATTGTGACACTGTTTCGTCTCTTTTGAATCGAAACAATCAAATGTGCTTCTAAAACCAAATGAAAGTTATTTTTTAAATTAATAGAATAAAATTATTTGATAAATATAATATTGTAACATTGAGTAACATTTTTATGAACCTAAAACTTTTGTCTACGTTTTTATAGGAATGTTAATTGGGCCCCCCATCATAAAATTTCTGGCTCCGTCACTGCCGGCATGTAACTGAAACAGGTTTGGCTATGATTTTCCATTCAAACACTCCTCTAAAATTTTGGGTTGAAGCCTTTAGTAGTGATGTTTACACTATCAATCGCTTACCCACAAGGGTGCTTGATGGTAAATCACCATATGAACTTTTATTTCACACCACCCCCAATTTTGTCAATTTTCAACCATTTGGTTGTCGGGTTTATCCATGTCTCCATGATTACGCGTCCAATAAATTTGATCCTCGTAGTGCTGCCTGCATTTTTTTGGGTTATAGTAGTTCTCACAAAAGGTTTCGTTGTTATGATCCTGTACACTTCCGCACTTACATTTCTCGTCATGCAAAATTTAATGAGTCTCTTTTTCCATTCTTCAAATCTACTGCTACTACTGCTGATAATTCTTTTTTCTTGCCAGTTTTCGAATTTTTTGAACCTCACAGGTTGGTTGACCCTGTTCCTCGCCCGACAATGCCTCTCCATGCGTTGCCAATCTCCTCGCCGTGCTCCCTGTGCCCCTCTGATGGCCCACCTTCTCTCCCAATTGCTCCTGTGCAGCCCCCCGCTACACCGCCTCCACCTACTGCTCCAGCTCCCCCTTCGCCTAGTCATCCCATGCAAACTCGAGCAAGATCGGGGATATTTAAGACTAGGCATCTCCCGAATTATGCATGTACCACTTCGTTTAAAGCTCTTAGTGTTGTTAATGAGCCCCGTGGCATAAAATCCGCTTTGAAACACCCGGAATGGGTTGTTGCTATGCACGAAGAGTTGGATGCCTTATCTCAAAATATGATTTGGGACCTTGTTCCATGTCCCTCAAATACAAATGTTGTAGGCTCCAAATGGGTGTTTCATACCAAGTTTCTTGCGGACGGTTCCATTGATCACCATAAAGCTCACCTAGTTGCTAAAGGCTACACTCAAATTCCCGGATTTGATTTTTCTCACACGTTTAACCCTGTTGTTCGAGCATCCACGGTCCGTATTGTATTGTCACTTGTGAAAGTGTGTTGTGTATGAAGTGTTTAAGTATAAGTAGATTAATGTTGTACTGAATGTTGGGACAAATTGTACAACACTGATTCTAACAGAATATCAGAAATAAAGATACACAGCGGAAGACTTGAAACACTAAAAACAAACGAGACACAATTAAAATATTTTTCACATAGATTTTATAAATAAAAATCTATGCGAGCCTTACGGCGAAATATCAATACTTATCTTCAAGTACAAATGTTGTGTGAAATGTTACAACAATAACCTTCACAACTAAAACTATAAACGAGGCAGGTGCCCTGTTTTGAAAACGAACTAAGTGTATAAAATTACACACTGTCGAAATGCTAGTCTATCTATGATTACACTCTCGATAGATAAGAAAAGCACACAGCCATACGGGTGGGATACTTCGTATGATCTAAAATGTATAACTACTGGCCACAATTCCTAAGAGGGATGAACGCTCGGTCTAGGAGATTGATCGAATAGAATACACTGAATTGTGGAGCCTTCCTTCGGTATTTATAGAGTGGGATGCGAATTCTAGAGGCTTCCAACATTGAGGTCCTATTTTTTAGGAACTCAACTTCCATGATCTTTCTAGATCCTTCTTGCATGTTCCAGGTCATTCTAAACTGCTTCCAGCCTCTTCTAGCTCTTCTAGGACGTTCTGCAATATTCTGGAATCTTCCAGGTTCCAGATCCTTGTAGAAGCTTCTAGACTCTGCCAGAAATGCTGTAACATTTAGCTCAACATTTAATGAAACAATTTAGAAAGGACTTAGAAAAAATCTCGGAAGGTCAAATTAAGATGTTGTTGAGAATGTTGATACATTTAAGAATTCACAACATCTACAATCTCCCCCAATTTGACCTTTCGACTACAACACACCTGATGCACATATATTTCTATACATACTCAGTATTATGTACTTAGTTGAGGTTGACATCATTGCTAAGCACTAGTCAAGACAATACCTGTTGTAATCGTTGGATCAAATCAAATGAAAATCAAGGATAATATTACAATGATCCGTGCTATAAGATCAAGATAATTTTATCCAAAAATAGAACAAGTATAAACAATATACTTATTCACAACATAAGTAACTTTACTAAAATCCTAAGTTAAGTTTTGGAAGAACACCTTACGAATTAAGTAAGATACTAACAGAATAAAAAAACAAAAACAACTAACAAATATCAGAGCAACAACAGAAAATAAGACAAAAACTAAGACTAAACAACCTGCAGTAAACACATGATAACCTGTAAACAAATTAAGCAAAGGCAGTAAACAAATATCATCAAGTGTAACCATAATTAAGCAAGTTGCAAAACAATAAACAACCTAACATCTAGAAATAAATAACAAGTGTATCAGAATTTCAGAATTCAAACTTAAACATTAATTACAGAGATTGAAACTGAATAAATGGCATATATTGTTGTGGTAACAATTGCGGCATCAGATTCCTGCACAGTAGCCATTATAAAATCAGATCTCCCCCTGTCTTGTAGCTTCTTCCTGTTCATCAGTGGAGATCACCATACAAGGTCTCCATGTCAGCATCATTATCTCCTTCATCAACAAAGTAAGTAGATGCAAGGTGTGCAACTACATTAGTCACTGCAGCATCTCCAGCATCAGGTCCATCACCAGCAGCAGCAGTTGGAACTCCCTCATCAGTCATCTCCTCAATCACCACATTGGAGTTCGATGGTGGTGGTAATCCCCCTGTTGTAGGTGAAAGCATATTGGTCCACGTGTCCTTCAGGAACTGGAGCTCATCAATTGTTTCCTGCAAGTGTCGGAGCTGAAGTTTGATGAATTCCTGTGAAACACAGACATTACCAGAAATGTTGATACAGATGTTTTCAACATTTGGGGGTGCATTTGTCTGTTGTGGTCTAGAGGGGCCTGGATGTGCAGAAGTAGAGGGTCTGGATGATCTCTGTGGGCTGTCAGTACCAGGAGCAACTAGGGGCAAATCAATCACTCTGTCCCCAATCAATAAGGCAGGAGCAATAGCAAGCAGTGGCACTCTCCCCCTCAAAACATCAGTCTTCTTAGTAGTGAAGCCATGGTGCTTCAGATAATTCGAAATCAAGACTGGATAGGGCAGATTTCCTTTCCCAGTAGTTTTCCCAGTAAACTTCATCATATGGTGAAAGATAGTGTGGCCTAGATTAAACTTCTTTAAGTATGGAAATCCTATACATAAGAATGGCTTGATCTCTGGTAATTTTAGTGGTGTTGGTAGTGGGGATCCAATTGTAAATATTCAGCTTATACAAAACAGAATGTAAGGAGGTTAAGTGTCTAGCTAGCATTTTCCTAGTCCACTTAGTCTTTCTACCCCCTGTGATTGCAGTAATCACAACATCCACATCCGGATCATCATCCTCATAAACATTAGGAGTTTGTAAGAACTCATTAATCAGTTCTGGAGTGAATGGCACATCTCTCTCCCTAAAATTAACAGTACCATAAAACCTAGAAATTCTCCTACCAGTGCTTTTCTTCATACAAGCATAGAACTCATAGGACCAATTAGTCAGAAAAGCTTCACCAAATGTAACAGCACTCAACAGATTTATATCCTCTAAAAATTTAACCATTCCCTTACTATCAAAATCAGGCACATTAATTATTTTCTCAATCAACAGCTTCCTTTTAGAGTAAATTTCTAACCTTTTCTCAACATAATCAGAGGGATCAGAAATACCTTCACTTTCTTCCTCAAAAGGTAGTTCTGCATCAGGGTCAGAATCTCCATCATGTTCAGAGGAGCTTTTGGATGAGCTCTTTGCCTCAGCAGATGAGCTCTTTGCCTCAGAAGATGAGTTGTCTCCACTTCCACCATCATCAGGTTCTGGTGTGGACTCATTTGTAGAAGCAAATGACTCAGCATTCTTCTTTAGAGATTCTTGCATATCTCTTAGGCAAACATTGAAATCAGAATCATAGTCTGATTCAACAGGTTCTTCTTCAGGGATCATCTTGGCCTTCCCTTTCCCTTTAGGATCAGCAACAGTTTTCTTCTGTATTGGTTTCTCAGCAACAACTTTCTTTGGTTTCTTAGTAGCAACAGTAGCAACTTCAGTTTCTTCCTCAAAATCAGTGAACACTTGAATGGGTTCACCAGCATCAGCTCCAGCTTTCTTCTTCTTTCTCATGGATTCAGAGTAATCCATACGAGTGAACACACGGTACGACCTCCTTCTTTGTACAGGACTTCTCTGTCTTTTGCCTTTCTGCACATTCTTCTTGAAAGGAATAGGTGCAGACTCATCAGAAGGTGAGAGAGAGGAATTCGTACGACTATCAGAAGCTTGGGCGTCCTCCATTTTGACATCCTCATAGTCGGATGCATCAGCAGCTTCTCCTTCAACAATGGTTTCGACATTTTCTTCCGTTGAAACAGGAACAGTAGGATTAGGGCTTTTTGTTGCAGCAGCCATTTGAGCAGTTTGTTCGCCCAAATAGCTCGAGATATCCACAGTGATATCTCTGAATGTCATCACGGGTAGATGACCGGTAGCTCGAAGATTATCAGACACCTCTTCGACAGCCCTCGTAAACTGTTCGACGGTTGAGTCTTGTGGTATATGGGTAGTTGGTGGAGTAGGAGCGGTTGTTGATGGGGTTGCAGAGACATTAGTGTCGGCATTTGAGGAATTTAGTTGTTGTGAAGCCATTGAAGCAAGAAGATCGAGAGAGTTTTGGGCAGTTTGTTCGGAAGATTTAGAAGCAGAGTGTGAGTGAGAGTGAGATTGACGGCATTTGAGGAATTTGGTTGGTGTGAAGCCATTGAAGCAAGAAGATCGAGAGAGTTTTGGGCAGTTTGTTCGGAATATTTAGAAGCAGAGTGTGAGTGAGAGTGAGATTGACGGTGGTTTCCAGCCATTTAAGAAGGACGGTTGGATTTTCAAGGCAAACTGAGAGAGTGTATAAAACAATTTGGAAATACACGGCCAAAAGACAATTCTGCAAACTTAGTACTCAACAAATTCAGAAATCACAATTAGCATTAAAATTAATCTTATGATCGATATTTATAGAGAAAATTATGTAGTTGGAGGTTAAATAACAAAAACTGATAGAGTACGTATTCCAAAAAATTTCAATAATGCTCCACATAATTAGCCAAAATTTAGATCATGGGTAATTAGTGGGGAAAATCTATTTAATTAATTTAATTAAATAATTAAGAAGCTTCCAGAATTTAAAGAATTAAAAATCCCATAATCTGGAAAAAAAAAAGACGTGGGTTAGTTTAATTAAAAAAAATGAAATAAATCCCAATTAATAATTAAATAATTACAACTAATAAAAATAAATTCGAATCAGGCAATGTTGTGCTCAAAACTGTTACAAACACCTCAACACGATTTTTACATGAATTTGCTTCATTTGTGTTGCACCATATTTTTTTTTTGTGTTATATCATCTAATTTGTATTGGTCCATTGTTCCTGTAGAGTACATCGTAGTAGCGAACTCTGTGCCCAATACTTACTTAATGGATTACAAATATATTGATGTTTTTACCAAAAAAATCACCCTTTGAAAAGAAGGCATCGTAGTAGTGAACTCCGTGCTCCATAGTTACTCAGTGATTTTGGTACATCTTTTAGTATGCTAATAACATTCTCATTTTTATGCATTTGAGAGGTGTGAGACATGTTTATTATTGCACGCCAAGGTTCTTAGATTCGTAGATATTTTACATAGGAATTATTTAATTAAGTAAGAGATAAATTAAGTTTATAAAATTTATACAGCCCATGATGTTGTCCCAAATGCTGACGCATTTGTGACAACATCCATCCGAAATTTTTCAGATAGTGTTCATGCCAAGAGATTTCCTCAAGATTGAGAATCTCTCATGGTCTAACGCTTTAGTAAAAATATCAGCATTCTGTTTCTTAGTAGGTACATACTCCAACTTAACAATATTCTTCTCTACTAAATCTCTCATAAAATGGTGTCTTATGCTAATGTGCTTAGTGAGTGAGTGTTGTACAGGATTCTTAGAAATGTTAATGGCACTAGTATTATCACAAAAGATTGTAAGTATACCATTCTCAATACCGTAGTCATGGAACATCTTGCTCAGCCACAAGAGTTGTGTACAGCAGCTTCCAGCAGCTATGTACTCAGATTCTACAGTAGATTGTGAAACACAATTCTGTTTCTTGTTGTGCCATGATACAAGATTGTTTCCCATGTAGAAACATCCTCCACTCGTACTCTTTCTATCATCTATATCTCCAGCCCAATCAGCATCACTGTAGCCTATCAAAATGTTGTTGGTGTCCTTAGTATACCAGATTCCAAGGTCACTTGTACCTGAAACATACTTGATAATCCTTTTCACAGCATTCAGGTGAGATATCTTTGGATTAGCTTGGTACCTAGCACAAACACACACACTGTACATAATATCTGGTCTACTAGAGGTTAAATACAGTAAGCTACCTATCATGGATCTGTAAAGTGTTGGATCAACATCTATTCCAGCACTATCTTTGCAAAGTTTCAAAGAAGATCCCATAGGAGTTTTCATTGGTTTTGAATTCTCAAGACCAAATCTTTTAACCAAGTTCTTAGCATACTTACTCTGGGAGAAGAAAATACCATTACTACATTGTTTGATTTGAAGACCTAGAAAATAGTTCAAGTCTCCAACCATACTCATTTCAAATGTTGCAGTCATTGCCTCAACAAATTTACTCAACATTTTACCACAAGTAGAACCAAACACAATGTCATCAACATATATTTGAGCAATTAGTATATCATCTTCAGTGTGCTTAATGAACAAAGTTATATCTGCCTCTCCTCTAATAAAACCATATTTCAAAAGAAAGTCAGTAAGCCTACCATACCATGCTTTAGGAGCTTGTTTAAGACCATACAAAGCGTTCTTAAGTTTATATACATGATCAGGATACTGTGGATCTTCAAATCCCTTAGGTTGTTCAACATATGCTTCTTCATTCAATATGCCATTTAGAAATGCAGCCTTTACATCCATCTGATGAAGTTTAATATCAATAAAACATGCAATGGCTAGCAATAATCTAATACTCCCTCCGTCCCAGGGAAAGCTCCCCATGAGCTCCAGACACGATTGTTAAAAAATACTAATATAACAAGTAAATGTATTAGAGATGATGCGATGGAGAAAAAAAATAATATAATGAATTGTGAGAGAGAATAGTTATTCAATAAATTTATTTATTATATTAGTATTTTTTATTATATTAGTATTTCTAAACATTCGTGTCTGAAGCTCATGGGGAGCTTTCTCTGGGACAGAGGGAGTAGATTTTATCCTAGCAACAGGTGCAAAAGTTTCATCAAAATCAACTCCTTCAACTTGGGTGTAACCTTGTGCTACTAACCTAGCCTTGTTCCTAACAATATTACCAGATTCATCAGTTTTATTCTTGAATATCCACATTGTTTCAATGACATTAGTATGACTAGGTCTTGGAACAAGTGTCCACACTTCATTTCTTTCAAACCGACCAAGTTCTTCATGCATAACATTAATCCAGTTTTCATCAGTTAAGGCTTCTTTAGCACTCTTAGGTTCAATTTCAGATAAATAGCATTCAGCATTTACAACATTACACATATGCATTCTTACCACATCTACCTTATTTGATCTTACTCTTCCTCTTGTTTGCACTCCAATTGTAGCATCGCCTATGATCTTGTCAGAAGGATGAATTTTACCTATTCTTGAAGAAGGATTCGTTTTGGGAACATACTGATCATTTTGTGAAGTTACAACCGACTGTTCTGTAGATGTTGACCCAGATGTGTTAACATTTGGTGCAACATTTTCAGACTTCAGTGTATTCTCAGAATTGTCAGTGACCTGTGATACATCTTCTTCATCTTTGTCATCTGTAAGACCTTTATCATCATCAAACACAACATTAACAGATTCTTGAACAGTGTTAGTTCTAAGGTTATATACTCTATAAGCTTTACTATTTCTAGAATAGCCTAAAAAGAAACCTTTATCACTTTTAGAATCAAACTTGTGAAGTTGATCCCTATCATTCAGAATATAACACACATAACCTAATACATGAAAATATTTCACATTAGGTTTTCTGTTGTTCAAAATCTCATAAGGTGTTTGATTTGTGCCAGAACGAATAAAAACCCTATTAATAATATGGCATGCAGTATTCAATGCTTCTCCCCAAAATTTCTTAGCAAGACATTTGGATGTAAGCATGACTCTTGTCATTTCTTGTAAAATTCTATTCTTTCTTTCAACAATTCCATTTTGTTGTGGAGTTTTAGGAGATGAGTATTCTTGCAAGATACCCTTTTTATCACAAAAATCATTAAACATGTTGTTTTCAAATTCCCTACCATGACCAGTTCTAATACGGCCAACTTTCAAGTTAAACACATTTTTGAACCTCTTATAAAGAATTTTAAATGCAGCAAATGCTTCAGATTTGTCTCTCAAAGATTCTACCCAGGTATATCTAGAAAAATCATCTACCACAACTAAGGAATACCTCTTTCCTCCAATGCATTAAGTTTCCATAGGACCCATCAAATCCATATGCAGTAATTCAAAGCATCGATGTGTAGAACAATGTGACAGTATTTTGTACGGCATTCTTACCTGCTTACCTTTTTGGCATGGTCCACATACAGTGGTATTGTGAAACCTCAGTTTTGGAATTATTTTTACTGCATCTTCTTTGATTAGCTTTTTCATTGCTCTGTAATTTGCATGACCCAATCTTTGATGCCATAGAATATTTTCATCATGTTTTGACAAGTTACACATATTTGTTCCAATAAGATAACAATTATCAACTGACCTAGTACCAGTCATGACACAAACTTCATCTTTATTAAGAACATAACATGAATCTTTGTCAAATTTCACTTTTTGATGGTCTTGGTGTGAATTGACCTTTCCTCCTTTCTGGTTGAGGTGTTGATGTGTTGATTTGAATCTTAGGCTAAATGTTACTAGATTTGTTCACAGATTTCTTAAGAAACTTATTAAAGTGATTAGTGAGCAAGGCAATGTTGTTTGGATCCTTGATGCATTTATCAAGCAATTCTTCATCCGAATCAACTTCAGTAATGATAGGTTGAATCTCAGAATTGTTTGATGTTTCCCCTCTAAAAACCACAAATTTCTTATCATCATTAGTTTCATCAACTTGATTAGTGTTTATCTCATATGTTCTAAGGATACTCACTAATTCATTTTGACTTAACTTATCCGTATCTTTTGCCTCTTCAATAGCACAAATTTTAACATCAAATCTCTTAGGAACAGATCTTAATATCTTATGAACTACTCTAACATTAGAAATAGGGTCACCAAGAGAATGTGATTCATTGATTATCTCACTTAACCTTTCATTGTAGGATGAAATTGTTTCATCTTCCTTCATTCGGAGATTCTCAAATTTTGTTCCCAACATTCGAAGCTTAGTCCTTCGAACACTGTTTGAACCCTCACAATGCTCTTGCAACCTGTCCCATGCATCTTTAGAAGTAGAATAGTTAGATATAATTTTAAACATTGAAACATCAACAGAGGTAAAAATAGCATTTAAAACTTTAGAATTGTAGCCTGCTGTTGTTATTTCATCAGCCGTCCAGTCAACTTCTCTCCTGAGTTGGACTTCACCATTTGCATCTGCTGGTCTCTTTGGAGCTTCCCAGCCTGTAAGTAGTTCATCAATCGACTTGATGTACATACGCATCTTAGGCTTCCAATAAGCATAATTCGAGCCATCTAAAACGGGTAGCCTAAGTGCAGTGGATATGTGATGTGTTTCCATTGCTAATATAAATTAAAAATACACTTGACCAAAGATTTAACCTAGTGTCGTCAGGTATCAGCTCTGATACCAACTGAAAGTGTGTTGTGTATGAAGTGTTTAAGTATAAGTAGATTAATGTTGTACTGAATGTTGGGACAAATTGCACAACACTGATTCTAACAGAATATCAGAAATAAAGATACACAGCGGAAGACTTGAAACACTAAAAACAAACGAGACACAATGGAAATATTTTTCACATAGATTTTATAAATAAAAATCTATGCGAGCCTTACGGCGAAATATCAATACTTATCTTCAAGTACAAATGTTGTGTGAAATGTTACAACAATAACCTTCACAACTAAAACTATAAACGAGGCAGGTGCCCTTTTTTGAAAATGAACTAAGTGTATAAAATTACATACTGTCGAAATGCTAGTCTATCTATGATTACACTCTCGATAGATAAGAAAAACACACAGCCATACGGGTGGGATACTTCGTATGATCTAAAATGTATAACTACTGGCCACAATTCCTAACAAGGATGAACGCTCGGTCTAGGAGATTGATCGAATAGAATACACTGAATTGTGGAGCCTTCCTTCGGTATTTATAGAGTGGGATGCGAATTCTAGAGGCTTCCAACATTGAGGTCCTATTTTTTAGGAACTCAACTTCCATGATCTTTCTAGATCCTTTTTGCACGTTCCAGGTCATTCTAAACTGCTTCCTGCCTCTTCTAGCTCTTCTAGGACGTTCTGCAATATTCTGGAATCTTCCAGGTTCCAGATCCTTGTAGAAGCTTCTAGACTCTGCCAGAAATGCTGTAACATTTAGCTCAACATTTAATGAAACATTTCAGAAAGGACTTAGAAAAAATCTCGGAAGGTCAAATTAAGATGTTGTTGAGAATGTTGATACATTTAAGAATTCACAACATCTACAACTTGCTATATTGAACAATTGGCCTCTCCATCAACTAGATGTGAAGAATGCCTTCCCCAATGGTGTTCTTCAGAAACCGGTGTTTATGGAGCAGCCGCCCAGTTTCATTGACACTCGTTTCCCAAATCATGTTTGTCGCCTTAAGAAGGCCCTGTTCGGCCTAAAGCAAACCCCTCGTGCTTGATTTCAACGGCTAAGTGATTTCTTGTTGAGCATTGGTTTCATTTGTAGTCGCTTGGATTCCTCTCTCTTTATATTTTTTCGTGGTTCTTCCATTATTTACTTATTAGTCTATGTTGACGATTTTATCTTAACAGACAACTCTTCTACTGTGCTCTCATCTTTCATTGATCGCCTAGGTCGGGAGTTTGCTATTAAAGATATGGGGAAACTGAGTTATTTTTGGGCTTGGAGGTGACTTACACATCCTCTGGCATATTTCTGAACCAAGCAAAATATGCTCGTGACATTTTGCAGCGGGCCAAACTTAAGGATTCCAAACTGGTCTCTACTCCGTTGGTTCCAGGTTGTCAATTATCCTCTGATGGTCCTCTGTTCCATGATCCGACACTTTATCGTTCTTTAGTTGGGGCTCTGCAATATTTGACCATCACGCACCCATATTTTTCCTTTGCTGTCAATCTTGTCAGTAAGCATTTGCAACATCAAACCAATGATCATTTTCAGGCCGTTAAACGCATTATTCGTTACGTAAAGTCCACTCCCTCCTTTGGCCTCTCCTTTACTCGAGGATCATCGCCCTCTCTTACGGCTTATTCTGAAGTTGATTGGGCTCGTTGTGTTGAGACATGACGCTCAACCTATGAATACTTAACTTTTCTTGGTGGAAACCTAGTCTCTTGGAGTGCTCGTAAGCAGCCTACGGTCTCTCGCTCCAGTTGTGAATCCGAGTATCGTGCCATGGCGAATGCTGCTTTAGAAATTGTTTGTGTGCTAAATCTCCTTCGTGAGCTTCGGGTCTCTATTCCTCTCCGTCCGATCTTATACTCGGACAATAATAGTGTCATCTTTCTTAGTCAAAATCCAAGTGCTCACAAACGGGCCAAACATATAGATCTTGACTATCACTTTGTTCGTGAGCTTGTTTCCTCTGGGCGCCTCGATACCCAGTTTGTTGCCTCGAATTTGCATCTAGCATACATTTTTACGAAAGGTCTCTCTCGTCCACTTTTTGTGTTCTTTCGGAGCAAGCTTCGCGTTGGCCCACATCCCACGTCTCGCTTGAGGGGGGATGATAGTATAAAATAACTCAGAATTTGATATTAATTTAAATTCCACTAATTTAAGAATTAGGAGATTTGGTCTTCCTTGTATCCCACTAATTTATGGATCACAATTCCAGCATAGAATTCGTGTTATGTAAATTGTATATATTATCCAGTACAATTTAGTTTTAAATCAATGAAAAACATATAATTTTACTCTAATAGTAGACATAGGAGCCGAGTATCTACACCACTATAATCTCCATGTCTTTATTGTTTTGATATATCCTGCTTATTCATACATCTTTTATCTAACTGCACAAAACAAAATTAGCTAACACAATTTTCTTGCAAGTATTTTTATAAGTGTAGATGTTGTTAATTTTTAAATGTATCAACATTCTCAACAACATCTTAATTTGACCTTCCGAGATTTTTTCTAAGTCTTTTCTGAAATGCTACATTAAATGTTGATCTAAATGTTGTCGCATTTCTGGTAGGATCTAGAAGCTTCTACAAGGATCTGGAACCTGGAAGATTCCAGAACATTGCAGAACGTGCTAGACCATCTTGGAACCATTTAGAACGACCTAGAACATGCAAGAAGGATCTAGAAAGATCATGGAAGTTGAGTTCCTAAAAAATAGGATCTCAAAGATGGAAGCCTCTAGAATTCGTACCTCACACTATAAATACCGAAGGAAGGCTTCATTATTCAGTGTATTTTATTCGAACAATATCATAAACTAGCGTTCATCCTGTTAGAAAATTGTGGTCAGTAGTTATACGCTTTAGTTCATACGAAGTATCCCACCCGTATGACTGTGTGCTTTTCTTTATCTATTGAGAGTGTAATCATAGATAGGACTAGCATTTCGGCAGTGTATAATTCATACACTTAGATCGTTTTTAGAACAAGGCACCTGCCTCGTTTGTAGTTTCTGTTGTAAAGGTTATTGTTGTAACATTTCACACAACATTTGTACTTAAAGATAAGTATTGAATTTACGCCATAAGACAGACATATATTTTTATTTATAAAATCTATGTTAAAAATATTTCCATTGTGTCTTGTTTGTTTTTAGTGTTTCAAGTCTTCCGCTGTGTATCTTTATTTCTGATATTCTGTTAGAGTCAGTATTGCACAATTTGTCTCAACATTTAGTGCAACATTAATTTGTTTTTACTTAAACACTATACCAGCACACTTTTAATAAGTTAAAAGACGAGTTTTTCATAAATCAAACAAGATTTATGGTCTACAATTTTTCGCACGTAACTTATTTTGATAATCATCCAACTGATCAACTTTCGAGCAGTGAGTAGACTTGTTATCAATTTTATATGAAACACTCTCTCAACCAACAACATTATCTGCTAGCTGATTTAACCTCACTAAGTTAGTTACTCAATTGTTCACGCGAAATGATTTTGGTTAAAAAATATTATATTTCACCCATCCACTCTAAATTTTTTAGTGTTAGCTAACTCGTTTCCGGACCTACAAGTGGTGTCAGAACAGTGGTTCTCCAGACCACCAACTTTAATTTGTTTATTATCAGTTTTTGAGAAAAAAAAAAATTTAGATAGAACAAATCTATTTCTAAAAACTCGTATTTTTTTCATAAAATTATAAGCATGAATACTAACAATCGTCATCTTCCCAAGTTTTCTGTAGAAGATTATGACTTCTTGAAATTAATTAAGGATCAAAGCTCATTTAGCCTCAGTCCCCGACTTGATGTGGAGCGTCATCAAAGAATGTCCGGTCACAATCATGTGTCCCAACACAACCATCAACGGTGAAAAATAATGCGTGCTAAATATTTTAATTAAAAAGTGAAAAATATGAGCTAAAATTAACTACTCAACCCATTTTTCATGCTATGTAGCTATTCGATGGTCCACAAAATACGCCTCTCACCAATATATATATATTTGAACAAAAGATACTTATGAATACAAGTTGAAAGAATGAATATAATTTAGTTAAGAAAAAAAGAGTAGGTTTAGATTTGAAAAATAAAATGAAAATTATAGTAAAAAATTGATGATTTGACATTTTCAAAATGGAAATATATAGTAATACTTAATAATTAAACTACAGTTATTAATATTCTGAACGTCCTGCTAAAGAACAGTACTTCAGAAACTTAATTTTAAAATAAGATTCAAAGTTTATAATTCTACGGGTTCATATAATATAGGTAGCTTTAACATGGATTTGGATTTTTAACATTAGAATATTGCTCGCTTGACCGATTTATTTATAAAATATGGCTAGTCATTAGTCAAATATCCAAATATTAAGAAAATAGTTTTATCAAATGTGATTATGAGATTTAATGAAATTATCACATATACAAGAGCCTCAACAAACATGGGAGAACTATATAAATGAATTAATTATGAATAATTAATCAGGTCTAAGATAATATCTCATTAAAATAATTTTTTAATTAATACATAAAAATATATTCAATTAATTGTATAATAAATGATTGAAAAATAATCATTTACAATTTATTTTTAATCAGTTAAAATATTAGAGTCTAATGATATTTTTACTTATCTATCAAGAAGCTATCATGTTGGCAACCTATACATTGGTCTGTCATGACTTATGACTTTAATCATCATCCGTGACGAATTTACACCAAAAAGTAGCAACTATAATATTTATCACTTTGTGATTGTGGTAACTTAAATTTAAATTCAGAAATAAACGTGCTGAATTAGTACTTTCTAGACTGGCAATAGTCAAACACGAATATCACATTTTTTAATTCAAAGTATATCACAAGAGTGCACGTTGGTTTTCTGAAACATATACATCCAAATTAATTTTTAAATGCCTAAGAAATCAAACACAGTAGGATATAAATATTAATTTGATGTTGAAAGAATCCTCTCCAAAACTTATCTTGATTAAGTCATCTTTTCTTTTTACCACTTTTATTTCTGTGTACTACTCTTGTTGAATGAAAAATGATACTTCCTTAGTTCCATGATACAGTAATTTTTATATGTAGGTGGACAAACGTATTAAGAAAGTGTAATAATAAACGAAGTTTTAAAAGATAAATTTGTAAACTTTTATATATAAAGTAAATAAATGAGTTGGCTTTTGTATATATGTGAAGAAAAAATAATGACATTTGTATAAAATTGAGGATATATATTGTGAGGGTGGAGTTTATAAAGATTTTCCATTTTAAAAGTGTTAAAAGTTATTGTGGAACATGCTTAAAAAAAGACAAATGTGAAAGTTATTGTGGAATGAAATACTTTATTAAATTTATCTTAAAAGTTAAATATATAAACTAAAGGTAACTTATTATCTATGTTATATGTAAATTGAATTTATAATTTAAACAGCGAAAAGCATACGTTAAAATATTAATTATTTGACAATTCTAAATAAATAAAAATTAATGAATTCATACATTTACTTTCAATCTAAAACATAATTGTTTATAAAAAAAAAAGTTGCAGAAATCGAAAATCGGTAATTGGAAAGTTGACACCGTCTAGACGACTGTCTAATTTTTTTTTTAAAATTTGTTTCTCTGTAAATTTTAATTTATCTTAAACAATGAAATTTGACCAATCAATATTGTACATCAGGTCAAAGTTATGTGTATTGTTTATAGCACCGTTCTTCTTAAAAAGTGTACACAATCGTTCATATCAGTCTCCTACACTAAAAAAAGAAAAAAAATATATGTACATCTAGACTAATTTTTCGCCAAAAATATTTTAGAGACAAAATCGGATCGATAAAAAAATTGATGCATTTTAAACATGCACAACAAATCGTATATTGAATTCATGGCTATTATTGTAGTCTTTAAAATAAAAGCCAAATTCTTACTCCCTCCGTCCACCAAAAGTGTGCTCACTCGTTTTTTTAGGTCCACAAAAAATACGTTTATTCTATTTAAATAGTTCACTTTTGAATGTTCTTTTTACTTTAATAACAAGATTGAGTATCTATCAAATATATTCTTTAATTGTTATCCCAAATATATTCTTTATAAATAAAATATGAATTTTTTAAAACATATATAAAAAAAAGTGAGCACACTTTTGGTGGACAGAGGGAGTATATGTTTTCGAGTACACCGTGTACTCTAGCCCAATGTATACTCCAGCCCATTGTATACTCCAGCCTATATGGCCCAAAGCCCATATGGCCCAAATATAGTGCTCCATAAAAAAACAGCCTTCGCAAAAATTATGTCCATCACAAACAATGCATGTGGAAGACCATTGGCCCCATTTTCCCTCTCCCTAGGCCCCACCAGGCCACCATTCACGTACATTTTTTTTTTAAATATATTTATTTATTACCTTAATTTGATGATTTAAGAATTCCACTATTTTGTGATAATTTAATATACACTGGGGTTGCATTCATATTGAAGAATTTGAAATAAAATTGAAAGCTTGAAATATTAAAAAAAAAATGTAGAAATTATTTAGGTGGTTGGATAGTTACTCAAATCGATTGGACACTCGCCTAGAGTAAAGGTTACGATGCACGATGATATGTACATACATTAATTTTTTGAATTAATTGATAATTTTATATCTTAAAAAAGTAGCATGCTATTTTAGAATTTGGTTTTCTGGGTAAATGGGTAATTAGAAAGATAATGAAAGGGTTCTTGGAGTTGTGTGTCAATTGTTGGACGATGATGTTTGTTGATGGAATCAACTATTACTGGAGTAGTTTTAGATGAATTTAATTAATTTAAAAGAATTTAATTTTTTAAACTTTTTGGGCCTTTTTTTTTTTTTTTTTTGTAGGTGATCCTGCGATGTTAGGACGAGAGGATCCTAGTGTCCTTAAAATACGCCGACGAAGTCTCCGTAGCCTATCGACATTTCTCAACTTTACCTCAAGTAAGCTAGACGACCATAGAATCTTCAAATAATTTTCTTTCAAATAATAGAATCAGGATCATGATCAAAGTCTTCAAATAATTTTCTTTCAATATAGACGACCATAGAATCTAATAGATAATCACTCCCCATTTTATTTTAATGAACACTTGTTCAAGTATTTCACAACTCTAAAATATATGACCGCAAGTATACGATGTATATCGTAGCGATGTAAGTACGTACGAGGTCGATCCCACAGGGAGGGGGGAGTGTAAAAGTGAAGTTTGTTATTATATTATACTTGTTAGTGATCATTTTTGTTTTCATCAAAAGTGCAACATTGTATTACTAAGTGCTGGTCTTTTTTTTTTATTATTAGTTCTACTTGCACTTTTTTTACTAGAGTGATACACATTTTGGTTATTAAAACATGCACTTTTGTAATCTAGATAAACTAGTGTCAATTTTTTTTTTTAAATATTGTTATTAATTTTGTACATTTTATTATTTTATCTTGCACTTTTATGACTATTAATGATACACTTTTTTGTTACTAGTACTTGCACTTTTATAATCGAGATAAATTGTTCCTAATTTTTTTTTTTAATTGTTATTAAATTTGCACATTTTTTTTTATTTAATCTTGCACTTTTATGACTTTTAATGATACATCTTTTTCTTATTAGTATTTGCACTTTTATAATCTAGATAAACTGTTCCTAATTTTTTTTAAAAAAATTGTTATTAAATTTGCACATTTTATTATTTAATCTTGCACTTTTATAACTATTAAGGATACACTTTTTTGTTATTAATACTGCACTTTTATAATCTAGATAAACTGTTCCTAATTTTTTTTAAAAAAATTGTTATTAAATTTACACATTTTCTTATTTAATATTGTACTTTTATGACTATTAAAGATACACTTTTTAGTTATTAGTACTTGCACTTTTATAATCTAGATAAATCGTTCCTAATTTTTTTTAAAAAAAATTGTTATTAAATTTACACATTTTCTTATTTAATCTTGCACTTTTATGACTATTAATGATACACCTTTTAATTATTAGTACTTGCACTTTTATAATCTAGATAAATTGTTCCTAATTTTTTTTTTATAATTTTTTATTAAATTTACACATTTTCTTATTTAATCTTGCACTTTTATGACTATTAAGGATACACCTTTTGCTTATTAGCACTTGCACTTTTATAATATAGATAAATTGTTCCTAATTTTTTTTTAAAAAATTGTTATTAAATTTACACATTTTCTTATTTAATATTGCACTTTTATGACTATTAATAATACATCTTTTAGTTATTAATACTTGCACTTTTATAATATAGATAAACTGTTCCTAGTTTTTTTTTAAAAAATTGTTATTAAATTTACACATTTTATTATTTAAAGATACTTGCACTTTTATGACTATTAAAGATACACCTTTTAGTTATTAGTACTTGCACTTTTATAATCTAGATAAATCGTTCCTAATTTCTTAAAAAAAAATTGTTATTATTTAATCTTGCACTTTTATGACTATTAATGATACACCTTTTAATTATTAGTACTTGCACTTTTATAATCTATAAATTGTTTCTAATTTTTTATTAAATTTACACATTTTCTTATTTAATCTTGCACTTTTATGAAATTCTAAATTTGTTTTAGGTGGGATTCGAACATGTTACCTTGTGGTCAAAAGTTAAAGGGCCGACCACTAGGCTATAAAGGCTTCTATGAAATTAAGCATGCAGTATTCTATTTATCCGCAATTTTAACCCAGTTTATACAACAGCCCTACCCAAAATAAAAATAATAAGTTATGATTAGATAAGCATGTTCGTATAATATATATCTTGAGCACGAATTGATTTTACTACAATTTCACGACCACCAATATTTTAACAGCTATCGTTCAAAGATGATCAAGAAAATATTCACGGCCACCAATATTCCTGAAAATATAAGTGATTATAATTACCATATTAAATATATAATTAGTCAATAATTATATACAAAAGAAAAAAAAAATAGAATTAGTCAACAATTAAATGGAATTTAAATGATAGTTTACCTATTATTTATACCAATAATTCGAGCACGTGTTTAACTCTTATAGTTATTATGATTATAATTAAAAAAAAATAGAATTAGTCAACAATTAAATGGAATTTAAATGATAGTTTACCTATTATTTATACCAATAATTCGAGCACGTGTTTAACTCTTATAGTTATTATGATTATAATTATACAAAAAAAACGTGTGTATTTATGTATTAGGAAAGTATGTATTTACTTGAACTTAATACCTTATTAGATTTTTTTTTTTTTTTTTTTGATTAAAGTTAAATACTCATCCCTTTTTTTTTCCTCCCCATGACTAGAACTCAGGACCTAAGACTTAGGTCCCTTTTTTTTCCTCCCCATGACTCGAACTCAGGACCTAAGACCTAGGTAGTGTGCTCTAACCACTTGAGCTATCCCACTTTGTCAATACCTTATTAGACTTATTAATTATAAAAAAAAACATGTTGATTAATTTCTATAATTTCCATGTTTAATATGTTTAAATTTTAAAAAAAATCGTGTGGATTTATGTATAAGACGCTTGTATTTACTTGAAGTTAATATGAACAATATTATTATTAGTCAACAATTAGATAGAAAAACTTATTAATTTCTATAAATTATAAAACAAATTCAACACATGTTTAATAAGATAAATGAAACTATTCACACAAAAAAAAAAACACTTGCGTGAAATATTTTATACATAAAATATGTCTAATTATGATAGTTTATAAAATTCCCAAATTATATGTACATGTGAATTTTGTAATTAGTTATATTTTATATATGTCTAACCATTTTTTTTTAATTATACCCGACACCGAAATATATATAATACGAATTGAACTGAACTCAGTTAAAATTTTGATTGGTTTGGTTGGGTCGAATTTCTTGCATAGAATCCGATTTTTTTTCCAAATATTTTCATCTCCAAAGCTGCACAAACATTTTTTTATAGCATTATTTACACTAAAATTAAATTCGTATTACAAACCAACTACCAACTAGAATCAAATACTACGTTCAAAATTCATCATCCAAATATCAACTATCAAGTTCATCACAGTTTAGTTCACAATCATCAAATTCATCACAGTTTAGTTCACAATCATCAAATTCATCATAATTTCAAATCATAAATCATACAAGTCTTTCAAACTAAAATTTCATTAAAATCCTTGCATATTATATAAATACTTTTTAACAAGTGAAATAGGATTGTATATAGTAAGTTATGAAATAAATGATATAGGGTTTTGGATAATAAGTTATCAAATAAATATGATTTTTAGTTCTTTATTCCTTAGTCCTTGCGGACCTTACTCAATGCTATATTTGTAAAAAAATGTATATTTCTTTAAGTGACGGTCCCATAAATTTTCGGTAGGGGGCCCGATTAATATTATTATAAAAAAAATATATGTACTCATTATTTTCATCAAAATTTCACATTAATTATAAAATTGTCAATACGTCACATTTCATTAAATTAAATTGATCGGATAAGTTGACTTTTGCTATGTTTTGGTACAAGTTAATACTTCCTCCGTCACGTGATAACTTGCACATTTTAACCGATTCACTTTAAAAAACAATTGAATTTAGTGATGTAGAGTCAAATAAGAAATCGTATTTTGAGTGATTTGATAAGGTGTAAGGAGGATTTAGTAGAATGTAAAATAGGGGATAAAAGCCAATTTAGTCCCGTAACTTTTTACCTTTTCTGAAATAGTCCCAAAAAAGTTAAATGTACCAATTTAGTCCCAATTTTTTAAAATTTGTTTTGTTTTGATCCCATTTTCGCCGGAAAGATGACTGGATGGCCGGAAAGTGCTGATTGTATAAATAAAAAACAATTTAGAATTATTTTAAAGTCCAATTCAATAAAATAAAATCCACTTCATTATTTTATAAAAATAAAATTATTATATTATTAAACTAAAATTAATTGTCCCAGAAATAATTAATTTTAGTTGGAGGAAAAGGGTTCCGCCGGCCGGCTTCATCTTCTCTGTGCCTAAAGAAGATCCAAATATCAAGTACTCCCCTAAAGAAGATCCGACTTCATCTGATTGAAGAGGCGAACCGCTAGGAGCGGCGGCTGGATCAGATTGAGGAGTCGAGGCAAGTAGATCTGGTTGAGAAGTCGAACCGCTCGGAGAGAGAGAAGCAGAGAGGCGGCTAGATCTGACTGAGGAGGTGTGAGAGAAGGAGAAGCAGCTAATCCGTCGGCGGTAGATATTGGAGCAGGAGCAGGTGCTTCCAATTCGGAGGGCTCCGGGGACGGAGATAGATCAATGATCACTTCGCCGGTTGAAATCGGAATAATGGGAACCGAACTGCCGAGAGGGGCCGGTGCGACTGCGAATCCCTGTGGTGCAGCAGCTATATTCGACACGGGAAGGGGCGGAATATGAGGCGGAGAAGAAGGAGGAGGAGAAGTTGTAATATTAGGTTTAAGAGCTGCGAAAGCTTCTTTATCAATTTTTGTTAATCTCAAACCTATGTTTTCTTCAGGCACAACAGGGGGGTATTTGATATTCAGATCTTCTTTCTTTAGACACAGAGAAGATGAAGTCGGCGGAGTACGGAACCCCTTTCGGCGGAATCCAACTAAAATTAATTATTTCTGGGACAATTAATTTTAGTTTAATAATATAATAATCTTATTTTTATAAAATAATGACATGGATTTTATTTTATTGTATTGGACTTTAAAATAATTCTAAATTATTTTTTATTTATACAATCAGCACTTTCCGGTCATCCAGTCATCTTTCCGGCGAAAATGGGACTAAAACAAAACAAATTTTAAAAAATTGGGACTAAATTGGTACATTTAACTTTTTTGGGACTATTTCAGAAAAGGTAAAAAGTTACGGGACTAAATTGGCTTTTTTCCCTGTAAAATAGATTTAGTGAAATTTAGGATAAAATGTAGATCCAAAATGAGTGACGATTTTAAAATAAAATGATGTTCGGATATATATTAATTTTGTGGATTATTTTTATATCAGAAGTGTGCAAATAATTATAAAATAGACTATTAATTTTAATATGTGTAAAATTACCAAAATACCCCTAACAAATTTACAAAATTAGTGGGGACCCACGGGCCCCCTGGGCATTACGTAGGTCCGTCACTGATTCCTTACTTAATGCTACATTTTCTAAAAATAAAATAAAATAATCATCAACCCTTTAACAATCTCCTTTAAATATTTTAAAATTACACAAAATGTCATTATTTTTCTCACAGTATCTCTTTTACTCCAAAAGTAGGAAAGACCATAATACACCTTCCCAAAATATAACCTTTTCACATTAATAATACCCATGTCCACCAAAAGTATGTTCATATCTTTAGCACAGATTTTAAGAAAAAATACATAAAGTAAAGGTGTTGTGAGATTGTTGTGAGGTAAAAATAAAGTGATTGTTTCCTTAAAAGTAAATAATCATACTTTTAGTGGACAGACAAATAAGAAAAGTGAACATACTTTTAGTGGAGAAGGGAGTAATAAACAATTTTACATTAAAACTCGTGAAAACAATACATATAATTACATTAAGTGAGGGAAAAAGATAGTACATAAAATAAATATCGAAAATCGTCGGTTCAGTTTAAAAATTTAATTTTTTTTTTTTTTGCCCACCCCTATTGTGAATTTATGAATTAGGGCAGTCTGTATTTATTTGAAGTTAATATGATTATAATTACTATATTAAAATTAGTCATAATTAGTTACAAAACCTAATTAAATCCTATAAATTATACAAATAATTTCATCACATGTTTAATATGTTCAAATTATCCAAAAATAATAGTGTGGAATTATAATATTATATATTAGAAAAAATGTATTTATTATAATTACCCTATTGTAATTGGTTAGCAATTGACAAAGTGGGATAGCTCAAGTGGTTAGAGCACCACTACCTAGGCCTTAGGTCCTGGGTTCGAGTCATGGGGAGGGGAAAAAAGGGATGGGTATTTAACTTTCCATAAAAAAAAAATTGGTTAGCAATTAGATACAAAAATCGATTAATTTCCATAAATTATAAATATAATTACAGCACATCTTCAATATGTTTAGTCAGTTATTCACCAAAAGAAGAAAAGAAAGAAAACATGTGTGGATTTAAGAATTAGGTAAGTCTGTGCTTACTTGAAGTTATTATGAATATTAATTCATGCTAGAATTTGTCAAATATTAAATACAAAACCTAATTAAATCCTATATATTATACAAATAATTTTAGCACATGTTTAATATGTTCAAATTATACAAAAAAATAGTGTGAATTTATGTATTAAGAAAATTTGTATATACTAGAAGTTAATAGGATTATAATTATATTACCATATTAAAATTAGTGATAAAAATATTTAAAATTAAATATTTTTAATAATGACATCATCAAATTAAGTCATATTAAATAATGTTCTCTTCGTTCCTCACTCAAAATGTGACATTTACTATTTGCACATATTTTTAACATAAGAGTTATTTGTTGATATTTAAAAGGATAAAATACATTATATTTTTATGAGGGTTAGATGGTCAATTGAAGTGAATAAAATAAAAAAAGATATTTTTGAGTAGGAAAAATGTAATGACGTGTAATATTAAATTGTTCGAGGGGATAGTTAAAAGAAAAGAAGTTTCTTTGTTGGGCAATTCTTACGGTAGTCACATTTTACAAAGTGACTACGCAGTCACTTTGTCGAATCGCGCCATTTGGCGTCGTAACCGTAAAAACGACTTGCTACCTGTCATACATGTTTTAGTTATTTTTAGCATTATTTAAATTATATTTTGTTATTTACTATATTACCCTTCTTTTTAAATTTTATTTATATTTTACCTGCACCCACTAATTTAATGAGTGCACCCCCTAATCATATTTTTACTACAATTATTTGCACCCACTAATTTAATGAATTCACCCCTAAACATATTTTTACAACAATTATCTGCACCCGCTCATTTAATGAGTTCACCCCCAAATCATTTATTTTTTACAACAATTATTTACACCCGCTCATTCTATGAGTTCACCCCCAAATTATTTTTTACCACAATTATCTGCACTCGCTCATTTTATGAGTTCACCCCCAAATTATTGTTTTACCACGGTTATCTGCACTCGCACATTTTATGAGTGCACCCCAAAATATTTTTAAAAAAATAATCACATTTAAAAGACTATATTATCCTTTTATTATTTTACACAAAATATAATAAAATAAACTCTAAAAAATCAATTCACCACCAAATCACCCATATTTAAATAAAAAAGCGTAAAAATATAATTAATAAAAAACTATCGAAATTAGCCACAAATCTCAATTTTTTTCTTTTTAATTTTTCTTCCCCCTCCTCTTTTTCTTTTTTCTTCCCATTTTCAATTTTTTTTTCAAATTTTTTATTTCCTTGTTTTTTTTTTTCTTTTCCTTTTTAAATTTTCCTGTCTTTCTTCTCCATTTTTTGCATGTGTATTTTTTAAATTTTAATACAAAATAATATTATAGGTATAATTTTATTAAAGTCGGTCGGCGGTGCACCTAAATTTTAATTTTAATTTGATGAGTAAAGGACCTGCCGGAAATCCATGCATGTCGGCGGGTGACCCAACCACAACCATGCCCGACCACCCCCTCGACGGCGAAGGCGGCGCTTCGGTCTCGGCCGCTGAAGCCCGAGACCCCTCCTCGAATCGCAATCGTGATTCTTCACTTCCATAACAATCGACATAATCTTCCATCTCGGCCACGATCCATGGTGGCCGAAATCCTCTCCTCATTTCGACCACCGACGCGACTGCTTCGATCAATCTCCCTTGCGTTCGCGATCCAGGAGCTTCTCCTACATCAACGGTGCTCGCCTGCAACACTCGGATCGACGCTGCCTCTCTCTCGTCGTTCATCTCTGTCCAAATCGAAGCTACATTGCTTCATCCGTCTTCTTCACCCTGCTCCTGCGCAGCCTCTTCCTCCGGCTGACGACGGCCCGACGGAGGACTGTGAGTATGTTGCTGATGGATCTCTGACCGGACGACACTCGGAGCCGGTGACCTTACTGATGAAATCCCAAGCGACGACTACTTACCTAGGGTGCCCTCCCATTGGGCTAGGGTTTCCTTCAATTGGGCTTGGTAATGTGCACCCTCTATTTTCTTTAGTACACCCCGATCTGCACTCTCTCCACTTTTTTTATGGTATTATTGTTATTGGTATTATTGATACTGGTATTACTAGTTATTGATTGCAGTATTACTATTAATACACTATTGAATTAATATTAATGATTATTGATTATTAATTGTTGTATTACTGATATGTGAAATTATTTATTACTGATTATTATTATTTTTAAGGTATTACATATTATTGTTTATGGTATTACTGATAATTGTTTTTGGTATTATTGAATATAATTAGATTTGTGAAATTATTTGTTATTGTATGAGATATTACTATTCAATGTTCATGGTATTACTGATAATTATTTTTTGTATTATTGAATATAATTAGATGTGTGAAATTATTTGTTATTGTATAAAATTTTACTGATTAATATTAATGGTATTACTGATTAATGTTCGTGGTATTACTAATTATTGTTAATGGTATTACTGATTACTGTTTATGGTATTACTGGTTATTACTTGTTGTATTACCGACTACTCCCTCCTTCCTATTGAAAACTACCCAACTTTTCTTATTCGTTTGTCCCAATGAAAGTTACTCATTCCTTTTTTGCCAAACTATTCCCTCTCACATTTCATTATATTCTTCTCTCTCTCAATCACATTACCTCTCATACATCCACTTATTATATCATATTTTTTAACCTCTGTGTCCGAAGCTCATGAGGAGCTTTCACTGGGACGGAGGGATTATAATAAAATCATACATATAATATTATTTTGTATTAAAACTAAAAAATATACTAATGAAAAAAAAGTAGGAAACAAAAAAAACGAAGAAATAAAAAGTTTGGAATAAAAATTGAAAATGGGAAGAAAAATTAAAAAGAAAAAAAAATTAAAATTTGTGCCTAATCTCGATAGTTTTTTTTAATTATGTTTTTACGATTTTTTTTCTAAAAATATGAGTGATTTGGTGGTGAATCGACGGTAACTCGGCAATGACTCGGTTGTAGATTGTAAATGTATAAATTAGGGTTGATTTTATTATATTTTGTGTTAATTAATAAAAAAATAATATAGTCTTTTAAATGTAATTATTTTTAAAAAAATATTTTGGGGTGAACTCATAAAATGAGCGGGTGCAGATAATTGTGGTATAAAAATAATTTGGGGGTGAACTCATAAAATGAGCGGGTGTAGATAATTTTGGTAAAAATATAATTTGGGGGTGAACTCATAAAATGAGCGGGTGTAGATAACCGTTGTAAAAAAGAAATGATTTGGGGGTGAACTCATAAAATGAATGGGTGCAGATAACTATGGTAAAAAATGATTTGGGTGAACTCATAAAATGAATGGGTGCAGATAACTATGGTAAAAAATGATTTTGGGTGAATTCATAAAATTAGCGGGTGTAGATAATTGTTGTAATAAATTATTTTATTGTATAAGGATAAAAATGTAAATTTACAATAATATATTTTAATTAATTTAATTTAATAGAAAATACAAATTTATGACACTTTACGACACATTACGACAATACATATCGTAAAATTTACAAAAGGTAACAGGTTATCAAATCTAAACCTTTAGATTAGATTTTTAATGGATTAGATTAACTGACTACGGTAGTCATTACGACACGTTACGACACCCTGACTACATATAGAAGGTCCCTTCTTTGTTTCTATTTTAGAAGATATTCATTTAAGTTAGCACGGGTGAAAATGGGTCAAGCTACCTAACAGGAGCTTATGGCTCGGTCTATTAAAGCTCGACTCGTTTAATAAACAAGTCAGACTCAAGCGTTTTTTTAAGCCTATTTAGTTAAATAGGCCAGACTCGAGTTTTTTCCTCAACAGTCCGGTTTATTAAACTTTATTTATATATAAATATATATATATATATATATATATATATATATATAAAAATATAGTAATAAATACGGAGTATATAATATATGTGATAATTAAATAAAGTAAGGAATTTTAGTAATACTAACTACTCCTTAATTATATTTTTCTTTGTAATAGTTGAATATTTTTTGGAACATTTGATAAATTGTTGTCGCTTTTATTTATTCATCTTGAGATTTAAAGAGTCTATTTATAATTTGACAATAAAAAAGTGTTGTATAATTTTTTTTAGATACACTAATAGAACTAAAAAGACCTTTAAAAGGTTTTCAGGTCAGATCTATTTATTAGAAAAGTCAGGTTAAGTCTTAAAAAAAAATCTATAACAAGCCATGAATCATGTTTTTTTTTTTTTTTTTTTAAATCTACCTAGGTCTGAACTATTCCTACCCTACCCCTATACTGTAATTACTCCTATAAATACAAGTCATTCCCCACTCACCAATTCAACGGTGATCATATCTCATTGTTCACATGGTATCAGCCTAAACACGATCTTAAACCCTAACCCTAATTTCTATTTCTCCCTCTCTACCGCCGCCGCCGCCACTGTGCCGCCGCCGCTTCACCTATCATCGAGCTTGTCCCCCTCGATCATCTCCCTTCAATGGCAGACTCTTCTATCGCTATGAATGTCCTTATTCATATGGTTACAGTGAAACTCTCTTCTTCAATTTATCTCCTATGGAAGAAGCAGGTTGTCCCGATGCTCACTTGTGCCGATCTCTATGGCCTTGTGGATGGCACATCCGCCCCCCCTACCGCCACTCACACGACCTTCGCTGCCTGGAAAACGAAGGATCAGAAAGTACTTGCCCTTCTCCTCTCCTCTCTCACTGAAGAAACCCTAGCCGAGGTCGTTCAATGTGACACGGCCCGTGACACTTGGCTTGCTCTGGAGGATGCCTTCAGTCACTCCTCCCAGTCACGAATCACCCAACTTCGTGAGGAGCTCCTTCTCCTCAAGTGTGACTCTCTCCCTGTTGCCGACTACGGTCGGCGCTTTAAGGCATTGTGCGACCAACTTGCCGCCATTGGCAAACCAGTGGACAAATCTGACATGTCCCACTGGTTTCTACGGGGCCTTGGCCCCAAATTCAGCGGGTTTGCCGACACCAGAATGGCCCTCTCACCTGTGCCTGCTTTCCGTGACTTACTACATCAGGCAATTGCCTTTGAGATCATGAACAAACCTGATCTCGCCGAACCCGCTCCAGTTGCCTTTTATGCTCGCGATCAACCCTCTGCTCGCTCGAACACTCGCGACCATACTGGTGGTCGCCCTTCTGGGTTCTCTCGTGGTGGTCGCCCCGACTTCTCTGGTGGTCGCGGAGGGCGGAAATCCTACGTCCCTCGTTGCCAAATTTGTCGTGGCGAGCACTATGCCACCAAATGCCCTCAACGTTTTGTTCGCGGACCAGATCCTCGTCTCCCTGCTCGCCCATCTGCCCGCCTGTCCGAGGACCCATCCGCCAACCTTGCTCAAGCCTTTCACTCGGCTTGCACAGTCTCCTCGCCGGCCTCCTCGGATTGGTATGTTGACTGAGGAGCCTCGGCTCATATGATTTTCAGTACCTCGCATCTGGACTCTTCGGCTCCATACTCTGGTAATGGTCAAGTTATTGTTGGTAATGGTCACTCATTATGGATTTCTCATGTTGGTTTGCATTCAATCTCTAAGGGTATTGGTCTTCTAGATGTTCTTGTTGTTCCTCATATCACCAAGAATGTTTTATCTATTAACAAGCTCACGTCTGACTTTCCAGTTGATGTTTGCTTTTCTGATAAGACATTTGTTGTTCAGAATCGGGCTACCAAGGAAGTGGTGGCTCAGGGGCGTTGTGAACAGGGGTCGTACGTGTTGGAACGGGCACTCCTAGCTTTGGTCGCTGCCTTGAAGAAGCCCGGTGCTGCTCGTGCCTCCTTTGATTTATGGCATTCTCGTTTGGGACATGTTCCTTTTGATGTTATTAAGGATTTAAATAAATTAGGGCATATATCAGTTAATTCCGTTTTGCCGAACCCTACTGTTTGCACCTCTTGCCAGTTGGCCAAGAGTAAACGTTTGTCTTTTCACATTAATGAAAAACGTGCTTCTGTTACTCTTGATTTAGTTCATTGCGACCTTTGGGGTCCCGCCCCTGTAACTGCGCTTTCTGGTTTTCGCTATTATGTTGTGTTCGTCGATGACTTTTCTCGTTTCTCATGGATATATCCTCTCCGTGCGAAATCTGAGTTTTTTGCTACATTGGTCGCATTTCACAAGTTTGTATGCACCCAATTTTCGACATCTCTAAAAGTTTTTCAGAGTGATGGTGGTACTGAGTTCGTTAACAAGACTGTTCGCACCTTCATGACCGACCATGGAATATTACATCGAGTGTCATGCCCTTACACACCCCAGCAGAATGGTCGCGCCGAGCGAAAGCATCGCCATATAACTGAAACTGGTCTCTCCATGCTTTTCCATGCCCGTGCTCCGAGTGAATTTTGGTTCGATGCCTTTGCTACTGTAGTACATCTCATTAATCGTCTTCCATCCTCCATTTTGGGTGGTCAATCGCCGTTTCAGGTTCTGTTCGGCACTATGCCTCTCTATGGGAATTTCAAGCCCTTTGGTTGTCGGGTTTTTCCATACTTACGCGATTATACCTCGAACAAGCTATCTCCTCGCAGCCGACCATGCATTTTCTTGGGATACAGTAGCCTTCACAAGGGCTTCCGGTGTTATGATCCCGACTCCTCCAAAGTCTTTGTTACTCGGCATGCTATATTTGATGAAGGTTGCTTTCCTTTTTCAGGTTCTGCTCGGCCCCTGCCGACCACTGCAGTGGTCTCTTCCTTCTTGGACGCCGACCTGGGCTCCTCGAATGACTCCTCTCCTGAGTCTATTGCTCCTACTTCAACCATGCCCTGCTCGGCATGTATCTCTGATCCTGACGAGGACCCACTTCCTCCACCAGTCCCTACTGCGGAGCCATCTGCTCCCCCTGCACCGGCCGAGCAACCTCTACCGACCACTGACCCACCAATGGAGCGACCACGGTCCAACCACCAAATGATCACACGAGCAAAATTTGGGATCTTCAAACCGAAGTACCCACTAAATTTGGCTTCCACTGCCCTGCTCAGTGCCCTCACTGCCTCATCGGAACCCCGTGGTTTCAAGTCTGCAACCAAGTCCCCTGAATGGTTGGCCGCCATGCAGGAAGAAATTGATGCTTTGCGAATTAACAAAACTTGGGATCTTGTTCCTCGCCCTCAGGATGCGAACATTGTTTGTTCCAAATGGGTCTTTAGAATGAAGTACAAATCAGATGGTTCCATTGAACGACACAAAGCCCGATTGGTCGCTCAAGGCTTCACCCAAATCCCTGGCACAGAGTTCTCGCACACCTTCAGTCCGGTTGTCAAGGTGACCACTGTTCGTGTTATTTTGGCTCTCTCTGTTCAAAACAATTGGCCCCTCCATCAATAGGATGTCAAGAACGCTTTTCTTAACGGGTATCTCCAGAAACCAGTCTTCATGGCTCAACCTCCTGGCTTTGTCGATCCTCGGCTCCCGGATCATGTCTGCAAACTAAAGAAGGCCCTATATGGTCTTTGCCAGGCCCCCTTGGCCTGGTTTCAGCGGTTCAGCTCTTTCCTGCTCGGCATTGGCTTCAAGGCGTGCAAGTCTGACTCCTCGCTGTTTTACCTATTTCAGGGTTCCTCGGTCGTCTATCTACTTTTGTATGTGGACGATATCATTGTCACTGGGAATGACCCCGCCACTGTTGCTCGCTTTATTGCTAGGGCGAACAAGGAGTTCGCACTCAAAGATCTCGGTCGCCTTAATTACTTTTTGGGTTTGAAAATCTCTTACACCCCTTCTGGGCTGTTCGTCGGGCAGTCCAAATATGCTCGCGAGATTCTTGAGCGAGCCGAACTTCAAGACTCCAAGCCCATTGCCACTCCCTTGGCCACGGGCAAAACCCTGGTCAGCACTGGTGACCCTTTTTCGGATCCAACTCTTTATCGCTCCTTGGTGGGCGCCCTCCAGTATCTCACCATTACTCGACCTGATCTATCCTTCTCGGTAAATCATGTCAGCCAGTTTCTCCAGGCGCCGACCAGCGACCACTTCTCGGCAGTAAAGAGGATTCTTCGTTATGTTAAACACGCTGTCAACTTTGGCCTTTCCTTCACTCGACGACCAGACTCCTCTGTGGTCGCCTACTCAGATGCAGATTGGGCTCGTTGTGCGGAAACTCGCCGATCAACCTATGGTTATTCAGTTTTCTTAGGTGGAAATCTAGTGTCTTGGAGTGCCAAAAAGCAGTCCACTGTTGCTCGCTCCAGCTGTGAATCGGAGTATCGTGCCTTAGCCAATGCAGCTGCCGAGGTCGTTTGGCTAACCTCTCTACTCCGCGAGCTCTGCGTTCCGTTACTAGCTCGCCCCGTTCTCCTCTCCGACAACAACAACGCCCTGTTTCTCAGCCAAAATCCAGTGGCACACAAACGGGCAAAGCACATCGACATTGATTGTCACTTTGTTAGCGAGCTCGTCACCTCTGGCAAGCTATTCACACAGTTCGTCTCCACACATCTCTAGCTCGCCGACATCTTCACGAAGAGCCTTCCTCGCCCGACGTTTGAGTTCCTTCGATCCAAGCTCTGCGTTTTTCTTCATCCCACGCATCGCTTGACGGGGGATATTAAGGAATAGTCAAACATTCCTTGTATATAGAACATATTTGTTATATTTATCTTTTTCTAAAATCATGTAATTAGGTTATACTGTAATTACTCCTATAAATACAAGTCATTCTCCACTCACCAATTCAACGGTGATCATATCTCATTGTTCACACATTTCTATAATGAAAATAAATGTAAAAAAAATCTTACAAAACTAAAACATAAAATAATATTTTGTAACACAAAGCATGTACGTGGTTTCGAAGCTGCTCTAAACATTCTATTCGTATTGAATAACATTGAATTTGACATTGCTCCTTCGCTTTAATGCAATGACTTAGACATTCTTCATCAGATCTTCTAACACCTGCAAAACTAATCGTTTTTTTCTTTGATTTGAAAAGAACCTGCAAAATAAATGAAAATGAGAGAATAAAAGAAACAACTACAAAATATAGTGAAAAAGAATAAGAGAAGCAACTAAAAAAAAATTGTACATAACAACTTGCAAATAAAAAAAAATCGAACACAATGCATTTTCATATATATATATTACATATATGGACTAACAAATGATTGTGAAAATTAAATAATAATTACATATGGAGAAAATGAGAAGAAATTTATGAATAAAGAAGCAAATCAACATCATTCATGTATGATTTGTGTATACATGAAATAATATTACGTGAATTATAAAATTAATAGAGAAGAAATCGAAGAAATTGTGAAAAAGTTTAGCAATGGAGAAAATGAGAGTCAATAACCTTGTGAAGAAAACACTTGATGATAGTGTACGGTTGAAATGAAATGAACAAAAATAGAAATCAGTCTTATATAAAAGTGCAAATTAACAATGTACGATCGAGGTTTAAACTTATAATAAATGTTGAGATTAAAAGAAAAGTTAAAATATAGAATTTGAGGGGAGAGATTGAAGTAGAAAGGGATTAGTGTCAAAATATATGTACTTTAAAACATTATTTAGATAGAGCCATAACAACACATATCATCTAATATATATGTGATTGGAATACGTCATGTATAAAACCATTTTATGCAAGTTTTTATCTTATCTTATTTTAATATAGCTTATAAATTATACGAGAAAAATAAATATTTATGTATTCAATATGTCTTTAATTAGTGAATCAAGTTCATGTAAACTCTTTTCTTTAAAATAATATTATTTAGTAAACAAAATAATTATGTTTACAATACGAAGTTTAATTATTTATGTGTTATTTTTTCAAAATCACTAAATCTTGATACATCGTATGTGATAGATTAGTGTTATAATGATGGATTAGGTTAGTAGGATCAAATTAGATGACTCAATATGAGAGTTAACTCAAATAGTTTGACTCAAGCTAGTTGGCTTATGAGAGTTGTCTTCAAGAGCTAGAATTGGTTTAGGATTGTAACCGTTAGGAAGATAAGAGCTCATAAATAACATTTTTTTTGTTTTGTTGGTTACTCCGTAAAAGATAAAATTAACCACTTTCAAGGACAGTAATACCAACAAATGAGTATATGTGCACTGCACAAGCGATTGAGATGCCGAGGTCCTTTGACACCACATTCAGAAGGCCGGTCTGTCAACCTTAAATCTAGTATCAGAGTACGCTGTAAAGAGAAAAACGAGGGCGATTGCAAAGATGCTGACGGTACCACAATAATAGATCGAGTGTACGTATTGATAATGGAGTAGGTTGTATCAGTGGAGGGGACTAGGTACTCTACCAATGCGGCCACATCGGCCACCATGACCAAACAAATCACGCACTCACGTCCATCCATCTAAAATATAAAATGCATATAATTAAAAAAAAGTAGGTCTTGTGTGGACTAAGTCTATATAAAAACTTGAGTTGACTATGTCAATTTTTTTTTTATTGTGTTGCACTTTTCAATTATAGTGACTTACACTTTTTAACAATATTTTCAGTGTTGACTTTTCAATTGTATAAGAACTTGAGTTGACCAGGCCTTGTGTCTTACACTTTTCATTAAAACTGTGTTACGTACACTTTTCATTAAAACTGTGTTACACTTTTCATTAAAACTGTGTTACACTTTTCATTAAAAATTGTATTACACTTTTCAGTAATATTATGTTGCATTTTTTAATTATAATAACTTACACTTTTCATTAAATATTGTGTTACACTTTTAAGTTATACTGACTTGCACTTTTTAATAATATTGTGTTGCGTTTTTCAGTTATAATGACTTACAATTTTCACTAATATTGTGTTACATTTTTCAGTTATATACTTGCACTTTTTAATAAAAATTATGTTGCACTTTTCAGTTATAGACACTTACACTTTTCGGTTATAGTGACTTACACTTTTTAGTATTGAATTGTCTTTTTCAGTTATATATGACTTACACTTTTTTATTAATTTTGTGTTGCATTTTTTAGTTATATCAGCTTGCACTTTTTAATAATATTGTGTTGACATTTTTCAATAATATTGTGTTGCACTTTTTTTAATTACTTCAGATGGATTAAAATAAAAAAAATAAGAAAAATAGAAAATTTCAAACGTGTCAATAAAAAAAAGAACATAAAAGTTTTTTTAATTATTTTAAAAAGTCAAAACAAAATTAAAAAAAAAAAAAACCCACGTGGCGGAGTTGAGTTCTTATTTATACTCGACTCCATATGAGACTAATCTATTAAAAAATGTTTAATTGCAAAAAAAAAAAAAATTACGATCTTTACTGTTTTTATCAATTATAACACATCTTTTTTTTCTCTTTGCAAATTGATACAACACTTTTTTAAGTTTTGCAATTCAATACATCTGTCAATTTTCTGGCAACAATTAAATCATGATGCAATGAATGCCAGAGTTGTCCAGATGCCACATAGATGTCAGAATGATGAATATTTTTTTTTTATTTTAAAACGTTTTAAACTAAAAAGAATACTATACAATCGTTTTAAATTAAAAACAATACTAAAAAAAATTATTTTTAAAAATAAATTATAAACCAATTTAATTATTATCATTTCTCCAAAAACTCAAAAACTTCAAATATTACATAAATCAAGAGATTTTCGAAGGGATGAAAATCTCTTATCATCAAGAGCTTTAGTAAAGATGTCAGCCAATTGCTTTTCTGAAGAAATATACTCCAATTTTACTACTTTCTTTTCAACAAGATCTCCAATAAAGTGATGTCTAATACTTATATGCTTAGTTAAGAAATGTTGCACTGAATTTTTTAAGATATTAATAACACTTGTATTATCACTGTACATAGTCAATACATCACTAGTTAAGCCATAATCATGAATATTTTTTGCAACCATAATAATTGAGTACAACAACTCACTACTGCAATGTATTCTGATTCAGTTGTGGATTGAGAAACACAGTTTTGTTTTCTACTGTGCCATGAGATCAAGTTGTTCCCCATATAAAAGCAACCTCCACTTGTGCTTTTTCTGTCATCACTATCACTTGTCCAATCTGCATCACTATACCCAATCAAGGTACAATTTGTATCTAGCAACATATTTTATAATTCTCTTGACAACATTCATATGTGATTCCTTAGGATTAGATTGATATCTAGCACATAGATATACACTGAACATAATATCAGGCCTACTAGAGCTCAAATAAAGGAGACTGCATATCATTGATCTGTATAATGTTGGGTCAACATTCTTGACAACATTATCTTTACTCAGTTTCTGAGTTGATCCCATTAGTGTTTTCATGTGTTTATAGTTTTCTAAACCAAACATTTTCACTAAGTTTCTAGCATACTTGCTTTGTGAAATGAAAATACCATCTTTTTGTTGTTTAATCTGCAGTCCAAAGAAGTAATTTAAATCACTAACCATGGATATTTCAAAAGTGGATGTCATTTCATTCACAAATCCAAATATTATATCATCAACATAGATTTGAGCAATCATAATAGCATTATTCTCATGTTTAATAAACAGTGTTCTATCAGCCTCACCTCTAACAAATCCAAATTCAATTAAGAAATCAATGAGTCTTTCATACCATACTCTAGGTGCTTGTTTCAATCCATATAGAGCATTTTTTTCAGTTTAAAAATATGATCAGGAAAATCAAGGTTTTCAAATCCTTTTGGTTGTTCTACGTAAGCTTCTTCCATGAGAATACCATTTAGAAAAACAACTTTAACATCCATTTGATGCAACTTTATATCAATATAGCATGCAATGGCAAGTAAGAGTCTAATGTATTCTATTCTAACAATTGGAGCAAATGTTTCATCAAAGTCTACACCTTCTACTTGAGTATAACCTTGAGCTACCAACCTAGCTTTGTTTCTAATAATGTTCCTTATCTCATCAGTTTTATTCTTAAAGATTCATTTAGTTCATATAACATTTACATGTTCTGGCCTAGGAACTAAAGTCCAAACATCATTTCTAACAAATTGATTTAGTTCTTCATGCATAACTTCAACCCAATTCTCATCATTTAAGGCTTCTTTAACAGTTTTAGGCTCAATCAAGAAGTGATAGCATTAATGATTTACCTTGGTGCACATAGAAGACATACAAATAGACCTTACCACATCCTTTTAGTTCATACCCATCCCTCTTCTAGTTTGAACACCAGTGGATTGTTCACCAATGATTTGATCATGTGGGTGATATTTCTGAATTCTTATGGAAGGTGTCTTCTGGAGATTATACAGATCTTCTGGATCTGTTTTCTTAGATGATTCTTCTAATGTGTCATCACTCTTTCTAACATTCTGAACTTGTTCAACCTTTTCAGCGTTGATTGGAACATCAATCAAGTTTGTAATATCTTCTTCTTCAATGCTCTTTCCTGTAATGCTTGTATTATCATCAAATACAACATTTACTGGTTCTTGCACAGTACCAGTCCTAAAGTTGTAGATTCTGTAAGCTTTGCTATTCTTAGAGTAACCAAGGAAGAATCATTTGTCACTATTTGAATCAAACTTGTGTAACTGATCCCTGTCATTTAAGATGTAGCTAACACAGCCAAAGACATGAAAATATTTAAAATTAGGCTTTCTGTTGTTCAGAATTTCATACGGAGTTCTAGTAGAATATGTCCTAATATAAACTCTTTTAGAAATATGACAAGCAGTGTTTTAAGGCTTCAGCCCAAAATCTTTTAGATAGATCCTTAGAGAAGATCTAAACTTGTTACCTCTCTCCAATTGTCTAGATTGATTGAAGGTATTCTTCCTAACACACAATTGTTGAGTGTTATTAATTTGAACCTTATGTTGAACATTATCCTTAAACTTGTTGTTCTTGTTCTTTAAGAAAGTTTTAAACTGTTTAGTAATGAAAGTCATGTAGTCAGGATTGTTGAAACATTCCTCAATATTATCTTCATCAAATTCGATTTCAGTAACATAAGGAGACTTTCCAGAACCTGATGAGGATGATGAGGCATCACCTTTGAAAACAAGAACTTTCTTATCATTATCAGTCTTTTCAGAAATGCTCATTTCATAAGTTTTCAAAATACCAATCAACTCATTTTGACTCAAGACATCAATATCTTTAGCTTCTTATATAACACATATCTTAAGATCAAAATGTTTATAAACAAATCTAAGAATTTAATGTACTAACCTTGTATTGGATATTGGATCTCCAAGTGAGTGAGCTTCATTAGCTATTTCAGTCAATCTTTCATTGTAGGCTGAGATGGTTTCATCTTCTTTCATCCTCAAATTCTCAAATTTGGTTACAAGTATACGAAGTTTGGTCCTTCATACACTATCTGATCCTTCACAATGTTCTTGCAGCCGATCTCATGCTTCCTTCGAGGATATGAAATTTGAGATGATCTTAAACATTGAGGCATCAGTTGAGGTGAAGATAGCATTCAAACGCCTTTGAATTGTAACGTGCATCTATGATTTCATCATTTGTCCAGTCGAGTTCTCTCTTAACTCGAGCTTCATTGTCCTCATCCGTCGTGGTTCGTGGTTGAGTCCAACCAGCAAGAACACTCCTCCAGGTTCGTTCATCAATGGATTTGATGTACATTCTCATCTTTGGTTACATAAGACATAATTCATGCCATCTTGAACATGAGGTTTAAGTGCGGGTGAAAGTGGATATTTAATTTTAAATCACACAATCTAAGCAGAATCTCTACTTAATTAGTGTATCAAGTAGTTGACTCTGATATCAACTGAAAGTGTGTGCGTGCGAAATCAGAGGTGTTGTCTGTTGTGTTGGCACTGTCCAGACAACAATAAGCAGCGGAAATTAAAATGCACTTTGCAAAATGGAAGTATTCAAAATTTGCGTTGATTATAAAATTATATATACGATTCACTATATTAAATATGTGAAACTTGACTACAACCTCTTAGAGGTTTGAAAAACTACAACTCATATGAGTTTGAAAAATTTACTAGAACCTATTAAACCATCTCCCTCATAAATCTATACATATAACTCTAGTAAATAAGATCACGATGAACATACAATTGTTTGGGTTTACAATGGTATGCTAATCTACAAGAAGAAACAAAAAATATTCCCAACTAGAAGCGTAATCACACTCAATAGACTAGTAATCGAATTTAGCTTTTATTCTTGTATATCTTGTATTGAGGCAGCTTCAATATTTATAGACTTCATTGGACGAACTGCCTTCAACTCCTATGATCGTTTCAGCTATTAGATCAAGCGGTTTACAACTTCTCTTCTCATCTCCTTAGGGACATCATTAAGCAACAAGTGTAAGATCGAAGTTAGTGAGAAAAGAAAAGGCGAATTCTGATGTTGTCATAAGTGTTGGGAACATTAGTTACAACACTTGACTGTAAGTGTTGGATCATTTTACAAAACATTTATTCCAACATCAACAACTATATACTCCTTCCCTATCCCAAATCAGTTTTTACGGATTTGGACACTAAAATTAAGAAAAAATAATAAAGTTAGAGTATTGAAGTCCTTTTAACTTTATTAAAGGGATAAAATAAGGGTATTGTGTAAAAAATAATAATGACATATGTGAAATTTTTTGAGGTTAAGAGTTATTAATAACTTTATTTTTTGAAATGTGTAGAGCAAAAATGGCGTGGTTAAGCCACCCTCTCTTTTTTATTAGCAAAACGATGTCGTTTACAACCGTTCAAAAATTGTGAGGGCTAAAAAAACTCTCTATTGATGAGGGCTTAATATGCCCTTGCCTTTTTAAAAAATTTCTCGTCTAATCCTCACTAAAATTTCTGATGGTCTTGGTGGGTGGTTCAAGAAGGAGAAGGAGATAGTAAAAAAACTCAGGGAGTACTTTCTGCAGCTCTTCTCCTCGGTTGGCCAGTGTGATTTTGCTCGAGTCACTTCGGCGGTGGAGCCTAAGGTCACACGCGAGATGAACCAGACCCTGACTCGACCATACACATTGGAGGAAATAAAAAAGGCCTTGAAGCAAATGCATCCAACAAAGTCCCCGGGACCCAACAGTATGCCCCCTCTCTTTTTTCAAGATTTTTGGCCTATTGTTGAAGTTTCTTTCATGCGTACTTGCCTTGGAATCCTAAATAACAGCCACGACCCCACCCCCCCTAAACCACACCTTCATTGTACTCATACCAAAAATTAAATCTCCTGAATCCGAGAAAGACTTCCGTCCCATAAACCTTTGTAATGTGATCTTTCGTGTGCTTACAAAAATAATTGCAAATAGGCTGAAACTCATAATCGATAGGATCATATCTTCCCACCAAAGTGCTTTCATCCCTAATAGACTCATAACGGATAATGCAATGATTGCTTTTGAAATCTTTCACTCAATGAAAAAGAAAAAGCACGGTAAAAGAGGATCTGTGGCACTAAAACTTGACATAAGTAAAGCCTATTATAGGGTTGAATGGGGCTTTCTAAGGGCGATGTGCCAAAAATTGGGTTTTGAACAACAATGGACCGATCTTGTTCTTCGCTGTGTAACATCTGTATCTTACTCCTTGTTGATTAATGGATAGTCGTCCTATCCCCTTATTTGTTTCTCATATGTGCAAAGGGCTTCTCAACCCTTATCCACCAGGCTGAACAGCGGGGAGACATCACGGGCTTCAGAGTGTCTCGCCACACCCCCTATCTCCCACCTCTTCTTCACGGACGATAGCATTCTCTTCTTTCGGGACTCTCAGGGGGAGGTTGATACGATCAAGGGAATTATTACGGCTTATGAAACGGCCTCGAGCCAATGTGTTAACTTGGAAAAATCAGAGCTCTCCACAAGCACAAATGTACCGATGGAGAGAAAAGCAGAATTGGGCAGAATGTTGGGTGCTAGAACTGTCGAAAGGTACTCTAAATATCTAGGACTTTCTACCCTTATTGGCAGGTCTAAAACACAGATCTTTCGCATCGTTGTGGAGCGGGTCCTTAGTCGCCTCAAGGGATGGAAAGAAAAGTCCCTCTCGAGAGCCGGGAGAGAAATTCTTTTAAAATTGGTGGCCCAAGCAATCCCCACCTTTGTGATGGGCTGCTTCCTCTTTCCTCGTTCGCTTTGTGAAGAGATCGAAAGGGCAATAGAAAAATTCTATTGGGGTGCTACGGGTGATGAGAAGAAAATTCATTGGGTGAGTTGGGATAAAATCACTCGATCTAAACGGGATGGCAGCCTGGGTTTTCGAGAGCTCTTCTATTTTAATCTGGTTATGATCGGTAAGCAATTCTGGAGACTGTTGCAATACCCCGAAGGTCTGGCAGCCCGTATCCTTAGAGCCAAGTATTTTCCAAGGGGCAAAATTGAATCTTCTTGTCTAGGATACTAATCGAGCTACATGTGGCGAAGCATTTTGCAATCAAGAGATCTCGTTCTTGCTGGGAGTGCATGGCGTGTGGGAGATGGGAAGATAATTGATAGCCGCCTGGATAGATGGATCTGGAGAGACAGCTTCTCCCGACCTCAACCTTCAGCCCATGGTCCACTTGAAAACTCTAAGGTGGACTACTTCATCGATGAGGAATCGGGTAGATGGAACGAGGAACGCCTTGCCCAATTTTTCATAGAGGATGACAAAAAAGCCATTATCTCCATGCCCTTGAGCACCAGGAACATTCCAGATTTAAGAGTTTGGGGGAAACAAGGAAAGGAGTGTATACGGTGAAGTCGGCATATCATCTCGCCGTGTCTCTCTTTTCGTCAAAGGGCCGTGACGTAGCATCTGGCAGCAATCGCTCATCTTTCTGGGACAAAATTTGGAGCCTTCAGATTCCACCTAGTACACGCCATTTTATATGGCGAGCTTGCACAAACGCCCTTCCATCTATGGAGAATCTTGCCAAACGTGGATTGGATGTCGATCGCGAATGTATTCTCTGTGGTGAGTCTTTGGAAACAACATCACATATTCTCCTCCACTGTAAGAATGCCATACTCACTTGGGGTGCATCCCCTATCCACCTTGACTTCCAGAACATTAGCCATAAATCCTTCGAACAGGTACTCTGGGATATGATGGAGATATAAAATTTAAAATAATATGCATATAATGTATATCGGGGAGGGACATATAAATACCGTTTTCGATTTAATGTTTTTCGATTTTCCTCGAAAATTGAATCGAATTCGATAAATAGATCAAAAAGTTCCCCGATCGGAATGAAAACGAGACGGATCACCACAGATTCGATATAAATTGTCATCCCTACACGTGGGCACTTGCTGAATTTTTTTTATAGTGTTGACAAAATACTCCTGAGTTGATTTAAAAAAGAATATAAGAGAATAAAGTTTAGGGAAGTAAATTCAACTGTCATAAGGGCAGGAGACACGTTAAATTGTCTCTTTTTTTTTTCTTTTTAAATATAATATAATCCGGATTATTTGAAATTAAAAATTTAATTAAATTTCGCAAAGGTCAAATATTCCTTCTGTTTATTTTTTATTTGTAAGTTAACGGTTGGACGGCAAAAAAAAAAACAATGACTTAAGTTATAAGAAAATACTCCTTTTAATTAAATGGTAATAGTATCTACGAGACTATAATAAATCTCTGATTAGACAAACCTAATAAGTAATTAGCTAGGTACGATTTGATAAATTTAATTTGTTATATGTATACTTAGCATGGACGGCAAACACATGTTCAATCACGAATTCATGTGAAATGATCATAACTTCTTGCGTTAGTTGCGTTTAAAATAAATATATACTCCCCCAAGTTTGTCGTTTTTTATATTAAATCTTGTTCAAAAAAATTTGTACCTTTTACTATTTTTATCACGAATTTCTCTAAATTATCCCAATTTAATTTTTACAATATCTCTTTTTTATTGAAAATATATTAATGCATACTCTTTTCACTCTCTTAACAAGATAAATTGACATTTTACTTTTTCTATATTAACTTTTGTCTTAATAAATTAAAAGACGTAAATATGTCAAAAAAAAATATGTTTCTTAATTTTATACAAAATAACAAAAACAACTAACTTTATAAAATTGAGAAAGTATCAATTAATTTACTATAAACTTCATTTATAAAATAAATTTTAATTCAGATGGCACCATGTTAAATGAAAGATATGGGTGGTCTATATTCGTGTATAGGAATATGAAATTTGAACTATCCGGATTATATATATATTTACATTGAGTTTTGGGTGATTTTTAAAAAATAATTTTTGAAACTCTGGTAAGTAATAATATATGCGTTTTTTTAATAGAGAAAAATTAAGCTTTATCTTAATTATTAATGTGTAAGATTGAATAAAATTGTATTACTATTATATTATTGTTGAATACTAGATGATTGTGTAATAATTAAAATTATTGAATGAAATTATAATGATGAGAATATGATTATAAATATTTAAGTTTATATTAAATTAATAAATTTGATATGGGTAATATTTTAAAATCAATAGTATTAAATACCAAAGTAAAATGGGTATGGACTATAAAATATCTTAAAATTCAAAACCTAATATAAATTTTAAAAGGGAAAGTAATTAAACATTGCCAAAGTTAATTTCATGATTTGGACAATATAGAGAACCCAATTGTTGAGATTAAATCATAATAATAATAATAATACTTTCCTTTTTGTATAAAAAAAATTGTCGATATGATTTTAATTTTAAATTTAATTCAAAAAGTTTGTTGTTTAAGTTATATTTATCACGAATCTTCACAAATGACCTCTATGCAATTCTTCCTATAATTTTTTATTTAATTTGTTTTTTTCATCTCTTCTTTTTAATAATTAAAGCAAGTTATTTTCATTTTCTTTTATTTTCCTCCATTTCTTTTTATTTTCCTCTTCATCTTTAATGATAATGAACAATAAATTATTTATAAAAAAATTATGTCCCTTAATTTTATACTCCTTACAGAATAACAAAAGTGGAGGAATAATGTTTAACTAATTCAATTTTTCCTGTCAACTTATATATCTCAAGGAAATAGTCCTCGCGACATGGTCATTATATCATGATGATTAATAGTCAACGCCATTTAATTGCAATTTATTAGTATTAGAATATGAATTTATAGTATGAATTTTACTTTTTTTGAAATTTAATACTAGTTCATAACATAGATTACAGAATACCATCCACGACGAGACCAAAAAATCTGCCACATTATTTTGAAGATCTAGAAAATTAGTCACAGCCATTATATAATTAATATTATATATTTTTTTTTCGAACCCTCATTATATAATTATGTAAATCCTGAAATTAATGCCTTTTTGCCCCTATATATATATATATGTATCTACACACTTAATTATCATATCATACATTTCATTCTTTTACCGAAATGGCTAATTCCCAGCAATTAAGAACAGAAATTAGCGTTCAAGAGCTTGTCAAAAATCCCATCTATGAAATCCCAGAAAAATTCTTGGTCAATCAAGAATCTGCAATTCAACCCAAAAATTCTCAATTTTCAGTTGTTCCAACAATCAACATGCAAAAATTTCTTGATCAAGAAACAAAGCTTTCAGAGCTGGAAAATCTTCACTCAACATGCAAAGAATGGGGCATTTTCCAGGTTAATTATTTTCCAAGTTGTCGCGTGTAGCTATTTTTCGCTCGTTGTCTATTTTAACCTTAATTTTTGTTCATGCAGCTAGTGAATCATGGGTTGGATTCTTCGCTCCTGAAGAAATTGAAACACGATATTGAAGAATTTTACGAGCTTACGTTGGAAGACAAGTCAAAATTCAAAATTAGGCCCGGAGAATTTGAGGGTTATGGGCAAGTCATGCTTCAAAATTCCGGTGACAAGAAAGCGGATTGGGCTGATAGGTTTTATGTCATAACCAACCCTATCTCTAAAAGGAAACCTCATATATTTCCAGAGCTTCCATCCTCTCTCAGGTACTTTTTCCATCACAATTCGTGTTTTCAAACTCTAAATGCAGTTTTCAGAATCACTTTTTTTTTTTTCAAAAAAGCTGTGATGGGATGTTTTTCTTTTTATGTTAAAGTGTGTTTTCAAACTCTAAATATAGATTTCAGAATCACTTTTTCTTTTTCCAGAAATTTACGGGGTGTGTTCTATTTTTTCTGTTTTAGTTGATTTAGAGCGTGTTTTCAAACTCTAAAAATAGATTTTAGAATTGCTTTTTCTCTTTCCATAAAGGTGCGAGGGAATGTTTTACTTTTTCTATCTTAGTTGATTTAGAGCGTGTTTTCAAACTCAAAATATTGATTTCAGAATCACTTTTTTCTTTTTCCAAAAATTTGCAAGGGAGTGTTTTTCTTTTTCTGTTTCATGATTAAGGGCGTGTATGTTTAATTGATAAAGTCATTTTTATACATGTGGTTTGTTGATAACTTGATACTACTGGAATGAGGCATCTAGGATCTAACTAGCTAGGCACTGGGTTCAGAAATTTTGAGATATATAAATGAAATTGAGTTTTTAATGAATTAAATAAAAGACACAATATCTATCAATTTTTATTCAGATAGGTTTTCAACTATTTTTTGCTTTAATTAAATGCCTTTTAAATATTGTAATTTTATTTCACGAGCTTCTTCTACGTGTTTAGTGCAAGCTTTTAACTCTAATTCTTCGAGTGATTAAAATGATTTGCTTTTATATAAAATTAAATAAAGTTGACATGTATATTATTTAACGTAACGGACAATTGAGGTGAATTAATAAAAAAATAATTTTATCAATTTTTATCTCTCATGAGCTCGTGAAATAAAATTTAAAATAAATAGCTAGTTTAGGAATGTTTTGATGTATTATACTACTTAAATAAACTTGATAAGTTTGTCTTAATTAATTAGATGAATTTAAGAGATACTCCTATTATTGCTAAAAATATATTGCTAAAGAGATACTCCTATTATTAAGGAATTAAATTAAATTAATTAACATAGTAGTAAATTCAAATAATTTGACATAATTGAAACCCACAATTAATTTTCATATGTACGGGCCGGGTATGGTTCTCTGAATTATATTTTAAATCCAAATATATATATATATGAGATCGTTTTACATAAGACTCAATTGATGGTCCCTACAGGGAAACCCTGGAGGCTTACATCTCGGAGCTACAAAAGCTTTCTATGTTAATGCTTCGAATGATCGGAGAAGCCCTAAAAATCGATACGAAAGAGATAGAGAAGATGTTCGAAGACGGGATGCAATCATTGAGAATGAATTATTACCCGCCATGTCCGGAGCCCGACAAGGTTATCGGGCTAACGCCACATTCCGATGGAAGTGCTCTCACCCTTTTGCTGCAAGTCAACGGCGTCGAAGGTTTACAGATAAAAAAAGATGGCGTTTGGATGCCTGTCAAAGTCATTCCAGATGCGTTGACTGTTAATTTGGGAGACATTGTCGAGGTTTGCTACCTTAACCTTATACATCTCATTAAATAATCATAAAATTAATAAAATTTAAATCTTATAATTTACTATACCTTATAATAAAAATTAATGGAGTGTCGATCGATCTGTCTATGTGTCTATATATATATATAAGCAAGATGCTTTCTAAAGTTAGGTCATTTTAATTGACCAAATGTTAAAATAATCCTTTGAAACTTATACTAATTAACAAAAGAAGAAATGTGATATTAAATACTTAATACAACATAAAAAAATGAATTAATTTTATAATTTTCTATAAATTTAAATTTTTAAATGACATAAAAGAATTTTATGGTATTATAGTCACTAAAATGAGGGTAGAGTTGATAATTTTGTACATGGATTATATGAAAAGTAACTTTACCCTTAATAATTTTTTGTCTCCTTAAAAAAAAAAAAAAAAAGTAAAATTGATAATTCAGTCTATAATTGATAATATAAATGAATTAATTATACATCCCACAAATTATCTCATATGACAACATGTCACACAAGAATTTGGATACATATATATAGTTATGGATGGACCACATACATATTAATTGAATCTTGACCTAATTAATCTATTAATAATCCTTATCATTTAATGTCACATCAATAATATCACATAATTTAATTGTTAGTTGTAATTGAAAACAGATTCATCCTAGATCTAAATTATTCATCACAAAGAAATAATTATATTTGACAACCTCTTTTAATACTAACATAAAAATATCTCATTATATTTAAAATATCTTTAAATATAATAGAAAATTATTATTATTATAAATTAATATTTTAAAATTTTAATATAATGACACACTAATTAGTTAATTACTCCACTACTATTTAATTGCAGGTATTAAGCAATGGTTTGTATAAAAGCATTGAGCACAGAGCAACAGTGAATTCAGAGAAAGAGAGGATTTCCATTGCAATGTTCTTCAACCCTAATTTCAAAGCACAAGTGGGGCCATGGCCATCTCTCTTAATTAAACAATCACCTATTTTTAGGACCATGACAATGGAAGAGTTTGTCAATGGCTTCTTCTCAAGAAAGCTCAAGGGCAAATTTCTAGACAATATGAGAATATAGATACAAATGTATCAATCGATAATGGGATCGGATGATGAATTTCTTAAAAAGCCAAACATCAACTACGTGCATATCGTTATAACGATATGTATTTTGCATGTGGTGATGTTGGTTTTGTAAAGAATTATCATTGTACGATTTTTAATGTCATATATGTATTTAATAATTACGTGGTAAGTTTTTGCCCTCTATTAAAAGACAAAGTATTATATAAATTGTTTTCGTATTAAGACTTATCACGAAAACAAGAGGTAAAACGTAGAACTGTTAAAACAGACTAACGGGACGAATCGGTTCATAATCCACCTCAACCAATCATTTAACGAGTTTTGGCGGGGACGAGTTGAAAAATGCTCAATCCAAGCCAATCCATGGCGGGTTATAGTATTTTTTTTTTTTTTTTTTACACTTTCACATGTATTATTATTATGATAAATTTTAAACAATATATAAATAATTACTTAAAAAATAAAGTACGAATAGTATTTTTAGATAATTTTTTATTAAATTCATACATATGACATGAATAATTTTAATCTCTTATAATAAAAAAAAATTAGACCTCAAATATAGTTTTTTTTTTAATTGACAAAACTATCGAAGTAAAATTTAAATTTTCATATTATTTAAATCCTTATTGCCAAGAACAAAATCACTATATAATATTTAACTAAAGTTTAATTGACAAATCAATCAAACTATCAATAGCAAATGTCAATTTGCAAATATACATCGATCTTACCACACACTCTAACAATCTACTCATAATAATTGTGCATTTATAAAGATAGAGTTAAAAAGAGATTTGAATTTACATTAATTATCAAGTCTTTCCTATAGTTATGTGAATGTTTGGCCGACGACGGTGTATTCTCATTATCAAAATCAATTTTGTTTAGTATAATATTTTTTTGATTTTGTATATTGATTTAAAATTGAATTAAATCCATAAATTTCTAGTTATCACAAATTTACTCACAGTTCAACTTAAAAAATAACGTGTTACTTCTTCATTTAAACTTAAAAAAATAATTACTCCATTTGTTCCTCAAAAGTTTTCATACTTTCCTTTTTAGTTTGTCTCTCAAAAGTTTGGATACCCATAAATGTAGACATGGGCAAAATCGAACCGGGAAACCGTCGAACCGGCTAAACCACTAGTTATAGTTTAAAACAGAACCGTAACCAAAAAATGGTGGTTCGATTACAGTTTTATATTTTGACAAACCGCAAACCGTCGGTTTGGACGATTATTTATTTATTTTATTTTTAATACACAATTCATCTATTTTCTAGGTATAAATTTAAGTTATATAATTTTTATTAAATTCTAGTAATGTATTTTCTAAGATAGGAGTTAAAACGAATAAAAAACGAGCGAAAATTGAGTGAAAACGAGCAAAAACGGAGGAAAAAAAAACACAAACCGGCGGTTTCTAACCGAACCGCTGGTTCAAAAACCGTAACCGACGGTTCGGATACAGTTGCCGATTTCCGAAAACCGTAACCGGCGGTTTTCAACCGTTGCACATGTCTACATAAATGGAAACAATCATCACAATCTCCACTCTTACAATATATACATATTTACCCTCCGGTCCCACCCCATGTGCCTACGGATCGTCCCCTTCAGATAGAGACCCGAGAGATCCTTCCTCGGCTTTGGTGGCCGATTTAGTCCCGACAAACGTCTCTTCATCCGGTCTAGTCCCGACGAGCAACGCATTCTCAGTCCTCGCAGAAGCCCACTTGAATGAGTCATCAGAAAACACTCAAGAGATGGTTGCTACTACACCATTGGAGCCACCTGCCGACGACGATGCATTGGATCCTACTCTCGCTGTTTCTTCCCGCCACACGGAGAAGTTCAGTTGCCCCAGGCCGTTTGAGGTGGGTTTATCCCATCGACAACATTCGGAAAGCGTTATCGATGAGTTAGAGGCAAGAGCTTTCGAGGCCTTCACTATTGATTCTTCGGCAGGGCTTGACAATGTGTTGAGCTTGGTCTTCAAGTATACGAGACGATCGGGCGATGCTTTTGAGTCCCCATAAATCATCCCGTGTTTTTTTATCGCTTTGGTTGGTAGGTGGATTTTCAAGGGTGTACCTTTTTTCCTTAACTCGGGTTTTGTCCCTTTTAGGGTTATTCCGGGCAGGATTTTGATGGCGCCCCGGCCTCTGGTTCGGCATGTGAACTTATGGCTTTTTGCATTTTCTTTTTTCTTTTTAATATACCACATTTATTCACCATTCATGTCATTACTTTTGGGATCCACCATACATTCAATCCAACTACTTTATTTACATTATATATAGAAGCTTACAAAATTATCTCTCAACACTCTAATCATTACACTTTTTTTTTAAACTTCGTGCCTAAAAAGCACCACAAGCTTTCTAGGGACGAAAGGAGTTTTATATTTTTAAAAAGCTCACGGTCCAATCCGCTCCGTGCGCGGTCCAACCCACCAAAATCCACGATCCATGCGGTATGGTCCATAAAAGCCCCCCTTTTAAATGGACTTGTATTACTCAACCCATATCACTTTTTTTATAGGCGGGCCCAATCCAACCAAACGAGTCTAGCCCATTTTGACAACTATATGTAAACGGGTCACTCGTGCGGGTAATATATAATAATATTAGAACCAAAATGTAAATCTTGTGCCGTAATTTATGGTAAGCTTATGATAAAAATAGTTCATAATACTATTATTTATTAATAACTGCAAAATTAAATTAGAGTGATCTATACTTGGGTGCAATTGATTGCACATTTGCACCTATACATTTTTAGATTTCAATAAATTGAGTTAAATGTTGAATTAAATATTAAATTAAATAAAATGAACATTCAAATTTAAGTGTATTTATAGACTCAATTGCATGGAAGAATTTATATATTATTAAATTAATGATTCTAATTGTGGACTCTTTCTGCTGATCAGAATCTTCGATTTTATATTAAAGTGTATCGAATCAAATCCAGATTTCTGTTTGTTATTTAAATATGTTAATTATAGTAAGCATGTCAATGTTAAATGTACTGAATCAGATCGAGAAGTCAGAATATCATTTTATTGTTCTGAATATATTTAAATTAAAGTACGTACTCCGTATGTTTTTACTTACAAAGTCATTAGAAAAATAAACTTCTTATTAACTATTGAATTTTTTTTTCTAAAATTTTATTTATTTAAGGTGTTGTGGTTGATATGAAAGGTTCAATTTTTTATTATTTTAATATTGACTAATTAAATTAATTTTTATTTTATTTACTTAACTTTATTGTAGCATTCATTTTATTTTTTAATTTAATTTATTTTTGAACTATTTAATGTACTTTTGAGTAAAATACAATATAAAATGTATTTTTATTGGTGTGTACAATTCTTTATTTAATTAGTTATTAAATTTTATTTTATAATTACTTTTATCTTATATCTCAAGTAATTGTTTCTGCAATTATTTTAAATTTACTATACGTTTAATGTATTTTAAAAATAGAGCTCAAAAATATATATGTAAAACTTATTATATAATTTTATACATAATATTTATTATATAAATAATTATATTATTTTACAAGATTAACATATATACATAATACACTACTTTTATAATATAGAATCCTCTTATATACTAATAGGAAGTTTAAATTGATGATATGTTCTTTTGTGGCTACTTTGTCCCTAAATCATACCTTTTGATATTTGGTTTGATTGAAAAACAATATTATTTTATTAAGTTGTTGTTATGTCAGTAAGAAGTCTAAATTATGTTAGATTCGAACACAATTAAAATTGTAAAAAAGACTAAGTTCCAACAATATTTAAAATTTGTGATTTATTTGCATTTATCTTAAAGTTTAAATTAGATTGCAAATGAGAAAAATGTTGTGATTTAATTTGCAATTAATTAAAATATTTATCTATTTAAGCCTTTGTGGTTGATATTGAAGGCTGATTTACTTAAAATTTATTTTAATATTACTTAAATTGTTTATTTTCGTAATTTTATATTTTTTTTAAAAGTTATTTTCATATTTATTAAATGTTAAAAATTCAACGTCTCATTTCGTCTGATTCTCACAAATTTTATTTAGAATTTACTTTATAAAATTATTTAATTATATATAATATAAATATTTATTTTCATTAACTTTCTGCGTAACACGCAGTGCTAATCTAGTTATGAAAATTTTGAAGTTATGTAACGTTAAAAACAAATTTCTAAAAATATTATATGACATTATTATTATAATTATATACATACAAGTTTAATACTTTAATTTAATTTCTACCAAATGAGTTTAAAAGGCAAGCAAGAAACAAGTTAAAAAAATCTATCAAACCAAGTGTTGTAAATAGTAATCGATATCGGTATAGGCCGATTCAATTTTGAGTTTACCCTCTTATTTTTTAAAATTACGCTCTCACTCAATAAATTTTAATTTACTTGCCTCCTTCATTTTTTTTTTCACCATCCCCCTCCATGTCCTCTTCTTTCTTGAGCAACATGATGTCGTCGCCCGCTCTCATTTTTTCACTCAACATACCCTCCTCCGACGATGCCGCCTGACCTCCACGCTGTTGCCTCTACACGTCCCTATATCACTGCCTCACCTCCACGAGTTATCGCCTACTGTTTTTACAATTTTATTTGCATTGGTGCACATTTGTCTATTGCTTGAAGTGATTTGTTTGATTAGTGAAATTGGGATTAATAGGAATAAATCTTTGATTTATTATTTACCATATATTTGTAAATATTCCTCTATTTGTTATTATTTCCTTGTATATTGCTTATACCTTTACTATGTATATATTGGATTTTACCAATCACCTCATTAACGGTGATCTCATACCTATTCTCACATGATATCAGTCAAACTTACCTAAACCCTAGCCGTCACTCATAGCCTCACGCTAAAATTTCCCTCTCCCTTTCTCTATCGCCGGTCTCCTCATCCCTGCACCATGGCCGAATCTTCCTCTTCTACCTCTTCCCTCCCTCTTAACACTCTTGTGCACATGCTCACCGTGAAACTGTCTGCGTCAAATTACCTTGTTTGGCGTAATCAGATTGTTCCTGTACTCTCCAGCCACGATCTATTCTCTCACGTCGAGGGTTCCTGCTCGGCTCCGCCTAAAACCGTTAAGTCTGATGACAAGTACGTCCCAAACCCAGATTATGTCGCCTAGTTTGCGTTGGATTAGAAGATTTTGAGTCTTATTCTTTCCTCTGTCTCTGAGGATATTATGGCCGAAGTTATCAGTCTCACTTCTTCTTGCTCCGTCTGAGGAGGCTTTCAGCCATTCCTCTGCCTCTCGCCTCAATTAGTTACGCAGTGAATTATTTAACCTCTGTCGTGGCTCCTCCTCCGTCGATGAATACAGTAAGAAGTTTCGACTTCTCTGTGATCAATTAACTTCTATTGGCCGCCCTATTGATGCAGTTGATAAAAGTCATTGGTTCTTGAATGGTCTCAGTCCTCGGTTTCTTGATTTCTCCGACACTCGCATGTCCATGAACCCAATGCCTTCCTTCCGCGATCTGGTCCATCAGGCTGTCAGTTTTGACCTCATGCAGCGTTTAATGGACGCCCCATCCGCTACTGTTCCTGTTTTTGCCACTGATCGGCGCTCTAGATCTTCGCAGCCTCGATCTTCCTCACATGCTCGCCCCAATGGCCCCGGTTGTCGCCCTTCTTCTACCCAGCACGACAATCGGAGCAAACACTCTTTTGTTCCATCATGCCAGATTTGTCGCCAATCAGGCCACTATGTTAGTTGCTGTCCCAAATGGTATGCTCGCTCGCCTCAGCCGTCTGTCAATCTCGCTCAGGCTTTTGAGTCGCAGTGCTCGGTTACTCCTTCTCCCAGTTCAGATTGGTTCCTCGACACTGGTGCTTCTGCCCACATGACTCCTGACTCTACTGCTATGGATGATCTCACCCCCTATAATGGTAATGATCATGTTATTGTCGCGAATGGTACTTCTATTCCTATTACTCATACTGGTTCTTATCGTGCACATGATAAATTTCACTTATTGGATATTTTGGTCGTCCCACATCTCATTAAAAATTTATTATCCATAAGCAAGTTAACTTTCGATTCTCCTATCGATGCTATCTTCTCTGATCGCTCGTTTGTGGTTCAGAATCGAGTAAACAAGGAACCTCTGGCTCGCGACAGGTGTAGTCGCGGTCTTTCGAGCTTTGGCACCATAGATTAGGGCACACTTCTATTTCAGTTGTTAAATTATTGAAGCGTTTGGGTCATTTGAGTGTTACTTCAGTTTTACCTAAGCCTTTGTTGTGTACTCCTTGCCAGTTGGCAAAGAGAAAACATTGTTCATTTACTTTGAATAATAAGCGAGCATCCCGTGTTTTGGATCTTGTTCACTGTGATTTGTGGGGACCTGCCCCGGTTTCTTCTAATGATGGATTTCGTTATTATGTTGCTTTTGTTGATGATTTTTCTCGTTTCACGTGGTTGTACCCTTTGCGTGCAAAGTCCGACTTCTTTGATGTTCTGGTTCGCTTCTACGCCTTTGTGTGCAATCAATTTTCTGTCTCCATGAAGGTTTTTCAGAGTGATGGTGGTACAGAATTTACTAACACCAGGGTTCGTAATGTATTCTCCACCAAAGGGGTTCATCATCGGTTCTCCTGCCCTTACACTCTGCAACAGAATGGTCGCATGGAGCGTTAGCATATACATATCACTGAAACTGGCTTGTCTCTCATGCTTCATGCCAATGTCCTTTCTCATTTTTAGGTGGATGCCTTTACCACTGCGGTCTACATTATTAACCACATGCCCACTCATGTGCTTGATGAAAAGTCTTTGTATGAATTGCTCTTTCATACACCTTCAATTTATGGCAATTTTAGAACCTTTGGGTGTCATGTTTTTCCATATCTTCGGGATTATTCTACTCACAAGCTGGCTCCTCGCAGTATTACTTGCGTGTTTCTAGGTTATAGTTCTTCCCACAAAGAGTTTCGGTGTTAAGATGCGGTCGCTTCCCGCTTCTACACTACTCGCCATGCTCAGTTTGATGAGTCATCGTTCCTTTTTTCTTGTAGTGGTTCCTCGGTGAATCCTTGGACCCTTGATTACATATCCTTTCTGATCCCGGATTCTCTAGTAGCCGAGCACGCCCCTCGTCGTGCCTCTGATGCTCGCCCCTCTATTGCTCGCTCTGCACCTTTCTCGCTTTGCCCGCATCCTTCGGAGGCTATTTCAAATTTGATTCCTCGACCGTCGATTCCTCGCTCTATCGAGAAAACCCTTGTTTTTGCCCTTTGCCTCCTATCGAGCATCAGCATACCGCCCAACCCGACGTTCCTCGTTCCACCCATCTGATGGTTACTCGGGCTCGATCGGGCATCTTCAAGCCACGCTATGTCGTTAATATTGCGACCAAAGATTTGTTGACCGCCCTCGCCATCTTCAAGGGGTTCAACTCGGCCTTAAAACTTCCCCACTGCGTCGGCCATGAGTTCTGAGCTCGATGCTCTCCACGCGAACCACACTTGGGATCTAGTTCCTCGCCTGCTAAACAACAACATTGTTGGCTCCAAATGGGTTTTTCGAACCAAGTATCACAATGATGATTCGGTTGATCACTACAAGGCCCGTCTCGTCGCTCAGGGCTTCTCTTAGTTTCCTGGCTTCGACTTTACTCACACCTTCAATCCGGGTGTGAAAGCTGCTACAGTTCGAATTGTGCTCTCCCTCGCCGTTCGTAATGACTGACCGCTTCATCAGTTGGATTTGAACAACGCCTTCTTTCACGGTGTCTTGCCCAAGTCTGTCTTCATGTCTCAGCCTCCGGGTTTCGTTGATCCTCATTTTCCGGATCATGTTTGTCGTCTCAAGAAGGCCATGTATGGTCTTCGTTAGGTGCCTCGGGCTTGGTTTGTTAGGTTCAGCACCTTCCTCGCCTCACTTAGTTTTCGATGTAGCCGAGCTCATACCTCTCTATTTTACTTCACTTGCAAAGGGCTCACTTTGTATCTTCTTCTCTATGTGGATGACATTATTGTGACGAGTAATGACCCTGTCTTCCTTACGCGTTTCATTGCTCGGGTTGAAAAAGAGTTTCGGGTCAAAGATTTGGGTGAACTGAACTATTTCCTCGGCCTTAAAGTGTCTCGTTCCTCGGACACCCTGTTCCTTGGCCAGGCAAATACGCCCATGACATCCTCGCTCGGGCCAACCTTTTGGAGTCCAAACCTGCCTCGACCCCGTTGGTCGCCGGCTCCTCGCTCGTGAGCACTGGTGCGCCATTTAATGACCCCACTTTGAATTGCCCTCTAGTCAGCGCACTACAGTATCTCACCATCACTCGTCCCGATCTTTCCTATGCTGTCAAACACATCAGCTAGTTTCTCCATTCTTCCATAGTGGGTCACTTTGCTGCCATCAAGCGAATTCTTCGTTATGTTCAAAATACTATCAATTTCGGTCTCACTTTCACACGCGGATCCGATCCCTCTCTTGTCAGTTACTCGGATGCTGATTGGGCTCGGTGTGTCTAGATACGTCGCTCTACGTATGGATATTCCATCTTCTTTGGTGGTAATTTAGTTTCTTGGAGTGCGAAGAAGCAGCCCACCATCTCTCCGTCTGGTTGTGAATCTGAATACCGCGCCAACACTGCAGAAGAAATCATTTGGGTCACCCAACTCCTTTGGGAATTGGGTGCTTTGCCGAGTGGTCTCCCTCTTCTTCTCTATGACAACAAGAGTGCTCTCTTCCTCTCCTAAAACCCTGGTTCACATAAGCGGGTTAAGCACATTGACATTGATTGCCATTTTGTTCGGGAACTAGTATCGTCCGGTTGCCTCACTACACAGTTTGTTCCCTCCGAGCTCCAGGTTGCTGACCTCTTCACGAAGAGTCTTCCTCGACCAAGTTTTGAATTGCTTCGTTCCAAGCTTTGTGTGTCCATACACTCACTGCATCGCTTGAGGAGGGGGGGGGGGGATATATAATAGGGAATAAATCTTTGATTTATTATTTACCATATATTTGTAAATATTCATTTTATTTGTTTGTTATTATTTCCTTGTTTATCGCTTATGCCTTGACTATATATATTGATTTTACCAATCACCTCATTAACAATGATCTCATACATATTCTCACGGGGATTGTTGATATATTATATTAAGTCTGGGTTTGTTTTGAGAGCTGCATTGCATGTTTTACATGAATTTTCGGGGGTTTTTTTTTTTTTTTTTTTAACATAAACATGGAATATGAAATTATATAGCAAATGAGTGTATGGTTTGAAGTCACCTTGATGTTTCTTCAAATAACCAAGCTAGCTATTACAAGAGAATGTAACCTTGTTATTCAAAATCCTCTTCTAAGAATTCTACTTGAAGCTAATCTATGAATTTTGTTTGCAATAAATGTAGAAATTATGCTAAAGATTAACTAGGGTTTCTAAGTGTGTAATAAATGTGGCTAAGAGTCCTCAGCAATATGATTTGGGAGCTATTTAAAGCTTCAAAAGGTGCTTGAGATGAATTTATCATTTCAGTCCTTGAAGTTCTTCAAAATTCGCAAAGTTGCACGTAGACAGAAAGTCACTTGGTCAACCAAGTCGGGAGGCATTATAGGAGAATTTCTGGTTCCGGAGCTCACTCGGTCGCTAGGGTGAGGTCACAAATCGACTGCCAGTGTCAATCCACTCGGTCGGTCGAGTGACATGATAATTCAACACTTGTTCTTGAACTCGACCTCACTCGTCCACTAGGGTCAAATCCCTCAGCCGGCCGAGCCAACTGTTGACTTTTGACTTTTTCTTTGCTTTCCGTGTTCATCATCCACTCGAACTTCTACTTCATTACGTCACTGTTCGTTTTTCATTGAAAATTGACCATCTCATCTTGTTTCCTTTGAACACAATTCTCGAGAACAAGATTAGAGGCACAACTTCTATCAATTAAGACGAAAACCACATCAAAATGCTACAATAACATAACAAAAATGAACACAAATACGATCACCACCGCACTCACGCCTCCCTCCGTCACAGACCATCCATGGTTTCCACCTCACCTCTCTGCGTCGTCTTGTCCGTCACAACCATGGAAGCAAGAGAATCCACCCAGTAGGCAACAAAACCTCCCCCTTTTTATTTTCTTTCCGATTTTTTTTGTGATTTTTACAGAACTTGACAGATGTCTTTTGTGTTCTTTCTGAAGCAAGAGAACTAGAAAAATTATTTTTTTATTTTTGCACTGATCTTTTTTCTCGAATTGATGCGACCAAAATGTGTCGTCCTATGAGATAATGACATGCGGAATATACGGGTAATATTATTATATGTTATTCGTACATTTATTCCTTTTATTACACTTGAATTATATGATTAAGACTTATACTATGATAAGTTGGGCCTATGTTAGTTAATACCACAACAAATTATATGGGTTGGGACCTTTCCTGGGCCTCGAATCCCAGGACTTAACAAAAGGCCAAGACCCACATTTGCACAGGTTTATTGAGAACCAGGCTGAAGCCCAACGATAAGAGGCCGGTGAAATTAGGGTCCATGAGGCACCCTCGACTTGCTCCTAAATTATCGGGGTTGACTGATCAGTTGAGAGGATCATGGGATATCTTTCTTGGTGAAGAAAACTATTTGACTTAGTCAGAGAGCTGAGTGAAAGCAGGTCGCCAGCTCCCTGGAATTTCAGGATAAGTGGTTTAGTGGAGGAATAGGGGGAGACGGTTATCTCTTCCCCCAAGGTACCTCTATAAATACTGCATATACGCCATTCATACTTTTTTTACGTGATTTGTCATAGGAATACACACTACACTTATGCATACATCTTGTATTGAGCATCATCTTGCATATGTGGAGAACGATCTCACCTTCGAGCGAATGTTCTCCGAACACCAATTCCTTGGGGCCACCGGTTTCTGACTTGAGCATTGGAGTCCCGCGCCGGAGATCCCTCTAGCGTGTTTTGTAGGTAATTGGAGTAGTGCTCCAGCTTCCTACGACATCGTTTTATTACCGTTTACTCAAGGTCAATATTGCAATTTATTGTGCGTTCAATTCCGACGCATCACTAATTTTTGGTAAATTTTCGGAATATTTTTTCTTTATTTTTCTACTTTTTCGAAAAAAATATTCTTAAATCATGATTTCCTTTTTTTTTTTAATGAAATTAGTGGTTTATTTTTTATGGTTTCTTCCAAATTTTTTTAATAAAAAGTAGAGATGTTTATCCGGGTCGGGCTAATCGGGGTGACCCGTTTAACCCTGAAAAATACAGGGTTAGGGTTCATGAATTATAGGCCCGTTTAAATCCGGGCCTTTTTAACCCGGACCGATTAGCCCGCGGCTAAACCGGGCCAGCCCGCCAGCCCAAGTTGTTACCCCCTCCCTTTTTTTAAATAAATAATCTGAGAACAAATTTTGGATCATTTGACGATAACTACAAGCGCACATTACCTTTTATTAGTCATTATTACTATTTTTTTATTATATTATAATATTTGTTTAGCTTTATTAAGGAGCAATGAGTTCTAGAATTGTAGTTAAATTATACTTTTGTTTTATCATTTACTGATCATTAATTAATTGTGTATATTTCTATTTTATTTGGTTGTTAGACGTGTCAATTGAGACCTTTAATTTTAAAAGAAAAAAATTATTATATTCCTAGTGTTAGGGTTAGGTCTCAACAATTATAGGACCGTTATGTATGAACCGGTTAAGGTCCTAGCCCGTAATTCTGTAGGGCTAGGGCCAGCCCGATAGACATATCTAATAAAAAGATGGTCAAGTCGGTAGCAGGTGGTAGGGTTTATAATTAGAATTTTAATGAGTTGCATTTTAATTTAATTGATAAAAAAGTAATGTATATATATATATATATATATATATATATATATATATATTTTTAAGTCAGTTATACACCCTTTTTAAATGTAATTTTTGGTGTTGGGCTGCTAGCCCAAATACGTCCCCACTTTGGGCCTAATGGAAACTCCATAAAACTCCCTTTTAAACTTTTTAATATTAAATATAAAAATAAAAATATACACAAGATCTAACAGAATCCATGCACTAAACTTGGAGTTGTTGCCATTACTAACTGAAAAACTTGAATTCCAAATTAAGAAATGGTTGAAGGAAATGATAAATCAGCGATCACCGCCGTGAAGGAGGGATCGGAGAAAAATTCATCATCAATGAAGAAGAGTAACGTCGTGGTGATGGAAGGGGATTCGGAGGCGAAGAAAGAAGGGGAGATGACCGGCAGCGATTCTGACACCGCGGCGCCGGCGGTGGCTCTGCAGCCAACAAGGCACCCGTTGGAGAACGCCTGGACATTCTATTTCGATAATCCTTCGTCAAAATCCAGACAGGCCGCGTGGGGAAGCTCCATTCGCCCTGTTTATACCTTCTCTTCCGTGGAAGACTTCTGGAGGTAATTAATTAGGTTTTAAATTCGCGCTATAATTTCAATTTCAATTTCAATTTACTGTTCTGTGATTGTGAGAGTATTTTTGAAATTGCATGTGTGAAATCCGGAATGAAGAAATTGCTGAATATTTTGCCAAATTCTGTCAATAAAATCTGTATGCGAATTTGGTACATTGTTAAATCGCCATATCTGTGTCTATTAATGGTTTCATATGCCCTTCCTTAGACGCTGAATGTGGATTCATGGTCTCTGAAAATGGTTACTCTGGTGTATAGGTTACTAGAGTGAGAGCAGGTGCACAAATATTAGCTATACAGATATGTAGTTTTTCATATTTTTAATTGAAGCACAATCACCTTGTTGTAGCAATGAGATTGTCTTTGTTTGAGTTCAATTTTTCATTTCAGTTGTCATCATATATCAAACAGAGGTAGGCGTCAAAATTTAAACTGAAAATGTTGGTTTTAAAGCTTTTAAACAATTAAGGCAGTTTACCTGTTTTGAATAGCAGGGGCTGTTCAATAGGTAAAATCTATCACAACCTACATGTCACAGATCTATATGAATGCACTGACATACATATAGAAACATATATGAAGTTATGAACATTCCGGTTATAGATACACAACACATGAAGCATTTTATTTTCTTTTTTTCAGATATATTTTAAGAATACTCGAGACCTTGAATCCCTGCCAACAATGATACTACAGTTTGCAAGATTTTGTTCATATACACTTTTAATTTTATTATAGTTTCCCCCTCTTGATTTATAATACTATATGATATAATCAAATGAAGATTTTTGCCCCTCCCCATCGTGAGATGTTGCTCGTGTCTATTTGATCACTTGCAGGGTTTACAACAATATACACCATCCAAGCAAGTTGGCAGTGGGAGCAGACCTTCATTGTTTCAAAGAGAAAATCGAGCCAAAATGGGAAGACCCCGTGTGTGCTAATGGTGGGAAGTGGACAGTTACTTTCTCTAGGGGTAAATCCGACACTTGTTGGCTCTATACGGTGTGTCTTCCTGTTCTATATCTTTCTCTCAACTTAACATGTTGTGTCATATATCTTCTGCTTCACTGGAATTTTCCTTTTGGGTTGTATTCAGTTGTTAGCAATGATCGGAGAGCAATTTGATTATGGTGATGAAATATGTGGAGCTGTTGTCAATGTCCGAGCTAGACAGGAGAAAATATCAATCTGGACAAAGAATGCTGCCAATGAAGCTGCTCAGGTATGCTTCATTACACAACCTATATCGTTTAATCGTTTTTCTGATGATCAATTCTATGCCCGATATGGATGCATCACATGCTTATATTTGAGAACTTCTTGTTGGATTATGGTTTTAATATGGAGGTAAAAAGTTTTTTTTCTCTCCATAACTTGTTTACTGTCCAATTTTGATCCAAAAAAATTTACATTTTCAATTTAGTTTTCCATACTAAAAAATTTGTCAAAATCTGACTCTAAAATCGCTAGAAAATTGAAAACAACATAGTTTTATGTCACGTGAGGATTTAATTTGGGGCTAAATTTGGACAATAGAAAAGTTATGGGGCCGAAATTGGACATTCTCATGACATAAAACAACACTGCTTTCAAATTTCTAGCATTTTTGGGCCCAACATTAGACAAATATTAAAATTGAGACGAAATCAAACTTTTTTGGGACCTGAAACGGTTGACAAGTTGTGGGATCAAAATCTTTTTAACTCTTGCCTAATTTGCTTGAGAGTATCCTACTACTTAAAACACACTCTCTTCTCTCCGTGACATGCCTGGATTACATGATCAACAAATATAAAATCAACAAATTAGCTCATAATATCATAAGAAAGTTACGCATTTAGTTATTTGGCTCAATCTTGAAAGTTTTTTGGTTGCTGATTGTTCATCTACAAATAATGTAGCTGAGCATTGGAAGACAATGGAAAGAGTTTCTTGATTACAATGACCAAATCGGTTTCATCTTCCACGTAAGCCTTCCCCCGAGTCTTAATTATCTTATAAATTTGAATAATTTCTGTGTCTCGATTGATCAGTGACCCGTTTTAATGCAGGCCGATGCAAAGAGGCTTGACCGAGGTGCTAAGAATCGTTATACCGTGTAAGTTCACGAGAATTAATTCAGCCTCTGAATTACAAAACTACATTAGAGAAGCCAATCAATTTATTCATATTTCCCCCTCCTTCTATTTTTTGGGTTTTGAATGATGTTCTTCTAGTTAGTTGTTTTGGTAAGAAATGCTTGTCTGAATCCAGAACTATTAGAAATATTGGACTAGGTGGGATCTTCAAATCTTTATGAAGTACTCAATTTTAAAAGATATTCATATTTTTAACTGCCGTGGTGCTATTAGTATTACAGTTTACATATCAATTTTTCACTTGCACAGAAGAGTTTAAATATAAAAATAAAACAAACCATAGATTTGGTCCAAATTCAGAAAAAAATGAAAATTATTGTCTCGTGTGATTGGATTATACACCAATGCAGCATGTTCTTTCTCATCAAATAATTAAATGCCTAATCGCACTAAACTAGCTATCACTGAAATTGCACCTAAACCACCAAAGTATACAAACCACTAAACTTTCGAATTTTTATGAATATTGATTAGTTTATGTATAAAGTATATATAGATTGAAAGTATGGGATCCATTTATGAATAAAGTAAAGTGAATGATAACGTGGATAAATAAGTGATGGTTGGAGAGTGAAAATAAAATAAGTGATGGTTGGAGAGTGAAAATAAAATAATGTGATAGTATTATTTTTAAAACGGGAATGATTATAATGAAATTGAATAATAAAAAAAAAAGTGAGCATAATAAAATTGAAAAGAGAGAGTAATTTTTTTACACATAACTCACTTTACTAATTTTCAGGTCAAATTTCTCTCTATTTTTTCATGTGCTTCATACATTATTTTTTAAAGGGGCATTTTCACCAAATGTATACTAATACCAAGTACAACCTACTTTTCTTGCACCTATTTTTTTTTTTATCAGGAAAATGAACTGTATTAATAAAGTAGACAAGAGTTTTCTTCCACCCATTCTGCAATTAATTCACGAGCCCAGGACTTAAAAATTGTATTTATAAGACTTTTTTAAACCCTAAAATTATGAAGCGAGGAAGAAAGAGTCTGTAAATCAGCTGCAGAATGGATAAGGAAAAATGATTAGCGCTTAGCATTTAGGATTTGACGAAAATATCTTCTTAAAAATCACTTGTGATGTAGATGTAAAAAATTAGTCTAATAATTTATGGGTAAAAAATTTACGGTAATGGTATCAGATGCTGCATATCCAAAATCTGGATTTTAAATTAATTAATTATAAATTAATTATGTAATTACTTATTTGCCCTTCATTAAATGACTCTTGCTTTTAGCGGATAATTACACCATCTTTCCTCCTTTCACGTGGATTCTGACAAGATTACAGCGGAACTTTTCATCTCCCAAAGACTTTTTTCAACTCCCAAAACAAGCATAAGCATGCATTAATAATTTAATATTCTATCTCTTTAATTATAATTATAAAATTGATATATGAAAATTCGATAGTGTACTTTAAAATTTATAATTATAATTAAAATTTGATATATGAATTTAAATATGAATCTCCCTATACTCTTTATATTTTAACCTTTTTTATGGATAACATAAGTGAAATTTTATATTTGTAATTAAAATTTAATATTTTCAGTCTGTATTGTAAATATAATTAAAATAAGGTCTTTCAACTTTCTATAGATTTAAAATAGGTCCACAAAATTATAAAAAAATATATTTCACTATTTTCGAAGCTTTAAAATAAAATTTTAGAAAAAAACATATGTTATTTTTTAATTATATTATTGTGTATAACACCAATTTAAAAAAATATTTTTAATTTAAAAAAATAATAATCACCAAAACTTAATTTATGAGATTTCAGAGATTTAAAAAATAATACTTTTAAGATCACCAAAACATATCATGAACTAATAAACAAACAAAAGCATACATTAATTAAATTAAATTAACTTTTTAGAATCTAACTAATTCTAATTACTGCTTTCAAAAAAAAAAAAACTAATTCTAGTTACTTAGTATTATAACTTTATTCATTTTATAATAATTTTCTTTAATTGTGGTAGCAAACACTTAAATGTAAAAAAAACAATGCATTGAAAAATCCTTAATGAACTGAAAATTAATTTTAAAATTAAAATTCTTGATGAAAAAATTATTCATAATTAAGATATTATTTAAAAAATATTACTCCGTATGTGATAAATATATCCCACGTAATAGAGATTTTTTTGTTGATGTGTCGTCTTTTCCTTAACCCTAAACCCTAAATCTAAACTCTAAACTAGATCATTGGTATCTTCACTGCATGGTGATCATGTCCTAATTATACATTATGTACGAATGAAATAAAAAAAACCTAAATTAAATTGAAATATTTGATGGCGTCACTACTTGATAATTAATATCTTCACTACGAAAAATCTTAAACCATGAACCCTAAACCCTAAATCTAAACCCTAAACTAGATCCTTGGTATCCTCACTACATGGTGATCATGTCCTAATTATACATTATGTACGAATGAAATAAAAAAAAACCTAAATTAAATTGAAATATTTGATGGCATCACTACTTGATAATTAATATCTTCACTACGAAAAATATTAAACCCTGAACCCTAAAAGAGTGACACTACTCACTAGGAATGCTTATAACCTTGAATTTTAAAATTTTAAATTTAAACCATAAAATGTGTCATAATTATACATTATGCATTTATGAAGAGAAAATATTAAATTAAAATTATTGTTGTCACAACTATTTGATGAATACGTTCACTAAGTTGAGTAAAGAATTCTAACAACGATAACATTAAATATAAAATTATAAACATTTTGAATCCCATTAATACAAAATTAGTTTTTGAATATGAAATCTTGTACTAGAATTAGTACTCCGACTCTTGTATACGAGAATCAGATTACTCTTAACACCGATTCTTCGTATCGATAACAATGATATATTGCATACGAGTAATCAAAATCAGAGTCGGAGTACTTGTAATATTTTAATTTTATAATTAATTTTAATTTATTACTTTAATTTTATAATGTTTTAATTAATTTTCTTGAGCCCAATAAAAAAAACAAAAATCATGGAGTGAATGCACAACCCATTACTCTAGGAATATAATCATATAGCATACCCAAATTAAATTTTAATTTTAATATTAATTATAAATTAAAATATTATAAAATTATGAATTAAATTTTAGAATTCACTTGTAAGGCTACTCTAGCAATATAATAATATAGCATACCCAAATTAAATTTTAATATTAATTATAAATTAAAATATTACGGAGTATAAAATTTTGAATTTAATTTTAGAATTCACTTGTAAGCTGTAATGTAACCTGTAACAGTGTAACCAGAAGTCCACCACCTCCATCTACAAGGGAAACTCATGTTTTCTTCCTCACAATTATAGTCGCCGATGAATTTTTTTGATTTGCAATACCGATGTATCTAGTCATTATAAAAAAATTAAATTAGAGGCAGAACTCCCCTAAGAAAATAATGAAGAACTCAGATGCGGGTGAAATGATTTTTTTCCGGCCAACATCTCCGGCAATGAGCCGACAAGAAATGTCATTCTTTCTCGGTCGAGCACGTCCATGGCTTCTACCTCGTTATCAGAGTTGTTCTACTCCGTGGTCGCAATATCTTTTTCGAGAATTCTCGCTTCACCATTTTTTCAGATTTAAGCTTTTCCGATCGTCTTCTTCATTCAATCTACCAGTCATAGCTTCGTTTTTCTATCAGTATTAGAAGCCCTCAATCTATTTTACACTTCATCACGATCTTGACATTAGATTTTCAATTTTAAAATTTATGTGTTTAGATCTTTTTAGGTTTGCTTCTTGAAATTTTGTCTTGATGTTGGTTGTTTTAATTAGTGGAGTATAATTTTTTACCTCGATTGATTTTCCTGAATCGACTAGATTTTTGGATGCCATGTGTTTTTGTGTTGATTCATTCTTCTTCCCCAAGCTCCTCTTAAGGGGTGGAAGATGAATAATTTTCTTTTTATTTGTTAGATTAAATCACATTTCATGATGAATGAGTTATCAAATTAAAAAAAATTGATTGAGGAGTTTGTTTCCCAGGATGAAATGCGATTTGTTTGGAAATTGTGGCCAAATATTGGAACAGATGTTGGCCGGATTTTGAAAGAGAGAGTGGCGGCGCTGTGACGGACCTATCGGGGAATGGTGTGTTGGGGAAGAAGCAAATATGTGTAGGAGATGATCCACTTCAATAAATTAAAATTTAAAATTAAAATTATAAAATAAAATTCAATAAATTAAATTTAATCACTAAATGAAAGAAATAAAAGAGTGCAATTAAATACAGCATTGAAATTTGGTGGTGTAATCATTGCGGTCTTGAAAATATAAAGAGAGAGAGAGAGTAGTGTCAGATTTTATTATTTAATTCAAAATTTATGACATTTACACTTAAGGGTATATTGGTCTTTTTAACCCAACTTAAAACAGAAAATTACCGAAATACTCTTTTCTGGATATCCAGATTCTGGATGTTTAGCACCACCCAAAAATTTATGGTTTGTATCGTATAGTGTCAAAAAAAGGGTTTGACTCCCGTGTAATCGGTACATGTGTGCAACTGAGGTATCAATTCTCTTCCAATCTTTCATTACTTTAATTTTTTCAATGGGCTTTTAATTTGCCATGGCCCAACAACAATTAAAAATACATTAATAATTAATTTGGCCTGTGTCCCACAATCTAGGGGTGTGCACCGGTTTAAAATCGGACAGAAACCAGTTTGGACCGGGACCGAAATCTACCTAAATGGGTGGATCGAAGACCAGACCGGAATTAACCGGTCCAAACCCGGATCGGATCGAAAAATTCTGATCCGAATTTGGAACGGTTCGGACCGATTTTTAATTTATTTTTTCAAAAAAAAAAAAATTCAAGTTTTTTTAAGCTTTTGGAAGCGAGAACAAGAATGATAAATTTGTGTATGAAAATTAGTGTTAGTTCTTCATTTGAGATCAATTTCCGTCAATGTGAATTTTATTTACAATATTATTAATGGTATTTTTACACTAAAAGTAAATTGATTATTTTTGTTCAATTATATATTTGAAAAAATGTAATAAATCTCAACACTTTTACTTCATATCCTCATCAATTATTTGATTATAAGCATATTATGTTTCCATTCTTTTTTAAGAGTTTTAATGAAAGAAATATTTTCAAAGTTTTCAAATTAGCAATCCTAATTTTATTTAGTTTATAATAATTAAGGTTGTATTATTAGAAAAATATAAAGAATATAAAAAAAATAATAATAATAAAAAAAAAAATTATGGTCCGATCCGGTTCGGATCGGTAAATTCCGGTCTTAACCCGGACTGGACTGAAAACCCAGAATCTTAAAATTCAATGGACCGAACACCGGATAGAAAACTAACTGATCGATTCGGTTCCGATATTTTTTTAGGTCCAATTTTTTTTGCACACTCCTATCCCACAGTAATTAAAATTAACATTAATAATTTATTTAATTTTTTATTCGTGGCAACAATTTAAAAAAAAAAAAAAACGATTTATTTATTTTTTTATTAATTCTTGGCAATATTTTACTACCTTTCAAATTGTACTTCATTTAATCTCTATAATTCTCGGCAACATTTTACCTCAAACATTGATAATTTATTAATTTAAAAAATCCCCATCTCACAATAAACATATTTTTGGCAACATTTGCTATCCTTTAGGGCATGTTTGTTTTGGAATTTGAGGATTTTGAAATCTGGATTTCAAAATTCTAATGCTTTTTGTGTTTGTGTTTAGGATTTATGTAGGGTAGAATTTAACTTTATAGTATAGGATTATAGATTTTATAGGTGATTTGTAGGTATTTATAGGGTTGACTTTTATAGGGTTTATAGATATGTATAGGGTGGAATTTTAAAATTCTAAATCAAAATTCCAAAATGTAACGGGGGTGGAGTTTCGAAATCCCAAATCCGAATTTCCCATCCCAAAACAAACATGCCCTTAGTTATTTGTTCATCTAAATTTCCATAAAAAAAATTTTTGATATATTTTAGTTTGTTATAAACATTACCTTTTAATTTATATGTATTATATTATCAGTTAATAAGTGTTATGGTATAGTATTAGTAAAAAAAAAATGTATAATATTAATTTATATATAATATAATATTGATTCACATATAATATAATATAATATTATACAAGTATAAGCTCTAATGTCTTTTAATTTTAAAGTATATATGATATGTTATAAGCTCCAAGTTCAAAAAAATGTATAGTATTAGTTCATATATAATATAGTATTAGTTCACATCTTTATTTTCTACAATTAGAAGTAAATGGACAAAATTATAAACAAGAAATGCAAGAGAAAATAATTTGTTTATTTGTGAACTAATACTATACTATATATGAACTAATACTATATTGTATATAAACTAAAACACTATTGTATGTAAACTAATACTCCCTCCGTTCCACATGAATTTGCACACTTTCCATATATGGATGTCCCATACCAATTTGCACACTCCATAAAAGGAAATATCTTCACAACCCTCACCCTTGAAATATACTCATATTTACCCATATGATATTACTTTTCCACACTCAATCTACTTTTTACTTTACTTTGTTCATAAAAGTTTACAAAACTACCCCTCAAAACATCAATCATTACACCTTTTCTTACACATTTCTTAAAATGTGTGCCGGTCAAAGGGTGCAAGTTCCTCCGGGACGGAGGGAGTACTATACTGTATATAAACTAAAACACTATTGTATGTGAACTAAAACTATATATGAACTAATACTATACTACTAAGTCTAATACCAAAAGAATAAATAATAATTGTTGATATACTTGAACAAACTAGACAAAGTAAAAATATACAATATATGAACTAATAGTATACTATATTTAAACTAATACTATATTAGCAATTCGAGAGGTGTATGATAAACACAAAGTTGCTCACTCCAGCAATCATATCAAGAGCTTGCTTTGATAAAAAAAAAGGGTTAATTCTAAATAAATACACCACCTTTAGTCTCAATATCAATTTAATCACGACCTTTACGATTTTTTTTTAAACCCCAACCTTTCATCGTGTTGCAATTAGATACACATTTTTTTTCTCCGATCAACAATTGATGATGTGGCTTGCCGGAGCTCGCCACGTCATATTACACATATTTTTTTATTTTCCCTATAAAGATTACACTTTATAAAAATATAAAATTTTATAAAAATAAAAATAAAATTGTTTGCATCTTCTCCGTTTCTCAAACTAGTTTTCTTCTACCATTCTCAAACTAAAATTCTCAAACTAAATCAAGTTATTCTCTCCTAACCATAAAATTTCATGCGTCTCCTCTGCTTCTCAAACTAAATCAAGTTTTCTCTACCATTCTCAAACTAAATCAAGTTATTCTCCTCTAACCATAAAAATCATAAAAAAAAAAAACTCACGCATCTAATCCATGATCATTAGTGATTTGGTGGTTTATTTCTTCAGGAATTCTTAAATTATTTAATAATTTTGTTGTTTTGTTCAACTAGTTCGACAACTATAATTTTTTTTCGGTGGACCTCAATTAATTATTGTATTTGGGTGTATACTGAAGTTAACCTTGTTGGTGGTTTTTTATTATTTTGTTCAACTAGTTCGAGAACTACAATTTATATGCTTTATGAGAGAGGAAAATATTCTAGGAATTAATGTGTTTAACACTAATGATTATTGCAACAAAAATGTTTTATCCCTTATGATTTTGATTTTTAGGATTTGAAGAGAAGAACTTGATTGATTGAGATTGAGAAGTGAGAGAGACGCGCATAACAAGAACTCTGTTCAGTTTGAGAAGCAAAGAAGACGTCGAAGATGCCGAGAGTTTTATTTTTATTTTTATTTAATTTTTATGGTTAGAAGAGAATAACTTGATTTAGTTTGACAATGATAGAAGAAAACTTGATTTAGTTTGAGAAGCGGAGGAGACTGCAATTTTATTTTTATAAAATTTTATATTTTTATAAAGTGTAATCTTTATAGGGAAAATAAAAAAAATATGTGTAATATGACGTGGTGAGCTCCGGCAAGCCACATCATCAATTGTTGACCGGAGAAAAAAAAACGTGTATCTAATTGCAACACGATGAAAGGTTGGGGTTTTAAAAAAAAATCGTAAAAGTCGTGATTAAATTGATATTGAGATGAAAGGTGGTTAATTTATTTGAAATTAACCCAAAAAAAAAAAAAATTAGTAATATTGAATAAATTATCATAAATATTAGAAGTAACATTATATTTAATCATAACAAACATGTAGTAAAAAAAATTACATAAAAGATAGTTCACAATATTGATTGGATTTTCAACAAATAAAGATTAAAATTCAATTGTAAAATGCCTAATTGCAACCGAGAGCTCCTCACAATCAAATCAATACATTATAGCAACGTGTCATACCTTTAATAACGTCATTTAAAAAAAAAAAACTTGATTTTCTTTTTTTCAAAATTTTTGGATTTTTTTTTTCGAAAATTCGGTCATTTTATAAAAAATAATAATAATAATAATAAAATTGAAATAAAATTTAAAGATTTTTTTTATATTCATAGTTTTTTTTGGTAATTTTTTTCGAAAAATTAAAAAACTGTATAATATGTGACTTAATGATATTTCAGTTGTGATTCATTGGTGAGTGATGACTCAGTGGCAGTGGCAGACATACAATTAGAATTTTAATGAGTTGTAATTTAATTGATAAAAATGTGATATATTTAAAAAAAAAATTGGAAGTGAACTCATAAAAAAAAGAGACGGGGCAAACAACTATAACTTTTAAAAAAAATCAATTTATAGTCCATAAATAACATTCAATCCATTTAAAATATTGGACCACTAACTGATAACTGATTCACTTTACTAAAAAAAAATAGTTTAATTATTTAGGTGTTATTTCAGTAGTAGTTTAATAGATTTAGTGCAACTGGATACTAATTAAATAGAACAATTAATAAATGAATAAAGCTCATTCATTCAATATAAATCCGTCTTATAAATTACTCCGTATAATACTCCCACCATCAATCGTCATTCGTCATTGTGATTTGGAGTCCTCGTGTCGTCGGGTTTATTGCTTGATTATTTATTACCACCAGAAAATAGGAATTCGCCTTATTATTGGAAACTATCTCATAAGCATGGATTATACTGGAGTATTTGTTTCCACTTATTTTATTGAACTTCACAAGATTATTTTTACACATGAAACTTAAAAGTGAAATGGATACCTAACGAGATTCCTATAAAAAAATCTCTCCCAGTCGAGAGCCTCGACGTCTCCGTGAGGAGCCTTGCTATCACAGTGAAGATCCCAGACGCCATCTCCGGGTTTCATCAACGATCCCCTGTATCTCTAATTGATTCGGCCCTGCTGCCCGTCATTAACTCAGAAAATCCGTCCTGATCCCTTCCACCGCCGATCTTGCCCAAATGACCGAGACCTCCCATATTGTCACCCCATCTCAGAATATTATCCCTGCCTAGCCCGGCAACAATCCCTTACAGCCAGCCAACCCTCGTCCTATTTAAACACAGACCCCATTATGCAAACCATCACAAACTGAAAACGATGGAAAACCTAAACATCAACTCAGACGAAGATACCAACGACCTCCTCCTCAAGGCAGGACAAAATGAAATCCCAGGCGGAGGAGGGGCCACCTATGCCTCTTAAGCCGGTTCCTCACTGAGCCCAACATATCCTTCAACCTCACGAAAAGCAGGATTGCCAGCCTTTGGAAACCAACCCGAGGTATGGTAATCAAAGACGCAGGGGAGGGCCGTCTCCTATGTCAATTTAACTACATGATGGACTACAAAAAGATTGTGGATGGGGGGCCGTGGTTCATGGGCACCCATATGCTTATCCTCCACCAACTCCAAAGGGGAGAAATACCCAGTCAGGTCCCCCTTGTTCTCGCCCCGTTTTGGGTCCAGGTCTATGAAGTACCTATCACATACTTCACTGAACAAGTCGGTCGAGCGCTGGGGGAATACATAGGCCGTTTCATGGAGTACGACGACACAAACAAAGGAGCCTCCTGGCTGAAATTCATGAGAATCCGTGTGGCGATTGACGTCTCCCAACCCCTAAAACGCGACAAAAAGTTTCGACTTGAAACAGGAGAAAGATCGAAGGTCGACTTCAAGTACGAAAGGCTCACCACATTTTGCTTCTACTGTGGCCTCCTAGACCACACGGTCCACTTCTGTGCCGATAGGTTCGACGACAAGTCTGAAAACATTGTTTACCAATGGACAACCGATCTGGTAGCGCCGGACAGACGTAAACCAAACCTCCCCGGAGACAAATGGCTGCGCACCGAAACAGAAACTGCAAATCACACGACGAAAAAGGAGGAATTCGACACGAGCAACGCACAAGGAAACACCAGTTACGATTTCAACGGTTACCAAAATCACGCCTCCCCAAAAGGCGCCAACCAAGGAAACCATCAGGACATCATTACCCCAAATCCCGCCACCAATCACGTGAGTCCAAATACAGCCACAAACCTCTCTCACAACAATCACGGGACAATCATATCCAATCCCATATTCAACGCAGAGGACACGCAAGTGGAGGACCTGGAAGATGACACCTCACTTCAGGAAATTAAGAAAAGGAAACGCCAGATAATCAAGCTCGGAAAAGCTACGACAACAACAAGTGAAGACCCGAATTATTTTTTATCGGCTGGTCCTGCTCGGGCACCAGCCGGGACCAATGAAGATCCTAAGATGGAACTGCAGGGGTCTGGGTCAAGCTCCTGCAGTTCAAGCCCTTTGCGATCTTGTTCGCACTCATAGACCTGACATCATCTTCCTCTCCGAGACCCTATCATTTGGCATTAGACTTGAAACTATCCGTGTTAAACTTAATTTCTCTTCTTGCTTTACTATTGATTGTATCGGCCGCAGTGGCGGCCTAGCTTTGCTTTGGAATAATAATACAAACTGCACTATTTTGAACTACTCCAATAATCACATTAATTTAAATATTGCAGACGATCTTGGCTCATGGCAACTCACTGGTTACTACGGCTTCCCGGAACGTAACAAACGACACCGATCATGGAGCCTCTTAAGATCCATAGCCTCGCAAACTAGGATACCATGGATGTGCATAGGCGACTTCAACGACCTCCTCACCCCGGCGGACAAAAGAGGCCGCCTTCCACACCCTCGCTACCTATTTAATGGTTTCCGAGAAGCCATACAAGACTGTCGATTGGAGGATATCCCCATCCACGGCCACCCTTTCACCTGGTTCCGAGGCCGCGACCCAGCCACGATGGTTGAGCAACGCCTAGACAGAGCCATGGGTACCCCGGATTTGCACACTCTTTTCCCCAATGCCACACTCAACAATCTGATAGCCCCAATCTCCGATCACACCCCAATCATCCTCAATACCCAGCCAACCCCCTCAAGAATCCGCCATAAACCTTTCCGCTTCGAGAACCGGTAGACAGAGGAGCCCGAAACCAAGCCCCTTCTTAACAGCTGCTGGTCCAATTTCAGCGACTCGCACTCACACAGAGGCTGCGAGCCACGGGGAACACCCTACGCCAATGGGGGAGCACGGCCGACAATAACTTCTACCGGAGAAAACGCGACTTGGAAAGGAAACTCCTCACCCTTCAAGCGGACTACACTAACAACGACCGAGAGGAGTTTCACAACACCAGGAAGGACCTCAGCAACATCCTTAACCAAGAAGAAATTTACTGGAGACAGAGAGCCAAGCTGTATTGGCTAAAGGACGGTGACCTCAACACCAAATTCTTCCACTCTACAGCCTCTAGTCGGAGAAAGAAAAACCAGATCAAAAGGCTAAGAACCGACGACGACACTTGGGTCGACAATCAGGAAGGTATATGCGAGATTATTAGTAATTATTTCAATTCGCTTTTCATAGCTAACCCCTCTCAGGACGGAATGAGCGACTTCCTGCAACCGATTCCAACCATGATATCAGAAGACCAAAATAACCAGCTCACCAGCGAATTCACCAAGAAAGAGTTCGACGTAGCGATATCCCAGATGCGTAGCGATTCAGCCCCGGGCCCAGATGGGTTTAACCCAAAATTCTACAAACACTTCTGGAGCTTGATCGGTCCCAACATCTTTAATGACAACAAAACATGGCTCGACAATGAGGAGCTCCCCCCAGACCTCAACAACACCATAATCAATCTGATCCCCAAAACCAACTCCCCTGAAACAGTCAAGGACCTGCGCCCCATCTCATTATGCAACATCTTGTACAAAATCGTCTCCAAAGTCCTCTGTAATAGACTGAAAGTAGCCCTCCCGGAAATTATTGACAAAGCTCAGTCCGCCTTCATATCGGGGAGATCTATCCAAGATAACATTCTCATAGCCTTTGAAACCCTCCACACTATGAAGAATAAAAGACAGGGCAACAAAGGTGACGTCGCTCTCAAAATTGACATCAGTAAAGCATACGACAGGGTCGACTGGTCGTTTATGGAAGCCATTCTCCTCAAACTGGGTTTCGCCGTCAAATGGGTTAATTGGATGATGATGTGCATCAAATCAGTTAGGTACTCGATCCGCGTCAACAACGAGGAAGTCGGCCCCATACAACTGGGTAGAGGGCTCCGCCAAGGCGATCCCCTTTCGCCCTACCTCTTCATACTCTGCTCCGAAGGGCTTTCTGCAGCCCTTAAACAAGTAAACACATCAGGTCGGATCCACGGTGCCAAAGTGTGCAGGAGGGCCCCTGAAATCACCCACCTCCTATTCGCGGACGACAGCCTCCTGTTTTGTAGAGCAACAACGGAAGAAAGCCAAAATCTCAAGAACATCTTGGACGTATATGAGAAATACTCTGGCCAAGCCATCAATTATGCTAAATCAGGCCTCTTCTTCAGCAAGAACACTCCGGAGGAAAGAAGAACAGGTATCAGAACAATCCTGAACGTGCACGCGGACATCAACACAAGCAAATACCTAGGGCTCCCCTCTCTTATTGGTAGAAAGAAAAGAGAGATGTTTGGTTACGTTAAAGAGAAACTCTGGACCAAACTACAAGGGTGGAGAAACAGGAAAATATCAAAGGCGGGTAAGGAAATCCTGATCAAAGCAGTCGCCCAAGCGATCCCCACCTACTGCATGACCACTTTCCTCCTCCCCACTACCCTATTGCACGAGCTTGAGATCATGATCAACAAGTACTTTTGGGGCAACTCCACCGACCCGAACAAAGGCATCAACTGGATGAAATGGGAAAAACTGAGCGTCCCAAAAGAGAACGGAGGCCGAGGATTCAAAAACCTCCACCTATTCAACATCGCCCTCCTAGGAAAAATGGGCTGGAGATTGGAAACGGACCCAGATGCCCTTGTTTGTCGCGTTCTCAAAGCCTGTTACTTCCCGAGAGGGAGATTCAGTGATTCAAACCTAGGCTGGAACCCTAGCTACACATGGAGTAGCATCCACGCGAGCAAATCCCTGATCCAAGAAGGCACCCATTGGAAAATCGGCAGCGGCGACTCAATCAGAATATGGCAAGACCCTTGGATCCCCGGAGCGCTTGTCAAAACCCCAATCACAGATTGCCCGGATGGCCTCGACACCTTGCCAGTCTCGGCCTTATTCGACGCCGACAGCCGAACCTGGGACCATGAGCTCATCAACGAGCTCCTGCCACTTGACTACCAATCCATAACCTCTATACCCCTCCCCCCTATAGGCGCTGAAGACACGATCCACTGGCACCAAGAAAGAAACGGAAGGTACACTGTGAAATCAGCATATTCTTACCTTTTAACTAACAATTCAAACCCCTCATTGCAGGTCAGCGACCCATGGGATCGGATATGGAAGATGGAAGCGCCACCAAAAATTAAAGACATGCTTTGGCGCACGGCTAGAGACTGCCTCCCCACTAAAACTCATCTGCACGCCCGACATATCACCGAAGAAATTGGCTGCCTCATGTGTAATGGAGGTATTGAAACGACTTGGCATATATTCATTTCCTGTCCATTTGCAAGGCAATGCTTGGATAAAGCCAAGATCCTTAACTCCATCGAGAATACGACTGCAACAGCGGACAACATAAGCGACTTCATCCTGAAGCTAATTGGGACCACTGATAACATCACAACAACAAGCTTCGGAATGACAATCTACCAAATCTGGAAGGAACGCAACTCCAAGGCCCTGGAATAACAACCACGGCTCTCCCACGGAGACAATCCACAAAGCCGCCAACCTCTGGCTAGACTGGGTGAATGCCCGGAACCACCGCCGAAGTGAAAACAAACGGCCTCCCCAACCGAAAGCTTGCAAAGCTTGGCACATCCCGGATACGGGCTACCTGAAGCTCAATACGGACGCTGCGTTCTTCCAAGATACAGGTCAAACAGGCTGGGGCCTAATTCTGCGTAACGAGCACGGCCAAATAATACGAGGGAAGTCCTTCACCCGGACCGGACTCTTAGACGTCGCCACTGGGGAGGCAATAGGCTTCTATGAAGCACTCACATGGCTGAAATCCCTCGAGTTAGACAACTGCATCATAGAGGGAGATGCGAAAATTGTCGTCGATGCCATAAACTCGAAAGAAACTCACAACTCCACATTCGGAGACTACATAAGTGCGTGTAGAACGCTAAAGAACACCTTCTCCAGCGTGTCCATAGCTCATATCAGCAGGAACGCAAATGTCGTGGCACATACATTAGCTAGAAATGCCCGACAATTCAATAATTATCATAGCTGGGTCGACCCCCCGACGATTGTGGTGGGGCTTCCCTCGCCAACTTGCATGTGCAATAAAGAAAGCTAAGCCGCGGCGCTTTCAAAAAAAAAAAAAAGATTATTTTTACACATTAATAATGAAAAATCCTTTCACAAATTACACCCTTATAATATATGTTCATAGTTGTACAAAAATAAAATAAAAAATAGTCATGAACACATGTACACAAATCAATTCATAATTTACATAAATAACCAAATGAGGTTTTTATAATTGGTTGTTTGAGATTTATAGTCAAGGCGTTTGTTGTAATTTAGATAATGTGGATTTGAGAATTTTATTATTCCAAGTTCCAACCCTCCCATAAATCTATAATTATTTTTACACAAATTAAAAAATTAAATTATTACAATTAAAACATTAAATTTTTACTTTGTTTTTTCATTTTATCCTTTCATCTATTTTTTTACACGACAATTAACTTAAAAAAAACTTCTTTGAGGTAAAAAGTACCCCTTCCATCCCATAAATATTTGCATCTCAAAATGGATACACGTTTTTTAAAAAAAATGTAGTGAATAGAGCTTCGTGAAATAATTTTGTAAACATTTATGAAAATAAAAATTGATTGGATTAAATGTATGATAAAGAGATTTAATTCACCGTGAATTTGGTGATCTGGAGTACTGTACTATATGAGAGTACAACAAACTCCTTAAACTAAAGAGATAAGATTTACAAGAGATATGCATAGAGAAAAATATACTAATATACTAATCCTTAATACCCTACGCTGCGTCGGATTAGGAGAGACGCAAAGTTTGGACCGTAGAAATTCAAAAGCAGGGCGCGGTAAACTCTTCGTAAATATGTTTGCAAGCTGAAGTTCGGAAAGGACTAACTAGGTGGTGAGACGACCGGCTGAGACTAGTTCATGAACAAAATGACAGTCAATGTCCTTATGTTTAGCTTGCTTGTGGGCCACTGGATTTTAACTTAGGAAAATCGCACGTTTATTGTCATAAAGCAGATGCGGACAAGATGACAGAAGAGTCCTTAACTCTCATAACAAATTCGATAGCCAAAACTACCTCAGAAGCAGCATTAGCAAGAGCACGATATTCAAATTCACAACATTGAGCGAGAGACCGTGGGTTGTTTCTTTGCACTCCATGAAACGAGATTACCACCGAGGAAAATAACGTAACCATATGTAGAACGACGAGTCTCAAGACAACGGGCCCAATCGACATCAGGGTAAGCGACAATGGATTTCTTCGGACGGTGGGTAAAGGTCAAACTAAAGTGAAGGGTGCCTTTAACATATCACAAAATTTGTTTAACGGCCGTGAAGTGCTCGGTAGTGGGTTATTGCATAAATTGACTGACCTAATTGATATCAAACGAGAGATCTGGACGAGTGATGGTGAGATATTGCAAGACACCCACTAGGGATCGATACAGGGTTGGGTTAGTGAAGAGTTCGCCTTTAATGACCAAGGAGTCACCCGTAGCCAAGGGGGTAGATACTGGTTTGGAGTCGAGAAGATCCACTTGATTCAAAATGTTGTTAGCATACTTTGCCTGCCCAACAAAGATGCCTGAATCGGTATAAGAAATTTTGAGACCCAAACAACCCAGATCTTTGATAGCAAATTTCTTGTGAGTGCGAGAGATGAAGTGACGCAAGATCATCGGATCATTGCCTGTGATAATTATGTCATCAACATAGAGCAAGAGATAGAGAATGGTTGATCCGCGATGGAGATAAAATAAGGATGTGTCCGACTTACTAACGCGAAACCCCAAATTGAATAAGAAAGAACTAAAGCGCTGAAACCATGCCAGTTGAGCTTACCGAAGACCATAAAAGGCCCGTTTCAAGTGACATACGTGATCCGAAAAACGGGGATCTACAAAACTATGCGGCTGCGACATGTAAACCAGTTTTTCAAGAACACCATTTAAGAAAGCATTTTTTACATCGAGTTGATGAAGGGGCCATTTGAGCTGAACTGAGAGACCCAATATAACTCGAATTGTGGATGCTTTCAAAGTCAGATTATACGTGTGAGAAAAATCTAAACCAAGAATCTGGGTGAACCCCTGAGCAACTAGACAAGCCTTGTGGCGTTCAATAGAACCTTCTGAGTGATACTTGGTACGGAAGACCCATTTGGAGCCAACAATGTTGGTATCCGATGGGCGAGGCACCAAGTCCCAAGTTTGATTGGAGTGAAGAGCATTTATTTCGTCTTGCATAGTAGATAACCATTTAGGAGACTTGGAAGCAGAGGCTCAGAGGATGCGGCTAAGGCCGAGAGTAAAGCAGTAGCCGCCAATTGGGTCTGGTATTTTGGTTTAAATATCCCTGACCGAGCCCAAGTGATCATGGTGTGTGAAGAAGTGGGCGTCGACCGAGGAGGTGGTACAACTTGCGTAGGAGGCGCAATTGGTTGGGCGGGCGGCTTAGCAATAGGTAATGCGGGTAAACTTTCATCAAGATCAGTACAAAATGAGCACAACCTAGGGAGTGAGCAGACATGAGGAGAAGCAGCCGAAGGGACTGTAGACTCCATAGGTTTGGGTGAACATGGGGAATCATTGGAGACATCCGAGAATATGGAGTTGTCCAATAGGTTTTGGGCCGAGGCGGTCGGCACTCCAGAATTAGGAAAACATAACTCATTAAATTGTGCATGATGAGTAATGAAAGTGCGAGATAACATCGGAAACCCTTGTATGTCGTACTGTAACCCAAAAAAATGCAAGACCTACTATGAGGAGCTAACTTGTTAGGAGCATAGTCACGTAAATAAGGAAAAATCTGACACCCAAATGGCTTAAAAGTAGAGCAATCTGGAGTGGAGTGAAACGACAATTCAAAGGGATATTTATGTCCTCACAAAGGCAACGACAAACGATTTATGATAAAAACAATAGTAAAAAATGCCTCAAACAAAAAATAGGCAGGTATATGTGATTGAGACATCATAGACAAACCAGTTTCAGCAATATATCGATGTTTACGCTCAGCACGATCATTCTGTTGAGGTGTGTAAGGGCAGGATAAGCGATGGTGAATTCCGTGCTCGTTCATAAATTGATGGACTCGCAAGTTAGTAAATTATGTCTCCCCGTCACTCTGGAATACTTTAACGGACCTGGAAAATTGATTGCAGACAAACTTGTGAAACCACACAAACCCATCAAAGAATTCAGATTTTGTACGCAAATGATACATCCACGAGAATCTGGAATAATCGTCCACAAACAACACATAATACCGATAATCATCAATAGTAGAGAGAGGTGCAGGCGCCCACATATAACAATGAATTAAATCAAGAACATTAACTACACGTTTCTCATTTTGCAAAAAAGGCAAGCGTTTGCTTTTAGCCATTTGACATGGACCACAAATCTCTTGATTCAATAATAAAGAATTAACAGAGAATAATCATTTCTTTTGCAATAAAAAAATAATGGGAAATGAGACATGCCCCAAGAGTAAATGTCATAAATTAAATGAAGACTTCAAAACTCGCGCGTGGAGAGTAGGAACCAAAGTCGGATGACTTTTATCCAATATGTACAAGCTATGCTCACATCTCCCTCGAGCCAAAATCTGTCCCGTTACCCGTTTATGAACGGTAAACAATTTATCAGAGAATAAAATAGTTACTAGTAAATCTGATGTGAGCTTCCTTAAAGATAACAATTTTTTGGTAATATTTAGAACAGTAAGAACATCCAACAATTTAACATTATTAGAAACTAAACGTGACCCAATATGAGTTATATCCAAAGTTTGCCCATTACCAACAACAACATGTCCTTTACCAGAATAAGGTCCAAATTAATCAAGGCCTGATTTTTTAGATGTCATGTGGGCAGTGGCTCCAGTGTCGACGTATCGGTCCGGGTTGGGGTCGGAAATATTGCAAACAGAGTTGAATGCTTGGGCCAGTTGAGCTGAAGGAGGATTAGGTGGACAAGCATACCTTTGAGGGCACTTATCTACATAATGCTCTCCTCTACATATTTGACATTGTGGGGTATAGGGCTTTCTTTGTCCTGAATGTCCAGAACCATCACGAGAAGAGGAGTTACGACTCTAATGTTGAGGTTGGGATCGGCCAGAATTACCGCCATCACGAGAGAACGATTGCGGTTTTTGACCAGAGGGATTCTTTTGTCCAGAAGATGAGCATCGATCGGTATGAGCCACAAAAGCCGCAGGTGGAGCAGCAACATCCATTGGTTTCAAAAAGCCCTCATAGCTTTCAGATGCGCTAAAACTCACAAAGCGTGACCCAAGTCCCCGGAGAAACTAGTTAGAGAAGTCGGAGTCATCAAGGGGTCGACCAATTGCCGCAAGAGGGTCACAAATACACTTGAAGGCACGACCAAACTCTGCAACCGATCAAGAGTTCAACTTCATTGAATGAAGCTCGTCTTTCAGACTAAACCCACGAGACTTAGAGTTATGGCTGAACGCTTGCTCGAGCGCGACCCAGATTGCCCGAGAGGAATCACAACCAACGACCACGACTAGAGCCTCCTGGATGAGAGATGAGAGAATGAGTCTAGATATGCGACAATCGTGAATTCGCCACTGGGTGTAGGCCGGATTCGTGGTCGAAGTGCTGGAAAAAGTAGTGGATGGTGCTAGACGAGAGTCATCGACAAAGACAATTAAATCTTGGATTTCCAAAGCAGAGGTAATTTAGGTTTAACCGTGAGCATGTGAATAAGAGTAGAGAAAGAGAGCTTTTTAGATGTGAGGAGGTATGTGGTAGCCATGGCGTAAATAAAAAAGAAGAAGGACAACCAGTGAAGGGGACCGTTCAACAGGCTAGGGGCTGTTGCAAGTAGGGTTGTAAATGAAGTGAATAATTTTTGTCGTTTCGGTATTCGTATTTGAAAATTTATGATTCGAATTTTAATTCGATTTTTTTAAATTCTATTAATAAACGAATACAAATACAAAATTATGATATTCCATTCGATATTCGTAAGTATTCGATTAGATTAAATATATATATATATATATATACTTATATATAATTATATATAATACATTTTTAAATTATATATTCCAGTAAATTAAATGATATTTATTTATGTAATACTCCCTCCGTCCCGCAATTACTTTCACACTTTCCTTTTCGGGACGTCCCACAATAACTTTCACACCCTTAAAATGGAAAACCCTTTACAAACTCAACCCTCACAATATCCTTAATTTTACACAAATGCCATTACTTTTTCTCCACAGTTACACAAAAGTCAACTCATTTCTTTACTTTATACATAAAAGTTTACAAAATTACCCCTCAAAATCCCCACTAAATTCACTTTTCTTAATTTGTGTGCCACTTCACATGTGACAGTAATCACGGGATGGAGGGAGTAATAAATTATTAATAACTAATATTAATTCGACCTAATTCATAAAACAAAACAAAAAAATCCGCCATTCACAAAGCGGGATAAAGTCACAAAACTCTAACTCAATTTCAATTTTCCGCCTCTTCCACTTCTAGGTAGAGATGTTTATTCGGGCCGGGCTAATCGGGCCAGCCCGTTTAACCCTAAAAAAATGCAGGGTTAGGGTTCATGAATCGTAGGCCCGTTTAAATCTAGGTTTTTTTTTACCCGGACTAGTTAGCCCGCGGGCTAAATTGGGCCAGCCCCCTAGCCCATATTGTTACATTTTTATTTTATTTTTAATAAATAACTTGCAAACAAATTTTGAATCATTTGGCCCATAACCATAACTATAAGCATTAAGGAGCCCATTACCATTCATTAGCCATTTTTTTTAATTATTAGATTAAGACATTTGTTTAGCTTTATTTGGTCATATTAAGCACCAATGAGTTCTAGAATTGTGTTTAAATCATACTTTTGTTTTCTTATTTATCGATCATTAACTAATTATATATTTTTCTATTTTATTTGTTTGTTGGACGTGTCAATTGGGACCTTTAATTTTAAAAGATTTAAAAAAAAATTATTATAGCCCGTTAGTGGCCCGTTTAGCCCGTGGCCCGTTAGGGTTATGGTTAAATTATAACAATTGTAGGGCCGTTAAATATGAACTGGTTAAGGCCCTAGCCCATTTAGCGCGTGGCTCTTTAAGGCCGGCCCTATAGGGCTAGGGCCAACTCGATAGACATCTCTACTTCTAGGCTTCTCCCGAAGCTCTTACTCTCACCGCATTTTCAAGTGGCCGTGTTTTCAAGTCGTCGCGTCGATGTGTTTTCAAGTCGCCGTGTTTTCAAGTCGACGCGTTTTCAGGTCGCCGCATCGGTGTCGACTAACCCAGTTCTCTGCGTCGACAACAAAGTCAACACGTTGTTACATCATCTCCGCCTCACTTCGCAAGTTTCATCTTGTGTCAAGATCTAGTTTAGTAAGTAAGAGATTTTTTAAACTTATTTTCAGATTATTTGTTTTCCCAAGTTATTTTTTTCTAATTTCTTAGCCATTGGGTTGAACTCGCTCTGCTGTAGTCGTCCTCTGTTAGAAGTCTGTTCGTATTTTATCTCTGTGTTCTACGCGTGCATATGTATAAACACACACATTTATATAAATATACTCATAAGTAGTAAAGGTTGAATGATTATTATCTGTTTTACATGTATTAACACAAATCCCAAGGCCCATTAACACATTACTCATACAGATAAAGAGGGTTTCAAAATTCGAATGCCCATTTTGTGCAAGTTTTGAAGTTGGGTTTTTCTCAAATCTTTTGGGAAAGTTTAGATTCTCTTAGCCATTTTTGCTGAATCTCAAGTTTGATACTCAAACTTGAGAGATTTTTCTGTCTTTCTCCTATGCAACTTTTGCATTAATTAAGGGTGAGCCCTCTTAGCATTTTTTGTATCTTTTTTTTTTCCTGTAAATGAGTTTTATCACTCATTAAAAAAATATTGACTTTGTTTCATTAATCATTAAACAGTTTGGGCTTTTGATAATCTAGTTTTATTCTTTGTTTTTCGTTTTTTTAGGTGTTCTTTATTTTCGTTATTAAATAGTCATTTACTTTTAGAATTTTTGGTAGTTAAAATTTGTTATAGAAGTGTTCTTTGCTGATCAAACCATGACTTAAAGGTTTCTTTGAATTTGCAGAGTTTGAGTGTTTTACCAAATTGATGTATTCAAATCATACTGGACCAATTTATTACTCTCTTTTTTTTCGGATTTATTTGCAGTGCACAAGGATACATAAATTAAAAGAAAAAAAAGCGCATTTATAATAATGATGATCTGAGCAATAACAAGTATGTTTATCTACAATGTGCATATTTTGTTTAATTATTCTTATGGTTGATGCAGATGTTCTACAAGTATTAGTTTGAATTTTTTCTTTTTAGTGGAAAGAACATCTCAAGAAGAAGAGAATGGAGTGGAAGAGCATGATGTAAAAATATTGTATATTAAATATACAATTACATATTGCGTATTATTTGAAATATAGAGATATGTATTAACGTTTTGAGATCTAATTAAACACTTGTAATAAAAGGTGGATAGAACTACGATCGAGGTAAATTATGGTGGAGGTGATAACATAAAAGACGGAGTTGATGGTGACCAACAAATTGAAAATGTGAATGTTGATGGGGAGAACAATAATGAAGAAGGTGGTGATGAACAAAATGGTGAAGGTGAGGAAGATAAGGGTCAATTTGAAAGGAAAAAGAGAAAGAAGATTTCAAAAGTTCATGATGATTTCATTGAAATAGAAGAAAATGGAAGTATGAAATTGCAATGTATACATTGCAAGAAACTTCTTTCTAAGTCAGTTAATGGTACAAAAAGTCATCTTATTAAGCACTTGGGGAGGTGTTTGCAAAATAAATTCCACAATGAAAAACAAAGGACATTGCAGTTTCAGCCTGTGAAATCCAAATTTGAGATGAATCCTTTGTCTGATGGTAGATATGATCATATGAAGCAAAGAGAAATTGTTGCCCATTGGATTTTAATGAATGAACAACCATTTAATGTTGTGGAAAATTGTGGTTTTACTTTCATGTTAAATATCAATCAACCACAATTTGAGAAGATTTCTTGTGCCATGGCAAGGAAAGATGTCATTAACATGTATGAGATTGAGAAGAAAAAGTTGTTCTTGGCGTTGAAAGACATCGATAAGGTTTCATTGACCACTGACATTTGGAAGTCAAAGGTGCAAAAGATTTCTTATATGTGTGTCACTGGTCACTTTGTTGATTCACAAAGACAACTTCACAAGCGACTTCTTAACTTCATACCCCTTCCTCCTCCACATACTCGTAATTCTATTTGTTTACTAATGTAGTTTATTTTTCTTACAAAATAAGTGATAATAAAAAAGTGATATTTTTCAGGTGTTTATATCTTCACTAATACATAATTGGCCTTGGAGAGCTTTGAAAAATGGCCTTGGAGAGCTTTTAAAATCGGTCTCCAAGTGGCAGCTCTCCAAGCTTAGAGAGTGGTTAAAAACCGCTCTCTAAGTAAAAGGACTTGGAAAGCGGTTCTGAACTGCTCTGCAAGTGGAGACCTTAGACAGCGGTTATGAACCGCTCTCTAAGTAAAAGACCTTGGAGAGCGGTTCAAAACTGCTCTCTATGTTAAATTTTTTTTTTATTTATTTCACTTGGAGAGCGGTTCAAAACCGCTCTCTAAGTAATATATTTTTTTTATTAATTTTTTTATATTATTTTTTTAATAATTATTTTATATTTTAAAAATCCTATTTATACAAAATCAAAACTTAATTATACCACTACAATATATATATATATACGTCAAATACGAAAAAAATCAAATAAATAAACGTACACAAACATACGTCCAATATACACCAAAAACATGAAATATCATTACAAATATATAAGTTAATATATTACATTCTACCAAAAGTTTACAAAAATCGATTGTAAAGGTACCCTGTCCAATCTTTTTTCCATTTGTCCATTCTTTTGTTGTTGTAAGTTTTGAGCGGACGGTTATAGATAAACTGCAAACGATCAATCAATATAGTTAGATATATAGTATATGAATTTTTATTCAATCAAAAATAATTTAAATAAATCGATAAATTGACTTACCCCGTTAGGAATCGTCGTTTGGCAGAGCTAAACAAGTTTATTGCAATGCCTCCTGCCTCCAAGAATTATTATATCCCAACGAATGTAACAAAGGTCAATGGTATCTTTTGGCAGAGCTAAACAAGTTTTTCTGTTCAATTGAAAGTTGCAATTTGTTATTAGAAAAAAAAAATGTAATAAGGCTGATATACATTCCAAATGCACACAAAAGGAATTAACATCAATCAATGTTATTCAAACACATTAACCAAAAAATTAACAGTTACGGTCTATATATACTGGATTATGTTATTCAATATATTTTAAATATCTAGAAGTCAGTGACTAAGGGCACAATTGAATCATAAAAAGCTTTCAGATTCTAGATCCTAGATATGAGGTATAAATACATTGAACTTTCATATTTGAAGCTTGATTACTTAACTGATAATGCATTAACTAGACAAGGGCACATAAACTAGCATTGTTCTTAGAGCATAGTGCTTACATAAACGTGCATGAAAATTACATTAAACAGAAGCTAACTAGCTTAATTTCTAAGCAAATAAGCACAAACTTGAAAATGCAGAACAAGCTCACAGCTATTTTACTAAGGATAAGTAGAGCACAACCATCTTACACTAAGAGCCCATGATAATATAACAGGAAAACTTCCTTCATATTTTCAACTTCAATTTCTAAGAGCACGTAGTTCACAAAGAACTTCTACGTGCATGTTTCTTTTAGAGGCCAGCATTCCAATCAAAAAATCTTGTTCAGATCAAACTGAAGCTTAGGCATTTCATTGAATATTTCTAGAGCATAATCTCCAACTTGTGCGGCAAAGGAAAATAAAGTTAATACTAATTTCCTTTAGCAGATTACTAAGACTTACTACAATTACTGCCTTCCTATATTTTAAACCATATACAATGCAGTATAGAGTGTATCTTTGTTTAATTGTTTTACACAACAGTCTTATTTTGCAATGCTGTGAGATCAATAACTAGGTATCTAAAATCCAGCCAATAGTTACAATTTTTTACTTTTTTATGCAGGAATGTGTTATTTAGAGTTGATAAGTATCTATCGCACTCATATTTACTGAACCATAAAATACTATTCTAAATCATATGTATTTATGAAGTACTATTAAACACTGAATATTCATATTCCAAAGCAGGATAGCTTCAAAGGTTATAAGTAAACTTGGCAAGGACAAATCAATTAACATTTTGCTTACATAAGCGTGCATAAAAATGAAATTGCATTCAAACTGCAATTGAGCTGCCTACTGACTAATGATGAATGAAAATGCAGAACAGACTCAAAGCTACTAAACTAAAAATTACTAGAGTCTAGAGCAAAGCCATCTTACACTGAGAGTCGGTGATTATATCAATGTTAAACTACTTTCACATTTTCAATTTCAAATCTCATGGTTGATGGTTCACTTAAGTTAGAAAATAAATCCTACAAGTAAATCCTAAAAATTACTAGAGTCTAGAGCACAACCATCTTACACTGAGAGTCAGTGATTATATCAATGTTAAACTACTTTCACAATTTCAAATCCCTTATCCCATGGTTGATGGTTCACTCAACTTAGAATATAAATCCTACAAGTAAATGCTAAAAATTACTAGAGTCTAAAGTACAACCATCTTACATCGAGAGTCAGTGATTATATCAATGTTAAACTACTTTCACATTTTAAATTTCAGATCCCATGGTTCATGGTTGATGGTTCACTTACAAGAAAATGCTTTTAAAGGCCTACACTCCTTTATAAGAAAAACACACACGTCGACAAAATAACAGCAGATTAACTACTCACAGACCAAACTATAATCAACATCTACATTTTATATCTTCTTTCTAAAAATGCTAGAACAACACCAGTTAATCGTAAGCCAACACTAACAACGCATCAAAACCTAATCTAAACCAATCACAAAACGGTCCAATAATCGGTAACAATATTCAATTTAAATCCAAAATCACACAAAACAATACGATAAGATGTTCGAAAAAATACCTGACTGAACTTGAGATTACCGAAATCGAAAATGAGCATTCCACCGGCGGGGCCCGACGGCTGGAAATCAACCGTGCTAATCTGATGTTGGCACTGCTGAAACGGTAAACTGGTGAGCTTAGCCACGATGTTTTGGGATCCCATAATTTTCTGGCCCTCAAAGGTCAACATCGACACGTCCTGATAAAGGCCAGCGAGCCCGGCCCGATTGGTGTCGAACGTCGAGTAGTAGTGCATCTGACGAAGGAGGCGACGCCACGCAGGAGATGAAATCGACGGCGACAAATGGAGAAGAAGCTCGACGCGGCGACGAGGAGTACGTGAGGGGCCGGGAGTGAGGCGACGACGACTGTTGGTTGATTTGGGGGAGAAGGTTGAAACTTAGGCGTTAACGGTGGAGGAGAAGTTTGGGGGAGAGTTTGGACGACTACAGCTTCGAATGAATTGATTTAGGGTTTTTGACCAAGAATTGGGGATTGGAGAGCAGTTATGAACCGCTCTGTAATAAGGCTTGTAAAGCGGTTCTCAACCGCTCTCCAAGAGTTTCTCCTGGAGAGCGGTTTTGAACCGCTCTCTATGTTAATTTTTTTTTTTTTTTTTTATAAAACCGCTCTCCAAGTGTTTACTTGGAGAGTTGTTTGAAAAAACTGCTCTCCTAGTGGAGCTCTCCAAGCTCAAATGTGTAGTAGTGCTTTGATGAGCTTATGAAGTGTACAAATGAATGGGGGATAGAGCATAAAATCTTCACTATCTCGGTGAACAATGCCTCGAACAATGATGCAACACTTCGAATTGCTAAATCAACATTCTCTAAGAGTCGTAAGTTGTTTCATGTTCGGTGCACTGCACATATATTGAATCTTGTTGTCTAAGATGGTCTTTCTGAGATTAAAAAAACTATTGTAGATGTAAAAAATAATGTGCGGTTTATTAACTAATCTGAGTCTAGGTTGAAGAAATTCTCCGACGTTGTGTATCATTTAGGAATCCAAGTGAAAAGGTTGATCATTGATTGTCCAACTCGTTGGAATTCTACATATGAGATGTTAGTTGAGGCATTTAGAGTTAAGGACACATTTCCTATATTTAAAGAGGGAGAACCTTTTTATCATTGTTGCTCTAACTCTGATGATTGGAACAAAGTGAAGGATGTTATTAACATTTTAGAGGTTTTTTATGAAGCCACTCATGCAATTTCTGGAGTTGATTATCCTACCTCTAATGTTTATCTTGCTGTTATTTGGAGAGTCAAAAATGTATTGAATGAAAAAGAAAACCATGTTGATGAGTTTATCAAAGTGATGGTTAAAAGAATGAAGGAGAAATTTGACAAATATTGGCGAGGTTGTAATCTTTTGATGGCTATTGGAGCAGTACTTGACCCTAGGTTCAAAATGAGGTTAGTTGATTTTGCTTTCAATTAAATACATAATGATGTTGATGCATGAAGAAATGTGATGAAGGTTCGAGATGCATTATATGATCTGTTCTTTGAATATGTTGAAGATGATCATGCAAGGTTCCGAGAGAGTACCATTCTAGAAAAATGTTCTTCTACATGTGCAAACTCTACGATTAAAGGGAAATTAGTGCCTTCTGATTTATCTACGTATGATGCCTATTTAAACAATGTTGAAGTTGATAGACCTTCAAAATCGGAGTTGGACATTTACTTAGATGAGGGGGTCTTTAGATGTCAGGATGAGGATGCAGGTAAAAAATTTGATGTCTTAGCTTGGTGGAAATCTCAAGAACTAAAGTTCAAAGTTTTATCCAAGTTAGCTTGTGATGTATTATCTATTCCTATAAATACAATAGCATCAAAGGCCAAATTTAATGCAGGAACTCGAGTGTTGGATCCTTATCGTTCAAGGTTAACTCCCAATATGGTACACATTTTGATTTGTGGAGGAGATTGGGTTTGCCAACTTCATGGGATTAAGAAGGCCATTATGACACATGTGAGTTATATATTTTTTTATTCATTTGATATATATATATATATATATATATATATACACACTAGGGTAAGACACGCGAATTTCGCGGGATTGGAAAAAAATTATATTATTATTTAATAAGATTTTATATAATTTATTATTTTAAAATATATTAGATAATAATTAATATATTAGTAATTAATGTATTTGATAATTCATGAGCATTGGTCTGTTATATTCAAAATTATATCAATTGTATTTGAGTTCTTGTCTAATAATGTTTTTGTATTTGTGCATGAGGTATGCAGGTATAGTAGCTAGTATTTTAAAATGCTTATAAAATTATAAAAAGTAAACATAAGAAATTTGGAGCACGTATACAAAATTATTTTGTTAAGAGAACAATTTTAAACATTAGAGATGAAATTTATAGTTCTAGAAGTTTGTAGAATAATATAAAAAATATTTGTCACATCAGTTTAATTAAAATCATGTTCATATTATATAGTATGTAAGGACATAGATTAAATTCTGGTCTAATTAAAATGAGTGCAAGTTGATTTAAATGTTTTGTTTAAAATTATTGAATTCGTAAATATTATAAGTGATAATTCAAAATGCAAGTATTATGAAATAATGTAAATTTGAAGTGAGTATGTGAATAGGATTTATCCAATATAATATATTAAAATTTATAGTGAATAGGTAGAAGAAGTAATATAAATTATAAATTTCTAAACACTCTCTTCTTGTAAGACCTTGGATAAAAACGGGCTTTGAAAGAAACAATCTCACAGTCAGTGGAAAAATGTTGTCCTTAACTTTTGTTTATTGTCATAGCAAAAGCACAAAAGAATTGGAAATTGTCTCCTTTTGAATCTAACAACAATAGTTTCATCTAAAGTTGTTCCGAATTTTTGCCTCAAGAATATGTTTTCCTAGTCTTGTTATAACCAACCTTGTTTCATTGCACAAACCCACCTTTTGATCAATGTTTCTCAAAAGGATACACCTATCTTGAGAATAAAACGGTAGTCCGAACACTTAATTGAGTTCAAATAATCAACTGAATACAATTCGACATCATCAGCAGAAAATATTATTTTATAAAAATAGCAAAATATAAAAGCCAATGTGTTAACCTCAAAACCACGTCAATGTGCTCCACCCACTTATCTCATTCTGCTCCTTAACGTTTACTTGTTGAAGTTTTGCAGTTCTTCTATAGCAAATTGATAAACCTACTGAACATGAGAATAAGAAGAACAATAGAGTAATATTGTAAAAAAATATACAACGCAAAGAGAAACATGTAAGACATTAATCATAGATTGAATCAGGTCAACGTTTCCTGCATACCAATTATTTAAGAAATATTTCATTGACTAACTTAAGAACACATGCACAAACACAGTAAATAGCCTTGCCGAAAAAGTGATGGTGAAATACAAAAGACTCATTGACTAACTTATATACACAAACACAATAAAAATCGGAAATTTTCCTGAGGAAAAAAAGACATGGTTATATTGTAATTAGGAAAAAAAAAAGTTTGATGATTGTTCTCTCTTTCGGGAAGATAATTTCCAAATACAATTGAATGGACCTTAACTTTTGTTTATTGTCATAGCAAAGCACAGAAGAATTGGAAACTGTCTCCTTTTGAATCTAACATCAATTGTTTCATCTGAAGTTGTTCCGAATTCTAACAACAATTGTTTCATCTGAAGTTGTTCAGAATATGATTTTTGTCTCAAGAATATGTTTTCCTAGTCTTGTTATAACCAACCTTTTTCCATTGCACAAATCCGCCTTTTGATCAATGTTTCTCAAAAGCATTATGGATACACCTGTCTTGAGAATAAGACGATAGTCCAGAACACTTAATTGAGTTCAAACAAAATTAGACGTCATCAGCAGAAAACGTTATTTTATAAAAATATCAAAATATAAAAGTCAATGTGTTAACCTCAAAACCACGTCAATGTACTCCACCCATTTATCTCATTATGCTCCTTAACGCTTAACCTGTTGAAGTTTTGCATTCAAGTTCTTTTATAGCAAAATGATAAACCTACTGAACATGAGAATAAGAAGAACAATAGAGTAAGATTGAAAAAAATATACAATGCAAAGAGAAACATGTAAGACATTAATCATAAATTGAATCAGGTCAACGTTTCCTGCATACCAATTATTTAAGAAATATTTCATTGACTAACTTAAGAACACATGCACAAACACAGTAAATAGCCTTGCCGGAAAAGTGATGTCGAAATACAAAAGACTCATTGACTAACTTATATACACAAACACAATAAAAATCAGAAATTTTCCTGAGAAAAAAAAGCCATGGTCATATTGTAATTAGGAATTTTTTTTTTGATGATTGTTCTCTCTTTCGGCAAGATAATTTCCAAATACAATTGAGTGGATGATAATTTGAGCAGCGCTAACGAAACAATGAACTTGCAGCATTTGAAGATGAATAAAGCTACAATTATTAACATCAAACTCTGATATTCTCTTTCTCACGATCAACATGCATGCAAAACATAATTTATAATTCAACCTTTGCATATCAAAAAATGTATAATCTAATCCTTTGGGATAATTTGAAATTTCATTTTCCTACTCTTTCATTTACAAATAAATTAATCTATTTATTTTTTTGTAAACTCAAAATCACTGCACATATCTAAGAAAGATGAAGGTTTTGTACCTCTTTGTCGTCCATCGTTCATATTTCCAATTTCTTAGAAGCAGATGTTGCATAAATAAATAAAACAAATTAGGGTTCAGAGCATAGAATTGAATTATGCAAAAAGGGAAAACGAAGAATAAAATATGAGTACTAAAATAATTAAATAGAACCTGGAACAATATGTGAAAAAAATCCAGTGATATAGAGAAATCTTTCATATGATAACCGTCTGCAAGAAGAGTAAAATATATGAACATAAAAATAATTGAAGCAATGATGAGTACTGATATTGACAGAACACATTTAGCAACAGAGGATAATAAAGTAGGAATTCACAAATGGACAGAGAATTAAGAAGACGATTTCAAAAATCCCTCCCAAAGTGTGCAACTCATCTCATCCTCGTATTCCTAATAAAAGAATAAGATGATATCAAATAAATATAAGAACATAATATTTTATATAAATAAATTGTGATTTGAAAAATTAATTACAGAATAGAGTACATACTTTTACATTTTTAATTCGTTTAGAGTGACAGGTCGAATGTAAAAAATGTCCTCAACGAATGCTATAATATCTTCAAATAAAAAAAATGAAAATTAGTTTGGAAAAGAAAGTATAATATGAAATATATTTCATAAGGACTCAAGAGGTCTTACCTCTCAGAATTTTATTGGGACTGAGATTTGATATCATCAAAATCAATAAAATCAAATTAATAAGTTCAATTGCAGAACACCTTGTCATTTGTGAAAGGTTAGTTTGTAGAGGTGTTTTGAAGCTAATATTATTAGGGTGTTGGGCTTTTCAACTCCGACAAATTGTACGTGAGTCCTTTACCTGTGTATGATGTATCTCGGTATAGTAGCTTGTATTTTTGTTCCCTAAATAGATAGCATGTATTTTTGTTCCCTAAATAGAAAATCAACGTCACATAAAATGGAGAATAAAAAAAATTAAATGAAAATTAAGAATAAACATAAAAAAAATTCAGAGTAGAAATACTCACCTTTTCATCAATCACTACCAACTCAAATTTTTTTTTATGTTTACCGTCCTTTGAAAAAACAGATCGCACAACTTTTTACTTTTAATCTCCATGTTTCCTTATCTTGTATTTTTGTTCCCTAAATAGAAAGTCAACGTCACATAAAATGAAGAATAAAAAAAAATTAGAAGAAAATTAAGAGTAAACATAAGAAATTCCAGTAGAAATACTCACCTTTTCATCAATTACTACCAACTCAAAACAAAATCTTCTGTTTATCATCCTTTGAAAAAACAGTCCAACATCGCACAACATTTACTTTTAATAGTTTCCTTGTCTGCAGAAATATGAAAAGAGAAATCTAGATAAAACCGTAAAAAGTGGAGAAAAATGAAAAAAATCCTTCAATAAAACCTGTAAAAAAGAATGGAAAAGAGAGGGAGAGAGAAAAGGAAACTAAAAAAATTGGTTAAGAAAAGTGTAAAAGAAAACTGCTGAGAAAAGGGAGAGAGAGAGAGGGGAGATAATTTTTTTTTTTTGTAAATTCTAAGAAAATTAAAAAATTAAAATGACAAAGAAATAATTAATTAAGTAGGAGAAATTAAAGAAACGGCAAAAAAGAGAAGGAGGGAAGAGAACTAAAAGTTAATTGAAAAAAAGTTTAAAAGAAAAGGAGGAGAGAGAGCGAAAAAATAAATGTAAATTTTAAGAAAATTAGAAAAATAGAAAGAAAGAAATTTCCTAAAAAAAAATTTAAAAATTTGTAAAAAACTTGAGAAAAGAGAGAGGACAGAAAAAAAAAATTGTAAATTCTGAGAACTAAAAAATTAAAAAGAGAGAAACTTGGAGATAAAATCAAGAAAAAAGGGGGAAAGAGAAGAGAAAATTTAAATAATCCTTTAAGAAATCTGTAAAAAATGAAGAAGAGAGAGAGAGGAGACAGAACTAAAAAAAATTAGTTAAAAAACGAAGAAAAATCCTTCAAGAAAACTGTAAAATAATGAAGAAGAGAGAGAGAGGAGACAAAACTAAAAAAAAATAGTTAAAAAAAAGTGTAAAGAAAACTGCCTAGAAAAGGGGGAGAGAGAGAGCGGGGAGAGAATTTTTTTTTTTTTTTTTGTAAATTCCCAGAAAATTAGAAAATTAAAAAGAAAGAAACTTGAGATGCCACATAAGAGAGGAAAGATTTAGAGAGAGTAATTAAGGGTAGATTTATGAATAAATTGAGTTTTATTATTATTTAGGAGCAAGAAGAACCCATTGATGTCATGTTGCAAACCACTTGATTTGTAAGAGCTTGGTGGAAGATTGGATGCTTGTCATTGGTGCTCATTTGAAGATTGTTATGAAAACTACTTTTATTTTATTGTTTATGTTACTATTAATGCAAACTTTTGAATTTGTGGCTTGTAATGAGAGTTAAACCAACAAAATCACAAATTTAGCTTTTGTTTATTGTTTTATTAGGTAAATATGCTGGTTATTTTATAATTTTTCTACATAGAATTTTGAATTGAATAGTTTTGTTGGGATATGGTTTATATTAATAAAAGAAAATTTGATTTTGATTAGATACAAAAACCCTAAGTAAAACCCAAGTATGATGATTTGCCAAGTCTAGATTTTCAGGTTAGAAAAGCTCATATATGTTAGGGAGCTTTAATTTAGATAGATTATTTCTTGAATCTATGACAAATGATCTGAAAAGCACAACGCACATGAAGACAAGAAGCTGAAGTGTTATGAAAAAGTGGCAAGGACTCATGAAGACAAGTATGCTGAATAACAAAAGTCAAGTATGATGGATTTGGATATTCATATACTTTGGACTTGGCACACTTATGGTCAAAGACGGTGAATGGCGAGGCATTTTACCCATTACGAGGCCGTTAGCGGAAATGAAGAAATTATCCAAAACAGCCAAAGAATTAGTGCCACCTGTCACTGCGCATAACAAATTTTGAGAATGGAATGCAAAATGCAGAATGGACGTGAATGCATGTACTATTTACATGCAGGCCCCTGAACAATTTAAAAGTTCAAATTTATGGATAAGCTTGCTATCTTCACCAACGTATAGTTTTGCTTCATCTATAAATAGGTCATATCTTGAATCATTTCGAGAGGATGGGACACACAAGCCATACACATTCTAGCGATATTTTTAGCAATCAAAACACTCGAGAGATCAAAGCTTTTAAGCATATTCGTTTGTGAGTGTTATCTTTAGTCCCCACTAGGCAAGCTTATTGTTTTACTATCCGAAGCCTAGAAAGTGATATCCTAGCCTTTACATTTGTTCTTAAATTTTAAAGGATATCACACTTAGTTGGTACAAGAACAAAACCCTACTTTCACCTTGAGAGATAGTTTGAGAGTATTGTTGAGTTCGTAGAAGTGTTGAGAGTATTGCAACGAGAGAAGGTTGTAAGAAATCAAGAGAAGAGAAGAAGAAGAAGTAGAGTGCACCTTGGCACTGTAAAAGCAAGTTAATTCCAAGTGATTAAGAAATTATCCTATTAAATTAGGAGAGTGGACGTAGGAGCAGTTTAGCCTCCGAACCACTATACATCTTGTGTTCTTATTAACTGCATTTATCTTCTTGCTTAAGCTTTTGTGTTGATGACTTGTCTCGTTTTTCAACACTTTTTAAGCACTTGACAATTCGAGCCCCACAAGCGTATGGGTCCGATTGTAGTACGTAAGTACGACCAAGTAGTATTTTTCGTTTCAAGGATTTAATTAAGTGCAAGCGAATCCCTAAAGTTACGAGTATGCATGCTATTGTAGTAACTACACGTGTTTGTTTGGATTTTCGGGAATTTAAAACACAAGTACGAAACTAGATGAACTAAGACAAGAAGAAATTGACAATCGAAATAACAAGCTATCTAACTTCCTTTCGAAAGTGCAAAGTGAGAGAGTATTGCCTCGGGTGTATCTATTTTGTAGGTTGTGTGGTGAATTAATGGACTAAATTACACAAATTAAACATAAGGTATTGGGTAAAGCTAAAGGCTATCACTCGTGTGTGTCGACCAATCTCTTGTGAGGCTTAGGTGAACACGTGCATCAATTAGCAATTATATAGTCTAATCAATACCATAAGCTCTTAGGATAGTGTCTCATAAACACGTTCAACACGGTTACTAATGTTTGTGAGACGCCCTCTCACTAATCTAATAGACGACCTCTAATCGACTAGTGTCTAGTGTCGTCGATCTAAGCAATCAACCCCCGGTCGGTGTAGCTAATTACTATGTTAATTCTAATCGATTAATTCAAGCTCATACACACACTCTTAATCATGCAACCCAATACGATCGTTGAACTCGACAAAACTAACAATGCTAGCTAATAGGGTGAATTAATCAATTGAATCATGGAAATTACAACACTAGAAACATATACACCAAATTCATAACCTAATCATGCAATCAATCCATAATTACACCACTTAACCACCAAAACTTCCACACCCTAGGCAATTAGAACTTAGCCCATGGTTATATGATAGGAATCCATGGCTAAAACAACAAATAACATCAAACTAATGGTAAAATAGAAAAAGATTGAAGTAACTAAGAAAATACTAAATTGAATTGCAAAATAGAATAATATCACCTTGATCATGAGAATTTAGCTACAAACCGATGTAATAGACGATGCCCGATGATAATCGTAGCTTGATTCGAAGTAAAAACCACTAATCTATCTAATCTAATGGAGAAATTAAACTAATCTATGAAGAACACCTACTACTATGTGAATGTGTGTGAAGAAAGCTTGTAAAAGGAGTAATACTCCCTTGTAAAACTCAAATTTGGTCTATTTATAGTTGGGGTAGAAGTCTTGAATTAATTTTGCAATTAGGCCCTTGAAATATGGAGAAAATTGGCTAAAAACCCCGAAAATGGGTCCACCCGACCGGGTGGGTAAGTGGCGTGGCCGGGCGGACAAGTTGTTTGCGCGAAATGGGCTGGAACAGGTGGCCCGGCCGGGCCAAAACTTCGTAAGTTGATTTTGGCCAAAAATACGCGCAGGGGGTGCACTTATCAAAACGGTGGGTGCAGATCACTGACCGGGCCGCCCGGTCGGGCGGATACTTCGGCCCAGATTTCGTCCTCTGTCTTCGTCCCTTCATATCTCGAGCTTCCGACCTCCGATTGACTTGATTCTTTTTTCCATTCCACTCCATTTTTCGAGACGAATCCAATGGTGTAATCCGTTCTTCGTTCCAGTGAGTTTAAATGATGATTGACCACTCATTTTTGCGATTTTAATGCCTAATTCACATCGTATTCCTACAAAACGAGCTCAAACACCTTTCTCAATCAAATCAAGCATATTAGTGTGAAAATGCATGAAAACCCCTCATAGTTTATCACTAAAACACATGAAATCTTATGCAATTTACAACCGAATCACCCCCCCAAACTTAAGGTGTTGCTCGTCCTCGAGCAACAAATGAATTAAAACATGAGGTTGTACGATTGCAAATAGATGATTAATGAAAGATCCCACGTATCAAATGGCATGAAATGAATTCTTCTTCCTCAAGATACATTCTCAAAATGATCACAAGTTCATTATTGAAAATCAATCTAATTACCCCACACATGCTCAACATACAACAACAAGTGATGGTGATGACAATATCAAAATGTTCAAGTTCAACTCACAAGATATAGTGTTTCTCTCAAACACTCAAACAAATTAAGGACAATAAACACTCATCAATCAAATTATGCATTGCAATTGCCATAAGCTTGCCTAAGCTCTACCATCTTTCCACCACAGACATGTTCAACTATAAGATCAATAGGTCTTAACCAAGAAAAATTGAGAAAGAAAAGAGGGACAATGAGCCCCAAAATCTCAAAAGAAAAGAAATTGTTATTCAACAATTCAAGCTCGTGCTCTTAAGGTTTACAACCTTCATTCTCACTTTTCATATAAGTTCCTCAAATGCATTCATCTTCTCATCTTTTTAGCCAATTTCTTTTCTTTTGAGCTTTTGGGGCTCATTGTCCCTCTTTTCTTTCTCAATTTTTCTTTTCACTTTCGTTTCTTTTCTCTTTTCACAACCTTGCTAATTTTTCTCTTCAAACCAAAGACACTAAAACACATGTTTTACCACTTTCTTTTTATTCTCCACTAGATTTGGATATCAAAGGCTCGAAAGACTAAGTGGTTAAACATTGTAGGTTGCCAATAGAATGGGAAATCAAGCTCAAACGGGCTAACTACGGAAGATTACTTTGGTTATTGGGAAAAATTTGGCTAAGTGACTTGTAATAAGAAAGATGGCCTACATCATATCTCAAAGTATCACACAAACATGATCTCAAGCAAGAACTTGGGCAAGTTATAGAAAAACAAGCAATGAATTGATCCACTCAAAAGATGAAATAAACCGTATTAATGCTCGGTTCAAAGCTCAACTCTCACCGGCTCATTCAAGACTCAAACATTCATCAATCATCACCACACATAACTCATTGTGCATGCAAAACATCCATAGGTAACAAGATGACAACAACACATACAAGATGATTCATTCCAGTCATGTACACATTTAAGGAATCAAATTCACAACACATCATTATCAAATGTGTCCCAATGATCATTAAAGCTCAAATTTCACACATACACAAGAGTACACATTGGTGTCAATAGAAATGTAAAACGAACATACCCCCCCCCCCCAAACTTTTTCATTGCTAAGCAATTAAAAGTTTGGAAAAATAGTTTTGCAATGATATTGACACCAAGTGCTAACCATACAAATCTACACACATGGGCCACTATCCCAACAATTAAAAACAAGAGTAGCTAAGCAATCAATATTATGAATAAGAATATAAATTTCACTACCCCCAAACTTAGTAATTGCTATGGAATTCCTAAGAATTGGGGTGGGCGTACCTCTTACGATTGCTATAGCTACACCTTCTTCGAAGCACGAGGTTCCACTTTCGATCTCCAATCGTCCATTCGATCCAAGCTTCTTCAACTAACATCCAAAACTCACAAACACATCAAACTACACTAACAAAGAAAATAAAATGAACAAGAAATGAAATAAAGCAAGTAAAAATGGGTTGCCTCCCATTTAACGCTAAGTTTAACGTCTTCAAGCCGGACGTAAATAAAATAACTCATCGGAAAGGCCATGGATATCGATCCTCCTTCCCATTTTATTTCAACCTTTGAGCTTCAAAGTCAAGAAGACTCTCATGGAAGGTAGACCAATCATCCATATTTTTCTTGCATGCTCTCATTAATGAAGGTTCCTCTTGCTCTTTCCACATCGTCTTCTTCCATTGCTCTCCCTTTTTCTCAAGGATACCTAAACACTTCTCAACTTCTTTCTTTGAATCAAAGTGATCAAGAGGCAAAATAAAATCAATAGAAGCATTAATATCAAATAAAGTGCAAATTGAAGAGTTTAAAGGTTTAGAAATGCTCATTTCACTCTCCAACTCATCTTGTGGCGCTTCTTGATTTTCTTGTTCCTTGTAGCTCATGTCCATCAAAGGACATCCCTCTTTATCTCTTTTGTCAAAGAGCTTGTAATCTTCACTCTCCTCACTTGGATTCTCCTCTTCTTTCATAGCGATAACCAATGCCCCGATTGTTGAGGTCATCCGCTCCATACCATTCACAAGTGATTTGAGTTGATTCTCCCTTTCTTCCACTCTCTTATCATATGCATCCATCCTCTCCATCATGTGTGCAATTAGCTCTTCGGTAGTAGTCCTACCCTCATTGCTTCCCCACTCTTGATATTGATAATGAGAGGAAGCTTGTTGCATTTGATGATCGTACTCAAAGCTGCTCTCACTATTATACCAATTTCCTTCTAAAGCTCCATGAAATTCAAAGTACGGTTCTTCCATAGGTGGAGGAGGAGGTGGACAATACAACTCTTCAGGTGGTGGGGGAGGATATGGATATGGTGGATAAAAGTGTTGAGGAGGGGGGTATTGATGTGGAGGTGGATTGTAATATCCTTGAGGAGTAGGTGATGCTTCTTCATTCCTCCAATCTTGATAATAGGAGGGAACTTGTTGCATCTGATAATGGTGATCAAAGTTCCTCCAATTATCGTAGCTCACATCTCCACGTTGTGGAGGATAAATCATACCATTTTTATTATAACATTGATCCCATTGGTATTGGTTGTATCCATCCATCAAGGCAATGAAGTTCACACCTACACAAAAACAAGTATCAAAGCCCACAAAGAGAAAGGAAAAACAAAATAATGAAAAGAAATGCTACTATCAATAACACTCAACAAACTTTAAGTTTCACAAATAACACTCGCTTAAATCCCCGGCAGCGGCGCCATTGACTTGTCTCATTTTTCAACACTTTTTAAGCACTTGACAATTCGAGCCCCACAAGCGTATGGGTCCGATTGTAGTACGTAAGTACGACCAAGTAGTATTTTTCGTTTCAAGGATTTAATTATGTGCAAGCGAATCCCTAAAGTTACGAGTATGCATGCTATTGTAGTAACTACACGTGTTTGTTTGGATTTTCGGGAATTTAAAACACAAGTACGAAACTAGATGAACTAAGACAAGAAGAAATGGACAATCGAAATAACAAGCTATCTAACTTCCTTTCGAAAGTGCAAAGTGAGAGAGTATTGCCTCGGGTGTATATATTTTGTAGGTTGTGTGGTGAATTAATGGACTAAATTACACAAATGAAACCTAAGGTATTGGGTAAAGCCAAAGGCTATCACTCGTGTGTGTCGACCAATCCCTTGTGAGGCTTAGGTGAACACGTGCATCAATTAGCAATTATATAGTCTAATCAATACCATAAGCTCTTAGAATAGTGTCTCATAAACACGTTCAACACGGTTACTAATGTTTGTGAGACGCCCTCTCACTAATCTAATAGACGACCTCTAATCGACTAGTGTCTAGTGTCGTCGATCTAAGCAATCAACCCCCGGTCGGTGTAGCTAATTACTATGTTAATTCTAATCGATTAATTCAAGCTCATACACACACTCTTAATCATGCAACCCAATACGATCGTTGAACTCGACAAAACTAACAATGCTAGCTAATAGGGTGAATTAATCAATTGAATCATGGAAATTACAACACTAGAAACATATACACCCAATTCATAACCTAATCATGCAATCAATCCATAATTACACCACTTAACCACCAAAACTTCCACACCCTAGGCAATTAGAACTTAGCCCATGGTTATATGATAGGAATCCATGGCTAAAACAACAAATAACATCAAACTAATGGTAAAATAGAAAAAGATTGAAGTAACTAAGAAAATACTAAATTGAATTGCAAAATAGAATAATATCACCTTGATCATGAGAATTTAGCTACAAACCGATGTAATAGACGATGCCCGATGATAATCGTAGCTTGATTCGAAGTAAAAACCACTAATCTATATAATCTAATGAAGAAATTAAACTAATCTATGAAGAACATCTACTACTATGTGAATGTGTGTGAAGAAAGCTTGTAAAAGGAGTAAGACTCCCTTGTAAAACTCAAATTTGGTCTATTTATAGTTGGGGTAGAAGTCTTGAATTAATTTTGCAATTAGGCCCTTGAAATATGGAGAAAATTGGCTAAAAACCCCGAAAATGGGTCCACCCGACCGGGTGGGTAAGTGGCGTGGCCGGGCGGACAAGTTGTTTGCGCGAAATGGGCTGGAACAGGTGGCCCGGCCGGGCGGGAAAAGTGGCCCGGTCGGGCTAAAACTTCGTAAGTTGATTTTGGCCAAAAATACGCGCAGGGGGTGCACGTATCAAAAAGGTGGGTGCAGATCACTGGCCGGGCCGCCCGGTCGGGCGGATACTTCGGCCCAGATTTCGTCATCTATCTTCGTCCCTTCATATCTCGAGCTTCCGACCTCCGATTGACTTGATTATTTTTTCCATTCCACTCCATTTTTCGAGACGAATCCAATGGTGTAATCCTTTCTTCAGTCCAGTGAGTGTAAATGATGATTGACCACTCATTTTTGCGATTTTAATGCCTAATTCACATCGTATTCCTACAAAACAAGCTCTAACACCTTTCTCAATCAAATCAAGAATATTAGTGTGAAAATGCATGAAAACCCCTCAAAGTTTATCACTAAAACATATGAAATCTTTTGCAATTTACAACCGAATCAGTTGATATAATTGCTTATTGTTATTTGATAACTTAGTACTTAAGTGCACATTATTAAGGAGTATAATAGGGCTTATCATTTATTCCGCATACAAGTTGCCTACTGTTAAGTTCTGTTAGAACATTCTATTTGGTATTTTCATAGGACTTGACTTACTGTGTAACTTATTTGACTCTGATTATTTGTGTTGTTTTAATTGTAAAAGATTTTGAAAAACACATACACGTGTATTCCCCCCCCCCCTCCCATACACGTGTCACACTCCTTTTTGGGACTAACAAGTTTCGAATATAAATCAATTTTGAATCGAATACTCGAATAATATTGTTTCAAAAAATCGAATGGAATACTCGAATCAAATTTATTATTAAAAAAATAAACGAATACGAAAACTACGAATCGAATAGTGTGGTATTCGCTTCGCTTCAATTCGTTTACAACCCTAGCTGCAAGTGCTAGGTACTACTGCAAATACTAAAGATGTTTTCTGCTGTAATGAGACAGAGAAAGTGATGTGAGAGAAAATGGTAGAAAATAGGGTTTAAGTGTTTTTAGACTGATATCATGTGAGAAAGAGATTTAATTCACCGTGAATTTAGTGATATAGGGTATTCTCTATTTAATATAAGGTTAATTATAAATAAATACACCACCTTTAATCTCAGTATCAATTTAATCACGACATTTACGATTATTGTAAAAAACCCCAACCTTTCATCGTGTTGCAATTAGATACACATTTTTTTCTCCGGTCAACAATTGATGATGTGGCTTGCCGGAGCTTGCCACGTCAGATTACACATATTCTTTTTTATTTTTTTTATTTTCCACATCAATTATTACACTTTATAAAAATAAAAATAAAACTCTCACTTCTGCGTCTTCTCAACTTCTCAAACTCAATAGAATTCTTTTTCTGTGTGTTTCTCACCTCTCAAACTCAATCGATCAAGTTTTTCTCTTCTAACCCTAAAAATCAAAATCATAAAAACTCAAAATCATAAGGGATAGAATCCTAACACTAAAAAAAAAGATTTTTTTTTTTTTTTATTATCAAGAATCCTAAAAATTTGGGTCGTTTGAAAGTAGAGTGAAGTTTGTAAACTCTAAACCCTACAAAAACTCAAAGTAAGTGAAATCTTCTAAACTTTGTGTATTTGAGTGTTTTGCGTATGAGCATATGAAATACATAAACATTCTTTTTGTCCCTATATATTTTTTTATTTTTGTAGATGAAAAACTATTTTTCTATATATTGGCAACATGGTGGAAAGTTTGACACTGTGAATGGTAATTTATTGTACAAAGAGAATTCTTTGACCACAACATTGCATAGATGTAGATAGAGTTGATTATTTTGATTTAGTTGATGAAGTAGAGAATATGGGATACAGTAAATAATTTGTTTAAATTGAGAGAGATAAAAGATGACTAAGGGAGCGGAGGAGAAGGCGTAGAAGAAGCGGGAGTTTTATTTTTATAAAGTGTAATTTGATGTGGAAAATAAAAAAAATAAAAAAGAATATTTGTAATCTGACGTGGTAAGCTCCGACAAGCCACGTCATCAATTGTTGACCGGAGAAAAAAATGTGTATTTAATTGCAACACGATGAAAGATTGAGATTTTCTACAATAATAGTAAAAGTTGTGATTAAATTGATAGTGAGATTAAAAGTGGTGTATTTATTTAGAATTAACATATTTAATATACTAGATTTTTACCCGTGCGATGCACGGGCTTGTTTTAATTTTTTTAATCTATTTTGCTAACGGTGGCCTCATATATAATTTGCTTGTTTACGCTTTAACAAAAGATCTATCTTTCTCCTCTTTCATTTATGTCATCTGTAAAAATTCTTGTGTAATGCATGTCTCCGTGGTTGTTTTAATTTTCTTATAGTCGATAATATAATAAGTGTGTATATATATATATAGATAGATAGATGTGTTAAAACTTACTAATACCCGTTTTTTAAATACATTATAGAGCAAGATACATTTGAATATTTCTGATTGAAAAATATTTTCCCTCGCTCAAGCCTAATGGTTAATAGTTCAATATTTTGGCCACTCAACATGATAAAGAGAATGTTTACATTCTATGCAATTAAAAAATAAAGAGATGTACTTCTATCTTTACAATACTGAAAGCATAAATGAACCTCAAATCTTCACATCTTTCCTCAAATATTTAAATTTGCACCTACATTCAACAAAACCACAATTTTTTAAAATACGTTAAAAACCCTCTCAGAAGTCGAAAAGTGTAGATATTTTTTGTTTTATTTAATAAACATCATGGTTTTACGTAAGAATTAACATGTCTATTGGGTTACCACAGATCGATGATGGGAGTATTGAAGTAACATATGGTCATTTCAAAAAAAACCTCGAATTCAATTTTGTGCCAACAAAGTTACGTTGGCGGGTAAGAGTAAGTATGACATACAAAGTAAAAACATTCCATTTGATTTTTTTAATTTTCATGTGATTTAAGAATATATTTGATGCTTTAATTATTAAATGCATTCATTCTAAGAATCAAAAGTTAACATTCCACCTAAGAGGTTCATACATACATAAACAATGATTAAATATAATACATCTACATATAGAGGGCAATTTGATGATACAAAGATATGGCTACATGACTATGAACTACAAGTCTTTAAATTGTTTGGACAACAAATCCATAAAAATTATCATCCTTAATTCAAATTTGTTTTGTGAAATTCATATGAATAATTGAAAGAATAAACGAAATTAAAAAAATCAACCTGGATTAGGCCCTTTGGGAGCAATAGCACAAACCTCCTAATTAGGGCATCCTTCGCAAGCATCATATTTTCTAGCTGATTCAGATCTCGCCCCTGACAATCTGAAAATCATCAAAGGGAAAAAAAAAAAAATAGAAGCTGAGAGTTTACTGACATTCATTGGCCTTTTCATGTACTTCATGGCCTCCGTTTTCCATTTCTACAATTCTTTTTTAGCTGCAAATTATATATATATGAGTCTTGAGAACTGCTTCAGTGCAAATATTAACTTGTGAGAGACGGGATGAAGGTGGAAACAATCAAACTCGATCTCAAAACAAATAACAATGAATCTGTGAATTAAAAGAAGATGAGGAAGCTAGGGTGAAAGAGTCTCCCCATCTTCCTATACTTGTAATGTACACGTGGCGAAAGAAGAAGCAACCTAAAATACTTACGTGTCGAAAGTAGGAGAGATATCATTCTCCTTTTATATATATAAATAGATTAGATAGTCTCATTCCATATTACTTACAACAAAACATATTTCAACTAAAATAACATACAATAACTTTTCAATGACAAAATAATGGAGAAGTGTGAGCAACATTTAACACCGACACGAAAACTACAAATATATAAGTACAAATTGATCGAAGACTGCATGCATAAATCCAAAACATAGACTTAATGATAATACATTACAAATGACATTTAATTCTTCAATAAGCTCATTACAAAGTTCTTTGTTTGCACCTCTCACCAAGTAATATGAGTTGCCATTTCTTTCAATCGTCTTTCCTTCACATATATTAGTCCCTGGAAGTCCGGCATGGAGGTCATAGATGTATATATGCTTGTAGATGTAGTGATATTAGAAAATTTTAAAAAATAAAAAGAGATCGACTTGAAAAATAAATTAGACATAAGATGAACAAATATGAGATTTTTTATTTAAATACCTTGAGCGTTAATTTGATCTCCACTTGGATATGAAACCTTCATCACCATCTGGAATAACTAAAACATGAAAATAAATCATCTAAAAAGATGAACACAAACAGTCAAACATATATATTATAAAAAATATTTACTTAAAATGTGAACTTAATGAAGGAAACTCATTTCCATGTCTCTCTTTCTCAAATCCACCACCATGACTTTGACAATGTCTTGGATATAAAACATATATATATATTGACTTTTAAGGCAAACCTTGTAAAAAATTCAGTAAGTTTGTTTGGTAGTAAAGATAAATATAGTAAATGACGGAACAAATATGTATAGAATTCAGAACCTTATGGGATCAGAACATCAAGAATTGCAGCTTTTGTAGTTGGTTTTTACACCAGGTAGGCGAACAGAGATAAAGGAACCCCAATATGCAAATAGTAAAATCTAGTATATGCTATTGTCTTGGCAATGAATTGTTATATGAATTATCTCCACCTGAGATTGTAGGCAACAAAAAAAATATATGAATAATCTTGCAGTAGAATAAATGAACATAACATTATAAAAATTGCTTTCACAGTTTAGGGAGATTATTAACAACAGCCAATAGCAATAGCAATAGGCAACTAAAATTGAGTTCGATAATCTTAATAGTTACTAACAATAGGATTGAGATTTCTATAGTATAATGAACATCATACACGCATATAATTAGAGCCACACGTTATCACATACGCAAACAATGATTCAATGATACTGATAGGAACATCAAAAAACTGCATTCAACGGCCAACAAAAAAAACATACTAATTAAAATTTAAAAATTCATAATACTTAAATTACATACCTCTTTTCCTGCGGCCATAGTTTTTCTCCGCCTTGAATCAAACACTCATTCTTCTTCAATCATACCGAATAGTTGAAGAAGCATTTGGGTTGAAATAATGAGAATTGTAACGTCCGCCACTGAAATTATGGAGAAAATTTGTAACGTCACTTAATTACAAATTGTAACGCCACTGAAATTATGGAAAATTAAAGGTTGTGCCACATCAACAAATGTCATATGCCACACAGGAGGCGAACAGAGCTAAAACGACATGTGTCGATTAGAAGTGCCACATGGCAGAAGCATGAGAGCCACATGGCAGAAGCTGGAGCAAAGTTTCTTTCTTTTATATATATAGATTAGAGTACAACAAACTCTAACTGGAGAGATAAGATTTACAAGAGATTTAATGGATTATAAATCAAATATTATACTAATCCTTAACAAAATTATGTGTGGGGACCCCTAAAAGTAATGATATTCCGTGTAAATATTGTAAGAGTGAAATATTTAAAGATATCTCAATTTATAAGTGTGCGAACAATTATGGTATGTACGAATAAGAAAAAATGTACAAACAATTGTTGAACATAACGAGTATAATTTTCAAAACGATATAAAAATAATTTTTTATTGGTAAAACATGATATTCCCTTCGTCTCTTTAAAAGTTATCCATTTTCTTTTGGCACGTGTATTAAATAATACTCTCTCCTTCACAGGCTAAATGTTTCATTTACTGTTTGCACGCTTTTTAAAAAATACTAATATTAAATAGTTAGTGGGGTATTGGGTATAGAGATATAAAAAAAAATAGAGATGGGTAGTAAAAAGAAAATGTAGAGAGAGATAAAAGGTAAAAGGTAGAGAAAGATAGTTGAGTGTTGATAAAAAATGAAAATATGTAACTTAGTTTGAGACGCCTAAATGATAAATTTTGTCATTTACCTTAGGACGGAGGGAATATAATATTAAATGTATAGTGAGTAATTAAGGTAAAGAAAAATGAGAAAAAGAAAAGGTAGAGAGAGGTGGAAAAAAAAATTGAGTGTTTGTGATAGGGATGACAATGGGCCAAGTCGGGGTCGGGTAGTTGATTACTCGGACCTGACCCGTTTAAGAATACTATGCCCCAGACCCGCCCTGCGCCCCGTACGGGTCCAGAATCGTCGCCCCACACCCCGCCCCGTTTTTTTCGTATTTCATGTTAACCTTCTTTAACCACAATAATATAATATACACAATAATAACTACTGACTAATTGACGGTTCATCTTTTTAGTTAGAAATCTTTTACCATATGGAAATATGACTATAGTCTATATATTGCGATTTCCTAATTTATTAATAGTTAATACATATAGAAAAGCTAAAGAGTCGTGGTATTGTTTTTTTTTTTACAGGGAAAATAGATTAAAATTAATCATGAACAGTTGGCATCAAGCCTTACATCAGCCTCAGCAACAGAAATACAACATAGAGGAAAATTAACAGTCCAGACACATTCGAAGCCCACTTGAGAACCAAAGTGAGCTAAAACATGAGCTACCCTATTTGCTTCACGCTTAACAAAACACAGGTCATGGAGGTCAATATCTTGAGTAAGGAGGTGCAGATCCTCGATCTTGAGCTTTGTGTAGGGGTCAGGCTGAAGGGTTCCGTGGAAAGCATGAACGAGTCTTTGGGAATCAGTTTCAAAAATAAAACCCTTCATACCAAGGTTGAGGACCTCTTGTGCTGCATGGCACATCGACAAAGTTTCGAGAAGGGTGTTATCCCCCATGGAACAAGTACGTTTAGCTCATGCTGCTATCACGGTTCCAATGTCCGTGTGGACAACAAACCGAAGCCCACCGAGCCATCAGGGAAAACTGCTGCATCTGAATTGAGCTTCAGGATTCCAGGGGGCGGTCGCGACCATTTAGAGCGGGATTCGGTAGCCGGGGGACAGACCACTGGTTTCATGCTTTGGGTGAACTCAGCAGCCATAATCATTGCACGAGAGGCAATGAGGGCGGGGTCCTGATTCTTTTTCTCAAAGAGACGAGCGTTTCGAGCCTTCCACAGATTCCAAAAAAAGAATGAGGACATGGGAAACTGACTCAACTTCGAGGCCGCAGCTGGGGCATATCGGATCAACGTGGAAGCCCCGAGCTGAGAGGGCACTCAGAGTTGCTAGAGATTCATTGAAGGCTCGCCAAATGAAGTGAAGGATCTTCGGGGGGGCTCTTGATTTCCAAATCATCTTCCAGAATTGGTGCCTTGAGCTAGAGGATGGGATGTCTTTGCCGCAGGATGAGAAGTTTTTGATCGCTAAATGATAAGCCGACTTGACCGTGAAGTTACCATCTTTACTATGAAACCAAACTCTTCTATCAACCGGACGCCGAAGGCTAGTGGGGATGGCCAGAATCTGATTTGCAATGTGGGAATCAAAGAGTTCCCAAACCATTTCACGATTCCAGCTTCCAGTGGAGGAATCCAAAAGATCTGCGACCCTTAGGTTAAGCATTTCCGAGTACATCCCCCTCGGAGGGGGTGGGGAGAGCTCGCCAATCCACTTATCATGGAAGACACGAATGGAGGCCCCGTTACCCACTCTCCACCCTGTTCCTGCCGAAATCAGCCCACGGACCTTGAGGATGCTCCTCCACAAAAAACTAGGTTGATAGCCGACGGTTGCAGACTCAATATCGCCTCTAGGAAAATATCGAGCTTTGAGGATACGAGCCACCAAAGACCCCTCATGGTTCAAGAGTCTCCAATATTGCTTCGCAACCATGGCTAAATTAAAGTAGTACATCTCTCGAAAACCCAATCCACCATTCTCCTTGGAACGCAAAAAATTTTCCCAACTAATCCAGTGCATCTTCCTATTTTCTGGGGAAGAGCCCCAATAGAAACGAGCCACAACCCTCTCAATATCCTCACATAGAGATTTTGGGAATAAAAAACAGCTCATAACATAGTTTGGGATCGCCTGGGCCACTGTTTTGGTGAGAATTTCCCTACCCGCCTTTGTAAGAGTTTTTTCTTTCCAACCTTTGAGCCTACTCACAATTCTGTCCACAGTCGATTGGAAGACAACCCGTTTCCCTCTGCCAATAACAGCTGGGAGACCCAAATATTTAGCATGCTGCACCACGGACCTAGCTCCAAGCTTCCGTTCCAGATCTGTCACAGCCTCTCCCCTGATATTGCTGCTCGTAGTAAGTTCTGACTTTTCCAAGTTAATACGTTGCCCCGAGGCCTGCTCATAAGTTTGGATAATGTTCTTGATCTGATCCACCTCCATTTGATTTGCCCGAAAAAACAAAATACTATCATCTGCAAATAAGAGATGGGAGACCGAGGGGGCTCCTCTTGCCACCTTGATGCCCGAAATATCACCACTTCTCTCCGCTTGACTAATAAGGGAGGAGAAACCCTCTGCACAAATAAGAAAAAGATAAGGAGACAGGGGGTCTCCTTGGCGGAGACCCCTACCAGGGGTGAATTTATCAGTGGGGAAACCATTGACCAGCAGGGAATAAGACACAATAGAAACACAACGCATCACAAGATTGACCCATCGAGAGTCAAAACCAAGCTTAAGACACATAGCTCTAAGGAAATTCCATTCAACTCTATCGTAGGCCTTACTCATGTCCAACTTAAGAGCCACAAAACCTTTTTTACCTTTTTTCTTCTTTTTAAGGAAGTGAAAAATCTCAACAGCTATCATTGCATTGTCAGTAATGAGGCGGTCGGGTATAAAAGCACTTTGGGAGGGGGAGATCACACGTTGCAAGATATTTTTGAGACGATTGGCTATGACTTTTGTGATGACACGGACAATAACATTACAAAGGCTGATTGGCCGAAAGACAGATGGGCCTTCAGGGGATTTCTTTTTAGGAATAAGAACGATGAATGTGTCATTAATGGGGGAGGGGTCAGAACCATGGTTTAAAACATGCAGACAAGTATCAATAAAGGAGGTACTAACAATAGACCAGAAATTTTGAAAAAAGAGAGGGGGCATACCATCGGGACCGGGTGCTTTTGCCGGGTGCATCTGCTTCAGAGCCGTCTTGATCTCGGCTGCAGTATAGGGGAGGAGGAGGGACTCATTCATGTCCCCCGAGACTCGAGGCTCAACCGACTCGATAACCCGGTGCATAGTACAAGAGCTGACTGGTGTGAACATCTCTTCGAAGAAATTTTTAAAGACCCTCCCCACCTCATCATCACCCTCCACCCACAATCCATTGCTGTCCTTAATGCGTGTGATGGTGTTCCGCCTTCTTCTTTGAGCCGCTTTTGCGTGAAAAAACGAGGTGTTTCGGTCTCCTTCTTTGAGCCATAGAGCCCGAGACCTTTGAAACCACCAAGTTTCCCCCTGTCTAAGGACTTCATCAAGATTCTGCTGCTGTATTTTAGTTTCATGGACCACCACTTCACTTTGATCTTGCATTTGGAGGCTCTCAATCCTGGCTTTCAGGGCTTTTACTTTTGCAGAGACATTGCCAAAATTTCTTTTACCCCAGCTACTCAGTTGACTACGTACTGCATCTCCTCAATCTATCCTTCCAGGGGGTGCTCAACAGGTTCTCATTCCAGCTTCTCTCAACAATCTCTTTGCATTCGTTATTACCAAGCCACATCTTTTCAAAGCGAAAGAGTTTCTTACGATGTTGGCCCCGGAAAGGGTGGGGGTTAACCCTTCTAATTTCGATGAGGATGGGAGCATGGTCTGATCTGAAACGAGGGAGGTGGAAGACCCGTGAGGCTGGGAAGGCTTGCCGCCCTGACGGTGTTGGTAGGGCTCTGTCCAACCGAACTTGAATGCTCGCCGAACTCGCCCTCCCATTACTCCAGGTGAAGCTATTTCCCGAAAAGCCCAAATCTTGGAGCCCAAGGTCTGCTATCGTTTCCCGGAACATGTCCATTTGCTGGGTGCGATTTGGGTTGCCCCCACATTTTTCCCATGACCAAACAATCTCGTTGATGTCGCCGAAACAAAGCCAGGGGTTGTCAGGCCCCGGAGATGCTTGTCGAATAAGTTGAAACGTTCTATGATGCTCATTCCGAGTACGCCATCCGTAAATCCCCGTCAGCAGCCACTTTAAGTTTGGTCCTCCGATATCCACCCAGATAGAGATATGGTGATCTGAGTAGTTTACCAGAGAAACATCAATGTGATTTTTCCACAGGAGGCAGAGGCCTCCTCTTCTCTCCCGCCCCTGTCCCGTGCATTCCACTGGGATGCAGCCATCGAAATGCAAAGAGCTTTGATTCAATCTAACCATCTGGGTATTCTTCAATTTGGTTTCCATGAGGAAGACAATACCCGGGTCTCTCTCATGTAGGAGCTTTTTTAGGGCTCGAACTGTCGTTTGGTTCCCAAGCCCGCGACAGTTCCAGCTTAGGGCATTCATGATGATCGGCGGTATTATGATTCCTTAATTTAAGGAATTTAAATTTAAAAACTAAAACTAAAGAAGGTAAAGAGACGTGAAAATTATGAAAGGTAATATATTAGTCAGATTTACTTACTTAAATTTATTAATACATCTAGGAAAAGTTGAAGACTTTCAAATTTGTCAAATTTAATATATATATATATATATATATATATATATATATACACGGGGCGGGGCGGGGCCCGCAGGTCTGATATAAAACTCAGACCCGATCTGTTTACATACGGGTCGGGACCGGCCCAACCCGTTCTTAATACGAGGCGGGTCCGACCTGGCCCAAATCCCACGGGGCGGAGCGGGTACCCACGGGTCGGGCCAATACTGCCATCCTAGTTTGTGAGCGAAGAGTTGTAAAAAAAAGGTAATTTTGAGTGGAATACAAAAATGATAAAAAAATATTATATTAATTTTAAAAATGACACTATTTCACTATCACAGTGAACCCATCATGTGAAATGACCTCACACAAACTGATGTGGAGTTAATAGTACTCCCTCCACCCACGAAATGTAGTCACATTTGTCTTATATTTTATGTCCATAAAATGTAGTCTCATATACTTCATTTCAATCATTACTTTATCATCACCCTTCAACCATCACTTAATTAATTAAACTGTCATCAACTTTAATTACTTAAATTGTCATTAATTTTAATTACTTAAATTGTCATCAACTTTATTTATAAACAATCACTTTATTTACAATGGAACCCACAATATCCTTCAATATTCTTAATTTATCTACTTTATCTACAATTTTTTTTTTTTTTAAACATGTGCCACACTTAATGGGACTGCTTATTCTGGATGAAGAGAGTACATTTTTTTTAGGTGAAACGTGAGAGTTAATTAAAATTCATCAAGTAGTCGTCGAACATAAAAATTAGATAAAAATTAATATGCACTTCCTCAGTTTCAATCTCATTTTATTTAATGTGGTGGTTCCTATTTGTGGGCTACTTTGCTAATACAAATATTAATTTATCATTTTTCTTCTAACGATACTTCTAATAAATTCTAATCATATTCTTCTAATTGCGATCTAATTCAAAATATATGAGTCTCTATTGGTATGGAGTTATTTACAACAATGGCTGCCCGAAGTCTCTATTGGTATGGAGTTATTTACAACAATGGTTGGAAGGCCCTTTACCAACCTCAAATGTTGTAAGTGAGCATTTCCTTGAGTTCTGCAGCAGAGGAGAGAAGAAATACAGCAGGAAGGTTATTGGCCTTATATGGCAGTGTGCAGTTTGGAGGTTGTGGAAGAGCCGAAATGATATAATTTTCAACGAACGTTACTTACATCCGGAGGAAATAGCTGACTCAATTAAATTCAGCACGTGGAAGTGGTTAAAGGCATATAAATCTGGCGTATTTGGACAGACCTACCACAAATGGGAACAAGCTCCATGGATGTGTATACCAATTAAATTGTAATATGAAATCTCTGTAACAGGTTTGAGTACCTCATGTACTCAAAGTAATATACGTCTCACCTTTACCTTTCAAAAAAAAAAAAATATATGAGTCTTTTAATACTCGAATTAATTAAAGTTTTATATACACTTGCATTTACTACTGTATTTACTGAAAAATGCAAATTGTATATAAAAGAAGACTGTGTCGTTTAACTGGACTTGGGTGTACAGTGCACTTAAGGGCATGTTTGCTTCATTGGTTTAGGGGATTTAGACCGTTTAGTGATAAGTTTGATATGAAAACCCATCTTCTCTCATGTTTAATTTCTCATAACTTTAAACACTTTGACTCGAGTTTATAATTTGACATGGTGTTTATAAACTAAATTTTATGGGTTTAGACAACCTAGTCTCCCCTTAAATTTATGAAGTCAAAGTTTACATATCCCAACACATCTAAAACCATCTTATTTCAATCCATGAAGCAAACATGTCATAAGTGTACGTATATAAAACTAACTTCTTTAAATAAGAGGAAAACTAATATGTGTAAATGAATGAAATGAAACAGCTAATAAAGAAGTATGATAGCATATGATAAATGAATAAAATCCCATCAATTTAAATGTGTCATGCACAATACCACATTAGTCAATTTATAAAACTACATATATGTCCGATGTAATGTCTATCCACCAATCCATAGAGCCTAACACAAACCTAATCTATTGTCCTAAGTAACATGCAATGTCCGAATCAATCATCACCAAACTACAAAAACTCAATTATTTAACAATTATCACACACCACATCTTAATTAATTGACACCCTAAAAATTATATGTTATTAATTCGTATACTTTATTATATCAAATATAATAGTGTTTCTTTTACGTGATACCTATGTTGCTTTAGCCACGAACTTTGAATCTGCATGTGGGAATCTCAGAAAAAAACAATGAGAGATGTGTCATTTATATATGATTTACCGTACCATATTAATATTATTTTCTATAATTATTAGTATCTGATAATTAACTAATTAAATTAAACAATGGGGGCCCTATTAATAACTATCGATTCGATGATCTAATAGTATTACTTTTGTCGAAACGTATCATTCATCAACAAAAATCGACCAGATTAATTATATTTCAACATGCTTTAATTAACGTATCTATCGTTCAATCAGACTCAAGATTATCTAACCTCGAGGACTCTTGTGCGAAACAATTTCAATAATAGATCGATGGAACTTCACTTATGCACGTAAACTGTATCATTTTAAGATAAAAACTTGATAATATTCTTATTGAAAAGTGATAATCGTATCACAGTGAGACATTAACTACACACAATTTTTTTTTCATAATTTTATTGTAGATATTTAAAAATACACCCAGAAATTATTAAATAATTTCATTTTTGACTAATACTTTTTTTTTAAAAATATATATTAATATGAAATTAAAATCTAGGAGGGTCCAAATGTCCAATGTCCTTACCCCTACTCGGTTCCTAATTAATATGACTTGAACATTGAAGGGTGGCCACAATTTATTTGCATTACAAAATTTGAAGTTTGTTAAAATAGAATGAATCAATTTCATATATACCAGAAACTATAACATTAAATTGAAGTGAAACACGTAAATTAATATAACTGAATGTTATTGATTTAAATAAAACAACTTATCACAAATAAATTAAACGTAACTAGTGCAGTTATTTAAAATTTGTGCACTAGCTAGGTACATGAGACTTGAAGAACAAGAAAAAAGATTTAAAATAATACTCCCTCCGTCCCGCTATAAACTTCCCCTTTCTTTTGGGTGTTTTGATTAAGAAATATGATAAAATAATAGATAAAGGGTAAGTGATGTGATGGTGAGAGAGAAAATAATAGATAGGTATTAGATGAAGTATGATAAAATAATAGATAAAGTAGATGTGATGTGATTGAGAGAGAGAAAATAATATTCCAAAAATGGAATGGGAAACTTATAGTAGGACCATAAAAGGAAAGTGGGAAACTTATAGTGGGACGGAGGGAGTACATTGTTTATTGAAATGGGCTATGAAAGTGGGTATATTACTGAAATTGACAAAAAAACGCAGAGCCCCTAAATCCATTTCTTTTTCAGGATATGAATAAATATTATTGTCGTAACGAAATTAAAAGTAATACTATAAGTTTTTTATCATTTTCTACTCATTTTATTTTTATACATGGATGGTTGTAATGTATAATATTAAAAAATAATCAACATCCTCGTGTTAAAGATTCAGCAACACAAAGTGAAATACGAAAAGTGAAACAATGGAATCAGTCCGTATCTTGTTACCCAAGCTGGTTTTTGAAAAAAAAATGAAAATCATGTTTCCAGAAATCCAGTAACTCTAAGTACCAAATTACGGAACTCACGCAAATCCCTCCCCTTCATCACCATTCCTTTTCCGGTACAAATCGACAGCGCCATTATTTTCCCGGCCACGCGCCGCCCTACGATCACGTGCGGCGGCACCATTTGTCCGTCTTCGCCGACGTAAATATCACAATCCGCCTCCACGCATTGGAAACACTTAGTTTTCACCGGAATTCTCACCGGAACGGAGCTGACGGCCGTCAATTTTCTCCTCTTTCCCCTACCGTTTCTCGATTCACGGCCGGCGTGTTCTTCATCGACGGCGAGGGTTTCCTGGAATATGACTTCGGATTCCTGAAATTCTTCAGCCATTGAAATGAGAGGAATTGGGAATTTGAGGAGAAATGGGGGGAATTTGTAGGGGGAATCGTAGTGAGTACACCATTATTGCTGACGTCATCACACAAAGTGCGTTGAGTGCGGCCCCCGCTTTCTGAAACTTGATCCCCTTTTTTAAATTTTTTTTGGAAATAATTTAATATGAATTGGAAATGTGTAAAAATAATTGGCTGTTACTTGCGGGTCACGGCTTCTTGTTGTGTGTAATTTGTGATTCTCTATAGTGTATAGCTTGGGTATGGTAGGAGAAGTTTACGGATAAAAAATGATAAAATAAGAAGTTTATAAGATTCTTTTCAAAATCACTAAAACGCGATAGACGATTTTATTACTCTCTCGTCTCATAATAAATTATATATATATATATATATGGATACACATATTAAAAAAAGTGTAATAATGAGTAGACTTTTGAGTGTAATTTTGTAAACATTTGTGTATAATGTGGAAAAATGAGCTGACTTATGTGTTTTTGTGAGTCATAAATAATGACATTTTGTGTAAAATTGTGAATATTGTGAGAATGAAGTTTATAAAATGTTTGTGTGAAAGTTATTGTGAAATGTTCCAAAAATAAAAATGTGAAAGTTATTGTGGAATGGATGTAGTACAAAATTTATAGTATATGATTGATTCACATCATTTAGATACATAACACCAACTTTGAATTTAAAGTGACACTAGTTGTAACATAAACTTATAAGATAATATTATCGAATAAAATTAACTTATGTAAATAATTACAATTAAAAGAAACGCAACACTTGCAATTCAACTGGAATGTGTTGAATGAGACCTTGTTTTTTGTCAAATATATAAAATACTTTCATCTATTTCATAATACATGTCCTTTTAGCTATTAAAAAAAACTTGAAATTTATAGTATAATTTTATACTTAATCAATCTTTATCCCTCCATTTTTATTCATATTACCACTTTCATTGTAATTAAAAGGGGTAAATTAGGAAGAAATGAAGTTAAATAGTTAAAAGGACAATACAAAAAAAAAAAAAAAAAAAAGGGAAATTATCGACGACCATAAATTTGTAACAAATTGCGACGGTTCGCGATGAATATAGTCAAAGTCCAACAGGTGTGCAATGAAAATAAAATTCATCACAAAGTACGAAAGTATCTATGACAAATTTTCACCTGGGAAGGAAATGACGTTGTTTAGATAGGTTTGCGACGAAAAACACTGTCGTAAATCAACGAGATTCCCACATCACCTCGTCAGTCTTGAACAACCGTCTGATTTGCGACAATATAAACCCTTGCAAAATCAAAGTTTTGATTTATGACGGCTTTTTCATCGCAAACCAAGCAGAACGACGCACTACAAAATATTGCCCAAAAGGCATCGGTAATTGGCAACGGCAGGCGGGCCGATGCGAAATGGCATCGGCATTTAATGGCCGATGCAAAATGGCATCGGCAGTGGGCCCCGATGCGAAATGGCATCGGCATTTAATGGCCGATGCAAAATGGCATCGGCAGTGGGCCCCGATGCCATTTGGTAACGGCCCCCCCGATGCAAAATGGCGTCGGCAGTGGGCCCGATGCCTTCCCCGTCGCCCTAAACCCTAAACCCTAAACCTCTAAAACCCTAAACCCTAAACCTCTTAACCCTAAACCCTGAAACCCTAAAATTGAAAATTATGATTTTTTTTTAGGGTTTAAAGTTTAGAGTTTATGATTTAGTTTAATTAATGTAGTCATTATTTTTCAATTAATTATTTTTATAAATTTAATTTTAATTTTTTTGTTATTAAAAAAATTATATATATAAATGTATGGTTTTTTTTAATATAATAATTATATACTGATAATAAATACGTTAATAAATAATTTTAAAAAATCTTAAAATAATTAACCTTGATTAATTAAAAAATTAAAATAATTAATCTTGATTAATTAAAAAATCAAAATAATTAGCATTGGTAATCTTGATTATGGTATCTTTGTCCTACGTTTCCTAATTTTATTTTATAGGAATATCCTTTAATTTTTTAAATTTCCATAAAATAGTGTTAATTATGTAAGTAAATATAATGATGTAGATAATGACACATCATCATTTGACTCCATAAGACCATCTCCAACCGTAGACTATAAATGAAGTTGCCAAATTCTTATATGTTTTCGGGTACACCGTGTACTCTAGCCCAATGTATACTCCAGCCCATTGTATATTCCAGCCTATATGGCCCAAAGCCCATATGGCCCAAATATAGTGCTCCATAAAAAAACAGCCTTAGCGAAAATTCTGTCCATCACAAACAATGCATGTGGAAGACCATTGGCCCCATTTTCCCTCTCCCTAGGCCCCACCAGGCCACCATTCACGTACATTTTTTTTTTTAAATATATTTATTTATTACCTTCATTTGATGATTTAAGAATTCCATTTGATGATTTAAGAATTCCACTATTTTGTGATAATTTAATATACACTGGGGTTGCATTCATATTGAAGAATTTGAAATAAAATTGAAAGCTTGAAATATTAAAAAAAAAATGTAGAAATTATTTAGGTGGTTGGATAGTTACTCAAATCGATTGGATACTCGCCTAGAGTAAAGGTTACGATGCACGATGGTATGTACATACATTAATTTTTTGAATTAATTGATAATTTTATATCTTAAAAAAGTAGCATGCTATTTTAGAATTTAGTTTTCTGGGTAAATGGGTAATTAGAAAGATAATGAAAGGGTTCTTGGAGTTGTGTGTCAATTGTTGGACGATGATGTTTGTTGATGGAATCAACTATTACTGGAGTAGTTTTAGATGAATTTAATTAATTTAAAAGAATTTAATTTTTTAAACTTTTTGGGCCTTTTTTTTTTTTTTTTTTGTAGGTGAACCTGCGATGTTGAGACGAGAGGATCCTAGTGTCCTTAAAATACGCCGACGAAGTCTCCGTAGCCTATCGACATTTCTCAACTTTACCTCAAGTAAGCTAGACGACCATAGAATCTTCAAATAATTTTCTTTCAAATAATAGAATCAGGATCATGATCAAAGTCTTCAAATAATTTTCTTTCAATATAGACAACCATAGAATCTAATAGATAATCACTCCCCATTTTATTTTAATGAACACTTGTTCACGTATTTCACAACTCTAAAATATATGACCGCAAGTATACGATGTATATCGTAGCGATGTAAGTACGTACGAGGTCGATCCCACAGGGAGGGGGAGTGTAAAAGTGAAGTTTGTTATTATATTATACTTGTTAGTGATCATTTTTGTTTTCATCAAAAGTGCAACATTTTGGTTATTAAAACATGCACTTTTGTAATCTAGATAAACTAGTGTAAATTTTTTTTTTAAATATTGTTATTAATTTTGTACATTTTATTATTTTATCGTGCACTTTTATGACTATTAATGATACACTTTTTTGTTACTAGTACTTGCACTTTTATAATCGAGATAAATTGTTCCTAATTTTTTTTTTTAAATTGTTATTAAATTTGCACATTTTTTTTTATTTAATCTTGCACTTTTATGACTATTAATGATACACCTTTTTCTTATTAGTATTTGCACTTTTATAATCTAGATAAACTGTTCCTAATTTTTTTAAAAAAAATTGTTATTAAATTTGCACATTTTATTATTTAATCTTGCACTTTTATAACTATTAAGGATACACTTTTTTGTTATTAATACTGCACTTTTATAATCTAGATAAACTGTTCCTAATTTTTTTAAAAAAAATTGTTATTAAATTTACACATTTTCTTATTTAATATTGTACTTTTATGACTATTAAAGATACACTTTTTAGTTATTAGTACTTGCACTTTTATAATCTAGATAAATCGTTCCTAATTTTTTTTAAAAAAATTGTTATTAAATTTACACATTTTCTTATTTAATCTTGCACTTTTATGACTATTAATGATACAACTTTTAATTATTAGTACTTGCACTTTTATAATCTAGATAAATTGTTCCTAATTTTTTTTTATAATTTTTTATTAAATTTACACATTTTCTTATTTAATCTTGCACTTTTATGACTATTAAGGATACACCTTTTGGTTATTAGCACTTGCACTTTTATAATATAGATAAATTGTTCCTAATTTTTTTTTAAAAAATTGTTATTAAATTTACACATTTTCTTATTTAATATTGCACTTTTATGACTATTAATAATACATCTTTTAGTTATTAATACTTGCACTTTTATAATATAGATAAACTATTCCTAGTTTTTTTTAAAAAAGTTGTTATTAAATTTACACATTTTATTATTTAAAGATACTTGCACTTTTATGACTATTAAATATACACCTTTTAGTTATTAGTACTTGCACTTTTATAATCTAGATAATTCGTTCCTAATTTTTTTTAAAAAAATTGTTATTAAATTTACACATTTTCTTATTTAATCTTGCACTTTTATGACTATTAATGATACACCTTTTAATTATTAGTACTTGCACTTTTATAATCTAGATAAATTGTTTCTAATTTTTTATTAAATTTACACATTTTCTTATTTAATCTTGCACTTTTATGACTATTAGTATTAAGATACACCTTTTGGTTATTAGTACTTGCACTTTTATAATATAGATAAATTGTTCCTAATTTTTTTTTAAAAAATTGTTATTAAATTTACACATTTTCTTATTTAATATTGCACTTTTATGACTATTAATAAAACATCTTTTAGTTATTAATACTTGCACTTTTATAATATAGATAAACTGTTCCTAATTTTTTTAAAAAAAGTTGTTATTAAATTTACACATTTTATTATTTAATCTTGCACTTTTATGACTATTAATGATAAACCTTTTGGGTGTTAATCCTGCACCTTTATAATCTATATAAACGAGTGCTAAAATAACATTAGGTGCGAAAATAAAAAAAACAGGTGATAAAATAAAATTCTAAATTTGTTGTAGGTGGGATTCGAACATGTTACCTTGTGGTAAAAAGTTAAAGGGGCGACCACTAGGCTATAAAGGCTTCTATGAAATTAAGCATTCAGTATTCTATATATCCGCAATTTTAATCCAGTTTACAAATGTACTCAAGTACACCGTGTACTTGAGTATACAACAGCCCTACCCAATGAAGTTTTACTTCATTTATAGAGTTTTGCTCCCTCCAACCGTACTCTATTTTGAAGTTTTGAAATAGAGTTTTGAATAGTAAACTCTATATATGAAGTTCACTATTCAAAACTCTATATTTTATATATATTATTTTATTAATATTTACTATTTTGTATTACAATTCTATATTAATAATTTGTTAAATATAATTACAATTCTATTGTTATACTAATTTATAATATAATTTTAATTGTGTAACTTTTTTTTGTGTGTATTATTATTAGCAACAAAAAAAATAACTTAAAATACAATAAAACATACATTATACTCACATGTTTCGTTTTACGTCATTATGTGTTTTGTAATTTTATATTTAAATAAAAGTAATATTTAAAAACTACAAGTTTATTTACATTTTATGATTTTGATAAAATCAACAATATTTAATTTATAATTTAATTTACTAATTGAATATTTAATTGTATAAATTAATTTAAATATGAAGATAAATATATTATTTAATGATTGTAATATATATATTGAAAATGATTAAAATAATTAATAGAGTAAGATATAGAGTTTCATGGTTGGAGAAGGTTTTTAAAATAGAGTATGAAAAAGTGTATTTTAGAGTTTAGAGATCTTCATTTGAGAGTTTGTGGTTGGAGATGGCCTAAGGAGCCCATTATATGGGCTCAATATCATTTATATATATATATATATATATATGTCATGTATATTTGCGTGGATTTTGATAGTTACGTGAGTATGACTTATGAATTTAACATTACTCCTGATCAGAGTGAAACGAACATTATATATAATATACTACAACAATTAGGAAATTAATCAAGCTTATTCTCTGCAATTAAAAAAAAAAGTATTCACTAGTACTCCGTATTAGATAAGTGTATTTTAATTGAAAATGAACTAGAGAATAATTTTATAATAGATGAAAATATTTTTAATTAAATGGATAAGTGAATTCATATTTTTAAATGGATAAGTGAAAATAATTATATATATTTAATGTTGTGAATTGAAAATTAGAATGAATTTAAATGATGTGATTATAATAAATTTAAATGTATAAGTGAAAATAATTATATTCAATGTTGTATATAATTATAATGTTGTGAAATTAAAAATTAGAATGAATTTAAATGTTGTAAATTGAGGATTAGAATAAATTTAAATAGTGTGAATTGATACCGTAATTAAATTATTTAATTTGAAAAACATAATTTAGTTAATTTGAAAAACATAATTTAGAAATAATTATGATATGCTTTGAAAAGCAACCATTAAAGTTAGAATGGATTGAATTAATTAAAGAATTAAAAACTCAAATTAAATTGAATATATATTAATTGCATTCACAACATGTCGACTAAAAGCTCCTAGCCTAAACGGCACACAGGGGGCGCTCAAAAGCCTTCGAGACCGCGAGGTCCCGAGTTCGAACCCCACAATTCGCGAAAAATGTCAAATTTCCGAGAATTTGGGTGGCCCAGCGGTGGGGGGTGGGTGTTGGTGGCCTCGATACCTGGGTTCGAAACCCAGATTCGTCTTTTTTAAATGTTAATAAAATGGCATCGGCTGTCCCCGATGCGAAAAGGCATCGGCAGTGGGCCCGATGCGAAAAGGCATCGGCTGTCCCCCCGATGCCAAAAGGCAACGGCTTTCCCCAAATCCGATGTCATTTAAATAGCATCGAGCATATTGGCATCGGCACACTGCCGAAGCCTTTGCCGTTGCCTTCATCATTGGGGACGGCAGATCCGATGCCTTCCCCGATGCCATTTTCAAATTATTTTGTAGTGACGTCGTTTTGAGTTAAGTTGACAAAATTAGCGACAAATTTGCAGACCGTCGCTTATTTCATTACCATAAATGGCAACAACCAGCCATTTAAAAAACCACCCATCTTCTCTTTCGGCTATATCTCACAGAAAAATGATGTTTCATAGTCGAGGAGGTGCTCAAGATATCAACAAATTTTCTTGATTTCACTATTTATTTTGTATCTATTTTTTTTTTTTTGCATTTTACCTAATATATTTATTTAATTCTGTCCTTTAGATTAAAATATTTATAGCATGTTACATTTGTAATATGTTAGAATATTTAATTCAGTTTTAAAAAAATAATCTAAATTCATGTTTTTTTTTTTTTTACTTAGCTAGTTAAATTAAGGAGTATGATTTTTTGTTTGAATATTAGTTATAAATTAGATTATTTAATTGTATGCAAAGTAGCTGGAATAACTTGGTTAGAACGTGTGACTGTTAGCTTCATCGTCAAAGTACGAAGACAAGTTGAAACATCTTTGTATTCTTTTGACCACAAAATAAAATAAATTTAAGATTTTATCGAGCAATGTGATTTTCATCACCATTAATAAATAATACAAAATAATTTTTTTCAACCCCCATCGTTGAGTCAAGGATATTGGGATGAACACCCTCATTTATAAAAATATTTTCACTATACCTAACGTCAACATCATTAATCAAAATATCGACAAACTCATCAAAAATTGGCGGTACATCATAACCACAAATGTTATCAGAATATTCATAAAAAATTGGTGGTCCATCATAACCACAATTTTTATTGAAAATTTGTTGTCCATCATAACCACAATTATCATCAAAATATTCATCGAAAATTGGAACCATCATCAATAATCGTATCTGATCTCTGATTACCAACTGATGTACATGGAAACGTATAAAAGATGAAAATATGAACACACTAATTCCGTTGTTTCTACGAATACCCGAAAAATTGACAAGAACTCAAATACGTTAATTCAAGAAGACTATTGTAATTGCAATTCAAAAGAAGTCTGCATTTTATTCTTTATTATTCAAAAACCAATGCTTACAAATCCTTTTAACCTCTCTTATATGGAGGCGGACAATAGATGATAATTAATTCTAAACAATCATGCCAAAATCAAGAGTTAAGAGAAGATTCTAATTGACATTCTTGCAATTATACTAAATTTAAGGAATACTTTATTGGAATTAGACATAGAGAAGTAAGGAAATAGCACTTAATTCTTCAATCATCAGATGATGATTTGTTTGCACGATCCTTCTTCTTGATTTCATCCTCATCATGGAGCTTGCACAGAAGGAACTTACATCTCTTTTCTAGTCCTTTGATCGCCAATCCAAGGTTAGTGAATTGTTTATCGTTGCGCGTTCATTTCCGACGCAACATGTACCATCACAATATAATATTTCTTAGTGATCCATATATTTTCATCCTATCAGATATTTTTTTAAATATTATTAAAAAAGAATGAAGATTTCATGAACAAAAATAGTTCAAGAATTAGATAGTTTTAGCCGCGCGAGGAAATGAAATCTTTACCTACACGGTTTTAGCTGGGTTTAAGTCTCATAATTGGATGCGTGAGTATCATACAACATTAATCAGTCTGGATTTGTTTGGTTTAAAGAAAAAAGAAAAACACTTATATAAGTAGCCTGCAGTTTGACTTATGATGTACTCCTATAACGTAAACTTGATTCAAATTTCTATTACTATATCTTAAAATGATTTACAATTTATGACCAAACTTGCTATACAAGCAATAAAGGATGGAAATAAGGAAGGTATACATATTATCCTTGGGATTTTGAAATTTTGATAAATATTAAGGTGTGTGTTTATTTTGAATTGTGTCGTTTAATTTTGATAAAAATTCGTATGAGATGAATCTCATTTACACTATCATATGATTCATGGATTATGAAGCTCCAATCGATCAGATATATGATTTTAAAGGGCAGTGCCAAATAACAATGTGCATGAGACCCATCTGATTTATAAGAACATTGTACACAAAACTCTTATCTTTAAATTTATGTTAAATTAGTGTGTAAGAGTGAATGTACTTGTGTTATTATATTATGTGATTGAATAATTATGTGAATTATAATTTATACTAAAGTGAATGATGAGAAAATGAAATTAGATAGAATTGTTTTTCTTTTATGGATGTCTCATTCTTATAAATTTGTTTTCATATAGAGTAATATTTTCTAATTCATTTACTAATATAACTATATACGTTAATTACATTGGAAAGTATAATGTTCATTATATTGAGTAATAATAAATATTTTACTTGTCTAATGTGCAATCTAAATGAAAATAAAACCATTCTATCTAATTGAGATGAGGAAGTATATAGGAGGTGTATAAGTTGTTGATGGTGAGTTTTTTCGTAATCCTACACTAGAATCGGTTTTATACACAATAGCACTACAATTTTATACCATGTCAATTGACAATTATACAGCTGGTTTTGCCTTTATAATTACATAGATGGCAAATAAAGGTGTGTTTTACAACAGTTGTACCAGTTTCTACTTCCTTGAGGTTTAGCAACTTTGTTTGGTTGACTAATTAAATCAGGCCTAATTGTTATGTAGTATAACTTTTTTGCCATGGATTTTGTCTTTTATTCACTACTCTCTCCATCCACACTTAATATACTTTTCTAGGTAAGTGAGTTTTTAAAAAATATTGATAATTTATGTAATTGTAGAAATGTATTCCTTCTTTAAACCTTTAAATCAAAACTTTTTAAGGAGGCACGTTATATATTGGAATAGAAATTGGGTACGGCTCTATGCACCTCCGTCTATATTAACCGCACTTTCCCAATTGATGTACTCCCCCTTTAATTAAGAGAATGTTAGGCACTCCCGTAAATTATCTAAATTGTCATTTTCTCTATAAAACCTCTTTTATTAAACACACTCCCCTAAAATCATAATTTTTCTCTTTTAAAATAAATAAAATTACAAACCCTCGAACCCATCTCACTCATGCATGAGGTAAAGTTGTACCCCAAATTCATTTTAAGTTACGGGAGAATTTTTGCTTCAGGGACTGGTTGCTTAATCCAACCTTGTGCCTTGCTGGTATGTAATTTGATTTTGATACTCAGAAACCAAAACTCATCCTGTATTATGGGGGTACTTCTTGTACCAATTAAGTAATGCAAAGGTACCATTTTTACTATCAAAAAAAAAAAGTTGTACCCCAAATTCAATTTGTTTTTATAAATATATATTCTTCAAGCCCATAATCGTCTATAATGAGGTGAAGAATTTATATGAAAATAGCCCATTAACTAAGCCCAATATATAAAGTTAAAGACCCTACTCCAATTAAAATTACAAGTTTGCCATTCTTGTTTGCTACAATATAAGTTTAGAATTTCATATCAATTTCACACGCTTCTTTTACGCTCAATCTCTGTTGTAGGGATGGCAATGGGGCAGAGTAGGGCGGGTATCTCAATATTCAAATCTGCCCCGCGAATATACGCATCCGCCCTGCCCTGGCCCATGATCTGCTACACGGCAATATTTTATGCCCTACTCTGCTCCACGCGGGTCCCTGCCCTGCCCCAAACTTGATATAGGGCACCATTTTTGAGTCTCACCCCACCCTGCCCTGCCCCAAGTCTAATTTTATATGTATATAAATTATTTAAAATGATATAAACTAAACATTAAAATTCATCATTAAACTAAATTAAAATAAATATTGGTATAAATTAGGGTTAGTTTACTTAATTAAATTATTATATATTTATATATATATATATATTTATTTTAATTCGGGGCTGCAGGGCAGAGCAATAAATATGTAAACCCATGCATGCCCTGCTCTGCGCGCGGGACGGGGCTGACTTGCCCCATTCTGAGAATGGGGCAGGACAGGGCAAGTCAAAATCTTTCGGGGCAGGACGGGGCGACTTCAGGGCAGGTCATTTTGCAATCCCTACTCTGTTGCACTATGTGAATTGTGAGTCTGTGACCTCATCAACGGTAAAAAAAATTATTTCTAATTGTAATTTTACTAAAAAAAATTATGTATAAATATTAAAGGGTTGTTTGCTCACTTAAGTTGAGAAATACTTATTTCTATAAATTTTCGATGAAAATATTATAGATCACTATAAAAAAAATTGAAAACTCGTCAAACTCAGTTGTAACGTGTAGTTGTAATTTTATTTGTATTTTATGAAATGTATTTTGCTTATATATAAAACAATGTTTATGTACAAATATTTTTAAATTATTGGGATTAAAGTTTTTTTCAATCCTTTAACACTACAAAAAACGAGCGATTTACCGACGGACCTACCGACGAAATTGTCGTCGGTAGGCGTGGTTTCCCGACGGAATTACCGACGGAATAATTCAGTCGGCTCTAGACTCGTCGGTACGGGTTACCGACGGAATTTTTTTTTCCGTCGGTAGTCCCGCCGGAATAAATCTGTCGAGTCTGCCGACGGATCTCATTCCGTCGGTAGTCCGAATGACCCGTTTCGAAACCGGGTCTGATATCTGTCGACAATTCCGTCGGTCCGTCTGTCGGTAGTACCGACGGACTTACCGACGGATATTTAATTTTAGCATTTTTTTTAAGAAAAATATATCCGTCGGCTTCTGTCGGTAATTCCGTCGGTATGTGCCGACGGAACTGCCGACGGATCTAGATTTTATATTTTTTAAATTCGGGATTATATTCAGTCGGTGTCCGTCGGGGGTTCCGTCGGTAGTGCCGACGGAATTATCCGTCGGCAAGTCAACCCAAAAAAAAAATTAATTGACGTGGGTCACCGACCCGACCCGACCCCCGAACTGTTATTAAGGCCACCATATATTATTCTGGCCTTGCTAGGAATCGAACCCGGGTGTGTGGGCGCCTAGTGAAGGGCGCCTACCGCTCGGACAGATGTGTTACTTGTTCGTAATTGTAGTATTAATTGTATATGTACTCATTTTCGACCCATTTTTTTTTTAAAATTCACAAAATTAATTTCTTTCAAATATATCAAATAATTAAATTTGAAATCTATAATTTATATTTTTATAATTTATATATTTTAAAATACCAAAATATTCATATTTTAACTAAAATACTAATATTTTTTTAGTAAAAAATTCATTTTTTTGCTAATTATTTTTAAAAAAATTTCATAAAATTAATTTCATTCACATAAATTAAATAATTAAATTTGTAATATAATTTATATATTTTTAAATACTAAAATATTCATTTTTTTTACTAAAATATTCATTTTTTTGCGAATTATATTTTTAAAAAAATCAAAAAAATAATTTCTTTTCACAATTTTTAGTTGTAACTTAATGATAAATAAATATTTTTAAATTGTACATCTAATAAAATAATTAGCTTACATTATATAATTTATTCTTCATCTTCTTCCTCTTCCTCTTCATCTTCTTCATCTACATTTTCATTATTTGTCTCATCTTCCTCTTCATCATCATCCTCCTCCTCCTCCTCCTCCTCCTCCTCCTCCTCTTCCTCTTCATTTTCATCATCTTCCTCATTTCCATTATCGTTTTCAATTTCGATCAATTGTGAATTTTCAGCCGTCAAGTCTACGTGGATATTCAAATCTCCCGTAAAGACTTTAGTTCTAGCCTCTATTTGTTCCGTTTGAAACGGAGAATCATCTTCATCACTCTTGTCCTTTGTAGGGACTTCTACCATTGATCTTGCCTTTACTTTGCAAACAGCGTGCCATTCAATTTTACTACGTGATGATCGTACTGGATACTTGCAGTAGTATACTTGAGATACTTGATGGGCAAATACAAATGGATCATTCCCGATATAGCTCCTTTTCGGATTAACATCGACGAGTTTGTACTCCGGATGAATCCTTGTTCCTGAAGGGCCTGAATCAAACCAATGACACTTGAACAACACTACAGTCTTTGTTGGATATCCCGGATATTCTACTTCAACGACTTCGTGCAACACCCCATAGTAGTCACTTGCATCTGCATTGTAGTTTGCACTGCTAACGCAAACACCACTGTTGGTAGTCGCTTTTCTCGATGCATACTCAGATGTATGAAATCTGTAGCCCTTCACAATATAGCCGTTGTAAGTCTTTACACGACGTAGTGGTCCTTTGCTGAGATCCTTTAAGAATCGATTCCCAAAATCGTTTGACCGTCCCTATACAGTTCAAATAATTAACATTAATTATGAATCATATTTATTTACGTAAAATTTAAGGAAATGGTACTCACACAACGTTGGAACCATCGGGCAAAATCACGTTGAAGACGAGCATCTATATCTGTATCTGAGATGTTTTGTTCTGTTCGTCTTAGTTCTTGAGTATACATCCTAATTCACAACATCCAATCACAATTAATATTAAATTACATAAATGAAGTAATGATAAAAATATGAAATACTTACTCAATGTAAGGCTGAACTTCATCACAATTCAATAACACATACGTTTGTGCTATTTCTGCCTCTCTGTTCGACTCCCACTCTCGTTCAGTGAATTTTCCTATTGATCGTCCCTTAGACTTGAATATAGACAGCATTCCATCAACCTCTTCACCGATATTGTCTGTATCTCTACCACCGTAGTTACGTGGTTCACTTCTCAACCGAGTGTTGACATGGTCTTCAAAATAATAAGAACAAAACATGCCAACCTCTTCATTCAAATATGCATTAACAATCGATGCTTCCACATTTGCCTTTTGTTTAGCATTGCGTTTCAAGTTGTGGAGATATCTGATTTATAATAAAAAAACATATATTTTAATTCAGTGAACATGCATGCATGTAGTATATATAAAAAATGAAAAATGTAAGAGTTTACCTTTCAAATGGGTACATCCACCTGTACTGCACTGGACCACAAATTCTGGCTTCATACGCTAAATGAACGGGTAAGTGTTCCATGGAGTTGAAGAAGCTAGGTGGAAAAATTTGTTCCAACTTACACAAAATCACTGGAATATCTTGCTCCAAACGAATCATATCATCGATCTTGATCGTTGAAGATGTTAAATCTCTAAAAAAAAGACTTAATTCAGTGATAGCCCTCCACACATTGAGAGGAACAACGTCTCGGAACGCAATCGGTATCAAGCGCTGTATAAAAACATGACAATCGTGACTCTTCATCCCTGAAACCTTACCCCTGTTTATGTCTGCGCATCGACTCAAGTTTGACACGTAGTTGTCTGGAAAATTCAACTCGTGAATCCAACGACACAGTTGTTGTTTCTGTGGCTTGTCCAGTGTGTAGCAAGCCTTCGGATATTTACCTGTACTGGGATCCTTTTCCAACTCTTGACGACGACAATAAATGTTCAGCTCTTCCCGGGACTTTGGAGTATCTTTCGTCTTGCCTTCTGTGTTCATCATTGTGTGGAACACATTATCAAACACATTCTTCTCAATGTGCATCACGTCCAAATTGTGTCGGATCAATAGTGAACTCCAGTTGGCAAATCCCAAAAAATACTCATTTTATTCCATCCACCTGGGATTCGACCGTTGTGTTCAGCTGCATTTTCCTCAGTAGATTTTTTCAAACCCGTCCACTGAATCTCATGTAACAACGTATGTCCTGTACGGTAACATTATACTAGAAGAAATTAATAAAACATATACGTATAACATTATACTAGATCAAATAATTGTATAATTAATTAAAATACGTACCGTTTCGAAGGGGCGGTCGATTGATTGTAACTGTTCTGTTCTTCAAGAAGTTGTTCTTATTCCTTCTAAATGGATGATCTCGAGGTAAGAACTTTCGGTGATTATCGAACCATGTAACTTTCCTACTCTTCTCAAGACTGAAAGCTTCAGAAAAATCCATACAATACGGACATGCTTGAAAACCAGCCGTTTTCCATCCAGACAACATAGAATATGCAGGAAAATCGCTAATGGTCCACAATAAAGCAGCACGCATCGTGAAATTCTGTTTTCTGAACACATCATACGTTTGGACACCACTTTCCCATAAAAAGATCAGGTCTTTTATAAGAGGCTGGAGATAAACGTCAAGCTTATCTTTTGGATTCGACGGACCTGGCACCAATACAGTTAGAAACATTGTTTGAGGTTTCAAGCACATCCACGGAGGAAGATTATACGGAGTCAGAATCACCGGCCACAACGAATACTGCTTTCCAAAGCTCCCAAACGGTGCAAAACCATCAGTACACAAACCTAGCCTCACATTCCTCGGTTCAGAAGAAAAATTGGGATACACGTTGTCAAGGTGTTTCCAGGCCTCCGAGTCCGCCGGATGTCGCATCTCCCTAGACTCGGTCGAAGACGAATCTGTTGCATGCCACGTCATGTGTTGTGCTGTGGCAGTAGATTGATACAATCTCATTAAATGAGGAATGATTGGAAGATAATACATCTTCTTGTGTGCCACTTTCTTCTTCGACGGCTTCGATTGACCAGCGGGCCCCTTCCGACGTGGCTCTTTGTAACGAGGATGACCACACATCCTACACATGTTCAGATTGCTATCTTCATCACCCCAATATAACATGCAACCGTTTATACAACAATCAATCTTCTCGACCGGCAATCCCATATTTTTCAGCATTTGCTTGCTTTGATGATACGTTGTAGGCACCTTATTCTCAGGAGGGCAGATCTCACTGCATAATTGTGTCATTTGCTCATATGCCCTGTTAGAAAGCTTGTTCTCGGTCTTGATAGCCATAAGTCGGGCATTAAATGACAGTTGAGAGTGTGAATCACAACCCGGATACAAATCTTGATCGAGAAATTTGAGCATTTCATAAAACCGAAATGCTTCATCCGTCGGCTCCTCTTCTACATTTGAAAAACCGGCTTCCATTATCATTGTTTGATACATATTGGGTTCTCCCTCCCCAAGTTGTTCTTCCCCACCAAACTGTTGTTCCCCACCGAACTGTTGTTCCCCACCAAATTGTTGTTCAGTACTCGTGCCGGCATGATTACCATATATTTGTCTTTCATAGATACCAGCAGTGTAATAGTATAAAACTTGATCAAAGTTATAAGGCCAACGTACTTCGCCGTGAAATGTCCAATTATAATAATTAACAGTGAAACCATTCTTCAGAACATGTACCAAAACCTCATCAATCGACTTAAATATTTTATTCTGACATTTTTTTGGCATTACACGGACACTTGATACAATCCCCATGCATGTAATGTGGGTGGAGCTTTGCAAATTCAACAAATGACACAAGTTCATTGTAAAATTCACTATTCACATTTCCTAAAATGAACCTAGGAGTTTCATACATCCATCGACGATCCGGCAAATCCATCTGTTAAACATTTAACATAAAATTCTTACAAACATCCAGAAAAATGCACAACTAAACTAAACTACACATATATAAAATGCACAATTAAAATACACAACTAAACTACAAATATATAAAATGCACAACTAATTAAACTATAACAATATAAAATGCACAACTAAACTACAAAATTTAACCAAGTAAAAAAGGAAAACGTACCGAAATTTGCTTGCTCTCATACAATTTTTACAATTTCCACGATTTTTTTCGACTGAGTGAGAAATGGGAAGAAACTTTCTGTAAATATTACGCGCTACCGACGGATTTTGAAATTCCGTCGGTGCGTACGTTTTGAATCTACCGACGGATTCCAAATTCCGTCGGTAGGGTGCCGCCCAAACTTCCGTCGGTAGGGTAATTGGCCGACGGAATTTCCGTCGACAGACTTTATTTCCGACGGAATATTTATTTCCGTCGGCAGACTTTATTTCCGACGAATATTTATTTCCGTCGGTAGACGTTATTTCCGACGGAATATTTACTTCCGTCGGTAATATTGGCGGGATAAAATAAAAATCGAAAAAATAAAATAAAAAATACTTTACTTTATACCAAAATCTAACGAAAAATTATGTATTATGTATAAATTAAAAAAAATAACATAAATAAACAATCCATTGACAAACATCGATCAACCGAAATAAATATGTCCAACGGAAAATTAAATAGTTTGACAGAAAAAATAAATAGTTCGACGGAAAATTAAATAGTTCGACAGAAAAATAAATAGTTCAAACATCAACCATTATACGGAAAAAACTCATCATCACCACCACCAATGAAATCCAAGCCGTCGTCGTCTGCCTCTGCATCTGGAGCATTGAAAGGGGGAACTGAACCAACCGGAGCATCGAAAGGCGGAGGGGGAACTGGACCAACCGGAGCATCGAAAGGCGGAGGGGGAACGCTCATCGCCTGTTCAAAACATGTATTTATTTGTTCAGAAGACATCCCCAACGATCGACCCATAGTGTCAGTTAGCTGTCGGAAGTAGTGGTTCATCATGTGTACTACGTTCGGGTCCGGAACAGCAGTGGAGGATACAGAGGCCTGCGATGCACGCTGGGACGAACTGGACGACGCAGCTCTCACTGAGCGGCTCATCCGGCCAAGGCCAAGGACCCGTCCTCGATCAGCCGGGGCCTCCTCCAGGTAAATCCGGTTAAGATCAGGCGGAGGGGCGGCGCTGGGCCCGGCTTCATCAGCAGAAGCCTGTGTCGTCGCCTCTGCAATCCTCCGGTTCACATTCAACTACATAATTACAAAAATATTAAATTAATACATAGTTCAATACATTTAATTAATTAAATATTAAAAAACACATCACAGTTTAATTAAACTTACGTGAAGCTCAGTAGTGCGTCCATATGTGGACGTCTGCGAATCTCGATCAAACGGATGAAGAACGTTCAACCGATCCACGTGAGTGGGTTCACGCCCAAGATCCCGCTCCTATTTTGTACCAAATGAGCATATAAAAATTATTTTATATAATATTATAATATAAATAATTGAAATAAATTTAGTGAACACTTACTAGAGCAATTGAGTGCTCATACGCGGATCGGGCCCCCCCCGATGCCTTGACATCCCACCTCCCACATCACTTCTACGGTTGGCTCGAGCAGTTGCACACTTCCGCACGTACTCCGGGCTACTCCAATACGTGGTCAACGTGTTCCACACGTCGACTCCATCGTCCACCCCCAACGTCGTCTGCTCCACGCCACGACTACGCCAAGCATTCCTCCAGGTGTACATAATCTCATTATACCTAGACTGACATGAAGATACCCAGAGCCTGTGGATATCGTTGTCCGAAAAAAACTCCCTATGCCAATAAGCATGTTTCTGCACATATTCGATCAGCATATTTATCAAATAATATATATAATAAATTGTTTATTAATATTTAATTGAATGCACTCAAATACCTGAAATTCCTCCCAGTATTCATCCTTTTTCGTCTGCGGCGCCTTCAGCCAAGAGTAGGCATTCGCAGCAATCTTGCACTTAGTAATCACCTCAGTGCAAATCTTCGATATCTCATTACCAGGAAGTAAGCTGTGACATTATATATATATTAAGAAACAAACACATTATAAATTAAAAAACGTACAAAAATTGATGCTATTAAATATTGTTAAACCTTAAAATTATTTAATTAATTACTTACTGTACATTATCTTCAATCCATATTCTCAGTCTGGTTTCTCGGGCACGCGTGGGATGTCGACGAGCTGCCGACGACTGAGATGACGGCGGTGAATGCTGTGGAACGGATGCCGACGACGTCAACGTAGCAGGCTCAACAGGCCTAAGTGAGGTTCTCCTACGTCGAGATCCTGAGGCCCCACTAGCATCTTGACTCATCTATTTTAATAAATAAAATTTAAAAGTATAATAAATTAATCAATAATTAATATAGTAATGAAATCAATAATTTCCTAATTTAATTAATAACATTTTAGTAATTTAAGTCAATAATTTCCTAATTTAATCAATAACAAAATCACGTTACTAATGAAATAAATAATTTACCAAACTAATTAATAATGACTTAATTTAAACAATAACAATAATTATTATATTAATCATACCGTACAACACCCCTACTTATAAGAATAATTACTAATTTAATCAACAATAATAACCTAGTTTAATTATAAGAATAATTACTAATTTAATCAACAATAATAACCTAGTTTAATTATCAAAACGAACTAACAAAAACTACATTATATATTTGAACTAACATGCAATTTTTAATTACAATTAACCAATAAAAAACATATAATCCACGTACTAACATATATTTGAATTAATTATACATATATATTCATCAACTACGTACATGAAATTTTATACGAACTAACATGCAATTTATAATAATTCAATAACAGTTTTATAATAATTATAAACATGCAATTTATAATACAATAACTTAATTAAAATTAATTAAGAATTTATAAAACGTACCGTTTAAATTGAAGAAAATTGGAGTAGATAATCGTTATGCCCTTTCTCGATCAATCCACGCACCACGCACAAGAAAATCCAATCCACGAGGAGAGAACAGGAGATGAACAGGGAGAGGGGGACGAAAGGAAATTTTTTTTCCCCTTATGAGGAAGAACTGCCGAAGGCAGTTCTTATTTAAAAAAAAAATTCTGGCTACCGACGGATATTTTCGTGGTATTTTCCGTGGTATTTTCCGTGGTATCCGAGGCGGTGAGTCAAAGCGGGTCGGCTACCGACGGATATTTTCCGTCGGCAGTCGAAATTTGAACGGCCGACGGAAATAATCAGTCGGGAAGTAAGGCTAAACGACACCGTTTGGCCGCGAAACTGAATTCCGTCGGGAAGTCCGTCGGACGGTCCCGACGGATCTTGGATTCTGTCGGGAGTCAGTCGTTTCGAAAATTCCGTCGGCGATCCGTCGGGGCGGCCGACGGAATGGATTCCGTCGGTAGCCTTCCATCGGCAAACTCCGCGTTTTTTGTAGTGTAAGTTGGACTAATTTTGAATTTGATGTTGATAAAAATGCAGAAAAAAAAAGGAATTTGACCGGTTCATTTACCTGCAAAGACGGGTAATTTGACCGAATTCAAATTTTGGTCAACTTATGGGACCAAAATCAAATGTGTATTCCATGAGAACCAAATTCAAAATTAGTCCAACTTAAAGGACTATAGAAACTTTAATCTCTAAATTATATATTGATCGTACCCCCAGTTTTAAATTTCTGGGTCCGCCACTGCCCGCTGCCACCTCACTCTCCTTCTCTCCCTTTTTTTTTCTTTTTTTTTTTCCTGTTATTTTTCTTCCCCCACCCCTTGCCCCCAAGCGGCCAAGACCTCCATGCGGCTGCAATGCAGTGCGCGAACAAGTAATTTTTTTTTTTGACAAATCAGGGTCGAATATATACACTTTCGTCGATAAATTGTAGTCGACGGGAGTGCATATTTAATTTTCGGCCAACTGTAGTCGAAGATTAAAAAAAAAAAGTTTTTTTTTTCGACAATAATTGGTCGAACATATACACTCCAGTCGACAACAATATGTCAATGAAAGTATATATGATCGACCCTGGTTTGTCGGAAAAAAAAAAAGAGATGTCTAAGATTTTATTTTGGCCATCGAAAGTGGTGGTGGTGATTGCAATTTGGGTTAGAGTTTAAATTTTGAAAGATGGGTGAATTTAGTAGTGATACTTTACTTAAATGGTATTTTAGGGTTTTTAAGCTATTATTAAATTAATAAATTGAAGGGGGAGTGTACTTAACAAATCTGGAGGTGCAAATAGCCGTACCATAGAGGTTCCAACCATTTTTTCTCTCTTTTAATTGGGCTCGAATTTATGCGCACCAATTGCGCTGTACGATTGAAACAATTTTGATCCAGTTTGATGGGCCATAAAAAATCTAAGGGAAGAATACTAGTTTTTTATTTTTTTGACGGGAGGGAAGAATACTAGTTAAATCAATTCATATATTTAAAAGTATTAGTTAGTTTGTATTATAAACAATATTACTAGTATTTTTTAAACATACAAATTGTCATAAAAAAAAACATTTTGGTTGAAAATTTATGATTCAAAATTACACTAATTGTATGGTACAACAACGTTACCCACTCCGTTTCACTATAAATTTTCCATTTTATTATCAGTATTTTAATTAAAAAATATAATAAAATAATACATGTAGTACAATGTAGTACAAGTGATGTGATATGAGAGAAAAAAAATAAATGAGTATGAAATGAAGTGTGATAAAATAATAAATAAAATATAATTGATGTAATTGTGAGAGAGAAAATAATATATAAAAAATAGAATGTGAAACTTATTGTTGGATATTTATAAAAGGAATGTGAAAATTTTATAGTAGAACGTACTGAGGGGTACATTTTTTTTTTTAAATTAAAAAAAATACACATATTTTAAAATTTTACATTTTCAAAGACACCTATTCTTTTTAGAGACACCTTCACGCAATATTTGCACCGTGTTATCTATTCTAATTTGTAATATTAAAATATAAGTAATATCACTAAACTTATAAAATAATATCACGATAATTTTAATTATTTGAAAAATATTGTAGTATACACTATTATTATAAACTGGAGTATAAAATTACATCAGGAGTACGTGGTGTAACTGTGCCCATAATGATTTGGCTTGAGATCAATTTTTTATGTAATAATTTTCCGACAAAGTTGAAAATGTATAAAGGGTGCAAGTGAAGGAGAGAGATTGTTAGGGCGAATATTTATTGGAGATTTGACTTATAATATTGTAGAAGACAACTAGAATTGGTCTACTCTACATGAGTATGCTTGCTCAACTGCTTGCTTTAATTGAAACACCGGCTTTTATAAAGACTTATTGTATATGGGCATGTGCAATAAAAGGGTTTCACACTTTTAGTTGACTTCAATTTTTCATCTCAGACAATAGTCAAAAGTTTTGAGAATTCTGAATTGAAGAGGAAGATATATAAGAATTACAAACTGAATGTATTAATATCATAATTAAATCATATTAACACTAAATTAAAATTAAGAAGTACAAAAACTTATATACAATATTAGCACAAACTAGAAATAGATTAAAAAAAATATGAATTTAAAAACGAGTCAAACAAATCACCAAAAAAATTTTGTGCAAGACAACCAAAAAAACTCGTTTCCAGTTATATATTACTATAAAGATAAAATATACATTATAAGTACAAGTAGCACATATTTAATTTTACAACAACACTTTTTTTTTATAACATAAATGGACTTGAGCTATTAGTGAGATCGTCTCAATTAATTAATCCTGGCATTTATATAAAATAATAAATGTTTTTTTTTTTTGTCGTTAATGATGAGTATAAGCTAAACTCTTCTATGCAATTGGATGTATAAATACATTTAAATTTTAATATTCAATTTACTCAATTTAATATTTGATCCAATTTATTGAAGTCCAATTTCAATTTCAAAGTATAATGGTGAGTCGGTGACTTGATTTGATTATGGTCATTCATAGAGACTAATAAACAATCAATCCAGAAATTTTAGACCATTAGTACACTAAATTCACCACATTAAAGTTATTAAACAATTAACCTAACAAATTAAATTCACCACATTAAAGTTATTAAACAATCAACATAACAAACCCAAAAAGTTGGCCCATTGCGTTAGAATTGAGACCGAGAGGTGTGCGGTGTGCCCTTCACTTAAATTCAAAACTTTCGAAGTGGAAACTATTGGACCTATATTAGTAAATACACTCTCATTCTTATTTATTGTATAGGCCCAACTTAGTTTCCTATGGGCTCTCTTATAAAGTCCATTAGGGTTAGGTTAGACCTAATTCTCTCTTGTATAAATACCTATTGTAAATCTCCCTTACAACTAATAAAGAAAATATATTTTCCAATATTGTTTATTTCTCTATATGGTATCATCGAGTCATTTGGCTCACGCCTGATCCAAACCATAGTCGCCGCCGCCGCCACTACACTTTTTGCCGCCGCCGCCTTCGTTTCAGAAGCGCCGCCGCCGCCTCCGTCTCCGACGCGCCACCGTTGCCATCCGTCTTACGACGCCTCCCTCCTTGCTGCATCTATCTCCGCTGCTCCACTCAACCCAATGGCCGCTCCTCCTCCATCGCCGGCACCGATCACCTTCAAGGGACTCACAAATATGTCCCTGAAGCTCACCTCCACCAACTATGGTGCTTGGTCTTTCCAACTTCGGCTTCTCCTCACTGGACACAACCTCCTAGGCTATGTCTTGGGCACACATCCATGCCCCTCGTCCACATCCCCAGCCGCTGACGGCGACACCAACACCACCGTCACAGTTCCCAATCCTGCACACGACTTGTGGGTGTGTCAGGACAACCTCATTTTTTCGGCCATGGTCGGATCTATGTCCCCGGAACTAATACCCTTCGTTGCTTCGTCAAAAACCTCCTGCGAAGCCTGGAAAATGCTTGAGAGCATGTATGGGAAGCCCTCGCGAGGTCGCATTCTTGCCCTCAAAACCAAGTTTCGCTCTCTGTCCAAAGGTGCTCGCCCGGTCTCCGACTTCCTCATGGAAGTTCGCTCTGTAGTCGACGAGCTTGCTCTCCTCGGCATTTCCTCTGATGCCGAGGACGTCACTCTCCAAGTCCTCACTGGCCTTGACGAATCTTACAATGACATTGCCAATGCCATCCAAGCTCGCGAACAGCCCATCACCTTTGCTGAGCTCTGCGACAAGCTCCTCAGCGCCGAGGTTCAAATTGCCTCGCGACCATCCTCAGCCGCACTGCCTGCATCTGCACTTACTGCCGGTACACGTCATCATCGCTCCTCGCGACCAGATACGAGGGTTAAAACTCTTGATACTCGCCCTCGCCACTCCTCGCCAAGACCCTATCTTGGCACATGCCAATACTGTCGGGCGCCGGGCCACACTGCTCGCACCTGCCCTGAAATTCCTTCTTCACCCTCGCCTCCTGCCTCCTCTATGGGTCCTCGCCGCCCGCATGGGCAGTTCCCACCACCTTCCCATCTGAATCGGACAGTTGCTCGCCCGGCCTACTCGGCTCACTCAGCCTCCTCGGCACATCCTGCCGAGCACTGGATCCTTGACTCTGGCGCTTCCCATCACATCACCAACGACCTCGCCAACCTCTCCCTTCACTCGCCCTTCGCTGGGTCTGACAATGTAGAAATTGGTGACGGTAAAGGTTTACGCATATCGCACACTGGCTCTATGCACTTTCCTCAACTTAAGTCACTCAGCTTTTCGAATGTCCTGGTTGTCCCACACATCTCGAAAAACCTGATTTCAGTTTCCAGTCTCTGTCGTGATAATAATGTTAACATTGTTTTTGATCGCTCTTCCTTTCAGGTACGGGATGGTCACTCGGGGAGCATTCTCCTCGTTGGGAGTCGTATCAATAATTTATATGTCTGGCCGGCACAAATGTCCATCACCCCTCCACAAGCCTTCACCACTCAACACCTCACGACAACCACCTGGCATGCTCGCCTTGGCCACCCATCAACAAAAATACTTGCTCACACTCTCTCTACACTTAGCCTATCCAGTGCACCTTCCAAACACTTCAACTGTAACTCATGCTCATGTATCAAGAGTCACAAACTACCATTTTATGATTCAAGCATTATATCTACTAAACCACTTGATGTTATCTTTTCTGATGTTTGGTCGTCGCCTATTCTATCTCCTGATAATCTAAAATACTATGTGTTATTCGTTGATCACTTTAGCAAATATGTATGGGTGTACCCCCTAAAAAGGAAATCGGATGTTCTTTCCACATTTATCACATTCAAAGCCCTTGTTGAAAACAACTTCCAAAACACGATCAAAACCTTTTACTCTGACAATGGGGGAGAGTTCATTGCTCTTCGCCCCTTTCTTCAATCTCATGGCATCGCCCACCTTACCACCCCGCCTCACACCCCTGAACATAATGGCTTATCTGAACGTCGCCATCGCCACGTGGTCGACACAGCTCTTGCCCTTCTTCACCATGCTTCCATGCCCCTTATCTATTGGCCCTATGCTGTCTGCTCGGCCGCCTACATCATAAATCGTCTTCCGAAAGTTAACCTCAACATGTTATCTTCTTATGAAAAGCTCACTTCTCGCCCACCCAATCTAGCCAAACTCCGCATATTTGGCTGTCTCTGCTATCCTTTGCTTCGCCCTTACACAAATCACAAACTTGATCCCCGCTCCACTCCATGTATCTTTATTGGCTACTCGCCCACGCAAAGCGCCTACCTTTGCCTTGATCGCTCCTCAAACAGAATCTACACCTCGCGGCATGTTCAATTCGTTGAACATACGTTCCCCTTTTCCACCCCCCCTCCTCATCCATCTCCCTTGGCGACCTCCATCTCCTCGCCACCCACCTCCTCCGATTCCAACTCCTCGCCCATTCTTCTAGCGCCTACACTACCCAACTCTATCACACCTGTCCTCGCCCCTAACCTAGTGCCGAACACGCCCCAGCCGAACACAACTACACCTGATCTCCTCCACCATCCAATTCCAACCGCACCTCAGCTCGCCACACCCACACCTGACATCCCTGTGCCGACCAATGCTCCCCCACGACCTTCTGTACCTCGCATGGTTACTCGGGCTCAGAATCACGTGTTCAAACCTAATCCAAGGTATGGACTTACTTCCACTGTTGCTTCTGACATTGAACCAAGCTGTGTCTCCCAGGCACTCAAGAACGAAAATTGGCGAGCAGCCATGTCGGCTGAATTCGATGCCCTCCTTCAGAATGGCACTTGGGACTTAGTTCCTCCCACTACATCTCAAAATGTGGTCGGCTCCAAGTGGGTGTTTCGTATTAAGCGAAAACCTGATGGCACCTTGGATAAATACAAGGCTCGTCTGGTCGCCAAAGGCTTTCATCAGCGACCAGGTGTTGACTTCACTGAAACATTCAGCCCCGTCGTCAAACCCGCCACTGTGCGAACAGTCCTCAGTATTGCGGTTACCAACGACTGGCCCCTTCGCCAATTCGACGTCAACAACGCTTTCCTCCATGGAAAGCTCTCAGACACAGTCTTCATGGCTCAACCTCCGGGCTTCAAAAACAAGACCTTTCCCACTTATGTCTGCCAACTTCGCAAATCCATCTATGGCCTGAAGCAGGCTCCTCGCACATGGTACTATGCTCTTCGCTCTTTTCTTGTAGAAATTGAATTCATCCCCACTCACTCTGATGAATCTCTGTTCGTCTACAACAACAATGGGGTGGTCGCCTACTTCCTTGTTTATGTTGACGACCTCATTCTAACGGGCAACTCCTCGCCCATGCTCGCCCGGGTGGCTGCCGACCTCAGTGCCAAATTCTCAGTCAAGGACCTTGGTCCTCTATCCTATTTCTTGGGAGTGGAAGTTCTTCGCTCTAAAACTTCATGCCTGCTCTCCCAACGCAAATACGTCACTGATCTGCTCGCCCGATACAACATGATCGACTCCAAACCTGTCCAAACTCCACTATCCACCTCTGCTCGCCTTACTCTATCCGATGGCTCCTCTCCCACTGACTCCACTCAGTATCGTCAAGTGCTCGACAGCCTTCAGTATCTCCAGCTCACCAGACCTGACATCGCCTTTGCCGTCCATAAGCTATCTCAGTTCATGCATGCACCCACCATCACTCACTGGAATGTTGTCAAGCGTCTACTCCGCTACCTCAATGGTACAAGGGATGTCGGAATCAACATTACCCCATCCTCATCCTCCTCGCTCCACTGCTTCACGGATGCTGACTGGGCAGGCGACCATGATGATCGCACTTCCACAAGTGCTTATGTCATCTTTTTGGGGGCCAATCCTATCTCATGGTCGTCCAAAAAGCAGAAGTCTGTTGCTCGCTCATCAACTGAGGCCGAATACCGAGCCATTGCCGCAGCGGCCTCTGAAGTGCAATGGCTAACATCCTTACTTCAAGAACTACACTTTCCCAATTCTCCGGTGCCAGTCATCTACTGTGACAACATTGGGGCCACCTACTTATGCTCAAATCCTGTGTTTCACTCACGAATGAAACACATTGCCATCGACTTCCACTTTGTTCGTGATCTAGTCAAAACTGCTCGGCTCCGCATCTCGCATGTCTCGACTGCCGACCAGCTTGCCGATGCCCTCACCAAACCTCTCTCCAGTGCTCGCCTTCAGCTCCTTATGACCAAGATTGGACTATCCTATGGTACTCCATCTTGAGGGGGCATATTGGACCTATATTAGTAAATACACTCTCATTCTTATTTATTGTATAGGCCCAACTTAGTTTCCTATGGGCTCTCTTATAAAGCCCATTAGGGTTAGGTTAGACCTAATTCTCTCTTGTATAAATACCTATTGTAAATCTCCCTTACAACTAATAAAGAAAATATATTTTCCAATATTGTTTATTTCTCTATAGAAACAACTTTTATAAAATCAATTCATACAGAATTTTGCTATAACTTTAATTACAGTTAATTGAAAAGATATCACACAAGTGAAAAAATGATATTAAAAGAAAAAAAATACGGATTCTAGTTCAAATAATAATAATAATGCAAGTAAAAAAATATTACTCTCTCCCCGTCCCAGTACGTTATCCCAAAGCTTTGAATACAAATATTAAAAAATATGATATAATAAGTAGATGTAATAGAGGTGCTGCCAAAATGAGAATAAAGAGTTTTTATCGGAACAAATAAAAAATAAAAGTTGTATAGTTTTCACTGAAATTGAGAAAGTATTACTCACTCTGTCCACACAATATGTAGTCTCATTGAGAGTGAGCACATGTTTAAAGAAAATGGTAGATAAAGTAAGAGTATTGTAGAGTATTATGGGTCCATTGTGAATAAAATGATTGTTTGTGAATAAAGTTAATGACAATTTGAGTAGATAACTGATGGTTGAAATATTAATTGTATGAGACTACATTTTATGGACGGAGAATATAAGGTAAATGAGACTACATTTCATGGACAAAGCTAGAGAGTATAATAAGATCACATTAGTACCAAGGAATTGAATCCCCGTACGGGTATGCGTATACATCCAATTCCTTAGTACCAGTGTACAAATCTCATCCGCGTGAAATCAATGCATCTTACTAACTGTATTCTTGTATGTACTGCTGCTGCAGATCCAAGTTGAAAACACGCCACTCTTTATAATTTGAAATCTCTTGTCGATCTGTAGTATTAGTATATATACACCTATTTCCTCCCCCTTAAACACACACCTCTTTCGATCTACGTTAATTATTTGTAATATTAATAATGGGTTCTTGTGTTAAGATATGGGTGGTGGCGTGTGTGGTCGTGGCGGTGGCCCTCGGTGCGGCGGCGCAGCCTCAAGTTCCTTGCTTCTTTATATTTGGAGATTCTTTGGTCGACAATGGTAATAACAACAACATTAACTCCTTGGCTAAGGCTAATTACTTGCCTTATGGTGTTGATTTCTCCCGTGGCCCGACCGGGAGGTTCTCCAACGGAAAAACTACCGTTGATACCGTTGGTAAGCTTTCGTCTCACCCACGTTACTTTATTTCTACTTTATCTTCATCCTTAAACTTCCACTTTTTACGTAACAATACGTCACTTTTAAAATCCGTATACAATTCAATTGAAAATTAAATAAATGAACGGAGGGAGTATATATATAAAGAAAACATTGAATTTTATTTTCTAATCTTTTGGCTCTACATTGCCCCTGTTTTTAGTTTCTGCATCTTTTCACTACAAATTTTTAAATCTTTGTTTCCATAAACTTTTATTTTTCTTATCTTTGGCTCTTTATATTATTACAAAGTATGAAAGATACTAATATATATTGAAGTAAATAAATTAAAAGTACAAGAAGCTAGAATTAAAAGAAGTTGACATAGTAGTGTAGACCTGACACTTAGAAGTAGTGCTGTTATTCGAACCGAGCCTTAACGAGACTCGGCTCGGCTCGACTCGTTAAGGCTCGATAAGGCTCGACTCGTTTAGTTTAATGAGCCGAGCTCGAGCTCGTTAAATACTCGATTTACTAACGAGCCGGCTCGAGCTCGACTTGTTAGGCTCGATAACTAATTTTTTGTAAAAATTTCCATTAGGCTCGTTAGGCTCAGCTCGACTCGAAGGCTCGTTAAGCTCGTTAGACTCGTTAACGAGTCGAGCCGAGCTCAATTTTTAACTCGGTAATGTTATCGAGCCGAGCTCGGCTCGGCTCGATAAGAGCTCGAGTCGAGCTCGAACCTCAAATACTCGGCTCGACTCGGCTCGAATAACAGCTCTACTTAGAAGTGTGTTTCCGTTAGTAGTGTAGGTTTAAAATTTAAAAGTGTGTTACTGGCCGTAAGTGGACAATGAGATTGGTCTCACAGATTAGTTGGTCAACAAATACTATTCCATCCGTCCCACAAATATAGCCACATTTTTCTTTTTTGGATGTTCCACATTATAGTGGATCACATTTCCTCTTTGACTTAAGTATTAAATGTTTTATTGACAACCTTAATTGAACTCACTCCATAATTACTCTTAAAATTCAATTGCTTTGTGAATTTACGTCAAATTTATGGAATATTAAGGATAAAATAAACATATTAGTTAAACTTGACACGACATTTATTTATTTTTCTTAATTTATATATAAAGTTATATATGACTATGTCGGTGGGATTAAGGGAGTAGTACGTTAGATTTAACATATATGCCATATTCATGAATTCATATTAATTACCTTTAATTTACAGCTGAGCTATTAGGCTTTAATGATTTCATTCCACCGTACGCCACTGCACGTGGTCAACAAATACTCAAAGGAGTGAACTATGCATCTGCTGCTGCTGGGATTAGAGCAGAAACAGGACAACAATTAGTAAGTTTTTTTTTTTTTATAATTAAAAAAGTATTATTGTTTTTTTAAAAAATTAATTAACAATATTGACTAATTATGTTTTCAAATGATGTTCATTAGGGTTCAAGAATTAGTTTCAGTGGACAAGTGAATAACTACAAGAACACTGTTCAACAAGTGGTGAACATACTAGGTGACCAAAATTCGACTGCAAATTATTTGAGTAAATGCATATATTCAATAGGATTAGGTAGCAATGACTACCTCAACAATTACTTCATGCCCCTTATCTACCCGACTAGCCGTCGATACACGCCCGAACAATATGCCAATGTTCTTATTCAACAATATACCGAACAATTGAGGGTACGTTAAGTAATTAATTATAGTTGTGTCCAATTTTAGTCTTATATTTTGTTACTTTTTTTAATTTTGATCGTTTTACTTTTTCCAATTCTAGTCCTTTTCAGTGTACAGTTTTAATCCTGAGTTTTATATTTTAAATTTTGGTCCTTTTTGACTAAAATTGACACAAAAAGATCAAAATTTTAAAGGTAAAAACATTCATGAATAAAACTAGATGTAGTATAAATTATATGAAAATTCTTGATATTAACTAATTAAACTTTAATAATGTGTTTTAAAGGGCTCTATTTTGATGGTGGCCCCAACTTCTATTCAAATTGTAGTTGTCATGTTGTAGAGTTGTTAGTCAAGTCAAGTACTTGAAGTTTGAACTCGAATCAATTCATTAAAGAGCCTAGCGAATCATCTTGTAGACTCTTAGACATGCCCTAAATCTTGATTTTTTTTTTTTTATTTGTTAATTATGTAGGCATTGTATAACAACGGAGCCAGAAAGTTTGTATTGATTGGAGTAGGTCAAATTGGGTGCAGTCCAAATGCATTGGCACAAAATAGTCCTGATGGCAAAACATGCGTGCAAAGGATCAACAACGCAAATCAAATATTCAACAACAAACTAAAGGCATTAGTTGACCAGTTGAATGGAAATACACCAGATGCAAAGTTCATCTACATTAATGCATATGGGATTTTCCAAGATTTGATTGAAAATCCCTCAGCTTCTGGTACAAAATTCTCCATTTAATATTTTTATTTTAAAATTTTCAATTTAGTCATATTTTTTGTGGGAAAAAAATGGCACAATTACAATCATTTTTTTTTTTAAACTTCAGGGTTTACAGTGACAAATTCTGGTTGTTGTGGAGTTGGAAGGAACAATGGTCAAATTACATGTCTACCCTTTCAACCCCCTTGCCGAAATAGAAATCAGTATCTATTTTGGGATGCATTTCATCCTACAGAAGCTGCGAATGTTATTGTTGGGACGCGATCATACAGTGCCCAGAAGCCGTCTGATGCATATCCTTATGATATTCGTCGATTGGCTCAACTCTAAAGATATATGAGAGAGAATTAATGTGACTTAAAAGGAAACGACAATTGTCATATATACCTAATATTTATCTGTGTGATTATACACAATATTGTTTTTATTGTTCAGTGTTTTCATAATTTTGAGTAATATTGTTCTTGATGAATTAATCATTCCAATGTAAGTTTTGGTATAATGTGATTGTTGTAAAAGCATTGAAATTAACAAGGCTTGAATTTCTATTTGGTACCATATATTATTGTCTAGATAAAATGTATGATATTGATATATAAATATATAATACAAACAAGAAGATTATATGCTAAGGAGACGGGCCAATTTAATAGAAACATTTGACAAGTAGTACGCAATGGGCCAGCCCATGTATTTGACATAAATTTTATTAAAGAATGGGGCTTTCGACAATCTTCCCCCCAAAAAAACAAAAGGAAAAAAATAATTAATACTAAAAACAATGAAACCACCCACACAAAATGTAAGCTAAAGAGAAAAGATTCTCAAAGTTCACAAAAACATTAATACTACTACTTATTAAAAAAGAGTCTTCTCCATTCTAAAAACATTAAAAGATGAGGGAGATAATTCAAAGAATTAACAAAGATGAATAATAAACAACTTTCTTAATTAAAAAATTAGTGGAGATGAATAAAATTTATGTTATATGTGTAATGCAAGTTGAATGGATATGAATGAAAAAATTACACATTTGATCCTTTAAAAAAGAGGTCAAATACTTTCAAAAAAAAAAAAAAAAAAAAGGTCAAATCACTTTTGATCCGTAATTCGAAAATGGTCATTTTCACTGTAGAAATAGTATTATCCATTAAATATTAAGATTCCGTTAAATTCTGAAATTGGAGGGAATCACTTCCCTCTAGATTCTTCCCTCCATCGGAAATCATCAACTCTGACAAAATAAAAGTTTATAATGGCCTCGACATCACCACCAACAACCCTCCATCCATGAAAAGTAGTCTCATTAGGGTGGTGCACATGTTTTAAGAAAAATGTAGATAAAATAGATAAAGTAAGGGTATTGTAGGGTATTGTGGGGTCCATTGTGAATAAAGTGATTGTTTGTGAATAAAGTTGATGACAATTTGAGTAATTAAGTGAGGGTTGAAGGGTGATAGTTTCCAAAAAGGGTATGGAACTACATTTTGTAGACAAAGAATATAGGGCAAATGGGACTATTTTTGGTGGACGGAGGGAGTAAATCTTATTATTGAAAAGTAGTTTTTTTATTATTGAAAAGTATTATTTTTTGTTACTGAAAAGTGCAAAGCTTATTATTGAAAAGTGAAAGATTTATTAATGAAAAATAATTTTGTTACTAAAAAATGTAAATCTTATTATTGAAAAGTAATATTTTTTATTATTGAAAAATGTAATTTTTATTATTGAAAAGTGGTAGATATTTTAATATTTGATTATTAATATCATAATAATATCACTGTTATTAAAATTAGGGGAAAAAAATTCCATATGCATATCAAATGTAGATGAAGTTTGCATTTTTTGTATTTCCATTAAACTCATCAACTAATGCCTTTAGTTTGTTGTTGAATATGCCTTAAGTTTGTTATTGAACTATTCCTGCATAATTAGGATGACATGCATAAATGGAGAGATGGTCAAAATTTATCTTTTAAATTCTAATTATATACTCCCTCCGTTTTTTATTAAGTGTCATTTTGCCTTTTTCAATATTTTTTAAATAAGTGTCATTCTACACTTTTTTCTTCAAGTTTGACAATTTTACCCTTGTACGTTGTACTCCCTCCATTTTCTTTACCTTGATTTAAGTTTTTTTCCCTTTTCTGAATATAGTACTATAACATAAATCATGCATAAACCATAATTATTGTATACATGAATATCATTTACAATATTGACCACATTCATTGCTAAACATAAATTTAATATTAAAATTAGTTATCATTAATGAAGGGTAAAATGGTCCATAATTATATATCTTAATATGTTGAAAATTGTTAAAATGACACTTATTTAAAAATGGAGGGAGTATTGTATAATCAAATTATACCATTTAAAATTTTTGATAGTGAAATTCACCAATAAATAAAGTGAATGATAATTTAAGTAAATAAATAATTATTGGACGATTAAGATAATGTAGCTTTAATAATATTATTTTGACAAAAAAAAAAAATAACGAAATTGAAAAATAAAGAGTGAGAACAAGGAAAGAAAAGGTATTTTCGATTGTGGATAACGACGAAATAATATTGGAAAAAGAATTTGATATATGCTTAATCCTTAATTAATTAATCATAACTAATTCGTGCCTAAAATAATTAATACTCCCACGTAGAATCTGCAGGAGCACATAGAATTGGAGTTCTAAACTTACACTATTTAACACCCATTATCCTTCAAGCCTAATTAAACACGCACCATTTTCTCCATTCAAATTAATTCTTTATTTTAACTTTTAAGTATTTGTAACATAATAATGGGTTGGACCGGAGTTAAGAAATTGGTGGTGGCGTATACGGTGGTGGCGGTGGCTCTCAGCCTCTACTATGGCGGCGTCGTGGCGGAGCCTCAAGTTCCTTGTTTCTTTATATTTGGTGATTCTTTGTCGGATAGTGGTAATAACAACAATCTTCAAACGTTGGCTAAGGCTAATTACAAGCCTTATGGGGTTGATTTCTCTTTTGGTCCCACGGGAAGGTTCACCAACGGCAAAACTGCCGTTGATGTCATTTGTAAGCTTTCTTCTCATTAAACAATATTTTCTTCGTCACAAGATTGCTTGAATGCATGGTTTGATCGACACAATTTAAAAAAAAAAAGATTTAGTGATGTGTGGGATAAATAAAAGAGGGGTGAGTTGGTGATGTGTAAAGGTGATTTAATGAGGTGTAGAAAAATGTGGTGAATGGTAATTTTAAAATAAAATGATATTGTGAGGATATTAATTTTGTAGGTTATTTCTATATTAAGGGAGTGTGTAAGTAATCTTGTTACGTTACGATACAAAAGTATGCAAATAATTAAGTGACGGAGTGACCCAAGTTTGAAAAAAATACATTCTCCTATTAAATTAAATGATTCTCTTTTAAATTTATCATTATACATCAATAAAATGAATTACAGTAACATTTAATTTACAGCAAAGTTACTTGGCTTCGATGATTACATTCCACCATACCCCGCGGCACGTGGCCAAGAGATACTCAAAGGAGTGAACTATGCATCGGGTTCTGCAGGGATTAGATCAGAAACTGGCCAACATTTGGTAGAAAATTCTTTTTTATTTTTAAAAATAAATAAAGGTATTTTCATTAAAAAATTGACATAACTATTTTTATCAATTGATTCTCATTGTAGGGTTCAAGAATTGATTTCACTACACAAGTGAATAACTATAAGAAAACTGTTGAACACGTGGTGAACATACTAGGTGGCCAAAATTCTGCAGCAAAGCATTTGAGTAAATGCATATATTCAATAGGAGTAGGAAGCAATGACTACCTCAATAACTACTTCTTGCCTCAATACTACCATACTAGTCTTCAATACTCCCCTGATGAATATGCCAATGTTCTTATTCAACAATATACCGAGCAATTGAGAGTAAGTTACGTAATCATAACGAACCGTATCTAGGGTTTTATTTCTCGAAATCTTGATTTTTTTATAACTTCTTACTTTTGATTGGTTAATTATGTAGGCATTGTATAGAACCGGAGCTAGAAAGTTTGTACTATTTGGATTAGGTCAAATTGGGTGCACTCCGTATGCGTTGGCACAAAATTATAAACTCAATGGCTCAGCATGTGTGCAAAAATTCAACGATGCAAATAACATATTCAACAACAAACTAAAGGCATTAGTTGATGAGTTCAATGGAAATACAAAAGATGCAAAGTTCATCTACATTAATGCATATGGAATTTTTGAAGATTTGGTCAAAACCCCCTCAAGTTTTGGTAATTTTGCACAATTTTATTTAACTATCAATTTAGTCATGTATTTTCTAGAAAAAATAGGCTTATCATATATATAACACTTTTCTTTTTTCAATTCAGGATTTAAAGTTATAAACGCGGGTTGTTGTGGTGCGAGGAGGAACATTGACAAAATTAATACATGTCTTCCTCTACAAACACCATGCCAGAATAGAGATCAATACATATTTTGGGATGCATACCATCCCACAGAAGCTGTTAATATCATTGTTGGGAACCGATCATACATTGCTCAGAAGTCGACTGATGCATATCCTTACGATATTCATCGATTAGTTCAACTATAAATATTAGAGGGGATTGACATGCATGACTTAATAAGACGAAAGTCGTAACACCTTATATACGCAATATTGTTGTTATATCTGTTATATGATCATTAATTTGATGGTTTCATAATTTTTATTAATATTGTTCCTCGTGTATGAATTATATACGTCATATGAGGTTTGGTATGTTTTAAAGGGAGACTGTGATTTGATTTACAAGCATTGTGATTATACTGTCGAGTTATCTCAAAAATAAATATAAATACCCTTGATTACCCTGCTAACTTGTAGTAGTGGCAAGTTATAATTAAGGGGTCGATTGAATTGATTTGCTAGAATACTACGTAAACGAAATTTAAAAGCAACGCAAGTAAAAATAATCAAACATAGAGAAATTCAAGCAAATTTAAAATATTTCAATTCAAGATTTTTCATTCATCCCTTGATTAACTATGGTAATTGAATTTACCCTTTTCTCTACTTTACTCACGAATTAATGACCCTTTGTAAACAACACACTATGTTTATTGGTTTATCCCTTAAGTTTATCCAATAGAATTAAGTTTTTCAATAAACTTTTTTAACTCAATCTAATACACTCTAAATTTAATTCAATAAAAGCATTAAGTCCTAGGACAAATGACAAACAAATTTCCGAATACGCACACTTGATTTGAACTCGCGCGATCTATATCATCCTAATGAAATATTCACTAGTTGTTAGTTGTTACCAATTGACATAAATTTATCAAAACAATTAGGATTATGAAATTTGAACTAACAGTCATGCAAAAATAAAATAACTTACGTATCAATAATATTTAGACATATTGCAGGTAAAATGAATGATATAAATATCCTCGAGATAAATGTTATTTTTAGTGATATTATTGTCTAGATAAAATGTTACGATGATATATATATATATATATATATTTATTTATTTATAATACACACGAGAAAATTATATGTTAGGAAAATGGGCCTATACGTTTGATAAAATCCCCCTAAAAATATAAAATGAAAAAAAAAAAAAGGAAAACAATTATAAATTGGGCCAAACATTTTATATTCCAGGACTTCCATTTACAAATATCCAAAGATAAATCGGGACAATGTAATGAGCCAGCTCATATAATTAATTGAACGGATATCAAATTTGTAAAAAATGGGCCTTTAACAATCTTTATCATAAAAATATATTTGAGCATTAGATCATACAATAATATCATATTCTCCCATAAACAATCACTACAAAATAAATGGATCACATAATCCTCCGCCATACTTTCAACATATCAACTTTTCATCACATCTATACATAAACTAATCAATTAATACTCCATTCATTAAAATTTATACTTAAAAAAATCAAAATAAATTTAAACGGAGAGTAACTGTTTTAATATAGTTTAATTATTTTTCCTTATAAGTATAATATACTCCTTCCGTCCTTTCAAGAGTTATCAATATACTTTAATACACATTGATTAAAAATATAATACTCCGTATTATATATATATGTATAGTGAATAATATTGTTGAAGTTGAAAGATAGAAAAAGAAAAAAAATAAAGAGGGATAGAAAAGAAAAAATAGTAAAGAGAGAAAATAATAATAATAATAATAAGAGTTACCAAAAAAATTGGACAACTTTCGAAGTAGAAGGACGTACATATATCATATATACCATTTGAAATAATTTTACCCTCGTCATCTTGTCACTTATAATTATAAAAAAAAAATTCTACTCCATACAATGATTGTTACCAACGTGTAGCAAGTAAAAAAAAAGATAAAATTAAATTTCGAAAATCCCATATTTCCAATTCATTTTCTTCTTTAAATTTGCAAACTATGTCCTACCTAAAACGTGCTTATTTGATGGTAAAGGCACATCTATGCTTTCAAATATATGAAAATCAGATCTAATTAAGAGTATTTGGCCTCAACTTAATTTCGAATGATGCAAAAAAGTGACGACGCAAAAGAAGCATAAAAACACTAAAAGCAATGAAACCGTGTAAGCTTAATTAATCAGAAAAGACTCTCAAAGTTCATAAAAACATTTCAATAATCTTCTCTTTCCTAGCATATTAATTAATACTACTTACTAAAAAAGTGTCTTCTGCATTCTGAAAATTAACATTAGATGAGGGAGAAAATTGAAGAATTAAGAAAGATGAATAATAAACATTTTTCTTTATTAAAAAATTCTTGGAGATTTTTGAGTTGAAGTAAATTGGGAAGTGGATGCATGAAACTAGTTAGACAAATAATTTAAAACAATATTCAGAGTTTAAAAAGATATTTATTGTGAAAGAATGGAGCAAATTAATAATGTATTTTTAAATATGATTTATTTCCAATTGTGAACATTGAATATATAAAATAGAATCACGTACTACAAAAAACATTGACTATATAAAATAGAATCACGTACTACAAAAAACGTCTATTAGCCGCGGAATTTACGACGATTTTTTTTTTAATATAAAATTGAGTGCAGTGATCTCTCACTTTCACTCTATTGGATTTTTAATTGTGTCATCTTCATTATTATGAGGAAATTGTTATTTTTTTTAGTAACACAAGGCAATAATTTTTAGTAACACAAGGCAATAATTTAGATGGTGAAATACAATGTAGAACACCAAAAAAAATTTAAAATGTGATCTCGCGTGGCCCTAGTGTGGACACTTTGCAACTTGGGCCAAGTGCATCTTTCCATTACTTAATAATAATAATATATATAATCACATTTAAAAAAATAATTTATTTCATATATCTAATACTAATCTAATTATACCTTTTATAGTCAAATTTTGTCTTTTAAGTTCAAATTATATCTTGTATAATCAAGTTATTTCCCATAGACAAATTATATCTTTTAAAATCTTGTATATGATTTACCTATAAATAAAGTGATTGTTTATGAATAAAGTGAATAACAATTTAAATAAATAAATGATGATTAAAGGATAGATAAAATAGTGTTAAATAATATTATTTCAAAAAAGAAAATGAGAACAAAAAAATTGAATAACCAAAAAAAAAAAAAAAAAAAACAATAATAATAAAATTGTACACGAGGAGTGCGTGTTTTTAAACATAAAGTACTTCTGATTGTGAATATATTAACTAAATAAAATTGGAAAAAAATTAATACAATAAATAATTAATCTTTAATTGATTAATCGTAATTGATTTATTGCCTAAATTAATTAACAACTTTACACCACATAGAATTGGAGTTCAAAACTTACACTATATATACGCCCATTCCTTCAAGCCTAAACACGCCACTACTTCTTTATTTATTTTCATTATAATTATTTGTAATATAAAAATGGGTTCAACGGTATTCAAGAAATGGGTGGTGGCGTATATGGTTGTGGCGGTGGCTCTCAGCCTCTACTGTGGCGGCGCCGCGGCGGAGCCTCAAGTTCCTTGTTTGTTTGTATTTGGTGATTCTTTATCCGATAGTGGTAATAATAACAACCTTCAAACGTTGGCTAAGGTTAATTACATGCCTTATGGGATTGATTTCTCTTTGGGTCCCACGGGAAGATTTACCAATGGAAAAAATGCGGTTGATGTTATTGGTAATTAACTTTCTTTTCATTTATTCATAAAATTCAAAATATTTTAATTAAGGGAAAATAATAATAATATTTAATTTACAGCTGAGCTACTTGGGTTTGATAATTACATTCCATCGTACCTCACCGCACGTGGCCAAGAAGTAATCAAAGGAGTGAACTATGCATCTGGTTCTGCAGGGATTAGATCAGAAACTGGTCAACAAGTGGTACGAGATTAATCTTTTAATTTAAATAATTAATTTTTTTTTTTTTTTTAAAATACGTAACTTAGATGAATTTTGTCAAATTATAGGGTTCAAGAATTGATTTAACTACACAAGTGAATAACTACAAGAACACTGTTCAACAAGTGGCGAGCATACTAGGTGGTCAGAATGCTACTGCAAATCATTTGAATAAATGCATATATTCAATTGGAATGGGAAGCAATGATATCGCTGCCTACTTCTTGCCTCAATTCTACCGTACTCGTCTTCAATACACGCCCGATCAATTTGCTGATGCTCTTATTAAACAATTTACCGAGCAATTGAGGGTAAGTTACATAATTGTAACTAGGGTTTTATTCCTAGAAAGTTTGTAAAATTTGATTTGATTAATTTAATTAATTTATATGTAGGCATTGTATAGCACCGGAGCTAGAAAGTTTGTATTGTTTGGATTAGGTCAAATTGGGTGCACTCCGTCTGCGTTGGCGCTAAGTCCCGACCGCTCAACATGTGTGCGAGCAATCAACGACGCAAATACCATATTCAACAACAAATTAAAGGCATTAGTTGATGAGTTCAATGGAAATACAAAGGATGCAAAGTTCATCTACATTGATGTATATGGGATTTTTCAAGATTTGGTCCAAAACCCCTCTGCTTTTGGTAATTTTGCACAATTTTTTTAACTATCTATTTAGTCATATAGGCTTATAACAATCCATTTTTTGAATTCAGGATTTAGAGTGACAAATGCTGCTTGTTGTGGTATGGGGACGAACGTATGTCTCCCTCTACAAATTCCATGCCTGAATAGAAATGAGTATATATTTTGGGATGCATTTCATCCCACAGAAGCTGTAAATACCATTATTGGGAAGCGATCATACACTGCTCAGAAAACGTCTGATGCATACCCTTACGATATTAGTCGATTAGTTCAACTCTAAATATGTGAGATATGTCACTTGGTATTTTCATAATTTTTAATAATGTTGTTACACTCATGTACGAGTTATTTCCAAATGAGATTTGGTATTTATGAAAGGGAAAATATGATTTGATTTACAAGATCTTAATTTCTTTTTGTCACCATATAAAAGTTATTTTACTGTGTAAATTAAATATGAACGAGAAAATCCTATGCTAGGAAAACGGGCCCAGAGAAACGTTTGATAAGTTAGGCCCAGGGGTGTGCACCGGTTTAAAATCGGACCGGACCAGGACCGGAATCTGTCCTAATGCATGTACCGGAGACCGGACCGTAATTAATTCGGTCGGATTTGAACCGGTTTTTTTTTTAAAAGTATTTTTCAAGTTTATGGAAGCAAGAACAAGATTGATGGCTTTTCATTTGAAATCAATCTATGTCCAATGTGAATTTTATTTACATTATTATTAATCATGACCCTAAAAGTAAATTAAATATGTTTATTAAATTATATATTTGAAAAAAATGTAAATAGATTTCAACAATTTTACCTTACATCCTTATCAATTACTTGATTTTAAAAAATAAGAGAGAGTGCATTAGAAAAAAAAAAAGGTCCAAACCGGAAAATTTCGATTTTAGACCGGATCGGACTGAAAAACCGGCATCCTAAATTCAGAGACCGGATCGGAATCTAACCGATCGGTCCGGGTCCAGCCCGGTCCGATTTCGATCTTTAATTTTTTCGGTCCCTTTTTTTTTTTTTGCGCACTACATCCTAGTTAGGCCTATAGATATTCAACCCACTTAGCCACCCTACAACTACCATACCATACCGTACATACGTAAATAGAACTCATAAATCTGACAAGAATTTAAAAGAAATTGGCATTTTGAAAACAATATAATATTTTAAAAATAAAAAGAAATTGTAAAGGCCAAACTGTTTGGACCCACATTTCTTAAAAATAACTCACGACTAAATACACATATCAATAAATTTAAAAAATGACACACACACCCTTCTAAACTACCACACATACTCTTATAAATAAATAAATAAAATATGAATTATAACGAGCACCCACCTTTTTTCTTTAAAAAAAAAATTATATATTTGCATATCGATGATTCATCCAACAAGTTCACCCTCCTCTCAGTTCCTTGCCTCATTTCTTCATTCAAGCTCTAAATCTCAAAATCTGAATGCATTTGAAATTTGGTCAAACGGCGTAATGTATATTGACAAACCAGAATTTCCAAACAAATTCAAATACATTTGTACATATCAATCAATCACTACCAAAAAGAATGTCAAGGTGAAGGAAATCCTCCTCCAAACAGTGCATCATTCAAGTCATTGGTGTAGTTACTAATGTTTTGGGTGTTGATATAGATAGAATTAAGATTTGGTGTGGTTAAGCTTGGTAATGAAAATCTTTCCATCTCAGGGCACTCTGAAATATACACTTGTCTTGTTGGAATATAGAAAAGTTGTTATTTTCTATTTCACGTTTTTACTAGTTTAACAGCACTTTCTATTTCCTAAACTAGCTTCTGTGTATAAATACTGAACCCATGTGATTTTAGCACACATATTGAATACAATACACAATTCTATCTTCTCTAATCTTTTCTAATTGATGGAGAGCGGTTACCAGTTTTCGTTTCAACATGGTATCAGAGCGGGTTAATCTACCCAGCTCTGTTCCGCAAAATTAGATACTTCGATTTAGCGAATTGATATGATTTGAGCTGAGTATTTGAGAAACTTACTGTTTCGCTGAAGAAATTGTGAACAAATTGGAGAAATATGATGAAACGAAGAAACGAGGCATGGCCGGCAACTGAAGGATACACATCGCGATACAGAAGAACTAAAGAAGAAAAGAGGAAGTTGATTTGTGAAAATTGCAAAGGTCTAGGGCATGATAAGGGTACTTGTTTCAAATTACATGGGGTACCAGACTGGTACAAAGAGTTGAAAGAAAACAGTGGCAAAAATTATGCTAATTCTGGATATGGTGAAATATCTTCTTACGGGGAAGGGGATAAAGGAGGTACTGGAAATCCAGAGTTTAGGGCTATCTTGAAGCACCTGAAAGAGATGACTAGGTTCATAAAAAACAGAGAAAGGTCAGATTTGAGTTTGGATCGTGCTCAATTTGCTAATTTCGCAGGTAATAGCATTCATGATTGTACTTATGCTTTATCTATGTTCACAAATTCTCATGGTAATGAATGGATAATTGATACTGGAGCTAGTAGACATATGTGCAATAATATCAACATGTTGCATAATCTCAAGTTCTTAGATGGAAAGGTCACAGTTTATCTACCTGATGGGAGTACAGTAAAGGTTTCAAAGTCAGGACAGGTTAAACTTTCAGCAGATATTGTCCTAGATGATGTCTTGTACATACCTGAGTTCAAGTATAATTTGTTATCAGTCACACAACTTTGTGCTAGATCTAAGGTCAAGTGTATTTTTTTGGCTGATGCTTGTGCTATGCATGACATTCAAAGTAACAGATTACTGGGAGAAGGGCAACTACATGGGAATCTCTACATTTTCAAGAATAAGGATGCACACTCTTTATTGAGTAAAGTCTACAATAAAACTTTGAATAATTGGCATACATGTTTAGGACATGCCTCTTATCATGCTCTAAAACATTTAGATTTTTTACATGATCTTTGCACTTCGGATGTTGAAACTGATTTTCAAACTTGTGAAGTTTGTCATAAAGCAAAGCAGCACAGATTGCCTTTTGGTAATAGTCATATTCAAACGGTTGATTGTTTTCAATTATTACATGTTGATGTGTGGGGACCTTATCGAGAGGAGTCTTTTACAAATACTCCTTATTTTCTTACAATGGTGGATGATTACAGCAGAAGTGTTTGGATTTTTCTCATGTCTCACAAAAGTGAGGTGGGAAAGCTTCTTCAAAATTTCATTCTCATGGTGGAAAGGCAGTTTCATAAGAAGATTTGAATTATCAGGAGTGATAATGGGACAGAATTCTTAGGAACAGAGGTACAATCTTTCTTGAGAAGTCAAGGTATTAAACACGAAACATCTTGCTCTTACACACCCCAACAAAATGGGGTGGTTGAGAGGAAACACAAACATATTCTAGAGGTGGCACGATCTGTATTATTCCAGGCTCAATTACCTTTGAAGTTTTGGACGCATGCTGTTTTGATAGCAACATTTATCATAAATAGGTTGCCCACTGCATTATTAAAGTGGAAATATCCTTTTGAAGTTCTGAACAGAACTATTCCAGATTACCAGAGGCTTCAACCTTTTGGCTGTTTAGCCTATGCTACAAGTATTCAAGCTTCTAGATCAAAATTTGATCCAAGGGCCCATAAATGCATATTTTTGGGTTATGTTCTTGGGAAGAAAGGCTACAAGCTATATGATGTGGAGACTGGTGACATTTTCGTTTCCAGGGATGTTCGATTTTTTCCGGATGTATTTCCTTTTCACGACCTTAAAGAGACACGTGCTTCTCATCCTTCTATTCATAGTGATGAGAATTTATACCAACTAGAGGATTCCACGAATGGGAGAGCTCTTACTGATCAACCAGATTTGAGACGGAGTAATAGAGCAAGTAGTAAGCCTACATGGCACAAAGACTATGATTGTGGTTTGCATACACATATAGCAGGGCCATCAATTAAATATCCTTTATCTTTGTTACCCCAGCTTGAACCTGATTCTTTTGATCAGTCTTATATTGCTTTTTTAGCAAACATATCTGTTGAGAAGGAACTTGTTTTCTATGGGCAGGCCAGTCAGAGTAAAGAGTGGGCGGAGGCTATGAATCTTGAATTGAAAGCTTTGGAAGATAACAATACTTGAGATTTGGTGGTTCTTCCTCCGGGCAAGAAGGTGATTGGTAGTAAATGGGTTTATAAGATTAAAAGGCATGCAGATGGCACTGTTGATAGGTATAAAGCCAGACTAGTGGCAAAAGGATACAACCAAACTGCTGGAGTAGACTATTTTGAATCCTTCTCACCAGTGGCAAAATTGGTTACTATGAGATTTTTTTTTGCTATTGCTTCCATGAAGTGTTGGAGTTTACATCAATTGGATGTAAATAATGCTTTTTTGCATGGTTTTTTAAATGATGAGGTTTATATGGCTCCTCCCCTTGGTTATTCCAAAGCTGCCAAGGGTGAGGTTTGTAGATTGAAGAGGAGTTTGTATGGTTTGAAGCAGGCTTCAAGGGAGTGGAATAACGAGCTGTGTTTGACCTTGTCTCAATTCGGTATGATTCAATCCAAATTTGATCATTGCTTATTCACTATGCATGATGATGGTCATTTTATTGCAATGTTAATCTATGTTGATGATATCTTGGTGACTGGTTCTAGTGATGCTTTGATTGATAAACTCAAGCAATTTCTTGATCATAAATTTACTATTAAGGATTTGAAGTTGGCTAAATATTTTCTGGGGATAGAAATTGCTCAGACTACTTCTGGAATTTCTTTGTGTCAAAGGAAATATGTGTTGGATATTTTGTCGGATGTTGGTCTCCAAGGTTGTAAACCTGTGTCCACTCCTTTACCACATGGTTTACATCTTACAGATTCTGATGGTGTGCCACTATCTCATCCTGAGCAGTATAGGAGGCTTGTTGGTAGGCTTTTATACTTGAATATGACAAGACCAGATGTCACATATGCTGTCCAACAACTGACTTGGTTCGTATTTTGCACACTTTTTAGCACAACAATAACAATCCCCACAAGCGTATGGGTTCGTTATAGTTGAGTAAGTATACGACCTAGTAGTTATCGTCCAAGGACCTAGAGAGAGCGTGGAGCCCCAAAACTATAAGTTAAAATGGTGTTATAGAAGCTAAACATGAGGATAAAGCTAATACCAATTAAGAAAATAAACAACTAATGCAAACAACTAAACTAACTCTCAATAATGAAAGTGCAAGGTGGGAAAGTATTGCCTCGGGTGTATCCGTTTTGTGGGCAATTAAGTGAACTAGTGAACTAATTACATGATTTTACTAAGAATTCGGGTTAAGCTAAAGGCTATCACATAAGTGTGCAAACCCCCTCGAAAGGCATAGGTAAACATCGTGCATTGATTAGCAATTATAGGATCTAACCAAATACCATAAGCCCCTAAGATAGTGTTTCATAAGCACTTTCAACACGGTTACTAATGCTTATGAAACGCCCTCTCACCAAACTCCTAGACGACCTCTACTCGTTTAGTGTCTAAGGTTGTCGGTCTAGCCATTAACACCCCTCTCGGGTGAGCTAATTACTAATTAACTTCTATTCAATTGATCAAAGCTCACACTCACACTCCAAATCATGCTACCCAACTCTCGTTGCAATAAACATAATCGAACATGCTTGCTAATAGGGTTAATCAACCAAATGAATCATCCAAAATACAACCCTAGAAACCTAAACACCAAAATTATAAGTTTATCATACAATTAATCCACAATTTACACTAAATTCTCATCAAAACATCAACACCCAAAGCAATTGGAGATTATCCCATGTCTAAATTAACAACTAGAATAAAACTCATGTAAATTAAACTATAAAACATGAATGAAAATGAAATTACCAAATTAAATTTGCAATAAGAAAAATGTCTTCAAAATCCTTCAATGCTTATAATAAAATGAAATACTAAATTAAACACTAGCTAAGAAATGAAAGAACAATTAAAACTAACTAATCTATTGAGTGGAGTGGTGGGGAGGAGAAGAGATTTCTCCCCCAATGAAGAGCCCCTGCTTTCGCCAATTCCGCGTCTCTGTGTGTATTCCCCACTGTCCCCGAAATCGGCTTCTGCCTGCTTGGTATATATATGTGGGCCTCCTTATGAGAATGCTCCACGGCCCAGCTTCTCTTCTCTCGAATTGTATGCGTGTTCTGCAAATGTAGTGGTAGAATGGGCTTGGGCCTTGCTGCCCTCTTTTCCATTAATTGAACATTCAATCTTGGGCTCAAACAATGCAATTGGTGGGCTGCATATTCATTTTGCAATGGGCCCAATTGAGTAGCATAAATGGGAAACTATTGTCAAAAGCCGTGGCATTCTGTTTAGTTTTATAAATTTGATTATGGCCTTGCAATTCAGTCTCAATACTCAATAGCCCCCAATAATTAATTAAATGGGCCATCAATTAAATTGTTGACCCAAATAATTTTCACCTTCCATTTTGCTCGTTTCGACTTCATTCTCGTCTCACTCCTTCAATTGACTTCACAATATAATTGAGGTGCGTTTTTACTCCAAAAATGTTCTTTTTCCTATAAAAAAATAGCAAACAACACCTTTTCTCCAAATCAAGTGTAGTTAGTCAATTTAATGTAAATAATGCAATGAAATCCTATCAATTATACAAAATAAACCCATGAATTTCTAGCAATTTTCACACTAATCACCCCCCCAAACTTAAAGTGTTGCTCGTCCCCGAGCAACGAAAGAAAAATAGAACAAGTGGGATAATTGTGAAGGAATTCATTCAAGCCAAAATAGATCAAGTAATTGTCAAGTTATCTCAATCTAGTTAAGGCAAGAGGTAGAAAAATCAACAAGCAAGTTTACAAGATATGCTCAAATCCATGCAAGATCAAGTGCTCAATTCACAATTTCCTCATAAGTAAGTGTATCATTCATCACTCAAAGCGTATATCAAGGAAGTGTATGCTCTCAACATCAAATCACACAAGTGCACTACCATATGCTTGCCAAATGTCTATGTTCTCCACCACATGAAAGTGTTCAATCAATGAATCAATAAGGACTTCACATTTGGTTGTAATGTAGGCTCTTTGGTTATGGTAAGGAAGATTTGGATAAAGTGACTCATAAACTAGTGGAGTGAAAAGGAAAGTTGCAATTGATCAAGTTGCAACTCAAAGTTCTACATCTCATACAATTTACTTGCTTCTTCTCTTTTTAAGAATAATCTTCACCACCAACCAACCAACACTTTTGAATTTCAAGCTCTACCAAATTCTTGTGCACAAGAGAGTTTTCTTTTTTGATTTTTCTTTCCTTTTCCCATCAACTCAATCTTTTTTTTATGCACAACTCACAATTCATCTTTTTTTCTTTTCAATCTCTTCACTTTCCAACCAACAAATCCACCAAATTCATATTTCACCTCAATTCAACCACATTTGTCATCGTTCAAGCTCCACAAGTTCATATGGAAAATTAGGCTCATACAAGATGGACAAATAGGCTAAATTTGTAGGTTGCCAAAGAATATAGGTCAATAGGCTCAAAGTGGCTAACTACGGAGAAATTTCATTTGGTATGGAAAATTTGGCCAAGTGACTATTCAAAACAAACATGGCCTTATATCACTTCCAAAGATTTCACACAAATAGTAGCTTCAAACAAGACAATTGACAAGTTCTAGAGCACAGAAGCATGAATGATACTCACATGAAGGAAAATAGACCATAATATATGAAAGTCTAAAGGCTCTAAAGCTCACAAACTTGTCTAATCATGAATTGAGAGCACCAAACCAAGCACAAATCTTCACATAATCAAGTGAACAAGCAAGCATCAATCAATACCAACAAGCTCAACCAAACTTCAATAACCAACAATCACCATCAATTAAGCCTCAAATACCAACCATCCACAAGATATCTCAATCACCAAAACTAGGAACAACAGTGCAATATAAATTAAGGTAAACACACAAAATCTCCCCCAAACTTAAGTGAAACTATCTAGTTGAATGCAAAGTTTGAGAATGAGTGTGTTACCTTAGAATTTTACCACCAACCAAGCTCACCAAAGAAGCAAGCTATCGTCACCAATTGTCCATTGGACCTTTAGCACCAAAGCACCACTACCCTTGAGCTCCACCACGCATATCTCTCATCCTTGACCACCAATACAACACTCAACCTACAAAACAAAAACTAAACAAAATATCAAACAAGCTACAAATCTAAAAACAAAAGAAAGAAATAAAGAATGGGTTGCCTCCCATTTAGCGCTAAGTTTAACGTCTTCAAGCCAGACGGATATAAAGAATGGGTTGCCTTCCCATTGTATTTCAACCTTTGAGCTTCAAACTCAAGGAGGCTCTTATGCAATGAAGACCAATCATCCACATTCTTCTTCCATGCTCTCATCAATGAATGTTCCTCTTGCTCTTTCCACATCGTCTTCTTCCATTGCTCTCCCTTTTTCCCAAGGATGCCCAAGCACTTCTCAAGCTCTTTCTTTGAATCAAAATGATCAAGAGGCAAAATGAAATCAATAGAAGCATCAATATCAAATAAGGTGCAAATTGAAGAGTTTAAAGGTTTAGAAATGCTCATTTTGCTCTTCACTTCATCTTTCGATGCTTCTTGATCTTCTTGTTCCTTGTAGCTCATGTCCATCAAAGGACATTCCTCTTTATCATCTTCTTCAATCACCATTGAGCTCCTTCCCGTGCTCATGTCTTCACGTGGATATCTTTTTGCATCCAATCTCTCTTTCATGTTTGCAATAAGGAGCTTTTCGATAGTAGTCCTACCCTGTGGCCAAAACCCATTGCTTTCCCACTCTTGATAATTAGAGGGATCTTGTTGCATTTGATAATCATACTCAAAGCTCCTCTCACTATCATAAAAATCTCCTTTCGAACCTCCATGGAATTCAAATCTATTGTGTGCATCATCTTTTTTCAAAAAATCGTATCCCATGCAGTTCTTGAATTTTTCTAGAAGAACTGGCCAGCTGTCAATTTCTCTTGAGTCTTGATTGTGTGCATCATATTCTTCCAAAAAATCATACCCCGTGAGGTTCTTGAATCTTTCTAGAAGAACAACACACATTTCTCTCAATTCTTGAGAGTGTACTTGACGAAGCTCTTCCATAAGTGGAGGAGGAGGAGGACGATACACCTCTTGAGGTGGTGGGGGAGGATATGGATATGGGTGATATGGGTGTTGAGGAGGAGGGTATTGATGTGGAGGTGGAGGATAAGGATGTTGCGGTGGAAGGTATTGATGTGGTGGAGGAGGTGGGTAATATGCTTGTGGTTGAGGTGGGTAAGGATAAGGATAATATCCTTGAGAAGGGGGAGGTGATTCTTCTTCATTCCTCCAATCTCCATAAGAGGAGGGAACTTGTTGCATTTGATAATGGTGATCAAAGTTCCTCCAATCATCGTAGCTCGTATCTCCATGTTGTGGAGGATAAATCATGCCACGTTGATCATAACAATGATTCCACGGGTATTAATTATATCCATCCATCTAATCGATGAAGTGCACACCTGCAAAAACAAAGTATCAAATTCAAAGAAAACAAAATAAGAAAAATTAAATGCTACTACTAACACCACTCAACAAGTTTCAAGTCCCACTTAAGACTCTCAACTAGATCCCCGGCAGCGGCGCCATTGACTTGGATGTATTTTTGCACACTTTTTACAACTATACGATCCCCACAAGCGTATGGGTTCGTTAGTAGTACGATAAGTATACCAAGTAAAATTTTGTTCCAAGGATTTAATTGAGTGCTAGTGAATCCCTAAAGTTACAAGTAGGCATGCTATTGTAGTAACTAAATGATGTTGTTTGGATTTTTGGGAATAAGCACAAAAATAGTAAACTATATTAACTAAAGTAATAAGAACTAGTGACAAGAAATGACAATCTATCTAACTTTCTTTTGGAAAGTGCAAGGGAAGGGTATTGCCTCGGGTGTTTCCGTTTTGTGAGCAATTAAGTGAACTAGTGAACAAATTACATGATTTTGCTACAAATTTGGATCAAGCTAAAGGCTATCACATAAGTGTGCAAACCCCCTCGAAAGGCATAGGTAAACATCGTGCATTGATTAGCAATTATAGGATCTAACCAAATACCATAAGCTCCTAAGATAGTGTTGCATAAGAACTTTCAACACGGTTACTAATGCTTATGAAACGCCCTCTCACCAAACTCCTAGACGACCTCTACTCGTTTAGTGTCTAAGGATGTCGGTCTAGCCATTAACACCCCTCTCGGGTGAGCTAATTACTAATTAACTTCTATTCAATTGATCAAAGCTCACACTCACACTCCCAATCATGCTACCCAACTCTCGTTGCAATAAACATAATCAAACATGCTTGCTAATAGGGTTGATCAACCAAATGAATCAATCAAAGTACAACTCTAGAAACATAAACACCAAAATTATAAGCTAATCATGCAATTAATCCACAATTACACTAAATTCTCATCAAAACATCCACACCCAAGGCAATTGAGGATTAGCCCATGGTTCTAGAAGAGAATCCCATGGCTACAACAACAAATAACATCAAACTCATAATAAAATAACAAGAGATTGAAGAAATTAAGAAAATACCAAATTGAATTGCAAAATAGAGTAATATCACCTTGATCATACGAATTTAGCTACAAAACGAGGTAATAGACGATGCCCGATGATAATCGTAGCTTGATTTGAAGTAAAAACCACTATTCTATCTAATCTATTGAAGAAATTAAACTAAAAATGAAGAACACCTACAACTATGTGATGTGTGTGTGGAAAATGCTTCTAAAAGGAGTTCCCCTTGGATTTTAAGAAAGGGAGTTTATATAGTGTTTGGGAAGGGTTTGAATGGCATAATTGCAAGTTGATCCCTCAAAAATGGAGAAAATACAAGTTTGGCACCGAAAATGGGGTGACTCGGCCGAGTTGGGGTCACTCGGCCGAGTGGAACACTTAAGAAGCGTGTAGCAACTCTTTCCAGCCGAGACTCGGCCGAGTGAGGGTCACTCGGTCGAGTGGTCTTCAATTTCAGTAGCTACGGCATTCAACCTTACTCGGCCGAGTTGGCTCACTCGGCCGAGTGCGCAGTAGAGTGCAAAATTGCAGATTCGGCCGAGTAACCTTACTCGGTCGAGTGATGTCCGATTCCAGGAGCTACGCATTCATCCTTACTCGGCCGAGTTGGCTCACTCGGCCGAGTGCGCAGTAGAGTTCAAAGTTGCAGATTCGGCCGAGTTGACGCACTCGGTCGAGTTGCCTCTTCCTCTTCTCGTTCCATGCATAACTTTCGCCTCGGATGTCAGATTGACTCGATTCCTTTGGCTAATCCACTCCGTTTTTCGAGACGAATCCAACCGTGAACTCCTCTTTCCGGTCCGATCACTTGTGGTATGTGTTTTACTCCAAATTCCATCGTATTTCCTACACAATCGACAAAACACAACCTTTTTCTCATTTCGGCTTAAACAATCATATTCACTGTATAATTCAATGAAATCAACATAAAATGAGCTTCAAATATGCATCTAAATCGTGTAGATTCCACCCGAATCAGCAACTAAGTCAGTTTGTGAATGCACCGCGTACTTCTCATTGGGATGTTGCCCTACATGTTTTGAAGTATCTAAAAGGATCTCCTTCTTTGGGATTATTTTTCCCATCCTCTGGTTCTATCACTCTTGATAGTTATTGTGATGCAGATTGGGCTGCATGTAAGGATACACGTCGTTCTATCACAGGTTTCTGTATTTTTTTTGGAGGTGCTTTGATATCTTGGCGTAGTAAAAAGCAAACCACGGTTTCCAAGTCTTCTGCTGAGGCGGAATACCGTTCCATGGCATCTACTGTTTGTGAGCTTCAGTGGATCAGTTACGTGTTGAGGGATTTTGGAGTCTCTATCTCTTCTCCTATTCCACTGCGTTGTGATAATCAAGCGGCTTTACATATAACGGCTAATCCCGTATTCCATGAACGCACTAAGCACCTGGATATTGATTGTCACATTGTTCGGGATCAGTACAAATTGGGCTTCATTGCTCCTATTTTTGTTCCTTCTAAATTGCAGGTGGCTGATTTCTTCACAAAGATTCTCTCTGGTCCTCATTTTCACTCATTTTTCTCCAAGCTGGGATTGTTAGCAGCCTACCCATATCTCCAGCTTGGGGGGGGGGGGGGGCGGTGTTGGAATATAGAAAAGTTGTTATTTTCTATTTCACGTTTTTACTAGTTTAGCAGCACTTTCTATTTCCTAAGCTAGCTTCTGTGTATAAATACTGAACCCATGTGATTTTAGCACACATATTGAATACAATACACAATTCTATCTTCTCTAATCTTTTCTAATTGATGGAGAGCGGTTACCAATTTTCGTTTTAACATGTCTAAGCTAGTCACATCTCCCATCACTAAAGGCATTCAACTTTGGTAGCGCGCGTTTTGATCCATAGCCATTCCAACCTCTTCGTCATCCATCACTTTTATCATATCATCACAGTTTTTGATGGCTAGCCATGTCAGATTCACAAGATTTTCGGCTATTGACGCTGAAAATAACCTCTTGATGTTGCCACAATTGAACACACTCAAATCAACAAGTACATTGAATAAGTCAATTGGAATTTGGTCACACCATAATGCCTTTATATCCGTCTATAATTAGATATTCCAACCTACCAAATGTAGCCTGCAACATTGAATAAATACATTTATAAATTAAGTTATCTCTACTTGGGTCAAATACAATAAATTAACTAGACTCGTGTAGGCCCGATCCCAATGCCTAATAATGGTCCCCCAACAATATGGTTCCCAACTCTTGTGTCTCCCAAATCTAATGGAAAAATATTATAGGACCACCTTCCTTTGCGGAGAATTATTATGGAACCACCATGCTTTTACTGTACCACTTAAAATTCTAAGAGATTTTTTGAGACTCCCGAGAATCTTTTGAGACTTCCTATGATGAGTTCAATGGAAATACACCAGATGCAAAGTTCATCTACATTGATGTATATGGGATTTTTCAAGATTTGGTCCAAAACCCCTCAGCTTTTGGTAATTTTGCACAATTTTTTCAACTATCAATTTAGTCACATAGGCTTATAACAATCAATTTTTTTAATTCAGGATTTAAAGTGACAAACGCTGCTTATTGTGGTACGGGAATGAACAATGCTCAAATTACATGTCTCCCTCTATAAATTCCATGTCTGAATAGACATGAGTATGTATTTTGGGATGCATTTCATCCCATATAGAAGTTGTGAATGTTATTATTGGAATGCAATCATACACTGCTCAGAAGACGTCTGGTGCATACCCTTACGATATTAGTCGATTAGTTCAACTCTAAATATGTGAGATATATATGTCACTTGATATTTTCATAATTTTTAATAATGTTGTTACACTCATGTATGAATTATTTCCAAATGAGATTTGGTATTTATGAAAGGGAAACTATGATTTGATTTACAAGCATTGTAATTAACAAGATCTTAATTTCTATTTGACACCATATAAACGTTATTTTAGTGTGTAAATAAAATACGACTTTATAAAAGAGAAAATCCTATGCTAGGAAAACGGGCCCAGAGAAACGTTTGATAAGTTGGGCCTATATATTCAGCCCACTTAGCCACTACAACTACCGTACGTAAATGGGCACGACTAAATGCACCCGGATTTCCTATGAGTACATCCATCAAACATTTTTTTAATCTTTCAGAACATGTGAAATGTCCTATATACCCCTAGAGTAAAATTTATGAAAAAAATCTATAAATATATAATACACCAACGGATTACCTTATTTAGTTTAGGCGGGAAACCATGTGCACCGTTGATCACATTTCTTTATCTTGATCTTGACCGTTCATTTGTTCTTCTGTATAAATACGGTAACTCTCATTTATTATTTTTAATTAATAGCTTTCATTTATTACCCTTCATCTTAACCGTTGATATTTTTAGATTGAATCGTGTCCTTTAGATCAATTCCTTAAAATTTGTAACGTCTTTCTCATATTCTCTATAAATTCGTCATTTTTTTTGTCATTCTCATCAAATTTCTTCTCTCTTTTGTACTGTTCTTATGTAGTTTGTTTTTTTTTTTTTTATGATGATGTATTGTTATGTATTTTAGGTTTAGATTGTATATGTCTCACGTGTATATTTATTTAGATGGTAAATCTCTAATCCTTTTTTTATATGTTTTGTGTATTTTTGAGTCTCAATGCTCGAATCTGGTATGTATTTTATCTCTAATATTTTATTTTTTCTAAAACATATTGTTCGTTAAGTTTATGGTGTATATATATATGTATTGTGTATTTATCATTCCATATATATATTGTAGATCTCTAAATTTTCTTTCTCATTCACGATTCATGTATGTATACATACATTCGTTTTTTTTGCCTTGATTTACATTTTGCAGAGATTTTACTTCTTCGTGTGCACTCATATTACTCCGGTGTCGAATATATGACTCAGACATATTGAAAAGGTTCCATCTACAATATGTTTCTTCATCAACGACATCTTAAGCGGTTCAAATAGCGTGTTCCAAATTTAAGAGCAACAATCAAAGCCCTAATAATCATTATTTTTCATTTACGATTCACATGCGAAAGTTTGTAAATTATAAAATCATAATGAAAACGATGTATATTTCTTCCATTTTTTCTGATGTAATTTTTTATCCTAATTTAGTTCACGCAATTAATTAATTCTTTTATATTATATTCACTCTGTTCAAAACGATGTATATGGATAGTTCATGCAATTAATTCGTTTGATGTTTCATAATTAATATTTAAAACCAAATTATATACAACGTATTTTTTTAAAATATTCACTTTAATTATTTTGGAGAAATCGATATGTGCTCAACTTAAATATAGTAATTTTTTTTAATAGAATTAATCTAACTTTAATATAAATATAAAATAATAATTAAATATTTATTTAATTTTATTACGAAATCGAATATACTTGTATTGGCTAATTTAAAATTAGTTTAAGTAATTCTATTTTTTTTCTAATATACGAAGGGTGAAGATTTAAAGATAAATTTTAAAGATACCAATAATTTACTAATATAAAATTTATTGTTATGACTTTAAATCCACTATTACATATTTAATGTATATAGTCAAATTCGAAAAGAAATTTATTATGAAATCATCTCCATGTTAGTTATTTCTATAATGCAATACTAGCATGGTAAAAATAGGAAATGAAGTTTATGAGTTATCTCTATTCTACCCATGCACATTAACGTTTGACTATAATTAAGGATCTACCATAATTTTTTAATTTTCCATCAATTACGAAAAAATCGAAATTAAAGGATCTACATTAACTTTCATATGCATACACAAAAATTTATATTTTAATAGTATTATTTTTTACACAATTAAGTAATTGAATTTCCTGTAATTAAATAAATCAAAATTTTCTTCAATTTTTTTATACTTGAATAGTTTTAATTAATGAAAATTGAATTTCATAATTACGAAACGGTCAATAAATTGAAATGGTTGACTAATCATAAATAGACCAGTATCAAACTTTTTTCCATCATAAACACTAATTAAGGAAAACGTATTTTATAATTAAAATCAAATTGAAATTGTTGACTAATCATAAATAGATCAGTATCAAACTTTTTTACATCATAAACACTAATTAAGGAAAACGTATTTCATAATTAAAATGGAATTAATAATTTTCATAAATAGATTACGAGATTAGAATTCCAATTTCTCATATAATTTCTTATTGTTGACTAATCTTAAATTTAGTATTAAATTCATTTACCTTGAATATATTGTCTCAATAATATGTACATATCTACGTATTTTAGCAATGTAATCTATTATATTTATCGTTTGTTTTATATTTAAATGTATAATAATTAAATAACTAATCACAAATGTATTACTCCTAAATTATATTAAAAAAATAAGGAGAAATTTATATTAGGAATATGAAAACTTATCTATTCGAATAACATTTATTATATTAGATTTAAAAAAAATTGAAATGATTTAATCCCATAGTTAATTTTAGTCAAAGTAATATATAGAAGTATATTTTATTCAAAATTTATGACTACTAATTACAATCAATTAAAGTAATATGGGTGTATGACACAAGAATTATATATAGAGATATGCAATTATTGCCGTAAATCACTATTATGTACTCCGTATTAGTGAATTTTGTTGGCAAATTTATGACATTTTTATTGTGTATCAAGTCAATATGTCTATCTTAATCTATATTTTTAAATCATAATCTGCATTCAATTTTCTAGAAAAAATATTCTACTTTCTCGAAAAAATGATAATTTATAGTATACGTTTAGATGCATTTTAATAATAATCTGCATTCAATTTTCTAGATAGTACAATTGCTATTAATTTAAATTTATATATAAAAATTTATACTCCATTTTTTTTTAGGTATTCTTTATCTTCAATCAACTATTTTTTTTTTTTTTGAATTACATTAAATACCCATCCCTTTCCCCTCCTCATGACTCGAACCCAGGATCTAAAGTTTAGGTAGTGATGCTCTAACCACTTGAGCTATCCAACTTCGTCTTTATCTTCAATCAGCTAAAGATGCACACAAGTGCAAGTTTAATACATTTATTTTTCAATCGTATTTTATAAACATCAATTTTAATGATTCGTGTAATACCCCGTCCCAAAATTTATATGAAATAAAAGAATAAATAATTTAAGTGTTTTTCCAATTATATTAACAGTGTTATTTATTTTTAAAATACTTGATTTTTAGGAAGACAGACAAGCATTCTGATCTGGAAGCACTCCTAGCACATAATAAAGAAATAAATAAAATATAAGGTTTGATGAATATTTAATAAGTGTCGAAATTTGAAGAAGTCATATTTATAACTTTACAATTTATTTTAAAACTTATGATAAACTACTTAACAAAGCATAATATATTTAAATAAATAATATTGTCATGTTATCTTGATTTTAAATATAAAGATTTGATACATTAATTGTTTGCTTGATAATGATAATTAATATCACATATATAATTTTAAAGACTTGAAGATTTATCATAGTTTCGAAGATTTTGATGTTATTTTGTTCAGGTTTGAAGATCAATCATCTCTCTTCCACATGGTTTGGTGTTATTCTCCAAGCCTGTTTTTTTTTTTTAAGTTCAGATCTGTAATGGAACATTCATATATCTGTGAATCGAGTGAAATTATGTAAATCAAAATATAATTCCTGCCCATCTATATACATTATCATTTTGTAATGTAAATCAAATTTCTTTTTGCATATTCGGATATGATCTACTCAGTGGAGGTCGAGAGATCGAGATTGATGAGATCTGAAAACAGCGACATTGTCCAACAATTATCAACCAAATTTCTCCTCTCTCCTCTTTTTCTTAGAAGTATGTATATATATGTATGCAGAGTTATATTTTTGTAGCGACAAGTCCTTGGGATAAACAAAAAAAAAAGATGACACAAACTTTGTTAAGAAATTTGCGGTGATGCTATTTTTGTCCATTTCTTCTTCTTAATAAAAGTCTCAGATGACATTGTACGATTTATACATAAAAAAAAATAGTAAAAAATCCATTGAAAATTCAATTTAAATTTCAATAAATTAAGAAAATTAATTTTATGTCATAATTGATTAATTTTAAAGACATAAGACATATTTTTTATTCTTGATCTAATGAACCAAACTCAACTTTTAACTTCTTATTCTTCAATAAGAAGTATTTGTTCCTGGTCTGGTGCTATAAATTTGATTTTTGACTTCTTATTCGTCATTGACTATCTGTAAATTATTGAGAATTTATTTTAGAATTCAATTTGTATATAATATATTTTTACCTCTCATTATAATTGTCTGGTATATTTATTGTACATTCTTTTAAATTGTAATTCAAATTAACAAAATTGAATCAAATTACTATAAATTTATTCAGATGAAAGATATCATGTAAAAAAAGTGAAAATTGTAAATTCTCAAATGGTATTAAAAAAAATTAAATGTTATTCATAATTCTAATAAATGTTATTCGCTTTTTTTTATGCAAGTTTATACTTAAATGAATTCAATATGGTATATTGAAACAAATTTTAAATTCGAAATTGTATGGAAACCATCATTAAATTGTTGACGTAAAATTAATTATATGGAAATTAATTTTAAATTCTAATTAAACTTTTGATTTAATTATATGGAAATTAATGAATAAAATAAATTATAATGAAACGTTGAATCACTCTTTGGTAACTACTTTTTTTAAATCTGTTAATATGTATAATTGATTATACAAGTAATTAATGTTAATGAAAACATATGATTAATAATTAATCATTAATGTGCATACAAAAAGTAGTCTGAAAATTTTATAAATGCTTACCTAAAATACTCATGAAAATTTTAATTATTAAAAAAATTGATATGACTTTATGTAGTAATACTTATTGTAGTAACGGTTTCTTTAAATTCCTTAAATTATGTTAATTGATTAAACAAAACAGTAGTTAATATTAATAAAGACTTATCATCTTGAATCAATGAATAATTAAATTTTGTTCCTTGACAATGTATTTGCAAATATATTTGCGCTTTAATGTATATTTAAATGAAAACTTATTCTTTTGTATCATATTTCTCTCTTTTGTCGAGTAATTTTCACAAATTAGTATTGCAGTTATGTTATATTCACCATTTACTTCACAAAATTACATAAGATACGTTTTAATTTTAATTTTAGGATTACCATTTAATTGATTAGCTTAATCCAAGTAATTATTTTTGTAAAAAGTCCAATTAATTCTTTAGTATTAGCGGTCTTAATTTTAGGAGCATTTAACAATCTACATATACATACATACACTTCAATCTTTGACTGTACGTCAAAATATATCCGACAAAGTGGGATAGCTCAAGTGGTTAGAGCACCACTATCTAGGCCTTAGGTCCTGGGTTCGAGTCATGGGGAGGGGAAAAAAAAGGATGGGTATTTAACTTTCCATAAAAAAAAAACGTCAAAATATATCCAAAAATATATTTGTATAGAGTGGTACGATAATAGACTACTTAGGTAACCAAATAATGATTTGACATTATTCAAGTTACTGTATTAATTTATGGATAATATATGATTTCATTCATATCTCAACCTCTACCCATCAAATTAGAAAAATAAAATTTTATAAAATTTTTAAATCAATTTTTTTCTTATGGCTTATGGTTATATTTTTTTTTTCATATATATTTCCTGAAAAAATAAATATTAATTTAAAAGAAACGATATTGTCTAGGGTTGGCAATGGAACGGGTAAAAACTCGAACCCACATAAAACCGGTCCGCACGGGATGGATAAATACCCGGTCAAACGGGTCCCGGGACCGGTAAATACCCGGTCAACAAATACCCGCTGGGTATGAATGGGTCTTGGGATTATATATATATATATATATATATATAATATTTTCTAAATTTAATTCTAGAATTTAGACGTTCAGTAACAGAACCCACACCCACGCATCATGTCCATTACGACTCCCTCACCACGGTAAGGCATCTAATTTAGGTTAAATTAGTTAGATGATCTAACTAAATTAGATTGGAGTTCTGTATTGCCGCCCCAATCCCCATTGATTATTTTAAAACTAGGTTACATTAATTTTTTTCTTTTTTTTGTAAATTCTATGGATATATTAAATTGCTGCAGATTTAAGTGTTGATGTTGGCTTTTAAATTGTTGTTGTTGTTCGCTTTTAAAATTTAAGTGTTGTTGTTGTCTTTTAAATTGCTGCAGATTTAATACTTTATCAGTAAAAAAGGGTGTGATAAAAAATCCTCTCAATTTTAATTAAAAAGTGTGTGATAAAAAATCTAAATATTGAAATCCATTTATAATCTAAAAAAGTAAAGTAAATTTGGATGATGAATTTAAAAATCATAGATCAAATCCCTCCATCCAAATGGAGACTTAGTTAACATATCATTTGATACATTTTAATGTGAAATTTCATATTTTCGTTCCATAGAATTAGTTAGTTGTGCATATTTATAGCTAGCCTTAAATGTTGATTATTTTATTTGTTTGATTATATATTCAAAGTTGACTTTTTTATATTGCATAAGAAACCATGTTCTAAGAATATATATATATATATATATTTTAGTACACCATCACATTTTCATTTTTAGTTTTCCGTCCTTTAATTTTTTCTTAGTCGTACATGTGTATGTATTATGTAACTTACATTGACCAATTCATTTAATATCAATTATATCATTATTAATATTGACCGCTGATTTCTTAGACTTTCATATGAAGCGTTAGATATTGAACATATATTGTGTATGGTTTTCTCAATCACAATTATCATATGTTAAGATTTCTTCTATTTAAGTGTATTTTTGTTTGCAATTTATTTTCATCTCTTTTTCTCTGCCTCAAATATTTAGTTTCATATATTTGAAATTTTGTTTACGAATTATGTTCCTCTAACAATAGTTCAATTCAATATAATCTAAAAAATATGTTCATTCGTAACATATTGGTTGATCTCAATTTGTTTGATTTTAATATGTGTAGTATTCATATTAATTCAATTTCTTCAAGCCATCAAATTAAGTAACTTTGTTCATGATTTTTTCATATTTTTTTAATAGATTTATCGTACATTTAAATTAATCTGTATTGTTGAAGAGATCTATCCGTTCTTCAGTTTCTAATCTTAATATTGATGTTTGATCTCACCCATTGTAAAAGATAGTAGTTTTATATTGTTACTTCATTGAAAGTAGATTGTACATATGCTTAAAAGTTTATTCCAAATTATTTTGTTCATTTTTTTCGATTTATAATGCGACCTCTATATGTGTTGTTTTTGATTCAACGTATGAAATTGTTTTTTATATAATTGGCTCCACAGTAATGCATTTGTTTTATGCAATATGCAATCACACTCATTGCACTATTAATAAATTAAACATATAAATTTAAAATGACATATATATCATCATTAATATTTCATTTTTAAATTAAAACACTTTTAACAAAATTAATATTATAAATGAAAAATATAAATTTCGCAATGAATTTTTTTCATCAATTTAATTAGTCTTAAGTTTGATTATTAAATAATAAAAAATAGTGAAAAATATTGTTTTTATAATTGAAGTTTATCTATTTTCAAATTTGATCACTCACTATAAGTCAATATCAAAATCATCAATTTTTATTTTAATCGGCCGTCAATTGACCAGTTATTGACTAAATGAATAAACTTTTAGAGGCTTGAAAATGTAATTATAAAATATTATGAATATATATTAAATTACTAATTTACCTCCACATTTTACACAAATTAATTAAAAGTTAAAATTAAATAAATTAAAATAAAAGAAACGTTGTTCTTCTCCGTCCTGAAATGCGCTGCCGTCTCACACCTTCCTGTCGCGGCCGATCTCCCCCCCCACCTTCCTGTCGTTCCCCACTCCCATATTAATCAAGTTCTTCCACACATATCCACGTACTACCTCAAATTTTCTAATGACAGTTCTATCCAGAGCCGTCGCCTCAATCCCTTTCTCTCCACCACTCCCGTTATCATAAAATGGTTGTATTTATTAGTGCGGGATGAGGGATTTGGGGAAGAAATAAAAAATGTAGGGTTGTTGTTCCGCCTCTTTGAACAAGATGATATATGGGTTGTCGGAATTTGGAGGAAATTACTGCAGTGGGGTGGGGAAAATTCACAGAGAGAGGGGTAGTTATTTCATTGATTGGAGGGTTGTGCTTCTTACCCCTGTTCTTTCATGGAAGTGTAGTGGGAAAATGGTCAATTTAGTCCCATAACTTTTTACCATTTGGATACATGAATTGTGAGAATTTGATTTAGAGTTTGGAGAGAATAACGTTGTTAATTATAGTGTTTATGTTTATGGAATAATTGATTTTAGTTTAATAGTTTAATAATATAATAATTTTATTTTTATAAAATAATGACATGAATTTTATATTATTATACTGGACTTTCAAATAATTTAAAATTATTTTTTATTTATACACTCAACACTTTCCGTGTGAATATAACTGTCCAGTCATCTTTCTGGCGAAAATGGGATCAAAGAAAAATAAATTTTAAAAAATTGAGACTAAATTGGTATATATATTTAACTTTTTTGGGACCATTTCAGAAAATGTAAAAAGTTACGGGACTAAATTGACTTTTTTGCCGAAGTGTAGTGGACAACTATTTTCTGGTGTGCAGTGAGAGTGATTATATTAGGTTAGGTTTAGGAATTAAATAAAATTTATTTTGGTAATAATATATATTTTATTTTAAAAATAATTATTTCATCACATGGCGAAACTAGATTGCTCTATGGCGAAAATAGATGACGTGTTAATGTTTAATTGGTTTCCTGATGTCAGGAAGGACGAACATCCTTCTTGACCATAGAAAATTTATATTTAGTTTATGTTATTTTTCTCTTATTTTCTTTTATCTCTCATTTTTCTTATATTTTCTTCTGTCATAAGAAAACTTATCAGACCAGAAAAATTTCGGTATTAACCTTACGATATTTATCTTATCTAATGGAAGTTTGCACACAAGTATCATTACTAATTCATTCAATAAATTTTATTATTATAATATAATTCATATGCAATACTATTAAATTAACTTTTTTTTTTGTTTATATGTTTCCGATCATATAATGTCAATGATTTTTTTTTTACAGAATATAATGTCAATGATGATATGGCTACCAAGATACATATAATTTTTTAGCTATCAAAAGTATTCAGTTGTATGTGAATCTGATTTAATTTTATTATGAGTTCAAAATAAATTAGTTTATGGTATTTAATATGATCGAATTTGTATATATTTGTTCTTATATTTATATATTGTTCTTATAGTTAATAAAAACATATTATATATATATATATATATATGATGTTTTATTTGACTCATTTGTTTGATGACATGCTTCCTTCATTATTTAAAAATTATTATTCATATTTATTACTTCTACTACAGAAACATTATAAAAGGCATAGTTTATTATTATTCTTAATTTTAAAGTATATTTTGTATAACATTTTCTAATTTTAATTTTGAGTCCGTTTAAAAAAAAAAAAACAAATTTAAGGTTATTTTTTTCTTGGTCACCGTTGCATGAAAATGGAGGAATCATTATTGGTATTTGAGAGCTTGAAGTTACATTTATTTACTCGATTCTTCACAATTCAAAGATTATTTTTGTAATTGATCGAATTTGGTTTAATTGCAAAAAAAAAACAAAAAAAAAAACATCATACCTTTGAGTATTTATCAATTACAACATTTTTTTTTTCTTTGCAATTTGATGCTGGTATGCACAACCTATGTGATCATGAAATATATATATATATATATATTTTGTAAAAACATGTTAATGCTAGAAGAATAAATATGATTATAGGAATTGTTTTGTTTTGCCAAACTTCTTGATTGATTTTTTTTTTTAATAAAATTATTTAGATATTTTCTTTGTGTACATGATAAGAGAGTTTTGAAATGAAAAACACCAAATCAATACTCATAATATCAAAGTATAAAGAAGAAGAATTTCACCGGAAATCAAAGAACTTATTGATGGATATAATGTGCAATTTAATTATATAAAAACGTTTTTTAAACAACGCATGTCTTTCATTAAAACAATAAATATCAGTTGATATTCTACATTTCAACAACATGGAGAGTTTGTTGTTTTCGACTCCATGTTAAATTAAAATTGACCAAAAAATTATATCAACGCATCGAAATGCAAAACATAAAAATGTGGTGTATCAAATTGAAATGAAAAAAAAGACGTGTTGTAGTTGATAAATAATTAAATACACTAAGGGGGTGTATTCAATTGAGATTCTGTTGGATTTTTATGGACTTTAAAAAGTCAGTGGATTTAGAAAATACATAGACTCCATGCAGAGTTTGACTGACTTTTTTATTGATTTATATGGATTTTCATAGACTTGACAGGATTCTGGAATACACATTTTTTTATTGATTTACATGAATTTTCATAGACTAAGCCCTTGGAACTATTGATGCAAACGTATATCGAACACACTTGTATATAAAAAAAAAGTTATCTAAATTATTTAGAAAAAAATACCAAAAATATATTAATTCAAAAAAAATATATTATTCATCATTATTATTCTCTTCAGAGTCTTTATCTATATCAAGGTGTATCTTTATCTACCAAATATACATCAAATATTTAAGAAATAAGGATAAACATAATATATTATAAAGATGTATATAAATCATGTTAATATTATATTCCTAATAATCTTTGTACAATAATTAATGTTATAAATTAGGTGGCGATCGAGAATATATTATTGAGAACAAAAATTTGAAATACAGAAATGTAATCTTTTTCACGATAATAATGGCGGTGAAGCTCTCACTCTCCGCAATTTCTCCAATGCCATAATTGACGTGAACTCTATCTATTTTTTTGAAGAATCATGTTACTTTTTTTTAATGAAAATAAAGGTTAAAGTTGATGACGGTGAAAAATTCAGTAGGTTAGTAGTAGAACTTTTGTTAGAAGAACAACAAAGTTTTTTTTTTCTTTTCAAAGTATTTTTTGAGAGAATCCGTTGAAATCTCTAATTTTTAGAAGAGATTTTTGATAGTGTAATTTATTTATATTTTTGGAGGAGAATCCAACAAAATTCATAGAGTATTAAAATCTATAGATTGTTGAATACCTAAAGATTTTTTAAGACTTTTTAAAATCTGTATTGAATACCTCAAAATTTTGAAAGACTTTTAAAAATCCGGATTGAATACCCCCGGATTTTAAAAGTCCAAAAAAATCCAACAGAATCTCAATTGAATACACCCCCTAAAGGTGATGATTTTATTTTTGCAATTAACCTATTGAATTTAATTTATTTATTATCTACAAATGTATTAATAATTTCAATTAAAAATATTACTCTTCTAATCTTATTTATTGTTCAAATGTTTAGGTTGGTATGTATTGGATTTGTGCAAAAATTGTTTACCTTGTGTCATATAATAATTGGTAGTACCATTTAAGATTGAAATGCTTTCGAAAGTTAATAATGATAATAATTAATTTTATTATACTAATTGCGGGAAGGATAATATTTCATGGTTATTAAGTAAGAAAATAATTATATTTAAATCGAATATATATAAAAATTTATTGATGTATTTATGTTTAATATATCATTTATAAGTATTCTCTCAGTTATTCTATTTAATTTTATGTATAGAAGGAAGATTATCGTACTCGATGGTACTAATAATGTTACCTTAAACCTCTGTGATAATATATACAATAATTTGGTCCATAAATAAACTTTTAAATTACTGTAAAATGATGAGAATGTATGTTAAATTATTTTTATATTTAAAAATAAAATATTACTACCCTGGTTATTTTTATTACTCTGAAATTCATTAAAAAAATGTGTTATTAGTGTTATGTAATTTTTCTTTTTTATATTATTATGTCATGCATCATTTTATTATCATATTTTTAAATATGTTTAATTTTGTATATTGATTAAGTTGAATTATAATTAATTATAATGTTTGCTTAACAAAAAATTCATTTATGTAAGATTTTAACGTTTTTTGTTATCAATTTTTTTAAACTACAAAGTTATTTTTAACTATACTTTTTATGGTATATAATTATATTTTATATTCATCTTTCATTTGTTATGTTTACTTATATGATTTTTGGGAACATTTTAATAGATTAGTGATGACACATAATTATTATTTATATAATGTAGAATTAATATGGGTTGTTCCATTTTAAATTCAAGATTTACTTAAGTGTGTCATGCTATTTAACATTCAAGTTAAACATGATAATATTGTACATCAGAATGACACTTTTAACGTTGTCAACGTTAATACAAATTCATATATGATAGATAAATGTTCAATTTTTCTGGATGAACAACAACTATTTATTTTCCCTTATTTTTTTTATTTTAGCATTTGGAATTCTACATTTTTGTTTTATCTTTAAATTTATAATATAATATTTTGTTCTATGTGTAGGTTAATTATAACTAGGTTGAGTGATAAAGTTCTTGAAGCTAGGGTTATAATTAGAAGTAGGACAATTAACATTTATATCGAGATCTACATTGCCTCCTTCTCAACGTAGACAATTTTCATTGATTTTGTCATACGATATGTCTATTAATAGGAGTTAGGGGCAATCGTGTTCTTATGTAGGTATATTTTGGCATAATCTTGTATTTAGTTATAATCAATTATATGTAGCTATGTCTACAATAACAAATTGTCATGGTTTGAAAATCTTATTATGTCATGACAATAATCGTGACAAAAAATGTAGTGTTTCATGAATTTTTAGTATAATTTTATAATAATTTAATATTTAAGTCTCACAATTTTTTTCAAGATTTTATTTTCGAATAAATTATTGTTGATATTATATTATTGCATTATTAATATTTAATTTGATGTGATTTACATGTTATTGAATTACTACGACATTGTTCAATATTTTATAGTGATTTAATTATTTTGACATATCATAAATATACTTATATGTCAATATTAGACATTAATTTTATATACTTATACGTTAACTTATTGTGAATATAAATATTATAACTATATTTATTTATATATAAGGAATTGATTTAATTGAATTTAAATAATTAAATCTATTTTTTTTTTGCAAATTTTATTATTTTTTATAATTTATTTAGTATAATAAATATGAGTTAATAATAATAATAATTAATGTTATAATTATGATAATAAATAATATATATATATATATATATATATATTAATATAATTTAGTGATATTATAAAATGACACTATAAAAAAAATTGAAATTTAAAATATCGTGACATTTTTCAATATATCAGACCGTGCTGAAAAATGTCAGACCGTGCGCAGCACGGGTGCCCTACTAGTTAAGATGAGTACACCCACCCATTCTATTTCACATAATTATCTCCCCCACCACCAAAACAAACACCATTCTTCAACAAAAAAACTGCAAAATTGAAATAAAAATAAATCCAAAACACCAACTGTTCGAATTTTTTTTTCAAAACAAACATGTTCGAAATTTTTTCCAAAACAAACTCAATATGTTCGAAAAAAATTCCAAAACAACTCAAATTTGTCCGAAAAAAAAGATTGACCATCTTGTTCAAAATATTTTTCAAAACAAACTCAAGTTGTTCGAAATTGTTTCCAAAACAAACACAATATGTTCGAAATTTTTTCCAAATTAAACAAACTCAATATGTTCGAAAATAATTCCCGAACTACTAAAAACCCTAATTTTCCTAAAATTTCTAAACCCTAATTTCTGTAAATATTGTAAAAAAAAAAAACTTACCTTCGGCGACGTGCGTGGGTGCGATGAAGGGGAGGGGTTGCGGCCGCGAAGGGGAGGGGGAGAGGCTGCGGCCGCGAACGGCCGCAAAGTGGAGAGAGAGGCATGCGCGCGGCGCAGCGAGGCAAGGCGGCGGCCTTTTTGTTACAGAGTGGAACGGGCGGCGAAAGGGGTGGTGATAACGGGGAGGGGGTGAACAAGCCAACGCGAACGGGCGGCGGCACTGTGCGAGCGGCCGCGTGGAAGGAGGCGGTGGCGTGGGCGGGGCGCCGTCGTCTTCAAAAGAGTGGAGGAAGGCGGAGGAAATGGATCGTCAAGGTGGGTGTACTATTTTAATTTTGAGAATGGGGAGAATTTAGGGTTTTAATAGAACGAAGGGTATTTTTGTATTTGTAAATGCAGTCATAAATTTCACAGCAATTTATAAGAAATTGGCATTTTGAAAACATGATAATATTTTTAAAATAAAAAGAAATTGTGAAGGCCAAACTCTTAGTGCACCGGATATTTGCACACACATTTCTTACAAACAAACTCACGATTAAATACACACATCACTAAATTTAAAACCCTTCTAAACTAACAAATATACTCTTATAAATAAAAAAAATATAAATTATAACGTGCATCCACCTTTCTTCTTTAAAAAAATAAAAAAATCTACATATCTACATGATTTATCTTACAAGTTCACCCCTCAAAATTCTTTAATTTGGCTCATTTCTTCACTCAAGCTCTAATCTTAAATTCTCAGTGTTTTTTTCAACATAGTGATTTCTTCAATAATAGATTGGAAAAAAGATTAACCTCGTTGTTAATTTTTATGTATAGAAAATGTGTGGGTTTATTGGTAAGGTGAATTTTAATTGGTGAAAAAAATGGGTATATCTTTATTTAATAAGGGTGATTTAGACAATTTTTTAAAAGAAAAAATTTAGAAAAAAAATCGTAGAAGATGCATTCGTTAGAAACTTATGCGGCGTAATGATACCATATCCGAACGAGAGATATTATTGTGAAGAGATGATTTGCATTAGTCACAAGAACCAATACAGTTTCATAATTTTGGAAATTAAGAAAATATTATGTACAAATGGAAGTTGATCAATAATGGATATTTAAAAAATAACTACACTAATTGAACTAGCTTCTTGATTTGTGCTCAGCATAATTGATTACACTAATGTTCTCTCCGTTTTAAAAAGTTTTTCGCATTTGCTATTTTTACTACGAATCTTTCTAAACTATCTCTATACAACTCATACAATATCTCTTTTTTATTAAAAATAAATTAATGTATCCCTCATTTCTCTTTTTTTTTTTAAAGGTAAAGTGACATTCTATACAAAAGAGTGGAAAAGGAAAGTGAATAAAAAAAAGGAAATTAAAAAAATAAGAGAAAAAGAAATATTAATGAAAGGTAAATATGTTTTTTAATTAATTATATATAAAATAATAAAGACGACAAACTTTTTGAATCGAAAGGAGTAAGTTTTAGTGATTTTATGGAAGGTGAATCTTTATCCGCTCTAGTGCCATGATAGATTTGACAAAATCAAAAGTGAGATATGGTACATTTTCACTATATGTTGAATACGAATAAAAAGTACTTGTATATATGCAAAAGCCTATACAATGATATTTACGGAGAAAAACACAATTTTGTTAACACGATCCCAAAGAATATCAAGAGTAAGGAAATACAAATATCGTCCAGATATTGACAATATTGTGATGAAAAATAGAAGATAGTATCAAATATTTCAATAGAGAAATTTAAAGCAATTAGTTAAAGACTTAAAGATAAAATTCATTGATATTCTTAATTCCATCCGTTTTTTTGTTTTGTTTTGGAGCTAAGGAGAAATATGTTTGGTCCTCAATTAATGAATGATCCACCTACCTTATTCAGGCTGTGTTTACTTTTTATTTTAAAAACTAGATTTTGAATTTTAAGATTCTAAACTCGTTTTACTTCGAAATTTAAAAATTGATTTTTAAAATCTATTCAGAATCATCCCTATCACTTTAATCATTATAATCTTTCTCAACAATAATATAATAATACTATAATAATACAATAATATAATACATTCAATAATTACACAATCAACTAATCATTATAATCTCACCAAACAATAATATAATAATACAAACTCATTCAATCTTACAACTTAATTTGACATAAAATTAAATCATCCACTATTCCAAAACTCAAAAGAAACCTTCAGGGGATGTTTCCTTTTGGTTTTAAAAACCAGGTTTTGGATTTCAAGATCCAAACCCCGTTTTACTTCGGGATTTAAAAACCGGTTTTCAAAATCCACTCAAAACCACCCTTATCAAACATATTGATTTAACATAAGGTTATATCTATATAATATTACTCCAATCATTATATTCTTTTTCAACAATAATATAATAATACTATAATAATATAATAAAACAATAATATAATACATTTAATCTCTCACCAAACAATAATATAATAATACAAACTCATTCAATCTTACAACTTGATTTGACATAAAGTTAAATCCTTCACTATTCCAAAACCCAAAAGAAACACCCATATTACTATTCATCGAGATTTCAAAAACCAGGATTTCAAAATTTTGGTTTTTAAAACCACCCAAAGCCCAAAAGAAACACCCCCTCATACTATTCATCAGGATTTCAAAAACTCGATTTTTAAAATCAATCAAAACTCAAAGTAAACATAGCCTAAGTGTTGTAAGAATGAGAAATAATTAATTAAGAAAAATAAGTTAGAAGTATTTTGTAAAGTAAAAAAAAGGATAAAATTGAATGAAAAATTTGCAAAAAATAATAATATTATGAATATAATGTATGTATAAAACTATTGCCTCAACTAACTTTCGAATAATGATGACTTGAAAAGTTGCAAGTATAATTTGTGGTCTGCAATGTGTTTTTGGCTTGGTGGTAGACCACTCATTTATGATTTATTCATCCAATCTACAAAGCCACTTTGAGAAATTCATCTCACACGGTGAATTATCGCAAGGGAAAAATTGCGAGGGTAATAAATTGCATCATTAATATGACAAAGTGTTGTTTGAATAATATGGAAGATGAGAAACGATAGGGTTTTCAATGTTGTACAACCGGCAAGTAAATGGGAGTTTTGGTCCCACCAACCACGCCCCCTCAAATTTTTGGTCCCATGACTTTCACATTTAGTACCAATAAGTTAAATTTTATCACATTTGGTCCCACCGTTAAGTCAGCCGTCAGTCAGCTGTTAACGTTTTTGGTCCCGTTAATTCTTCTTTCTTTTTGGAGCGGAAATTAACACTTTTGCTGAAATAATCTTCATTACATCCCAAAAATTTATAATTAAGAAAATAATTAAGCATAAATTTATAGTAAAATAATAGAATCAATGTCTGGTCTAAGAATCGCCGGAGAATGAAAACCCCTTATCGCCGGAGAAATTGAATCAGATTATACACACCAAATTATCTATCGAGCCATGAAAAAAATTCAACAAAAGACAGAAATTATCCCCAAAAAATAATAATGACAATATTAATGAACAAGGATAAACAAGCAAAGAAAATCCATAATAAGGATAATCCATGAACTCATCGTCTTCATTATCTGCCCATTCCATTACAGAGCTACTGCAACTACTCGAAGAATTCGCTGAAGAAAATGACGAACTTCTTCCTCCTCCTCTCCGCAGCAAACCCCCTTTCGTCTCCTTCTTCATCTTCTTCTCCTCAAATCCCAGCCTCAATGAACTCGATCTCAATACTCTCGCTTCCCCCTGAATTTCCAATTCAGATGCTTAATTTGTAAAACTCTGTTGTTATCGAAACTTACATATAGCCTCAGATCCTTCACTAATCGGCACTCGATCGAGATTTTCCTTTCCTTGCCGCCAATTAGGGCTTTCGTGGAGTACGGTTTTGTACCGTAAACGGTAAACGTGTTCTCTCCTCAAAATCACGGGCAATTCAGAATTCTGACAATCCATCGAAAAAACGATATCGTGTTTGTATTCGAGCGGAGAAGGGGATCCCGATAGATCTGGAGCGGCGGAGGTCGCCGCCTAAGGAGGCGGAGGAAGAGGAGGGGGAAACGCAAGAACAGGGGCGAACTTTGCAGCAATTAGGGCAGAGTGTGTCGAGGCGATCGCGAAGGCAGGTTGGGCAAATTCCAACGATGGGCGGTTGGCCCTCTCGAAAAAAGACCTGGCCGCCTTCTTCCCCGACGATGGCGGATGGCCCTCGCCGCCTTCTTCATCGATCGGTTGTAGATTTTGGTTTTTTTAATTTGAGAATTTTGGCAGATCTTAGGGTTTTGAAACGATTTGGGATTTGTGTTAAGGGTGAACTTTGATTTGTGGGTGAAAATTAATAATTGACGGCCACGTGATATGCACATGCGTCTTTCCGTTAAAATTTAACGGAGTTGGGACGAAATTATAAAATTTGCACAATACTGGGACCAAATGTGATAAAATTTAACCTATTGGGACTAAATGTGAAAGTCATGGAACCAAAAATTTGAGGGTGCGTGGTTGGTGGGACCAAAACGACAATTTTCTCTACAACCGACATATTTGAAAGAATTTGAAGGTCTTGTCTTTTGTTCATGGAAAAGGTTAAGAGTCTTTTTCCCCATTAAAATTCTGTTTCTCACCATGACCGGAAGATCAACCAATCTTTGTGATGCCCTTATCGAATATAAATGGTTGATTTGATACTATTGAATGGTGGTAGTACATTACTCACCCCATGTTTCTTACTATGTGCTTTTTTAGCTTCATTATTTGGTTTTCAGATTTTTTTTTATTTGTAGTTGTCTTGGTGATGGAGTTTCTTGTGAATGTGTTGAAAAATAAAAATTCCATATTGATTTCTAAAAAAATGTTGCATGAATAATTTATTGAATCCCAACAACTCTGACAACTTATTTTTAATTCCCTATATATCTTTACGCCTAATTTTTTAGAAGATTAAGCTTAATTTTCTTATCTAGCCATTTTCCTTTTTTTTTGTTTTTGTTTTTTTTTTTAATTCACAATTGTTTATAATCTTTTGACTTCAATTTATCATTTACGTGTCTTATTGCTTATCACAACTCTTTTTTTTTTTTTTACGAGGAGAAATAAACTTTCATAGATTTACGAATTGTGAGCCATAAGCCCTACATCTTCTTGAACAATTTGTTTACAGCAAACAGGGAGATCATCATCCCAGAATTTCTCATAACCTATCCTATCTCCATAGTGTGCTAGATAATGAGCTACCCGATTTGCCTCCCTCCGAATGAACTGCCATGTTGTTGGCTGGAGCTCCTGAGCTAGTGAACGGATGTCCTCGATGAGAAGCATTGAGTACGGGTCAGCTTCCAAATTTCCGTGGATCGCTTTGACCAGGTCTATCCACGTACAAGTTCCCAAACTTCATTTCTAGTGAACTGATTAAGTTCTTCTTGCATGACTATAATCCAGTTACTATCACTTAAAGCCTCACTCACAGTTTTAGGCTCAATGGAGGATAGAAAACAACACCAGCAAAATAAAGACTTACTAGGTTCTTCCTGAGATTCAAACAATTGCTTTCTAGTTTTAACACCTTTACTAGAATCACCTAAAATCAGATCAGTAGAGTGAGCAGACTTCCATGTCCTTCTATTCTTAACAGGAATACTATCATCATTTATATCATGCAAATCATCATGTAGATCAGTATCATTGTTTTGCATCAAATCAGCAGTTTTGTTCATAGGGGAGCAGTCATTCAATTCTGGCAGATCAGAAGTTTTAGATGACTTACCTTTGTCTTTTACCTTTTCTTTATCAGAATCTTGATCTAGGACATTTAGGAAAGGATTATATGTTTGTACAAATTCATATACTTCTGCATCATCATCATCATTGTTGGTTTGAAGCTTTAGTTTGTCAATTTTCTTACTGAGCTGATGATCAGCAGAGTCCTGCACATTCTCATCAAATACTACATGGGGTGTTTCTTCCACACATAGGGTTGAGTAATTAAATACTCTAAATGCTTTGCTTACTGAAGAGTATCCCAAGAATATCCCTTCATCTGCTTTTGCATCAAAAGCATTTAATTTACTTTTACCATTGTTATAGATGAAACATTTACATCCAAAGATATGAAAATAAGAAACTCTAGGTCTTCTGCCTTTCCATACCTTATAAGGTTTTTACCATGCACCTTATTAAGAGCACTTCGGTTTTGGGAGTGGCAAGCTGTGTTAATGGCTTCAACCCAAAACTTCTGAGGTGTGTTGAATTCTGCAATTATTGCTCTGCAAGCTTCTTTTAGTGTTCTGTTTCTCCTTTCTGCAACACCATTTTGTTGGGGGTTCTGGCTGCACTTGTTAGATGTTGTATGCCAGACTTAGAACAGTAGTCAGAAATGTAACAGTTAATAAACTCAGTCCCCTTGTCACTCCTTATTTTGACAATGGGTTGACCATTTTCAACCTGCAACCTCTTCAATAGATGTGGAAGAAGTGTTTGTGTATCACTCTTTTTGTGTAGAAAGACTACCCAAGTAAACTTAGAATAGTCATCTACTACAACCAGAGTATACCTTCTGCCATTCAATGTAGGAGGTTTGATAGGACCATGAAGATCCATATGCAGGAGTTCTAAGACTCTGCTGGTTGAAAGAGTTGGAATGGACTTAAATGAAACCTTTACCTGTTTACCTTTTTGACAGGAGTCACACATTTGTAATTTGGAATAGATTTCATTTGGAATGCCCTCAACAAGATGTTCTCTAGCAATCTTGTTGATTATCTTAAAGTTCAGGTGGCAGAGGCGTTTATGCCAGAGCCAACTGTTTTCTTTAGGACTCTTAGTGATAAGACAAGCATTCTTAGGACAACTATTCCAATTCACAATGTATACACTTCCTTGTCTTGTGCCAACAAGTAAAACATTGTGTGTCCTTTTGTCTATTATTTCACATCTTCTGGTCTTGAACTGAACTTTGTATCCCCTATCACAGAATTGAGATACAGATAGCAAATTATATTTCAAACCTTCAACATATGAGACATCTTGGATTTCAACATCTCCATTCTTGATGAATCCGAATCCTTTTGTGATTGCCATGGAGCTATCACCAAAGATTACTTTTGGTCCTTCCTGCTCATGATAGTTAGTAAGCAAGGCCTTGGTACCAGTCATGTGGTGTGAACACCCACTGTCTATGTACCAGGTCTCACCCACTGAACCACCTTTCTTGTATAAGTCTAGTCGATCCTGCAAGGTAGTGATCTTAATAATTTAGGTACCCTTTCTTTATTGGGGTCCTTGAGGGTTAGTGGTGAGGGGTACTCAAATAAACATTGAGGATTTGAATAGATGGGACCTCTTCAGTTTCCTTCCATATTTGTCACAAAATAGTACTTTATTAACCATTTCAGAATTATCAGCAGACTTAGGATCTAATTTTCTGAGATAGCCTTTCCTTGGTTCTATCCCTTTTTCAGTAAGATCAGTATGTCTGTAATAGTTTGAATAGGGTCTGAAAGCATGTGGACCATAAGGCTTATAGATGCGTTTTGGTCTTTCCTCTCCAATGATATCATAAGATAAAGGTGGAGGATAAAGAACAGGTCTGTTATGATAATGAGGCACAAATTTCCTAGGTTTAGTTGAATACAGCTGAGACTGACTTATAAAAGGAGGTCTAGGCTATTCCCAACTTGCCTGTGCTTGTCTTGACCTACTGTTCTGAGTTTGTCTCTTTTGATACCAGGACTGTTCTGCTTTGGTCAGAGGAGCATAACTCTGCTGGTATGGTCTTGACTGTACTGGTCTTGATACATTCTTCATTTTACCATTCTTGGTAGTAGGAGGAATGTATTGGGACTGTACTTTAGGTTTTGGATCATTATCATAAATCATAGGCTCTTTTCCTTTATCTAGTTGTAAAGAACTTGAACTAGCTCCATTAGTGTTCTTAAAGCCTGAAGTAGAGGAACTAGGCAGATCAGTACCTATCCCACTTTTATCATTTGGAGCTCTATATCTGTCTGATAAAGTTTGATTAATCTTGGTAGAATTAATCATTTCAGATAGCTTTAGATCTAGGCTCAGAACTTCAGATTCTAAGAATCTATTGCGCTCTTTAAGTTGATCACATTTAGTCTTTAAATCATTGAATTCATTTGTCTCTTTGGCTTGAGTTTTAAGCATATCCTGATCTAGTTTATCAATGGATGCATACTTTTCTTGGAGTTGAGACAACTCTTCTGATAGTCGTGCATTTATGACAATTACATTAGGATCCACTTTTAACTGAACTTCTTTTAGACTAATGATTTCTTGTTTTAAAGATATATTTTCATCACTGATTTCCATGAATGCTTTGTTAGCTTGTAGGAGGTCTTCTTCAGTCACTCCATTGGAATGATGAAGACTACTTCCCACACTACTATCAACAGTGTCACATAAATCAGAATCAGAATTATTGCAAGATTGAAAAGAGTTAACAAATGATACCTCATCATTTATTTTGGCCATCATTGCCAGTCCATCATCTGCTATGAAAGCTTCATTCTCATTGCTAGATGGGTATTCAGATGAAGACGAGGGCAACTCTTCTGAATCCGAATCAGATTCAATGTATGCCATCATTGCCTTCTTACCCTTGGCATATTTTCGATCTCTTCTGGCTTTCCTTTCTTCTCGATCTTCAGAACTCAGATCAGGACATTCATATGCATAATGACCTGGCTTATCACAATTGTAGCACACAGGATTGTTAGAAGATTTCTTAGATGGTGAACGATTTCGATTCCTGTCATGCTTATCAATAGAGTTCCTATCTTTCTTATTAGAAGACTTCCTATCTCTCTTATCAGATGAGTTCCTATCTCTCCTGTTCTCATTAGAGATCTCATCCCTTCTTTCAGAAGAGTTTTGATCCCTTCTGTTCCCAGAAGAGTCCCTGTTACTAGAACCCTTGGTTTTCTTATAGAATCTCTTATATCTACCATACCTCCTATTTAGTCTATCAAATCTTTTGATCATAAGGCTCATCTGATCTTTCAGACTAAGCTCAGAACTATCTAGTTCATCTTTTATGCTTGAGGCTTTAGACTTAGATGATCTAGACCCCTTAGAGGTAGAGGCTTTAAAAGCTATGTCCTTAGAGGCATCCTTATCCTTTTGACTAACAGTAATCGGATCTTCTTCATCTAACTCAAACTCATGTGCCTTAAGTGTCTGAAACATAGTTTCAGAAGGCCATGAATCAATTTCTTGTGTGGTTTTAATGATCATCTTGACCATTTTCCACCTTTCATCCAAAGCTTTCAAGATTCTCAAGTTAATCTCTCTTTCAGTATAAGTCTTTCCTAACACATCAAGGTCATTCATAATCTTTGTAAATAGAGTATCCAATTCATCAATTGATTCACCTGGCTTCATTTTAAATGTTTCAAACCTTTGGACAACTGTGGACAGTTTGCTTTCTTTGATCAGTGTAGTACCTTCACAAAGAATAGCTAATTTGTCCCACATTTGCTTTGCAGTCTTACATTTTAACACTTTGCCAAGATACTCATTTGGCAAGGTGTGTAAAATATAATTCTTAGCAAGACTATCCAAATTGTTTTGACGCATTTCTTCAGAAGTCAGTTCTGACCTTGGTTTAGGGACCAGTACTCCAACAGGTTCAGAAGGATCCAGTGTTGCAGTGTTTTGCACCATGGTAGTGATTGGTCCTTCTTTGACCACAAAAACCATCAGATCATGGGTTGAGCTAAAGATGGCCTCCATCCTCAGCTTCCAGTAGTTATAATCTGCAATCTTGAACTTAGGAAGTTTGTTCACATTAGTGTCATCCATGTTTGATCAGATAGATAAGATCAGTAGTATAGCAAGTATTTTTAAGTATTTAGATAGTGACAAATATCAAAAAATAGTAGCAAGATCAGTAAGATTTCCCTCAAGGTCTACAAGGTTATCAAGAAACAGCAGTCCAAAGAACTACTGCTCTGATACCACTTGTTGGTCCCAAAGTTGAGTTAAGATTGATTAAGCTAGTAAAAGTCTAGAGGGGAGGGGTGAATAGACTTTCAAAATATCAGAGTTTAATGCGGAAATGTGTTCTGAATAGTACTGTTGAGATTTCATAGAGTGAAATTCTCCTCAGAAGATCTGGAAGGAGCTTTTGGATTGCCTTATGAGGGAAGGAATCCAGAAGTTTATGGTACTGGCCATGAAAATGAGATAGCTCAAGAATGGCTATTGATTCCAGGCCCCATTTCTTCAACACAGAACAAGAAGACTCTCAAGCCATAATTTCTTAACCTCTTTGAGGTAGTTGCTAAGAGCCTCTTGAGCAACACTGGAAGCTTGGAGCAGGTCAGCCATCCAAGAATCAGAATCATGGCTACCATTATTGATGCCAGTGACAAGGGCATCAAGTTTGATTGGAGGACCTTCATCATGTCTGAGATGATGAAGGAAAAGGCAAAATTCAAGGTGAAAACCCACAACAAGGTGGTGCTAGAAGGGAAAATCAAGTATTGCACCAGGGCAAGCTTGTTGATTGAAAGATTTTCCCACTACTCTCAAATGCAGACCTTTGCAAAACCCCTCCCAGCCCAAAAGATCTTGTTCAGAAAGCTCAGCAAGAAAACTGAACAGAGAAGGATGCTTATGGCCAAACCTGCTGAAGAACAGGTTGAAGAAAAGCCTAAGATGAAGAAGAGAACCAAGGCCAGGGCTGTCAAAACAAGGAAAATGTCTCAGTTGTCTTCAAGAGAAGCCTCAGGAGCATCAGCTGAAGTTGATGCAGTGGCAGAAGAGGGAGTGAGTGTGCCTTCTGACCACTCAGAAGAGTTGAGGAGGAAGTACAATGAGACTAGGCAAAAGAAGAAGGGTGATAAGAGGATCAGAGAAGTTGTCCCTGAAAAGGAAGGTGAAGGAAGTGGGAGCAGTAGGGCCAGCAAGAGAAGGGCCAAGCCTACTGAGAAAGTGTTGGAACTTCAAGAAGAGAGGTCTCTTCAATTGGCTCTAAGGGAAAGCAGAGCTGAAAGCAGAATCAAATCTAGGTCAAAAACCAACTCATCTGGTTCTGGAACTCCAGAATCCAAGATCCCTGAAAGTCAACCTATAGAGGCCAACATCCCTGAGTTTTAGAATCTTGAGCCCAACTCCCCTGAAACCCATGTTACCCCTTCCAACCAACCCATTACCCCTGTAGATCTCACTAAGAGATACTCCCCTGAAGGAAGTGTGCAAAGAAGTGACATTGATGTGCTTGCAGACTTAGCAGTAGATGAGACAAGACTCCTGTCTCCCCTTGACTCATCCATGCTCAACTATTCAAAATTCTTAGAACATGCACTCAATGAGCCAACCCCTCTTAGTAAAGCCCCTTCAGATTCATTGCTCTCTAAAGCAACTGAAGTACCTTCATTTGAGCCTAACACTTCTGAAGCCAACATCCCTGAACTTAACCTGCCTAAAGCCACTCTAAGAGAACCCAGAGCCAACTCCCCTATAACCCAAAGTCCCCATTCAAGTGGAGATGAGGAGGAGTATACTTATGAAAGTATGCTCAGAGGAGGAGCAAAGGCTACTGTGGACAGTTTGTATCCACAACTTGCTGAATTTCCAAGAATTCAGAAGATATTTCATGATCTAAGGATGCTTGTTGATGTAAAAGACAAGTCTATGATGGAGATATCACAAGTCATCCAAGATAAGGGTGCAAACTGGTGGCAAATAGAGGAGAACAGATTGCTAAACTTTGCTGGAGTTTCAAAGACAAGATTTCTCATTGATGAGGAAAGTTTTGCAAAGCTAGTAGCTGATAAAATTGAGGAGGAGAAAGAAAGAAAAGCTAAGGGAATCAAACACCCTGATAGTAGCTCCAATGATGATGATTCCCCTGATGATCCCTCAAACCCTTCAAATCCCAACCCTCCTGAAACCCCTCAAGCCAACCTCTCTGAACCCTCTCAACCCAAGTCTTCTGTAGCAGATAGACTCTCCAACCCTCCTAGAACCTACCATAGGAAAGACTCTGTGTCATCAGAGGTGTTGACCAAGGGTGGTAACACAACCAAGGACACATCTGCCAATGAAGGTTCTTCTGAACCCAAGGCACAGCCTAAAGATGTTGAGGTTCCTGTACTAGAGGCTAGTTTGATTAAGGCCTATTCAGTGTCAGAAGAGTTGGACACTGATCAGCCCTTAATCATTCAGGATGACTCAGTGGCTGCTGAGATAAGCACTGTGATCTCCTCACAACTGCCATTTTTGAACCTTGTTGAAGGTGAAGATGTTGCAGGATTAAGAGAAGGAGTTGAAAAGGAGAGGATAGTTGAAAAATCAGAGGGAGTTGTGGATGAAAGAGAGGTAGTCATCACTAAGATAGTGAGTGTACCACCATATGAGGGTGGAATAAGTGAGGAAGGACAGGTTATTCTTGAAGTCAAATCTGAACTTCAGGAATCCCTTGATGAAAGGAGGCCTGATTCCTTGGGTGAGAACATCTTAAAAGAAGGGAGAAAAGAACAAGTTGAAAATGAGAAGAAGACTGCTGATGTATCAGAGTCTTATACAAAAGAAATTGAGGGTGATGAGTGCTTATTTCCTAACTTGTTTGATCTGTCTAATATTGCAGGTATCTCTCTTGACCAAATTTTTGCAGATGAATTCTTAACAGATGCACCTATCCAAGTAGATACAGGCTCAGCTCAGGCCTTACTTGGAATGCAATCAGAGAAGTTGGACTCCTTGGCTCATCAAGTCCAATCTGCTCATGCTGAAACTTCAGGAGCATTGAATGAGCAAGGAAGGACTCTAGCATCTGTAGAAATGAGGCTCACTGGCTCTGAAGATGTTGTGCTACCAACCCTTGAAGCAAGGATTAGTGGTGTGGAAACTGGCCTCCAAACCATTTCCACTGAAGTTCAAAATGCCAAATCCACCATGGAAGCCATCTCAGAGGAGGTCAAGAAAGAGCAAAAGCTGCTGAGAGACAATCACAATGCCAATGTCAAGGCTCTCAGGCTAACTGTCAAGCAAGCTCTTGGAAAGAAGACAGCACTGCAAAAGAAAAGAGCTGAAGAGCAAAGACCAGCTATGGTAAAAGCAGCCTCTGAAAAGTTTTCCCAAGAGGTATTGGCCAACATTGCTGAAGGTGCAGTGGCCAACCTCACTGAGCTTCTTAAAACCCAACTGGATGCAACCCTGAAAGCAACCTTGGAGGAGGTTGTCCAACAAAAGATGAAGCCTGTTCTAGCTTTTCTTAGCTTGAGCAGTGATAGAATGCAAAATATACATGATGAAAATGTGTATTTGTTGGAAGAAATGAAATCCCTAAACCAGGCCCAATCCCTGATGGCCTCAACACTGAGTGACCTCAAGCCCCAGTGTTTTGATGCTGCCAAAAAGGGGGAAAGGGAAAGAGCTAGAGCAAAAGGTGCCTTGGTAATTGGGAGCCCAGTCAAAGGGAAAGACAAAGCTGCTGAAGGAAAAGGAAAAGAGCCTGAAGTGCTGAATTTGGAAGAACTGAATGAAGAAGAGCAATTAGCACTTGCAGTAAAGAATTCTATGGCCTCAGCTCAAGAAGAAAAGATGAGGTTACAACAAAGACCAGGTGGTGAAGTGTCTGGTTTGGACAAAGATGATGAAGGTGTCCAAACTAGAGGAAAGATCAAGAGGGCAAAAGGAAAGAAAAGACAAGTTGAGACATTCACTGACTTTCCTAGCAGCCTTGATCTTCCACCTGAATTCAGAATTGATGAGGATGAGCCTACATCAAAGAAAGCCAAAACTGCTGAAGAGCCCAAAGTTGCTGAAAAAGACAAGTCTTCTGAATCTGACAAAAGTGCTGAAGGTCCCAAGTCCACTGAAGACATTGAAGAGCTATTTGCTGAAGGATTTGGACCTGAACCTAAGAAGAAGACAACTGTCCTAGCTCATGATCCATCAAAGCTGTTTCATGAAGGGTATGGCAAAGACCCTGAAACGCAACAGAAGCTGGCCATGATGAGGGCCCAAGAGAAAATGGATTTGATAGAAGAAGCTAACAGAGCAAGAGATAAGAGAAGAGCAAACTTTCAAAAACCAAGAAGGAGAAGAGCAACTTACAGCAAGATGAAGCCTCAGCTTCTGATCCCAATGGACACCAAATATCCACATTTGGATGAATGGGTGCCAATTCATCTGAATGATACATGGGAAGAGGCAAAAAGGGAGTTTGTCTATGACTATTATGTCATTGACAGATGGAATGGAGGAGATGCAAACTCTGCCTTCACTGAGTTCATGCTGGAATACTACAGAGAGTTGTATCAACAACTACTTGCAGCTGCTGACATTGCAAGAATTGAACTCAATGCTCCCAAGCCTATCATCTATATGCCTCCAAAGCTTGATGGATGGATTGACCAAGCAAGGATCCTAAGGGAGTTCACAGAAATTCTAAAACTGAACAAGATGACCCTTGGACCTAAAGGAACCAACCAGGAAGCCATGGAACTCAAGAGGAGAGTGTGGGCACAATATGGGATGGTGCCACCTCCTGAGGATGCTCTCTAAGAATTGCTAAGTCTTCTGACTCTTTCTGGATGAAAAATTATCTTATCAGAAGATATTTTTGCTATATGGTCAAATCTGCTGAAATTTGGACAAGTCTGCTGATATGTGCATTGACATGCTGTTTGCTCTGACATGGTTTAGAATGATCTGATACAAGAGTAAATGCATTCTACTTTGAAATATGGAATATCTTGTATTAGTCAGCTCTGATACTTGAAATAGTTTATTTTGCCCTGATCCTATGTTTAGTATGTATATCTTGATTTGTAATGATTTCATGCTCTGATAAGTTATCTTCAACTATCAACATGCTTGTAATGATCTTTTATATGAATGGTAGTTGAACTACTTTTGAATCAAGATACATTATTACAGAAATCTCTCTATGCCTATCTGTGAAACCTACTTGCAACAAAAACAATGAATACACTAACACATTGTCTTTTCAGGAATATTGATCTTAGTCATGTCTTCTGAAGATATGTGTAATAGGTGTAGACAAGTCACTTTTGCTTATAATGTGTAGGTTTTGGCATCATCAAAAAGGGGGAAATTGTCGGGAATAAAATGATACATGTTTTGATTAAATACCAAAACCCCCTGAGACATGCCTAAGTAAAATTGAGAGTGTTCTAAAAATGATAGAACACATAGCATAAGGCTAGATGAGAAGCTGAAATGTTAGGCAGCTCTTAGATAATTAGATGCACAATTTAAGGGGGAACCTATGCTTTGTAGATGATGTAGATCAAGTCCCCTCAAGGCTCAAATTCTGGAACTATCACTTATGATCAAGGACACTCTATGAAACAACAAATGCACTGATCAGGAGAGTTGTCCAGAGAAGATGTCCTTATACAGAACAAGATTATAAAGATCAAAGGACAAGTCCAATAAGATGCTCTGATCAGGAGAGTTGTCCAGAGAAAGTGTCCATATGCAAGATTGGTAAAATCAAAAGGACAAGCTTAATGACTCTGATCAGGAGAGTTGTCCAAAGAAGCTAGCCATATGCAAGAACAAGTTTACCTAGCTCAAAAGGACAAGGCTACTCAAAGGTTTTTGATCAGGAGAGTTGTCCAGAGAAGCCAACCCTATGTGAAAAATGCTCTGATGCTGAAAGACCAAGTATGCTGATCAGAAGAGTTGTCCAGAAGAGTTGTCTCAGCATGATTGAATCAGAACAGATGCTCTGAAGGTTGAAGGTCAACTATGCTGAAGAATTAGAGACAACTATACCCTAAAGAATTTCAATACAACATGCCTAGATCACTTTGAAGTGAAATAAAGGGAAAGAGCCAAGTCATTTGATAAAGAGCAAGCCAAACTTGCTGATAAGCAAAACTGCTGATAGTGATAAGGAGAGTTGTCCACTAGATAAGGAATGTTGTCCTATCATTGGATCAACCTTCAGAAGCCATGTCCAAGTCCTAACAAGAAGTCAAACATTGGGAAAAGTGCTACAGGAAGAAGACAAAGTCTTACAAGCCGTTTATTACCCAAATGAGGACATGTCACTATCAAGAATCTGTCTTCCAGTTTGAAGAACTCAAGGAAGACATTTATAGCAATTTGGGGCTGCCTCTCCAACGGGCAAATCCTCCATTTTGTCTATAAATACAGAAGTGTGAAGACCATTTGAAAGCACCTCAACAGAATCCAACTACTCAAGTATTCTGAAACTCATAGAACATACAAGCTTTCAAAGACTATCTTAGTCTTCATACACTTCTTCTAAGCTGAACTCAATTGTATATCCATACACAAGCTTAGAGAGATATCCTATCCGTATACACTGATCTCCATTGTAAAGGATATCTCATTAGTTGGAACCTTACTTCAATCCTTACCCCTTTCAAGAAAGAAAGTGAGAAGGTTGTCGTAGTAGAAGTGGTAGGAGCTGACTGTTGAGAGAAGAACAGTTCAGTTCTGAGTTGAGAAGAGGGTACTAGGACTCTAGACATCCTAGGGATCAATTCACTAAGGAGTGGTGCTATTGATCAAGTGCACCTTGGCACTATAAAACAAGTTAATTCCAAGAGAGAAGGAATTATCCTGTTAAATCAGGGAAAGTGGATGTAGGAGCTTGAGTCTCTGAACCACTATAAATCTCCTGTGTTGATTTACTTTATAAGTACATACATTCATTCAACACTGCACACAAAACTGATCTTTCAAAGATACCTATTCAAAGACTGTGCAAAATTGATTTGGACAAGTTCCCTGAAACTTAACTGGACTGTTTTGGATTGACAAAGTGATTTCAGAGTCTTAAGGAGTCTAAACTTAAAGGGCCAACCACTATTCCGCACATATAACTCCTTTAGATAGTTATTCAACTAAGTACTCAAAAGTACTTAGTAGCTTGATTATCTTAGAAGAGTTAATCATCTTCAGCAGAGTTGTCCAAGACAACCTTGCTGAGTCTTGGTTTGATCTCAAGTTGAAAAGATTTGCATACAAGTGTATTTCCCCCCCCCCCCATACACTTGTTATATACTCCTTTCAGGACCAACACATACTCACACTAATATTCCCTAAAAATAAAAGTCCAAATATTAGGTAGTATCATCATGGGTAGTATTAAATAAATGGGGATGTCAATGGAAAGAAGGTAAATTCGAATCCGCATTAAATCCGCATCGTATGGATTGGGTATGGATTCGATAAACGGGTATGAGATGAATCGTGATTTTTTCAAGTCCGTTCTGTCAATTCAAATTTGCTATATATAAATATAATAGCATTTAATATATATATATATATATATATATATATTTCTATTTATATAATTGTATATATATTTGTAAAAATATTTTATTTGTAGTTTTCTAATATAAAATTAGTGAATATGAATGTTATTTTAAATAATTATATATTTAATTTGATAATTTGAATAATGTAATATTAAAATAAAGATATCGTATACATTAAAATTAATTTTAAAATAAAAAAATTATGCGGGATGAGACGGGAAAAATCCGTCGAGTCTTCAAGCAGGGCAGGATGAGTCCGAGTATGAGAATTTTCTGGTGAACAGGTCTTGGAACAGGGCATACCCGTTTCAAACCCTTCTCGTTGTCATCCCTATAGCAAAAAATATCAATACGCAAATAACTCACTTTAACTATTTTACTATACTTATCCATAAATTACCCCATGTAAGTAAATTTCCATAATTTTTCATTTAATTTTTTTTTCTAACTCTCTATCTTGATAATTGAAGTATGCTATTAATTATTCTCTTTAATTTTTTTTCATTTTCTTTAATTTATTTTTCCTCATTTTCTCTTCATCTTTAATGATAATGGAGGGTAAATTTGTAAAAATAAATAAATAATGTCCTTTAATTTCATACAAAACAAAATCGACTAGCTTTTTAAAATGGAGGAAGTATTTTATAAGGTGTATCATTTTTTAACCTTTTACCTTTAAAAAGATACATCTTACCCCCTTTATTTAAATGATACTCCAACATTTTACCTTAAAAAATATTACTCCCTCCGTTCCACATGTGTTTGCACCATAAGATGGATACAGGTTTTAAGAAAAAAGTGTAATGAGTGAAGTGTTGAAGGGTAATTTTATAAAGTTATATGGATAAAGTAAAAAGGCGATTGAAAAGAGAGTAAAAGTAATGACATTTTGTGTAAATATATGAATTTTAGGAAAGAGTTTCCTTTTATATGTGTGCAAATAATTATGGAACAGACAAATAAGGTAAGTGTGCAAACCGCTGTGGGACGGAGGGAGTAACATTTATCTTAAAAAGTGAAACCAATAGTAGAATGTGAAGATCTACATAATAAAGTACACTACTACCTATCTCAATTATAATTTTACATGCATATAGCAAGAATATATAACTTAAAATATAGTTTATTTTCTTATTAATGTTTGGCTATATATATATATATATAAATAAAAGGGGGTTATTAATGAAGTATGAAAGGGGGTTATTTTTCATTTTGGGGGTATTTCTCATATATTGACTTTTACATTTATTATTAATTGTAAAAAAATAACATGATTTAAAATTTATATGAAATAGGGTGAACGGATAAACATGAACATGCAGCTGAGGAATCATGGAGCCGTAATTTCTGAAATCGCGCGTAAACTTGGAAGTGCGAATCTAGCGGAAGAGCATTTAAAAACGTGCTTATACATCACTCATATGGGAGTTAACGATTACATCAACAACCATTTGCGGCCCAAATATTTCGAATCGAGTAGTTTGTACACACCACAACAATATGCAGCTCTTCTCATCAAACATTTCTCTCAACAACTTACGGTTAGTATTTAATTAATACTTCGACAATGTTTTATATAAATTTTAAATTTCATTAAATGGTATAGTTTAACATTATAATGAAAAAAAAAAAGGTGGATTCGTAACCAATTAAAAAAATTGAATAACATAAAAAAAGTTTTTATAAATACCTACATGACGCCACATGTTCAAATTAACCACATTAATTGGATATCTGGAAGCTAGCTAGTTCGATTTCACTATTCTTTTTTTTATATTATTTCATTTGATGTTCCACTTTTTCGTATTTTACTTGTCGTTCCATTTTACTAGCATTCGGATAATTAGCACTTCCAAAAAATTTACTATTTTACTAATTTATCAGTTTTACTTTTTGTATTCATTTTTTTTTTTCAGACATTGTACAATTATGGAGCAAGAAAAATAGGTGTTTTTGTGCCAGGTTCAGCGGGTTGTCTTCTTTCCAACAATGGACCTTCTTGCAGTAATGGCATAAAGGAGATGATAGAGTTGTACAATAACATGTTAAAGCCACTTGTAGAAACTCTGAACACCAATCTCACCAATGCCAGATTTATCTACCTTAATCTTACCAGCATGGCATCCTTTCCACACGCTTCACTCGTAGGTAAATTGCTTTTATTTTCGGATCATGCATGCCGTCTTCAAGTCTTACGAAGTGTTTCAAACTCTACTAAATGAGTTAGAATCCTCACAATTCAAAAAAATGATTCTGAAAGTTGTTCGTAGAAATTTCAAATTAAAACACACCCTAGCTAACTTTCGTTATCCGCTTTTTTAAACCACGTTTGATGATTATATTTGACACTTTTCGACTCTCGAGTTGAGAATAACTACTAATTTTTATATTTTAAAAAAATAAAAGGAAAAGGAAAAGGAAAAGGAAAAAACCTGTGAAAGATGACCCGAAACAATAAGTCATAGGTTCAAAAGTGACATGGATGATCAAAAAGAGCCCAAAAGTGACTCCAAGTAATAATCAAACTCAAATAGACTAGGAAAAAATAATACTACTAAATGGATTTAAAGATATACAAGACAAAACAACTCATCTGATGTCTAGTTAAGTTTAGGACTCGATCACAAACTAGTCTGGTGACGCCTAAAAGGATGCTCAAGTGGGAGAAATTTTCGATGATTATCAAACCATGATGTCTTTCTACCATTGTTGAGTGTGAATGCCTGTGAATGTTCCATACAGTATGGACAAGCAAGTTTTCCAGCTGTACTCCAACCAGATAACATCGAGTATGCTGGAAAATCATTGATAGTCCACATTAGAGCAGCTCTCATTGTAAAATTCTGTTTTTTTGCTACATCATATGTACGCACACCCACATCCCACAGTTGCTTCAATTCTGCAATTAAAGGCTGAAGAAACACATCAATTCTTTGTTTAGGATTGTTGGGTCCTGGAATAATAACAGATAAGAACATGTATGCCTCCTTCATGCACATCCACGGTGGCAGGTTGTACGGAGTGACTATTACTGGCCATGAGGAATATTGTTGGCCCGATTGACCAAAAGGCTGGAAACCATCTGTACACAAGCCCAATCTAACATTGCGACTCTCAGAACTCTCAGAAGAAAAAGTAGGATGCCTGCAATTAAAATGCTTCCAAGCCTCAGAATCAGATGGATGACACATCTTTCCATCTTCTTGTAGATGCTCTTCATGCCATCGCATGTGAGGTGCTGTTACTTCTGAAGCATACATACGTTGTAATCGAGGTGTTAAAGGAAAGTAATACATCCTCTCGTATGGCTCATCTTTTTTGTGATTCGACTTTCGAGTCCTATTCTTGAATCTTGCATGTTCACAAAATTTGCAACTGCTTAAGGTATTATCAATACCCCAATATATCATACAACCATTTGGACAACAGTCAATTTTTTCCACCGGAAGACCAAGGCCTTGAACTAGTTTTTTTGTACTATAGAAACTATCCACCATTTTGTTCTCCTCTGGTAACACTTCTTTTATAAATTGGACAATATCATCATAACACCTCTCAGAAAAGTGATGCTCAGACTTCATATACAATAATCGTGCCACAGCAGACATTTGTGAATGATTTTTGCACCCTGGCCACAATTTTTCATCAGCAGCATTAAGCATATCATATAATTTTTGTGCAGTCGGATTAGGAACTTCATCCATTTCATCTGTGAAATATTCAGGCCCAACCGCATCGAGAATCATTTGTCGGTAAGTATTTGTCGAAGTCGTACCAGCCTCTGTAGGAACATCCATCTCATTATGCTCTGAGTCTCTATTCACATATGATTCCCCATGTCGACTCCATTCATAATAGTTAGGGATAAATCCCTTTCTGAACAAATGTATGCGCACTTCTTCAATCTCTTGGAATTTTCGATTATGACAGTTTGTACATGGACACCTAATCTTAGTTGTAGCAGACATTCTCATCTGATTGAGAGCAAAGGAAATAAAAGTGTCTACGCCTTCAACAAAATCAGTATTTATGGTTCCATCGGTGTTACGCCTAACATACATCCATTGTCGATCGTTTCTCATTTTTTCAAATGAAATGCTTCCTTTAAACACAAAGTTATAAAGAGAAACAGAGAGAAATTATACATAAGATACAATTAATCTCAAGCACATAGAGATAATCTATATTTGCATGTGTAATTAATATGGGCAGGCTTCTAAATTTGTTCAGAATGCGTGTTGGCCCTGTGCCCCTGCCCCTTTCAGTTTTAATTCATAGCATTTAAGTCAATATATTCATTGTTAACAAAAGAAATCCTTTCTCCATTTATGAATGGATCAACATCAGGATACTAGATTGGATTAAGACAAATTAAATGTAGTATCTTCATTTATTCGAGAATATAAATTTGGATTTAAATGAACACAAAACTGGCATGTTATGTGTGGTGTTTTGCATAAGGATAAGGAAGTGTGTTTTCATCTAATTTAATTCCAGTGAAAAGACACAGTAGATGTTAGTTGAATAAATCCTAGTCACGGAAGTAACATTGTTTTCATCAAGTTTAACTTGGAAATGGAAAAGACACAAGTCATAGACAAAAGACAAACCAACAAATGATATAATAAGCAGTTATCAGAATACACAACCAATTAGTCTGAATTGTAGTAATTAGTAATCAGCCATGTAGATGTAGTAGAATAAATAACACAGTTTAACTAAACACATACCACCCAAATCAAGAATAACTTCACTTCTCAATAACAAACAGGCCCATTCTTGAAAAGCCAAAATAATTTACCCTTAAATGGGCTGAACAATATCCACATGCCCATTCTCCAAAAACAAAAAATAATCTACCCATAAAAGTGTGAAAACCAATTAGATTCGATTCTCGTAATAAATAAATTATACACTAGTGGCTAATTATGTCCTTTTAATTTAATTTATTTAGTGTGAGCAACAATCTATATCCCCTCAAAATGTGTAGTGATATTGGAGTAAGAGGTAAAACAACAGCAGGAAAAAACAAGCTAATAGTGATTGTTTCAACAGCCACATTGTTAAGATGTGATTTGTATATGCATCGAAGAAGGATAATATTATCATCTAGTAGCGCTAATAGTGATTGTTTCAACAGCCACATGGTGCCCAGTAGATACAACAAAGAAATTAGTTCTTTGGATTACCTGACCTTGGTTGTCAAGAGAGTTGAATGACTTGTGATGGATCAATACTATTAAGCTGCATTGAATGGCTAAGTTGAATAATTTCGCCTTTGGTCCTTAATTCCTTTCGGCTACTGACAATTGCAAATAAAATTCCCATGAGATACTTGTTCTTTTCAATTGATTGAAAACAACAATTTAAGTGCAGCTCGAAAAGCATAGCATGCAATTTCTGGTTAGTGATACATTCCAACATATAGATAATCTCCACAAGAGATGACAGGGTATGTAAATCTACAGATAAACATGTTGAAAAGGTAAAGAAAAGATAAAATACTCTAGCAAAATAAAATGTGGATTTGATATCATTCTGAAAGAAGGGAAAACATTCCAAACATTATTCAAAATGTTAATCACCTTAAGCATGCTAATACTGAGTGCAGTAAAAAACAAATGTGTATTATGCTAATCACACCATTTCTAGGGCAAAATCATACTGCAATACAGATAAAAAAAAATTGTCCAGATTTGGTATTATTGTCTGATCCCACAAAATTTTCAATCATCCACCTTCGCTGATCACACATTGATTATCGTGAATCGAATATTATATAATTAAGCAATAAACTAAACAACACGTATTTTCCCTCCAACTTCTCAGAAATATGAACTTTAGATTTCGCATAGATCTATACTGATAAAAAAAATGGTTAAATTGACGATTAAATGCAGATTAAAGCTCAATCAAAGTGAAGATAACTTCAGGCCTTCCTTACCTTTGAGCGAAGGAACTACTGAGCGTAATGGCCAGCAAAAATTTGAGGAAAATAGAGGAAAATAAAAGTGTGAAAACCAATTAGATTCGATTCAGGATCAAGGAGCAAAATAACAGCAGTAAACCAAGCTTCACAATGACTAATCAATGACACTAACACATGAACACACACACAATAAAAAACGAATAAAACAGGTTAGTCGACAATTGCAGAAAGAAAACAGAGTGGTTACTGAAATCACAAGTAAATTCGAGGAGAAAACTCTAATAATGAATAATTTTTTTTGAATAAAAAAAATTAAATCCGAATCAGAGCAAAACAACAGCAGAAAACCAAACTTCCAATGACTAATCAATGACACCAACACATGAAAACCAAGTCTCTCACATATTAACATAAGCACTCGTAGAAGATATTATATAAGAAGGGAGAAACCAGAGTTGTACTACATTGTGGAGGAGGCAGATTGTAGAAAACAAGAGTTCTACCGAATCAAAAACAAAAAAACGTAATACCTGAATGGAGCGATTGAAAAATATCTTCCTCACTACAATATCTTCCCTCAAGCAAATAGCTAAAATTCTGCATCACAAAATAATTTCAGAAACTAGGGTTTAAAATATTAATTAGTGAGATTTGGGGAAAATATGTACTCATAGAATATGAAGAAAAAAAACCGATGAAGATTGGAATGGAGATGAAACTATCGTCGTTTTGTTTATCACGGCGGCAGTGGCAGCAGCGGCGGAGCTTTCATCGTGGAGTTCAGAGGGGGTGAATGAATAAGCAGAATTCAAAATCTTCTAAGGAAATGAATGGAAGAGAGAGAAACAATTACTTTTTGGCGCTAATTATTTTTTTTGCGTATCATAAACAACTACTTGTTGCGGCGCGCTAATTAAATTTTTACTTATTTTTTAATTCCTAATTATTTGGGTAGGTAATTCAATTAAAAAAATTAAAAAAATTGAGGCAAATTTGAGGAGAAGTTTCGTAGGCAAATAAAAAAAAAATAGCCTACAAACATTTCGTAGGGAAATAATATTTTGCCTACAAATGATTTTGTAGGTAAATCACAAATAAAAAAAAAAAAATTGCCTACAAACATTTCAGTAGGAAAATAAGATTTTGCCCACGAATTATTTTGTAGGAAAATAAGATTTTGCCCACGAATTATTTTGTAGGTAAATAGCTAGAAAAAAATTTGTAGCAAAAGAAAAAAAATTGCCTACAACCATTTCGGTGTGAAATAAGATTTTGCCTACGGATTATTTTGTAGATAAATCAACATATAAATAGCTAGAAAAAATTTTGTAGCAAAAGAAAAAAAAAATTACCTACAACCATTTCGGTGGGGAAATAAGGTTTTGCCTACAAATTATTTTGTAGGTAAATCACCATATAAATAGCTAGGAAAAATTTTGTAGCAAAAGAAAAAAAGAAAACTGCCTACAACCATTTCGGTGGAGAAATAAGATTTTGCCTACGGATTATTTTGTAGGTAAATCAAACATATAAATAGCTAGAAAAAAATTTGTAGCAAAAGAAGAAAAAAATTGCCTACAACCATTTCGGTGGGGAAATAAGGTTTTGCCTACGGATTATTTCGTAGGTAAATCACCATCAGATTTTTTCTTGGTAATTCTGTAGGTAAAAAAGTGTAAAATAATTTATGAAAATCTGTAGGCACTTCGTAGGTAATCCTCACTATTTAAGGACGAAATTATTTCCGTTGGAAAATTTCGTGGGCAATTTAATAATTTCTTGTAGTGCCGATTCAATTATTTTCCACATCTTTATCGATACTCGATCTCTCACTTACAGGTGATAAAAGACTGAGCTCCCACAAATAAATCTGTCAATACAAACGATGCATATGTCTAACTCACACGACGGGATTAGTTAATCTTAAACATATGAGATTAAAATTGAGAAAATTATACAGTTTGTGACATATATATTTTATTATTTCAGGAATTAGAAATGTTAAGGGGCCATGTTGTACATCAACATCACACATGACAGGACTATGTGATGCAGATAGGTTACCATGCTCCAATAGAAGAGAGTATGAATATTGGGATAAATATCATCCTACAGAATATGGAAGTTTCTTATTGGCTCAAAGAGCATACAATTCCATATTACCTTTGGATGCTTATCCTTATGATATCTTTCATCTTGTTCGATAAATTTAATTGGTAGGATTTTTTCTTACCAATTCATTAATATACATGTAATATGTCCAAGAAATTAAAGGGAAAGATGTTTGGTAGGATTTTGTCTTACCAATTCAATAATACATATGTCCATAGAATTGAAGGGAAATATATTTGGTAGAATTTTATCTTATCAATTCAATAATACATATCTCCAAAGAATTGAAGGACAAGATATTTGGTAGGATCGATTTTTTCTTATCAATTGGAGGGTGGTAAAGTCTAGTATGCACTCGAGTGCATGTTGTGCACCCTAGTCCATGTTGCACTTTTCAGTTTTACTGACTTACACTTTTTGGTAAATGGTGTTGCACTTTTCAATTATTACTAAAAATATTATTATACAGTTTAATAATTGAAAAATTCAACACCATTCACCAAAAAGTGTAAGTCAGTAAACTGAAAAGTGCAACATGGACTAGGGTGCACAACATGCACTCGAGTCCATAGCAGACCAACCCTTGGAGGGTAGGATATTTGATAGGATTTTGTCTTACCAATTCAATAATATATATGCCCAAGGAATTGAAGGGCAAGATATTTGGTATGATTTTTTTATTACCCATTCTTTAATATATATATATATATGTCCATGTAAAAATTAGAGAATATTGCATGATTAAATGTTGTAACATTCACAACACTAATTGAAACAAGGAAAGACTAAACACAATTTGCAATTGGATAAACTTATACTAAATTAGGCGGTAAATAACTTTAAGGGGAAAATTTTCACTATAACAGTGTTAAGAGAATACAATGATCTGGAAGAAAATAATTCAAACAGATTTGAATTCTCTCTTAAATAAAAAATAAGATCTCACACTATATGTTCGATCAATAAGGCTAGGTATACAATACACTGGTCAAATGACCTTTAATGGGGCAGTTTACTTTCTTGTTTAATTTTTTGTTTTGTTTACGTTCGGTTTGTTTTTACATTTTCTTTTGGCTTATTTGCTCTAGAGGGCGTATCTTTTCCATTCGTCACAGATTTTAGTCTCTAAGAAGTTTGTCTCGGGCAAAGTTTAACGGCACTCCAGCCTCTGGGTTGACATGTGGACTTATGACTTTAAATTTTTTTATATCTTTATTTGCCAAATGACCTATTCAGATGTCAAACACCATCCGTCTACTAACATACAAATAATCATGTATTACTTAAAATGTGACAGCATTCGAAGTAACGTAGAAAAAGACCTAGTGATCCTTAACTATTACGAGACATATTTGAGCATATGCAGTTTTAGTTGTTAAAGAAAATACAAATTTTGATGTGGTCACTAATGTTTAGTGACAACATTTGGTACAACATCAACAATTAATTACAACACAAAATGTATCGACTTAGTAATGTAATACTCAGAAAATGATATAACTTTTGTATACAATGAGACTCCAAATGTTACGTATTGAAGTATAACATGATTCATATGATGGTCTTCATATATCGTACAAAGTAGGATCCATAATTAATGTAACTTAATTCCTTAAATTATAATCAATAATTCCCAACATGCTTTTAACTTCCTATATTCTTTATTGATGTTTCACATTAGTAATCACACCAGGACCAACATCAACCGAAATAATTAAGAATTTACACTCACTTTTTTTTAATTTTTTTTTACAGAGAAAATAACTTCATATTAATGTAAATCATCAATTAATAGAGAATCTAAACAAGAGTAAGGTAAAATTTTCGCAAACAGAGGGTAATATAAATATAGGATATGCTTAGCCAATTCATGTGCCATCCCATTTCCAACTAAACTCAACCTCCTGCATTCCGCTAGCTAGTCTCCTTACGAATATCTGCTATTAGTTAAATTCCATCCCAATTGTTCCAGATGTAAATGCAACCACGAAGAATTCAAAAAGCTTACTCAAGCGCTCACTTCTCAAATTGATGATACCAAAAAGGGAGAAGAAGAGGCCAGAGATAAGTTATCAGAAGAAATGAGAAAATCAGTTGAAGCTCAAGCTAATCTGGCCAGGAGATTGGCAGACTCAGAGGAGCAATTGAAAACTCAAGACAAGCAGCTGAAGACCATCATCAGTCAAGGGGGAACAACACAAGTACCTTCAACACACCATCTTTCCAACGAAGATATATTTGACAAGAGTCGAAGAATCTGTCCTTGACAAAGCTAGCTGCTATTAAAGGGAAGCAACCGATGCTAACTCTTCCATCTACTCAATAAGATCAAAAAGACCATGCTGACAACATTCCTACAGCTTCTACGAAAAATGCCACATCAGGAGAGGAATTACGTCAAAGGCAGAAGAAGAGGAAAGACGCAACTCCCTTGGATACTACTTTCAAGAGAAGAAAGACTCTGAAGAAGAAGAAGATACCAGAACCCGTCTTAGAAGAAGATATCCAAGATGAGGAGCCAAAGCCTGAGCTGACTGATAAACAGATCGATGAGTTCATTGATCCAATCCACAATCTCAGATGGCTCATCTTGAAGAAGCAATGACAAATAATCTATTATTTAGCCCATCGCTATGGAGACATCGAAGATGAGATAACTTTTCAATATTTTGAAGCTTTCTTGGCAAAGAAGGATGAAGATTTTCGGAAGATTGTGCCAGAATTTTCTTGCTGGAAGCTACCTCAGACAACTAATGGAAGACCAGACTTAAGGGAAGTCGATCTGATGATCATGAACATCACTATCAAAGAGAAGATCGTCGACCCCAAGCGCACCAGAGAGCTAAGGGAAAGAGTTTAGAGAGGAGCTGATGAAGACACTATCTTAGCTGATAGGTTTTACTTGTATTTGTAATACTTCTCTTATCCATCAATACAAGTACTACTATTTTCAGCTTCTAGACAACATCTCATTGTCTTCACTAGAAGCAATATTTTAATTTATTGCAACTAACACTTTTATGATTACGGGGTATTTGGCGTGAAAGGTGTAGGGTTTTGCATGAGTCGACAAATTTAATTAGGCATCTAAGTGATCGAGTTGGAGACAGTATGTTATGTTTTCTAAAAAATTACCAAGAGTGTGTCTTTAGTGATGATGCTCGAGTGAAGCACTGCCAGAACCCATGCGATGAGAACGAGAACACAATGGGCAAGATATGTATTGAAACGGATGCGGCTTTTAATGCAGATGATAGAAAATATGGGATTGGGGGCATTTTGCTTTCTCCTAATGGGAAGCTTTGGCATTCCTTTTCTATAACCATTACGCCTCAACGTAGCCCACTGGCCGGGGGCGGAGCTGAAAGCAATTCAGGTGGGTTTGAAGGAAGCTCAACGGATGGGGTTCACGAAGATCATTTTAAAAACATATTCGATACAAGCAATTCAGCTTATTGAGGGAGGTAAGCGAGGGCCTGGTCCGAAATATTCAAAAGCAGCTCTCGCTGGAATTTGTTGTGTGTAGATTCTATCACCTCCCACGGGCCAACAACGAAAGAGCTCATAATTTGGCGCGGCAAGCGGCTCACCCTACCATTTCACATGACTGAAATGGAGCAGGTTTTTTTCGGAAAGTTGTTGGGAGATTTTGGCCAATATGGCCTTGCTTAGAAAACTCATGGCTCCTACTTTCCTCTCAAAAAAAAAAAAAAAAAATTATGATTACAAATTATCTTATTTGTTCTGATAACTTAGATAGATATATATTAGACAATTTTGGCATCATCAAAAAGGGGATTCATCCTACCCCTAATCAAATTAGAGTTCTATGTATTAGTTTTATTGACGAAAATAAGATCATGTAATCTAGTGTTAGAATATAATTTGTAATCTAGTTAATAGGTCACTGTAATATCCCAGAATTTTGTCATATTTTATAAAATTTAGAAGATATTATTTTCTTTATATGATAATATAGATTTATATACTAAAGGAAATATTATTAATTTAACTAATATATATAGATACGTATTACGTATATACCTAATATTTGATTATGTAAAATTTCATAAATAAATGCGTACAGTATATATGTAATTTATTATTATTATTATTAAATTCTATATTTTCTTATTTAATTATTCTTAGGCAGATATTTTAAGTAAATCAAATCTCAATTTTATGGTTAATTTAAATCTCTAACATTTCTCACAAGAAAACCTATTCTCTCCTCTTTAAATAGAGTTTCATGTTCACAAAGCAAAAGCACACATCATCATATTTTCACACAAAACCCTAGATTTATTTATTCTACTCACAGTTTATGGAAGTCAACTCCAAAAGAATTAAGGTTATTTTGATTGCATCAATTGCATCCATGACATTTATTTCAGGTGTGGTTTACTTGTCTCTATTAAATGTTGTGTATGAATGAAGTGATTATGTGTGATTATCTACTGCATGCATGACATGAGAAATACATGATATTACATGACAAGAAGTGCACAAGAAAGAAAAGAACTCGGGACTGAAAATAGGTCTTTGAGGGGGACCCAGTGGAATTTAAAAGAGATCCTTGGGAAAACCGTGAAACAAAGTTATTAACAAGTATGAAGAAAAGTGTACACATGACATTATATGAAGTACATGTTTATATGGCATTATTCATTTTATTTGTACATTTGTGTTTAATATTGTCAAGTGACTTCACTGAGCCAGTGGTTTGCTCATACCATACAATTAACACTTTCAGGTTGATGAGCTGATGGCGGGAAGAGGCGATGGATGTCAATTAAGCTCCTTACATTTTATTTTAAGAATTTGATGCACTAGTTTATTTAAATTTCCAGTATTTCAACAATTTATATTTGAAGTTAAAATTTATTGTGAGACATTATTTATTTTCTAAGCTTCCACTAAATTTTATTTAAAATCTATTGCCAACTAAACTTGTGAGTCCACTTTCTTGTATTAAGATTCTGGTTTGTGCCCTTTATTTTTATATTGTTAAGTACTTTCACAAAAGTTACTTTTATAAAAATTGGGGCGTGACAGAGTGGTATCAGAGCAGGTCTACGTTCTTGTAGACTTTTAAAAAAAAAAAAAATTAAAAGTCAAAATTATTTAAAGAGTTTTATTTGACGATACAATTTTAAAAATTAAAGGTCATTCATCACCGCCTCCCGCTTCAACTGACGAGGTACGTACAAGACATATTTTATTTTATTTTACGATGCAAGATTATGATTTGATTATGTTTCATGAGAATGCATATTTTATTTAACAAATTTTGATTTTCGAGGACGAAAATATTTTAAGGGAGGTAGGATGTAATATCCCGGAATTTTGTCATATTTTATAAAATTTAGAAGATATTATTTTCTTTATATGATAATATAGATTTATATACTAAAGGAAATATTATTAATTTAACTAATATATATAGATACGTATTACGTATATACCTAATATTTAATTATGTAAAATTTCATAAATAAATGCGTACAGCATATATGTAATTTATTATTATTATTATTAAATTCTATATTTTCTTATTTAATTATTCTTAGGCAGATATTTTAAGTAAATCAAATCTCAATTTTATGGTTAATTTAAATCTCTAACATTTCTCACAAGAAAACCTATTCTCTCCTCTTTAAATAGAGTTTCATGTTCACAAAGCAAAAGCACACATCATCATATTTTCACACAAAACCCTAGATTTATTTATTCTACTCACAGTTTATGGAAGTCAACTCCAAAAGGATTAAGGTTATTTTGATTGCATCAATTGCATCCATGACATTTATTTCAGGTGTGGTTTACTTGTCTCTATTAAATGTTGTGTATGAATGAAGTGATTATGTGTGATTATCTACTGCATGCATGACATGAGAAATACATGATATTACATGACAAGAAGTGCACAAGAAAGAAAAGAACTCGGGACTGAAAATAGGTCTTTGAGGGGGACCCAGTGGAATTTAAAAGAGATCCTTGGGAAAATCGTGAAACAAAGTTATTAACAAGTATGAAGAAAAGTGTACACATGACATTATATGAAGTACATGTTTATATGGCATTATTCATTTTATTTGTACATTTGTGTTTAATATTGTCAAGTGACTTCACTGAGCTAGTGGTTTGCTCATACCATACAATTAACACTTTCAGGTTGATGAGCTGATGGCGGGAAGAGGCGATGGATGTCAATTAAGCTCCTTACATTTTATTTTAAGAATTTGATGCACTAGTTTATTTAAATTTCCAGTATTTCAACAATTTATATTTGAAGTTAAAATTTATTGTGAGACATTATTTATTTTCTAAGCTTCCGCTAAATTTTATTTAAAATCTATTGCCAACTAAATTTGTGAGTCCACTTTCTTGTATTAAGATTCTGGTTCGTGCCCTTTATTTTTATATTGTTAAGTACTTTCACAAAAGTTGCTTTTATAAAAATTAGGGCGTGACAGTTACCCAAGTTGTTCTTATAAATCTTAGGATTTAGTTAAGTCTATATTGGACCAACTTGAAGATCAGAAGACATCAAGACTAGAAGACTAAGAAGACCTATGATGTCAATAAGTAAAGTTAGATGACAAGGAGTTTGTATACCTAAGTCATCTGATGATAACTTCAAGAGATCAACTCACACGAAGAATCTAGCTGATATGGACTCAAGACTTAAAAGAATCTTGTCAAGACAAATAAACACAAGAGCTGCTCATCTGATTGATCAGATGACACCATCAGAAGACAAGGATATAAAATCTCATCTGATATACTCCAACAGAAGATAAGATCCAAGTCAAATGCACTCGGTTGATACTGACCAATGTGAAGATGCCAAGTCAGCCCTAGAGTCATTTAATGCAAGGAGCATGCAGATCCAACATGTGCATTTCATGCACACTGATTTTTATGAAGATGTTCAACCTACAACCAACAAAAGAACAAGCATGCATATTATCAAGCACGCCCCAATGATGATGTTCACAATAGCTAGTTCCGCCAACGGTTAGTTGTTGTGCAAATTATCTATAAATAAAGACATTATCCAAGTGATAATGACGGGAACACCACACAAGCAAGAACACATCAGATGTGTCAAAAAGTTAGAAAATGATCTGAATCCTTAGAGTTCTTATAGAGCCAGATTTTGTTTATCAATCCATAGCTCTAAGTTTCCCTCCTAAGCCTGTATTCCTTATACACATCTTAAGATTAGATATTGTGTTGATTGAAGCTTGTCTCAATCTCACAAGTTGGTACATTTAGTAAACTCCAAACCCTCAAGTTTGTTGTTTATTCAACTACCCTGTAAAAGTACTTGTTCTTATAATAACAAGTAGAACCAACTACACTAAGAGAGTGTATCGTATTCAAAGTCGTCGATCTCTTGGGACTTTAAAGTAGCTAAAAGATCATTTATTTATAAATATAATGTATTATGTATTAAGGGTATGCTTGCAAACCATAGTAATTAATTTAAAGTGATTAAAATTGATTTTTGTAGTAGAATTGAAAGCGAGTAGTGTTTTAAAATTAAGCACTTCAAATCAAAAAATTTTAAGTTGGAAGTGTTTTAAAACAAATAACTTTTTTTAACTTTACAAAAACACCCTTTACCCTACCTTTTTTTTAATTTAATATTCCAAACAAATAAGAACTCTCTCTATCGCTAAGAAAAATGAATTTCTGAAAGCTTCAACCCTAAGTTACTCTCTCTACTCGCTCGGAATCCCTCGAAAAAATTCTTGAAGAAATACATTGCAGACTCCCACCACTTTGTAAGTATGCGGCTCCTTGTGGCTACGTAAGAAATGTTGTTGAAGAAATACTTTGAAGAAAATTTCTTGCGATAACTGTTCAAATTCATAGTGTTTGCAGTGATAGTGAACGGTTCTTCTAAAACAAAAGGAAATTCGTAAATCTTTCCAGGTGCATTTCAAAATCACGTATTTTATCAATTTTGTAGCCCTAAAAAACTTGCTGCTCTTTTCCCTAATTTTTTTTTTTTTTATAATTTTAAAATGGAAACTACCTAGAACTATTGCAAAAACTCATTTTTATGGATGGCCAAAACTTATTTTTGAATAGGTGAAATTTATTTGGAAACATATTAAAATTATTTATGAATTGACATATCCGTACACCCATTCGGCGAAATTTATGAAAGGTTGGTGGAATTAATTTATCATTATCTTTCATTATATGTAGCTACATTGTGTGACTTTTTCATATAACTTGCAGCAAATCTGGTGGTGGGGCTTATGGAGACAAGGTATGGTTTCCTTAAATTTTACTCTTAAGTTAAAGAGTAGTAGTATTGTTATGGATTTTCTCCGAAACTAAATGTTGCTATGGTGTGATGTACTAGTGTAGTTATGTATTGTATCTGGAACTAAGTGTTGCTATGGTGTGATGGTGTGGGCTAATCAATAATATATGTACTGAGAATATATATGTTGAACTTTTTTTTAGGAACAAAATGGATATGACATCGTTTCATCGTGTGGATGAAATGTTCGATATGATTTCCTAGACGCCATATGAGGAAAATTTGTTAATAAATCTATTGAAAAAGTTTAAGCGTAGTGAGATGCTTGTTAGGAATGAACATTAGAGTGATAATCTGAAAGATATCACTTCTGAACTCTTAGTTGCATTAGGAAAAAATATCTCATTTAAGAAAGTTGAGAAGAAATTCAAAGCTTTAAGCAATAGATTTGAGCAGTGGGAAAAGGTTTTTTGAAAGGCCGGACCCAATCAATTGACATCTTCGTGCAAGCACGTAACACATTACACTACAAGAAAACTGACTTTTAGTGACGGAATTCCTGTCATTATAGCTTCTCTAGCTAAAAGTCTTTAGTGACGGTAATTGACTTTTAGTGAGAGGTCCTGTCATTAATTCTCAAATTCCTGTCACTAAAGACTTTTAGCTAGAGAATCAATAATGAGAGGATGTTGTCACTAAAAGAGTGTTTTCTTGTAGTGTTATGAAATGATAGACTTATTGTAAATCCATACCTTTGAAATAACTCCTGCAGTTGTCTATTACCTTCTTGTACTCCAGCAATCATAATAAAAGTAGTCAATTGCTCTTTAACCGGTACATATCTTGTAGGTTTAAGAGCACACTTATTCACCATCAATGCACACAACTCAAAGAACACATGTTTGTGCATTCTAAATTGTTTATGACATCGAGAAGGATTTCAATTCATTATAGACATAAATGCAACCCATCCACTATAATCTCTATCATAACAAGGGGTTTTATGTATATATTTTTCATAAAACATTATTGTCCCAAGCACAACAACACTCATAAAATGTTTTGTTTTACCACATAAATGACTAGAGGTAGCAGACTCACCCTCTTCCTCACTCTCTTCCTCACTCAATGCATCATCTAAAATATTTGTACCTGATGACATGGTTAGAGAATCCAAACTGATTTCTGATTCACTGTCTGTCATTCTGTACATAAAAAATCTAATAAAAATACTATAAGTAACTAAAGAGGCAATGATCAATATCAAATGAAGTGTAAATATATAAGTAGTTAAATGGCGAGTGATTAATATTCAAATAAGCATAAATATTATCCATTACAAAAGCAGCAAAATGACTCCAAATTCTAGACAACCATTACTAACACATAGATTACCTATTACTCACCTTAGTTTTAGAATAACAACAAAACACATACTAAATATAATTTTTTGAACATATATGTCATAACTAGACAGAACTACAACTCCTATCAAATATATTCAACGTGAAGATGCATAATCATTGTGATGCGACTCTCCTCGAGATCCATGACCCGAAGGCATCCAGGAGCCACTTCGTTGCATATCTCTCACATATTCTTCTTGCCACTTCAAACGTGCTTCATTTTATCTAAGTGTTAAGAACAACTCCATCACACTGGCTTTATAGACAACCGAACAACTAACATCCACAAGCTAACACTTTCTTCAACTCCGGATATTGTGTATAAAACATCTACGCATTCTTTTTGATTGTGTAGTTCCCAACACCAGTCGTGGAACCATTGCAAGAAACAGAACCACATGTAAACTTATCAACCATACGATCGATGGACCTAGCAATCTTATCAGCAGATGTAATTTTCTTCAGCGTCTTATTATTGATACGACCAGAGATTCTACCATCAATTCTCACGTTTCTTCTACTTTGATCGTTTCTTGCATTAGTGGGTTGTGTGTCCTCACTTCCAATATTTAGATCAGATTCGAATTCAAGATTTTGTTCATGATCAAAACCAACTTCTAGTTCAAGTTCATTAATTCCAGCCTCGTGACCCTCAACATTATCATTTGGCTCATCAACTAAATGGGGCGGCGTCAAACTAGAGCTTGGAGTCCATGCACTCACTCCAGTTGCTACAACATCTGAAAATAATATTTCTTGTTCAATAACCAACAAGGGTCCTTGAAATTGAAATTTAGCCGCTTTAGGAATTTGTTACAAGAAAAATAAATAAAATCAATACAATAAAAAATGTCAATAAATTCATCAAATTTAATGGAACAACAAAAATCTTTCATAAGTATAATTGTTATATTTGAGCCCACCATTCTTTGCTTGCTTGCACAGTACCTCTCCTAGTATCCTAGCCTAGTCCAATAGAGTTTCTTAACAAGTTCATCCACAAACTTCAGTCCTTCTCTAGAGCATCCCAACGATTTTTAAGTTGCATTCTCGTATAGTCTCGATCTGTAGTTACCTTAAACTTCTTTCTAATATTTTCCCAACTAGCTCTATTGAAATGACTACCAGGTCTATTTCCAGCTTGTACCTCCTCGACACATATTCTAATAAATGCTTATGTAGCACTACGATCCCAACTTGCCTTTGCACTAGAATTTGGGATAGAACTACAACCTCTACTACTTTTTTCAATGTTTTGAGATGGTTCAAATAATAGTTGTGAATGCATTTGAGAATTAATTTCACCAAAGCATTTGTGTTCCCATAACTACATAAATATAACTTAATTATGTAATAGTTTTATAAAACAAAAGAATAGTAGGTAACCCAAAATAACTATCAATGTAGAAAATCTTTCAAAAGAACTAACAAAAAAATTAGTAATGTAACTCTCCCGAATAGCAGGACACTAGGCAGAAATCCAAAAAAACTAGCAATGTAAAACATAACTTCAGTTTACATTAACACAAAGAAGAAGAATTTAGAACAAATACCTTGTTGGTTCTTCCAACAACCTATTTGAGTAGAAACCCTCTCAAGTTCTTGATTAACCTAGTTATAAATCCACAATATGAACAAATTAAAACATAAATTGAGTTTTGATTTCTTGAAAAAAGAAAAAAAAAATAAAGAAGAATTTTGGGAAGATTCCATAGGGTTCAAAATTTTTACCGTGTTTTCTTGGAGAATAAAAACAAAGCTCAGAAGGATTTCTTAACATCACGATATTCATGTTTACCGGCTGCCTGAATGGTTGGGTTTGTTCACTGTGCAGGTGGGTTTGTGGAGATGATGATTTCTTCTGTAAGGAAGAAATGAGAAAACACCGATACCCTATCTCTTTTGGATATGAAAGGGTAAATGTGGAATATTGAAAAAATTAAGAGGATAAAATTGTAAATTTGTAGTGAGAAGCTAATAGAAGCTCATAGAAGTAGGTGCATGGGTGCTTCTCCAAATCTGCTTTAAAGTGATTAATTTAATCACTTATTAATATTTGCAAAAACCTGAAAAGTGATTTTTATTTAAAATATAAGTTCTTTTAAGCTGATTGTTTTGTTTTGTTTCCAAACACTCATGCACCTGCTTATATGAACTTCTATAAGCTTCTCACTACAAATTTACAATTTTATCCTCTTAATTTTTTCAATATTCCACATTTACCCTTTCATATCCAAAAGAGATAAAGGTATCAGTGTTTTCTCATTTCTTCCATACCGAAGAAATCATCATCTCTACAAACCCACATGTGCAGTGAACAAACCCAACCAAAAAGAAGATTCAGGCAGCCAGTGAACATGTAGATCGTGGTGTTAAGAAATCCTTCTGAGTTTTTTTTTTTATTCTCCAAGAAAACACGGTAAAATTTTTGAACCCTATGGAATCGATCTCCCCAAAATTCTTCTTTATTTATTTTTCTTTTTTCAAGAAATCAAAACTGAATTTATGTTTTAATTTGTTCATATTGTGGATTTATAACTAGGTTAATCAAGAACTTGAAAGGGTTTCTACTCAAATAGGTTGTTGGAAGAACTAACAAGGTATTTGTTCTAGATTCTTCTTCTTTGTGTTAATGTAAACTGAAGTTATGTTTTACATTGCTAGTTTTTTTTTTTGGGTTTTTGCCTAGTGTCCTGCAATTCAAGAGAGTTAGATTACTAATTTTTTTGTTAGTTCTTTTGAAAGAGTTTCTACATTGATAGTTATTTTGGGTACCTATTATTCTTTTTGTTTTACAAAAATATTACATAATTTAGTTATATTTATGTAGTTATGGGAACACAAATGCCTTTGTCAAGAAATTCTGAAATTAATTCTCAAATGCATTCGCAACCATTATCTGAACCATCTCAAAACATTGAAAGTAGTAGAGGTTGTAGTTTTATCCTAAATTCTAGTGCAAAGACAAGTTGAGATCGTAGTGCTACATAAGCATTTATTAGAATATGAGTCGAGGAGGTACAAGCTGGAAATAGACATGGTAGTCATTTCAATAGAGCTGGTTGGGAAAATATTAGAAAGAATTTTAAGGTAACTACAAATCGAGACTATACGAGAATGCTACTTAAAAATCGTTGGGATGCTCTGAAGAATGACTGGAGTTTGTGGATGAACTTATTAAGAAACTCTACTGGACTAGGCTGAGATATTAAGAGAGGTACTGTGCAAGCAAGCAAAGAATTGTGGGCTAAAAAATTACAAGTATACTTATGAAAGATTTTTGTTGTTCCATTAAATTTGATGAATTTATTGACATTTTTTATCGTATTGATTTTATTTATTTTTCTTGTAGCAAATTCCTGAAGCGGCTAAGTTTCAATTTCAAGGACCCTTGTTGGTTATTGAACAAGAAATATTACTTTCAGATGTTGTAGCAACTGGAGTGAGTGCATGGACTCCAAGCTCTAGTTTGATGCCACCCCATTTGGTTGATGAGCCAAATGATAATGTTGAAGGTCAAGGGGCTGGAATTAATGAACTTGAATTCGAATCAGATCCAAATATTGGAAGTGACGACACACAACCCACTAATGCAAGAAACGGTCAAAGTAGAAGAAACGTGAGAATTGATAGTAGAATCCCTGGTCGTATCAATAATTAGAAGCAGAAGAAAATCACATCTGCTGATAAGATTGCTTGGTCCATCGATCGTATGGTTGATAAGTTTACATGTGGTTCTGTTTCTTGCAATGGTTCCACGACTGGTGTTGGGAACTACACAATCAAAGAATGCGTAGATGTTTTGTACACAATATCCGGAGTTGAAGAAAGTGATAGCTTGTGGATGTTAGCTATTCGATTGTTTTTAAAGCCCAGTGTGAGGGAGTTGTTCTTAGCACCTAGAACAAATGAAGCACGTTTGAAGTGGCTACAAGAACAATATGTGAGAGATATACAACGAAGTGGCTCATGGACGCCTTCCGGTCATGGATCTCGAGGAGAGTCGCATCACAATGATTATGCATCTTCACGTTTAGGGGTGTGCACCGGTCCAGAACCGGACCGGAAGACCGGAATCCAAAATTTGTCGGACCGGAGATCGGACCGGAATCTAACCGGTCGTTCCGGTCCGGTTTTTTTTTTAACACTCATATTCACGTTGAAAATACTTGATATGGGTTATAGTTCTGTCTAGTTATGACATAGATCTTCAAAAAATTATATTTAGTATGTGTTTTGTTGTTATCCTAAAATTAAGCTGACTAATAGGTAATCTATGTGTTAGTAATGGTTGTTTAGAATTTGGAGTCATTTTGCTGCTTTTGTAATGGAAAATATCTATGCTTATTTGAATATTAATCACTGGTCATTTAGCTACTTATATATTTACACTTCATTTGATATTGATCATTGCCTCTTTAGTTACTTATAGTATTTTTATTTGATTTTTTATGTACAAAATAATAGACAATGAATGAGAAATCGGTTTGAATTCTCTAACCATGTCATCAGGTACAAATATTTTAGATGATGCATTGAGTGAGGAAGAGGGTGAGTCTGCTAGATTTAGACATTTATGTGGTAAAACAAAAGCATTTTATGAGTGTTGTTGTGCTTGGGACAACAATGTGTTATGAAAAATATATACATAAAACCCCTTGTTATGATAGAGATTATAGTGGATGGACTGCATTTATGTCTATAACGAATGAGAATCCTTCTCGATGTCATAAACAATTTAGAATACACAAACATGTGTTCTTTGAGTTGTGTGCATTGTTTGTGAATAAGTATGGTCTTAAACCTACGAGATATGTACCGGTTGAAGAGCAATTGGCTACTTTTATGATGATTGTTGGAGTACAAGAAGGTAATAGACAATTGCAGGAGTTATTTCAAAGGTCTGGATTTACAATTAATCGATCATTTCATAATGTGTTACGAGTTTGCACGTAGATGTCAATTGATTGGGTCCGGCCTTTCAAAAAACTTTTTCCCACTGCTCAAATCTATTGCTTAGAGCTTTGAATTTATTTTCAACTTTCTTAAATGAGATATTTTTTCCTAGTGCAACTAAGAGTTCAGAAGTGATATCAAACTGATTATCACCCCGATGTTCATTCCTAACAAGCATCCCACTACGCTTAAACTTTCTCAATAGATCTATTAACACATTTTCCTCAAATGGCGTCCAGGAAATCATATCGAACATTTCATCCACACGATGAAACGATGTCATATCCATTTTATACCTAAAAAAAAGTTCAACATATATATTCTCAGTACATATAATATTGATAAGCCCACACCATAGCAACACTTATTTCCAGATAAAATACATAACTACAATAGTACATCACACCATAGCAACATTTAGTTTCGGGGAAAATCCATAACAATACTACTACTCTTAAACTTAAGAGTAAAATTTAAGGAAACCATACCTTGTCTCCATAAGCCCCACCACCACTTTTACTGCAAGTTATATGCAAAAGTTACACAGTGTATCTTAGGGGTGTATGTGAGTCGAGCCTACTCACGAGCTACTCATGCTCGACTCGGAAAAAGATCGAAATCGACTCGAAGTTAATCGAGTCGAGTTTCGAGCTACTCGAGTAGCTACCGAGTTCGAGTTCGAGCTCATAAATACTCGGCTCGAAAGGCTCGCGAGCCTAATGTAGCTTGAACAATATTTACTATTTTGCCATTAATATATAAATTATATTTATATACGAGTAACCGAGTCGAGCTCATGTTTATTTTAGAAAAAAATATGTTTTAAAATTAATTTTGAAAATTATATAGGTAATCGAGTCGATCCGAGCTCGAGTTTATCGAATTTCTTATCGAGTCGAGCTCGATCTTTAAAATTTTAGGCTCGACCGAGTCGAGTTTCGAGCTTCGAGTATAACAATCGAGTCGAGTTTCGAGCTCAACACTCCTCGACTCGACTCGACTCATTTACACCCTTAGTGTATCTACATATAAAGAAAGATAATGATAAATGAATTCCACCAACCTTTAATAAATTAAGCCGAATGGGAGTACGGATATGTCAATTCATAAATAATTTTAATATGTTTCCAAATAAATTTCACCTATTCAAAAATGAGTTTTGGTCATCCATAAAAGAGTTTTTGCAATAGTTCTAGGTAGTTTTCAATTTAAAATAATAATAAAAAATTGGGGAAAAGAGCAGCAAGTTTTTTAGGGCTACAAAAGTGATAAAATACGTGATTTTGAAACGCACCTTGAAAGATTTACAAATTTCCTTTAATTAGAGACGAACCGCTCACTATCACTGCAAACACCATGAATTTGAAGGGTTATCGCAAGAAATTTTCTTCAAAGTATTTTTTCAACAACATTTCTTACGTAGCCACAAGGAGTCGCTTACTTACAGAGTGATGGGAATCTTCAAAATATTTCTTCAAGAATTTTTCGAGGGATTCCGAGCCAGTAGAGAGAGTAGCTTAGGGTTGAAGCTTTCAGAAATTCATTTTTCTTAACGATGGAGAGAGAGAGTTCTTATTTGTTTAGAATATTAAATTTAAAAAAAAAAGTTGGGGTAAAGGGTGTTTTTGTAAAAAAAAAAAAAAGTTATTTGTTTTAAAACACTTCCAACTCAAATTTTTTTGATTTGAAGTGCTTAATTTTAAAACACTACTCACTTTTAATTCTACTACAAAAATTAATTTTAATCACTTTAAATTAATTACTATACTTTGCAAACATACCGTAAGAGTCTTTTTCCCCATCAAAATTTTGCTCTCTCACCATGACTTGAAGGTCAACTCCCCTCCACGAATATAAATAAATGGCTGATTTAATACTATTGGATAGTGGTTAGTATATTACTCAATCCATGTTTCTTGCTATGTGGTTCTTTAGCTTCATTCATATTTATCTTTATTTGTATTTGTCTTAGTCATGGTACTGTTTCTGTTGTTTGTAATTGTGATTGTGGAGTACTCTTGAAAAATAAAAGTTTCATATTGACTTTTCAAAAAAAAGGTTGAAAGAAAAATTAATTGAATCCCAACAACTCTGACGACTTATATCTTTTCTTATATAGCCATTTTCCTTTCCCTGTCTCGTCCCTCTAAGTTTAAGGTTTATGTCTCTCATCCTGAGTGTCGCCGTCCTACACCCTGTAGGTTCTTTGTGCTCTGTTTGAACATATCTTCCACAGGAGCTAACTAATAACACCCATTGGAACACCCTCGTGCCGAACACCGTCCTCTCCTTGCTTACCCCTTCCCCCCACCCCCATTTTTCTTCTCTTTTCTGGGTTGCCGTACGAGCTTGGGGCTCCGCCGGTCGCCTCTGTTTTTTTGCTGTCTCACGAGCTCCTCTGTTTGTGGTCTTTGTATGCAGGTCCCAAGAATCTTGTGAGCGACCTCAACCTTTACGAATCGGTGCCTCCCTCCCCTGCCCTGCACCCATGGCTTCTGGATCTGCAGATCCGAGAGTTGTAGTAGATAAAAATGACACCATTAAAGTTGAGGAGGAAGAGTTGCTGAAGGGCTACAGGTCTACGTGTTGCCTCGTTGGGAAGGTCCTTACAACAAAGCCCTTTAACGCGTACGGGCTCCTTGAGGCTATGAAGCGGGCAATGAAACCAGGAAAGGGATTCACAGCACACGAGGTTGGACAAACCTCTCCTCCTTCCAGTTCAGAAGTGAATCAGATATGAAGGAAATCTTACAGAGAGAGCCATGGCTTTTTGAGAAAAACGTTCTTATGCTGAAAGAGCTTGAACGGGGCTAGCAACCCTCGCACGTTGACTTCACAAGTACAACTTTCTGGGTGCGTCTCCACGACCTCCCAATGGCAGCGAGAACTCCAGATATCACCAGAAAAATTGCAAGTGTTTGTGGAACAGTGGTGGATATTGACCTGGCCTCCTTAAAGGGCTTGTCGGGGAACATTCGGGCAAAGGTTTTGGTGAATCTGAAAAACCCATTAAAGAAAGGAGCAAACTTGGATTTGACATCTTCAACACTTTGGATTCCTTTCACCTACGAAAGACTGCCCTCCATCTGCTATGTGTGTGGAATTTTGGGACATATGAAAAATGAGTGTGATGTGGTGTTTGATGAAGATGAAATAAAAAACATACCAGAGAATAAGCTTCCATTTGGTGACTGGCTTAGAGCCTCCCCAGCCAAGAAAGCCTCAATATCGACAACCCCAGAGAATGGAGAACATGAACATAGCAAAGACACCTTGCTGAGAAGACGTCTCTTTGAAAACTTCAAAACCAATTGGGAAAAAGAGAGTGTAGAGAGAATGGAGGAAGGCTTGACTTTGGCAGAAAACAAAGGAAAGAAAGAGGAATTAATAGAGCAAGTGAGAGGGAATCTTGAAAAAATTGGGGTAAGAGACAAGAGAGTCAGCAATAAAGCACATGAAAAGGGACAACAAGAATCACAGGAGGCCAAAGTAAAGGTAAAAAACAGAGAAAATGATCAAGACACCCATGTGGGAAACAAGGAGACAAACATGAACATCAAATTGAGAGCCAACTCCCCCATGGAAAACTCCTTAACACCTGTCACTGAACTACTCAAACTATTACTCAAACTATGTAACCCCACTCATCCATTAACCCATCCAACTACTAATATTAATTCCCCCCACCAACCACAGAAAACACCCACCTCTATACCACCCCCACCACAAATAAAAGCCACCATAAGTAACCATGTCCCCACTATGGACACCAATTTAAACATTCCAATCCAACCCACACAAAAATCACACGATAGCCCCATGCATGCAAAACCCTCCCATCCCTTACACCTCCCCTTGAACCTAACCATACCTCGTATACACAGAAACCAAAACACCTTACAAAACCCACACTCCCATACCAACCTCACCTACCATAACTCCCTGGCTACCAGACCACTGGAACCTCAAAACACCACTAAACCTCGGAATCCGAGAATCGTGAGGAAAACTCAACCCGAAAAAGTGAAAGTTGAAAAAAGCTAGACCCTAAACCTAAGCAAACGCAAACTGTCGAAAACTATGGAGGAGATACAAGCTGGAAAGAGAGGGAAAATGGAAATGGAGATCGACCTCGAAGGCTTAAAGGACACAACGGTGGAGGCTGCAAGGCAGCCCCACCGACAACAATGATCGCCTTAAGTTGGAATTGTCGTGGGCTTGGGAACCGAACGAAAATTCGAATTCTGAAAGAGCTCCTACATGAAGAGGATCCGGATATAGTCTTCCTCATGGAAACCAAACTGAAATGTATCCAAATGCAACAGTTAAATGCTAGGACATTACGATTTGAAGGGTGTTTTCCCGTCGACTGCGAAGGGGAGCGGCATTCACGAAAGGGTGGATTATGCATGTTATGGAGAAAGAAGCTAACACTCTCTCTTTCATCCTTCTCAAACAATCACTTGGCTTTTGGGGTGGATGCAAGTGAAGAGTGTACTGCTTGGGTAATCACGAGTGTCTATGGATGGCCGGAACAGAAACATCGCAACAACACATGGAATCTATTGGAAAGAATTAGTCCACAACCTCAGACCCCTTGGCTGTGCTTGGGCGATTTCAATGAGATTCTTTAGTCTCACGAGAAGAAAGGAGGTAATGCGAGACATAGCATGAGCATGGAGAAGTTTTGACACACTTTGATAAATCTGGATTTACAAGACTTGGGTTACATTGGAAATAAATTCACGTGGTCGAATGGCCGCGCTAGAGACGATAACATCCAAGTCAGATTGGACAGGGCCTTCGCCAACCCCAGTGGCAAATTTCAGTACCAAATGCAGCGGTCTTTATTAGACCAAGATTGGGATCCAATCACTCCCCCATCGTGATTCACAGTAGACTAAATCAGATTGGTAATCATGAGGAGAAGCGTAAAAGAGTTAAATTGTTCCGTTTTGAAAAGATGTGGATGGAAAGCAGCGAGTGTGGGGACATCATTAACCAGGCTTGGACTAGGAGCAGCCAGCAGGCTAGCTTCGAGGAAAAAATAAGATGGTGCAGCGCAAAACTCTCAACCTGGGGTGATAAAACCTTTGGTAATGTGAGCAAGAGAATTAGAGATGATAAGAAAAAACTGGAAGAACTGCAAAAAATCCCCCAATCGAGCCGAACGATTGCAGAGATCAAAGAGTTGGAGAGTGAAATTGAGGACCTTCTTAAAAAAGAAGAAATTTGGTGGGGTCAACGATCTAGAGCGCTTTGGCTCAAGGACGGAGACAGAAACACCAATTTCTTCCACAGAAAGGCGTCACAACGAAGGGAAAGAAATTCGATCCTCCGAATCAAGGATGAGTGGGGAGAATGGATCACAAAAGAGGAAAAAATTGTCCAGGTGCTGCGCCAGTACTATATACAGCTCTTCACTTCTTCAAATCAGGTCAATACAGATAGGGTCACCGGATTCGTAAAGGCCAAAGTCACAAGCGAGATGAATGGGACACTAATGCAGCCATACACAGCAGGTGAAATCACGAGGGCTCTCAAACAGATGCACCCGACAAAGTCCCCGGGACCGGACGGTATGCCCCCTTTATTTTTCCAATCATTTTGGCCTACTGTTGAGTCATCTTTTATCTCTACTTGTCTTGATATTTTGAACAATAGCCATGACCCTACCTCCCTAAACTACACATACATAGTTCTTATCCCTAAAGTGAAGAATCCTGAATCCGCTAAGGACTTTAGACCAATTAGCCTCTGTAATGTCATCTTTCGAGTGATCACCAAAACCATCGCCAATAGACTCAAAATCGTTATCAAGCAGATTATATCCCCACACCAGAGTGCTTTCATTCCCAATCGGCTCATCACTGATAATGCCTTAATCGCATTTGAAATTTTCCACTCAATGCGAAAAAAGAAAGTAGGTAAACATGGGTCACTAGCACTAAAACTTGACATGAGTAAGGCATATGATAGAGTGGAATGGGGATTTCTGAGAGATATGTGCTTATCTTTGGGGTTTAACAGGAGTTGGGTTGATTTAATCATGCGATGTGTCTGTACAGTCTCTTACTCCCTGCTTGTTAACGGACAACCTTCCTCTCCCTTCTATCCTCAAAGGGGCCTCCGTCAAGGGGACCCCCTGCCTCCTTATCTTTTTTTGATTTGTGCAGAAGGTTTCTCAACCCTTATCCCCCGAGCTGAGGAGAATGGCGAGCTCACGGGCTTTAGAGTCTCGAGGAGAGCCCCTCAAATATCTCACTTGTTCTTCGCCGATGATAGTATTCTCTTCTTCCGGGCCTCCCAACGAGAGGTGGACACGGTGAAAGACATCATTGCAACCTATAAAGAGGCCTCGGGACAAAGAGTGAACCTGGACAAGTCGGAGCTGACAGCCAGCGGCAATCTTCCTTTCGACAAAAAAGAGTATTTTGGTAGACTGTTGGGGGCGCGAACAGTCGAGAGGTACTCAAAATATTTGGGGCTGCCCACACTCATTGGTAAATAAAAAAAACAGGTTTTTCGAGTGGTGGTTGAAAGGGTTATCAGCAGATTGAAGGGCTGGAAGGAGAAAACTCTATCCAAAGCTGGTAGAGAGGTCTTAATCAAGTCTGTGGCACAATCGATCCCTTCATACGCCATGAGTTGTTTCCTTTTTCCTCACTCCTTGTGTGACGAAATTGAACGGGCAGTAGCTAAATTCTTTTGGGGAGCCACTGGCAATGATAGGAAAGTTCACTGGGCAAGCTGGGATCGAGTAACAAGATCGAAACGGGAGGGAGGTCTCGGATTTATAGAATTTTTTTTCTTTAATATGGCAATGGTCGCAAAGCAGATTTGGAGGTTCTCACAATCGCCCGAGTCCATGGCAGCCCAGTTTCTTAAGGCAAAGTATCACCCCCGTGGCACAATTGAAACAACAGGAATGGGTTTTCAACCTAGCTTTATCTAGAGAAGTCTCCTAAAATGTAGAAACCTCGTCCTCGAAGGCAGGGCTTGGAGAGTGGGCAATGGAATGAATGTAAATTGTTTTAAGGAAAAATGGATCTGGAAGGACACCTTCTATAAACCAACACCAATTGGGCCTTGTGAAAATGATCCCACTGTGGTCTCTGACTTTATTGATCCTGAATCTCACTCTTGGAGAAGAGCACAAATCTCTCGGAGCTTCACAGAGGAGGATGCAGCGGCCATCCTAGCTATGCCACTTAGCAATCGTGACACACCGGATAGGAAAATCTGGACAGCCTCGAAAAATGGCAAATTCACTGTAAAATCTGCTTACCATCTGGCGGTTAAGTTGTTCTAAAAAAGGGGCCTGAATATTGCTTCGTGCAGCAGGTCAAACTCTCTCTGGGATCGAGTTTGGAAATTGGAAATTCCCCCTAGCGCGCGCCACTTCATATGGCGTGCCTGTGTGAATGCTTTACCCACCATTGAAAATCTGGCTCGTCGGGGTTTGGATTGCGACAGATGCTGCACTTCTTGCGGGGAAACAGAGGAATCTATAACCCATGTTCTCCTCCACTGCCCCAGCGCGATTCATACCTGGGGGCTTTCTCCAATTCGCATCGACTTTGAGCATATTAAATCTTGTAGTTTCAAGAACGTGTTCGCCGACATGATGGAGCGACTCCCGAAAGAAGGTGCGGCCCTGTGTGCTATGATCGCCTATAATATTTGGGGTGCTCGAAATAAATTTCTCTTTGAGAAACAAGGGCAGGACCGAGTAAAAATGTCAACAAGGCAATCAAAACCATCCAGGACATAGCGCTTGCACGAAATCATGATGATCAAAAGAGTAAGCCAAGAGCAAAGCAGGAAACATGGAAGCAGCCGTCAAGGGGAAGGTATAAATTAAATTCAGATGCAGCGATCTTGAAGGACGGGACTGTGGGGTTTTGTTTCTTGATCAGAAATGAGGTCGGGGAGGTTCTTTTGTCGGGTAGTCGAAGAGAGAGAGCAAACGGTTGTAGCACTCTGATTGAAGCCTTAGCTGTCCGATTCGCTCTACTATGCGCGGCTGAATATGGAATTAATAACATAGAGGTAGAATCCGACTCAGAAATTCTTATACGGGCCCTAAACAATGAAATGGAGTCGGAACCTCATGTCATGCTAATTGTGGATGATATTCGGGATATGGCTAGAAGAGCCAATAGTCTGGATTGAAAACATTCATGAAAGTTGTATTTCAATTATTTCTGATGATGTAAGGCGTGAGCCAAACCTTTCCACGTAATGATATTTAGTATTTCCGTAAAAAAAAAAAAAAAAAAATCCTTTCCCTTTTTTTCTTTTATAAATCACAATTGATTATAATCCTTTGACTTTTTTTTTTTTTGAAAATTATAATCTTTAACTTCAATTTATCAATTTCGTGGCTTATTTGTTTATATATCACAACGCTTTAGTTAGTTAATACATTTGTATTTTGCACTTTTGTATCCAAAATCAAAACACATCGATGTGACACGGTTTTGGTCACCCAAATAAATAAAAAAAAAAACATTTTAAAACCTTAGTAACATAAAAAAAAAAAAGGCCTACTATTCAGCAAATGAGTCACGAATTTACCTTCTACGAAATAAATATTTTTATTAACATTTTTGGCACGAGTTGCGGACTTGCGTTGGTGCAATTTTAACTTACAAATTTTTTACTCAAACATTTTTTCTTCTTCGTGAAAATAATTTGTATATTAAAAAATACAAATGCTTTTCAAAATATAAATTGATATTGTTATTTATATGAACTAATATTTTTTTCCTATGAAACCTGTAAAATCCTGTAAAATGAGTCAGAATTACACTTGCTCGTTGCAATTGTTACAATTTTTTTTAACTTTTATATTTCTGATCTATAAAATTAATTTTTTCTTTTTGAAAAATATACTCCAATTCGTACATAACTAAGAAATACTGAAACAATGCATACCAAACCATAAATTAAACATAACAAAGCATAAATAATTTCATCAGTATTACTCTATATTATATCAATTTTAGTAACAATACTCTATATTATATCAATTTTCGTAACAATAGAATAATATCGTTACATCTCATTTCATGAAATATGTGTGTCGATACTACTAAATGAGATTCAATCGAACTTAATTTAAAACCACACAACTTTCAACTGGGCCACCAAAATTAAAGGTTCTACTATATAACTACCAAAAATCAAATATTAATTAACAAAATCGCATAGAGCCGTCTCCCTTAGATTTGGGGAACACGAGATTTTCAAATGCATGCGAAAATTAAATAGAACTAATTAATCAACCCTTAATTAGATTATTATCTCAAGTCTCTCTCTCTCAGTATATATATTATGTTATTTCGTGCTTGATTGCACTGTGAACATCAAAATATATATATGTTAAAAATGGCAACAAGTATTACAAAGTTATATATTATTATTCCATTTTTATGCCTTACTATTACTATTAGGAATATAATATTTAGGATATGAATATATCTTTTAATATTATATAATCTCTAGAATATCTTGTAAATATTTATTTGTATCTTGTAAATATAGATACACTCTGTATCTATAAATACTTCTCTTGTTAACACTTTTTAATTACTCAATGAAATTATAATTTCGTAATTCATTGTTTCTCTATATGGTATCAACGAGTCAATTGGCTCACGCCCCGATCCATCCTTAGCCGTCGTTCGGTTCCATCACCGAACAAACCCACGGTTCCTAAGAAGCTTTGTCTTCTTCCCCACTCCATAACCGCTTATGGAAGTTCTTATTTCTGTATTCACAACCTCCAATTTTTTAAATTCTTCCCTGCTGCACAAATAGGCTACTACTCTGCCTTTCACTATAACTCCCCCTCATATTCAGTTTTTACAAACTGACCCAGAACCCAACATTATTTCCTTCTGCTGCTCACTCACCCAAAACCCAAATTCATCACCTCCCTCAACCGCATCGCCCTCTCCTCCTATGGCAGCTCCGGCGAACCCAAACTCACCATTCATTGCCTTCAATGTCTCTTCCCAAGCCCCCCTGAAACTCACCCCCACAAATTATGGGGCGTGGTCACTTCAATTTCGCCTCCTTCTCATTGGCTATGACTTGTTCGGCTATGTCGACGGCAAACTCCCTTGTCCGTCCCCTACGATTCTGGCGACCGAATCATCCTCTACCACTCCGGTGACCGGAAAGGATGCTCCGGCGCAACCAAATCCTGACTATTTGAAGTGGGTTCGTCAAGACCACCTCATATTCTCGGCCATTGTTGGATCTATGACGCCTACCCTCATCCCCTTCGTTGCCTCGGCCAAGACCTCGTGTCAAGCGTGGACCATCCTTGAAGGTATCTATGGTCGACCATCTCGGGGTCGAATCTTGGCTTTGAAAACTAAGTTTCTTGGCCTTTCCAAAGGATCCAAATCTGTAACCGAATTCTTGATGGAGGTTCGCTCAATTGTGGACGAATTGGCACTCCTTGGAGTTCCGACGGACGCCGAAGACGTCACGCTCAGAGTTCTCACCGGCCTCGACGACACCTTTCGCGATATCTCCTCTGCAATTCAGGCCCGCGATTCGTCAATTCCGTTTGAGGAGCTGTGCGATAAACTCCTCTCTGCCGAGGCACAGATGGCATCGCAAGCTTCCTCGCCCATGGCGCCGGCGTCGGCCATGGTCGCCGGCAAAAATCCCAACCGTACGGCGCGACCCAGATCGGGCGACTCCCGCTCGCGCGCTTCAACACAGAAGCCGTATCTCGGCAACTGTCAGTACTGCCGGACGTCGGGACACTCGGCGCGCAACTGCCCAGAAATCCCCTCCTCGTCGACCCAGAACTTCAACCCAGCGAGTCAACCCAGCCCTAACTCGCTGGGTCAACTCGGCGCGTCATCTTCCAGAAGTCAGAATGCACCCTCCTCTTCCAGAAATCAGAATGCACACTCTTCAAGGCCAAATTACTCGGCTAACTCAGCTTCTTCCTCTCACTCTAGCCCTTGGTTCCTGGACTCGGGTGCTACTCACCACATCACTAACGATTTGACCAATCTTTCACTCCACTCTTCCTTTGATGGTTCGGATAATGTGGAAGTTGGTGATGGTAAAGGTTTAAATATTTCTCACACTGGCTCCTTATCCTTTGATGGTCTTGCTGTGCTTAAATTTCCTACTGTCTTGGTGGTGCCACACATGTCAAAAAATTTGATCTCTGTTTTGAGCCTTTGCCGTGATAATAATATTGACATTACTTTCGGACCCTCTTCTTTTCAGGTGCGGGATGGCCGTTCGGGGAGCATTCTCCTAGTCGGGAGTCGTATTAACAACCTATACGTCTGGCCGGCACGAGTCTCCAAATCCTCTCCAACTGCCCTAGTCACTCACCGTTCTTCTACCTCAGTTTAGCATGCCCGTCTCGGTCACCCATCTACCAAAATCTTATCCCATACCCTGTCAAAATTTAGCTTACCTAGTATACCATCCAAACTGTTTAGTTGTGATTCTTGTTGTTGCATCAAAAGTCATAAACTACCTTTTAGTGACTCTAGTATTGTCTCTGTTAAACCTCTTGATATTGTGTTCTCGGATGTTTGGACGTCTCCGGTTATATCTCATGAGGGTTTCAAATATTATGTTTTATTTGTCGATCACTTCACCAAATACATGTGGATCTACCCCCTCAAACGCAAATCTGATGTTCTCTCCACATTCACCATTTTTAAATCCCTTGTTGAAACATATCACCAAACTAAAATAAAAACCCTTTACACTGATAACGGAGGTGAATTTATTGCTCTTCGTTCATTTCTCCAAACTCATGGCATATCTCACCTCACTACACCCCCCCACACACCCGAACACAATGGCATGTCTGAACGTCGTCACAGACATATTGTTGATACGGCCTTGGCTCTTCTCCATCATGCTTCCATGCCCCTTAAATATTGGCCCTATGCTGTTTGTACAGCAACATACATCATAAACCGCCTTCCCAAGGTCAATCTCAAAATGCTATCTTCCTTCCAACATCTCCTCAAACAACCTCCCCACCTATCTAAACTTCGGGTATTTGGTTGTCTCTGTTATCCCTGGCTTCGTCCATACACAACCCACAAACTAGACCCTCGGTCCATACCATGCGTCTTCATTGGGTACTCTCTCACTCAAAGTGCTTATCTCTGTCTAGACCCTTCTACTCATAGAATTTACACTTCTCGTCATGTCCAGTTTGTTGAAAATTCCTTCCCCTTTGCTAAAATCCCCTCTCCTTCAAGCAACCCCTCGGATTTGGCAGATACACCCCCTGACTCTTCTGCCCTGATTAGTCCACCTCCAGTTTTTATAAGTTCACCCCGCAGACCTAACCCACACCCTACTTCGGCCCACCTACCTAATACACCTCCAGAATTACTTGATACACCCACCACCACTCCAACTTCCGTAGATACGACCTATCCACGCCCAGATTCTTCTGCACCCCCAGTCTTAATAGATGCACCCGCTACACACCCAGAATTGATAAATAACCTCCCATACCTACCACCCCACCAGTTGTCACTTCCAACCCTCTCGTGCCGCCAAATGCTCCTCTACGGCCCCCTGCATCACGCGTGGTCACCCGCTCTCAGAACAGGGTATTCAAGCCAAATCCAAGGTATGGTCTTACATCAGTTCTGTCTTCTGATATTGAACCCAGTTGTGTTTCCCAGGCTTTAAAGGATGAACGGTGGAGGGAAGCCATGTCCGCCGAATTTGATGCTCTTCTCAGGAATGGAACTTGGGATTTGATTCCCCCTGATGAGTCTCACAATGTGATTGGCTCCAAGTGGGTCTTTCGCATCAAACACAAGCCTGATGGGTCCTTAGACAAATTTAAAGCACGCCTTGTGGCCAAGGGTTTTCATCAGCGTCCGGGTGTTGATTTCTTTGAAACCTTCAGTCCTGTTGTCAAACCTTCAACTATTCGAGCTGTTCTCAGTATTGCAGTTACTCAAAATTGGCCCCTTCAACAGTTTGATATTAATAATGCTTTTCTTCATGGTACCCTGTCTGACACAGTCTACATGACACAACCCCCTGGTTTTGTTGATAAAACTTTTCCGTCCTATGTTTGTAAACTACATAAGTCCATTTATGGTTTAAAACAGGCACCTCGTACTTGGTATTATGCTCTTAGGACGTTCTTGGAAAGGATTGGATTTACTCACACAAAGTCTGATGAGTCTCTTTTTGTGTACAATAAATCTGGTGTTATTGCATATTTCCTTGTGTACGTTGATGATCTGATTCTCACAGGAAATAACATTCCCTTCCTCACTCAAGTGGCTACGGACCTTGGTTCGAAATTTTCAGTGAAAGATTTGGGCCCTCTTTCCTACTTCCTAGGTGTGGAAGTTCTTCGTACCAAGAAATCATGCTTTCTTTCCCAACGTAAGTATGTGGTTGATCTCCTTACTCGGTATAACATGATCAACTCCAAACCAGTTCAGACTCCTCTATCCACCTCTACTCATCTCACTCTTTTGGATGGGACACCTCCTGCTGATATCACTCAATTTCGTCAGGTACTTGGTAGTCTTCAATATCTCCAACTCACCAGACCTGATATAGCTTTTGCTGTTCACAAGTTATCTCAGTTTATGCATGCTCCAACCACTACTCATTGGGGTGCGGTTAAACGTCTTCTTCGTTATTTGAATGGGACTCGAGATGTAGGAATAAATCTAAAACCTGAACCTTCCTCATCTCTCCATTGTTTTACTGATGCTGATTGGGCCGGCAACAGTGATGATCGTACTTCTACAAGTGCTTACATTGTATTTCTTGGGGCTAATCCTATTTCATGGTCTTCAAAGAAACAAAAATTAGTTGCTCGTTCCTCCACAGAAGCCGAGTATCGTGCCATTGCCTCAGCTGCCTCTGAAGTTCAATGGTTAAAGTCTTTATTTCATGAATTATGCTTCTCAGTTCCAACTCTTCCTGTTATCTACTGTGATAATATTGGGGCTACTTATCTCTGTTCAAATCCTGTCTTCCACTCTCGAATGAAGCATATTGCAATTGATTTTCATTTTGTTCGAGATCTGATCAAAACATCTCAACTTAGAGTCTCACATGTCTCGTCTGCAGATCAACTTGCTGATGCTCTCACCAAGCCACTTCCTCGTACTCGACTGCAACTACTTATGACCAAGATTGGACTCTCCTGTGGTGCTCCATCTTGAGGGGGCATATTAGGAATATAATATTTAGGATATGAATATATCTTTTAATATTATATAATCTCTAGAATATCTTGTAAATATTTATTTGTATCTTGTAAATATAGATACACTCTGTATCTATAAATACTTCTCTTGTTAACACTTTTTAATTACTCAATGAAATTATAATTTCGTAATTCATTGTTTCTCTATACTTACAACAATATTAGTTCATTGCCAAGTGCAAGTTCCTTGTATGTTCGTTTTCTGGGATTCTCTTTTTTATAATGGAAATAGCAATAATCTAATTACAAGGGCCAAAGTCAATTCACCTGACTCTCTTGGTTCTTTTTCTTTTAATACCTTTTTATTATAGGAGTAACATTTTTATAGTAGAACTTAGTGTAATATTTCACATGCAATATTCTTCTGTTTAGTGAAGGTGGCATAAAAAATCGTAAGTTGAACTCGCCCTAGCTAATGAAGCATCTGACAATATTGGTGCAAGACAAACATAAAAATTCGCTTTTAGATTTAATCTAAGCTATCAAACAAATTATAAAATTGAAATAGAGTTAATCCAGATTTAATTTAAGCTATTAAACATATATGACTTCAAAGTTCGTAAAAAGATTCCAATAATCTCCTTCGACCTCTCCTTCCTTTCTTGGCATATTAATACCGTTGTAAAATTGAGTGTGGTTTAATTGAACCTGCACCACTTGAGCACCAGGGTGCGGCTCGAATCACTTAGCCACCGAGCTATCCTCGTTGAATTCCGTGTCCAAGGTGTATCTAACTATTTGATACCTCAATGTGTCTAAGTGTAGTTCGATTCCTCTGTTTCATTTTATTGAATTTTTAATTGTATCATCCTCATTATTATGAGGGTATTAATTTTTTTAATAATACATGACAATAATTTAGATGGTGATTAGATGGTGAAATACGATGTGGAACATAAAAACAAAAAAAACATGTGATCTCACGTGCCCCAGTGGACACTTTGCAACTTGGCTAAGTACATATCTTTCCGTTACTTAAGATATAAATTATATATATATCATATTTTAAAAAATTATTTATTTAATATATCTAATATAATCTAATTATACCTTTTATAGTCAAATTATATCTTTTAAAATCTGGTGTAAAATTCATTATAAATAAAATGATTGTTTATTTATGAATAATAAATGACAGTTTGAATAAATAAGGGATAAATAAAATGAGTTAATTGCAAATTAAATCACCACCTTTAGCTTAAGTTTAATTGCAATTTAATCTAAATTTTTGAATAATTGTAAATAAAAAAATTAGAAAAAAATAATTAATACAATAATACTTAATCTTTAATGTTGTTTGGTTAGAGATTGTGGTGGATTTGATTGAGATTTATATTGAAAAAAGTGGATTGAGGTAATTAATGAATAATAATTGTGTTTAAATTGAGTTTGGATATAGATTGAGAGAGACGGATGTAAAAGAAAAGTAGGAGATAGAATGAGATTAAAAAAAAGTTAATGATTTGATTCTATAAAAATATGTATGTAGATGTATTATAGGGATGTATTGAAAGAGATTGAATTGGAAATGACCAATCCGAATCCGGATTGACCAATCCAAATCCAAATTCAAATTGACAATCTGAATTCGGATTGATCAATCCAAATCCAAATCCAAATCCAAATTAATTTGAATTCTAATTGTCAATCTCAAACCAAACACGATCTAATATTATTACCTAAATTTATTAATACCACGTGGAATTGGAGTTCAAAACTTACACTATATATACGCCGCCCATTCCTTCAAGCCTAAACACACCACTACTTAATTCTTTCTATTCACTCCTTTCACTACAAAATATTTCCCAAAAGGCATCGGCAAATGGCATCGGCAGGCCGGCCGATGCGAAAAGGGGACGGCATTTAATGCCCGATGCAAAATGGCATCGGCAGTGGGCCCCGATGCGAAATGGCATCGGCATTTAATGGCCGATGCAAAATGGCATCGGCAGTGGCCCCCGATGCCATTTGGTAACGGCCCCCCGATGCAAAATGGCATCGGCAGTGGGCCCGATGCCTTCCCCGATGCCCTAATTGAATATAAATTGGCCAAACCCCCTCTCTTCCAGAACGTTACAGCCGCAACCCCCCTCCCCCAAACCTCCATTTGAAGCTTCGAGTTTTACACCTCCCCACTCAAAAATCACCTTCGTTTGCGGATCGAACTCGGTTTTTGGCCATTTGTGTTCTACACTTCGACGGGAGCATTTCTACGGTAATTTTTTTCGTTTTCATTGGTTAAATTTGAAGTTATATGTGTATATATAGTTTTAGTATATATATGTATATATATGCATATATGTTGTATGTATATATAAAATTGTAAGAATTGTTAATTTTTATGCATGCATGTGTTAATTGTAAGAATTTATAAATTGTTAATTAATTATGTTGTGTTTATAAGCATGTATTTATATGTACGTATGTTTTAATAATTAAGTTATATGAATTTATTTGTTAATTAGAGTGTTAGAATTATATTTGTGTTATATGTCTATATGAATTTATTTGTTAATTAGGGTGTTAGAATAATTATTAGAATATAATTAGAATTATATTAATTGATTTTAATAGAGTTGGAAATGAGACGTTGGTTGTTTGTGTGTTTGTAGACGTCGATTGACATGGATTATTCAATTCGTAGTTGGATGTATAGTCCAAGATTAGTGAATGGGATTATGAACCCTGGATTTGTTAGTGGAATAAATGGATTTATTGAATTTGCTACTAGTAATCCGAATTCGATTTGGGAAGGAAAAATTAGGTGTCCTTGTTCGAAAGCTAGATGTCGAAATCAAACTTATAGAGATCCTAATGAAGTGAAATCTCATTTATATCGAAATGGTTTGACACTGAATTATTATAATTGGATTTATCACAGGGAAGAGAGTTGGGGTCCACGTCCGTATCAAAACACTAATGAATATGCGTCAACTTCAAACGACGTTGACCCAGCGGGACCTATTTCGTACCACACTATGGTAGAAGAGTTAATGGGTGGCCCAAACATTGATTTTGGAATCGACGTGGAAGAGGAGGCACTTAATGAAGAACCCCCTAACGAGAATGCGACACAGTTTTACGACATGCTTCGTGCAGCGGACCAAGACTTGTATCCTGGTTGTGAATCTCATTCGCAGTTGTCATTCAATTCCAGATTGTTGAACATTAAAACGGAAAACAGATTGTCTGAAAGGGGATACAATCAGGTTGTTGAGTTGATTCGTGAGATTTGTCCTCCCGAAAATAAGGTTCCCAAGAAATTTAACGACACCAAACATTTGATGAGTGGGATGGGTCTTCCGGTAGAAATGATTGATTGTTGTGCACAGAATTGCATGTTATTTTGGGGTGCAGACAGCGAACTAGATTTTTGTAAGATTTGTGGTCGATCACGGTATAAGCCGAGTAGGGTTGATGTAGATGGTCGGTTGAAAAAGAAACGCCCGGTTAAGGAGATGTTCTACTTTCCGATAATTCCTCGTTTGCAAAGATTGTACATGTCCAAGGCCACTGCGAAGGATATGACATGGCATGCCTCGTGCGCTTTTGATGACTCTGGTGTTATGCGTCACCCGGCAGACTCGCTGGCTTGGAAGCATTTGGACCGTTCGTATCCTAATTTTGCATCTGAAATTAGGAATGTGAGGTTGGGCTTGAGCACAGACGGTTTTGCACCGTTTGGAATGACGGGAAAACAATATTCGTCATGGCCAGTTATACTTACTCCGTACAATCTACCCCCGTGGTTATGCATGAAGGATCAATTCATGTTTCTTTCGATTCTCGTGCCCGGGCCTAAAAGTCCGAAGGACAAACTTGATGTGTTTTTGCAACCACTAATAGCAGATTTGAGATTTTTATGGGAAAATGGGGTGCAAACTTACGATGTTGCTAGAAAGCAAAACTTTTTGATGCGAGCTGCACTTATCTGGACCATTAGTGACTTCCCAGCATACTCAATGTTGTCTGGTTGGAGTACAGCCGGAAGGCTTGCTTGTCCATATTGTGGAGAGTACACCGATGCATTCTATTTGAATAAAAGTCGAAAGCAGTCGTGGTTCGACAACCACCGAAAGTTCTTACCACCGAATCACACGTGGCGAACGAATAAAACTGCATTCATGGCCGGAGTAGTAGTCACAGATGATCCACCGCCTATTCGAACGGGTGCAAGTCTCCTATACGAAATTGATCATTTGGGATATAGAAAGGTTACAGAGGATGGTGCTGAGGCTCACAACAAAAAACTTTCTGGAGGGTGGAAGTGGAAAAGCATTTTCTGGGAGTTGCCGTATTGGAGTACCTTGTTGATACGACACAATTTAGACGTGATTCATATTGAGAAAAATGTGTTTGATAACGTTTTCAACACGGTGATGAATGTGGAGGGGAAAACAAAGGACACGTCTAAATCAAGAGATGAGCTGAATGATTATTGTCGTCGTCCCTCTCTCAAGAAATGTCCACGTACATCAAAGTATCCTAAGGCTTCTTTTTCGCTTGATAAGAAGCAGAAGGATGTTGTTTGTAAGTGGATAAGTGAGTTGAAGTTTCCAGATGGATATGTGTCTAACATGTCCCGTTGCATTGACTGGTCGAAATTGAAATTGTATGGGATGAAGAGTCATGATTGTCACGTGTTTATGCAGAGACTACTATCGATTGCTTTTTACAAAATTCTGCCGCTCACTGTGTGGAAAGCAATCACTGAGCTTAGTCTATTTTTTAAGGAGTTGACTTCTACAACCATCACAGTTGACAACATGACTCGACTGGAAACAGATATCCCAATCATCTTGTGCAAGTTGGAACGTATCTTTCCACCCAGCTTCTTCAACTCTATGGAACATCTACCTGTGCACCTTGCATATGAAGCAAAAGTGTGTGGTCCAGTTCAATACAGATGGATGTATCCATACGAGAGGTAATTTAATTAATTTCTCATACGATTCTTCAAATTATATGAACTTACGATTCTTAAAATTTAATCAGGTATCTTCGCACCTTGAAATTAAGCGTGGGTAACAAAGCATGTGTTGAAGCTTCGATTGCAAATGCATATTTAAATAGAGAGGCGTCAATGTTTTGTTCTCACTATTTCGAGGACCATGTTACGACAAGGATACACAATGTACCTCGTAATTACGATGGTCGGGACGAAGTACACGAGTATGTCGAGGGCACTTTTTCCATATTTAAGGCGTCTGGCAAACGATTTGGAAAGCCTAAGAAAAGATGGATTTTAGACGAGGAGAAAAAAGTTGCTCATACGTACGTGTTGTTGAATTGTGATGAGGTGCAGCCATATGTTCAGTAAGCCAATCCGACCAAAATGTTTGTCAATCAAATACTTAGTGTTGACATGTCTTATTAATCTTATATCGATCGTACGTAGGCTATTCATGCAACAACTTCAAGTTCTTCAACCAAATCTCTCGGCCGCTGAATCAGATTTAAGACTACAAGATGGATTTGCGTCGTGGTTTGAAGAAATTGTAAGTTATCTTAAAATAACGATATGTGTAAAGTGTTAAGTTATAGAAATTCTCACATTAATTCGGCTTATATATATATATATATAGGTGAAGATAAATCACGTCGAGGACAGGTTTTTATACGATCTTTCGGCTGGTCCGTCTGGTCAAGTTCTTACGTACGCAGGGTATTACGTGAACGGGTACAAATTCCACACCATGGCTTATGGTGCATCTAGAGCAACATCAAACAGTGGGGTTTGTATCAAGGGAAAAAACTATGACGCGGATGAGGAAGATTTCTATGGGAAACTCGAGGAAGTAGTCGAATTGGACTATCAGGGGTACCACGAGAAGAAAGTGGTTTTGTTCAAGTGTCAGTGGTTTGATCCCTCAAACAATGGGACAAAAGTTCATCGTAACTACAAGCTCGTGGAGCTTAATCAGAGGCGATCTTACGGCCGATACGATCCATTCGTACTAGCAAGTCAAGCCACACAAGTCTACTATTGTCCATACCCCGGATCCCGTACTGATTGGATATTTGTCTGCAAAGTCAAACCGAGATACTTGGTGGATGCAAAAGATACTACTAAAGATGAAGTTCCCGCGTGGCAAGAGGATAACATAGAAACTCAAATGATTGTGTAAGTAGATGATGATCCTGTCATGTTAACTGATGACACCGGTACAATGATGGAAATGGCAGAGTATGAAGAAGATGAAGAAGAAGACGGAGAAGAAGACGGAGAAGAAGACGACGAAGATGAAGCTGAAGATGAAGATGATGAAGATGAATGATGTTGTTAATTGTTAGACTATGTTATCTAAATATTAATTGTTAGACAATGTTATCTAAATATTAATTCCTTAATTATATTCCTTATTTATATTTTAGTGTTAATCGTTACAGTGATGTTCATATATAATGTTTTTTAATTGTTACAATGTTCAATGTTAATAATGTTTTAATGTTCATTTTGACAGATGAGTGGTCGTCGACATGGTTCTGGATATGGCTCTGGTCAGGGTTCTTCTGGACAGGGTTCTTCTGGACATGGGCGAGGTAGAGGTAGAGGTAGAGGTAGAGGTAGAGGAGAGCCGGTGGATGAGACACCGACTGTGCAGACACCACAGGGTTTGTATATGCCCGATATGACTGGGATAATGTTGCCCCAGATGCCTGGAATGAACCCTAATTCCTATTACACTCAGGTGCCTCAGTTGCCTCATATGGTTCCACATCTACAGGAACAATCCCCTCCACCGATACATTCGCCAGTTAGACATCCGTCTGTCGGGACACAGGCCAGCATGTCGACTGATGCACCCGACAGTCGCATCCGACTGTTTATCTACCGGGATACGTAAGTATATTATATTTAAATTTCATTAGACGTATGTATAACATGTTTATTAATAATTTTTTATTTATTATAAAATACGTGTAACAGGTTGATGCCTTCAAATTTAATTTCGAGGACGATCAGATCGATAATGTACCGGAATATGGAGCTTGGTGCACACGCCTGGGCTATGGTATCACCCGGCACGGTACAGCGGTGGTGGGATACATTCCAGGTATAAAATAACTTTACATTTTGTTATTTTGTTATATTACTTCGTTAATTAATTTTTTTTTGCAGACCGAGGTCAGGTGGAACCCTGAAGCCACATCTTCTACAGAGGTGTACAGACTCTTTCTTCAAAGAGCTGCAACTCGGTACACTAACATGTTATCAAAAATCAAGAAAGCGTGGGTGAGGGATAACAAGAGGCCGTTGTGGGATGTGAATGTTTGGAACTCCTTAGTTCGTCACTGGAACAATCCCGAAACAATTAAGAAGAGCGAGCAGGCTCGTAAGAACCGCTTATCCGAGCCTGGAGGTCCGGGTACTGGCCATGGTACTCATAAAGGCGGAGCTCGTGGAGCAGCAGACGTCGCACGGCGCATTGTAAGTATTTGTGGTCAATTATATATAATTAATTTTAGTTAATTATTTAGTTTATTTATTCGTATATGTCTTCGATTCAAAATACAGGAGGAGAGGATGGGACGCCCTGCATACGACTGGGAGATAGTTGAATATTAACACCGTTACGAAAACGGGACATACACTTGTGGCTATATGGGTGATATACTTGTAAGTTATATATATATATATATATATATATACATTACATTATATAACAAATATATATTTAATTGTACTTGAAAATGTATTAACCCACTTTTAAATGTGCACGTATAGGACCAGATACATGACAAGTTCACCAATAATACTACAAGAGATCCGTCAGATGAACCTAGTTCAGAGGATGGTTCCCAGGCCCCACCTATACCCGATATGTCTGAACTGTACGTGAAGAAGGTCGGCAGGTCTCATGGACGTGTTAGGGGCCTTGGACAAGTAGGCAAGAACAGACGGGTCTCCTCCGGTCCTGGCGAGACGTCAAGTGGTATGACTTATGGACGATTCACCCAGGAAGACATAAACAATGCTATTGCTGAAGAACAGAGAGTCAATGAAGATAGAGAGCAGCGCTTACTGGAACAAATGCGGCAGCAGGAGGAGCGCTTACGCAAGGAGTTTCAGGACCAGCTTGCATTGATGATGGGACAGATGGGTGGGATGGGTGGGGAGACGAGGCCGCCGAGGCCGTCGAGGCCGTCGGGGGCGTCGCACAACGTTCATGATAATAGCCAGGTTCAGGATCGGGATGATACTGAGGATGATGGTGGTGGTGATGAGGAGTGATACATTTTTATATTACTTTGTTACGTGTGATGTTATTATATTACATTGACGTTGAGGATTAATTTTTATTTTAATTGACGTGAACATGCTAATTATGATTATAATTAATGTTGTTTGTGATATGATGTTATTTTAATTGAAAATGAACTAGAGAATAATTTTATAATAGATGAAAATATTTTTAATTATATGGATAAGTGAATTCATATTTTTAAATGGATAAGTGAAAATAATTATATATATTTAATGTTGTGAATTGAAAACTAGAATGAATTTAAATGATGTGATTAGAATAAATTTAAATGTATAAGTGAAAATAATTATATTCAATGTTGTATGTAATTATAATGTTGTGAAATAAAAAATTAGAATGAATTTAAATGTTGTAAATTGAGGATTAGAATAAATTTAAATAGTGTGAATTGATACCGTAAATAAATTATTTAATTTGAAAAACATAATTTAGTTAATTTGAAAAACATAATTTAGAAATAATTATGATATGCTTTGATAAATAATTTAATAAGCAACAATTAAAGTTAGAATGGATTGAATTAATTAAAGAATTAAAAACTCAAATTAAATTGAATATATATTAATTGCATTCACAACATGTCGACTAAAAGCTCCTAGCCTAAACGACACACAGGGGGCGCTCAAAAGCCTTCGAGACCGCGAGGTCCCGAGTTCGAACCCCAGAAATCGCGAAAATGGGGTGGCCCAGTGGTGGGGGGTGGGTGTTGGTGGCCTATCGACCTGGGTTCGAAACCCAGATTCGTCTTTTTTAAATTTTAATAAAAAGGCATCGGCAAAATGGCATCGGCAGTGGGCCCGATGCCATTTGGTAACGGCAGTGCCCCGATGCCATTTAGTAACGGCGCTTTCCCCGATGCGAAATGGCATCGTCTGTCCCCGATGCAAAATGGCATCGGTAGTGGGCCCCGATGCCATTTGGTAACGGCGACCTGCCGATGCCAAAAGGCAACGGTTTTCCCCAGATCCGATGCCATTTAAATGGCATCGACCATATTGGCTTCGGCACACTGCCGTCCCCTTTGCCGTTGCCTTCATCTTTGGGGACGGCAGATCCGATGCCTTCCCCGATGCCATTTTCACATTATTTTGTAGTGTTTATTTACTTTCACTATAATTATTTGTAATATAATAATGGGTTCAACCGGAGTTAAAAAATTGATGGTGGCGTATACGGTGGAGGTGGTTCTCAGCCTCTACTACGGCGGCGGTGCGGCGGCAGAGCCTCAAGTTCCTTGTTTGTTTGTATTTGGAGATTCTTTATCCGACAGCGGTAATAATAACAACCTTCAAACGTTGGCTAAGGCTAATTTCAGACCTTATGGGATTGATTTCTCTTTGGGTCCCACATGAAGATTCACCAATGGGAAAAATGCGATTGATGTTATTGGTAAACTTTTCTTTTCATTTATTCATAAAAATTAAAAATATTTTAATTAAGGAAAAATAATAATAATAGTATTTAATTTACAGTTGAGCTACTTGGGTTTGATAATTACATTCCATCGTACCTCACCGCATGTGGCCAAGAAGTAATCAAGGTAGTGAACTATGCGTCTGGTTCTGCAGGGATTAGATCAGAAATTGGTCAACATGTGGTACGAGATTAATTCTTTTATTTTAAATAATGAAGTTATTTTTTTTAATTTAAAAAAATACGTTACTATTTTTTTCAAATAATAGGGTTCAAGAAACGATTTAACTACACAAGTGAATAACTACAAGAAAACTGTTGCACAAGTGGCGAGCATACTAGGTGGTCAGAATGCTACTGCAAATCATTTGAGAAAATGCATATATTCAATTGGAATGGGAAGCAATGACATCGCTGACTACTTCTTGCCTCAATTCTATCGTACTAGTTTTCAATACACGCCCACTCATTTTGCCGATGTTCTTATTCAATAATATACCGAGCAATTGATGTTGGAGTGTGAAGCCTGAATTGATCCTAACGGGCTTGGAGTGTAGGACAAGTTTGATCCTAACGAACCTGGAGTGGGGAGCAAGTCTTTTCCTAATAGGCTTAGGGTTAATTATGGTAAGTTTGTTCCTAATGGCTTGGAGTAGGGAACAAGTCTTTTCCTAATAAGCTTAGGGTTAATTGTGGCAAGTTTTCTATTATAAATAGATGTTCTCTCATTGTAATCAGTATCCGAAAAACATAGTGAAATACCTGGCTTGGCATCGTCCCCAGACGTAGTCGCAAGACGAACCGGGTAAACAAATTGCGTGTTATTTTCTCTTTCGTTATCGTGTGCATGTGTTTATTTCCTAACAACTGGTATCTAGAGCTTCGGGTTCGGAGGGAGCAGTCACGATGAGCGACGAGAAGATTTCAATCAAGCAGTTTGACGGATCGAATTTCGGGTTCTGGAAGATGCAGATCGAGGATTACCTTTATGGTAAAGATTTGTATGTGCCCTTAGAGGAGAAGGAGAAACCCGAAAAGATGGAACAGAAGGAGTGGAATCTGTTGAACAGAAAGGCGATGGGTGTGATACGTTTATCGCTGTCCATGAACGTAGCCTACCACACGACTAAAGCCAAGTCCGCAAGGGAGATGCTGCAAATCTTGGAGGAGATGTATCAGAAGCCCACAACGGCGAACAAAGTTCACCTAATCAGACGGTTGTTCAACCTTAGGATGTCGGAGTGCACACCCGTGCAACAACACTTGAACGAGTTCAACATGATCATTGGGCAGTTGTGTTCTGTCGAGATCGAATTCAGTGACGAGGTACTTGCTTTAGTTTTGTTATCTTCTTTGCCTGACAGTTGGGCTGCAATAGTAACTGCAGTTAGCGCTTCATCCGCGAAAGATAAACTAAAGCTTGACAAAGTGAGGGATCTGATGATTAGCGAGGAGGTTCGCAGGAAAGAGTCTGGATCCACTTCAGGGTCAGCGCTTAAAACGGAGGAAAGGGGCAGATCGAAGAGTAGGCAGAATCGTGGCAGATCAAAGTCCAGAGGAAAGAGTCAATCCAAGAAAGATAAAGACTCGATCCAGTGCTGGAATTGTGATGAGTTTGGTCACCATAGGAACCAGTGTTCAGCACCCAAGAAAAATAAGAAGGGACAGAACGAGAAAAAGACAGCAAACGCAACCACGGATGATATTGGAGACGCGTTGGTCTTGAGTGTCATTAGTCCGCTAGAATCATGGGTGTTGGATTGTGGAGCATCATTCCACTCTTGCAGTGATGCTGAAATAATGGAGAACTATGTGTCTGGCGAATTCGGACAAGTCTACCTTGTTGATGATGAGCCCCTGAGAATCGTGGGAAAAGGAAATGTCCGGATAACCACACCAAACAGATCGATGTTGAAGCTGAATGGTGTGAGGCAAATTCCAGGATTGAAAAGAAACTTGCTTTCAATCGGACAGCTTGATGTAGAAGGATACTCAGTGACTTTCGACAGCAACAATTGGAAGATCAGTAGAGGAGCCATGATAGTAGCTCGGGGGAAGAAGGAAGGTACGTTGTATACTACATCTAACCCCAAGGATTGTATTGACCTTGTGGGAGCTACGACCAACGTTGATTTGTGGCACTGTCAGTTGGGTCACATGAGCGAGAAAGGGATGAAGGTAATGTGTTCGAAAGGGAGACTTTCAGGGCTGAAATCTGTTGAAGTTGGCCTATGCGAGGACTGCGTTTTCGGGAAACAAAGAAGGGTGAGTTTCTCGAGAGGTGGTAGAGCATTGAAGGCAGAAAAACTGGAGCTGGTGCATAGCGATCTATGGGGACCAGCGCCCGTGAAGTCCCTTGGTGGTTCGCAGTATTACATGACCTTCATCGATGACTCCACTCGAAAGGTATGGGTTTATTTTCTGAAAAATAAAACGGATGCTTTTGATACCTTTAGGAAGTGGAAAGCTCTTGTAGAGAATGAAACAGGGCTGAAAGTAAAGTGTCTTCGTTCTGACAATGGAGGTGAATATGAACTCCGTGAGTTCAAGGAATATTGTGCTGAGAATGGGATTCGCATGGAGAAGACTGTGAGAGGAACTCCCCAGCAGAATGGAGTGGCAGAACGAATGAACATAACGTTGAATGAGCGAGCAAGATGCATGAGGTTGAAGAGTGGGCTGCCTAAGACGTTTTGGGCAGATGCAGTAAATACAACAGCATACCTGATTAATAGAGGTCCATCAGTTCCGTTGGAGAACAGAGTACCCGAGGAAGCATGGACGGGAAAAGAGGTAAATCTGTCTTACTTGCGTGTCTTTGGCTGTGTTGCTTATGCTCATGTTAGCTCTGTTGATAGAAGTAAATTAGATGCTAAATCTGTTAAGTGTACGTTCATTGGTTATGGTGGTGATGAGTTCGGTTATAGACTCTGGGATGAGAATAACCGAAAGATTATTCGCAGTAGAGATGTAGCATCATGTATGCCATGGTGAAACTGACCACTATTAGAATGGCGTTGAGTATGGTAGCTGCAGAAAACTTGTTGTTACATCAGATGGATGTGAAGACAGCATTCCTCCACGGTCACTTGGTGGAGGAGTTGTATATGACACAGCCTGAGGGGTTCGTAGAGAAAGGAAAGGAGGAACTTGTATGCAAGTTAAAGAAGAGCTTGTATGGCCTGAAACAAGCTCCAAAACAATGGTACATGAAGTTTGACAACTTCATGATGGAGATCGACTACCAGAAATGCCACGCAGATCATTGTTGCTACCACAAGAGGTTTGACAAAACTTTCTTATTCTCTTGCTATATGTTGATGACATGTTGATCATAGGAGCTGATGCAAGAGAAGTGAATAAGTTGAAGAGGCAATTGTCCGAACGGTTCTCAATGAAGGATCTCGGAGAGGCCAAACAAATTTTGGGTATGAGAATTGAACGTGATAAGGCGACAGGAAGTGTGTATCTTTCGCATGGGAGTTACATTCAGAAGGTCCTGGAAAGATTCAACATGTCAGAGTCGAAGCCCGTGAGTGTTCCATTGGGCAGTCAGTTCAAGCTTTCAAGAAGGGAGTCCCCCAAGAGCAAGGAGGAGCGTGCCTAGATGTTGAATGTTCCGTATGCCTCAGCGATTGGTAGCATCATGTATGCCATGGTGTGTACGAGGCCAGACATTGCTCATGCATTGGGAGTAGTAAGCCGGTTTATGAGTGATCCGGGCAAGCAACATTGGGAAGCAGTCAAGTGGATCCTGCGATACTTGAGAGGTACCACAAACAAGGCCTTGTGTTTTAAAGGCAAGAGTATGGAGCTGGTTGGTTATATGGATGCAGACTTGGCATCAAACGACCTTGATGGGAGAAGAAGTACAACCGGGTATGTCTTTACTTATGGTGGTACTGCTATATCTTGGACTTCCAAGTTGCAGAAGGTTGTTGCACTGTCCACTACTGAGGCAGAATATGTAGCTGTGACAGAGGCAAGTAAGGAGATGGTGTGGTTGCAGAATTTCTTGGGAGAACTTGGGAAGGAGCATGAGAATAACACTCTTTTCAGTGATAGTCAAAGTATTATATTTCTTGCAAAGAATCCAGCGTTCCACTCAAGGACAAAGCATGTTCGGTTGAAGTACCACTACATTCGTCACCTTTTAGAGAAGAAGATCTTGCAGCTTGTGAAGATTCTTGGAAGTGAGAATTCAACAGACATGTTTACTAAGGTAGTGACCTTAGAGAAGTTGAAGCTATGTATAGCTTCAATTGGCCTTGGAACTTGAAGATAAGGCTTGTCGATGCCAAGTGGATACGGGAGGAGAATCAAGAAGATATGATTACATGGAGAATTCAGTCTCCAAGTGGGAGATTGTTGGAGTGTGGAGCCTGAATTAATCCTAACGGGCTTGGAGTGTAGGACAAGTTTGATCCTAACGGACCTGGAGTGGGGAGCAAGTCTTTTCCTAATAGGCTTAAGGTTAATTATGGTAAGTTTGTTCCTAATGGCTTGGAGTAGGGAACAAGTCTTTTCCTAATAAGCTTAGGGTTAATTATGACAAGTTTTCTATTATAAATAGATGTTCTCTCATTGTAATCAGTATCCGAAAAACATAGTGAAATACCTGGCTTGGCATCGCCCCCAGACGTAGTCGCAAGACGAATTGGGTAAACAAATTGCGTGTTATTTTCTCTTTCGTTATCGTGTGCATGTGTTTATTTCCTAACAATTGAAGGTAGGGTTTTATTCCTAGAAATCATGTTTTTTTTAAATGGATTTGATTAATTTAATTTATATATATGCAGGCATTGTATAACACCAGAAAGTTCGTATTGTTTGGATTAGGTCAAATTGGGTGCATTCCGTCTGCGAAGGCACTAAGTCCCAGTGGCTCAACATGTGTGCGAGGAATTAACGATGCTAATCAAATTTTCAACAACAAACTAAAGGCATTAGTTGATGAGTTCAATGGAAATACAAAAGATGCAAAGTTTATCTACATTGATGTATATGGGATTTTTCAAGATTTGGTCCAAAACCCCTCAGCTTTTGGTAATTATTTTGCACTATTATTTTTAACTATATATAAATCATATAGTCTTATAAGTTATAACAATCCTTTTTTTTCCAATTCAGGATTTAAAGTGACAAACGCTGCTTGTTGTGGCACAGGAAAGAACAAAGCTCAAATTACATGTCTCCTGGCCTCGACAAATTCCATGTTTGAATAGACATGAGTATGTATTTTGGGATGCATTTCATCCCACAGAAGCTGTGAATGTTATTATTGGGAAGCGATCGTACATTGCTCAGAAGACGTCTGATGCACATCCTTACGATATTCATCGATTAGTTCAACTATAAATATGTCATTTGATATTTTCATAATTTTTAATAATGTTGTTACTCATGCATGTATGAATTATTTCCAAGTGAGATTTGGTATTTACGAAAGGGAAACTGTGATTTGATTTACAAGCATCGTATTAACAAGATTTGACCCCATATAAAAATTACTCCTCAGTGTGTAAATAAAATATGGACCAAGCTATATACCCCTCCATACTTGTTAAACATACCCCCTATTAATTGATTATGTTAAATATACTCCCCTAAAATACCTAATATATATGTCCTTTTATACATTTAAATTAAATTATATATACATTACTCCCTCCGTCCCGGAAGTGTTTGCACCACTAAGTGGGCACACTTATTAAGGAAAAAGTGTAATGAGTGGAGTGTTGAGGGGTAATTTTGTAAAGTTATATGGATAAAGTAAAAAGGTGATTGGAAAGAGAGTAAAAGTAATGACATTTTGTGTAAATATGTGAATATTGTGAGAGTGGAGTTTATTAGAGAGTTTCCTTCTATGGGTATGGAAACAATTGTGGGACGAAAAAATAAGGCAAGTGTGCAAACAGTTGTGAGACGGAGGGAGTAATACATAGTACTCCCCAATTAAAACCCTAATTTTCCTATTTTCTTCCCTATTTCTTCTTCCTCCCACAATCCAACCCCACACCCCGTCCAACCGTCGCCCGCCACCAAGCGGCCATTGCCCAGTGCCGCCAGCCCCAAGCTCCTCCTTCCCACCCTTCTTTCCTTTTTTTTTTTTATAAATTCTGCTACTAGGCGGTGGCGCCGCCTCTCCCTCGTCCAGTGATGCCGCCTCCTCCCCCGCTGTCCCTCATCCAACGACGCTCGGGGCCGCCGCCCCAGATAAGGTTTTTTTTTCAGGAAAAATACGTACGCGGCGGCGGCGCCGCTTCCTCCCTCCCACGGCCACCGTCGCCGCCCCTCCTCCCTCACTCCCACGGCTGTTGCCCCCCCCCCCCACTTTTCTCTCCCACAATTATTGTTTCTTCCTGTTCCTTTTATTTCTTTTTTAAAAAAATTCGACACTCTTGATCGAAAATTTACACTACCGTCGACAAATTGATTTTTTTAAAAATTTTCTTTCGACCAAGAGTTGTCGATCAGACTATTTTTCGTCGACAAACTAGTGTCGTAAAATGTATTTATTTTAAAAATAATTCTAAGTTTTTTTTTTTTTCTGGAGGTGCGGTGGTGACTACTCCTTTAATTAGGGTTAGGATTTTAATTTTAAAGGGTGTATCTAACTATGAATATTTTAGTAAAAAGGGTAAATTAGGATTTTTACATGTATATTTAATTAATAAATTTAGAAAGGGGAGTATATTTATATAGCCTGGCCCTAAAATATGGCTTACAATATGAGCGAGAAAAATACTATGCTAGGAAAACGGGCCCAAGAAACGTTTGATAAGTTGGGCCTTTATATATTCAACTCACTTAGGCCATCTCCAACCCTTGGACTCAAATTGCCACTAAAATCTTCAATTTGTCATCGAATTTGAGTCAAACAGTGAAATCTTTTTCAATCATACAACTCAAATTTCAACTTTTTTATACTCCCTCCTATTCAAAATATATGTCATCCTAAGTTTATGCACACATATTAAGAAAATAATTGACTTCTCATTTTACCCTTAATCAAAACTTGTAATTCTCATTAAAAATATACATGTATGTAAATATTTATTGATCCTAAAAAATTTGGAATAAATGCAATTAATTTGCATTGAAAAATGCAAAACGACTTATATTTTGCAAAGAAAACGAAAAGTCAAAACGACTTATATTAAAAATAGGAGGGAGTATTTCATTTTATCAATTTTTTTTTATAATAGATATATAATTTAAGTTAAGTTAAATAAACTTTTAAAAAGGTGATATATTTAATATAAAATAAAAAAAAAATTAATTCAAGATAACAAAACATCAAATTCAATTAAATATACTATAATACATTACAATTACATATTAATACAACAATTAAATATAGTATGAATATTTTATTTTTTACTCCCTAAGTCCACAAAAAATGTGCTCATTTCTTTTTTTGGGTTATAATTAAAATACAATTTTTTTAAAAACATGTATAAAAAAAAGTAAACACTTTTGGTGGACAGAGGGAGTATTGTATTTAACAAAATATTACAATACAACAAATTTATATATTTTTAATTTTTAAAATAGTATTAATGTTACATAATAACAAGTATAAAATAATAAATCTTAAATTAAATAATATTATACATAATATTAATGTATCATAATATTAAAATAAATAAAAACCAGTAAATACATTTTCAGAAAAACAAACCTTTCAATTCAAAAATAATAGAATAATCAAAAATAAATTTTGCGTTCATGAACAGTAATGTGGCAAATTTGCCACATACTGTTCATTTGTGGCGATTAGAGTAAGAATTTGACACTGCATTGGATGTGAATTAGCCACTAAAATTGAATTTGAGTTGGGCATTGGAGATGCCCTTAGGGGTGGGACTATTTACACCTCCATTTCGGTTTAGAACCACCGCCACCACCACCAAACAACAAACAACAAAATTTCAGCACAAATAACAAAAAAAAAAAAAAATTAGAACTTAGAAAATTTTCAATTTTTATTAAAAAAAATTCGATAAACCAGTGTCGACCATATTCACTCTCGTCGATAACAGGTTGTCGACGAGAGTGAATATGGTCGACTAAAGAAAAAAAAAATTAGGATAATAAGAGAGTGTGTTTGAAAAATGTATTAAAATGATAAAAAGGGTATTTATGAAGGGGTGCATTCATCCGCACATATTTTAGGAGGTGTGCATCAATCAGGGGAGTATTCTAAACCGAAATGGATGTGTAAATAGTCAGACCCCTCACTTAGCCATACTACAATTATCGTACGTAAATGGAACCCATAAATTTGACAGGAATTTAAAAGAATTTGGCATTTTAAAAACACTATAATATTGCTCTAATATTTTAAAAATAAAAATAAATTGTAAAGGCCAAACAGTTAGGGCGCCGGATATTTGTACCCACATTTCTTATAAACAAACTTACGGTTAAATACACTCGTCACTAAATTTAAAAATATGATACACACACCATTTTAAACAACCAAATATACTCTTATAAATAATATATATATATATATAAATTATAACGTACATCCACGTTTCTTCCTTAAAAAAAAGGGCTAGTCTTGGGTGAGACCGTCTCACAGAATGAGATCCGTGAGACGGCTTTTATATATAAAAAGTGATAGTGTTTAAGTAAAAAGTGATAGTCACTTTTGTTAAAAATATTATCACTTTTTATTTAAATATTATCACTTTTTTTACAAACTAAAATCTAAAAAAATAATATGGATTATCCTATTCAAAATTTTAAAATATGGATTAAAAAAATTCTTCTCACAGAAAAAGATTCGTGAGACGGTCTCACACAAGTTTTTGCCAAAAAAAAAAAACTCATATCATGATTCAACTTACAAGTTCACCCCTCAATCTGACTAGTTTCAGAAGTTCCATATACCTTGTTTCTCCACTCAAGCTCTAAATCTTAAATTTTTAATGTTTTTTCAATCTAGCGATTTCTTCTACACTAGCTTAAAAAAAAAGATTAACCTCGATGTTAATTTTTCTGCAGAAAATGTGTGGGTTTATTCATAAGGTGAATTTTAATTGGTAAAAAAAATGGGTATATCTTTATTTAATAAGAGTGGTTTAGACAATTAAAAAAATGAGAAAAAAAAAATCAAAGGAGACGCATTCATGAGTTAGTCTCATGTGAAATATTTCATACATGCATTTCATAATTAAAATAATTTAAAAAAATTCACAGGTCATAAGCCCGGATCCGGGTTGCCCATAAAATTCGCGAGTCGCAAACGGGTGATTTACTACATGACTAAAATATTGTTACTACAAGGTCAAAAAATTACCACTACAAGGTCAAAATTTTAATACTACATGTCAAAACATTCTGCAAATTCACCTAAAAAATTAACTGTCCAGAATATTTTTAGACATGTAGTAATACACTTTTGACCTTATAGTGATAAAATTTTGGTCTTGTAGTAACATTGTTTTAGTCATGTAGTAGGCGAATAAGTCAGAATTATTTTAGTAATTTTGCTCAGAAAAAATAAGTGTTCAGAATATTTTTGAACTTGTAGTAATACACTTTTGGTCTTCATGTAGTGACAAAATTTATATCATGTAGTAACATAGTTTTGGTCATGTAGTAAGATAATATTTTAGAGCGAAAATAAATATTATAATTAAAGTTGACCCGCGTTTGACCCACTAATTTTGACTTAATTGGTCAATATTGCGTGTATACAATATTGTATATCACTACAAAATATTGCCCAAAAGGCATCGGCATTTTGCAACGGCAGGCGGGCCGATGCGAAAAGGGGACGACATTTAATGGCCGATGCAAAATGGCATCGGTAGTGGGCCCCGATGCTATTTGGTAAATTTATCTCCCTTTCTTTTATTTTATGGTATTTATCAAATCTAGTCACATAAAATATTTTTACATAGATATTAGTTTTCTATCTACAAACACACGATATTTTTCTTCCCTCTTCCATTCTCATTATTTTTGGGTTAATTCTATTATATATATATATATATATATATATATATTATTAATTCAAGATTTTAAACGTAATTTAAGTGAATATACGTAATTTAAGTGAGTATACATAATTAAGAGCGACAGATGTATAAATTTATAAACTATTTACCAATTTATCATATTTAATAACTAATGTAATGATTTATATTAATTTATCGATTTTACTTAAAATTATGTTACTTAAAATGAATTTTACTTATTTTTAATTAATATACTAAAAAACATTTGTTTCTCAACATATAGTGTTTAGGGTTTAGGGTTCAGGGTTTAGAGTTTAGAGTTTAGGGTAAAGAGTTTAGGGTAAAGGGTTCAGAGTTTAGGATAAAGGGTTTAGGGTAAAGAGTCCGACTACTCCATTCAACGTGTACACTTAGACTTCATTAATAAACAAACTTCAAATGTGTATTATGAATTTATATTCAATATGGTAACTTATCCCTGAATACTCGTTTCTCAACATATATTGTTTACGATTTAGGGAAAAGGGTTCGAAGTTTAGGGTAAAGGGTTTGGGGTTTAGGGTTGTTAAAATGAAATATTTTACACTTAGGGATTAAAAAATTCATAGTTTTACACCAAGATTATTAAAATGAAATATTTTACCTTTAGGAATTAAAAATTTTCTAATTTTACACCAAAATTGTTAAAATGAAGTATTTTACTCTTAGGAATTAAAAAATTCATAATTTTACACAAGGTTGTTAAAATGAAATATTTTACACTTAGGAATTAAAAAATTCATAATTTTACACCAAGGTTGTTAAAATGAAATATTTTACACTTAGGGATATGATTGAAAAAATCCTAATTTTACATCAAGGTTGTTAAATGAAATATTTTACACTTAGGCATTAAAAGATTCATAATTTTACACCTTGTTAAAATGAAATATTTTATACTTAGAGATTAAAAAATTCATAATTTTACACCAAGTTTGTTAAAATGAAATATTTTACACCTAGGAATAAAAAATTCCTAATTTTACACCAAGATTGTGAAAATGAAATATTTTACACTTAGAGATTAAAAAAATTCTAATTTTACATCAAGGTTGTTAAAATGAAATATTTTATAATTAGGGATTGAAAAATTCATAATTTTACACAAAGTTGTTAAAATGAAATATTTTACACTTAGGAATTAAAAAATTCATAATTTTACACCTTGTTAAAATGAAATATTTTATACTTAGAGATTAAAAAATTCATAATTTTACACCAAGTTTGTTAAAATGAAATATTTTACACCTAGGAATAAAAAATTCCTAATTTTACACCAAGGTTGTGAAAATGAAATATTTTACACTTAGGGATTAAAAAAATTCTAATTTTACATCTGTTAAAATGAAATATTTTATAATTAGGGATTGAAAAATTCATAATTTTACACAAAGTTGTTAAAATGAAATATTTTACACTTAGAAATTAAAAAATTCATAATTTTACACCAAAATTGTTAAAATGAAATATTTTACACTTAAAAATTTAAAAAAAATCATAATTTTACACAAAGTTTGTTAAAATGAAATATTTTACACTTAGGGATTAAAAATTACTAATTTTGTGAAAATGAAATATTTTACACTTATGGATTAAAAAAATCCTAATTTTACACCAAGTTTGTTAAATTAAATATTTTACACTTGGGGATTAAAAAATTTCTAATTTTACATCAAGGTTGTTAAAATGAAATATTTTACACTTAAAAAAATCATAATTTTACGCCAGGTTGTTAAAATGAAATATTTTACACTTAGGGATTAAAAAAATCATAATTTTGTAAAAATGAAATATTTTACACTTATGAATTAAAAAATTCCCAATTTTACACGTTAAAATGAAATATTTGTTAGATTAAGGTTTATTAAAATTAAATTAGTGTTTTTTAGATTAAAATTAAAATTAAAACAACTCATCTCTATCAAATCAATTTCAATATTCAACATCTCTCCCTTTTTAATTAAATGGATAAGTGAATTCATATTTTTAAATGGATAAGTGAAAACAATTATATATATTTAATGTTTTGAATTGAAAATTAGAATGAATTTAAATGATGTGATTAAAATAAATTTAAATGTATAAGTGAAAATAATTATATTCAATGTTGTATGTAATTATAATGTTGTGAAATTAAAAATTAGAATGAATTTAAATGTTGTAAATTGAGGATTAGAATAAATTTAAATAGTGTGAATTGATACCGTAATTAAATTATTTAATTTGAAAAATATAATTTAGTTAATTTGAAAAACATAATTTAGAAATAATTATGATATGCTTTGATAAATAATTTAATAAGCAACAATTAAAGTTAGAATGGATTGAATTAATTAAAGAATTAAAAACTCAAATTAAATTGAATATATATTAATTGCATTCACAACATGTCGACTAAAAGCTCCTAGCCTAAACGGCACACAGGGGGCGCTCAAAAGCCTTCGAGATCGCGAGGTCCCGAGTTCGTACCCCACAATTCGCGAAAATGGCCAGATTTTCCGAAAAATGGGGTGGCCCAGCAGTGGAGGGTGGGTGTTGGTGGCCTCGATACCTGGGTTCGAAACCCAGATTCGTCTTTTTTTAATTTTAATAAAAAGGCAACGGCAAAGGGGACGGCGATGGGCCCGATGCGAAATGGCATCGGTAGTGGGCCCCGATGCCATTTGGTAACAACGGTGGCCCCGATGCGAAATGGTATCGGCTGTCCCCGATGCGAAATGGCATCGGCAGTGGGCCCCGATGCCATTTGGTAACGGCCACCTGCCGATGCCAAAAGGCAACGGTTTTTCCCAAATCCGATGCCATTTAAATAGCATCGACCATATTGGCATCGGCACACTGCCGTCCCCTTTGCCGTTGCCTTCATCATTGGGGACGGCAGATCCGATGCCTTCCCCGATGCCATTTCCCAATTATTTTGTAGTGTATAAGTTTTTGCCTGCAGTCATTAGAAACTTATGCGGCGTATTGATACCATATCTGAACGAGAGATATTATTGTGAAGTCAAAGTCTTGTATACACTCAAGTACATGGTGTACTTGAGTGGACTTTGACCAATCAACTGTTGACCGTTGACCGGTCAACAGTCAAACTTTGACTTTTTTTTAAAAAAAAAAATTTCAAATTTTTTTTTTGTTTTTTTTTTTTTGAAAAAGTGTATGTTAGTATATTGAAAAGTGCATCTTTGTTTTTTAAATGAAAAGTGTATGTTACTATATTGAAAAGTGCAACATTGTTTTTAATGAAAAATGTATGTTCTTATAACTGAAAAGTGTATGTTATTATAACTTAAAAGTGTATGTTATTATAACTGAAAAGTGTATGATCTATTAATGAAAAGTTTAAGTTATATATTAATGAAAAGTGTATGTTATTATAACTGAAAAGTGTATGATCTATTAATGATTATAACTGAAAAGTGTATGTTCTATTAATGAAAAGTGTAAGTTATATATTAATGAAAAGTGTATGTTATTATAACTAAAAAGTGTATGATATTATAACGGAAAAGTGTATGTTAATATAGCAGAAAATAACATTGAAAAATGTAAATTTTCTGTATTTAAAAAAAAATCGAAAAAAAAAATTGAAAAAAAAAATGAAAAAAAAAAGTCAAAGTTTGAGCGGTCAACGGTGAACAGTTGAATAGTCAAACTGTCAAAGTCCACTCAAGTACACCGTGTACTTAAGTGCACAAGAGACACACCCTATTGTGAATAGATGATTTGTATTAATCACAAGAACCAATATATACCATTAGTGATTGTTTGGTAGGCCCAGATGACTTAACATGGGTTAAGCCCAGTTGGGTTATATCTCACAATGTTAATTACCCTACGTTATTTTATCTAATTTTTGTTTGGTTGACTAAATTTTTTGCCCACAATTTTCGACTGCGTATGACATAAAATGACCAAATTATCCTCCGTAATTAAATTATATACCATTGCCCATCAATTTCTCTGCCATTTCTTGCCCTAACACATGATGCACTATTACACCTAGTCGCAAGAGGCACTCTGCCATCTTCTTCATCCCACTGTTTTTTTTTTTTTTATCAATATACGAGTTTAATTATGTCTTAGGTTTATTGCTTCACAATAGATATGCATCTAATATTTTATGGATTTTTAATTCGACCCTACTTTGTCAAGATTGGAGCGCTTAATCTCAATCAATCTTATTTATGATTTTTACTTAAATAATTATTTCAGTGTAAAATTTTCACTGTTCTGGGTCGGTTTATTTTTGTGACTATAATTTCTCAATCCATCTATTTGCGTGAATGATTTGTATTTCGATTTTGTATCTGTTTTTTTTTTTTTTTTTAGTTTACCACTTCGAAAATTGTACATATATACGTTTTGGATGTAATTTCTTCTATATTTGAATACTTGGCTAAACAGTTTTTTTATTTTTGTGGAAATTAATTATAAGTTTCAGATGTAATTTCTTCTATATTGAAAACCATTAATTACACATGTTGTATACATACAAATATCAGTTTAAAGCAAGATATTTTTTTTACCTGCAACACTTACCATCATATTTATGTGTAGTGAGGGGGTTAGCTTTGGCATTAGTGATGCCAACTTCACTGTGAAATCATTTATTGGATTGATTGGTTAGGTTAGCAATAACTGCACACCCACCTATCAGAACTGCTGCAATACACATTTGCATCTAAGAAAGTTAGTAGTTGTTCTCTGGTTATGAATAGATATATATATATATTGGTATTCACATTACTAAAAAACTCTTCAGATTCAATTGCGTATGTTGAAATACCACTACAAGTCTACAAGAGTGCTACTTTTACCAAGACTAGTGGGATGAGAAATGTGTTAATGCTTTGATCAGTCTCTTGTTGATAGAGAAACGAGCTTGATACTGGAAGGCTATATACGAGAACACCACAACTCTCAAGACAGCCGAAGAAATCCTCAATTTGATGATGGGGAGAGAATTCTCATGGGATGATATCCTCAATCAGAGGAACATCATACGTAAGCGATACCATACAATTGAAAATATTCTCGAAACAGATGGTGTCAAGTGGGAAAAGCGCTTTAACCACGTCTATGCATTCTCCACTACGTGGGTGCAACTAGCAAAGGTGTTTTAAAAATCTATATTATAATAGAAATGCTATAAATTAGTAAATTGTTTAAATGTGTGTTAACTTGTTTGTGTATGTGGTATCCTTTGATGGGAAAATTACTTCTTGATGTGTATGTTGTGTTCATGATATCTTAGCCATATTAATGCATCTGATTCTTTAGTGTTAGTGTATATTGTGTTATTTGATGTAAAAGTTACTTCTAGATGATGTTTATTATTCACACAACACATGGAAGATGACTTTGCAAAAGCCTTTTACCATAAGGGGGACATCATGTATGAGAAGTTGGCTTCGTTATTTGATCCAGGTGAAGATCTGCCGTGTGACGTTATCGTTATTATCTCCGGTGACTCGAATAAGGATCCCCCGAATACTGCTCACAATCCAATCCCTATCGACGACTCCGACACTGAAGTTGAATCACCATACGCGGGTGGACGCAAGCCACCAAGAAAACGGTTGTTTGATGATCAAGATATTCCCGATGTTGCTGGAATGATAAGCGCTGAATCAAATGATAACGGAGTGTCTATTAAAAAATATCCACCCAATGTGGCAGTGCTTAGAGGGAAGGTGTCTGTGTTGAAAAAAGAGACCAACTCTTGTGCATCCAACAGTCCCGGAAAATGGTCGTTCTCTCCCTTCAGAAAGTAAGGAAGGCATTGTGTTTGTTTGTTAGTATCGTGTTTATGTATGCTATGTCATTTTGCCCAGTCTATTGTTAGTTACTATCTTATGGCCATATTTTGTACTGAACTCTTTTGAAAAATATTTTATTTGGCCATATGTAATGTCCACATTCACTTTGCGTAGTTTATAATGTTGGATTTTGCAATATATCAATATATGGTCATATTTTGTACTAAACTCTTTTGATGTATATTTTTTTATTTGGCCATATGTAATGTCGGCATTCAATTTGTGTAGTTTATAATATGGGATTTGGCACTATATCAATATATGACTTGGAGGTTACATTTTATAATCTGCATAGATAGCTTCATCAACTTATTATATTAAGTTGAGTTATAAGGTGAAAAGATCTGCATAACAATTGCAATATCTTCTGGCATGAATTAATACTTACAATTGCAATATCTTCTTTTTTTTTTAGCAAAAAGGGTAAAAAATTTATTCACTCAAAAAACGCTAATCCCGAAGGATAAACGCCAACAGATTACATCGCTTAAAAGCATAAAGACCTATCATCTCATCCCTATGCACTATTTCACTATAAATCTGCATATCACCCCTCTTGGACGTGCCCATAAGAGTGCCCAAGAGGATTACAAAAAAAAACCTATCAAAACATTTATTCAAATGTGTTACATCACTTATGACCAGCCTCAAGGCTGGCCCAAAAGTCAGCCTACAATCTGCCTCCAAAAAACCTGCTTTTAATACTAAAAACAATATTTTGAAGGTCCGACCATCTCTCCTTTTACTGGCTTTGGCCAGCAGCACAGCAAGCCCAAAAAACAGCATCATCACAGCCACAAGTATGCTTCGAATCATGAGGTTCACCCCTAGAGGAGCCCCTTTTAACCTTCCTCCATACACTCTTCATAATCAATAGAGACGTTGGGTTCCATACCCTTTTTTCGATCCCTCGACGTTGTCTTCGAGCCTTTTCCAACTTCAAATTGTCCACCCCTATCTTTGCCATCCGAATTTTGTTTCTTATACGGACCAGCCTTCACCATCCCCTGCTTTCTATTCCCTCTTTTCTCCTTGAGTTTTCCATCCGACCCCTCACTGTTTTCATGCATTTGAGCCTTGCCTTTGATGACATCTCCCTCCACCTCTTCTATATGTATTTAACGGCCATCATCTTCTTCTTCCAGCCCACTCAAAGTTTGAAATCTGCTACTCTTTACTTCTGCCTCATTTGCTCCCTTCTTTTTCCAGCCCACATTAGTACTCTTGCTGCCCCTTTTTCTATGTTCCACCTTCTCGAATCCATCACCCTCCATTGCAGCCTCACCTTTCTTCTTGTCCAGCCTGTTCACCTTGCTGTTTTCCATAGGCACACAACCATCCATTTGATGTCCAAACTTCCGGCATTTACCACAATACTTAGGCTCTGTTTCATACTCAATTTTCTGCAGCCATTCACTCTCCCCCAACTGTACAGCCACTTCCCTAGTCAAGGGAAGGGCTGCATCAACCTCGACCAACACCCTCACATACGATATTCGTTCCTTCGTATTAGTTAATCTGTCCGTGTACATCGGCTTGCCCACAAATGATGATATTAATTCGATAATCTTGTTATTCCAGCAACATAGGGGTAGGTTCCTTAACTTGATCCACATACGGGCATCATGGAGATCTCATAATCATCAAATTTAAAGGCCATAGGCATCTTCTTCAACAATAAGGTGCGTCCCCATACCATATAAGGTCCTCCATTCAAAACCATTGCAACATGTTCGTCTCTCTCAAGTTTGAACACTATCCAACCACTCTCATGTGATTTTATCTCATACGGAACCCCCCACGATTTACAAATATGGTTAAGGGCCTGCATACCTGGAAATCTGCCTAGAAAGTATCCTATAAGGGAGTGATCCCATTTCGTAGGCAACAAATCCGTCAGAATTACGACCTTGTTGGCACCTGGCGGAACGAATTGCAGCCTGAACTCAGACTGTAGCACCCTGTTTCCTTTAATTTAATCCTTCAAATCACCATTCGACCATGGCTTCGTCTTCATGGAATTTTCCCCACCTATTATGGCCTGAGTTTCATCAATTCGCCCCTCTTCCTGTAATTACAGTGTCGTTCAATGCAGAATTCTTCCCAGCAACAATGGCATCTCCATTGATCGCATTTTCCAGCCATTGCTTCGCCTTGAGTTCCATCGCATCACCATTTTCTTCAGCCATCGTATCACTTTCATCCATGTCGCTTATATTCCCAGAATTGGTGCTAGCTTTCTTCTTCCCATTTCCAGGCGTTATAAGGAATTCTCGAAATTTGGAATTCCAGTCGCTGTTGTTCGTGACATCAACACCATTAATGGCTGAATTAAAACATTGCGTACCTTCAATTGTTCCAGAAATCGCAGTTTGATCATAGACCGCAACTGCTTCAGCGTTCTTTCCTTCAATTCCTCCCAAACTTGATCGCGATTTAGGGCCTGGATTTTCTCCCAGATTTGATCGCGATTTAGGGCCTGCAATTTCTACCGGAATGGAGCGCGACATAGGGCAGTTACTGCCCAGAACTCTTACATCCATGGCAGTTGCGTCAATAGAAATTCCATCGTCTTCTTCAGCCTGCACCAAGGCAGTTTCAACCCCCTCTTCCGCCTGATTTTCACCGCGCACAAATTCCAGTTTCTGTCTCATTGTTTGCTTGGAATATAGCTCACTTTCACACACAAGTTTCCTATCCTTGGTCTTCTTCATCTTTCCCATTGATGAACAAATAACTTAATTCCTTAAAATGCCCTAAAATCTGCATGTAACTGCTCATCCCCTCCTCAATTTCAGAGTGAAATTGAGGGAGAAGGTTGAATCCTTCAATCTCTGCTACGTATGGATGTTGAAACGCATAACCAGTCTTCAATAATGGAAGAGAACTCCCCAAAATCGATCAAAGAAGGAAGAAAGAACAAGTTCTCAAATCAAGAAGTCATTTCAGGTTTCTTGGAGAGAATTTTGGATTTTCCTTTTTCTAGTCACATACCGGTATTTTTTTTTCTTTGGCCAATTGCAATATCTTCTATTTACATACATATAACACAAAAACATAGTGGTATCACCAAAATAACTTTCTAAGAAAAATGTACAGCTCACGAAACAACATCAAAAAGCTTAAATTGTACGTTTCTTAAATTATGCTACATTTCACAAAAAAAATGGTATCTCGTGAGCACAAACCTTACAATTCGTCCACCTCCCTAGAAAACGTTGCACGGAGATTACTCTAGCATCATCCGGGTACCCCATGAACATCTCAAGTTGTGGCGCATTCGATCCTAGCATAGTAGTTACGTCCAACTTGTCTACTGTGCTCAAACTCGGGATGTTGCCTAGTATATTAAATAGATTTTTTCGGGATTCAGCCAAATCATGATCATGACCAAGTCGGGTTCCAATGTGTGCAATTCTATCACCGACATCCCTACAATAATCAACGAGTACCCCGATGAGTTTCACTTGAATCAGAACCTTTTTTCGTTTCTTCCCATTGCTTACAGATGGTTGCCCATGTTCTTTGGTGTATACTTCCTTCCGATCCATCATTGTTTCCTTGGTTGACACCAATGTTCACAGGTGTTGGTGCGTCTACATTAACGTGATTTTCTCCATTGCATTCTAGATTGGTTGCATTTTATCGTCTACGTTTTTCACGCATGATCTCGGCTGCGACTCCAATCTCTTCTAATGCGTCCATGTGGCCTGATATTTCCCAAAAACCTCTAACCAATAGGAGGAAAAAGGTCATTCCTTGACACGCATTCCACGCATATTATGATCTTTCTACAAAATCGATGTTCATAAATTTATCAAACAACCAAATAGATAGATTTGTGATAACATAATACATAATGGCATTTCAAATAAATTGATCTTTGATAACCAAATAAATTTACCATGGAACACATTGATACATTTGGAAAAACTGTGTTTACATGCATATATGATCAATTGTAGAGAATTAAGTTATAGGCGGCACGTGACATACCCGCACGACTTCTTCCCATTGTTCGTTTGTGACCTCGAGTTAGTTAGTTGTCATATTGAAACCAACACCAGTGATGCATACGACTTCTTCCACGACGTGGTCTTTGAAAATATGTGGATTTTCAACTACATCAGTCGTCGGGAAAGCGGTCTTCAAAGCATCTCAAGCTTGAGCAAATACCCAGTATGAAATCCGTTATCGCTTTTTCAACCATTGGCCACGAGATCGTGGAGTGCATGGATAAGGACTTGTTCCTCCCTATTCGACCAAACTCTACGAGTTGTGTTCAAATTTTTTTTGGTCTGCCCCCTACCACGGTCCAGATTAACATTTGGAGGTTCCATGTACACTTCAATATACAAAAAAAAATATATATATATATCAATCGCATTATACATATAACAAATAAATAACCTGATGCAATTCAAATTTGTAAAATAAAAAATAAGAATAAGCAAGAATATGATTTGCAAATAAATGGTTCAGATTAAATGCAATCATACACACCAATAAATTTAGTCACTCTTTACTGGCATTTAGTCAATGAACAATAACAGAGTAATAAACAAAAGTCATAATCAATATCCACTAAGCATGATTGTAGTCACTCCACATTTGTTGAGACAGTTGATTCTTATGGGTTGTCCATGCTGGGGTTGATTCAACTGTAGAAACAAATTCTGGTATCTCTGCATGTGGTTCCTCTACATAACCCTCTGCATTGAGCAAATCTTTCATCGGGTCTGTAACCATCTCACGGCATATGAAGTTGTGCAATAAGAAACAAGCCATGATCAATCGTATTTGTGTCTGAATTGGTTAATACGTTACACTCCTAAAACTACCCCAACGCATTTTCATCAGTGTGTATACAATGTGCACTATTTTAAACCATTTTAGTCAATCTTGAGTACATAATTTAGAACACCATTTTATCATACCCAGATTCCACCATCTTCTTTGATCTCTCTAATGGTCTCCCCAATAAAAAATTTAAAGGCCATCTATTATATCAATTCTAGATAGAAACACAGCTCCCTTACGGAAATTTAGATATTCACACTGAATGTGAAAAAAAAATTAAAAAATGGACAGGTAAACATCATCATCTTAATTGATTTCTGAAATGAACAACCGTTTAAGCTAAAAATAAGTGCCAATCAAAATTGAACTAAACAGTTGAATATAACAGAAAAAACAAAACCAATATCAAACATGTCAAGAATCTTAATAAAAAATTGATAGACACTCACCAAGAGTTATTTGTATCCCAGTACACATCATCAAACTTAGCAATATGGGTGCAGAAATTGTATTGAACGCCGCGAGTTCGAAAAATAAAGTGCTTGAACGCATGATACTGCAATGCAATATCATGAAGCGTTTTTTTCAAACCGCTTACCGTGTACTTTGGTTTGTCTGGTCTGTTATAGTATATAGACAAGTCGTTCATCAGTCCATTAAAAGACTCTACACTTTCGACAACGCGCTCCTCTAGTAAATCCCGAACGACCACAAACAAATTATCCAATTGCTTATGTGACCATGAAGTCTTCAATTTTTTACCAAACCTCTCAGTAAAGCGGTGTGCATTTGGGGGTAAGTTCGGACGTGATTTTTCTAATAAAATAATATAAGACATTACAACATCAAAATCACATTCAATTAACATAAGATGAGCATAGAAGACACTAGTGAGGTATACTTATGAAATCAAGTAGTTGAACACTGCATACTCAAATCTATGCATACCAAAAAGTGTGATTTGCTTGCTCTTACAACATTGTTGACAACAACAACAAAAAATAAAAATACATGCATATATGTAAGCATCGAAATTGAAATCAAGTATAAGCCATACATACACATATGAAATCACAAGAACAAAAATATAATACAGAGTTAAGTACCAAAGAACATTTCTATCAATTTACAGAGTTAATGCTAAAGAAAGTGAGGAGGAAGATGGCGGTGGGCAAAGAGGGATGCACTAAGGGCCCGGGGGCAGTGGGCACCCCCACCAATTTTGTAAAATTTTTAGGGGTATTTTAGTAATTTTACATATATATGTTTAAATAATTGAAAATTAAATATATGTGCCCTATTTTCTCTCAGCCCAATACCTGTACACACAATTTTCATCCCAATTCCCAACCTATTTCTCTTCTCCCTCATTCACAGCGGCATATATAATATAATACTCCACTCCTCCACTTATAATTCATTAATGGAGTAATGGAGTACAGGTGGACCACTAAAGTGTAAAAGGTAAGAATTTTTATATTATTAATTTAATTATATATATTTTTTATTACTTTAATTAGTTTATAATTAAATTTATTTCTAATCTTTTGTCTTCTTGTTGGAATTTAAATTTTTTAGGGTTCTTCATATTTAAAGATCAAGAATATATATACACCTTGTTGTTATTAATGTATTAATTCTTACTCTATTTTCTATAAATTATAGGGCAAAGATTTAGTGGATTGTGAATTTTGTGACATTGTGTGATAGGAGAAATAATTATTTATTTATGTAACTTAAATTATAGTTATTAATTAATGTTCATGCTTTATGTATTTTAATTTGCTAATTATCTTTTAAAGATTAGATAATGGAGCGATATTACAAGAATTTTTTTATAATTATTGAGGATATATCTTGCTCACCACTCAATGTGTCTGCTCCTAATACCCAACTTCAAGAATCATCAAGTCAGGATGTTATTGAGATTGATTTAGAAAATCTTCCAAGTGATCCGGGACTTCGGCCTAAGATAATGAGCTATCTACCAAACTTGATTGAACAAGTTCGTAGATCTTATTTATTAAAAGGCCCATGTCAACCATGTAATCATGATTTTCCTCAAAAGGTGTTAGATGGAAATTGAAAACGTAAATTTGTTGGATCTTGATTTGATGAATTTAAGGATTGATTGGAGTATATCATTAAAAAATATGCTGCATTTTATTTATATTGTTATCTATTTTCCACGGGGAAGGGTGAAAGTGGGCATGATGCATTTAAAACTGGAGGATTTAACACTTGGTAAAAGAAAGAAAGAAAGATTGAGGGATCATGTTGTAGATCACAACAGTGATCATAATAGATGTAGATTGGCTTGTCAAGATTTGATGCATCGAGCTCAACATACTGAGGTGTCATTTGCTAAAATCTCGGAACAATCAAAGGTTGATTATCGTTGCAGGTTAAATGTATCTATTATTTGTCTTCGTTATCCTGGCCCCATCACTGGCGGTGGGCCTATAGATTGTTGTAGTTTGGGTTCTATGGAAGAAAAGAAATAAGTTGATCTTTGAAAATGAGGAGTGGAATAATATCAAGGTGATGGAAGAAATTAAAGGTTGAATGTGGAGTTGGGCGATAGTAGGGAATCAACTGAGAACCAATGCCACGCAAGGGTGTCAAAATGAACCCGACCCACCCGACAAACAGACTGGACTGGGCCTGGTTTATAGTGGCCCAAAAAAAATCGGGCCGATTTGGCCCTGCCCAAATGGCCTGTCGGGCCGACCGGGCTCAGGCCGGGCTTGGCCGAAATTTCGAGCCGGCCCTATTTTTTTGAAAATATAATTTTAATTTATAAATCTAACAATCTAATTATTTAAATGGTAGAAAGAATACCAGAAATTAAGGCGTTAGATAGGTTGCGAGCCCGTGACCTTGATTTGTGAACCCAAATTGAAAATAAAAAAGAAAACTCTACACACAACCTCAAATGCCCAAATTGAAAATGAGAAAATATAACCTTACACATAGGTCTGCGAATGCCTCCACATAAAAGAAAAAAAGAAGAAAGCAATCCCCTCTTCCAATCTTCTTAGAAAACGTCGATGGCTATAAAACATCCGCCGCCCACCTCCATCCTCCACTTTTTGGCGCCCGTACGCCACGCCCCCATTCCAACCACCACCTCCAGCCGCACACGGCCACACCTACTTGGCCACGTCCAACCGCAGTATACTGTGAATCTGATGCGTATTGCGTGAAGAAGAGGATAAGTATTTTATTTAGGGTTTATAATTAAAATTGGGCCTGAATATTATTATTTTAGTTGGGCTTGGTTGACCCATTGTACAAATTGGACTGCTTAAATTTAATAAATTAAATATTGGATTTTTTTAATTAAAAAATAAAACTGGCCGATTTGGCCCGATGGCCCAGCAGTCCGACCAGGGTTATAGGCGACTGTCGGGTCAAATCTACTGTCCTCCGAAGTCCAGGGTGTTCTTTGGGAGAGCTGTCCCTCAAAGTCTGCATCGTCGGACGTTCAGGATTACTGGTATTGCTGAGGGCTCACTCCCCTTCATATACCTGGGGGTTCTGATCTTTCGTGGCAGTCCCAGGAAAGTACACTTACAGTCGGTTGCAGATTCTGTCATAGCTAACTTTAGTAGGTGGAAGGGTAGCACTTTGTCCCTTGCTGGCCATCGTTGCCTGATTAACTCAGTCATTACGACCACTTTGGTTCATTAGATGATGGTCTATAATTGGCCAGTTCTTTGCTACGACACGTGGAGTCGGCTATGAGGAACTTCCTTTCGAAGGGGGATGTGAGCCGCAAGAATGGGGCTTGTTCGATTTCATGCAACGAGTTTGTTCCCCATTGGGGGAAGGAGGTCTAGGGGTTTCTTTATTCGACTGGCGAACGCCTCATTTCTCTGTAAACTGAGTTGGGATATTCTTTAGAACAGATTGTTAAATACGAAGCTCCTACATCGGAGGCACTTTAATTCAGAGCACAAACTAAGACCTTATGGTAGAGTCTCTTCTATTTGTCTGGGCCTTCGTCCACATTCTACGAGACTCATAGATGGCCCGAGGTGGCTGATTGGCAGAGAGTCCTGTGTCAGCTTTTGGCATGATAATTTGCTCGGATATACTATCTTTGAGAGGATGGGTCTTCCAGACTTGTTCGCTTCTACCCTCACTTCCACGGTTGGGGATATCTTCTATGATTATTGTTAGCACTTCCCGAGGTGCTTTATCATGAGGTTTACGGAGATTGTAAGGGATATCATGTAGATCACGGTGCTTAGGGGACCTAATAGACGTATTTGGGAGGGCTCACTTTCAGGGGAACTCTCTTCCAGTATGGCATATGATTTGCTCAGATCACCCCTGCCCAGGCTTGGTTGGGCATCATTGATTTGGGGAACCTTTATACATATGTGTCATTCCACTTCAATTTAGAGAGTTGTTTAGGGCAAGTTGCTCACGTCAGATTGGCTCTCGTCTTTTGGGATTCAGGGTCCGTTGATTTGTGTGCTGTGTCGCGGGGATTTAGAGGCGCTTGACCATCTGCTTGCCCATTGCCCGTTCACATTGGAGATTCTGCGCAGCTGACTCACATGTTTGGGCCCTTTGGGGTCATAATTCACACTGGGGTTAGCTTCCTAGACATCTTCCTTCAGGTTACTAGAGTTCGGTAGGGTCCGCAGTCTTTGGAGTTGTGGAGGGCGGGCTTCATTATTGCTTTTTTGGGTTGTTTAAACTCTGCGGAACAAGGTGATATTCGATGCGGTTTCGCCATCTGTTAGGAGATGTATGACTCAGATCATGTTAGACATCAGGGAGGCCAACAACATAGTTAGGGGATATTTGGATGGCACGGTTCGGGATCTACTGATTGCCAGGGCTCATGGTGTTTCGAACAGACACGAACCGATAAGATAGGGTTCGATCATCTTTGATTTGGTTCCCGCCTGGGGTTGGTACAAGGTTAACATGGACGGTAGTGCTTCTTCTTCCCATGGTAGTCTATATGCGGGGGCAGTCTTCAGTGGATTATTCGTGGGTGTGATTGCTACTAAGGTTGGTTGGGGCCCCCCTCTTGAGGCTGAGTTGGCAGTAGTACTTATGGCCATCAAGTATGCACATGACCAGGGTTGGAACTTCCTTTGGATTTAGTCGGATTCAATACTCTTGATTGACACTTTTATAACCTCCAAACCTTCCATTCCTTGGTGTCTACAAGGACTTTGGAGGCAGATCCACCCTGTTACGCAGAAAATGCAAATCAGACGACTAATGTTGTGGCCAAGACTGGCCTTGGTTGTGTCTAGAGGGGTTACCCCCTGAATTCTTTATTCTCATTTCTGCACAACGATTTGTACTCTGTTTTCTATAGACATGTATCTTTAGAGGAGTGTACCTTTTTCCTTTGACCTGAGTTTTGTCCCTTAGGAGGGTTTTCTCAGGCAAGGTTTTAATGGCGCTCCGGCCTCTAGCTCGGCTTGTGAGCTTATGGTCATAAGTTTTCTTCATTTATTTGATCTACATTTTATTGTCTTAATTTGGCTTTTAGTGGCATAATCCACTCATTATTGTTTTTCTAGCTAAAAGTCTTTAGTGTCAGAAAATTGAGAATTAATGACAAGACCTATCATTAAAGATTTTTAGCTAGATAAGATATAATGACAGGATTTCTGTCATTAAAAGTCAAGTTTTATGTAGTGTTGAACTACTACTTAGTCGTGTGAGTTATCGCATTTAGATTTCTTGACACTACTAAGGGGGCATATTAAATTACGTGCATGTAGATATTTGGATTATAGTTGTGAGTGTTATCTCATAATCTCAGAGTCAGCACACTAAGTGAGTAGTGAGCTGATAGGATCAGATAAGATGACTTAGGCCGAAATCAGATGAGTTGAATGGTTTCAATCAGCTGAGGAGGTGATGCTTAGATTTCAGCACAGTTGGTCAGATCAGCACAGTACTGGATCAGCACAGTACTGGGTCAGCACAGTACTTCAGCAGAGTGTACCAAGATCAGTACTTCAGCAGAGTGTACCAAGATCAGTATTTCAGCACAGTACTATCAGCACAGTACTATCAGATCAGTACATCAGCACATTAAAAGATCAGCACAGTATGGAGTCTATCAGCAGAGTTAGCTTTTGATCACAGGAACAGAAGAGTTGAGTATCAGATCACTAAATAGTGTTCTGATCTTTATGGACAAGTCTTCTGATATGAAAGTTAGTTAGTTTAACTAACTGTATTACAGTTACAACTACTTGAGGGCATAACTACCATTTCAGTTGGGCAATAACAGAGCACATGGGTTGTTACAAGCGGTTGCAAATGGTTGATAACTACTCAAAACAGTTTCTAACAACATCAACTACCTTTGGTCTTTATATACTCTTGTATGTGTACATTGTAAAGGTTGGATTGAGAGATTTAGTACGTTATTGTATTCTTTGAGTTGTGTGAGTTCACGAATGAAGTGAGGAAATATCCTATTCCGAGTAAATGAGTGTGTAAACATTCTTTATCAATCAAAGAAGTACTAGTCTGGTCTAGTGGATGTAGATCACATTGATCGAACCACTTAAATTCTTGTGTGATGTTTGTCTCGTTGCTTACTTTTCTGAATTACTATCCTAGAGCAGTTATTTCTTCTATATTCAAGTGTTCTACTTGGTTGGAGACGTCTAACTGACCAGAATAACTCGACAATTGGCGCCGTCTGTGGGAAATTGAAGTAGCTGTAGATCTAAGATGGGGAATTCTACCAAGTACAACATAGAGAAGTTTACAGGCACAGGAGATTTTGGGTTGTGGAAGGTCAAGATGCAGGCCCTCCTTGAACAGCAAGGATTATTCGAGGCCCTCGAAGAATCCGAAGAGAATGTAGAAGAAACTGCAACAGCTGCGGCTGAAAGGAGCAAGTTGCTCAGGAAAGCTTGAAGCACGATCCTACTCTGCCTTGGAGATAAGGTCTTGAGGGAGGTTGCTAAAGAGAAGTCAGCGAAGGAGGTTTGGGATAAGCCTGAGAAGTTATATATGGTGAAAACTTTTGCTAACCGACTCTATTCGAAACAGAAGCTGTATGCCTTTAGAATGGGAGATGACAAACCCATTACAGAGCAGCTAGATGAGTTCAACAAGATACTTGATGATCTGGAGAATTTGGATGTCAAGCTTGAAGAAGAGGATAAGGCTCTTATCTTGTTGAGTGCTCTTCCTAAGTCCTTTGAAATCCTAAAGGAAACCATCTTGTATGGTAGAAAGGAGGCAATCACATTGTAGAATGTGATCTTGGCTGTCAAGTCCAAGCTACTACACAAAAAGACATCTCAAGGAGATAAAAGTAGCAGTGGAGAAGGATTGGCAATCAAGGGAGGTCAGAAGAAGTCTGTCTCCAAGAAGGGGTCTAGTCAACCCAAGAGAGCTGATAAGGGAAAATCAGCAGTGTCAAATCAAGGGGAAGTAGTGTGCCACCACTGCAACAAACCTGGGCACTATAAGAGTACTTGTTTCAAGTACAAACAGCTTATGAGAAAATCTGGTCCCAAGAACCCTGTTGATAAGAATCAAGCTAATCAAACCCAAGAAGATAAGGAGCAGAAAGGCTATGAGTCAGCTCAGTCCCTATCCATCACTTCCACTAAAGAACAGCAGGATTGGATTTTAGATTCAGGGTGTTCTTTCCACATGACTCCAAGAAGAGATTGGTTTCAGGATTTTAAGCATCAGAATGGAGGTTCTGTGTTGTTAGGGAATGATCACACTTGCAAAGTCAAAGGTGAAGGTACAGTACACTTGAAGATGTATGATGGAGTAGTGAGGATTCTCAAGAGGGTCAGGTATGTTCCTGAACTCAAGAGAAATTTGATATCTCTTGGTATGCTGGATTCATTGGGCTACAAATTCCAGTCAGAAGATGGAGAGCTCAGAGTTTCAAAGGGGAAGCTTACTGTTCTTAAAGGTGAGAGAAGAAATGATCTCTACTTTCTTAAGGGGGGAACAGTTATTGGCAGATCAGATGTGGCAAGGGTGCAAGACAACTTAATGTTGTGGCACAGAAGACTAAGTCATGTTGGAGAGAATGGCCTACTTGAGCTAAGTAAGCAAGGATTGCTATGTGGTGACAAGATCACAAAGCTTGATTTGTGTGAGTACTGCATTCTTGGGAAATCCAAGAGATTGAAGTTTGGAAAGAGTTCACACTCTACCAACGGAATTTTGGACTATGTGCATTCAGATTTATGGGGGCCAGCTAAGAATCAGACCAGAAGTGGTGGGAGATACTTCATGTCTATCATAGATGACTACTCAAGAAAGGTATGGATCACTATCCTGAAATCCAAGTCAGAAGCATTTGAAAAATTTAAGGAATGGCTCACTGAGGTTGAGAATGTCTCTGGAAAGAATCTCAAGCATTTGAGAACTGATAATGGGCTGGAGTACATATCAGGACAGTTCAATGTTTTCTGCAAGAAGAAGGGTATAGTGAGGCATAGAACAGTACCAGGTACACCTCAGCAGAATGAAGTAGCTGAGAGAATGAACCAGGCTTTTCTTGAGAGGGTCAGGTGCATGTTGAGCAGCTCTGGATTGCCTAAAGTATTTTGGGGAGAAGTAGTGTCAACAGCAGCCTACTTGATAAACAGAAGCCCTTCCTCAGCTGTGCAATTTAAGACCCCAGAAGAGTTATGGTCTGGCCATGCAACTGAGTACAGTAATTTGAAAGTTTATGGTTTTTCAGCATATGCCCATGTCAAGCAAGATAAGCTTGAGCCTCGAGCCTTGAAATGTGTGTTCGTAGGGTATCCTTCAGGTGTGAAAGGGTATAGGTTGTGGTGCCTTGAAGCTGGAATGCAGAAGTGTATTATCAGCAGAGATGTAACTTTTGATGAAAGTAGAATGCCATTGAAAGAAGAGGCAAGTTCAGGTGCAGCACACAACAAACCAGATGAGACACAGGTTGAGGTGGAGCATGTTGAAACCAGAACAGTAACTGAAGATCAGATTGATCCAGATGAGGAGGAGACTACTCATAGTGATACTGAGCTTCATGACTATCAGCTCACTAGGGACAGAACCAGAAGAGAAGTCCACCCACCTCAGAGGTATGGTCAAGCTGACATAGTATCATTTGCATTATGTGCAGCTCTTGAGGTGGAGTCTTTGGAGCCTAAAACTTACACAGAAGTCATCAACTGCCATGACAAAGAGAAGTGGTTAGTTGCTATGGAGGAATAACTGTTATCTCTGAACAAGAACCAGACTTGGGAGATTGTTGAGAGGCCTAAGAACAAGAAACTTGTTGGGTGTAAGTGGATCTACAAGAAGAAGGTGGAGGCTCAAAGAGGTTGCAAGATTAGGTACAAGGCAAGACTTGTAGCTAAAGGATTTACACAGAAAGAAGGTATTGACTTTAATGAAATCTTCTCACCTGTTGTAAAGCATTGTAGCATTAGAATCTTGTTGGCTATGGTTGCTCAATATGAATTGGAACTGCATCAGATGGATGTGACCACATCATTTCTTCATGGGACTTTAGATGAGAAGATCTACATGAAAATACCAGGAGGGTTGGACATAGAAGATGGAGAAAACAAAGTGTGCTTACTCATAAAATCACTCTATGGCCTCAAACAAAGCCCCAGACAATGGTACTTAAGGTTTGATGAGTACATTTGCTCAGCTGGTTTTGCAAGAAGCTTGTATGACAGCTGTGTTTACTTCAGAAGAGTTGGGAGTTCAGTTACATATCTTCTGTTGTATGTAGATGATATGTTAATAGCAGGAGAGTCTATTAACAGTATCAATCAGGTTAAGGAGATTCTCAAAAGGGAGTTTGAGATGAAAGATCTTGGTGAAGCTAAAGTGATTCTTGGGATGGAGATCAGTAGAGTTGAGGGAGCAATTCAGCTTAGTCAGCCTACCTATCTGAGGAAGGTGTTAGAGAGATTCAGGATGAATCAAGCTAAGTCAGTTTCTACACCAATTGGTCAGCATCAGAAGCTATCAAATCAGATGTGTCCCAAGAACAGCCAAGAAAGAGCTCAGATGAGTAAGGTTCCCTATGCCAGTGCAGTAGGGAGTTTAATGTATGATATGGTGTGTTGTAGACCAGATTTAACTCATGCAATGAGTGTAATCAACAGATACATGAGTGATCCAGGTTTAAGTCATTGGGAGACAGTTAAGTGAGTCATGAGATATGTTCTAGGATCAGCTGAGAAAGGTCTGAAATTTCAGAAGACATCAGATGAGGGAGAAGCACTTGTGGGATATGTTGATGCCGACTATGTAGCCAATGTAGACACAAGAAAGTCCTTAACAGGGTATGTATTCACCTTATTTGGTACAGCTATATCATGGAGGTCAATACATCAGTCCGTAGTTGCATTATCTACTACAGAATCAGAATATGTAGCCTTGACTGAGGCAGTTAAGGAGAGCATGTGGCTTAGGGGGATCTTGAAAGAGTTTGGTATATCACAAAGAAGTGTGACTATCTTCTGTGATAACCAAAGTGCAATACATCTTGCAAAGCATCAGGGGTATCATGAGAGAACTAAACATATAGATGTGAAACTGTACTTTGTAAGAGATATTGTAGAGAAGGGGGTGGTCCAGGTAGTGAAGATTGCTACAGAGGAGAACCCTGCTGATGCGTTCACTAAGGCATTGCCAAAAGAGAAGTTTGGCTTGTGTCTTAGACTTATTGGAGTGCATTAATTCCTCTGAGGAGAAGGATACTGCTCTTGTGGCAGAAGATCAGTAGTGGAGGCTATTCTTTGAGAAAAATAGTGTTGGTGTTTTATTTTTGGTGGAGATTAGTTCGATTATGAGCTAAAGGTGGAGAATTGTGAGTGTTATCTCATAATCTCAGAGTTAGCACACTAAGTGAGTAGTGAGCTGATAGGATCAGATAATATGGCTTAGGCCGAAATCAGATGAGTTGAATGGTTTCAATCAGTTGAGGAGGTGATGCTTAGATTTCAGCACAGTTGGTCAGATCAGCACAGTACTGGATCAGCATAGTACTGGGTCAGCACAGTACTTCAACAGAGTGTACCAAGATCAGTACTTCAGCAGAGTGTACCAAGATCAGTACTTCAGCACAGTACTATCAGATCAGTACATCAGCACTGTAAAAGATCAGCACAGTATGGAGTCTATCAGCAGAGTTAGCTTTTGATCACAGGAACAAAAGAGTTGAGTATCAGATCACTGAGTAGTGTTCTGATCTTTATGGACAAGTCTTCTGATATGAAAGTTAGTTAGTTTAACTAACTGTATTACAATTACAACTACTTGAGGGCATAACTACCATTTCAGTTGGGCAATAACAGAGCACATGGGTTGTTACAAGCGGTTGCAAACGGTTGATAACTACTCAAAACAGTTCCTAACAGCAGCAACTACCTTTGGTCTTTATATACTCTTGTATGTGTACATTGTAAAGGATGGATTGAGAGATTTAGTACGTTATTGTATTCTTTGAGTTGTGTGAGTTCACGAGTGAAGTGAGGAAATATATCCTATTTCGAGTGAATGAGTGTGTAAACATTCTTTATCAATCAAAGAAGTACTAGTCTGGTCCAGTGGATGTAGATCACATTGATCGAACCACTTAAATTCTTGTGTGTTGTTTGTCTCGTTGCTTTCTTTTCTGAATTACTATCCTAGAGCAGTTATTAATTCTTCTATATTCAAGTGTTGTACTTGGTTGGAGACGTCTAACTGACCAGAATAACTTTGACATAGCCCAAAATGGCTTTTTCTAACTTGAACTTTTTCCACTGAATTACTAAACTGTGATTTTGGTGTGAGAAAAACTTATGAAGGTTTCCACAAGGTGAAAGAAATTTGAAAGGAGTATAAATATATTCCACATTAATTAATCAAAACACAGACTGTATTATAATTAGTTTGACAGGGAAAACTGATGCACAACTGAAAAAGGAACAGACGTTGATAACAAATGTATGTCGTCAAGTCTGATAAAATTCAGAAAAGTAGTGTACAACAGGAAAGGAAATAAAAACCAGCAGCAAATAATGTCTTTCAAATCAGGGAACCCGGGCCTAGGCCTTCATGCGTTGGGATCCCAGAAGCCCGGGCAAATTAAGCAAGAAATTATAAATATGGGTAGCCTGGCAAACAGTTGGCTAGGAAAAGTGGATCAAATGAGAATGGGATCCAGAAATAGAGCAACAATTTGAGGTCCCAAACAGTTGTCTGGAGAAGTATAACCATCCATACTGTTCTTGTAAGTGTCATCAGTTACCCGTGCATAGTTAAGAAGTAGCTTCACTATTTCCTTGCAGGGTGAAGTGGTTTGGGTTTGCATACTCCATTCTCTGTTCACATTCTTCCATCCTTCCTCCACAAATTCTGCAAATTTTGCAAGAGCCTCTTCCTTTGAAACATTGTGATCTTTCATGTACCAATCCACCATTGTTGGCAATTTTCCTTTTCTGTTCTCACGCTTCAATTCAATCCCAACATATATCATCATTAACCTCTTCATCTTAATTAAATCATATATATTTCCTAGCTAGCTAGCTATTTTGTGGATTGATTGACAGCATATTTCCTTTAATTAATCTAATTTAAGCATGCATGGTATAATATATTAAAGCTAGTATATATATATGCTTACTTCATGGCTAGCCAGGTTGTGGATGTGTCGACCCAACTTGGCTGTGGACATAACTATTTTAGGTTCGCTTAGTAGCCAATCAATGTCATGTTTGTTTGCAGATTTGATGCCCGGGATTAAAGCTGTAAACATAATGTAGATGCAACCGATAACAGCTGAATTGTTAATATACTCTTCAAATGAGGGCATCTGTTGTTCCATTATCCATATCTGCTGTTGGTTGTAAACTTCAGCAAGTTGTTTCACCTATTCCCACAACCAACATACACATACATTATAAATATATACTCCACTAGCTAATAATTAATTTGTGTGTGTACGTGTCCGGAAAAATATTGAATTTAATAATATATATGTTCGATCAGGAATATTCCTAAATTTAATTAAAACAATGATCAATCAAACAAGTAATGTACGCAATGTGGGTCCTAGCTTCCTTACTGTTTCTTTGAAATAAGGAACTGCAAATGACTTATCATGTGTTGCTGCGTCACTTTCGTACTCTTCATATGTACTCATAACAAATCGATAAACAACTTGCATGTAACCTGGGAGCTCTTCAATATTATCCATATCCCATCTGCACCAAATATATATATATATATATAGCATTAGTAGTCTTGTTGAGATTTCTCAAAATTAGCATGAAAATCGACCATTAATAACAAAATTGATCCGTTAGTATAGTTTCTCTAGCTAGCTAACAAAATTTCAATTGATCAGAATTAAGTAATGATATAATTAAAGACTTTTACATAGAGAATATGACTGGATTTTTGACATACCTTTGTAAATGTTGAGTAAAAAGTTGAGCTTCCGCAAGTGTTGCATAATTATCCATCGTGTCATTTATGATTGACGCTAATTTCATACTCTTGGCAAATGCAATTCGAACATAAGCGTATTGAGGTTCAAAATTGGCAGCCACGCCCCAATGATAGCACTCTACGATTCTATCTCTTGCATAAACCAATTTCGACTTGAGCTCAAACTTGTTCCACCATCTTTACAAAATCATAATAAAGACTCGTCAGTTTTATATATATATATATATATATATATATATATATATTATATTATTGATGTACATGCAATTGATAAATACCCGTAGTCGCAAAAAACGCTTATACACGTATATAATCGATCATACACAAAATAGCAGGTTTAAAAAAATATATTATAGAGTTTTATATATAGTATAATAACTACTCCGTAATACTTTTAAACGAAACAACAATGACTAACTTTGTAAGTTGGCAGAGCTCGTTCTTGTAGATGTTCTGCAAATAGTTGAAATTGATTTTGGCAAGCTCCAGAAGTAGTTGGATCCTTGACTCATCTCTTTCATAGACGGAAATGTAACGTCGGATATTGAAAATGGGAACTCCCTTGTGGAGCGGCTGTTGCAGAGCATGTTTTAGTTTCTCTTTAGTGACAGAAGGTTCTAGTAACTCTTGTTCCAAACGAGTCAGATGATCGGTTGTAAAAGCAACTGCCTCGTCTAAAACACTTTCTCCATCAACTCGAACATGACTTGCTTCATACAAGCTTAGTATCCCCTCCACATCACTAGTGTGAATATCTTCAAACTTGTTGTCTTTGCCAATAAATTTGTCAAATACATCTGCATGCACTCTCCATTAAATTAACTACTCCCCCAGTCTCTCTTTAATTAAGTTTTACGATTTTGCATTTTCTTTTTTGTCAAGTTGGGTCCCCCACATTTATTAACAACAATATATAATCATCATTTTAATTACTTTTCTTACACTTTTCACTAACAAACATAATTAATACTCCCTCCGTCCCGGAGTAAGTTTCCCACTTCTTTTGGGTGTTTAGATTAAAGAATATAATAAAATAATAGATGTAGTACAAGTACAAGTGATGTGATGGTGAGAGAGAAAATAATAAATTAGTATGAGATGAAGTATAATAAAATAATAGATAAAGTATAAGCTAGTGATGTGATTGAGAGAGAGAAAATAATTTGTTAAAAATGGAATGAGAAACTTATTGTTGGACATCCAAAAAAGAAAGGAAAGTGGGAAACTTATAGTAGGACGGAGGGAGTATATATGATGTACAAATTAATCAAGGACACGTACCGCAAGAAACTAGATACTGATGTTGTCTGAGCAAACGAAAGCGGAGTGCAGTAGTAAACAAGTCAAAGTCATGTTGATGAAAATGACTATAAATTTCATCAAGTTTTAGTTTCATCTCTATCTCAAAATGATATGCTAATCCCAAACGCTCGATTGTGTCAAAGAGCAGAATTAGGTTGCCGGATGATGCATCTGCTAACATGCTTCTCACTTCTTTCTTCCCTGCTTCAATGGATCTCTCGTATGTCTTTTGCATCTGCAATATTAATTGGGCAATGACTTTATTCATAAGTGGGTCCCGCAATACCCTCGATCCAAACACATCTATTTCATAGCACACAAATATCAATACATACTCAATATTATACCTGATCGTCCAAGGAAAATGTGGAGAAAATATCACCCCACATGCTGGGGGTATGTTTGGTCATGGGTGGCCGGATATCCCTCACGCAATTTGAACCGCATTTCTCCATAGCCATATGAGCAGTGACAATTAATTATAATAAGCAGTACAGTGTAATTCTTAATTGCTTTATGCTTTTGTGATATGGGAAGAGTTCATGCTCCAATTTATAGCGGCATCATGATCGATCTTGGTGGTAACTATTAATTTAAGGGTAGGGCCCCTGCTATATAGAAAATATATATTATATATAGGATAAATAATAAAATATTTAACAAAATCCATTGTAGCCTAGTGGTTGTCTTTGGATTTCCATTGCATACTTTTAATACAATTTTCGATATTTTATTTTAGCAACAGTATTTTTATACATAAAATTTGTAAAATTAATAATAATTTTAAATAAATTAGCAACAGTTTTTTTTATAAATCAAAAGTGCAATTAATAAATAATAAAATTTGTAAAATTAATAATAATTAAAAAAAAATTAGCAAAATTTTAATATTAATAAAAGTGCAATTAATAAATAGTAAAATTTGTAAAATAAATAGCAACAGTTTTTTTATACATAAAATTTGTAAAATTAATAATAATTTTTAAAAAAACAGCAACATTTTTTATGCATTAAAAGTGCAATTAATAAATAATAAAATTTGTAAAATTAATAATAATTTTAAAAAAAAAATTAGCAATAGATTTTTATATATTATAAAAAAAAGTGCAAGTACTAGTAATATCATTAATTGCGCTTACTAATAATATAATTAATAGTAATAAAAGTGCAAGTAAAAAAATAATAAAACGTGTAAAATTAATAATAATTTTTTAAAAAAAAATTTAGCACCAGTTTTTCTAGATTATGAAAGTGCAAATACAAATAAACAAAAGGTGTATCATTAGCATACACTTTTCAGTTATAATATCATACACTTTTCAATTATAATACCATACACTTTTCATTAATATATAACTTACACTTTTCATTAATATAACATACACTTTTTAGTTATAATAACATACACTTTTCATTAAATAGATCATACACTTTGCAGTTATAATAACAATAAAACGTGTAAAATTAATAATAATTTTTTAAAAAAAATTTAGCACCAGTTTTTCTAAATTATGAAAGTGCAAATACAAATAAATAAAAGGTGTATCATTAGCATACACTTTTCAGTTATAATATCATACATTTTTTCAATTATAATATCATACACTTTTCATTAATATATAACTTACACTTTTCATTAATATAACATACACTTTTCATTAATATAACATACACTTTTCATTAAATAGATCATACACTTTGCAGTTATAATAACAGACAATTTTCATTAAATAAACATACATTTTTCATTAATAGATCATACATTTTGCAGTTATAATAACATACACTTTTCATTAATATATAACTTACACTTTTCAATTATAATATCATAAACTTTTCAGTTATAATAACATACACTTTTCATTAAAAATAATGTTGCACTTTTCAATGTAATAACATACACTTTTCATTAAAAAAATAAAAATACACTTTTTAGTCATAATAACATACACTTTTTCAAAAAAAAAAATCGAAAAAAAAAATTGAAAAAAAAATAAAAATAAAAAAGTCAAAATTTGACCGTTGACCGGTCAACGGTGGTCAACGGTCAACATTTGACTAGTAAAAGTCTACTCAAGTACATGGTGTACTTGAGTACATACAAGACTTTGGCTTAATTTAATTCACCGCGCACATTAGTGATAATTAATTACTCAAAATATTTACTTTGTATACAAATTAGAGTTACAATATACTCCCTCCGTCCCTGGATTTTGTGCATGGTTTGACCGGCACGGAAATTAAGAAAATGGAATATAGTGATGTGTGTGGTAGAATAAAGGAGGGGTATTATTGGTAATTCATTGACTAAAGTGGATAGAGATTTGACTAAAGTTATAAATTGAGTTAAGTTGCGGGTCCAAGTAAAATAAAGGAGGGGTAATATTGGTAAAAATTATGTGAGTTATTTCCTTTTTTAGAGTGTGCAAATAATGTTGGGACGCCACTTAAGGAAAGTGTGCAAATAATCACGGGATGGAGGGAGTAGTATATATATACGTTGAATGTCATGTGTCAGTGTGTGCAACGGGGTATGTTTTTTGTTATTTCATGCTATGAAATTAGATAGTCAGAAACTAGTTCTTGGGTTCGGGATCATAAAAGTTGTCCTCAAAAATTATAAGGATCAATAAAACGACATTGACAAGGTCGACAGTGCTTAGTCAATATATATTCATGTTTGCATTAGTGTGCTAGACTATCTATTTGATATTTGTGCACGTATCAACAATTGGACCCATTAAATGTGTTCGCATATTCATCTCAAACAATATTTAACATTTTCAGGTTAACCTGTCACATTACTAGCTTATTAGTATTATATAGAGATTGAGGTTAGATCGTGAATTTTTCCATGAGATATTGAGTTTTGATTCAATTGTATTGTAAATTAATTCCTGTTGAAATGCTATTTATTCTTGGAGTCTTCATTGATTACCAAGTATTTTGTTTTTAAATAAATTCAAACCTCCTTTTCTAATTTAGCTTTATATTATTTTTGTTTCAGGTCTTTTGCTTTATATTGTCACACTACAAAAAAAAAATGTAATTTAACTGTGAAAAAATTTATTGATAATTTTAATATTTTTATTGCTAACGTGAATAAGCAATAAAATATTTTGTCGTGGAATTTGTTGGTATACTCTCGTCACTGACGTGTTTTGATTTTAGTCTTTTTTAACTTAGTTAGGTTTTCCAACTATTTTGTTTAAAAATCAGTTCCACGTTAATAATTACAGGTTGGATCCCCTCGAATGTTGAGAAAGTTGAAAATATAAAATTAGCTTGGGTTAAAGTTTGTGGGTCAAACATGAGTCAACACCGGTCAAATTTGGATCAATCTTAATTAGAATATTTATTTTTGCTCTCAAATATTATTTTATTACAGGACTAAAACTATGTTACTACAGAATTTAAATTTTGTCACTACAATGCCAAAAGTGTATTACTGCAAGTTTAAAAATATTCTGGACACTTTTTTTTTTTTTTGGAAAAATTACTAAAATAATTTTAACTTATTCGACTACTACATGAATAAAACAATGTTACTATAAGACCAAAATTTTATCATTATAAGGTCAAAAATGTATTACTACATGTAAAAAAATATTCTGAACACTTAATTTTTTTGGGTGAATTTGTCAGAATGTTTTGACATGTAGTATTAAAGTTTTAGCCTATTTTGGCCTTGTAGTAACAATATTTTGGTCATGTAGTAAACCACCTGTTTGCGACCCACGAATTTTCTGGACAACCCGGATCCGGGCTTATGACCCACAAATTTTTAAAATTATCTTAATTTGACTTTTGAGCTAAATGGATTTAGAATTTTAACTTGATCCAATTTTGATGAAATGCATATATGCAATATTTCACATAATACTAGCCCAATCAAAATAGGGGTAAAATATAAAATTAGGTTTCTTAATTCAATATTATATCATTTAAGTTTTCACATTTTCAATTTATATTCTTTTTTATTCAATTACGTTTTTTTAATCGAAATTTTTTAAAACTCACGGAAATGTGTGGAATATATTGGAATTCCAGCTAAATAGTCCAATTTTCATATTATATGTTATTTGATAAATTTAAATTAAAAGTATATTATATTTTAAAATCTATAAAATTTAAATATAATCTTAATTTAAAATGTGATGGGCTATTGCGTAAAATTTGCAATCAGCATAGCCCATCGCATTACAGTGTGTTATAATATTCATAGTTTTCATAAAGCTGGGGCAATATATTTATTTATTTAATCAACAAATTACATTATATTATAATCTTAAATCTATTACGACAATTAGTATTTTAATGTGTATAAATCCTATTCCTCATTTGAAAAGCTTAATTAAATTCAAGTTCATAGTGATCTTAATTTTTTTGCCGAGTCCAATTCCAATCGTAATATATTTAATTGTAGGGATTTAATTTTTTTAATCCATTATGTTGCCATAATTTTGAAATTAGTTCAAACGTTTTCAACTTTTTAATTTTAATCCTATAAATTTACATAAATTTTGATTTTAGTCCATTATGTATTATGTCATTATGTGACTTTAATTATATATATTTTTTAATATTGTAACAATAAATAATTAAAATCTTGTAAAATAATTATAAAATCAGAATAAATAAAGTAATTAAAAGTGTAATTAGTTTATTTAAATAAAAAATTAGATTTTAAAAATGCTAATTATTGTATAATCGAATTATTATTCAAATAAAAAAAATATAAAATTAATGGAATAATATAAAATTTTAAATACACAATAAAAAATCATTATTTTTTTAAAAGCTTTTTAAAATAATAAAATATAATTTATAAAACTATAAAAAAAACCTGAAAAAATGGCGGGAGGGGAAATGATTTATTATTAATAAAAACAATTGAGTTTTTTTAGTTTTCATGTGTTTATTTTATAATTTGTAAGATTCAAATTTAAAAAATGATTTTTGTTTTTTTAGTTTTCATGTGTTTATTTTATGATTTTTGTAAGATTTAAATTATTTTTATTATTAATTGTTTTGTAATATTCTTTTAATTTTAAATTTGTAATATTTTATAATTTGTAAGATTTAAGTTATATAAAAAAATGGTTTAATTTTTTTATACAAGATTAAATTTTTTATTATAATTTATTAATTTCTTAATATTAAAATATTTTTGCATATTTTATTTATTTAGTTTTATGTTATACTTATAACAATGGAATGATTTTATAAATATTGAAATTAAATATAATTTAAATTTATTCTAATGTTTGATAATTAATTATTTACTTAGTTTTATTTATATAAAACAATTTATTCTAAGAGTGTAATTAAATTTTAATTTTATAATTATTTGGCATTTTTAAAATTTAGAATTGTTTTGATTTACATAATTTAATTAGACACTTAATTATTTTAAAATTTTATATTATAATTTTATAATTATTTTACAACATTTTATTTATTTATTGATACAATATTTAAAAATATATAATTAAAACCACATAATACATAAAATAAAATTAAAATATATATGAACAATGACCTGTTGGGTGACCTGCTACCCCAGGTCATAGGACTAAAATTAAAATTTGTGTAAATTTATTGGATCAAAATTAAAAAGCTGAAAAGGATCAGTTTAAAAAACATGGCAATATAATGGACTAAAAAAATTTAATCCCTTAATTAATTATATTAGCTTTTATCCAAAAAATTTCAAATTCCAAATTAGATTTTCTCCTCAAGAAACACTCCGGTATCTTCTTCCACTTCTATTCTCATTTATTTTTTTCGTCCCAAGTAGGGATTTATTTAGATTTGATTGTTCTTTTTTTTTTTATTAGTAGATCAAATTGTTTAATGTTAAATATTTTATTTGATATGTACGTTTGAATGTGTGTGCACCGTGTTATATTTTATGTTATTCCATGTTATGAAATTAGATAGTCAGGAACTAGTTCACTCACGGGTTCAATCGAGACCGTAAGTTGTCCTAAAAATTACAAGGATCATTAAAACGACATTGGCAAGGTCCGCAGTGCTCAATCAATATATCGGTCATGAGTTCAATACGTATTTGGCAAGGTATTCATGTTTGCATCAGTGTAGACTATTTATTGACATTTGTGTGCTTATGAACAATTAATTGGACAATTGGACCCATTAAGTGTACTTGCATATTCACCCCAAACGTTTAACATTTTTAAGTTACTGAGTTGATGGTAGGGAGAGACAATGAATGTCGATTAATCTGTCACATTACTTATATATTATTTAAAATTTTATGAACTAGTTTATTTGAATTTATAGAGATGGAGGTTAAATTGTGAATTTTTCCATGAGATATTGAGTCTTGATTCAATTGTATTTTAAATTAATTCATGTTGAAATGCTATTTATTCTTTGAGTCTTCCATTGTTTAACAAGTACGGAGTATTTAAAAAAAAAATTCACAACTCATTTTCTAATTTAGCCAATATTATTTTTATTTCAGGTCTTTTATTTTATATTGTCAGGTAGTTCTTAGAAAAATATTTTATTGCATGTAATAGTTGAGGCACCAATAAAATAGCAAATACTTTAAATAGGACAACGAAGATTACGGGAATCCTTGTCGTCTTGCGAACAAAAACAAATGTATGATGAGTACATGACAATTGTTTTAATATTATATATATATAGGACAGCTAAGGCATCTTCATCAACTTCAGGCATAAACAAAGATCAATTTGCAGTGTAACCTATTTTTCTTTTCTTAAATGTGCCCTTTTAAACTTATTTTATCATCCCTCTAATTTATCTATTTCAGTCTCTACTTTATGTGTGTTATTCATTACACATAATTTTCCATAAAACTTGTATAAAAATTGAAACAGCGACAGAAGCCGTATAATTATAAATATAAACACGAAGAACACACTAATTCCATTAATTCTACAAATACTTGAAAATGTGACAAGAACTCAAATACGTTGATTTACAAAGAATACCGTAAAAAAAATACTAAGATAAACTCTCATTTTTTCATTAATCAATTCAACTCTTTAATAACAATATAGAACTTATTTAAAAGATACTTGAGTAATAAGAAACATATAAATACTAAATATAATAAAATTAAAACATGAAAGAATTTCGTCTCATCTAAAAGTTCGAACATGTAGAGAAGTTAAAATTTTTTGTATATTAATTTCTAAAGGGATGTTTGTTTTGTGATTTTGACTATTTTGAAATTCGGATCTTAAAATCTAGTGGATTTCAAAATCCTAATGTTTTTTTTTTTTATGTTTTGTGTTTGTTTTGGGATTTAAGTAGAGTAGGATTTAATTTATACTCCCTTCGTCCCAGGATTACTTGCACGGTTTGACCGACACGTTTTTTAAAAAAATTGATTTTAGTGGTTAGTGATGTAAGATAAAATGAAGTGTTATTTTAGGTGGTTTGGTGAGGTGTAAAGTGGATATGATGATGTGTAATATAAATGTATGTAAAAAAATGGTGGCAATTTTGAAAATAAAATGATGTTGGGAGGGTATTAATTTTGTGGGGTATTTTCATATTAAGAGTGTGCAGGTCATTTTGGAATGTCCAAATAAAAAAAGTGTGCAAGTAATTTCGGGACGGAGGGAGTAATATAGAATTGTAGGTTTTATAGATATTTATATAGGGTTTATAGGTATTTATAAAATTGACTTTTATAGTGTTTATATTTATAGTGCGGAATTTTAAAATCCTAAACTAAAATATGGGTGAAATTTTAAAATACTTAATTCGAATTTCCAATCTCAAAATAATAATCCCCTGATAGTTTTAGGTCTTTTATTTTATATTGTCAAGTAGTTCTTAGAAATATATTTTACTGTGAAAATTGAGGCACCAATAAAATAGTAGCAAATACTTTAAATATGACAACGAAGATTACGGGCATCCTTGTCATCTTGAGAACATAAACAAATGTATGATGAGTACATGACATTTTGTTTTAATATTATATGTAGGACAGCTAAGACATCGGGCATCATTATCAACTCGAGATATAAACAAGTGAAATTTTTTTTAGTCATATAAGTTTAAGATATTTCAAAATAAATTATTTAAATTTTAATTTTATAAAATACATCATTTACATTTCAATTTTAATCATTTTTTACATCAATTTTAATCTCTATATTTTGAAGGAATTAGAATTTGCCACATATATTAAAAAATACCACATCACTCTCTCCTCTATATATATTAAAATAATAATAAAAAAATAGAGCTAATAACACCCAAAATATTCTATACACCCCTCATAATTTTAAATACAAAAATAGATGTATATAAATTGACTATGTAACCCTTATATAAATAAAGAGTAAAATAATTTTAAAAAATAGCTTGAAAAAAATCTGAAATAAAAAATGTAATTAAAATTGAAAAGTATTTTAAAAAATTAACTAAATTTTTAAAATTAATTAATATTTTTGAAAAAAATAATCTTAGAAAGTTAAATAGAATCTGAAATTAAAAAATAAATCATCAAAACAAAATTAAAAATATTGAAATAATTCAATAAAACGTAAAAAAAAAGTAAATTACAAAAAATCAATAAAAAGTACGATTTTATTTCTTATTTAATTTTATTAATATTTATTTTTTATTGATTTGATTTTTCTTTCATTTTTTATTTTATTTAGTTTTCTAGAAAATTGAATCATTAATTGGTATTTTTAATTTAATTATTTTATAAATTTTATTTGATTTATATAATTTTTTAGATTTTTTTTGGATTTAATTGATTTTTCCATTCATATATTTTTTAATATTTAGCTGATATCAGAATGAAAAGTTCTTGTATACCTTATAAGCTGATAATAGCTACATGAGATCTGCAAATCAGAAGACACCAGCAGATGTGAACTTCACCAGACCTTGTCAAGCAAAGCCTTAAAGAGCCTTAAAGACTGTTAGTTTGATTGATCAAATAACAGATGGCATTTATTGAAGAATGCATTAAAGAAAGCTAAGGCATTGATAACAGAAGACAAAGAGAATGTCGGATATCATTTGACAAACTCAAATAGAAGACAAGACAGCAAGTCTAACAAACTTCGGCTAATGTGGACCAATCTGAAGAAGACAACTCAGCTATTGAAGTTAACTTGGACTAGGGTTTCAGAGATCTTGTTAGGATCGTACAAGGCATTTAATGCACATTCCTTTTTAAGGTAATGTCGTACCAGAAATCAAGGAAACATCCAATCCATGAACATCCAGAAATCAAGGAAACATTCCTGGTTGTCTCATCTGATCAACATATCAAAAAGTTTGAAAATCTAAAAGTCTGTTCACCCCTCTCCCCTCTAGACTTTTACCAACATTAATACTTGTTTAGGGACCAACAAGTGGTATCAGAGCAGTGGTTCTAACGAGCTACTGTCTTTGAAATCCTTGACTTCTAAGAAGAAGTGCTTGTAGCTCACTTGTAGGCTATTTACCCCCCTCCGCTCTAGAAGTCTATTCACCCCCTCTCCCCTCTAGAAAACCCTCACTTTTCATAAAATCATACATTATGGGTTCTGACTCTTATACTAGGAATCTGGCGAAGTTCTCCATTGAAGAATATGACTTCTGGAAGGCACGCATGGAAGCTCAATTCAACCAGATTCATGATCTTATGTGGGATGTGATCACCACAGGACCCATCACCGTGATGGCTCCTAATACAGCCACAGGGAATCCAGAGATCCCTGTTGGTCAGTTAGTTCCAAAGTCAAGAGGAGATCTCACCCCAAATGAGATGAAACAGAACAACCTCGACATAATAGCTAAAAATATGATTTTAACTGTTGTTACTAATGATTATGCTGGAAAAATTATTCGTTGTAAATCTGCTAAAGAAATGTGGGATACTCTAGTGGTGATGTGCGAAGGCATTGAGCAAATTAAGGAAAATATGTTCATCACTGCAGTTCAAAAGTTTGATAACTTAAAATGCTACGTGGTGAGAATATTGACCAGGTAGATAATCGTTTCACTAGAATCATTAATGAAATTGAGAATCTTGGCAAGACATACACGAACAAGGAGATAAATACCAAGGCCTTGTATGCATTGCCTAAGATATGGCAAACGAATGTTTGGATCATTAAAGAGAATAAAGATCGGAAAAATTGGTATGTTCAAACTTTGTTTCAAACTTTTAAAGCTTATGAATATGATATCAATATGTTAGATGAGACAAACGATGAACATGTCACACCCTCTTCTTCTAAAGCTCTTGCTTTCAAAGCTTTAGTGGCCGCTAAGGGATCTAGCCATTCTGGTAAAGCTCCCAAGGTGAGAGAAGAGTCAACACAATCAGATCTTAACCTTTAAGATCAGATGGCATTGATGATGAAAAGATTTGACAAACTTACTACTCAGCATGGTAAGTATAAACGCTTTTACAAAGATTATATAAAGATAAGAAAGCTAACCATGCATGAGAAAATCATCATCTTATAAGTCCAAGTACCGATCAGAACGCACTCCATAGCGCAAAAGACATGAGTCTAACTCATCTAGACGAGAAGAGTCATCTAATCGAATAGAATGTGGCAGAAGAGATGCTACTCCTACCAGAAGCTCAAGGGATGGTAAGGATTTATGATATACTTGTAATAAACCTAGTCATTTCAGTGTTGATTGTCCAGAGCTGTCAAACAAAGAGCGAGAAGAAAAGAGAGCTCGTAGAGATAGAAGACTATCCAGAAGAAAGGTCGTGATGGCTGATGAGGATAGTGATTCAGATGATGTTCTACCCTCTTCATGCGAATCAGGGTTCTTATCTGATGTAGATGAAGTGCTATCTGACGACCTCTAAATGATGGCAATAGAGGAAGAGGTAAATTCACGAACTATTTCAATACATTCCTCTACTGCTTCACACACAAGTGAGTCTGACTCATCTGACGCGGATTCGACTAATCACCTTCATTTCACTTGTGAACAATTGAAGATTGATTTTAGATTGGCAACACAAGCTTATGTGGAAGCTGAGGATGAAACGATGTGTCTAAGAGCTGAAATAGTTCAGCTAAAGAAGCAAAAGTCAGAAGAGGATCCTAAGCTACTGATTCTAAACTAGAGGCTATCTGAAGAGCTAGCTCAGTTCAAGGATAAGTACTCAATTCTGAATCATGTGCATAGTTCTGACACATGCTACTGAAACTGAAGAGTTTCATGTTCTTAAGACCTCGTTTGATGAACTCCTTAGTAATCACAACGAGCAAATAAAAGAGAAGAATCTCTTAGACCTGAAAGTGGCCGAGATTAATCGAGCAAAGGAGGCTTTAAATCAGATTAACGACTTTACTAGAAGTCTAAAAGAAAAATCAGGTGTAGGTTATGAAGGTAAGTCTTCTGCTAATCATCAAGGTAAGGACAAGGCTGATGAATCAGAAGATGAACCTGACTGATGTATCCTGGAAAATTCTTCTCTAAAGAGTACATACTGTGCTAGACCTGGTACTCAAATTATTGAAACAACTTAAAGCTTGCAAAAGCCCAATGTTGTTATTTTGAATCCACTGCAAGCTCCTGTTGTAGCTGATCCTAAGATGAATCAACCTACTGAAAACTATGAAGTAATCAGTTGGAAAACTATCTAAGTAAGTTATTTAGTGCGGAATGTGGTTGGCCCTTTTTCTTAGAAAACTCCTTGTTAATTTCTGAAAACAGTTTTATCAGGGACTTTGTCCAATGACAATTTTTCTTAACCTTTTTTATAGAAACTTTTTATGTATAATTCTGAGTGATGTGTATGAAAATGATCAGATAAGAACAATGCAATAAGTAAAAGACACATCAATTTATAGTGGTTCAGAGGCTCAAACTCCTACATCCACTTTCCCTGATTTAACATGATAATTCATTAACTCCTGGAATTAACTTGTTTTATAGTGCCAAGGTGCACTGATCAACCACACTATGCTTAGTGCCTTGATTCCTAGGAATTCAGAGTCCTAGTGCTCAACTTCTCTGGGTTAAAGATGTGTTTTCTCTTAACAACCTTTAACTCCTCACTTCTACAACAAACTCTACTACTTTCTCTTGAAAGGTATAAGGGTTTGAGGTTTTGTTCCATCTAAGTGAGATATCCTTTATAATGAGTACAGTGTAAAGGGATAGGATATCTCTTTGCTAAGCTTGGGATAAGACAATCGAGCTTAGCTAGAAGTGATCAGAAAATATGGGATTTATGCTTGTAAGATTGAAAGCTTGAGTACTTGTGTTTCTGTGATTGCTTGATTGTTGTTGGATACTTGTTTCCCTGATTCACTTATGTATTTATAGAGCAATTTGAACATATACCCGTTGGAGAGGCAATATTCAAATTGTCTATTTGCAACTCAATTGAAACGACTACTTGAGCATTCTTCTATTATCCAGTAGGCATAGAAGGTTATTCAATGGTTGCTTGAATGCTTAGGTTGACTTCTGAAAAATGTGGCTGTACAGACTTGTGTCAGTCAAATGTAATGCACATTTTCCAAGGTTGATTTTGTCAGAATCTTGTACTTTTGCCAACGGTCAAATTAGACAAATTTCTTGAACATTCTTGCTTCATATAAACTGTTCTTAGTGCATTCAAGTCTTTCACTTCAGTCTTTAATGCTTCTAAGTTTTCATGCTTGTTCAGGCTTCACTACAAGAAAAAATGCGTTTTGCCACATATCTTTTATCACATTATAAAATAAATATTGTAAAAAGTATTATGTAACCACATTAAAAAATTTAGTGTGTTAATATGTGTGTTTTTGAAGACATTGAATAATAAGTGTGTGGATATATACTCAATTACCACACACAATAATAAACATTGTCTATTGTCACACCTCTATTAACACACTAAAAATAGATGTGTTTAGAAGTACCTTTTAAATACATTATATTTTAAATGTGTTAATAAGTATTTATTTACCACACTAAAAAAATAAGTTGTGTTAATATTAACTCTAATACCACATTAATATGTTAGAATTATAAAAAAAATCCAAATTATATTAATTTTTAGTTTTATTTTATATTGACGGATAAATAATATTTTAAAAAATATAAATAGCTGTTTTATTTAATGAAATTTATTTTTTACTTAGATGAAAATTTTATATTCATAAATTATAAAATTTTAAGAATAAATAGAATTAATTAAAATTTTTAATCAAAAAAATTGTGCATTTTTTTCTTTTTAAAATCTGGTATACACGCAATTTTTCTAAAATAAATGTTAAATTAAATAAATAAGCACACAATATACGATTTTCAAAATATTTATAATATATTTATATTTGTGTATTTTTTAATACTAAATAAGTTGTAGTAGAATGGCAAAGTCTAATCCCTAGATCCAAGAGGTATGGGGGTTGAGTTCTCTGAGTTGCAATTGGTGTATTTTTTTAATTTTTATTTATTTTATCTCCTTATTCTAATGTGTAATTATATCTCATTAGTCTATCCTCACACGACTTTAGACCACATATAAAATAAATGGGATAATAAGTAAAATGTGATTATAGATATTTTATTATAACATTTTTACGTGTCCTTAAAAGTAATTTTTTTTAGTGCTTAATGGCTTTTAATGCTTCATAAATGTTGTCCTCTTGAGTAGCTACATTCAATGCTTTGAACTTCAACTCTAGATGGTCCTTTGATCTGTATCAGCACTTATCACTTCTGTCTTCAAAAGATCAGACTACTTGTCTAGTTCTTGTGCTATCAGCCATGTTGTCCACTTCAGGAAACTTGTCTTCATATGATTAGCTTCTTTAAACTAACTATGACAAACTCCTTAAGCTGCTTAACATTCCAGCTTGAACAACTAACCTGAAACTATGATCTCAACATTCCTGAGATTCTGGACTTAGAAATTTTTCTAAACTGTCTCAACTATCCTGAGACAGCTGGACTAAATTATAATCTCAACTAAACTGACTTACATCAATCAGGGGTTTTGGTATCTTATTCAAAATCAATTCATTTCTCAACAACCATCTTCTCAGAAGAAGTCTCAGCCGAATGCACCCAAGGTTAAGAAGTTGTTAAGTTTAAGTTTGTTAAGTTTGCACCTCCAATTTTAAGTCTCAGCCGAATGCAACTAAAAAGGCTTGTTAAGTTTGCACCTCCAATTTCTTATGAAATTCTTAACAGACCTGGATTTAAGAATCAGTCACAATCAGCTAATGCACCCAAGCTGAAGGAAAAACAGAAGACAGTCCCTAATCTGTCATGTGAGAAAAAAGTTTTATGATATTCACTCAGTTGACACTACTAAAGGTTCTTCAACTAAGGAAAATGTTGAAAACGTTTGGTATTGTGATGACTGTGGGAACAAGTTGAAATGCTCAAGATTGTTCAAAAGAGCAATGTACATATGGGTTCCGAAGGATAGTACTAACACCCAAGGACCCAAAAAAAAAAAAAAAGGGTACCTAAGCAATGGTTTGCTTGCAGGTTGAAGTGGACCTACGAAAGAGAGGAGGATCAGAAGCTGAACTATGGTACATAGATTCAGGCGCTTCACACAACATGACTAGATCAAAGCACCTCCTCACGCACCTCAAAGAGAAGAAAGGTCCACGAGTTGTCTTTGGTGACAATTTCATTGGTAAATGTAATACCCAAGAATTTCATAATTTATTAATAATAATAATTTTATTAAGTTAATTTAAATTATGTCAAAAGAAAAGTATATTATATAATATATATAGATATGTGCGTATGTGTATGTATTTAAAATAGTATCAATTGATTTTCATATAAAATATAGGTATTAATTAATATCACAACTCCCTTATACACGTTACATGCATTATTTTAATTGTTTGGACCCCTCTTCTTCTCATGCATGCGTTCTTATAATGAGATTTAAATAAATTAATGGTTGTAACGATTGTTAACGTTTGTATGAATTCTCTAATAATTGCTTCTTTCACACCAATGATATTGGTATATGTATATATACACCATGTGTTTGGACGGTAGGTTGAGTTGCAAAATTATATAAAACCATGCAAATAAGTCAGTTTAAATATAGTATCAAAGAAAATTCAACAATTTGTTATTCTATATATGTATCGCACGGCTAGGCGACGATAATTACAAGGCTTTAACGTATCACTTTTACGTTCATCTATCGAGGTGGGTTTTTAATTGCTTTAATCTCTACGGTGGTTTGTAGAGCTCTATTGCAATGTTATTCTCTATTTAATGTTTTAGATAAATGTTTGAGTTAATTGTAACTATGTGAATCCATTTCTATTGTTATTCAATTGACAAGGTATATTATATATTGGCAAAGTTTGTATATTGGCAAAGTTTGTATATTGGCAAAGTTTGTGGCAAAGTATATATATTGGCAAAGTTTGTACATTGGCAAAGTTTGTGGCAAAGTTTATTATCTATTTGCAGGGTTACAATGGCAAAGTTGGAAAGGTACCAATGGCAAAGTATATGTGGCAATGTGAATGCTATTTACTAAGTTGCAATTACTTGATTATTTATTTTTAGCATTAACTATTGAATGACTTAAATCCCACTGAGTGTGCTTGCATGCTCACCCCCAACAATTTACAATTTCAGGTTGAAGAGTTGGATGGCGAGGAGTGGTGATGGGAGACGATGATCTATTTAAGAATAAAAGACTATTTGCACCCATGTCTATTAAAATTAAGTTATGGTTTTTATTATGGATATTTTGTTAACAAGTTAGTCGTGAACTTCTTGATTTTATTATAATTGTTTCCGCTGCAATACTTAAAGTAATTTTTATAGCCATGGCGTCCCTTTATTTTAACGTTATAAATTTTAAGATTTCAATTTTTGGCACGTTAAAATTAGTTATTTTAAGTACTTTTTTAAAGGGCATTATTTTTAGATTTGGGGCGTGACAGTAAAACAAGAGGAATTGGAACCTTAGTCAACAACGACATATTGGTAACAAATGTATCTTATGTTGATGGTTTAAAGCAAAGTTTATTATCTGTTTCTCAATTCTGTGACAGAGGGTTTAGGGTTAGTAAATGTGTACTACTCACTGGTAGCAGACAAGGAACAATTTATGTTGGTAACTGGAATAGCTGCCCTAGTGGTACTTGTCTAGTGGCTAAGAGTTCTAAAGAAGTAAGTTGACTATGGCACAAGAGGCTTGATCATCTGAATTTTAAAACGCTAAACACTATTGCAAGGAACTTACTAGTGGTTGGCTTGCCTAATGAAGTATTTAGTAAAGATCTACAGGTGTGTGATGCATATTAGAAGGGTAAGCAAACCAAAGTTCCCATGAAAAGCAAACCCGTAGCATCCACCAGCAGAGTTCTTGAACTCATTCATATGGATCTGTTTGGACCAATCTCACCTGCTACTTTAAGTGGCAGAAGGTACACTCCAGTGGTTGTGGATGATTATTCCAAATACACTTGGGTGACCTTTCTATTCGAAAAGTGTGAGACAAGGACCAAACTTCCAGAGCTGATGAAAAAGATCCAGAATCAGAAGGGTTCTTCTATCATCAAGATTAGAAGTGATAAAGGTAGTGAATTTCTAAACACTTCTATTACCACTTATTATAATAACAATGGTATTCAGCATAAGACAAGCTCAGCTCATATGCCTCAACAAAACGGAGTACCTGAGAGGAGAAATAGGACCCTCAAAGAAGTTTCCCGAACCATGATAGCTGAGTTTGGTACATCAAAGAAGTTCTGGGCTGAAGTAGTGAACACAACTTATGACACTCGGAACAGAAGTATGATCTACAAAAGGCATGGTAAAACACCTTATGAGATTTGGAACGGTAGGAAACCTCGAGTATTTTATTTCCATATTTTTGGTTGTAAGTGTTTCATCCATAACAATGGGAAATCTCAATTAAAAGCTTTCGATGTCAAATACGATGAAGGAAATTTCTTAGGATATTCCCAAGTTAGTAAAGCATTTCGAGTCTTTAATAAGAGGACCTTTGTAGTGGAAGAAACACCACATGTTGTATTTGATGAATCTACTTTTGAGAAGACAACTGATAAAGTAGAGCTCCTGACTGAGAAGTTTAAAGATGTAAATCTAAAAAAGAAAGGATCAGATGATGACGACTATGTCGAAGTCACTATTCCATTCTCTGCTGATGATGACTTTAAGCCAAGGAGACCTACTAGGAGATCCCAGAAGAATACTGTAAATGATACTCCAAGAACTGATACAGAACCTACACAAGTAGAGGGAACAACTGATGCTGATCCGACAAATGATACTCAACCTGATGATCCAGTTGAGACACATCAATGTCAAGATCCTAGTGACACAACACCAGATGAGGTTGCCAACCCATCTGCTGGTACTTACCCAAAGCATGTTTGGGTGAGAGATCATTAAAAAGATCTAATTATAGGAGATTCAAGCTCCGGTGTCAAGACTAGAAGGAAAAAATCCAAAGCTAACCAATTTGCTCATATAGGAGAAACCTTATTTTGCTATTATTTTTTCTTTCTTTGAAGGAAACATCAACCATAAAGGAAGCACATCAAGATAGCAATTGGATTGTTGCAATACAGGAAGAGCTCAATCAGTTCACAAGGAACGATGTATGGGAGCTCGTAGACCGTCCTAATCATCAGAACGTCGTTGGAACCAAATGAGTATTAAAAAATAAGACGGATGAAAACGGTGTTATAACAAGGAACAAGACTAAACTTGTTGCGAAGGGTTATTCACAATCAGAAGGGATTGATTATGATGAAACCTTTGCACCTGTCGCACGTCTTGAGTCTATTAGACTATTCCTAGCTTATGCATTGCATATGAGATTTAAAGTGTATCAGATGGATTTCAAGAGTGCATTTTTAAACGGAGTACTTGTGGATGAAGTTTATGTTGAACAACCTTCAGGTTTTGAATAAAACAACCAAAAATATTGTTTAAAGAAGGCTCTATATGGACGAAAACAAGATCCTAGAGCTTGGTATGATACACTATCTCAGTTCCTTATTGATAATGGATTCACTAAAGGAATCATTGAAAGGACGTTGTTTAGGATACAAGAAGGAAATTATATCTTATTGGTTCAGACCTATGTAGACGATATCATATTTGGTTCACCCAATCAGCAGATGTGCAACAAGTTCTCAAAGTTGATGCAAGGAAAATTTGAGATGTCCATGATGAGAGAGATGAACTACTTCTTAGGTCTACAAGTGAAGCAAAGTCAAGATGGGATATTCATCACACAAACTAAGTATACAAGGAATCCGATAGCCAAGTTTGGTGCTCAGATGAGTAAAGTGTGTAAGGTGCCTATGATAACTTCTTTTAAGATGGATCCAAATGAGGATGGTAAATCAGTAGACCAATCTAAGTATAGATCACTTATAGGTTCTCTTTTGTACCTGACAGCTAGTAGACCAGATATCACCTTTGTTGTTGGTGTGTGTGCAAGATTTCAAGCATATCCAAAGGAAAACCACCTAGAAGCAGCTAAGAAGATTCTGAAGTATCTCAAAGATATAATGAATATGGGTTTATGGTATCCATCAGAAAGATAGATTGGATTTGAGTGGCTATTCTGATTCTGACTATGGAGGGTCTAGAATAGATAGAAAATCTACTTCTGGCACTTGTCAATTTCTAGGAAGTAAGCTGATTTCTTGGTTCTCCAAGAAGCAAACCTCAGTTGCTACCTCTACTGCTAAAGCCGAATATATATATGGCTGCTGGTAGTTGTTGTAATCAATTGTTATGGTTAAGTCAACAATTATTTGATTATAACATAGTTGCTAAAGAAGTTCCCATATATTGTCATAGCAACGGTGCAATAGCCATCACTCAGAATCCAGTTCTCCACACTAGATGTAAGCATGTTCATATTAGACACCATTTTATAAGAGATCATGTGGAGAAGGACACTATGGAGAAGATACACACTGATATCCAAAGGGCGGATATGCTCACTAAGCCTTTAGCAAAAGTAAGGTTTAAAGAGTTGTGATATTCTCTAGGATTGTTAGAATTAGATATCTCTAAGCCAACAGATGAGAAGACATCAACTGAGACTTAGGAGATATTAGGCCAGACGAAGAAAAACAGATGAGTTGAATAGACACACTCATCTATCAGGTAAGTCTTATCCCAATGAAGAAAATGGTTAACGATGAGGGAAACTTTTTATAGAGATATCTATTGTAGGGGGAATTCAGCTGATACACACATCAAATGTTCAAAGTAAAGATAACAAGTGGTTATCAGCTGAAGGGGGAATTCAGTTGATGTGGGAAAAACAGAAGATAGATCATCTCCTAGATGACCAAATCATCATCTGTTTACAGTACATAGTTGATACCAGATAACATTTCTATCTACCTAACTCATTTATTTTCAATCATTTACAATAAATCCATTATGTTTTCATTGAAACCATTCTGTTTTCATTAAATTCATTCAACATTTGAATTTATTACATGAAGCTTGCATATAACGTTTTTCCAAATCTGGTAATGAGTACAATTTCTCATTTCCCGCGCACGATTGAAAGTTACCTTTTTAAAACGTCCAATCGTGTGCGAGAGCATTAAATGCAGACCTGAAAATTAATTATTTTCTTAATATAGTGCAATTTTGATCTGGTCTGAGATCCGCTAGAAGACGAAGGGGAATTCTGTTTTACAGCCCTTAGATTAAAACATCAATTCTCATCTCAACCACTCATCTTGCTTTTACATCTAATATGAGCCTTTCATTCAAATTTTCACTTCATATATAAAAAAGTCTTAGAAAAATTCAGAACTTTTACGCACTCATATTTCTTACTTTCATATTTCTCAAACCTTTTCTCTAGTTTCAAGCTTTTTCAAAACTCATCAATGGCGAAACGCTCATCACTCACGGAAGAAACTAATGTAACTTCTAAGACCTTCAACCCTCTTAGATGGATCACGAAGGATCATCTTGTTGTGGAGGGATGTGTGTGGTTCGAAGGGCCTCACACGAATGCATATGCTTGGACTACAAAGGTTCTCACCGATGCAGGTCTAAGAAGGTATCTGGGCTCTGCACCCAAGGTAATCTTGGAGGAAGATGTGGCCAACTTCTACATATTTCTTGCCACTAGAAAGGATGGTGGCTTTGCCACGTTCATAGGTAATAACAAAGTCAAAATCTACCCGGAGATTTTTGACACCTTATTCGATTTAAAGGATACTAGGCTTCAAAACCCAGAAGAGTACAAGAACGGCAAGGAAAGTGTATGTCTTCGTGACTTTCTGGAGGAGTAATATGCATACCTAGCAATTGGAATGTTGAAGAAGCCAATGCTCAAGGAAAAATATCGAGATCTTTTCGGTATTGAAAGTAAGGTGCTGATGGGACATCACTCTAGTTTGATGGTGTCACCTTGCCCAAGATCAAGTTGATGATGGCGATTGTGGATAGGGCAAAGATCAACTGTCCAAGGTATTTCCTTACCAGATACGCTCAAGAGGTAGCCAAGATCTCCTAAGGGGAAGATGGTCAATATTGGCTAGAATCCATATATTGCACTAAGATCAACATGATTTTGATGCATCTTCTCCCAGGCAAGAAAAATTAGGTAAAATGCAAGACATTCCACGCCACAAAGTGGATGTTTACTGTTGAAAAGGCCAACAAGGCCAAAGCTGCTAATAAGAGGAAGGGAGAAGAGCTTCTTGTAGCAGAGGCTCAGCCTAAGAAGGCCAAGCTTATATCAAAGATTGTTCGATATCCACCAGCTGTTGCACCGGCCAAGACTTCATCTGAAGATACTACATTAGATGAGGAAATTCGAGTAGCCAAAGCACCAGAACCAGAACCTGCATCAGCTCCTATCCCTCCCAAGCCAACCAAAACCAGAACTAAGGTAAACCGAAAACTTGCCTTAGACTCTTCTACTGCTCGTTTTGCTATCCAACCCCTCTCTACCTAATCCCTACCCTCATCAAAACCCTCATCTCCCTAAACTTCTCAACCACCAGTTGACACCACATCAACTGTTATCCCTTCTACCCACTCCCCTCCTGCTAACCTTAAAAGCTTGCCTAAGCCAAGCCAATCAACTGATACTTCTACAACTGATCAAACAAACCTACCCTCAATAGCCATTATAGTTGTTGATTTTAACCCCCGTTTCAACCCAAGTTTCAAAGCCTATTCTCGTCTCTGAAACTCAGTCATCAGTAGACCTCACGTTTGCTGATCCAAACATAGAACCCTTAGAAATTGCGGTTAAGGTTGTCGAAACCTATGCCGAAATTTCTAACTCCCCATCCCCTACTAACCCTTCCATATCCGTTCCCAAACCTTACAATCCCAAACTCACGTCCTACCCAATCGGATCTTTTGAGAAATATATTTGGATGAGGACTTAAGCTGCGATCGAAGCCAATTTCCCAGAGCTGATGAAGCATGAAGTTCACTTGGAACAAATTCTGCGGATCTGGTCATGGCGAGAGATCATAAGTGGTAGTGTTCATCAATTCACTACTACCATCCGAGAGAAAGGAGGAGAAGACAACTTCAACGATTGGGAGTTGGAGCAGTTGGAGGTTGTTGAAAGTGATAGTGTTTTTGCCCTTCACTCCGATGACTCACTCTTAGAGCTTGTCACTAGAAAGCTTAGACAACTTTCGAAATTACAAGTTCCAGAGACTGTTGAGGAACAGAAGGACAACAACGACGATGATAAAAACACGACTAACGACGAAGATCTTACAAAGGATCAAGTCGGAGGGAAAGCTGATGGAGGATTAGCGGACCCTGCAATTGATTTAGGTGGGAGTTCACCTAAACAGTTCGGCAATGATGCTGAGCAATCAGCAGAGCTAGAGACCGAAGCTGTGCAAACAACTGACGTCCCTGCCAAAGATGAGTCCTTAGACTCGGAGGCATTCGTACAAAAAGTGATATGTGATCTGGTGATGAAGACGATCACTACATCTGCTAATGTACCGTCCAATGCTCAAATAGATCAATCACAAGAAATTGTGATAGCTGAACCTTCACAACCTCCGATCTCAGAGGTTCAGGGATCTGAAAAACATTGAGCAGCCAGCTCCTAGAATTGAGGAGCAGGTTCATTTTAAACAAAGATTTGATATGATATGAGCTATATATATTTATATTACAACCCACATATCAATTTGTTGATGAAGCCCCTAATTCTTTTGGATTTGTTATATGTATATATAATTCGAGAATTTATATATATAGTGATGTCGAATATTTTGGTAAAAATATGTATGAAATG